>BSBN01000828.1:5052500-10052500 GCA_027924645.1 Cunninghamia lanceolata
ACTACAGACATTGAAGATGTTAGAGTAATGACTTGCAACAAATTTTTAGAGGATGATGAATTTATAAATACTCTTGAATTCAGGAGTTATGTATTAAAAATGAGAAGTGAAGAGTTTCAGAAAATAATTGAAGATGCTAAGAGTGGAGCAGACCCTACTAAATATTATGCCCTAACACAAAGGGTCTTAAAAGAAGTCAATCAATCCATTAGTGCAATGACTCTAGAGGAGGGGAGGGCATTGGTTGCAAATAGTAACATCTTTCTTCTTCCTCATTGGACCTTGTCAGATGCAATTGCATTTGACACAATTACCAGAGAAGAATCTGATATAATAGGTGAACAGATAGATAAGGCTCTCTCTGGTGCAGCCTTCAATCCTAGGTTTGAAACATTGGCTATATGGGCTCTAGCCCCAAATAATAACAAGCCTAGGGTTGAATTGGGGGAATTGGTAGGAGATGCAATAATAAAGAGGGTACCTGACACCCCTGGCCCCCAAGCTGCAAGCTTGAATGTCCAGACTGCATAATTTACAGAAGTAGTCACCAACAAATTGCAGAAAGATCACAATGAGCTACAACTCAATTATGCCCAAGCAGTTGCAGAGATAAATAGGTTGAATCAGCAATTGTCATTAGGGGTTAGCACTTTAGCTCCCCCACCAGTGATTCCAACAACAAAGTCCTTCCCAGTTGATACAGAGCCTCTATTGACTGAAATCAGAGAGCTGAAGGAATTGGAGGAGGAGAAAAAGAGTACAGGAAATAGCATGGTCACAAATTTAATACATAACAGCATGTTGGCCTCATTTTTAACCTGCCAAATTTTAAACTTTTGTATCAAACCTTCCATCAAGTTGTCCTTTGGGTTACAATTTGCCGATATCATGCATGTCAATCATGTCGGTAACTGGTTTTCAAGACGTCATACTTTGTTATGTTCATCCAACATTATCTCAAGTCAAAAAAAATGACTTAGTGATATTATTTTGTGTCAACTTTCCTTTTACACTAAGCCTACGTCGATTCTAATTTTTCCACAAACATCGCATCAACTTTTGAATTCCACTAACTTTGCATCAGCTTTTCTCTTTTTGCAAATCTCGCGTCAACTTTCACATATCGCAAAGTTTGTGTTAACTTTCAAATTCGGATAAGTTCGTGCGCCCTTTTACTTTTGGTTAAGTTGACATCCGCTTTCACATTTGACAAAATTCATGTCAACTTGCACTTTTGGATAACTAAAATGAAGGTGTGAGTTTTAGTTTTTAATAACTCCTCTGAGGTTATACTTTTTCAAAGTACAAGTTGTGGTTTAAAAAAAAAAAATTGAAGCACATCTCCAAAGTCGGTGACCAAAATAAAAAAAATAGTTAGCCCAACTACTAAAGCAAACTAAAGAAGTGATTGTTTTCAAACTTGCTTTGGAGAAGTAAAAAGGTTATTAACTTGTATAAGTTACCGATGGAGGTTTTGAAATGATGTAAAAGGGGTGATAAATGAAACAAGAATTAGTTATTATAACTACCTGAACTTCATACAAATGCATTCTTTGGAGCATGAAGACAAATTGTGTCACCTTTACCAGCATTCTCTTCATCTGTGCTTGAGCTAGATCTTTTGAACAGGGTAGGATTATGGACTTGGATCTTCTCAAACATGCTTCGAATCTTAATTGGCAGCTTATTAGTGTTGTAAGTTGTTAAATGGTATTCCATGAACTCGAGGGCCATATGTTGATCACGGGCCTCACCACTCGGCATTTTGTGGGGGCAATCCACACTAGTTTTTGGTCAGACTACCCCTGCCTTTGGACAATCTACAAATATGTTTGGCTAGAGCGCGCCTGCTTTTGGAAGTAACTTGTTTTCCAATAGTACAGCATCAATGATGTCACAGAGCAAACCAGCAGGCCTCACACAATCAATGCCTTCCCTGTTTGGTGGATTCCAAAATCCTGTTCCCACCTAGACACAGGGTGGTGCATTTTCCTTTGGTAATTTTGGTTAGCCACAGGCAACAGTTGCTTCTAATGGTTTTGGTACTGCATCAACTCCAGCCTTTGGGTAGAACACCTTTGGGCAGAACACCTTTGGACAACCTATTCAACAAAACATGATGGTTATGGCACCACAGCCAGTTAGTAATCCTTTTTGGAACTCTCCCACCAATGCCTCAGTTGTCTATTGGCCGGAGTGCAGGATCTGCTCCATCTATTCAATATGGAATATCTAGCATGCCTGTTAATGAAAAACCTGTTCAAGTAAGGACGACATCCCTGTTAACTCCACGGCATATAACTCCGAGGTCAAGGATCCACTTGCATTCATGAAGATATAACCCTAAAAAGGAAGGTTCCGTGGCATCATTTTTCAGCGATGGTGAAGAAGCATCAAACACTCTGAAGGCAGATGCCATGTTCTTCATCCCCAGGGAAAATCCAAGGGCACTATTTATTCGACAACCCATTCAGTCTTTACCTTCTACGGTGCTCAAGCCAGCAGTTAACATGAAGGAAATGGTTGTGCCTATTAATGATCATGGGAGCTTTGGAAGAGGGTATGGATCTCCATCAAAGAATAATGGAAGCGGTTTTGGTTAGATATTATTAGATACAGATGCTCTAGCAAACATATCTTGTGGTCTCGTGGAATGCAATGAAACTTTGAAGCAAAAACAACCATTTTACAAAAGTGTGCATGCAAAATGTTGGAATCAGATAAAGCACGTCAACCGTTTGATAGAACGCCTTAAAGAATTCTAGTTTCATGGATTGCAATAGGTGCAAGATATGCATTAAATGGATTTCATTATATTTAGAAGCTGCGAATCCAAACTTTACAACCATTGTGAATGTCCAACCATAACCTAAAAGGTATGAGCATCTATCAAGTCATAATGAAAAGGGGATTTTTGTATGATATTGCATTTGCAAATGCTTGGTTAGATATGTATGAAAAGTGTGGATGCCTCGACAAGGTGGTGAAACTCTTGGGCAGAATACCTCTAAGAAATGTGGTCTCATAAACTACAAACATTGTAGTTTAAGTGCATGAACTATTTTACGGAATACCTCCAAGATATATCATGTCAGGGAATGCAGTGATTGTAGGATGTGTAATGCAATGGATGTAGCAAGGACACCATTAAGCTCTTTGAACTAATCAAAACCTCTAGAACTAATCCTAATTGTATAAGTCTTGTTTGTGTTAATTCACATGCAGCCATGTAGATCTAGTGGATGAAGGCCGTTAATACTTCAATGCTTTGAAGGACTTTTATGGTGTCATGCCTACAATGGATCATCACAAGTGCGTAGGTGGGTTAGCCATCTCAATCATCATGAAAATCATTGTGGAGTGCAATTTATATGGCTTCCCAATCATGTCGAAGACCGGAAGCTTTAAAATATTAGCTGGATGGAAGTAATTTTCACCTTCATCAAGTTTAACTTACAAGACACTAGAGACCCAAAGACAATGGGCTACTATGCAAGAACTATGTTCCATGATCTTCTTCCAACCTTGTACTCACAATAAAATAGTAGTGATGGTGCCTACTCAAGTAGATGGCTCTCGAGCTTATAGAACATAATCCATATGATCGGAGAGTTGTGTGGAAAATATCAAAGATATGTGCAAAAATGAGTCTAAGATTCAACTATTTGATCTTGGGATGGAGGGAGATGATCTTCTCAAGACAGTTGCAGGAAAAGAAATTCAAGTAATCATGGGGATGGTCGTCATATTTACAATTGTGTCTACAATGGAGTCAAAATAAACACATCCTGTTGTTGTTATTTCAGAGGAGTTGTCAAGATCTGTCAAGGTTGATTGCTTGAATGGAGCAGATAGAGAAGTGGAGTAACTTGGCGAAATCCACAACCCAAAACTTGCAAGTTTTATTTACCTTTTTGTAAAAGTGACTTTTGTCACTTATTGTAATTCACAAGTTACAAAATGAACTTTACTTTCAGAAAAGTGATGTAAAATATAACCAAAATAAGGTTCATTATATTTTTGTATTTCAAAAGGGTAGTTACTAGATGGTTGGGAAGTAGTTACAAGTTAGAAGTTGGTTATAAAATAGTTATCGGTTGGTTACAAGTTGGTTACCAGGTGGTTATGAGGGAAAGTCTATATATACTGGACTTCACATTGTAAAGGGGGGGGTCTCCTGAGAGAGAACTTTTGCAGGGGGAGCTTATGAAACTTCTTGGAACATTTTTGGCTTTACACATTGTATAGATTACCTTTGAAATTGTATAATTTTGAAAAGATAATGAAGAATTGCATTTCAGTTCGTATGTTCTTGATGTATTTCTAAGTTATGATTACTAGTTTCTCGTATGTCAAATTGGTGATCTTTCTATGTATTTGTGTAAATCAAAGTTATCCATTGAAGCAGGCAATTAGAGTGATGAAGCACAATCATGTCTCGGTATCCTGATTTGAAAGTGTTTAGATAAATTATCTCCTCGTATGTTGAGATTTGCCATCTTTCTTCATCGTTGTTGCATATATGTCGTTAAATTCATCATGGAGTTTAGGAAAGTGGTTTCTAGCTTTGTGGTGAAACCCCCTCGTACTTTTCAATAAGATTGTGAAACTCCTATTGGTTTTCGTACGTCTACCACGAGGGTTTCTACATGCCTATTTCTCCTACTATTTTGCTTTTCTTCCTTTTTGTACTTTAAGGTTAAAAGTACACAAAAATACCAAATACCTCTATCATACGAGGGAGCTGCCCCTCTCAAACGCAGAGGAAAGTTGTTAGTCCAATAACAGCTTCTCCAACTATTGGGACTATTTAGTCACTGCTCTAAGGGTAACAAGTCATTTTCAAAGTTATTTCACGGTGACAAATCTGTTTACCAACACAGCGTGACCAAACTCTTGGCAAGGGTAGATGAGACCTTGAAGTCTTATTCAAAACTGAGGATTGCCTATGACAAGCATGACTCAGATAAGTAGAGGCTTTCAGTTGTGAAAACAAGATGGTTTCCAAAAACTGTAGAAGTCAGGGATCTCCTCAGGTGCTCAAGGTTTGATGTACAGGCACCTCTTGAGCTAAAAATGGTAGTAGATATGTTGAATCATTGTGAGGATGTTGCCGACTTTCAATTAAGATTGGATAAAGTTTTTGTAGAGAAGTGTCATGGCCACATTTCCCATGTGGTCACAACACGCAAACACGCGTGTCATGTCCACATGCGGCATGTAGTCATGATACGAACTGTCAAAAATTTTCCCTTACTACTCTGTATTTCCCCCTCGCACGCATATGCATGTTTGAACGCGTACTTTTAAGGTGTAGTGATAAGGTTGTTTACAAAATATTTTACACATGTGTGCCTTCACTATGCTAGACTTACTAGTTACTTGATGATGATCACTACGTTTTTTTGTTGGTTTTAAAATTCAGCGTTTAAATTACTGGATACTTGGTTGGCCCCTATTTGGTTTTCTCTGTTTATTCATTACTGCCTTGCATATTTTATTTCCTCCTCTTTCAAGTTGTTTTGATAAATTTCACGTTCAATTGTTTACTTATTTATTTATTATCTTAAATTAATTTATTAAGATAATTTGTGCTCAATACCCTGATAATTCATTAGGTATTTAATAACTCCGAATTAACATTTCCATAAAAATGTCTTTATAGAGATAAATATATAGATTTATATTTATATATATATATTTACAATAAATTTAGTTTTTTCTTTTGAAAGTGGAATTCACAACTAATTACATTTATCACATCCAAATTTATATAAATATATATATATATAAAATTTAATCTCTCTTCTGTAAGTGGATTCCACAACTAATACAACTATCACTTCTAAGTATATATATAATTAATTAACTTCCTCTTTTGTAAGTGGATTCCACAAGTAACACAATAAATAATTATATATATATATATATATATAAACTTATATATATATATATAAACTTATATATATATACCTACATACATATATGTATAATTGCTTAATTATTATTTAACATTAATCTCCACTCAAGCACCAAGTGCTTGTTATAAAACATGTTATAGTCTTGAAGGGTGTTAACCCTAGTTTTATTTTGTGTTGCAGGGTCATGGAGGCGGCAGCGGCGAAGGAGGTCGCAGGGGAGCCAAAGGAGGTGGCGGTGTGGCGCGACGGAATGGAGGTGGGCGGAGTGGTGGTCTCAGTGAGTGATAGAGGGGAGCAGACATGGGAGCTGGCGGCGGGAATGGTCGGCGCAGGCCGTGATGGAGGAGGGGCCGCAGGAGGTGGCACTGTGGGGTTCCACGGGCAAGGGTGTGGGTTTACAGTCATGGCGGGGGATGTGGGGAGGGGCGGAGCCCCACCCACACCCCACTCTGTGGGGTGTGGGTGGGGCTCCACCCCTCCCCACACCCTTCTTGTTTTAAGGATTTTTGGTGGGGGTTTAAACCCCCACCATATATCTTGAAAATGTTCAACTGTGTATCAATTAAAACTGCGAACTCTCTCTGTTCATTTCACTTGCTAGTTTCATAATTTTTTATTATAACTAATTAAATATATATATATATATATACACCAGTGTAGCAAATTTTCACAATATCATTTAAATTAAAAACTAATTAAATATATATATATATATACAAGTGTAGCAAATTTTCACAATTTCATTTACGGATAAATAAATAAAAACATATATATATATAAATATATATATATATATATATATATACACATATATATGTGTGTAGCATATATCAAATTTTCCACAAATTTATATATATATATATATTTAAAACATAACGAATTTCCATATTTCCTACAACATTTTGGTTTACGAATTAACGAATTTATTTCTCATTTTCTCCAACATTTTAATTTACAATTTAACAAATTCTTGAGTGAAACAGAAAGCAACTAACCATTTAAACCGGTATTTTTCAACTAATAATTTTAATCTAACAAGTTTACATTTTAACTCAAATAAAAATTAACGATTAAGAGTAAATGCAGGGAACTAATAAATCTTCCACTCCAATAACCAAATAAACAGACCTGTAAATCGGTTTAGATTATTTTCCATTGCATACTTAAATCAAGTTTTAATTTGTTTTCAAAAGGCAAATTAACATCTTTTATAATCCTGTAAATGTAACTTTTTTACTAAATAAAACCAGAAATACATTTAACAACTTGTCTAGATCAAAATTTAATTTCACAACTAACAATTTGATAAACAAGAATAAACAACTGTAAGGTTTCACAACTCACATTCACTCTAAGGAAAGAATTGCTATCTTCTCCTAATACAATATTTACAATTTTAGAGGGAGAAATCTCTCCTCTTTAAAAGGAACTTATCCAGGAAGAAACTTAAAGAACCAAACTCTCCTTGCTAGTAAGGATGAGTTACATTTTCTCCAAACAATAAAACTTTCCCATTTCTCTTCCATAAGCTCCAAGAGAAACCTGCATGACAACAAGGAAGAAATACACCAACCAACTAGCTCTCCTCCCTACCATAGACCCGCAAGGGGTCACCCTCGAGCTAGGGAGATCATCCACACACCCAAGGTAGAATAGACCAAAAACACTTCACAACATTAGAACAAACAACACACAACACCCATGGTTTTACTCACAACACAAAAACTCAGCTGAGGTGAGTTTAAAGAGGGTAGGGAAGTAGACTCACTCAACTCCAAGGTGTCATTCTTCTCAACATTTTATCACAGTTTTTCTCATGGCCTCAAGCCAACAAAATTAATCTTTCTCATGGCCTCAAGCCAACCAAATAACCAAAATCCCAGGGATATCACAAATAGGCTCTCAAGCCTTATAGCCATCTTGGCTCAAAACCACAAACATGCCCTCAAGGCTTCCATATACCAAGAAACAAGAATGCACCCGAGGAGGTTCACACCTTCCCTTCCCCATACATGATGAGCATTGTCTTCCAACTGGAAGAAGCTCTTTCAAACACCCATCACAAACCTAAAATAATAGAAATAACACATAGACAACCTTTGCAAATCCACATTCATCAAACAAGAACATAACATACAAGGGTGAGTAAACTGGCTCACTAACCTTTACAAGCCCTATTATGGATGTAGTTGAAGAAGAGCTCCACCCTTAGTCTCCTCCTCCAAGTTCTCCTTCTTTCCACAATAATCCAACCCCCTTACCCTCTCCCTCCTCTCTTCTTTAAAACTAATTCCCTCCATTTTCCCTTATTCCCAAGTGGCATTAAAAAACTAAACCCACTCCTTATCCATTATCCCTAGTGGACTTAAAACAATTAACCCCACTCAAGAGGTCCCCCACTATAGCCCTTTTCCAACACATGGAGGAATAAAATATAATAAGTAAAATAGAAATAAAAAAGGGAGTGGATGACACACCACCCTTTTTATAGGGAACTCCCACCAAAAGAGAGGCACAAAGAGACAAAGCACTCCATTATTTGGGGGATCATGGAGTCATTCATGACTTGGAAGTGGGTCTGAGTGTGGATTCCACTCATCCCATTATCCCCATGCTCCCAAATTCGTCACTTAACTTCACTGTGAAGTTAAAGTGCTCATATGGAGGTTATCCCAAGGTTATCCTAGTCAAAAGGGTCCATAGACCCATGGGGTATAACCCAAGGTTGATTTTTACCTAGTTAGGACTCCCAGAGTCAAGTAAAAACACAAGAAGAGGGTCTAAAAGAAATAAACTTAAACAAGACTCATAACAACATTTCTTACAACACATATCACAATACAAGTAATTCAGAGGGTAGACCTAATTCCCTTGACCCCATGCAACATTACAACATTACAACATTTCCACCATACACAGAGTTGATCTTAGTTCCTCGTGGAACTAGATCGGCTCACAAGGGATACAACATAGGGTGTGGAATGATCTCCTGTATTTGTGGTTTCGTTAGCAATACCTGCACACTCAATCTCGAAGTTAATAACACATAAAGATATCATAGCCGAAGCAATTTAAATACAAGCATACTTAAATATTCTACCATATAATCATACTGAAATCACATTAAAGTTCCATTTCTAATATTATCCATTCATCATTCTCTTAAAAGCAACATCTAACTATCATTGCATGATTTGTTTTCTTAAAATTCAATTAGGTTTAATAAACAAAATTCCAAGATCAATAGTCCTTCAACATAAAAGTAATAGCAATAGCACTGCAAATAGTCTCATGAACAGAAGTGAAAAAGGTAGGCCTCACAAGAAGAAGCAGACTATAGAAAAAATGGATACAAAGTGGCTGCCAAATATTTTGGAAGGTGATGGGCAAACTTAAGACTTAGACAAGTGGAAAATATAAATAAAAGAAAATGCCTACCAGCTAATTCCTACTTGTTGTACTGATGGCGATCCAACTATGAAGATGTTGAGTTTAGCACTTGACAAGCTGCATACAGTTGAGATAATTTTGAAATATTTTGTAAGGAAGTGAAGATTTTGTTGGATGCCTAGTACGTTATTCATAATGGCAGAATTGCAAAGATAATCTCATTCTAGTGGCCATATGAAAAGACATACAGCGAATGGACAGAAAAGTATGGGCCTACATGATTGAAAGGAAAGGCCAACCACCACCTCCCCTGCATTAATGAGGCAGATCTTCAAGTGGCTGCACATCCTCCAAGTCTATCTACCTTTTCTCTTCTTCTCTCTATTGTAGTAAATGTTCTCCATGCCAAAGAGGGTGGTGCATTGTATCAAACATTCTCTGAAGTGACATTGTAATTAATGTTGAGTACACGTTCTTAGTCTATAAAAGAACTGTGTTACTCATTTTTTGTTGTTGTTGAAGATTTTGGAAACTCTTGGAGAGTAAATAAAATACAAGTTCTGTTGGGTTGTCTCATCTCTTGTCTTGTAAGTCTATGAGTTATGTGTTGAATGTATTTCTGCATTAAGTTTTATCAGTTTGATGGTGATTACAAATGAGAAATGCTTCTTGCATGTATTATGTTAACTATCTCCATGGTTGTATGTGTTCTTCTTTTGAATACAAATGAGAAATGCTTCTTGCATGTATTTTGTTAACTGTCTCCATGGTTTTATGTGTTCTTCTTTTGAATCTAATGACTAAGGGTTATCTGAGATTCTAGAATATAGGTTTTCTATATTGCATGCTTAATCTTTTACTTCTATTCAAGGGATAGATTAAATGATTTGGGTTAAGTATGGGGAAGAATGTATTGCAACAGGGATATATGTAAGTAGAGTTAACAAGATACTCTATTTTGGGAGGTATCTATAAGGCATATACTGATTACCCCCTTGAAATCCGATTGTTAGTCTAGTTTATGCAAGTCATTCACAGAATGCACATATATGTCAATGTGACTTCATGCCCTGAGATAAGCACCGGTCAGATCTGGTATTGAGTTTATGATTTAAAACCCAAGTGTTGTAGGCAAGCATAAAACAAAAACCGAACAACATTTATAAACATTTAGGATTTTCAGATAAGGCATTGATCAAAATAATTCATAAACTGTGAAAAATGATGCAGAATCACATATCAAATCAAAAACCAAAATTCTACTTTACTACAAATTTTTTTATGTTTTATGCACAAATCAACTTTAGCAAGGAAATATTAAGCATTGAGTTGAATGATGAATCACTGAGTACATGTAAAACTTATCAGTATGACACAATTAAAATATGAAATAATTAATAATATGTTAATGTATTCAATTTGATTCACAATTTCAAGGAATACACTATAAAATATCATCAACTATAGTTTTGGAATATGATTCATGAAATGCAGTATAAATACCTAAAAACTGCTAATTCACTTCCATTTCCCAAATCGAGTCAAGGTCCTCAAACTGACGTTCAGATAAAGAAAAAGAGGCGTCTTGATTTTGAATCTGGTCTTCATTTTCTTTGTCTTGATTCTGAGTCTGAAAGTCAAATTCATCAGTCATTGTGTCACTATCATTTGTCCCACCACCACTAGCATTTGAACTTGAAGTGTTGCACAACCCTCTTCTTTCGCATATGGACTTCCAGATTGTAAGTGCCCTTTCATAAAGAAAAGTTTTGACATTATACGCACTTCCTAACACCCTCAAGTAATTTTCCAAATTCTTGTCTAGTTTGTTTCTTATCTTTGACTTCAAAAACCCCAATGCACTGAAAACTCTCTCATCTTCCACCGAACCCAATATCATTGTTTGACTTAAATCAGCAAGTTTGAAATATTCTGATATCGAATCACACAATATTTCACTCTGACCCAAGTTTTTCCAAGACTTTGTTATTGATCCCGCTTCGAAGGGATTCTCCATGGCATTAAACTGGTCTATCATACTTCTTGCAAACCGACTACATTGTCCTCTAAGCTTATTTCCATCTATAATTCCTTCTATTGTCTGTCCATTGCATTCTGCACTTTTTCAAAAGTATGCAGTCAAGGTAGTTACTTTTTGATGAAAGAAAGCTTGGGCTATCTCGGTGGCCTTGAACCCAAAATTGAGGATACAAAATAGACATGGTATCAAGTATTTCTTCTCGAGGGAATCGATTATAAATCTCTGTTGAAAGATTGCTTGTAATTTCCTTCAAATTATTACTAACATATTCAACAGTGTCATCAAAATCTTCCTTTCTAACAGGTACTTCTCTGATAGAGCGCATGACCGTCTTACAATGGTGCATTGGTATCTCAAATCCACGTACAAAGGCACATAACTCCCTGCTTGCATTAAGCTGTAAATAATTTTCAGGATGATTCAAATATGTAATTATCTTCCACCTAAAAAAATTTGGGCTTTGAGAATTTAGATCTAGATATAGATTATTGAGGGCCATGCATGTCATTCTACGTAGTTTAGTATACTCATAGATATACATAGTTCTATCTTGGGCTTTCTTCACAAGATTGTTCATTTCATCCAGCATGGGGAGAAGACTAGATAAAGTTAAGAGTGTCTCTATATCGCTTAACCTATGTAAGAGGTTAGGAGCTTTGTCTACTATGTTACGATGCTCGTACATTATTCCTATCAAGGATAGATATTCTGAAAGAACTCATTGCGCTGGTCCATGCAAGGAGATCCATCTGGTATCAACATCCTTTAGAAGCTTGTTTCCTGCTATTATTCCCTCAGTAAAATTTTAAAATTCCGCAAAACGTTTGGGACTTCTGCAGAAGTATGTGTGGAGCTCGCGGACTAGATTTTCAACTTTTGATATTGTAGGAAACTTACTTACAATTTTAAATGCTAAATTCATTATGTGGGCCATGCAGTGAATGGCACACATGTATGGTGCACAAGTAGTTTGTAATTTTGTACAAAGACTGGTCCTATGACCTTGTATTACTGCAGCTCCATCAGCTCCTACACACACCAACTTTTTGGCAATTGTCAAGTCATCCATACCTGCAATTTCATTCAAAGACTTCTTAACTAGTTCAAACAGATTTTGTGATGTTGAACTATCCTTCATTTTATGAACACAGAGTAGATGAGCTCAACGGACATGTTCTTTTACTGTATATGTTGCAAGTATGAGGTTAACCAGTGTTGTCATTGATGTCAACATACTCATATTGCATTTGATAAGATGGATTGGATGAGCTGTGTGCTGAGGTTATTAAGGAAATTAGTCTCAATCAGGAACAGTGAAGAATAGTGATGAGAAGAAGGCAAAAGTACTCAATAGGTTGAGGATCAGAGGATGCGGATTAAAGGGTTTGTAGATATGAGTCTTGAGATGTTCCAGTTAAGATTTCAGAGGTCTGCATGAAGATCTAAAGAAGTTATGTTCGCTCAAGTAGAACCGGTTCCGACAGGCGTTCAGTGGTGATAGAGTGTCACAGATTGGTCCAGTGAGTTCCGGAATTACATTCTCTCATTCTGCAGATTCGAGGGAGTGTTGAAGAAGTTAGTGTGAAGTGACAACTTGATTTGTACATTGTTTGGAGGTCCGGAAGAACCTTTTGCATTATGACAATGGCGACAAACTGTGTTCTTGAAGTTCTGAATGAAGAAGAGAAGAATTCTAGTAAGCTGATAAAGTGCGGATGTTCTTGATGACTCAGGAAAGGTTTCAGTGATCCTTGGATCATGTACAATTCTTATTGGCGGTCCGCATTGAAGTTAGAGTTTGGATTTGATGTAAAGACCACCGGTTGTTGGTGTTCTTCTTGAGACAGGCCGACCGGATGTATTACACGTCTTGCGAATGATCTTGTAGGTGTTTGCTGACTTAGATGATTGTTCCTAAGTTGATGCCTTGTATAAATAAGGGTTTGTGAATTCATTTTGAAGTGTGTCTTGTGGTGATGAGAGTGATATAGCGAAGAGAAGTGTGAAAGGTAGAGCAGGAGTTTTTGGGCTTAAATGGAACTAATCCAGGCATGGTAAAGATGTCAATCTCTAGTTCAAGTTTGTAATACTTGTTATCTTCTAGACAGTGTGTCTCTTGTAGGTAGTGTGCCTCCTTGTGAGCAGTGTGCTTGGGTAGTGAGCCCTAATTGGCATGTGCCATCTATTTTTCTTATTCTTCTAACAGAGAATAATCCTTGGGTTAATCACCCCGTGGTTTATCCCTTAACCAGGTTTTCCACGTCAAAATCTTGGTGTCTCATGTGTTGATGTGTATCTGCTCTGGTGTTTATGCCTTATGCTTTCATGAATGATTAATTGCTATGCTATTGATTAACAAAGTGGATTTAAGTGTTTGAATTAGAAGCAAATTAAGGATAATTGATTCACCCCCCCTCTCAGTTATCAACAGTATACACATGCATACAGACCCAATAAGTATTATCTACTGCAGTAACTTCATCTAAAGATAATGCAATGAAGTTTGACTCTTTTGCATTCTCCTTTAAATCTTGCTTTTCCACCGCAGCGAGACAGTTTGCCCATTCCCATCCAATGTTTATTGACCAATGTGTGCTAGGATAGTGAGAAACACTCAAAAAAGATAATAAATTACTATACTCTGGGTAGTCTGTCATAGGATGCCTTCTGGACAAAATATGAAAAAACAACAATCATTTGAATAGTTTTTGCCAGTTGTGCTCCTTCTATTACTTTTCCAAATTGAGCCTTGATTGTACCTCCACTTGCAGCAAGCTTCTTCATTCTTTTATTATGCTCATCATATTCTACGGCATACTTCACATGAAGACATTCTTCCTTTTATTTCCATCTTACTACTGATGTTTCCTTTCCATCTATGATTTGTTTTTCCTAAACTTTACCTATATGCTTTTCTATAGTGTCAAGCATTAGCTGCAATTTCTTGTCTATTTACATTTCTAACTACAAATCATACACTTGCATTCTATTGGTTGTTCATCTTTGTGTTGATAACTGAGAGGGGGGGGGAATCAGTTATCCTTAATTCGCTTCCATTTTAAACACTTAAATCCACTTTGTTAATCAATAGTATAGCAATTAATCATTCATAAAAGCATAAGGCATAAACATCAGAGCAGATACACATCAACACATGAGACACCAAGATTTTGACGTGGAAAACCCAGTTAAGGGAAAGAACCATGGGGTGATTAACCCAAGGATTATTCTCTGTTAGAAGAATAAGAAAAATGGATGGCACATGCCAATTAGGGCTCACTGCCCGAGCATACTGCTCACAAAGAGGCACACTGCCTACAAGAGACACGCTGTCTACAAAGTGATAAGAATCACAAACTTGAACTGGAGATTGACATCTTTACCATGCCTGGATCAGTTCCATTTAGGCCTAAAAACTCCTGCTCTGCCTTTCGCACTTCTCTTGGCTATATCACTCTCATCACCGCAAGACACACTTCAAAATGAATTCACAAACCCTTATTTATATAAGGCATCGACTTAGGAACAATCATCTAAGTCAGAAAACATCTACAAGATCATTCGCAAGATGTGTAATACATCCAGTTGGCCAGTCTTAAGAACACCAAAATCCATGGTTATTCTTCAAGTACAAACTCTAACTTCAATGCAGACCACCAACATGAACTAGACACGATCCACAGATCACCACAAGCTTTCCTGAATCACCGAGAACATCCGTACTTCATCTACTTACTGGAATTCTTCTCTTCTTCATTTGAAACTTCAAGAACACAGTCTATCACCACTATCATAATGCAAAAGGTTCTTCTAGACCTCCAAACAATGCATAAATCAAGTTGTCACTTCACACTGACTTCTTCAACACTCCCTCCAATCTACAGAATGAGAGAATGTAATTCTGGAACTCACCGGACCAATTTGTGACACTCTGTCACCACTGAATGCCTGTCGGAACCAGTTCTACCCAAACAGCCATAACTTCTTTAGATCTTTATGCGGACCTCTAAAATATTAACTGGAACATCTCAAGACTCATATCTACAAACCCTTTAATCTGCATCCTCTGATTCTCAACCCATTGAGTACTTTTGCCTTCTTCTTATCACTGTTCTTCACTGTTCCTGATTGAGACTAATTTTCTCAATATCCTCAGCACACAGCTCATCCAATCCTTCTTATCAATGCAATATGAGTATGCTGATATCAATGACAACACTGGTTAACCTCATACTTGCAACAATCTCCCCCTTTGTCATTGATGGCAACATATGATGTGAAAAACCATCAAGACAAGAACTCCTTTCTGTCACAGCTCCCCCTATCAGCAACAACTCTTCACATGTCTTCTCTTCCTTTACTGCTCCCCCTTTGATTATCAACCACTTGTTTTTCACATGTCTTCTCTCCCCCTTTGACATCAATGGCAAAGGGCTCATACTTGCAATTCTAACACATCAGAATCATACCAGCTGCTCCCCCTTAGTAGCAGCTCCCCATCATCAATCTGAATCACAAGACATGACTGTGATATCCACCGGACTGATCCACATCAGTGCATCCTAGTTCATCACCGGAGGGGCCATGACCCCTAACTTCTCCCTGAGAAACTCAAAAGAGTCCTTGGGAAGAGATTTAGTAAAAATATCTGCAAGTTGATCCTTGGAGGGCACATACTCCAATATGACTTCACCTTGCATGCGTACTGTGATCCTATCCTTTCTTTCCTTTCTCTCCTTTGTATCCTATCCTATGTATCCTATCCTTTCTTTCCTTTCGTTGCTGAGTGGGCTGTCTGCTGGGGGTGATGTGTGGGTTCTGGGTGTGGAAGGCTTGTCAGTGTTGGCTTGTGCTGTCTGCATGTTGGGAGTAGGGGCTTGGTCTTAGAATGCAATACCGGATTCTTAGAAATATTTATTACACTTGAATTATCACAGAAAATTGTGATAGGCTCCTCATATTCTACTTGAATATCTCTTAGCATTTGCTTCATCCACAAAAGTTGAGTGCAACTACCTGCTACTACAATGTATTCTGCTTCTATTGTAGACAGGGATATTGCTTCTTGTTTCTTACTTAGCCAAGAAACCAACCTTTTTCCCAAAAAGAATGCTCCTCCACTTGTACTCTTCCTATCATCCACATCTCCTGCCCAATCTGCATCTGTATATGCATGAAGAGAAAAGTCATGATCTCTGGGATACCATAGGCCATACTCAAATGTTCCTTTCAAGTACCTAAAAATTCTTTTGATTGCCTTGACATGAGATTCTCTAGGATCAGCCTGGAATCTCGCCACAAGACCAACAGCCTGCATTATATCTAGTCTATTCTGAGTGAGATACAATAATCCACCAATCATTGATCTATACTTTGTCTGATCTGTCTTAGGAGAGTCATCATCTTTGCTCAACTTACATCCGGTAGCCATGGGAGTGTTCATTGGCTTTGAATCTTCCATTCCAAATTTCTTCAATAGTTCTTTCACATATTTGGTCTGAGAGATAAAGATTCCTTTCTCTATCTGAGTAATTTGCAGACCCAAAAAGAAATTCATTTCACCGAGCATTGACATTTCAAACTCACTTTTCATTTGGTTTGCAAAGGTTTTACACATACAGTCTTTTCCTACAAAGATGATATCATCAACAAATACTTCAACAATCAAGATGTTTTCATGATCAATTTGAAAATATAGGTTACTATCAGCAGTACCTTTTTTGAAACCAATCTTCAAAAGATGTTTATCCAGCCTCTCATACCATGCTCTTGGGGCTTGCTTTAGACCATACAGTGCCTTCTTTAATTTGCAGACCATATCACCATGCTCTAATAATTGAAATCCATCTGGTTGTTCAATGTACACCTCTTCTTCTAGGTCACCATTCAGGAAAGCAGATTTGACATCCATCTGATACACTTTGAAATCTTTGAAGGCAGCAAATGCAAGAAATAGTCTGACTGCTTCAATTCTTGCCACCGGAGAAAATGTTTCCTCAAAATCAATCCCTTCTATTTGAGAGTATCCTTTGCAGACTAATCTGACCTTATTTCTGATTACTTCACCAACTTCATTTAGTTTGTTCTGGAAGACCCATTTGGTTCCAATCACATTCTTGTTACTAGGTCTAGAAACAAGATCCCAAGTGTGATTTTTCTCAATTTGCATCAACTCTTCCTCCATTGCTTTTGTCCAATTTTCATCATTGCATGCTTCATTTATTGTCTTAGGTTCAATCTTTGAAATCAGACAACATTCATCTGAATTTTGAGCAACATTTCTTCTAATTTGCACACTTTTGCTTTTGTCACCTATGATTTGATATTCAGAGTGGTTTAGTCTTACATACCTTGGAACTTTGGGAGTTTCTTGCACTTCTGCTTCTTGATCAGGCTCATCCGGACCTATCTCTTCTTCCTGATTTACCGGATTAGTCTGAATCTGACCTTCAAGAGAGGATGGAGCTCCTTGATCCAGAACATCATTCTGATCATCTTCATCATACTCATAAAATCTTGAGTGCTTCTCAATACCTTCATCAACCTTCACATTTGTACTTTCTATCATCTTTCTCAGTCTCTTATTGTAACACCGATATGCTTTGCTTTGAGTGGAGTATCCCAAGAAAATTCTTTCATCACTTCTAGCATCAAACTTTCCCAGATCTTCATCTCTTTTAATGTAACACTTGCTACCAAATACTCTGAAATATCTCACAGTAGGAGTGATGCCAAGCCAAAGTTCATAAGGAGTCTTACTGGTATTGTTTCTGATTTGAACTCGATTGAGAGTGTAGACTGCAGTGCTGATAGCTTCTTTCCAAAACATCTGGGGAACATTGGCTTCCATCATCATTGTCCTGGATGGTCTGGTTCTTTCTCTCAACTACTCCATTTTACTGTGGAGTCCTAGAAGCAGACAATTGTCTCTTTATACCATGCTTCTCACAAAAGTCTATGAATTCATCGGATGTGAATTCACCACCTCTATCAGACCTTAGATATTTCAATTTCAATCCAGTTTGATTCTCTACCATAGCCTTGAAGATTTTGAACTTCTCAAAAGCTTCTAATTTCTCTTTCAGAAAGGTAACCCACATCATCCGGGAATGATCATCAATCAGTAACATGAAATATCTATCACCTTGCATACTCTTGATTCTTGTCGGACCACATAAATCACTATGAACTAACTCCAATAATCCGGTAGAGGACTGATCCTTGCTTTTGAATGAAACTCTGCTCTGTTTACCTAGCTGACATTCTTTGCACATACTATTTGTAGGTTTTACTAACTTTGGAAGATCTCTTATAGCCTGAGTATTGCTTATCTTGATGATGTTATCAAAATTTACATGACACATCCTTCTATGCCATAACCAACTCTGATCAACTTGAACAAATAGACAACTTTTATTAGTACCAACTAGATGGAAGATATTACCTCTTGTTTGAGTACCGGATGCAATCTCAGTTCCGGAGCTTTCAAAGATCCTGCATCTTCCATTCTTGAACCGAAGATCATAACCTTTGTCCACCAACTGACCAACACTGAGAAGATTGTGCTTCAATCCTTCAACATACAGTACATTACTAGTTTTGTTCTTTCCATCAAAAGAGATAGTTCCCCTACCTCTGATTCTACCAGCAGAATTGTCACCAAAATTTACCATTCCTCCTTCATACCTTTCCAAATCTAAGAACTTGTGCTTGTCACCTGTCATATGGTGAGAGCATCCACTGTTAATAACCCAATCATCCTTTTCTTCAACTTGGGCAGCCAAAGCTCTTTCTACAACCTTATGATTGATAGATTCAGGGAATATTGGATCTTCTTCCTTGATGACAATGAACACCCATTCATTTCTGGATTTGTCTCCTATCTCTGATTCATCATCTGTTACTCCTTCATTATCAACTTCATGAACATAATAACAATTCTTTTGGAACCTTTGTCTGTTAGAATTTGACCTTGTAGATCTTGCCGGACATCTTGAGGCAAAGTGACCAATCTTATTGTAGTTGAAGCATTTAAAAGGTAATTTTCCTTCATACTTACCGGATCCTCTTGGCAGTCTTTTTGCAATGAGGGCTTCAAGTTGAGCTATTTCCGCTTCTTCCTCTTCCATATCTTTCCTTGCTTGATCATACCATGACAGCTTCCTTGAAGAGTTTTCTCTTGGATCAAATCTTTGTTTGCCTTTCACATAGGCACTAGCTTTGAATGTAGATTCAGTCTTGGGGGGATCATCTCCAAACTTGGTCATTTCAAATGCAGCCAATTTGCTAGCCAATTGATATGTTGTGACCGTTGTATGAGCTCCAAATTCATCAATGGCAGCAACCTTGATTTTGTAGGCAGTAGGAAGGGATCTGAGAATTTTGCAAACAATCTCATTTTCATCCAAAGTTCTACCAGCATTCCTGATTCCACACACCAGCTCATTTACTCTTGGCATAAAGGTAGTGATATTTTCATCATCTTTCATCTTCAATCTTTCAAATTTCCCTTTGAGACTCTGCAACCTTGCACTCTTAACAAACTCATCTCCTTCATGCAGAAGTTCCAGTTTAATCCAAATCTCATAGGCAGTTGGTAGGTCAATCACATTTGAGAGCTCTGAGTTAGTTAAAGCACTTAGAAGAGCCTCTTTAGTCCGCATATTGTTTTCAACATCTGTGATTTCATTTAGAGTTGTCGGACCACCCTGTGGAGGTGTATATGCTTTTGTGACCATGGACAAGTACGCCTTTCCCATACACTCCAAGTGACATTTCATGCGGCCTTTCCAAAGAGTGAAGTTGGTTCCATCAAACTTTGGACTGTCCTTCTTGTATGACGACATCCTGGATCTCCTCAAGCGGTTAAGCTCCTTTTAGAGGAACTTGGCTCTGATACCAATTGTTGATAACTGAGAGGGGGGTGAATCAGTTATCCTTAATTCGCTTCCAGTTTAAACACTTAAATCCACTTTGTTAATCAATAGTATAGCAATTAATCATTCATGAAAGCATAAGGCATAAACATCAGAGCAGATACACATCAACACATGAGACACCAAGATTTTAACGTGGAAAACCCGGTTAAGGGAAAAAACCACGAAGTGATTAACCCAAGGATTATTCTCTGTTAGAAGAATACGAAAAATGGATGGCACGTGCCAATTAGGGCTCACTGCCCGAGCAAACTGCTCACAAAGAGGCACACTGCCTACAAGAGACACACTATCTACAAAGTGATAAGAATCACAAACTTGAACTGGAGATTGACATCTTTACCATGCCTAGATTAGTTCCATTTAAGCCCAAAAACTCCTACTCTGCCTTTCTCAATTCTCTTCGCTAGATCACTCTCATCACCGCAAGACACACTTCAAAATGAATTCATAAACCCTTATTTATACAAGGCATCGACTTAGGAACAATCATCTAAGTCGGCAAACATCTACAAGATCATTCGCAAGATGTGTAATACATCCGGTCGGCCAGTCTTAAGAAGAACACCAAAATCTGTGGTTATTCTTCAAATACAAACTCTAACTTCAATGCGGACCACCAACATGAACTGGACACAATCCACAGATCACCACAAGCTTTCCTGAATCACTGAGAACATCCGCACTTCATCTGCTTACTGGAATTCTTCTCTTAAAGGTTCTTCCGGACCTCCAAACAATGCATAAATCAAGTTGTCACTTCACAATGACTTCTTCAACACTCCCTCCAATCCGCAAAATGAGACAATGTAATTCTGGAACTCACCGGACCAATCTGTGACACTCTGTCACCACTGAACGCCTATCGGAACCGGTTCTACCCAAATAGCCATAACTTCTTCAGATCTTTATGCAAACCTCTGAAATCTTAACTGGAACATCTCAAGACTCATATCTACAAACCTTTTAATCCGCATCCTCTGATTCTCAACCCATTGAGTACTTTTGCCTTCTTCTTATCACTGTTCTTCATTGTTCCTGATTGAGACTAATTTTCTCAATATCCTCAGCACACAGCTCATCCAATCCTTCTTATCAATGCAATATGAGTATGTTGACATCAATGACAACACTAGTTAACCTCATACTTGCAACACTTTGTTTTCTTTCTCCATTGGTTCAATGAATGGGTACTTTGACACCCAATCAAGCTGAAAATTCCATGACATTTTCCACTCGCGCCCCAATTTTGAATCTTTTGATTTGCCTTTTCTTTTCTTCTTGCTAACATCATCTACAATGTCAGCATTTTCTTTTTCATCCAAGTCAATTATCTCAATCTGGCTAACTAGGGTATCCTTTGGAACATCTTCTGCTGTATTACCATCCTCATTCTAGCTAACCAGGGTTTCCCTTGGAACATCTTTTGCGGTATTGCCATCCTCATTTTGGGTAACCAGGGTATCCCTTGGAACATCTTTTGCGGATATGCCATCCTCATTCTGGCCAACCAGGGTATCCCTTGGAACATCTTCTGTGGTATTGCCATCCTCATTCTAGCTAACCAGGGCATCCCTTGGAACATCTTCTGCGGTATTGCCATCCTCATTTGACTCAATGGCAATCTCACCTTCTGGTGGTGGTGAGATATTGCGAATGGCTTCTTCATTAATATTTGGTGCAAGAGTTGATGATGTAGCTCCATCTTGATTTGATGGATCAGAAACATTGCCAGTTCCAAAGTAAGACTCTATACTAACTCCACATTTTTGGTGTTTTGATGGCCTCCCAGTCCCTTCACCACCCTAAGGAGTCTTACCCTTGTCGCACTTGTGGCTAGACATCTTGATCTATCACTTCGAATAAAAGCTGGAAAAAAATGTCTTCTTGTTTAAGGACATACTCATAGAATATAGATCCCATTCCCTACTAAATATCTTCTTTAAGATTGAATCAAGAATGGACAAGAGATAAAGAAATCTTATAACACTAATACTATGAAGAAATGATTACTCACCTTTAAGTTTAGGCTTTCACTGACTTGTTATTCGTTAATGCAAGAATGCCTGTGTTGTAAGTTTGTAACTTTGCCTACAATCAACTTCAAGGTTCCAAATCCAACTTCTGAAATCTGAATCGAAAGCTCACAAGTTTAGAAATGAATAAAATGTGTAAGAATAAATCAGAGTTTTGATTGTATTTATATCAAACATATTTGGCGAATTCTGCAGGAATTCTATATGGTATATTAAAAATTTTGGCGAATCCCGCGTGATTATATAAGGAATACATTTAAGTGTCAGTGAATCAAACCTCGACAGACTACATACATTGTAATTTCCAAGGCGAATATGGCCCTACGATTAGCACGGGGGTGTCATGAAAATTGGCGAAATGGCCCCTCATAATCAACTACTTGTAAATTTTAATTGGCGAAATAGGTCCTCACGCGTAGTGATCATTAAATGGGGTTGACGAAATGGGTCCTCATGTGCAGCAACCATTTAATGGAGTTGGCGAAATGTGTCCCAATACACAATGTTGTTTTAATAGTATTGGCGAATATATAGGTGATTTAGTACTTTCTTCTGAGATTCTAGGCGAAAATATTAGTCGGCCCATTTGAAACGTGTAGTTTGTTATGGCGAAAATCTTACTTCATTGATTCTCATAAAATAAATTGATGGCGAATGGATATGGATTCGACCGATAATACGTAAAATCTAGGTGATTTGACCACCTTGTTCGATGCGATTTATTCGCCAATTCCAACTTGGCCGATCTGCGATATTCGCCACTAAAAAATTCTCTGAATGACATTGAGAAAGAAATTCAGAAGAGAAGAAGAGAACACAATAAATACCCTAGGAAAACCCATTGAGGTGGAAAACCCAACAAGAAGAGAGTCTCAATTTATTATCAACAACAGAAAGATTACAATAGACTTCCAAAGATAAACTCTTCTTTGGGGATCTAAATGCTTCAACTCTTTAAAGATAATTCAACAACATAACCATGCATAAAGCCATCTCCTAAACACTTCAAAACTACAATGCTCCAAGATGCTCAAACCACTCACCCATAGCTCGTTTATATAGGTAAGAGGTAAACTTAAAAACCAATAGTGGTTTCTAAAACCATGGGTTATCATGACACCTCACCCAAATTGATCTCCATGAGGTGGAACAAATTCTAATGCCTCATTTTGCCTATTTCAAGGTGTGATAAGAGTTGTTCCTTGTACATCTCAATAACTAGCTAGAATTTGGGATATTTTCTCTATCTACATCTTACCAACTTGCCAATTGTGAGTGATGTGCCTAATGTCAATTTTTAAATTTAACCACCCTATCAACATTCCACACAACATGCCTGGTATCTTGGTATTGATCTATTAAAATGGGTCACCCATATCCACACACAAGGGGTGATATTTCATAATTTAAAGTTACCGACTTGGTAACTGAACTAAGATGTCCACCATGTATACTTGTAAACCACATGAATAAACAACATTGTTATACAAGGTGTGTAACACCTTCCCAAGACATTAGAAGTAACATGAATTGCACCAACATTAGTCATTAAAACATTATTATGCAAATAAACATCATATATAAAACATTTCCATAAAGTAAGAAAGCCTCACTAAGCTCCCCATTAGATAAATCATCAAGCAACAAAGCATCATCAACATTAGTTGTAATAGTAGTATCACACGAATCATAATCAGTAGAAGTGAGGGATAAAGCACTAAATGCATCAAGGAAATCATGAACTATATTATCATCATATAAGGGAGCAACATCAACATTAATACATTCATCATGAGTTGCTTCAAGAATATCATCATCATTAAGCCAAGTAATATCACATGGGGGAGAAAATAAGCAATGCGCGTCACATGATCATATATAAAACATTTCCATAAATTAAGAAAGCCTCACTAAGCTCCCCATTAGATAAATCATCAAGCAACAAAGCATCATCAACATTAGTTGTAATAGTAGTATCACACGAATCATAATCAGTAGAAGTGAGGGATAAAGCACTAAATGCATCATGGAAATCATGAACTATATTATCATCATATAAGGGAGCAACATCAACATTAATACATTCATCATGAGTTGCTTGAAGAATATCATCATCATTAAGCCAAGTAATATCACATGGGGGAGAAAATAGGCAATGAACGTCACATGAGCACACATCACATGTCTCATCATTTGGTGTATCATGAAATGATGGAAAAGTGATCAAAGGTAAAGCATCACCACTAATCATAAAAAGAGTATGATCGTCATTAGGGCCCTCATGAACATCACTATCACTAGTCATAAGAGAAGCATATTCAAGGTGAAACTCATAAGCAAGTGAAATGAGTGAAATCCTTGACACATGCATGGATAGAGGCCAAAGGCAAGGGTCTATGGGAATCCATGGTGAATTATATAACAATCAACAAACAATGGATGACAAAAAAGCCAAACTAGGTCAAAACCCTAGGTGAAAGAAAAAGGCAAAGCAGTGAGGATAGGCATTAATTTCATATCCAAAAATAAGGTAGCTACAGTCACAAATATCTAATTTGAAAGCAGGAAGGGTAAGAGGATAAACCCTTATGGAAAACCCTCGGGGGTAGGATTTGAAAGATGACAAGTAATTAGGGG
The DNA here is from genome assembly GCA_027924645.1 of Cunninghamia lanceolata. Lineage (NCBI taxonomy): Eukaryota > Viridiplantae > Streptophyta > Pinopsida > Cupressales > Cupressaceae > Cunninghamia > Cunninghamia lanceolata. The sequence continues at coordinate 5,077,462 of BSBN01000828.1, forward strand.
TAAGACCCTAGTTGAAGCACAATAAACACAAAGAGGAATCAAATCTTAAGAATAATGAGAAAAATTAGAGCATAAATGTTAAACAGATAAAAATCAGACTTGATCTAACCCCAAAGACTAGGCATGCATGTTATGAGTTCACCAAAATGAAGTAGAAAAACACACCCTTCAAAATATCTAGGGCTAATAATGATTCAATTCAAAACCCTAGACAAATGAAGTTGAGTTTAGATGTGTCCTTGAATCAAATAGATTGGCAACTAAAACATAGATAAATGGATTGAAATAATTGCTTACCTTGAAGTCAAAGAGGAGACTGACTTGACTATGACATAAGGCATATACCTTGAAATTGAGATTGGATCTAGGATGAATCGGTTGTGACAAAAGAGCTATGCAAAATTCAAATTGTACCAAATTACAGATCAAGACTGTGAGGACAACCTTGATCCTCTTGAGTGGGGCCCTAATCTTTTTTTGGTGGCCTTGCCTTTGTTGGGTGGCCCTAGCCTTTGAATCTTCAAAACATTAACACATGTAGAAGGGCTTGCCTCATTGTGTACCTACAGTTTTAGAGACTTAGTGGTGTTGAGAAGCATTGTTGGAACTTGCTATGGTGGTGCGGAATCCTTGAGACTTCCTCAATCCTAGTTAAGCATGATTGATCAATTCAATGATTTTGTGATAAGTTGGAAGATATGCTAAGCAACAGATGCAACAGATGCACAAGAAGTTGACAATGATGTGGTAGAATTGTTATGAATGCTTGAGACAATGATGCAATGAATGTCTGAGATTGAAGTGCAACGAATGCTTGAGATAAAAGTGCAACGAATCCCTGAGTAGTAGACTGAGTGCATGAAAGATAGGGTTTCGATTTTGTTGACGTAAGAACTAATGGAACTATTGTGACTGATACCAAGACAGAGCTACGACATAGCCATTATTTGATTTTGTGTATTTTAGTGCATGACAATGCTTATTATTGATCTCGACGGATGCCCTTTGATGATTGAAATGACCTAGGGGTGATGTCTTTTTATACAAGTCTTAGGAGCACAATTTAAACTTTTTGGCATGCACACTAACAAGCAACAATAAAATTAAATTGAATCGACTTAAGACCACATTAAATTTGAAACAGTAAGTGAGAGAGTCAAAATTACATAAATAGGTCTTGACCTAAACAAAAAAGACTAGTATAAGAAAAGCGATTGATCTAAACAAACGAAATCCAAAATTAATAATACAATATCTTGGACTAAAACTTTAATTAAATTAAACGATTAATACACACTTTTGTCCTCTATATGGGCAAGATTAAAGAAGCCAACGCAGTTGAGAATGTGTGTGGCTTCATTCCAGTGTATCGTAGTGAGGACTTGTTTTGGGGAATGAAAAAAACTGGTTGCTATGGACGTGAAACGGAAAAAAAGGTGGCTTTCAGCTACCACCCAACCATGCTAACTGCCGCGCCAGGTAGGGGTCGAACCTACGACTTTCTGCTTAGGAAACAGACGCTCTATCCACTGAGCTACAGGCGCGGATGCCGCTTACGTGTTTAATCCTTAGCATAAAGGAATAAACATAATATACTTCTTGTAAAATGTTTTCCTGTTTTACAGAAAGATTTATAATTACAAGCAGACGACTACTCAGCATCGCAGTGGACGTGCCGGAGTGGTTATCGGGGATGACTGCTAATCATGTGGGCTCTGCCCGCACAGGTTCGAATCCTGCCGTCCACGAGCAAATCTTGTATTCTTCTTTATCTTTTTCATCGGAACAGCCTTTTTGTTCAAATAGTTTCTTAGAGGGAAATGAGAATGGGCGCGCAAGGACCTTTAAGAAACCACAAATTTTGTTTCCAGTTTTTATTGGAATAAATGCAAGCATAGATCATCGTTCGGTGGCTGTAGTTTAGTGGTGAGAATTCCACGTTGTGGCCGTGGAGACCTGGGCTCGAATCCCAGCAGCCACACACTGATTATTACTCTTTGAATCGAAGCTGTGAAATATTTTTCCATTCCTTTAGCTTTTGCAGCATTCTAAACATGAATCCTTCTTTATGTTCATTTTACGCTAAGCAGCCACACACTGATTACTCTTTGAATCGAAGCTGTGAAATATTTTTCCCATTCCTTTAGCTTTTGCAGCATTCTAAACATGAATCCTTCTTTATGTTCATTTTACGCTAAACTAGGGTTCGATCTCACCATCTCAAAGATAATTTTATGAGATCATTCGCAAGGGGATGTAGCTCACATGGTAGAGCGCTCGCTTTGCATGCGAGAGGTACGGGGTTCGATACCCCGCATCTCCATATATAATTCGTAACATTTTACCCCCACTTTTGAAATTTTGTTTACACTTTATTTATTTATTTATTTATTTTGGGCTCATCGTTACCTATTTAAAAAAGTCATTCCATGTAAACATCCGACGTTTGATAATTATTTTCAAAATTTTGGACCTGTCCCTGTTGATAATTATTTTCAAAATTTTGGACCTCGTTCCATGTTGAATTTTCTCATCAATTTGTTCAACCAACTTCTCTCGACTTTATTGACCCTGTTGTTTGTCGATAAAATTTCAACCGCCGAACTATTTTACAACGTATCGACTATTTAAGGTTCACCTCTAGAGGAAATAAAAGATCAACAAGGAAGGTTTCGAGGCAATCCCTACTTGTTATGCATCGAAAGCTCTTATGAGCTACAAGTTTCTCATGGGAAATAAGAAGACTTTGCTAAGGGTACTTTAAAGGTTTGTTAGGATAGATCAAGCTCATTAAGGAAGGAGCTCATGACAAAACAAAGCAAGATATATTTTGAATGATAAATAAAGATAAAGTTAATGAGGACTTTGTTGGAAACAACGTTAAATTAGAAGTTGACGAGAGTATCATTTCAGGGATTTGTGAGCCAAATAATTATCTTATTAGAGGGAAATTGTCATGGAGGTTATTGACTAGGTAGAAAGTGGGAGGATCGTCGAAGAGAGGAAATTCTAAGGTGAGGGTGAGAGTGAGGGTGAAGGTACAAGTATAATGTGTCTTGAGAGAGGAGGAACTTCATAAAGAGGATAATTATGTACCGAGCTGCATCTGTTGAGAGGTCATACCCTTTTTTGGTATAAGAGAATCATATGTCAAGATTGGCAATGCAGTGAAGTATTCCAACATGATTATGTAAGACTAGGTTTATATGTGAGACAAAAGTTGTGGCACACACCAAAAAGAGAGGCCAATTAATACCAATTAATTGTGAGAAGGGGGAATTCAAAAAGAGCACCACAACCATTTCCACCAAGTAATTTAACAACAATGGAAATGTCACCACTAATGGGAGACATACAAAACATTCTAAAGTTTTCGATTTCAAGAAATAAATTAAGTTGCTTAGTGCCAAAAACAATACAGTAGTGGAAATATGTAATGCACAACAAGGAAATAATTAATCAATATGAACACATAATGGAGAACTAAAACAATTAATGTCAAAACTAAAAGATCCACTAGTATATGGCTTGAAGAGAGAATTTATGGATGGGTTGAGATCGAAATATAAGAAAAAATTAACAATGTTCCCATTGACGACCTTCAGTTATTGGTTCCATGAAAACATGATATACACAACTTCTCGAGGTGGTGCAAAGTCAACTCGCCATGTAGACGATGTGTAGGCATTTATCGTTGAGGAGAATGTGCTTGAGTTGCGCTCTTAGGCAGATTTAAGTGACTTGGTAGTTTTCTTTGTTGAATGGGGTGTGGTTGACTAAGGTCAAGAGGCAAACTAAGTGGACAAGATCTATGCCTTCCCCTTTCCCTAGACTCGGCAAGTACCCTCTAAACTGAGAGACCCAATGTGACCTTAATCTCTTTCTTGAGTGTATTAAGTTGGTTGTTGATGAGAGGATGAACTGGTGTGGAAGCAAATACCTCATCTCAGTCCCAAGTCAATATGCACATGCGCCCACTTGATGTCAAGTTTCTCTACAACATGAAAGTGGCAAGGGTTTTGCATAGATGTTTGGAAATAAATAGGCACTGGTTAAATGTTTACTTGATAATGTGTTTGGAAAGTTGAACATGTCGAATGCTTTTCTTTTGTAGTTTTTGATGTTTAAATGTCTTTTCCTTATGTTTTATAATTTTTAAGTGCTTTTGTATTTTTATGGCTGACTTGTTTGAAAGAATTAGAATAATTATAACAATGCTTCTAATTAAAAAGTGAAAGTTGTTTCTAATTGCTTGAAATAAAATAATGAATATTGATCTAGCTTGTTGGAAATGAAACTAAAACTAATTATGCCTTGTCTTTTTGTATTTTTGCAAATAAAGATGTAATGTAAATGATTTAAAATGACTAATTATTTGAATGTGACTAATTAATTAATACAACATACAACTAAACTTACCCTTTTTGGAAAACAAAAATCTTTTCTTTTCTAGAAATTGCAATTGTAGAATGCAAAAAAAATGAATCCTCAAAGTAAAAATATGATTTTTAAAACAAAAGGTGTACAATTAATACCCAACAAGCAAAGAGTTAAAGTTTCTAGAAACATAGTAAAAAATATTTTGTTAAGATATTTTATGTGGGTTTTGTTTGGTCTAATTCTACTAAGAATTTCCCAAATCCCTTCTGAAAGGAGTTTCCTTTGAGAAATCCATAGAGGTTCTCCAAAACAACTCTATGGGGAAGATCCTCTTGGGAGAGAAGTTTTTTCTAACAATGATGTGTTCTAATGTTCTAGGTTTTGAAGATTTGTTTTCCTTAGAAACAACAAAATTTATTTTTAAATTGTGAAAGGAAATTACCCTACATAATCATAGATTGTATTTAAGGGAAATGAGTATGGGGTTTGGATAATGAATTGACCTAGCCCAAACCTAAGATCCCTCAATATTTTTAATTTGTTGCAATGATGTGGGATTTAATAGATAACAAATAATCCAATTTAAAAAAGCAAACTAACTCTAAACAAGGCAATTACTTTTATTTTGTTGTGGTAACAATAAACATAAAAAAATGTAAACCAATATAGAAAAATAAGATAGTTTTAGACTACTCTAAAGGAATACAAATCCTAAATTAACTAAAGAAAATGAATCTAATCTAATTAACATAAGAAACTTAATTTACTCTAATAGTTAGAAAAATAAGAACATGCACACTTGGGAGTACATCACTGCATATGTAGAGTACATATTAGTAAATTGTGGTTATTTATTCTCAATTAAAATCCTTGCTTACTCTCCTCCTTGTGATCAGATGATTGTGGTTGGATCTCCAAGGTAAGGTGGGATAGGTAGAGTAATTGGAATGTTAATGAGTGTATTTGTTCAAACAAATTTGATGGAAATAGGCACAAAGAAATTTGGGTAGGGTCTAATAACTTCCTACAAACATTTTGTACACTAGTAAATGACTAACTTTGGATATTTTGTATGAGAAAGGCTACTAAGGAATAATGACACAAACGATGGATCTAAATTTGAAGATATTTGAGAGATTATAATAGTTATATTGGTAGTTAGTCTAATTGAGATTATGGGATCATCATACCCTAATTTTATACACACACATGAATACAGATATATCTATATGTAGATATGCAAATGGGGTAGTGGTTAAATGTTGAATATTATACTAGAAATTCTTTTATTATTGGAAGAATTTTGCAAGCTCCCCCTCGAAGTGAATCATTTTAATACATGACACTTTACTTTCATTAACTTATATTATTAAACTATATTCAATGGGTCTACTATGCTCTTATTCACTCATTCACTCTACTCTTACTATATTTTGGGTTTGTTGTATGTTGTTGTTACCATACTCTTGTAAAAAAGTAATTTCATTACAACTAGTGTTAGAGATTAAATTTTGGAAAGGCTTATGTGGCTTGGGTTATCTTCAATGCATGCAAAGGTTAGTAATTAGGGTAAATATATTGTTGTTTCTTAGCTTTCAATCTAGACTGTTGCAAGTGGTGAGGATATCACTATAGAATTTTGTTGACAAGTCCAAATTGAAATTTTTTCATCCAACAAGTCTGTAGAATTTTTATCTACACTAGGGAAACCATGGTAAAAGAAACTAAAGTATGGATTTAGTTTTCACACCTTGGTGCAATATAGAAGTTGTTGGATCCATATTGGTGATGTCACAATGATACAAGTGACTTCAAATCCCCTTTTAGGCCATTTTTCAAGTCTAGATTTTTTAGCACCCTTGCACAATATAATAGTAATTGGATTCTTCTCCAAAAGGAAATCATAGGAGTCAAAATTACAAATAACCATAATTTTTCACTCAGTCGCCATGGAGGTCTCATGTACTATATCCAAGGACAAGTCTCTTACAAAACTGAGGAAGGATATATCCAAAAGAAGATATGGATCTAGAAGTTGAAGCGACCCATGTTTATGAGGAACATGTGAACTTTATAGATTAGTTAATTTATGTATGTATGCATGAGGTGGTGGTTAGATGTTGGATATTATATTAGAATTTCTTTTACTATTGGAATAATTTTTGAGGCTTTCCCCTCAAAGTGAATCATTCTAATACATGGCACATTACTTTCATTTAATATATAATGTATTGATCTACTTTTCTCTTGTTCACTCATTCACTCTACTCTTACTATCTTTTGGGTTTGTGATGTGTTGTTGTTATTCTACTCTTGCAATAAAGTGATTTCATTATGGACGGTGTCATAGATTCAATTTGGTAAAGGATTATGTGGATTAAGTTATCTTCAATGTGAGCAAAGGTTAATAACTAGGGAAAGTCTATTATTTTTTCTAAACTTTAAATATAGACTACTACTTGGTGAGGAAATCACTATAGAATTTTGTTCACAAGTCCAAGTTGAGATTATCTCATCCAATAAGCCCTTATGGATTTTGTCTACATTAGGGTAACCATGGTAAAACACTAAAGTATGGATTCAATTTTGATACCTTGGTGCAATATATAAGTTGTTGGATCCATATTGGTAATGTCGCAATGATATAGGTGGCTTCTAACCCCGTTTTAGAATATTTTTCAAGTTGTTTCTAAGTGCTTCAAATAATGAAAATTGATCTAGCTTGTTGGAAATGAAACCAAAACTAATTATGCCTTTTTTGTATTTTTATAAATAAATATGCAATATAATTAATTTAAAATGACTAATTATTTGAATGCAACCAATTAATTAAATACAACGTAATGACTAAATGTAGCTAAACTTAGCTTTTTTAGAAAATAAAACTCTTTTCTTTTCTAGAAATTGGATTTGTAGAATTCAAAAAAAAAATGTGGCGTAGTCATGGTTAGAGAGTCTAATTAGACCATCTAATCACGTAGCAAAGTAATAACACCAAAACATAATTCACATCAAAAGAAAAACAATCACACTAAATATTGACTTATTGATTCAAAATATAGTATAACAAAGCTTCTTTAACTTGCATACATGCAAGGCCTCGGTCATTTGATTATAAAATAGATTTTATTAGATCTTTTAGAATCATAATCTCTAATTATTTATCTCAAATATCATTCTAACTTTAATCTTCCTTGATTTATTCTAGCTACCTTCAAGTCATATCCAACTTTGCCTTACATAGATGGATGCAGAATGATATACAACATATAAAAAAATGTTACATTGTCATAGAGGGATGTGATAAGAATCAATGGTCCCAAAACTAAATGATTCACCTTTAGTCAGCCTTATAATTGGGCATATCACCTCAATAGTTCTTTATATGATTCCTCCTATGTTATTTTCCTTCTTGTAACTGATTAGCTCTATACATGAAAAATATAAAATAAGTGTTGAAAATGAAAGCACAATGAACAATATTGCATTTATTGACATAATCACATTACAATATATCATTGGCCTCTTTGAGGGGGAAACCTCCTTTGAACAATGCTCAATATAATATAATTCATGGATGTTCTTACAATAGCATATTCATCATATTTATACTAGTTCTAGTCAAGCTAACTATTATTTCCTTGGAGCATGTGGGATTATTCTGAACAACTCAAGGGATAGCGTACAAAGCATAAGCATCCAAAGCCTTTATTACAATAAGGATTGAAAGGATAGAGTTAGGATGAAGGGGTCCTAACATCCCCTCCCCCTTGAAAAGTTTTGTCCTCAAAGACGAACAATAGGAAATTGTTGTTGAATTTCATGAAGGGGCTCCTTGGTAGCATCTTCTAGTTGCATGCCATGCCACTAGATTAGGACCTTAGTGAGTGTATAATTGTGAAGTTGGTGTAAGTGTGTATCTAATACTTTTTTTGGTTAAAGAATGATGGATCCTTCAGTATTGAGCTAAGGAAGAACTATTTGAGTAGTGACCTATTGGCCAAGAACTTTCTTCAAATAGGAGACATGAAAAATAGGATGAACATGAGATGGAAAGTCTAATATTTTTTTTCTAAACTTTAGATCTAGACTACTACTTGGTGAGGAAATCACTATAGAATTTTGTTCACAAGTCCAAGTTGAATTTTTTTCATCCAATAAACCTTTATGGCTTTTGTCTACACTAAGGTAACCATGGTAAAAAACTAAAGTATGGATTCAATTTTGATACCTTGGTGCAATACAGAAATTATTGGATCCAGATTGGTGACGCCACAACAATATAGGTGGCTTCTAACCCCGTTTTAGGACATTTTTCAAGTTGTTTCTAATTGCTTCAAATAATGAAAATTGATTCAGCTTATTGGAAATGAAACTAAAACTAATTATGTCATTTTTGTATTTTTATAAATAAAGATGTAATATAATTAATTTAAAATGACTAATTATTTGAATGCAACCAATTAATTAAATACAACTTAATGAATAAATGTAGCTAAACTTAATTTTTTTGGAAAATAAATCTCTTTTCTTTTCTAGAAATTAGAATTGTAGAATTAAAAAAAATTGGGATCCAGTCATGGTTGGAGAGTCTAATTAGACCTTCTAATCACATAGAAAAATAATAACACCCAAACGTAATATACATCAAAAGAAGAAAAATTCGCACTAAATATTGACTTATTGATCCAAAACATAGTATAACATAGCTTCATGAACTTGGATACATGCAAGGTCTCAGTTGTTTGATTATAAAATAGAATTTATTAGATCTTTTAGAATTATAATCCCAAATTTTGTATCTTAGAAATCCTTCTAACTTTAATCTTCTTTGATCTATTCTAGCTACCTTTAAGTCATATATATATATATATAATGATATACAACACATGAAAACATGTTACATCATCATAGAGGGATGTGATAAGGATCAATGGTCCCAAAACTAAATTATTCACCTCTAGTCAACCTTAGAATTGGACATATCACCTCAACAGTTCCTTATATGATCCCTCCTATGTTATATTCCTTCTTGCAACAGATTAGCTAGATACATGAAAATAAAAAATAAGTGTTGAAAATGAAAACACAATGAATAATATTGCATTGATTGACATAATCACATTACAATATATCATTGGCCTCTTCGAGGGGGGAACCTTCTTTGAGCAATGCTCAATATAATATAATTCATGGATGTTCTTACAATAGCCTATACATAATATTTATACTAGTTCTAGTCAAGTTAACTACTATTTCCCAAACATGTGGGATTATTCTGAGCAACTCAAGGGATATATTTCAAAGCATATGCATCAAAAACCTTTATTACAATAAGTATTGAAAGGAAAGAGTTAGGATGAAGTGGTCCTAACATCCCCTCCCCCTTGAAAAGTTTTATCCTCAAAGATGTGTTACACATATGGCTCCTATGGTTGTATTGTTGTCATTAATCTCAACATTGTCACAAGGTTGTCATTGATGTCAACATTGATATGGATGTGTAATAGTGTTCATGGTTGGATGCCATGCTCCTAAAGAAGACACATTGAGATGGAAATTAGAAGTTCATGATTGGAGATATCATATCTAACAGATAAGATATAGTTCATGGTTGGATGTCATGCCCTATCCAATAGAGAATATATAGTTCATGGATTGGATGTCATGCCTTGATCATTGTAGAGTTGAGTATGAAGTCATATTCAGATGGGAATTAGAAGCATCAAGAAGACACATTAATATGGGAGTTAGAAGCACTAAGAGGATCAGATGTGTTGCTGATGTTGAGGAAGTGTTGTTAGTGGCCTGAAGCATGTTGTATGATCTATCCTACTATTCCTAAGTTGTATGTGTTGATACAAAGAAGATTTGGTCTCTGGAAGTTGGCGACAATCTCTGTTTCAGGATGACTACTTTTGAAGACTGTCTAGGAGATTGCTCCACATTTGTATTCTATTGATGTTGTGCTTCTGTGGATTGGAACATAGAATCATATAATGTCATATCATGTATGTTCCAAATTTCATGATGTTTGGACAACCGGAAGTATGTTTTGCAAAAGATAGTGTGAAGGCAGTGTTATTTCTGTGAAGACAGTCACTATACGGAAGTAGAATGCTCCGCATTCCTCTGCATTTGAAAATATGGCTATGCAGTTCTGGAGCTATGTTTTGGGTGCAGTGAAAATGTTAATTCCAAAGTTTTAGATCATTTACCCTTCCACTGTGAAAGTTATGCATGATAGTGTACCGACATGAGTTTTGGCAGAGTGAGGTAGTGTTGAAGGCCTGTTGGAATGCTCTGCATTCCTCTAGAAGTGAATGGTTGCCTTTGCATCTTTGAGGATATGATAATGAATGCGCATTGCATATTTCTTTGCAGTTTCAGGTCTCTTGGTGGTCCACAACTTAGTTTTTCAAATGACAGCATGTTGCAGAGTGTTTCGGTTGACTTGGTGTTCTTAGAATTCATGATTGAAGATATACGGCACAAATCCTTGATGTGTGGTAGTTAAGGTGTATTTGGGGATGTTTTATGAGTCATGTAGACTCATATGGAAGAGTTTCATGAAGATCTTTCTTGTTTCCAGTACCGCACATGGTTCTCAAGTTGTTGTGGCCAATATACTTCAAGTTTTCATATGTTTTGCTTAAGTCTGTCCTATTTTCAAATGAGCCGATTGTGCAAAGATAATTACTTGATGTCTAATGCTGTGAAGGATTTTTTGGACCTGGTTAAGAAAGTTTTAAGGTCTGCAAGTCATGTATCTTCTGCTGGTGTAACGTGTGATGTTTAGGTCTTATCTTCTACACGTTTCATGTTGTATGTTGTTTGGCCGAATTGTAAATGTATTTTTCATATTGTTTATGACCGACAAGCAATGTAATCAATGTAATATCATGTATAAATAGTGAACCAAAATGATTTAGACAATGTGTGATGCAAAGAGATTAATAGAGCTCACATACAAGACAAGGAGCAGATTAAATGCATTATGATGTGCGACTGAAGGAGAAAGAGCAGAAGTTGTTGATGCTTTCTTGATTCATCTTGAAGACATATTTGTGATAGTGATCAAATGTGGAGTGTGCCTAACTAATCTGATCTTCAAAAGAAAGTGAGAAGAGGCAGAACTATAATCATCAAAGGTGTGAGTTTCAATATCAAATTTTAGATAGTAGTAGGACCAGGTCATACTGTAATCTTTTGTAAGTGTGTTCTCAATTCATGGAGTAGTAGCTTCCTTGGGAGTGACCCTAAAACAAAGTATTTAGGGAGTAGTAGTTTCCTTGGGAGTGAACCTAAATCAAAGTTTTCAAGGAGTAGTAGCTTCCTTGGTTTGTAGCCCTAAAACAAAGTTATTTGAGATTCATATATTGTGAGTTAATCCTCATCATGATTTTTCCCTTCTAGGGTTTTCCACGTAAATCTGGTGTTATGTGTTGATGTGCATTGTGTTGATCTTTCACGTTCATCTTAATGTTGTGATGCTTAAGGTTTAAATATGATCTGGATAAGTTGAAGTTGTTAAAGTTGAAAATTGTTTAGATACTGATTCACCCCCCTTCTCAGTATCCTTGTGTGTCTAACAATTGGTATCAAATCCAAGTTCCTCTGAGGGAATCTTACCCACTTGAGGAAGGTCTGGGATGACACAAAATGGATCCAACAAGATACCTAGGTTTGATGGTACAAATTATGCTTTTTGGAAGCTAAGGATGGAAGCCTACATCAATTCTCTAGGGTCTGGAGTTTGGCATCTGTTAAGATTGGATACAATGTTCCTACTACTATTCCTACAAATGCAGATGAAGTCAAGAAGTATGATAACAATGCCAAGGCAAAGTTTGCTATCATGAGTGGGTTAGCTAATTTAGAACTCTCAAAGGTAATGAGTTGCATCTCTGCTAAAGAAGTTTGGGATAAACTTGAAACTAACATTTATGAAGGAGATAAGAAAGTAAAACAAGCTAAGATGCAGATCTTCAAGAACATATTTGAGAACCTAAAGATGATAGAGAATGAAGATATTATTGGATATATGCTCCGGGTGAATGAGGTAGTCAATGGAATCACAGGTCTTGGTGGAGAAATAAAAGATGATGAAATTGTGAAGAAGGTTTTGAGATCTCTTCCCAAATCTTACAGTCATAAGGTATCTTCTATTGAGGAGACTACAGACTTAGATACATACACTTTAGACCAAATGTTTGGGAGCCTTACTGCTTTTGAAATAAGAGAGTTTGGTAATGATGTTCCAAAGAAAGAAGCTACTTTCAAAGTCAGTAAGAAGACAAAGGATGAAACTACTGATGAAGATGAAAGCCCTGATGATGCTGAAGAAAATTTTGTAAGAAGACTAAAGAAAGGCTCTGACAAATATAAAGGTAAGTTACCCTTCAAATGTTTCAATTGTCGAAAGGTTGGTCACTATGCTTCTAAATGTCCTCTTAAAGAATTAAGGAGTAGTAAGAGAGACAAGTTCAAGAAAAGTTTGTTTTCCATAGATTACTCCTTAGAAGATGAGGATCATAATGATTCAAATGATGAAACTCTCTTCATGGCCTTGAGTGTTGGTGACAAAAGAGATGATGTTGGAAAAAGACTGATGCCTTGCAAAAATATAAAAACAATGAAAGATGAATGGTTGTATGGACTGCATTCCATGCAAAAGAAGAAGCCAAAGCTTGGGTTATTGACAGTGGTTGTTCAAATCATATGACTGGTGGCAAGAAGTTTATTAGCCTTGAGAAGTGGGATGGTGGAGCTGTCAAGTTTGGAGGTGATGAGTCAGCTCAAATTTGTGGAAAAGGTGTCATAACTATTGATGGGAAGAACAAGACTGAGGATGTCCTCTATGTCAAAGGATTACAACATAATCTTCTCAGTATCAGTAAGATGTGCAGCAAAGGTTACAATCTTACCTTTCATGCCAATGGTTGTGAAATCAAGAAGGAAGGGTCCAGAAAACTAGTTGCAGAGGGAATCAAGACATATGGTGATATCTATCACCTGAAGGAGGTAAATGGAAGAACATGCTTGGTGGCTCAATCTAGTAAAAGTTGGTTATGGCATAAAAGAATGGGACATAATAATTTTGATAATATGGTAAGGACCAGCTCTACTCATGCAATAAGAGACATGCCCAAGATAATCAAGCCTGCAAACACAATATGCAAGGAATGTCAAATGGGAAAGAAAACAAAGACAAGTTTCAAAAGAAAGGAATACTCTTCTTTAAAGCCATTAGAGCTGATTCAAAGAGACCTATGTGGTCCTACAAGAGTAAAGAGTCAACAAGGTGAGAGGTATTTTATGTTGCTCATTGATGATTATTCTAGAATGACTTGGGTTACTTTCCTAAGAGAAAAAGTAGATGCTCTTGATAAGTTTAAGGTTTTCAAATCTTTGGTTGAAAATGAAATGGATACTAAGATCAAATGTTTAAGGTCTGATAGAGGAGGTGAGTTTACTTCAAATGAGTTTGAAAAGTTTTACAAAGATCATAGTATTATGAGACATCTGTCAGCTCCTAGAACCCCTTAGCAAAATGGGGTAGTTGAAAGAAGGAATAGGACTATGCAAGAAATGTCTAGGGAAATGTTGAAAGATGCAAATTTGCCTGATATGTACTGGAAGGAAGCTATTCGCACTACTATCTATCTAACAAACAGAGTGCAGTTAAGGGTCAATAGTACTAAGACCCCTTATGAGCTGTGATATGGAAGACCTCCCACTGTCAGATACTTTAGGATCTTTGGCAGCAAATGCTATATCACAAGAGATGAAGAAGACCTAGGAAAGTTTGATTCAAGAAGTGATGAAGGAATATTTTTTGGTTACTCAACTAGAAGCAAGGCCTATAGATGCTACAACAAGAGGTTGGGGAAGATGATTGAAAGTACAAATGTCAAAGTAGATGAAGACTTGTATCAGATCTCACAAGATTCAGAGGACTTTGGATCTAATATCTTTCCATGCATTGAAGATGAAGAAGAAGAGGTGAAGGAAGAAAAGGAACAAGAACCAGAGTAGATGCCTAAGACCCCAACAAAGTATGTTCAGAAGAATCACTCAGCAGATCAGATCATTAGAGACAAGAATGAAGGTGTGAAGACAAGGAGAAGATTTTCTAAGACACATGAGCAAGTAAATTTGTGTTTGTTATCAAAAGTAGAACCTAAAACCTTTGCTGATGCTAGCAAAGATGATGACTAGTTAAAAGCAATGGAAGAAGAACTGGATTAGATTGAAAAGAATAAGACATGGGAATTGGTTCCTAGACCAGCCAATAAGAATATTATAGGAACAAAGTGGGTGTTCCAGAACAAGCTGAATGAAGAAGGTGAAGTTGTAAGGAATAAGGCAAGATTGGTTTGTAAGGGCTAATCTCAAGTTGAAGGCATTTATTTTGATGAAAATTTTGCTCTGGTAGCCAGGATGGAGGCAATCAAAATGTTTCTTTCTCTTATTTCTCATAAGAACTTCAAAGTATATCAGATAGATGTCAAGTCAACATTTTTAAATGGTGATCTAGAGGAAGAAGTCTACATTGAGCAACCAGATGATTTTCAGATAGCATAAGATCTGGACATGGTGTGCAGACTCAAGAAAGATTTGTATGGTCTCAAGCAAGCACCTAGAGCTTGGTATGCTAGGTTGGATAAGTACTTACTTCAACAAGGATTCAAGAAAGGTACTATAGATAGCAATCTTTACATCAAGGAAGAAGGAGGCATGATGTTGATAGTTGCAGTATATGTTGATGACATTATCTTTGGTGGAGATGATGATATGTGTAAGAGGTTTGCAGAGGAGATGCAAAAAGAGTTTGAGATGTCTATGATCGGTGAAATGTCTTTCTTCCTTTAGATTCAAATTGCTCAGCTAGATGGTGGTATCTTTATTTCACAAGCTAAGTTTGTCAGAGAAATGTTGAAGAAGTTTTGCTATGGAGGATTCAAAACTAGTGAGTACTTCCATGGTCACTTGATGTCACTTGAGCAAGGATGATGAGTCTCCAGAGGTGGATCAAACTTCCTATAGATCTATGATTGGAGAATTGTTATACCTAATTGCTTCTAGACCTGATATTATGCATGCAGTATGTGTGGTTGCCATATATCAAGCTAATCCCAAGAAAACACATGAGAAGGGAGTGAAAAGTGTCATGCCCAAAATTTCAAGTCCATTCACCCAACCTTACAATAGTAATAAAACCAATAGATAACAATAATTAAACAATTCCACAACTCAATTACACACTTAAGGAGGTTAATTCCTCCACTTACAAGGCTACAAATTTAGCAACAATTCCCAGAGAGAATTTTCCCTCTAAACTATTACACAATGAATCATTAAAAGACCAAACTTTCTTTACATACAGGAAGATTTAATATTTTCTAAACAAGGTAAGTCTATCTTCGAAACCTTATGACATGCTCCATCCGTAACCTGCAAAACAACAAGGGAAAAATCGGCAACCATCTAGCTCTCCTCCCTACCATCGTCCCACAAGAGGGACACCCCCGAGCTAGGGAGACCATCTTCATACCAGGGTAGAACACAGAAGACTACACTTTACAACAATGAATTTTAACGACCAAACAATAAATACACATAATCCCCATAGCTTACTCACATAACAAAGTCTCAGCTTAGGTGAGAACATGAAGGGTAGGGAAGTAGACAACACTAACCCCCAGCCTTCTAACCAACCCAAACACAGGGATATCTCATTAGGCACACATGGCCAAGAGCCTTCTAGGCTAAAAATGAATCCAACAGGCTTTCATGACATGGGATATAAAAAGAACAATATGACACCTGGGGAGGGTCACACCTCCCCTTCCTATACTAGAGAAGCCTTTCCTTCCAATCTTGAAGGTGCTCTATCAACACACCCAAAACAACAAAGATCCAAAAAAAACAAACAACAAACTCAAGAAGACTGTCATTCAACTCATGCATCAAGACAACAAATATTTCAAGCAACATTTACATAGAGAAAAGAAATGGAAGATCAAACCTTACAAGCCCAAAAAGGAATGAGAGGTGAAGTAGAGCTCCTCTTCCCTCCTTCTCAAAATTGCCTTCCTCTCACAATGAATCCACCCTTTCTCTTCTTCTCTTCCTTAGTTTTAAAACTCATTTTCATCTTAATTTCTGAATTTCTCAAAAATGAAAAATGTCACATTCCAACCCTACTCCCAAGGGTTTCCCATTCAAACCCACTAGGATTAAAAAATTTAAAAAGATAATTTAAAATAATATCAAAGTGGGTGACACCACACCCACCCACAAGGAATCTTACCAAAAATGGGCACATGGGAGACAAGCCCACCTAAAAGAGGGGGTGGCATGCTCCATGATTAGGAAGTGGGCATGAGTGGGGAATCCACTCATCCCATGTCTCCCACCCCACTTCCCTTTTTCGTCATTTGACCTTACCCCTGGATTAAGGTGACCCTATGGTAGTTAACCCAAGGTTAACCTAGCCAAAAAGGTACCTAATCCCAAGGGGTACAACCCTAGGTTATTTTTCAACCTAGTTTAGACTCTTAGGGTTAACTTTTCCCATAAAAATGATCAACATAAGAAAAATGAAAATAAGATACAAACATCCCTTAACCTTCTGCAAAAAGAACACATTACGACAGTTCCCAACTGTTCCAACACAAGAGGTTGATCTCAGTTTCTCATTGAACTGGATTGGCTCACAAGGGAAACAACAAAGGTGTGAGATGGTCTCCTGTAATAGTGGTTTGTTAGAAATACCTGCACACTCAAACTCGAAGTCAATATCTCATTTAAATACCATTGCCGAAGCAAAATTAAATACATGCATTTTAAACATGAAATCTTATATCATACTGAAAACATATTCCAGTTCCATATCCATTCCTTCATTTTCTTCCAAACAACATCTAATATCATCGCACAATCATTTGCTTAAATCAACCAAAAAAAATCACATATGTTCAATAATCCAGAATTACAAGTCTCTTCACATAACAGAATAACAAAAGCACTGTAATTAGTCTGATGAACAGTGATGTACAAAGGTAGGCCTCACATTCTCCCCCCCTAAAACTCTACTTCCTCCTGGAAGTCGGCAAAGAGGTGAGGGTAAAAAGGTCTATAGTGTACTCTTTATCTATTTTAACTGTTTAAGTTTGTTGTAAATGTATGCATGTGCAAAATTCAATCATTTAGTCAACACTACTATAGCACCCCATGGTATATTCCCCTTTAACTCCAAAGTGATCCATAAATTACATGTTGATTAAAGGAGTCAAAGTAGTTTTGATGTGAAACAAAAGTGAGGTTTGTACAACTAGTTCCATAGTCTTTTTGCATTTTGGTAAAGTGGATGTTGTATGATAGGTGTCCCAAATCGACACTTTAAAGGTACCCCATACTATGAGATGAAGGATTAGGGGAAACTGTCCAAATGTTTAAAGTATGTTGAGACTCCGAATGACTAGATAATTACCGATATACAAATGCTTGTTATTCAAGGTCAACTGACAAATTCAAGATGGTTAAGCCATCTATTGCAACACCCAAAGTAATCAACGAATTTCTTCATTAAGTGTGTTCAGCATATTCCAAGGAAATTTACTTGAATTCTAAAAAGTGCATGATACTGAAGCCTTTCAAAAGTCAATGACTCACTAACCAATTCTACCATCCATCTTTTGTATCCTTAGGTTGTAAATGATTCGATATCATAACTTTGAATAAGCAACTTGAATTTAAGTAACTTGTATTAACTTGAACTAAGGAACTTCCAAAAAAAAAACAACTTCCCTTGCATTCCTAGATTCATTCTTTCTAAGAGAGTTAAATCTATATATCTGAATATATGCACATCAAAGCACTAAAATTTTACTATAATTTTACTAGTAAAAGTTGAAATCTTTTCTTGCATAAGTTATAGTATTTAAACGAATCTCAGAATCAAATTGTTAGAAGACTTGCTTACCAAACAAATTTTATTACCATAGATGTTCTGCATGTGGTGACAGTAGAATACTACGACAAGTGTTGATATCTTAAGTAAGGTATGTATGAAAAATATATAATAATGATCTCATCAGATTAGAAAGTATGGTAACTCAAAGTTTCTCAAAACACACTGCCTAGGAATTCACACATCATGCAACCTGTTTATATCAACATCAACACATTACTTACAGATCTTACACATTTTTCCATTCATCCATATTACAGGTATTAACTTCACAAGGTTCACATAAGGTTTAGGGGAATGCCATAGTCTCATCATAGTATCAAGTAATCAATAACCAGTGCCAAGTAACCAAGAATCCAAAACCATGTAATCAATTACCAGTGCCAAGTAACCAAGAATCCAAAACCATGTAGAATGTTGGTATCTGGGCCACGCGCCTGGGGGCCTCACCATACATCCCAAAACGGCCTACCTCTTGTTTGTATAAGGGGGTTAGCCTCCAAGAGATAGCCAATAATAAAACCAAGATCACTAGGAAGGTAGGTGGATTATAACCAGCCCATACTAGTCCACACCTACCCCCCCGTCCTCATAAGTTTCCCGCGTCTGCTTCCTTATATACACTCTACCAGAGGTCGCTCCAACGACATGGCGAGAAGAACATCACAACACAGGACCAACACTTGCAAACAACAAAAATAAGCTAGCTTAGCCACCACAAATAACAAATATCCCAAAAGAAAAGGGTTTTCAAATACAACAATAAACTAAATAAAAGGGCGCCATTCCAACAAAACAATCATAACCACAAGGGTTACGTGAACAATGCAGAGTCAAAGAGTTGTGGCTAAGCTACTTTCAGACAAGATTAAATAACATGGTTGGTCCACACAGGCAAGAGATAAAAAGGCATCAGACAACCAAAAGAAAATGATCAAAATCCATGAAAGTGCACATCACCTCACTACGTGACTACCATTAAGTCACCAATAAGGAAGGAGGGAAACATGGTCACTACATATGTTATGCAAACACAACCAATGCAATAACATCATGTAGGTAAAATGCGCCTTCACGTACTCTGACGTGGAATCGTGCTCCTCTCAATAGGCAGCACGTAAAGAAATAACATCGTGTCCTTCTCAAAGGTACACGTAATCACAATGTAATACTTCCAGGATGCCATGCATCAATAAGATACCAAAATAAGAATCATATCCACCAGGTAACACATACTCTTTCACTACCATTCATTACTTCAATACGAAAAATCAACTTTCATATCCAAGGTCACCAAATCATTAACTACAATGAGTAATTAAGGACTCTCTCAACATTTTTTTACAATTTCACCATAATCTTCACATTTAATCACAAGGTAATACACCCTACAGTAAGTAAACTTATACTCGCTTTTGCAGAAATTAAGTTTACCAACATAAATGAAGTTTATCATCCCAAATTAAGTATCATTTACTAGCATTTGCATGATAAACCGTAATTGAATCAAGCAACATTTATTTATGAATTATGAAGTCAAACATATATTTATATGATCAAGTTTTGCAAGAGATTGTATATCTTAAGGGGATTCTCATTAAAAGTTTAGTTGTCAATTTAGTGTTTTACCAAAGGATACCAAAACCTATTAACCCCACACAAGGTATGTGAAATTTAATATATATACTTTACACAAAGAATATTTGTAAAAAGCAATTTTCATCATCTTTTTTTTTTTTTTTCAACTGAAGTTCTCACATTATTCATCAAGCACACTGTTTACCCTTGTATCTTCTCGAGAGCATAATTTCTTTCATAACTATTCTAAGCATGACTCATGTTTACTCAAATTTCTTTCATATCCTCTACACTCAAGGCGAGAGTCAAGAAGACTTGCTAATGAAACATCACGACATAAGACTGCATTGTTCATTCAAGAAACCTAGGGATATCAATACACCATCCTCTCTTTCACATCAACATGCATCCCAAACCTTCTACCATAAAATCACATCACAGTTCCATAGCTTTTTCATTATCTAAATATCATTGCACATAAGTGAAAACCTTTTTCAACTTGTATTAAATTAAATAGATTTCCTTTTAAGATAATTCTCCAATAAAATATAGGTTATTACTATTATGCTTACTGCATCCTTTCTTTCTTTTTACTTTGTTTTCTCTTTCCAAAATTCATGATGCTATTTACTAGACAATATATTTAAGTCAATAATGTAACGATAATAGGTTCATTTGATACAATTTACTTACTCATCTTATAATTTGAGTAATCAAAACATACAATTAAATAAATCATGGGTTATATAATCATAATACATTTGTAGCTTGACATCAAATAACAGATATTACACTCACCAAGTTAAGAAATTCTAACATATAACATATCGGTTTATACATACGTTCAACAATATGTGCTTTAGTAAGTTGAATACCTAACCAGAAGATCATGGGATATGGTGAAATTTAAATACATTTGTTGTTTATAGGATTAAAATAAAAAGAGACTCCATACTTCAAGGGATTGTATTCATACTCATAATTATATCTCCTTTATTTGTACATAATCATTCATACCATGTCACAAATATTGAGTCCTAAATCTTACCCTTCATATATGTCTTATACCTCCTATCATTAGTTCATATGAAAATAAGATTACACGAATCACATCTATTACCCCTCTATTATCTCCAATTAACACTAAATACATGACTATTATGAAAGTGATCCCTCTTTTGTAAATGCTCCCATCACTACTTCAACAATCACCCCTAAATATTCTATTTATCAATGCATGACCCCAATATTTCTTGTCTACCTAATATTTCTCTAAGGAGTTAATCTATTTAGAAAATCGATTTTCACCTCAAGGAAGTTCTTTTCACTTTTCAACAAGTGTAACAGTTACCCTTGTATTCTCTTGAGAACATGATTTCGTTCTTATCAATTCTAAGTATAAGCCACGTGTACTACTATCCCTTTCATACCTTTTAACTTCTCAACAACGATGTAAACATCACACATTGACTTCAAAATTTCTCCACTATTAGGTTGAATTAGTTTAGAGGCCCTTTGAATTGTTCATCTAGTTAATGATAATTAGTTGTTCTACACCAATACCATTATAGTCATCCTCCTAGAATTATATAAAGACATAAAAATGTATTTTATGTATATCGGAGAAAGATTTGTTAATAAATTTCCCACTCACAAAAGGACATAGGATTAAATCTATACACAAATAATTATATTTAGAAATATGCATAGGTCATAGTGATCTAAAAATACATTTAGTTATATTTTATTTATATATATTTAAAGTGGAGCATGGGCATACCATAATACCTACCATTGTGGTTAAAATTTATAAGCCATTATTTCCTCTTATTCGCCCCTTTTAATTATTCGGCTATTAAATCGTCTAAGATCTAATAAAACTATTTATGTTTTGTCAAACTTCCAAAATCAATTTACATAATTACAGATGTACACATAGATATATAACATCCATAACTAATTAACTTCATATGTCCTATCGTCATCCATAGATCCTATGTTGTATTTGTGTTACCCGGAGTTTCGTTAAGAGGAATAGGAATATGTATATGATCCTATTTAACTCAAAGCGTATAATCATTCCAAATTTAAAAGAAAGTAATACAATTGGTTTACTAACAATACAGATCACATTACTTTTGGACATCTCCAACCTAATCACCCATTAACTGATTTATATCATTTCCTTTCTATTGTTCATCTATTTATCTCATTATGAGCCAATACGATTATTTGTTAAATTGACAAATCCAATTATCCTCCATATTAATACCTATAGTTACCTAAGTACAATTATCTATATTTTATTTATATATTCAAAGCTAGATCTTAGACAAACAAATTATGTAAATCATTGTTGTTTATAAATACCAAGTCCATACAAACTCCACTCACCAATATGAGTAATCAAAACATATAAATAAATAAATCAAGAGTTTATAACATACATTGGTTGTAATTGAAAACAAATAAATAGTTAACCCACTCACCCTGTTAGAGTATTCATACATTTTAACATGTTTGTTTACAATACCAAAAAAAAATTGCTCATATATATATATATATATATATATATATAAATCACCATTTGCTATCCAAATAAACAAATTATAAAATCTTCCACTCACCAAGTTAGGATATTTAATACATAAGTTCCCAAAATGTGTTTTAGTTATTTAAATACTTTTCATGAAGATCATGGGTTGGTGATGGGTTATAAGAATTGTTATTATTAATATCATAATTTTAAGACTCCACTCATAAAGTTAGGAGTATAATTATATTGTCAATATAGTCATCTTCCAAATCAATACCTATAATTATATAATTTCATATATATATATATAATTTATGTATTTATAGTTGGATTATGGGCTTACATCTATATATATCATTGTTACTCATAATCATTATATTCTCCACTATATGGATTTACATTTTTATACACATATGCTATTGTTTGCATTCTAATAGGTCTAAACACTTTTTTTTATATAGAGAGGTTATGTGTTTAAAATTTGTGTATGCCTTGAATTGTTTAAATAACTGATATAGTGGCCAACCCACTCATACCATTAGAGTTTCAATAATAATATAATATACATCTATATATATATATATATATATATATATATATATATATATATATATATATATATCATGGGTCTTTAATATAAATACCTTTTGTTACTTCTATAATTAACAAGGCAAATTATGCTCCACTCACATCATTTAGAATAATATACAATTATATAAAGATCATGGGTCTGATATAGAAAAGAGGACCACAACTAGCATCCACTAACCTTTCTTACATAAGGCTCTATTGCCAAACCTAATTCGAAATTCCTTAAGGTTTAATGATCTTCATTTGGCTTTTGTGTGCAGGGGAGGCCGGAATGAGGCCGGTGGTTGCGGTGGCCGCAGAGGGCGGCGCGAAGGGCAGCGGAGGCACATCGGAGGTCGAGGTCACGGTGGCCGCAGAGGGCGGACGGATCGCAGACAGCGAAAGAGGCGGGGTCTAAGGCCGCGAGGGGGGGGGGGAAGCCGTGGCTTGCTGTGTGCAGGGGTCGCGGGGAATATAAACCGCGGCGGGGTTTGTGGTGGCGGGGGTGTGGGTTTCCACCGCGGCGGTGGAGAAGAGGAAAAGCCCGCGGGGGCTTAAATGACCACGGGGGTGTGGGAGGGTTCCGCCCTTCCCCACTCTATTATGCAAAAAAAAACGGTGGGGGTTAATACCCCCACCAACATTAAATTTTTTTTTTTTTTTTAAAAAAAACTAAAACAAGAAAAACAATGCGAGTTTCATAATTACTAATCATTTAAATTGAATTATCAACAAAAAAAACAAACGCTTCCTCAAAATAGCAAACGGCAGACCTGAATAGTTACCCTCTTTACCAGAATGACTAAGTTTGCTTTTCTTTCGATTCATTGAACTCTCTTAAGCGCCCAAAGCTTCTGTCGATTTTCTTATTTTGAGTATTTTTATCAAATTTAATTTTCTTTTGTGACTGGCCATGACTGTAATTCTAGTTGTGAAGATACTATTATGTTTACAGTTTAACTACTCATAAACTCGGAAAGAAGGTTTAAAGTCTGTTTGAAAGCATAAAGTCTATACATGAGGTTTTAACAGTCAATTAGATTGTAAGGATAAGCTTCTGTATTTTGTTTTTATATTCTTTATTTCTGTTTTAATGCTGGATAAAAACTACGATCTAAAATATTTGACAAAATAACAATTTTTTTTTTTTTAGACAATTCATACAAATCTACAACAAACTCTCTATTTACAACTTGGTATCCAAGAACCAAACATTTCACAACAATTTAGTTTATGACTCAATTCTTGTTTCGTTTTTTTTTTTTTTTTTTTTTAATGATAAAATATAATTTATAAACTTAACTAAATGCATTAAGTTCCTCCTACCAAGCAAGTTGATAGTATTTAGAATGAAAGGAAAATGATACAAGTTTCAAAATAACTAGATTCTTAATTTCCTCCTATTATGAAATTGATAGTACTTGCCAAAACTCCACAATTTTTATGTTCTTGTAATCGAAAGATAATAGACAACCTTTCTACTTCGAGATACAATAATGTCTCTGCTCTCTACTCACACGATGATGCATTGAATTACTCAAGAAATTTTCTGAACTAACAACTTTCTAAGGAATGAATTTTCTTTCTCATCCCTTTATAATTTGAACAACTATAATATCAAAAACTCCTTAACTTACATATCTGAAGATATATTAGTTGGTTCAATCCTAGTTTGACCCGTTCTAACCTTTAACTTAACTGATTAGCAATACAAAGAAGTTAGACAATTGTAGCAATATTTACTCCTACTTTTCTCCCAATTGATAAAATCCAGTATACAATACAAATGAACAACTGAACTAAGAGATCTCTCCTCACAGATGAAATGATAAGAGACCAACTCTCAAGAGAAGGGTCGACAAGAAGAATACAACCAACTCTAACTCGCAAGCGGAAGACTACATGACAACACAAGAGGCTAGTTGACGATTCGCAACCTCACTCTCTTGCAGATACACGGAGTAGGTCAAGGGTCATCCATACTTCACCCACTCCATGTTGGCCCAACAACATACTAACTCAGAGATCCCAATGTTGAAACCGGGCTCTGATACCAAATGTCATGCCCAAAATTTCAAGTCCATTCACCCAACCTTACAATAGTAATAAAACCAATAGATAACAATAATTAAACAATTCCACAACTCAATTACACACTTAAGGAGGTTAATTCCTCCACTTACAAGGCTACAAATTTAGCAACAATTCCCAGAGAGAATTTTCCCTCTAAACTATTACACAATGAATCATTAAAAGACCAAACTTTCTTTACATACAGGAAGATTTAATATTTTCTAAACAAGGTAAGTCTATCTTCGAAACCTTATGACATGCTCCATCCGTAACCTGCAAAACAACAAGGGAAAAATCGGCAACCATCTAGCTCTCCTCCCTACCATCGTCCCACAAGAGGGACACCCCCGAGCTAGGGAGACCATCTTCATACCAGGGTAGAACACAGAAGACTACACTTTACAACAATGAATTTTAACGACCAAACAATAAATACACATAATCCCCATAGCTTACTCACATAACAAAGTCTCAGCTTAGGTGAGAACATGAAGGGTAGGGAAGTAGACAACACTAACCCCCAGCCTTCTAACCAACCCAAACACAGGGATATCTCATTAGGCACACATGGCCAAGAGCCTTCTAGGCTAAAAATGAATCCAACAGGCTTTCATGACATGGGATATAAAAAGAACAATATGACACCTGGGGAGGGTCACACCTCCCCTTCCTATACTAGAGAAGCCTTTCCTTCCAATCTTGAAGGTGCTCTATCAACACACCCAAAACAACAAAGATCCAAAAAAAACAAACAACAAACTCAAGAAGACTGTCATTCAACTCATGCATCAAGACAACAAATATTTCAAGCAACATTTACATAGAGAAAAGAAATGGAAGATCAAACCTTACAAGCCCAAAAAGGAATGAGAGGTGAAGTAGAGCTCCTCTTCCCTCCTTCTCAAAATTGCCTTCCTCTCACAATGAATCCACCCTTTCTCTTCTTCTCTTCCTTAGTTTTAAAACTCATTTTCATCTTAATTTCTGAATTTCTCAAAAATGAAAAATGTCACATTCCAACCCTACTCCCAAGGGTTTCCCATTCAAACCCACTAGGATTAAAAAATTTAAAAAGATAATTTAAAATAATATCAAAGTGGGTGACACCACACCCACCCACAAGGAATCTTACCAAAAATGGGCACATGGGAGACAAGCCCACCTAAAAGAGGGGGTGGCATGCTCCATGATTAGGAAGTGGGCATGAGTGGGGAATCCACTCATCCCATGTCTCCCACCCCACTTCCCTTTTTCGTCATTTGACCTTACCCCTGGATTAAGGTGACCCTATGGTAGTTAACCCAAGGTTAACCTAGCCAAAAAGGTACCTAATCCCAAGGGGTACAACCCTAGGTTATTTTTCAACCTAGTTTAGACTCTTAGGGTTAACTTTTCCCATAAAAATGATCAACATAAGAAAAATGAAAATAAGATACAAACATCCCTTAACCTTCTGCAAAAAGAACACATTACGACAGTTCCCAACTGTTCCAACACAAGAGGTTGATCTCAGTTTCTCATTGAACTGGATTGGCTCACAAGGGAAACAACAAAGGTGTGAGATGGTCTCCTGTAATAGTGGTTTGTTAGAAATACCTGCACACTCAAACTCGAAGTCAATATCTCATTTAAATACCATTGCCGAAGCAAAATTAAATACATGCATTTTAAACATGAAATCTTATATCATACTGAAAACATATTCCAGTTCCATATCCATTCCTTCATTTTCTTCCAAACAACATCTAATATCATCGCACAATCATTTGCTTAAATCAACCAAAAAAAATCACATATGTTCAATAATCCAGAATTACAAGTCTCTTCACATAACAGAATAACAAAAGCACTGTAATTAGTCTGATGAACAGTGATGTACAAAGGTAGGCCTCACAAAAAGGATATTCAGATATTTGAAAGGAGCTCTGAATTATGGCTTATGGTATTCAAGAGGTAATGACTTTGATTTAAGTGCCTACACTGATGTTGATTGGGCTGGTTGTGTTGATAATAGAAGAAGTAGAAGTGGTGGTGCCTTCTTCTTAGGAAGCAAATTGGTTTCATGGCAGAGCAAGAAGTAAGATTCAGTATCCTTATCAACTGTAGAAGCAGAATATATTGCATCTGCATCTTGTTGTACACAAGTGTTGTGGATGAAACAAACTCTAAAGGATATCAAGGTATTGTATGATGGGCTTATTCCTATTTTGTGTGACAATACAAGTGCCATCAATATTTCTAAGAATCCAGTGATGCATTCTAGAACCAAGCATATAGCAACTAGGTATCACTTTTTGAGAGAGAAGGTTGCAAATAAGGAAGTGAAGTTGGAATGTATTCCAGCAAAGGATCAGATTGTAGATATCTTCACAAAGGCTCTTGCAAAGGACACTTTTGAAGACCTCTGGTAGAGGTTAGGGGAAATTACCCCTCCTTCTTCTTGCTAAGATGCATAGTGGTGCATCTATCCAGGGGGAGTTCATGTCATATCCTTATTTCTTGGACTGATGGTTGCTGCCTCTCAAGGTGAGCAGGTAGTGGTTGCTGATGATAGGGGGAATTTGTTTGTTGCAAGAAGAAGTTATACCCTAAGGAAAAATGTGTAGATGTGTGGTTGTTGATGAGTTGGTGATGGTTATCCTTTGTCCTTGATGTCAAAGGGGGAGAAATGTGTAGGTATGTGTTGCCATCAATGCCAAAGGGGGAGATTGTTACACATATGGTTCCTATGGTTGTATTGTTGTCATTGATGTCAACACTGTCACAAGGTTGTCATTGATGTCAACACTCTTATGGATGTGCAATAGTGTTCATGGTTGGATGTCATGCTCCTGAAGAAGGCACATTGAGATGGAAATTAGAAGTTCATGATTGGAGATGTCATATCTAGTAGAGAAGATATAGTTCATGGTTGGATGTCATGCTTTATTCAATAGAGAAGATATAGTTCATGGATTGGATGTCATGATTGAATATAATGTGATTAATGAAGTTCATGATTGGATGGCATGTCTTAATCATTATAGATTTGAGTCTGAAGTCATATTCAGATGGGAATTAGAAGCATCAAGAAGACACATTAATATGGGAATTAGAAGCACTAAGAGGATCAGATGTGTTGCTAATGTTGAGGAAGTGTTGGTAGTGACCTGAAGCATGTTGTATGATCTATCCTACTATTCCTAAGTTGTATGTGTTGATACAAAGAAGATTTGGTCTCTGGAAGTTGGTGACAATCTCTATTTCAGGATGATTGCTTTTGAAGACTTCCTGGGAGATTGCTCCACATTTACATTCTATTGATGTTGTACTTCTGTAGATTGGAACATAGCTTCATATAATATCATATCATGTATGTTCCAAATATCATGATGTTTTGACAATTGGAAGTATGTTTTGCAAAAGATAGTGTGAAGACAGTGTTAGTTCTGTGAAGACGGTCATTATACAGAAGTAGAATGCTCCTTATCCCTCCACATTTGTAGATATGACTATGTGGTTCTGGAGCTATGTTTAGGATGTAGTAAAGATGCTAATTCTAGAGTTTAAGATCATTTACCCTTCCACTATGAAAGTTATGTGTAATAGTGTACCAGCATGAGTTCTGGCAGAGTAAGGCAGTGTTGAAGGCCTGTTGGAATGCTCCGCATTCCTCCAGAAGTAAATGGTTGCCTTTGTGGTTTTGAGGATATGATAATGAATGTGCATTGCATGTTTTCTTACAGTTTCAAGTCTCTTGGTGGTCCGCAGCTCAGTTTTTCCAATGACAACATGTTGCAGAGTGTTCCATTTGACTTGGTGTTCTCAGAGTTCATGATTGAAGATATGCGGCACAAATCTTTGATGTGCGATGGTTAAGGCATATTTGGGGATGTTGTATGATTCATGTAGACTCATCTGGAAGAGTTTCATGAATATCTTTCTTATTTCCAGTATCCCACAAGGTTCTTAAGTTGTTGTGGCCGATATGCTTCAAATTTTCATATGTTTTGCTTAAGTTTATCCTATTTTCAAATGAGTGGAGTGTGTGGAAGTAATTCCTTGATGTCTAATGTTGTGGAGGATGTTTTGGACCTAGTTAAGCAAGTGTCGAGGTCCGCAAGGCATGGATCTTTTGCTGGTGTAATGTGTGATGTTGGTCAGGTCTTATCTTCTACACATTTCATGTTGTATGTTGTCTGGCTGACTTGTAAATGTATTTTTCATATTGTTTATGGTCAAAAAACAATGTAATCAATGTAATATCATGTATAAATAGTGAATCAAAATGAGTTAGACAAATTGTGATTACAAAGAGATTAATAGAGCTCACATACAAGACAAGGAGCAGATTAAATGCATTATGATGTGTGACTGAAGGAGAAAGAGCAGAAGTTGTTGATGATGTCCCGATTCATCTTGAAGACATTATTGTGACATTGATCAAGTGTGATGTGTGCCTAACTAATTTGATCTTCCAAAGAAAGTGAGAAGAGGCATAACTGCAATCATCAAAGGTGTGAGTTTCAATGTTAGATTTCAAATAGTAGTAGGACTGTCATACTGTAATCTTTTGTAAGTGTCTTCTCAATTCAGGAAGTAGTAGCTTCCTCAGGAGTGACCCTAAAACAAAGTATTCAGGGAGTAGTAGCTTCCTTGGGAATGACCCTAAATCAAATTTTTTAGGGAGTAGTAGCTTCCTTGGGTTGTAGCCCTAAAATAAAGTTATTTAAGCTTCATATATTGTGAGTTAATCCTCACCGTGGTTTTTCCCTTCTAGGGTTTTACACACAAATCTAGTGTTATGTGTTGATGTGCATTGTGTTAATCTTTCATGTTCATGTTAATGTTGTGGTGCTTAAGGTTTAAATCTGATACGGATAAGTTGAAGTTGTTAAAGTTGAAAATTGTTTAGATACTGATTCACCCCCCCCTCTCAGCATCCTTGTGTGTCTAACAAGATGAACGATAGGATTTTTTTTGAATTTCCCGAGGGGCTCCCCATTAGCATCATTCGGTTGCATGCCATGCCACTAGATTATGATCTTAGTGAGTGTATAATTTGGATATGATTAATAAAGTATGTATTATAAACTATAAATGTATAATTATTATATGTCGATATAACTAATTTTATTAATATTTATATGGTTATAATAATATTATATATATATGAAATAATGGTGCAAAAGAACTAAAAAAAAGCAAAGCAGAAGGAAGCAGAAGACACAATTAAGGTACAGTTTCCAATGGCAATAGAAAACTAGGTGAGGCTTCTAAAAGAAACTGTAGTCATTGGAAAAGTAATCAGATGCAATTTCCCAAGGCGAGACATTGAAGAATGGATAAGCAAGAATTGGGAATTCGACTCTATGTTGAACTTCTTACCTAAAGGTTTTTTCACGACGAATTTTCAAAATATAGACCAAAGGGATAAAATCCTTTGGTCGGGTCCCTGGAAAATGGGCGATTCATTTATTTACTTGCAGCAATATGTTGGGATGAAATATTGTCCTCCTTTTATACTGTTTTCATATGTTTTAAGACATTTTCTATATGGTTCTGAAAGACTTCACATACATTATCTCTATTTTATGTTGACTTCACATACATTATCTCTATTTTATGTTGTTTCATATATACTTTCCAAAGACTTTGACCCTATGCTGATAAATGAAATCAGGTGGTTATATTATCAAATGGATGATTTAAATTATTGATATGCATGAAATATAGATAGGATTTCATAAGTTTATTATGAGAGGTTGTTTTGTATATATTTTGGAATGATTAACCCTGTGCAACCAGATAAAGAATCCAAGGAGGAGTAATTACAATAGGATGTAGAACAGAGGAATCAATGAGAATGCAGTCCAAGTGCCAGACATAGCGATCGGTGGAGACAAATGTGGTTATCATGGGAGAACAAACGCAGGGGAGAAAGAAGACTTATTCTAGAAGTCTCACCAAAGTTTATGAATTTTATTTATGAGTTGTTATGCTTAGAATTTCAGTTTGGATAGGACTCTGTTTCCTTTGTTCTAGTTAATAAGTTGATCTCAAAACAATATCCTGATGTTTAGGGATGAATTGATGATCGCAGTTAGTTAGAAGGTTGCATAAGACTCTCCCATCTTTATATAAGTTAGGGATGAGTTTGTTGATTAAGTTGGTTGTTATGTTTTACTTTCCATATAGCCATTACTTTGTTACATTTATCAATTATTCCAGACATGTTCTGATTTTGAATAAAACTAAAGAAGATTTTGTCTTTGATATGATTTGAATTCAATTGTATGTTATGGGATGTGGGAAGATCTGAAGTAGATTTAATCTCCAGAAAAGTGAGATAGTTCCCTGAGCTGGCCACTCAAGGTACTAACTCTCACTTTGTGTATTCTCTTATTTATTTATGCATTTTTAGTTAAATTGTTTTATTCCATCTCATGTGCTATATTGTGAAGCTAGTAAGAAATCTTGATTGATATTTCCAGTAATTGTGATTCATGAGTAAAGTGCATGTTTTTAATCCCTCGAAGGTTAGTGTTAGCCTTTTAATTAGATTAAAACTATAATTTTCTATTAAATATAGTTATCTGCAGTTTTTGCTGAATGTACCCGTAGCAACTAAAAATTTAGATTGTTTTTGCTGTTTTCTATTTCTGTTTACTGTTTTACATTTCTATGCATTCTAGTAAGTAGGACTGGACAAAATAAGAATTGTATAAGATTAACTTAGATTAGAAATGAGTCTTGAAGGCATAGATAATGTAGGCATCATCATAAGCTTACGCTCCTTGGTCCATAACACAATGTAGGAATGCAATGATAGTGGACTGTTCAGTTAGGTTAAACCCTGAATTTTATTTAAGTCTACAACACATTAGTTTTCCTCTACATTTTTGGCATCGTTTCCAGGGATGGTGCTATTTTCATAATCTCATTTGTTAGGTTTCACATGCTTTTATAGTTAAATCTTGATTTGAGTATTAGATTGAATAAATTCATTTTTCAAGAAACACCAGGCATTCTACTAACATTATGCAGGGTCGTTGAAACATAAAGCTCAATTTATTGTATGTGGAGGCAAAGAGATACTCGAGGTAGATTCCTCCCATCAACTTCTCAAAACAATGAGGGTACAGTTGATTTCAACAACTACACCATAGGAAGTGCTGAAGGAGAGTTTCCTTTTATGTCTTCATCAACACCCCCTACATCTCCATCAACTTCCTCTACTGCCACAAAGGGAACTTTTAGAACCATGGTAGATGTAGTAGAGGATCCTCCAGGACAAGCTACATTTGAATTCCCTATACCAGAACTAGCACGGGCAGCTACTCTGAAAAATATAGCACCTTTTGCGTTGCCTGTTTTCTATGGTTTGGTGACTGAAGATCCTGACACTTTCCTGTTCAAGTTTGATGTTCTGTGTAGGAGTTATGATTATACCACTAATCCTTAAAGACTCAAGCTATTACCTGCTACCCTAAAAGATGCCGCTTTAAGATGGTTTATGGGACTAGGGAAAGATGCCATTCCAGACTGGGATACCATGAAGACAAAATTCCTGGCAAAATACAAAGACTAATGCAGAGGACATGATAGGAGGAAAGATAACATCTTTAGGATGTCACAGAAGGAGGATGAGCCATTAGAGGACTATGTTGAGAGATTCCAATTTTCCTTGAAGAAAAATCCTCAAAAGAGGTTGTCTGAAGAATCATTGAAGCTGGTCTTTTTAAGAGGAGTCAATGATGATTGCATGGATGCCCTAAATCTCATTGGAATAGGGGATATATCCCAACTACCCTTTGAGGATATTTGTATAGCTTGTAGAAACTACTCTAGGACTTTTTCCAGAAAACCCAGAGGAGAAAGAGTAGCCATTGCGGGCAAGGCAGCAAATGGAGTTTCTCGAGTGGAAATTAGTAACTTGCTGACCAATATGCAAGAGGATATCATTAGCCACATGGCTACATAGTTGGACACTCTTCACATAAAAAAGAAACAAGAAGAGGCAGATGCAATGCTCACTAAATACTACCCCAGCTGCAAACAAAGGAAAGCTAATTGCAAATGCAAGAGGGTGGCTAGTATCCAGCAAGAAAGGATTAAGAGACTAGACTTACAACAATTTGAAGGAGAGGATGGGAAATTATACTTCATTGCTCAAAGAAGGCCATGGAAACAAAGACAAGGTATGCCTCTTGATCCACTTAATTTTAATCCTCCCTTTCCTGCTGCAAATCAGAACTTCTCTGTTTGGAATGCTCAACAATGGCCTGGTAACCCAAATGCATGGCAAAACACATAATGGAAAAATCCCCAATGGCCTACTCCACAAGCTGGTTGGAGCCAACAATAGCCTAACCCATGGCCACAACAAAATTTCCAAGGTCCTAACTATAATCCTCAGTGGCCTCCTCAGCAACAACAATGGTAGCCTCAGTGGAACAAGGGCCAACAATGGCAGCAAAATGCACAATTCCAGCAACCTATGATTCCATCTTAGCCACAATAGCCAGCCATAATGCCACCACCTCAAAATCCACCTCCTAGACCTACCCAAATCCCTGCCCAACCTGCACCTAACCCTAACAACAAGCCTGTTCAATAGGCTTATACTAACAAGGTGATGCAATATCCCACCTATGGGGTGGAAGTGAGTAATGTTCATCTGAGATTAAGGAAACAACTTGTAGGACCTTCATCTCCCCAAATTATTGAGCTTGAATATGAAGAGCCCACTAAAGAGACCCCAGATAAACAACCCTTGGAACTTGAATCAAACCAAGATGCCCAACCTACCTTGCAGCAGAAGTCTCCTCCTTTTCCTGAGTGTTTGGCCATGCAAAAGCAACCAACTCAAGCTGATACTACCCTTCTTAGCTAGCTAAAGGATATCAGCATCAAGATTCCCTTAATCCAATCCATCAAGGATATCCCCATCTATACCAAAACTATTAGGGATCTTTGCATAAAGAAGCCAAGAAGGAAGAGAGTAGACCCCCAGATAGTGCATGTGTTAGGTAATCTTGTAGACATCATGTTATGTAATATAACTGTTCCAAAATATATAGACCTAGGAAGTCCAGTGGCGGATGTCAAGATTAATGGGACTCTAATTAAGAACACTCTGATAGATTTAGGTGCTGCTATTAATGTCATGACCAAGGAAACAATGCATACACTCTAGTTGAACAATCTTAGGCCTACTCAGACAGCTATGCAATTGGCTGATAGGTCTACAATCAAACCTGAAGGGGTCATAGAAGATTTGGTCATTACATTAGACTCATGGGAGTATCCAACTGATTTCATAGTTTTGCAACCCAAAGTTAATCTTCTGGCTATCCTCTTATACTAGGCTGACCATGGCTTGCCACTGCTGATGCATTTATAGGTTGTAGGTCTGGCAACATGATCATATCTAATGGGACAGTGACCAAGTAGTTGGTATTATATCCACCAGCCCAAGCATACCATGAGCTTGAGCAGACTATTTGGCCTAACTTGGAGGATGAGGATGCCTATTCCCTACAAACCCTAATGACTATTGAACGCAACCCCTTGTTAGATGTTCTAGGTGAAGATGAACTAATTGCTCATGTCCTCCACAATGATTGTGGAAGGCATCTGCAGCAGCAGGATTGCCTATCTTGCTTACAAGACCCTTTGAGCACCATAATACCAAGTAGTTCATCAGAAGATGTGTCTCAAGTATTTCATGCTTTATTACCTTAGCAATGCTTACCTGTGTTACCCAGCCTTGATTTGTCTTCTATGCAAGAACTGTCCAAACAACTAGAAGTCAGACCAGGAAGGATGTTGAATATTAATAATGCCTTGACTGATGAACAACAACACTCCTTGCATAGAATATTGCATACACACTCAACATCATTTGCTTGGGATTATAATGATATGAAAGACATTGATCCTGCCTTGTGTATGCATAAGCTATACATAGATGATGGATACAAACCCATCAGACAACAACAAAGGCACATGAATCCAGCCCTGAGGGAAATTGTTAAGACTGAGCTACAAAAAATTTTGGATGCAGGCTTCATATACCCCATTTCAAATAGTGAATGGGTTTCACCATTGGTTATAGTCCCAAATAAAGGAGGCAAGTGGAGGGTTTGTGTTGACTACAGAGAATTGAACACTGCTACCAAGAAAGATCACTTTCCATTGCCCTTCATTGACCAGGTTCTTGACTCACTAGCAGGAAAGAAATATTTTTCTTTCCTTGCTAGTTTTAGTGGCTATAATCAGATTAAAATTGCTCCAGAAGATCAAGATAAGACGTTTACCTACCCTTGGGGGACATATGCATAATCTGTCTTGCCCTTTGGCTTGTGTAATGGTCCAGCTACTTTTCAAAGAGCAGTTTTAAGCATTTTCTCTGATTTTGCACATGACAGTATGGAGATTTATATGGATGACTTCACCACATATGGTGACACATATGATGAAGCCCTACACAACTTGGAAAAGGTATTGAAAAGATGTATAGATCACAATCTCTCTTTGAGTAATGAAAAGTGTTTCCTTATGATGACACAAAGAATAGTTTTGGGGCACTTTATCTCAAGTGTTGGAATACAAGTGGATCCAAAGAAAATTAAAGTTATTTCCATCCTACCTATTGCACAGAAGTAGAAAGATGTCAGGAGTTTCCTAGGACATGTAGGTTATTATAGAAGGTTCATTCAAGATTTTAGCAAAATTGCTACACCTTTATTTAGTCTGTTAACAAAGGACAATGAATTTGAGTAGACACCAGATTGTCAGACTTCTTTAAAAAATCTAAAAACCTCCTTGGCACAAGCCCCTGTACTTAGAGGACCAAACTGGACCTTACCTTTTCACATCCATAGCGATGCATTAGATTTTTCCATTGGTGCAGTTTTAGGCCAACAAGAAGGAACCAAGGAATATGCTATTTACTATGTCAGTAAGAATCTGCAAGGGGCTAAATTGAATTATACATTGACAAAGAAAGAGATGTTAGCAGTTGTTTATGCCATCAATAAGTTCAGGCACTACATAATAGGTTACAAGGTTTTCATTCATACAGATCATGAAACCATTAGATACTTGAGGAATAAACCCATAGTAGGTGGCATACTTGTAAGGTGGTTATTGTTGTTGCAAGAGTTTGATATTACAATTGTTGACAAACCAGGCAAAGCCAATGTTGTTGCTAATTTTCTATCCAGACTACCTACACAGTCTTCAGATGGTGTGGTTGATGATTCTTTCCCTGATGAGAATTTATTTTCTCTCACTGTACACACTCCATGGTATGCAGATATAGCCAATTATTTGGTTATAGGGCAGATTCCAGGATATTTCTCTCCAAGGGAGAAGAGGCAGCTGGTGCATAAATTTTTCTCTTACTATTGGATTTCTAGATTTCTATTCTACACTGGACCAGACAATATTATGCGAAGATGTATCAGGGAGGATGAAGTATTTTATGTAATGAAGGCTTCTCATGATGAGCATTGTGGAGGACATTTTGCAGCTAAACAAACAGCCTTTAAAATCCTCACAATAGGTTATTACTGGCCTAGGAGCTATGATAGATGCCAGAGAATGGGGAGGCCTACTAGAAGTGATGAGATGCCTTTGCAGCCACAAATCTCACTAGATCCTTTTGACAAGTGGGGTTTGGATTTTGTGGGGCCTATATCTCCATCAAATAACAAAGAATATATCTTGGTATGTACTGATTACTTAACTAAATGGGTAGAAGTGAAAGCATTATAGTTTGCCAGAGATGGCAATGTCACAAAATTCTTGTATGAAGACATCTTCACTAGGTATGGTGTTCCAAGAGAAATAGTAACTGACTAGGGACCACATTTTACATCTGATTTAGTAACAAAATTGGTTGTAGAATACCAGATCAAGCATAAGAAATCCACTCCCTACCATCCACAGGCTAATGGTCAGGTAGAAGTTACTAATAGAGAAATTGAAAACATCCTGATCAAGACAGTGCAGCTTCACTGAAGAGATTGGGTTTCTAGGCTCCCTAAAGTTGTTTGGGCATATAGAACAACTTGGAAGACAACTATAGGGTTTACACCTTATGAGATGGTCTATGGTAAGACTGCAGTCCTGCCTATTGAATTTGAACACAAAACCTTGAGGACAACAATGGACCTAGGAATGGACCTAACCACTACACAACAGGAAAGGCTACTACATTTGAATGCCTTGGATGGAATGAGACTGGAAGTCATTCATCAAACAGAGTTCATACAAAAGCAAAGGGCAAAATGGCATGATAAGTATATCAAAATAAAGGAATTCACTACAGGAGACTGGGCACTACTTTATGATTTAAGGTATAAGGAATTCAAGGGCAAGCTTCAATCACGTTGGTTAGGTCCATATGAAATCCAACAAGTTTTTCCTAGTGGTGTAGTTCAACTACAAACTATTGATGAAGTTCAGTTTTCACTATTGGT
The DNA here is from genome assembly GCA_027924645.1 of Cunninghamia lanceolata. NCBI lineage: Eukaryota > Viridiplantae > Streptophyta > Pinopsida > Cupressales > Cupressaceae > Cunninghamia > Cunninghamia lanceolata. Next base: position 5,115,047 of record BSBN01000828.1, read on the forward strand.
CAATGGGCATAGGCTCAAATTGTACAAGAAGCCACTTCAGAGAGATGGCTTTTTGGTATCTCTATCTACTCAGTATGCTCCTCCTGATACTCCTGATTCAGATGCTATGACACCAGAAGATGTTGATTCAGCTACTGTAACACCAGACAATGCACATTCTGATGCTGATACAACAACAATGTCCAGTGATGTGGAGGTTGAGTTGCAATACTCAACCCATGTTGCTGAAAATTAAATTTCTTTGTTTTTCTCACATGCACACACTACACAATTTCCATGGTTATAACTAGAAATTTCCACCGGGACCTATTTTTCACTTCTTCAGTTGGGACCTGACTCAGCTGGGACCTGTTATATTATTTTTACATTTACACAGTTGGGACCTGTGCTACAGGCGCCCGTAGCAACGCATGTCTAATGTTATGTTCCATTGCTTGGTGAACACTACCTCACTTCTCCCGCCCATTCTATCAACACGTATTCCTTTCAAATTGATCCATTTACATTATTCCAAGTGTCAATTCACATTTATGAGTTGGCACTTCCATCCTCCATCTTGCACTATTCCATTATCACTCTGTAGCTGTACATCCAACTTCCCATTTGTTGCATGCATATTCTATCACATCACCAATGTTGTTCACAACTTCCAAGGTATGTTAATTATTTCATTTTGATATATATGTACAATCAACACCCTTCTATTAATACACTTAGATTTCTTTTTTTTATATTCATGTTTATTCATAATTTATTTCATGCATGCGATGTATATTTCCACCATTTCTTTTTATCACTCCTCCATCCGTAAAACCTGCCATATGAAGTGTGGCCACTTCATCATTAAGTTTGGGGGAGGGGTTTCTTTTCAAATGATTGCCATTTAATCATTGTTTCCTTTACATATTTGCCTTTTAAAACCTTGTTTAAAACCCAGCCTTTTGAGAAAACTAGACAAATACTCTGCGCTATGAACTCACCTCTGTCAAATAATGAATTAATACCCTAAGGAGTTATGGAGTTATAGTGGAGAAGCAGGAAAGAGGCAAATTGAAAGACTAGTTTTTCAGGGTGGTGAGCTAAAGCAGTAGAAATTGGTTAGTAGAAGTTGGCATTGTGTAGAGAATTGACATTGCAGAGTTCTAATTCATAGTCTTAATGGGAGGAGACATAATTAGAAGGGAACCCTCGGCACACAAGGAAATATTGGAGGATGTGTTGGTTCTTCCACTCTTTACTAGAGTGGGTTGGCTTGATTACTTCCTCAAATTGATAGAATATGACAATGACATGGTAAAAGAATTTGCACTTACTCTACAATATGAGGAAGCAATGGTTAGAGGGTTGACAGTAGACGCTTCCGAGTTTGCAATTGCTCAAGTTTCAAGGTTGCCTAGAACAAGGTCTGAGTATCTAGTTAGGGCTAATGCAACTGTGGCTAGGGAGGAGTTTTGTGAAAGAGGTGAACACATAGATTCTACCACACAAGGTACCAAACAATTATCTCTTCCATATTTTTGGGGGAAATGTGCTTTCTATATTATCAAATATATCACTTTTGATGGTAGATATAATATGTTGTATACTACACATCTTAAATTGTTCAACCATTTGAGACATGAGAAACTTGTCAATGTTCCCAATTATTTGTATAGTATTCTAAGAAGAATGTCTTCAGAGTATCAGAGACAACAAGCAGACACAACTCTTTCTCACCATTGTTTAATAGCTTTGTTAGTAAAAAGGAGTTTAAGGATTCAGTACCCACAGATTGAGTGGGAAGCCTTTAAACAATGTGTAGACATCTCAACACTCTTGGAAGCACCAGAGCTAGAAGAAGATATTCCACATGAATTGAACCCCCTATTGATAGTGAGCAGGAAGAAACACAACTTGAGAACCCTCCAGAGTTTAGGCTTGTATCAATTGAAGAGCCCTCAACCTCTGTTCCTAAAACAAAAAGAACCACTTCCTCAACATCTAGGAAGAAAACAAAGAGTTAGAAGGAGAACAAGAAGAAGAGGAAAAAGGTAGAAAAACATGAGACAATTACTCCTAGGCGACCAGGGAGGTTGAGGAAGCAAGGTGTTAAAGAGAAAGTTGTTGAGCACTAAGGAGAAGAAGACAAAAATAAAGGCCAGCAGAATACTGATCCAATTCCTCTGAATCTAGATTCAGATAGAGGAGAAAACCCTCTTGAGGATGCTTCTGTTGACGCCTGTGCAAATGATAATATATCTGCTAGAAAAAGAAGGTACATTTCTTCTTCTGATTCTAAATCAGAAGATCTGTTTATTTCCATAAAAATGGGAAAACCTATGCCAGATGACTTTGCTAAGGAAATTTTTGATGCCCTTGAAAAAGGGAATGATGAAAATTTTGAAGATGAAAAGGAATTGATAGAAGACAGAGATATTAGGAAGCCCTAGACAGAATAAGGCAACTTGAGGAGTAGGTAAGGGGTTATGAAGAAAGAGATAGAGAAAAAGAAAAGAGGATTCAGGAGTTGGAGGAGAAGATCAAAACTTATGGTCATGGTTCTAATTTAGATTTGTTGGCACAGTTGGCTGAAAATAAAACAAAGATTGAGGAAGAAGTAGTACTTACTCTCCAATCCCCTATGGTAAAAACCCCAAAGTACCATACCACATTGTCCTTGGGCTTTGAAAAGATCAAATTGACTGATGAAAATAGGCAAGAGAAGGAAAACTGGGAAAAAGAGAAGCATAACCTCAATGAACCTGTTGCAGAAAAGGATTTGAAGATTAAACATTTAGAGCAAAAGTTGACAAAGGTTATTGAAAGAGCCAAGTAGATTATGGGATGCAAACCTCCATCAAGGGTGTATGCACTACTTTTGAAAGAAAAATTTCTCAGTTTTCAATTTAACAGATTATCAATGATCAACCCGACTTGCATTCAAGGTTTATTTTTTGTAATTACTTCAAAGAGGTCAGCCTAGAAGAACAAGACCAGTTGTGTGAATATTACCTGCACAATTATATGATGGATGAAGATACACAATGGAATCCCTATATGTATGTTGGAGACCTCCAGGTTAGAGCATTAATGTCATATTTCAAAAATGAACAACTCAGAGGGTTATTGATGGACCAATATGAAGAGCAGGAAAAGAAAGTACCACTGCAACTGAGGAAGGAAGCCTTGGAGCCTAAAATCATCTTGACCCAATGGTTAACATTACTATCTCATAAAGGACTAGGTAAGGTGACCATGGATTTAAGACTTAGGGACTACAGAAGAATACAGAGGATGGTAGTGTCTATCATCCAAAATTGTCAGAGTTATGTGCAGAGCAGATGGGATAGTTTAACTCTAGAGTTACAAAGAAAGGAACCCCATTCTATCCATAACTTCATGAATATGCTTGAAAGATTGCACAAATATATCTAGATATTAGAATAGAAGGGAGAATCATGGTTACCTCTCACTTATCAGCCTCCTATCTTTCTTTATCCAGTGCCATATTGGATAGGAGGGAAAAGTGAGCAATGTAGGCATACTGAGATGATCAGGATGGAAAGATTAGCATACTCTAATGGGTTCTACCTCAAGCAGGGAAAAGGAGTTAGAGAGGACATAGACCTCAGAAGAATTACCCTACATTATAACCTTTTGCCATAGGTTTCTAGTTCTTTAATTTTTCTTAGGGACAAGTAAAAGTCTAAGTTGGGGGGAATGTTGGGATGAAATATTGTCCTCCTTTTATACTATTTTCATATGTTTTAAGACCTTTTCTATATGGTTCTGCAAAAACTTCACATACATTATCTCTATTTTATGTTGTTTCATATATACTTTCCAAAGACTTTGACCCTATGCTGATAAATGAAATCAGGTGGTCATATTATCAAATGGATGATTTAAATTATTGATATGCATGAAATTTAGATAGGATTTCATAAGTTTATTATGAGAGGTTGTTTTGTATATATGTTGGAATGATTAACCCTGTGCAGCCAGATAAAGAATCCAAGGAGGAGTAATTACAACAGGATGTAGAATAGAGGAATCAATGAGAATGTGGTCCAAGTGCCAGACATAGCGATCAGTGGAGATAAATGTGGTCATCATGGGAGAATAAATGCAGGGGAGAAGGAAGACTTATTCTAGAAGTCTCACTGAAGTTTATGAATTTTATTTATGAGTTGTTATGGTTAGAATTTTTGTTTGGATAGGACTATGTTTCCTTTGTTCCAGTTAATAAGTTGATCTCAAAACAATATCTTGATGTTCAGGGATGAATTGATGATCGCAGTTAGTTAGAAGGTTGCATAAGACTCTCCCATCTTTATATAAGTTAGGGGATGAGTTCATTGATTAAGTTGGTTGTTATGTTTTACTTTCCATATAGCCGTTACTTTGTTACAGTTATCAATTATTCCAAACGTGTTGATTTTGAATAAAATTTGAAGAAGATTATGTCTTTGATATGATTTGAATTCAATTGTATGTTATGGGATGTGGGAAGATCTAAAGTAGATTTAACCTCCAAAAAAGTGAGATAGTTCCCTAAGCTGGCCACTCAAGGTACTAACTCTCACTTTGTGTATTCTCTTATTTATTTATGCATTTTTAGTTAAACTATTTTATTCCATCTCATGTGCTATACTGTGAAGCTAGTAAGAAATCTTGATTGATATTTCTAGTAATTGTGATCCATGAGTAAAGTGCATGTTTTTAATCCTTTGGAGGTTAGTGTTAGCCTTTTCATCATTTTGAGTTGTTTAGATTAAAACTGTAATTTTTTGTTAAATATAGTTATCTGTAACTTCTGTTGAAGGTACCTGTAGTAACTAAAAGTTTAGACTATTTTTGTCGTTTTCTATTTCTGTTTACTGTTTTACATTTCTATGCATTCTAGCAAGTAGGACTGGACAAAATAAGAATTGTATAAGATTAACTTAGATTAGAAATGAGTCTTGAAGGCATAGATAATGTAGGCATCATCATAATCTTACGCTCCTTGGTCAATAATTCAATGTAGGAATGCAATGATAGTGGACTATTCAGTTAGGTTAATCCTTGAATTTTATTTAAGTCTACAACACATTAGTTTTCCTCTACATGAAAGATCCCTAATTTTAATCCCAAGGATAGCAACCTGGGAGTCGCACCATTTTGGATTAGGTTATACAACCTGCCATTGGAATATTGGATGGATAAATGTTTGGCAGAGATTGGGAATGCTCTGGGAAGAACACTGGAAATCAATAAACGTGATGGGGAAAGCATGATCTATGCTAGAACTTAGATCCTAGTGATCAAACAAATTCCCAAATGAATTACCCTAAATTCCTCCTGTGGTTCATGGGATCAAGATATTGAGATAGAAACTCCAAAATTCTTTTGTCTCAAGTGTCAGGGACATGACCACAATGAAGGGAAATGCCCCAAATTTCCTCCCCAAAACAAAACAAGATGGACGCCAAAGAAGAATGACTCAGTAGAACCACAAGAGCACAAACTAGAAGAAGATATCTCTACAAAGGTAGAACACAAACCAAGAGATCAATCATGTGACGACACCGACAAACCCGATCAACAATGAAGATAATTCCATGGAAATGGTGGTTTATGATGCAAATGTGAAGACTAATAACTAGGAGGATGAAAACCTTATGGAAGTCAACCAATGGTATGATCAAGAAGAATTAATTGAGGAAGATGTTTGGGAGATAGTAGAGGATATCTGAAGATCCAAGAAGATATTGAAAGAAGTTAACAACACAATGGTGGTACTCATCCCCAAAAAATAGACTTGCATTTCATTTGTTGACTATAGGCTGATTTCTTTGTGTAATTGTATCTACAAAATCATCACCAAAGCCTTTGCGAATAGATTCAAATGCATCCTTCCTGACTTAATTTCATAAGAATAGAGTGGCTTCACTCTTGGAAAGGACATAATGGATAGAGTAATCATTGCAAATGAAGCAATAGACTCAATCAGAAACACCAAACATAAAAGTATGATGGTCAAATTGGACATCATTAAAGCATATGATAGGATGAGTTGGAGATTCCTCATGCTAGTCTTAAGAAAATTTGGCTTCAGAGAATATTGGATGGAATCCATTGTCCAGTGCATTTTCACAGTTATCTTTTCAATATTGGTTAATGGAACTCCTTGAGGTTTCTTCCCAAGTGTGAATGGGCTTCAATAAGGGGATCTAATCTCCCCTTTTCTATTTGTGCTAATGGTCCAAGCCTTAGGCAGGAGCATCAGTAAGATTTTTGAGGTAGGACAATGGAAGGGAGTTAAAGTGGCTAGGAATGTGGAAGACCTAACTCACCAACAATTCACAAATGATACGATTCTTTATGGGGAGTCCACCATAGAACAAGCCAAAGTTATGAAGGAAAATTTGGAGAACTACATCTCAGCCTCAGGTCAATTGATAAACCACAAAAAATCATGGATCTTTTTCTTCAACACTAGGAAAGCAATGCAAAGGAGGGTCTCAAACAAATTAGGATTCAGAATTGACCAAATCCCCTACAAACACTTGGGGATACCATTGTTCAAAGGGGCAGCCAGAACCAGTACTTGAAGCAACATAATCGAGAAATGTAAATCTAAAGCAAAATTATGGAAAGGAAGCTGGATGACACTAGTAAGACGTATTTTGATGGTCAAATTAGTCTTGGCCATGATTCCAATTTATCTAATGTCATGCATCCAATTAACCAAGAAAGCTTAACATAATTTGGATAGCATACTAAATAAATTTCTATGGGATGACACCAATGATCAAAGAAGGATACCCTTTGTGCACTGGGACAAGGTTAGAGAAAGTAAGAGTGGAGGAGGCACTAGTATTAGAGACTTGTCTGCACAAAATTGAGCTTTGGGTGTTAATCTCATCTGGTGAATAATTCTCCAAAATAAATATTTGGACTCTCCTACACCAGTTAGATTTTTGACATTAGCAAACACCCCAAATGGATCATATGTTTGGAATTTTATGATGGAATGCAACCAATAATAACATAGCATGTAACATGGGTCATTAATGATGGGAAATCAGCCAACTTTTGGTCTAATTCTTGGTTGGGCTTGGTTTCATTAGAAAAAAATGAAGATTTAGAGGGATGCAAGGAAATAATGGAGGACATCTGGGGAGACAAGGTGGTGGACTACATGGTAAGTAGGGAGGACATTCTTGGGAAGCACTGGGAATGGAAAGATTTTTCAAACTCGTCGTTGGAAGAAAATGTAAAAACGTAAAGTTTTGTTGAATTAAAAAAAGATAGAATCATTTGGTGTGGTGCAAAATTAGGAGAGTACTTAGTCAAGATCGACTATTAGATTCAAAAAGCAATTAGAACCAATGAAGATTGGTTGATTGATCTCTATTGGAGCCATCAAGTTTTACCAAAGGCGGGTGCCTTTGCTTGGATGACAATTTATAAAAGAACATTGATGGGAGAAGGCCTGCATTCCATTAGAATCGCAGGCCCAAGTAGATGCCCCCTATGTAAAAATAATTGCGAAATGGTGGACCACCTACTACTGCAGTGCCCCTATGCAAGTAAGTGCTGGGATTGACTTTGCACCAAGTTAGGTTGGAGCGGTAGAAGACAAAATGACATCAAGAATGGGTTCTAAAGCTGGCCATGAATGAACACTACATCACTTTAGAGTAGAATATGGATTACCTCTCCTTCCTTGCTCATATGACACATATGGAAGGAGAGGAACATGAGAATATTCAACAATAAATAAATCTAAGTGGAACATGTATGTGGAATGATAGAAACAATGATTTGTTAAGTCCTAAATGCAAAATAAAAGGTCGTGAGATTAGTAGCCTTTAAAAACTAGGACAATCAAATCATGAAAACATGGCTTGGACTAAAGATAGCCTCAAACTCAACCTTAAAAAGTGGCAGGGAGAACAAAGAAAAGAGGAAGAATGCAAAATGGATGCCCCCCCTGCATAGAGGACTCAAGTTAAACTTTAATGAGGCCTCTCAAGGTAATCCTAGATCCTTGGGTGCAGGATGCATCATCCGAGATGAGACAACAGTCCTCATTTGGGTAGCCTCAACTAAACTAAGATTGGGAACCAACAATGAAGAAGAGATGGAAGCACTGTTAGCAGGACTAAGAATTTGCATTGAAAAAGATATAAGAGCTATCAATATAGAAGGAGACTCTCTGATTAGCATAAACACTATCAAGAAAAAGCAAACAAAGAGCTGAAAAATACAAAGACTAGTGGAAGAGGCATGGGAGTTGCTGGAAAAATGGATAATTTTTCAATAGGCCATATATTCAAAGAGGCTAATAATGCAGCGAATTTCCTATAAAATCGAGGAGTCAAACAACTAGAAAGCTACAAAATTGCCAACTCAGATTTCGTGGAACAGATTGGAAGAGATTCTAATTGCAGATGACAGGAAGGTCTAAAAAATGAGTCCTTCGTATCGATTGACAGTGATACGAAGTACCTCTACAAGACATGGGATAGATTTGAGAATGCACAGGCTTACCACTACATATGGATAAAAGAGAGAGTTTCAAAACCAAGGAAGGAAGGCCATGATGACACAACGAATGGTCTATGTTTGCAGGTGCAAATGTATGGCATAACTTGAGGAAGAGATGGAGGATGAAGAGGAGGAAATAGAGGAAGAAGAAGGAGATGATGTAGAAGAATAAGATGAGGAAGGGGAAGGGGAGAATGAAGAGGAAGAAGAGGAGACACCAGAGGAGTAGATAAGGCAGATTTTCAAAGTCGAAGGTGACATAATGGTGGATGCTATCAAGCAGGTTATTGGAGCACACATATTCAGAGAAGAAGACGTCCGCTATGAGACCCTTTACAAATAATTTTTGATGAATTCCATGCTGATCTTGGGTAGAAAGAAATGGTGGAAACTAATGGCTCGTGGGTTTCTCCCTTAGGTGATAAGTGTTGGTTCCCAAATTTGCACACATCAAATTCTAAAGGTTTGCCAATTCTTATGATCAAATTCAATGGGATACTTGGCCAACAGAGTGGGAGATTATTTTCACCTATCTCCCTTGCACTTCAAGCTTTGCCAAAATCTAGGGGTTTATCCCTTATCACAATATCAACAAATTTTGTCTTTCACTATATCAAGCATAAATGTTCTCATATATTTGCACCAAGATTTGTAAAATTACCCCGTAATGGGCAAAGTTCTTGGAGGTTCTCACATTGTTGGCTTTGAGAACATGTACCAAAACCTACCTAAACTAAAACAAAACAAAATTAAATGGTTTGAATGATTTTATCTTTAAATTATTTTATTCCTCTAGACCTTTGGGAAAATTCATTCCAGATTGGTGCTCTATCAGGGAAGCAAAGTCAAACCCAACAGTGTAAATGCTTCCTTATGACACTAAAACTTCATATCTAGAGGACTAATAACAAGGACTAATAACAATAGTATTACTGCATTACAGTAATATGTCCAAGAAAATGTATTACCTGTGACTCTTCTTCACTAATCCCTTGATACAACACATTTCCCTTTATACCTGACCTAAAACAGTTTTAATCCATTCCTTGAACAGATGCAACAAATCAAATATATCACATAGAAAATATACGTGAATGAGTTTAGTAACCCTTAGCAACTTCACTCAAAAGAAAAATGCTCATACCCAGGGAGACAATCACATACACTACGCGTATCACATGCAATGTAGAGTTCCACAAGGTAAATATCATCACTATTGCAAGTTTCCTTTCATGTTTATGCATTCTACGCAAGGAAACCACTCAAGTAAAATATTTATACTAGCATCACTAGTTGGTGAATGTTTTGATTCTACAATGAGAAATATATAGATCATATTTGATGGAATTTAACACCCTTTCCTAGTAGTTCACATAGAAAGTTATTTCACATTAGTATTGTTACTAGGGTAGTATCTCGACTCTTCATGGCATATAGATTCCTATTATTGTTACTTCAAAATATTGTGTGTTCTCATATAGAGTAGACATTACTAGTTTCTCATCTTGTTTCACTTTATCCTACTATTGAATCTTATGAGACTGCTCATTGCATACATTTGCAAGGGATATGTTTCTACATTGAAAAATATGATTACATTCCTTAGCTTCAATATTCAAGGAATATTCCACCTTGTTGCATGGATTGTTGTGAAGTTCTTTGTAAAACTATGGCTGGCATAGATTTTTTATTAAAATTATTTTCTACAAATATGGATGACATATTGAAAATGTGACAATGAAGAGCCATAGGCTCAACTGCATCAACAATCAATCATTCATCTTCAATACATAAATGATTACATTATATGGATTTATAGTCATTCAACTTACTAACTACCCAAACCACTAACTACCAACTAACACATAACTAATAACCAACTAAAAACTAACATCTAATAAATTAACATTAACATGTTAATTTATTATTTATTACATTATTCTATGCCATGCACTAATAATTCCTAACATGACAATGGTGGTACTTTCAAGTTGAAGAGATGCAAGTATTCTTTTCATGTACATTGCAAGTAGGTTTATTGTTGCAAGATGTACACCATTTACAAAAAGGACTAGGCCTGGAGAACGTAAATGTTCTTATTATGAGGAGAAGCTCTACTTTTATTTTTTTAAACACTACTATGTATAGAAAAATGATGAGTAGAAAATATATTTCTTGATGGCATCAACCACATAATAATTTTTAGATGTTTCTTTCCATGAAGAAAAATGAAATGATCTTTTTTTATTACTGTTATATTTGTGGTATTATTTCATATTAATGTAGCTAATCAATGAGGTTTTATTCCATTTGATGAGTGTATGCAAGTTGTTGATACAAATGGAGGCAAGATATGTATTTTTCTATTATCTTCACTTCTAAAGAATAATATTCCATTTAGAAGTTCATTTTATGCTCCATTCGATATTTGAAGGATATATAGTGGAATTATTCATTTATGCAATGTATTTATGTCTCAATTTGTTTATCATTAAAGTCCTGGCATTATTTTTTTGTATAGTTTCCCATTTGATTTATTATGGGATTCATTTTGGTTGTAAATTGCTCAAGTTCCTCATCTCTATTACATTGGAGATGCAAACAAAAAATTATGTGTGTTTATGCTACAAGTGCACAAGGGATCTCAAGTAAGTAACTAACTATTTGTTTGGCATTGGTTTATTTTGTGGTAGTCTTTTAATCTTGGACTTAAGTGTCACTCACTCTTGAAAATATTTAGTTAATATCAAATTTAGTTTTTGATTTGTTTTGACGAAGAATTTTATATTGCAGTCATTGAGCAAATTTCTAGGAGGGACAATGTTCTTAATAATTTAAGCATTCCAACATCTTGCTTCACCCAATTAGAGATCAACAATTTTGTCTTGACAGAGGTATAACCTATGTTGTAATTCTTTGTGATTATTTATTTTGTAAAAGTTACTTAAATGCCTTGTTGAAACAACCATTCAAATTGATGCATAAAATTTAGAACTAGATATATAAGAAACCAATTTATAGATTTCTTCATTTTGTTTGTTGTTTTGTAGGACTTGACAGGTCTTCTTCAGTCACCTATAAGGGGAGTAGAAAAGAATGGACTACCAGACATTCTTCTAGCCAAGTTACAATAGTTTTCTTTTTTTCTACAACATGCAATTATAAAAACATCAAACAAGATGTGAGATACTTGTAGCTAAATTTTAAATGTTAGTTGTTCTATTTATATGTTGTTGTTTCTGACTCTATAAATTCACCACATACATATTACATTGTAAAATATTCTTTTATGAAGTTAGACGACATATTTGTGATTTATTGTTTTATAAAAAAATGAAATGGTAGTGTAGCAACTTTGGTAAACTAGTTGTCATCATGAGTTGTAATCATGACAATCAATATGCTTTTATAGTGGAGCTCTACAGTTATTGTCATTTTATAACATCCCTCATGTTGGAAGTGTTGTCATTGATGTCAAAGATGCATACTGTAGACACCTAAAAGTGCCCTCAGATTGCAAAACCCTAATCTCTGCCACATTCTCCTATTTTTCTCTAATGTTCCTCTATGATTAAATAATTATTTCTAATTGATTAATTATTTAATTATTCATTACCCCTTGCCCCCTTTAATTTAAATAAATAAACAGTTATTTAAATTAAAAGGTCTTATCCTAATTGAATAGGTTCCACCTATTTAATTTAATCCCCTCACAATATTCCCCTCTTCAAATAAATTAAATAAATGAATCTAATTTAATTAATTTAAAAAGCACACCATTTCTTCCAATTTAAAATTGTCTTTTGTCCTCTAGTGGAGAAAAACCCTAACTAATCTCAACCCTCCATTTGCCTCCAATGTCAACACTCAATCCTGGCCCTTCATTCAAATTAGGTCTTCTATAAAACAACCCATCCAGCTTCATTTTGATCCCTTATGTTCTTCTTAGTTCTGGAATCTCCCCATTTTGTTGTAAATCTCCAAAATCTTGCTAATCATACACAAGAGCTTCTCAAGATGGTTGCATGAATCTGCAAGTCTGAGAACAATAGTGCAAGATGGAGGAGGACAATGGAGATAAGTCATTAGTTAGCTTGTTTCATGTTTTGTTTGATTGATTTGTAGCTTAGAATGCACTCCATTGGGAGCTAGGGTTAGCTGTCATTTGTTTTCTGCAATGTTAGCTAGCTTTTTCCCTATCTTCACATACACATGTTGTCATTGAGATTAAGAAGATAGTCATGAACAGATGAGAGTATAAGAACATGTTATCATTGATGTCAAGAAGGTGCATGTACAAGAAGTGGTGTCACTAATGTCAAAGACATAAGATTGAGATTGTTGGCAAGATTAATATCTAAGAGATGTTGTGGAGATTGATTGGATTGATTGTACAAGATGTATGGACAAGATTGTTGAAGATTGTCATTGGTGTTGTCAAAGAAGTATGAATGTTATTAATGGTGGCTGACTACATGTTTAATGAGCAGTTGATAAGGCAATGATGGAGATTAGAATGTAATTTAAATTAAAGATTTAAATTATGTTGGTTGACCCTTGTAGGGATTCGTCTCACTTGAGAAAGACATATTTCTAGATTAAGGCTGACCTCTTCATTGATTCATTGGAAAAATGTAAAATACATATAAAAGATAAAATCACTTAAGTCCAATACATGTGTTAGCATTTAAAAAGGAGCAGTGAAATACAAATGCAGTGATTATCATTTATAGAGCAGTGATTAACATATGATAAGCGATAATTATTACTCATAATACAACGATCATCATTCATAGAGCAATGATCATCATTAATAAAATAACAATTATTATTGAAGGCAGAGATTATAAGGCAATGATCATTAAAAAAGTAAAAAGGTAGCATCCCATATAAGACAATATGTCTTATTAAAATCATGGGAAAGAAAGAGCTATTTAGTATTTATTAATGTGGTGTGATTTGTATAAAGTGGTGTTGTTTTAAAAATAGAAGTGGAGGTGCAATTAGAGTTTAAATATGTGGGGCGATGAAAACAATACATAATATGGTGCGATTTGTTAAAAGATAAATGCAGATATAAAAGGGAGCGATCAAGCATGAAGGAGTGTGATTTGTTTGTGTTTGAAGAAGTATATGTGAAAGGACAACGATTTGTGTTTGAAGAGGTGTGATTAAATGAAAGGTCATTTCTTTTTTGTAAAAGACATATCTATTCTTAAGGGATGCCTCTTTTGAGAGAGTATCTATGGTCAAAGAATATGTGATTTGATGTAAGAATAAATGTAATGAATATCATGTGAGTATAAGTTCAGATATAAGAAAGAGAAGAGGCAGAAAAATGAAGTCTAATTCTGATTTATTTTGAAAAGGAATATGTGTGACTATGAGAGAAGAACATATTGGAATGTTTATGATCAGATTTGTGAAAAGGAAGAGTGCATGATAGTGATCGGATTTGTGAAAAGAAGAAGTGCATGATATTGATCAGATTTGTGAAAAGAAAGAGTGCATGATAGCGATCAGACTTGTAATTGGATCAGACCTGTGATTTATGATCAGATTTGTGAGAGAAGTTTATTGTGTGAACTGTGATCAGATTTGAGAGAAGTTTATTATGTGGATTGTGATCAAATTTGGAAGGAGGTTATTGTGTGGACAGTGATCAAATTTGGAAGAAGGTTATTGTGTGGACAGTGATCAAATTTGGAAGAAAGTTATTGTGTGGACAGTGATCAGATTTGGAAGAAGGATATTGTGTGAGTTCTAATCAGATTTGTGAGAGGAAGATTATGTGAAAAGGCATACTTAATCAACTATTGAAGGATTAATAGGTTGGAACCTATCAAATAGAGGTTGGAGCCTCTTGCTGGGTTGGAGACTCCAATAGGTTGGAGCCTCTTGTTGGGTTGGAGCTCAGTTTGTGTGGGGGTTGGAGCCTATAATTTTTTCAAGTGGAGATTAGAGTCTCTAATAGGTTGGAGCCTACAAGAAGAAGAAAGAAGATACACACACACACACACACACACACACACACACACACACACATATAAGCAATATTGTGTTGTGGTTTTCTCCTGAAAGGGTTTCCACGTAAATCATGTGTTCTCATTGTGTACTTAATTGCTAGATCTTGCATATGTGTAGTTGATGTGATTGATAGAATTTGGAAAAGTAAAAGTTTGTATGATATTGATTCACCCCCCTCTCAATATAACTGTGTGCTCATCACCTCATTTATGGTTTCTTTGTGAGTCTATGATATTTCAATTCTATGGTAACATTGGATAAGCTCTATTGACTTATGTTAAGTATAAAGTGTTGATTTAATGTATTTTGTGCATAATGTGTGATTTCATTGCCATGGTTAATTATTTAAAGGACTATATGATTATGTTATTATTATTATTTTTTAACAATAATAGTGCCACAAAATTCAACCTCAACCATTCGATCAAAATGATAATCAATTGTAATAATTCACTTGTCTTTTAATCTTGTTTTTAAAGTGAAATATTTAAAAAAATGTTTTATCCAAGTGTGCTCCAATGCGTTCTACCGGGGCCGATGTCCCTAGATCCCCTGAGGGGGTGCTGCCCCCTCGACCCCCGCAAGGGGGCATTGCTCCCTTGACCCCCAAAAGGGGTGTTGCCCCTTGGTTCCACTAGTGGCTACCACCCTCAGGCCCCCGCTTCAACATTAAAAAAATAAAAGAATATATGGGGGAATTGCGTTGACCAATTTTTTTTTAAAGATTCGCCATTATAATTAATTTATTTAGTAATTATTTGCTAAGATTCGCTATTGTATTTAATTTTTTTAGCGAGTATTCACTAGGATTCGCCATGATTTTATATTTTTTTTTAATAATGTGCATAGTTTCACTAGGAAAATTAATATTTTTTTTAAAAAAAGCAAAGATTCACCAAGAAAATTATAGCACTTAGCTAGGATTCACTAGGATTTTATAAATTTTTTAGGGAGGGTTCCTTAAAGTTATCACTAAAACATTGCTACTTCACAACCTCCTTTAAATAGATAAATTTATTTGAGATATATCTACTAATAATAGTATAAGCATAGATAAGTCATGCAAGCTATTTGAAAAAAATGCCTCACCTAATGTGAGCTCATGTAATTTCCTAACTATAGGTTATGCTCATGTATATGTTTCAAAAACAATTTTCTATCATTCATCTTTGAGGAAAAAACTTTTCAAGGGGGAGGGAATGTTAGAACCCCTTCATCCTAACTCTTTCCTTTCAATCTTTATTGTAATAAAGGCTTTGGATGCATATTCTTTGTAAGTTATCCCTTGATTTGCTCAGAATAATCCCACATGCTTGGGAAATAGTAGTTAGCTTGACTAGAACTAGTATAAATATGATGCATAAGCTATTGTAAGAACATCCAAGAATTATATTATATTTAGCATTGCTCAAAGAAGGTTTCCCCCTTGAAGAAGCCAATGATATATTGTAATGTGATTATGTCAATCAATGCAATATTGTTCATTGTGTTTTCATTTTCAACACTTATTTTTTGTTTTTCATGTATCTAGCTAATTTGTTGCAAGAAGGAATATAACATAGGAGGGATCATATAAGGAACTATTGAGGTGATATGCCTAATTCTAAGGTTGACTAAAGGTGAATAATTTAGTTTTGGGACCATTGATCCTTATCACATCCCTCTATGATGATGTAACATGTTTTCATGTGTTGTATATCATTTTACATCCATCTATATAAGGATTTAAGCTAGATATGACTTGAAGGTAGATATAATAGATCAAAGAAGATTAAAGTTAGAAGGATAGCTAAGATAAGAATTTGGGATTATAATTTTAAAAGATCTAACAAAATCTATTTTATAATCAAATAATTGAGGCCTTGCATGTATCCAAGTTCACGAAGCTATGTTATACTATGTTTTGAATAAAAAAATCAATATTTAGTGTGAATTTTTCTTCTTTTGATGTGTATTATGTTTGGGTGTTATTATTTTTCTATGATTAGATGGTCTAATTAGACTCTCCAACCATGACTGGATCACAATTTTTTTTAATTCTACAATTCTAATTTCTAGAAAAGAAAAGAGATTTATTTTCCAAAAAAATTAAGTTTAGCTACATTTATTCATTAAGTTGTATTTAATTAATTGGTTGCATTCAAATAATTAGTCATTTTAAATTAATTATATTACATATTTATTTATAAAAATACAAAAAATGACATAATTAGTTTTAGTTTCATTTCCAATAAGCTGAATCAATTTTCATTATTTGAAGCAATTAGAAACAACTTGAAAAATGTCCTAAAACGGGGTTAGAAGCCACCTATATCGTTGTGGCATCACCAATCTGGATCCAACAATTTCTGTATTGCACCAAGGTATCAAAATTGAATCCATACTTTAGTTTTTTACCATGGTTACCCTAGTGTAGACAAAAGCCATAAAGGTTTATTGGATGAAAAAAATTCAACTTGGACTTGTGAACAAAATTCTATAGTGATTTCCTCACCAAGTAGTAGTCTAGATCTAAAGTTTAGAAAAAAAATATTAGACTTTCCATCTCATGTTCATCCTATTTTTCATGTCTCCTATTTGAAGAAAGTTCTTGGCCAATAGGTCACTACTCAAATAGTTCTTCCTTAGCTCAATACTGAAGGATCCATCATTCTTTAACCAAAAAAAGTATTAGATACACACTTACACCAACTTCACCATTATACACTCACTAAGGTCCTAATCTAGTGGCATGGCATGCAACTAGAAGATGCTACCAAGGAGCCCCTTCATGAAATTCAACAACAATTTCCTATCGTTCATCTTTGAGGACAAAACTTTTCAAGGGGGAGGGGATGTTAGGACCCCTTCATCCTAACTCTATCCTTTCAATCCTTATTGTAATAAAGGCTTTGGATGCTTATGCTTTGTATGCTATCCCTTGAGTTGTTCAGAATAATCCCACATGCTCTAAGGAAATAATAGTTAGCTTGACTATAACTAGTATAAATATGATGAATATGCTATTGTAAGAACATCCATGAATTATATTATATTGAGCATTGTTCAAAGGAGGTTTCCCCCTCAAAGAGGCCAATGATATATTGTAATGTGATTATGTCAATAAATGCAATACTGTTCATTGTGCTTTCATTTTCAACACTTATTTTATATTTTTCATGTATAGAGCTAATCAGTTACAAGAAGGAAAATAACATAGGAGGAATCATATAAGGAACTATTGAGGTGATATGCCCAATTATAAGGCTGACTAAAGGTGAATCATTTAGTTTTGGGACCATTGATTCTTATCACATCCCTCTATGACAATGTAACATTTTTTTATATGTTGTATATCATTCTGCATCCATCTATGTAAGGCAAAGTTGGATATGACTTGAAGGTAGCTAGAATAAATCAAGGAAGATTAAAGTTAGAATGATATCTGAGATAAATAATTAGAGATTATGATTCTAAAAGATCTAATAAAATCTATTTTATAATCAAATGACTGAGGCCTTGCATGTACGCAAGTTCATGAAGCTTTGTTATACTATATTTTGAATCAATAAGTCAATATTTAGTGTGATTGTTTTTCTTTTGATGTGAATTATGTTTTGGTGTTATTACTTTGCTACGTGATTAGATGGTCTAATTAGACTCTCTAACCATGTAAAACAGTAAACAGAAATAGAAAATAGCAAAAACAATCTAAATTTTTAGTTGCTATGGGTACATTCAGCAAAAACTGCAAATAACTATATTTAACAGAAAATTATAGTTTTAATCTAATTGAAAGGCTAACACTAACCTTCGAGGGATTAAAAACATGCACTTTACTCATGAATCACAATTACTGGAAATATCAATCAAGATTTCTTAATAGCTTCACAATATAGCACATGAGATGGAATAAAACAATTTAACTAAAAATGCATAAATAAATAAGAGAATACACAAAGTGAGAGTTAGTACCTTGAGTGGCCAGCTTAGGGAACTATCTCACTTTTCTGGAGATTAAATCTACTTCAGATCTTCCCACATCCCATAACATACAATTGAATTCAAATCATATCAAAGACAAAATCCTCCTCAGTTTTATTCAAAATCAGAACATGTCTGGAATAATTGATAACTGTAACAAAGTAACGGCTATATGGAAAGTAAAACATAACAACCAACTTAATCAACAAACTCATCCCCTAACTTATATAAAGATGGGAGAGTCTTATGCAACCTTCTAACTAACTGCGATCATCAATTCATCCCTGAACATCAGGATATTGTTTTGAGATCAACTTATTAACTAGAACAAAGGAAACAGAGTCCTATCCAAACTGAAATTCTAAGCATAACAACTCATAAATAAAATTCATAAACTTTGGTGAGACTTCTAGAATAAGTCTTCTTTCTCCCTGTGTTTGTTCTCCCATGATGACCACGTTTGTCTCCACCGATCGCTATGTCTGGCACTTGGACTGCATTCTCATTGATTCCTCTGTTCTACATCCTATTGTAATTACTCCTCCTTGGATTCTTTATCTGGTTGCACAGGGTTAATCATTCCAAAATATATACAAAACAACCTCTCATAATAAACTTATGAAATCCTATCTATATTTCATGCATATCAATAATTTAAATCATCCATTTGATAATATAACCACCTGATTTCATTTATTAGCATAGGGTCAAAGTCTTTGGAAAGTATATATGAAACAACATAAAATAGAGATAATGTATGTGAAGTCAACATAAAATAGAGATAATGTATGTGAAGTCTTTCAGAACCATATAGAAAATGTCTTAAAACATATGAAAATAGTATAAAAGGAGGACAATATTTCATCCCAACATATTGCTGCAAGTAAATAAATGAATCGCCCATTTTCCAGGGACCCGACCAAAGGATTTTATCCCTTTGGTCTATATTTTGAAAATTCGTCGTGAAAAAACCTTTAGGTAAGAAGTTCAACATAGAGTCGAATTCCCAATTCCTACTTATCCATTCTTCAATGTCTCGCCTTGGGAAATTGCATCTGATTACTTTTCCAATGACTACAGTTTCTTTTAGAAGCCTCACCTAGTTTTCTATTGCCATTGGAAACTGTACCTTAATTGTGTCTTCTACTTCCTTCTGCTCTGCTTTTTTTTAGTTCTTTTGCGCCATTATTTCATATATATATAATATTATTATAACCATATAAATATTAATAAAATTAGTTATATCGACATATAATGATTATACATTTATGATTTACTATACATACTTTATTAATCATATCCAAATTATACACTAACTAAGATCATAATCTAGTGGCATGGCATGCAACCGAATGATGCTAATGGGGAGCCCCTCGGGAAATTCAAAAAAAAATCCTATCGTTCATCTTGTTAGACACACAAGGCTGCTGAGAGGGGGGGGTGAATCAGTATCTAAACAATTTTCAACTTTAACAACTTCAACTTATCCGTATCAGATTTAAACCTTAAGCACCACAACATTAACATGAACATGAAAGATTAACACAATGCACATCAACACATAACACTAGATTTGTGTGGAAAACCCTAGAAGGGAAAAACCACGGTGAGGATTAACTCACAATATATGAAGCTTAAATAACTTTATTTTAGGGCTACAACCCAAGGAAGCTACTACTCCCTAAAAAATTTGATTTAGGGTCATTCCCAAGGAAGCTACTACTCCCTGAATACTTTGTTTTAGGGTCACTCCTGAGGAAGCTACTACTTCCTGAATTGAGAAGACACTTACAAAAGATTACAGTATGACAGTCCTACTACTATTTGAAATCTAACATTGAAACTCACACCTTTGATGATTGCAGTTATGCCTCTTCTCACTTTCTTTGGAAGATCAAATTAGTTAGGCACACATCACACTTGATCAATGTCACAATAATGTCTTCAAGATGAATCGGGACATCATCAACAACTTCTGCTCTTTCTCCTTCAGTCACACATCATAATGCATTTAATCTGCTCCTTGTCTTGTATGTGAGCTCTATTAATCTCTTTGTAATCACAATTTGTCTAACTCATTTTGATTCACTATTTATACATGATATTACATTGATTACATTGCTTTTTGACCATAAACAATATGAAAAATACATTTACAAGTCAGCCAGACAACATACAACATGAAATGTGTAGAAGATAAGACCTGACCAACATCACACATTACACCAGCAAAAGATCCATGCCTTGCGGACCTCGACACTTGCTTAACCAGGTCCAAAACATCCTCCACAACATTAGACATCAAGGAATTACTTCCACACACTCCACTCATTTGAAAATAGGATAAACTTAAGCAAAACATATGAAAATTTGAAGCATATTGGCCACAACAACTTAAGAATCTTGTGCGATACTGGAAATAAGAAAGATATTCATGAAACTCTTCCAGATGAGTCTACATGAATCATACAACATCCCCAAATATGCCTTAACCATCGCACATCAAAGATTTGTGCCGCATATCTTCAATCATGAACTCTGAGAACACCAAGTCAAATGGAACACTCTGCAACATGTTGTCATTGGAAAAACTGAGCTGCGGACCACCAAGAGACTTGAAACTGTAAGAAAACATGCAATGCACATTCATTATCATATCCTCAAAACCACAAAGGCAACCATTTACTTCTGGAGGAATGCGGAGCATTCCAACAGGCCTTCAACACTGCCTTACTCTGCCAGAACTCATGCTGGTACACTATTACACATAACTTTCATAGTGGAAGGGTAAATGATCTTAAACTCTAGAATTAGCATCTTTACTACATCCTAAACATAGCTCCAGAACCACATAGTCATATCTACAAATGTGGAGGGATAAGGAGCATTCTACTTCTGTATAATGACCGTCTTCACAGAACTAACACTGTCTTCACACTATCTTTTGCAAAACATACTTCCAATTGTCAAAACATCATGATATTTGGAACATACATGATATGATATTATATGAAGCTATGTTCCAATCTACAGAAGTACAACATCAATAGAATGTAAATGTGGAGCAATCTCCCAGGAAGTCTTCAAAAGCAATCATCCTGAAATAGAGATTGTCACCAACTTCCAGAGACCAAATCTTCTTTGTATCAACACATACAACTTAGGAATAGTAGGATAGATCATACAACATGCTTCAGGTCACTACCAACACTTCCTCAACATTAGCAACACATCTGATCCTCTTAGTGCTTCTAATTCCCATATTAATGTGTCTTCTTGATGCTTCTAATTCCCATCTGAATATGACTTCATACTCAAATCTATAATGATTAAGACATGCCATCCAATCATGAACTTCATTAATCACATTATATTCAATCATGACATCCAATCCATGAACTATATCTTCTCTATTGAATAAAGCATGACATCCAACCATGAACTATATCTTCTCTACTAGATATGACATCTCCAATCATGAACTTCTAATTTCCATCTCAATGTGCCTTCTTCAGGAGCATGACATCCAACCATGAACACTATTGCACATCCATAAGAGTGTTGACATCAATGACAACCTTGTGACAGTGTTGACATCAATGACAACAATACAACCATAGGAACCATAT
Source organism: Cunninghamia lanceolata (assembly GCA_027924645.1). Taxonomy (NCBI): domain Eukaryota; kingdom Viridiplantae; phylum Streptophyta; class Pinopsida; order Cupressales; family Cupressaceae; genus Cunninghamia; species Cunninghamia lanceolata. Next base: position 5,137,183 of record BSBN01000828.1, read on the forward strand.
GTGTAACAATCTCCCCCTTTGGCATTGATGGCAACACATACCTACACATTTCTCCCCCTTTGACATCAAGGACAAAGGATAACCATCACCAACTCATCAACAACCACACATCTACACATTTTTCCTTAGGGTATAACTTCTTCTTGCAACAAACAAATTCCCCCTATCATCAGCAACCACTACCTGCTCACCTTGAGAGGCAGCAACCATCAGTCCAAGAAATAAGGATATGACATGAACTCCCCCTGGATAGATGCACCACTATGCATCTTAGCAAGAAGAAGGAGGGGTAATTTCCCCTAACCTCTACCAGAGGTCTTCAAAAGTGTCCTTTGCAAGAGCCTTTGTGAAGATATCTACAATCTGATCCTTTGCTGGAATACATTCCAACTTCACTTCCTTATTTGCAACCTTCTCTCTCAAAAAGTGATACCTAGTTGCTATATGCTTGGTTCTAGAATGCATCACTGGATTCTTAGAAATATTGATGGCACTTGTATTGTCACACAAAATAGGAATAAGCCCATCATACAATACCTTGATATCCTTTAGAGTTTGTTTCATCCACAACACTTGTGTACAACAAGATGCAGCTGCAATATATTCTGCTTCTACAGTTGATAAGGATACTAAATCTTACTTCTTGCTCTGCCATGAAACCAATTTGCTTCCTAAGAAGAAGGCACCACCACTTCTACTTCTTCTATTATCAACACAACCAGCCCAATCAACATCAGTGTAGGCACTTAAATCAAAGTCATTACCTCTTGAATACCATAAGCCATAATTCAGAGCTCCTTTCAAATATCTGAATATCCTTTTCACTCCCTTCTCATGTGTTTTCTTGGGATTAGCTTGATATATGGCAACCACACATACTGCATGCATAATATCAGGTCTAGAAGCAATTAGGTATAACAATTCTCCAATCATAGATCTATAGGAAGTTTGATCCACCTCTGGAGACTCATCATCCTTGCTCAAGTGACATCAAGTGACCATGGAAGTACTCACTAGTTTTGAATCCTCCATAGCAAAACTTCTTCAACATTTCTCTGACAAACTTAGCTTGTGAAATAAAGATACCACCATCTAGCTGAGCAATTTGAATCTAAAGGAAGAAAGACATTTCACCGATCATAGACATCTCAAACTCTTTTTGCATCTCCTCTGCAAACCTCTTACACATATCATCATCTCCACCAAAGATAATGTCATCAACATATACTGCAACTATCAACATCATGCCTCCTTCTTCCTTGATGTAAAGATTGCTATCTATAGTACCTTTCTTGAATCCTTGTTGAAGTAAGTACTTATCCAACCTAGCATACCAAGCTCTAGGTGCTTGCTTGAGACCATACAAATCTTTCTTGAGTCTGCACACCATGTCCAGATCTTATGCTATCTGAAAATCATCTGGTTGCTCAATGTAGACTTCTTCCTCTAGATCACCATTTAAAAATGTTGACTTGACATCTATCTGATATACTTTGAAGTTCTTATGAGAAATAAGAGAAAGAAACATTTTGATTGCCTCCATCCTGGCTACCAGAGCAAAATTTTCATCAAAATAAATGCCTTCAACTTGAGATTAGCCCTTACAAACCAATCTTGCCTTATTCCTTACAACTTCACCTTCTTCATTCAGCTTGTTCTGGAACACCCACTTTGTTCCTATAATATTCTTATTGGCTGGTCTGGGAACCAATTCCCATGTCTTATTCTTTTCAATCTAATCCAGTTCTTCTTCCATTGCTTTTAACTAGTCATCATCTTTGCTAGCATCAGCAAAGGTTTTAGGTTCTACTTTTGATAACAAACACAAATTTACTTGCTCATGTGTCTTAGAAAATCTTCTCCTTGTCTTCACACCTTCATTCTTGTCTCTAATGATCTGATTTGCTGAGTGATTCTTCTGAACATACTTTGTTGGGGTCTTAGGCATCTACTCTGGTTCTTGTTCCTTTTCTTCCTTCACCTCTTCTTCTTCATCTTCAATGCATGGAAAGATATTAGATCCAAAGTCCTCTGAATCTTGTGAGATCTGATACAAGTCTTCATCTACTTTGACATTTGTACTTTCAATCATCTTCCCCAACCTCTTGTTGTAGCATCTATAGGCCTTGCTTCTAGTTGAGTAACCAAGAAATATTCCTTCATCACTTCTTGAATCAAACTTTCCTAGGTCTTCTTCATCTCTTGTGATATAGCATTTGCTGCCAAAGATCCTAAAGTATCTGACAGTGGGAGGTCTTCCATATCACAGCTCATAAGGGGTCTTAGTACTATTGACCCTTAACTGCACTCTGTTTGTTAGATAGATAGTAGTGCGAATAGCTTCCTTCCAGTACATATCAGGCAAATTTGCATCTTTCAACATTTCCCTAGACATTTCTTGCATAGTCCTATTCCTTCTTTCAACTACCCCATTTTGCTAAGGGGTTCTAGGAGCTGACAGATGTCTCATAATACTATGATCTTTGTAAAACTTTTCAAACTCATTTGAAGTAAACTCACCTCCTCTATCAGACCTTAAACATTTGATCTTAGTATCCATTTCATTTTCAACCAAAGATTTGAAAACCTTAAACTTATCATGAGCATCTACTTTTTCTCTTAGGAAAGTAACCCAAGTCATTCTAGAATAATCATCAATGAGCAACATAAAATACCTCTCACCTTGTTGACTCTTTACTCTTGTAGGACCACATAGGTCTCTTTGAATCAGCTCTAATGGCTTTAAAGAAGAGTATTCCTTTCTTTTGAAACTTGTCTTTGTTTTCTTTCCCATTTGACATTCCTTGCATATTGTGTTTGCAGGCTTGATTATCTTGGGCATGTCTCTTATTGCATGAGTAGAGCTGGTCCTTACCATATTATCAAAATTATTATGTCCCATTCTTTTATGCCATAACCAACTTTTACTAGATTGAGCCACCAAGCATGTTCTTCCATTTACCTCCTTCAGGTGATAGATATCACCATATGTCTTGATTCCCTCTGCAACTAGTTTTCTGGACCCTTCCTTCTTGATTTCACAACCATTGGCATGAAAGGTAAGATTGTAACCTTTGCTGCACATCTTACTGATACTGAGAAGATTATGTTGTAATCCTTTGACATAGAGGACATCCTCAGTCTTGTTCTTCCCATCAATAGTTATGACACCTTTTCCACAAATTTGAGCTGACTCATCACCTCCAAACTTGACAGCTCCACCATCCCACTTCTCAAGGCTAATAAACTTCTTGCCACCAGTCATATGATTTGAACAACCACTGTCAATAACCCAAGCTTTGGCTTCTTCTTTTGCATGGAATGCAGTCCATACAACCATTCATCTTTCATTGTTTTTATATTTTTGCAAGGCATCAGTCTTTTTCCAACATCATCTCTTTTGTCACCAACACTCAAGGCCATGAAGAGAGTTTCATCATTTGAATCATTATGATCCTCATCTTCTAAGGAGTAATCTATGGAAAACAAACTTTTCTTGAACTTGTCTCTCTTACTACTCCTTAATTCTTTAAGAGGACATTTAGAAGCATAGTGACCAACCTTTCGACAATTGAAACATTTGAAGGGTAACTTACCTTTATATTTGTCAGAGCCTTTCTTTAGTCTTCTTACAAAATTTTCTTCAGCATCATCAGGGCTTTCATCTTCATCAGTAGTTTCATCCTTTGTCTTCTTACTGACTTTGAAAGTAGCTTCTTTCTTTGGAACATCATTACCAAACTCTCTTATTTCAAAAGCAGTAAGGCTCCCAAACATTTGGTCTAAAGTGTATGTATCTAAGTCTGTAGTCTCCTCAATAGAAGATACCTTATGACTGTAAGATTTGGGAAGAGATCTCAAAACCTTCTTCACAATTTCATCATCTTTTATTTCTCCACCAAGACCTGTGATTCCATTGACTACCTCATTCACCCGGAGCATATATCCAATAATATCTTCATTCTCTATCATCTTTAGGTTCTCAAATATGTTCTTGAAGATCTGCATCTTAGCTTGTTTTACTTTCTTATCTCCTTCATAAATGTTAGTTTCAAGTTTATCCCAAACTTCTTTAGCAGAGATGCAACTCATTACCTTTGAGAGTTCTAAATTAGCTAACCCACTCATGATAGCAAACTTTGCCTTGGCATTGTTATCATACTTCTTGACTTCATCTGCATTTGTAGGAATAGTAGTAGGAACATTGTATCCAATCTTAACAGATGCCAAACTCCAGACCCTAGAGAATTGATGTAGGCTTCCATCCTTAGCTTCCAAAAAGCATAATTTGTACCATCAAACCTAGGTATCTTGTTGGATCCATTTTGTGTCATCCCAGACCTTCCTCAAGTGGGTAAGATTCCCTCAGAGGAACTTGGATTTGATACCAATTGTTAGACACACAAGGATACTGAGAAGGGGGGTGAATCAGTATCTAAACAATTTTCAACTTTAACAACTTCAACTTATCCAGATCATATTTAAACCTTAAGCATCACAACATTAAGATGAACGTGAAAGATCAACACAATGCACATCAACACATAACACCAGATTTACGTGGAAAACCCTAGAAGGGAAAAATCATGATGAGGATTAACTCACAATATATGAATCTCAAATAACTTTGTTTTAGGGCTACAAACCAAGGAAGCTACTACTCCTTGAAAACTTTGATTTAGGTTCACTCCCAAGGAAACTACTACTCCCTAAATACTTTGTTTTAGGGTCACTCCCAAGGAAGCTACTACTCCATGAATTGAGAACACACTTACAAAAGATTACAGTATGACCTGGTCCTACTACTATCTAAAATTTGATATTGAAACTCACACCTTTGATGATTATAGTTCTGCCTCTTCTCACTTTCTTTTGAAGATCAGATTAGTTAGGCACACTCCACATTTGATCACTATCACAAATATGTCTTCAAGATGAATCAAGAAAGCATCAACAACTTCTGCTCTTTCTCCTTCAGTCGCACATCATAATGCATTTAATCTGCTCCTTGTCTTGTATGTGAGCTCTATTAATCTCTTTGCATCACACATTGTCTAAATCATTTTGGTTCACTATTTATACATGATATTACATTGATTACATTGCTTGTCGGTCATAAACAATATGAAAAATACATTTACAATTCGGCCAAACAACATACAACATGAAACGTGTAGAAGATAAGACCTAAACATCACACGTTACACCAGCAGAAGATACATGACTTGCAGACCTTAAAACTTTCTTAACCAGGTCCAAAAAATCCTTCACAGCATTAGACATCAAGTAATTATCTTTGCACAATCGGCTCATTTGAAAATAGGACAGACTTAAGCAAAACATATGAAAACTTGAAGTATATTGGCCACAACAACTTGAGAACCATGTGCGGTACTGGAAACAAGAAAGATCTTCATGAAACTCTTCCATATGAGTCTACATGACTCATAAAACATCCCCAAATACACCTTAACTACCACACATCAAGGATTTGTGCCGTATATCTTCAATCATGAATTCTAAGAACACCAAGTCAACCGAAACACTCTGCAACATGCTGTCATTTGAAAAACTAAGTTGTGGACCACCAAGAGACCTGAAACTGCAAAGAAATATGCAATGCGCATTCATTATCATATCCTCAAAGATGCAAAGGCAACCATTCACTTCTAGAGGAATGCAGAGCATTCCAACAGGCCTTCAACACTACCTCACTCTGCCAAAACTCATGTCGGTACACTATCATGCATAACTTTCACAGTGGAAGGGTAAATGATCTAAAACTTTGGAATTAACATTTTCACTGCACCCAAAACATAGCTCCAGAACTGCATAGCCATATTTTCAAATGCAGAGGAATGCGGAGCATTCTACTTCCGTATAGTGACTGTCTTCACAGAAATAACACTGCCTTCACACTATCTTTTGCAAAACATACTTCCGGTTGTCCAAACATCATGAAATTTGGAACATACATGATATGACATTATATGATTCTATGTTCCAATCCACAGAAGCACAACATCAATAGAATACAAATGTGGAGCAATCTCCTAGACAGTCTTCAAAAGTAGTCATCCTGAAACAGAGATTGTCGCCAACTTCCAGAGACCAAATCTTCTTTGTATCAACACATACAACTTAGGAATAGTAGGATAGATCATACAACATGCTTCAGGCCACTAACAACACTTCCTCAACATCAGCAACACATCTGATCCTCTTAGTGCTTCTAACTCCCATATTAATGTGTCTTCTTGATGCTTCTAATTCCCATCTGAATATGACTTCATACTCAACTCTACAATGATCAAGGCATGACATCCAATCCATGAACTATATATTCTCTATTGGATAGGGCATGACATCCAACCATGAACTATATCTTATCTGTTAGATATGATATCTCCAATCATGAACTTCTAATTTCCATCTCAATGTGTCTTCTTTAGGAGCATGGCATCCAACCATGAACACTATTACACATCCATATCAATGTTGACATCAATGACAACCTTGTGACAATGTTGAGATTAATGACAACAATACAACCATAGGAGCCATATGTGTAACACATCTTTGAGGATAAAACTTTTCAAGGGGGAGGGGATGTTAGGACCACTTCATCCTAACTCTTTCCTTTCAATACTTATTGTAATAAAGGTTTTTGATGCATATGCTTTGAAATATATCCCTTGAGTTGCTCAGAATAATCCCACATGTTTGGGAAATAGTAGTTAACTTGACTAGAACTAGTATAAATATTATGTATAGGCTATTGTAAGAACATCCATGAATTATATTATATTGAGCATTGCTCAAAGAAGGTTCCCCCCTCGAAGAGGCCAATGATATATTGTAATGTGATTATGTCAATCAATGCAATATTATTCATTGTGTTTTCATTTTCAACACTTATTTTTTATTTTCATGTATCTAGCTAATCTGTTGCAAGAAGGAATATAACATAGGAGGGATCATATAAGGAACTGTTGAGGTGATATGTCCAATTCTAAGGTTGACTAGAGGTGAATAATTTAGTTTTGGGACCATTGATCCTTATCACATCCCTCTATGATGATGTAACATGTTTTCATGTGTTGTATATCATTATATATATATATATGACTTAAAGGTAGCTAGAATAGATCAAAGAAGATTAAAGTTAGAAGGATTTCTAAGATACAAAATTTGGGATTATAATTCTAAAAGATCTAATAAATTCTATTTTATAATCAAACAACTGAGACCTTGCATGTATCCAAGTTCATGAAGCTATGTTATACTATGTTTTGGATCAATAAGTCAATATTTAGTGCGAATTTTTCTTCTTTTGATGTATATTACGTTTGGGTGTTATTATTTTTCTATGTGATTAGAAGGTCTAATTAGACTCTCCAACCATGACTGGATCCCAATTTTTTTTAATTCTACAATTCTAATTTCTAGAAAAGAAAAGAGATTTATTTTCCAAAAAAATTAAGTTTAGCTACATTTATTCATTAAGTTGTATTTAATTAATTGGTTGCATTCAAATAATTAGTCATTTTAAATTAATTATATTACATCTTTATTTATAAAAATACAAAAATGACATAATTAGTTTTAGTTTCATTTCCAATAAGCTGAATCAATTTTCATTATTTGAAGCAATTAGAAACAACTTGAAAAATGTCCTAAAACGGGGTTAGAAGCCACCTATATTGTTGTGGCGTCACCAATCTGGATCCAATAATTTCTGTATTGCACCAAGGTATCAAAATTGAATCCATACTTTAGTTTTTTACCATGGTTACCTTAGTGTAGACAAAAGCCATAAAGGTTTATTGGATGAAAAAAATTCAACTTGGACTTGTGAACAAAATTCTATAGTGATTTCCTCACCAAGTAGTAGTCTAGATCTAAAGTTTAGAAAAAAAATATTAGACTTTCCATCTCATGTTCATCCTATTTTTCATGTCTCCTATTTGAAGAAAGTTCTTGGCCAATAGGTCACTACTCAAATAGTTCTTCCTTAGCTCAATACTGAAGGATCCATCATTCTTTAACCAAAAAAAGTATTAGATACACACTTACACCAACTTCACAATTATACACTCACTAAGGTCCTAATCTAGTGGCATGGCATGCAACTAGAAGATGCTACCAAGGAGCCCCTTCATGAAATTCAACAACAATTTCCTATTGTTCGTCTTTGAGGACAAAACTTTTCAAGGGGGAGGGGATGTTAGGACCCCTTCATCCTAACTCTATCCTTTCAATCCTTATTGTAATAAAGGCTTTGGATGCTTATGCTTTGTACGCTATCCCTTGAGTTGTTCAGAATAATCCCACATGCTCCAAGGAAATAATAGTTAGCTTGACTAGAACTAGTATAAATATGATGAATATGCTATTGTAAGAACATCCATGAATTATATTATATTGAGCATTGTTCAAAGGAGGTTTCCCCCTCAAAGAGGCCAATGATATATTGTAATGTGATTATGTCAATAAATGCAATATTGTTCATTGTGCTTTCATTTTCAACACTTATTTTATATTTTTCATGTATAGAGCTAATCAGTTACAAGAAGGAAAATAACATAGGAGGAATCATATAAAGAACTATTGAGGTGATATGCCCAATTATAAGGCTGACTAAAGGTGAATCATTTAGTTTTGGGACCATTGATTCTTATCACATCCCTCTATGACAATGTAACATTTTTTTATATGTTGTATATCATTCTGCATCCATCTATGTAAGGCAAAGTTGGATATGACTTGAAGGTAGCTAGAATAAATCAAGGAAGATTAAAGTTAGAATGATATTTGAGATAAATAATTAGAGATTATGATTCTAAAAGATCTAATAAAATCTATTTTATAATCAAATGACCGAGGCCTTGCATGTATGCAAGTTAAAGAAGCTTTGTTATACTATATTTTGAATCAATAAGTCAATATTTAGTGTGATTGTTTTTCTTTTGATGTGAATTATGTTTTGGTGTTATTACTTTGCTACGTGATTAGATGGTCTAATTAGACTCTCTAACCATGACTACGCCACATTTTTTTTTTGAATTCTACAAATCCAATTTCTAGAAAAGAAAAGAGTTTTATTTTCTAAAAAAGCTAAGTTTAGCTACATTTAGTCATTACGTTGTATTTAATTAATTGGTTGCATTCAAATAATTAGTCATTTTAAATTAATTATATTGCATATTTATTTATAAAAATACAAAAAAGGCATAATTAGTTTTGGTTTCATTTCCAACAAGCTAGATCAATTTTCATTATTTGAAGCACTTAGAAACAACTTGAAAAATATTCTAAAACGGGGTTAGAAGCCACCTATATCATTGCGACATTACCAATATGGATCCAACAACTTATATATTGCACCAAGGTATCAAAATTGAATCCATACTTTAGTGTTTTACCATGGTTACCCTAATGTAGACAAAATCCATAAGGGCTTATTGGATGAGATAATCTCAACTTGGACTTGTGAACAAAATTCTATAGTGATTTCCTCACCAAGTAGTAGTCTATATTTAAAGTTTAGAAAAAATAATAGACTTTCCCTAGTTATTAACCTTTGCTCACATTGAAGATAACTTAATCCACATAATCCTTTACCAAATTGAATCTATGACACCGTCCATAATGAAATCACTTTATTGCAAGAGTAGAATAACAACAACACATCACAAACCCAAAAGATAGTAAGAGTAGAGTGAATGAGTGAACAAGAGAAAAGTAGATCAATACATTATATATTAAATGAAAGTAATGTGCCATGTATTAGAATGATTCACTTTGAGGGGAAAGCCTCAAAAATTATTCCAATAGTAAAAGAAATTCTAATATAATATCCAACATCTAACCACCACCTCATGCATACATACATAAATTAACTAATCTATAAAGTTCACATGTTCCTCATAAACATGGGTCGCTTCAACTTCTAGATCCATATCTTCTTTTGGATATATCCTTCCTCAGTTTTGTAAGAGACTTGTCCTTGGATATAGTACATGAGACCTCCATGGCGACTGAGTGAAAAATTATGGTTATTTGTAATTTTGACTCCTATGATTTCCTTTTGGAGAAGAATCCAATTACTATTATATTGTGCAAGGGTGCTAAAAAATCTAGACTTGAAAAATGGCCTAAAAGGGGATTTGAAGTCACTTGTATCATTGTGACATCACCAATATGGATCCAACAACTTCTATATTGCACCAAGGTGTGAAAACTAAATCCATACTTTAGTTTCTTTTACCATGGTTTCCCTAGTGTAGATAAAAATTCTACAGACTTGTTGGATGAAAAAATTTCAATTTGGACTTGTCAACAAAATTCTATAGTGATATCCTCACCACTTGCAACAGTCTAGATTGAAAGCTAAGAAACAACAATATATTTACCCTAATTACTAACCTTTGCATGCATTGAAGATAACCCAAGCCACATAAGCCTTTCCAAAATTTAATCTCTAACACTAGTTGTAATGAAATTACTTTTTTACAAGAGTATGGTAACAACAACATACAACAAACCCAAAATATAGTAAGAGTAGAGTGAATGAGTGAATAAGAGCATAGTAGACCCATTGAATATAGTTTAATAATATAAGTTAATGAAAGTAAAGTGTCATGTATTAAAATGATTCACTTCGAGGGGGAGCTTGCAAAATTCTTCCAATAATAAAAGAATTTCTAGTATAATATTCAACATTTAACCACTACCCCATTTGCATATCTACATATAGATATATCTGTATTCATGTGTGTGTATAAAATTAGGGTATGATGATCCCATAATCTCAATTAGACTAACTACCAATATAACTATTATAATCTCTCAAATATCTTCAAATTTAGATCCATCGTTTGTGTCATTATTCCTTAGTAGCCTTTCTCATACAAAATATCCAAAGTTAGTCATTTACTAGTGTACAAAATGTTTGTAGGAAGTTATTAGACCCTACCCAAATTTCTTTGTGCCTATTTCCATCAAATTTGTTTGAACAAATACACTCATTAACATTCCAATTACTCTACCTATCCCACCTTACCTTGGAGATCCAACCACAATCATCTGATCACAAGGAGGAGAGTAAGCAAGGATTTTAATTGAGAATAAATAACCACAATTTACTAATATGTACTCTACATATGCAGTGATGTACTCCCAAGTGTGCATGTTCTTATTTTTCTAACTATTAGAGTAAATTAAGTTTCTTATGTTAATTAGATTAGATTCATTTTCTTTAGTTAATTTAGGATTTGTATTCCTTTAGAGTAGTCTAAAACTATCTTATTTTTCTATATTGGTTTACATTTTTTTATGTTTATTGTTACCACAACAAAATAAAAGTAATTGCCTTGTTTAGAGTTAGTTTGCTTTTTTAAATTGGATTATTTGTTATCTATTAAATCCCACATCATTGCAACAAATTAAAAATATTGAGGGATCTTAGGTTTGGGCTAGGTCAATTCATTATCCAAACCCCATACTCATTTCCCTTAAATACAATCTATGATTATGTAGGGTAATTTCCTTTCACAATTTAAAAATAAATTTTGTTGTTTCTAAGGAAAACAAATCTTCAAAACCTAGAACATTAGAACACATCATTGTTAGAAAAAACTTCTCTCCCAAGAGGATCTTCCCCATAGAGTTGTTTTGGAGAACCTCTATGGATTTCTCAAAGGAAACTCCTTTCAGAAGGGATTTGGGAAATTCTTAGTAGAATTAGACCAAACAAAACCCACATAAAATATCTTAACAAAATATTTTTTACTATGTTTCTAGAAACTTTAACTCTTTGCTTGTTGGGTATTAATTGTACACCTTTTGTTTTAAAAATCATATTTTTACTTTGAGGATTCATTTTTTTTGCATTCTACAATTGCAATTTCTAGAAAAGAAAAGATTTTTGTTTTCCAAAAAGGGTAAGTTTAGTTGTATGTTGTATTAATTAATTAGTCACATTCAAATAATTAGTCATTTTAAATCATTTACATTACATCTTTATTTGCAAAAATACAAAAAGACAAGGCATAATTAGTTTTAGTTTCATTTCCAACAAGCTAGATCAATATTCATTATTTTATTTCAAGCAATTAGAAACAACTTTCACTTTTTAATTAGAAGCATTGTTATAATTATTCTAATTCTTTCAAACAAGTCAGCCATAAAAATACAAAAGCACTTAAAAATTATAAAACATAAGGAAAAGACATTTAAACATCAAAAACTACAAAAGAAAAGCATTCGACATGTTCAACTTTCCAAACACATTATCAAGTAAACATTTAACCAGTGCCTATTTATTTCCAAACATCTATGCAAAACCCTTGCCACTTTCATGTTGTAGAGAAACTTGACATCAAGTGGGCGCATGTGCATATTGACTTGGGACTGAGATGAGGTATTTGCTTCCACACCAGTTCATCCTCTCATCAACAACCAACTTAATACACTCAAGAAAGAGATTAAGGTCACATTGGGTCTCTCAGTTTAGAGGGTACTTGCCGAGTCTAGGGAAAGGGGAAGGCATAGATCTTGTCCACTTAGTTTGCCTCTTGACCTTAGTCAACCACACCCCATTCAACAAAGAAAACTACCAAGTCACTTAAATCTGCCTAAGAGCGCAACTCAAGCACATTCTCCTCAACGATAAATGCCTACACATCGTCTACATGGCGAGTTGACTTTGCACCACCTCGAGAAGTTGTGTATATCATGTTTTCATGGAACCAATAACTGAAGGTCGTCAATGGGAACATTGTTAATTTTTTCTTATATTTCGATCTCAACCCATCCATAAATTCTCTCTTCAAGCCATATACTAGTGGATCTTTTAGTTTTGACATTAATTGTTTTAGTTCTCCATTATGTGTTCATATTGATTAATTATTTCCTTGTTGTGCATTACATATTTCCACTACTGTATTGTTTTTGGCACTAAGCAACTTAATTTATTTCTTGAAATCGAAAACTTTAGAATGTTTTGTATGTCTCCCATTAGTGGTGACATTTCCATTGTTGTTAAATTACTTGGTGGAAATGGTTGTGGTGCTCTTTTTGAATTCCCCCTTCTCACAATTAATTGGTATTAATTGGCCTCTCTTTTTGGTGTGTGCCACAACTTTTGTCTCACATATAAACCTAGTCTTACATAATCATGTTGGAATACTTCACTGCATTGCCAATCTTGACATATGATTCTCTTATACCAAAAAAGGGTATGACCTCTCAACAGATGCAGCTCGGTACATAATTATCCTCTTTATGAAGTTCCTCCTCTCTCAAGACACATTATACTTGTACCTTCACCCTCACTCTCACCCTCACCTTAGAATTTCCTCTCTTCGACGATCCTCCCACTTTCTACCTAGTCAATAACCTCCATGACAATTTCCCTCTAATAAGATAATTATTTGGCTCACAAATCCCTGAAATGATACTCTCGTCAACTTCTAATTTAACGTTGTTTCCAACAAAGTCCTCATTAACTTTATCTTTATTTATCATTCAAAATATATCTTGCTTTGTTTTGTCATGAGCTCCTTCCTTAATGAGCTTGATCTATCCTAACAAACCTTTAAAGTACCCTTAGCAAAGTCTTCTTATTTCCCATGAGAAACTTGTAGCTCATAAGAGCTTTCGATGCATAACAAGTAGGGATTGCCTCGAAACCTTCCTTGTTGATCTTTTATTTCCTCTAGAGGTGAACCTTAAATAGTCGATACGTTGTAAAATAGTTCGGCGGTTGAAATTTTATCGACAAACAACAGGGTCAATAAAGTCGAGAGAAGTTGGTTGAACAAATTGATGAGAAAATTCAACATGGAACGAGGTCCAAAATTTTGAAAATAATTATCAACAGGGACAGGTCCAAAATTTTGAAAATAATTATCAAACGTCGGATGTTTACATGGAATGACTTTTTTAAATAGGTAACGATGAGCCCAAAATAAATAAATAAATAAATAAAGTGTAAACAAAATTTCAAAAGTGGGGGTAAAATGTTACGAATTATATATGGAGATGCGGGGTATCGAACCCCGTACCTCTCGCATGCAAAGCGAGCGCTCTACCATGTGAGCTACATCCCCTTGCGAATGATCTCATAAAATTATCTTTGAGATGGTGAGATCGAACCCTAGTTTAGCGTAAAATGAACATAAAGAAGGATTCATGTTTAGAATGCTGCAAAAGCTAAAGGAATGGGAAAAATATTTCACAGCTTCGATTCAAAGAGTAATCAGTGTGTGGCTGCTTAGCGTAAAATGAACATAAAGAAGGATTCATGTTTAGAATGCTGCAAAAGCTAAAGGAATGGAAAAATATTTCACAGCTTCGATTCAAAGAGTAATAATCAGTGTGTGGCTGCTGGGATTCGAGCCCAGGTCTCCACGGCCACAACGTGGAATTCTCACCACTAAACTACAGCCACCGAACGATGATCTATGCTTGCATTTATTCCAATAAAAACTGGAAACAAAATTTGTGGTTTCTTAAAGGTCCTTGCGCGCCCATTCTCATTTCCCTCTAAGAAACTATTTGAACAAAAAGGCTGTTCCGATGAAAAAGATAAAGAAGAATACAAGATTTGCTCGTGGACGGCAGGATTCGAACCTGTGCGGGCAGAGCCCACATGATTAGCAGTCATCCCCGATAACCACTCCGGCACGTCCACTGCGATGCTGAGTAGTCGTCTGCTTGTAATTATAAATCTTTCTGTAAAACAGGAAAACATTTTACAAGAAGTATATTATGTTTATTCCTTTATGCTAAGGATTAAACACGTAAGCGGCATCCGCGCCTGTAGCTCAGTGGATAGAGCGTCTGTTTCCTAAGCAGAAAGTCGTAGGTTCGACCCCTACCTGGCGCGGCAGTTAGCATGGTTGGGTGGTAGCTGAAAGCCACCTTTTTTTCCGTTTCACGTCCATAGCAACCAGTTTTTTTCATTCCCCAAAACAAGTCCTCACTACGATACACTGGAATGAAGCCACACACATTCTCAACTGCGATGGCTTCTTTAATCTTGCCCATATAGAGGACAAAAGTGTGTATTAATCGTTTAATTTAATTAAAGTTTTAGTCCAAGATATTGTATTATTAATTTTGGATTTCGTTTGTTTAGATCAATCGCTTTTCTTATACTAGTCTTTTTTGTTTAGGTCAAGACCTATTTATGTAATTTTGACTCTCTCACTTACTGTTTCAAATTTAATGTGGTCTTAAGTCGATTCAATTTAATTTTATTGTTGCTTGTTAGTGTGCATGCCAAAAAGTTTAAATTGTGCTCCTAAGACTTGTATAAAAAGACATCACCCCTAGGTCATTTCAATCATCAAAGGGCATCCGTCGAGATCAATAATAAGCATTGTCATGCACTAAAATACACAAAATCAAATAATGGCTATGTCGTAGCTCTGTCTTGGTATCAGTCACAATAGTTCCATTAGTTCTTACGTCAACAAAATCGAAACCCTATCTTTCATGCACTCAGTCTACTACTCAGGCATTCGTTGCACTTTTATCTCAAGCATTCGTTGCACTTCAATCTCAGACATTCATTGCATCATTGTCTCAAGCATTCATAACAATTCTACCACATCATTGTCAACTTCTTGTGCATCTGTTGCATCTGTTGCTTAGCATATCTTCCAACTTATCACAAAATCATTGAATTGATCAATCATGCTTAACTAGGATTGAGGAAGTCTCAAGGATTCCGCACCACCATAGCAAGTTCCAACAATGCTTCTCAACACCACCAAGTCTCTAAAACTGTAGGTACACAATGAGGCAAGCCCTTCTACATGTGTTAATGTTTTGAAGATTCAAAGGCTAGGGCCACCCAACAAAGGCAAGGCCACCAAAAAAAGATTAGGGCCCCACTCAAGAGGATCAAGGTTGTCCTCACAGTCTTGATCTGTAATTTGGTACAATTTGAATTTTGCATAGCTCTTTTGTCACAACCGATTCATCCTAGATCCAATCTCAATTTCAAGGTATATGCCTTATGTCATAGTCAAGTCAGTCTCCTCTTTGACTTCAAGGTAAGCAATTATTTCAATCCATTTATCTATGTTTTAGTTGCCAATCTATTTGATTCAAGGACACATCTAAACTCAACTTCATTTGTCTAGGGTTTTGAATTGAATCATTATTGCCCTAGATATTTTGAAGGGTGTGTTTTTCTACTTCATTTTGGTGAACTCATAACATGCATGCCTAGTCTTTGGGGTTAGATCAAGTCTGATTTTTATCTGTTTAACATTTATGCTCTAATTTTTCTCATTATTCTTAAGATTTGATTCCTCTTTGTGTTTATTGTGCTTCAACTAGGGTCTTACCCCTAGTTACTTGTCATCTTTCAAATCCTACCCCCGAGGGTTTTCCATAAGGGTTTATCCTCTTACCCTTCCTGCTTTCAAATTAGATATTTGTGACTGTAGCTACCTTATTTTTGGATATGAAATTAATGCCTATTCTCACTGCTTTGCCTTTTTCTTTCACCTAGGGTTTTGACCTAGTTTGGCTTTTTTGTCATCCATTGTTTGTTGATTGTTATATAATTCACCATGGATTCCCATAGACCCTTGCCTTTGGCCTCTATCCATGCATGTGTCAAGGATTTCACTCATTTCACTTGCTTATGAGTTTCACCTTGAATATGCTTCTCTTATGACTAGTGATAGTGATGTTCATGAGGGCCCTAATGACGATCATACTCTTTTTATGATTAGTGGTGATGCTTTACCTTTGATCACTTTTCCATCATTTCATGATACACCAAATGATGAGACATGTGATGTGTGCTCATGTGACGTTCATTGCCTATTTTCTCCCCCATGTGATATTACTTGGCTTAATGATGATGATATTCTTCAAGCAACTCATGATGAATGTATTAATGTTGATGTTGCTCCCTTATATGATGATAATATAGTTCATGATTTCCATGATGCATTTAGTGCTTTATCCCTCACTTCTACTGATTATGATTCGTGTGATACTACTATTACAACTAATGTTGATGATGCTTTGTTGCTTGATGATTTATCTAATGGGGAGCTTAGTGAGGCTTTCTTAATTTATGGAAATGTTTTATATATGATCATGTGACGTGCATTGCTTATTTTCTCCCCCATGTGATATTACTTGGCTTAATGATGATGATATTCTTGAAGCAACTCATGATGAATGTATTAATGTTGATGTTGCTCCCTTATATGATGATAATATAGTTCATGATTTCCTTGATGCATTTAGTGCTTTATCCCTCACTTCTACTGATTATGATTCGTGTGATACTACTATTACAACTAATGTTGATGATGCTTTGTTGCTTGATGATTTATCTAATGGGGAGCTTAGTGAGGCTTTCTTACTTTATGGAAATGTTTTATATATGATGTTTATTTGCATAATAATGTTTTAATGACTAATGTTGGTGCAATTCATGTTACTTCTAATGTCTTGGGAAGGTGTTACACACCTTGTATAACAATGTTGTTTATTCATGTGGTTTACAAGTATACATGGTGGGCATCTTAGTTCAGTTACCAAGTCAGTAACTTTAAATTATGAAATATCACCCCTTGTGTGGATATGGGTGACCCATTTTAATAGATCAATACCAAGATACCAGGCATGTTGTGTGGAATGTTGATAGGGTGGTTAAATGTAAAAATTGACATTAGGCACATCACTCACAATTGGCAAGTTGGTAAGATGTAGATAGAGAAAATATCCCAAATTCTAGCCAGTTATTGAGATGTGCAAGGAACAACTCTTATCACATCTTGAAATAGGCAAAATGTGTAATGTATGCATTCCAGGTACTATAATCACGGAAGTAAAAACCAACTCATTCACATTAACTTTACATAAAAGGATAAATCCTCTATACAATAATCAATAATGTCATAATACATCTTACAAAAGCACGTGCTATATCCAGGTGTTAGCACAATAAAATAATATACAGGGTTACATTCCTGGCTTTCATGCCATAAAGTCATCTCAATACAATAATAAAGTATAATATACAAGTAATGAATAATGAATCAAATCACTGTAGCTGGCCGCCACTAACCCACACGGTCATCCACAAGATGAGAGACGAGAACATGGCCTAGGCACTTTTCCACCCAACCACGAAGCATTTACGCTTCCCCAGAATCCTAACATGAAGGATACCCGACCCTACACGAAGTGCCTAGCAACCTGGAAACAATAGGTAGGAGGGACAACTTGGAAAAACCACAAAATCCTCCCTCCTATTGATGGTGATATCCTTTCTGTCACTGCTAGTCACAATCCTCTTTCTCTCCTTCTATCATTGATGGTATGCCTTTTGTCGCTACTGGGTCGGTGATTTTCTTCTCTCTGCTTCTTGCTTTTTAATAAATCTCCATCGATCTAATAATGGTGTTGTATATTTAGATCAAGCTTTTTATTGTTTGAAACTCTAGTTATCTTCTATTTTGCATGGCTCTTGGCATCCAATACCACCAATTTCTTGATTGAAATTTTATACTCCCTTATTACTGCCGTTCAAATTTGCATGCCATAAGATTTATTATATTTAGATTTTGTTAATATATTCTTGAATTTATTTTTTTATTTTTAATAATGCATATTTATTTTAAGTCTATCAAAGATATTGTTTTCAAGCAAGAGAATATATATATAAACACTTTAAATATGTATTAATAAATCAAAGTAAAAACAACTTATACAATTCTAATAAATCTAAGTCAAAAAGAACATATACATACATGGCTAACTTATGCAATTCAAATGAACATACAGCAACAAAAAAATCACATATTTATCTAATCATCATACATCAATCACATCCATTAACCATATAAATGCTCAAACATGACTTCGTAACCACATAATGATGCATAATAAAGCCACTCAATGATGCAATATGTCATGAAACTAAGTGAGTGTGTGCATGCATCAGGTTTATCCTTCATGCCAACTCTTTCAGATGGCTAGGACACTTCTACCTCAACCATGTTTCCGTCTTCGACATTTTTCCTGCACTTAGTCGCACTTAGATTTTCATCAATAGGTTAGTACTTATAATCATAGCCAAAGCAAGACAAGATATACATCCATAACCATACCAATAATAATTTATCCGTAAATCAACTTTCAAATTTTATGCATTTTAAAATAATGACAATTTTACCTTTACACATATGAAATCACTCATTAGTAAAACAATAATAATTAAATGTCCAATAATCTTAATTATAAATAAAGTCCAAAAAAATGAGATGTGACAAAATGTGGCATTAGAATTTGTTCCACCTCATGGAGATAAGTTTGGGTGAGGTGTCATGATAACCCATCATTTTAGAAACCACTATTAGTTTTTAAGTTTGCCTCTTTCTTATATAAACAAGCTATGGGCGAGTGGTTTGAGCATATTGGAGCATCATAGTTTTGAAGTGTTTAGGAGATGACTTTATGCATGGTTATGTTGTTGAATTATCTCTAAAGTGTTGAAGCATGTAGATCCCCAAAGAAGAGTTTATCTCTGGAAGTCTATCGTAATCTTTCTGTTGTTGATAATTAATTGAGACTCTCTTCTTGTTGGGTTTTCCTAGGGTATTTATTGTGTTCTCTTCTTCTCTTCTAAATTTCTTTCTAAGTCTCATTACTTTGCTAAAATAATTATGGATCTAATTTAATTATCTTAATTCTTGTTACATCAGAAATTGTCCTTCTGTATGGAATAGTACAATTTCTCATGATTTAGCTCCTCTCCTTTGGTGACCTTTTAATCTAGTTTATTTCAGACCTCCCTAAACCTTGATTGACCTATATATGACTGGAAGAATGTCGCATTTTGAAATAATCAAAGACTGAAGGTGAAAAGAAAACTTGGATTTGGGATCCCCTAACCTCCTTGAGGCAGTCTTGAGCGGGAAATTAGGGCTTGGACTTGGGCGCTCGCGCCCTTGTCCTACCCTATTTCCTGGGGTCCTAAATTTTGGAGGGGTGTCGGCTCCCGCCGTGCATTCCAGGATTCGGTTTTCAAATTTTTGTTTTTCACGCGATGTCAACATCTTATTTCAAAATTCCTAAGGTTAGATATTTAAAGACATTTGAAAATCATTTTGATAGGGACAATCTTTATGCCAAAACCCTGCCAAAATTGCCATTGAAGTTTAGTAATTTGTTGAAGCTCTTTGAAATTATTTGAATTTGCTATCATGGAGACAATGGATGGAGATTAGGAATCAAGATCTTGAGACTATCTTGCTCTTCCTAGGTTTTGTACACCTTTTGCATGATCGGGAGAAGGGTTGAAGCCTCCAACATCGAGCTTGGAGATCCTTTGCGGATATTGTTGATTCACCTTCTTGTTCATGCAAGTCTTCATTAATTTCATCTCCTTGAGGTGAAATTGTGTTTGTTCATTAAGTGGAGCAAATTGTTGATCTTTCCTTGATTCTTGAGTCATCTAGGGTTTTATGTTTATGCATGCACATTTGTTAGATGAACACACACATCTGCAAAATTTTATCCTGGGCTATTGTTGAGGTAGGAATACCGAAAATAGGGCTTGACTGAGGAAAACTCCTATATAGCCACAACCATCTTTCTCCTCCTTTTGCATGTGCAGGTTGCATTTGTTAAGATCCAGTGGAAAGGAGTGATAGGAAGATGGATATTATGGACACTGTCATAACGAAATTTAGATTTCAAGATTCTAAGGCTTTCAAGACATTGTCCCAGGCACCCTAGTCCAACCAGGTGATTTATTTTGGATCTGGGAGCGTCTGAAGATTTCCAGACATGATACATAAGATTTTGATAGTCAAAATTTTTTGGGACATTGCCCAAGGCGCCCTAGTCCATCAGCTGCTTTGTTTTCGAGTACACTTTCTCAGTATTGTCCCCTTTGTGTTTCTGTAATTAGTTTATTAGTATCTTTGTTGAAACTTATGTTATTACAGTCTGATTAGTGATTTAGGGTTTCATGCTTGTTGAATGAGACTAGCTTGCAAAAACCTAATTTAAAATAGTTATGTTTAGTGGTAAAAAGAGGGGTTTAGGTTTAGTTAGGTTTTAAAGGTAAATCCTCCCTTCACCACAAACATTCAAGGGCACATCAACTGAGTTGAATCTCCACTAAGCGAGAGCAATAACCTATTAGGTTGAAATGCCTCTTGGAATGATGCAGAAGTTCATATGTATCAAACAATATCTCAATTTAATGCTCAACAACTCTTAAAACCCTAAATAAGAAAAACAGTAAGCAAATTATTGAATTACGACAAATCCTTTCAGACCAAGGTGAAGGACAAAGATATTTAACTCACTATTTTTTGAAGTTCGTAAAGCGGAACAGTCGAGGACAATGGGACTACCATCCTAGTCCAAGGTACAATTTTCATCACAAAATCTTGATCTTCTTTCGACACTAATCTGCACTGTATCTTCTGTTTCTGCCCTGGGAAAGTGGAGGACACAAGGACTAACGCCCTTGTCTCGAAATGTTCACCTTTATCATCTGCTTGTCAGATCCTGAATCCCTATTGTCTGCAACCTCCTTTCTGCAACTCCACTCCGCAAAAATCGGTACCTATAACCTACAATCATAGAGGAGTGTGGGAGGGGGATGTGGTGTTTAGAGGCTTACCTCAGTCAAGCCCCAGAGAGACATTCAAGTCTTCTGAACACTGTTGTCAAATGAGAGTGCGTATCTCGGTAGGATAGAGGAAAAAATCCAAATGATAAATGATTAAAAACACAATAGATATCACCTTGAAGTGTAGATCTCATGGAAGGAAGATGCTCTTCATGCCATGAAGAGATGGAGTCAAATCTACAAATACAAACACAATAACAATGCTCTTCTCTACAACACAATGAATATTTTGAATGCTCTATAATCACAAGTAAGCATATAAAGTCCATCTAGTTTCCCTCTAGTTTGCAAATGAAACCTAATCATGCTTATATATGCAACTACAAACATTCCCGCTAAGAATTTTGTAATTCAAACTTGAGATGTCGGCATAGGACCTAAATAATGGTCATCAAACTGACATTTAAATTTAGGGCAAACCCAAAATAGGGCAGAACTAGGAAACTAGAGCCCAAGTTCACCCCCTTGTTTTTGTTCAATGATCATTAAAATAGCACCCCTAGGTCCTATTTGCTATAAGACTTTAGGGTCTTCTCATCGGGAGTCAAAATTATCATTCAAGATACTCTAAATGCATTCTAAAGACCCAGGAGCTAAACCTTAAGAGGGAAAAGCCCCCAAGGGGACATTTTCTAACATAACAAGTTACACAATCATAATTAATAGGAAAAGGGAACATAAGAAATCAATAGCTTATCCCTAAACTCATCCTGTGCTTCCCTAATGTTTTAGTGCATGAAAGTGTGGGACTTGTAGTTCTCGATCTTGCTTCCACATTTTCACACCAAACATTTTGGTGAACCCGTACTCTAAAGAATTAGCATCCTTTTAAACATCAGGCCTAAGTTAGTTTTTTGTCCTAAAACATATTTAGATTGCAAACCCTCTTTTATGAAAGTGCATGCATTGAAATTTGAATGGTTTCCTTTGTCCTTTCATTAAAAGAGTTTTGAAATTACAACTTTGTGTTTTCCATAGTGTTATTCTATTTCATTTTCACAAAGTTCATGTTATAGCATTATTACATTTAAGTCTTGATTTAATTTGAGCATGTTATAATGTCGGATTACTTTTTACAAGACTTTCATGTATATGATGAGCCGTTTAGTTGTGATGACTTCAATATGTTAGATGAATCCCTTGAGGACTTTATCTCGATTGAAAATTCCACTATGACTATTAAACTGTCATTGTTTCAAAGATCAGTAAAAGCAATTTATGTTTCTAAACCTCAAGAAGAATCTGTTAAACTGAAAATAGTGGTCACTTTGTGTTTAGATGTGGTTCAACATCTTTCTAAACTGGTGCTCACTGTTAGAGGTCTCTCGCCTTCTTCTCAACCTTCTGATTACATTTATAACTATGCTAAATAGATAACACATTGACATTCACAACAACCTAGTCATACTATGGTTTCTCATACATACGATACTCACAATAACAAACAAATCAAACAACAACCGAGCATTCTGATATCTTTACCATCTTCTCAACCTATGATTCCTCAAGCACCTCGTTTAATACATAAGGTTGGTCAAGATTATGATCTTGTTAAGCAACTTCGTGCTACTCCTTGATATCTCTTTGGGAACTTATTCAAACTTCACCTACATACAATGGAATGCTCCAAGAAGCTTTACAAAAGGTGATTGTACCACCCACTATAAAACCTAATGATGTAGCAGCTCTTTTAGATTGTATGCATGCGACAAAAATAGACATTATGTTTCAACAACATGAGCTGCCATCCCTTGAAGTGCAAAATCAATATGATCCTTTGATTATATTCATTACGATAAATAAGAAATTGATTAAACGTGTTATGATTGATAATGGGCCAGCTCTTAATGTTTGTAGCATCAATTTATTACATAATATTAAAGTTGATACATCTCTAATTAAGCTAGATAGGATAAGCATTAGTGGCTTTGTTAATTTTAGAAGACAATCCATAGGCACTATAACTTTACCTGTACAAGTTGGGCCTATGACTTTACCTACCTTGATTCATATCATGCCTTGTTCTTTATCTTACAACATGATTCTTGGTAGACCTTGGATTCATGCATTGGGGGAAGTTCCTTCTACCCTTCATCGTTCAATCAAGTTTGTTTTTAAAGATAAACTTCATACTATTCATGTTGACCCTGAACCTGACAACTGTTTACAAACTAAAGTACAAAAATAGGTTGTTCATCATAAGATCTTAAACAATCTGAAAGTTGACTCGTCAACTCCTCTTGCCATAGATAATATTGTGCAAGAGTCTAAACAATCGAATTCATTTCTTGGTGATGATTGGGGTTTGTTAGATTTTACATCTCCCTCTATAGGTGAATACAAAATTATCAACCCCGCTCCTGAAACATCAAGTGTTGCATCGATCTCATCTCAAAGTTCAAGTATACAACCTAAAGTCTCTTTGGTAATGAATATAGATAATACTCTCGCTTATACTACAGATTATGAGACCTATGAAGCCCCACCATCCTCTAAGGAAATGGCTTCTCTCTATGATCGAGGATTTCAGATCCTTTATAAGAACTATGACTATCTAGGTAATGGTTGCAATATTAATCAACACGGGATTCATGTACCTATAGAATCTGCTTTGTGACATTACTCAAGTGGCATTAGATGTAACCCTTTCAAGGAATCTAATTCCCGTCGACGTCCTACTCTTAATGTAAATACAATATCGACACTTAATTTGGTCTTTCTTGAGATGATTGACACTAATTGTCCTCTAGGAGAGCTTCACTTATAGGTCTTTTCAATAGATGAAGCGATAATTAAATTCTTAGGTGCTTATGATAATATTCCCCGTTACCATCATAAACGTGGATTACCTTATTGTTTGAACAATAGTGCATATTTCAAAAAAAACACTAATATGATAAATGCTACTCTAGAATATGAGGAAGAATCTGAAGAATTACCACAATCACCCGATCTCCCAGACCACAGTACCTTGCTTAATGGAAAGATTGTTGATGTTTTCATGGAGAAAGATAACACTAAAAAGGTTATCCCTATAGGTGATTGTTTAAGCATAGAAGAAAAAGAAGAAATGACTAAACTCTTACACAAATTTTTTGAATTGTTTACTTGAACTTACTCAGACATGCCTGGTATTGATCCTCAAATTGTAACACATAATATCGTATTGAAACCAGATGCTAAGACATTTAAACAAAAGATTTGCAAGATGAATCCTAAGGTTGCATTACTCATTAAGGCTGAGATAGAAAAGCTTTTACAAGATGGCTTTATCTGCCCTATTGATTACTCACCTTTGATTTTGAATATCATCGTTGTCACTAAACTCGATGGCCGTCTTCGAATGTGCATCGATTTTAGAGATTTGAACTTCACATCTTTGAAAGATGATTTCCCACTTCTGAACATTGATATGATTGTCGACTCAATAGCCAGCCATGAATTACTTTCCTTCATGGATGGATTTTCAGGATATAATCAAATCATTATAAACCCTCAAGATCAATATAAAATAACTTTTATAACACCTTGGGGTACATTTTGTTGGGTGGTCATGCCGTTTGGACTTAAGAATGCTGGAGCAACTTACCATCGCGCTATGACTCTTATCTTTCACGATTACATGCATAATATCTTAGAAGACTATGTCGATGACATCTTGGTGAAATCTATTCATCGTGAAGATCATACCATGACTCTCCGACAGATCTTTGAGTGAATAAAGAAATATAACATGTGATTGAATCCTTGTAAGTGTGTATTTGGTGTAGATAGTGGAAAGCTATTAGGATTTATAGTTTTGAACCGTGGTATTGAAGTAGATAGGAAAAAGATTTATGCAATTGTTAACATGCCAAAACCTAAAAACATATCTCAACTTTATAGTTTACAAGGGAAGATACAGACCATTCGCTGATTTGTCTCACAACTCGTGGATAGGACTCACCCTTTTACTCAGCTAATGAAGAAGGATTCAAAATTTCAATGGAATTCAGAATGTTAGAAGGCTTTTGAGGACTTAAAAAGTTATCTCGCTAAACCTCTTATTTTACAACCTGTTGTTTCTAATAAACCTTTCCTCTTATACACCTCAGCATCTAATAATGCCCTCACAACATTATTAGCACAACATAATACTGAAGGCAAGGAATGTATTACATCAACCGAACATTGCTTGATTATGAAGTGCGATATACTGTCATTGAGAAACAATGCTTAGCTCTTGTCTTCGCAACACAAAAGCTTAGGCATTATCTTTTAAATGCTGAGACACATGTAATTGTAAAATTTGATCCTTTGAAACATTTATTTACTAAAATGGATCTTTCAAGTCGTCTAGCTAAGTGGGTTATGTTGTTAACTAAATTCGATCTCAAGTTTATATCTCAAAAGGTGATTAAAGGACAAGTGTTAACTGACCATTTAGTCGAGGTACCTTCCCCTTTTGCTATACAACATCAGGACACATTCCCTGATGATCAAATTCTAGCCATTACTGAGGATGATAAATGAAAGTTATATTTTGATGGATCAAGATGTTGAACCAGCTTCGGTGTTGGTGTCATACTAGTACCTCCCTCTGGTAAGCCAATCCCTATGTCTTATCATTTAAATTTCTCATGCACAAACAATATTGCTGAGTACAAAGCTCTCATCGCAGGACTTCGTGCCGCCTTGACCCTAAACATAAAAAATATCACTATATATGGTGATTCTTAGTTAATTGTGAGACAAATAACTGGATCATATCAAACTAAACATGATAAGCTATCTCAATATTGTCATCTCACTCTATCTCTATTAAAACAATTCACATCATTTTCAATAGACATTATTCCCAGGAAAGATAATCGACATATAGATGCAATGACAAGCACAACTTCCCTTATATCCCTTGATGATTCTCCTGAGGAATTTACTTTCATTATTTATAATCTCTAAATACTAACCATAGAAGATTCTATCATCACAAATATGAAACTCTGTGGTAATACAAATTTAGATGAATGGTTCTCCCATATATTCAATTATTTGCGTGATGGAACCATTCCTAATTCAACATCTAAAAATGCTCAAGTTTGCCTACGCAAACTTGCAGCGTGCTATATTATTCTATCTAATGTCTTATATAGACGAAGTTATAATAGTGTTCTTCTCCAATGCCTTAGTAATTCAGAGATCTCGATAGCCTTAGAAGAAGCTCACTCTGGTGCTTGTGGAGGGCATTTTGGAGGAAAATCACTGGTACAAAAACTAATACGTATGGGATATTATTGGCAACACATGGAACATGATTCCTTTGCTAACATTAAGAAGTGCCCACAATGTCAATAACATCAACACTTAATCTGAGCACCAACCCAGGAACTTCTTGCCCAAATATCACCTTGGCCATTTTCTGTTTGGGGCTTGGATCTAATTTGTAAAATTTATCCACCCTCCTCTCAGGGACATACCTTTATAATCACTGCTACTGATTACTTCACAAAGTGGGTTGAAGTTATTCCTCTACGATCCACGATCGTTGAAGTAATTTATCATTTTATCCAAGATAACATAATCTCTCATTTTGGTATCCCTTCCTCCTTGGTCTTTGATAATGGTATGCCATTCAAGAACAAGGATGTGAAGAAATTTCTTGAAAAATATCACATTCAACATCACTTCTCTACGCCTTACTATCCTCAATCAAACGGCCAAGCAGAAGCTTCAAACAAAGTTATTGGACAAATTCTATTAAAAATTGTTAACAAACATCAGAAAGATTGGCATACTCAATTATCCTGTGCATTACGGGCTTATAGAACAAGTATTCATATGGCTACTAGAACTACCTCGTATAAACTGGTTTATGGCATTGACGCAGTAATGCTCTTGGAACTCAAAATTCCTTCATTAAGAGTCTCCTTGAGAGACGCTATTGATGATGACATGGAACGCAAAAAGATATTACAACAACTTGAGATGCTGGATGAACAACGTATTAATGCTCTTGAGCATCTTAAGGCCCATCGAAAGAGTATACAAAGATCGTACAATGACTATGTCATACATTGTTCATTTGATGTTGGAGACTTGGTACTTTATGAGAATCAATGCACCTCCTGGAGAAAAAGGAAAGTTCAGCCCTAATTGGCTTGGACCATACGTCATTAGTGAAACCTTTGGATCAGGAGTGTATAAGTTAGCTGATGAACAAGGTACACCATTTAAAGAACCCATTAATGTTGTGCACCTCAAGAAATTTCATGCTTAAGATTATATGTTAGATGTTACTTTAAAAAGTAAAACTTATTAGTTAGTTTTAGCTTCAATTTTGATAAGATAGTTAATCATTGTGGTATCTTGTTAAATATGCTTTATTAAGATCACTTTTGTATTAACTTTGTATAGCATAGAATATTGGTTATGTGTGAAATTTATTAATCATTGTGCTTTTTTAATATGTTCTGCAAAGAATTGTTTAGTATCACATTTGCATTAATTACATTTCCTCATAAGCATTGACATTTATCACTAGTTGCATTTTTCATAAATCACATGTGATAGATTAGATAACACTAGATACAATAACAAGAAAACATCTCATATATATATCATCATCAGTTTCAAATATACATCTGAGTCGACTATCCCGTATATCAAAATGGGATGTCGTAGTACATAATATATACATCACATAGCTGAACCTTGGTCACCTATACCCTTAAGACCTCATGTTGTGTGCGTAACCAAGGCCTGACCATGTGTGGCTATGGATCGCGAATGACTCCTAGAGACACTCTGCATTCGTAACCCCCTGATCTCTCCTCTTAGTCCTAGCACCTCACCATGTGACTCCCAGTACATCTGCAAATACTGGTCTCTCTCAGAGATGGCTCTCTCTAGCTCTGCCTGAAACCTATCCCTGTCAGCTCTTGTCTGGTGTAACTTTAGAAGTAAGATCTACTTGGTGATAAGATCTCCCTCAGGTGCGGGTGCTTCTATAGCCTGCTCTCATAGCATCTAGTGCTCCGCCTCCACACGCTCGGCTCTCTGAAGTAACTCCTCTCTCTCTCTCTCTCATGAAGAGTGATCTAGAGTGGACTCCACTGATAACCTGTATCTCACAAAAAACATAAAGATCTCCGCATGCTGCCCTACAGATGGCTGTGGTGAATATCCCTTCCACACCTGCTGCTCAGTTGCATTAGCTGGAACTATCACTGCTATGATGTGGCTCACCAAGTCGTGCCATGCATCTGTCCCAACTACAAAAAGAAAACAATATAGATATCAATACCTCATATAAACATCATAAATCAATAATCACAAATAACTGCATCTATGTACAAAAAGCATCCTACCTGGATCGCCATCTTGCCAAGATGGATCTCAGATAGTTGATGGTGTGACTAACTCTGTAGCTGGGGGTACATGACTATTGGTCCCCCCTCGCTCATGCTGGCTCGATCTCCTCACATCCGTAGGAGTTGGACCTCCAGCTCTTGCCTGTGACTGGGACTTAGCCTCCTCATCGCTATCTACCTCCTGTTGGTCTCATTGTGGTTTCGCTCTAAAGACATACTGTGGCGCGATCTCCTCCTCCTCATCATCCTCATCCTCCCCCCCGTCAAGATCGTAGTATCCTATGAAGTCACTAATGTCATTCTCTATCCCTATGTCACTTGCGTGACCAACCCAAGGTTGAGGATCTCCTGTATGGTGACCGGGAGGATAAATAGGTGCAGGCCATGTTGTCTGCCACCAGATCTAGTATGCTTGGGTGACTCTGACATCATTTGCATCAGATACTGGCTCTACATCCTTTGGACCATCATCATCACTAACTGTCACATCAGCTACTGTCAGTCGTCAGGCATTGTTCACCCTGACTGCACTACGCATAGAGCACATGTAGCTCAGACGCATCATGGGAACATCCTGTATGCATTCAAACTGTCGCGCTACCTGATCAAAGTAGAACCAGACAATAATATGATCGAGGCAACCAACAATCAACTAATCCCTCTGCATCCTCGCTAACTATCTCTGTTGACTTGGCCATACTATAAAGCTGAGATATGGTCTCCAGATGATATCACTGGGCTGTAGTCTATCAAAGATAACCCTCTAGTATAGAAGATAAATGTGTCACCAACATCTGATAAGAGGATATGCGTGGATGCGTGGATAAGTAAATGTTGGCTCTATAAGAAAACCTACAGGCTGCATGCATCTAATATGCTCAAAGGCCCAGACCTGTAGTAAAGTGCAACATATTAGGCTCTGTACCTCATAGTGAACATATCGCCCTAACCTGTGGTAGGGGTGCACTAGCATACTGCGCTCCCACACGTAGACTGTACCATGCTTCTCCATCACCTTGATCGTGTGAACAAGGCCCCTGTGAAGGTGAGTGCCTCGTCCATCTGGTGCGACCGCTAATGCCACTGTCACCATCATAATCCTCTGAATCAATGGCATGTCAGCACATCCCTTCTCTAGTAACCAAAGCTGAATGTGCCCTCACTCTTCCCACGCAATGGTGCGGCCTAGGCAGTATAAATGGCTCTCGTGTGTACTCCACTGAGTGATGATCTATGATCCTCATTGTCTCCTTGCGTATAGGCAGTCACAGGATCTGGTACATGCCCTCTAGTGTGATAGTCATCTCACTTGTGGGTAGGTGGAATGTAGAAGTTGTTGTGCCTTGCACACATGCCCATTTTACCAAATGGAGACCCCCTCTTTTGCTTTGGCTTGAAGTCTCAACCTTTTTGCCTTATGATGATGAGAAGGTGAAATTGTGCTTAGAATGCAGGATTTGCTTCAAATTTCAGTTCTTGGCATGTTTGAAGTGATTTGATGTCATGCATGATTGATTTGGAAGTGTCTTGAGTGGTCTTGTGCTTAAAAGATAGCCATTTGTTGCCTTTTGCACTGAAATTGGGTGTTATTGCATTTTTCTCTAAAATCCCATGTCACTGGATATTGCCCTTGAGATTGCTTTTGCAGGATGTGTCATGTTGAAATTCTTAGTTTCCAAATCTTATAGTTGCAAAATCATGTCAAATTCCATTAGATTTCACTAAGGGGTCCATGTGATTTCACCTTGATACATGTTCCTAAAGCCCTGATTTGGCTAAGTCTGAAACCCTGAAAATCCTAAAATATGGCTAAGTCTGAAATCTGGTGGAACCTCAAAATTCTAGAACTTGCATATGAAATCCTATGGATCTGGAACCTATCTCAAATATCTAAACTTATACTTAAATATATTTTTAAATATACTTTCACCCTGGCCAATTCAAAATCTAGTGCTAAAAACACCTCCTACTGCAAAAAGCACTAAAAACGCCTTCTACCAACTTTTGTGCTAAATTCACCTCCAACCGACCTCCCTCCAAGTTAATGCTAGTTAGTTGGACCAAAAATCCCCGCCGAGACAATTTCAAAGAAAAATGCTAGAACGAGCTTCAACCGACTTGCGCTAATATTTGCCTTCACTGCACTTGGTCAGTAGACAGAGAAATTCGCGCTAGTCGGTTGCATTGAAAATCCTCGCCAATGAAGTTAGTGCTAAAAATAGGCCTCACGGACCTGCGCTGAAAACTGCCTTCACTGACTTTAGTTGGTCAGACCTAAAATATGCGCTAAGGTCAGTTGGACCCCAAATCAACACCAAAACCATTTTGCACTAGAATTGCAGCTCACAGACCTGTGCTAAATTTGACCTCCACCGACTTTTAGTCCGTGACACCCAAAACCCGCGCTTTTTGGTATTTTGGGCCAAAAATTGAATTTTTCAAGGAGCAAATTGGATTTTCTTGATAGATTTGAATTGTATATCTATTTGTCACATCATGATGAACATTTTACCAAGTTTGTGTGGATTTTTGGCACGCTTTACAATAATTAATGCCACTGCACATGAAAAGTCCGTGACCCCCCAAAAAATCTCGCTTTTGTAGAAAAGACTAGAAAAACATAAAATTAAAGTCTTCAAATAGATCCTAATGACTATAAAAACTTCATAGATCAATATATTGGCCAAATGGGTACTTGAAAATGGTAAAAAATGTAGAAAATCATGCAAAAATCACTAGATTTATGAAGTTGTCTATAAGGAAGCAACATTGACATTGAGCTGTTTTTGACTGATCCATGACTGCAAATGGACATGTTTTGATCCAAACTTATAGAAAATGACTTGTTTATGATGAAATTTATGCTTGGTCTTGTTTATTGTAGGTCTAAGAGGACAAAGGAGCCAACTGGAGCCGTCTTGGAAGGATGAACATATAGAGGTACCCTGCTGATCCAGAGATGCAGAATTGACATTCTATCAACTGAATTGTTGTTGCACATGCAAAAGGAAGTCAATATAATGTCTAAGAGGATAAAGATGAGTCTCAGGAGCTGAAAGAGATAGAAGATCATGCCAAATCATTGTTGTTCCTGCAGATCCAGTCCAATGTCTAAGTGATCCAGTCCGGGGGTCATAACTCCTAGCTATTTTATCAGAATTTAAACTTCTTGGACTCGTTGGAAAGATAAGCTAATTATCTGGTTTGAGATGCTCGATTGCTAAGGCTTAATGCTAATAAATTAGAAGTTTCGAGCTCCCATTCCGCTTTGAAGGCCTCCGAAAATACAATTTACTACGATATAGAAAATACCAAAAATTATATTTTCAATATTTTTTCAAAAATACCACTCAAATGACCCTGGACTGGATCACTAAGACATGCATACATCTGTCCCAGCAGTCCAGTCATCAAGAATTAGTTCAACAAGCATCTGGTTGTATATACCTTCACCAAAATACTCCTTTTCATCCAGTCAACACTTGGAATCCCATGAATCCACATCAACTCAAGTTTTCAAGCATCATGTGACTCTATTTTGGCTTTATTAGGCCTTGAAAATTGATTTTTCATCATGTACAACTAAATGGGTATCCATTTTGTCTAGATTCAATGTATTTGCAAGCTGTATTTTGTCTTTTTTCTAGAGGACAAAAGCAAATCCGAAAATATAACTAACTATTATATCTCATTAAATGCCATGTAATCTGGACCGTTGGTGTTGAGTTAATCTCCACTATCCATTGAAAAACTTAGTATGGTGCCTTGTTTATAAAAGGGCCATCTTTTTCTCTCATTTGTAAGTAAGATTAGATACTGGATTGTTGAGACTCTGCCAAATTGTGATCAATACAAAGCAAGTTTTGCAGGTTGCTGAGAATTTGTGTTCTTGTGTTGTCCTCTTTAGTTTTTATGGTTCATATCAATCTGAATTTAATTAGTTGTGCTTTTGCAATGATGGGTAAATGTTAAGATATCTGATGAATGCTTTGGTCCATACTATTAGTGCTTGCTGATGGTAAGTTGCTATGTATAGTTAGCTTGGGCCCTATCATTAAACATAGTTCGGTTGCACTCCACTAGCTAAGCTGTGCCATTGTCCAGGTGTTTAATGAGTGAATACAATTTGAAAATCATAAGAATCCTTTGAAGATTGCATCATTTCTTGCAACATTGTGGGTTTTCTATCCTGGTGAAATAGGGAATGGTTTATTGAAAGTATTTGTCTCTCTGTAGCATTTTACCCCATTGTGACTGTCACTTAGGATATCTTATCCCTTCTCCCTCTCCTTTTTCTTTTGCATTTTATTTGCATCAAGTTGTTAGATTTAGGTTTCATAGCAGCAAACAAATCTCAAATCTGCTGAAAATATCATAGGGTTTCTGCATACATATTGCTGTCATATTCCATAGACCCTACATTCTATGTAAGACCCCTTGTTGGCACAACTAGACATATCACTGAGTCATTCTAAGAAAGTTAAGACCTAGCTGTATTATCCTTGAGGTAGTCCTATCTTGGATAGGATACCTTTTTTAAGAGAGGTGTGATACCAGCAATCACACCTGCGTTGTTGTGTACTAAAACACCCTTCAACAGAAGTATTTGCATTCCATCTCTCTATCAAAGCCATCAACATGCTGCAATGAAACCTAATTGTGGGCATATCAAACATCCACCAGAGCGCTACACCCTGCAAGTGCTCTCTCTGCATTGGTCATAGTACCAATGTGATCTTGCAGAAGCAACATCACGTGACCACATGTATGCTCCTGCATCTCAGGGATGACCTGCATGACAAACAGTGAGAGAGTGAATCAATAAACAACATGAAAACAAAACCAAATATCTGCTACAACAATCAGTGCCCTGTCCTTGGGGCCCTTGTCCTTTCTGGACTTGGGCGCCCTAGGAGAACCTAGGCGCCCAAGTCAGACTTGGGCGCCCCAGGTGGATTAGGGTGCCCCAGAAGAACTTGGATGCCTTGAGTGGACTTGGGTGCCCCTGTTGGGGACCCGTGTCCACGATTGTCCTTTTTGGCACACACAAAGCTAAAAAAACTAACAAAGTACAAAAAGCATGATAACAAGCAAGGATCTGGACCCTACCTTAACCTCGAAGCATCTCTCTGCCACTCGGGCTCAGAGCATCTCCAATCTCAGAAGTTGGTATGGACATTGAGTCAACATCGTCAGTCTCTTCATTCTTCTCCTTCTCCCTTCTACACAATGGAATAAGAATGAATAGTGAAAAGTGAAAACTCCCTTTACTTATAGTAAGTGGATGAGAATTCCTATCACTATCTAGGTGCAAAATCGAACAATTTTACTCTTGAGCCTCTATCTTGAGTTGTTGAACTCAGATTTTCATACCGTTTGTTGCATTGGAATCTTAGTTCCACTCTCTGTCTTACCCAATGTGTTGTGCTTGGGCATTTCCACTTCAAACAACCCTCATAGTGCATTTCTCATCAAGTTTCATCGAGATCAAAGCATGTAGATATCTCTTTGTTTCTCCTTTTCAGACTAAGCAAGCAAAAACAAGGGGGCCATTTATCTCCCTCGATTTCCTCCCTCATCATGTCTCATCACTCAACCCCCTTAATGTTTATGGAATGAATTATTGGTGGTGCTTGCAGGTTAATTTGATTTTGGATTCTCTGACAAGTGTTCCTTTGTAGGTTGCAGTTCCTAACTTTGTGGTCTTGCAGGATTATAGACTTGGGGCTTCTTCCTCTCTCACGACAACACTTCAACATCCTCTACAATATCCTTTTGGGTATCCTTTTCATGATTGACGTATTTACTTTCCTTTAGTTGCATATGCACATAGTGTCATATGGCCACTAAAGTGGGGGCTAAATGTTACATTAGAAATTGTCCTCCTATATGGAATGGTATAATTTCTCATGATTTAGCTCCTCTCCTCTAGTGACCTTTTAACCTAGTTTATTTCAGACCTTCCTAACCCTGATTGACCTATATCTAACTGGAAGAATGTCATATTTTGAAATAACTGAAGACTGAGGGTGAAAAGAAAACTTGGATTTGGGATCCCCTAACCTCCTTGAGGTAGTCTTGAGTGGGAAATCATGGCTTGGACTTGGACACTTGCACCCTTGTCCTACCCTATTTCTCAGGGTCCTAAAATTTGGAGGGATGTTGGCTCCCGTTGTGCATTCCAGGATTCCATTTTCAAATTTTTGTTTTTCACGTGATGTCGACATATTATTTCAAACTTTGAAAATCCTAAGGTTAGATATTTAAAGACATTTGAAAATCATTTTGATACGGACAATCTTTATGCAAGCTTTATGCCCAAACTCTGCTAAAATTACCATTGAAGTTCAGTAATTTGTTGAAGTTCTTTGAAGTTATTTGAATTTGCTATTGTTACTAATTTTTTGTTCACACTTAAAATTAGTTGGACCTATGAGTAATTGTTCAGAAAGAATAAAATAAAACTTCAAAGTTATGCATTCATTAAACAGTTGATGCCTTGATAGAGCAAAGAATGATATCCAGTTGTTAGGATAACCCATTAGTCTAATCAAGACTGATGAGTTATAATGATAAGAGAATAAGTTGTCAAGAAATCAAAGATTCAAGAAATAAAGTTATTCTACACAGTTTGATCTTTCAAGAGTTATAAGTTAGATTGATTATTTAGTTAATCAGTTTTGAATAAAAGAAAGAAAGATATTTGTATTGCACTGCTATTTCATGTCATGTTTTGAACATACATTAAAGTATCTGTTACTTTATCTCATGCATTGACTGAAAAGGAAATACATATACATCATATGCATAAGAGAAATTAACTAATCATGTTTAAAAGAAGTGTTTAAATGTGTCCCACACAAGCTGTAGGAGTAACTAGACTAAGCAATTACAGACATGTAAGCTATGCATCTGTTTGATAAAAGGACAAGAAATGAACACATGATAAATTTAAACATCCATCATTTCCTGATGATGGAGATTGTTGTTGATGCCGGTCTTCAAGTCTTCAGTCTTCAGTCTTCACTCCAAAGCTCCATCATCATTTGAACCTGCAAAATTTTGGGGACAGCCCTATTAGTGCTCCAAATGTTTAAAATTATCACATGCTTTTATCAAATAGAAAACATCTTCTTATCACACCATGCATTCAAATAAGAGATCAGATCAGATAAATGACACAAATCAAGAAGAAACCATGAAGAAGATAAATCAACACTATCAGGTACATTTTTATGCTAACTTGTTTGTTCACTATGTAGGTATAGGACAAGTTTTGTTGCTGATTTGAAGACAAACAAGAATGTGGAGAAAATGTGGCTCCCACAAGGGTTGAGCACAGTATGCTTCTTTCTTACTTAGTCAAGAAAGATATCAAGAGTGATGGACAAATTACATCATATGTTGCTTCCCCACGCTATGTTATCAAGAGCTTATGTCGATATGAGATACATCAAAAGTAGGGATACCATTCAATGCCTTGCTATGCAATAAGGAATACAAGTACAATTTCAAAATGAACCAACACTCTATTCCAGGTATTTCTCATATTGTTAAAGATGATCAAAGTTTGACAGTTTTATCACATTCAAGTTGCAAGTGTGTCATAGAGACCGTCAAGTAAATGCCACATGGAATAGCAGCTGAGACAACCTCCAAGGCAAGACAATCATATATACACTATGCCAACTTGACTGTCATAAAGGAAAACCTCGTAAGAATATATGAGATAACTGTAGCAGTCACATGCTAAAGGTCAAAGATGCAAATGACCGATTCATACGACAAGCTCTCTGAAGAGCATTCATTAAATGATAAAGACTGTCACTTAGTACTAAGAAGAACAAGTTAGGAGCAGCATACATATATAATCATTGACATGACGGTCATGTAAAAAGTCAAAAGCAAGAGACAATCATGTCTAGAGAAAAAAAGGAGTCCAACATTAAAGCACAGTGGAGTGATAGGAATGCCACAGTCCAAATATAACAAAATGGTTTCCATGCATCTCATCACTGTATTGATCAAACAAGCTTTATCTCATATGCCTAAGCTATAGTGATATCATGATACAGTCAACAAATGCCAGAAAGAAAGATACATTGCAAGAACAGGGATAAGTGCAGTCATCTTCACTATGGACAAGCAGGACAGTGATCAATGAAGTGACTTATATAGGCAGATACAATCAGAATAAATCATAGTTACCATATCTATCTACAGGAGTAGATCAATGATGAGAGAGAAATAGCAGAAGAAGAACATGGCATATGCCAAATGCTACAGTGATAGGTGATTGACAATTCACAAGGTAGGCAGTTCTTTCTTATATGCCATTGTTCTATCATGATACAGTCATAGTAAATAGTTGCCATGATAAAACTGAAGAAGAATGATTGGTATATATTCTACTATAACATCTAAATCATGAGATAAGCAGTGAGCTTTCAAGGATAGCTACAGGATTATCTAAAGAATGCCACAAACAGCCAAGGAGAAGAGAACATGATATCTATGCTACAGAAGGATCCAAATACATAAAGACAATCAAGAGATGATGCCATAGTCACACATGACAAATGATTACAGTTAGCAAGCAAGGGAGATATATAACATGCAAACAGGCTAAAAGAGTCATTTAGAACTTTAGGAGAGCCTTCCAGAAATGTCAATATATGATAGAAATGGAGATAAAGAAACAACAACCATACTCTTAAAATATCAAAATCTTGTTATCCTATCATACCCAGGAGCTACAGTAGAAAGCAGATAAGGTAAAAGTGTATCATTAATAGCTATGACAGTTGTATACACCTAAAAATGATCTAAATGCAATGATCTCTCGTCAATAGTTCTAACTGTCAATCCGAGCAATGATCTAAATGCAAGTCTATCCTTAACCATACCAATCATGTTAGTCAATCTTGTCAAATGATCCACTAAAAATTAGTGGTCTTGATCCTTTTCTGGTTGTAAACCAACTCAATCAATTATAATCACTCAATTGTCTTATACAGGATGTTGCATTGTCGAAATCAGACCAACACACACCTCTTACACAACATGTTTCATTTCCTGAAACAAGACACTATCCTCATGTTGCTCTAGGGATCTATCGTTCCCCACCATGACAACACTGTCGTATATCGTTATCGATTTGGTTTACCACTTGCCAAGGCCAATACCTTGTTTGTTCTTATATCATTGGTACATACTTGTTTACTTGCTTGTGTGTGTTATCATTTTATTTTGCAGCGCATATCATTTAGCTCTTTCTTCAATCCATTTTTCTCCATCCTAGCCTGTTTTTCACCTTCTTCATCGTGAGATTGTCCTTCTCACTTCTTCTGCCTTTTTCCTGTCCAATCTCCCGAGGGGGCATCCTGTCGTTAAACTTGTACCAAGGGCAAACTGGGGCATGTATCATTGTCAAAAATTCTTATTCTTTAAAACAACGTGATAAAACACATTGCATCAAAGAGGGGCAAAATGTATACACCTTAAAATGACATGACTCTACCTAAATAAATATTTTAAATATTTATTTCATCTTAATATTCCCCTATCAATAAATAAATAAATCAATTTATTTATTTGATTCATTTTCTCCCATTAATTGAATAAATTACATTTATTTAATTAATTCCATCAATATCAACTTTATTCTTCTAAACAATTAAATAATTTTAATTATTTAATTAAATCATTCATTCTTCCAAATTTAAATAAAATACAAATTTATTTAAATTAAATCTTAATCTCCAAAAAAATAAAATATAAATAAATATTTTATTTATTCTTCCAAATCATGTGCAAGTAATTATATAAATAAATTTATTTAATTACGCTTTCTTATCTTCTAAAAAAAATCTTCAAAATCTTCTAAAAATAAATTCGTCTTGTCATGCAAAAGCAAAAGCTGAGTTAACTGATTTAAAGCTATCAACAAAACTCTTAAATTAGAAAAATATATTCTAATTTAAGAAATAAAAACTCATCCTCATCAAGAAAACAGTTAACTCAACAAAGCATCTTTTTGAATGACACATGTCCTTCTATTTGCGCATGTTCTCTCAAACATCCTCTACCATTGATCTTATTTCTTTTACACCATTGATCTTCTCTCACACAATCCTATAAATACCCCTATATCCTTCCATTCTCATATCACAAACCTTTCAAGTAAACTTATGCTGCAGAATCCATAGTGCGCCATTGGCACCCCCACTCTCACATCATTCATAATCATCCTATATTGTGTTGAAGCTTATCTTCAACACAACAAGTATTCAAACCATTTCTCCTTTGTCATCTTGAGGAATCAAAGCAAGGAAGCAAGCTTCCTGAGGGCTACATTCATCACCAAAGATCAAACGGGAATAGGCGAACAATGGAAGCCGCTAGGTAACAAAGCACTATAAGTTTGGTTATTTATTTTTATTCTTTGTTGCTTGCACATTTCATTGATGTTATTGGGTGTTTTATAATTCATTTTATTATCCCATTTTACCCATTACAACAATCACAAGGAGTAGAAGGAGAAAATTTTGTGTGAAGCAAAGTGATCTTTCACTTATTAATACATTCAAACCCTAGTGCCCTTTTTGCCTACAGATCAAACACAGTCAAGGAAGTTGCTAGATAAAGGAGAAGTCATAGCCATGAGTAGGAAAAGATATTTTCATGATAAAATGTATACCCATCTGCAAAATGAACAAGGTCTTTTCAAGAAAATTTCAAACCCTTGTTTCTTTTTGCACTTACAAGTAAGAAAGAAGAGTAGTGAATACTACAGGAGGATGGCCATGACAAATAGAAGCCTTGAAAGTATAGAAAGAACAAACCCTTGATCAAAAATTTCAAACCCTTATTTCTTTTCTTCACTTACAATCAAAAGAGAAAGAGACAACAGTGAAAATTACAAGAGAATGGCCGTGGCAGTGAGAAGTGTGCAAGGAAGGTTGAAACCCTAGTTTCAAACTTAGAAACCCTCAACTTTTTTCACATTTTTGGTGCCTGCATACGGATGGAGCACAACCGTGACAAGGTGGAGGCCTTGAAAGTGAAGAATGAACAAACTCTCATTTGAAGATCTCAAACCCTCAAGTTTTATGAAGCTACAGCCACCTCAAAATCAGTCTTTTATTTCATTTAATGGAGGCATCCCTTTGAATCTAAATCAGCATGATGACATACCGATGGTTGTGTTGAAAAGTTTACCAAATTTCACAGGACAAGATGGGACTACACCCATTGAACATATCAGAGATGTGGCTTCTTTATGTTCTGTTCACCACATCACCGAAGAGAATATTGCAATCAAGTTGCTGGCAACATCATTAAAAGGTAAAGCTCTTTAATGGTTTAGAGGTTTAAGAGTTAATTCAATTAGATCTTGGGATGAATTAGGTGCTGCTTTGAATAGACAATTTTAGGATAAATATGATCATTTATCATTAGTTGAACAAATGACTAATATTAAGAGGGCCCCACAAGAGCAAATGTCAGATTTTAATTTCAGATTTTAGAAAACATGGAATAGAATCCTGTTCCTTGCACACACGCCCCATTTTTCCAAATGGAGACCCCCTCTTTTGGTTTGGCTTGGAGTCTCGACCTTTGTTACTTATGATGATGAGAAGGTGAAATTATGCTTAGAATGCAAGATTTGCTTCAAATTTGAGTTCTTGGCATGTTTGAAGTGATTTGATGTCATGCATGATTGATTTGGAAGTGTCTTGAGTGGTCTTGTGCCTGAAAGATAGCCATTTGTTGCCTTTTGCGCTAAAATTGGGTGTTACTACATTTTGCTCAAAAATCCCATGTCACTAGATATTGCCCTTGAAATTGCTTTCGCAAGATGTGTTAAGTTGAAATTCCTAGTTTCCAGGTCTTAGAGTAGAAAGATCATGTCAAATTCCACAAGATTTCACTAAAGGGTTCATATGCTTTCATCCTGTCACATGGTCCTGAAGCCCTGATTTGGCTAAGTCTACAACCCTGAAAATTCTGAAAAATGGCTAAGTTTGAAATATGGTGGAACCACAAAATTCTAGAGTCTGCATATGAAATCCTATGGATCTAGAACCTATCTCAAACATCCTAAAAGTATATTTAAAAATATTTAAAGTATAAGAAATTCGCCCTTTAAATATTTAAATATACTTTCACC
Source organism: Cunninghamia lanceolata (assembly GCA_027924645.1). Classification (NCBI taxonomy): domain Eukaryota; kingdom Viridiplantae; phylum Streptophyta; class Pinopsida; order Cupressales; family Cupressaceae; genus Cunninghamia; species Cunninghamia lanceolata. The sequence continues at coordinate 5,178,395 of BSBN01000828.1, forward strand.
CTGGCCAATTCAAAATCTGGCGCTAAAAACACCTCCTACTATAAAAAGCACTAAAAATGCCTTCTACCGACCTTAGTGCTAAATTCACCTCTGACCTCCCTCCCTCCAAGCTACCACTAAGTTAGTCGGTTGCATTGAAAATCCTCGCCAATGAAGCTAGCACTAAAAATAGGCCTCACGGACTTGCGCTGAAAATTGGCTTCACTGACTTTAGTCAGCCAGACCTAAAATCCGTGCTAAGGTCGGTTGGACCCCAAATCAGTGCCAAAACCATTTTGCGCTAGAATTGTACCTCACGGACCTGCGCTAAATTTGACCTCCACCGATTTTTAGTCTGTGACACCCAAAACCCGTGCTTTTTGACATTTTGGCCTAGAAATTGAGTTTTTCAGGGAGCATATTGGATTTTATTGATGGATTTGAATTGCATATCTATTTGTCACATCCTAATGAATATTTTACCAAGTTTGTGTGGATTTTTTGGCATGTTTTACGATAATTAATGCCACAACACATGAAAAGTCCATGACCCCCAAAAATTCTATTTTTTTGTAGAAAAGGCTAAAAAACATGAAATAAAAGTCCCCAAATGGATTCAAATGACCACAAAAACTTCTTAGATCAATATATTAGCCAAATGGGTACTCAAAACTGGTAAAAAAATGTAGAAAGTCATGCAAAAATCACTAGATTTATGAGGTTGTTCATAAGGAGATGACATTAAGTTTGAGCTGTTTTGACTGATCCATGACTGCAAATGGACATGTTTTGATCCAAATTGATGAAAAATGACTTGTTAAGATGAAATTGATGCTTTGCATTGTGAATTGTGGGTCTTGGAGGACACAGGAGCCAATTGGAGCCATCTTGGAAGGTAAACACACAAGAAGTGCAGTGCTAATCCATAATTGTAGAATTGACATTCTATCAACCAAATTGCTGCTGCACATACAAAAGGAAGTCAGTATGATGTCCAAGATGATGGAGGTGAGCTACAGTAGCTAAAGATATAAAATATTGAGTCTATTTCATTGTTGTTCCCACAGATCCAGTCTAATGTCCTAGTGATCCAGTTTGGGGTTCATAACTCCTAGCTATTTTATCAGAATTTAAACTTCTTGGACTCATTGGAAAAATAAATTGATTATCTAGTTTGAGCTACCTGGCTACTAAGGCTTTATGCCAAGCAACTGAGAAGTTTTCAGCCCCCATTCCGCTCCGAAGGCATCCGAAAATGCAATTTACTACAATGTAGAAAATACCAAAAATTATATTTTTGATATTTTCTCAAAAATACTACTCAAATGAACATGGATTGGATCACCAAGGCATGCATACAACTGTTCCAGCAGTCCAGTCATCAAGAATTAGTCTAACAAGCATCCAGTTGGATATATCTTCACTAATAATGTGCCACATACTCCTCTGGGTCCATTCAACACTAGGAATCCCATGAACTCGCATCAACTCAAGTTTTCAAGTGTCATGTGACTCTATTTTGGCTTTATTAGGCCTTGAAAATTGACTTATCATCATCTGCAACCAAATGGGTATCCATTTTGTTCAGATGCAATGTATTTGCAAGCTGTATTTTGTCTTTTTCCTACAAGACAAAGACAAATATGGGATTGTAAATACCCACCGACCAAATTAAATGTCATGTAATCTGGACCATTGGTGTTGAGTTAATCTCCACCATCCATTGAAAAACTCAGTATGGTGCCTTGTCTATAAAAGGGCCATCATTCTCTCATTGTAATAAGGGAAGATTAGATATTGAATTGTTGAGACTTTGCCAAATTGTGATTAATACAAAGCAAGTTTTGTAGGTTGCTTGGAATTTGTGTTCTTGTGTTATCCTCTTTGGTTTTCATGATTCATGTCAACCTGAATTTAATTAGTTGTGCTTTTGCAATGATGGGTAAATGTTAAGATATCTGATGAATGCTTTGGTCCATATGATTAGTGCTTGCCGATGGTAAGTTGCTATGTATAGTTAGCCTGGGGCTTGTCATTGAATATAGTTCAGTTGCACTCCACTAGTTAAGATGCGCCATTGTCCGGGTGTTTAATGAGTGAATGTAATTTGAAAATCATAAAGATCCTTTGAAGATTACATCATTTCTTGCAGCATTTTGGGTTTCCTATCTTGGTGAAATAGGGAATGGTTTATTGAAAGTATTTGTCTATCTGTAGCATTTTACCCCTTTGTGATTTTCAATTAGGATCTCTTAACCCTTCTCTCTCATTTTCCTTTTGCATTTTATTTATATCAAGTTTGTTAGGTTAGGTTATAAGCAGCATTTCATTGGCCATCTGCTCAAAAATTTTAGACTTTACAGTTTGATCCACTAGGGTTTCTGTATATACATTACTGCCATATTCCATAAACCTTACATTTCGTGTAAGACTCCTTGTTGGCACAGCTAGACATTCCACTGAATTTATTCCATGCAAGCTAAGACCTAGTTGTAGAAACCTTGGAGCAGTCTTACCTAGGGTAGGATACTTTTCAAGAGAGGTCTGAAACCAACAATCACACCTGCGTTGCTGTGTGCTAAAAACACCATCAACAAATCCCTAAAATAGTGAAACCATCATCAGAGCATACTTTTGTATATTATTTGAGAGCATTAAATTTTGATATTGCTGTTATGATACAATCCATGAGAGGGGTAACTTTACCAACTGCTTTTGATATTGCAATAAGAGAAGAAAATAGTTTAATACAAGCTGGTAAGATAGCACCTAGGCCGCCAATGCCAATTTTACCAGATATACAACCTTTAATACCAATTTCAACCCCACATATTTCAGAAATACCATCTTTTGGTTATCAAGCAAATACAAAAAATGGTACAGATCCCATTCATTCTAAATTTTGAGAGTTGAAAGAAAACCAACAAAGTATAGCAAAAAAACTGTAGACTGTGAGCAATGACCTAGTGAGTTTGAAAATCAAAACAAACCTTAATAATAGGCCTTATCAAGTAGCCCCTTACAAAGCAAATAGACCTAGTTATCAGACAGATTATCAGGGTCAAAGGAGAAATTACAACAATAGGCCAAATCAACAATACAATCCAAATGTTGTTAGTACATCAAAAGAAATAGTGCCTATACAGAACAACATAGTTCAAGACTATGCATGGTGTTACCCCTGTAATCAGCCTCATAATCAGGCCACTTGCCCAAATGGGATAGTAAATCAACCTTTGATGGTACATAATAACTATGCTGCTGCTAAAAATTCAGCAAGTGATGTAAACAACCAGCTGGACATTCAGACTCAGTATGTTAATCCTGATGTAGCTTTAATGAATTGATAGGCTAATGAATTTTGTGGTGTAAATTAGTTTCCAAGTCAAAAGTAATCATTTACAAATATTGCAACAAATACAAGATCAAAAAAGAGAGCTGTTGACTTGCAACAACAGTCCAGAACTGCAAATCAGCACGCTGATATTGGTAAACAACAAGCTGGAAATGTACCACATCAAGCTGATAAAGGAAAAATTTCAGTTTCTACAACTCAGAATGAACAGAATCAAGCTTCTACATCAAGGGATTTGCATATTTTGTCAAGACAACCAACTGTAGAAAATAAACAGCTAGCTAAAGACCAACAAGAGGTTGCTGTCCCAAAAGTACAACAAAAGGTTAGTGGTCCTGCATTTAGTATTTTGGATCATATGAAAAAGACAATAGTAAGCATGTCTAGTTTAGATGCTTTACACATTCCAAAACTAAAGGATTTGTTACAAAATCCATTATCTCAATTGCCTTTGTCAAATGAAGTCCAAAAATCACATCAATTGATTTTACAGCAAGGTTAGGAGGGTATTTATCATCTAATTTGACACATTTATTCTTTAGAACTAGATATGGAACCAAGGTTATAATCAAGTCTAAACCACTAGAAAAAGATCACTTGGAACCTTACACACCCAGTTCCATAAATGCCAATCTTTCTATTTTTTATCAAGAATATCCGATTCTTGTCCAAGACCCAAATACACCTTTAGAAGGAATTCCAGATACAGTTTTAGATCAATGGGCAGCAGAAAACCATGAAATAGATCCATTTGAGTAAATGGATGAGATAGGCCTTGGAATGTACATGATTCAAGAGAATAATACAGTTATTCCAAATCTGATTAAAGAAGAAAAACAATAAACTGTAGAGTCTGAAAATGATGTTTGGGAACTATATTTTGATGGTTTTAGAAGTAAGGTAGGAGTTGGAGGGGGTGCTATTTTAGTTTCTCCTACAGGTGAGAAATATTATTCATCTTTCAGATTTGCTTTCAGTTGTTCTAACAATTCAGCTGAATATGAGGCTTTAGTTCATGGATTAGAATGGGCAAGAAAAAGGAAAATCAAGTGCTTAAAAGTTTTTGGAGATAGTGAATTAGTGGTTAAACAAGTTAGAAACCTTGCTGCTACAAAACCTTGCTGCCTTTAATGCATTTAATCTGATATCTATACCTAGAACTGATAACAAGCTAACAAGTCAAAAACCTTGCTGCCTTTAATCTGATATCTGTACCTAGAATTGATAACAAGCAAGCTAACAAATTAGTTGCCATAGGAGCTGAGTATGATATTCCTATTGAAATGAAGAATATTCACTCTCATTTATATGTCAAAGTTGTTGTTAGACCATCAGTTCTAGATAATAATGTCAGTTGGCAAGTGTTTGACAGTGATGAACAAATTGTAAATTTCTTAATGGAAGAGGCTAAATTTTCTGCAGGTAATCAACCAAAATTTGCACAGCAATATGATGATTAGATACTTCAGTTAAGATCAAACAAGCTACCCAAGGGTTTAGTGACTTTGGAATCTATCTTTAATATTGATGATCAAGTAAGAAAAGACAAAGCCATCTTGTCAATAAAGCAAGAGCATTATAAACCTATTGAGATCTTTAAAGGAAAGTTGCTCAATCTGGGAAAGATATGTACAAAACAAGAACATCAAGCATTCATCCAGCTTTGTCAAGAGTTTAGTGACATTTTTGCATGGGAATATGGAGATCTAAAAGGTTTCAACCCTGAGTTAGCTCAACACACAATAGAGCTGGAACCCAAAGCTAAACCTGTCAGACAAAAGCAAAGGCCACTGAATCCCAAACTGGAAGTGCTCATGAAGACAAAACTCAATAAACTCATTGAAGGTAACATCATTTTTCCTATCAAACATACTTCATGGGTTTCTAACTTGGTTCATGTCAGAAAAAAGAATGGAGAAATTATATTATGTGTTGATTTCCATGATTTAAATAGAGAATCTTTAAAGGATCATTATCCTTTACCATCTATGGAGCAAATATTGCAGGTTGTTTCTAGATCAGAAAGGTTTTGATTCTTGGATGGTTGTTCAGGTTATAATAAAATTCTTGTAAAAGAGGAAGATCAATACAAGATGACTTTTACCACAAAATGGGGCACACTAGCATACAAAAATATGCCATTTGACTTGTCAAATGTAGGTACAACATTTCAGAGAGTAATGGACATGGCTTTTCAAGGTTTGATTAATAAAATTGTGCTTGTATACTTGGATGATGTGACTATTTTTTCTAAAAAAGATGAAGATCATTTTCATCATTTAAGACTAATCTTTGAAAGATGTAGAGAATTTGGGGTATCATTAAACCCAAAGAAGAATATTTTATCTATTCATGAAGGCAAACTATTGGGACACATTGTGTCTAAAGATGGAATATCAATTGATCCTGAAAGAATCACTGCAATATTGGCATTACCTCTTCTTGCACATAAGAGAGACTTACAAAGCTTTATGGGAAGAATTAACTTTGTAAGAAGGTTTATTCCTAACATAGTAGCACTTTTACAACCTCTTACAGCAATACTAAAGAAGAATATTCCTTTCAGCTGGACCAAAGAAGGAAAGTGGAGCTTTGAAGAGATAAAGGAGGCACTTGCTACTGCTCCCACTCTGATAAATCCAAACTTTGAAAAAGACTTCATTTTATATGCATTTGGTAGTGTGTATACTATATCAGCTATGCTTTGTCAGTAGAACAATGAAGGAATGGAACAACCTGTGGTATTTTTCAGCCAAGTTCTGCATGACTATGAGGTAAGATATTCTTTTGTTGAAAAGCATGTATTAGTTGTTATTAGGAGCTTAAAGAAATTCAAACATATGCTTTGAAATAATAGAATTCAGTTAATGGTTGCTCACCCAACAGTGAAAGAATTTTTGCTCAGTAAGGATTTAAATAATAAGAGAGCATAGTGGATAACCAAGGTCATGTAATATGACATACAAATTAAGATAATCAAGCTGGTCCAAGGCAAAGGATTATGTGAACAACTTGTAGAAAATGAAGGATACAACAAATAACTAGAAGGAGAGGCTGAGATAGTGCTTCAAAATAATGAAATGGCTGCTGTCCTAGACCCCCCTACAAGTTGGGTGCATGATATGATTCATTATCTGCACACTGGTGATTGTCCACAAGGCCTGGATAGATCTAAAAGAAGATATTACAGATTACAGGCAATTCCTTATGCTATAATTGATGGAGTTCCATACAAGAGAGACTTTAACAATATTTTACTGAGATGTGTATAGTCAGATCAGACTCAAATGATTCTAGAAGAATTTCATGATGGACCTGTTGGAGGTCATTTTGTAGCTAGAACAATAGCTCTGAAAATTATGAGAGTTGGTTACTATTGGCCTGACATATTCAAAGATGCTCATGAATGGGTAAAGAGATGTCTAAAGTGTTCATTTTTTGCAGGTAAACAAAGACTTGGAGCAATGCCTTTGCATCCAATTCAAGTGGAACAACCATTTGGCAACTGGGGATTGGACTTCATTGGTCCTATTAATTCACCTTCAAGCCAAGGACACAAGTGGATTTTGACTGCTACTGATCATTTCACTGAGTGGACTGAAGCAATTGCTTTGAAAGATGCTAACGAAACATCAGTCCTGAATTTTTATCAAGATCTAGTGTCTACGTTTGGAACTCCTGACTCAATTATCTCAGATAATGCTTTAGCATTTATTGGATTAAGAATATCTGATTAGTCTGTGAAAAATAACATATTTTTGAATACTTCATCAAATTATTACCCTCAAGGTAATGGATAGGCTGAATCAACTAACAAAAATCTGATTAAGATCATAAAGAAAATAGTTGATGAGAATCAGAGGTCTTGGCATGGTAAGTTAAAGTTAGCATTGTGGGCTGATAGGATTACAGCTAAAAGATCAACAGGTAATTCACCTTATGTGCTTACATATGGAAAGGAAGCCAAGTTACCAATAACAGTGGAGTTGCCAACACTTAGCTACATAAAAGAGCTAGAGTTACTTGAAGAAAAACCAATGGAAATCAGGCTTGCACAACTGATTGAACTTGAAATAATCAGCAAAGAGACCTTGAAAACATTAGAAATACACCAGGCCGAAATGAAAAGGACTTATGATAAGAGGGCAGTAGCAAGAGTTTATAAAGAAGTAGATCTAGTTTTCAAATGGAATGAGTTGAAGAGCAGACCAGGACAACATACAAAGTTTGATGCAATGTGGGATGTACGATATATAATCATAGAAAGTAAGCAACATAATGCATTTCAGCTTGCTAAGTTAGATGGTGAGGTGTTGCAAATCCCATTTAATGGGATTCACCTCAAGATATGTTACTAGTAAGGCAACTTTATGCTGCAAATAATTGCTTTTGCAAAGTTATTTTTAGTTTTTTTGTTTTGTTTCCAAGAATTGCTTTTACACATGTTGCTAGTTTTATTTTAGGCAAATCAGTTTTTGATTAAATTTTTAGTTAGGTGCTGCTGTTGTGTTCAGTTAGTGTGAGTTGTAGAATTTCTGTAAGTTCAGGGTAGAAATGACTCTATGCCCAATGGAGTTACAAAGGCTACTGGTTCTAAATTGTTTAGCAGGCAAACACCCCTGAGAGGTTGCCAGAAATGTTACTAATTTTTTGTTCACACTTAAAATTAGTTGGACCTATGAGTAATTGTTTAGAAAGAATAAAATAAAACTTCAAAGTTATGCATTCATTGAACAGTTGATGCCTTGACAGAGCAAAGAATGATATCCAGTTGTTAGGATAACCCATCAGTCTAATCAAGACTAATGAGTTATCATGACAAGAGAATAAGTTGTCAAGAAATCAAAGATTCAAGAAATACAGTTGTTCTACACAGTTTGATCTTTCAATAGTTATAAGTTAGATTGATTATTCAGTTAATCAGTTTTGAATAAAAGAAAGAAAGATATTTGTATTGTACTATTATTTCATGTCATGTTTTGAACTTACATTCAAGTAGCTATTACTTTATTTCATATATTGACTGAAAAGGAAATACATATACATCATATGCATAAGAGAAATTAACTGATCATGTTTAAAAGAAGTGTTTAAATATGTTCAAAACAAGCTGTGGGAGTAACTAGACTGAGCAATTGCAGACATGCAAGCTATGCATCTGTTTGATAAAAGGAAAAGAAATGAACACATGATAAATTTAAGCATCCATCATTGCCTAATGATGGAGATTGTCGTTGATGCTGACCTTCAAGTCTTCAGTCTTCAGTCTTCACTCCAAAGCTCCATCATCATTTGAACCTGCAAAATTTTGGGGACAACCCTGTTAGTGCTCCAGATGTTTAAAATTATCACATGCTTTTATCAAACATAAAACATCTTCTTATCACATCATGCATTCAGATAAGAGATCAGATTAGATAAATGAGACAAATCAAGAAGAAACCATGAAGAAGATAAATCAACACTATTAGGTACATTTTTATGCTAACTTGTTTGTTCACTATGTAGGTATAGGACAAGTTTTGTTGCTGATTTGAAGACAAACAAGAGTTGAGCCTAGCATGCTTCTTTCTTACTTAGTCAAGAAAGATATCAAGAGTGATGGACAAATTACATCATATGTTGCTTCCCCACGCTATGTTATCAAGAGCTTATGTCCATATGAGATACATCAAAAGCAGGGACACCATTCAATGCCTTGCTATGCAATAAGGAATACAAGTACAATTTCAAAATGAACCAGCACTCTATACCAGGTATTTCTCATATTGTTAAAGATGATCAAAGTTTGACAGTTTTATCACATTCAAGTTGCAAGTGTGTCATAGAGACAGTCAAGCAAATGCCACTTGGAATAGCAGATGAGACAGCCTCCAAGGCAAGACAATCATATATACACTATGCCAACTTGACTGTCATAAAGGAAAACCTTGCAAGAATATATGAGATAAATGTAGCAGTCACATGCTAGAGGTCAAAGATGCAAATGACAGATGCATATGACATGCTCTTTGAAGAGCATTGATTAAATGATAAAGACTGTCACTTAGCTCATAAGAAGAACAAGCTAGGAGAAGCATACATATATAAGCACTGACATGACAGTCATGTAAAAAGTCAAAATCAAGAGACAATCATGTCTAGAGAAAAAAATGAGTCCAACATTAAAGCATATTGGAGTGACAGGAATGCCACAGTCCAAATATAACAAAATGGTTTCTATGCATCTCATCACTGTATTGATCAAATAAGCTTTATCTCATATGCCTAAGCCATAGTGATATCATGATACAGTCAACAAATGCCAGAAAGAAAGATACATTGCAAGAACAGGAATAAGTGCAATCATCTTCACTATGGACAAGTAAGACAATGATCAATGAAGTGACTTATACAAGCAGATACAGTCAGAATAAATCATAGTTGCCATATCCATCTACAGGAGTAGATCAATGATGAGAGATAAATAGCAGAAGAACATGCCATATGCCATATGCTACAGTGATAGGTGATTGACAATTCACAAGGTAGGCAGTTCTTTCTTATATGCCATTGTTCTATCATGATACAGTCATAGTAAACAGTTGCCATGATAAAACTGAAGAAGAATGCTTGGTATATATGCTACTATAACATATAAATCATTAGATAAGCAGTGAGATTTCAAGGACAGCTACAGGATTATCTAAAGAATGCCACAGACAACCAAGGAGAAGAGAACATGATATCTATGCAACAGAAGGATCCAAATACATAAAGACAATCAAGAGATGATGCCATAGTCACATATGACAAGTGATTACAGTTAGCAAGTAGAGGAGATATATCACATGCAAATAGGCTAAAAGAGTCATTTAGAACTTCAGGAGAGCCTTCCAGAAATGTCAATATATGATACAAAAGGAGATAAAGAAACAACAACCATACTCTTAAAATATCAAAATCTTGTTATCATATCATACCCAGGAGCTACAGTAGAAAGCAGATAAGGTAAAAGTGTATCATTAGTAGCTATGACAGTCACAAGGAGTAGAAGGAGAAAGTTTTGTGTGAAGCAAAGTGATCTTTCACTTAGTAATACATTCAAACCCTAGTGCCCTTTTTGGCTATAGATCAAACACAATCAAGGAAGTTGCTAGACAAAGGAGAAGTCATAGCCATGAGTAGGAAAAGATATTTTCATGATAAAATGTATACCCATTTGCAAAATGAACAAGGTCTTTTCAAGAAAATTTGAAACCCTTGTTTCTTTTTGCACTTACAAGTAAGAAAGAAGAGTAGTGAATACTACAGGAGGATAGCCATGACAAATAGAAGCCTTGAATGTATAGAAAGAACAAACCCTTGATAGAAAATTTCAAACCCTTATTTCTTTTCTTCACTTATAGTTAAAAGAGAAAGAGACAACAATGAAAATTAGAAGAGAATGGTCGTGGCAGTGAGAAGAGTTTTGTGCAAGGAAGGTTGAAACCTTAGTTTCAAATTTAGAAACCCTCAGCTTTTTTCACATTTTTGGTGCCTACATATGAATGGAGCACAACCGTGACAAGGTGGAGGCCTTGAAAGTGAAGAATGAACAAATTCTCATATGAAGATCTCAAACCCTCAAGTTTTCTGAAGCTACAACTAAGTAAAAGATAAAAAGAGATATATACAGGCATAGCCAATAGAGATATGTGATTTTTTGCTAAAAAATGCAATACCGATGTTTACATACAGCCCTTGTCATTATTCAAGTTTAAAAAGAGTCAAATGAATGTACATAAGAGGAGGAATGACAAGTTCTTACCTTATTTTGCTGATAGGAGGAGACATCTATCCACGGCCTCACAATAGCATCAATCTTTCAAGAACAGGTTATAGTTGCAAGAAGAAAAATGTAGAAACAAGGAGTATGGTAAAGAATGCACAATGTATGGAGATAGCCAGACAAGAGGAAGGAGGCCGCCACCATTAAAGAAAAATGAAGCTACAGATGTCAATAAACTACCTCATATGAAGCTCAAAACAATGTTACCTTCTTTCTTGTAGGCAGAGTTCTGGAGTTTTGACCAAGAGAAGCCATGAAAGGGAGTAAAAACCAGATATATGTTTCAAACTTTCAAACCCTAACTGAATATAGTTGCAGAGCAAATGAAGAGATATGCCAAATGAAGAATGATCAAATTTTAGGGGTATCTCTTTGCTTTTGTTCGAAGGTTCTTTCTCTCAAGTGTATTTTTTGACTTTACAAAAGACAAATAATTACCTTATCCAAGAAATGCCCGTGGTCAAGACTTTGGTCTTGAAGATCCTAGCTATCATAACATGGAGTATCTTTATTAAGTCAAGAAGGGTCGATATGATGAGAAAGAAAGGCTTCATGCCTTATAAACTATTTAAAACTCCTTGGTGGTCGAATGGATAGCATGGTCAAGGATGCATTATATGATACACATGCTAGTCAAGGTTCCTTGTCTTTTTGCAAACATCCAAAGGTAAAGATCCTTCTTGATTATGCATGGTGGCCAACAAGGTCAAGAGAGTATGGTTTTAGACATGACATGCATGAGGACAGAGCATGGAGTTTCCAAGGTGGTAGGCAAGGTAAACAAGTATAATGGTGCAATTTTGATGCATCGAATCATGGAGATGAAGTCATGGAGTTATAGGGTTTTTATTGATATTGAAATTGCATATGGAGATATAAGGTGACTCAAAAATATAATGATATGTGTATGTACTAAGCCATCAAAGGGAGTCATAAGGCTTTATGCATATTATTTTTGTGCATGGAGATTTAAATGCATAAGATGAATTAAGGATTTTGTATCTTGCAGAGAGAGGATAGTTTTTCTCCTTGGTGCATGGAGTGATAAGGGTAATTTTTTTTTTTTTTTTGCCTTAATGTGTAAATCATGCAAACTAGGGATTTTTCCTCACATGGAGGTATAAGGGGATTTTCATTTTCTTATAAGTCCTATTTGTGCTCATATCATGCAAATTAGGCAAGTGTAATTGGAGTGATAAGGAGTGATATTTTCTTCTTCTAATCATGCATGATTTTACAAAGTTATTAATTGTAAATAAATAATGAAGTAATATTTTCCAAATTACTTTATTATTTTCCACAAAATGTAAAGTCAAATTTAGAACAATTGTAACCAATAATAAAATAAGTATTCTATTACTTTATTATTTACTCAATCAATTTTGCTCATGCAAAATCATGCAAATTGATCGGTTGAGTTAACTAGGCCACCTAAGAGGTTTTGCATAATTTTTTGGAGTATTTTTAGCATTCTTGGTCAAGCATATGGAGAGACCCAAATTGGAGATATTTTTGCTCAATTTGTGGCAGTTTTAGACCCTAATTTTTAGGATTTTGGAGGTTGCTCGGGAGTGATTATTTTTAGAGGCAGTTATCTGCAAGTTCATTTTTTGCATGCCTTTTTGAGAGAGAAAAACTATATATTGTAAAGCAAAAGTTTGTTTTTGCTAGTTCTTGATTCTCATTGTGATTCAAACAGATTGGAGAATTCTTGTAGCTCATTTGACAATTTTATTGAGAGATCAGCAGGTTACAGGTTATACTTTTGTCTTCTTTGCAGAACTTTCCTTTGTTTCTTTGAAATTGGTTAAATTACCTTTCCTTTTAGTGCTATTAGTGAAGTGATTTTAATGAAATTTTGTTGTGTTTTATCATTAAACCTTTAAAATTATTGTCTCACTTCCTTGTTTGCAGTATTAAGCATAAAATCATCACAGGTCTTAGGTTGTGTTAACCAGAAATAGTCTTTTGTGTTGTGAAAAAATATTTTCCTTCATAGAAACCCTATTTTCAAACCTTCCTTAGAATCACTTATGTGATATTTATGCCAAGTCTGAATAGTGTAAAAGTTTGATTTCTGGGTAAACATTGTGGATTAGATTGCATTATTTTTATCCAAATCAGGTGCATCACTATTTTTACCTTTAGCATTCATTTAGTTTCTTTCTTCCCTTTTCCAAAATAGTAAAAACATACATCTCAATAGAACATTCGAAGGGAACCAACCCATAATCTGGAGGTCTAATTTCGTTATAAGGCACCCACAACCTGAAATTAGTCCCATGTTACACGAAATTGCAATGCTTCACCAGCCTTGCATACGGGTACAATTCCTAGTGATAACAGTTTTTGGCACGCTCGGTGGGACTTTGAATTGATTTTCAGTTGAAAAGGACTTATTTCTTTTTTCTATTTTTGGTATGAACAGCAAAATTCCAGCCTTTTAGAGGTTCATTATCAAGTACCTAGTGACTCTAATACTTTGTTTTTTTAGATCAGATCTTGTAGCCTATGAAAAAATATCAAACAAGGTCAAGTAAAAATTCTAAGAACATAACTAGTTATCTCCACCAAAGAGGAGAATAAAAATAGATAAAGAATCCAATACAGTAGATTTATTAGTTGTTTTAGATTCACCAAGTACACATCCTGAGTTTGCTTCACACAAGAATCCATTATTTGCAAGTTCATCAACAAAAATTTTTAGTTCTCCACCAGCAAGCCTAAGAGAGCAGATTCCTATTTTCCAAGAGGAACCTCTTCTTCTTGAGTTTATAGAGGGAGAACCTGTGTTACAAGAAGTATTCCAAATAGTTCCAGTTTATGCACCAGCACAAATTCCATCTACTCCAATGGCTCTACTCAGAGGAGGTGGAGGTGGAGGACCAATTCAACCTCTTGGAGGAGTAGGAGGAATACCAGCTCCAAGAGGAGGTGGAGGTGGTGGATGAAATCCACCACCACCTCAAAATCAACCTTTTGTTTTATTTAAAGGAGGCATCCCTTTGAATCTAAATCAGCATGATGACATACCGATGGTTGTGTTGAAAAGTTTACCAAATTTCATAGGAGAAGATAGGACTACACCCATTGAACATATAAGAGATGTGGCTTCTTCGTGTTCTGTTCACCACATCACCGAAGAGAACATTGCAATCAAGTTGTTGGCAGCATCATTAAAAGGTAAAGCTCTTTAATGGTTTAGAGGTTTAAGAGTTAATTCAATTAGATCTTGGGATGAATTAGGTGGTGCTTTGAATAGACAATTTTAGGATAAATCTGATCATTTATCATTAGTTGAACAAATGACTACTATTAAGAGGGCTCCACAAGAGCAAATGTCAAATTTTAATTTTAGATTTCAAAAAACATGGAATAAAATCCTATTGTGCCTTGCACACATGCCCCATTTTTTCAAATGGAGACCCCCTCTTTTGGTTTGGCTTGGAGTCTCGACCTTTGTTACTTATGATGATGAGAAGGTGAAATTATGCTTAGAATGCAAGATTTGCTTCAAATTTGAGTTCTTGGCATGTTTGAAGTGATTTGATGTCATGCATGATTGATTTGGAAGTGTCTTGAGTGGTCTTGTGCTTGAAAGATAGCCATTTGTTGCCTTTTGCGCTAAAATTGGGTGTTACTGCATTTTGCTCAAAAATCCTATGTCACTGGATATTGCCCTTGAAATTGCTTTTGTAGAATGTGTCAAGTTGAAATTCTTAGTTTCCAGGTCTTAGAGTAGAAAGATCATGTCAAATTCCACAAGATTTCACTAAAGGGTTCATATGCTTTCATCCTGTCACATGGTCCTGAAGCCCTGATTTGGCTAAGTCTGAAACCTTGAAAATCCTGAAAATGGCTAAGTTTGAAATATGGTGGAACCACAAAATTCTAGAGTCTGCATATGAAATCCTATGGATCTAGAACCTATCTCAAACATCCTAAAAGTATATTTAAAAATATTTTAAGTATAATAAATTCACCTTTTAAATATTTAAATATACTTTCACCCTAGCCAATTCAAAATCTAGCGCTAAAAACACCTCCTACTACAAAAAGTGCTAAAAATGCCTTCTACTGACCTTAGCACTAAATTTGCCTCTGACTAACCTCCCTCCAAGCTACCACTAAGTTAGTCGGATGCATTGAAAATCCCCGCCAATGAAGCTAGCACTAAAAATAGGCCTCACGGACCTGCGCTAAAAATTACCTTCACTGACTTTAGTCGGTCAGACCTAAAATCCATGCTAAGGTCGGTTGGACCCCAAATCAGCGCCAAAACCATTTTGCACTAGAATTGCACCTCACAAACCTACGCTAAATTTGACCTCCACCGACCTTTAGTCCGTGACACCCAAAACCCGCGCTTTTTGACATTTTGGCCTAGAATTGAGTTTTTCAGGGAGCATATTGGATTTTATTGATGGATTTGAATTGTATGTCTATTTGTCACATCCTGATGAATATTTTACCAAGTTTGTGTGTATTTTTTGTCACATTTTACGATAATTAATGCCACGGCACATGAAAAGTCTGTGACCCCCAAAAATCTCACTTTGTACAGAAAAGGCTAGAAAAACATGAAATAAAAGTCCCCAAATGGATTCAAATGACCAAAAAAACTTCCCAGATCAATATATTAGCCAAATGGGTACTCAAAAATGGTAAAAAATGTAGAAAATCATGCAAAAATCACTAGATTTATGAGGTTGTCCATAAGGAGATGACATTAAGTTTGAGTTGTTTTTGACTGATCCATGACTGCAAATAGACATGTTTTGATCCAAATTGATGAAAAATAACTTGTTAAGATGAAATTGATGCTTTGTATTGTGAATTGTAGGTCTTGGAGGACACATGAGCCAATTGGAGCCATCTTGGAAGGTGAACACACAAGAAGTGCAGTGTTGATCCAGAACTACATAATTGACATTCTATCAACCAAATTCCTGCTGCACATACAAAAGGAAGTCAGTATGATGTCCAAGATGATAGAGGTGAGCTACAAGAGCTAAAGATATAAAAGATTGAGTCTACTTCATTGTTGTTCCTGCAAATCCAGTCCAATGTCCTAGTGATCCAGTCCAGGGGTCATAACTCCTAGCTATTTTATCAAAATTTAAACTTCTTGGACTCATTGGAAAGATAAACTGATTATCTAGTTTGAGCCACCTGAGAAGTTTCAAGCCCCCATTCTCCTCTGAAGGCCTCTGAAAGTGCAATTTACTACAATGTAGAAAATACCAAAAATTATATTTTTGATATTTTCCCAAAAATACCACTCAAATGAACATGGACTGGATCACCAAGACATGCATACAGTTGTTCCAGCAGTTCAGTCATCAAGAATCAGTCCAGAAAATATTCGGTTGGATATATCTTCACTAATAATGTACCACATACTCCTCTGGGTCCATTTAACACTTGGAATCCTATGAACCTGCATCAACTCAAGTTTTCAAGTGTCATGTGACTCTATTTTGGCTTTATTAGGCCTTGAAAATTGACTTATCATCATGTGCAACTAAATGGGTATCCATTTGGTCTAGATTCAATGTATTTGCAAGTTGTATTTTTTCTTTTTGCTACAAGACAAAGACAAATCCAGGATTGTAACTACCCACCAACCAAATTAAATGTCATGTAATCTGGACTATTGGTGTTGAGTTAATCTCCACTGTCCATTGAAAAAATCGGTATGGTGCCTTGTTTGTAAAAGGGCCATCATTCTCTCATTGTAACAAGGGAAGATTAGACTATCCTAAGAGCGCGTCTGATGCATCCACTCAGGGTGATGAGGCTAAGGTTATGGATGTGCAGGACATTTCTGAGGATGCTGATGGTAAGCATGGGAATAAAGTGTTGGAGGCTACTGGTGGGGATGCTGGAGATTCTACGGATAATGCTGGCGAAGTAGGAAAGATGTTTGTGGAGGAAGCCGCTAATGAAACAGAGACCGATGCTAGTTATGGGACTGACATTGCTATTTTGCGGGGCCGTGTTGAGAAGCTGGAACAGGCTTTTTTCACTATGCTCAGGCAGACAGTTTTACTTAATATTTCTGTGCTGCAGGGTCTTTGGGTTATCGTTGCTGCTGACACTGATGAGAACTCTAAAAAGTTAGATGATTTCATTGAATCCATGGTTAAACAAGGAGAGAATCTTTCTCCTTAGGTCTTGTTTCTATTATGCTGGTGACACTTTGTTATTTCATATATACTGTATTTAGTTTGGTGTGGCTGTCTATGTTGTTTATGCTGGGTAAGCAGACTATGCTGTATCTACTTTGAGGCACTTTTTGTGCGCTTGCCTCTGGGGTTTCTTTTTGCTACTTTGTAAGGGTTCGGCCCCTTGTTTTAGCCACCTTATATTATCAAAAACAAGGGAAGATTAGATACTGAATTGCTGAGACTATGCCAAATTGTGATTAATACAAAACAAGTTTTGCAGGTTACTGAGAATTTGTGTTCTTGTGTTATCCTCTTTGGTTTTCATGGTTCATATCAATCTGAATTTAATTAGTTGTACTTTTGCAATGATGGGTAAATGTTAAGATATATGATGAATGCTTTGGTCCATACTATTAGTGCTTGCCGATGGTAAGTTGATGTGTATAGTTAGCCTGGGCCTTGTCATTGAATATAGTTCGGTTGCACTCCACTAGTTAAGATGTGCCATTGTCCAGGGGTTTAATGAGTGAATGTAATTTGAAAATCATAAGGATCCTTTAAAGATTGCATCATTTCTGGCAACATTGTGGGTTTCCTATCCTGGTGAAATAGGGAATGGTTTATTGAAAGTATTTGTCTATCTATAGTATTTTACCCTGTTGTGGTTGTCACTTAGGATCTCTTAACCCTTCTCTCTCTCTCCATTTTCTTTTGTGTTTTATTTATATCAAGTTTGTTAGGTTAGGTTATAAGCAGCATTTCATTGGCCATTTGATGGAATTTTTTTGACTTTACAGTTTGAACCACTAGGGTTTCTGTATATACATTAGTGCCATCTTCCATAAACCCTAAATTTCGTGTAAGACTCCTTGTTGGCACAGTTAGACATTCCACTGAAGTTATTCCATGCAAGCTAAGACCTAGCTGTAGAAACCTTGGAGTAGTCTTACCTAGGGTAGGATACTGTTGGGTGAATATTTTGTCGTTAACTCACTAACGGCAAAATGGGTATATCAACCACAGCTATGATGAGACAAAGTCTCTCCTCTCAGCAAGGGGAGGTTCCCTCTAATTACTTAATTTTTGCAAATCAAACAACTTATCAAATTTATATACACTAAAAACTAGGTTGGTGGTGGTTCCATCTCATCTCATTCTCTTTTTTCAGAATAGATGTTTATACTTCAAACTCTTGATATAAAACTTGTAAATTATCACAATATCACAGAAACACAAAGTTTTCCGTTACCTCACTCACTACTTGTAACCAGAACTCTTTGAAGCAGGATGCAGCCCAAAGTCTTCACTCCTCTTCAATATGATAAAAGTAATTCAAATATAACAACTTGCAGCACAAAGTCCCCAAACTGTTGTATTTTCACAAACATGAACATATAACCCACAACCGATTTGATAACACAAAGTTTATCAGAATCAAATTTAGAGTGCTCTTCAATCACTTGAAACAAACTCCACCGTTCAATTATTATCAATTAAGATTATGATAGCAAGACATAAGAACAAAACTATCACAACACAAATAATCCCAAGACAAAGATTGGAATTGAACTTGCTTTCTTGTATTGATGAATATTTGAATATTGCTTTTCACAATAAGCACAAAGTCTTGATTTGCTTTTCAATTCGCCAGAGTTTTCTTGCAATAGATAAAAGATAATATTTACAAAAGAGGTCCCCTTTATTTATAGGGAAAGACCTTGAGAAAATCTAGGAAATCTACAACTACTTTGGCTTATTCAAAAATAGGAGTCCTTATTGACTTGGGACTTCCTATTTTTTACATGTAATTGCATATCAAAAATGTACATGTAAAAATGTCCAAAACTGTTTTGAAAGTACATTTGAAAATCAGAAAATAAACTAAGGGAAAAAACCAGCTGCTTCAATTTGTGTCACCAACTTTTCTCACGTGGTCATCATACATAGTGAAGGTCGCCTGCATTTCAATGCTATCTGGGTTGAATGTGTTTTTGAAGATCATCCTGGCCCTCACTATGGCATCCCTTACTGTAGTGATTGACTTGGCATGATTGGTTAACCTGGTTTTCAAATTGTCCAAGGTTAACTGGTTGTCTAATATGCTGTCCACAGAAGTTATTGAAAATACCTTGTCTTCAAATTCTTTCTGAAACATGTCCTCAAATTCCTTAACCATTTCTTCTGCAGAAAGAAACTGGTTATCCTGTGATACCAATTTACAAGGCAACTCCTCCAGCTTATGCAAAATGTTAACATCATTTTCTTCACTGGTTTCCTTTGCAGCTTCGAGATCCTTGATCAAATTTCTTAGCACATTGCTCCTGTACATTAGAGCTTCCTTTGTTTCTATATATGAATCCCTGTTGGAAATGGCACCAATGGATATTAAAGTGCTCATTTTCAGCTTCCTCATTTCCACCCACTTATCATGAGTATCCTCTGTGTGCTCAATATCATGAGAGATGGCATCAATGAGATCGTTGAGTTCTGCCCTTACTCTCCTCATCTTATCCGTTTTCTCAAATACCTCCGTGAGCAAAGAGATTCCCTGGGCTCGCATCCTGTCCAAGTACTCTTCAAGTACTTTCCCTCTGAGGTGAGTCTTTTCCGCTTTCAGGATGACAGGGTCTTCTACAGATACGGCCTCTGGAGTAACTGCTTCTGAATTCAAAGTGATCTTTCTTACCACTGCAGTCAGCTGTTCTGCCTTTGCCTTATAGTAATCTTTCATTTCTTTTTCCCTGTCAAACTTCTGGATCAGGATGTCCATGGCTAACTGCATATCATTTTTAGCGCTTTCATGTGTGATTTTGCCCAATTCAACCCTAGAAATTGAGTAGTCATTCATGTCAAAATTTTCAACAGTTGCATCCTGTGGGGGTTTTGCTATCTCCAAAACTTTCTGCCCCTTTTCTTCAAGTACCCTTGAAAGGATCTTTGGTTTCTTCGGAGCCTTAGGTTTTGCAGGTGCCAGCTTAGTGAAATCAAAATCATCTGGAGAGATGACTTGCTTTTTCCTCTTTGGCGTGTAAGCTGACAACCAAGGTGGCAGCAGAGAAATATTCACATTGGAGTCCATTCCTACCACTGGTGTTACTGGAACTGTACTTGTGCTGGTGGTAGAAACAATAGGCGGGGTGTTGGTAAAAACCGCACCTGTTACATTGGCACTTGAAACTTGCTCAGTATTCTTCACAAAATGATCAAACATAGAAGTATCTCCTATATCAAATGATGAAGAAGACAAACTAGGAATTGAATCAGAAGAATGGAGAACATTTTCAAAAGTGCCTTGGGGATTATCAAAAATTATTTTAGGAGGAGAAGGGGATTCAGAGGAAGGAATGATAATAGGGGAAACAGACACAGGGGCTGCGACAGGTGTATTCTGCTGTGGGGACAAAGCCTCTTTATCTTGTTGCTCTGAATCCTTGTCTTCAACATCCATCTCTTCTGTAGCTGGCTCTTCAATTGTTGGATCCTTGGCCGCTGGCTCCTCAACTTCCATATCTTTCGCTTCAGGTTCTTCCTCAACAACTTTTGCTTTCTTTGTTACAAATCTGATTTTAGGTTTATGTGTTTTAGAGGATGATGGAGCATCACTCTTATTCTTCGTTCTGTTTTCAACCTTCTTACCAGTCTGCTCTTGAACTTCAGTTTCTGAACCAGTGAGGAATTCTTTCAGCGTAATTCCTTTATCCTCCAGCCAGTTATTGGTGTTAGCCAATATAGACTCGAATCTCTTCCTTAGGGAAGTCAGCTCCTTTTGAGACCATTGGATTGGCGGCAGAGGAGTACTAGCTATATGTTCTGCTTCATACTTAGCATCAACCAACTTTCCATCATCCACAAGGTCCTCTGGAATATCAGCAAGTCCAAGGTATTCAATTTGCTCTAGAGACAACCTGCTATAGTCCAGTTTCCTGATGTCTTCCTCTGTTCTCAAATCTATCCAGACATCTTCCACCATGGGTTCATGGAACTGTGTTTTCCTCTTGATTTTATCCTTTACACCCCGGTAATCAAACTTTGGTCTCCTCTTGAATTGCTTCATGGTGACCAACTGCATCTCTGTCTCCATAGCTCTTGCCTTTGCGGTAGTCAATACTGAGTATCTGCCGATTTCTACGGGAAATCTGAAGCCAAGCTTCTTGAGTTCCATCTGTTTGTTATACACGACAATCATTTGCCTGCACAACTCCATCAAGACCAATCTATCTGAAGGAAACCTTGGAAGCATATAAGGGTAGCCTTGGAAAAAGCCAACCCTCAAGTAGGAGAAAGATGGAAATTGCAAAAACATGCAACCAAAACCATTAACCACTGTCCATGCCTCATCTGAAATTCTTCTCTGCTCCAGTTGGGGATTGAAAAGACACAAGAATACGGCAAAGAATGCATCATTCACTCTCCTGAAATGGTGAATTGAGCCTTTCAACGTTAGCTGAGAATAATACTGGTATACTGGGACTACTCTCCTATCCCCTTCTGATGATAATACCGAAAAAATCCTCATGGAGGCTGCAATGTATACCAGATAGGAAGTCATGAAGAACTTGGAGGTAGTGGATACCTTCGTCAACTGATCATGCAAAGCGTTACTGATTTGCTCTCCCCAGAAAATAACCTGCTTGCCTTGGAGTATGACCTTAATGAAGGGATACATCCATTCATGAAATTGTGAAGAGGAAGACAAACCTCTTATCCTGCTGAGGAGGGTAATCAAGTCAGCAACTTCTTCCACGAAATCACTTCAAGGAAAGCTGCGTGGCCATCTAGACAAACTTGACCTTGCAATCTTCAACCATTTGTTGTTGATCACTTTCTTTGCTTTCTCTGGATTCTTGTCATATTCCTTTTGAGCTTCAACAAAGTCAAGCTTCAATACCTCTGTTGCAGGAGGACACATGAACACCTTGTCAATGAACTCAGGATCCAACCTGATTATCACATTACCACTGGCGTCCACCACAGCTCTAATATCTTTGTTATAGAAATGTGCACACTGAAGAACAAATTCTGTATTGTGAGCCGCCACTGGGAAGGAGGATACCAGATGAATATTACTTTCCACTATCTTCCTCATCATAGCACTGGGGTTGCTTGACTTGGTTCTCTCTACAAACTCAGCCATATCAACATGGCCAATCTCTGTATCTCTAATATCCTCAACATTAGAGTGGACTGAGGTGATTGGGAAAACACCTTGATATTTGTACTTCATAGCTTTTGCCTTCTTCGGAGACAAGTCAGTCATTTGGACGAACTTTCACTGAGAAGAAGTTTGACGTTGAACAGAGCTCCGCAAGAGAAACTGCAACAAAAGTCATGATCATGCAATCAGGGAAAATATGGGCAATCTGGGAAAATTGCATGTCGACGATCACGACTATGGGAGTGCGTTTGAAAAAGGGCTATAGTGCGAGCTGGCCAAGAATCAGAGGAGAAGCGGGCTCGGGAAAATGAAATTGGAAATTTTCCAGTGTTAGGAAAATTTGAGATATTTTTTTTTTGCACGGGCGGCAAAATTCGCCGCCCTTGCATATGAGGGTTTTGGTATATTTGCATCGGCGGCGAATTTTGCCGCCTTTGCAGTTTGAGAGAACAGTGAGATAGTTGGAGCGGCAAAATTTGCTGTCGATGCAGGAAATAGAAAAGAGGTTTGTTTGGTATGAGCGGCAATTTTCGCCGACACTGCATATTGATAACCAGTTGTAAGTTCATTGCTTTTTGATGTTCCGTCGGCGAATTTTGCCGACATCACATGGGGGAAAGTTCTATATATGCCCGAGCGGCGAATTTCACCGACAATGCACTTGAAAAGTGGATTGAGGTTCTAGCGGTGAACTCGGGCGCTGTTGCATTTGATTAACACCTACGAGTTTATGTGCGGGGGTCGGGATGTTCGCTGTTTTATCACTTGGCAAGGGTTACATGGTCTCCGAGCAGGCTTGGCGAAATCCGCCATCAATGGGATGTGTGCAAGGGTTCAGAGTATCAATACAATACAAGCCCTAGGGTTTTCGGGAGTAAAACCTAGGGTTTTCACAGGGTCGACAACACAAAACGAAAATAACAGACTCTAAACAAAAATGAAACATAAATAAAAACTAAAAACAAACATCAAACGCAAAATACCTATGATAAACTTTGAAGGAAAGGTAGAACGACGAATGAAAGGTAAAACTTACTTGTGCTTTGAAGTGGAAACCCTAAGGATAGATCCGTCGGTGAATCGGAATGGTGTGATCAAGCAAGCGTCGAGAGCATTGGTAAATGAAACAAAGACCTTTGTTATAAGGAAATAACAAGTGAAAACGGGAGTCATAACACTTTTAAAAGGTTAAAACTGGAGTTTAGACGCCTGGCACGAGTGGCCATTAATGGCACTCGACAGTGGAATCCCGAAGATCTCGTTCGGGCGGCGATCTCGGCTGCTACGACATTTGAATCAATCAATATGCAAAGTCGGCGAAAATGGCCGTCGTTACATGTTGGTAACTCCGATGAAAGACATATGCGATGGCGGCAAATTTTACCGCCCTCGCACATTTGAATTCAAAGCGATGTAATAGCGGCAAATTTCGCCGACATTACATCAAAAACAAAAAAAAGCTTAAGTAATATGTAAGAGTGGCAAATTTTGCCGCTCTTGCATATCAAGAGTCAAAAATTTACAAACTTAAAAACGACTAAAATTAACACCCTAACCAATTTACGACTTGAATTTTCCTCGCAAATATCGAGAAATTAATTCAAGGAAACATCGCAAACGAGTTTTAAAATGTCAACTGACCTCGCACGAGAACAAGAAAATCTTTTCTTGATTTGCGATCTTAGAGTGTAGATTCACGAAACGGACAAGTTTCGTGGGGTTGTCTACAAAAACGAGCGTAGTTGATTTTGAGAACAACAGCTGGCTCTAATTGGGGAACTTCCTTTAATCGAACTTTGAAACGATTGAGGGGAGTAGAATCCAGTCTCTAAGTGCCTTCATCCATGCCATTGGGCTATAGAGTCAAGCTAAAAAGAAAAAGACACAAAGACTAAACGAAAACACAAAAATAAAACACAAAACTATACAAATGTACAATTTAACTTATCTGAAACTTCAAGGATTGAAGTGCTTCAGATGATGTCCACTGTGAGGCAACAAGAATGGTGTCCCATCTTGATACTCCAGCAAGAAACTATTTTCACCACAGAACTGATGAATGGTGAATGGACCTCTCCATAAGGAATCAAACTTTCCGTGCATTCCTTTTGGTTCTCTCCTCTTGTCCCACAACAAGACTTGATCTCCAACCTGAAACTCATGAGCCTTTGCCTTCTTGTCGAAGAGTCTCTTTACTTGATTTTGGTGCTTAGCAATACGGTCCACCACAACAGTGCGCTGCTCCTCAAGTTCGGTCAAATACATGATCCTTTTATCAATAGAACTATCAAAAGTTCTATCTTCCAATGCCTTTACCAACTTCAATGCTGGCAATTCCAAGGTGATCAGTATCTCCGCATTCAGACCATATAGAAGCTGAAATGGCAACATGCCTATTGCTCTTTTGGGTGTAATTCTATCTGCCCATAAAGCATCAAACAATGCCTTATGCCAAGTTCTCTGATTCTCATCTACCAGCTTCCTGATGATAGTGACCAGATTCTTATTGCTTGATTCTGCCTGACCATTCCCTTGCGGATAATAGTTTGAAGAATGGGAAAGAGTGATCCCATGCTCATAGCAAAACTCAGTGATTTCATAAGAAGAAAAACAAGTAGCATTGTCTGCTACAATCTTGTTGGGGATTCCAAACCTAGAAATAATGTTCTCTTTAAGAAAACTGCATACCACCTCTGAAGTGGCGTGTTTGACTGGAATAGCTTCCACCCATTTGGTAAAATAGTCTGTTGCTGTAAGAACATAGTTATGTCCGGCACTTGATGATGGATTCACTGCGCCAATGAAGTCAATACCCCATTGCTGAAAAGGCTCCTCAATCACCACTGGTTTGAGAGGTAAGGCTGCCAATTTTGGTTTCCCAACAAACTGCTGGCATAACTCACACCTGCGTACCCAACTGTACGCATCTTGGAATAGTGTGGGCCAATAGTATCGAGCTCGCAAAATCTTGTGAGTCGTTACAGGTGCTGAAAAGTGTCCACCACAAGCCAAATTGTGGAAAGACTCCAAAAGTCTACCTTGTTGCGCTTTATCCACGCAACGTAGAAATACACCGTCAAGACTTCTCTTGTACAAACCATTGTCCTAAAGGACGTAGTTGGCAACTTTTAACTTGACAGTTCTCCTTTCCTTATAAGACAAGTGAGAAGGGCACTCACCATAGGTAAGGAAATGAGCGATATTGGAATACCACTCGTCAGTTGTAGTAACAAAAAGAACAGTTGGCGTGTCCACAACTTCTTCTTCTTCGTCCCCTGTCTCTTTTGGAACGTTGTCTGCGATCAATTGACACAAACCTTTACCCCGCACAAGCTTGGTAGGCTTGATATCCAGATCAAATTCTTGAATTTTAGCGATCCAGTTACCTCTCTTTGTTCCGAACTCTTGTTGAGTTAGGATGGACTTGACTGTTGTATCAGGCACCATGACAATAGTGTGTGAGTTTAGAATATAGAACCTGAAATGCTTAACCGCTTTGACTACGGCGTAGGCATGCTTCTCCATATTCGAATACTTCAATTCATGAGCTTTGAGAGGACAACTCATAAATGATATGGGGGATTAAACGCCTTCCTCATTCTGCTGAACCAGAATAGCTGAAAGTGTGTGTTCTGAAGCGTAGCTATAGACTAGGAAATCCTTAGTGTAGTCAGGACAGACAAGAACTGGAGCATGAGCAATGGCTCTCTTGATATCCTCGAACGCTTCCTTACCTTCCGCAGTCCAACGGAAAGTGGCCTTACCCTTCATCATATTAACAATGTGATGGGTTTTTTCTGCAAACTCAGGAATGAACCTTCGCAGAAAATTCACCTTTCCAAAGAAAGAATGAATAGCAGTCTTACTTGCTGGCAGAGTGAGACTTTGAATAGATTTGACCCTCTCCGGGTCGATCTTAGTACCTTCTCGGGATACAATGTGTCCGAGAAGCTTGCCTTCCGTTACCCCAAAAACTGACTTCTTGGGATTGAGTGAAATACCATTTTGCTGACAGCGCTCCAGCACTTGTCGCAAATGATGTGCATGATCATGACGATTTTTGGAGAACACAGTCAAGTCATCGAGATACACTATGATGAACTTACCCATTTCATCTCTGAAAGCAAGATCCATCGCTCTCTGAAATGTTGCGCCAGCGTTGATCAGACCAAAAGGCATTCTGCGATATGCAAATGTGCCCCGCGGTGTGGTGAAGGCGGTCTTGAACTGATCAGCTTCATTTACCTCCACTTGATTGTACCCTAAAAAACCATCTAACATAGATAGCATTTCTGAACCTGTCACTGTTTGCAATACTTGGTCCATGATGGGCAAAGGGTAGTTATCTTTCAAAGAAGACTGGTTGAGATTTCTGAAATCAACACAGATACAGATTTCTCCGTTCTTCTTCCTTACAGGTACTATGTTTGAAATCCATGTGGAATGATGAATTGGAAAGATAATCCTTGCATTTAGCATCTTCTGAATTTCAGAAAGAATCGTACCTGATATCTTTGGGTTGTATTGCCTCTGCTTCTGTTTGTAAGGCAACGATCTAGCTTTGAGGGGAATTTTGTGTCGAACCTCCTTAGGCCTGAAAGACTTCAGATCATCATAGGAGTAAGCCAAAACATCAATGTAATGGTGGAGGAGGGTAATGAGTTTGAATCTTTCATCAGCAGTGCAGCATTTTCCGATGTTGACCATCTTAGGATCTGTTTCTGTACCCAAATTGACCTGTTCAAATTCCATGGAGGAATTCGAATCCTGCTGTTGTTGCCGTTGCTTGATATACCTGTCGTGTTTATCAAAGAGTCTCTCGAGGGAAACCAATCCTTTTGGGATTTTATTTCCTTTCAACTGTAGAAATTCTTCACCAGTCTGCGAATCTACCTCAGAAACATATTCACGAGGTGGTGATTCACTTCCTTCAAAGTAGAGCTCATCAAAACTATCCATCTTTTCCAGGAAAGCAATGATCTGATTGTCACCATTGAACACCTGCCAATGGTCAGCATTATCAGGTACACTTGGTCAGAAGACCAGTTCAATAGTGTACTTATTTCCTTTGAAATCTTTGTGAGGCACCATGAGAGTGGCGGAAACAGCCAATGAATCTACACGGTCATTGAACTCTCTTGGTACTGCTGATATATTGAAAGCATCAAAATCTTCAATGCAATCCCATACGCGATTGCGATAGTGTCTCAATCTTTCATTTTTTGTTTGGTACAAATTTCTTACTTGACATACCACCAATTCGGCATCCCCTTGAGCATGAAGGCTCTTAACACCTCTGGCGCGCGCCGCTTCTAATCCGAGCAACAAGGACTTGTATTCGGCGGTGTTATTGGTATTGTCAAATTGTAGCTTGTATGAAAAAGGTAAAATATCACCTTGTGGCGATATCAAAACCACTCCGGCTCCAGAACCGGTAGAAGAACAGCTGCCATCAAATTCTAAAATCCAGACTCCGTTAGAATTTGATTTCTTGGACTTTCTCAAGTCAGAAGATTCCTCTTCATCAGTGAGGGAAGAATCTGGAATTGCTATACCCTTACCTGAACTTTCATTTGAAAACTCCTCTGAGTCTCCATCTGACATATCAGAGCTATCACCCGATGTATCCTCATCTGATGAATCGAAACAATCTTCAGTAGATAGAAAATAGTTACCCATTCCCGAGGACTCAAACAAAATTTGAGCTTTGGGGTTTGATGTTTGAGTAACAATATATTTCGCCTCCTTCTCAGGAAGCAGTTTCTGCATGACATCTTTAACAGGTATCCTAGCCTCAGACAAATCCATGTTCAACTCACCACCCACATCTTTGCAGAAATTACGTCCAAGAAGAATGCCGTATGAAGCCGGAACGTCAGCTACCAAGACTGTCATCTTGATTCTCTTATCCGGAAAAGCTGCAAATGCAAATTGGGCGTCTTTGATTTGACCCAAAAGTGGAACTTGCTTATTCTCCATAGAGAAACACCTTCCAAAAGTTTTGGTTAAGGTGAGGCCAAGGGCATCTGCTACCTTAGCAGGCATCACATTGTCTGAGGCTCTAGAATCTATTACGCAATTGCTCAATTTATGACCATTTACTAATAGGGAAACATAGAAGGGTTCAATTTTTCCAGAAACCTCAGGGGGAGTAGTAACAAGATTGTTTTGGGTAGGCTTACTTTTAGAGGAGTCATGAGTAACTTTGGGAAACTCTTGTCCTGCAGGGACGGTCTTATTTTTGACGTATTTGGCTAATCTATCAAATTGTTCAGGATTAGCCTGTAAATATTCAACTTCAGACATTTGTATCTTAGTTCTCCTAGCATGGTCTATTATATCAAACTGCTGAAAAGAATTAGATAAGGAGGAAGAAAAACCATCATTTTGATTTTTGGTTGAAACAGCACTAGTCTGAGGATTAGAAGTGAAAGGTACAAATTCATTAGAAGCACCTACTTGTTTATTGAACACAGGGTCTTTTGAATGGAAAGGTAGTGGAGTCCCCCGTTTAGCGATTGAAATTGCCGGTTGAGATTCTTCTCTCACCTTCCCTTTATCAGCTTGAAGAGCTGACTGATTTTGAGACCTAGTGAAAACAGCATATGCTCCTTCACTCACTTCTCCCTTTTCAGCTTCGTCCTGGTAGTTCAGAAAGCTGATGGTAGAGTCGCCAGCTAACTCTTCTTCTCCTTCTGTGAAGAGATTAGCACCATTTTCATATTCCAACTCAGGTTGGAAAGAGAGTTCATTCTCAGCTTCATAGTAGCCAACAGCAGAGTTGACTGGCGCTGCCTCAATAGCAAGCTTCCCCTGAGTAGGAGGAAGACGGTTTTGCTGTCCTTGATTCCTAGCAGCATTGCCTTGATATGAATTGTTTGGGAATGTCCTCCTGGGTATATCTCGGTAAGGAGGCGCAGATATACCTTGGGACATTTATCTCTTGAGAGCCATCAATTCATTTGCTAGCTTTTGCACCATGGGATCCGTGGTGCTTGTGGAATGGTTTTCAGTAGAAGAGGAGCTTTTGTTTCTATTAGCATCCCTTCTTATCTTACCCGCCAGGATAAGATCATCTTCTACCTCTGTTGCCAGAATCTGAGCCGCAGCAAGATCAATAGGAGCAGCTCGCCTCAATAGGAAACTCACCTCCGGAAGCTGTGTATTAATAAAGAAACATTTGAGATTCTCCGCTGTGGGCTCAGCGGTAGCGGGAATCCTATTTCTCAATTTGTTGAACTTAGCGATGAAATCTTGTATTGGTTCCCGAGGCTCCTTTTTCATCTGTGTCAGCTGTGCCAATAACGCATGGGCATCTTCCGCAGGTTTGAACCTAGCCTCGAACTTAGTTTTGAGAGTAGCCCAGTTTGTTATGGTTTGGGTTTGGAGGTGGTAGAACCAGTCTGCAGTAGCGCCTTGTAGTGTTTCTACAAAGAGTCGCACAGCCACGTCTTCGTGTTCGACACCTATTACACCGCAGGCTATACAGAAAGCCGCAATGTGCTCATCAGGATGAACTTTTCCGTCACCATAAAATTTGGGGAAATTCTTTCTCGAACTACGAGGTAGTTCATGTAATGGTGGGGTCAAGTTTAGAGGACCAAAGGTATTTCCCCAAGGGCCTTGGGCTGCCATGATGCGCCGGTTGAAAGGTGGTATAACAAACCTTGGTGGTGTATGAACAGCCAAAACTCTATTAGCACTGGCAATAGAAACTTCACCTGGTATTGGAGACCTGGTGTTTGTAGGGGGAAAACTCCTGGTGCGCTGAAGACAAGGTCGTGGAGTTAAGAATCCAAAATTATTCTGCCGCATTAATTCAAATGCAGGATCAATAATACCCTGAGCCCTCTTACTTCTGGTGTATCGAGAATCTGCCAGACTGTATTATACTAAACACAATATTTGCAAGAAAATGGAAAAGAACTGAAGAATGCTTCAACTCGAAGCGTGAGGCTTCAAGTTGCATGTTCGATCCCCAGCAGAGTCGCCAAAAAACTGTTGGGTGAATATTTTGTCGTTAACTCGCTAACGGCAAAATGGGTATATCAACCACAGCTATGATGAGACAAAGTCTCTCCTCTCAGCAAGGGGAGGTTCCCTCTAATTACTTAATTTTTGCAAATCAAACAACTTATCAAATTTATATACACTAAAAACTAGGTTGGTGGTGGTTCCATCTCATCTCATTCTCTTTTTTCAGAATAGATGTTTATACTTCAAACTCTTGATATAAAACTTGTAAATTATCACAATATCACAGAAACACAAAGTTTTCCGTTACCTCACTCACTACTTGTAACCAGAACTCTTTGAAGCAGGATGCAGCCCAAAGTCTTCACTCCTCTTCAATATGATAAAAGTAATTCAAATATAACAACTTGCAGCACAAAGTCCCCAAACTGTTGTATTTTCACAAACATGAACATATAACCCACAACCGATTTGATAACACAAAGTTTATCAGAATCAAATTTAGAGCGCTCTTCAATCACTTGAAACAAACTCCACCGTTCAATTATTATCAATTAAGATTATGATAGCAAGACATAAGAACAAAACTATCACAACACAAATAATCCCAAGACAAAGATTGGAATTGAACTTGCTTTCTTGTATTGATGAATATTTGAATATTGATTTTCACAATAAGCACAAAGTCTTGATTTGCTTTTCAATTCACCAGAGTTTTCTTGCAATAGATAAAAGATAATATTTACAAAAGAGGTCCCCTTTATTTATAGGGAAAGACCTTGAGAAAATCTAGGAAATCTACAACTACTTTGACTTATTCAAAAATAGTCCTTATTGACTTGGGACTTCCTATTTTTTACATGTAATTGCATATCAAAAATGTACATGTAAAAATGTCCAAAACTGTTTTGAAAGTACATTTGAAAATCAGAAAATAAACTAAGGGAAAAAACCAGCTGCTTCAATTTGTGTCACCAACTTTTCTCACGTGGTCATCATACATAGTGAAGGTCGCCTGCATTTCAATGCTATCTGGGTTGAATGTGTTTTTGAAGATCATCCTGGCCCTCACTATGGCATCCCTTACTGTAGTGATTGACTTGGCATGATTGGTTAACCTGGTTTTCAAATTGTCCAAGGTTAACTGGTTGTCTAATATGCTGTCCACAGAAGTTATTGAAAATACCTTGTCTTCAAATTCTTTCTGAAACATGTCCTCAAATTCCTTAACCATTTCTTCTGCAGAAAGAAACTGGTTATCCAGTGATACCAATTTACAAGGCAACTCCTCCAGCTTATGCAAAATGTTAACATCATTTTCTTCACTGGTTTCCTTTGCAGCTTCGAGATCCTTGATCAAATTTCTTAGCACATTGCTCCTGTACATTAGAGCTTCCTTTGTTTCTATATATGAATCCCTGTTGGAAATGGCACCAATGGATATTAAAGTGCTCATTTTCAGCTTCCTCATTTCCACCCACTTATCATGAGTATCCTCTGTGCGCTCAATATCATGAGACATGGCATCAATGAGATCGTTGAGTTCTGCCCTTACTCTCCTCATCTTATCCGTTTTCTTAAATACCTCCGTGAGCAAAGAGATTCCCTGGGCTCGCATCCTGTCCAAGTACTCTTCAAGTACTTTCCCTCGGAGGTGAGTCTTTTCTGCTTTCAGGATGACAGGGTCTTCTACAGATACGGCCTCTGGAGTAACTGCTTCTGAATTCAAAGTGATCTTTCTTACCACTGCAGTCAGCTGTTCTTCCTTTGCCTTATAGTAATCTTTCATTTCTTTTTCCCTGTCAAACTTCTGGATCAGGATGTCCATGGCTGACTGCATATCATTTTTAGCGCTTTCATGTGTGATTTTGCCCAATTCAACCCTAGAAATTGAGTAGTCATTCATGTCAAAATTTTCAACAGTTGCATCCTGTGGGGGTTTTGCTATCTCCAAAACTTTCTGCCCCTTTTCTTCAAGTACCCTTGAAAGGATCTTTGGTTTCTTCGGAGCCTTAGGTTTTGCAGGTGCCAGCTTAGTGAAATCAAAATCATCTGGAGAGATGACTTGCTTTTTCCTCTTTGGCGTGTAAGCTGACAACCAAGGTGGCAGCAGAGAAATACTCACATTGGAGTCCATTCCTACCACTGGTGTTACTGGAACTGTACTTGTGCTGGTGGTAGAAACAATAGGCGGGGTGTTGGTAAAAACCGCACCTGTTACATTGGCACTTGAAACTACTCAGTATTCATCACAAAATGATCAAACATAGAAGTATCTCCTATATCAAATGACGAAGAAGACAAACTAGGAATTGAATCAGAAGAATGGAGAACATTTTCAAAAGTGCCTTGGGGATTATCAAAAATTATTTTAGGAGGAGAAGGGGATTCAGAGGAAGGAATGATAATAGGGGAAATAGACACAGGGGCTGCGACAGGTGTATTCTGCTGTGGGGACAAAGCCTCTTTATCTTGTTGCTCTGAATTCTTGTCTTCAACATCCATCTCTTCTGTAGCTAGCTCTTCAATTGTTGGATCCTTGGCCGCTGGCTCCTCAACTTCCATATCTTTCGCTTCAGGTTCTTCCTCAACAACTTTTGCTTTCTTTGTTACAAATCTGATTTTAGGTTTATGTGTTTTAGAGGATGATGGAGCATCACTCTTATTCTTCGTTTTGTTTTCAACCTTCTTACCAGTCTGCTCTTGAACTTCAGTTTCCGAACCAGTGAGGAATTCTTTCAGCATAATTCCTTTATCCTCCAGCCAGTTATTGGTGTTAGCCAATATAGGCTCGAATCTCTTCCTTAGGGAAGTCAGCTCCTTTTGAGACCATTGGATTGGTGGCAGAGGAGTACTAGCTATATGTTCTGCTTCATACTTAGCATCAACCAACTTTCCATCATCCACAAGGTCCTCTGGAATATCAGCAAGTCCAAGGTATTCAATTTGCTCTAGAGACAGCCTGCTATAATCCAGTTTCCTGATGTCTTCCTCTGTTCTCAAATCTATCCAGACATCTTCCACCATGGGTTCATGGAACTGTGTTTTCCTCTTGATTTTATCCTTTACACCCTGGTAATCAAACTTTGGTGTCCTCTTGAATTGCTTCATGGTGACCAACTACATCTCTGTCTCCATAGCTCTTGCCTTTGTGACAGTCAATACTGAGTATCTACCGATTTCTACGGGAAATCTGAAGCCAGGCTTCTTGAGTTCCATCTGTTTGTTATGCACGACAATCATTTGCCTGCACAACTCCATCAAGACCAATCTATCTGAAGGAAACCTTGGAAGCATATAAGGGTAGCCTTGGAAAAAGCCAACCCTCAAGTAGGAGAAAGATGGAAATTGCAAAAACATGCAACCAAAACCATTAACCACTGTCCATGCCTCATCTGAAATTCTTCTCTGCTCCAGTTGGGGATTGAAAAGACACAAGAATACGGCAAAGAATGCATCATTCACTCTCCTGAAATGGTGAATTGAGCCTTTCAACGTTAGCTGAGAATAATACTGGTATACTGGGACTACTCTCCTATCCCCTTCTGATGATAATCCCAGAAAAATCCTCATGGAGGCTGCAATGTATACCAGATAGGAAGTCATGAAGAACTTGGAGGTAGTGGATACCTTCGTCAACTGATCATGCAAAGCGTTACTGATTTGCTCTCCCCAGAAAATAACCTGCTTGCCTTGGAGTATGACCTTAATGAAGGGATACATCCATTCATGAAATTGTGAAGAGGAAGACAAACCTCTTATCCTGCTGAGGAGGGTAATCAAGTCAGCAACTTCTTCCACGAAATCACTTCGAGGAAAGCTGCGTGGCCATCTAGACAAACT
This sequence comes from Cunninghamia lanceolata, assembly GCA_027924645.1. Classification (NCBI taxonomy): domain Eukaryota; kingdom Viridiplantae; phylum Streptophyta; class Pinopsida; order Cupressales; family Cupressaceae; genus Cunninghamia; species Cunninghamia lanceolata. The sequence continues at coordinate 5,212,681 of BSBN01000828.1, forward strand.
TGACCTTGCAATCTTCAACCATTTGTTGTTGATCACTTTCTTTGCTTTCTCTGGATTCTTGTCATATTCCTTTTGAGCTTCAACAAAGTCAAGCTTCAATACCTCTGTTGCAGGAGGACACATGAACACCTTGTCAATGAACTCAGGATCCAACCTGATTATCACATTACCACTGGCGTCCACCACAGCTCTAATATCTTTGTTATAGAAATGTGCGCACTGAAGAACAAATTTTGTATTGTGAGCCGCCACTGGGAAGGAGGATACCAGATGAATATTACTTTCCACTATCTTCCTCATCATAGCACTGGGGTTGCTTGACTTGGTTCTCTCTACAAACTCAGCCATATCAACATGGCCAATCTCTGTATCTCTAATATCCTCAACATTAGAGTGGACTGAGGTGATTGGGAAAACACCTTGATATTTGTACTTCATAGCTTTTGCCTTCTTCGGAGACAAGTCAGTCATTTGGATGAACTTTCACTGAGAAGAAGTTTGATGTTGAATGGAGCTCCGCAAGAGAAACTGCAACAAAAGTCATGATCATGCAATCAGGGAAAATATGGGCAATCTGGGAAAATTGCATGTCGACGATCACGACTATGGGAGTGCATTTGAAAAAGGGCTATAGTGCGAGCTGGCCAAGAATCAGAGGAGAAGCGGGCTCGGGAAAATGAAATTGGAAATTTTCCAGTGTTAGGAAAATTTGAGATATTTTTTTTTTGCACGGGCGGCAAAATTCGCCACCCTTGCATATGAGGGTTTTGGTATATTTGCATCGGCGGTGAATTTTGCCGCCTTTGCAGTTTGAGAGAACAGTGAGATAGTTGGAGCGGCAAAATTTGCCGTCGATGCAGGAAATAGAAAAGAGGTTTGTTTGGTATGAGCGGCAATTTTCGCCGACGCTGCATATTGATAACCAGTTGTAAGTTCATTGCTTTTTGATGTTCCGTTGGCGAATTTTGCCGACATCACATGGGGGAAAGTTCTATATATGCCCGAGCGGCGAATTTCACCGACAATGCACTTGAAAAGTGGATTGAGGTTCTAGCGGTGAACTCGGGTGCTGTTGCATTTGATTAACACCTGCGAGTTTATGTGCGGGGGTCGGGATGTTCGCTGTTTTATCACTTGGCAAGGGTTACATGGTCTCCGAGCAGGCTCGGCGAAATCCGCCGTCAATGGGATGTGTGCGAGGGTTCGGAGTATCAATACAATACAAGCCCTAGGGTTTTCGGGAGTAAAACCTAGGGTTTTCACAGGGTCGACAACACAAAACGAAAATAACAGACTCTAAACAAAAATGAAACGTAAATAAAAACTAAAAACAAACATCAAACGCAAAATACCTATGATAAACTTTAAAGGAAAGGTAGAACGACGAATGAAAGGTAAAACTTACCCGTGCTTTGAAGTGGAAACCCTAAGGATAGATCTGTCGGTGAATCGGAATGGTGTGATCAAGCAAGCGTCGAGAGCATTGGTAAATGAAACAAAGACCTTTGTTATAAGGAAATAACAAGTGAAAACGGGAGTCATAACACTTTTAAAAGGTTAAAACCAGAGTTTAGACGCCTGGCACGAGTGGCCATTAATGGCACTCGACAGCGGAATCCCGAAGATCTCGTTCGGGCGGCGATCTCAGCCGCTACGACATTTGAATCAATCAATATGCAAAGTCGGCGAAAATGGCCGTCGTTACATGTTGGTAACTCCGATGAAAGACATATGCGATGGCGGCGAATTTTACTGCCCTCGCACATTTGAACTCAAAGCAATGTAATAGTGGCAAATTTCGCCGACATTACATCAAAAACAAAAAAAAGCTTAAGTAATATGTAAGAGCGGCAAATTTTGCCGCTCTTGCATATCAAGAGTCAAAAATTTACAAACTTAAAAACGACTAAAATTAACACCCTAACCAATTTACGACTTGAATTTTCCTCGCAAATATCGAGAAATTAATTCAAGGAAACGTCGCAAACGAGTTTTAAAATGTCAACTGACCTTGCACGAGAACAAGAAAATCTTTTCTCGATTTGCGATCTTAGAGTGTAGATTCACGAAATGGACAAGTTTCGTGGGGTTGTCTACAAAAACGAGCGTAGCTGATTTTGAGAACAACAGATACTTTTCAAGAGAGGTGTGAAACCAACAATCACACCTACATTGCTATGTGCTAAAAACACCATCAAAAAATCCCTGAAACAGTGAAACCATCACCAGAGCATACTTTTTTATATTATTTGAGAGCATTAAATTCTAATATTGCTGTTATGATACAATCCATGAGAGGGGTAACTTTACCAGCTGCTTTTGATATTGCAATAAGAGAAGAAAATAGTTTAATACAAGCTAGTAAGATAGCACCTAGGCCACTAATGCCAATTTTCCCAGATATACAACCTTTAATACCAATTTCAGCCCCACATATTTCAGCAATACCATCTTTTGGTTATCAAGCAAATACACAAAATGGTACAGTCCCTTTCATTCTAAATTTTGAGAGTTGAAAGAAAACCAACAAAGTATAACAAAAATACTATAGACTATGAGCAATGACCTAGTGAGTCTAAAATCAAAACAAACCAGAATAATAGGCCTTATCAAGTAGCCCCTTACAATGCAAATAGACCTAGTTATCAGGCAGATTATCAGGGTCAAATGAGAAATTACAACAATAGGCCAAATCAGCAATACAATCCAAATGTTGTTAGTACATCAAAGGAAATAGTGCCTATACAGAAGAACATGGTTCAAGACTATGCATGGTGTTACCCCTGTAATCAGCCTCATAATTAGGCCACTTGCCCAAATGGGATAGTAAATCAAGCTTTGATAGTACATAGTAACTATGTTGCTTCTAAAAATTTAGCAAGTGATGTAAACAACCAGCTGCACATTTAGACTCAGTATGTTAATCCTGATGTAGCTTTAATGAATTGACAGGCTAATGAATTTTGTGGTGTAAATCAATTTCTAGGTCAAAAGCAATCATTTACTAATATTGCAACAAATACAAGATCAAAAAAGAGAGCTATTGACTTGCAACAACAATCTAGAACTGCAAATCAGCAAGCTGATAGTGGTAAACAACAAGCTGGAAATGTACCACAACAAGTTGATAAAGGAAAAATTTTAGTTTCTACAACTTAGAATGAATAGAATCAAGCTTCTACATCAAGGGATTTGCATATTTTGTCAAGACAACCAACTATAGAAAATAAATAGCCAGCTAAAGACCAACCAGAGGTTGTTGTCCCAAAAGTACAACAAAAGGTTAGTGGTTCTGCATTTAATATTTTGGATCATATGAAAAAGACAATAGTAAGCATGTCTACTTTAGATGCTTTACACATTCCAGAACAAAAAGATTTGTTACAAAATGCATTATCTCAATTGCCTTTGTCAAATGAAGTCTAAAAATCACATCAACCTCAGATTATGATTGCAAATGAGGCAGAAAAAAGAATAGAACAGCCTAAACCAATAGGAAAACCTCCACCATTTTATGTCACTTTGATCAGAGGTGATTATCTAGTACATAATTGCATGATAGATTCAGGAGCCAGCAGCTCAGTTATGCCAAAATAACTAGCTAATAAGTTAGGTCAGAAATATGAACCTTTTGTTAGAGGTGTTGTACAAGTGGATGGAACTGAAGTAAACACATTTGGAATGTTAAAAAATTTAGTCCTTACTTTGCATGCTTGTCCAAACTTTGTTATATACCAGGACATTTATGTCATTGATCTGCCACCTACCTTTGCCATTTTCTTATCCAGAGATTTTACAACAAGGTTAGGAGGGTATTTATCATTTGATTGGACACATTTATTCTTCAGAACTAGATATGGAACCAAGGTTACAATCAAGTCTGAACCACTAGTAGAAGATCACCTGGAACCTTACACACCCAGTTCCATAAATGCCAATCTTTCCATTTTTGATCAAGAAGATCTGATTCCTATCCAAGGCCTAAACACACATTTAGAAGGAATTCCAGATATAGTTTTAGATCAATGGGTAGTAGAAAACCATGAAACAGATCCATTTGAGAAAATGGATGAGATAGGCCTTGCTATGTACATGATTCAAGAGAATAATACAGTTATTCTAAATCTGATTAAAGAAGAAAAACAACAAACTGTAGAGTTTGAAAATGAGGTTTGGGAACTATATTTTGATGGTTCTAGAAGTAAGGTAGGAGATGAAGGGGGTGTTGTTTTAGTTTCTCCTACAAATGAGAAATATTATTCATCTTTTAGATTTGCTTTCAACTGTTCTAACAATTTAGCTAAATATGAGGCTTTAGTTCATGGAATAGAATGGGCAAGAAAAAAAATCAAGTGCTTAAAAGTTTTTGGAGACAGTGATTTAGTGGTTAAACAAGTTAGAAACCTTGCTGCTACAAAAATGACTTGTTGAAGTTATATAAACATAGAGTTTGGGACATGATAGAAGAGTTTGATGCATTTAATCTGATATTTGTACCTAGAACTGATAACAAGCAAGCTGACAAATTAGCTGCCATAGGAGCTGAGTATGATATTCCTATAGAAATGAAGAATATTCAGTCTCCTTTATATGTCAAAGTTGCTGTTAGACCATCAGTTCCAGATAATAATGTCAATTGGTAAGTGTTTGACAGTGATGAACAGATTGTAAATTTCTTAATGGAAGAGGTTGAATTTTCTGCATGTAATCAGCAGAAATTTGCACAGCAATATGATGATCAGATACTTTAGTTAAGATCAAACAAGCTACTCAAGGGCTTAGTGACCTTGGAATCTATCTTTAATACTAATGATCAAGTAAGAAAATACAAAGCCATCTTGTCAATAAAGCAAGAGCATTATGAACCTATTGAGATCTTTAAAGGAAAGTTGCTCAAGCTGGGAAAGATATGTACAAAACAAGAACAAGCATTCATCCAGCGTTCTCAAGAGTTTAGTGACATTTTTGCATGGGAATATAGATATCTGAAAGGTTTCAACCCTGAGTTAGCTCAACACACAATAGAGCTGGAACCCAAAGCTAAACCTATCAGACAAAAGCAAAGGGCACTGAATCCCAAACTAAAAGTGCTCATGAAGACAGAAGTCAATAAACTCATTGAAGGTAACATCATTTTTCCTATCAAACATACTTCATGGGTTTCTAACTTAGTTTATGTCAGAAAAAAGAATGGAGAAATTAGATTATGTGTTGATTTCCGTGATTTAAACAAAGCATCTTTAAAGGATCATTATCCTTTACCATCTATGGCGCAGATATTGTAGGTTGTTTCTAGATTAGAAAGGTTTTCCTTATTGGATGGTTATTCAGGTTATAACCAAATTCTTTTAAAAGAGGAAGATAGATACAAGACGACTTTTACCACAAAATGGGGCACACTAGCATATAGAAAGATGCCATTTGACTTATCAAATGCAGGTGCAACATTTCAGAGAGCAATGGACATGGCTTTTCAAGGTTTGATTAATAAAGTTGTGCTTGTATACTTAGATGATGTGACTTTTTTTTCTAAAAAACTGAAGATCATTTTCGTCATTTAAGACTAATCTTTGAAAGATGTAGAGAATTTGGGGTATCATTAAACCCAAAGAAGAGTATTTTCTCTGTTCATGAAGGCAAACTGTTGGGACACATTGTGTCTAAAGATGGAATATCAGTTAATCCTAAAAGAATCATTGCAATATTGGCATTACCTCTTCCTGCACATAAGAAAGGCTTACAAAGCTTTCTGGGAAGAATTAACTTTGTAAGAAGGTTTATTCCTAACATAACAACACTTTTACAACCTCTTACAACAATGCTGAAGAAGAATATTCCTTTTAACTGGACCAAATAAGGAAAGTAGAGCTTTGAAGAGATAAAGGAGGCACTTGCTGCTGCTCCCACTCTGATAAATCCAAACTTTGATAAAGACTTCATTTTATATGCATTTGGCAGTTTGGATACTATATCAGCTATGCTTTGTCAGCAGAACAATGAAGGAATGGACCAACCTGTGGCATTTTTCAGCCAAGTTCTGCATGACTATGAGGTAAGATATTCTTTTGTTGAAAAACATGTATTAGTTGTTATTAGGAGCTTAAAGAAATTCAAACATATGCTTTGAAATAATAGAATTCATTTAATGGTTGCTCACCCAACAGTGAAATAATTTTTGCTCAGTAAGGATTTAAATGATAAGAGAGTAGGGTGGATAACCAAGGTCATGGAATATGATATACAAATTAAGGTAACCAAGCTAGTCTGAGGTAAAGGATTGTGTGAACAACTTGTAGAAAATGAAGGATACAACAAAGAACTTGAAGGAGAGGTTGAGACAATGCTTCAAAACAATGAAACAACTACTGTCCAGACCCCCTACAAGTTGGGTGCATGATATGATTCATTATCTGGACACTGGTGATTGTCTACAAGGCTTGGATAGATCTAAGAGAAGATATTACAGATTATAGGCAATTCCTTATGCTATAATTGATGGAGTTCTATACAAGAGAGACTTTAACAATGTTTTACTGAGATGTGTACAGCTAGATCAGATTCAAAGGATTCTAGAAGAATTTTATGATGGACCTGCTGGAGGTCATTTTATAGCTAGAACAATAGCTCTAAAATTTATGAGAGTTGGTTGCTATTGGCCTGACATGCTCAAAGATGCTCATGAATGGGTAAAGAGATCTCTAAGGTGTTCAATTTTTGTAGGTAAACAAAGACTGGCAACAATGCCTTTACATCCAATTCAAGTGGAAGAACCATTTGGCAAGTGGGGATTGGACTTCATTGGTCCTATTAATCAACCTTTAAGCCAAGGACACAAGTGGATTTTGACTGCTACTGGTTATTTCACTAAGTGGACTAAAGCAGTTGCTTTGAAAGATGCTAACGAAACATCAGTCCTGAATTTTTATCAAGATCTAGTGTCCAGGTTTGGAACTTGTTGTGTGGTTACACAACACGCCCCATTTTGACTTGGCAAAATAGGGACCCAACTTTTTTTGGCTTGGCTTGTCTGCTCTCTGGCGGTTTGGTAAAAGTAAGTCAGGTGCATCATCATGTGGAGTCAGGATGAGGTAAGTCACCATTATGAGGTCAGTTTGTCAAATTTCAAATTTTATTTCTATGACCTCATAGTTTGAAAGAGTATTAAAATTCACGCAGGTTTGTCTTTTACATCATCCTGATATTCCTCAGGATGTGAGAGTTATGAATGGTCAAAGTTTCGGTCAAACCTGATATTCGTAAGAGGAGGGATCATATATATTTTTTATAACCTGTCATCTTTTTGAAGATCATCATCATATTTGAAACATCCCCTGATATGTCATGTGGCTCAAATATCTGGACGTCAACTTTAAATGGTAGTAAGTCGTCCCCGTCAAGCGGTCTTTTGTATCGCGAGTGTCATGTTTTTTGAATGTAACCTGATATTTCTTAATATCCTCCTGACACGAAATATCACCCTTAGCAAATATCCTGGTGACATCATCCAAACTGGATAAATGAAGAAGAAAACATCCTAATGACATCATCATCACATTCACATTTCCACAGGATATTTTCAAAACATGATCATGTTCGCCTAACATGACGATGACGTCATGATGCCTTTCCGATACAAAGAGCGAATATCAGGATGACGTCATCCTGATATTCCGAAAAGAGACATGTAAGTTTGTCTCGTCATCATCATATTTTGAAACATCACCTGATACACCGAAATATCCTCCTGATGTACTAAACATAAACAAAGGTGCTTTTGTCACCTGAATCTTGTCACGATAACAATTTCAATATGAGGGAGGAGGATGATATTGAAACTCAACCCGATATTTGCGAATATCATCTTGCCCTCATGATATCCTGTCATATGGATATCCCCCTGCTCCCATTGCCGCCATTATCATTTAATGTGCACAGACATGGTAGGTAGTTCCCGCCGACCCCGGAACCCAATGAAACACCTGGCGAGATCCTGCGTTTTCACACGAATAATCAAGGAATGTAATCTAACTTGTCAGAGTTGCCCTAAGTGTACCCTAACTGCGAGGTTAAAAGGTAATTCAATCGCCATTTTCACATTTACCTTGCGATAAAATTGGTTTTACAGAGCACCGGCTTCCATATCCGCATACTAGCTACTGTTGCGCGATTTGAGCTCACAGACAGAGGGAAGGAGGTGATCATCGGCTGAATTAGGAACGTCGTTGGCAATCCACTAGTATAAAAGAGAAATTTGCATAACCAGTTAAGTAAATGAAACCCTCATCATGTCATTATTGTTCAGGTATGATGATGGAAGTTTTGGTTTATGCATCCATATGATTAAGTAATGATAAAGAAATATAGTAGGCATAGTGATTTTAATTGCAATATGTATGCATGTATATACCTGTTGTGAGTTAGGATTTTTGTTAATTGCAGGTACTCATGGCCGACAAGCGGTACGTTAAGTGTCAAGAAGAATTCAGTAGGCCTATGTTCTCTTCTCAGAGGGGAGTCCTGTTCAAATATGGAGCAATTACTGATACCCATCAGGGAAGCACTAATCTGGAGGCCTGGTCAGCTAAACTGAATGATGGGCATGACAAGAGTCCTGTGTTGGACGCAGTATTTGTGTCAGGAATGTGGAACGCTACCGGTTTCCCATATTCCATGGAATCTCTGGAGCTGGTTATAGAATGTGCCCGGAATTAGAATCCTTAGACGAGGCAAGGGGTAAAGCATGGGAGAATATATGCAGACCTCTCCATCAAGGGTCTCTCCCAGACATTTGGACTGCCGTTGAGCAATAAAGTAAAGAGTGTGGACCTGAGAAAGGCAGAAAAGGAGTATGAGGCCAACAAGAAATCGGCCAGAAAGAACATGTATCAATGGCGAGCAGAGAATAGCACATATCCTGCAGCGGCCAGACTCCCAGTGCACATGTTTAAATATGATTTCAGTGAGGAGTACTAGTATATGATTGCACTCCTGAATCGAGTAACAGGCCAACCTGATACTGGTAGTTTCAGGGATTGGATGTATGGAATTATAATGATGTGTCTGTATTCGAACACCAAGCCACTATGGGGCCAAATAATAAGTGATGCTCTGCATGAGCAACTGATGAACCTGGGAGGTTCAAATTGTGCATTTTATATGACATCTTACATTGTTTATTCTTGTACTTATAGAGGCACTTTTGATGCCTTAGTTACAGATGGAAGGCTCATAGGCACAAATGCTGCATACATCTGGGATCATCATCCCCAGCTATAGAGAACCAACTACCTCAGAGACTACAAACTGGTCAATGATGCATTCTCTATGCATCTGGTAAGGACCATGGAAGAGGACAGAACAAAAAGATTGAGCATGGAGGCTCAGGAAGTAGTTTACAGGCATGGAGCCTGGTATATCCAGATTGCAACCTTTTCTCACATAAGGGTTGAAGGTTTTGAGGAACAACCCCTCATGCTGCCGAGGTATCCTACCGATGCAGTGATCTTAATGGAATTTATCAGGCAGGACTCCATGATGATAAAGATGTACAAGGACACCAAGAAGCTGCCACCAATTTTGTTCCCAGTTAGCATTGGCAACTATATGTGCCTTGATTCTGACAATATAAAGAAGGTGATGGTCACCCTGAATAAAATGAATCTGCAGCCTTTCCCAATAACAAGACCATATGATCCTTACGGCAGGATACAAAAGATACTAGGAAAGCCTATTCACCAGAGGCACCTAGAAGATTTTTGGGCTGACTGTGAAGATGAGGCAGAAGCCAGGAGAAGAAGGTATCAGAGGTTGACTCTGAACTAAATTAGGACTTTTGCTTGTATCTCCCTTCCCCAACAATTGAAGAAGGATGATGGCAGGATAATGGTAGATGAATATGAACAGAAAAAGATATACAATGACACTATCTCTGCACCTGACCTCACCATGCAGGAAGATATATCTTTGGACCCATTCATTGCCAGGACCATACAGCTGACTCAAGCTTGGGTCGATGATCAGGTAGAGGCATTAAAAAAGAAAGGTGTTGCCATTACGGTGGACAACAAAAAGAAGGGACAGGATATTCCTGGGGAGGTATATGATGACTTCCTGCTTGAGAAAAGGAAGACTAAGGGAGATAAGTTACCTCCACCACAACAACAGAGCAAAAGACCCCCAAGGGGTAAGAAAGTGGATAAACAACCCAAAGGGGTTATAATTGACAGGGCAGTGTTTACATCTAAGGAGACGGCAGGATCAGGATCAGGATCAGAGTCAGAATCCCCTCCAAAGAAAGAGAAGCCCAAGAAGAGTAAGACAGCTGAGGTTGGAATAACTGGGACCCTGGAAGTGGGTCAATCCTCAAAGAAACCTGGAGAAGAGGATATCCTCATGGAGGAAGAGCCTGAAGAAGAAGAGGCTCCGTTAATAATAAAAAGAAAGAGGAGAGCTCCACAGGTGCTGGTCTCTACCATACCTAAGAAACAAAGAACCTCCATGAGAGGTGGAATAAGTGAAACCCCTACACTATTACAAGGGGTAGGTAGTGAAGTGCCGAAGGAACTTCAACATAATGTTCCACTTCCTACAATAGTCAAGTTCAAAACTGAACTTGCAGAGGAGCAAATGAAAGAAACCTCTCAGACGCAAGCAGAAGGACATGTCTCGCTTGATGAGATAATAAATTTGTCTGACGATGAGGTAGTGCAGGATGTGGCTGCACAGAAGATGGAAACACTTGCTGCGGATATAACTATGACTCCTCACAAGCCTCCACCAGTTCAAACTGTGCTTGAGGAGATGAAACAAGCAGAAGAAGAGCAAGAAAAGAGCCCAGAGCAGGTGGCTCAAGAGATAGGGCTAGAAGCATTGATCACAGAGGTGACAAGTCCTGTAGTGGTGGATCTGACAGAGAAACAGGATGCAAGTCCTGAACAGCCAGCAGGATCACTTGATAAAGGCTACCCAACAGAAGAGATAGAGATGGCAGAGTCAGAGGGCCATGCTCTTGAGTTAGGCCAACAAAGTCCACTTGACACATCAGAAGAACCTACTATAGTAGAGGTTCAGGAAGCAAGGGCTGATGAGAAGAAGGAAGCACTAGAGGATCTAGTTGCCAAAATACAAGAAGTTGATAGTGCAGGCTTGGAAGAAGTAATAGCTGCAGAACAACCGCCAGCACCTCAGACAGGATCCCCAGTATCTGGTGACATGGATAAGCAACAAGGGGAAGAATTGGGAATAGATGAAGTAATGATAGAAGAAGGTCATGATCATCATGATCAGCAAATAGATGCGCCACAGGGTTCCCCACACCAAGAAGATGCTCCCCCAGAGAAGGAAATTCCTCAACAGGAGGAAGTGCCGCAAGATCAACAACAAAGTGAGCATCAAGAAGAAGAAAAGGAAAAGTCACCATCTCCACAACATCTATTGATAGAAACAGGAGATATGGGTGAACATCATGAGGATGCTGAAAAACATGATCAGGTACCTCCGTGGTTAGCTAAAGAAGTGAATATTGAAGAGGAGTTTGAAATTCAAGAGTTCGACGTCTCCACCTTGTTCTCCGCTGATATAATGAAACCCAGGAGGAAGGCCAGAATGACATCGGCCATCAAAAGAGATCTGGCAACAGGGAGAAGGACCGCACAAATTGCCATACCTGCGGTGGAGAAAGAAAAAGGTAAAATCACTGTGGATGAATTTCAAATCAACACAGTTGATTTGGGCTTTGCCAATGAGGACCAAGAAGGTCAGGAAGGCAAAGATATTATTGACTCTCTAATTCAAAAGGTGAAGAGAGAGAAGGAGAAGAATAAGCGACATAAAGAGCACATTGCTCAGTTGCATGCCTATATCAAAGGGCTGACCGATCCTGATGATACCACAACTGAACATGCAGTCCCATTGACTACCATTTCTCAGGAGGAGGTAAATAAATTAGACCTCATGAAGCATGAGGCGTCCGTAATAAAGAAATGGATGTCATCCACATTGGATGATGCTGTAGAAATAATGAAAGCCTCTCTGAAGAGGTGGAGCATTTTGAGCGACTCCAAGACTAAGGTGGATAAATTGCAGATGCAGATCGGGAAGAGGTCTTACAAGCTGGAGAGAGTCCTGAGCCTTTTAGGGGAAATAAAGGGGATAAATCCTCATCTGCTTATCAGTAAGCAGGTATTGAACAGTAATACCACATTATTGATAGATATATGGTACAAGGACATTCAATTCGAATGCGGAGTCCTCAAAAGATGCAATAATAAGCTTAGGGATATCAGCATGAGGCTACGGGATTTGATGTCTGAAGAAGTAGTGATATTGGAAGCATTGGAAGGCAAGGTGGAAGGTAAAATAGAAAATCAAGATAAAGAGTCCACCATCAAAGCTGTACACAGCAACTTCCAATCAGAGGCAGATGGTCCACCTGTCCATTTGATAGAAGAACTGATAAATAAAATAATGAGGATCAAGGTCCAGATGGAGAAATATAAAGAAACACTGCAGGACAGGAAAAATAAGCTGGATAACAGCAGAGATAAATATGAAGCACATAGGCACGCCATCATCAAAGCAAAAACTCAAGATGGCGGAGGGATAGATCAAGTGGTGCATTCTTATGAGCAGGTCCGCAGTAGTATGCAACCCCACATGCAGCAGCATCATCATCAGGATAGTGAAAGCTCAAGAAGCGATGCACATGATGATGACCCGCATGAATCAGCTAAGGAGCATGATGAGGATACATCAGCAAGGGGATAGTAGCATAAGTAGTATAGATAGTTGCCAGCTAGCAACTTGTGCCATTTTGTAAAGGTTGACGAAGTCAGATGAATGGTGACCATAGATCTGTATTGATAAATCAGGATCGTAGATCTTTTTGTAACGAATTCCTCACCTTATTCTATAAAAGGTGGTGGAATGCCCTATTTTGAACATTCAAAACTTAATTGAAATCTGTTTGCTGAAGTATTCAGGGCTCATTTCAAAGCTATTGTATACGTACATGTCTTTTGCATACTTAATAAAGGAAAAGAGTATTTTGATTACAAGTCCTAGTAAATCTTGAGTAATCTGTGTCTGAATTTTGGATATGTGCTTTGATTTGCTGTGTCCCTTGGAGTGCTCATCATGTTGCATGTATTGTTTTCATTCATCATCCTCTGAAGTTTGCATCAACTATATCTAGCTGTGGAATATCCTGGTGAACATATGGTTTGATTTCTTTTCCTCATGACAGTATCAAGTACGTATGTGGATCAATAGCTAAAGGTTCAACCTTAAATTGAAGTATTCCTTTTAGTTTTTTTTAATTTCAGAGCATTTCATCTCCATAATTGCAAATAATTGATAATCTTAAGCAAACAACACAAATATGCAGACATCTCGTAGATAATCATAAATATTTAGCATATTTGAATACAAAGCATGTAGAACTAAAAATATCATGCAAAGATTGAGGTATTTCCACATCTTCTCATCAAATAACTGCATAATATAACTTCTCTGTAAAGAATTTCTGCAAGAATGTCATGATGATGATAAAATTCCACGTAAGGCCCCAAAATGGAAACAGCAACTCACATTAACCTTTGAGTGACTTCAGACGATTAAGACCTAATCACCGGAGACTTGGGATCCTGAATTCTTTGAATTCATAGTATCTTTCAAGATGAATAAAGGTTAATGTGTACTTTTATTCTATGTTTGTTTGTGACTAACATCATGACCAACAGAACTCCTGACTCAATTATTTCAGATAATGCTTTAGCATTTATTAGATTAAGAATATCTAATTGGTCTGTCCAAAACAACATATTTTTGAATACTTCATCAAATTATTACCCTCAAGGTAATGGACAGGCTGAATCAACTGACAAAAATCTGATTAAGATCATAAAGAAAACAGTTGATGAGAATTAGAGGTCTTGGCATTATAAGTTAAAGTTAGCATTGTGGGATGATAGGATTACACCTAAAAGATCAACAGGTAATTCACCTTATGTGCTTACATATGGAAAGGAAGCCAAGTTACCAATAACAGTGGAGTTGCTAACACTTAGCTACATAAAAGAGCTAGAGTTACTTGAAGAACAACTAATGGAAGTCAAGCTTGCACAGCTGATTAAACTTGAAGAAATCAACAAAGAGACCTTGAAAACATTAGAAGTACACCAGGCCCAAATGAAAAGGACTTTTGATAAGAGGGTAGTACCAAGAGTTTATAAAGAAGGAGATCTAGTTTTCAAATGGAATGAGTTGAAGAGCAGAGCAGGACAACATACAAAGTTTGATGTAGTGTGGGATGGACCATATATAATTACAGAAAGTAAGCAACACAATGTATTTCAGCTTGCTAAGTTAGATGGTGAGGTGTTGCCAATCCCAGTTAATGGGATTCACCTCAAGATATGTTACTAGTAAGGCAGCCTTATGCTGCAAATGAGTGCTTTTGCACAGTTAGTTTCAGTTTTGTAGTTTTGTTTCCAAGAAGTGCTTTTACACATGTTGCTGGTTTTGTTTTAGGAAAATTAGTTTTAGTTTTAGTTTTTAGTTAGTTGCTGCTGTTGTGTTTAGTTAGTGTGAGTTGCAAAATTTCTCTAAGTTCAGGGCAGAAATGACTCTATGCCCAATGGATTTACAAAGGCTACTGGTTCTAAACTATTTAGCAGACAAACACCTCTGAGAGGTCTCCAGAAATTTTACTAATTTTTTGTTCACACTTAAAATTTGTTGGACCTATGAGTAATTGTTTAGAAAGAATAAAAGAAAACTTCAAAGTTATGCATTCATTAAATAGTTGATGCCTTGATAGAGTAAAGAATGATATCCAATTGTCAGGATAACCCATCAGTCTAATCAAGACTGATGAGTTATCATGACAAGAAAATAAGTTGTCAAGAAATCAAAGATTCAAGAAATACAGTTGATGTACACAGTTTGATCTTTCAGGAGTTGTAAGTTAGATTGATTATTTAGTTAATTAGTTTTGAATAAAAGAAAGAAAGATATTTGTATTGTATTGTTATTTCATGTCATGTTTTGAACACACATTCAAGTATCTATTACTTTATCTCATGCATTGACTGAAAAGGAAATACATATACATCATATGCATAAGAGAAATTAACTAATCATGTTTAAAAGAAGTGTTCAAATGTGTCCCACACAAGCCGTGGGAGTAACTAGATCGAGCAATTGCAGACATGCAAGCTATGCATCTATTTGATAAAAGAAAAAGAAATGAACACATGATAAATTTAAACATCCATCATTGCCTGATGATGGAGATTGTTGTTGATGCTGGCCTTCAAGTCTTCAGTCTTAATTCTTCACTCCAAAGCTCCATCATCATTTGAACCTGTAAAATTTTGGGGACAACCCAGTTAGTGCTCCAGATGTTTAAAATTATCACACGCTTTTATCAAACAGAAAACATCTTCTTATCACATCATTCATTCAGATAAGAGATTAGATCAGATAAATGACACAAATCAAGAAGAAACCATGAAGAAGATAAATCAACACTATTAGGTACATTTTTATGCTAACTTGTTTGTTCACTGTGTAGGTATATGACAAGTTTTGTTGCTGATTTGAAGACAAACAAGCATGTGGAGAAAATGTGGCTCCTACAAGGGTTGAGCCCAGCATGCTTCTCTCTTATTTAGTCAAGAAAGATATCAAGAGTGATGGACAAATTACATCATATGTTGCTTCCCCATGCTATGTTATCAAGAGCTTATGTCCATATGAGATACATCAAAAGTAGGGATACCATTCAATGCCTTGCTATGCAATAAGGAATACAAGTACAATTTCAAAATGAAGGAGCACTCTATACAAGGTATTTCTCATATTGTTAAAGATGATCAAAGTTTGAAAGTTTTATCACATTCAAGTTGCAAGTGTGTCATAGAGACAATCAAGCAAATGCCACATGGAATAGTAGATGAGTCAACCTCCAAGGCAAGACAATCATATATACACTATGCCAACTTGACTGTCATAAAGGAAAACCTCGCAAGAATATATGAGATAAGTGTAACAGTCACATTCTAGAGGTTAAAGATGCAAATGATAGATGCATACGACATGCTCTCTAAAGAGCATTCATTAAATGATAAAGATTGTCACTTAGTACCAGAGATCTCATAAGAAGAACAAGCTAGGAGTAGCATACATATATAATCATTGACATGACAGCCACGTAAAAAGTCAAAAGCAAGAGACAGTCATGTCTAGCGAAAAAAAGGAGTCCAACATTAAAGCACAGTGGAGTGATAGGAATGCCACAGGCCAAATATAACAAATGGTTTCCATGCATCTCATCGCTGTATTGATCAAATAAGCTTTATCTCATATGCCTAAGCTACAGTGATATCATGATACAGTCAACAAATTCCAGAAAGAAAGATACATTGCAAGAACAGGGATAAGTGCACTCATCTTCACTATGGACAAGCAGGACAGTGATCAATGAAGTGACTTATACAAGCAGATACAGTCAGAATAAATCATAGTTGCCATATCCATCTACAGGAATAGATCAATGATTTGAGAGAAATAGCAGAAGAAGAACATGACATATGCCAAATGCTACAGTGATAGGTGATTGACGATTCATAAGGTAGGTAGTTCTTTCTTATATGCCATTGTTCTATCATGATATAGTCATAGTAAATAGTTGCCATGATAAAACTAAATAAGAATGCTTGGTATATATGCTACTATAACATCTAAATCATGAGATAAGCAGTGAGCTTTCAAGGACAACTACAAGATTATCTAAAGAATGCCACAGACAGCCAAGGAGAAGAGAACATGATATCTATGCAACGGAAGGATCCAAATACATAAAGACAATCAAGAGATGATGCCACAGTCACACATGACAAGTGATTACAGTTAGCAAGTAGAGGAGATATATCACATGCAAACAGGTTAAAAGAGTCATTTAGAACTTCAGGAGAGCCTTCCAGAAATGTCAATATATGATACAAAAGGAGATAAAGAAACAACAACCATACTCTTAAAATATCAAAATCTTGTTATCATATCATACCCAGGAGCTACAGTAGAAAATAGATAAGGTAAAAGTGTATCATTAATATCTATGACAGTCACAAGGAGTAGAAGGAGAAAATTTTATGTGAAGCAAAGTGATCTTTCACTTATTAATACATTCAAACCCTAGTGTCCTTTTTGCCGACATATCAAACATAGTCAAGGAAGTTGCTAGAAAAAGAAGGAGAAGTCATAGCCATGAGCAGGAAAAGATATTTTCATGATAAAATGTATACCCATTTGCAAACTGAACAAGGTCTTTTCAAGAAAATTTCAAACCCTTGTTTCTTTTTGCACTTACAAGTAAGAAAGAAGAGCACTAAATACCACAAGAGGATGGCCATGACAAATAGAAGCCTTGAAAGTATAGAAAGAACAAACCCTTGATAGAAAATTTCAAACCCTTGTTTCTTTTCTTCACTTACAGTCAAAAGAGGAAGAGACAACAATGAAAATTACAAGAGAATGGCCATGGCAGTAAGAAGAGTTTTGTGCAAGGAAGGTTGAAACCCTAGTTTCAAACTTAGAAACCCTTAGCTTTTTTCACATTTTTGGTGCCTACATACGGATGGAGCACAACCGTGACAAGGTGGAGGCCTTGAAAGTGAAGAATGAATAAACTCTCATATGAAGATCTCAAACCCTCAAGTTTTCTGAAGCTACAGCCAGGTAAAAGATAAAAAGAGATATATATAGGCATAGCCGATAGAGATATATCATATTTTGCTAAAAAATGCAATACCCATGTTTACATACAACCCTTGTCATTCTTCAACTGTAAAAAGAGACAAATGAAGCTATAGAAGACGAGGAATGGCAAGTTCTTACCTTATTTTGCTGATAGGAGGAGACATCTATCCACGGCCTCACAATAGCATTAATCTTTCAAGAATAGGTTACAGTTGCAAGAAGAAAGATGTAGAAACAAGAAGTATGTTAAAGAATGGAGAATGTATGGAGATAGCCACACAAGAATAAGGAGGCCACAACCATTAAAGAAAAATGAAGCTACAAATGTCAATAAACTGTCTCATATGAAGCTCAAAACAATGTTACCTTCTTTCTTGTAGGTAGAGATCCAGAGTTTTGACCAAGAGAAGCCATGAAAGGGAGCAAAAAACTAGATATATGTTTCAAACTTTCAAACCCTAACTGAATGCAGTTGTAGAGAAAATGAAGAGATATGCCAAATGAAGAATGATCAAATTTTAGGGTTATCTCTTTGCTTTTGTTCGAAGGTTCTTTCTCTCAAGTGTATTTTTTGACTTTACAAAAGACAAATAATTACCTTATCCAAGAAATGCCCGTGGTCAAGACTTTGGTCTTGAAGATCTTAGCTATCATAACATGGAGTGGCCGACCAACCTTGCTTTGGAATTGATCTTTATTAAGTCAAGAAGGGTTGATATGATGAGAAAGAAAGGCTTCATGCCTTATAAACTATTTAAAACTCCTTGGTGGTCGAATGGATAGCATGGTCAAGGATGCATTATATGATACACATGCTAGAAAGGTTCCTTGTCTTTGTGCAAACATCCAAAGGTAAAGATCCTTCTTGATTATGCATGGTGGCCAACAAGGTCAAGAGAGTATGGTTTTAGAAATGACATGCATGAGGATAGAGCATGGAGTTTCCAAGGTGGCAAGCAAGGTAAACAAGTATAATGGCGCAATTTTGATGCATGGAATCATGGAGATGAAGTCATGGAGTTATAGGGTTTTTATTGATATTGAAATTGCATATGGAGATATAAGGTGACTAAAAAATATAATGATATGTGTATGCACTAAGGCATCAAAGGGAGTCATAAGGCTTTATGCATATTATTTTTGTGCATGGAGATTTAAATGCATAAGATGAATTAAGGATTTTGTATCTTGCAGAGAGAGGATAGTTTTTCTCCTTGGTGCATGGAGTGATACGGGTAAATTTTTTTTTTCCTTAATGTGTAAATCATGCAAACTAGGGATTTTTCCTCACATGAAGGTATAAGGGGTTTTTCATTTTCTTCTAAGTCCTATTTGTGCTCATATCATGTAAATTAGGCAAGTGTAATTGGAGTGATAAGGAGTGATATTTTCTTCTTCTAATCGTGCATGATTTTACAAAGTTATTAATTGTAAATAAATAATGAAGTAATATTTTCCAAATTACTTTATTATTTTCCACAAAATGTAAAGTCAAATTTAGAACAATTGTAACCAATAATAAAATAATTATTGTATTACTTTATTATTTACTCACAATCAATTTTGCTCATGCAAAACCATTCAAATTGATTGGTTGAGTTAACTAGGCCACCTAGGAGGTTTTGCATGTTTTTTTGAAGTATTTTTAGGGTTCTTGGTCAAGCATATGGAGAGACCCAAATTGGAGCTATTTTTGCTCAATTTGTAGCAATTTTAGACCCTAATTTTTAGGATTTTGGAAGTTGCTCGTGAGTGATTATTTTTAGAGGCAATTATCTGCAAGTTCATTTTTTACATGCCTCTTTGAGAGAGAAAACCTATATATTGTAAATCAAAAGTTTGTTTTTGCTAGTTCTTGATTCTCATTTTGATTCAAACAGATTAGAGAATTCTTGTAGCTCATTTTACAATTTTATTGAGAGATCAACAGGTTACAGGTTATACTTTTGTCTTCTTTGCAGAACTTTCCTTTGTTTTTTTGAAATTAGTTAAATTACCTTTCCTTTTAGTGCTATTAGTGAAGTGATTTTGATGAAATTTTGTTGTGTTTTATCATTAAACCTTTAAAATTATTGTCTCACTTCCTTGTTTGCAACATTAAGCATAAAATCATCACAGGTCTTAGGTTGTGTTAACTAGAAATAGTCTTTTATGTTGTGAAAAAATCTTTTCCTTCATAGAAATCCTATTTTCAAACCTTCCTTAGAATCACTTATGTGATATTTATGCCAAGTCTGAATATGTAAAAGTCTAATTTCTGGGTAAACATTGTGGATTAGATTGCATTATTTTTATCCAAATCATGTGCATCACCATTTTTACCTTTAGCATTCATTTAGTTTCTTTCTTCCCTTTTCCAAAATAGTAAAAACATACATCTCAATAGAACATTCGAAGGGAACCAGCCCATAATCTGGAGGTCTAATTTCGTTATAGGGCACCCACAACCTGAAATTAGTCCCATGTTACAAAGAATTGCAGTGCTTCACCAGCCTTGCATACGGGTTCAATTCCCAATGATTAAAGCTATCATGGAGACAATGGATGGAGATTAGGAATCAAGATCTTGAGACTATCTTGCTCTTCCTAGGGTTTGTACAACTTTTGCATGATCAAGAGAAGGGTTGAAGCCTCCAACATCGAGCTTGGAGATCCTCCACAAACACTACTGATTTGCCTTCTTATTCATGCAAGTCTTCATTGTTTTCATCTCCTTGAGGTGAAATTATGTTTGTTCATTGAGTGGAGCAAATTGTTGATCTTTCCTTGATGCTTGAGTCATCTAAGGTTTTATGTTTATGCATGCACATTTGTTAGATGAAAACACACATCTGCAAAATTTTATCCTGGGCTATTGTTGAGGTAGGAATACTGAAAATGGGGCTTGACTGAGGCAAGCTCTTATATAGCCACAACCATATTTCTCCTCCTTTTGCATGTGCAGGTTGCATTTGTTGAGATTCGATGGAAAGGAGTGACAAGAAGACATATATTACGGACACAGTCATCACATAATTTGGATTTCAAGATTCTGAGACTTTCGAGACATTTTTCCAGGTGCCCTAATCCAACCAAGTGATTTCTTTTGGATCTGGGAGCCTCTGAAGATTTCTAGACATCTGATATAGAAGATTCTAATAGTTAGGAATTTTTGAGACATTGCCCTAGGCATCCTAGTCCACCAACTGCTCTATTTTCGGGTACGCTTTCTCAGTACTCTCCCCTCTATGTTTCTGTAATTAGTTTATCAGTATCTTTGTCGAAACTTCTATTATTATAGTCTGCTTAGTGATTTATGGTTTCATGCTTATTGAATGAGACTAGCTTGCAAAAAGCTGATTTAAAATAGTTACACAATCATAATTAACAGGAAAAGGGAACATAGGACATCAGTAGTTTATCCCTAAACTCATCCCATGGTTCCCTAATGTTTTAGTGCATGAAAGTGTGGGACTTTTATTTCTCGATCTTGCTTCCACATTTTCACACTAAACACTTCCCTCATATAATTAAGTAGCAAATTAATACAAATTGGTGCATTATATCCTTTTATTTGGTATCAAAGCCTAGCTAGCTTGTTAGATTTTTTGGAAGACGGGGACTATTTTTTGGTTTTAGTCCTTATCTAAGTGGGAGATTTGCATTCATGATCTTGTTTTTTAGGAAATAGATATGGGAAACACTTATAAAATAGAGGTGGAGAAGTTTAATGGAACAAACTTTGAACTTTGGAATCTCATGATGGGGGATCTACTTGTTGATAGAGACTTATGGATTGTAGTTTTCTAGCAAGTTCAAGGCCACCTGGAAAAGGGTCAAGTCCACTCACCAATCTACCTAGCAAGGTCAAGGCCACCCACTAGGCTATCAATTCTTCATTTCATGCTCAAAATAGTAATTTCTCAAGTTTAATTTGTTGTCACAGGTCCATATCAATGTTTGAGATCCATATACAGTCAAAACTTATATTTTCATTAGATGAAAGTGGCTTATTTATCTCATTTTATCTCTTCTTTTTTGTAACCCTAAAATAAGAAGTCTATTGTTAGATTTAGAACTTCCATTATAGTTCATAAGGTAAAATCTTCAAGGATACTCCTATACACTACTACTAGCATCCATGTTTAGTTTTAGGACCATACCATATCATTTGTCAAGTAAACTCATTCCATCTTTCCATCTTTCATTGTCTTGTCTTGTTAATGTTTATCAAGGTTATACAAATTTCCATCAAAGTACATGCCTTATGTTCATCTCTGATAGGTGTACATTTTTTAGGTGTCTTGAATCACTATTAGGATCCTCCCTACCAATTTTTAGGATCCCACCATCTTCCAAGCCAGGGCAACCCCGAGTCATTATTGTCACCTTGATTGTTAGGGTGTCATGGTTGTCACCCTGGGTCCACATTTTTTAACAACCTTGACCCCCTTGACCATAGTGTTGAACACACAGAAGTACTAAGAGGGGGGGTGACTTAGTACTTAGTGAAATTCCTTTCTATCTACAACATTCAAACTACCATAAGTATTTAAAACATGATAAGCACAAGAACACAGAAGCACACATCCATAACACCAGATTTACATGGAAAGTCCTATAAGGGAAAAACCATGGTGAGCAAGCTTCTTGGATCTACTGTCCAAATCCAACCTCACAAATAAAACAAGATTACAATATTATTTATGGTCTACAACCCAAAGGAAGCTACAACTCTCTGAACAGGTATAACACTTACAATCTTTACACAACTATTCTTTACTCTTTAACACAAAACTTGTCTGTCTCAATGTTATTCTGACAAAACTGACTGATGATCACTTCAGCCTCTGCACAGCTATCTCACCCCTGCACAACTACACTGTCAACTTCCACCACAATAAAACAACTTCAGGAACTCTTCTCCATCATCACATTTCCAACAATTGCCTTTGCAATAATATCATGTTACATAAATTGGTCCTCTCCACATTTCATCATGTAATCTACTTTTAAGGCTAGTATATTCTCACAAAATCAATCATATCACACAATTCACAAATCATACATCCCTTAATAACTTTGATCTTTTATTTATATCCTCCGTAAGCTTCAAAATCTTTCTCCTTAGTCGGCCAAGATGAAACATGTAGCAAGAAACATGTAAAGCCCATAACAGTCGACTCCCAAATATGTGCAATAAGTAAAATTCCAATGCAGTTCAAGATCAAGACATAATCAGGTCCTATCTTACCTTGGCACACTCTTCCACCCTGGCACACACTCCAAAACACATCATAATCATCGACATATATCAGGTTGAGACATCAAGCACTTATCCTTCATTGCATTTAGCTCCAGACCAAAAGCGGTACTAGAGCAGACAAATTATATCATGCAGACCCCCCAATTAACAATATATGCCTTGTAAAACATTCTTGTATACTTATTTTATCATTTCTAGATATTTCATGCTGGCCCAAATTGTAATGCCCCATCATGCAACCCTAGAGTGTTAGACTAACCAGAGCGGAAACAAAACTATTTTTTTTTTATAAAGAAATAATAAAGTACAAACATAATCCAAAGATATTAAGAAACATGTAAAATAGGAAAGTACATTTCTAACCACTCTAGGGCAACATAACTGCATTAGGAAATTAAGTAAAACCATAAGCGTGATAACCATCAATCTACAGAGATAACTAATCCAATAACTTTTACAACAACAATATAATTTGATTACATAGTTTCAGTTCCAAATTACATGATTACAAGAATACAAGGTTAAAAGAATACAAGATTGCAAGAGTGCAAGATTGCGCGAATACAAGATTTCAAGATCGATCTCGACGATATACAAAATAGTACAGAGGGTGGTGTACAACACTGCTGTAGAACGAAAGCCACCAGAAACTGGAACATCTCCGTACAAGGCTCAAACTGAATCTCCAAGAAACCAATGGATAGCTTTACCTCCCAACCATGTGGAACCCTGAGGTCCACCCCACCGAGCTAGGAGATAACAAGAGGATTACCGCTAGGCTGAAGCTACAATCAAAACACAATTACCAAAACCAGACTCCATAAAGACAATCACGATGAAAGACTACATAGAACCGATAATACCCAACCAGATGAATTACTAACAATAGACCAGATCAATAAAGAAGACACGACCACACTCCAGAGGTACCATCAAAGAAAGAAAACATCACAGAGCTGCATAAGGAGAGTGTCATCGCATGGCCCTAGCATGGGTTACCCAGGCTATCTCTCACCAGAAGCCGGCCCCCATCTATGGTTACCCTGGCAGCCTCTCTCTAGGTGCCGGCCCCATAGGGTGACACATGCGGAGCCAACATGTCCTCTCGTGAAGACGAGGAGGTCGGCCTTGCCAACCAGGCCTTCTCAACCCACCCTTGGCCTATAAGAGCACTCAAGGTGTGGGCGAGGTCACATTAATTATCTTGTTAAGTGTATCACTACCCAGCCCTCCTAGGTACATTATTAAGTTTCCACTTATTTACAACTTCCATGGGGTTACCCAGGCGACCTCTCACTAGGCGCCGGCCCCACCATAGAAGCCACTCCCTTAGCATTCTCTGACCAGCCAGGCAATCCACAACATGCAAGGATAAAGGTACAAAAGGAGATTCTATCTCATTACAAGTGCCATTCACTTGGCCATAATGTTACAAATGTCATTCCCTACTCAACTCAAACAACTTCAAGTGACAAAAGACCCAAGTATCAAGGTTGAGGACAAAAGTCAAACCTCTGGAGTCATGATAGGACTCTTACCATGTTGCAAGGACTAGGTTTTCAAGGATCATGGGTCTATAGAAAAATCGACAATGAAATCATTAACATCCAACATTCTTAATTTTAAAACGGTATAATATTCCAATTTGGACCCAAGATTGGCTTCACACCATGGTTTGCAAAGAGAAGGAAATCATAACATCAAAAGGGTAGATAAAAAGACACATCCTCTTACCAAAGTTCACACTCTCGCATTAGAACGACCATAATACAAATAATTCAACACTTTAACATAACTACTACAACATCTGGTTCCTCATATCATACCATAATTAAAAGTTAACTATTTAACTTAGTTAAATTCTGATATTGCGATGGTCAAACATAATACATAAATTACTACTATTCTATTACTATCCTTAATCCTTCTAATGTCCAGTGAAAGAAAATACACAAAAGATTAAGAAGGGAAGGGTACTACCATTACAAACATAATAAATCACTTAGTAATAATTACCTGCTAAAACGACAACCTTCTAACATCAACATGAACTCTATGCCTATCTAAAACGGTTTCTTACAACTCAAATAAGAAGGATCATACGGATGAAATTTTAAACTAAGCTCCTATATCACAAGAAAATCCTTCCCAAACTACTACATTTCAAAAAAAACTATACTACTTGCCTTACCTTTAACATAATCCTAACATTAACCACAACACTATCATTTTTTAAAAAAGGAAATCTAAATTCATCTACTCACGTGAAGCCAATGTTGACGTGAGACTATTCCGTCTAGACCAAAGAATTAATTTATTACACTATTCCCACAATTCTAAAGCTAACGGTTAAAAACTCTCTAGGTTCAAGAGGGGTATTGCATGAACATAAGCACTAATATACAACCTAACTATTGATCTGAATAACATTACTATTGACACAGAAGGACTTTGGTTTAGATCCACAAAACATATTTCCTCTAAACAGCATGGCGCTAATGCTAAACCCAAGAGATCACATTATTCTAAATAGAACGACGAAACTAGTGTTACATGCTATTTCTACTAAATGGCAATTATACCCAACTTATGTGGATACACTACAACCTATAATCGTTGGAACAGGCTACATATGCACAGAGCTAAAATTGGCCAATCTGAACCTCAAAATAGGAACTTTCTAACACTAAAACTCGCACCATCCTACAATATAGAGGCCAAATTGAAGTAAACTGAGGAAAAAGCACAAATTTTATTTCCTAACAATTCCATTGCCAGCATGAAGAAAGGGACGACTCCATTACGGGCAACAGCAAATATAAGAGGACATGGCATGACGGCGAGGGAAGCAGGATTTTTTTTTTTGTTTGTTTGACAGGCTTGGAAGGGATTGGCGCCTGAGATTCGCCTTAGAGGTAAGATAGACAGGGCGTGGGCAAGGTGTCCACCAGTCTGCCAAAATGAGGTATCAAAAGATGCTTCAAATTCCTTTCTACGACATTAACAATAGGAATACCATGGCATCATTTTCAGATAAGAGGAACCTAAACCTCTGCTAGAGAGAACAATTGACAGTTTAATCTCTTCATAGAAGAATCGCTATAGCTATACCCAACGATGGCTGGATGAGGTAGTTTATGCTATGCAGCAACGCCAGAAGAAAGGTAGGATAAATGTATGGCCAAAGAATGAGTTGGTGGACTAGGAAGGTCTGACGTCCCAAAAGAGGATTTGGCAGATATTGCAAGTGTCAGGTTAGGCATGTAAGTAGAAGAGGAAGTATGCATAGGCACAGGTATCAAAAGACAAAATGGTCTCAAAAGGGTGTGGTCAAAAGGAGTACAACGATATCAAAATATGCACGACATGGGTTCACAGCAAAGGAAACTTCAGAGGCATTCCAGCACATGAATTTAAGCCTCGGGGAAAGAAATCTTGAATCTAAAGGATTTTCATAGAATGTTTTATGCAAGGATGCCCTCAAAATAAGACGCGCATTGGCTTGAGTAAATTTCTTCTGAATCTCCTTTGTTTGCAATCATACAGGTTTAGAGGGTGATGGATGAAAGTGAGGGTTGAACATATTAGAATTTCATAAAGGAAATGAAATCTAAGATAATAGAAAATTGAGTACTATTTGTGCAGGGGCTCAAAGGTACCGCAGAGCAACAAAATGGAGTTCTTGGTAGGACTTAAGATTGTTTGCTTAGGTGGGCAAGAGATTTCTTCTAATGACAAACCAATAACAAAGGAAAATAATTCAGAAAGTAAAATTCCAGACAATTAACGATTACATGGCAAGCACATTCCACCCATAAGAATGCAGGATAAAACATACCCAGAGTAATTTGTACCTCCAAAACTTCTTCTCTTTCTTCACAAAGAATTCCTCTGTCCGAGCCCCCAAAATCCCCTTCCTAGAAAAAAAATGAAATCTCAGACATAAAACCCCCTTACCAGACAACTCCTCGAGACCAGAAATAGGAAATCCTAATGAATTCCCATAACTTCCAACAACTGCACAATCCCACTCTCTCCGGAAATTTTGAAATTTTTTTTCTTTTTTTTTTTCCTATCATAGGGATTCTCAGATCTCCCCAGAATAACCGACAACACTCAATAATAAATTATGCGCCCAAAATATACTTTAAAATAGCTCTGCACTAATTACCTTCCTACATAGTCAACATTACTAAAATATTCCCAGAATAAAATAATAAGCTAACTATATATTAATTACCTCTCAACAACTTAAGAATCATAGACATTAAAACCTTACAATACTGATCATGCCAATAAAGAGGCTTTTCAAAAACAATATACTAATTCATACGACTATGCCCAAAACGATGAGATCATAAGGATACATGAGATGCATAAACAAGTATGACCACGTAACTACACTCCACAACTCGTGACGACTAACCACCAGAACTAAAGGACAACGTCGCGACACCACACATGACTATGGCAAGGACACAAGATGACGACAAGTACACAAGATCATGACAAGGACTGACATTGACCTAGCGGTAAGGACCTCATATTATCTCCACCACCTTATCCATGGTGTAGGGCCCGCTCAGACCTGCTAAATCAGGTGGAGTTGGGGCCTGGTACCTACATCCTGCGTGAAAACCATTGGGTTATACATGATCAACTATACACATATATATCACACACAACGAGATGGAGAATCACGGCGTAGTAGGGTGCTCGATGTGCGCAGTACTACACCGTCCCCGCTCCAACACAAGACTATAATCAGAAACATACCCATGATATTTACTAACCATCACTAAGCATATTCATCTCATCAAAAACTGAAATGACCATAGTACCATCAAAACCCATAGCACATGTCTCAATACATCCCTCGAACATAATCCATTGAGATTAAGGAGAACATAAACCAATACACACTAGTCCAACTGTTTCGAAACTGAAATTATGAAATAAAAACTATCAACTGTTCCAGAACTGACAAAAGTAATAAGAGAAATAACATCCAACACAAGCCAAAAAGTGAGGGGCATTACATCCTCCCCCCTAGAACTAGGCTTACTCCTGGAAGCCTGCAAATAAGTGGGGATATAACTCCCTCATCCTGGTAGCATCCTCCCAAGTAGTAGAGGTCTCATCATTAGGGTCCCACTGGACCCTGACTTGCTCTATGTCTCTGCCCCTGAGAGCAAGTCTCCTGTGCTGAAGAATGCCTACGGGCTCCAAAGCCTGCTGCCCATCCTCTACCTGTAGAGCAATCCAATCAAGAACATGAGCAATATCTAGAAAGTAAGGTCTAAGTACTGAAACATGAAACACATCATGGATGCGTGAAAGGCTAGGTGGCAAAGCAAGGCGATAAGCAACAGGACCGATCCTCTCCAACACCTCAAAAGGTCCTACAAAGCATGGCGCCAGCTTAGAACCCTTTCCATATCGGATTGGACTCTTTCGCGGTCGCACACGCAAGAAAACCTGATCCCCAACCGAAAACTAACGATCGATCCTATGAGCATCGGCATACTTTTTCTGTCTGTCTTGAGCTGCCACCAAATGCTCCCTAATCCTCTCAACTTGCTGCTCCATATCTCTAAGCATATCAGGACCCAAAATAACTCTATCCTCCAGACGATCCCAACTCAAATGGAGACATGCCGACAGAACTGTGATATCCATTATTATAGGTGAACTCCACTAGGTAAAGGTAATCCTCCCAATGGCTCTGCCGATCCATCACATACATCCTCAACATATCCTCAAGAACCTGATTAACCCTCTCGGTCTGGCCATCGGTTTCAGGATGATAAGCTGAACTAAAGTTTAGCTGTGTCCCCAAAGCATGCTACAAGGAAGTCCAAAGGGCGGAAGTGAACACTGGATCCCTGTCGGAGATGATCCTATGAGGAATCCTATGAAGTCTAACAATGTCCTCCATAAATACTCTGGCCACCGTAGAAGCATTATAAGAAGTACGGACAGGAGAGAAGTGAGCTACCTTTGTCAACCTATCCACAGTGACCATAATAGCATCGTGTCGTCGAGCGGACATCAGAAAACCGATAATGAAGTCTATTGAAATGATATCCCACTTCCACTCTGGAATCAAATGAGGCTGCAAAAGACCTGCAGGGTGCTGGTGCTCTGCCTTCACCCTCTGGCACTCAAGACATCTCGACACAAAATCAACAATATCCCGCTTCATGCTACTCCAAAAGTACAGCTGACGCAGATCCGTATACATTTTCTTGACACCTGGATGAGCAGAATAGGGTGCTCGATGCGCCTCAGACATAACTAGAGTGTGAAGAGCCTCAGAACTAGGAACATAGATACGACCCGAATGTCGCAAAAGACCATCTGGCTCAAATGAGTAACCGGAGAATCTACCCTCTAAAGGTCTACCAGACTCAATCTTGGACCTCACCTCCTGGTACCAACTGTCAGTAGGAAGTGCTGTGAGAATCTGACCTCTCAAATCAACTGTAATAGAGACTGCTGAGATCTCGTGCCTCCGATGACTAAGAGCATCAGCTACCACATTCTCCTTGCCCTGAATATATCTGACCTCGAAGTCATACTCGCACAGGAACTCCATCCAACGCCCTTGCCTTGCATTCAAGTTTGGCTGCATGAAAATATACTACAAACTACGATGATCACTGTGCAGCTCAAACCGATGCCCTAACAGAAAATGCCTCCATCTCACCAAAGCATGCACAACTGCTGCTAACTCCAAGTCATGAGTGGGATAGTTCAATTCGTTATCCTTGAGTTTGCAAGACTTATAGGCAATCACACGACCATCCTGCATCAGAACTGCTCCCAAACCCTCCAAGGAAGCATCGGTACAAACAACAAAGTCTCTATCAGGATCAGGAACTGCTAAAATCGGTACACTAGTCAACTGCTCCTTAAGAGTCTGGAAAGCTGCTTGACACTGCTCTGACCAAACAAATTTCTTCCCTTTCCTCTGAAGAGAAGTTATAGGATGGGCAATCCTCGAAAACCCATAACAAAATGACGGTAGTAACCTGCTAGTCCCATGAAACTACGGACCTCAGAAACATTAGTGGGTGCAGGCCAATCCATAATAGCTTGGATCTTCGAGGGATCCACCGCAATACCCTCTCCAGAGATGACATGACCCAAATACTTAATCTCTGACTGAAAGAACTCACTTTTCGATAAATTGGCATAAAGCTGATTTTCTCTCAGACACTGCAACACCTGACGTAAATGTTCCTCGTGCTCCTCCATAGTCCTCGAATAGATCAGTATATCATCAAGAAACACAAGGACAAAACGGTCAAGATAAGTATGGAAGACACCATTCATCAAGCTCATGAAAACTAAAGGTGCATTCGTCAACCCGAATGGTACCACGGTGAACTCATAATGTCCATAACGGGTACGAAATGCTGTTTTGTGAATATCTACTTCAAATATTCACAACTGGTGATAACCTGACTTAAGGTCAATCTTAGAGAATACCTTTGCTCCCTTAATCTGGTTAAACAAATCATCGATCCGAGGCAAGGGGTACCTATTCCTCACGGTTACTTTATTGAGCTGTCGGTAATCGATACATAGCTGCAGAGATCCATCCTTCTTTTTGATGAAGATCACCAGTGCTCCCCAAGGAGAAACACTAGGTCAAATGAACCCTTTGACTAACAGTTCCTCCAACTGCAATCAAAGCTCTTTGAGCTCTTGAGTGGTCATCCTATATGGAGCTCGTGAGATAGGCTCTGCCCCGGGAACCAGATCAATCCTGAAATCGATGTCACGCCTAGGTGGCATCCCTGGAATATCAGAAGGAAAAACATCCACAAACTCCCTCAAGAGTGGGTGATCATCAAGAGATGCCTCTCGACTCTCCTCCATCTCTAAGTCACTAATCGTCACTGCAAAAAGCTGACATCCCTGATGCTTGCATCTCTTGAGTTGCATGGCAGAGATCATACGCAGGGAAATGGGTCTCTGAACTCCTACCACCTCAACCTCAGCACCAGAATCATCCACACATCTAACAAACTTATGTCGGCAATCTATCACTACCTGATGAGCCTCCAACCAATCCATCCCCAAAATTATGTCATATGAACCCAGGGGTAAAATGCGAAGGTCCACAGAAGTAGATAAAGAACCAATCATCAAATCACACCCAGAAACTAGGGACTCCACTGCTATCTTAGCTCCGAAAGCCAACTCAACCTGCCACCTATTAGCCTGCTTTGTCGCCTCTAAGCCACAACGCTCCACAAGAGAAGGAGATATAAACGAATTAGATGCACCGGAATCAAATAAAATAGAAAAGTCAATACCTCGTATGTGACCGAAAGTCTCCACCACGGTGCCCTGATGCTCTGCCTGTCGGTCATCTACCGCTGCAAAGACTCGGTGTGACCTACCTGCATCACCAATTGTCGGCTCAGATGTCGCCGGTCGATGTCCAAATCCTGATGTGCCCTTCTGCGGGCACTGCCTAGCAATATGGCCCTACTGGCCACAAGAGAAACACCCGGTGCTTGTACCAAAACCACCATCACCCCTGGAAGCACTAGACTGCTGGACGCTACCTCTGCTCATTGCGGACTACATACTCTGAGCTGGCTGATCAAAATGGTTCTGCTTATTGCGCTGCCAAGACCGATCTTTCAATTTCTAATATCTATTTCCTTGCTGATGATGTGAACTCTTCGGCTTAGCCTGCAAAAACTACTGTCGACCACCCTTTGAGGGTGCATGGGAACCTGATGCCTAAGCGTGACCACCTCGAGAACCATATCCTAATGATGGCGCACTGCCAATGTGCACTGCCGTATGCCCACCAAGTGCCATAGCCAGATTCTCCTCCACTATCCGGGCTTTCTCCACAGCAACCTCCATTGTCTTAGGTTCGAATATACGAACCCCTCCACTAATCCAGGCATTCAAGCCCCTGATGAAATGTTGCACCAACATGGACTCGTCATCTCCAATACCTGCATACTTTTTGAGCTCGTAAAATCTATGCTCATACTGCTCAACGGTCATGGCCAACTACCTCAGCTCATGGAACTCATCAGCTCGACGCTACCTCCAATGGTCAGAAAGAAAACAGGCTCTAAATCTCTCTAAGAATAGCTCCCAAGACACAGTGCTAATATCTAAATGCAGCTTCTGCTCCTCTAGCCGCCACCAAGTTGAAGCGAACCCTCGAAGATGCAGAATAGCACATCTGGCTTTGGTGTTGCTACCATACGGATGCATGGCGAAACACCTGCCTAAGTCCAAAAGCCAAGTCTCTGCCTCAAGTCCACTGCCAGCTCCATCAAAGATGGGAGGGCGTGCTCTCAGTAAATCCCTCATATGGCTGGCTAGGGTGGCCTCCTGCTCAGCTGTCAACTCCCTAGGTCTAGGAGACCTCTCTCTCTCTCTAGGACCCCGCTGGTCAATCTCCTGCTCTCCTCAGGTCTGCCTGCCCTCCAGCCTAGGGCCTAAACGGGCAAGGGCCTCCTCAAGAATCTGTCTCAATTGAGCTCCATCAGGCTGATCCTAACCCCCTATGTTCTGACCTTCGCCTTCATGGGCACTCGACTGAGGAGAACTGGGAGGAGGTGTACCACCACCACCTCTCCCGCGACCTCTACCTCTGCCCTGACCTCGGCCCCTACCTCTAGGCATCTACCTACAACACCAAGGCATCTATTACATTAAAAGATTCACATTAGAGATAAAAATATTCTACAGAGTACAAGCACAAGGTTACATAATGGGCTTAAATATAACCAGGGTACCCAGTGTTAAAACCTGGCTCTGATACCAAATGTAATGCCCCGTCATGCAACCCTAGAGTGTTAGACTAACCAGAGTGGAAACAAAACTATTTTTTTTTATAAAGAAATAATAAAGTACAAACATAATCCAAAGATATTAAGAAACATGTAAAATAGGAAAGTACATTTCTAACCACTCTAGGGCAACATAACTGCATTAGGAAATTAAGTAAAACCATAAGAGTGATAACCATCAATCTGCAGAGATAACTAATCCAATAACTTTTGCAACAACAATATAATTTGATTACATAGTTTCAGTTCCAAATTACATGATTACAAGAATACAAGGTTACAAGAATACAAGATTGCAAGAGTGCAAGATTGCGCGAATACAAGATTTCAAGATCGATCTCGATGATATAAAAAATAGTACACAGGGTGGTGTACAACACTGCTGTAGAACGAAAGCCACCAGAAACTGGAACATCTCCGCACAAGGCTCAAACTGAATCTCCAAGAAACCAATGGATAGCTCTACCTCCCAACCATGTGGAACCCTGAGGTCCACCCCATCGAGCTAGGAGATAACAAGAGGATTACCGCTAGGCTGAAGCTACAATCAAAACACAATTACCAAAACCAGACTCCACAAAGACAATCACGATGAAAGACTGCATAGAACCAATAATACCCAACCAGACGAATTACTAACAACAGACCAGATCAATAAAGAAGACACGACCACACTCCAGAGGTACCATCAAAGAAAGAAAACATCACAGAGCTGCATAAGGAGAGTGTCATCGCATGGCCCTAGCATGGGTTACCCAGGCTATCTCTCACCAGAAGCTGGCCCCCATCTATGGTTACCCTGGCAGCCTCTCTCTACGTGTCAGCCCCATAGGGTGACACATGCAGAGCCGACATGTCCTCTCATGAAGACGAGGAGGTCGGCCTTGCCAACCAGGCCTTCTCAACCCACCCTTGGCCTATAAGAGCACTCAAGGTGTGGGCGAGGTCACATTAATTATCTTGTTAAGTGTATCACTACCTAGCCCTCCTAGGTACATTATTAAGTTTCCACTTGTTTACAACTTCCATGGGGTCACCCAGGCGACCTCTCACTAGGCGCCGGCCCCACCATAGAAGCCACTCCCTTAGCGTTCTCTGACCAGCCAGACAATCCACAACATGCAAGGATAAAGGTACAAAAGGAGATTCTATCTCATTACAAGTGCCATTCACTTGGCCATAATGTTACAAACGTCATTCCCTACTCAACTCAAACAACTTCAAGTGACAAAAGACCCAAGTATCAAGGGTGAGGACAAAAGTCAAACCTCTGGAGTCGTGACAGGACTCTTACCATGTTGGAAGGACTAGGTTTTCAAGGATCATGGGTCTATAGAAAAATCGACAACGAAATCATTAACATCCAACATTCTTAATTTTAAAAGGGTATAATAGTCCAATTTAGACCCAAGATTGGCTTCACGCCATGGTTTGCAAAGAGAAGGAAATCATAACATCAAAAGGGTAGATAAAAATACACATCCTCTTACCAAAGTTCACACTCTCGCATTAGAATGACCATAATACAAATAATTCAAC
The DNA here is from genome assembly GCA_027924645.1 of Cunninghamia lanceolata. Taxonomy (NCBI): domain Eukaryota; kingdom Viridiplantae; phylum Streptophyta; class Pinopsida; order Cupressales; family Cupressaceae; genus Cunninghamia; species Cunninghamia lanceolata. Next base: position 5,247,061 of record BSBN01000828.1, read on the forward strand.
ACTTTAACATAACTACTACAACATCTGGTTCCTCATATCATACCACAATTAAAAGTTAACTATTTAACTTAGTTAAATTCTGATATTGCGATGGTCAAACATAATACATAAATTACTACTATTCTATTACTATCCTTAATCCTTCTAATATCCAGTGAAAGAAAATACACAAAAGATTAAGAAGGGAAGGGTACTACCATTACAAACATAATAAATCACTTAGTAATAATTACCTGCTAAAACGACAACCTTCTAACAACAACATGAACTCTATGCCTATCTAAAACGGTTTCTTACAACTCAAATAAGAAGGATCATACGGATGAAATTTTAAACTAAGCTCCTATATCACAAGAAAATCCTTCCCAAACTACTACATTTCAAAAAAAACTATACTACTTGCCTTACCTTTAACATAATCCTAACATTAACCACAACACTATCATTTTTTAAAAAAGGAAATCTAAATTCATCTACTCACGTGAAGCCAATGTCGACGTGATACTATTCCGTCTAGACCAAAGAATTAATTTATTACACTATTCCCACAATTCTAAAGTTAATGGTTAAAAACTCTCTAGGTTCAAGAGGGGTATTGCATGAACATAAGCACTAATATACAACCTAACTATTGATCTGAATAACATTACTATTGACACAGAAGGACTTTGGTTTAGATCCACAAAACATATTTCCTCTAAACAGCATGGCGCTAACGCTAAACCCAAGAGATCACATTATTCTAAATAGAACGACGAAACTAGTGTTACATGCTATTTCTACTAAATGGCAATTATACCCAACTTATGTGGATACACTACAACCTATAATCATTGGAACAGGCTACATATGCACAGAGCTAAAATTGGCAGATCTGAACCTCAAAATAGGAACTTTCTAACAGTAAAACTAGCGCCATCCTACAATATAGAGGCCGAATGGAAGTAAACTGAGGAAAAAGCCCAAAAACGATGGGGAAACATATTAGAAGCACAAATTTTATTTCCTAACAATTCCATCGCCAGCACGAAGAAAGGGACAACTCCATTACGGGCAACAACAGATATAAGAGGACATGGCATGACGGCGAGGGAAGCAGGATTTTTTTTTTTGTTTGTTTGACAGGCTTGGAAGGGATTGGCGCCTGAGATTCGCCCTAGAGGTAAGATAGACAGGGCGTGGGCAAGGCGTCCACCAGTCTGCCAAAATGAGGTATCGAAAGATGCTTCAAATTCCTTTCTACGGCATTAACAACAGGAATACCATGGCATCATTTTCAGATAAGAGGAACCTAAACCTCTGCTAGAGAGAACAATTGACAGTTTAATCTCTTCATAGAAGAATCGCTATAGCTATACCCAATGATGGTTGGATGAGGTAGTTTATGCTATGCAGCAACGCCAGAAGAAAGGTAGGATAAATGTATGGCCAAAGAATGAGTTGGTGGACTAGGAAGGTCTGACGTCCCAAAAGAGGATTTGGCAGATATTGCAAGTGTCGGGTTAGACATGTAAGTAGAAGAGGAAGTATGCATAGGCACAGGTATCTAAAGACAAAATGGTCTCAAAAGGGTGTGGTCAAAAGGAGTACAACGATATCAAAATATGCACGACATGGGTTCAGAGCAAAGGAAACTTCAGAGGCATTCCAGCACATGAATTTAAGCCTCGGGGAAAGAAATCTTGAATCTAAAGGATTTTCATAGAATGTTTTATGCAAGGATGCCCTCAAAACAAGACGCGCATTGGCTTGAGTAAATTTCTTTTGAATCTCCTTTGTTTGCAGTCATACAGGTTTAGAGGGTGATGGATGAAAGTGAGGGTTGAACAGATTAGAATTTCATAAAGGAAATAAAATCTAAGATAATAGAAAATTGAGTACTATTTGTGCAGGGGCTCAAAGGTACTGCAGAGCAACAAAATGGAGTTCTTGGTAGGACTTAAGATTGTTTGCTTAGGTGGGCAAGAGATTTCTTCTAATGACAAACCAATAACAAAGGAAAATAATTTAGAAAGTAAAATTCCAGACAATTAACGATTACATGGCAAGCACATTCCACCCATAAGAATGCAGGATAAAACATACCCGGAGTAATTTGTACGTCCAAAACTTCTTCTCTTTCTTCACAAAGAATTCCTCTGTCCGAGCCCCCAAAATCCCCTTCCCAGAAAAAAAATGAAATCTCAGACATAAAACCCCCTTACCAGACAACTCCCTGAGACCAAAAATAGGAAATCCTAATGAATTCCCATAACTTCCAACAACTGCACAATCCCACTCTCTCCTGAAATTTTGAAATTTTTTTTCTTTTTTTTTCCTATCATAGGGATTCTCAGATCTCCCCAGAATAACCGACAACACTCAATAATAAATTATGCGCCCAAAATATACTTTAAAACGGCTCTGCACTAATTACCTTCCTACATAGTCAACATTACTAAAATATTCCCAGAATAAAATAATAAGCTAACTATATATTAATTACCTCTCAACAACTTAAGAATCATAGACATTAAAACCTTACAATACTGATCATGCCAATAAAGAGGCTTTTCAAAAACAATATACTAATTCATATGACTATGCCCAAAACGATGAGATCATAAGGATACAAGAGATGCATAAACAAGTATGACCACATAACTACACTCCACAACTTGCGATGACTAACCACTAGAACCAAAGGACAATGTCGCAACACCACACATGACTATGGCAAGGACACGAGATGATGACAAGTACATAAGATCACGACAAGGACTGACATTGACCTAGCGGTAAGGACCTCATATTATCTCCACCACCTTATCCATGGTGTAGGGCCTGCTCAGACCTGCTAAATCAGGTGGAGTTGGGGCCCGGTACCTACAACCTGCATGAAAACCATTGGGTTATACATGATCAACTGTACACATATATATCACACACAACGAGATGGAGAATCACGGCGTAGTAGGGTGCTCGATGCGAGCAGTACTACACCGTCCCCGCTCCAACACAAGACTATAATCAGAAACATACCCATGATATTTACTAACCATCACTAAGCATATTCATCTCATCAAAAACTGAAATAAACATAGTATCATCAAAACCCATAGCACATGTCTCAATACATCCCTTGAACATAATCCATCGAGATTAAGGAGAACATAAACCAATACACACTAGTCCAACTGTTTCGAAACTGAAATTATGACATAAAAACTATCAACTGTTCTAGAACTGACAAAAGTAATAAGAGAAATAACATCCAACACAAGCCAAAAAGTGAGGGGCATTACACAAACACTTGAATTTTGATACCGGTGTCATTGACAAACTCTGTTTACAGTCTTAAGATAAAACATTGAAAAACATACTTGCGGTGATCATAAACATTTGAGACTTGAACTGTACATACCAACCAGCCATATGATCTTATATTTCAATCAGTAGGGCCAAATGCCATTGTGTGGTGATCTGTAGTGGCCTCAACAATCTCCCTCTGCGTACTTCAGTTAACACCAAGGCATGCCTTCTCACCGCTGACTCTGGAGAAGCAATTGGGGTACTTGTTATCACTTGAACCTTGCATACTTGATACTTATACCTACCTGTCCTCCAAACCACATCATCATATCTTCATCTACAGAGAGATGTAGAGCATTCTCATGTCACTTTGTGACTGTACTTGCTCTATTTCACAACTACCTTCATTCTTCTGACTCCAAAAAATCTTGTGGTAAACATTATGACTTCAAACTTGAAACATAGGTACTTGAGTGTAATACCTAGCTAACTGTTCAATCCATAGGTCCATATCTACAAATGCAATAGAATGCAATACAATCATTTTAGCCTGTAATACCTTTCCTGACTTGGACTTTACTTGGATAATTTCCTTCAATCTTTTTATAACTTTCTTCATCAGGCAACAGACACCATGAGTTCATAATACCAACATATAGCATGAATCCATCTCAACTCATCAAACACTTCAAACAAAATAATTTTCTCAACATATCAAAGAAATGGACTTACCCATGAACATTAGAAAATATGATATGACTGTGTACAGATGATACTAATCCATCTCCTTCATTTCACAACTTCTTCTGATCAACATCCTTTAGCAAAATCTGGTTCTTCCATTTCCTTAAGATATACATAGATGATATATATACAGAGTGCCTGACACTTATTACTCCTAACTTATTCTCTGCATATCTACAAAATCATCAAAATTTGTCTTACCTTCACAAAATTTTCTATTTACTTGGAAGGTAGAACATTCTTATAGATCACCCTCAACTAGGCAAGTGTAGTATCCCAGTTCTTCTTTGCAGAAGATGAGATGTGCAGTTGACTTTCAAACTAAATGTATAGATCTTCTACTTCCTCCTGAGTGGCTAGCACCTTCACTTTTTGTGCAACATTTTCAGCTTCTATCATAATGCCACTCAAAACTGCTAGCCTCATGCTCACCACTTCTCTCAATTGTCCAATTTCATTCTTTATCTTCTCCCTTTGATCCAAAAGTAGCTTCAACTAAGTATGGAGATTTTATATTTGAACCCTAATAGTTCCATCTTTATCCTTCAAAGGATCATATACCTTGGCCTCTTGAATTAACTATAACTCAATGGAGTCAGCTTGATCTTTTATGCTTTTAGTAGTTGCAGGCCAATTCAAGAAAAATTGATACAAAAATTTGGCATCCTCTATACGTTTTTGAATATTTTTCACATTTCTAGCAAGTTGTTATGTGGCTTAGCACATCTATCAGAGGCATCAACTAATCTTTTACTATTTATCTGCTTAGTTATCTTCAGCTCAGCTTGCTTCTCAAGGTAAGATGAATGAGCCTTAAAAGACTCCAGCATAAGCTTCATTTTCTGAGTAGGAGGCAAGGTGTTATGGAGTAAAAAGTGGACACATGCCTTTTTACCTCCTAGTTTAGCTCCTAGGTCCCTGTGGTTACACTCTATAAGAAAATTATTCATCCCGATGAGAAATCCCCTGAAACCTATGTCAAATGGGAACTAAGGGCCCATTTATGGCTTGTCCCTACCAAAAAAGCCCCTTGGGACTTGGGTTCTCGCGCCCAAGTCCACCTTGATTGGTCGGGATAAAATTTAATATATGTTAGCATAGGACTTTTAAATGGGTCCTTCCTTGTTGATTCTTTCAATTAATTTGAGAAAGTTTAATGGGATAACATATATAAACAAGTGTTTGAATTCATTTTCTTAGAGGTTGATGATAGCAAGGTTATGATATTGGAGCAAAAGAGCATTCAAGGCATTCATTGTGTTATTATTGTAGATTTGTGTTAGTATTGTGTTTGTTGCAAATTTGGAATCATCATCAACATCCTTATGAGTTGAAGAATCTTCATCCTCCTAAAGATTTCACCTCTAAGGTGACATCATCATTGTGTTTGAATCATTTCATCATCATTTGGATTATCCTTAGCCTCTGTCCTGCAAGGACACACTCTCTCTAACAACAGTGTTAGGAAAGATTGAATGCCATCCTGGGATTTGACTGAGACAACTCCTTAAACACCACAACCCCCAAACCCCTTTTCTTCTTGTGTGCAGGTTACTCGTGTGGAAATTGCATAAGTGAAGGTACATGGAAGTTTTTTAAGGGATAAAGATCCAAGATCCGAAAATAGAGTTTGGAAATTCCACTGTAGCAGACTTGGGTGCTAGCCCCAGTGTCCAGTAGCTAAAACAAACCCTGAATTCAACATATGAGCATCATTTATGACATTTTTCCAATTTTGAGCTTTTAGATATCGGGACTTTCTAGACTCGGGTGCTAGCCTCTGAGTCTTCCGACATTTCATCTTCTGAGGGATAGGTTTGGACATCTCACTGATCACCCTGGTACTTTTAGATCCTGATTTAAACTATTGTTGTTTCTCTGTTATGAGCTGATTATCCTAATTCTAGGGTTTAGTGCATTGATAGGCCTAGGGTTTGATAAAAGGCTTGGTTGAATCACATCTTTCCTCTACAAACAAGAGCACAAAATCAGCAGCCAAGTCCTCTTGCATCTTGTAGTGACTTGGCTCAATTTTATCCTTGAATGTTGTAGTGAAAGGAGGGTTTGATCTAGTGTACTCAAATGCTTTGCATCTCATCTCTCTTTTTAACCTATAACATTTTGGTGAACCTGTAACATCGAGCATTTGCATCTTGTTGAGTGTTGAAATCAGATCTCGCATTAATTCAAATCATACTTATCATCCTTCATTGAAAAATCTGGCATAAATTTAAAATAAAATTGAAAAAAATAGGCATCATAGGATTTCATAAACGCATAGTTTTGCATTATTTTTATTGCATATCATTGGAAACATTTGATTCTCTGATTTTTACATCAGATCTGAAACAAATTACAGTAATTAATCATTTCATAATATCACACCTTGCATGTGAACATCTCATTTGTTAGGGTTTTGTCGGAAACTTGCATTTTTCATAGAACTTAGTTTTTTGCAAAAGCTAGGGTTGGTAGTCAAAATATTATTTCAGATTTTGCTGCTCTTTAAAACACTCATTAAAATGTGATTTTGAGTTGTAGTGTTGCTTCATTTGGCATCCTTGCATTTAAAATTTCATATTTTGTAATTACACAGTGTGCATTTCTACATTGAGGATTTTAAACACCCCCTTCACACTTATTTGAGAAAAAAATTCAATCATACATATTGCCTTGTTGTGAAGCACTATTTACATCATATATACTTTGTTTGTAGTAAAATTAGTGTGTTTTTGATATTCAAAAACCAAATTTTCTCAAACTAGTGTTTGGGTGTGCAACGAGTTATCATACTTTCCACATGGATGCTTCTTGTTATTCCTCTTTGGAAGCCTTGTTTGCATACATCATAGATATTGATAACTTCTCTAAATTTACCCATAAACATCCTCATGTCTTAAGTCAAATAGCACACATATATGAAATTGATATATCTATATGTTCTACATATGAAATTCTTTATTATATATCTGATTTTGATAGCTTTGCAACTCTCATGGGATTACATCCTTCGATATTAGATGATCTCACTAAATTCATAGATAATAATAAATATGATGCATCGTTTAGTGGTGATGACTTCAATATGTTAGATGAAGACCTAGATGACTTTATCTCTATTGAACATTTCACTACAACTCCTATTGCTAAAGGTCAGGACCATGCCCTAGATCTACTCTCTAATACAAGTGATTGTGACCTAGATTTGTCTATTTCACCCTATGATTTGGGTCCCTCTCCCAAAGTTGTTCCCACTTATGAGGACATTTTGGCACAAGAGGATGGAATCATGGACACATCCCTCAACTTCACCCTACCCTCTCTTCATTCCAATGCTCTCTCTTTGAAATATGAAGCATTAGTGAATGAAGAACCCCCTCTAGAAAAGAACACTCCATGGATAGATAATGAGTATTCATCTAACAAATTTAAAAATTCTATCCATACTATAGTGCATGAAATCTCTATGGATCATCCTATCGATCTTCCTCCTTTAGTTTAATATTCAAGTACCTTGGATATTACTATGGAAGTGAAGACCCTTAAGTTTCCTCCTTTAGTTGAATACTCATGTACCTTGGCTATTACTAAGGAAGTGAAGACCCTCGATCTTCCTCCTTTAGTTGAATGTTCAAGTACCTTGGATATCACTAAGGATGTGAAGACCTTGGATAGTTCTCCTTTAGTTGCATGTTCAAACCCTTTAGACATCACTAAAGATACAATCACCAACAATTCTCCTAACAACATTTTACCTTCCCTTCGTTCCTATGCTCTCTCTTCAAAAGATGAAGCACTAGTGGATGAGGAAAGGTCTCTCACATTAAATCCTTTAAGGATGGATGTTGAGATCAATCAAAACAATTCACCTATTCCACCCATGAAGGGGACAGTGAATAAGTGTACTAATGTTAATACCATATCAACAAGTTCAAGAATAAATATGATATATCTTGTGATGATAGACAGGGATTGTCTGCTAGGAAATATCCCATTGAAACAGGTAAGTATTTCTCCCTCATTTAACCATACTCACTGTAGCACCTATTCTAGTTGCTCTCAAGGGTGGCCTCCTCCTAGATATATATGCTATTAGCATTGTGTTGTGGTCCCGTGTTGTGTTAAATGTTGTTTAGGTCTCTTTGGATGACCCTTGATACTCTTGTAAGGTCAAGGATACAAGGAGACTGCCTCTATTGTGGCCATTCTTCTATTTGTTTCTCCATTCTTCTACTTTCTTCTCCTCTCTTTTAATGTTGTGTGTTGTGCCTTGGGGGCATAACATTGTGGAGGATGTCTTAGGGGCATCTTCCCATGTTGTAAGCTCAAGTCACTCTTGTCTCCTCTCTCATATTTTGTGTTTCTATTCTTCAGTGACTGCTAGTCGGTGGATGACGAAAATAAATAAATACTGATAAGGACTATGCATCCCTCGGCAAGAATTGTAAAAACATACTGTTGATGAGTGTTTTAGCACATAGCAATGCAGGTGTGATTGCTGGTTTCACACCTCTCTTGAAAAGTATTATACCTTAGGTAAGACTACTCCAAGGATAATATAGCTAGGTCTTAGCTTGCTTGGAATCTCTCAGTTGGTATGTTCTAGCTATGCCTACAAGGGGTCTTACATGCAATCTATAGATTCTTGAGTTGGGACAGCAAATACACATAAATCCTTTATGAATCTCAAATGATAAGACAATGTAAAATGCTACTAAAATTTCTAATCTAACAATAGTTTTCAAAGAAAATGCAAAATGGGTTAGGGTTTTAGAGAAATCCTAAGCAACATTCACAATGTATGGATTACTTTAAGTAGACAAATACTCCTAAACTTAACCAATTTTCTGAATTACCAAACTAAAACTGATGTTACAGCACCACAGAAAATGATGCTATCTTCGATGGAAATCAACAGATTTTCATACTACATTCATTTGTTAAATACCCACTAAATGACGCAATTTAACTTGTGAAATGCAATTAAACTTTAGCATAAAAATCAGCCCAGACTAACTTTGTACAGCTATCTACCATCAGCAAATAACTAAAAGTATGGACTTAGAGTATTCATCAGATGCTTTTAGCAAACCATGAACATTATAAAAGCACAACTAACTAATTACGGGAGAGCAAGAAGCGAACCATGAAAACCAAATAAGGAACATAATACACAAATTCTCAGAAACACTACAGAAACTTGCTTTGCATTACTTCAAATGGTAGAATGTCAACAATTCGGCATCAAATTCTCTCTTACAAATAGTGGAAATGGCAGCCCTTTATATAGGAAAGTGGCATACCAAGTTTTTCAATGAATGGTGGAGTTTAACTCAACACTGACGGTCTAGATTACATCAATAAATGCACAAATAACAACTCATATCAAATCCTGGATTACATTTTGTCTTTTATGAAAAAAACAAAAAACAACCCCAGGACACATTGAATCTAGTCAATTTGACTACCCAACTCAATATATTAATAGAAAAGATCATTTTTAAAGCATAACAGAGACAAAATAGAGTTACATGCTGTCCCAAATATAACAATTTACAATTATGACGTGATTACATTCCAGAATATTCAAAAAACATCAAGGTTCTTCATCCAAATTAATTTTTTCTTGTTTAACTAGCTTGTTGTGGTAGTTGAGCCATGCTTCGAGGGGATGGATTGATCTCCAGGGGATCCAGATTCTTCAGATGGCTGACTCGATATTCAAACATCTCCAGCTCCTAACTGAATCTGCTATATATCCTCTCTATTTCTGCCCCAGCCTTGTGGAATGCCTTGAATTCAGCCCTAAGTCACTAACCTTATCAAATCTATCCTCCATAGCAAGCTCAGTACTCTAAAAAATGACCTTATCTAATTTGCCTTTGCATTTTTCAACATCATAAGGTGCAATCATTATAAGCCTCTTCTAGGCAATCCTTTAAAGAATTATTAATATCATATATGAGTGACCAAAGTTCCTCATCTGCTGGCTTATACGCCTCTATTATGTTTCCAAAAGTTTCTTTTCTTAAATTCAGCTGATGATACCACTTGATAGCCTTAGACAACTTGTCTCCAGTTAGAATATTCTCAACTACCAAGGTCTGTGCCGGCAAATCTCTGATGCTCTTTATTGGAGGAAACATGTGGAAGTAATATTCATCAAAAGAATCACATTCCTTGCATAGATCCTTCCATTTCTCATGAAGCTCAACCAACTTCTTATGTGCTTGGGCAGAAGCATCAATAGTTTCACATCTCTTCTCAAATACTCTGATTAACCAGTTTTCAGTCCCTTGTGACTTGGCTCTTACCTCACCAAGTTTTGCCATTTCATCTGTAGAGAGGAAAGTAGGCACTATTCTAATATCTCCCCCCGCATCAACTGGTTTGATCAAGAATTGAAGGCAAGTCTGGAGCTCCTCATTTTGTTGTTTCAACTCTTTCTTTGATAGCTCATCTTTATCTAATTTCTCTAGGATGGAGGTGATAGATCCCTTAAACTCATCAACTCTTTGAGCATGAGTGGTTGGTCCCAGATCAACCGTTGAGATAACATAGTCCTTGGCTCTGACTTGCTCTCTATTTGTATTGGCCGGCGAGACAACTATTTCTACAATTCTAGATCTTATCTTGTCTTTATAAATTTTGGATTGTAATTTTGCTTTCTTCTATTTCTTTGGCCTTTGAGCCTGTGACAAGATTATGCTCAAATCTAATTACATTATTTCTACTTGTGGCTCGGGGTACGCCACTCTATTTTGTAACCACTCAGGTGCTGAAGAAGAGGACTTACTTAATTCGGTGGTTTTCTCACCATCAGTTTTGGCAGGCTCTTCAAGTGATCCTTGCTCTTGTTCTAACTCTTTACCCTTATCCACTTCCTTATTTCCTTCCTCAGCCAGGTTTCTCTAGTTTATCATCATATTTTCTTGAGATGACTTGAAAATGTCTTCTGCTTGGCCTTTTTCTGGAGGATTGTCAGATATATCAATGACTTCAACATTAACTACTTCAGCCAGAGGTTCACTTGGGATTTCATTACTTGCCTCAACAAATGTGTCTTTTTCTGATTCAAGCAATGCTTCTATTTCTGGCTCTTGTAAACCCAACTCTGCACATACCTTGTCAATTCCAGGTAGCAAAGGTATGGCTAAGGAGGTTGAATCTGTAGGTATCTATGATATAGGAATGGCAGAGGATATAGATAGTGCAGGCAAGTTTGTTTGTGTTAAATTAGCCAACATACCAGATCCCAAAGTTGGTGAGATGGAAGAAGTTGGAAAAATGGTGGAAATGATAATGGGTGAAGAAATAGATAGTGAGGGTAAAGGAAGAGAAGGTGAAAGAATTGTAGAAATGAGAGGTAGTGCTGTGGCAGTAGATAATTGGGTGGAAGAGATGGAAGGTAAAGGTGTGGTAGTGGTAGAAGAACATGAGGTGGCATCAATGGAAGAAATAGGACTGCTAGGGGCATTAGAGGATACTACCAATGAGCAAGAAATAGTTGAAATATTAGTGGCAGGTGAAGTAGCAGCAGGGACAACTTCTTGAACAATAGTAGCTAAGGTCATAGGTGCAGCAGCAGTGGAAGCAATGGAAGTGGAGGCAGCAGCAGTAGCTACAGAAGTGGAGGCAGCAGGAGATGGGGAGGTTGGCAAACTGGTATCCTCTTGAGTTGCAACAACATCTTCAGTTACCTTCTTTACTTTGACTTTCTTAGTTTTGGAGCCTTCTCTAGGACCACTTGGCATATCCCTTTTCTTAGAGGCTCTTGTTCTAGCAGAAGGGGGATGGTCTTTCTTAGGAGGCTTTGCAAAAAGTTTCTTGATTTTCTTAGCCTTTTCTGCCAATGGTGTATGCTGTTCACTGTCAGACTTTTGGTTTTGGGAAGGTTCTGCCTCATCTGTTATGTTAATTAGTTCATCTTCTTCTCCCCCAGACTCTCTGTCTAATTCTAATGTAGTATATGTGAGCTACACTCCTTGTCCCTCCAAGGCAGCTATCTAGCCTCTCACCCATGCCTTTCTTAGTCTAATTGGTTCTTTCATTATAATATCTAGAGAACTCTCCTCAGCATTGGCCTAAAATTTGGCAGAGGGATTGGTTGATGGTATTGACCTTCCCAAGCTCCTCTTACCATGACATTTTCATCCTCCTCCAACTGATCTAGTACTGCAATGATGTGGAACTTTCTTATGAAGGCCAGAGATAATCTTGAATGAGCTTTCTTCATTACCTCGTAATCATCCATACAGTTGGTCCAAAAGTCCTCAATGTGTGTTTTATGAATCAACTTATTGCTTACAAACTTCTCCATAACTTTATTTGGATCAAAGTGATCCCTTGCATTATAGTAGTGAAGATTGAGAAGTTGAAGTTCCTTATCTGAATGGTTAGCAAATGCCAATGAGGGACATGCATAATTTCCTTTGCCAAACCTGATGGTAAACTATACATTGGTTCTATGCAAGTACTTAAGTTTTTCAGCACAAGGGATCAATTGCCTATATGATTCCAAGAGAACTGTCTTATCATCAGGATATCTAGGAAGTCTGTAGGCTATCCCAGTGAAACCTTGTATCCTTAGATATGTGAACTTTTCAAACTAGATATACTACCTTCCATATCTGGTCACTTCATTCATGGCTTCTGTGGAAATCCTCAAGGTTTTGTTACCTTGCAGCAACCTTTCTATATACATTGTGAAAGCATCATTTACCCTTTTGAAATGCATCAAAGATTGAGAGGATGTGAGCTGTGGATAACACTCATATACTTTGACCTGGGTTTGTTCATCATTTCTAGCTTCTCCTATTTTGGACAGCCGAACATAATGATTTCTTCTTTCTAAGGCATAGCCGACATAGGATGTCTAGCTAAAGAATCTTTTCTCCTTGAAGATGCTAAAGGCTTCATGAATGATATCACTAAGGATATGTGACCAGTGGTATTTAGTTCCCTTCAGTATCTCAATAATGATGACAAACATCCATTCTTCAAAAGTGGAGGCTGTAGGTAACCCATATATTCTACTTAGAAAAGTTATCAAATCCCCTATCTCATCATGAAAGTCACTTTTGTATAATACTTGAGGGAATTTACTCATGGAAGACCTTCTACTCTTTGCCTAGTGATCATTCATATGTTTTGTGCATCCATTCACATCCTTGTTGTAAGTTTCCTCTAATCCTTGTTTGTCTGGCATGGTCATTACTATGTGTCATGGGATGTCAAAAGTTTCCGCCAAAGAGGGTAGACTTAAATAAGCCAGGATATCCCCATTGGTCTTTTGGATTATTCTAGTCATGACATCATATCTATCTACACATGTCACTATCAGCTCTGCACATTGCACAGATGTGGGGAAGGCAGCAACTTTTGCTATACCACTATCCTTTAGTGTTTTGGCCCTGTGAGTTGGATTTGGGCCAAAGGTTCTCAGTCTAAAGTCATCCAGGTCTATGTGACCCAGATCTGTATCTCCTACATCGCTCCATCTAGAATGAATCTTTTTCTCTAGGGGAATGCCTTTGAATTCATACTTCATGATTTGAGCCCGGGCAGTTATCTAACCTGCAGGACTAGACCTTATAAGCTGAATACCTTGAGAGATTTTCACTAACTCCTAATGTTTAAGTTATTCATTATCAAGTGAGTCAACAAACCTTCAGCCATTGAAGCTATAATGGACCTGCTAAATCACTAACATGTTCTTAAAAAGAATGAATATCTAACATTTATTACCATTGCATCTATTTCATAATCTAACTCTAGGTAATTCAACACCAATGCATACCATAAATACTTCAAAACTACAAAATCCCATTTTAAAACATGTAAAACATTAACATTCATCATTTGCAGTCATCATTACATCCTATCATATATTTTTCTTTTTAAAAATTCCTTAAAAATGATCATTTTGCTTAAATTGCGCTGATTTTAGGGTGAACCGACCTGTAAACAAAAAAGTGCTACTTTTGAGGTCTACCGACCTCAGCGGGGAAATTGGGTCCATTCGACTAACTGTGTTTTGATGTTTTGCATAGGATTTAAGGTCAACCGACCTACGCAGATTTCTGAGGGTACCAACTTGAGTTAGTCATTCAGTTAGTTGATTGGAATTTCAGCGCAAGACAATTGAGACAGCTTTCACTACATTTGCGCGGGATTTGGCTTTGTCGGACCTGCGTGGGATTTGGAGTCAACCGACTGGGTCAATGGTGGCATGTTTTAGCGCAAAGTCACTTTCTTTGCTTTCAACGAGAGTTTTGGTGTCCGCCGGCTAGAAAAAATTTTCTAAGCATCTGACCAAGTCGGAGACGGGTTCTTTTAGTGCAAAATCGGCGCTAGGTGGTTTCAGCGCAAAATGAACTCTGGGATTTTACGGGGCTTTTAGACCTTTCTGACCTAGTCAGTTAACGTGACAATAGTGTGGAGGTCAGGGAATCTAGTTTTTAGCACCAAATTTGCTTAGGGCTTTGGCACAGATTTTCACAGCCATCGACCGACTAGATGGATCGAAGTTTTGCAAGTCGGTCAGACTTCATTTTGGCTCAAAATCTAGTCATTTACCCAGTTTGGGGATAGGTTCAAAATGCTCAAATTTTTGGCTAAGTCTTGTAGGTTATTCCATTTTTCCTATGGTGATCAATCATTACATTTCATGAAAGAGTTCAAACTAGGGTTTGAAACAAATGAACACTTCCAAATATGAAACCCTAGCTGTATGTTCAAAATCTTTGTTGGGAAAGAAAACATGCTCAAATCAAATAATGAAACCCTAACCATAGGAAAGGAAACCCTAAGGCGAGTTGGAACTTACCTGGTTTGCTGAAGGAAATGTGTTCAAGGTGTGTAGGTAGGGAGTGGTCGCTGGATCGACTCCGGGGTCAATGCTGGTGAATAATGCTAGACAAATCATCGAGAGCTCAAAAAAACTTCATTCAATTGTAGAAAATGAACTCAACAATGAGAAATCCCCTTTTAACCCTCCCCTATAATCAACATAAATGTGAAACATACACCATGTCAGTCAGGAGGTTTGGCAGATTAGGGTTTTTTGCGTGACTTTTCATAAGCTCTGACTTGTTGGGAAAATTAGGTATGATAGACTTAGTTGGCAAACAGTTACTTTAGTACTGCAACAACAAATTTAATTTCATGCTATTTGCAGGACTTTGAGGCACTTCAGACTGGTGAGGATTTCGGCATCCTTCGACCTAGTTGGTGATCAAATGATATAGCGCAAGTCAGAGATACCAAAAATTAGTGCAGAAATTCTTTCAAGTGCAAAAATCAGTCAGGAGACAAAGCAACGCAAGGTCGGTGGCAAAGGTTTTTGGCGCAAATTTGGCTAGAGGACAATTCAGCACAAAGGTCTGTTGGGTAGCAATTTAGCGCAAAGGTTGGTGGCAAAGGTTTTTGGTGCAAAGTCAGGTGGAGGGAAATTTAGCGCAAAGGTCAGTTGGGTAGCAATTTAGCAGAAAGGTTGGTTGGGACTAGATTTAACACAAAAGGACTAATAGACCTACTGGAGAAAATGCATAGATATTGACTTAGCAAATTTTGGGATAATTTTTTCACATCATTCCTCTGACATGGTAAAAGTACATTTGTTGACCACTTGATCACTTAGGAGATGAAAGACTCACCTGACATTCTAGACCAAAAATTTAGAAAAAAGGGGGGTCCCTATTTTTTTAAATGGGGCGTGTGTGCGAGGCACAACAAATGACGACTCTACTGGGAAATGCTCTCGATCTTTTCAATGATAAACTTTTAGATTGAACCCATAATCTTTGTGTTTCCCACATATTAAATGAAAAAAGTATGATATCTTATCAAAGAATGCGAGATCACTTCACTAGTGCAACCATCCACATCCTGAAAACCTGAGTGTGTGCAATTGCATTGATTCCCATCCATTAGCAACCAAGTTCATCCAAGATCCTTTGTGGTAAGCTACAAATTTGGAATCATTCTACCATCAAGAAATGCTCAAATGTTGAGATATGATGAGCTTTGAGGGAAGTAAATAACAGATTTTCCCGTAGTATTGTTGATGCAATGGTAATTGATGATAATAATCTTCTGGACAATATCCCTTGTGAAAATTTTCAATTGACAGTTCTCTTCTCTGATGCACTGTAATGGGTCTGGTGTTGAAAAAAACCTTTTATTTTTACCCAATATAGGCTAGCAACACTTAGTGTCACCTTCCCTCTCTTATGAAGAAATAGTGCATGTGGTAGAATAGGAATCCAACCCTTTCACTCAACACAAGATCACTCAGACTCGCTTAGCCACTTTAGGATTATTTAGCATGTGAAAGATATATGGTTAGAAAATACTTCAGGTGCACCAACTAATGACTCATTTTCATAAACATACATCATACCCCTTAGCATAATAGTAGAACCTGGTGGTGATCACCTAGGTTTAAGGCTTTGAAATTAAGTTGCAGGCAAAATGTACATTGGCGGGCTTGCAAAAGTCTCTATCGGCCTCCAAAAAATTGATAAAAAATGAGTTGTATGCATTTTTAAATGCATATCGGGTTGCATATACAAGGGGGAATCTTTTGCAGATTCCTGGGAATATTCTTGCTTTGTATGTCAGGTCATATACAAAACAAAACATACAAGGGGCTTTGTATGTTCGGCAACATACAAAGAAACGGAGGTGCAATTGGTGGGGCCCACGGATATGCAAAGCAGAATATACATCGGCTATATAGATTCAAAAATGTGCAAAGGAATGATGTACAATAACCGATATACAAATGGTGGGGCCCGTGGACAGGACATACAAAGGCAAATGTATGTGAAGTATACATTCAAAATATACAAAACAAAGGCATACATTCCGAACCCGATTGAAAATCAAATGCAGTGAATAACATTTCAGGTTTGCTGCATGTATATTGGGCACTTATATGTGCTAATATACAAGCGAAGATACAAAGGTCAAGATGCAAGTCAGACCCGAATAAGTTTCCAATCTGCTTCATAATATTTGGGGTCCGCCTTGTATATTAAATTGTTGCATGTATATGCATTTTGCATATACAAAGGATTTTCAAAAGGTGAACAGTGGCGATTGTATATGCATATGTTTTTTGCATATACAAGGGCGAAAATGGCAAAATGGTGAGTGGAAAAGCCAGCGATAGCAAAAGGTGCCTACGTGGCTCAATCTAACTGGTTGGCAACCTGGTCAACGTGATTTTGAGGCTGTTTGATCTTAGTGATTGGGAGACAGATCGACAGCCAAGTTTTAAGTTGCAGCGTGGGTTTTCTTTGCATCCACAGGCATTGTTTTGAGCCAGAAAATTCCGTGGACACACTGCTATTGCGTTTTCTGAGGCTATGGGTAGCTGAAGATTTAATGGCAGATTGTGTAGGGAGGTATGGGTCAAGTTGACAAGTCAACCATCCGAATTGAAGATGAAAGTCCTGGAGCGGCGGTGCATATCCTGATTCCACTTGCTCTCTTCCTTTGCTTCTTGGCTGCATTCAATTTTGAGCGCCATTTCTCACGATACATTGTATTTGGCAATTTTTGAGTTGACTGTTGTAATTTTGTTGAGTTCACAGTTTTGCTATAAAAAGAAAACTATGTTACTATTTTGTGGTTGTTGAAGACCTGGGCATTTTTGTGTAAATAATGAAGAACAAGGCATGATCCTAGGTTGTTCTATCTCATTCTAGAGTTTATGAGTTGCATCATGAATGTATTTTGCACGTATGTTCAGTTTTATGTTGATATAGATGAAATATGCTCTTAGGCATGTGTTTATTTGTTTGTCTCCTTCACTGCATGCATTTCCTTCTTTTGAATCTAGCTACTAAGGCTTTCTCAGATTCTAGGGTATAAGTTTCTATATCACATGCTTCATCTCTAACTTCCATTCAAGGAGTGGATTAAATTGTTTTAGGTTAAGCATGGAGAAGGTTGTTTGTCAGCTGGGATATCTGTAAGTAGAGGCAGCTAAATACCCATTCTTGGGTGATGTTTGTAAGGCAAGCATCGATCCAACCCTTTGAAACTTGAATGCTAGTTGTAAACCATTTGTTGCATACGTCTAGTTGACTCCTTGCCCTAAGATAGGCACAATCTGCTCCTGGGTTAGTAATTATGACCCAAAACCCCTTGTCTTGCATCCAAATCATTATATCCACCTTTTCATAACTTCCATCTATTAGTTGTAGGAGTAGGATTAGGAACCCCTGCATACTCTCATACTTGACTAGACAAATATATCCAAGAATGTTGTCAACCTTGTGATTTATCACACAAATCTTGGTCCATACATGAGAGTATTCTGCCTGTTGCTGTCAAGCTAAATCTTCCTATCATTGAGCTAGTCAATGTTACACCTTTAGTTATAGGGATACCCCCCTTGGTGCAGTAGAACTAGAAGTGAAGGGGAGGCAGCTCACGCAACCTCCCGTAATCTATTGGCCGAATCTGCCTGTGCATTGGAACTGGCAAACCCTCTGCCGATTCAGAGAAAATAACCAATAGATTTTGGCGACTCTACTGGGGATCGAATGTGAAAGTGTTATCTTGCAATCTCTGGTGATGTTTTGCCTATCCGAGTCACCAACAGATTTTGGTGACTCTACTGGGGAGTGATATCCAGATCTTTCATGTGAATGATGGTGCTCTGCTGGTGGAATGAACTTAGAAAAATATTTGATGAGCTTTCAGTGGTTTAAAAATTTGTCCTCTCTGGAGAGGTGGTAACTCTGTAAAAAAGATTTAAGTGCACATGAAAGGCTGATGTATGTTATTGTGATAAAAGAATGTTCTGTTCAGATTGTAGCATCTGGATGAGAAAAGGTACCTAGCTTCTTCCATTTATATTTGTTGTTTTATTGCATAAGTTAGATGCTAGGGGAAGCCTTAGGTCTTAGGCAGACAAAGGATGTCTAAGAGTGAGATTTATATGAATCCAAATATGTATTCACCCATACTCAGTCAAGAGGGGGATGAAATGTTGAATAAAAGAATAGAAGAGATAAAAAATAGGTTGATATTCTTAGAGGCTAGGCAGGCCCAGTTAAATAGCAGTAACCCTGTTGTGTCTGCTAGTCAGAATGATAACCCTCTTGTCAGCCCTTTTGATCCTTTGTATGACCAATTAGATTTGTCATGGGTTGACTATAAAATTGAAAGTATGCCTACTAAAATTTACAATCAGATGCCTATATTTAATGGACACAATGTGTGTGATGGGGGTGCACATATCCAAAAATTTTGTAGTTTTATGGAAAGACATTCATTTAGAGATGAGGATATGTGGATGAGGTTTTTTGTAAGATCCTTTGATGCAAAAGCTAGAGATTGGTATTTGAGCTTTCCAAAGAAATCCTTTGCTAGTTGGGATGAACTTGTTCACTGTTTCAAAGAAGAATTTGCAAGAGAACCTGATGATCTTGTTGCAAGATTAATGGAAATCAGAAAACAAGATAAAGAGCCCTGTATTGATTTCAGTCATAGATTTGTAGTAGCCCTTTCACAAATCCCTGAAGTCTTTAGACCTGATATTTTAGCCTGTGTTGGCATATATTTTGAAGCTTTTAAGGAGGGGTCTAGTGCATTGTTGAGGGAATTCAAGATAACAAGTATGCAGATGACATACAAGTTTGTAGAAAATATAGAAAAAATGAGAAATGAGTACATGCAGAATTCCCTAGCCATAGGTTTTGGTATGAGTAACGGTTATAAGGCTGCAAATGACCAAGTGATTATGGCATCATGTGAAGATAAAAATGAGAATGAAGATACATCAGTTGAAGATGCCAGTAGAAGGATCAATGATGACTCCCATTGTAAAGTTGGGGTGTCTAGTTCTAAAAATAATGATTTGGTTATGGACAGAAATGAACATTTGTTTGAATGGATTTGTGGAGATGATTGTGAGTATTGTGCTTAGGATAGAGAAGAAATAAGCAGACAAAGTAGCAGTTCCATGTGTGAATCAATGCCTTCTTTTCAGACACATGTAGATGATGAAGAGCAGTCAGAGATTGAAACAAGTGCTAGTGATGAGCATGATTGTTCTCCATTTGATTATGGTTTTGCTTATGACAAACAGGTGGATACTCCTCCACAAAGGGAATCCGTTGGTAATAAAGATGCATGTTTTGCTGCCTATGAACCAGTGGCATACCATAATGAAGCTGAAACACCTGGATCACCCATTTTTGACAAATATGATGATGAGGATCTGTTTGAGTATGATGAAGATTTAGGCACTATTGTTGATTTGGATTCTATTTCTCATCTTGATGAAAGAGAGGCCAACATACATCATGAAGGTTATTGTAGAGAGGTACCAGAGCTTGATCTTTTCCAGCATGGTGCAGCTGATGGTTGTGTGCATGATGTGCACAACTGTGAATCTGAAAGATTTTTCTTTGATATGCCAGCTTGTGATAAGATGAGCCCTGATGTTCCTAGCTGCATGGTGGACTTTGAGTGCTTTTAGTTTTCAGTCCAGCTAGGAGATCATTTTGCAATGCATAATGCTAACACAGATGATAACATGTGTTATATTTCATTTGAACATGCATTGTTTGATAAATATTGCATTCACATGTTGCCTGATGTTGAAGGTTGTTTGCATAAGGTTGAGAGGAGCCAACTCAATGAGATAATTGTATATGCAAATGACAAGGTTTGTTCGTGGTCAGATCATGGTAGTATCTCCAGGCTTGATCCAGTGAATATAGATGAAAACAAGGTGTTTGATAAGGGGAGATACAAGTTTTTCTTTTCTTGGTGGCCTTAAGCCATCAAGTGTGTTTGGTGATGCAGGTCAGTGTAACTTCATGACTCTGTGCCCAATGGATAAGGGACTGGTCTGCATCCTAGAGATTCTATGGTTCTCGCCATGCCTACAAGAGGCATGTGTCCCCAGACAGAGCCACTGGTGGTGATCACCTAGGTTTAGGGCTTTGAAATTAAGTTGCAGGCAAAATGTACATTGGCGGGCGTGCAAAAGTCTCTATCGGACTCCAAAAAATTGATAAAAAATGAGTTGTATGCTTTTTTAAATGCATATTGAGTTGCATATACAAGGGGGAATCTTTTGCAGATTCTTAAGAATATTCCCGCTTTGTATGTCAGGTCATATACAAAACAAAACATACAAGGGGCTTTGTATGTTCGGCAACATACAAAGAAATGGAGGTGCAATTGGTGGGGCCCGCGGATATGCAAAGCAGAATATACATCGGCTATATACATTCAAAAATGTGCAAAGGAATGATGTACAATGACCAATATACAAATGGTGGGGCCCGCAGACAGGACATACAAAGGCGAATGTATGTGAAGTATACATTCAAAATATACAAAACAAAGGCATACATTCCAAACCCGATTGAAAATCAAATGCAGTGAATAATGTTTCAGGTCTGCTACATGTATATTGGGCACTTGTATGTGCTGATATACAAGTGAAGATACAAAGGTCAAGATGCAAGTCAGACCTGAATAAGTTTCCAATCTGCTTCATAATATTTGGGGTCCACCTTGTATATTAAACTGTTGCATGTATATGCATTTTGCATATACAAAGGATTTTCAAAAGGTGAACAGTGGCGATTGTATATGCATATGTTTTTTGCATATACAAGGGCAAAAATGGCAAAATGGTGAGTGGAAAAGCCAGTGATAGAAAAAGGTGCCTACGTGGCTCGATCTAACTCGTTGGCGACCTGGTCAACGTGATTTTGAGGCCGTTTGATCTCAGTGATTGGGAGACAGATTGACGGCCAAGTTTTAAGTTGTAGCGTGGGTTTTCTTTGCATCCACAGGCATTGTTTTGAGCCAGAAAACTCCGTGGACACGCTGCTGTTGTGTTTTCTGAGGTTGTGGTTAGCTGAAGATTTAATGGTAGATTGTGCAGGGAGGTATGGGTCGAGTTGACAAGTCAACCACCTGAATTGAAGATGAAAGTCTTGGAGCAGTGGTGCAGATCCTGATTCCACCTGCTCTCTTCCTTTGCTTCCTGACTGCATTCAATTTTGAGTGCCATTTCTCACGATGCATTGTATCCGATGATTTTTGAGTTGACTGTTGTAATTTTGCTGAGTTCACGGTTTTGCTATAAAAAGCAAATTGTGTTACTCTTTTGTGGTTGTTGAAGACTTGGGCATTTTTGTGTAAAT
This sequence comes from Cunninghamia lanceolata, assembly GCA_027924645.1. Lineage (NCBI taxonomy): Eukaryota > Viridiplantae > Streptophyta > Pinopsida > Cupressales > Cupressaceae > Cunninghamia > Cunninghamia lanceolata. The sequence continues at coordinate 5,269,284 of BSBN01000828.1, forward strand.
AATGAAGAACAGGGCATGATCCTAGGTTGTTTTATCTCATTCTGGAGTTTATGAGTTGCATCATGAATGTATTTTGCATGTATGTTCAGTTTCATGTTGATATAGATGGAAAATGCTCTTAGGCATGTGTTTATCTGTTTGTCTCCTTCGCTACATGCATTTCCTTCTTTTGAATCTAGCTGCTAAGGGTTTCTCAGATTCTAGGGTATAATTTTCTGTATCACATGCTTCATCTCTAACTTCCATTCAAGGAGTGGATTAAATTATTTTAGGTTAAGCATGGAGAAGGTTGTTTGTCAGCAGTGATATCTGTAAGTAGAGGCAACTAAATACCCATTCTTGGGTGATGTTTGTAAGGCAAGCATTGATCCAACCCCTTGAAACTTGAATGCTAGTTGTAAACCATCTGTTGCATATGTCTAGTTGACTCCTTGCCCTGAGATAGGCACCGACCTGCTCCTGGGTTAGTAATTATGACCCAAAACCCCTTGTCTTGCATCCAAATCATTATATCCACCTTTTCATAACTTCCACCTGTTAGTTGTAGGAGTAGGATTATGAACCCCTGCATACTCTCATACTTGACCAGACAAATATGTCTAAGAACATTGCCAACCTTGTGATTTATCACACAAATCTTGGTCCACACATGAGAGTATTCTGCCTGTTGCTGTCAAGCTAAATCTTCCTATCATTGAGCTAGTCAATGTTACACCTTTAGTTATAGGGATACCCCCCTTGGTGTGGTAGAACTAGAAGTGAAGGGGAGGCAGCTCACACAACCTCCCATAATCTATTGGCCGAATCTACCCGTGCATTGGAACTAGCAAACCCTCTGCTGATTCAGAGAAAATAACCAACAGAACCCACGGAAAAACCTGAGCAAAACCTTGGCTTCTCAAAGAAAGACTCTAGATTATCTATCCAACCAAGAAGCATTTGCAAGTCCGCATGGATGCCACCACTTTCTAGAAATAAAGACCCCACGCAAAGGCAAGAGCAATGAGCAAAAGCAACAAACCAAAAGTACAACTAATCTAAGCAAAACATCTAACAACTACAAAAAGGAAAAGCAAGAAAGCAAACCTAATCTAAAAGCAACCTACTCTAACCAAAGCAGAAAAACAACCTAACTATGTACACTAGGATGAGGCATGACTGCCTCTCAAGCCTGGAAGTAGTGCTTTAGGAACTGGGCATTGACGGGCAATGGGAGCTCCTCACCAGTAGGGCTCTTGAGTTGATATGTGTTGTCTCCAAGGATCTCATAGATCTGATATAGGCCCATCCAAAGCTTATCAAACTTACCATGTTCTCCTTTTCTCTCATGGGATTTATCCTAATATAGGACCAAATCAGAAATGCAGAAGGCTTTGACTTTGGATCTCTTATCGAACCATCGTTTCACTACACTTTGATGTTTGGCAAAATTTTATATGGCAGTATCACGTTTCTCTTCAAGGTGCAACAACTGGGCTAATCGGGAGGACAATTGGTCATCAGTTTTGAGGTAGTCTTGCATGAATTGCAGTACGGGAATCCTCAAATGAATGGGAAAGATGGGCTCAACCCCATAAACTAGGTGATAGGGCGACGTACCCAAGGTAGCTTTGTGTCGGATTCTATCAACCCATAAGGCAAATTTAAGCTGAGTGTGCCAGTCCCTAGGGTTTTTGTCTAATAGTTTCTTAATGACTTCAAGCAGATTTTTGTTCGTTGATTCGGCTACCCCATTCCCTTGTGGATAGTAATTAGATGATAACTTCAGGGTAAGTCCATAATCAAATGCCCAATTAGAAAAACACAATGATGAAAAGGCAGGACCGTTATCACAAACTAAAGAAAATGGACATCCAAACCTAGTGATAATATGCTTTTCAACAAATTCAATAACTACCTCTGTGGTGCATTGTTTATAGGCTATTGCCTCAAACCATCAGGTGTAGTAGTCAGTAGCGGTCAGAATATACCTGGGGCCTGTAGAGGAGGGTGGATTGAACATACCGATAAAGTCAAGGCCCCACTGAGAAAATGGTCGTACCTCCACCACTGGTTGCAAGGGCATGGCAGCGTGTCACTCTCAGTGTGTAGCGGTCTGATAGATATGACATGTTCTTACATGTGAGTATGCATCCTTGAACAAGGTAGGCCAATAATATCTAGCACAGAGAATCTGATTAGCAGTTGAGTAAGTTGATCCATGACTTATCCCAAATTTCTCATGAAAACTAGTCAACACTTGATCTACTTTTGACTTGTCTAAGCATCTTAGATAGATCCCCTCATGATACTTCTTGTAGAGAATTGATCCTTTTATCAGATAACTGTTACTTTTAAGTCTGAGCGCTCTTCTTTGAACCGAATTTAGCTGTGGTGGACAACGTTGATTGAGTAGATAAAATATGATATCTCCGTACCATTCATCCTTTGAAACATCCTCTAATAGGTACTATTGAGATACTAAACCTGGTCCAACCTCAACCATTGTTCTGGTCAGTGCCTGACCTCTTACCAATTTCATGGGCTGAATAGCTATATCAAACTCTCGTAAGATAGTGACCCATTTTCTTCTCCATTCTCCTAGTTCACTTTGCATCAATAGTGCTTTAACTGCTGCATCTAGGATTATGGTGATTAATTAACTTCTTTGGATGTAGTAACGGAACTTCTTGACTGCCTTTACCAGAGCGTAGGCTTGTTTTTCCACATTTGGATACCTTAACTCTACGTCTTTTAATGGAGTACTCATGAATGCAATGGGCCTTTCATCATCTACTGATCTCTTCTGCATCAACATTACAGCACAAGTATGCTCAAATGCAAATGAGTAAATCTGAAATGGCAAAGTATAATCTAGACTTACCAAAATAGGTGCATTGGCTATAACTTGTTTAATTTCTATAAAGGCAGCCTTAGCCTCTAGAGTCCAATCCATTTTAGCATCTTTCTTCAACTGGCATTATGAGGTTGGACTATCTCAGCAAAACCTATAATGAACTTGCGTACAAAGTTAATCTTACCAAAATATGACTTGAGTTCCTTTTTGCTAGTAGGGGGAGGTATTTTGATTATTTCTTGGATTCGGTCTGGGTCGATAGATATGCCCTGCTCAGATATCACATGCCCTAGCAACTTCCCTTTAGTCACTCCAAAGATACATTTCTTGGGATTGAGTGATATACCATAGTCTTTGCATCGCTGCTTCTTGCCTCTTTGAGAACACTGTGAGGTTGTCCATGTAGATAATAATACACTTTCCAACTAATCCCTTGAAATCAATGTCCATTGCTTGTTGAAAGGTGGGACAAACATTTATTAGACCAAAGGGCATTCGATGATATGCGTAGATGCCCCATTTGCATGTGAAAGATGTTTTTAATCTATCTTCGTAGTCCACCATTACTTGATTGTAACTAGAATACCCATCCAAGAAGGACATCATCTGGGATCCATTAACAATTTGTAACACTTCATCTAATGATGGTAGTGGGTAATTATCCTTCTTAGATGCCTGATTCAAATTTCAGAAGTCAACACATAGTCTGATTTCGCCGTTATCTTTCAGACTGGAACTAGATTAACTACCCAAGCAGAAGGCCTGATAGGGAATATTATTCTTGCTGATAACAGTTTCTATATTTCATTGAAAATCAATGGTTCTAATAAGGCATTCACTGGCCGCTGTCTGTGTCTAAATTGCTTTTCTCCTAGCTTCAGTGGGATGGTGTGTGTGATAATTGACATGTCGTATGTCTTGAGGTCTTCATAGCTCCATGCTATTACCTCATGATAATCTCTTAATGCATGCATGATGCTTGTCTTTTCTTCTTTAGTACTAGCCTCCCTAATGAACACATTCTTAATATCTTCTTCTGTTCCCAAATTAAACGGATCACAATGTCCTCCAGAAGATTCTCCTTCTTTCCTTTGGGTTCCTAAGTTATCTAAATCGAATAGTCTTTCCAGTTCTACCATTCTTTGTGGAATTGTATTTGTTTTCAAATTTAGTACCCCTTCTAAATCCATCTCGGCTAGTTCCATCTCTTCTTCATCTATTATCTGAGTAGTGAAAACATCGGATGAGGTAAGAAAGTTAATTATGTGTTGATCATCCTCAAAGACTTGAAAATTTGTGACGTTATCTGGTACTGACGGGGTGGCAACAAATTCAACAAAAAATTTCTTCAACCCTTCCATGGATGTCGGCTCTAATGTACTTACTGTTTGGGCGAAAGCATCTGCGACATGGTTTTGCCTTCTAGGGATTAGCTGGATATTAAAACCAACAAAGCATTCTATCAAATCCCAGATTCTATTTCTATACCTGTTCAACCTCTTATCATTGCATGAATATTGCTTCCTCACTTGTTTCACTACTAACTCTGAATCTCCAAGCACCTGAAGGATTTTGACTTTCTTTTGGAGTGCCAGTAGCAATCCTTGCACCAATGCCTCATACTCAGTTATGTTGTTTGTGCATGGAAATTGTAGTCTATGTGATGCTAGATATGAACTTCCAGTAGGACTAATTAACTCAACACCTGCCCCAGATCCTTGTCTACATCTCGATCCATCAAATCTTAGGGTCCATAGATGGAAATCTTTACTATTTTCACCCTATTTTGCCAATTTCTTCTTATCAGGCCAAGGCTGAGGTTCTTCCTTCTTTTCGGCAACTGGTGTCTTTTTCAGGACAATGGGAATTTTTAGTTGTCTCTGCACTTGTTCTACTGCCTCTTGACAAAGCTGGTATGTAAACTCAGAATGCGACGCATCATGTATACGACACCAATTGAGTAGTAATAACTCCTCCATCTGAATCTCCTTTCCAATGGCAGCTTGATCCCTTACAAATTTGACTACAAAATCACAGAATCCTTTGAATATCCCTGGTTCATCTTCTTCTGAGGAGTCTCCTGAATCTAATTGAACGTAGGTTTCTGTACGTTCTAGTTTTTCTATAAGTGGAGGATTAGGGAATCTGTGGCAACTTAGCATAAGGATTTCCTCTGTTTGCCCTACATGAGGCAGATAAACTCCCAAATCAACTTTGGAAAAGAGGATCTTATTAGGCTGGTTATGCTCTGTAATCATATGTTTCATCTTGGGTTCTCTTTCAATGCGTATCTAGTTTTCCAATCCCTTCCATGGCAGCGACATGTGAGAAAAGTCCATTGCCATGTAACCATTCAAAGTTCTAGACCAGTCCCTACTCAAGAGCATACCATATTGATCTGGGATATCCACCACTTGTATGTCTAGATATTGTTGTATCCTTGGATTAGAAGCTAGTTGCATCTGTATCCTATTCAACTTGCCTACTACATTCACCTCAATCTTATCTAGTTGTGTCACTTTCCGGGAATACTTGGCAGGAGTAAGACCTAGTACTTTACAAACTGATAATGGAATTACATTTGTAGAAGAACCAAAATCTACTAAATAGTTGTGGAAGTTTCTATTGAATATCCTAAGTGTCAAGAGGAAAGGAGGACTCTCCCTCTTATCTTTGTACAACATTAGCTTTTGCTCAACATCAGTCACATGCACCCGTTCTTTCCCTTTATCAAGGTTATCGTTGGTGATAGTTTCCTTTTGTGCATAGTCAATTTTGATTCCAGTACCCATATCTTGAAAGAAAGATGTCCTAACCTCAGGTATTTTAAGCAACTCATAAATAGAAAGGCTAACCTTCATCTTTTTAAGCTCTTCGGCAACATACTACCCCATTTTGGCTATGTCAGACCGTTGAGAACTTTCAGCAGCAGTCCCTTGATATATTGGCTGATGTGTGACTTTTGGAGGCTTAAGGTTATTCAAGGCTTTTGGGTCTGGTGGAATTTGATAGGTATTCAGAGGGATGGAGGTGGTAAAAGGGCCTTTGGGTTTATTACTTCTTAGGTTGTATGGGGTTTTATTATACTGTTGATAAGCATTGAGTTCTTCACACACTTCTTCCTCAGGTTGATTGTCATCTTGAAATTGAAATGTATAACTATCAAGTACTAGGGCAGTATCATACCTTTGCGAAGGAACAAGCTCATACCCTGTTGGTGGAGTCTCTTGCATTTCAGCATTTTGGATCTCCATCTAGAAGATATTGGATGTGATCTAGAATTTTGGGCAGTCTAATTCTGAATGAGTGTTTGTGTTATGTAGCCTACACCAGGTAGACAAGGCTGCTTCAGCTAGCATCACGCAACCAGGAGGTCAGGTATCATTGTTCTAATTTTCTAGAGGGGAAGGCACTCTGCCATTGTTGGGTCTTGTGTTCCAAGACCAGTTCGATTGCTGCTGAAATTTTGATTTTGGTACTGATTCTGATTCTGACTTTGGAACTGTGACTGATTTTGATTTTGAAAATGTTGTTGATTCTGCCCCCTTTGCTGTAGATAGGCATTTTGGTTTTTGAGGTGGGTAACTTCTGCAGTGAGCTTCTTCATCTGCTCAACCAATTCTCTGATATCATCTCTATCCTCTTTTGCCTTAGCTGCCTCTGAAGATTGTAGGAAAGACATTTATGTAGGAGGCATTTCATCTACTGGGTTGCCTAGATGGATTACTAAAGCTTGTGTTATAGCTAGGTTGGGAATCGGATTCATCACAAGAGTATGGTTGGCTAAGGATTGAATAATCATAGGTATTTGATTGGGCATGGCTATAGGCCCCATGTGATTCAGTGGACCAGTGGCTATTTGTCCTAGTTGGGTACTTACGGTGATAGCTGTGGAATATGCTTGAGCTAAAGTAGTGGGAATGGGGTCAGCTCTCCTTGTGAACATGGATGTAAGTTTGTCCAGGGTTGCATAGTAGATAGGCAAGGCTGCAGCTTGTCCTATGGCATAAGGATCTTGCAAATGATTGAAAGCTTTCTGAAATTTGTTATTGAAAGAACTTATCATTTCGCCTTCACTGCGACGAATTTCCACAAAAGACCTGTAGAGATCAGCTAGGGTGGTGGGCATTTGAAACCTATCTAGAAATGCACTTTTTAAACCTCGCCATGAGTTTATGGATGCTACAAGGAGGTTAGAAAACCAATAATATGCTTCATCCTATAAAGAATAAGGAAACAACTGACATATCACATCTTTGTACAGTACTTGCAGCATAAACATGTTACTTTCAAAGATTTTAATGTGCTCATCCGTGGTTTTGTCTGGATCATTCACCCTAAATTTGGAACAGAACTTGTCTGGGTTCTTTGGCATGTCATGATAATCAATGAACCGAAATGGGGATTGGTTGTTTGCTGTGAAAAAGGCCATGGCTGGTGGTGCAGCGACATTCCTTGGGACTGATTGAGCTCTTGGCACCCTTGGTATCCCTTGATCCCTTCTTGTACACCTGAATTCTATCAAAGACAGCAGCTCTTCTACAGCTGAGCTAGATCTAGTATGTCTTTGTCTAGTCCCCAGACTTGCTGATTTTTTTTTTTTTAAAAGGGAAATAGTTTTTTGTCATCCCTCCTTCTAGCACCAATTCTGTTGATGAGTGTTTAGCACACAACAACGTAGGTGTGATTGCTGGTTTCACACCTCTCTTGAAAAGTATTCTACCCTAGGTTACTCCAAGGATAATACATCTAGGTCTTAGCTGGTATGTTCCAGCTATGCCTAAAAGGGGTCTTACATGCAATCTATACATTCTTGAGTTGGGACAACGAATACACATAAACCCTTTATGAATCTTAGCTGATAAGACAATGTAAAATGCTGTTAAAATTTCTAATCTAACAACAATTTTTAAAGAAAATGCAAATTAGGGTTTTAGAGAAATCCTAAGTGACATTCACAATGTATGGATTACTTTAAGTAGACAAATACTCTGAAACTTAACCAATTTTTTGAGTTACCAAACTAAAACTGATGTTACAGTACCACAGAAAATGATGCTATCTTCAATGGGAATCAATAGATTTTTAGACTACATTCATTTGTTAAATACCCACTAAATGATGCAATTTAACTTGTGAAATGCAATTGAACTTTAGCATAAAAATTAGCCTAGACTAACTTTGCACAGCTATCTACATCAAAAAATAACTAAAAGTATGAACTTAGAGTATTCATCAGATACTTTCAGTAAACCATGAACATTATAAAAGCACAACTAACTAATTACGGGAGAGCAAGAAGTGAACCATGAAAACTAAATAAGCAACACAATACACAAATTCTCAGAAACACTGTAGAAACTTGCTTTGTATTACTTGAAATGGAAGAATGTCAACAATTTAGCATCAAATTCTCTCTTACAAATAGTAGAAATGGTAGCCCTTTATATAGGAAAGCGGCAGACTGAGTTTTTTAATGAATGGTGGAGATTAACTTAACACCGATGGTCCAAGTTACATCAATAAATGTACAAATAATAGCTCCTATCAAATCGTAGATTACATTTTGTCTTTTATGAAAAAGATGAAAAATAGCCCCCAGATACATTGAATCTAGTCAATTTGACTACCCAACTCAATATATTAATAGAAAAGATCATTTTTAAAGCATAAAAGAGACAAAATAGAGTTACATGCTGTCCCAAATATAGAAATTTACAATTATGACGTGATTACATTCCAGAATATTCAAAAAACATCAAGGTTCTTTGTCCAAATTAATTTTGTCTTCTTCAGCTAGCTTGTTGTGGTAGTTGAGCCATGCTTCGAGGGCTGGATTGATCTCCAAGGGATCCAGATTCTTCAGATGGCTGACCTGATATTCAAACATCTCCAGCTCCTGACTGAATCTGCTGTATATCCTCTCTATTTCTTCCCCAGCCTTGTGGAATGCCTTGAATTCAGCACTAAGGTCGCTAACCTTATCCAATCTATCCTCCATAGATAGCTCAGTACTCTAAAAAATGACCTTATGTAATTTGCCTTTGCATTTTTCAACATCATAAGGTGCATAGTCATTCTAAGCCTCTTCTAAGCAATCCTTTAAAGAATCATTAATATCATAAATGAGTGACCGAAGTTCCTCATCCACTAGCTTATAGGCTTCTTTTATGTTTTCAAAAGTTTCTTTTCTCAAATTCAGCTGTTGATACCACTCGATAGCCTTAGACAACTTGTCTCTAGTTAGAATATTCTCAACTACCAAGGTCTGTGCTGACAAATCTCTGATGCTCATTATTCAAGGAAATATGTGGGAGTAATATTCATCAAAAGAATCACATTCCTCACGTAGATCCTTCCATTTCTCATGAAGCTCAACCGACTTCTTATGTGCTTGGGCAGAAGCATCAATAGTTTCACATCCCTTCTTAAATACTCTGATTAACCAGTTTTCAGTTCCTTGTGACTTGGCTCTTACCTCACCAAGTTTCACCATTTCATCTGTAGAGAGGAAAGTAGGCACTATTCTAATATCTCCTCCTGCATCAACTAGTTTGATCAAGAATTGAAGGCAAGTCTGGAGCTCTTCATTTTGTTGTTTCAACTCTTTCTTTGATAGCTCATCTTTATCTAATTACTCTAGGATGCAGGTGATAGATCCCTTAAACTCATCAACTCTTTGAGTATGAATGGTTGGTCCCAGATCAACCATTAAGATAACATAGTCCTCGACTCTGACTTGCTCTCTATTTGTATTGGCTGGTGGGACAGCTATTTCTACAATTTTGGATCTTGTCTCATCTTTATAAATTCTAGATTGTACATTTGCTTTCTTCTATTTCTTTGGCCTTTGAGCCTGTGACAAGATTGTGCTCAAATCTAATTGCATTATTTCTACTTGTGGCTCAGGGTACGCCACTCTATTTTGTAACCACTTAGGTGCTGAAGAAGAGGACTTACTTAATTTGGTGGTTTTCTTACCATCATTTTTGGCAGGCTCTTCAAGTGATCCCTGCTCTTGTTCTGACTCTTTACCTTTATCCACTTCCTTATCTCCTTCCTCGATTAGATTTCTCCAGTTTATCATCATATTTTCTTGATCTGACTTGAAAACGTCTTCTACTTAGCCTTTATCTGGAGGACTGTCAGATATATCAATGACTTCAACATTAACTTCTTCAGCCAGAGGTTCACTTGGGATTTCATTACTTGCCTCAACAAATGTGTCTTTGTTTGATTTAGGTATTTTGATAACTGAGAGGGGGGGTGAATCAATTATCCTAATTATTTCTTCTTTTGAACTTTCTTATTAATCAATGCAGCATTGAATCAAACAAACAAACATTACCATGAAATGAGAAACACATGACACAGTATTTTTGACGTGGAAACCCTGTTAAGGGAGAAAACCACGGGATAATTAACCCAAAGATTATTCTCTGTTAGAAGAATAAGGAATTACAAAATGGCACTTGCCAATTAGGGCTCATTGCCCGAGCACACTGCTCACAAAGAGGCACACTGCCTACAAGGAGACACACTGTCTACAAAAGAATGTTATACAGTACTTGAACTGATTGGAAGCATCTACATATGCTGGAGTTCAGTCCTGATTAGGCTCAGTACACTGATCTACTGCACTTCATCTTTCCTCTGCTCTTTATTCTGCTTTCCTTTCACATACCAGATCTTTCTTACTACTTCTGCTCTGCTTTGCACTTATTCGCATACACCATCACATAACTTGACTTCTCATAGCTAAATCCATCATGCATATATATCCGCACAAGTAATTTCATCACCTTTTTAGTCGGCATCCGGACCAGTCTATTTTCTCACAAACTCTGTTCTGTCGGCTGAATCCTTGCACATCAAGTAATGCGGATCAAGCATATACTTGTAGATATCATTAATCATGTCGGCCAAACATGATTCATGCCTTCACAACCTTTACCATCAACAGTAACACATCTGGAAAATAGTCTGTTGTTTTGTCGGTCAGTTCTTCCTCTGTTCTCACTGTCACTGAGGAATCTGGTACTCAACTATTCATATCTTTTTCTTTGTCCATCACCGCAGGCTAAATCCTTGGAATATACCACTCAAGGTAGTCCTCTTGACTTCCCCAAATCTGCACTACACCAAGACACTTCCTCTGAGAGATCCGGACCAATCTGTCGGACCTTGCCACATGCTCTGTTCTTGTTCACCGGACCACAACAATCTTCATTCAGACTTCCGGTAGAGACACACCATGACTTGCAGATATGTGGGATGACCTTTGTTGCCATCAATGACAACAACCATGAATCCATATAGTGTCTCTTGCCAACAATCTCCCCCTTTGGCATTGATGGCAACACTTAGTGAAAAATGACTAAGTGTTTACACTATGCTCCCCCTTGGCTGATGTTCTATCTTTATATACAATTTCTGGAACTCCCCCTTAGTTGGATTCCTCATTTTTCACTGTTCCTCACTCCCCCTTTGACATCAATGGCAAAGGGTAGGGTCCACACACCAAAATTTTCAAAAATTTACTATACTTAGCCGCATATTACATACTCACATAAACTGAAGAATGTCTACAAAGGATATCTTCAATTGGACCAGTTCTGTAGCCCAACTTTGCTTCATTCTATCCAAAATTGAAATGTGACCACTCAACAAAAATGCAAAAGCTTCTGCCCTCTTGAGATCTGTCAGATCATTGGTTTGGGCGGTAGTCTGAGCATCACTTATGGCCTCATGCATAGTTTCTAACTTAGGGATTATAATCCTTCTAAGTTCTCCCATCTGGTTAGTTATATTCTTCCTTTCCTTCTCAAGGTTCTTTATTGCATTTGTGATTGCAATAGTTTGACATTCTTGATTTACTATGGAGGAAGAGAGAGGATCAAAACTTTGAGACAAACTTTGTAGTTTGTTCTGTTCCTCTTTTATTTTCTTATCAATTTCTACTGTTGCCTTTGACCAGGAGATACAAAATTTGTAAAGGTCACCACCATCCTTAAGAGCATTTTCTAAGCTCTTAATTCGAATACTCATATTTCTCCTATCATTAGAGATTAAGCCTAGTACTTCAGAAAATCTCTTATCCAAAAACTCCTTCCGAACCTTTTCTTCAGCTGATTTTTTTTAGAGAATCAAAATGTGTACCAACACTGCTGACTAAGGCTTTGAGATTACCGGAAGAGGAGGCTGTCAGATCTATCTTGACAAATGGCATAATCTTTTCAAGCACTCCAGAAGTAGCCTCTATCAACTCACAGTCTTCCATATGAGACTTTAGGAGTTTTTCATTTGCCTTAGCATTTGCAAATGAGGCTATCTTCATTGTCTGTATCGGAGAGATGGAATCAAAGTTGAATGGACCTTTTAGTAGCTCCAGTTCATCAATCTCTATTGTTTCTTGGCTCAGAAATTTTTGACCAGTTTGAGCAGTGTCTCTTGCCGGAGACAGATGTTTCTTCTCTTCTGCAGTCTTGGAGCTGTCCATTGGAATTTTCCCTTCCTCTACATTCCCACCACTGACAGTTGTGGTTTTCTCTGGTGAAGTCTTCTGTCCTTCTGCAATCTTTGCACTGTCACCTTCTTTTTCTTTCACCGCTGCTCCTTTCTCTTGTAATTTATCTTCTTCTTTGGATCTGGAGACTATAGGGGAAGCCAGAGGAGAGATGTTAGTCTGTTCAAGGGCCACTTCTTCCGGAGCAGAGGATTCCAAGTCCATAGCTGTTTCTGCACCTAAGTCCTCTACAACAGGAAGATTAAACCTTTTGAAGGCCTTCCGGAGGATCTCTTCTGTATCCATGGCTACCTTGTCAGTCTCACCAAGCATGAGTTTATTCATCCTTGCTTTACTTCTGAACTCATATTTGCAGTCTTTGAATATTACGTTCATTGTCTTGGGATCAATTTGAGGATATAGCTGAATAGCTATCTGCTCCCGGATCTCAAGATCTTTTGCCTGAGCAGTATTCTTTCTTATTTCTAATTCCTTCTCTAGACTCTTAGGAATTTCAGAGATAATCTCAATAAAAGCTTTATTGTAAATGTTAAGGTACCTGATTGTAGCTTCTTGCAAGATCTTTTGGTCTGCCTCATTGTAGTCATCATAAAATTCGGCCACTAGTTGAAGGTTCCCATCCACAGTGACTGATTTGATTACACTGTCTAGAGATAGGGTGGGCTTTTCAACAAATTTTTCTACCATTTCTTCCTTGTCTTGGCCTGAGAAGGGTTTACCGGATCCCTTCTTCTTCTGCTTCTTTAATTCCTTTACTCCCTCATCTGATTCAGTTTCCTCTTCATCTCTTTGACTCTCATCAGCCCTTGTGGCTTTTGTCTTGGATCTTTTGCCAGATGCCTGGACTTCCGGTTTTGAGCTTTTGGTTGTGGGAGGTGCAGATCTTTTTGATGATCTGGTCCAGGTGGAGGTTTCAACCGGAACACTTTCTTCACTTTTCTTTTCTGCCCTCTTCTTCTCTTTCTCATCCCCTTCCTTCTTCTTCCGGTGAGCATCAAGTGCTTCCATGGAGATCCCAAGGCCTTGTGCTATGTGTTCTACTTCTTTTCTAACCTTCCTCTTGATTTCTGGTTCTCTGAGTTCAACATGAATTTTTATACTCAGTTCCTCAAATGTTCCGAACCTTTCTGCCTTTGGATCCTTAGGCTGACTTAGCATGTGTTGAACATGCAGCTCCACAATCTGTTCATCCACTTCATACCCCATGGGCATGATCCACACAGTTCTTGGTTCTACTGCCTCCATTAGATACTGATCTATTTCTACCATAAAGCATACTGTGTCTTTGTACTTTTCAACAAGAGACTGGGGTATTCTTTCTCTTGCATGCATCATGCTCTGGAAGTTCTTGAAATATCCCCATAGAGCTGTTTTTCTTGCTTTAGCATCCCCAAGTCCATGCAAATAATCTCTCATTTGGATGGCAACTGGTCTGTCATTCCGCCATATCCATCCATTGGATCCGGGAAGCTCATTCATGTAATAAAAGAAGAGACAAAGGATCAAATTGCCATACTTGAAGGAGTTTTTCTTGTCCTTCTTGATCTTCTGCAGATTTTCAAAAAGTTGGTTTACAAGAAGCTCACACAAGTCATAGTCAGCATTCTCCTTTAGCATTTGATAAGCTATGTAAATTGCAGTTCCCGGTACTGAATTTTCCCTACTGGAGTGATAGATCTTGTAACCAATTATCATAGATGCAAATTTGACATCCGGTTCAGTGATGTCTTCAACTGTCATAGTTCTCTTGTCAAACTTAGATCCGGTTGCATCACTAACTGTCTGATTTTTGACAGACTTGAGAACAGGTAATCCACCGGATGAGTGTAGACCGGTTACAGCCCTAATTACATCTTTGGTGATCTTGAAGGGCTTGTTCAACCATAGGAAGTTGTCATGCACTCTACTTAGTACATACCAGACCCATTCATCTTCTTCAAAACAGGGGAAATGGATGCACTGTGCAAAGTGCTTATCCCGGATGGCTTTGTACTGAGGTTTAATCTCAAAGGAGTCGTCTATCAACTATTTGTGATAGATATCCATCAATTTTAAATCCCCAAAGTCTTCAAAATTTGCATGTATGTAAAACCTAATGTCCTCTGTATGCAATACACCATGCGGAACACTAGAGAAGGCTCCTAGGGGATCTACCTCCAAGGATTTGTATGGATGTTTCTTGAATGTGGGGCGAGGTCTATCAGAGAGCTTAACTATATTCGGAGTGGCCATTTTTCAAAGATTTGCAGTGAGATATTGAAAATGAAAAGTACTTTATGCACCTTTGGTTATACGGAGTGGTTGAATTGATTTCTATGTGTAATAACTTCTGCAAGTGATCTTCGGTGAACTTGATGAATTTTGTTGTAGAACTCCACTTTTCACTTCTTCTTGGGTGTGGAATGAAAAAGTGATTATTGAGAAATCCCTTGTATTGTTTCACAAACCCTAATATCTGTTTGCAATAAATGCTCGACCTATATTGTTCTGGTTTGCCTTATTCGGATAACTTGGAGTACCGGATTAGTCCTGATCTATGAACATCATGCAGATCTTCCAACCATGAACAAATCAAGATGACACATCACAAGGACATCCTAAACATTTTGTCCAATCCGTAGAATAAGACAATGCACTTCTGAATCTTTCTAGACCTTTTTGTAATCCTCTGTCATTCCGGAGCATCTCCCGGAACAAGTCTTACTTGATCGATCACAACTTCTTCACATCTTCATGCGGACCTCTGAAATCTTATCTGGATCATCTCAAGACTTATATCTTCAAACCCTTTACTCTGCATCTTGTGCCACATTCGGCACCACTTGCTTGGCTGGGAGAATAGGATTTTCTTTGAGTCTCCCCCTGAGCCAGAGCTCACCTTTTAATTTTCGGAAGGAATATCAGCACCAGAGTCTGGTGCGGATCCAACCTCTACATTCTCTGAACTTTTCTTCACCCAAATCTTGTTCATCCAATTCCTAACTTCATCCGCATTCATCTTTTGTTTACCCTTGTCTTGATTCTAATTATACACTGGACCTCTTTTGTCCTGATTCTTGCTTCTGCAGACTTTTGCATTATGACCGTACCTATTACAGATTTGGCAAATAACATTTCCTTGCATATTTGACTGATAACCTCTTGATCTGCATTGATTAGCCATATGACCTACTCTATTGCATGCAAAGCATCTACCATTGAATGATTTGTTTATTTGCATATTTCTGCATTCATGAGACTTGTGTCCATACCTTTTGCAGTTAAAGCATTGTCTGGAGAAGGATGAATTAGTCTGATTCATTCTTTTTCTGCACCGATTAGCTTTGTGACCAAAGTGATTGCAGCTGTGGCAGTATCCATTGAAGGATGGATATCTTTGAGCATTGGGTTGTCTTACCAGAGGTCTTCTAGGCCTATTCCTTGGATTTTCTGATCCAAAATTCTTTTGACCGGATCCGGAGCTTTCTCCTTTCTCATATCCCAAACCATACTTGTCATCTGCCCTCTTTTGACTTCCAAGAAGAACTTCAAGTTGAGCAGAACTTATCTTGAATTTTTCTTTATATTCATTTGCTATTTGAAGATCTCTTTTGAGAGAGACAATTTGATCCTCAAGTTTTTCTTCATTATCTTTGGCATCTTCAAGATCAGATTCAAGATGCCTGATAATCCTATCCATCTGGTGGCATTCTTCTGATTTCTCTTTAAGAGATTGTCTTAGATTGTCTTCAGCTTTTCTTTTCTCTTCAATCTCTTGAGTATACTTTATAACTCCTGACTCCATTTCATGTCTTACCATAATGACTTCTTTTGATAACTTTTCACATAACTTGGTTTTCTCAGTCAATTCTTCATTTGTATTACTTTCTTCACTTTGTCTTGCCAATTGTTGGAGCAGCTCCTTTCTCTTTTTCATAGAGAGACTTAATTTGTCCTTTAGTTCTCTCATGAATTCATCAGCCTGTTTGAGTCTTTCCTTTAATTCATTGACTTCAGAGTTTGACTGTTCAAGATCCTCAAGGGCAGTCTTGAGTTGCTCCCTTAAACCATATGCATCCATTTGAACTCCTAGATCTTCCTCAAGCTGTTAGGCTCTATTAGGAGGAACTTAGCTCTGATACCAATTGTTGATAACTGAGAGGGGGGTGAATCAGTTATCCTAATTATTTCTTCTTTTGAACTTTCTTATTAATCAATGCAGCATTGAATCAAACAAACAAACATTACCATGAAATGAGAAACACATGACACAGTATTTTTGACGTGGAAACCCTGTTAAGGGAGAAAACCACGGGGTGATTAACCCAAAGATTATTCTCTGTTAGAAGAATAAGGAATTACAAAATGGCACTTGCCAATTAGGGCTCACTGCCTGAGCACATTGCTCACAAAGAGGCACACTGCCTACAAGGAGACACACTGTCTACAAAAGAATGTTATATAGTACTTGAACTGATTGGAAGCATCTACATATGCTGGAGTTTAGTTCTGATTAGGCTCAATACACTGATCTGCTGCACTTCATCTTTCCTCTGCTCTTTATTCTGCTTTCCTTTCACATACTGGATCTTTCTTACTACTTCTGCTCTACTTTGCACTTATTCACATACACCATCACATAACTTGACTTCTCATAGCTAAATCCATCGTGCATATATATCCACACAAGTAATTTGATCACCTTTTTAGTCGGCATCCGGAACAGTCTATTTTCTCACAAACTCTGTTTTGTCGGCTGAATCCTTGCACATCAAGTAATGCGGATCAAGCATATACTTGTAGATATCATTAATCATGTCGGCCAAACATGATTCATGCCTTCACAACCTTTACCATCAACAGTAACACATCCAGAAAATAGTCTGTTGTTCTGTCAGTCAGTTCTTCCTTTGTTCTCACTGTCACTGAGGAATCTGGTACTCAACTATTCATATCTTTTTCTTTGTCCATCACCGGAGGCTAAATCCTTGGAATATACCACTCAAGGTAGTCCTCTTGACTTCCCCAAATCCACACTGCACCAAGACACTTCCTCTGAGAGATCCGGACCAATCTTTCGGACCTTGCCACATGCTCTGTTCTTGTTCATCGAACCACAACAATCTTCATTCAGACTTCCGGTAGAGACACACCATGACTTGCGGATATGTGGGATGACCTTTGTTGCCATCAATGACAACAACCATGAATCCCTAAGTTAGAAACTATGCATGAGGCCATAAGTGATGCTCAGACTACCACCCAAACCAATGATCCGACAGATCTCAAGAGGGTAGAAGCTTTTGCATTTTTGTTGAGTGGTCACATTTCAATTTTGGATAGAATGAAGCAAAGTTGGGCTACAGAATTGGTCCAATTGAAGATATCCTTTGCAGACATTCTTTAGTCTATGTGAGTATGTAATATGCGGCTAAGTATAGTAAATTTTTGAAAATTTTGGTGTACAGACCCTACCCTTTGCCATTGATGTCAAAGGGGGAGTGAGGAACAGTGAAAAATGAGGAATCCAACTAAGGGGGAGTTCCAGAAATTGTATATAAAGATAGAGCATCAACCAAGGGGGAGCATAGTGTAAACACTTAGTCATTTTTCACTAAGTGTTGCCATCAATGACAACAACCATGAATCCATATAGTGTCTCTTGCCAACAAGGTAATGCTTCTATTTCTGGCTCTTGTAAACCCAACTTTGCACATACCTTGTCAATTCCAGGCAACAAAGGTACGGCTAAGGAGGTTGAATCCATAGGTATCTAGGATATAGGAATGGTAGAGGATATAGATAGTGCAGACAAGTTTGTTTGTGTTAAATTAGCCAACATACCAGATCCCAAAGTTGGTGACATGGAAGAAGTTGGCAAAATAGTGGAAATGATGATGGGTGAAGAAATAGACAGTGAGGGTAAAGGAAGAGAAGGTGAAAGAACTGTAGAAATGGGAGGTAGTGTTGTGGTAGTAGATAACTGGGTGGAAGAGATGGAAGGTAAAGGTGTGGTAGTAGAAGAAGAACATGAGGTGGTAGCAATGGAAGAAATAGGACTACTAGGGGCATTAGAGGATACTGCCAATGAGTAAGAAACAATTGAAACATTAGTGGCGGGTGAAGTAGCAGCAGGGACAACTTCTTGAACAATAGTAGCTGAGGTCATAGGTGTAGCAGATGCAGCAACAGTGGAAGTAATGGAAGTGGAGGTAGCAGCAGTAGCTATAGAAGTGGAGGTAGCAGGAGATGGGGAGGTTGGCAAACTAGTATCCTCTTGAGTTGCAACATCTTCAGTTACCTTCTTTACTTTGACTTTCTTAGTTTTGGAGCCTTCTCTAGGACCACTTGGCATATCCCTTTTCTTAGAGGCTCTTGTTCTAGCAGAAGGGGGCTGGTCTTTCTTAGGAGGTTTTGCAGAAGGTTTCTTGACTTTCTTAGCCTTTTCTACCAATGGTGTATGCTCTTCACTGTTAGACTTCTACTTTTGGGAAGGTTCTACCTCATTTGTTATGTTAATTGGTTCATCTTCTTCTCCCCCGGACTCTCTGTCTGATTCTAGTGTAGTATATGTGAGCTACACTCCTTGTCCCTCCAAGGCATCTATCTAGCCTCTCACCCATGCCTTGCTTAGTCTAATTGGTTCTTTCATTATAATATCCAGAGAACTCTCCTCAGCATTGGCCCAATTTGGTAGAGGGATTGGTTGACGATATTGAGCTTCCCTAGCTCCTCTTACCATGATATTTTCATCCTCCTCCAACTGATCTGGTACTGCAATGATGTGGAACTTTCTTATGAAGGCTAGAGATAATCTTGAATGAGCTTTCTTCATTACCTCGTAATCATCCATACAGTTGGCCCAAAAGTCTGCAATGTACATTTTATGAAACAACTTTTTGCTTACAAACTTCTCCATCACTTTATTTGGTTCAAAGTGATCCCTTGCATTATAGTAGTGAAGATTGAGAAGATGAAGTTCCTTATCTAAATGGTTAGCAGATGCCAATGAGGGACATGCATAATTTCCTTTGCTAAACTTGATGGGAAACTGTACATTGGTTCTATGCAACTGCTTAAGTTTTTCAGCACAAGGGATCAATTGCCTCAATAATTCCAAGAGAATTGAATTATCATTGGGATATCTAGGAAGTCTATAGGCTATCCCAGTGAAACCTTGTACCCTTATATATGTGAACTTTTCAAACTGGGTATACCACCTTCCATATCTGGTCACTTCATTCATGGCTTCTGTGGAAATCCTCAGGGTTGTGTTACCTTGCAGCAACCTTGCTATATACATCGTGAAAGCATCATTTACCCTTTTGAAATGCATCAAAGATTGAGAGGATGTGAGTTGTGGATAAAACTCATATACTTTGACCTAGGTCTGTTCATCATTTCCAACTTCTCCTATTTTGGATAGCCCAACATAATGATTTCTTCTTGCTAAGGCATAGACGACATAGGATGTCCATCTAAAGAATCTTTTCTCCTTGAAGTTACTAAAGGCTTCATGAATGTTATCACTAAGGATCTAAGACCAGTAGAATTTAGTTCTCTTCAGTATCTCAATAATGATGACTAACATCCATTCTTCAAAAGTGGAGGCTGTAGGTAACCCATATATTCTACTTAGAAAAGTTATCAAATCCCCTATCTCATCATGAAAGTCACTTCTGTATAATACTTGAGGGAATTTACTCATGGCATACCTTTTTCTCTTTGCCTAATGATCATTCATATGCTTTCTACATCTATTCACATCCTTGTTGTAAGTTTCCTCTGATCCTTGTTTTTCTGGCATGGTCATTACCGTGTGCCATGGGATGTCAAAAGTTTCTGCCAAAGAGGGTGGACTTAAATTAGCTAGGATATCCCCATTGGTCATTTGGATTGTTCTATTCATGACATCATATCTTTCTTCACATGTCACTATCAACTATACACATTGCACAGATGTGGGGACGATAACAAGTTGTGCTATACCACTATCCTTTAGTGTTTTGGCCCTGTGAGTTGGATTTGGGCCAAAGGTTCTCAGTCTGAAGTCATCCAGGTCTGTGTGACCTAGATCTGTATCTCCTACATCACTCCATCTAGAATGAATCTTTGTCTCTGGGGGAATGCCTTTGAATTCGTACTTCATGATTTGAGCCCATGTAGTCATCTAACCTGCAGGACTAGACCTTATAAGCTTGATATCTTGAGAGATTTTCACTAACTCCTAATGTTTAAGTTATTCATTATCAAGTGGGCCAATAGACCTTCAACCATTGAAGCTATAATGGACTTGCTAAGTCACTAACATGTTCTTAAAAAGAATGAAAATTTGACATTTATTACCATTGCATCCATTTCATAATCTAACTCCAGGTAATTCAACATCAATGCATACCATAAATACTTCAAAACTGCAAAATCCCATTTTAAAACATGTAAAACATCAACATTCATCATTTGCAGTCATCATTACGTCCTATTAGACATTTTTCTTTTTGAAAATTCCTTAAAAATGATCATTTTGCTTAAATTGCACTAATTTGAGGGTCAACCGACCTATAAACAGAAAAATGCTACTTTTGAGGTCTACCGACCTCAGGGGGTAAATCAGGTCCATCCAACTAACTGTGTTTTTTAGTGCTTATGTGTTTCAATGTTTTACGAGGGATTTAAGGTCAACTGACTTGCGCAGGTTTTCGAGGGTACTGACTTGAGTTAGTCATTTAGTTAGTCGGTTGGAATTTCAGCACAAGACAATTGAGACAACTTTCACTACATTTGCGCAGGATTTGGAGTCAACCGACCAGGTCAATGGTGGCATGTTTTAGCACAAGGTCGGATGATCTTAGTTTTACTACAAAGTCACTTTCTTTGCTTTCAGTGGGAGTTTTGGTGTCGGTCGACTAGCAGAAATTTTCTAAGGATCTGACCAAGTCAGAGACAGGGTCTTTTAGGGCAAAGTCGGCGCTAGGTGGTTTTAGCGCAAAATGAACTCTAAGATTTTGTGGGGCTTTTAGACCTTACTGACCTAGTCAGTTAATGCGACAATAGCATGGAGGTTAGGGAATCATGTTTTTAGAGCCAAATTTGCTTAGGGCTTTGGCATGGATTTTCACAGCCGCCGACCGACTAGACGGATCAAAGTTTTGCAAGTCGGTCAGACTTCATTTTGGTGCAAAATCCAGTTGTTTAACTAGTTTGGGGATAGGTTCAAAATGCTCAAATTTTAGCTAAGTCTTGTAGGTTATTCCATTTTACCTATGGTGATCAATCATTACATTTCATGAAAGAGTTCAAACTAGGGTTTGAAACAAATGAACACTTCCAAATATGAAACCCTAGCTGTATGTTCAAAATCTTTGGTGGGAAAGAAAACATGCTCAAATCAAATAATGAAACCCTAACCGCAAGAAAGGAAACCCTAAGGTGAGTTGGAAGTTACCTGGTTTGCTAAAGGAAATGTGTTCGAGGTGCGCAGGCAGGGAATGCTCGCTGGATCGACTCCGGGGTCAACGCTGGCGAATAATGCTAGACAAATCATTGGGAACTCAAAAAAACTTTGTTCAATTGCAGAAAATGAACTCAACGATGAGAAATCCCCTTTTAACCCTCCCTTATAATCACCATAAATATGAAACGTACATCATGTCAGTTAGGAGGTTCAGTAGATTAGGGTTTTTTGCGTGACTTTTCATAAGCTTTGACTTGGCAGAGAAATTGGGTATGATAGACTTAGTCGGTGAATGGTTACTTTAGTGCTGCAACAACAAACTTAATGTCATGTCATTTACGGGACTTTGAGGCACTTCGGCAGGGATTTTGGCATCCTTTGACGTAGTCGGTGATCAAATGATATAGCGCAAGTTGAAGATACCAAAAATTATCGCAGAAATTCTTGCAAGTGCAAAAATTGGTCAGGAGATAAAGCAACACAAGGTCGGTGGCAAAGGTTTTTGGCACAAAGTCAGCTAGAGGGCAATTCAACACAAAGGTCAGTTGGGCAGAAATTTAGTGCAAAGGTCGATGGCAAAGGTTTTTGGCGCAAAGTCAGCTAGAGGGCAATTCAGTGCAAAGGTCAATTGGGTAGCAATTTAGCGTAAAGGTCGGTTGGGACCAGATTTAACTCAAAAGGACTAATAGACCTATTGGAGAAAATGCATAGACATTAACTTAGCAGATTTTGGGATAATTTTTTCACATCATCCCTTCGACATGGTGAAAGTACACTTGTTGACCACTTGATCACTTAGGAGATGAAAGACTCACCTGACATTCTAGACCAAAAATTTGGAAAAAAGGGGGGTCCCTATTTTTGAAATAGGGCGTGTGTGCGAGGCACAACACAGACCTAGTCCATATATGAAGATGGGGTTGATATATATCTGATGCTTGATTAGTAGAATCACTTCATGTGATGTATCGTGTTGTGAAATTTCTTGTAACAAACCTTTGCAATACTCTCAATCTACTCCAAGACACTTTGGATTGTTTTGTCTCTCACCTTGTTGTTACACTCAATTTTGAGATACCTGTAGTATAGCCTAATGGCTATACTCGGTTTTGAACCCAGAAGTGTAGCCTTGGTCTCTTTTGTGATATTATTTCTATACATAGCATTCATGAATTGATTTGGTTGTTATCTTAGAGTAAGATTTTCTAACCAAATTTTGTCTGTTGTTGATTATCTTAGCATATGATACCGATGTGTTTGTGGGAACATTTAGTGATCATGGCACATGTCACTTTGGGACATGGGATTTGTGAAATCTCTTGTTTCTTTGTATGTTTTCACTTACCTTAATGTGCTTGATACCAGAAAGCGGGATCAACCACCTTAAGGTAGGGGCATATGTAATGGTATCTGCTTGATTATCCTTTACACTAATAGAGCATGCTTGAAGGCCCTCATTATGAGGTAGGATGGTGTATCCCTTGAGCTAGTGAATATCCTTCTAAGAAAAATGCTTTCATCACAAGGTGGGATGGCGTATCTCTTGAGGTAGTGCACATCCTTTTATATACGAAGCCCTCATTGCGAGGTGGGATGGTGTATCTCTTGATCTAGTGCACATCCTTTTATACAAAGTCCTCATTGTGAGGTGGGATTGGATCTTGAGTCATTCACCCTTAAGTGTATCTTTGGTGGATGTGATAGCGTAGCTCAACTGTAAGGTCTGTTTGGCATGTTTTAGATAGTGGAGTGCAGCGATGAGCTCCTTCTTATCACCCGTGTTTATTGTGTATAAGACATATAGTGTGTCTATGGAATACTATGCAACGCTCGTGTATTTTGTGTGTTTTTCATGTGTTTTATGTGTCTTCCATGCGTGTCTTGCATGTCTGTGGCATAGTCTAAAGTTGTGTGGTGATGAGTCCCTCCCCACGCCATATGTGTTTTGCATGTCTTTAAATGTGTGTTTTGTTTACTTTAGTTAGCATTATATATAAATATGTAATTGCTTAATCATGTCTTCTTTGTGTATTGTGTGTCACATCTCATTTTATGGACTATATTATTATTCTAGATTAGTGAACATTTTACTATGATTGTTTTTACCTTGAGCAAATTCCACGTGTGTGAAGGTAATTATCATGATGTTATATTTGTGTGATTTAGAAAGTTGATTTAATATCAATAGTATTGATATGATTATAATATTTTTCTTTAGACATGTTTTGGGGAACTAACCTATTGACGTCGAGATTGAGTGTGAATGAATGCAGGTACTCATTGAAGATGAGAACATGGTTGAGGTAGAGATGTTCTAGCCACTTGACAAGAATTGTTTGGGATGGATAACCCTGATGCACTCACACACTCACATAGTCTCATATCATATTGCATTTTATGGCTTTAATACGCATTGTTGTATGGATAATGAATGTGATTTATGTTTAAATACTTAGAAAAACAATGAGTTTTAATTGCTATAAAAGTCCCTTTCGAATGCATGATTTAGTTATTAATATTAAAGTTCTTTCGATTTATATTTGAAATGGTGTATTTTATATTGAAAATGGTGTATATATATTGAAATTGATGTATTTTATATTATTTAATAATAAAAATAATAAGTGTTTTCCTATTTATATAAATATTATTGTTTGAAAAATAATATCTAATTTAGATTTAAAACAATTATTTTTAATTTACAATAGTTATATATCTATTATTTTATTTGATTAAAAAAAAGAATATGCTTTATATATATATATATATTATCTCAAATACTTGTTGTGATTATGTTTATTAAAAATAAAATAAATGATATTTATAATACTTATTATATTTAGAAATCCAAATAAAGGAATTAAAAGAATAATAAATCTGTCATGTATGCGACAGAAATAAATAAGTTTATTATATTCTATTTTAAAAACAAAAATTGAGAGCTTTGAAAAAAAAAAAAAAACTCATGCAAACATGAGTAAAAACTGGAGTTATTAAAAAGCAAGGAAAAACCTAAATTATGAACGCTAAAATTAAGGGGGGATTTTAATAAAAGAAAAGGAGGGGCAGAAAAATTGGCACCCATGAATTGCAGTAGCAGAAGGAGGAGGACAATCATTCTTTGCTAGTGATAGATAGCAGAGAGGAGTAGCGACATCAACAAAAATTCGACCTTTGGCAAGAAATTGAAATCAGGTATTTTCCTTGTTTTTAAATACAATAATTTATGATTGTATATGACTGTTAAACTCATAGTTAATTTTGGCCTGTGATCTATTCTTTTTCTTGGCCCTTGTTTCAACCACTTGAAACCATAGTGGCTAGTTTACTTTTGGTCGTTGATAAAGATAATTCTATCACAATCTTATTAAACCTGTAGCTGCTATTTTATCTCTGTTCAGGGCTGCTCTAATTTCATCCCTACTGTAGTATTTTTTAAATCTTCCATGGCCGACTTATCATCTTGACTTAGATAAATAATCACTGTTCATGTAGCTGTTATTTTTTGGTTCATGTCGCAATCCTTTTATGTCTATAACAATAGAAATCTTCATCTCTATCACTGTTGTTCTTCTTATTTTATCTTGTCGCAGATCTATTTAATTCTGTACTTATCCTCTTAAAAGAGTTCCTGTAATATGAACTATAGCTGGATTATAAAGATCATGTAGCTTATTAGCTATCTTTTTATCATTATTGCTGTTCAGACCTACATAGTTCCTATCGCTAGTTAGACAACAGACTGTTTGTGCATTCTGTAGCTTAATTCCGTCACAACTAGTTATTTGTTCATGTAGCTGTCTTTTCATCTTTTTATTGATGTTCAGACCTGTTTAGTTCCTATCACAGTCTTTAAATTTATGTATTGGACTGTTGTGAGTTCCTGTAGCAAAAAATCTCTGTTCCTGTAGCCTACTTTACATAGTTCATGTAGCCTGAATTTTAAAGTTCCTGTAGCTTCTTATAAA
Source organism: Cunninghamia lanceolata (assembly GCA_027924645.1). Taxonomy (NCBI): domain Eukaryota; kingdom Viridiplantae; phylum Streptophyta; class Pinopsida; order Cupressales; family Cupressaceae; genus Cunninghamia; species Cunninghamia lanceolata. Next base: position 5,295,047 of record BSBN01000828.1, read on the forward strand.
CTCTTTAAATAGTTAGATTATGAATCAGAGAAGAGTTAGTGTAGTTTCAAATTATCATCTATGATTATTTAATGCTGAAACCAGTCTTAATCTCTTAAAAAAAACTCTATGAATTGTTAAAATCATAAAATGGTATTGGATGGAAAGAGTTTAACATTGAATTTTCTTTAAACTTTTAGACAATGAAGTATAGTTAAAGATTATAACCAGACTATAGACATTATATTTATATTTGCATAAATGAATGAATGAATGATGTTCTTCTTATTGCTTGTTGAAAGTGTGTTTTCATGATTGATGCTTTGGAAAGGGGATTTAGAGATGGTCTATATGTGAATAGGGGTTGTTACTTATTTTATCTTATTTTTATTATTTATTTTATTTTATTTATGGGAAAAGAAAGTAGATTATTAGGTATGACAATTTGGGGTTGCTTTTGGGCTAGGATGCCGAATGTGGATTATTAGAGATGGCTTTTCCTCTTTTTAGGAATTGAACCTGTAACTATTTTCAAATGTTTAGATCTAAACGAGCAATCATGGAAAAAGATGAATATTTGTCTATCAAACTTTATTGATATATATCTCTGCCACATCCTATTGTGAGATAATCTGCATTTCATTATTTAGAATAGAATTGCACATTAGACATCAGGTTGCATTAGGTGTTCTCTCCTACCAGTTGTTTCCAGGTAGCTAGACATTTCGTGCAAGGCTAGGTTTTCTTTGTGTTATGAAGAGATCCAGAGAAGTGTAATTGCTTCATGGTTGGGTGGAAAAGTGCCTTGATACCAAATGTAAAGTACTCAAACCATCACAAAAGTTACATGAAGTAAATAATCTATTTAATTACAACATCTCAAGTAAAAGATAATTCTCAATCCTCATTTTGTAGGATCGTTGATGTCCTAGAAGTGATCAATCCTATAGCTTATAGACTTGCTCTACCGCCTGCACTTGCCAGAATCCATAATATTTTTCATTTGTTCTTACTTAAGCTTTATCATCTTGATGCATCACACATTCTTGATTGGCGTGCTTTACAAGTTCAAGATCCAGGAGTGGTGTTGGTGGAGCCCACTCAAATTTTAGAGAGGCACAATGTTAAGTTGCGTAGTAGGGATGTGGTGCAATATAAGGTCCAATGGGACCAATATTCAGAGGACAGTGCCACATAGGAGGATACAGAGGAGATTGATAGATCTTTTCCTCATTTGAGGATATAGCATAGATTTCTTATTCATGCATGGATTATGATACTTTGAGTTACTGTTATTATTGTTTTTTATACTTTGGATACATTATGGGTGGTAGATTGATACATTATTATTTTTAGTTTGTGTAATAAGACATCGGGATGATGTCTCTTCCTAGTGGGGAAGGATGTCACATCTCATTTTATGGACTATATTATTATTCTAGATTAGTGAACATTTTACTATGATTGTTTTTACCTTGAGAAAATTCCACGTGTGTGAAGATAATTATCATGATGTTATATTTGCGTGATTTGGAAAGTTGATTTAATATTAATATTATCGATATGATTATAATATTTTTCTTTGGCTATGTTATGGAGAACTAACCTATTGACATCGAGATTAAGTGCGAATGAATGCAGGTACTCATCAAAGACAAGAACATGGTTGAGGTAGAGATGTTCTAGCCACTTGGAAAGAACTGTTTGGGATGGATAACCCTGATTAATGCAGAGCCACAATGTAGAAGCTCACAAATAGGGTGAAAACCCTCTAAAACCCGCCAATGACCATTACTGTCTATATCGGTGAGATAACCCCTCTTGTCTCACCGACATACCCTATCGGCCAAATAACAACTATCGGCACTTGGGAAAACTGTCATGCCAATCTCCACCTCACGTCGATGAATGCACTTCATTTTATTGCCTATCAGCAAGACTTCGTCTATCAGTCTCACCAACCTCCGCTGTTTCGATGACTATTATCACAACGATACATACATACAAACATTTGTTGGTTGATCCCGCGATCCCTTTGTATCTTTCGCTTCCTTTACATAGGACATGCAAATGCTGACCTGTCGGCGCCGGTCACCTCCACCTTCACAGTCGGTCGACTTTTGTATCTAGCACTTGTATCTGCGCATTGTATATTCTCCACATACAATCGATACATGCAAACCAAAATATACAAACACCGAATATTCCTCTGGATATGCCCTCTATGTATGTTTGACCTGATGTTGACTCCTTTGTATCACTTGAATGTATATTTGAAATATACAAACCATAAAATGCATTTGATGGATACGCAGAAACATGCATCTGCAGTATACTCACAAAATGTATACAAAAGGTGTATACTCAGAACTTGTATGACCCGACATATAATTGCAGTATACATAGAGATTGTATATCGACACTTTACCAAATCCACAACATCCAAACCCGATATGCAAATGACGGATACACACAAATTGAAACTGACATACAAAAGCAATATACACAAAAATTGTATATCCAATATGATTTTTAACTTTGCATCTTCATAACATACATTCTCGACCTGTTTTCTCACTTGATGCATCAACGATGGACAAATGCGACATACACATAACATGCGAATGCGATATACACACAGATTGTATATCTCGCATACAAAAGTGATATATACACAAATTGTATATTTTTGAGAACTTCACAGATTTTCACAGTTTGATCCATGCAAACTCTAGCGATGGCCCGATCCGTTTCCTAGGCGACTTCTCAAACCCTTTTCGATTTGCATGACCTAGCACATACCCATGCTAGGGTTTTCAACACTTCTCAACCATGAATCTATAAACATGCATGCAGACAAACAGAAAATGCAAACTAAACCCTAAACTAATGTACATAGCCATTCCTTCGATTCACAGAATCAACCAGGGGAATGGATAATCAAATCCATCTGGCCATAAAACAACCAATCGATTACACAACTCAAGTGATCAAAACACAAATAGAATCTTTATTTGCTCGCAGAAATGCAATTATAGTACTCTATCTTCCAACAGCGTAATACAACTTCTCACAACATAATCCCCTTGTTGATCTGTACAAGGGTATTTATCTAGTTACCACTGGTAGTACAGACTTGTCTCCAAGCAGCTGGGAGAGCTAACTACCTCCATCAATCCAATAAACTTAACTGTCCCAACAAACTACAGATCAACAAATGATCTTGGAACTTACAACTTGATCCTAAATACAACTAACTAAACATGCATTGGTCCAAACTGACCTTATTATATTTAATGTCCATTTAGGACCTTATTGAAAACATAAAACTAAGCATAAAACAACTAAATGCCTCATGTAGGCCACTGTAGGATAGGTGCTCCTGCACCATACTCCCCAATAGAAAAAGAACTCATGTCCCATGAGTTAGGTTGTGGAAGAACTCCACCTTTACTCTTTGCCATCTCAGTGTTCTGAACTGCTCCAGCTCTATACTTGGCTATCTCCTGGCTGCTCCAAGTTTTTAGAACTGTAACTTACTGTCTTGGAAGTAAACTCTCATGCCTGTCCATGTAGGCTCTGTTCATACATACCCTGTGTTTGCCAGTTTGTCTTACCATCACCTCTGTCTGAATACCTGATTGAATAACCTTAGGAATTACTTCTTGAACTTCTACAATGTTCAAACCTATCTTCCTTTCAACTTTTATAGGACAAACAATAGTCCCAACTACAATCACATCCTTGTATTGCTAATCAATTTGTGGCTGCTCATAAACCTGCTGTGTGGTCTGTGGCTGACCTCCGTCAGTCAAAACTGAACCTTGCTTCAAACTGTTGTCCTTAACAACTTCTTTCCCTGCAGTATCCTCAACTACCTTTATGCCTGCGGCTGTAGGCATCTTCACAAACTCTGTCTTTCCCACTAATATGATTTTGGTTGTCTTTTGTGCTGCAGCTTCTTCCTGTAATGGTATCAACACAATAGTTCTCCCATCTTTCGTGATGGTGTAGGTATTTGCATACCCATCATACAATACTCTCCTATCAAATTGCCATGGCCTACCCAACAGTAGGTGACAACATTCCATGGGCAATATGTCACACAAAACTCTATCTTGATATTCTCCAATTTGAAAATCAACATATGCCTGTTCATATACCAAAAGTGATTGACTATCACTTACCCAAGATGCTTTCTAGGGATTTTGATGTGGAATCCTTTCCAGTTTCAGTTTATCCACCATTTCCTAGGATACCATATTATCTGTGAAACTAGAATCAATCACAACTTTACATATTTTACCTTTGCTCTTGCATGTGGTCTTGAAAAGAGCTCTTCTTTGCATCACAGCCTTTGATGTCTTCAAGATTGTCCTTCTTAACATCAATGCTTCTCCCTCCTCCGGATACCCATAATTATCAGGAGTCTCCTTCACACTTTGCTGAGTGTTTGAGCTGCTTGCACTTTGTTTATCAGCTTCTTGGATCAGATTTGCCCTCTTTTCTCCTCTTGAACTTGTTTCTTTTGTTGGACATTTGAAAGATGGATGCCCATATTCACCACAAGTGTAACACTTACCAGAAAATGTAGTAGAACCTCTACCACCTCCAAATTTGCCTCTGGTACCTTTCCATCCACCTCTAAAATCAGACTGCTCTTGTCCTTTACCAGTGTCTTCCTGACCCTCATTGCCTTGTCTTGTTGTAGGAGCTGATCCTCTTCCTCTTACATTGCTGCCTCTTCCTCTCATGGACTTATCTTGTCTTCTATTCATCTTTTCTTCAATCCTTATTGCCATTTGATAACAATCCTCTACACTCCTTGGGTTAGCTAAAACTAACTCATCCTGTATGTTCAATCTCAAACCAGCCAAGTATCTAGCCACCTTTTCTATCTCATTCTCATGATGACCAGATCTCATGCTCAACTTGTAAAACACCTCAGTGTATGCCTTCACATCCATTTCCTTTTGCCTTAAAAATTGTAGCTTCTTAAACATCTGAATTTCATAATCCTAGGGTAAAAATTTACCTTTGATCCTTGCTACCATCTTGTCCCATGAAGTGATCTTTGACTTTCCTTGTTTCCTTCTCTCAGATTGTACATAATCCCACCATACCAAAGCATGACCTCCCAACTTGGTCGTTGCAATCTTTACCTTCTGATCCTCAGCAACATATTCACATTCAAAGTAATTATCTAATGCAGCAATCCAATCAAGTAACTCATCCTCATCCAAACTTCCATTATACTTTGGAACATCAACCTTTACCTTAGGTTTCTCACTCTGCACTGCCTTTAACAATTTTGCAAATCTTTGATCTTCAGCATTCAGCTCTTCATCTACCTCTTCATACTCTCCAGCATCATCTTCATCTTCTTCTGATTCACTGTCTTCTACTTCCCTCTTTTTGTTCTTCTCCAAGGCTACAAGCCTGACTTGAAGTGCTTCAGCAATGTCCTTCATCTTCCTCATCTCTCTGGCATGTTTTTCCTTTATCTTCTGTAACTCTCTTGCAATACCATTACCTTTTGGAGGCATCTTGTCAACCTCTCAAACCCTCTACTTCTGCCTTCTCAGTGACAAAACCAACACGCAACAGCCCAGACCTTTTGCTGAGCTCTGATACCACTATGATGCAAAGCCACAATGTAGAAGCTCACAAATAGGGTGAAAACCCTCTAAAACCCACCAATGACCATTACTGTTTATATCGGCGAGATAACCCCTCTTGTCTTACCGACATACCCTATCGGCCAAATAACAACTATCGACACTTAGGAAAACTGTCATACCAATCTCCACCTCACGCCAATGAATGCACTTCGTTTTATTGCCTATCGGCAAGACTTCGTCTATCGGTCTCACCAACGTCCGATGTTCTGATGACTATTGTCACAATGATACATACATACAAACATTTGCCGGTTGATCCCACGATCCCTTTGTATCTTTCGCTTCCTTTACATAGGACATGCAAATGCTGACCTGTCGGCGCCGGTCACCTCCACCTTCACAGTCGGTCGACTTTTGTATCTAGCACTTGTATCTGCGCATTGTATATTCTCCACATACAATCGATACATGCAAACCAAAATATACAAACACTGAATATTCCTCTGGATATGCCCTCTATGTATGTTTGACCCAGCATTGACTCCTTTGTATCACCTGAATGTATATTTGAAATATACAAACCATAAAATGCATTTGATGGATACGCAGAAACATGCATCTGCAGTATACTCACAAAATGTATACAAAAGGTGTATACTCAGAACTTGTATGACCCGAAATACAATTGCAGTATACATAGAGATTATATATCGACACTTTACCAAATCCACAACATCCAAACCTGATATGCAAATAATAGATACACACAAATTGAAACCGACATACAAAAGTGATATACATAGGAATTGTATATCCAATATGATTTTTAACTTTGCATCTTCATAACATACATTCTCGACCTATTTTCTCACTCGATGCACCAGCGATGGACAAATGCAACATACACATAACATGCAAATGCGATATACACACGGATTGTATATCTCGCATACAAAAGTGATATATACACAAATTGTATATTTTTGAGAACTTCACAGATTTTCACAGTTTGATCCACGCAAATGCTAGCGATGGCCCGATCCATTTCTTGGGTGACTTCTCAGACCCTTTTCGATCTGCATGACCTAGCACATACCCATGCTAGGGTTTTCAACACTTCTCAACCACGAATCTGTAAACATGCATGCAGATAAACAGAAAATGCAAACTAAACCCTAAACTACTGTACATAGCCATTCCTCCAATTCACAGAATCAACCGGGGGAATGGATAATCAAATCCATCCGGCCACAAAACAACCAATCGATTACACAACTCAAGTGATCAAAACACAAACAGAATCTTTATTTGCTTGCAGAAATGCAATTATAGTACTCTGTCTTCCAACAGCCTAATACAACTTCTCACAACATAATCCCCTTGTTGATCTATACGAGGGTATTTATCTAGTTACCACTGGTAGTACAGACTTGTCTCCAAGCGGCTGGGAGAGCTAACTACCTCCATCGATCCAATAAACTTAACTGTCCCAACAAACTACAGATCAACAAATGATCTTGGAACTTACCACTTGATCCTAAATACAACTAACTAAACATGCATTGGTCCAAACTGACCTTATTACATTTAATGTCCATTTAGGACCTTATTGAAAACATAAAACTAAGCATAAAACAACTAAATGTCTCATGTAGGCCACTGTAGGATAGGTGCTCCTGCACCACTGATGCACTCACACACTCACATAGTCTCATATCATATTGCATTTTATGGCTTTAATATGCATTGTTGTATGGATAATGAATGCGATTTATGTTTAAATATTTAGAAAACAATGAGTTTTAATTGCTATAAAAGTCCCTTTCGAATGCATGATTTAGTTATAAATATTAAAGTTCTTTTGATTTATATTTAAAATGGTGTATTTTATATTTAAAATAGTGTATATATATTTAAATTGATGTATTTTATATTATTTAATAATAAATAATAATAAGTATTTTCCTATTTATATAAATATTATTGTTTGAAAAATAATATCTAATTTAGATTTAAAACAATTATGTTTAATTTACAATAGTTATATATATATTTATTTATTTGATTAAAAAAAATGAATATGCTTTATTTAAATATATACATATATATTATCTCAAATACTTCTTGTGATTATGTTTATTAAAAATAAAATAAATGATATTTATAATACTTATTATATTTAGAAATCCAAATAAAGTGATTAAAAGAATAATAAATCTGTCATGCAAGCGACAAAAATAAATAAGTTTATTATATTCTATTTTAAAAACAAAAATTGAGAGCTTTGAAAAAAAAAGCAAAAACTCGTGCAAACGTGAGTAAAAGTTGGAGTTATTAAAAAGCAAGGAAAAACCTAAATTATGAATGCTAGAATTAAGGGAGGATTTTAATAAAAGAAAAGAAGGGGCAGAGAAATTGGCACCCACAAATTGCAGTAGCAGAAGGAGGAGGACAATCATTCTTTGGAAGCGATAGATAGTAGAGAGGAGTAGCGACAACAACAAAAATTTGACCTTTGGCATGAAATTGAAACTGAGTATTTTCCTTGTTTTTAAATACAATAATTTATGATTGTATATGACTGTTAAACCCATAGTTAATTTTGGCCTATGATCTATTCTTTTTCTTGGCCTTTGTTTCAACCGCTTGAAACCATAGTGGCTAGTTTACTTCCGGTCACTGATAAAGATAATTCTATCGCAATTTTATTAAACCTGTAGCTGCTATTTTATCTTTGTTCAAGGATACTCTAATTTCATTCTATCCCTATTGTAGTTTTTTTAAATCTTCCATAGCTAACTTATCATCTTGACTTAAAGAAATAATCATTGTTCCTATAGCTGTTATTTTCTGGTTCTTGTCGCAGTCCTTTTGTTTCTATAACAATATTAATCTTTATCTCTATCACTGTTGTTCTTCTTATTTTATCTTGTCACAGATCTATTTCATTCTATATTTATCCTCTTAAAAGATTTCCTGTAGTCTGAACTGTAGCCGGATTATAAAGATCCTGTAGCTTATTAGCTATCTTTTTATTATTATTGATGTTCAAACCTACATAGTTCCTGTCGCTAGTTAGACAACAGACTGTTTGTGCATTCTATAGCTTAATTCCTGTCACAACTAGTTATTTTTTCCTGTAGCTGTCTTTTCATCTTTTTATTGATACTCAGACCTATTTAGTTCCTATCACAATCTTTAAATTTCTATATTGGACTGTTGTGAGTTCCTGTAGCAGAAAATCTCTGTCCCTGTAGCCTGATTTACATAGTTCTTGTAGCCCAAATTTTAAAGTTCCTGTAGCTTCTTATAAACTCTTTAAACAATTAGATTATGAATCAAAGTAAAGTTAGTGTATTTTCAGATTATCATCTATGATTATTTAATGTTGAAACTAGTCTTAAACTCTTAAAAAAACCTCTATTAATTGTTAAAATCATAAAATGGTATTGGATGGAAAGAGTTTAACATTAAATTTTCTTCAAACTTTTAGACAATGAAGTACAGTTAAAGATTATAACTAGACTATAGACATTATATTTATATTTTCATAAATAAATGAATGAATGATGTTCTTCTTATTGCTTGTTGAAAGTGTGTTTTCATGATTGATGTTTTGGAAAGGGAGTTTAGAGATGGTCTATATGTGAATAGGGTTTGTTACATATTTTATCTTATTTTTATTTTTTATTTTATTTTATTTATTGGAAAAGAAAGTAGATTATTAGTATGATGGTTTGGGGTTACTTTTGGGCTAGGATGTCAAATGTGGATTATCAGAGATGGCTTTTCCTCTTTTTAGGAATTGAACCTGTAACTATTTTCAATTGTTTAGATCTAAACAAGTAGTCATTGAAAAAGATGAATATTTGTCTAGCAAACTTTATTGATATATATCTTTGCCACATCCTGTTGTGAGACAATCTGCATTTTATTATTTAGAATTGCACATTAGACATCAAGTTTCATTGGGTGTTCCCTCCTGCCAGTTATTTCTAGGTAGCTAGATATTTCATGCAGGGCTGGGTTTCCTTCGTGTTATGAAGGGATCTGGGGAAGTGTAATTGCTTCATGGTTGGGTGGAAAAATGCCTGAGCCATGTTCCCATCTCTCGACTCACAGGAGAACCATTTGGGTTCATGGCGAATGGAGAGTGTTTTGATTTATTATACTTGTTGTACATATTTATTGTAACTTGTAATTGGATGTATAAACTATGGCATGAAAGCCAATGGACTTTGTATATTATTTTATAGTGCTATCACCTGGATTAAGCACGTGATTTTTGTAAGATTTAATGACTTTTTTATTGATTCATATTTATGAGAATTATCTTTTACTTGAAATGTTGTAATTAAATGGATTATTTACTTCATGTAACTTTTATGATGGTTTTAGTACTTTACATTGCATGACTGTGTTCATGTCTTCTTCATGTATTGCATGCTTCCTTACTGCATTCACTGTGTCTTATGTGACTGTCAAGTGTTATCTTATATTTTGCCTAAGTCTCCAGGGGCTAGAAATAGTCCCTCAAGCTTAGGGTGTGTATTCATTCTAGTGTCTGATGTGTTTTGATATGCTTTGACCATACTTTAATGCATGTGTTGTATCATAGGATCGCACACACATTAAAGTGGGGGCTAAATGTTATGGAGTAAAAAGTGGACACATGTCTTTTTACCTCCTAGTTTAGTTTTTAGGTCCGCGTGGTTACACTCTACAAGCAAATTATTCATCCCGATGAGAAATCCCTCGAAACCCATGTCAAATGGGAACTAGGGGTGCATTTAAGGCTTAAGTCTTGACCCAAAAGGCCCCTTGAGACTTGGGCACTCATGCCCAAGTCGACCCTGATTGGTCGAGGTAAAATTTAATATATGTCAGCATAGGACTTTTAAATGGGTCCTTCCTTGTCATCTCTTTCAATTAATTTACAAAATTTTAATGGGATAGCATATATAAAAAAGTGTTTGAATTTATTTTCTTAGAGGTTGATGATAGAAAGGTTATGATATTGGAGCAAAAGAGCATTCAAGGTATTCATCATGTTATTATTGCAGATTTGTGTTAGTATTGTGTTTGTTGCAGATTTGGAATCATCATCAACATCCTTATGAATTGAAGAATCTTCATCCTCCTAAGGACTTCACCTCCGAGGTGACATCATCATTGTGTTTGAATTATTTCATCATTATTTGGATTATCCTTAGCCTCTGTCCTACAAGGACATGCTCTCTCTCTCTAACAATGGTGTTGGAAAATCTTGAATGCTATCTTGGGATTTGACTAAGGCAAGTCCCTAAATACCACAACCCCCAAACCCCTTTTCTTCTTGTGTACATGTTACAAGTGTGGAAATTGTAGAAGTGAAGGTACATGGAGGTTGCTTAAGGGATAAAGATTCAGGATCTAAAAATAGAGTTTGGAAATTCCACTGTAGTAGACTTGGGCACTAGCCCCAGCGTCCACTAGCTAAAACAAACCCTGAATTCAACATCTAAGCATCATTTATGACATTTTTCTAGTTTTGAGCTTTCAGATATCAGGACTTTCTGGACTTAGGCACTAGCCCCAGAGTCTTCTGACATTTCAGCTTCTAAGGGATAGGTTTGGACATCTCACTGATCACCCTGGTACTTTCAGATCCTGATTTGATGTTGTTGTTTCTCTATTATGAGTTGATTATCCAAATTCTAGGGTTTAATGCATTGATAGGTCTAGGGTTTGATAAAAGGCTTAGTTGAATCACATCTTTCCTCTACAAACAAGAGCACAAAATCAGCAGCTAAGTCCTCTTGTATCTTGTAGTGACTTGGCTCGGTTATGTCCTTAAATGTTGTAGTGAAAGGAGGGTTTGATCTAGTGTACTCTGCTTTGCATATCATATCTCTTTTTAACCTATAACACAAGGATGGATCTCTTTTTGCCTCAAGAAGTTCTTCTAGTATTATCTTAATCACCTCTTCTAATACTTCAACTCCTTCCACTTGTTGTTGCAGAATCTCTTGTCTTGCAGTGGAATGAAGCATATCTCCTAGTTGTAGCTTTTGGAGGGGAGATATTCTGAACAAGTTAACTTGTCCATCTAGCATAGGCAACTATAATAGTTGCAAAGTAACTACCAGTTGTATTTGCATTTGTTGAGCTAAGAACTCCTTAATTGAGTCAACCGAAGATGAGGAGGAAGATGTGTCTTGTTCTCTTTCTAAGCCCTCTCCCACATCAACATTAACCTACTCCTCATGTTGTTTAGGGTTACCCTAATACTCAATGTTCTTCAGAGGAGGGTTATCATGCACACCATTATGATTAGGTGAGGTATTTCATTTACCATGTGCTACATGTTCTTCATCTTGTGTTGTTGGAACTTGAGAATCTTGTTGATGTGAGTCATGCAGAGGAGATATTGCACTGTGCGGTGGAGAAACATGTGGCTACTCCACATTCTCAACAACTTGTATACCTTTAAGTATCTTGTTCATCACTTCTTTAGTTTCATTCTAAATTTTATCTTTATCTCCTTCTTCCATGCTCATAAGAGCATCTACCCTTTTCTTTGTTCTCAACCCCTAAGCCTGCATTTGAGCTAATTTATATTTTTCTTCTTGTGATAGGGAAGATCTGGCCTTCTCAAGGGCTTGTTGTCTTAGTTCATCATCCAATTTAACAACTTTTTCTCTTCTTTGCCTTAGAACATCAACAAGGCTTTCTGGAACCTGCTCAATAATATCATTCAATGGGACATCAAATTTGAGCATATACATTAGAATGACCTTCTCAATGGTGCTCTTGTTTTTAGGAGGCACATCCAGATATAAGTTTGTAGTATTATTTAGAATACCATTATGCACAATTCCATTTAAAATAGCATCTAATTGTAAATGTGCATGTTCATACGCCACCAGAGGATCTTTCTTGGATGTATTCTCTTTCTTCTTTGGCTGAGAGGTGCCTTCCTCTCTTGCTTCTTCTTCACTTTCTTCTACCTCCTCAACCTTGACCTTCTTTCTTTTAGCAGGCTATTTTTCCCTTGGTTGCTTCTTTTCACTTGTTTTCATCTGAGTTAGAATTTCAGATGCAACTCTTCTTCCGGTAGAGGCAGTTTGAGTTGATCCGGAGGGCTACAGTGCATTCATAGTAGCATAAGTAGATTTGCTAGTCCTTCTTGGTCCTTGTATAGTTGGTGGAACAATAGGAGCATGTTGTGTTTTCTCCGCAAGGGATTCAGAGGTTGATTCAGATGAAATTCCCCATTCCTTATGCAACCCACCTCTATTCTTCTCTAGATGCTCCTCTACATTTTTACTGTGCATCTTATTCATGATTTCATCATAAGTCCCAAACCACTCAGTAGATGTATCCATGGGTTTGCTGAGAAAAATGTCAACATAGGCCTTAATATCTTTAGCTAAGACCTCATATTGCAGTTTAGGAATCCAAATAGTCCTAGGCTCAACTGCTTCCATGTAAGTACAATCCTCATCAACCAAAAAGGTAATTTTCCCTTCATACTACTTCACAATGTTTGAGGGGATTCTATCTCTTGCTTGCATGTTGGTTTGCAGGTTATTAAAGAAACCCCAATACATTTGTTTGTAGTGATTAGGATCACTAAAACTCCTTATATGACTTTTAATTTGTGCTAAAACAGGAACATTTTGCTACCAGACCTTTCCTCTCAAACCAGGTAACTCATTCATTAAATAGAATGTAAGGAAAATGATCAAAGTATTGTACCTGAAGTGATATCCAATTTCTTTTGTTCTCCTTAGGTTTTCCAAGGGTTGTTCTCTCATGACCTTGCAGACGTCAAAGTCTTTACCCTCCTTAACCATCTAATAAGTAGTATGGATTGTTGTACCAGTGGTAGAACCCTCTCTGTTTGTGTAGTAAACTTTATATGTGATCCCCATAGCAACATATCTAACACCTGGATCTGTTATATCATTCACAGTCAAGGTCCTCTTATCAAATTTAGCTCATGTTAGTTCAATGACCTTTTCATTCTTAATAGATTTCATCACCGGTATAGGTCCGATGGAGCACAACCCAGTTACTGCCCTGATTACATCCTTGGTGATCTTGTATGGTTTATCCAGAAACATAAAATCATCATGAATCCTTCTCAGAATGTACCTAACCCATTTATGCGCATTACAAAAATTAGGAAAATCCTTCCATATGTCTAATCATTTGGCTCCCACATTAGCAAATTCTGGTTTGTAAATGACATCATCATCCAAGAGTTGATCTCTAAGCTCCTCAAACTTCATATGATCAATTTCATTAGCTTAGAGTGAATGTAAATTCTAACATCTTTAGTATATACAACATATTTGAGAAAGCTCCATCTCTATCTACCTCCATTGCTTTGAATGAATACTTCTTATATTTCAGTTTAGGTTTTTTAGACACATCAACTACTTGTGGAGTCTCCATTTAAAGTTTCTTTTAATCCAAAAACTAGGGTTTTAGCAGTTCTGATAAATACCTTTGTTCTTCTAGGGTTCCAAATTTGAGTGCTCTGAATTTGGGATTCTTCTTCAGCTCAATTCACCAATTGATCTAAAAGTCATCTTCTCCCCCTAGCCCCGAATGCAAAAGATTTGTCTTCAAATGAGATTTGATAATCCAAGGGAAGCAGAAGTACTTTACAATTTTTACCTAACATTCCTCATTAATGCACTTTTGTCTGGTTAGGTAAATTGCTGCCGGATTTCTCTATGAACTCATAAAGACTCAAAAACCTTCTACAATCCTCCGCATCATGTGATTTTGCTCTAGAAATTTGGGGGAAAGAAACTACCTTCCCTTATCAACATCTTCATCGACTGATTTCATTTCAACTCATCTGTGTGCTTAGCTTCTATTTGCAGAAGCCACAAATATTCAGGGGGGAAAGAATATATGCCCTGATTAACTCCCCCTGACCCTATGTCAAATCTTAATCAACAATGAAGTCTTCTGCACTAGGTAGAAGCACAAACTCTTTCTTCTTCTCATTGTCTTGATCTGTCTTCTTCCTCCATATCTTTGCCATTTTCTTCTTTTGTTGAGTCACAATTTTCTATCTTCTTGTGTTGAACTGTCGGTTTCACAGAACCATTCTTTCAAAATCTTGCTTTCTCTCCAAATTTGTTGCACTTGTAGTAAAAAACCTTATTCCAGAGTCATATTATTTCTCCTTACTTTAGTTCTACACTCAACAGCCCTATGACCAAACTTAGTGCATGCATATCAATAGCCATAGAAGGAATGAGAGATCACAACATCATATTTTGTAGGAACAAATGAATTCTTCATCATGTTATCATTTCTTCTAGCCTTGGTTCTACAATCAATAGCCTTATGTCCAAATTTACTGCAAGAATAACAGTAACCATAGAAGGATTGAGAGAACCTATGATTAGCAGCTTGTCTAGGTGGAGATCTCTTGAGATCTTTCTTCTGATAGCTGAGCTGTATGAAGTCATCACCATCTAAATCTTGCTCCTCATCTTCAGTCTCCTCAGAGTCTTCAGTGCTAGGCTCTTCCTTTTTCATTTCAAACATGCCTTTAGGTATATTTGTTTTAGGACTCTGACTTTTCTCAAATCCAATACCACCTTTGTTCTTTAGAGGTCTTTGACTAATAATTATCTCATCAAGGATATTGGTTCTTTTCTCCAGTTTTAGACTTTTGTCTATCTAATCCTTTGCTTTCTCCAATTCTTTCCTCAAGGAGATAATTTATTATTCAAGCTTGGAGCATTCAAACCATTTGTCATTAAGCTTGGCATTTAGATCATCTATAATCTTCTTACCTTCTTCAACTTGAACTTTCAATTTGGCAATTGCTTCTTTTGACTTTATGAGCTTGATCTTGTATTATTCATTTTCACTTCTTGTTGTATCTAGATCTTCTAGGGAAGAAATGAGTTCTCCTTCAAAACCAACCAAACAGTCTTCCAAATTAAAGAATGTCATGTCTTCATCAATTTTTGGAAGAATCTTTTCATTTAACAGTACTTCAAGTCCCATGTGTTCCACTCCAAGATCTACCTTAGTTGTTAGGTTGCATTCAAGGAACTTGGCTTTGATACTAATTATTGAACACATAGAAGTACTGAGAGGTGGGGTGAATTAGTACTTATTGAAATTTATTTCTATCAAAAAAATTCAAACTACCATAAGTATTTAAAACATGATAAGCACAAGAACACAGAAGCACACATCTATAACACTAGATTTACGTGGAAAACCATAGAAGGGAAAAACTATGGTGAGCAATCTACTTGGATCTACTGCCCAAATCCAGCCTCACAAATAAAACAAGATTACAATATTATTTATGGGCTACAACCCAAAAGAAGCTGTAACTCCCTAAATAGTAACACTTACAATCTTTACACAACTATTCTTCACTCTGTAACACAAAACTTGTCTGTCTAAATGTCCTTCTCACAAAACTCACTGTTGATCACTTCAACCTCTACACAACTATCTCAGTCTTGCACAACTACATTATCAACTTCCACCACAATAAAATAGCTTTAGGAACTCTTCTCCATCATCACATTTCCAACAATTGCCTCCATAACAATATCTGTTACATAAATTGGTCCTCTCCACATTTCATCATGAAATCTACTTTTACGGTCAGTATATTCACACAAAATTAATCCTATCATACAATTCACAACTTATACTTCCATCAAAACCTTTGATCTTTTATTTATATCCTCTACAATATTCAAAATCTTTCTCCTTAGTCGGCCAAGATGAAATGTGTAGCAAGAAACGTGTAAAGCCCATAACAATCAGCTCCCAAATATGTGCAGTAAGTAAAATTTTAATGTGGTTCAAGATCAAGACATAATCATGTCCTATCTTACCTTAACACACTCTTCCACACTAGTGTACACTCCAAAACACACATCATAATCATCATCATAAATCAGGTCGACACAAGAAGTAGTTACCCTTCATTGCATTTAGCTCCAGACCAAAAGCAGTACTGGAGGGGATACATTATATCATGTGGACCACCCAATGAACATTATATATCTTTTAAAACATTCCTATATACTTCTTTTATCATTTCTAGATATTTCATGTTGGCACAAACACTTGAATTTTGATATCGGTGTCATTAACAAACTCTGCTTGCACAATCTTAAGATAAAACACATAAAAACATACTTGCGATGATCATAAACATTTGAGACTTCAATTGTACATACCAACCAACCATATGATCTTATACTTTAATCAGTAGGGCCAAATACCATTGTACGGTGATTTGCAATGGCCTTAACAATCTCCCCCTGCATACTTCAATTAGCACCAAGGCATGCCTTCCCACCGCTGACTCCAGAGAAGAAACTACATTACTTGTTATCACTTGAAACTTGCATACCTGATACTTATATCTACTTGTCCTCCAAACCACATCATCATATCTTCATTTGTAGAGAGATGCAGAATCCAAAAGATCTTGCGGTAAACATTATGACCTCAATCTTGAAACATAGGTACTTGAGTGTAATACATAGCCAACTTTTCAATCTATAGGTCCATATCTACAAATGCGACAGAATGTGATACAATCTTTTTAGCCTATAACACCTTTCCTGACTTGGACTTTACTTACACAATTTCCTTCAATTTTTTTATAACTTTCTTTATCAGGCAATAGACACCATGAGTTCATAATACCAACATATAGCGTGAATCCATCTCAACTCATCAATCACTTCAAACACAATCATTTTGTCAACATATCAAAGAAATGGACTTACACATGATCATCAGATGATATGATATGACTGTGTACGGATGATATTGATCCACTCCTTCATTTCACAACTTCTTCTGATCAACATCCTTTGTCTGCCTCTTTGACCATCCCCGCATATGCTTATCACTTTGCTTTCTTCTTCACAACACTCCTAATTCTACTGATCACCATGCTACTACAATCTCCCTTTGATATCTCTAGTGGCATCACTTCCAACCTTCCACACTGTAGCACTCCATATTACTTGTAACATGCCACTTGTTCTACCAACTAAGATTTACCAATTTTAACTTGAAAGTAAATAAAGTCATGAATTCATAACAAGAACAATAAAATTTTTCCTCTGAACATTTGATATAATGTACATTTAAAACATATTTCAAACTTCTATTGCATAACCAAAATTACATTTTCTCAATAAAAAAATTGACTATTCAACTTTTACAACTTTTTCATAAATTACATAGAAGCTTCAAGAGCTTAATTGATAAATAGAATCACATGTTTGTATACTTGTCTGTCTTCATATTCCCGGCCACCAACTGCATGAGGGGAAGCATCACTCAGGTGATTTACCTCCAACCACGGACTATCTGCGGTCCCCTACACATTTACCAAACAGGTAAATGGCCCTACCCTTCAACAAGGGATTGATATAGCAACCTCAAAGTCAAGCCTAATTTGAGCAGGTGTTGTGTCCTACATTAACTAGTACTATCATACTATGGCTACAACCATCAAAATATGAAATCCCTACTAGAAATGCAAACCTGGAACACGGTGAAGCTAGACAGTGTAAACATTGACTATTTACACCACTTTGGCCAAAGTTTTCTTTGTCTCATATTCACCCACCCTTCTATCTCATTTGGGAAATATGACAATCTCTATACAAAAGTTATTCCCTTACCCATGGATCAACAAATCCCAGGAATAACCCCACTTAACAAATGTATCATTCTCTACACAGGATATTCCCTTTCCCATGGATCAACAAATCCCAGGAATATCCCCGCTGAACAATTACATCAAACTCTATTCTAGGTTATCTACCTCTTCTATGGATCACATAACCCAAGGTTAACCTATTACATGCTTTTACTAGGATACAAATATCGAAGTAATACCACTTGAATCCTATTTTCACTAAGTTTCCTCTTATATAATTTTCTTATACGAACACCAATCAATGATTGATTTATGATTCTATCTAGGTAAAATCTCAACCATAGACACTTTCTCACAATCACAATACAAATTTGCTTATTTTATATATATATATATATATATATATATATATATATATATTATTGATAGACATTCATATCAAAAATTCAACATTGCAATCGCTTAAAAATAATACATCACATAATGTTTTGAAAACAAGAAAAACATAGAGAAGGAGAAATAAATCCCATGCCTGAGAATATAGCTCCAAATGGATCAAAGACTCTTTTTCTTACGTCCTTCCAACAATCTAGATCGCTCTTCCAAATAAAACAACTTATAAAAACAAAACGACAAATTTTTGACACTAATGCAAAACTCAAATTTGAAAAGAGAAGGCTCTTTATTAGAAAATGGTGCAATTAAAAAAAATGAGGAAGAATACCCCCTTTTATACTGCAACCAATTCAAAAATGTCGATATAATGTCGACATGCTTAACCAACTCAATAATGTTGACACTATGAGGACATGATTATCAAAACTAAAATTAGTTCTTAAAAACCAAACAACCTTCTAAAAATAGAGTTAGATATAAATTAAAAATAAAATAAAATTATTAATTACTCACAAGGAACCACCTCCATGTTTAAAGGCCCACGTGGTAAAATAGTTATGAAACTTTACAAAGAAAATTAAAAGGTTTATGACAGGCCGCATCTAAAAACTTTTCAATTTTTAAAAGTAACAACAAAAAAAAAGGTTTGAAGAGGGGGGGGCACGTGCCTCTAAAGAAGGCATGCCCTCTATAAATAAAAGCTACGTATTCTTTTTTTTTTTTTCTAAAAAGAACTTTAAAGCTTAGTTTTTATAATAATAATATTATCAACTTTTTACTAAACTTTAATAATTATTATTATTTATTTTATTATCTTTATCATTATTACTTTTTATAAAAATACTCTTTTATTATTATTTTTTAATTAAATCTATTATATATATAAACTTATTGTTTTAATTACCGTAAAACAATATTTACGAAAACTAAATTCCGCAAACAAATAAAATCATATTTCCACTATTAAGAGAAAAATAATAATAGTATTTATATTAAATACATATAGAGAGACTATAAATATATAATTATCATCGTAAAATCAAATATATCTCGTAACCAAAAATGCATATAAAGTCGTAAAATCTTCATAGACTTATCGACGAAGAACACAAGAGAGACAATAATTCTTGCATAGGCCAAATCAACATCTCCAAATCTATGATTAATATGCTCATGAATATACATAGGTACGTCTACCTACATATGTTCATGCTCATATCGACTCACATATAAGAACATATCGTGGACTTGTACGAGCATTAATTAACTCAAAGAAACCAAACACATAACAACATGCAGGTTTGAACATCCAATCAAGACTCAAGATACATAACTCAGATCACTTACCACTACCCACACTGGCTTGACTCAACCTAGGTCAAATTAGGATGTGTGTGTGTGCTGCTTAATTTAGGCTTCTCTTTTACGTTTACTAGACCAAGTCCTTCTCTTGAGTGATACCTCCCCTCTTTCTAGAGGGACAACCTGTTCCTGTAACCACTTAGATCATTTCCACAGTAGTTAGCTGATCAAAATATCATCATTAATTAACAATAACCACATTTAATACAACACATTGCATTATTTTTTTTCTCATCATATTGCATTCAAAATAGGTAACACACATAGATGCAAAGATTCATAAATACTTCAATTTTCACAAAATATCCAATCTATAGTAAATGGATAAAAACACATATACAGATGCAGAAATCCATAATCACTCACTTTCCAAACAAATTAACCAAACTAGGTAAATAGTAAGTAGATAGAAACACATGGGGTGTAACACTGCTGTTGACATCAATGACAACATATATGCAATACATAGAGCTCCAAAATATTCTAGGATTGATTTGTATACCATTATAATCATTTTCTTATTAGTGAACTAAGTCTCGTAGGTTCATCTACATCCACTTATTCACTATTCTTTCATTTCCATAGTCATTTTCCTAATTTACTCATTTGTGCATAGTTTTTGCCTAGTCTTTTATTGATTTTTTTTGTTTGTTTTGTAAGAGATGAGATTGTATTAATGCAAGAAATTTATCTTGGCCCGCACCAGGGGAGATCACAACAGAGGGATGTCATCCTCATGGATTGAATATTACATCTGATTTATTCAGCCAAGGTCATGCAAGACCATAAAAACCTCAACCTACTTGATGCTATGCTAGAAACCATGCCTACTCTAGATTAAACCAGCCTACCCACACAAGGACAAAAAACAAAGAGTTTTGTACCCCTGTTCAAAACATGCCAGGTTATGTACCAAAAACCTGGTAGATGCAATAACTCTTAAGAACCTTCAAATCTGCTAGTAATTTTAGCGGCTGAGAGCCTGTAATTTAATCTTAATTGCCTCCATTTTGTGGAAGGGAATTTCCTTTCTCTGCTTTGCACTCCCCTTATTTCCCCTCCCATTAATTTGTTCTATTGGACCAGATTTGGGATGTGACTACGGTTGAATTCTATTGCATACATCCATACCTTTGTTGTCCCTCCTTTTTTTTCTGTATTGTTTGCCATTCTTTTTCTCTATTTTCAACATTTAAATCCTTGAGATCTTGAGGAGGAGTATGGGAGGGGGAGCTCCCAAACCCAGTGGTGAGAGATCCCACAATAGATACATTAGGGCCTAATGGTTGATTATTTGAAGTAGCAACAGTGACCATAAGAGAGGGGCAGATTGCTTTGCTACCCGCAACACGATCTGAATAGCAAAAGTCATTCAAATGAGGCAAAGGTTGTTCACTCTTTGATTCTGCCAGAAACTCATCTCTCTTCAAATGACTTGCATCACATGTCTGATGTAATTTTTGAATTACCTTTGGCTCCTATGAAAAATTGTTGGTGGGATCCTTAGTTTGCTTCTTGTTGGCCAACTTTGTAGGAGAAGAATTCTGTTTGGGAGAGTTCATAACAGAATAATGTTTGGGGGAAGCATTCTTCCACCAAGAGGCCTCCCAAGTTGGCTAGGATTTGATAGAGGGGCAATCGGCTGCAATGTGCTTAGT
Source organism: Cunninghamia lanceolata (assembly GCA_027924645.1). Classification (NCBI taxonomy): domain Eukaryota; kingdom Viridiplantae; phylum Streptophyta; class Pinopsida; order Cupressales; family Cupressaceae; genus Cunninghamia; species Cunninghamia lanceolata. Next base: position 5,316,733 of record BSBN01000828.1, read on the forward strand.
TTGAAAACATCTCCTACACCTAAAAATTAAGCCTTCATAATCCAAAGGCTAATTCTAGCATTATCCATTGGCCCTCAAAACAATTTCTGTCAGTAGCTCCTTGGAGATGTCTAGTTCCACCAAAATCCTAGCATAGGTTGTGTGGATAAAATTTCTTGAGTTGTCATCCGTACACACAAAATTTCCCAAGGAGTTTCCAAAAAATAAGATTCAAATCAGTAATGAAGGGGGAGGTTTGGAAGATGAACCCAAATCGGCAACCCTGAGAATAATCAGAAGATAGATCAAATTTTGGATGCCAAGATTTCAATTGCAGGAAATTTGCTTTCCAAAACCATACATAGCTGAGAATGATATTTTTGTCTTTCTTGAAATTGAAAACCACTGTGAAGAAACCTCTCGCACTGGGGTAAATTTCCAAATTTCCTTCCATAATATGAAGCCACGATTTCAAAATCCAGTCATGGAGATCTGGAAGACTGGGCTAGAAGTTATTGAATCTCTTGATTAAACCATTTTCTGAAAAGAATTCTTTATTTTCACATAGCTCCTTCGTCAAATTGGCATCAAAGTCCAAGGATAGGGGTTTATTAGAACACTGAACAATCCTTCTATACCCTATGTAACTCTTTGGTTTTTGCATAGAACCTAGAGGGGGAATGGAACTTGACTTTGCCACCTTCAAAAATGAAGTTTTAATCCATGTTGCCCTCTGCCCATGAGACAAAGCCCTGCTCTCTAGATCTGTGCGTTGTTGATCCACCAAGTGTGATAATCCTGATCCATTGTGTTTGATACAAGCATCAATCCCACCGAGGTCAAGCATGTGTGGGGTGTCGCTAAGAGGTAGGATCATATTTGGCTTCTCCTTTCTGCTGAGAGGAGCATTCGATGGTGTTGGAGAGGCCAAACTGGAGGCCGATACTCCCACCAAAATGCCAGCCAAACTCCCCGAGTCCACTGATCTCTACGGTTCCTTGCCTTTGATGGCCTTCACAGCGGTATCCCTTTCCAAGGTAACACTACATGAAGCCTTTCCATTTGAGGCATTGGTGCACACAAAAGCCCTAGAATCAGAAGCATTCAGGAGATTTGACAGTTTCAACATAGTTATAAATGTAATTTAATAAACAATAAAATCAGTAAAAAAAATTGGAGGTAAGGTCCCTCAATTGTTGAAATGGTAGAGGGCAACCCCGTGAGGTTAGAACTTGGGTTGCTAGCACTACAAGAAAGAAGCCCCACCTTTTCACCACATGATCTCCCCTAGGTAAGGTCCCTCAATTGTTGACATGGTAGAGGGCGACCCCGCGAGGTTTGAACCTGGGCTGTTGGCACTACAGGCAAGAAGCCCCACCATTTCACCACAGGGTCTCCCCATCTTTTATCAATTGTTACTCTCAACTCTCTTAATTTTTAATTAGTATTAGACTAGCTGGAGATAGTATTAGTGAAGCCTTAATTAGGTACAATAAAAATGAAAACTAAGAACCATTTAAATCTTATTCATCACTCCAATCATTTGAGATTTAATAGTTTTTATTCATTCAACTATATCTATAGATGCTTTAGTATGTGGGATCCAAAGTGTTGTAGTAAGTGCATACTAGAATAAAACTTAGTATCTATAATCTTGAAAGTGAAAATGATATGATTGAGTATTGTTGGTGCATTATTTTATTTCTTGCATTTAGTAATTTTTTTTAATGTATATTATGCACCTAGGATAAGCTTACTTAGGTAGGTTTCTACTCAATAAGGTTTCATTTACTTTGTTAATATAATAATGATATGTGTACACCTTGATTTGAAGTGATCAAGTGTCACCACTACCTCATTAATCCTTGATTAACGGTAGTTAGGTTCCAACTCTATCTAATCAAGGCCACCTTTGTCTTTGTTAGAACAAATCAACTCACCTCCCAATTGGGAGCAACTAAGAGTTAATTCATGACCTCTTGGACATGCCACTTTCTTGACTTGTGCATATAAGAGGCCTACTTATTTGTACTCCAATTTATTTGGTGGTTGATTCAATCATTTGACCCTCTATATTTGAATGGTTGTTTTATTTACATTTTGCAATCTTGTCCATGTGCTTGTACCTATTGTAACATTCTTTTCTCACCTAAATGTTGGTTGGATCATTTGCTCATTGGATTCCCATTGAATCTTACACGTATGCTTTCAAATGAACTATTAGGCTTTATTTGTATTTAGGATTAATGTACTATTTCAAAACTTATTTAGAATCTTCTAGGTTTAGAGTAGAATCTATTATTAAAATGTTAAGATTTCAAATCAAAATAGATAGTAGTGTTGGATCTTGACATGTGTCTAAGACACTAGAATTTTCACACACAAGTGACTTTTTTGAGATCTAACCTAAAACTTTTGAGATCGGTTTTATAGGCTGGACATGGCTCATGTTTAGTGGTAAATTAGTCCATTATTTAAGAAAGTTTTAGAAATTGGTCAATGGGTCTTATAACAGACCTATTGAGATGGCCACTAAAATTGGGTACAAAATAAGGTGGAGATTACAAAGTAGGGAATCTCCAATCTTACAATTTGCCCCCACTTTAGTGGTTTGGTACAACAAGGTGAGGCAATACACTTGTTAATGAGTAAAAAGTGCTCACATGTCTTTTTACCTCCTTGTTTAGCTCCTAGGTCCCTTAATTGCATTATATCAACAAAATATTTCTCCCTATGCAAAATTGCCTACCACTGAGATGAAATTGGAATATGGGCCCCTTACTTTAGCTTACCTTGGACCCAAACAAGGATAAAGGACCTGGGCGGTACTTCCCAGGTCCCTCCTTTTAGGTCAGGGATAATTTAAGTGTTTGTCAACTTGGCACCTCTCTAGAGGTTTCTCCTTGTCAGCTCTTTTAGTTTGAATTGATGATTATGAGCGGGAAAGCATATATTAGTGTGTTTCTGAGTTTATTATTAACTAAGATGGAGATATCTAACTTGAGATATTGAAGTAAAGCAAGCAAGAGCATTCATTGTGATTCTAGAGTAGATTTGTGTTGTCATTGTGTTGTTATTACAGATATGGAGTTATCATCTATCCTTCCTTAGGAGCTGAAGGATCTTCATCATTCTAAGGGCTCATCACATAGGTGATACTATTGTTCATTTATCATCATTTGAATCATCTTATTATCATTATTTTCAACCTCTTCCCCCATGCAGGCACACACTCTTTATCAATTAACGGTGTTGGGAAGCTTGAATGCTATCCTGGGCTTTGACTGAGGTAAGTCCCTACACACCATAACCCCCCAAACCCCTTCTTATCTTCTTGTGTACAGGTTACAGGGACAAGGTCTGGAAAATACAAAGCTATAGGAAGACTGGGTATAGATTAGGGTTTTGGGATTCGGAGACAGTTTCAGAATATTCCCTCACCAAGGACTTGGATGCTACCACCCATGTCCTTCTACCTTTTCTGAGTTTAGTTCTATCATTTGGACATCATTCATAACATCTTTCCAGTTCACACCTTTAGTAGATTCTTCCACTCAAGACCTAGGTGGTCCCACCGAGGTCCTCTGACACCTCTACTTTCTAGAGATAGGTTCTATCATTTCCTTGATTATCCCTGTGCAATTAGTTTATGGGTTTCTATCATATTTTCTCTGTTATAAGCAGATCATTGTAGAACTAGGGTTTCATGCATTGTTAACCTAGGGTTTGAGGAAAAAACTAAATTAAATCTTATCCATCTATAACACACAGGAGTCACAAGGTTAGTAGCTAAGTCCTCCTTCATTTGGTAGTGATTTGGTTTGACCTTGTCATTGAATGATGTATGGAAAAGGGTTTGATCTAGTTTGCATTCTAGTTGTTATCATTCTCCTTTTCCATACCAAACATTTTGGTGAACCTGTAGCTTTGAGCATTTGCATCTTGTTGATTGTTCAAATCAGATCTTGCATTGATTTATTGCATATTTCTCATTATTCATTTGAAAATCTTGCATAATTTTGGAAAAGGTGCATTATTTAGGCCTTCAAAAGCTTGTATTTTGGTAAAATTTTTCATTAGGGTTTTAAAAATTCTCTTGCATTCTCATATTGGTGGTACTTGATAAATGAATAGATTTAATTGTACATTGTTGTTCCAAGATATTTCATTATGGCATCTTCATGTTATTTCTCTTTGGTATCTTTGCATGCATATATCAAAGATCTTGAAGATTTTTACAAATTCATGAATATGCATCCTTATGAACTCCTTGGTTGCATATCCGATTTTGATAGTTTCATAACCCTCATGGGTATGTATCATTCAATATTAGAAGATCTAACTGAAATCATCTCCATCAATTGTCATGAGAAAGATGATGGTGATAGTTCTTCTTATACTTATACCACAATTTATCATAATACCATGGATCTAGTCTCTAATACATGTGATGGTGACCTAGCTTTGTCTATTTCACCCTATTATTTGGATCCCTCTCCCAAAGTTGTTCCCACTTGTGAGGATATTTTGGCACAAGAGGATGAAATCATTGATAAATTCCTTAACATCACCCTACCATCTCTTCATTCCAATGCTCTCCCTTTGAAAGATGAAGCATTAGTGGATGAAGGGCCTCTTCTAAAAAAAGATCCTCCATGGGTAGATAATGGGCATTCATCTAATAATCTTAAATCTTCTATAGTACATGAGGCTTCTATGGCTAATCCTATTGATCTCCCACCTTTGATTGAATGTTCAAGCACATTGGATATCACTAAGGATGCGAAGACCATGGATAGTTCTCCTTTGGTTGCATGTTTAAACCCCTTGGACATCACTAAAGATACAATCATGAACAATTCTCTTAACAACACTTTACATTCCCTTCATTCCAATGCTCTCCCTTGAAAAGATGAAGCATTGGTGGATGAAGAAAGGTCTCTCACATTAAATCCTTTGGGGATGGATGTTGAGCTTAATCAAAGTAAAAATAATGTTAATTCAATCATCATTAATAGACTTATTCAACCCACTAAGGGGATAGTGGATAAGTGTACTATTGTTCCCAAAATTATTGTGCATGAGGCACCTAATGCGCCTCTTCGCTTCAAACCAGTGATTACGGTTCAAGGTGATCCAATACCACCTCAACCCTCAGGTTACATTCTCAATTATGTAAAAAAAAATTACTCAAGGAAATCAAGTGTATCAAAATGCATCACAACAGCCCAACTACAATGTGGTTTCTCACACATACATTACGTGAAATAATAAACAAAGTAAACAACAGTTGAACATTATGAACACTTTACTAACTTCTCAACCTATGCTTCCTCAACCACCTTGTCTTACTCATAATGTTGGTAGAGATTATGATCTTGTCAAGAAGCTTCACGCTACTCCCGCTAAGATCTCTCTCTGGGAAATCATACAAACATCACCTACATACCACAGAATGCTCCAAGAAGATTTACAAAAGGTAATTGTACCACCTACTATTAAGCCAAATGATGTAACAACTCTATTAGACTGTATACATGTGACAAAAAAAAGATATTCTATTTCAACAACATGAATTACCATCAATTGAAGTTCAAAACTAATATGATTTTCTTCTAATCTCTGTCATAATAAATAAAAAGTTGATAAAGAGAACTATGATTGACAATGGATCGGCTCTTAATGTTTGTGGCATTGATTTGCTACACAAAATCAAGGTTGACACATCTTTAATCAAACCAAATAAAATTAACATTCATGGCTTTGATAATATTGGTAGACAATCAATAGGTACCATAACTTTACTCGTAAAGGCTGGACCTATGACATTATCTACCCTCATCCATGTCATGCCTGGTGCGCTTTCATATAACATCATTCTTAGTAGACTATGGATTCATGCCATGGGGGCAGTTTTGTCTACCCTTCATTGATTAATAAAGTTTATTTATGAAAATAAACTTCAAACCATTGAAGCTAACCTGAATCCAGAAAGTTGTTTACAAGTTCAGGTGCAAAAACAAGTTATCAATCACAAGCTTCTCAATAACTTAAAAGTTGATTCATCAATACCTCTTGCCATAGATAATGTTGTGAAAGATTCCAAATCACCATCAAATGTATTTCTTGGTGACGATTGGGGTTCCTTAGATTTTACTCTTGCCTTTATGGGGGAATATAAACTTACTAACCCTAATCCTAAAACATCAAAAGTTGCCTCGATCTCGTCCAAGCAATATTTGGAAATACCTAAGGAACCTAAAGTTTCTTAATAGCAAATAAACAAAATACTCTTACTTACACTACAGAATATGAGACTTATGAGGCCCCACCTTCTTCTAAAGAGATGGCATCTCTCTATGGTCATGGATTTTATATCCTTTACAAAAATTGTAACTACGTAGGTAATGGTTGTGACATAAAACAAGGAATCAAAATACCCTTAGGAGCTGTTACACATAGCTCTTTGGCTGGTATTGGATACCATCCTTTCAAGCCCACCAAAGCTCACCATTGTCCTACTCTTAATGTTAACACAATATCAACAAGTCCAACACTCAATTTGATATATCCTGAGATGATAGACATAGATTTTCCACCAGGAAATATCCCGTTAGAAACTTCTTCAACATATGAAGCATCAGCCAAATTCAAACATATAAAATCTTGTGAATCAAGCAACGTGAGACTGCAAGTATGTATTTCTCCCTCATTCCACCATGCTTGATGGAGCACCTCTCCAAGATGCTCAGAAGTTTGGCCTCCTCTTATATATATATGTTATCCAAGGAGACCTAAACAAACATTTAACACCACACGAGAAAACACAACACAACACACACACACACACACACACATATATATGTTGTGTTGTGTTCTCTCGTGTGGTGTTAAATGTTTGTTTAGGTCTCCTTGGATAACCCTTGATACTTTTGTAAGGTCAAGGATACAAGGATACCTCCTCCATTGTGACATTTTTTCTATTTGTTTCTCTATTCTTCTATTGCAATTGTTGTGTGTGGTGCCTTGGGGGCATAATGTTGTGGAGGGTTTTTTGGGGAAATTCTTACACATTGTGACCCTAAGTCACTTTTGTCTCCTCTTTCATTTTTCATGATTTCATCCTTCCATTGTACTTGTGGCTGTACTAGCTGACGGATGATGACAACAATGTACACTTATGATAAGGACTGTGCTTCCCTAAAACAAGAAAACAAAATGGACCTAGTCCATATATGAAGATGGGGGTAATTTGTTATTGATGTTCAACTAGGAGATTCACTTTATGTCATGATGTGATCATGTATCGTATTGTGAAATTGTTGCAACAAGCCTTTGCAATACTCTAAATCTACTTCTATGCACTTTGAAATGTTTTTGTCTCACCTTGTAGCTACACTCGGTTATGAGATACCTAAAGTATAACCTCACAGCTATACTTGGTTCCAAACCCGTACATATAGACTTGGTTTGTTTTACCTTATTTCTGTATCAGTTTCATGAAATGATTTGGCTGATTATCTTAGCTTAGATTTTCTAACCAAAGCTTGTTTTGATTATCTTTCGTACATGCATATTGTTGATCAATGGTCATTAGAAAATGATATTGATGTGTTTCTATTGTGATTGTTGGGAACTATTCAATGATTGTAAGCACATGTCACTTTGGGGCATGGGCTTTGAGAAAGCTCTTGTTCCCTCGTGTGTTTTCAACCTTACCTTAAACGTGATTACTATTGGCAAGCGGGAGCAACCACTTTAACATGGGGACATATATTGAGGTAAATGCTTGGATATCTTAGATATTGTGATAAAGAGTGTTGTATACTACCATTTCACTATAAGGTGTCTCTGTGATGTAGGTGGGGTTGTATACATTGAATTGTGTGTTTGTGTATGTGTCCTTTTCACTGTAAGGTGTCTTCGTGATGCAGGTGGGTTTGTATACTTTGTGCACATGCTTCCTTTTCATTGTAAGGCATCTTTGTGATGCAGGTGGGGTTGTACTCTTTTGTTCACTGTAAGACGTCTCCGTGATGCAGGCGGAGTTGTGTATATCTTTGAGGAGATTGCATGACTTGTTTTTGAAATCCCTTCTGCGGAAGGCAGGGTTGTGTATTCCTTTGAGTGGTTGCACATCCTTTTTGAAAAAATCCTCTCGCAAAAGGTAGGGTTGGGTCTTGAGTTACTCACCCTTAAGCATGTTTTTGGTGGTCATTGTAGAGTAGCTCAACCGTTGAGTGTGTTTGGCATGTCTTAGATGGTGGAGCATAGCGATCAACTCCTCCCCATTTCCTGTGTTTGATGTGTATAAGATGTATAGTGGGTCGACGACACACTCTATGACATTTGTGTATTCCATGTGTTTTGTGGTGGCACGTAGCGATGACCTTCCCCCATACCATGTGTTTTGTATGTTTTGTGGTGGCATGTAGCGATGAGCTCCCCCATGCTATGTGTTTTGCATGTTTTTGATGGTGGCGCATAGCGATGAGCTCCCCCCATCACCTGTTAGTGTTATATAATTGTTTAATCATGTATTCTCTTTGTGTATGCTTTGTGTATTGCGTGACTGTGTTCATGTCTTCTACATGTATTACATGCTTCCTTACTATTTACTTCATGTTTTGCATGATTGTAAAGTGTCTTCTTATGTTTTCATGAGCTTGGGGGCTAGTAATGGTCTTCCAAACTTAGGGTGTGCTTTTAGCTCTAGTGTCTGACATGCTTGATATGTTTTTGACCATACTTTAATGTGTGCACTTGTTATGTCAGAAAATGTCCCCTTGGGGGCTTTTCCCTCTTAAGGTTTAGCTCCTGGGTCCTTAGAATGCATTTATAACATCTTGTGTGTTAATTTTGAATCCTGATGAGAAACCTTGAAGTCTTCTCATAAATAGGCCCTAGGGGGTGCTATTGAGATGACTCCTGCCTAAAATAGGAGGAGGACTTGGGCACTCGTGCCCTAGTGTAGACACCCAAATTGACGCTTCAACCATTTGTCAATTTGTCGCATTATTCACCATTGCATATGTCAATTTTGTCTAGCACACTTGTATCAATTAATCGATTTTCTTCTAAAATAAATAAAAGTAAATATTTTATTTATTTATCTTCTCATCATGCATATAAATTAAATAAATTTATTTATTTAATTTATATTGATAGAACTTCAAATTTTCTAAATTTAGCTCCTTCCTTTATCATTTAAAAATAAATTAAATGAATTTATTTTTTTAATTTATTTTTATCATTTCCTTATCTTATCACTTTCCTCTATGTGTACAAGTTGGCCTTGTCCATAGTTTGTTGAAAATTAAAATACAAAAAAAAATTGATTTAATTGGTTCTAAAATCAATCATCCACATCATCCAACTCTTAAAATAGAAAAGTATCCTATTTTAAGAAAATCAATCCTATCATTATCAATAAACCAACTACAATCATTTAATAAAAGCTATCCCTATGGACACATGTCTTGTACACATTCATCCACGCCTCTTGATTAATCTCAACCATTCATATAGCCATCTTTTTTCCACCGTTGATCAATCTTGGTTGAGAGCTATATATAAACCCTCTCACTCCTCTCATTTCATCATATCCCACACAATCTTGATAGCATCCAGATTATCATCTTATGCATATTACCTCCATTAAGAATCCATCAATTACTTTGAGCATATCATCAATCATCATTGCAGCTTTAACAACTATGGTTGTTCACTATTGAGAAGCAATCCACATTTCAACCAAGGAATCAATACAATCTAGGTGACATTGTGTTGGCAAGAGACACATTGGAGCTTATTGATTGTTGTCATTGATGGCAACAAAGGTTATCCCACACATCCGCAATGCATGATAAGTCCTCACCAGAAGTTAGATTGAAGAAGTGTTGAGGTTCGGTAAGCAAGAACAGAGCAGTCAGTAAGATCCGACAGACAGGTCCAGATCTCTCAGTAGAAGTATCTCAGTGAAGTATAGATTTGGGGAAGTCAAGAGGAATATCTTGACTGATAGATTCCATGGTTTGAGCCTCTGGTGTGGAAAGGATAAAGAGATATGAATGCTTGAGTGTTGGGTTCCCAAGTGATAGTGTGAACAGAGGAAGAACTAACTGGCAGAACATCCGACATTATTCCAGATGTGTTACTAATGATGGTAAGGATTCTTAAGGCATAAGTTATGATTGGCTGACATGATTGATGACTTCTACAAGTATATCCTTGATCCGCATTACTTGGTAAGCAAGGATTTAACCGACAGATCAGAGTTTGTGGAAAATATTGACTATTCCGGGTGCCGACTAGAAAGGTGATGAAATCACTTGTACGCATATATATACAAGATGGATTTAGTTGTGAAAGGTGTTGTGGTGTTTTATGATATGCGAAGAAAAGTAGTAGAGATGAATAAAAGCAGAAAGGAAGATCCAGTATGTGAAAGAAGAACAACTCAAAAGAAGAGGAAAGATGAAGTGCAGTAGATTAGTATACAGAGCCTAACCAGAATTGAACTCCAGCATATGTTGATGCTCCTTATCAGTTCAAGTATTGTATTACACTCTTTATAAATTGTAGACAGTGTGTCTCTTGTAGGCAGTGTGCCTCTTGTGAGTAGTGTGCTCAGGCAGTGAGCCCTAATTGGCAAGTGCCATTTTGTAATCCTATTCTTCTAACAGAGAATACAATCTTAAGTTAATCACCCCGTCGTTTTCTCCCTTAATAGGGTTTCCACATCAAAAATATTGTGTCATGTGTATTTCCATTTCATGGTTATGTTTGCTTGTTTGATGCAACACTAATTATTAAGAAAGTTCAGAAAGTAGAAATAATTAAGATAACTGATTCACCCCCCTCTCAGTTATCAACAATTGGTATTAGAGCCAAGTTCCTCCTAACAGAAGTCTAACAGCTTAAGGAAGATCTGGGAATTTAAATGGATGCATATGGTTTAAGGGAGCAACTCAAGACTGCCCTTGATGATCTTGGATAGTCAAACTCTGAAGTCAATGAGTTAAAGGAAAGATTCAAACAGGCTGATGATTTCATGAGAGAACTAAAAGACAAATTAAGTCTCTCTATGAAAAAGAGAAAGGAGCTACTTCAGCAATTAGCAAATCAAAGTGAAGCCAATGATACAAATGAAGATCTGAAGGAGAAAACTAAGTTATGTGAAAAGTTATCAAAAGAAATCATTATGGTAAGACATGAAATGGAATCAGGAGTTATAAAGTTTACCCAAGAGATTGAAGAGAAAAGAAAAACTAAAGATAATCTAAGACAATCTCTCAAGGAGAAATCAGAAGATTGCCACAAGATGGATAGAATTATCAGACATCTTGAATCTGATCTTGAAGATGCTAAAGATAATGAAGAAAAACTTGAGGATCAAATTGTCTCTCTCAAAAGGGATATTCAAACAACAAATGAATATAAAGAGAAATTCAAGATAAGTTCTGCCAAAATTGAAGTTCTTCTTGAAAGCCGAAAGAGGGTAGATGACAAGTGTGGTTTGGGATATGAGAAAGGAGAAAGCTCCGGATCCGGTCAGAAGAATTTTAGATTAGAAAATCTAAGGAACAGGCCTAGAAGTCCTCTGGTAAGGCAGCCTAATGCTCAAAGATATCCATCCTTCAATGGATACTGCCGTAATTGCAATAACTTTGGTCATAAAGCTAATCAGTGTAGAAGGAGAATGAATCAGACTAATACATCCTTCTTCGGATAGTGCTTCAACTGCAAAAGGTATGGTCACAAATCTCATGAATGCAGAAATATGCAAATGAACAATTCATCCAATGGTAGATGCTTTGCATGCAATAGAATGGGTCATATGGCTAATCAATGCAGATCAAGAGGATATCAATCAAATATGAAAAGAAATGTTGTTTTCCAAATTTGCAATAGATCAGGTCATATAGCAAAATTCTGTAGAAGCAAGAATCAGGATAAAAGAGGTCTGGTATATTATAATCAAAATCAAAATAAGGGAAAATAAAAAGTAAATGTGGATGAAGTTCAAAATGAGATGAACAAGATTTGGGTGAAGAAAAGTACAGAGAATGTAGGGGATGGATCCGCACCAGACTCTGGTGTTGATATTCCTTCCAGAAATTAAAAAGTGAGCTCTGGCTTAGGGGGAGACACAAAGAAAACCTTGTTCCCCCAGCCAGTCAATTGGTGTCAGAACTAGCACAAGGAGAGCTGTAGATTAAAAGGGCTCATACAAGAAACATCTAAAAGGGGTATGGTAAAGATTTGAGAGATCTGCAAGAAGATTTGAAGCATCTAATCCTTCCAGAATTGATCCGGTAAAATAGTCTTCTGGTAAAAATAGATTCCTTACAAGTTCGGTCTGGTATGATTCAAACTATGGTGTCTTGATCTGCAAATAGATCAAATGACTAATGAAAGGAAGATAGATTATCACTACTCTCCTAGAATAACTTCGAAATCTGTCTCAGTGATTCGAAAAGGTTTTGTCTCTGAATAAGACAAACAAGGCAAACTGGAATGAATTAGGTTGTGCATTTATTGCCGAATGAAAATTAGGGCTTCTCAAAAATAAAAGAGTTCATTCGCTCATCATTTGTACACTCACATGGGAAGAAGAGAGAAAAGGAGCTCTGCAACAACCTCTCCCAAAGATCAAGACGATTCCTCATACAGCTCAATCCGGATTTCATCGTGTGCCCTAAACAGCGTAAAAGGTATTCTTTATTCTTGATATCCCTCAGTAAGATTCTTTGATGATGGCTACTTCGAATATAGTAAAAATTTTTGATAGACTTCACCCCAAATTTAAGAAACATCCATACAAATCCTTGGAGGTAGATCCCCTAGGAGCCTTCTCTAGTGTTCCGCATGGTGTTTTGCACACATAAGATATTAGGGTTTACATACATGCAAATATTGAAGAGTTTGGGGAATTCAAACTAAGAAATATCTATCACAAACAACTGTTAGATGATTCATTTGAGCTCAAACCCCAATACAAGGGCCTTCGGAATAAGCACTTTGCACAATGCATACATTTCCCCTGTTTTACTGAGGATGAATGGGTTAGGTATATTTTGAGCAGAATACATGACAACTTCATGTGGTTAAATGGACCATTCAAAATCACAAAAGATGCCATCAGGGTAGTTACCGGATTACACTCATCCGGTGGGATTCCTGTTCTTAAATCTGTGAAGAATCAAACTGTGAGTGAGGCTACTGGATCCAAGTTTGACAAAAGAGCAATGACAGTAGATGACATCTCTGATCCAGATGTCAAGTTTGCTTCCATGATCATTGGATATAAAATATATCATTCTAGCAGGGAAAATTCAGTACCTGGAATGGCCATCTACACTGCTTATGAAATGCTAAGAAAGGATGTAGACTACAATCTTTGTCAGCTCCTTTTGAACCAACTCTTGGAGAATCTGTAGAAAATAAAGAAAGATAAAAAGAATTCATTCAAGTATGGTGGATTAATATTGTGCTTATTCTTCTACTTTATGAATGAGCTTCCCAGATCTAGTGGCTGGGTATGGGAGAATGATAGACCAGTAGCTATCCAAATCAGAGATTATTTGCATGGACTTGGTGATGACAAAGCACAAAATATAGCTCTGTGGGGTTACTTCAAGCACTTTCAAAATACAATGCAAATCAGAGAAAGAATTCCTAAATCAGTAGTTGAGAAATACAAGGATACAGTGTGCTTCATGATAGACACTGATCAATGCCTAATGGAGGCAGTAGAACCAAGGATAGTCTGGATCATGCCTATGGGGTATGAAGTTGATGAACAAATTGTAGAACTGCATGTTCAACACATGCTCAGTCAGCCAAAGGACCCAAAGGTAGAAAGATTTGGAACATTTGAAGAACTAAGTGTGAAAATTCATACAGAGCTAAGGCAGCCAGAGATTAGGAGGAAAGTGAGAAAAGAAGTAGAAGATGTTGCCAAAGGCTTTGGCATCTCAAAGGAGGCACTTGATGCCAACAGGAAAAAGATGGAAAGGGCTGAGGAAGAGAAGAAGAAGGCAGAAAAGAAAAATGAGGAAAGTGTTCTGGCAAAACCTTCCACCCAGACCAGATCATCAAAGAGTTCTACACCTACCACCACCAAAGGCTCAAGGACTTTAGAACCGGAAGCACAATCATTCGGCAAAGGAGAGAAAAGAACAAAGAAAAAAGCCACAAGAGCTTATACCAGTCAAAGGGATGAAGAGGAGACTGAATCTGATGAAGAAATCAGGAAGATGAAGAAAAAGAAGAAAACATCCGGTAAACCCTCTACCAGACAAAAGGAAGAAGAAAAGACAGAGGAATATATTGAAAAACCCACTCTTCACATTGATGACATAATCAAATCAATCACAGTGGATGGAAATCTTCAACCAATGGTTGAGTTCTATGATGATTATGGTGAAGCAGATTAGAAAATATTGCAAGATGCCATAGTCAGGTACTTAAATATCTACAACAAAGCTTTTATTGAAATTATATCTCTGATCCCTAAAAGCTTGGAGAAGGAACTAGAAACAAGAAAGAACAATGCCCAAGCAAAAGACCTAGAAATCTAGGAACAGATAGCAATTCAGCTATATCCTTTAATTGATCCCAAGACAATGAATATGGTGTTCAAAGATTGCAAGGATGAGTTCAGGAGCAAAGCAAGGATGAATCAACTTATGCTTGGTGAGACTGACAAGGTAGCCAAGGACACAGAAGAGATCCTCCAGAAAGCCTTCAAAAGATTTAATCTTCCTATTAAAGAGGACTTGGGTACTGACCCCTCGACCACAAGTGTTGCAGAGGAGTCTACTGAGAAAATGACAGATGCAGAAATAGCTAAAGACTTGGAATCCTCTGCTCCGGAAGAGGTGGCCCATGAACAGACTAACATCACTCCTCCGGTTTCCCCTATTGACTCCGGATCCAAAGGAGAAGAAAGATTAAAGGAGAAAGAAGCAAAGGTGAAGGGAAAATAAAATATCAGTACAAAGGTTGTGGAAGGGGAGAAAGCTCCAAAAGACAATTCTGTGACTGCAGAAGAAAAGAAAAATCTATCTCCGGCAAGAGACACTGCAGAATCAGTCAAGGACTTTTTGACAAAAGTAACTATGGATATTGATGAACCGGAACTATTAAAAGGGCCATTAGATTTTGACTCTCTATCTCCAGTGCAAACAATGAAAATAGCTTCATTTGCAAATGCGAAGGTCAAAGAGAAACTACTGAAATCTCACATGGAAGACTGTGAGCTTTTAGAGGTAGCATCCGGAGTGTTGGAAAAAATCATGCCATCTTTTCAGAAGGATCCCACAGCCTCCTCTTCTGGTAATCTCAAAACTCTAGTCAATAGTGTTAGCACACATTTTGATTCTCTAGAGAAGTCAATTGAAGAAAAGGTCCGGAAGGAGTTTTTGGATAAGCGATTCTCTAAAGTACAGGGTCTGATAACAAATGACAGGAGAGTTATGGATAATGGGATAAAGAGCTTGGAAAATGCTCTTAAAGATGGCAGAAATATGTACAAATTTTGCTTATCTTGGCCCACAGTGACCAAAGATATTAAGAGGAAAGTAAAAGAACACGAGGATAAACTACTAAGTCTGTCTCAAAGTTTTGATCCTCTCTCATCCTCCATAGTAAATCAAGAGTGTCAGACTATTGCAATCACAAATGCAATAAAGAATTTTGAGAAGGAAAGGAAGAACATAATTAGCCAGATGGGTGAACTTAGAAGGATCATTATCCTTAAGTTAGAGGCCATGCATGAGGCCATAAGTGATGCTCAGACTACCACCCGAACCAATGATCTAACAGATCTTAAGAGGGCAGAAGCTTTTGCGTTCCTGTTGAGCGGTCATATTTCAATTTTGGACAGAATGAAGCAAAGTTGGGCTACAGAATTTATTCAATTGAAGACAACTTTTGTAGACATACTTCAGTATATGTAAGTATGCCATATGTATATACTTATGCGGCTAAGTATAGTTGAATTTTTGGAAGTTTTGATATGTGGACCCTACCCTTTGCCATTGATGTCAAAGGGGGAGTGAAGAGAAGCGAAAAATGTTGTAGCCAGGTAAGGGGGAGCTCCAGAAAATGTATATAAAGATAGAGCATCTACTAAGGGGGAGTATAGTATAACACTTAGTCATTTTTTACTAAGTGTTTCCATCAATGCCAAAGGGGGAGATTGTTTGCAAGAGACACATTGGAGTTTCTTGATTGTTGTCATTGATGGAAACAAAGGTTATTCCACACATCTGCAATGCATGATAAGTCCTCACCGGAAGTCAGATTGAAGAAGTCTTGATGTCCGGTAAGCAAGAACAGAGTAGTCAGTAAGATCGAACAGACAGGTCTGGATCTCTCAGTAGAAGTATCTCAGTGAAGTGCGGATTTGGGGAAGTCAAGAGGAATATCTTGACTGATAGATTCCATGGTTTGAGCCTCCGGTGTGGAAAGGATAAAGAGATATGAATGCTTGAGTGTCGGGTTCCCAAGTGACAGTGTGAACAGAGGAAGAACTAACTGGCAGAACATCAGACATTATTCTGGATGTGTTACTAATGATGGTAAAGATTCTTAAGGCATAAGTTATGATTGGTTGACATGATTGATGACTTCTACAAGTATATCCTTGATCTGCATTACTTGGTACGCAAGGATTCAGCCGACAGATCAGAGTTTGTGGAAAATATTGACTATTCCGGGTGCCGACTAGAAAGATGATGAAATCACTTGTGCGCATATATATACAAGATGGATTTAGTTGTGAAAGGTGTTGTGGTGTTTTATGATGTGCGAAGAAAAGCAGTAGAGCTAAATAAAAGTAGAAAGGAAGATCCAGTATGTCAAAGAAGAACAACTCAAAAGAAGAGGAAAGATGAAGTGCAGTAGATCAGTATACAGAGCCTAATTGGAATTGAACTCCAGCATATGTTGATGCTCCTTATCAGTTCAAGTATTGTATTACACTCTTTATAAATTGTAGATAGTGTGTCTCTTGTAGGCAGTGTGCCTCTTGTGAGCAGTGTGCTCGGGCAGTGTGCTCAGGCAGTGAGCCCTAATTGGCAAGTGCCATTTTGTAATCCTATTCTTCTAACAGAGAATACAATCTTGGGTTAATCACCCTGTGGTTTTCTCCCTTAACAGGGTTTCCACGTCAAAAATATTGTCATGTGTATTTCCATTTCATGGTTATGTTTTCTTGTTTGATGCAACACTAATTATTAAGAAAGTTCAGAAAGTAGAAATAATTAAGATAACTGATTCACCCCCCCCTCTTAGTTATCAACACATTGTTCTTTGATTTGTTTTCATTTTGTGTCATTTAGATGGATTCTTTGAAGGTGGTAGGATTGGGTTTTGATTGTAATGCTTGATCTTATTAACCTGATTTTTCCTCACACACATTTCTGGCACGCCCGGTGGGACCCACATCCTTGATTAATCTTTTCATTTGAAAGTTGTTTTTGAAGTCTAGATACGCAGAGTGCATTTGATCCATAGAGAATCACATTTGATTGGCAGATCGTCACTTTTGAACAGCTCCAAATCTCAGTTGGTCAAGGGAAAATCATATTTACATAATCTGTCGTTACCTCTGGACCACAGATCGTTGCTTTTGATCAGGAGGGAATTGCCTCTAGTTAACTAGGGTTTTATTGATATATTTCTCTTTTGTAGGGTTTTCTAGGATTTTCTTTGATCTTTCTGTGTTAGATTTGGGTTGCAAGCTGGTTTATTTGTTAACCCTAACGGTCTTTTGTCATCCTCAAGCTAGTTTATTTGGGGTTTTATTTCTCTTTGACCTAATCATATCAAATAGTGAGTTTTTTTGTGTTATGTTGTAGAAATATAGGATCTAGTTCAAACAATCCATCTTCCTGGGTTATTAGAGCCTTTATATTTGCCTTTCAATCACTTATCTAACTTAGGATCTTGAGTTTTTTCACAGATTTCACATATCCAAGCGCCTTTGATTAACAATGAATCGTATTTGCATAGTCTTCGATCACCTTTGCACTATACAGAATTGCATTTGCATAGAAGGTGGTCGCATCTGGTAAAACTACAATCACATTTGATTTGTAGGTAGTCGCATTTGATCACTATTTATTCACCTTTAGTTTATACTGTTGCAAGTTGATTTTCTTTAGCAGCTAACACTTGTCGTTGTAGCATCTTATCATTTGTCAAAGAAAGGTGAATCTAAAACTACTGACAAATCTATTACAGGATCGATCGATTGAAGACTCATCATATTTTTCACTAATCTAGGAACATTTGGTTTTGGTGCTTAAAAAGAACCTTGTTTGCTTTGTGTTTGTTTTTATCTTTTTTGTTTGCTTGTTGTGTATGATTGTAACCCTAATCTAATAACAAAAGTATCCTCTCCCCTTGCCTATCAAATGGATCTTGGGTGCAAGAGTACTTGGTATTGTCTTTAGAGAGTCTTGCCTTGGTGGGAAAAGAGGTACTCACCCCAAGGGAACGACCTCAAGTGGTACTTCCCTTCGGTCTGCTATATAAAATAGGATAAGGTGAAATCCAAGTCTAAACTAGTATTAGCGCTTACCGTGCAGTGCTAGTTTGAAAGGAGGCATACCTTGCGTATATGAAACTCCTAGTAGAGACAGTTAAAGCTTTAAGTGGCTTGTTGGATGCTCGTAAGGTGCCGGTCCCTTGACTATTTACTAGAAACCATTTGTTTTAGAGGCTAAAATACCTTTACTTGTTGATACAGGAGGTCAGACCTCTGAAGCTGCCCTACATGTACTATTCATTATAGAGATAGAAATTCCCTCAATTCACACGATCTGAAGGGTAAGAGACGTTGGTGTGCCCATGCTGTGTAAGGGAGAGCTAGTGTCACCAATAGCTCTATCTATCCACTTTGTCTCAATATTTGGAGAAATCCAAGTAGGTATTCAACAGGTAGTATCATTTCCAGCCTAGGTTGTACATGTTTGTGAGTGTCTTGTGTGTGTGTCTTTTGATGTGTGTTCTCTTATAAAAAAACTACCAAAAAAATTCACTATCAGAAAATTGCCTTTGAACAACAATCAGTTACCTTTGAACAACAGTCAGTCGCCTTTGAATCGCAAAAGCTAGCCTTTGGTTTGTTTCAAAAAATATCCTTGACCATAACATAGGCACCTTTGAATTATCGGGTGTTGCCTTTGAGCCATACCCAGTCACATTTGAATAGCAAAAAGCCACTTTTGAGCCATAGACAGTTGCCTTTGGATTATCCTTAGTCACATTTGAGCTATCGTCAATTGCCTTTGGTCTGCACAGCATCGCCTTTGGTAAATTGTAGCCTGTTATCATTCATCCAGTCCAAAACTACATTTTCAGTCAATCTTGAGTCTGTTATCAGCTTCTAGACAATCCATTGATCATCTACAACCAACATTCATCTTATCCAACCTAATCATATCATATTTTTTGGACTTTTGAGCCCTTGTATCCTCTTGAGACTCTAAATCAGCCATCAATTAATTAATCAATCAATCAAATCATCATCATCCTTTGGCTTTGATCACAACAATCTTTTCCAACTTGAGAGAGTGGTTCCTTTTGAGTTGTTCTATATCATCATCACCAATAAATCTTGTCTACCCTTGAGTTCATGAGTCTATCTCTTGGGGGATAATAAATCAATCAAACCAAATCTAATCAAGAAAACCAATCCAAATCGAAACAACCAATCAATCAGTAATCCAACAATCAACAATCTAATCAATTGATCAAGCCAACCAATCAATCAATCAAATCGATCAAACAATCCAAGAGCCTCAACTTTGTCACACTAGTCCAAAAATCTCAGCCATTACCAAACAATGACTCAAACAAGGAGCCAATATAAAGCAGCCATGGAAGCCAACCTACAACAATTCCAATGCACTCCTCTTAAGGATGCTTCAAAATTAACGACTGGAATGCCTCGAGATATTTTTGTATCCGAAGGTTACACCGCCGGACCCTCATCATCAACCCATCCTTTACAATATCATTTTAGACCTTCATCATCAACCCATACACCACAACACATTTCAATAAATCACCCTATGAGGAATCTCAAGATGACTTAGCGGATCTACAAGATGTTGACATAGTACAAAACACTAATAAGCTCATAATGTCCAATCCTGATTGATTTTTCTTACAATTAGCTCAAAGAGGAGCCAAATTGCCAAGTGGTTTTGACATATCCAAGATCACAAAACAAGATCCAATCAACAATGTTGTTGTTGCTAAGGATACCCATAAGGCTATTACTACCATGTCTACCAAACCCACAACATCTACACCTACCATCCAAACACCCTCTTTCACCAATCCATCCGTTCCTCCATTTTATGCACCCACATCAATAGAGCCTTTGTTAACACCATCAAATGTTATTAACTCATTTGTGTCACAAGCACCCCAAGTCTCAAACCAAAGTGTGCCATATGTCACTCCATCTCATGTGTCTCATCCTGCTGCAACTTCTTCCATCAATGTCACTCCTTCGCATGTGCCTCAAGCACCTGAAGTCTCCAACCCAAGTGTGTCACATGTTGCTACATCTCATGTATCGCATCCCATGGAATCTTCTTCCATGAACATAACCCCTCTGCAAGTAACACAAGCACCTCATGTTCCCAATCCAATTGTGTCGCATGTTGAACCATCCCAACCATCTAATGTGTCTTCCCATACATCGCATGTGCTATCCAATATTAATATATCATTTATTGACCAACCCTTTCGATCATAAGCACATTCCAACATATCATATGTCGATCAACTTCTTTCACTTGGACCATAACCATCTAACCAACCGATATCCTATACTAATCCACCCATCGTATCCCAAGCTCCACCAAATGCCAATCCTCACATATCCTATGCTAATCCACCTATTGTATCCCAAGCTCCACCAAACACCAATCCTCATATATCTTATGCTAATCCACCTATCGTATCGCAAGCTCCATCAAGCTCCAACCAATACATGTCCTACACCAATCCATCCTTTGGTTCACATGCGATACAAACCCAAAACGTCAACCCCTCACCAAACACCTACACATTTCTACCATTTGATAGCCAAGGCCAAAATACCTACACCTCAACATATAACACATCACAATAACAACCATCAAATCCCAATCTGGTCTACCAAATACCTGATCCAAACCATCAAATCGTATGTAACAACAACAACCCTTTGATATGGAGCATCAATTCAAACAATTACAACAACGAGTCGATGATATGAGTATGAGCCAAACAAAGAAAACATTTTCCTTCGAGGATGTATGCCCATATCCTTTTGATAAGTCACTTCAAATAGTACCTTTTCCTCCACATTTTGAGATACCACAATTTGACAAATACAAAGGAAAAGGTGATCCAAATGACCATCTTCAGACATTCTATGTCACTTACCTTGATGTTGCATACAATGACACATATCTTTTGCTATTATTTCCTTGTAGTCTTGGGGGCCAACCTATGGAATGGTTTTCTCATCTACCTTCGGGCATCAAATCTTTCAAAGAACTTGCAAGCAAATTTGTCTCACACTTTGCTTTCAACATAGAACATGAGGTAACCATGAACGATCTTGTCAACAACAAAGAATGTAATGGGGAAACCTTCTCATCATTCATTTGATGATGGCAAAACATGGCTAGTAAACTTTCATGGCAAATGCCCGAGAAACAACAAGTTGATATCTTTGTCCAAAATCTTCATCCTGAGCTATCATTTCAATTACAATTGCAAAGTGCCACTACCTTTGATGAACTCATATCTAAAGGAACCAACATTGAAAAAGCTTTGATTGCCAAGGGTGTCATCAAGATTTCCAAGGAAACCAAAGACAATGCACAATCCTCAAATGATAAATCTCACTTTTGGAACAAGAACAAAAATGTTGTCAATGATGGTATTGTTGATGCAAAGAATGTACAAACTATAAAAGCTCCTATTCATATCCAAGCGGCATTTAAGAATACACCCTTTGTTCCAAGAGGTCAACTAAAACTAAATCAAGCACCTAGACGACAATTTACTCCTTTGGGGGAACCCATTGAAATTGTTCTCAAGAAGCTATTACAATTAGGCATGATCACACTACCTAAGGCTCAACCAAATGAAGAACCATAGTTTAAACCTAACTAGTACAAAGACAATGAATACTATATCATAGAGTGAAAGGACATAATATGACTAGTTGAATGAAACTAAAACATTTGATTCAAAATCTTATCGATCAAGGAGCCATTAATGTTGATCCCCCGAAACAAACCACAAACTATGACCTTGATGCTTTCAAGAATCCCCTTCCATCACATGACAAAGAAAGTACCTCCAATATAGGGAAGAATGTCCAATACACCTATGAGTCATCCACAATTGGCCGCATCAAACAAAATCGCATATCTACCATTACCATAAGGGGAAAAGAACCTGATTGTGTTGTTACCACTTGTCGAGGCCGTGTTACTATCTAAGGAGTACCATATACAGTACGCCCAACCTCTAGCTACAACATTCTGAATGCAACAAACTCAATAATGGGGGTTATATGAATGCAAATTTTTACTACAAAAACCTACAAAAAAGATCAAGCGAAGTGAGTCCCACCAGGCATGCCAAATGTAGTTAGGGTAAAATTGCAAATCAAGGCAAATGAATAAACAGCAATGATAAAAACCCTAGCAATGCACAATGAAGCACAAGACAACATGAAAATCAAAATAACAAATGTAAATGCAAACTAATCTCCATGCTATGCTTGATTTATCTCCATTGCTCTTCTCCACCTCGCATGAACATGCAAGATTTTGAAGGATTATTGTTGGAAGAATGTTGGGTGCTCACTTCTGCAGCATAACATTAAGATGAAGATGCTAGAATGAATGATAGATGAAGGATGCAAAGGCTCTATTGATATTTCAACAGCATGTGGATACTTGAGGATCAATGCATTTTTAAAAATTTGGCAGAATAAGGGTACTTGAGGCTCAATGCATGCTAATGGCTTATGAGGGGGTTGATTTATAGAAAATGCTTGGTTCAAATGGATGGTTGAGATTAAAAAGCTAAATGATTGATGTGGATGGCTAGGATTGATTCAGTTATCCCACTCTTCAAGGGAGTTGTAGTCATTTGACAAGTGGAGGGAGGATAGGGCTCATGTGTGCTTGTGTATATAAAAAGTACTACATATGAGAGATATTAAATAAAAGGCTGTAGTACCACTTATCTTTTTAAATGAAAGAGGCACACATGTCGGCTAAATGATAAGATAAATTAATTAAATAAATAAAATTTATTTAATTAATTAGCTAATGGATAAATGGGATTAAGAGTGGGTTTTAGGACAAAATGCTACATGATGTCTTAATGATGTTTTAAACTAGGTGTTGCAAGACATGGACAAATTTGGGACAAATTTGGGTGTCTACAATAACATCTCATGTCCTACCGTAAGATCCACTATCATGTCGATGCTTGGTAGTGGGAAGTCATCCTTTGGGTAGGCTTTGTTAAGGTCTCAAAAGTTGGTACAGTAGCGGATTCGGCCATCTGGTTTGGCTACTGGTACTAGATTGGAGACCCATTCGGGATAGTCAATTGGTCAGATGAAGCTGACGTCTAGTAGTTTCTTCAGTTCTGCTTTGACTAGGAGAGCCACCTAAGGGTTCATTTTTCTGAGCTTCTATTTTACTGGTTTTGCATCAGGCCGTACTACAAGGTGATGGACAACCAAAGCAGGATCTATCTCGAGCATGTCTGGATAGGTCCATGCAAAATTACGATTTCAGTACTTGAAGAATGCCAAGAAGTTTTCTTGTTCTTGTGTGCTGAGATTCTGCCCTGAAAGTGATTTTCAGCTCGTCTTCTGTCCCAAGATTCATCTCTTGAGCTGGCTCCACTAGGATGGGTGATCTGTCGAGATATATTTTGTCTATCTTGGGAAGGCCCATGCTTCCATCTCCTAGCGCCTTGTGGAGGTTTTCACCAGGAGATACGTCTTTTGTTTTTACTTTTTTGGGATCTGACACTGCCGCAGAACAGTTTTCACCATCAGATCCTGTTGCAAGTATGGGTCTAACCGGTGTTGTCATTAATGTCAACATACTCATGTTGCATTAATGAGAAGGATTGGATGAGCTGTGTGCTGAGGATATTGAGAAAATTAGTCTCAATCAGGAACAGTGAAGAACAGTGATGACAAGAAGGTAAAAGTCCACATTAGGTTGAGGATCAGAGGATGCGGTTTAAAGGGTTTGTAGATATAAGTCTTGACATGCTCCGGTCAAGTTTTTAGAGGTCCGCATGAAGATCTGAAGAAGTTATGGTCACTCAAGTAGAACCAGTTCCGGCAGGTGTTCAGAGGTGACAAAGTGACACAAATAGGTCCGGTGAGATCCAAAAATACATTATCCCATTCTACGGATTTGAGGGAGTGTTGAGGAAGTCCTTGTGAAGGGTTAACTTGATTGGTTCATGGTTTGAAGGTCTGGAAGCTCCTACTTCTTTGTGACAGTGATGACAGACTATGTTCTTGAAGTTCCGGATGAAGGAGAGAAGAATTCCAGTAAGCTGATAAAGTGCGGATGTTCTTGGTTACTCAGGAAAGGTTGTGGTGATCTTTGGATCATGTATAGTTCATGTTGGTAGTCTGCATTGAAATTAGAGTTTGGATTTGATGAATAATCACTGGATGTTGGTGTTCTTCCTGAGACTGGCCGACCGGATGTATTACACGTCTTCCGGATGATCTATAAGTGTTTGCCAACTTAGATGATTTTTCCTAAGCCGATCCTTGTATAAATAAGGGATTGTGAAGTCATTCCAAAGTGTGTCTTGTGGAGATGAGAGTGTGGTAGCGAAGAAGAAAGTGAAAGCAGAGCAGAAGTTTTTGGGCTTTAATGGAACTGATTCAAGCATGGTGAAGATGCTATTCTCCAGTTCATGTATGTGATACTTATTTCTTTGTAGATAGTGTGTCTCTTGTAGGTAGTGAGCCCTAATTGGCATGTGCCATTTTGTTCTATCTATTCTTCTAACAAAGAATACATTCTTGGGTTAATCACCCCATGGTTTTTTCCTTAACCGGGTTTTCCACGTCAAAATCTTGGTGTCTTATGTGTTGATGAATTTCTGCTTTTGATTTGAATGCATTATGTTTCATGTTTAATATTCTTCTAATCACCAAGAAGTTTTAAGTGTGTAAATTTGAGAAAGTTTGGCACAACTGATTCACCCCCCCTCTCAGTTGTGTGCCCTAAGTCTAACAATTGGTATCAGAGCCAAGTTCCTCTAAAAGGAGCTTAACTGCTTGAGGAGATCTAGGATGTCGTCCTACAAGAAGGATAGTCTGAAGTTTGATGGAACCAACTTTGCTCTTTGGAAAGGTCGCATGAAATGTCACTTGTAGTGTATGGGAATGGCATACTAGTCCATGGTTACAAAAGCATATGTACCTCCACTGGGTGGTCTGACAACCCTAAATGAACTCACAGATGCTAAAAACAATCTATGGACCAAAGAAGCTCTTCTAAGTGCATTATCTGACTCAGAGCTCTCAAATGTTATTGACCTACCAACTGCTTTTGAGATTTGGAATAAACTGGAACTTTTGCATGAAGGAGACCAGTATGTTAAATGTGCAAGGTTACAAAGTCTAAAAGGAAAATTTGAAAAACTAAAGATGAGAGATGATAAAAATATTACTACTTTTATGCCAAGAGTAAATGAGCTGGTTTGTGGAATTAGAAATGCTGGTGGAGTCTTGGATGAAAATGAGATTGTTGGCAAAATTCTCAGATCTCTTCCTGCCTCATACAAAATCAAGGTTGCTACCATTGATGAATTCAGAGCCCATACAACTGTCACAAGAGACTAATTGGCTGGCAAATTGGCTGCATTTGAAATGACTGAGTTTGGAGATGATCCCCCCAAGACTGAATCTGCTTTCAAAGCCAGTGCCTCTGTGAAAGGTAAACAAAGATTTGATCCGGGAGAGAACTCATCAAGGAAACTGTCATAGTAAGAAAAGACCTGGAAGAAGAAGAAGTAGAAACTACTCAACTTGAAGCCCTCATTGTAAAGAGACTACTAAGAGGATCTGGTAAGTATGAAGGAAAATTGCCTTTTAAGTGTTTTAACTGCAATAAGATTGGTCATTTTGCCTCAAGATGTCTGGAAAGATTTTCAAAGCCAAATCCTAATAGATCAAGGTTCCAAAAGAATTATTACTATGTTCATGAAGAAGATGATAATGAAGGAGTAACAGATGATGAATCAGAGACAGGAAACAAATCTGGAAGTGAATGGGTGTTCATTACCATCAAGGAAGAAGAACCAATATCCTCTATATTTGTCAATCATAAAGTTGTAGAAAGAGCTCTAGCTGCTCAAGTTGAAGAAAAGGATGATTGGGTCATTGACAGTGGTTTCTCTCACCATATGACAGGTGACAAAAATAAGTTCATAGATTTGGAAAGGTACGAAGAGGAGTGGTGAAGTTTGGTGATAATTCTGCTGGTAGAATCAGAGGAAGAGAAACTATTTCTTTTGATGGCTGAAACAAAACTAGTAATGTTCTATATGTTGAAGGCTTGAAGCACAATCTTCTCAGTGTTGGACAGTTGGTGGACAAAGGCTATGATCTCCGGTTCAAGGATGGAAAATGCAAAATCTTTGAAAGTTCTAGAATAGAGATTACATCCGGTGCTCAAACTAAAGTAATATCTTCCACTTGGTTGGTACTGGTAAAAGTTTCTTATTTGTTCAAGTTGATTAGAGTTGGTTATGGCATAGAAGGATGTGTCATGTGAATTTTGATAATATCATCAAGATAAGCAATACTCAGGCTGTAAGAGATCTTCCAAAATTGGTGAAACCTACTAACAACTTGTGCAAGGAATGTCAGTTGGGTAAACTGAGCAGAGTCACATTCAAAAGCAAGGAATTGTCTTCTACCGGATTATTGGACTTAGTTCACACTTATCTTTGTGGTTTGGCAAGAACCAGGAGTATTCAAGGTGATAGATACTTTATGCTGCTAATAGATGACTATTCCTGGATGATGTGGGTAACTTTTCTGAAAGAGAAATCAGAAGCTTTTGGGAAATTCCAAATATTCAAGGCTATGGTAGAGAATGAAATCGGATTGAAGTTGAAATGTCTGAGGTCTGATAGAGGTGGAGAATTCACATCTGATGAGTTCACAGAGTTTTGTGAGAAACATGGAATAAAAAGATAGTTGTCTGCTCCTAGGACTCCACAATAGAATGGAGTAGTGGAAAGAAAGAACCGGACCATACAGGAAGCTTCTAGGACCATGATGATGGAAGCAAATGTTCCTCATATCTATTGGAGAGAAGTTGTCAGCACTGCAGTCTATACTCTCAATTGAGTTCAAATCAGAAGCAGTACTGGTAAGACTCCTTATGAACTTTGGTTTGGCATCACTCCTACTGTAAGGTATTTCAGAGTTTTTGGTAGAAAATGTTACATTAAAAGAGATGAAAATCTAGGAAAGTTTGATGCTAGATGTGATGAAGGAATTTTCTTGGGTTACTCCACTCAAAGCAAAGCATACCGGTGTTACAATAAGAGGCTAAGAAAGATGATAGAAAGTACAAATGTGAAGGTTGATGAAGGAATTGAGAAACCTTCAAGATTTATGAATATGATGATGATGATCAGAATGGTGTTTTGATTCAAGGAGCCCAAACCCCTTCCGGTACTCAGAATCAAACAGATCTGGTAATTTAGGGAGAAGAGATGAATCATAATGAGCCTAATCAAGAATTAGAAGTGCAGGAAACTCCCAAAGTTCCCAGGTATGTAAGACTGAACCACTCTGAAGATCAGATCATAGGTGATAAAAGCAAAGGAGTTCTAACAAGAAGGAGAATTGCTCAAGATTCAGAAGAGTATTGTCTGATCTCTAAGATTGAACCTAAGACAGTGAATGAAGCTTGCAATGATGAAAACTGGTCTAAAGCAATGGAGGAAGAGCTGGTGCAAATAGAGAAAAATCACACTTGGGATCTTGTTCCTAGACCTAGAAACAAGAATGTAATTGGAACCAAATGGGTCTTCCGGAACAAACTGAATGAAGTTGGTGAAGTAATCAGAAATAAAGCCAGATTAGTTTGCAAGGGCTACTCTTAAATAGAAGGAATTGATTTTGAAGAAACTTTTGCTCCGGTGGCAAGAATTGAAGTAGTCAAATTATTTCTTGCCTTTGTTGCCTTCAAGGATTTCAAAGTATATCAGATGGATGTCAAGTCTACTTTTCTAAATGGTGACTTGGAAGAAGAAGTGTATATAGAGCAACCAGATGGATTTCAATTGTCTGATCATGATGATATGGTCTGCAAGTTGAAGAAGGCACTATATGGATTGAAGCAAGCCCCAAGAGCTTGGTATGAAAGATTGGATAAGCATCTTTTGAAGATTGGTTTCAACAAAGGTACTGCTGACAGTAACTTATCTTTGGAGGAATAGATAGTATGTGTAAAACTTTTGCAAATCAGATGAAAAGTGAGTTTGAGATGTCTATGCTTGGTGAAATGAATTTCTTCTTGGGTCTGCAAATTACTCAAACAAAGAAAGGAATCTTCATTTCTCAGACCAAATATGTGAAAGAATTGTTGAGGAAATTTGGGATGGAAGATTCAAAGCCAATGAATACTCCCATGGCAACTGGATGTAAGTTGAGCAAAGATGATGACTCTCCTAAGGTAGACCAGACAAAGTATAGATCAATGATTGGTGGATTGTTGTATCTCACTCAAACTAGACCAGATATAATGTAGGTTGTTGGTCTTGTTGCTAGATTCTAGGCTGATCCCAGAGAATCTCATGTCATGGCAATCAAGAGGATTTTTAGATATCTAAAAGGGATAGTTGAGTATGGTCTGTGATATCCTAGAGATCATGATTTCTCTCTTCATGCATATACAGATGCAGATTGGGTCGGAGATGTGGATGACTGGAAGAGTACCAGTGGTGGAGCATTCTTTTTGGGAAAGAGATTGGTTTCTTGGCTAAGCAAGAAACAAGAGGCAATATCTCTGTCTACAACTGAAGTAGAATACATTGCAGCAGCAGGTAGTTGCACTCAAGTGTTGTGGATGAAGCATATGCTTAGAGATATCAAAGTAGAGTATGAGGAGCCTATCACAATCTTCTGTGATAATTCAAGTTCAATAAATATTTCTAAGAATCCAGTGTTGCATTCTAAGACTAAGCATATATCTATCAAATTTCACTTTCTGAGAGAGCAAGTGAACAAGGATGAAGTCAGATTGGAGTTTGTACCCTCAAAGGATTAGATTGCAGATATCTTTACCAAACCTCTTCCCAAGGATTCTTTTGAGTATCTCAGGGAAAAGTTAGGGGTTATTTCCCCTTCGGTGATGAACTAGGATGCACTGATGTGCATCAGTCCAGTGGATATTATAGTCATATCTTATGATCCGGATTGATGGGAGCTACTACTCAGGGGGAGCAGCAGGTGTGATTCTGAAGTATTGAAGTTGCAAGTATGAGCCCTTTTCCATTGATGTCAAAAGAGGAGAGAAGATGTGAAAAACAAGTGGTTCATGGTCAAAGGGGGAGCAATAAAGGAAGAGAAGACATGTGAAGGGTTGTCGCTGATAGGGGGAGTTGTGATGGTAAGGGGAAGTTCTTGTCTTGATGGTTTTTCACATCATATGTTGCCATCAATGACAAAGGGGGAGATTGTTGCAAGTATGGGTCTAAGCGGTGTTGTCATTGATGTCAACATACTCATGTTGCTTTAATGAGAAGGATTGGATGAGCTGTGTGTTGAGGATATTGAGAAAATTAGGCTCAATCAGGAACAGTGAAGAACAGTGATGACAAGAAGGTAAAAGTCCACATTAGGTTGAGGATCAGAGGATGTGGTTTAAAAGGTTTGTAGATATAAGTCTTGACATGCTCCAGTCAAGTTTTCAGAGGTCCACATGAAGATCTGAAGAAGTTATGGTCACTCAAGTAGAACCTTTTCCGGCAGGTGTTCAGAGTTGACAGAGTGACACAGATAGGTCCGGTGAGATCTAGAAATGCATTATCCCATTTTGTGAATTTGAGGGAGTGTTGCAGAAGTCCTTGTGAAGTGTCAACTTGAATGGTTCATGGTTTGAAGGTCTGAAAGCTCCTACTTCTTTGTGACAGTGATGACATACTATGTTCTTGAAGTTCTGGATGAAGGAGAGAAGAATTCCAGTAAGCTGATAAAGTGTGGATGTTCTTGGTGACTCAGGAAAGGTTGTGGTGATCTTTGGATCATGTATAGTTCATGTTGGCGGTCCGCATTGAAGTTAGAGTTTGGATTTGATGAATAATCACCGGATGTTGGTGTTCTTCCTGAGACTGGCCGACCAGATGGATTACACATCTTCCGGATGATCTATAAGTGTTTGTTGACTTAGATGATTGTTCCTAAGTTGATGCCTTGTATAAATAAGGGATTGTGAAGTCATTCCAAAGTGTGTCTTGTGGAGATGAGAGTGTGGTAGTGAAGAAGAAAGCAAAAGGCAGAGCAGAAGTTTTTGGGCTTTAATGGAACTGATTCAAGCATGGTGAAGATGCTATTCTCTAGTTCATGTATGTGATACTTATTTCTTTGTAGATATTGTGTCTCTTGTAGGCAGTGAGCCTCTTGTGAGCAGTGTGCATGGGCAGTGAGCCCTAATTGGCATGTGCCATTCTGTTCTATCTATTCTTCTAACAGAGAATACATTCTTGGGTTAATCACCTTGTGGTTTTTCCCTTAACCGGGTTTTCCACATCAAAATCTTGGTGTCTTATGTGTTGATGAATTTTTGCTTTTGATTTGAATGTAGTATGTTTCATGTTTAATATTCTTCTAATCACCAAGAAGTTTTAAGTGTGTAAATTTGAGAAAGTTTGGCACAACTGATTCACCCCCCCTCTCAGTTGTGTGCCCTAAGTCTAACAGATCCATGTTTGATTTTTATGTTTTCATGACTGGAAGCAGGGGTTGTCTCCCTGAAATAGGCATGCGTATCAAGTTCCATGATGTATCCTTCTCTATGATCTCCCAGGGGGAAGTGATCTCTAACCCCCATAATTTCAGCGATGGCCTCATTGTTTGGTGCTCCGTCGAAGACAGGAGGTCCCCATTGGTCCCAGTCTATGAGGTCCGAGTATACAAGTGGTAAGTCATTGGATGACAAGGCTAGGGTGGTGACTGTGTAGATGGTGCATATGGATGAGTCAAATAAATCGGTAAAGTCACTAAAGGAGTCTTGATGGCCTGTTTCATTGATGTTGTCGACTTCAAGGGAGACTGTAGCGACCTCAGCTAAGATACATTTGCCAGTAGTGAGGATATGTTGTCTTTGACCATATCCTAACCCTTGGGTGTAGGGATTTCTTATTGCTTGGACTGGTTCCATGATCCCCTGCTCATGAAGGCCGATACTACCTTGTCCTTTATAGCCCATGTTTTTGACAACTTCTGAACCTTTACCATAGATTTTTGTTGGTATGGTGGGTGCTTCTTGCTCAGATTCTTCGTCCTTATACAACCAGGATGATATGTCTTTGAGTACATCCTGATCCAAGAGATGTTTCTTCTCGAAGATGGGTGATGGTTTACACTTGATGATGACTGTGTGTTGGCTGCTTCTCTCTTTGGGATGCCAAACATTTTAGGATTGGGTAATGTGCCTACACAAAAGGTACCGTGTAGGTCGTATTCCCCACATCCCATGTCACTGAGCTTGATCTTGACCTTAGGCGGTGGTGGTGTTTGGGATGAAGTGGGGGCAATGTTGGTGGGGTCGATATATGAGGTGGAAGTTAAAGGATTGGCTTTAGTAATGGCTTTGTTGTATGGGCATAAGGTGTGGTCATGGCCTTCCAAGAAGTTGCAGTATTGGAAGGGGTAGGGGTCGGCGTAGATGGTTACCTCCATTCTATTGTGAGGGAACTTGAGACATTGATGGAATATGGAAGAGACCGCTTGCATGGCATGGATCCATGGTTGGCCGAGAAGAATGTTGTAGGGGAGGTCAAGATCAAGGACCTGACATTTTGTTTCCATTATTTTCTGTCCTACTTGAATAGGGAGCTTGATGGTGCCTTCAGATACTCATTCGGTGTCATCATATCCTTTGATTGTGATGCACTCACTGGTGTCTACAACCACATCTGAGTATCCCAAGTGTTTTAATAGTTTAAGAGTGCATATGTTTAGGTTGGAGCCACCATCTATTAAGACTCTTTTGATGATGTGCTTGTCGATATGGACTTTGATATGTAAGGCGTTGTTATGTAGGTGTTCAGAAGCGGGAAGATCCTTTTCTAAAAATGTGAGATGGTGAGGTGTGGTGATATGTCCTACCATGGCTTGGAATTGGGTCACATTCAAGTTGGCGGGAACTTGAGTTTCTAAGAGTACTTTGTCAAGGACATCTTTGTGAAGGGGTGATGTGCAGAGAAACTCAAGTATGGATATTTGTGCAGGGGTCTTTCCTAGATGCTCGAGGAGGTTATACTGATTGGTAGGTGATGGACGTGTGGTTGGCCGAGGGGGTAGGGGATCTGATGTTGATGCAGGTGTTTGTTCAGTGATAGGGGCTGTGCAGATGGATACATGGCCACGACAGGTTGTGACAGTGCAATTAGGTGCTTGTGCCCAAATGGTGATTGTGTTGACATGGTGAGATGATGGCTCTATCTGCCCTACGATAGAGTCATAGGATGCGGGTGGTGGAGTGACATTGTATGCTTGGTTGGATGAGGAGGCTTTATTATGGTTGGGAAGTGGATCCTTGTAAGCTCTGAGATTGGCGTTTGGCGATGGTTGGGTGCTTTTCTCAAAATTGATTGTGTTCTGATCGATGAGGTCTTGCACACATTTCTTTAACTTCATGCAATCAACAGTCTTATGTCCCACTATGCAATGGTAGTTGTAGTAATCATTTTCATTGTACCATGCTGCTTTGAGCTCACTCTCTTGGTAGGGCATAATAGGTAGGAGAGTGATCAAACCTTTCTTTAGACACCTGTCGAGGATATCCACAATTGGTTCCCCTAAAGGTGTGAATTGTCATTGAGGTTTGTTTTGTATAAATTGCCCCTATTGGTTATTTGTATTGGTGGTGTATGTATTGGAGGATGGTTGATTCTGTATATGTTGGACAGCCTTCACATCAGTGACGCCGTCGTTCAAGGTGTTTTTATTCTTTCCCCAATAGCATGGCTTTTCGTTTGATTGCGCGTTGTTGTTATTTGTATTGGGGCCGTTGATGTTGAGTTTGCTGTTGTTGTTGTTGGACTTGTAGCCATATAATTTGATGGAACCCTTGGCGATGAGGGCTCATTCAATGGTAGTACCTTTGTCGATGACTTCTTCAAAGGTAGATGCACAAAGGATTTGTAAATGGAACCCTATTTCCTGATTGAGGTTGGTCACAAACATGGTGACAAGTTATTTTTTAGGAATTGGCCAAGGGAGTTTGCTTGCTAAGCTTCTCCACCTCTGCAAGAAGGAAGTGAAGGATTCTCTACTTTTTTGTTTGGTGTTGCAAAGGTCAGACATAGATATTTCATGCTCGAAGTTATAGGAGAAATGATTCACAAATTTTTTCACGAGCTCAAGGAAAGACCTAATGCCTGGGGGAAGATGTGCGAACCACTCAGTGGCTTGACCACCGAGGGTTCTTAGAAATAGTCTTATTAGGTATGTATCATTGTTTGAGACTTCTAAGAAAGCGAGGTAAAACTCGCTAAGATGATCCCTAGGGTCTCCCTTTCCCTTGTATTTGTCAAATTTTGGTGTTTCAAAATTCTTGGGGAAAGGGGGCATGTATAATGTCTGATCAAATGGATAGGGGCAAATATCTTCAAAAGAGTAATGCTTGCATTTGCCCCCAGTTTGCATATCATCTACCTTTTGGATCAAGGCATGTACAACGGTTGTGAGATTTGGCGTTGGTGGCGGTTGAGGTGTGTAGGTTTGTTGATGGGTGAGGTGTTGGAGATTGGGTGGTGTTTGATGTTTGAGGTTTTGGGAATTTGTGTTTTGGTACTGCGGGGTGATGTGTTGGTTGGTTTGTACGAGATGTTGTTGATAAGTGTGGAGTTGTTGGAGAATATGGGGGGGGATTTGAGGGTTGAGATTATGATGTGTTGATGATGCTATGGGATTATGTAGATATGTGAGATGAGAAGGATTGGCAGTGGATGTGTTGACGTTAGATGGGTTGACGTGAGATGGGTTGGTCGTGTTTAAAGGTGGTTACGAAAAGAATTGTCACATGTATGCTATGGTTTGAAGGTTAAGTGAAGGCACACTTGTGGAAGCACTTGGGTGTGTGAGGTTCCCTTGTATGCCCAAGGTGATTTGTGGGATGGAAGAGTTTACGGTAGTTGTGGAAGTGGATGTGATGACGGGTTGGGAGGTGGTGGCATTGGAGACACTTGTGGGGATTGTAGATGTGGTGACATTAGAGCTTGTGGTGGCGGTAGATATGGTGGGAGTTGAGGTTTGTGAGATGATAGGTTGGGTGTTTGATGTGGATGGTTGGGAGGATGTGGTCAAATTGACGTTAGAGGTGGATGGTTGTGACGATGTCGTGTTGTGAGGTGGTTGACCAATAATTTTGAGGAGATAATCAAGATATCTATTTGGATCTGATCTTAGGATTTTGTCAAGTGGGTCCATGCTATTGGCATCTTGTGTAAAGCTTAATACATCTAGATCATCTTGGGACATGGTGGGGATGTTTTGTGTTGGTGGTGGTGGTGGTTGTTGTAAGAAATGGAAGGGATTTTCATTGGGATTATATGTTGGGATTTGAAAGACCGTAGGTATGTTGTATGTTTGGTTGATTGGTATATTGTTGTCATTGGTATTAGGCATTCGTATGCCCTTATATTGTTCTACCATTGCTTGATTTTTCTTGTGTTGTGATCTAGTTATAGGCATGCAAGTGTATGGATTTTTTTTTGGGGATGGAGTGAAATGGGGATGGAGGGCTTAGAGAATTTGGATTAAATTGTTGGACCCAAATATGGATGTGGTAATGAGATGGAGTAGAGAAGAAGATGAATGGATGGTTGCAGTGTGATGAAAGATCGATAAGTCTTCAAAAAGGTGTTAATCTAAGGATGATAAGAATGGACGGTATTGACTTTTGTATAAATTTGGACCAAAGGGTAGATGATGGATGATGTTTACTT
Source organism: Cunninghamia lanceolata (assembly GCA_027924645.1). Lineage (NCBI taxonomy): Eukaryota > Viridiplantae > Streptophyta > Pinopsida > Cupressales > Cupressaceae > Cunninghamia > Cunninghamia lanceolata. Next base: position 5,351,995 of record BSBN01000828.1, read on the forward strand.
GAGGATGGTTTGATGGAAGAGATTTTGATGTTTGATATGAGAGATTAGGATGATGTTTTTCGAAAGGATTTTGATGGTCAACAAATTGAGCTTAGGTAAGATCTAGATTTGTGCCACACAAATGGATGTTTCTCTTTGTTTGGGGTAGACTAATGACCTTACACAAAGAAGGATGATTATTTTACTTGAAAGGTAGACTAATGACTCTCCAAGAAAAATATGATGTGAATGATGAAATCTAGATCTAGCTTTAGCTCAAAGGATGACGAGTTTTTGGTTGATGATTTTTTTGATGGGTGTTTTGATTTGGAAGATTTTGAATTATGTTTTTGGATTTTGGAATGACTTCTTGTGACAAGGATTTTTTTGTTTTAGTCCAAAAAGGTATGCAAAGATCAATGGGGATAAATGGATACAAAATTGAGTGGATGTGATATAGCAAAGGGTCCAATAATGATAATGATTGATTCTCTAAGGTCAAAATGAAGGTATGATTTGGAAAATTTGAGGAGAAAATGGATGGGGTACTGACGGTTTTTTGGAAGGTGAAAATGGATTATGGCAAAGCAGGTCCTAAATATCACAATGGAATTGGTCTCAGTTTCAGGCAAGTCAATCTGTAGATAGTGCCAATCCATAGGTGAAATGGCGCCAAAAGCAGATGGAGATGGCGTTAAAATAGGGAATTGTTGGTCAAGGCTCTGAAAAAAGATAGATTTTGATGTCAATTTTGGATTTGTTTTCATTTAAGTTTGATCAAATGATTCTCATTGTCTCTTGGCAAGTTTTTTGAAAACAATTTAAGTACAATAACACACAATAACCAAGATTTTTGTTTGTGAAAAGACGTGTGATTTTGTTAGAAAAGCACTTTGAACAACCTACGGTGAAGATATGATAGTATTTGTTGAATCCCCTAGCTGCGCCTATTCAAAGCGGGTAGCTCTAGGATCTTAGTAGCACCGGCTCCTCCTTACAATTGCACACACTTCTCACGCATACCAAGATCTAGGTTTCCACGAAGGCTTGTCCCTCACCAAACCTTAGGATTGTCCCTGCTACCTTGGTTAAGAACCACATGAATTGGGGCTGCTTCAAAGGTTTCCCTTCTGCATCAACAAATAGAAGGTTTTTGGCTTACTAAACAAAGGTTCATAGTAAGTGCATTTGTTCAGGTGGCCATACGTGCGGCAATGCTACTCTCTGTTATGGAGTCTCCCAACCTCCAAGGGTTATGCCTTGGAGGGTTTTGGGGGAGGTTAGTTGTCGGTATGACACAACAACACCTGTTGCTTATGACTTTCATCACAAACACATTAATTTATATAGCAACTCGAAAGAGCTTGGCTTTAGCTTGTTGCTGCTTGGGTCGTTCCCACCTTTCAAAGCGTGGTGGGAGGCCCTCTAAGGATTAACAAAAGCGACACAACCACAAAAATACTTTTGATCCCCAAGTTCATACAAAGATGCGAGGGGAGAGTATACGCATTCTTTGTGCTTGCATCACACTAAACATGGTTCATTTTAGTTCTTTGGATTCTGTTGGGGTTGATTTATGCGAGTGTTGTGAGAAGCTTTTGATTCCCAAGGTCACAAATGGTGCGAGGGAAGAGCATACACTTTTCACACTACAAACAAAAATTACGAAAACACTTCACACAAATTTTGATTGGTTTTTTTGTTTATATGAGTGAAGAATGCAAATTGTTGTTCTTTTTAATCCAATGGGTTTATTTGATGCACTTTGTGGTTCTTTTTAAAGCCCAAAGTTGAAATGTTTTGATAGTTGTTGTTGGCACACACTTGCCAATTTTAGAACACCAAATTCAAATGTTTGTTCTAAACTAAGGCACACATACACAAAGATTTGTTTGCTGGTTGTTGATCAATTTTTTTATTGTACCAAATCAAAATGTTGCTTAAGCTAACATGCAAGGGTTCTTTTTAGTTCCCAAATGAAGTGTTTGCTAATATAAAGACAAACACCCTACAAAAACTTGTTAGTGTCCGCAAGATGATGTTGATGACCTGCAAACAACTTGTTAGTCCCTGCACAGAATGCAAAATTAGTTTGTACAAATAGCACTAAAATAGAGACCTAATAGCGCCACTGCGGATAGAAAATGGTGCTACTGACAGAAACCTATCAAGAAAACCTAACCCTAGATAGATAGCGCTGATGAACACCCAAATAGCATTGATTTAGAAATAGGTGCTAATATTAGATACATAATGCGCCATAATACAAGTTAGTGCTAAAACATTATACAGAAAGTGTTACAAAACTAAATAACGCTACAACAATATACATAAAGTGCTACAATAGGCAATAGTGCTAAAATGTGACAAGGATAGCGCCGTTGTGCCTACGTTTAAAGGGTCCAGTCACAGTTGAAAATAGCGGCGCTCTAGGTGTCGATAGTGCCAATACGTGTCTGAACTCATTCATCCTACAAAAATGGAGGTCTTCCTAACCAGAATAACGGGTAAAACTGCAAAGACAAATAGCTTGTTAGTCTGGTTAGCCTAATAGAATGGAAAGCCGGACAAATAAATGCCAAAACATGTGTTTATTCTTTTTAGGAAAATTTTGGCATAACCTCCTCCTCTTCACCCAAATTCCTACAAAAACAGAGAGCAAGTAGACCAAAAAAAAGGTAGCAGGAAGAACAAACATTAGATGAGTATGTGAGTAAGACTTAGGAGAAAATGTGCTTTGTCAGATAGCGCTAAAATAGTAAATAGCGCCAATATACACAAAAGATAGCACTACTGTGCATGGTAGATAGTGCCATACCTGCAAATACATGTATCTAACACAAAAACTCACAAAAACAGATTAGATTTGGAGCTTGTGGGTCCCACCGGGTGTGCCAATGTAGATTAGGAAAATCAAATCAAAGGTAACATACAAACTAAATGCATAACAAACAAAGAGCTATACCTAGACATGAAAACCCAATCTCATCAAAGGGAAAGAGCTTTGCACCCAAGGGCTCCTAAGACATGATATTCCCTAATTGATGAATAAAATGTGAAATGCTATCTCAAATTGCAACTCACTAATTAGCTCAATAGATATTTGGGCATGGTAACTTTACATGAAGATTGGATTCCAAAATGGGTTGAAAGGTGTTGTATTTATAGAGATTTTGGAGGGATTTTGATCCAAGGGTTGAGATTGGTTTGGAATATCAATGGTGGAGGATGAAAGTGATGTGGAGGGCCTAGATTTGATCTTGGAGGAATGGAGGGCTAGGAATAAAAGTAAATCTTTTATTCATTTTGGGAAAATGAGGAATTAAATGAGTATGGGTGAGATGGAATATTTATGAATTAAAGATTCATATGGGGAATGTAAAATGAATTAAAAATTTATTTGGGGATAAGTGGAGATAAATGAGGTATGGGGTTGTAAGAGGAATTAATTGTGATGTGGGATATATTTAAATAAAAATTTGACTTATGTGGATATATTTCAAATTTTTACTTGGAGGATGTGGGGAAAGGTGTTAAGCTAGGTTTGACCACCCAAATGAGAGGTTAGGATTAATTAAATATAGGTTTTATTTAATTAATCCTAGGGCTAGGATGAGATAGGCTAGGGTAGGTAATTAAATAATAGCTATTTAATTACCTAGGGTAGGGATAGGTCAATTAATAGGATGAATTAATTAGTTAAACATGATTTAGCTAATTAATTGGTTTTAGTGAGGAGGGAGAAATTGACTAAATAAATATTACATATTTATTAAATCAATTGGCTAAGGTTTGGACTATTGAATTAATGAAATTAATTCAATTGTTGGGGATAAAATGGTGGAAAATTAGGTGATGAAGGGATAAATTAATTAAATAAAAATTTAATTAGTTGGTTAAAAGGGAAATTGGTATGTTTAAGGATGTCGGGAGTTGGTTTGATGGTAAAAGACATTTTGAGGTGTCTACAATGCCCTCCATATCAAAGTCTACATAAACCAACGCCGAGTCAAATGAATATTGGTAGATGAAGGAGGTGGTTTAAATATATGTTCTCTAAATCTCATAAAATTATTGGGATATTTGAGGATCACATTGATACTATAAAGAGAATAACCATCAAAGCATATGATGATGCCAAGAGAGATTCTGAAGGGATTATTTATTTGCCTATCAAGGTTGGTCCTATTACCACTGACACCCATTACCAAGTCTTAGACATAGATTTACCTTACAATATTATCCTTGGCCATCCTTGGATACATTCCATAAAAGTTGTTTCATCCACAAACCATCAATGTCTCAAATTTCCCTATAATGGTGTTGAAGTCATAATCCCTGCCGATCCCAATCCATTTGATTTTTGCTAAAATTTCCAAGCCAAATATCAAGACCCTAATCACATACCTATCAATGTCAAAGCTTATCCATCCACATCCTACATTGACCCATCCAATTTGAATAAGCCTTCATCTAGAAAATCCATCCCCAACATCAATGCCAAATATAAAGAGAAAGGACTTGGTGAATATACGCTACAAGAATCTTGTTGTGTAGGAACCTTTCCCTTATCACCTAAAATCTATGGTCAACCATCTATATCCAAAGTGACCTCATCTGAAGCTATTATCAAAGCACCTCCTACTGTGTTCATCAAATCAAGAATGCTCGATGATGAAGACATTGATGAAATCAACTCTTGGCTCTTCCTTGATGAAAATGATCAACTTACTTTAGAAGTATAGCATTACAACAATTGATTTTGGATCATCAAGAACATGGGCTACAAAGGACAAGGAGGTCTAGGACCACATGGACATGGACCTGTTGAACCTATTATTACTAATTTTTCGTTCAGACTGAAAATTAGTTGGACCTAAGTGTAATTGTTCAGAAGGAATAATAGAAAACTTCAAAGTTATGCATTTCTTGAATGGTTGATGCCTTGACAAAGTTGAAAAGAAGATCTAGTTGTCAGGATAACCCATCAGTCCAATCAGGACTGATAAGTTATCATGACAAAAGAATTGATTATCAAGGGATTAAACATTCAAGGAGATATAGTTGTTCTACAAAGTTTGATTTTTTAGGAGTTATAAGTTAAATTAATTATTCAGATTAATCAATTTTGAATAAAAGAGAGAAAGATGTTGTATTACATCATTATTTCATGTCATGTTTTGAACATACATCCAGGTATCTGTTACTTTATCTCATGCATTGATTAAAAGGTAAATACATGTACATCATATGCATCAGACAAACTAACTGATCATGTTTAAAAGAAGTGTTCAAATGTGTCCTGTATGCAGCCAAATACAAATTTTAATAACAGATTTGAAAACTATTGTGCAAACTGTAAAACCTATATTCAGTGCAACAAAAATGATAATGATAAAAACTATTGAACTCCAAATAAAATAGATGTTACCGAAATATTGAAATGTGGTTGCTCATTCTTTCAATAACTCCAATGTGAATGATGTCGGGGGGATAAATGATGAGTGAAATCGATTTTTATAAGGTTTGGGTAGGAGTAGTTTGGGTAGTTGAACGAGATTTTAATTCGGTAAATAGTAGTTAGGGTTATGGGATGTATTTTACGGGTTTTAGATTAGAATAATAAATTAAGTTTATTTAATTTATTATTTTCGGGAGGTTATTAGCTCATAGGTAAATAATAAATTAATTTTAATTTATTATTTATGGGATATGTTAAAATAAAGGATTTAATGGGATATTTAGGGATTATTAAGGATAATTATGGATTTATGGATAATGAAAGATTCGGTCAATTTTTTATGTCTACATTTTGCCCCTCTTTGAGACAATGTTACGAAGCAATATTGTTTCAAAGAAGATTAAAACATAGGTTTTTGTGGTTTGTTTTTTTTGTCTTTGTTGTTGAAGATATAAGATGAGGGGACTTGGTATGTGTGAAGATGAAGCATGGGTAGGGATCCGGACCTGTGAAGTTTGAGGTAAATTTTTTATCGAATAGGTTTGAGGTATAGATGTGTTGGGTTGATATGAGTGGTAGCTTGGTTGTGATAAAGATTTGTATGAGGTGGATGGAGATGACTCATAGAGTTGGGGTGTTGACGTGGTAGGATGTTGAAATTGCAAAGATAATTGTGATAGTTGTGCCAATTGAAATCTAAGATCAACCTCTGATTGAGCGAGTTGTTGTTGTAACTGAAGGACTTCGGGATTAATGGATGTCGAGGTTGAGACCTGGGTAGGATTATAATTTTGTGAGGTTGAGGGCATGGAAGGAAAATCTTGGTTTGTGTTCTGATGATAGGAATGTTCTTGTGGATAATGATCATCGTAGGTATGTCGAGGCTCTTGTATTTCCTCATATTCTTGAGATGATAGTGATGTTGGTGGAGGCCAAAATGGGAAGATATATGGTTCATGGGTATCGAAATATGCATCATGATCTACCAAATTCTCATCATTATTATATCTAGGAGGGCCTCCGCGAAGTATGAGCTTTGGTTTTTGATTTGTCCTAGATTTGTTGATGGTCACAACCATTTTGACGTTGACGAATAAGGATTGGACTAGGTGGGAAATGGATGGATCAGTTGAAAGAGCTTCTTAGGATTCAAAGTGACAAGGTTCCACTTGAGATGTGACACAAAAGGATGATAGGTTCTCAATTCTGAAAGTCAAGTTGATGATGTAGGAGACAAGTTATAATGGTGATGATGATCAGGTATGCACACACATCAATCATATAAGACACACAAATTGATTGGTTGTTTTTTATGACACCTTGATGTTTTGCAAACACTTGTAAACATGCACGATCCTAGGCTAGGAAAGGACAATACTTGTTGAGTTCCCACTTGGTTTTACCCAGCCGCGCCTACTTATGGTGTATAGCTCCAGGAACTTGGGGCATGGGCTCCCCCTTACAGTGCACTCACTTCTCAGGCACACCAAGTTCCAGGTCCTAGGACGCGCAGATCTTGAGGTACCTTACTATCTCTGCCATAAGTCGCGAAAATATGGGACGGCTATCAGAGTTTCCTCCTGTATCAACAAGTAGAGGGTTTTTGGCCACTACACAAAAGGGTTCTAGTGAATATCCGGGGGACCGGCACCTTACGAGCGTCCAGCAAGCCACTAAAGGCTTTGACTAACCCTACTAGGAGTTTTAATATACACAAGGTACACCTCCTTTCGAGCTAGCACTGTACGGTAAGCGCTAATACCGGTTAGACTTGGCTTTCGCCTTATCCTCAATTTATATAGCGGGCTGGACGAAAGTCCCGCTTGGGGTCGCAAATGAGTTCTCCTTGCGGATGTGTCTCAAGAGCAGGCCCACTCTAAGGATAACAAAAGCAAGGAAACACGTTGTTTTTGATCTCCCAGATCGCACGAAACGCAATGAGAGAGCATACACAATGCTTTTGCCTCACACTCGCATGGGGTTCATTTTAATTCCAAATCCAAATGTGTGGGTGGTTATACAAAATGTCAAAAAAGTTCTTTTGATTCTCAAGATCGCCGAATGCTGCAAGAGAAGAGCATACACATTCAATGACAAAATTGCAAGCCACAAGACATCGCAAACACTTGTTAATTTTAACCCTTGCTTATGATGTGATCTAATCTATAAAAAGAAGACACGTTGTTTCAAGATTAGATTCTTTGACAATCGATCCTGCAATACACTAATTAGTAGTTTGAAAATTCAATACACTAATTAGTAGTTTGAAAATTTTGTCTTTGACAGGCGTATAGCTGTAATGAAAACGTTAGAACAAGACCAAAAAAAATCCAGAAATTTGGAGATGAATTTGAGTAAATGGATTATATTAATGTGAAGCTCTCTGAATCCCCTTTCCAATGCCTACAAAAACATGAAAATACGATGAGAAACAAGAAAGTTATGATTATTTGAAGAAAACAGCCTCCAAGGGCTAAAAATGGGCAATGGGCTCTCCGACGATTAATTGACTATTGACAGTTTACAAGAAATGTGTTCACATGCAATGATTATCTTCTTGGCAACTGTTTATTACTATAAAAAAGTCTTGTGAGGACAATAAAATCAAATTTTAAGGTTATCTTCTTGATGTCACCACTTAACCCTGCCCACACAAACCACTGATATTAGTATGGAATGCCCATAATTAATATTTTAAACCAAGTACTAATGATCAATGTTGTAACCAAATGTCTAGCTCTGGCCAAAACAAACTAAAAGTAGAGATTTGATAAATCCTGTAGTAACCCGTTAAAATGATGTAGCTAAAGCCAACTGTCAGCAAAGTGAACACTAAACACTTGCTCTTGGTATGTAAAGTTCTAGAGTTTAAAATGAAGAAAACAACAAGGAAGTTGAATTAATGTTATAGGGTTTCAAAATACCGTCCATCAGACCATTCATTTGCAAAATAAGTAATTATGAAATGCTATGCAATATTTGTTATCCACTAAGTATATTCATTATTGAACAAAATTGTGATTATGCTCGTACTTCACTTTTAATTTCTTGACTTCGGAGTTCAAAATGATTTGCTGGTTCTTCTTGTCAAAATTTATAACCATGGAATCATCCTCGTCAACAACAAGAAAACACAATCCATAGAAAATAGAACATACCTGGCTCAATCAATAACGATAAAGGCACAATTTGAATCAAGAAAATCAGAAGAAAAAGTGACTTCCACCAAACTCGTTTATGAGAATAGTGTTTGTGATAGATCTGGCACTGCTGTAATGCAGAATATAGTACTAAGCTTATTAATTCCAAACGTCTTGGAGGTGGAGGATTCGGATCTGTGTTCAAGGGGACGCTGTTGAGTTTATATGATAGCAATTACACCCGCAGAACGTTCGAGGAATACACAGCGTGAATTGCACCCGATGATAGGAACAACCTACGACTTTAGCAGATTTTTTTTTGCAGCATTTAACTCTAATTTAAGGCACCAATGATACACCGATAGGAACAACTGATGATTATGATGTGAGATAAATGTTGCAATCTGTAAAATCCATCAGTTCAATAGCAATAGCCAACAAATTTAGAAAATTTGCTGCATAAATTCTTTTATATCGTGAGACAACTTTCATTCAAGCAATACGCCAATAGGAGCAACCATGAGATTTAAGGAATACGCCGATATGACCAAACAACAAGTTTTAGAAAACTTCTGGCATGAGTGTTTTCGCAGCGTGGCACAATTTACCGAACACTATAATGTTTACATATAAAAGCTTATCAACTGTTCCAAAAAAAGCTTTTGGCTAATAAAGATAGTTGTAAACCATAGTTGACATAATTTATTAGCATTAACAAACACAAAACCGTTGCTCCAAGGCGGTTAGGGTTAAAGATGACAACCAAAAACCTCTACACAATGAGATTCAACCCAAGGTTAGATTGTGATCAAGAACAACACGTATCTCTCGCCTGTCATCTTAAGAATTAGCCATTGTAACATGATCAACATTTAATTGTTGAGCGAACAGCCAATGTGACAAAGAAAGCTTGAAAGTTGGGCGTCAAGATTGTTCGGGAAGTGCATCAAAAACCTATAAAAATTCAACCAGAGTACTTGCAAAGCAATGGATTAAGAAGGAGGTTCACCAATTTTAAATAAAAATGCTTACAAAGATATCCAATCAAACTGATGATAAGAAAATCCAAGACCGGCAAGTTGCTCTGGAGATGATAATGGAGTCCAATTTAATCCAAAAAGAAAAATCTGCACAAACTCACCAAAAAACACTTGGAAAGCAATAGATTAAGAAGGAGGTTTCACGTCAGGTTCACCATTGTATGCAGCCAAATACAAATTTTAATAACAGATTTGAAAACTATTGTGCAAACCGTAAAACCTATATTCAGTGCAACAAAAATGATAATGATAAAAACTATTGAACTCCAAATAAAATAGATGTTACCGAAATATTGAAATGTGGTTGCTCATTCTTTGCATAACTCCAATGTGAATGATGTCGGGGGGATAAATGATGAGTGAAATCGATTTTTATAAGGTTTGGGTAGGAGTAGTTTGGGTAGTTGAACGAGAATTTAATTCGGTAAATAGTAGTTAGGGTTATGGGAGGTATTTTACGGGTTTTAGATTAAAATAATAAATTAAGTTTATTTAATTTATTATTTTCGGGAGGTTATTAGCTCATAGGTAAATAATAAATTAATTTTAATTTATTATTTATGGGATATGTTAAAATAAAGGATTTAATGGGATATTTAGGGATTATTAAGGATAATTATGGATTTATGGATAATGAAAGATTCGGTCAATTTTTTATGTCTACATGTCCCACACAAGCCGTGGGAGTAACTAGACTAAGCAATTGCAGAGATGCAAGCTATATATCTGTTTGATAAAAGAAAAATAAATGAACATCTGATAAATCTAAACATCCATCATTGCTTGCAGATGGAGATTGTTGTTGAAGCCAGTCTTCAAGTCTTTAGTCTTCAGTCTTCACTCCATGCCATCATCAGTTGAACTTGTAAAATTTTGGGGACAGTCTCATTAGTGCTCCGGATGTTTACAGTTATCACATGATTTTATCAAACAAAGACATCTACTTATCACATCGTGCATTCAGATGAGGAATCAGATCAGATAATGACACAAATCAGGAAGAAATCATGAAGAAAATCAATCAATTCTATCAAGTACTTTTATGCTAACTTGTTTGTTCACTGTGCAGGTATAGGACAAATTTTGTTGCTGGTTTGAAGACAAATAAACATGTGGATTAAATGTGGCTCCCACAAGGTTTGAGCCCAACATGTTTCTTTCCATTTTGAAAAGAGTATCAGAAAAGACAGGATGCATCATTCTAAGCTATATCATGCATCATCTAATCAACTTACATAAAGAAGATGTCATCATGACATCATTACAGTTGATGGAAACAAATCAAAGCTATATGACTAAGTCAAGATTGACAAAAGGACAAATTCAGAAATCAGATTACAGTCATCTAAGGAATGATACAAGTTTTCAGATTATTGTGCTTGATAAAGAGAAGAGAGATAGAGTAAAGGAGGATACAAGAACTTATGTATCATTTGAACAAGTTGCAGAATAAATCATGTGAAGGGTCATCTCATCATGACAAAGGAGTAAGATGAAGCAACATTTTATACCAGGTATTTCTCATGTTGTTTTCATACTGTTTAAGATGATCAAAGTTTAAAAAGTTATATCACATTCAAAGTTGCAAGTGTCTCATATAAATACTCAAGCAAAATGCCACATGGAACAACAGATGGAACAATGGAAGGAAAGACAATTATAAACAATATGCCAACTTGACTGTCATAAAGTAAGCTTCACAAGATATATGAGAAGTGTAACTTTCACATGCTAAAGGCAAAAAAGTAAATGATAGATGCATACAACATGCTCTCTGGAGAGCACTCATCAAATGACAAAGACTGTCACTTATTGTCAAAGATCTTAGATGAAAGACAAACTATAGAGCAGCTATTTATGTCATCACTGACATGATAGTCAGTACATATTTGAAAGCAAGAGATTGTCATGAATAGAGTACACAAAGAGTCAAATACATGGAGCACAGTGGAGTGTAAAGAGTGCAACAGTCCAAGGATAAAATTTATTCCCATGCCTAAAGCTACAGTGATGCCATGGTGTAATCAAGAAGGTGCCATGCCTTAAGGAAAGATACAGATGCAGTCACCTTAACCATAGACAATTAGGACAGTGATGAATAAAAGTGGCTTATACAAGCAAGATACAGTCAAAGTGTATTACAGTTGCCATATCCATCTATAGGGGTAGATCAATGATGAAGGAGAAACAACATAAGAAGAACATGATACATGCCAAATGCTACAGATGGTGATTGAAAATTCACAAGGTAAACAATCCTCCTTCTTCTATGCCATCATTCTAAGTAAGATAGTCATAGTAAATAGTGCCATGATAAAAGCTAAGGAGAAGAATGCTTGATACATATGCTACTATAGCATCCATCATGAGATAAGCAGCAAGTATGCAAGTACATGTTGTCTATGCCACAGAGATCTTAAAAGAATGCAGAGCAGTCAATGATAAGGATGGTTAACTATCATGAAGAAAATATCATAATCAAATAAAGAGCAAAAAGGCAGTCATACAGAGGATTGTGCAAGGAAAAGATAGTGACTAGTGTTGATAACTGAGAGGGGGGGGGTGAATCAGTTATCCTAATTATTTTCCTTATTGAACTTTCTTTTTAATTGATGCAGTATAGAATCAAACACAAAACATTAATCATGAAATAAGAAACACATGACACAATATTTTTGACGTGGAAACCCTGTTAAGGGAGAAAACCACGGGGTGATTAACCCAAAATTATTCTCTGTTAGAAGAATAGGAAATTACAAAAATGGCACTTGCCAATTAGGGCTCACTGCCCGAGCACACTGCTCACAAGAGGCCCACTGCCTACAAGAAGACACACTGTCTACAAAGTGATAAGAATCACAGTCTTGAACTGATTGGTAGCATCTGCATATGCTGGAGTTCAGTTCCGGTTAGGCTCAATACACTGATCTGCTGCACTTCATCTTTCCTCTGTTCTTTATTCTGCTATCTTTCACATACCGGATCCTTTTTGCTACCTCTGCCCTGTTCTGGACTTATTCGCATATATCTTCACACAATCACACTTCACAACTAAATCCATCCTCTATATATATCCGCACAAGTAATTTCATCACCTTTCTAGTCGGCATCCGGAACAGTCTAGTTTCTTACAAACTTTTGTTCTGTCGGCTGAATCCTTCCTCACCAAGCAATGCGGATCAAGCATATACTTGTAGATATCATTAATCATGTTGGCCAAACATGATTCATGCCTTCACAACCTTTGTTATCAACAGTAACACATCCGGAAAGCAGTCTGATACTCTGCCAGTCAGTTCTTCCTCTGTTTTCACTGTCTCTCAGGAATCCGGTACTCAACCATTCATATCTTTTTCCTTGTCCATCACCGGAGGCTAAATCCTTGGAATATACCACTCAAGGTAGTCCTCTTGACTTCCCCAAATCCGCACTGCACCAAGACACTTCCTCTGAGAGATCCGGACCAATCTGTCGGACCTTGCCACATGCTCTGTTCTTCTTCACCGGACCACAACATTCTTTATTCTGACTTCCGGTAGAGACACATCATGACTTGCGGATATGTGGGATGACCTTTGTTGCCATCAATGACAACAACCATGAATCCATATAGTGTCTCTTGCCAACAATCTCCCCCTTTGGCATTGATGGCAACACTTAGTGAAAAATGACTAAGTGTTTTCACTATGCTCCCCCTTTACTGATGCTCTGTCTTTATATACAATTTCCGGAACTCCCCCTTAGTTGGATTCCTCATTTTTCACTGCTCCTCACTCCCCCTTTGACATCAATGGCAAAGGGTAGGGTCCGCACACCAAAATTTTCAAAAATTTTCTATATATAGCCGCATATTTACATACTCACATGTACTGAAGAATGTCTGCAAAGGATGTCTGCAATTGGATCATTTCTGTAGCCCAACTTTGCTTCATTCTATCCAAAATTGAAATGTGACCACTTAACAAAAATGCAAAAGCTTCTGCCCACTTGAGATCTGTCGGATCTTTTGTTTGGGCGGTGGTCTGAGCATCACTGATGGCCTCATGCATAGTTTCCAACTTAGGGATTATAATCCTTCTAAGTTCTCCCATCCGGTTAGTGATGTTCTTTCTTTCCTTCTCAAGATTCTTTATTTCATTCAAGACTGCAATAGTCTGACATTCTTGATTTATTATAGAGGAAGAGAGAGGATCAAAACTTTGAGATAAGCTTTGTAGCTTATCCTGTTCCTCTTTTATTTTCTTGTCAAATGCTGCTGTTGCCTTTGACCAGGATATACAAAATTTATAGATGTCACCGCCATCCTTAAGAGCATTCTCTAAGCTCTTTATTCCAATGCTTACAATCTTCCTATCTTTAGAGATTAATTCTAATATTTCTGAAAATCTCTTATCCAAAAATTCCTTCCGGACCTTTTCTTCAGCTGATTTTTCTAGAGAATCAAAATGTGTATCAACACTGCTGACTAAGGTTTTTAGATTACCGGAAGTGGAGGCTGTCGGATCTATTTGGATTGATGGCATAATCTTTACAAGTACTCCGGAAGCAGCCTCTATCAACTCACAGTCTTCCATATGAGACTTCAGGAGCTTTTCATTTGCCTTGGCATTTGCAAATGAAGCTATCTTCATTGTTTGTACCGGAGAGAGAGAGTCAAAGTCGAATGGGCCTTTTAGAAGCTCCGGTTCATCAATCTCTAAAGTTTCTTTGCTCAAAAATTGTTGAACAGTTTGTGCAGTGTCTCTTGCCGGAGACAGATGTTTCTTTTCTTCTGCAGTCTTGGAGCTGTCAACCTCTTTGTCTTTCACCACTGCTTCCTTCTCCTGTAATTGCTCTTCTTCTTTGGATCCGGAGACTGTAGGGGAAACCGGAGGAGAGATGCTAGCTTGTTCATGGGCCACTTCTTCTGGAGTAGAGGGTCCCAAGTCCTCAGCTGTTTCTGTACCTAAGTCCTCTACAACAGGAAGATTGAACCTTTTGAAGGCCTTCCGGAGGATCTCTTCTGTTTCTTGGGCCACTTTGTCAGTCTCACCAAGCATGAGTTGATTCATCCTGGCTTTGCTTCTGAACTCATCTTTGCAGTCCTTGAAGATAATGTTCATTGTCTTGGGATCAATTTGAGGATATAGCTGAATAGCTATCTGCTCCCGGATCTCAAGATCTTTAGCATGAGCATTATTCTTTCTTACTTCCAGTTCCTTTTCTAGGCTTTTAGGAATAAGAGATATGATTTCAATGAAAGCCTTATTATATATGTTCAGATATTTAACTGTGGCTTCCTGCAGAGTCTTTTGGTCAGCCACACTGAAGTCATCATAGGATTCAGTCATTGGTTGAAGGTTTCCATCCACTGTGACCGACTTGATTATGCTCTCTAGAGACAGAGTGGGCTTTTCAACAGATACCTCTGCCATTTCATCCTTGTCTTGGCCTGTGGAGGGCTTACCGGATCCCTTCTTCTTCTGTTTCTTTATTTCTCTTACTCCCTCATCTGACTCTATTTCCTCTTCATCCTTTTGGCTTCCATAAGCCCTTGTGGCTTTTGTCTTGGATCTCTTACCGGATGCCTGAACTTCCGGTTTTGAACTTTTGGTTGTGGGAGGTGCAGATCTCTTTGATGATCTGGTCCGGGTGGGAGCTTCAACCGGAGCACTTTCTTTACTTTTCTCTTCTTCCTCAGCTTTCCTTCTCTTTTCCCGGCTGGCATCAAGTGCCTCTTTTGAGATGCCTAGGCCTTGAGCAATGTGCTCTACTTCTTTTCTCACCTTTCTTTTAATCTCAGGTTCCCTGAGTTCTACATGTATTTTTACACTCAGCTCCTCAAAGGTTCCAAACCTTTCTGCCTTAGGATCTTTGGGCTGACTTAGCATGTGTTGAACATGCAGCTCCACTATTTGTTCATCCACTTCATACCCCATGGGCATGATCCAGACAGTCCTTGGCTCCACTGCCTCCATTAGGCACTGATCAGTGTCAACCATAAAGCACACTGAGTCTTTGTATTTTTCAACAAGAGACTGGGGAATTCTCTCTCTTGCTTGCATCATGCTCTGAAAGTTTTTGAAGTATCCCCATAGAGCTGAATTTCTCGCTTTTGCATCCCCAAGTCCATGCAAATAGTCTCTTATCTGGACTGCAACAGGTTTGTCATTCTGCCATACCCATCCACTTGATCCGGGTAGCTCATTCATGAAGTAGAAGAATAGACATACAATAAGAGTACCATACTTAAAGGAATTCTTCTTATCCTTCTTGATTTTCTGTATATTTTCCATTAATTGGCTTAGCAGTAGTTCGCAGAGATCATATTCTGCATTCTTTCTTAGCATTTCATAGGCAGTGTATACTGCAGTTCTGGATACAGAATTCTCCCTGCTGGAGTGATAGATCTTGTATCCTATTATCATTGATGCATATTTGATATCCAGATCCGAAATATCTTCAATGGTCATTGCCCTCTTATCAAATTTTGATCCGGTGGCCTCAGTTACAATGTTGTTCTTGACAGATTTGAGGATAGGTACCCCTCCGGAAGAGTATAGACCAGTTACTGCTCTAATTGCCTCTTTTGTGATCTTGCAGGGTCTATCTAGCCATAGAAAGTTGTCATGCATCCTGCTCAGTACATACCGGACCCATTCATCTTCTTCAAAGCAGGGGAAATGAATAAATTGCTCAAATTGTTTCTTCTGGATATCCTTATACTTTGGTTTAAGCTCAAAAGCATTGTCTATCAGTTGCTTGTGATAGAGGTCTCTTAATTTGAATTCCCCAAATTCCTCAATGCTTGCATGTATGTAAACCCTAATGTCTTCGGTATGTAAAACTCCGTGAGGAACACTAGAGAAGGCTCCTAGTGGATCTACCTCCAATGATTTGTAGGGATGTTTCTTGAATGAGGGGCGAGGTCTATCAGAGATCTTAACTATGTTTGGAGTAGCCATTCTTCAAAGATTTGCAGTGAGGTAATGAAAAACAGAGAATGCCTTATGCGCCTTCGGTTTGCACGAAGTTGTTGGATTGATTTTTTTTATGCAATAACTTCGGCAGGAGATCCTTGGTGTGCTTGATGAACCTTGTTGCAGAGCTCCACTTTTCGCTTCTTCTCGAGTGCAGAATGAGCAAATGACCTTTGAGAAATCCCTTAAATTGCTCCGCGAACCCTAATATCTGTCTGCAATAAATGCTTCACCTACATCATTCCGGTTTGCCTTGTCTGTATAGCTTGGAGTATCCCAGATTAGTCCTGATCTGTGGATATCATCCGGATCTTTCAATCATGAATAAATCGAGGTAACATATTACAAGAACATCCCAAACACTCTGTCCAATCCGCAGAACAAGATAGTGCATTTCTGGATCTTTCCGGACCTTTTTGTAATCCTTTATCATACCGGAGCATCTCCCTGAACAGGTCTTATTTGATCGATCACAACTTCTTCATAACTCCATGCGGACCTCTGAAAACTTGACTGAAGTATCTCAAGACTCATATCTACAAACCCTTTAATCCGCATCTTGTGCCACATCCGGCACCACTTGTTTGGCTGGGGGAACAAGATTTTCTTTGAGTCTCCCCCTGAGCCTGAGCTCACTTTTCAATTTCCGGAAGAAATATCAGCACCAGAGTCTGATGCGGATCCAACCTCTACATTCTCTGAACTTTTCTTCACCCAAATCTTGCTCATCTGATTCCTAACCTCATCCGCATTCATCTTTTGTTTACCCTTGTCTTGATTCTGATTATACACCGGACCTCTTTTGTCCTGATTCTTGTTTCTGCAGACTTTAGCATTATGACCAGACCTATTGCAGATTTGGCAAATAATATTTCTTTGCATATTTGACTGATATCCTCTTGATCTACATTGATTAGCCATATGACCTACTCTATTGCATGTGAAGCATCTACCTTTGAATGATTTGTTTACTTGCATAATTCTGCATTCATGGGATTTGTGTCCATACCTTTTGCAGTTGAAGCACTGTCCGGAGAAGGATGAATTAATCTGATTCATTCTCATTCTGCACTGATTAGCTTTGTGACCAAAGTGGTTGCAGCTGTGGCAGTATCCATTGAAGGATGGATATCTTTGAGCATTTGGCTGTCTTACCGGAGGTCTTCTAGGCCTGCTCCTTGGATTTTCTGATCCAAGATTCTTCTGACCGGATCCGGAGCTTTCTCCTTTCTCATATCCCAACCCATACTTGTCATCTGTCCTCTTTTGACTTCCAAGAAGAACTTCAAGTTGAGCAGAACTTATCTTGAATTTCTCTTTATATTCATTTGCTGTTTGAAGGTCTCTTTTGAGAGAGGCAATTTGATCCTCAAGTTTTTCTTCATTATCTTTGGCATCTTCAAGATCAGATTCAAGATGTCTGATAATCCTGTCCATCTGGTGGCATTCTTCTGATTTTTCTTTAAGAGATTGTCTTAGATTGTCTTCAGCCTTTCTTTTTTCTTCAATCTCTTGAGTAAACTTTATAGTTCCTGATTCCATTTCATGTCTTAACATAATGACTTCTTTTGATAACTTTTCACATAACTTGGTTTGCTCAGTCAATTCTTCATTTGTATTGCTTTCTTCACTTTGTCTTGCCAACTGTTGGAGCAGCTCCTTTCTCTTTTTCATAGAGAGACTTAATTTGTCTTTTAATTCTCTCATGAATTCATCAGCCTGTTTGAGTCTTTCCTTTAATTCACTGACTTCAGAATTTGACTGTTCAAGATCCTCAAGAGCAGTCTTGAGTTGCTCCCTTAAACCATATGCATCCATTTGAAATCCCAGATCTTCCTCAAGCTGTTAGGCTCTATTTGGAGGAACTTAGCTCTGATACCAATTGTTGATAACTGAGAAGGGGGGGGTGAATCAGTTATCCTAATTATTTTCCTTATTGAACTTTCTTTTTAATTGATGCAGTATAGAATCAAACACAAAACATTAATCATGAAATAAGAAACACATGACACAATATTTTTGACGTGGAAACCCTGTTAAGGGAGAAAACCACGGGGTGATTAACCCAAAATTATTCTCTGTTAGAAGAATAGGAAATTACAAAAATGGCACTTGCCAATTAGGGCTCACTGCCCGAGCACACTGCTCACAAGAGGCCCACTGCCTACAAGAAGACACACTGTCTACAAAGTGATAAGAATCACAGGCTTGAACTGATTGGTAGCATCTGCATATGCTGGAGTTCAGTTCCGGTTAGGCTCAATACACTGATCTGCTGCACTTCATCTTTCCTCTGTTCTTTATTCTGCTATCTTTCACATACCGGATCCTTTTTGCTACCTCTTCCCTGTTCTGGACTTATTCGCATATATCTTCACACAATCACACTTCACAACTAAATCCATCCTCTATATATATCCGCACAAGTAATTTCATCACCTTTCTAGTCGGCATCCGGAACAGTCTAGTTTCTTACAAACTTTTGTTCTGTCAGCTGAATCCTTCCTCACCAAGCAATGCGGATCAAGCATATACTTGTAGATATCATTAATCATGTCGGCCAAACATGATTCATGCCTTCACAACCTCTGTTATCAACAGTAACACATCCGGAAAGCAGTCTGATACTCTGCCAGTCAGTTCTTCCTCTGTTTTCACTGTCTCTCAGGAATCCGGTACTCAACCATTCATATCTTTTTCCTTGTCCATCACCGGAGGCTAAATCCTTGGAATATACCACTCAAGGTAGTCCTCTTGACTTCCCCAAATCCGCACTGCACCAAGACACTTCCTCTGAGAGATCCGGACCAATCTGTCAGACCTTGCCACATGCTCTGTTCTTCTTCACCGGACCACAACATTCTTTATTCTGACTTCCGGTAGAGACACATCATGACTTGCGGATATGTGGGATGACCTTTGTTGCCATCAATGACAACAACCATGAATCCATATAGTGTCTCTTGCCAACAACTAGGACTATGGGTAAAAGAAATAGAGGTAAAAGATGATTGTGTTTTTAACAATAGTATTCACTATGTTTTAGTAGCCATAAATTATGGGACAGCTTAGAATCTAGTCATCATTAACAATCAATAATAGCCCTGTAGTCACAAGAAACAAAATAGTAGACTGTGATTTGTAGCAGCAACCTTATAGGCCACTGAAGGACATAAGTCTTCAATGGATCCTACAAAACTTTCCATGACTACATTTAGAGAAAGGCTATAGGCTTTAAGGAGACAAGGCTTAGACCTTAATAGTAAATGAAAGACAATCATGAAGATGACTGTGATAATCAATAAGAGACAATGGGAGTTTTGAAGCATGAAGGTGTATATGAACTTAGAAGGCATTAGAAGTATTTCAAGCATGCATGTTAAAGAACAGTGGCAAGTTGAAAGAGTAAGGTTGAAATAATGACAATCATAGAGAAGATAAAGAGGATACAGTGCATACTGAGAATGTGACAGTCAACTGGGTCATAGAACAATAGATAAGACAAATATTTACCACTTTTGTTGTGAACAAGGTGTAAAATTGCTATTGAATGATCAACATAAAGTATTGAGCTAAAGGATGTAGACAAGGAAGCATTTTTACTATTAAGATGGTGTGCAAAATAAAGTCATGGCCTCGATTTAGAAGGAAGCATAGGAAAATGATACAAGCATGACCATAAGTATTATGCCTTTCATTCTAGAAAATAGCAAAACCCTCTTAGTAAACTGTTGAAACCCTTCAGGGTTTTCTGTATCTTTAACGGGATAATACACAAAAGTCATGGCCGCATCTAAGAGGGATCATTCCTTCAAAATATAGAACACCCACTTCAAATTTCCTTGAAGCCCTTGCATGAAGTCACCCAAACAAGGAAAGAATGTAATGATATAAAGAAAATCACTATGAAAATGCCCAGAGAGATACACAGGCCACGATCTCTTTTTCTCAAATGTAATGATATAGTTGCAAACAAAGACAACATAAGGAGAGTTTTTATCATCTTCTTCAACAAATGCAAAGGGAATAGAGGTTGTTCACCCAATTATACTATAAAACCCGTAGTATCTCATGAAAGAAACAATACTCTACATATATGCCACCAGAGAAAGGAGAGATTACAATAGAAGATTAACTTACCAAGTTCTGGAGCAGTCTCGCAATGGAGTTGTAGAAGCATCAAGAAAATCATCAGAAGCCTCATGATAATCAATAGCAAATGCCTTCAAACCCTAGGTTGTCCATGGTGGCGCCCAAAGAGGGAGGAATGAAGTACAAGGAATGAATAATATTTAGGGTTCATTCTTTATTTTTTGTTATATCGACTGCATAGAGTCCAAGAGGGAGGTTCGAGACTTAGTGATTTTTATCACTATGTTTTATTCTGCAAACAGATTTAATCATTCCAAGCTCGTGGTCAAAACTTATGTGTTGAATGAACCTAATGATTCTATGGAGGCTTCTTGCATTCATTTTTCCTTTTAGGTCAAAGTTTCAAATCATTTAAAAATAAGACTCAAGACTAAGTTAGAGGTGATTACTAGAGGAAAGATTTACAATGCAAAGTATTTGTCATGATATAAGGATAAGGTGACATAGATGGAATAATGAATGAAGAGTGATTAATTTTTTTTTTCTTTCAAATAAAAGGTGGTAGGTTGAAAAATCATAATGCAGGGTGATCAAATATGGTCAAAATGTTTTTAATACCTTATTTATCTCCTATTACATAAGGTGTCAAAGGTGGAAACTCATGTAAATACAAGATACGAATAATGTATGCAAGGGCTTGTTGTAGAGTTTGATTTTTTTTGCATAAAGGAGAATGAGGTGATAAGGTAGAGTTAAATATTTGTTTTCTTTTGATACAAATATGGAGTAATAAGGGTATTTTATCATGCAAGTGAGTGTATTTTCTCACAAGGAGTTATAAGGAGTTTGTATTTGTCCC
This sequence comes from Cunninghamia lanceolata, assembly GCA_027924645.1. Taxonomy (NCBI): domain Eukaryota; kingdom Viridiplantae; phylum Streptophyta; class Pinopsida; order Cupressales; family Cupressaceae; genus Cunninghamia; species Cunninghamia lanceolata. Next base: position 5,373,525 of record BSBN01000828.1, read on the forward strand.
TAAGTCCTATTTTTGGCTCATATCATGCAAAATAGGCAAATGTAATTGGAGTGATAAGGAGTCATATTTTTCTTCTAATCATGCATGATTTTACATATAAATCAATTGTAAATAAATAATAAAGTAATATTCTATGAATTACCTTATTATTTTTTACAAATTGTAAAATCGAAAATAGAACAAATTGTAACCAATAATAAAGTAATGTTCTATTACTTTATTATTTACTCACAATCAATTTTGCTCATGCAAAATCATGCAAATTGATTAGTGGAGTTAACTAGGTCACCTAGGAGGTTTTGCATGACTTTTAGGAATATTTTTAGGGTCCTTGGTCAAAATTTTGGTCAAACATATGGAGAGGCCCAAATTGAAGCTATTTTTTCTCAATTTGTGGTAGTCTTAGGCCCTAATTTTGAGGATTTTTGAAGTTGCTTGGGAATGAGTATTTTTAGAGGCAGTTATCTGTAAGTCCATTTTTTTTTTGCATGCCTCTTGGAGAGAGAAAACCTATTTATTGTAAAGCAAAAGTTTGTTTTTGCTAGTTCTTGATTTTCATTCTGATTCAGACAGATTGGAGAATTCTTGTAACTCACTTTACAATTTTATTGAGAGATTGGTGGGTTACAGGTTATCTTTTATCTTTTTGCAAAGCTTTCCTTTGTTTATTTTAGATCAGTTGAATTTGTTGGTTTTTCTTCTGAATCAGCATTAGGGTTTTCCACTTCTAATGCACAGGCAGATTCAGCCAACTAATACAGGAGGTTGCGTGAGCTCCTCCCCTTCACTTCTGGTTCTGCCGCACCAAGGGGGGTATCCCTATAACTCAAGATGTAACCTTGACTAGCTCAAAGATAGAAGATCTAACTTGACAACAACAGGCAGAATACTCTCATGTATGGACCAAGATCTGTATGATAGATCACAAGGTGGGCAACGTTCTTGGACATATATGTCTGGTTAGGGATGAGAGCATGCAAGGGTTTCCTACTCCTAATCCTACAACTAACAGATGGAAGGGAGAGATGGTTTGAAATGGTGTTTGGATGCAAAGCTGGACATGGTGTATAACCTCAACATAGAGCTAGATTGGTGCCTATCCAGGGCTTGGAGTCGGTAGACATACACCTGTGAATGATCAGCATGAATAGCTAAAACTAGATTTCAGGGGGATACACATGATACCTGCCTTACAGATATCTCCCAATACAGAGTGTTAAGCTGTCGATACTTATGGCATCCCTATTGCAGGAAGAAAGATACATGCAAAACTGGAGACAGAATCAACATAACACATGCAAACATAGCATTATTCATATAAGATTAACCATGAAATCAGTGGATTCATGCCAAAACGTACAACAGGAGATACATAAACTCACAAGTTTTGCTGCACAGAGCAACCAAAACTAGTTGTATCTTATTACAGAGCCAAAATGTCCAGTTTTCAACAACCTAAAAAATGGTAACACAGTCTGCTTATAATAGCCAGAAAGTGTACCACAGCAATTAATTACATGGTTGACCAAAAATCCTGCCAGATACACAGTATCAGAAAAATGGCGCTCAACGCATTGAATGCGGCAGGCAGAAGAGGGGACAAAAGAGGATCTTGAGCCATGAGCCGCCAGCCGTGGATGTACAACTTCAGTCGGGTACTGGATCCGTCCACGCCATCGCCCATACCTCTGCAACAATCACCATTAATGGCGCACCAACCCGCGGCCTTGGGAAATGCAGAAAACTATGCGTCACAACCGTTTCCTGCCAAGATACATCATCATGATATTTGAAAATATGCAGGATCGAATTATCCCACATGCACCCCGTAGCAACCATTTCAACACTTTATATACTAGGTCGTGAGCATATATGATGTTGGTGCTTTTGCTCCCGACGACACTAGTATAAGACCTTCATCATCCTCATCCTCCAACAGCATGATATCCTGTTGCTTGAAATATCACCCTGACGTCAGCATCATCATCGCAATATCACCTACATGATAATCGCCTTCATCGGCACAACCTGATGCATCGGAGGAAGATCCTCCTGCTTAGCCGATACCAAATGTCTGGCCGATGAACATCCTGATGACATCACCATCATATCCTGCTGACGTCATCAGCATATCTGCCTATCGCGCACCTCCTCATATCCAGATGACGTCATTGTCATGTTTGCAAATATCGGGGGATCTCCACAAGATGATCAGTGTTAGAAATATGACCCCCCCGGACCTTGATGATGTCACCATACATCGGCATCAGGATGATATTCGGAAGATAACCGGATATTTGGAAATATCATCCTGATGCACACATATCATGCTGCACTGTAGCTCCACTATAAGATCGGGGTGATATATGAATATGTGACTGATATTTGAAATGATCACCCCCATTGGACAATGCATGAAGCCGACAGGCGAATATCTCCCTTCGAAAATATCATGATGCAGACAGGTAGAAAAACGGATATCACCCTGACATAAGAATGACGTCAGCATCATCAGGGTGATAAAACAACGAACATGAAGTGATAAAACAACATCAGGATGATCTTGACTAAGATCACCCGATGTTCAAATATGATGACCTCAATGAAGATCGGATCATACTTAGGACTTTGCAGCAACATCATCAGGATGATCTTAAGTAAGATCACCCGATGTTAGAATATCACCCCAGTGAAAGATCATGCTGACAGAAAATATGATGATCCTCGTAAGCAACATCAGGGTGATGTCTGGAAACATGATGATGATGACCTCCTCCAAAGAAAATATGATGCTGATGTTAAAACATGCTGAGGAGGCCCAAAGACTTAGAACTTTTTTGGATTTTTTGGGAAGGTGCCTGCATGAAAATTGCTAAAATAACTGATAGTGAATTCAGGCACCAACAGTGGCTCTGATTAGGGACATGCAGGTGCAAGACTGCAGCGAGAACCCCAGATCTCTGGGATGCAGACCAGTCCCTTATCCATTGGGCACAGAGTCAAATACTACACCGACCTGCATCACCAAACACACTTGATGGCCTAAGGCCACCAAGAAAAGAAAAACATGTATCTCCCTTTGTCAAACACTTTGTTTTCATCTGCATTTACTGGATCAAGCCTGGAGATAATGCCATGATCTGACCCCAAACAAACCTGGTCATCTGCACATTCATCCCTCTGATTTAGCTTGTCACTGTCATCCCTGTGCAGATAAACCTTAGCATCTGGCAACAAGTGGATGCAGAATGTATCAGGCAATGCATACTCAAAGGGAATATAACACATGTTATCATTTGTATCAGCATTATGCATTACAAAATGATCTCCTAGCTAGACTGAAAACTGAAAACACTCAAAGTCCACCATACAGCTAGGAAGATCAGAGCTCATTGTATCATATGCTGGCACATCAAAAGAAAAGCTTTCAAAATCACAATTGTGCACATCATGTACACAACAATCGGCAGCACCAGGCTGGAAAAGATCAGGCTCTGACACCTCTTTACAATCAGGCACATTTTTACAATCACTTACCTGATGTATGTTGTTTCCTCTTTCATCAGGATAAGAAATAGAATCCAAGTCAAAAACCATGTCAAGACCCTCACCATACTCAAATAGATCCTCATCACCATATGTGTCAAAAATGGGTGACCCAGGTGCATCAGTTTCATCATAGTATGCCATTTGTTCATGGGCAGCAGAGCATGCATCTTCATCACCAATGGATTCCTTTTGTGGAGGAGTATCAGCCTGTGTGTCATAAGCAAAACAACCATCAATCAAAGAACAATCATGCTCTGCACTAGCACTTATTTCAATCTCTGACTGCTCTTCATGATCCTCATGTGTTTGAAAGGAAGGCAATGGGTCACACATGGGATTGCTTCTCTGTTTGCTTATATCTTCTCTGTCTTGAGTACAATACTCACAATTGTCTCCACAGGTCCATTCCAAAAATTGCTCATTGTTGTCCACAACCTCATTGTTGTTTTCATGGTCAGATGCCTCATCATTGCAATGGGAATCCTCATTAGTCCTTTCACTGGCATCCTCAACATTCATCTTTTCATCTTCACATGATGCCTTAATTATTTGGTCATTTGCAGCTTCACAACGATTTCTCACACCAAAGCCTGTGGACAGGGGTTTCAGCAGGTGCACATTTCTGATTTTTTCTATCTTTTCTATGAACTTGTATGCCATCTGCATACTTGTCACCTTGAAATCCCTCAATATTGCACTAAAGCCCTCCTCAAAAGCTTCAAAGAATATGCCAACACAGGCTGAAATATCAGGTCTGAAACTTTTAGGGACATGTGAAAGGGCTACTGCAAACCTATGACTGAAATCAACACATGGCTCTTCATCTTGTTTTCTGATGTTCATCAATTCTGCAACAAGATCAGCAGGTTCTCTTGCGAATTCTTCCTTGAAACAGTCAGCAAGCTCATCCCAACAGGCAAAGGATCCTTTTGAAAAGCTCAAATACCAGTCTTTTACTTTTGCATCAAAGGACCTAACAAAAAACCTCATCCACATATCCTCATCTCTAAATGAATGTTTTCCCATGAACTCATGAAAATTTTGGATATGTGCATTCCCATCACATACACTGTGACCACTAAATCTGGGCATCTGACAGTATATCCTAGCAGGCATAGTTTCTACTTTATAATCAACCCATGACAAATCTAGTTGGTCATACAAAGGATCAAAAGGACTGAGAAGAGGTTTAGCCTTCTGACTAGCAGACACAACAGGGTTACTGCTTTTTAATTGGGCCTGCTCAGCCTCTAAGAATATCAACCTATTTCTTATCTCTTCTATTCTTTTATCCAACATTTCACCGCTGAGTATGGGATAATTCATACTTGGATCCATAAAAATCTTACTCTTAGACATCGTTTCTCTGCCTAAGACCTAAGGCTTCCCCTGGCATCTAACTTATGCAGTAAAACAACAAATATAAAGGGGAAGGAACAAGGTACCTTTTCTCATATAGATGTGGAAAAATGAACAACACATTTTTGTCACAACACACACATCAACTTTTCATGTGCACTTGAATTTTTTGCAGAGTCGCCACCTCTCCAGAGAGGACAAAATTTTACAGCAGCTGAAAGCTCAACAAATATGGTTCTGAGTTCATTCCACCAGCAGAGCAAAACTTCACCAGAGACTGCAGGATATCACTTTACATCAACATCCCCAGTAGAGTCGCCATTTTGTTGGTGACTTGGATGGGTCACAAATGTATTACTGGAGATGATTAGATATTACTTTTACTTCTCAATCCCCAGCGGAGTCGCCATTTTGTTGGTGACTTAGATGGGCCAAAGATATAACACTTTTTCATCAATTTTCTCCCCAGCGGAGTCGCCATTTTGTTGGTTTTTCTTCTGAATCAGCATTAGGGTTTGCCACTTCTAATGCACAGGCAGATTCAACCAACTAATACAGGAGGTTGCGTGAGCTCCTCCCCTTCACTTCTGGTTCTGCCGCACCAAGGGGGGTATCCCTATAACTCAAGATGTAACCTTGACTAGCTCAAAGATAGAAAGATCTAACTTGACAACAATAGGCAGAATACTCTCATGTATGGACCAAGATCTGTATGATAGATCACAAGGTGGGCAACGTTCTTGGACATATATGTCTGGTTAGGGATGAGAGCATGCAAGGGTTTCCTACTCCTAATCCTACAACTAACAGATGGAAGGGAGAGATGGTTTGAAATGGTGTTTGGATGCAAAGCTGGACATGGTGTATAACCTCAACACAGAGCTAGATTGGTGCCTATCCAGGGCTTGGAGTCGGTAGACATACACCTGTGAATGATTAGCATGAATAGCTAAAATTGGATTTCAGGGGGATACACATGATACCTGCCTTACAGATATCTCCCAATACAGAGTGTTAAGCTGTTGATACTTATGGCATCCCTATTGCAGGAAGAAAGATACATGCAAAACTGGAGACAGAATCAACATAACACATGCAAACATAGCATTATTTATATAAGATTAACCATGAAATCAGTGGATTCATGCCAAAACGTACAACAGGAGATACATAAACTCACAAGTTTTGCTGCACAGAGCAACCAAAACTAGTTGTATCTTATTACAGAGCCAAAATGTCCAGTTTTCAACAACCTAAAAAATGGTAACACAGTCTGCTTATAACAGCCAGAAAGTGTACCACAGCAATTAATTACATGGTTGACCAAAAATCCCGCCAGATACACAGTATCAGAAAAATGGCGCTCAACGCATTGAATGCGGTAGGCAGAAGAGGGGACAGAAGAGGATCTTGAGCCATGAGCCGCCAGCCGTGGATGTACAACTTCAGTCGGGTACTGGATCCATCCACGCCATCGCCCATACCTCTGCAACAATCGCCATTAATGGCGCACCAACCCGCGGCCTTGGGAAATGCAGAAAACTGTGCGTCACAACCGTTTCCTGCCAAGATACATCATCATGATATTTGAAAATATGCAGGATCGAATTATCCCACATGCACCCCGTAGCAACCATTTCAACACTTTATATACTAGGTCGCGAGCATATATGATGTCGGTGCTTTTGCTCCCGACGACACTAGTATAAGACCTTCATCATCCTCATCCTCTAGCAGCATGATATCCTGTTGCTTGAAATATCACCCTGACGTCAGCATCATCATCGCAATATCACCTACATGATAATCACCTTCATTGGCACAACCTGATGCATCGGAGGAAGATCCTCCTGCTTAGCCGATACCAAATGTCTGGCCAATGAACATCTTGATGACGTCACCGTCATATCCTGCTGACGTCATCAGCATATCTGCCTATCGCGCACCTCCTCATATCCGGATGACGTCATCGTCATGTTTGCAAATATCAGGGGATCTCCACAAGATGATCAGTGTTAGAAATATGACCCCCCCGGACCTTGATGACGTCACCATACATCAGCATCAGGATGATATTCGGAAGATAACCGGATATTTGGAAATATCATCCTGATGCACACATATCATGCTGCATTGTAGCTCCACTATAAGATCGGGGTGATATATGAATATGTGACTGATATTTGAAATGATCACCCCCATTGGACAATGCATGAAGCCGACAGGCGAATATCTCCCTTCGGAAATATCATGATGCAGACAGGTAGAAAAACGGATATCACCCTGACATAAGAATGACGTCAGCATCATCAGGGTGATAAAACAACGAACATGAAGTGATAAAACAACATTAGGATGATCTTGACTAAGATCACCCGATGTTCAAATATGATGACCCCGATGAAGATCGGATCATACTTAGGACTTTGCAGCAACATCATCAGGATGATCTTAAGTAAGATCACCTGATGTTAGAATATCACCCCAGCGAAAGATCATGCTGACAGAAAATATGATGACCCTCGTAAGCAACATCAGGGTGATGTCTGGAAACATGATGATGATGACCTCCTCCAAAGAAAATATGATGCTGATGTTAAAACATGCTGAGGAGGCCCAAAGACTTAGAACTTTTTTGGATTTTTTGGGAAGGTGCCTGCATGAAAATTGCTAAAATAACCGACAGTGAATTCAGGCACCAACAGAATTAACTTTCCTTTTTGTACTGAATGTTGAAGTGATTTTGATGAAATTTTCCTGTGTTTTATTATCAAACCTTCAAAATTATTGTCTCACCTTCTTGTTGCAGCATTAAAGCATATATTCATCACAGGTCTTAGGTTGTGTTAACCAAAAATAGTCTTTTTATGCTGTGAAAAAACTATATCCTTGATAAAAACCATTTTCAAACCTTCCTTAGAATCATTTTTGTGGTATTTATGCTAAGTCTGGATTGTGTAGAAGTTAGATTTCTGGGTAAACATTGTGAATCAGATTGCATTATTTTTATCTATATCAGGTACATCACCATTTTACCTTTAGTATTCATTTAGTTTCTTTCTTCCCTTTTCCCAAAAAGTAAAAACATACATCTCAATAAAACATTTGAAGGGAACCAACACATAATCTGGAGGTCTAATCTTGTCATAGGGCACCCACAACCTGAGATTAGTCCCATGTTACATGGAATTGCAGTGCTTTAACCAACCTTGCATATGGGTGCAATTCCCAGTGATAACACCTATCATTGTCACCAAGAAGTTTAATAGGCAAGGTCTAGGGTATGGTAAGGAGGTACTACCTTCCAAGGACATTAAGTGTATTCTTGATACGGTAGCCAAAGCTTTTCCCGCAGGAGAGACTTCTAATCAGGATGCCATTGATGACTCTTCTTTCCACATAACCAAACTATTCTAAGACACATCCATCTTTATGTTCTCATCCACCTCATCTACCTGTCAACCGTCATCATCTGACCTTCAACTCATATATCCTGACCTCATTGATTGGGACCAACATGGGGCACCTATTCTAGACACATTTCAAAATGATGAAGTTATAGCAGAATTTATGGGCTTAAGACAAGGCATACCATTGGGAGATCACAAAGTGGGCTTTATGATGGAATCCTTCAGTCGCAAAAGTGAAATAAAAAAAATAAAAAAAAATAGGTCACTAGGTGAAAATTGAAAGGCACCTCTTGATCGTGAAAAAGTAAAAATAAAGGATATATCTGAGGGTGAAAACCTCTCTGAGGCACCTAAGGATGGAGGATTTGACCTTCCTTTGACCACTAAATATCAAGAACGGCCACCATTGTTGGTGGAAAAATCTCAAGAGATGAATTAGGCACAACACAAAATCCCAAGATCACATTCCTAGCAGTATCATTATCAAAGCAAGAAAGAAAAGATTTCACCGCCTTCTTTATAAAAAGAACAATCAACTTTGCGTGGACCTATGTAGATATGCCAGGGTTAGATCCTTCACTTATTGTACACCATCTAACAGCATCTCCAAATGCAAAAGCTTCAAAAAATGCCTCAAATAGCACTTTTAGTCAAAGCATAAATTCAGAAACTATTGGATGCTAAGTTTATATGGCCTATTGATTATCTTGAATGGGTTTCAAATCTAGTACCAGTCTCAAAACCTGATGGTCACATCCATTGCTGCACTGACTTCAGAGACCTTAACAAAGCTTGTCCTAAGGATGATTTTCCATTATCGAGTATAGATACCATTGTTGATCTCACAGTGGGATATGAAATGCTATCCTTAATGGATGAATTTTCTGGCTATAATGAAATCAGAATTGTAGAAGAAGATCAACACAAGACTTCCTTTATATGTCCATGGGGTAGCTACTATTGGGTTGTAATGTCTTTTGGTCTTAAGAATGCACGACCCACATATCAATGATCCATGATGGTTATCTTTCACAATCTTTTTCACACCATAATGGAAGACTATGTTGATGATATCTTGGGAAAATCAAAAACTAGAGAAGGCCATCTACAAGTACTAGAACAAATCTTTGACAAGTTGGAAAAGTATCAAGTGAGATTGAATCCTAAGAAGTGTATATTTGGTGTAACATCAGGAAAGCTGTTGGGTTACATTGTATCTCAACAAGGCATATAAGTTGATCCAAACAAGGTAAAAGCTATAGTTGAAATGCCTCCACCATCTAATCTAAAACAACTTCACAGTCTTCAAGGTAGATTACAGTCCATCTGTAGATTCATTTCATAGCTAGTAGATAAATGTCATCCTTTTCAACACCTTCTTCAGAAGGGAGAACCTTTTAAATGGGATGATAAGTGCCAAAAAACTTTCGAGAAAATAAAGGAATATCTAGCTACACCTCCTATCTTGGTACCTCATGTGCCTGATCAACCATTGTTATTATACATCTCTTCAACAATAGCAGCTCTAGGTGCTCTTCTAGCTCAACATGATGATTCAGAGAAAGAACAAGCCATCTACTATATTAGCAGGACTCTTGTTGGCTATGAGCTTAATTATTCAACCATGGAAAAAGAATGTTTAGCTGTAGTGTTTTCTTCCCAAAAGTTGCGGCACTATATGCTGAACCAAAGTACAAAGCTCATATCTAAGTTTGATCCACTTAAATACCTTCTCTCTAAAGCAGTACTCATAGGCAGACTAGCAAAATGGATAATGATTGTAAGTGAGTTTGACATAGAATATATGGATCGAAAAGGTATAAAAGGACAAGTAATCACATATCAATTAGTAGAAGCACCAATAATAGATATTCATCCTATCCATCCTAAGTTTCCTGATGAAGAGCTATTCAATTTATATCCTTTAGTAGTTTGGTAATTGTACTTTGATGGATCATATACACAAAATGGATCCAAAGCTGGAATATGTTTCATCACCCCTCAAGAAGATTGTATGCCAAAATCATACATGATTGCTTTCCCTTGCACAAATAATATTGCTGAGTATGAAGCTTTGATCACTGGATTACACATGGCAGTACAATGGGCTATCACACAACTACAGGTCTTTGGAGATTCTCAGTTGGTTATTAAACAAGTCTTGGATGAATATCAAATAAAAGATGAAAAGCTTCTCCCATATAAGTTGATGGTGGATGATTAAATCAAGAAATACTTTTCCAAGATCACATTTGAGCAAATTCCTAAAATAAACAATAAAACAATAGATGCTATGGCTACAATCAGGTCTCTTCTAGACATGCCTTCCAATGCACACAGATGTGAATTTTTGGTTGAACAACTTTTGGTCCCAGCTTTTGAAGTTCCACAATCTAAGCTTGTATGTGAAATTGTTGGTCCCAATTCTCCTTGGTATGAGGATATATACAAGTATCTCTGCCATGGTACCCTTCCATTCCAACTATCTAGTACTCAACGTAAAACCTTTATCCGCCGAGCCTCTCCTTACAACATCCTTGGAGAAACCCTATACTGTAAGAGTCTCAATGGTATCCTTCTTAGATGTCTTGACTCGAAAGAAGCTAATGTTGCCCTAAGCGAGGTACATGAAAGTGTATGTGGTTCGCATTCCACTGGCCCTAACCTTACTAAGAAACTCTTGAGAGCTGGATATTATTGGCCAACCATGGAGCAAGATGCACAAAATTTTGCTAAGCGATGTCTACAATGTCAAAAATATGGGGATTTGATACATGCTCCAGCACATGAGTTACAACCTGTTATTACCCCTTGGCCTTTTTCGCAGTGGGGACTCGATCTCATAGGAAAGATCCATCCACCCTCATCCAATGGTCACAAGTTTATCATCACTGCCATGGAGTATTTTACAAAGTGGGTTGAAGCCATACCAATGACTTATATCATCGACAAACAAATATCCAAATTTATCCTTCATTATATGATTTTCTGATACAGAGTTCCACAAGCCATTGTCATTGATAATGGATGTCCTTTTAAGAAACAAGAAGTCTGTAAGCTATGCAACAAATTCCATATCCAACACAGGTTTTCTACACCTTACTATCCCTAGATTAATGGCCAAGCTGAGGTTTCTAACAAAACTATTATCAAAATCCTCAAAAAGATAGTCAATGAAGTTGGTCATGATTATCATCTACAACTTAATCCAGCCTTGTGGGCCTACCGAACCAGTGTCAGAACTCCCACTGGTGCTATCCCCTATGCTCTTGTATATGGCACCAAAGTTGTCCTACCCGTCGAGGTCAAGATCCCATCACTGAGAGTATCACTACATCATATCATCTCTGGTGAGGAATATAGGATATCCAGACTAAATGATCTAGAGCTACTGGATGAAAGATGCCTCACAGCCCTCAATCATCTTCAAGTTTATCAAAACAGTCTTTGCCATAGCTACAACAAAAGGATTAGAGAAAGAAGGTTTCAGGTAGGAGACCTTGTCCTTAAAGGGAATTAGAAGAATCAACAGGATCGTGAAAAGAAAGGCAAATTTGAACCAAATTGGCTAGGACCTTTTGTGATCACATCAGTCTATGGATCGAGAGCTTACACTCTCTCAACACCTGAAGGAATTCCTTTGGATGAACCCATCAACTGTGTTCATCTGAAGAAGTTTTATTATTGATCCTTGGAATATCCCATTCAAAAAAAATAGTAAAGATAAATAATCCATCCTCTAGTGAAAACCTGGTAAACAGGCGCCTTGGATAAGTACCATAGTGAAAACCTGGCAAATAGGCGCTATGTGTAAAACCAACTTTTGTTGTCTATTCAGTTTTTGTTTTCCCATAATAAACACCATCCATCCCATAATAAAATCCATCCACCCCCTAAATACATTTCACCTATACCATAATAACATCATTCCCTTTCCATCCCCATGCTTACTCCTATCATGGTTGGAAATTGTTGAAGTTGAGATATCATTTTGTCCATCGTCTACCTAGATCTAGGTCATCTAATCCGTCATCGTTCATAATAAATTCATCCCATATTGGGGGCACTTGCTTCCACTTATTCTTTGGAGTGGATACTTAAAGCATCATCATTAAACATCCTATCAAACATCCAACCAATCCCATAGATCCATAATCTTGTCAAACCATCAACTTTCATCATCACCATCAATAAAATAATAAGAACTACATCTCATCTTTCTCGTTAAGTGCCTTGATCCTGTGGATATAGGGTATGTAGGTAGTCTGGAATACAAAGGAAGTATCCAGACTCAGGCACAGGTGATACATCTCTTCCATCTTTCATCTTTTGTTCACATCTTCACTAATCACCATCTTCATCCATCTCATATTTCTTCAATCATCTTTACCCCACATCATCAATAAACACCTAGAACTACATATCATCATGTCTCATCATCATCGTGTTGTGCTTTGATCCCATGGATACATGGTATGTAAGCAGTCTAGAATATGAAGTATTCAGTATGCAAGCATAGACGACGCATTCTTCTATCTTCCATTTCCATTTGACTAACTCAAGCAAAAAACCAAACTACACGTGTCTCGATAGCTCAAGCACTCATAAAATCAAAGGTAAAATAAAGACATCTATTCGCATGCCTTTAGCCAACATTTGCTATATCCATCCAACATCTCAGCCTTCAATAAGATATATTTTTCCTCACAACAAGGCACTATCCAATGTATCTAAGAGTACCCTCTTTTGGAAAGAGAACATGATGGTTGTGTCGTTGTTTTTCTTTTGGTTTATCTTTTGTCCCTTTCTAAAGCCTAGTTAGGTTGCCTTGATTCATCATATCTTGGTATGTCATGATGAAGTATGGACTGGGGCATGGTCATTTTCTTTCATATGTTGTTTTTGTGGGATGATCTTATTCTCTTACTATGCCTAATGGTATCTTGTACGTGTTGGGATTAGCATCTTGCATATCAATATCTTTTGCATCTGGGGAGCTAAACAGTCTCTTATGTACTAAGACTATTCTATGCTAAGACTATTTCCTATACATATTATAACCAACAAGGTTTCATTATGTTTAGTAGAAATAAGTTCAAACTGTTGCTTGAAGCATCAAAGTCCATCTCAAAACAACTAATATTCATATCTTGTGTATGATGGATCAACATCTTGACCTCATATGATAGACAAGATTGTATTATGCTGAATACATTGGATACATTGACACCTTAGTCTTCTATGCCCTGGTGCATAATATCCATATGCTATATCAAATATAAGGATTGCAATCTCTAAATTTTGTGTGGAACCATTGTCAAAAAGCTGCTTCGATCATCTAGTATCCATCATCCATCCATTTATCTCGCAATAAAACTTATAGCTCTCACAAGGATTGATCAGTTGAATTTCACCTAATTTCTTCTATTTATCATCATCTTTATCTCCGTCATCTTCATCCTATAAAACAATCATGTTAGACATATATCATTATCACACATCATTATATACATATATATCATGCATAACATAAATCATTTCGCATCATCCATTCACATAAGCATATATACATTTCCATAACTATGCATCCATCATAAGAATTACATTATTCAATAATAATCATATCTATGTTTCATTTTACCATCTATCCATATGCATGTCATAATCATAACAACATAGTACCATAAAGATAAGCATCATACATGTGCATCCATAATTATAACACCACATATCGCCATCAAATCCATCATATATATACATCTAGGTCAATATACAAGTGTCTCATCATGTACAAAATGAATCGATATATACAAATTGGCTATCCAAGAGCCATCAAAATAAATATATCAAATCGTAGGCCTCAAAATGATACAACATGATACAAAAACTGATACAATATATACAAAGCAGGCCATCCCTGATGTCTTGGGTGGGTGGCACTCACTGAGGAAGCCTCACCCTGATCTCCACCAGCTCCCTGAGACCCTCCTACACCTACCTGTAGGGGTGGCCCCGCAACTGATGGCCCAAATCTCCTTGTCCTCCATGAACCTGAAGCCCTAGATCTAGTCCTGAAACTAGGCTGTCTCTGATCCGCAAGCACTACTCCAAAGTATAAACCTCTATAGTACTCTGCCTCTGCTTGTGTCATACTAATCTCAACCTACACCTGACTAAGCTCTCTAGACAAGTATAAGGTAGCCTGATCCATACCCAATACATCTATAGCGATATCCCGCTCTGCTGTCAACCTTTGTGCCCTCTGCACTACTGCATCCCTTGGCGCAGTAAGTCTCACCACAACTCCATCATCTGGTATTGGTTGTGTCTGTGCCTGATCCTATCTCATAGCAACTATGGCTCTATCCATGTCTACCTCTAGCCTCATTCTCCTGCCTATCTCCCTCTGTAGCTGAAACAGCAAGCTAGTCTTTGCATCTCCCTGATCTCCTCCTCCTCGTCCACCTCCAACCTCAACCTACTATTGCGGTGGTTAGACTTGAACCTGTCTAGGAACTTGTCCTAGCCCCTGCTGTTGTCCTTGCACCTATGGAGCCTGTCCTTGAGCAATCACATGTACCCTCAGGGGTCGTCTCTATCCCCTCGCTCTCCTACGAACCAGTCAATGTACCGCCACCTCTCCTACCTCACCCAGAATGGTCAACCGAGTAGATCTATGTAGTAGCCAATAAGCATCATACTCTGGAGTAGTGTCAGGATTAGCAGGACCTAGAATCCAATCCCACACCACCAGCTGTAAATCCTCAGAATCTGCCATGGTTGCCTCCACTATGAGCTCAGGCCCCCAATCTGGAATCTCCCTCTGTGTCCTCCCATATATAGCATCTCCTACTAGTACAGTCTTGGCAATCAAAACTATTGAAGTACCCTCTTTGGAAGATATCACTCAATAACATATATGCTCTTCCCAAAGAGATACCTCGGTTGCCATACATATAACAACTACTCAGCATCATCACCCAACTCTCACAATCCCTCCATGGTCTCTAAATGAACTGATCCATCTCATCCAATGTTTGTCTCTAGTATACATGAGCATTAAGCTTCCTGTATGTAGTAGCACCTCCATATATGTGAACATAAGGCTCTCCTGCTGCCCTCTACTATAACCCAACTGGCCTTGTCACAACAATGTGCTCATATGCCCATACATGCATCAGAGTGACTCTAGCTGACATGCTCAAACCAAACAATTATGCACAATCATGTAGATAATGATATAGCTACCCTAATACACATGGTCCCATGCATATCTAACTCCATACTCAAACAAGCCCCCCATGACAGTCCCCCATCCCACAAGGAATCCTTGTGCCCATCTATTCGGCACTAGGAAATGGATGATCACCACCACTAACCTTTGCAGTCTATCACAGTGTCCCCTCATCATCCATATGGGTATCTCATGGTCCTCAACCCCTATATCAGGAGTACCAAACAATCATCGCAGTGCATTAGGACCTCACTCTAGATCATAATTGATACGCTCACCATCAATCAGGATCCACAATATCCGTCATACATCCTCCAATGTGATGGTAGCCTCTCCAGTCAGAAACAAGAAAGAACTGTGCTCACTATACTATCACTCCACTAATGCCACCATCAATGCAAGATGAGTTCATACAGGGGTGATACATGCCGCATGTTGTAAGCCAACAATCTCTAAGAACAAGTGCTCATCCGCGTCTAAATGCCTCACCAATGCCAAATCTGCTAGATGCACCTCCCTCAATAGTAACATTGGTAATACATTCTGAAAACATCAATTCAATTAAGCATTACTTCGTAAGTTATGCCTAATTCACTAAAACAATATAAAATCTTAAGATTGCCTATTTTTTTACCAAAAGTGACTTATTTTTGTGATAAGCGATTGATTATCAGTCATGGGTGACTTAGAAAACCAAATGCGATCTTCTGTCACTCAAAAGTGACCTAGACCACCAAAGGCGAGCTGCTACTCATCAAAAGTGAGCTTTTTCACCAAAGGCGCATTGTAACACTCCTAACCTAACTTTTCGACCATATGAAACCTAAATGACCAAACGTGACTAACTCGTGTTCATATGCGATTCAAAAAGCTAAATGCAACTTCTTTTCACTACATGCATGAATTTATGACACTTTTGGACCTCACTAATGATGCATATTGAGAAAGTTTTTGATACATATCGGTGCGGGAACTCCTGGATGTCCTGATGCACTCTAAATCACTAGAGCTCTAGAATTCTCAAAGAAAATAGCACAAATGAGTTGAAATGAGCCCTTGAAACCTATTTAAAGAGTTAAACCTTAATTTTTCTGCTAAACCAAAACCTAATTTCTTCCTTTTCATCCCTAATTTGTTTTCCCATCCAAACCCTAATTCTTCGTGTTAATGTTGTTTAGTCTTGTCATCTAATTGTGAGTCAACTCAGTCTTTTCCCAGTGGCTTGGATTTCCTCTCGAGGGGGCATCACCTGCCAATTTCACTGGGGCATAGCTTGTTATTTCACATACCAGTTTTATCTTCTTTGAAACATCCTAACGGACATTGTCTCAAAGAGGGGCAAAATGTAGACACCCAAAATTGACCCTTCAACCATTTGTTAATTTGTCACATTATTCACCAATGCATATGTTGATTTTGTCTAGTACACTTGTATCAATTAATCAATTTTCTTCTAAAATAAATAAAATTAAATATTTTATTTATTTATCTTCTCATCATGCATATAGATTAAATAAATTTATTTATTTAATTTATATTGATTCTTCAAAATTTCTAAATTTAGCTCCTTCCTTTATCATTTAAAAATAAATTAGATTAATTTATTTGTTTAATTTGTTTTTATCATTTCGTTATCTTATCACTTTCCTCTATGTGTACAAGTCGGCCTTGTCCATAGTTTGTTGAAAATTAAAATACAAAAAAATGATTTAATTGGTTTTAAAATCAGTCATCCACATCATCCAACTCTTAAAATAGAAAAGCATCCTATTTTAAGAAAATTAATCCTATCATTATCAACAAACCACCTACAATCATTTAATAAAAACTATCCCTATGGACACATGTCTTATACACATTCATCCAAGCCTCTTGATTAATCTCATCCATTCATATAGCCACCTTTTTTCTACTGTTGATTAATCTTGGTTGAGAGATATATATAAACCCTCTCACTCCTCTCATTTCATCATATCCCACACAATCTTGATAGCATCCAGATTATCATCTTATGCATATCACCTCCATTGAGCATCCATCAAGTACTTTGAGCATATCATCAATCATCATGGTAACTTTAACAACTATGGTTGTTCACTATTGAGAAGCAATCCACATTCCAACCAAGGAATCAATACAATCTAGGTGACATTGTTCTTTGATTTGTTTTCATTTTGTGTCATTTAGATGGATTCTTTGAAGGTGGTAGGATTAGGTTTTGATTGTAATGCTTGATCTTATTAACCCAATTTTTCCTCACACACACCTAGTCCTGCCCTATTTTGGGTTAGGCCCTAATTTGAAATGTCGGTTATATGACCATTGTTAGGTCCTATGCGACACCTAAAGTTTGAATTGTGAAATTCTTGGCAGGAATGTTTGTAGTTGCATATATAAGCATGTTTAGGTTTTTATTTGCAAACTAGAATATGATTGCGAACTTTAGGCATACTTGTGATTTTAGAGCATTCATGATATTCATTGTTGTAGAGCAGAGCATGGTTATTGTGTTTATGGTTGTAGATTTGACTTCATCTTCTCATGTGATTGAAGAGCCTTCATTTATGTGAGATCTACACTTCAAGGTGACATCTATTGTGTTTTCTATCATTTATCATTTGGATTTTGCCTCTATTCTGCAGGGATACACACTTTTATCTAACAACGGTGTTTAGAAGACTTGAATGTCTCTCTAGGGCTTGATTGAGGCAAGCCTCTAAACACCACTACTGTTGGAAAATATGTAGATAGCAAAGAGGGGGGTGAATCAGCTATCTTAAATATTTTAACTTTCTTTCCTTGTTAAAAATTAGTGCAACATTAAAACATATAAGCATACATAACCATGAGAGCAGAAATAAAATCAACACACATAACACAGTAATTTTTACATGGAAAACCCTATTAAGGGAAAAACCATGGGGTGACTAACCCAAGATTGTATTGTCTGTTAAAAGAATAAGAAGTACAAAATGGCACTTGCCAATTAGGGCTCACTGCCTAAGCACACTGCTCACAAGAGGCACACTATCTACAAGAGACTCACTATCTACAATGTATATAGAAGGTAACCAGGTGTTTGAACTAAAGAGAGGCATCCACACATGATGAGGTTCAGTTCCGGTTAGGCTCAATATACTAATCTAATGCACTTCATTCTTCATTTGCTTTAGTGTTGTTGTTCTATCACATACCAGACTTGTATTACTGCTTCCACACTTCTTTCTACCTTTCCTCACACACTATATTGTCCCCCACACACCTTCATACTGAAATCCATTTGGTATATATATATATCCGCATCAAGGATCTCAATATCTATCTAGTCGGCAACCGAGATACTCAAGATATTTCCAAGACACTGATCTGTCGACTGAATCCATGCTTAATATGTGATGCGTATCAAAGACATAGACATAGAAGTCATCAATCATGTTGGCCAACCATGTATGATCCCTCAAATAGCTTGATCACCATCAATTTCTCATCTGGATTAAAGTCTGATGCTCTGTCGGTCAGTTCTGCCTCAGTCTACTCTGCCTGTCAGGAACCCAACACTTATATGCTCATATCTTTTCACTCATTCATCATCGGAGGCTCAATCTCTGGAATATAGTAGTCATGATACTCTTCTTGACTTACCTAAGTCCGCACTTTGCTGAGTTACACCCTCTGAGAGATCCGGACCTGATTGTCAGACCTTGCTACATGCTCTGTTCTTACTCACCAGACCAAAACACTCTTCAATCTGTCTTCCGGTAGAGACATACTATGTGCTGCGGATGTGTGGGATGGACTTTGTTGCCATCAATGACAACATTCATGAAGCAACACAATATCTCTTGCCAACAATCTCCGCCTTTGGCATTGATGGCAACACTTAGTGAAAAATGACTAAGTGTCGTAGCAAACTCCCCCTTGGCTGATGCTCTGTCTTATGTACACTTTTACCGGAGCTCCCTCTTGGTTGGATTCCACATTTTTTACTACTCCTCACTCCCCCTTTGACATCAATGGCAAAGGGTGGAATCCGCAAACCAAAATTTATAAAAATCAACCTATACACAACCGCATAAGTATATAAACATGTTATATTTACATATACTTAAGTATATCCGCAAAGGTGGTCTTCAACTGTACAAATTTTGTCACCCAACTCTGCTTCATCCTATCCAAAATTGAAATGTGACCACTCAACAAGAATGCATAAGCTTTTGCCCTTCTTAAGTCTATCAAATCACTAGTCCGGGCTGTGGTCTGAGCATCAGTTAAGGCCTCATGCATGGCCTCTAACTTAGGGATAATTATCACTCTAAGTTCACTCATCCTACTTATTGTATTCTTCCTCTCCTTTTCAAGCTTCTTTATTTCATTTATAATGGCAATGGCCTGGCACTCTTGATTCATTATAGAGGTGGTGAGGGGATCAAAATTCTAAGATAAACTTGACAGTTTATCTTCTTGTTCTTTCACCTTCTTTTCAATATCCTCTGTCACTTTAGACCAGGATAGACAAAATTTGTAAATTTCTCCACCATCTTTAAGAGCATTTTCTAGGCTCTTTATCTCAATATCTAGGGTCCTCTTATCATTAGCTATGAGTCCCTGTACTTCAGTGAATCTCTTTCCCAAAAATTCTTTCCAGACTTTCTCTTCTGCTGATTTTTCTAAAGAATCAAAATGGGTGCTAACAGAATTAACCAGGGATTTCAAGTGACTGGATGGAGAGACCGAAGGATCCTTTTGGAAGGATGGCATGATCTTCTCTAGCATCCCAGATGCAATCTCTATCAACTCGCAGTCTTCCATGTGAGACTTTAGAAGCTTCTCTTTTGCTTTAGCTTGAGCAAAAGATGCTATCTTCATTGTCTGGACCGGAGAAAGGGAATCAAAATTTAGTGGTACTTGAAACAATTCTGGTTCATCTATCTTTATCATTTCTTTATTCAAGAAGCTCTTTACTGCCTCTACAATGACTCTTGCTGGAGACTGAGTCTTCTTTCCTTTTGCAACCTTAGAACTATCATCAGGAGTCTTCTCTGTTTGATCTTCTTCTCTTTCCTTTACCTCCTCTTCTTGATTCAATTTCTCCTCTTCTCTTCCTTCTCCTTTAGTACTTGAGTCTAGAGTAGGATTCGGAGGAGAGATGTTAACTTCTTCATGGAATTCCTCTTCTAGAACAGAGGAATCCAAGTCCTTAGATTTCTCCTCATCTATCTCTTTGGACTCTTCTACATTTTTCTTAGTGGATTCTTCTTTTGATGCACTTAATCCTTCGACACTCATGGTAGAAGGTTCTTCATATATTTCCTCTATAATAGGAAGATTTAATCTCATGAAGGCATTCCGGAGGATGTCTTCTATTTCGTTTGCCACCTAATCAGTCTCTCCAATCATAAGTTTGTTCATTCTTGCTTTGCTCTGGAACTCATCCATGTAGTCCTTAAAGATCATGGCCATTTGTTTTGGAGTAATGGAAGGATAGAGCTGAATTGCAATCTGTTCTTGGATCTCTAGGTCCTTTGCCTTAGCATTCTCCTTTCTTAGTTCCAATACCTTCTCTAGACTTTTGGGAATTAGAGAGATGATTTCAATGACTACTTTATTATAAATGTTTAGATACCTGACTGTGGCATCTTCCAAGATCTTCTTGTTAGTATCACTATATTCATCATAAAATTTAGTGACTGGTTGTAGGTTCCCATCCACTGTGACTGCCTTGATGATATCATCAATAGAGAGAGTAGGCCTTTCAACAAATTCTTTTGCCTCTTCTTCCTTGTTTTTATTGGTAGAAGATTCCACGAAAGTTTTCCTCTTCTTCTTCATTTTCTTAACTTCCTCATCCAACTATGTTTCTTCATCATCCTTTTGGCTTATGTAGGACCTTATGGTCGTTCTCTTTTCTCCCTTTCCAGATGTCTTGGCTTCTAGTTTTGAGGCTCTTGAGCTCTTAGAGGTGGCAGGTGCAGAGCTCTTGGAAGATCTAGTCTGGGAGGAGGCTTGCATCGGAACACTTTCTTTTTCTGCTTCTTGTCTCTCTTTCTCAGCTCTTTCTATTTTCTCCCTGTTGGCATCAACTGCTTCTTTTGATATGCCATATCTTTTGGTAATTTCCTCTACTTCCCTTCTCACTTTTCTTTTTATCTCTAGTCTTAATTCAACATGTATCTTTACACTTAATTCTTCAAAGGTTCCAAATCTTTCTGCCTCAGGGTCCTTTGGTTGACTTAGCAAGTGTTAAACATGTAGCTTCAGAATTTTCTCATCTATTTCGTAGCCCATTGGCATTATCCATACTATTCTGGGCTCAACTGCCTCTATTAGGCATTGATTAGTGTCTACCATAAAACACACTGTATCCTTGTATTTTTCAACTAGAGATTGAGGAATTCTTTCTTTGGCCTGCATCATACTTTGGAAGTTCTTGAAGTATCCCCAGAGTGCTATACTTTGAGCCTTGGCATCACCAAGCCCATACATGTAGTCTCTGATTTGTATGGCAACTGGTCTGTCATTTTGCCATACCCAACCACTTGATCTAGGTAGTTCATTCATATAGTAAAAGAACAGACACATTATTAAGCCACCATACTTGAATGAGTTCTTTTTGTCCTTGATCTTCTGCAAGTTTTCTAACAGTTGGTTCAGGAGAAGGTCGCATAGATCATAATCTACATTTTCCCTTTGCATTTGATATGCAGTATATATTACAGTTCTGGACACAGAATTCTCCCTGCTGGAATGATAGATTTTGTAACTAATTATCATAGAGGCAAACTTTATATCTCGATCTGTGATATCCTCTATTGTCATTGCTCTTTTGTCAAACTTGGATCTGGTAGCCTCACTTATTGTCTGATTCTTGACAGATTTGAGTGCAGACAACCTGTTGGTTTTTCTTCTGAATCAGCATTAGGGTTTGCCACTTCTAATGCACAGGCAGATTCAGCCAACTAAATACAGGAGGTTCCGTGAGCTCCTCCCCTTCACTTCTAGTTTTGCCGCACCAAGGGGGGTGTCCCTATTTGATAAAAGTATAACCTTGACTAGCTCAATGACATAAGGATTTACTTGACAGCAACAGGCAGAATACTCTCATGTATGGACCAAGATTTGTGTAACAAATCACAAGGTTGGCAACATTCTTGGACATGATGTCTGGTTGGGTATGAGAGCATGCAGGGATCCTAATCCTACTCCTACAACTAACAGGTGGAAGGATGAAATGGTTTGATTTGATTTTTGGATGCAAAGCTAGACATGGTATATAACCTCAACACAGAGCTAGATTGGTTCCTATCCAGGGCTTGGAGTCGGTAGACATACACCTATGAATGATCAGCATGAACAACTAAAACTGGATTTCAGGGGGATATACATGATATCTCCCAATACAGAGTGTTAAGTTGTCTATACTTATGGCATCCCTATTGTAGTATACCCTTCCTAATATTCAATCTGAAAATAGTTTAATCTACCCCTTGAGCAGAAGTTAAAAGATTAAACATTCAACACAGGAATTCTATGTTCTAGAATCTCAGACATTCCTTGAATGCCTGGACTCAGAAGAAAGATACATGCAAAACTGGAGACAGAATCAGCATAACACATGCAAACATAGCATTATTCATATAAAATTGACCATGAAATCAGTGGATTCGTGCACAAATGTACAACAGGAGATACATAAACTCGTAAGTTTTGCTGCACAGAGCAACCAAAACCAGTTGTATCTCATTATAGAGCCAAAATGTCTAGTTTTCAACAACCAAAACAATGGTAACATAGTCTGCTTACATTAGCCAGAAAGTGTACCACAGCAATTAATTACAAGGCTTTTTCAAAAATCCGCCAGATACAGATCCTTCAAAGGAATAACACTCAGAATTTATTGCTGCAGAGATAGAAAGTAGACAATGGTGGCCTCGAGCCCTGTGCCACCATCTGGAAGTCCTCATGCCAAAAATCGGGTACATGACTATTCAACAACTCGCCCATGCCCCTGCTACAGTTGCCATTGATGGCTCAACCACCTGCGGCCACTTGAAAACTGTCGCAGCACTTCAAAAAAGAAATTCCCGCCAAAACGCGTTCACCACAGGTTCAAAATAATGCAGGGAGATTAATCCCACATGCATGGTGTAGAGACCACCTTAGTAGTTTAAAAGCATAGTCACTTGCATAATAGGTGTCGAGCGCTTTTGCCATGCTCGACACACGCTCCTTCACCCAAAAGCCCATCGCCCAGACCCAGGCCATCGGCCAACTCCCAAATCCTCCTGTCGATCTATCAAGTCTTGCCGACGACACCTCCCGAAAGCCTACAACTTCCATATCGGCCAGAGATGCATCATCAGGCCAACCATCCAAACCTTCGCCAATCTCAAAGGTCATGCCGACGACATCTTCGCCAGCCACACACTGCTCCTCCTTCCGTCGGTGTGACATACACCATTGGGCAAGTCAAAAACTCTTCGGCCAATCGCACAAAGTCACACCGATGCTCATTCCAAATCCCTCCATCGGTGATATCAACACTATCGGCCAAACCCAAAGCTCCCCAGCCGATGGACCAAACTCTCACCGATGAAGTCTCCACATTCCTCGCCTGTCATTATGACCAAAGCCATCGGTGAACAACAAAATGCCTACACCGATAGAACTTGTCACCTCGATAGACACATCCTCCTTGGTCCCATCGGCCAAGCCCCCCATCATCGGCACAACTCAAAACACTCACGCCGACAATACAACACACGCTGATAACATCCATCGGCCAAACACAAATGAAGCCTGCCGACGATGAATATCACACCGATGGCATCTCCATCGGCCAAACCAAACACATCGGAGGGAACAAAAAATAGCTCGCCGATGATGCCGATCACTCCGATGAACCAAAAACATAAAGCTCCGAACCTTTGAACCATGAACCGGTTCAAACGGATGGTTCAACCGAGAAGTTCAACGCCGAATGGAGCACTTCAAAAAGAACATTTGCCGAACACAAACACAAAGCCTTGAACCATTGAACCATGAACCAAAAGGGTTCAACACGGTGGTTCAAAACGATGGTTCAATCATAATCTGAGCACTCAAAAAGAAGTTTCACTGATAGAGAAAGTCACAGCGATGAACAAGGAAACTTAGGGCCCAAAAAGAAAAAACCCTCCAACATCTGCGCTCAGATCCAGACCAAAATTAGTGCCAACACTGGCTCTGTCTGGGGATGTGCAGGTGCAAAACTACAGCGAGGACCTCAGAATCTCTGGTTTTGCAGATTGGGCCATATCTATTGGGCAAGAGAGTCGATCATTGCACCAACTTGCACAAAAACTATATTTTTAGTCATCACTTGGGTGGCCCCGGGTAGCCAAAAAGGAAGAACCAAAATTTTTTCCTGCCAAATGCTTGATTCCAAACTGAAAGATCCCAATCCCAATTGAAAAAATTGGCATAGTTTGTCCATAAGGTCATTTGCTCAATTAGATATTCCACCACCTTTGACAGCTTGCCACTTGTAGTACTGCCTCTGTCACTCTGCATTTTAAAATCAAACATGCAACCATACATGCTAAAAAATCCTTCAGCATTAAGCAACATATGCATGTTATACTCTTCAGATGGTACATCATACTGCTCTTGGCAGTCTTCATCATTTATCTAGCTACTGCACACCATCAGGCACTCATCTAGCTGATCCAAAAACTTAAAATACTCAGAAAAAATGAGACCCCCAATATCTACTAATATTGAAAACAAATCCTGATCCACACACCCAATGTTGCACATATCTAAACTAGGTGATGATGAACATCCATCATTCACAGTTTGCAAATCCATAGTATCTTCACAAGAACTGAAGATATCTGATTCATATGCCCCCCACTCACAAACTGATGTAACACCAAGGTCAACAGTCTCCTTATATTCATCATCATCCTCAAAAAGAGGATTAATCCTACACCACTGAAAGTCAAGATTCACAGCATCAAAGGCATCTGTAGACTCATCATAAAGGGGATTAACACTCACCGCAAAGGCCTCTACTTCTTCTTCATGATACTCCAATTCTTCTTTAGTACTATCAGATCCAGAGTCATAAGAAGAACAAACCTGATCCATGAATTGATCATGGATATCATTTCTATCAACTGATTGCCCCATATACAAGATTTCTGCTGTTTCAATGCATTCTGAAGTTGAGCTATCTGCATCATTCTCCATCCCTCTAATACTTCCTGATGAAACTGATACTGACTGTTGATCCACATGATCACAACCTTGCACAACTGGATCATTTAAACATGATGGCTCTTTGATAAGGGCTGGTATGTAAATATTACTTGAAAAACCATTGTTTTCAACTTCATTTGTTGGGCAAAACAAGACATCCTCCTTTATAACAAAAACATCATCAACTTGAAATAATGCAAAAACTGGGACAACAGGGGTGTGAATACTTTGACATTCATTGTCAACTCTTGAATTAAATCTTTCATTAACATCGGGGGCTGCAGGACAACAAAATTTTTTAGAAAAATAACCCTTTTGTATTCCATACCTCCAATTGTTTTCAATATCTATTGCAAACTGATGTGCCTGATGCAATGTGGTGGGCTCCTTGTCTCTTAATCTGTAACTCATTTTCTTATCAAAAGCTCCCAAATAGACAACTAAGCACAGTGCATCATTACGTCTCATGCATTCTGGAATTCTATTCAATGCCCTCATAAATCTAAGGTTAAAGGCTAGGATCAACTCACCTTCTTCAATATGGATGTACATAAAATTACTAATAACTACATATTTAGAGATTCTTTCACCATATTGTACTAGAAATGCAGATTTAAAACCATGCCAAGAGCTGACAGAGTGAGCTGGAAGGTAGGAAAACCAGTCCCTTGCATCTTCATCTAGAGATTGAACAAATAATCTCATAACCACATCCTCATGGTCAATCTCAAAGTCATCTATCACATTCATAAACTGATGCAAGTGTCTCTCAGCTGATTCATCCTTTATACCATTAAATTTAGGCAAACAAATTCTGATTTTAGGTGGAAGAGCATTTGGATAGCCACAAATGCCACTGAAATTTATGGGCTTATATCTGTCTATGTTGAAACTTCTTTTATTACATTGTTGGGACTGACTACTATACATTTTTGCACTTGACACTTCACAAGGGTGCATAGGCTGATAATACATCCTTTATGTTTTTGCAACCCTCCTCTCTACTCAGATTTTCTACAAACAATGACTTTAGGCACTCAAAATTTAGACTGTTTTTTCAAACTTTCCTAAAGTCCTTTAAATGAGTCTTTTTAGCAACCTTGCATGCCCTTTGAAATACCGAATAAGTTCTAATAAAAGCATGCAAGCTCTGCTTTCACCAATGTTTCCCTTTTAACCAGTGCTATCTCACCAAATAGGGAGTCTGTCAAACAATATGAAATACCTGGATATGTTGCAGGAGCTGCAAATTCTTCTCTGACTGATTTTGTTCTTTTATCAGGTTCTTTGATGTAGAGTTGCCACCTCCTTGAAGAGGAATGAGCTTCAAACAAGCTGAAGCTGCAAATTGATTTCTTTCTTTCTGGGTCATCCACCAGCAGAGTCACATATACAACCTTTTTCTCTGCTGCAACAAACACATCCAGGCCTAATTCTTCAATCTCGTAGACTCAAACTTTCATGGATATGACATTGATCTCCCCAGTGGAGTCGCCATTTTTGTTGGTGACTTGGATGGGCACACAGATATTTCACCAGGGAGGACAAAAATAACAATTTTCAAATCACCATCCCCAGTAGAGTCGCCATTTTTGTTGGTTTTTCTTCTGAATTAGCATTAGGGTTTGCCACTTCTAATGCACAGGCAGATTCAGCCAACTGAATACAGGAGGTTGCATGAGCTCCTCCCCTTCACTTCTGGTTCTGCCGCACCAAGGGGGGTGTCCCTATTTGATAAAAGTATAACCTTGACTAGCTCAATGATAGAAGGATTTAACTTGACAGCAACAGGCAGAATACTCTCATGTATGGACCAAGATTTGTGTAACAAATCACAAGGTTGGCAACATTCTTGGACATGATGTCTGGTTGGGTATGAGAGCATGCAGGGATCCTAATCCTACTCCTACAACTAACAGGTGGAAGGATGAAATGGTTTGATTTGATTTTTGGATGCAAAGCTAGACATGGTATATAACCTCAACACAGAGCTAGATTGGTGTCTATCCAGGGCTTGGAGTCGGTAGACATACACCTGTGAATGATTAGCATGAACAACTAAAATTGGATTTCAGGGGGATATACATGATATCTGCCTTACAGATATCTTCCAATACAGAGTGTTAAGCTGTCTATACTTATGGCATCCCTATTGCAGTATACCCTTCCCAGTATTCAATCTGAAAATAGTTTAATCTACCCCTTGAGTAGAAGTTAAAAGATTAAACATTCAACACAGGAATTCTATGTTCTAGAATCTCAGACATTCCTTGAATGCCTGGACTCAGAAGAAAGATACATGCAAAACTGGAGACAGAATCAGCATAACACATGCAAACATAGCATTATTCATATAAAATTGACCATGAAATCAGTGGATTCATGCACAAACGTACAACAGGAGATACATAAACTTGCAAGTTTTGCTGCACAGAGCAACCAAAACCAGTTGTATCTTATTACAGAGCCAAAATGTCCAGTTTTCAACAACCAAAACAATGGTAACACAGTCTGCTTATATTAGCCAGAAAGTGTACCACAGCAATTAATTACAAGGCTTTTTCAAAAATCTGCCAAATACAGATCCTTCAAAGGAATGGTGCTCAGAATTTATTGCTGCAGAGACAGAAAGTAGACAATGGTGGCCTCGAGCCCTATGCCACCATCTGGAAGTCCTCATGCCAAAAATTAGGTACATGACTGTTCAACAACTTGCCCATGCCCCTGCTACAGTCGCCATTGATGGCTCAACCACCCGCGGCCACTTGAAAACCATCGCAGCACTTCAAAAAAGAAATTCTTGCCAAAACGCGTTCACCACAGGTTCAAAATAATGCAGGGAGATTAATCCCACATGCATGGTGCAGAGACCACCTTAGTAGTTTAAAAGCATAGTCACTTGCATAATAGGTGTCGAGTGCTTTTGCCATGCTCGACACACACTCCTTCACCCAAAAGCCCATTGCCCAGACCCAGGCCATCAGCCAACTCCCAAATCCTCCTGCTGATCTATCAAGTCTCGCCGATGACACCTCCCGAAAGCCTACAACTTCCATATCGGCCAGAGATGCATCATCGGGCCAACCATCCAAACCTTCACCGATCTCAAAGGTCACGCCGACGACATCTTCGCTAGCCACACACTGCTCCTCCTTCCGTCGGTGTGACATACACCATCGGGCAAGTCAAAAACTCTTCGGCCAATCGCACAAAGTCACACCGATGCTCGTTCCAAATCCCTCCATCGGTGATATCAACACTATCGGCCAAACCCAAAGCTCCCTAGCCGATGGACCAAACTCTCACCGATGAAGTCTCCACATTCCTCGCCTTTCGGTATGACCAAAGCCATCGGCGAACAACAAAATGCCTACACCGATAGAACTTGTCACCTCGATAGACACATCCTCCTTGGTCCCATCGGCCAAGCCCCCCATCGTCAGCACAACTCAAAACACTCATGCCGACAATACAACACACGCCGATAACATCCATCGGCCAAACACAAATGAAGCCTGCCGATGATGAATATCACACCGATGGCATCTCCATCGGCCAAACCAAACACATCAGAGGGAACAAAAAATAGCTCGCCGATGATGCCGATCACTCCGATGAACCAAAAACATAAAGCTCCGAACCTTTGAACCATGAACCGGTTCAAACGGATGGTTCAACCGAGAAGTTCAATGCCGAACGGAGCACTTCAAAAAGAACATTTGCCAAACACAAACATAAAGCCTTGAACCGTTGAACCATGAACCAAAAGGGTTCAACACGGTGGTTCAAAACGATGGTTCAATCATAATCTGAGCACTCAAAAAGAAGTTTCACCGATAGAGAAAGTCATAGCGATGAACAAGGAAACTTAGGGCCCAAAAAGAAAAAACCCTCCAACATCTGCACTCAGATCCAGACCAAAATTAGTGCCAACACAACCCACCAGATGAGTGCAATCCAGTTACTGCCCTAATGGCATCTTTTTTATCTTGAAGGGCTTCATCAACCACATGAAGTTGTCATGTATTCTGCTAAGAACATATCGGACCCATTCATCTTTTGCAAAATAGGGGAAGTGGATGCAATGTTTGAAATGCTTATCTCGGAGGGCCTTGTATTGAGGTTTAAGTTCAAATGTTTCATCTATTAATTGTTTATGATAGATATCCATTAGCTCAGATTCCCCAAATTCCTCAATATTTGCATGTATGTATACCCTAACATCTTCTACGTGTAGAACCCCATGCAGAATGCTAGAGAAGGCGCCTAAGGGATCAACTTCTAGGGATTTGTAGGGGTGTTTCTTGAACTTTGGGCACAGCCTATCAGTGATCTTAACAACATTTGGAGTAGCCATCTTTGCAAAAGATTGAGAGAGAGATATTCAAAAATAGAAATATCATTTTAAACTTCTAGGGTTCACAAAATGAGCCAAAAAGATCACTGGTTGAATCAAATTTTGTGGTTGATCTTTGAGAAGGTTGAAACAATCTTGATGCAGAGCTCTTCCTTTCTTCTTCTCGAATGCAAATGTGCAAATGATGAATAAAGAAACCCTTTTATCTCTGCATAAACCCTAATTTTCTATTGCAATAAATGCACAACTTAAGTTATTCCAGTTGCCTTGTTCTGAGAGAGATCTTTCTGAATCACATAGATACACTTAGAATTATTTTAGTGATAATTGACAATGTATCTCCTTTCCTCCAATCATGCCATTTATCTGCAGATCAAGATATTTCAATTTTGAATCATACCGGATCTAACTGTGAAAATCCTCCTTTTACCGGATGGCTGTCAAACTGGATCAATCTTGGATGATTAAACTCTTCAAAACTTCTTGCGGATCTTTCATATTTTTACCGAGGGTTATTTAGATATTTCTCTAAAAACCCTTTAATCTGCAACACTCCATGTGCCAAATTTAGGCACCAATTGACTGGCTGGGGGATTTTACTTTCCTTTGTGACTCCCCATGAGCTAGAGCTCATCTTGTTTAGTTTCTAGAAGAAATATCAGCACCAGATTCTAGTGCGGAACCATCCCCAACATTTTATGTACTCTTCTTCACCCAAATCTTGTTCATCTCCCATTGAACTTCATCCACATTCACTTTGCCTTTTCCTTTATTTTGATTTTGATTATGATGCACCAGACCCTTTTTATCCTAATTCTCACTTCTACAGAATTTGGAAATATGACTGGATCTATTGCAATTGTAGCAAACAATATTTCTTTGCATATTTGACTGATACCCTCTTGATCTGCATTGATTATCCATATGTCCCATTCTATTGCATGTAAAGCATCTACCATTGAATGAATTGTTTATTTGCATATTTCTGCATTCATGAGATTTGCGACCATACCTTTTGCAATTGAAACACTGTCCGGAGAAGGATGAATTAGTCTGATTCATTCTTCTTCTGCACTGAGTTGCTTTATGACCAAAGTTGTTGCAACTGTAGTAGTATCCATTAAAGGATGGATATCTTTGAGCATTTGGTTGTCTTATCAGAGGTCTTCTAGGCTTGTTTCTTTGATTTCTTGATCCAGAGTTCTTTTGACTAGATCCAGAGCTTTCACCTTTTTCATAACCCAAACCATGCTTGTCATCTACCCTCTTTTGGCTTTCAAGAAGAACTTCAAGTTGAGCTGATCTTATCTTGAATTTTTCTTTGTATTCATTTGCT
The DNA here is from genome assembly GCA_027924645.1 of Cunninghamia lanceolata. NCBI lineage: Eukaryota > Viridiplantae > Streptophyta > Pinopsida > Cupressales > Cupressaceae > Cunninghamia > Cunninghamia lanceolata. The sequence continues at coordinate 5,405,009 of BSBN01000828.1, forward strand.
ATTTGAAGATCTTGTTTTAGAGTGCCTATTTGATTCTCAAGTTGTTCTTCATTATCTCTAGCTTCTTCAAGATCAGATTCTAGATGTCTGATTATTCTATCCATTTTGTGGCAGTCTTCTGACTTCTCCTTGAGAGATTGTTTTAGATTATCTTCAATTTTTCTTTTCTCTTCAATTTCTTGGCTGAATCTCATAACCCCTGATTCCATTTCATGCCTTACCATAATGACCTCTTTTGATAGCTTCTCACATAGCTTGTTTTTCTCATTCAGATCTTCATTAGTATCATTGGCTTCACTTTGACTTGCTAATTGTTGAAGAAGTTCCTTTCTCTTTTTCATAGAGATACTCAATTTTTCTTTTAGCTCATTTATGAAATCATCAACTTGTTTGAGTCTTTCTCTCAAGTTATTGACTTCAGAGTGAGATTGCTCAAGATCATCTAGGGTAGACTGAAGTTGTTCCTTCATACCATACATATCCATTGAGATTCCCAGATCTTCTTCAATCTATTAGGCTCTTGTTTGGAGGAACTTAGCTTTGATACCAATTGTTGGAAACAATGTAGATAACTGAGAGGGGGGGTGAATTAGTTATCTTAAATATTTTAACTTTCTTTCCTCGTTACAATTAGTGCAACATTAAAACATATAAGCATACATAAACATGAGAGCATAAATAAAATCAACACACATAACACAATAATTTTTACGTGGAAAACCCTGTGAAGGGAAAAACCACGAGGTGACTAGCCCAAGATTGTATTCTCTGTTAAAAGAATAAGAAGTACAAAATGGCTCTTGCTAATTAGGGCTCACTGCCCGAGCACACTACTCATAAGAGGCACACTGCCTACAAGAGACTCACTGTCTACAATGTATATAGAAGGTAACTAGGTGTTTGAACTAAAGAGAGGCATCCACACATGCTGAGGTTCAGTTCCGATTAGGCTCAATATATTGATCTAATGCACTTCATTCTTCCTTTACTTTAGTGTTGTTGTTCTATCACATACCAGACTTGTATTACTGCTTCCACACTTCTTTCTGCCTTTACTCGCACACTATATTGTCCCACACACACCTTCATACCAAAATCCATTTGGTATATATATATATATATCTGCATCAAGGATCTCAATATCTCTCTAGTCGACAACCGGGATACTCAAGATATTTCCAAGACACTGATCTGTTAGTTGAATCCATGCTTAATATGTGATGTGTATCAAAGACATAGACATAGAAGTCATCAATCATGTTGGCCAAACATGTATGATCCCTCAAATAGCTTGATCACCATCAATTTCTCATCTGGATTAAAGTCTGATGCTCTGCCGGCTAGTTCTTCCTTAGTCTACTCTGCTTGTCAGGAACCTAACACTTATATGCTCATATCTTTTCACTCATTCATCACCGGAGGCTCAATCTCTAGAATATAGTATTCATGATACTCCTCTTGGCTTGTCCAAGTTTGCACTTTGCTGAGTTACACCCTCTAAGAGATATGGACCTTATTGTTGGACCTTGATGCATGCTCTGTTCTTACTCACCGGACCAAAACACTCTTCAATCTGTCTTCCGGTAGAGACATACTATGTGCTGTGGATGTGTGGGATGGACTTTGTTGCCATCAATGATAACATTCATGAAGCCACACAGTGTCTCTTGCCAACAACAACCCCCAACCACACTCCTTTGTGATTACAGGTTACAAGTACCGAGTTTCATGGAGTGGAGTTGTAGAGGAAGGTTACAGACAACAAGGATTCACGATCCGAAAGAAAGAAGTGAAACGAAGCATTTTCAGGACATGGGCGCCTAAGGAAATGTCTTCTAGAGTTTTAGAGATGAGAATTAGAGTTACAGGGACATTATGCATTTGAAGGAGCTTCTACATCTTGAAAATCAACCTGCACTAGACTAGGGCACCAAGGGCAGTGTCCTCAATGTTTCGGGTGACGAAAACAAATGGAACAATGATTATCAATGCTGGAAGGAGTTCTGCATTCCACGAAGAAAATAGTGCCTTGGACCTAGGCATCTGGGGCATTGTCCTCGAATATTCTGAATTCTAAACTTCAAAAAATGGTCAGTTATTAATCTTTGTCCTCTTCCTTAATTTGTAAACATTTATCAGAATTTACATGTTTATCCACTGTTTTACATAATTAGGGTTTTAAGACTATTTGAGAATTAAATTAAGATATTGATTGATAACATCTGAGCTTCCGCATCATTCCAAGTGACAACCCAACCTGTTAGGTGAATGCTCTCACTTAGTGGAGATTCAACTTGATTGATATGTCTTTGAATGTCTATGGTGAAGGGAGGATCTAAACCCATCAAACCCTCAAACCAAACTAAAATCAAGCCCTCCTTTTTCACTTCAAAACATTTTAGTGAACCCATGTTTTTGAATTATTTCACCTTGCTGAGTGTTGTGTGATAGATTTGCATTCATTCATCTTATTGCATTTGAAAAATTACAAAAAAAATCAAAAAATTGGCATCTTAGGCTTGCCTTTTGGCATAATTTGAATTAATTGGAATTTAATTTCATTTAATTTCTATTATTTTCATCAAATATAATTTAAATTACATAAATTCATCATAAATCATTCATTTGCATTGCATTTTTGTGCTTAAATTGGTCAAAATTGCTTGAAATTGTGCATTTTTCATATAACCTAGTTTTTGCATTAGCTAGGGTTTGTAGTTAAAATCTTGTTTCAGATGTTACTACTATTTTAAACACTCATTAGGACTGATTTCTAATTTTAGTGTTGCATCATAGTGCCCTCTTTGCAAACAATTCATGTCTAGGGTTTGAAAACCTTGCATTTTCACTAGATTTGGCCTTATCGTCTCTCTAGAATTGCATTAAATGCATGTTGTGAAAGATATTATTGCATTATTATTTTGATATTGGGCTTATTATTTTCTTCCCTTCTTGAAATTTTTCACAACACCTCTTTCGTTAGAAATTTGTATTGAAAAATTGGAAAAAAGTGAAAAATCAAGCATTTTTAGGTCATATTCACACATAGTTTTGCATCATGGGACTGTTACTAGGCATATTATTTTCTTCCCCTCTTGAAATTCTTCACAACACCTCTTCTTTCACTTATTTCATTGAAAAATTGTGGAAAAAGTTGAAAAAGGTGAACATTTTAGGTGCATAAACAAGCATATTTTGTGTTGTTTCATTGCATTCAATCTAAAAACCTACAATAATCAATTGGGCCTTGATGTATTGTACTCTATTCCTCCTATCCATTGTGTTTGTTGTGAACTTGGTGTGTCCTTTTAGCCCTTTCCTTCAAACAAGTGCTTAGGAGTGAAATAGTCACACACTTAGGGTGTATCAAGTAACATAAAACTTTGCATGTCTTGTCTTATTAAATCTTATTGGACATTGATGTTACAAGACATTTCATTATGGGATCTTCATCTTATTGCTCTTTGGTATATTTACATGCATATATGAAAAACTTTGAGAATTTCTACATATTTCTTAATATGAATCCTCATGTTCTCACTTATTTACAAGCTATGTATCACAAGGATATATTTAAATGCTCTTCATTTGAAATACTTGACTATGTATCTAATTTTGACAACTTTACATCTCTCATGAATACATACCCTTGGGCAGTAGAAGATTTAACAAAACACATTGATAATGATGAGAGTGAAATTTTTCTTAATGCTTTGGGATTAATAGCTAAAACATATGATGATGATGATGATGATGATGATGATTCCATAAGTTATCCTACTTCTCCTATAGTTGAATGTCCAAAAACCTTAGATGAGAAGACTATGGATAGCCCTATTAATAATATAACACCTAACCTTCATAACAACACCTTACCTTTCTTTCATTCCAATGCTCTCCCTAGCCAAGATGTAGCATTAGTGGATGAGAAAAGGCCTCTCACATTAAATCCTTTAGGGATAGATGTTGGGTCTAATAAAGAGGGAAACAATGTTAATTCAATATTCACTAATAGACTTTGTAGCAATGTTCCTAAGATTATCATGCGAGGGGCACCTAGTGCATCTTCTTGCTTAAAACCAATGATTATGGTTCAAGGAGATCAAAGACCACCTAGACCTCCCAATTACATCTTCAACTATGCAAGACAAATTACTCAAAGAAATCAAGGTATTCAAAATGTGTCGCAACATCCCATGATTTCTCACACATACAACACCCGTAATAACAAGCAAAGTAAGCAAGCACCTCATGTGCCTATCTCTCTTCCATGTTCTCAACCTATGCTCCCTCCACCACCTCATCTTACTCCTAAAAGTGGTCAAGAATATGATCTTGTCGAGAAGCTTTGTACTATTTCGGCTAAGATCTCTCTTTGAGATTTAATACAAACATCACCTACATAACATGGAATGCTCCAAGAAGCTTTACAAAAGGTGATGGTACCACTTGCTATTAAGATGGATGATGTAGAAACTCTGTTAGAATGTATGCATGCGATAAAAACAAATATTATCTTTCAACCACACAAAATACCAACAAGTAAAGACGAATATGATGCACTTATAATATTTGTCCTAATAGATAAAAAATTGGTAAAGCGAGTTATGATTGACAATGGATCCTCTCTTAATGTTTGTGTTATTGACTTTCTACACAAAAGCAAGATCAACACCTCTTTAATCAAACCAAATAGAATTAGCATTCATGGATTTGATAATGCGGGAAAATAATCAATGGGTACCATAACTTTACCTATAAAGGTTGGACCCTTGACATTAGATACTCTTTTTCATGTTATGCCTGGTTCACTTTCATATAATATGATCCTAGGTAGACTGTGGATCCATGCCATGGGGGCAGTTCCATCTATGCTTCATCGATCACTTAAGTTCATCTATCAAAACAAGCTCTACACCTAGAAAGCTGATCCTGAGCTGGATAATTGTTTACATATTGAAAAAAAAAAAAACAAATTAGGAATCAATCAAGTTTAAACAACCTACAAATTGATTCTTCAATGCCTCTTGCCAAAGATAATGTTGTGCAAGACTCTACACCATCCAATGCACTTTTTGGTGATGATTGGGGTTCATTAGATTTTAATCCTTGCAGTGTAGCGGAATATAAACTTAATAACCCTGACACATCAAAAGTCACATCGATCTCATCCAAGCAATCTTTTGAAATACCTAAGAAAACCAAAGTCTCCTTGGTAGAAAAAAAGACAATACACTTACTTAGACTACAAATTATTAGACCTATGAGGCTTCACCAAATTCTAAAGAAATGACATCCCTCTATGGTCGAGGATTTAAAATCTTTTATAACAACTGTGACTATGTAGGTAATGGATGTGGTGTAAATAAACAAGGGATTTGAATACCTATATAATCCACTTCACGAAATTACTCAAGCGACATTGGATATAATCCTTTTAAAGAAAAGAAAGCCTCTCATCATCCTAAACTCAATGTTAATGCAATTTCAACAAGACCAAAATGACATGTGAGATATCCTGGGTTGATAGACAAGACTTTTCCACCGGGAAGAATCCCTTTGAATCAGGTAAATATTTCTCCATCTTTAAGCCACTCTCATTGTAGCGAATATTATAATTGCTCTCAAGGGTGGCCTCTTCGTAGATATGTATGTTCTTAACATTGGGATGAATTAGGTAAGTATTTCTAACGCTTTACCTTCATGTTGTTTAGGCCTCCTAGGATGACCCTTGATTCTCTTGTAAGGTCAAGGATACCGGGAGACTACCTCTGTTGTGACCCTTCTTCTATTTGTATCATCTTTCTTCTATATTGCCTCTCCTCTATTTTCATTGTTGTGTGTTGTGTCCTAGGGGCATAGTGTTGTGGTTGGTGACCCGGGGGCACCCTCCTATGTGACGACCCTAAGGCACTTGTTTCGCCTCTCTTGATTTATTGTTTACCTTCCTCTAGTGGTTCTATCTAGTTGGCGGATGATAAAAAACATAAATTACTGATATGGACCTAGTGTCCCTTCAGTGAGAAATAAAAAAATGGACCTAGTCCATACATGACGATGGGGTTGATATATATTATTTGATGCTTGGCTAGTAGAATCGCTCCGTGTGATATTTTGATGTTGTCTTATCATACTTACAAAACATAACAATATTGCTGCTCTATGCATTTTGTTTGTCTTGGATCTCATCTTGCTTGGCCCTTTATGTGAATGATTACATGCATTGTTGTTTATCATGATTATATGGTTGCTATAATTGTGTGTTTGTGGGAACATTTGGCGATCGTAAAGTGCATGTTACCTCTAGGGGGCATGAACTTTGCGAGATCTCTTGTTCCCTTGTGTGTTTTCTCTCTACCTTAATGTGCTTGATATCGGTACATGATATCAACCACCTTAAGGTGGGGGAATATATAAGGTAAGTTGTCTGATGATTTTGGTACTAACAAAGCGTGCTTGTAAGCCCTCTGCAGAGGTGGGATGTTGTATCTTTGAGCGAGTGCACATCTTTATTTTTATATTGCAATCATTAAGCCCTTTGCGGAGGTGGGATATTGTGCATATCCTTTTTGTTTTAAGCCCTCTGCAGAGGAGGGGATGGTGTATTTCTCGAGGAGATTGCACATCTTGTCAATTCTAAAAGTCCTCCAAGCAGGCGGGGTTGGTGTATCCTCCCTTAAGCGTGTATTTGATGATTGTTGTGGCGAAGCCCAATCGTCAGTGTGTGCCTATAATGAGCCTAAGATGATAGCAAACCTAGCAATAGGTTTCTTCCATCACTTGGTTGCCATGTTTTCTCTGTGTCTTCCATGTGTGTGTATGGCGTGTTTGTTCCCAAGCACAGTTTCAAGACCAGTGGCGATGAGCTCCTCCTATGCTTTGGGATTTGTATGGCGTGTTTGTTCTCAGGTGTAGTTTCAAGACTAATGGCAATGAGCTCCTCCTACACTTTGAGATTTGTATTGCATGTCTGTTGCCCCATATGCAATTTCAAGATTGGTGGTGATGAGCTCTTCCTGCATTTAGGTTGTGTGTTTACTTCCCTTGTACTTTCATTTGCATTCATATATATGAGAAAATGAAAAATAAATAATCACTACATTCACTATATTCATTGTGTTTTACACGCCTTCAATGTTGTCTTCTCTGTGTTTTGCATGACTATAACTGTCTTCTTCATGTTTTGCATGTCTGTTACTGTCTTCAATGCATTTGGCGTGTCTTCACCATGCTTGGCATGTTTGTTGTGTTTGTCAAGACCTTACTTTAATGCATGTATTGGCCTTATGTTTATACATACATTAAAGTGGGGGCTAAATGTTATGTCAGAAAATATCCCCTTGGGGGCTTTTCCCTCTTAAGGATTAGCTCTCAGGTCCTTAGAATGCATTTAGAGCATCTTGTGTGTTAATTTTGAATCCCAATGAGAAAACCCCAAATTCTTGTGGTAAATAGGACCTAGGGGGTGCTATTGAGATGACTCCTTTCTAAAATAGGGAGGAGGACTTGGGTGCTTGGGCCCTACTCCTACTCTATTTTGGGTCAGGCCCTAATTTGAAGTGTCAGTTATATGATCGTTGTTAGGTCCTATGCCAACACCTAAAGTTTGAATTCTAAAATTCTTGGTGGGAATGCTTGTAGTTGCATATATAAGCATGTTTAGGTTTTCATTTGAAAACTAGAAGATGATTGTGAACTTTAGGCATACTTGTGATTTTAGAGCATTCATGATATTTATTGTTGTAGAGCAGAGCATGGTTATTGTGTTTGTGGTTGCAGATTTGACTTCATCTTTTCATATGATTGAAGAGCCTTCATTTATGTGAGATCTACACTTCAAGGTGACATCTATTATGTTTTCTATCATTTATCATTTGGATTTTGCCTCTATCCTGCAGGGATACACACTCTTATCTAACAATGGTGTTCGAAAGACTTGAATGTCTCTCCAAGGCTTGACTAAGGCAAGCCTCTAAACAAACCAACCCCCAACCACACTCCTTTGTGATTATAGGTTACAGGTACCAAGTTTCACAGAGTGGATTTGTAGAGGAAGGTTGCAGACAACAAGGATTCAAGATCCAAAAGAAAGAAGTGAAATAGAGCATTTTCAGGACATGGGTGCCTAGGGCAATGTCCTCTAGAGTTTTAGAGATGAGAATTAGAGTTACAGGGACATTCTACATTTGAAGGAGCTTCTGCATCCTAAAAATTAGCCTGCACTGGACTAGGGTTCCCAGGACAGTGTCCTCTGTGTTTCAGGTGATGAAAACAGACAAAACAATGATTATCAGTGCCGGAAGGAGTTTTGCATTCCACGAAGAAAATAGTGCCTTGGAATTGGGCACCTAGGGCATTATCCTCGAATATTCTGAATTCTAAACTTCAAAAAATGGTTAGTTATTAATCTCTGTCCTCTTCCTTAATTTGTAAACATTTATCAGAATTTACATGTTTATCCACTATTTTACATAATTAGGGTTTTAAGAGTATTTAAGCATTAAATTGAGATATTGATTGATAACATCTAAGCTTTCGCATCGTTCCAAGTGATAGCCCAACCTGTTAGGTGAATTCTCTCGCTTAGTGGAGATTCAACTCGGTTGATATGTCCTTGAATGTTTGTGGTGAAGGAAGGATCTAAACCCATCAAACCCTCAAACCAAACTAAAATCAACCCCTCCTTTTTCACTTCAAAACAACACTGATCGTAAGATCATACACACATTAAAGTGGGGACTAAATGTTAAGGAGTAAAAAGTGTCCACATGTCTTTTTACCTCCTTGTTTAGTTCCTAGCTCCCTTAATTGCATTATATCATCAAAATGTTTCTCCCAATGCAAAATTGTCTGACACCGAGATGAAATTGGAATATGGGCCCCTTACTTTAGCTTATCTTGTACCCAAACAAGGCTACAGGACCTGTGTGGTACCACCCAGGTCCCTTCTTTTAGGTTAGGGCTAATTTAAGTGCTTGTTAGCTTTGCACGTATATAGAGGTTTCTCCTTGTCAGCTCTTTTGGTGGTAATTGATGATTATGAGTCGGAAAGCATAGATAAGTGTGTTTTTGAGTTCATTATTAACTAAGATGGAGATAGCTAACTTGAGATATTGAAGTAAAGCAAGCAAGAGCATTCATTGTGATTCTAGAGCTGTAATGCCCACTTGTACACCATGTACAAATGGGCACATAGATGCCATTTTGTAAAAATCCAACTAGACAAAACTAGGTGTGAAAGTTGCAATAAGTGTAATTATACCTAAGAGTGTCAAAAATGTGAACACTGTCGAAGTTGGTTTTCTTGCAAAACACCTAAGAAGGTTAAGATAATTAATCATTCAACAAGAAACCTCTATGTTATCTTAACATGTTCTTTTCTAGTTAGCTACTTGAAATATTATAAAGAAAGTTATAACCTAATTTTTTCTAACATGATCTACAAAAAATAAAATTTAATTAAGATCTAAAGTTATACTATGTGATAGTTTACAACCTTTGATTTCACTAAATGTGGATAGTTCAATAAAAATAAATGAATATAAAAAACAACTTGTACAATTACTAATTTACTAAATGCACCATCAAGTAAACAAATCATAAAGTAGATTAAATTTAGAAATTAAATAGAAAAAAATCTTTTTACACTAAGAAAAAATCAACTTATCCTTATGATTCTAATTTCACATATCATAAAACAAATTAAATAGCAACTTGTTAATAAGGGAATTCTTTTTCATATTATATGTTTTTTTAATGAAAATTAAAGAAAAACATAAATAAGAATAATGAATTTTAAAATTATTTAATTAATTACAAATTAACTAACAAATTTAAAATTATAAAAGTAATAAAATTTAATTTGATTCAATTGCTAATTAAAAAGATAATTTAAATAATTAATTAATCTATTTAAGGCAATAAAGGAAAATAAAACAAGTTTATATCTATATTTAAATATTGTTTTCTTTTATTTGTTTTCTAATGCCCTCCTATTCATAAATGTACAAAAGGGCATACAATTGGAAATACAATTTTTTTTGAAGAACATTAAAATTAAGAAAAGTTAAATAATAATTCAAAGGTATTAAATCTGCTAAACAATTAATTTTGAAAATAAGATAGAATTAAATTTATTTTTAACAAAAATAAAAATAATCATACCTATATTTAATAGTGACTTCAATCAATATGAACAAAACTAAGTTAATAAAGAAAAATTTAAAATGAAATAATTAAATAAAGACTTACTATTCAAGAATAGAATATAGTGATTTAAATGATGGATATCCTATTACAGAAAGCATCAATTAAATTGGAAGGTATTCTTATCTAAAGATTCCACTCCTAGAAAATAGGGATTTTGGATTTAAAATCTTAGAAACTAAATAACTAATTATCAAGGAAACTTAATATGATTAGTCTACATATTAAAATATTTAATAATATTTTTCATGTAAAAAAAATACGATTAAGAAAAGTTTGAGTTAAGGACTTAAACTCATTATTACAACATAATTATAAATAAAAGAAAATAGAAATCAAGAGAAAATTAGAAATAAAAATATAGATATATTTGGTAGGTAATTTATGGAAACTTAAATTTTATTGTTTACAAAATAATAATATATCTTATAACATAGTTAGAAACAATACATACTTTCTCTTAAGCTCAAAAGATAACTATAGGATTAAGTTACTAATCTCAGTTCATACAAATTTAAAGGAAATATTTCCTAATGGATGGGTATGTTGAACTAATTCAATAAAAGAATAAATTGATTTACTTCTAATTTTAGTGGTGTTTATGAAGGAATAAGAATTAATTTATAACAAGTTATTTTAACTAATAAAATTGGTTATTAGACAAATTAAAATAACTTTCCAACTAGGTAATAATTATTTAGATAAATAAATAAATAAACTCTTCATAAAATTCTCTATTAAATATTAATATTAAAATTATGTTTAATGTCCTAATAATAAATAATATAGAAATTCACAAATTAGATAAAAACTTACTAAAGAATTATCTTTTTTTATTTATGGTTTGGCATGGGCACATTTAATTATTTTTTAATCTAATTCTCAACTTCATTTCTTACAGAGTTTTAAAACAACATAAGACATAAATGAAAAAAAGAGAAAATTTTAAATGATACATATATATACTCAAATTATGTTTAATACAAACATATATAAATAAATAATTTATTACATATATAAGACAAATATATATAAATAAATAAATGATTATACACATAAATATATATTTGTTCCTTCAAAATTAATTAATTTATTTGTATTATGGCAATAAAATTTCAAAATCTAATTTATTCTCAACAACTTACAAGAAAATATTTTATACTAAAAAAATCCATGTTCTCACTAACAACCATTTTGTAGAAAGAAAATTTATTAACATATGGTTGGTTCTTTTTATTTTAACATATTTTAAGAAAACCATAAACACATGTCCCAATAATCAAATTCCCTTTTAAAGATTAGACAAATAAATACATTACAAAATAGATTTATGTCCATTAGTTTATCCTTCTTTACAACTGAACAAGGAAAGCATGAGAGCTCTTATGACAACATGGAAGCCACAACAAAGTAAGTCTCTAAGAAGCCTATATCCAAAAATATGCAAACACAATCATTAACACATAGATGGCCAAGGCTTGCTCTCCACCCTACTGTAGGGCTTGAAAACAAGCCCACCCCTGAGCTAGGAGACTTCCAAGTACCGGGTAAAAAAACACATGCAAGCAAGAGGGTAGAACATAGAACACACGTACAAGATACACACACTCAAACACCTGTAGGATGACTCACAAACAAAGAACCCTCACAGATTCAACAAGAGGGGGAAAGAGGGGATAATCATCCCTCTTGGGGGTAAAATAAAAACATCAACCCTCCTTAATCTTCAATAATATTACCATCCATGCAACACCACAATCCACCACCATCAACACCACTACTCAAATCATGGCCATTATCACATTATCTTATATATTTTTTATTTATATATTATTTTTTGTTTTATTTTATTTTAATTTTTTTTATTTAATTTCCTTTTTCTTTAATGAACATTTCATTTCATGTCCACTAAACTCCATAATCACAAACCTCCTCCAAGAAACCTCCATCACCATTCTCAACAAAATATCAACAAAACAAGGGCACTCATGCCCAATCCTTGTTGGCAATATGTGTTGTCATTGATGCCAACACTTAGAATAAGGTCAACACTTAGTTTGTGATGATGCTATACCAGTATGGTAACAGAGATATAGTAAGATACACTAGTGTTGCTGATGTTCATGGTTGGATGTCATGCCCTGATAAGTGATGCTCTTGATGTTCATTGTGGGTTGCTGATGTTCATGGTTGGATGTCATGCCCTAATAAGTGATGCTCCTAATGTTCATGGTTGGATGTCATGCTCTGATCAGTGTCAAGTCAAGTTATTTTGAGCATGCTTATGGTTAGCAAATGAAATATTAAGATGGGAATTATAAGCACTAAGATGGATAATGATACAAGTTGTTTTGAGCATGCGTATGGTCAACAAAGATGATTTCATGAATGATGAAATATTAAGATGGGAATTAGAAGCACTAAGATGAATAATGATACATTAAGCTATGTAGATGATGAGAAGATGTTGCTGATGGCCTATGGCATGTTGTATGATCCTTCCTGCTATTCCTAAGGATGTATATGCTATTATATGAAGGTTTTGGCCTCTGGAAGTTGGTGAAGGTTACTACTGTAGGGAATTGCCTGAAAGACTATCTGGTAAAATGCTCCACATTCCTCTGCATTTGAAGATATGGTCATGTAGTTCAGAAGTTAAGTTTAATATGAGGTAAAGGTACTAATTCTAAAGTTTCAGATCATTTGTCCCTCCACAGTGAAAGTTATGAGAGACAAAGTTCTGGTCTGTGCTCTGGCAGAATCAAGTGATGATAAAGACTATTTGGAATGCTCCGCATTCCTCTGCAATGATAGATATGGATGTGCAATTTTGAGGATATATTCATAGCAATGTATGAGTGCATCCATATGGGTTTCAAGTGTCTTAGAAGTCCGCAAGCCTAGTTTTCAAATGATAGTTTTGATGCAGATAGTTATGGATGCCTAGTTGTTCCCAAGACATATGCTGATGATGTGCACCAACTTGGTATGGCATGAAATGCCACATAGATTAATGGAAGATGGTTTTGATGATCTTGTGTCATCTCTAGTTTCTCCGCAAGGTGTTTTTCTGCTCTCTCTGAAACTGGTTGAGGTCCAGAATGATGATGTTGCCAGGCTATGTCTCTGTCTGGATGATTGAAGAATGTTGAAGGTATGCGCCACAATGTTGTTACTGTGCAAAGTTCAAGGAAGGTTTGGAGATAGTGTATATGTCCTGCTAACTCATCTGGAAGAAGAACAAGAAATGTTTAATCAATCATGAGTGCCGCTAAGTTGAAATGACTATTGTGCTACATGTTTCATGTTTTCCTGCTTAAGGGTGACTTAATACAAATTTTTGTAGTGTGCAGATGATACTCCCTAAAGGATGGTTGGGACTGGACTAAGCATGTATTGGGATCTTTGAGGTGTGTGTTCTCTTTTGGAGTAGTGTATTGTTCATGATAGGGCTTGCCCTATGCATGTGATCTCTAACCAACTTGTAAAATGTAATATTCTTGTTGTATTGGTCGACTTGTAATGAAATCAATGTAATGTCATGTATATATTGTAAACCTAGTTGGTCCAAGTGGAGTATGATTACGAAAATAAAAATATGGAAGTATGAAGAGCAAAGTATGAACTGTTGAAAAGAGAAAGACAACTAAGAGGGGGGGTGAATCAGTTGTAATCAATATTTCAAAACCATTAAAACATCAACCTCTTAACCTCTGTTATTGTATTTAACCATGAAAGCATGAAATTAGAAACTTAACACATTTAACACATGAGACACTAGATTTTTTACATGGAAAACCCAATAAGGGAAAAACCACGGTGAGTGTTAGCTCACACTATAATATGTAATAACAATACCAAAAATTAAAGGATCGCTGCCTTAGGGCTCACTTCCCAGATTGCTCATTACAAAAGAAGAGGCTCACTGCCATTGGGTGGCTCACTGCCAAATTTGGTGAACTGAGATAGCAACATCTACACTATGCCAAAGTTTAGTTCCATTGAAGCACAATAAACATCCTCTACTTTGATCTTCTTTTTACTTCACACTTATCTTTGCATCTTCACTCTTGGATTCATTTTCATGACTTTATTACAAGTATTTATACAATTCATTAACCTTGGAATGATCATCAAGGGTCGGCATTACAATCATCAACCATTGGAACAATCTCCAAGGTCAGAAAACACATATACATAAGAACAGGTCTGGACCTAAATAGATTAATGAAAGAGAAAGAATGAATGTAGACCAAACCACACCTTAGATGGGACTCAAACACAATCTTCCACACTACAACATGCTATCACAACCTCCAAAATATATCCGCAAGTAGTGAGAACAACCAAATCGGCTAAAACTGGTGTTAACACTAAAACCTTTAAGAACACGCTTCATGCACGATCCAGATTATACTTTGTGGACCAATCAAAAGGTAGGAACATGATCTAGAGACATCCACAAGTACATTACAATCACCAAGAACATCCGCACAACCTCTAAACACTTTATCCATAAGATTCTTCAAATGGGAGCACTTGAACTTTACTGTCGACCACTATCATAAAAGAAAGATCGCTTGCAGACCACCAAATCATGAACCATTTGAACTAAAGGCACATATCCTCATCACAAACTTAATTCCAGAACCACAGACTGTAAGACTTAATTGCGGAGAAATGCGTAGTAGAATACATTCTCCCTATCACCACTAAATGCACAGAAAAATAGTTTTTACTTTGGTGAACATAACTTGCTCAAATCTTCACACCGGAGGCTCAAACTTGAAACATAGCAACTATAGACATCCTTCAACATAGCTTCCAAACTGCAGGCATAGATATCCAATCTACAAGATATGTGGAGCAAAACACATTACTATTCTTCTACAAACCAAGATATTTTGCAACACACTATTTCCACCAGGAGAGCAAATTTTCTTAAAAGCACTTGGAAACTCAATACCAGGAACACTTTCTCATTATCTTCAACACTTATGTAAGCTAATACAAACCAATTATATCAACACAAGCAAGCATCAAAACAAGATCATAGTTGACATCAATGACAACACAGATATGTTGACATCAATGACAACACCGGTAAGCACATACTTGTAACATGAACATCATATGCATTGTGATGTGCGACTGAAGGAGAAAGAGAAGAAGTGTTAGAGTCTGTCCTGATTCATCTTGAAGATAATTTTGTGATAGGAGGCAAGTAAAGAGTGTGCCCAATTGATCCAACCTTCAGAAGAAGTAGAATTGCAATCATCAAAGGTGTGAGCTTCAATGTCAGTTTTCAAGTAGTAGAAGGACTGTCATGCCGTAATCATTTTTGAGTTTGTTCTTAGTTCAGGGAGTGGTTGCTTCCTTGAGTTGTAACCCTAAAACAAAGTCTACAAGGAGTTGTAGCTTCCTTGGGCGTGACCCTAAAACAAAATTCTCAGGGAGTAGTAGCTTCCTTGGGTTGTAGCCCTAAAACAAAGTTAGCAGGGAGTAGTAGCTTCCTTAGGTAGTAGCCCTAAAACAAATTTGTAATTTTGAACTTCATATATTGTGAGTTAATCCTCACCATAGTTTTTCCCTTCTTGGGTTTTCCACGCATATCTATTGTTATGTGTGTTGGCCTCGTTCTTGACTTAGCCAATTTTTAAACTTCCAGAACACCCCGAACACTTTGACCTGCCAAATCATGAAAACAATTAATTCTAAAAATCCATGCTGGTTGGTGTAGAATCCTTTTGTGGAATTGATCATAAATTCATTTTGTCCCTTGTGACCAGTTTTCACGCCATAGTACTTTACCGTTTGAAAGATTTTAAACCTTAGATTTCTCAGACAATAATTTACAAATGAAGCCAAAATTTGACAAAATAAATAAAGGTATTGTTATTGGAGAATTACTTCGCATCACTTGATCAATTTTCAGACAGCATTCATATATTATGAGGTACAAAATGTTTTCCTTTGATAATTTTCCTAAGGTTGGAAAATTAATTAGAAATGGGAGAAAAATTCATAAAAGTCATCCCCTTTTTATTGAAGCATTAGGTAATTTGAATATACAAAATTTGAGAAACTTTATTAAAGTCACTTTTCCATCGGGGATTTTGAAAGGGTGGGAAATTTACATGTCGGCACTTTGAAGGGTTTTTGAACTCTATTAATATCCAACCTTTACAAACATTCTAGTTCAAGAATCCTTAAAATTAAAGATGGTGAAGAAGTTGGGGATCAACATTTATTGAGAACTTTGAACTGGTAACAAAAAGGTTCCAAAATTTATAAAATTGCCGACACTTTGCAATCGGAAATATTTAGATTTTTTGAACCCTTATCTCCACCGACATCTCTGCCAACATTCTTTTTGCCCAATGCTCCTCTTACTGTGTTCATGGACAAAGAACTTTGTACGCAACAGTCACGACCGTCTAGAAAAGCATCATTCTCTTGAGTTGGTGTTGCAGCATACATGCCTCCGTCCAATGGCAAAGGTGGCGTCCTTGCTCCGCATGATGATGGCAGTTTGCAGTATTCTCATTTGGGAATAGTTGCACATGGGAATTGGTGTTAACAAGTTCTTCCGTTCATGGCTTAAATTTGATGGCCGTATGACCGTATTTAGGTTTTTTGCCGTAAAATACAATCAAAATTTTAAACAGATTGTATCACATTAAAGGAGAGATTTTAGACAATCCGTCAAAATTTATATAGAATTATGATAATATATATTTAAGTTATACATAGATTTATTATACTAAAATATGCCTTAGTATTTTAAGGGCACCTTCAAATAGATAAACGTCATTAAAAAATTTGTTGACAGGCAGGGTCGACCGTCAAATTTAAGCCTTGCTTCCGTTATAAATCCTGAGCAAAATTCCTAGGTCAAAGAGACGCAATTTGGTCTGTTGATGCACCAGATAGAGATTATGCGTCAAAGGTGGGCACAACAAACTTTAGAAGAATTTCCCAAGGATCGTGATGGAAGTATTGCTAAAGTGAATGAAATGTTATTAGATTATCTAAATCAAGGATTTCAAAGTGATATTGTTAACATTTAGCCAAACCTTTCATAAGGTGAGAGCTCAGGATTCCCGGATTATAGCGCCAAGAGACTCTTTGAAATTATTTGGCATAGAATATAAGGATTTATTCATTATTATTGTAATAAACTTTTGGTTCGAGGTTTTAAAGAAGCTGAAATGAATAAGAAGACATTTTTTGTGCCGCTTGTCTGCCATGGTCATTCGAGGCCTAGTGTGGATTTGTTTTACAACCCAGTTACTCCCGATGGGTTCTTCCTTATTAGTGCTAGCAAAGATTCTAGTACAATGCTAAGGAATGGAAAAATAGGGGTTTGGATTGGGACATTTGAAGGGCACAAGGGTGCTGTCTGGAGTTGTTGCTTTGATAATCATGTTATGCATGCAGCATCAGGATCAACTGATTTTAGCGCAAAATACGGGATGCTTTGGCAGGAGATGAGTTGCACTCTTTTGTTCATAAGCACATTGTTCAAGCGTGTGCTTTTTCTGAGAGCACAATACTTCTTCTAACTGGAGGATACGAGAAAATACTTATAATTTCTTATTTGAACCATCCCGAGGCACTTCCAAAGGAAATTGATAATTCTCCTAGTTCAATCAAGACGGTAGCATGGCTACATAGTGATCAGACCATATTGAGTTCATCTTTTGATTCAGGAAGAATGAGACTGAGGGATCTGAGGACAAAAAATATTGTTTGCATCTTGGAGACAAAATTGCCAGTCACAAGTGCGAAAGGGAGTCGAGATGGAAGATATATTATGGCTGCAGATGGAAATAGCGTAAAGTTTTGAAATGCCAACCATTTTGGGATGGTGAAAAGATACTGAATGCCATCTATGGCAGAATCTACTTCACTAGAATCTACCAGCCCAACAAGTTTGTGGCTGGTGGAGAAGATATGTGAGTTCGCCTCTTTGATTTTCACACTAGAGAGGAAATTGTGTGTAACAAAGGACACCATGGTCCAGTTCATTGTGTGCGTTTCTCTCCTGGGGGGTGAATCCTATGCCTCTAGATCTGAAGATGGAACAATTAGAATATGGCGGACTTTAAACACGAACCATGATGAGAGTGAAAGCCATGGCAGGAATGGACAGAATAAGCCACTTGTAGCATCCTTTTTCTTTGATAGAGCTGCAGAGGCTGGTTTTATTGATCCAAGCGCAGTAGTGACAAAGGTAAAGCCTAAAGATTTTAAGAAGTCAGTCAAAAACGCTTGCAGAAGTAGTTATGAAGATGCATCCAAAGTGGGTTGGAGGCAGCAATGTATTTAACTCATGAGAAGAAGAACAAGGCACATTAAGTGTTTGACAGAATGTCTCAAAGAAGTGTGCACAGCCAGCAGCAACATGGGCAATAGACAAATTGATTGACAAAATGAACATTTTGGCCACGGCATAAAAGACCAAAATACTTTGGCATTGGCAAGAAAGACACATTTAAATATGGGATGTCATACGAGGCATATATTGCTTGACAAAATAGCAACATAAGGTTGCAGCTTGGTCTGATGGAAGAGAGCTTTAGGGAAAGTAAATTTGTATGCAATATGTAAAGAAGGGTCATGTCGTCAAAAGATATTGGGTAGTCAAAGCTGCAGATCAAGGAAGATAACCCTATTGGTAGTATCCATAACTAGACTTGTTGATACATGATGTGAAAAAAAATTTACGTAGGAAGTTGCTTCTGTTATCTCAAGGCTCACAAGAGTACAAAAAGGGAGAAAACCAAATAAATGCAGAGAAGATTAAAGAAGGGGACTTAGGCTGATAAATATCCATCAGGGAAATGGTTATCAACATCTGAATCCTAATGAACTTCATGCAATTTTATATCTCTTACATTTTATATATGAGGAAGGGAAAGATCTAAAGTGGATGGTAGTGACCTCTTATTTCTAGATCATAATGTAGGTGTTCACAACCAAGTATAGCATGGACTTCCTCTTGCCTCCTAAGAAATTAGCTCATATATTCTTTTCATAATAAAGATCACTGAGAAGAGGCCATCTTAAGAGATGTGGTTAAAATGGTTAAAACATTTTAAGTTAATAAAGAAACATGGTAAATCATCTTCAATTTATGAAGACATTGGAGAGACATATTATTCAAAAAGGTCATATAAGCGAAAGGGGAACTCAAAAAATTTGAAAGTGAACTTGTAAATAAAATAAATTATCTTTTCAAGAAGTAGTTACTACACGGGAAGAAATAAAAGGAATTTATATTACTTTCTAAGAGGCGGTTACAAAGGGGAGAGATATAAAATTCACTTTTGGCCATGGTTAGGGGACTCTTTTTTTTTTTCTTTTGATGTTCGTAGGAGGGGAAGAAGGGGCAATTTTCTTTTTCAAACTCAGTTTACTGTACAGAGAATATCGAGTCTTTGAACTCAGATTTTTTCCTGTGCATCTTTGCAATCATCCTTTGATGTATTTTCTGTTATGTCAAATTGTGAATGTGTTTGATGTTGAATCTGTGAATTCTAGTTAATTCATTTATTGAAAAGTTTTGTTATTCATTCTTTCTTAATTATCATTTGTGGGTGTGGGATAGGTGATCTTTGTGTCATTTATTCACATTCTTTTCATTCCAAGTTAATCATTCGCATATGTGTCATGGTTATGCGTAGTTGTTAGTTTTTCCTTTTCTACTTTCGGGTTAAAAGTATACTATGTTTTCATTCATTGCACATCATTTGAAGGTATCCGCACCTTGTCAAATAAGTAGAGAGTCATTGAAAATATCATTGTAATTGACTCAACTGTTGGTTTGGTTGTCATGTGTGTGGGAAAAAGAGTATAAAATTTAAGTGACAAATCTGTTAACCAACATTGTGTTAATGTGCATTGTGTTGATCTTTCATGTTTATGTTGATGTTGTAATGCTTAAGTTTTAATCTGCTCTGGAGGACTTGTGGTTTGTTTAGATATTGATTCACCCCCCTCTCAGTATCTTGGTGTGTTCAACAATCCCAACTCCACAATTAAATTACTCCATAGCACCATCACATATAAAACAAATCCCACAAGAGAGGCTCCAGACCTCTCTCAAACCCCATTATGTAGGAGGCTCTCACCCCTTGGGGAATATTAGCTCCCAAACAACCCTCCCCACAACCAAATAAAAAAAAATCACATGATACAACATTCAATAAATTCAAGTAATCCTTCACATACAACAAAAAACACATATAAATGCAATTTCATCAAAGTAAAAATCAAAACTCTACCTTGTGCTTCCCCAAGTTAGGAGAAGCCCTCTAAATCCCAAATCTTCTCAAGAAATTCTGCACAAGCAAATCCTCTTTCTCTACACAATTTCCTTCCCCAAATTTCTTCCTCTAATTCCCTTTTCTTTTCCATTTTTTTCTTCTCCAAATCCCTCAAAAAACACCCAATAGAAAAAAAGACAGAAAAATATCCCTCCCCATGAAATTCAAAACATCAATTAAATAATTTTCTCCCACAAGGTGGAAGTGAAAAATAAGGGGGAAACTTTCCCCAAAAATTTCTTCTTAAAAGGAATCTTCCCAATCTTGACTTTCATAAAGAAAACTCTCCCTTATCCCATGTCAAGATAGAAACAAAATAAAATTGAAATAAATCAATTAATTTCAAAGAAGCTTATCCAACTCATAGACAAAAATTATAATTTTATTCACCAAGAAAATTTAAATAAATAAATTCAACCATGACACATTCACAAACTACATAAGCCTTGATTCCTCTCTATGGATTAGGCTAGGGAAAATGAGGTATAGACACACAAGGTTTCTTGGAAGTCTTCGGATTCTTTTGCCTTGGCCACCCACCTGCACAACTCAAATTTTGAGTATCAGTGTGTCATAGAAAATAGTCAAAGCAACCTTAAAAATAATCAAACATGTATA
Organism: Cunninghamia lanceolata; assembly: GCA_027924645.1. NCBI lineage: Eukaryota > Viridiplantae > Streptophyta > Pinopsida > Cupressales > Cupressaceae > Cunninghamia > Cunninghamia lanceolata. The sequence continues at coordinate 5,426,164 of BSBN01000828.1, forward strand.
ATATTCAATTTTATATAATCCAATTCACTATCTAACAAAATATATAATAAACTAAATCTTAAAATTTAATTCTAAACCATGAAATCATAAATTTATAGTACCATCTTTAAATCATGTTAAATTACTCAAGCATACATATATATAAAAATTCTAAAATCTCGATTATTCTTGTCATTATAATAAACACAACAATCCAAATAACCCATGCATGATGTTCAAATATAAAAATAACATAGTCACAATAATCTACCCATACTAGTATTAACATAAAGGAATAATACAATCATTGAAATATGATATCAGGGTCACACACACATGTCAATGCTAAAGTATTCACATAATAGGTACAAGGGGTTGGGCCTCACATCCTTTCCCCCTTAGAATTAGGCTTCCTCCTAGAAGTCCTTAGAGAGAAGAGAGAATTAACTTATTATAATGATAAGGAATCTGAGCAGGAAAGAACTTGACCATCTTATACTAGTTTACTAATAGGCCTAAGTCTACCAGAACTCCCATTCCACCTCCTCCCATCTCCCCATACAACCTGCCAGGGGCCCCCTTTCAAAAAGTATAATTTTAGTACATGAACAACTTTACACTTACCAACAGTATCAATAAAACAAGGGCCTCAAAAATCAATAACCAATATTTTATGAAAAATTAAGGTATTAAATAAAATAAAACATCAAATCTCATAATAATAATAAAATTCAAGTGTGGCCACCAGAGTAAAAATAAAAAATAAAATCAATCAAAAAGTCTAAGAAAAATTAAGGTATTAAATAAAATAAAAAATCAAATCTCATAATAATAATAAAATTCATGTGTGGCCACCAGAGTAAAAATAAAAAATAAAATCAATCAAAAAGTCTAAACATAAGAGTTCCTGAGGCAAGGGAACATACCAAAATAAGTCATCTAAGCAACCAAATGTAGAAACAAATTTTCCATACTGCTGGTTACAATTTAACTAAATAATTCCACAACATATATAAAATAGGAAGGGAATCTAACAATCAAATTATAAATTGTTCAACAAAGTTCACATCGTGACTATATCAAGCCACTCAAAGGGGAGAAGGGGTATGGTGGTCTCATCCATAATACTTAATCTAGGATAAACTTGCACACCGGATAACCTATTCCTATCATTATTTAGAACATACATAATAAGACTTACACAAGCCTAGTGCAAAATTATTACATGAGAAATAATATCTTAGAGATTTCAAGCTAAGAATAATATAGTCTAAATTCTTATTAAGGTGTTGTCTGATTCTATTTCAAACCACAAAAAAATTACTATTGCATTAACACGACAAGGAAACCTTACTAAAAATAGTTTTCCCAACACTAATGTCTAAAGATTGTATCAAAAGCTTAACAAACTTAAAGAGTAACAACATAATAACAAGGATTCAACTATTTTAAGTACTAATGAGCATGGATAACAAAAGGAAAAGTCAATCTAGAGATAGATTCATAAAATATTATTATTATAATCACCCAAAGAACACCCCTTTCATTCACACTCTAAATATACTAGTACCCTCATTCTACTAGGAGAAAAATACACTAGGTAACATAAACATTTCAACATCAGAGTAAGAGTGAACCACACATTTATTTGAGAATGAACACACCTATCCTAATCTATCTCATACATTTTCCCCTAGTTCTTCCTTTTTCTTTAGACCATAATTATTTTCTTTCAAACTAATTAAAACATAAGTTCGTATGCAATTTCTAATCCTTAAACACAAAGCAAGAGATTTAGTTTTTTTCAACACACCCATGCATTCACAGTGGAGTAACATCCACATAAGTTAGGAAAAAAAACACATGATCACACATCAATATGAATGTTAAATAATTATCTACTATCATCCAACAAGTCTTATTATTTAATAGATGCATACAAAAGATTTAAGTAATCTATATATTGCTATTAGCTAACAACCTCTTGCATTTAACCTTTATTATTTACCTAAGAATACAAGCACACATATAAAAGGCACAATATTATAAGTATGATTAAATTATTAAGAAAAGTAATTCACAAAAAAAAAAAAAAAAATTCTCACCATAATAACTAACCAAAGGAAAATTTCTACTTCACAAAATTGATTGTTTCACAAAGTGTATATATATACATATCCCTATTTACTTCTCCCTACACTTTTAGTACATTTGACTCTAACCTCTTCTTGTTTTCATTTTTCCATCCTAAAGCAATCTATCATTAATTTCTGAAAAAAAATACTTCCTTTTCAATTAATTAATTTCAAATATTATACATCCTTGATCTAACTATTTTCCCAAGTCAAATCCTCTCATCAATTCAAAAAGATGATATCATTAAAAGAATTACTAAGGACACAATGATGAAGAATTCATAAAGAGAAATATGTTAAAACACCATTTAGAAATTCAAGGACAAAATCGTGAGGAAAGCTCCAATTCAAACAAGACATCTAAACAAGATACATGGAAATGAACACATCACATTAATCAAACAAAGTGAGAGACTAATAACTATCAATTTACACAAGCCCCTAAACCATTTCATTATCACATTAAGAAAAAAAGAAATTAGAATCATCAACACATGCAATTTTGGTAATCACACCCCTAAATAAACCTCTTTTGCCCACCCCCCCTTCGAGCAATTTTTTAATAGATAAATACAAGATTTTTTTGTACATATAAAGAAATGTTGATCTTACTATGTTTCCCAGTCACAAGACTTGTTGAAGGAAAAAGAGATAAACAAGAAAGTTAATAACTTCATGTTAAAGCAAAATGACTTGGATACTAGTACTTGTAATCAGATCTCTTATAGCCTACTCAAAGTTTTTTTTTGTACATAAGGAGTATCTAGATAATATAACACACCATCTTAATCATCTTATAACATTCACTTGCACAAAGGTACTTTCAACCATATGACCCAAACAAATCCTTTGAGTTCCCAAAGTGTTGGAAACCTGGCTCTGATACCAAATGTAATGCCCACTTGTACATCATGTACAAATGGGCACACATATGCCATTTTTTAAAAATCCAACTAGACAAAACTAAGTGTGAAAGTTGCAATAATTTTAATTATACCTAAGAGTGTCAAAAATGTGAACATTGTCAAAGTTGGTTTTCTTGCAAAACATCTAAGAAGGTTAAGATAATTAATCATTCAACAAGAAACCTCTATGCTATCTTAACATGTTCTTTTCAAGTTAGCTACTTGAAACATTATAAAGAAAGTTATAACCTAAGTTTTTCTAACATGATCTAACAAAAAAATAAATTTAATTAAGATCTCAAGTTATATTATGTGATAGTTTACAGCCTTTGATTTCACTAAATGTGGATAATTAAATAAAATTTAAAGGATAATCTCACTAAAACGCACTATGAATTAATATAAAATCTAACTTACATTAAACTAAATTTCTTATCTAATACTTAAAATTAAGTAATTAAATAAAAATAAATGAATATAAAAAAATAACTTGTACAATTACTAATTTATTAAATGCACCATCAAGTAAACAAATCATAAAGTAGATTAAATTTAGACATTAAATAGAAAAGTTTCTTTTTACACTAAGCAAAAAATCATCGTTGAAAAAAAAAAAAAAAAAAAATTCACATATCATAAAGCAAATTAAATAGCAACTTGTTAATAAGGGAATTCTTTTTCATATTATATGTTTTTTTTACGAAAAGTAAAGAAAGAGCATAAATAAGAATAATGAAATTTAAATTATTTAATTAATTACAAACTAATTAACAAATTTAAAATAATAAAAGTAATAAAATTTAATTTGATTCACTTGCTAATTAAAAAGATAATTTAAATAATTAATTAATCTATTAAGGTAATAAAGGAAAATAAAACAAGTTTATATCTATATTTAAATATTTTCTAATGCTCTCCTATTCATAAATGTGAAAGGGCATACAAGTGGAAATACAATTTTTTTTAGAAGAACATTGGAATTAAAAAAAGTTAAACAATAATTCAAAGGTATTAAATCTTGTAAACAATTAATTTTGAAAATAAGATAGAATTAAATTCGTTTTTAACAAAAATAAAAATGATCATACTTATATTTAATAGTGACTTCAATCAATATAAACAAAACTAAAATAATAAAGAAAAATTTAAAATGAAATAATTAAATAAAGACTTACTATTCTAGGACTCTAATAGAATATAGTAATTAAAATGATGGATATTCTATTAAACAAAGCATCAATTAAATTGGAAGATATTCTTATCTAAGGATTCCACTCCTACAAAATAGGGATTTTAGATTTAAAATCTTAGAAACTAAATAACTAATTAACAAGGAAACATAATATGATTAGTCTACCTACTAGTATATTTATATTTAAAAAAATATATCTATATCTTCCAATTTGTTGGCATTTATAAATTACTTGTAGTTAGAATATTTGATATGCTCACATGAGTTAATTTAAAGAGACTATACTGCAAGACTTTTCATATTCTTCAAACGTAATAAAGATTTCATTCCATAACTGCCCAAGTTTTTCTATTTTTCTATCCACAAATTTATTTATTTTTTGTTTAATGTGATAAAGATTTCATTCCATAACTACCAAAGTTTTTCTAGTTTTCTATCCATTTAGCTTCCACAAATTTATTTATTTACACATTTTATGAATTTTATTTATTTACAACATAATTATAAATAAAAGAAAATAGAAATCAAGAGAAAATTAGAAATAACAAGAGCTGCAAAACAACCAAGTTTCTGCCAAAATGTTCATGAATAGTCTTGTTTTGTTTTAATTTGTTGTGTTTCTTTAGTTTTAGCAACAATGTTGATAATATAATAACTTTATAATAATCTTGAAATTTGTGAATTTTTTGGTTTAAGTTAGAGTTGACAGTTTTGTAATATTTATAATGATGTTGAAAATTGAAGAACTTTGAGATTCTACATTTAATAATTAGATTGCATAAAATGGAAGTTGCAAAGTAAGTGATTTTTTATTATACCTAAAGATTTATGATTATACTTCAAGATTTTTGGTGAACTTGACAAAATGGATTATTTGATTGATACAGCCTCCTAAGGCTAGAAATGGGCACCCTGGTAATTAAAACTTGGTTCTTGACTGTCTGACAAGAGGCAAATATAGAAGGTAATAAATGCACTAACCTTCAACAGTTTGCACTTACACTACAATACAAAGAGTTGTTAGTGCTATAAAAATAACTTAACATCATGAATACAAAGAGTTATTAGTGCTATAAAAATCACTTAACATCATTATTTTAAAGATTCGAAATTATAGCTTATAGTGAGGGACAAGTGAAACCCTAAAATTAGTTCTACCATATAACTAGCACTTGCACCAATAAGAGGATCATGAAATACCTTGTTTGGAATAGCAAACAAGTTTAGAAGATCTTCGAGTGTGAATGTTGTTTACAACATGAAATTCAGGGAATACACTGATACGAACCAAACAGTTTAGAAAATTTCCCACACGTTCCAAGACAATGTACAGCCATGTCATTCACAAATTAAATGATGAGACTACAAAATACAAATAGTTTTCTGCAACTCAAAATATGAAGATGACTCTGCAAAGAAGATATTATAATGTGATAGTTGATAGCACGCGGCAAAAGCAATATCTTCCCTCAGTTTCAGATCAGATAATGAAAGAAACTGTTGAGCCAATGACAGAAATAACAACTACTGCAAGAACCCAAATCAATTGAAGCCCGTGAACTAAAAAATAATTTAAATTTTTCCAATCTTGCAATACCTCAAAACCCAGATATCTCCAGAAATGTACCAAAAGTTGCATAATTTGGTAGATTGTCCTATCACAAATTTGATTTAGGAAATGTAGGGTATTTATAAAATTTTGGCATAAAAATGGTTTGGGTAGTTGAACTGTAATAGTTAGGTGAACTGCACGGGTTTTTAATATTTTCAATTTGTTATGAATAGGTTTTGATTTAGGTTTTTAGGTTTGCAAATAATGAATTAAATTCCTTAATTTTTATTTTTATTTACAGAGGAAAGATTTAATTAATTAATTAAAATTAATTAAATTTCATGTGAAGGGAGGACTTATGGAATTGATCACTGGTCAATTTTTCCTATCTATGCATTAATATATATTTTAAAATTTTGATGTATTAGTATATTATTATCATAGATTAAGGATATTATCTATGTAAATGATATATTATTATTATTATTTATAATTATTAAAGACACATATATAAATTTGGGATAAACTTATAAATTATATTTGTATTTCAATTCCTATTAGTATTAATATTGATTAGTAATAGGAATCTTATATAACTATAATATTTTTATTGTCTAATAATATTATCAATATTAATATTAATAGGAATTTAAATACACGTTTCTTAATATTTTTATTTTTATTTTAGTTATAATATATTTAAATTGGTTAATAGGTTAGATGCTAAAAAAACTTTACTGCCTAATATTTTACCCATAAAGTCTCAAACTAGAAACTTAATAGTTTTAAGTATTAGTATATTATTATCATAGATTAAGGATATTATCTATCACAAGACTTTATAATATAAACCTTGATGATCTGCAATAATCGCCCTTATCGGGTGAAAGTTTTCTGCCAATTAGATTGAAGAAAAATCATTTTTCAAATATGTTTTGTTAAAATATTTGCATCTATACAATAGCAATAGCTAGATATTTTTTAAATAGAAAAACTATTTCAGTTCTCATAACTAGTTAACAAGAGGCCTCACCTATAGTTTTCTTGGCAGAAACTAAAAATATAGATATATTTGGTAGGTAATTTATGGAAACTTAAATTTTGTTGTTTAAAAAAATAATATATCGTATAACATAGTTAGAAACAATACATACTTTAACTCAATATTACAACATAATTATAAATAAAAGAAAATAGAAATCAAGAGAAAATTAGAAATAAAAATATAGATATATTTGGTAGGTAATTTATGGAAACTTAAATTTTGTTGTTTAAAAAATAATAATATATCTTATAACATAGTTAGAAACAATACATCTCTTAAAGCTCAAAAGATAACTATATAGGATTTTTATTTTTTTTAAATGTGTTGTTCTCGTTGGTCAAGCGAGGATTTAAACCCTGGTGGCCGCGACTACAACCAAGCGACTTAACCACCAAACCACGCCCTTAATGGAAAAAAAATAGTTCTATAAGATTAAGTTACTAATTTGGTTTATACAAATTTAAAGGAAATATTTCCTAATGGATGGGTATGTTGAACTAATTCAATAAAAGAATAAATTGATTTCTAATTTTAGTGGGGTTTATGAAGGAATAAGAATTAATTTATAACAAGTTATTTTAACTAATAAAATTGGTTATTAGACAAATTAAAATAACTTTCCAACTCCATGTCCTAATAATAAATAATATAGAAATTTCCATTTTAGCAAGTAACTCAATAATGCAAAAGACACAAATTAGATAAAAACTTACTAAAGCACTATCTTTTTCTATTTATGGTTTGGCATGTGCACATTTAATTATTTAATCTAGTCCTCAACTTCATTTCTTGTAAAGTTTTAAAACAACATAAGACATAAATGAAAAAAATAAGTTTTATTTTATTATTATTACTTTCATTGTTTGTATTCTAGGTGTTCATGGAATCAATTGAATGAGAAAGGGGTAGAATAAATTATACAACATGAATAACAATAAAAACTATTTTAAATTTTATAAAAGAGAAAATTTTAAATGATAGATATATATACTCAAATTATATTTAATACAAACATATATAAATAAATAATTTATTACATACATAAGACAAATATATATAAATAAACAATTGATTATACACATAAATATATATTTGTTCCTTCAAAATTAATTAATTTATTTGTATTATCACAATAAGATTTCAAAATCTAATTTATTCTCAACAACTTACAAGAAAACATTTTATACTAAAAGAAATTCATGTTCTCACTAACAACCATTTTGTAGAAAGAAAATTTATTAACATATTGATCTTGGTTCTTTTCATTTTAACATATTTTGAGAAAACTAAAAACACATGTCCCAATAATCAAATTCACTTTTAAAGATTAGAAAAATAGATACATTACAAAATGGATTTATGTCCATTAGTTTACCATTCTTTACAACTGAACAAGGAGAGCATGAGATCTCTTATGGCAACATGGAAGCCACAACAAAGTAAGTCTCCAAGAAGCCTATATCTAAAAATCTGCAAACACAATCATTAACACATAGATGGTCAAGGATTTCTCTCCACCCTACCGTAGGGCTTGAAAACAAGCCCACCCTTGAGTTAGGAGACTTCCAAGTACTGAGTAAAAAAACACATGCAAGCAAGAGAGGAGAACATAGAATACACACAAGATACACACACTCAAACACCCGTAGGACGACTCATAAACAAAGAACCCTCATGGAATCAACAAGAGGGGGAAAGAGGGGATAATCATCCCTCTTGGGGGTAAAATAAAAATATCAATCCTCCTTAATCTTCAATAACAATACCATCTGTGCAACACCACAATCCATCACCACCAACACCGCTACTCAAATCATGCCAAATCCCAACTCCACAATTAAATTACTCCACAACATCATCACATATAAAACAAATCCCCCAAGAGAGCACACCTCTCTCAAATCCCACTATGTGGGAGGCTCTCACCCCTCGGGGAAGATCAGCTCCCAAACAACCCTCCCCACAACCAAATAAAAAAAATCACATGATACAACATTCAAGAAATTCAAGCAATCCTTCACATACAACAAAAAAACACATATAAATTCAATTTCATCAAAGTAAACATCAAAACTCTACCTTGTGCTTCCCCAAGTTAGGAGAAGCCCTCTAAATCCCAAATCTTCTCAAGAATTCTGCACAAGCAAATCCTCTTTCTCCGACACAATTTCCTTCCCCAAATTTCTTCCTCTAATTCCCTTTTCTTTTCCATTTTTTTCTTCTCCAAATCCCTCAAAAAACACCCAATAGAAAAAAAGATAGAAAAAGATTCCTCCCCATGAAATTCAAAACATCAATTAAATAATTTTCTCCCACAAGGTGGAAGTGAAAAATAAGGGGGAAACTTTCCCCAAAATTTTCTTCTTAAAAAGAATCTTCCCAATCTTGACTTTCAAAAAGATAACTCTCCCTTATCCCATGTCAAAATAGAAACACAGTAAAATTGAAATAAATCAATTAATTTCAAAGAAGCTTATCCAACTCATAGACAAAAATTATAATTTTATTCACCAAGAAAATTTAATTAAATAAATTCAACCATGACACATTCACAAACTACATAAGCCTTAATTCCTCTCTATGGATTAGGCTAGGGAAAACGAGGTATAGTGTTACATCCCCTTTTTGGATTCAATATTACTATTTACTTTTTCTTAAATAGTACAGTTATGTGGATATGTTTTAACATCATAGGAAACTGATGATTTGAATAGAGAAGGTTAATTTTATGAAATTATGGAATCTATTTGATTATGACCAATATGATGTTACGAATTAGAATGTCTTTTCGATACGAAAATGAAATGATTTGATATAAATGTGTTTTAAGTAGAATATTGGTGCTTTGACCACAAAATTGTATGTGAGTTTGTCAATGACAGGAGTAGATGGAACATGTTCGCCAGGAAGAAAGAAGAGAAAGTATCTTTGAGAAAGAGAGAATAGACTCTGGAATAACCCATGGGTGCTTGCCACTGAAAACGCATATCAGGTAGACAAACCTAGATGCTTTGAGTTAATCTTTGAGTTCGGGCTAAGTCATTTTTAAACGAGAGTTGAGGTTTGCAAGAATAGGTCTTTCTCCTTTCATAAGTCATTGTATTGAGTATGGGAAATCGACATCAATGTCATAATACTCTGAATCATATCGTCAAATATGAATGACTAATATATTAAAGACATGATATTTCCACAGTCCATGATAGTTAGAATGTGTGCTTCTGGATTCGACTGTGTAGCATTTTTAGATCGACGTTTCAGATCACACTCCGTGATCCATCATCAGGATGAAGAGAAGAGAATACTTAAGTTGCAATTGCAGAGATGGTTACTTATAAAGAGAGAGGGGAGTGTGGGCACGGAGTTTAAGATGAGGGGAGAGAGACCAATAAAGGGAGAAGAAACATAAAAAAGAAAGAAAATAAATGTATAAGTAAAAAATAAATAAGTGAGATAAACTCCGTTTATTGGTCTCTCTCCCCTCATCTTAAACTCCGTGTCCACACTCCCCTCTCTCTTTATAAGTAACCATCTCTGCAATTGCAACTTAAGTATTCTCTTCTCTTCATCCTGATGATCGATCACGGAGTGTGATCCAAAACGTCGATCTAAAAAATCTACACACAGTCGAATCCAGAAGCACACATTCTGACTGATATATTGTTTATATGTTCATATGTATATACTTGTGGTCAAGTTGTAAGTCTTATCTTATTTTTGGTTCAGCGCAAAAGTCAAAATTGGGTGTAAGTCGATCCCAAATCTTGTTTTGGCGTTTGCGCTCAATTCGTCGTTGTCATCGTAAAATGCTACGAGCGTATGACGTAAACGTCTCCTTGCAAAATTTGACAGATGTTGAATTGTTCTTTATTGGGCTATTATTGAATACTAAAGGGTTTAAATAATGTTTTAAAATCTAGAGAACATGGTGAGTAGTACCCTTGGTCGTAAGGTATTGGAATATGTAATATTTTGTTAGTTTTAATTTAAGTGTCGTTTTGAGATAGTTCCTTTATTCTTGTTGAATGTCAGTAGAGCTTTTAATTCAAAACCTTTGCATTGATTTATACTCATAGCATATATGAGTAGTTAGACAATTGGTTAAAACTGCCAACCGCCACCTCACCTATGTGGAGCTCCATCTTGGAGAATGATCGTGATTTGTGGGAGTGGCCAAACCATTTTTTGGTTGAGGTCGCATAAGGTGGGAAAACATTTTGCATGTTGGATAAGATACCCTTATCGATAGGCATGGTCGGGGAGTGGAGGAGACAGTTTTTCCTTCGCAGTGAATGGGGGAGATATAGAGTAGTAAGAGTCAGTTTTGGAATGAGAACATGGGGGAGCAGCAAAATAAGACTGAGCAAGGAGCAACAAGGTGATTGACAAAAGGAAGATCGAACACCTTGGACCAGTCTGTGAGCAAACACTAGTGAATAACTTTAGGTTCTCTGCACTTCATCTTGCGCAGTCATAGTTCACTGTTGTGTTGTAATAAGTCATGTCTTTCTTGCATTTCGAAAGAACTTAGTTTGCTTAAAGGTGCAAGGTGTGAGCTGATACCACCTGTAACCAGTGTGTTTTATCACTGTCTAAACGGAATCAATGAATTATCTTCTGCACTGCACCGCACCACAGTCACACTTTTGAAATCATTGTAATGTTTTCCTTAGGAGTTCATTTGGTTTGGTGTTAGGCACATTAGAGACTAGTGTATGGACGTAAAACATCTCACAGTCAATTCAAGCCACAGTGGCAAAACATTTGTCGACAAAGAATAAGATCTCTTTGGATAGTCGAATACAAAACCTTGGCTCTGTCAAATTAAAAGGTTAGCTAGTATTAGAGTAAAAGACTTGTTAGTGTCAACCATCGATGGAGGATTATTATTAGTGAAAGGTGCAAGTCGTAACATGCAAGTCTTCACAATCATCCTCTTTTTCTGAGTTAAACCTAGTCGGTCCACCATGGTGAAATTGTTAACCAAGATGCGAATAATAAAAAGCTTTAGATTATATACTTTTGAAGGTAATTCTTTTGCTATTGAAGTTTTTAAACTATTGTTTTTCCGAGAGAAGACCTTATTGTTATACCAATTATTATTATGAAGTTTTTACAACAATGTAATGAGTCTTTTGTCAAGTCTTAAGCTTAGACTTACATGCAATCTAATTGCTAGAAGAAACAATATGACAGGGTTTTCTAATGTTTAGATTGACAAAGTTTAAGCTATGTTGAAGCTTTCGACACGTCGAAGTTGTATATTGTGAGTGTTAAATTTTAACGTAGGGTTTTCGAACGTTGTATTCTTTAAATTGGCTTTTAGAGAAACCCTTCCAAAACCACAAAGATGAGTTTAGTGACCACTCTTAAGTGGATAAATTAATTAGTGGGCTAGCTTAGAGAACATTGAAATAACTTTTAGCATTACCTGAAAAATTGATATACTAGGAAACCGTTCTTTTATCATGTAAACGGAGATGTTTCCATGAGCTTGTAGAGAGAGAGTAAACCTCAATGCCATGCGTTAATGCATGATGAATTTCAAACCCCTTGAGGTTATTGAGGTCGTTAAATTGAACTTATGCATAGGTAACTGTAGGATTGCGATTAATTCGAGTCAAGTGGGGTGGGTGAACTTATTACATGTGTTGATACAACGCTAATTATATTCAAATCCTTTGGCCAAGGTAATGCATGATCCTCAAGTGCATTGATTGTTCACTGTGACTGGATGGCATAGCTTGTGGAGTGGTCATGCTTGACTAGAGGGTATCTAGGGGATTGCATGATAACAAGTCACGTAGGTCACAACACCAGTACTCAGATGGCAAACACCATTGGTTATCCTAAGTCTATCCTCTTTATGTAGGGTAGGGCCACTTCCGGTTAGGAAGGAGAGCGGGAGATCAATGGTCTATGGTTGGAGGTTAAGCTCCTTGAAGATACTTTCTCTTCTTAATTCTTGAGGATTTCCAAGACTTGAATTTGGATGGTCGACAATCGAGATGCAGTGACATTGGTAAGTTCCTATTTTGGGTTTGTTCTAAGTAACTTTTAACAATATATTGTTTAAATGTTATGGATGATTATTTCCTTTTGTTTAAGATATTTATTCATGATTATTGTAAGTTGATGGATGATCTTCTTGGTTATAAGAATTGGAAACAAATTACTTTTCTGTTTTTAACTTTTTAAAAAAAAAATTATTACCTTTGGTTAAAACTTAGTTTTTAGGGTGAAAACTAAACTGGGTGTTACATATGGTATCAGAGCTAACCAGGTTCAGCACTAGGGCTGATGAGTCCACTAACCTGATTAGGAATCAACATTATACGGGTAGTTAATGATTTGATTTATTGTGCCAGGATGGTACATATCAAGAAAACCGCAAGGAAGTCCTTCGCTGGTAAGGAATGTTATCTGCAAGCTAAACAGAAACGACTTGCGATGATCAAGACTATTGAGAAAACGAATGATGAAAATGACATTTGGCTAGATGATGTGGAAACTTTTTCCAATGCTCTGTCACAAATCAAATGAATGAAAAAAGAACTCCTAGAGACAGCTAGGACGGTAGCTCAGATTATGGTCAATTGTTGCCCTATTAGTGTACCTATTAGTGTACCAATGATCACTAGGGATCCCCGTATACCACCTAGAGCTGAAATCATTGTACTATCATCTGATAGCGAGTCTGAGGGTTATACCCCTCATGAATATGTGTAAGACAATGAATCCGAAGGTTACACCCCTCTTGTAAATACTGAGTGAAACATGACATGTGTCTATCTTTAAAGAATGTATATACAGTTTTGCAAAGTATAATAAAGACAAATTTTGGTTTGAGAATAACTATGGTTATGAGCAATTGTTATGTTTTGATAATATACAAAATGATAAATCATAGAACTGATTAGTACTTGCTTAATCAGGTGAGAAAACAAACAATCATGGATCAATCAGAGTTTAATGAGGGGTAAGATCAGGAAGGTCACAACTCTCAAGAAAACTCCACTGATAAATTGGACAAGATTCCTAATATGCTTACTGAAACTAAGGAAAGGTTGAGAAAATTGGAAAAGAAAGTGAATGAAACTGGGAATATGGAGTGTGAAAATGAGAATTCTAATAATGCAAGTAAAAGTAAACAACGAGATCTTGGCACGCCAAGTGAAAACCAAGATGATAGTGAAACTCAGAGGGAGACAAAAGACAAACTTGCACTGGAACTATTTAAGGATATGAAAAAGATTATCCCTCCCAAATTTGACGGAACGAAAACTAGTGATGCAACAGAAGCATGGTTAATAGAAATGGAGAAATACTTTGAAATTAGAAATTACTCTGAGATTACAAAGGTAGTGTGGGGAGCATATCAGTTATCTAGAGAAGCATCCACTTGGTGGATGAACAAGAAAATGGAACTAGAATTAAGTCCCTTGAAGGTGACATGGAATGAATTTGAGGAACTTTTTTGAAAGAGGTGGTTACTACAACTATATTTTGATCAAAAGTTAATAGATTTCCAAAACCTCAGGCAAGGTGATCTGTCTGTGGTTGAATATGCAGAAAAATTTACTAGATTGTTGAAGTATGTTCCTCAATATCAAAAGGATGAAAGTTTTCAAATAAGAAAATTTATCATGGGACTCAATCCTCAGATTGGCGGTGAGGTGGAGGTGCATGGTCCAAACACAATGGACCAGGTGTATGAGAAAGTAATTAAGCAGGAATAGAAGATCAAATCCATTTTTGCTTACCGTGAAAAGAAACGTAAGAGATTTGATAAGAACTACAATGATCAGACATATAAAAGGAAGAATGATAAAGGATATGGAAATAGGAGGTTCGCTAAAGGGAATCAAAAAAGCAAAGGGGGAGTTGGTAATGAACGAAGAAATGAAGACTATAAGAAAAATGATAATTTTAAGAAGAATGATGATGCTATGAGTAGACCATCCGAGAAGAGAGGACCAATTGGAGGATGTTTTTCTTGTGGTGGAGATCATTATGCTAACTGTTGTCCTAATAAAAAGCAGAACGGGCAGCCTAGGAATATGGTACTTCCTTTGCAGCAGGAAGCATTTCAACAAAGGATTCATGCCACCCTTGACAATCGACAAGCTGAGTATTAGATTACTCCCATTGAGATGACAGGTACATTATTAGGAGTTCATGTTTCTATTCTGTTTGATACTGGTGCAACAGAAAATTTTGTGTCATCTAGAGTCTTAAGTAAATTTCCTAGAAGAGCTGGTTTTATGTCAAAACCATGGACAGTTGAGTATGCAAATCACTCAAAGGCTCAGGTAGAGCAATGTTTGTTCAAAGCTAAGATTCATATTTCAAACTTCTCCACTGAGGTAAATTTATATGTAGCACCTTTAGGGTCCTACGATGTCATCTTAGGAATGAATTGGTTGTGGAGACATAGGGCCAAGGTAGATTGTTTTCATAAAACAATTGAGTGTCTGGATGATAAAGGAAATACAGTAAATTTTCAAGGTATTCAAAGGGAAATAAGGATTAGAACTATTTCTTCAAAACAATTAAAGCGGGCTAGGCGTAAGGGATGTCAACTTTTTGCAGTCAAAATGGACCTAGTAGAGGAAGCCTTAGAGAAGCAAACATTTGAGGAAAAATATCCATATCTTTGCAATTTCAGTGATGTATTTCCTGAGGAACTACCAGGCTTGCCTCCAAAAAGAACCTTTGACTTTGCCATAGAAATTAAACCAGGATCTGAGCCAGTATCTAAAGTTCCATATTGTATGACCACTACTGAACTCATGGAATTGAAGGCTCAATTGCAGGAGCTATTGTCTAAAGATCTAATTAGGCCAAGTGTATCACCATGGAGAGCTCTGATTATTTTCATCAAGAAGAAGGATAGAACCCTTAGACTGTGTATGCATTATCGGATGTTAAATAAGGAAACAATAAAGAATAAGTATCTACTGCCACGTATTGATGATCTATTTGACCAAATGCGTGGTGCATCAGTCTTTTCTAAGATAGATTTGAGATTTGGATACCATCAGTTGAGGTTGAAAGATGGAGATATTCACAAGACTGCATTTAGAACAAGATATGGTCATTATGAGTTTATTGTGTTGCCATTTGGATTAACTAATGCACCAGCCACTTTCATGAATCTCATGAATAGTGTTTTTAGAGATTACCTTGATAAATTTGCCCTAGTTTTCATAGATGATATTCTGATATATTCCAAAAATGAGGAGGAGCATAGACAACATCTTCAAATTATTTTGTAATGATTAAGAGAACACAAATTGTATGTGAAACTCTCGAAATGCACTTTCTTTTAGAAAGAAGTGCAGTATTTGGGACATACAATATTAGCTGAAGGGATATCAGTTGACCCAACTAAAATTAAGGCTATTATGGAATGGCCTGTACCTTCCAATGTTTTAGAGGTACGAAGTTTTATGGGATTGGCCGAATATTACAAAAAATTTGTTTTGAATTTCTCAAGTATTGCTAGTCCAATTACTTCTTTGCAGAGAAAAGGAAAATGGTTTGTTTGGACTGAGGAATGTCAAAAGGCATTTGATTTGTTAAAAGGAAAGTTAACAACAACACCAATCTTGAAAGTCCCTGATCCTGAAGGACAATTTGAGGTTATTACTGATGCCTCGGGAGAAGGGTTAGGGGGTGTGCTTATGCAAGATGGGCGTGTAATAGCCTATGAATCAAGAAAGTTGAAAAACTATGAGCAGGATTATGCTCCTCATGACTTAGAACTGGCAGCAATGATTCACGCCCTTCAGATGTGGCGATAATATTTGTTGGGCAAGACTTTTATACTAAAATCAGATCATCAAAGTCTTCGTTACATATTCACACAACCTCATCTCAATGCAAGACAAAGGAGATGGTTAGAATTAATATAAGATTATGACTTTGATATTTCTTACATCAAAGGTAAAGAAAACTGAGTAGCTGATGCTTTAAGCAAAAGAAGACACATAGCTTCTATAATCTCTATTCATGCTAATTTTAAAGATTTAGTATTGCAAAGTTTATCTGAAGATGAATATTATGAGCAGGTGAAGCAAGCTCTGCAATTAAACCCTAAGGATCCAAGATATGATGGATTCTATTTTGAGTCAGATGGATTGATGAGATTTAAGGGAAGAATCTACTTTCCTAATTCTGTAGAACTTAGAAACCTTGTTTGGAAGGAAGTTCGTTGTGCACCTTATTCTGGACACCCAGGGGTAACAAAACTTTTAGCTGATGTCAAACCACTATATTTCTGGAAAGGAATGAAAAGCAACGCTGCAAGGTTTGTAGCAAGTTGCTTGGAATTTCAGAGAGTGAAGGTAGAACACCAACATCCTACTGGATTGTTATACCCGCATGATATTCCAGAATGGAAATGGTAGGTTGTTAGTATGGATTTTGTTCAAGGGTTACCAATGTCTAAGAATAGACATGATGCAATAATCGTTGTTGTAGATAAACTAACCAAGGTAGCACATTTTATATGAGGAAATTTGATAGATGGAGCTCATATTTTGGCTCAAAAATTTGTACAAGAAATATTCAGATTGCATGGGGTACCTAAAAAGATTATATCCGATAGAGATGCTCGAATAACCTCTCAGTTTTGGCAAACTTTATTTTCTACATTAGGGACTAAACTCAATGTGAGCACTGCTTACCATCCTGAAACTGATGGACAAATAGAAAGGGTTAATCAGGTCTTAGAGGATCTTTTAAGAATGCATTTCATGGATCAACAATACAGATGGGAGGAATATTTACCCCTTGTTGAATTTGCCTATAACAATTCCTATCATTCTACCATTAAGATGGCACCGTTTGAAGCATTATATGGAAGGAAATGCAGAACTCCTATAAGCTAGGATAAGCTGGAAGATATGATAAGCATTGGACCTGAAATGCTTGTGGATATGGAAGAAAAAGTGAAAATGATTAGGAAGAGGTTGGCAGAAGCCAACGATAGGCAAAAAAGTTATGCAGATCGCAAACAGGTGCCTAGACATTTCTCTATTGGTGAGAAAGTTCTTTTGTGAGTGAAACCCCATAAAAGCTCAATCAAATTTGGTAAATCATCAAAGTTGGCTCCTTGATATGTCGGACCTTTTGAAGTCCTTGAGATTATCAATCCAGTGGCCTACAAAGTTGCTCTACCTCTAGTCTTGTCCAAAATGCATAATGTTTTTCATGTTTCATACCTAAAGAAATATTTTGTAGGTAATGACCACATTCTTAAATGGAATTCTTTACAGATACAAGAACCAGGAGTGGTTGTGATCGAGCCACTCAAGGTGCTCGAAATACGTAAACTTTGTTTACGTAATCGAGAGGTTTTGCAATGCAAAATTCAGTGGGACCAATATGGCGAGGATAGCGCCACTTGGGAAAACTATAATGACATCCACCAAAAATTTCCTTATCTTTTCAAAAACATTAATGTTAAACTATAAAAGTTTGTTTTATGTTAAAATTTTACTTGGTAAACTCAATCATCAGGGACGATGATTCTATAGGGGAAAGATATTTTACATCCCCTTTTTGGATTCAATATTACTATTTACTTTTTCTTAAATAGTACAGTTATGTGGATATGTTTTAACATCATAGGAAATTGATGATATGAATAGAGAAGATTAATTTTATGAAATTATGGAATCTATTTGATTATGACCAATATGATGTTATGAATTAGAATGTCTTTTCGATATGAAAATGAAATGATTTGATATAAATGTGTTTTGAGTAGAATATTGGTGCTTTGACCACAAAATTGTATGTGAGTTTGTCAATGAAAGGAATAGATGGAACATGTTCACCAGGCAGAAAGAAGAAGAGAAAGCATCTTTGAGAAAGAGAGAATAGACTATAGAATAACCCATGGGAGCTTGCCACTGAAAACGCATATCAGGTAGATAAACCTAGATGCTTTGAGTTAAGCTTTGAGTTCGGGCTAAGTCATTTTTAGACAAGAGTCGAGGTTTGCAAGAATAGGTCTTTCTCCTTACGTAAGTTGTCGTATTGAGTATGGGAAATCAACATTAGTGTCGTAATACTCTGAATTGTGTCATCAAATATGAACAATTGATATATTGTTTATATGTTCATATGTATATACTTGTGGTCAAGTTGTAAGTCTTATCTTATTTTTGGTTCAGCGCAAAAGTCAAAATTGTGCGTAAGTCGATCCCAAACCTTGTTTTGGCATTTGTGCTCAATTCTTCGTTGTCATCGTAAATTGCTACGAGCGTATGACGTAAACGTCTCCTTGCAAATTTTGACGGATGTTGAATTGTTCTTTATTGGGCTATTATCAAATACTAAAGGGTTTAAATAATGTTTAAAAATTTAGAGACCATGGTGAGTAGTACCCTTGGTCGTAAGGTATTGGAATATTTAATATTTTGTTAGGTTTAATTTAAGTGTCATTTTGAGATAATTCCTTTATTCTTGTTAAATGTCGGTATAGCTTTTAATTCAAAACCTTTGCATTGATTTATACTCAGTAGATATGAGTAGTTAGACAGTTGGTTAAAACTGCCAACCGCCACCTCCCCTATGTGGAGCTCCATCTTGGAGAATGATCACGATTTGTGGGAGTGGCCAAACCATTTTCTGGTTGAGGTCACATAAGGTGGGAAAATGTTTTGCCTGTCGGATAAGATATGCTTATCAATAGGCATGGTCAGGGAGTGGAGGAGACAATTCTTCCTTCACAGTGAATGGGGGAGATATAGAGTAGTAATAGTCAGTTTTGGAAAAAGAACACGGGGGAGCAACGAAATAAGACTGAGCAAGGACCAACAAGGTGATCAACAAAAGGAAGATCGAACACCTTGGACCGGTCTGTGAGCAAACACTGGTGAATAACTTCAGGTTCTCTTCACTTCATCTTGCGTAGTCATAGTTTTCTGTTGTGTTGTAATAAGTAATGTCTTTCTTGCATTTCAAAAGAACTTAGTTTTCTTAAAGGTGCAAGGTGTGAGTTGATACCACTTGTAACCAGTGTGTTTTATCACTGTCTAAACAGAATCAATGAATTATCTCCTGCACTGCACCGCACCATAGTCACACTTTTGAAATCATTGTAATGTTTTCCTTAGGAGTTTATTTGGTTTGGTGTTAGGCGCATTAGAGACTAGTGTATGGACATAAAATATCTCATAGTCAATTCAAGCCGTAGTGGCAAAACATTTGTTGACAGAGAATAAGATCTCTTTGGACAGTCGGATACAAAACCTTGGCTCTGTCAAATTAAAAGGTCAGATAGTATTAGAGTAAAAGACTTGTTAGTGTCAACCATCAACAGAGGATTATTATTAGTGAAAGGTGCAAGTCATAACATGCAAGTCTTCATAGTCATCCTCTTTTTCTGAGTTAAACCTAGTCGGTCCACCATGGTGAAATTGTTAACCAAGCTGTGAATAATAACAAGCTTTAGATTATATACTTTTGAAGGTAATTCTTTTTCTATTGAAGTTTTTAAACTATTATTTTTCTGAGAGAAGACCTTATTGTTATACCAATTATTATTATGAAGTTTTTACAACAATGTAATGAGTCTTTTGTCAAGTCTCAAGCTTAGATTTACATGCAATCTAATTGCTAGAAGAAATGATATGACATGGTTTTCTAATGTTTAGATCGACAAAGTTTAAGCTATGTTGAAGCTTTCGACACATCGAAGTAGTATATTGTGAGTGTTAAATTTTAACGTAGGGTTTCCGAACGTTGTATTCTTTAAATTGGCTTTTAGAGAAACCCTTGCAAAACCACAAAGATGAGTTTAGTAACCAATTTTAAGTGGATAAATTAAGTAGTGGGCTAGCTTAGAGAACATTGAAATAACTTTTAGCATTACCCGAAAAATTGATATGCTAGGAAACCATTCTTTTATCATGTAAATGGAGATGTTTCCATGATCTTGTATAGAGAGAGTAAACCTCAATGCCATGCATTAATGCATGATGAATTTCAAACCCCTTGAGGTTATCGAGGTCATTAAATTGAACTTATGCATAGGTAACTGTAGGATTGTGATTAATTAGAGTCGAGTGGGGTGGGTGAACTTATTACATGCGTTGATACAATGCTAATTATATTCAAATCCTTTGGCCAAGGTAATGCATGATCCTCAAGTGCATTGATTGTTCACTGTGACTAGATGGTGTAGCTTGTGGAGTGGTCATGCTTGACTAGAGGGTATCTAGGGGATTGCATGATAACAAGTCATGTAGGTCACAACACCAGTACTCAGATGGCAAACACCATTGGTTATCCTAAGTCTATCCTCTTTGAGTAGGGTAGGGCCACTTTCGGTTAGGAAGGAGAGCGGGAGACTGACGGTCTGTGGTTGGAGGTTAAGCTCCTTGAAGATACTTTCTCTTCTTAATTCTTGAGGATTGCCAAGACTTGAATTTGGATGGTCGACAATCGAGATGCAGTGACATTAGTAAGTTCCTATTTTGGGTTTGTTCTAAGTAACTTTTAACAATATATTGTTTAAATGTTATGGATGATTATTTCCTTTTGTTTAACATATATATTCATGATTATTGTAAGTCGATGGATGATCTTCTTGGTTATAAGAATTGGAAACAAATTACTTTTCTGTTTTTAACTTTTTAAAAAAAAATTATTTCCTTTGGTTAAAACTTAGTTTTTAGGGTGAAAACTAAACTGGGTGTTACATATAGACACACAAGGTTTATTGGAAGTCTCCAGATTCTTTTGCCTTGGCCACCCACCTACACAACTCAAATTTTGAGTATCAGTGTTTCATAGAAAATAGTCAAAGCAACCTAAAAAATAATCATACATGTATAATATTCATTTTTATATAATCCAATTCACTATCTAACAAAATATAAAATAAACTAAATCTTAAAATTTAATTCTAAACCATGAAATC
Organism: Cunninghamia lanceolata; assembly: GCA_027924645.1. NCBI lineage: Eukaryota > Viridiplantae > Streptophyta > Pinopsida > Cupressales > Cupressaceae > Cunninghamia > Cunninghamia lanceolata. The sequence goes on from BSBN01000828.1 coordinate 5,447,910, forward strand.
ATAAATTTATAGTACCATCTTTAAATCATGTTAAATTACTCAAGCATACATATATATAAAAATTCTAAAGTCTCGATTATTCTTGTCATTATAATAAACAGGGCAATCCAAATAACCCATGCATGATGTTTAAATCTAAAAATAACGTAGTCACAATAATCTACCCATACTAGTATCAACATAAAGGAATAGTACAATCATCGAAACATGATATCATAGTCACACACACATGTCAATGCTAAAGTATTCACATAATAAGTACAAGGGGTTGGGTCTCACAAGAGCATATTTATGTGTTGTCATTGTGTTGTTATTGCAGATATGGAACTATCATCTATCCTTCCTTAGGAGTTGACGATTCTTCATCAGTCTAAGGGCTCATCACATAGCTGATATCATTGTTTTATTTATCATCATTTTGAATCATCTTATTTTCATTATTTCCAGCCTCTACCCCCATGAGGGAACACACTCTTTATCAATCAATGGTGTTGGGAAGCTTGAATGCTATCCCAGGATTTAACTGAGGTAAGTCCCTAAACACCATAACCCTCAAACCCCTTCTTATCTTCTTGTGTGTAGGTTACATGAGTGAGATCTAGAAAATATAAAACTATAGGAAGACTAGGTACAGATCAGGGTTTCAAGATCCAGAGACAATTTCAGAATATTCCCTCACCGAGGACTTGGGTGGTACCACCCATGTCCTTCTACCTTTTCTAAGTTTAGATCTGGCATCTGGACATCATTCAAAATATCTTTCTAGTTCACAATTTCTGCAAATTCTTCCACTTAGGACATGGGTGGTCCCTGTACACTCAAAAACATGACTCAGTGGCCTGAGGGTGGTCAAGTCAGCTTTGGCAAGCACACGGACCCTCTCTCCTTGCCACGGGGTGAACCTCGATGTCACTCTCACTCTCACGGAAGTAGCTGGCCAGTTGAGAGGAGGCAAGACACGGGGGAGGTCTGGCTCGTTGGAGAGCTGGACTTTATGGAGAGTGGTCAGCCAGTCATGGGGCCTTTTTTGTGCATTTGTTTGAATGCGGTGTTCTGTGACCATTGTTGTAAAGATAACTATATGACCTGAAGGGTCACTAGCCACTGTCCTTCTGTTTGGGTTTCTAATGTTCCAACTTTGTGTGGGTTGACTATTATTCTCATTGATGTTTTGTTCAAGTTGGCATTGTCGTTCGTGTTATTAGATGATTGCTTTTATTTGAAGTTCTTTGAGTCTTTCTTGTTGTTGTTGAATGACTAGTTGATCTTGTTGTTGTCTAGGGTGGATCTCCTCTATCCCGTCAAGGATTGCCTTCACCCACTCACCTCTAAGTCCAGAGAACATTTGAGAGACTAAACAAGAGAGAAATGGTTTAAGCTAACCTTGGCTTGACCTAGGGTTTTGACTTAGGGTTTGTGTGACCTAAGGTTTTGACTTTTGTTGACTTTGTTTGACCTTATGTTAGGACCAAGGGTTTTGACTAATGTTGACTAAACTTGACCTTGTGTTTGCACCAAGGGTTTGTAAGTCTTCTACACTGCTAATGTTTTTGTTCTTTTATGTTTCTATATGCATGCAAGCCTATACGAGTGCAAAACATGTTTTTGTGCTTTTTTCTATTTATAGAAAGTAAAGTGATTTTTTCTATTCTAGGAATTAGAAAATGAATGCAAACTAGTATGAGATTACCTAATGCAATTTGATCTATGTTTTTGGTGTTTTCTGAATAAGTGGATCAATTTAATCTTGGAAAGGAAAATTGCTTTTAATCTATGAAATTTTGAAAGGGAAACTAATTTAACAATGCAAATCTACTTAGCCTATCAAGGAAAAAGCAACATGTATTTACTATTCCCAAGAGCAAAGTTTGATTATCTAATTACTACGAAATAAAAAGCATGAAGGAACTTGGAAGAAAAGAGATGTGTGAGCCTCCACTACCCTCAGAAATCCTTGTATGGCAACCTCTAATCCTCTTGCAGCAATGGGGTGATCCTCTTGGAAACAATAAGAAAAGAGAAGAAAAAGAAGCTTTTGAAGATTTGAAATGAGCTCATTGAGATCTTGATGAGCACTATGGCTTGTGATGTGAGTAGTGTATGGATGTGAAATGAGCTTTTAGGAAAGCTAGATGAGATAACAAATAAAAGAAAAAGGCTCTAATGTCCTATGTGAGCATATGGATGCTTGATTTGGAGAGCAATAACCTACAAGAACTGTGTGCACAAATAAAATCGCCTCCTAAAATGGGGAGCTTTGAAGCTATGCAACAATGAGAGCTTTAAAGCTTTAGAAAACTAAAAACAAAAATGAAGAAAGAGGCTCAAAGGCATGAGAAGAAGCTTGAAAAAGCTTGTGATGAAGGGAAGAGCATTATCCAACCCTTTAAATAATGAAGAGGGGAGAGGTATTTAGAGGTTTGAAGAAGGCATGAGAGGTGAAGAAGAAGAAGAGTTAACTCAATTTGTTTGAAGAGTTAACTTAGAAGACACAAGAGTGATCTAGGCTAAAATTGGAGTGATCTACCCAGTAATAGCTTATCACTTAAGAAGTGAAGAAAAAGAATGCATGGGTTGATAACTAAAAATGAAAAAGAGCTAAATATGCATGTGTAGGTGAATGAAATAGTTAACTCAACCTTAGGGACAAAATTCCATATAAACAGAAGCAAAAATAGGCAAAAATGGAGCTATTTTGAGCTAGAAACTCAAGTAAACTCATGGCTAGAAAACACAGCCCAGGGTCGCCCATGGGTCGCCCCTTTCACCAATTAGGGTTGCCGAGGGGCAACCCATGGGTGACCCTCAGAGGAGGACACCTGGGTTGAAGTGTATGATGTGAGATGGAAGAGGAGGAGAAAATAAGGGGATCTGCCTCTGGAAATAGGTCAAACAAGGGTCAAAAACTAAATCTACACTTGCAAAAGTAGGATCTTCTAGGGGAGATCTAGAAATAATAGGGGGAGATTTGGATTGGTTGACTGAAACTAAAAACTAAAAGTTGGAGATGGCTTGGGGGGACCTCTAGAAGGCCTCTATGGGTGGAAATAGATGAAAAACACCAGGGAAAGGTGAAAATGCACCTACAAGACACATACAAGGCTTAGGCATGAAGTCACAAGCACAAGAAACGCAAATCGACAAGTGTCGAAAGCAAAGAGAGAGAGAGAAAATGAAAAAGGGTAAACAACACAAGGACAAAGAAAACACACGTCACCAAGAGAATTTCTTCTAAGAGGATGTTATTCCACACTTACATGTACGTGACAAGGATTGTGAGTCATCATAGGGGTCCTCATGGATGCTGTGCCTAATTTTTATGCTTACATATTTGCCCCCTCGGGGACGGTAGTCTACATGAAAGGTAGGTACCATTATTGAACTAGGTCTTACCTATTGTTGATTTTTCTACAATTTTACCTGCAATAACTAGTATTAGTCTGACATCTGAATATATCAAAATGAATAATGAAAACTGAAATGGCGAACATACCATAAATTGTGTGAGTTCGACTAGTTGTTTACCTTTGTCAAAGAGACCTGTAGGAATGAATGCACACAATACAAACACACGAGAGATGTATAAAAGAAATAGAACACATGCTAAGCTAGAGAGGAGAATAAATTCTCCTTTTATTGCAGATTTTGAAGAACATATTTAATTTTTAGGGATTTTTTTGGTTTTTCAATTTTTCTAATTTTTATGGTTTTTCTGGAGATTTTGCAAAGGCTTGATTTGACACTCCTTGAGATCTTTGGAAGACCTATATTTATTGAAGAGATTTTCTACCTTTGCCCCCTTTGCATGGGGAGACTTGCACACTTGAGTGAACAATTTTGTTCTTTTGACTTGTTGGAGGAGTGACTTATGCTCAGACGTTGTTTTACACCTATTGTTACAAGACATGATTTGATGAGATCCATACATAGCTTTAGTTGACATCTTGTACTTCACCTTCCCTTTTGTGCATATGGTTGGATAGAGATTTTATTTTTCTTATGAGAATGCCTACCTAAGATGATCACATATGGATGATGCAATTTGTTTTTTTGTCTTTTTCTAATATGAATGACATGCAAAGTGTTTGGGTGTGATTCACAAATATGAAATGCAAAGTACTATGTTCTAAGTGCTATGAATGCCATGATGTTATGACGTGTTTTATTGCTTTGGAACTCTTTTTCTAATTTTGGTATGAATGTATTATGGAACAAATAATATGACTGCTCTTTAATATGATTTTAAATCCAAGGGATTGCATGTTATTCATGTATAAGAGACCTAATCAAGTCTGAAAGATAGGAATTTAGAACTCAAGTGGGGAGTGGGAAGGAGATGGAGTGCTTCTAAATTTGGTCTTTGCTAAAGGTTAAACACTGATCCTTATATAGATAAGACAATTTGACAAGCTTTCAACTTAGACAAGTATCAAATTTTATTGATGTTCGCTAGACTTAGATCATAGATGGAAAGCAAGATAGACCTAGGGTAAAGGCTAAATGGGAAAGAACCAGGGTCCCTAGATAGAAAAATGATCATAAACACTACTAGACTCTTGGCTTTTCTCAACTAGTGCATGTGTGTGTTTTGTACCTTTCTCTTTTATTTTCTCTGATAGAATGTCACCCTTGAAGCTTTGAGCTTAGACTGATCTCCACCCAAGGGTACGAACATTCAACAATCTTCTCTTTTTCACTCTTTTTTATAACTCCCTTTATTTTTGCTTTTTCTCTTTTTTTTTGTATTTTTGACTTTTATGAAATGAATGCCTTTGGGACTTTGGATATGCAATAGTTTGATCTCTTAATTCACTTTTCTCATCACTCTTATTTTGATCACTCATTTTTTTATTCACTCATATTTTAGATTGATTCCTTCAAATTTTTGATCCTCCTGACATTTTTGGCCAGGGAAGATAAGGGTCTGAGCACCACCAAAAGTTTTCATAGTCCAGTTGGAATTATTTTCTACTAGGGAAGAATTGGGAAGGTCTAGTTGCAATCTTCCTTTGAACACTGTAGGTTTGAATACTGACTTCATTTAGACCTAACATCATGACTCATTAAGACCAGGATTAGTGTAAAGCTAAGAGATAGACTTTGATTAGAATCATTGGGAATGAAGGTGGGGAATGGCGATGGTGAAAATAGGGAATCTCAGGACCTAAAAGGATCACATATACCTAGGCAAACTTAGATTCCTTACTGAAAAGAAAATAATATAAGAGCAAGTCATTCACTATAATGCAAGATGAACATAATGATACTGAAATGCAAGAAACAAAATTCTTTTTGACATTTTTTATTTTTATAATTTTTTTTTATTTTTAGAATATTTGATTTTTTTGTGTTTTTTATGTTTTATGATTTTTATGATTTTCAAACACAATATTTCTTGAGGTGAGAGGCATTGATTGTTTCACCAAATTCCTCTCCCTCCATTGTGCACAAGAGATAGGCACCATTTCTGATATCTTCTTTGACCATGTAAGGACCTATCCAGTTGGGTATGAACTTCATCCTTCACCAGCTCTTTTGTCAATTAGGTTGTCAATCCTAAGCCCTAAGTCTCCCACCTTAAAAGGTCTTGGGATGACTTTCTTGTTATGTTGTTTCTTTACCCTTGCGAGCTAGGAGTCATGTATTTGAACAACTCTTAGTTGTCTTTCGTCCATCATTTCTAATTCGGCCAATCTTACTGCTCTATATTCTTCATTATCTAATAGGCCTTGTAGCAACACTCTTAAGATAGGTAACTCCACTTCCAATGGTAAAACTATTTTTGACCCAAAAGTGAGGACATAAGGGGTGGTCCCAATTGGAGTTCGTACGCTCATTCTATAAGCCCAAAGAGTTGGATATAATTACAAATTCCAGTCTCTTTTAGAGTCTTTCACAATTTTGACCAATATTGACTTCAATGTTTTGTTTGTCGCCTCTGCCTGTCCATTCCCTTGAGGATAGTAAATTGAAGCAGAATTATGATTGATGTGAAATCTGACATAATTCTCTTACTTGTGGATTTTTGAATGATGACACATTATTTGTCACTATCACTTGGAGAATCTCAAATCTACATATGATTTGATTCAATATGAATTTTGCAATTATGTCCCTAAAACTATGGTGAGAGGTATGGTCTCTACCCATTTAGTGAAATACTCTATTGTTGTGATGATAAACAAATGTCCATCTGTTGATGACAGGGAGATTTTTCCCACCAAGTCCAACCCCCAAGTAGAGAAGGGCCAAGGAGTAACTAGGGGTTGTAAATCTCTTGTCAGTCTGTGATGAACGTGTGCATAGGCCTGACATTTTGGGCATCTTTTTATGAATTTGATTACATTTCCTTCTAAACATGGCCAAAAATATCCTAGTTGGTGTATCTTTCTTGCTGTAGCATGACCACCAAAATGTCCTCCAAATTCCACTATGGCATTCTTCCAAGATTTTATGTGCCTCTTCTTTATCGACACATCAAAGCAACATGCCATCCAAAGCTCTCCGATATAACACATTATTGATCAAAACATATCTTGTAGTGAGGATGCACAAACGTCTTTTTCCTAAGGGAGTCATGTTTTTCAGATAAGTATTGTTTGCCAAATAGTTTACAATATCTTTGTACCAATATGAAGCGGCATATTTCTCAAGATCAATTGAGTAAATTTCTTTATCATGGAAGTCTTCATTAATTGGCTTCTCTTGAGGAGTGATTAGGTCAAAGGTCATTTGAGTGGTATTTTTGGGAAAATATCAAAAATTTAGTTTTTGGTATTTTCTACATCTTAGTAAATTGCATTTTCGGAGGCAAAAAGTTTAAATTCCAACAAAATGGCTAGGAGTTATGACCTTGTGAAGGGGAAGATCAAAAATTTCATAATTTTGAACTTTTGTAAAAAGTTTTCACCTTCCAAGAGTTTTTTTTGTATTCCAAGGGTAATGTGACCCTTCATATTTTATGTAAGCCTATATATTTCGAATTGGAATGATTAATGATTAGTTTTTGGAGGCAATTCACAACTCTCAGTGAGTTTGCCTACTTGTAAAAACTCTTTTGTACTTTGTTTTTCATGTGCATTACAATACCACAGGCTTAGCGCTAGGCATTGTCCAGATCAGTGGTATCAGAGCCAGGTTTGTTTAGTTCTTCTCGAATCGGAGAAGGTTTTAGCCACAAGAATTCAAACAGTGTAACCTCAGCTCAAAATATTTCTAGGTTTTATTAGAAACGTCAAAATCCTATCTGGGTATTTCATATTGTTTGCAGAAAGTGCATAGATTTCAAGAAAATAGATTTCAAATCTGCGTCCCTATTTTGCTTGTTTCTTTTTTGCCTTTTCAGAGTAGTTTCACGAAATCGGGTATATCTTTCTCATCCAGACTCCATTTTGCATAAACGAGATATCACTGGAAAGAGGACTCAGAGAACTTTCTAGTACTATAGGTAATTGTTTCTGATTTGTTTTTCAGCTGCCTGTTGTTTCACCAGAAGTCAGGTCTTCTTTTTCAGCATTGCCCTTAGTGTTTTGGGCATATCTTTTGCATACGGTGTCAAAATTAGACAAACAAAATATCGTTGGAAAGGTGATTCAGTCCTCCAGACAGCCATTAGATTATCTTCCTTTGAGGTGTATTTGATCAAAAATGTTAGAATAAGATGATCATTCAAATCCTATCAAGGAAATGGTTGAAGAAGCTTTAACAAAACAATGTGAGGAGATGATGAATCAACTCTCTCGTCTGCTACAAAAAAATCAACAACCCAACATGGGTGGAGTACCATTTGGTGGTCACACTCCTTTCAAGGTGCAGGTAAATTTTGATATCCCAAATTTTAAAGGCAAAATAAATGTAGATGTTGTTGATGATTGGCTGTCAAAACTAGAAAGATATTTTTATGTGAATCATTTCTCTAATGGTGAAAAAATAGCATTCACTCTCCTCAAAGATGAGCATAATGTGAAACAATCATGGGAAAATAGACTGTTGTCAAGAGAAGGCCCTGATGGTATAGAGTTTGATGAAGCAACTCAAGATGATCCCACTTGGGGAGAGTTTGTGGAACATATCAAGGGAGAATATTATCTTAAAAATTTCTAAGGATAAGTATATGGAGTGGCAGATGCTTCGTCAGAAGAAGGACCGGTCTATTCAGGATTACACTAATACGTTTCATTCTCTTTCAGTAAAGCTTCGTATCACTGGCACAGAAAAACATCCAATTTTGAAGTATGGCAGCGGGCTTCATTGTTATATCCAAACAAAGATGGATTTTCTCAATATTGAGACCTTGGGGACTACCTACAAGTATGTAGTAAAGATTGAGGAAAAATTCAAACAGAAGGGAAAGAAAGATTATTTCTCAAATAACAAGTCCAAGAATGAAGGAAGCAATAAATTCATGGGAAAACATCCAACTAAGGATTCATCCTCACAAGCATCATCAACAACAAACAAGAATGGAAAGAAGATGTGGTGTGAATTCCATAGAAGCCCAAGACATAACACAAAGAACTATTGAGCTACCAAGACATTGCTGACAAGATTACAAGAAAAGGAAGATGAACCTGAACCATTGCCTTCAAACTCTTTTGAACAAAGCAATGATGATTAAATAATTGAAGCTGAACCCTATGCCACAGTTACCACTACTAGGATTTTGCCTCATGAAGAGGAGGAGTGTTTGTTCCATTCACAAATGTGGGTAAGCAGTAAGGCCCTCCATTTCATTGTTGATAGTGGAAGTGAAAAAAATCTGATCTCTGCTGAGACTGTTAAAAGGCTAAACTTGTAGACCACACCTCATCCACAACCATATCATGTGGGATGGGTAAGCAACCAAGGATGAGATCTTTAGGTAAATAGGCAATGTCTCTTACCTTATTCTATCAAACCATTCAAAGATGAAGTCATATGTGATGTGGCACCCTTGGATGTGTGTGATGTACTATTGGGGCACCCATATATGTACAAGCGTCATGGTGTATATGAGTCCAGACCTCGCAATGTCATTATCAAATTGGGAGAAAAGAAGTATCGAATACCTGAGGTAAGTCTTGCACATCTAGGATCTTTGATTACTGCAAAACAATGTAAACATTTAATTGCTCATACTAGAAAAATTGTTCTGTTAATGGTTCAAAATGAGAAAAAGAGGTCAGTTCTAGCCAACACCCATGACCAAATGGTCACCACTACCACTTAACAAAAACAGATGGATAAAATATTGTCAACATATGAAGACGTTTTTACCTCACCAGCAGGGGCACCACTACACTGTCAAGTCAAGCATTCAATTGATCTAATTCCAGAGACACCATTACCAAATGGGCCACTATATAGATGATCAATTTTGGAGAATGATGAAATCAAGCACATCCAAGAATTGATTCAAAAAGGACATATCCTCCCAAGTACTTCACCATATGTGCAACATAACTACAATCGTGCCTTGCATGGTTCCACAGGGTAAAGCCCATTTGAAGTGTGTCTTAGGTATCAACCATTGGCTCATATTGATGTAGAAATACCAGTTATTTTAGATGCTCCATCACCACATGCTTAGAAAGAAGTAGATACAACAGCCAAGTTTGTTAAAAAAATATGCCATATCCAACAACAAATTCAGGAGATATTACAGCACAACAGTCAAAAATATAAGGACAAGCATGACCAGCATCGTATACCTCATCAATTCCATGTTGGAGATAAGGTGTGGCTTCACCTTCAAAAAGAGAGACTTCAAGGGCCATATACCATCACAAAGCAAATAAAAGTGGTCGAACATATTAGTAGTATAGAATTGAATCCAGACACCACTACTCCACTCACAATTGATCAGATCACTGATGTCTTGGTCATGACACTAAAAAGACAACATATTACTCTTTACTGTGTGGTTCAAGAAAGTAAACTTCCTCATCAAGGCAAGTGGTTCACCAGGGATCAAATTCAAAAGAAATTTCCTCATTTGTTGTGAACCATAGATGCAATGGGGCCCATTGCCTCTCAAGGGGAAAACAATGATTAGGTCTAGGTCATTTGAGTGGTATTTTTGGGAAAATATCAAAAATTTAGTTTTTGGTATTTTCTACATCTTAGTAAATTATATTTTCAGAGGCAAAAATTTAAATTCCAACAAAATAGCTAGGAGTTATGACCTTGCGAAGGGGAAGATCAAAATTTTCATAATTTGGAACTTTTGTAAAAAGTTTTCACCTTCCAAGAGTTCTTTTTGTATTCCAAGGGTAATGTGACCCTTCATATTTTATGTAAGCCTATATATTTCAAATTGGAATGAATAAAAATAAGTTTTTGGAGGCAATTCACAACTCCCAGCGAGTTTGCCTACTTGTAAAAATTCTTGTGTACTTTGTTTTTCATGTGCATTACAATACCACAGGCTCAACGCTAGGCATTGTCCAGATCAAGGAGTCAGATTATCTACTAGCCAATCTGCTATTACTTATCCTTTGACTAATTTTTTATTGACGTAAGTTAATTCAAACTCACTTAGCAATGTCACAAGTAAGGCAGCTCTTCTTGACAACATTGGTTGGTTTAAGAATGTTCTCAACTATTTAGATCATTTCATGACTCTGGTTTCTTGATTCAACATGTAATGTTGTAATATCTGGGTTGTGAAAACTATGGCCAAACACTCTTTTTCATCTTGAGTGTAGTTCTTCTCATATTCTAACAAAGTTTGACTTATGAAGTATATTACTCTTTCCATTCCATCATCATCTTCCTAATCCAACATGTAGGCTATAGAGATATCTATAGCTCTAAAATATAAGATGAAAGGTTTATCATGTCTTGGTGGCATTAATGTGGGTGGAGTCAACAGGAATTTATTTACTTGTTCAAACGCGTTTTGACAATCCACTGTCCAGGTTATGTCCACTTGTTTCTTCAACAATTGATTGATTGGGTGAATTTTGAAAGTCATATTTGGTATAAAATGCCTAATCTCACCTAGTTATCCTAAGAAAATCCTTACTATTGTTTTGCTTGTTGGCGGGGTTGCATTTAAGACTGCTTTAACTTTTGTTGGATCCACATCAATTCCTCTTTGCGAAACTATGAAACCCAATAACTTGCATGTCATGACTCCAAAAACACATTTCTCAAGGTTCAATCTTTGTATTCTTGAAGCCTATTGAAGATCTTCCACATGCATTGATCTCTACTCAAACTTAGCCAAAATATCATCAATATATTTTTCCACTATTTTGTGAATGTAGTCATGGAAGATGTGTGGCATTTCCCTTTGATAAGTAGCCCCTGCATTTTTCAATCCAAATGGCATGAATACATAATGGAAGGTTCCCCAAGGGGTTGTGAATGTCATCTTGTTTTGATCTACTTCTGAGATTTTGATTTGGTTGTATCCCGAGAACCCATCCATAGGGGAGACTACTTCATACCCTATGGTTGAATCAACAATTTGATAAATGGATGGTAAGGGGAAGTCATCTTTTGGACAAGTTTGGTTGATATCCCTAAAATCGAGACATATCCATATTTTTCCATTCTTCTTTAAAACTAGGACAATGTTTGGCACCAAACTTGAATAGTCTATTGGTTTGATAAAGCCTACATTCAACAATTTCTTCAATTCCTCTTTTACCATTTCCGCTACTTGAGGCTTTATGGACCTCAATTTTTTCTTTATGGGTTTTACATCAAACTTCATTACTAAGTTGTGTACCATGATTTTTGGGTCTAGCCTAGGCATGTCTGAATATGTCCAAGCAAAGACATCAGAATATTCGATAAGGAAATCGATGTATTCTCCCAATTCCTTGTCATCTAACTCTCCTCCCAATTTCAGCATTCTTGGTTTCTCAGGGGTTCCTATATTGACATTAATGGTGTCTTTGGTCAGTTATGGATGCCCCTCTTCAAATTTATGAGGTGCAGGTGGTAAGTCTAAATTTTCTTTGATCTGGAGGATTTCTTTTTCACTTCCAAAATAGTCATCTGGATGAGGCAGTAACATGTATCCTTTCTTGTGGTACATTCTTGGAAGCCCATCATAAGCATGCATATACTCTAAGATGGATTCATCATTCTCAACATAGTCTTGAGTCAGTTTCTCTATTTAATTTGCAGCGTAATCTAGAATGTTTGGTAACTCTTCACTTTCCAATAATGGTTCCCTACGGATTGACACAATGAACTCTGAATTCTAGAGTTGAGCATGAGGTGAAAATATGGCAGCTAACGTTGTCATCGAATCTGCAACTTGGTTCTCTTCCCTGGGTATGGTTCTTATGGAAAAGAAGTCAAAGAATTGAACCAATTTTCTAATAGTTTCTTTGTACGGTTGTAGTCGTTTTGATTTTGTTTCATAATTTTCCACAACTAGGTTGATCACAAGCTGGGAGTCTCCAAAATAGGAGACCTTCTAGATTCCTATCCTCATGGCTAACATGACTCCTAGGGATAGGGCTTCATACTCAGCAATGTTATTTGTGTAGAAGAATTCCAATCTAAACGCGAAAGGTGAAAGGAAGCAAGGTATGTAGAATAGCTTCCTACACCAAACTAATGAGGGGAGATTTATGCAAATTTTTAATCTTTCCAGTTAACATGAAGAAGAAACACAAACATATGTCAGATCAACAATACAATAACACAAGATGTACATGGGGAAAACCTTATTAGGTAAAAAACCCCACACTCCAAAGCACAACCCAATGTATTATTCAGTAATCAAATAATGGTTATAATACAATCATAGAGCGAAGCTCTTTCAGGAGTTCACCACTATTGTAGTATTCTGGAGCAATTTTGGTAGCATAACACTACCTGCAAATTAACTATGCAACTCCAACTCCAAGTACCTGCATTTATAGAGTTTACAAGGCCAACATGGGAAGCTTCTAGAGGTGGGCATCCAACTTGGCCTCATGGTCAATTTACAATGCCTTGGGACACTTGTTCAATATGCATTCAACCTCCTTACATCCTTCATAACCTGTAAGTTTGACTTTCCCAAGATGGAGTGCTCCAACCAAAAATAGACTATGACATATTCTCTTACACATCTTACAATTGTCATAGAATCTGTCAGACATGACAACACTTACAGTTGTAAGGGAATCTGTCATAACTGACTAATAATAGTATATTCCTCTTACAACATGTCATAGTCAAATTTAGGCACCTAAAGATTCCTTCCTCACATGCAAAGATGATTTGTGATACTTGTCATCACATGTCATAGGAATCTCTAATTATGGTTCTTACATGTCATAGAATTTGTCATACGTCATAAATTCTTACACAAGCCACAAGATGCTGACACGTGGCATATTAGTGCCAACTCAAATGGAACACCTACATTCTCATGTATTGACTTGTCCGTCCAAGTCACATTACAAGTTAGATGACATCTCACCATGCCACCTCACACTAAATGACAAAACAAGATGTGCAAGATTAAATACAATATAGGCAAATAAATAAATATACAATCAAATATTAAATGCTAGCAATTGCAAGGTTGAGACACCTAAATTCCCAACATTCTCCAACCTGTCAAACACCCTATAAGAGCCAATAGAATAACAAGATTTAATTTCTAGGGGCCAAGAGGCCCATAAACTCTGAACACCATCTGAACTTCATGCTCATAGGCTTTGTCAAGGAATCTGTAACATTTGTCAAAGTGTCAAATTTCTCCAAATTCACCTTCCCATTCTCTACCATGTCATGAACAAAATGGTACTGTACATCAATATGCTTTGTCCTTGCGTGGAAAGTAGGATTCTTCACCAAACATATTGCACTCTATCTATCACAACAAATGGTAATCTTCCCTACATCAAAACCAATGTCAGAACACAATCTCTTAAGCCAAATGGATTCCTTACAAGCATGAGTAGCTGCCACGTACTCTGCTTCTGTCATGGACAAAGTGACTACAGGTTGCCACTGACTCATCCAACTAATAACACCACCAAACATAGTGAACACATAAACACTGGTGGTTCTCCTTCTGTCAATGTCACTTGCCCAATCTGAATCCACATATCCACAAATACTTATAGAATGTTGAGATCTAGTAAGATAACCAGGATAACATAGGGAATACTTAGAAGTACCCCACAAATATCTAAACACCCTCTTCACTGCATCCCAATGTACCCATCCAGGATTAGCCATAAATCGACTAAGGACTCCCACTGCTTGGGCAATGTCTGGTCTTGTATAGACCATCGCATACATCAAACTGCCAACCACACTAGCATAAGGAACTCTACTCATATCCTCTGTCTCAAAAGGAGACTTTGGACAATCTACAACAGATAACTTTGTCCCCATCATAATAGGAATAATCAAAGGTCTGCAATCTACCATCCCGAATCTCTCCAACATAGTGTTAACATACTTACTTTGGCCTAACCAAAGCTTTCTATTTGCTCTATCTCTTCTGATCTCTATCCCCAGAATGTACCGAGCTACCCCTAGATTTTTCATCTCAAACTATGCTGACAACTGAGACTTTAAATTAGAAATCAAACTTTTACCATTCCCAATTAGTAACATATCATCGACATACAATGTAATAATGAGAATGCGATCATTGTCAAACTTGTAATAAACACAATGATATGATTTCAATCTCAAAAATCCAATACTCAACACAAAGGCATCAAAATTTTGGTACCACATCCTAGGAGACTATTTCAAACCATACAAAGACTTTTTTAACTTGCAAAGCAAATTTTCTTTACCTTTCACCATGTAGTGCTCTGGCTGTGACATATAGATTTCCTCCTCCAAGTCACCATGAAGGAATGTTGTCTTCACATCCATCTGTTCCACTTCTAGATCACACATTGTTGCAAGAGATAGCAGGAATTGAATAGATGTCAGCTTTGCAATGGGAGAGAAAATCTCACCATAGTCAATTCCCTCCACCTAAGAATACCCCTTCACAACCGATCTAGCCTTATATTTCTCAACACTGCCATATGCACCGAATTTCTTTTTGAATACCCATTTGCATCCAATAGGTTTCTATCCTTTAGGTAAAGGAACCAAGTCCAAAGTTTTATTCTTTTCCAAAGAAGCCATCTCTTCTTCCATGACCACCTTCCAAGAACCTGCATTTTTCATACCCATAGCCTCTTTCACAATTCTAGGCTCACTAGTGTTAGAAATCAAGGCAAAAATACAACTAGAATCAAGCAATGAATAACCAAACCTCTCAGGTTGCCTCCTAATCCGTGTAGACCTCCTCAAAAGCTAAGGTTGAGGTTCTTCTTCTTCTAAACTTTCAAAGCTGCTAGAGCTCTCCTCATCATTAGGTCTAGTAGGAGCTTTCGATTCAGTCTTCTCAAGGGTAGAAGGAAACTAAACCACATCCTCTTTCTTTTCTTTCTCTTCTGGCTGTAGAACAACAGGAGGAGTTACTTATCTAAAAATAACACTTCTACTATACAAGACTTTCTTGGCCACAAGATCCCAAAGCTAGTACCCTTTCACACCAACACCATAGCCAGTGAAGATACACTTAACTCCCTTGTTCTCTAATTTTGACCTCTTCTCCTTAGGCACATGTGCATATAACTCATAGTCAAATACTTGAAGATGTCTCAATGAAGGATTTTTACCAGACCATACCTCCATGGGTGTCTTCTCAACAAGCACTGAAATAGGAGACCTGTTAACCAGGTAGCAGGCAGTGGCTACAACTTCAGCCCAAAACTTTTTTTCGACGCTAGCTCCACTAAGCATACTCCTAGCCCTCTCCATCAACATCCTATTCATCCTCTCTACAACTCCATTTTGCTAAGGGGTGTATGGAGTTGTCTTATGTCTTTCAATCCCATGTTCTTTATAGAACTTCTTGAAATATCCCGAACAAAACTAACCACCATTGTCAGTCCTCAAACACTTAATCTTTTTACCAATCTGATTCTCTACAAAAGATTTAAACTCTTTGAACTGACTAAAGACTTTAGATTATATTCTAAGAAAATAAACCCATGTCCTTCTACTGTAATCATCAATGAATGATACAAAATATAGATATTTAGAAATTGAACGAACATTCACAGGACCAAACACATCAGAATGAATTAGATCCAACACCTTAGAAGATTTATGAGAACTAGAGTAAAACTGAACATAGTTTTTCTTTCCATATACACAATGTTGGAAAAACTTGAACTCGAGATTACAATCATTTAACCCCTCAATGAGGTTTTTGTTTTTCAGGGCTCTAAGACCCTTCTCACCAATGTGACGAAGTCTCTCATGCCACAACATTGTATTCTCAGTAGGAAGTTTCATCTCTAAAGCATGAGAACCCTTAGGTACCTAGAAAGCACAACCATCATAAGTAGATGCAACACACTTCTTCACTACTAGTTCCAATGGTGAGGATGAAGAATCTGAAGCTCTTTTCTTTGAAACAGAAGAAATATTGCACTAAATAGTGCATGCATCTAGTTGAAACAGAGTACCTCGTCGAGTACCCTTAGCAAGCACCATAGCTCCTCTCATCATCTTACATCCTCCATTCAAGAAGACAACCTACACACCCACATCATTCAACTTACTTATAGAAAGAAGGTTCTGGTGGTGTTCACCTTGGATTAGGATTTTGAATTGTTTCTATAGATTTATGTTTTGGTTCCTTCAAACCCTTGGTACCTTAGTTTTAAATTTTCCTCGGCCCCCATGTATTGGTTTACCGCTTTTTCTTGTCACACCTGAGAGAAAATGCTAAGTGTTTGTATGTACAAGTGGCCATGTACATTGGCGGGCTTGAAAAATCTCAATCAGCTTCCAAAAAGTGATGAAAAAATGAGTCATATGCATTTTTAGATGCATATCGGGCTTAGGAATTTGCATATACAAAGTTGAAATCTTTCACAGATTCCCAAAATATTCCTGGTTTGTATATCGAGTCTGCATGTATATTTGGTTAGTATGTTCAGACATACAATGGTTAGATACAATGGTGACATGCAAGGAAAGGATACGTTGCAGGCATATTCCAGGAAATATTCCTTGTTTGTATGTGAAAGGATGAATGTATGTTCGGACATGCAAAAGGTCATATGCACGGAAAATGTACAAGGTAGCGGGATATGCAAGGTGGACACGACCAAAGGAATTGATAGCATTTTGAAATATTTTGAGATCCACTTTGTATGTTTGGGATTGTATATTCCAAATATACAAATGAATGTACATGGTTGGGCATGTAAACAGGTCAGCGACGGTCAACGTCAGAGATGGGGCTCACCAGTTGTATCTGCATTCATTTGTATGTTTGCACATACAAGCCAATATTCAAAAGAGAATATACAACCCAGACGCAAAGGAGGTATCAAATGCAATAAATAAATTTTGAGGTCCGTGGTTTGTATAAAGCACTTGTATATGTTGATATACAAGCTGATGTGCATTGAAAAGGATACAAGCTGGAATTCATCGGGAGTTACATTCTGGTGCATAATGATTACAAGTCCGCGGCTTGTATGTATGTGTGCGTTGTATATCGCGGTTATACAAAGGAGAAAGATACATGCCAGACCCGATTGAGAATTCCAGTTTGCTCTCTAACAGTTTGGGGTCTGCTTTGTATGATGAACAGTTGTATGTATATGCATTTGGACATGTATATACAAGGGTGGAAATAGCAAAATGGAGAAGGTGAAAAGTCAGTGATAGGAACATGGAGTGTCTACGTGGCACGCAATCATTGGCTCTTGGCTTTTCTGCAAGTTTCTGGGCTGTTTGATCTCAGCGATAGGAGAATAGGATCAACGGCTGTGTTTTAAACCTTCAATGAAGGTTTTTCCTGAGCATCGACAGTCATATTTTGAGCGAGAAAATTCCATGGATGTACTGCTGCAAATTCCAAGAGGGTTGTGAGTAGCTAAGGCATTAATGGTAGTTTATGAAAGGATAGTCGATGGAATGACGGGCCAACTACCAGATTTAAGATGAAGATCTTTAGGCGGCAGTGCAGATCCCGAGCTCACCTGCCCTCTCCTCTATTTTCCTGGGCTACCTTCAATATTTTGGGCATCATTTCTGGTGCAATGTATCTGGCGGATTTTTGATTTGCCTTGTAATTAATTTTTGTTGAGTACACAGTCTTGGTATAAAAGCCAAACTGTGTTACTCATTGTTGTTGTTGAAAACTGGACAAAATTTTGGTGCTGTAATAAGATACGACTTCATAGGTGGCTCTGTCTTAGCTATCTTGTGAGTTTATGAGTCTCATGTTGTATGTTTTTCTACATAAATCTACTGATATCATGCTGATTTAAATGAGTAATGCAATATTGTATGTGTTCTGTTATCTGTCTCCAAATTGAGTGTGTTCTTCTTATGATTCTAAGCATTTAAGGGGTGTTTATGATTCTAGAATATGGGTTTGTTGTGTTGAATGCTTGATTTCTTACTTTTGCTCAAGGAGTAGATTAAACGTTTCAGATCAAGTGTTGGGAAGAAGACATTGCAATAGGGATATCAGTAAGCAGAGATAACAGGATACTTTGTTTTGGGAAGTATCTATAAGGTAGATACTAAATATCCTCTTGATATTCAGTCTTTGGTATATGTTTATGCTGGCCATTCACATGTGTATGTCTATTGACTCCAAGCCCTGGATAGGCACCGATCCAGTCTTGTATTGAGGTTGCAACCCAAAGTCTCAGTTTTGCATTCAAACATAAAATCAAACTTAAACTTTAAATCAAACCATTAGGACTTTAGAAGTAGTTTTAGGATCCAAAATCCTCTATCTACAACTGAATATAGGCCCAAAGCTAGCCCCTTTGTACTTATCTCACAATTTTGGTCTACATAAAAGAGGATTTATCTGCTTTGTGTTAGGATCCCAGTTTTTGCACAGTTATATTTCATGGATGTTGAGTAGGGAATACCCCCCTTTGTTCTGCAGAGCCTAAAGAAGAAGAGGAGATATTTAAAGAGTCTATCTCATATACTGTTGGCCCCTGGCCTGGGAATCCTATTGATCATTGATGGCTACCTTGTAGGGATAGTTGGGAATAAGCATCCAGTCTAGGAAAAATACCAACAGATTTTGGTGACTCCGCTGGGAATGCTTTGTGAAAGAACCTTGATTTTAAAAGAAATTAATTCCTAGTTACAGGTGGTGACTCCGAATCAATCTCCCAACCAGTAAAGTAAAAATTTGTATGCAAGGGAGAAGATCCCTACATAATTCTCTATCTGAAGAATTACCCAGAAAAATGATGTACAAGAAAAAGAGGACTGCTCAAGCCAGTCAAGAGGGTTCTCCCAGAAGTAATGATAATATTTAGGACAATCCACGATCTTCAGAGCGGACAATACCTTATTTTTCAAACACTGAGGCTGAAATCCAGAACATATATGAAAGACAGCAGGGTGGTGGATTGAAAATGAGATCAGAGATGTCTCAAGAATGCCCTTTCCACGACTCCCCTGATAGATTTGAAGAAGTTGAATCCCCAAGAGATGATAATGTTGATCAGAATATAATGAAACCTTACTCTTCTATGCCTAGAGAGGAGGAATTGGCTAAGGAAATTAAGAGCTTAAGGGCAGAATTAGAATATCTGCAGGTAGTAAAGATCAAAGATGACATGAGACAGAAAGTGCAATCTTTGAGAGTTGCTCAGAATGATTCAATTCCTACCCTTGAAAATGCAAATATGCAAAGAAATCAACACATAAATGAAGTACAGGATCAGCATAACGATCAAAGACAGAATGCAAATAATGCTAGAATACCATTAAATAATGTAAGAAATTAGAATGCAAATAGGAATGCCAATGTTAATTAGTTTGGTAGACAGCCGATGCAGCTAGACAGATTCAAGCAGCTTGTTTTTTATGGCATTCCTGGTTATCCCAATCCTATTGACAAACATGTGAGGCTGCAAGAGCCTAAATTTTTAGGAAATAGTACTGTGTCAGGAGAAGATCATCTAAAAGCTTTTCAAAACATCATGGACAATTTTGAGGTTGAGCATGAGGATGTTTTCATAAAATTATTTATGCAATCCTTACTTGATGAGGCCAGAGAATGGTACAAGGGTTTGCCTGACAGAGGTGTTTCATCATGGGATGACTTCAAAAGAATATTCAAAGAACAGTATGGTGATAAGACTGATCCTAGTTTCTTCATTAATGAATTCACTAGAATCACCAAAGGATCGAATGAACAGGTTGCTAATTTCAACGTTAGATTCACTAAGGTGTTAAACAAATTACCACATCACCTGAGGCCTAATGAACCAATGTGCATAATGTTGTACATAAATGCTTTTGATGCCAAAACTGCTTATGGATTAAGAGATAAGGGTCCTCACAACCTCAGAGATGCCTTCAAAATTGCAACAAATATTGAAAATAACAGAAAGGTGTCTGGTAAGACAAACATAAGAGATGATGTAAAACTTCTACAAAATCCAAATACTAAATCTCAAAGTGTTCAGGGCAATGCATCTACTTCTGAGGATCAATTAGATAAATTGACAACTATTGTCAAGGACTTGAGTAATAGAATGGCTAAAAATGAGAAGGGGATAGGTCCTGATAGACAAGTTTACCAAAGGCAAGAAAGAAGACCATCATTACATGATATGCCATATAATACCAACTGGCATAATGGCAAACCTATTCTCTCAAACAACATCCCAAATCAAAGGACTCAAAATGTTAAGGAAACACTTGACCCTTTGAAGAAAGCTGTTAATATTGTCAATGACACCCTATGGTGCATCATATGTCAAATGCCTCATTCATAGTCACAATGTATGATTGCTCAGTCCTTATACAACAATGTTGTTGCTTGTGATGAGTGCAATGAGCCACATGGCATGGAAGATGACAATGTCAATATGCTATCTACGAATAGGGAGTATCCTTCTCATGATGTTGATGCAAGCACAAATAATGAGGTTCAGGTCTGCCCTCAGTTTCCCTATGATGAAGATGATGAGGAAGACAACTATGCCTATGCTCAAGATTCACACAATTTTCTAAATAATTTAAGGAGGCCTTCTGATGAAGAAATTAGAGCCTTCACAGCTGTAGCAGTTGCTTAAGTCAAAAGCAATTATAACCTAAGAGGTAAAGCTCAGGTAAGCAACTCACACCAAGTAGAGAGTACTTTTGTGAGCCAGCCTGTGCACAGTCATAAAGGGGCTAAAACACAAAAGAGACAATGGAATAATAATAAGCAAAATTTTAAGAAAAAAATAGGTCATGATTCTCAAGGACCAGAAAATAGAATTCCTCAGGTTGAGGATGAAAGAAAAAATTTTTAGATTAAGAATGACAGTCAGGGGGCCATAAAAAATAAAGCTGGATCATTCCAGGATAAAAATAAAAATGTGGATCAGGCTACAATTGTCATACATAATCTTTCTCCTTTTGACATAGCTCAGGTCTTGTCTCAGATGAAAGTCTTTGTTCCATTAATGGAATTGATGAAAGTTGAAGAGTTCAGAAATAAAACATTGTCCCTGATTTTAGGAGTACCTTGCCAAGCTAAGCCGAATGATGAACCTCAGAGTAAGAAACAAGCCCTATGTATTGATGAAGATGAGACTTCTAAAGTATATTTGGGGATGACCATGACAAAATGCCCTTCACAGGTTGAACCATTTTATGTCTCCCTAGTCATAAATGGAAAAGTGATTAAGAATTGTATGCTTGACTCAGGAGCATCAACGAATATCATGCCTCTAGCTATCATGCAGCAAGCTGGGTTAAAAATAGATAAGGCATGTGGGAAGTGCTATGCCATGGATGCTAGAGAAGTACCTGTCATTGGAATCATGAAAGATGTAGATTTTAGACTGGCAGCATATCTTGAAAAGACATACAAAATGAACATAATAGTTGTTGATATCAAGCCACAGTATGGCATGTTGTTGTCAAGAAGATGGGCAACATTGATTGGTGGGAGTATGCAATTAGACTTGTCATATGCTATGATCCCTATGAATGGCAAGGATGTCAAACTGATCAGAGAAGAAAGGTCATCAAAGACAGTTGAGGATCAAGAATCAGAGGAGCATATATGTTTTGTGGACACTGACTGTGATAATTTCAGAGTTATCTCAGATGATAAAGAGGGTAAAGAGGGAGATATTTGCATTCAAGAATTGGATCAACAGGGTCTATGGACCATGTATTTTGATGGAGCTTGTTCAAAGGATGGCTCTGGTGCTGGAATTGTGTTTCTGTCTCCAACTGGTAAACTTCTAAATTTCTCTTTCTTGCTGAAGTTTTCTTGTACAAACAATATTGCAGAGTATGAGGCCCTGTTGTTAGGATTGAATGTTGCTTTGAAGCATGGGATCAAGATGCTCAAAGTGTTTGGGGATTCAGAGTTAGTTGTTTCCCAAGTCAGAGATAAGTATGCATCAAAAAACAAAAGATTAAAATAGTATAAGCATGTTGTTTGGGATACAATTGAAATGTTTGATGCTTTTTCAATAAGCTGGATAGAGAGATCAAAAAATGTCAGGGCAGATTTTCTAGCTAATGTAGCTATAAAACTAGATGACATCACTCTATTAGATGTTACAAATGTTGAGGTCAAACTTAGACCTACAGTGTCAGATAATGTATGCAGCTGGCAAGTGTTTGATGATGATAAGGATTTGCTAAGATTTCTACATTGCATTGATGAGTATGAGAATTAGGAAATGGATTTTCAAAATTTTGTAGAGGTTGTAGATGGAAAAGAAACTCTCTTAGGGAAGGAGGTAATTCAGTTCAAGACAAATAAAATTCCTAGAGGGTTGGTTGCTTTAGAGAGAGCTTTTGACAATAGTGACCAATTTGTTACAAAGGCATCTCCAACAAACAAGAATGATTTAGAGGAAATAAACTTAGGGACATCTCATGCCCCCAAGAAGGTACACATTGGAAAATAGCTCAAGCCACATATCAGAACTATGTTGATTGTACTACTGATAAAATATAAGCATGTCTTTGCCTGGTCCTATGAGGACCTGAAAGCTTATAGAGAGGATTTATTCCAGCATGAAATCCCTTTGAAGCCTGAAGCTAAACCATTTAGACAAAAACAAAGACCTATCAACCCAACCTTAGCTCCAAAAATGCAAGAAGAACTTATGAAGCTCAAGGAGGCTGGAATAATCATGCCTATTAGGCACTCAACTTGGGTGTCTAACCTTGTCTCAGTTAGAAAAAAGAATGGTGACATAAGACTTTGTGTGGATTTTAGAAATCTGAATATATCCTCTTTGAAGGACAATTATCCATTGCCAAACATGGAAGCCATGTTGCAGAAGGTGACTGGCTGTGAGCTTCTATGCATGATGGATGGATTTTTAGGGTACAATCAAGTGAAAGTAAAAGAATCTGAACAGTTCAAAACTGCCTTCACTACCCCATGGGGAATCTATGTATATGTGAGAATGCCATTTGGACTGACAAATGCAGGTGCCACATTTTAGAGGGCAATGGATGTTGCCTTCACAGGATTAACTGACTCAATCTTGGCTGTGTACCAAGATGATTTGACTGCCTTTTCAAAAATGGAGGAGCAACACTGTATGCACCTAGAGCAGATTTTTATTAGAGCATTGGAATATGACATCTCACTCAACCCCAAGAAATGTTCTTTTGGGGTAGTGGAAGGAAAGTTGCTTGGTCACATTGTTTCCAAGGATGGAGTCAGGATTGATCCTGAGAGGGTGGCTGCAATTGACAAAATTCAGATCCCTAGAATAGTGAAAGGTGTTCAGTCCTTCTTTGGACAAATTAATTTTGTTAGGAGATTTGTGCCTAATTTTGTAGAGACCACAAAAGATATCTCTAAAATGTTGAAGAAAGGTGCAACTATCAGATGGGAAGACGAAGCAACTAAATCATTCCAGAACATAAAAGAGGCAATAAAGATGGCTCCTATATTAAAATCTCCTAATTTTTCTAAGCCATTCCAATTGTTTTCATTTGCTTCTTTCCACACTATTGTTGCATGCTTATTGCAGAAAAATGAAGAAGGGTTTGAACAACCTATTGCCTTCTTTAGTAGGTCATTGTAGGTTGCTGAATTAAAATATGACATTATGGAGAAACAGACATATGTACTGGTTAGAGCAGTCAAGAGTTTTAGGCCATATTTAGTGGGCTCTCACATAGTTGCATATGTGCCTCATGCAGCAGTCAAGGATATCTTCACTCAACAGGAGGTAACTAGAAGAAGATGTAGATGGATAAACAAACTACAGGAGTTCAACATTGAAATGCAGATCACAAAATTGGTAAGAGGACAAGGTTTGGCAAAACTGATGACACAGTCAAACCTAGAGGCATGCCAAGTGAATGTAGTGCATAATGAAGTTATAAATGTGTTAGAATCTAAATGGTATAAGGACATAGTACATTATTTGCAGAATCTAAATTGTCCATCCCATCTCAATAACAATCAGAAGAGGACCTTGAAGTTACATGCTATTAAATACATCATTGTTCAAGGAGAGTTGTATTGGAAAAGTTTTGATGGCGTGCTACTCAGGTGTGTAGATGAAAATTAGGCCAGAGATATTTTAAGTGATATGCACAATGGAGTGTGTGGTGGACACTATGCTGCCCAAACAACGGCCCACAAAATTCTCAGAGCAGGTTATTAGTGGCCAACTCTCTTCTTAGATGCACACAGAATGGTAAGAAGATGTGATCCTTGCCAAAGGTTCTCAGGAAAGCTAAAATATGAAGGTGCATTGCCCCTTAGGACTATAACTGTAGAAGCTCCATTTCAGCAATGGGGAATTGACTTTATAGGGGAAATCTCAAAAATGTCCATTGGAGGACACAGTTGGATTCTTCTTGCCACTGATTACTTCACTAAATGGATTGAGGCCATTCTGACTAAAAAGGCTACAAGCAAAGTGGTGATGGATTTTATTCTAGAAAATATTATTATCATATTTGGAGTGGTAGCCAAATTGGTCACAGATAATGCTATGTGCTTCAGGTCTAGTGAATTTATTGATTTTTGCAATGCTTATGGAATTAATTTGTTACATGCATCACCATATCATCCACATGGAAATGGTCAAGCAGAGTCAAGCAACAAAAGCCTCATGAAAATCGTCAAAAGGATGGTAGGTAAAAACAAAAGGGCTTGGGATTTAAAGCTAAAGTTGGCATTATGGGTTGATAGGGTGACAGTGAAAAGAGCAATTGGAAAGTCACCTTTTGAATTAGTATATGGTGCAGCAGCTAAAATGCCTATGAACAACCTCCTACCAGTTTATAAATTCATCAAAGGGAACGATGAGGAAATCGAGGACTCAATGACTAAAAGAATAAATCAGTTGGTTGCACTGGATGAAATGAGAAGGGAGGCACAGAAAACAAACATCAGGAGACAACAAAAGGTAAAATATCTATTTGATAAAAGAGCTACAGAAAGAAAATTCCAAATACATGACTTGGTCCTTGTTTGGAATGCAAAAAACTAGGATAAGGGCAAACATGGTAAGTTTGAGCCCTTATGGATGGGCCCATACCAAATTTGCGACAATCATGGAGAGGATTCCTATTTCTCCAGGCCCTAAATGGTGAGATGTTGGAATTGTCTATGCACGGTCAATTCTTAAAATCCTACTTTTCATGAATGTTTGTCCTATGTGCACGCTGTAAACTTGATGTAAATGTTTTGTACATGCCTTGTATAACCGGTTGAGTTTTGAGTTTTGTGTTTTGTCTGGTCTGCCCTGGACTAGCTTGGTTCTTGCTACAATCTTGCGTCTGCATGTCCCCAGTCAGAGCCATTGGTGATGTTCACCCAGGATTATGATTTTGAATTGTTTCTACAGATGTATGTTTTGGTTCCTTCAAACCCTTGGTACCTTAGTTTTAAATTTTCCTCGGCCCCCATGTATTGGTTTACCGCTTTTTCCTATCACACCTGAGAGAAAATGCTAAGTGTTTGTATGTGCAAGTGGCCATGTACATTGGTGGGCTTGAAAAATCTCAATCGGCTTCCAAAAAGTGATGAAAAAATGAGTCATGCATTTTTAGATGCATATCGAGCTTAGGAATGTGCATATACAAAGTTGGAATCTTTTGCAAATTCCTGGAATATTCCTGGTTTGTATATCGGGTCTGCATGTATATTTGGTTAGTATGTTCAGACATACAATGGTTAGATACAATGGTGACATGCAAGGAAAGGATACATTGCAGGCATATTTCAGGAAATATTCCTTGTTTGTATGTGAAAGGGTGAATGTATGTTCAGACATGCAAAAGGTCATATGCAAGGAAAATATACAAGGCAGCAGGATATGCAAGGTGGACGCGACCAAAGGAATTGATAGCATTTTGAAATATTTTGAGATCCACTTTGTATGTTTGGGATTGTATATTCCAAATATACAAACGAATGTACATGGTTGGGCATGTAAATAGGTCAACGGCGGTTAACGTCAAAGATGGGGCCCACCAGTTGTATGTGCATTCATTTGTATGTTTGCACATACAAGCCAATATTCAAAAGAGAATATACAACCCGGATGCAGAGGAGGTATCAAATGCAGTAAATAAATTTTGAGGTCCATGGTTTGTATAAAGCACTTGTATATGCTGATATACAAGCTGATGTGCATTGAAAAGGATACAAGATGGACTTCAATGGGAGTTACATCCTGGTGCATAATATGTATGTGTGCGTTGTATATCGTAGATATACAAAGGAGAAAGATACATGCCGGACTTGATTGAGAATTCCAATTTGCTCTATAACAGTTTGGGGTCCGCTTTGTATGATGAACAGTTGTATGTATATGCATCTGGACATGTATATGCAAGGGCGGAAATAGCAAAATAGAGAAGGCGAAAAGTTAGCGATAGGAACATGGAGTGTCTACGTGGCACGAAATCATTGGCTCTTGGCTTTTCTGCAAGTTTCTGGGCTATTTAATCTCAGCGATAGGAGAATAGGATCAACGAATATGTTTTAAACCTTCAGTGAAGGTTTTTCCTGATCATCGACAGTCATATTTTGAGCAGGAAAATTCCATGGATGTACTGCTGCAAATTCCAAGAGGGCTGTGAGTAGCTAAGGCATTAATGGCAGTTTACAAAAGGATAGTCGATGGAATGATGGGCCAACTACCAGATTTAAGATGAAGATCTTTAGACGGCAGTGCAAATCCTGAGCTCACCTGCCCTCTCCTCTATTTTCTTGGGCTACCTTCAATATTTTGGGTGCCATTTCTGGTACAATGTATCTGGCAGATTTTTGATTTGCCTTGTAATTAATTTTTTGATGAGTACATAGTCTTGGTATAAAAGCCAAACTGACTCATTGTTGTTGTTGAAAATTGGACAAAATTTTGGTGTTGTAATAAGATACGACTTCATAGGTGGCTCTGTCTCGGCTATCTTGTGAGTTTATGAGTCTCGTGTTGTATGTTTTTCTGCATAAATCTACTGATATCATGCTGATTTAAATGAGTAATGCTATATTACATGTGTTCTGTTATCTGTCTCCAAATTGAGTGTGTTCTTCTTATGAATCTAAGCATTTAAGGGGTGTTTATGACTCTAGAGTATGGGTTTGCTATGTTGAATGCTTGATTTCTTACTTCTGCTCAAGGAGTAGATTAAACATTTCAAATCAAGTGTTGGGAAGAAGACATTGCAATAGGGATATCAATAAGCAGAGATAATAGGATACTCTATTTTGGGAAGTATCTATAAGGTAGATACTAAAGATCCTCTTGATATTCAGTCTTTGGTATATGTTTATGCTGGCCATTCACATGTGTATGTCTATTGACTCCGAGCCCTGGATAGGCACCGATCCAATCTTGTATTGAGGTTGCAACCCAAAGTCTCAGTTTTGCATCCAAACATAAAATCAAACTTAAACTTTAAATCAAACCATTAGGACTTTAGAAGTAGTTTTAGGATCCAAAATCCTCTATCTACAACTGAATATAGGCCCAAAGCTAGCCCCTTTGTACTTATCTCACAGTTTTGGTCTACATAAAAGAGGATTTATCTGCTTTGTGTCAGCATCCCAGTTTTTGCACAATTATATTTCATGGATGTTGAGTAGGGAATACCCCCCTTGGTTCTGCAAAGCCTAAAGAAGAAGAGGAGATATTTAAAGAGTCTATCTCCTATACTGTTGGCCCCTGGCCTAGGAATCGTATTGATCATTGATGGCTACCTTGTAGGAATAACTAGGAATAAGCATCTAGTCTGGGAAAAATACCAACAGGTTCCACACCAAACCAGGGATATGAAAAACACCATTTATCCCCTTTACTCATCCATCAAGGAATTGGATCAAGACCCTTCCACAACCAACAGTCTTTAGGTGAGAGTCATCACCCAGGTACACCTTTCCACCATCAAATTATTCATACTCTGTAAACCAACCCCGATGTGAGGTCATGTGGAAAGAAGAACCAGAGTCTATCAACCACACATCTTCTGATGCATGGGTAGCCAAGGCAGTAACAAAAGCATCATCATCATCATCTTGGGATTTGTCAGAATCTGAATCAGAGAAGTTCTTCTTTTTCTCCTCCTTACACTCCATTCAGAAGTGCCCAGGTTTGCTACAATTCCAACACAATGCCTTGGACTTTCCAGGAGACTTAGATCTCCCATGGGATTTGGATCTACCCTTTTTTGCTTTCTTGTCCTTCTTCTTCCCTTTCTCCTTGGGTCTACCATGAACCACAAGAGCCTCCATAGCCATTTCTAAAGTTTTACCTCACATCTCTTTGGGAGTAACGATGCAACCACCTCATCCATCTTGAACTTGGTGGTGGTACTCCCAATGGCCATCACAAGGTGGTCCCATGAGTCCATTAAAGAACAAAGCAAGGTCATGCAACGATCCTCCTCCTCCATCTTCACACCAACGGAGTTCAAAAAGAGCAACTAGCATGTTAAAGGAATTCAAATGATCTGCAACAGATCCTCCATCTTCCATCTTCAGAGAGCATAGCTTGTTCCTCAAGAATAACTTATTTACCAGGGACTTGGCCTGATAAGTTTCTCCAAGCTTCTTCCATAGACTTGTAGTCGTAGCCTCTTCATGAACATTTAACAAGATGGAGTCGACCAAATAGAGTCTCACAAGACCCTTGGCTTTTTGATCTTTGAGATCCCAGTCTACTTGAGATGTCATTGGTTTTGCACTAGATATGGCTTCCCATAAATCATGATCTACAAGCATGTCCTCCATCTTGAGTTTCCACAACTCAAAATTACTGCCATTAAACTTCTCCAACTCTATTCTTCTGGATGTGCTTGCCATCTTCTTCCTACAACAAGATCACAAAATACTCTGCAGAAGCTCCCACTCAATTGAAGATTAGTACAAAAATCCCTCTACCCAACAACTAGGACCAAAACTGGCCAAGCTCTGATACCAACTAAAAGGAAGAAAGGTACACGGAATAACTTCCTACACCAAACTAATGAGGGGAGAGTTATGCAAATTTTTAATCTTTCTAGTTAACACGAAGAGGAAACACACACATATGTTAGATCAACAATACAATAACACAAGATGTACGTGGGGAAAACCTTTTCAAGTAAAAAACCCCACACTCCAAAGCACAACCCAATGTATTATTCAATAATCAAATAATGGTTACAATACAATCATAGATCCAAGCTCTTTCTTGAGTTCACCACTATTGTAGTATTTTGGAGCAATTCTGGCAGCATAACAGTACTTGCAAATCAACTATACAACTCCAACTCCAAGCACTTGCATTTATAGAGTTTACAAGGCCAACATGGGAAGCTTCTAGAGGTGGGCATACAACTTGGCCTCATGGTCAATTTACAACACCTTAGGAAACTTGTTCAACATGCATTCAACCTCCTTACATCTGTCATAACATGTAAGTTTGACTTTCCCAAGATGGAGCGCTCCAACCAAGAGTAGACTATGACAGATGCTCTTACACATCTTACAACTATCATAGAATCTGTCATACATGACAACACTTACAACTGTAAGAGAATCTGTCATAACTGACTAATAATAGCATATTCCTCTTATAACATGTCATAGTAAAACTTGGGCACCTAAAGATGTCTTCCTCACATGCAAAGATGCTTTGTGACACTTGTCATCACCTTTCATAGGAATCTCTAATTCTAGCTCTTACATGTCATAGAATCTATCATACATCATAACTTCTTACACAAGCCACAAGATGATGACACATGGAATATTAGTGCCAACTCAAATGGGATGCCTACATTCTCATGTGTTGACTTGTCCATCCAAGTCACATAACAAGTTGGATGACATCTCACCATGCCACCTCACACCAAATGACAAAATAGGATGTGCAAGATTAAATACAATATAGGAAAATAAATAAATGTACAATAAAATATTAAATGCTAGGAATTACAAGGTTGAGACACCTTAATTAGCAACAAAAGGGAGAACTTTCCCTTCTAGGGAGGTGAGGATTATTCCCATCCCTACTTTTGTTTTACAACAAGCTCCGTCAAAGTGGAGAGACCATAAGTCTTGAATATTTTGTAATTGGGATGTCTTTCCAAATTCATAAGTCGACTTTCTCTTTTCCTCTTTTTCTTCCCCCTCTTCGATGATTTCTATTGTCCCAATTGAGAGATTCTTTATGTCATATTCCTCCATGCAAGCAATGACTGCTAAGCCAAACAAAGCATGAGCCTTGGTGGTGTGGGGATCAAAGGGGAATTCTTTGAAGTTATCCATGTTTTGATATGATATGTTGAGAGTACTTGTATTTGGCTGAGGGTTCTGAATTTCTTCCTTTGTTTTCTCCTACGTGTTTAACTTTTTATCCTTTTTCTTCCCATTCCTTCCTATAAATAATGAAAGGATTAGGATTCACTTTAATGATGTGGGTCTGTCCCGAGTGATGGAAATGAATTTCTTGAAACAATGTGGAGACCACAACCTTTATCACATGAATTCAAGGTCTTCTGAGAATCATATTATAATTGGTTTCTTTGTTGATAACATAGAAGTCTATGGGAACTATTTTAGATATTAAGGTGGGTAGTAGACTAATCTTTCCAATTGTTTCAATGTCATGACTGTCATATATCCTTAAGGTGGCGGCTTGTTGCTTTATGCCTATTTTACTGTATCCCATCCTTCACAGGAAGGAAATTAGCAAGAGGATAATTATCGATCCTTCATCCACTACCACTCTTTTTATGATGACCTCTTCAACCTGAACTTGTATGTATAATGGTGATCCTTATCCTTATTTCCTTCATCCTTTTGGAGTCTTGAAGTGTCAAATGCGAGAGGGGTTGGTTCCTCTTGTGTTGAGCACCCCACTTCTAATACTTCCAAGAATGTTTTTCAGTGTGAAGGGGAGGCCCTCAATAGGTTTATCACTTGTGAGGAGATATTTTCTGTTTGGTCCATTTGTTCCTCTTCTTGGATCACAAACACTTCCTAGTTTAGTTCCACATGGTTATAATTCCTTTGATCGATATTTCCTTTTCTATTCTGAGGTTCCTTCTCCTTTCTTTGGGATTGTAGGAGAGTGAGGAACTTTTATTGTTGTTTTGGCGTAATCTTTGAGATAGCTTTGTTGTACCCATATCAGATTTTTGTTTCATGACCTTTTTTTCCATAGAACCAACAATATGTGTCTGGATCATGGGAGAAATGACGTAGTCCTTGATTTCCTTTTTGATGCTATTTATCATTATTGGGAGCACTCCTTATGACATTGATATCTTTATTTGTTGAGATGTTTGATGTATTCATTTCAGCTCCTTTTGAGACTTTAAGTATTCCATTAGTGTCATAAGTTCTTCGGCCACTATCAATGGCTACTTGGTTGATCCTTAAAGCACTTTCCAAGGCTTCTTCGTAGGACTTGTAAGGTAACTTTTGAACATCTTCTCTCATATCCCTATTTAAGGCATGCAAGAAAAGATCACATAATTCGTGATGATCCATGTTTGGAGTGCTTGTCAAAGAATAGAGAACTTGTCTCCATTGAGTGATGAAATGGGCTATTGATTCATTCAGTTCTTGTTTCATGGTTAAAAATTCTCATATTCCTGACTTGACTAGTTTGTTTATGTCAAAGGCAGCTGCAAATTGATCGATGAGTTTCCTAAAAGAGCAGATCGATGCTTCTATAAGTTGATAGTACCAATCCAGAGCGATACCCTCCAAAGTCTTTGGAAAAATCTTTGCTACCACCCCATCCCAAGGAAGGAGTTCTTGCACTACCATGATGTAAGCTTCGATATGAGAGCTAGGATCACCCTCTCCTTTAAATTTTGGAAGTTCAAGGAGAGGTTGTGGTAATATGAACTGACAAATATTGTAGTCAAGAGGCTTCTTTAAATACTCAAGGTATGTTCCTAAGAGGGGGTTATGTGTAGAGGGTTTTGTTCCTCCAAAAATTAACACTTCAGGTGGAGCTTGTTGCGCTTGTTGAAAGGGTATGCTAGATTGTTGATATCTTGAAAAAGTTGGAAGACTAGATGGCATCATGTTTTTGTTTTGAAAATTGGGTGGGATTGTTTGTGGTTGATTTTGCATCATAGGAATCCCACCTATTTGATTGAGACTTGTCAGGTTGGATGGTGAGGGAAAGGGAGGCTTGAATGCTTTGTTATGTGTGTCTTGAGAATGGAAGTTCAGATGAGGGGTATTTTCTATTTCCCCCTGGTTTGATTCGATCTTTTCAATGAAATGATTTCCCTGTGCCCTAGGTTTTTCCGTAATGTTGTTTCGGCAAGATTGTTCAACACTCCTAGCCTCAAGGGTCTTGATTCGTTGGAAAAAACTTTCTGTAAGGTCTATGAGTGAAGCTTTGTCTATTTTTGAGTCTTTCCACCTTGCGATGGATTGCTTTGAATTGTAGTTTGAGTGACCCTATTTGTTCTTTCTGATGACATTTCACATGTTGTGGACCTTTTATCTTGATGCACTATGTGGAGTAATTTTTGTACTTCTTAAGCTTCTTGTAAGTTCTCTTGACAACATACTTCATTGTCCATTTCAGTGGCCATTCTTCTATGGCTTGTTATGGGTTGATCATCTTGATGGATCTTAGATTGAATGTTCATAGGTTGTGTTTTGA
Source organism: Cunninghamia lanceolata (assembly GCA_027924645.1). Classification (NCBI taxonomy): domain Eukaryota; kingdom Viridiplantae; phylum Streptophyta; class Pinopsida; order Cupressales; family Cupressaceae; genus Cunninghamia; species Cunninghamia lanceolata. The sequence goes on from BSBN01000828.1 coordinate 5,481,044, forward strand.
TTTGGTCAATGTTGTGGGGATTTTGTTGGATCCCTTTTGGATTTGTAATTTTACTCCAGGGGACATTCCCTTGGACTTTTTACATGAAACATTGTGAAATGCATAAAAATGTGAAAGAATCCACCCCAAAAGGATTTGTTGAATGATGATGAAAGTGGGATCTTGCAATGAAACATAAATAACATAACCAAAAGTTTTTTCTCTTCATGTCAAGTTCACCAAAATATGTACACTCAGAAACATGACTCAGTGGCCTAGGGGCAGTCGAGTCATCTTTGGTGTGCACACGGACCCTCTCTCCTTGCCATAGGGTGAACCTCCATGTCACTCTCACTCTCATGGAAATATCCACTCAAGAGAAGGCAAAACACGGGGATGGTCTGGCTTGTTGGAGAGCTAGACTTTACAGAGAGTGGTTGGCCAATCCTAGGGCCTTTGTTGTGCATTTGGTTGAATGCGATGTTCTGTGACCATTGTTGTAAAGATAACTATATGACCTAAAGGGTCACTAGTCATTGTCCTTCTGTTTGGGTTTCTAATGTTCCAACATTGTGTGGGTTGACTGTTATTCTCATTGATGTTTTGTTCAAGTTAGCATTGTTGTTTGTGTTGTTGAATGATTGCTTGTATTTGAAGTACTCTGCATCTTTCTTCTTGTTGTTGCATGACTAGTTGGTCTTCTTATTGTCTAGGGTGGGTCTCCTCTATCTTGTTGATGATTTCCTTCACCCACTAACCTCTAAGTCCAAGGCACATTCGAGAGCCTAAACAAGAGAGATGGTTTAAGCTAACCTTGACTTGACCTAGGGTTTTGACTTTTGTTGACTTTGTTCAACCTTGTGTTGGGACCAAGGGTTTGTAAACCTTCTACTATTTTTGTTCTTTTCTATTTTTGTATGCATGCAAACCTATATGAGTGTAAAACATTTTTTTGTGCTTTTTTCTATTTATAGAAAGTAAAGTGCTTTTTTCTATTCTAGGAATTAGAAAATGAATGCAAACTAGTATGAGATTACCTAATACAATTGGATCTATGTTTTTGGTGTTTTCTGAATAAGTGGATCAATTTAATCTAGGAAAGGGAAACTGGTTTTAATCTATGAACTTTTGAAAGGGAAACTAATTTAACAATGCAAATCTACTTAGCCTATCAAGGAAAAAGGAACATGTATTTACTATTCCCAAGAGCAAAGTTTATTATCTAATTGTTAGGAATTGCATGCAAAAGATATCAATTAAATACAAATAAAGATTAAATAGAGGAATGAAAATACACAGAAATAATAACAGTGAGAGATAATTTTTAACGTGGTTCACCCAAACTCGAACTACATCCACCAATAGAGAGTCTAATATTATTATCCAATAAATCAAACAGATTACAACTAGCAATCCTTGCAACTCAATACCACTGCAATGCTACAATACAATGTCAACAGAAACCCTAACCCTTAGCCACTTTTATCAAGCCTTATATTAGTTACATAATAGGCTTTTCTATGTTGGCCAATAGAGAAAATAACTCTTGGCACTGTCCCTTGACCCTGTCTTGAGGGCGCTGCCCCCAAACCCCCATAAAATAATTTGGGGGAAACCACGCTAATAAAAGTGAGTCTGATTAGGCTCCATATAACAATAATCTCCCACTTGGAGACTGATCAGACTCCACACCATATCATCTCCCACTTGGAGACTGATCATAACACTGCTGACCCTGTAGCTCCCACTGGAAATAAACACCCTAGACCTTGTTGTGCTGATTTTATTGTTTTCAGTCTTGAAGACCAATCGAAGTTGAAGAGGAGCTCAGCTTCTCCCTTGTCAATGCCTTCATAAACATATCCGTTAGATTTTCATCTGTATGTATCTTTTCCAGCCTTAACTATCCATCATCCAACACCGATCGAATGAAGTGATACCTCAACCATATGTGTTTGGTCTTTGAATGCAAAGTAGAATTCTTTGCAAGATGTATGGCACTCTAGCTGTCTGTAAACAAATAACTATTAGCCTGTTGTTTTCCCAATTCTTCCATGAGAGATTGTAGCCATATCATCTCCTTGCTTACCTCTGTTGCAGCTACATACTCTGCCTCCATGGTGGATAAAGCAACCACCTTTTGCAACCGTGAGATCCAACTCACTGCTGTCCCACCTATAGTAAAGACATACCCTGTAGTACTCCACATGGTATCAATATCCCCTACCAAATCTAAGTCTACATAACCTGCTAAATTAGTATTAGAGCCCACAAAACATGTGTTTACTGGATGTACCTCTCAAATATCTGAGAATCCATTTTACCGCATTCTAATGCTCCAATATGGGATTACTCATATACCTACTTATGACTCCTACAACATGTGTAATATCTAGTCTCGTGCATACCATGGCATACATTAAGATTCCTACAGCTAAAGCATATGGTACCTTGGACATTTTGTCTTCCTCCTCTTGTGTCTTTGGACACATCTCCTTAGTCAATTTTAGATGACTAGGCAAAGGTGTGTTGGCAGCTTTTGCATTCTCCATATGGAATCTGTGCAACACCTTTTCAACATAATCAACTTGAGATAGAGTCAATTTTTTGTTCTTCCTATCTCTACAAATTTTCATACCATGGATTTGTTTTGCTACCCCCAAATCCTTCATAGCAAATGATTGTGCTAATTGTTGTTTTAACTCTCTTATGTGATCCATTTTAGACCCTGCTACAAGCATGTCATCAACATATAAACATAAAATAATGTAGTTGACATTATCCAACCTCTTAAAATACACACAATAGTCAAAATTACAATGGCAGTAGCCTTGCTCAACCATAAAACTATCAAAGTTCAAATACCATTGCCGAGGTGCTTGTTTCAAGCCATATAAACTCTTCTTCAATCTACACACCAGTTTCTCCTTACCTTTGACCTCAAATCCTTGGGGTTGTTCTATATATATCTCCTTCTCCAAATCACCATGGAGAAAGGTAGTTTTCACATCTAGCTATTCCAAATGCAAATCTTCAATAGCCACAATACTTAAAACAGTACGAATAGAAGTCATCTTAACAACCAGAGAAAAAATATCATCAAAATCAGTGCCCTTTTTTTATGTAAATCCTTTTACAACTAACCTGGCTTTAAATCTTTCCTTACCTCCATCTTCCTCTTTCAGCCTATAAACCCATTTGTTTGGTAAAGCCTTTTTACCTATAGACAACTTACATAATTCCCAAGTCTAATTTTTCAATGAGGAGTCCATTTCTTCTTTCATTGAAAGCTCTCACTGAACCTTTGTATCCACCTACATAGCTTCATCATACCCTTTTGGTTCACCAGCATTTGTTAACAAAATAGAATAAAAAGAGGGAGAAAACCTTTTAGGAGGTCTACTTGGCCTTGTTTACCGTCTAACATTCATTGGAGTTTGTGGTATTTCTTGTTGTTGTTGCGGAGCATGAGGAACCACTAAAACATCACTATCTAGAGTATCATCCAGCACCACATAATCCTTTTCTTTCTTCTCATACTGCTACAACTAATCTTTGTACAACACCTTCTCATTTAATACATCCTTGCTTCTCAAAAATTTTAGATTTTTAACATCCCAAAGCCTATAACCAAATTCATCAATGTCATTTCCAACAAAGATACACTTCTTTGATTTTGCATCCAACTTGGTTCTATTTTCATAATCTACATGTGAAAATGCTTCACATCCGAAGGTTTTGAGAAAAGAATAACTCACCTTCTTACCTATCCATGCTTCCTCTGGAATACCACAACCCAAAGGAATTGAAGGACCTCTGCTAATTAAATATACATCGATATTGATAGCCTCTACCCACATGTTTAAAGGCAGCCCAACATGCAATATCATGCTCCTTGTACGCTATATTATTGTCCTATTCATGCGCTTAGCCACTCCATTTTCTTATGGAGTCCCTAGAACCGTTTTCTGCCTACGAATTCCATTAAAGGAACGATAATCCTCAAATTCATTGCTGCAATACTCACCACCATTATCAGATTTGAGACATTTTAATCTTTTACCTGTCGCATTCTCAACCAAGCTTCTCCATTTCTTAAATGTTTCAAATACATTAGATTTCTGCCTAAGGAAATAAATCCAAACCTTCCTAGTTGCATCATCTATGAATGTAACATAATATCGAGAGCCACTGAGAGAAGATACCTAAGCCGATCCCCATACATTTGTATGCACAAGCTCTAACTTTTCATCTTTCTTTTGCTTCCCATCCTTGAGAAAACTAACTCTCTTTTGTTTTCTATACACACAACTTTCACAGAAATCCATATTAATACATTTCAGACTTGGTAAAACTTTCTTAGAATGAAGTACCTTTATACCTTTTTCACTCATATGCCCAAGTCTGTTATGCCACAGTGTTGTCTCAGAACCTACAACAACTATTTCAATCTCTTCTTGCGAACCTGCATCAACTATTCCTAAACCTATTTGATTCTTCTCTGCAACAACTAAAGTAGAAGGAACAATATGACCTATACAAAGATATAAGGTGCCTACTTTCACACCTTTTGCCACTATTAAGGTACCTCTTGAAACCTTCCAATTTTTATCACTAAAAGTAACTATGCAACCTTCATTAGCTAGCTACCCTGCTGAAATTAAATTCCTACTCAGCCTTGGAACATGTCTTAACTCTTGTAGTAGCCAATGATTCCCATTCTGCAACTTAATCTTGGTTCTTCCCTTTCTAACAATCTGAAAAGGTTCATTATCACCCAAATAAACCAACCCAAAATCCCCTTGGACATAATCAAGAAAATAACTTCTATGGGGCATAGCATGAAATGAGGCCCCTAAATCTAAAACCCATGAATCATCAACATTATCTAGGGAAATAATCAAAGCATCATCTTTAAATTTATTACTTACCATATTTGCCTCCTTATTGCCTTCTTGTTTGCCTCCTTTATTCTTCCGAGACCAACAATCTTTCTTCAAATGACCTAGTTTCCCATAGTACCAGCAATCCTTCTATCCTCTAGATTGGGACCTCTTGTCCTTTGAGTTTCCTTGTGACTTCATATGAACTCCAGAACCTTTTCAAAACACTACCTGATGTGGACCCTTTTGAGCTTTTCTATTGCATTTCCTCGCTAAGGATAACACCAACAACACCATCAAATTTCAAAGTATTTGAACTAGAGAGAGAGTTACTTACAGCCATTACCAAGCTATTCCAGCTTTCTAGCAAAGAACATAAAACCAAGAGAGCCCTCACCTCTTCATCAAATTTCACTTTTACAGAAGTTAACTAACTGGTAATCATATTAAACTCATTTAAATGATCTGTCACAGATCCACCTTCAATCATTTTTAGATTAAACAAACACTTCATGAGAAACACCTTATTTGAGGCTGAGGGTTTTTCATACAATTTAGCCAAAGATTTCATCAATTCATCTATTGTCTTCGCTTCTATTATATTAAACTCCAAAGATGGTGCCAGGCACAACTGAATGGTTCCCAATGCCTTTCTATCTGGAAGATTCCAATCCTCATCAGTCATTACTGCTAGTTTCTTGGCTATTCCTTCCAACGACCCCCATAAATCCTTCTAATAGAGATAATCCTCCATCTGCATCTTCCATAACTGATAGTTCTACCCATTGAATTTATCTACCTTCAATTTACCCTCATCTGCCATTGCGCCCACTTAACCATGAGACTCCCACTCAACTGTGAGACCTTCCTATAGAGAATAATCGAACACAACCTCCTATGATACCACTTGTTAGGGATTGTATGTAGAAGATATCAATTAAATGCAAATAAATATTAAATAGAGGAATGCAAATACACATAAATAATAACAGCGAGAGTGGTTCATGCAAACTCAAGCTACATCCACCAACAGAGAGTCCACTATTATTATCTAGTAAATCAAACTGATTACAACCAACAATCCTTGCAACTCAATACCACTGCAAATGCTACAATACAATGTCAAAGGAAACCCTAACCCTTGGCCACTTTTATCAAGCCTTATGTCAGTTACAAAATAAAGTTTTTTATGCTGACCAATAGAAAAAATAACTCCCATTGCCCCTTGACCCCGTCTTGGGGGTGCTGCCCCCAAACCCCCATAAAATAATTTGGGGGGAAACCGCACTGATAAAAGTGAGTCTGATTAGGCTCCATATAACAACACTAATTACTACAAAATAAAAAGCATGAAGGAACCTGGAATAAAAGAGACGCGTGAGCCTCCACTACCCTCAGAAATCCTTGTATGGCATCCTCTAATCCTCTTGCGGCAATGGGGTGATCCTCTTGGCAACAATAAGAAAAGAGAAGCAAAATAAGCTTTGAAATGAGCTCAATGAGATCTTGATGAGCATGGTGGCTTGTGATGTGAGTAGCATATGGACGTAAAATGAGCTTTTAGGAAAGTTAGATGAGATGAAAAAAATAAAAGAAAAAGGCTCTAATGTCATGTGTGAGCATATGGATGCTTGATTCGAAGAGCAATAACCTACAAGAATTATGTGCACAAATGAAATTGCCTCCTAAAATGGGGAGCTTTGAAGCTATGCAACAATGAAAGCTTTGAAGCTTTGGAAAACTTATAAAGATAGAAATGAAGAAAGAGGCTCAAAGGCCTGTGAAGAATCTTGAAAAAGATTGTGATGAAGAGAAGAGCATTATCCAACCCTTTAAATAATGAAGAGGGGAGGGGTATTTATAGGTTTGAAGAAGGCATGAGAGGTGAAGAAGAAGAAGAAAAGTTAACTCAATTTGATTGAAGAGTTAACTTAGAAGACACAAGAGTAATATGGATTAAAATTGGAGTGATCTACCAAGTAATAGCTTATCACATAAGAAGAAGTGAAGAAAAAGAATGCATGGGAATGCATGGATTGATAACTAAAGATGAAAAAGAGCTAAATATGCATGTGTAGGTGCATGAAATAGTTAACTCAACCTTAAGGACAAATTCCATTAAAAAAGAAGCAAAAACGGGTGAAATAGAGCTATTTTGAGCTAGAAACTAAAGTGAACTCACAACTGGAAAACACGACAGGGTCACCCCTTTCACTAGTCAGGGTCACCTGGGGGAGACCCATGGACAACCCTCAGAGGAGGACACTTGGGTTGAAGTGCATGATGGGAGATGGAAGAGGAGGAGAAAATAAGAGGATCTGCCTCTAAAAACATGTCAAATAGGGGTCAAAAATCAAATCACCACTTGTAAAAGTAGGATCTCCTATGGGAGATCTAGAAATAATAGGGGGAGATTTGGATTGGTTGACTGAAACTGAAAACTAAAAGTTGGAGATGGCTTGGGAGGACCTTTAGAAGGCCTCTAGGGTGGGAATGGATAAAAAACACTAGGGAAAGGTGAAAAAACACCTACTAGATGCATACAAGGCTTAGGGATGAAGTCGCAAGCATAGGAAATGCAAATCAACGAGTGTTGAAAAGTGTCAAAAGTAAAGAGAGAGAAAATGACAAAGGGGAAACAACACAAGGACAAAGAAAACACATGTCACCAAGAGAATTATTGTTGAGAGGATGTTATTCCATGCTTACATGTACATGATAAGGATTGTGAGTCATTATAGGGGTCCTCATGGAGGCTATGCGTGATTTTTGTGCTTATAGTCCCATCGAGGTCCTTTGACACCTTTGCTTTCTAGAAACAGGTTCTATCATTTCGCTAATTAGCCCTGTGCAATTATTTTCTAGGTTTCTATCATATTTTCTCTATTATAAGAAGATCATTGTAGAACTAGGGTTTCATGCATTGTTAACCTAGTGTTTGAGGAAAAGACTAAATTAAATCTTATGCATCTATAACACACAAGAGTCACAAGATTAGTAGCTAAGTCCTCCTTCATTTGGTAGTGATTTGGCTTGGCCTTGTCCTTGAATGATATATGGAAAAGTGTTTGATCTAGTTTGCATTATAGTTGTTATCATTCTCCTTTTTCATACAAAACAACACTAAATTAAGTACATTGTAGGAATAATAACATAAATATATAAGGATATTGGAAATGGTACATGTATATGAGACATTGCACTTTCTTCCTCTCTTTACAATATTTTTTATCCCAAAGCAACCCTTTCCTACAAAACATCCATGACAAGAAATACAAGTACTACTCATTTAAAAGAAATGTGATAGAAATGAAATAGAAGAATATAATACAACTAGATTGACGAACATGGTAAAAACTAATTTTATATATATAAACACACTTGTTCATTTTCTTATAATTTTTATGAAAGTATACTACCTAGTCAAGAGATCCATAAAGGATTACTAAGAGTGAGAGTAGGAAATAGAGATAAAGGCTATGAATGAGCCAAATGTAGAGCATAATATAAAGGTAGTTTGGCAAAGGTTTGGCTATATCATAGCCACCAATATGTAACAAATGTAGTATAGAGGTTGGCAATGTTGTTTCCATCATGAAAGTGGGCCAAGCCAAGCCAAAAAATGGTAAAAAATGGTGAAAATTATGTTTGTGTGGTCACTACCTAACTATATGAGGTTGCCACCCAATGGAAGAGGTCAAATCCAAAATAAAAATGTTACAATGTGGGTTCCATGCTTGACTATATGTGGTAGCCACCCAAATGGTAAAAAGGGCCAAGCTAGGCTAAATGATAGCACTACAACGATCATCATGTAAATGGTGTATATAATATGCCCCCTTAAATTTATTAGTGAAAGGAGAAGAATAAATCAATTTAAGGTAAATAGTAAAAGGGAGAAAGGAAAAAAATTAAAAGGTGTGAGTAGGAAAGTAGGTAGAATAGGGGAGTGTGAAAGGAGATGCCCCCAAAAAATCATGAAAGTTTCCCCAAAGGAAGAGGGGAAAACATGCGATACATAAGATAGACATCAAGGATCATATATTAATAATAAATTAGAAAAGAAATGATGATCATGAGAGGGGTAACACACAAGTTGAGGTGTGTTAAGCACTCTATCATAATAACAAATAGAGATTCCACCTAGGAAGGAGAAAGTATGTTAAAATGGGAGAAAGGAAAGATGCTATGATCAGTGAAAAGATAATGTCATATAAATGTCCAAGGTTGTAACAAGTTAGAATAAGTGCAGGTGTTTGTACATATCAATAGTAGTACTACAATAATAAGTACATCATGGAAAGATCTATGCACCCATGTAAAATGATGAAAGATATATCATGACTCAGAGAGTAATTGTTGATCATGTGAGACAAAAAATATGGGTGCACTATAATTGTTGAGAATCATAATGGTAGAAGTAGTCGAAATAGAAAATAGGAAAATGGGAGACAAAATAAAAATTTATAAGTTAACATCAATAAATGAAAAAGAGGATAAACATGAAACAAATGAAAGAGCATGATGGGTTCTATGAGATTGAAGTCAGTCCTAAGTAGGTTACTAATAGTATGACTACTTAACTAGGAGCATCCTACTCCTTTCTCTTAGAACATCACATACATGTGGGAAGTAGTAAGAAGGAAATGAGATAGGCTAGGATAAACAAATGTGTTGATTTTGGGTCAACACGAGAAGGGGTGTTACTCCCCAATACTTTGCATCATCCCCAAAATACACAAAGAGGAATAACACCAAGAATGAAAATGATAAATAGTAGAGGTCATGTGTAGGAAAAAAGAATATAGTAGAAAACAAACATACAATGATCCTAAAATATTTGGGTCAACATGAACAAGCATAATACCTTGATGCCTTGAATCATCCCTAAATACCTTAGAAAGGGAAAGTAAAATATATAATAAAAAATGGGCTAAGTGACATATAGAGGAAAGAGAGCACATCATAAAACATCAAATATTTCCCCCACTATGTTAGTATGCACCCAAAGCTAACACACCTCATCCACTATAGTGGGGGATAATAATCACAAAGTCACAAGAATAAACAATAAGGCTACAAAGAAAGGAAAGACAAGTTGTGGTATGAATGTTATTTATGTTTAAATGTTTTTTATGTATAATTTCTATAATTGTTGTATAGATATGAAAAGTTTTGCATAACCCTCCTCTCAAGATTAGTGTATGAAGTTGTTCTGCTACTTTAGCTTCCTTACAAGTGGTATCAGAGCTTGATCACCTTTGGTTTTAGTTGTGGGTTGTTGGGTTTTTTGAACTAATATAGTTTTGAGTGGTAGCTTGTGTATAAGATAATTTGTGATCTTGTTGCAAGAATTTTAGATGTGGAGCACATCAAGTATAATAGAGGTAGAGAAGTTTTTTGGTAAATTTTTTGAGATGTGGAAGTTGTAGATGGAAGATCTGTTAATTGATCGAGGTCTATGGGATGTTATTGATAACAATGTTTCAAGGGTTGCAAATGCTACTTTGGCTACTCAATATGATGTTCTAGACTGTAAATCCAAGGGTCTAATTAGATTGTGCCTGGAAAACTTTATTTTAATCAATATCCATGAAGAGCCCTCTGTGAAGAAACTATGGAAGAAACTTGGTGAGATATATCAAGATAAATATTTAGTGAACAAAATTTTATTGAGGAAGAAGTTGCATTCCTTAAGAATGGAAGCGGGTGGATGAATGGTAGATCACTTGGAAGCATTCAATATGTTGGTGGTTCAATTGGCATCAATTGGTAAAATGGATGAGGAGAAATGTCATATCCTACTTTGTCCTTTTCTTGATTCATGGGATTATCTTATTATGGCTAGTGGGTTCTTTACTTTCCTAAGAGATGAGGAGAAAGGCATCCATCAATGCCAAAGAGGGCCTGAATGTTCATGGAAGACCTAAAGAAAAATGCAAGAAAAGCAAGAAGCATGTCAAATCCAAGTCTAAGGGGAGAATCAAATCTCTTGGAAAGTCCAAAGTTATTTGCTAGAATTGCAATAAGCCTGGACACTTCCATAAGGAGTGTAAAGAAGAAAAAGGAAAAAAAATGATTTTGATTTTGAATCTGAGAAGGAAGATGTTGATGCATTCATTGCAGCCTTGGTTATTCATGTAGGTAATGATGCATGGTTAATTGACTTAGGTGCATCTTTTCATATGACCTCTAATAGACATTGATTTTCTAAATATGAATAATTTCATGGAGGTAAGGTGTACATGGGTGATGATTCTTATTTAAATATTATTGGCTATGGTAAATTTAAAATTAGTTTTCCTGATGGTGGATTAATTGTGTGTTGCATATCCTTGGGTTAGAATGACATTTATTATTTGTGAGAAAACCAACAGATGTGGGTTGTAGGTATTTTTTTTTTAATGCAAGATGGTTAGAGGTGCTATGGTGATCACTAGAGGTGTTAGATTTGGCACATCGTATAAGCTTGATGCATACACTATTGAGTGCAATAGTACACTTATGTGAAAAGCAAGTTTGTGACTACTTTGTTGGGAAAATTGAGGATTTCCTCTTCAGTGGATGGTCATGGCTTCTAGGTACCTAAGGGTACTCTTTCTTTTGAATCAAAATTGCTTGTAGAGAAGACTATGTTATGGCACCATAGATTAGACCACATTAGAGAAATGGGTCTAAGGACCTTGAAAAATAAAAACTTTGTTGAAGGGTTGACTAATTATAATCTTGATTTTGATTTCTATGAGCATTGTATTTATGGTAAATAAAACCACATTCAGTTTTACTTGAGTTCTCATAAAGATTGTGGTGTATTAGATCTTATTCATTATGATGTGTTTGGTCCTGTAGATGTTCCTTCCATTGGAAAATTGTCATATTATGTTTCATTTATTGATGATTATAGTAGAAGGACATGGGTGTATTTTCTAAAGAGTAAATCTAAAGTTTTCAGTTGATTTAAAGAATTTAAAGCAATGGTTGAGTTATAGACTAGAAAGGAAATAAAATGTTTGAGAATTGACAATGGCGTTGAATTTTCCTCTAATGATTTTGACAGATTCTATAAAGAATGTGGCATTCAGACATAAAAGACAACTTCGTATTCTCCACAATAGAATGGAGTTACAAAAAGAATGAACGGAATAATTATGGAGAAGCCTAGGAGTATGCTTAATGGTGTTGGTCTAGAACAAAGGTTTTGGGCTGAAGTTGTTACCGTTGCTTACCACTTGATTAATATGTCTCCGACATCAGCTCTTGTTGAAAAAAACCTATGGAGGCATGGTCAGGTCACAAGCCTTCATTGAAACATCTCATATGTTTTGGTTGTGAGGCACATCCACATGTGCCAAAGGAGAGGTAAACAAAGTTGGAAAATAATGTTGTAAAATGTATCTTCATCAGGTACAATTATGGTGTGAAAGGATACAAGATCTGGATCATGTTGCACATAAGGTAATATATAGTAGAAGTGTGATTTTTAGAGAAACTAAGCCTTCTTCTATTACATTGTATCCAAAACAAAGTGAACAAAAAGATGTGATTTAACTTCCTTCTATGTCTGAGAAAGTTGAATCAAGACCCCTAGATAGACAAGAAGTTGACGAGAGCTCATCTATCTCTAAATCTTGAAAAGAGGAAAAAGAACCTCCACCCCATCTTGTTTGAAGGTCTACAACGAGTAGAAAACCACTTGAAAGGTATTCACCTGATGACTAGAGTTGTATTTTTTCTTTGAATACTAACATGGATAAACCAAGATCTACATAAGAGGCATTAGGTATGAGCAATGCAGAATCCTGGAAGATTGCCATGGATGAAGAAATGACATCTTTGAAAAAGAATGATACATGGGATCTAGTACCATTTCCTAAAGGATGAAGACCTATTGGTTGTTCAAAAAAAATGGTTTAGATGGAGGTATTGAGAAGTGCAAAGTATGGTTGGTTGCGAAAGGTTACTCTCATCTTGAGAATTTTAATTATGGTGAGATATTTTTTCCTATTACAAAAATGAAATCCTTTATATTCTTTCTTTTTATTGCTACAACTTATGATGTAGAGTTTGAGAAAATAGCTCTGAAAATGTCATTCCTTCATGGTGATTTTGAGGAGGATATTTATATGACACAACCATAGTATTATGTGGTAAAAGGTAAAAGTAATTTGGTTTGTAAATTGAAGAAATATTTGTATGGCCTCAAACAAAGTCCTAGGATGTGGTACCAAAAATTTGATATGTGTTGAGTTTGAGATTTGAGCGTTCTAAATCAGATTACTATGTTTATTATAAATCTGATGGTGAAAGTTTCTTGTTTATTGCATTATATGTTGATGATATGTTATTTATTGGTAAAGGGAAATGAATGATTTTAGAACTAAAGTCTCAACTTGTAGCTAAATTTGAAATTAAAAATTGTGGTGCAACTAAACACATTCTTGGGATGGAAATAAGAAGAGATAGAGTGAACATAAAACTATGACTCAGCCAAAGTAAGTATGTCATTTTAGTTTTACAAAGGTTTAGCATGTAGGATATTAGACCATTGTGTGTTCCTTTTATGGTTAGAATTAAGTTATCTGCTTCACAATGTCCAACATCCCCATCGAATATTGAAGACATGAGCATAGTACCTTACTAGAGTATAGTCAGAAGTTTGATGTATGCTATGGTTTGTATAGACCGAACATTGCCCAAGTAATGGGAGTTCTTTTTAGATATATGTTTAATCCTAGTAGAGTCCATTGGGATGTAGTTGAAAGAGTCTTCATATTTGCAAATTCAAAATTGGCGGATATATTGCAACCAACGAAGGGCTAAATCGTCTGAATTTTACAAAAAATTAATAAATAATCTTGGTTAAATCACCTAAGTATTATTTTTTAAACCAATAATTTAAATTTTTTCTCAAAGTAAACGATGCGTCATTAGAGCTAATTTGTCAGTAGTTTATAATTATACAATTATAACTATTAATTAGATTCACGAGTAATATTATATTCATGTCATTAATTTTGGGGTAATATCGCCATTATTAATAAGTTGTCATGTACTTTTAGGGATAATTCTCTTTTAATATGACTTTAATTCATCACCATTGATTATCATCTTGATCGAAAGGTTGAGGTTGAATTTCACGGCACTATTAGCATGTGCCTTTTAAAAGGCTTGCTGGGCCATGAAATTTATTTTGGGTCACACAATTAAAGTATGATCATGTGGCCCAAAATAAATTTCGTGACTCAGCAAACCTTTTAAAAGGTACATGTTAATAGCTCCATGAAATTCAACCTCAACCATTCGATCAAAATGATAATCAATGGTAATAATTCACTTGTCTTTTAGTCTTGTTTTTAAAGTGAAATATTTAAAACACGTTTGATCCAAGTGTGCTCCAATGCATTCTGTCGGGGCCGATGTCCTTGGGGTGCTACCCCCTTGACCCCCACAAGGGGCACTGCCCCTTGACCCTGCTGGTGGATACCACCCTCGAGCCCCCTTTTCAAGATTAAAAAAATAAAATAATATATGGGGGAATTGCACGGACCAAATATGTAAATTTTTTAAGGATTCACCATTATAATTAATTTCTTTAGTAATTATTCATTAAGATTTGCCATTGTATTTAACTTTTTTAGTGAGTATTCACTAGGATTCGCCATGATTTTATAATTTTTTCTAATAATGTGCATAGATTCACTAGGAAAATTAATATTTTTTCAAAAAAACCAAAGATTTGCTAGGAAAATTATAGCACTTAGCTAAGATTAACCAAGATTTTATAAGTTTTTAAGGGGGGTTCCTTAAAGTTATCACTAAAACGTTGTTACTTCACAACGTCCTTTAAATAGATAAATTTATTTGAGATATATCTACTAAGAATAGTATAAGTATAGACAAGGCATGCAAACTATTTGAGAAAATGCCTCACCTAATGTGAGCTCATGTGATTTCCTAACTATAGGTTATGCTCATGTATATGTTTATTTAATACTATAATTCTCCTTTTATGTATATAAATATATGTATAATTTTTTATTTTATTTTAATTTTGTAAACATATAACAATCCGTAAACTACCCATATCAAGGAAAAGAGGTATGCATATCAATGTATCAAACCATGTGTTCTTAACTACATAGGTATAATATCAAGTACATAAGCATAGATATTTGTTAGAAATCTCAAGTTTAGTGAGTATCTAAATGAGCTTAACCGAATATGTACACATGAGTATCATCATTTTCATTTTTACTTATATTCTTTATTTTCTCATAGATCTATTAGCATTTTTAATTTTGATTTGATAACATATTTTCACCTAAATTAGACATATTAAAACAATAAGACAATCCTTCAACCATAACCATTTTTGAGACCCAATGAAAAATATTTTTAAATGAATTTACCAAATTTAAAGTTTTGAGTACTCATCCCTTATATTAAATAGTTCTCTCTAGAACCTTCTTCCTCTTTCCCTTAATTTTTGTATCCATTCTTTTTCTCCCTCTATTGTTTCCCTTTCTCTTTCATGTTCCCCTTCCTCTCAAACATTCTCAATTTATGAAAAAAAACAAAAATAATAATGGAACTTTCTTCTTTTTCTTTTTTATTTTAAATACTCGATCTTCTTACAATGGTTGTCCATCATTCCATAACTATATGTTTTTAACATGTTTCATTTAAATAAAATAATCTTGTTTGTGTAACAAGTGTCAGTTTTTTAATTATCAATAATTATTTTTTAATACTTTCCTTCAAATTTTAAACAATATTAATTCAATAGTAAATTTAATATTTTAAATGAAATATTTATTGATATCATTTTGTTATTATTTAATCTTCTCATTATTTAAAATAATCAAATATCAAATAAGATTTGAACAATATTACTAAATATATTCAGGTATTGGTAATATATATATTTTTTAATATTATTATAAACATATAAATATTAATAAAATTAGTTATATCGACATGTAATAATTATACATTTATAATTTACAATACACACTTTATTAATCATATCTAAATTGTACACTCACTAAGATCATAATCTAGTGGCATGGCCTGCAACCTGACGATGCTACTGGGGAGCCCCTCAAGAAATTCAAAAACAATTTCCTATCATTCATCTTTGAGGATAAAAATTTTCAAGAGGGAGGAGTGGTTAGGACCACTTCATCCTGACTCTTTCCTTTCAATCCTTATTGTAATAAAGGTTTTGGATGCATATGCTTTGTAATCTATCTCTTGAGTTGCTCAGAATAATCCCACATGCTTGGGAAATAGTAGTTAGCTTGACTACAACTAGTATAAATATGATGCATAGGCTACTGTAAGAACATCCATGAATTATATTATATTGAGCATTGCTCAGAGAAGGTTTCCCCCTCGAAGACGCCAAAGATATATTGTAATGTGATTATGTCAATCAATGCAATATTGTTCATTGTGTTTTCATTTTCAACACTTATTTTTTGTTTTTCATGTATCTATCTAATATGTTGCAAGAAGGAATATAACATAGGAGGGATCATATAAGGGACTATTGAGGTGATATGCTCAATTCTAAGGTTGACTAAAGGTGAATAATTTAGTTTTGAGACCATTGATCCTTATCGCATCCCTCTATAATGATGTAACATGTTTTCATTTGTTGTATATCATTTTACATGTTAGTACCTATAATTTTGGCAAATTCTCAGTGCTTTGCAGCATTTTATTTGATGGTTTCAGTTGAGTTTCTATAGGGTCTAGCTAATATTGTTTTAGATATTTATTTGATATTATATTTTGGTGTGTATTTGTGAAATAGTTTTGATTTATGTTGAACCATGAACATTATTCTTATTATTATTATTAATGTTTTGACTATGGGGAATTAAATGTTTTATGTATTTAATGGATATTTAATTATTTCTATGAAAGAAAACAATAAGTTTAGTTATCAAATGGTTATGAAGTATTGATGAGTTATGTTTGAATTTCATAAAAAGGAATATTATTGTAGATTAATGATTGTTGAAATGATTAGTCAATTACTTATTTTATAATTTCTTTATGGAAAAAGGGGTTATGTGGAAATATATAATTTTCTTTTATCATATTATTTGTTTTATTTTATGAGAAGAAATACAAAAGTTTTTGGGAAAAGTTTGAATAAAAGAGCGAAAGTGAGTCATTTGGAAAGAGAAAAAAAGAAAGAAAAAGAGTTGTAGTTCTTTTGTAAATGAGTTCTTCTATAACTAGATCTTTCTGGAATTGTGGGGGTTGCTGTGAGTTGCTAGATTGATAGAGGATGATATTTGGGAAAGTCTCATGGGCTAATCCTAACTTGGACAACCAAGGTGATAAAATTAAATGTTATTTATGTTTTATATGAATTTTATGATTGAGATGAATGTTTGCAAGTGATAAGTTGATAGAAATCTATTGTCTAAATGTTGAGTTAATCTTGAGTGGGGAAGAACAGTGGATACCTCTTTGGGGTATTTTCATGGAGATTGGTGTTGGTGCTGTGACTAATGTAGTTGATGGGAGTTGGTGAAATGGGGAGTGAAAAATATGTTTTTGGGAGTCATTGTTTTATGGGAACAATTATTTTATGGGAGTTTTGGGAGTTATTGATGGGAGCTAATGTTTAATGGGAGTTCTATTGTGGGAGATTGTTGCTTTATGGGAGCTACTATGTGTTTTATGGGAGATACTATTGTTCTATTGAGAAATAGATTATAACGGATCTGTGAATTAAATTCTTGAATATTGGTTGTTTTCTGTTTGTTGGGTGAATATTTTGTCGTTTAGCTAACTAACGACAAAATGGTTATATCACCACAGCTATGATGAGACAGAGTCTCTCCTCTTAGCAAGGGGAGGTTCTCTCTAGATGATGAATTATTTCTAATATACTAATTTTAACACTTGTATAAACTAGAACTATGCTTGGGGTGTTTTCATTGCATCCTATTCTCTTTTTTTAGAATAGATATTTTCCTCTTCAAAATGATAACTTCAACAGAAATGATATTTAATAACTTCTTAGCTGATACAAACCATAGAAACACAAAGTCTTCTATTGCTTGACCTACTTCCCACAAATAAACTTGATCGAATTCAAATGTAGCTCAAAGTCTCCACTCTCATCCAATATGATATAACTAACTTGAACACAACAGTTTACAAGACAAAGTCTTTAAACAATTATGTTCTCATGAATGTAAACGCAAACTCCCGCAATGAGAAAATAACACAAAGTCTATTTAAACAAAACAACAACACTTCTCTCAATTTTTAATAAACTCCATGATTCTAGCAATGATTCAATATAATATAACACTGATGACATAAGAACAATGATATCATAAAAACAATATGATTCAACTCAAAGTTTGATACTCAAACTACTTGCTTATATTGATATTCACTTGAAAATTTGATAAACATGAAAAGCTCAAAATCTTGACATGTTTTCCAATTCGGCAGAGTTTCTTTGCAATAGATAAAAGATAAAGATTACAATAGAGGCCCTCTTTATTTATAGGGAGAGGCCGTGTGAAAATTTAGGAAAAACCTAACTACTTTGACTTATTCAAAAATAGGAGTCATTATTGACTTGGGACTTCCTAAGTTTTTACATGTAATTACATATGAGAAAAGTACATGTAAAAGTGTCCAAAACTAAATGAAAAGTACATATGAAAATATTTATAAAAATTAACTAACGCATGGAACACATGAATCAACTCCCATCAGCATCCTTCTTGAGAGAAACTTTCATACATTGTTATCACCGTTTGCATCTCCAAGATGTCTGGTCCAAAAGTGTCCTTGGAAATGACACAAGTTCTTGTTACTGAAACTTCCATGGAGGTAACAACCTTCACATGTTTACCCAGAACTACCTTGAGAATGTCCAAGGTCAACTGTGTATCCGACAACTTATCCATAGGAGCCAATGAGAACTTACTTGATCTTCGAACTCCTTTGGATCATATTATTGAATGCTTGTATCATTTCATCTGTGGAAAGAAACTTTTGGTCTCTTTGATTGGAAATTGCAGTAGCGAGGGAGGATTGAGCAGTTGCATGGGCTTTGAGGGGCTAGAGTGCAATTAGAGCGAAGAATGAAGTGAAAGCGAGCTAAGGATAGCAACTTAGAAAATTTCCCAGAATTAGAAAATTTTTAGGGAGTGAGTGCACGGGCGGCAAATTTTACCACCTCTGCATGTGGAGGAAATTGCTTTTGTGCATGGGCGACAAAAATTGTCGTCCTTGCATGTGATAAAGAGACAAACATGCACAAGTGGCAAAAATCGCTGCCCTTGCATGTGACAAAGGGACCAACATGCACGGGTGGCAAAAATCACCACCCTTGCATGTGACAAAGGGATCAACATGCATGGGTGGAAAAAATTGCCGCCAGTGCATATAAAGATGCAATGGAGGCAAAAATCACTGCCAGTGCATATAAAGATGCAATGGAGGTAAAAATTGCCACTAGTGCATATAAAGATGCAATGGATGCAAAAATCACCGCCAGTGCATATAAAGATGCAATGGAGGAAAAAATTGCCACCAATGAATATAAAGATGCAATGGAGGCAAAAATCATCGCCAGTGCATATAAAAATGCAATGGAGGCAAAAATCGCCGCTAGTGCATATGACAAAAATTTACTAACTCCTAAAAAGTGAAATTTTCAATTAGACTTGTTTTGCAAAATTCAAGAAACTGACACAAGTTGACGCTCGAAAGGATGTTTCAAGGCTAGAAGACCACGCATGAGGGAAAATGTGATTCACCTCGTTTTACATGTTTAGAGTTGTAGGCTACAAAATGGACAAGTTTCGTAGGAGTCATCCTACAAATTGAGAGCAACAAAATTTGAGGATAATAGCTGGCTCTAACTAGGGAACTTCCTTTGATCATCCTTTAAAATAATCGAAGGGAGAAGAACTCTAGTCTCTAAGTTCCTTCATCCATCCATTGGGCTATAGAGTTAGGCGCCACAAAAAAAAAGATACAAAAACACAAAAATGGCTAAAACAAACAAAAAACACAATAACTGTACAAAAATTCATGAACTTATCTGTCGCTTCACTTTGAGAATAGCTTCAGATGTTGTCTGCTGTGAGGCAAAAGAAAAGATGTTCCACTTCTTTTTCTTTTACTATTGAATGAGTAACATTTCCCAGTGCTTGACCTTTTAGGATCTTCTGCATCTAGATTGAATTGTCCCACTCTTGCTAATGAATTTAGTCCCAACTGTCGTCGTCGTTTGACAAAGCAATCATGCTCATCAAAAGGTTTCTCCAGAAAAAACTAGTCTATTGGAAATCCTATTTCCTTTCAGCTGCAAAGTCTCTTCGCTCGAAGAGGATGATCCATCTATTTCTAGACCTTCAATTAGTGGTCAAGATCTTCATTAGTGGTCAAGAAATAAGTACACATATCAGAAAACTCAAAGAGAATTTGAGCTTTTGGATCCTTAGATTTTGTCACTATGTACTTGGCCTCCCTTTCAGGATGAACCTCCTGCATAATACCCTTAACAAGTATTCTTGCCTCAAGCATTTGAATATGTGTCTCCTTAGCATGATCTGTGATACCAACAAGTTGATATGGACTTGCTACAGAAGACAAAAAACTCTCATCTTGAGGTTTTACATTGGGGGTATTGGTCTTAGGAACATAGGATGAAGTGAGAATATCTGGTGTACTTGCTTGTTTGTCACCAACCACATCTTTATGATTTGATGTATTTTGTGACCATGTGAGAACATCATAAGATTCACCAAAAGTAACTTCTTCTTGTCCCATCTCATATTCCAAGTTCAGGAACTCGATGGCAGAGTCGCCAACTAATCGCTCCTCACCTTCCGTGAAAATATTAGCATCATCTTCTCCTTAATCATATTCTGATTGAAGAATATCATCTTGCTCTAATTCATAATAGAATATTGTTGCATCCACAGGTGGTGCCTCTAAAGAAAGTCATCCTTGTGG
Source organism: Cunninghamia lanceolata (assembly GCA_027924645.1). NCBI lineage: Eukaryota > Viridiplantae > Streptophyta > Pinopsida > Cupressales > Cupressaceae > Cunninghamia > Cunninghamia lanceolata. The sequence goes on from BSBN01000828.1 coordinate 5,501,914, forward strand.
TGGAGGAAACATGTTTTGATTCTGACCCATTGAAGCATTGCCTTGGTAATTCAAAGCATTTTGGAATGTCTTCCTCAGAATGTCCTTGTAGAGAGGAATGGAAAAACTCTATGACAACTATTTTTTCAGAGATAATAGCTCATCATCCAACTTTTGCACCATAGGATCCATGGTGCTAGTAGAAGGTATAGCCAAAAAGGCCTGCTCATTAGGCCCAATAGAATCCTTCTTCAACTTTCCCACCAAGATCAAATCATCCTCCACTTCAATTGCTAAACTTTGAGGAATTGCAAGATCAGTTGGTGCTGCTCTTTGTAAAAGAAAACTTACTTCTGGTAATTGTGAATTGATGAAGAAGCATTTTAGGTTCTCAGCTGTGGGTTGAGCAACAGTTGGGATCCTATTCTTTAGCTTATTGAACTTTGATACAAACTCACGCATGGCCTCATGTGATTCCTTTTTCATTTGAGTAAGTTGGGCTAACAAGGTGTAAGCATCTTTTTCTAGCTTGAATCTGGCTTCGAACTAGGTTCAAAGTGTATTCCATCCAGTGACAGTTCTAGGTGCAAGGTGATAGAACCAATCAGCTGCAACACCTTGGAGTGTTTCTACAAACAGTCTTACAGAAACATCTTCATATTCAACTTTGAGAACACCACATGCAATATAGAAAGATGCAATGTGGTCATCCAGATGTTGTTTACCATTCCCATAGAACTTGGGAAAATTCTTACATGAACCTTGAGGTAGTTCATGTAGAGGCTGAGTCAATTTCAAAGGACCAAATGCATTTCCCCATGGACCTAGGACAACCATACTCTTAACAAACAAAAGAGCAGATATAACAAAAATATATTACACAAAGATGAGGCTGGTATGCTTCAACCAAAGTCGAGAGGCTCTTGGTTGCACGGTTATTCCCCAGTAGAGTCACCAAAAAATTGTTGGGTGAATATTTGTCATTTAGCTAACTAACAGCAAAATGGTTATATCACCATAGCTATGATGAGACAAAGTCTCTCCTCTTAGGAAGGGGACGTTCCCTCTAGATGATGAATTCTTTCTAATAAACTAATTTTAACACTTGTATAAACTAAAACTATGCTTTGGGTGTTTTCATTGCATCCTGTTCTCTTTTTTCAGAATAGATATTTTCCTCTTCAAAATGATAACTTCAACAGAAATGATATTTAATAACTTCTTAGCTAATACAAACCATAGAAACACAAAGTCTTCTATTACTTGACCTATTTCCCACAAATAAACTTGATCGAATTCAAATGTAGCTCAAAGTCTCCACTCTCACTCAATATGATATAACTAACTTGAACACAACAGTTTACAACACAAAGTCTTTAAACAATTATGTTCTCACAAATGTAAACACAAACTCTCGCAATGAGAAAATAGCACAAAGTCTATTTAAATAGAACAACAACACTTCTCTCAATTTTCAATAAACTCCACGATTCTAGCAATGAGTCAATATAATATAACATCGATGACATAAGAACACTGATATCATAAAACAATATGATTCAACTCAAAGTTTGATACTCAAACTGCTTGCTTATATTGATATTCACTTGAAATTTTGATAAACATGAAAAGCTCAAAGTCTTGATTTGTTTTCAGAGTTTCTTTGCAATAGATAAAAGATAAAGATTACAATAGAGGCCCTCTTTATTTATAGGGAGAGGCCTTGTGAAAATTTAGGAAAAACCTAACTACTTTGACTTATTCAAAAATAGGAGTCCTTGTTGACTTGGGACTTCCTAAGTTTTTACATGTAATTACATATGAGAAAAGTACATGTAAAAGTGTCCAAAACTAAATGAAAAGTACATATGAAAATATTTATAAAAATTAACTAAGGCATGGAACACATGAATCAACTCCCATTAGCATCCTTCTTGAGAGAAACTTTCATACATTATTATCACCGTTTGCATCTCCAGGCTGTCTGGTCCAAAAGTGTCCTTGGAAATGACACAAGTTCTTGTTATTGAAACTTTCATGGAGGTGGAAACCTTCACATGTTTACCTAGAAATGCCTTGAGAATGTCCAAGGTCAACTGTGTATCTGACAACTTATCCATAGGAGCCAATGAGAAAGCTTGATCTTCGAACTCGTTTGGATCATGTTATTGAATGCTTGTATCATTTCATCTGTTGAAAGAAACTTTTGGTATCTTTGATTGGAAATTGCAGTAGTGAGGGAGGACTAAGCAGTTGCATGGCCTTTGAGGGGCTAAAGTGCAATTAGAGCGAAGAATGAAGTGAAAGAGGGCTAAGGATAACAACTTGGAAAATTTCCCAGAGTTAGAAAATTTTCAGGGAGTGAGTGCATGAGCAGCAAATTTTATCGCCTCTGCATGTGGAGGAGATTGCTTTTGTGCACGAGCAGCAAAAATTGCCTCCCTTGCATGTGACAAAGAGACTAACATGCACAGGTGGCAAAAATCACTGCCCTTGCATGTGACAAATGGACCAACATGCACGGGCGGCAAAAATCGCCACCCTTGCATGTGACAAAGGGACCAACATGCACGGGCGGCAAAAATTGCCGCTAGTGCATATAAAGATGCAATGGAGGCAAAAATCACCACCAGTGCATATAAATATGCCGTGGAGGCAAAAATCGCCACCAGTGCATATAAAGATGCAATGGATGCAAAAATCACCACTAGTGCATATAAAGATGCAATGGAGGCAAAAATCACCGCCAGTACATATAAAGATGCAATGGAGGCAAAAATCACCACCAGTGCATATTAGAAAAATTTACCAACTCCTAAAAAGTGAAATTTTTAATTAGACTTGTTTTACAAATTTCAAGAAACTGACACAAGTTGATGCTTGAAAGGATGTTCCGAGGCTAGGAGACCACACATGAGGGCAAATGTGATTCACCTCGTTTTGCATGTTTAGAGTTGTAGGCTACAAAACAAACAAGTTTTGTAGGGGTCATCCTACAAATTGAGTGCAACTAAATTTGAGGATAACACTATTTATTGTTGTTGAGCATTGATGAAATGTTTTCTTTTAAAAATCTTGGGGGTGGATTTGACTTTGTCGATCCTATGGTTGGGTGGAGAGCACAACTGGGTTGTTTTCTGTTATCTTCTTTGTTGAGCATTTCTGGGCTGCTTCATATTGTTGCTTGCAGGTTAATAAGAAATGGATTGAATCTATAATGTGATTGCAGATTAGCGTGTATGCACATAAAGCTTTCATTTAATATTATTCTAAAAAACAATATCAGACTAAGTGAATTCTTGAGGAAGAAAACCATTTTCCAAATCAAGAAATCAAGTAAAGATTTCTCTTTTGTAGTAAAAATTCTCAGTAAATAGAGATATGTTGTGGTATACTGAATGGATTTGAAAACAATAATGTTATATGAGATTGTAGTAGATAGGAAATGAAAATAATTTATTCGAAGAACTTTTATTATGTATTTTTCTGTATACAATAACTACATTCGTGAATTGTATCAAAGTTATATTGTTGGTGAATCAATATAGATTCTTTATAAATAATCTATTCGCAACATAATAATATGATTGTTATTTACTGTAGAATCTTGTTATGATGCATATATGTGAAGAGTATATATATATATATATATATATATATATATATATATATATATATATATATATATATATATATATATATATATATATATATACTTATAAATATATTGTTAGTTAATCTTTTGCATATTCATATATATCATTATATGTAAGTGATATTATTTGTATATCAATTATTCTTTAAGGTCATCATTGTCAATTCTTTATAATAATGTTGATAATATTAATTTGAAAGTAGCTCTTAATAGTGCATGGTAATGCGAAAGCTTTGAGTAGGGTGAGTGGTGGCCATAGTCACCACGGCTACCCATGACTTAGTTGTGGGTGTCGTGGGAGCCATGACTCCCACTAGTTCTTTGGTGTCGACTGTGGTTGGCACAAGCCACCACAATCTGGCTTTAATATCATTTATCACTCAGATATAAATAACAATATTCCCTCATCTTTTTAATAAGACCTTATGCAGTATGCATAGAGTTCGAATTCGTAGATATCAACTAATAAAGTGTCAGTTACAAACCATGATGTAAATAATCATTGCATACACTTAAATCCTTGTTATAGAATATGTATCATATAGAATCATTAGGGATAGTTAATTTTAGTATTTCTTTATAATTCAATTAGTATTATCTTTTTACTATTGTGTACGAAATATTAATCAAGAATTGCTTGGTGTAGAAGAATTCAATAAACCAGATCAAGGACAGTGAATGTTGTCAAAGATACAGAATTGATATCTATCTTCTATAGGTGAAAATTCCATAAAATGCATTTTTTGTCAGATTGTATGAATCAAATTTTTGGACTAATCTTTTGAAAACTGAATGTTATAGGTGTCTCAGATTGAGGGAACCATGTAACTTTTGTTCAGGGCAATCATCTATATTAAACAGTTTAGATAATGTAATTACTTTTATTATCCAAGTTTGAAAGTTATATTAGCTTTTGTATTTATTTGGTTTGCTTTACTTCATATTATCTTTATTGAAGTATTTATCTCATTTAAGAATATTATATCTTTTTTTCAGCTACAGGCAAACCGGACCTACTATAGCTCGATTGCTCATAAATTCAACAAGAACTATAGTAGTGAGTAATCTATTGTTATTTATATCTTCAATTATTAATTTTATTTTATTATGAAGGGTAAATTTTGCAGTAGGCATGACATAGGTATCAGAGCACTAGGTTGCAACACTTGGGAGCTTTGGGGTAAAAGTAATTGTAATATAAACTCATTTTTTGTAGATCATGTCATTAAACCAATCTGGAGAGCCAATTGACCATGGACCTCAAATACTACAGGTCCTGTAGAATTTGGTGAATGTGATTCAGGAAAGGTTGCCCATGCCTAATAATCAAAATCATCATCACTTAGAAGGACAACATTCTATACCCTAGGAATGTAGTAGAAGTCCTCACTGAAGTAGAGTAGTTCATTCAGAGGATGGAGAATTAGGACATTATTCACTACCTCTTTGCAGCACTCGAGTAGAGAAGTGATAAAAGGACAAGATGGTATTAATGTTGTTCAAGGATTAATGCATAGAGTACACAATAATGTTATAACGGTGACTAAATGTGTGAATGGTATTAAGAACATGTCATCACCATCTCATACACAAGTATCGACACCTATACCGACCATGAGACTATCTACATTTACATCTATGAGCTTAACTACTAATGCAAATTCTTGTAGTAATGCTACCACTTGTATTGGAGTATCTAATGGTACAAATTCACAAAACTACAAAGTTGTGGTTTTTAACTATCAAAACTTGGTATCTAAGGGGATCTCTTCTATGAATAATTACTCTCAACCACCTCTCCATCCCACTTATTCGCAGCCACCTATTGTATATAACTATTGGCAACCACCTTCCACCTATCACTATGTTGAACCACCACTAAATTATTCACAGCCTCCACTCATCACTACTCAGGCTCAATCACCTCCTCACTTTGGTTCTAATTCTTCACAACAAACTGCATCTCCTAATGATTCCATCTTAAACCAACTATTACAAGGCATGACTTCTTTACAACAAAAGGTGACAAACTTGACGAATTCTTCACAACCTAATAAACCAACCTATCATGCCCATAATCCCGTATCTTATGCAATCTTGAGAACCCCTATGCCTGAGAGGTTTGAGACTCCTTGCTTTGAAAAATATGGTGGAAAAGGTGATCCTAATACTCATGTGGCAGCATTCATGGCTATGTGTAGCGATTTCTACTTTGAAGAGGATTTGTTAGCAAAATGTTTCCCATGATCTCTCAAAGATACATCTCTAGAATGGTTTTGCTCTTTACCTTTGAATTCAATACATTCCTTTTCACAATTAGTTGATCAATTTTTACAACATTTTCAAGCAAATATTAGACCTCAAGTCTCTTTGATTGATTTAGTTCATTGCAAACAAGGTCTGAAGGAGAAGTTAACTGAGTTTATAAGTCAGTATCAATCTCTCTATGCGCAAATTTAATATTCGATGAAGGATGAGGATGTTCAAAAAATTTTTATTACAAATTTACAACCTAACATCCATGATAAGATTCTCTTGATGAAGTATAACTCCTTTTAACATTTATGTACTGCCCTTCATGATTATCGACTTTCATCTAGTCAGTATGAAAATCAGAACTCATTGGCTCAAGTTGGTCAATCCACGGGTGGACCGTCACAAAACAACTTTAAGAGGAATAATAAGAGTTTCATCAAGGTTAATGGATGGAATTCAAACAATTTTTCACAAGTATCTTCTATCACTAATCCGAAGAAGGCACCGTATCAGCAAAGAAAGTTTACTCCGATATCTGAATCCTATCTTTCTATAATGATCCATGCTCTAAGTAACAATCTCTTGAAGCTTCCTTTGATTAGGGAGTTGGATCCTAGTAGAATGTAAGGACCTTATTTTGATGCTAATTCTTTTTGTCATTACCATCGGACAAAAGGACATGATAATGAATGATGTATGCATCTTAAACATGAAATACAAGACCTCATTGACTCGAAGGTTATATAGGTATCAGGTGTGAATGATAATGGGAATAAGTCGATTTGTCCACCAAATCAGAACTTACAGATCTTCACTAATCCTTTCCCTAAGAATACTAGTAATAATTTGATGGAACAAAACACATTATAGGTAGAAGATGACTATTTGGACTATTATGAGATAGTTGCTATGATTGAAGTGGATAAGGAAAACACTTAAGTATCATCATCCATGAGGAAAAGGTATTTATTCTAAAGTTCCTCCTCTGTTATTCCTTCAGGGATCGGGAGATAAGCAACATATATCAAAGAGAAAAATGGAACAACTGAAGCAAGAGACTCTGACAAATGAAAAGATCAAAATAGTACAAGATAGTCCTTATCACTATGGTAGATGAACTAAACAAAGAAAGCTAGCTAAAAATCAGAAAAGAGTAAGACGATTATCATTAGTTAGAAATAATAGTGGTTCTCCTCCTCACAAGCAACAAAAGATATCATATACACAGAGATTTAAGAAACAAACATCGCATGGACTTCCTGATAATAAACAAGACTCTCATAAGAACCACTCAAGCTTCACACAAAACTTGATAGAGCATCTCTTCAAGAGGCTTGCAAGTTCCAAATTTTAGTATGAGTGTACTGGCAGGTAAGTATTTCTAAACCTTTACCTCCATGATGTGTTATGTGTTGTTTAGGCCTCCTAGGATGACCCTTGATACTCTTGTAAGGTCAAGGATACTAGGAGACTGCCTCCACCGTGACCCTTCTTCTATTTGTATTATAATTATTCTATATTGCTTCTCCTCTATTTTCATTGCTGTGTGTTGTGTCTTATGGACATAGCATTGTGGTTGGTGACTTGGGGGCACCCTCCTATGTGACTATCCCTAAGGCACTTGTTTCTCCTCTCTTGATTTATTGTTTCCCTTCCTCTAGTGGTTCTACCTAGTGGGCGGATGACGAAAAACATATTATACTGATGCGGACTTATTTACCCCATTCCACTACCCAAAATTTAAACTTTTTGTCAAGTTGTCCTTTTGGCTGCAATTAGTCAATGTTGTACTTCCTGTGTCAATCACGTTGATAACTTATTAACGAGACATCATATTTTGTCTTGTTCATATTACCTCATCCCATTAAAACTTTCTATAGCAATGTTATTCCAAGTCAAAATTTAAATTGAATCGGCTTTGAAGCATTATTTTTGCACCAACTTTCATTTTTCGCTAAGCTTGCGCCAACTCTTATTTTCCGCAAAGTTTTCATCAACTTTCACTTTTCGCAAACCTCGCATCAACTTTTGCTTTCTGCTAAGTTTGGGTTAACTTTTGAATTTGGCTAAGTCCGCGTGCACTTTTACTTTTGGCTAACCAAAACCTGACATGATTTTACAAGTTTTAAAATAGAGAAAGATTTCACTTGCACTTTCAGCCAAGCAAATCAATGCCACTATCTCCACGTCCACTAAAGTCTCCTACAATCAAGGAAATAGTTTCAGTCATCCTCTTTTTCCTGCATATGATATGGGACATGGTAAATGGCAGTTAAGGAACTAATTTTTCATATAACAGTTTTTCCCCTCCTTGGCCATGCCCATCAGTGTAATGAAACAAAGTTTTTTTTTTGTCAGATATCATAGTTTGAAATGCACTGGCATATATGTATGCAAAATGAGAACATATACAATGCCATGAATTGTTTGAATGAGTTTTTCAAAGAACTCTGGTCTCATAAAATGCACAAATTGCAGCATACACGCATAATAGATTTGTTGAAAAGTCATAGAAACTTCCAATCAAATGCAACTGTCACCTGTAGATTACTTGGTCAAAGCCAAGCCACCTCAACCATTGCCAACATCCTCTTTGTATGTGGATAGATGAGAATTGTAGAAGAAGACATGATTGTAAAATATGGAGACACTCAAAAACGTGGATGATTTGATAAAATGCTCAAAGTGTCTTATGGATTTTAATGACTGCAACACTGTACAAAGAATGGGTTTGTTGAAAAGACTTTAGAAACTTTCAAGAAACTCCAGTTTGTAGTTGCAAGTGCCCCGGTAGATATAGATGTAAAATGTGGAAGCATAGACAATGTGCTAGGACTGTTTGACAAGCTACCTCAAAGAAATGTTATCATGGACTGCAATGTTTGTAAAATGGATGTGTTGAAAAGTCTTTAAAAGATTTCAAATAAATGCAATTCGTAGAAAAAGAGCCAAGTTCTATGCCCAAATGGTAGATTTCGAAAAGGTTATGGACATCCATCCAAGCATACTAAAATGGAGAGCTTTGTTAGATATTATGGTTTGAAATACTATGGAAGATATGCATATTGTTACCACATCCTGACATGATTCACAAGCTATTAGTTGTCATTGGAACATTTTTGAAATAGGATTTTGCTGTAAATTAAAGTGCAGCGCCATGATTTGGTGGGTATACAAAATATCTTAGTTTGAAATACTCTGGTGAACATGTATGCACAGGCAGAAAATTTCATATGCAGCACCTCACAGAATCATGGTCTTGTGAATTGTAATGAATGCAAGATATGTACGAAATGGTTTTGTTGAAAAGGTCTTAGAAACTTTCTAGCAAATGGAATTGGTAGGTTTTTAGCTTTTCCTAACAACCACCTCAATAGACATGCCAGCAAAACGTGGAAGCTCCTTATTGTTTGATAAAATGTCTCAAAGAGGTTCATCTCGTGGAATACGATGGTTGCAAGATATTCACAAAATGTTTGTATTGAAAAGGTTTTAGAAAATTTCAAACTAAATGCTTCAGTAGATGACCTGTATACAAAACATGGAATCATAGACAAAAGCACACGCACTGTTTGACAGAATGTGGTCTCATGGGAGGCAACGAATGCAGGAGTAAAGCCACAATCCACAACCTTTAACATGATTTTCCTTACTTTGATTGAATATTGCAATTGCAAGTACCGCCGTGGACATATATGCAAAGCGTGAAAGCATTAAAAAAATGTTGCTAAGATATGTAATCTCATGGAATGCAATAATTGGAGGGTATACATAAAATAAATATGATGGAGAGTGTTTCAATTGAATACAACTGATTGGTGCAAAACTAGATTTTTCAATTTTTGCCAATACCCTCATGACTCAAGCTAAAATGGGAGAGTAGAAATCGTTGTTGTCTGATTTTAATATTCTAAGTGCCTTGGCTATATGTATACAAAATATGCTCTAGTGGAAAAACATGCATAAGGCATAGAAAATGGACAACGTGCCACGAAATGGGGTCTCATGAGATGCAATGAATAAAGTTGTAGGAAAGATTTTAGACATTTTAAAAGGCAAATGCAAATCTCAACCCTTGCAAACTAACTTCATGCTACTACCAAAATGGAACATTGGAACAGCGTATGGGCACACAACAAAACAGAACCTAATGGGAAATTTTTGTAGATATAATAGTTGTAAATGTACAGGTAGTTATGTTTGTAATGTGTGGAAACATCAAAAAGCTACATGAAGATTTTGATAAATGCCTCAAAAATGTTTACGCAATATTCTTTATATGTGAGCATTATAGTCCTTGGAAAATTGTCTCATGCCATAAAAAGAATTCATGCCAAAAAACTTTCTAAACCTATCAGTGTATTCCTTGAATATCCTCTGGGTACAAGTGCTAGTTTTATCTCATGGGCTCTCAAGTCTCATGGTATGGGCATTTGTTGATAGGGCTTCGAATAACTTCTTGAAACATGCAATAGTAGTTGCAAAGCCGCATCCCATGGATTATGCTATCCTTCTACTCGTGGTATGTCAAAGGGAGGTTTTTGGCGTTTTTGGTATGTAAGACTTTGTGCGTGGTCTTCATAACTGTTACAAATATAAAAAGGCTTTGAAGGTTTCTAAGTGGATGAAAAATAACACTATAGATGGATTGAATGAAAGAGCATAGTAATGCATGGCAATGACATTTTATGATTTTAATTGCGGCAAGAAAATGTGTTTCAGTCTACCTCTTCATGCTAATCTTGTTAGTGGAAAACATATTATTTTCGGAGTCCATATTTCATATGCACATACACAGGAGTCTAAGATTCAGGTATTTAGAGGATTTGGAAAGATCTGACAAGGTTTGATCACTAAAATGGAGTAGACAGAGAAGCGGAGTAACTTAGCGAAATCCACAACCCAAAACTTGCAAGTTTTATTTACCTTTTTCTAAAAGTGACTTATGTCACTCATTGTAACTGAAAGTTAAAAAAATGAACCTTATTTCTGGGAAAGGGATGTAAAATATAACCAAAAATAAGGTTTATTATAGTATTATATTTCAAAAAGGTAGTTACTAGGTAGTTGTCAAGTAGTTACAAGGTAGTTATGGGAGAAAGCCTATAAATACAAGGCTATTTGAAATGTAAAAGGGGGTGATTTTTCAAGAGATTTTTTGAGGGGAATTCATGGAGAATATTTCCAAAGACCTCCTGTCTAACACTTTGTACATGAAAGCTTTTGAAATTGTATAATTTCACAAAGATAATGAAGAGTGCTTTGGTTCGTATGTTCCAATGGTATTTCTGAGTTATTGTTACTAATTTCTCATATCTTAGATTGGTAATACTTTTTGTCACTGTGTAAATCTAAGGTAATCCATTGAAACATTTTAACTATGCAATCGATGTAAAGAAATGCAATCTTATCTTGGTATCTTGATTCGAATGTTGTTGATGTAACCTATCTCATGGTCTGTGGGATTAGTATATCATTCTTTCATCATTGTTATAATATCATATATATTGTTGTCCAATCCATCATATAGATTTAGGAACATCATTTCTAACTCTTATGATGAAACCCCTCTTTAACTTGTTAATAAGTTTATGAAATCTTGGTTGGTATTTGTATGTCTACTACTAGGGTTTCTATAATTCACGTTCCTTTAGTTTTCCTTTTTCTCCTTTTTGTACTTTAAGGTTAAAAGTACACAAAAACCCACAAATACCCCTATCATATGAGGGAGCTACCCCTCTCAAACACAAAGGAAGATCATTTCTCTGTCGCAATCTCTCCAACTGTTGGGACAATTTAGTCACCGCTCTAAGGGCAATAGGTTATTTTTAAAGGTTATTTCATGGTGACAAATCTATTTACCAACAGATTTTTGGCAACTCTACTGGGGACGGAAAAAAAGATTGAAGTGTTGGTGCCTTTCATTCCTCAAAATCTACAGTTATCACCCCAGAAAAGAAGTTGGTGACTCTATCTAAAAGAAGAATCCTCAAAGATGGTTTGGTATCGAAGAACCCAGATGCATAACTTGCAGTTTCTTGAATTAGACAGTGACAATGATGATGAAGATTATCCTTTTTGTACATCCTCTGCTCAAGAAAATCAAGTTCTTGACGATCCTAAGCAAGTAGAGTTTTTGAAGAGTTTCTATGGTGGCATGCAACTTGCTACTAATCAGGTTCATCCTTGTTTGCTTTAAACATTGCAGAAGATTGAAGAAAAAGATGGTAAAGAGACTCATTTTCTTTCTTGTGATCACAATTCCCTATCAAAGGAGATTCATGCACCAGAAGATAAAATAAACTGTGTTGAGATATATCATTCACATGATGAGGACAGCAATGAAGAGGCAAAGGTTTTTCCTGCAAATGAACCTATATTGAATATACCATCTTCTCATCAAATGACTGAGAGAGGTTCACTAGAATGTGCATGTATCGGAGAAGGAGAAGTTATTACATCTGCTTATGATAGGACACATCCACTTAAGGAAGATGAGAAAGAACAAGTGTTGGAGATGGAAAAAGAATACTATATTGAAGAAAGAATCTTTCCAAATAACAATGCATTCTTGATTTCTTGCTCTAGTTTCACAAGTATAGCCGGTGAAGAAAATTTTCATGATGTGGGTAATGAACAAAGCAGTGTAGATGAAATTTTAGATAGACTAAAAATAGAAAATGTGAAGAAGAGCCACCAAATGCTATCCTGACATACATTCCACATGAGCAAGATGATAATGATGAAGTGTCACAAGAGCTCTCTCATGAATTTTTCATACCAGACTGGTGTCTTAATGAGCCTGATGATGATTTTCTTTATGGAGATGGTATTGTCCTTTCCCCTTTATCATTCTTTAATGAAGAAGACAACTGAGCAACTGAAAATGAAGATGTGAATGTAGATATTTCTATTGAGAATCTTGATCATTTCGGTTCTCGGTCAGGCGATGAGGCAATATCCTACACCCATTGGTTAATCTTTGGGGAGATGAATGTGAATCTATCAGTGAAGAATGCTCACTTAATGGTTCAACTATAAATAATAATTCAAGATAATTGGAGAACAATGTGCATCCAGGTGAAACATCGAGTACACCATCTCCAAATATTCAACAAGATCATAATGATACTGTATTCATTGTACGCCCCAATCTGTTATCTGCTAATGATAATGTTGAAAAAGCATATCTGATGCATGAAAATATTATTTCTTCCCCTTTAACTATAGAGGAAGATTTTTAGGATGGTAAAATGCATAATGTAGATCCATTTCTTTCTCTTCCTCATGTGCCATCCTTTGATAAAGTGCATTCTGAGTTAGTGATGGTAAAGGAGGAGGAATTTTCTATTGCAGGTGATGATCCCATATTAAAAGAGGTTGTTATTCATAAAGAAGATATACAAACTAAATTAAGTGATGGTTTCTCTTATGGTGAAGTTATCTTTCCCATCTCTCTAGGTGTAGACAAAAGTGTTTCTGTAGATCAGTTACAGAATATAGAGATTTCTTCATTTCTTTCTTCATGCAAAGGATGCCCAGTTCGTGGTTTATTTAACCTTGATTCAGGCTTTCAGAAGAATTTTCAGATAGAGGATATTCATGTGCTTGACATGATGCCGGAAGACATGTTTGAAGCTACACAAGGCAACACCAATGTGATTTGGAAGACTCAGATGCTTATGACAAGAAATGTTTGTTTGGTTTGCTACTCAAGGAGTCCTCATTTTTCATGCATCTTATTTTTCTCATCACTTTGGAATGGTTACTGAGTTCTCAGGTACCTCATCCATGCTCATCTCTTTTCAGTTTGAGGTAGAAGTCACCTACCATGTACATAGGTTAACTAGGTGTTTTGGTTGAGTCTGTCTTGTTTCAGTTTCTATTGGCTTTTCTTGTTTGCCTTGTCTCTGTGTGTCTTTGTCTCCTTGTTTCCCCTTGTACATCATATTATCTCCTGACTCTTTTTCCAAATGGATTTAAGGCACTATTCATTTCCAGAGATTCTAGGTTCTTCCTACGTCCTTTACAATCTTTGTCCCCAGTTAGAGCCAGCTGTTTACCCCATTCCACTGCCCAAAATTTAAACTTTTCGTCAAGTTGTCCTTTTGGCTGCAATTAGTCAATGTTGTACTTCTTGTGTAAATCATGTTGATAACTTATTAACGAGACATCATATTTTGTCTTGTTCATATTACCTCACCCCATTAAAAATTTGTATAGCAATGTTATTCCAAGTCAAAATTTAAATTGAATCCACTTTGAAACATTATTTTTGGGCCAACTTTCATTTTTCGCTAAGCTTGCACCAACTCTTATTTTCCACAAAGTTTTCATCAACTTTCACTTTTCGCAAACCTCATGTCAACTTTTGCTTTTCACTAAGTTTGTGTTAAATTTTGAATTTGGTTAAGTCTGTGTGCACTTTTACTTTTGGCTAACCAAAACGTGGCATGATTTTACAAGTTTTAAAATAGAGAAAGATTTCACTTGCACTTTTGGCCAAGCAAATCAATTCCACTATCTCCACGTCCACTAAAGTCTCCTACAATCGAGGAAATAGTTTCAGTCATCCTCTTTTTCTTGCATATGATATGGGACATGGTAAATGGCAGTTAAGAAACTAATTTTTCATATAACAGTTTTTCCCCTCCTTGGCCATGCCCATCAGTGTAACAAAACAAAGTTTTTTTTGTCAAATATCATAGTTTGAAATGCACTGGCATATATGTATGCAAAATGAGAACATATACAATGCCATGAATTGTTTGAACGAGTTTTTCAAAGAAGTCTGGTCTCACAAAATGCATGAATTGCAACATACATGCATAATAGATTTGTTGAAAAGTCGTACAAACTTCCAATCAAATGCAACTGTCACCTATAGATTACTTGGTCAAAGCCAAGCCACCTCAACCATTGCCAACATCCTCTTTGTATGTGGATAGATGAGAATTGTAGAAGAAGACATGATTGTAAAATATGGAGACACTCAAAAATGTGGATGATTTGATAAAATGCCTCAAAGTGTCTTATGGATTTTAATGACTGCAACACTGTACAAAGAATGGGTTTGTTGAAAAGACTTTAGAAACTTTCAAGAAACTTTAGTTTGTAGTTGCAAGTGTCCTGGCAGATATAGATGCAAAATGTGGAAATGTAGACAATGTGCTAGTACTGTTTGACAAGTTGCCGCAAAGAAATGTTATCATGGACTGCAATGTTTGTAAAATGGATGTGTTAAAAAGTCTTTAAAAGATTTCAAATAAATGCAATTCGCAGAAAAAGATCCAAGTACTATGCCCAAATGGTAGATTTCAAACAGGTTATGGACATCCATCCAAGCATACTAAAATGGAGAGCTTTTTCAGATATTATGGTTCAAAATACTATGGCAAATATGCATATTGTTACCACATCCTGTCATGATTCACAAGCTATTAGTTGTCATTTGAACGTTTTTGAAAATAGGATTCTACTATAAATTAAAGTGTAGTGCCATGATTTGGTGGGTATACAAAATATCTTAGTTTGAAATACTCTGGTGAACATGTATGCACAAGCAGAAAATTTCATATGCGGCACCTCATAGAATCATGGTCTTGTGAATTGTAATGAATGCAAGATATGCACGAAATGGTTTCGTTGAAAAGGTCTTAGAAACTTTCTAGCAAATAGAATTGGTAGGTTTTCATTTTTTCCTAACAACCACCTTAATAGACATGCCAGCAAAATGTGGAAGCTCCTTATTGTTTGATAAAATGTCTCAAAGAGGTTCATCTCGTGGAATATGATGGTTGCAGGATATTCACAAAATGGTTGTATTGAAAAGGTTTTAGAAAATTTCAAACTAAATGCTTCAGTAGACGACCTGTATACAAAACATGGAATCATAGACAAAAGCACACGCACTGTTTCACAGAATGTGGTCTCATGGGAGGCAATGAATGCGGGAGTAAAGCCACAATCCACAACCTTGAACAACATTTTCCTTATTTTGATTGAATATTGCAATTACAAGTACCGCCGTGGACATATATGCAAAGCATGGAAGTATTAAAAAAATGTTGCTAAGATATGTAATCTCATGGAATGCAATAATTGGAGGGTATACACAAAATAAATACAATGGAGAGGATTTCAATTGAATACAACTAATTGTTGCAAAACCAGATTTTTCAATTTTTGCCAATACCCTCATGACTCAAGCTAAAATGGGAGAGTAGAAATCATTGTTGTCTGATTTTAATATTCCAAGTGCCTTGGCTATATGTATACAAAATATGCTCTGGTGGACAAACATGCATAAGGCATAGAAAATGGACAACGTGCCACGAAATGGGGTCTCATGAGATGCAATGAATAAAGTTATAGGAAAGATTTTAGAAACTTTAAAAGGCAAATGCAAATCTCAACCCTTGCAAACTAACTTCATGCTGCTACCAAAATGGAACATTGGAACAATGTATGGGCACACATCAAAGCGGAACCTAATGGGAATTTTTTGTAGATATAATAGTTGTAAATGTACAGGTAGTTATGTTTGTAATGTGTGGAAACATCGAAAAGCTACATGAACATTTTGACAAATGCCTAAAAAATGTTTACCCAATATTCTTTATATGTGAGCATTATAGTCCTTGGAAAATTGTCTCATGCCATAAAAAGAATTCATGCCATAAAACTTTCTAAACCTATCAGCATATTCCTTGAATATCCTCTGGGTGCAAGTGCTAGTTTTATATCACGAGATCTCAAGTCTCATGGTATGGGCATTTGTTGATAAGGCTTCAGATAACTTCTTGAAACATTTAATAGTAGTTGTAAAGCTGCATCCCATGGATTATGCTATCCTTCTACTCGTGGTATGTCAAAGGGAGGTTTTCAGCATTTTTGGTATGTAAGACTTTTTGTGTGGTCTTCATAACTGTTACAAATATAAAAAAGGATTTGGAGGTTTCTAAGTGGATGAAAAGTAACACTATAAAGGGATTGAATGAAAGAGCATAGTAATGCACGGCAATGGCATTTTATGATTTTAATTGCAGCAAGAAAATGTGTTTCAGTCTACCTCTTCATGCTAATGTTGTTAGTGGAAAACATATTATTTTTGGAGTCCATATTTCATATGCACATACATAGGAATCTAAGATTCAGGTATTTAGAGGATTTGTAAAGATTTGACAAGGTTTGATCACTGAAATGGAGCAGACAGAGAAGCGGAGTAACTTAGCGAAATCCACAACCCAAAACTTGCAAGTTTTATTTACCTTTTTCTAAAAGTGACTTATGTCACTCATTGTAACTGAAAGTTAAAAAAATGAACCTTATTTCTAGAAAAGTGATGTAATTTATAACCAAAAATAAGGTCTATTATATTATTATATTTCAAAAAGGTAGTTACTAGGTAGTTGTCAAGTAGTTACAGGGTAGTTATGGGAGAAAGCCTATAAATACAAGGCTATTTGAAATGTAAAAGGGGGGGATTTTTCAAGAGACTTTTTGAGGGGAATTCATGGAGAATATTTCCAAAGACCTCCTGTCTAACACTTTGTACATGAAAGCTATTGAAATTGTATAATTTCACAAAGATAATGAAGAGTGCTTTGGTTTGTATGTTCCAATGGTATGTCTAAGTTATTGTTACTAATTTCTCATATGTTAGATTGGTAATACTTTTTGTCATTGTGTAAATCCAAGGTCATCCATTGAAACATTTTAACTATGCAATCGATGTAAAGAAATGCAATCTTATTTTGGTATCTTGATTTGAATGTTGTTGATGTAACCTATCTCATGGTCTGTAGGATTAGTATATCATTCTTTCATCATTGTTATAATATCATATACATTGTTGTCCAATCCATCTTATAGAATTAGGAACGTAGTATCTAACTCTTATGATGAAACCCCTCTTTAACCTGTTAATAAGTTTATGAAATCTTGGTTGGTATTTGTATGTCTACTACTAGGGTTTCTATAATTCACGTTCCTTTAGTTTTCCTTTTTCTCCTTCTTGTACTTTAAGGTTAAAAGTACACAAAAAACCCCAAATACCCCTATCATATGAGGGAGCTGCCCCTCTCAAAAGCAGAGGAAGATCATTTCTCTATCGCAATCTCTCCAACTGTTGGGACAATTTAGTCACCACTCTAAGGGCAACGGGTCATTTTTAAAGGTTATTTTGCAATGACAATTCTATTTACCAATAGGACCTAGTGTCCCTTTAGCAAGTAATAAAAAAATGGATATAGTCCATATTTGACGATGGGGTTGTTATACTTTATCCAATGCTTGGCTAGTAGAATCACTCCATGTGATCTTGATGTTGTCTTATCGTACTTACAAAACATAACAATACTGCTGCTCCATGCACTTTGTCTATCTTGGATCTTGCATTCCTCATTCTTTATGTGAATGATCGTATGCATTGTTGTTTATCATGATTATATGGATGCTAATACCTTTTCTTGTAGGGAATTGTATGCTTGTGGGAACATTTGGTGATTGTAAAGTACATGTCACCTCTGGGGGCATGGGCTTTGCAAGAGCTCGTGTTCCCTTGTGTGTTTTCTACCTATCGTGCTTGATATCGGTACACGATATCAACCACCTTAAGTTGGGGGCATATATAAAGTAAGTTGTCTGTTCTAGATGCTAGTAAAGTGTGTTTGAATAATCTTGAAATCTACTTCATATACCTCCTTTGCACTATAAGGCATCTATGTGATGCAGGTGGGGTTGTATACTCATACCTCCTTTTCACTCTAAGGCATCTCTGTGATGCAGGTGGGGTTGTATGCCATGCTTCTTTTCACTATAAGGTGTCTCTATGATGTAGGTGGGGTTGCATTTTCAAAAGTCCTCCAAGTAGGCAAGGAGCAGATCTGAGACTATCCTAACCCTTAAGCACGTCTTCGGTGATTGTTGTGGTGAAGCCCAATTGTTGGTGTGTGCTTGTAATGTGCCTAAGATGGCTATGAACCTAGCAATAGGTTTCTTCCATTGTTTGTCTACCGTGTTTTCTCTATGTCTTCTATGTGTGTGTATGGTGTGTTTTTTCCCAAGCATAGTCTTAAAGACTAGTGGCAATGAGTCCCTCCTATGCTTTGGGATTTGTATGGCGTGTTTATTCTCAAGTGTAGTCTTAAAGATTGGTGGTGATGAGTCCCTCTTGCACTCTAAGATTTGTATTGCGTGTTTGTTTTCCCATGTACAGTCTTAAAGATTGGTGGTGATGAGTCCCTTCTGCACTATGGGTGGCATGTTTACTTTCTTTGTGTAATGTCCCCATTTTTGGATTCTCTTTTAGATCAGTCAGAACGGGCTTTCTGGGTTGGTGACAATATAATCAAAGGAATATTTCGATGTCACCAGGGTATTCAGGTGATCCAGTGGAGATGGTTGATACTTTCTGGAGGGATTTCGGACAACTTATCCATACTTACTATTTATAGTAAGTGCTTGCATGTCGTTAATCTTTCTAGGTTTGTTCTCTTTGGTCCCTGGTGGTCACTACTATTTTTAGTAAGTGGCAGTTTGGCACTGTTTGGGTGACTTGGCAGTCAGTTGTTGGCTCTCATAGAGATTGCACTGAGCTCAAAGTTATCAAATGGTTTGTGGATCCAGTTGGCACCCTCTGAGTTGGCTCAATTTACTTATGGCTGTTACTTACTATTTTTAGTAAGTTTAGGATTGGCACCGGAATGGGATCTTGAGAGTGGGGTTGGATTCGTCTTGTTAAGACCTTTCCAATGAGCTATAGATCATTGGTTTTAGACATCATCTTGGCCTCTGTTTTAAAGTCCGTAAATTAAACATTATTATTTAATATTGGACCTTGGTGCCTAGGCTCAACAACTTAATGTTGTTTTAAAAGAGAGGACTTTAAGGGTGATGTTGAGAAAATAATTAAAGAGAATTATAATATTTTAAAATGTATTTTCCCTCTCATGTTTTATCGCATATGCAAGAGGATTTTAGAGACTCCCAGTTGAAAAAGTATAAAAGAAGGAAAAGAGCTCTCATTTGAATAGGCTTGGATTATTATTTCTTCTCTCTTTAGAGATTTTCCCTTCGAGGGTTTCTGGAGCTTGGCTCTAGGATTTGGTATTATCTTGCTGGGACGAAAACCTCTAGAAGATTGATTTGATCTTGGCTTTTGGGGACAAAAACCTCCATTAGCAAATACTTCATTGGCGGATGCATCTAGTATTCGTAGTTGTGCTCCATTGGGATTCATTTTGGTGAGAGTTTGTGGAAGAACATGATATATTTTACAGATTTTGATTGAGCAGATAGAAGACAGCAAAATATATTTATTTGTGTAGATATTGCTACTATTTGAAGCATTTTGTTCAAGGCTACAATTTCTTGTTGGTTGTACAGTGCTTGTAGCAGCCATACCCTTTAAAGTCTATTTTTTGAGGGTTTAGTGCTGAGTTCAGTCATCTCTCCTTTGGCGTGAGGGTTAGAAGGTCTTGGAGGACTTTGTAGAGATTTATTACTGATTATATTTGCTGATCACTTCATTGTTGGGCCATACAACCTTGCCTGGAGGAACGTTGGGTGTGCTGGGTCTCATTCTTGTTTGATAGAAGCCACATATCTTCTTTGTTTGAGGCATCTAAGGCCTATATCATTGATATTCTTCATTGTATGCTCGATACTTTCATTGTCATGGAGTTTGAATGACTTCTATGCTACCCAGTTGTTGGTCTAGCTTCAACACATGTATAAAGTTGCATATTCTCATATGACTATGTCATAGTAATTCATTTTTGGCCTATTTATGATCTAGGTATCTGTTATTTTCTCCATATCTGTAGTATATTTTCTAGGTTTCCATTCTATGCTCTATATTATATGCTCCGGCAACACATCTGTAGGAAAACTGAAAATCCCTTCTGCATTCTTCTCTCTAGTTCTGAAAGAACACACAATAAAATAATAAAAAATAACAGTTAAAAAGATTTTTAAAAGAACCAACAGGTGTGGCACATTACACCTTGTACTTGGATTCTACATTTCATTTATGAGAAAGAAGAAAAAGAAAATAATGTAAATGAGTGCTTCAATATTATACTATGTGTGCATTTTTTCTCTCACATAGTATAATCTTAAAGCACTCATTTACATTATTAAGGACAGTGGAAATTTGATGTGTATTAAAAAGAAAATAATCACTGCATTCACTGTGTTTTGCATGTCTTCAATGTTGTCGTCTCTGTGTTTTATTGTGGCGAAGCCAATCATCGGTGTGTGCCTGTAATGTGCCTAAGATGGCTATGAACCTAGCAATAGGTTTCTTCCATCACTTGTTTGTCATGTTTTCTCCATGTCTTCTATGTGTGTGTGTATGGCGTGTTTGTTCCCAAGCATAGTCTTAAAGACTGGTGGCGATGAGTCCCTCCTATGCTTTTGGATTTGTATGGCGTGCCTAATTTGTATGGTGTGTTTGTTCTCAAGTGCAGTCATAAAGATTGGGCAATGAGTCCCTCCTACACTCTGAGATTTGTATTGTGTGTTTGTTTCCCCATGTGCAGTCTTAAAGACTGGTGGCAATGAGTCCCTCCTGCACTATGGGCAGTGTGTTTACTTTCCATGTACTTCCATTCTACATTTCATTTATGAGAAAAAAAGAAAAAGAAAATAATCACTGCATTCACTATATTCACTGTGTTTTACATGTCTTCAATGCTGAAATGTTTTATATGAAAAGAGGTGGGTTGTTGTTTCAAGGGTTTATGTGGAATCCTCCTTTCACACAAAACATTCCAAGGGCATATGAACTGAGTTAAACCTCCCATTTGTGCAAGAGGATTCACCTATCAAGTTGGGCTGCCACTTGGGAAGATGCAAAATCTTGGATGTGTCAAACAATGTCTCAATTTAATGCTCAATTTCACTTAAAACCCTAAATATGAAAAATAGTAAGCAAATTATCAAATCATGACAAATCCTTTCAGAATGAGATGAGGGACAAAGATATTTAACTCACTATTTTTTGAAGTCTAGAAAACAGAAAAGTTAGGGACACGGGGACTAGCGCCCAAGTCCAAGGTACACGTTTCCTCACGGAATCTGGAATTCTCCTGACACTGATATACATTGCAACTTATGTTTCTACCTTAGGAAAATTGGAGGACACAGGGACTAGTGCCTTAGTCCAGGAATATTCATTGGAGTCCTCTCTTCTAAGATCCTGAATCCTTAATGTCTGCCACTCCCTTTCTGCAACTCCACTCCACGAAACTCGGTACCTGTAACCTGTAATCACAAGGAGTGTGGGAGGGGGTTGTGGTGTTTAGAGGCTTGCCTCGATCAAGCCCTAGAGAGACATTCAAATCTTTTGAACACCATTGTCAGATAACAGTGAGTATCCCAACGGGATAGAGGCAAAAATCCAAATGATAAATGATTGAAAACACAATAGATATCACTTTGAAGTGTAGATCTCATGGAAGGAAGATGCTCTTCATGCCATAAGGAGATGGATGTCAAATCTGCAAATACAAACACAATAACAACAAAGTACTACTCTGCAACATAGTGAATGCCTTGAATTACTTTCACAAAATCATAATGCTCATTAAATTTCCATCTATTTTGCAAATGAAACCTAATCATGCTTATATATGCAACTACAAAGATTCCCGCTAAGAATTTTATAATTCAAACTTTAGATGTCAACATAGGACCTAAATAATGGTCACTATACTAACATTTAAAATTAGGGAAAACCCAAAATAAGGTGGGACTAGGGCACTAGAACTCAAGTCCACCCTGCCATTTTTGTTTAAGATTCATCAAAATGTAATCCCCTAGGTCCTATTTGCCATAAGACTTTAGGGTTTTCTCATCAGGAGTCAAAAATAACACACAAGATGCTCTAAATGTAATTTAAGGACATGAGACCTAAACCTTAAGAGGAAAAATCCCCCAAGGGGACATTTTCCAACGTAATATTTAGCCCCCACTTTAATGTATGTATAAATGCAAGGCCAATACATGCATTAAAGTATGATCAACAAATATAGAAAACACACCAAACATGGTGAAGACACGCCAAACACACTGAAGATAGTAACATGCATGCAAAATATGGAGAAGACAATTATAGTCACGCAAAACACAGTGAATATAGTGAATACAGTGATTATTTTCTTTTTCTTCTTTTTTTCATTTTTTTTCATAAATGAAATACAGAATGCAAGTACAAGGAAAGTAAACACACTGCCCATAGTGCAAGAGGGACTCATCGCCACTAGTCTTTAAGACTGCACATGGGGAAACAAACACGCAATACAAATCTTAGAGTGCATGAGGGACTCATCGCCACCAATATTTAAGACTGCACTTAAGAACAAACACGCCATACAAATCAAGCACACCATACAAATCCCAAAGCACAGGAGGGAATTGGACATGGATATTCAATGTTAATCCAAGACTTTCTTTGGTTACGACCACAATAGTTTTCTGGATCTACTGATGGATTAGAGGTAGAATCTTGGTTAATCAGTCTTCAGAAAAGTTTTGCATTAAAAACCTATGGGAACAATCTTAAGGCTAGATTGGCTATTCATCTACTCAAGGATAGTGCAGACACTTGGTGGTGATAGGAGGAGAGGAAAAGGCATTTGACTCCAGAGAGTATAACTTGGGAAGTTTTCTTAGATATTTTCAAAAAGAGATACTTTTTAACCATTTTTTACAACAGAAAATTGATGAGTTTCATGATCTCCAACAAAGGGGACTTATCGTGGCACAATATGAGAATAAGTTCTTTGAGTTATCTCAGTATGTCAATTATATTTAGGATGAGAAGTTGATGGTAAACTATTTTATCAGAGGACTTAATCACAACATTACAGGTTCAGTCTGGTTATCTGAGCCTACTACTGTAAAGTAGGCAGCTGAAAGGGCACTTATTGCAGAAGAAATTAAGCTGAAACATCATGACCACCATCGAAATTCATCTCAATATCAGAACCACAATCAATTTCATTCTAGAAATGGAAATAGGTCAAATTCTTATCTTGCTAGATCGGCACAGTCAAATCATAGACAGAAAGCTAAGTTGTCACAAGGAGGCTTGGTCAGGTCTTGGCAAGCTCCATCTCAGAGAGGGGATTAGAGAAACTAGACACAACTTGTTGGTTCAGTTTGTCTGCAGCAGAGTTCTCGTGGTAGTTAGGCTAGCACTGGTAGAGCAGCCTTTCAGTTTTCGACACCACCAAAGGGTCCTTGTTTTAATTGCGGCAATAAGGGACATTATGCTCAGGAATGTAATTAAAATAATGTAGCTTTGGGGTTTCATCAGTCAGCAGTTTCAAAACCTACAGTGGGAGATGTGGGTAGATCTCATCGAGTTTTTGTGGCTATTAATAATTGGCAAGAAGAACATCAGGCATCAGTGATAGAGGTTCCTAAAAAAATTGGTAATGTTACTGTTTCTATTCTTTTTTATTCAACTGCTACAAATTCTTTAATTTCCCCATCTATAGTGGAGAAGTGTGGGCTGGTGGTTTCTAATAAAAATTTTAATTGGGATGTGGAGTTAGCCTCTGGTGCTAGGATGTCGGTCAATTCATTGGTTAGAGATTGCCAATTAGAGCTTAGCTCTTTTTCCACCAAAGTAGATTTCAGGGTGATACCTTTGGGGTCATATGATGTAATTTTAGGTATGGATTGGATGAATGCTCATGAAGCAAAATTAGATTGCCGACACAAGTCTGTAGAGTGTTTAGATGATTTGGGAAAAAAGGTGATTGTTTCAGAAATAAAGAGAGCAGTATCTCTTAGAATGATCTCAGCCATGTAGCTCAAGTGATGTATGAGGAAAGGATGTCAATTCTTTACCATTTCCATTAGTGACCATTCAGAGGATAAGCTAGAAACTTCCTTAGATGATCATCCCGTTCTTCGAGAGTTTGTTGATGTTTTTCCTTCTCAATTCCCTAGGATGCCACCATGAAGAGATAGATTTTTCATATTGATTTGGTTCCAAGAGCTCAGCCTATTTCTAAGGCCCCTTATAGAATGACTACACAAGAACTTCATGAGCCCAAGTTACAGTTGGAAGAACTTTTAGAAAAAGGTCATATTCATCCAAGTGTATCTCCATGGGGTACACCTATGATTTTTGTTAAGAAGAAGGATGGGACTCTTCGACTTTGCATTGATTATAGACAGCTCAATAAGCTCACCATTAAGAACCGTTATCCTCTCCCAAGGATAGATGATCTTTTCTACCAGATTCAGGGAGAAAAGATTTTCTCTAAGATAGATCTCAAGTCCGGATATCATCAATTAAGAATTGATGAAGCTGACATACATAAGACAGGATTTCTCACAAGATATGGTCATTATGAGTTTACTGTTGTTCCTTTTGGTTTGACTAATGCCCCATCAGTCTTTATGAGTCTGATGAATGGTGTCTTTTGAACTTTTCTGGATCAGTTCATGGTAATCTTTTTAGACGATATTTTGATCTATTCTCACACTATGGAGGAGCACAAGGAGCATTTGCGGCAGGTTTTACAATGTTTAAGGGAAAATCAATTGTATGTAAACATATCTAAGTGTGAATTCTTTCAAATAGAAATCCAGTATCTATGGCATATTATTTCAGGTGATGGAATCTCTGTTGATCCCTCCAAGATTCAAGCTATTTTGGAATGGCCTTCTCCCACTAATGTAGCTGAGGTCCGAAGTTTCATGGGATTAGTTGGTTACTACAAAAGGTTCGTAGAAGGTTTTTTGAGGATTGCTCATCTGATTACTTCTATCTAGTGACAAGGCAAAAAATTTGTTTGGTCCAAACAATGTGAAAGAGATTTTCAAACTCTAAAAGAGAAGCTTACTAGTGCACCTATTTTAGCTATTCTAGATCCTACCGATGATTTTGTTGTTTGCATAGATGCATCGATCAAAGGCATTGGAGTTGTTCTTATGCAGGAGGGTCGTGTGATAGCTTTTGAGTCTCGCAACTTGAGGAGTCACAAGCTCAACTAACAAACTCATGATTTGGAATTGGCTGCAGTGGTTCATGCTTCATAATATTATATCCCCTTCATTGAGCTCTCCTAAAATAAAAGATTCTTTATTTTGTCAAAAGATGCTTTCTTTTACTTTCTAAAAGATAATTCATTTTAACAACCTTGCAAGTTTATGTAAAAATTTGGGTTAAATGTGAGTTAAATATTATTTAAATATAATTAGAAAATTTTAAATTTTAATAGCAAGTTAGAGTTGGAGAATTTATTTTCTTAAACTTTACTTCAGTTTGTTTTTTAATTA
Source organism: Cunninghamia lanceolata (assembly GCA_027924645.1). Classification (NCBI taxonomy): domain Eukaryota; kingdom Viridiplantae; phylum Streptophyta; class Pinopsida; order Cupressales; family Cupressaceae; genus Cunninghamia; species Cunninghamia lanceolata. The sequence goes on from BSBN01000828.1 coordinate 5,528,108, forward strand.
ATTGATTTATAATAATTATAGTAGAAACAAAAGTAAAAAGTAAAAAAAAAAAACTATAGTAAGTCTAAAATAATAAAAGAAAGTTCATTCTACAACTTTTGTTTATTATAAAATAAAACAAATAATATAAATTAATATATTAATGTATGTGACAAGCCTTTGCAATGACTTCGTCTGTTGGAGCTCCTTCACTCGCTACTTTGCGAAAGGATTTTAGAATTTGTGGTTTGCAGAGGGATTCATCTAACGGCAATGGTAGGCCTATGGTTGGCTTTGGGCATGCTCCTCCAAATGCACGCTCATCCTCTTCTGGCAATGATACCTTGGATTCTGGTTTGCAGGCTTCGTAGCCAAGATCAACATTTGGAAGTTCTCCCTTGCCCGGTGGGGATAATGTTGCAGATTTCTGACTCTGTGATCCTGCTGTTAACCCTACCTTCGATCGGCCTTAGTCCCCATCACTAAATTTCAAGGAAGACCTTAATCGAGATGCGCTAGGGTTATCTGCTTGCCCTTCTGGGCCACCTGGGATTGTTTCTCCTGATCTTTCTTCTTTCAACATCAAGACTTTCCAAAGCCCTCCCTTTTCTATGTGCCACTCTGAGGCAGTCCCCGAGATTTGTTTGGATAATTTTGCCTGTGACAGGGAGGACTTCTTGCAGGATCACACTCTCATATGTAGATTCATGAGGATTTGGCCTAAGTTGAGTGATCTACATTCCTAGATAAGCTCATATTGGAAGGATTATATGGAGTCAGAAATTAGCATTTACCCCTATGCCAAAGGATTATATGGATAAGGATATGGTGCTCAAGACGGGTCCGTGGTTCTTCCAAGGAGATATTTTATGCATGAAGCCATGGTTTCCCTCTTTTGACCTGCATACAGAGACATTTTATTCAACATTCTTTTGGGTGCGTCTACCTTACCTACCTCTGCAATTTTGGGAAATTAATTGTCTGAAAGATATTGCCAACGGTTTGGATAAGTATCATTGCATCTCAAAGGAAACAATTAATTATGAAAATTCCACTTATGCTCATCTCTGTGTCGAAATTGATCTATTGAAAGGCCTTCCTTCTGAGATACTTTTAGAGGTAGGAAACAGGTGTTGGCACCAACCTATAGATTACGAAAAAATTGCTTTCAGATGTTAGAAAATGCTTTGTAATAGACCATGTCACCTCACAATGTAGAAAGAAATTGGATGCTAAGAGGGCTAAGGGTGCCCCAAAAAGATGGCCCACTTGGTGGGATGGGGTTGAATCTCGTCATTATGTTATTTCTCCCTCAGAGCAAGATACTTCTGCCTCTTCTCCGCCACTTCAGAGTAAAGTTACAACTTCAAGATCCCCCATCCAATTATTGTTGATGCCCATCTTGATTAGGTTGTGAAAGATAAGAGTCCTAAAGCAACTTCCACCGAGGTCTCCTCTCCCTTGAAGGAATCTGACATGAATTCCATGAACTTGGGGTTTTCAGCTCTATCATCAGAAACTACAGTGGTCACTAACAATGGTGGAACTTTGAATAAGGAAATTAGCAAAGGAGGACATCTCTCCCCCGAGACAGAACAAGAGTGGACTGAGGTGACAATGAAAAAATCACCATCATTGCAATTAAAGCACTCAATGACTTTAAGATCTTTAAAAAAGGAGAAAATCTGAGTTGTATTTAGTTGGCACACCCATTGTGGGTTGATGCAAGGCCTATTTTTTGATCTTTGATTTTTAAGAAATGGGAGCTGCCCCCTCTGGCAGTGCTTATCTATCAAAAAAAATATATTAACGTATATGTATATATATTAATATTAAAATAATTTAAAAATAATAATTGCAACTTTTTAATTTTTGTTTATGTTCATTATAAAATAATCAAATAAATAAATAATATATATTAATGTATGTGTGTATATATCAATATAAAAAATTAAAGAAGTAATTACAAATTTTAAATTTTTATTTATGTTTATTATAAAATAAAATAAATGAATAAATAATATATATTAATGTATGTGTGTATATATATTAATATACAAAAATTGAAGGAGTAATTGCAACTTTTTAATTTTTATTTATTTTATATGTACTATAAAAAAACATAAAAAGTATGGGCGGGGGCCCTGGCTTGATTGGCTAAGTAATTCTGTTGCAGTAAAGATGGTCATGAGGTCCAGTCTCCCCCCATCCCCGTGGTACCGGAGGGCGTTTGTGCTAGCATCACCAGTCACGTGAAAAAGTTTACCAAGCACAAGAAAAAAAAAAGAACATAAAAAATATTTTAATTTATTTTATATGTAGCATTTATATTAGCAATAGTAGCTAATAAAAAAATTATTTTAATTTATTTTTATATGCAGCCATGTTAATTTTTATTTATTTATGTGACAACTTTTTTATTATATATATACAAAAATTAAAAAATTAAAAAATCATCTTCATTGGAATGTTCACAAAAAAATTCAATTCAAAATTTTAAAAAAATTAGAAACATTTATTTATATAACTCAACTTCAGAAAATCTAATTCAAAATAACAAATTAAATTTTAGAAACATCTATTTCTATAACTCAACTTCAAAAATCTAATTCAAAATAAAAAATACAATTTTAGAAACATCTATTTCTATAATTCAACTTTAAAAAACAAAAAAATATATAGATACATTTATTTCATATAACTCAATTTTAAAAATAAATTAACCTGGGTTAGCTTTTGACTATTTTTAATTATTGTCTTTTTTAATTTTTTAGAGAGAACATGTGCATATTTTAATGAAATATATATTTTTAATTTATTTAAAATCTTAATTTAATTTTTTCAAATAGGAGAGAGTTTGGGGGTGGAAAAACCTTATGTTTGACCAAATGGTGACATTTTCTTCTCGGACATAGATTCAAGTTGCATTTTGATCATCAGAGTTTACAGTATATATTTTCTTAGCCCAATTTGAATGCTCAGTAGCATAGATGGATGGAATTTCTGTGTGAGTATGATTTTGAGATTCATTATATTAAGGGAAAAGAGAATGTTGTAGTTGATGCCCTCAGTAGTGTTGATGATGAGGTTAGTCATACACAAACATAGAATAAAAGTTACACAACAACCTTTATTCATCTTGAAAGATATGATGAATTCAAAGAATTCATGATCCCAAGTCTCCGTTGATTAGTTCATAATCTACTGACGTTACTCAGTGGTTGATGTGTGTTGTTGTTAATCATTCAGGGGTCTTACGTATTTCAATTGCTTCTGCAAAGTTCCTCAATATTCCTTCAAATATCCTGCTCTTTATATCTACTCTGCATAAATCTCCAACAATTCTACCTCTGCACTTTGAATTCACTCAAATAATGTGCCTACAGGTTGATATTTGCATGATTTCTATCATTACTTGCAATTCTTTGCATGATATTTTCAATACTACATGCATTTAGCTCAAATATGCTAATGATATTCAGTTATCTATGAGATGTCAGCATATTTCATGTTATTTGCTTCTGATTATCTGTTATTTGAAATTATGATGGTGAATTATTCTGAAATTAAAAGAAATTGAAAAGAATACTTCAAATTTGGTGAATCTTAGCTATTGAACCACATACATACCGGATACAGTCACGAGGAGAAGAAATCAAACCATATTTTCACTAGGATGTTCCACAGCTAGATATAGATGATGCTAACTTCAAAGGAAAAGGAATGAAGACAACACATACAAACTGATAAGCACTCCAAGGGACGCAGCAAATCAAAGCATGTATCAAGAATTCAAACACTGATTACTCAGGATTTATGATAATTTGTAATCAAATGGTCTTCTCTTTCATTAAGTATGCAATGACATGTATGCTTACAACAACTTTGAAATAGGCCCTGATATTTCAGCAAACAAATTTCAATTAAGCTTCTGAATGTTTAAAACAAGGCACCCCTGCACCTTTTATAGAAAGGTGAGGGAGCGATTACAAATGACCTACGATCAAGATTTATCAATTAAGATCAACAGTATACAATCAATTTTGACTTAGTAAACATCTTTCCTTGTGGCACAGGTCGCCAGTTGGCAACCATCTAGGTGACTTATTTTCTTCTAAGTACCTGAAGCGCATGCCTTCCTTCGTGGCGCACCTGCATTTCCTCCTCAGGTTCTTCCTCTTCATCATCAGGATCATGTTGCCTCTGCGTCCGCAACTCTGCAATTTTCAGCCAAACTCCAAACAGCTTCAACCTCCTGCAACAAACAGACAAGAATTAAGCATCATCATTCTATAAACTAGCAGGAAAATAAACATTTATTTTTTATCAGGCTGTGAATGTGCAAACCTATATATATCAAGTTATGAATATTGAGCATCTATGAAAATTTGCATATCTAAATGTCCATAGGCAATCAAGAGGGTCTGATTGACTATCATTGACTGGAAAACATGCTATCGAGCCCTAAAATGGCTTCAATATCTGATCAGGTCCAGGGTCATTTAAGTGATTTTTTTGATAAAAATATCAAAAATGTAAATTTTTTGTGTTTTCTACATCTTAGTAAATTGCATTTTCAGAGGCCTTAGGAGCGGAATTAGGGCTCAAGACTTCGTCGATACTTGGCATTAAGCCTAAGTGATTGAGCAACTCAAACTAGATAATTAGTTTATCTTTCCAATGAGTCCAAAAAGTTTAAATTCTGACACAATAGCTAGGAGTTATGACCCTGCCAAGGAGAAGATCGAAAATTTCCTAATTTTTTGAGTTTCTGTGAATTTTTACAAATAGTTTCACCTTCTGGTAGCTCTTTTTGTATTCCAAGGGTAATGTGACCCTTCATATGATATGTAAGCATTTTTAGTTTTGTATCTCTCTGTGTATATCGCATGCATAAGATCATGCATATCCAATACATGCGCTTTTGTTCACTAAATTCCATTGAATAAAACTATAGTTAATATGAGGGATATTAACTAATATGACTCTCTTCATAGATCAGGATATGCTGATGATGCCATCATCATGGACGAGCTTCGTTAAAATGTGAAAGGCTGACGTCATGATCATACTGAAGGAAATGGGGATGTTAAGAAATATGGCCCTGATATTGAGGAATATCACCCTCCAAATAAGATGACGTCACGGTCATGTTGAGCTTTTTATATCATGTCAAAATGACATCATTGTCATGTTAGGAAAGATCAGTCATATTAGAAAAGATGACGGATGTTAGAAATTAGATGACCTTCGGAGCTCAAGCTGATTGATGATGTCATTGTCATATCAAGTCCTTTGTGGAATGGGATAAGCTGACGTCATCATCATGCTTAATGAAGATGAGTCATATTAATGAATGTGACCCCCTTTTGAAAGATCAGGATGACATCACCATCATGTTATTTAAAGGGTGATCACTGGAAACATACCTTCGTCAGGTAAAAAGGATGATGACGTCACCATCAGGGTGATTTCCTGATTTCTTTGTTCATTGGGATTGGATGACGTCGTCGGCATATTAGCACTGGGGTGATATTCTACGGCAGGGTGATATTTGAAATATCCGGTGATATTTGAAAGATCGGGTGATATTTGAAATATGACCCCCGCAAAATATATGAAGCTGTTTGACGGGTAAATACCACTATCACGTAAGATTGACGTCCGGAGTTTCAGACCAAATGATTATCAAGTGATAAACTAGCATCGGGGCAATCTTATAATATCAGGGTGATATTTCTAATATCAAGGTGATATTACAAAAGGTGACCGATGTTTGGAATATGACCCCCCCTCTCGAATATCAGGTTTGACTAGAACTTTGACTGGCCATAACTTTTGTTCCCTACGGAATATCAGGGTGATCGAAAAGGCAAACCTGCATGAAATTTCATACTCTTTCCAAATATGAGGCTAATGATATGAAATATTAATTTTGACAAATTGACCTCATCATGATATCTTACCCAGCTCCCTTATGCAAGATCACCTGCATGACTTACTTTTACCGGACCACCGAAAAGCAAGAAAACAACACAAGCCAAAGCAACAAAAAGTTGGGTCCCTGTTTTGTCAAGTCAAAATGGGGCGTGTTGTGTAACCACACAACAAGTAGGTGACATCATGAGTTGTTAGCTTTGATAGTTGAAACAGATCTCAAAGGACGTATTCTAGACTTGTTGCCTCAAGATGCCTTGTATCGCAAGATTATTTAGTTCCAGAGTCCTTTGAAGGACAAGTTTGAGGGATATTTAGTTGATCCAGATGGATTTCTTCGACATCATGGGTGTATTTATGTTCCTTCATTTGGAGAACTTAGAGGTTTTCTTTTAGTTGAGGCTCACAGAGCACCTTATGCGGCTCATCCAAGTGTTAAAGAAATGCATGCGGATCTTTGGAAGCTGTACTTCTGGGCAGGAATGTGGAAGGATATTGCAGATTTTGTTGCTCATTGTTTAGAGTGTCAAAGAGTAAAAGTAGAGCATCAACATCTGGCTGGTCTGTTGTACCCTCATGTTATTCTAGAGTGGAAATGGGATGTGATATCTATGGATTTCATTGTGGGATTACCTCTGACCGCTCATCAGTATGATGTGATTATGGTGACTATGGACAAGTTAACGAAAGTGGCACATTTCTCTCCAATGTGTTCTTCCTACAATGCCACCTCAGTAGCTAGAGTTTTTCTTCACGACATAGTTTGGCTTCATGGAGTACCGAGAAATATCATTTCAGATAGAGATCCAATACTTCGTCCTTTTGGATTGCTCTTCAACAAGCTTTATGTAGTCAACTCAATTTTGGCACTGCCTATCATCCAGAGACTGACAGTCAAACTAAGAGAGTGAATCAAGTTTTGGAGGATATGCTCAAGATGTATGTAATGGATCAGCAATCTTGTTGGGAGGACTACTTGTATCTAGTTGAATTTGCTTACAACAATGGATATCATAGATTTCTTGGGATGGTACCTTTTGAGGCCCTTTATGGTAGATCTTGTAGGACACCATTGAGTTGGGATCAGTTAGAGGATCGAGTCACTATTGGACCTGAGCTTGTTTGGGATATGGAGCAGCAGATGATCCAGATTTGTGATCAGTTGCAGGCAGCCCAGGATCGATAGAAGTAGTATGCCCACACCAAGAGAGTTGATTGTGAGTTTCAAGTTGGGGAGAAAGTATTCTTGCAAGTGAAACCATATAAGAGCTCCATCCGTTATGGAAAAGGCTCTAAGTTGGCACCCAGATATGTTGGCCCTTTTGAAATTTTGGAAAGGATAGGCCTAGTTGCATATTGCTTGGCCTTTCCACCGAGCCTATCACGTATCCATAATATTTTTCATGTATCTTTGCTTAAGATGTATGTACCATATTCTTCTAATGTATTGGAGTGGGATGCTTTACAGGTGGCACGGGATGGACAACTAATGTTGAAACTAGTTCACATTTTGGATCAACGAACACTAGCCTGTTGGTGATTGTTTTGATGCAATCATAACAATTAGTTAAAATTCACATAAAATGAACCAAAATTGACTTGAAAGATATGAAGGAATCGGTTAAGATTCACTTAATCCCAAGTTTAATATGGTCAGGTCTTGACCTGTTGGGCAAATTCAGTTGGTCAATGTGAAGCTGTAATGTTCAAGGGGCCTTACATGATTTAGGGTTTCTTAATGATTAACTAGACCCAAACTATGCAAAAAGATTAATAAATGTCAAATATGTTGTTCATTCCTTTTGCATAAACTTATACTTGTGCTGCAAAACTTTAAATAGTCTTCTCGGATTATTGTAGCTTTCTCCTCTTAAATATTTATGAAAACTATCTACTTTCAAACTCTATGATGCATGCTCTTTTCAAATATGAGACAAATTTCCTTCAAATTTCTACGTTTTAAGCTAAGTATTTTCAGATGGGTTGGGAAAAGTTAGAAAGATCTAATCTACACTTCATTCACTCTATCTGAAGGATCTAATTGTTCTGTTATGCACTTTATAAATCATAAAATAACTTGATCAAATCCATAGACAAAACCTTAAATGTATATTCTGAGCATTTTCACAAACATCCACCTAAGATTGCAAGCTCTAAGAGAAAATGTTTCAAACACAATGAAGAGCAAGAAAACACTCAGAAGATAGATGCAGAATTTTAGATTCAATTGTATTAGAAACAGATAGTCATATAAGATTTACAATGTCTGAATGACTCTTAGCTTCAATGATCAAACTACAGAAAACTTACAAGCTTTACAGATACAGTAAGGAAGCTAGATGTTCCATGCATTCCTTATTGCAGACACAGGCGACCTCCTTCTACTCCTAAACTGAAAGGTCCCTCTACTCTAAAAAATCCTTGTGTAAAGTATTACAGTGTATCAAGGCACAATATATAGACTTTGATTGTCCTCAATACAGCCCAAAACTTCTAGTTTAAACCCTGGTTCAAACCTTTGGTTACAATATAAATGCTGGAGATTAAATCTCCCAAAATATCTCTGAGCATACATCAAATCTGGGTGAAATATGCCCTTTTGGAAACCCTAGCAGCTCAATAATAACTTCTGTGGTCTGCTACAATAATGTCTTCAGCTGCATTTTGTCTTCATCAATGAAGACCCTTGACTTCCTCGCCCTCTATCCTTATCTTCCTCTGCTCTTGAAATTGGATTTCCTCCTCCGTGATGTCACCGCCATTAAGTTTTAGCTCCCTCCTCAACTGCAAACCTGCAAAAATGAATAAGCAATAAGTATCATCATTTAATAACACTGTAGGAAGGAAAACAACTACCAAATCTAGTCGTGACTGTGTGAATGCATCCATCGGGCCATGAATCTATGAAAATTACATCCAAAAAATGCATATACAGCGTCCAAAATAGTTGGGTCAACCATCGTTGACCAAAAATATGCATTCAGGCCCCAAAATTAGCCTCAAAATTCCTATCGCTCCGTCTTTTCCCGCCGATTTCTCTATTTAAATCAATGTATAATGATATACATGCCGAGCGTGATACAACGATTTAACCGCTTTTAATTTTGCCTCTGAGTTCCGCAGTGTATATTTCGTTGTATGCTGAGCAATGTATATTTTGATATACATTGTGGACGTGATACATTGGTTCAATCAGATTTCAATCTTTTTTAATTCCGCGGCCTGTATGCTTCCTTTGTATATTTTGTTTGTATATTGCAACATACAAACACAAAATATACAAGCATTTATCCCCATTTCATAACTTTTCAATTCCGTGGCTTGTATATTTCGTGATGCATCTTGGCTTGTATGTATCGAAATATACAAAGCGCGAACATACAATGAATTAACCTCTTTTAACTTTCTGTCACATCCGCGGTATGTATATTTCCATTGTATCTTTTAGACATACATTTCGGGCTTGATACAAGCATTAAATTGGGTTTGATTTTCCTTTGGATTCTGGCTTGTATGCATATTATATTGTATCCTCTGATATGCACTGTTTAAAACATACATGGATTTAACCCCGTTTGATAAACTTTCAGTTCCGGTACTTGTATATGTGCAATGTATGTTTGATAAAATATAAGTCCGATACATATAAGGATTTAAGTCCATTAATAAACTTTCGGGTCTGTGTTGTATATTGGGCTTTGTACATTGTAAATGTATGTATAAATATACAAGTCCAAAATGTACAATGAATTTTCCATATTTAAAACCCACCTCATGTCCGCCGTTGTATATTTTACTTTGTATGTCCAAATATACAAGCACCGAATGTACATTGATTTAACAATGTTTAATGACCTTTTCGAGTCCGCTATGTATATTGGCATCGTATATTGACTTGCATGCTCCGCTTGTATGTATTTTTCGATATACAAGGAATTTTCTATTTTAGACCCTTATTTCGAATCCGGCTTGTATGTGAACAGTGCCTTGTATGTTTCGCTTGTATGTCAAAACATACAAGCGCCGAATATACAACGACTTAATTTGTTTTAATAAGTCTGTCGGGTTTGCGGTGTATATCGAACACTTGTATCCTATGCATTTGTATATTTCGAAACATACAAGCAACTAACTTTATTTAAACAACCCTTTGGGTCCGCGATTTGCACATTGATGTTGTATGGTCCAAATGTATGCACAAATATACAAACTGGAAATGTACAATGATTTTTCCACTGTTTTCATAATATTTGGATTCCGCGCCATGTATAAAGTGTTTGTACCTTGTAAGTTTTGACCTGCCGAACATACAAACGAAAGATACAAAGCAGATTTAAAACATTAATTTATTTTGACCTAAGCTTTTTCGGGTCCATCCTGTATATATGAAAGGATATATAACTGACTTTGTATATGAATCCGAAAGAAAAAAGCGACTAAGTATAGAAATGACTTTGCACATACAAAGGACTTTCCATATGCAAAGCGATAGACAAACCTGAATGTACATTTTACCAAAATGATCATAACTTGCAAAATATGGCAAATTTTAAGATGGTTCAAAAAGCAACCCTACCTCATTTGTCACAAGGAATCCAACCATATCATGCACTGGTACTAAAAATATATTTTTTGTCTATTTTTAACAAATTTTGCAACTTTAACCCTTCTTTTTCCCTTTACCACCAAGCAAAACAACACACATAAGCAAAAGCAATAGCCACAACAGGGGTCCTCATTTTGCTAAGGAGTAAAATGGGGCGTGTTGTGAACATCACAACAACTAGCAACCAAACAAAACAATTAAATTCAAAGCATTTAAGAAAACTAAATGAAATAAATCCATAACTTCCAACTATCTTTCCTACAAATTATTATTCAACTTGAGACCTAAGGTATTGAATAAGGATGCATGAATTTTTATTTTTCAGTTTAAGTATGTGCACGTGATTAATTATCCTCATCTTGAAGATCAGTTGAACAAACCAGTGACTGACATTAGCCTACGTAGGTGAGGACATCCCTCATAGCCAACCGGATAGAGCCTTGCTGCTAGCGAGCGTCCATAGCCTGGGCAAGGTTATCGTTACAATTCTCCTAAGTAGAGCCCCACTGCCAGCGAGCGTCTATAGCCCCAGTAGAGTTACTTAGATGGCTTAATCTAGATTTTTAGTATAATCCACTTTATTCATTTTATATTTTATATTTTATTGATTTTGATGCTTGATAAAACTTTCACAAGATATAGCAATTTGTAACTTTATGATGCAAGGAGTGGGCACTTGCTGAAATTAAGCTGAGAATTGTAATGGTAGCAAGGGTGACCTCTGATTTTTCACCTAATATCTACACTGGTAGGTTCAACAAACCCAAGGATTTTAGGTATGTCATCATGAGAAACCTCTCTTGAATTCTCAATCACATTTATTGAATACAAAATTTCAGAAGCTAAACAAATCTCTACATTCATGACAGTCACAACAAGTTATGCATAAATTGCAAATGATTAACCTAAATATTCTAAATTTTATACCATTTTCAATGGTTATTAGCTTTCTCCTTAATACTCTAAAGTGAAACAAAGATCCCTTTTGAGGAGAAAACAATGAACCAAACAACAAACTGTACAAGGAAAACAAAAACAAAGCAAGAGAAAACTGTACAAACGGAAAGAAACAAAAAACAAAACTATACAAACAACTAACCTACCAAACTATACACAAACCCCCCCTTTACAAGGCAAACAAAACCCAGGGAAGGACCCAAGAACACCCCTACTTGCATATTCCTTTAGATTGTGTAGGAGTAACAGGGCACTGGTTATGGTTCTTAACTTAGCAAATTTATCTTTGACTTCTGAAAAATGCTCTTTTATTCTACCCTCATTGTGTTTAATAGGATGATCTCTAATTATCAACAATTGAGGCAGCCCATCCTGTTCATGACTATTCCATATGCATGTCATATCTCTTAAATCTCCATAATCAAAATAGTATTCAACATTATTCACAGAGGAAAGGAAAGACACAACCTGATGTATTTTTAGCTCTGCTGGACATGCTTGTTTATTGACAGCTGGCTCTCCATTTAACCTTATACTTTCATTGCCTAGCTCCATGTCAGGTCTTTCTTCAAGTTGAAAGATGAATGACTCTAGATGTATCATTTCTTCATCTTTATCCAGCTTTGTTCCTTCATTCTGGATGTTTAGTTTATCCTCAAATTCAGCAAATCTCTCAATGGTCTCATCAATTCCCTGCACATTAGCACTTAGTGAGTATCTTTATAATCATAATCTGATATATAAAAATTAATCATTTCTAGATCACTTGAGAGTAAAGGTGGAACAACATCTTTTGATTGACAGGAATACTCCCCTATTTCACTTTCAAAATAATGCGGGGTGATGTCTGATTTTGCACAGCAATAGCATGATCCTCTATACCTTCCATTGTCAAGAATTGTTCTTCAGATGACTCATATTTATCATCTAGTGTGGAGTTTGATTCTATTGACCTGCAACAATCTTGAACTTGATCATTTAACTCAAAGAAGTCAGACATGAAATTAGGATTTACTTTCTTTTCTATGACTTCATTAGTAACTATCATGGGAACCTCTTTAGTTTTAGTGCACTTTAATTCTTCCATTTGTCCACCTTTCTCTTTACCATAAAATGACTCAAAGAAAGATGTTTTACTATCCCTATCAAAAGTATTAGGATCAGCATCAAAGATTTCATCCTGACAAATGGTTTCCTCTCTACAAGTTTTGAAAGATTTATACCTGTGCTCCCCTTTACCTGTATTAGGAAGTATAGAACTACTATCAATCCCACCATAACATGATCTAAGGAAAGATGTTTTGCTGTTATTTCCTTCTAGAACTGATTTAGCTATTGTATTGTCTAACCAACTGATAAGTTCTAGTGCTGTATCTGCCTGTTGCTCCAGAATTTCTTCATTCTTCTGACAGACTTCAGCCCTAAACACATCTGAGAAAAGAATTAGTCCTTTCAAATACAAATCTATCCTGGTGAGGAAAGTCAAACAATTAATTTCACTATGTTCCATAGACTGGTGTATCCTGCAACAACTGGATAAACCAAAGTTAGATAAACCCTGAGGATAAAGCTGTCTATTCACAGCTTCCTGAAATGAAGGAAGGCTAACTTGAAAATTGTCCCCATATGAGTCCATTGAAAATAGGACCTTGCTTTCAACCTTTTAGGCTTTTGAAATTTTATGAGATCTAACATATCTCAGAATAAAGCATTAAAACTCAGAAAATTAACCGTAAATCCAATCAAGCCCTCCTTCTAGCGCCAAAAGACTGTTGGTGATTGTTTTGATGCAATCATAACAATTAGTTAAAATTCACATAAAATGAACCAAAACTGACTTCAAAGATATGAAGGAATTGGTTAAGATTCACTTAATCCCAAGTTTAATATGGTCAGGTCTTGACCTGTTGGGCAAATTCAGTTGGTCAATGTGAAGCTGTAATGTTCAAGGGGCCTTACGTGATTTAGGGTTTCTTAATGATTAATTGGACTCAAACTATGCAAAAAGATTAATAAATGTCAAATATGTTGTTCATTCCTTTTGCATAAACTTATACTTGTGCTGCAAAACTTTAAATAGTCTTCTCAGATTATTGTAGCTTTCTCCTCTTAAATATTTATGAAACTGTCTACTTTCAAACTCTGTTATGCATGCTCTTTTCAAATATGAGACAAATTTTCTTCAAATTTCTACATTTTAAGCTAAGTATTTTCAGATGGGTTGGGAAAAGTTAGAAAGATCTAATCTACACTTCATTCACTCTATCCGAAGGATCTAATTGTTCTGTTATGCACTTTATAAATCATACAGTAACTTGATCAAATCCACAGACAAAACCTTAAATGTATATTCTGAGCATTTTCACAAACATACACCTAAGATTGCAAGCTCTAAGAGAAAATGTTTCAAACACAATGAAGAGCAAGAAAACACTCAGAAGATAGATGTAGAATTCTAGATTTAATTGTATTAGAAACAGACAGTCATATAAGATTTACAATGTCTGAATGACTCTTAGCTTCAATAATCAAACTACAGAAAACTTACAAGCTTTATAGATACAGTAAGGAAGCTAGATGTTCCACGCATTCCTTATTGCAAACACAGGCGACCTCCTTCTACTCCTAAACTGAAAGGTCCCTCTACTCTAAAAAATCCCTGTGTAAAGTATTACAGTGTATCAAGGCACAATATATAGACTTTGATTGTCCTCAATACAGCCCAAAACTTCTAGTTTAAACCCTGGTTCAAACCTCTGGTTACAATATAAATGTTGGAGATCAAATCTCCCAAAATATCTCTGAGCATACATCAAATCTGGGTGAAATATGCCCTTTTGGAAACCCTAGCAGCTCAATAATAACTTCTGTGGTTTGCTGCAATAATGTCTTCAGCTACATTTTGTCTTCATCAATGAAGACACTTAACTTCCTCGCCCTCTATCCTTATCTTCCTCTGCTCTTGAAATCAGATTTCCTCCTCCGTGATGTCACCACCATTAAGTTTCAGCTCCCTCCTCAACTGCAAACCTACAAAAATGAATAAGCAATAAGTATCATCATTTAATAAAACTGCAGGAAGGAAAACAATTGCCAAATCTAGTCGTGACTGTGTGAATGCATCCATCGGGCCATGAATCTGTGAAAATTACGTCCAAAAAATGCATATACAGCGTCCAAAATAGTCAGGTCAACCATCGTTGACCGAAAATATGCATTAGGGCCCCAAAATCAGCCTCAAAATTCCTATCGCTCCGTCTTTTCCCGCCAATTTCTCTATTTAAATCCATGTATAATGATATACATGCCGGGCGCGATACAATGATTTAACCGCTTTTAATTTTGCCTATGAGTTTCGCAATGTATATTTTGTTGTATGCTGAGCAATGTATATTTTGATATACATTGTGGACGTGATACATTGGTTCAATTGGATTTCAATCTTTTTTAATTCCGATGCCTGTATGTTTCCTTTGTATATCTTGTTTGTATATTGCAACATACAAACACAAAATATACAAGCATTTATCCCCGTTTCATAACTTTTCAATTCCGTGGCTTGTATATTTCGTGATGCATCTTGGCTTGTATGTATCAAAATATACAAAGCGCGAACATACAATGAATTAACCTCTTTTAACTTTCCATCGTGTCCGTGGTATGTATATTTCCATTATATCTTTTAGACATACATTTTGGGCTCAATACAAGCATTAAATCGGGTTTGATTTTCCTTTGGATTCCGGCTTGTATGCATATTATATTGTATCCTCCGATATGTACTGTTTAAAACATACATGGATTTAACCCCGTTTGATAAACTTTCAGTTCCAATACTTGTATATGTGCAATGTATGTTTGATAAAATATAAGTCTGATACATACAAGGATTTAAGTCCATTTAATAAACTTTCGGGTCCACGTTGTATATTGGGCTTTGTACATTGCAAATGTATGTGTAAATATACAAGTCCGAAATGTACAATGAATTTTCCATATTTAAAACCCACCTAATGTCCGCCATTGTATATTTTACTTTGTATGTCCAAATATACAAGCACCGAATGTACATTGATTTAACAATGTTTAATGACCTTTTCAGGTCCGCTATGTATATTGGCATCGTATATTGACTTGCATGCTCCGCTTGTATGTATTTTCCGATATACAAGGAATTTTCTATTTTGGACACTTATTTTGAATCTGTCTTGTATGTGAACAATGCCTTGTATGTTCCGCTTGTATGTCAAAACATAGAAGCACCGAATACACGACTTAATTTGTTTTAATAAGTCTATTGGGTCCACGTTGTATATCGAACACTTGTATCCTATGCATTTGTATATTTCGAAACATACAAGCAACTAACTTTATTTAAACAACCCTTTGGGTCCTCGATTTGCACATTGACGTTGTATGGTCCAAATGTATGCACAAATATACAAACCGGAAATGTACAATGATTTTTCCATTGTTTTCATAATATTTGGATTCCACGCCATGTATAAAGTGTTTGTACCCTGTAAGTTTTGACCTGTCGAACATACAAACGAAAGATACAAAGCGGATTTAAAACATTAATTTATTTTGACCTAAGCTTTTTCGGGTCCATCCTGTATATATGAAAGGATATACAACTGACTTTGTATATGAACCCGAAAGTAAAAAGTGACTAAGTATAGAAATGACTTTGCACATACAAAGGACTTTGCATATGCAAAGTGATAGACAAACCTGAATGTACATTTTACCAAAATGATCATAACTTGCAAAATATGGCAAATTTTAAGATGGTTCAAAAAGCAACCCTAGCTCATTTGTCACAAGGAATCCAACCATATCATGCACTGGTACTGAAAATGTATTTTTTCTCTATTTTTAACAAAGTTTGCAACTTTAACCCCTCTTTTTCCCTTTACCACCAAGCAAAACAACACACACAAGCAAAAGCAATAGCCACAACAGGGGTCCTCATTTTGCTAAGGAGTAAAATGGGGTGTGTTGTGAACATCACAACATAGCCCTACGAGGATGACAGCTGGATCAGGTTAGGGTCTAATGAGACCCCTATGATGAGTCTTATGCTACATTGGAGGATGCAATCAGGATAATATCTTTATTTCCTTATCTTTTTTATAGCTTCCAAGAGGAAGCCTAGATTCTAGATGGGGAGAATGTAGGGTCTAGCTAATATTGTTTTAGATATTTATTTGATATTATATTTTGATATGTATTTGTGAAATAGTTTTGATTTATGTTGAACCATGAACATTATTCTTATTATTATTAATGTTTTGACTATGGGGAATTAAATGTTTTATGTATTTAATGGATATTTAATTATTTATATGAAAGAAAATAATAAGTTTAGTTATCAAATGGTTATGAAGTATTGATGAGTTAAGTTTAAATTTTGTAAAAAGGAATATTATTGTAGATTAATGATTGTTGGAATGATTAGTCAATTACTTGTTTTATAATTTCTTTATGGAAAAAGGGGTTATGTGGAAATATAAAGTTTTCTTTTATCATATTATTTGTTCTATTTTATGAGAAGAAATACAAAAAGTTTTGGGAAAAGTCTGAATAAAAGAGGGAAAGTGAGTCATTTGGAAAGAGGAAAAAAGAAAAAAAAAGAGTTGTAGTTCTTTTGTAACTGAGTTCTTCTATTGAATCTTTCTGGAATTGTGGGGGTTACTATGAGTTGTTGGATTGATAGAGGATGATGTTTGGGAAAGTCTCATGGGCTAATACTAATTTAGACAGCCAAGGTAAGAAAATTAAATGTTATATCTGTTTTATATGAATTTTATGATTGAGATGAATGTTTGCAACTGATAAGTTGATAGAAATATGTTGTCTAAATGTTGAGTTAATCTTGAGTGGGAAAGAACGGTGGATACTTCTTTGGGGTATTTTCATGGAGATTGGTGTTGGTGTTGTGACTGATGTAGTTGATGGGAGTTGGTGAAATGGGAAGTGAAAAATATGTTTTTGGGTCATTGTTTTATGGGAGCAATTATTTTATGGGAGTTCTAGGAGTTATTATTTATTGGAGTTCTAGGAGTTAATGATGGGAGCTAACGTTTAATGGGAGTTCTACTGTGGGAGATTGTTTCTTTATAGGAGATGTTGTGTGTTTTATAGGAGATATTGTTGTTCTATTGAGAAAGAAATTATAATGGATCTGTGAATTAAATTCTTGAATATTGGTTGTTTTCTATTTATTATTGTTTAGCATTGAGGAAATCTTTTCTTTTAAAAATCTCGGGGGTGGATTCAACTTTGTCGATCCTATGGTTGGGTGGAGAGTACAACTGAGTTGTTTTCTGTTATCTTCTTTGTTGAGCATTTTTGGGCTGCTTCATATTATTGCTTGTTGGTTATAAAGAAATGGATTGAATCTGTAATGTGATTGCAGATTAGAGTGCATGCAGATAAAGATTTAATTTAATGTTATTCCAAAGAAGAATATTAGAATGAGTGAATTCCTGAGGAAGAAAACCATTTTCCAGATCAAGAAATCAAGTAAAGATTTCTCTTTTGTAGTAAAAATTCTCAGTAAACAGAGATCTATTGTGGTATACTGAATGGATTTGAAAAGAATAATGTTATATGAGATTGTAGTAGACAAAAATGAAAATAATTTATTCGAAGAAATTTTATTATGTATTTCACTGTATACAATAACTACATTCATGAATTGTATACAAGTTATAATGTTGGTGAATCAATATAGATTCTTTATAAATAATCTATTCACAGCATAATAATATGATTGTTATTTACTACATAGAATCTTGTTATGATGCATATATGTGAAGAGTATTCACTGTTAATCATATATATATATATATATAGTAAGTTAGTTAGTTAATCTTCTACATATTCATATATATCATTATATGTAAGTGATATTATTTGTATATTGATTATTCTTTAAGGTCATCATTGTTGATGCCTTATAATAATGTTGATAATATTAATTTGAAAGTATCTCTTGATAGAGCATGGTAATGAGAAAGCTTTGAGTAGGGTGAGTGGTGGCCGTAGTCACCACGGCTACCTAAGACTTAGTCGTGGGTGTCGTGGGAGCGATGGCTCCCACCAATTCTTTGCTGTCAACTATGGTTGGCACAATCTGCCACAGTCTAGCTTTAATATCATTTATCACTCAGATATAAATAATGATATTCCCTCATTTTTTTAATAATACTTTATGTGTTATGCACAGAGTTCGAATTCGTAGATATCAACTGATAAAGAGTCAGTTACAAACCATGATGTAAATAATCATTGCGTAGACTTAAATCCTTGTTATATAATATGTGTCATATAGAATCATTAGGGATAGTTATTTTTAGTATTTCTTTGTAATTCGATTAGTATTATCTTTTTACTATTGTGTGAGAAATATTAATCAAGAATTGCTTGGTGCAGAAGAATTCAATAAACTAGATCAAGGACAGTGAATGTTGTCAAAGATACAGAATTGATATCTATCTTCTGTGGGTGAAAATTCCATAAAATGCATTTGTTGTCAGATTGTATGAATCAAATTTTTGGACTAATCTTTTGAAAACTGAGTGTTATAGGTGTCTCAAATTGAGGGAACCGTGTAACTTTTGTTTAGGGCAATCATCTATATTAAACAATTTAGATAAAGTAATTACTTTTATTATCCAAGTTTGAAAGTTATATTAGTTTTAGTATTTATTTGGTTTTCTTTACTTCATATTATCTTTATTAAAGTATTTAGCTCATTTAATTAAGAATATCATATCTTTCTTTTAGCTACAGGCAAACTGAACCTACTATAGCTTGATTGCTCATAAGTTTAACAAGAACTTTAGTAGTGAGTAATCTATTGTTATTTATATCTTCGATTATTAATTTTATTTTATTATTAAGAGTAAATTTTGTAGTAGGCATGACAGTTTCAGGCCCCATGGCACTTAGCATGCTCCTAACTTCCGGGATTAAAATTTCTCAATCTATGATTCATCAAGAAAAATCCTTTGGTACAATTTTTTTATGGGTTACCAATAGTGTGCGTGCTAGTTTGCATCTGCCCAATGTGTGTTTTAATAGGTTTTTTAATCTATCCCCACTTCAGGCTGGGTCTGGAGGGTCTCGTAAAAAAGTTTAGATTTCCCAGTTCTGATGACAACCCAGTTGTTGATTTGCCTTCAAATGTTCCCATCTCCATTTTTGTGCTGATCTGAGCTGTCCTTGTGTGAAAATAGAATTTTTTTAAAAACTGGACTCCTGAGGATGAAATTAAACCAACCAAATGAATAGGATTTCATGATTTTTAAGGAGGGGAACAAACTATAAATAAGTATCAATATTAGTTCAATGGACCAGATAAACTATAAAAAATGTATTACCAGCAGGAGCCAATAAAGATAAAAAAATGTAAATTCCCATTGTTGCAAGAATCAAATGTAAAATTTAATCTATAACCGATTGATAATTCTGGTCATAGTCTGACATTTCTCTATTCTCTTTATAAGGGAACTGGTAGTATTGTAATGGGGGGATTCTGGGCTTTGGATACAAGTTATCCACATCTTGGGGAGTAGTTTTTGTAATAGTTGAGTAGGTGTGTTGTCAAGATAGTAGAACAAAATCTCGCCTGCATATGAATAAATTCTTGTATGACAATTTTTAGTTCAGATTGCAGTATATGAATAACACTATAAATGTGTGTGTTTCTTGCAATTGTCTCCTTGAATGTATGCATTTCTTTTTTGAATGAGGGTAAGTGCACAAAGATGAGGGACCAAAATGGGGTCTTAAGATGCCACTTTTTTTCTAAAATCAAGAAAGACTGATGTTGGATGAGAAATTGAAGATAGTTAGACTCAAAATTTGAAGATACAACAAAAACAAGAGTTGTAACTTGCTCCAAATCTAGTTTCTAAACTACTAATTCTTTTCAAAAATGGTTGAGATTAAAGGGTTAAACTAGGGGGAGCACACAAATTGGTCCTATTTTTCTCAAAAAAACATAACATAGCATTTGGTGTGCTCCCCATAAAATGTTAACCTTTTTTTAGTATTTCAAAAATTGCTTCAGTGAGAAATCAACTAACACCATGTAGTTTATCCCTAATTGTTTTGGTAATTTTTTCATGAATAATTGATATTTTACTAATTTTCAAAGTGGACACATCCTGAAAAACTAAAAATTGAGCATGCTCCCCCCTAAATTTTTTGAAAACTAATCAAAAATAAATTAAAAAATTGAATACGTGTAGAATGGAGTCTAGATTCTAAAAATGTAGCTTATTTGAAATTTTGATGAACAGTTAAAAAAAAATTCAAAAATACTAGACACTAGTTTTTGACAAAAAATAGATACACTAACCAAAGAAAGTAAAGATGAAATCCTTAACATACTCAAAACATGAAAAAAATTATATGGTTAGATAGCTAACAGAGAGCTTAAGATTATGGTGGTATTTTTTTTTTACTTTTCATTGAAAAAAGTGCAATCTTAATGGGGAGCACGCTCCAGATTATGTGAATTTTATTAGAATCTAGAAAAACACGTCCTTAGATGACCCAAACACAATCTAAGCCTTTGGGTTGGAAGCCCAAGCCAAATCCAAGCCTACGACTTAGAAATTTCCAAGGCAAAGCATAACGCGAGTGCATTATAATGCACTCGCATTATGCTGAACTAAAATGTCACTCCCTCCCCTCCTCTCTCTTTCTCACCTCTACTTCCCTCCTCTCTCTCTCTAACTCTCTACTTCCCTCGCCTCTCTACATCCTACCCTCCCCTCTCTACCTCCTACCCTCTCTCTCACTCTCTACTTCCCTCCCATCTCTACCTCCTACCCTCTCTCTCTCTCACTCTCTTCTTCCCTCCCTCTCTACCTCCTACCCTATCTCTCACTCTCTTCTGCCCTCCCCTCTCGACCTCCTACCCTCTCTCTAAGTCTCTACTGCCCTCCCCTCTCTACCTCCTACCCTATCTCACTCTCTACTTCCCTCCCCTCTCTACCTCCTACGCTCTCTCTCACTCTCTTATTTCCTCCCCTCTATACCACCTACCCTCTCTCGCACTCTCTACTTCCCTCCCCTCTCTACCTCCTACCCTCTCTCTCACCCTCTACTTCCCTCCCCTCTCTACCTCCTACCCTATCTCACTCTCTACTTCCCTCCCCTCTCTACCTCCTACGCTCTCTCTCACTCTCTTATTTCCTCCCCTCTATACCACCTACCCTCTCTCGCACTCTCTACTTCCCTCCCCTCTCTACCTCCTACCCTCTCTCTCACTCTCTTCTTCCCTCCCCTCTCTACCTCCTACCCTGTCTCTCACTCTCTTCTTCCCTCCCCTTTCTACCTCCTACCCTCTCTCTGAGTCTCTACTTCCCTCCCCTCTCTACCTCCTACCTTCTCTCTCACTCTCTTCTTCCCTCCCCTCTCTACCTCCTACCTTCTCTCTCACTCTCTTCTTCCCTACCCTCTCTATCTCCTACCCTCTCTCACTCTCTACTTCTCTCCCCTCTCTACCTCCTACCCTCTCTCTCACACTCTTCGTCCCTCCCCTCTCTACCTCCTACCCTCTCTTGCACTCTCTACTTCCCTCCCCTCTCTACCTCCTACCCTCTCTCTCACTCTCTTCTTCCCTCCCCTCTCTACCTCCTACCCTTTCTCTCACTCTCTACTTCCCTCCCCTCTCTACCTCCTACCCTCTCTCTCACTCTCTTCTTCCCTCCCCTCTCTACCTCCTACCCTCTCTCTTAGTCTCTACTTCCCTCCCCTCTCTACCTCCTACCTTCTCTCTCACTCTCTTCTTCCCTCCCCTCTATACATCCTACCTTCACTCTCACTATCTTCTTCCCTCCCCTCTCTACTCCTACTCTCTCTCTCACTCTCTACTTCCCTCCCCTCTCTACCTCCTACCCTCTCTAACTCTCTACTCCCCTCCCCTCTTTACCTCCTACCATCTCTCTCACTCTACTTCCCTCCCCTCTCTACCTCCTACCCTCTCTCTCACTCTACTTCCCTCCCTTCTCTACCTCCTATCTTCTCTCTCACCCTCTTCTTTCCTCCCCTCTCTACCTCCTACCCTCTCTCTCACTCTCTACTTCCCTCCCCTCTCCACCTCCTACTCTATCTCTCACTCTCTTCTTCCCTCCCCTCTCTACCTCCTACCCTCTCTCTCACTCTCTTATTCCCTCCCCTCTCTACCTCCTACCCTCTCTCTCACTCTCTTCTTCCCTCCCCCCTCTACCTCCTACCCTCTCTACCTCCTACCCTATCTCTCGCTCTCTTCTTCCCTCCCCTCTCTACCTCCTACCCTCTCTCTGAGTCTCTACTTCCCTCCTCTCTCTACTTCCTACCCTCTCTCTCACTCTCTACTTCCCTCCCCTCTACCTCCTACCCTCTCTCTCACTCTCTTCTTCCCTCCCCTCTCTACCTCCTACCCTCTCTCTCACTCTCTACTTCCCTCCCCTCTCTACCTCCTACCTTCTCTCTTAATCTCTTCTTCCCTCCCTTCTCTACCTCCTACCATGTCTCTCACTCTCTACTTCCCTCCCCTCTCTACCTTCTACCCTCTTTCTCACTCTCTTATTACCTCCCCTCTCTACCTCCTACCCTCTCTCTCACCCTCTACTTCCCTCCCCTCTCTATCTCCTACCTTGTCTCACTCTCTACTTCCCTCCCCTCTCTACCTCCTACCCTCTCTCTCACTCTCTACTTCCCTCCCCTCTCTACCTCTCCTCATCATTCTTCCCATCTAATGAAATTTCATAAATTATCTTGTTTCCATTTCATCCTTCCAATTTATATCCTTATCCCTCTTTGCATGTCCTAGTTTTCTTATTTCCATGTTCTTTGTCGATAAGGGAGAGAGAGAGGGAGGAAGAGGGAGAGAGGGTGGAGATGGAGGGGAGAGAGAGGGGAGAGATAGGATGATAGGGGGAGAGAGAGAGAGAGTCCTAGTTTTCTTGTTTTCATTTCCTTCATCGATAACCTAGTGAGGGAGAGATTGAGGGGAGAGATAGGGAGATAGAGAGTGAGTGAGATGTCCAAAGAGATAGGGAGAGAGATTGAGAGGTAGAGGGATGATAGAGATATAGGGAGATAAGAGAGAGATAGGAGATAGAGGTATATGGTTGCTCAGGTTTATGGTTGCTCAAGTTTAGGGGTTAGGGGCATTATTTAGGGTTTTGGGGTTTTGGGGGAGAGAGGTTTAGGGTTGCTTAGGTTTAGCACATTATTTAGGGTTTATGAGTTTAGGGTTGTTCAGAGCTTTAGGGGCATTATTTAGGGTTTATGAGTTTAGGGTTACTCAAGTTTAGGGTTTAGGGGTTAGGGTTAAAGGGGAATTATTTATGGTTTAGGGGTTTAGCCTGGTTGTTCAAGTTTAGGGTTTAGGGGTGTGGGGCATTATTTAAGGTTTATGAGATTAGTGTTGTTCAAGTTTAGGGTATAGGGGTTAGGGTTTAGGGGAATTATTTAGGGCTTAGGGGTTTAGGGTTGCTCAAGTTTAGGGTTTAGGGATTAGGATTTAGGGGTTAAGGGTTTAGGGTTGCTCAGGTTAAGGGTTTAGGGTTGCTCAGAGCTTTAGGGGCATTATTTAGGGTTTATGAGTTTAGGGTTACTCAAGTTTAGGGTTTAGGGGTTAGGGTTAAAGAGGAATTATTTATGGTTTAGGGGTTTAGCCTGGTTGTTCAAGTTTAGGGTTTAGGGGTGTGGGGCATTATTTAAGGTTTATGAGATTAGTGTTGCTCAAGTTTAGGGTTTAGGGGTTTAGGGTTGCTTGAGTTTAGGGTTTAGGGATTAGGGTTTAGGGGTTAAGGGTTTAGGGTTGCTCAGGTTTAGGGTTTAGGGGTTAGGGTTTAGGGTTTAGAGAGATAGAGAGAGGGGACCGATAGAGATTGGGAGAGATAGGGAGATAGAGGTTTAGGGTTGCTTCCAGGGTTTATGGTTTAGGGGTTTAGGGTTGCTCAATTTTAGCATTTAGGGGTTAAGAGTTAGGGTTTATGGTTTATGGGTTATGTTGTCACATAGATTTGCACCCAGTGTTGAAGGATTTCAGGGCTCCAATAATCTAGTGAAATATTGAGATGACCTCTAGGTGTGGGACCCTACAGGGAGGTTGAATCTCCATAGAGAGGCTGGTTCCTTTGCTGAATGAAAGATTCATCTAACCTGAGACTAAACCTAATCTATCCACTAGTTATGAAAAGAGGAAGAGGGAGTAAAACTAAAATTAAAAGGAGGTGATACACTAGGTTTGAATATAAGAGCCCTCACATAATTGAGAAGATGCACAAAATGACCAGATACAACTAATAAATATACATAGATCAAAGTACTTTTAATAGAGGCAAGGAGCAAAAAATGATTAGGATGAATTAAGCATTCATAGACACATCATTCTTAGATCACACAGAGTTAAAACTAGCATGAAGAGGTAAAATAACTAGCATATATTCAATCAGAAGGCACAGTTATAGTGAGGAGTGCTCTGTTTGGAATACAGAAGCATCAGACTAACTATTTTCCAACCTTTTTTACATCTTACATTCATGCATATATAGCGTCTGATTCCAAATGACCTAATTAGGTTACAATAAATTTCCCTATGGGCTCTGTCAAAAAAATCTTCGCCAAAAGGAAAGTTATCCTGCAAGAATTCATTGTAAAAATATCTAGAGCTTGGGTAGATGGGAGATATTTTTGGCCTTCAATGTGAGTTGTTGAATCACTTATCTACAACCATGAATGCAACAAATATCTACATTTGAAAAGCTTCTGTAACACTTTAAATCAGTCATTGAGATGTCTTGTTGGCTGAGACTACATATTCATCCTCAGTCAGTGGCCATCCTGATATCTGGATATGCACATCTGAGTCATGAAATTTGGATCATATTTTGAAAGTGAGAATATCCCCCCCAAAAAAAAAGCCTGCCAAATGAAAGAGGAGGAAATTCTAAGCACTTTTGCCTTTTGTATCATGTAGAAATTCCTTAGGATGAGGGAGATATCCACGGTCAAAGTTGCGGTCAATCGGCATATGGATATCCATCTGTCATCATTTCGCAACTATGCAGTGGGAACATGATGTCAGCTTCAGCGGTCTGTGGGCTATCTGATATCCGGATGCACCCATCAAATTTTCCTTCACAACATTGAGGTGCCATCATCCACATGGATATTAACTATTAATATACAAACGCTAACTTAATATCCAGATGCTAACCTAACATTCAAATACCTTTTGAATATCCTAATGATGTCATCGGCATGAAGAACTTTATTGAAGAGGAGATCTAGATGATATCATTAGGATATTAGAATTGTAGGACAATATACCAGTTGTGAAATGTCTAGATGACGTCATCAAGACATTCATAAAGGTCATGGATATTAAGAAGGATCAGTGTGTTAGGAAATATCTAGATGACATCATCATCATATTCACTAGGGTTTGGATATTTGCAAAGGACCCAGATATTAGTTAAGATTTGGATGTTTAGAAAACATCTGAATATTAACTAAGGTTCGAATATGAAGGGGATATTGGGACCTTAGCTAAGGTCTGGGATATTAAGATAATATTTGAGATGTGAGCTAAGATCTAGATGATGTCACCAGGATATTCATGCCAAAATGACTAAGTATGAAGATGGTAAATCCCTGCGAAGTAATGCATTTGAAGATTAAGGATTTCTGGGTTTTTCTGGGTTTTTGCAAGGATTCTCCAGATGATCTTTAGGGATTTTTGCAAGGTAGAGCACTGGTATTTGAAGAATTTAGGACCTACAGGGCTAAATCCCAAGGGATATCCAAGAGATATTCAAGGTGAACTGTTTGACTCTGGACGAAGGAAAATAGGTCAATAGGTTAGGGGTTAATGTTTAGAGGTTTAGGTTAGGGTTTAGAAAGAAAGAGGACTGATAGGGAGATATAGAGGAAACCAAGGGGAGAGATAGAGAGATAGAGGGTGAGGGACATGACCAAAGACATAAGCAGAGAGATTGAGAGGTAGAGTGATGATAGAGATAGGGAGATAGGGGTTTAGCGTTGATCAGGTTTAGGGTTTAGGGGTTAGGAGTTTAGAGAGGGAGAGATAGGGAGATAAATGTTTTGGGTTGATTGGGTTTAGGTTTTAGGGGTTAGGAGTTTAGAGAGGGAGAAATAGGGAGATAAAGGTTTAGGGTTTAGGGGCATTAGTTAGGGTTTAGGGGTTTAGAGATAGAGAGATAGATATATACTTATACATAGAAAGAAAACACTTATACTTGTTTGCATGCATAAAAGCATAATGGTTTCATGCTTCCCAAAATGCACTCTTCCCAAAACGTGAGCACATATTAGGAAGCAAAAAAATGAGAAAAAAACATGTTGGATCTGTGATTCATACCCCACATGTTTGTTATTCCCTAGTTTTCATGTGTGCTATCGGACAAGAAAACACTTTTTCATGGTGTTTGACATTTTAAGAATCATTGTTTGATCAATCCACCACCTTTTTTTGTTTTTTCAATGTAGAAGAACTGGTTTTGCATGTTTTGGGGCAAAATTTGATTATTTAAACTGAAAGTTTCATGTTTCATATTGTTGCAAAGCTAATTTTCATGTATTTAGATTGAATTTGATGATATATGTTTGTTTTTTTTTCATAAATTTCACTAATCCTATTCTAGAGTTATATAGAATTCAATATTGAATACGAAGGAACTTGCCAAAAAGATCAATTTGAGGATTTTGAAGCCAAATTTTGGAGGATTGGTCAACTTGAATATCAAATTCTAAGGTATGTTCCTTATGTATTTGTTTACTTCACTTTATGTTCTTTAGAACACTCACAATCACTAAAAGTGGAACTATCTAAGTTAAAAAAAGTCATCATTATGTGCATTAATAGAATCAGAATCATTAAAATATGATATATACATGAATTTGTTGTATCTTGAATCATTAATAGAATTTGTTATATCTTGAATTTGAACTATGTCATCGATACCTCCCTATAACAAAGTATTATCATCATTCTCTCTAATGTAACTAGTTGTATCAACATTTAAAATATAGTGCTATTGATGCTACAATTATGATATATTTGGTTCTCATATAGTAATGAGTTGTAACTATCATCGTCTTGGCCATTTACCTCTAAAAAATTAGTTTGAGTTTTATTTATTGGACCTATACTAGATAAGTTCATTTTTGTTTTCAAGTACCCTCTAAATTTTTTGGACTGCCATCTCTAGGTTTCTTCAAGAAATCAAACTGGTTAGGCTACAATGAACTCTATATTTTAGTCTTTCTATTGATATGCACTGGACAACTAAGAGGGGGGGTGAATCAATTGTCACAAAAACTTAAACACTTTCTGCAATTTAAACATTCATCACTTATCCACAATTATTATGATTTAACAATGAGTGCATGAAATCAAAAACTTAACCATAGATACAACATAAACACAAGAGACACCAGATTTATGTGGAAAACCCCAAGGTGGGGAAAAACCATGGAGAGGATTAACTCTCAATATATATTGCAATCTTGAAATAATGATGTTTAGGATTGGTCACTCCACGGGCCTAAACATACTGGCTTACTGCCATGAAGAACAACTAGGTCTAGTAGGCTCACTGCCTCAACCCTAAACCTAGCAAGATTACAATAAGGGCTGTTAAACCTTGAGAGCTATTAAACCCTACTGGTGGCTTCCTACCAGATTCACTACCATGATCAACACCTTTCTATATTTCCAACTAAAGTACAATAATTCTTGTGCTCTGCTCTTCCTCTGCTATGCTTTTCATCTGCTCTACTCTTCCTCTTCTTTTCTCCGCCTCTTCTCTTCTTTGTCTTTTGGACCTTTCTTAATATCTTTTCATTTTTTCCTCAAGGATACCTTTTTCATGACTCAACTACAAGTATTTATACACCACAACAACCTTGGAATGAACATCAAGATCGGCATCACAATCATCAACCATTGGAACAATCTCCAAGGTCAGTATTACAAACATTTACAAAATAGGTCTAGACCTATTGCAACATTATGCAAAGGGAATGAAATGCAGATCATGCCATGCCTTAACTAGGACTCAAACATGATCTTCCATGCCACAACATGCTTCCACAATCTTCTAGAGATCTTTGCAATCAATGGGATCAACCAGGTCGACCAAGACTAGTTACAAGCTACATTATCTAGGAACAATCTTCACACACCATCTCAATTTCTTAGCATGCAATAATCATCAGGAGCAACCGCACAAACATTAACTACTTTATCCATAGGAATCTTCTCATCGGAACACATGAACTTCACTGTCTTCAACTGTCATAAAAGAAAGATAGCTTGCAGACCACCAAACCATGAACCATTGCAACTGTAGGCACTTATCATTATCCCAAACGTCCCTCTAGAACTACAGAGCGAAATACTTTATTGTGGAGGAATGTAGGGAAGAATAATTTCTTCCTGTCCCAATTAAACTTATAGAAAAAGTAGGTTTCACTTTGGTGAACACAACTTACTTAGATCTTCATGTGGAGGCTTCAAACCCAGAATGCAGCATCCTTAGTCATACCTCTAACTTACTTCCAATCTACAAACAACGATCTTCAAGTAGAAGTAAATGCGGAGTAGTTTACCAGACTGTTCTTCAACATACAACTTATTGTCTATATTGCACTTCTCTGTAGCTCACTAGTTTCTTCTAGAGAGGCTAATTTTCTCAATATCCTCAACATACAAGTCATCTAAAAAAGTAATAGAATAAGATACAGTTGACACCAATGACAACAAGGATATGTTGACATAAATGACAACACCAATTAGGCACATACTTGCAACAATCTCCCCCTTTGTCATTGATGGAAACATATGATGTGAAAAACTACAACAGCCATCAAGACAAGATTCTCCCCCTTTCTCTTTACACACATGCACTCTTTCTTTCTCCAAAATTCTCCCCCTTTCTCTTACACATCTGCACTTTAAGTTTTTCACATGACTTCTCTCCCCTTTTGACATCAATGGTAAAGGGAACATACTTGCACTCATCTGCTCTGATCTAATCTCTCTTCTGAACTCTGACTAGTCCCCTGAGAAGTAACCCTAAAAAAGCATCAATCTAGACCTGTAAGGATCTCCAGACTGATGCACTACTGTGCATCTTAGTTTAGAGTAGGAGGGGTGATGACCCCTAACATTTCTATGAGATACTCAAAAGTATCCTTAGGCAAAGGCTTGGTAAAAATGTCTGCAATCTGATCCTTGGTAGAAACATACTCCAACTGACATCATTCGCTGTCACTTTTTCTCTTAGGAAATGATACCTAATGGATATGTGCTTTCTCCTTGAATGCATCACTGGGTTCTTTGATATATTTATGGCACTTGTGTTGTCACAAAAGATTGCAATAGGTTCATATATAATTCTGATGTCCTTCAAAGTCTGCTTCATCCATAACACTTGAGTGCAACTGCATGCTATTGTAATGTATTCTGCTTCTGCAAGAGACAGGGATATTGAATCTTGTTTCTTGCTCAACCAAGATACTAATCTTTTTCCTAAGAAGAATGCACCTCCATTGTGCTTTTTCTGTCATCCACATCTCCAGCCCAATCTGCATCAGTATATGCACTAATAATAAAGTCATTGTCCTTAGGGTACCACAAACCATGATCCATTGTACCTTTTAAATACCTCAGAATTTTCTTGACTGCCATCACATGTGATTCCTTGGGTTCTACCTAAAATCTTGCTACAAGACACACTGAATGCATTATGTCAGGTCTGATTTGAGTCAGATAAAGTAATCCTCCAATCATAGATCTATACTTTTTCTGATCTTCCATGGGTGAGTTATCATCTTTGCTCAACTTACAACCAGTTATATCATAGGTGTGCATACTAGTTTAGAGTCTTCCATCCCAAATTTCTTTAACTACTCTTTCACATACTTAGACTGAGAAATGAAGATACCCTTATCTGATTGACTTATTTGCAAACCTAAAAAGAAGTTCATCTCTCCAAACATAGACATTTCAAATTCACTTTGCATTTCTCCAACAAAAACTTAGCACATACCTTCATTGCCTCCAAAAATAATATCATCAACAAAAATTGCAACAATCAGGGTTTGTTCATCATTGATCTTGAAGTAGAGATTACTATCTGTAGTACCTTTATTGAACCCTATATGTATCAGGTACATGTCTAACTATTCATACCATGCTCTGGGAGCTTGTTTTAATCCATACAATGCTTTCTTCAATCTGCATACCATGTCCCCTTGTTTTGATGATTGAAATCCTTTCGGTTGTTCAATATAGATTTCCTCTTCCAACTCTCCATTTAAGAAGGCAAACTTCACATCCATTTGATAAACCTTGAAATCTTTGTATGTTGCAAAAACCAAAAACATCCTTATTGCTTCAATCCTTGCTACTGGAGCAAAAGTTTCTTCAAAGTCTATTCCTTCAACTTGAGTGTATCCTTTGCATACCAACCTTGCTTTGTTTCTTACCACTTCACCATTCTCATTCATTTTGTTTCTAAAGACCCACTTTGTACCAATTCAATTCTTGTCTGCTGGTCTGGGAACAAGATCCCAAGTCTGATTCTTCTCTATTTGCATCAATTCCTCTTCCATAGCCTTTATCCAATTCTCATATTTGCAAGCTTCATCCATAGTTTTAGGTTCAATCTTAGAAATCAAACAGATATTTACTTATTCCTCTGCAGCTTTTCTTTTGGTTAAGATCCCTTTGCTCTTATCTCCCATGATTTGATTTTTAGAATGACTGATTCTTACATATCTTGGAGTTTTGGTAGCACTTACCGGAGCTTGTTTTTCTTCATCTGTGTTGTCTTCATGTTGCACCACTTCTGAAACATCTAGATCATCTAACTCATATCCACTTGATTCTGAAGACCTTTCCTTACATTCATCAACTTTAACATTTGCACTTTCAATGGTCTTATTCAGCCTCTTATTATAGCACCGGTAGGCCTTACTCTTGGTGGAGGAACCAAGGAAGATTCCTTCATCACATCTAGCATCAAACTTGCCTAAATCTTCTTCTCTTTTGATGTAACATCTGCTACCAAAAACTTTGAAATATTTCACAATAGAAACTCTACCATGCCACAATTCATAGGGAGTTTTTGAACTGTTACCTTTTACTTGAACTCTTTTTAGGATGTATACTACGATGTGAATTGCCTCTCTCCAATATGCTTCTAGAAGATGAGCTTCCTTCATCATAGTTCTAGCAGCTTCTTCAACTATTCTATTGTTCCTTTCAACAACTCCATTTTGTTGTGGAGTTCTGGGCGCAGATAGCTGTCTCTTTATTCCATGTTCTTCACAAAAGAAATTGAATTCATTTGATGTGAACTCTCCTCTATTAGACCTCAAGCATTTGATTTTCAAATCCATCTCATTTTCAACCATTGCCTTAAATGCCTTGAATTTATCTAGAGCTTCAGCTTTCTCTTTCAAAAAGGTGACCCAAGTCATTCTAGAATAATCATCAATGAGCAACATGAAATACCTGTCTCCTTGCAAACTTCTTACTCAAGTAGGTCCACACAAATCTATCTGCACTAGCTCAAGTAGTCCTCCAACTGATTGGTCCTTACTTTTAAAACTTGTTCTTGTCTGTTTCCCAAATTGACACTCCTTGCAAACCGGATTAGTAGGCTTCACAAGCTTAGGCAAATCTCTAACAATTTATGCAGTACTTATCTTCATAATATTATCAAAATTTATGTGACACAACCTTCTATGCCATAACCAACTCTCATCAGTCTGATTCAATAAGCAATAGTTCTCAGTTCCTTTCAAGTGATAGATATTACCTCTAGTCTTCTTACTAGTTGCAATGACTGTTTCAGAGCTTTCCCTGATCTTGCATCCATTGTCCTTGAAGCTTAAGTTATAGCCCTTGTCACACATCTGACCCACACTCAGAAGATTGTGCTTTAATCCTTTCACATACAAGACATCTTTAGTATTATGCTTTCCATCAAAAGAAATAGATCCTTTCCCACAAATCCTACTAGCTGTAACATCTCCAAACCTAACTAGCCCACCATCATATCTTTCCAAACTTACAAACTTACTTTTGTTAGCAGTCATGTGGTGAGAGCAACCACTATCAATAACCCATTCATCCTTGTCCTTAATGACCTAAGTAGCCAAAGTACTTTCCACTAGTTTTTCTTCCTTCACACAGCTAGAAGAATTAGTAGACACGAGATCTTCCTTAATAGCAATGAACAAGCATTCATTTACAGAGGAACTAGCATTATCTTGTTTACCATTATCTGATACTCCTTCATCATCATCAAAATCTTCAACATAATAACACTTCTTTTGGGTCCTAGGCCTATTCTCATATCATCTTCTATTTATTTCAATTCTTTCAGGACATCTAGAAGCAAAATGACATACTTTGCCATAGGAAAAACATTTGAAAGGTAATTTGCCTTTATACTTACTGGATCCTCTTTGCAGTATGTCCACAAAGCTAGCTTCAACTTCATCTAACTCATCATCAAATTCTACCTTGTACTTTTCTAATCTGGAAGTACTTCCAAGAGTACTGGCTTTAAAGGCCACCTTGACTTTTGGCACAACATCTAACTCCCTCATTTCAAAAGTAGTAAGCTTACCAAGCAACTGATCCCTTTTAACAATTTTTACTTGCATGAATTCTTCAATCGTGACTACCTTGTGACAGTAGGACTTGGGCAAAGATCTAAGAATTTTCATAACAACTTCCTTTTCTTTGAGAGTTTCACCTATGGCTTTTATTGTTGTAACAAGTTCATCAACTCTTTGCATAAAAGCTGATATGTTTTCATCATTATTCATCTTCAAGCTTTCATATTTCACTTTCAAACTTTGTAACTTGGCTTCCTTCACAGAATCATCTCCTTCATATAGATTTTTCAACTTTTCCCATACCTTATTTGTAGTTTCAAGATCCACCACTTTCATTAATATTGAGTCGGTTAATGAGCTTAGTAGAGTGTCCTTTGCCTTGATATCTATCTCATATTCTTTGATTTCATCTTCAGTCCTCAGACCATTTTGAGGTATGGTGTATTCTGTTTCTATAGCTTTCCAAACTTTGTAACCAAGAGAAATAAGATGGCTTTTCATCTGAGCCTTCTAGAGAACATAATTTATTCCATCAAAATGTGGTGCTTCCTTCTTGTAAGACATTTTGGATCTTCCTCAAGCTATTAAACTTTCTTCAGAGGAACTTGGCTCTGATACCAATTATTGATATTCGTCGGTCAACTGAGAGGGGGGTGAATCAGTTGTCACAAAAACTTAAACACTTTCTGCAATTTAAACATTCATCACTTATCCACAATTATGATGATTTAATAATGAGTGCATGAAATCAGAAACTTAACCACAGATACAACATCAAACAAAAGAGGCACTAGATTTATGTGGAAAACCCCAAGGTGGCGAAAAACCATGGAGAGGATTAACTCTCAATATATATTGCAATCTTGAAATAATGATGTTCAAGATTGGTCACTCCATGGGCCTAAACATACTGGCTTACTACTATAACATCAAAAAATGTCCCCTTGGGGCTTTTCCTTCATAAGGTTTACCTCCTGGGTCTCTAGAGTGCATTTAGGACATTTAGTTCATATTTTAGCATCTTGATGGAATGAGACCTAGTTTCCATGACAAATAGGACATAGATGGACCCCTTGAGCTGTATCCTACCCAAAATAGGGGGGGAGGACTTGGGTGCCCGCACCCTAGTCCTACCCTATTTTGGGGGTGCCCCAATTTCTAGGTGTCAGTTTATGACCGTTAAGAGGTTCTTTTGCTGACATGGTAAAGTTTGATTTTTAAAATCTTAACGAGAATAATTGTAGGTGCATATATAAGCATGTGTAGGCATTCATTTGTAAACTAGATGATTACTAGCAAGCTATTGTGTTCTCAAGGTGATTCAAGGCTTTCTATTGTGTTGCAAGAGCAGACTTATGTGTTTTGTGTGTTGATATTTGCATATTTGAGCATCAATCTTCTCATGGCATGAAGAGCATCTTCTTCCATGAGAGCTTCACTACAAGGTGACATATCATTGTGTTTTTATCATTGATTCCTTTGGTTTTGGCCTCTGCCTCACAAGGGCATGCCCTCTTTATCTGACAAAGGTGTTCAGAGACTTAAGTGTCCTCTGGGGTTTGACTGAGGCAAACCTCTAAACACCACAACCCCCAAACAAAGTCTTGTGATTGCAGGTTATAGGTATCGCATCTGGAAAAAGTGGAGTTGCAGGAGGGCTTGGAAGACATCAAGGATTTGGGATTTGAAGAGAAGTTAGACAAAGGAGGACTTCCAGGACTTGGGTGCTCGCACCAGTGTCCTCCATAGATAGATCTCAAGAAACAGAAGTTACAAGGCTGATCAATGTCAGAAGGAGGCCCAAATTCCTTGAAAAAGTAGGTACCTTGGACTTGGGTGCCTGCACCTTAGTCCCTGACTATTCCACCTTAGAACCTCAAAAATAGGTATTCTGTGATTTGTTATTTTACTCTCGTCTACAAGAGCTTTTTTCGTTATTCGTCAATTTGTTGTCGTATTTGTATAATTAGCATGTTAATGGTTAATTGGACATAAGAGAAGGAAAAAATGATAATTAATTCCCTAATCCAAGTTTCCCTTCATTTTCAAGTGACCTAGGGTATGATAGTGCTCGCCACTCGACCCTAGATCCTTCAATGTTTAGTGGAAAGGAGGGTTTTAACATCTAAACAACAAAGATTAACAAAATCCACTTTTACCCTAAACATTTTGGTGAACCCATGTCTTTGGACTTAAATTGCAACTTTTTGAGTGTTTGTCTTCAGATTTGGATTGATTTCATTCATTCATTTGGTCATTTATTTTATTGCATTGAGAAAAATTCAAAAAAAAAATTGAAAATTTTGAAAAATACAAAAAAATTGCATTGTTTGGCTTACTAAATTGCATCGATTCTTTCTAAATTTTCCTAATTCATGATTTTTGCATCAGATCTGATATAAAAATACAAAAAAATACAAAAAATCAGAACTTTACCTTGCATTTTCATCATTTAATTGCTAGGGTTTTGTCAAAATTTTGACAATTTTATATAACCTAGTAATTCCAAAATCTAGGGTTAGTAGGCAAAATCTTTTATCAGATTTTTATACTAATTTTAGAGGCTCATTAAAATTTTCATTTGGCTGTAGTCTTACATTTTAGTGTGAATTTGCATTTAGATTCAAAATATTTGCATTTTTACATAGAAAATTTCAACAAAAACTAGCAATTTTGATGCATTTTCATTAAATTTGCATGGGCATTTTGCATGTTAAGGCTTGAAAATTATTTTAAAATCTAAGAGTAAGTCAATTTCATCATAAATCAGACTTAAAAGCATTCACATAGAATTTTATCCCAAGATCTCAAACCTAGGGCTTCGAAAACAATGATTTTCACTAAAATTGGCCCTATCAACTCTCTAAATTTGCACCATAGGTGTGTTGTGAAAAGTATTTTTGGCATTATTTTTCTGTTATTAGTGTAATAATTTTCTTCCCCTCATGTAACGCTTCACAACACCCTTTTAACGGGATCTTTTAGTGAAAAATTGGTGAAAAACTACACATTTTGGCTATTTTTGCCCTAGGGTTTGACCTAGTTTGCACTCCAAGCGTGTTGTGATCAATTTCATGGATTGAGGTGACTTATATTATTGATATTATTTTCTGTATCTCCTCAAATTCCTTACAACACCCCTTTTTCTAGGTCTTGGAGTTGAAAAACCATGAAAAATTGCATATTTTGCTATATTTTCACTAGGGTTTTACCTTAAGTGGCACTACAATCGTGTTGTGTTGGGTATTTTTTGCATCAAGTGGCTTTTATTTTTGATATTATTTTCTTTCCATCATCATTTTCCTCACAACACCCTTTGTTATGCTCTTTTGCATTGAATTTTCGTGAAAAAAGTGCTCATTTTGACATATTTTCACTATATTTTGACTTGGCATTATCTTGGATTTACATCAAGAGTGTGTTGAGAGTGATTATATTGTTGTTTTGGACTAATATCAGACATATAACTTGCTTCCCTTCACTGAAATCCTTACAACACCCTTTGTCCCACTCATTGGCATTGAGTTGTATCCTTCTCTTAGGATTTGTTCTCTTAGTTTGAGTGTTGTATGATTTTGTATAAGCTTTATGACACGCTGTCCTAAAAACAATATCCCTTTGAGAAGAAGTAAAAGATTAATGGGATCTAGTGCTTTTGAATAAGTTGGTACTTTGGACACCTTCTTTACAAAGGGAGAAACTCAAATTGTGCAAGATATTATACATCCTCCAACCTCAATGGAAGAACAAACTTTTCATGATGTTGATAACACTATTGAGGCAACATGATATGTATTTGATGAGAAAATAGAAAAGTTGGATAAAGACCTAGCTGAATTTCAAACATTTGTGGAAAATGAGAGCATAGTTGAAGAAGTTGTTCCTACAATTCATAATATAAGAGAATTGATAAAAGAAGGACAAGATGGTGTTAATGCACATGGTCTACCATATATTGTACAAACCAATATCATGCCGGTAACTAAATGTGCACAAATGATAAATAACACTTTATCACCATCTCATACTCAAGTTTCCATACCTATACCAAATACAGGAATATCCACTTTTACATCAACGATCTTAACACCTAATGCGAATGCTTGTAGTAATGCTACCACTAGTATTGGAGTATCTAATGGCACTAACTACAAAGTTGTGAGATGTAATTATCAGAATTTGATTCCTAAAGGGACATCTTCTATGAATAATTGTTCTCAACCACCTATCAATTCCACTCATTTCCAGCTACCTACCACCTATCATTATGGCCAACCATCGTTAACATATTCTTAGCCTCCACCTATTGTATCTCAAGCTCAATCACCTCCTCACCTTGGTTCTAATTCCTCACAACAAACTGCATCTCCCAATGATGCCATCCTAAACCAACTTTTACAGGGCATGACTACTTTGCAACAAAAGGTAACAAATTTGACAAATTCTTTGCAGCCTAGTCTACCAACATATCATGCATGTAATCCGTTATCCTATGCAATCTTGAGAACTCCTATTCCTAAGAGGTTTGAGACTCCTCGCTTTGAAAAATATGGTGGAAAAGGTGATCCTAATATTCATGTGGTAGCATTTATAGCTATGTGTAGTGATTTTTATTTTGAAGAGGATTTGTTAGCAAAACTTTTCCTGCAATCTCTCAAAGATACTGCTTTAGAATGGTTTTGCTCATTGCCTCCAAATTCAATACACTCCTTTTCACAGTTAATTGATCAATTTTTACAACATTTTCAAGCAAATATCAGACCCCAAGTCACTCTTATTGACTTGGTTCAATGCAAACAAGGTCCGAAAGAAAAGTTGACTGAATTCATTGGTTGGTATCAAGAACTTTTTGCACAGATTCAATATCAGATGCAAGATGAGGATGTTCAAAAGATATTCATTACAAATCTACAACCTAATATTCGTGATAAGATTCTCTTGATGAAATACAACTCCTTTCAACATTTATGCACCGCTCTTCGTGATTATCAACTTTCATCTAGTCAAAATGAAAACCAAAACTCATCAACTCAAGTTGGTCAATCCTTGGGTGAATCATCACAAAACAATTTTAGAAGGAACAATAATAGGAGTTTCATCAAGATCAATGGACCAAATACGAATGTGTCTGCTATAAATAATCCAAAGAAAGTGTCGTATTAGCCAAGAAAGTTTACTCTAATGTCTAAGTCCTATCATTCTATCATGAATCAAGCTATGAGTAATAACATTCTAAAACTTCCCCTGATCAAACTTAATGGTCCTAGTAAACAAGGACCTTACTTCAATACTGATGCCTTTTTTCATTATCATTGAACGCAAGGACATGATACTGAATGATGTATGCATCTTAAACATGAGATACAAGACCTTATTGATTCAAATGTAATCTAGGTATCGAGTGTGAATGATAATGGAAATAAGTCAGTTGCTTCACCGAATCATAATTTACAAATCTTCACTAATCCTTTTCCTAAACATACTGAAAATAATATGGTGGAACAAGATTTAGTGGAAGTAGACGAGGATGATTACTTGGACTATGATAGTATTGTGGGTATGATTGAAGTGGATAAGAAACAAGTGTATAATCCACCTCATCCTCGAAGAAACAAAATTTATGCTGAGGTTCCTCCCCCATTATCCCTGTATGGATCAGGAGATAATCAAAATGCATCAAAAAAGAAAGAACAACAACTGATATAGATGAGTAAGATGGTACAAGATGATTCCCGTTACTACTCTAGAAAGATTGAACAACAAAAACTTGCTAAATATCAGAGAAGAGCAAAATGACAATCAATAGTCAGAAATAATAATGGTTCTCTCCCTCGTAAACACCAAAAAGTTTCGTTTAAACAAGGATTTAAGGAAACAACATCATATGATAACAAACAAGACTTTCATAAGAACCACTCAAACTTTGCATTAAACATGATCGAGTACCTCTCCAAGAGGTTTGAGAGCTCCAAGATATACTATGAAGACCCTGCAGGTACATATCTCTAACCCTTTATCTCTCTCGTGATGTGCTTCCCCCGTGATGTGTTATGTGTTGTTTAGGCCTTCTGGGATGACATCAGATTCTCTTGTAAGGTTTAGGATACCAAGAGACCGCTCTATTGTGACCTTCTATTTGTATCATCATTCTTCCAAATTGCTCTTTCTGATTTCATTGTTGTGTGTTGTGTCATATGGACATAGCGTAGTGGTTGGTGACTTGGGGGTACCCTCCTACGTGATTCTCCCTAAGACAATTGTTTTTCCTCTCTTATTTATTGTTTCCCTTCCTCTAGTGTTTCCATCTAGCGGGTGGATGATGATAAACATTTATACTGATGCAGACCTAGTGTCCCTTTCGAGAGCAATCAAAAAATGGACTTGGTTCCTAATATGATGATGGGGTTGTATATCTTATCCGACACTTGTCTAGTGGAAGCACTTGTGCTTTCTGCATAGTGAATTTTATGATGTTTCTATTGCATTTACAAAGCTTAACAATACTACTGCTCCATGCACCTTTGTTTGCCTTTGAATCTAGCCTTGGCAGTACTTGATTCAGAGAGCTTCGTGATATAGCCCCTGGTTATCCTCGAACTCTAAATTTGTTGTATAACCTTGGCTCTTTGTGTGGTTAATCATATGCATTGATGTTGTTGATGTTGTAGGCACTAACATGTTTCTTGCAGGGATGTGTTTGTGGGAACATTTGGTGATCATAAAGTACATGTCACCTCCAGGGGGTATGGGCTTTACAAAAGTCAGTGTTCCCTTGTGTGTTTTCTTCCTACCTTAATGTGCTTGATATCAATAACTGATATCAACCACCTTAAGGTGGGGGCATATAAGGTAAGTTTTCTACTATAGATGTTAGCAATGTGTTTGACCTCATATGCAAAGACTTGCACCCCAGAGTAGTGCATTGTGCATCTTGAGCTTGTTTGCAATCAATCAATCATGTAAGGCCTCTGTGGAGGTGGGATATTGAGCATATCCTTTTTCTTAAGCCCTCTGTGGAGGTGGGGATGGTGTATTTCTCGGAGCAAATTGCATCATCCTGTCATTTTCAAAAGTCCTCTGCGAAGGTGGGGAGCGGATCTGTGACTAACTCAACCCTTAAGCGTGTTTTTGGTGATTGTTGTGGTAAAGCCCAATCGTCAGTGTGTGCCTGTAATGTGCCTAAGATGGTGTTGGACCTAGAAATAGGTACACTCCATTGCTTGTCTATCGTGTTTTCTCCGTGTCTTCAAGTGTGTGTGTTTTGGCATACTTGTTTTGTATGGTGTGTTTGTTGCCCCATATGCAGAGACCAGTGTCTTTGAGTAGTGCTTCATGCATTTTGGGAGGTGTGTATTACGTGTGTGTTGCCTCATATATACTGAGACCTATGCCTTAAGGTAGTGCATCCAGTATTATGGGAGGTTTGCTTACTTTCTAGTACTTACATTTGCATTTCATATATATGAGAAAAAGAAAAGAAAAGATATCATTTCTATCTTCCATGCATTAATGTGTCTTCTATGCATTGACTATCTACTCCATGTTATGCGTGACTATAACTGTCTTCTCTGTGTTTTACATGCCTATTACTGTTTTCTATGTGATTGGCGTGTCTTCTCCATGCTTGGTGTATTTATTGTGTTTGTGACCTTACTTTAATGCATGTATGGGCCTCGCGTTTATACATCTATTAAAGTGGGGGCTAAATGTAACATCAAAAAATGTCCCCTTGGGGTCTTTTCCCTCATAAGGTTTAGCTCCTAGGTCTCTAGAGTGCATTTAGGACATTTTAGTTCATATTTTAGCATCCCAATGGAATGAGATCTAGTTTCCATGACAAATAGGACCTAGGTGGACCCCTTGAGCTGTACCTTGCCCAAAATAGGGAGGGAGGAC
The DNA here is from genome assembly GCA_027924645.1 of Cunninghamia lanceolata. Taxonomy (NCBI): domain Eukaryota; kingdom Viridiplantae; phylum Streptophyta; class Pinopsida; order Cupressales; family Cupressaceae; genus Cunninghamia; species Cunninghamia lanceolata. The sequence continues at coordinate 5,569,158 of BSBN01000828.1, forward strand.
TTGGGTGCCCGCGCCCTAGTCCTGCCCTATTTTGGGGCAGCCCTAATTTTTGGGTGTCAGTTTATGACCGTTAGGAGGTTCTTTTTCTGACACGGTAAAGTTTGATTTTTAAAATCTTGGCGGGAATGCTTGTAGGTGCATATATAAGCATGTGTAGGCATTCATTTGTAAACTAGAGGATTACTAGCAAGCTATTGTGTTCTCAAGGTGATTCAAGGCTTTCTATTGTGTTGCAAGAGTAGACTTGTGTGTTTTGTGTGTTGATAATTGCATATTTGAGCATCAATCTTCTCATGGCATGAAGAGCATCTTCCTCCATGAGAGCTTCACTACAAGGTGACATATCACTGTGTTTTTATCATTGATTCCTTTGGTTTTGGCCTCTGCCTCACAAGGGCATGCCCTCTTTATCTAACAACGATGTTCAGAGATGTAAGTGTCCTCTGAGGTTTGACTGAGGCAAACCTCTAAACACCACAACCCCTAAACCAAGTCTTGTGATTGCAGGTTACAAGTGTCGCATCTAGAAAAAGTGGAGTTGTAAGAGGGCTTGGCAGACATCAGGGATTCAAGATCTGAAGAGAAGTCAGACAAAGGAGTACTTCTAGGACTTAGGCACTCACACCAGTGTCCTCCATAGATAGATCTCAGGAAACAAAAGTTACAGGGATGATTAGTGTCGGAAGGAGGCCTAGATTCCCTGAAAAAGTAGGTACCTTAGATTTGGATGCCCACACCTTAGTCCCCAACTGTTCTTCCTCAGAACCCCAAAAATAGGTATTCTGTGATTTGTTATTTTACTCCTGTCTGCAAGAGCTTTTTCCGTTATTCATCAATTTGTTGTCGTATTTGCATAATTAGGGTTTTGTTGGTTAATTGGACATAAGAGAAGGAAAAAATGATAATTAATTCCCTAATCCAAGTTTCCCTTCATTTACAAGTGACCTGTTGAGATATGGACTAGCTAGGACTCAAACCTAGGACCTTCCATTCATTCTTGGAGTGCTCTACCATTGAGCTACTGGCCCCTCTTGGACCAATCCATCATCGGTCCAGGTGTGGCTTATTTCCAACACCAACACCCCCCTTAAGCCACACCTCTCATGTGCTTGGGCTCCTAGCCTGGGCCTAGGTTTGATACCATGTTAGAGTCATACAAGGACTCATAAGAGCCAAGATTATCTGCAAGAAAACTTCTACAAGAGAGAGCTACAAGAAAATATTGCAAAAGCCAAATGCATGCGTGAATTAGTGCTTCTCATTCCCATTGCATTGTTAAAAAATAAATACAAAGGATATACACAACCACTATCCAAGAATAGACAAAGTGGGGAAAGAAAGCATGTGACACATGTCACAATGTTCTCAAGAAAAAAGAAAGCCTATGACACATGGCATAAGGCTCAAAATAGAAAAAGAATCTCCCTAATTAACTTATGTAAAAGTGAAAATATGATTTTTCACCAACACTCTCCCATAAGTGCAACTTAAGAAGATTACACAAGCTAAAAAGAATGAAAGAAAGATGGGTCCCAGTAACAAAGGCCATGTTAGGTACCAATGAACAACAAGAATCTCTCACAAGGTGGAGAAAAAGAGAAAAACCCAGTGGGAGAAAACTCCTCTCCAAAAGAGAGAAAAAACAAAAAGAAAGTACAAGAACATGTGATGGAAGGACACTAAGACCCCCCATGGAATGAATCCATCACAAGAGTACAATCATGAGTGCCCCCCATAAGAGAGAGCAAATAGAGAATATGAATCTCCTCCAAGAAGAAGCTCTAGAACCAATGAAGAGATCTTGAAGATAGAATCCAATCCACTGCCTGCAAACAACATTTCTCCCTTTTGGAAGAAATAAATCCACTGGTGAATGTAGAAGCCATTCCCACATATTGGATGAATAGGGAACCCATATCGAAATGTGTGCCTCTGAATGCAACTCAAGTGACCTCATACTGGGAAAATATGTCTTCTCCAAAACATAAATTGTCTGCCCAATTAGAGAAGAACCAGGAGAGGATATGATCTGAACTGCATATGAAAACACAGAAGATGAAGGTGGTGATGCAAAGCCATCTGAGATAGCATCAAACAAGAGAGATAAACCCTCAAATGTGTCTTCCAAATCAGCAATGTGAGACTCCACAAACAAGGATGATATGTCTGCAAGATAAAAGTCCCAATGAGGTGGATCTGAAAGATTGATATTAACCTGCTACATAGAATTACTAGAAGCCAATGATGATGTAACATTGAACTCTGAAGTAGCAACAGGTGATGAAGAAGATGCGATCTCAACAGGAGGAGAAGAGGGAGCAAGAGAGGTCTCTACCTCTGAACATTCAAGACATGCCATATACTCAAGCTCCTCTAACATAACATCATCATAAGGCATATTATCTACATCATCAAGTGGAATGAGGCAATTTGTTGTAGGATCATTTGGAAATGGTGAGACATGAGGGTCTCCATACAACTCCCAAATTTTTGTCCAAAGTGTGTGTGGGCTCTCATAGATGGGAAGATCACACGCAATATCATAATCAACGGTGGTACAAATTAAACCTACAACATGATCTTGATTGTTACCCCAAACAAATTTTTTCATAGGTGTCTCTAGTTCAGGTATGAGCCCATAAAGATGAGGCAAAAGATGCAGCCCCTTGAGATGTGTCAAGATGCCTCTTTGCCAGGACTTATAATTGTCCTTAGTCAGATTGACCACAGAAGGATGAGTGGCAAAACCCATGATACCTCCTCAAAATGATAGAGATCAAAACATGCAAATAGATTTATGCTGATAACAAAAGCCTATCAAAGCAAACATAACATTTCCAAGAGGCAACATGTCCAAGATATCCAACAGAAGCCATAAAATTGACAAACTAAATAAAATATACCTAGGGTTGAATCTGAAAAAATTACATTGATGGTTGTGTAGGCTCTTTGATACCTTTCCAATGCCTATTCATTTTCGAAAAATGGAGATTTTGTGTGCAAGAACGGAGTTCAGAAGCCAAAAATGATGCCTTGACTTCAAATAGAAAAAATAGGTTTCAAATAGAAAAATCTAGGAAAAAGACCAGCACTACCAGATAGTTCTCAAAACCAACTTTCCAACACTTTTTTGTTTTCCAATTTTTGAGTCCGTATGCTCAACTTATGGTCTTTGGAAGAAAACTGCCTTACTAAGCCTGCACATGAACGCGACATGGAAATCGAGGCAGATTCATAGATTGAGTGGCACAAAAATCGAGACAGACAGAAATCAAGAGGCATGGAAATTGAGGCAGATTCAAAAAATTTTGAAATTGAGGCAACTCAAAAATCAAAATAGGCTAAAAAGATAGGGCACAAAAATCGAGGCAGTCGTATGGATTTTTCCTACACATAAAAAACCAAACCCCAAAAAATGGCCAAAAATTTTTCTGTCACCAAAAAAAGAGTGCCTTATATGAAAATAGAGGTTTTGACACCTTTTGAGTGCAACCGTGAGGTTTGTTTTGCTCCAGGATGCACAGATTATCTGTTCATGGCTAAAACCCTCTCTGATTTGAGAAGAAACTAATAGATCTTGAGCTCTGATACCATGTTGAGACATGGACCAGCTAGGACTCGAACCTAGGACCTTCCATTTGTTATTGGAGTGGTCTACCACTAAGCTACTAACCCCTCTTGGACCAGTCCATCATCGGTCCAGGTGTGGCATATTTCCAACACCAACATGACCTAGGGTATGATAGTGCTCGCCACTCGACCCTAGATCCTTCAATGTTTAGTGGAAAGGAGGGTTTTAACATCTAAACAACAAATATTAACAAAATCTAATTTTACTGTAAACAACTACCATGAAGAACAACTAGGTCTAACAGGCTCACTATCTCAACCCTAAACCTAGCAAGATTACAATAAGGGTTGTTAAACCCTGAGGGCTGTTAAACCCTACTAGTGGCTTCCTGCCAGATTCACTGCCATGATCAACACCTTTCTATATTTGCAACTGAAGTACGATAATTCCCCTACTCTGCTCTTCCTCTGCTCTACTATTCCTCTACCTCTTCTCTGCTCTACCTTTTGGACCTTTCTTAATATCTTTTCATTTTTCATTCAAGGACACCTTTTCCATGACTCAACTACAAGTATTTACACACCACAACAACCTTGGAATGATCATCAAGGTTAGCATCACAATCATCAACCATTGGAATAATCTCCAAGGTCGGTATTACAAACATTTACAAAATAGTTCTTAACCTATTGCAACATTATGTAAAGGGAATGAAATGTGGATCACTCTATGCCATAGATGGGACTCAAACACGATCTTCCATGCTACAACATGCTTCCACAATCTTCCAGAGATCTCTGCAATCATTGGGATCAACCAGGTCGGCCAGGACTAGTTACATGCTACATTCTCTGGGAACAATCTTCACACACCATCTCAATTTCTTAACGCAGACCAAAGTCCAGATAGGAACATGATTAGGAGACATCCACAAGCATGCTATAATCATCAGGAATCTATCCATAGGAATCTTCTCACCGGAACACATGAACTTCATTGTCTTCAACTGTCATAAAAGAAAGATAGTTTGCGGACCACCAAACCATGAACCATTGCAACTGTAGGTACTTATCATCATTCTAGACTTCCCTCTAGAACTGTAGAGCCAAATACTTTATTGCAGAGGAATGCGGAGCAGAATACTTTCTTCCTGTCCCAACTGAACTTACAGAAAAAGCAGGTTTCACTCTGGTGAACACAACTCACTCAGATCTTCATGTGGAGGCTTCAAACCCAGAATGTAGCATCCTTAGTCATACCTCTAACTTACTTCCAATCCATAGACCATGATCTTCAAGTAGAAGTAAATGCAGAGCACTTTATCGGACTGTTCTTCAGCATACAACTTACTGTCTATAATGCACTTCTTTGTAGCTCACTAGATTCTTCCAGAGAGGCTAATTTTCTGAATATCCTCAATAGACAAGTCTTCTAAACAAGTAATAGAATAAGATATAGTTGACACCAATGACAACAAGGATATGTTGACATCAATGACAACATCAATTAGGCACATACTTGCAACACTTTCGTCATCATAAAACTGAGTCAAAAGATCACCAACAACTCTATCATCATAATTATCCTTAAAATTACCCCTTTCTTGATGATTTCACCCCTTGGATATCTTGAATAGATAATTCAAACTATAATTGATGCTCTTTACATGTTCACCATGATTTTCTTCAAGTCTTGCATCATAAATCTAGTTTCTAATGTTAGTTAGTATTTTGTCTCTTAACATTTCAAACATATCTATTGAAGGCAGGGAGTCTTGATTAGTGTCTTACCACTTAGACCAATTGTCACATCATTGCTAGTCAAACCAAGGACATTCTCCTAACTTTTGAAGATTGCACCATAGTTAGGATTACACAAAAGAGCTAAAACTTTAAGAGTTTTATCATGGTAGAATATAAGATCAACAATCAACATGTTCTCATATATGTCATCAAGAACATCTAGGCCTAGATTGTCATTACACATTTCACTTCTAATCTAATCATGTCAAAATCAACAAGTTTGGAGTCATTTATTAGACAAACATAATCATAAAAGCCCTCTTCATTTCCACTCTCAATAGTGACATATAAACCATTCAACTCATGCTCATCATTGGGACTAGGTGTGCCATCATACTCAATGTCTTCTTTATTGCCAATTGACTAATTTGTATTGATTGATTGTGATAATTCAACACTTTTAGTGCTTACAAGGGTACACCATACTTAGCTTGTTTGTCATAACAATCATCACATGCTAATTATTCATTATGCTTCTAACATCATCATTGTGTTTCTTGTCATGAAATCCATTGGTTTTTTCTGAATTACCTTTGTGATCATTACTCCCATGACCTTGATTGACAATAGATTTTTTATTTGAGATGACTTCATACTTGTCTTCATGAGCTACTCTAACTAATTCACCACCTACAATATAAGAATTTGGGTTGTCCAAGTTTAACATGCTGGTAGGTCTAGTTTTACCTTGTGAGTCTTCATTTGGAATGGTTGGTCCATCACAATGTGCTTGTCATAACTCTCCTTAGTTCTAGTGACTTCTTCTATCTTGTCTTAAGTAGGTGTATCCATGGGAGGTTAAGAAAGTGTGTTTGAGAAGATATGTCAAGAAAATGTAAAATGGACCTAGAGATTGTGCCTACCACCATTTGTAAATTAACATAAAAAATCAACATGTGCTCATCTATGTCATCAAGAACATCTAGGCCTAGACTGTCATTACACATTTCACTTCTAGAATTTAATCATGTCAAAATCAACAAGTTTGGAGTCATCATATATGCTGATTATTTATATGCCGATTTCTATATGTTGATTATTCATTAGTCATCATATGCTGATTATTCATTATGCTTCTAACATCATCATTGTCTTATTCATGATGCATATAGAAATCTTCATCATGTTGAGGAAATGAGCAAAGACTTTAACACCAAAAGAGCGTGAAGCTGAGAATGAGAGGAAAAGAGAAAGAATGAGGTGAATTCGTGAAAGTAGGAAATTACCAACCATACAAGAAGACATTCCACCATTGCCAATTGAAGAGGAACATGACACATCTAATGAAGCTAAGAGAGAGATGGAATTGGTGGCACAAAGGGAATGAATACAAAACCTCCATTCAACGAGGAAACTGAATCTCAAAGTTGGAGGCACTCCATTGTCCACATGTCAAGTTGAAGGAACACCATCATTATCTTCTCAAATTGGAGGCACTCCATCTTTCATAGGTGAAGTTGAAGGTACATCTTCATTCTCTTCTGAAGTTGGTGACACGCCATCATTCACACATCAAGTTGAAGGTACACCATATTCTCCATCTTAACTTCAAGCCTTTTCATCTTTTTCATCTCCAATTGAAGGTATGCCATCTATCCCATCTCAAGTAAATATTGAAGAAATTCCTAATGTTGAGTCAACTTTACCAATGAAAATGCCTCCTAGAATTTTGCATAGGAAGCATAAGTTTCTAATTGATATCAATGAGAATGTTTTGAAGCCCATGTAGGATAAGGTTCCCAAGTGCACTTGCTAAGATATGTGAATAAGATATGGAAATCATTCTTTGAGAACTTAAATGAAACCAGAAGATGTCAACTATTTGTTGAATTGATGACAAATTAAAAATTTAGGCCCATTATGAAGATTCTTGGCCTAAGAACTATGTATAGGAATAAAATTGAGATCGAATGATATCAAAAATAGTGAAATAATCAACAACTCAATCCTATAACATAAAGATAATGATCTAAGAAAGTAACCAAAATAATCAATGAATAACACAAAAACAATGAAAGATTTCACCTAGATTGTATTGTTAACTTGGTCGAATGTGGATTGCTCTTCAAATTGCGAAACCATGTTTGCAACAAGTGGATGTAGATTGTGTTTGTGCTCAAAAGGTAGAAGTGCTCAACAATGCAATGAATGCTCAATGCGTTGTAACAATGCCTGAGAATAAATGATCGAAGAGGATTTGTTATGGAGATGAGGGGGTTTATATAGATTTTAGACATGATCGATCAATGGTCTAGATAATTCAATGGAATCAATGGATGAGATAAATCTAGAATTCATGATGAATGTACACCTGACATGTGTCACACAAAAAGATATTTTTGTTTGAGTTAATTGCTTGATTTGGCATAAAAAGACATGCAACAGATGAGATAAAATTAGATTTGATTTCATAAATTAGAATTTTTTTTTCTAATTTATGAGTTGGTGATAAAAACAATAATGATTAAGTCAATTAACTCAACTTATAATTTTCTTTTTGCATGATTTGAGTAAAATTAAATAATAAATTATTTAATTTGGTGTGCATGATGAATAAGATTTATTTTTAGAGGAATAGAAGATAAAAAAGCAAATTAAATAAATAAATTTATTTAAATGTTTGTGCATGATTAGAGGAATAAATAAAATATTTTATTATATTTTATTTTTAGAGATTGAGATAATTTAAATAAATTTGCATGATTTAATTAAATTTGTAAGAACAATTGATTTAGTTAAATAATTAAAATTATTTAATTATAGATAAGAGGATTTTGATGATAAATTAATTAAATAATTAATTTATTCAATTGACATGGATTTGAATTTTGGAAGAAGATAATGATTTAATTAAATAATTGAAATTATTTAATTTGGATGGAATAAAGTTGATTTTGATGAAATTAATTAAATAAATAGAATTTATTCAATTAATGTTGAATTTAAGAGTTTTTGGAAGAAATTGATGATTTTAATGAAATTAATTAAATAATTAGATTATTTAATTAATGTTGAAATGTAGGTGATTAGAGAGATTTGATGATTTGCAAGTGATGCGATGACATGGTCATTTTTGGGTTCTACATTTTGCCCCTCTTTGATGCAATGTAGTTTATAGCGTTGTGTCAAAGAAAACGATTGTTGAAGACATGATACAATTTTGATGCCCCAGTGTAGCTAGCGTAGGATGGCCCCTCGAGAGGAAAGATAGGGAAGCGATAGAAGAACTGGGTTGACACTTGACTAGAAGATTGTGTTTGAGAAAGACGAGGTTAGACTAGATAGGTGGAAATTGACATGATGAAGAAAAAGAGCTGACATGAGAAAAAATGGGACATGGGGTGGGAAGAATGAGGGTGGGAATGCTATAAAAAGTCTCAAGGGGCCATACCCAACTCATTTGCACACTTAGAGTTAACAAGTCTTGAGAGCCCTTAGCCTTCCTTGCTTAGTTTGAGAGGTTTGAGTTGAGAGATTTCACAGCTTGCAAAGATGTCGATTCCTATGCATAAGCATTGGGCAGAGCGGGTGCGGACCTATGGGAAATCAACGGGAGCACTGGCAGTGGTAAGTGTTCAAAAACCTGCCTTGATGTCATGTTTCTAGGTGTTTTCTAGGGTTTTTCTAGGTTTTGTTTTGTTTTAGCCAAAAGCGTTGTGTAATGCCAAGTCGCCTTTGGTAGTCGAGCAAAGCGCAGTTGGTAGGGTAGTGTACCATGTTTGGTCAAAGCTCAGTGCATTTGGTTTTTAGGGTTCACGCTGCAGCATAGTTGGTAGGTCGTCGTAGCACTTTTAGCAGTGCAGTAAGGCGCAGCTAGTAGAATAGTTAGGTGATATTGATGTTAGGATTGTAAAAATTGCACCGCACTTGCAAAGTAGTAAGGCACACCTGGTCGCACAGTGAAGTGCACTTGTGAAAATCAAGTTGCTTTTGGTTTTTATAGTAAAGTGCATGTGTTGAAGCAATATGGCGCACCTGTTAGAAATGAAAGCAACACTACTTTAATGGAAATCTAATTCGAATAAATTTTAGCAATTTTTAAGTGAGCATTAACAATGGAGATTGTAACAAAACATAAAACCCACTATAGAAAAGATGTCAAACATGAAGAACTCAACACACTGACATAGTGTTTACATGGAGAAAACCCTTGCGGGTAAAAAACTCCACCAGGAAAGAGACACAAGTTTGTATTAATCTCAACAAGATTGTACAATACATCAACTACACAACTCTCTCCACAAGTCTTCAATCCGACAACATTTCGGCAACACCTGAGTACCAAAAATCTATATTGCAACAACAAATACATGGAAAATACTTATAGAAATTTTTTCCGCTCCATTCTAGGTGTTCACCTTCTCTCTCCTAAGATTCTCCAACCTGTAAACATTAATTACCATCTTACAAGTATCTTACACTTGTCCAAAAATAGACATGCAAAGGTTGGAGGCCCAAGACTAAATCTAGCCTCTTACAACATCTTATGATGTGTCATAACCATCATATATTCCACAAAAGAGTATCTTTCCAAGATAGGAACCTTGGGCTAAATATAGCAAATATACAACTAACATATCTGTCATATGCGTCATAGAATCTCAGAATCTTATGACAACTTGCAACTGTCATAGATTCACTTACCAAACATTATAATAGTTGTCATACATGCCAAAATAGTATATTCTCTAAGGGATCATGCCTACCCTCATTTACTTTGATTTTTTACATTTTCCAACAGTCAAAGTCACTCCGTAATTACCTCCGGTTACTCCAAAATTACCCCTACCAGTGAAACTAGTACATCTCATGGATAATTACAAATTACATATAATAAATGGAATAAATACAATATTGAGATTTACAAGGTTAATGTCACCTTATCCCAACATTCTCCCACTTGACATTATACATTGTAAATCAACCCATAGGAAATCAAATGAAAATAATTAAGCACTAGAAACAAGGCCCATGGCCTCTGTACACCATATGAACTTCTCTGTGCTCATAGGCTTGGTTAATGAATCTGCAACATTCTCCCGAGTGTCTATCTTCTTCAGCTTAATCTCTCCATTTGCAACCAACTTTTGAACAAAGTGATACTGAACATCAACATGTTTAGTCCGAGCATGATACATGGGATTCTTAGCCAAATAGATAGCACTCTACCTATCACAACCAATTTGAATGATCCTACAATCAAAACCAATACCTATACATAGTCTTCTCAACCAAAATGCCTCCTTAGAGACATGAGTAGCAGACATATACTCTGCTTTTGTGGTGGACAAAGAAACTATGGGCTACCTCTTACTCATCCAACTCACTATACCTCCAAACAGAGTAAACACATAGCCACTAGTGGACCTTCGACTATCCAGGTCACCTTCCCAATCTGCATCAATAAAACCTTGTATGTCCAAAGATTTATCAGTACCAGAATAAACCAAACAATGATCAGAAGTACCTACAAGATATTTAAACACCTTCTTCACATAGTTCCAATGTTGTCTACCAGGGTTAGACGTAAATCTACTCAAAACTCCCACTGCTTGGGCAATATCTAGTCTAGTGTAAACCATTACATACATCAAACTCCCTACAACACTAGTATATGGGACATTAGACATATCCTTCAGATCATCCTCAGTCTTTGGACACATATCTAATAAAATTTTAGTACCAATGGGTAAAAGAACTCTAACTAGGTTACAGTCCTGCAAACTAAACCTCTACAAAATAGTATTCACATACTTACTTTGTGACAACCAAAGCTTTCTATTAACTATGTCCCTCCTTATCTCCATTCCCAAAATATACCTTGTAGTACCAAGATCCTTCATCTCAAATGCACCTGAAAGTTGGGCTTTAAGCTCACTGATCATACCCTTAGTATTGCTAAAAAATAACATGTCATCAACATACAATGCAATAACTAGTATAGAATCACCAACATAATAAATATAAACACAGTGATCCTCCTCGCTTCTAACAAAAACCAATTTCAAAACAATTGAGCCAAACTTTTGATACCACATTCTGGGGGACTATTTCAGACCATAAAGAGACCTCTTTTAACCTGCAAACCCAATGTTCTTTACCTTTTACCTCAAAACCTGTAGGTTGTTGCATATAAATTTCTTCTTCAAGATCTCCATGCAAGAACGCAGTCTTAACATCCATTTGCTCAATCTCCCAATCATAAGCTATAGCAATGGATAAGAGAAATCTAATAGAAGTCAATTTAGCAACAAGAGAGAATATATCACCAAAATCAACTCCCTCTCTCTGGGAGTAGTCCTTAGCTACCAGTCTAGCCTTGTACTTTTCCAATGACCCATCTACTCCAAACATCTTCGTGAAGACCCACTTACAACCTATGGCCTTTCTTCCTTTGGGCAAACGAACAAGATCCCAGGTGTTACAAAAGTCTAAAGCCATCATCTCCTCCTACATGGCTAGCTACCAAGACTCACTATCATCTGCAGAAATAGCTTCCCTGTAGGATCGAGGTTCATCGTTAGTACTCAATTAAGCATATACACAACGGAAATCTGGTGGGCTATACCTGTCAACTGGATTCCGCAGTCTTGTAGATCTCCTCAAGGGTGGAGTAAGACACTCTACTCATTCTTCTACATGATCATCTACACCAACTTTTTCTATAACAATAGATTCATCTTCATTAGAGCTACTTGAATCTTCTTCTTCACCCCCCAATCCATCATTATGTTCTTCCTAAGGTGCATCTTGCTGCTCTAAATCAAAGTGCACCTTCTTTACCTTTTCTTCTTTCTCTTTTGGCTGCTTAGGTTCAAAAATAGCTCTAAGTTCCCTAAAAATAACATCTCTAGAAAATATGAGCTTGCGGGTTAGTGGATTCCAAAGCTTATAACTTTTGATATTATCACCATATCCAATGAATGTACACTTTTTATCCTTTGGATCTAAATTACATCGCTTTTTCTTAGGCACATGAACAAAAGCCTCACAGCTAAAAACCCTTAAATGTGAAAGAGAAGGTTTCTTACCTGTCCACACTTCATAAGGTGTCAAATCAAAAGCCTTACAAGGAGATCTGTTTATCAAGTAGCAAGCAGTACACACAGCCTCTTCCCAAAAGCATTTATCCAACTGTGCATCACTAAGCATACTTCTAGCCCTTTCCATAATTGTTTGGTTCATCCTTTCTGCAACACCATTCTACAATGGTGTATATGGAGTTGTCTTTTGTCTGATTATACCTGCATGCTTAAAAAACTCATCAAATTGCTTAGAGCAATATTCCCCTCCATTGTTAGATCTTAATATTTTTATCTTTAAACCTGATTGGTTCTCTACTAAGACTTTGAATTCCTTAAACTTAGTGAAAACTTCAGATTTATGTTTCATAAAATAAATCCATGTATATCTGGATACATCATCAATGAAGGTGACAAAAGAAAGAGATTTTCCAATAGATTCATTATCCATAGGTCCAAACACATCCGTATGAATAATTTATAATTTCTCTTTTGCTCTATTGCTTCCTCAAAGAAATGATATTTTGTTTTGCTTACCAAACACACAATGCTCATAGAAATCAAAGTGCTCATTAGAATAAGAGAAACCATCCAACAATTCTTTATTCTTAATAGTTTTTAATACATTATTATTTGTGTGGCCCAATCTACGATGCCACAACATACATGTATTTTTAGTAGTGGCCTTAGATACATAGGAGGCATTACAAACTGTAGTGGCTTCAAGCTTAAACAAGTTCCTGAATCTCTTCCCTTTCGCTGCCACTAAGTTCCCTCTCACCAATCTGTAGCCATGCTTATCAAATGTCACATACATTCCCAAATCATTCAACTTCGAAACTAAAATCAAATTTCTAGCTAATCCAAGAACATGCAAAACACCATGGAGGGTTTTAATCCTCCCATCACTGAAACACAACAATACCTTTCCTTTCCCGATAATCAGATATGAAGAGTTGTCACCAAGGTAGATATTACCTCCATCGTATTCTTCATATGTGGATAACCATCCCTTATGCGGGGTCATATGAAATGAGCATCCTGAGTCAACCAACCAATGATCATTAGAAACAAGATTACATGCCGAAAGTAAAACTTCTTCACCTACATTCGAGGACTTATCCGAAGCACTCTCGTACTATTTCTTGGGGTTTCTACACTCCTTCATATGTCCACTTTTACTGTAGTTCCAACACTTAACTTTTTTTTTTTACTAGGAGTCTTAGACTAGCCCTTGGACTTGTCCTTAGCCCCTTTCTGATCTCCCTTTGGTCCCCTTTCCTTAGACCTTCCCCTGACACTGAGAGCATCCCCTGAACTATCCGAACTCTTCTTCCTCAATTCCTGTGACAGTAGCACTAAAATAAGAGCATCCAACTTTGGATCGGCAAGGTTAGAAGTGATAGCAAGGATAAAATTCTCACAAGAGTTAGGTAAAGAACAAAGAAGTAAGATACATTTATCTTCCTCACAAACCTCAACATCTATTGAATCAAGTTGACTCGATAACAAACTAAAAGAATTTAAATGCTTTGCAACTGATTCACCTTCTCGCATTTTCATGGAAAACAATTTTCTTTTTAAATAAAGTTTATTTACCATACTCTTGGCTTGATAGATCTCATCCAACCAATTCTAGAACTTGTGTACGGTCTCCTCCTTTGCGACATTCAATAGGACAGAGTCTGAAAGACACAACTGGATGGTTCCCTGTGCCTTCTTATCCAGTCTATCCCACTCATCTTGAGAGACATCGTCAGGTTTCTTCTCTTTTTGAATAGCCAACCATTGGTTTCTTTCTTCCAACAAAATCTTCCATTTTTAGCTTCCACAACTCATACCCCATTTCACTAAACTTCTCAATGTCCATTTGAGAGGTTGATACAACGGTGGATGCAGCCATAATAACAACACAAGATCTACAAAACAAACACAACAAAATCTCCCATTACAGCTACAACTTCCACACTACCACCCAAGAGTAAAAGTTGGCTAGGCTTTGATACCAAATGTTAGAAATGAAAACAAAACTACTTTAATGAAAATCTGATTTGAATGAATTTCAGCAATCTTTAAGTGAGCATTAACAATGGAGATTGTAACAAAACATAAAACCCACTACAAAAAAGATGTCAAACATGAAGAACTCAACATAATGACACAGTGTTTATGTGGAGAAAACCCTTGTGGGTAAAAAACTCCACCAGGAAAGAGGCACAAGTTTGTATTAATCTCAACAAGATTGTACAATACATCAACTACACAACTCCCTCCACAAGTCTTCAATCCGACAACATTCTGGCAACACCTGAGTACCTAAAATCTGTATTACAGCAACAAATACATGGAAAATACTTATAGAAATGTTTTCCACTCCATTCTAGGCATTCACCTTCTCTCTCCTAAGATTCTCCAACCTGTAAACATTAATTACCATCTTACAAGCATCTTACACTTGTCTGAAAACAACCATGCAAAGGTTGGGGCCCCAAGACTAAATCTGGCCTCTTACAGCATCTTATGATGTGTCATAATGGTCATAGATTCAACAAAAGAGTATCTTTCCAAGATAGGAACATTGGGCTAAATATAGCAAATATACAACTAACATATCCGTCATATGCGTCATAGAATCTCAGAATCTTATGACAACTTGCAGCTGTCATAGATTCACTTACCAAACATTATGATAGTTGTCATACATGCCAAAAATAGTATATTCTCTAAGGGAGCATGCCTACCCTCATTTACTTTGAGTTTTTACATTTGCCAACAGTCCAAGTCACTCTGTAATTACCTCCGGTTACTCTAAAATTACCCTTGTGAGTGAAACTAGTACATCTTGTCATGGATAATTACAAATTACATATAATAAATGGAATAAATACAATATTGGGATTTACAAGATTAATGTCACCTTATCCCAACAGCACCTAGTACCACAGTAAAGTGCACTTGGTAAAACAAGTTGCTTTTGGCTTTTTGAGATAGTTTGACCTTGGTGGATTTGAACATGTGTTTCTAGGGTGTAGGCTATAGGTGTTTATGGTTGACCTAGGTAGTGTGTCATAGTATTGTCTTGTATGTGTCCTTATTGACTTGAGTAGACTTAGCAACTGCAAATTGTATGACAAGTGGATTTTGTGGATGCAGAGAGTCCTTCCTCCTCTGATGTTAAGGGAGTGACACCATGTCATTGCAGACGAGGTGGTACAGATAGATTGGGAGGAGGATGTATTCTTAGAGGTTGTGGGACTATGGCATGTGGCACATTTGAAGCACATCAGGGTAAATTTGGCACTTTTGACAACTATTGTTGAGAGATATCACAGTGAGACCCCCTCCTTCCACTTTCTGATAGGGGAGGCTACTGTGACACTTGAGGATGTGTATCACATCCTTAAGATCTCGATTGATGGGGAGAGAGTTGACTATGACACTGTAAGCACAAAAATCATGCACTACCTCCATGAGGACCCCTATGATGAGTCAGATCCTTCACATACATGTAAGCGTGAAAATAAATCCTTTGGGCAACAGTCCTCTTGACAACATATCCTCTCTTCTTGTTTTGTGTCATTTCTACTTTGTCAATTCTCCTTCTTCTCCTTCTTCCCCGTTTGTGACGCTTTTCGACACTTGTTGCGACACTTGTTGGTTTGCATTTTCTGGCTTGTGACCTTAATCCTAGGCCTTGTGAGTATCTTGTAGGTGAGTTTTCACCTCATCCCTTTGTGTTTTTGTCTAGTGCACCTCATAGAAGCCTTCTAGAGGTCCCACAATCCCTCTCCTACTTTCTATTTTCAGTTTTGACCTTCCTATCCAAATCTCCCCCTATTATTTCCATATCTCCCTGGGAGATCCTGTAGACGCAAGTGGAGATTTGGATTCTTCCTCATGATTGACCTATTTCTTGATGTAGAAATCATCTTTTTCCTCCCTCTTTCCTTCTGCCACCTTGATTTCTATATTCTACCATGTTTCACCCCGAATCTCCCCGGGTGACCCATGATCTCCCTGGGTGACCCTGTCTAACGAAAGTGGCGACCTTGCCATCTTTTATCCCGTGGAAAAACTAAAGTTTCTCGTGCATTTTTTCTCCGTTTTCGCTCATTTTTCTTTCTGTTTGCATGATTTTTGATCCTTGATATAGAGTTAACTATTTCATGCACCCAGACATCCATAATTAGCTCTATTTTATCTTAAATTAACTCTCCAATCAATCTCATGCATTCTCCTATCTCCTTTTCTTCTTTAGTGATAAGCTATCATTGCTTCATCACTCTCCTTCTTGCTGAGTTCACCGGGTAATCAACCTTGTTAACTCCCCAATATATTCTTGTTAACTCATCAATCAAATGAGTTAACTCTTCAATCCAATCCCTTCTTCAAACCTATAAATACCCCCCTCCCTCAAGCACAAAGGGAGGAAAATTCATTGTGCACTAGCTCTTGCACGTTTACTCTCCAACCTAGCATCCATATGCTCAATGCAGGACATAAGTGCCTTTTATTTTCTTTGTTTCAATCAAGCAGCATCACGCTGCTCAATTTTCAACCATTGTGCTCAATTCAAAGCTCACATCGAGCTCATACAAGCTTCACAAAAAGCTTGTCTATGCTTCTTCGGGTCATTTTGTTGTCGAGAGAACTAACTACTGTCATAAAAGGATTCAAGGTTGCCTACACAAGGATCACTGAGGGATAGTGGAGTCTTCAAATCTTCATTTATTCAGGTTCATTTATTGCTTTCATAGTAATTAGACAATCATCTTGCTCTTGGGAATAGTAACATAATTGCTTTTTCCTTGATAGATTAGATCTTGTATGCTAGGTTATTCATTTTTGTATTCTTAGATATACTTTGTTAGAAAAAGCATCTTTCCTTTTTATTAGATTAAATTACATTGAAAACACCAAAAACCCAAAAAAACATAGACTACACATTGTATTTGAAAAGACATATAGGATTGCCTACTATGTATGAGGAAAATTGATTAAATTAAAACTAACAAATCAAAAACCCAATAACATAAAGAGAACCAATCTAAATAAAAGCCATTACCAATAAATCAATGAAATATGAAAGCTTTTATCGAGATTTGTATTGTTCCCTTTGGATGAATGTGGATTGCTCAATAGTGCTACGAAACCATGTTTATAACAAGCAAGTGTAGTGCTCAAAGTGCTCCAAGATCAATGTCAAAAGATCGTAAAATTGCTCAATCGATGCGATGTATGCTCCAAGCACTGTTAAAGGATGCCTGAGAATAAGTGATCGAAGAGGCTTTGTGAAGGAGATGAGGGGGGTTTATATAGGTTTCAACAGAGATTGATCAACGGTCCAAATAATTCAGAAGAATCAACGGAGGAGATAAATCGAATAACCATAATGAATGTGCACACGACATGTGTCAATCCATAAGGATATTTTTAGTAAGATATGATGAAAACAAGATTGATTGAATAGATAACTCAACTTGTAATTTTGCCTTTTTTAGAGTTCTAAAAATAAGACTGATTGTGCACATGAGTTAACAAGATATTTTAAGAGGAATTGGAAGATATTTGAAATTAAATAAATAAATTTATTTAATTGATTTTGCATGATTGAGGAACAGAAGATTATAAATAAAATATTTGATTTTATTTATTTTTAGAGGATTGAAACAATTTAAATAAATTTGCATGATTTATTTAAATTTAGAAGAAGAATTGACTTAATTAAATAATATAAATTATTTAATTATAGATAAGATAGAATTGGATGAGTTAATTAAATAATTGGATTTATTTAATTAATGTGAATTTAAAATTTGAAAGGGGATAACGATTTAATTAAATAATACAAATTATTTAATTGTGGAAGAATAAGGTTGATTTAATGAAATTAATTAAATAAAGAGGATTTATTTAATTAATGTTGAATTTTGGAGTTTAGGAAGAATTTGATGAAATTAATTAAATAATTAGATTATTTAATTAACGTTGAAATGCAGGTGATTAGAAGAATTGATGAAATGCAAGTGGTGTGACGCATGGTCATTTTAGGGTGTCTACATTTTGCCCCTCTTTGATGCGATGCAGTTTATAGCATTGCATCAAAGAAACCAATTGTTGAAGATATGATACAATTTTTTTGATGCCCCAGTGTAGGTAGTTGCCCCAGCGTATGCCCCCTCAATCAAAAAAACAGGGAAGCAACATAAGGACTAGGTTGACGCTCGACTAGACGAGTGCACGAGATGGTAGAAGGAAAATCAGAATGGGTTGGGAAGAAAAAAAAGTGGGTGGGACACTATAAATAGGTCATAAGGGGACCACACTCCTCATTTGCACCCTAAGAGCTTCTAAATTTAGAGATTAGAGCCTCCAAACTTAGGGTGAGAGAGTTGAGTGGAAGGAGCTAACAGCGAGGAGAGATGTCGATTCCAATGCACAGGCATCGGGCAGAGCTAGTGCGAACGTACAGACGGCCAGCAGGAGCTCCGGTAGTGGTAAATGTCTGAAAACCTTATTTTAATTTGATGTTTTAGCGCAGTTTAGGGCTAGATCTAGGTAGGTCTTTTAGGTCAGCCAAAAGCGTTGTAGGATAGAATGGCGCTATTGGTAGTCGTCTTAGGCACTTTTGGCGCAACACAACGCTTGTGGTAGGATAGAATAGCATGGTTGGCAATGCTGTAGTGCTTTTGGTTTTTGAGAATAGCACCGCAGCATGGTTGGCAAGGTCGCGCAGTGCTCTTGGTAGAGCATTGTAGCACGGTTGGCTAGGTAGCAAGGCACAGTTGGCGGGGTAGTAAGAAAAATAGGTTGCCTTTGGAAATGCAGTGAGGCACGGTTGGCGAGGTAGAAAAGTGCATTTGTAAAACAAGGCACCTTTGGGTGAGATAGTGCAGCGCTTCTGCATAAGCAGTAGGGCACGTTTGGTAAGACAGGCCAGTGCACTTGTGCACAAGTCACTTTTGGTTTAGGCTAGAAGAGTGCAATAGGTTAGGGTTGACCAAAGGGTTGACTACCCTAGCTTAGCAAAGGGGAGAGTTGGTCCGAGGGTTTGTGGCATAGGATAGATGTCAGTAAGACTATGAAGAAATGGTGAAACCGACTGACAAGTGGTTTGTTGTGGATGCAGAGGATTATGCCTTCATTGATGTCAAGAGAGCGGCACCACTCCATAGCACATGAGGTGGTACAACTGACATGGGAGGAGGAGGCATTCCTAGAGCATGCAGGATTATGGCACGTGGCACACCTGACACACATTAGGGCGAATCTCACCCTAGTGATAGCAGTTGTAGAGAGATTTCATAGTGAGACATGCTCATTTCACTTTCTAACAGGGGAGGTGACAATGACGCTGGAGGATGTGTATCGCATCCTTAGGATTCATATTGATGGAGAGAGAGTGGACTTTGACCCGACGCAGGGTGAGGTAGGCTTGGTAGAGGTATTCTGTACAGATGACCTGAGGATAGATGACGGGGAGATTCGGTAGACAAACATCCCACGACTCTGTGACAGGATCAGATGGATAGTGTCTTCACTGATTGGCAGCTTCCTGTGCCCAGACAGGTGATCCAGAGGATTATCAATGGGATGGGGCATAGTACTATCAAGGATGTTTACACATGGTTCACAGTATGCATGGGGCCCTTGTGTATTAGGGAAGCTATATCGAGATATGCACAACTGCGTCTATAGGAGAGGCCAGAGTCTATCAGCTGGGGTGACTTTACTACAGGTGTGGGCATGGGAGCATATCCCTATGATCAAACCCATGGCACAGCACCGGTGGGAGAGGGGAGAGCCGTATGCATTTCTATACGAGGGAGTTATCACACACCAAAGGTTGGGATCTGTTAGCCACTGGAGGTGACATATCAATGAGATGGACCTATTTTTTTGGAGGCCATGGTTACTTTGCAAGGAGTGGGAGGACGAGCATGAGCAGCTTATATATTGCTGCTAGGGTCGATATCTATTTGGGAGGTGGACAGATACCATAGAGAGATACCTGCCAGAGCAGGTACTCAGATAGATTGGGCTGGCACATGGATTACCAGTTGGGGAAGCAACACACGCTAGGACACGGAGGGAGGTTGGGGATTGGGATGCAGAGATTCTAGTAGCTACAGCTCTGGTAGAGGTACGAGGACTTGTACCAGTTAGATGGGATTGGGATATAGGACTGGCAGATCCGGGGACACTACCAAAGTATGACAGGTGCAGACACACAGGCCAGTGCGACTGATGACACCAGGTGTGGCAGGTACAATGGGGGGGGTGTTGGTCCCAGGTGTTGAGGTGAGGATGAGGTGATAGGCCAGAGAGGCCCGACAGCAGGCAGGTGTAGAGGCTGGAGGCTCACAGGCAGATGTGGAGATGGTGGAGGTGGAGGACCTGGTCATAGAGACCAATTTACAGTGGACCGAGCGGCTCTTACAGGAGGAGATAACCTGAAGGACTCGATTAGAGCTCTGGATGGTGAGGCTGAGGAGAGACAGGGATGTAGCAAGGGTAAAGGTGAGACAGGCTGAGGCACTCGTACAGGTGCAGACACAGATAGCCATAGTGGCACAGGTAGCCCTGGGATAGGCACAGGCACAGGTACAGTACAGGCACAGGCGCAGGCCGGACCAGCACCAACAGTGGATGATGGGCAGTTAGCCCAGGTGACTCGAGAGAGAGATGCAGAGGCCCAGCTATGGCTGACAGCAGAGGCCACACTACAGAGGGTGAGACAAGAGAGAGATGAGGTACATCATGCACTGGGTGCCGATCAGAGGACATTATACAGTGATCTCATCTGGGTGCAGGGAGAGCTAGTGTCAGCAGGTAGAGAGGCTGAGTATTATAGGGGTCTCTACGTAGGTACGGTGCCAGTGGCTCAGTAGGCACCAAGCTATAGAGACAGGAGCAAATCCAGAGCATCCGGGTCTTGCAGGACAGGGCAGTCATTGTCCTCAATGAGAGGACCCGATGTGCCACTAGGGGGAGGAGGACCAGCAGGGGGACCCGCACCGAGCACAGGTGGAGGACAGGGGCCACAACAGGAGGGTAGCTCTACCCACTAGAGCATGTACATTTGTGTATTGTATCATTTTGTATCATTTTAGACTAATGCCTGCGTGCATCCTGATGTATATATTGCGAGCTCTTGATAGCCTTGATGTACTTTATTGATGTATATGGATGGCCTATTAATGTAGACACATGCAGTTTTGTATTTTGATGACCTTTACATGAGATATATGATGACCTATTATGCTCACTGATGTTCATGCTTGTGTGTATGCACTTCTTGATGTCATGGATGTGATGATATGTATGTAGGATTATGGATTTATGTGTTGATGTATATTTCTTATATGATGCTTATAGATGTATGATGATAGAGATGCTAAGACATGATGTAGATGCTATGACTAGTGATATCTAACATGTGGGTTTTGCAGATATGCACCAGAGAGAAGAAGAGAGGAGACAGAAGACAGAGACTGTTGATCGATCTTCATAATGAAAATGATATAAGGGTTGTGTGAATGGATGAATGATGAGCTTGTTACATTGGTTTCACAATTGTATATAAAGAGAAATCCTTATTTTTGATATAGCACGTGGATAGTTCACCACCAAGGTATAAGAGACCAAGGTGTAGTGATATCTGAGTGTGTGGACGTTGACTCTGCAAGCAAGTGGTTTGAACTTAGATCCCTTAGACATGATAGAAACTTGTTGGGATATGTGAATGAGCCATAGTCTTGAACATAAAATAAACTTCAGTACATGTAAATACAAGAAGAATATGAATATGTAAGATGCTAGGTCGTAACACACACAAGATAAATATAATGCTAAGAAAGATGTTAAAGATCATTCCTCAAACACGGCACACAAAAGCAATGACTATGCCCCCAATCCGTACTGCATCGTAACATACGAAGATTATAGATAAATCAAGGTAGCCTTGAATAGGTAATGGATAAAAAAAGGCACAAAAGATAAACCAAAAAGCAAATTGACTGACTTACAAAGTAAACATACAACCAACATATTCTCTTGCCAAAGAGGTTGCTCATGATAAATTGGATAGGAAAGATAAAGCCTTATCATAGGAGCTATGTGTCCATTAAAGGGGGCTATCTACCTAAAAAGACAATATCTTGCTGCCGGAACTGCCACATGTCACAGGAGATGCGTGTGTTGGTCTCGACAATGGAACACTTTGCAGAAGACAAGCTTGTTGACCAGGTGCTTGGGTTAAGCTGGAACCAGCTGATGTTGGCAATCGGAATAGTAGGATAGCAGTTGACTCTAGAAGAAAGCTGCTTTGCTTCAGGTTTGCTAAGAACTTTTGCTTTGAAAGGATGCGCTAGCTTGTTGCTTAAGTTAGTCAAGTTGAGGCGAATGGATTTTGATACGAAGAAGACTAGAAGGATGACAGTGCTAATGGGTTGAGATGGGTGAAGAATGATGAATCGTATGTGCCTAAGTAGTGGATACATCCTTTGTATTCTAGACTGCCTACATACCCTGTATCCACAGGATCAAGGCACATTATGATGAAAGATGAAAGTGATAATATGTAGTTCTGGTTGATGTGATGAGATGGATTGAGGTGAAAGGGGGAGATCTACCTGAGTACTGAAAACTTCCTTCATATTCCAGACTGCCTACATACCCATATCCATGGGATCAAGGTACCTTAAGATTGAAATGAGATAATATGTAGTTCTGATTGGTGTTATGATGTAGAAAAAAGTGTTGGGAAGATAACAGCCTTATCGTAGAAGCGATGTGTCCATTAAAGAGTGTTATCCGTTGAAAGGAGAAAAGATTGAAGAGCATGCTATGAACCACAAACAAGGATCCATTCCTAGACCTAGGTTAAGGAAAGAGTTGCCCCCATTCTGGTAGAGGAAACTGCATGGGTGACTGACACAGAAAGCATGACCTAGGACAAGACAATGCTAACTGTTGACATAGATCAAGACATGGGATGACGACGATGGACATTGACAAATTTCCAAGCTATACTAGATAGGGAGATGGAAATGCAAACAAGGTCAATGGTTTTATTATGGATGGATGGATGAAATGTGTTGTGAAAACAAGAAATGAACAAGACTCGATAGACAATGGATGTTGACTCTACACATAGTGCCTATTTGCCAGGTTTTCACAATAGTACTTATCCAAGGCAACTATTTACCAGGTTTTCGCTAGAGGACGGATTTTTTTTGGATTTTTTTTTTGGAAACTCTGAGGATCAGGGCATAGAACTTCTTGATATGAACACGGTTAAGTGGCTCATCTAGAGGAATGCCATCAGGTGTAGCTAAAGTATAAGCTCCTGATCCATATGCTGTTGTGACAATAAAGGGGCCTAAATAATTAGGCTCAAACTTGCCCTTCTTTTCTCGGTCTGCTTGATTTCTCTGATTCTCTTTGAGTACAAGATCGCCAACTTGAAACCGTCTTTCTTTGATCTTTTTATTGTAATTATGTCGGAGGTGGTTTTGATAGACATGGAGATGATTAAGCATGGCAAGGCACCTTTCATCTAGTAGTTCTAGCTCAGCTAATCTAGAAGTACGATACTCTTCTCCGCCAATCAGGTTCTGCATAGATACTCTGAGGGATAGGATCTTGACCTCTATAGGTAGGATGGCTTTAGAGCCATAGACCAAGGCATAAGGTGTAGCACTAGTTGGTGTTCTGATACTAGTGCGGTAGGCCCATAGGGTGGGATTGAGTTGCAAGTGCCAATCATGACCAGCTTCATTGACTATTTTCTTGAGGATTTTGAGAATGGTTTTATTGGAAGCCTCAGCTTGGCCGTTACTCTGCGGATAGTAGGGAGTTGAAAAGTGATGTTGGATATTATATTGTGTGCACAAGGCACGGACATCTTGATTCTTGAATGGTCTCCCATTATCAGTGACAATGGCTTGGGGGATACCATATCAGCAAATGAGATAGTTAAGGATAAACTTGGCTATTTTCTTACCGGTCATATAGGTCATGGGAATGGCTTCAACCCACTTCGTGAAATACTCAGTGACAGTAATGATGAACTTATGGCCATTGGATGAGGATGGGTGGATTTTTCCTATGAGGTCGAGACCCCATTGAGAAAAAGGCCATGGAGTTGTCATAGGTTGTAATTCATGAGCTAGTGCATGAATCAAATCTCCATGCTACTGGCATTGTAGACACTTCTTCACAAATTGTACAGCATCTTGTTCTATTGTAGGCCAGTAGTAACCTATTCTGAGTATCTTCTTAGCGAGATTAGGACCAGTAGAATGTGTGCCACATAAACCTTCATGTATGTCTCGTAAGGTAGCATCGGCTTCTTCCGTGTTAAGACATCGTAAGAGGATACCATCGAGACTCTGGTGATAGAGTGTATCACCCAGAATGATGTAATAGGAGGAATGATGGATAAAGGTTTTGCGTTGGGTGGATGATAGGTCAGGGGGAAAGGTATTGTGTTTAAGGTAGTCATAGATATCTTTGTACCATGGGGAATTGGGACCAACAAGTTCGCAGATGATTTTAGTAATGGGAACATCAACGACTGGTATCAACAATTGCTCGATCAAGAATTTGCATTTCTGTGTATTAGCTGACATGTCAATTAGTGACCCTATAGAAGCCATAGAATCTGTAGCCTTGTTATGCTCTCTTGGAATTTGCTCAAATGTGATGCTAGAGAAATGTGGCTTGTAGGCATCCACCAGTTGCTTGTAGGGGACCAACTTATCATCTTTTCTTTGGTACTCATCTGTGACTTAGCGAATGACTAGTTGTGAGTCTCCATATACCTATAATTCTGTGATGTCCCATTGAATTGTTGTATGGAGACCTATGATGAGTGTTTCATACTCGGCAATGTTGTTGGTGCAAGGGAATGCAAGCCGATATGACTTTGGAATATAGTCATTTTGAGGTGTGATAAATAAGATGCCAGCCCCTGATCCATGCTGTGTGTAGGACCCATCAAAGTACAACTTCCACATTATTGAGTTGGAAAGAGTGAAGAGATTCTCATCTAGAAAGTTTGCTACCATAGGGTGTGTATCTGTCATGGGTGCTTCTGCTAGTTGATCTACTAGGGCTTGTTCTTTGATTTCTTTACGATCCATATACTCAATGTCGAACTCACTAAGGATCATGACCCATTTAGTTAGTCTGCCTATAAGAGCTGCTTTTGCTAGTAGATATTTCAATGGATCAATTTTGGCTATAAGATTTGTGTGTTGGTTCAACATGTAATGTCGTAATTTTTGGGAAGCAAACACTACTGCTAAACAAGCTCTTTCCATTGGTGAATAATTGAGTTCGTATCCCACCAAGGTTCTACTGATATAATAAATTGCATGCTCTTTTCCTGATTCATCATTTTGTGCTAGAAGGGCCCCGAGGGCTAAGGTTGTAGTGGAGATGTATAATATCAAAGGTTTATCAGCAACTGGTGGAACCAAGACAGGAGGTGTAGCAAGATACTCTTTGAGCTGATCAAATGCTGCTTGACACTTATAATCCAATCGAAATGAGACATCCTTTCAGAGTAAGTGTTGAAATGGTTGACACTTATCTACTAGCTATGAGATGAAATGCCTAATGGACTGCAATCTTCTCTGAAGACTCCTTAATGCTTTGAGGTTCTTTGGTGGAGGCATCTCCACTATAGCCTTTACTTTTGGAGGATCTACTTCGATGCCTCTACAAGATATAATGTATCCCAACAGCTTCCCTGATGTTACACCAAAGACACATTTCTTTGGATTGAGTCTCAATTGGTATTTCTCGAGCCTGTCAAAGATCTGTCCTAGAACTTGTATGTCATCTGCCCTAGAATATTTAGCTAGTATGTCATCCACATAGTCCTCCATGATATGATGAAAGAGATCGTGGAATATCACTATCATTGCTCTTTGATAAGTTGCCCCAGCATTCTTTAGACCAAATGGCATGACACACCAACAATAATTACCCCATGGACAAGTAAAAGTTATTTTATGTTGATCTTCCTCTGCTATCCTTATCTGATTGTAGCCGAAGAATCCATCCATGAGAGAAAGCATTTCATGACCTGCAGTCAAGTCTACTATGAGGTCAATGTTCGGTAATGGAAAGTCATCTTTGGGACATGCTTTGTTAAGATCTCTAAAATCATTACACATGTGGATGCGCCCATTAGGTTTAGACATAGGTACAATGTTTGAGACCCAATCTGAATAGTCAATAGGTCATATGAACTTTGCATCTAACAACTTCTGTATTTCTACTTTTACCAAGAGAGCTATCTGTGGGTGCATCTTCCTTAGCTTTTGCTTGACTGGTTTAACTTTTCGATCAACTATGAGATAGTGAACAAATAGCTTAGGGTCTAACCTTGGCATATCAGCATAGGTCCACACAAAGTTGATGGTTCTCTGTAAGAAGAATTTGTTAAGATTCTTGTGCTCTGTTTCTGATAATGATGCTACTAGGAATGTGGTCTTTGGATTTTGCTATGTGCCAAGGTTTATCTCTGTAGAATCTTCCACTAGGAGAGCTGACTTCTCTTGATACTTAGATGGTAGGGGAAGGTCAAATCCTCCATCCTCAGGTGCCATAGCTGGGTTTTCACCTTTGGATACATCCTTTATTTTTACTATTTTGTGATTGGGAGGTGCCACAGTGTGGTTTTCACCTAGAGATCTTTCTTTATTTTTACTTTTACGACTGGAGCATTTGGCATTCTCACCAAATAAGTTGTTGGCTCTAGTTCCATTACAAAACCTGCTTTATGATCACCCAAAGGGATACCATCCCAGAGTCCCATGAACTCAGCTAGAGCTTTGTCATTCTGAAATACATCTATAACGGGGGACCCTTGTTGGTCCCAATCGATAAGTTCAGGGTAGACAAGTGTTACATTCTGGGTGTTGGTGGTGGAGGTTAAGGATACAGATGATAGCATAAAGACAGAGGATTCGGTGAATAGGTCAGTCATATGGAGGGAAGAGTCATTGAAGGTATCCTCATTAGATGTCGAATCTACGAGAGAAGTTTCAGGTACCATGTCGAGAATACCCTCGATGTCCAAGGTGCGTGGTACCTTTCTACCAAATCCTAAACCCTTCTTTTCTAGTTTCTTTGTCACAATAATGGGTTTCATAGTTCCTTGATTCTATTTCCCAAGGCCACCTTTGCCTTTATAGCCCATGTGTTTGACTATCCTTAAGCCATTACCATATTGCTTGACTGGTATTGTGATCGGTTCTTTCTCCTTGTAGAGCCAAGAAGAAACGTCCTTAATAGTTTCCTCTTCCAATAATTGTCCCTATTGGAATTGGGTTAGAAATGCTGGGGGAGGCATAGTTGCTTTTTAGTGACTTTGGCAATGGGCGGTTAGCCGTAAGATTTAGGGGATAAAGGCATCCACCCTACACAACAAGATTTTGAGATATCATAAGTTCCAAAGCCTATATCACGGATGTGAGCTTTGATTTCAGGAAGAGGATTAGGGTCACTTGTAGAGGCTTGTGTTAGTTTTTCAGGATCGACATATAGTGGGGATTCAAGGGATTTTTCATTTTTAGGCACTTGGTTGCAATTCTTATAACTGCCTTGCAAGACACGGTAGAATTCAAAAGGATTAGGGTCACCTAGGATAGTTATCTCTGTACCATTGAATGGAAATTTTAGAGACTGATGGTACATGGAGGGAACATCTTTCATTGCATGGATCCATGGGCAGCCTAGGATGATGTTGTAAGGCAACTCAATATCAAGGACTTGGTACCTGGTTTCAAGCATGATGGGGCTTAGTTGTATTGGCAAGTGGATAATACCTTCTAAGCAGTGTTCAGCATCATCATATCCCTTGATTGTAATACTTTGATCAGTGTTAACATGATCCTCAGAGTATCCCAATTGTTTAAGTAACTTTAAAGAACATATGTTGAGACCAACACCACCATCTATGAGTATGTGTTTGATTTTGCGTTTATGGATGAGCACTTCAATATGAAGGGCATCATTGTGACATGGATCATGGGATGGGAGGTCCTTCTCAGAGAAGACCACATTGTAGGGAGAAGCAATGTTACCTACTATAGCTTGGAAATCTGCAACCACTATGAGGAACCGAAGACTCTTGGAGGGCTTTTTCTAGCACCACTTTATGTGCGGGTGATGACCGTAGAAGGTCCAAGATAGAGATCTGTGCTGGCGTTTTCCCTAAATGTTCAACAAGATTATAATCAGATTGAGTTGGGAGACTGGGTGTAGGACCACGAATGGTGACACGACCATGATGAGTTGTAATAGTGTAATCCGTAGATTTGCCTTTGATTGTGAGGGTAGACACTCGACTCTCTTCAAAATGACCTACGATGGAGTCAAAGGAAGTGGAAGCATGATTGACACCTTTAACTTTATCTTGAGGAGGAGGTGGACCATGGTGAAGAAATGAATCCTTGTACATGTTGAGGTCCTTGTTCGTGTGTTGAGCTAGTGGTTCATCTTCAAAAGAGATTTGGTTTCCTTCAATGAGATTTTGGATTAGGTGCTTGAGTTTCATGCATGATGCAGTTTTGTGCCCTTTGCTCCTATGGAATTCACAGTATTCATTTTCTCGGTACTGTGCGGTTTTGTAAACAGGTTCTCCATATGGTGGAGCATCTGGTAAGGTGATGAACCCTTTGTGTAAAATCTTATGTAGGACCGATTCTATGGGCTCTCCCAAGGGAGTGAATTGATGTCGCAGAGGGTATTCTTGTTGAGGTCACTTTTGTTGTCATTTTTGTTGGTTTTGATAAGTTTGTCTTTGTTGTTGTTGTTGTTGAGGTGGAGCTTGACTTGGTTTGGAAAGCTGAAGCAGCATTTGCAATGTTTGGACATGTTTAGAATCGACCACCCCATCGTTGACCACATTTTTATTTTTGTTCCAAAACTTTGGTTTATCGTTTGTTTGTTGATGAGGAGCATTGTCTTTCATTTCTTTGAAGATTTTGACTACACCCTTAGCAATGAGGGCCTTCTCAATATTGATTCCCTTGTAGGTAATTTCGTCAAAGGTAGTAGCACTAAGAATTTGCAAGTGAAAACCCAATTCTTGGTTGAGGTTCTACATGAATAAGCTAACAAGCTGCTTTTCAGGTATCTTGAATGGGAATTTGCTAGCCTTTTGTCTCCATCGTTGAAGGAAAGAAATGAAGGTTTCTCCATTTTTCTGTTTGTTGTTGCATAGATCAGTCATGGAGATCTCATGCTCTGCGTTGTAGGAGAAATGGGTGGCAAATTTTTCTGCAAGTTCATTAAAAGACTTAATACCCGTGGGTAAGTGTGAGAACCATTATATAGCTTGACCTCCAAGACTATGAGGAAAGAGACGCATAAGATATCTGTCATTATGTGAGACCTTGAAGCAAGCATGATAGAATTCCCTAAGATGGTCTTTTGGGTCCCCTTTTCCTTTGTATTTATCAAACTTGGGAATAGTAAAATTTTGAGGAAAAGGGATCATGGGTAATGACCGATCAAAAGGATAAGGACACACTTCTTCCAAAGAGAATGTCTTCTTAGTGTGGCCAAACGTAAGATCAGATAGTTGTTGCTAAACCTTTGCCAGTTTTAGCTCCATAGTTGTGCCTAGAAGTGGTCGTTGATGCCCATACGGGAGATTGTAGTGTAAGCCATGGGCATTGGTGTTATAAGGGTCATACGATTGGTTGGGGTCATATGTGTTGTATGTTGGGTTGAGATTGGGTTGGAATTGGATGCTTTGATTCGGAGGAGGTGGGAGTGGCGCTAGGTAAGAATGTAGGCTTTGTGATGGTTGAAGAAAAGAGTTTGGTGGGGGAAAGCTAAAGTTTGGGTTAGGTTGCAATTGCGGCATATAGCTTTGGGAAGTTTGATTTTGGGAGTGTTGCGGGTGGATAGGCAATGTGTTGAAGAAGTTTAGCGCTGATGATTGTTGTGATGGGGGGACATAGGTAGATGTGTTGTGCGATGGTTGAGGTTGATTGAGGATGAGCATAGAAGAATGTTGTGGTGGGGGGACATAGGTAGATGTGTTGTGTGATGGTTGAGGTTGATTGAGGATGAGCATAGAAGAATGTTGTGGTTGGGGTTGTATGACCTTGGTTGGTTGAGGGATACGAAGATTTGATGGCATTGGGGGTGGTGCTTGTTGAGACCCTTGTTGCATGGCTACATAGTTGTTCCCCAGATTGTAATTTGATGGGAAACCTTGTCGTAATGGGGTAACCAATATTCCACTTGCGATTGGTGTGGACACTTTAGGAGGTTGTTGTATGTTTGACCAAGCTATGGTGGCTTGCTTTGCTAGCTTTTCTTGACATTGGAGAGTCTCTTGTTGGTTTTTGTAGAGCTCCATAGGAGTCAGAAGTGGTGATTTGGCCCTCTTTCCTGTTGGGTTTTGATAAAGGGGATTCTCATATTGCGCAATCGCTTTCCCTTGTGAGTTTTGTTCGTGTAAGGGAGTGGTCACTGTTGACATGGTTTGGACCGCATGTATGGTGTTTTGGGAGTTGTTTGTGTCCTTGAGATTGGATAAATCAAAATCTCGAGGTAATTTGGCTCCTTGCTCT
Organism: Cunninghamia lanceolata; assembly: GCA_027924645.1. Taxonomy (NCBI): domain Eukaryota; kingdom Viridiplantae; phylum Streptophyta; class Pinopsida; order Cupressales; family Cupressaceae; genus Cunninghamia; species Cunninghamia lanceolata. The sequence goes on from BSBN01000828.1 coordinate 5,600,161, forward strand.
GTAAACAAGCGAAAGAAATGATCTTGGTTCTCACTAAGGATTTTGTCAAAGGCAGCCACGGCTCTAGGATCTTGTATGAATTCATCAAGATCTTGTCCATCTTCTTGAGAAGATTGACCTATTTCAAAGTGTCACTCTTCTTGAGATGGGACTTGATCGATAGTATAACCTTGTGGAACAAAATCATGAGGCATGTCGGTGGTATAGTGAGGTGTACTTACCAAAGGGACCCTACCTTCTTGAGATGTGACATGACCGCTAGTATAACCTTGTGGAACAAACTCCGGAGGCATGCCGATGGTATAGTGAGGTGTACTTACCAAAGGGACCCTACCTTCTTGAGGATTGTTAGGATGGTCTAGCTGCGACATGTTTGGAGAGTTGGTCGATCTTTCAGCTGGTGTCTTGGGGGTAACCTTGGGAGTAATTTTGGATCAGCCTGATTGAGGTATGTGAGGAGGCAATTTGCGCTTCCTAGGGACAACTTGCTTGGACTTCATAGTTTGTTGGAGTCTAGTGGGTACCATGGAATACACTAGGACAAACTGCTAGGATTCTACTTGTTTTTTGGAAAAGACAAATTTTGATGCATAGTTGACTGGACAAAAGGTGTTGTACTGTTTGACCAAAAGCGTAGGATTGTGCCACCAAAAGTGAGCTACTGTAATACCAAAGGTGATGGATTGAGCTACCAAAGGTGAGCTACTGTGACCAAAAGCAAGCTATTGTTATACCAAGGGCGCTGAAGTAGGTTTGCCAGAGGCGAGGTACTATTATACCAAAGGCAAGCTACTGTAATACCAAAGGTGAGTTACTATAATACCAGAGGTGCTGAAGTAGTGTCTGCTATTTTAAAAAGGCAAATTTTGATAGATTTGGTTTTGGTTCTGATTGGATTTTGCTTTGGCAAGAGAAAACACAGCAAACAAGTGGTAAAAAAGGACTGACACAATAGATAGTGTACATTCAAGGCTCACAAAAAGCCTAATGTTTCCACAGGTATAAGACGATTGCAAACAAATATCAAGAACTTTTTATCCCTGGAGACAAGGTTTCATTACAGTAGATCAGCTCACAACTTAATACTTTGTCGATAAAAATGTCATTCCATAAAGGTGTCGGACATTTTGTATCTTTACAACAGACGATAGGTAGGGATATCTCACCCTCCCCCTCAAAAAGCTCAAGTAGGTCACAAGAGCTTTATGGCCGAGGGAATACTATCTCTTCTCAAGGGAGCCAATGGTGAGTATCTTAAGGGCTTAAATTGATTCCCCTTGCACTGATGATTACCGCAACGTTCGGAGGTAGATCGGGTAGTCACTATCTAGGTGGTTCTTAGTAACTTTGAGGGACCAATGCCTTACGAGCAATGTGACAAGCTACTAAAAGCTTTAACCAATCCTACTAAGAGTATCAAACACTTTGTTCAATGTAAAAATCATTTCCACAAAGAGCTAGTACACCTCTTTTCAGTTTGGCACCACAAGGTAAGGCTGGCGTCGGTTAGGACTTGGCTTTCACCTTATCCCTCTTATATAGTGGTTCAAAGGAAAACTCCGCTTAGGGTCATCCCTTTTGGATGAAGCACAATCCAAAAGTAGGCCCTTCTAAAGGAATTACTGAAATATAAGAGCAAGCGCATCAAACAAAGGTTCAATTGTCCTGTTATAAGAAAAATAAGGTGCAACTAAATTAGGCACACACATGTTTGTAGTTGTCAATTGTCCCTTATGAAATTGAAGTGTTTGGCATTCATGTCCATTGTCCCTTAGAAAATTGAAGTGTTTTCGCATACATGTCCATTGTCCCTTAAGAAAAGAAATATGTTCCTAAGACTTAGATTGCCAAAAGTGATTTGTTCAATTGTCCCTTAAGAAGGCAATATGTTTCTAAGACTTAGTGCAATAAATCAAGATTTCTTCAACGCTTGTCCTACATGAACATATTAGAGAAACTAATTTGCTCTGTTTGAGTGATAAGAAGATGAAACAAGTGATATTAGGTCCACACGAACTCAAAAGTTAGCAAGTGTTTGAAGTCATAGATTGAAGATGGGCCAATGAGTGGACTTAAAATATAAAACTCAAAAAATCTTTGAAATGATATTACCACTGTGTAGAGGACAGAAAAACATCAACTTTAAAAAAATATATCACCTGAATCCGAGTCCGTTTGCAAAAGTTATGCAGCTTGGAAGGTCTAAAACCTCACAGTGATTGTACGGCCTCAGGTTGCGTGCCCGAGGTAAAAAAAATTTACCTTCACCTAAATAGGCCAAATTATATGTTTTTCTTCGCCTCTTGACCCTTCCAAATGCAACAATGATGTCCATTTTTGCCCAACAAGCTTCCTTTAAAAATTCATCTACAGATCTCTCCTAGAAAAAGAGTTAAAAACCTATGAAATCAAATTAAAAATTCCGCAAATTTGATATTAGATCAGGACCATGGGTCCCACCAGACGTGCCAAAATGTGTATGAGGAAAATCGATTAAATTAAAACTAACAAATCAAAAACCCAATAACATAAAGAGAACCAATCTAAATAAAAGCCATTACCAATAAATCAATGAAATATGAAAGCTTTTACCAAGATTTGTATTGTTCCCTTTGGATGAATGTGGATTGCTCAATAGTGCTGCGAAACCATGTTTGCAACAAGCAAGTGTAGTGCTCAAAGTGCTCCAAGATCAATGTCAAAAGATCGTAAAGTTGCTCAATCGATGCGATGTATGCTCCAAGCGTTGTTAAAGGATGCCTGAGAATAAGTGATCGAAGAGGCTTTGTGAAGGAGATGAGGGGGGTTTATATAGGTTTCAATAGAGATCGATCAATGGTCCAGATAATTCAGAAGAATCAACAGAGGAGATAAATTGAATAACCATGATGAATGTGCACATGACATGTGTCAATCCATAAGGATATTTTTAGTAAGATATGATGAAAACAAGATTGATTGAATAGATAACTCAACTTGTAATTTTGTCTTTTTTAGAGTTCTAAAAATAAGACTAATTGTGGACATGAGTTAACAAGATATTTTAAGAGGAATTGGAAGATATTTGAAATTAAATAAATAAATTTATTTAATTGATTGTGCATGATTGAGGAACAGAAGATTATAAATAAAATATTTGATTTTATTTATTTTTAGAGGATTGAAACAATTTAAATAAATTTGCATGATTTATTTAAATTTAGAAGAAGAATTGACTTAATTAAATAATGTAAATTATTTAATTGTAGATAAGATAGAATTGGATGAGTTAATTAAATAATTGGATTTATTTAATTAATGTGAATTTGAAATTTGAAAGGGGATAACGATTTAATTAAATAATAAAAAATTATTTAATTGTGGAAGAATAAGGTTGATTTAATGAAATTAATTAAATAAAGAGGATTTATTTAATTAATGTTGAATTTTGGAGTTTAGGAAGAATTTGATGAAATTAATTAAATAATTAGATTATTTAATTAACGTTGAAATGCAGGTGATTAGAAGAATTGATGAAATGCAAGTGGTGTGATGACATGGCCATTGTAGGGTGTCTACACATACATATTTCTTTCATAGATTAGAAGCATTTTCATTTCCAAAAACACTCTAAAAAATACCAAAAAGACGCATTGCATGTCATTTAGTTTGCATTCATATAAAGTACACAACATCGAAAACCCTCAATTCCATCATGAGGTAAATACAGTTCAAGAGACCTTAAACAAACCCCTTGATTTCATCACAAGGTATGAACAAAGTCAATGCACAAGTCAAACCCTAGGTCAACAAAGCCTAGGTCAAAACCCTAGATCTAGTTAGAGTTAGCAATCGCACGATTTCCTCTATCCTGATTCACGCATGTGTTTAGGAGTGAAGGGAGAGTGGGTGAGAGATGTCCGAGATGAGATCGAGGAGATCCATCCACGACCACATCAACACACACATTCCACCACTAGTGAAAATAATTGAATGAAACATACAACAAAACGCACAACAACAAAGGCCACAAAACTTGCCGACCCCCCTTCGCGAAGTCCAACTCTCCAACGAGCCAAACCCCCGCTGTGTCTCACCTCCTCTCGACTGGCTAATTCCACCTGAGCGAGAGTGACATGGTGGATCGCCCCATGGCAAGGAGGGAAAGGGTCTGTGTGCATGCCGAGATCCGACCCGACAGCCTCCAGGCAACCAGAGTCATGATTTCAAGCATACATATTTTGGTGAACCCGACATGAAGAGCAAAGCCTTTTGGTCAAGCTTTTTGTGTTCCTATTACAAAGTCATCTTCAATGCATAAAAACATTTTAAGCTTTCTTTCATTACTTCTCATAGCTGTTTTGACTTCCACCATCTGTGCCATCATCTATTCCATTTATTCTATGGTGTCTATGGCACTCCTGAATATGACGGAATTAGACTTGAACCAGGGAAAATTTCCCTCAAATGAACCTAAAACACCTTCTTTTGATAGGTATGTACCGACTCATCTAGATGCACCTATTACCAACTGTTATGACTATGAAGACTCTGACTATGAGCATAAGCCAAGAGAGTCCAGGCATTCTCTATCCTTCAATAACCTAGCTTGGGAAGATGATTTAGCCATACCAAATGCCCCCCATAAAGCCAAAAGGCTAAGATCGGATATATGCCGACCAGAACAACCTTCCACAAGTACATCGAATACTCACCTCGATGCAGAGGTTAGAAGGTTGGAAAGACGTTTATAGGAAACCAAGGATGCTCAAGAAGCATTAAGGATAACCTTGGAAGAAGAACAAAAAGAGAAGGCCACATGAGAGGAAGCCCATCGCCATGAAACTAGTTGAAGAGAACATCCTAGAAATGAAGAGAACCCTAGAGTTGCAACTCCTACAGATGTAATTGCAACCTTACTGCAAAGAATCAAGATCCTAGAAGTAGAACAAGTTGCTCTAGAGAAAAGAACAAAATCCCACAAACAGGACCAGGGAGCATCGCAAAATCCTCCTTACCTCAACTACTATTCACGACATGCTAGCAATGAGACATGTCTGAATGGGAATCCTCCTCTTCAGAACAATCCAATGAATCTAATGATGGGTTATCAAAACCCACCCACAGGGTTGTTACTGACAAACCGACAATCTCAGAGTACTTTCTTAGGAACATACCTTGAATATGTAAAGGAGCCTCTAGACCAGAACATAAGGAGTGTGCAGCTACCCTGACCATTACCTAATCTCCTGAAGTTCAAGGGAGAAGGAGACCTGAACTCCCACATCAAAGATTATACTATAGCCATAAGGGAACTCCTTCTTTGGGATGGAGTTGTCGCGAAGATATTCCCAAAAATGCTTGAAGGCATCGTCCTGGATTGGTATTATTGTCTTTCATAATCTTCTATCCACTCATTCAGACAACTAATTGAAGAATTTATTATGGCATTTGACATGAACAAACTAGTAAAAATAGGGATTAGAGAGTTCCTCACGATAAAACAAGAACCAAATGAATCCGTAGCACATTTCGTCACCCGATGGAGACAAGTTCTCTATTCTTCAACCAGTGCTCCTAACATGGACCATCGAGAACTGTGTGACCTCCTCATGCATACCCTTAACAAAGACATGAGTGAAGATGTCCAAAACTACCATACGAATCTTATGAGGAAGCATTGGAAAGTGCCTTAAGAATTGACCAAGCCACCATCGACAGTGGTAGGAAGACTTATGATACATATGGAAGACTCAAGACATTCAAAGGAGTAGTACCACAAGAAAAGGATGTCAACATCGTGAGAAGTAATCTAAGTAATGACAAATGGTGATAAAGAGGAAATTGGGGGTCAAACAAATCTTCATACGACCCCAATACCTATTGCTAGTTCCATGGAAGGAAAGGTCATGAAACAAAAACTTGTTACGGTTACAACAAAGCTATTTCCAAACTCACACCCGATCAACAGAAAGATTTTCTCAAAATGCTCCAAAGCAAGGAGAAAGAACCTCAAATCAAGAATGGAAAAATTAACCAGAACCATGCCAAGAGTATAGAGCTGGACCAAGAGGTGTTCATAATCCATGAGGAAGAACAAATGGATCAAATAGAGGATGTCTTCTCACAAGTGATAAATTTGCTGAAAGTATATCCCTCACATCGAAAGACTTTTCTAGAGGTATTGGAAGTTGGATATTCCTCACAAGGAGAGTCAGCTCCTCTTACCTTTGATATTACTAAGCTAAACCAACAAGATAAGAAACAGGATTCACCTCTATACATAAAAATTCAGGTTGAAGAGGTCACTATAAAAAGGGTGGTGATAGACGAAGGATTGGAAGTCAATCTCTTGCCAATGTCCTTTCTATGACGAATGGGATACAACAAAATAGGAATCAAACAATAGACTACTACACTAAGAATTTACAATAGTCATGACATCTAAACAGTGGGGAAAATCAGTTTACCACTCAATCTAATGGGAAAAACTATCTCCACCAACTTCTATGTCCTTAACCGAGAAACCAGTTACAACATGATCCTTGGGAGACCTTGGATTCATGCCATGAAGGCCATTACCTCGACATTATTCCAAGAAATACATTTCCATCATTTGGGAAAAGTGGTCATAGTCAAAGTGGACCCTGATCCTTTTAGTGTCTACAAAAAGGAACAGGAGGAAAAGGACAAGAAGTTGAAAATGAAAGAAAGACAAAATGAAGAAACTTAGGATGTTAAAACAAGCGCAACCGCTCACAATATATCCTACCAAAGAATGGACAATCTTAAGGAATTCCCCTTTGATCCACACACCATTAAATCCCATGCACCGTTTGGCTTAGTAGCCATCCCATGTATTGATGAATGGGATATCAAAAACCATTTGATTGGAACAATCGAGATATTGAAGAAGGAGATGAAAAATAAGAAAAATGAACTTCCACCTATGAATTCGGAGAAGCGTCTCATTCACAAAACCATGAAAGACTATGGACTCTACATTTCAATGGAGCTATTTGTAAGATGGGGGCAGGAACCGGGATAATCTTAGCATCCCCTGATGGAAAAATCCTTCCTTTCACCTTTAGAATAGATTTCTCTTGCACCAACAACATAGTTGAGTATGAAGCCTTATCCCTAGGAGTCATGCTAGCCATGAGAATGGGGATCAAAAAAATCTCTGCCTTTGGAGACTCTCAATTGGTGATCAACCAAGTTGCAGACAATTATGAAACAATGTCTAAATGATTACGACCTTATAGAGAGACCATCAGGAAATTAGTTCAATTCTTCAACTTTTTCTCCATCAAAGCCATACCCTGAGAAGAAAAATAGGTAGCAGATTCAATGGCTACTTCAGCCACACTATTCTCACCACATGCTCAACTACAAAATGCAGAATACATTATTTCAGTATGTGAAGAGCCACTGTTAAATAGTGAGGAGCTGCCAAATATCCTAAATTATGCCATGGGTCAAGAAGAACAACCAACTAGAGACTACACTGAGAACGATGAAGCCATCCTAGAATATTTGCATGCATATGATGGGCTTCTAAGAGTCCACCATAAAAAGGGATACCTACTCCTCCTTCATCCTGAGGATTACTTTGGAAATGAGAAAGAAATCCTTCAAATCGAGGTGAACTCAGATTTACCACCTACACCGCAGAAGTTTGAAGGACACCCCTCCCTAACAGGAGATACGATCAACATCAACATCGGTACACCTAGAAGACCTAGGATGTTAAAGCTAGGAGGAGAGCTAAATGATGAAGAGCTAGAGGAATACATAGAGCTTCTCATTGAATACTCAGATGTATTCGCATGGGCATACTCAGACATGCTAGGATTAGATCCAAAGATTGTGGTGCACAATCTAATAACAAAACTAGATGCCAAGCCCGTAAAATAGAAACCAAGGCCCATAAAACCACAAGTAGACGAAATGGTGAAAGAAGAACTCAAAAAGTTATTAAATGTTGGATTCATCAAACCCATCAATTATTCCAATTGGGTCTCAAACATTGTCCCAGTCTTAAAGAAGAATGGAAAAATTTGGATATGTCTCGATTTTAGAGACATCAATCAATCTTGTCCAAAAGATGACTTCCCATTACCATCCATCGATCAAATTGTTGATTCAATGGTAGGCTATGAGGTTCTCTCCCTAATGGATGGGTTCTCAGGATATAACCAGATCAAGATTACAGAAGTTGACCAAAATAAAACAACATTTACCACTCCTTGGGGAACCTTTTGCTACATAGTCATGCCTTTCGGATTGAAAAATGCTGGAGCCATGTACCAATGGGCAATGACACACATTTTCCACAATTATATACATAAGATAGTAGAAACCTAGATAGACGATCTTCTGGCCAAATCAGAACAAAGGGAGAAACACATGGAGGATCTATGAAAAATCTTTGATAGGCTCCGAGAATATAAAGTAAGGTTAAATCCTAAAAAATGTGTCTTTGGGGTTATGACAGGAAAATTGTTGGGATTCATCATCTCATGAAGAGGTACTGATGTTGACCTAGCCAAAGTCAAAGCGGTCCTAAATGCAACTCCTCCAATAAGTGAAAGAACAGTAAGAGCCTTCTCAGGACAACTAGATGCAATCAAACGATTCATACCAGATATGAATTTCAAAATCCATCCAATCAACCAATTGTTAAAAAAGCCAGTGGGCATTACTTGGACCGTAGACTATCAAAATGCATTTGAACAAGTAAAAAGATTCTTATTGACCACACCTACGCTGATGCCTCCAAAGCATGACAAACCCTTCATTCTATACTTTAGGGCCACTGATATCTCTGTAGCCTACATGCTAGCTCAAGAGGATGAGGGTGGAAGAGAAAGAGCCATCTATTTCATAAGTCAGACTTTATTGGAATACTAGAAGAATTACACGTAGGCTGAAAAAGAGTGTCTGGCCATAGTTTTTGCAACTCGAAGGCTACGACATTACATGCTGAATCAAGAAACTAAAGTCATGATACGATCCGAACAATTGAGGACCTTTTTGAATCAACCTATGCTCTCAAGGAGAGTCAGTCGATTCATAACCTTGTTAAGTGAATTTGAACTAACTTATGTCAACCAGAAGGTAGTCAAAGGACAAATAATAGTGGACTGGTTAGTAAATAATCTAGTCCCCCAAGAAGAACCTGTGAATGAAGATTTCCCCGATGAAGAAATTTATGCAGTAGATTTGGAGAAATATGCCAACTTGTATTGGTATAGAGACACTGTAAACTACCTTGCGAATAGAACCTACCCAAAAAACATGACCCCCTTAGGAAAAATACGATTGCATGCCCTCACCGCAAGATATGTTCTGATACGTGACGTGCTCTATCGAAGAGCCCTTGACGGAGCATTGCTCCGATGTGTGGACAAAGAAGAAGCTCGCACGATACTGGAAGAGTGTCATAGTGGAATATGTGGAGGACACTTTGGAGGACATGCCACGATAAGAAAAATACATAGAATGGGATACTTCTGGCCCTGCTTACAAGGGGATATGGTTAAATTCGTAAAAAGGTGTTTGAAATGTCAGGCATACATGCATGTTCACCATACTCCAATAAGAGATTTACAACCAATTGTTACACCTTGGCCCTTCTCTACGTGGGGATTAGACCTAGTAGGAAAGATATTCCCCCCATCAACAAATGGACATCTATTCATCATAATGGCAATAGAGTATTTCACAAAGTGGGTGGAGGCCATGTCTCTCACCACAGTGTCGGGAGCCATGATCGCTAAATTCATCTTAAACCAAATCATTTGTCAGTTCGGAATCCCTCAAGTCATAGTGACCGATAATGCCTCATCCTTCAAAAACCTACAAGTGAGAGAACTATGTGAAAGGTTTCATATCAATCATAGTTCCCCTTCGGTCTATTACCCTAAAGGAAATGGAGAAGCATAGGCTACCAATAAAACTTTGAAGCCAATATTGGTCAAAATCGTAAAGGACTCCAAGAGAGACTAGCATCTGCAACTATATCCAGCTCTATGTGTCTATAGAATGAGTGTCAGGACACCGATTGGAACCACCCTCTATGCCCTTACCTTTGGATCAGAAGTAGTGCTACCATTAGAAGTAGAATTGCCTAGTCTAAGAGTGTCACTACAAGGATTATTGGACAATGAAGAATACAAGGTAGTCAGGTTGGCTGAACTAGAAATGTTGGATGAAACATGCCTAAGAGCCATTCAAAGGCATGACTCTTATCTTGCAAGAATGAAAAAGAAGTATAACAAAAAGGTCATTCCAAGGCCTTTTACAATGGAAGACTTAGTACTCAGGATAGACAATCTAATCGACAAAAGGGCAGGCGAAGGACAAAAATTTAGACCTAACTGGATAGGCCCATACATGGTTAAATAAGATATTGGAAATGATGCTTATCTCTTGTGTACAATGGAGGGAGAGGAATTTGGAGAAATAATCAATGCCTTTCACCTCAAGAAATATTATGTCTAAAAGACCAAAAAAATCATAAAACATAAAAATACAAAAAATTATAAAACTCAAAAAAGTCAAAAACAATTTGTTTCTTGCATTTCAGCATCATTATGTTCATCTTGCATTACCATTTGTAATTTGCTCTTACGCTATTTTCCATTTAGTAAGGAGTCTTGTGTTACCTAGATATATGTCATCCTTTTAGGACCTAGAGACCCCTCACTTTTTCTTTCACAATTTGCCATAATCCCCCTTCACTCCCAGTGAATCTAAAATCAAAGCCTAGCTCTTAGCTTTACACTGATCCAAGTCTTAATGAGTTAAGATGTTAGGTCTAAACAAAGTCAGTATTCAAACCTACAGTGTTCAAAGGAATCTTGCAAGTAGACCTTCCCAATTCTTCCCTAGTAGAAGAGAAGTCTGACCAGATTACGAAAGGTTTAGGTGGCGCTCAGCCCCTTATCTCTCTTGGCCAAAAAAGTTAGGAAGATCAAAACTTTAATGGAAGCAATCTAAGATATGAGTGAACAAAATAAGAGTGTAGAAAAGTGAGAGTTAAGAGATCAAATTATTAAAATTCCAAATAAGCATTCATTTCTAGAAAAGTCAGAAAAATCCAAAAAAAATGAGAAAAGAAGTGAGGAAAAATACAAAAAAAAAGTGAAAAGAAAAAAAAGAGTGAAAGAGAGAAGATTACTGAATGTTTGTACTCTTGTGTGGAGATCAATCTAAGCTCGAAGCCTCAAGAGTGACATTCTAAAAGAGAAAGTAAGGTACAAAGGACACACGCACTAGGCTGAGCAAAGCTGAAGAGTCTAGTTGTCTCTAGGATCATCTTCTATCTAGGGACCCTTGTTCTTTCCCATTTTTATCCTTTACCCTAGGTCTATCTTGCTTTCCATCTCTGATCTAAGTCTAGCAAACACCTATAAAACTTGATGACCGTCTAAGTTGAAATCCTGTCAAATTGTCTTGTCTAGATAAGGATCAGTGTTTAGGCTTTAGCAAAGCCTAGAAATCAGAAGCACTCCATAATTCATTTTTCATTACCCACTTGAGTTTCTCTAAAAACCCATCTCACAGCCCTGAATAGATTCCTTATATTAGGACAATCCGCAATCCCCTAAACTAAAAATGGTGTTTAAGAGAAGTCATCATGTTTGTCCCATATCACATTTATATCAAAATCAAAAAAAGAGTCACAAAGCAATAAAGTCAAATGTCATATCTCATGACATTCAATAAAGTATTGTAGTTTCATTTACTACATTTCTTGTGTGCCTGCATTATCATGTCATAAGCTACATATCATACATGTGTCCTTCAAAATTACAAAAGTATGTCATTCTTGTCATAATTGCATTTGGTAAAAGAGTTGAAAAGGTCAAAACATAATTAAAAACTTCCTCAAAACTTCCAAAACATGCACAAGAGATGAGTATAGAGTTCCACAAGGGAAAAAAACATAGAAAAAGATAAGCTTTCATAGATATATCTCAAGTTTTCACATACAAATGGTATCACAGAGCTAAGACAAAATTCTCTTAGGAGAAGTAGAGGCTCCCCATGCAAGGGAGCATGAGTTTGAGAAAAACAAGTCAAAGTTGGTTCCCTCCAATAGAATCCTCGGGGCTTCAGCTCCTCCTTCTATGAGTACCGCTTGTCACTCCATGGGACCTATGAGAGTGATGTGCTCTGTTGTGGGCATGTGATTGTGAAGGCCCCACCTTGCTAGTGCTAGAACGCCCAACATTAAGGTGAGCCATCTCCTGAAGCACTTTATTCTCACCCTAAAGCATGCTAACCTAGGTCTTCAAACTTGTGATCATCTCACACCCATGGTAGACATGAGCAAAAATGTCTGTGTGTCACCCTGCAGCAGGGGGCACACCAGGATCATCCAAGAGATGATCATGGGTCATCATAGTAAAAGGGAAGGTTAATCCAACATTAACCTCGTGAACCAAGTCCCTCCACTCTTCGACATTGCCTAAAAGGCCAAAACTAAAGTCAAGATCAAGTCAGTGCCAAAAGGAGAGAGAAAACAAAACAAAAGCCAAAGTAAAGTGCTTGTAGAGTAGAACTCACGTGGATCTCCAAGCTACCAGTTAGGGTCAAACTAACGCATCACCTCATCTGAGTGAGGAGGATGAGGAACAACAGGAGGACTCTCAAGAATGTTTGGAGCCTCATGCGAGACATCAATATCCTCAAAATCCTCATCCTTGAGAGGAGCCTCATCTGACGAATCATCACTATCAGGAACATAGTCCTCATCAGTGGACTCTGAATCAACAACCATAGTCACAGATCGGGAAGGAGTCCCATTCCCTCCCCTCCATCCTCCTCTAGAAGCTCTAGTAATGAAAACACCTAGAGTCAAGGGTGTCTAGACAACACTTCTCTGTCCAATCTCCCCCATCTCCTGAACAATTCTATAGCAAGTGGACACTGGGGGCAAGTCCTCTAAGACATCTTCTTCAAACTGCTGCAAGACTTGATCTACCCGATGAGCCTCAACCTAACCATTGCGATCTGTGATCTCTGAAGCCTCACGGTAGTGTGCTTTCACCTCACCATCTTGGGGCCAAGCCCCCTCCAAGTCATGGTAAGGATCAAAAATCACATCATCATCTATGAGAGTGGCAATGGTGGGAAGTGTAGCATCATAATGACCAATATGTGCCCACATTACCGCTCTTAGTAGTCCCTGTCTGGAAGAGGAATAAGCTTATGATAAGGCCTCATGTGCTCAAAGATCCATGTCATAATCAAAGAAGAGTGGTTGAAAGCTAGAGCCCCTCACCGAGAGATCTGATAAAAATCTTTGTAGACCATAGCCACGATGTTAGGTCCCCATGCATAAATTGTGTTAGGGTTAGCCGACAGAAGATATCAATTAAATGCAAATAAAGATTAAACAGAGGAATGAAAATACAAATAAATAATAATAGCGAGAGACAAGTTTTAACGTGGTTCACCCAAACTTAGGCTACATCCACTAACAGAGAGTCCAATATTATTATCCAGTAAATCAAACCGATTACAACCAGCAATCCCTGCAACTCAATACCACTGTAAATGCTACAATACAATATCAATGGAAACCCTAACCCTTAGCCGCTTTTATCAAGCTTTTTGTCAGTTACAAAAAATAGGGTTTTTATGTCAGCCAATGAAAAAATAACTCCCGGTGCCTTTATGGACCCTGCAAGGGGCGTTGCCCCTTGACCCCGTAGGAATTTGGGGGGAAATCACACCAATAAAAGTGGGGTAAATTTAACCTCTGAGTCTGATTAGGCTCTATATAACAACAAATTGTGCCCTCCTCTAGACTGGGAATGATGGGTGCCCAACACCATCTCAGACGAGCCGAGGCCTTGTCTCCTGACAGTCTCAAAGCAATCAAACCAATCAGAAACCTCCTCAGTTCTAAGTGGGATATGGAGCTAAGGTACCGAAGAAAGTAGAACTCCTGTCTGGTCTCTGGGATGATTAACCCCCATGAAAGCAGCCCAAGAAACCTTGTTCTCAGAAGACTTACTAGCAGGAAGAAATAGAGTTTGTCCCCTTATAGGGACCCCAAGAATATGATATACATCATATAGAGTGATAATCCACTCTCCTGAAATCTGTGGGAACCTGAATGTGTTCCTATCTGGATCCCAATTAGTCAAAATATCACAACATATCCGAGATATAGGATGGATCACAGGAACATGACAAACTCTACCAAGGCATGCCCTCTTCAGTATGACACGATCCTCTGCACTTAGGGAAGAAAACATCCCTGAAATCCACCCTTGCTCTCAGCTAGCATTCCATCGAATGCGTGTCTCCTACAAAATCAAAAGAGAAGTTTAGATTAGATCTCGTAAACTTGTAAAAACACAAAAAAAGTGTATAAACCATTGAAAATTGTAATAAACAGGCAGATTAAGTGACCAAGTTCATGTCAGTTTAGAGTGAAAGAAGCATTAGACAATGACAAATGTAGCCAAAAACCAATCCCATAGGGTCTCCCCCCGGGTGACCCAGGTGTTAGTCAGGATCTCCTTGGGCAACCTTGTTACAAAGAAGGATCCCCCAGGGTGACCCTGTTGTCAGACAGGATCTCCCTGGGAGACCCTGCTTGCCAAAAGGGGTGACCCTATGAGCAACCCCCTCAAGAAAAAATTGGTCCAAAAACTCTGTTTCTCAGCCAATTCCAAAAAGCAAAAGACTAGTCCTGCTCTAAACAATGAGACAAACACAATGCAACAAGAAAATCACCAAAATTAGATGATTTCAAGAGATTTTCACAAAAATTCAACCTAGGGTTTAGAGGAGAGTTTTTTTACTGATTACTTACCCAGCTCTCCGCGGCTGAGAAAGAGGCGGCCATCTCTGCGATCCCCTCAATGATACTTCTCTATCGGCTACTCACACAAACGATTCTGTCACTGTTTTGCTTTGATCTTACAATTTGGATCTCTTTGTTTGCCCTTATCTTAGTTTGATTTTGTGCATTTAGTCTAGTTTGTTTTTCTTTTATGCATTTGTTTCGTGCTTTGTTTTGCATGCTCTCATACCTATAGGTTCAAACTGACAAAAGCAAGCGACTAGTCAAACTCAAACGATCCATGGTAAGTTCGTCATTTTAGTTTTCATTATTTGTTTTGATATATTTAGATGCCAAACTAATTCTAGTTATTGTAGGTACAAATTGTGGAAAATTGACAACAGGTAAGGCCTAGTTCGGGAATGGTGTCTACCTTGCATGTAGACTATCATTCCCAAAGGGGGCAAATATGTAAGCACAAAAATCATGCACTACCTCCACGAGGACTCCTATGATGAGTCAAATCCTTGTCACGTACATGTAAGCAAGAAAATAAATCCTTTGGGCAGCAGGCCTCTTGACGACGTGTCCTCTCTTCTTATTTTGTGTCATTTCTGCTTTGTCGATTCTCCTTCTCCTTCTTCCCCATTTGTGACACTTTTCGACACTTGTTGCGACACTTGTCAATTTACATTTTCTAGCTTGCGACCTTAATCCTAGGCCTTGTGAGTGTCTTGTAGGTGAGTTTTCACCTCGTCCCTTTGTGTTTTCATCTAGTGCACCTCATAGAAGCCTTCTAAAGGTCCCTTGATCCCTCTCCCACTTTTTGTTTTTAGTTTTGACCTTCCTATCCAAATCTCTCCCTATTATTTCCAGATCTCCCCAGGAGATCTTGTAGACACAAGTGGAGATTTGGATTCTTTCTCATGATTGACCTGTTTCTTGATGCAGAAATCATCTTTTTGCTCCCTCTTTCCTTCTGCCACCTTGATTTCTGCATTCTGCCCTATTTCACCCTAGATCTTCCCAGGAAACCCATGGTCACCCCTGGGGCGACCCATGATCTCCCTAGGTGACCCTGTCTGACGAAAGTGGCGACCTTGTCTTCTTTTGTCCCATGGAAAAACTAAAGTTTCTCACATTTTTGCACCCTTTTCTCCCATTTTTATTTTTGTTTGCATGATTTTTGATCCTTGATATAGAGTTAACTATTTCATGCACCCACACATGTATAATTAGCTCTATTTAATCTCAAATTAACTCTCTAATTAAACTCATGCATTTCCCCTGTCTCCTTCTTCTTCAGTGATAAGCTATCATTGCTTCATCACTCTCCTTCTTGCTAAGTTCATTGGGTAATCAACCTTGTTAACTCCCCAATCTATTCTTGTTAATTCATCAATCAAATGAGTTAACTCTTCAATCTAATCTCTTCTTCAAACCTATAAATACCCCCTCCCTCAAGCACAAAGGGAGATAAATTCATTGTGCCCCAGCTCTTGCCAAGTTTTCTCTCCAACCTAGCATCCATATGCTCAATACAAGACATAAGTGCCTTTTATTTTCTTTCTTTCAATCAAGCAGCATCATGCTTCTCAATTTTCAGCCATTGTGCTCAATTCAAAGCTCACATCAAGCTCATACAAGCTTCACAAAAATCTTCTCTATGCTTCTTTGGGTCATTTTGTTGTCAAGAGAACCAACTACTATCACAAAAGGATTTGAGGTTGCCTACACAAGGATCACTGAGGGATAGTGGAGTCTTCAAATCTTCATCTATTCAGGTTCTTTTATTGCTTTCATGGTAATTAGACAATCATCTTGCTCTTGGGAATAGTATCATACTTGCTTTTTCCTTGATAGATTAGATCTTGTATGCTAGATTAGTCATTTTTGCATTCTTAGATCTACTTTGTTAGAAAAATTATCTTTCCTTTTTATTAGATTAAATTGCATTGAAAACACCAAAAACCCACAAAAACATAGAAGAAGAGAGACTAGTGACCCTTCGGGTCATAGGGTTATCTCAACCACCACAACAATTGAATGAAACATACAACAAAACACACAACAACAAAGGCCACAAAACTTATGACCCCCCTTCGTGAAGTCTAGCTCTCCAATGATCCAGACCCCCGCTGTGTCTCGCCTCCTCTTGACTAGCTAATTCCACATGAGTGAGAGTGACATGGCGGATCATACCGTGGCAAGGAGGGAAAGGGTCCATGTACATGTCGAGATCTGACCCAATAGCCTCCAGGCAATTAGAGTCATGATTTCGAGCGTACAGACATAGAGCGGGGCGAGGCTGACATGAGAGAGGTATTTTGCATTGACAACCTCCGTGTTGTCACGTGAAATTGCACCCTGCTTGAATGGGATTCCAAGCATTTCAATGACACAATGGGATTGATCTCTAAGTGTGGGACTTTGCTAAATGAGATCAAACCTCTGGAGAAGGCCGGATTCCTTGTCTAGTTATCACCTAAAACTACTGTATTTTGGGGTGAAAACGGGAAGAAATGTGCTAAAATGAAAGATAAAGCAACAATACTTAAAAACATGAAAGGGTGATGCACCAAATAGTTCTAAAGAACCTTTACAAAGACTAAAGTATGCACAATATAATTAGATATAGCAAGCAAATATACACAGAATAGATGATTCTAATAGAGGTAAGAAGCAAGATGATTGAGAGGAACAAGAAATATTCACAGACAACCATATGCAGATTCACACAGAGATAGAAAAATTAGCAAAAGGCATGATAGATTTCATATATCTAAAGAAAAGCAAGGTTGCAGCATGAAAAGTTCTGTTTGGAAATAGGGAGAACAGAATGTTTCCAAAAAATTTCCAACCCTTTTTACATCATAAGCCTCAGCTTATATAGCACTACAAAATACTAACCTAGGTCGGTTACAAAATCCACTCAGGGAGCTGTAATCAGAAATATCCTTGAAAGGACATCCACTTGCCAGGAGTAATGGCACGAAAAGATATTTCTAGGTCATTAATGCGAGCAGCTGCATCATCAATCTGATCCTTAGAAACAGTGGAGGATAACCTAGCATTGAACGTGAGCAGCTACTTCTGACAGTTCTCGACAATCAAGTGGCGGAGAAAAGACTGAAGATGAAGTGGTGGCGGGATATTTTGGGCCATCAATGCAAGATGTGCCCTCCCATGCAGCAATAAATGCAAAAAATATCTGCACCAACTCAAGAAAGTCGTTGCCCAAAAGTCCACCCAACCGACATGCAGATCCAACTCCAAAAAAAAAAAACTTTCTAAAGAATTCCTGCCAAAATGTCATCATCATGATATTTTCAAATCTCTGCGGGACATGATTATCCCACATGCACCCGAAGGAGACCCCTTCATCACTTTATAAGCTAGGCCATGAGCATACATAATGTTGGTGCTTTTGCTCCCGATGACATCATCATAAGTCTCATCATCATCCTCCTTCAGCATGATATCTGGTTGCTCTAAATATCACCCTAACGTCAACAGGCCTCAGCACCATCACCCGTCGACCAGTCCTCTAACATCGGTGAGCCATCGGCATGTCCGGCCGATATGAAAAGTCACCCCGATATGAAATTAGCCCTGAGCCTCATCATCATCTTCAAGACCCGTGAAATATCCTCCTGACGGAAGAAGCATGATATAAAATATCACCTCGATGTTTAAAAATCAGGATGATGTCAACAAGATGTCGGGGAGGAAAGATCCTCCTGATCATGTTCATACAATATACCTCTTCATATCTAGGTGATGTCATCAGCACATTAGAGTAGGGTGATATTTAGAAGCAAGAGCGATATTTGTAAGGTACCTGATATTTAGAAATATCATCCTGATGTTCAGAAATCAGCCTGATGTGAAATATCTGCCAACATCCTGATGATGTCAGCAGCATGTTGAAAAATCAGGATGATCCTCGAATGCTAACTGATGTTAAGAAAAAATGAGCTCCCTCAAACCTTGAAGACATCATCATGATATTGGGGCAGGATGATATTCAGAAATATCCTCCCCACAAAATATCAGGTTGCACTGTAGCCTCATCGTAAGATCGGGGTGATCTTAGAATATGACTGATATTTGGAAATATCACCCCGGTAGGAATATGCATGAAGCTGTGAAACAAGCGGATATCGCCCTGACATAGGAATGACGTTAGCAGCATGTTGGACGATCCAGCAAACATGAAGTGAAAAGATAACATCAGGATGATCTTCAACTAAGATCACCTAATATTCAAATGTGATGACCCCTCAGAAGATCGGGTCATACTTAGAAATTTCGTAGCACCAACATCAGGATGATCTTCAACTAAGATCACCCAATGTTAAAATATCACCCGATGTATGAAATATGATCCGGTATATGAAATATGACCCTATGGAAAGAAGATGACCCAATATTCAAATGTGATGACCCTCCATAACTTCCTCATCTTAGCAAATTTCAGGGTGATGTAAAAAATAAACCTGCCTATTTTTCCAAGCTCTTTCATATGGTAAGCCTCTTCAAGCAAGCTTCGGATTTTGAAATTTGGGTTAAGACCTCAGGATCACAAATATGGCTTTCATGGGGATATGCATACTGACTGGTCCTGCTTGAATTATTTTGACTCCTGCCAGAGTAAAAATAGGCCAACAATTTTGGTGACCTCTATGGGATGTTTGCCTACTAAACATGAGATCAGTGACCTTAAGCATCCATTGGGCATAGAGTCAAGTTTAAAATATGCTGGGAAACTAGGACCTGCCTCTTAAAACACAAAAAGGGGAGAAGGCCTACTTTCTCCTAATGACAAAGCAGCCTGTGCAGAAGCACTTAGGGAAGTAAAAGGATCTAAACTACTGTGCAATAGCACTTATTAAAAACAAGAAATCTAACCTACTAATTTACAGGGTGTTCATACCTCAAAACATATTTTCAAGTGTATCCCATTGACTGGGATATGCAGATTTTCTCCATTCATATTTGACAACTGAAATGCATTGTGTTCCTTGCATTCAGTAATGAGAAAGGGGCCACTCCACATGCTGTCAAATTTGGAATGCTTCCCTGGTCTACTCCTCAACTCATTCCATTTAAGCACCATATCACCCACTCTAAAATGTCTGGGGGTGGCCTTCTTGTCAAAATTTCTCTTTGTTTGTAGCTGATGATGTTCCATGGCTGCCATAGCTTTATCTCTACTTTCCTCCAACTCCATAAGCTGAGCACACCTTACAACCATGGGGCTTTCTACTTCAAGCATTTCTAGATGATGCATGATGTCTAATGCTAGCAGCTCTATAGACATAGGCAACCTTGCCTCTTTTCCATACACTAGCAGATAAGGGGAGTTCTCAATAGACCTCTTAGGAGTTATCCTATCAACCCATAGAGCAAACTTCAAATTAGTGTGTCAGGTCCTCTGATTACTCTCCATTGCCCTCTTAATAATCCTAATGAGATTTTTGTTTGTGGATTCAGCCAAACCATTACCCTGTGGGTAATAATTTGATGAAGTATTCAAATAAATCCCATTCTTGACAGCCCAGTCAGTTATTCTCAGGCCAACAAAAGCTAGAGCATTATCGGAGATGATTGATTTAGGCACTCCAAATCTGGAGACCAAATCACGATAAAAATTTAAAACAACACTCTCATTAGATTCTTTCAAAACCACTGCTTCAGTCCATCTTGTGAAGTAGTATGTGGCTATGAGTATCCACCTATGGCCTGCACTTGATGGTGGGTTGATAGGTCCAATAAAATCAATGCCCCATCTCATAAAAGGCTGCTCTACCTGGATTGGGTGTAGAGGCAAAGCTAACAGCCTCTCTTTTCCTACAAAAAGGGCACACTTAACACACTTTCTAGCCCATGCATGGGCATCCTTAAATAAGCTAGGCCAATAATAGACAGCTCTCATTACTTTCCAAGCAGTAGTTCTTGGGGCAAAATGTCCTCCTGCTGTTCCATCATAGAATTCATGTAGCACCCTGTCAGTCTGATCAGTATTAATGCATCTAAGCAATACACCATTAAAGTCCTTTCTAAAAAGGATGCCTTCTATTAAAACATATGGAATGGATTGTAACCTGAAGCATCTTCTTTTAGCTTTATCTAAGCCTGCAGGACATCTACCAGCTTGCAGAAATTGGGTCATATCATTAACCCAACTAGTACCTACTGCTGCTGTATCATATTGATGCTCCTCCTCTATGATCAGGAGCACCTCTTCTTCTTCTCCTACCTCATCCTTAGAACTAGTGGCAAGCTGCTCACTGAGTCCTCTGCCTCTGACCAGCTTGGTTATCTTGATCTCCACATCATATTCCATGACCTTGGTTATCTAACCAGCCCTTTTCTCATTAACATCCTTACTCAGCAGGAACTCCTTCACACTAGGATGAGCCACCATCAGGTGTATCTTGTTATTTGAAACAAGATGCCTAAACTTTTCTTGGCTCTTGACTACTGCCAAGACATGCTTTTCAATGAAGCTATACTTCTGCTCATACTCCTCCAACCCTTGGCTGAAGAAGGCGATCAGTTGTTCGAAACCCTTGCTCTGCTACTGCACCAGAATAGCGGAAATGTTATCCAGGCTGCCATAATCATACAGGATGAAGTCCTTAGAGAAATCAAGATTGATCAAGGTTGGTGTAGTTGCTAATGCCTCCTTTATGGATTGGAAGCTAAGTCTGGCCTCTGACATCCAACTAAAAGTTATGTTCTTTTTCAACATAGTCATCAAGGGCTTTAAGGGATTTGCAATATTAGGTATGAACCTTCTTAGAAAGTTAATTCTGCCAATGAAGCACTGCAGTCCCTTCTTATGATTGGGTAAGGGCAATTGCAAAATGGCCTTTATTCTCTCCTCATTGATGGTAATACCCTCCTTTGACATAATATGCCCCAACAACTTGCCCTCCTGTATAGCAAAAATGCATTTCTTTGGATTGAGGGATATCCCAAACTCTCTACATCTTTCAAAGACTAGCCTTAGGTGGGATAAATGCTCAGATGAATTTTTAGAGAAAACTGTTATATCATCCAGGTATACCAGGACTAGCTTATACATCAGACCCTTAAAGGCCATGTCCATGGCTCTTTGAAAAGTAGAGCCAGCATTTGAGAGACCAAAAGGCATCCTCTTGTAGGCCATAGTACCCCACTTGGTTGTGAAAGCAGTCTTGAATTGGTCTTCTTCCTTGACTAGCACCTAATTATAACCAGAAAACCCATCAAGCAAAGAAAACCTTTCTAAACCAGCCACCACCTGCAGAATTTGCTCCATTGAAGGCAATGGGTAGTGGTATTTTAGGGAGGCTCTGTTGAGGTCTCTGAAGTCAACACACAGCCTGACCTCCCCATTTTTCTTCCTCACAGGCACAAGGTTAGAAACCCAAGAAGTGTGCTTGATTGGAAAGAAGATCTTCCCCTCAATCAGCTTGGTTAGTTCTTTGATCATCAGGGGTTCTAGCTTTGGATTCAAAGGTCTCTGTTTCTGCCTCACAGGTTTTATACCCGGCTCTAACTGTATGGTGTGTTGGGCAATATGAGGATCAAACCCCTTTAAGTCTATATAATCCCAAGAAAACACCTCTTCAAATTCTTTACAAAGAGCAATGAAATCTCTTTTGTCTTCTGCTGAGCAGATTTTACCAATTTTAAGGAGTCTACCCTTGAAAACTTCTAACTCTTCATAATGGTCCTCCTTCACTCGCATATTGGTTTTTGTCTTCTTCTTTTGGTCATCAGTGCCAAAAATAGATTCCAAGGTGACCAATCCCTTGGGTAGCTTATTTGTTCTCAACTGAATGATTTCATCATTGTCATATTATTGTTTGAGCTTATTCTGATTCATCATGGAAAACTCATCCTCCTCTATTAGGAACCTCAGGATCTGCTCATCACTGTCAAAAACTTTCCAGTGAATATTATTATCAGATATAGAAGGCCTAGAAATTATCTTTACATGAGGTTGAACCTTCTCCCTTTGAATATCACTGGGGATGTCAAATTGAGCCCCAATTGAAGCTAATATGTCAGCATGATGGTTCTGACTCCTTGGAATGGAGATCAAATTGAAAGCATCAAACTCTTCAATTAAATTCTATACCTTGTGTTTGTAGCACTTCAAGGCATCACTTTTTGTAAGGTGCAATCCCCTCACCTAATTCACAATGAGCTCACTATCTCCAAACACCTGTAGATAGCCAATCTTCCTCCTTCTTGCCCACTCTAAACCTTGGATCAACCCTTCATACTCAGCAGTGTTGTTAGTACAAGAAAAGGCAAAACAAAAAGCAGCATAATAATTTTCACCTTGTGGTGACACAAGCATTGCACCACCACCAAATCCATTTCTGCCCCTAGAGCCATCAAAGTACATTTTCCATACCTCATGATGATGCTCTACCTACTACTTTGCTTTCTTCAGAAGACTTGGAATTGTTGTTTCATGCTCATGCAACATGTACACTCCCATGCCAGCTTCTTGGATATGTCCCTCAAGATCTTCTACAACATTTTTAGAGGCCCACTCCTTCAAGAGTACCTCTGGTATGCTCTTAGCTTGTAGTTCTTGAGCAGCAACTAGTTCAAGGTCATCAGAGATAATGCAATTTGCATTAACAACACTGGGTGTGTAAGGTTCTATGTGATAGTCTGAAAGTAACTCAGATTTTAAAGTTACTTTGGTGCCATATCTGGTCCTAAAAAACATGTGGGACCAGTTAGAAGATAGATATCCTCTAATTTTGGCTATAAATTCCCTTGATAAGCACATGGCAAAATGAGGAGGCAAATCTATTATGAACACCTCCTGTGAAATAGAAACATTGGGGCAGGCATGTAGGGTGAGACCTAGGTCTCTTATGATACCCACAGTATTAACAGATGTTCCATCCAACTGGAGTACACCTTTCTCAAGTGGCTGGTACTTAAGCCCTAACTAATCTGCAATCTGCTTAGGCATGACAGAACTACTTGCTCCACTATCCACCATGCAATTGTGCACCAATTTGTCCCCAATTATCAGTGATACATAAAAGGGAAGAGGTTTAGCACCTTGGTTAGGCTGCTTGATATCATCTTGGGATGAATTAGTAAGGGCAGTCCTATTAGGGTCAACAATGGTATCATTGGATACCTTCAAATCAGACAAGGCAGACTGCAACATCTTCTTTTGGCCAGGGATCTCTAAAGAATCCCACATAGACATGGTTACACTCATCTTTTTCATGTTTTCAATAATATTGAAAGGTGGAGAGGCACCTACCTTCTGACTTGACTTTGTAGTAGCAGTATCAGCCTGCAAATGAGGTATCTCCCTTGTTGTTTCTGGTGCACCTCTTTGCAAGATGCAAGGAATGCGGGATGTGGAAACATCAGTATGTTCTCTACCTTTGCTTGTTGCTGGATCAACCTCATAACCCCTCTTCTTAGCCCTTGTATTGGTAGCAACTGGACTATTATCACTGTTTACCCCATAGAATTCTCCGTCCTGCCAATTCATGAAAGCAGAATCATTCTGAGGTTGCTCTTGTTTTTGTGCAACTCCATCATTTTGTGTGTATGGCTATGTAGTTGCCACATTTTGTGCCATCAGAGCCTGATTTAGGACTCCACTTGAACAGGCTACCTGATTGTGTGGCATATGGCATGGGACACACCAGTCATAAATAGCTGCAATGTTATTCTGTACAGGGACAAGGTCCCTTGCTATATTAATAGGTGTTGGATTGTAAGGCTGAAAAGGCCTTTGGTTCATATTTTGCTTGGCACCTTGGTAGTTGTTCTGATAAGATGGCCTATTGGCCTGGTAAGGTTGACCCTACCCTTGATATGCTTGGTTATGCCCCTGATATTGTTGTTGATAAGGTTGCCTACCTTGAGACCGCTGCTTCTTAATGTTTACTAGATCATTCCCAAAAGTCTACAGAAGATTTTCTATTTTTTGTTAGCTACTTTTTATCTCTTTTAGCTCTTGAGATGAACTAGAGGCAACATGCTCAGAAGTAGAGGTACTTGGTAATGCTGCAACAATAGGTGCAGGGACAAAATATGGGGTGGGTAAAGGCATAGAAGCCTGGATCTCAAGAAAAATGGGCATTGGGGACCTAGGTGCTATTTTTCCAGCCTCAATTAGACTGTTCTCTGCTCTAATGGTAATTTCATAGGCATCAGGTAGTCTTACACCTCCTAGTGATTGTATCATCACTGAAATATCACTATTTAAATATTTCAAAAAATATAAGAATGCATACTCAGCTGGAGGTCTTACCGTGGCAGGGATTTTGTCCCATGTCTTCTGAAATCTAAAGTTGAAGTCCATCATTGGTTCCTAAGGAGCTCTCTTTATGGTGGTCATCTGTTCCACCAATGATAGATTATCTAATTTATCCTGGAACTGCTTATTCAGCTTGTCTCCTAGTTCATCCCAGGTCCCTATAGTCTGTACTGGTAGACTTTTGAACCATTGCAATGCCTTTCCTTTGAATGAGGTAGCTAGTAATCTGATGGCCACATTTTCTTGTGTTACATGATGTACTCCACATAGAGAAGCCACATCTCTTATGTGTTCAATAGGTGTAGTTTGGGTCTCCCCTGTGAAATAGGGCAAGCTCTTCAAGGATGCCATAGGTATGGCATCATGTACTGCTAAGTTCAAAGGGCTTCCCCCATCAAAAGCCACAAATGGCTGATTTCTTGCCATCTAAGCAGCTGGAGGTGGGTTTGCTTGCGTTGCTACAAGGACTACGGAGGCAATCCGTCTGAAATTTGGAGGAGTTGACAATGTCCTTTTAGAATAGAGAGTTCTTACTATAGTTCTACTCTGCCTCCTAGGTGGAGAAAGCTGTAGATAATCAAATGAGCTGGAACTTGAACTCCTAGTTTATATCCTTTTCATAAAAGTATATCAGCAGAACTAGTTTGCCTAATCTTCCTCAGTATGAGTCGCTAGATATGTAATTTTTAACCTGTTATAGGTTAGAAAATCACCGGTTGCACATCAAAACCAGTAATAAGAGTTTGTATAGTCCCACCGGGCGTGCCAGAAACTATTGTCACATGAAATTACACCCTGCTTGAATGGGATTCCAAGCATTCCAATGACACAATGGGATTGATCTCTAAGTGTGGGACTTTGCTAAATGAGGTCAAACCTCCGGAGAAGGCCGGCTTCCTTGTCTAGTTATCACCTAAAACTACTATATTTTGGGGTGAAAAGGGGAAGAAATGTGCTAAAATGAAAGATAAAGCAATAATACTTAAAAACATGAAAGGGTGATGCACTAGATAGTTCTATAGAACCTTTACAAAGACTAAAGTATGCACAATATAATCAAATACAGCAAGTAAATATACACAGAATAGATGATTCTAACAGAGGTAAGAAGCAAGATGATTGAGAGGAACAAGAAATATTCACAGACAACCATATGCAGATTCACACAGAGATAGAAAAATCAGCAAAAGGCATGATAGCTTTCATATATCTAAAGAAAAGTAAGGTTACATCATGAAAAGTTCTGTTTGGAAATAGGGAGAACAGAATGTTTCCAAAAAATTTCCAACCCTTTTTACATCATAAGCCTCAGCTTATATAGCACTGCAAAATACTAACCTAGGTCGGTTACAAAATCCAATCAATGAGCTGTAATCAGAAATATCCTTGAAAGGACATCCACCTGCCAGGAGTAATGGCGTGAAAAGATCTGTAACAGGGGCAGATGGAAGATATTTCTGGGTCATTAATGTGAGCAGCTGTGTCATCGATCTGATCCTTAGAAATGGCAGAGGATAACCTAGCATTGAATGCGAGCAGCTGCTTCTGACAGCTCTTGACAATCAGGCGGCGGAGAAAAGACTGGAGATGAAGTGGTGGTGGGATATTTTGGGCCATCAATGCGAGCTGTGCCCTCCCATGCAGCAATAAATGCAAAAAATATCTGCACCAACTTAAGAAAGTCGCTGCCCAAAAGTCCACCCAATCGACATGCAGATCCAACTCCAAAAAAAAACTTCCTGAAGAATTCCCGCCAAAATGTCATCATCATGATATTTTCAAATCTCTGTGGGACATGATTATCCCACATGCACCCGGAGGAGACCCCTTCATCACTTTATAAGCTAGGCCATGAGCATACATAATGTCGGTGCTTTTGCTCCTGACAACATCATCATAAGTCTTATCATCATCCTCCTTCAACATGATATCCAGTTGCTCTAAATATCACCCTGACGTCAGTAGGCCTCAGCACCATCACCTGTCGGCCAGACCTCTAACATCGGCAAGCCATCAGCATGTCTGGTCGATATGAAAAGTCACCCCGATATGAAATTATCCCTGAGCCTCATCATCATCTTCAAGACCCACGAAATATCCTCCTGATGCGAAATATCCTCCTGACGGAAGAAGCATGATATAAAATATCACCCTGATGTTTAAAAATCAGGATGATGTCAGCAAGATGTCGGGGAGGAAAGATCCTCCTGATCATGTTCATACAATATACCTCTTCATATCTAGGTGACGTCATCAGCACATTAGAGTAGGGTGATATTCGAAAGCAAGAGTGATATTTGTAAGGTACCTGATATTTAGAAATATCATCCTGATGTTCGGAAATCAGCCTGATGTGAAATATCTGCCAACATCCTGATGACATCAGCAGCATGTTGAAAAATCAGGATGATCCTCGAATGCTAACTGATGTTAAGAAAAAATGAGCTCCCTCGGACCTTGAAGACATCATCATGATATTGGGGCAGGATGATATTTGGAAATATCCTCCCTGCAAAATATCAGGTTGCACTGTAGCCTCATCGTAAGATCGGGGTGATCTTAGAATATGACTGATATTTAGAAATATCACCCCGGCAGGAATATGCATGAAGCTGTGAAACAAGCGGATATCACCCTGACATAGGAATGACATTAGCAGCATGTTGGGCGATCCAGCGAACATGAAGTGAAAAGATAACATCAGGATGATCTTCAACTAAGATCACCTGATATTCAAAGGTGATGACCCCTCAGAAGATCGGGTCATACTTAGAAATTTCGTAGCACCAACATCAGGATGATCTTCAACTAAGATCACCCGATGTTAAAATATCACCCGATGTATGAAATATGATCCAGTATATGAAATATGACCCTGTGGAAAGAAGATGACCTGATATTCAAATGTGATGACCCTCCATAACTTCCTCATCTTAGCAAATTTCAGGGTGATGTAAAAAACAAACCTGCCTATTTTTCCAAGCTCTTTCACATGGTAAGCCTCTTCAAGCAAGCTTCAGATTTTAAAATTTGGTTAAGACCTCAGGATCACAAATATGGCTTTCATGGGGATATGCATACTGACTAGTCCTGCTTGAATTATTTTGACTCCTGCCAAAGTAAAAATAGGTCAACACTTAGGATAGAGGATCATGAGATCCGTTGGGACGTTGTTTCGATACTGTGTGATAGAATCAGATGGATTGTGGCTTCTCTGGTTGGTGAGTTCCTCTGCCCAAACAGGCAATCTTGAGGGTTATCTATAGGATGGGGCACTGTATTG
Organism: Cunninghamia lanceolata; assembly: GCA_027924645.1. NCBI lineage: Eukaryota > Viridiplantae > Streptophyta > Pinopsida > Cupressales > Cupressaceae > Cunninghamia > Cunninghamia lanceolata. The sequence continues at coordinate 5,628,538 of BSBN01000828.1, forward strand.
TCATGGATGTTTACACATGGCATCCGTTAATCATGGGGCCCATGTGTTTTCGGTCATCTATACCATGATTTACATGACTGTGTCTACTGTAGAGGGTACAATTTGTCAGCTAGCATTACATTGTTATAAGTATGGGCTTGGGAGCACATCCCAGTTATCAGACTGATGACTCAGCATCACCATGAGAGGGGGAGCCGTATGCTTTTCTGTATGAGGGTGTGATCACACACAAGCGGCTTAGTTCTATGAGCTTTTGGAGGCGGCAGATTGACAAGATGGATATCTTCATTTGGAGACCATGGCTACTATGCGAGGCATGGGAGGATGAGCATGATTAACTGATGTATTGTAGGTAGCCCAATATCTGTTTGGCCAACGAGTGGAGACCATTAAGAGATACATGTCAGAGTGGGTATTGAGACAATTTGGTTTTCTGTAGAGGGAGCCTATTGGAGAGGTGACACATGCATGGATGCGATGGGAGGTTGGGGATTGGGATGCTGAGATTCCAATGGGCATAGCATTGGGAGAGTTGCAAGGACTTTCCCTAGTTAGGTGGGATTGGGATTCAAGGTTGGTTGATCTAGGGACACTACCAGCTTATGATAGGTACTGGCAGACACACAGGCCAGTGAAGCTGACCACACCAGGGGTGGTAGGAGCAGTACGAGAGGCGTTGGTGCTGGGTGGAGAGGCAAGGGCCAAGTGGGAGCCTAGAGAGTAGGCTAGAAAGAAGGCTAGTGGTGAGGACAGAGGCCAGTAGGCTGATGTACAGATGGCAGAGGTAGAGGATCCAAAGCCAGTGATACGGGTTGCAGAGACTAAGCTGTAGCAGACACAACAGCTTCTATAGGAGGAGATCACACAGAGGACATGCTTGGAGCTCTAGATGGTGAGGTTGAGGAGGGATAGAGATGCAACGAGGGTGGAGGCTAGACAGGCTGAGGCCCAAGCCTAGGTACATGGACAAGCAACAGCAACGGTACATGCAGCTTTTGCAGTGGCACAGATAGCTTTTGTTGCGGCACAGGTAGCTTTTGCAGCAGCATAGGCAGTACCACCACCACTAGACGATGATGGGCATATTGCCTAGTTGACATTAGAGTGAGACATAGTAATACAGCTACATCTAACCACAGAGGCCACCCTACAGCGGGTTAGGCAAGAGAGAGATTATGCACACCATGCAGTGGGTGCAGATCAGTTGACTTTATTTGTAGATCTCACCCAAGTTTAGGGAGAGCTGATGACAATGGGGAGAGAGGCTGAGTATTACAAAGGCCTCTACTTTGGTGTGGTGCCAATAGATTAGAGGGAGCCAAGCTTCTGAGAGCATAGCAGGTCAGGGGCTTCCTTGTCACGTAGGACTGGGAGATCAGTTTCATCTGTTAGGGGACCACCACTGGATCCAGGTGGAGGAGGACCAGCAGGGGGACCTTCACCAAGTATAGGTGGAGGACATGGATCACAGCAGGTGGGTAGCTCTACCCACTAGCTGACACTAGAGCATTGTGTATTTGTATATGTTGTACTAGTTATTTTGTATCATTGACACACTTTGTATATATTGATTGATGCATGCATGCATTGGATGTATATTACGGGCTCTTGATAGCCATGATGTACTTTTTGATGTATATTAGGATGTACATATGGACTTTTGATGTAGACATGGACACTTGTATTTTGATGACCTTCACGTGATGATATATGATGACTTGATGATCTTTATGTTCATGGATGTTCATGCTTTGTTTTTGTGATGTATTTTTGTATGATATGGATTTGATGACATGTATTTATGATTATGTATTCATGTGATGATGTTTATGCTTATAGATGTATGACATATGATGACATTATGATATGATGATGATTTTACATGATGACATAGATGCTTATAGATGTATGACATGTAATGACATGATATGATGATGATTTTACATGATGACATAGAAGCTTATAGATGTATGACATATGATGACATGATGATATGATAATGATATGATATGCAATTTCTAACATGTGGCTTTGCAGATAGCCATCAGATGGTAATGGAGATAGAAGAAAGTGGAGAGAGAAGAGACATGATAGAGAGACAATTGATCAATCTTTCCTTGAAAATCTATGTGATGATTTGGATAAATGGATGGTTAAATAGATGAGCTTGTTGCAATGGTTTCACAAATGTTTATAAAGAGCAATCCTTATTTTTGATATAGCACATGGATAGTTTTCCACCAAGGTATAAAAGACCAAGGTGCTGTGATATCCTAGTGTGAGGACGTTGACTCTGCAAACAAGTGGTTTGAACTTAGATCCCTTAGACATAATATAACCTTGTTGGATATGTGAATGAGCCATAGTCTTGAACATAAAATAAAATTTAATACATAAATGTAAAAAGTATATTAATATGTAAGATGCTAGGTTGTAACACATGCACAAGATAAATATGATGCTAAGGAAGATAAAAGATCATTCCTCAAACATGGAACACAAAAGCAATGACTATGCCCCCAATCTGTACTGCATCGCAATATACCAAGATATAGATAAATCAAGGTAGTTTTGAATAGGTAATGGGAAAGGACAAAAATATAAACCAAAGAGAAAATTGACTAACTTACAAAGTAAACATACAGCCAACATATTCTCTTGCCAAAGAGGTTTCTCAAGATAGATTGGATAGATTGGATAGATAACAACTTTATTGTAGGAACGATATATCCATTAAAGGGTGTTAATCTGTTGATAGGATAATGTCTGGTTTCAAGAAATGAAAAATGTATAAGATTCCTAGTCTAGTTTTGACAATGGAACATCATGTATAAGACAATTGATTGATGTAGCAGATGTTGGCAATTGATATGTACGACAACATATGGCTCCGCAAGTAGGTGTCTTTGCATCAGGTTGGTTAAGTACTTTTGCTTTAAAAGGATGCGTAGTTTTCTTGTTTTGCTACTTGAGTTAGGCAAGTCTAGGTGGTAGGATGGATTGTGATAAATGGAAGACTAGAGAGATGGAGTGTCAAATGGATTGAGATGGATGAAGAATGATGAATCGTATGTGCCTGAGTACTAGAAACTTCCTTTGTATTCCAGACTGCCTACATACCCTGTATCCACAGGATCAAGGCACATTATGATGAAAGATGAAAATGATAATATGTAGTTCTAGGTAGAGTGATGAATGGTTCAAGGTGTTTGAGCTTGGGTAGGTGAAATGATGACATCTTATGTACCCGAGTACTGCAAACTTCCTTCGTAATCTAGACTGCCTACATACCCATATCCATGGGATCAAGGTACCTTAAGATAGATGAGATGATATGTAGTTCTAGGTTTTGTTTGATGATGTGGGATAGGATGAGCTAAGGGGACATGGTGATATCTTATGTACCTGAGTACTGGAAACTTCCTTCATATTCTAGACTGCCTACATACCCATATCCATGGGATCAAGGTACCTTAAGATTGAGATGAGATGATATGTAATTCTGGCTTGATGATTGATAATGATTTGTGTTGTCATTGTGGGGAACAATATATCCCTAGATCAACGCAAGGATGAAGGTGTTTGGTTTCAAAAATGAAAACATCTCATATAAGATGCCTAGTCTGGTTTCAAGAGTGTGACAATCTATATAAGATGATTGATATGAATGATGGATTGGTTTAATGTGTTTTTGTTTTTGTTTGAAGGTTGATGTGTTTTTGTTTTTGTTTGCGATGGTTGATGAACTACGAACAAGGATCCATTCCTAGACCTAGGTTAAGGAAAGAGTTGCCCCCATTCCAGTAGAGGTGTATTTATGGATGACTAACATAGGATAACTTACATTGACATGGATACTTTACATAGGATAAGCTGATATAGGATGAGGGATAACTGACATAGGATAACTTTGACATAGGATGAGGGATAACTAACATAGGATGAACTGACAATTGACATGGATAACTTTGACATAGGATAAGCTGATGATTGACATGGATAACTTTGACCTAGGATAAGCTGACAATTGACATGGATCATTTTGATATAGGACAAGCTGATGATTGACATGGATAAATTTGACATAGGATAAGGATGATGGACATTGACAAATTTCCAAGCTATTCTAGATAGGGAAATGGAAATGCAAAAAGATCAATGATTTGATTATGGATGGATGGATGAAGATTTATTATGAAATGGACATGGAATTAAAAAGACTTGATAGATGATGGATGTTCACTCTACACATAGCACTTGTTTGCTATGTTTTCACTATGGTACTTATCCAAGGCGACTATTTACCAGGTTTTCACCAGAGGATGGATTTTTTTTTTTATTATTATTGATTTTTTTTATTGATTTTTTTTTTTAAATTTTTTGCTAAGGATACACTGAGGATCAGGCAAAAAACTTCTTGAGATGAACACTGTTGAGTGGTTCATCTAGAGGAATGCCTTTAGGTGTTGCTAAAGTAAAAGCTCCTGATCCATATGTTGTTGTGATAATAAAGGGTCCTAAACAATTAGGCTCGAACTTGCCCTTCTTTTCTTGATCTGCTTGATTTCTCTGATTTTCCTTTAAGACAAGGTCATCAACTTGAAACCGTCTTACCTTGATCCTCTTGTAATAGTTGCACCGGAGGCAGTTTTGATAGACATGGAGATGATTGAGTGCAGCAAGGCACCTTTCATCTAGTAGTTCTAGCTCAGCTAATCTAGAAGTGTGATACTCCTCTCCATCAATCAGGTGCTACATAGATACTCTGAGGGATGGGATCTCTACCTCTATAGGTAGAATGGCTTCAGAGCCATAGACTAGGGCATAGGGTGTTGCACTAGTTGGTGTGTGGATACTAGTGCAATAGGCCCATAGGGCAAGATTGAATTACAGGAGCCAATCACGACCAGCTTCATTGACCATTTTCTTGAGGATTTTGAGAATGGTTTTGTTGGAAGCCTCAGCTTGGCCGTTACTCTACGGATAGTAGGGAGTGGAAAAATGATGTTGGATATTGTATTGAGTGCATAAGGAACAGACATCTTGATTCTTGAATGGCCTCCCATTATCAGTGAGAATAGCTTGGGGGATATCGTACCAATAAATGAGGTAGCTAAGGATAAACTTGGTTATTTGCTTGTCGGTGATATAAGTCATGGGAATGGCTTCGACCCACTTCGTGACATACTCAGTGGCCATAATGATAAATTTATGGCCATTAGATGAGGATGGATGGATTTGTCCTACGAGGTCAAGACCCCATTGTGAAAAAGGCCATGGAGTTGTCACAGGTTGTAGTTCATGAGCCGGTGCGTGAATAAAATCACCATGTTGTTGGCATTGTAGATACTTCTTAGCTAACTGTAAAGCATCTTGTTCTATGGTGGGCTAGTAATACCCTATGCGGAGTATCAATCTTCTTAGCGAGGTTAGGACTGGTAGAATGTACACCACAGGCATCTTCGTGTATGTCTCGTAAAGTAGCATCAGCTTCTTCCACGTTAAGACATCGTAAGAGGATACCATCGAGACTCTGACAATATAGTGTATCACCCAGAATTGTGTAAAAGGAGGCTCGACGGATAAAATTTTTGAATTAGGTGGCAGATAGCTCAAAGGGAAAGGTACCATGTTTAAGGTATTCATAGATATCTTCGTACCATGGGGAATTGGGACCAATAAGTTCACAGATGATTTCAATAGTTGGAACATCAATAATTGGTATCAACAATTGCTCCTTGATCAAGAATTCACATTTCTCTGTGTTTGTAGGCATATCTATAAGTGACCCCATAGAGGCCATAGAATCTGTAGCTTTGTTATGCTCTCTTGGAATTTGTTCAAAAGTGATGCTAGAAAAGTGTGGTTTGTAGGCATCCACTAGTTGCTTGTAGGGAACCAACTTTTCATCCTTTGTTTGGTACTCATCTGTGACTTGTCGAATGACTAGTTGTGAGTCTCCATATACCTACAATTCTTTGATTTCCCATTGGACTGCTATATGGAGACCTATGAGGACTATTTCATACTCGGCTATGTTGTTAATGCAAGGAAATGCAAGCCGATATGACTTTGGGATATAGTAATTTTGTGGTGTAATAAAAAGGATACTGGCCCCTGATCCATGTTGTGTGTAGGAACCATCAAAATACAATTTCCACATTACTGAGGTAGAAAGAGTGAAGAGATTCTCATCTAGACATTTAGATACCATAGGATGTACATCTTTCATGGGTGCTTCTGCTAGTTGATCTGCTAGAGCTTGTCCCTTGATTGCTTTACGATCCACATACTCAATGTCAAACTCACTAAGGATCACGACCCATTTATCTAGTCTACCTGTGAGAGTTACTTTTGCTAGTAGATACTTTAATCGATCAATTTTGGCTATTAGATTTGTGTGTTGGTTTAGCATGTAATGCCACAAATTTTGGGAAGCGATCACTAAGGCTAAACAAGATCTTTCCATAGGTGAATAATTGAGTTCATAACCCACCAAGGTTCGACTAATATAATAGATTGCATGCTCTTTTCCTGACTCATCATGATGTGCTAGAAGAGACCCTAAGGCTACAGTTGTAGTTGAGATGTACAAGATCAAAGGCCTATTGGCAACTAGTGGTACCAAGGCAGGAGGTGTAGCTAGATATTCTTTGAGCTGATCAAATATTGCTTGACACTTATCATCCCATTGAAATGAGACATCCTTTCAGAGCAAGTGTTGAAATGGTTGACATTTATCCGCTAGCTATGAGATAAATCACCTAATAGATTGTAACCTTCCTTGAAGGCTCCTTATTGCTTTTAGATTCTTTGGTGAAGGCATCTCCACTATAGCCTTGACTTTTGTTGGATCTACTTCAATGCCTCTGTGAGATATGATGTATCCCAATAGTTTTCCTGAGGTTACCCCAAAGACTCACTTCTTTGGATTGAGTCTTACTTGATATTTTTTGAGTCTGTCAAAGATTTGTCCTAGAACCTGTATGTGATCTACCCTAGAAGACTTTGCTAGTATATCATCAACATAGTCCTCCATATTGTGATGAAAGAGATCATGGAAGATTAGTGTCATTGCTCTTTGATAGGTTGCCCCTGTGTTCTTAAGACCAAATGGCATGACGCACCAACAATAGGTACCCCAAGGACAAGTGAAAGTAGTTTTATGTTGATCTTCTTCTGTTATCATTATCTGATTGTAGCCAGAAAATCTATCCAATAGAGAAAGCATTTCATGACCAGAAGTCAAGTCTACTATGAGATCAATGTTTGACAAGGGAAAGTCATCTTTGGGACATGCTTTATTGAGATCTCTAAAGTCAGAACACATGTGGATGCCCCCATTTGGTTTAGCCACAGGTTCAATGTTTGAGACCCATTCTGGATAATCAATAGGCTTGATAAATTTTGCATCTAGCAACTTTTGTATTTCAACTTTAACCAAGAGAGTGATTTGTGGATGCATCTTTCTTAGTTTTTGCTTGACTAGTTTAACTTTTGGATCAACCGTGAGATAGTAAACTGCTAGTGAAGGGTCCAACCCTAGCATATCAACATAGGTCCATGCAAAGTTGATGGTTCGTTGTAAGAAGAAGTTGGTAAGATTCTTATGCTCTTGTTCTAATAATGATGCTGCAAGGAATGTGGTCTTAGGATGTTGTTTTGTGCCAAGATTTATCTTTGTAGAATCTTCCACTAGGAGAGTTGATTTCTCTTGATACTTAGATGGTAGGGGAAGGTCAAATCCTCCATCCTCAGGTGCCACAATTGGGTTTTCACCTTTGGATACTTCCTTTATTTTTACTATTTTCTCATCAGGAGGTGCCACAGTGTGGTTTTCACCTAGAGATCTTTCTTTATTTTTACTTTTGTGACTAGAGGATTTGGCATTCTCACCAAAACAAGCAGCTTGATCTAGTTCCATTACAAAACTATCTTTGTGATTGCCAAGAGGGATACCATCCCAAAGTCCCATGAATTCAGTATTAGCTTCATCATTCTAAAAAACATCTAAAACAAGGGACCCTTGTTGGTCCCAATCGTTTAGTTCAGGGTAGACAAGTGTTACAATCTGGGAGCTGGTGGTGGATGTTAAGGATATAGATGATAGCATAAATTGTTTGGATAGGTGTTGTACACCTTGCATAATATTGTACTATTTTATTCGGTTACCACTTGTATAAGTTGTATTGTAACATTAGGTTAGTTATTTTATGTGTGTGGGACACATATAATAATTAATTATTATTTGTATTATTTGATTTATTGGGAAAAGTTAGTACCAATAGTCAAATGTGGGGTCAAGTGGTTTTGTGTTACCCATGGTTTTGGGGCACATGGTTTTCTCAATGTAATGTGTGAGCTTATATTATAAAAGCAAGCACAAGGTTATTATTTGAGGTTGGTTGGATATTTCATTGTAGGTGAATGGAGGTTTTGTGAGAGGCTGTCATTGTATTGAGCTCTCTCCTGTAAGTGCAAATTGTGAAGCATGGCAGGTGATGTGTGGATTCATGCTTGTACACATGGAGGTTGCATTGGAGGTGCTTGATGCTTCAGGGGTATTCATTGTAACTCTTGTATTGCTTTGTTGCTGAATAATATATGGAGTATGGATGCTTTTGGAGGCTGGGTTTTTCCCTGCAAAGGGTTTTCCCAGGGTATATCTTGTGTTCCTTGTTGCTTGTTGATTGATCTTTGCATTATGGTTTGTTTCAACATCTTCTTTCTCCTATTAGGTTATGTGGAATTGGTTTAAATAGACCTGAAAATTCCTAACAGTTGGTATCAGAGCCATGTTTATGGTTGAGGGAGGTGTGAGCTCCCTGGATGTGTATAACCCTTGTGTGTGTAGATCAGGTGCAAAATGGAAGCCATGGCAATGCATATAAGGATTTGGGATATTACAAGGTTTTGTGTAGGTTGTATTGTAGTTTGGGGCTTCTGGGTATTGGAGATTTGTTGTGCATGTTGCAGATCTGATGATTGAAAAATCATGGTTGAAGAGGGTTTTCAGGTTTTGGCTTCATGAGGGTTTTGAGGAGGAATTTCTGCAAATGACCTCCTGGGACAAAATGGACCTCACCATTGAGTCCAGGAGGCCTGAGAGACAAAAAATCATATAAACTTTGTCCATGTTTGGCCACAGTGAAAAAAATGCCCTCCCCTGGTTCACCGGTAGGGCCGTACAGCCGCAGGTACGCTCCGCAAGAAAACTATTAAAAAAAGAAATTCTTTCCCTGCGCATGTAATTTTTCATTCTATAGTTGAAAAGATTTTTTTTTTTGTTTTAAAAATCAAACTATAGGCGGTGAAAGGAAAAATTACAAGATATGTAAAAGATTAAAAAAAAAACGAAAAAAAAATATGCTGGCAAGGGGTACGCAGACCCCCGTACCACCAGCCCCTGCACAATGCTGCAGGAAGGTACCATCCAGCTGGTCCTCCATTCTCTCATCAACATTTGGGCCGTGGTGCCCACGGCAGCCGTTATAGGCTTATTAAAACTTTAAAAATTTTATTAAACCTTTAAAAAGGTTTAGTGGGGTGGGATTTACCCGTATGGGCATTAAACAAGAATTTTTAATATTAAACCTTGCTTTAAGGTTTTGGATGGTGGGGTATAAAAAAATTATGACAGCAAAAATAAAAACCTTTGTTTTAAAGTTTTTAATTTTGGATTTATTAAAATATTAAAACCTCCATATAATGCTTGGTCCATGGGTTTTCGAAATTTAAACAAAATGGAAAACCTTTTTTACCTACACCGGTCAAAGATGAAGATGCCAACTCAGACGCCACACCAGAAGCCACCTCATTTGCCCAATCAGTAGTGATGACATCAGCAATGATGTCATGCCACGTCATCATGGTACATGGGCCCACCAGGGGTCCATTTTTAGCCCTAGGAGTGCCTTTTCTTCCGAGGGGCATATCTTTCACATACGGTATCAGTTTTTTGACTTCTTGTAGGCATTGGAAAGCTCTCTCCAAGAACTACGTAGTGGTATAGGTTTCATGATCAGATTTTTCTGTTTGTGTCAGAATTTGGTGTTTGAAGCCCGCATTGCTCCAGTACAGTTTTATGCTTATAGCTTTTGCATACGAAGTCAGATTTTCAATTTCGGATAGGCATTGGAGAGATAGTGCAGTGCACTATAGTTTGGATCATGTAGATTTTTATTTTGGTGTGCAGAGAGAGAATTGTACTTGTTTGATCACTTGTGGGAGCCTGAGATTCAGAGTGCATTTACGAGTGCATTCGGATGGATTTGTTATTACAGACTTGTGGGAGTACATGTTGCTATGAGACCATCTACATGGTATAGCAGGTTATTAGATTTGATGCTTCCTGATATAGGTTTACAGGTGTTTTTAGAGTTATGACTTTGATGGAGACAAGTACAGGTTGTCTTCTAGTTTGAGGACATGGTGTTGGCAAGAGACACTATATGGACTCATGAATGTTGTCATTGATGGCAACAAAGGTTAACCCACACATCCGCAGGACATGATGAGTCTCTACCAGAAGGCAAATTGCAGAATGTTGTGATCTAATAAGCAAGAACAGAGCATGTGGCGAGGTCCAACAGTCAGGTTCGGATCTCTCAGAGGAAGTATCTTGGTGAAGTGCAGATTTGGGGAAGTTAAGAGGACTACCTTGACTGATAGATTACAAGGATTTAGCCTCTGGTGATAGATGAAGAAAAAGATATGAATACTTGAGTGTCAGATTCCTGATTGGCAGTGTGGACAGAGGAAGAAGTGACTGGCAGAACATCAGACATTATTTTGGATGTGTTACTAATGATGGTAAAGGTTCTTAAAGCATAAGTTATGATTGGACGACATGATTGATGACTTCTACAAGTATATCCTTGATCCGCATTACTTGGTAAGCAAGGATTCAGCCGACAGATCAGAATTTGTGGCACATATTGACTATTCTAGATGCCAACTAGAAAGGTGATGAAATCACTTGTGCGGATATATATACAAGATGGATTTAGTTGTGAGAGGTGTTGTGGTTTAAGATGTGCAAAGAAAAGTAGTAGAGCAGAGTGAAAGCAGTAAGGAAGGTCCGGTATGTGAAAGGAGAGCAGCACAAAAGAAGAGGAAAGATGAAGTGCAGCAGATCAGTGTACTGAGTCTAACCAGAACTGAACTCTAGCATATGTAGATGCTCCTTATCAGTTCAAGTATTGTATTACACTCTTTATAAATTGTAGACAGTGAGTCTCTTGTAGTCAGTGGGCCTCTTGTGAGCAGTGTGCTCGAGCAGTAAGCCCTAATTGGCAAGTGCCATTTTGTATTTCTATTCTTCTAACAGAGAATACATTCTTGGGTTAATCACCCCGTGGTTCTCTCCCTTAACAGGGTTTCCACATCAAAAATATTGTGTCATGTGTATTTCCATTTCATGGTTATGTTTGCTTATTTGAATTAATGTTGCATTGATTAATAAGAAAGTTCAGAAAGCTGAAATAATTAGGATAACTGATTCACCCTCCCCCCTCTCAGTTATCAACGATTGGTATCAGAGCCAAGTTCCTCCCAACAGAGCCTAACAACTTGAGGAAGATCTAGGAATTCAAATGGATGTGTATGGTATGAGGGAGCAACTTAAGTCTACCCTAGATGATCTTGAGCAGTCAAATTCTGAAGTCAATGAATTGAAGGAAAGACTCAAACAGGCTGATGATTTCATAAATGAACTAAAAGGGAAACTGAGTCTCTCTATGAAAAAGAGAAAAGAGCACCTTCAACAACTTGCAAGTCAAGGAGAAGCCAATGATACAAATGGAGATCTAAAGGAGAAAACCAAGTTGTGTGAAAAGTTATCAAAAGAGATCATTATGGTAAGACATGAGATGGAATCAAGAGTTATGAAGTTTACCCAAGAAATTGAAGAGAAAAGAAAAACTGAAGATGATCTAAGACAATCTCTCAAGGAGAAATCAGAAGACTGCCACAAGATGGATAGAATAATCAGACACCTTGAATCTGATCTTGAAGATGCTAAAGATAATGAAGAAAAACTTGAGGATCAAATTGTCTCTCTTAAAAGGGATCTTCAAACAGCAAATGAATATAAAGAAAAATTCAAGATAAGTTCTGCTCAACTTGAAGTTCTTCTTGAAAGTCAAATTAGGGTAGATGACGAGTGTGGTTTGGGATATGAGAAAGGAGAAAGCTCTGGATCCGATCAGAAGAATTTTGGATCAGCAAATCCAAGGAATAGGTCTAGAAGACCTCCGGTAAGATAGCCTAATGCTCAAAGATATCCATCCTTCAATGGATACTGCCACAACTACAATAACTTTGGTCATAGAGCTAATTAGTGTAGAAAGAGAATAAATCAGACTAATACATCCTTCTCCGGACAGTGTTTCAACTGCAAAAGGTATGGTCACAAATCTCATGAATGCAGAAATATGCAAATGAACAATTCATTCAATGGTAGATGCGTTGCATGCAATAGAATGGGTCACATGGCTAATCAATGCAGATCAAGAGGATATCAATCAAATATGCAAAGAAATGTCATTTTCCAAATTTGCAATAGATCCGGTCATATTGCCAAATTCTGTAGAAGCAAGAATCAGGACAAAAGAGGTCTGGTACATCATAATCAGAATCAAGACAAGGGAAAACAAAAAGTGAATGCGGATGAAGTTCAAAGTGAGATGAACAAGATTTGGGTGAAGAAAAGTACAAAGAATGTAGGGGATGGATCCGCACCAGACTCTGGTGCTGATATTCCTTCCGTAAATTAAAAAGTGAGCTCTAGCTCAAGGGGAGACACAAAGAAAACCTTTTTCCCCGAGCCAGTCAATTGGTGCCAGAATTGGCACAAGGAGAATTACAGATGAAGGAGTTCTCAGGGAAACATCTAAGTAAATTATGATTAAAAAAATGGGAGATCTGCAAGAAGTTTAGAACAGTTAACTCACTAAAATTGATCCAGTTCATCAAGTCATCCGGTAAGATCAGGTTGTTATTTTAATAGTCAGATCTGACGTGTTTCAGATAAAGATATTGTGATTTGTGGTTAAATGGAATGATTGGAGAAGGATAGATGGATTGTTGATGTTCATTAAAGATTCACTCCAAGTGTATCTCAGTAATATGGAAAAGACTTCCTTCGGAATGAGGAAAACAAGGCAAACCAGAATAACTTAAGTTGAGCATTTATTGCAACTTGATATTAGGGTTTGCGGAGCAATATAAAGGTTTTCTCATTAAGCATTTGTTCATTTTGCATTCAAGAAGAAACAAAAAGAAGCTCTGCAATAGGAATTCCTCAAGTCCAATAAAGACCATCCACAGAATCTGATTCATCCAGCAATTGATCTGGCTCACTCCATGAAACCTAGAAGCGTAAAAGGTATCTTCTATTCTTAATATCCCTCTGCAAATCTTTGAAAGATGAATACTCTAAATGTGGTGAATATTTCTGATAGGCCACACCCTAAATTTAAAAAATATCCATATAAATCCCTAGAAGTTGATCCCCTAGGTGCTTTTTCAAGCATTCCGCATGGGGTTTTGCATGTAGAAGATGTTAGGCTTTACATTCATGCAAGCATTGAAGAATTTGGGGAATCAAAGTTAATGGATATCTATCACAAGCAGTTAATAGATGATTCTTTTGAGATCAAACCTCAGTATAAAGCCATCCGGGATAAGCATTTTGCACAGTGCATTCATTTCCCCTATTTTGAAGAGGATGAATGGGTCCGGTATGTGTTAAGTAGAGTGCATGACAATTTCTTATGGTTGAATAGACCATTTAAGATCACCAAAGATGCAATTAGGGTAGTAACCGGTCTGCACTCATCCGGTGGGATACCTATTCTCAAATCTGTCAAGAATCAGACAGTAAGTGATGCAATCGGATCAAAATTTGACAAGAGAGTTATGACAATTGAAGATATCACTGATCTGGATGTCAAATTTGCATCCATGATAATTGGTTACAAGATTTATCACTCCAGTAGGGAAAATTCAGTACCGGGAACTGTAGTTTATATAGCCTATCAAATGTTAAAAGAAAATGTTGACTATGATCTGTGTGAACTGCTTCTAAGCCAACTTTTGGAAAATCTGCAAAAGATAAAGAAAGACAAGAAGAACTCCTTCAAGTATGGTGGCTTGATACTCTACCTATTCTTTTATTACATGAATGAGCTTCCCGAATCCAGTGGCTGGGTATGGCAGAATGATAGACCAGTAGCTATTCAAATCAGAGATTATATACAATGGCTTGGTGATGCCAAGGCATAGAATACAACTCTCTGGGGCTATTTCAAGAATTTTTAGAGCATGATGTAAGCAAAAGAGAGAATCCCCAAATCTCTAGTTGAAAAATATAAAGATACAATATGCTTTATGGTCAAGACTGATCAGTGTAGATCATGCCAATGGGGTATGAAGTGGATGAGAAAATTGTTGAGCTACATATTCAACATACGCTTAGTCAACCCAAGGATCCCAAGGCAGAAAGGTTTGGAACCTTTGAAGAATTGAGTGTAAAAATTCATGTGGAACTTAGACAATCGAAGACAAAAAGGAAAGTGAGAAGGGAAGTTGAAGAAGTTACTAAGAGATTTGGAATATCCAAGGAGGCACTTGATGAAAATAGAGAAAAGATGGAAAGGACAGAGAAAGAGAAGAAACAAGCAGAAAAGAAAAGTGATCTGGTAAAAGCTCCCTCCCAGACCAGATCCTCTAAAAGGGCTGCATCTACCTCTGATAAAAGCTCAAAGGCATCAAAACTGGAAGTCCAGACATCCAGAAAAGGAGAAAAGAGAACAAAGAAAAAGGCAACAAGGTCCTATGTTAGCCAGAAAGATGATGAAGAAACTGACTCAGATGAGGAGGTAAAGAAACTGAAGAAGAAAAAGAAATCTTCCGGTGAACCCTCTACCGGTAAAGACAAGGAAGAAATGACAGAAGATTTCATTGAAAGGCCCACTCTATACCTAGATGATGTAGTCAAAGCTGTTACTATGGATGGGAACCTGTAGCCAATAACAGAATTCTATGATGCATATAATGATGCAGATAGAAAAATCTTGGAGGAAGCCATAGTTAAGTACTTGAACATATACAATAAACCTTTTATTGAAATAATTTCTCTAATTCCTAAAAGTTTAGAAAAGGAACTTGAAATGAGAAAAGAAAATGGTAAGGTTAAGGACTTAGAAATTAGAGAACAAATAGCCATTCAGCTCTACCCTTCAAGTACTCCAAAACAAATGGATATGGTCTTCAAATATTGCAAGGGTGAGTTCCGGAGTAAGACTAGAACGAATCTGCTCATGCTTGGAGAAACTGATACAGTGGTAAAAGAAACAGAAGAAATCCTCCGAAATGCATACTCAAGATTCAACATTCCTATTATAGAGGACTTGGGTATTGATCCCTTAGCTACTAGTATTGAAAAAGAATCTACTAAGGAAATGACAGAAGAAGTAATGGTTACCGGTGAAGAAAAAGATAAGAACTTGGAATCCTCTACTCTGGAAGAGGTGGCCTGTGAACAAACAAACATCACTCCTCCGGTTTCCCCTACTGACTCCGGATCCAAAGGAGAAGAAAGAATAGAGGATAAAGAAAAAGGAGTGAAGGAAAAAGAAGATGACAGTACCAAGGTTGCAGAAGGAGAGAAGACTTCAACAAAGAAGACCACAACTACTAGTGGTAAGAATGTAAAAGGAGAGAAAGTTCCAAGAGACAGCTCTAAGAATGCAGAAGAGAAGAAAAATCTGTCTCCAGCAAGAGACACTGCAAAAACTGTCCAAGAATTCTTGAACAAAGAGACAATGGAGATTGATGAACTGGAACTTTTACAAGGACCATTTAATTTTGATTCTCTTTCTCCAGTACAAACAATGAAGATAGCTTCATTTGCTAATGCAAAGGCTAAAGATAAACTCCTGAAGTCTCACATGGAAGACTGTGAGTTAATAGAAGTTGCATCCGGAGTATTAGAAAAGATCATGCCATCTTTTCAAAAGGATCCCTCAGCCTCCTCATCTGGTAATCTCAAAACTCTAGTCAATAGTGTTAGCACACATTTTGATTCCCTAGAGAAGTCAGCAGAAGATAAGGTCCGGAAGGAATTTTTGGCAAAAAGATTATCGGAGGTACAAGGGTTAATAACTAATGATAGGAGGAATATGAATATTGGGATAAAGAGCTTAGAAAATGCTCTCAAAGATGGTGGGGAAATGTACAAATTTTGTTTATCATGGTCCAAAGTAACATTGGATATTGAGAAGAAAGTGAAAGAACAGGAGGACAAATTGACCAAACTCTCCAAGAACTTTGATCCTCTCTCATCTTCCATAATAAATCAAGAATGTCAGACTATTGCAGTCTTGAATGAAATCAAGAAGCTTGAGAAGGAAAAGAAAAGCAGAATAAACAAGTTAGGTGAACTCAGAGGGATAATTATCCCTAAGTTAGAGGCCATGCACGAGGCCATAAAAGAAGCTTAGATCACAGCCCAGACCAGTGATCCAACAAATCTAAAAAGGGCATATGCGTTTGCATTCCTATTGAGTGGTCATATATCAATTTTGGATAGAATGAAGCAAAGTTCGGCAGTAGAATTCATCCAATCAAAGACAACTTTTGCAGACATTCTTCAGTATATGTGAGTATGTTATATGCGACTAAGTATAGTTAAATTTTTGAAAATTTTGATGCACAGTTCCCACCCTTTGCCATTGATGTCAAAGGGGGACTGAGGAGCAATGAAAAATGAGGAATCCAACTAAGGGGGAGCTCTGAAAAATGTATATAAAAATAGAGCATCAGCCAAGGGGGAGCATAGTGTAAACACTTAGTCATTTTTCACTAAGTGTTGCCATCAATGCCAAAGGGGGAGATTGTTGGCAAGAGACACTATATGGACTCATGAATGTTGTCATTAATGGAAACAAAGGTTAACTCACACATCTGTAGAACATGATGAGTCTCTACCGGAAGGCAGATTGTAGAATGTTGTGATCCAGTAAGCAAGAACAGAGCATGTGGCGAGGTCCGACAGTCAGGTCTGGATCTCTCAGAGGAAGTATCTTGGTGAAGTACAGATTTTGGGAAGTCAAGAGGACTACCTTAAATGATAGATTCCAAGGATTTAGCCTCCGGTGATAGATGAAGAAAAAGATATGAATACTTGAGTGTCAGATTCCTGATTGGCAATGTGGACAGAGGAAGAACTGACTGGCAGAACATCAGACATTATTCCAGATGTGTTACTGATGATGGTAAAGGTTCTTAAGGCATAAGTTATGATTGGATGACATGATTGATGACTTCTACAAGTATATCCTTGATCCACATTACTTGGTAAGCAAGGATTCAGCTGACAGATCAAAGTTTGTGAAAGCAGCAAGGAAGGTCCGGTATGTGAAAGGAGAGCAGCACAAAAGAAGAGGAAAGATGAAGTGCAGCAGATCAGTGTACTGAGTCTAACCAGAACTAAACTCCAACATATGTAGATGCTCATTATCAGTTCAAGTATTGTATTACACTCTTTATAAATTGTAGACAGTGAGTCTCTTGTAGGCAGTGGGCCTCTTGTGAGCAGTGTGCTTGGGCAGTAAGCCCTAATTGGCAAGTGCCATTTTGTATTTATATTCTTCTAATAGAGAATACATTCTTGGGTTAATCACCCCATGGTTTTCTCCCTTAACAGGGTTTCCAGGTCAAAAATATTGTGTCATGTGTATTTCCATTTCATGGTTATGTTTGCTTATTTGAATTAATGCTGCATTGATTAATAAGAAAGTTCAGAAAGCTGAAATAATTAGGATAACTGATTCACCCCCCCTCTCAGTTATTAACACATGGTTGATACTCGTGTGAGACTTGGAGTCTCGTTTCAGTGGGAGTTGAGTACAGGTACATCGGTGATGATGATTATGGTGTCATGGATATGCAGGTTCACTTTTGCATTGGCATGACATGATCATGTATGCGATTGACAGGTATGAGCTATGATGTTAAATTCATGATTACAGGTGGTGTTGTGGTGTTGTTTTAGGGGATTGTTCTTATCTCCTAGATGCTTGATTAGTTCCTTGACTATGGTTATTCATTTGTGGACTTGTTGGCAAATCAAATCTAGAGTTGATTTGGTGTTTGAGTCTTGGAGTCTACAGGTTATCTTCTTTGATATCTCAGTTTGTAGTTTACTAGTGTGATGATGAGTTTGCATGTTACACCTATTTTGGATCTTTGAGTTATGTAGTTTTGTGGATTAGCTACCCCTTGGCTACAGTGAGATGACTCAGATGTGGATTGTCTATATCCACCAGATTGATTCAGTGGTTATGCAAACTTTGTCAGTTGGCCTTGTCAATGGTCATTTGTGCATTGGTATGTTGCTTTGGGATAAGAGGATGGATGATTAGAGTGCTTTGATAGTCAGTTGATTAGGACTTGTATCATGTTTATCACGATGTCATGGAGAGCTAGGATACATGATTCTATGTTAGCTTTTGATATTGATGGTTTTATATTCTTGTTTGGAGATTTTGGTTCACTAGACCTTTTGGGAGCTGTTGATGTTACAGTGGGATTCCTTGATTGGTTTGGATCCATAGATAATCTTCATTTAGGAGATGGTTATTTTGTTGTCATGGATAGCTCGGTATCATGGTTCAGTGGGAGCTATGGCAGCATGTTGGATTCATCATACGTGATGGATGGTCTTCTAAAATGGATGTTGGTGTCATGGAGGAGCTCTTGGTTGTGAGAGTTCTTTGACATTTTCAGTTCAGTTATCAGGAGATGGTTATCTTCATATGATTGGAGATGTTGACATCTTGGTTTACCATGGAGGACTTATTTGAGTTTTTGGTTGAGGTGTCGGGTTTATGATTTGTCAGTTTGAAAGATTTATCCTTGTTTGGGAGATGTTGATATTATGTCATAGTTTACTCTTGATGCTAGCTTAGAGTATTGGCATGATATAGGTTCTTTTGAGACAAGATGTATGCAACATTGTATGCTTTGTTGCATGTGATCTTTTTATGAGGAGATAGTTAGATCATGATGTCATGATGGGCTTCTTGATTATGCAGATGTGCAGTAGGAGCATTGACAGTGGTCTTGTTTTTTCTCTTGGTATTGAGTACTTTGGTCATTTGCTTGATTACTTCATGATGGTGCTATGTTGCATTTGGAGTTTGGCATGTATTGGTCAATTACAAGTGCTCATGGATACTTGGAGACTTAGGTGACGCTGGAGTTCTCTTGTGATTAGAGACACTTGTTGAGACGGTTACTCTTTGGAGGTTTTAGCAGTTAGACCAAAGAGCCTTACACCTAGATATGGACGTGAGTTCATTATGGACCTAGAAGAGTTTGTTCTTCGAGAGAGTCTATGTGGCTTGATGTATCTTGGAGGAGCATTCTCATTCCCCACTCTTGGTCTACTCGATAGTTTATCATCTATGAGGTATTGCCCATCCTTTTAGATGTGTTTTACTTTATGTTTCATCTTCTCATAGATATGGATATTGAGCTACAGTTATTGGTTCTGGAGGGTTCACTTGAGGGATGTTAGCATGGCTATCTTCTTGTTCTTATGGTTTGATTTATCATATTCATTATGAGGAGTTTAGGAGATGTGATTGGGCTTATTCCTGGTTATGGAATGGTTTTGAGTTTGATCTACCTTGATTAGAGAGGCTTACATCCATGTTGGTTACATGTTATAAATGTTCATTTGATCTTATGAGATTGAATGGTTGGGTTTTGTTGAGGCTTTTCATTTGGGGTTGTAGAGGAGATCATACTTGACACAGCTTAGCACTTTGAGGTGTTTGTAGAAGGATACTATGATTTACAGGTTTTCTCTCTTTCTCTTATGGCTACTTCCTGGAGGATCATGTTGATATGGTTGGACTTTGGGATAGATGTGGTGACATGTTGTGAGAGAGTATGCAGCAATTTATCATGCATGTATGGATCATTCTTATTGTTCTTGATACTACATTGGCTTGTTGATTAGCCACACCTTGGTTTGAGTGTTGATTGATAGACTTGGTATGCCTTGGATCTATTTTTAGATTTGACATTACCCATGCAGTGGGAGTTCCTGGATGTATGTGTTCTTCATTGACAGGTTTTATTCATGGAGCTTGTTATTGCAGTATATGGGTTGGATATGTTGTTGGCATGGGTTTATTGATGTTGTTGATACCCATGAGGTATGGATGGTTGGATGTATTAGCATATGTTGTGGGTGCTATTTCGAGTCATGTGGGTTTTTTTTACCTTTGGCAGCAGCTTGGAGCCTATTTGGTTTCACTTGGATTTGATGCTTGTGTTCTTTGGATTGGTGCATCTTCACCTTGGCATGTTCCTTTTCTTCCATAGGTGGCACGTTGGAGGATGACAGGAGTTCTTTCTTGAGATGGTGGTCACTTTGCTTTGTTGTAGGTATCTTGTTAGAGCACAAGAGCATTCTGGAGATTCATGTGATTTCATGTTTACCTATGATGATGTATTTCATGTATTGACCCTTATGTAATGTATACAACAAGTGGGAGAATGTTGGGATAGGTGTTGTACACCTTGCATAATATTGTACTATTTTATTCGGTTACCACTTGTATAAGTTGTATTGTAACATTAGGTTAGTTATTTTATGTGTGTGGGACACATAGAATAATTAATTATTATTTGTATTATTTTATTTATTGGGAAAAGTTAGTACCAATAGTCAAATGTGGGGTCAAGTGGTTTTGTGTTACCCATGGTTTTGGGGCACATGGTTTTCTCAATGTAATGTATGAGCTTATATTATAAAAGCAAGCACAAGGTTATTATTTGAGGTTGGTTGGATATTTCATTGTAGGTGAATGAAGGTTTTGTGAGAGGCTGTCATTGTATTGAGCTCTCTCCTGTAAGTGCAGATTGTGAAGCATGACAGGTGATGTGTGGATTCATGCTTGTACACATGGAGGTTGCATTGGATGTGCTTGATGCTTCAGGGGTATTCATTGTAACTCTTGTATTGCTTTGTTGCTGAATACTATATGGAGTATGGATGCTTTTGGTGGCTGGGTTTTTCCCTGCAAAGGGTTTTCCCAGGGTATATCTTGTGTTCCTTGTTGCTTGTTGATTGATCTTTGCATTATGGTTTGTTTTAGCATCTTCTTTCTCCTATTGGGTTATGTGGAATTGGTTTAAATAGACCTGAAAATTCCTCACATAAATATGGAGGATTTAGTGAATAGGTCAGTCATATGCAGATAAGAGTCAAATTGATGATATCCTCTATAGATGTTGAATTTGCAAGAGAAGTTTGTCTACCTTGTCGAGAATACCCTCAATGTCCAAGGTGTGTAGTACCTTCTTACCATATCCCAACCCCTTCTTCTCTAGCTTCTTTTTCACAATAATAGATTCTATGTCACCTTGATTATCTTTTCCAAGGCCGCCTTTGCCTTTATAGCCCATGTTTTTGACAATTCTTAGGCCATTGCCATACTGTTTGACTAGTATGGTGACTGGTTCTTTCTTTTTGTAGAGCTAAGATGAGATGTCTTCAATAGTTTCCTCTGCCAATAGTTTTCCTTCTTGGAACTGGGTTAGGGATGCTAGCGAGGGGATAGTTATTTTCTTAGTCTCTTTAGCTATGGGCGGTTGGCCATAGGATTTAGGGGATAAGGGCATCTACCCTACACAATAAGATTTAGAGATATCATACTCACCAATACCTATATCCCAGATGTCAGCTTTGATTTCAGCTAGAGGATCAGGATTAGGTTCAACTTCGGAGGATTTTTTCAAATTTCCAAAGTAGACATACAATGTGGATTCATAGGCTTTGTCATTATTTGGCACTTGGTTGTTATTCTTATAACAGCCTTACAAGGTACGACAAAATTCAAAGGGATTAGGGTCTCCTGGGATAGTGATCTCCATACCATTAAATGGGAACTTCAGAGACTGATGGTACGTGGAGGGAACATCTTTTATGGCATGTATCCATGGGCATCTTAAGATAATGTTATAAGGTAGCTCAATGTCAAGGACTTGGCACCTAGTTTCAAGCATGACGGGGTCTACTTGTATAGGCAAGTGGATAACACCTTCTGAATGGTGCTTAGCATCATCATACCCCTTGATTGTAATGCTTTGATCAATATTGAATTGATCCTCAGAGTATCCCAATTGTTTAAGTAACTTAAGAGAACAGATATTGAGACCAGCACCACCATCTATAAGTATGTGTTTGATCTTTCATTTATGGATGAAAACTTCAATGTGAAGTGCACCATTGTGACATGGATCGTGGGATGGTAGGTCCTTTTTTAGAAAAGACCACATTGTAAGGTGAGGCAATGTTACCTATTATAGCTTGGAAATCCATGACCGCTATGTTATTAGGAATAGAAAACTCTTGTAAGACTTTTTCTAGCACAGCTTTATGTGCGGGTGATGACCGTAGAAGGTCCAAAATAAAGATCTGTGCAAGGGTTTTCCCTAGATGTTTGACAAGATTGTAATCAAATTGTGTTAGGAGACTTAGTGTAGGCCCATGAAGGGTGAAATGACCATGACGAGTTGTGACAACGCAATCCGTAGATTTACCTTTGATAGTGATGGTAGACACATGACTTTCTTCTAAGCGACTGACAATAGAGTCATAGGAAGTTGAGGCTTTGTTAGTACCTTTACCTTTATCAAGATTTTGACCTTGACCATGGTTATGGAATGGCTCCTTATACATATTGAGATCTTTGTTGGTGTTTTGATTAGGAGCTGCATCAAAAGTGACTTCACCTCTATCAATAAGGTTTTGGATCATGTGCTTAAGTTCATGCATGATATGGTTCTATGTCCTTTGGTCCGATGGTATTCACAATATTCATTGTCTTTGCACCATTTAGGTTTGAAAGTATGTTCGCCATATGGGGGAGCGTCTAGTAGCGTGACAAGTCCATTTTACACAAGTTTCTTTAAAACCAACTATATAGGCTCACCCAAGGGAGTGAACTTACACCTTGGAGGGTAATTAATCTTAGGGAGGTCACTCTTGTTGATGTTGTTGGTTTTGGTTTTGTTTTCATTGTTGTTGTTGTTGTTGAGGCAGAGTTTGGTTTTGTTTGGATGAATGATTAAGTGGTTTTTGTAGTGTTTGAACATGTTTGAACATGTTTGGAATCCACCACACCATCATTGACCATGTTTTTGTTTTTGTTCCAATATTTGGGCTTATCATTTGATTGTTGTTGGGGAGAATTGTCTTTGTTGTCTTTGAAGATTTTGACCACGCCTTTAGCGATGAGATCTTTTTCAATGTTGATGCCTTTATAGGTAATATTGTCAAAGGTTGTAGCACTAAGTATTTGCAAATGGAAACCCAATTCTTGGTTGAGGTTCTGTACAAATATGCTAACAAGCTACTTTTCAGGTATTTTGAATGGGAATTTGCTAGCCATGTGTCTCCATCTTTGAAGGAAGGAGATGAGAGTTTCCCCATTTTTCTATTTGTTGTTACATAAATCGGTCATGGAGACTTCATGTTCTATGTTGTATGAGAAATGGGTGGCAAATTTCTCTACAAGCTCATTAAAAGATTTGATACCCATAGGTAGATACAAGAACCATTCTATAGCTTGACCTCCAAGACTGCGAGGAAAGAGGTGCATGAGATATGTGTCATTATGTGCAACCTCTAAACAAGCAAGATAGAATTCTCTAAGGTGGTATTTTGGGTCTCCTCTTCCCTTCTATTTATCAAATTTGGGTATATTGAAGTTGGGAGGAAAAGGGATCATTTGCAATGATCGATCAAATGGATAAGGACAAACCTCTTCCAAGGAGAAGCTTTTCTTAGTGTGACCAAATGTTAGATCATCTAGTTATTGTTGTACTTCAGCAAGTTTGAGCTCCATAGTTGTTGGAGGGGTTGGAAACATCTCCTGTTGTACTAGAGGTGGTTGTTGTTGCCCATATGGAAGATCATAGTGGAAGCCATGGGCATTGGTGTTATAAGGGTCATATGATTGGTTGGGGTCGTATGTGGCGTATGTTGGGTTTGGATTGGGTTGGTTTTGGTTGTTTTGATTTTGGGTAGGTGGGGGTGCTGCTAGGTAAGAATATTGGCTTTGTGATAGTTGTAGGGTTTTTGTATTATGGAGGTGGTGTGAAGAAAGAATTCCTTGGAGGAAAGCTAAAGTTTGTTGGGTTTGGTTGCGATGGTGGTACATAGCCATAGGAAGTTTAGTTTTGAGGGTTGAGATAGATGTGGTTTAGGTTGAGAGTGGAAGTTCTTTGTGGTGGAGGGACATAGGTAGATGGGTTTTGTGATGGTTGGGGTTGAATGAGATATGTGTTGAAAAGTTTAGTGTAGATGATCGTTGTGGCAGAGGGACATAGGTAGATGGCTTTTGTGATGGTTGGGGTTGATTAAGATAGGGATAGGTAAGATTGAGTGTGGAAGAATGTTGTGGTGGAGGGACATAGGTTGTGTTGACATTTTGTGAATGTTGTGGTTGCATGACATTGTTTGGGTTAATGATACAGAGGGTTGATGATGTTGGGGGTGGTGTTAGTTGAGACCCTTGTTGTATGGCTACATAAGTGTTTCCCAGATTGTAATTTGGTGGGAAACCATCTCATGATGGGGTAGCCAATATTTCCACTTGCGATTGGTGTGGGTATTTGTGGCATGTGAGGAGGTTGTTGTGTGTTTGATTTAGCTAGAGTGGCTTGTCTTGCTAGTTCTGCTTGAGATGTAGAGTCTCTTGTTGGTGTTTGTAAATTTCCATATGAGTCATGATTGGTGATATGGGTCTTTCTGCTATTGGATTTTGATAAAGAAGATTCTCATATTGAGTAGTAAAAGACTTATTCATTCTCCCTTGTGAGTTTTGTTCAGGTATGGGAGTGATCATAGTTGACATAGTTTGGACTGCAGTTATAGCGTCATGGGTTTTTCTAGGCTCTTTAAGATTGGATACGTGAAAATCTTGGGGTAATTTGGCTCCTTGTTCTGCTAGTAAGCGAAAGAAATGATCTTGGTTCTCATTAAGGATTTTGTCAAACATGGCTATGGCTCTAGGATCTTGTATGATTTCATTAAGGTCTTGTCTATCTTCTTGAGAGGATTGACCTTCAAAGTGTCACTCTTCTTGAGATGGGACTTAAACCGTGGTATAACCAGGTGTAGCAAAATCATGAGGCATGTCGGTAGTGAATTGAGTTACATCTACCAAAGGGACATTACCTTCTTGAGGATTATTTGGCTGGTCATGTTGCGGCCTATTTTGAAAGTTGGTCGGTCTTTCCATTGGTGTTTTTGGAGTACCCTTTGGAGTCATGTTGGATTGGCTTAGTTGAGGTGTATGAGGAGGTGATTTGCGCTTCCTTGGGGCAACTTGTTTCACCTTCATAGATTGCTGGAGTCTAGTGGTTACTATGGGATACACTAGGACAATATGCTTGAGATTTTGCTGGGATTTTGTTGAGGTAGTTTGATGAACAATTTTTTTTCTAGACCAAAGGTGTTGGACTGTGTTGCAAAGGCGCGAGACTATTATACCTGTTGGTTTTTCTTTCCAAATTAGTAGAGGGTTTGCTAGTTCCAATGCACAGGTAGATTCGGCCAACTAATACAGGAGGTTGCGTGAGCTACCTCCCCTTCACTTCTAGTTCTACCGCACCAAGGGGGGGTATCCCTATAGCTAAAGATTTACACTTGACTCGTCCAATGACACAAAGATTTAGCTTTACAATAACAGGTAGAATACTCTCATGTTTGGACCAAGATTTGAATGATAGATCACAAGTTTGGCAACACTCTTAGACATATCTAACTGGTTGAAGATGAGAGTATGCAGGGGTCCTAATCCTACTCCTACAACTAACAGGTTGGAAAAATTGAATGATGGATTTTATGTTTTGGATGCAGGACAAGGGGGTTTTGGATCATAACTACTACACAAGGGTAGACCGGTGCCTATCTCAGGGCAAGGAGTCAACTAGACATATACAAGAGAATGGTTTACAACTGGCATTCAAGTTTCAAGGGGTTAGGATTGGTATTTACCTTACAAACACCACCCAAGGATAAGTATTTAACTGTCTCTACTTACAAATATCCTTGCTGACATACAACCTTCTCCATACTTGACCTAAAATAGTTTAATCCATTCCTTGAATGGAAGTTAAAGATCAAGCATGTGATACAGAAATCTATATCCTAGAATCTAAGAAACCCTTAGCAACTAGATTCAAAAGAAGAAAATGCATACAACAAGTGGAGACAGATAGATAAACACATGCAATAATGCATTTTTAATATAAAATGACATGAAACTAAACATATGTGCAACCTACATTCAAAATGCAACACATAGACTCCAAAAGAGATAGAACAACCAAGAAAATGCTCTATCTTTCATTATTTTTCCCCCAAAAATGCCCAAGTCTTCAACCACCAGAAATGAGTAACATAGTTTCCCTTTTATAGCAAAGACTGTGTACTCAGCAACAATTACATGGTACTTCAAAATTCACCAGAAACTGCCAGATACATCGCACCAAAAATGGCACCAAAATCATTCAATGCAACATGGAGAAAAAGAAGGACAAGCAGGTGAACTCAGGATTTGCACCACTGCCTGAAGATTTTCTTCACAAACCTAGTAGTTTGTCAGTCAATCAGACCCATATCTCTACACTGCTGCCATAAATGGCCAACCAACCCGCAGCCTCAGAAACATAGCAGACTGCGTGCCCTGCAATTTTCCCACCTGGAAACAGTTGCAGAGACATGGAAAACCCTCCATTTGAATAAAGCCATCAATCTTCCTTCCTTCCTGCCGAGATCTATGGCTTGAATCATGCTAAAGTCCATTGGCCAGTAGAATCCTACCACGTAGGTGCTTTATCTCCCTATCGCTGACTTTTCTACCTTTCATTTTGCCTTTTTTAAATCTTTGTATATGCAGAATGCATATACATGCAACGGTCTGGACATGTGGCATCCCCTGACTGGCTCTCTTTCGCTAGGTATTTTCATCTCCATCGGCCATCGAAACAACCCTGGGAGCATCCGCCGATGTGTAGTCTCTCGCCGATGAACCAATGTGCTTTTTCCTTTTGCATCTAAAAATTCATGTGGGATTGTATATACATACAATCACCCCTCATACAAGGTGGACCCCAAAACATCATAGAACAAATTGAAATTGCTGTCAGGTCCGGGCCTTGTACCTTCCCCTTGTATAATCACTTTACATATTGCATATACAAACGCAACATACAAACCCTTTTACATACAAGCAAGGAATCTTTCCTGGAATATGCAATATACATTCTCTTTTGTATGCCCAGAAATGCATATTTTCCTTTGTATGTCATGCATGCATGTAGCCATTGTATATCTGCTTGCATCTTTTCCATTGTATGTAGCCGTTGTATATCTAAACATACAAACCTGATATACAAGCAAACATGACATACAATTGTAGAATATTCTAGGAATCTGCGAAAGATTCCTCAATGTATATGCACCTATTCCAAACCTGATATGCATACAAGGAAGCATATAACTGATTTTTTCCATTTTTGAAGGCTAATTGAACTTCTTTTCGGGTCCAGCCAATGTATATCTGCATTTGTACATACAAACCCCTTTGTATATACAAAGATACATGCATTTAAAACTATTTTTTGCACTTTTCAACTGCAAAGGCCAAAAGACCTAGAATTTTGGATTTTATGGAAGGTGCCTGCGAATTCAAATGCTCAAAACCTGAATATTCAGGCAGGCAACAACACTAGCTTTGTCTAGGAATGCATGCCTCCTACAGGCATGGTGAGAACCATAGACCTTTGGGATGCAGACCAGTCCCTATCCATTAGGCAATAGAGTCAAACACTGCACCAACCTGCATCATAGATCACATTTTCAAACACTATTTTGGCGGCCCCGGGCAACCAAAAATGAAAAACCATAATTTTCTTTTGTCAAATTCCTGATTCCAATCTGAATAATCCCAACCACAACTGAAAACATCAACACAATTTGCCCACATGCTAATCTTGTCAATTACATACTTCACCATTTTTGAAAACTTACCTCTGTCAATATTACCTCTGTCACTCTGCATTTCAAATTTAGACATATAACCATACATATTGGAAAATCTTTCAGCACTAGGTAACATATGTATGTTATGTTCCTCTAACAATATATCATCATATTGAATGTGACATTCCTCATTATCCACTTGGTTGTTGTACATTACCAGGCACTCATCCAGCTGATCCATAAACTCAAAACACTCAGAATATATGAGACCTCCAATATCATTTATATCACTTGTTGACATTGAAAACAAATCCTGATCCACACACCCACTATTGCACACATCTGGAACAACTGATGCTAAACACTCATTATCCACAGTTTGCATATCCATATCATCCTCACAATAGCTAAAGATCTCTGATATTGATTCACATGTCTCCTCCTCACAAACTGATGCAGCACCCAGGTCAGTTGTCTCTTGATATTCATCATCTTCTTCAAAAAGAGGGTTAATCCTGTACTAATGAAGGTCATGACTCACAAGGTTCAATGCATCTAAAGGCTCATCATAAAGGGGATTCATACTCATTGTAAAGGTCTCTTTTTCTTCTTCATGACAATCCAACTCTTCCTCAGCATTACCAAATCTAGAGTCATAAGAAGAACAAACTTAATCCATGAACTAATCATGTATATCATCTTTATCATCTGATTGTCCCACATATAAGATTTCTGCTACTTCAATGCAATCTAAAGCTAAACTATCCACATCACTTTCCAATCCTCTAATGCTTCCTAATGAAACTGATATTGACTCTTGATCCATATGATCACAACCATGCACAATCGGATCATTTAAACATGAATGCTCTTTCATGAGGACTGGCATATGAATATCATTTGGAAAATTATTACTATCAACTTCATTTGCTGGGCAAGTCAGGACATCCTTCTCTATAGCAGAGTCATCATTACCTTGGAATGATGCATAAATAGGGATAGTAGGGGTGTGAGTGTTTTGACATTCATTTTCAACATATAAATTATATCTTTCATCAACATTGGGGGCTGCAAGACAACAAAAATTTTCAGAGAAATAACCTTTTTGAATTCCATGCCTCCAATTGTTTTCAATATCAATTGCAAACGGATGCGCCTGATGCAATGTGGTGGGTTCCTTATCTCTCAACCTATAACTCATTTTCTTCAAATGA
This sequence comes from Cunninghamia lanceolata, assembly GCA_027924645.1. NCBI lineage: Eukaryota > Viridiplantae > Streptophyta > Pinopsida > Cupressales > Cupressaceae > Cunninghamia > Cunninghamia lanceolata. The sequence goes on from BSBN01000828.1 coordinate 5,657,827, forward strand.
TCTCAAATAGACTACTAGGCACAATGCATCACTAGGTCTCATGCATTCTGGAATTCTTTTCAATGCCTTCATAAATCTGAGGTTAAAGGCCGGAATCAACTCATCTTTTTCAATATGGATGTACATGAAATCACTAATAACTACATACTCAGATATTCTTTCACCATATTGCTCTAGAAATACAGATTTAAATTCTTGCCAAGAGCTGACAAAGTAAGCTGGAAGATAGGAGAACCAGTCCCTTGCATCTTCATCTAGAGATTGAACAAATAATCTCATAACTACATCCTCATGGTCAATCTCAAAATCATCTATAACATTTATAAACTGCTGCAAGTGTCTCTCAGCTGATTCATCCTCTATACCATTGAGTTTAGGCAAATACTTTCTAATTTTAGATGGAAAAGCATTTGGATAACCACAAATGCCATTGAAATTTATGGGCCTATATCTGTCAATGCTAAAACTTCTTCTATTACATGGTTGGGATTGATCATTATACATTATTGCATTTGACACCTCACAAGAGTGCATGGGCTGATAATACATCTTTGTGTGTTTTTTGCAACCCTCCTCTCAACTCAAATTTTCAATCAATGACCTTAGGCCTTTAAAATACAAACTGTTGTTTCCAATTTCCTAAAGTCCTCTAAATGAGTCTTTTCAACAATATTGCATACTTCACTTGAAAATACAAACTATGTTCTTAGCAAATACAAAAGCATGCAATCTCTGACCAACATTTCCCTTTTAACCAGTGCTATTTCACCAAATAGGGAATCCTTTTACAATTTATACAAATACCTAGATATGTTGCAGCTACTGATAGGTTCATTCAACAGAGTTGCCACCTCCTTAGCAGAGGAATGAGCTTCACATAACATGAAGCTAGAAATTCATTTCTTTTCTTTCTGGGTTTCCCAACAGCAGAGTCACACATAAAACTTTAAATTTGCTACAACAAGACACTTCCAGGTCTGATTCTTCAATCTTTTAGACCCAAACTTCCATGGATATGACAATACATCCCGAGTAGAGTCGCCATCTATACCAAAGGTGGGTTACTATGTTTCAGAGGTGCTGGACTATGTTGCCAGAGGTGCTAGACTATTATACCAAGGGTGTTGGACTGCACTACCAAAGGTGTGGATCTGTTATACCAAAGGCGCTGAAGTGGTGTCAGTGATGTTTATAAGGAAAATTTTGATAGATTTGGATTTGATTTTGATTGGATTTGCTTTAGCAAGAGAAAACACATCAAACAAAGTGGCAAAAGGGACTGACACAATAGATAGTGTATGTTTGAGGCTCACGAAAAAGCCTAATGTTTCCACGGGTATTAGACAATTGCAGGCGGTGAAAATATCCCACCGAGCATGCCAAAATGTGTATAGGAATAAAATTGAGATCGAATGATATCAAAAACAATGAAATAATCAACAACTCATTCCTATAACATCAAGATAATGATCTAAGCAAATAACCAAAATAATCAATGAATAACACAAAAACAATGAAAGCTTTCACCTAGATTGTATTGTTATCTTGGTCGAATGTGGATTGCTCTTCAAATTGTGAAACCATGTTTGCAACAAGCGGATGTAGATTGTGTTTGTTCTCAAAAGGTAGAAGTGCTCAACGATGCGATGAATGCTCAATGCGCTGTAAGAATGCCTGAGAATAAATGATCAAAGAGGATTTGTTATGGAGATGAGGGGGTTATATAGGTTTCAGACATGATCAATCAATGGTCTAGATAATTCAATGGAATCAACGGATGAGATAAATCTAGAAATCATGATGAATGTGCACCTGACATGTGTCACAAAAAGATATTTTTGTTTGAGTTAATTGCTTGATTTGGCATAAAAAGACATGAAACAGACATGAGATAAAATTAGATTTGATTTCATAAATTAGAATGTTTTTTTTCTAATTTATGAGTTGGTGATAAAAACAATAATGATTAAGTCAATTAACTCAACTTATAATTTGCTTTTTGCATGATTTGAGTAAAATTAAACAATAAATTATTTAATTTTGTGTGCATGATGAATAAGATTTATTTTTAGAGGAATAGAAGATAAAAAAGCAAATTAAATAAATAAATTTATTTAATTGTTTGTGCATGATTAGAGGAATAAATAAAATATTTTATTATATTTTTTTTTTAGAGATTGGGATAATTTAAATAAATTTGCATGATTTATTTAAATTTGGAAGAACAATTGATTTAATAAAATAATTAAAATTATTTAATTATAGATAAGAAGATTTTGATGATAAATTAATTAAATAATTAGTTTATTCAATTGACATGGATTTGAATTTTGGAAGAAGATAATGATTTAATTAAATAATTGAAATTATTTAATTTGGATGGAATTATTTAAATTTGGAAGAACAATTGATTTAATTAAATAATTAAAATTATTTAATTATAGATAAGAGGATTTTGATGATAAATTAACTAAATAATTAATTTATTCAATTGATGTGGATTTGAATTTCAAAAGAAGATAATGATTTAATTAAATAATTGAAATTATTTAATTTGGATGGAATAAAGTTGATTTTGATGAAATTAATTAAATAAATAGAATTTATTCAATTAATGTTGAATTTAGGAGTTTTGAAAGAAATTGATGATTTTGATGAAATTAATTAAATAATTAGATTATTTAATTAACATTGAAATGCAGGTGATTAGACAGATTTGATGATTTGCAAGTGATGTGATGACATGGTCATTTTTGGGTGTCTACAAGAACATCGGATGCCTCAAGTGAAAAATCAATTGTAAAGAATTGAATGAGTGCATATGAGATTGTGGGTTCCACCTCATGCACCAAGGATAGTAATGTCACACGAAGTGTCATTACATCGATAATAGTAAGCCAATAAACAAAAAAAGCTCGCCTCATTAGAAAGACAAGTCAAGCATTGAAAATAAGTAGAAAAACTGTAATGAGAGCCATTAGAAGACGTGAAAGAGTTGAAGACCCAAACACCAATGAATTGTGGACATTCTCTGGGAGACTCCCATAGAAATACAAAGTTGTTGTTGAAGCCTTGAGATCCCACATCAAAGAATTTTGGAAAAATAACACAAGGGTATCTCCTAATACAAGAGATGTTGTAAGAAGGAGAATTTGTTGTCGAAACCGTGAGCCACATCCAAAGCATTTTTTGGATGTGACTCAAACACAATTTTTCAAGAAATTCAAGAGATGTATCCTCAAGTCAAAATTAGTCAAAGGTATTTTAAAATGGTAAAGCCATTTTATGTCAAAATAAATCACACACACACAACTTGTTGTTGTAGAGTACATATTGAGTTTTCTAATCATTATGATGTTTATAGATATATATGTGTAGATTTGCATACTAATGATGTTTTGTAGGAGTGTAATATAAATTTTCCACCTAGATCTTCAAGAGATTTCATATCAAGTATCTTATGCTAGAGAATGGATGGTCAATTATTCCACAATATCTTATGCTTGGATGGCATGTGTGATCATTGTGGTGGGTTGCAACATTTGCTGATTTTTCAACATATGGACAACACACATGCAATTGGAAATGAGCTAGTAAGTTTTGGTAAATACAAGATAGTGGAATATAGTCTGAAAGATGGCAAAGAAGCAAAAAGGTGTGAATTGGTCATTGAAAAGATTCTAGTGCATCAGTTTATCTCTATTTTCTTAGATAATATAGTTTACGAGTATGCAAGGCATACCCATAGAGCTCAATGGTTGGACTTGCAATTCAAGTTATGCAAGGACACATTTCCACTTGGTACCATCATTTCAGTTGTTGACTTTGCAGAGAACTACACACTACAACCATACAATGAGGTGCAATCACAGTATTACAACTCTACGCAAGTTGCTATATTTGTGCAAATAGCGTTCATTCATGAAGAAGATAGTGTTGATGGTGTTTTTAGAATGTAGCAATGCAGGTAAGATACAGGATATCTCACCTCTCTTGAAAGGAATCATATCCCAAAACTTCATAATAGGACTGTCCCAAGACTTATACAGCTAGGTCTTAGCTTGCAAGATAACTCAGTGGATATGTATTCGATTGTTCCAACCAAGGGGGCTTACATTCAATGCAAACAAACTTTTGTGCATTAGGGTTTGATTGCACATGACTTTGATCTTTTTTTAATTTAACAATGCATAAACAAACTGATATATACCCAGATTGCTACAAAATATGTGATTCCAGCATGCAACTAGTAATCTACTAACTTGCATTCACTAAGTATGAATTTTGTGATAGCACTATGCAAGTTTATGAAACCTAACCTAATAGGATTTGATAAATAAAATGCAAAAGGAAAGGGAGAGAGGAGAGGGATAAGAGATCTTATAGACAATTACAGAAATGATCAAAAAATAGATAGACAGATTTGCAACAATAAACAAATCTCTACTTAACCAGGTAGCCCACAATGCTATAGAGATTGTGCAATCTTCTAAGGAAATGGAAGGGTTTTCAAACTATGAAAGATTCATTCAATACCTAATTCCTAGCGCAGTTCAATGAACTTACACAATCAAACTTAGCTCATAAAAATATGCCTAGACTAACCATGCACAATGACATACAATCAACAAGCCACCAATGGTATGGATAGGAAATCCATCAAATATCTGAATAATTAACCACCAATGCAACTGAATAACTAATTGGAAAGGTGAAGAAGAACCATGATAACCATATCCAATCAACAAAATTAACTCAAATAGCAAAACCAAATGAAATCTTGTTTCTATTGATTCAAAAAAATGGCAGAGTTTCAACAATCCTTTCTTCAGTGCTTCCCTTACAACTTTTACAATGAGAGAGGTTGTCTTTATATAGAGAGGCAAGCATACTGAGTTTTTCAATGGATGGTGAAGATTTAATTTTGGTTGGTAGGTAGTTACATTTCTAGATTTGTTTTTGTCTTGTAGGAAAAAGATGAAAATACAACATTTTAGCTCATGAGAACAAGACAAATAGAAACTTTTTGAGTTGTCTAATAGGACAAAACACTTTTCCAATGAGTTGACTAGTCAAGAGGAGTATGTGGCACATTTTTTATGAAGACATATTCAACTGGGTGCTTGTTGGAGTAACATTTGATGACTGGACTGCTAGAGCAAGTGCAGACAGCTGTGAACATGTTTTAGGCATTGAACTGGATCTGCAGGAACAACAGTGATGTAGGCCTGATCTCCTATATCTTCTAGCTCCTAGGGCTAATCTCCATCATCTTTGACATCATACTGACCTCCTTTTGCAAATACAGCAGTGGTTTAGTTGATAGCATGATGATTCTTCATGTTCAGGTCAGCAATCTATCTCAGGGTTTTGATCCTTCCAAGACAACTCTGGCTGATCTCCTCAAGCTTCCAGCCTCTCAAACCTGCAATTGAAAATGTCAAGCATCAATTTCATCATCACAAGTCATTTTCCATCAAAATATGTCCATTTATAGTTGTGGATCAATCAAGGACAGCTCAAAATCAATTTTGGTTGCTATGGACAATTTCACAAATCTAGTGGATTTCCCATGATTTTCTAAGTTTTTCATCATTTTTGACTACCCATTTGGCATATATAGTGATTTGGGATGCTTTTGTGCCAATTTAGATTTGGTAGGAAGCTTTTATTTCATGTTTTTAGACCATTTTCTGCAAAAAACAAGATTTTTTGGGGGGTACTAGATATTCATGTGCAGTAGCATTAATTCGATGCAGAAGATGCTCAAAATCCATACTAACATGATAAAAATGTTGATCATGATACAAAAGAATGATATGAAAATTAAATTTGTCAATTAAATCCAGTTTCATGCCTTAAAAATCAATTTTCCAATCCAAAATATGAAAAAGCGGGGTTTTTGGGGTCAACTGGATATATGCAGCAAGGCCACATTTTAGCGCTAACCCTTACTTAATGTGTTTAGTGGGGATTCTGAGTGCAACTGGATAAGCGCTACTTTCAAGCACCACCAGATATATCATGTTGAGGCATTGTTTCAGCGCAAATCCAGTTGGACAAGATTTTAGTGTAAAACCTTAACGACTATTTTAAAGCCTTCCAGCAGGGAATTTGAAGGCAACTGGATAGTGTGAGTTTTGAGCATTGCCGGATATATCCTGTTGAAGTCAACTTTAGCACAATATCCAGTTGGAAGAAAATTTAGTGCAATGTCCGGTTGGAAGCAAATTTAGCACAATGTTTTGTTGGAAGCAATTTTAGCACAATGTCCCATCGGAAGCAATTTTACCGCAATGTCTGGTAGGGTGGAAAAAGCTCACTAACTGCAGTGAGGTAGATTTTTCCTACCAGATTTAGAAATGCCCTGGCTGATAGTATATTTAAAAATATACTTTAAGTATTTTGAAATATACTATCAGGATGTTTGAGATAGGTCCTGGATCCATGGCATTTAACATGCAGATTCTAGATTTTGGAGGATCCACCAAATTTTAGACTTAACCAAATTTTTAGGGTTTCAGGGCGTAAAATTTAGCCAATTTCAGGGCTTTAGGAACATGCGTCAGGGTGAAAGCACAAGGATCCCTTAGTGAAATGTTGTGGAATTTGACATGATTTTTTAATTTTAAGGGATGGAAACTATGAATTCCAACATGAAACATCCTGTAGTAGCAGTTTTAAGAACTATATTCAGTGACACAAGATTTTAGCACAAACTTCAGTAACACCCACTTTTAGGACAAAAGGCAACAAATGTCTATTTCTTAAGCACAAAATCAATCAAGACTCCTCCAAATCAATCATGAAAGGCATCAAACAACTTCAAACATGCTAAATACCCAAATTTGGAACAAATCCTGCATTCTAAGCACCATTTCACTTTCTCATCATCATAAGGAAGAAAGGTTGAAACTCCAAGCCAACGTAAAAAGAGGGGGTCCCCATTTAACAAAATCGGCTGTGTGTGCAGGGCACAACAGATAGTATAGAGGATGATAGGAAGATCTTGAGAGAATATAATTTTTATATTAGTGATGATCATACACATTCTACAGAGTTTGTGCAAGGTTGCTTTCAGATGTTCTACCATCATTTGGCTAGCAGGAGTATATCATTTCGTCAGCATATCATATGGCCAGATAATTGTACATCACAATTCAAGAACTCATGGATGTTCTATTGGTTGAGCAGGATGCATAAGATGAATGGTGTTCAACATGTGTGGAATTTTTGTGAGGTCGGGCATGGAAAGGGGGAGCATGTATCAAAAGAGCATTGGCATGAGAAGAGTCGAAGTACAAAGACAATGCAAAGTTGGCAGATGTGAGATTTATTGTCAAATGGTGTAACGCTACAATGGGTCTAGGTAATGAAGGTAAGTCTACAGTTTGTATGTATTTTTGGTTGGTTGATGATACTAACATTGCAAAATATCAAGACAGGATCAAGTGAGCTACACTCTTTTAGAAGCTCTAATGCAGATTCATGGAGTATTCATACACAACGGATGGCATGCATTTGTTCTTCATGTGCATATGAAGCTTGGTATGATTGTGAGTTAAAGGAGTGGGTCGATGATTGTTGTACAAGAGGCCTAAGCCCGATTGACATGTATCGACCACTGATAGCACTACAAATCACAGAGATTGAATCATCAGTTGATTTTGACCATGTTTTAGATCTAGTTCAACCACATATTATCAGCACTCAAATTTAATAAAATTTAATATACCATCTTATTTTGTAGTTTTTCTTATATTGTTGACTATATTCATCGAATTGAATGCACGTATCAATGCAGGGCATGTTTATGCAGTTATTGTAGCTGAAGACAATGAAGAAGGAATGGATTATTATTTGTGTCATTGTGTTGAGGCAAAAAAGAAATTAGATTCCCCTATTATAGGTGGAGAAAACATCGAGTACCCTATAGGATCAGTGGTTGTTACTGGAACATGGCTTAGAAGGTACCCAGTGAAGAAGTCTAATGTGTGGTTGTTCAAGGACTTTGACACACATAGGAAGATTCTTCATTATTCTAACCTTGTTGTGGCATCAAACATTCATTTGATCAAATATGGGGGTAGACCATTGAACGAGACCTTGTGGAAGATTCATGAGTCTGATCATGAGGCAATACTCGACACAATAAAGAGTAGAGCAAACTCGGATGGTTCATTGGATGGAATTAGTGGAATGACAGAAAGGTATGTTATTTTTCTTTGCTATCCTCATTTCACCTTGTATATCTTAGCTACTCATTTTAGCTAAATAGTGCAATTGCATTTACATGCAGGATTTTAGTATGATGGAGGTAGGCATAATCCTTATGAAGTTGCCTTTGGAAGGAAAGCAAGGTAGGTTTTCATGATTATTTCATGATGATATGTCCTTTACTTCTTATTTCACTATGAGTTTTAATGAGTTTTAACGATGTTACTATGAGTTTTAATTCGTTTTAATGATGTTACTATTTCATAATGAGTCTTAATGAGTTTTAATGACAAACACTTGATAGCAGCGGTAAGGGTAGCCTCAATTGATGCCCTACAAGACATTAGATCAAGTGAGAACACCTTTATAGTACTAAATTTTCATCTACCAGAAAGGTATTATGACTGAATTTTTACATTCGGCATCTCCTAGGGCCAAACGGATGGTGCCAACGCAACCAAGTGGGTATGTAAACGCTATGGGAGATGTCTTTTGGGTGGCAAAGCCTCATGGTCATTCTTAGCTATATCAAACGCAAATAATCTCTCAAGAGCCCTAAGAAAAACGTGACAAACTTTGGACCGACTGTTCCATCAAACTGTGACACCTAGGAACTGTTACAAGTATGGGCCTAACTAGTCTTGTCATTGATGTCAACATACTCTTATTGCATTTTTGTCAAGGATAGGATGAGTTATGTGTTGAGGATATTGAGAAAATTAGTCCTATCAGAAACAGAGAAAATTAGTGTAAATAGTGAAGCTATATGAAGTGAATATCCCAGATAGATGAAGATCAGAGAATGTGCATCAAAGGGTTTATAGCTATGTGTCTAAAGATGATCCAGTCAAGATCTAAGAGGTCTACATGAATATTTGGAGAAGTTATGGTAGTTGTTTAGAGGTGACAAAGTGACACAAATAGGTCCAGTGAGATCCAGAAATGCAATATCATGTTCTACAGATTTGGTAGCATGTTTGGGAAGCTAATATGCATTGACAATTCAATTGGTTCATGGTTTGGAGGTCCGCAAGCAATCCTTCTATTATGACAGTGATGATTGACTGTGTTCTTGAGGTTCTGGGTGAAGAGGTGATTGATTACAGTAAGCAGAAGTGGTACGGATGTTCATTGTGATTCAAGCAAGCTTTTGGTGGTCTCTAGATTGTGTCTAGTTTGTGTTGGCAATCTACATTGAAGATTGAGCTTGCAAATGAAGATTTACTTTTGGACGTTGGTGTTCTTCCCAGTTTTGGCCAACCAGATGATTTGCCCATGGTACAAATGATCTTGAAGATGTTTTACAAATCATGGCGTGTTCCTCAAAGATGATTAAAGTCCCAATTGTGTATGGCCAACATTGTAGTGATGCGCATGAAGTTTTGTAATAAGTCAAGTTTTATTTTTGCAATTGCTCTGTAATAAAATAAATGTATGTTGTGCCGACTTTGATGATCATTCCAAAGTTGATGTCATGTATAAATAAGAATTATGAAGTCTGTTGGGAATTAAGGTGTCTCAACCTTGGTAATTCCTTACATTATTAATGTTTGTATTTATTATTTAATTGCCTATGTTGTAAATATTTGTAAATTCCATATTGTCATATTGTGGGATGTGGCACGGTGATGTGTCAATCCTACATGGAATATGACAACTTGTAATTTGTCCTCACATGAGGAGATAGGTGTCCCACTTTGTGATAGGAGCATTTTACCATGTGTCGGCATCTTCAATGTTGTGTAAGGGAATATTGATCGAAACAATTATGACAGATTCCTATGACAGAATCTATGACATGTAAGAGTCAGAAATAGAAGTTTGTAAGACAGGTGAGGACATGTGTCATGAAGCATCTTTGAAAAAGACATATTTGGGTGCTCCAAGGTGGACTATGACATGTTGTAAGAGAATATGCTATTTATAGCATGTGTATGATAGTTTGTCTTACAGCTGTAAGTTGTAACCGCTATGATAGATTCTATGACGGTCGTTAGTGTCATAAGAGCATCTGTCATAGCCCATTTTGGAAATAGGCAACCTCTTTGGGATGGGAGTTGTGGACAAGTGTCAGGAACATTCTACAATATTGACCAAGTGTCCTTAGGCATGGGTTTTGGTCCATGAAGCCAAGCTGGACGCCCATCCCAAGATAGGACCTATTTTACCTTGTATTTTCTATATAAACAGGTGCTTGGAGATGGAGTTTGTATCACAAGTTTATAGGTATTTTTATGCTGTGGGGATTGACACCAGACACGAGTGTCGAAGACCATTGAATCTTGTATTGTAAGTGGATTGTAAACATTCTTTCATAATTGTTAATACATTATGCAGGTTTCTGAGTGTGGGGTTTTTCACCCGATAAGGGTTTTCCCCACCATATATCTTTGTCTTTCTTCTTCTGTCTTCTTTCTAGTTCTTGTATATTGTTGTAATATCTCTATTAGATGTGATATGTTTCTGTAGTGATAAGGATTAAATTGAATTTGCATAGCCCTCCCCTCATTAGATTAGTGTAGGAAGTGATTTCCGCACACCTAGCTTCCTTTCAGTTGGTATCAGAGCTTGATCACTTTTGGTCCTAGTTGTTGGTAGGGGTTTTTTGAGCTAATCTTAATTTGAGTGGGAGTCTATGCATAGTATTCTGATTTCTATTGTAGCAAGGAGATGGCAAGCACATCTAGAAAATTTGAAGTGGAGAAATTCAATGGCACTAATTTCGAGCTGTGGAGGCTCAAGATGGAAGACATGCTTGTAGACCGAGACCTTTGGGAAAGTGTTAATGGAACTAAACTAGTTGTAATGTCACAAGATGAGTGGGATCTCAAGGATTGGAAGGCTAAGGGTCTCATAAGACTTAGTCTTGTTGATTCTGTGTTGTTAAATGTCCATGAGGAGAAAACTGCAACCTTGCTTTGCAAGAAGTTGGGAGATGTGTATCAAGCCAAATCCTTGGTTAATAAACTTTTTCTATGAAAGAAGTTGTATTCTCTTCAAATGGAGGATGGAGGATCCATCCCTATCATACGAATGCTTTTAACCTGTTGGTTGCACAATTGACATCTATTGGTGTAAAGATGGAGGAGGATCAATGTATGACCTTGCTTTGTTCTTTTTTGGACTCGTGGGATCACCTTGTCATGGCTATTGGAAGCACCAAATCCACATTCAAAATGGATGAAGTGGTTTCTTCATTGTTATCCGAAGAGATGTGGAGAAAGTCTTCTAATGCAGCTAAAGAGGCTCTTGTAGTTCATGGAAGACCCAAGGAAAAAGGGAAAAAGAAGGACAAGAAAGTTGAGAAGGGTAGATCCAAATCCCGTGGGAGATCCAAATCTCTTGGAAAGTCCAAGGCTATCTATTGGAATTGTGGTAAATCTGGGCATTTCTGAAAGGAATGCAAAGAGGAGAAGAAGAAGAAGAAGAAAGCTCCTTATTCAGATTCTAACAAATCACAAGATGATGGTGATACTTTCATCACAGCCCTGGCAACCCATGCATCTGATGATGTGTGGCTGATTGACTCTGGTGCATCATTCCACATGACCTCGCATCAAGACTGGTTCACTACGTATGAGGAGTTCGATGGTGGAAAGGTGTACTTGGGTGCCAACTCTCATCTGAAGATTGTTGGTTGTGGAAGAGTCTCTATCTGATTCCCTGATGGTCGTGTGAAGGGGAACTCTAGGGTTATGCATATCCTAGGCTTAGCACGGAACCTGCTTTCTATAAGTAGTTTGAATGATGCAGGTGTATAGGTTGTCTTTTTGAAAGAAGGATGCAAGATGACTAGAGGAGCTATGGTGCTTGCTAAGGGTACTATGAGAGGTACTCTGTTTCAGCTGGAGGCATGCATTTCACAATGCAATAGTTCTTCTATTTCAAAGAAGAGGGCAACAGTCACTTCATCCCAACCATCTGAATGAGCAATTACAAGATCTATTGTTTCTATTTCTGATGTTTGTAATCATGCCTTGGAAGTTAAACTTCTTGCTGAAAAGACAATGTTATGGCATAAGAGATTTGCCCACATTGGTGAGAAGGGTCTGCGTACCCTGAAAAATAAAAACCTCATTGAGGGGTTAGATGATTGTAATCTTGAGTTTGACTTATGCGAACATTGCATTTATGGAAAGCAAAACCATGTTCAATTTTATTTGAGTTCTCACAAGTCTTCTGGTGTGTTGGACCTTGTTCATTCTGATGTATTTGGTCCTGTTAATGTTCCTTCATTATCAAAATATATATATTTTGTATCTTTCATAGATGAATACAATAGAAGGACATGGATTTATTTTCTCAGAAGCAAATCTAAAGTCTATAGTAAGTTTAAGGAGTTTAAGGCCTTTGCTGAAAATCAGACTGGTAAGAAGATTAAGTGTTTGAGAACTAACAACGGTGGTGAGTTCTGTTCTACAGAATTTGACAAATATTGCAAGGAACTTGGGATTGAAAGACAAAAGACAACTCCATACACTCTGTAGAAAAATGGAGTTACAGAAAGGATGAACAGGACACTGATGGAGAAGGCTAGAAGTATGCTTAGTGGAGCTAGCCTAGAACAAACGTTTTGGGCTGAAGCTGTTGCCACTGCTTGCTATCTTGTTACTAGATCTCCTACATCAACTCTTGTTGGAAAGACATGTTGCAAGTATGAGGTTATCCAGTGTTGTCATTAATGTCAACATACTCATATTGCATTGACAAGAAGGATTGGATGAGCTGTGTGCTGAGGATATTGAGAAAATTAGTCTCAATAAGGAACAATGAAGAACAGTGATGAAAAGAAGGCAAAAGTACTCAATAGGTTGAGAATCAGAGGATGTGAATTAAAGGGTTTTTAGATATGAGTCTTGAGATGATCCAGTTAAGTTTTCAGAGGTCCGCATGAAGATTTGAAGAAGTTGTAATTGATCAAGTAGAATCGGTCCCGGGAGGTGCTCCGGAGTGACAGAGTGCTACAAAGTGGTCCGGTAAGATCCAGAAGTGCATTATCCTATCTTGCGAATTGGATGGAGTGTTTGGGATGTCCTTGTGATGTGTTATCTCAATTTTTTCATGATTTGGAGGTCCGAAAGCACATGTTTCAGTATGACAGTGGTAGTAGACTGTGTTCTTGAAGTTCCGGATGAGGAAGAGAAGAGATTCTGGTGAGCAGAGGAAGTACGGATGTTCCTGGTCATTCAGACAAGTTTGTGAAGGTTCTTGGATCATGTTGAGGTTGTGTTGTTGATCCACATTGGTGGTAGAGCCCAGAATTGAAGATATTCTTCCAGATGAAGTTCTTGTTCAGACTAGCCGACCGGATGAGTTGTTCATCTTGCAAACATTCTTGTGGTGGCCGACCGGATGTGTTATGCATCTTGCGAATGTTCCTATGGTTGAGTGCTGACTTAGATGATCATTCCTAAGTCAATGTCTTGTATAAATAAAGGTTTGAGAATTCATTTCAAAGTGTGGTGTGAAGCGGATGAGTGTGGCATAGCGAAAGAGCAAAAAGCAGAGCAGGTGTGACTCAGGCTTAAATGGAACTAATCCAGACATGGTAAAGATGTCATTCTCCAGTTCAAGGTTGTGATCCTTATGATCTCGTAGACAGTGTGACTCTTTGTAGGCAGTGTGCCTCGTTGTGAGCAGTGTGCTCGGGTAGTGAGCCCTAATTGGCATGTGCCATTCATTTTTCTTATTCTTCTAATAGAGAATAATTCTTGGGTTAATCACCCCATGGTTTTTCCCTTAACCAGGTTTTCCACGTCAAAAATATTGGTGTCAAATGTGTCTATGCTTATCTTCTCTGGTGTTTATGCTTTGTGCTTTCATGAATGATTAATTGATATGGTGTTAACTAATCAAATATTTGAAGTAGAAGCAAAGTTTTTGTACAGCTGATTCACGCCCCCTCTCAGTTGTGTGCCCTAGATCTAACAATTGGTATCAGAGCCAAGTTCCTCTAAAAGGAGCTTAACCGCTTGAGGAGATCCAAGATGTCGTCATACAAGAAGGATAGTCTGAAGTTCGATGGAACCAACTTCACTCTCTAGAAAGGTCGCATGAAATGTCACTTAGAGTGTATGGGAAAAGCATACTTGACCATGGTCACAAAATCATATGTACCTCCACAGGGTGGTCTGACAACTCTGAATGAAATCACAGATGCTGAAAATAATCTACGGACCAAAGAAGCTCTACTAAGCGCATTGAATGACTCAGATCTTTCAAATGTTATTAACCTACCAACTACATATGAGATTTGGACTAAACTAGAACTTCTATATGAAGAAGATGAGTTTGTCAAGAGTGCAAGGTTGCAAAGTCTGAAAGGGAAATTTGAAAGATTGAAGATGAGAGATGATGAAAATATCACTACCTTTATGCCAAGAGTGAATGAGCTGGTGTGTGGAATCAGGAATGCTAGTGGAGTTCTAGATGAAAATAAAATTATTTGTAAAATTCTTAGATCCCTTCCTGCTGCCTACAAAATCAAGGTTGCTGTCATTGATGAATTCAGAGCCCATACAACTGTCACAAGAGAGCAACTGGCTAGCAAACTAGCTGCATTTGAAATGACTGAGTTTGGAATGATCCCCCCAAGACTGAATCTGCATTCAAAGCCAGTGCCTGTGTAAAAGGCAAACAAAAGATTTGATCCGGGAGAGACCTCTTCAAGGAAGCTGTCATGGTATGGTCAAGCAAGGAAAGACATGGAAGAGGAAGAAGCAGAAATAGCTCAACTTGAAGCCCTCATTGCAAAGAGACTGCCAAGAGGATCCGGTAGGTATGAAGGAAAACTACCCTTCAAGTGCTTCAACTGCAATAAGATTGGTCATTTTGCTTCAAGATGTCCGAAAAGATCTGCAAGGTCAAATATTAGCAGACAAAGGTTTCAAAAGAATTGCTATTATGTTCATGAAGAAGATGATAATGAAGGAGTAACAGATGAGGAATCAGAAATAGGAAGCAAATCCAGAAATGAATGGGTGTTTATTGCCATCAAGGAAGAAGATTCAATATCCTTTGAATCTGTCAATCATAAGGTTGTAGGAAGAGCTTTGGTTGCCCAAATTGAAGAAAAGGATGATTGGGTTATTAACAATGGATGCTCTCACCATATGACTGGTGACAAGAACAAGTTCTTAGATTTGGAGAAGTATGAAGGAGGAATGGTAAAGTTTGGTGACAATTCCGCTGGTAGAATCAGAGGTAGGGGAACTATTTCTTTTGATGGAAAGAGCAAAACTGGTAATGTACTATATGTTGAAGGATTGAAGCACAATCTTCTCAGTGTTGGTCAGTTAGTGGACAAAGGCTATGATCTCTGGTTCAAGAATGGAAGATGCAGAATCTTTACAAGCTCCAGAACTAAAATTACATCCGGTACTCAAACAAAAGGTAATATCTTCCATCTAGTTGGTTCTAATAAAAGTTGTCTGTTTGTTCAAGTTGATCAGAGTTGGTTATGGCATAGAAGGATGTGCCATGTGAATTTTGATAACATCATCAAGATAAGCAATATTCAGGTTGTAAGAGATCTTCCTAAATTAGTGAAACCTACAAATAGTTTGTGCAAAGAATGTCAGCTAGGTAAACAGAGCAGAGTCTCTTTTAAAAGCAAGGATCAGTCCACTATCAGATTGTTGGAATTAGTTCATACTAATCTCTGTGGTTTGACAAGAATCAAGAGTATGCAAGGTGATAGATATTTCATGTTGCTAATTGATGACCATTCCCAGATGATGTGGGTTACCTTCCTAAAAGAGAAATCAGAAGCCCTTGAGAAGTTCAAAATCTTCAAAGCTATGGTAGAGAATCAAACCGGATTGAAACTAAAATGTCTAAGGTCTGATAGAGGTGGTGAATTCACATCCGGTGAATTCATAGATTTTTGTGAGAAGCATGGTATAAAGAGACAGCTGTCTGCTCCTAAGACTCTGTAGCAAAATGGAGTAGTTGAGAGAAAGAACCAGACCATCCAGGAAGCATCCAGGACAATGATGATGGAAGCAAATGTTCCCTAGATGTTTTGGAGAGAAGCTGTCAGCACTGCAGTCTACACTCTTAATAGAGTTCAAATCAGAAGCAACACTGGTAAGACTCCTTATGAACTTTGGTTTGGTATAACTCCCACTGTGAGATATTTCAGAGTATTTGGTAGCAAGTGTTACATCAAAAAAGATGAAGATTTAGGAAAGTTTGATACTAGAAGTGATGAAGGAATTTTCTTGGGTTACTCCACTCAAAGCAAAGCATACTGGTGTTACAATAAGAGATTGAGAAAGATGATAGAAAGTACAAATGTGAAGGTTGATGAAGGAATTGAGAAGCCCTCAAGATTCTATGAATGTGATGAAGATGATCAGAATGATCCTCTAGTGCAAGGAGCTCCATCCTCCTCTGAAATTCAGATCCAGACTGATCCGGTAAATCAAGAAGAAGAAGTTTGTCTGAATAAGCCTGATCAAGAATTAGTAGTGCAAGAAACTCCCAAAGTTCCAAGGTATGTAACTCTAAATCACTCTGAAGATCAGATCATAGGTGACAAAAGTAAAGGGGTACAAACAAGGAGAAGAATTACTCAAGATTCAAATGAATACTATCTGATCTCAAAGATTGAACCTAAGATAGTTAATGAAGCTTGCAATGATGAAAACTGGACCAAAGCAATGGAGGAAGAGTTGATGCAAATTGAGAAAAATCATACTTGGGATCTTGTTCCCAGACCTAGAGACAAGAATGTGATTGGAACCAAATGGGTCTTCCGAAACAAACTGAATGAAGTTGGTGAAGTAATCAAAAACAAAGCTAGATTGGTCTATAAAGGCTACTCTCAAATAGAAGGAATTGATTTTGAAGAGACCTTTGCTCTGGTGGCAAGAATTGAAGCAGTCAGATTATTTCTTGCATTTGCTACCTTCAAAGACTTCAAGGTATATCAGATGGATGTCAAGTCTGCTTTCCTAAATGGTGACTTGGAAGAAGTATACATTGAACAACCAGATGGATTTCAATTGTCTAATCATGATAATATGGTCTACAAGTTGAAGAAAGCATTGTATGGTTTGAAGCAAGCCCCAAGAGCATGGTATGAAAGGTTGGATAAACATCTTGTGCAGATTGGTTTCAACAAAGGTACTGCTGATAGTAATCTATATTTCCAAATAGATAAGAAAAACATCTTGATTGTTGAAGTATTTGTTGATGATATCATCTTTGGAGGAAAAGACAGTATGTGTAAAACTTTTGCAAATCAAATGAAAAGTGAGTTTGAAATGTCAATGCTTGGTGAAATAAATTTCTTCTTGGGTCTGCAAATTACTCAGACAAAGAAAGGCATCTTTATCTGTCAGACCAAATATGCAAAAGAATTGTTGAGGAAATTTGGAATGGAAGATTCAAAGCCAATGAACCCCCTATGGCAACCGGATGTAAGTTGAGCAAAGATGATGACTCTCCTAAGACAAATCAGACCAAGTACAGATCAATGATTGGAGGACTATTGTATCTCACTCAGACTAGACCAGATATAATGCAGGCTGTTGGTCTTATGGCAAGATTTCAGGCTGATCCCAGAGAATCTCATGTCATGGCAATCAAAAGAATTTTTAGGTACTTGAAAGGAACAGTTGAGTATGGTCTATGGTACCCTAGAGATCAGGATTTCTCTCTTCATGCATACACAGATGCAGATTGGGTAGGAGATGTGGATGATAGGAAGAGTACAAGTGGAGGAGCTTTCTTTTTGGGAAAAAGATTGGTTTCTTGGCTAAGCAAGAAACAAGAGGCAATATTTATGTCTACAACTGAAGCAGAATACATTGCAGCAACAGGTAGTTGCACTCAGATTTTATGGATGAAGCAGATGCTAAGGGAAATTAAAGTTGAATATGAGGAGCCTATCACAATTTTCTATGATAATTCAAGTGCAATTAATATTTCTAAGAACCTGGTATTACACTCTAAGACTAAGCACATATCTATCAAGTTTCACTTTTTGAGAGAACAAGTGAACAAGGAAGAAGTCAGATTGGAGTATGTACCCTCCAACGATTAGATTGTAGATATCTTTACTAAACCTCTTCCCAAGGACTCTTTTGAGTATCTCTGGGAGAAGTTAGGGGTCATGGCCCCTCCGATGATGAACTAGGATGCACTGATGTGCATCAGTCTGGTGGATATCACAGTCATATCTTGTGATCCGGATTGATGAAGGGGAGCTGCTACTAAGGGGGAGCAGCTGGTATGATTCAGATGTGTTAGAATTGTAAGTATGAGCCCTTTGCCATTGATTTCAAAGGGGGAGAGAAGACATGTGAAAAACAAGTGGTTGATGATCAAAGGGGGAGCAGCAAAAGAAGAGAAGACATGTGAAGAGTTGTTGCTGATAGGGGAGCTGTGATAGAAAGGAGAAGATCTTGTCTTGATGGTTTTTCACATCATATGTTGCAATCAATGACAAAGGGGGAGATTGTTGCAAGTATGAGGTTAGCCAGTGTTGTCATTGATGTCAACATACTCATATTGCATTGACAAGAAGGATTGGATGAGCTATGTGTTGAGGATATTGAGAAAATTAGTCTCAATAAGGAACAGTGAAGAACAGTGATGAAAAGAAGGCAAAAGTACTCAATAGGTTGAGAATCAAAGGATGCGAATTAAAGGGTTTGTAGATATGAGTCTTGAGATAATCTAGTTAAGTTTTCAGAGGTCCACATGAAGATTTGAAGGAGTTGTAATTGATCAAGTAGAACCGGTCCTAGGAGGTGCTCTGGAGTGACAGAGCGCTACAAAGAGGTCCAGTAAGATCTGGAAGTGCATTATCCTATCTTGCAGATTGGATGGAGTGTTTGGGATGTCCTTGTGATGTGTCATCTCAATTTGTTCATGATTTGGAGGTCCGGAAGCACATGTTTCAGTATGACAGTGGCAGTAGACTGTGTTCTTGAAGTTCCAGATGAGGAAGAGAAGAGATTCCGGTGAGCAGAGGAAGTGCGGATATTCCTGGTCATTCAGACAAGCTTGTGAAGGTTCTTGGATTGTGTTGAGGTTGTGTTGTTGATCTGCATTGGTGGTAGAGCCTGGAATTGAAGATATTCTTTCAAATAAAGTTCTTGTTCAGACTAGCCGACCGAATGAGTTGTTCATCTTGTAAACGTTCTTGTGGTGGCCAACCGGATGTGTTATTCATCTTGCGAATGTTCCTATGGTTGAGTGCCAACTTAGATGATCATTCCTAAGTTGATGTCTTGTATAAATAAAGGTTTGAGAATTCATTTCAAAGTGTGGTGTGAAGCGGATGAGTGTGGCATAGCGAAAGAACAAAAGGCAGAGCAGGTGTGACTCAGGCTTAAATGGAACTGATCCAGACATGGTAAAGATGTCAATCTCCAGTTCAAGGTTATGATCCTTATGATCTTGTAGATAGTGTGTCTCTATGTAGGCAGTGTGCTTCCTTGTTAGCAGTGTGCTCGGGCAGTGAGCCCTAATTGGCATGTGCCATTCATTTTTCTTATTCTTCTAACAGAGAATAATTCTTGGGTTAATCACCCCGTGGTTTTTCCCTTAACTAGGTTTTCCACGTCAAAAATATTGGTGTCAAATGTGTCTATGTTTATTTGCTTTGGTGTTTATGCTTTGTGCTTTCATGAATGATTAATTGATATGCTGTTAACTAATCAAATATTTGAAGTAGAAGCAAAGTTTTTGTACAACTGATTCACCCCCCCTCTTAGTTGTGTGCCCTAGATCTAACAAGACACCCATGGAGGTGTGGTATGGTAGAAAGCCTTCAATAAGGCATCTTCGTGTTTTTGGTTGTGAGGCATATGCACATATGCCTAGGGAGAAGTGGTCAAAATTGGAGAACAAGGTTGTTGAGTGTATCTTCATTGGCTATGGTGTCGGTGTGAAAGGATACAAGATTTGGGACCCTATGGCTAAAAAAATGTTGTATAGTAGAAGTGTCATCTTCAGAGAGCTTACACCTTCTTCCATTGTTTTACAGCTAGAAGAAAAAGAAGAGAAAGAGAATGTTGTTCAGTTTCCTCTCACCCCTGAGAAGACTAAACAGAAAGACAATGTTGGACCTAATGATGAGGAGAGCTCTAGCAGCTCTGAAAGCTAGATGAAGAAGTTGAACCTAAACCTTAGCCCTTGAGGAGGTCTACACAGATAAGAAAGCAACCTGAAAGGTTTGGTTTTACATTGCTTGATTCTAGTTGTGCTTTTGCTTTGCTTACTAATAGTGATGAACCTAGAACTGTATCAGAGGCTATGGACATGAAAGATGCAGGTTCCTGGAAGGAGGCCATGGAGGATGAAATGGCTTCTTTGGAAAAGAATCAAACTTGGGACTTGGTGCCTTTGCCTCCTGGACGAAAACCAGTTGGATGCAAATGGGTGTTCAAGAAGAAATTTGGTACAAATGGCAGTGTTGAGAAGTATAAGGCCAGATTGGTTGCGAAGGGTAATTCACAAGTGGAGGGTATAGATTATGGTGAGATCTTCTCTCCTGTTGCAAAGCTAACATCCATTTGATTCTTGTTATCTCTCGTAGTAGCTTATGACTTGGAGGTAGAAAAGATGGATGAGAAGATAGCTTTCCTTCATGGTGATTTGGAGGAAGAAATCTACATGTCATAGCTAGAGCATTACATGGTGAAAGGTAAAGAAAATTTGGTTTGCAAACTTAAGAAGTCTTTGTATGGTTTGAAGAAATCCCCTAGGAGATGGTACTTGAAATTTGATGCCTTTGTGTTGTCAATTAGATTTGTGAGATCAAAATCAGATCACTGTGTTTACTATAAGTTTGATGGTGATCGTATTCTCATTGTTGCACTGTATGTTGATGATATGTTGCTCATTGGGAAGGGTAAGAATATGATTTCTGATTTTAAATCTTAGTTGTCAGTACAGTTTGAAATGAAAGATTTAGGGGCAACTAGGTACATTCTAGGAATGGAAATTAGAAGAGACAAAACCAATATAAAACTTTGGCTAAGCCAGAGTAAGTATGTGAAGACCGTGTTGGACAGGTTCAACATGGCAGATTGTAGACCATTGTGTGTTCCTATTTCTTTGGGGACAAAGTTGTCTATTGAAGATTGTCCAAAATATCCTAGTGAGGTGGAGGACATGAGAAGAGTACCTTATGCTAGTGTTGTTGGCAGTTTGATGTATGTTATGGTCTGCACAAGACCAAACATTTCCCAAGCAGTGGGAGTCCTTAATCGATTTATGGCTAATCCTAGACAAGTTCATTAGGATACAGTTAAGCAAGTGTTCAAATATTTGAGGGGTACTTTCGAGTATTCCATTTGCTATCATGGTAATGTTTTAGGACCTCTGCATTCTATTGATATTCATGGATTTGTGGATTCAGATTGGGCAGGTGACATTGACAGCGGGAGATCCACCAGGGCTTATGTGTTTACATTGTTCGGTGGTGCTATTAGTTGGATGAGTAAGTGATAACCTATTGTTGCTTTGTCCATGACAGATGCTAAGTATATGGCAGCAACTCATGCTTGTAAGGAAGCCATTTGGCTCAAGAGATTGTGTTCCAATATTGGTGTTGATGCAGGTCAGATCACGATCAGTTGTGATAGTCAGAGTGCAATTTGTCTTGTGAAGAATCTAACTTTCCATGCTAGAACAAAGCACATTGATGTTCAATTTCACTTCGTGTGAGACATGATTGAGGATGGAAATGTAAATTTGAAGATAGATACTTTGAAGAATGTTGCAGATGCATTGGCGAAACCGGTGGGCACAGATAAGTTTAGATGGTGTTCGGAGTCTATGGGCCTCTCGGCCTATAGCAGTTAAATCATGTTTTTCTATTGGCTCTTACAAGGTGCTCGACAAGTGGGAGATTGTTGGGAATTAAGGTGTCTCAACCTTGGTAATTCCTTACATTATTAATGTTTGTATTTATTATTTAATTGCCTATGTTGTAAATATTTGTAAATTCTATATTGTCATATTGTGGGATGTGGCACGGTGATGTGTCAATCCTACATGGAATATGACAACTTGTAATTTTGTCCTGACATGAGGAGATAGGCATCCCACTTTGTGGTAGGAGCATTTTTCCATGTGTTGGTATCTTCCATGTTGTGTAAGGGAATATTGACCGAAATGGTTATGACGGATTCCTATGATAGAATCTATGACATGTAAGAGTCAGAAATAGAAGTTTGTAAGACAGGTGAGGACATGTGTCATGAAGCATCTTTGAAAAAGGCATATTTGGGCACCCCAAGGTGGACTATGACATGTTGTAACAGAATATGCTATTTATAGCATGTGTATGATAGTTTCTCTTACAGCTGTAAGTTGTAACTGCTATGATAGATTCTATGACAGTCGTAAGTGTCGTAAGAGCATCTGTCATAGCCCATTTTAGAAATAGGCAACCTCTTTGGGATGGGAGCTATGGGAAAGTGTCAAGCACATTCTACAATGTTGACCAAGTGTCCTTAGGAGTGGGTTTTGGTCCATGAAGCCAAGTTGGACGCCCATCCCAAGATAGGACCTATTTTGCCTTGTATTTTCTATATAAATAGGTGCTTGGAGATGGAGTTTATATCACGGGTTTATAGGTACTGTTATGCTACCAGATTGACTCCAGACACGAGTGTCGAAGACCATTGAAGCTTGCATTGCAAGTGTATTGTAAACATTCTTTCAGATTTGTTAATACATTGTGCATGTTTCTGAGTGTGGGGTTTTTCACCCGATAAGGGTTTTCCCCACCGTATATCTTTGTCTCTCTTCTTCTGTCTTCTTTCTAGTTCTTGTATATTGTTGTAATATCTCTGTTAGATGTGATATGTTGCTATAGTGATAAGGATTAAATTGAATTTGCATAGCCCTCCCCTCATTAGATTAGTGTAGGAAGCGATTTCCACACACCTAGCTTCCTTTCAAAGTCATTCAAAAGTCCTGGTAATGATGAGAAGGGTGTAAGGAAGAAGAAAGAAAGGCAGAGCAGAGGTGTTGGGCTTAAATGGAACTGACTCAAGCATAGTGAAGATACTGATCTCCAGTTCAAGTATGTAATATTTATATTATTTTGTAGACAGTGTGTCTCTTATAGGCAGTGGGCCTCGTGTGCTCGAGCAGTGAGCCTTAACTGGCAAGTGCCATTTTATTCATCCTTATTCTTCTAACAGAGAATACAATCTTGGGTTAATCACCCCGTGGTTTTTCCCTTAACCAAGTTTTCCATGTCAAAATCTTGGTGTTATATGTGTTGAATCTATTTCTGCTCTTATTGCATTATGCTTCTTTGATTAATATTTGATATGCTATTGAAATTTAAGAAGGCTTAAAGTAAACAAAGATTTTGGTAACAATTGATTCACCCCCCCTCTCAGTTGTCTATCCTAAATCCAACAGGAACATCTTCTTTACATGTATAGGTGGATGTCAGGTCCACCTACAAACACCTACCTTGATTCTTTTTCAATCAATTTCATTTTTCTATGGTGGCAAGGAACGCATTGTTCCAAAATGCTTCAGTTTCATGCAGTGGAAAGATGCTAGGAGTGACATTTTGCATTCCATAGCTTGTGGGGACAAACTGACTGTGCCAATGCATCAGAGTGAGTGGGTAAATTCCAAGGGAGGTTTCATTTTGTGTGCCAAGTGTCCTAGTCATTCAGGGCAGTAGGCTACCGACAAAGTCCCTTAGGATCCCTAAGACCAAAAAAATGCCAAACTATGACAAAGTATTTCTTAGAATTTGTGGTAGCTGGGAACATTCCATTTGGACCTATAGGTGCATGTGGGGTCCATCCACAATAACCTCTCTAAGTTTTGGTCAACTCCAGTCCATTTGACCATGTCGAAATCAAATGCATTCTTGCAAAATGCTTCACTTTCTTGCAGTGGAAAGGTGCTAGGAGTGACAGTTTGCATTCCATAGCTCTTGGGGCCAAACTGACTATACCAACACATTAGGGTGGGTGGGTAAATGCTAGGGGAGGTAGCATTTCGTGTGCCAAGCATCCCAATCATTCAGGACAGCACGCTACTAGCAAAGTCTCTTAAGATCCCTAAGACCAAAAAACTATCAAACTATGACGTAGCAGTTCTCAAAATTCATGGTAGCTAGGAATGTTTATTTTTAACCTACAGGTTCACGTAGGATCCGTCCACAATAACCTCTCTCATTTTTTGTCAACTCTAGTCTCTTTGACTGTGTCGAAATTAAATGCATTCTTGCAAAATGTTTTAGTTTCATGTAGTGGAAAGGTGCTAGGAGTGACATTTTGCATTCCATAGCTCGTGGGGCCGAACCGACTGCTCCAATGCATTGGGGTGGGTAGGTAAATGCCAAGGAAGGTCTCATTTCATTCGCCAAGAGTCCCAGTCATTCGAGGTAGCAGGCTACCGGCTAAGTCACTTAAGATCCTAAGAGCAAAAACTACCAAACTATGATGGAGTAGTTCTCAAAATTTGTTGTAGATAGGAATGTTCCATTTGGACCTACAGGTGCACATAGGGTCCATCCACGATAACCTCTCTCGATTTTGTAACTCCGGTCTATTTGACCGTGCCAAAATCAAATGTATTCTTGCAAAATGCTTCAGTTTCTTGTAGTGGAAAGGTGCTAGGAGTGATTTTGCATTCCATAGCTCGTCAGGCTGAACTGACTACGTTAACACATTGGGGTGGGCAGGTAAATGCCAAGGGAGGTATCATTTTGTGTGCCAAGCATCCCAGTCATTCAGGGCAGCAGGCTACCGGTAAAGTCCCTTAAGATCCCTAAGACCAAAAAATGCCAAACTATGATGGAGCAGTTCTCAGAATTCATGGCAGTTGGGAACATTCCATTTGGACCTACAGGTGCACGTGGGGTCCATCCATAATAACCTCTCTCAATTTTGGTCAACTCCAGTTCATTTTCCCGTGCCGAAATCAAATGCATTCTTGCAAAATGCTTCAGTTCCATGTAGTGGAAAGGTGCTAGGAGTGAGATTTTGCATTCCATAGCTCGTGGGGCCAAACCAACTATGCCAACACATCGGGGTGGGTGGGTAAATGCTAGAGAAGGTCTAGTTTCATGTGCCAAGGGTCCCAATCATTCGAGGCATTGGCATAGTTAGTTTAGCCTCATGAGCTATAGAATGCAAAATCTCACTCCTATCACCTTTCCACTGCATGAAACTGAAGCATTTTGCAAGAATGCATTTGATTTTGGCACGATCAAATAGAATGGAGTTGACCAAAACTAAGATAGGTTATTATGGATTGACACCACATGCACCTGTAGGTCTAAATGGAACGTTCCCAGCTGCCACAAATTCTAAGAACTACTCCATCATAGTTTGGCAGTTTTTTGGTCTTAGGGATCTTAAGGGACTTTGTCAGTAGCCTGCTACCCCGAATGGCTGGGATGCTTGGTACATGAAATGAGACCTCCCTTGGCATTTACCTACCCACCCTAACGCATTGGTATAGTTAGTTCAGCCCCATGACGAGTAGAACAAAAAATATGGCACCTAGCAAGGTTGTGTTGCATGAAACTGAAGCATTGTGTAAGAATGCATTTGATTTCGGCATGGTCAAATGGATTTTAGTTGACCAAAACTGAGAGAGGTTATTGTGGATGGTCCCCACTTACACCTATAGGTCCAAATGGAACATTCCTAGCTGCCACAAATTCTAAGAACTGCTCTATCAAAATTTGGTAATTTTTGCTCTTAGGATCTTAAGTGACTTTGACGGTAGCCTGTTGCCTCGAATGATTGGGACTCTTGGCACATGAAACAAGACCTTCACTCAAATTTATTCACCTACTCCAACACATTGGTGCAGTTGGTTCGGCCCCACGACGAGAAAAACAAAAACTATGGCACCTGGCAAGGTTGTGCTGCATGAAATTGAAGCATTTTGCAAGAATGTATTTAATTTCGGCATGGTCAAATGGATTTGAGTTGACCAAAACCAAGAGAGGTTATTATGGATGGACCCCACATGCACCTGTAGGTCCACATAGAATGTTCCTAGCTACCACAAATTCTAAGAACTGCTCCATCAAAGTTTGGCAGTTTTTGCTCTTTGGATCTTAAGTGACTTTACCTGTAGCCTGCTGCCTCGAATGACTGGGACCCTTGGCACACAAAACAAGACCTTCCATGGCATTTACCTATGCACCCCGATGCATTGGCACAGTTAGTTTGGCACCATGACAAGAAAAATGAAAAATATGGCACCTGGCAAGGTTGTGTTGCATGAAACTGAAGCATTTTGCAAGAATGCATTTGATTTCGGCACGATCAAATGGATTTGAGTTGACCAAAACCAAGAGAGGTTATTGTGGACGGACCCCACATACACCTATAGGTCTAAACAAAATGTTCCCAGCTACCACAAATTCTGAGAACTGCTCCGTCATAATTTGGCAATTTTTGCTCTTAGGATCTTAAGTGACTTTGCTGATAACCTGCTTCCTTGAATGACTGGGACCCTTGGCACACAAAATGAGACCTTCCCTAGCATTTACCCACCCACTCTGATGTGTTAGCATAGTTAGTTTGGCCCCACGAGCTGTGGAATGCAAAATCTCACTCCTAGCACCTTTCTACTGCATGAAACTGAAGCATTTTGCAAGAATGCATTTGATTTCAACACGGTCAAATGGATTTGAGTTGACCAAAACTGAGAGAGGTTATTGTGGATGGACCCCACATGCACCTATAGGTCCAAGAAGAACATTCCCATCTACCATGAATTCTAAAAATTTCTCCATCATAGTTTGTCAATTTTTTGGTCTTAGGGATCTTAAGGGACTTTGCCAGTAGCCTGCTACCCTGAACGATTGGGATGCTTGGCACACAAAACAAGACCTCCCCTAGCATTTACCCTCCCACCTCAATGCTTTGGTGTAGTTTGTTCAACTCCATGAGCTATGGAATGCAAAATGTCACTCCTAGCACCTTTCCACTGCATGAAACTGAAGCATTTTGCAAGAATACATTTGATTTCGACACGGTCAAACGGACTGGAGTTGACCAAAACTGAGAGATGTTATTGTGGATAGACCCCATGTGCACCTGTAGGTCTAAACAAAATATTCCCATCTACCATGAATTCTAAGAACTACTCTGCCATAGTTTTGTAGTTTTTTGGGCTTAGGGATCTTAAGGGACTTTGTTGGTAGCCTGCTTCCCTGAACGATCGGGATGCTTGACACACAAAATGAGACCTCCCTTGGCATTTATCCACCCACCCTGACACATTAGCACAATCAGTTTGGCCCCATGAGCTATGGAATGCAAAATGTCACTCCTAGCACCTTTCCACTACAATACACATGTAATGATACTTCAATACACATGTATGGACAAGGTGTTGAGGACACATATTTCATCCATTTTCTTTATAAATTAGAAAAATCAGAAATTTCATGCCTGAATTAGCATTTTCAACCTAGGGCTTGATAGTTTATGGTAGTGGAAAGAGTTTGGAGGCCCTCATGGTGTTGGATGTTCATCTTTTCTAGATCTTGTATGATTTAAATGAAGAATTTCAGTTGGGAGTTAGATCTAATTGCATAAAATAATGGCTAGGGACTTGATTTGATTCATTTGTATGAGTACAATCTAGTTTGATCATTGTACTTATGTAATAGGGCTGATAATTTGATCTTATTTGGGATGCAGGGATATGGAGATCAAGGTCTTATTGCATTCAAGGAATTGTCTACAGGGTTGTATTCAAGTTCATCACACATGATTCGCATATCTAGAGTCATTATTGGCAATCAATTATTCATATGCAAGGCATTATCTTTGACTGAATTGTCATATTCCCCTACTGTTACAACCTATTAAGATTATCACAAAACTCAGTAGGAACCCAAAGAATTCACTATTCCATCTAGGGTGATCATGGCTAAAATGGGGGTTGTAATTTTACATGAATAGTAGGTTAAGAAAACCCCATACATATTATATCAAAGGGAGAATGTTACAACAGTCTTGAATGTAGAAATGTAGTTATCTTGAGGCAGCCATCTCCTAACACTGTTGCAGCATGTTACAAAAGGGTTTAATTCACTAATTGTGTCTATTCTTTGTTGTGAAGCAAACACAATTGGTACGTGTAAAGACAAATTCTACAACCTTTGACAGCATCCTCCCTATCTCTACCAAAATAGGATCTGTGTATAGGAAAAATCGAGAGGTTGAATGATAAGATCACAAAGCAATAACAACTCAATTACCCATAACATAAATAGATCGATCTAAGTAAAAATCCAATATCAATGAATGATTCAATTTAAAACAAGAAAGACTTCACCTAGATTGTATAGTTCTCTTTGTATGAATGTAGATTGCTCAATAACATTACGAAACCATGTTTGCAACAAGCGGATGTAGATTGTGTTTGTGCTCAAAGTGCTAAAGGGTGCTCAATGATGCGATGAATGCTCAATACGCTATAAAGGATGCCTAAGAATAAATGATCGAAGAGGATTTGTGAAGGAGATGAGGGGGATTTATATAGGTTTCAAGATAGATCGATCAATGGCCCAGATAATTCAATAGAATCAATAGATGAGATAAATCTAAAATTCATGATGAATGTGCACCTAACATGTGTCACACAAAAAGTTTTTTTTTTTTGAGTTAATTGATTTTTGATAAAGATAGGATTTGATTTCATAAATTAGAATGTTTTTTTTTTCTAATTTAAGAGTTGGTGATAAAAAAAGATTGATTAAGTCAATTAACTCAACTTGTAATTTGCTTTTTGCATGATTTGAGTAAAATTAAATAATAAATTATTTAATTTTGTGTGCATGATGAATAAGATTTATTTTTTAGAGGAATTAGAAGATATTTGAGGAAATTAAATAAATAAATTTATTTAATTGTTTGTGCATGATAGAAGAATAAATAAAATATTTGAATAAATTTGCATGATTTATTTAAATTTGGAAGAACAATTAGTTTAATTAAATAATGAAAATTATTTAATTGTAGATAAGAGGATTTGGAAAAATAAATTAATTAAATAATTAATTTATTCAATTGACATGGATTTGAATTTTGGAAGAATTTGATTTAATTAAATAATTAAAATTATTTAATTTGGAAGAATAAAGTTGATATTTATTGAATTAATTAAATAAATAGAATTTATTCAATTAATGTCGAATTTAGGAGTTTTGGAAGAATTTGATGATTTTGATGAAATTAATTAAATAATTAGATTATTTAATTAGCGTTGAAATGTAGGTGATTAGACAGATTAGATGAAATGTAAGTGATTCTAGGACATGGTCATTTTTTAGGTGTCTGCATTTTGCCCCTCTTTGATGCAATGCAGTTTATAGCATTGTTTCAAATAAAACAATTGTTGAAGACATGATACAATTTTGATGCCCTAGTGTAGCTAGTTGCCCCTATGTAGCTGGCGTAGGATGCCCCCTCGAGGAAATATAGGGAAGCGATAGAAGAACAGGGTTGATGCTCAACTAGATGATTGTGTTGGAGATAGAAGAAAGGAGATAGAAGAGAACATGAAAGAAAGACCGTTGATCGATCTTTGCTTGAAAAATATATAATGACATGGATAAATGGATGGTTAAATGGATGAGCTTGTTGCAACAGTTCACAAATGTTTATAAAGAGCAATCCTTATTTTTGATATAGCACATGGATAGTTTGCCACCAAGGTATAAATGACCAAGGTGCTATGATAACCGAGTGTGAGGACATTGACTCTGCAGATAAGTAGTTTGAACCTAGATCCCTTACACATAATATAACCTTGTTGGATATGTGAATAAGCCATAGTCTTGAACATAAAATAATCTTCAATACATAAATGCAAGAAGTATATTAATATGTAAGATGATAGGTTGTAACACTCACACAAGATAAATATGATGCTAAGAAAGATACTAAAGATCATTCCTCAAACCTGGCACACAAAAGCAATGACTATGTCCCCAATCTGTATTGCATCACAACATACCAAGATATAGATAAATCAAGGTAGTCTTGAATATGAAAGGAAGCTAGGTGTGCGGAAATCACCTCCTACACTAATCTAATGAGGAGAGGGCTATGCAAATTCAATTTAATCCTTACAACTACATCAACATAGAACATCTAACAGAGATATTGCAGCAATACACATGAACCAGAAAGAAGATAGAAGAAGAGAGACAAAGATATAACATGGGGAAAACCCTTATCAGGTGAAAAACCCCACACTCTTCAACACTCGTATCTGGAGTCAATCCGGCAGCATAACATTACCTGTCAATCTTGTAATACATCTCCTCCTCCAAGCACCTGTTTATATAGAATATACAAGGCAATATTGGTCCAAACTTGGAATGGGCTTCCAACTTGGCCTCATGGCCCAAAACCCATGCCTAAGGACACTTGGTCAACATTGTAGAATGTGCCTAACACTTGTCCACAAATCCCATCACAAAGAAGTTACCTATTTCCAAAATGGGCTATGACAGATGCTCTTATGACACTTACGACCGTCATAGTATCTGTCATCGTAGTTACAACTTACAGCTGTAAGAGAATCTATCATACACATGCTATAAATAGCATATTCTCTTACAACATGTCATAGTCCACCTTGGGGTGCCCAAATATTCCTTTTTCAAAGATGCTTCATAACACATGTCTTCATCTATCTTACAAGCTTCTATTTCTAACTCTTACATGTCATAGATTTTGTCATAGGAATCCGTCAAAACCGTTTCGGTCAATATTCCCTTACACAACATCCAAGATGCTGGCACATGGAAAAATGCTCTTACCACAAAGTGAGATGCCTATCTCCTCATGTGAGGAAAAAATTACAATTTGTCATCTTCCATATAGGATGGCACATCACCATGCCACATCCCACAATATGACAATATGGAATTTACAATTTATTTACAACATAGGCAATGAATTAATAAATACAAACATAAATAATGCAAGGAATTACCAAGGTTGAGACACCTTAATTCCCAACATTCTCCCACTTGTTGAACACCTTGTAAGAGCTAATAGAATAACAGGATTTAACTGCTATAGGCCGAGAGGCCCATAGACTCTGAACACCATCTGAACTTCTCTGTGCCCACTGGTTTCGTCAATGCATCTGCAACATTCTTCAAAGAATCTACCTTCTCAAAATTTACCTTTCCATCCTCAACCATGTCTCGTATGAAGTGAAACTAAACATCAATGTGCTTTGTTCTAGCATGGAAAGGTTGATTTTTTGCAAGGCAAATTACACTCTAACTGTCACAACTGATCGTGATCTGACCTACATCAACACCAATATCTAAACACAATCTCTTAAGCCAAATGGCTTCCTTACAAACATGAGTTGCTGCCATATACTCAGCTTTTGTTGTGGACAAAGAAACCATAGGTTGTCACTTACTCATCCAACTAATAGCACCACCAAACAGTGTAAACACATAAGCACTGGTGGATCTCCTACTGTCAATGTCACCTGCCCAATCTGAATCCACAAATCCATGAATATCAATAGAATACAGAGGTCCTATAGCATTATCATGATAGCATATGGAATACTCAGAAGTACTTCTCAAATATCTAAACACTCACTTAACTGCATCCCAATGAACTCGTCCAGGATTAGCCATAAATCAACTAAGGACTCCCACTGCTTGGGCAATGTCTGGTCTTGTACAAACCATAGCATACATCAAACTGTCAATAGCACTATCATAAGGTACTTTGCTCATGTCCTCCACCTCACTAGGAGATTTTGGACAATCCTCAACAAATAACTTTGTCCCCAAAGAAACAAGAACACACAATGGTCTACAATCTATCATGTTGAACCTGTCCAACACAATCTTCACATACTTACTCTAGCTTAACCAAAGTTTCATGTTGGTTCTGTCTCTTCTAATTTCCATTCCTAGAATGTACCTAGCTGCCCCTAAATCTTTCATTTCAAACTGTGCTAACAACTAAGATTTAAAATTAGAAATCATATTCTTACCCTTCCCAATGAGAAACATATCATCAACATACAGTGCAACAATGAGAATATGATCACCATCAAACTTATAATACACACAGTGATCTAATTTTGATCTCACAAATCTAATTGACAACACAAAGGCATCAAACTTCAAGTACCATCTCCTATGGGACTACTTCAAACCATACAAACACTTCTTAAGCTTGCAAACCAAATTTTCTTTACCTTCCACCATGTAATGCTCTGGTTGTGACATGTAGATTTCTTCCTCCAAATCACCATGAAGGAAAGTTGTCTTCACATCCATCTGTTCTACCTCTAAGTCATAAGCTACTACAAGAGACAACAAGAATCAAATGGATGTTAGCTTTGCAATGGGAGAGAAGATCTCACCATAATCTATACCCCCCACTTGTGAATATCCCTTCGCAACCAATCTGGCCTTATACTTCTCAACACTGTCATCTGCACCAATTTTTTTCTTGAACACCCATTTGCATCCAACAAATTTCCATCTAGTAGGCAAAGGCACCAAGTCCCAAGTTTGATTCTTTTCCAAAGAAGCCATCTCATCCTCCATGGCCTCCTTCCAAGAACCTGCATCTTTCATGTCCATAGCCTCTGATATAGTTCTAGGTTCATCACTATTAGTAAGCAAAGCAAAAGCACAACTAGAATCAAGCAATGTAAAACCAAACCTTTCAGGTTGCTTTCTTATCTGTGTAGACCTCCTAAAGAGCTAAGGTTGAGTTTCAGCCTCTTCATCTGAGCTTTCAGAGCTGCAAGAGCTCTCCTCATCATCATGTCCAACATTGTCTTTCTGTTCAGTCTTCTCAGGGGTAGCAGGAAACTAAACAACATCTTCTTTCTTTTCTTTTTCTTCTGGCTATAAAACAGTGGAAGAAGGTGTAAACTCTCTAAAGATGACAATTCTACTATACAACACTTTTTCAGCCACAAGGTCCCAAAGCTTGTATCCTTTCACACTGACACCATAGCCAATGAAGATACACTTAACAGCCTTGTTCTCTAATTTTGATCGCTTCTCCCTAGGCACATGTGCATATGCCTCACAACCAAAAACATGAAGATGCCTTATTGAAAGATTTCTACAAGACCACACCTCCATGGGTGTCTTTCCAACAAAGGCTGATGTAGGAGATCTATTTACAAGATAGCAAGCAGTGACAATAGCTTCAGCCCAAAACTTTTGTTCTAGGCCAGCTCCACTAAGCATACTCCTAGCCTTCTCCATCAGTGTCATGTTCATCCTTTCTGCAACTCCATTTTGCTACCGGGTGTAAGAAGTTGTCTTATATCTTTCAATCCCAAGTTTATTGCAATATTTATCGAATTCTATAGAACAGAACTCACCATCGTTGTCATTTCTCAGACACTTAATCTTTTTAACAGTCTAATTTTCAGCAAAGGCCTTAAACTCCTTAAACTTTCTATAGACTTTGGATTTTCTTCTAAGAAAATAAATCCATGTCCTTCTACTGTAGTCATCTATACAAGATACAAAATATACAAATTTTGATAATGAAGGAATATTAACAGGACCAAATACATCAAAATGAACAAGGTCCAACACACCAGAAGATTTATGAGAACTTGAATAAAACTAAACATAGTTTTGTTTGCCATCTATGCAATGTTCACAAAAGTCAAACTCAAGATTACAATCATCTAACCCTTCAATGAGGTTTTTATTTTTTAGGGTACGTAGACCTTTGTCACCAATGTGGCCAAATCTCTTATGCCATAACATTGTCTTTTCAGCAGAAAGCTTAACTTCCAAGGCATGATTAAAAACATCAGAACTAGAAACAACAGATTTCTTAACTGCTCATTCAAATGGTGGGGATGAAGTGACTACTACCCTCTTCCTTGAATCAGAAGAACTATTACATTGTGAAATGCATGCCTCTAGCTGAAACAAAGTACCTCTCCTAGTACCCTTAGCAAGCACCATAGCTCCTCTAGTCATCATGCATCCTTCTTTCAAAAATACAACCTATACACCTACATCATTCAATATACTTACAGAAAGCAGGTTCAGTGCTAAGCCTGGGATATGCATAACCCCAGAGATCCCCTTCACACATCCATCGGGGAATCGGATAGAGACTCTTCCACGACCAACAATCTTCAGATGAGAGTCGTCACCCAAGTGCACCTTTCCACCATCGAACTCTTCATACTTAGTAAACTAGTCTCGATGCAAGGTCATGTGGAATGATGCACCAGAGTCAATCAGCCACACATCATTAGATGCATGGGTTACTAGGGGTGTGATGAAAGCATCACCATCATCTTGTGACTTGTCAAAATTTGAATCTAGGGCCTTCTTCTTTTTCTTTTCTTCTTTGCATTCCTTTCAGAAATGCCCAGATTTACCACAGTTCCAACAGATAGCCTTGGACTTTCCAGGAGATTTGGATCTCCCACAGGATTTGGATCTACCCTTCTCAGCTTTCTTGTCCTTCTTTTTCCCTTTCTCCTTGGGTCTTCCATGAACTGCAAGAGCCTCTTTAGCTGCCTCAGAAGACTTTCTCTGCATCTCTTCAGACAACAGCGAAGAAACCACTTCATCCATTTTGAATGTGGATGTGGTACTTCCAATAGCCATGAAAAGGTGATCCCATGAGTCTGGCAAAGAACAAAGCAAGGTCATACACCAATCCTTCTCCTCCATATTTACACCAATAGATGTCAATTGTGCAACCAGCATGTTAAAAGCATTCATGTGTTCAGCAATGGATCCTCCATCCTCCATTCAAAGGGAATACAACTTCTTTGTCAGAAAAAGTTTGTTAACCAGGGATTTGGCTTGATACACATCTCCCAACTTCTTCTAAAGCAAGTTTGCAGTTTTCTCCTCATGGACATTTAATAGGACAGAATCATCAAGACTAAGTCTTATGAGACCCTTAGCCTTCTGATCCTTGAGATCCCTATCATCTTGTTGCATTGCAGCTGGTTTAGTTTGATTAACAATTTCCCAAAGGTCTCGATCAACAAGTGTGTCTTCCATCTTGAGCTTCCACAGCTCGAAATTAGTGCCATTGAATTTCTCCACTTCCATTCTTCCGGATGTGCTTGCCATCTCCTTGCTACAATAGAATTTAGAATACTCTGTACAGGCTCCCACTCAACTTAAGATTAGCTCAAAAAACCCCTACCCAACAGCTAAGACCAAAACTGGCCAGGCTCTGATAACAACTGAAAGGAAGCTAGGTGTGTAAAAATCACTTCCTACACTAATCTAATGAGGAGAGGGCTATGCAAATTCAATTTAATCCTTACAACTATAGAAACATAGAACATTTAATAGAGATATTGCAGCAATACACATGAACCAGAAAGAAGACAGAAGAAGAGAGACAAAGATATAATGTGGGGAAAACCCTTATCAGGTGAAAAACCCCACACTCAAAAACCTGCACAATGTATTATCAAAACTGAATGTTGTTTACAATACACTTGCAATGAAAGCTTCAATGGTCTTTGACAATTGTATCTGGAGTCAATCTGGTAGCATAACAATACCTGTCAATCCTATAACACATCTCCTCCTCCAAGCACCTGTTTATATAGAATATACAAGGCAATATTGGTCCAAACTTGGAATGGGCGTCCAACTTGGCCTCATGGCCCAAAACCCATGCCTAAGGACACTTGGTCAACATTATAGAATGTACCTAACACTTGTCCACATCTCCCATCCCAAAGAGGTCACCTATTTCTAAAATGGGCTATGACAGATGCTCTTACGACACTTACGACCATCATAGAATATGTCATAGCGGTTACAACTTACAGTTGTAAGAGAATCTGTCATACACATGCTATAAATAGAATATTCTCTTACAACATGTCATAGTCCACCTTGGGGCACCCAAATATGCCTTTTTCAAAGATGCTTCATGACACTTGTCTTCACCTATCTTAGAAGCTTCTATTTCTGACTCTTACATGTCATAGATTTTGTCATAGGAATCCGTCATAACCGTTTCGGTCAATATTCCATTACACAACATCCAAGATGCTGAAACATAGCAAAATGCTCCTACCACAAAGTGGGACGCCTATCTCCTCATGTGAGGACAAAATTACAAGTCATCATCTTCCATGTAGGATGACACATCACCATGCCACATCCCACAATATGACAATATGGAATTTACAATTTATTTACAACATAGGCAATGAATTGATAAATACAAACATAAATAATGCAAGGAATTACCAAGGTTGAGACACCTTAATTCTCAAAAGAATAGGTGATGGGATATGAACAAAAAGATAAACCAAAAAGCAAATTGACTGACTTACAAAGTAAACATACAACCAACATATTCTCTTGCCAAAGAGGTTGCTCAGGATAGATTGGATTGGTTGGGTAGATAACAGCCTTATCATAGGAATGATGTGTCTATTAAAGGGTGTTATATGTTTAAAGGATAATGTCTAGTTTGATAATGTCTAGTTTCAAGAAATGCACATGTCATATAAGACATTTAGTCTGGTTTCAATCATGGAATATTCTGTATAAGACAAGTGTGTTGATATGTTGCTTGGTTGAGATTGATTTAGTTGATGTTGGCAATCGATATGTAGGACCATATATGGATATGTAAGTAAGTTTCTATTCTTTAGGTTTGTTTAAGGACTTTTTCTTTGAAAGGATGCATTTGTTTGTTGTTTTGCTGCTTGATTTAGTCAAGTCAAGGTAAATAGATTTTGATAAACAGAAGACTAGAAAGATGGAATGTCAATGGATTGAGATGGGTGAAGAATGATGAATCATATGTGCCTGAGTACTAGATACTTCCTTCATATTCCAGACTGCCTACATACCCTGTATCCACAGGATCAAGGCAAATTATGATGAAAGATGAAAAATGATAATATGTAGTTCTAGGTAGAGTGATGAGAGGGTCAAGGTGTTTGAGTTTAGGTTGGGGAAATGATGATATCTTATGGACTTGAGTATTGGATACTTCCTTTGTATTCCAAACTGCCTACATACCCATATCTATGGGATCAAGGTACCTTAAGATTGAGAAAATGATATGTAGTTCTGGTTTGTGTTTGATGATGTAGGAAAAGTGTTGTCATTGTGGGGAACGATATATCCCTATATGAACACAAGGATGAAGGCGTCTGGTGTCAGGAATGAAACAACTTGTATAAGATGCTTTGTTTGGTTTCAAGTGTGACAATCTATATAAGACAGTTCATTGGTTTGGTTTGATGTGTTTTGTGTTTTCATTTGTGTTGATTGTTGATGTGTTTTTTTTTGTTTTTGAAGTGTTTGTGTTTTTGTGAACCACGAACAAGGATCCATTCTTAGACCTAGGTTTAAGGAAAGAGTTACCCCCATTCTGGTAGATGAAGACATAGATAAATTGACATAGGATAGTTGACGTAATCCAAGTGATAATTGACATGGGATGACGACGATGAACATTGGCAAATTTCCAAGCTATTTTAGATAGGGGGATGGAAATGCAAACAAGGTCAATGGTTTTATTATGAATGGATGGATGAAGTTTATTATGAAAATGGAATGAACAAGACTCGATAGACAATGGGTGTTGACTCTACACATAGTGCATGTTTGCTAGGTTTTCACTATGGTACTTATCCAAGGCAATTGTTTACCATGTTTTCACCATAGGATGGATTGTTTTTATTTTTGTTGTTTTTTTGTTTTGTTTTTTTTCCTCTGAGGATCGGGCATAGAACTTCTTGAGATGAACACTGTTGAGTGGCTCATCTAGAGCAATGTCATCAGGTGTAGCTAAAGTATAAGCCCCTGATCCATATGTTGTTGTGATAATAAAGGGTCCTAACCAATTAGGCTCAAACTTGCCCTTCTTTTCTCGATCTGCTTAATTTCTCTTATTTTCTTTTAAGACAAGATCACCCACTTGAAACCATCTTTCTTTGATCTTTTTGTTATAAATACACTGGAGGTAGTTTTGATAGACATGGAGATGATTAAGCATGGCAAGGCACCTCTCATCTAGTAGTTCTAGCTTAGCTAATCTGGTAGTGCGATACTTCTCTCCATCAATCAGGTTCTACATGGATACTCTAAGGAATGGGATCTCAACCTCTATAGGTAGAATGGCTTTAGAGCCATAGACTAAGGCATAGGGTGTTGCACTAGTTGGTGTTCTGATACTAGTGCAATAGGCCCATAGGGCGGGATTGAGTTGCAGGGACCAATCACGACCAACTTCATTGACTATTTTCTTGAGGATTTTGAGAATGGTTTTGTTGGAAGCCTCGGCTTGGCCGTTACTTTGTGGATAGTAGGGAGTGGAAAAGTGATGTTGGATATTGTATTGGGTGCATAAGGTACAAACGTCTTGATTCTTGAATGGTCTCCCATTATCAGTGACAATGGCTTGGGGGATACAAACTGGGAAATGAGGTAGTTAAGGATAAACTTGGCTATTTGCTTGTCAGTGATATAAGTCATGGGAATGGCTTCGACCCACTTCATGAAGTACTCAGTGGCGGTAATGATAAATTTATGGCCATTGGATGAGGATGGGTGGATTTTTCCTACGAGGTCGAGACCCCATTGTGAAAAAGGCCATGGAGTAGTCACAGGTTGTAGTTCATGAGCTGGTGCGTGAATCAAATCTCCATGTTGCTGGCATTGTAGACACTTCTTAGCAAACTATAAAGCATCTTGTTCTATTGTGGGCCAGTAATAACCTGTTCAGAGTATCTTCTTACCAAGGTTAGGACCAGTAGAATGTGTACCACAGACCTTCGTGTATGTCTTATAAGGTAGCTTCGGCTTCTTCTGCGTTAAGACATCATAAGAGGATACCATCGAGACTCTGGTGATATAGTGTATCACCCAGAATGGTGTAATGGGAGGATCAACAGATAAAGGTTTTGCATTGGGTTGTAGATAGCTCAAAGGGAAATGTTCTGTGTTTAAGGTATTCATAGATATCTTCATACCATGGGGAATTGAGACCAACAAGTTCACAGATGATTTTAGTAGTTGGAACATCGACGGCTGGTATCAACAATTGCTCAATCAAGAATTCACATTTTTGTGTGTTCCCAAGCATGTCTATGAGTGAACCCACAGAGGTCATAGAGTCTACAACTTTGTTATGCTCTCTTGGAATTTGCTCGAAAGTGATGCTAGAAAAGTGTGGTTTGTAGGCATCCACTAGTTGCTTGTAAGGAACCAAATTTTCATCTTTTGTTTGGTACTCATCTGTGACTTGTTGAATGACTAGTTGTGAGTCTCCATATACATGTAGTTCTTTGATGTCCCATTGGACTGCTATATTGAGACCTATGAGGAGTGCTTCATACTCTGCTATGTTGTTAGTGCAAGGAAATGCAAGTCGATATGACTTTGGGATATAGTCATTTTGAGGTGTGATAAAAAGGATGTTGGCCTCTAATCCATGCTGTGTGTAGGAACCATCAAAATATAATTTCCACATTACTGAGGTAGAAAGATTGAAGAGATTTTCATCTAGGAAGTTAGATACCATAGGATGTACATCTTCCATAGGTGCTTCTGCTATTTGATCTGCTAGGGCTTGTCCCTTGATTGTTTTACGATCCACATACTCAATGTCAAACTCACTAAGGATCATGACCCATTTAGCTAGTCTACCTGTGAGGGCTACTTTTGCTAGGAGATACTTTAATGGATTAATTTTGTCAATTAGATTTGTGTGTTAGTTTAGCATGTAATGCCGTAACTTTTGGGAAGAAAACACTAAGGCTAAACAAGCTCTTTCCATAGGTGAATAATTAAGTATATAACCCACCAAGGTTTGACTGATATAATAGATTGCATGCTCTTTTATTGACTCATCATGTTGTGCTAGAAGAGCCTAGGGCTGCAGTTGTAGTTGAGATGTATAAGATCAAAGGCCTATCGGTGACTACTGGTACCAAGACAGGAGGTGTAGCTAGATATTCTTTGAGCTAATCAAATACTACTTGACACTTATCATCCCATTAAAATGAGACATCCTTTCAAAGCAAGTGTTGAAATGGTTCACATTTATCTGCTAGTTGTGAGATAAATCACCTAATGGATTGTAACCTTCCTTGAAGGCTCCTTAGTGCTTTCAGATTCTTTGGTGGAGGCATCTCCACTATAGCTTTGACTTTTGCGGGATCTACTTCAATGCCTCTGCAAGATACAATGTATCCCAATAGTTTTCATGAGGTTACCCTGAAGACACACTTCTTTGGATTGAGCCGTACTTGATATTTTTCAAGTCTATCAAAGATTTGTCCTAGAACCTGTATGTGATATGCCCTAAAAGACTTTGCTAGTATATCATCAACATAGTCCTCAATGATGTGATGAAAGAGATCATGGATTATCACTGTCATTGCTCTTTGATAGGTTGCACCTGCATTTTTAAGACCAAATGGCATGACACACCAACAATAGGTACCCCAAGGACAAGTGAAATCTATTTTATGTTGATCTTCTTCCACTATCATTATCTGATTGTAGTAAGAAAATCCATCCATTAGAGAAAGCATTTCGTGACCAGCAGTCAAGTCCACTATAAGATCAATGTTTGGCAATGGAAAGTCATCTTTGGGACATGCTTTGTTAAGATCTCTGAAGTCAGAACACATGCGGATGCCCCATTTGGTTTAGCCATTGGTACAATGTTTGAGACCCATTCTGGATAATCAATAGGCTTGATAAACTTTACATCTAATAGTTTCTATATTTCAACTTTCACTAGGAGAGCGATTTGTGGATGCATCTTTCTCAGCTTCTATTTGACTAGTTTAGCTTTTGAATCAACCGTGAGATAGTGAACTACTAGTGAAGGGTCCAACCTTGGAATATCAACATAGTTCCATGCAAAGTTGATGGTTCATTGTACGAAGAGGTTGGTAAGATTTTTGTACTCTTGTTCTGATAGTGATGCTGCAAGGAATGTTGTCTTTGGATTTTCCTCTGTATGAAGATTTATCTCTGTAGAATATTCCACTAGGAGAACTGATTTCTCTTGATACTTAGATGGTAAGGGAAGGTCAAATCCTCCATCCTCAGGTGCCACAGTTGGGTTTTCACCTTTGGATACATCCTTTGTTTTTACTGTTTTGTGATCGGGAGGTGCCACAGTGTGGTTTTCACCTAGAGATCTTTCTTTATTTTTACTTTTGTGACTGGAGGATTTGGCATTCTCACCAAATAAGTAGTTTTCTCTAGTTCCGTTACAAAACCAGCTTTGTGATCACCAAGAGGGATACCATCCCGAAGTCCCAGAACTCAGTTAATAGCTTTGTCATTCTAAAATACATCTAGAACAGGGGCCCCTTGTTGGTCCCAATCGATAAGTTTAGGGTAGACAAGTGTTACAATATGGGGTGTTGGTGGTGGATGTTAAGGATATGGATGATAGCATAAATACAGAGGATTCAGTGAATAGGTCAGTCATATGGAGGTAAGAGTCATCGATGATATCCTCTTTAGACATCGAATCTGCGAGAGAAGTTTGTGCTACCTCGTCGAGAATACCCTCGATGTCCAAGGCGCGTGGTACCTTCCTACCAAATCCTAACCCCTTCTTGTCTATTTTCTTCTTCACAATAATGGGTTCATTTCACCTTGATTATTTTTCCCCAAGGCCACCTTTGCCTTTGTAGCCCATGTTCTTCACAATTCTTAAGCCATTGCCATATTGTTTGACTAGTATGGTGACTGGTTCTTTCTCTTTGTAGAGCCAAGATGAGATGTCTTCAATTGTTTCCTTTGCCAATAATTTTCCCTCTTGGAATTGAGTTAGGGATGGTAGGGGAGGAATAGTTGCTTTAGCTATGGGCGATTGGCCATAAGATTTAGGGGATAAGGGCATCCGCCCTACACAACAAGATTTTGAGATATCATATTCTTCATAGACTATATCATGGATGTGAGCTTTGATTTCAGGAATAGGATTAGGATTAGGTTCAACTTCATAGGCTTTTTTTAGTTTTTCAGAGTTGACATACAATGGCCAATCGCCCATAGCTAAAGCAACTATTCCTCCCCTACCATCCCTAACTCAATTCCAAGAGGGAAAATTATTGGCAAAGGAAACAATTGAAGACATCTCATCTTGGCTCTACACAACAAGATTTTGAGATATCATATTCTTCATAGACTATATCATGGATGTGAGCTTTGATTTCAGGAATAGGATTAGGATTAGGTTCAACTTCATAGGCTTTTTTTAGTTTTTCAGAGTTGACATACAATGGGGATTCATGGGCTTTGTCATTATTTGACACTTGGTTGGAATTCTTATAACTACCTTGCAAGACACGACAGAATTCAAAGGGATTAGGATCTCCAGGGATAGTGATCTCCATACCATTGAATGGGAACTTGAGAGACTGATGGTACGTTGAGGAAACGGATTTCATGGCATGGATTCAGGGGCGTCCTAAGATAATGTTATAAGGTAGCTCAATGTCCAAGACTTGGCACCTAGTTTCAAGCGACAGGACCTACTTGTATAGGTAAGTGGATAACACCTTCTAAACGGCGCTCAGCATCATCATACCCTTTGATTGTAATGGATTGATCAATGTTGACATGATCCTCAGAGTATCCCAATTGTTTAACTTTAGAGAATAGATATTGAGACTAGCAACACCATCTATAAGTATGCATTTGATCTTTTGTTTATGGATGAAAACTTTAATGTGAAGGGCATCATTATGACATGGATCATGGGATGGGAGGTCCTTTTTAGAAAAGACCACATTGTAAGGTGAGGCAATGTTACCTATTATAGCTTGGAAATCTGTGACCACTATGTTGTTAGGAACTGAAGACTCTTGTAAGGCTTTTTCAAGCACAGCTTTATGTGAGGGTGCTAACCGTAGAAGGTCCTGTATACACCTAAAAATGAGATGACTCTACTTAAATAAATATTTTAAATATTTATTTTATCTTCACATTCCTCTATCAATAAATAAATAAATTATTTTATTTATTTGATTCATTCTCTCCTATTTAATTAAATAAATTATATTTATTTAATTAATTTCATCTACATCAACTTTATTCTTCTAAATAATTAAATAATTTTAATTATTTCATTAAATCATCCATTCTTCTAAATTTAAATAAAATGCAAATTTATTTAAATTAAAATCTCCAAAAATAAAATATATTAAATATTTTATTTATTCTTCCAAATTATCTACAAATAATTAAATAAATCTATTTATTTAATTATGCTTTCTTATCTTCTAAAAATCTTCAATATCTTCTTAAAATAAACTCTTCTTTTCATACAAAAGCAAAAGCTGAGTTAAAGCAACTTTGCTCTTAAATTAGAAAAAGATATTCTAATTTAAGAAAAACAAAAACTCATCCTCATCAAGAGAGCAGTTAACTCAACAAAGCTTCTTTTTAAGTAACACATGTCCTTCTTCTATTTGTTGCACATTCCTCAACCATTCTCCTCCATTGATCTTCTCATTTCTTCTCAACCATTGATCCTCTCCCACACAACTCTATAAATACAACCCTCTATTCTTCTATTTCATATCCATCATTTGAGTAAACTTATGTTGCAGGAAATATAGCGTGCCATTGGCACCCCTACCATCACTTTACCTATCATCCACTCACATTTGTGTTTGAA
Source organism: Cunninghamia lanceolata (assembly GCA_027924645.1). NCBI lineage: Eukaryota > Viridiplantae > Streptophyta > Pinopsida > Cupressales > Cupressaceae > Cunninghamia > Cunninghamia lanceolata. Next base: position 5,701,713 of record BSBN01000828.1, read on the forward strand.
GATCATCTTTGAATACAACAAGTATTAGAGCCAACTTCTCCTTGTCATCTTGAGGAATCGAAGAAAAAAAGCAAGCTTTCTGAGGGCCATTTTCATCTCCATCAAGATCAAGAAAGAAAAGGTGAACAATGGAAGTTGAAAGGTAAAGGTTGTAAGTACATCTCTTTGTTATTTTAAATCCCTTTTCCTTCATATTTCATTGATGTATTGGGTTTGTTATTGATTTGATTAATCCCACATTTCACCCATCACATTTTGGCACCCACCGTGGGGCACTTGCCCCTAATCTAATCAAAATATGAGTTTTCTTAGTGACAGGTTCCATACAGGTGTCGTATAGGATTCTGACAGTTTCATCCGGCGCATACAGCCTCTGATTCGACATGTTTGCCTCCTGTTACAGCGCATACATACTTATGGCACAAACACTCTATACCGGTGCTTCTGTCTTATGTTTTGGCACATGTGGTAATACGGCGCATCCATACCCTGTTACAGTACTTCTACATCATGTTCCGACACCTGTAAACATCTAGCGCATATACCTTCTGAAATGGTGCTTTCATACTGTCTCACGACGCATTTGTTAAAATGATGCTTCTGTCTTATTTTCCTGCGCTTTTGACATCTATCTTAGTGCATCTATAAAATGATGCTAGCATGCTCTGTTTCTACACATACAGACTGCACAATGACGCATCTAATTTCTCATTAGGGTTTTTTAGATTTTCATCTAATTTTTCTGTTTAGACTAACGTTTGTCTTGTAGGATTAGAGGTTGGAATAGATCATTTAGCTGCATTGGTTAATTCACTTAGGTTAATTAAGGGAAAAAGTAAAAAAAAAATACATTCATGCAAAATCTCACGTAGTCTTTAACTAGGAGAAGAGTAATTGAACCACTGCTATCTTTGCATTGTTGTTTCTTTCCTAGTTTTAGAATATTGTTATCTTACAAACGAGAATGAACATTGCTATCTTCTAAACACTTCAAAGTTAACAAATATGTGAGTGCACAAGTAGATAGCCCATTTAGTTTTTTTTCCTTTTAACTAGGTTTGGATAAATCAGTGTCTTCTGTGATTGTTGAATGACAATAGGCTTATGCTCTCCCCTTTACTGGGTGACCAGAATGCCAGACTTGTTATTCCATCTGTATAACCTTTAGAGGGGCCTGCCCTTCGATGCACACCTGTCCAAGTGGGAATGACCTTGAGTGGTAACAGGTTAAAGCCAAGCCCTACCAATCCACTTAAAATAAATTGTGCTTGAGGTGAAAACCTCCTGCAACGAGTGTTGTTGTGTTACACCGACGACCAACCTCCCCCAAAACCCTCCAAGGTGTAACCCTTGGAGGTTGGGAGACTCCATAATGGAGAGTAGTGTCGCCGCATGTGTAACCACTTGAACGGTTTCCCTGACTACTTAGCCACTTGTTTAATATACCAAAAACCCCTATTTGTTGACACAAAAGGCAGAGCCTTTGAAGCGGCCTCGATTCATGTGATTCTTAGTAGAGGTAGCAGGGACAATCCTAAGGTTTGGTGGGGGTACGAGCCTAAGGAAACCTAGATCTGGTATGCATGAGAAGTGAGTGTCATGGAGGGGAGTCGGTGCTACCAGATCTTGGAGCTACATGCTTTGAATATGCACAGCTAGAGGATTCAACAAATATTGTCCTATCTAGCCTAGGGTGTACTTGTTTTTGTGTCAAAAAGTCCAAAAATACAAAAAAATAACAAAAGGTAAAAATCATGAAAACTTCTATATGTTTACTGTGTCTTTGCCATAATTGAAAGTCAAATTTTCCAAAAAGATCAAGTTTTCAAACCAAAAACTAGCTCAAAAACCAGAACGGCGCTTTTGATTCGACCTATAGTGCATTTGCTAAGACTTGTGGTGCATTTGATACCTATTGCAGCACATTTAAAACATTGCTAGAATTGTGCATTTGATCTGACTTGTGGCACTTTTGAACTCTGTTGTGGCACATTTACTGCTGTGCATCCAAAATAGCAAGCTATTCCGTACTACCAAGAAAAAAAATTGTCAAATTTTTCAAAAGCTCATTTCAAACTTGTCTCAGTTTTCCAAATTCTGATTAAAATCATGTAAGTCAACCATTTTTCTCTTCTCCCATACCATAATTGTTCTAAATCATCCAAGTCTCACAAAATTCTTCCAAAATCTGACAAAGTTAGAACCAAGCTATTCTTGATCACATCACATCTCAAATAAACCTAGTGAGTCTCCACTATCAAGGATCACTTATCCTTCTCTATCAGAACTCCACTAGTGGCTTGTGCAAGACAGTCCACATCAAGTAAATGGATTTCTATCATCCTTAATTTGACTATCATTTTGTACACCTAACTTGTTTGACACCAACCAGATCTAAGAAGAACCTTGCTAAAATCTTGTCACATTCTAGCACCTTGCTCAAAACTCACTCCATCCCATCTCTAGTCACCTTGCATGGTCTTAACAAGATTACAAAAATAAAAATAGATTGAAAAGGCTGAGAAAACTATCCCAAACTCTCACGAAAGTGATGAGGAAATCTCTATGGAAGAGGTCCTCCAAACACAGCAAGACCGAAGATTTCAACACTTAATGGATAGAGTACTTGCCCAAGATCCTACCAAATTATTTTTACACTTAGCACATCTAGGAGTCAAGCTCCCTAAAGATTTTGATGTAGAAGCTCTAAAAGAATCTAAGGAAGAAAGACACACTGAGGGAAGCACACATGAGGACATACCTGCAGACAAAAGCAAAACAACCAATGATCCTATGGATGCCTTGAGTTTAGTGACCCAACAAATCCAAGCTTTACAACAAAAATTCATGGACATGCAAACATGAGCATCAACTAAGCATTACTCCCTAAAAGATATTTCACCATATCCTTTTGATAGAACCTTGATCATGTTTCCTTTCCCCTCTAAATTTGAGGTGCCAAAATTTGATAAATATCGAGGAAAGGGTGATCTAAGGGACCACATTAGGGAATTCAACACTGCTTGTCTTGAAGTCGCACACAATGATACTTATCTTATGCGACTATTTCCACAAAGCTTGGGAGGACAAGCCATGGAGTGGTTTTCTAGACTACCACCCGGCATTAGAACATTTAATGAACTTGTGGACAAATTTGTTACACACTTCTCCTATAATATTGAGCACGACACCTCAATCTTAGATCTTTGTAACACCAAGCAAAAAGGTGAAGAGTCTTTTGCCGCCTTCCTACAAAGATGGAGACAGCTAGCAAGTGCCCACATCAAATGCCTGAAAGACAAATGCTGGAAATGTTTGTCCATAACTTACAAACTGACCTAAGCTATCAGAAACAAGTCCAATGTCCTACTTCCTTTAGCAAGGCCATTGAGATGGGTCTAATCATTGAAAAAGCTTTAATCACCAAAGGTCAAATTAATCTCTATAAAGACACTCCTAGTATCAACACCAACATAGCCAAACCAAGATTCTGGACAAAGAATAAAAACATTGTGAATGATGGGGTGGTAGATGACAAGAATGTGACACCTAACCAACCAATATTCAATTTATCGACTCCTCAAAACAACCCCCCACAAAACAAACCAAGAAACACTGAATCACAGTTTACAAACTTTCAACCTAGGAGAAAATTCACACCTTTGGGAGAATCATTGGAAACCGCCCTACAGAAGTTAGTCACAAGTAAGATCATAATGCTTCCAACAGTGCAGGAATATGAACCAAAATTCAAACCTCATTGGTGGAACGACAACAACTTCTGTGAGTTCCACCGAAACAGGGGGCACAAAACCAACGACTACATTGCGCTCAAACACACTATCCAAGACTTGATCAAACAAAACAAAATATCACTTGACGGACACACCTCTAATAGTGATCATCAGGCATTCAAGGATCCTCTTCCTAACTATGAGCAAGGAGGACCTTCCAACCAAAACAACAGTGGATCTAACAATGCAAATTACACAAACGTCAGCTTTGACTATGTTGTTAACCATATCTTGGAAGGTGATTCACGCATCAATGTGATCACTATAAACAAAGATCCGGATTGCAATGTTACCACCTGTAGCAATAGAGTCACTCTTAGAGGAGCCTCTGCCCCTCTATCTAATCAGTACAGTATCTTAGATCAGCTACATAAGACACCTGCACATATCTCCATTCTGGAAATTTTGCGTCTATCCCCGTCTCATAGGGCCATACTTGACAAAGCTTTAGTGGAAGCCTCTGTCCCAACAAACCTCACCGAAGAATAGTTTCAAACCATGGTAGGTCACATTACCTCACCTCACTCCCTATCATTCACTGAAAAGGATGATATGTCAATCACCCAACCCCATAACGCCTCTCTTCATATCAAAGCCTTCATTCACAAACACAAGATAAAGAGAGCCCTAATCGATGGAGGAGTTGGTTTGAATATTTACACCTTGAAGCTAATCCTTACATTGGGGTTTTTAGAGAAAGCTATAGATCCAAAAAATAAAATCACTATCAAAGCCTATGATGAGGAGGAGAGAACTTCCAAGGGAATTGTTACTTTACCAATCAGAGTGGGACCTATAGTAAAAGAGGTGGCTTGCCAAGTCCTCGATATGGAGCTAGCATACAACATTCTTCTTGTGAGACCATGGATACATGCTCTGAAAGCAGTGTCATCAACATACCATCAATGTATCAAGTTTCCTTACGAAGGTCAAGAGATCACCATACAAGGTGACCCCAACCCATTTCAGTATTGTAACTCCATTCATCCTAAACCTGAAGTGGTGATTCCTAACAACTGTGCCTCTGCTTCATCATCATCTCATGTTGACCCTGCTTCACTTGCTTCCTCTTCAAAAGCTTCTCAACCTGACCTCAGACTCAAAGATAAAGGCTTGGGTGACTACACAATCTCCCAATCCCTCTATTTGGCACAACTCCCCCTATCTCCAAGATCATATGGAAGACCCACTCTGAGCAAACCCAAAGTAGATAAAGCTACCAAAGGTCCATTTATCAAATGGGGAAGCCTCGAAGATGAGACTAATGAAAAGGATATCTTGCAATGGCTATACAAGGATGAAGACAGTTCATCCACACAACAAGACCATCACACTATACCAACTGAACAATGTGGTCAAGGATTCCAAATGCTACAAAGAATGGGATATGAAGGATACGGTCCACTTGGTTCAAGAAAAGATAGTATCACTGAACCCATCCAACCTCATACCTTGACAGCCTGAGAAACTACAGGGCTAGGTTACAATGGCACATCAAGAACCAACAGAGAAAAGAAAAATAAAGGCAAACAACCAGAAACATCCACTAGTAATCTGGTTAAGCAAATTCAGCAACTGCAACTGGGTAGTGAGACTGATTCCAATGAATATGAATGGGATAGCCTCTCTGAGCTATCTTGTGACAAAAAAGGTATCGATGTTGTCCACTAGTATGACCCAACCCCTGCAAATGAGAGATAAGGTCCAAGGGCTAGACCACTAGAGTCTGACTCGAGTAATAACAATAGTGAAAATCATGAGGAAAGAATGATACCCCCCTTGACAGATCTGCTAATAGAGAGTACCATCACAGACTTTGTCCGTGCTTTTAACAACTCTATCTTGACCATCAACACCATCGAACCGGACAAACCCAATGATCCCTTACCATTAGTGCACCCCAAACTCATAGATTGGGACTTACAAGGTACTACCCCTGAGCTTGATACCTTTGAGAATGATGAAGCCATCATAGACTACCTTGAGCTTAGAATCATATACTCGCATGGGACCACAGAGCTGGCTATGCTATAGAACTCAACAAGAAGGCCTATTTTGGAGAGAGTGCCAAGCCTTTCAGTCTCAAAAATGTCAAAATGAAAGAAAGATCTAATGGTGAAAATCGTTCTGTGGTAGTGTTAGATCATGAAAAAAGTAAAAATATAGACGTATCCAATGGTGAAAACCTCTCTGAGGTGCCGAAGGATGGAAGACTTGACCCTCTACCCAATCTTACACATCGGGAGAGATATTCAATCTTGATAGAACTAGCAGAATTGATCAATGTCAGTATAGGTGATGATCCCAGAATGATCCACATGGCAAAGTCTTTAACAAAACAAGAAAAACCAGCATTTACTGACTTCTTCAAGAGAAAACAAATCAATTTCGCATGGACATATGCAGACATGCCAGGGCTAGATCCGAATCTCATAATACATCATTTATCTTTAGCTCCAGGAGCTAAACCAGTAAAGCAAAAACTTAGAAAGATGCACCCACATGTAGCCCTCATGGTGAAAGAAGAGCTAAAGAAACTATTAGATGTCAGATTCATCAAACCAATAGACCATCCTGAGTGGGTTTCAAACATAGTACCAGTTGCCAAACTAGATGGGAGAGTTTGAATATGTAATGACTTTAGGGACCTAAACAAAGCTTGTCCTAAAGATGATTTCCCCCTGCCAAACATTGACATGATTGTAGATCTCATAGCAGGGCACACCATATTGTCACTGATGGATGGTTTTTTTGGATATAACTAGATAAAAATTGCACCTAAAGACCAACACAAGACTACATTCACATGTCCTTGGGGCACCTATTATTGGTGTGTCATGCCATTTGGTTTGAAAAATGCCGGTGCAACATATCAGAGAGCTATGACCACAATCTTCCACGACATGATGCACACTATAATGGAAGACTACGTTGATGACATTCTGGAAAAATCACTCACAAGAGAAGGACACCTAGCAGTACTGGATAAAATCTTCAAAAGATTGGAATAGTTTAATGTGCACCTCAATCCAAAGAAGTGTGTGTTTGGAGTTACCTCAGGTAAACTACTGGGATACATAGTGTCTGCCAATGGAATTGAGGTCGACCCAGCTAAAGTGAAGGCCATCATGGAAATGCCACCTCCTAAGAATCTCACTCAGCTAACATCTCTACAGGGAAAACTACAATCTATCAGAAGGTTCATTTCTCAATTGGCAGACAAGTGCCACCCATTTTCTCACCTTCTACACAAGAATGTCCCTTTCAAATGGAATGATTCATGTGAGCAAGCATTTCAGTAGTTAAAAGAATACCTAATGAAGTGACCTATATTAATGCCACTAATTCAGGGTAAACCTCTACTACTATATATCTCGGCCACACCAACAACCTTGCGAGCTCTCCTCACACAACAAAATTATGATGAGAAAGAAAAAACAATCTACTATATCAGTTGAACACTTGTTGGATATGAACTACAATACATGCCAATTGAAAGAGCATGTCTCGCTATAGTCTTCGCCTCACAAAAGTGGAGACATTACATGTTGTCACATTCTGTCAAACTGGTAGCAAAGATTGATCAACTCAAGTACTTACTCAACAAAGCAGCCTTAATAGGTAGATTGTCCAAATGGGTCTTGCTTCTCAACGAGTTTGATATCGAATATGTAGATAGGAAAGCAATAAAAGGCCAAGTACTTGCAGACCAACTGGTAGATGCACCTCTAACAGATGACAGCCCTCTAAGCTTTGAATTTCCAGATGAATCTATCTTTTACATAAACACAGCAACCTAGAAAATGTATTTCGATGGCTCATACACTCAACATGGATCAGGAGCAGATATCTTGTTGATCACACCTAGTGGCGACACCATTCCTAAATCATACAGACTACTCTTTCCCTGCACTAACAACGTGGAAGAGTATGAGGCCCTATTCATTGGTATCAAGCTAGTAGTTGAATGGAATATCCAAGAACTTCAGGTATATGGTGACTCACAACTAGTCATAAATCAAGTAAATGACGACTACCAGACAAAAGATGAGAAATTAATCCCTTACAAAAGAATGGTAGATGACTTCAAAGAATACTTCATCAAGATTTCTTTTGAGCAGATACTAAGGATTGAGAACAAAGTTGCAGATGCCATGGCCATGATTGCATCTCTCCTCAACATTCCAGATAATCAATCACGTTATGAATTCTTGGTAGAGCTAGTGTCCCATCCTGCATATGACACTCCCAAATCCCATATCATTTGCCACATTGTCGGAATTGATTCCCCCCTCTATGGAAAAATATTTGCCTATCTTAAAGAGAATACCCTCCCACCTGATCTCTCTAGTAACCAAAAATGAACCTTCATCCGTCAGGCATCTCGGTATGCCATTGTCGCCAATACCCTATATCGCAAAGGTCTCAATGGTACTCTCTTTAGATGTCTCGATAGTGAGGAATATCAAACTACCTTGAGCAAAGTACATGATGGTATATGTGGGACCCATTCTAGTGGCCCTACCCTAGCTAAGAAACTTATACGCATGGGATACTACTAGCCAACTATGGAACAAGATTCCTATCATTTTGTAAAGAAATGCAAAAAGTGCCAAATCCATGGGAACTTGATACATGCACCAGCACAAGAGTTGCAGCCCTTAATGACTCCTTGGCCTTTCTGTCAGTGGGGACTCGACTTAGTGGGAAAGATTCACCCTTCTTCATCCAGTGGTCATAAATTCATAATCACTGCCACTGAGTACTTTACAAAGTGGATTGAAGCCGTACCTTTAGCCAATATCACAGGCAAGAAGATTGCCTCTTTTATCTTGAACTATATCATTTGTCGCTAGGGTGTCCCTTCATCCATTGTCACGGATAATGGACGACCCTTCAAAAATTAGGATGTTAGGGAACTATGTGACAAATTCCATATCCAGCACCACTTTTCAACCCCCTATTACCCCCAAGGCAATGACCAAGATGAGGCATCAAATAAAACTATCTTGAAAATTCTAAAGAAGACTGTCAATGATGTCAGTCGTGATTAGCATGTCCAACTGTATCCCGCGTTGTGGGCCTATCATACAAGCATTTGCACACCCATAGGTGCAACACCATACTCCCTAGTCTATGGATCTGAAGTTATCTTGCCCGTTGAAGTCGAGATCCCATCCTTGCGAGTCTCATTAAAAGGCCTCATATCTGATGATGAGTACAGAGTGTCTAGACTTCAAGAGTTAGAATTGCTCGAAGAAAGAAGGCTACAGGCCTTTAACCACCTAAAAGCATATCAACAATGGATGTCTAGAAGCTACAACCATAGGGTAAAACCCTGAGTATTCCAAGTTGGTGACCTAGTCCTCAGAGAAAATCCCAGAAATCAATAAGATCGAGAAAAGAAAGGCAAGTTCCAACCTAACTGGCTAGGTCCCTATGTCGTCATCGCAGCCTATGGATCAGGGGCATTTCAATTAGCTACATCTAAAGGAGAATTGTTTGATGATCCTATCAAGAGCATGCATCTTCGCAAGTTCTACACCTAAAAACCCCAATGCAAGGGAGTCCTAAAAAAATCCAAAAAAATTTGAAAAAAGTGATCAAAAATAGAACCAAAAAATCAAAAAAAAAAGAAAAATAGCAAAAAAATGTCCTCTAGTGAAAACCTGGCAAACAAGCGCCTTGGATAGGTACCATGATGAAAACCTAGAAAACAAGCATCATGTGTACTTTTAGCTTTCGTGCAAATAAAAGCAAGTGGTGAAAACCTGATAAATAGGCACTATCTGCGACAAACCACTTCCTCCATCTGTTGTGACTTCATATCTCTTGTGTCCATCTTATCATTCATCTTGAACTGATCCTTTGAACCATTTTTGAACTACGTCACCTCTGAGATATCACATAGGCAAGGCCATTCTTAATGCACCCCCGACGCTCCACTCCGCTCCACTCCCCTTCCTTTCTATCCATTCTGTCCAGTGTCGTTTGTCCTGTTGTCCATACCATTTCTGCATCTTTGTCATCGCCTAGGTCTTAGGTCCATCAGGTTCACCCCGAACTACATTGCCTCTGCATCGTCACATAGGCAAGTCCATTTAGTAATGAGCCCCCGAGGCACTAGGTTAGTCCCTTAGGGTCTGTCTCTCCATGTCTGTTTGTCCTATCACCCATAATAAGTTGATCCTTGTCTACACTAGGGGTAACTCCTCGACCTAGTTACAGATTTGGATTCTTGAATCCCACATGTTCTAAGAGGATACCAATGAAGGATTGTGATACCTTTTTCTAGAGCAGCACGTACAGCAAAGCAGAGCTTCCCAAAACAAAAAAAACTTGACACGCAAAACATCAACCTATCCAAAGCAGAGTACCATACCAAAACACTCAAACTAACTCTATATCAATTATGGCAAAAAGATACATCTAATGCAAGAATGTTTTGTGAACAAGTTAACTTACAAAGTCTTGATTTTTGTCATTATGTTTTTCTATGCTACTCAAGGATGCCAAAAGCTAGAGATGCTATGATGGGGGCATAATCTTTTTCTTTGTCTGCTGCCTGTGGATCAAACTTTAGTAGTGTGATGACTTTTGTCTAACGACATGATCAGCAAAAGATCATTGAGGACTTCCAAGGTTTGAACATGAAAAGGGGTAATCCTTGTCTGTTGAAATGCAAGAAGTACTCAGGTCATCTAGATTCAAGTTTGACTAGATGCTTGTATCAACTTGCTATATCAAAATCCATGTAAGAAGTACTCAGGTCATCTCGGTCTAATTATACCTAGATGCTTGTATTTTCTTACAACATTTCAAAAAAAGAAAAGAAACAAAAAGTGCCCAATGATGAAAGAAAAAGACTTGCAAATATCAAGATGACAATCCACATCCATCCCATATCCAACAATCCATATCAACCATGCAATAAGAAAATCATGCAGTATATCAAATGAAAGCCTGTATTTCTTCATCTCTTCTCTTTCGCATATCCATATCATCTCTGTGTCGATTGAGTACATTTGGACATATCAAAAACATAGCATAGATAGCATATCATATCACATGAGATAGTCATTCACATGATTACATCATTTGCATACATAATAAAGTGCATTAGGTCATCCACATACATGTGCATCCATATATCTCATCAAAAATCAAAAACATAGACAAACTACATCTAGAGCTGCATAATGATATCTATAACATGTCACATTTGCATTTACATATCAAATCATCCCAAATCCATCTAGTATGCATCACATATACAAAAACATAATAAAATAGAACATCCATAACTACATCATCATAAAGCATAAAAACATGTCCAAATGTACAACATATCAAAATCTCTGTCTATCTCTCAGAGTCATATCATAAACTATATACAAAGTACAAAAAGATGATGATACATGTCTTAGGGCAAAAATGATACATATACAAGCTATCTCAGCCATCAAAAATGTGTACATCAAATCAAAAAATGGTACAAGTATCTAGGTCTAGCTAACCCTGCTGCCATGGAGCACTGCTCCCTACACTACCTCTCCTTTGTCTCCCCCTGACTGCTGGGGGGCCCTCACTGATCCTACAGATCGAGACCCACCTACCCTTTGAGATGCCACAAACTGGCTCCTAAAACTAGGCGCATGTTGATCCGCTGACACTGCCCCATTGTATAAACCTCTGTAATACTAAGCCTGAGCCTACGCTCTAGCAAGCTCACTCTGTACCTGGGTTAACTGTGTATGTGCCTATTGCACCTGTGATACCAAAAAACTAGAGGTACCATTTGTACCCATAGCCACCACGGCTGTATCTCTCTCTACTCTCATCGCCCTCATGCTATACAAAGTTGTGTCTCTCTCTCGGGATATCTCTGATATCCATCCTGCATCGGCATCCCTCCAAGAATCTGTTGCTCTCAGATGGGCCCTCAGTTGCCTAATCTGACCCTGTAATGTCACAATGGCCTACTGCTGTAAGTCAGGCTGTGGAGCCTGCCCTACCTATCCCTGTCCCGATGCCACCTACTGTGCTGGCACCTGACCCTATACCTACTACTAAACCACCTGCTGTGGTGGAAACATCTATCTCTATGGGGCCACCTTCTATGCTGGTGCCTATGCCTATCCTATAGCCTGTGGCTACGCAACTGTCTGCTGACCCGAAGGTCCCTCCCCTGACCTCCTCCTTCATCTTGGTCTACTACCTCCTCCTTCATCTCCACCTCCTCCTCCATCTCCTCCTCCTCCTCCATCTCCTCCATCATCCCCCTGGTCTCATCTCCCACTCCTCCATCCTCCCCTCCTCCTGTCGGTTCCACCCTCGTCATCTGAGTCCTCCTCATCTATACGAGGAGCCAACTCTCCAGGTCCTAAGTATCTAGGAAATGGGTGACCTGCAAACCACTCCTCGTAGTCTAGCATCATGCCTGCGTCTACTATGTCCCTCCTCATGGACCAAGTAGCATGAGGAATCTGCTAAAAGTCTGTCAAGGCCTCTTAGTAGGATGCCACAGGACCCCACCTGAATCTCTCTGCATGAGTCTTGGCAAATCGTGCCTAGCCCTGTGGTCTGCCCTACACTCTACCAAACTACCTCTGCACCCTGCTCACAATCTATCGCTCTAGTATGTATCTCATCCTGCCAATGAGCCACCGAGTATGGAAGCTCATCCGCCTCATCATCCCATACCTTGCAGTCTAGGTATGGATGCCAAACAACCTAATCTACATTGTCAAATGCGTGTCTCCAGTACTCAAGCTTCCCTAGCTTGTGCTGGGAAATCACACCTACATATCTGTAACTGTAGGGCTCACCCCTCTGCCTATGAAAGAGACATATCGGTCGTGTGATAGCTATATGCTCCCATAACCAAAACTACAACAATGATACACCTACTGACAAACTAGCCCCTCTATGATACACTACCTGGTGCATATCTCTGTATAAGTGTGCTAGCACGCACACACCCCAAGCATACCAAGTCCCATAAGTGATCATGCTCTCTAGCACCCTCCCCCAGCTAATCAAGAAGCCATGTGACCTCCTATTGGGGCATACTATGCCATCGATCAGTCCTGCCACTATACCCGGGAAGTAGTCATAGCAGTCATGAATGTCCTGCCACGCAATCACCTATCCAACCAACTCTGGGTCATCAAACACGCGTCTGCACTCAGCCAGCCCAGCATCATGTTGTGACTCATACTTGACCAACTCTCCTTGAATAGGGAGGTGTAGAATCTAGTATACGTCCTTAAGAGTGATCACCATCTCCCCCGTTGGTAGATGGAATGTCCCATCCTCGCTATGGAATCGCTCCACCACTGCAGTCAACATAGCACAGTTCGTGCAAACCTCAGGCATGAAGCAAACATAGTGCAAACCCATCGCACCAAGGGCCTCGTGGTCAATCTCTGTCAACATGTACCGTTGCAATAATGGCAAGGGGAACTGCTCCCATGACATAAGGGTATCCCAGGTATCCTCCTGCAACCAAGCAAAGCATAACGTCAAAGAAATCCATATCCAAGAAAACCTACATCCAAGAAAACCTACTCAAAGCAAATCATGCTATCCTATCATTGACTTAGCATATCAAATTAATCAAAACAGCATATCATCTCTTGACTAGATTCTTGGCAATCTCAAAGATCGCTTATCAATTGATGCATCGATCAAGGTGCCAATTGAGTTAATTTCGTTAAGTCAACTAATTTTCTTAGTGCAAATGCGCCAATCCAGGTGGCAAATGTGCCGATCCATATCATATGCACCTCTTCACCATGAATGTGCCAATCCTTGACATGTATGCGCCATTCTAGTGTTGCACCACTTCTTGTGTCACATGCGACGTGCTACAATGGATGCGCCAATTCCCCGATCATATGTGCTAAAATATCATATGTGCCAAGAGATGTCTCAAATGTGTCACTTAGAAATGTATGCACCATTTCGGAGCACATATGCACCGAAAGGCAGTTCAGCACATCTGTCTAAAGTTTTTTCCCTAAGCATTTATTGCCCTAATAAATGACTTTTAGCAAGTTTTGACGAACTACATACCAGGGGTCCTATCTCAGCTGGTCGATCGAACCATCAGACTCACTCAAACCAATGCTCCTCACGCAGAATATCCATCTCTCTGTCGCCTGCTCTAGCTGCCATGCTCTCCTAAGCTCTCAAAGACCAATCAACTAAGGACTAGTGTGCAAATGAACATAACTTGTGGACCCAGCTCCTATATATAGCAAGTGAACCATAGCTGACTATGTGACAACTATGACTACTTCCCATGTCCGTTCCTCCGAACCATGTCCTATTTTCTCCATTCTAACCCATTTTCACCTTCTTCTTCGTGAGATTGCCCATCTCACGCTTTTTGCCTTCTTCCCGTCTAATCTCCCGAGGGGGCATCCTATCGTTAAAATTGTACTAGGGGCAAAACTGGGGCATGTATCATTGTCGAAAATTCTTATTCTTTGAAACAACATGATAAAACGCATTGCATCAAAGAGGGGCAAAATGTATACACCTAAAAATGACATGACTCTACTTAAATAAATATTTTAAATATTTATTTCATCTTCACATTCCTCTATCAATAAATAAATAAATTATTTTATTTATTTGATTCATTCTCTCCTATTTAATTAAATAAATTATATTTATTTAATTAATTTCATCTACATCAACTTTATTCTTCTAAATAATTAAATAATTTTAATTATTTAATTAAATCATCCATTCTTCTAAATTTAAATAAAATGCAAATTTATTTAAATTAAAATCTCCAAAAATAAAATATATTAAATATTTTATTTATTCCTCCAAATTATCTACAAATAATTAAATAAATCTATTTATTTAATTATGCTTTCTTATCTTCTAAAAATCTTCAATAACTTCTTAAAATAAACTCTTCTTGTCATACAAAAGCAAAAGCTGAGTTAAAGCAACTTTGCTCTTAAATTAGAAAAAGATATTCTAATTTAAGAAAAACAAAAACTCATCCTCATCAAGAGAGCAGTTAACTCAACAAAGCTTCTTTTTGAGTAACACATGTCCTTCTATTTGTTACATGTTCCTCAACCATTCTCCTCTGTTGATCTTCTCATTTCTTCTCAACCATTAATCCTCTCCCACACAACTCTATAAATACAACCCTCTATTCTTCTATTTCATATCCATCATTTGAGTAAACTTATGCTACAGGAAATATAGCACGCCATTAGCACCCCTACCATCACTTCACCTATCATCCACTCACATTTGTGTTTAAAGCTTATCTTCGAATACAACAAGTATCAGAGCCAACTTTTCCTTGTCATCTTGAGGAATCGAAAAAAAGAAGCAAGCTTCCTGAGGGCCATTTTCATCTCCATCAAGATCAAGAAAGAAAAGGCAAACAATGGAAGTCGAAAGGTAAAGGTTGTAAGTATATCTCTATGTTATTTTAAATCCCTTTTCCTTCATATTTCATTGATGTATTGGGTTTGTTATTGATTTGATTAATCCCACATTTCACCCATCACAGGTCCAAGATAGAGATCTGTGTAGGGGTTTTCCCTAGATGTTCGACAAGATTGTAATCAGATTGAGTTGGGAGACTTGGTGTAGGACTACGAAGGGTGACATGACCACGACAAGTTGTAACTGCACAATCCATAGATTTGTCTTTGATAGTGAGGGTAGATAAATGACTTTCTTCAAAACGTCCTACAATAGAGTCATAGGAAGTAGAAGCTTTATTAACACCTTTACCTTTGTCAAGATTTTGACCTTGACCATGGTTAGGGAATGGCTCCTTGTACATGTTGAGCTATTTATTGGTGTTTTGAGTTGGTGGTTCATCATCAAAAGTAATTTGTTTTCTGTCGATAAGGTTTTGGATCAGGTGTTTAAGTTTCATGCATGATATGGTTTTGTGTCCTTTGGTCCTATGGTACTCACAATATTCATTATCTTTGTACCATGCGGTTTTGTAAATAGGTTCACCATATGGGGGAGCATATGGTAAGGTGACAAGTCCACTGTGTATAAGTTTTTGTAGAACAGACTCTATAGGCTCTCCCAAGGGAGTGAATTGACATTGCAGAGGGTAATCTTGGTGAGGTTGCTCTTGTTGTTATTATTGTTGGTTTTGGTTTGGTTGTCTTTTTGTTGTTGGTTTTGTTGAGGTGGAGGTTGCCTTGGTTTTGATGAAAGATAAAGGGGTGTTTACAATGTTTGGTCATGTTTGGAATCTACCACACCATCATTGACCACGTTTTTATTTTTATTCCAAAACTTGGGCTTATCATTTGTTTGTTGTTGAGAAGCATTTTCTTTATTGTGTTTGAAGATTTTGACCACGCCCTTAGTGATGAGGGCCTTTTTAATTTTAATGCCCTTGTAGGTAATTTTGTCAAAGGTTGTAGCACTAAGGATTTGTAAATGGAAACCCAATTCTTGGTTTAGGTTCTATACAAATATGCTAACAAGCTGCTTTTCAGGTATCTTGAATGGGAATTTGCTAGCCATTTGTTTCCATCTTTGAAGGAAGGAGATGAGAGTCTCCCCATTTCTCTATTTATTGTTGCATAGGTCAGTCATAGAGACCTCATGTTCTGTGTTGTAGGAGAAATGGGTGGCAAATTTCTCTGCAAGCTCATTAAAAGATTTGATACCTGTGGGTAGGTGTGAGAACCATTCTATAGCTTTACCTCCAAGACTGCGAGGAAAGCGGCACATAAGATATGTGTCGTTATGTGAGACCTCGAAGCAAGCAAGATAGAATTCTCTGAGATGGTCTTTTGGGTCTCCTTTTCCTTTGTATTTATCAAATTTGGGAATAGTGAAGTTATGAGGAAAAGGGATCATGGGTAATGACGGATCAAATGGATAAGGACAAACTTCTTCCAAAGAGAAGGTTTTCTTGGTGTGGCCAAATGTAAGATCAGATGGTTGTTGTTGAACCTCTGTAAGTTTTAGCTCCATAGTTGTGGGAGGGGTTGAAAACATCTCTTGTTGAACTAGAGGTGGGTGTTGTTGCCCATATGGAAGATTATAGTGGAAGCCATGGGCATTGGTGTTATAAGGGTTGTATGATTGGTTGGGGTCGTATGTGTTGTATGTTGGGTTTGTATTAGGTTGGTTTTGGTTACTTTGATTTTGGGGAGGTGGGTGGTGATAGGTAAGAATGTAGGCTTTGTGATGGTTGTAGATAAGAGTTCTATTGTTGGTAATGTAGAGGTGGTGTGAAGAAAGAATTCTGTGGAGGAAACCTTAAGTTTGTTGGGTTTGGTTGCGATGGTGGAGTATAACCATAGGATTATTGGTTTTGAGAATGTTGAGGGTTGAGATAGGTGTGGGTTAGGTTCAGAGTGGAAGATCGTTGTGGTGGAGGGACATAGGTAGATGGGTTTTGTGATGGTTGGGGTTGATTGAGATATGTGTTGAAAATGTTTAGTGTAGATGATCGTTGTGGTGGAGGGACATAGGTAGATGGGTTTTGTGATGGTTGGGGTTGACTAATATGGGGATAGGTATGATTGAGTGTAGAAGAATGGTGTGGTAGAGGGACATAGGTTGTGTTGATGTTTTTTGATGGTTGGGGTTGCATGGCATTGTTTGGGTTAATGATACGGAGGGTTGAGGATGTTGGGGGTGGTGTTTGTTGAGACCCTTGTTGCATGGCTACATAAGTGTTTCCCAGATTGTAATTTGGTGGGAAACCTTCTCGTGATGGGGTAGCCAATATTCCACTTGTGATTGGTGTGGACATTTTAGGAGGTTGTTGTGTGTTTGATTTAGCTAGAGCGGCATGTCTTGCTAGTTCTGCTTGACGATGTAGAGTCTCTTGTTGGTGTTTGTAAATTTCCATAGGAGTCATAAGAGGAGATATGGGTCTTTTTGCTGTTGGATTTTGATAAAGAGGATTCTCATATTGTGTGTCAAAAGGTTTAGTCATTCTCCCTTGTGAGCTTTGTTTGGGTATGGGAGTGGTCATGGTTCACATAGTTTGGACCGCAATTATAACATCATGCATTTTGTTTGGCTCTTTAAGATTGGATAGGTTAAAATCTTGGGGTAATTTGGCTCCTTGTTCTGCTAGTAAGCAAAAGAAATGATCTTGGTTCTCACTAAGGATTTTGTCAAATGTGGCTATGGCTCTAGGATCTTGCATGATTTCATCAAGGTCTTGTCTATCTTCTTGAGAGTATTGACCTTCAAAGTGTCGCTCTTCTTGAGATGGGACTTGAACCGTGGTATAATCGGGTGTAGCAAAATCATGAGGCATGCTGGTAGTGAATTGAGTTACATCAACCAAAGGGACATTACGTTCTTGAGGATTAGTTGGTTGGTCATGTTGCGGCTTGTTTTGAGAGTTGGTTGGTCTTTCCATTGGTGTTTTTGGAGTACCCTTTGGAGTCATGTTGGATTGGCTTGGTTGAGGTGTATGAGGAGGCAATTTGTGCTTCCTTGGGGCAACTTGTTTGGCCTTCATAGATTGTTGAAGTCTAGTGGTTACCATGGATACACTAAGACAATATGTTTTGAGATTTTGTTGGGATTTTGCTGAGGTAGTTTGACGAACAGTTTTTATGGACCAAAGGCGCTAGACTATTATACCAAAGGCACGAGATTGTGTTACCCAAGGTGAGCTACTATTATACCAAAAGCGCTGGACTATGCTGCCAGAGATGAGGTATTGTTATGCCAAAGGCGCTAGACTACACTACCAAAGATGAACTATTGTTATACCAAAAGCATTGAAGTAGTGTCAGTGATGTTTATAAGGCAAATTTTGATTGATTTGGGTTTGATTTTGATTAGATTTGCTTTGGCAAGAGAAAACACATCAAACAAAGTACCAAAGAGGACTGACACAACAGATAGTGTATGTTCGAGGCTCACGAAAAAGCCCAATGTTTCCACAGGTATAAGACAATTGCAAACAATTCAAGCACTTTTTATCCCTAGAGACATGGTTTCATTGTGGTAGATCAACTCACAACTTAATTCTTCATTGACCAAATGTCATTCCATATAGGTGTCGTACATTTGTATCTTTACGAGAGATGGTAGGTAGGGATATCTCACCGTCCCCTCAGAAAGCTCAAGTAGGTCACAAGAGCTTTATGGCTGAGGGAATACTATCTCTTCTCAAGGGAGGCAATGGTGAGTATCTTGGGGGCTTGAATCGATTCCCCTTGCACTGATGATTACCGCAACATTTAGAGGTGAAACAAGTAGTCACTATCTAGATTGGTTCTTAGTAGCTTTGAGGGACCAATGCCTTACGAGCAATGTCACAAGTTACTAAAAGCTTTGACCAATCCTACTAAGAGTATCAAACACTTTGCACTATGAAAATTGTTTCCACAAAGTGCTAGTACACCTCTTTTCGATTTGGCACCACAAGGTAAGGCTGACGTTGGTTAGGACTTGGCTTTCGCCTTATCCCTCTTATATAGTGGTTCAAAGGAAAACTCCACTTAGGGTTGTCCCTTTTGGATGAAGCGCAATCCAAAAGCAAGCCCTTCTAAAGGAATAACTAAAAGTAAGATCAAGCATGTCAAACAAAGGTTCAATTGTCCCATTATAAGAAAAATAAGGCGCAACTAGATTAGGGACACACACGATTGTAGTTGTCAATTGTCCCTTATGAAATTGAAGTGTTTGGCATTCATGTCCATTGTCCCTTAGAAAATTGAAGTGTGTTTTCATTCATGTCCATTGTCCCTTAAGAAACCAATATGTTCCTAAGGCTTAGATTACAAAAAGATGATCGGTCAATTTTTCCTTAAGAAAGCAATATGTTTCTAAGACTTATATTGCAAAAGATGATTGTTCAATTGTCCCTTAAGAAAGCAATATATTTCTAAGACTTAGTGTGATAGGTTTTCAATTCTTCAATGCTCATCCTACATGAACATGTTAGGAAAACCCATTTTCTCTATTTAAGTAATAAGAGGTTGCAAAAAGTTGATTAGTTCCACCAAAGACTCAAAAGTTAGTCAAAATAAATAAATCAATTAACCAAAAGCGCTTAACTTTTTAGGTGAAAAATAAGAAATCTAGAAAAAAACTGATAATAATGATTAGGTATAGTGGATTGGATATTATGATCATATTCTACATGAAATTCTACGCAATTTCAAAAAACAAATCATGAAAATTGAATAAAGTTTGCACAAGTTATGACCATTTGAAGTTTTCCAAAGAAGGGTTGACTTTGATCGAGTGTACCTGAAAAATATGATAAAATTACCTGAAAATTATTTCACCACAAAAAATTTGGGAGAACCATCTTTCCAACGCTACTAGTTTCATGAAAATCCAACTCCGTATGCAAAAGATATGATCAATTTTGCGAAACTGCTCTGAAAAAGCAAAAAAAAACAAGCATGGGCTAAAAATAGGGACACGTATTGGGATATGTTTTTATCAAAATTCATGCACTTCCTGCAAATAATAAGAGATACCTAGATAGGATTTTGATGCTACCGACAAAAGCCAGAAATCTTTTGAGCTAAGGTTACATAGATATGCCTAATTTCACGAAATTGCTCTGAAAAAGCAAAAAAAAAAAACAAGCATGGGCTAAAAATAGGGATGCAGATTTGTAATCTATTTTTCTTGAAATACGTACACTTTTTGCAAAAAGTAAGAGATACCTAAATAGGATTTCGATGTTTTCGACAAAACCTAGAAATCTTTTGAGCTAAAGTTACACCATTTGAATGTTCAACGCCTATTATTTCAAACTAGTGAACAAGAATCTTCAAATCTATGTTGTGATTTGCGCTTTTCCGTACCTAGCTTAAAAAAAATTATTTTTTTCTAGAAAAAAATCAAGGTTAGTGGGTCCCACCGAGTGTGCCAGAATGTGTATAGGAAAAATTGAGAGGTTGAATGATAAGATCAAAAGTAATGATAATAATAACTCAATTGCCCATAACATCAAAAGATCTATCTAAGCAATAACCAAATCAATGAATAAATCAAATTACTAACAAAGAGGCTATCACCTAGATTGTTTGGAACAGCGTATAGACAACCATCAAAGCATAAAGGATATAGGAATTTTGTCACATGTTGTAATTGCAGCTGCCCTTGTAGACATGTATGCAAAATGTGGAAGCATAGACAAGGCACGTGGACTATTTTCAATAGAACACATAATTTTTGGCTTTCATTATGGTTTATCTTACTACTCATTCTTGGTGTGTACTTCACTTGAAGTTATCATGAATATATTTGAGGGCTTGTATTCTTCATGGTGAAGGCTTGGTTGTGGTGAATTTTGTGTAGTATTGAGTCTTCTAGTTGTTTCTTCTCTTTAGGTACTATGACCCTATTACATGGTTGGATTCAAGTGGGTTCTCAAGTGTCACTTCTCTGGGTTGATTATGTTTTACAATAGTAGTAAGGGTTTGTGAAGGTGTTTGTGAGATTGACTGTGATGAATATTATGTAGGTTTTATTTTGAATAAAATGACTAGTTTTCTCTTGAATATTGTTGTGGTTGTTAGTTCCATGTGTATAGTCTCATTGATAAGATGTATTGTTATTAGCCCTTAAGAACAAAGTGAAAATGCTTTACTTTGATCGAATATGTGGATAGAAATTATGTATGTTCATATGAGAAAAATGTTACCTTAAAAGAATTTAAAAGAATTATGTATTGTGTATATTTTTGCATAATTAAGCTCAAAGTACATATGTTGTAATAATTGCAAGATATGCACAAAATGGATTTGTTGATAAGGATTTACAAAATTTCAAGCAAATATGATTAGCAGGTGTAAATCCAAATTCCACAACCTTAACCAACATCCTCCCTACCTATGCCAAAATGGGATCTTTGGAACATGGTATGGACATCCATCAAAGCATAAAGGATATGGGAATTTTGTCAAATCTATTATAGTTGAAACTACCCTAGTAGACATGTATGCAAAGTGTGGAAGCATAGACAAGGCACATGAACTATTTGACAGAACACCTCAAAGAGTGTCATCTCATGGAATGCAATAATTGCAAGATATGCACAAAATGGATTTGTTAATAAGGCTTTAGAAACTTTCAAGCAAATGCAATTGAGTGGTGTAAATCCAAAATGTGATCTTTGGAACATGGTATGGACATCCATCACAGCATAAAGGATATGGGAATTTTGTCAGATCTTGTAGTTGCAACTATCCTAGTAGACATGTATGCAAAGTGTGGAAGCATAGACAAGATACGTGAATTGTTTGACATGATGCCTCAATGAAATGCCATCTCATGGAATGCAATGATTGCAAGATATGATAAAAATGGTTTTTTTATAATGCTTTATAAAATTTCAAGAAAATATAATTGGTGGGTGTAAATCCAAATTCCATAACCTTAGCCAATAGCCTCCTTGCCTATGCCAAAATGGGATCTTTGGAACACAGTATGGACATCCATCAAAGCATAAAAGATATGGAAATTGTGTTAGATGTTGTAGTTGTAACTGCCCTCAGAGACATGTATGCAAAGTGTGGAAGCATAGACAACACACTGGATTGTTTGGCATGATGCCTCAAAGAAATGTCATCATGGAATGCAATGATTGCAAGATATGAAAAAAATGTATTTTTTGATAAGGCTTTAGAAACTTTCAAGAAAATGCAATTAGCGGGTGTAAAGACAAATTCCACAACCTTAGACAACATCCTCCCTTCATATGTCAAAATAGGATCTTTAGAATATGGTATGGACATCCATCAAAGCATAAAGGATATGGGAATTTTGTCAGATCTTGTAGTTGCAAATACCCTAGTAGACATGTATGCAAAGTGTGGAAGCATAGACAAGGTACATGAACTATTTGACATGATGCCTCAATGAAATGTCATCACATGGAATGCAATGATTGCAAGATATGAAAAAAAAAAGATTTTTTGATAAGGCTTTAGAAACTTTCAAGCAAATGCAATTGGCGGGTGTAAAGACAAATTCCACAACCTTAGCCAACATCCTCCCTTCATATGCCAAAATGGGATCTTTGGAACATGGTATGGACATCCATCAAAGCATAAAGGATATGGGAATTTTGTTAGATCTTTTAGTTGCAACTACCTTAGTAGACATGCATGCAAAGTGTGGAAGCATAGACAAGGTACGTGAACTATTTGACATGATGCCTCAATGAAATGTCATTTCATGGAATGTAATGATTGCAAGATATGTAAAAAATGGATTTTTTTGATAAGGCTTTATAAACTTTCAAGAAAATACAATTGGCGGGTGTAAAGCCAAATTCCACAACCTTAGCCAGTATCCTCCTTGCCTATGCCAAAATGGACATCCATCAAAGGATAAAAGATATGGGAATTTTGTTAGATGTTGTAGTTGTAACTTCCCTCAGAGACATGTATGCAAAGTGTGGAAGCATAGACAAGGCACGTGAACTATTTGGCATGATGCCTCAAATAAATGTCGCCTTAGGGAATGCAATGATTACAAGATATGAACAAAATGGATTTTTTGATAAGGCTTTAGAAACTTTCAAGCAAATGCAATTGGCGGGTGTAAAGCCAAATTCCAAAACCTTAGAAATGGTATCTTTGGAACACGGTATAGGCATGCATCAAAGCATAAAAGATATAGGAATTTTGTCAAATGTTGTAGTTGCAACTACCCTGCGAGACATGTATGCAAAGTGTGGAAGCATATACAAGGAACATGAACTGTTTGACATGATGCCTCAAAGAAATGTTGTCTCATGGAATGCAATGATTGCAAGATATGTACGAAATGGATTTTTCATAAGGCTTTAAAAACTTTCAAGAAAATGTACAAAAGAAACTTTCAACCAAATGCAATTGGCACGTCTAAAACCAAATTGCAGAACCTTATCCAACATCCTCCTTTCTTATGCCAAAATGGGATCTAGGGAACATGATGTGGACAACCATCAAAATATCACATATTGTATTTGCAGTTGCCCTTGTAGACATGTATGGAAAGTTTGGAAGCATAGACAAGGTGCGTGAATTGTTTGACATGATGCCTCAAAGAAATGCACAGTCTCATGGAATGCAATGATTGTAATATATGCATGAAATGGATTATTTTAAAATAATTTATAAACTTTCAAGCAAATGCAATTGGCTCGTGTAAAACTAAATTCCTGTAATGATAATTGATCATCATATTAAATATTTAATATAAAATGTCATATACATAATGTCATAAACATAACATATAGCCTATATATAAATCCATATAGGCATGTCCAAACAAAGCCATACAAAAATATACAAAAATATACATTGGTAACATACAAAAATATACATCAGTAACATACAAAAATATACATCAGTAACATACAAAAGTATGTATACAAAACCATCTAGGTATACAAAAAATATCCCAAAATCTAGTTTCCTATGGACTTTCATCAAATAATCAGTGGCCCTTGCTTGGTCGTGAAGATGGAGAGCCAATCAGTGACTCATCCTCTCTCTCCTGTCAATTAGACCTCTTCGACAGAGATTTTTGTAGCTCCACCTATTAATACAATCAAACAATATGCACATTAATATAGAAAATATGAAATATATAACATCACATATGTAATCAATGACTTACCACTAGTTGATGATCCATCTCGATCATCTTTTCTCTCTCTTCATCCATAGCTAGACGGGTTGGAGTTGTGACCTCCTATGAGAAGCATCAAGAAGTAAAATTGACTAAACATAAATATCATTTGTGTACATCAAATGACATGAGATAAACCAAGAAATACAAAATGACATTTTCATGTTATTGGCTCATACCTCGATCAAAGGATTTGAAGACAACATGGCTGCAGCAATGCCTACCTGTGTTGACTCACGAAGATGAGGAGTAGTGTCCATATTCAGTATCTAAAAATAGAGTTCAAGGTTATTCAACCAAAATAGATACATAACATTATTTAAATGCATAATGATTACAAATGGTTAAATTTACCTCCGTATAAGTGGTTTTGTCTCCAAGGGACCAAGCAAACCGTGGAGGTGTTGGTGAAGCTCCCTGTTGAAATCATCAAATTGTCACTAAATAATTTTACCATTGATATATGTACTATATTTACGATCATGTGATAAATTGCATACCTGTTAACTCGACCTCCTCTCATAACTTGCCAATAGACGGATAACAGATGCAGGATGAAGACTCTGACCCTAGAATTTCATTACATGTAGACAATTACATTTATTGATTTTGAGTTATAATATAAATAGTCATATAAAATTAATTACAATTTTCAAATAAGAATATATTAAATCAAGATGAAACTTGTAAAAAGTTACCTGAGAGTCAATACCAAATGTATGTTGTAAGACATCATCTATGAGAACAATATCATCCAATATGGATGTGTCCATCATTGGATGTTGCCCCTACGTCGTAGCATCCTGCCGAGAGTCTTGTCGCGAGTCCTACATCCCATAATCACACAGGTTCCCACATGAACTGTACAGATGTGGGGACAAATGACGCCTGCTCCTCTCACCCTCATCGGCTTGGGTGAGATCATCATCGTGTTGTGCTAGAGACTGCGTGAGAGCACTCAATTAATATAGTTTCTCCACCTCAACACTCTCCTTCAAAGTCGAAGGGAGTGACACATGTTTTTGCCTTAACAGGGGTCTAGGTACATGGTTTTGGTCATGTTGTGCCCCCTCTCTATCTTGGGCAGAGTCACCACCTCTACCCTGGAACTCTCGAATATCAAAATTATTAGGAATATTCTTGAGGACAAACTCGCAATGGAGTTTCCTCAAGAAATATTATGGCACCTCATTGTTGTTGTATGGACGCTCATCAAACACCATGTACCATCTATCCCAAAAATTTTGGGATATATCTTGATTCCTACACCAATGAATAGGGAAGCGTTTGCAATTCTCTTCTAATCTTTGGCCAGTTTTAGGATTTATAAAGTGTGAACATAATGCGATTGTGTAATTTTTTCATTCTTCACTTATTCATATGACAATTTGTTGGCATAGTATTGCCAACACCTCTCCCTATAGTCATGAAATTTAGTGATTTGTTTTGTCACCGATTCAGTGTGAGAAACAATCATCTCTAATGAATTTGCAAGTGCTCTCCTACGATCGGTGCTTGCACCTAGATTGTTTAACATTTCAATTAGGGTTTGAAGATGTTTTTTATTTTCTTCTATTTTCCCTAAATAGTTTTCTTGTGTATGTCTTTCATGGTGAGGACGTGAAGGTGGGGGGTTTTGAGGGTTTTGAGGGTTGTTTTGACCCTCCTCGGCTGGATTTGTGTTTTGTCCTCCCTCGTTAACTATAAATTCAATATAAAAAACTAATCAAACATTGGAAAAGTCAAAAATTCTTTTCAAACTCACAAAAATTAATCAAACCCTACCTTCTTTGGGTACCTAACCCTCTACATTTACTTCATGACGTCTTCGGGAGTGGGTTTAGCGAGGTGGCATCATGAAAACATCAATCTCTCTTTGTACTTGCTTGATTTGGTCTTCCTTGAATGCGCTTGTGCTATGTCAGTGGTTTTTTCTCTCCAAACTCTGTCTTTGTCTATGGGTATAAGGAAATGTCTATTTTTTTTACTTTTATGCAGACAAAAACATGAGCGCGTTATAATGCGCTCATGTTTTGCTCTACATGGGACCAAAAATTCATGTGGTGACCTTTTGGTCCCACAACTCCATGCATACACCCATGAATGAATCAAGGGTTATGGATTTCACTTATACACATTTGTTGTATTGAATGTTTTGTGTACTGCTTCTAATCAAGGATTGGATTAAATATGCTTTGAGTAAAACATGGGAAGTGATGTATTTAGGGATTATTGAAGAAGAGTTACAGAAAATACTCTTTCTTGGGTGTGTCATTGCAAGTCATTGATAGAAATAAACCCTTTGAGCTTGAATTTCTATTGCCATAAAAGGGACATTTGCAGTGTAGAATTTTGACTCTGTTGCCTTTTATAAGACACCGATCAAGAAATGCACTTGCCTAAGGGTCTAGAAAGAACACAAAATCTTAAGATAAATCAGTTGAGATACATTAGTTTGTCTGGTTGTAGTTTGAATAGGTTTTGCCACATGTTCTCAGAAATTAAACAATAAAGATAATCCAAGAATATTGCCAATCTAGGGTTAATCTTACAAATCTTGGTGCATGCTTATAAAAACATTTTTGCCTAGTATAATTAAAGACAAATCTATTCATATTGTAATAAGGGACACGCCCTAGGTTTGACAGAGCCTGAAGTGTAGGGGAGATAAATGTGGATAATTTCTCACCTTGTTAAACAATCTCCCACTCTGTTGACCAGATCCCCATTAGACTTGATCATAAGAACTAGCAAATATTTAGAGTTTGAGGTGTGAAGATTTGGGAACCGATAGAATTGTCTACTGGGGAAAGGCTTAATTATCCATTCGAAAAGAGTCAAGCCATTATCATGATTTGATCATCAGGGTCAGATAGTGAAGGTCTTCATACCTGAACAAAGAGTTTGTTGTAGAATGTTTAAAGACTTTTAAAAGGTGCTTTATTGGTGAAGTGAATCCATAATATAATTGATCAAGTAGGAGCTTTTAGATTATTGATGTTTTGTCCTCTTTGGAGAGGTGAAGACTCTATGATTGAACGAAGTTGTAATATATTCCCAGGTACTTCATCTTTTTCATTCACTATGATTAGTTTAGAACATCATTCCTGGCCATGTTCTCAGAAGAAGTTGTTCTCTACTAAAAGATACAAAGCTTTGAATTTTAATAGTATTCATGGATACTGTTGTGTCAAAAAATGTCCCCTTGGGGGCTCTTCCCTCTTAAGTTTTAGCTCACAGGTCCTTAGAATGCATTTAGAGCATCTTGCATGATAATTGTGAATCCCGATGAGAAAACCTTGAAGTCTTATAGAAAATAGGACCTAGGGGGTGCTATTTTGATGATCCCCAAACAAAAATGGGAGGGTGGACTTAGGCACTAGTGCCCTAGCCCTTCCCTATTTTGGGTTTACCGTAAATTTAAATGTCAGTTTTATGACTGATATTTAGGTCCTATGCTGACATCTCAAGTTTGAATTACTAAATTCTTAGCAAGAATCTTTGTAGTTGCATATATAAGCATGTTTAGGATTCATTTGTAAACTAGAGATGGACAAAGTGAACTTGTGACTTTATGCGAAAGTGATTCAAAGCATTCATTGTGTTGTAGAGCAATATTTTGTTGTTATTGTGGTTGTTTGTTGCAGATTTGATTCCATCTCCTCATGACATGAAGAGCATCTTCCTTCCATGAGATCTACACTTCAAGGTGATATCTATTGTGTTTTTGATCATTTATCATTTGGATTTTGCCTCTATCTCGCAGGGATACGCACTCTCATCTGAAAACAGTGTTCAAAAGACTTGAATGTATCTTTAAGGCTTGATCGAGGCAAGACTGTAAACACCACAACCGCCTCCGACACTCCTTTGTGATTGCAGGTTACAGGTACTGAGTTTCATGAAGTGGAGTTGCAGAAAGATTTTGGGGCAAGGGCGCTAGTCCTTGTGTCCTCCACTTTTTCTAGAGCAGAAATGAAAGATACAGTGCAGATCAGTGTCGGAAGGAGATTCAAATTTTGTGACAAAAACTGTACCTTGGACTAGGGCGCTAGTCCCAGTGTCCCCAACTATTCCGCATTTCGAACTTCAAAAAATAGTGAGTTAAATATCTTTGTCCTTCACCTTAGTCTGAAGGGATTTGTCATAATTCATTAATTTGCTTATTATTTTACATATTTAGGGTTTTAAGAGTACTTAAGAATTAAATTGAGATATTATGTGATACATCTGAGCTTCTACATCGTTTCAAGTGGTAGCCCAACCTGATAGGTGAATGCTCTCACTTAGTGGAGATTCAACTCGGTTGATATGCCCTTGAATGTTTGGTGAGAAGGGAGGATTTGCCTTTGAAACCTAAACCAAAACTTTTCCACCCTTTTTAATCCTAAATAGTTACCCAAATGTTATCCCTACTGAAATCAAAAAGTATTTACCAAAGTATAGTGGAAAGAATTATAAATCAGCACACAAGCATCTGCAGAAGTTTTATGATTTAATGGTTTATTATGAAATTAAGGTTGAGGATTTTGTTATGAAGCTTTTTGTTTAGTCATTGAAGGATGATGCTAGGGATTGGTTTTCATATTTACCTTTGTGTTCTATTTCTTCATGGCTAGATCTTGAGATTGCATTTTTAGAACAATTTGGTGAAAGGACTGATGCGATTTCATTAATTACACAATTCATGAACATCTAAAAAGAAAGGGATGAGTTGGTTCTAGCATTCAACCTAAGATTTTCAAAATTGCTCAAACATATTCTAGAATATATGAGGCCAAATGATGCATTATGTTTGGCACTCTATCTCGGTGCATTTGATAAGGAAATGAGTTATTTACTGAGAGATAAGGAACCTGCTACACTTCATCAAGCCTTTGCAAGTGCAATAGACATAGAAAATAATTAAAAATATGGGATGCCAATAGGATATATGTCTACAAGTGTTGGTTATTGTAAAGCATCTTATGCAGATGAGCAATGTAAATCAAAGAATTAGAATAGTTTTCAAAATGAACATATTTCTGCTATTCTAGTTTGTTCACCATTGATTCATGTGAATCATAGAGAGTTTCAATTGAACTTGTGAATAGATTGCAAGCACTACTGATCCTATGATTTATGTTCAATCATTGCTTGATTTGAAGAAACAAGAAGGGGAATCACCCTATGCACTGTATACATGATTCATGAATATTTTGTTAGAATCCCAGAGTATTGCAGACCTGAGGATTCTGTGTGTGTTGATTTGTTTTGTGAAGTTTATGAATTAGGTTTGAGCTCTTTGCCAAAGAGACTGAAGCCTCACAATCTTGATCAATATTTGATTGGATTGGGATTATGGAAAGAGTTAAAGGTGATTATGCAAGAAGAGTTATGTCTTGGAGTATTGATAGTAGTTATGTTATTGAGCAAAGTCATGGCATAATGCATAAAGATGAAGAAATTGTGGCAGAAAATGAAGGCACATCTTGCAATGATAAAGATGAAGGTTGTGATCAGCCCATAAGAGAGAGATATGCAGATGTTGATTGCATACATCATGAGATAAAGGATATATATGAAGATGTATCTTGCAGTAGTGTTGTTGTTGAAGAATCAAAGGAATACACAGATACCAGGTATGATGGATCATCTTGTGAGTTAAATATTGAGAATGATGCATTCATAAGTGAGTATGTCCCAGTTGTTCATGATAATGTATATGAAGAAGAGATGGAGGATTTTGTTTTACATGAGCAAGATATTCATATGGATATAGCAGAGATAGTAGCTCCTTCATATGAGGAGAATGAGGTGGAAGACTCTCCCAAGGTTGGCACTCATGTTCAATATTCAAGCCACAACAACTTTGATTTTGTATATTAAACCATGGAGGATGTTAAGAAGACACAAGATATGTGTGATGGATGATTACAAAGAGCTAGGGAGGCAAAATTGTTGGTTTCCCAAGCAAGACAACACTTATAGGAAGTCAAGGAGCACTGCAACCAGCTAGATCATGCAAGGTAACAAAGGGAGTTATACCTTAGATCTCTATTTCCTCCAAGGGAAGAATGCATGGAGGTTGAGCAGGCAAAGGAGAAGCCTCTTGAGGTAAGCAAGCAAGAAGAATATGTAGGTTTGGTTGAACAAGATAATAGGTATGATTCAGAAAATTTTGTTTTACCTAATTTGCATCATGAGGGTCATGATTTACCTCTGATTGAGAGCCCCTTGGAGACTCAAATCATAGACGAGAATGGAATATCTGAGCATGTATTTAGTGGATCAACCACTTGTGTTATATCTACACATGAAGAGGGAGACATAAGTGATTTAGATTTGGGTAAGCCTTTGATCATTCATGGAGAGGTTGAGGAGTTAATTTGTAATAAGTTACAACTTCATTTGGAGGTTTCCCTACTTGAAGGATCTGTGCTAGATACACCTTTTGGGTTAGTATATAAGAGTAAGTATCAAGCTATGGAAAAATTTGAACATGAAGCCTAGGTTGATAACATATCCTTGCACAATTGTTCATTTTCTAATGACTCCATTGGTTCACTTTGGGACATCATGTTTTCACTAATACAAAACTATGATTCATGTATGCAAAGGGATAGTATCTATGTGGATTTTTTAGTTTTTGTCAACATAGATCAACAAAAGCACGGTGAAGGATTGCACACAATCAGAAGTATGGTAATATGCTTCCATGATACTATCAGTGAACATAGTGCTTCTAAATTGAACCTGAAACAATCTGTTAAAAATAGGATTTTTGATAGAGGTAAATATTGGTTCTTCATTTTTGGTGGCCCGAGGCCACCAATTGAAAATTGAAGGTTTGAATTTTGATGCAGAATGGAGCATTTACAGAGTAGCCCAATGGATTTGGAACATGGTCTACACCCCTCTAGAGACTTCTGGATCCTCGCCATGCCGGTAAGAGGCATGTGTCCCCGAACAAGAACCAATGTTAGCACCTATAATTTTGGCAAATTCTCAGTGCTTGGCAGCATTTTATTTGATGGTTTCAGTTGAGTTTTAGGCCCAATGGCACTTAACATGCTCCTAGCTTCTAGGATTAAATTTTCCCAATTTGTGATTCGTCAAGAGAAATCCTTTGGTGTAAAGTTTTTATGGGTTACAAGAAGTGTGTGTTCCAGTTTACGTCTTCCCAGGGTGTGTTTTAACAGATTTTTTAATTTGTCCCTGCTTCTGGCCGGGTCCGAAGGGTCCTATAAAAAAGTTTAGATTTCCTAGTTCTGATAAAAACCCAATTGTTGATTTGCCTTCAAATGTTCCCAGCTCCATTTTTGTGCCGATCTGAGGTGTCCTTGTGTGAAAATGGAATTTTTTAAAAAATCAGACTCCTGGGTACCTAGTTTACAAAGGAGGTCCTAAACATCTTTTGGCCATGTGAATTTTGATTAAGGCCCTATGCAAATTTTCATGGCCTCTGAATGTCTCGTGTGCCCCTAGTGATGATACGTTGAAAATTTTTCCTAAGTTGAAAAATGCAAGTTTTAAAATATTTGTTGGCAAAAGTAATATTTTAAATGGAAAATATTTCAAAATAAAAATTATCATTATAATGTTTAGGTTTTATAAAGTCAAAACAAAAAATGTTGTGGGGTGAGCGCACAACTCACTCCATCTTTTTTTCTAGGCTTGCATTGTTGCATTGGGATCTTTCTTGGGAAGTTTTTATTCAAATTTATTCTGTGGATACTCAAATCTAGTCACCATCTACTCTATGGAGGTAATTATGGAGCCTTTTGCCATCGTGGTGAGATACAGACATAGATATTGCAGGTTGTCTCCACATTTTTAGCTTTGTGGCAGAGTTTTGGGGGTTTATATTTGTTTAAAATTGTTGCTCCATGGTTTGAAATCATCCACCGATCATTCCTAATACCAGGGCAATGATTTTAATCATTTATGGGATTAATTTTGAATGTCACAATTACAAAAAATGTCCAACACTGTCAAAAAATGACCCAACATTGAGAAGAATGAGTTGGGCAAATATAATATAATGTTTTGGGTGATAAAAATTATAAAATAAATATTCTTGATGTAATGTTTATACATTATGAACAAAATAAAGGTATTTTGGGGGTTGAGTGCACCAGTGCATAGCCCACCTCATTCTCCTTCCTCAGATGTGCGCTAGTGCGCTAAGGCCTTCTATTAGCCAGTCTTGGCAAAAGGAACATACAACATGTGGATAAAAAAGGCAAGAGCGTTGGTGAAGAATGAAAAGTCTTGAGGATGAAATCAAACCAACCAAATGAACAATATTTCATAATTTTTAAGGAGGGGAACAAACTGTAAAGGAGTATCAATCTCAGTTCAATGGACCAGATCAATTGTAAAAAATGTATTACTAGCAGGAGCCAATCAAGATCAAAAATGCAAATTCCCATAGTTGTAAGAATTAAATGTAAATTTAAATCTGTAACTGATTGATAATTATGGTCATAGTCTAACATTTTTCTATTCTCTTTATAAGGGAATTGGTAGTATTGTAATGGGGGGATTCTAGGCTTTGGATACAAGTTATCCACATCTTGGGGAGTAGTTTCTATAATAGCTTAGTAGGTGTGTTGTCAAGATTACAAAGCAAAATCTTGTCTGCATATGAATAAATTCTTGTATGACAATTTTCAGTTCAGATTGCAGTATATGAATAACATTATAAATGTGTGTGTTTCTTGTAATTGTCTCCTTGAATGTATGCCTTTCTTTTATGAATGAATGAATCAAGGGTTCTAGATTTCACTATCATGCCCACATTTCCCATGCGGTCACAACACACAACCACACGTGTCATGTCCACATGCGACATGTGGTCATGATACGAACTGTCAAAAATTTTCCCTTGCTACTCTGTATTTCCCCCTCACACGCGTAAGTGTGCTCGGGTGCGTACGTTTAAGTCGTCAATGATACTGTTGTTAACGAAATATCTTAGACACGTGTGCATTCTCTATTTGGACTTACTATTTTGTTTGACGACGTTCACTATATTTCCGTTTGGTCTATTTTTTTTTACGTATAAAATTGATTTGATAATAATTTGGCCTCTAACTGGTTTTCTCAGTCTAGAATAATATTAACAAGTAACTACTCTTATACTCGTTTACGAATTTATTAACTTATTTATTTAAATAATTATTTATTATGTTTTCAATTCCTTGGTATTTCATTTAGGCATATGATAACTCCGAACTCACAAATCATAATACTGATAAAACTATTTTTATGATTTAACGTTTACTAAAATTGTTCCATTAATCCTTTTGCTATAGCATATTGTAAATATAAATATTACCAAATCCCTCTCACACAAATTTTTTTTAAAAAGAAATGAGTGCAACAATCAATTAAAAATTTTCATATTTAAATACATTTTATATACATATATATATATATATATATATATATATATATATATATATATATATATATATATATATATATATGTTTATATATAAATAT
Source organism: Cunninghamia lanceolata (assembly GCA_027924645.1). Lineage (NCBI taxonomy): Eukaryota > Viridiplantae > Streptophyta > Pinopsida > Cupressales > Cupressaceae > Cunninghamia > Cunninghamia lanceolata. The sequence continues at coordinate 5,735,630 of BSBN01000828.1, forward strand.
TCTCAAACAAAACATCCATTTATGTCTATATTTAGATATATACATTTACATAAACATAACTTATTATATAAATTTTCTTGTTAAAATGAAACCTCACATTTAATAACAATCAGTATATATATAAATATATATATACACACATGTGTGTATATATATATACTTTATATATAAATTATTATTTATAAAACATTTAGGGTTGTGCTCCACTCAAATAACAGAGTGTATTGTTATAAACAAACCTCATGTTATTGAGAGAAGAGCAACCCTAATTTTCTTTGTGTCTCATTTGATGTGTTGAAGGGTAAGATGGAGCAGCGGCGGCGATGGAAGCCCAACGACGGAGATGGGGTCGTAGATGCTGGCGGAGGGTGAAGTGATGGTGGCCGCAGAGGGTGGCAGTAGAAGAAGGCAGGGGTGGGTAGTTTGGAGTTGCGTAGGAAGCGGCGGGCGGAGGCCACAGTCGGTGGGGAGGACAAGCGGCAGGGGAAACAACCCGCGAGGAGGTGAGGGTCGGCGTAGCAGGAAGGGGTGTGGGGAGGGGCAAAGCCCCACCCATAGCCCACTTCATGGGGTGTGGGTGGGGCTCTACCCCTCCCCACACCCACAATACGTATCATTCGGTGGGGGTTAATTTTCCCCACCACTGTTGTATTTAAAAATTTTGACTGCATTTTTCCATTACAATCTGCGACTTCATAAAATTTTCGCTCTATTGTTTATTTTCGTTAAATCTCAGTTTTTAAATTATATATATATTCCTTTATTTCACAGAAGCATTCCATATACACAATATTACCTAGAATCACAGTTTGATCATTAACACAGAAAGCTATTTTTATATATAAATGTATATATATATATAAACATGTATATATATATATAAACATGTATATATATATATATATATATATATACATGTTTATATATATATATACTTATCGTAGGCAAGATAATATATAAATTTATTTCTTATTTTCCTTACAATTTTATTATCAATTGCAACTATGAAATTAAGCTTCATACAAGCTAGTGTTAACATTAGATATTCAAAGAAAACTATTTTTCCTTTTAATTGAAATTAAATTACAAGTACTAATTTCAATCTAAGATTAATAGCATCTAATATAACAAGGAAATAAATACTCATATGCATTTATTCTCAACAATAAAAGTAAATAACCAAAACACAATTTCTTTTCTCTTTCAAATGTCCAAATTTCAACCACTCAATTTACTAATTTCAACATTCCCACTAAACAATACAATTTTAACAACTTTGTCTAAATCAACAACTAATTCCACAACTTAACAAATTTGATAAACAAGAATAAGCAACTGTAAGATTTCACAACTCACAAACACTCTAAGGGAGGAATTACTTTCTTCTCCCAATACAATTATTTTTTTACAACTTTCAGAGGGAGCAATCTCTCCTCTTTAAAAAGAACTTATCCAGGAAGGAACTCAAAGAACCAAACTCTCCTTGCCAGTAAAGATGAGTTACATTTTTCCCAAACATTAAAACTTTCCCATTTCTCTTCCATAAGCTCCAAGAGAAACCTGCATGACAACAAGGAAGAATACACCAACCAACTAGATCTCCTCCCTACCATAGACCCGCAAGAGGGTCACCCCCGAGCTAGGGAGATCATCCACACACCCAGGGTAGAATAGACAAAAAATACTTCACAACTTTAGAACAACAACACACAACACCCATGTTTTACTCACTACACAAAAACTCAGCTGAGGTGAGTTTAAAGAGGGTAGGGAAGTAGACTCACTCAACTCCAAGGTGTCATTCTTCTCAACATTTTATCACAGCTTTTCTCATGGCCTCAAGCCAACAAAATAAACTTTTCTCATGGCCTCAAGCCAACCAAATAACCAAAATCCCAGGGATATCACAAATAGGCTCTCAAGCCTTATAGCCCTCTTGGCTCAAAATTGCCAACATGCCCTCAAGGCTTCCATATACCAAGAACAAAAATGCACCTGAGGAGGTTCACACCTTCCCTTCCCCATACATGATAAGCATTGTCTTCCAACTGGAAGAAGTTCTTTCAAACACCCAACACAAACCCAAAATAACAGAAATAACACATAGACGACCTTTGCAAATCCACATTCATTAAACAAGAACAGAACATACATGGGTGAGTAAACTGGCTCACTAACCTTTACAAGCCCTATTATGGATGTAGTTGAAGAAGAGCTCCACCCTTAGTCTCCTCCTCCAAGTTCTCCTTCTTCCCACAATAATCCAACCCCCTTACCCTCTCCCTCCTCTCTTCTTTAAAACAAATTCTCTCCATTTTCCCTTCTTCCCAAGTGGCATTAAAAAACTAAACCCACTCCTTATCCATTATCCCTAGTGGTCTTAAAACAATTAACCCCACTCAAGAGGTCCCACACTATAGCCCTTTTCCAACACATGGAGGAATAAAATATAATAAGTAAAATAGAAATAAAAAGGGAGTGGATGACACACCACCCTTTTTATGGGAAACTCCTACCAAAAGAGAGGCACAAAGAGACAAAGCACTCCATTATTTGGGGGATCATGGAGTCATTCATGACTTGGAAGTGGGTCTGAGTGTGGATTCCACTCATCCCATTATCCCCATGCTCCCAAATTCGTCACTTAACTTCACTGTAAAGTTAAAGTGACCATATGGGGGTTATCCCAAGGTTATCCTAGTCAAAAGGGTCCCTAGACCCATGGGGTATAACCCAGGGTTGATTTTTACCTAGTTAGGACTCCCAGAGTCAAGTAGAAACACAAGAAGAGGGTCTAAAAGAAATAAACTTAAACAAGGCTCATAACAACATTTCTTACAACACATATCACAATACAAGTAATTCAAAGGTAGACCTAATTCCTTTGACTCCATGAAACATTACAACATTACAACATTTCCACCATACACGGAGTTGATCTTAGTTCCTCGTGGAACTAGATTGGCTCACAAGGGATACAACATAGGGTGTGGAATGATCTCATGTATTTGTGGTTTCGTTAGCAATACCTGCACACTCAATCTTGAAGTTAATAACACATAAAGATATCATAGCCGAAGAAATTTAAATACAAGCATACCTAAATATTCTACCATATAATCATACTGAAATCACATTAAAGTTCCATTTCTATTATTATCCATTCATCATTCTCTTAAAAGCAACATCTAACTATCATTGCACGATTTGTTTTCTTAAAATTCAATTAGGTTTAATAAACAAAATACCAGGATCAATAGTCCTTCAACATAAAAGTAATAGCAATAGCACTACAAATAGTCTCATGAACAGAAGTGAAAAAGGTAGGCCTCACATCCTCCCCCCCTAAGATTGTACTTCCTCCTGGAAGTCATCAAAGAGGTGAGGGTAAAGTGTCTTCAGTCTTGTTGCTTCTTCCCATGTTACAGTGACCTCATCATACATATCCCACTGGACCCTAACCTGGTCCAACTCTTGACCTTGAAGGCCCAGTGTCCGACGAGCCAATATGCATATTAGCTCCAAAGCCAGCTGTCTGTCTGCCTCTACCTGAAGAGCACTCCAATCCAATATGTGAGATAAGTCAGAAATATAACGACGTAGAACTGAAACATGAAAGACATCGTGGATATGAGACAAGCTAGGTGGCAAGGCTAAATGATAGGCTACAGGTCCTATCCTCTCCAAAATCTCAAAAGGTCCTACAAATTGGGGTGCGAGCTTAGAGCCTTTTCCATAATGGATTGGACTCTTATGCGGTCGCACTCTCAAGAATACCCTGTCACCCACTGAAAAGCTTCGATCCATTCTCTTCACATCAGCGTACTTCTTCTGTCTATCCTGAGCTTCCTGAAGTCTCTGTCTGATCAATGTGACCTGCTATTCAATATCCTGAATTATTTCGGGACCAATGGCAACTCGATCCTCTAACTGATCCCAACTCAAAGGCATTCTTCATGGTCTGCCGTATAAAGCCTAGTAAGGAGGCATACCCAACAAGCTATGATGTCCATTATTATAGGTGAACTCAACCAAATACAGGTACTCCTCCCATCGAGACTGATGGTCCATAACATACATACGAAGCATGTCCTCTAACACCTGATTAACTCTTTCTGTCTGGCCGTTGGTCTCAGGATGGTAAGCGGAACTGAAGTTGAGCTGTGTGCCCAACACCTGATGTAAGGCTCTCCAAAATGATGATGTGAATATGGAGTCTCTATCAGATATGATGCGGTGAGGTACTCCATGCAGTCTAACAATCTGATCTAGAAACACTCTTGCCACCGATGGTGCATTGTACGTTGTGTGTACCGGTGAGAAATATGCCACCTTGGTCAACTTGTCAACTATCACAATGATGGCATCATGGCGTCGCGATGACATAGGTAGACCAACAATAAAGTCCATGGAAATGGTGTCCCACTTCCATTCAGGTATCTCGTGAGGGTACAAAAGTCCTGCTGGATGCTGATGCTCGACCTTGACCCTCTGACACTCAAGGCATCAAGCAACATACTCTGTAATGTCGCGTCTCATCCCAGCCCAATGATATAACTGCCACAAATCCACATGCATCTTCTTCACTCCTGGATGAGCTGCATAGGGTGCTCTATGAGCCTCAGAGAGTATCACTGTACGTAGGTCACCTACACGGGGTACATAGATGCGCTGCCTATGTATAAGCAATCCATCTGACTCAAGGGAATATCCTACGAATTTGCCCTTTAGGACCCTCTGATTCTGGATTTCCTGTTGCACCTCTAAAAACCACTCGTCCTCAAGCAGATGCTATAAAATACGTCCTCTCAAATCCACCTTCAAAGTTAGAGTCAGGATCTCGTGGCGCCTTCAACTCAAAGCATCGGTGACCACGTTCTCCTTTCCTTTAATGTAGTGGACATCAAAGTTGTACTCACAGATGAACTCCATCCAACGCCGCTAGCAGGCATTCAAATTAGGCTGAGTGAAAATGTACTATAAGCTATAATGATCCGAATGGAGCTCGAAATGTCGACCTAAGAGAAAGTGTCTCCAACGTACAAGAGCATGAATAACAGTTGCAAGCTCTAAATCATGAGTAGAGTAGTTTAGCTCATGTGTTTTAAGTTTTCGCGATTCATAAGCAATCGCTCTACCACCCTGCATAAGCACAGCTCCCAATCCCTCTAAAGATGCATCTGTGAAAACAACAAAATCTTCTGTCAGATCAGGAACAGCTAATATGGGAGTGCTGGTAAGACATTCCTTAAGGATCCCAAAGGCCTTCTCACACTGCTCAGTCCAAGTGAATCCTTTTCCTTTTCACTAAAGGGAAGTGATAGGATGTGCTATCCTGGAGAAACCTTCAACAAACCTGTGGTAGTAACCGGCTAGTCCCATAAAGCTCCTTACCTCTATTACACTAGTAGGTGCTAGCCAATCTTGAATTGCTCTGATCTTCGATGGATCTATGGAGACGCCATCGCCTGATTAAATGTGCCCCAAATACTACACCTCTGTCCTGAAAAAGGCACACTTCACCAGGTTGCCATAAAGTTGATGCTCACATAAATACTGCAATACCTAATGCAAATGGTCCACATGTTCCTCCTCGGTCCGTGAATAGATCAAAATATCATCTAGGAATATGATCACAAACCGATCTAGGTAAGTGCGGAACACCCCATTCATGAGGCTCATGAACACTGCAGGGGCATTTGTCAAACTGAAAGGTACCACTGTAAATTTATAATGGCCATATCTGGTTCGAAAAGCAGTTTTGTGAATATCTGCCTTAGTGATTCGTAATTGGTGATACCCAGGTTTTAGATCAATTTTTGAAAACACTTTGGCTCCCTACATTTGGTCAAAGAGATCGTCAATCCTAGGCAGAGGATATTGATTCCTCACCGTCACTTCGTTCAACTGTCTGTAGTCCATGCATAGTCGAAGAGATCCATCCTGCTTCTTTACGAAGATAACCAGTGCGCCCCATGGTGAAACGCTAGGTCGGATGTGTCCCTTCTCTAATAATTCTTCTAACTATAGTTTAAGCTCTGTAAGCTCATGTGTAGTCATTCTATAAGGTGCACGAGACACTGGTTCTACCCCTGGTACCAAATCGATGTGGAAGTCAACTTCCCTGTGTGGAGGCATACTCGGTAACTCTAGCGGAAAAATATCAGAAAATTCTCTCAGGATAGGGTGTTCATCTAAGGTAGTCTCAGGTTCATCCTCTGATCTATCACTGACTGTGATAGCAAACATCTGACAACCCTTCTGCATGCAACACTTAAGTTGTTGAGCGGATATCATAAGAGCAGTCGTGGGCTTCTATATGCCCACTATCTCGACCGGTGTGCCATGATCATCTATGCAACTAATCGTCCTCTGGCGGCAATCTAGCTTGGCTCTACGAGCCACAAGCCAGTCCATACCCAGAACTACACCGTAGGATCCTAATGGCATAACCCTAAGGTCCCATGTTGTAATGAAAGAACCAAAGGAAATCTCACAATTTCTAACGACAGTATCAACTGACATTCTAGCCCCAAAGGCCAACTCAACTTCCCACCTAATGTCCTAACTAGAAGCCACCAGCTTGCAATGTTCCACTAACAATGTAGACATAAAAGAGTCGGTAGCTCCGAAATCAAATAGGATAGAGATGGGAAAATCTCCAATCATACCTGCTATCTCTATGACTGAAGCCTGGAAATCAGCCTGGCAGTTTTCAACCACTGCAAACATATGGTGGGATTTACCCATATCACCCACAGTCTACTCAGATCCTCCTGCACGATGTTGTCCCCCTGCTGCAAAACCCTGTGGGCACTCTCTAGCTAGGTGTCCAACTTCACCGCAAACATAACAAGGGACCCTAACCTGTACCTATACAGTCTGAGTCCTACTCGACTGCTGCTATCCTGATCTACCAATGGACCCTTGTGAGCCCCTATACGACTGCTGCGGCCTCACAGGTCCCGCAGGTGGTCCCTGCTGCCTCTGATCCCTGCGCGGGCCCTGCTGCTATTAACCTCTATTATTTCCCCATGTGACCTCAGTTGTGTTCTAGCTTTCTGCTGCTACTGTGACTGCTGTTGCTGTGGGGGCCTAGGAGGTAATGATGTTGAACTGAATCCTCCTCTAGGGGGTGGCTGTGTTGGCCTATGGAAACTCTGTTGATGCTACTGCTGTCCCCGATCCTAGAACTGAGGGTGAGAACTCTACCCCCATCCCTAAATCTCCTCAGCAATATAAGCCTTCTCAGCAGCATCACTCAAAGTTTGGGGATCTGCCATCCGAATAGGTCCTGCTATACTATGGTTTAGTCCTTTGATAAACTTATGCACCAGGAGTTTCTCGTCATGGAGATACTCCGCATATTTGGATAACTCCGTAAACCTACTCTCATACTGTGCCACTAAGAGTCCCCGCTGCTGTAGGTCATGGAACTCATCTATCCGACGCTATCTGTAATAGTCTGATAGGTATCGCACGTTGAAGCACTCAATAAAGGTCTCCCATGAGAGGGTGTCTAAGGAGAGGTGACGCTTGCACTCCTCAGTGCACCACCAGGTAGCTGTTGCATCTCGTAATAAGTGTACTACCACACAAGCCTTCGTGTTGCCCTCGTAAGGACACAACGTGAAGCACCTGTCTAAACTGATAAGCCAGGCCTCTACCTCAACTCCCTCTGTGGTCCCGATGAAAGTAGGAGGGTTCAATCTCAATATGTCCCTAATGGAATCTCCTTTATCTCTGCACCCCCTGATAGGCTCATCTGTATGATAATCATAAAGCCTGGGACCCAATTGCTCTACTCACACTATCTCATCATGCTTGGCATGATGTGTGGGGCTCCTGCTACGGGCCCTGTCAGCCAAACCAACCTCCTCTATATCAGGCAACTCAACATAAGGCTCCACACGTGGTACCCCCTACGGCTCTACGCGGGGCTCCACACGTGGCTCGACATGAGACTCAACTCGTGGCTCCACGTGTGGCTCCTCTCGTGGAACATCGCGGGGCTCGACACGTGGCTCTATGCGCAGCTCAACTATAGCCGGTGGAAGCCTATCTAAGATAGCCTATAAGGCCTGTAATACCTGTGGTCCCATATCTGGTGAGGCTAGTGGTGCCTGCAGTACCTGAGGAACTAGTTGTGTCTATAGAACTAGCTGAACCTGTGGAATTGGCTGATCTGGTGGGACTAGCTGATCCTGTCCCACAGCTGAAGAATCAGTGCGCACCTCAGTGGGTGGAGTGCAGCGGGGCTGTGCTCGCCTAACTCGTCTAGGAGGCATCCTACAAAATGAGGTATCCACCAATCAGTTTGGTTGCAGAAGTGATAATGTGCCTGAACAAGCCCAGTGTTTAAAATAACTTGGGCTCTGATACCAAATGTCATGCCCACATTTCCCATGCGGTCACAACACGCAACCAAACGTGTCATGTCCACATACGACATGTGGTCATGATATGAACTGTCAAAATTTTTCCCTTACTACTCTGTATTTCCCCCTCGCACGCGTAAGCGTGCTCAGGTGCGTACGTTTAAGTCATCAATGATACTGTTGTTAATGGAATATTTTACACACGTGTGCATTCTCTATTTGGACTTACTATTTTGTTTGATGATGTTCACTATATTTCTGTTTGGTCTATTTTTTTTTTACGTATAAAATTGATTTGATAATAATTTGGCCTCTAACTGGTTTTCTCAGTCTAGAACAATATTAACAAGCAACTACTCCTCTTATACTCGTTTACGAATTTATTAACTTATTTATTTAAATAATTATTTATTATGTTTTCAATTCCTTGGTATTTCATTTGGGCATATGATAACTCCAAACTCACAAATCATGATACTGATCAAACTATTTTTATGATTTAACGTTTACTAAAATTGTTCCATTAATCCTTTTGCTATAGCATATTGTAAATATAAATATTACCAAATCCCTCTCACACAAATTTTTTTTTAAAAGAAATGAGTGCAACGATCAATTAAAAATTTTCATATTTAAATACATACATACATACATATATATATATATTCTCAAACAAAACATCCATTTATGTCTATATTTAAATATATACATTTACATAAACATAACTTATTATATAAATTTTCTTGTTAAAATGAAACCTCACATTTAATAACAATCAGTATATTTATACACACACGTGTGTGTATATATATATATGCTTTATATATAAAGTATTATTTATAAAACATTTAGGGTTGTGCTCCACTCAAATAACAGAGTGTATTGTTATAAACAAACCTCATGTTATTGAGAGAAGAGCAACCCTAATTTTCTTTGTGTCTCATTTGATGTGTTGCAGGGTAAGATGGAGCGGCGGCGGTGATGGAGGCCCAACGGCGGAGATGGGGTCACAGATGTTGGCGGAGGGCAAAGTGATGGTAGCCGTAGAGGGTGGTGGTAGAGGAAGGTAGGGGTGGGCGGTTTGGAGCCACGCAGGAAGCGGTAGGCAAAGGCCACAGTCGACAGGGAGGACAGGCGGTGGGGGGAACAACCCACGGGGAGGTGAGGGTTGACGTAGCAGGAAGGGGTGTGGGGAGGGGCGGAGCCCCACCCACATCCCACTTCATGGGGTGTGGGTGGGGCTCCGCCCCTCCCCACACCCACAATACATATCATTTGGTGGGGGTTAATTTTCCCCACCACTGTTGTATTTAAAAATTTTGACTACATTTTTCCATTACAATTTGCGACTTCATAAAATTTTTGCTCCATTGTTTATTTTCGTTAAATCTCAATTTTTAAATTATATATATATATATTTATTTATATATATATATATTTATATATATATATATATTTATATATATATATATATTTATATTTATATATATTTATATATATATATTTATATTTATATTTATATTTATATATATATTTATATTTATATATATATATATATATATTCCTTTATTTCACAGAAGCATTCCATATACACAATATTACCTAGAATCACAGTTTGATCATTAACACAGAAAGCTATTTATATATATATATATATTTTTTTTTATCAAATATTTATCGTAGGCAAGATAATATATAAATTTATTTATTATTTTCCTTACAATTTTATTATCAATTGCAACTACGAAATTAAGCTTCATACAAACTAGTGTTAACATTAGATATTCAAAGAAAACTATTTTTCCTTTTAATTGAAATTAAATTACAAGTACTAATTTCAATCTAAGATTAATAGCATCTAATATAACAAGGAAATAAATACTCATATGCATTTATTCTCAACAATAAAAGTAAATAACCAAAACACAATTTCTTTTTTCTTTCAAATGTCCAAATTTCAACCACTCAATTTACTAATTTCAACATTCCCACTAAACAATACAATTTTAACAACTTTGTCTAAATCAACAACTAATTCCACAACTTAACAAATTTGATAAACAAGAATAAGCAACTGTAAGATTTCACAACTCACAAACACTCTAAGGGAGGAATTACTTTCTTCTCCCAATACAATTATTTTTTTACAACTTTCAGAGGGAGCAATCTCTCCTCTTTAAAAAGAACTTATCCAGGAAGGAACTCAAAGAACCAAACTCTCCTTGCCAGTAAAGATGAGTTACATTTTCCCCAAACATTAAAACTTTCACATTTCTCTTCCATAAGCTCCAAGAGAAACCTGCACGACAACAAGGAAGAATACACCAACCAACTAGCTCTCCTCCCTACCATACACCCGCAAGAGGGTCACCCCCGAGCCAGGGAGATCATCCACACAACCAGGGTAGAATAGACCAAAAACACTTCACAACTTTAGAACAACAACACACAACACCCATGGTTTTACTCACTACACAAAAACTCAGCTGAGGTGAGTTTAAAGAGGGTAGGGAAGTAGACTCACTCAACTCCAAGGTGTCATTCTTCTCAACATTTTATCATAGCTTTTCTCATGGCCTCAAGCCAACAAAATAAACTTTTCTCATGGCCTCAAGCCAACCAAATAACCAAAATCCCAGGGATATTACAAATAGGCTCTCAAGCCTTATAGCCCTCTTGGCTCAAAATTACCAACATGCCCTCAAGGCTTCCATATACCAAGAACAAGAATGCACCCAAGAAGGTTCACACCTTCCCTTCCCCATACATGATGAGCATTGTCTTCCAACTGGAAGAAGCTCTTTCAAACACCCAACACAAACCCAAAATAACAGAAATAACACATAGACAACCTTTGCAAATCTACATTCATTAAACAAGAACAGAACATACATGGGTGAGTAAACTGGCTCACTAACTTTTACAAGCCCTATTATGGATGTAGTTGAAGAAGAGCTCCACCCTTAGTCTCCTCCTCCAAGTTCTCCTTCTTCCCACAATAATCCAACCCCCTTACCCTCTCCCTCCTCTCTTCTTTAAAACAAATTCTCTCCATTTTCCCTTATTCCCAAGTGGCATTAAAAAACTAAACCCACTCCTTATCCATTATCCCTAGTGGTCTTAAAACAATTAACCTCACTCAAGAGGTCCCCCACTATAGCCCTTTTCCAACACATGGAGGAATAAAATATAATAAGTAAAATAGAAATAAAAAGGGAGTGGATGACACACCACCCTTTTTATGGGAAACTCCTACCAAAAGAGAGGCACAAAGAGACAAAGCACTCCATTATTTGAGGGATCATGGAGTCATTCATGACTTGGAAGTGGGTCTGAGTGTGGATTCCACTCATCCCATTATCCCCATGCTCCCAAATTCGTCACTTAACTTCACTGTAAAGTTAAAGTGACCATATGGGGGTTATCCCAAGGTTATCCTTGTCAAAAGGGTCCCTAGACCCATGGGATATAACCCAAGGTTGATTTTTACCTAGTTAGGACTCCCAGAGTCAAGTAAAAACACAAGAAGAGGGTCTAAAAGAAATAAACTTAAACAAGACTCATAACAACATTTCTTACAACACATATCACAATACAAGTAATTCAGAGGTAGAACTAATTCCCTTGACCCCATGAAACATTACAACATTACAACATTTTCACCATACATGGAGTTCATCTTAGTTCATCATGGAACTAGAACGGCTCACAAGGGATACAACATAGGGTGTGGAATGATCTCCTGTATTTATGGTTTTGTTAGCAATACCTACACACTCAATCTCGAAGTTAATAACACATAAAGATATCATAGCTGAAGCAATTTAAATACAAGCATGCCTAAATATTCTACCATATAATCATACTGAAATCACATTAAAGTTCCATTTCTATTATTATCCATTCATCATTCTCTTAAAAGCAACATCTAACTATCATTGCATGATTTGTTTTCTTAAAATTTAATTAGGTTTAATAAACAAAATACCAAGATCAATAGTCCTTCAACATAAAAGTAATAGCAATAGCACTGCAAATAGTCTCATGAACAGAAGTGAAAAAGGTGGGCCTCACATTCACTTATACTCATTTGTTGTATTGAATGTTTTTGTGTACTTCTAATCAAGGATTGGATTAAATACGCTTTGAGCAAAACATGGGAAGTGATGTATTACATTAGGGATTATTGAAGAAGAGTTGCAGGAAATACTCTTTCTTGGGTGTGTCATTGCAAGTCATTGATACCAATAAACCCTCTAAGCTTGAATTTCTATTGTCATAAAAGGAAATTTGCAGTGTGGAATTTTGACTATGTTGTCTTTGATAAGACACCGATCGAGAAATGTACTTGCCTAAGGGTCTAGAAAGAACACAAAACCTAAAGATAAATTAGTTGAGATACTTTAGTTTGCCTAGTTGTAGTTTGAATAGGTTTTGTTGCATGTTCTCAAAAATTAAACAGTAAAGATAATCCAAGAATATTGTCAATCTAGGGTCAATCTTACAAATCTCGGTGCATGCTTATGAGAACATTTCTGCCTAGTATAATTAAAGACAAATATGTTGATATTGTAATAAGGGACACCCCCATAGGTTGTTAGAATCTGAAAAGATTAATAACCTAGAAAACTAGTGTAAATGAATAGATATTAAACTATGAATGCAAATGATATGAAATTAAAATAGCAACATAGAGTTAGTCTCCACTAGAGTAATGCAAATGCTAGAAGAAAAATAGCATTAAGAGGATGCAAAAGTAAGAGATACAAAATACAAGCCAAGTAGCATGCTTATATAGACTAGGGAGAGGGAAGAGGTGGCAACACCAACCAATGAGGAGCAACCATCTATCGAACTAAAGATAGCAAAGTATCTTCCCAAGATAGCTAATGGATGCTCACATGTAGGAAGGTGACACCTCATAACCACTCACCTAATAAGACATGCTTTATTAATCTAAGCGAGATTAACAGAAGTGTAGAAAAAACCTAGGAATATAAGAAAAAATAAATAACCCACTAGGAAATAAAAACCTACACTAACACCCCCCCATAAGCAAAGCTTAGGTGGATGTAGAAATGGGTCCCAGTAAATCAAGCCTAATGAGGTACCCATGTACATAAAATTCCCCCCCAAAGAGAGAGAAAAGCCCCCCCCAAAATAGAGAGAGAAGAGACCCCCCCAACGTAGAGAGAGTCAGGACTCCGAGTGAGAGGAAGAAGCCCCCCCAAAAGATGAAGCATCCCGCACCCCCAGCAAAGCTCACAAATGAAGGAACTTGCTCTTAGTGAAGGGTTTGGTGAAGATATCAGCAACCTACTCAGAAGTCAGATAGTAGCGAAGGTCGATGACATGGCCATGGATGAGCTCCCGGATGTAGTGCATGTGGACCTTGATGTGTTTGGTCTGTTAATGATGGACTGGATTTTGTGAGATCTGAATGGCACTCTGGTTGTCACAAAATATGACTGATGGTCATCTGATCTAGATACCAAACTCAGTGAGAAGATTTTGAAGCCAAATGGCCTCAGTGGCGGCATTCATAGCCCCCTAATACTCGACCTTAATAGAAGATAGATAAATAGCAATGCTTCTTGCTCGACCAACAAACAGGACCTAAACCAAGTGAGAAGCTATAACCTGAAGTAGACTTGTGATCTTGGGAATTGCTCACCCAATCTGAATATGTGTAGCCCACCAAGTCAAGCTCAATGCTCACTGCGTAGTGAATCCTAAAACTATGAGTATCTTGAATGTAGTGAAGGATCTGCTTGGCTGCTTTCCAGTGCAGCTCATGGGGCTCATGCATGAATCAAGAGACCATGGCTATAACATATGAAATGTCAGGTCTCGTATGAGTTAGATAAATGAGACTCCCAACAAGTTGTCAGTACAAAGTGCCATCAACAAGTGGAGAATCTAACACTGAGCCTCAAGTTTGACTCCAAAAAGGAAGGGAGTCAGAGCAGGCTTACAGTAAGCCATATGAAACCTCGAGAGAAAGTCTACAACATACTTGGACTGTGTGATGGTGATCCCAGAAGAAGACTAAAAGATCTCAATCTTGAGAAAGTAATGCAACAAGCCCAAGTCAGTATCAAAAACCTGTCATGAAGGGTAGTTTTGACAGCCCCAATGGTGGATGAAGAACTCCCTGTGATCAACAAGTCATCAACATACAGAACTAGAAATAGGAGTGAATCATCCTGTTGTAGAATGTAGACATTGGGATCAAAATGGCATTGAGTGAACCCAATTGTTAGAAGGAAGGAGTCCATCTTGGCATACCAAGCCCGAGGAGCCTGTTTGAGGCCATAGAGAGACTTCTGAAGATGGCACACAAGTGAAGAATCCTGAATGAACCCCTATGGCTGCTCCATGTAGATCTCCTCCTGAAGGTTACCGTGAAGAAAAGAACTCTTCACATCCATCTTGTGTACTTCCCAACAATTGGCTGCAGCAATGGCAAGAATAAGTCAGATGGAATTCATTTAGGCAACTGGCACAAAAGTCTCAGAGTAGTCAATCCCAGGAACCTGGGAGAATCCTTTGGCGACCAAGTGAGCCTTATGCTTGTCAATCGACCCATTTGCTACAAATTTTGTTCAATAGATCCACTTACATCGAACAAGTTTTCTTCCCTTAGGAAGAGGGACAAGATCCCAAGTGTGGTTCCTCATCAAGGAACTATACTCCTCCTGCATAGTTGTATCCCACTCAGGAATACCAAAAGCCTCGTGAAAAGACTGTGGATCTAAGGCAGTAGCAATGAAGACATGTGGAGCATCCTGGAACTGTGAATGAGTCTGCTTGGTGTCTGATGGATCCCCAACCCAATCACCTATAGACTACAAGGTCTGTCTAGCCCAAAGTGGACCAGAAGATGGAGAATCTGGAGGAGAATCATCAACCTCTGAATGATAACTAGGAGAGGAAGGAGGTGAGTCCTCTGAATCGCTCTCTGCATCGGAAGTGGAAGTAGAAGACTACTCAGGTGAATCTAACTCATTAGAAGATTTGTCATGTATCCCAAGTGACTCCAATGTCAAGGTAGAAGGAGTTGGAGAAGTGATAGAAAGTGAGCTCAAAGAGCCCTCCTCAAACTAAACACTCCTCTCAATGAACAACTCATATGTAGTAGGGTGGAGCAACTGAGAACCTTTCACACCATCAGGATAACTTACAAATATGTAAGGTCTACTCTGCAGATCCAAGGCCTTGCATTTTTATGTAAGAATGTGGGCCCATGTAGGAGAACCAAAAACTTGAAAGTGTTTAACTGATGGTTTATGACCGCCCCAAGCTTCAAAAGGAGTGACTCCCTTCAAGGCTCGGTGAGGAACACGGTTCTGGATATAACAAGCACAGTCAATGGCCTTTGCCCAATACTGTGGTGCAAGAGATCTAGAGTGAATCATGCAGTTTACCATTTCCTTCAAGGACCTATTCTTCCATTTTGCAACACCATTTTGCTGAGGATTGTATGGAACAGAATGCTGTAGGTAAATCCCCTCTGAAGTGCAAAACCTCTCAAATCGATGGTTAACATACCACCATTGTCAGTGAGCAAAACTTTGATGGCTTTCCTGGATTGCTTCTCTACAAAAGTCTTGAAGTCCTAAAAGTGATCAAATACCTCAAACTTCTGTTTGAGAAAGTACACCCAAGTATATTGAGAAAAGTCATCAATGAATGTGAGGACATATCTAGCCCTGTTGAAAGAAGGATGCTGAAATGGACTAACCAAATCACTATGAACTAACTCTAGTATCTGTGAAGCTCTCCATGCCTTACCTTTGTCAAACTTTTCCTTGGGATGCTTACCAAGAATGCAACCTTGGCAAACACCACCTGAAAACTTAACTGAAGGCAACCCTGTGACCATGCTCTGCTAGTTGAGTTGCTGCAAGTAGCGGAAGTTAAGATGGCCAAACCGCTCATGCCATAATCTACTCACATCATCAAAATGAGTGAGAAAAATAGTCAAAGGAGGATTAGGTACAAAGTGAGAGAATAGACAAAGCCGTGACTGATGATCTGCTCTCCCAACTGCAACTATAGAACCACTGTGCAAATCATGAATCTCCACAGAATTAGGAGTGAACTCAACCCACTTGCTTGAACCTGTGTGAGTGATCTAGTATACTGATAGGAGATTAGTTGATAATAAAGGCACACAAAGAACATCATGGAATGTGCCATCCCCTACATCAATAGACCCTCTCCCACACACCTCAACAGGAGTGTCATCACCCATCAAAATAGAAGGCATAGTACACAGCTTCAAAGATGCAAGTTCTTCCTTAGATGAAGCCATGCGGTAAGAAGCACCCGAATCAAGAACCCAATTGGATGGTGAAGAAGTAACTGCTACAAGGGCCTTGCCCTTTCCTTTCCCTTTG
The DNA here is from genome assembly GCA_027924645.1 of Cunninghamia lanceolata. Taxonomy (NCBI): domain Eukaryota; kingdom Viridiplantae; phylum Streptophyta; class Pinopsida; order Cupressales; family Cupressaceae; genus Cunninghamia; species Cunninghamia lanceolata. Next base: position 5,752,410 of record BSBN01000828.1, read on the forward strand.
CTATTTTCTTGTGCCTTGTTAGACCCCTCACTAGAACTTTGTTTGATAGACTCAGGAACACTGATATTATTCTTCTCAAGAATATGTGTCAAGTGATCAATTTGTTTCTTCAAGCACTTATGTTCATCATGACCAGGTCTTTTACAATAGGTACATTGGACCCTCTCTTTCTTAGGCTTGTCGGCCTTGGAAGATTGGGTCTCATTAGTTACTTTTGAAGCAATTGGTATCTGATCCTTCTTCTCCTTGCTATTCTTTTGTTTCTTATCCTTACTATTGTTGTTACTACTTTGTCTTTTTTGTTCTTTTGTGCCTTGGTTGGCAGCCAAGGCATGTGATTTACATGACTTAAGAGTGTCCATCTAGATTAGCTTGTCCTGTTCCCGAGTAAGATTGACAGCAAAATCATCTAAAGATGGCATGGTGAATTGAGTACCAAGTGCACCCTTAGTAGCATAGAAGGTAGAAACAAACACAGAATATTCTGAACTTAGCTTAGAGAGAATACTAAGAATCAGTTGTTCATCTTTCTTTTAAATTCCACATTTTTTAACTATAGCCTTAGTGATTTCAATTTAGTGAAGAAATCCTGGATTGTGTTGAAATTGCCTGGACTTAAACTAATTAGTTCATTTTCCAACATATGAGCCCTCATTGAATCTTGTGTGCCAAATAGTGTTTCTATCTTTGTCCAAATTTCATTTGGTGAATTCAAACTCAATGTGAAGGAGCAAATCAGGAGAACAAACAAACACAATGTTCCATATGTCTCATCACATTTGTTAAACCACTTAGGCTTATCTTCATCTTTAGCAGGTTTAATTTCAAGTCCCATAGTTATCTTATGTAATCTAGCTTTCCTTAAGTGAATTGTCAGATTTCCACTCAAAGTAATTGTATGGAGTTAAAATGGGCACATTTGTTTGATCCATGATGAAGAAATGCAGAGAAGAAATGTTGAAAAGAAGAGAACACAACCAAGACAACCCCCTTTTCACTCAATCAAAGAACCCCCCCAAGAAAATATGATTTGGCACTTTATATTAGTGCATTTACAACTGCCACTAGCAAGAAATACTAAGTGGTCTTGATTTCAATGCATTACAAAACCCTCACGAAGAGCATATGCTGAAAATACAACTTTGGCACAATACCTAGAGAAATAAATAGTACCACTGCAATCTACTCAAAAAATCATGCACTTTCAAAAAAAGAATCGCCTTGATACGAGGTCGTATGTGAAAGTTATGATCCTCCGAAGTTCCCAAAATGAGAACTGTGTAGTGTCACGACTGAGAATCTATGATTTCTAAAAAATCTCTGCATCAAAATCAAAAAATGTCTGCACTAGTGCATAGAGCACGAAAAAATAGCCAAAATCAAAAAAAAAAAAATTTGGAAACGGAGTCTGTATGAGCAAAAACGGAGCATTTGAAAACCGCCTTCAAAACTGCAACTGCCAATGGAGAGGGGTCATGTTGTAGCTTTCTAAGTGCATTTCTACAAAATATATAGACTTCATGCAAAAACTAAAACATACCCAGATGGTTTTTCTATGTTGTGAACAAAACCCAAAAGGTGTTTTTCTTGTTGATGTACAGAAGATGTGCATCCAGTGTAAATAGAATGCCTTTAGCTACAAAAAATAGCCCCAGCAACCAAAAAATGGCATGCAAAGGCTGAATCAGCTACATAAGACAAGTAATGGCATGCTAGAACCTGCAATATTGATTGAAAACACCAAATATGCAAGTTGGTTGTCAGATTTGAGCTTGAAACCCTAGTTCCGCAACTGTGTATGGCGATCTCTGATTTCAGTGAAACGAAAGCTAAATCTGACTTTCTCAAGCCTCTTGAATGTGTTGAAATAGCTAGAAATGCTGCCAGTATAACCAGAAATGCTGCAATCACCCAGATTTAATAAAAACACATGTGCAAACCCCAGAGATTAAAATATTTCTGTCAAACTTTTCTGATTCTCCAGATCATTCAAAGATGCAAGAGAAGAGCATATTGGCTTTTTTGGAAAACTGCAATAAACTTAATTACCTCCCACCCCCCCGAATCTCTCAAATAAGAAAACTAAAATCTACTCTTGCACATAGCAAGGCTATGATACCATGTTAGAATCTGAGAAGATTAATAACCCAGAAAACTAGTGCAAATGAATAGATATTAAACTATGAATGCAAATGATACGAAATCAAAATAGCAACATAGAGTTAGTCTCTAAGAGAGTAATACAAATGCTAGAAGAAAAATAGCATTAAGAGGATGCAAAAGTAAGAGATACAAAATACAAGCCAGGTAGCATGCTTATATAGACTAGGGAGAGGGAAGAGGTGGCAACACCATCCAATGAGGAGCAACCATCTATCGGACTAAAGATAGCAAAGTATCTTCCCAAGATAGCTAATGGATGCTCACATGTAGGAATGTGACACCTCATAACCACTCACCTAATAAGACATGCTTTATTATCCTAAGCGAGATTAATAGAAGTGTAGGAAAAACCTAGGAATATAAGGAAAAATAAATAACCCACTAGGAAATAAAAACCTACACTAACATAGGTTTGGCAGAGCCTAAAGTGTAGGGGAGATAAGTGTGGATAATTTCCCACCTTGTTGAACAATCTCCCACTCTGTTGGTCAGATCCCCATTAGACTTGATAATAAGAATTGGCAAATCTTTAGAGTTTGATGTGTGTAGATTTGGGAACCAACATTACATCCATCTATATAAGGCAAAGCTAGATATGACTTGAAGGTAGCTAAAATAGATTAAAGAAGATTGAATTTAGAAGGATCGCTAAGATTTAAAGAATTTGGGATTATAATTCTAAAAGATCTAATAAAATCTATTTTATAATCAAACAACAGAGGCCTTGCATGTATCCAAGTTCATGAAGCTATGTTATACTATGTTTTGAATCAATAAATCAATATTTAGTGTGAATTTTTCTTCTTTTAATGTGTATTATGTTTGGGTGTTATTATTTTGCTATGTGATTAGATGGTCTAATTAGACTCTCCAACCATGATTGGATCACAATTTTTTTGAATTCTACAATTCTAATTTCTAGAAAAGAAAAGAGTTTTATTTTCCAAAAAAGTTAAGTTTAGCTACATTTAGTCATTAAGTTGTATTTAATTAATTGGTTGCATTCAAATAATTAGTCGTTTTAAATTAATTATATTACATCTTTATTTATAAAAATACAAAAAATGACATAATTAGTTTTAGTTTCATTTCCAACGAGCTAGATCAATTTTCATTATTTGAAGCAATTAGAAACAACTTGAAAAATGTCCTAAAAGGGGGTTAGAAGCCACCTATATCATTGCGGCATCACCAATATGGATCCAACAACTTCTATATTGCACCAACGTATCAAAATTGAATCCATACTTCAACTTTTTACCATGGTTACTCTAATGTAGACAAAAGCCATAAAAGCTTATTGGATGAAAAAGTCTAACTTGGACTTGTGAACAAAATTATATAATGATTTCCTCACTGAGTAGTAGTCTAGATCTAAAGTTTAGAAAAAATAATAGACTTTCCATCTCATGTTCATCCTACTTTTCATGTCTCTTAGTTGAAGAAAGTTCTTGGCCAATAGGTCACTACTCAAATAGGTCTTCCTTAGCTCAATACCGAAGGATCCATCATTATGTAGCCATAAAAAGTATTAGATACATACACCATTTTCACAATTGTACACTCACTAAGGTCCTAATCTAGTGGCATGGCATGCAACTAGAAGATGCTACTGGAGAGCCCCTTCAGGTAATTCAACAACAATTTCCAATCGTTTGTCTTTGAGGACAAAACTTTTCAAGGGGGAGGGGATGTTAGGATCCCTTCATCCTAACTCTTTCCTTTCAATCCTTATTGTAATAAAGGCTTTGGATGCTTATGTTTTGTAAGCTATCCCTTGAGTTGTTCAGAATAATCCCACATGCTTGGGAAATAGTAGTTAGCTTGACTAGAACTAGTATAAATATGATGCATATGCTATTGTAAGAACATCCATGAATTATATTATATTGAGCATTGTTCAAAAGAGGTTTCCCCCTCAAAGAGGCCAATGATATATTGTAATGTGATTATGTCAATAAATGCAATATTGTTCATTGTGCTTTCATTTTCAACACTTATTTTTTTATTTTTCATGTATCTAGCTAATTTCTTACAAGAAGGAAAATAACATAGGAAGGACACTTATTTTTTGTTTTTCATGTATCTAGCTAATCTGTTACAAGAAGGAAAATAACATAGGAAGGATCATATAAGGAACTACTGAGGTGATATGCCTAATTCTAAGGCTGACTAAAGGTGAATCATTTAGCTTTGGGACCATTGATTCTTATCACATCCCTCTATGATGATGTAACATGTTCTCATTTGTTGTATATCATTCTACATTCATCTATATAAGGCAAAGTTGGATATGACTTGAAGGTAGCTAGAATAGATCAAGGAAGATTAAAGTTAGAAGGATATCTGAGATAAATAATTAGAGATTATAATTCTAAAAGATCTAATAAAATCTATTTTATAATCAAACGACTGAGGCCTTGCATGTATACAAGTTCATGAAGCTTTGTTATACTATATGTTGATTCAATAAGTCAATATTTAGTGTGAATTTTTTTTCTTTTGATGTGTATTATGTTTTGGTGTTATTATTTTGCTACATGATTAGACGGTCTAATTAGACTCTCCAACCATGACTGCGTCACAATTTTTTTTGAATTCTACAATTCCAATTTCTAGAAAAGAAAAGAGTTTTATTTTCCAAAAAAGCTAAGTTTAGCTACATTTAGTCATTAAGTTGTATTTAATTAATTGGCTGCATTCAAATAATTAGTCATTTTAAATTAATTATATTACATCTTTATTTATAAAAATACAAAAATGGCATAATTAGTTTTGATTTCATTTCCAACAAGCTAGATCAATTTTCATTATTTGAAGCAATTAGAAACAACTTGAAAAATGTCCTAAAACGGGGTTAGAAGCCACCTATATCATTGTGGCGTAACCAATATGGATCCAACAACTTCTATATTGCACCAATGTATCAAAATTGAATCCATACTTCAGTTTTTTTACAATGGTTACCCTAGTGTAGACAAAATCCATAAAGGCTTATTGGATGAAACAATTTCAACTTGGACTTGTGAACAAAATTCTATAGTGATTTCCTCACCAAGTAGTAGTCTAGATCTAAAGTTTAGAAAAAATAATAGACTTTCCCTAGTTATTAACCTTTTCTCACATTGAAAATAGCCTAACCCACATAATCCTTTCCCAAATTGAATATATGACATCACCCATAATGAAATCACTTTATTGCAAGAGTAGAATAACAACACATCACAAACCCAAAAGATAGTAAGAGTACAGTGAATGAGTGAATAAGAGAAAAGTCGATCAATACATTATATGTTAAATGAAAGTAATGTGCCATGTATTAGAATGATTCACTTTGAGGGGAAAGCCTCCAAAATTATTCCAATAGTAAAAGAAATTCTAATATAATATCCAACATCTAACCACCACCTCATGCATACATACACAAATTAACTAATCTATAAAGTTCACATGCTCCTCATAAACATACTTCAACTTCTAGATCTATATCTTCTTTTGGATGTATCCTTCCTCAGTTTTGTAAGAGACTTGTCCATGGATATAGTACATGGGCCCTCCATGGTGACTAAGTGCAAAATTATGGTTATTGGTAATTTTTACTCCTATGATTTCTTTTTGGAGATGAATCTAATTACTATTATATTGTGCAAGGGTGCTAAAAAATCTAGACTTGAAAAATGGCCTAAAAGGGGATTGGAAGTCACTTGTATCATTGTGACATCACCAATATGGATCCAACAACTTCTATATTGCACCAAGGTGTCAAAACTAAATCCATACTTTAGTTTCATTTACCATGGTTTCCCTAGTGCAGACAAAAATTCTACAGACTTGTTAGATGAAAAAATTTCAATTTGGACTTGTCAACAAAATTCTATAGTGATATCCTCACCACTTGCAACAGTCTAGATTGAAAGAGCTCTAAGAAAGAATAATATATTTACCCTAATTACTAACCTTTGCATGAATTGAAGATAGCCCAAGCCACATAATCCTTTCCAAAATTTAATCTCTAACACCAGTTGTAATGAAATTACTTTTTTACAAGAGTATGGTAACAACAACATATCACAAACCCAAAATATAGTAAGAGTAGAGTGAATGAGTGATTAAGAGCATAGTAGATCCATTGAATATAGTTTAATAATATAAGTTAATGAAAGTAAAGTGTCATGTATTAAAATGATTCACTTCGAGGGGGGAGCTTGCAAAATTCTTCCAATAATAAAATAATTTCTAGTATAATATTCAACATTTAACCACTACCCCATTTGCATATCTACATATAGATATATCTATATTCATGTGTGTGTATAAAATTAGGGTATGAACCCATAATCTCAATTAGACTAACTACCAGTATAACTATTATAATCTCTCCAATATCTTCCAATTTAGATCCATCATTTGTGTCATTATTCCTTAGTAGCCTTTCTCATACAAAATATACAAAGTTAGTCATTTACTAGTGTACAAAATGTTTGTAGGAAGTTATTAGACCCTACCCAAATTTCTTTGTGCCTATTTCCATCAATTTTGTTTGAAAAAATACACTCATCAACATTCCAATTACTCTGCCTATCCCACCTTACCTTGGAGATCCAACCACAACCATCTGATCACAAGGAGGAGAGTAAGCAAGGATTTATACTGAGAATAAATAGCCACAATTTACTAATATGTACTCTACATATGTAGTGCTCTACTCTGAAGTGTGCATGTTCTTATTTTTCTAACTATTAGAGTAAATTAAGTTTCTTATGTTAATTAGATTAGATTCATTTTCTTTAGTTAATTTAGGATTTGTATTCCTTTAGAGTAGTCTAAAACCATCTTATTTTCTATATTGGTTTACATTTTTTATATTTATTGTCACCACAGAAAAATAAAAGTAATTGCCTTGTTTAGAGTTAGTTTGCTTTCTTAAATTGGACTAGTTGTTGTCTATTAAAACCTACATCAATGCAACAAATTAAAAATATAGAGGGATCTAAGGTTTGGGCTAGGTCAATTCATTATCCAAACCCCATACTCATTTCCCTTAAATATAATCTATGATTATGTAGGGTAATTTCCTTTCACAATTTAAAAATAAATTTTGTTGTTTCTAAGGAAAACAAATCTTCAAAACCTAGAACATTAGAACACATCATTCTTAGAAAAAAATTCTCTCCCAAGAGGATCTTCCCCGTAGAGTTGTTTTGGAGAACCTCTATGGATTTCTCAAAGGAAACACCTTTCAAAAGGGATTTGGGAAATTCTTAGTAGAATTAGACCAAACAAAACCCACATAAAGTATCTTAACAAAATATTTTTTACTATGTTTCTAGAAACTTTAACTCTTTGCTTGTTGGTTATTAATTGTACACCTTTTGTTTTAAAAAACATATTTTTACTGTGAGGATTCATTTTTTTTGCATTCTACAATTGCAATTTCTAGAAAAGAAAAGATTTTTGTTTTCCAAAAAGGGTAAGTTTAGTTGTATGTTGTATTTAATTAATTAGTCATTTTAAATCATTTACATTACATCTTTATTTGCAAAAATACAAAAAGACAAGGCATAATTAGTTTTAGTTTCATTTCCAACAAGCTAGATCAATTTTCATTATTTTATTTCAAGCAATTAGAAACAACTTTCACTTTTTAATTAGAAGCATTGTTATAATTATTCTAATTCTTTCAAACAAGTCAACCATAAAAATACAAAAGCACTTAAAAATTATAAAACATAAGGAAAAGGCATTTAAACATCAAAAACTACAAAAGAAAAGCATTCGACATGTTCAACTTTCCAAACACATTATCAAGTAAACATTTAACCAATGCCTATTTATTTCCAAACATCTATGCAAAACCCTTGCCACTTTCATGTTGTAGAGAAATTTGACATCAAGTGGGCACATGTGCATATTGACTTGGGACTGAGATGAGGTATTTGCTTCCACACCAATTCATCCTCTCATCAACAACCAACTTAATACACTCAAGAAAGAGATTAAGGTCACATTGGGTCTCCCAGTTTAGAGGGTACTTGCCGAGTCTAGGGAAAGGGGAAGGCATAGATCTTGTCCACTTAGTTTGCCTCTTGACCTTAGTCAACCACACCCCATTCAACAAAGAAAACTACCAAGTCACTTAAATCTGCCTAAGAGCACAACTCAAGCGCATTCTCCTCAATGATAAATGCCTACACATCATCTACATGGCGAGTTGACTTTGCACCACCTCGAGAAGTTGTGTATATCATGTTTTCATGGAACCAATCACTGAAGGTCGTCAATGGGAACATTGTTAATTTGTTCTTATATTTCGATCTCAACCCATCCATAAATTCTCTCTTCTTCAAGCCATATACTAGTGGATCTTTTAGTTTTGACATTAATTGTTTTAGTTCTCCATTATGTGTTCATATTGATTAACTATTTCCTTGTTGTGCATTACATATTTCCACTACTGTATTGTTTTTGGCACTAAGCAACTTAATTTATTTCTTGAAATCCAAAACTTTAGAAGGTATTGTATGTCTCCCATTAGTGGTGACATTTCCATTGTTGTTAAATTACTTGGTGGAAATGGTTGTGGTGCTCTTTTTGAATTCCCCCTTCTCACAATTAATTGGTATTAATTGGCCTCTCTTTTTGGTGTGTGCCACAACTTTTGTCTCACATATAAACCTAGTCTTACATAATCATGTTGGAATACTTCACTGCATTGCCAATCTTGACATATGATTCTCTTTTACCAAAAAAGGGTATGACCTCTCAACAGATGCAGCTCGGTACATAATTATCCTCTTTATGAAGTTCCTCCTCTCTCAACACACATTATACTTGTACCTTCACCCTCACTCTCACCCTCACCCTCACCTTAGAATTTCCTCTCTTCGACGATCCTCCGACTTTCTATCTAGTCAATAACCTCCATGACAATTTCCCTCTAGTAAGATAATTCTTTGGCTCACAAATCCCTAAAATGATACTCTCGTCAACTTCTAATTTAACGTTGTTTCCAACAAAGTCCTCATTAACTTTATCTTTATTTATCATTCAAAATATATCTTGCTTTGTTTTGTCATGAGCTCCTTCCTTAATAAGCTTGATCTATCCTAACAAACCTTTAAAGTACCCTTAGCAACAAAGTCTTCTTCAATATACATAGAAAAACACTATTTCCCATGAGAAACTTGTAGCTCATAAGAACTTTCGATGCATAACAAGTAGGGATTGCCTCGAAACCTTCCTTGTTGATCTTTTTATTCCCTCTAGAGGTGAACCTTAAATAGTCGGTACATTGTAAAATAGCTCGACAGTCTAAATTTTATCGACAAACAACAGGGTCAATAAAGTCGAGAGAGGTTGGTTGAACAAATTGATGAGAAAATTCAACATGGAACGAGGTCCAAAATTTTGAAAATAATTATCAACAGGAACAGGTCCAAAATTTTGAAAATAAGTATCAAACGTCGGATGTTACATGGAATGACTTTTTTAAATAGGTAACGATGAGCCCAAAAAATAAATAAATAAATAAAGTGGAAACAAAATTTCAAAAAGTGGGGGTAAAAAGTTACGAATTATATATGGAGATGCGGGGTATCGAACCCCGTACCTCTCGCATGCAAAGCGAGCGCTCTACCATGTGAGCTACATCCCCTTGCGAAAGATCTTATACAATTATCTTTCAGGTGGTGAAATCGACCCCTAGTTTAGCGAAAAATGAATAAAAAAAGGGATTCATGTTTAGAATGCTGCAAAAGCTAAAGGAATGGAAATATATTTCACAGTTTCGATTCAAAGAGTAATCAAAGTGTGGCTGCTGGGATTCGAGCCCAGGTCTCCACGGCCACAACGTGGAATTCTCACCACTAAACTACAGCCACCGAAAGATGAACTCTGGTTGCATTTTTTCCAACAAATACTGCAAACAAAATTTGGGGTTTCTTAAAGGTCCTTGCGCGCCCATTCTCATTTTCCTCTAAGAAACTATTTGAACAAAAACGCTGTTCCGATAAAAAAGATAAACAAGATTGCAAGATTTGCTCGTGGACGGCAGGATTCGAACCTGCGCGGGCAGAGCCCACATGATTTCTAGTTATGCCCGATAACCACTCCGGCACGTCCACTGCGATGCTGAGTGGTCATCTGCTTGTAATTATAAATCTTTCTGTAAAACAGGAAAACATTTTACAAGAGAATAATATGTTTATTAGTTTATGATAAGGATTAAACACGTCACCGGCAACCGCGCCTGTAGCTCAGTGGATAGAGCGTCTGTTTCCTAAGCAGAAAGTTGTAGGTTCGACCCCTACCTGGCGCGGCAGTTAGCACGGTTGGGTGGTTGCTAGAAGCCACCTTTTTTTCCGTTTCACGTCCATAGCAACCAGTTTTTTTCATTCCCAAAAACAAGTTGGAATGAAGCCACAGACATTCTCAACTGCGATGCCTTCATTAATCTTGCCCATATAGAGGACAAAAGTGTGTATTAATCGTTTAATTTAATTAAAGTTTTAGTCCAAGATATTGTATTATTAATTTTGGATTTCGTTTATCATTTATAAATATTATTTAATGTTTGTTTAGATCAATCGCTTTTCTTATACTAGTCTTTTTTGTTCAGGTCAAGACCTATTTATGAAATTTTGACTCTCTCACTTACTGCTTCAAATTTAATGTGGTCTTAAGTCAATTCAATTTAATTTTATTGTTTTGTTAGTGTGCATGCCAAAAGTTCAAATTGTGCTCCTAAGACTTGTATAAAAAGACATCACCCCTAGGTCATTTCAATCATCAAAGGGCATCCATCGAGATCAATCATAAGCATTGTCATGCACTAAAATACACAAAATCAAATAATGGCTATGTCGTAGCTCTGTCTTGGTATCAGTCACAATAGTTCCCTTAGTTCTTACATCAACAAAATCGAAACCCTATCTTTCATACACTCAGTCTACTACTCAGGGATTCGTTGCACTTTTATCTCAAGCATTTGTTGCACTTCAATCTCAGACATTCATTGCATCATTGTCTCAAGCATTCATAACAATTCTACCACATCATTGTCAACTTCTTATGCATCTGTTGCATATGTTGCTTAGCATATCTTCCAACTTATCACAAAATCATTGAATTGATCAATCATGCTTAACTAGGATTGAGGAAGTCTTAAGGATTCTGCACCACCATAGCAAGTTCCAACAATGCTTCTCAACACCACCAAGTCTCTAAAACTGTAGGTACACAATGAGGCAAGCCCTTCTACATGTGCTAATGTTTTGAAGATTCAAAGGCTAGGGCCACCCAACAAAGGCAAGGCCACCAAAAAAAGATTAGGGCCCCACTCAAGAGGATCAAGGTTGTCCTCACAGTCTTGATCTGTAATTTGGTACAATTTGAATTTTGCATAGGGGTAAAAGCACAAAGTTGTGTCACACTTTCAACCAACTTATCAACACAAGTGAATTTAAGTATTTCTAACTAAAAATTAATTTTAGTCAAACATATGATCTTGTAAGATTCATTCTAGCTAAGTTAGATATGTTCACAATTTTTCCAACTAAAATTGTTGGCTAAATGCATATGCGGCACCACAATGAGGCCAATTTATCAAAAAAATAAAATTATTTGTAAAACTTGATATTTCAACAACTTCTACTCGTATAAATAACATTTTCTAAAAAATATAAAATTGCCTTTTTGTAGATCTATAAGTTTAGTTTTAAAAAATATATATTTTAATAGTTTAATTATTATTTATATTTTCATTTTTATTTTTACTAAAAGTATGTTATCAACACAAAACATTAGGTCAATTACCATGTCAAGGAAAAATAGTAAAACTTATTTAAAAAAAAATTAAAAAATATGATGCACTAGATTAAAAAATCTATATCAAGATGGTATAATTTTTTTTCTATTTTAAATAAATAGTTAATATGAAAGTTGACGTCAAATGGAAACAACTACATTTTAATACACACATATTTTAATATTTATTTAAAAATATATATATTTATCAAAATTAGAAAAAAAATATATATTTATCAAAATTAGAACAAAATATATATCCATGCACTAAAGTTTCAAGTTATAAATACACAAAAAAATTGAAGAAAAAAATAAAATTTACTATATAAACATTGACGTCTCATATAACTTCATTTTTTAGCATTTTATCAACAACTAAATTATAGTGTCAATTTATTAAAAACTATATTCAAATAATATTTTTAATTTTTTCAAAAAAATACAAACATAAAATATACTAAAAAATAAATATTTTATTAGTTTACATCATTTCAAAATTCAAAACATATGTCACTTATATGTCAACTTTTAGTGATTCAAGTTTAAAAATTGGATCAATGTTGGTCGTTTCCTTTATAAAAGTGTGACACAGCTTTGTACTTTTACCCATAGCTCATTTGTCACAACCTATTCATCCTAGATCCAATCTCAATTTCAAGGTATATGCCTTATGTCATAGTCAAGTTAGTCTCCTCTTTGACTTCAAGGTAAGTAATTATTTCAATCCATTTATCTATGTTTGAGTTCCCAATCTATCTGATAGTTCACAATTTAGAGTTCATGATAGTGTAGAATGATTAGTATCTTTATCAATAGTCATCATTGTTAACATGTTTTTTATTTTATTTTTGAGTTCTAGGCTACAATAGATGTCTCTTGTATTTATGTGGAGTGCAAATAGTGGCATGGTGTACCAAACACCTTATGGGAAAATCATCCATTTGGGATTACAATTATTATTATAGAGTTTATGTTATAGATACAAGCTGCAGACTCCAAGGTAATTGGAACAATGTTATGTTCATACAAAGAGTGTAGACTCCAACTTGTTCAATGAAATGCTTGGATGATAATATTTATGTTTGCAAGTTGTTTGACAAAATTCATGAACAAGGATGTGAATGTTTAAGTGTAAACTATTTGACAAATTATCTAGAAGGTGTTCTCCTTGTGTATTTTTAATTTTAAAGAATTGGTGGTGCTAAGAAGCACTATTGGAACTTGCTATGGTGATGGGGAATCCTTGAGATTTCCTTGATCGCAGTCAAGCCTTGTTAATTAATTCATTGATTTTGTGATAAGTTGGAAGACACACCAAGCAACATATGAAATAAATGAACAAATAGTTGATGATGATGTGGTAGAATTATAATGAATGCTTGAGATCAAAGGGCAATGAATGCTTCAATAGTAGATTGAGTACATAAAGATAGGGTTTTGATATTGTTAATGTAAGAATTGATGGAGCTATTGTGGTTGATGCAAAGATAGAGCTATGACAGAGACATTCCATGATTTTGTGTATTTTAGTGTATGACAATGCATTATTTATCTTAGTGGATGACCTTTGATGATTGAAATGACCTAGGGGTGATGTCTTTTTATGCAAGTCCTAGGAGCATAATTTAAACTTTTGGGCACATACACTAACGAGTAATTATGTCGAAGGTGTTCCCTCTATGAGGTGAACCAACCTAGTGGAAAGATCAACGTCTCGAATGACATCTTGGACGATGCAAGATGATGAAAGTAATCTGGACCATTCAGATTTCCATCGTCTTTTTTTCGTTTTTCATTTTCCTTCGTTCATTTTTTTGTCTATTTTCTTATCGGTTAATCTCACGGCAGAAAAACAAAATGTGTTAGAAGAAGTCTCATGTCATTTAAATGTCCCCCACCGAATACCCTAGGATTGTTGCGTGTAGTTATGCTTCGAATGAATGATCGTTTATGTAAAAAAAATTGATGTCCTCCTATTCAATTTATCTTAACATTTGTGTAGTTTAATTATGGAGTTTATATTCTTCCAAAAATCTTGGAATTACTGTTCATTTTGATTGTGCATTACTTTTTATTAAAAAATGCTTCAAAATTTTGCTTCATTTTTATTTGAATGACATCATAACTATTTGTTTGCCTAATGTATAGAAGCATTTTTATTCGAAACATTTTAAAGAGTTTATCCATTAATTGTATAGAAGTATAAAAGTATAAATTAGATGATAAAATTTAGCAAATGCCATGAATGTATGAATGTATTATTTATTTTTTTAAAAGGTGATTTTTGAAATTTGAAATTTGGAACAATAATGTAAGAGGATGATACAAATAATTAAGTGTAATTGGGATTTTGAAATCAAGGGGTGATTTAAGAGTAAATGTGTGATTTTAGAATAAGGAGTGATTCTTGAGTAGTGAGTAATTCAAGAGGATAATTGGTGGATAAATTTTTAGTAGTTTAGTTTAGGGGTGATGTCCTTTTATATTTGACTTAGAATGATTTGAAAGATTTGAAAGTTTTTGCACGAGGATTGGTACATAATGACTTATTGGAGAGAGATTATCAAGGACCCATTATTAAATTTAAATTTGAAATATATAGAAGGAAATTGGGACAAATTTGTAGGTGTAGAAATGAATCTAAAAAAGAAATTGACAATTATCAATATTGTCTAAACATGAATTAGATTATGTTTTTAAAAGTTAAATTGGAAAATTAGGTCAAAACAAACACTAAGAGTCAAAATCATATGCTAAAACAAATACTGAAAACACCCACACAAATGAAAATAAAACAAATAATAAAAATACATAATACACACTTTTCATCATGACATAATTTAATCTAAAAGAATATAAAAAATGGTCATAATGGTACCAATAAATTTTTAACACCACTAAATTTTCACTTGAAAAAAACACTTCATAATAAACTCAAATGTAGATTGGTTTATTTTGATGAAAAAACCATATATTCAAATAAATACATTAAAATTTTATATTAAAAAAAGTGAGATAGAGATATTAAGTGTCATACATAATATCAATCGGTTTGGGCAATGAGTGTTAAAAATGCCACATATAGAGTGTATTCAACTTAAAAATTAAATTACATACTATACAAAATATATTATATTTATATTGTTTTAATATAATATTAAATGTTAAAGTTATATATTTGTAATAAATATATCAATATTTAATATTTATATATAAATTATATATTATAAATATATCTATTATTATATATTTATATTAAATTTATTATCAATTAAATATTTATATATAATTGTTATTTAATTAATTTTTTATTTTGTATATAAAAATATTTATTATGTTTTATATAATAATATAAATTATAAAATATAGACATAATATATTATATAGAGAAAAATGTTAAAATACAATAAAATACAACAAATTGTATTCTTATAACTCAAATATAACAATGATAGGTAGAAGGCATATAAAATGAGTTTAAGATGTTTGTTGAATTTTGAAAAAAAATTAATGTTTTTGAAAAAAATTAATGTTTGTAACTTATTATGAATCAACCCATCTAAATTAATAGGAAACATAAAAAGAAAAAACAATAAACAATGACTCTGTCTTTTGATGAGCGTGTGTCCTATTGTAATTAAACCCTAACTTTCATTACATCAAATTGTTCAGTAAGATAAAATAGTATTTGTTTTGTTTTACCCCTCTACGGTTAATTAAAATAGTATTTGTTTTTGGAATAAATTAAAAGATTATTAGAAGGTCATTTATTTTATATTTTAAAATATTAGTTTTTCATGATATTTTTATTGTATGTTTTTTAAATGGACTTTATTCTAAATGGTATGTTTTAAAAAAATAAAATAACTATTATATTAAATATTATAAATATTTAATTAACTATTATATTAAACATATTCTAAATGTATATAAATATTAATAAATTGTTAAGTATAGGGGGTCGCAGGGTGGGTGCCACCTCACAAAATTGAGGTGGCTGTCTCGGCAGGGCCAACAGGGATGATTTGGAGGCTCAGCAGTCATACGGGGAAATGGAATTAATGCAAAATCTCTACCTTCTTATTATTGCACATTCAAGATGGCGGGCAATAGCAGGTATCGAGGATCCCACAAAAGAAGGACAAGTTTTAATCATGTTTTGTAATGCCATCCGCCTCAGGACTGAGAGTGGTGGTGGTTATGAGATGGTAGAAGCCTATATCTCCCATCTGCACGATCCTTGACATCATAGTTGAGCAAGTTTCTATCTTTTATATTGCAGAGCTCTGGGTTTTTAGAGGCAATGCAGTGTTTGGCAAATGATCCCCCACCGTTTATTATTGTCCATCTCCCAGCCGAGCACCTGAGGTGTGGAGGAATGGAGTTGCTAATCTGCCTAACCAGTAGGGTTAGGCAGATGGCGTTCAAGGGCAAGGTGACCGAGCAATGGTTGCGGAGAGTGCTTCGACATAACGATGTCTTCGTCATTGGTGCTGTTAAACTCATCCTTGGCAAAGCATTTATCAGTGATGGTAAGAGATATCAGGTAGACACTAACATCTCTTCCTGAGTGGTGGCGTCTCTTCTGGATGTGCTAACCCCAAAAGAGGAGGTCCGAGTGATGGTGAAATGGCTGTTCAAATAGTCTCTACTAGAGGGGCTCGATGTAGTGCTGGAGGCTACAGAAAGAGGAGTTGGGCTTCCCAGGCTGAAGGATTTGGCCAGAGTTAACCAACCAGGTGAAGTTGTCAAATTCTTTCCTTTTATTCTAGATATCAAGGGTGAAGAGCTCGCCATTCACAGTCTTAGGGTTCGTAGAGGCCGAGACTTCCTTAAGAAGCTGGTGAGCATCACTCCGGTCAAAGGCTTTAAATGGGTAGGCGAATTTAGGGATTATATTTTCGCTGAAGGGGAAATATGAAGGATCAGGCCTAGGTTTGTTATTGTTGTTGTTGGGTGTTTGTTTGCAATCATGGTTTCTGGTTTAGTCTATCAATGGTCTGGTAGTTTGGCAATATAGTTTTCAATTTATATGTTTATTGTAATGACTATTAGCTCAGTTCTATGGAGGACTTTTTGGGGGGGCATTTTGTTCTTTTGTCAGTCGATGTAAGGTGATACTAGGGGTAGTAATGGTCTTCAGTCTCAGCTCATAGAGCTCAATATCAAACATTGTACAGTTTTTATTGTTAATATAATATAAATCTAATCTTACCAAGCAAAATAAATAAATTATTAAATATATATATTTAATATAATCTATTTATATATGTTCCATTTCATATAATATTAATATATTTAATATTTTTATATATTTATTAATCATTTTTATTTATTTTATATATAAAATACCATATAATTATTATATCTATTATATATTATATACTATATAATATGTTATATAGTTAATAAATATAAATATAATATGATATATAATATAAATACAAATATATTCTAAAAATAATATTATATTGGAAATTCATATGTTCTTTTTTTATCTGTAATAAAGATATATTATATTTATAGATTTCAAAAAGTTATAGTTATGCTATATTGGCTTGCAGAAAGTTTGCATGGATGCTAAGATTACTTCATTGACTACCAGTGCTACTACTATCACCACCCAAAATGGCCACACAGGGCCATACCAAAACAATGATGATATTATCTGGTCATGCAAGACCCTAGAGCCAAGACATGACTAAAACTATAGACAAACCCCTGACCTATGAACAGAGCATCAACCCAAACACAAGAACAGATATTTAAGACACATGAAAATACTTAACTAACCACCATCGAAGACCTCATACATCTTCCATTTCATAGTTGTGTAGCTTCTGGTTGAACTCCTCGACCCATTCAAACCCCCATGTCTCAATCAACTAGAACATTTTCAATAGGAAATTGGCCCCAATGCGAGCATTTTACCTATGCCACACCAACTTTGTGCCCTTGAGATCTAGAATAAATGGGTAATATTTCACAATGTTGCCCAGGGTTTGCAAAAGGTGAATGTCCTTTGGATGCAGTAGCCCTGCACCAAAGGAAGCAGTAGCTAGGGTTTCCTCCAGTCCGCCGAGCACCTCTGGGATAAACATTCTGTGTGTGATGGAATTCACCCATGTTTTGGCAATGTTGAGATCCAAGAGAGATGCCACAAACCTAGAGTTGAGGTCCATGTCAACTCTGTAATGTTCCCCTTCCTCTATGAAACTCTTCCCCATCACCATTTTTGTAGCCCCTAACACTAGTTCATCATTTTGTCACAGCACTCTCTTCAAATATAGATCAATAATCTTACCTAAGAATGCCATTTGTTGCTTTGCACTAACCAGTTCAATCAGGGTGTCCATGCCACCACACCTTATACTATCTATAGGAAAGTGAAGAACTATCTTGGCTCTCTTAGACATGATCAAGGGATTACATGACAAGCATGTGTCACATTCTCTAAATATACCTCTGGGAAAAGCTGCAAGTGCTATATGCACTACACTCCATAATGCCATAGTCCCTTCACTCTGACAAAACATTAGCTCAAGTCCTTCGTGTGATGAATTCATCTAACTGGAGATCTCCCCTCTAAATGCTCACTCGTGCTACCAACTCACCCTTCAGCCACCTTGAGTAGACCATAAAATCATTTCAATTCCATCGTGGGTGGTTTAAATGAGGGGCCAAATCTAATCATGACCCTAGCAATGTAACGCCCTGACCCTAGCTTCAGATTCTGACCCGGCCTTTCCACCACCATAAGGGTGGAAAGGCGCCCACCCTACCACCCACATTACTCTATTCTGATGTTTGAGAGGCTCTCCTACCACCTAGGTCAAAAACTTCTTTTAGAGAAATGCCATTTACCCTAGAGTTAGAGAGGAGATCTGCTTCGGTATTGCCCTCCCTTAAAATATGGTTGATAGTGACTCATTCAAATCCATCCAGAATATTTAATGCCAATTCTAATTTTGCCCCAAGCCTCCAATTTACCAATCTCCTTGATCTCAACCCATTAATGACCAATAGAGAATCCCCTTCAACGGCTAGATTTTTATATTCAATTCCTTACAAAACCTAAGACCAAGAATGAGCGCCTGCATCTCTGCTTCATTGTTAGTACTTGTAGGAAGGGGTTATACTAATCTCCCAATAGAAAAGCTATTCCAGTCCCGCACAATGTATCCAGCCCTTGACACTCACGAGTTCCCCCTAGCAGCACCATCGAAATTCAATTTATACCATCCAATCTCCGAAGGTGCCCATTGCACCAACTTCCTTGCTTCTTGAGTTTTGGAGCCGCCTTCACAAGAAAAGGATGTGATTTTCAAGCTGTGCCAATTCCTGCACATTTTAGCATCCCAAACTATGAAATGCAGATTTTTGGACCCTAGTTCTTAAAGCCTTGAATTGACTACCTCTACCATATTTGCCTCAATTTTGTTTAAAAAAGATTGCAGAGGCATTTCTCTTTCTTGAAAAATCCTTTTATTGTGCTCCTTCTAGATTTCCCATATTAAAATTGAGGGGCAAGAGAGCCATAGACCTCCAAACATTGCCTTTTGATATATAATCAGCCAAGCCAAAAGCCAATCTACAAGATTACCAGGGGGTGCTGATTTCCATTGTAATTTGTTACAAAGCCGTTGCAAAGCCATTGCCAGCATAGGGAGGTGAAAGAACAATGTAGAAAGAGATGATCTCCATTCTCTTCTGCTAATTTGCAAAGGGAGCATCTTGAGGGCCCAACAAAACCCATTCTGGTGAACCTGTCTATTGTGAGCACTCTGCCTTGGGAGGCTGCCCAAGTGAAAATGCCAGCTTTAGGGAGATAATGTTTATTCCAGCAAAGTTTAACTGGTAATCTTGCTTCACCAGCATTTATTCTACTCAAAATACCATACCCATCCTTAATGTTATAATTCCCAGAAGGGGAAACATTCCATCTTCGAACATCTTGACCCAATCTAATACACATAGGATGTTGATTCAGAGCGTTTTCAAAGGCTTCTATTTCCCTGACATTCAAACCAAGGTTTCTTACATTTTTCCATTTAGGAAAAAAATCTCCTTCCTCTATGAAAAAAGCTAGATAATCCCTCACTTTGTCTCCCCAGGCTTGTTTTGTGAGAATCTTTACTGAAACTAAATCCAAATTTCCTACTAGAATTAGGTGGCCTTCCCAAGAGTCTTCCCAAAAGAGTGCTTTCCTGCCATCCCTGATTTCCCAGGTTAGATGTTTGGGGATAAGATCTCGACTACTCTTAATGAAATTCCATATCCTGGATCCATGAGGTAGTGTTTGTGAGGTGAAAATGTTGTTTTCTTCTTCATCTAGGTATTTGGCTTTGAGAATCCTATCCCATTTGAATTAAATTGTCTTTGCATACATCAACCAAACCAGCTTTGCCCCCAAAGCTCTGTTTTGTAAGATTATGTTTTTTAACCCTATCCCATCCGATTCCTTCTATTCGCAGATCTACTTCCATTTAATCAGGGGATATTTGAATTGTTTTGAATTTCCTTGCCAGAAGAAAGTTTTCATTTTTTGCTTGAGTTCCTTATTTGTTGAGCTTGATAGAGGAAGGTAGGACATCATATAAATGGGTATTGTTGCAATTACAACTTTGAGTAAAGTTTACCTACCTGCCCACGAGAGCCATTTGCTTTTCCAAGAGGCCAATTTATTCTTTACCCTCTCTATCAGTGGGTCCCAGGTTCTTTTGGGATGAATTCCTTGAGTTATAGTGGAAGACCCAAATATTTACAAGGAAGAGTTCCTTTTTGAAACTCAGAATTCTCAAAATCCTTTCTTCTCTCCCGGGAATGGAATTAAAGAAAAAAGCTTTTGATTTCTCTTTTCTTAACTCTTGTCCAGATGCTTGGGAGTATTGATCCAGAATGAATTTGAAATTCCTAGCTTCCCCTTCATGAGCTGCTCCAAAGAGCATCGTGTCGTCAACAAACTGTTGATGGGTAGATTCCAGCATGCTTCGGGTGATTTCAATACCTAAAATTTGACCTTCCTAGCCTACGATGGCACAAGATCTACCAAGAGCCTCGACCATGATGATAAAGAGAAAATGTGATAATGGGTCCCCTTGTCTGAATCCCCAGGAAGCACTAAAAAATCTTTCAGGTGAGCTATTGATAAGCACTGAATATCTTGGACATGCTAGCCATTCAAAAATCTAATTAATCTAAAAGGAGTTGAACCCAAATGCCTCCAAGACCTTGAACATAAATCTCCAGTTGACTTTGTCATAGGCCTTTCTAATATCCAACTTTATGAGCATTGAGGGTTTTTTTATTTTTTGAATGGAATGTATTGCTTCCTAAGCAATGATCACACCATCCAAAATTGATCTCCCTAGAACAAAGCATGTTTATTCCTCTACTATGATATCTAGCAAGATCTTCTTGATTCTATTAGCCACTGCTTTAGCCATAATTTTGTATAGCGTATTGCAGAGTGTTATAGGCCAAAATTCTTTGAATGATTCAGGCTTCTCCTTTTTAGGTATCAATGCAATGAAGGTGTTGTTGATTTCTTTGAGCACTTTTCCATTTCTTCTAGAGTTTTCCATTGCTTCAGTTATCTCCTTTCCCAAAATGTCCCAACATTTTTGAAAGAATGCGACAAGAAACCCATCGGGCCCTGGAGCTTTGTCCAAATGGAATTGAAAAAGTGCTTCCTTAATTTCACTGTCTGAAAACTTGTTGTTCAACATCTTGTTTTGGGCTTCTGATACTAATCTAGGAATATTTCTTATAAAATACTATTGAGCTCCTAGCATAGAGCCTTTCGAGTCATTTAATAGGTTCTGAAAGTAACCCACCGTTGCTGATTTGATTTCTTCTATTTTATCTGTCAATCTTCCATCCAAATCTTTGATGGCTGCGATTCTGTTAATATCTCTGCGCACTCTGGTGGAGTTATGGAAAATTTTCATGTTTTTGTCTCCTGCCCAAAGCCACAATTCTCTTGACTTTTGACACCAGAAGAATTCTTCTTTGGCCAGAATGTCCTCTAGTTTACTCATCAATTCTTTTTCCTACCTATAAGAGTTATTATCCATACCTTCCCTCAGAATCTTCTCATTAAGAATCCCCAAATCTTCTTCTATTTGCCTTTTGACTTCAAAGATATTCTTAAAGTGCTCCTTGTTCCACTATTTCAAATTGGTCTTGATCAACTTTAGTTTGGTCATAACATTGAAAAGCTTGTTACCTCCAGGGCTGCACTCTGTCCACCATGATTTGATCAGATCAAAAAAGGATGGGTCCTTGAACCAGATGTTTTCAAATTCAAACGGGCATCTTGCAAGTTTTCTTTCTCCAATAATTCACTAGTAGAAATATGGAAAATAAATGACCAGGTGACTAAAACTTTTAGTTACGTGACCAAAATTCTACTAATTTTTTGCAACACAGCTATAAATGACTAATTTGGTCATCAGTTGAAATGACTAAATAAATGACTAATTTGGTCATCGGGCAAAAAACACAACTAAATAGTTGGTGACTAGACAAATAAAAATGACTAAATAAATGACTATTACTCCTCTATTCCTTTTTCTTTCCAATTTGATCATAATCCATGAATTCAAAGACAATACAAGACAAGGCAATAAATGTCTGCTTAGACCAAAGGAATAAAGGGAGAGAAAGGATTGAACAAAGGGTTAAGAAGAGCAAAGACAAATCATACAGTATGAAATATACAAAAAAAATTAAAAATAAGACAAGAAAATAGACAACCTAGATAGATACAAATAATTTAAAGACATAATTATTAATTATAAAACTTTTAAATATACTATAATATTGATAAATAATTTAATTTTGCAAGTCAAGTATGCACAAGTATAATTCAAGTTAAATTATATAATTTAATAACTTAAGTTGTATAATTTATAACTTATACACAATTAAAAATGACTAAATAATTAGTCACACAAATAAAAATTAGACAATATGATATTAAAGTGTATAATTAAAAAAATATTTTGAATTGAAGGAGTGGGTTGTATTATAATATAATATAATAGTAATATATTATATTACAATACAATACAATATAATATATTATAATATAATATGATATTATATTATTATATGATATTATTTTATTAATATTACAATATTATATTTATATTATATATTATATAATAATATAATATAATATTTATATGATATTTTTTTTTATCCTGTAGGTTTAGGGCCTACTCCCATATAACATAAATGCTCAGAAAAATAAGAATGCTTCAGACCTGAAATTGGGGAGCAGAAAAGACAAAGAAAGAAGCTTTACAAAGACTTTTACAAAGACTCCTACAAAACCAACATAGTTGTGCTCAAATCCTCCATAAATCAGCCTTTCTTTTGTTTTCTTTTGCTCCTAGTCAGGAGCGCTTCCATCGTCCATTGAGTTCCATCCTCAATAGCATCCAGTGCATCCATTCTAAGTTTCTCAGCTTCTGATTTTCTTCCCCTTCGTTTGCTGCTCTTGTTTAAATTTACATTCTTACCTGTAGACTGTGCGCTAGTCCTGATATTTGAGCAGAATAGGGCATCTGTTTGATCCAAACGAAGATCATGGTCCTCTGAATGAGCCAAGCCCAGTTCCTCATCCTTTGAAGTCCCAGAATTCCTCTGCTGGTCAGTAAACACTTGCTGATCTTGGGCTTCCTTAGCCATTGCAATTGGAATAGCTGTGTTTTCGTACTCATGCATAATAGCCCTATCATTAGAGGGAGCCAAGGAGCGATGAAAAAACATACCATGATTTCTCCAAACAAAATCTATATCAGGACAACCTCCCTTACATACCCATCTTTTGAGATTAAGGGCCCATTGACCATTGATAGTCTTGGATTGGCAAGTAGAAATCTTATGTCTAAGTTGATTACACTTGAAACATCACTCAGGCAGCCCTTCAAAATTAATATATTAAATCCAAGAGCCTAATGATGAGTTGATGCGGACCATGCGAGGAAATGGCTTGGATATATCAATCAGAGCACAAACTCTGAAGTATCTTCTGAGGGCAGCCCCATCCTCTATTTTGATGAAGGTACCAAGTTGGTTGAGAAGGGATTCGATGAGAGCTGAATCTCGCATGACCAAAGGTAGATTATAAAGGCACAACCAAATCAGAATGCAAGAAATTTGGATCTTTGCAGGATCAAAGAAAGGGGTCCACGGGGTCATAAATAATCTAGATCTGTCAAAAAACCACAGACCATTATCCAAAACAAACCTACAATCCTCAGGGTTAAGAAAGGTGACAAGAAAGAATCCAAAATCCAGCAATTCCATAGAGGGGGTAGTCATGTTGCCCCAAGAGCTCTTGCACCAAGCTATGAATTCATCTATAGGAGGGTGCCATCCCACAAATCTGAAGACCATAGCTCGTGATCCAATGTCTAAGGTTTCCTTCTTGATGCAGTCATTTGATAAATAAAAATCAACAGGCTCAGAGGCCAAGTTCACCTTGGAATCACCTAGAAGCCAAGAGGAGCACACATCTGGAGAAGATGCCATCGGTGGGGGCGTGGGATCTGGGTCAAGAGAAATGTTTTCCTTGAGTAAAACAGTGGGATATACAAATGGGGAAATGAACCCTAAGTCGGTCGAAAGATCAATAGCTAGAATTCATTCCTTACAGTAGCTACTACAAACATGAAAATGATTTGCAGAGTTCTTGCACAGTTTATTTTTCTCTGGAGCCACTGACCCCAAGGAGAATAGAGCCCTGGTTCATCCTTTTCTTGGCCTCCACCAACTGCTGCCGCAAAGCTTCCAATTTCTGCCTGAGAGCTTCACTGCCCTACCTAACTGGCTTGTCCAAAGCACCACTCGCCAGTCTTCATGTCGCGTCTGAAGCCTTCCTTGCCACCCTTTTTCCCACCTATTGCCCATCACTAGCGGCTTCTCCCTTTTGCTCGCTCGCAAGCATTTGCTCCTCTCAATGGCAAAAACATATTTTTAAATTGGGAGTAATGTCCCTCAATTGTTGACGTGGTAGAGGGCAACCCCGCAAGGTTCGAACCTAGGTTGTTAGCACTACAGGCAAGAAGCCCCACTATTTCACCATAGGATCTCCCCTAGGTCCCTCAATTGTTGACATGGTAGAGGGCGACCCCACGAGGTTTGAACCTGGGTTGTTGGCACTACAGGAAAGAAGCCCCACCATTACATCACAGGGTCTCCCCCATATATAATATTATATTATTAATATTACAATATTATATTTATATTATATATTATATAATAATATAATATTATAATATATTCAATACTATAATATTATATAATATAAATATTATAATTATTATATTATAATATAATATAATATAAATATTATATTATATTATAATATTATATTATATAATATTATAATATATTTAATAATATGGGCGCCAAAATTATTTTCATTTCACCATTCACTTTTGGCACCCATCTCGTTGAAACTTGTAAACCCTAACTCGGAAGGGCTCAAAACCCCAACCTATTTTGTTTCATCTCCTTTAATTTTCTTACTCTTATCAGTCTTGGCTTCTTTTTTTTGTTGTGAATGAATGGAGCATAGTGGAGTGCTTGTTGTATCTATGGTTTTGGGGTCACAGATATCCTACTACCCTCTAGTCATCTTGGGATAGCAGGGAATCTGCCTAAGCTTCCTTACCACAGCCCCAGTTTTTCAGTCATATGAGCCAGACGAAGGATCAATCGTCACCTAGGAGTTGAGTGACTTTCTTTCGATAACGGCATTAAGGCAAGGGCTAAGGAGACGTGAGATGTAAATCAAGAATGGAGATTGAGTATATGGTTGCTTCTCGTTGAAACCCTAAAGGTAAACCCTAACTCAGAAAGGCTCAAAACCCTAACCTATTTTTTTTGTCTCCTTTTTATTTTCTTACTCTTATCGTCTTCTCTTTTTTGCTATGAATGATTGGAGCAGAGCGGGGTGCTAAAAATTTCATCATAGTACAGTAAGTGGGTGAGCTTAAGCGATCAATTTGTTGATAAGCCAAAAAAACTAATTCTCATTTTTGTCATTAATCATGATTTACTATTTTTCTCTCCATCTCACACTTTGACAACATTTACTTTATCTGATAATGGATAGAATTGGTTACCTAGTGGGAAAGGGGAAGTCCAGAGTCCTTTGTTGGTGACAGTCTATCAAGTTTTTATTGGCAGGGAGAGATGGATCATTACATGAAATCGTTGTTCAACACTATGGAAATAACTATCACACTATCATCAAGCCTGAGAAAATAGGACAGTCACATGTTTATAACAATCGGTCTTGAGGCATCAAACACAGTCACATGTCACCCATCTATTGCATTTTAGATGTCATTGAAAGGTTTTATCGAGATCAAGAAATCTAGTATGGGTATGGGAGTGGTCAAGATGCCTTAGGTTATGATTAAAAACCCACATTAAGATCACTACTCACAATGTTGGATGAAATTATTAAGAGAAACTCTGTCATGCAAAATAGTGATATCATTGCCATATCTAGTAAGGGCAAAGTTATCATGGCAAACATTCGAATGGGCTTGATTTAAGTTTTTTAGGCTTGGATTGTAGGTGCAAAAGTAAAGGTTCTTGAGTTTCAAATCCAAATGAAATGAATCTGGGTTCAACTCTATTGCCATTCATTTGCTAGAATTATTTGTTCTAAAACAACTAGTGAGGCACATCATTTATATGTTTTGATTTGCCAGTGAGGTTGAAATCAGTGAGACTTTTGTTTAGCCAGTGAGGCTGTAACCAATGAAATTTTGCTTTGCCAATGAGGCGGTTGTCAGTGAGACATTTAATGTATTTGATTTTCCAATGAGGTTTAATGAAGTAATTTTTTTTCAGAGTGATCAATCATATTTGTTCACGCATTTTAGTCTTCATTTCATGGTGCTTCTCTTAATATTTGAATATCTATGATACTTGAAGTTTATATGCATAAATTTGTGAGGATTAATTAAGTTAGATTTGATTTGTAACTTGAATCACTGATTCATCCAAATAAATGACTAAACATTGACTAAATAAATGACTGCAATGACTAAATAAATGACTACCATGACTAAATAAATGACTACAGTGACTAAATAAATGACTACCGTGACTGAAATAAATGACTACAATGACTATATAAATGACTACAATGACTAAATAAATGACTACCATGACTAAATACATGACTGCAATTTTTAGTAGTTTTTTTAGTCATTTATTGTTTTTTTAATCAATGACTAAATTAATGACTAAATATACTACCAAATTGATGACTAAATATACTACCAAATTGATGACTAAATATACTACCAAATTAATCACTAAAATTTGTTTAGTCATAAATTTGGTCATGAGATAAATGACCAGCAATAAACTACCAATGGTCACGTGACCAAACTAATGGTCACATGACCAATTTTTGATAGTTTTTTTAGTTATTTATTTATGTTTTTCTACTAGTGATTTCTAAGTTGATTGGGAAGTAGTCAGAGCCTGATAGAGGGATGATTTTTCTCTCCATGCTGAAGGAAAATATGCTTATATCTCCCTTGAACAAAAATCTGTCAAGCTTTTATGCAATGTTACAAAAACCTTTCCTCCTATTAGTCTAGGTGAATTTGTCGTTGCCCAACTGAATGTCTATTAGCATATTTCTTTCTACAATTTTTTTGAAATCTATTTGTGATTGAAGTTTTCTACCTACCCCACCTTCTTTATCCTCTGCCCTGAGAATGGCATTGAAGTCTCCTCCCAAAATGAAAAAATTGAAGGTAGGGTTGTTACAGATGACATCTAATTCACTCCATACTTCTCTTTTAAGAATATAAGAATTGGGGCCATATGCATTGATTAACAGAAAACACAAATTAGATGCCAAGCTTCTTACCTTGCAAGCTATACATCCCCTGTCAGAAGCAACCTCTTCAATCAACACATTCTATGGTTTCCATAAAGTGATTAGTCCTCCAGAGGGGCCAACATCATTAACACCAACGATTTCCAATGTTTCAGACTCTTTACCAGCTTTTGTTTTTCCTATTCTTCCAGTTTAGTTTCTTGTAAGAGACAGATGTCTATTTGAAATGAGTCCAAACGAGGCATCTTTTGTTAGGGGCGTTCAAGCCCCTAACATTCCATGACGTGATTTTCATTGTTGTTCAGGAAGGGGACCCCCCTTCCCTACTTTCAATATCTCATGAATCTTTAGTTGACCACTTGCCTTCCCATCCCACTTGAGTTTTTCCTTATTCGAGATATGACCTCTTGACTTATGCTCCCTGCATTCTAGGGAGAGCTTGGTAGTCTCCTTCTATCCTAATCCCAAAAGACCGCTTGTCAAAGGATCTTTTTATGAGCATATGAGTTTTGGAGAGTGGGAGGTGACTTCTTCCTCCGACCAAAGATCTCCGTTCCCCTACTTTGAATTAACCATCCAGTCATCTGCCGGGTCTTCTTCCCCTACTTTGAGGGAGCCCTCTTTGGCTACCTTCACCAATTCCACTAGCTCATTGCCAACTTCAATTAGGGATTCAAGATCCTCCTTCTATAGATTTGGATTCATGGTGTTTAGAGTCTCAGAGATCTTCATATTTAGGCTTTGTGTGATATTGACCACATTCTCTGGTGAGAGCTGTCTCGACATACCCCTAGCCGCCAAGTCTTCAATCGAAGCACATTTCTCCCTCAAAATCTGATCTGAATTCGTAGGTTGTGGGACTTTAGATGAACCAGAGATATCTTGATTACCTTGAAGTTGTTTAAGCTTAGTATTACTTGCCTCTACCGAGTTTTCTTTGTTGTCTGTGGATTGATTCTTCTTCTTGAGAGAACCACAAGGTTCAGAGTGGTCCATATTTCCTTTCGATCCATCACCTTCGAGATCCCTAACCACCTGCTCTGGATTTATCTTCTTCACCTTAACAGGGGGTTGATCCCAAGAGTACCAACCCAAAGTATTGATCCATTAGCCCTCTGGCTTAGGTTCAAAAAACCAAATGTTGTTTAAGGGTTCCCCAATCTATGTATATCTCAATTTATCTCCATCAGGGTTCAGAAAGCCGATTCTCCACACATATCTTGATAGAGGTTCCCTCTTCCTCGCGATCCTTCCATTCTTCGACACAAATGTACTTCCCCAGATGGTTCCCTATTTCTTCCAAAATATGAACGGCTCCCAAAATTCCAGTGGAAGCTTAGGCAGCTTATACCAATCCTGGACGTATTCCATCCTGTGTCTCCTAGGGTCAAAGCCAACTTGACATTTGCAAAAGTAAATCCATATCCATCCATAATTTCTGTTCTAATTTCCACTGAAGGATAGATAACCAGAAAAAAAACCATTAGATAAAGCTTTGAGACTAAAATTCTTACCCCATCTTTCTTGCCACCAGTGCATCAAGCAGCCATCCTAGTTTAGATTAAAGCCAAACCATCTTGCAATTAACCCCAATTTTTTGAGTCGCTCTATTAACGGGCCCAACAGTCTAGACCCTAGCACCATAGTCTTTTTATTGCCTAATTCTTTGGTCACTCCCTGACCCTCAAAGGCCTTCTTACCAATACCTCCCTCTCTAATGATTCTAGGGTTTCTCCTATGTAAAAAATGCTTTCGTCCTTGGCTCCCCAATGGATCACAGTTTTCCTGCCACCTCTTGTTGCGTCCGAAGGAGCGATTCCTGTTGAAATCTTGCTGATGTCTTCCAAATCCTCCTTGATGATCTTGAAAGTTGAACCTTCGCTGATCCGTACGTATGCACCACTCTTTTGCCTTTGCCCTATCTTGGATCTTTTCTAAGGGAACTTCCTTCTCTACTTCAGTAGCCCAAGATCGGAAACCTTGCCTCAGCTCTCCGCCATTTGCATTGCCAATTGAATCACCCTTTCGTTCCAAGTTTTCTTTCTTAGTTTTCCCTTCGCCTTCTGCAACTTTGCAGTTTTCGCTCTGCTCCATTTCCGCCCTATCCTCACCTAATTTACAGAAATTCATATGTTCTTAGTGATATTAATTTTTACATATTTATTTCAATTATATACTATAGTTTTGTTACATATTTTAAATAAAATATGAGAGAAATGGTAAAAACTAAGAAACAAGAGAGATCAAGCCACTACCCTCAAGAAGACTTGTTTCACTTAGCTCCTGGTGAATAAGGCTCACCAAGAATGAGAGGGGAGGGTAAATCTTAAATTTGATTTCCACATATCTCGATGTCAAATGAATAAAGCTTTATGTAGCCATAAAGTGGAACAGAGAGAGACATAGAAAAAGAGAAAGAGAGATAGATGAAGAGAGAAGGGGAGAGAGAGAGAAAGGAGATAGAGCAAAGAAGAGAGGTAGAGAGATGAAGAGAGGATGAGACAAAGAGATATAAAAAAAGAGAGGTAGAGTGAGAAATCTCAAAGAGAGGAGAGAGAGAAACATAGGGTGAGAGAGAAGGGACGGGGAAACAGAGACTAAGAGATAAAAATAAATAGAGGGCTAGACAGGGAGACAAAGATATATATAGAGACCTAGAGAGATAAAGAGAGAGGTACAAAGATAGAGAAAGATAGAAAGGATAGAGATAGAGGCAAAGAGATAAAGAGGGAGAGAGATAGAGATAGAGAGAGGTACAAAGATAGAGAAGGATAGAGAGAAAGAGAGGTATAAAGATATTATGATCAACTTTAGTTTGGTCATAACATTGACAATCTTGTTACCTCCAGGGCTGCACTATGTCCACCATGATTTAATCAAATAAAAAAAGGATGGGTCCTTGAACTAGATGTTTTCAAATTCAAATGGGCATCTTGCATGTTTTCTTTCTCCAATAATTCACTAGTAGAAATATGGCAAATAAATGACTAGGTGACTAAAACTTTTAGTCACATGACCAAAATTCTACTAATTTTTTGCAACACAGCTATAAATGACTAAATAAATGACTAATTTGGTCATCGGGCAAAAAACACAACTAAATACTTGGTGACCAGACAAATAAAAATGACTAAATAAATGACTATTACTCCTCTATCCTTTTTTCTTTCCAATTTGATCATAATCCATGAATTCAAAGACAATACAAGGCAAGGCAATTAATGTCCGCTTAGACCAATGGAATAAAGGGAGAGACATAATTGAACAAAGGGTTAAGAAGAGAAAAGACAAATCATACAATATGAAATATACAAAAAAAAAAGATAAGAAAATAGACAACCTGGATAGATACAAATAAAATAAAGACAAAATTATCAATTATAAAACTTTTAAATATACTATAATATTGATAAATTATTTAATTTTGCAAGTCCAGTATGCACAAGTATAATTTAAGTTAAATTAATTTAAGTTATATAATTTAATAACTTACGTTGTATAATTTATAACTTATACACAAATAAAAATTAGACAATATGATATTAAAGTGTATAATTAAAAAAATATTGTGAATTGAAGGAGTGGGTTGTATTATAATATAATATAATAGTAATATATTATATTACAATACAATATAATATAATATATTATAATATAATATGATACTATATAATATTATATTATTATTTTTTTGCTGCGTAATAGTAATTTGTATTATTGATATCAAAAAAGTAACAGTTCAGTTTCTGAGATAGACAAAATTAGCCTGAAGGCTACCCCCTGACACTATTAACCCATCCCCATTACAGCTGCATACAACCACGCAGGGCCGAGCATAAAGTTATATATGCCATACTTTTAAAACAAAGGAAACTGACCCAACTACATACAAACTAGGGAACTAGACACAGAAACCCCAAACCTGATACCAAGACACCATTAAACTGAAACATCTGCTTCACACCTCCATCTCGTAGTTATGAAGTTTTATATTGAAATCTTCCACCCATCCAGTGCCCTAGGAATCCAGAATGTGAAAGTGTTTCAACAGGAAATTTGCCCATGTCCGCGCATTCTGATGAAACCAGACCAGATCCTCTCCCCTTAGATGCAGGATGAAGGGAAAATATTTGATTACGTTGCCTGGCTGACTAATGAGATGCACGTCTCTTGGTCTTGGCATGCCAGTGCCAAACGTAGCAATCTCTAGGGCTTCCTCCAAACCTCCAAGCATGCTGGGAATGAATAGATTGCGGACCACCGAGTTAACCCATGTCTTTGCCACTTTCAAATCCAGCAACATTGCCATGAACTGAGAGCTAATATCTGAACCCACACGGTAGCGTTCACTGCCTTCGACGAAAACTTTCCCAAGGATCATCTTCACAGCCCCCAGAACCAATTCATCCTGGCATTTTAGGATTCGTTTCAAACGCAGGTCTGTAATGTCCCCTAGAAAAGCCATTTGCCTCTTGGCACTTGTCAACCAAATTGGAGTGTCCATTCCTCTGCACCTTACCCACTCAGTAGAGAAAAGAAAAACCTTGGGTTTTTCAGACATTTCATTTGGCTCTATGAGGGAACAAAATCCCTTGTTAAAAAGAGGCTACCTTTGAGTAGGGCATGCTTTCCAATCATGGCAACAATCTAATCTGCCTTCGGACTAGCTTGGCCGTGTCCTCATCTCCACTGCCCGCTCATGAGAACCCTGCCTTCGATCTCAAACTTGCTAATGAAGGAATCAAAAAATTAATGAGTCATGATTGCTGCTAACGTCTTCTTTGAGACACATGATCCGTTCTACTCATTAGTCGAAAGTGCCTCCTTGTCTTATGAGAAGGGCTCTTGCCCATATGTCACTATCCTCAAATGCCACTTCACACCTCTAACTGCCACGAAGGCCCCGGTCCTTCCACACCCATCGCGTGGAAAGACTCCCGCCCAACATCCCACATATAATATTATATTATTATATATTATTATATCATTAATATTACAATATTATATTTATATTATATATTATATAATAATATATTCAATATTATAATATTATATAATATAAATATTATAATTATTATATAATAATATAATATAATATAATATTTTTTTTGATCCTGTAGGTTTAGGGCTTACTCCCATATAACATAAATGCTCACAAAAATAAGAATGCTTCAGACCCAAAATTGGGGAGCAGAAAAGACAAAGAAAGAAGCTTTACAAAGACTTTTACAAAGACTCCTACAAAACTAGCATAGTTGTGCTCAAATCCTCCATAAATTAGTCTTTCTTTTGTTTTCTTTTGCTCCTAGTCGGGAGTGCTTCCATCGCCCATTGAGTTCCATCCTCAATAGCATCCAGTGCATCCATTCTAAGTTTCTCAGCTTATGATTTTCTTCCCCTTCGTTTGCTACTCTTGTTTAAATTTACATTCTTACCTGCAGATTATGTGCTAGTCCTGATATTTGAGCAGAATAGGGCATCCGTTTGATCCAAAAGAAGATCACGGTCCTCTGAATGAGCCAAGCCCAGTTCCTCATCCTTTGAAGTCCCAGAATTCCTTTGCTAGTCCATAAACACTTGTTGATCTTGGGCTTCCTTAGCCATTACAATTGGAATAGCTATGTTTTCATAGTCATGCATAATAACCCCGTCATCAGAGGGAGCCGAGGAGTGATGAAAAAATATACCATGATTTCTCCAAACAAAATCTGTATCAGGACAGCCTCCCTTACATACCCATCTTTTGAGATTAAGGGCTCGTCGGCCATTGATAGTCTTGGATTGGCAAGCAGAAATCTTATGTCCAAGTTGCTTACACCTAAAACATCACTCAGGTAGCCCTTTAAAATTAATATATTGAATCCAAGAGCCTAATGATGAGTTGATGCAGACCATGTGAGGCAATGGCTTGGATATATAAATCAGAGCACAAACTCTGAAGTATCTTCTGAGGGCAACCCCATCCTCTATTTTGATTAAGGTACCAAGTTGGTTGACAAGGGATTTGATGAGAGATGAATCTCACATGACTAGAAGTAGATTATAAAGGCGCAACCAAATCGAAATGTAAGAAATTTGGATCTTTGCATGATCAAAGAAAGGGGTCCACGGGGTCATAAATAATCCAGATCTGCCAAAAAATGACGGACCATTATCCAAAACAAACTTGCAATCCTCAGGGTTAAGAAAGGTGACAAGAAAGAATCCAAAATCTAGCAATTCCACAGAGGGGGTAGTCATCTTGCCCCAAGAGCTCTTGCACCAAGCTATGAATTCATCTACATGAGGTCACCGTCCCATAAATTTGAAGACCAGAGCTCATGATCCAATGTCTAAGGTTGCCTTCTTGATGTAGTCATTTGATAAAATAAAAATCAACAGGCTTGGAGGCCAAGTTCACCTTGGAATCACCCAGAAGCCAGGAGGAGCACACGTCTGGAGAAGATGACACAGGTGGGGGAGGGGATCTGGGTCAAGAGAAATGTTTTCCTCGAGAGAAGCAAGAGGATCTACAAATGGGGAAATGAACCATAAGTTGGCCAAAAGATCAATAGCTAGAATCTGTTCCTTACAGTAGCTACTGCAAACATGAAAATGGTTTGTAGAGTTCTTGCACAGTTTATATTTCTCTAGAACCACCGACCCCGAGGAGGGTGAATCAGAGGATCACGTGTGCCCAATAGAGCCCTGGTTCATCCTTTGCTTGGCCTCCACCAACTGCTACCGCAAAGCTTCCAATTTCTACCTGAGAGCTACACTACCCTGCCCAACTGGCTTGTCCAAAGCACCACTCACTAGTCTCCACGCCGCGTCTGAAGCCTTCCTCTCCACCCTTTTGCCCACCTGTTGCCCATCGCTAGCGGCTTCTCCCTTTCACTCACTCGCAGGCATTCGCTCCTCTCAATGGCAAAAGTAGATTTTTAAAGTGGGGGTAATGTCCCTCAATTGTTGATGTGATAAAGGGCAATCCCGCGAGGTTCGAACTTGGGTTGTTAGCACTACAAGCAAGAATCCCCACTATTTCACCACAGGATCTCCCCTAGGTCCCTCAATTGTTGACACAGTAGAGGGCGACCCCGTGAGGTTTGAACCTGGGTTGTTGACACTACAAGCAAGAAGCCCCACCATTTCACCACAAGGTCTCCCCCCATATATAATATTATATTATTAACATTACAATATTATATTTATACTATATATTATATAATAATATAATATTATAATATATTTAATATTATAATATTATATAATATAAATATTATAATTATTATATTATAATATAATATAATATTTATATTATATAATACTATTATATTATATAATATTATATTATAAAATATTATAATATATTTAATAATATGGGTGCCAAAATTATTTTCATTTCACTGCTCACTTTTGGTGCCCACTTTCGGCACCCATCTCGTTGAAACTCGTAAACCCTAACTTAGAAAGGCTCAAAACCCTAACCTATTTTGTTTCATCTCCTTTAATTTTCTTACTCTTATCAGTCTTGGCTTCTTTTTTTTGCCGTGAATGAATGGAGCATAACAGAGTGCTTGTTGTATTTGTGGTTTCGAGGTCGTGGATACCCTACTGCCCTCTAGTCATCCTGGGTTAGCAAGGGATCTGCCTAAGCTTCCTTACCACACCCCCAGTTTTCCAGTCATATGAGCCAGATGAAGGATCAATCCTCACCCGGGAGTCGAGTGACTTTCTTCCGATCACGGTATTAAGGCAGGGGCTAAGGAGATGTGAGATGTAAATCGAGAATGGAGATCAAGTATATGGTTGCTTCTCGTTGAAACCCTAAAGGTAAACCCTAACTCGGAAAGGCTCAAAATCCTAACCTATTTTTTTCATCTCCTTTTTATTTTCTTACTCTTATCATCTTCTCTTTTTTGCTGTGAATGATTGGAGCAGAGCGGGGTACTAAAAATTTCATCGTAGTATAGCAGGTGGGTGAGCTTAAGTGCTCAATTTGTTGATAAACCAAAAAAACTAATCCTGATTTTTGTCATTAATCGTGATTTACTATTTTTCTCTCCATCTCACACTTTGACAACATTTACTTTTATTTGATAATGGGTAGAATTGGTTACCTAGTGGGAAAGGGGAAGTCGAGAGTCCTTTGTTGGTGACAGTCTATCAATTTTTTATTGGCAGGGAGAGATGGATCATTACATGAAATCGTTGTTCAACACTATGGAGATAACTATCACACTATCATCAAGCCTGAGAACATAGGACAGTCACATGTTTATAACAATCGGTCTTGAGGCATCAAACATAGTCACATGTCACCCATCTGTTGCATTTTAGATGTCATTAAAAGGTTTTATCGAGATTAAGAAATCTAGTATGGGTGTGGGAGTGGTCAAGACGCCTTAGGTTATGATTAAAAACCCACATTAAGATCACTACTCACAATGTTGGATGAAATTATTAAGCGAAACTCTATCATGCAAAATAGTCATATCATTGCCATATCTGGTAAGGGCAAAGTTATCATGACAAACATTCAAATGGGCTTGATTTAAGTTTTTTTGTGTAAAGAATGACTATACACATCTTGGTATAAAGGATTATTTTATGTGATCATTCAAAACCCTCTTACCTACACATTAGATTGACCTTCCATTATAAATCTAATCTAAATTGATGTGAATGAGGCTTCTCAGATTTGATGGCCGAAGTCCACCCATCAAATCCTTCCAGTGTCACACTCTCAGGTGGTGAGGTAGTGTCAAAATGATCTATTTTTATCTGCCTAGGACTGTCATAGACCCATTCTATTTTTGAAATTAAACTTTTTAAGATACTTTCTCTCAGGGAATTTTCTTTTTTACCGAACCCTCCTAGAATTTGTAATTCCTTGGATGTAATTATTTGAAACAATAGATTAGCTAGGTCAGTGTCAACCCTTTTCACATGGATTGTAACTAGATGAGAAAAGAGAGAAAAGTATGCTTTTATTGTTACCCCCACCACACGATATTTTGAATTGGTTTCACTATGGCTGCATATATACCATCTACTGAGACGTTGAATCATGCTTGGGCTCCATATGCTATCTAGGTTTAAATTTGTTGCCATTTGTTTGCTAGAATTATTTCTAGTATTAATCTGACAAGTGAGACACTTATTTTGTAGGTGGATTGAATAGAAAATGTTTTGTAGGCTTGGATTGTAGGTGCAAAAGTAAAGGTTCTTGAGTTTAAATCCAAATGAAATGAATCTGGGTTCAAATCTGTTGCCATTCATTTGCTAGAATTATTTGATGTAAAATAGCCAATGAGGCACATCGTTTATATGTTTTGACTTGCCAGTGAGGCTGAAATCAGTGAGATTTCTGTTTAGCCAGTGAGGTTGTAACCAATGAGGTTTTGCTTTGCCAGTGAGGCATTTGTTAGTGAGACATTGTAAATTTTTTTCAAAGTGATCAATCATATTTGTTCATGCATTTTAGTCTTCATTTCATGGTGCTTCTCTCAACATTTGAATATCTATGATACTTGAAGTTTATATGCATAAATTTGTGAGGATTAATTAAGTTAGATTTGATTTGTAACTTGAATCATTGATTCATCCAAATAAATGACTAAACAATGACTAAATAAATGACTGCAATGACTAAATAAATGACTACCATGACTAAATAAATGACTACCTTGAATAAATAAATGACTAAATAAATGACTACAATGACTAAATAAATGACTACCATGACAAAAATAAATGACTACAATGACTAAATAAATGACTACCATGACTAAATAAATGACTGCAATTTTTAGTATTTTTTTAGTCATTTATTGTTTTTTAATCAATGACCAGTTAACAACAATCAATCACTAAATTAATGACTAAATATACTACCAAATTGATGACTAAATATACT
This sequence comes from Cunninghamia lanceolata, assembly GCA_027924645.1. Taxonomy (NCBI): domain Eukaryota; kingdom Viridiplantae; phylum Streptophyta; class Pinopsida; order Cupressales; family Cupressaceae; genus Cunninghamia; species Cunninghamia lanceolata. The sequence goes on from BSBN01000828.1 coordinate 5,790,161, forward strand.
ACCAAATTACCAAATATACTACCAAATTGATGACTAAACATACTATCGAATTGATGACTAAATAGACTACCAAATTAATGACTAAAATTTGTTTAGTCATAAATTTGGTCGTGAGATAAATGACCAGCAATAAACTACCAATGGTCACGTGACCAAACTAATGGTCACATGACCAATTTTTGGTAGTTTTTTTAGTCATTTATTTCTATTTTTCTACTAGTGATTTCTAAGCCAATTGGGAGGTGGTCAGAGCCTCATAGAGGGATGATTTTTCTCTCCATGCTGAAGAGAAATCTACTTATATCTCCCTTGAACAAAAATCTATCAAGCTTTTCTTGCAATGTTACAAAAACCTTTCCTCCTATTAGTCTAGGTGAATTTGTCGTTGCCCAACTGAATGTCTATCAGCATATTTCTTTCTACAAAATTTTTGAAATATATTTGTGATTGGAGTTTTCTGCCTACCCCACCTTCTTTATCCTCTATGCTAAGAATGGCATTGAAGTCTCCTCCCAAAATGAAAAAATTGAAGGTAGGGTTGTTACAGATGACATCTAATTCACTCCATACTTCTCTTTTAAGAATATAAGAATTGGGGCCATACACATTGATTAACAGAAAACACAAATTAGACACCAAGCTTCTTACCTTGCAAGCTATCCATCCCCTGTTAGAAGCAACCTCTTCAATCAACACATTATGTGGTTTCCATAAAGTGATTAGTCCTCCAGAGGGGCCAACAACATTAACACCCAACGATTTCCAATGTTTCAGACTCTTTGCCAACTTTTTTTTTTCCTATTCTTCCACTTTAGTTTCTTGTAAGAGACAGATGTATGTCTGAAATGAGTCCAAACAATGCCTTAAAAGGCATTTTTTGTTAGGGGTGTTCAGGCCCCTAACATTCCATGACATGATTTTCATTGTTGTTCAGGAAGGGGACCCCCCTTCCTACTTTCAGCATCTCATGAATCTTTAGTTGACTGCTTGCCTCCCCATCCCACTTGAGTTTTTCCTTATTCGAGATACGACCTCTTGAATTATGCTCCCCGTAGTCTGGGGAGAGCTTGGTAGTCTCCTTTTGTCCTAATCCCAAAAGACTGCTTGTCAAAGGATCTTTTTCTGAGCATATGAGTTTTGGAGAGGGGGAGGTGACTTCTTCCACCGACCAAAGATCTCCATTCCTCTAGTTTGAATCAGCCATCCAGTCATCTGCCACGTCTTCTTCCCCTACTTTGAGGGAGCCCTCTTTGGTTGCCTTCACCAATTCCAGTAGCTCATTGCCAAATTCAATTAGGGATTCAAGATCCTCCTTTTATAGATTTGGATTCATGGCGTTTAGAGTCTTAGAGATCTTCATATTTAGGCTTTGTGTGATATTGACCACATTCTCTAGAGAGAGTGGTCTCGGCATACCCCTGGCCACCAAGTCTTCAACCGGAGCACATTTCTCCCTCAAAATCTGATCTAAATTCATAGGTTGTGGGACTTTAGATGAACCAGAGATGTCTTGATTACCTTGAAGTTGTTTAAGCTTAGTCTTACTTGCCTCTACCAAGTTTTCTTTGTTGTCTGTGGATTGATGCTTCTTCTTGAGAGAACCACAGCATTCAGAGTGGTCCATATTTCCTTTCGACCCATCACCTTCGAGATCCCCAACCACCTGCTCTGGATTTGTCTTCTTCACCTTAATAGGGGGTTGATCCCAAGAGTGCCAACCCAAAGTATCGATCCAGCAGCCCTCTGGCTTAGGTTCAAAAACCAAATGTTGTTTAAGGGTTCTCCAATTCATGTATATCTTGATTTATCTCCATAAGGGTTCAAAAAGCTGATTCTCCACACATATCTTGATAGAGGTTCCCTCTTCGTCGCGATCCTTCCATTCTTCCGCACAAATGTACTTCCCTAGATAGTTCCCTATTTCTTCCAAAAAATTCATCTCCCAAAATTCCAGTGGAAGCTTAGGTAGCTTATACCAATCCTGGACGTATTCCATCCTGTGTCTCCTAGGGTCAAAGCCAACTTGCCATTTGCAAAAGTAAAATCCATATCCATCCATTAACCAAATTCCATCCATAATTTCTATTCTAATTTCCACTGAAGGATAGATAACCAAAAAAAACCATTGGATAAAGCTTTGAGACTAAAATTCTTACCCCATCTTTCTTGCCACCAGTGCGTCAAGTCGTCCCAATTTAGAAAAAAAACCAAACCATCTTGCAATTAGCCCCAATTTTTTGAGTCGCTCTATTGACGAGCCCAACAGTCTAGACCCCAGCACCATAGTCTTTTTATTGCCTAGTTCTTTGGTCGCTCCCCTACCCTCAAAGGCCTTCTTACCAATACCACCCTCTCTAATGATTCTAGGATTTCTCCTGTGTAAAAAATGATTTCGTCCTTGGCTCCCCAATGGATCACGGTTTTCCTTCCACCTCTTGTTGCGTCCGAAGGAGCGATTCCTGTTGAAATCCCACCGATATCTTCCAAATCCTCCTTGATCTTGAAAGTTGAACCTTCGTTGATCCATACATATGCACCACTCTTTTGCCTTTGCCCTATCCTAGATCATTTCTAAGGGAACTTCCTTCTCTACTTCAGTAGCCCAAGATCGGAAACCTTGCCTCAGCTCTCCACCATTTGCATTGCCAATTGAATCACCCTTTCATTCCAAGTTTTCTTTCTTATTTTTGCCTTCACCTTCTGCAACTTTGCAGTTTTCGCTCTGCTCTATTTCCGCCCTATCCTCACCTAATTTACGAAAATTCATATGTTCTTACTGATATTAATTTTTACATATTTATTTCAATTATATACTATAGTTTTGTTACATATTTTAAATAAAATATGAGAGAAATGGTCAAAACTAAGAAACAAGAGAGATCAAGCCACTACCCTCAAGAAGACTTGTTTCACTTAGCTCCTGGTAAATGAGGCTCAACAAGAATGAGAGGGGAGGGTAAATCTTAAATTTGATTTCCACATATCTCGATGTCAAATGAATAAAGCTTTATGTGGCCATAAAGTGGAACAGAGAGAGACATAGAAAAAGCGAAGAGATAGATGAAGAGAGAAGGGGATAGAGAGAGAAAGGAGATAGAGAAAAGAAGAGAGGTAGAGAGACGAAGAGAGGATGAGACAAATAGATATAGAAAAAGAGAGGTAAAGTGAGAAATCTCAGAGAGAGGAGAGAGAGAAACATAGGGTGAGAGAGAAGAGACAGGGAAATAGAGACAGAAAGATAAAAATAAATAGAGGGCTAGACAAGGAGAAAAAGATATATATATATATATATATATATATATATATATATATATATAGAGAGAGAGAGAGAGAGAGAGAGAGAGAGAGAGAGAGAGAGGAGGGAAATAGAGACAGAGAGTGATAAAAAGAAATAAAGAACTAGAGAGGGAGACATATATATATATATATATATATATAGAGAGAGAGAGAGAGAGAGAGAGAGAGAGAGAGAGAGAGAGAGAGAGATAAATTAGGAGAGAGAGAGAGGGGAGGGAGAGAGAAAGAGAGAGCAAAAGATAGAGGAGAGAAATCGATAAAACAAAGAAGAGAGGTAGAGTGAGAAATTTCAGAGAGAGAAATCTTATCTAGAGAGGACGTGTGTAAGAGAAGGGGGAGGGAAATAGTGACAGAGAGTGATAAAAAGAAATAGAGAACTAGAGAGGGAGACACACACACACACACACACACACACACACACACACACACACACACATATATATATATATATAAAGAGAGAGAGAGAGAGAGCCTTTCAATTTCAAGTAGAGAAGGATAGCGAGAGATATAGATAGAGGGATAGAGAGAAAGGTAACGAGATAAAGAGGGAGAGAGATATAGATAGAAAGAGAGTGAAAATAGAGAAAAAAGAGACAAAAAAAGGATAGAGAGAGATATAGATAGAGGGATAGAGAGAGGTAAAGAGATAAAAAGGGAGAGAGATAGAGAGAGAGATACTGAAAATACAGAAAGACAAAAAAGATATATAAAGAGAAAGAGAGATAGAGAGGAAGAGAAAAGAAGCGAGAGGGAGAGAGATATGAAGTGAGAAAGATAAATAAATTAGGAGACACAGATAGAGAAGATAGATGAAGAGAGAGAGAGAGGTACAAAGATAGAGGAGAGAGAGGGGAGAGAGGGAGAAAGAGAGAGCAAAAGATAAAGTGAGAAATAGATAGAGAAAAGAAGAGAGATAGAGAGACAGAGAGAGGACGAGACAAAGAGATAGATAAGAAGAGAGGTAGAGTGAGAAATCTCAAAAAGGAGAGAGAGAAACACAGGGAGAGAAAAATCTTAGAGAGGAAGTGTGTGAGAGAGAAGGGGAGGGAAATAGAGATAGAGAGATAAAAATAAATAGAGAGCTAGAGAAGGAGACAGAGATATATATAGAGACCTACAGAGATAAACGAGGAGAGAGAGAGAGATAGAGAGAAAGAGATAGAGCAAAAGGGAGAGGTAGAGTACCTTTCAATTTCAAGTAGAGAACATAGCTACATGCATAACCTTCCCATGAATAATTATTTCCAAATTTTACCTTTACCACCCATCACAATTGAAGAGACATTTCCTAGAACACAAAATCATTACCCATCATGGGATTAAAAAACTAAGCTTAACTACATAAACATAGTGACAAAAAGTATTTCATTCTGTGATAGACTTGAGGTTGCAGTCAAGCATTCCAATAGAAAACCCTACATTAAAGATCAAGCTATGGTACTTTTACAATGAAAAACTAGAGCTTGGTATGTGTTGGTTCAAATCATCTACTCAAACTTTACTTACCACTATAAAACAACAACACACGTCATTACATGGTTTCAATGTTCAAATGATGACCATGATTCAACAAATCAAAAAAGACCCAAAAAATGAATGCAAATATTCTATGTACTCTCTTTTTCATAATACTAATATTACAAACAAATAAAAAATTCCTTTTTGCTACTCTTACAAATAAGGGAGAGGGGCCAGTAGCCGCCCACCCTAACTTCGCGCACGTCAAGCTCATAGTTAGACATATCGGATTTTGACGATTTTTTTTGGGTTTCTCCGTATGCGACCGAAGAGCTTAAAGCTATTCTTTCAGCTTCTGGGCACTTACACATTTCCCTGTAGGACGCGTTATGTGCACATGGGTCAAAAAAATGTCATTTCAACATGTCGCCCCATACATGTGCAACGATGTGCCAGTAACCGCTCACCATCACATTTGTACACTTGTCTTAATTTTATTGGTTAATTTACAAATGTATTGGTGCATTTGTGAACATGTATTGGTGCATTTGTGTTAATTTATTAGGTTAGTATTTTACATGTATTGGTTCTTTTTAAAAATGTAATTGGAGGTTCAAGTGATTAAAAACATAACGGTTATTGGGGCGTGGGTGGCGACTGGTCCCTAAAATTTAAAGTTACAAGCGAGATAGTCAAAGCTGTTAAAGGATCACGGGATTACGCACTTTTCACCACTACAATTTAAATTTGGGCAAGATTTATGAACAAATCCTGATAGAGTATGTTTCTTCTACTAGGTACGGAATAGGGGTCAAACCTACGACTTTCTGCTTAGGAAATAGACGCTCCATCCACTGAGCTACAGGCGCTCACTTAATTTGAAGCTTTACATCTCTTTTATATTAAAAAATAAACTATGCTCAAGAAATTGTTGCTCCTGTTGTTTTTGAAAAAAAACTTATAATATACAGCAGAGAAAAAAACGCAAATCGAAGTGAACGTGCCGCAGTGGTTATCGGGCATGACTAGAAATCATGTGGGCTCTGCCCGCGCAGGTTCGAATCCTGCCGCCCACGTGCAAATCTTGTAGTCTTGTGTTTTTTTTCATCGGAACAACGTTTTTGTTCAAATAGTTTCTTAGAGGGAAATGAGAATGGGCTCGTAAGGACCTTTAACAAACCACAAATTTTGTTTCCATTGTTTATGATAATAAATGCAACCAGGCTTCATCGGTCGGTGGCTGTAGTTTAGTGGTGAGAATTCCACGTTGTGGCCGTAAAGACCTGGGCTCGAATCCCAGCAGCCACATATAGAATGATTGATTCAGCTAAAACTTGGACCCTTTTCAGGGAAAAAAAATGCATCCCTAAATTCGTTGTCGACTTCCAAGCATAATTTTAAAAATGTAACCCAAGCGTGCGAGAGGTACGGGGTTCGATACCCTGCATCTCTATGACATATTGTTGTCTCCGCTCCTCTTAGCCCGCGTTATTTGAAATTTGTTTCTTTTTAGCTCCACATTGGAAGTACTTTTGGACTACAAGTTTTTAATGGAAAAGAGTGTCCCGTTGTCTATAGAAACATTCCTACATTCATTCTTTCTTATATTTCGGTTTCAATTCTCTCTTCTTCAAATCATATGCATCACTAATTAATTTTTTTTTAAAGTTTTCACATTAATTTTTTAAGTTATATCCACTAGCAATTGCACTTGAAGTGCAATAGGCACACCGATAGGTACTTTGAAAGGTTCCTTATTTCCTAACAATGTCAATCAATGAAAACAAGAATCCATCTTCTTAAAAAAACCATCTAGCAAATTAAAAACATAATCAAGCTAACTTTCGGTATCACAAGAAGATATCCAAGGCCAAAAACCTATCCAATATTACACAACCACAATAGATTCAAGGCTAATGAGAGATCGAACAACAACTATTATAGCAGGCACCCTAGCATGAAACCAATGCTTGTAGAAAAGGAAGGGATGGGTGCATTTGCCTTTGCAACAAAAGCCACACCCACTATCATCATCACAACCACAACTACAACAAAAACAAATTGCTTTGCTCCTCCCATTGCTAATAACAATATTATGGAACAACTTTATCATTTAGGGTTTCTAAAGACTAATCTAGCTTGCATTGCAAGCATCCTGTTGCTCAAGGTGCTAACTACCCAACCATACAAGATGACAGAAAAAATCAAGACACATGAGTGCCAACTGTGATTGATAATTTGAAACTATTGTAAGAACCTACTAAGATACCACAAATACTCTAGAATTCCTACTCAAATTCAACACATCAATGAAACTAAGAAAAATACAGAAAACATAAGTTATACCTTGCAAACTGATTTATCCTTTTCATTCCATTGTCTCCTATCTTCTCAATGATCTTGTTGATAATGATATTGCTCTCAGAATTGTATTTCTTTGCTTTCCAAGATGACAATGAGATGAATGGAATTGTGGATGCAAATATGCAATGTGAAGGATTTCTACAATGCAAAGCTAATGATAATGATATGAAGTCGTTGATATTGATAATGAGGATAATGATATGCAACTATGAAGCTAAATGATAATGCAAATGGGGGGGGCAAAGGCACACTTGATTGCTTGATGGAATTTTTGCAGCATGTAAGTACTATAGCTCTTATGATGCAAAATGAAGGTGAGGAACTTGCTTTTATAGGCTAAGGAGGCTCAAATCCAAGTGTCAAAAGATCCACGGTGGAAGAATAAGTCTTGTCACATGTATGGTCAAGATCAAATTGGTTGGGATGAGGGATATAAATGTGGAAGATGTTCCTACTACGATGACAAGGTGGGGTAATACGTGGAACCATAAGCCACATGTCATGATGCTCACAAAGACCATTGAAACAAAGGTGGAAGACCAAGAGAAGAACATGGAGGAAGGAGTCCTTGGTTGTTGGAATGTGAGAGGGAATATAGGATTTGGAAGACAAGTGTCTTTGACCATGTTTGATGGTTGAGAAGATATAGGGCACATGTTTGAGAGGATTAATGACTAATTAAATATTAAGAATATTTAATTATTGGAGCAACATGATGAGGTGTCTAACGATGTGGATTTTAGACATAGGACTTTGTCTTAGAGGAAATAATTAAAAAATTTAGGATTATTTGATTAGATATGACTTTAGAAGAATTTAGGAATATTTAATTGTTGGAAGAATATGATAAATGTGAACCAAATAAATAAATTACGATATTTATTTATTGATAGAAGAATAAAAATAAAATAAATATTAAAATATTTATTTAATTTGACTCGAGCCATTTTTATGTGTATACATTTTGCCCCTCTTTGAGACAATGTGTTTGATCACGTTGTTTCAAAGAAAAATTTTCTAAGTATGATACATGCCCCAATTTGCCCTTGGTACAAGTTAAATGATGGTAGGATGCCCCCTCGAGAGATTGGTCGAGTTGGATTTTGGAAGAAATGATGGATGATCTCACGATGAAGAAGAATGAATGACACGATTTGCGGATGAAAAATTCAGGTGATGGAGAATGAAAAATGATGAAAAACATGATATGTATGTGCAAAGTCAAACACCACCAGTTAGGGTTCACTTGGCTATAAATAAGGATGTGGGGTCTCTTTTCTATTCATTTGCATACTTGTCATTTGAGGAGAGATTATAGGGAGCCCTAGTGCATAGCATAGTAGAGCAGTCGACAAAGATGCAACATATTCCGATAGAGAACCACAGGTTCAAGAGGGATCCGGTGATTCGGGTGGCCAACAGAGTATGGACCCCCGTTATGTATGCTGTTAATTTTGGTCGAAGTGCATTTATTACAGTAAAAAATTAGGGTCAAACTTGTCAGTTTTGTATGCGTTGTTTTGTTATTTCTGTGCATTATATGATAATTATTCTTGCACATCCCTTTCGATTTCGTGCATCTGAGAGCTTAATCGATGCATATGGGATATTTTCACATCTAGTAAACAGTCTTACGCATACATGATAAAGTCACGCATTTGAAGAGGGGTTTCGCACATATGCGTGATTTAGTGCATTTAAACAACAGTCCTGCACATTTAATTAGGTCTTGCGCATGCAATTAGGGGTTCGGCGCATGCACTATGGAATCACGCATTCGACTAGGGTTTTGGTACATATGATATGATACTTCGCATCTGGTCTAAAAATGTGCATATAGCGTCTGTTTCTATGCATTTGTTTGAATTTGCGCAAATGATAGGAGCTTCTACACATAGAGTACAAAGCTGCGCTTTTGAAAAACAGAGCTGTACATCTGATAAAAGTGGTCAATTACTTAGCTGATTTGATTAAGTCAGCATCTTGATCGATGTTGGCCAACTGATAGGTCATCTTCGAGATTGATAGAATCTCAAAAGAGATGATAGGATGAGTTTAATGATAGGATAACTAAGTAACCGTTTTGATAGATTTGATAGATATGCAGCTTAGTTGATTGGTTAACGTGCTTGTGTTATTGATTGCAGGAGGAGTTAGATGATGTTTTGATGTCACCCAAACATGACCCCATAATGGACGCTCCTTGTGTGCCTGAGAAAATATAGCAGTACCCTGGGGCATCCCCTGGACCCTACCAAATTGTCGGAGCACACGAGAAATGATATGTTGCTCAAGAATATAGGGGGTCCTCCCTATCAACCACCGCGTCTAAAAATAATATGGTAACTTTGCAGCATCCTCATTCCATGCCTCATAATTGAGGTACGGACGCCACTCAACTGTGTCCACATTATTTAATGCATGTCTCTAGTACTCCATCTTTCCTAGCTTGGGCTGGGAAAGGCTCTCCTAAAACATGTAGGAGTAGGGTCTATCTCTGCCTCTAACTCCCATCCCGATCGGCTGTGTGATAGCTATGTGGCACCATGCCCAAATCTGCAACAAGGAAACTCCAGCCGATAGGCTCAGAATTCCATCATATACGAACTGGTGAAGATCATGGTATAAGTATGCAAGAAGGAAAACACCCTAGGCAAAGCGTGTCCCCTTAGATATCATCCTCTCTAGAGTCCTCCCCCATCCATCCGCAAATCCATGTGATCTCCTATTCGAGCAGACCACACCTCCAATCAACCTTGATAGTATAGCTGGCAGGGGCTCATAGTAATCGATCACATCAGCCCAATTGATCTCTATCCCCTCAATGTCTGCATCATCGAACACTCGTCGACACTCCACCAATTGAGCTCCTGAGTGTGACTCATACTCCACTAGCTCTCCATGTATCATAATCTGCAGAATTCGATGCACATCCTCTAAGGTCACTGCAATCTCTCCAGTCGGCAAGTGAAATGTGTCGTGCTCACTATGATATCTCTCCCCCAGCGTAGTTAGTAGCCCCAAATTCACCTAAATCTCAAGCATAAAGCAAACATACCACAATCCAACTAATCCAAGAACCAAGTAATCGGTCTCGGTCAAATAAGGTCATAGCAACTGAGTAACGGGAAATCTCTCCTCTAAAATGGAATACATAAAGAAATATAAGATCTGAGAAACCTCTCTAGCTCCTCAACTCACTCTTGCCACATATTCTAGATGTGCTACCATGGTTCCAAGTGCATCCCAATGGTGATCAACACTACCTAACCATGTGGGATCCTAAGGCTCACCCCTCTAGACTAGGAGACAAACACCGATTATCAAGCACAAATATAGAACACAAGATTTGCCTCAAGATTGGTTTTTAGTGCATGTAACTTTCAAGATTTATTTAAAAAATATATTTATCAGAATGGGGAAAAAATTAATCCATTCACTAAAGTTTCAAGTTATAAATACAAAAAAAAATTGAAGGAAAAAAAATGAAATTTACTATACAAAGAGATACATCCCACTTAACCTCATTTTTCAACATTTTACCAAAAATGTTATTAAAAATAACATTCAAATTGTTATTAAAAAATAAAAAAAACATAAAATACACTAAAAAAATCTACGTTTCATTAGTTTAAATCTTTTCAAAATTCAAAACATATATGTCACTTTCTAGTGATTAAAGTTAAAAAGTTAGATTACTGTTAGCCATTTCCTTTATAAAAGTGGGACACAAATTTGAATTTTCACCCTAGAAGGATTGAAGATGGATCCAAATAAATCTTATAAAATCATTAAGTTGTTGGAACCAATAAGTATAATAGAGGCTAGAATTTTTTGGACATGGGTTGGTGAGCTTCTATCTGAAATTCATTAGGTACTTTTGTGTCATTTGCATAACCTTTAATATAGCCAGGAGTAGAGAGATGACATTCACCTTGAATGAATACTTCACAACACACTCTAATAGGATAAATAATGTTTTACAACCACTCAACAAACTAAATTTGAAGACTCTCTAAAGGGATGCAACTCTACACAGAAACTACACACACCTAGTCATTAAACATGATCACACAATCCATGTTTTTGTATTAATTTTAGAAATTAATCATATGCTCTTGTTTACTTATTTTTCAAAGATCATGAATACTCTTATAACACTCCAATAGATTGATTTAAACAAGGTGTAATGCCCCAACTTAGATCAAGACATTAAAGGACAAAACACAAGGTATCAAAATTTTCATGTTACAAATGTGACATACACATGTTACAACTCATTCTCGCACACACGAAATTGTCAAAATTGAACAACACCATGACCAAAGAACACAACAACATTACCTTATACATATTTGGACAAGGTTGTAAACACAAACATAATAACACCAATGGAAGATAGAAAAGCATAAGACAACTTAAAAGCATATTTGCATAAATATAAATCCTTAATAGGCTACACCACTTACCTCATCTAAAAATGATATGCTCTCACCATTATATTTATCATATAAAGACTCACAATTTCATAACTTTCATTTTCAAGTAAATTTACATGTCATATGCATGCATACAAATTTTCATTTCCATATACATTTCCAACCAAAGATCATTTATAAATAAGGTTACACCATCATCTCCACATCCCAAAAACACATGGATGGGAGATTTTCAATATACAATGATGATACAATGGTTCAATTATAACATAAACCAAGATTATAACTCTCTCAAATGTAATACATAAAGAAAGATAAGAACATAGGAACCTCTCTAGATCCTCAACTCACTCTTGCCACATATTCTAGATGTGCTACCATGATCCCAAGTGCTCCGAATGGTGATCAACACTACCTAACCGTGTGGGATCCTAAGGACCACCCCTTTAGACTAGGAGAGAAACACCATGGTTATCAAGCACAAATATGGAACACAAGATTGGCCTCAAACACAAAACAAACAAGATGATTTCTCAACACATACTTGGAGACAATTGATGGAGTCATAGTAGGAGGGTCCAAAGAAGGATTGTCCAACTATGTAGACAACACAACAATACACACATGACTAATGGAAAATAACCAAGATATCATAGGAAAAACATTTTCATTGATTTAAGCTTGTGCGATTACCACCATGATTACAACCACATAATTTGCTGCAATGGGCCCTCTTACATTCTAGGCTACAACTAATTGATTAAAATTAAGATTCACAAATGGGTAGTCACCAGAAGGCTCCTTACATGTACAAACACTAAAATATGGAAACACCACTTCCAGAACTTGCCACATGGGCTACACAATTATAATACAATATAACTTCAGAATTCTACAACTACTCTACTATAATGGCATCCACTTAAATCCCCATACACTTCCTTAAATTGTACCGCACATCATACTCCTTGTACCTTCACTCAACCTATTAGACCTCACCCCTCGCTACTGAAACTCACTTTCTAACCTTCTCACTTACCTTCAAACAATTTACAACCAAGTATAAATAACATCCTCAAATTTCCCAAATGATCTATGCAGCCATAAGATGGTGCAAACCCCCAAAACCACATGAAAGGTTTCACCAACAAAAAAATAAAAAAACTTACAAATTCAAATAGTAAAATGGTGGAGAACCTCCACATAGTTCACCACATAACTCTCCAATGGTTAATTGCAACCTCAAAAATATTCCTCTATTATTATAAAATCCAAATAACCCTCCACAAATAGAAACAGTCTCAACTATGCACAACTATTAACTTGCAGACACTCACAAACCAATTTACCATCTTCTACTCATCCAAATCTTTTGAAACTTTAACACTAGATCCATCAATTACAAATAAAACTTATTCCAAAACCGCAAGAGCCAATCTCGTCATGTGGTGAAATATACTAACATTATCTATCACATACCAATAACCGCAATCTAACAAATCAACAAACCACTAAATTAAACCACAAAATCCATCCTTTTAGACATGATACAAGTTTTCCATAATGCCTAGGAATGCTCCTACATCAACAATCAATCAAATTAAACGCAAGGAATAAGAGAAGGTATGTGAAGGAGAGGAGTGACATCTTACTCAACATTCCAAAGCACAAGTAGGGAACATGAGACATTGACATATCTCCAACTTAGTTATCACCAGAAGGAATATTCTTCATTTAGAATTACACAATGACCACTAATGGATCGGTCCCAATGATGCATTGCACTTGAACTACATATGGATCTATTCCAATTTAATGTATTGCACATCAACCACATATGGATTGATCCTGATATGAATTCATTTTATCTCTTATTATAACATTGTACATCAACCACATATGAGTTGGTATCGATGTTATGTTGTTTAGTTCAACCCATTTTCAATTTCTTCATTACATATTGCACATCAACCACAAGAAGGTTAGTCCCAATGTTTATGAATTTATCTATTAAGTTCTTTTCTATATTTCTCAAACATTTCACATCAATGTACCTCATATGGATTGGTCCCATGTTTCACTCAAATCCTTCAACTTGATCCCATTTCCTATAACTATCTAAAGGGACCAATTTTACACATGAATTTTAGGATGGGTATAAAAAAGGTTGTCACACCCATGCACAAAGTCTCCACCTATGCCATTTAACTACATTTTTAATCATACATAATGTCACAAAATAAACCCCCCCAAAATGAAATCTTTTGCAAAACATAACTGTAGACACCCAAATTTGTCCCAAATTTGTGTATGTCTTGCAACACCTTGTTAAACCATTATCCTAGACATCATAAGCCATTTTGTCCTAAATCCCACTCTTAATCCCATTTATCCATTAGCCAATTAATTAAATAAATTTTATTTATTTAATTAAAATCCCATTTAATCCCATCCTCATCCTACTTAGCCAATTAATTAAATAAATTTTATTTATTTAATTAATTCCACATCATATCCCAATCATATCCTATCCTCATCCCAATTAATTAAATAAATTTTATTTATTTAATTAATTTCCACATCATATCTTATCCCATCCTATTCATCTATCCAATTAATTAAATAAATCTTATTTATTTAATTAATTTCCAACTCATATCACAACTAATTCAAATATTTTATTTGAATTAAGTCCTCATCTTTTATCACATTCCAACACTTGTCCAATCAATCATGTGTTGTAGTACAACTTTTATCTTTCACATGCACAACTAATGGGAGCTAATTTTAGTATTTATCTATACAAGCACACCTAAGCCTTATCTTCCCTTGCCACATGTCAATTGACTACAATTTCTTAATGTGCAAGATAACCGAATCAATCCTATCCATCCATTTCATCTAAAGCCCTAATTGATCCTAGCCATCCATTGGAACCAGGCCTTTCCTATAAAACAAGCCTCTCTTGAGCCATTAGAGGGGGATGGAGGATTCTTCTTCATGCAACCTCACTCTGCTGAATTTTCATCTCAAGCCATTATCCATCATCTTCAATCCATCTAGCTTGCATCCTTATCAACGTTATGCTGTGGAATCGAGCAATCAACACAACAAAGCGATCAATCAATCAAGCTCATCTTGCATCTTCGAGGTATTGAATTATTTGGGTTTAGGTTATGCATTTCTTTGTTTGATCATTTCCATTTGCAAATCCAAATTTTTCATTATACATTTTGGCATGCCCGGTGGGACTCACGTCCTTGATTAACTCTCTTGTTTGAGTTGTTTTTATGAAGTTTAGATCTCTTGGAGCGCCAATCTTTCATTTTTGCAAGCTTTTGTAGCAAAAATTTGCATTTTTCTAACCCTAGTTTGCAAAGATTTGGCTAAAAATGTATGTAGATGATCTCTTAGCCCAAATCTAACCTCACCATTGCATCTGAGATGCTATTTCCATAAATTTTGAGTACAAATTTGCCTAAATTTGATGAAAAATGGAGCATTTGGTGAAGAAAACAACAACCAGTCTGCAGAAATCCGCCTCTGGTAATTCAGGTCGCCTCTGATCAAATAGCAGTCGCCTGGGCTAAATCAGCTCGCCTTTGATCAAATAGTAGTCACTTATGGTCAAATTTGGCTCGCTTATAAACAAACAGTCATAAGCTTTTGGTAAAATTCAGTTCGCTTTTGAACAAAAACAGATCGCTTCTAGTAAACTTGGTCGCATATCGTTAATATTTGTATTTCGTCACCTGAAACTTTCCAGATCACTTTTGGGCTATTATGCGTCACTTCTGGTCCTTTGTTGGTCGCATATAAGCTATTACTTGTCACTTCCATCCATTTTTGCATTGCTTATGAGCAAAAAAACCACCGCTTTCTGCATATTCATGTCGCTTCTGCACTTAAATCAGCTGCCTATAGTGCTTTTGTGGATTGCTTTTATTCGGACAGACATCACCTTTGGCATGATTTGAATCGATTTTATCTTGAAAGTACCCATTTTTGGTATAAATGAATCGCTTTTAGTCTAACAGTGATCGCATTTTGTAGAGTTAGGGTTTTTGTCACTTATTTTTATTTTGCAGATACAGGTCACTTAAAGGCTGAAATCGGTCGCTTTTGGCTTTTCTGCATCACTTACAAGCCTACAGAGATCGCATCTAGTGTTTTTTGAGTTGCATTTGATCTATTGGGGATCACCTATGGTAAAACAGTGGTCGCTTCTAATCAACAGTAAATCACATCTGGCAACTGTAACTTGCTTCTAGTTGCTGTCATTGTGCATCTTGGTGTTTCTATCATAACTTTCACATACGGAGGCCAAATTGTGCAAACAAGGACTCGCTAGAAAGCTAAGAGGATGACCTACACAGTGGAGTAGGTCTTATTAGGTGACTATATCATTTTACCATCTTTTTTATCAGTCAAAGTTTAGTTTCATTGCAAACTTCATTTGAGCATAACTTGAGCAATTTTGATCAGTTTTCAACGAATCTTTTTTTTAAATTGCTTAGAATCTCCTGAAATTTTTGTCTATGCAATCTATTTTCTATATCAGATCATCTTCATAATGTTTTATTAGATTCTTCATTTTTTGCAAAATAGTTTCTTATGCAAGTTCACTTGGTCTTTTTCAATTTTTTTGACTTTCAGGAGCATCTAACGAGCTGGAGCAGCAGCGGCATCATCATCTACAAAATATTTGGATAGAAAATTAACCAGGTGCAATCATTTCATCTCTTATCTTCTAAACTTGTTTGCAAACACATTTGGACTTTGGGATTAAAACGAACATTGTTTGCTATCACATCAAAACATTGGGCTAAAACGAACCATTGTCTTTCATTACATTTAGATTTGGGCTTTAAAACAAACAAGTGCTTACATTGTCTTCCACACATTGAATTTCTAAGGTTAATGAACCCCATGCGAGTGTGACCAAATAAATGTGTATGCTCTCTCCTCACGTCCTAACACGAACTTGGAGATCAAAAACATTTACTTGTGTTGCTTTTGTTTAGCCTTAGAGAGGTCTGCCTTGGTATCCACCCCAAGAGAATGACCTCAAGCGGTACTTTCATCCGGTCCGCTATAAAAATCAGAGGATAAGGCGAAAGCTAAGTCTAACCGGTATTAGCGCTCACCATACAGTGCTAACTTGAAAGGAGGTGTAGTATATATTAAAACTCCTAGTAGGGTTAGTTAAAGTCTTAAGTGGCTTGCTAGATGCTCGTGGGGTGCCGGTCCCCCAGATTTTCACTAGAACCTCCTTGTGATAGTGGCCTTGCCTTAACTAGGACTTGTTGAAGTGTCTTCACATGCTTTCTTAACCATCATCACATTCTTCCAAACTAAAACTTGCTTATGTGTCTTGTGTGAGTGATGCATGTGTGTATATGTATAATCATTTGTTTGAATATTGCCACATCAAGCTCTAAACACTCAAACACATAAAGACAAGTCATCCTACACATTCTTCCGATAACATTCAAACCCAATCACTTTCATCCCAAACATAGCCTAGTTATCATCCAGCCCTTCATATCCACATCATCATCCAAATCCCTAAACAAGCACTTGCTAAAAGGACTTAAGACAAACACTTGGTGACAACATGTTTACACTAGAAGACCCAAAAATTAAATTCCAAAGATTCCTCCAAAATCTTTATCAAGGATCACAACCCCTCAACCAAGATGCCATTGAAATATTACAATTCTTCATCTAAGAAGCTCAACCCCATGCAAGCCAATCACCTCAACTGCAACACTCCATAGCCCAAGTCCAACACCTTTTAGCCACTAGTCAAGCTCGACAAGTACAACAATCCTTAGCCACTTCCTATCAACGTAATCCACCTTATAGCCACATGTCATATCCATCCACTTCCTATCAACTTAATCCACCTATCCACCAAGTCAATGCCACATCAACCTATGAACATCCACCTCAAGCTTATCCAATCCCTCATGCCATCATTCCAATGCACTACCAAGCCCATCCACAAGGCAATCAAGTGATATCACAAGAACAACATGCAAGTCCCAATGGCCTTTTGTATATAAATCAAGTGAGCACAAGTCAACCTTGCCAACAAGATCAAATGCCCTCAACTTTGAGTCCACCTCAAGATCTTTTGTCCACATATCCTACCATTACACCTAGCTACCAAGACTATCAATGGCCTTCACAACAACCACAAAGTGAGCCTAAGTCCACCTTTACAACAAGAAGAACATGCAACTCCAAGTGGCCCCTTGTACATAAATCAAACAAGCCCAAGTTATCCTATGCAAGATCCAATTACCTTTGACAAGGGAGATACCAATCTAGAGTGGCCTCCACCATCCAATCACATGCCAACACATGAGCCAACTAATCCTATCCCAACACCACCATATGATCCTACCCCTAGTCCATTAGTCCACCAACCTTCATCACCTTCATCCTCATGTTCTACCAATCTTACACCACAAGATCCCTTGGACATAACTATACAACAATTGGTTCAAGCAAATTTGATTGAGCTGCCACCAATAGAACCTTTTGAACCAATCCTTAAACCCCCTTGGTATAATGAAAATCATTATTGTGCATACCATAGGTATAAGGGCCATACAACAACCAATTGTGTCAAACTTAAGAGATTGATCATAAGCCTCATAAATTGTGGTAAGATTATCCCTTCATCCAATCTAAATCATAAGCCTACAACACCATCTACTATTATCATCCATCCATTATATTTCCCATCCACTCATACCCTTGTGAAGGATGTGATCCATTGGCTACTAGCTAGGAATAAACTACCTCCATGTCAAACACCCATTCATGAGCCTACCAATGAACTTTCAAAGGTCATGTCCAATCCTATAATCTCATCATGTAGTTCACATATCCTTGAGCCTATCGAAGAGCCTTCCATTAATATACCTAGCCCTTTGAGCCCATCATGTGACCTACAAGCCAACAAGTCTATTCAAGAGTCTCCAACCACAAGCCTAAGTCAAGAGCCATCATGCCCTCATGTCGATAACTATCAAGAGCCTATCAAGTCCACTCAAGAACCTTCTACTTTAATCCAAAGTCAAGAGGTATGTCAAGAGAATAATCTTAAACATGTGGAAATATTAAACTCTAATCTTAATCAAGATCAAAGCACCTCTAAGTTCCACCTATCCCTGACCTACATATGGTTTGCCCTCAAGCTATTAGCCATCACCATGACCTCATTCATGAGCAAATTTATCCCTTTTATAGCCCACTTAATCCTCTTTTTGCTCATATTTTTTATCAAAGTTCTATCTAAGATCATGAAGACCATGATGATCCATTTGGCCAAAATTTATCTATCTCATGATCAAGATGATATCTATGATGAAGAACCTATTCAAAATCACCTTGATCCTATCCATAATCTTATATCCATCCATGAGCAAGATATCCAAATTGCTCCTAGTCATCCACCATCTAGCCCTATCCATAATGAGCAAACATCCACTTGTCATAATGAGACATGTGCCTTTCAAGAACACATAAGCATAGAAGATCAAACAAATAGCTTGGATCTTAGTGAACACAATGCTAATGAAGGTCCTAATGATCATTCATCCATATCCACTATCAACTCCACTTCAAATCCACCATCATATCCCCTTGTTCTTACCACCTTTGTCCATGAATGTTCTTCCTTAGGACAACAACAACCTTTGTCCTCTACCTCACCTTCTCCATCCAATAACAAACTCAAGTCTAGTGTTCAAACCACAACTACTCCTATGGTCAATCGCATACTCCAAAACATGAACTACCAAGGTAAAGGCCTAGGCCTTTATGAACAAGGTATTTTGGAGCCGATCCATGTCAAGATTCCTCCATGCTCATATGGCCTTGGATACACACCCCAAGGTAAACAAGGCCAAGATGTTGGTAATTCCTCCATGCATCCTAAACCTACCACTTTCCATCACACCCCCCATCATCTACCCAAAACATATGTTTCCATTACATCTCCATCATCCTATAAATGTCAAAAGCATGTGACCGTACGTCTTCTGCCATCCACTTTGCCTCCACTTTTACCAACTCCAAATATCCCTCCATCCACCTTGCCACCATTGCTTCCAACACCTAACATACCTATCATTCATAAGTATCCTTACATCCCTAATCATGGCCAACAAAAGCACACATCGTATAACCATAAAGCTTCCAATCATTCCATCCACTCCACCCACCCCATGGGATTCAAAAGCAAAAAAATTGATGCCTCTACGTATAAAGCTAAAAATCATACCAAAAATCCTAAAGGTCTTCATACCTTAGGACATAAAGAATCAAACTCAAGGCAAAGTTCATCTAAGCAGCCATCTAAGCCCATACCTCCAAATGCAAAGCCCAAAAGCAAAATGGTTTGGGTTCCTAAGCAAACAACTAGCAAAGTGAATGAGGCATCCTCATCCACATCTCAAGAATCCCAATCACCTATATCCATCCAAGAGCCTATATCCATCCAAAACTTCCATTCCCTTCAAAAATCCCACAAGCAAAACAAAAGCACTAAAAATACTAAATCTATGTGGGTTCCTAAATCACTTCATCAACCATCCCCTAAGCAAACATCTCCATTGCTTCCTACACCACCATCCCATCAAAAGCTTCAATGTTTATTATGGTGTGTGTAGCCATTGGTCATGGTTCCCTTCTATTCTGCAGCACCTCCACATAACTACATCTCCCCATCTTCCATCCATTATCCTACATATCTCCCCCATGCTATCCCTATGGCCCATGCTTTGGCATAAACTTTTTATCCATCTTCATTCCATAAGCCTATATAATCCACTATCCCCATCCATCTATCCTTGCATGAATCTTTCATCATCCATTATCTACCTAATCCATCTCCCATCCACGCAATCCCTTATCAACATCTATGAGCATAATGACATGGTCCATGCGAAGACATCATCCATCTCTAAGGGGACAATATCACCTCCCATAGCACTAGCCACTTGAGTCCCTCCTATCCATTACCATGGTGAAAACCTAGCAAACAGGTGCCATGAGTAATTGTCATCCCATCTAAAAAATAAAATAAAAAAAGTAAAGAGAAATCCCTTCGTCCAATGGTGAAAACCTGGTAAACAGACACCTTGGATAAGTACCATGATGAAAACCTGGCAAACAGGCGTCATGTGTAGGTTGATCTTCTATGTCACTTACACTTGGGGGCACATTGTCTCATCCAACCTATTCATTTCCAAACTATCTATCCCATTATATCATTTTCCATCCTATCTTATCCTATCTTGTCATCCTACGATCCTTAGCCATTACATAAACATGCCTCTCCTATTGAACCCATTTATCCATCCTCGTGCCTTTTGATCTTGATGAATACGTAGGGGAAAAATGTTGAAATATGCTTCAGATATCTCTTGGTATACCTCATACCTTCCTAATCAATCCATCTTATCATTATCCACCTATCATAAGCCTTGTCATGTAAAATCCAAGCATGTCATCCTTTGGTCATGAACTTTGTCATGTAAAATCCTAAGCATTACCACCTAGAATGGGGCAAGTTCTTCCTATGCGACATAGCCTTTGGAGATCACATCCTAGCTCCCTTATGATCCATCCACTATGACATATCCTTATCACGAGCTTTCCATCTTATAGCTTATCCCCATCTGTTTATCACGAGCTTTCCACTATAACCTACCTATCCGTTTATCATGAGGCATGAATCCATCCCTTATATGGCCTATCCTCTTATCTATCCATCCAACTCTTATGAACCTTACATCCCATCCAACTCTCATGATCTTGCCATCCCTTGCACTTAGACTTGGTTTTCTCCCTTATCATTGGTATCAAGCACAAAGACTACCCAATTGTAAATCCATTGGCATTTTCCAAAACACAAAAAAAAAATCAAAATATATCAAAAAATTCAAAAAATCAAATATCCAATGAAAAATCCAAAGCAATAAAACCAATCACATCATCCAAAACAATCCACTCCATCAACATTCAATCAAAATCAAATCCTCATCATCATCAATTCTTCCTATCAATAACATTCATTCATCCATTTCAATCAATCACTTCTTCCAATCATATCAATCAAATCAACCTAAGCAACTATCTTAAATCCAAGTCACACTAATCCATATCAAGCAAGCTAATCAATCAAGGAACATTATCCACTCAAATCAATAGGTTTTGATCCTAATCTTGTCATGAGCCCAATCAATCATCATCAATCATTATCAATGGGATATAGCGTTCCCACATCCTTGTGTTGATCTAGGGATATAGCTTTCCCCGCAATGACAACACTATCTATAATTATCAATCAAACAATCAATCATTGGTTTATGACTTGACAAAGGCAATACCTTGTTTGTTTTACATCCTTTGAGCACACTGAGAACACTTGCTTATGCTTAGATTGAGTGGACACTCTAATCATCACACCATCACTATCATCATTCAAAACAATCTAATCATCAAAATAATTAACCCAGCAATAGCAAACATCAAAATCAAAGCACATCAAGCTAGCATCAAAACAAATCCAATCACTTCAGCAGATCAAAAGTAGCTCAATCCACCACAAATCATCCATCCTTCATCAAATCAATCTAATCAAACATTTCATCATCTTCCAACCATTCTAAACAAAGATCCAAATGCAAGCCCATCCTTAATCCATACCAATCAAGTTAATCAATCAAGCCAAGTTATCCAAACGCAATCCATGGTCTTGATCCTAGCCTTGTTGTAAGCCAAATCAATCAATCAATTAGCCAACCAACTCAGCAAACAACCTTGTGTTGATCTATGGATATAGCTTTCCCCGCAATGACAACACTCTCAACTATCATCAATCAAACAATTAATCAGTGGTTTATAGCTTGACAAGGGCAATACCTTGTTTGTTTTTGAATCCTTTGTGCATGCTTGCTTGCTTGCTTGTGTGTGTTATCATTTTATCTTACATTTGTATCACATCAGTATCATTCCAGCTAATATTCATATCTTGTGTATGTTGGAATAGCTTTTTGCACTATCCTTTGCATCTAAGGTTATATTATACCTTTTGTGCATTAGGACTTCAATGCTCTAAGTTTTCTTCCTCATACATTAGACAAGGTTGTATTACGCTGGGGCATAAGACACATCATCACCCTGGTCCTTATACCTTGGTGCATAACGTCTAGTGCTATATCAAACATCATGGTTGCTCACCTTCCATTGTAGCATAACGCATCCTTCATTTTATCTATCTATCTCCTTATCTTTCTTTTGTAGCCAAGCCATTTATTTTCAAGAGCATACCCGTGTTTGTCCAACCCACCTATCCTCTCGAGGGGGCATCATCATCCTATCTTTCCATCATCATCATCATCCTCATCATATCCTTACCTCATCATCCCATATCCTTTTCCTCTATCCATACCTTAGCTTCTTTGAAATGATGTTACTCAACATAAAGCTCATCATCTTGAACATCATCTCAAAGAGGGGCAAAATGTAGACACCCAAATTTGTCCCAAATTTGTGTATGTCTTGCAACACCTTGTTAAACCATTACCTAGACATCATAAGCCATTTTGTCCTAAATCCCATTCTAAATTTAATTTATCCATTAGCCAATTAATTAAATAAATTTTATTTATTTAATTAAAATCCTATTTAATCCCATCCCCATCCTACTTAGCCAATTAATTAAATAAATTTTATTTATTTAATTAATTCCACATCATATCCCAATCATATCCTATCCTCATCCCAATTAATTAAATAAATTTTATTTATTTAATTAATTTCCACATCATATCTTATCCCATCCTATTCATCTATCCAATTAATTAAATAAATCTTATTTATTTAATTAATTTCCAATTCATATCACAACTAATTCAAATATTTTATTTGAATTAAGTCCTCATCTTTTATCACATTCCAACACTTGTCTAGTCAATCATGTGTTGTAGTACAACTTTTATCTTTCACATGCACAACTAATGGGAGCTAATTTTAGTATTTATCTATACAAGCACACCTAAGCCTTATCTTCCCTTGCCACATGTCAATTGACTACAATTTCTTAATGTGCAAGATAACCAAATCAATCCTATCCATCCATTCCATCTAAAGCCCTAATTGATCCTAGCCATCCATTGGAACCAGGCCTTTCCTATAAAACAAGCCTCTCTTGAGCCATTAGAGGGTGATGGAGGATTCTTCTTCATGCAACCTCACTCTGCTGAATTTTCATCTCAAGCCATTATCCATCATCTTCAATCCATCTAGCTTGCATCCTTATCAACGTTATGCTGTAGAATCGAGCAATCAACACAACAAAGTGATCAATCAATCGAGCTCATCTTGCATCTTCGAGGTATTGAATTATTTGGGTTTAGGTTATGCATTTCTTTGTTTGATCATTTCCATTTGCAAATCCAAATTTTTCATTATACAATAACATTTCTTGGAAACTTCACTCAAAACCTTAAGGACACCATAATGGCTTCCCCTCAAGCTAATGACTACTTAAAATTTCAAATATGGGTTTCAATCATTTTCTTTCACATACAACACCCACATAATCATTCATTTTTCACACTCAACAATGCTTACAAACCCTTCTTTCTTTCATGTACACTAAAGATGCATACTAAACCCTTCTTTTTACATATCCAAAATGCATACAAAACCCCTTCAAAATGCATACTAAACCCTTATTTTTGCATAACCAAAAAACATACTAAATATTTCTTTTTGCATACCCAAATGCATACAAGACACACAAATCTCTCATTCTCCCACACAAAAAATGTACTACATT
The DNA here is from genome assembly GCA_027924645.1 of Cunninghamia lanceolata. Lineage (NCBI taxonomy): Eukaryota > Viridiplantae > Streptophyta > Pinopsida > Cupressales > Cupressaceae > Cunninghamia > Cunninghamia lanceolata. The sequence goes on from BSBN01000828.1 coordinate 5,814,584, forward strand.
TTTTTCCCACACACGCAAAGCATACACACATTTTATCTTTCATAACCAAACTATGTATAGAAACTCCACAAAGATACAAAAAAATCCACAAGAAACATACCTTTAATTTGTAAAATAAGACCACAAAATTGAGCTCTCTTCCACTCCATGCAAGTAGTTCCAACATGCAAAAATGGCAACTCCTCCAACTATGCCTTTCCTAGAATGGTAGCTTCTAGGGTATTATAGTGCAAATGTCTACTCTATTTTTTTTTTTGGAAGAAAAGAGGGGGTAACCCTCAGACTTATATTAAACAAAAAATATTGTAAGTACAGAGGGGGGATGTCTATCCCAAATGAGCACCAAAAAAATACAGTCGAAGCCGGATAAACACACGGCGTAAGCAGTACCGCGACAAAAAAAAGATACTAATAAGTGGTAAAAAGACCAACCAAAAAACTAAAAAATACCCATCACCAGAACATCCACCTAACTTCCACCATGGTTACTGAACCGACCACCCTGCTTGCCTTTGCCATAGTATCGCTTGCTTCATTCTGCGCCATCTCCTCCTCTGTGTCTGAATCATCGTCGATGGCCTCTAAATTTCTAGGTAGGTGGGGAGCTTGGTCAACTTTGTGAAGACGGAGGAACCTGATGGCCACAAACAACTCCTTGCACCTAACTTTGAGCCACTTTGGAACCATGAAGGAGTGGCCCTTGATTGCTCTCTCAAGCTCATTATTGCAACCACAAACTAGGCCTCTTTGCATTGTTATGTATATGCATTCATAAGCCTTGATGGTGCGAAGCTGGTGAATCGGAAAGAGTCCCCCAATCCATACGTCACCAACAAGGATATCAAAATTCTATAGATCCATGTTCCATCGCTCCATAGTAAACAATTTCTTATTAATCATCCCCATAGCAATGGGAAGAACATAGTTGGCATCTAGGGTGATATTCATCAGGTTAGACAATAAGACAAAGACCACATCAGACCATCTCAACTCTTGGTTAGGCGTGCCCTCGAGCTAGTGTTGATTACAGATATTTCTGATGGCAAATTGTTACACCCCGTGTGTTCTAAGTATTTACTATTTACCTTGACTGGTTACTTTGCTTGAATAAATGAATGGTTTATGAATTTTTGCATTAATGTGTATTGTGAATCTTGAATTGAATATATTGAAAGATTGAATGATGCAATGTGATGTATTATAAGTGATTCTAGTTATGAAATGTATAAATCATATGATTATATTGTGATCTACTAACTACTGTTGTGTTGATGTAAGATGAATGCAAGAATAGGTTGCTCCTCCAGAAATGAGGAGAAGTATCACTCAGGAGAAGGACTTGGTCTGGTAAATGTTAGAGAAAGCCTAAACTGAGAAAGCACACACCACTATCCTACTTGGTCTAGGTTATGTTGAGTCTGTGTGAGTAAAGGTAAGTAATCTGTGGTAATGATCTTGAATGCTTATTGAGATATGATTTTACGAGTGTTTTGAATGAGGAATGTGATTTAGTCTGAGTGTCGATTGAAGTCTTTTTTGATAAGTTTGGAATTGCAATTGACAAGGTATAAACGTGAAATGAATATATACACAAATGAAGATACATGTCCATGATAAACTCATACATACGAGAAAATATGTGCATGAGTATACGTAGATAGACGTATCTACGCATGCTCATGAACATAATGCTCGTAGGCATGGGAGTATCAATTGGACAAGGGATATCTATATGTAAGTGTGTATATGTACATTTCATGCATGTACATCATCGATGGATATGTGGTATAATGAGTTTTATGTTGTATATATATATATGTATATACATATATATGTATATTATATATGTGTATACATGTATATACATATATACATGTATATGTGTATATATATATATATGTAGATACATGTATATATATATGTATATATATGTATATGTATATATGTATATGTATATATACATATATATATATGTATATATATGTATATGTACATATACATATACATATATATATATGTATATGTTCATATACATGTACATGTATATGTACATATACATATACATGTATATATATGTATATGTACATATATATGTATATATATGTATATGTATACATATATGTATATATACATATACACATATATATGTGTATATGTATATATACATATATGTATACATATACATATATGTATACATATACATATATGTATACATATACATATACATATACATATGTATATATACATATACATATGTATGTATATATACATATACATATATATATACTTATATATGTATACATGTATCTACATATATATATATACACATATACATGTATGTATGTATATACATGTATACATATATATATATATGTATATAGTGTGTATATGTACATTTCATGCATGTACTTCATCGATGGATATGTGGTATAATGAGTTTTATGTTGTATATATATATGTATATACATATATATATGTATATTATATATATGTGTATACATGTATATACATACATACATGTATATGTGTATATAGATATATGTAGATACATGTATATATATATATGTATATGTATATATACATATATGTATATATACATATATGTATATATATATATAATCGGTTATGGTATGTGGTATACATATGGAGATGTTGGAGTATGTAATTCTTATAGCACTGTCATACAAGGTGCGCAACCTTGAAACTAATGTTAATACATATAATATAATTCTATGTCTTTGGCGCAACATATTGACCAAGTTTATGGCGTTAGAATAAAGCATATACATTTATATTGTATGGTGTTTAAAACAACTAACATACCTTATAATGAAATGATGGCCAACGCTGTTATAGAACACTTAGTAACTGTTTCCCAATGTGTAAAAACTTTGACCTTTTCTCTTTAAACTACTAGCATAAAGACAGGAGGCATGGTATTTTGTGTGGCGCTAGGTTTGAGCAGTAAAAACCAAAAAGGAGTCTTAAACCTGATCTATTACCTTGCATTTCTCAGTTTAATTCTTGTTGTCCATTATGTGTTCATTGTGCAACGATTTCTGCCTATCACTTTTCATTCCTTTTTACTGAGTCAAATTTTGAAGGTGAGTGGTGGTGAATCTGGCAACTTGTTTGTAGCTTTGGCAAGCTCAGAATTTCATATAAATAGAGGAGCTCGTCCATTCTTAAACACACAATTTTTCTAGCCAAGTTGCTATGTTGTTCTGCTACAATTTTCTAAGTTAGTGTTTAAGTGTGCATTGTTATTTGGTCTTTGATTTGGAGGGAATTTGGTAAGAAATTAAGAGAGGGATTTGAGTTATTTTTGGAGGAGATATTTAGCCAGCTCAAGGAATCAAGAGCAAGGAGTCCAGTTGATTTATTGGAGCATAGCATTAACAGGCATGCTAAATTTCTTCTTCATTATGTCTTTTCTATTTGAAAGATTATGTCTTTGATTGTTTGTTTGGAGATGAGTTGGTTTTATTTTCTTTATTGAATTGGGTATTCTCTTACTTGTTCAATGAGAAGTATATATATATATATATATATATATATATATATAGTATAGAAATATTATGTATTGAATGTATGTATAATCTCCTTAGTAGAGATTAGCATCTATATAGGGTTTATGCACTATATTAAGCTAAGTATGATTAGTTATTGCTACATTATGAAAGGCTGAAGTTATGAAAACTATGGTAGAAGTGTCATAGTAAACTTGGAAATGTTAAGTGGGTTAATCTTGGGATTAGTTGATCCATGGGTAAGGGAATAACCTTTTGTATAGAGAATGATGTCATACCAAATCAAGCTAGGAAGATGGGTGAATTTGTGATGTCCATTCCGAATTAGGGGTGATGAATACTTTGGCCAAAGTAGTGTAAGTAGCCACTGTTTACACTGTTAGTTCATTGTGATCTAGGTTTACATACTAGGAAGGGATAATCATATTTGTAGGTTGGAGCCACAGTATGGCAGTACTAGTTATGTAGGACACAACATCATGCTCATATTAGGCTTATCTTTGAGGTTACTATACCAATCCCTTCATCCAAGGATAGGGTCGTTTACCAGTTTGGTAAATGTGCGGGGGATCGTAGTTAGTCCATAGTTGGTGGAAAAGTGCTTGAGTGATGCTTCTCCTCATGTATATGGTGGCTAGGATTTGAAGAAGGACATCAAAACCATTTGTATCTCTATTTTTAGTTAGCTCTTTGAAGCTTCTTGTAACCTTGTATCCATTTTATGGAATTTTGTAAATGAGAAATATGCAATACTTGTAATGTTGAAAAGTGATTTGATTATGCAATGGTAAAGTTTGAAATATGTTTCAAATGTGCGTCATATCATTTTATAAGATGGAAAAATTTTATTTTTCATATTGTTGGTATGAAGAACTATTTACTTTTGGGTTAAATTTGGTAAAATTTATTTGGTAGAACAAGTGACATGTTACACATGGTATCAGAGCTACCAGGTTTAGTTCTGGAACCTATGTGCTCACTATGCTTTCCCATCCAATATTATGAGAGTCTAATGTTTAGAAATTCTTGTGCTAGGATGGTGCTGTCATGCCCACATTTCACATGCGTTCACAACACGCAAAACATGCATGTTATGTCCACATATGACATGTAGACATGATACGAACTATCAAAAATTTTCCTTTACTACATGAGTTCTCCCCCTCACATGCGTAAGCTTGCTCGGTTGTGTATGTTTAAGTTGTAACTGATAAGTGTCTTTAGAATATTCCTCACATGAGAACATTCATTTTGCTAGAAGGGTGTTCACTACGTGTATTACTTAGTTGATCTCTATAGGTTTCCTCTGTCTGTTAAAACACTACCTTGCATTCTTTGTTTACTTCTCTAATGATTTGTTTATAAACGTTACCTGTTTCGCTCGTGAATGTGTTCCTTATTTACTTTATGTATTTGCATTTAAATTTTATTTATGTTAAGTCATCTTCCATACCTTGGTAATTCAATTTGAAAATGTAAATCTCAAAGTCACAAATCCTTTACAAACAAATTAATGTAAATGATTATTAGTGTAATCAACAATTGCCCATTTATTTTGATTACTTATGTATACAAATTATTTTATATAAATATTTATGAATAGATATATATTTATATTTAAAATTCTTTTCCTCAATTTAAGAAGAGGACTTACTTAATATATATATATATATATAATGTCCATTTTGAGCATCCTTATTTATTTACAAATATATATATATATATATATATATATATATATATATTTAAATATACATCTAACATTGTATATTTAAACATGCTAATGGGGACTCCACCCAAAATAAAATAGACTATTGTTATGAGACCCAACTCATAGTATTCCCATGTATTTAGGAATAATACACACACACACACACACACATATATATATATATTAAATAACCTTTTAGTGCAAGCTCATTGATTACAGTTAATATATATATATACTCATATAATTGTTTTTTTTTTTTTTTATGTTAGTGGGAAACCCACTTATAAATGTTAATAGAGTAATTTGATAAACTCTATCTCATAGTGTAGGGTAGAAATACCCTAACCTTTAATTTCTTTTGTATGTTTTGTTGAGATGCAGGGAATGACGACGTCGGCGGTATCGATGGGGCGGAGGGCGGATGAAATGGAGGTCGCAGGGGCCGAAGGCATGGTAGTGGGGGGAGACACAGGCATCGGCGGTGGGTGGAGGCATAGGCATCAGCGGTGGGTGGAGGCACATGCATCGGCGGTGGGCGGAGTGCAGCGTGGGCCGCAGAGGGCGGCTCTGCATTTTTTTTTTTCTGCGGCGATTGTGTTTTAATAAGTGCGGCGGGGGATGTGGGGAGGGGCGGAGCCCCACCCACATCCCACTACATGGGGTGTGGGTAGGGCTCTGCCCCTTCCCACACCCAATGCAATGAGTTTCGGTGGGGGGAAATTTCCTCCCCCACCATTATTTATTTTTATTATTATTTTTTTTGGCTGTGTAAAACATGTGAAAACTGCGAACTCTCTATCCTATTCGCATTTGCTAATTCATTATTTTAAATAGAATTATATATATATATATATTAGTTTCACAATTTCATTTAATAATAAAAAATATAAATACAGATTTATCAAATTTTCACAACTATATTTCGAAATATATATATATATATATATATATATATATATATATATATATATATATATATATATATATATATAACAAAGTCTCATGCTAAATTCATTTCCCACTATCTTAAACATTTTAATTTCAATAGTACAATTACTCAAATGAAAAAGAAACATTAACCTTTTAAATCTGTATTTGCCATTTTTAAAAAAAATCCATCAAGTAAATTTTTCCACTTCAAATAAATTAAAGGATCAGAAGTAACTACAGGAAACTATTAATTCTTTTCATTTCAAAAACACTCAACAGTGAAGTAAAACTTGATTTAGGTTATTTCCCATTGCAAACTTAACTCAAGTTTTAATTTTGTATTCAAGGGCAATATTGCATCTTTCATAATACTATAAACACATAACTTTCACACTAAATAATACAAGAGATATATTTTAACAACTGATCCAAGTCAACAACAACTCTCACAACTACGATTTTGAAAAGATCTATATTAAACAACTATAATTCCCCACAGTTCACAAAACAGTCTAAGGGAGTAATTATTTCCTTCTCCCAGCTTACACAAATGATGTTATGTAACAACCAATTAAAGTCTCAACAATTACATATTAAGGGAGGATTATCTCTCCACTTCCAAGATAACAACTTATACAACAATTTTCAAGAGAGAAGTCCTCTCCTCTAAAACTCTTACAAAATAAAACTGTAAAAGGACAAGCTCTCATTACAAATAGGAAGATAGAACATTTTCTTAAACAAGGCGACATCCCTTCAAAACCTTTTGTCATGCTCCTACAGTAACCTGCATAACAACAAGGGAGAAAACAACAACCAACTAGCTCTCCTCCCTACCTTAGACCCGCAAGAGGGTCACCCCCGAGCTAGGGAGACCATCCACATACCCAGGGTAAAATAGACCCAAACATTTCACAACATTGAACAATAACAACAAAGCAAATAACACACACACTCCCATGGTTTACTCACAATACAAAGACTCAGCTTAGGTGAGTTCAGGGAGGGTAGGGAAGTAGACTCTCTCACTCAGGGTGTCATTCTTACACATTTTATCACATTTTATCACAAGGCCTCAAGCCAACAAATTACTCTTCCTCAAGGCCTCAAGCCTTCCAATTAATCAAATTTCTAGGGATATCCCAATAGGCTCTCAAAGCCCTTAAGCCCTCTTGGCTCAAAAGTACTAACTTGCCCTCAAGGCATTTCATATAACAAGAAAACAAGATGACACCCGAGGAGGTTCACACCTTCCCTTCCCTATACAAGATGGGCATTGCCTTCCAACTGGAAGGAGCTCTTTCAACACCCAACACAAACCCCAAAATCACAGAAAACACATAGAAGACATTTGCAATCCTCATTCATCAAAAAAATGACAAACATACATAACATGCATAGATCATTCAAAAGAGAAGTCTTGTTCACCAACCTTCACAAGCCTAATTATGGATGAAATTTGATGAAGAGCTCCTCTCTTAGTTCCTTTCTCCAAGTCCTCCTTCTTTCCACAATAATCCAATCCCTTACTCTCCTCCTCCTCTCTCTTTTAAAACTAATTCCCTCTATTTTCCTAATTTTCCAAGTGGCATTAAACAACTAATCCCCAACTCATCCATTATCCTAGTGGTCTTAAAACAATTAACCCCACTCAATAGGTTCCCCACTATAGTCCTTTTTACAACACATGAAGAATTAAAATACAATAAGTAAAATAAAAATACAAGGGGAGTGGATGACACACTACCCTTATTAAGCGGAACCCCACCAAAAGAGAGGCACAAGGAGACAAACACTCCATTATTAGGGGATCATGGAGTTGTTCCATGACTTGGAAGTGGGCCTGAGTGTGGATTCCACTCATCCCATTGTCCCCATGCTTCCAAATTCGTCACTTAACTTCACTGTGAAGTTTAAGTGACCATATGGAGGTTAACCCAAGATTATCCTAGTCAAAAAGGTCCTAGACCCATGGGGTATAACCCAGGATTGATTTTTGCCTAGTTAGAACTCCCAGAGTCAAATAAAAACACAAGAAAAGGGTCTAAAAGAAATAAAGTTTAAACAAGATTAAAAACAATATTTCTGACAACACTTATCATAATAAAAGTAAATAAGAAGATAGCCCTTATTCCCTTGACCTCATGCAACATTAACACATTACAACATTACAACATTTCTCCAAACACGAGGTTGATCTTAGTTCCTCGTGGAACAGATCGACTCACAAGGGATATAACATAGGGTATAGGATGATCTCTTGTATTTGTGGTTTCGTTAGCAATACCTACACACTCAAACTCGAAGTCAATAACACATAGAGATATCATAGCTGAAGAAATTTAAATACATGCACACCTAAACATTCCACCATATAAACATCCTGAAATCACATTAAAGTTCCATTTCTAATATTAACCATTCATCATTTTCTTAAAAGCAACATCTAATTACCATTCCACAAATACTTTCTTAAAAATCAATTAGGTTTAATAAACAAGATTCAGGATCAATAGTTTCTCAACATAAAAATAATAGTAATAGTACTGCAAATAGTCTCATGAACAGTAGTGTAAAAAGTAGGCCTCACATCCTCTCCCCCTAAGATTGTACTTCCTCCTGGAAGTCATCAAAGAGGTGAGGATAAAGGGTCTTCAGTCTCGTAGCATCTTCCCATGTTGCAGTGACCTCATCATACATATCCCACTGGACCCTAACCTGGTCCAACTCTTGACCTTAAAGGCCCAGTGTCTGATGAGCTAATATGCATATTAGCTCTAAAGGCAGCTGTTCGTCTGCCTCTACCTGAAGAGCACTCCAATCCAATATGTGAGACAAGTCAGATATATAATGATGTAAAACTAAAACATGAAAGACATCGTGGATACGAGACAGGCTAGGTGGTAAGGCTAAATGATAGGCTAGAGGTCCTATCCTCTCCAGGATCTCAAAAGGTCCTACAAACCGGGGTGCGAGTTTAGAGCTTTTTTCGTAATGGATTGGACTCTTATGCAGTCGCACTCTCAAGAATACTCTGTCACCCACTGAAAATCTTTGATCTGTTCTCTTCGCATCTGCATACTTCTTCTGTCTATCCTGAGCTTCCTGCAGTCTCTGTCTGATCAAAGTAACCTGCTATTCCATACCCTGGATTATTTTGAGACCAATGGCAACTCGGTCCTCTAACCGATCACAACTCAAAGGCGTTCTGCAAGGTCTGCCGTATAAAGCCTGGTAAGGAGGCATACCCAACGAGCTGTGATGCCCATTATTGTAGGTGAACTCAACTAGATACAGGTACTCCTCCCATTTAGACTGATGATCCATAACATACATGCGCAGCATACCCTCTAACACCTGATTAACTCTTTCTGTCTGGCCGTCGGTCTCAGGATGGTAAGCGGAACTGAAGTTCAGCTGTGTGCCCAACGCGTAATGTAAAGCTCTCCAAAATGAAGATGTGAACATGGAGTCTCTATCAGATATGATGTGGTGAGGTACTCCATGCAGTCTGACGATCTAATCTAGAAACACTCTCGCCACCAATGGTACATTGTAAGTTGTGCATACCGGTGAGAAATGCGCCACCTTGGTCAACTTGTCAACTGTCACCATGATGGCATCATGGCGTCGTGATGACATAGGTAGACTAATAATGAAGTCCATGGAAATGGTGTCCCATTTCCACTCTGGTATTTCATGTGGGTATAAGAGTCCTGCTGGATGCTGATGCTCGGCCTTGACCCTCTGACACTCAAGGCATCGAGCAACAAACTCTGCAATATCACGTCTCATCCTAGCCCAATGGTATAACTGCCGCAAATCCACATGCATCTTCTTCACTCCTAGATGAGCTGCATAGGGTGCTCTATGAGCCTCAGAGAGTATCACTACATGTAGATCACCCACACAGGGTACATAGATGTGCTGCTTATGTCTAAGTAATCCATCTGACTCCAGGAAATATCCTATGAATTTACCCTTCAAGACCCTCTGATTTTGGATTTCCTGCTGCACCTCAAGAAACCACTCGTCCTCAGGTAGATGCTGTAAAATATGTTCTCTCAAATCCACTTTCAAAGTTAGGGTCAGGATCTCGTGGCACCTTCGACTCAAAGCGTCGGCGACCACGTTCTCCTTTCCTTTGATGTAGTGGACATCAAAGTCGTACTCACATAAGAACTCCATCCAACGTCACTGGTGGGCGTTCAAATTTGGCTAAGTGAAAATATATTGCAAGCTATGATGGTTCGAATGGAGCTCAAAACGTCGGCCTAAGAGAAAGTGTCTCCAATGAACAAGAGCATGAATAACAACTGCTAGCTCTAGATCATGCGTAGGGTAGTTTAGCTCATGTGTTTTAAGTTTTCATGATTCATAAGCAATCGCTCTACCACCCTCCATAAGCACAGCTCCAATTCCCTCTAAAGATGCATCAGTGTAGACAACAAAATCTTCTACCGGATCAGGAACAGTTAATATGGGAGTGCTGGTAAGATGTTCCTTAAGGATCCCAAAGGCTTTCTCACACTGCTCAGTCCAAGTGAATCCCTTCCCTTTTCACTGAAGGGAAGTGATAGGGTGAGCTATTCTAGAGAAACCTTCGACAAACCTACGGTAGTAACCGGCTAGTCCCATAAAGCTCCTTACTTCTGTTACACTGGTGGGTGCTGGCCAGTCCTGAATTGCCCTGATCTTCGATGGATCTACGGAGATACAATCACCTGATAATAGGTGTCCCAAATACTGCACCTCTGTCCTGAAGAAGGCACATTTTGCCAGGTTGCCATAGAGCTGATTCTCATGTAAACACTGCATTACCTGATGCAAATGGTCTACATGTTCATCCTCGGTCCGTGAATAGATCAAAATGTCATCTAAAAAAATGATCACAAACCAATCTAGGTAAGTGCGGAACACCCCGTTCATGAGACTCATGAACATTGTAGGGGCGTTTGTCAATCCGAAGGGTACCATTGTAAACTCATAGTGACCATATCTGGTTCAGAAAGTAGTTTTGTGAATATCTGCTTCTGTAATTCTCAATTGGTGATACCCAGATTTTAGATCAATCTTTGAAAACACTCTGGCTCCTTGCATTTGGTCAAAGAGATCGTCAATCCTCAGCAAAGGATATCAGTTCCTCACCGTCACTTTGTTCAACTGCCTGTAGTCCATGCATAGCTGAAGAGATCCATCCTTCTTCTTTACGAAGATAACTGGTGCGCCCCATGGTGAAATGCTAGGTCAGATGTGCCCCTTCTCTAATAATTCTTCTAACTATAGTTTAAGCTCAGTAAGCTCATGTGTAGTCATTCTATAAGGTGCACAAGATATTGGTTCTGCCCCTGGTACTAGATCGATGTGGAAATCAACTTCTCTGTGTGGAGGCATACCGGGTAACTCTAGTGGAAAAACATTTGCAAATTCTCTCAGGATGGGGTGATCATCTAATGTAGTCTCAGGTTCATCTTCTGATCTATCACTGACTGTGATAGCAAACATTTGACAACCCTTCCACATCCAACACTTAAGTTGCTGAGCAGATATCGTTCGAGCAGTCATGGGCTTTTGTATGCCCACTATCTCGACCGGTGTGCCATGATCATCTGTGCAACTAATCATCTTCTGACGGCAATCTAGCTTGGCTCTATGAGCCGCAAGCCAGTCCATGCCAAGAACTATGCCGTAGGTTCCTAATGGCATCACCCTAAGATCCCATGTTGTACTGAAAGAACCCAAGGAAACTTCAGAATTTCTAACAACAGTATCAACTGACATCCTGGCCCCAGAGGCCAATTCGATCTCCCACCTAATGTCCTGCCTAGAAGCCACCAGCCTGCAATGTCCCACTAACGATGTAGATATAAAGGAGTTGGTAGCTCTAGAGTCAAAAAGGATAGAGATGGGAGATTTTGCAATCATACTTGCTGTCTCAATAACCGAAGCCTGAAAATCGGCTTGGCAGTTTTCAACTGCTACAAACATATGGTGGGATTTACCCACATCTCCCATAGTCTACTCGAAACCTCCTACATGATGCTGTCCCCCTGCTGTATAACCCTGTGGGCACTCTCTAGCTATGTGTCCTACTTCACCACAAGTATAACAAGGGCCTCTAACCTGTACCTGTATAGTCTGAGTCCTTGATGCAGAGGCATCCACACTAAAACCTTGACATACAACATGTATGTCTACAACCCATCATCATCATCATATTTTCTGTTAACATTGTCAGCATCATCATATTTTCTCTTGCCGACCGATATCCTCCTGCAGACAAACCTTCGACCTTTCGTCTGTCAGCAGCATCATCATATTCGGCTATCGGTAGCATCATCATATTCGGCAAGCGCAAACATCCTCCTGATGTTCACTGTTCATCTTACCGCCAACCTCTATCTTCATCATCATGATGTTCAACATCATGTTCATCAGCAAGATATAAAATATCCGGTTCTTCCCATATATCCTGATGACGACACTTCACGCACCTTTCCTTCGATGCTTACGTCACCCCGATATCCTGATGACGATTATCCTGATGACGATGACGTCACATGCAGCTCCTTCAATATCCTGCTGTCCCGATATCCTGATGACGATTATCCTGATGACGATGACGTCACATGCAATTCCTTCAATATCCTGCTGTCGGCCAAACTTAACATTATCGGCCCGCGATGGTTTTATCAACCCGACCTTCTACCTTATGCCGATACGCTCCTCCTTGGCAACACCTGATGATGATCACCCCGAAACGCATTCACCTTATGCAAACGATTGCATCATGCTCACCTCCATCTACTCGGATGACGCCCGAAGTAACTGCAGGATATACACAGAAATATCCTGATGATGCCGTTGTGATGGATTTTCCAACCTTAGCGAATTTTCAATCCGCTGAACCTCCTGAGGTGACCCGAACTGCTTCCTGGACAACTTTCCAGACTCGAACAACCAGCACGACCTAGCACATACCCATGCTAGGGTTCTCAACACCTCTTGATTGCGATCCTGCAAACATACATGCAAACAAACACAAAATGTAGACTAAATCCTAAACTACTGTACACAACCATTCCACCGATTCGATGAATCAACCGGTGGAATGGATCAGCGAATCCATGTAACCACCAAAATAGCCACACGATTAAACAATGGAATTCAACAGAGAATTGACACAACAGGATCTCTTTATTGATTTCAAAAGATGCAAATACAGTACTCTGTCTCTCTCTCTGTCTCACTCCCTACAATCTAGCTTCTCAACATCTATATCTATCTCTAAAACCAACTGATCCTAATGCATAAATAGGATCTCCTGCGAGTACTACCACTCGATTCCCAGTGGCTGGGAGCTTCCAAGTGGCTAGGAGGATATCCAACCGAACAAACAGACTAAACAGCTGTCCAAACAAACTATCTAAAAATAGTAAAACATGGTCAAAATGACCTTATTACATGCATTGGTCTTATAAGACCTTCTTGGAAACATTAACTAGACCTATAACAAACTAACTGCCTCATGGAGGCCAGCTGTCAGGTAGGTGCTCCTGCACCATACTCCCCAATAGAAAAGAACTCATGTCCCATGAGTTAGGTTGTGGAAGTCCTCCACCTTTACACTTTGCCTTTGCAGTGTCTTGACCTGTTCCAGCTTTGTCCTCTGCTGGCTCTCGGCTGCTCCAAGACTTCTGAACTGTAACTTGTTTTCTTGCAAGTAAATCCTCATGCCTGTCAATGTAGGCCCTTCTCTCACATACCTTGTGTTTGTCAGGTTGTCTGACCAGAACCTCTGTCTGAACTGCCTCTTGAACTTCTGTAATGTTCAACTCTGTCTTTCTTTCAACCTTTATAGGACAAACAATAGTCCCAACTATGACAACATCCTTGTCATTCCTCTCAACTGGTTGCTATTTGCACACCTGTTTCTGAACCTGCTGCTGACCTCTGTCAGTCACAACTAAAACTTTCTTCAAACTGTTGTCCTTAACAACTCCTTTCCCTGCAATGTCCTCAACTGCCTTTATGCCTGCTGCTATAGGCATCTGCACAAACTCCTTCTTTCCCACTAAAATGATTTTGGCTGCCCCCTGTGCTGCAGCATCTTCCTGCAATGGCATCAACATAATAGTTTTCCCATCTTTCTTGATGGTGTAGGTATTAGCATACCCATCATATAGTACCCTCCTATCAAATTGCCATGGTCTACCCAACAGTAGGTGACAACATTCCATGGGCAAAATGTCACACAAAACTCTATCCTGATATGCTCCAATCTAAAAATCCACATATGCCTGTTCATAGACAAAAAGTGATTGACTATCACTCACCCAAGATGCCTTGTAAGGGTGTGGGTGTGGAATCCTTTCCAAATGCAGTTTATCCACCATTTCCTGAGATACCATGTTGTCTGTTGAACCAGTATCAATGACAACCTTACATACCTTACCTTTGCTCTTGCATGTGGTCTTGAAAAGAGCTCTTCTTTGCATCATATCCTTTGATGCCTGCAAACTAATTCTCCTAAGCATCAATGCTTCTCCCTCCTCAGGATATCCATAATTGTCAGGAACTCTATCTTGATAAGTGTTTAAACTTTGCACACTTTGCTCTACTTTCTCTTCTTGCACAAGTTGTACTCTCTTGTCATTCGTTCTATCATTTCTGGATGATGAACCTTTGCTTTCTGGACATTTGAAAAATGGATGACCAAACTCACCACAGGTGTAACACTTTCCTGAAAATGTAGTAGAACCTCTACCACTTCCGAATCTGCCTCTATTACCTTTCCATCCACCTCTGAAATCAGACTGTCGCTGTCCTTGACCAGTGTCTTCTTGACCCTCATTGGTTTGCCTTGTTGTAGGGGCTGATCCTCTTCCCCTCATATTGTTTCCTCTTCCTCTCATGGACTTATCTTGTCTCCTATTCATCTTTTCTTCAATCCTGATTGCCATTTGGTAAAAATCCTCCACACTCTTAGGGTTAGCTAAAACTAACTCATCCTGTATGTTCAATCTCAAACCAGCCAAGTACCTAGCCACCTTTTCTACCTCATTCTCATGATGACCAGATCTCATACTCAATTTATAAAACTCCTTAGTATATGCCTTCACATCCATTTCCTTCTGCCTTAAAAATTACAGCTTCTTAAACATTTGAATCTCATAATCCTTAGGCAAGAATTTACCTTTGATCCTTGCTACCATCTTATCCCATGAAGTGATCTTTGACTTCCCTTGTTTCCTTCTCTCGGATTGTACATAATCCCACCATACCAAAGCATGACCTCCTAACTTGGTCTTTGCAATCTTTACCTTCTGATCCTCAGCAACATCTTCACATTCAAAGTGATTATCAAGTGTAGCAATCCAATCCAGTAACTCATCTTCATTCAAACTTCCATTATACTTGGAAACATCAACCTTTACCTTAGGTTTATCACTCTGCACTGCCTTTAACAGTTTTGCAAATCTCTGGTCTTCAGCATCCAGATCTTCAGCTACCTCTTCATACTCTTCAACAGTATCTTCATCTTCTTCTGATTCACTGTCGTCCACTTCCCTCTTTTTGTTCTTCTCCAAGGCTACAAGCCTGGCTTGAAGTGCTTCAGCAAGCTCCTTCATCTTCCTCATCTCTCTGGCATGTTTTTCCTTCATCTCCTGCAACTCCCTTGCAGTACCATTACCTTTCGGAGGCATTTTGTCAACCTCTCACTCCTCTACCTCTGTCCTTTCAGTGATAGAATCAACTCTACCTCTGCCCTTTCGGTGACAGAATCAACACACAACAGCCCAGACCTTTTGCTGAGCTCTGATACCACTATGATGCAGAGGCATCCACACTAAAACCTTGACATACAGCATGTATGTCTACAACCCATCATCATCATCATATTTTCTGTTAACATTGTCAGCATCATCATATTTTCTCTTGCCGACCGATATCCTCCTGCAGACAAACCTTCGACCTTTCGTCTGTCAGCAGCATCATCATATTCGGCTATCGGCAGCATCATCATATTCGGCAAGCGCAAACATCCTCCTGATGTTCACTGTTCATCTTACCGCCAACCTCTATCTTCATCATCATGATGTTCAACATCATGTTCATCAGCAGGATATAAAATATCCGGTTCTTCCCATATATCCTGATGACGACACTTCACGCACCTTTCCTTCGATGCTTACGTCACCCCGATATCCTGATGACGATTATCCTGATGACGATGACATCACATGCAGCTCCTTCAATATCCTGCTGTCCCGATATCCTGATGATGATTATCCTGATGACGATGATGTCACATGCAGTTCCTTCAATATCCTACTGTCGGCCAAACTTAACATTATCGGCCTGCGATGGTTTTATCAACCTGACCTTCTACCTTATGCCGATACGCTCCTCCTCGGCAACACCTGATGATGATCACCCCGAAACGCATTCACCTTATGCAAACGATTGCATCATGCTCACCTCCATCTACTCGGATGACGCCCGAAGTAACTGCAGGATATACACAGAAATATCCTGATGATGCCGTTGTGATGGATTTTCCAACCTTAGCGAATTTTCAATCCGCCGAACCACCTGAGGTGACCTGAACTGCTTCCTGGACAACTTTCCAGACTCGAACAACCAGCATGACCTAGCACATACCCATGCTAGGGTTCTCAACACCTCTTGATTGCGATCCTGCAAACATACATGCAAACAAACACAAAATGCAAACTAAATCCTAAACTACTATACACAGCCATTCTACTGATTCGACGAATCAACCGGTGGAATGGATCAGCGAATCCATGTAACCACCAAAACAGCCACACGATTAAACAATGGAATTCAACAGAGAATTGACACAACAGGATCTCTTTATTGATTTCAAAAGATGCAAATACAGTACTCTGTCTCTCTCTCTCTCTGTCTCACTCCCTGCAATCTAGCTTCTCAACATCTATATCTATCTCTAAAACCAACCGATCCTAATGCATAAATAGGATCTCCTGCGAGTACTACCACTCGATTCCCAGCGGCTGGGAGCTTCCAAGCGGCTGGGAGGATATCCAACCGAACAAACAGACTAAACAGCTGTCCAAACAAACTATCTAAAAATAGTAAAACATGGTCAACATGACCTTATTACATGCATTGGTCTTATAAGACCTTCTTGGAAACATTAACTAGACCTATAACAAACTAACTGCCTCATGGAGGCCAGCTGTCAGGTAGGTGCTCCTGCACCAGTCCTACTCGACTGCTGCTGTCCCATTCTGCCAGTAGACCCTTGTGAACCCCTATACGACTGCTGCGGTCTCGCGGGTCCCGTAGGTGGTCCCTGCTGTCTCTGATCTCTGTGCAGGCCCTGCTGCTGCCAACCTTTATTATTTCCCCCATAAGACCTCTGTTGTGTTTTAGCTTTCTGATGCTGCTGTGACTGCTGTTGTTGTGGGGGCCTAGGAGATAATGGTGCTGAACTATATCCTCCTCTAGGGGGTGGCTGTGTTGGTCTACGAAAAATTCTGCTAATGCTGCTGTTGTCCCCGATCCTGGAACTGAGGGTGAGAACTCTGCCCCCGTCCTTGAATCTCCTCAGCAATATAAGCCTTCTCGGCAGCATCACTCAAAGTCTGGGGATCTGCCATCCGAACAGGTCCTGCTATACTATGGTTTAGACCTCTGATAAACTTATGCACTAGGAGTTTCTCATCATGGAGATACTCCGCATATCTGGATAACTCTATAAACTTACTCTCATACTGTGCCACTGAGAGTCCTCTCTGCTGTAGGTCATGAAACTCGTCTATATGACGCTGTCTGTAATGGTCTGATAGATAATGCGCGTTGAAGCACTCAATAAACATCTCCCATGAGAGGGTATCTAAGGAAAGGCAACGCTTGCACTCCTCAGTGCGCCACCATGTAGCTACTACATCTCGTAATAAGTGTACTGCCACACGAGCCTTCGTGTTGCCTGCGTATGGACGCAACGCGAAGCACCTGTCCAAACTTTTAAGCCAGGCCTCTGCCTCAGCTCCCTCTGTGGTTCCAATGAAAATAGGAGGGTCAACCTCATTATGTCCCTAATGGGATCTCCTCTATCACTGCGCCCCCTGTAAGGCTCATCTGCATGATAATCATAAGGCCTGGGACCCAATTGCTCTACTCACCCTGCCTCGTCATGCCTGGCATGATGTGTGGGGCTCCTGCTATGGGCCCTGCCGGCTGAATTAACCTCCTCTATATCTGGCAACTCGACATAAGGCTCCACACATGGTACCCCTTGTGGCTCTATGCGGGGCTCCACACGTGGCTCGACATGAGACTCAGCTCTTGGCTCCACGCATAGCTCCTCTCGTAGAACATCGCGGGGCTCGACACGTGGCTCTACGCGTGGCTCAACTACAGCCGGTGGAAGCCTATCTAAGATAGCCTGTAAGGCCTATAATATCTATGGTCCCATATCTGGTGGGGCTGATGGTGCTTGCGGTACCTGAGGAACTGGTTGTGCCTGTAGAACTGGTTGAACTTGTGGAATTGGCTATTCTGGTAGGGCTGGCTGATCCGGTCCCATAGTTGAAGAATCAGTGTGTACCTTGGTGGCTGGAGTGCGGCGGGACAGTGTTTGCCAAACTCATCTGGGAGGCATCCTACAAAACAAGGTAATCTCTAGTCAGTTTGGTCGCGAAAGTGAGAATGTGCTCATATAAGCCCAGTGTTTTAAAATGACCGGGCTTTGATACCAAATGTCATGCCCACATTTCACATGCATTCACAACATGCAAAACACGCATGTTATGTCCACATATGACATGTAGACATGATATGAACTATCAAAAATTTTCCTTTACTACATGAGTTCTCCCCCTCGCACGCATAAGCATGCTCGGTTGCGTATGTTTAAGTTGTAACTGATAAGTGTCTTCAGAATATTCCTCACACGAGAACATTCATTTTGCTAGAAGGGTGTTCACTACGTGTATTACTTAGTTGATCTCTATAGGTTTCCTCTGTCTATTAAAACACTACCTCACATTCTTTGTTTACTTCTCTAATGATTTGTTTATAAACGTTACCTGTTTCGCTCGTGAACGTGTTCCTTATTTACTTTATGTATTTGCATTTAAATTTTATGTACATTAAGTCATCTTCCATACCTTGGTAATTCAATTTGAAAATGCAAATCTCAAAGTCACAAATCCTTTACAAACAAATTAATGTAAACGATTATTAGTGTAATCAACAATTGCCCCTTTTCTTTTTTGATTCGTAAATATAAAGTTTTGTATTGATCAGAAGAGAGTGTGAACATGCAGGTGCCTATAAGCAGTTTACCTGTAACAGCCAAAACAATTGCCCATTTATTTTGAGTACTTATGTATACAAATTATTTTATATAAATATTTATGAATAGATATATATTTATATTTAAAATTCTTTTCCTCAATTTAAGAAGAGGACTTACTTTATTTATATATATATATATATATATATATATATAATGTCCATTTTGAGCATCCTTATTTATTTACAAATATATATATATATATATATATAAATATACATCTAACATTGTATATTTAAACTTGCTAATGGGGACTCCACCCAGAATAAAATAGACTATTGTTATGAGATCCAACTCATAGTATTCCCATGTATTTAGGAATAATACACACACACACACACACACACACATATATACATATTAAATAACCTTTTAGTGCAAGCTCATTGATTACAGTTAATATATATATATATATATATATATATATATATATATATATATATATATTTATTTATTTATACTCATATAATTGTTTATTTTTTTTTTATGTTAGTGGGAAACCCACTTATAAATGTTAAGAGTAATTTGATAAACTCCATCTCATAGTATAGGGTAGAAATACCCTAACCTTTAATTTCTTTTGTATGTTTTGTTGAGATGCAGGGAATGGCGACAGTGGCGGTATTAATGGGGTGGAGGGTGGATGAAATGGAGGTCGCAGGGGCCGAAGGCATCAACAGTGGGCAAAGGCACATGCATCGGCAGTGGGCGGAGTGAAGCATGGGCCGCAGAGGGCGGCTCTGTGTTTTTTTTTCCGCGGTGGGGGATGTGGGGAGGGGCAGAGCCCCACCCACATCCCACTACGTGGGGTGTGGGTGGGGCTCCGCCCCTCCCCACACCCAATGCAATGAGTTTCGGTTGGGGGAAATTTCCTCCCCCACCATTATTTATTTTTATTATTTTTTTTTTGGCTGTGTAAAACATGTGAAAACTGTGAACTCTCTATTCTATTCACATTTGCTAATTTGTTATTTTAAATAGAATTAGATATAAATATATATATATATATATATATATATATATATTATATCAGTTTCACAATTTCATTTAATTTAACTATTATATATATATATATATTAGTTTCACAATTTCATTTAATAATAAAAAATATAAATACAGATGTATCAAATTTTCACAACTATATTTTGAAATATATATATATATATATATATATATATATATATATATATATAATGAAGTCTCATGGTAAATTCATTTCCCACTATCTTAAACATTTTAATTTCAATAGTACAATTACTCAAATGAAAAAGAAACATTAACCTTTTAAATCTGTATTTGCCATTTTTTTTAAAAAAATCCATCAAGTAAATTTTTCCACTTCAAATAAATTAAAGGATTTTTTTTTTTTTTTAAAAAAGGGGAAAATTTTTTATTCAATCCAAAGCGTGATACAAGGCAAGAGCCACAGGCTCAATAGAAAGGAAAACAACCAACCAACAAACAACAACACTACATAGTCCTGTCTTCCAACAAAAATCACTCCAGAGTCCCCAGATAATCAGAAGGTAACTCATTCCTACCACTGATATCCCAACCATCCCCTTTCTCTGAGGCCCACTTCGCTAAGCAGTCAGCCACGTTGTTCCATTCTCTAGGGATGTGACAGAAGGAGACAGATTCCAAGGGACTGCAAACACTTAAAATCTGTTTGACCATTGAAGCTAAATGCCAACTAACACCATCCAATCTCTGGTTGTTCAACATATCGACAACAATCTGAGAGTCAGATTCACAGATAATCCTCCTCCAGCCAAGAGAGCAACCGCGCTCAACAGCAATCTTAATAGCAAGGGCCTCCATCAGGTTATTAGAGTAATGCCCTTTGTAGACAGAGAAGCAAAAAACAACATCCCCATCTTTACTTCTACCAATACCCCCAATACCAGCATGCCCAGGATTCCCACGAGAAGATCCATCAGTATTAATCTTTAGGACTCCATCTGGAGGAGGTGCCCACTTCCCATCACGACAGACCCATTTCTTGACATGACGGGGCATAAGACCAGTATGGCACCCCCTACTAGTGACACCCAAGCTCAGATCCTGCACAACCGCAACATCCCTGGGATCAATACTTTCAGACATATCACATTTAGCGGAAATAGTCTCTTGAAGCCTACTGATAATCTTCATCCACAGTTGACCAGTATCCAATCTGGAATCACAAAAAACTCTACGGTTCCTTTCCAGCCAAAGGTTCCAAAGAATGAAAATGGGCCCAATGAACCAGGCCACCTGAAGAAAAGATGTCTTCGCAGGAGGCCTGCCCAGGCTCTCCCGAAACTCAATAAGAGAGGAAGCATGAATGCACCCATGATGCCAAGCCTCCCACCATCGGTGCCAAATCTCACGAGAAAAGGGGCAGTGAAAGAACAAGTGGGAAGTACATTCTTCACTGCACAAACAAAGAAAACAAATGGAAGGTCCCTGAAACCCCTGTTTACGAAGATTCTCCCAAGTGAGACATTTCTTCTGGGCAACCAACCATAAAAAGAAGTTACACTTGGGTCAAGAAAAGTTGTTCCAAACCTTCCTCCACCAGGGCACCTCAGTAGGACCATATAAATTCCTATCAAGCACAACATAACCTTGAGCAATAGTATAGTTCCCATTTGGGCTAGGGCTCTAAGCCAACTTGTCCCTCTCATTCAGAGTGCTACAAAACCTGCCTTCCAAGACCTTACACAAAGCAACACGATCCTCCTCAGAGCCACCCACAGGCCACTCCTGCGGATCCTTCCAGCAAGACACCTCCAGATGACCAATACACTTAACTATTTTAAAATGCTCCACCTTAGTCCAACCAGCATCAGAGAACATCTGGCAAAGAGGCAGAAGCTGAGGGAAACTAGACAGAATGGGAGGGTGACCATCCCAAGAGTCCAGCTAAAAAAGAGCATCAGAGCCATTATTACAAATCCAGAAGAGACCATTCTGAACAAGCTGAGCTCCCTTCTTAAGTCTATCCTAAATGCAAGAGCCTTTGCCCAACAAAGCAATCCGTGGCACCTCCCAACTCTCAACCCCAGGAACATACTTGCAAGCAAGAATCTTGGCCCAATCCTGATCCTGGCTATTGCACCATCTCCAGTACAGCTTAGCTGCCAAAGCCGTAGCCACAAGAGCCATAGACCTAAGGCCAAGGCCCCCAGCATGCTTCGGCCTATAGACAGACTCCCATTTGACTAAACTCCATTTCGAGGAAAGAAGGTTACCCGACCAAAGGAATTGCCGGGAAAGAGCATCAAAATCCCTTACAAAGGAGGCAGGAGGAATCTGCACACAACATATGTAAATAGGGAGAGCCTACACCACAGCTTTTAGGAGAAGCACTCTACCAACAGAAGAGAGCCATCTGTAAGTCCAATGACTAACCTTACTCCGGAACTTATCCAAAATCCCCTACCAAAAATCACGACGCTGAGAACCCAGAGCCAAAGGAGTCCCCAGATACATCAGGGGAAGAGAACCAATTTAGAATCGAAGAATCCTGGCAATCCTGTTCTGAATGAGACGAGGAGTATTAAAGAAATAGATGGAAGATTTATCATCATTAATACTCTGACCAGAGGCTCTCAAATAGATGTCTAAATTTCTCCTGAAGTTCACTGCCTCACTAATTCTAGCCAAGCCCATCAGTCCAGTATCATCCACAAATTGAAGGTGAGAATAGGGAGGGAGATCATTGGTCCAGCTCCAACCGTGAAGAAGACCCAGCCGCACCTGAGATTTAATAAATCTACCAAGACCCTCCACCATGATAATGAAAAGATACGGGGACAGAGGGTCTCCTTGCCTAAGACCCCGAGAAGCACTAAACCAATCTGAAGAATCCCCATTAAGAAGAACAGAGAAGGAGGACGAGGTTACACAACTGAGAACCCATCTCACCCATTCCTCGTTAAAGCCAAAAGCCAAGAGGATATTCTGAAGAAACTCCCAGCTCACCCGATCATAAGCTTTAGCCATGTCAAGCTTAATGAACATCGCCTTCTCCTTAGAGGAAGCCATAGAGTGAATAACCTCCGTAGCAATCACGACACCATCCAAAATTTGTCTCCCTTCCACAAAACCTCCCTGCTCAGCAGAAATCAACGCACCAAGGAGGGGTTTGAGTCTCTCAGCAATCAACTTGGTAATGATCTTGTAGGTGACATTGCATAGGGCAATAGGCCTAAACTGATCCATTCGATTAGCCCCTCCTTCTTAGGTATGAGAGACAGAAAAGTAGAATTCAAAGACTTAAGCATTTGTTTGTTCCTAAGAGATTCCTAGACCACCTCAAGGAGATCAGACTTAATTATTTCCCAAAATTCCTGGAAGAACTCAATCAGAAACCCATCTGGGCCAGGAGCTTTGCCTTTTTTCATACTAAACACAACTTTCTCCAACTCAGGTAACAAGATTGGACACAGAAGAGCCCTATTCATCTCATCCGAGACCAAGCAAGGAATACAATCCAAGATAGCCCTCTCCTTAGATCTGGCAGCAATATCCTCCTTGGAAAAAAGATTAGAAAAATAGTTGACAGCTTCCCTGAAAATTTCACCACAGGATGAGAGTTGAGTCCCATCACTCGAGATAAGAGTGGAAATAGAGTTCCCCTGCCTACAGGCCTTAACTGAGTTATGAAAAAAAGCCGTGTTCTTGTCCCCCTCTTGAAGCCAATCAATCCGAGATTTTTGCTTCCAGAAAATCTCCTCCCGTAGCTCCCACTCTTCTAAGCCCTTGAGGGCCAGGGACTCTGCATTCAGAAGGTCAGAGGATAGCCCATAGTCTCGAATCTGACGAGTGACACTATCCAGCTTAGACTGAGCAGCAAGCTTCTGAGCATGCAAGTTCCCAAAACATTGATAATTCCACCTCTTAAGCCTGTACTTCACATGTTGAAGCCATTTACTAAAAGTGTACATGGCCCTCCCATGGGCAGGATGCCCTTCGTACCACCAATCCAGCACAAGATCCCGAAGAGATTGATCTCGTACCACATCAATTGAAATTTGAAAGAAGGATTCTTAGTGACCCCATAAGAGGAGGCACAGAGTTTGATAGGCCAGTGATCGGATCCCCTCAAATCCAGGATTTCAGAATTGGTAGTCCACCTGCTGCTCATCCAATAACAGGAAACCAGAAATCTATCTAGCCATTCTGAGATAGCCTCATCACCACACCTCCTGTTGTTCCAAGTAAAAACTCCATTGATTGGCTTCACGTCAACAAGGTTAAGGGAACCAATATTATCTCTGAGCAAAAGAGAAGAAGGATCAAGCCTGGCTAACCCTCCTCATTTTTCCTCCATACTGATAACAACATTAAAGTCACCAGCCAACATCCATGGGAGAAACGGGTCCAGAGAACGGACAAAATTGATATGATCCCAAAGATGAGTCTTACCTGGAAGATCAGTAGGAGCATAAATATTAGAGAAAAGACATCTTTCGCCAGTTTCAAAAATGGAGGCAACCATAGAGATGGAAGACTGACTAGAAACCCACCATAAGGGGGAAACTTTCCTCGGGTTCCAGAAGCAAGCCACCCCCCAGAACTGCCCAACGCCCCCACCCCCTGCCAGTAGCCTTGGGGCCAGATACGCAGAGCACAATTATTCAAACCATCCACTGTAAGCTTGGTTTCCTGTATAAAGACCACATCCGGAGCCTGAGACTCAATTAATCTACGAATAGCCTTTTGTCTAGGGATGCTGTTCAACCCCCTTACATTCCAAGATAAAACTATCATTTAGGGGGATGGGAGAAGTGGGAATCAATGGGTTTCACAGACCCGGACTCAACCAAAGTATCACCCATAATCTTAACCTTCTCTTGATCAGTTTTCCTTCCACTCCTTGACTGTTTATCTGGAGGCCCCTTTTTAAAAGGTTTTTGATGCAAGCCTAAGGTAGGAGGAGCCTTAGCACCCTTCACAGGATCCGTGGTTCCCTTCGTAACTTGGGGGCAAGGAGCCGAACTAGCAGAACCCACTGGAAATTGTGACTCCTGGAGGCCACCAATAATCTGAACCTGAGGAGGCAAGTCCAAAGCCGGCTGATCAGCCTGAAGAACCCCTGACGATAGAATCAAATCCTCCTCCTTCGCACCCACCACCTGAATCTCTTCCTGACCTTTAACCCCAGAAGAGAGCTCAACTGGATTACCATCTTCTTGGACAACGCTATCAAGAACCTCAAACCTGTTAAATGTACCATCATTCTGTCTATCCATCCAGGACCTCGTCTTGCCTTTGCCTTTATTCCAGGAATTAACCGGGATAAATCCCTCCTTATCAACAGGCCCATCCGACACTGGAGCTTTCCCCTTGTCCATCCTAGGAGGTCCAGAGGCAGACATGGGGGAAGATTTCAATTTGGGACATCTGTGGTGTAGATGACCATACTCATGGCAAATTCTGCATCTGAATGGTAGGGTTTCATAATCTAGTTGTTGGATCTAGGAGGAAGAACCCATGCAAATTTCTATAGAGTCTGGTAATGGATTATTCAGATCAACTTTGACACAAATACGAGCAAAAGAAATTACCTTACGATCTTGAGTCTGTGAAGCCAATCCAACAGGTTTCCCAAGAAGCAAAGAGATTGAATGGAGGATATCCTCCCTCCAGAATTCCAATGGAAGCCTCGACAAGCGAACCCACATAGGCACCCGCGAAGGGATCTCTTTAGCAGAGTTGAAGCCCAGATGCCAAGGCTTGATGAAGAGCCCAACCTGGTTAAAGAAATAAGGGGCACCTTCAAAAGCCCTATGCCTGTCCGACATGCTTAAAAAAATAACCAGAAAATAGTTATTAGCCGCTAAAAGAATCTCCATATCTCCTTCAAGGTTCCAAACCCGACATACCCAGGATTCCAACACGGGAAGAGAAAGGCGAAGGCCCAAAAATTTGCAAATAAGAGCATGCTTGCACCAGTAATCAACATCCTCTGAAACTTGCTCAGGTTGAATAACCAAAACCGGTCGTTCTTCCGATCTCTCCAAACATCCATTTACTTTTTTAATCTGAAGCGACGCTTTTGAAGAGGAAGTACCCTCTCCAGAAAGAGGAAACTCAGTCCAATCCCTGTTACTGGCATGCATCAGAGAGGATGGATCTCCCATCTCCAAATCTAGGGAAGAAGCAAAACCCTGATTCTCCATGGCTAAAAGAGCCCAAGCGCCAGACAGAAGAGGGAAGGAGGCAAGGCAGACGGTCCAAATGAATAAACCACCGTGCACCCCCCGGCCAAGCGATCCACGGACCAGACAACGCCCCGACCAGCGTCCAGCCATGAAGGGGCGGAGCCCACACCCCTGTCCAAACCCTTCCGGTCTCCTGCGAACCTAGAAACAACCCCCCCCACGAGCAGAAACGCAGACGCCAAAAAATGGAGCCAGCTAGGGCACGCAGGCCCTAGCACTCCCGAGAGCTCCATGCATCATCATTTTTTCTCCCAAATAAATTAAAGGATTAGAAGTAACTACAGGAAACTATTAATTCTTTTCATTTCAAAAACACTCAACAGTGAAGTAAAACTTGATTTAGGTTATTTCCCATTGCAAACTTAACTCAAGTTTTAATTTTGTATTTAAGGGAAATATTGCATCTTTCATAATACTGTAAACACATAACTTTCACACTAAATAATACAAGAGATATATTTTAACAACTGATCCAAGTCAACAACAACTCTCACAACTACGATTTTGAAAAGATCAATATTAAACAACTGTAATTCCCCACAGTTCACAAAATAGTCTAAGGGAGTAATTACTTCCTTCTCCCAGCTTACACAAATGATGTTATGTAACAACCAATTAAAGTCTCAACAATTACATATTAAGGGAGGATTATCTCTCCACTTCCAAGATAACAACTTATACAACAATTTTCAAGAGAGAAGTCTTCTCCTCTAAAACTCTTACAAAATAAAACTGTAAAAGGACAAGCTCTCATTACAAATAGGAAGATAGAACATTTTCTTAAACAAGGCGACATGCCTTCAAAACCTTTTTTCATGCTCCTACAGTAACCTGCATAACAACAAGGGAGAAGACAACAACCAACTAGCTCTCCTCCCTACCTTAGACCTGCAAGAGGGTCACCCCCGAGCTAGGGAGACCATCCACATACCCAGGGTAAAATAGACCCAAACATTTCACAACATTGAACAACAACAACAAATCAAATAACACACACACTCCCATGGTTTACTCACAATACAAAGACTCAGCTTAGGTGAGTTCAGGGAGGGTAGGGAAGTAGACTCTCTCACTCAGGGTGTCATTCTTACACATTTTATCACACTTTATCACAATGCCTCAAGCCAACAAATTACTCTTCCTCAAGGCCTCAAGCCTTCCAATTAATCAAATTTTCAGGGATATCCCAATAGGCTCTCAAAGCCCTTAAGCCCTCTTGGCTCAAAAGTACCAACTTGCCCTCAAGGCATTTCATATAACAAGAAAACAAGATGACACCCGAGGAGGTTCACACCTTCCCTTCCCTATACAAGATGAGCATTGCCTTCCAACTGGAAGGAGCTCTTTCAACACCCAACACAAACCCCAAAATCACAGAAAACACATAGAAGACATTTGCAATCCTCATTCATCAAAACAATGACAAACATACATAACATGCACAGATCATTCAAAAGAGAAGTCTTGTTCACCAACCTTCACAAGCCCAATTATGGATGAAATTTGATGAAGAGCTCCTCTCTTAGTTCCTTTCTCCAAGTCCTCCTTCTTTCCACAATAATCCAATCCCCTTACTCTCCTCCTCCTCTCTCTTTTAAAACTAATTCCCTCTATTTTCTTAATTTCCCAAGTGGCATTAAACAACTAATCCCCAACTTATCCATTATCCTAGTGGTCTTAAAACAATTAACCCCACTCAATAGGTTCCCCACTATAGTCCTTTTTACAACACATGGAGAATTAAAATACAATAAGTAAAATAAAAATACAAGAGGAGTGGATGACACACTACCCTTATTAAGCGGAACCCCACCAAAAGAGAGGCACAAGGAGACAAACACTCCATTATTAGGGGATCATGGAGTTGTTCCATGACTTGGAAGTGGGCCTGAGTGTGGATTCCACTCATCCTAGTCCCCATGCTTCCAAATTCGTCACTTAACTTCACTGTGAAGTTTAAGTGACCATATGGAGGTTAACCTAAGATTATCCTAGTCAAAAAGGTCCCTAGACCCATGGGGTATAACCTAGGGTTGATTTTTACCTAGTTAGAACTCCCAGAGTCAAATAAAAACACAAGAAAAGGGTCTGAAAGAAATAAAGTGTAAACAAGATTAAAAAGAACATTTCTTACAACACTTATCATAATAAAAGTAAATCAGAAGATAGCCCTTATTCCCTTGACCTCATGCAACATTAACACATTACAACATTACAACATTTCTCCAAACACGAGGTTGATCTTAGTTCCTCGTGGAACAGATCGGCTCACAAGGGATACAACATAGGGTATAGGATGATCTCCTGTATTTGTGGTTTCATTAGCAATACTTGCACACTCAAACTCGAAGTCAATAACACATAGAGATATCATAGCCAAAGCAATTTAAATACATGCATACCTAAACATTCTACCATATAAACATCTTGAAATCACATTAAAGTTCCATTTCTAATATTAACCATTCATCATTTTCTTAAAAGCAACATCTAATTACCATTCCACAAATACTATCTTAAAAATCAATTAGGTTTAATAAACAAGATTCAGGATCAATAGTTTCTCAACATAAAAATAATAGTAATAGTACTGCAAATAGTCTCATGAATAGTAGTGTAAAAAGTAGGCCTCACAGGTGCATCTCAGAATGACTGCAATGATGTTAGTTATTGGGAACGAACGCTACCTAAATGCCAAGAAGAAGAGAGAAGCCTTTTTTTGTACCATTGAGGGAATAAATGATGATAACGATATATCATTAAGTGAAATGGTGACTTTGAGTCATGCCCTCAAATGAATTAGTCAAGAGAAAAAAAGGATGAAAGATGCTGCTAATTCAACCGTCTGCCTTCGGTCTCTCCAACCAAGTTGGAATTCTTACCACTATCTAGGGATATGCCCTCAGAGTATAGTGTGAGTCCCATCATGTTGTTTAGAGATCCTCGTGTCCCTCCTTTGGCAGAGGTAATTTTAATTTCCTCAAGTGATGAATTAGAGGAGCATGTTCCCCGAAATTATGTGTCTGAGGATAAGTTTGAGGGTTATTATCCATACGATGATAATAATGCACCAAAATTTGAGGGATACACTCCACTCAGTTATGTATCTGAGAGTGAATCCGATGGATACTCTCCATTAGACTATCTTAATAGTCATTCTATGTAAATCGAAGGATATTTAAATCCTTATTGATATTAAATAAAAGAAAGTGCTTTTTTATCAAAAACTTGTGTATATGTACTCTTTTATGACAAATGTTTTAAATATGAATAAATGATTCTATATGAAATGTTTAATGCTTTAAGAAAATTAGGTAAACATTCATAGAATATAACCTTAATAGAAACCTTCAGGTATAAACTTTCTTGGAAAGAATGGTATGTACAAGAACTAATCTTGGAGGAAGTGAAGAAGTAGGGCAAGGATTAGAAAATATGGATACTAAGTTGGACCGAATCTTAGAAATGATGATCGAGACAAGAGAGAGTGGGAATCTTGGAACAAAAAGAAAAAGGAAAAAATAGAGTGGAAAAAGAAGTACCTATCATTAAAGACGTTCCTTTTATCAATGAAGTTCCTAATAGTGAGAACGAAGTAGAGAATTCTCATGACCACTCACAAACTAGTGAGCATGAGAGTGAAGGGTCACAATCATAATCTCAATCATGATCTGAAGGAACTAAGAGGAGAATGGTGAAAGAGATATCCCAAGACATGAGGAAAATTACACCTCCCAAGTTTGAAGGAAATACCAGTGGAGACATAGTTGAGGCTTGGCTCACTGAAATGGAAAAGTACTTTGAGATTAGGAACTACACTAAAGTTACCAAAGCCGTTTGGGGAGCTTTCCAGTTGTCAGGAGAAGCATCCAACTAGTGGATGAGTAAGAAGATGGAGCTAGGGCTTAGTTCTATTGAGCTCACCTGGACTGAATTTGTTGAGATATTCTGAAAACATTGGTTACCCCAACTTTTCTATTATCAGAAGCTTTTAGATTTTCTGAACCTCAAGCAAGGAGATTCCTATGTTAGTGAATATTGGGAAAAGTTTACACGTCTTCTGAGATATGTACCCATGTATCAAGCTGATTAGCGGTTTCGTATTAGGAAGTTTATCATGGGATTGAATAATTGGATAGGTGGGGAGGTAGATATGTATGGTCCTACCATTATGGATCTTGTATATGAAAAAGCTTTTAAGCAAGAGTAGAAGCTTAAGTTTACCACCAATCATCGTGAGAAGAACAGAAAGAGGTTTAATTGGTCTCAAACCAATCAAGCTTCTAGGAAGTCAAATGAGGTGCAAGGGTTTCCAAAGCAAGTGGAAAAGGATTCTCATAATAAATGGAATGAGCCTGCGAGAGATCGAAGAGTAAATAATGGCAATAACTTCAACAATGCCACCAGAAACAATGGTAACATTGGAAGAACTTCAAGAAGGAAGGGACTAATTAAGGGATGTTTCACTTCTGGTGGAGATCACTCTGCTAGTCAATATCCCAATAAGCCATCAGGTTCACAACCTCGTGGTAATCCTCTTCCACCACAACGGGATGTCTTTCAACAAAGGATACATGTTGCTGTTAATAACCGACAAGCAGAATATCAGATCACTCTGGTGGAAGTCATAGGTACTTTATCTGGCATACCCATCTCTGTTTTAATAGATACTGGTGCTACTAAATTTTTTATTTCCCTTAGAGTAGCTAGTAAAATGTCTAAGAGGGCTGGCTATATGAAAAATTCTTGGGTTGTTGAATATGCAAACTAGACAAAAGAAAAGGTGGATTAATGTCTATTTGAAGCAAGGGTTGAACTTCCTAGTTTCTCTATAGAAGTTAATTTGTATGTAGCTCCTTTAGGGTCTTATGATGTCATCTTAGGAATGAAATGGTTGTGGAGACATAGATCTAAGGTTGACTATAATGCCAAAACAGTAGAATGCATAGATGATCTCAAAAATTGGGTATCTTTGCAAGGGACACCTAGAGAAGTTAGGCTACGACAAATTTCAACTGTGTAATTGCATAGAGAAAAGAAGAAGGGTTGTCAACTCTTTGCAGTTAAAAAAGAAAAACTTGAGGAATACAAAGAGTTTATAAATCAAGATGATCTAGCATATTATTGTAATGTCAGAAAATGTCCCCTTGGGGGCTTTTCCCTCAAAAGGTTTAGCTCCCTAGTCTCTTAGTTGCATTTAGGACATATTACATCATATTTCAACATCCTGATGAGAAAACCCCTAAGTGTCTTGGCAAATAGGACCCAGGGGACCATTTGAGATAACCCCTACCCAAAATAGGGAGGGAAGACTTGGGCATCCGTGCCCTAGTCCTGCCCTATTTTGGGTCAGTCTCAATTTTTGTGTGTTAGCTTGTGACCATTATTTGGGTGCTATGTTGACACAGTAAGTTTGAATTGCAAAATTCTTGGCGGGAGTGTTTGTAGTTGCATATAAAAGCATGTTTAGGCATTCATTTGTAAACTAGATGGACATTTTGATTCTCAAGCATTCTAAAGGTGACTCAAGGATTTCATTGTGTTATAAGAGCAGATTTGTGTTGTATATGTGTTTGTGTTTGTAGATTTGAGCAATCATCTCCTCATTGCATGAAGAGCTTCTTCCTCCATGAGATCTTCACTAGAAGGTGACATTCATTTGTGTTTGTAAGCATTTATCATTTGGTTTTTACCTCTGCCTCCCTAGGCACACACTCTCTATTTGACAATGGTGTTTGGAAGACTTGAATGTCTCTTCGGGGCTTGACTGAGGCAAGCGTCTAAACACCACAACCCCCTCCCAAATTTTGTGATTGTAGGTTATAGGTGTCACATCTGGAAAAAGTGAAGTTGCAGGAAAGATCAACAGACATCAAGGATTCAGGATTTGGAGAGAAGTAGGACTTTGGAACCTTTTCAAGACTTGGGCACTAGGCCCTCTGTCCTCCGTAATTGAATATTTGGAAACAAAAGTTACAATACAAATCAGTGTTGGAAGGAGGTCAAGATCTCGCAAAGAAACTGGTACCTTGGACTTGGGTGCCCGCTCTTTAGTCCCTGACTTTTCCATCTTCAAACTCAGAAAACAGGTGCACCGTTATTTGTTATTTCACATCTTTCTATAGCAACATTTTCTGTAATTCATCTGTTTACTGTTGTATTTGCATAATTAGGGTTTTAAGGTACAATTGAGCATAAGAGAAGGTAATTGGCAATCAAATCATAAAAATCCAAATTTCCCTACATCTCACAGTGACCTAGGGTAGGATAGTACATTGCAACTCGACCCTAGGTCCTTAAAATTTGGGGTTGAGTTGCAATGTACTATCCTACCCTAGGTCACTATGAGATGTAGGAAAATTTGAATTTTTATGATTTGATTGCCAATTACCTTCTCTTATGCTCAATTGTACCTTTAAACCCTAATTATGCAAATACAACAATAAACAGATGAATTACGGAAAATGCTGCTACCAAAAAATGTGAAATAACAAATAACTGTGCACCTATTTTCAAGATTCAGAGACAGAAAAGTCAGGGACTACGCCCAAGTCCAAGGTACCAGTTTATTTGCGGGATCCTGACCTCCTTCTGACACTGATCTACACTATAACTTCTGTTTTTGGAAATTCAATTGCGGAGGACACAAGGACTAGCACCCAAGTCCTGAAAAGGCTCTAGAGCCCTACTTCTCTCCTGATCCTGAATCCTTGATGTCTACTAATCTTTCTTACAACTCCACTTTTTCCAGATGCAACACCTATAACCTACAATCATAAAACTTTGGGAGGGTGTTGTGGTGTTTAGAGTCTTGCCTCAATCAAGCCCCAGAGAGACATTCAAGCCTTCCAAACACCGTTGTTAGATAGAGAGTGTGTGCCTAGGGAGGTAGAGGCAAAAACCAAATGATAAATGCTTACAAACACAAATGAATGTCACCTTGTAGTGAAGATCTCATGGAGGAAGAAGCTCTTCATGCCATGAGGAGATGATTGCTCAAATTTGCAAACACACACATATACAACACAAATCTACTCTTGCAACACAATGAAAGCCTTGAGTCACCTTTAGAATGCTTGATAATCAAAATGCCCTTCTAGTTTACAAATGAATGCCTAAACATGCTTTTATATGCAACTACAAACACTCTCGCCAAGAATTTCATATTTCAAACTTACCGTGTCAGCATAGGACCCAAATAATGGTCACAAGTTGACACCCAAAAATTGGGACTGACCCAAAATAGGGCAGGAGTAGGGCGTGGATGCCCAAGTCCTCCCCCCTATTTTGGGTAGGGGTTATCTCAAGTGGTCCCCCTAGGTCCTATTTGCCAAGACACTTAGGGGTTTTCTCATCGAGATGTTGAAATGGTGCAGGGGCACCTATAGGCCCAAGAGACCTATCATGAGTCTTCTTCCTATGTTTTGGTTTGCATAGCAATAAGGTCTTGAAGACCATTTGTGGAATGTAATAAGGTCACCATGGACCACTTTGAAGCATGTTGAAATCATTGGTAGTCACCTTGTAAGGCCTTGGTGCCAATTTTGTATGTAGACAAGTCAAGTCCTAAGATGGCATTGTAGGCATGTAAGCCATGCTTGAAGGTCATTCATGGCCTATCTTAGAAGAGTTTGAAATGATCTTGTGAAAAGATTGTCCACATTGTAAACATACACATTTGCGTTGTAACAAGGTGACCAAAAAGAGGCAGTTTGGAGGGTGCAGTGGTAGTTTTCAGTTGCCAAATTGACCCAAATTGCTTAAGGAGAATGTAAACATGTTTATAAACCTCATCATGGTCATTGGGAGGCACGATGAAGGTTTTAAGGGTAGATTAATAACAAACACTCAATTTCCTACAATTTTTGGTACCTTTTTGCTGTTACAGGCCGTACTCTATCTTGATACGGGACTGCCATAAGTACCTATAGCATTGGATGGATAGAGTAGAGTGTTAAGGTTATTTTGAATTTGGTTTGGGTTCTTGATAGTGGTTTTGAGCAATTTTATAACTGTTCTTCTACAAGCAGGTCGCTAAAACCCTTAACTAGGGTTTTGTCCAAACGATGGGAATCTAACCATTCCACTATTTCTCATCTCCATAGAATTAGTGGAATGGCTTTGTATAATCATGTTTTTGTTTCTTGTAATAACTTGCAAGAAGGAGGGTCAAGTTTTGGCCAAGTTTTGATGGTTTTGGCTTGACAAAACCATGTGTCAAGCCTAAAGAAGAAACCCACGTGACTAAGTCTAGGACAGTTGACTGTAGGAGTCTAAAACCCATGAAATCACTTGTTTTTCCATGTATGTGACATGTTCTAATGGTTGTGTAAGTTCTGTGAGGCAGATCAAGAATAGTTCCTTTGTAAATTAGGACTAATTGGGGCTCTAATCAGAGTTGACAACCATTAGTTGAGTCTTTTGTTCCAAAAGACCCACTAGTCAATTTAACATATGTCATGAATCTTCCAAAAGGGTACCCTGAAATAGTCTTGGTTTGTGGAAATAAGGCCTCTGGAAAAAGTTATTGCCACTGTTCTCTAAAAACATGGCTATTAGGAACCTTGGTGACTTGTGAAGCAAGTACTCAACCTCTACATGCAAGACCTCAACCAATGGTTTGGGAAGGCTATGTTGGTCAGTTTGAACACTCTGAAATGAATTCCCTTGAGAAGATCATGCATTTGGTTCCATATCTCATAATGGACCCCTTGGCTTTGGTCTTAAGAACCTTGAAAAGTTATCTTTATGAAGTAGTGAATTCCCTTCTTGGTGGGTGGTTTGACAAACATGTTGAAGTGTCTTGCAACCCGTAGAGTCTCTGCATCATAGTGGTATAAGAGCTAGTCTGATTTGGGAAAGTTGTGAAGAGAATTTGTGAGTTGAAGTGTAAAAGACAATGCCTCCTAAAGGTGGATCAGTGATGGCCAAGAAAATCAAGGCCCTAGAAGATGAAATAGAGGCCTTGAAGGCTAGAGAGAAAAGGAGAGAGAGAGAAGAAGGAGGTAGTGATTCTGAACAAGAAGAAGAAGGTGAAGAGGGGGAATCTCTAGAGCAAGAGGAAGAGTTGCCCCGAGATGAGATAAGATTTCTCAATGCCTTGAAATCAGTAAAAGGAGAGGCCTTTGATGTGAAGATGGATTTTCCAATGTATGGAGGGAAGATGGATGTTGAGGAGTTAATATAATGGATTGATACCTTGAACAATTACTTTGAATATAAAGAAGTGGAAGAGGACAAGAAGGTGATATTTGCAAAAACTAAGTTGAAGGGGTCATCTTTGACATGGTGGAACTACACCTAAGGAGAAAGGGTGAAAGTGGGTAAGCCTATGATCCATTCATGGGAGAGGATGGTGAACATACTAAAGGCCCAATTCCTACCTGTTGATTATGAGGTTCAAGTCTTCAAGAAGATGCAAAACAACAAAAGGACATGGATGTGGCTGCTTATACCGAGGAGTTTCACAAACTCAATTTGAGATCTGGACATGTGGAGAATGAAAAGGAGAAGGTGGCTAGGTACCTTAATGGATTAAGGTACAATATCCAAGATGAAATTAGTCTCCTAATCCCTAAGTCAGTGGATAAATGCTTTCAAGTAGCATTGAGGGTAGAAGAGAAGTTGAAAAGGAAGAGTGATCAACAAAATAGAGGAAGAGGCAGAAATTTTAGAGGAAGAGGCAGTTTTGGGGGAAGAAATTAGTCCCAAAGACAACAAGGGGTGTCTAATCACAATGAACAAAGTGGAGACTCAAGTGGTAGAGGAAGTTTTAGAGGGAGAAGGCCAAATGGGAGAGGAAGATTTGGTGGCCCAGGAAGAGGTTCTAACACATTCACAGGCAGATACTACAATTGCAATCAAGTGGGACATCCAGCCTTCAAATGCCTTGAGAAACAAGGCTCTAGTTCTCATGGAGGAGAAATGAGAAGTTAGCTAGTGCAAGAAGAGGATTGTCAAAGTGTTAACACACCACCTAAACCTATAGATCCAGAGTATGGAGAAAGCCTAATGATGAGGAGAACTCTCTTGAAGATGCCAAGTGCCAAGGAGCCACCACAGAGGAAGTCACTTTTCAGAACTTCTTGCAAATCTGGTGGAAAGGTATGTAAAGTCATAGTTGATTCAGGATCTACAGATAACTTGGTATCATTAGAAATGGTTGAGAAGTTAGGATTGAAGAGAATCCCTCATTCTACCCCTTATAAGGTGTCTTGGTTGAATAAGGGTCAGCAAGTACTTGTAAATGAGCAATCTTGGGTAGAGTTTCAAATTGGGGGGTATAGGGATAGAGTCCTATGTGATGTGATTGCCATGGATGCTTGTCATCTACTCCTAGGATGTCCATGGCAGTATGATCTCAATGCACAACATGATGGGCAGAAAAATACCTACACTATCACAAAGAATGGTGAGTCTTTTACTTTGAATCCTTTGCTGGATGAAGGTATAGATAAACAAGTGGGTTCTAGTGTCATGGTGGTTGGGGAAAAAGAATTTTTGCAGACCTTGAAAGAAGAGAGAGGTCTAGGATTTTATTTAATTGTTAAGCCAAAGTGCAGGTCTGTTTTGTCCACAAACAAGAAGGAACCAATCCCTAGTGACGTCCAGGACTTGTTAGAGAAGTATAAGGATATTGTAGTGGATGAAGTACCTAATTCCCTACCTCCTATCAAAGACATTAGTCATCATATTTACCTGATACCAGGGGCTACATTGCCTAATAAGGCTACCTACAAAATGACCCCAACCCATAATGAGGAGATTGCAAAACAAGTGCAAGAATTGTTAGACAAAGGCTTGGTGAGGAAGAGTTTAAGCCCATGTGCTGTACCTACTATCTTAGCACCCAAGAAGGATGGGAAATGGAGGCTTTGTACTGATTCTAGAGCCATCAACATGATAACAATCAGATATAGATTTCCTATGCCTAGAATAGAAGATCTAATGGACTGTTTGGGAGGAGCATGCTACTTCTCAAAGATTGATTTGAAAACTGGTTACCATCAGATAAGGATTAGAGAGGGAGATGAATGGAAGACAACATTCAAGACTAATGAGGGTCTCCATGAATGGTTGGTGATGCCTTTTGGGCTGTCCAATGCACCTAGCACTTTTATGCGCCTTATGAATGAGGTATTGAAACCTTTCATTGGAAAGTTTGTTATGCTTTATCTAGATGACATTCTTATTTTTAGCAGGTCTAAAGAAGAACATTTGAGGCACCTTGACATGGTACTAAAAAGGCTACATGATGAGAAATTGATGATAAACTTGGATAAATGTGATTTCATGAAAGAAGAGTTGGTGTACCTTGGCTTTGTCATTTCCAAAGGCAATTTGAAGATGGATCCTTCAAAGGTAGATGCTATTCTCACTTGGCCAACTCTAAAATCCAAGGGAGATGTGAGGAACTTTCATGGACTTGCAAGCTTTTACAAAAAATTCATAAAGAACTTCAACCACATATGTGCACCTATCCTTGACACCATCAAAGGAGGTAATAAGGGTAAGTTTTCTTGGACTAATGAAGCTGATAAAGGGTTTGAATACTTGAAGAAAAGAGTAGCCTAACAACCTATACTTATGCTTCCTGATTTTGATAAGGTTTTGAACATTGAGTGTGATGCTAGTAACCAGGCAATAGGGGCCATTTTAAGCCAAGAGGGCAGACCAGTTACATTTTTTAGTGAAAGGCTAAATGAGGCCAAGCAAAAGTATTCATCATATGATCTAGAACTATATGTTATGGTTCAAGCACTTAAGAAATGGAGGCACTACTTGTTTCCCAAAGAATTTATTGTTTTTACTGACGATCATACTCTAAGTTTCTTGAATGGGAAGGACAAATTCAGTCATAGACATATGAAATGGGTGGAGTATCTACAAGCATATACCTTCACCATCAACCATAAGAAAGGCCAAGACAATAAGGTGGCAGATACACTTAGTAGGAGGGCACTTATGGTACAGGAAATGCAATTTCAAAGCATGGGGATAGATGCACTCAAGGACATGTATCATGATGATGCTGATTTCAAAGAAATTTATGAGGTTTGCACTCAGTTTTGAATACATTTCATAGTGAGTATTCTGATTTTTTACTTCAGAATGGTTTGCTTTTCAAAGAGAGTCAATTGTGTGTGCCTAGATGTTCAATGAGGGAGAATATTATAAAGGAAAAGCATATTGGGAGTCTTGGAGGTCATTTTGGACTTGATAAGACTTTGGATCAGGTTAGGAGGTTCTACTATTGGCCAAAAATGCAAGTGGATGTCAGAAAATATTTTGAGGGCTACACTATATGTCAAAGAGCCAAAGGAACTTCATCAAATGCAGGGCTTTATCAGCCACTTCCCATTCCCAATAGGCCTTGGGAGAGTGTAAGTATGGATTTTGTAATGGGGCTGCCTAGAACACAAAGGGGTTTTGATAGTGTCTTTGTGGTTGTTGACTGGTTTAGTAAGATGGCACACTTTCTTCCTTGCAAAACCACCAATGATACATCTCATATTGCAGGTTTATTCTTTAAGGAAATAGTAAGAATACATGGTTTGCCTTTGAATATTGTCTCTGACAGGGATCCTAATTTCATAGATCACTTTTGGAGGACCTTATGGAAGAAACTAGGCACAAAAGTCTCCTATAGCTCTGCATACCATCCCCAAACGGATGGGCAAACTGAAGTGGTAAATAGGTCATTGGGAAACCTTCTAAGGTGTCTAACCAAAGACCATGGACAGGCTTGGGATCTGATTTTACCCTAGGCAGAGTTTGCATATAATGACTCCATGAACAGGAGTATTGGGAAGAGCCCTTTTGAAGTGGTTTATGGAATGCATCCTAGGGGAGTATATGAGTTGAGAGATCTACAAGGAATGGATAGAAGAAGTGCTCAAGGGGAAGATTTTTCTATTGCAATCACAGACATACATCAACAAGTGAAATAAACTCTTCAAAAGAATATAGACAAGTACAAGGAAAGAGCATATTTGAAGAAGAGAGACCTGTAATTCAAGGTTGGTGACTTGGTGTTAGCACATTTGAAGAAAGAAAGGCTTCCTAAAGGCAAGTACACCAAACTCATGATGAAGAAGATAGGATCTTGTAGGGTGGTCCATAAATTTGGGTAGAATGCCTATGAAACTAATGTTAATACATAGCATATAATTCTATGTCTTTGGCGCAACATATTGACCAAGTCTATGGCGCTGGAATAAAGCATATACATTTATATTGTATGGTGTTTAAAACACATAACGTGCCTTATAATGAAATGATGGGCAACCCAGTTATAGAGTGCTTAGTAACTGTTTCCCAACATGTAAAAACTTTGACCTTTTCTCTTTAAACTGCCAGTATAAAGATAGGAGGCGTGGTATTTTGTGTGGCAACGGGTTTGAGTAGTAAAAGCCAAAAAGGAGTCTTAAACCTGATTTGTTACCTTGCATTTCTTAGTTTAATTCTTGTTGTCCATTATGTTTTCATTGTGCAATGATTTCTAACTGCCACTTTTCATTCCTTTTTACTGAGTCAAATTTTGAAGGTGAGTGGTGGTAGATCTGGCAGCTTGTTTGTAGCTTTGGCAAGCTCAAAATTTTGTATAAATATAGGACCTCTTCCATTCTTATGCACACAATTTTTCCATGCAAGTTGCTCTGTTGTTCCGCTACAATTTTTTGAGTTAGTGTTTAAGTGTGCATTGTTATTTCATCTTTGATTTGGAGGGAATTTGATAAGAAATTAAGAGAGGGATTTGAGTAGTTTTTGGAGGAGATATTCAACCGGCTCAAGGAATCAAGAGCAAGGAGTCCAGTTGATTTATTGGAGCATAGCATTAACATGCATGCTAAGTTTCTTCTTCATTATGTCTTTTCTGTTTGAAAGATTATATGTCTTTGATTATTTGTTTGGAAATGAGTTGGTTTTCTTTTCTTTATCAAATTGGGTATTCTCTTACTTGTTCAATGAGAAGTATATCTATATATCTAGTATAGAAATATTATGTATTGAATGTATGTATAATCTCCTTAGTAGAGATTAGCATCTATATAGGTTTTATGCACTATATTAAGCTAAGTATGATTAGTTATTGCTACATTATGAAAGGTTGAAGTTATGAAAACTATGGTAGAAGTGTCATAGTAAACTTGGAAATGTTAAGTGGGTTAATCTTGGGATTAGTTGATCCATGGGTAAGGGAATAACCTTTTGTATAGAGAATGATGTCATACCAAATCGAGCTAGGAAGATGGGTGAACATGTGACGTCCATTCTGAATTAGGGGTGATGAATACTTTGGCTAAAGTAGTGTAAGTAGCCACTGTTTACACTATCAGTTCATTATGATCCAGGTTTACATACTAGAAAGTGATAATCATATTTGTAGGTTGGAGCCACGCTATGACAATACTAGTTATGTAGGACACAATGTCATGCTCATATTAGGCTTATCTTTGAGGTTACCATACCAATCCCTTCGTCAAAGGATAGGGCCATTTACCAGTTTGGTAAATGTGCGGGGGACCAGAGTTAGTCCGTGGTTGGCAGAAAAGTGTTTGAGTGATGCTTCTCCTCATGTAGTTGGTGGCCAAGATTTGAAGGACATCAAAACCATTTGTATCTCTATTTTAGTTAGCTCTTTGAAGCTTGTTGTAACTTTGTATCCATTTTATGGAATTTTGTAAATGAGAAATATGCAATACTTGTAATGTTGAAAAGTGATTTGATTATGCAATGGTAAAGTTTGAAATATGTTTCAAATGTGTATCATATCATTTTATAAGATAGAAAAATTTATTGCTCATATTGTTGGTATGAAGAACTATTTACTTTTGGATTAAATTTAGTAAAATTTATTTGGTAGAACAAGTGACATGTTACACAAATTGAGATAGCATAAAATCTATCTCAAAGATTTGGATCAAATCCAGAATATTCACTCTACCTTTTATCACTGGTTCCCAAGTAAAGGGTTGGAGTAGGATTATGTAATTGGCAACCTCACCCTCCATTAGACCTACGAACTGCACCGAAGAAAAGACACAAAACACAACAATCAAAGGAGAAGCACGAGGAGTTTGTAGACTTTGTAACACTAATTTGGGGAAGAATGAAATGACCATCTTGCAAGTTCACCTGAATAGAGACGCAGGAGTGTTTACTATTGAATGAGCCTAGGAGTGAAAATAAATTCACATAACTTGTGCTTACATAGGATTCTTATCCGCCACCTTAGGAAATAAGAACCTATCCCATCTAAGTCCGCTAGCCTCTATGGAAATCAAGAGGGGGATACGATCCCAGGAAGAAGCAAAAAAGAGGCTTGTATAAAAGTTGGGCTTGTCTTGTCAACTATTAATTCTAGGTTGGCCTTCCGTCGGGAAAATACCTCTTTGAGATCCAGAGGCACAACTAAGAAATATGGAGTACAGGGAGCTTTAAATAGCTTGGGAAACACATAACCCCCCATTGTCCATGAGAGATGCTAGGTTAGGTGCCTCCTATGAGAACTGAGGGGTGTATCCTGTTGGTACCCATTTTGGCCTAGAGGTTGAGCTTGCATGTTGGAGGTTTTCTTTATTTAAACCCTAGGTCTTCTTGTCCATCGGCAAGAGCTTGGCCTA
The DNA here is from genome assembly GCA_027924645.1 of Cunninghamia lanceolata. Taxonomy (NCBI): domain Eukaryota; kingdom Viridiplantae; phylum Streptophyta; class Pinopsida; order Cupressales; family Cupressaceae; genus Cunninghamia; species Cunninghamia lanceolata. The sequence continues at coordinate 5,856,946 of BSBN01000828.1, forward strand.
TCAGCTGGAGTATTTTTGGTTCCACCGATGTGGTGGTGATGTGCCATCAGGATGATTTTTGTCATCGGCGTATCTTCTTTCTGGTTTCCTGATGGGCATGTGTCTAGCCGACGAGGGGGCAGAGTGAGGCTTGTTGGTCATCGCTGTGACTAGTGCTATCGACCAGGGTTCCTTTTGTTGCTCCGACGATATGTGTCTGGCCAATGGGAGCGAGGGTTTTGATGTGCCATTGGCATGACATTGAATATCAGGTGAGCGAGCAAGTGTTGGGCCGACGGCGTATGTTTGGCCGATGAGGAGTCATCGGCGTGTGTCTCGCTGACAAGGGTTTTGAAGGTTACCGGTGTAGCAGTCTTCATCGGCAAAGGAATTTCATACTAGACCGACCGTCTAAGTTTGGCTGATGATGTTTTAGGCATTGTGTTCATCGGCGTAACATGTGCGATCGACGAAGGATTTCTGAGCTGTGCCGACGGCGTAGGTTTGGCCGATGAGATGTCATCAGCGTGTGTCTCGCCGAAGACCCGAATGTGGTATGTTGTCGGCGTGACTTTGTGTGTCGAGTGAACTGTGGATTGCTTGGCCGATGGTCTATCTCTGGCTGATGGGAAGTTTTGAGGAAGATTGGGGTGTTCGTCGGCAAGACCTTTGAGATCGGCAAGCATCAATTTTGTTGTGCCGATGGTCTATGTCTTGCCGAAGAGGGTGTATTTTGCTTAGCCATCCGAGGGACTTGATAGATCGGTGAGAGTTCGTTTGACTTGGCCGATGGTTTTTTGTCTTGGTGATGGGCGTGCATGAAGTGGTCATCGGTGAGACTTTGTTCATCGGCGGGGAGGCTTTTGGGTCCGCCGACGGTAGTTGTCTGGCCGACAGGGGATTGTAATGGGCTTCATCGGTGTAACACATGAGGTCGGCCAGAGGATTTTTGGATGCTCCAATGGAGGGGGTCACGCCGACGGGGGTGCAGAGTGTAGTTTGTGGTCATCGGCCAGACTATTGATGTCGGGATGAGTTTTGTGGAGTTGGCTGATGGTTCTTCTCTGGCCGATATGGAAGTTGTAGGATTTCGGGAGGTGTAGCGGTCGGCGAGACCACTGAGGTCGGCGGGAGATTTTTGAGGTTGGCCGATAGACTATGTCTGGATGATGGGCTGTTGGGCAAAGGCTTGTGTGTCGAGCGCAGCAAAAGCGCTCGACACTTAGTATGCATGCGGCCCCGTTTTTAAACTAATAAAGTGATCTCTTCACCGTGCATGTGGGATTATTCCCCTGTGTATTTTCAACTTGCGAAGAAGCATGTTTTGGCGGGAAATCCTTTTTGAATGCAGTGACGGTTTTCAAGCGGCCGCGGGTGGTTGAGACCCTTAATGGCGACAGTGCAGGGGTATGGGCGACGGGACAAGCGATCAAGTTGCCCCATTGTGGATGAAAACTCCCGGATGATGGTGCATGGCTCGAGGCCCCCCTTTGTCTGCTACATTAATATTTTCTGAGCGCCATTCCTTCTGAGGACTGTATCTAGCGGATTTTTTGTTAAAGCCACGTAATTAATTGCTTATGGTACACTATCTGGCTATTATAAGCAAATTGTGTTACCAATTTTTGTTGTTGTTGAAAGTTGAACATTTTTGGCTCTGTAATACAATACAGCTGATTTGGTTGCTCTGTACAGCAAAACCTGTGAGTTTATGTATCTCCTGTTGTGCATTTTGGCATGAATCCACTGATTTCATGGCCAATTTTATATGAATAATGCTATGTTTGCATGTGTTATGCTGATTCTGTCTCTAGTTTTGCATGTATCTTTCTTCTGAGTCCAGGCATTCAAGGAATGTCTGAGATTCTAGAACATGAATTCTTGTGTTGAATGTTTAATCTTTTAACTTCTGCTCAAGGGGTAGATTAAACTCTTTTCAGATTGAATATTGGGAAGGGTATACTGCAATAGGGATGCCATAAGTATAGACAGCTTAACACTCTGTATTTGGAGATATCTGTAAGGCAGATATCATGTATATCCCTCTGAAATCTAGTTTTAGCTATTCATGCTGATCATTCATAGGTGTATGTCTACTAACTCCAGGCCCTAGATAGGCACCAATCTTGCTTTGTGTCAGTGTTACAACCATGTCCAGCTTTGCATCCAAGCTTAAAATCAAAATCAACATCTAAAACAATCTTTAGGACATTAGAATTAGGTTTAGGATCCTCAGTCCTCTGTCTACAACTGCAAATAGGCCCAAAGCTAGCCCCTTTGCTCTTATCTTATAGTTTTGGTCTACTTACAGGAGGACTTATCTGCTTTCTGTCAGCATCCCAGCCTTTGTATGCATATCCTCATGGATGTTGAGTAGGGAATACCCCCCTAGGTTTTGTAGAGCCTGAAGAAGAAGAGGGGATAAAATATAGAGTCTATCTCCTACACTGTTGGCCCCTGGCCCAGAGATCCTATCGATCATTGATGGCTACCTTGTAGGGAAATCTAGGAATAAGCATCCAGTTTGGGAAAAAACCAACAGAAATTGGTGACTCTGCTGGGGAGATCAATGTCATTTCCATGAAAGTTTGAGTCTACGAGATTGAAGAATTAGGCCTGGATGTGTTTGTTGCAGCAGAGAAAAAGGTTGTATATGTGACTCTGCTGGTGGATGACCTAGAAAGAAAGAAATCAATTTGTAGCTTCAGCTTGTTTGAAGCTCATTCCTCTTCAAGGAGGTGGTGACTTGTTGTGTGGTATCATGATCTTGTTAGTCTTTCCCGATAGTTCGTAGTATCATCCTGCCGACAAGTATAACATTTTGCAAATATGATGATGACGATGACGTCATCATCACCTTCTCCTTCGGCAGGATATTTGAAGATGATGATGATGAACAGTGCAGAAACACGTAAGGCCCCTGAATGGAAAACAGCAACACACATCAACCACTGAGTAACGTCAGTAGATTAAGACCTAATCAACGGAGACTTGGGATCATGAATTCTTTGAATTCATCGTATCTTTCAAGATGAGTAAAGGTTGTTGTGTAACTTTTATTCTATGTTTGTGAATGACTAACATCATGACCAACATAAATTGGCGCTAGAAGGAGGGCCCAGTCCGGAAGATCACGTTCATCATCAGTACTTTCAGGTTTGATAACGCTCAGAGTAAGGTAACTTCAGATCATTCGTGAATTTCATCAAATTGCGTAAATATTTGCTGCGACAAGTTTGTATTTGCACATTCTGTGTAAAGATTTACAAATCTCACATAAATATTGCAAGCTTTACAGTAGATTTCTTTAAATTCACTAAATATTGACCAAAGATGCATAAATTTGTTCAAGCTTTGAGAATTTGAGCCTTAGACACGTGAGATCTGGTGCTACTGGTCGAAATATCCCAATATCCTGTCATATTTGCAATGTCTTCGCAAATATCGCGTAAATATTCAGTCTGATTTGCAAGTTGACCGCAAATATCACCTCGTCCGGTGGAATCCAGCCAATATTTGCAAAGTTTCAGCTAATTGGCCTCCAAATCGAGAAATCCTGGCTCACAGGATAAATACCAGGTCTAGACATAGTGAAATTTTCGAAGAATTGCCTGTCAGAGGTTTTAGACCTAAGACTGTAGACGTTCACCATACTCCAGAGTCTAGTACCTCCAGAGCTTTACCAGGACCTCCTCCTGTAACTCCTGTTGGTTTGCAAATACCTTCCGGTATACCCGTGACACCTCCTGTTCAACCTCAGGGTATACCTTTAGTCCAACCTCAGTCAACTGCACCACCAGTTCAGCCCCTTCAGGTTGCAATGTCGTTCTTTGCAGCAGAATCACCATTGACCTTTACTGCGTATCATGAGTTACCAAAGTATCCGGACAAGCTTTGTCCAAAATACCATCCTTATCAGGATGCGGATGATCATATCAGGACGTTTAAAGAAGCTTGCTGCAGAGCCAGAATTGAGCATCAGGATGTGGTGTGCAGATTATTCCCTTTTTCCTTAGGGGAAGAGGCTTATAATTGGTTCATCAGTCTTGGTCAATCTTCTGTAGGTTCGTGGGCTGTCTTAGAGAAGGCCTTTCTTGACAGATTCAAGGTCCCTATTGATCCATCCATGAATTACCACCTGTTTGCCACAATTAAGAGATTTGAGCATGAACCTATTGCAAATTTCAATGCTAGGTTCCAGAAAATGTTGTCCAAGCTAGTTACCCCATATGTGGTGGCTGATGATGCTGCTAGAAGTATTTATTATTCAGCCCTGGATCCATTAACCGCCATGTTCATCAGGAGAACACATCCTGCGATCACCACATTGACAAGAGCTTTTCAAGAAGCTATCAAGGTAAATCAACAGCTGATACCTGCTCCTACTCCAAATATAGCATTCCCTGCTTTGCCTGGCATGCAGTCACAATATCCAGCACAGTATCCTGCAGCTTATCCTTCGCAATATCCTGCACAATATCCAAATGGAGCAGTGATGCCCCCAGCAATCATGCCTGCACCCTTGCAAGTACCTCCATTGAGTATCATGCCTCCTCCTAATGGAAATGGCCAATTGTCACAATATCCTGCACATACTCAGACACCTCAGGGTACAGACCTATCCCACAATAACCATGGATCTTCCTTTTTCCAGCCTCAGACTGAAAATGTAGTGGCCAAAGCTCAAGAGGAGAAAGAGGAAATCAAAGAAATGTCTGCTCAGTTGAGAAAGCTCACCACAGAAGTAACACACTTGAGAAATCAAGGGTTTTATTCACAGTCAGGTCAGAATAGGAGTTATTCCAATGACAGACCAAATTACCCTGACAGAGGATACAACAATAACTTCAACAGTAGTGCTGCAAATAACAATAATCCTCCTAGGCAGCCTAGAGTGTGGAACTCCAGGCCAAATAATGGTTCATTACCATCACCCCTAGACAATCAGCCTCCTGGTGAAGCCAAACAGACTATTAGAGTCAATCTTGCTGAAGCAGCCCTTACCAATTGGTGCAGGATTCACAATACCAATGCACATGCAGAATTAGATTGTCCACAATTTAGGATTGCTGCCAGCATCTTTCAGACTGAAGTGTCTAATACTTCTGGAAATCCACCTCAGGCAGAAGGAAATGAAATAGTTCCTTGTGGATATGACTCAGCTTTTGTGCTGGAAACATACACTAATCAACCTCATCAGGATTATAATCAGACCTGTGAAGAATCTGCCTTAACCTTTGAAGCAAACTATGTCTTCCCTTTTGAGGATGAAAATGAACCTACAAGAGAGCATGAGGAAGTACATGCATACCAGCAGCAATACCCTGGTAAGCATAATTATAACCTGAGGAGTAATGCCAACAGACCTGCCGGTCCATTGACATCATCTCTACCTCCAAATAACTTCAACACACCTCCTGATCCTAAGGCTAGCAATAACCCTGGGTTCCCTAAGGTGAATGCTCAGTACTTGTCTCCTCAAAACACAGTAACAAAACTTGCAAATGCACCTCATGAGTCTGACAAGTTAGTTAGCTATTTGGCTGATGAAATGAAGAAAATCAAGATCAGCCTGTCCCTATCTGAGTTACTGAAAACTCCTGCCATCAAAAGGGCATTCATGAAGTCGCTGGATGATCCTGCTTCTAAAGAGGATAATCACCTTTCGAGTCAATCCAATAGCAGAGACCATACTGCTAAAGATAGCACTGTCAAGCCCAAAGTGTCAGCCACAGTCCAAGCTGCTGAAACCTCTCACATGACCTTGTACAGAGATAAAACTGAATCACCACCGTTTCTCCTCACCATAAGAATGTTCAGTAAGAATTTGCACAACTGCTTAGTTGATTCAGGAGCCTCAACTAATGTTATGCCTTTGTCAATATGCAACGCATTAGGACTGCATCCTGCTAAATCATTAAAGAAGGTCACTCAACTGGACAAGACAGAAGTAAGTGTCGTAGGAGAACTCACTCATATTCACATGCAGCTAGCGTCTGATCCTAGGATCCAGTATTACATTGACATTCAGGTAGTTGACATACCTGATACATACGGGATGTTGCTTAGCCGGGACTGGTCTAAAACGCTTAACGGATACATGTCCACAGACTTCAGTCACATGTGGTTGCCATGGAAAGGTATACCTAATCAGATCAGGATTGATGCTGAGCCTAGGATGAAACATATGATCACGGAATATAACAGAACAAATGAGATCATGTATGTAAACGTAGAACCTGGAGTTTATCACATCAGGCCGCAAACTGTCCAAATAGAAGAGGTCCTGATGCTTGATGTGCATCATCATCATGATGATGATTATCATGAGGATATGCCAGTCGTAGAACTTAATAATGATCCTGATAATGAGAATGAAATAGATCGCTTCAGGGATTTTCAGATGCATTTATCTACTCAGATAAAACGTTGTCAATTATTAAATATACCTGCTAATGATGTCTTGATTGACGGATGGTGCAGATTGCATGGAGAAGCACACTCGGAAAAAACTTGCGAACCATGCTTAGACATGATCATGCTGGAGCAGACGTATAGTGAAGCATCATCATCATATTCCGAGGTGAGTGCTACATCTGATGATGATGATGATACTAATTTTTATTTGTCTTCTGCAGGAATAGAAGAGTCGACGGATCCTGATGAGGATCATATCCAAAAAACAGAAGAGATCCTGGTGTCCAATCAGACGAATGATGCGAGAAAGGAAAAGATCACTCCTGGTAGTGATTGCTTCATGGAACCTGATTACGAGTTGTCTGATGAGGATAAAGGCAGTGACCTGACGAAGTTCGAAGAATTTCTGGTCAAAGAAATAAAAAAAATGACACAACAGTGTAGATCTCCCCAGGAGGTTTTAATCAAAGGTTGGTGTAGGCTGCATGAGGCGCCTCACTCAGAAACCACTTGCTCACTGTGCTTACACATTTTGAAGAAGCATGCAGCTGTATGTGCTGAGCATCATCCTCCTGCTAGGATTGAAGAGAAAACAGAAAAGCCATCAGGCTCATCAGATAAAGGAAAGAGGAAGCTTGAAGATGACACACCTAAGTTAAGGTGGATATCAGGCGGAGCAGCAGCCAGAGCTGCAAAGAAAAAGGAAAGTTCAAATAAATGTCCTGCTGAAGATAAGCCTTGGATCCTGAGGTTTGATGGATCCAAATCTAAGCAAGGTTCTGGAGTAGGGATTGACCTTACTGATCCATCAGGGAAATCCCATTTAGCAGCTTACAGATTACAGTTCCCCTGCACTAATAATGTCACAGAGTATGAAGCTCTGATTCATGGACTATTGTTTGCCCATAAGAAGAAGGTGAAGATCCTGCATGTCTTTGGTGATTCAGAACTAGTTGTGAGGCAAGTGCGAGGAATTTACTCTTGTAACTACAGAAAGCTGTCAAATTACAGACATCGTGTGTGGGACCTGATTGAAGACTTTGATGCCTTCAACATCGTTCACGTGCCAAGAGAACAGAACCAAAGGGCAGATGCACTTGCTCAGGCCGCCAGTACGCTGGAACCACTGTCTATATCCGGTCTGAAGAGATTTGCAGTAGAATTGGTGTCAGTACCTTCGGTACCTGACAATGTGACTAATCTCCAAGTGTTTGATGATGATCAGCACATCCTGGACTTCATATCAAACAGAGATGTATTTGAAGCTCAGATCATAGATGAAAATGGTATGGAAGATCATGTCTGGGAAGAAGATGAGATATTAGAGTTGCCTAGCAACACAATTCCCAAAGGTATGATTGAATTAGAAAGAGCCTTTGATCTGGATAATATGCTCAAGCATAAGGATCTGCCTAAGGCAGATGGAGGTCAATATTCACAGGTGAATATTGGACAAGCTGATGACAAGAAGAATGTCTTGTTGGGTAAGGTTTGTACACCTGAAGAGTTAGATGGAATAACTCAAGCCCTTAAGGATTATATACATGTAATTGCATGGACTTATGACGAGCTGAAGACGTATGACACTTCTGTCATAACTCATACTATACCCCTCAAGCCAGATGCAAAACCTTTTAGACAGAAGCAGAGGCCAGTCAATGCTCTGCTTGAGCCCATCATACTTGAAGAGGTCAAGAAGTTGTTGAATGCCCGGATAATTTTTCCTGTAAGGCACTCCACTTGGGTGGCAAATCTGGTACCAGTCAGGAAGAAGAATGGTGACATCAGATTGTGTGTGGATTTCAGGAACCTGAACAGAGCATCAGAAAAGGATAACTATCCTTTGCCCTCTTTGGATGAAGTTCTGCAGATGGTAAATGGAGCCAAGATGATGTCCTTCTTGGACGGTTTTTCAGGATACAACCAAGTGATGGTTGATAAAATTGACAGATTAAAGACTGCCTTCACCACAAAATGGGGGATATTTGCATATAGACGTATGCCGTTTGGATTGATAAATGCTGGAGCTACATTCCAGCGAGCAATGGACATAGCCTTCAGAGGCTTAATAGGAAAATGTATAGTCATCTACATGGATGACCTGACAGTGTTCTCCAAAGAAAGGGGAAATCATGTTGCTGATCTCAGAAGTGTGCTAAAGAAGTGTGAAGAATATGGAATATCTTTGAATCCCAAGAAGTGCATATTCGGGGTCACAACAGGAAAGTTACTAGGCCACCTGATCACAGAAGATGGGATTATCATTGATCCTGGCAGGGTGGAATCTATTATAAAATTACCACTTCCAGGAAGCAAAAAGGAGCTTAAATCTTATTTTGGTAAGATAAATTTTGTGAGGAAGTTCATCACTGGCTTTGTTGAGATTGTCAGACCACTGAATGCCATGTTGAAAAAAGATGCACAAATTGACTGGACACCAGAAGCCAGAGCTGCTTTTGAAGATATAAAGAAGGCCATTTCGGATGCTCCTGTCCTCATTAGTCTAGATTATACAAAAGATTTCTACATCTACTCATTTGCTTCAGAACATACTTCTGCAGCAGTGTTAACTCAAAGAAATGAAGATAAAGAAGAGAAACCAATTGCCTTCATGAGCTGTCCTTTCAGGGATGCTGAGTTGAGATATGTAGATGTTGAAAGACATGCACTTGCATTAGTCAGAGCAGTAAAAAAGTTCAGACATTATATACTGAGGAGCAAAGTGATTGCTGTGGTACCAGATGCAGCAGTAAAGATGCTGCTGATGCAGAGTGAACCTGGTGAAAAAAGGGCCAAATGGATTACGGTACTACAAGAATATGACATGGAGATCACACCCATGAAGCTAGTAAGAGGACAGGCTCTGAGCCAGATGATATCTGAAACTGATCCAAACATCATCAGTCAGCAGTATGTGATAGATGAGAAAGACAATAAAGAATGGTATTCAGACATCAGGCACATCCTGATCACTGGAAGATGTCCTTTGAGGATGCAGGCTTCACAGAGAAGAGCCTTAAAGATGAGATCCCAGAAATATATGATGAAGGGAGGAGCCCTGTTTAAAAAGAATTATGAAGGGATATACCTGAGATGCTTAGGGAGACCAGAAGCTAATAAAGTCTTGACAGAGCTACATGACAAGTTTGGAACTGCCCACGGATCAGCGTTGGCCACAACACATGCAATCCTCAGAGCAGGATATTACTAGCCTACAATTTTTAAAGACACAGCTGATCATGTTAAATGTTGTCATGTTTGCCAGGTTGCTGCCAACAGAGAAAAATATGCTGCACAACCATTGCAGCCAGTGATGGAGGAGCGCCCATTTGCACAATGGGGCATGGATTTCATAGGACCAATCAATCCTCCGTCTTCTTCAGGCCAAAGGTATGTCCTAACAATTACTGATTATTGTACCAGATGGACTGAGGCTATCAGCAGCAAAACTTGTACTGCTGATGATGTCATTAAATTTCTGGAAAGCAACATTGTCACCAGGTATGGAACTCCTTATGCATTGGTAAGTGATAATGGTTCTGCCTTCATTTCCACTAAATTGTCAAGTTGGGCTTTTGACCATGGGATTATACTTAAGTTCTCATCCAATTACTATCCCCAGGGAAATGGATTAGCAGAATCCACCAATAAGAATTTACTGAGTATCATAAGAAAATTGATAGAGAAAAATCCCAGGGAATGGAATTCATTTCTGAAATATGCCTTATGGGTAGACAGAACTAGAATGAAAATTGCATTAGGAAACTCACCTTTCCAGCTAGTATATGGGGTAGATCCTATCCTCCCTGTAAACTTGAAAATTCCTACTCTGCAGTTTGCCCAAGACTATCTAGGCATAGATAATAAACAAGAAGTCAGGTTGCTTCAGTTGATGCATCTGGAAGAAAAACGAAGCCAAGCAATTGACCAATTTGCAAAACATCAGGCTGTTGTCAAACGCTGGTTTGACAAGAGAGCCAGAATTAAAGCTTTCAGGATATCAGATTTAGTCCTGATGTGGGATAAAGCCCATGAAAGGAAAGGTGATCATGGTAAGTTTGATAGACTATGGATAGGTCCCTTTCAGATTTCTGAAATTTTAGGAGACAACACTTATAGGCTTAAGAACCTGACAGGTGAGGATGTCCCGTTGCCAGTCAATGGACAATTCCTCAAACATTATTTCCAGGCCTGAGTGACTTCATGGCAGTCTTGTGTATCATATTGTATATTTGTATAGTTGTTTGTACAGTGTTTGCTTGTTGTTGTTGTTGTTTTGTTGGTTGGGACCTTGTTCTGGTAGGTCAGGATGGTGCACTTCATCACCTAAGAAAATAACTAAATTGTTAGGATTCAAGTGATGAGATCAGATTTAGATATAGATTGTAATTCATTCTGATAAATACTCATGATCAGGTTTATGATGTCTTTTCATCAGGGTACTTTTTCTTGTCCAAAGTGAATCAAACACAATGAAACACCTAACAGCCTTGGGTTTGTTGAAGATATGAGTATAGGTGTTAAGTGAAAAATCTAAAGGGACTCCCTTGCTACCAATACAATCTCCAACCTAAAGCTGCAAGTGACTACACCTTGTACAAATGAGCAGACATGATGATATCAAATTTAAATTTTTAAAGGAAAATCAGAAACAAAATAAAATTAGGCCATCTAAGTAACTCTACCGGGGCTATGGACGCCTGCTGGCAGTGGGGCTCTACTTAGGGAGATTGTACAGATAACCTTGCCGGGGTTATAGACACCTGCTGGCAGCAAGGCTCTATCCAGGTTGGCTATGAGGGATGATCTCCAACTATGTAGTTTAACACCAGTTACTTATGTTTTCAACTTGCTTTCAAGATGAGGATAATTAATCATCTGCACACACCTGATCCTTTGTTAGCTTTATCACCATAATGAAATTTTATCATTCAAAGATCATGATGATTTACTTAGACAGAATTAGAACACTATAGATGAATGTGATCACATCACTTGAATCATTTGAATTTTGTTGTTTTCTTTGGTGGCAAGTTGTTGTGTGGTTACACAACACGCCCCATTTTGACTTGGCAAAACAGGGACCCAGCTTTTGTTTTGGCTTGTGTTGTCTGTTTCTGGCGGTTTTGGTAAAAAAGTTAAGTCAGGTGCATCATCATCATGAAGGTCAGGATGAGGTAGGTCATCATCATGAGGTTAGTTTTTCAAAGTTCATATTTTGTTTCTATGACTTCATGGTTAGAAAGAGCTTGAAATTTCATGCAGGTTTGCCTTTTGCATCACTTGAAAATTCGTCCATATGAGGGAGTTGTGAGCAGTCAAAGTTTTGGTCAAACCTGATAATTGCTATATGAACATCATCATCATGATATTTGAAAAGCCCCCCGATAATATCCTGAGGTCGAAACATCCGGACGTCAAGTTTAAGTCGTATTAATCCTTTCCCGTCGGGCGGTCTTTTGTATCGCCAAAGGTCATCATCATGATCTTACTCTATCACCCGGTGAAAATCATGCAGTCCCGAAACATCCGGACGTCAATCTTAAATGCTAGTGTGTTTTACCCGTCGAGTAACCTTAGAAACATTGCGAGCATCATCATGATATTCCAACCTCACCCGATATTATAATATCATGCTGATATTGTAATATCACCTTACTTAGAGAAATCTGCCATCTGCATAATTTGCGCGCGCACGACCAAGTCTTGGTGATCAACATCATCATGATATTTCAGGACCCGACATTCCCTAATATCCTCCTGACCTCCTTTAGCGTGATCATGATGATCACCTTATCTTTCGAAGCGGAGGGTGATTTTCGTTTCTTAAGTCGTGTTGAACAAGATCATCATGATCTTGTTAGTCTTTCCCGATAGTTCGTAGTATCATCCTGCCGACAAGTATAACATTTTGCAAATATGATGATGACGATGACGTCATCATCACCTTCTCCTTCGGCAGGATATTTTCCAAGGCGTGATCCATTTCGCCAATATGATGATGACGATGACGTCATGTTCGAAGATTTACACAAGCCCCGGATATCCTGATTGCGTTATCAGGACTTTCGGCAGGATCATATTTTTGATCACCCAGTGCGTATATGATGATGATGATGTTCATCATCCTGATCTTTCGAGCGAATCGCCTTAGCCGAAAAAAGGGTCATACTGCTTTCATGACCTGATCATCTTCCTTGGAGGGAACCTGATATTCCATTTACCTCCTGATCTTAACGAAACATGACGGTGACGTCATCCCTTTGCATTTTATTGAAGCCTGATGATGACGATGACGTCATCATGATTTTCCTCAGCGGCAGGATCATTTTCCAAGTCCTCCTGTTTGTCTTCATCATGATGATGATGAAGATGTCTTTCTTTCCCGAATGTGCAAGAACAAAACATCCTGATGTGCTTTTCATCAGAGCATTAGGAAAGGAGGATCATCATATTTTGTGATATCCTGCGGCCACTTTGAAGATATATAGTTGGTCATCATCATGATTTTTGGCGTCGGTATAACTGTTGCCTTCGGCCTAAGGTAAAATTGTCACCCTGATCATATGTAGTCACGCCGATGCAAATATGATGATGATGCAAAGCCGGATTCTAAGGATGGTTGAAAGGCGATTATTTCTTTGTATAATCTGGGGTCATCATCATCATATTTCGAACCCGATATACAAGAAAATGGGCAAAAACATGAAGCGATAGAAATTTGAAAGCCCGACTGCCTGATTTTGGTCAACGAGGGTTGACCTGGTTGTTTTTATGCCGTTTATGCATTTAGTGCATATTGTTCACAGGTAAAGCTTGATTGCCTGTAGCTGCACATGGGGAGGTATGTTTAATAAAGCGTTTATTTCCTGTTGTTTAGCATGATGATGATGAACTTAATGTTTGTCTGTTTACTTGCAGGAAATCATCATGATGCTGCTGAAGCTGAGCGTGGAAGTCATGATGATGCTGCTGAAGCTGAGCATTACAAAGTTGCGCATGGAGGCAACATAGGCCAGATATGAGGAGGATATTGTCAAATATGCTGTTCGCCAGCTGGAGGCCGAATCAAGTTGAAGATGCTGGAATATTCTGTGCCAGCTGTACATTTGCTAACTGACGAAGCATGTGCTTTTTATCTGGGCCGTTGTTTGTTGTGAGAGGATCCTGATCCTTGGATCATTGTAACCGTTTTCTGGCAGTCGCTCTATATAACATCCAGAGCTTGTCATTAAAGGGGGAGGAGATATACATTAGAATACACAGACGCATCTGGCGCAAAGAGTCAATTACTGTAGAATAAATTAGGAGATCGGATTACTGAGACTAATGAGGATAGAATTGTTGAAATGTCAAGGTTCTTTCTTCAGATCACTGTAAATGTACCTGTTCTTGAGCATACTGAATGAATATGAAGTTCCAGATTACATCCTGATTGTAAATTTTACGTAATCTTCTGTTGATTTCTGGATATGTACTGGTGAATGCTGTGTTCAACTGGAAGCGCTTTCATTTCATTACATGTTGTTGTCAACTTTCCTTTGAAGCTTTGCACTAGATCATGCGGATTTGTGGAATGTCCTGGTGAAGTATGATTTCTAGTTTTCCTTCTTTTCATTGCAAGTATGGGAGCTTGTATGTGGATCAGTGATCTAAGTCCAGTAATTTTAGGAATCTCACTCTCTACCCCTTTTCCTTTTTTCAATTTCATTAATTCATCACCATAACTGCAAATCATGATAAATAACAAGCAGAAACAGTGAAATATGCTGAAATCCCGTAGGTAACTGAAGATCATGAGCATATTTGAGTTAAATGCATGTAGTACTGAAAATATCATGCAAGGAATCATAAATAATGGTAGAAATCATGCAAATATCAGCCTGTATGCACATTATTTGACTAAATTTACAGTGCAGAGGTAGAATTGTTGGAGACTTATGCAGAGCGAACATCCAGAGCAGGATATTTGAAGATGATGATGATGAACAGTGCAGAAACACGTAAGGCCCCTGAATGGAAAACAGCAACACACATCAACCACTGAGTAACGTCAGTAGATTAAGACCTAATCAACGGAGACTTGGGATCATGAATTCTTTGAATTCATCGTATCTTTCAAGATGAGTAAAGGTTGTTGTGTAACTTTTATTCTATGTTTGTGAATGACTAACATCATGACCAACATGACTTTGCATCAAAGAACCTGATAAAAGAACAAAATCAGTCAGAGAAGAATTTGCAGCTCCTGCAACATATCCAGGTATTTCATATTGTTTGACAGACTCCCTATTTGGTGAGATAGCACTGGTTAAAAGGGAAACATTGGTGAAAGCAGAGCTTGCATGCTTTTATTAGAACTTATTTTGTATTTCAAAGGGCATGCAATGTTGCTAAAAAGACTCATTTAAAGGACTTTAGGAAAGTTTGAAAAAACAGTCTAAATTTTGAGTGCCTAAAGTCATTGTTTTAGAAAATCTGAGTAGAGAGGAGGGTTGCAAAAACATAAAGGATGTATTATCAGCCTATGCACCCTTGTGAAGTGTCAAGTGCAAAAATGTATAGTAGTGAGTCCCAACAATGTAATAAAAGAAGTTTCAACATAGACAGATATAAGCCCATAAATTTCAGTGGCATTTGTGGCTATCCAAATGCTCTTCCACCTAAAATTAGATTTTTTTTGCCTAAATTTAATGGTATAAAGGATGAATCAGCTGAGAGACACTTGCAGCAGTTTATGAATGTGATAGATGACTTTGAGATTGACCATGAGGATGTGGTTATGAGATTATTTGTTCAATCTCTAGATGAAGATGCAAGGGACTGGTTTTCCTACCTTCCAGCTCACTCTGTCAGCTCTTGGCATGGTTTTAAATCTACATTTCTAGTACAATATGCTGAAAGAATCTCTGAATATGCAGTTATTAGTAATTTTATGTACATCCATATTGAAGAAGATGAGTTGATCCCAGCCTTTAACCTTAGATTTATGAGGGCATTGAATAGAATACCAGAATGTATGAGAACTAATGATGCACTGTGCTTAGTTGTCTATTTGGGAGCTTTTGATAAGAAAATGAGTTACAGATTAAGAGACAAGGAGCCCACCACATTGCATCAGGCACATCAGTTTGCAATAGATATTGAAAACAATTGGAGGTATGGAATACAAAAGGGTTATTTTTCTAAAAATTTTTGTTGTCCTGCAGCCCCCGATGTTAATGAAAGATTTAATTCAGGAGTTGATAATGAATGTCAAAGTATTCACACCCCTGTTGTCCCAGTTTTTGCATCATTTGAAGTTGATGATGTTTCTATTATAAAGGAGGATGTCTTGTTTTGCCCAACAAATGAAGTTGAAAACAATGGTTTTTCAAGTAATATTTACATACTAGCCCTTATCAAAGAGCCATCATGTTTAAATGATCCAGTTGTGCAAGGTTGTGATCATGTGGATCAACAGTCAGTATCAGTTTCATCAGGAAGTATTAGAGGGATGGAGAATGATGCAGATAGCTCAACTTTAGAATGCATTGAAACAACAGAAATCTTGTATATGGGGCAATCAGTTGATAGAAATGATATCCATGATCAATTCATGGATCAGGTTTGTTCTTCTTATGACTCTAGATCTGATAGTACTAAAGAAGAATTGGAGTATCATGAAGAAGAAGCAGAGGCCTTTGCATTGAGTGTTAATCCCCTTTATGATGAGTTTGCGGATGTCTTTGATGCTGTGAATCTTGACTTTCAGTGGTGTAGGATTAATCCTCTTTTTGAGGATGATGATGAATATAAGGAGACTGTTGACCTAGGTGATACATCAGTTTGTGAGGAGGGGGCATATGAATCAGATATCTTCAGTTCTTGTGAAGATAGTATGGATTTGCAAACTGTGGATAATGTATGTTCATCATCACTTGATCCAGACATGTGCAACATCAGGTGTGTGGATCAGGATTTGTTTTCAATATCAATAAATGTTGGGGGTATCATATTTTTTGAATGTCTTCAATTTTTGGATCAGCTAGATGAGTGCCTGATGGTATGCAGCAGCCAGGTAGGTGATGAGGATTGCCAAGAGCAACATGATGTACTGTCTGAGGGATATAACATACATATGTTACCTAATGTTGAAGAATATAATATGTATGATTCTATGTCTAATTTTGAAATCCAATATGATAGAGGTGAAAGTGATAGTGATAAGCTTTCAAAAGTGGTGGAGTATCTAATTGAGTAGATGACATTATGGGCAGATTATGCCAATCTTTTCAGTTGGGATAGGGATCTTTCAGTTTGGAATCAGGCATTTGGCGAGAAAAATTTTTGGTTCTTCCTTTTTGGCTACCCGGGGCCACCCAAATGATGACTAAAATATAGTTTTTGTGTAGGTTGGTGCAATGATTGACTCTGTTGCCTAATAGATATGGCCCAATCTGCGAAACCGGAGATTCTGGGGTCCTCGCTACAGTTTTACACCTGCACGTCCCCAGCCAGAGCCAGTGTTGGTACCCATTTTGGCCTAGAGGTTGAGCTTGCATGTTGGAGGTTTTCTTCATTTAAACCCTAGGTCTTCTTGTCCATTGGCAAGAGCTTGGCCTATCGGCTGGAGTATTTTTGGTTCCACCGATGTGGTGGTGATGTGCCATCAGGATGATTTCTGTCATCGGCGTATCTTCTTTCTGGTTTCCCGATGGGCATGTGTCTAGCCAATGAGGGGGCAGAGTGAGGCTTGTTGGTCATCGCTGTGACTAGTGTTATCAGCCAGGGTTCCTTTTGTTGCTCTGATGATATGTGTCTGGCTGATGGGAGCGAGGGTTTTGATGTGCCATTGGCACGACATTGAATATCAGGTGAGCGGGCAAGTGTTGGGCCGACGACATATGTTTGGCCGATGAGGAGTCATCGGCGTGTGTCTCGCCGATGAGGGTTTTGAAGGTTACCGGTGTAGCACTCTTCATCGACAGAGGAATTTCATACTAGACCGACGGTCTAAGTCTGGCCGATGATGTTTTAGGCGTTGTGTTCATCGGCGTAACATGTGCGATCGACGAAGGATTTCTGAGTTATGCCGACGGTGTAGGTTTGGCTGATGAGATGTCATCAGCATGTGTCTCACCGAAGACCCGGATGTGGTATGTTGTCGGTGTGACTTTGTGTGTCAGGTGAACTGTGGATTGCTTGGCTGACGGTCTATCTCTAGCCGATGGGAAGTTTTGAGGAAGATTGGGGTGTTCGTTGGTAAGACCTTTGAGATCGGCAAGCGTCAATTTTGTTGTGCCGATGGTCTATGTCTTGCCGAAGAGGGTGTATTTTGCTTAGCCATCGGAGGGACTTGATAGATTGGTGAGAGTTCGTTTGACTTGGCCGATGGTTTTTTGTCTTGGCGATGGGCGTGTATGAAGTGGTCATTGGTGAGACTTTGTTCATCGGCGGGGAGGCTTTTGGGTCCACCGATGGTAGTTGTCTGGCCAACAGGGGATTGTGATGGGCTTCATCGGTGTAACACATGAGGTCGGCCAGAGGATTTTTGGATGCTCCGATGGAGGGGGTCATGCCGACAGGGGTGCAGAGTGTAGTTTGTGGTCATTGGCCAGACTATTGATGTCGGGATGAGTTTTGTGGAGTTAGCCGATGGTTCTTCTCTGGCCAATATGGAAGTTGTAGGCTTTCAGGAGGTGTAGCGGTCGACGAGACCACTGAGGTCGGCAGGAGATTTTTGAGGTTGGCCGATAGACTATGTCTGGACGATGGGCTGTTGGGCGAAGGCTTGTGTGTCGAGCGCGGCAAAAGCACTCGACACTTAGTATGCATGCGGCCCCATTTTAAAACTAATAAAGTGATCTCTTCACCGTGCATGTGGGATTATTCCCCTGTGTATTTTCAACCTGCGAAGAAGCATGTTTCAGCGGGAAATCCTTTTTGAATGCAGCGACGGTTTTCAAGCAGTCGCGGGTGGTTGAGACCCTTAATGGCGACAGTGCAGGGGTATGGGCGACGGGACAAGCGATCAAGTTGCCCCATTGTGGATGAAAACTCCCGGATGATGGCGCATGGCTCGAGGCCCCTCTTTGTCTACTACATTAATATTTTCTGAGCACCATTCCTTCTGAGGACTGTATCTAGCAGATTTTTTCTCAAAGCCATGTAATTAATTGCTTATGGTACACTATCTGGTTGTTATAAGCAAATTGTGTTACCAATTTTTGTTGTTGTTGAAAGTTGAACATTTTTGGCTCTGTAATACAATATAGCTGATTTGGTTGCTCTGTATAGCAAAACCTGTGAGTTTATGTATCTCCTATTGTGCATTTTGGCATGAATCCACTGATTTCATGGTCAATTTTATATGAATAATGCTATGTTTGCATGTGTTATGCTGATTCTGTCTCTAGTTTTGCATGTATCTTTCTTCTGAGTCCAGGCATTCAAGGAATGTCTGAGATTCTAGAACATAGAATTCCTGTGTTGAATGTTTAATCTTTTAACTTCTGCTCAAGGGGTAGATTAAACTGTTTTCAGATTGAATATTGGGAAGGGTATACTGCAATAGGGATGCCATAAGTATAGACAGCTTAACACTCTGTATTTGGAGATATCTGTAAGGCAGATATCATGTATATCCCCCTGAAATCCAGTTTTAGCTGTTCATGCTGATCATTCACAGGTGTATGTTTACTGACTCTAGGCCCTGGATAGGCACCAATCTTGCTTTGTGTTAGTGTTACAACCATGTCCAGCTTTGCATCCAAGCTTAAAATCAAAATCAACATCTAAAACAATCTTTAGGACATTAGAATTAGTTTTAGGATCCTCAGTCCTCTGTCTACAACTGCAAATAGGCCCAAAGCTAGCCCCTTTGCTCTTATCTTACAGTTTTGGTCTACTTACAGGAGGACTTATCTGCTTTCTGTTAGCATCCCAGCCTTTGTATGCATATCCTCATGGATGTTGAGTAGGGAATACCCCCCTAGGTTTTGTAGAGCCTGAAGAAGAAGAGGAGATAAAATATAGAGTCTATCTCCTACACTGTTGGCCCCTGGCCCTGAGATCCTGTCGATCATTGATGGCTACCTTGTAGGGAAATCTAGGAATAAGCATCCAGTCTGTTAAAAAACCAACATATCCATTAAACACCCCTTCAGAAGTAGATATATACAAGGTGGTGACCATTAAGACACTTGTACAGTCCAACAAATTATTCTATCTCCTCCGGAGATTAATAGCCTTCCCTCAACAGATCTCTCAAGAGGATGAAGAGATCTCCACCTATTCCTTACTCAATCTTAAATGTCTACTCTATTTTTACTCTCAAACTTGAATAAGGGAAGAATTATAATGAAACTAGGGTACTTATTTTTCTTAAATGCTGAAAACCTAAAACAAAATAACTTTTTCCTCTCTTTCACATTGCAATCAACTCTTTCCAAAAATGATAATATCATTTTCAACAACATATTTAAAAATTACATACTAACTTGCCAAGCAAGTCATGTTTTAGATTTATAACAAATTAGAAATATCCCCAAATCATATTATGTAATACCCTTTCATTTTTTTCCACTAATAATAACAAAATCACTTTTTCTAACATGTATAATTTCACCTTTTCAATTTTAAATACCCCACTTCATTTTCCCATGAGCATTTATCATTCTAATTGACTATTTAATTATGCTCACACATACCAACAATAAGCACATGTAAGAAATAATATAGACATGCAAGGAACAAAGACACATTACTAGTACTATAGAAACAAGGATCTTGATTTTCATGTGATTCAGATAGAGTATCATTTATTTCACACTAGTCATGTCCTTTACTCTTAGATGAGTAAGACAAGTTAACAATACCAAATAAACCATGTGTCTGCCTTTGAATTAACCACCATTAAATTTTACCTGTACCTTCACACTCGACTAAAATATTATGTGCATCTTCCAAGTATGTAGAAAAAACTGAAGGACATACTAAAATAAACCAATGTCATAATAATCTACATTTTAATAATAAAATTTTAATTATGACATCATTATAATAATTCTTTCTTCCTTTTGGCTCTGGCAGCTGCACCACCAGATAGCCACTTCAACTTTGGTATCTCTGTTTTCTTAGGCACCACTTCATCGGCCTCATGGGAAGCTGATATTTCTTCTTTTCTTTTATCATTAGGAGGAACATCCCTTGGACTAGGCAATGTCAATCTTCTTAAAATGTGTAGGCACAATGAACAAGATGCTTCTGAATGAGGTGCCTCATGTAACCTGCACCATCCTCCAACCAAGACATCCTGAGGAGGTCTTTGCTGCTGCATCATCTTTTGCATTTCTTTTGACAGGAACTCTTTGAATTTGGATAGACTGCTGCACCTATCTTCGTCAGACAACTCATAATCTGACTCCATCAAACACTCACTCTCAGGGGTGATTTTGTCCTTGTTCTTAGCATTACTCTTGTTGCCAACCAGTATCCCTTCTGTTACCTTAACAGGATCCTCATCATGATGTGTGCTTCCTCTCGCTCCTATAGAAGACAAAGAAGGATCAACATCTTTACCATTATATGCAGCACTTACCGCAGATGATGATGAGGACGCCTCATGGTATGCCTGTTCTAGATCTAGCATGTCTAGGCAGACCTCACATGTATTTTTAGAATGAGCCTCATTATGCAACCTACACCATCCACTAATTAAAATATCATGAACAGGTACATTTAACAATTGGCAGCATTTCACCCCTTTAAGCAGATGCATCTCGAAATTCTTGAAGTGATCTATCTCTATCTCGTTTCCAAGATTACAACTAGGTTCTAGATATGCATCATCATCCTGAGGGTTATCATCATGATCATGTATGTCAAGCATCAGGATCTCCTCTACCCTAGCAGTCGGAGGTCTGGTGGAGTAAACTCCAGGTTCCACATTCACATACATGACTTCGTTGGTTTTGTTATATTCGGTAATCATGTGTTTCATGCGAGGTTTAGCTTCAATCCTGATTTGGTTAGGTATTCCCTTCCAGGGCAACCACATGTGACTGAAGTCAGTAGACATATATCCATTGAGGGTCTTTGACCAATCCCTACTGAGAAACATTCCATATGCATCAGGTATATCAACTACCTAGATATCAATATAATGCTAGATTTTGGGATCCGAGGCTAGTTGCATATGGATGTGGGTCAGTTCCCCTACCATGTTTACTTCTGTTTTGTCCACCTGGGTTACTTTCTTCAATGATTTGGCAGGATGTAACCCCAAGGCATTGCATATGGATAAGGGCATCACGTTGGTAGATGCTCCTGAGTCCACTAGACAGTTGTGTAGGTTCTTACTAAACATCCTTACGGTCAGGAGGAAGGGAGGTGACTCACTTTTGTCTTTGTATAGAGTCATGTGGGAGGTCTCTACAGCTTGGACAGTGGCTGGGGTTTTTAATTTTGTATTAGCATCCCTGTCAGCATGATCTTTATTTCCAAACTAGCCTGGGGTATGGCTGTCTTCCTTTTGGGTAGGACTGTCTAAAGATTTCACAAAAGCACTTTTGATAGCAGGGGTCCTAAGCAGTTCTAACAATGGCAGGCTGATCTTAACCTTCTTCATCTCATCAGTCAGGTAAGAAACCAATTTGTCAGGTCCAAGAGGTGGATTTGTGGCTTTTGGTGTTGCATTCTGTGGTGTCAAGTGATGCACACTGACTTTGGGAAATCCAGGGTTATTATTTGCCTAGGGATAAGGTGGAGTATTGAAGTTGTTTGGAGGCAATGATGTGGTCAAAGGGCCAGCAGACCGATTTGAGTTATTCCTCAGGTTGTAGTTATGTCTACCTTGAGGTTGCTGTTGATAAGCATTGACTTCCTCATGTTCCACTGATGGCTCATTCTAATCTTCAAATGGGAAAACATAGTTGGATTCAAGAGCCATGGCTGATTCCTCACATGTTGAGGTGTAATCCTGATGTGATGAGGTTGCATGCTGATGAGGATGATGCATGAAGCTTTCCAGCACTAAGGCGATATCATACTCATAGGGGACAATCTCATTTCCCTCTACATAAGGTGGGTTTCCTGAAGTACTGGACACTTCAGCTTGGAAAATGCTGGCTACAACCCTGAATTGGGGGCAATCTAACTCTGCATGAGCGTTGGTATTATGAATCTTGCACCAGCTTGCAAGTGCTCCCTTAGCAAGGTTTACTCTGGTGGTCTGTTTAGATTCACCAGGAGGCTGATTATCCAGGGGTGATGGAGTGTTATGTGTGACTAACATCACCATCAACACCTAAACTGGTGCTAGAAGGAGGGCGAACAAGAAAACTGTTTATCCTGAAAGATATAATGAATTCATAGAATTCATGATCCCAAGTCCCTGGTGATTAGGTCATAATCTGCTAAGATCTCTCAGTGGTTGATGTGTGTTGCTGTTTTCCATTTTGGGGTCTTACATGAATCAGTAGGTTCTGGTTCTACAACAATGCTTTCAGGGGAGTTACTCTACACAACATATACCTCCAAATGATGTGCCTAAGGTGATATTTGCATGAGCTCTACCCTTATCAGTGATTTCCTGCATGAAATTTTCAATGGTACATGCATCTAGCTCAGGAATATGCTAAGGATGATCAAGTATCTACGAGATGTCTACATATTCCCCTATTCTGCTTAATATTTACCATGATGTGCAATTATGGAAGTGATTTCTATAAAATTAAAATAAGAAAAAGGGTTAAAGAGAGAGATATTCCTAAGATTTACTTGACTGAGATCACTGACCCACATACATGTTCCCATACAGTAATGAAGAGAAGAAAACTGAAATCATACTTCACCAGGATATTCCACAAATCAGCATGATCCAATGTAAATCTTTAGAGATAGAGTTGACAACAACATGCAAAGAAATGAAAGTGCTTCTAAAGAACATAGCATCCACTAGTACATATCCAGAAATCAACCTGGAGATTACTTAAGGTTTACAATCATGATGTAATCTAAAGCTTCATCTCCATACAGTATGTTCATAAAACATGCATATTTACAATGATCATGAGGAAAGAACCTTGAATGTTTCAACAATTCAGTCCCCACTAGTCTCAGCAATCTGGTCTACTACCTGAAATTTCTACCAGTCTCCCTTGTAAGATTGACCTCCTTTTCCTTAATGGGATGCCCACCTTAATAAAACATTCCACCTCCATAGTGGGATGCCCACCTTAATAAAATTTTCCACCTCCATAGTGGGATGCCCACCTTCTCAAAAAAAACAATAAAATATTCTTCATAATGGGATGCCCACCTTAATAGAATATTCCACCTCCATACTCCATCTGCACACCGTCGGGTCAAATCTACATATTGACCCTCTGTAGGCCTTGCGTGTACTTCTTGTTTGACCAAAGTTATACATCGGGCTCCAAAATAATTTCAAATTCCTCCCGCTCTACTTTCTCGCCATTTTCCATTTGAATATCGGGCTGCACTTTGAAATTCTTTGTTGATCAGGATATGATGATGACATCATCAGGATGGACTGGCCTTGTTGAAGTGTGAAAGGATGACATCATCAAGTTCTGGGATGGCTCAAAATCCACCTGCCTTGCTTTTCCATCACGACTGCACATCATCATGATCATCGGTGAAACCCCACCTGATCGTAGCGAGCCAACAATGTCTCACTGACCCCATCTTCTGGTCGATGCACCTGCGGTCATCATATAAAGTTAGGCACCATCATTTAAATAATCAGCAGGAGGATAAAAACTAATGCTAAATCATGCCTTGAAGGTGCAAACATAAATATCCGGTCATGATACTACGAAAATCCACCTGCACACGAGAAATTAGTCCCCTTTTGATAATTCATTTAGTTTCGCCACCTGCATGTAGATTACTGGACATTCTCTTTACTTGGTCATGATATGATGGTGACGTCACATTGATATTGAAGGAAATTAGGTCCAAGGAACATGATCCTGAGGAAAGAGTTTTGAAGAATATCACCCTCCCAAGGAGATGATGTCATTAGGATATGTCGAGTTTTGCTTATCGGGTCATATTTTAAGATCAGGATGATATTTGGAACATGACCCTCACGGGTAAGATGACCTTCCTTTCGAAAGATCAGGGTGACATCAGTGGAAGGGTGGCCTTGTTTATCGCTGCAGTTATCATGACGTCATCGTCATGTTTATCGGATAGGAGTGATGTTTGAAAAAGTACCTGTGCGAGGCAAAAGGATGATGGCATCATCAGGAGGTGATTTCCTTTGTTCATCAAGCTTGGATGATGTCATCATCATACTGGCCATGAGGTGATATTTCAGAAGATCGTGATATTCAAAAGATTGGCTGATCTTCAAAAAGAAATCAGGTGATGCACAAAAGGTCGGGGTGATGCATCCACATCCGCGTGATATTTGGTGAGGAGGGTGATCTTTCAGAATATCGGGTGACATTTGAAACATTAGGTGATATTTGGCGAGGAGGGTGATCTTTCAGAATATCAGGTGACATTTGAAACATTAGGTGATATTTGGCAAGGAGGGTGATCTTTCAGAATATCGGGTGACATTTGAAACATCGGGTGATATTTGAAAGATGATGATCCCCTTAGATTGAAATGACCTCTTGTCAGAATATCAAGATGATGTCATTCGGATGATGACTTGGTTTAGCATTGCGGCACCATGACATCATCTTCACGTTATGTAGGAAAGGTCATGTCTGAAAATATACCTCCGCGAGGTAAAAAGGATGATGATGTCATCTTCATGTGATGTTTCTTGTTTATCAGGTTCTAATGATGTCATCAGGATATTGGTTCGGGGTGATATTTTGCGACAGGAGGATATTGAGAAATATCAGGTTATATTGAGAAACATGATCCTCGCGAAATACATAAGGCTGTTGACGGGTAAAGGTCACTATCACCTAAAATTGACGTCCAGATATTTGGACCGCATGATTTATCGGGTGATAAATTAGATTAGGATGACCCTCTGTAATATGACTGATGTCAAGAAATATGATCCTCCCCCTATGAATATCAGGTTTGACCAGAACTTTGACCGAGCATAACTTTCTTACTTGGCCGAATTTCAAGGTGATGTAAAAGGCAAACTTGCTTAGAATTTTACACTCTTTCACATGGCAAGCTTCTTGAGGCAAGATTTAGACCTTTGAATTTTGGGCTCATACAAGAGGATCATCATGCACCTGATATGATGATGCTTTTTACCATTACCACCCAGAGCACAAAAACAAAGGGGGCAAGCCATAGCAGGGGTCCTCATTTTGCTAAGGGGCAAAAAGGGGCATGTTGTGAACATCACAATAGGAAGGTATGCATGCAGTGTCATTTTCAATGTATGAGTGATGCTTTTTGGTTGATAACTAAGAATGAGTATAAGATTCTGGAGAAAGGCCCTTCAACTATAGATGAACTTAAGGAAGCTGAATACAATATTCGAGCAAAAGAAGCATTGTTAAGTGCCTTGACTAATACTGAAATGACAAATGTCATGGAATTAAAAACTACTCATGAAATTTGGGAAAAGTTGGAAACTTTGTATGAAGGTGATGAATATGTCAAATGCGCCAAGCTACAGAGCCTGAAGGGTAGATACTAAAGATTGATGATGAGTGAAGATGAAAATATTACTTCCTATATGCAGAAAGTGAATGAACTTGTGACTGGTATCAAGAGTGCTAGTGGAACATTGGAAGAATCATAGATTGTTGCCAAAGTGCTTAGATCCTTACCTGTGGCATACAAGCATAAAGTTGCTTCCATTGAAGAAATCAAGACTGTGAGAACTATTACAAGGGATCAGTTGGTTGGTAAGCTTTCAACTTTTGAAATGAGTGAGTTTGGTGATTCTCTTCCTAAGTCTGAATCTGTATTTAAGGCCAGTATTTATGGAAAACAAAGATATGATTTGGGTGAAAGCTCTTCAAGAAGATCAAACAGATTTGTGAAGGCAAGGAAGGATCTTGAAGATGATGAAATTGAGGCTGCAAAACTTGAAGCCCTTATTGCCAAAAGATTGCCAAGAGGATCCAGTAAGTATGAAGGAAAGTTGCCTTTAATAAGATTGGTCATTTTGCCTCAAGGTGTCCGGAGAGGGTTTCAAAGCCAAACCCTAACAGATCAAGGGCTCAAAAGAAATGTTACTATGTCCAAGAAGATGATGAAGAAAGAGTGACAGATGATGAATCTGATATGGGAAGTAACTTAGGAAATGAATGGGTGTTCATTTCCATCAAAGAAGAAGATCCGGTGTCTACTTGTTGGAATTAGGGCTGACAACTGAGAGGGGGGGTGAATTAGTTGTCACAAAACTTTAATACTTGTTGTAGTTAATTGCTCCTTTACCACTAAATAACAGATCAATGATTTAACCATAAAATAAGAATCAATAACACATGAGTAGAAGCATAATAACACACTTGACACCAAAGTCAAGTATTACTGATTGGTGGAAAGTACAGATCCATGGGTCTCTGATGTATAAGATCACACAAAAATTGGTTCATGTCAAAAACAAAGTCAAAGGTTGGAATAAGTTGTGCTTTGGTAATGTGATGAAGTCCAAGAATCACCTCTCAGAGAGACTGCTTGAGGTCCAAGGAAAAATGGCCAACGGTGATGGGAGTGAAATCCTATACAATACGGAGGAAGAGTTAGTCAGAAAACTGAAGGACATTACCAGTAAGGAAGAAATCTTCTGGAAGCAGAAATCTAGGGTTCAATGGCTGAAAGAGGGTGATAGAAACACAACTTTCTTTCACCAATCAGCCATGCAACATGGGAAGAGGAATAACATTACCAAACTCCTAAACATAGAATATCAAGGTGACGGATGATGGGGACCTTGGAAGACTGGTCTCTGATTACTTTAGAAACTTCCTGGCTGAGCAAAACATCAAACTTGATAATGCTAAAGAAAATCTCCTTTTGGAGTGTATCCCTCAAATTCTTACCGAGGACAGTAATGTGAACTTGATGAAGCCTATTACAGATGAAGAGGTCAGAGCTGTGGTTTTCTCGATGGGGGCCTTCAAAGCTCCTGGGCCGGATGGGTTCCCACTGGCTTTTTTTTAGTAATTCTGGAATATAGTTGGTTATGATATTACGAGTGCTGTCAAAGACTTCTTAAGAACGGGGAAGTTTCTTAAGTAGATCAATGCTACGTTCGTTGCATTGATCCCTAAGAAAACCATCATGGAAGTCATGGCTGACTTCTGCCCCATTAGTCTGTGTAACACCATTTGTAAAATCATCATGAAAGTGCTGGTCCTTAGAATCTAGCCTCTCCTAGATAAGCTCATCTCTGACAGCTAAAAAGGCTTCGTCCCTGGGAGACAGATTCTAGATGCAGCCATTTCGACCCATGAGATCATTCACTCTATGGATAAAAATAATAACTTGAGCATGGCCCTTAAGTTGGATATATCTAAAGCTTATGATAGAGTGTCTTGGGAATTCCTGTTCAAGGTTCTCAAAAAGATGGGCTTCAGTGATAGAATTCTCAATCTAATAAAGGAGTGTGTCACCACTGTTAAATACTCAGTGTTGGTCAATGGATCGCAACGAGGGTTTTTCAAGGTAGGAAGGGGTTTAAGGCAGGGGGATCCTCTATCCCCTACTTGTTTATTATGCTGGTCGAGGTCTTGGGAAGAAATATTCTATCCCATCTGGACAAATGATCCCTTTTTGGTGTTAAAGTAGCATCCACCCTGGGTCCGTCAGCTATCCAACAGTTCATAGATGACACAATGTTGTTTAGGACAGCTTCGGTGGTGGAGGCCAAGAGATGGAAAAATCTGCTCAACACGTATGCTGAGATTTCAGGACAATGCATTAACTATGAAAAGAGTAATGTGTTTTTCTTTAACACTAATGGGGATCTACAAGTCAAGATTAGAAACATTCTCCAATGCAATCAGGCTACCCTCCCAGCTACCTACCTTGGCCTGCCTCTTACGGTCAAAGATGTGACCCAATCCTACTGGAACACGGTCTTGGAATGTATTAATAAAAAAATGGAAGGCTGGAAAGGAAAGCTCCTTAGCCAAGCTAGAAAACTTCAACTGTTGAAAGCCTCCCTTCAAGGCATCCCTACCTATTTTCTCTCATTGTTCAAAATTCCTGAGTATATGGCAGAGAAATTAGAAAGGATCTAAAGAACCTTCCTCTGGACTGGTGTGGAGGAAAAGAAAAGAACCTCGCTAATTGGTTGGGATAATGTCTGTCAGCGTAAGGCTAATGGGGGTCTGGGGATAAGAAAAATCCAAAGTATGAACAAATCCTTGTTGACCAAAATAGGGTGGATCTTCCTAAAGGAAGAGAAGGAATGGGCTCATATCATGAAAGCCAAATACCTATAGGGGGACTCCAATTCCCAGCTTCTGTTAAGGGAATCCATTCCCAAAGGTTCAACCATCTAGAATAAAGTGTCTAAAACTAGGAACGCCCTCTCACAAGGCATCAAATGGAACCTGGGTAAAGGGGATAAAATTAGGTTCTAGGAGGACAACTGGCTGAGGAAGGAACCCCTAGGGAAATGAAGTAATTCTTTGAGGGCTAGAGCAGTGAGCTATTTTGGCACCAAGGTGAGTAACTATCTGACCAGCCATCCCCATAGACAAAGAAAATGGAAGAACTTATCAGAGTGCTGCACCAACCATAACGAGTTGCAAGATTATCAATCTCTTCAGCAGGAACTGGAAAATTACAGAATTCTGGTGTTTCAAAGAGAGGATGAGATGCTGTGGGGTCAAGATCAAAAAGGTAAGTTCACAGTCAAGTCAGCTTACCATATGCTGTCTAACGGGGGTCAACCAAATCTGTACTGGAAAAAAGTCTGGAATAGGAAGTTATTGCCCAAATTTAACTTCTTCTGGTGGGCAGTGACACACAACAGAGTCCTTTCCATTGATAACCTTAATAAACGGGGGTTTCAATTGGTTAACATATGTGTGCTTTGCTATCAAGAGCAAGAATCCTTACAACATCTGTTCCTTCACTATGAGTTCTCTAAACAAATATGGGGAAAAATGTTGCAAAAGCTCAATCTGGAGTGGATCTTTCAAGTCAATTTGAAGGACTTTACTTTGAGTTGGTCCTCTCCTTTTTCTCATCCCAGAATAAATGAGCTATGGAGGAAGATTCCCCCACACCTGGGTTGGAGTGTGTGGAAAGAGAGAAACAATCATATTTTCAGAGAAAGTGCCTATAATTTTGATGAGGTTTTCTTGTCTTTTTGCAGGGAAGTTACGGAAAATACCTCTTCCAGCTCGATATGTGTGGCTGAGCATCCCCCTACTACTATTGAAATTTAAATTGCTAAGAACTAGCGGCTAAAGGAGGATATGAGCAAAGTGGACACCTCTAACAAGATGGCCAGGCTTAGCACTCTCTAGAGACAACCCTCAGAGGGTGGATCAAACTTAATTTTGATGGTGTGGAAAAAAAATATCTGGGTCTGCTAGTGGGGGGGGGTATTTTTAGGGATTCCCTAGGAACCCCCATTGCTTCTTATGCTAGGGGAATTGGACAATAGTCTAATAATATGATGGAAGGTTTGGCTCTCCCTAAAGGTCTAAAGATAGCCCACACTTTGGGGATAGACAACCTCCAAGTGGAAGGAGATTATAAGTTAATTATTGATGTGGCTATGAGAAGGTCTAACAGTGGTTGGAAGTTGAAGAGCTTAGTTGAAGACATCATCTGCTTACTGGCTAACTTCAACCAGATGTCCATCAGTCATGTGTATCGAGAGGGAAACAAAGTGGCTGACACGATGGCAGCTTTAGGGCAGGGAATGTACACATGGCATTGTTGGAGAAATGAAAGGACTCTCCCGCACCCGATTCAAAACCTCATTAAAGAGGAGTTAAGCCCGACTCTCGGTTCCTAATGAGATCTAAAGTTAGGGAGAAAGGGTGGGACTACCAGAGTTCTAGGATCTTCAGACAGCTGGACAATGAGCACAAGTTGGAGGATTGCATGAAGAGCAAGTGCCAGCTTGACATTGAGGGGCCTTGTCAATTCAACAGCAACAACATTGATAACAAGGTGAGTTGGCGGCTTGAGGAAACCTTTCACACATCGATCCATGTAAAAACCATGCTTCATAGCTTGGGAAAGCCCATCTTAAGATTTATTTATGATCTTATGAAGCTTAATAATGATGATCTGAAAAGGAGTAAATGTGCCTGTCTGGATTTTTTTAGCAAGTATGCCACCTTAGGCGTGGGAAAAGATGGTATCATTATTACCCTCAGATTAATTTCTATTATCTCTATAGCCATTAACAACAAACTTGTCAAGAATTACACTAAGATGGCTCTCTGTGCTAGGTTTGTTTTGATAATAGACTGTATTGTTTACTTGTTCAATAGTATCATGGGGGGAGATAGGTCTCGGACTGAACCAGAGATGTGCGAGGAATTCAGGAACAATGAGACGATATGGCATATTTGTCAGGAGGACGGGGTCACCTCCTACCTGGAATTCCTTTAGGGCTACGATGAGAGTCTCTCAGTTCAATTTCTGTAGTCTTACAATGGTAGAAGGGTTAAGGTGGGCAATGTGGAGTTTGGTGTCTCTGAAGAGGTGATTGGAATGGCTACTAGCCTGCCTACGAATGAGATGAAACACCCTTGGAAAAGTAAGGTCTTTGACCCTGATGGCATGAAACTTTTTCTTAACAAAAATGAGGTTCTCAACAGTTTGCAAGGGGGTTTTGACCGCCAGCTTCTTCCTCCGCCTTGGGATGAGGTATGTTACTTAATTATGAAATATTTTACCCTAGAGGGAAGGTTTAGGAGATTCTTTCACTATCATTTTACTTTGCTTAACCACTTTAGGAGGAGTAAACATATCAGCTTCCCCTTCTATCTTCTTTCCTCCCTAGAGTCCTTCAGTTTGGCTGCCAAAGAACAACATGCCCTTGACCCCAATAAACCTGAAATTCCACTACACCAAGGTCTCATAATGAGACTATACAAGTTTCACCTTTCTCTATGCCCACCAAAAGCTCCTACTCCTATTAGGATTGAACCCCATAACCCTCCTCTGGTTAGGGAAGGCCCGATCATCATAACGAAAGTTACCCCAGATTCTTATGCCAAGTCTTTAAAACCTGATAAGAAAAAACCCAAGATGAGTAATAGTCCTAAACCCACCACTGAGGACCTCACCCCCACTTCTCCCGCTACTACCCCAGCTAAAAGAAAAATTAGTTATGATAACCCTTCCCTACCCTATAAGCAGAAACAGGGAGCCGTGGAAGAAGGCTATGCAACTGCTAGTGAGATTAGGACCTTGAAAGCTACCCCGGTTGTTGAAGAAGTCAGCACTGAGGGAGATAATGAGGACTCTGACAATGCTGAAGAGGAGGCTTATACCCCCACTAAAAGAAAAATGTGCTACCCGACTACCAGGTGGTCATCTAGGTTGGCTGCTAAGCTGACATCCTTGGCTAAGGGGAAAGTGACTGTGTTCGAGAAGGAGGAGGTTGTGATTATGCAAGAAAAGGACCAGCTAGAGGGGAAGAATTATGAGGTTGAGAAGGATGTGTAGGGAGAGGGTAACTTTGAAGAAGGCACAAAGAAGGACTTTGCAGAGCTCCAAGGTTCGAAGTCAGGGGCTAATATCAATATGGACACTGTGGTGGAGGATACTGAGAAAATGGGTGGTGACATTTCTGTTAACAAAGGAAACAAGATTGAGGTGTTGGATGCTGGTGAAGAAGGTCCCAGCAACTTCCCAAATTTTAATGTGTAAGGGTTGGATACTGACAGTACTGCGGATAAGATTAAAGTGACCAGTAAGAAGAAGAAAGGTACTAAAAATAACAAGGGCAAGGCTAAAGAGACCCTGGAGGATAGGATGACCCATCTGGAACAAAGTTTAATACCTTGGCCAAGTTCTCTGCTAGGGTCATACACATGTTTGCCACAACTCTGTTGGCTCTCTAGAAGAACGGTTTGAAAGACCAAGAGAAAATAGACATGAAGATGAAGAAGTACGAGGACGTGCTCCAGTTCCTTGTTGATGACTAGGACAAGATGTTCAATTAGCCGTTGGTGGCTGGGGGTTGGTCTGCTGTCAGTTTGCTATCAGTTTGCCTTCTCTATGGTGTCCTATTTCTTTTATGCTTTATATGTTGGTTCTATTGTCTTTTGTTAGGTTGCTTAACTTTAATGGTTTCTTCTAAACTATTCAATTTTTGGTGAGCCCTTGGTGGCTGTTTTGTTATGGGATCGACACCCTTTTTTGCTTCTTGTCTTATCAAAAACACACTTGACACTAGGATTTTTAACATGGAAACCTAGTTAAGGGAAAAACCACAGTGGGAGTTAACCCCCAAAGATTATACTCTGTTAAAAGTATTACAAATGGAGAATGCACATGCATTTAGGCTCACTACCCAGAGATCACTGCTCAAAGGAAGGCTCACTACCTATAGCAGGCACACTGCCTATAGAAAGAAGATTACAATGTGTTTGAACTAATAATTAGCATCTACCAATGCAAAGATTTAGTTTTGGTTAAGCACAGAATACTAATTTTGCACATTTCATCTTTACTCTGCCCTGTTTACTGCTCTGCCATAATCCAAACCTTATATCTCTTCTCTTTCACACTTCTATCTGCCCTTTTTGCACTTACTCCATATTCACATATCAACATGCCTCCAATACACTTGAAACCATCAGCTATATATATCTGTCTCAAGAAATTTAATCACCTTTTTGTCGGCCTTATGAAGAACTTAACAAACAATACAAGTACTCTGTTCTGTCGGCTGAATCCATACACCAATATTGATGTGTCTACATATAACACTTGCAGGTCACCATACATGTTGGCCACTGACATTATATCCCATACACAACTCACCAAAACACTTCTACTAGATCTGTAGAAAGATCTAACACAAGTCAGCCTGTTATTCACTGAACTATTCTATCATATTAGGACCCAGTACTTAGATGCTCATAACTTTTAATCCCTTTGTCACTAGAGGCTGAAATCTTAGATTTGGATTGTTCTGACATTCCTCTACACTCCCTCAAATTTGCAACACATAATTATTTACTGGAGAGATCCGTTGACCAAAATACTGAACTCTGCCATATACCCTGTTGCTGTCTTATTCAGACTTGACAAATCTTGGAACTGACTTCCGATATGATTTGATGCTACACTATAGATGTGTGGAATGGACTTAGTTGCCATCAATGACAACACTTGTCATGTGTAGCAGTGTCTCTTTCCAACAATCTCCCCCTTTGGCATTGATGGCAACACTTAGTGAAAAATGACTAAGTGTCAGAGCACTCCCCTTTACTATGTACACTTGAGCTTTTCACTGATCTCCAATGCTCCCCCTTTGCTGGATTCCTCATTTTTCACTGCTCTTCACTCCCCCTTTGACATCAATGGGAAAGGGTGGGTCTACAAACCAAAATTTATACAAAAATTATCCATACCAGGCCGCATATGTACAAACAATCTTTAAGTCCTATTTACATAAACTTAAGTACATCTCCAAAAATGTTCTTTAAGTGTGCCAGATCGTTATCCCAATTCTTCTTTATAGTCTTCAAAATTGAAATGTGGCCACTGAAGAGAAATGCTTGTGACTCTACTATATGCAAATCACTGGGATCACTTGACTGAGCTACAACTTGAGCTTCAGCCAGAGCATTAAACATGACTTCCATTTTGGGGAAAAGTAGTCCTTGAAGCTCACTCATTTTTGTCTCTATGCCCTCCTCTTTTGTCAATTTCTTTATTTCTTCAATCAAGTTGATCACTTGACTCTCCTTACTTTCCACTGATGCTGACAACGCATCAAAATAATTGGACACACTAGATAATTTCTGCTTAGACACTTTTATTTTGTCTTCAATATCTTCTATAACTTTAGGACAAGATAGACAAAATTTGTATACACTACCTCCTTCTGTAAGAACATTTTGAATACTCTTTATACTGGCATCCATCACCATTTTATCTACTCCAATTAATCCCTTAAGAGCATCAAATCTTTTATCATTGAATTCTTTATGAACCTTTACCTCGGCAGACTTCTCTAAGGACTCAAAATGAGAACTTACCGAGTTAATCTGGTTCTTTAATTGTCCGGAGGGGGATGCTGAAGAATCCTTCTGGTATGTTGGCATGATTTTTTCTAAAATCCCTGATGCCAAACCCAGTAGCTCACTGTCCTCTATGTGAGACTTTAATATCTTTTCTCTTGCCTTGGCTTGTGTGAAAGATGCTATCTTCATCATTTGGACCAGAGAGAGAGTATCCAGGTTGACTGGTCCTTGAATCAGTTCTGGTTCATCAAGCTCTAGCATTTCTTTACTCATGAAACTCTTCACTACATCTACAGTGTCTCTTGCCACAATTTCTGGACCACCTTCCTTTCCCTGAGTTTTCATAGTGACAATATCAGGACTATTTTGTTTGGGTGCATTAACATTTGCACCATCTTCTTCTATTTTATCTTCCTTACCCTTGAATTCTTCTTCTTCTTGGTTCTTAGCCTTTTCTATTTCATGCTCTTTAATCTTCAATGAATCATCTGCTTCTGTATTCATCTTTGTATCTTCTTTGTCAGAATGATTCGAAGGAGTTAGAATACCTCCTGCATTAGCAGTTTCATCTGTCATTTTTAATTCTTCCCTGCTTATTGCTTCCTCTTCTGGGACAGGGGAATCATCCATTCCATATTGTTGCTCATCCTTCTGTTGCTCTTCTTCATCTGAGACTGGTGTGTTATCAACAGGCTCATCTAACACAACAAAGAACTTGTTCTTGTCTAATGCTTTTCTCAAAATTTGTTCAGTTTCTTGAACTATTTCATCTATCTCTCCAATCATTAGTTTATTTATTCTTGTTTTACTCCTAAATTTATTTTTGACCTCTTTGAAGATTTTGTTTGCTTCTCTGCTAGAGATTACCAGACATAGAGTGGTCAGTACATGTTCTCTCAACTCCATATCTTTTGCCTTGGCAGCTTCTTTCCTAATTTCCAATATATCCTTCAGACCTTTTGGAACTTCTGACAAAATTTCTACCAGTGCTCAATTGAACACATTCAAGTACTTGATAGTAGCTTCTTCTAAGAGTCTTTTGTTAGCATTATGGCAGAGATCATAGAATTTAGTTAATGGTTTTAAGTTCCCATCAACAGTGATTGTCTTGACAATGTTTTTCACAGAGGGAATTTTCTTCTCAATATCAGCTTCTAATTTTTGTCTCTTTATTGTCTTCTTGCTTCCAGAAGGCTTCTCTTTAGATACTTTAACAATTTTAGCCCCTGTGGCTCTTAGATTTTTAAGCCCATCATCTGAGTCTGTCTTTTCTTCATACTCCTTTTCCAAACTATCATGAGATCTCTTTGCCTTTAGTTTAGTTTTCTTCTTTTCCTTATAGGATAATATGTCTTCTGGTTTCTTAGAACTGGCAGGTTTAGGGGGAACAGAGGTAGCAGCAGAGCTCCTAGTAGTCCTTAGAGTGAAGGAGGATTCTACTGGAGTATTTCCTTGTTTCTTATCATGCTTCTCCTTCTCATCTTTTTCTATTTTTTCTTTGTTCTACCTCAAAACTTCCTTTGTTATCCCAATGCTTTCAACATACATTTCTACTTGCTCCTGATCTTTTCTCTTAATTTCTAGCTTCTAGAGTTTAACATGCAGTTTCTCACCAAGCTCCTTATAAATCCCAAACATCTCCACAGAGTCATCCTTAGGTTTTCTTCAGAGATGTTGAGCATAGATTTCCCAAATCTTCTCATCAACCTCAAAACCCATAGGCATAATCCAAACAGTTCTAGCTTCTACAGCTTCCATTAGGCACTGATGATGTAGAGTGCACAATGGAAGTGGACAAACAGATCAAATAGATCAACTCATACACATCGCTTGACTTGTTATCACCAGTTCACATGCACCAATTCACCATTACACCCGGTCACTGCTTGTATCTGCCGAAAGATACATCCTCAATGTGCTTTCCTGCATGCATTTGTGACATACATTCGCAATATACATTCAAACCACACTCGTTGGTGGGACTTGGATCATTGGTCGGGCTTACCATGGGGTCATTGTTTCACCGTTCATGCTGAAATCACATTCAAACACATTCGTCGGCCATGTTTCAATTATTAGTGAACACTAGGGTTTCCTACACCGGTACTCCCAAACACCTTTGCACAATCTGCCTTCACCGAACCCTAGCACATAAAAATGCTAGGCAAACTACTGTGCATGACTTGCAAACTAGAACATCTGCACCTCCGAAACAAAGGAACAAACATGAAACAAAAACAAATATATATACAATGAAGCCATTCCACTGATTTCGACAGAAATCTTATCAGTGGAATGCTTCATATCGACATGTGGCAACAACAGGAAAATTGAAAGGAAAGGAAAGCTACAGTTATGTATTTACAGAGAATGGGAAACAAAATTGACAACACAGAAAAGATCAATTCCTCCTTAACAAAGATTGATTACATTCGCACAGTTACATTCAATCACAATGTCATCTAACTGATCACACTCTCAATCCCTAATCTGTATATGCATTCGATTCATTTCTCTAGGTTTTATAGATTCACCCAGAGTAGTACCAAACCCATTCCAAGTGGCTGGGAAACACTACTGCCTATTTTTGGCATTATTGCTATTTTTAGCATTAGGTGATTACAATTGACAAATGTCCCCTAAGTCACTTGGGACTTACAAAATGAACCTAGACATAAACGGAAATGAAAATGCATTGGTCAATAGACCTTATTACAACATAAAACAAAACATGAACTTAAATGACTTGTGTTAGGTGCCCTTGCACCATACTCCCGGGGTTAACATAACTCAAGTCCCTTGAGGAACTAAGTCTGGAAGATGAACCCCATGCTTGATGATATCTTCCTCGCTCATCCAGGCTGCATCCTCATCAGGTAAACCATGACACTTGACCAGATACTGCTTGTAGGTTTTATGTCTAGTCTTCTTCTGAACTTTTGTGTCCAAAATACAGTCCAACTGAACTGGCTGACTCGGCGGAAGATTAGAAATCCATTCTACATCTTTTGCTCCTATCTCTGTTGTATTGGCTCCATTGAATGGAAACAAATCTGACACATTGAAAATGGGTGATATTGCTAAAGCTGGAGGAAGTTCAATTTCATATGCATTAGGCCCAAATTTGTGCACAACCTTGCATGGACCTACCTTCTGCATAAGAAGCTTCATTGGCTGCCCCTTAGGAAGTCTTTCCTTCTTTAGATAAGCCATCACCAAATCTCTGACCTTGTACTATACGTCCCTCTTCCTCTGATCAGCTCTCTCTTTGTATTTCCCTATGTTCTTCTGGATAGTGTCCCTTATAGCATCATGGATATCCTTCATATTGACTGCAAAATCTTCTCCTTGTGCCCTCCTTTTCTCCATGTTCTAGAGATCCCTGAGCTCTAAAATTCCCCTGGGATGAATCCCATATACAACTTAAAAAGCACTCTTTCTTGTGCTCCTATTAACAGAATTGTTATATGCAAACTTTGCTTGTGGGATGATCATATCCCATGCTTCTCCATGCTGTTTAGTCAAACACCTCAAAAGATTACCTAGTGATCTATTCACCACCTCAGTTTGTCCATCCATCTGAGGGTGATATGCTGACGTGAAAGATAATTAAGTGCCCAATTACTTCCACAAAGTGCACCAAAAATGTCCCACAAACTTGGGATCTCTGTCAGTGACAATATTCAGTGGCAAACCATGAACTTGAACTATTTCTCTGAAAAATAGTCCAGTAATATGTGAAACATCATTGGTACATTTACATGGCACAAAGTGAGCCATTTTACTGAATCTATCAACAACCACAAACACACTGTCAAATCCTCTTTGAGTCCTTGGAAAACCCAAAACAAAATCCATACTGATGCACTCCCATGGCCTTTGCAGAATTGGAAGTGGTTGATAGAGACCTGCATTAGATGAAGTTCCTTTTGCC
This sequence comes from Cunninghamia lanceolata, assembly GCA_027924645.1. Taxonomy (NCBI): domain Eukaryota; kingdom Viridiplantae; phylum Streptophyta; class Pinopsida; order Cupressales; family Cupressaceae; genus Cunninghamia; species Cunninghamia lanceolata. The sequence goes on from BSBN01000828.1 coordinate 5,895,400, forward strand.
CTCTGGCAAATGTTGCAACTTTCTACAAATTTCCTGACATCTGTTTGTATTTTAGGCTAGAAGTAAAGCCTTCTCACTTGTTCCAATGTCTTGTCCAATCCAAAATGACCTCCAAGACTACCACAATGTTTCTCTTTTATGATGTTCTCTCTCATGGAACACCTAGGCACACACAATTGGCTGCCTTTGAACAGTAGCCCTTGCTGTAACAAATATTCAAAAAAATTAGAATGATAGGAATCTAAAAATTGTGAACAAACTGCATATATCTCCTTGAAGTCCTCATCATCCTAGTACATATTCTTGAGAGAATCCACTCCCACACTTTGCAACTGGATTTCCTGTATAGTGTACACTCGTATGCTCAAAGCATCTGCCACTTTGTTGGCTTGTCCCTTCTTATGTTTGATGGAAAAAGTATACACCTGAAGTTGTTCAGTCCACTTCATATGCCTATGATTTAGTTTCTCTTGCGAATTCAAAAAACTCAAAGCATGGTTGTCAGTATAAACAATGAATTCCTTGGGCAAGAGATAATGTCTCCATTTTTTCAATGCTTGAACCATTGCATACAATTCCAGATCATATGTGGAATACTTTCATTTAGCATCATTCAGCTTTTCACTAAAGAAAGAAACATGTCTGTCTTCCTGACTCAAGACAACACCAATGGCAAGGTTATTGGCATCACATTCCACAGTAAACAACTTATTAAAATCAGGTAGAACCAAAATGGGTTTCTCTTCTATCTTCTGTTTGAGAATCTCAAAAGATTTATCTGCTACTCTATTCCAAACAAACTTACATTTCTACCCTCCTTTTATGGTATCCAAAATGGGTGCACAAACATGACTGAATCCTCTTATGAATTTCCTATAAAATGTTGCTAACCCATGAAAACTTCTCACATCACTTACTGTTTTAGGTGCTGGCAGAGATAGAATAGCATTTACCTTTTTTGGATCCATTTTCAAACTACCCTAGGATATCACAAATCCAAGGTATGTGAGTTCTTCCTTCATGAAGACACTCTTCTCCATATTAATCATCAGTTTCTCCTCATGCAGCTTCTTCAACACCTATTCCAAATGCTGCAAATGTTCTTCTTTTGTCCTACTGAAAACCAGAATATCGTCAAGATAGACAACAACAAATTTGCCACTAAAATCTTTCAATATCTCATTTATTAGATGCATGAAAGTACTTGGAGCATTGGACAGTCCAAATGGCATCACTAGCCACTCATAAAGACCTTTGTTAGTCTTAAAGGCTATCTTCCATTCATCCCCTTGTCTAATCCTGATCTGATGGTATCCACTCTTGAGATCAATTTTAGAAAAGTACCGATCTCCTCCCAAACAATCCATTAGGTCTTCTATTCTAGGCATAAGAAACCTATATCTGATGGTGATCTTATTTATGGATCTCGAATCAGTACATAACCTCCATTTTCCATCCTTCTTCGGAGCTAAAACTATGGGTACAGCACATGGACTAAGACTTTTCCTCACCAAACCCTTATCCAACAGTTCTTGTACTTGTTTAGCAATCTCCTCATTCTGATTAGGTGTCATTTTATAAGCTGACTTATTTGGCAATGTGGATCCTAGGATGAAGTCAATCTGATGACTTATGTCTCTCAAAGGGGGTAGTACATTGGGCATATCTTCCATCATGATACCCTTATATTTGTCCAACAATTCCTGCACTTCCTTAGGGATTTTTTCCTTGTTGTTTTTAGACAAATCAGAACTATCTTTAGGTTTCAAAATCAGAGCATACCCCTGGGTTCCCTCTTCTTTCAGAGTATGGAGAAACTCTTTTCCACTCATTAACATGATACTTGAGCCTACATTCTTGTCTACACCCTCTTCTGGTAAAGGATCCATCTTATACTATCTACCATTCTTAGTGATCACAAAGGAATTGGATTTACCATCATGCTGGGCTTGTACATCATACTGCCAAGGTCTTCCTAATAGTAAATGGCATGCATCCATGGGAATTATATCACACAAAAGTTTATCTCCATATTCCCCTATCTGAAATTCTACCCAAGCTTGTTCATCAACCAAGACTTGCTGCCCTTTGTTTAGCTATGACACTTTGTATGGACTCACATGTGGTAATCTTCTCAAATTCAATTTCTCTACCATTTCTACTGAAACTAAATTTTTAGTTTAGCCAGAATCAACAATTACCTTACACCTCTTGCTGAAAACTTTATACAGAGTTCTAAATAGTGTTTTCCTCTACGGTGGTTCTTTGTTTTGTGGTACCTTCAACATCGTTCTTCTCATCATGAGACTTTCTCCATCTTGTGCTGGAGTTGTGCTTCCCATAGGTGAGTTCACACTCTGACAATCTTCTTCTTGAATCAGTTGGCTCCTTCTCTCTCCTCCATGGGAGCTTGAGGCTTTCTTTGGACACCTACCTGCTGTGTTCCCAATTTGGTTACAATTATGACATCTTCCTGTGAAGATGTTAGGACCTCTGCCTGGTCCACCAAATCTGCCTCTCCCATTGGGTCTCCTTCTTTTGAAACCCTCTCTAGAACCAAATTATCCATTGGTTCTTGCTGACTCGACTCCCCTTGATTCTTCTAGAACTGATTTCTGCCACCAAAGCTGTTTCTACCCCTGAAATTCTTTCCACCTTTGCCTCTGTTCTACTATTCTCCTTTTCTTTTCTACTTCTCTTCTACTCTCAGTGCCACCTGGAAACATTTGTCCATGATTTCTGGTGTCAAGATGGTAATCTCATCTTGTATACTATACTTCAGGCCATTAATATACCTGGCAACTCTTCCTTTCTCATCTTCAGCATGTCCGCACCTTAGGGACAATTTATGAAATTCCTCTGTATAGGTGGATACATCCATATCCTTCTGCCTGAGGTTCTGCATTTTCCTGTATATTTGCACTTCATAATCTGCTGGTAGGAACTGAACCTTGATCCTCTCTACCATCCGACTCTAGGATGAGATCATGCTCTTGCCACTCTTCATCCTTTCTCCCTGGGTGTAGTTCCACCATGTGAGTGTAGCACCTTTCAATTTCATCTTTGCAAACTTGACTCTTCTATTCTCTAGTACCGCCTTGTACTCGAAGTAATTGTTCAAAGCTTCGATCCATTCAATAACTTCTTCTACATCCATCTTTCTGCTGAACATCAGAATCTCCATTCTTGATTCAGATGATTCCTTACCGAGTGATTTTATGGCCTCCAAAAATTGTTTTTGATCTGCAGATATATCTGTCTGTCTTGGGGTTGTTTCCTCTTCCCCATCTTCTTCTTCTTCATTAGACTCCTCGTCTAGTTTCCTACCTTTTCCCAAGGTCTTCAACTCATCTTGGAGTGCTTCCTTGACTCCAGTCTTGATCAGCTTCTCCATCTCCTTGAATTTCTTGACCACTTCGGTGGTCATTCCCTTTGGAGGCATCTCGCTAGCCCCTCCTTCACTTTCTCTGTCTGACATAAACAATCACAGACAATGTCAAAACTTGATGCAGACCTTTCATTGGCTCTGATACCAAAATGATGCAGAGTGCACAATGGAAGCGGACAAATAGATCAAATAGATCAACTCATACACATCGCTTGACTTGTTATCGCCAATTCACATGCACCGATTCACCATTACACCTAGTCACTTCTTGTATCTGTTGAAAGATACATCCTCAATGTGCTTTCCCGCATGTATTTGTGACATACATTCACAATATACATTCGAACCACACTCGTTGGTGGGACTTGGATTATTGGTCGGGCTTACCACGGGGTCGCTGTTTCACCGTTCACGCTGAAATCACATTCAAACACATTCGTCGGCCATGTTTCAATCATTAGTGAACACTAGGGTTTCCTATGTCGCTACTCCCAAACACGTTTACACAGTCTGTCTTCATCAAACCCTAGCACATAAAAATGCTAGGCGAACTACTATGCGTGACCCATGAACTGGAACATCTGCATCGCCGAAACAAAGGAACAAATAGGAAACAAAAACAAATATGTATACAATGAAGCCATTTGACTGATTTCGATAGAAATCTTATCAGTGGAATGCTTCATATCGACATGTGGCAATAACATGAAAATAGAAAGGAAAGGAAAGCTACAGTTATGTATTTACAGAGAATGGGAAACAAAATTGACAACACAGAAAAGATTGATTCCTCCTTAACAAAGCTTGATTACATTCGCACAGTTACATTCAATCACAATATCATCTGACTGATCACACTCTCAATCCCTAATCTGTATATGCATTCGATTCATTTCTCTTGGTTTTATAGATTCACCTAGAGTAGTACCAAACCCATTCCAAGTGGCTAGGAAACACTACTGCCTATTTTTGGCATTATTGCTATTTTTAGCATTAGGTGATTACAATTGACAAATGTCCCCTAAGTCACTTGGGACTTACAAAATGAACCTAGACATAAATGGAAATGAAAATGCATTGGTCAATAGACCTTATTACAACATAATACAAAACATGAAATAAAATGACTTGTGTTAGGTGCCCCTGCACCAACTGATCAGTGTCCACCATAAAACATATTTCATTTGTGTATTTCTCAACAGTTGATTGGGGGATTCTTTCCCTAGAATGCATCATATTCTGAAATTTTTTAAAGTAACCCCAGATTGCAATCTTCTGTGCACTTGAGTCTCTAATGTTGAGTAGATGATCTCTTATTTGCCATGCAACTGGCCTGTCATTTGTCCAGTGCACACCTTGTACTCTAGGCACTTCATTCATAAAATAGAAGAACAAACATATAACCAGGGAACCATATTTGAGGGTGTTTTTCTTATCCTTTTTGATTTTGCTCAAAATTTCAATCATTTGGCTCTGTAACAACTCACATAGGTCATAATCTACATTCTCCTTCAACATTTGATATGTTGCATATATGGCAGTTCCAGAGACAGAATTCTCCCTACTGGAGTGATAAATCTTGTAGCCAATCACCATGGAAGCAAACTTAACATCTGGTTCTATAATGTCATTGATGGTCATTGCCCTCTTGTCAAACTTTGCACTAGTAGCATTGATCACTATCTGGTTCTTTACAGCTTTTAGCCTGGGTAATCCACCAGTTGAATTTAACCTAGTTACAATCTTGATAACATCCTTTGAAATCTTGAATGGTTTCAATAGTCATATGAACTCATCATGCATTTGGCTCAAGATATATCGAACCCACTCATTCTCATCAAATGTCATAAATTCAATGACTTGCAGAAAGTGTTTGCTTTCTAGGGCTTTGTATTCTAGTTTCAATTTATAGCTATCATCCCTTAGGTGGTTGTCAAACAAATCCAAGAGTTTCAATTTTCCAAATTCATCTATGCTATAGTGGATGTATGCCCTAATATCCTCAACATGCAGAAATCCGTATGGGACACCAAAAAATGCTCCTAAAGGTTTGATTTCGACTGATTTGTATGGATGCTTCTTAAATTTTGGTCAGGGCCTTTCAGTAATATCAACAAAAAGAGTAGTAGCCATTGTAAAAGATTACAAATTCAAATCTTCATAGATAAATACCTTTTTCTTCCATAGAATTAGGGTTAGTAGACAAATTTGCCGCTCGCACTTCAAATCCTTGAAATCTTAGCTCAGATGCTCTTCTTCTTGCTATCTTCGAATGCAAAGTGATTCAAATGAGGAATGAATGACCTTTTTATGCTCCGCAAAACCTAATTTGCCTTTGTAATAAATGCTCTGCTCTAACACATCCAGTTACATTATTTCTGCATACAGTTGATCTTCAGTTTCTCAACAAATCATCAAATCTACTTCTTTTCTTCTAGAAATCCTTTCAAATACTCTGTAGTAACTCAAATTATCTTTCCAGATCATGCTCGATTCAGGCACCTACTTACTAGATGGGGGAATTTGATTTTCATTGCAGCTCCCCCTGAGCTAGAGCTCCTAACTCAATTCACAAAGGAATTATCAGCATCGGATTCCGGTGCAGACCTATTGTCAACATTCATTTTACCTTTCTTCACCCATGTCTTGTTCATTTCATTCTGAACTTCATTCACATCAACTTTGCCTTTGTCTTTATCTTGCCTTGGCTCTTCTAATTTTCTGTTTACCAGACCTCTTTCATTATTCTTGCTTCTGCATAATCTTGCAATATGATCAGATCAATTACAATTGAAGCACACAGCATTTCTTTGCCCATTTGATTGAATTCCCCTTGATCTGCACAAATTAGTTATATGTCCAAATCTATTGCATGCAAAGCATTTGGCATTGAAAGAATTCCCATTTCCTCTATTGTCAGAGTTATTTATTATCATACTTTTGCATTCATTGGATCTATGACCATACCTCTTACAATTTAAACATTGACCGGAGAAGGATGGACCACTTTGATTTACTCTACTTCTACATTGAGTAGCTTTATGGCCAAATTTATTGCAATTGAAACAATTTCCATTAAAAGATGGATACCTTTGAGCATTAGGCTATCTTACCGAGGTCTTTGAGGTCTGTTTCTCCCATTCCTTGATTGAAAATTTCTTTGTCTGGGTCCGGAGCTTTCACCTTTCTCATACCCAAGACCATGCTTATCATCACCCTTCTTCTGACTCTCAAGCATTGCTTCAAGTTTAGTTGAGCTTATCTTGAAATTCTCCTTGTATTCATTTGTAATTTTTAGGTCATGTCTGAGAATGACAATTTGCCTTTCAAGTTCTCTCTCATTGTCTCTGCTTTCTTGTAGATCACATTCTAGATGGCCATCTATTCTGTCCAATTTGCAGTATTCTTTAGTTCTTTCTTTTATAGTTTGATTCAGGTCTTCTTCAGTCTTCTTCCTTTTCTCAATTTCTTTGGTTAGCCTCATTACCCCAGATTCCATCTCATGTTTTAGAACAAAAACTTCTTTTGTTAGTTTCTCACATTCCTTTGTCCTCTCTTCCAAAGCCTCATTCATGTCATTTTCTTCAGTAAGATTAACTAGATGATGAAGTAGTTCCTTCTTTTTTTGCATTGATTTCTTTAATTTATCTTTTAGCAAGTTAATGCAATCATCAACATCCTTACGGTTCACTTTTAGGTCATCTATTTCTACTTTGGACTGGTCAAGATCTTCTAAAGCTAATTGAAGTTGTTCTCTGAGTGAACCCATTGAAACTCCTTCCCAGATCTTCCTCAAGCTGTTAGACTTCTTTCAAGGAACTTGGCTCTGATACCAATTATTGGAATTAGGGTTGACAACTGAGAGGGGGGGTTAAACAGTTGCCACAAAAATTTAATACTTTCTACAGTTAATTCTTCCTTTACCACTAAATAATAGACCAATGATTTAACCATAAAATAAGAATCAATAACACATGAGTAGAAGCATAATAACACACTTGACACTAGGATTTTTAATGTGGAAACCTGGTTAAGGGAAAAACCATGGTGGGGATTAACCCACAAAGATTATACTCTATTAAAAGTATTACAAATGGAGAATGCACATGCATTCGGGCTCACTACCTAGAGCTCACTGCTCAAAGGAAGGCCCACTGCCTATAGCAGGCTCACTACCTATAGAAAGAAGATTACAATGCGTTTGAACTAATAATTAGTATCTACCAATGCAAAGATTTAGTTCAGGTTAAGCATAGAATACTGATTTTGCACATTTCATCTTTACTCTACCATAATCTAGACCTTAGATCTCTTCTCTTTCGCACTTCTATCTACCCTTTTCACACTTACTCCATATTCGCATATCAACATGCCTCCAATACACTCGAAACCATCGGCTATATATATCCACCTCAAGAAATTTAATCACCTTTTTGTCGCCCATATGAAGAACTTAACAAACAATACAAGTACTCTATTCTGTCGGCTGAATCCATACACCAATATCGATGCATGCCAAAAATAACACTTGCAGGTCACCATACATGTCAGCCACAAAACACTTCTACTAGATCCACACAAAGATCTAACACAAGTCAGTCTGTTCTTCACTGAACTATTCTGTCATATTAGGACATAGTACTTAGATGCTCATAACTTTTAATCCCTTTGTCACTGGAGGCTAAAATCTTAGATTTGGATTGTCCTGACATTCCTCTACACTCCCTCAGATTCAAAACACATAATGATTTACTAGAGAGATTTGCTGACCAAAATACTGAACTCTACCATATACCTTGTTGCTATCTTATCCAGACTTGACAAATCTTGGAACTGACTTCCGGTATGATCTAAAGCTGCACTATGGATGTGTGGAATGGACTTAGTTGCCATCAATTACAACACCTATCATTTGTAGCAGTGTCTCTTGCCGACAATATTGAATCTACTAGCTGTGTGAATGTGGAAAGTGCCTTAGCTGCTTAGATTGAAGAAAAGGATGAATGGGTGATTGACAGTGGATGTTCTCATCATATGACTAGTGATAAAAGTAAGTTCATAAGTTTGGAAAGATATGAAGGTGGAATTGTGAATTTTGGAGACAATTCAACTAGTAGAATTCGTGGTAGAGGATGCATCTCTTTTGATGGTAATAATAACACTAAGGATGTTCAATATGTAGAAGGATTGAAGCATAATCTTCTCAGTGTTGGACAGTTGGTTGGCAAAGGGTATGATCTATGATTCAAGGATGGAAAATGCAAAATCTTAGCAAGCTCCAGAACTATGATTACATCAGGTACACAAACTAAAGGTAACATCTTTCACTTAAGTGGTACTGGGAAAAGTTGTTTGATTGCTCAGATTGATCAAAGTTGGTTATGGCATAGGAGAATGTGTCATGTGAATTTTGATAATATTATCAAAATAAGTTCTACTCAGACTATGAGAGATCTTCCAAAACTTGTGAAACCTACTGATAGCATGTGTAGAGAATGTCAATTGGGTAAACAGTACAGAACTTCATTCAAGAGTAAAGAACAATTTTCAAGTGGACTGTTGGAACTTGTGCATACTGATCTATGTGGTCCTGCTAGAATTAGAAGTGTGCAAGGAGACATATTTTATGTTGCTGATTGATGATTACTCTCGGATGATGTGGGTAACCTTCTTGAAAGAGAAATCAGAAGCTCTTGACAAATTCAAGGTGTTCAAGGTTATAGTTGAGAATGAGATTGGTGAGAAGATAAAGTGTCTAAGATCTGACAAAGGTGGAGAGTTTACCTCCGGTGAGTTTGATACATTCTGTGAAAGGCATGTAATAAAAAGATAGTTGTCTACTCCTAGGACTCCTTAGTAGAATGGAGTTGTGGAAAGGAAGAACCGAACCATTCAAGAAGCTGCTAGGACCATAATGATGGAAGCAAATGTTCCACAAGTCTATTGGAGAGAAGCTGTGAGTACTGCTATCTACACTCTTAACTGGGTGTAGATTAAAGGCAATTCTAGTAAGACACCTTATGAACTATGGTTTGGTCATCCTGCTACTGTGAAATATTTTAGAGTTTTTGGTAGTAAATGCTATATCAAAAGAGATGAGGATCTAGGCAAGTTTGATGCAAGAAGTGATGAAGGAATATTTCTGGGTTACTCTACTCAAAGCAAGGTATACCGATGCTTCAATAAGAGATTGAAAAAGATTGTTGAAAGTGCTAATGTCAAGGTTGATGAGAGCAAAGAAAGACCTTCCAGGCCTTGTGGATATGATTCAGATGATCAAGATGAAAGTCAAAGTCAAGGAAAGCAAATTCAAACCCAGACTCAGATCCAGATTGATCCAAAAAATCTAGTGACTCAAGAAGTTAGTGTAGATGTTGAAGAACGAGCTCAAGAATTAGAAGTTCAAGAAACTCCCAAAACCCCTAGGTATGTAAGGTTGAATCATTCTGAAGATCAAATCATAGGAGACAAGAATAAAGGTGTTCAAACTAGAAGAAGAATTGCTGAAGATCAAGTAGAGTATTGTTTGATTTCAAAGATTGAACCAAAAACAATGAATGAATCTTGTAATGATGAAAATTAGGTAAAAGCAATGGAAGAAGAATTAATGCAAATTGAAAAGAATCATACTTGAGATCTTGTTCCTAGAACTGAAAATAAAAATGTAATTGGAACCAAATGGGTCTTCCAGAATAAATTGAATGAAAATGGTGAAGTTGTGAGAAGAAAAGCAAGATTGGTATGCAAAGGATATTCTCAAGTAGAGGGAATTGATTTTGAAGAAACATTTTCTCCAGTGGCAAGAATTGAAGTAGTCAGATTATTTCTTGCATTTGCTACTTTCAAAGATTTCAAAGTTTACCAGATGGATGTCAAGTTAGGATTCCTAAATGGAGAGTTAGAGGAAGAAGTCTACATTGAGCAACTAGAAGGATTCTGGCTGTCTAATCAAGGAGATATGGTCTACAAATTGAGGAAAGCTTTGTATGGACTCAAACAAGCCCCAAGAGCCTAGTATGCAAGATTAGATAAGTATATGCTAAATATTGGATTTAGCAAAGGCACATCTGACACTAATCTTTATTTCAATATTGATCATGAGGACATCCTAATTGTTGAGGTATTTGTTGATGATATCATTTTTTGGTGGAAATGGAAGCATGTGTAAGAAGTTTGCTAATTAGATGCAAAGTGAATTTGAGATGTCCATGTTTGGTGAAATGCATTTCTTCTTAGGTCTACAAATCACTCAGTCAGATAAAGGTATCTTCATATCTCAGACTAAGTATGTGAGAGAATTGTTGAAAAAGTTTGGAATGGAGGACTCAAAACCAGTAAGTACTCCTATGGTAACTAGATGCAAGTTGAGTAAAGATGATGATTCACCTAAGGCAGATCATAAAAGGTATAGATCAATGACTGGAGGACTGCTTTATTTGACTCAGACCATACCTAACATTATGAATGTAGTTGGACTTGTTGCTAGATTTCAAGCAGATTCTAGGGAATCCCATGTTGTAGCAGTCAAAAGAATTTTCATATATCTAAAAGGAACATTTGATTATGACTTATGGTATCTAAAGGATAATGAATTTACTCTTCATGCATATATAGATGCTGATTGGGTAGGAGATGTGGATGATAGGAAAAGTACTAGTGGTGGTGCATTTTTCTTGGGAAGCAGATTGGTTTCTTTGTTGAGCAAAAAGTAGGAGGCAATATCTCTGTCTACTACAGAGGTAGAATATATAGCAGCAACAAACAATTGTACTCAAATCTTGTGGATGAAGCAAATGTTGAAGGATATCAAAATTGTGTTTGAAGAGCCTATTACAATCTTTTGTGATAATTCAAGTGCAATAAACATCTCAAAGAATCCGGTGTTGCATTCAAAGACAAAGCACATATCCATCAAGTTTCACTTCTTGAGAGAGAAGGTAAATGAGAATGAAGTCAAATTGGAGTTTGTTTCTTCAAAGGATTAGATTGTGGATATATTCACCAAGCCTCTACCTAAGGATACATTTGAGTATCTTAGAGAGAAAGTTAGGGGTTATTACCCCTCCTGATCAGAACTAAGATGCACTAGGATGTATTAGTCCGGTGGAATTCACAACCATATCTTGTGATCCGGATTGATGTTAAGGAGATACTACTCAGGGGGAGTAGTCAGTATGTAATTTTTGGAGATCAGTCTGAAACAAAAAGGGGGAGAAAAGATTGCAAATATGTGCCCTTTGCCATTGATGTCAAAGGGGGAGAGAAGTCATGTGAAAAACTAGTTGCTGATGAAAGAGGGAGTAATGAAGAAAGTGGTTGCAAAAGTGATAAGAGAAAGGGGGAGAAATCCTTGTCTTGATGGTTGAATCAGTTTTTTACATCATATGTTTCCATCAATGACAAAGGGGGAGATTGTTGCAAATATGTGCCTATGATGTGTTGTCATTGATGTCAACATATCTCTTTGTCAGAAACAGCGGAAACAATGCAGATGAGTGAAGTAGATTGCTCTGCATTTGTAGAAGAATGAAGATAAAAGTACGTGGACCATATGGTTATGTAGAGGATTGTCTGAAGTAGCTCGAGTTAAGATTTGAGAGGTCCGCATGAAGATTTGAAGAAGCTATGGCCATATGAGTAGATCCAGGTTTTGTAGTGTTCAGAAGAGATAGAGTGACAGGAAGTTGGTCTGGATTGCTCTGCAATGAAAACTTATGATCTGTAGATCTAGAAGCATGTTTGGGAAGTCAGTGTGTATCCTCAACTCAAGTGGTTCATGGTTTGGAGGTGCACAAGTAATCTTTCTAGTGTGACAGTTATGGCAAACAGTGTTCTTGAGGTACTAGATGAAAATGCAAGTGGTTCTGATGATTTGGAGTAGTGTGGATGTTATTGTTGAATTCAATGTGCTTGTGGAGGTCTCTAGATCATGTGCCTATTGTGTTGGAGGTCCACATTGAAGACTAAGCTCGTTGTTGAAGATTTCTTCCTTTGTGTTGCTATTCTTCCCAGTCTTGGCCAACCAGACGATTCAAGCATGTTGCGGATGATCTAAGAGCAATTCTCTGGAGCGTAGCATGTTGATCGAAGAAGATTTAAGTCCCAACTATGATTGGCTAACAATACAGTGATCCACATTGAGTCAAGCTGACCTTGATGCTCATTCCAAGGTTGATGAAGCATATAAATACTTGTGGATGAGTTGTGGAAAGTTGTCCTTGTGCGAAAATGATAAATCCTAAGAAAGGAGCAGAGGCAGAGTAGAGAAGAGGAGAAGCAGAAGAACAAGAGCAATAAAGGATGAAGAGTTAGCAAAGAAGTGTTTGGGGCAGAGTAGAAGTTTTATGAGCTTTCAATGGGACTGAACCAGACATAAAGAAGATGCTATTTTTTAGTTCATTCTTTCTGTATTAAACATAAAATCTTGTAGGTAGTGAGCCTCTTTGAGCAATGAGCTCTAGACAGTGCACCCAAAGGCAAGTGCCTTCCCATTTCTTTTAAGTACTTTTAATAGGGTACGAATCTTGTGGGTTAATCCCCATCGTGGTTTTCCCTTAACTGGGTTTCCACATTAAAAATCTTGGTGTCAAGTGTGTTAATTATGTTTTTGCTCATGTGTTGTTGCTTCATGCTTTAATGTTTACATCATTAATTCTTTTGTAAGTTGTGAAAGAAGATTAAAAGTACAAAAGGTTAAATTGTGGGACAACTTATTCACCCCCCCTCTCAGTTGTCCGGACTAATTCCAACACCTAGAACTAAACTATACACTTCCAACCTATGGTTGTAGTGGCTAGGAATCAACTCCCCTTTCTCTCTACCTTTATTTATACCTACAAGATAGACCACTACAAGGCTAACCTCCTTAAGATCCCTATTGGGATCTAGGCTCTTGATAGTCTTGCTGCAACTCTAGAGTCTTAGATAGTGTAGGTGGTGTCCTCAAGATTCCCTTAGGTTGGGGATAAGATCCATAAAATAACAAGTCTATCTAAGAAGGAACATGAGTCTAAGATCCACTCCTCATCCATAACCTCACACTAAGTTCTCTTCTATAACTCTTTCTTTCTCCATGTTAGTCTCTAAAGTCTCAAGTCTTTCCATATGAACTGGACCCACAATCCACAAGTTTAGTCCTCACACAAACTTGTTAATAGGAAGATTCTCATCAACCATGTAGTTTGCATATTACATTAGCTCAAAGAAATAATTCTCAAACTAAGCAACTATAAATCCCAACTACTACAAGTCATGAAACTGATTGATCTTGCACCACCTAAAATGCTTAGAAAGGTAACACACATGAAATCTCTCTGATAAGATCTCCCATGAGATAAAAGCCAAAGAAAATTATGCTTCTACTCCTAGCACCACTAGGTGGAAGCATACCTGTATAACTAAAGAATGACAAATTGAGCCTTAAGATTGCTTTCATAATGTTACTATTAACATATTTGTGCCTCCTAGGCCCAAATATCCATTAGAGTTGTCTTTGGAGTGCGTATAGTTCTTATGTTTTGGTTTATGGGTCTTTAAAAGCTTTTTTAGGTCTTAAAAGTTCTTAATATAAAAGATATATCAAAATATCTTGTTTTTATGTAATTAGAGTCAAAGCTTTTAAAAATTACCTTAGGCTTGTCAAAAAATCCATGCACACCTTGGAGGGTGTTGTCATTTCAAAAGTAAGTCAAAAGGCTGAATAAGCCTTTACATTAGGTTTAGGGTTTTAAACCATTGACAAGGTCCTAGGGTTTTCTCTATAGCTAATTTGTAGATTTTACTAGTTCAAGAGAAGGAAAAGTAGTTTTGAAGCCTCAAGACTCTGTATTTTCAAAGGAGAGCATTCTCTAGAGGTGGTGATATCGCGAACATGAGCATGATGTTAAGCTCAAAATTGAAGACTCCATGGTGTCTAGTTAGTTTGTTGAGTATGAAGAAGGTTTCTATAAGGTCACAAATATCTTGTAATCACCTCTACATGATGGAGATAGGGTAACAATGTTAATAAGAAAATATTAAAGGAATGCATGTATATAGTTTGATACTTGAAAACTCTGCATTTTAGCTTGTATGCCTACATACCCTTGAATGAGGGACAACTTTGATATGGAGGCATATTCTCCTCTAGTTTGTTTGGAAGGCAGATTATCATATTTGTAGATGCAGAGTTCAACAAATTTGTGGACAGATCTATTAAGGGTGAAATACTATGGCAGAGCACAATGAAGAACTACACAAAGAAGAGGACAAGAAAACTCTGTATAAACATTCTAGATCACAAGACTGGATAGTGACCAATAAGAGCAATGATAGAAACCAAGGAATAACCTGCTATAGCACTACTTTGGATCATTGAAAAGATAAACATAGACTCTCTATGACATGACAAAAATCAAATGAGATAGTGGGTAAGTTTGGTGGCAGAGATAAGATTCCATTGTTTTGTAAAAAATGAAAAAGTTTCTTATACATGCAAAGGCACTAAGAAGTTTAAGAAAGCATTCTAAAGGGTAGGTTATGCGAAGACATTGAGAGGGTCTACATGTCACTCAAGGAGTTTTTGTTATATAAAACACAATATATGATCTCTACTAGTCTATTACAACCCTGAACCCCACTGTATCCTGTTAATAGATCTTTGAAGAGCATGAACAATATAGTGGCAACATGAAAGTGAGAGTGAATTTAAATCATTAGTGATAATGGTTGGGTAGTGAAAGAATTAACAATGAATGACTTTGAGAATTTCATTCTTCAAGGACAAAGAGAAGAACAAAGATATCTACAAACCTAAAGAAGATAAGGTAGTGATGTATAATCATTTGAATAACTTGACAGTGATGAACAAGTTCCAAATCATTTGACCTTGATAGAAAATACCAATCCAATTCCTAAAACTTTAGAGACTCTCCAAGTTTCCATATCTCTGTGTGACTTCATAATATAATGTCAAGGAGGTTGAAGTCTATGAGTACTTTTTATTCCTCCTCAAAAGCAGAAGAGCTTGTATAAGGTTTGTATAGTTCATCTTATGAACTTTGTTAGTGTAGGTTCATAGAACTTTACCTATGGAGATTGTAAGAGACACATGCTAGTGCAAAGGTCTAAGAAATACATGACAATGAACATAAAGCATGACAAAAGATAGTGAAATGGTTGACATCCAAAGGGAAAATGATAGAAAAAGAAGGGACAATTTGACAATGATCTCCAAAACCCTTCAAGATGTAGAGATGATCGTCTATGTGAAGAGCACAGTGAATAAAGTCAAAGATAAGATTGATAATAGTGAGAAAGTTTGATATCCTAAAGGATTGGACAGTCCACTACTTCTTATTCTTCATTGAGGATATACCAAAAAATAGTGAGGAAACCCTTGATAGTTAATACAATGAAGGAGGTCTATTCACAAGAAATGTATATACAAGTCCAAACAATGGAGAAGTGACAAAGCACAAGGTACATTGATGAGGAGCTTTCAAGAATAGTGAAGAAGGTTGACAGTGAGGTTCGGGACCCCTCAAGATGCTAAGATGATCTTTTATAAACAAAGAAAGACTTGTTTAAACTTTGAAGCATGATAAAACCTTCTAGTGATGAATGGTCGACATTAAGAGAGAAGTTAGGGGAGTTAATGGATAGTTTGTAAAGTACAATTTTGGAATCCTAAATGGACTAAGTCTTCTTCCAACATCCTATAAGAGACCCAATCACTTCAGACTTCAAGAACACATGTCCTATACATTTGCAAGGTGGAGTTTGAGAAGATTATGTGTAGTTTGACAACTATTAAAGAATCTATGGAGTAGTTCCAACATCATCCAAGGATCTAGGAGACAAATAAGGAACAAGGAGAATGAAGAAGGTATAAAATGTCAAAACACAACTAGAAGACCCTTCCTCAATGCCTACTGATAGCTTTTGAAGGAGCCAAATCATACAAAGAATCTCCTAGGTGCCCAAGGAGGTTTGACTCAACAACAAATGCATTTATTTGTCTTAGATAGTGTCCTATATTCTCTCCCATGTTGGGATTGAGAAGGTGGACAAGTAGGTTTGCTTAGTTTTAGTTTGTTCAAATTGAAAAACTTAGCATTGTATCTCAGTTTTCAGAAAAATATAGCATTGTACTATTATTTCTATGGAGAAATAGCATTTTAATGTCTTTTTATGAAGAAATAGAAGATTCCAGATTTGTACTCAGATATTGTACCTTTTAATCAGCAATAAAGACAAATTTTGCCTCCTCAAGAGCTGTATACTATGTAAGATTACAAAATAGTTGATGTTTACATGTGATATTGTTATTTGTCTTTTAGTTCTAGTCCTATTTTAATTACTTCTATGCAAAAAAACATGTTAATGTCCAGGTCATAGTTTGTGAACTTAATGTATGCATGTTTTCGTTGTGAAAAACCATTGAACTTTCCTTCTAAATGTAGTCATGAACTCAAAATTCCTTGCTATGAAATACTTATGCTTGAAAATATGTCAAAAATCATGAGTTGTGTATGCTATAAGATTATATTGTGTGTCAAAATAGTAGTACAAATATCTAATATATGGTGTATCACCACATCTATAGGTTGTAGGTTTAGTTTCTATATCATTTCTATCCCTTTTCCTAGCAAAAAGCAGTAGTCTAGAGTCAATTTTAGGTGATCCATCAAGGGAACTAACCCTCTCTAGAGGTTCATTTCAGTCATAGATCACCCACAACCTTGAAGTGATCCCATTGTATCATCTGGGTGAAGAATCTTGAAGATCTTCTTGAAGGGTGCATCTCAGAGTCATAATAGTTACATGTTGAAACAATACTCTAAAGATAAAATCCAAGCCTTTGCATTTGTTCTGTCAGTGGAACCTTCAAATGTTAATGACTCCAAATGGAGGAGATCCCTCATGTACCCACTAACTCACTAAATCTACCCATTACTTATCTATCCTTCTGATGAGGCTAATCCTGCATAAGATCCTCTTCCATTCTAGACCTAGGAATGATCCTTGAGTGCTCTCTCTCAAGAGATCAAGAATCCTTTCTCACCTACAATGGTTGATAACCGCTAGCATAAGTCTACTCCTACCTATGGGAAACCTTGACAACTCTTACAACAACCTCACTACCTACAAGAAACCACAAATATAATCCAATGACTATCATCTAATAAATAGAGATCCCTCTCAAAATATCAAAAGACTCCTTATCTAAATTATCTCGACTAAACTAAAGAGTGTGGTAGTACCTAGGAGGCATCCTCCTTCACAAGTAAAATACAAACATCAATACACACACATTAGCACATTGAAAGATAAGAACAAAAGAAAATAATCACACCACGCACATCACACAAATATAGATTCAAACAACCTAAATATCATGGTGTTGTAATCTACATGCTTTTCTACTAGATGTAATACCCCAACTTACATTAGGATATTTTGAACAAAATACAGGCTAACAATTTTTTTATGAACCATACACATGTCATACCTCATGCTTGTACACATGATATTATTGAAATTGAGTAACACCATGACCAAAGAACATGACTGCACTACCTTATACATAATTGTACAAGGTCTACAAATATAAACAAAATAACCCCAATAGAAGATAAAAAACATAAGACAACTTAAAAGCATATGTACATAAAATAAATCCTTTATAGGATACACCATGTACCTCATCTAAACACACTAGCCACTATCTTAGAAAGAATAATTGGCTTAACCATAATGTTGCACATAACCTCAAGCGAATTTTCATAGCAACTAACAAAGTTGCACAACAACAGCTAGACTTGCACAACAATTATAAATATACTTGCATAGCATTGAAAAATCTACTTGCAAAAAAATTATCATACTTGCACAATAACTAAAAATCTACTTGCACAATAATAGAAAATCTACTTGCACAACAATTACAAACTAATTGCACAACAATCAAGATAACATGACTAGATTTCACAAATTCCATCAAAAAGCATATAAGATCATGACCAAAATTTAAAATATTCTAAAAAATAGTAGATCATATTAAACCCTTTCCAAAAATGTAAAGAACTCCTTCACATCATCATTTTATTGGTTGTAATTGTACAACTATAGTTTGGAGTAAAACAATCATAACTCAACTAAATCTCAATATTTTTAGGACTTATAATATGAAAAGGAATACAAAAACCTCTAAGGGTTTTGAAAATTCATAGTAGTAAATGAACAAAAATTAAAATGGTAAAACTCACAATTTCAAATCAACATAACTATGTTACAAGCAAAGACTACAAAAGCACATTTCCTTGCATAAAATTTTACCATAAAATATGTGTATGAACAACATTCACCAAAAAATTCCATATGCTCGAAATGTCATATTTATCATACAAAAACTTACAATTGAATACCTTTGATTTTCAAGTAAATTTACATGTCATATACATGCATATAGATTCTCATTTCCATATACATTTCTAGATAATGATCATTTTAAAAATAAGGTTACAACATCATGTCCACATAACAAAAATACATGGATGGAAACTTTCAATATACAATGATGGTAAAATGGTTCAACTACAACATAAACCAAGATTACAACTTTCT
The DNA here is from genome assembly GCA_027924645.1 of Cunninghamia lanceolata. NCBI lineage: Eukaryota > Viridiplantae > Streptophyta > Pinopsida > Cupressales > Cupressaceae > Cunninghamia > Cunninghamia lanceolata. The sequence goes on from BSBN01000828.1 coordinate 5,914,394, forward strand.
CAAATATAATCCATAAATAAATATAAGAACACAAGAACTTCTCTAACTCCTTGTTGGAAACAAGGTAGATAACTGAGAGGGGGGGTGAATCAGTTATCTTAAATATTTTAACTTTCTGTTCTTCTTTAACAATTAGTACAGCATCAAAACATATAAGCATACATAACCATGAGAGCAGAAATAAAATCAACACAAATAACACAATGATTTTGACATGGAAAACCCTGTTAAGGGAAAAACCACAGGTGACTAACCCAAGATTGTATTCTCTATTAAAAGAATAAGAAGTACAAAATGGCACTTGCCAATTAGGGGTCACTACCCGAGCACACTACTCACAAGAGGCACACTGCCTACAAGAGACTCACTGTCTACAAAGTTAATGAAGGTAACCAGGTGTTTGACCTAATCAGAGGCATCCACATATGCTGAGGTTCAGTTCCAATTGGGCTCAATATACTGATCTACTGCACTTCATTCTTACTCTACTTTAGTCCTACTGTTCTATCACATACCTAACTTGTGTTGCTGCTTCACACTTGTCTCTGCCTTTCCTCGCACACTACACACTTATACACTCACCTTCATACCGAAATCCATCTGGTATATATATCCGCATCAAGGATCTCAACATCTTTCTAGTCGGCAACCAAAATACTTAGGATATTTACAAAACACTGATCTGTCAGCTGAATCCATGCTCAATATGTGATGTGTACCAAAAATATAGACATAGAAGTCATCAATCATGACGGTCAACCATGTATGCTTCCTTAAATAGCTTGACCACAATCAATTTCTCATCTAGATTAAGGTCTGATGCTCTGCTGGTTAGTTCTTCCTCAGTCTACTCTTCCTGTCAAGAACCCAACACTTAGGTGCTCATATCTTTTCACTCTTTCATCACCGGAGGCTCAATCTCTAGAATATAGTAGACATGATACTCCTATTAACTTTCCCAAGTCCGCACTTTGCTGAGTTACACCCTCTGAGAGATCTGGACTTGATTGTCGGACCTTGCTACATGCTCTGTTCTTTTTCACCAAACCAAAACACTCTTCAATCTGACTTCTAGTAAAAACATACTATGTGCTGTGGATGTGTGGGATAAACTTTGTTTCCATCAATGACAACAATAATGAAGCCATACAGTGTCTCTTGCCAACAATCTCCCCCTTTGGCATTGATGGCAACACTTAGTGAAAAATGACTAAGTGTCGTAGCAAACTCCCCCTTAGTTGATGCTCTGTCTTATGTACATTTTACCGGAGCTCCCCCTTTGCTGGATTCCACATTTTTCACTACTTCTCACTCCCCCTTTGACATCAATGGCAAAGGGTGAAATCTGCACACCAAAATTTGCAAAAATCAACCTATACATAGCTACATAAGTATATATACATGTTATAGTTACATATACTTAAGTATATCCGCAAAAGTGGTTTTCAACTGGAAAAATTCTATTGCCCAACTTTGCTTCATTCTGTCCAAAATTGAGATGTGACCACTTAACAAAAATGCAAAAGCTTCTGCCCTCTTTAAGTCTGTTGGATTATTAGTCTGGGCTGTGGTCTGAGCATCAGTTAGGGCCTCATGCATTCCCTCTAACTTAGGGATAATTATCCCTCTTAGCTCACTCATCCTGCTTATTCTAATCTTCTTTTCCTTTTCAAGCCTCTTTATTTCATTTATAGTGGCAATAGCCTAGCACTCTTTATTCATTATGGATGAGGTGAGAGGATCAAAATTTTGAGATAAACTTGACAGTTTACCTTCTTGTTCTTCCACCTTCTTTGTAATGTCGTCTGTCACTGTGGACCAAGATTGACAAAATTTGTATAATTCTCTGCCATCTTTAAGAGCATTTTCTAGGCTCTTTATCCCAATATCTAGATTTCTCCTATCATTTTCTATGAGTCCCTGTACTTTAGAGAATCACTTTCCCAAAAACTCTTTCCAGACTTTCTCTTCTGTTGATTTCTCCAAAGAATCAAAATGTGTGCTAATAGAATTAACAAGAGACTTCAAGTTATCAGATGAAGAGGCCAAAAGATCCTTTTGAAGGATGGCATGTTCTTCTCCAACACACCAGATGCAATCTCTATCAGCTCATAGTCTTCCATGTGAGACTTCAGAAGCTTTTCTTTTGCTTTAGCTTGAGCAAAAGATGCTACCTTCATTGTTTGGACCAGAGAGAGGGAGTCAAAAATGAGTGGTCCTTGAAATAGTTCCGGTTCATCTAATTCCATCATCTCTTTGGTCAAGAAGTTTTTTACTACTTCTGTAGTGTCTCTTGCTGGAGACAGAGTCTTCTTTCCTTTTGTAACCTTAGAAATGTCATCAGAGATCTTCTTTGTGTGTTCTTCTTCTCTTCCCTTTTCCTCCTCTACTTGACTTAATTTTTCTTCTTTTCTTCTGTCTCCTTCAGTTCCAGAGTTAGCAGGAGGATCTAGAAGAGAGATGTTTACTTCTTCAGGGACTTCCTCTTCTAGAACAGAGGAATCCAAGTCCTTAGTCCTCTCCTCACCTATCTCCTTTGGCTCTTATGCAATTTTCTCAATAGATTCTTCTTTTGATGTACTTAGTCCTTCATCATCCATGGAAGAATGTTTATCATCTATGTCCTCTATGACAGGGAGATTGAATCTCTTATAGGCATTCCAGAGGATGTCTTCTATTTCTTTTGCTATCTGATTCGTCTCTCCAAGCATAAGTTTGTTCATTCTGGCTTTGCTCCGGAACTCATCCTTGCAGTCCTTGAAGATCATGGTCATTTGTTTTGGAGTAATGGAAGGATAGAGTTGAATTGCAATCTGTTCCTAGATCTCAAGGTCCTTTGCCTTAGCATTCTCCTTTCTCAGTTCAAGTTCCTTCTCTAGACTTTTGGGAATTAGAGAGATGATTTCAATGAATTCTTTATTATAAATGTTTAGGTACCTAACTGTAGCATCTTCCAAGATTTTCTTGTCAGCATCACTATATTCATCATAAAATTTAGTGATTGGTTGCAGGTTCCCATCCACTGTGATTGCCTTGATGATATCCTTAATAGAGAAAGTAGGCCTTTCAACAAATTCTTCTTCCTCTTCTTCTTTGTTTGCATTGGTAGAGGATTCACCTGATGTTTTCTTCTTCTTCCTCATTTTCTTAACTTCCTCATTGGTCTCTGTTTCTTCATCATCCTTTTGGCTTATATAGGACCTTGTGGCCTTGGTTTTTGTTCTCTTTTCTCCCTTACTGAATGTCTTGGCTTCCAATTTGGAGGATCTTGAGCTCTTAGCAGTGGCAGGTGCAGAGCTCTTAGAGGATCTAGTCTGGGAGGAGGCTTGCACTGGAACACTTTCTTTTTCTGTTTCTTGTCTCTCCTTCTCAGCTCTTTCTAATTTTTCTCTGTTTGCATCAACTACCTCTTTTGAAATGCAATATCTTGTGGCAACTTCCTCTACTTCCCTTCTCACTTTTCTTTTCATCTTAGGTTATCTTAGTTCAACATGTATTTTTACACTCAATTCTTGAAAGGTTCCAAACCTTTCTGCCTCAGGGTCCTTAGGCTAACTCAACAGGTGTTGGACATGTAGTTCCAAGATTTTCTCATCTACCTCATAGCCCATTGGCATAATCCAGACTGTTTTGGGATCAACTGCCTCCATTAGGCATTGATCAGTGTCGGCCATGAAACACATTGTATCCTTATATTTTTCAACTATAGATTGGGAGATTCTTTCTCTGGCCTACATCATACTTTGGAAGTTCTTGAAGTATCCCCAGAGTGCTGTACTTTAAGCCTTAGTATCACCAAGCCCATACATATAATCTCTAATTTATATGGCAACCAGTCTGTCATTTTTCCATACCTAGCTACTTGATCCAGGTAGCTCATTCATATAGTAAAAGAATAAACACAGTATTAGCCCACCATACTTGAATGAGTTCTTCTTGTCCTTCTTGATCTTTTGCAGGTTTTCTAGTAGTTGGCTCAGGAGAAGCTTGCATAGATCATAGTCTACATTTTCCCTTAGCATATGATATGCAGTATAAATTGCAGTTCTGAATACAGAATTCTCCCTACTAGAATGATACATTTTGTAGCCAATTATCATGGAGGTAAATTTGATATCCAGATCTGTGATATCTTCTATTGTCATTGCCCTTTTGTCAAAATTTGATTCGGTAGCCTCACTTACTATTTGGTTCTTGACCGATTTAAGAGCAGGCAAGCCACTGGATGAGTGCAAGATAGTTACTGCCCTAATTGCATCCTTTGTTATCTTGAAGGGCTTTAACAACCACATGAAGTTGTCATGAATTCTGTTAAGAACATACCGGACCCATTCATCTTCTGCAAAACAGGGGAAGTGGATGCAATGTCCAAAATGCTTATCCTGGATGGCCTTGTATTGAGGTTTGAGTTCAAAGGATTCATCTATTAGTTGTTTATGGTAGATATCCATTAGCTTTGATTCTCTAAATTCCTCAATATTTGCATGGATGTATACCCTAACATCTTCTACGTGCAGAACCCCATGCAGAATGCTAGAAAAGGTGCCTAAGGGATCAACTTCTAGGGATTTTTAAGGGTGTTTCTTGAACTTTGGTTGTGGCCTATCAGTGATCTTAACAACCATAGGAGTAGCCATCTTTGCAAAAGATTTAAAGAGAGATGTTCAGAAATTGAAATACCTTTTCACGCTTCTAGGGTTCACAAAATGCGTCAGAAAAGATTACTGGTTGAATCAGATTTTGTGGTTGATCTTTGAAAGGGTTGTAACAATCTTGCTACAGATCTCTTCCTTTCTTCTTTTAGAATGCAAATGTGCAAGTGATGAACAAAAGAGCCCTTTTATCTCTGCGCAAACCCTAAATTCCTATTGCAATAAATGCACAGCTTAAGTCATCTGGTTACCTTGTTCTGAGAGAGATCTTTCTGAACCACTGAGATGGTCTTAGAATCATTTCCAATAATAATCGACAATGTATCTTCTTTCCTCCAATCATGCCATGAGTCCACAGATCAAGACATTTCACTTTTGAATCATACCGAATCTGTCTATGAAGATCCTGCTTTACTGGATGGCTGTCAAACCAAATCAATCTTGACTAATCAAATTCTTCAAAACTCCTTGCGGATCTTTCATAATTTTACTGAGGGTTATTTGGACATTTCTCTGAGAGCCCTTTAATCCGCAACATTCCATGTGCCAAATTTAGGCACCAATTGACTGGCTGAGGGAATTTATTTTCCTTTGTGACTCCCCCTGAGCCAGAGCTCATCTGTTTAGTTTCTGGAAGGAATATCAGCACCAAATTTTGGTGTGGATCCATCCCCAACATTTTATATACTTCTCTTCACCCAAATCTTGTTCATCTCCCTTTGAACTTCATCTGTATTCACTTTTTCTTTTCCTTTGTCTTGATTTTGATTATGATGCACTGGACCCTTTTTATTCTGATCCTTCTACAGAATTTGGCAATATGACTAGATCTATTGCACTTGTGGCAAATAACATTCCTTGGCATATTTGACTGATATCCTCTTGATCTGCATTGATTAGCCATATGTCCCATTCTATTGCATGAAAAGCATCTACCATGGAATGAATTGTTTAATTGCATATTTTTGCATTCATGAGATTTGTGACCATACCTTTTGTAGTTGAAACACTGTCCAAAGAAGGATGAATTAGTCTGATTCATTCTTCTTTTGTACTGAGTTGCTTTATGACCAAAATTGTTTCAATTGTAGCAGTATCCATTGAAGGATGGATATCTTTGAGGATTTGGTTGCCTTACTGGAGGTCTTCCAGGCTTGTTCCTTGATCCAGAGTTCTTCTGACCGGATCCAGAGCTTTCACATTTCTCATATCCCAATCCATGCTTGTCATTGGTGCAGGAGCACATTCTCTGTAGTGCAGGGTCATCTTTTCTTTTGTTGTCTCATAAGGCTCTTAAGCCATTTCATTTTGTAATAAGGGTCAATTTGGTCCCATGAATGTAATTGTGCAAGGCACACATGTAGTTTTGCTTGTATGAAGGGTAAACCAATGGCTAACTGATTTGAAAATCAGTTTGCACGGTTGGAGGGGATAACTGCTGTCTCTACATCTTCTTTAGAGGCAGGTTGTATGTCACACGGAGCAGGGAGAGAAGTGTGTATTACAACAAGTTCTTTTTGATAACTGAATAAAGAGAGTTCTGGGTATGATCTATGTTGATTTTCTTGGTTGTTCTTAGTGACTTGATATCTTTATCCTAATTTTGTAAATGGAACCCTAACCGGATGCTATCTGTCCATCCATAGTGACTCTGTAGTGTGCAGACGGTGTAAAACCCATGGTTCCACAGTGGCTGGTTCGTAACCTAGGAGTAGGGTTTTGATTCATACATGGAGACCCTTTCCTCTGTCCGCTGAGGCCTTGTATAGTATCAATGTGATGGGGGAAAGACTTTTCACATTTGTTGTTGTTGAATTCTTACCCAGGAAGCTAGCGAACTCAGTCAAGTTTGACTAGACATCGTCATGTGGCTAGTCAGGAAATCAGAGTGAAATTGGATAGTTTTGATGTGGGATTAGATTGCTACAAGTGATCGAGGGTTTGGTATATGAAACGGCCAAATTCCATGGTTCTTTCGAAGGGAATCCGAGTTCGGCGTCACATAACAGTTGGGAGTCTATCGGCGTGAGAACAAGTGTCGGAATAGCTTTTTGAAGGACCATTGATAGACTATGTCTAACCGATGAAATTGACATCAGCGTGAAATACTCTCCGTCTTGTCGAAGATTGGTATAGTGTCGGAGACACATACCATTGTTATTCGTATCGGTGAGAGAAACGATATTGGGCTAAGGAAAATACACTTAGCTGACGGTATAAGGTTTCACCGATCGGTGAGACATCCCCGGAGTGTCACCGATAAAGAGTATCAGCGTGAGGAACCTTGTCAGGGGAAGCCGCAGAAGTCACGGCGACCGTTGGAGTCCCGCCGATAGAAGCTCATCGGAAGGAGTTCAAAAAGTCTCAGCGACAAAGGACTCGTCAGAATGAGATGAACCATCAGGGCCACGAACCGGAGTCTTACCAAAGTGGAAGGTCTGGCCGATGTGCCTGACGATATCGGCGAGAAACAAGGTATCAGTGTAAGTGAAGGAAGCTTCGCCGAAGGAGGAAGTCTGGCCGACGAAGATTGATCATCAGAGTGACGGAGTACATCGGCCTAAGAAATTTCTCGTGGTCCGATAGTATGAAGTGTTGCCAATAAGCAACTAACCGTCTCGGAGTCATCGGTGAGAACTTGGCCATCGGAATAAAAGAATAAGGAATGGCCGATAGTTCATGTCTTTCCAATAGCGAAGACATCCTTGACTTCGGCGAAACACTGAGGATCTCTTGCCGATAGGGAAGATATAGGCAAATTTTCATTCACTTCTGCTGGCACTCTGCATCAAATTGGTATCAGAGCCAATATTCTGAATCACAGCCGTGTATGTCAGACGAAGAATTGGAGATAGAAATAGAGGCTAGCACAATGCCTCCCAAGACGATGAGTAAAGCAGCCATCCAGAAGATGGTGGAAGAAATGCTCGAAGAGAGACTGAAGGAAGAAAGATCCAAAGAGAAGGATGGAAGCACTTCTGAGTCAGAAGAGGACAAAGAAGGAGAAACTGGAGAGAATCCTCAAGGAGAAGGTATGTCTGCTGATCAAAAGGCATTCCTGAACGCACTCAAGGGTCATGGAGATAGTGGTGATTCAAAAATGGATGTTCCCACGTTCAATGGGAAACTGGATGGAGATACTCTTGTGGACTGGATTGAAGCCATAAGTAATTACTTTGACTTCAAAGAGTATAGTGACAGTAAGAAAGTAAAGTTTACAAAGACCAGACTGAGAGGTTCTGCATTGGTTTGGTGGAACTACACTCAATGTGAAAGGGAGAAGGTTGGAAAGAGTCCAATCACCAAGTGGAGCAGAATGGTGGCCATGTTGAGAGCCAAATTTCTACCATGTGATTATGATCTGCAGACTATCAGAAAGTTTAATCATCTTAGGCAGAAAGATATGGACGTGGCTACATACACTAAAGAATTCCACAGATTGAGCATGAGAGCCAATCACAGAGAAGAAGAAAAAGAGATGGTGGCCAGATACCTGGATGGACTAAGGTACAATATACAGGATGAGTTCAGTATGGTGGTTCCCAAAACTATGGATGAATGTTTTCAGTTAGCCTCTAGGGCAGAGGATAAACTGAAAAGGAAAGGTGATCAAAATAACAGAGGAAGAGGTGGCAGGAACAATAGAGGAAGAGGTAATTTTGGCAGAGGATAGCCAAACAAAGGTGAAAGTTCAAGTCAACAAGAATCACGTTCTGATACAGAACAAAAAGGTGGTGGTTTCAGAGGTTGGAGAAGACCTAATGGCAGAGGAAGAGGTGGTGGTGCAGGCAGAGGACGTGGAGTCTTCACTGGAAGATGTTACAACTGCAATCAAGTAGGCCACACTGCAAGTAAGTGCCCTGAGAAGGCATCTAGCTCTCATGATGGTGGGAGAAGGAACCAACTATTGCAGGAGGATGATTGTCAGAGTGTAAACTCACCAATTGGTAGTGCTGCACCAGTGCTTGAAGGAGAGAATATGATGATTAAGAGGACCCTCGTGAAGATGCCATTGAAGCAGGAACCCCCACAAAGGAAGAATCTCTTCAGAACCCAAGGAATAGCATATGGTAAGCTCTGTAAAATCATTGTTGATTCAGGTTCTACTGAAAATGTAGTGTCTACTGAAATGGTAGAAAAGTGTAAACTGAAAAGATTACCCCATCTTAATCCTCACAAAATATCTTGGTTGAATAAGAATCAGAACTATTTGGTGGAAGAACAAACTTGGGTAGAGTTTGAACTAGGTGATTATAGGGATAAGGTGCTATGTGAAATTATTCCTATGGATGCTTGTCACCTTCTTCTTGGACGACCTTGGCAGTATGATGTGAAGGCACAGCATGATGGTGAAAAGAATACATATATGATCACCAAGAATGGTAAGAAGTTTCAGATGGATCCCTTACCAGAGCAGGTTGGAGAGAAGGGCAATGACAACAGTGTCATGTTAGTAAGTGGCAAAGAGTTCCTACAACTCATGAAGGAGAAGGATACCCAAGGGTATGCACTGATGATGAAGCCTGTATCCAATCAGCAAAGCAAACAGCAGAAGGAGATTCCATTGGAAGTACAACAATTACTGGATAAGTACCAAGATCTTGTGGTAGAGGATACTCCTAACTCGTTACCACCTATGAGGGACATAAGTCATCAGATTGACTTGATTCCTGGAGCCACATTACCCAACAAAGCTGCCTATAAGTTGACACCACAGCAGAATGAAGAAGTAGGTAGACAGATTCAAGAACTTTTGGAGAAAGGTTTGATTAGGAAAAGTCTTAGTCCATGTGCAGTCCCTAGTGTACTTGCTCCTAAGAAAGATGGCAAATGGAGATTATGCACTGATTCAAGGGCTATCAATAAGATCACCATAAGGTATAGATTTCCTATGCCAAGAATTGAGGATCTGTTGGACTATCTTGGTGGTTCATGTTACTATTCCAAGATTGATTTGAAATCTGGTTATCACCAGATCAGAATAAGGCAGGGAGATGAATGGAAGACTGCTTTCAAAACAAATGAAGGTCTCTATGAGTGGCTTGTCATGCCATTTGGACTCAGTAATGCTCCAAGCACATTCATGCGGTTGATGAATGAGGTACTTGTAGAATTTATTGGCAAATTTGTTATTGTTTATCTTGATGACATATTGATTTTCAGCAGGACCAAAGAAGAGCATGTGAAGCATCTTGGACATGTGTTAAAGAAATTGCATGAGAGTAAGTTGATGATCAACTTGGATAAATGTGATTTTATGAAAACTGAACTAGTGTATCTTGGATTTGTGATTTCCAATGGCTGTTTGAAAATGGATCCTACAAAAGTTGAGGCTATTCTCAATTGGCCTACTCCTAAGACAGTGGGAGATGTAAGAAGTTTTCATGGTTTGGCAACTTTTTACAGGAAGTTCATTAAAGGGTTCAGTCACATAAGTGCTCCTATTCTCAATACCATCAAAGGTGGAGTGAAGTGTAAATTTCAATGGACAAAACAAGCAGATGATAGTTTTGAACTGTTGAAACAGAAAGTGGCCGAGTTACCTACGTTGGTACTCCCTGATTTTGACAAAGTATTTGTTGTGGAATGTGATGCAAGCCAATAGGCTATAGGTGCTGTTCTTAGTCAGGAAGGACATCCAGTAGCATTCTTTTCAGAGAAGTTGAATGAGGCCAAACAGAGGTATTCTACCTATGACCTAGAGTTGTATGCAATGGTGCAAGCTCTGAAAAAATGGAGACATTATTTACTTCCAAAAGAGTTCATTGTTTTTACTAACAACCATGCTCTTAGCTTCCTAAATAGTCAAGAAAAGTTGAATCATAGGCACGTCAAGTGGATGGAACAATTGCAGGCCTATACCTTCACTATTAAGCATAAGAAAGGTGTTGCCAACAAAGTGGTAGATGCTTTGAGTAGAAGGATACTGGTCATACAGGAAGTACAAATGGAACATATGGGTCTAGAATGTCTGAAGGAGTTGTACAAGGATGATGCAGATTTCAAGGCTGCCTATGAAGTGTGTGCAAGTTTGGCTAACACTTTTCATGGTGAGTATTCTAATTTTGTGCTGCAAGAAGGGCTCCTATTTAAAGGTAGTTTGTTGTGTGTTCCTAAATGTTCAATGAGGGACAATATCATCAAGGAGAAGCACAATGGAGCCTTAGGAGGACATTTTGGGTTGGACAAGACTTTGGAACAAGTCACCAGGTTCTATTATTGGCCCAAGGTATAGACAGATGTGAGGAGATATGTTGCAAGCTGTACCATATGTCAAAAGGCCAAAGGTATGTCTTCTAATGCTGGTTTGTACCAACCATTGCCCATTCCCACCCGACCTTGGGAAAGCATTAGTATGGACTTTGTGCTTGGTCTTCCTAGGACAGCAAGGGGTGTAGACAGTGTTTTTGTCATTGTGGATAGATTCAGTAAGATGGCTCATTTTGTGCCATGCAAATGCACAAATGATGCATCTCATATTGCTGGTCTCTTTTTCAGAGAGGTGGTCAGAATTCATGGTTTACCCCTATCAATTGTTACTGATAGAGACTCCAAATTTGTTGGTCATTTTTGGAGGACCCTATGGAGAAAATTGGGCACTCAGTTGTCTTTTTCATCAGCCTACCATCCCTAGACTGATGGTCAGACTGAGGTTGTTAATAGGTCCTTGGGAAACCTTTTGAGATGCCTTACCAAACAGCATGGATTGGCATGGGATTTAGTGATCAGTCAAGCTGAATATGCTTATAATGATTCAAGAAACAGAAGTACTGGGAAAAGCCCTTTTGAAATAGTTTATGGTTTCCACCCAAGAGGACCACTTGAACTCAAAGACCTCCAAGGATGGGATAAAAGGAGTGCTCTAGGAGAAGACTTTGCTGCTACCATGAAAATAGTACATGATCAGGTCAAGCTTCAGTTGGAGAAAACTATCTCCAAGTACAAGGATAGGGCAGATCTGAAGCGAAGGGAGGTATAGTTCAAGGTAGGAGATTTGGTGATGGCCTACCTCAGAAAGGAAAGATTGCCTAAGGGGCAACCAACCAAATTGTTGATGAAGAAGATAGGACCTTGTAAGGTAGTGCATAAATTTGGTCCAAATGCATATGAGATAGAATTACCATCTGGCCTTGGTATCTCTCCCATTTTCAATGTTGCAGACCTGTTCCCTTTTAGACCTCCATTACATGCTGAAGATGGCTCAGATGCTGTGATTGAAGATGAAGACTGGATCAGAGATTTACCTCCAAGTAAGCCTTTACAATTGGAATGCATTTTGGATTCCAAAATTGTCAAGAAGACAAGAAAAGGGGTATACAAAGACTACTTGGTCAAGTGGCAGGATCTTCCTGATTCAGAGGCAACTTGGATGAGTGAAGCAGATATTCTAAAGCATGGGAAGACACTTCAGCAGTTAGCAACTCAAGGGACTTGAGTTTTTCCTGCAGGGGGAGTATGGTGCAAGAGCACATTCTCTGTAGTGCAGGGTCATCTTTTCTTTTGTTGTCTCATAAGGCTCTTAAGCCATTTCATTTTGTAATAAGGGTCAATTTGGTCACATGAATGTAATTGTGCAAGGCACACATGTAGTTTTGCTTGTATGAAGGGTAAACCAACGGCTAACTGATTTGAAAATCAGTTTGCACGGTTGGAGGGGATAACTGCTGTCTCTACATCTTCTTTAGAGGCAGGTTGTATGTCACACGGAGCAGGGAGAGAAGTGTGTATTACAACAAGTTCTTTTTGATAACTGAATAAAGAGAGTTCTGGGTATGATCTGTGTTGATTTTCTTGGTTGTTCTTAGTGACTTGATATCTTTATCCTGATTTTGTAAATGGAACCCTAACCGGATGCTATCTGTCCATCCATAGTGACTCTGTAGTGTGCAGACGATGTAAAACCCACGGTTCCACAGTGGCTGGTTCGTAACCTAGGAGTAGGGTTTTGATTCATACATGGAGACCCTTTCCTCTGTCCGCTGAGGCCTTGTATAGTATCAGTGTGATGGGGGAAAGACTTTTCACGTTTGTTGTTGTTGAATTCTTACCCAGGAAGCTAGCGAACTCAGTCAAGTTTGACTAGACATCGTCATGTGGCTAGTCAGGAAATCGGAGTGAAATTGGATAGTTTTGATGTGGGATTAGATTGCTACAAGTAATCGAGGGTTTGGTATATGAAACGGCCGAATTCCATGGTTCTGTCGAAGGGAATCTGAGTTCGGCGTCACATAACAGTTGGGAGTCTATCGGCGTGAGAACAAGTGTCGGAATAGCTTTTTGAAGGACCACTGATAGACTATGTCTAACCGATGAAACTGACATCGGCGTGAAATACTCTTCGTCTTGTTGAAGATTGGTATAGTGTCAGAGACACATACCATTGTTATTCGTATCGGTGAGAGAAATGATATTGGGCTAAGGAAAATACACTTAGCTGATGGTATAAGGTTTCACCGATCGGTGAGACATCCCCGGAGTGTCGCCGATAAAGAGTATAGGCGTGAGGAACCTTGTCGGGGGAAGCCGAAGAAGTCACGGCGACCGTTGGAGTCCCGCCGATAGAAGCTCATTGGAAGGAGTTCAAGAAGTCTCAGCGACAAAGGACTCGTTGGAATGAGATGAACCATCGGGGCCACGAACCGGAGTCTTACTGAAGCGGAAGGTCTGGCCGATGTGCCTGACGATATCGGCGAGAAACAAGGTATCGGTGTAAGTGAAGGAAGCTTCGCCGAAGGAGGAAGTCTGGCCGACGAAGATTGATCATCGGAGTGACGGAGTACATCGGCCTAAGAAATTTCTCGTGGTCCGATAGTATGAAGTGTTGCCGATAAGCAACTAACCGTCTCGGAGTCATCGGTGAGAACTTGGCCATCAGAATAAAAGAATAAGGAACGGCCGATAGTTCATGTCTTTTTGATAGCGAAGACATCCTTGACTTCAACGAAACACTGAGGATCTCTTGCCGATAGGGAAGATATAGGCAAATTTTCATTCACTTCTGCTGGCACTCTGCATCAGTCATCTACCCGCTTTTGTCTTTCAAGAAGAACTTCGAGTTGAGCAGAGCTTATCTTGAATTTCTCTTTGTATTCATTTGTTGTTTGAAGATCCTTTTTAAGAGTGTCTATTTGGTTCTCAAGTTGTTCTTCATTATCTCTAGCTTCTTCAAGATTAGATTCCAGATGCCTGATTATTCTATCCATTTTTTGGCAGTCTTCTGACTTCTCCTTGAGAGATTGTTTTAGATTATCTTCAATTTTTCTTTTCTCTTCAATTTCTTGGGTGAATCTCACAACCCCTAATTCCATTTCATGTCTTACCATAATGACTTCTTTTGATAGCTTCTCACATAGCTTGTTTTTCTCATTTAGATCTTCATTAGTATCATTGGCTTCACTTTGGCTAGCTAATTGTTGAAGTAGTTCCTTTCTCTTTTTCACAAAGATAGTTTTTCTTTTAGTTCATTTATGAAATCATCAGCTTGTTTGAATCTTTCCCTCAAGTTATTGACTTCAGAGTGAGATTGCTCAAGATCATCTAGAGTAGACTGAAGTTGTTCCCTCATACCATACATATCCATTGAGATTCCTAGATCTTCCTCAAGCTGTTAGGCTCTGTTTGGAGGAACTTAGCTTTGATACCAATTGTTGGAAACAAGGTAGATAATTGAGAAGGGGGTGAATTAATTATCTTAAATATTTTAACTTTCTGTTCTTCTTTAACAATTAGTGCAACATCAAAACATATAAGCATACATAACCATGAGAGTAGAAATAAAATCAACACACATAACACAATGATTTTGACATGGAAAACCCTATTAAGGGAAAAACCACAAGGTGACTAACCCAAGATTGTATTCTCTATTAAAAGAATAAGAAGTACAAAATGGCACTTGCCAATTAGGGGTCACTACCCGAGCATACTACTCACAAGAGGCACACTACCTACAAGAGACTCACTATCTACAAAGTTAAGGAAGGTAACCAGGTGTTTGACCTGATCAGAGGCATCCACATATGCTGAGGTTCAGTTCTAGTTAGGCTCAATATACTGATCTACTGCACTTCATTCTTCCTTTGCTTTAGTCCTACTATTCTGTCACATACCAGACTTGTGCTGCTGCTTCACACTTGTCTCTGCCTTTTCTTGCACACTACACACTTATACACTCACCTTCATACCGAAATCCATCTGGTATATATATCTAAATCAAAGATCTCAACATCTTTCTAGTCAGAAACCAGAATACTTAGGATATTTACAAAACACTGATCTGTTGGCTGAATCCATGCTCAATATGTGATGCATATCAAAAATATAGACATAGAATTCATCAATCATGATGGCCAACCATGTATGCTTCCTTAAATAGCTTGACCACAATCAATTTCTCATCCGGATTAAGGTCTGATGCTCTGCCAGTTAGTTCTTCCTCAGTCTACTCTACCTGTCAGGAACCCAACACCTGGTGCTCATATCTTTTCACTCTTTCATCACCAGAGGCTCAATCTCTGGAATATAGTAGACATGATACTCCTATTAACTTTCCCAAGTCTGCACTTTGTTGAGTTACACCCTCTGAGAGATCTGGACCTAATTGTCAGACCTTGTTGCATGCTCTATTCTTGCTCACCGGACCAAAACACTCTTCAATCTGACTTTCGGTAAAGACATACTATGTGCTGCGGATGTGTGGGATAAACTTTGTTGCCATCAATGACAACAATAATGAAGCCACACAGTGTCTCTTTCCAACACTCCTCAACTCACTCTCACCACAAATTGTATATGTGCTACCATGGTTCCAAGTACATTTCAAAAGTGATTAAAGCCAACCAACCATGTGAGAACCTTAGGTCCACCCCTCTATACTAGGAGAGACATACTATGGTTATCAAGCACAAACACAAAACACAAGATTAGCCTTAAACACACAAAAAACAATATGGTTTCTCAACACATAATAGGAGATGATCAATCCAATTAAACACAAGGAATAAGAGAAAGTATGTGGAGGAGAGAAGTGACATCCTACTTGAAATTCCAAGTCATGAAGAGGGACATGATCCATTCACATATCTCTAAGTAAGTACTCACCTCAAGGAATACTCTTCATTAAGTATTGTACATCGACCATAAATGGATCAACCCCAATGATGCATCACACTTCAACCACATATAGATTAGTCTTGATTATGTATCACTCTTCAACCACATATAAATTGGTCTTGATGTGCATTGATTTTATCTCTTACTATATCATCATACAACAACCACATATTGGTTAATATCAATATATATATATATATATATATATATATATATATATATATATATATATATATATATATATATATATATATATATATATATATATATATATATATATATATATATATATATATATAAAAACCCTTTTCATTCTCTTCATTATACATTGCACATCAACCACAAGTGGGCTACTCCCAATGTTTATGAATTTATCCATTAAGTTCCTTTTAATCTTTCTCAAGCATTGTGCATCAATCCCTCATGCGTATTGGTCCCAATGTTTACACTCTAGGACTCTAACTTCATCCTCATTCCTATAACAATATAAAGTGACCACTTTTACAAATGACTCCTAGGATGGGTCAAATAATGTTGTCACACCCACACACAAAGTCTCCACCTATGATATTTAACTACCTTTTTAATCATGCACAATGTCACAAAGTAAATTCCAACAAATGCATTCTTTTACAAAATGTAACATAATTAGAAAATCACATATGGGTTTCAATCATTTTCTTTCACACACAATGCACACATAATCATTCCTTTTGCACACCTAACAATGCATACAAATCCTTCTTTCTTCCACATACACTAAAGATGCATACTAGACCCTTCTTTTTTTTCATACCCAAAATGCATACAAAACCCTTTCTTTTGTATAACCCAATTTTACACACCCAAAATACATACAAAATATTTTTTTTGCATAACCAAAATGCATATAAAACCCATTATTTTTACATAATCAAAATGCATACCCAAAATGCATACAACACAAAAAAAATCTCATTCTCCCACACAAAAAATGCAACAATAATTATTTCCTCTCACACACAAAGCATACACATCTTTTTATCTCGCACAACCAAAATGCATATACAAATTCCACAAAGCTACAACAAATCCACAAACAACATATCTTTAATTTGCACAATAAGACCACAAAGTTGAGGGTTCATCCACTCCATGAAAGTAATTATAGCATGTAAAATGGCAACTCCAACTATGCCTTTCACAGAATGGTAGCTCCTAGGGTCCAAAAGTGTAAACGCCTCCTCTATTTTTACTCTAAGATTTGTATAAGGGAAGACTGATAATGAAACTAGGGCACTTATTTTAATTAAATGTTGAAAACCTAAAATAAAATAACTTTTTCCTCTTTTTCACATTGTAATCATCTCTTTTCTAGAAAGGATATTATCATTTTCAACAACATATTTAAAAATCACATACTAACTTGCCAAGCAAGTCATGTTTTAGTTTTATAATGAATTAGAAATCTCCTCAAAGCATATGCATATAAAACCATGAGTATTGTTGCACTAGTAATAACAAAATGATTTTTTCTAACATGTATAATTTTACCTTTTCAATTTCAAATGCACCCCTTCATTTTCCCATGCACATTTATCATTCCACTAGACTATTTAATCATTTTTACACATAGAAAGAATAAGCACATGCAATCATATTCATGTGACTTTACAAGATAATCTAGTGCATAATCCTTGTCAATGTATCAAATGGATTCCTTCACCAATTAATGTGTTGAAACTTAATTTGATGGAAAAGCCAAAGGGAATCCTGGAGTTTCAAGAGCATGATGTATAGTCAAAGATTCCAATGATAGATTGGTGGTAGCTTCTTCCAAGGGATTGTCTACTGGTACAAACAATGAAGTAGAAGCACAAGCTCTCCTTGATTTAGAACTATGTAAGGCTTCCAACATCACCAAGGTTTATATTGAAGGTGATTCAATGATTATTGTCAATGTGATTAGGAAGTGTTGTTCCCCTAATTGGAAGATCTCTAATATCATTAACAATTTTTGGCCAATTTTGAACTCATTATTAGATTTATCTATACACCATGTCTATCAAGAAGAAAACAAGGGGTCGATCCCACAATAGTTTGTCCCACTTATGGTACATCCTAATTTTTGCTTGAAATCACATATTTTTTTAGAAAAAATAATGGTTTAAGCCTAGAGGGCTTCCATCTAAGGGGGTTTAATTGAAACTTGGGTTAGATCAAACCCCCTTGGATAGAACCCCACAAGGCTTACATTAAACACTCAATAGAGTCTCGTTTGCACCTATCAAAATTATAATAAAAAAGTAATTTTGCTACACCTTTTGGGGGATCAAATGAAGTCATTTAAATGTCAGTTTTTAAATATGTATCCCTTAGTATTAGCTTTCCAAAATTATAATATGTATTATGTTTTGTTTAACATATTTTTAAAAATTTTTATAATGAACATAGGTTTATTATGAAAAACAATGACATCTATTCAAAACACTAGGAAAAATAACAAACATTGTAAGAGAAATCTCAAAAAAATGCACTATACTTAACATATATGTCCTTGTTTCAATGAAAAAAGAAAAAAATAATTTCAATAAATATGCTAATAGAAATGTGTTATGGAATAACAGGTCTGAAATTTTTGTTAATACTAATTCAAAACTTAATAATAAATAAAATATTTAATATAGAATTACCAAATAATATCCGTGCACTAGAAATTGGAGTTAATGATATAATTCCAAGAAATTGTGGAAAGTTTTTATTTGTAGAAAAAGTTATGCGATATGGAGTAATGTCAATAAAAGATAATATAAAAAATAAAAATTGATTGAAAAACAAAAATGAAATAACAAAAATAAATCTTTATTTAAAAAAAAAAATATTACAATTTGAATTTTACATAGAAAATGCCACAACTCATTATTTTAAATCTCCTTAAATTCTTAATTGTTTGTTCTCTATAATTGAGACAAATTGAAAAATGCTAAAAAAATGCTAGTTTTGAGCATCCCACTTAGGCCAAAAAGTGGGACACACTATTGTGGGATCACCCAAGGCATTGGATTTTCTTGCCAACTTTGGCATGACTTAATTGGAAAATACTATATCAAATCATACACCAAACCTTTGGCCATCCCTTGATGAAATAATCATTGCTAAATTTGGTGACAACTTGGTTATATCAACCTAGCTTAAATTATTTGGGACATTTAAGAGTTCAATCTTGATGATAACACCCATATGTTTGGCTACATCAAAATATTAATTTTTTCTTGTGGAAATGGCAAGATTCTCATGGTTGTAATATTCTCTCTATATTCCAATTTGGATGGATAATCATGCAATTCCCCTCAATAAATTCCCATTTCCTTATTTTAAGGTACCATTTTCTCACACAATGGATACTAATGCATGTCTATTATTTGGTAAGTGGCAGATAGCCTTTCATGGCCCAATTATAGAGAAGCACCTTCAAAAGGTGATTAAACTCACTGTAGACATCACCATCTTCACCATTCAATGGACTCTTGGGGAAGAATTTTCCTTCTTTCCAACCATCATTATCGTGTCAACACCGACATCTCCTCAATGTTGGTGGGGTGGTCTTGGAGTTAGGTTTGGAAAATGACAACATTTATAGAATGGTTGAGGTTCTAGTTCAAAATAAGTTCTTGGGTGGATTGGACTCCATTCTGGATAGGGTAGTGTTTGGGTGTGGGTTTTTAGCTTTTGATGCCCCTTGGCTAGTTTGAAATGGATTGTTCATGGGCCCATGGATTCCCTTCATGGTGGCTTAGTCACTGTAGCATGCGATCAAGTGTAGGGAGGTTTCTAGCATGGTGTTTTGTTTCTTGAAAGTGGTAATTTTGGTATTTCTACTCTTGGGGAGATGGATTGGAGCTTCACTAGAATCTAGTTTGGAAGCTTCTCTATTAGATGGGTGTTGTTCACTTGTTTCTTTCTGTCTCCTTCATTTTTCTAGTTAGTTAGTTATTTGAGGTTTTGTTCATCCCCAATTTTAGGTGGTTCCTTTATTGTCTGGAAGTTGGTTCTATGGGGCTCTACCTATCCCCAAATTTTATAATTGTAACCACTATAATTTTCTTTTTTCCAATATAAAGGGCATGATCCCCTGGTCACAATTTACCTACAAATAAAATCACATGTAACTGTTATCCTATTCATGCCTCCTTGGATCAAATAGTTGACATAGGTGTCTTGGAAGTGTCAATAGGTCTTTAGTCTTATTTAGAGGAGTTAATTCTTATTTACAAGGAAATAAATATATCTTTTGATTATTTATTTGGTATATTTGAGTCTTTAGACCTTTGATTAGACTTTTGAAAATGTAAAATTAATGCATTCATGTGTTAAAAGTTTCCTTTATTATGTAAAATGTCACTTTGTAGAAGTCCAAGTTAGCAAACTACGGAGCCTCTGATCACATTATGTAGGCAAGGCCATATAATATGAGCCAACAAGGCCTAGGTCTAGCCCTTAGGTACTATTTCTTTTCTATATCATGCATTGGAAATGTAACATGATTAATTTATTTAATTAAAGAGGCTAATTTTTACTTCTAGTGTTGTAGAAATCAAAACTTCATAAGAGTACAAGTGTTGGAGCAAGGAAATATATTTTGGAATGGTGCAATGTGAAATGAAAGGCATATGGTAAGATAAGATCAATTAATCATATTAATTATCCTAATTTTTTAAAGTGTGGTAGAATTCCTTATGGATGTATCTTAAAGTTAGATGAAAGGAATCATACATTTAATTTCAAGCTCTTGAAGTGCATGATGGTATTTTCTAAAATAGCTAATGCACTATCTTAATTTGATACATTGTATTTATGTTAAAGATTTTGTGTAATTTGTTTATGTATTTCTTATTTAGATCCAATAAAAAAATTAGAAGTTCTTTCAAAAGAATTATTCTTTCCCTATCCTAATAGTTTGTAGTTTGGTATCATATGAGTGTGTAGGTAAATTATGTTCAAAACCCATTAAACCTTACTCTTTCTTTTCATATGAATAAACATTATATTTTAAGTCTATGCATCTCAATAAAGAAATGATAGTAGATTGATAAGCCATTTCTTATAACTATCTAAGAGTAATGCCTTCTTCTCTCAGTTTCAGTACCAAAGGTTGGGATCTCTACAGAATTGTGGATGGATATCAAATTTCTTTTGTGGCATATTATATTAGGTCTTGCATGTGACATTTTATAGAGAGGTGCTTTTCTGATATATGATATGGTTGTCCTAGGTTGTGTAGGACATATGTATTGTGATATGGTAATCTATTATTGAGCTCTATGTGGTTTGAGACCACCACTCCCCTCTTCCCCCTAGGAGGCTTGTTTGAAGTCACATGGTGATTGTGATGTAAAGTTTTATGGAAATTGTTGAAAACTTTATTTGATTATTGTTACTTTTCCTTGTTTTATTGAGCCAATAGTTATAAAATTTCTTCAAGATATTT
The DNA here is from genome assembly GCA_027924645.1 of Cunninghamia lanceolata. Lineage (NCBI taxonomy): Eukaryota > Viridiplantae > Streptophyta > Pinopsida > Cupressales > Cupressaceae > Cunninghamia > Cunninghamia lanceolata. Next base: position 5,935,625 of record BSBN01000828.1, read on the forward strand.
GGTTGATTGTAATTGCAAAATTGTCCTCTTTGCCTCAAGGACTATTTTATTAAGGTTTTTGGTTTTAAAATTTGAATTGTTGTTTTGGCTTTCTCTATTTAATTTGCATTTATATGAAGTTTTATTAGTTGATTTTATTTAAAATTTTATTCATTGGAAACTTCTTTATTTTGAGGCTTTATCAATGTTTGTTGCTGTTGGCTTGTGTGGAGTAATGTGAATTGTGTAAACTGCTATATCCAGGAGGGTTCCCTAACAAGTTGTATAGGGGAGTAGATGACCTAGGGAATGTTTATTGTGAGGATGGGGGCTTCAAATGTGACCGGTATGGGATGGTCATGATCCATTTCCTCTTAGATATACTGTGTGAGATCATCTTTCCTTTGTGGCACTATGGTTCTACTTGGCACTAATCATCCTCATCCCTTTGGGTGTGTACATGATGTGTTATTCATGGAATTGAAATTATGTTATTTATAATTGTTGAGAGTTGTTATAAAGAAATGTGGCTGCAATGAATTTGATAAATTGATATATTCTTGATGGTATAAACAAGTTCTTTTGGTAATTGATAATGCAGTGGATGTAATGGATTCTAATGTACACTATCTATGCTTGAATTATGAATTTTAGAGTTGTTTAAAGTTGTTTCCTTCAAAATAAGTAATGACACATTATCACATTTATTTTGCTATTAAATAAATGTATTTCCACTGCATCTAACCTTGTTGGATGTGTTGAAGTTAGGGAATATTCTTCCTTTTGAGGACTTCTAGGAGGAAGTCCATTCTTAGGGGGGAGAGTGTAAGGTCACCTAAACCCCATCTAATATCCATAATGATAGATTTAATGGCAATATTATGATAATAAATTCTTATAAATATTTTGGGTTGGATTGAATAATTATTTAGTAATAAATGTTATTGGTTATATTTTGCTATCAATTAACATAGCATGTAACTCCTGAAATATTTTTAGATCTTACACCTTGATGTATTTACACTATGAGTCAAGTTTTTTAAAAAAATCTAATTGGTAACTATTTTTATCAATACTCACCTACACTTCTTGTACAAGCTTTGAATTATAGACATACAAACTATTTTACTATGAACAAATAGAGGTGATCAACATCCTGGACTGGTGAATAGGTAATAATGCTAAGGTATAACCATGCATTGATGTTATGGTATGGATTTATGCATTTCTAAGGTAATGTCATCGTGATTTTCATTTGAATTTTATTGAAAGATAATTTATTGTAAATAGAATAATGAATTTATGAGAGCTTGATTAAAATAAATATTTAGTCATAGATAAATTTATAAATATATATATGTAATATTTCTAATTGATGAACTAGATATTGTAATATTTCCTAATCAATATATTAGATTAAAAAAATTAATAATTAATTGGTTTTATTTATTTAATAGGTAAAACCATTTTATTTCTATTAATTCAAATAGTGGTTGAGTTGTCAATCAATTTAGGAAATATTTTAATTCCTCTATTCTTTGAGTTATCTATTTGGATAGTGGGACTAAAATTAGAAATTTAGGAGTGAGTGGGAAAGGAGCTATAATAGTTTTATTTCTTTCTAATTTATGATTTGAATGTGAAGATTAAGGAATGAGAAAGAGTCTTTGAAGGATTTGATATCTTTATTAGATAGGAAAATAAATAGTTTATATATAGTTAGTTTCATAAATTACACGTGTACACTTTAGTTAATTAATTGATTGATTTATTTTATGGATAAAAGTAGTTGTTGAATTGTCCATCAATTAGAGAAATGTTCTAATTTCTTATTAAAAAGATGACTATTTTATATTAGAAAATTATAAAAACTAATTCTTCATTATTAGATATTTCTAAATTGTGTGCATGAAACTCACAATTTTATTAGTAAGTTTATAATTAGTTCTTGTTATGAAAACTTGACTTTAATTATTATTTTTAAATTGTATATTAGTTATTAAAGCTTATCCAGTTTAGTTTAAATTTAGTTTTAGTGAATTTATGTGGTGATTAAGGAACTTGCCTTTTTGTGAGTGAAAAATATTTACATTTATTTTATTTAAAATAGAATATTAATTAGAAAGATAAACTAATTAGGTATTTAGTAATAATAAATTTAATAAGTGCCAATTAAAAATTAGTAATAAATGTATTCAAATTTTTAGAATTTAAGAATATCATTTTAGGGAAATATCTTTTATAAATTGGCATTAATTGATTTTAGTATTAGTTTCTAATTTTGATCACAACAAAGAAGTGTCAATTTCTTGTATTTATGATAATTAAATTTTCGTTAGAGTTTATTTTTATTTGTTTGGAACAATAGTGAATTTAGAAGGAACATTAGATATAAATAAATAGAGGAGAAAAAGAAGGGATTTGGAGGAGGAAATGTAGGTAAGTTTACATTTTGGTGATATTTTTTCTTATAGGATCTAAAATAAATTGCATTAGGCATTTGAAACTAGGATTGGGGGGAGATCTTTTGAACACGAAAGCTCTGTCACATTTTTGCTTGCCATTGTCTTTGAATCATTTGTGCATTATTTGTTTAATTATATTAATTGCATGAAGATATTCTAGGAGAGGATTTTGGATAAGCAATTGTGATAATTCTTGGGCAATGTTCGTTTTAAGCGATTGAAAGTTTGAGACCTTCATCAAATCTTAGGAAAAAAATGAAGGAAAATTATGCAAGATTATTTCAAGGTAAGAGTATAGTCATAGAAAGAGAAAGATGTAGATAATAATTAATTTTTTTGGTAATTAATGAATTTAGGTTTTCTCTTAGAAGGCATTGAATTTTGATCATATTGTGCATGAGTCAAAATCTGTCCCTAGAAAAATCAATCTATTTCTTCTGCAATAAAATGCATTTTTTGAAACTGGGTTCTTCTAAAAAATTTAGTACAAGTGAGCCATTAAGTTTTCTAAATCATATAAAAAGATTTGTGATACCCAGATTCTACATTTTGAGATATAAAAATATTTGTGATTGGATGTATGTGCTATTATAAAATTATTTTTAGAAAAATGTGTATGTTTTTTATTAGATCAACTAGAGAAGAGGGTCGAGAACCCTTTACAAAATAGCCCCCTGAGCTACATACTATTAACAAGCCAGAAACAACACATTAACATTGCATTAACAATAGACAAAAAACACCTAATCAAAAACAATAGAAACAATAAAAGCAACTAGAAAGTAGGGACTGTCATCTGTCCTGAATTTGGCTAGGAAATCAACCAAGTCTTCGTAATCTCTAAGGCTATCGAGCCCCACCTTCTTGACCTTGTCATCCAAGTCCTCGATAGCCTCAAAGATCAATGTCGCATGATGCTGGGCCTTGGCAACAAACTTGGCCATAATCTTCCACTTCTTTTGTATTCTCTCAATCTTCCTCTAGAGGTGCCTCAGATCCTTAGCAGTCTTAACACACAGGGAGCAATTCACCTTGATGTCTTGTCCCCTAGAAACCCTAACAGCATCACCCAAGTCCTTAGAATTAGACTTGTTCATGGAGGTGAAGTGACTTGCTCCTTCGACTTCATGCACAGGATTAGTGGGGGTTTCCTCTCCTCCTTCCTCCATCATTTCCTCAATAAACTCCAATTTATCAGAGCTCTCCACCCCCTGGGGGTTCGCAGAAGGTTTGCTAGCAATGCAGGTAGACCAACGAACCCTCGGGTTATCAGCCTCCACACCTTCTCCACTACCAACAAGATTATACTCAGTGTCTAGCTCCACAATTTTCACAGGCTCAACCGCAGTCACAACCTCCTTACACTTTTTAGCTTTTTTCTCAGTAGCTGCCCCTTCATCCTCCAAATCCAGTCTATCTCTTTTGGCCAACTTTTTCCCTAGTCTTGGGGTGGCATAATGCTGGGGTTTCTTCTTACAGGTAGCAGGGATTCCGATAGGGACATCATCCATATAGTGGGAAACACCCTTAGGGGTTTTAAGGGAAATCTTAGGGGTCCGTACACAAGTCTTCACCTTGCCTTTAGAACTAGGAGAGACACTCAGCTGGGGGTCCTTAAGTAGCTTAACCTTGATTTGCTTCGGGGGGCACAGGGCAAGGTGGAACTGGTAAAGTCTCAGAATGAGGCTTTGATGAATGGGAATAAGCAGGTGGCCCAAATTTTTAGCCCTAAGCTCAATAACTGACTTGATAGAGTTATCTAGGGAAGAAAGCAGAAAAAAGGAAAACTGATTTCCATTTTATTCCTAAAGTGATTAAGGAGAGCAAAGTGGTAGTGCTAAAACACCTTAAATCTCCCTTCTAGTGTGAAAAACTTCATAATCATTAAGCAGATTTGGCCCCTTGGCTCCAACAAGTTTTCTCTCAAACCCACCATGTATGTTGCTTCTTTAATAAATTCCATTTTATAAGCTAGGTTCCTTCAAATTTTTATTGATGACACGAAACCTAGTTGACAAAATCCTTGAAAGAATTCAACCATACCCAGATTCCCAATTATTAGATATATGAAATTGATTAGCTATTTATCTATGTTTTTGATTAAGTCAGTTGGAAAAGAGGGTCTAGATCCCTATACAAAATGACCCCAAGGGTAAAAAAAGGCCTTAAATAAGCCAGAAACAGCAAATTACCAGTTCATTAATAGCTAAAGAACAACACCAAAAAATGAACAAACTATAATAAAAACAACAAAGAGACCCAAAAACCAACTAGGGATTTTTAGAAATCCCCTACTTGGATAGGAACTTAAGCATGTCCTTGTAATCCCCTAGAATATCGACCCCAATTCTCTTAACCTTATCATCAAATTCTTTGACAATAGAAAAAAATAGAAGTCGCATGGTGAAGAGATTTAACAGTGAATTCCTCCACAACCCACCACTTTTTCTAGAGCTTCTTCATCTTGGTCCCGAGCTTGACAAAATCCTTAGCTATTTTTCTACACAAAGAGCAACCTACATTGTCATCCTTATGCTTCTGATCTTCTCCCAATTCCTCTTCTTCATACTTAGAATAAGGTAAGTTCAACTATGGGAAATGGCTAGTTCCCACTTCTTCATGAAACAACTCCATGGGAGTCTCATCCTCCCCTTCACCCAAAGTATCTTCCATAAATTTAGTATCCCTAGATAATTCCACACCCTGTGGGTTGGCAGAGGGGATGCCAGCAACCTGACTAGACCTTTGAACACCCTGAACAAGATTTCTAGCAGCTTCCGACTCATCGCCCTCCCCTTGTTTAGTACCAGTCTCCAAATCAATAACCTTCGAAACACCCACATCTTTCAGTGCTTCCGTCTTCCTAGTTTTATCCTTTTTATGATGTTGAATCTCCTCCTCCTCCTCATTATCTAGGCCCCTCTTCCCCACAATAGAAGCTTCCTTCTCAGTTTCTTGGGCTGGGGACTTATTCTTCTTGCTAGATTTTTTAGGGGTATTTTTAGGTTTAGAGTCCAACTTGGGGACAAGGGTGCCCACCGAAGTTGACTCACAGACCTCTTCAATTCTGAGGCCCTCCTTTGGGCCACTAAGTGTCATGATTTTAGGGGTCTCGATAGTTTTTTACCCTTACCCTTAGTAGTAGAGGTTTGGATTGGAGGAGAATCTACATCCAAGAGGCTGACTTTGATTAACTATCTATCTATGTTGCTACTATGAGGATTATTAATATATATATATATATATGTTTTTATTTAGAAAATTATATTAAAGGATATTATTATTTAATTATTCATGATACTTTTAGATCGCTATCAAGTACCTTTCTAACACATTTAAAATTTAGAAAAGTATCTTATTTTAGGAAAGTTATGGATTTCTTAATGAAAGCTATTTTTATGTCAATTATACAGAGAAAATTTCTAGCATAAAAGTAATGTAATAGTTTAATTCCTACCTTAAATTAAATAAAATATCCTTAACTTGAGAATAGAAAATAAGATCAACATTCTATTTTAAAACTGAGTCAATAATAGAAATTAAAATATTTAAAATTTTAGTTTACTATTTTCTTACTGTCTAAAATTATAGGAAATTTCCATGTCATGGGATAGCAATGAAGAGAAGTAATTTATTTGAGTTTGAATCCAAAAGAGTTAGTAAATGTCTTATCTTAGACTTGAATATTTATGATTTTAGATATTGATACTTTTAATTTGTATAATAGAGGACCATTGACTTGGTATTGTGTTCTATTGCATAATTGATGAAATTAATATCCTATAGCTATATAATTTTCTTGTTCTTATGGTATTTTTTACATGTTATTTAGGAGAATGGATCAGTTTGTTATAATTTCTCTATTGTTCCATTAAGGGACTGCAAGTAAATAGACTGCTTGATGTCATTCTACATGGCCTCCAAGGTACTTGTGTGACATAGTAAATGCTTATTGTATTCAACCCTAAAATCTAAGGTTCTTTAGGTGTAAGTATAATTAAGTTGTAAGTTGGTAATATGATCAATGAGGTAAAGTTATGATTGAATCATTTTAATCTATCTCTTTTAGTAATCTATCCCTGCTCACATGAGTGGGTGGCAACTGACGAGGAACTATCTAGAGGAGCTAGACCCTAGAAATGTTAGCTGCCGTTGCACCAAAAGATTGACCTTTTAATGCCTGATACAACCACTTGACTTAACAAGCACGGGAGGCGGTTAAGCCCTTGTCGCAAACCACCACAACACAGTGCTGAACAAGGAGACCAAGGGTTACACCTTGCAACAATCCCCCCCATAGCGCAAGCGCGGGGTTTGAACCCGTGACCTCGGCTTTGATACCAATTGTTAGATTTAGGGCATACAACTGAGAGGGGGGTGAATCAGTTGTGTGAAACTTTCTCTTTTTAAACACTTGAATCTTCTTTAGTGATTAGCATAATATTAATCATGAACCATAATGCATTCAAGTCAAAAGTAGAAACATATCAACACATATGACACCAAGATTTTGACGTGGAAAACCTGGTTAAGGGAAAAACCATGGGTGATTAACCCAAGAATGTATTCTCTATTAGAAGAATAGAAAGAACAAAATGGCACATGCCAATTAGGGCTCACTGCCTGAGCACATTGCTCACAAGAGGCTGACTGCCTATAAGAGACACACTGTCTACAAAGGAATAAGTATCACCTTTATGAACTGGAGAATAGCATCTTCAGCATGCTTGAATCAATTCCATTTAAGCCCAATACTTCTGCTCTGCCTTTCGCACTTCTCTTCGCTACCACACACTCATCACTGCAAGACACACTTCAAAATGAATTCACAATCCCTTATTTATACAAGGCATTGACTTAGGAACAATCATCTAAGTCGGCAAACACCTACAAGAACATCCGCAAGACGTGTAATACATCCGGTCGACCAGTCTCAAGAAGAACACCAATATCCATGGTTATTCTTCAAATGCAAACTCTAACTTCAATGCGGACCACCAACATTAACTGGACATGATCCAATGATCATCATAACCTTCCCTGAATCACCAAAAACATATGCACATCATCATCCTACTGGAATTCTTCTCTCCTTCATCTAGAGCTACAAGAACACAGTCTGTCATCATTGTCACAAATGAATAGGCTCTTCTGGACCTTCAACCCACGAACTAATCTAGTTGATACTTCACAGGGATGTCCTCAACACTCCCTCAGATCTACATAATGGGATAGTGAAATACCGGATCTCACTGGACCTATCTATGGCACTCTGTCACCTCTGAACACCTGCTAGAACCAGTTCTACTTGAGCAACCATAACTTCTTTAGATCTTCATGCGGACCTCTAAAATCTTGATTGGAGCATCTCAAGACTTATATCTACAAACTCTTTAAACCGCATTCTTTGATCCTCAACCTATCTTGGACTTTTACCTTGTTGTCATCACTGTTCTTCACTGTTCCTAATTGAGACTAATTTTCTCAATATCCTCAGCACACAGCTCATCCAATCCTTCTGATTAATGCAACATGAGTATGTTGACATCAATGACAACACTAGTTAAACCCATACTTGCAACAATCTCCCCCTTTGTCATTGATGGCAACATATGATGTGAAAAACCATCAAGACAAGAACTTCTCCTTACTATCACAACTCCCCCTGTCAATAGCAACCATTCACATGTCTTTTCTCCCTTTACTGCTCCCCCTTTGATCAGCAACCACTTGTTTTTCACATGTCTTCTCTCCCCCTTTGACATCAATGGCAAAGGGCTCATACTTGCAATTTCACCACCTTAGACTCATACCTACTGCTCCCCCTGAGTAGCAGTTCCCCAACATCAATCTGGATCACAAGATGCGACTGTGATACTCACTGGACTGATGCACATCAGTGCACCTTAGTTTATCATCGGAGGGGCAATAACCCCTAACTTCTCCCTGAGATACTCAAAAGAGTCCTTAGGTAGAGGTTTAGTAAAGATGTCTGCAATCTGATCTTTGGAGGGCACATACTCGAATCTGACTTCATCCTTGTTCACTTGTTCTCTCAGAAAGTGAAACTTGATAGATATATGCTTAGTCTTAGAATGCAACACTGGATTCTTAGAAATACTTATTGCACTTGAATTATCACAGAAAATTGTGATAGGCTCCTCATATTCTACTTGAATATCTCTTAGCATCTGCTTCATCCACAGAACTTAAGTGCAACTACTTGCTACTGCAATGTATTTTGCTTTAGTAGTAGACATGGATATTGCCTCTTGTTTCTTGCTTAGCCAAGAAACCAATCTTTTTCCCAAAAGGAATGCTCCTCCAATTGTACTCTTCCTATCATCCACATCTCCTGCCCAATCTGCATCTGTATATGCATGAAGAGAAAAATTATGATCTCTAGGATACCATAGACCATACTCAATAGTTCCTTTTAAGTACCTAAAAATTCTTTTGATTGCCATGACATGAGATTCTCTAGGATCAGCCTGGAATCTTCCCACAAGACCAACAACTTGCATTATACTTGGTTTAGTTTGAGTGAGATACAATAATGCTCTAATCATTGATCTATACTTTGTCTGATCTATCTTAGGAGAGTCATCATCTTTGCTCAACTTACATCTGGTTACCATGGGAGTATTCATTGGATTTGAATCTTCCATTCCAAATTTCCTCAATAATTCTTTCACATATTTGGTTTGAGAAATAAAGATTCCTTTCTTTGTCTGAGTAATTTGCAGACCCAAGAAGAAATTCATTTCATCGAGCATTGACATTTCAAACTCACTTTTCATTTGATTTGCAAAGGTTTTACACATACTGTCTCTTCCTCCAAAGATGATATCATCAACAAATACTTCAACAATCAAAATGTTTTCATGATCAATTTTGAAATATAGGTTACTATCAGTAGTACCTTTGTTTAAACCAATCTTCAAAAGATGTTTGTCCAGTCTTTCATACCATGCTCTTGGTGCTTGCTTTAGACCATACAGTGCCTTCTTTAATTTGCAGACCATATCACCATGCTCAGATAACTGAAATCCATCCGGTTGTTCAATGTACACTTCTTCTAAGTCACCTTTCAGGAAAGCAGATTTGACATCCATCTGATACACCTTGAAATCCTTGAAGGCAGCAAATGCAAGAAATAATCTGACTGCTTCAATTCTTGCCACCAGAGCAAAGGTTTCTTCAAAATCAATTCCTTCTATTTGAGAGTAGCCTTTGCAGACCAATCTGGCTTTATTTCTGATTACTTCACCAACTTCATATAGTTTGTTCCGGAAGACCCATTTGGTTCCAATCACATTCTTGTTTCTAGGTCTGGGAACAAGATCCCAAGTGTGATTTTTCTCAGTTTACATCAACTCTTCCTCCATTGCTTTGGTCCAATTTACATCATTGCAGGCTTCATTTATTGTCTTAGGTTCAATCTTTGAAATCAGACAATATTCATCTAAATTTTGAGCAATTTTCCTTCTAGTTTGCACACCTTTGCTTTTGTCACCTATGATCTGATCTTCAAAGTGGTTCAGTCTTACATACCTTGGAACTTTAGGAGTTTCTTACACTTCTGCTTCTTGATCAGGCTCATTTAGACCTATCTATTCTTCCTGATTTACCGGATCAATCTAAATCTGACTTTCAGGAGAGGATTGAGCTCCTTGAACTAGAACACCATTCTAATCATCTTCATCATACTCATAAAACCTTGAGGGTTTCTCTATTCCCTCATCAACCTTCACATTTGTACTTTCTATCATCTTTCTTAGTCTCTTGTTATAACACCGGTATGCTTTGCTTTGAGTAGAGTAACCCAAGAATATTCCTTCATCACTTCTAGCATCAAACTTGCCTAAATCTTCATCTCTTTTGATGTAAGACTTGCTACCAAAGACTCTGAAATATCTTACAATAGGAGTAATGCCAAACCAGAGTTCATAAGGGGTCTTACCGGTATTGCTTCTAATTTGAACTCGATTAAGAGTATAGACTGCAGTGCTGATAGCTTCTCTCCAATAGATCTAAGGAACATTTGCTTCCATCATCATAGTCCTAGATGCTTCTTGGATGGTCCAGTTCTTTCTCTCCACTACTCCATTCTGCTGTGGAGTCCTTGGAGCAGACAACTGTCTCTTAATTCCATGTTTCTCACATAATTCTATGAACTCACCGGATGTGAATTCTCTAGCTCTATCAGACCTCAGACATTTCAACTTTATTCCTGTTTCATTCTCTACCATAGCCTTGAATATTTTGAATTTCTCAAGAGCTTCTGATTTCTCCTTTAGAAAGGTTACCCACATCATCTGGGAATAGTCATCTATTAGCAGCATGAAGTATCTATCACCTTGAATACTTCTGGTTCTTGCCGGACCACAAAGATCAGTGTGAACTAAGTCCAATAGTCCGGTAGAAGATAGTTCCTTGCTTTTGAATGTGACTCTGCTCAGCTTACCCAACTGACATTCCTTGCACAAGCTGTTAGTAGGTTTCACCAATTTTGGAAGATCTTTTACAGCCTGAGTATTGCTTATCTTGATGATATTATCAAAATTCACATGACACATCCTTCTATGCCATAACCAACTCTAATCAACTTGAACAAATAAGCAGCTTTTACCAGTACCAACCAAGTGGAAGATATTACCTTTAGTTTGAGCACCAGATGCAATCTCTGTTCCAGATCTTTCAAAAATTTTGCATTTTCCATCCTTGAATTGGAGATCATAGCCTTTGTCCATCAACTGTCCAACACTGAGAAGATTGTGCTTCAAACCTTCAACATACAGTACATTACCAGTTTTGTTTCTTCCATCAAAAGAGATAGCTCCTCTTCCTCTAATTCTACCAGCAGAATTATCACCAAACTTCACCACTCCTCCTTCATACCTTTCCAAATCTATGAACTTATTCTTGTCACCTATCATGTGGTGAGAGCAACCACTGTCAATGACCCAATCATTCTTTTCTTCAACTTGTGCAGCCAGAGCTCTTTCTACAACTTTATGATTGATAGATACAAAGGATATTGGTTCTTCATCCTTGATGGCAATAAACACCCATTCACTTCTGGATTTGTTTCCTGTCTCTGATTCATCATCTATTACTCCTTCATTATCATCTTCTTCATGAACATAGTAACAATTCTTTTGGAACCTTGATCTGTTAAGATTTGGCTTTGAAAATCTTTCCAGACATTTTGAGGCAAAATGACCAATCTTATTGTAGTTAAAACACTTAAAAGGCAATTTTCCTTCATACTTACCGAATCCTCTTGGTAGTCTCTTTGCAATGAGGGCTTTAAGTTGAGTAGTTTCTACTTCTTCTTCCAGGTCTTTTCTTGCTTTTCCATACCATGACAATTTCCTTGATGAGTTCTCTCCCAGATCAAATCCTTGTTTACCTTTCACAGAGGCACTGGCTTTGAATGCAGATTCAGTTTTGGGGGGATCATCTCCAAATTCGGTCATTTCAAAAGCAGCCAGTTTGCTAGCCAATTGGTCTCTTGTGACAGTTGTATGGGCTCTGAATTCATCAATGGCAGCAACCTTGATTTTGTAAGAGGCAGGAAGGGATCTGAGAATCTTACCAACAATCTCATTTTCATCCAAGACTCCACCAGAATTTCTAATTCCACAAACCAGCTCATTCACTCTTGGCATAAAAGTGATAATATTTTCAGCAACTCTCATCTTCAGTTTTTCAAATTTCCCTTTTAGGCTCTGTAACCTTGCACATTTAACATACTCATCTCCTTCATGCAGAAGTTCCAGTTTAATCCAGATCTCATAGGCAGTTGGCAGGTCAATAACATTTGAGAACTCTGAGTCAGTTAATGTGCTTAGAAGAGCCTCTTTGGTCCACATATTATTTTCAGCATCTGTGATTTCATTTAGGGTTGTCGGACCACCCTGTGGAGGTACATACACTTTTGTGACCATGGACCAGTACGCCTTTCCCATACACTACAAGTAACATTTCATGCGACCTTTCCAAAGAGAAAAGTTGGTTCCATCAAACTTTGGACTATCCTTCTTGTATGATGACATCCTGGATCTCCTCAAGCGGTTAAGCTCCTTTTAGAGGAACTTAGCTTTGATACCAATTGTTACCTGCCGTTGCACCAAAAGATCGACCTTTTAATGCCTGATACAACCACTTGACTTAACAAGCATGGGAGGCAGTTAAGCCCTTATCGCAAACCACCGTAATGTAGCGCTAAACAAGGAGACCAAGGGTCACACCTTGCAACAAGAAAGGGTTGTGTACACACTTGTATAGTTTCTTTTGGTATCAATTTTGTTGATAGTGTGACATGACCTGTTTATGAATAATTTTGTGATACATTTAATTGTACTTTAGGTGTTCTATCTTTATAACACCACATTGCAGAGTGAATCTAAAACTCTTGATTGAGAACTAGTTAATGTTTTAGTTGACCAAAATTGTATTATGTTGGGCAACCAAATTGGTTGGAAGTCCAATTTGGCAAACTATCGAGCCTTTGATCACGTTAGATAGGCAAGGTCATTTAATATGAGCCCCCAAGGCCTAGGTCTAATGCTTAGGTCCTATTTCTTTTCTATATCATGTATTGGTAATGTAACATGATTAATTTATTTAATTAAAGAGGCTAATTGTTACTTCTAGTGTTGTATAAATCAAAACTTCATAAAAGTACAGGCACTGGAGGAAGGAAAGATATTTTAGAATGGTGCAATGTGAAATGAAAGGCATATGGTAAGATAAGATCAATTAATCATATTAATTACCCTATTTGTTTAAAGTGTGGTATAATTCCTTATGGATATATCTTATAGTTAGATGAAAGGAATCATACATTTAATTTTAAGCTCTTGAAGTGGATGATGGTATTTTCTAAAATAGCTAATGCACTATCTTAATTTGATACATTGTTTTTATGTTAAATATTTTGTGTAATTTGTTTATTTATTTCTTATTTAGATCTAATAAAAAAAATTAGAAGTTCTTTCAAAAGAACTACTCTTTCCCTAGCCTAATAGTTGGTAGTTTGGTATCATATGAGTGTGTAGGTGAATTATGTTCAAAACTCATTAAACCTTAATCTTTCTTTTCTTATGACTAAACATTATATTTTAAGTCTATCCATCTCAATAAAGAAATTAGTTATGTTTTATCATAACACTTGTTGTATTTAACTAGAATTTATGAGATGAACTAATGATTGTATAGTGAGTTATTGACATGCTCTATCAAAGTACTTGAATTGCAAACAAAATTTATGAGAGATAGTTTCTTAATTATAGACCATCGTGTGTGTTTGTGTTCAAATTTTTAGTGTAACAAGTGGGGGAATTACAAATGGTTGAGTAAAATCCTTATTTTATCTAAAGGTTACAAACATGCATGTAGGGAATACTTAATCAAAAGGTTAATCACATTTTAGGTCATAGTTTTGAGAGTATGGTTGATGGTTTTGGGTTTAGTTGGGTCAAAGTTAGGGTTTTGAACCATAGTTTAGGATTTTCTAGACTAACACTTGCAGGTTACATGATTGAAGGGGAAGATGGTGATCTTCTAGCCTCTAAAAACCCTTGAGTTTGGTGTAGGAATCATGAACAACAAAGAGGTTTTATCCTCAAGTTCATCATTTGATTAGATGCACTTAGTGTATTTCAAGAATTTATGGAGATATTGGGACTTTGCAATGTGAGGACGAAGATATGTAGTAGTGATAAATCCTTGAGAGGTCTTGGAGAGCATGAAAATTGTCATGAGGATGGAGAAATCTATCTTCAATTTCATCATTCATGGAGAAGAAAGCCCACACAAGACTTCTGCTAAGTTAATGATATCTAAAGAAAATCTTGTCATTTATTAACTTTCATTTAGATGAAAGGGAGTTAATGTTTGGGCTAGAGACAATGAAAAAACAAGGGAAACTTTCATAGTGTTCAAGGTTTCAAGAAACATGATGAAAGGTGCATGTAGAGGTATGTGTATAGAGATGAAGAGAAGACAATTTTGTAGGTTGTATAAAGTCATACCAAGTTGTATAGAGATAGTGCTTATAGTGTATGGAATAGTAATACAGTGGAAACAATGTTGATAAAAACATGCATAAACCTCGAGTCAGTGAGAAGTACCATGCAAATGACCATACAAAGATTGAGAAGACTTAAAAACTTATACAAGGCCACAATCTATAAGGGTACAAGTATGAGGCAGGAGCTTCAAGGTTTTAAGATCTACTATGTGTTTGGTAGGCATAGTCTTTATTGTATCTCCTGTTAGTTTTCTTGTTAGATCAAAAAGTATTTTGAAATCACTCCTAGGTCTTTAATAAACACTTAAGATGTGTCAAATCCTTATAGATATCATGTAAGATCTGGTAGAGAATCATAAAGCACTTTTAAAGAGCTATGGAGACCTATCAAGTCATTAGTGTGACTATACTCTTCAAAACCTAACACAGGCACAATCATGGATGAGTCAACTCTGACACATTACATGGACCCTCTCCTTGCTTCTGGAGACCTCCAAGTCACTCTCGCTCTAATAGAAGAAGCCAATCAAGTGGGAGTGAGACCCGAGGGCTATCCTATTCGCTTGGGAACAAGACCTCATGAAGAGCGTCCGTCCTGATTAGGGGCTTATTGTTGTTTTGGATTTGTCTTGTTCTTTCTATGGCAGTTGTTGTTGAGATGACTATATGACCTGAAGGGTCACTTGTGGTTTGTCTCCTATTGGTGTTTCTGAGATTCCAATGCCTAGATGGATCTTGATTTGCTGTGTTTATGCTTCTATTACATTGTAATTTGGCTTTGAATGCTTATATGTGTTGTTGAATTTGTCGTTCTTGTTCTATAACCCTAATGAAGTGTTGTTGTTCTTGTGCAAGTTGTTCTCCTGGGTTCAACTCTTCAATATCCTCAATGATTTCCCTCAACCACTCACCTCTAATTCTAAAGCACATTTGAGTGCTTGGATTTGAGAGAGTGAATTTTAGTTGACCGAGAGTTGACTCTTTGACTTAGTGAAGTGAACTAAGGTTTTTCTAGGTGTTTTCTCAAGATTGTTGACCTCGTGATGAAATTGAGGAGTTTCAACTTACGTTGACTTTATGTTGACCTTGTGATGAAATCGAGGGTTTATGTGTACTTGTTTTTCCTTTTTGGTATTTTCTAATGTTTTTGGTATTTTGTGGGTTTTTCAATGTATGCAAAAACCATTTTTTGTTCTTTTCTCCCAACTTTTAAAATAAAATGAACTCAATTAATCTAGGAATTGAAAGATGTATGTAAACTAATATAAAGTTACCTAATGCGATTAATCTATGTTTTTATATTTTTGATGTTGATTTTAGATTAAACTAAGAATTTAAAAGTACATGAAATGAAACTAATATAAAATTGCAATTTAACTACTCAAAACAAGCTAATCTAAGAAACTCAAATTAGCCTATCAAGGAAATCACAATTTGACAAGATTACTATTCCAAGAGCAAAAATTGTGATGTAATTACTACTAAAACATGAAAAACCTAGAATATGGAGATGCATGAGCCTTCACTACCCTTAGGAATCCCTATGTATGGCAACCTTCTCATCCTCTTGCAGTAGCAGGGTTGTCCTCTTGGTGGCAAGTGGAAAGGAGAAGAAAAATAATGAGCTTTAGAAAGATTTGAATGAGATCAATGTGAGCTAAGAGCACTATGGATTGAGAATTGGTGAGTATAACGATGCTATGAAGCCTTTGAAGGCTTTGGAAAGATAACAACAATAAACAAAAGGCACCTAAGTCTTGCAACGAGCATAAGCATGCTAATGGGAGAGCAAAAACTAAGCAAAGGATGGATTGCAATAATGAATTTACCTCTCAAAGAAAGCTTTGAAGATTTTAAACAATGGAAGCTAATGAAATGAGAGATTTGAAGCTTTGAAAAACTAAAGAAAGAGACTAAGACGATCAAGGGTTTGTGAAGAAACTTGAAAAAGTTTGTGAAAAAGAGGAGAGCATTCTCCAACTTGAGAAATAATTGAGAGGTGAGGAGTATTTATAGGATGGATTGGCACACAAGAGGGGGAAATTGATTGAAGAATTAACTCCTTTGATTGAAGAGTTAACAAAAATTGATTGGGGAGTTAACTCTCTTGATTGTAGAGTTAACTAACTTGATTGATCAGAGGACTGAGTTGATTGGAGAGTGAACAAGCCTTGATAAGA
Organism: Cunninghamia lanceolata; assembly: GCA_027924645.1. NCBI lineage: Eukaryota > Viridiplantae > Streptophyta > Pinopsida > Cupressales > Cupressaceae > Cunninghamia > Cunninghamia lanceolata. Next base: position 5,952,289 of record BSBN01000828.1, read on the forward strand.
TTTCATAGAAGAAGAAATGGATTTAGCATGAGAGGATGAGGAGTTAACAAGAAAAGATTGGGATAAAATTACATGATTGGGAGTGCTAGTTGAGTTAATTATGGCCTCCTATATGTTTAGCTTCAAATTGCATGCAAATTGGGCAAAAACAAAGTCTTTTTGGACTCAAATAGAAGGAGAAACTCACATTCAAAATCCATAGGTTCACCCTAGGGTTGCCCTTTAACTAGGGTAGGTTGCCTTGGGTGATCCTTCGGTGACCCATAGAGGGTGACACTTGGGTAAAGATAAAAAATTGCATATGCTAAGTTACAGTGTGAAAAGGGGATCTCGTATCTGAAACAGGGTGTAGGATGACTTCAAGTAAGGTCACCCAAGGAATTTTGGTCATTAATAGGGGAGACCCACAAAGGAGGAAAGTTGAGCAGAAACCAAGACATGGGTTTGGTCTATTAGGTTGTTTAGAAGCTTCCTAGGGTTGGAGACCTTCATAATAGGGTGTCAAAAGATGGAATTAGTAAGAAAAGGTGAAAACTAAATATGTAGGAAGAAAAAATGTGACAAAAAGAAGAATCGACAAGGAGGAAAAGAAGAATGGTTAGGAACTAAAGAATCGACAAGGGGAAATCCAACCGACACGTGTTGCCAAGAGGAGTGCTATCGAGGGGACATTATTATTCATGCTTTTGTGTAGGTGATTTAGATTACATGTCATCATGGGGTCCTCATGGAAGCTCATGTACATTTTTAGTGCTTACATATTTTCCCCCTCAGGGATGGTAGTCTACATGAAAGGTAGACACAATTGCTGAAATAGGCCTTACCTATCATTCATTTCTCTCAATTGCCCCTGCAAAGACTAGCATTAGTTCAACATTTGAGTGTTACGTCAGAAAATATCCCTTTGGGGGCTTTTCCCTCTTAAGGTTTAGCTCCTGGGTCCTGTTTATGCATTTAGAGCATTTTTCATGTTAATTTGAGATCCTGATGAGAAAACCCTAAAGTTTCATGGCAAATGGGACCTAGGGGGTGCACTTGACATAAATCCTACCTGAAATAGGGGGGAGGACTTGGGCGCTCGCGCCCTAGTCTTGCCTTATTTTAGGTCAGGACTAATTTTGAAGTGTTAGTTTATGACCATTATTTAAGTCCTATGCCGACACGGTAAGTTTCAACTACGAAATTCTTAGTGGGAATGTTTGTAGTTGCATATATAAGCATGATTAGGCATTAATTTGTAAACTAGATGGACATTTTGATTGACAAGATTATGTGAAGGTGATTCAAGGAATTCATTGTGTGTTGCAAAGCAGAATTTGTGTTGTTATTGTGTTTGTATTTGTAGATTTGGCAGCCATCTCCTCATGGCATGAAGAACTTATTCCTTCCATGAGATCTTCACTACAAGGTGATATCAATTGTGTTTTCAATCATTTATCATTTGGTTTTTGCCTCTATCCCACATGGATACACACTCTTTATCTAACAATAGTGTTTGAAAGACTTGAATGTCTCTCTAGGGCTTGACTGAGGCAAGCCTCTAAACACCACAACCCCCAACCCATTTTTCCATGATTGCAGGTTATAGGTTGCAGGAGCAGAAAAAGTGGAGTTGCAGGAGAGCAGTGTAGACTGTCAGAATTGCAGATCAGAGAAGAAAACATGGACTTGGACTTGAGTGCCCACTCATTAGTCCTCTAGATCCTACAACAGGAAAATCTCTAGAACAACAGGAACAAGTTGCAGACAATATTCCCAGATCCTGATAGAAATGGTGGCATTGGACTAGGGTGCCCACTCATTAGTCCCCGATTGTTCCGCTTTCCAAACTTCAAAATTTGTTATACATTTGATTGTCATTTAATATCTTTGTGTGTGAGCATTTTCTGTGATTTGTCCATTTACTTCCGAATTTGCATAATTAGGGTTTTGAGCATAAGTGGACTTAATTGAACAACTAAATCACACAATTCCAATTTTCCCTTGTGTTCCAAGTGACTGAAGGCCTGATAGTAGACTTCCTACTCGGCTGAAGTCCTTGAATGTTTAGAGGTGAAAGGAGGATTCATACAAATTAGAAAAATCAACCCTAAACACAAACAAATCCTCTTCATCAAATTTCACCTTAAACATTGAGATGTTAAGATAAATAATGAAATTACAAATGAACAAACATACCATGAGTTGTGTCACAAGTTTGACTGATTGTCTACTTCGTCATCGGGGACCTGTAAGGATGAAAGACACAAAACAAGGGTGTAAGAGCACTACGGAAATAAAACACATGCTAATCTAGAGTAAAGAACAAATTCTTCTTTTATTGTAGATTTTGAATAACATATTTGATTTTAAGGATTTTTGAGTCTTTTACAAATTTTTTTAGGTTTTTTAACTTTTTAATTTTTATGGTTTTTCTAAAGAGTTTATGAAGGTCTATCTTGATGACTTGAGGTCCTTGAAATACCCATGTTCATTGAAGGGATTTACACCCTTTCCCCCTTGCATGGGGAGACTTACACATTTGAGTGCATAATTTTTCTCTTTTGACTCCATTTGGAGGAGTGACTTATGCTCAGACATTGTTTTATACATATTGTTACAAGACCTGATAGGATGAGATCTATACATAGATTTAGTCGACATCTTGTACTTTACTTTCCCTCTTGTGCATATGGTTGGCTAGAGCTTTTATTTTTCTTATGAGAATGCATACCTATGATGATCATATATGGATGATGCAATTTATTTTGTCTTTTTATGATATGAAAGAGATGCAATGTGTCTGGATGTGATTTAAAAATATGAAATGCAAAGTACTATGTTCTAAGTGCTATGAATGCCATGATGTTATGACATTTTTATTGATTTTGAATTTTTGGAATGTACGTAAATGAAACAAATAATGTGAATGCTCTTTGGTAGGAATTTTGACTTAGGGGATTGCGGGTTAACTTGATATAGGAGACCTTTTAAGCCTTGGGATGGGATTAGGGACTCAAGTGGGAGTAGGGAGGAGATGGAATGCTTATGATTTTTTCGCTTCAGTAAAGGCTAAATACCGATCCTTATCTAGACAAAACACTTTGACAAGCTTTCAACTTAGACATTTAAGGAAGCTAAGTTAGCAGAACAACTTCCTACATTAATATTAAGGGGAGGGATATGTAGAAATTTTTAGATCTTTGCAACAATTACAAAAATAAACATAAATAGGAATCATACCACAACACAATAATTACGTTGGGAAACCCTTTCAGGATAAAAAATCCACCCTCCAAAACTACCCAATATATTATTTAGGAATCAAGAAGATTACAATATACTTTGATAGCAACCTTTCATAGGAGTATAATCAACCAGAGATCTAGAGGAAACTCAACATATATAAGACTCTTACACACAACCTCCATCTCAAGCTCATGATATATAGGAGATACAATATAGTAAACCGTCAACGGTAATTACAAAACCATGAGCCAAAACCACCCAAAAGTGGTGCCCAAATTATCTCCAATCAAAGATACCTTGTGATGTGCCAAATCACACACCAACATGTGTAACTATTCCCTTTACAACTCTTTTAAGTTTCCAACATGTTTTCACATTTCCCAAAATGGGAGGCCCAACTTCTAGAGGCCATAACTTTTGATTTGGGTGTTTGATTGAGGAACCATTTGATGCATTAGAAATCTTGTGAAAAGATCTATCACACTATAACCCACTTCACTAGTTATGACAACTTTTAGGGCATTTAGGGACCTCTAAGTGCCTCAAATCATAGTTTGAAACTTTTCTGGGAGTTTCAAAAATGGAAAATTTAATATCTTGCAATACATGTATGATCTTGAGTCGAAACTCATTGAAGATGTTTACTTGGTAGTTCTGCACCTTTTGGGAAAATTTTGGGTCCATCTGTGTACAAATGTAGTTACTAAAAATAGTAAGCCCTTCTGTTTTTAGCCCCTTTTGGAACTTTGAAATTTCTAAACCATTCTTCAAGATAAAGGGTATTTGAAAAGACCAAAATTGGGAAGAATAGAAACCTTGTGTAGTTGCAAGGTTGAGACACCTTTCCTAACATTCTCCCACTTGTCGAACACCTTACAAGAGAAAAGGGAGTATTAACACTGTGATTTAATTGCTAGGGGCTGAGAGGCCCATAGACTCTGAACACCATCTGAACTTCTATGTACTCACATGATTAGTTAATGAATCTGCAATATTCATCAAAGTCTCTACCTTAACTAGCTTCACCCTGCCATCCTCAACCATATCTGTAACAAAATGATATTGTACATTAATGTACCTTGTCTTGGCATGAAATGTTGGGTTCTTAGCTAGGCATATCACACTCTGATTGCCATAATAAAATATCACCACACCTTGTTTTATTTTGATATCTGAACACAATCTCTTAAGCCAAATGGATTCTTTACAAGCATGAGTAGCTACCATATACTCAGATTTAGTAGTGGATGAAGAAACCACAACTTATCGCTTACTCATCCAACTAATTACACCACCAAATAAACTAAACACATAAGCACTAGTGGATCATCTACTATCAACATCACTTGCCAAGTTTGAACCACATAACCATGAATATCAATGGAATGCACGTCTCCTATCAAATTACCATGATAACAAAAGGAATACTCTAAGGTACGCTAAAAATATTTGAAGACTCTTTTAATTGCATCCCAATGAACTCTACCAAGATTAGGCATATATCTGGAAAGAACTCCCACTACTTGGGCAATGTCTGGTCTAGTACAAAACATAACATACATCAAACTTCCAACTGTACTCTGGTAAGGCACTTTGCTCATGTTTTCCATCTCTGATGGGGATGTTGGACATTGTGAAGAAGATAACTTTGTTCCAACTATAAAAGGAACACATAATGGTCTACAATCCTACATGTTAAACCTCTGTAAAATTGAATAGACATACTTACTTTGGCCAAGCCATAGTTTTTTGTTCACTCTATTTGTTCTTATTTCTATCCCAAGAATGTGTTTAGTTGCACCAAGATCTTTCATTTTAAATTTAGCTGCAAGTTGAGACTTTAGTTCTAAAATCATTCATTTCCCTTTAGTAATAAATAACATATTATCAACATATAATGCAATAAATAGGAAATAATCACCATCAAATTTATAATAAACAAAGTGATTAGATTTAGAACACTCAAATCCCAAACTCAACACATATGTATCAAATTTATGGTACCACATCCTAGGACGTTTTTTGAGGCCATGCAAAGATTTCTTCAATTCACAAACCAAATTACTTTTACCTTTCACTATGTAGTGCCTTGGTTGTGTCATATAAATACCCTCCTCCAAATCAACATGAAGGAATGTCATTTTCACATCCATTTGGTCAACCTCTAGATCATAAGCAACAATAATAGTGTTTAGTATGAAAAAGGAGGTTGTTGATTTTGTTGTTGTATGGGGGTTTTAGTGTTAGATTTAGGACAGACAACTGAGAGGGGGGGTGAATCAGTTGTCCAAAACTTTCTTCCAATTAATCACTTAAATCCTTTTCTTAATTTAGCAGCATAATAATAAATCAATCATGGAAACATAATGCAACAATTCAAGAGCAGAAACACATTGACACATATGACACCAAGATTTTGACATGGAAAACCTAGTTAAGGGAAAAACCATGGGGTGACTAACCCAAGATTGTATTCTCTGTTAAAATAATAGAAAGAACAAAATGACACAGGCCAATTAGGGCTCACTGCTCGAGCACAATGCTCACAAGAGGCCCACAGCCTATAGGAGACACACTGTCTACAAAATAATAAGTATTACATACTTAAACTGAAGAATAGCATCTTCACGATGCTTGAGTCAGTTCCATTTAAGCTCAATACTTCTGCTCTGCCTTTCACTCTACTCCTCTCTACCACACTCTCATCTCCACAAGATGCATTTGAAATGGCTTTACAACTCCTTATTTATACAAGACATCGACTTAGGGATAATCATCCAAGTCGGCATACATTATAGAGAAAATACATAAATAAAACATAAAAAGACTTCATGCGTATCAACACACTATTGGCCACACAAATCTGAGACTTCAATCTTCCTTTAGGAACACACCATTCTTCACAGAACATCTTCAAGATTATCTGCAGGAGGTGTAACTCATTCGGTCAGCTAGACTTAGGAAGAACATCATCATTTGGAAGTAATTCTTCAATTACAAGCTCAATCTTCAATGTAGACCACCAACACAAACTGGACACAATCCAAAGACCTCCACAAGCTTACCTGAATTATCAAGAACATCCACACTACTGCTTACTGAAATCATTCTTTCCTTCATCCAAAACCTTAAGAACACAGTCTATCATCACTGTCATATTGGAATAGATGCCTGCAGACCTCCAAACCATGAACCAATTGAGTTGTCATTTCACATTGACTTCCTAAACACTCCATCAAATCCACAGAACAAGATATTGCATTTCTGAATCTCACCGGACCTATTTGTGTCACTCTATCACCTCTAAACACCTGCTAGAACCAGTTTTACTTAAGTGGCCATAACTTCTTTAGATCTTTATGAAGACCTCTAAAATCTTTATTGGATCATCTTATGACACATATCTACAAACCCTTTGATGTGCATCCTCTGATCTTCATCTTAGCTGGGATCTTTACCTCACTATCTTCACTGTTCTTCTCTGTTCCTGATAGGACTAATTTTCTCAATATCCTCAGCATACAACTCATCCAATCCTTATCATCAATGCAACAGGGGTATGTTGACATCAATGACAACATCGGTTGGGCCCATACTTGCAACAGTCTCCCCCTTTGTCATTGATGGCAACATACGATGTGAAAAACTGTTTTAACCATCAAGACAAGAACTTCTCCTCACTGACATAACTCCCCCTATCAACAACAACCATTCACATGTCTTCTCTTCCTTTACTGCTCCCCCTTTGATTAGTAACTACTTATTTTTCACATGTCTTCTCTCCCCCTTTGACATTAATGGAAAAGGGCACATACTTGCATCACTTTAGAATCATACCAGCGGCTCCCCCTGAGTAGCAGCTTCCCATCATCAATCCAGACCACAAAATATGACTGTGAGATCCACCAGACTGATGCACATTAGTGCACCTTAATTCATAACCGGAGGGGTAATAACCCCTAACTTCTCCTTGAGATACTCAAAAGAGTCCTTAGGTAGAGGTTTAGTAAAAATATCTGCAATCTGATCCTTGGAAGGTACAAACTCCAATTTGACTTCATTCTTGTTCACTTGCTTTCTCAAAAAGTGAAACTTGATGGATATATGTCTAGTCTTTGAATGCAACACTAGATTTTTTGATATGTTAATTGCACTTGAATTATCATAGAAGATTGTGATAGGTTCTTCATACTCCACTCTGATATCTCTTAGCATTTGCTTCATCCACAATACTTGAGTGCAACTACCTGCTTCTGCAATATATTCTACTTTTGTAGTGGACATAGATATTGCCTCTTGTTTCTTGCTCAGCCAAGAAACCAATCTCTTCCCCAAAAAGAATGCTCCACCACTGGTACTCTTTTGGTCATCCACATCTCCTGCCCAATCTGCATCTGTATATGCATGAAGAGAGAAATCATGATCTTTAGGATACCACAAACCATACTCAACTGTCCCTTTTAGATATCTAAAAATCCTCTTGATTGCCATGACATGAGATTCTCTAGGATCAGCTTGGAATCTAGCAACAAGACCAACAACATTCATAATGTCAGGTCCAGTTTGAGTGAGATACAATAATCCTCCAATCATTGACCTATACGTTTTCTGATAAGCCTTAGGATAGTCATCATTTTTACTCAATTTACATCCAGTTACCATGGGAGTACTCATTGGTTTTGAGTCTTCCATCCTAAATTTCTTCAATAATTCTTTCACATATTTGGTCTGAGAAATGAAGATTCCTTTCTTTGTTTGAGTGATTTGTAGACCCAAGAAGAAATTCATTTCCCTAAACATGGACATCTCAAATTCACTTTTCATTTGATTTGCAAAAGTTTTGCACATATTATCTCTTCCTCCAAAAATGATATCATCAACAAACACTTCAATAATCAAGATATTTTCATGATCAATTTTGAAATACAAGTTACTATCAGTAGTACCTTTGTTGAAACCAATCTTCAAAAGATGCTTATCCAGTCTTTCATACCAGGCTCTTGGGGCTTGTTTAAGTCCATACAATACTTTTTTCAACTTGCAAACCATATCACCATGATCAGACAATTGAAATCCATCTAGTTGCTCAATGTAAACTTCTTCTTCCAAGTCACCATTCAGGAAGGCAGACTTGACATCCATCTGATATACTTTGAAATCCTTGAAGGCAACAAAGGTAAGAAATAATCTGACTGCTTCAATTCTTTCCATCGGAGTAAAAGTTTCTTCAAAATCAACTCCTTCTACTTGGGAGTAACCCTTGCAAACCAATCTGGCTTTGTTTCTGACTACTTCACCATCTTCATTTAGTTTATTCCGTAAGACCCATTTCGTTCCAATCACATTCTTATTTTTAGGTCTGGGAACAAGATCCCAAGTGTGATTTTTCTCAATTTGCATCAACTCTTCACACATTTCTTTAGTCCAGTTTTCATCATTACATGCTTCATTCACTGTCTTAGGTTCCATCTTTGAAATCAGACAATACTCTTCTGAATCTTGAGCAATCCTTCTTCTTGCTTGAACACCTTTTCTTTTATCACCTATGATCTGGTCTTCAGAGTGATTCAATTTTACATACCTGCGAATTTTGGGACTTACTTGCACTTCTATTTCTTACATAGTTTTATTCAAACTTATCTCTTCTTCCTGATTCACCAGATCAATTTGAATTTGAATTTCAGAAGGGGCTTGGACTCCTTAGATCAAAATATCATTATGATCATCTTCATCATATTCATAAAACGTTGAGGGTTTTTCAATACCTTCATCAACCTTCACATTGTACTTTCTATAATCTTTCTCAATCTCTTGTTATAACACTGGTATGCTTTGCTTTAAGTAGAATAACCCAAGAATATTCCTTCATCACTTCTACCATCAAATTTGCCTAGATCTTCATCTCTTTTAATGTAACATTTTCTACCAAAGACTCTAAAATATTTCACAGTGGGAGTGATGCCAAACCAGAGTGATGCCAAACCAGATTTCATAAGGAGTCTTACTAGTATTGCTCTGATTTGAACTCGATTAAGAGTATAGATTGCAATGCTTTCAACTTCTCTCCAGTAGATCTGAGGAACATTTGCTTCCATCATCATGGTTCTAGATGCCTCTTGGATGGTCTAGTTCTTTCTTTCCACTACTCCATTCTGTTGTGGTGTCTTTGGAGTAGACAACTGTCTTTTTATCCCATGTTTCTCATAGAATTCTATGAACTCACCGGATGTGAATTCTCCACCTCTGTCAGACCTTAGACATTTTATGTTCAATCCGGTTTCATTTTCTACCATAGCATTGAATATTTTGAATTTCTCAAGGGCCTCAGATTTCTCTTTCAGAAAAGTTACCCACATCATCTGGGAGTGATCATCAATTAATAACATGAAGTATCTATCACCTTGCACACTCCTGATTCTTGCCGGATGACATAGATCAGTATGAACTAAGTCCAATAATCTGGTAGAAGACTATTCTTTACTTTTGAATGTGACTCTGCTCTGTTTACCCAACTGACATTCTTTGCACAAACTATTAGTAGGTTTCACCAGCCTTGGAAGATCTCTTACAGCCTGAGTGTTGCTTATCTTGACGATATTATCAAAATTCACATGACACATTCTCCTATGCCACAAGCAACTCTGATCAATTTGAACAAATAAGCAACTTTTACCAGTACCAACGAAGTGGAAGATATTACCTTTAGTTTGAGTACCAGATGCAATCTCTGTTCTAAAACTTTCAAAGATCTTGCATTTTCCATTTTTGAAATAGAGATCATAGCCTTTGTCCACCAACTATCCAACATTGAGAAGATTGTGCTTCAGGCCTTCAACATATAGTACATTACTAGTTTTGTTCTTTCCATCAAAAGAAATAGTTTCTCTACATTACCACTCCTCCTTCATACCTTTCCAAATTTATGAACTTATTTATTTCACCTGTCATATGGTGGGAGCATCCACTGTCAATGACCCAATCATCCTTTTCTTCAACTTGGGTAGCCAGAGCTCTTTCTACAATTTTATGATTGATAGATTCAGAGGGCATTGGATCTTCTTCCTTGACGGCAATAAACACCCAGTCACTTCCAGATTTGTTTCCTATTTCTGATTCATCATCTGTTACTCCTCCATCATCATCATCTTCATAAACATAGTAACATTTCTTTTGGAACCTTGATCTGTTAGGATTTGGCCTTGAAAATCTTTCCAAACACCTTGAGGCAAAATGACCAATCTTATTACAGTTAAAACATTTAAAAGGCAATTTCCTCTCATACTTACCAGATCCTCTTGGTAGTCTTTTTGCAATAAGGGCTTCAAGTTGAGCAGCTTCTGCTTCATCTTCTTCTAGGTCTTTTCTTTCTTTTTCATACCATGATAATTTCTTTGACGAGTTCTCTCCTGGATAAAACTTTTGTTTTCCTTTTACAGAGGCACTAGCTTTGAATGCAGATTCAATCTTGGGGGAGCATCTCCAAACTTGGTCAATTCAAATGCAGCCAGTTTACCAACCAATTGATCTCTTGTTATACCTAAAAAGGATCCAAATTATTCAATAGTAGAAACCTTATATTTGTAATAATCAGGAAGGGATCTGAGAACTTTGCCAACAATCTCATCTTCATCCAAGATTCCACCAGAACATCTAATGCCACAAAAAAACTCATTTACTCTTGGCATAAATGTAGTGATATTTTCATCTTCTCTCATCTTCAGATTTTCAAAATTTCCTCAAACTTTGTAGCTTGGCACATTTAACATACTTGTCTCCTTCATGCAGAAGTTCCAGTTTTTCCCAAATCTCATAAGCAGTTTTTAGGTCAATAACATTTGTCAGCTCTGAATTAGATAGGGCACTTGGAAGAGCTTCTTTAGTTCGAAGATCATTTTTAGCCTCTTTGATTTCATCTACAGTTCTCAGACCATTCTGTGGAGGAACATACTTCTTTAAAGCCATGATCCAATACTGTATTCCCATACATTGCAAATGACATTCCATGCGACTTGTCCAAAGAGTGAAATTGGTTCCATCAAACCTCAGACTATCCTTCTTGTAGGATGACATCCTGGATCTTCTCAAGCGGTTAAGCTCTTTTAGAGGAACTTAGCTCTGATACCAATTGTTAGATTTAGGATAGACAACTGAGAGGGGGGGGGTGAATCAGTTGTCCAAAACTTTCTTCCAATTAATTGCTTAAATCCTTTTCTTAATTCAACAACATAATAATAAATCAATAATGGAAACATAATGCAACAATTCAAGAGCAGAAACACATTGACACATATGACACCAAGATTTTGACGTGGAAAACCCAGTTAAGGGAAAAACCACGGGAACCCAAGATTGTATTTTCTGTTAAAAGAATAGAAAGAACAAAATGACACATGCCAATTAGGGCTCACTGCCCGAGCACACTACTCACAAGAGGCCCACTGTCTACAGGAGGCACACTGTCTACAGAATAATAAGTATTACATACTTGAACTGAAGAATAGCATCTTCTCCATGCTTGAGTCAGTTCCATTTAAGCTCAATACTTCTTCTCTGCCTTTCACTCTACTCCTCTCTACCACACTCTCATCTCCACAAGATGCATTTGAAATGACTTTACAACTCCTTATTTATACAAGACATTGACTTAGGGATAATCATCCAAGTCAGCATACATTACGGAACAAATACATAAATACAACATTAAAAGACTTCACGCAGATCAACACACTGTCGGCCACATAGATCTGAGACTTCAATCTTCCTTTAGGAACACACCATTCTTCACAGAACATCTTCAAGATCATCCACAGGAGGTATAACTCATCTGGTCAGCCAAACTTAGGAAGAACATCATCATCTGGAAGTAATTCTTCAATTATGAGCTCAATCTTCAATGTGAACCACCAACACGAACTAGATGCAATCCAAAGACCTCCACAAGCTTTCCTGAATCATCAAGAACATCCACAGTACTTCTGCTTATTGAAATCATTCTTTCCTTCATCTGGAACTTCAAGAACACAGTCTGTCATCACTATCATATTGGAATAGATGCTTGCGGACCTCCAAACCTTGAACCAATTGAGTTGTCATTTCACATTGATTTCCTAAACACTCCACCAAATCCACAGAACAAGATATTGCATTTCTGAATCTCATCAGACCTATCTGTGTCACTCTATCACCTCTAAACACCTGCCAGAACTGGTTTTACTTAAGTGGCCATAACTTCATATATTTATGTTGACCTCTGAAATATTTACTGTATCATCTTATGACACATATCTACAAACCCTTTGATGCGCATCCTCTGATCTTCATCTTAGCTGTAATCTTTACCTCACTGTCTTCACTGCTCTTCTCTGTTCCTGATAGGACTAATTTTCTCAATATCCTTAGCATACAGCTCATCCAATCCTTATCATCAATGACAACACCGGTTGGGCCCATACTTGCAACATTTAGCTTGAATCCTCATTTCCACTAAACATTGCAAGGGCTTTTCAACTAAGTTGCCTCTCCACTCGAGAGGAGAGTCATCTATCAAGTTGGGTTGCCAAAAGGGAAGTTGGGAAATTCAAAAGTTGTCACACAATATCTCTAATTAATGCTCATATGCTCTTGAAACCCTAATTTAAGAAAAATAGTAAGTAAATCCACAAATTATGATAGATGCTATTGAAATAAGACAAAGGGCAGAGAACCTTAACTCACTATTTTTTGTAGTCTAAAAAATGGCAATGTCAGGGATAATGGTGATGGTGCCCAAGTCCAAGGTATAGGATTTTCTGTAGAATCTCGATCTCCTTCCGACACTGATCTCCACTATACTTTCAGTTTTTGGCAATTTAGATGTGGAGGACATTGTTGATGGCACCCTAGTCCACTAAGGAATCTTCTACCAGATGTCGGAAGCTTTGCAAAACCCTGATTACCACTATTCAGCCTATTTTTGTAGCTTTGAATGTGGAGGACAATGTTGATCGTGCCCGTGTCCCAAAATATTGCACAGTGTCTACTTCTTTTCCTATCCATAATCTTCAATCTCCTCCAATCTTCCTTGCAAATCCACTTTCTCTAGATCTAGTACATGTAACCTGCAATCGCAAGGAGTGTGGGAGGGGGTTGTGGTGTTTAGAGGCTTGCCTTGGTCAAGCTTTGGAGAGACATTCAAGTCTTCCGAACACCGTTGTTAGAGAGAGTGCATATCCTGCAGGATAGAAGACAAAATCCAAATGATAATGATGATAAAACATAATAAATGTCACCTTGATGATGAAGCTCTTCAATGCCATGAGGAGAAGATGTAATCAAACCTGCAAAAATAAACACAACAACAATGCTCTACTCTGCAACACAATGAAAATCACAAGTATGCCTATAGCTCACAATCATAAACATTTTCTAGTTTCTAAATGATAACCTACACATGCTTATATATGCAACTAAAAATATTCTCGCCAAGAATTTCATAATTAAAACTTATGATGTCAACCTGGGACCCAAATAATGATCACAAACCTAGCATTTGAATTTAGGGCAGACCCAAAATAGGGCTGGACTAGGGTGCTAGTGCCCAAGTCCACCCCCTGTCTTTGTTTCGGGATCATCAAAGTAGTCCCCCTTAGATCCCATTTGTCACAAGGCCCAAGGGTTTTCTTATTGGGAGTTTGAATTATCATGCAAGATTCTCTAAATGCAATCTAAAGACCCAGGAGCTAAACTTTAAGAGGAAAAATCCCCCAAGGGTGCATTTTTCTGACATAACATTTAGCCCCCACTTTAATGTATGTATAAACGCAAGGCCAATACATGTATTAAAGTAAGTCAACAAACATAGAAAACACATCAAGCATGGAGAAGACACGCAAAACATATTGAAGACAATAAAAAACACACAGAACATAGAGAAGACAGTTACAGTCACGTAAAATGCAGAGAATACATCATTAAAGACATGTAGAGCACATAGAATACAATGAATGTAGTGATTATTTTCTTTTTGAATTTCCCATATGAAATGCAAAATACAAGTACAAGGAAAGTAAACAAACAAATCTCAAGAGAGTGTAGAGGAGCTCATCGCCATCGGTCTTGCACCTTTTGAGAACAGACACGCCAAACAAAATCCCAAGGTGTAGAGGAGCTCATCACCACCGGTCTTGTACCTTGAGAACAAACACGCCAAACAAATCTTAAAGTGTAGAGGATCTCATCGCCACCGGTCTTGCACTTTGAGAACAAACACGCCATACACATACATGGAAGACAAGGAGAAAACATGGCAGCCAAGCGATGGAGTGAAACTATTGCTAGGTTCATCACCATCTCAGGCACATTACATGCACACATCGACGATTGGGCTTCGCCACAATAACCACCGAAAACACGCTTAAGGGTTGAGTTAGTCACAAAACCACTCCCCGCCTCGTGATGAGTGTAATGTGTCATACTTGTTTGTATTTTTTAAAATCTTTTATGTGTGAATTTTATTTATATTTTTATGTGATATTTCAGATAGACAGAAGAATGTAGAAGGGGTTTTCAGTTTCCTTGTAGATGTAGTGCCAGAGCACACAATATATTGCATATAATAGAAGCCTAGAAAATATACAATGAATTTGAAGAAACTAATGACAACCCAGATAGTAAAATAGAAAAACATCAACTTCTAAAACATACCCATATCTAGATTTACAACTTCATATTTCATCTATTGTCGGACCAGTAATGGGTATGGTTGGAATTGCCTCAACTCTCCAAACAATAGGAAGAATGGTTCTTACAAAAGATAATAGAAACAATAAGGCTTCAAATGCCTCAACAAGGATTAATATGAAGCTACACATACAATAGAAAATGCTCTTTATGAAACCCTCGTCTCCTCATGGCATGGTACGACCATGGCTAAAGCAAAATTAGGCAAAGACTAGCTGCAAACTCCCAAAAGAAACCTCAAATACTATTGTTCACAATTGCAGACCCCAAGTGACCATATTGGGAGACATTTTATGCCCAAACTCCATACCAAACGGTTGCAAGAGGGAATACGGCCAGTGTGAAGAAGTATGGCTAGTAAGAACTTTAAATCAGCCTTCAACACTCTCACAATCTCACCACAATCTATCACTGAAAATATATCTTCGCTACTTCAAATACATCTGCAAAAGATATGGTTAATAAACCCTTGAAATCTCACCACCAAGAAACCAATAAAGCTCCGAATGCAAACACTATGTGTATTTGCCAATCTAATATATGCTAATGGAGGTTTTCATCCCTAGAAGCCGAGATCAAACAATCTTGCAGAGATTTTCATCTCAGCAAGATAGTACCAAACCCTAGAGCCAAGTTCTAGAAACCCTCAAGGGGAAAATCTCAAAAGAGAGAAGAAATAATAATCCAAGCATATTCAAATGAGAGCACTTTCCTCCTTTTATACTTTTTCAACTGGGAGCCTCTAAAATCCTCTTGCATATAGGATAAAACATGAGAGGGAAATACAATTTAAAATATTATAATTCTCTTTAATTCTTTTCTCAACATCACCCTCAAAGTCCCCTCTTTTAAAACAATAGTAATTTGTCATGCCTAGGCACCAAGGTCGAATATTAAATAATAATGTTTAATTTATGGACTTTAAAATAGAGGCCAAGATGATGTCAGAAACCAATGATCTATAGCTTGTTGGAAAGGTCTTGACAAGAGGAATCCAATCCCACTCTCAAAATCCCATTCCAACACTGAACCCAAACTTACTAAAAATAGTAAGTAACGGCCATAAGCAAATTGAGCCACACAGATGGTGCCAACTGGATCCACCAACCATTCGGTATCACTAAGCTCAATGTAACAATTGGGAGAGCCAATAGTTGACTACCAAGTAGCCCAAACAGTGCCAAACTGCCACTTACTAAAAATAGCAGTGACCACCAGGGACCAAAGACAACAAACCCAAAAAAACCCAGAAAGATCAACAACATGCAAGCACTTACTATAAATAGTAAGTACGAACAAGTGGTCCAAAATCTCTCTGAAAAGTGTCACCCAACTCCACTAGATCACTTGAACACCCTGGTGATATCGAAAAACTCCTCTGATTATGCTGTCACCAACCCAAAAAGTCAGCTCTGACTGAACTGCAAGAGAACCCAAAAATGGGGACATTACAGTCTGCCCTTCCCAAAGATTGCTTGTCCTCAAGCAATGGTAATACAAACTCCAAGCAATAGACTAAACCCAACTGAAACCAAAAATGATCCCAGGGTCCCAAGTTATTCTCAACATAGAACCACCATGTCGACACTATGCTACTCTGATAAAACCTTCACCATGCAGAGAGTGGTGAAGCAACATCTCAGAATCCAACTGAACTATCATGCCAAACCTATCACCACCTAGATCCCAACACATTAGAACCTTAGATCCATTAATCATGAAGAGGAAATTAAACCTTGAAGTGTCTAAACCACAACATTCCCCTCCATCCTTTGCAAAACTCCTATGGATGTACTGACTACACAACATAGGTGTTGGAAGTTATGAAACTGCTCCTCTCAGAATGAGGGAATGAATAAACTCTCCTCCATCACCGCTGTAAAGACTAAACATGCCATCATGCCTATTGACACTGCAACCTCTCAGAAGCCATGTCTCCAATGGAAATTTATGAGACCAAGAAGTTGCAAACTTTGTTTGATACATATCACCATGATGGTAATCTGATCTCTGACTGTGCAAATAATCCTTTGAATGTATATGAGTCAGCCACCTACAATCTCTAGTTCCATGTTCTGTAGATAGCAACCCTTCATCCCACAATGGATGGTATAAATTCTGAGCCAATCCACACTTGCGTATCATTAGAAGATCTGTGTGTGGACCAAATGAGAAATGATGAGCACTCCTCACTATGCAATCAAAATAAAAAGCACCTACCTGTGTCAACGATTGACTGACATAGTCATGGGGAACACACTCCTCATCACCATCATCACACGAATCAGAAGATGGCTCATGTCTCTGATCCTGAATAGCTAATTGGGTGGATACTCTAGTAATCCTCTTTGCATACCCAATAGCATACTCCCTATCATGAAACAATTAGAGATATTCTGATTTTACCTCCTCCAAAGCACTCCTGATGGTCTGCAAATCATGGATGTGAGTACTAGCCGAGACCCCATACTGTCTCTCCTCCAAATCTACTGTCCAAAGAAGGTTCTCAACATCCATATGAGTACAATCTAAACAAGGTTGAATCAAATTTCTCTCTAGTAACCTTTAGCTGATCTCTCCATCTTTGTGGCTCAATAAGCTATCCATCAAAATCAACTACATGGGATGTAGATTCAAATTTGCTTCCAAGAGAGGAAAACAAATCAACATGAGGACTGATCACTTCACTGGATGATGCCCTACATATCTCTTGTGAAAATGATGAAGTAGTGTGGTGATCTGTCACACAACCCTCTAGAAAATTCACAACTACACCACAAGAGTCATCAATCATATGCTCTGCATCACCTGAAATGGGACTAACCTCAGGAACACCAGGTGCAACATATTGTTCCCTGCTATTCTCAACCAAAATAATCATCCCATCTATGTCATTTGCACCAGTAAATGAAATGGATGTAGCCACATCCTCCACATACTCATTACCACTATCCGTGGATGTATTCTCATCACCACACACTGCCATAGATATTTGAATGGTATCTATAGGTGATGAAGATTGCATCAAGCCCAACTCCATGGTAAGCTCATCTATCCATAACTTTGACTCTTGAAGAGTTGTTTGAGCACTCTTCAAAGAGTCTACAGTGACCTTAAGCTCATAGGTGAGCTCATCAACCTCCTCTTCCTTTCCCCTTAGAGCATCATGATAAATACCATCAAGCCTGAGAAGATGATATCTATCTGATAACAGCTGTAGGTAATTATTCTTCATGATCCCAATTGCATCTCTAAGTGCCTGAAATTTAGTAAGGGAAAGTCCTCTATCATCATGTTCCTCCATCTTAGGAGTACTCCAACCATAGGTTGCCAACATCTGTTTGGCAACATAAAAATGTTCCAAAGATGTAGCAATCATATTGTCATTAACCTTCAATTGCCCAGCTAAATGATGATACCCCTGTGTCGAATCATCTCCACACAATTCTTCTAATTGTAATCTGCACTATGGTATGTGGCTGAATCATCATTGCTCACTATATGAGAAGCAACTCATATGTACTATCGACCTTACTCACAATATCATCAATGGTACTATTGCTATGTACCTCAAAGGATGGCTCAAAAGACACTGTAGAAGCTATTGTTTTGACAATATCTTCACACACTTCTTCTTCCAAAGTATTTGTATGTTCATCCAAAAAGCATCCTAG
Organism: Cunninghamia lanceolata; assembly: GCA_027924645.1. Lineage (NCBI taxonomy): Eukaryota > Viridiplantae > Streptophyta > Pinopsida > Cupressales > Cupressaceae > Cunninghamia > Cunninghamia lanceolata. The sequence continues at coordinate 5,970,909 of BSBN01000828.1, forward strand.
GACTCACCGCCAACTAATGAATTTTTTGATTTGTTTTCTATGGTCTGATTTGAAAAATTAGACTTATGGTGGCATGAATCTTCCTCACACAATGCATCAATAATACCCAAACCTTGAGTATTTGCCTTTGACAACTCCATGAAACCATCACCTTCATGTGAAGTAGTTGTTGTCTCGTGCTGATGTAAAGGAACCCCACTGCTGTCATAAAAATCAGAACTATTATGGTTCGTATTTTCCAGGCATTCTCCATGTTTGGCACTCATATCATGCGTGCCAACCTTCAGAGTTTCTCCCACAACATTTTCTGCATGTGCCATAACATTTAAATCACAACTATGCTTAAAAGAATGACTGATGGCATAAAAATTAGAACTGTTATCATGGTTGATAACAACCTCTTTAGTGCTGAAAGTAACTTCATTTGGTAAACCATCATCAAGTTGTGAGTCCTTTTTATTCATGCATTGGTGGTTAGGCTCCCGAAGTTCTGTGCAAGAGAAGCATAGACCTTGTCTTCTCATTTGGTTCTTGCTCATTCTTGTAACCTGTAAACCATAAGCAATACATTCTCCTTCTGCCAAAAGATGTCTAATTTTCTCAATTTTCTACTCAACCAATGTCTTTGACAACTCATGTGCTATGGGTGACATATGCTGTTCCTTTCTCCAAATACTTAGCAAGTTAGATAATAACAACTTGGAGATGTCATCATCTTCATCTATAATCAGAGACAAGATGGTGCACATTGTTGTTTTAACACTATCTGCATGATACTTTCTAATTTTGTCAAAAAAAACGTTGAAACATGTTGAGAATTAAATCATTGCACTTAAGATCAAGTAAAAAGACATGATCTAAACTCAGCCATAATTTCTAACATCCTAGCAATCCTTTTAAAAGATAAGCTTCTGGTATCAGCCAGCCCATGAAAGCTTTCAATAATCAACGTCATCATTGTAAGGTGCTTCAGGAGCTGTAATTCTCATGACTTCACTGATGCATGTAATAACTACCAATCTTACATTCTTATCAGGATGCTTCAACGACTCAAGTTCACACAACCAAGTCTTTGAAATACTTAAAGCTATCGGCATTCTCTTAGAAGGTGATTGAGGAATTTTAGATAAACATTTCTCAACTTCTTCCACGGCGCTGAGAAGACTCTCATCTGACCAATGCAAAGATCTTAGTTTCATTCCTACATCAAAAAGATTGTTGTTCAAGAGAGGTGCCATGATCTCACATTCATTGATCAAACCCTTTCAACTGCCCAACTTTGAATCACTCATGCAAGTGCTGATCACCCACATGCAAAGCTAAAAATCTGTCCAACACTTGAAGACCTACAAGAAAAGGGTAGCAACCCAAAATAGGCTGCATGTCTCTTTTTTTAATCTGCATGTTTAAATCTAACCTCATAGGATGGCAAGATCTTCTGCTCTGATACCACTGTAATGTGCTGTACCTATTTATATTTTTTAAAATCTTTTATGTGTGAATTTTATTTAGATTTTTGTGTGATCTTTGAGATAGATAGAAGAATGTAGAAGGGGTTTTTAGTTTCCTTGTAGATGTAGTGCTAGAGAACACAATATATTGAATATATTAGAAACCTACCAAATATACAATGAATTTGAAGAAACTAATGACAACCCAGATAGTAAAATAGCAAAACATCAACTTCTAACACATACCCATATCTAGATTTGCAACTTCATATTTTAGCTATTGCTGGACCAACAATGGGTATGGCTAGAATCATCTCAACTCTCCAAAAAATAGGAAGAATGGTTCTTACAAAAGATAATAGAAACAACAAGGCTTCAAATGCCTCAACAAGGATCAATATGAAGCTACACATATAATAGAAAATGCTCTTTATGAAACCCCCATCTCCTCATGGCATGGTACAACCATGGTTGAAGCAAAATTAGGCAAAGACCAGCTGCAAACTCCCAAAAGAAACCTTAGATACAGTTATTCACAATTGCAGACCCCAATCGACCATATTGGGAGAGATTTTATGCCCAAAATCCATACCAAATGGTTGCAAGAGGGAATACGGCCTGTGTGAAGAAGTATGGCCAACAAGAACTTTAAATTAGCCTTCAACACTCTCACAATATCACCACAATCTATCACTGAAAATATATCTTCGCTGTTCCAAATACATCTGAAAAAGATATGGTTAATAAACCCTTGAAATCTCACCACCAAGAAACCAATGAAGCTCCGGATGTAAACACTATGTGTATTTGCCAATCTAGTATATGCTAATGGAGGTTTTCATCCCCAGAAGCCAAGATCAAACAATCTTGTAGAGGTTTTCATCTCAACAAGATAGTACCAAACCCTAGAGCCAAGCTCCAGAAACCCTCAAGGGGAAAATCTCAAAAGAGAGAAGAAATAATAATCCAAGCATATTCAAATGAGAGCACTTTCCTCCTTTTATACTTTTTCAACTGGGAGCCTCTAAAATCCTCTTGCATATGGGATAAAACTGTTGATAACTGAGAGGGGGGGGGGTGAATCAGTTATCCTAATTATTTCCCTTATTGAACTTTCCTTTTAATTGAAGCAGCATAAAATCAAACACAAAACATTAACCATGAAATAAGAAACACATGACACAGTATTTTGACGTGGAAACCCTGTTAAGGGAGAAAACCACGGGGTGATTAACCCAAGAATTATTCTCTGTTAGAAGAATAGGAAATTACAAAAATGGCACTTGCCAATTAGGGCTCACTGCCCGAGCACACTGCTCACAAGAGGCTCACTGCCTACAAGAAGACACACTGTCTTACAAAGTGATAAGAATCACAGTCTTGAACTGATTGGAAGCATCTGCATATGCTGGAGTTCAGTTCCAGTTAAGTTCAGTATACTGATCTGCTGCACTTCATCTTTCCTCTGTTCTTTAGTCTGCTATCCTTTCACATACCGGATCTTTCTTGCTACTTCTGCTCTACTCTGGACTTGTTCGCATATCCTTTTTCACACTTCACTCACTTTACAACTAAATCCATCCTCTATATATATCTGCACAAGTAATTTCATCACCTTTCTAGTCGGCATCCGGAACAGTCTATTTTCTTACAAACTTAGTTCTGTCGGCTGAATCCTTGCTCACCAAGCAATGCAGATCAAGCATATACTTGTAGATATCATCAATTATGTCGGCCAAACATGATTCATGCCTCCGCAACCTTTATCATCATCTGTAACACATCCGGAAAGTAGTCTGATACTCTATCAGTCAGTTCTTCCTCTGTTTTCACTGTCTCTCAGGAATCCGGTACTCAACTATTCATATCTTTTTCTTTGTCCATCTCCGGAGGCTAAATCCTTGGAATATACTACTCAAGATAGTCCTCTTGACTTCCCCAGATCCGCACTGTGCCAAGATACTTCCTCTGAGAGATCCGGACCAATCTGTCGGACCTTGCCACATGCTCTGTTCTTGTTCACCGGACCACAACAATCTTCAATCTGACTTCCGGTAGAGATATATCATGACTTGCGGATATGTGGGATGACCTTTGTTGCCATCAATGACAACAACCATGAATCCATATAGTGTCTCTTGCCAACAATCTCCCCCTTTGGCATTGATGGCAACACTTAGTGAAAAATGACTAAGTGTTTACACTATGCTCCCCCTTTGCTGATGCTCTTGTCTTTATATACAATTACCGGAACTCCCCCTGAGTTGGATTCCTCATTTTTCACTGCTCCTCACTCCCCCTTTGACATCAATGGCAAAGGGTAGGGTCCGCACACCAAAATTCTCAAAAATTTTCTATATATAGCCGCATATTTACATACTCACATATACTGCAGAATGTCTGCAAAGGATGTCTGCAGTTGAACCATTTCAGTAGCCCAACTAAGCTTCATTCTGTCCAAGATTGAAATGTGACCACTCAACAAAAATGCAAAAGCTTCTGCCCGCCTGAGATCTGTCGGATCTTTTGTATGGGCGGTGGTCTGGGCATCACTGATGGCCTCATGCATAGTTTCCAACTTAGGGACTATAATCCTTCTAAGTTCTCCCATCCGGTTGGTAATGTTCTTCCTCTCCTTCTCAAGATTCTTTATTTCATTCAAGACTGCAATAGTCTGACATTCTTGATTTATTATAGAGGAAGAGAGAGGATCAAAACTTTGAGATAAGCTTTGAAGCTTGTCCTGTTCCTCTTTTATTTTCTTGTCAATTGCTGCTGTTGCCTTTGACCAAGATATACAAAATTTGTAGATGTCACCGCCATCCTTAAGAGCATTTTCTAAGCTCTTTATTCCAATGCTTACAATCTTCCTATCCTTAGAGATTAATTCTAATATTTCAGAAAATCTCTTATCCAAAAATTCCTTCCGGACCTTTTCTTCAGCTGATTTTTCTAGAGAATTAAAATGTGTATCAATACTGCTGACTAAGGTTTTTAGATTACCGGAAGTGGAGGCTGTCGGATCTATTTGGATTGATGGCATGATCTTTACAAGTACTCCGGAAGCAGCCTCTATCAACTCACAGTCTTCCATATGAGACTTCAGGAGCTTTTCATTTGCCTTGGCATTTGCAAATGAAGCTATCTTCATTGTTTGTACCGGAGAGAGAGAGTCAAAATCAAATGGACCTTTTAGAAGCTCCGGTTCATCAATCTCTAGAGTTTCTTTGCTCAAAAATTGTTGAACAGTTTGTGCAGTGTCTCTTGCCGGAGACAGATGTTTCTTTTCTTCTGCAGTCTTAGAACTGTCAACCTCTTTGTCTGTCACCACTGCTTCCTTCTCCTGTAATTGCTCTTCTTCTTTGGATCCGGAGACTGTAGGGGAAACCGGAGGAGAGATGCTTGCTTGTTCATGGGCCACTTCTTCTGGAGCAGAGGGTCCCAAGTCCTCACTTGTCTGTTCAGGGCTCACTTCTTCCGGAACAGAAGATTCCAAATCAGCAGCTGTTTCTGCACCTAAGTCCTCTACAACAGGAAGATTGAACCTTTTGAAGGCCTTCCGGAGGATCTCTTCTGTCTCTTGTGCCACTTTGTCAGTCTCACCAAGCATGAGCTGATTCATCCTGGCTTTACTTCTGAACTCATCTTTGCAGTCCTTGAAGATCATGTTCATTGTCTTGGGATCAATTTGAGGATATAGCTGAATAGCTATCTGCTCCCGGATCTCAAGATCTTTAGCATGAGCATTATTTTTCCTCACTTCCATTTCCTTTTCTAGGCTTTTAGGAATAAGAGATATTATTTCAATGAAAGCCTTATTATATATGTTAAGATATTTCACTGTGGCCTCCTGCAGAGTCTTTTGGTCTGCCTCACTGAAGTCATCATAGGATTCAGTCATTGGTTGAAGGTTTCCATCCACCGTGACCGACTTGATTATGCTCTCTAGTGACAGAGTGGGCTTTTCAACAGTTACCTCTGCCATTTCATCCTTGTCTTGGCCTATGGAGGGCTTACCGGATCCTTTCTTCTTCTGTTTCTTTACTTCTCTTACTTCCTCATCTGATTCTGTTTCCTCTTCATCCTTTTGGCTTTCATAAGCCCTTGATGCTTTTGTCTTGGATCTTTTACCGGATGCCTGGACTTCCGGTTTTGAGCTTTTGGTTGTGGAAGGTGCAGATCTCTTTGATGATCTGGTCCGGGTGGGGGTTTCAACTGGAGCACTTTCTTTGCTTTTCTCTTCTTCCTCAGCCTTTCTCCTCTTTTCCCGGCTGGCATCAAGTGCCTCTTTTGAGATGCCTAGGCCTTGAGCAATGTGCTCTACTTCTTTTCTCACTTTTCTCTTAATCTCAGGTTCCCTGAGTTCTACATGTAATTTCACACTCAGCTCCTCAAAGGTTCCAAACCTTTCTGCCTTAGGATCTTTGGGCTGACTTAGCATGTGTTGAACATGCAGCTCTACTATCTGTTCATCAACTTCATACCCCATGGGCATGATCCAGACAGTCCTTGGCTCTACTGCCTCCATTAGGCACTGATCAGTGTCAACCATAAAGCATACTGAGTCCTTGTATTTCTCAATGAGAGACTGGGGAATTCTCTCTCTTGCTTGCATCATGCTCTGAAAGTTTTTGAAGTATCCCCATAGAGCTGTGTTTCTCGCTTTTGCATCCCCAAGTCCATGCAAATAGTCTCTTATCTGGACTGCAACAGGTTTGTCATTCTGCCATACCCATCCGCTTGTTCCGGGTAGCTCATTCATGAAGTAAAAGAATAGACATACAATGAGAGTACCATACTTAAAGGAGTTCTTCTTGTCTTTCTTGATTTTCTGTACATTTTCCATTAATTGGCTTAGTAGTAGTTCACAAAGATCATAATCTGCATTCTTTCTTAGCATTTCATATGCTGTGTATATTGCAGTCCCGGATACAGAATTCTCCCTGCTGGAGTGATAGATCTTGTATCCTATTATCATTGATGCATATTTGATATCCGGATCCGAAATATCTTCAATGGTCATTGCCCTCTTATCATATTTTGATCCGGTGGCCTCAGTTACAACGTTGTTCTTGACAGATTTGAGGATAGGTACCCCCCCGGAAGAGTATAGACCAGTTACTGCTCTAATTGCTTCTTTTGTGATCTTACAGGGTCTATCTAGCCAAAGGAAGTTGTCATGCATCCTGCTCAGTACATACCGGACCCATTCATCTTCTTCAAAGCTAGGGAAATGAATGAATTGCTCAAATTGTTTCTTCTGGATACCCTTATACTCTGGTTTGAGCTCAAAAGCATTGTCTATCAGTTGCTTGTGATAGAGGTCTCTTAATTTGAATTCCCCAAATTCCTCAATGTTTGCGTGTATGTAAACCCTAATATCTTCAGTATGTAAGACTCCGTGGGGAACACTAGAGAAGGCTCCTAGTGGATCTACCTCCAATGATTTGTAGGGATGTTTCTTGAATGAGGGGCGAGGTCTATCAGAGATCTTAACTATGTTTGGAGTAGCCATTCTTCAAAGATTTGCAGTGAGGCAATGAAAAACGAAGAATACCTTATGCGCCTTCGGTTTGCACGGAGTGTTTGGATTGATTTCTTTATTCAATAGCTTTGGCAGGAGATCCTTGGTGTGCTTGATGAACCTTGTTGCAGAGCTCCACTATTCGCTTCTTCTCAAGTGTAGAATGAGCAGATAACTTTTGAGAAATCTTTATATTGCTCCGCAAACCCTAATATCTGTCTGCAATAAATGCTTCACCTGCATTATTCCGGTTTACCATGTCTGGACAGCTTGGAGTATCCCGGATCAGTCCTGATCACTGAATATCATCCGGATCTTTAAATCATGAATAAATCTAGGTAACATATTACAAGAACATCCCAAACACTCTGTCCAATCCGCAAGACAAGATCGTGCACTTCCGGATCTCTCCGGACCTTTTTGTAATCCTTTATCATACCGGAGCACCTCCCTGAACAGGTCTAACTTAATCGAACACAGCTTCTTCATAACTCCATGCGGACCTCTGAAAACTTGACTGAAGCATCTCAGGACTTATATCTACAAACCCTTTAATCCGCATCTTGTGCCACATCCGGCACAACTTGTTTGGCTGGGGGAACAGAATCTTCTTTGAGTCTCCCCCTGAGCCTGAGCTCACTTTTTAATTTTCGGAAGAAATATCAGCACCAGAATCTGGTGCGGATCCAACCTCTACATTCTCTGAGCTTTTCTTCACCCAAATCTTGCTCATCTGATTCCTAACTTCATCCGCATTCATCTTTTGTTTACCCTTGTCTTGATTCTGATTATACACCGGACCTCTTTTGTCCTGATTCTTGTTTCTGCAGACTTTAGCATTATGACCGGACCTATTGCAGATTTGGCAAATAACATTTCTTTGCATATTTAACTGATATCCCCTTGATCTGCATTGATTAGCCATATGACCTATTCTATTGCATGTAAAGCATCTACCTTTGAATGATTTGTTTACTTGCATAATTCTGCATTCATGGGATTTGTGTCCATACCTTTTGCAGTTGAAGCACTGTCCGGAGAAGGATGAATTAATCTGATTCATTCTCATTCTGCACTGATTAGCTTTGTGACCAAAGTGGTTGCAGCTGTGGCAGTATCCATTGAAGGATGGATATCTTTGAGCATTTGGCTGTCTTACCGGAGGTCTTCTAGGCCTGCTCCTTGGATTTTCTGATCCAAGATTCTTCTGACCGGATCCGGAGCTTTCTCCTTTCTCATATCCCAAGCCATACTTGTCATCTGTCCTCTTTTGACTTCCAAGAAGAACTTCAAGTTGAGCAGAACTTATCTTGAATTTCTCTTTATATTCATTTGCTGTTTGAAGGTCTCTTTTGAGAGAGGCAATTTGATCCTCAAGTTTTCCTTCATTATCTTTGGAATCTTCAAGATCAGATTCAAGGTGTCTGATAATCCTGTCCATCTGGTGGCATTCTTCTGATTTTTCTTTAAGAGATTGTCTTAGATTGTCTTCAGCCTTTCTTTTTTCTTCAATCTCTTGAGTAAACTTTATAGTTCCTGATTCCATTTCATGTCTTAACATAATGACTTCTTTTGATAACTTTTCACATAACTTGGTTTGCTCAGTCAATTCCTCACTTGTATTGCTTTCTTCACTTTGTCTTGCCAACTGTTGAAGCAGCTCCTTTCTCTTTTTCATAGAGAGACTTAATTTGTCTTTTAATTCTCTCATGAATTCATCAGCCTATTTGAGTCTTTCCTTTAATTCACTGACTTCAGAATTTGACTGTTCAAGATCCTCAAGGGTAGTCTTGAGTTGCTCCCTTAAACCATATGCATCCATTTGAAATCCCAGATCTTCCTCAAGCTGTTAGGCTCTATTAGGAGGAACTTAGCTCTGATACCAATTGTTGATAACTGAGAGGGGGGGGGGGGTGAATCAGTTATCCTAATTATTTCCCTTATTGAACTTTCCTTTTAATTGAAGCAGCATAAAATCAAACACAAAACATTAACCATGAAATAAGAAACACATGACACAGTATTTTGACGTGGAAACCCTGTTAAGGGAGAAAACCACGGGGTGATTAACCCAAGAATTATTCTCTGTTAGAAGAATAGGAAATTACAAAAATGGCACTTGCCAATTAGGGCTCACTGCCCGAGCACACTGCTCACAAGAGGCTCACTGCCTACAAGAAGACACACTGTCTTACAAAGTGATAAGAATCACAGTCTTGAACTGATTGGAAGCATCTGCATATGCTGGAGTTCAGTTCCGGTTAAGTTCAGTATACTGATCTGCTGCACTTCATCTTTCCTCTGTTCTTTAGTCTGCTATCCTTTCACATACCGGATCTTTCTTGCTACTTCTGCTCTACTCTGGACTTGTTCGCATATCCTTTTTCACACTTCACTCACTTTACAACTAAATCCATCCTCTATATATATCCGCACAAGTAATTTCATCACCTTTCTAGTCGGCATCCGGAACAGTCTATTTTCTTACAAACTTAGTTCTGTCGGCTGAATCCTTGCTCACCAAGCAATGCAGATCAAGCATATACTTGTAGATATCATCAATTATGTCGGCCAAACATGATTCATGCCTCCGCAACCTTTATCATCATCTGTAACACATCCGGAAAGTAGTCTGATACTCTATCAGTCAGTTCTTCCTCTGTTTTCACTGTCTCTCAGGAATCCGGTACTCAACTATTCATATCTTTTTCTTTGTCCATCTCCGGAGGCTAAATCCTTGGAATATACTACTCAAGATAGTCCTCTTGACTTCCCCAGATCCGCACTGTGCCAAGATACTTCCTCTGAGAGATCCGGACCAATCTGTCGGACCTTGCCACATGCTCTGTTCTTGTTCACCGGACCACAACAATCTTCAATCTGACTTCCGGTAGAGATATATCATGACTTGCGGATATGTGGGATGACCTTTGTTGCCATCAATGACAACAACCATGAATCCATATAGTGTCTCTTGCCAACAAAAACATGTGAGGGAAATACAATTTAAAATATTATAATTCTCTTTAATTCTTTTCTCAACATCACCCTCAAAGTCCCCTCTTTTAAAACAATAGTAATTTGTCATGCCTAGGCACCAAGGTCCAATATTAAATAATAATGTTTAATTTATGGACTTTAAAATAGAGGCCAAGATGATGTCAGAAACCAATGATCTATAGCTTGTTGGAAAGGTCTTGACAAGAGGAATCCAATCCCACTCTCAAAATCTCATTCCAACATTGAACCCAAACTTACTAAAAATAGTAAGTAACGGCCATAAACAAATTGGGCCACACAGAAGGTGCCAACTGGATCCACTAACCATCTGGTATCACTGAGCTCAATGCAATGACTCGGAGAGCCAACAGTTGACTGCCAAGTCACCCAAACAGTGCCAAACTACCACTTACTAAAAATAGCAGTGACCACAGACAACAAACCTAGAAAAACCCAGAAAGATCAACAACATGCAAGCACTTACTATAAATAGTATGGACAAGTGGTCCGAAATCTCTTCAAAAAGTGTCACCCAGCTCCACTGGATCACTTGAACACCCTGGTGACATCAAAAAACTCCTCTGATTATGCTGTCACCAACCCAAAAAGTCATCTCTGACTGAATTGCAAGAGAACCCGAAAATGGGGACATTACAATGAGGGCTTGAGATAGAAAGGGATGCGATATCCCCACCTCACAATGAGGGCTTAAATGATTGTGATTGATTTTTAGATTGTTCAAACATGCTTTACTTATCATCTAAAGTAGACAGCTTACCTTATATATGCCCCCACCTTAAGGTGGTTGATATCACGTATCGATATCAAGCACGTAAAGGTAGGAAGAAAACACACAAGGGAACATGAGCTCTCGCAAAGCCCATGCTGCCTAGAGGTGACATATATTTTACGATTTGCCAAATATTCCCACAAACACACAATTTCCTTCAAGAAAGGTGTTAGTGTCCAAATAATCATGATAAACAATAATGCATATGATCATCTATATGAAAGAGCCATGCAAGGCGAAAGACAAAGTGCGCGGAGCAGTAATATTGTTAAAGTGTTGTTAGTAAGATAAGATAACATTGACATCAACATCAAGATAGAGAAATCACACAGAGTGATTCTACTAGCCAAGTGTTGGATAATATGTAACAACCCGTCGTCATGAATGGACTAGGTCCATTTTTTGATTACTCGCTAAAGGGACACTAGGTCCGCATTAGTATGATATGTTTTTCATCATCTACCTGCTAGGTGGAAACACCAAAGGAAGGTAAACAATAAATCAGGGAGGAGAACAAGTGACTTAGGGACAGTCACATAGGAGGGTGCCCCCAAGTCACCAACCCCAATGTAATGTCTGTAAGACACAACACACAACAATGAAATTAGAGGAGATGAAATATAGAAGAATGATGATATAAATAGAAGAAGGTTATGACAGAGGTGGTCTCCTAGTATCCTTGACCTTACAAGAGAATCAAGGGTCATCGTAGGAGGCCTAACAACACATAACACAGCATGGGGGAAACACAACACAGAGGTAAAAGGGTTAGAGATACTTACTCGCTGGTAAAATCATGCTAAATTTTGTAACCTGTGAGCCTCTTGGAGAGATGCTCCATCAAGTTCTATGAGAAGCTTGAGTGGTTATTATTAGGTTGTTGTTTGTTAGCAGAGAGTCCATGCAGTACTTTCTCATCATTTGCTTGTTTATGTAAAATCTTTTGTTGCTTGTGAGGAGGAGAACCATTGTTATTTCCAACTGATGATAATCATCTTTCTCATTTCCAATTTTTATTTCTCTTGTTATGTTGGTTCTATCTATCGTAACAACAAGGACTTTCTTGTACTATTTCAACCTTTTATATTGTCATAATCTCTTGCTTTGGTTTTTCCATTTGTCTTTTTGATATATGTTGATTGTCTCCTGATCCCTGAAGGGATAACGAAGGAGAAACTTCAGAGTAAATACATTTTCCTTGTGGATGAGGTGATACTTTAGTATTTTCCTTATCCACTTCAATTGTAGCAACTATCTCATCATAATCTAAATAGTCCTCTTCTATCTCTAGTGTATTTTGTTCCATCAAATAGTTATCGATATGCTTAGGGAAAGGATTAGTGAAGATCTATAAATTCTAATTCGGTAGACCAACTGACTTATTCCCATTATCATTCACACCAGATACCTGTATAACATTCGAGTCGATGAGGTCTTGTATTTCATGTTTAAGACACATACATAGTTCATTATCATGTCCTTGTGTCTGATGATAGTGAAAAAAGGCATTAGCATCAAAATAAGGTCCTTGCATTCTATTAGGATCCACAGGTTTAATTAGGGGAAGCTTCAAGAGATTATTACTCAGAGCTTGATTCATGATAGAATGATGAAACTCAGATATCAGAGTTAACTTTCTTTGTTGATACTGTGTCCTTTTCATATTAGTGATAGCGGATATTTGTGTAAAGTGATTTGAATTCGATCCATTAACCTTGATGAAACTCTTATTATTTCTCTTAAAGTTGTTTTGTGACGATCCACACTTAGATTGACCAACTTGAGCCAATGAGTATTGATTTTCATACTAAGTAGAAGAAACTTGGTAGTCACGAAGGGCAGTACATAAATGTTGAAAAGAAGTATACTTCATCAAGAGGATCTTATCATAGATGTTAGGCTGTAAATTTGTTATAAATATCTTTTGAACATCGTCATCTTTCATCTGATATTGAATTTGTGCATAAAGTCCTTGATACCGGCTAAGAAACTCAGTCGACTCTATTTCATACCTTGCTTACAATGAACCAAATCAATTAGAGAGACCTGGGGTCCGATGTTTGCTTGAAAATGTTGTAGAAATTGATCAATTAACTATGAAAAGAATGTATGGAATTCATAGGTAAAGAGAAAAACCATTCTAAAGCAATATCTTTGAGAGATTGTGGGAAAATCTTTGCTAACAGGTCCTCTTCAAAGTAGAAATCACTAGACATAGCTGTGAAAGCCACCACATGAGTATTAGGATCACCTTTTCCACCATATTTTTCAAAGTGAGGAGTTTCAAACTTCTCAGGCATAGGAGTTCTCAAGATTGCATAGGATAAGGGATTACGAGCATGGTAAGTCAGTATATTAGGTTGTGAAGCATTTGACAAGCTTGTCACTTTTTTCTGTAAAGAGGTCATGCCTTGCAAAAGTTGATTTAGGATAGCATCATTAGGAGATGCAATTTGTGGTGAGGAATTGGAACCAAAATGTGGAGGAGATTGAGCATGGGTAGTGACAAGCAGAGGTTGTGAATAATTAAGCGGTGGTTGGACACAGCGACAGGTGGAAGATGGTTGAGAATAAGCGGATTGAAGAGGTGGTTGAGAGTGATATGAAGACACTCTAGGGGCAAGGTTTTGATAGTTGAATTTGACAGCTCTGTAATTTTGTGAATTAGTACCATTAGATACTCCAATACCAGTGGTAGCATTACTACAAGCATTTGTATTAGTTGTCAAAATATTTGATGTAAATGTAGATATTCCTGTGGTTGGTATAGGTACCGATACTTGCGTATGAGATGATGACAAAGTTTTATTTATCACTTTTGCATATTCAGTCATTGGTATAATATTGGTTTATACAATATGTGCTAAACCACAGATCGTATTAACACCATCTTGTCCTTCTTTTATCAATTCTCTTATGTTATGCATTGCAGGAAGAGCTTCTTCAGCTATCCTCTCATTTTCCATAAATGATTGAAAATCAACTAACTTTTTATCAAGTTTATCTATTTGTTCATTTGATACATGTGCGATCACCTCAATAGTATCATCAAAATCATGAAAAGTTTGATCTTCCATTGTATTTGTGATTGGTATAGTATCTTGCAACTTTTGTGTCTCTCCTTTTGTAAAGAAGGTGTTCAATGGATTTTTAGAGGTAGGAATACCGATTTCTTCAAAGGCACTAGATCCCATGAGTCTTATGCTTCTCCTTAAAGGGATATTTCTATTAGGGTAGTGAGTTATAATACTCATGCAACAACATGCACAAACTAATAGAATGAACCCTAAGAGCAAGATATGTTTATGGACAAAAATGCTTGACTTTTCCACTTTTTTCAATGCAAATCACTAGGAGAAGAGGTGTTGTAAAGACTTTAAAGAGGGATAGAACATGATATGCCTAAAAAATGTCTACTAATGCAAGGATACCTTTCACAACATGCTTTTGAAACAACTCTAGAGAGTCGATAAACCAAAACCTAGTAAAAATAGGCTAAAATATGCGATTTTTCACCAAATCTCAATGCAAAAGAGTAGGATAACGGGTGTTGTAAGGAAAATGATGATGGACAAAAACTTATAATAGTAATAACAACCACCTAATGATAAAAAATCTGTTACAACACGCCTATAGTGCCACTTTAAATCAAACTCTAGTGCAAAACTATCAAAAATATGCAAATTTTCACCAAATTTCAATGCAAAAGCCCAAAAGAAAGGGTGTTGTAAGGAAATTCAGAAGGGGCAGTAGATAATAACCTTGATAACAACCAATTAGTGTTGAAAAATCCCTTACAACACACTTGGAGTGCAAATCTAATAGGATCATAAGGTCAAATATAGTGAAAAATGGAAGTTTTCAAGCCCTAGACATGAAATTTCGTAAGGAGGCCACTATGATGCAACAATACAATTAGAAATCAGACCTAATGAGTGTTTTAACAAGGTAGTTAAATCTGAAACAAGATTTTGACTACAACCCTAGCTCATGTAAAACTAGGTTTTCATGAAAAATGCATAATTTTCAAGCAATTTTTAACAAATCAAGCATGCAAACACAATGTAAATGATGAATTTCTGCAAATTAATGAAAATAATAGAAATTAAATTAAATGCCAATTATTTCAAATTTTACAAAAAATGCAAGCCTAATATGCCAATTTTTCAAAATTTTCAATTTTTTTGTAATTTTTCAAATGCCATAGAATGAATGAATGCAAATATATCAAACAACACTCAGCAAGGTGCCAAAAAGTCCAAAAACATGGGTTCACCAAAATGTTTAGTATGAAAAAGGAGGTTGTTGATTTGGTTGTTGTATGGGGGTTTTATCTTGAATCCTCCTTTCCACTAAACATTCCAAGGGTTTTTCAACTGAGTTGCCTCTCCACTCGAGAGGAGAGTCACCTATCAAGTTGGGTTACCACAAGGGAAGCTAGGAAATTTAGAAGTTGTCACACAATATCTCTAATTAATTCTCTTATGCTCTTGAAACCCTAATTTAAGCAAAACAATAAGTAAATCTATAAATTACGATAGAAGTTATTGAAATAAGACAAAGGGTAAAGAGCCTTAACTCACTATTTTTTGTAGTCTAGAAAATGGAAATGTCAGGGATAACGGTGATGGTGCTCAAGTCCAAGGTACATGTTTTTCTCTAGAATCTTGATCTCCTTCCGACACTGATCTCTACTATACTTTTAGTTTTTGGCAATTTAGATGTGAAGGACATTGTTGATGGCACCCTAGTCCACTAAGGAATCTTCTGTCAGATGTTGAAAGCTTTGCAAACCCTAATTACCACTATTTAGTTTGTTTCTTGATGCAGAGCAGGGGAGGCTCCTCAAAAACACTTAAAAAGATTCATAAGATTCCACTGACTGACTATCCTAAGATGACAGGCTTCTTCTTCTACTAGCATGCTTATCAATGGTTGAGAAATGCACCAATGAAGGTCTTATGAGTTCACTTCCTTACTGAACTCTTACCACACCTTGACCTACTCTATTTTGGTAGACTAAGACCACTAAAGGTCTCCAAGAACTATGACACCATACCCTTCTAGACGTTCCCTTGCAATCAGTCCTAATTGCTTGTAGCCCTTGGAATAGGGTTTTTGGGGCATAACTTGCAAAATTCATAACAAACCCATGAAAAAATTGGCTTTTTAGATACCCATTAAGCCCCTACATAGTATATCTGACATGTAGTATAGGTTCCTTTGGAACACAGGCCTCAAAAAGTGATTGTTCCTACTATTTTTAGGCCTCTTTAACAAAGCAAGTGTATGTTAAACTTACTCCAAACTTCCAAGACCTACTCCAGGGAATGAATTTGGTTGAAAATGTATTGAATATTCTAGTTTGAGGGATCTTAACTCATCCCAAGTCAACTTTTCATCAAATCTCTACTCCGCCTATGCTAGAAACCTAATACATGAGGATATTAGGTGTAAATGGATTTAAACACTGCTCTTTTCCAATCTCCTACTCTTGAAATGCAATAAACAAGTAAATACAACCTAACTAAGCTCATTTCACCCATTTTTGGGTTGTGACACAGGTGGAATGGGTCAAAAACCCATCGATTTTGCAAAAACCCTCAAAACTAGGGTTTTAGACCCAATTTCAGAAATTTGATTATAAAATGCTTCAAGAACAATGAAAACCTTCCTAAATTGATACAAATGAGATCTAACACCATTAACTTCATGATTTAAAACATTTGGGTTCATGACAGTACAATACGGACTGATACGAGATGTTGGAACAACAAAAAATACAGAAAAATGCAAGAAACTCTGAAAAATCTTTATTTTCTTTCTCTCCAATCTTCTCCTCTAATCTACCTCAAAGTGTGTGAGGCATAAAAAGCATGTTTACATTTAAACTCCATGTTTTCATAACTCCACCAACGTGGAAAAGCCAAAATAAGGCATAAAACAGCCTGTCACTAAAATTGCTCAAAATAGACTGTCCTAAATTTAAGCAAATGTTTAAGACACTAACCTCCACTACATAAAAAATGCCTTAAAAACTTTATTACATCAGTTATGAAGAAAAATCTCCACCTCGGTTCATTATTGAGATCAAAAATTTAAAATTTGCCTTGATGTCTTGGTGCCCCTGCACCATACACCCAAGGAGAAAGGATCTCAGTCTCCACCTAAGATCAAGTCAAGGACTATAGTTCCATGTTTTACAATGTCTTCAGCTATCATCCAGGTTGCATATTCATGAGGTAGCCCCTGCCACATCACCAAATATTCATTGTACACCTTATGACTTGTTCTCTTGACCTCCTTGGTGTCTAGAATGGCTTCAAGTTTGACTGGTGCAGCAGGAGGAAGATCTCTGATCCAATCAGCATCAACAACACCTTCATCAACATCTGTACCTACATCCAAAGATCCCTTGAAAGGATATAAGTCAACAATGTTAAAGATTGGTGAGATAGCAACTCCAGGAGGGAGTTCTATCTCATATGTATTTTCACCAAACTTGTGGACAACCTTGCATGGCCCAATCTTCTTCATCAACAACTTAGTGTATCTGCCCTTAGGTAATCTTTCTTTTCTTAGATGTGCAAGTACTAAATCTCCAACTTTGAACTGAACATTCCTCATTTTCAAATCTGCATGCTTCTTGTAAGTTTCCACACTCTTCTTGAGGTGCTCTTTGACTTGATCATGTATGTCTTTCATGGCCATTGCAAACTCCTCTCCTTCAGCACTTCTCTTCTCTAATCCTCTCAAATTTCTGAGTTCAAGTATACCTCTTGGGTTCAATCCATACACTACTTCAAAAGGACTCTTCCCTATGCTCTTGTTAATGGAGTTATTATAAGCATATTCTGCCTAAGGGAGAACAAGATCCCATTGCTGTCCATGCTCTTTTGTGAGACACCTGAGTAGATTCCCCAATGACCTGTTGATAACTTCAGTCGGCCCATCTATTTGTGGGTGATAGGCAGAGCTGAAAGTCAAATTTGTTCCTAATTTCCTCTATAAGGTCCTCCAAAAGTGACCTATAGATTTAGAATCTTTGTTTGAAACAATAGTGAGGGGCAGTCCATGAATTCTAACTATCTCCTTGAAGAATAAACTTGCAATGTTTGATGCATCACTTATGCATATGCAAGGAACAAAATGTGCCATCTTACTAAATCTATCCACAACTACAAAGACATTGTCCACTCCCCTCTGAGTTTTGGGTAGGCCTAATAAAAAATCCATACTAAGATGTTCCCAAGGTCTGCTAGGGATTGCGAGAGGCTGATATAGGCCTGCATTTGAACTAGAGCCCTTGGCTATTTGACAAAATCCACAAGTTTCAACGAACTTTTTGATATCTACCTGCATCTTAGGCCAAAAATAAAATCTTCTTACCTGATCTAGTGTCTTGTTAATCCCAAAATGTCCTCCAAGACTCCCACAATGCTTCTCCCTTATGAGATTTGTCCTCATAAAGCACTTAGGGATGCATAACTGAGCCCCCTTGAATAACAATCCATCTTGCAATAAAAAATCAAGAAATTAATCATGAAAAGTACCTTGAAACTATTGCCAAATAGAGTATACCTCTTTGAAGTCTGCATCAGTAGTATACATGTCTTTCAATGCTTCTAATCCCACACTTTGGAGTTGTATTTCATGCACTATGATTGATCTCCTGCTTAAGGCATCTACTACCTTGTTAGCTTGGCCTTTCTTGTGCTTGATGGTAAATGTGTAACTCTGCAAGTACTCAACCCACTTTACTGTTAGATTCAGGACAGACAACTGAGAGGGGGGGTGAATCAGTTGTCCAAAACTTTCTTCCAATTAAACACTTAAATCCACTTTGTAATTCAGTAGTATAATAAGAAATCAATCATGGAAACATAATGCATTAAATCAAGAGTAGAAACACATCAACACATAAGACACTAAGATTTTGATGTGGAAAACCCGGTTAAGGGAAAAACCATGGGGTGATTAACCCAAGATTGTATTCTCTATTAGAAGAATAGAAATAACAAAATGGCACATGCCAATTAGGGCTCACTGCCCAAGCACACTGCTCACAAGAGGCTCATTGCCTACAAGAGACACACTATCTACAAATAATAAGTATCACATACTTGAACTGGAGAATAGCATCTTCACCATGCTTGAATCAGTTCCATTTAAGCCCAATACTTCTACTCTACCTTTTGTTCTCCTCCTCACTACCACACTCTCATCTCACCAAGATCACTTTGAAATGGCTTTACAATTCCTTATTTATACAAGACATCGACTTAGGAATGATCATCTAAGTCATAAAACATTACAGAGAAAATACATAAATACATCATGACTAATTACAAAAGACTTCACACAGAACAACACACTGTCAGCCACACAGATCTGAGACTTCAATCTTCTTCTAGGAACACGCCAATCTTCACATAACATCTTCAAGATCATCCGCAGGATGTGTAACTCATCCAGTCAAGCAGACTTAGGAAGAACACCATCATCCAGAAGTAATTCTTCAATTACGAGCTCAAACTCTAATGCGGACCATCAAAATGAATTGGACATGATCCAAAGACCTCCACAAGCTTACCTGAATCACCAAGAACATCCACACTACATCTGCTTACTAAAATTCTTATCTCCTTCATCCAGAACCTCAAGAACACAGTCTGTCATCACTGTCACAATGGAATAGATGCTTGCGGACCTCCAGACCATGAACCAATTGACTTGTCACTTCACATGGACTTCCTAAACACTCCACCAAATCTGTAGAATAGGATATTGCATTTCTAGATCTCACCGGACCTATCTGTGTCACTCTGTCACCTCTGAACACCTACCGGAACCAGTTTTACTTGAGTGGCCACAACTTCTTCAGATCTTCATGTGGACCTCTAAAATCTTTACTGGATCACCTTAAGACACATATCTACAAACCCTTTGATGCGCATCCTCTGATCTTCATCTTAGCTAGGATCTTTAGCTCACTGTCTTCACTGTTCTTCTCTATTCTTGATTAGGACTAATTTTCTCAATATCCTCAGCACACAGCTCATCCAATCCTTATCATCAATGCAATAGGAGTATTTTGACATCAATGAAAACACCAGTTAGGCTCATACTTGCAACAGTCTCCCCCTTTGTCATTGATGGAAACATATGATGTGAAAAACTATTTTAACCATCAAGACAAGAACTTCTCCTCACTGTCACAACTTCTCTTCCTTTCCTACTCCCCCTTTGATCAGTAACCACTTGTTTTTCACATGTCTTCTCTCCCCCTTTGATATCAATGGAAAAGGGCACATACTTGCATCTCCACCACTTTAGAATCATACCAGCTACTCCCATTGAGTAGTAACTCCCCATCATCAATCTGGACCACAAGATATGACTGTGATATCCACCAGACTGATGCACATCAATACACCTTAGTTCATCAGTGGAGGGGTGATACCCCTAACTTCTCCCTGAGATACTCAAAAGAGCCCTTAGGTAGAGGTTTAGTAAAGATATCTACAATCTGATCCTTGGAAGGCACAAACTCCAATTTGACTTCATTCTTGTTCACTTGCTCTCTCAAAAAGTGAAACTTGATGGATATATGTTTAGTCTTTGAATGCAACACCAGATTCTTAGATATATTTATTGCACTTGAATTATCACAAAAATATTGTGATAGGCTTCTCATACTCCACTCTTATGTCTCGTAGCATTTGCTTCATCCACAAGACTTGAGTGCAACTACCTGCTGCTGCAATATATTTTGCTTCTGTAGTGGACAGAGATATTGCCTCTTGTTTCTTGCTCAGCCAAGAAACCAATCTCTTCCCCAAAAAGAATGCTCCACCACTGGTACTCTTCCAGTCATCCACATCTCCTGCCCAATCCGCATCTATATATGCATGAAGAGAAAAATCATGATCTCTAGGATACCACAATCCATACTCAACTATCCCTTTTAGATATCTAAAATCCCTCTTGATTGCCATGACATGAGATTCTCTAGGATCAACTTGGAATCTAGCAACAAGACCAACAACATTCATAATGTCAGGTCTAGTTTGAGTGAGATACAATAATCCTCCAATCTTTGACCTGTACTTTTTCTGATCAGCCTTAGGAGAGTCATCATCTTTGCTCAATTTATATCTGGTTACCATGGGAGTACTCATTGGTTTTGATTCTTCCATCCCAAATTTCTTCAACAATTCTTTCACATATTTGGTCTGAGAAATGAAGATTCCTTTCTTTGTTTGAGTGAATTGTAGACCCAAGAAGAAATTCATTTCCCCAAGCATGGACATCTCAAATTCACTTTTCATTTGATTTGTAGAAGTTTTACACATATTATCTCTTCCTCCAAAAATGATATCATCAACAAACACTTCAACAATCAAGATGTTTTCATGATCAATTTTGAAATACAAATTACTGTCAGCAGTACCTTTGTTGAAACCAATCTTCAAAAGATGCTTATCCAATATTTCATACCAGGCTCTTGGGGCTTGCTTGAGTCCATATAGTGCTTTCTTCAATTTGCAGACCATATCACCATGATCAAACAATTGAAATCCATCCGGTTGCTCAATGTATACTTCTTCTTCCAAGTCACCATTCAGGAAGGCAGACTTGACATCCATCTGATATACTTTGAAATCCTTGAAGGTAGAAAAAGCAAGAAATAATCTGACTACTCCAATTCTTGCTACCGGAGCAAAAGTTTCTTCAAAATCAACTCCTAATTGAGAGTAACCCTTGCAGACCAATCTGACTTTATTTCTGATTACTTCACCAACTTCATTTAGTTTGTTCTGGAAGACCCATTTGTTTCCAATCACATTCTTGTTTTTAGGTCTAGGAACAAGATCCCAAGTGTGATTTTTCTCAATTTGCATTAGCTCTTCCTCCATTGCTTTAGTCCAGTTTTCATCATTGCAAGCTTCATTCACTGTCTTAGGTTCAATCTTTGAAATCAGAGAATACTCTTCTAAATCTTGAGCAATCCTTCTTCTTTTTTGTACACCTTTGCTTTTATCACCTATAATCTGATCTTCAGAGTGATTCAGTCTTACATACTTGGGAACTATTGGAGTTTCTTGCACTTCTGATTCTTGAACAGGTTCATTCAAACTTATCTCTTCTTCCTAGTTTTCCAGATCAGTTTGAATCTAAATTTTAGAGGGAACTTGGACTTCTTGAACAAAAACATTATTTTGATCATCTTCTTCATATTCATAAAACCTTGAGGGTTTTTCAATACCTTCATCAACCTTCACATTTGTACTTTCCACAGTCTTCCTTAATCTCTTGTTATAACACCGGTATGCTTTACTTTGAGTAGAATAACCCAAGAATATTCCTTCATCACTTCTAGCATCAAATTTTCCTAGATCTTCATCTCTTTTAATGTAACATTTGCTACCAAAGACTTTAAAATACTTCACAATAGGAGTGATGCCAAACCAAAGTTCATAAGCAGTCTTACCAGTATTGCTTCTAATTTGTACTCGATTGAGAGTATAGACTGCAGTACTGAATACTTCTCTCCAATAGATTTGAGGAATATTTGCTTCCATCATCATGTTCCTAGATGCTTCCTGGATGGTCCAGTTCTTTCTCTCCACTACTCCATTCTGCTGTGGAGTCCTAGGAGTAGACAACTGTCTTTTTATTCCATGTTTCTCATAGAATTCTATGAACTCACCGGATGTGAATTCTCCACCTCTATTAGACCTCAGACATTTTAATTTTAATCTAGTTTCATTCTTTACCATAGCCTTGAATATTTTGAATTTCTCAAGACCTTCTGATTTCTCTTTAGAAAAGTAACCAACATCATCCGGGAATGGTCATCAATTAATAACATGAAGTATCTATCACCTTACACACTCCTGATTCTTTCCGGACCACATAGATCAGTATGAACTAAGTCCAATAATCCGATAGAGGATTTTTCCTTGCTTTTGAATGAGACTCTGCTTTGTTTTCTGAACTGACATGCTTTGCACAAACTATTTGCAGGTTTCACTAGTTTTGGAAGATCTCTTACAGCCTGAGTGTTGCTTATCTTGATGATATTATCAAAATTCACATGACACATCCTCCTATGCCATAACCAACTCTGATCAATTTGCACAAATAGGCAACTTTTACCAGTACCAACTAAATGGAAGATATTACCTTTTGTTTGAGTACCGGATGCAATCTCTATTCTGAAACTTTCAAAGATCTTGCATTTTCCATTCTTGAATCAGAGATCATAGCCTTTGTCCACCAACTATCCAACATTGAGAAGATTATGCTTCAGACCTTCAACATATAGTACATTATTGGTTTTGTTCTTTCCATCAAAAGAAATGGTTCATCTTCCTCTGATTCTGCCAGCAGAATTATCACCAAACTTTACCACTCATCCTTCATACCTTTCCAAATCTATGAACTTATTTTTGTCACCTGTCATATGGTGAGAGCATCCACTATCAATGACCCAATCATCCTTTTCTTCAACTTGGGCAGCCAGAGTTCTTTCCATAATTTTATGATTGACAGATACAGAGGACATTGGATCTTCTTCCTTGATGGAATTGAACACCCAGTCACTTCCGGATTTGTTTCCTATCTCAGATTCATCATTTGTTACTCCTTCATTATCATCATCTTCATGAACATAGTAACAATTCTTTTGGAACCTTGATCTGTTAGGATTTGGCCTTGAAAATCTTTCTGGACACCTTGAGGCAAAATGACCAATCTTATTGTAGTTAAAACACTTAATAGGTAATTTCCCTTCATACTTACCAGATCCTCTTGGTAGTCTTTTTGCAATAAGGGCTTCAAGTTGAGCAGTTTCCGGTTCTTCTTCTTCCAAGTCTTTTCTTTCTTTTTCATACCATGATAGTTTCCTTGAAGAGTTCTCTCCCAGATCAAACCTTTGTTTACCTTTTACAGAGGCACTGGATTTGAAGGCAGATTCAGTCTTGGGGGGCATCTCCAAACTTGGTTAATTCAAATGCAGCCAATTCACCAACCAATTGATCTCTTGTAACACATGAATGGGGTCTAAATTCTTCAATGGCAGCAACCTTGTATTTATAAGGAGGAAGGGATCTGAGAACTTTGCCAACAATCTCATCTTCATCCAAGACTCCACCAGCGCATCTAATGTCACAAACAAGCTCATTTACTCTTGGCATAAAAGTAGTGATATTTTCATCTTCTCTCATCTTCAGATTTTTGAATTTTCCTTTCAGACTCTGTAGCCTTGCACATTTAACATACTTGTCTCCTTCATGCAAAAGTTCCAGTTTTTCCCATATCTCAAAAGCAGTTTGTAGGTCAACAACATTTGTCAGCTTTGAATCAGACAAGGCACTTAGAAGAGCTTCTTTAGTCCGCAGATTGTTTTCAGCATCTGTGATTTCATTTGTGGTTTTCGGGCCATTCTGTGGAGGAGTATACTTTGTTGAAGTCATGGTCCAATACTATATTCCCATACATTGTAAGTGAAATTACGTGCAACTTTTCCAATGATTAAAATTGGTTCCATCAAACTTCAGACTATCCTTCTTGTAGGACGACATCCTGGATCTCCTCAAGAGGTTAAGCTCTTTTAGAGGAACTTGGCTCTGATACCAATTGTTAGATTTAGGACAGACAACTGAGAGGGGGGGTGAATTAGTTGTCCAAAATTTTTTTCCAATTAAACACTTAAATCCACTTTGTAATTCAGTAGTATAATAATAAATCAATCATGGAAACATAATGCATTAAATTAAGAGCAGAAACACATCAACACATAAGACACCAAGATTTTGATGTGGAAAACCTGGTTAAGGAAAAAACCACAGAGTGATTAACCCAAGATTGTATTCTCTGTTAGAAGAATGGAAAGAACAAAATGGCACATGCCAATTGGGGCTCACTGCCTACAAGAGACACACTGTTTACAAATAATAAGTATCACATACTTGAACTAGAGAATAGCATCTTCACCATGCTTGAATCAGTTCCATTTAAGCCCAATACTTCTGCTCTACCTTTTTCTCTCCTCCTCGCTACCACACTCTCATCTCACCAAGATCACTTTGAAATGACTTTACAATTCCTTATTTATACAAGACATCGACTTAGGAATGATCATCTAAGCCGGAAAACATTACAGAAAAAATACATAAATACATCATGACTAATTACAAAAGACTTCATGCAGAACAACACACTGTCGACCACACAGATCTAAGACTTCAATCTTCTTCTAGGAACACAGCAATCTTCACATAACATCTTCAAGATCATCTGCAGGATGTGTAACTCATCCGGTCGACCAGACTTAGGAAGAACACCATCATCCGAAAGTAATTATTCAATTGCGAGCTCAAACTTCAATGTGGACCATCAACATGAACTGGCCATGACCCAAAGACCTCCACAAGCTTGCCTAAATCACCAAGAACATCCACACTACATCTACTTACTGAAATTCTTATCTCCTTCATCCAAAACCTCAAGAACAGAGTCTGTCATCACTGTCACAATGGAATAGATGCTTGCGGACCTCTAGACTAGGAACTAATTGAGTTGTCACTTCACATGGACTTCCTATACACTCCACCAAATCTGTAGAATAGGATATTGCATTTCTGGATCTCACCGGACCTATCTGTGTCACTCTGTCACCTCTGAACACCTGCTAGAACTGGTTTTACTTGAGTGGCCACAACTTCTTCAGATCTTCATACAAACCTTTGAAATCCTTACTAGATCACCTTAAGACACATATCTACAAACCCTTTGATGCACATCCTCTGATCTTCATCTTAGCTAGGATCTTTAGCTCACTGTCTTCACTGTTCTTCTCTGTTCCTGATTAGGACTAATTTTCTCAATATCCTCAGTACACAGCTCATCCAATCCTTATCATCAATGCAACAGGAGTATATTGACATCAATGACAACACCAGTTAGGCCCATGCTTGTAACATTTACATGCCTATGACTTAACTTGTCTTGACTGTTCAAAAAACTCAAAGCACGGTTATCTGTGAAGACTATAAATTCCTTGGGCAAGAGGTAATGTCTCCACTTCCTTAGGGACTGCACTAATGCATAAAGTTCTAGGTCATATAAAGAATATTTTCTTTTGACTTCATTAAGCTTTTTACTAAAGAAATCTACTGGTCTACCCTCTTGGGTCAAGACTGCACCTACTGCAGATCCACTAGCATCACACTCTACTGTGAAGATCTTGTTGAAGTTAGGTAAAGCAAGGATGGGCTGTTGTGCCACTCTATTTTTTAGGTATTCAAAGCTCTTTACTGCGTCCTCAGTACATAGAAATTTCCTCTTCTTATCTCCTTTTATGGTGTCAAGGATATGAGAACAAATATGACTGAAATTCTTAATAAATTTCCTATAGAAGGTAGCTAAACCATGAAAGCTTCTTACCTCTCCTACTAATTTTGGAGCTAGAGAACTAAGAATAGCCTCAGCCTTGGAAGGATCCATCTTCAACGTGCCTTTGGAGATCACAAAACCAAGGTATACTAGTTCTTCCTTCATAAACTCACACTTTTTGAGGTTGATCATCAACTTCTCCTCATGCAATCTCTACAAAATGATGTCAAGATGCCACAAGTGCTCTTCCTTTGTCTTTCTAAAAACAAGAATATCCTCTAAATAAACAACAAATTTTCCAATAAAAGGCTTTAAAACCTCATTCATTAACCTCATAAATGTACTAGGAGCATTTGACAGTCCAACGGCATTACCATCCATTCATACAGTCCTTCATTGGTTTTGAAGGTAGTTTTCCAGTCATTTCCTTCCCTTATTCTGATTTGGTGATATCTACTTTTGAGATTAATCTTTGAGAAGTAACAGGCACCTCCCAAATAGTCCATTAGGTCCTCCATTCTAGGTATTGGGAACCTATATCTAATTGTGATTTTATTTATTGCCCTTGAATCAGTACACATCCTCCACTCTCCACCTTTCTTGGGTACTAAACAGTAGGGATAGCACATGGACTTAAACTTTCTCTGATGAGATCCTTATCTAACAATTCTTGGACTTGTGCCTTGATTTCTTCATTCTGTTGTGGGGTCAGTTTGTATGGAGCCTTATTAAGAAAATTGGCACCAGGGATTAGGTCTACATTATGGCTGATATCTCTCATGGGAGGTAAGGAACTTGGCAAATCATCTACCACTATATCCTTGTACTTTTTCAACAAAGATTGAACTTCACTAGGCATGTCTTCCACCTTATTTGCTGCTAAAACATGCTTGATTCTAGGTCTGATTACTACTACAAATCCCTGTCCACCTTCTTCCTTTATTGTTTGTAAAAACTCTTCTCTCCTACTACCAATCCCTGTCCAACTTGGTTATCAGATTCTTCTTCTTGAAGGGGTGTTAATGAGAATGTGACTCCATCCTTCTCTATCACATAAATTCTTTTCTGACCATCATGCTTGCTCTTTCTGTCATGTTGCTAGGGTCTTCCTAGTAGTAGGTGACAAACATCCATAGGAATGATGTCACAAAGGATCTTATCTCTATAACCCCCAATGTTAAACTCTACCCATGACTGTTCATTTACTAAGACTTGTTGACCTTTGTTTAACCATGATACTTCGTAGGGTGTGGGGTGAGGAATTCTCTTCAGGTTCAACTTCTCTACCATTTCTAAAGAAACTAGATTATTAGGAGAACCAGAATCAACAACTACTTTGTTGGTGTGAATAGGGTTTTCACCTAACCGGTTTACCCTTGTGTGGATAATTCATCTTATTTAACTATTTATTAGTTAAATAATATTCACACATCACACCTAATTCACACATATTAAGTTGACTTAGTGAGTCTTCTAGTTGTCTAGTTATGTCTAGTTGAGTCTAGTTGTGTGTTGAGTTGTTGATAGTTGGAGTGAGTTGTCTTATCCTCCACATGTGCAATTAGTTATCATCCTCTAATTGTCACATGTTGTAGGAATATCTCCACTTTCCACTCCACCTTTCTAGCTCTCACCTTGCCTTCATAAGCATGGATTTCTTCATGTATTGTAACAATAATCCAATAATCTCTTGTAATCTTTGCATTCATTGATAGAATAGTATTATTCTCTCATTTGATCTCTCTTGTTCTTTCATGAAGTCGTAGATCTTGGGTGGCTCCAATCATAACCAACTCTAACATGGTATCAGAGCTCTAGGAAGAATCACTTTGTGTTCTAGTCATTTTTTGAGAGATCTTGAGTGTGATTCATGGTGGATCTTGATAGTTGAGTATGCTCTTCTCTTGCATCGAATGATGACATGGAGAATCAGAAAGAATTGATAGAATACCAGATTTGTGAGGTTTTTCCCTTCTTGCCCTTGTATTATAGGTGTATTTTAGAGCATGTTGTTGCAAATCAGACTTCACCATTGTGTCCAGAGTAGCTGAAATAGTCAAGATCACCTTTTGTTTTGTCCAAATTAGACATCGAAGGCAAAATTGACAAGGGTTTCAATTTGGGGCTCTTTGGCATGATCATGGAGGTACCAGCAATTTTGGAGTAGTTTGGCCCAAATCAGACATCGCCATTACGTCCGGAGTGGCCAAATCAATAAGGATCGACTGTAAAATTGTCCAAATTGGACAAAGTTGCAGCGAGAGGCAAAAAAAATTTGCCCTCGACTATACAGATCGATTGTCACAGAGAATATTCCTGCATAGGTGGCATTTTCTATGGAATCTTTGTACTGCATCCTCCTAGTGCAAGCAGATCCTTTGTTATGGAATCAGTATCAGTCCTTGACTGGTGGGTAAATCATTTGATTCGTTGTGTAAATCTTTGTCTGCGGGCTATTATTTGTTTGCATTTTTCTTGCAGGGTACGATGGTACAGTTGACGGCCATGTACTACGGTACATTTGACCGCAGGATATGCCACCCATCTGCAGGCACTTTGGCCTTCATAAACCTTCATATTTTCAATATCAAATGTTAGTCTTCAAACATTTCGACCACTAGATCTTCAAACTTCGGTGGTCTCTACGAATTTTGACCATGGAGGCCACATAATCAAGTGACTATTTTGTTTTTAATCTGAAGGCTCGGCCAAACACATTGCCGGCTGGCTTCTATACACTGTTCACCACCATCCGCTATCAATAGTGCCAGTTACACTCAAATATCGACAGGCATTTTTTTGAATTTTCTGTGTTAAGCAAAGGCTCAGGTAGGGGCACCTTTAAGGCACGGGACCCCTGCTATCAAATCGCCCTGAGTGTTAACACTTCCTGGTAACATCTACTACCAACATTTCCATCACCGTTAGTTGCCAAATCCACAAAAGCTGACAGCGGTTACAAATCCCAATAGGTTTAACCATCAACAGCATCCAAACCAGCATTTAATTCTCTTCAGTGATCCATATTTCCTGACCGGCTGGAGTCTTATATCCTCAGTGGACACAAGTAGGTAACTAAATCTTACAGTGGAGTTTAAGATCCCTGACAACAGTCACTTCTAAAACCTAGTGGCAGATCTTCATACCATTAGCGGTCTTCAAACCTCATTTAGTTCCGTAGCCTTGCAAATCTTACAAAAATCTTTGCAGGCTTCAAACATTGATCAGGATCCAAGCACTATAGTGCTCAAAATTGTTTCACACCAGAAAATCTTCTAAACTCATCGTATGTTCCCATCAGCGGCTTCACGCCACAAACACAGGTAGTTTCTGTGAGGTAAAAAGTAGTTTCAGGTACTAAAGGTAGTTTCAATGCAAAAACTTAGTGACTATTAAGACTTTCAACAGTGGTATACAATCCTACACCCCTGTACTTTGGCAGTTTCCATGTCGTAGTTGGCAGTTTTTTGAACAAAACCGGTGGTTTTTGCCCTAAAAATAGGTTGTTTTATCTTGTCAAACAAGTGGTTTTAATTACTAAAGGTGGTTTACCAACATTTTTTGGTTTTTTATGGGAGGGGGCATTTTTTTTTCTAGCAAAAGGGAATATTCTAGGCATATTCTGCTGACATCAGTGTTAGGGAGCCATTTTTGCCCCTCAAAGCCCTAAAAGGGGGCTTTTTTATTTTTTGCATAACTTTTGCCCACAAAGGCAAAATTGGGCAAACAAGATATTGTCAAAAAGCTGATATAGAGAACTTCGCAGTGGTGTCAGTAGTTTTCTGAAATTCTGTTGCAGGTGACTGCTACAGCACTTTGAAGATAGATCTTCATTTTTAGTTTCTGAGCTCACAACTTTCTACCACGATCTCTAATTTTCACGATTCTTGCGGCATCAGAAAGGTCTTCAGAAGCTCTTCAAATCCATCCATGCACTTTCCTTAGATTCTTTTGTAGGTTCTTTTTATTGCATTTGTCAATTTTTTGGCTTTTGAGTGACAACTTGGGCATTTTGACAATTGAGAAAGTGAAACTTGTTTTGAAGGGACTTGTTTGCTGTGGTAAATCATTGTGAGCAATTGTAATCTCCTTTGAATCTCAGTTTTAAGAGATTTTGATGGTTTCCCTTTTTTTGGTCCCTTGAGGACAATTGTAAATCGCACTAAGTATAAAGTGCCACAATCATTCTTTTTTTGGGGGGTGATCTCTTTGATTGAGTAATAGGGGGGTGTACTTGTGTTCTTTTTTGTACTCTTGCATCATGGATTCAAACAAACTTCCTCTACTCACACCATATAACTATCATGAGTGGAAAACTAAAATGGAGATTCATTTAAGAAGTTTGAAAATTCATAGAGTAACAATGGGTACAAAAATTGAACCAACAACAGCTGCAGAAAAGAGAAAGTGGTACAATAGATATGATCAAGCCTATGGAACACTATGCTTGTCTATCTCTCCTGATCTTCTTTTTCATATTAAATCTTGTTCAACACCTAATGAAGTGTGGACTACATTAGAAAAATGATTTGGTAAGCAAGATACTATGAGAGGTTTCAAATTGGAGAATGAACTGATTGGTTTGAATCTAACTGATTTTGCAAGCATCCAGGACTTCTTCACAAAACTAAAGTCACTTAGATTGTAGCTCAAACAATGTGGAATTGAGAAAGAGGACACTCAATTGATTCTTTTAATCCTTGCCAAGCTTGGTCCTGACTATTCAGTTTTTGTTTCTACCTACTATGTGGTACAAGAGCACCCAATCCATAGTGGCCTCCATAAGGCATTAACTATTTACAGTTCATTTTGATGTTTCCAATAAGGTCCTATAAGACCATTCATGTAATAAGGTCTGTTTGACTAATGCATGTTATTTCAGTTTGTATTTAGGTTTATGTTGTAAGTCCCAAGGATACTTGTCGATCTGTCATTACAAGGGTTGGTAGATAGTTAGGAAGTTGTTAGACAATTATAGGTTGTTAGTCGATTGTGATCTCCCAGCCACTTGGAGGTTGTCTCCCAGCCCACTTGGAGGTTATCTCCTAGCCACTTGGAGTCAATGAAGTACTACTAAGGGTAAGTAGATAAATACCCCAAGATGATCGAATGTAATCAGTAGTAGAGTTGTAATCGGTTAAGTCCAGTTCAATTGAGTTGTGCAATTGTAAACTGAGCATCTATGTGTATTCGCACTTCTAGAAAGCATAATAAATGAATCATATTCATGCATCTGTGTCATTCGAATTCATCTGGTTTTCTCTGTGCAAATCAATTTTCTGTTTTGAGACCGAGATGGGTACTTAGCCCATTCCATTGGTTGGATTTCTTCAAAATCGGTGGAATGGCTATACAGTTCACTTTGTTTTTCTATTTTGTTCGTTTGGGTTTTATGTTTACAGGATCGTGTGTAGAGTGCAGATAGATCCTAGTGCCATCATGTGCTAGGTTGGCAGGGTGAAGATCTGTGTTAGATTGACGGAGGGATAGATCTGGGTAAACGCAGGGTTTGCGGAGGTTCAAAACAACGAAGATTCAAGTTGTTTCACTGAAGATACATTTTGTGTGTATATCGCAAATGCATGTCGGATATACATTCTGTGTGTATATCGTAAGGGTCTGTTGAGTGTGTATGTCACACGCATATCGGGTTTGAATGCATGTTACAAATGCATGTTACGAATGTACAAGGAAAAAGTACATTAGGTTGTATACAAGGGAGGTCAATGGTCAAACCTTTCGAATGCATGTTCTGAATGCATCTTATGATTGTATGTTACAATTGCATATTGCAATTGTATGTTGAAACATACATTGTCTTTGATACAAGTGTCGACCGGTAGCGACGGTGGAGGAAACTAATATCCGTAGGTCACATCATGTATATATCCATTGGTTGTATTGGGGTGATCAGTACATCGGGGAGAGATGCAGATTGGTGGGATAATTCCTAAGCAAGCCGATAGGGAATGTTTTGCCGATAGGCAAGTAAAACGTGGACATACAAAGGGAAATGCAGGTCAGGGTGTTTGGCTCTACATCATAGTGGTATTAGAGCCTGAAAAAGATTTGGGTAGAAAATCAAATTGAGGATTTGCAGGAGTGTTGGCATTTGGGTGTTGTCTGTGAATGTTTATGTTAGATAGAGAAAGTGAGCCAGAGGTGGAGATGATGCCTCCCAAAAGTATGTCGTAGGACACCATCAAGAAGTTGATTGAGGAGATACTTGCATCCAAGTTGGGAGAGTTCAAGTAGTCCAAAGGCAAAGAGAAGGAAGCTAAAAGTGATAGTGATGAAGGTGATGCAGAAATTGCCGAAACTAGTAAAAAGATAGAGGAGATACCAGCAGACTAGAGGGCATTTTTAAATGCATTAAAGTCAGTCAATAGGGACACCATAGATGGGTTACCTATTTATAGTGGAAGTATGGAAGCTGAAGAGGTGATTGATTGGATTGAGGCATTGAACAATCATTTCGAATATAAAGAAATCCCTAATGATAAGAGGGTTAAGTTGGCAAAAGCAAGACTGAAGGGATCCACTCTTGCATGGTGGAATTATGAACAAGGAGAGAGAGTCAAGGAGGGGAAGAATATGATAATCTCCTGGGAAAGGATGAAGACCAAACTCAAGGCACAGTTCTTACCCCTGGACTATGATGTGCAGATGTATAAAAAGTTGTAGAACCTCAGATAGAGAGACCTTGATGTGAATGCATACACACAAGAGTTTCATAAACTTAGTCTCAGATCAAAGAGACAAGAGGAAGAGTCAGAGAAAGTGGCTAGGTACTTGAATGGCCTAAGGATGAACATCCAAGATGAGATCAACATTTTAGCACCAGAAACAGTGAATAAGTGTTTCCAAATGACCTTAAGAGTTGAAGAGAAGCTGAAGAGAAAAGGTGAGCAGAACAATAGAGGAAGAGGTGACAGAAATTTTAGAGGCAGTTTTGGAGGAAGAAGTCCTAACCAGAGGCCTAGTGGTGAGTCTAACTAGGAAGAGACTAGTAAAGGACAAGAGCAGTCTGATTTTAGAGGTGGATGAAAAGGAACAAGAGGCAGATTTGGAGGTGGTAGATGTTCTAATGTTTTCACTAGAAGATGTCATCATTGTAATGAAATTGGTCATACAACATTCAAATGTCCAGAAAGGCAAGGTTCATCATCAAGAGATGATAGGAAGAATAACAAGAGGGTTCAATTTGTGCAAGAAGAGAAGGTAGATGAAAGTGTTAACTCTCCAATGGGAAGTGCAGCCCCAACTAAAGATGGAGAATCATTGATGCTAAGGAGAACAATCTTGAAGACATCCAAGGACATGATACAAAGGAGAGCTCTTTTCAGGACCAAATGCAAAACTAAAGGTAAACTATGCAAGGTAGTAATAGATTCTGGTTCTACAGATAATATGGCATCTCAGGAAATGGTGGATAAGTTGAAATTGAACAGGATTCCTCATCAAAATCCTTATAAAGCATCTTGGGTCAATGATAGTTAATCACTTTTGGTATATGAACAAGCATATGTTGATTTTTAGATTGGAGAATATCAGGATAGGGTTTTGTGTGACATATTGCCCATGGAATGTTGTCACCTACTTTTGGGTAGGCCATGGCAATTTGATAGGAGAGCATTGTATGATGGATATGCTAACACATACACCATCAAGAAGGATGGGAGGACTTTTGTGATGACACCATTGCAGGAGGATGCTATAGCATAGAAGGGAGTGAAGGTTATTTTAGTGGGAAAGAAAGAATTTGTTTAGATCAATGAAATAGAGTCAAAGATAATAGAGGATATCTCAAGGAGTGGAGATCACCATTTGAAGAAGGTTTTAGTTCTGAATGATGGAGATCAGATGGATCAACAGAAGGTCCAGGCGTAGGTTTGTAAGCAGCTACAAGTTGATTGGAAAGACAAGGATGCTATCATAGTAGGGACAATTGTTTGTCCTCTAGAACCACAAAGAGTTGAAAGGCAAACAGATTCTGCCATAGCAGCAGTACAAGAAGCACTTACCAAGGTTTCCAATGTAGGTGTTCAGATAGATATGATAGTAAGAAAGAATGGAAAGCAAAGGATAGGTATGAGAAGAGCCTAAAATATAGTCCAGAGATCATGGGGAAGACGTGAGACAACAGAGTATATAGCTGGAGCAAGACAAAGACCTAACTCATGTGGCATGAGTTTTTTTTTGCGGTGGGGTGTATGGTGTAGGAGCACCCAATCCATAGTGGCCTCCATAAGGCATTAACTGTTTACAGTTCATTTTGATGTTTCCAATAAGGTCCTATAAGACCATTCATGTAATAAGGTCTGTTTGACCAATGCATGTTATTTCAGTTTGTATTTAGGTTTATGTTGTAAGTCCCAAGGACACTTGTCAATCTGTCATTACAAGGGTCGTTAGACAATTATGAAGTTGTTAGATAGTTAGAGGTTGTTAGTCAGTTGCGATCTCCCAGCTGCTTGGAGGTTGTCTCCCAGCCACTTGGAGTTGATGAAGTACTACTGAGGGTAAGTAGATAAATACCCCAAGATGATCAAATGTAATCAATAGTAGAGTTGTAATTGGTTGAGTCCAGTTCAGTTGAGTTGTGCAATTGTAAATTGAACATCTGTGTGTATTCACACTTCTAGAAAGCATAATAAATGAATCCTATTCATGCATCTGTTTCATTCAAATTCATCTGGTTTTCTCTATGCAAATTAATTTTCTATTCTGAGACCGAGATGGGTACTTAGCCCATTCCACTAGTTGGATTTCTTTGAAATCAGTGGAATGGATGTACAGTTTGCTTTATTTTTCTATTTTGTTCATTTGGGTTTTATGTTTGTAGGATTACATATAGAGTGCAGATAGATCCTAGCGCCATCATGTGCTAGGTTGGCAGGGTGAAGATCTGTGTTAGATTGGCAGAGGAATAGATCTGGGTAAACACAGGGTTTGCGGAGGTTCAAAACAATGAAGATTTGAGTTGTTTCACTGAAGATACATTTTGTGTGTATATCACAAATGCATGTCAGATATACATTCTATGTGTATATTGCAAGGGTCTGTTGAGTGTGTATGTCACAAGCATATCGGGTTTGAATGCATGTTGAAAATGCATGTTACGAATGTACAAGGCAAAAGTACATCGGGTTGTATACAAGGAAGGTCAATGGTCAAACCTTTTGAATGCATGTTATGAATGCATCTTATGATTATATGTTACGATTGCATATTGCAATTGTATGTTGAAACATACATTGTCTTTGATACAAGTGTCGACCAGTAGCGACGGTGGAGGAAACTGGTATCTGCAGGTCACATCATGTATGTATCTGTTGGTTGTATCAGGGTGATCGGTACATTGGGGAGAGATGCAGATTGGTGGGAGAATTCCTGAGGAAGCTGATAGGGAATGTTTTGCCAATAGGCAAGTAAAACGTGGACATACAAAGGGAAATGCAAGTCAGGGTGTTTGGCTCTGCATCACTATGCTACAATGGATGCACTTGGGAAAGCTTTCACAATGCCTTCACTTGATGAGTTTGCTGCATCACTCATGAGGGAGCAACCTAAGTTAGTACACATAGGCATATTGAAGTCTCCTAGGCCTCAAACACTTTTTTTTAGTCAAGGTACTAAGGATCAAAAGGATTCAACTAGCAAAGGCAAGAAATAGAAAACTAAGGATTTCAAGAACAATGAGCAAGCAAAGGAATCAACCAAATCACCTAAGTCCTCATCCTCTCCCAAGGAGGAATCATCTAAGAAGGAGAGACCAAAGTGTGCATATTGCAAGAACCTAGGACATGATGAGCATAAGTGTTATGAGAAGAAAATTGATGAGTTGACTCACATTATTCAAAAGCACAATATCAATATGCCATCATCATCACCTAGTACATCCTCTTCTTCGACACCATCATCATCTACACATACAGGGACAATAGGCATTGCCAATGGGACAATTAAAGGAAAAGGACAAGCACTCTTTGCTTCTACAAGTCTTCAGTCAAAGAGATGGCTTCTTGATTTAGGAGCTTCTCATCATATGACATCTTCACAGGGGATGTTCTCTTCATTTGAGTCATGTACTTCAACATCTATTTTGATGGGTAACAATACATACATGCATGCAACTAGTAAAGGGACTATTGATGTTGGAGAGTGTACATTCAACAATGTGTTGTGTGTACCTTCCTTATCAACCAATCTCCTTTCCATCTATCAGATTGTTAGATCTAGGGCACACAACTGAGAGGGGGGGTGAATCAGTTGTACAAAAACTTGCTTCTACTTCAAACACTTGATTCTTCTTTGTTAGTTAATAGCATATCAGTTAACCATTCATGAAAGCATAATGCATAAACACAGGAGCAGATAAACATCAACACATTGGACACCAAGATTTTGACGTGAAAAACCCAGTTAAGGGAAAAACCACGGGGTGATTAACCCAAGGAATATTCTCTGTTAGAAGAATAAGAAAAAATGAATGGCACATGCCAATTAGGGCTCACTGCCTAAGCACACTACTCACAAAGAGGCACACTGCTTACAAGAGACACACTATCTACAAAGTGATAAGAATCACAAACTTGAACTAGAGATTGACATCCTTACCATGCCTGGATCAATTCCATTTAACCCTGAGATACTTCTGCTCTGCCTTTCACTCTTTCGCTATTCCACACTCATCGGCTCCATGACACTTTGAAATGAACTCACAAACCTTTATTTATACAAGGCATCGACTTAGGAACAATCATCTAAGTCGGCAATCATCCACAAGAATATTTGCAAGATGAATAACTCATCTGGTCAGCCAGTTTGAACAAGAATATCTTCAATTCCGGGCTCTAACACTAATGTGGACTGACAACACAACCTCAACATGATTCAAGAATCTTCACAAGCTTGCTTGAATGACCAGGTACATCCTCACTTCCTCTACTCATAGGAATCTCTTCTCCTCTTCATCCAGAACTTCAAGAACACAGTCTGTCGCGACTGTCAAACTGAAACAGGTTCTTTCAGACCTCCAAACTTTGTACAAACTAAGATGACACATCACAAAAACATCCCAAACACTCCTTCCAATCCACAGAGTCTGACAATGCACCTTCGGATCTCACCGTACCTTTTTGTAACACTCTATCTCTCTGGAGCATCTCTTGGAACTAGTTCTACTTGACCGATCACAACTTTTTCATATCTTCATGCGGACCTCTGAAATCTTAACTGGATCATCTCAAGACTCATATCTACAAACCCTTTAATCTGCATCCTCTGATCCTCAACCTATTGAGTACATTTGCCTTCTTCTCATAATTGTTCTTCACTGTTCTTGATTGAGACTAATTTTCTCAATATCCTCAGCACACAGCTCATCCAAACCTTCTTACCAATGCAATATGAGTATGTTGACATCAATGACAACACTAGTTAACCTCATATTTGCAACAATCTCCCCCTTTGTCATTGATGGCAACATATGATGTGAAAAACCATCAAGACAAGAACTTCTCTTTTCTGTCACAGCTTCCCCTATCAGCAATAACTCTTCACATGTCTTCTCTTCCTTTACTGCTCCCCCTTTGATCATCAACCACTTGTTTTTCACATGTCTTCTCTCCCCCTTTGACATCAATGGCAAAGAGCTCATACTTGCACTTGTAACACATCAGAATCATACCAGCTGCTCCCCCTTAGTAGTAGCTCCCCATCATCTATCTGGATCACAAGATATGACTGTGATATCCACCGGACTGATGCACATCAGTGCATCCTAGTTCATCACTAGAGGGACCATGACCCCTAACTTCTCCTTGAGATACTCAAAAGAGTCTTTGGGAAGAGGTTTAGTAAAAATATCTGCAAGCTGATCCTTGGAGGGCACATACTCCAATTTGGCTTCACCCTTGTTCACTTGTTCTCTCAAAAAGTGAAATTTGATAGATATATGCTTGGTCTTAGAATGCAATACCGGATTCTTGGAAATATTTATTGCTCTTGAATTATCATAGAAAATTATGATAGGCTCCTCATATTCTACTTTCATGTCTCTTAACATCTGCTTCATCCATAAGATTTGAGTGCAACTGCCTACTGCTGCAATATATTTTGCTTTAGTTGTAGATAGAGATATTGCCTCTTATTTCTTGTGTAGCTAAGAAACCAATCTCTTTCCCAAGAAGAATGCTCCACCACTGGTGCTCTTCCAGTCATCCACATCTCCTGTCCAATCTGCATCTGTATATGCATGAAGAGAGAAATCCTGATCTCTAGGATACTATAGGCCATACTCAACTGTCCCCTTTAGATATCTAAAAATCCTCTTGATTGCCATAACATGAGATTCTCTTGGGTCAGCCTAAAATCTTGCCACAAGACCAATAGCCTGCATTATATCTGGTCTAGTCTGAGTGAGATACAATAATCCTCCAATCATTGATCTGTACTTGGTCTGATCTATCTTAGGAGAGTCATCATTTTTTCTCAACTTACATCCGGTTGCCATAGGAGTGTTCATTGGCTTTGAATCTTCCATTACAAATTTCCTCAACAATTCTTTCACATATTTGGTCTAAGAGATAAAGATACCTTTCTTTGTCTAAGTAATTTGCAGACCCAAGAAGAAATTCATTTCACCAAGCATTGACATTTCAAACTCACTTTTCATTTGATTTGCAAAGGTTTTACACAAACTATCTCTTCCTCCAAAAATGATATCATCAACAAATACTTCAACAATCAAGATGTTTTCATTATCTATTTGGAAATATAGATTACTGTCAGCAGTACCTTTGTTGAAACCAATCTGCACAAGATGCTTATCCAACCTTTCATACCATGCTCTTGGGGCTTGCTTCAATCCATACAGTGCTTTCTTCAACTTGCAGACCATATCATCATGATCAGACAATTGAAATCCATCCGGTTGTTCAATGTATACTTCTTCTTCCAAATCACCATTTAGGAAGGTAGACTTGACATCCATCTGATATACCTTGAAGTCTTTGAAGGTAGCATATGCAAGAAATAATCTGACTGCTTCAATTCTTGCTACCGGAGCAAAGGTTTCTTCAAAATCAATTCCTTCTATTTGAGAGTAGCCTTTGTAGACCAATCTGGCTTTGTTTTTGATTACTTCACCAACCTCATTTAGTTTGTTCCGGAAGACCCATTTGGTTCCAATCACATTCTTGTTTCTAGGTTTGGGAACAAGATCCCAAGTGTGATTTTTCTCAATTTGCATCAACTCTTCCTCCATTGCTTTGGTCCAGTTTTCATCATTGCAAGCTTCATTTATTGTCTTAGGTTCAATCTTTGAAATTAGACAATATTCATTTGAATTTTGAGCAATTCTCCTCCTTGTTTGTACCCCTTTATTTTTGTCACATATGATCTGATCTTCAGAGTAATTTAGAGTTACATACCTTGGAACTTTGGGAGTCTCTTGCAGTGCTGTTTCTTGATCAGGTTCATTCAGACAAACCTCTTCTTCCTGATTTACCGGATCAGTCTGAATCTAACTTTCAGGAAGGGATTGAGTTCCTTGAATCAGAACACCATCCTGATCATCTTCATCATATTCATAAAACCTTGAGGGCTTCTCAATTCCTTCATCAACCTTCACATTTGTACTTTCTATCATCTTTTTCAGTCTCTTATTGTAACACCGGTATGCTTTGCTTTGAGTGGAGTAACCCAAGAAAATTCCTTCATCACTTCTAGCATCAAACTTTCCTAGATCTTCATCTCTTTTGATGTAACACTTGCTACCAAATACTCTGAAACATCTCACAGTAGGATTTATACCAAACCAAAGTTCATAAGGAGTCTTACCAGTATTGTTTCTGATTTGAACTTAGTTAAGAGTGTAGACTATAGTGCTGACAGCTTCTCTCCAAAACATCTGAGGAACATTTGCTTCCATCATCATTGTCCTGGAAGCTTCCTGGATGGTCCGGTTCTTTCTCTCAACTACTCCATTCTGCTTTGGAGTCCTAGGAGCAGACAACTATCTCTTTATGCCATGCTTCTCACAAAAGTCTATGAATTCACCGGATGTGAATTCACCACCTCTATCAGACCTTAGACACTTCAGTTTCAATCCAGTTTGATTCTCTACCATAGCCTTGAAGATTTTGAACTTCTCAAAGGCTTCTGATTTCTCTTTCAGAAAGGTAACCCACATCATCCGGGAATGATCATCAATTAGTAACATGAAATATCTATAACCTTGCATACTCTTGATTCTTGTCGGACTATATAGATCAGTATGAACTAATTCCCATAATCTGGTAGAGGACTGATCTTTGCTTTTGAAAGAGACTCTACTTTGTTTACCTAGCTGACATTCTTTGCACAAACTATTTGTAGGTTTCACCAATTTTGGAAGATCTCTTATAGCCTGAATATTGCTTATCTTGATGATGTTATCAAAATTTACATGACACATCCTTCTATGCCATAGCCAACTCTGGTCAACTTGAACAAACAGACAACTTTTATTTGAACCAACCAGATGGAAGATATTACCTTTTGTTTGAGTACTAGATGAAATCTCAGTTCCAAAGCTTTCAAAGATCCTGCATCTTCCATTTTTGAACTGGAGATCATAACCTTTGTCTACTAACTGTCCAACACTGAGAAGATTGTGCTTCAATCCTTCAACATATAGTACATTACCAGTTTTGTTCTTTCATCAAAAGAAATAGTTCCCCTACCTCTGATTCACCTGCAGAATTGTCACCAAATTTTACCATTCCTCCTTCATACCTTTCCAAATCTAAGAACTTGTTCTTGTCACCTGTCATGTGGTGAGAGCATCCACTGTCAATAACCCAATCATCCTTTTCTTCAACTTGGGCAGCCAAAGCTCTTTCTACAACCTTATGATTGACAGATTCAGAGGATATTGGTTCTTCTTCCTTGATGGCAATAAACACCCATTCATTTCCTGATTTGTCTCCTATCTCTAATTCATCATCTGTTACTCCTTCATTATCAACTTCTTCATGAACATAATAACAGTTCTTTTGGAACCTTTGTCTGTTAGAGTTTGACCTTGCAGATCTTTCTGGACATCTTGAAGCAAAATGACCAATCTAATTACAGTTGAAGCACTTAAAAGGTAACTTTCCTTCATACTTACCAGATCCTCGTGGCAATCTCTTTGCAATGAGGGCTTCAAGATGAGCTGTTTCTGCTTCTTCCTCTTCCATGTCTTTCCTTGCTTGATCATACCATGACAGCTTCCTTGAAGAGTTTTCTCCCAGATCAAATTTTTGTTTGCCTTTCACTTAGGCACTGGCTTTGAATGCAGATTCAGTCTTGGGGGGATCATCTCCAAACTCTGTCATTTCAAATGCAGCCAGTTTGCTAGCCAATTGCTCTCTTGTGACAGTTGCATGGGCTCTGAATTCATCAATGGCAGCAACCTTGATCTTGTAGACAGCAGGAAGGGATCTGAGAATTTTGCAAACAATCTCATTTTCATCCAGAACTCCATCAGCATTCCTGATTCCACACACCAGCTCATTTACTCTTGGCATAAAGGTAGTGATATTTTCATCATCTCTCATCTTCAATCTTTCAAATTTCCCTTTAAGACTTTGCAACCTTGCACTCTTAACAAACTCATCTCCTTCATGCAAAAGTTCCAGTTTAACCCAGA
Source organism: Cunninghamia lanceolata (assembly GCA_027924645.1). Classification (NCBI taxonomy): domain Eukaryota; kingdom Viridiplantae; phylum Streptophyta; class Pinopsida; order Cupressales; family Cupressaceae; genus Cunninghamia; species Cunninghamia lanceolata. Next base: position 6,012,755 of record BSBN01000828.1, read on the forward strand.
TCTCATATATAGTTGGTAGGTCAATAACATTTGAGAGTTCTGAGTCAGACAATGCGTTTAGAAGAGCCTCTTTGGTCCGTAGATTGTTTTCAGCATCTGTGATTTCATTTAGTGTTGTCAGACCACCCTATGGAAGAACATATGCTTTTGTGACCATGGAGAAGTATGCTTTTCCCATACACTCCAAGTGACATTTCATGCGGCCTTTCTAGAGAGAGAAGTTGGTTCCATCAAACTTTGGACTGTCCTTCTTGTATGACGACATCCTGGATCTCCTCAAGCGGTTAATCTCCTTTTAGAGGAACTTAGCTCTGATACCAATTGTTAGATCTAGGGCGCACAACTAAGAGGGGGGGTGAATTAGTTGTACAAAAACTTGCTTCTACTTCAAACACTTGATTCTTCTTTGTTAGTTAATAGCATATCAGTTAACCATTCATGAAAGCATAATGCATAAACACAGGAGCAAATAAACATCAACACATTGGACACCAAGATTTTGACGTGGAAAACCCGGTTAAGGGAAAAACCACGGGGTGATTAACCCAAAGATTATTCTCTGTTAGAAGAATAAGAAAAAATGAATGTCACATGCCAATTAGGGCTCACTGCCTGAGCACACTGCTCACAAAGAGGCACACTGCCTACAAGAGACACACTATCTACAAAGTGATAAGAATCACAAACTTAAACTGGAGATTGACATCTTTACCATGCCTGGATCAGTTCCATTTAAGCCCGAGATACTTCTGCTCTGTCTTTCGCTCTTTCGCTATTCCACACTCATCCACTCCATGACACTTTGAAATGAACTCACAAACCTTTATTTATACAAGGCATTGTCTTAGGAACAATCATCTAAGTAGGCAATCATCCACAAGAACATTCGCAAGTTGGCAATCATCCACAAGAACATTCGCAAGATGAATAACTCATCCGGTCGGCCAGTCTGAACAAGAATATCTTCATCTAGAAGAATATCTTCAATTCCAAGCTCTAACACTAATGCGGACTAACAACACAACCTCAACATGATCCAAGAACCTTCACAAGCTTGCCTAAATGACCAGGTACATCTGCACTTCCTCTACTCACAGGAATCTCTTCTCCTCTTCATCTGGAACTTCAAGAACACAGTCTGTCACGACTGTCAAACTGAAACAGGTTCTTCCAGACCTCCAAACTTTGTACAAACTGAGATGACACATCACAAGGACATCCCAAACACTCTTTCCAACCTGCAAAGTCTGACAATGCACCTCCGGATCTCACCAGACCTTTTTGTAACACTCTGTCCCTCCGGCGCATCTCCCGGAACCGGTTCTACTTGACCGATCACAACTTTTTCATATCTTCATGCGGACCTCTGAAATCTTAACTGGATCATCTCAAGACTCATATCTACAAACCCTTTAATCCACATCCTCTAATCCTCAACCTATTGAGTACATTTGCCTTCTTCTCATCACTGTTCTTCATTGTTCCTGATTGAGACTAATTTTCTCAATATCCTCAGCACACAGCTCATCCAAACCTTCTTACCAATGCAATATGAGTATGTTGACATCAATGACAACATTGGTTAACCTTCATACTTGTAACATAGATTACTCATTGTGGTGCAGGTAAGATAGTTGAGTTCACTCCTGATTTAGTGATCATATGGGACTTGGAGAGCAGAGCTATTATTGCAGTTGGGATGGCTGATCATGCATCTCCCTTGTATACTTTCTCCCATTTTGTTTCTTCTGATGATGTAGATCCATTGATTGATATTCAGACTCATGCACCAAGTGTGAATCATGTTTTTGTGGAGAAGTTTGGTCACTTGAACCTTGGTGTTCTTGCATCTACTTCGGTTCATGGACTAGTGTTGAGCTTCCATCACCTCATCCTCCTACTACTTCAGTTGAACAGAATCATTCCAGTCTTTCAAACATAGCTTTGTGGGATACTTTCTTGGCAGGTATATCAGACTTGTTTTGTGAGTCTCATAGTGCAGATTTGGAGGACACACTTGAGGGGATATCTCTCCTCTTTGATGATAGTTACATCACAACTGTTATCCCATCTACTTTGTCTTTGGAGTCTGTTCTTCATGAGTCTACATAGGATTTTGGATTGGACACACCTCAGTGCATTGTGCCATTCCTTGATTCTGACATGTGGATACTTGAGTAGTTTTTAGAGATAACATATATCATGAGGCTTTTTCCCTCATACCTTGAGATGGAGTTTATTCTACATCAGCCTTTAGATTGGTTTCTTCCTAAGGGGAGAAATATTGTTTGTAGGTACAAGACACTTTCCAGCATTCTTCTTCAGGCATTCACCATTGGCACAGGAGCTACTTCATTGTGGGGGGGACCTATAGTCTAACTCTTTCTCTCCTATGGGGGGTATTTTATTGTATATATGTGATAGAAGTAGTCCTTGGGGGGTCATGTTGAGTCCTCCTACTATCACTTCTTTCATTGTTTCATGCATTCTAACTTTTGGAGAGGAGTTATTTCCCATGAGGTTTTCTCCTTTTCTCCACTTGAGATTTGTTGTACATGGGTACCTAACATGGCCTAGTAGCTGGGACCCATCCATCATTCCATCTTGCTTTAGTAAGCTACTCCCTAAGTTGCACTTAAGGGGGGCTGTTGGTGTGAACAGGGTTTTCACCTAACCGGTTTACCCTTGTGTGGATAATTCATCTTATTTAACTATTTATTAGTTAAATAATATTTGCACATCACACATAATTCACACATGTTAACTTAGTGAGTCTTCTAGTTGTCTAGTTATGTCTAGTTGTGTGTTGAGTTGTTGACAGTTGGAGTGAGTTGTCTTATCCTCCACATGTGCAATTAGTTATCATCCTCTAATTGTCACATGTAGGAATATCTCCACTTTCCACTCCACCTTTCACTCCACCTTTCTAGCTCTCACCTTGCCTTCATAAGCAAGGCTTTCTTCATGTAATGTAACAATAATCTAATAATCTCTTGTAATCTTTTCATTCATTGATAGAAGAGCATTATTCTCTCATTTGATCTCTCTTGTTCTTTCATTAAGTCATAGATCCTGGGTGGCTCCAATCATAGCCAACTCTAACTTTGCATACCTTTCCATGTGACTTGCAAGTTATTCTAAACAATGATTTCCTTTGTGAAGGCTCCTTGGTTGTTGGCACCTTGAGGAGTGTCCTCCTTATCATCAGTGTATCACCTACCTCAGGAGAAGTAGGCTGAAGTGGTGAATTGAAACTTTCACTATCCTCTTCATGCACTATTTGGGTTCTACGTTCACCTCCATGAGAACTTGATGCTTGATTGTCTAGGCACTTGAATGTAGGATGGACAAACTGATTATAGTTGTAACATTTCCCTAAGAAGGTGCTTGACCCTCTTCCTTGGCCACTAAATCTTCCTCTAGTATTAGGCCTTCTGCCTCTAAAATTGCCCCTATCACTTGATTCCTCTTTTTTCTCTTGCTGTCCACTTGTTTCTCCTTGTTGCTTTTGGAATTGTGTCCTTCCCCCAAAGTTACCTCTGCCTCTATTATTCTTTCCTCTACCCCTAGCCTGTTGTTCTTGTCTTCTTTTGATCTTCTCTTCTGCCCTTACTGCCAATTAGAAATGTTCCTCCACATTTCTAGGGGTGGCAAGGCTTATTTCATCCTAAATCTTAGCCTAAGCCCATTGATATACCTAGCAATTTTCTCAACCTCATCTTCATTGTGTCTTGTCCTCATGGTCAGCTTGTGTAATTCTTTAGTATAGGCCATAACATCTATTTCTTTTTGCTTTAAATTTTGCAACCTTCTAAAGGTTTGAATTGCATAATCCTTTGGTAGGAATTGGCTCTTCACTTTGGACACCATCCGGTCCCATGAACTGATTTTTGCTTTTCCTTTCCTCAACCTCTTTGATTGAACATAGTTCCACCATGTCAATGCTGGTCCCTTCAACTTGGTCTTTGCCAATTTGACCTTTTGCTCTTCTGGCATCTCTTTGTACTCAAAGTAGTTATCTAAAGAATCAATCTAGTCTAATACTTCCTCACTGTTCATTTTTCCTTCATACATGGGTAACTTTATTTTGACATCAGTGCTTTCTCCTTTCACAGTCTGCAGCATCTTCATAAACCTTCTATCATCTTGATCCATCTCTTCCACATTGGATCCCTCTTGAGGGCCTGCATTCTCATCCGCATTCTCTTGGTCACTCTCTTCCTCAATGACTCCACCTCTTCTCAAGTTTTCTTCTATGTATGCAAGTCTGGCTAGGACTCCATCTTGAGATTCCTTCATCATTCTCACTTCTTTAGTGAGGACTGGATTGTTTCTAGGAGGCATCTTGCAACTATTCCTCCTTCACACTTCAACTTTCTTCTTTCTTCCCAATTAGAACCTGAACCTAGGCTCTAATACCACTTGATGCAAAGCAAGGGAGGCTCCTCAAAAACACTTAAAAAGATTCATAAGATTCCATTGACTGACTATCCTAAAATGACAGGCTTCTTCTTCTACTAGCATGCTTATCAATGGTTGAGAATTGCACCAATGAGGGTCTTATGAGTTCACTTCCTTACTGAACTCTTACCACACCTTGACCTACTCTATTTTGGTAGACTAAGACCACTAAAGGTCTCCAAGAACTATGAGACCATACCCTTCTAGACGTTCCCTTGTAATCAATCCTAATTGCTTGTAGCCCTTAGAATAGGGTTTTTGAGGCATAACTTGCAGAATTCATGTCAAAGCCATGAATAAATTATCTTTATAGATACCCATTAATCCCCTACATGACATATTTGACATACGATATAGGTTCCTTTGGAACACAGGCCTCAAAACGTGATTGTTCCTACTATTTTTAGGCCTAATTAGGCCTCTTTAACAAAGCAAGTGTATGTTAAACTTACTCCAAACTTCCAAGACCTACTCTAGGGCATTAATTTGATTTAAAATGGATTTAATATTCTTGTTTGAGGGATCTTAGCTCATCCCAAGTCAACATTTCATCAAATCTCTACTCCACCTATGCTAGAAACTTAATACATGAGGATATTAGGTGCAAATGGATTCAAACACTCCTCTTTTCCAATCCTCTACTCCTACAATGCAATAAACAAGTAAATACAACCTAACTAAGCCCATTCCACCCATTTTTGGGTTATGACATAGGTGGAATGGGTCAAAGACCCATCGATTTTGCAAAAACTCTCAAAACTAGGGTTTTAGACCCAATTTTAGAAATTTGATTATAAAATGCTTCAAGAACAATTAATACCTTCCTAAATTGATTCAAATGAGAACTAACACCATTCAATTCATGATTTCAAACATTTGGGTTCATGACAGTACAATACGGACTGATACCAAGCGTTGGAACAACAAAAAATACAGAAAAATGCAGGAAACTCTGAAAAATCTTTATTTTCTTTCTCTCCAATCTTCTCCTATGATCTGCCTCAAAGTGTATGAGGCCTCAAAAGAATGTTTACATTTAAACTCCACATTTTCATAACTCCACCAATGTGGAAAAGCCAATAATAAGCCATAAAACAATCTGCCACTAAAACTGCTCAAAATAGACTATCCTAAATTTAAGCAAATGTTTAAGACACCAACCTCCACTACATTAAAAATGCCTTAAAAAAATTTATTACATCAGTTATGAAGAAAAATCTCCACCTAGGTTCATTATTGAGATCAAAAATTCAAAATTCGCCTTGATGTCTTGGTGTCCCTGCACCATTTCTGTAGCTTTGGATGTAGAGGACAATGTTGATAGTGCATGTGTCCTGAAATCTCACATAGTGTCCGCTTCTTTTTGTATCCTGAATCTTCAATATCCTCCAATCTTCCCTATAACTCTACTTTCTCTAGATCCAGTACTTGTAACCTACAATAACAAGGAGTGTGGGAGGGGGTTGTGGTGTTTAGAGGCTTGCCTTGATCAAGCCCCAAAGAGACATTCAAGTCTTCCGAACACTGTTGTTAGAGAGAGTGTATATCCTACAAGATAGAGGCCAAAATCTAAATGATAATGATGATAAAACATGATAAATGTCACCTTAATGATGAAGCTCTCATGGAAGGAAGAAGATCTTCAATGCCATGAGGAGAAGATGTAATCAAACCTACAAAAACAAACACAACAACAATGCTCTACTCTCCAACACAATTAGAATCACAAGTATGCCAATAGCTCACAATCATAAACATCTTCTAGTTTCTAAATGATAACCTACACATGCTTATATATGCAACTACAAAGATTCTTGTAGACACCTAAATTTGTCCCAAATTTGTGTATGTCTTGCAACACCTCGTCAAAAATATTATCTAGACATCATGTAGCATTTTGTCCTAAATCCCACTCTTAACCCCACTTATTCCATTAGCCAATTAATTAAATAAATTTTATTTATTTAATTAAAATCCCATTCAATCCCATCCTTATCCTACTTAGCCAATTAATTAAATAAATTTATTTATTTAATTAATATCCAACTCATATCCCAACTAATTCAAATATTTTATTTGAATTAAGTTCTCATTATAAGCCGACTTTCCAATTAATTAAATAAATTTTATTTATTTAATTAATTTATCTTATCATTTAGCCGACATGTGTGCCTCTTTCATTTAAAAAAGATAAGTGGTACTACAGCCTTTTATTTAATATCTTTCACATGTAGTACTTTTTATGTACACAAGCACACATGAGCCCTATTCTCCTTGACACTTGTCAAATGACTACAACTCCCTTGAAGAGTGGGATAACCTAATCAATCCTAGCCGTCCACATCAATCAATTAGCTTTTTAATCTCAGCCGTCCATTGGAACCAATCCTTTTCTATAAATCAAACCCCTCACAAGCCATTAGCATGCAGGGAGCTTCAAGTAACATTATTCTGCCAAATTATCCAAAATGCATTAAGCTTCAAGTACCATTATTCTGTCAAAATATCATTAGAGCCTTTGCATCCTTCAGCTATCATCTTCATATCATCTTCATCTTAAGGTTATGCTGCAGAAATGAGCACCCAACATTCCTCCAACAATAATCCTTCAAAATCTTGCATGCTCATGCGAGGTGGAGAAGAGCAATGGAGATAAATCAAGCATAGCATGGAGATCGGTTTGCATTTACATTTGTTATTTTGATTTTCATGTTGTCTTGTGCTTCATTGTGCATTGCTAGGGTTTTATCATGGTTGTTTATTCATTTGCCCTGATTTGCAATTTTACCCTAACTACAATTCTCACCAAGAATTTCGTAATTAAAACTTGTGATGTCAGCCTAGGACCCAAATAATGGTCACAAACCTAGCATTTGAATTTAGGGCAAACCCAAAATAGGGCTGGACTAGGGTGCTAGCGCCCAAGTCCACCCCCTATCTTTGTTCTAGGATAATCAAAATAGTCCCCCTTAGGTCCCATTTGTCACAAGGCCCGAGGGTTTTCTCATCAGGAGTCTGCATTATCATGCAAGATTCTCTAAATGCAATCTAAAGACCCGGGAGCTTAACCTTAAGAGGAAAAAGCCCCCAAGGGTGCATTTTTTTGACATAACAAATAGAAAGCAAGAATGTAATGTATGTCATTTTTACAATAGGAGAAAATATATCACCATAATCAACACCCTCAACCTGAGAGCAACCTTTCCCAATCAACCGTGCTTTGTAATTTTCAATACCTCCATCTAAACCAGTCTTTTTCTTGAACACCCATTTGCAACCAAAATGTTTTCATCCTTCAGGAAACAACACTAGGTCCCATGTATCATTCTTTTTCAAAGATGCCATTTATTCATCCATAGAAATCTTCCAAGAATCTGTATCATTCATACCTAATGCCTCTTCTACAAATCTAGGTTCGTCTATGTTAGTATTCAAAGAAAGCATACATCTCCAGTCATCAAGTGAATACCTTTAAAGTGGTTGTCTATGCTTTGTAGACCTTCGAACAAGTTGAGTTAGAGGTTCTTCCTCCTCTTCTAAAGGTTCAGAGCTAGATGAGTTATCCTCAATTTTGTGTCTATCTAGGGGCTTCGATTCAAAAATTTCTCAAGTGTAGAATGGAGTTGAATCGCATCTTTCTATTCACTTTGTTCTAGCTGCAATATAACAAAAGAAGGATTAGTTTCTCTAAAAATAACACCTCTATATATTATCTTCTATGCAATAGGGTCCCAAAGCTTGTATCCTTTCACACCATAACTATACCCGATGGAGATACATTTCACAACCTTGTTCTCCCACTTTGTTCTCTTCTCCTTTAACACGTGCATATGCCTCACAACCAAAAACTCTAGATGTCTCAGTGAAGGCTTGTGCCCCACAATGCCTCCATAGGCATTTTATCAACAAGAGATGATGTAGGATACCTGTTAATCAGGTAGCAAGCACTAGAAACAACTTCAAGCCAAAACCTTTGTTCTAGACTAGCACCACTAAGCATACTCCTAGCCTTCTCTATCAGTGTTATGTTAATTCTTTTTGCAACTCCAATCTGCTGTGGAGAATACATAGTTGTCTTTTGTCTTTGAATGCCACAATCTTTATAGAACCTATCAAAATCATTAGAGAAAATTTCATCACCATTTTCAGTCTTCAAACATTTTATTTTCTTTCCAGTATGCAACTTAACCATTTATTTAAATTCTTTAAATCAACTGAAAACTTCAGATTTATTCTTTAGAAAATATACCCATGTCCTGCTATAATCATCAGTAAATGAAACATAATATGTGGATGTCATAATGGAAGGGACATCTACAACACCAAACACATCAGAATGAATAAGATCCAATACACCATGAGATTTATGAGAACTCAAGTAAAATTAAACATGGTTTTATTTACCATAAATGTAATGCTCACATAAATCAAAATCAAGATTACAATTAGTCAACCCTTCAACAAGCTTTTTATTTTTCAATGTGCTTAGACCCTTTTCTCCTATGTGGCCTAATCTTTGGTGCCATAACATAGTCTTCTATGCAAGCAATTTTGATTCAGAAGAAAGAGCACCCTTAAGTACCCAAAAGCCACGACCATCCATTGAAAATGAAACCCTCTTCTTTTCTAATGAAGTGGTCACAAATTTTATTTTCACAGAAGTACTATTACACTGAACAATGCATGCATCAATCTTATACAATGTGCCAAATCTGACACCTCTAGTAATCACCATAGCACCTCTTACCATCTTGCATCTTGAATTAGAAAAGACTACCTACACACCCACATATATTAGTTTTCTCATAGATAATAAATTTCATGCTAATCCAGGGATATGCAACACACCATTAATCATTTTTATTCTACCATCAAGAAATATGATTTTAACTTTACCATGACCAACAATATTTAAATGAGAATTATCACCCAAGTATACCTTACCTCCATCAAATTCTTCATATTCAGAAAACCAATCTCTATTAGGGGTCATATGGAAGGATGCACCTAAGTCAATTAGCCATGCATCATTACCTACATGAGTGGCCAAAGCTATAATGGACACATCACCATCTTCCTTCTTAGACTCAGAATCATAATCAAATATATTCTTTTTATTCTTCTTTTCTTCTTTACACTCCTTACAAAAGTGTCCAAGCTTACCACAATTCCAACACATAACTTTGGACTTTCTAGGAGATTTGGATCTCCCTTTGGACTTGGATTTGTCATGCTTCTTTATCTTCTTCCATTTTTCTTTGGGTCTTCCATGAACGCTTAGGGATTCTTTGGTACTAATGGATACCTTCCTCCTCATTTATTCAAAAGTAAATAACCCACAACATATTCAACTTTTAAGACAAAAGTAATCCCAATTGCCTTAACAAGAGAATCCCACAAATAAGAGAAAGAACAAAGCATGATCTGACATCTCTCCTCATGCATTTTTATACCAACTAATGCCAATTGAGCCACCAACATATTGAATACTTCTAGGTGGTCTGCAATTCTTCCACCCTCTTCCATCCTCAAGGAATATAATTTCTTCCTCAAGAAAATCTTGTTCACTAAAGATTTGGCTTGATATATCTCATCGAGTTTATTCCATAGTTTCTTTGTAGAGAGCTCTTCATGGACATTGATTAAAACAAAGTCTATCAAGTGCAATGTGATTAGACCCTTGGCTTTACGATCCATAACATTATATTCAATAGTCAAAGTATCATATGTGGGCCTTGAAACATTCTCATCAATAGCATTCCAAAGATCTCGATCAATTAATAGATCCTCCATCTTCAACTTCCACATCTCAAAATTGTTACCAAATTTTTTTTCTACCTCTATTCTCCCTAATGTGCTTGCCATCTAAAAATCCCTACAACAAGATCATAAAGCATCGTCTGCACAAGCTCCCACTCAAAACTAGATTAGTTCAAAAAACCCAACAACCCACAACTGAAACCAAAGGTGATCAAGCTCTGATACCACTTGTAAGGAAGCTAAGGTATTTGGACAACTTCTTACACTAATCTTAAGGGGAGGGATATGCATTTAACTTTTTAGATTTTTACAATAGTTACATAAATAAACACCAATATAAATCATACCACAACACAATAATTACACGGGGAAACCCTTTCAGGAGAAAAATCACACACTCCAAAGCCACCCAATATATTATTCAAGAATCAAGAAGATTACAATATATTTACAGAGAAAAATTTCATATGAGTATAACCAACTAGAGATCCAGAAGCAACTCAACATCTATAAGACTCTTACACACAACCTCCATCTCAAACTCTTGATATATAGGAGATACAACATAGTAAACTATCAATGGTAATTACAAAACCATGAGCCAAACCCACCCAAAAGTGACACCCAAATTATCTCCAATCAAAGATGCCTTGTGATGTGTCAAATCACACAACAATATGTGTAACTCTCCCCTTTACAACTCTTTTAAGTGTCCAACATGTTTTCACTTTTTCCAAAATAGGAGGCCTAATTTTTAGAGGCCATAACTTTTAATTTGGGTGTTTGATTGATGAACCTTTTGATGCACCATAAAGCTTGTGAAGAGCTATATCATGCTATAACCCACTTCACTAGTTATGAAAAACTTTTAGGGCATTTAGGCACCTCTAAGTGCCTCAATTCTGAGTTCAAAACTTTTCTAAGAGTTTCAAAAAATGGAAACTTTAATATCTTGCAATCCAGGTATGATCTTGAGTCGAAACTCTCCCAGATGTTTACTTGGCAGTTCTACACCTTTTGGGAAAATTTTGTGTCCATCCATACTCAAATGCAGATTTACTAAAAATAGTAACTTTGGGCAAATTTAGGGTCCATCCGTACTCAAATGTAGAGTTAGTAAAAATAGTAAGCCCTACCATTTTTAGCCCCTTTTGGAAACTTTGAAAGTTCTAAACCATTCTTCAAGATAAAAGGGTATTAAAAAAGACACCTTTCCTAACAAGACAAGAAATAAATTTTATTAGCACTCGCTAGACTTAGATCAAAGATGACCAACAAGAAAGGCCTGCGGTGAAGGAAAAGGCTCCAAAATAGAAGATGATTCTAAAGATAACTGGACTCCTAGTATTTCTCAGTTGTTGCATGTGTGTGCTTTGTACCTTAATTTCTTTGATACATTGTTAGTCTCTTAGCTTCAAGCTTAGATTTATCTCCACTCGAGAGTATGAACAATCAACAACCTTTTCTCTTTCACTTTTTTTTTGTATTTTGTAGTATCTCACTTGAATCTCTCATTTTTTTGATATTTTTATGCTTTTGATTGGATGCTTTGAAACTTTATGAATGCTTTGGATGTTCAACAACTTTGGTCTCACTTTTTCTCTCACACTTATTTTTTTATCACTCATTTTTTTATTCACTCGTATTTTAGATTGATTCTTGCAGAGTTATGATCCCCCTGACATTTTTGGCCAAGAAAGATAAGGGGCTAAGTGCCACCAATATTTTTCATCAGCCAGTCAGACTTCCCTTCTACTAAGGAGGAATGGGGAAGGTCTACTTGCAAGCTTCTATTGAGTATTGTAGGTTTGAAGACTGACTTTTCTTAGACTTAATAACATGAATCGTTAAGACTGGGATCAATGTAGAGCTAAGATCTAGGCTTTGATTAGAATCATTCGGGAATGTGGTAGGGGAATGATAAGTGGTAAACATGATTTATTATGGGACCTCAAAGGCTCAAAAGGTCAACCCATACCTAAGAAACCTTAGAATCCTTACTAGAACAAAATCAAATAAGAGCATGACACTCACAAAATGCATGATGAAATAGAATGAGGAATGCAAAATTTTGATTTTTCATGATTTTATTCTTTTTATGGATTTTTTAATTTTTTTTTTTTTGGATTTTATAGGCTTTTACAATGTTTTGAGATGTTGAACTCTTGTCCTTCATTATACACAAGAGGTAGCATCATTTCTAACATCTTCCTTAACTATATATGGATCTATCCAATTTGGTCTAGACTTCACTTGAAATTCTTTGCAAGGACACTCAAAGAATTGGTGTAAAAATGTCTTTGTATTCATTGAGGAGTTTTGTGTACTCACATGTTTCATTGTTTGATGATTTTCCCCCTAGCTTTATCATTTTATTTTCTTGTATAGTTTCATTAGTTTTGAACTTTTGAGGGACAATTTAAAGTGTTGATGACTCTCCTAGTTTCTATGTGGGTTCTAGTTCTTCTTTTTGTTTAGTTGTAGTCTTGACTGTATGAATTCTCATGTCTAGCTTGATCGGAATAGCTGCTAAGTTGAATGGAGCATAAGAATTTATTGATTGGGGATCGAAAGGAAATTCCCCTGTTACTCCATTTCCTATACATTTTGAGGTCTTGTCTATGTTTGCAATTTGTTTTGATGTCTCTTTTTCAAAAGTGTTGATTTTGGGGTCATTAGTGGTTTCTATGGTCATTCCCTTCTTTTTGTTTCAACTCCATAAAGACTGAAAGGATTAGGGTCTCCTTTGATGACGTGGGTTTGTCCCATATGGAAGTGTATACACCTAAAATTGGCATGACTCTATTTAAATAAATATTTTAAATATTTATTTCATCATTCACATTCTTCTATCAATAAATAAATAAATTTATTTATTTATCTGATTCATCTCCTCTCATATTATTAAATAAATTACATTTATTTAATTAATTAAATTCATCTACATCAAACTTCATTCTTCTAAATAATTGAATAATTTTAATTATTTAATTAAAATCTTTTATTCTTCCAAATTTAAATAAAATGCAAATTTTATTTAAATAAAATCTTAAATACCCACTAAATAAAATATACTTTTATATTTTATTTTTCTCTTCAAAAATATCCACAAAATAAAATATATTTCTATATTTTATTTATTCCCCTCATTTATCTACAAAATAATTAAATAAATCTTTTTTATTTAATTACGTATTCTTCTTCAAAAATCATTCTTATCTTCTAAAACTACTTTCCTCTTGTCATACAAAAGAAAAAGCAGTTTTAAAGCATCTTTAAAGCAAACTTTCTCTTAAATTAGAAAAATAAATTCTAAATTAAGAAAATCAAATCTCATCCTCATTAAGAGAGGAGTTAACTCAACAAAGCTACTTTTCGAATGACACATGTCTTTCTTCCATTTGTTGCACGTTCCTCAACTATCCTCCTCCATTGATCTTCTCTTTTCTTCTCAACCATTGATCTTCTTCTACCCATCTCTATAAATACAACCTTTCTCTTCTTCATTTCATAAATCCATAGCTTGAGCGAACTTATGCTGCAGAAATACAAGCGCGCCTTTGGCATTTCATAGCACTTCATATTCATCCTCTCATATTTGTGTTTGAAACTCATTTTCAAATACAAACAAGTATCCTAGCCATTCTACTCTTGTCATCTTCAACAAGCAAGGGAGCACACGCTTCTAAGGGCTTCACATTTATCAAGATCAAGAGCTGATAGGTGAACTATGGAAGACGCAAGGTAAAGGTGTAAGTATCATTGTTTGTTATTGTATTCTCCTTTTTATCTTCAGATTTCATAGATGTATTGGGTTTATTATTCTTTGTAGATTAATCCATTTTCCCCTTCACATTTTAGTGCCCACTGTGGGGCCCTTGCCCCTTTTCTAATCAAAATCTAAGTTTTATTGTAGACAGGTTCCGTACAGGTGTCGTATAGGTTTTTAACAGAGTCGTTTGGTGCATATACCCTTTGATTCGATGCATTTGACTCCTGTTACACCGCATCCATACTCCGGTGCATCAGACCTCTGAAACAACGCATTTGCCTCCTGATCCGCTGCATCCATACTACGGCGCATCTGACTCCTAAAACAGTGCATATACACTCTGAAATGGCACATACACTTTGAAATGGCTCATATACACTCTGAAATGGTGCATATACGCTATGTTTTAGTGCATATACACTATGTTTTGGTGCATATGACCTCTGATACGGTGCATATGTTACATCCTGCAGCGCATCTGTTTTGCAGTGAATTTTAAGAAAGTTGTTTTCTTCACCAAATGCTCTATTTTTTATGAAATCTAGGCAAATTTGTACTCAAAATTTATGGAAATGCCCCCCCGGACACAATGGTGAGGTTAGATTTGAGCTAAGAGATCATCTACACACATTTTTATCCAAATCTTAACAAACTAGGGTTAGAAAATGCAAATTTCTGCAAATCGATTGTTTCATTCTGCGCATATGTCCTCTGATTTGACGCATCTATTAAAATAGCACATATATCTCTTGTTACAGTGATTTTAACACCTGTCTTAGCACTTTTGTACAACGGCGCATGCAAGTTCTATTTCTGTGCATTCAAACTACATTGCAGCGCTTCTGTTCTGCTCTTTATTTTTAGGGTTTGTCTGATTTTGTGTGTTGGAGCTAATAATTATTTTGCAGGGTTAGTGGCTGGATTAGATCATTTAGATGCTTTGCCTAGTTCATTTAGACTAATTAGGGGAAAAGTAAATAAGTGCATTGCATACAAACTTCACATAGTTCATAACTAGGAAGAAAGTAACTGAACCCATTGCTATCTTTGCATTGTTAATTTATTTTCCTAGTTAGACCACTACTATCTTTACAAATGGGAAAATGAACATTGCTATGTCTTAAACACTTCCAAGTTAACAACCGCATGTGTGCACAAGTAGAATAGCCCATTTAGTTTTTCTACTTTTAACTAGGTTGGATTAATCATTGTATTCTGTGATTGTGAATGACAATAGGCTTATGCTCTCCCCTTAACTAGGTGACCAAAGTGCCAGACTTGTCATTCTATTTGTTAAACCTTTAGGGGGGCCTACCCTTGGATGCACACTTGTCCAAGTGGGAATGACCCTGAGTGGTAATAGGCTAAAGCCAAGCCCTACCAAGCCACTTAAAATAAATTGTGCTTGAGGTGAAAACCTCCTGCAACGAGTGTTGCTGTGTTACACCGACGACCAACCTCCCCCAAAACGCTCTAAGGCATAACCCTTTGAGGCTGGGAGACTCCATAATAGAGAGTAGTGCCGCCATATGTGTAACCACTTGAATGGTTTCCCTGACTAAGAACCAATTGTGTAGCAAGCCAAAAACCTCTATTTGTTGATGCAAAGGGCAGAGCTCTTAAAGCGGCCTTGATTCATGTGATTCTTAGTAGAGGTAGCAGGGACAATCCTAAGGTTTGGTGTGGGTACGAGCCTAAGGAAACCTGAATCTAGTATGCGTGAGATGTGAGTACCGTGGAGGGGAGCCAGTGCTACCAAATTCTAGAGCTATATGCTTTGAGTAAGTACAGCTAGAGGATTCAACAAATATTGTCCTACCCAGCCTAGGATGTACTTGTATTGAGTCAAAATAGTCTAAAAATACAAAAACATAATAACAAAAGATAAAAATCATGAAAACTTCTATGTGTTTGTTGTGTCTTCACCATAATTGAACATCAGAATTCTTAAAAACACCAAGTTTCAAACCAAAAAAAATAGAAAAATCCTGAAAACATTCAAAAATTTTCCAAAAACTTTGAAAAAACCAAGTAAAAAAACTAGAATTGCACATTTGAAGCATCACCAGTGTTGCGCATTTGATTCGACTATCAGCGCATTTAAACTCTATTGCGGCGCATTTGAAGCATCACCAGTGTTGCACATTTGATCCGACTTGTAGCACATTTGCACTATGTTCTGGCGCATTTGTTTTTGTACATCCAAACCCGTAAGCTTTTCCGGTCTTATGTCAATGGCAAACCAATTAGAATATTGGTCAAAAACTCCAATAGCTGCAATTGCAAATAAGCTTAGATCCCTCGCCCCAAAATTGTATAGCAATTTCTCAACAAGTCCAAGTCTTACAACAAGAAACAGCAATCTTGCAAGCTGAACGTGCCAGTACCAGCTACGCCTCATCCCAAAATCGTATATCCTTTTCCCATACTCATGACAAGGCAAGCACCACCTCAAGTCAGAAATCATATACCACCCCATCTACTAGTCCTCCTTTGACACCTTCTAAGACACATATTCCAAAACATACTGGTTCTACACCAACACCACCATCTAGTTCCTCAAACTCTAAATGGATGACCCAAAAAGGATCAGATGAGTGGTGGGAAAGAGTTTTGCCAAATTTATATAACTAGAGAAAAGCTAGGGAGAAAGCTAAATCCCCTCCTTCACCTATCCATACTCCTACGAATGATGTGATCCAAGGGCTACTAGTAGAGAGTCAACCATGTCCCCAAATTCTGGTCCTTGACCTTACCAAAGATTCTTCCAATCCTATGTCAAATCCTACAACACCTTCATGTCATCTTCAAACCCTTGAGCTTATCGAAGAACCTCCTACCATGAACCAAAGTCAAAGTCCATTGAACATCCATGTTGTCAACCAAGAATCTATCCAAGAGCTATCCACTTCCATTCAAGAAGACCAAGAGCTATGTCAAGAGCACACCTTAGAGCATGTGGAAACATCCACCCTTTGTCTAAATCAAGATCAACACCCCCATCCAATTTCAAACCATTCATAACCTTTATCTCTTCCATGATCAAGATAATACCTATGAAGAAGCTATCCATGAGCAACTTGATCCTATACATGGGAAAGAGATCCAATTCCAACCCATTCATAATCTATACCTTCTCTATGATCCAGATACTACCTTTTATGAAGAAGATGTCCATGAACAACTTGATCCCATACCCCTTCATGAGCAAGAAACCTCCATTACTTCTATCCCTCTTACATCTAATCCCATCCATGATCCAACAACTTTTGCTTCCTCTAATGAGACACTTGCCTCCCAAGTGCACATGAATGATCAACCCAATAACTTAGATCCTAAAGAGCATAATGATGATCAAGATTCTAGTGATCCTTCACCATCCATTATTGACCAAGCTACAAATCCATCATCTTATAACCTTGGGCTTACTACCTTCATGCATGAATGTTCTTCCTTAGAACACCAACAACCATTATCTGCTATCTTGCCTTCCTCATCCAATAAGGAACTCACTGCTAGTGCACCTATACATAATCCCATGGTCCACCACATACTCCAGAATATGAACTATCAAGGTAAAGGCTTAGGCCTTCATGAACAAGGTATTTTGGAACCTATCCATGTCAATGTTCCTCCACCTTCATACGGCCTTGGATACATACCCCAAGGTGAGAAATCTCAAAATGTTGTTACTTCCTCCACTCCTCCTAAGTGTACTACTTTCCATCGCAAACCCTATCATATCCCCAAAACATATGTTGCCATTCCACCTCCATCATCCTACATTTGTCAAAAGCATGTGACCATACACCTTCCACCATCCAATCTACCTCTGCTACTTCCAACTCCTAATAGCCTTCCATGCATCCTAACTCCACTTCTTCCAACACCTTATCCATCCATCTATAAATCCTCTAAATATCCCAATCATGGCCTACAGATGCACATGTTGTCTAAACAACAAGCTTCCACCAACATCACTTCCACCATCCCTAGAGGATTCAAAAGGACAAATCTGGATGCCCCTACCTATAAAGTCAAAAATCCTAAGCATCCTCATCACCTAGGATACAAAAGCTAAGAATTAAAGAATTATCCATATCAAAAGCTGTATACACCCATACACCTCAATGCCAAACTGAAAAAGGTGTGGGTCCCCAAGTAACAACTAATTACCTCTGAAGCTGCACAAAAGCTGCATACACCCAATCCCATACCTTCACAAGAGAAGTCTAAAAGAAAAATGGTTTGGGTATATAAGCAAAAAGCCCTCAGGTCAAATGAGGCATCCACCTCTCGTGAATCCCAACCATCCACTTTCTCCTCTATTATCCAAAAATATCCAATCTTTTCATCCCACAAGACAAGTAAAAATCAGAAAAATACTAAGTCTATGTGGGTCCCTAAAGGCCTATATAATTCATCTACCAAGCAAAAGTCTTCATTGCTTCCCACACCACCTGCCTATCATAAGCTTCAATGTTTATCATGGTATGTGCAACCGTTGGTCATGGTTCCCTTCCATTCCACAACACTTCCATATAACTCCATCTCCCCTCCCTACCACTACTATCCTACATATCTTCCTCATCCTATGGTCCATGCTTTTGCATAAACTTTCCTTCCATCCTTGCATAAGTCCTTCTGTATTTTGCATCATCATCTACTATCGCACCTTCCATAATCCACTATCTACCTACTTCGTCTCACTTTTATGCAATCCCCTACCAACATCTATGAGCACACTTGACATGGTCCATGCGATGATATCTTTCTAGCGGGACTATCACCTTTCAAGGAACTAGATATCAGAGTCCCTCTCTTCCATATTCCACCTTCTCCAAATATTCAAAAAAAATAAAAATGAAAAAAGTAAAGAAAAATCCCTTCAGCCAACGGTGAAAATCTGGCAAATAGATGCCTTAGATAAGTACCATGATGAAAACCTGGCAAACATGCATCATGTGTAAGTTGATCTCCTACGTCACCTACACTTGGGGGCACCTTGTCTCATTAGCATATCACTTTTCTCCTACCAGTTTCCTTTCATAGCATTTCCTATCCTATTCCTCTATCCATTACACACCTATACTATCTAGTCCGTCCATCCTAATCTTCCATTCCTCTATTTTTCTTGATCTTGACAAATGTTTTAGATGTCTCTTGACATACCTTATCCCTCCAATAACATACAAATCCTTCATTATCCTCTCATCGTCCTTCGTCGTAAGCTTCGAGTTATTCCTATGCGACATAGTCCTTGGAGATCACATCCTTGATTCCTCCTATCCACTATTGCCCATCCCCATACATACCCATTTCATTCCTTATCACCCATGCATCTACCTATCCGTGGTGTTTCCTTGTCATCAGTATCATCCTCTCCATATCTAATCCATAGTTGTTCGATATCTGATCCATGTCTGTTCCATATTATGTCTCATCCAATCCATATCTCAGTATCATAGGGTTCACCCTGAACTACATTGCCTCTGTGTCATCACGTAGGCAAGGCCATTATCAATGCGCCCCCGAGGCTCCACTTTACCATCCATCCTAGATCTAGTCCTTCTATCAATTTGAGTCCATGCTATTTCTGCACCACTTTGCCATCGCCTACGTCTTAGGTCCGCTAGGGTTTACCCCGAACTACGTTGCCTCTGCGTCGTCACATAGGCAAGGCCATTTAGCAATGAGCCCCCGAGGCACTAGGTCAGTCCTTTAGGGCCCATCTCTCAATGTTTGTCTGTCGTCTCACCCATAATAAGTCAATCTTTGTCTAAATTGGGGGCAACTCCTTGACCTAATTGCAGATTTGGATTCTTGAATGCCACTTTTCTAAGAGGATACCAATAAGGATTGCGATGCCTTTCACTAGGCAAGCAAGCATAGCAAAAACAAGCTACCCCAACCAAAAGTCTTGACGCAAAACATCAACCTATCCAAAATGAAGTAGGGTACCATACCAAAAACACTAAAACTGATTCTATATCAATTATGGCAAAAGACACATCTAATGCAAGAATGTTTTGTCAACAGGTTAATTTACAAGGTCTTGAATTTTTGTCATTATGTCTTCCTATGCTACTCAAGGATGCCAAAAGCTAGAGATGCTATGATGGGGGAGATAATCATTTTCTTTGTCTGCTGCTTGTGGATTAACCTGTATTAATGTGACGACTTTTTTCTAACGACATGATCAACAAAAGATCATTGAGGACTCCGAGGTCTGAACATGAAAAGGGGCAATCCTTGTCTGTTAAAACGCAAGAAGTACTCAGGTCATCTAGATTTAAGTTTGACTAGATGCTTGTATCAACTTTCTATATCAAAATTCGTGTAAGGAATGCTTAGGTCATCTCGGTTTAATTATACCTCGATTCTTGTACTTCCTTCCAACATTTCAAAAAGTTAAAAATACCAAAAAAGAGCCCAATGATGAAAGCAAAGTACTTGCAATATCAAGATGACACGTATCCATATCCATATCCATAACGTATCCAATTGCATTTCATATCCATATCCATATCCCATGCAATAAAGATTCCATGCAGAATATCAATGTTTGCAAAAGCTTGTGATTTCTTCTGTCAAGTCATTTCTTCTATCGATCAAATTTCTATCTATCTTCATATCTCTTGTCAACAGTTCTAGCTGTCAACTTGGGCAGCGATCCAAATGCAAGTCTATCCTTAATCCATACCAATCAAGTCAAGTGAATCTTGTTAAATGATCCAATCACAATCAGTGGTCTTGATCCTAATCTTGTCGTAAACCATATCAATCAGTCATAACTATCCTTCGTGTTTCTCTAGGGATATATCGTTCCCTGCCATGACAACACTGTCATATATTGTTATCATATCAAATGTCTTAGACAGGATGTTGCATTGTCAAAACCAGATCCGGAGTCTTATACGACATGTTTCATTCCTAAAACTAGACATCATCGATCTATATCATTGGTTTACCGCTTGACCAGGGCAATAGCTTGCATGTGTCATCATTTTATCTTGCATCACATATCATTCACCTCTTTCTTCTGCATCCAACCATTTCTTCTCCTATCAACCTTCTTCATCGTGAGATTGTCTGTCTCACGCCTTCTGCCATCTCCCCGTCAACGAGGGGGCATCCTGTCGTTAAACTTGTACCAGGGGCAAACTGGGGCATGTATCACTGTCAAAAATTCTTTTTCTTTGAAACAACGTGATAAAACACATTGCATCAAAGAGGGGCAAAATGTATACACCTAAAATTGGCATGACTCTACTTAAATAAATAATTTAAATATTTATTTCATCATTCACATTCTTCTATCAATAAATAAATAAATTTATTTATTTATCTGATTCATCTCCTCTCATATTATTAAATAAATTACATTTATTTAATTAATTAAATTCATCTACATCAAACTTCATTCTTCTAAATAATTAAATAATTTTAATTATTTAATTAAAATCTTTTATTCTTCCAAATTTTAAAAAATGCAAATTTTATTTAAATAAAATGTTAAATACCCACTAAATAAAATATACTTTTATATTTTATTTTTCTCTTCAAAAATATCCACAAAATAAAATATATTTCTATATTTTATTTATTCCTCTCATTTATCTACAAAATAATTAAATAAATCTTTTTTATTTAATTATGCATTCTTATCTTCTAAAAATACTTTCCTCTTGTCATACAAAAGCAAAAGCAGTTTTAAAGCATCTTTAAAGCAAACTTTCTCTTAAATTAGAAAAATAAATTCTAAATTAAGAAAATCAAATCTCATCCTCATCAAGAGAGGAGTTAACTCAACAAAGCTACTTTTCGAATGACACATCTTTCTTCCATTTGTTGCACGTTTCTCAACTATCCTCCTCCATTGATCTTCTCTTTTCTTCTCAACCATTGATCTTTTTCTACCCATCTCTATAAATACAGCCTTTCTCTTCTTCATTTCATAAATCCATAGCTTGAGCGAACTTATGCTGCAGAAATACAAGTGCGCCTTTGGCACTTCATAGCACTTCATATTCATCCTCTCATATTTGTGTTTGAAACTCATTTTCAAATACAAACAAGTATCCTAGCCATTCTACTCTTGTCATCTTCAACAAGTAAGGGAGCACGCGCTTATGAGGGCTTCACATTTATCAAGATCAAGAGCTGATAGGCGAACTACGGAAGATGCAAGGTAAAGGTGTAAGTATCATTGTTTGTTATTGTATTCTCCTTTTAATCTTCAGATTTCATAGATGTATTGGGTTTATTATTCTTTATAGATTAATCCATTTTCCCCTTCACAGGAAGAAGTGTATTTATTGAAATAATGTGGAGGGAACAACCCTCATCCCATGGATCCAAGGCCTTCCTAGGATCATTTTGTAAGTGGTTTCTTCATTGATGACATAAAATTTAGTTGGAGAGTTTTGGGACCCAATGTGATTTGAAGATTGACCTTACCCATGGTTTGAATGTTTGGGTTATCATGAATTCTAAGGATGGAAGTTTGTTTTGTGATTTGAGTTTTGTCATAACCCATTCTTTGAAGAAGTAAAAAGGAGACCATGTTGATTGTAGCCCCATCATCTATCATCACATGTTTAATGGAATAGTCATTAACTTGGACTATCATATGGAGGGGGAGATCACCTTGTTTAGTTATATCATCATCTAAGGGTAAATTTTCAAAATCAAATATTGAAGTACACTTTTCATTTGGAGTGTTTTGAACTAGATGGCTTAGATCTAAGGCTTTGAGGAGAGCATTCTTGTGCATGAGAGAACTCTTGAGAAGTTCAAGCATGTGAGAAAAAATTAAATTGTTGGATGTGTCGTCAAGTTGTTCTGGTTGTTGGGTGACACAAATTTCTTGATCCTTATCTAATTCCACAAGGCCTAAGGTATTTTGATCAAAGGAATTTTGATGACTTTTGGGACTATTTCTTTCATCTTGTGAGAATGTGTCCATGAATGTTTGTCGTTGACATTTTGGGAGGTTTGATATGAAGCGATGGAACTCCCAACATGATTTGATATCATGTACCCTTCTCTTGTGAAATGGGAAGTATTTATCATGGTTGTAATCTTGAGGCTTACGATGATTTTTGTATGACTTCTTGTTGATTTTTAGGGGATAGTTGTTGGCATTTTCGTTTCCCAAATTTATATGACTATTTTAGTCACAATTGTTGTTCTCAAATGGTGAAGTGTTTGTTGACCCATTTATGTTCTGATTGTCCATCGAGGATTTGTTATTTCTATCATGGTTTATGAACCTTCCATTAACATCATACTCCCTTCTTCCACTATTAGTAGTGGCTTGGTCAATTCTAAGGTCACTTTCGAGCCCTTATTTGTATAATTTGTAAGGGAGTTTTTGAACTCCTTGTATGTCATTGTTGAGTGCATGTACTTAGAGGAGATCACAAAGTTCCCTATAATCTATGTTTGGTGTGCTTGTTGAAGAATAGAGAACTTTACTCCATTGTTTGATAAAATGTGTGACTAACTTTTTATTTTCTTGTTTGATCATTAAAAATTGTCGTATTCCTATCCTGTTTAATTTGTTTATGTCTAAGGAAGCCACAAATTGATCGATGAGTTTCCTAAAAGAGTGGATCGATGCTTTTAGAAGTTGATAGAACCAATACAAAGCAATACCCTCCAAATTATTTGGAAAAAAATCTTTTCTACCACCCCATCCCAAGGAAGGAGTTTTCGTACTACTATGATGTAAGCCTTTATATGAGAGTTGAGATCACCCTCTCCTTTAAATTTTTGAAGCTTAGGGAGAGGATGTGGTAGTATGGCTTGATGATTTTGTAGTCAAGAGGCTCCTTTAAATACTTGAGGTATGTTCCTAAGAGGGGGTTATGTGTAGAGGGTCTTATTCCACCAAACATTAGCCCTTTAGGTGGAGCTTGTTGCACTTGTTGAAAGGGTATGCTAGATTGTTGATATCCTGAGAAGGTTGGATAACTAGAATCTAGATGGTGTCATGTTCATGTTTTAATGATTGGGTGGGATTATTTGTGGTTGATTTTGTGTCATAGGAATCCCACCTATTTTATTGAGAATTGTCATGTTGAATGATGAGAGCAAGGGAGACATGAGTGCTTCACTATGTCTATCGTGAGATGGAATTTAGATGAGGGGGATTTTGTGTTGCCTCCTGGTTTGATTTGATCTTGTCTATGAAATGATTTTCCTATGCCCTAGGTTTTTCCTTAATTTTTTTTTGGGAATTTTGTTCAATACTCTTCGCCTTAAGGGCCTTGATTTGTTGGACCAAGGTTTCTATAAGGTCTATGGGTGAGGATTCATTTGTTCTTTGAGTTTTGCCACCTTGTGGTGGATTATTTTTCTCTAGGGTTTGAGTGACCCTATTTTATCTTTCTGATGACACTTGACATGTAGTGGCCCTTTTACCTTGATGTACCATGTGGAGTGATTTTTGTACCTCCTGAGTATCTCTTAAGTTCTTCTTTTGACAACACACTTCATTGTCCATTGGGTGGCCATTTTCGTATGGCTTGTTATGGGTTGATCATGTTGATAGATCTCAAATCGAATGTTCACATGTCATGTTTTTATTTGGTCAAAGTTGTGGGGATTTTGTTGTATCCCCTTTGAGTTTGTAATTTCACTCAAGGGGACATTGCCTTGGAATTTTTGCATGAAACATTGTGAAATGTGCAAAAATATGAAAGAACCCATCACAAAAGGATTTGTTCTTCACGTCAAGTTCACCAAAATATGTGTCTGGCGAATCTGACATTAGATGTGAAAGTGATGATGAATGAATTTTTGAATTTGAAATGCAAACAACTCATCCTAGAAGGATTTGTAATTCACGTTGGGTTCACAAAAATATGTACTCTTCAAAACATGATGCATGCACAATCGTGGATGAGTGAACTCTGACATAGCACATGGACCTTCTCCTTTATTTTGGTGACCTCCAAGTCACTCTCTCTCATGGTAGAAACTAATTGAGCAGGGGCCTTGAGACCCAAGGGATGTCTTGTTCACTTGGGAGCAGGACCTCGTGAAGAGCAACTAACCTAATCAGGGGCCTATTGTTGTTTTGGACTTGTCTTGTTCTTTCTATGGCGGTTGTTATTGAGATGGCTATATGACCCAAAGGGTCACTTGTGATTTATCTCCTATTGAGGTTTTTGAGATTCCAATGCCTAGATGGATCTTGATTTGCTATGTTTATGCTTCTATTACATTGTAATTTGGCTTCAAATGCTTGTATGTGTTGTTGAATTTGTCATCCTTGTTCTATAATCATGATGAAGTGTTGTTCTTGTGTGAGTTGTGGTCTTGGGTTTAACTATTCAATCTCTTCAAGGATTTCCCTCACCCACTCACCTTTGATTCTAGGGCACATTCAAGTGCTTGGATATGAGAGAGTGAATTCAAGTTGACCAAGAGTTGACTCTTTGACATAGTGAAGTGAACTAATGTTTTTCTAGGTGTTTTCTCAAGTTTGTTGACCTCATGATGAAATTGACGAGTTTCAACTTGTGTTGAATTTATGTTGACATCATGATGAAATCAAGGGTTTGTGTGTACTTGCTTTGCCTTTTTGATATTTTCTAATGTATTTGGTATTTTGTGGGTTTTTCAATGTATGCAAAAATCTTTTTTTGTTCTTTTCTCCAACTTCTAAAATAAAATGAATAAAACTAACCTAGGAATTGAAAGATGTATGCAAACTAATATGAAGTTACCTAATGCAATTACTCCATGTTTTTTTATTTTCAAGGTCAATTTTGGATTAAACTAAGAATTGAAAAGTGCATGAAAAAAAACTAATATAAAATTACAATTTAAGCAACTCAAATTAACCTATCAAGGAAATCACAGTGACAAGATCGCTATTCCAAGAGAAAGATTTGTGATTTAAATACTATTAAAACATGAAAAACCTGGAATATGGAGATGCATGAGCATTCACTACCCTCATGAATCCCTCTATATGGCAACCTCCTCATCCTCTTGTAGCAGTGGGGTCATCCTCTTGGCAGCAAGTAGAAAGGGGAAGCAAAAGAATGAGCTTTAGAAAGATTTGAATGAGCTCAATGTGAGCTAAGAGCACTATGACTTGAGAATTCAAGATCATAACGATGCTATGAAGCCTTTGAAGGCTTTGGAAAAATAACAACAATAAAAAAAGGGCACCTAAGTCTTGTAACAAGTATAAGTATTGTAATGGGAGAGCAAAACTAAGCAAAAGATGGATTGCAATATAATGAATTTTCCTTTCAAGGAAAGATTTGAATCTTTGAAACATCAGAAACTAATTAAATGAGATTTGAATCTTTTAAAAACTAAAGAAAGAGACTAAGAGGCTCAAGGGCCTATGAAGAAGCTTGAAAAAGATTGTGAAGAAAAGGAGAGCATTCTCGAACTTGAGAAATAATGGAGAGGTGAGGGGTATTTATAGGATGGATTGGCACACAAGAGGGGGAAATTGATTGAAGAATTAATTCCTTTGATTGAAGAGTTAAAAAAATTGATTGGGGAGTAAAATATCTTGATTGGAGAGTTAACTAACTTGATTGATCATAGGATTGGGTTGATTAGAGAGTGAGAAAGCCTTGATAAGCTTTCATAGAAGAAGAAATGGAGTTAGCATGAGAGGAAGAAGAGTTAAAAATAATAGATTGGGTTAAAATTGCATGATTAAGAGTGTTTATTGAGTTAATTATGGCCTCCTCTATGTTTAGCTCAAAATTGCATGCAAACTAAGTGAAAATAGAGTCTTTTGGGGCTCAAATCGAAGGAGAAACTCATGTTTAAAATCTACAAGGGTTGCCCCAGGGTCACCCCTTTCACCAGGGCAGGTCACCCTGAGAGACCCCGAGGAAACACATAGAGGGTGACACCTAGGTAAAGACAAAGAGTTGTGTATGCTAAGTTACAGTTAGAAAAGGGGATCTGGCATCTGAAATTGGGTGCAGGATGACTTCAAGTAGGGTTTCCTGGGGAGTTTTTTTCATTAATAGGGGGAGACCCACAGAGGAGGAAAGCTAGGTAGAAACTGAGATATGGGTTTGGTTTGTTAGGTTTTTTAGAGGCTTCCTAGGGTTAGAAACCTTTAGAATGGGGTGTCAAAAGATGGAATTAGTAAGAAAAGGTGAAAACTAAACATGTAGGAAAGGAAAAATGTGACAAAGAAGAATGGTTAGGAAACTGAATAAACGACAAGGGAACATCTAAATGACATGTGTCGTCAAGAGGAGTGCTACTGAGGGGACACTATTATTCACACTTCCATGTAGGTGATT
This sequence comes from Cunninghamia lanceolata, assembly GCA_027924645.1. NCBI lineage: Eukaryota > Viridiplantae > Streptophyta > Pinopsida > Cupressales > Cupressaceae > Cunninghamia > Cunninghamia lanceolata. The sequence continues at coordinate 6,040,046 of BSBN01000828.1, forward strand.
GGGATTACATGTCATCATGGGGTCTTCGTGGAAGCTCATGCACATTTTTAGTGCTTACAATGACTAACGCATACAAGTTTAGAGAGTCAGTGTATGGCTGGATGCACAACACAAAGATGATGATAGGGTATGCATGAGATAAAAACCTACATAGATGAAAAGAAGAGAGTGGGAAAAGGAAATTGGATAGTCAAAGTGTTCAAGGACTCCTCCATTTTGAAATGCCTTTGTCAAGCTCTCAAGAAGCTTATACTAACCTTGTGAAGACTAATGAGTAGGCAATGGATGTTTGCAAAGTCTATGTCAAACTCCATTATTAACCAATACATTGATGCAGAAAGGGCATGCACACTACTCAATGGACCAACATATCCTATATCAAGCAACCTACTAGTTATATAATGTGTTACATTTACATTGTCAAACCAGGGAATCATAATATTCTTGGATGATGCCTATACTGTGTGTATAGTTAAGGATTCCTGAGTTTTAATCTAGAAGTTGTGTAAGGGAACTAAATAAAGAAAACACAATTCTAATTGTAAGGATTGACAATACTCTAAGTAAATAAGAATGATAGAAAATAACTAATTTTATTCAACACATAAGTAATCAAATTATCCTATGTAACTTCTAGATAAAAGAACTAATAGTTGGTTTAGTGATCACCTTGACTCAATAAGACTTATAACATAGATTACCAAAGTCTAACTATTTCTCATTACTCATTACAATGTACATCAATCACAATCACACACACACACACATAACATACAATTATAAACTAATCGTACAAATAAAGTGGAGAGACACAGTACCTCAAGTGGCCTACTTGAGTAACTATGATCCCATGAAATCTAGCTAAATCTTTACTGTATCTTTGTAGTCATTGACAAAACTCAAAACATATATTCCTTTATTGAATGCTAAAGTTAAAATATACAGTAACAAAATATGATACTATATCTGTGTCTAATATGTATGAAGCAAAATCTAATCTCCCTAGATGAGATCAACATTGTTTATTTGAATAAATCTACTAAACAATAAATGCTATAATTGTCCATTATCCAACAACGTAGGGAAAGGATTTTATTACAAAGAAAACTAGAAATAGGAAACTAAAGTGACATGAAGGTGGCATAGATAGTACAGTTCTACTGTAACTCTATCTCTCTAGTATCCATGAAGAACAATCAAGACTAGAAACATAATATAGAGCACAATCTAATATTCCTCCATTATTTAAGACTGCATCATTTATTGAAGGATAACCATTATAGAGTCATGGATGACTCATCCCAATCAATTTAGGGTTTTCTTCATTTAGCTGCAAGTGCCAATATCATCTATTGTGAATAGCAACATTTCCTTCAGCTATGGGTTGTCCAACAATCTTCATGATATGAAGCCACACTCTTGCTACATGAGGAGTTAGTACATCACATGGTATCTATACATCACTATTACTAAAATCAATATAAAGTACTAACATATTTCATGAGAAATCAACCATTCACACATAATTAATTAACAACATATTATATACCCATCTTCATGCTTCAGTGTCTTAAGGATAATCATAGACATAATTAGTGTATATAGAAGTCTAGAAAGGTCTTAGGAAATAAGTACTTAAAGCAAGAGAAACAAGACAAAACATGGCCTCATCACACCACCCAACTAATCATGTTGCTAGTCCTCTAGTAACCAAGGTCTCAAATTGCACTGAAGAGCTATCTCTTTGTACTCTGTAGGTTCTTCCACTCCTCTATCATGTTTGAGGTAGAAGCCCTTCTCTTCTGCCAACCTGTTCCACCTGGCTCGTTCTACTGCTTGATTCATCCTATGCACCATCCAATGTGGAATAGGATAAAGAAGAAGGGGAGGATGGAATACTAATGGTAACCGGGTTATCCCATGTTCATTGGATGATATTATATATCTCTATTCCCTATTGATTACTACTGAGGGGTTAAATACTAAATGAGGCTCTTTCCTCTGTAGTGTTGGTGTCAATTATTTCCATCTACTTTGTGAGAAACCCAAAGTTTCCTTACCAATCTTTTTAGCCAATTCCCTAAATTTATGATAGTCCATAGCTTTCCATTCCAATAGTTTATTTTATACCTCTTAATGTTCAATTAGGTTCACCCATTCCTCCACTATCTTCAGGGGAGTTGGAGATTCTACCCTTAATTTAAGAGGAAGTGACTTCTCTCTTTCATTATACTATTGTAGTAACTCTCCCCTCCTATGCTCATTTTGAATGAATGAGGCCAAGGCCTTCAATTGCACATCGCTAATTACAAATAGGGGATTCCAATGAGTGTCACATGTGATGGCAAGTTCATGTAGGTAAAATTCACGTAGTTGATTTTGAATTTTAGGGGTGGCTCTTTGGTAAGCTGTTAGAAATAAGGAAGGTGTAAAAAGGGAGACAAGGGCATCACTGTAGAGTTGGCTAAACTGAAAGCTCAGATATTGCTCCTGTACATAGAGGGCATAAACCCTGGCAAGTGGCCTACATCTCATCAATTGAATAGTCATGTTTGCCATTTTGTCTACTTTGAATTTCAACCTCTTTATTTCTATGTTTTTCATCTCTATATCTTTGCTATGTTTCTCCTCCAGTTCAACTTGTTGTTTTACTAATTTATCTATCTCATTCCATAGTTGCAAGGTAATAGTAAATAAGGTGGTTGGGGCAGGTTCCTCAAACTACTCTTTTGACTAGATAGGCTCATGATTCCTTCTATTGATCTCTATGATGGCCAATTGGGCCAAATGTTCAAGTCCTGACCCCTATTTTTGGAAGACATATAAGTGATCTTCTAACCTCTTAACCTAGTCATTCAACTTGTTTCATTTTGTTGATAATCCCTCAGTTGCTTCTCCAATTCTACAATTTTCTATAGGGCTAGCTGTAACTCATCTTTCTCACCCTCTACTATGTCTTTAGAATCTAACAATAATTCTTCTTCATGTGTTTCATCTTGAGGGGCTGAGAAATCTGGTTCTTTAGTTTCAGAGGGAGGTTTATGACTTTTTCTGGCTGTATATAAATCTTCCTCCTTAAAATTTGCATCAAACTCTAGAATGAGTGTATAACCCAAATTGTTTTGCTCTCTATCAACAAACAGGTGCTCCCTCTCAGAGTCTGTATCAATATGAATGTCAACTACATTCTTCTTTTCAGGTTCCCCTAAAAGTTCTTTTTCCTTTAGGAAACCTAAACATCTGCTTGATTGAGTAGGAATTCCTTGTTTCTTCTTAACTTTAGAAGAAGATGATGATGAATTCCTTTTCTTGGTGGCTTTTGAAACATAAGGGGTTTCACATGAAGTTTTAGGTGCTGTGGGTAGTGAGCTAGAAGCTACAGGCTATACTTTTCATTTTGACTTTTTCTTTTTGTGGCTAGAAGTCTGTGAAGATACATGTTCTAGCAAGGGGGTTGAAACTGGTGAGACTATAGGTGTAGAAGAACTAGTAGGTTTTTCAATAGGTTCATCAAAGTTTGGATCTAGCTGCTCCTCAATAGTTGCATGGAAACAGGTAGGTGAAGCTTTTGGGTGAGAAGATGTTGCTAGCACTTCCTCTTCTTCCCCTGTTTGTAAATTTTCTACTTGTACTTCCTCTTCTCTCTTTGGTTCAATACTGATAGGCCCCTCATTAACATGATTCAATTCAAGAAACCATTCCCAAGAAAACTTAGGGTACTAGATAGATAAAATCCTCTTTACTAATAGCACAATCAAACCATGATGAGACAATGAAGACTATCTGTTTTTCTTTCTATATTCAGCAGACATCCTTTTCAACAAATTGAATAAAAAATTTGGGACATTCACTACCCTTCTGTGATGGAGATGCTTAGAAGTTTAAAATGCATAGTATAGAGTAAAGATTGCCTCCCATCACAAGTAAGGTATTTAATAATATAGGTAGCTACAAGGCCCCATAACCAGGGTAAAGAGAGTTGTTTGGTACCTTGAGATGTCGATTCCATCCTTTCACCTGGTTATATGAACTTGACCCTTGCAGAAATGGTGTCTACTCTTACAGGGAATTCTTCTCTAGCTGCTCATAGCTCTGTAACTTTAGCTATAGAAGCTATAGTCATGTCAACCCATAAGCCTTTCACTGTAGCTTCCTCATTCTGGAATGTCTCTGTAAAATGTTGGGTAATGTCTTCATCATAGTTTGTTATCCTAAGAAAATATTTCAACCATCCTACCTATTGAAAAAATGGCAAGCACTCCCTGTCAGCTAATAGTGTCGAGTGAACAATAGGCTCTCTTCTAATCAGGTCACCACCCATCGTGATATCTCATGAAAATGCTCAATCCCCTATTTGTTGTCCAATTGTACTCACCAGGATCTTATTACCAGTTGCTTTTGCCAATTTGCTTAGTCTATTTGGCTTGTATGTTATGCGACAAATGGTAATAATTATGGGGTAAGGAATTAATAAGTTTGAATGTACATAAAATAATTTAGTATCCCCCCCAATTATAAGTTCATTTTCCCTAAAATGAGAAGACAAACTAGTGGTATGGAGGAACGTGTTTAAAGCATGTCGCAGTGATATAATATGTAAAATTAATGATGTGCAAACAATGAAAGTCATAAAATAAGAAGCAATAAATGTTAATTAAAGTAAATAGTGAGATAAATACCATTGAGGTGATGCCGAAATTAGAATTATTGCATGGAAAAATGATTGCATGGTAGATTGAGTTGATGTTCTCGACGAATGAGCTGGAGTGAATCACAATGATGCAATAGTGAAGAGGTGTGTTGACGGAATGTGTAGATATGTGACACATAGCAGGAAAGTACAAGATAGCAAAAGATGGTGGCATGCAGATGCCATGAGAAAATGTGTTGTAGGTAGTAGTGGCTACATGCATGCAAGTAGAATGTGAAATGAACAGGTCCCATGTGCATTACCTACGAGTGTAGCTTTTACAGGTCCCTAAGTGAATGAAAACCCTTGGCTGCAGGTGTAGCAAATATAGGTCCCATGGAACAACAGATTGTCTTTGTCTATAGGTCCCTTCAATGAAGTGGCATAATGCCAAAGGACATCTCTAGTGTATCATGGTAACTGAAGGGATGGAGTCTAAATTGTGATTGGAATATTCACCTTGTTTTATTGCTATTGCTATGTGGTGTGTGTGCGTTGTGTTTTTGTATTTATGTACAAAGTTTGTAGAACTCAAACTTACTATGGAACTTTAGTCAAGCTGATAGCTTGATTTGTTGATGGAACAATGTGATCAACTTGTACTTGGATAGAAACCTCACCTGAGGTAGAGGGTTGTGTAACATTAGTCAAGCTAGCAGCTTTGTCTGTTGCTGGAACATTATTTTCAGCTACTACTTGGCTAGAGGCCTCACCTGAGGCAAGAGGCTGTTGAACTTCATTATCCATGGTTTCCTTTAATTGCTAGAGAAATGTAGCTTTACTCAAAGGCTTCTTATATATAATTTCAATTGATTTCCGTTAACCATCAGTGAGAATCTAACTTGGTCAATCGTAACTAATTTGACTACACCATTTGGGAAAACTTCCTTGATATCATAAGGGCCTAACCACCTAGTTTGCAATTTTCCCTTATGATCTTTATACTTGGAGACATAGATGAGTGCCCAATCACCTACCTGAAAGTCCTTGGTTTTGATATACTGGCCATGCCATTTGATTCTCTAGTTTTGTACTAATTCAGTGTGATGAACTACTTCCATCCTTAACTCCTCCAAGGCATTAAGCTGATGTAGTCTTTCCTTTTGAGCTATTGATAGGTCCATACCAAGTTGGACAATGGTTCTCAGTTTTTTATATTCAAACTCAATAGGAAGGACAATTTTCTTTCCATAAATGAACTCATAAGGTGTGTATCTTGTGGTTGTCTTCCATGTAGTTCTATATGCCCAAACTACTTTGGAGAGTCTTGCTGCCCAATCTTTCTTATGTAATGCAATTGTCTTTGTCAATATTACCTCAATCTCTCTATTTGTGGCTTCAACTTGACCATTTGACTGTGGATGATAGGGAGTGGACTTTTTATGTCTGATTTCATACTCCCGAATAAGGCTAGCAATGAATGCTGATGTAAACTGTCGTTCTTGATCTGTGACTATTTCCCTTGGGACACCATACCTTGTAAATATTTCCTCATAGAGGAATGTAGTAGCCTTACTGTTTTTGCTACTGTCAAGGCTTTCACTTCTACCCACTTTATAAGGTAACCAGTGCAAACAAGTATATGTTCCTTGTGGTTAGAAGGTGGATCTATGGGTCCAATAAAATCAATGCCCCATTTATCAAATGGTGTGACCACCAGTTGTGGTTCTAGAGGCATTTCATCACTTCTTGTAGGTCTTCCCATCCTTTGACAATGGTCACATCTTCTTGTATAGAGAGTTGTATCTTTATGTAGTTTTAGCCAATAGTATCCAGTATTCTAAATTTTGACTAATGTTCTCTTGGCTGCAAAGTGTCCACCACAGGGCTCATCATGACAAGCTCTGAGAATGTCACACTTCATCTTCTCTAATACATCTCATAATATGATTAGGTCCTGTATAGAAGAGGTAACCAGATACCCATGGATAGGGAAAGTTGTGCTCCACTAGGTGGCACCTCTCTCTTGGTGAGAGGTGTTTTCCCTGTGACTAGATAATTTGCTATATCTATATACCTGGGAGTTTGTACAGTCAGTGCAAATAAGTGTTCATCTGGAAAAGAATTCATCAATGAATGGGTCCTCAGTACAAGTAGGGATCCTAGAGGGGAATTCAACAACAACATTGGCCTTCCCTGGTTTGTCCACAATGGTGATATCAAATTCCCGAAGGAACAGTAACCATCTAACCAATCTTCCACTTGCCACTAGTTTATTCATAAGATATCTTATTACTGCATGGTTAGTGTGAATGAAAATAGGATACCCAGTGATATAATGCCTGAACTTATTGATTGCATAAATAATAGCTAACATTTCTTTCTTAGTAACAATATAGTTAAGTTCAACACCTTGAAGATTCTTGTTGATGTAGTAAATTGCATATTCCACATTCCCCTCTTTCTATCCTAACATAGCTCCCACAACAAAATCAGAAGCATCTATATATTTATGGAAAGGTATTGCCCAATTAAGTCCTCTGAGTATAGGTGTCTTTGTTAATGACTCTTTGAGATTGTCAAAGGATAACTGACAATTAGCTATCCAATTAAATTCTGCATCTTTAGAGTAAGTTAAAAAAAGAAGTAGCACTTTTACTGAAGTCCTTTATAAATCTTCTGTAATACCCTACATGACCTAGAAATCTTCTAACATCTTTCTATTTTTGAGGAACAAGTAAGCTTGAAATGATTTCAATTTTGTGTGGATCCACTTGAATGCCTACTTTGGACACAAAGTGACCAAACACTACTCCTTGCATCATCATGAAACATCTTTCATGACTAAGGGATAGGTTATGATCTTGACATCTCTGTAGTACTTTTTCAAGGTTTTTCAAGGCCTCCTCATAATATTCTCCATAAGTGGTGAAATCATCCATATAAACTTCCATAGAATCATGGGCAAGATCAACAAAGATGCTTAAAACAACGCTGTAAAATGTGGCAGGTGCATTGCAGAGTCTAAATGAAAGGACATAATAGGCATATGTCCCCCATGGGCATGTGAATGTGGTCTTATCCTAGTCTTTAGGGGCTATCTTGATCTAGTTATATCCACTAAATCCATCAAGAAAAGAAAAATACTTTTTACTAGCCAAGGAGTCTAGGACTTGGTCAATGAAAGGAAGACGAATATGATCTTTTCTAGTGGCAATATTTAATTTTCTATAATCTACACAAACTCACCACCTACCTCCTTTCTTTGGAACTATTACCAGTGGAGATACCCATTGGCTATCTGATATTGGGTATATGAATGTTGCATCCAACAATTTTTGTAATTCATTCTTCACTATGTCTCTTACTGCAGGGTTCATCCTTCTTTGAGGTTGCCTAACTAGTTTTCATCATTCATTAATGTATATCCTATGCATGCAAAGGTTAGGGTCAATTCCCTTCATATTAGGATAGTTCCATGTAAATATTGTTTTGTGGGTTTTGCGGCATTTTGATCAGTTCAGTCTTCTAGATAAATGTCAATTCACTGTTGATGGTAAGTGTCCTTCCTGGTGTAATGTCAACTGGTGTTTCCACGACCATTACAGAGGCAATATCCAACCCTGATAAGTTAAGACTACAACTATGAGATGATAGCTGATGAAACATATTGCTAGTGGAAGCATAGGCTAGAATATTGATTATAGGAAAAGTAGTGTGAAGGGGGCAGGCCATACATATTAGACATGGGTTTTGCTGTATATATGTTCCATAATTTTTTTGTATGACATTGGAAAGCACTTCATCTTCATCTTGGATAGCTAATAGTGGGTCTCTTTCAATTGTCATTAATGTTAGAAGAGAATATTGGTCAAGATCCTCTAGGTTTGGCCAAATGGATTGCTCCATATTAGCAAAAGGTTGAGCAGGTGGATAAAGGACCAATTTCTTTGTGACATTCCTATTGGAAATTGTCATATTTCCTGGCCTACATCCTATGAAGTCATCTAATTTTTCTAGCTAGGGTCTCCCTAGGATGAGTGGATATCCCCCTAGGCTAGCTTTGGGATACAAGACCATAAAGTCTGTGGGGTATTCCCATAAATCCAATATGATGACAAGATCTTCAATAACCCCTTTTGGCTTGACTGTGGACTTATCTGCTAGCTGGAGTACTATGGGAGTAGATCTGGGGTTATCTAACTGAAGGTTACTCATTGTTTCCTTTATCATTACATTGATGTTTGCACCTAGGTTAATCAAGGTGTTTTTGATAAGGGTACCATTGATGTTTACATCAACCACAGGGCTTCCAAGATCTACATATTTTGGGACAACCAAGTTACCTAACATGATATCAGCAAGTTGTCCTATAACATGGACTATTTGAGGATATTTTCTCTTCCTTCCTAGTTTCTTAAGACATAACTCCCTTATATCCTTGGTATATATGGGCACATCCTTGATGGATTGAATGAAGGGAATTTTAACACATACATTTTTTAGTTGCCCCATGAAATCAAAATCAGGCTCAGATGGATTTGTTGGAAGGTGTATTTTTAATCTCTAGAAATGGAGGGCTTCTGGTAATGGTTTCTTCATGAAAAGAGATTTGCTCAAAAGACTTCTATTGGTTATTCAGATGGTTGTCAGTGACAGAGGGGTGTTCCTCATTAGGAAGTTATGTGATGAGTGGTGATGGTGGTCCAACAAGCATCTTTCCTGAGTGCAGGTACACATTACTAACTTCAACCATATAGGTTGGGTATTGGATGGCCTTATTAGTATAGGCTTGCTAAATAGGCTTGTTGTTAGGATTAGGTGTAGGTTGTGCCGGTAATTGAGTAGCCCTAGGTGGGGTAGGAGTAGGTGAGGTTGTATTTGGCATAAGGGTAGGTTGTTGAGGCTAGCCTTCCTGTGGTTGCGGGTAGTTCATATTTGGATTTTTCCAAGGTTGGTTCCCACGCCACTATTCTAGCCATGAGTTTTGATTGGAAAGCCATTGTGGATTATAATTTAAGGATTGGGATGGCTGTTGTGGACATACCCCCTACTGCTGGGTCTAGCTAGGTTGCATGGTTGTCCATTGTTGTTGTGGCCAGTTATACCAAGGTGCACTGTTCCAATTATGAGGATTTAAGATAGGTGATGCAAATGACATGGAATTGGTCAAGGGGTCTTGAGGCATACCTTATCTTTACTACCATGGCTTTCATTGTGTAGTGTAGAACACTTGATCTTCTTCATCTTCTATGACTCTGAAATATGCTTTCTCATTCTTTCCTTCTGAAATACTAGGAAGACCCTTGCATTGACAATTGGCCTTCTTCTACCGACAGTGTGGGTAGTATTCACTCAAAGCTACCTCTGATGACTCTTATTTCTTCTTTATGTGTAGGGTGTCTAGATGTGTTTCCAGATGGCTTATGATATCATCTTTCATGTTTGATAGGAGATTGTTGAGCTCTACCTTGGAGACTCTAGTGGATGATTTACTAGAAGTCGGGGTTTTAAAACCTCTATTCTTCTTTAAAGTAGAGCGTGAATAGTTTCGACAAATTTGATAGATTTCATCAAATCCAATTTGAGAGATATCCCCTACTCTAATTAAATTGAGTGCATCCATACATTCCTCACTCACATCTCTTAGGAAGACTAGCTTGAGTGACTCTGGAGAGAGCCTATTATATCTTGACTTCTTGAGGAAAAACTCAAATCTCTCAACATAATCTTCAAGGGGTTCATCTTCCTTTTGTGACATCCTAAAGATGTCATCCCTCTTCATATATATGCCATGAAAATAATCTTCTCCTTCATCGTGGCCCAAGTAGTTATGAAATTCTCACCTAGACCCATAAACCATTGTAATGCAACATCCTTGAGGGTGGCTAGAAGAGCTTGAGCCTATATGCATCTATAGTGTAATCATAACTCCTATAGAGTAAATCAAAATCAAAGAGAAATGTATCAAGGTCTTCAGTGATTAGCCCATGAAAGTTTGGTAGAGCTGAAGGAGGAATCTTTTTCAAGGTATCAACTCTCTCTTGATTTGAAATAGGAAAGGCGATGGTAACTTGTTTAGCTAGGTTTTCTATTGCTTCTTCTGGCATGATGCCTTGGTTCCAAGTTGCAATATCCTCAAAATCCTCAGTGTTCTCCAGACCAAGGGATAATTCAAAGTGTTCTTCTTCTTCTATTGAACTAGTTGGGAGAAACCTCCCTTTATGGTCTTATGGCTTCCACATACAATAATGTATGAGCTAATGGCTCTATTCCTGCACCGTGTTAGTGAATTGTTTGGAGATGGATTGAATATCCAAGTGATCCTATATGCTGAAAAAAAATTTATTATTTCCTAGTAAAGCAACTACAAGCATAATCAACAAGAACTCAGAAACTTAAAACCTTAGCACCATCCCCGACAACAGTGCCAAAAATTTCAAACTCTATTATTAACCAATACATTGATGTAGAAAGGGCATGCACACTACTCAACGGACCAACAGATCCTATATCAAGCAACCTACTGGTTATATAATGTGTTACATTTACATTGTCAAACCAAGGAATCATAATCTTCTTGGATGATGCCTATACTATGTGTATAGTTAAGGATTCTCAAGTTTTAATCTAGAGGTTGTGTAAAGGAACTAAATAAAGAAAACACAATTCTAATTGTAAGGATTGAAAATACTCTAAGTAAATAAGAATGATAGAAAATAACTAAGTTTATTCAACACAATAGTAATCAAATGATCCTATGTATCTTCTAGATAAAAGAACAACTATCAGTTGGTTTAGTGATCACCTTGACTCAACAAGACTTGTAACATAGATTACCAAAGTCTAACTATTTCTCATTACTCATTACAACATACAATTATAAACTAAACATACAAATAAAGTGGAGAGACATAGTACCTTAAGTGGCTTGCTTGAGTAATTGTGATCCCACAAAATCTAGCTAAATCTTTAATGTATCTTTGTAGTCATTGACAAAAATCAAAACATATATTCCTTTATTGAATGCTGAAGTGAAAAGATACAACAAAAAAATTTGATACTATATCTCTATCTAATCTATACGAAGCAAAATCTAATCTCCCTAGATGAGATCATCATTATCTATTTGAATAAAGCTACTGAACAATAAATGCTATAACTGTCCATTAGCCAACAATGTAGGAAAAGGAATTTATTACAAAGCAAACTAGAAATAGGAAACTAAACTGACATGAAGGTGGCATAGATAGTATAGCCCTATTGTAACTCTATCTCTCTAGTATCCATGAAGAACAATCAAGTCTAGAAACAAAACATAGAGCACGATCTAAGATTCCTCCATTATTTAAGACTGCATATTTATTGAAGGATAACCATCATAGAGTTATGGATGACTCATCCTAATCAATTTGGGGTCTTCTTTATATGGCTAAAGGTGCCTATATCATCTACTATGAATATCAACATTTCCTTCAGCTACAGGTTGTCTAGCGATGTTCATGATATGAAGCCACGCTCTTGCTGCATGAGTAGTTAGTACATCACATGGTATCTATGCATCACTATTACTGAAATCAACATAAAGTACTAACATATTTCATGAGCAATCAACCATTCACACATAATTAATTAACAACATAATATATACCCATCTTCATGCTTTAGTGTCTTAAGGATAATCATAGATATAATTAGTGTATATAGAAGTCTAGAAATGTCTTAGGAAATAGGTAGTTAAAGCAAGAGAAACAAGACAAAAGATGGCATCATCAGTCTATTGATAGTAAAAGGTTGTGTAAGGTTTTATATTTTGTCTAACCCTAGAAAGATTAGCACATGCTTCAGTTAAAAGGTCTGTCAAATGTAAGATTTGTTTATAGAGTCTTATAAGATGTTACAAGTGTTGTTTTGGCATCCTAAGGTTTGTTAAGTTGTTTTAACTTTGTTGAAAGCTAAGGTATCTTCCTAGAGGGTCTATGTCAAAAGAAAGGACTAAAAATAATATACAAATGTCTTGTGATAGTTCTAAAAGGCATGTCAATAGTTTACCAGTCATTGTTATATGGTTATGAGTCTTTTAGCACCAATAAGCCTTCATAAATGAACATAGAGGTCAAAATAGAGTATACATAGGCCTTATAATAGAAGGGTATATGAAAACATAGTATCGGTGAAGAAGTTTGTCCTTTTGGTGATAATGAAAAGAGCATTCAATAATAGTCCTATAATTTGTATTCAAAGGAAGAAGTCATTAGGTTTCAATATTATGTCTCAGTCAAAAGAGTATAGTCACCATGTGTCAAAGAGGTCTTCACAATGACCTTTAATCTAGTCCTCAAGGTCATTACATGAACATGAAGAGAAAGGGGGAAGTCAAGTGATTTATGTCTTTCACACAAGGATAACAAGTGATAGTGATGAGTTTCATCCATATGAAGAATATTGTAAAGGATTTCATGGAATTACCATAAGTTGCAGGTCTGTCACAGTCATCAAGAAGCATTAAAAGTGAACAATGTTAGATCTATATGCAGTGAAGATATATTGTTTGAACAATCAGTCCAAGTAGTTGAATGATTGGTCCTGACCTATATGAAGACTATTGTATGTTTGTTTGGGTCTGCATTGTTGTTTGTGCACAAGATCAAGCTGACAAGGTATAACATTTGTATACACGTTTCATGTTTGGCTTGCCAGCCTAATTGTGATATTTATCTTGTTGTGAATATATATACTCGATGGATTTCAGTGTTGGAGGTATGGATAAGTGTGAATAGAGTGCAAATTTATGATTGTGCAATCTAAGGCAGTTTTGTGATTAGCAAAAGGACAGTAAAGGTAGAAGAATAGAGTATATGTGAAGCAAAGCAGAAAAGAAAAGAAAACATTATGAAGACCTTTAAATCTATATACTGAGCTAATTGGTACTGTACCATAACATTCTATAGATGCATCTATAGCAGTCGTCACCTGGAAGTGAGCTATTTCTTTCTATATACTATTATCTTCTATTTGGCAGTGAGCACTACTTATGGATAGTGAGTCCTTGGGTAGTGGGCCCTAAGGTGGTGAGACTTCATGTAATTTGGTATTATTATCATAATATATTGTGAGCTAACACTCACCGTGGTTTTCCCTTTTTGGGTTTTCCACATAAAAATCCTGGTGTCTATGTGTTATGTCTTTATGGTTGTTGTTCTTATGTTTGTTTTTATTTCAAATTATTGAATGTGGTAAACAGATTAATAAATGTGTGAAAGAGAAGTTTTGCAGAATACTGATTCACCCCCCTCTCAATATTCTTTGTGATCAACAATTGGTATCAGAGCAAGGTTCCTTGGAAGAAGTTTAACATCTTGAGGAAGGTCTGGGAAAGAATACTCATGGTAGCCAGAAGGTGTCTTGCTCCAAGAAGTATCATAATTGATCAAGAATTAAAAGCAACTCTTGAAGATCTTGATAAGTATGAAGCAGAAATCTAGGATTTGAAGGAAAATGTCAAAGAACTAGATGAATGTATCCTAAAGCTAAGAGAGCAAGTTAATAGATCAAAGGATATGAATAGAGATCTAAGTGAATAGTTGATTGAAGAAAATGAAACTCTAAGTAATTTATCAAGGTTGGTTGAAGAGAGAAAAAGCCAAGGAACGTTGCAATCAAATATTGAAAGATAAGTCTGAGGAATGTGAAAAATTGGGAAAAGATGTGTTACTTTTGAAATATGATCTGGAAGCAGCTAATAGCTATAAAGAAAAATTCAAAATAAGTTCTACAAAGCTTGAGGAGTTGATTGAAAGTCAGAAGAGTTTAGATGACAAGAAAGGCTTACGAATTGAAAAAGGAGAAAGTTCTAAATTAGGTCAAGAAAACATTGAGATGAAGAAAAACAAAGGCAACCAGTTCTGGAATCAAAGAAGAAGACTTAGAAGACCTCCGATTAGGAAGTCAAATGCTCAAAGGTACCCATCTTTCAATGGCTATTGTTTTAATTGCAATAAGTTTGGTCACAAGGCTACTCAGTGCAGGAGTAGAATGAATCAAAATGTTCCATCATTCTCTAGTCAATGTTTCAATTGCAAAAAAATTGGTCATAGATCAAATGAATGTAGAAGTCTGGTAAGGAATGGTTGTAACAATGCAAGGAATACTCAATCCTCCAATGGAAAGTGTTTTGCATGCAATAGATTTGGGCATATGGCTAACCAATGTAGAACAAGAATGAATTCAATTAATAGAAGGAATTAGGGATAGAGAAATGTGGTATGCTACAATTGCAATAAGTTTGGACATATTGCAAGATTCTATAGAACTAAGAATGAGAAAAGAGACTATCCTACAGAGAAGAGGAAAATAGAGCAGAGATAAGATAAGGGTAAAAATAAGATTGATCCAGTGGAAATCAAGAAGGAAATGAGCAAGGTCTGGATTAAGAAAGATGTTAATTAGGTCAGGGATGGATCTGCACCATCTTATGGTGCAGATACTTCCTCTGGGAAGTAAATTGGGAGCTCTAGCTCAGGGGGAGTTGTATTGAAAATCCAAATCCCCTAGTCAGATAGTCAGTGCTGAGATCTAGCACAAATGAATGATGAAAAGCTTTATATGATAGATCTTTTGGAAGAAATCCTGGTAGAAAAAGTTTAAATGTAGAGCACTACAGAGCAATCCTAATCGACAGTATTCGATAGAAAAAGACTTTGACACCTTTTTGTGAACAAGCATTTATGACAACTTAGTTTTTCATAACAAGGGTTAAAAAGGAGCTCAATCAACATGCAATTCACTTTGCATTCAACTTATTAAGTGTCTAAGAAAAATTGAAGGTGAACTTCAGGCGATTTCAACGATCTCCAGAGATTCAAAGTGACACAGAGTGATTCAAGTAAAGAAAATCCTAGCTTGGTAAAAAAGGTATTTCTATCTAAAACCCTATTGTGTATTTGTTTAAATCTTTGGAAAAATGGAAACCCCACAAGTTGTTGATATCACTAAGTGAGCTCAGCCAAAATTCAAGAAACATCCCTTCAAATCAATAGAAGTTGATCAAATGGGTGCATTTCCAGGTATACCATATGGTGTAATGCACATGGATGATGTTAGGGCTTACATTCATGTTACCCTAGAAGAACATGGTGACAGTAAATTCACAAATTTATATCTAAAACATTTAAGTGGTGACCAATTTGAGTTGAAGGAAGAATACAAGGCTTTGGAAGTGAAATTCATTCAGTACAAAGACTTCCCTACATTTGTGAAGGATGAATGGGTCCGGTACATGTTGAGAAGGATCCACAATGAGTTCATGTGGCTCAAAAAGCCCTTTAAGATCACCAAGGATGCGATTAGGGTTGTGACAGGTTTAAACTCTACTAGTAACATGCCCCTGTTAAAAGTTGTGAAGAATAATACTATGACAGAAGCAACTGGAGCCCAATTTGACAAAAAGGTATTAACAGTTAATGATATTATAGATCATGCAGTGAGGTTTGCATCAATGGTAATTGGATATAAGATCTATTTCACCAACCAGGAGAACTCTGTCTCTGGTACTGCTATATACACTCCTTATCAGATGATTAAGGAGAATGCAAACTGTGACCTCTGTGAATTTCTATGACAACAATTAATGGAAAACCTGAAGAAGAAAAAGGATAACAAATACCCCTTCAAGTTTGGTAAGTTGTCCATTTGCTTATTCTTCTATTTCATGCATGAATTACCAAGTATGAAGAATTTGTTTTGGTTAAATAGTCAACTGGTTGTAGTGCAAATTAGAGATCATCTAAGCACCATAGGAAATCATGAGGAACAAATCATAGTCCTATGGGGTTATTTCAAGAAATTTCAAAGAGTTATGTAGTCTAGGGAAAGGATTTCTAAGGGAATTGTGGACAAATACAAAAATGACATATGCTTCATTGTCACAAAAGACCAATGTATGATTGAGGATGTTGAGCCTAGGATAGTTTGGATTATGCCAATGGGGTATGAACTAGATGGAAAATACTAGACAATTATGCCCAGCACATGTTAAGAAAACCTAGGGATACCTCAGAGGAAAGGTTTGGCACATATGAAGAGCTATCTGTAAAAGTTCATGTTGAACTAAGGAAGCTGAAATCTATAAAAAGGCTAGGAAAATGGCAGAAGAATATGCACAAAGAAAAGGATTCACCAAAGAACAAATATCAGCCACAAGAGCTAGAGCTGAGGCAGAAAGAGCAGCTAAAGAAAAGGAGAAAGAGCAAGAAAAGGAAGCTAATAAAGCTCTGAAAGTTGAAGAGGAGAAACAAGAGACACCTGCTGCACCAAAAAGAAGAACAAGAGGTGCAAGTTCCTTTGGAACAGTATCTAAATCCTCTGGTATTCCCTCCACAACTACTGCAGAAGCATAACTAGGGAAGAGGAAGAAGACCAAAGGTCAAAGAGTGTATTTCAGTGTTGGTACAATTGATGATGATGAAACTGAGACCGATGAAGAAGTGAAGAAGATGAAGGCACAAAGTGCACCACCCTCCAGTTCTTAGCAAGGAAAACCCTTCGGTGCCACAAAAGGGAAGACCTCCGGTAAGGGTAAAGGGAGAAAGAATGCTAAGACTAAAGCACCTAGAGAATCCCAGACTATAATGAGTCTAGAGGAAGTACTGAAGGCCATTACAGTTGATGGCAATCTAAAACTTATTGCCCAACTGTATGATGACTTTGATGATGCAAATAAAAAGGCCATTGAGGCTGCTATCATCCAATACTTGCACATATACAATAAATCTCTCATTGAAATAATTATTGATCTTTCGGATAGTTTGGGAAGCATAATGTTTGCAAGAAAAGAAGTTGCTATGGCAAAGGACATTGAGCTTAGAGAGCATACACTGATAAAGCTATGTCTTGAAATCACCCCAGAAGAAAAAGAAAAAATATCCAAAGTGATTCATAAAGAATTCAGAACAAAGAAGAGAATGAACACTCTAATGGCAGATGACATAGAGAAAGTGGTCAAAGAAACTGAGGAGATCACTCTATGAGTGTTGAAATAATTTCATCTCCCAACCTTATATGATAATGAAGAAACAAATGTTGGTGATGACACATCTATGGACCAAGGGCCAGACAAAAATGATGAAGAGATGAAAGAAAAGGAAGATCATGCCCCTGCTATTGGTGGTCTAGACACTGCTAAAAAGAATCAAACTGAAACAAGTCCTCCAGATTGACAAACTGATGATCAAGCAAACAAGGAGAAGATTGATGGGTAGAACAAAGCTAATAATCAAGAAGATGTACCAACCGAGAAGAGTCCTACACCAGATCAAAACATTGATCAATATGAGGATATGAATCTAGAACCTCCGAAGTAGAATCAAGAAGAAGTGTCTGATAAAAGGGCAAGAGACACTACTACATTATAGGATCCTGTAGATTCTGCCAAGAAGTTTTTGGAAAAAGAGACAAGTTTTAGGTAAGCCTAAGTTTCTACAAGGACCAATAAACTTGAATTCAATGTCTCCTTTGTAGAAATTCAAACTGGTATGAATTGTGCAAGTTGAGGCTCAAGAAGAGATGTTGAAAACACATATACAAGACAATGAGCTCATTGATGCAACATATGATGTGTTGGAGAAATTGATGCCTGCATACCAGAAAGGTACATCATTATCATCAACTGATCAACTTAAAGGTATGATAAAATCAATCAACACTCATTTTGAATCCTTTGAAAAGTCTATAGAAACAAAAGTAAGGAAAGAGTTTGATGAGAAGAGGTTAACTGAGTTGAAGACCATGTTGATCAGTGACAAAACTTTATTAGATAATAGAATAAAAGGTATATAGAGTGCCATTAAAGAAGCTTGTGATTTGTAAAAAATTTTTTTTATAATGGCTGGATGCCACAAAGGAGTTAGAAGAAAAGATCAAGGATCTGGAACTGCATCTGACAAATATCTCTAAGTCATTTGACCTGACGGTTGAGTCAGTAAGTAGAAAAGAGATACAAGTTATCAATATTCATAATAACTTAAGTAATCTAATGAATAAGAGGGATCAAATGAAAAATACAATGTGTTAGTTGAGAGGACTAATAAGTCCTAAGCTAGACTCAATGTCAAATCTTGCAGTAGAAGCACTATAGGTTAATGCACTAATTGACACACCCTCTAATATACAAAAGGTAGAGAAATTAGTCTTCCTAATAAATGGCCATATTCAAATTTTGGACAATACAAAGAAGAGTTGGGAT
Organism: Cunninghamia lanceolata; assembly: GCA_027924645.1. Taxonomy (NCBI): domain Eukaryota; kingdom Viridiplantae; phylum Streptophyta; class Pinopsida; order Cupressales; family Cupressaceae; genus Cunninghamia; species Cunninghamia lanceolata. The sequence continues at coordinate 6,058,918 of BSBN01000828.1, forward strand.
GGAGAGCTGGCTCAAATCAAGATCATTTTCAATGACATCCTACAACCCACAACAAACTAAAGTAAAGATTGTACTTGTACATATGTGGTAGAATATAACAGTTTTTGTAGTTTTTGCTATCTTGACACAATTTTGACTCTTGTACATACACCTTTGCCATTAATGTCAAAGGGGGAGAAGAAAACCGGTGAAAAATAGGAAAACACTAAAGGGGGAGAAGAAAACTAGTGAAAAATGGACAAACACCTAAGGGGAGAAGAAAAATAGAGTGTATATAGAAAGGGGGAGTAGATAAGCATTTTTCACTAAGTGTTGCCATCAATGCCAAAGGGGGAGATTGTTGGCAACATAGTCAAGAGACACTACTCTGATAGAAAGTTGTATGTTGTCATTAATGGAAAGAAAGCATAGTAAAGGGGTTTTCAGTCATGGTACCAAGGTTTGATAAAGGTCTAGAAGACTTAGTCAAAATGGCTAAGTATGGGCAAGCTACAAAGTGACAGAGATTGGGTCAGTATGCTTCCGCAGTTGAAGATCATTATATATAGTTTAGCTATGTTGTTCATAGCTACTTGGTGATCACATGTTCCAATGTTCAAGTTTTGACTTCCTCCAAAAGTCATATGGTGAAATGTCTAAGTCTGGGTGGACAGAGTTAAGACGGGATTAGTGCACGATACCAAAGTAAAAGGGTCTGCATTCCTCTGTTGTTACATATTTTTTCCTATGGTTTTGAGGAAACAAAGATACTTATTATGACTATCTAAATCTAGATTTATAGCTTTTGAAGTTCCTTTGATCTCTTTCTACAAGTTGTTTCTTATCGACTCACAGTCTAACAATGTTTCACAGTGATTGAATGATAGTTCAGAGATCCGCATTTGTCTGTAGTTGAATACTATGTTCTTTGGTTCTAAAGGTATGACAAGAGAGCTATAATGGACATTGGATATGATTTTTAGAGTCTCATATGGTCCACTTTGGAATTTATGATGTGACAGTTGAATTGGTCAAGTGTGTACTTAAGGGATAAGCTGACAGGCATGTTAGATCTATATGCGGTGAAGATATATTGTTTGAACAATCAGTCTAAGTGGTTGAATGATTGGTCTCGACCTATATGAAGACTATTGTATGTTTGTTTGGGTCTACATTTCTATTTATACACAAGATCAAGCCGACAAGGTATAACATTTGTATACACGTTTCATGTTTGGCTTGCTGACCTAATTGTGAGATATACCTTGTTGCGAATATATGTACTCGATGGATTTTGGTTTGGAGGTATGGATAAGTGTGAATAGAGTGCGAATTTATGATTGTGCAATCTAAGGTAGTTTTGTGATTAGCAAAAGGATAGTAATGGTAGAAGAACAGAGTATATGTGAAGTAGAGAAAATATTATGAAGACCTTTGAATCTGTATACTGAGCTAATTGGTATTGCACCATAGCATTCTGTAGATGCACCTGTAGCAATCCTCTCCTAGCAATGAGCCATTTCTTTCTATATTCTCTTCTCTTCTATTTGGCAATGAGCCTATTGTAGTGAGCACTTCTTTTGGATAGTGAATCCTTGGGCAGTGAGCCCTAAGGCAGTGACCCTTCATGTAATTCAGTATTGTTATCATAATATGTTGTGAGCTAACACTCACCATAGTTTTTCCCTTTTTGGGTTTTCCATGTAAAAATCCTAGTGTCTATGTGTTATGTCTTTATGGTTGTTGTTCTTATGTTTGTTTTGCTTTCAAGTTATTGAATGTGGTAAATGGATTAATAAATGTGTGAAAGAGAAGTTTTACAGAATACTAATTCACCCCTCCTCTCAGTATTCTTTGTGATCAACAAACAAAGGGTCTACACAATGAATAGAAAGGCCCACACAGTGCAAGATGAAGTGCAAAGAGGATTTAGAGATCATTGGAAGGCAAGATTTGAAGCAAATGTGGTATGGGATAGTTAATATCAGAGTTTGAGCTTGTTGTGATAGTTGAGAAGGTGTCTTAGACATTGTAACCTATCTAAATGCAAAGCAAAAACTAGAGTTTACAAGCTTGGGAAGTATCATGTGAAGTAGCCCTATATGATTGATTTTGAAGACCCTACACAATGAACCAACATATGTAAGTTTGTATCATCATGGATAACATTGATTTGCATCTTCACACAAAGATTGAAGACCTACAAGGAAGAAATGGGATGAAGCACCTCCTAAGTCTCACAATGACCCATTGTTGATATACACATTGTGTATTTCAACTTGGGACAATGATAGGAGAAAGGAGGCCTTTTCTTCATATCTAAAGAATACTTGATTAGTGTAAAAAAAAATTAGGCCCAAGGACGAATGTGAAGTCCTTGTACATGAATAAAATGTAGAGAAAATGGGTAACAAAGACAAGAAATGATGATTCTAAATGCAATTTAGAGTCCTAAAGGACCAAGTCTTTCTCCCATGTCTCAAAGAGTCTCGATCAACCTCAAATGTAAAGAAGCTAAGGTAGCGAAACAATAGTTTCCTACACTAATATTGAGGGGATGGATATGCAAAACTTTTCATATCTTTACAACAATTATAGAAATAAACACAAATAGCAATCATAACACAACATATTAATTATGTGGGGAAACCCTTTTGAGAGAAAAACCCCACACTCCAAAGCCACCCAATATATTATTCAGGAATCAAGAAGATTACAATATACTTGTAGAGAAAGCTTACACAGGAGTATAACCAACTAGAGATCTGGAGGCAACTCAACATCTATAAGACTCTTACACACAACCTCCATCTCAAGCTCTTGATATATAGGAGATGCAATACAGTAAACCGTCAACGGTAATTACAAAACCATGAGCCAAAACCACCCAAAAGTGGTGCCCAAATTATCTCCAACAAAATATGCCTTGTGATGTTCCAAATCACACACCAACATGTGTAACTCTCCCCTTAATAACTCTTTTAAGTGTCTAACATGTTTTCACATTTCCTAGAATGGGATGACCACATTCCAAAGGCCATAACTTTTGATCTGAGTATCCGATTGGCAAACCGTTTGATGTATCAGAAAGCTCATGAAGAGATATATCACACTATAACTTTCTTTACCAATTATGACAAATTTTAGGGCATTTAGGGACCTCGAAGTGCCTCAAATCAAAGATCAATTTTTTGGGAGTTTCAAAAAACAAAAACTTTAATATCTTACAATCCATGTATGATCTTGAGTCAAAACTCACCCAAGATGTTTACTTGGAAGTTCCACACCTTTTGGGAAAATTCCAAGTCCATTCATGCTCAAATCTAGAGTTACTAAAAATAGTAAGCCTTTCAATTTTTAGCCCCTTTTAGAAACTCTAAAAGTTCTAAACCATTCTTCAAGATAAAGGGTATTCGAAAAGACCAAAATTGAGAAGAATAGAAATCTTTTGTAGTTACAAGGTTGAGACATCTTTCCTAACATCAAAATCCTAAAAACACGTCCTATTATCTTGTAGATGGGGTTATAGGAGAGTTATGGCAGCTATGAGGACTTTGAAGACAATTTGACCACCATGTGGCACATGCATCAAGGGGAGTGGAGACAATAGTTGGAGATCTTCTATGAGCATTTTTCAGTTGGAAGAGTCAAAGAGCAACAATGAAATTCGTTATTCAAGGTCATCATGGAGCATTTCAAGAAGTTAAATTAGGAAGATGTTCCCAGGCACCCAAGAGAAAGGTCAAACAAGCAAGTTAAGGCAAGCAAATTCATTTATTGTCTTGAAGACATTTCCTAGATTTTCTCTTGTAGTTGGATAGACAAGATGGATGCCTAGAATAGGCAGAAACTTCATTCATTTTAGGTAGTTAGAAGATTGTAACTTAGTTTTTAGTCAAGAACAAGCTTATGGTAACAACAATTTTCTCAAAAAAATCATTGTAAAAACTTGATTTGAGAGAATATATGGTCATTCTTAGAGTTGTACTTAGTTTTATGGTACCTCTCGATCAATAAAATAAGTTACCTTCTCAAAGTTGTGTAAAATTATAGAAGTGATTGATGTGATCTTGTGATAGTATAATTTATCCTTGCTTCAAGTCTCATTTTCATTACCCTTATGCAAAAACACATATGTTATGCAGGTCATAGTTTGTATGTCAGATTTATGCAATATTTAGTTATGAAACTTCACCATTTGAACTTCTAAAAAGTCATTTGCACTTCCTTCTAAGTATTGTCATAGATTTTAAACCTCCTTATGAAATACTTATGTAAAACATATCAAATTCTAAGTTGTGTATGTTGTGGTTGATTTATTGGTCAGATTGTGTATGTTTAAACAAGTACAAGTCACAAAGCATCTAGTGTATCACCTTTTTTAAGTTTAAAGTTCATTTTTATGTTAGTTTCTCCCCTCTTCCTTACAAACAACAATAGAATAGTCTATTTTTTAGGTTTTAGACTAGGGGAACTAACCCTCTCTGGAGATTCACTCCAATATATAGGTCACCCATAGCCTAAGAGTGTTTCCATTGTGTTAACTGAACGGAGAGATACTTCATCACTCTCTCAAGGGTGCAATTTAGTTTGACAAATTTTTTGGCATGCTCAGTGGGACAACTCAACTCCAAGTTGGAGTTACAACTGAGAGATTTGATGTTGTTCTTAGTGTATTGAAAGCATTGACCAACACTTGGTGAATCTACAACTTCAAAACTACTAGTATAAATAGTCCAAATTGCTCAAAGATATTCATGGATCAATGTTTTGTGATGTTATTGATCCTTTCCTTCATGTGAAGCCTTCTAAATTGCCTGATGATCTACTAGTATCTACTTATTTTTAAAAAATCAGACCTGATTTCCCTTGTTTTTAAAGAATATTTGAATGGATTCCAGGCTTATTTGATGTTTTATCATGTCAAGTTATTATGGAAAATATGTGCCTTCCCCTTCTCTTTGCAAAAATGTAGTTTTTGAGCCTTCTTACCATCCATATAAAATTGAAAACACTACTGGTTTCATCCCAAATAGTCCTATCATAGAATAATATTACCATATTCATCATGCTTACTTCCCGCTCACCCCTACTTAGCCTTATTGGTATCATGTCCATGCTTATAATCAGTCTCAAGAAGGCTATTTTTCTCATAACCAACATATCTACCCTACTATCCAACCTCAAGATGTTGATGACGTGAACCTCAAGGACATGGTATTAGACTTACAAAAATAGTTAGATGCTATTATAAAAGAACAAGAGTATAACATGCAACAGGAAGAGCTTGTTTATCAAGATTATCTTCACTAGTAGGAGGTGGAGGCACAAGAGCAGTATAAAGAGGAACAAATGAGGCATGTGCTTACTCAAGTACAAAGGCAATAAACTCAATCAACTTCTTTTATTCCTAGTTTTAGATCAACCCCTCTTACAACCATGGAGTAGCCTATAAAAGAGGAGATTTTCAAGTCCAAAATTCCAAGCTTGAAGCAAGGACAACTTTTTGAATCCTCAAGTAATTCTCCTTGTTTCACAATTACAAGATTTAGAAGTTCAAATCCTTCTCAAGAGCCTATACAAGATTTTGAAGAGACAAAGAAGGAGTTAATTGAGGAAAAGGAAGAACCATCTACTGTCTATGAACCTCCATATGCTATAAAAGATAAAAAATTAGACTTTTTACAAGGATATAGGTATGAGAATGAAGCTCTAACTCATGAAGGAGGGAAAGAAGTTGTTTTTCTAGTGTTTCATGCCCAATATTGAATCCTTTAGATTATAAATCATTTGATTGTTTTTCTCATGATTTTGATGAGATGAATAAAATAAAGAATATAAAAGTTGCATGGTAAGAGTCTTCAATTAGAAAGAAAACTTGTGCAAAATCCATTGGAAATGCAATCAAATGAAAAGAAAGATAATGATGACTCTTTGATGACTCTGGAAGCTGAAAGGTACTTGCAAGAAGAAGATGAATGTAATAAGCTAGAATAGTAGAACATTAAACAAAAAGGCAATGATGCAAGAGAAGAGCTGGTGTCCTCATTTGATCAGTTTCCTCATTTTGTTTACAAGGATGAAGAGGGCATGCCAATGCTCACATTAGTAAAAGAGTTGAAGCAACAAGAGTGCATTAAAGACCATGATGTGTTGTTGGCCCATAAAGAAAAGTACGAGAATGAAGACATAACTCATGAAAAAGAACACAAGGATAGTCTTGTTTTGGGGAATAGAGAGGTTGATGTGCATGAGGTTGCCTATCAAATTAAACAAGATGTCAAATCAGAAGATGGTCCCAATGTCTCTTTAAATCTCCAAGAGAGTTGTCATAAATTTGAGGTGAGTTCTCTCAAGCAGGAAAGTAAAGAAGATCTTGAAGATGATCCCTTTTGGGATGAGATCAAACAATTTTTCTCAAACTTTGATATCAAGTCAAAATCTCTTAAAGAAGAGACTCATGAGAAACATGAACATAATATGGAAGTGATTATGTTTTCAAAAGATTCTAATCAGCAGGATGGTGGAGGATCAAAACATAAGCAAGAGGTTGAAGTTATTCACTTGAATACTATTTGTAGAGGATGTCCTATCTGACATCTAGCCCAGTTGGAGACCAGGAAAGAGAAGTCATCATATGTTATGCTTGATCTAGAGCACAAGATCAAGTACCAAGAAGGACAAAATCAACTGACTCTCCACTTGAAAGAAACTATTTTTCCAACCAACTCAAGTGTGTAAGTGATTTTGTTTTCAGTCTCAGGGAAGTGTTTCAGTAGTTGACTGAATAACCACCCTTGCTCCACCCCTTGTGGGTTACTGACAAACATGAAAACAATTGAAAGTTGATGAGAAAGGGCAGTTATTTCAAAGAACTAGTTAATGGATTTGTTTAGACAACCTTTTCACTTGATTAGTTTAGGTTAGGAAAAGTTTTTCATGTTGAATAAGTGTTGTAGTTATCTTTTTCCTCCATGTGTTGACACACATGTTATTGTTCCTTTTAAAGGACTATTTTTTGAGTTGTTTAGTATTTTGTTTTTGTTTTTTGGTTGTTTTAGAGGTACTAACAACTGTTTGTCATGTCTGATGTCTTCTTCTTAGTGTGTTTCAGGTCTTTGTGACTCTTTTTCCTAGTGGAAATTCTAAGGCTACTGGTCTTTGTTGCTTAGTAGGCAAGCACCCCATAGAGGTCACCAAAAATGTTAGCCTATTTGTGCCTCCTTGGCTCAAATAGTTGACATAAGTGTCTTGAAAGTGCCAATAGCTCTTTAGTCTTGGTTTAGAGGAGTCAATTCTTGTTTACAAGGTAATTGATCAATCTTTTGATCATTTCTTTTGTATATTTGAGTCTTTAGACCTTTGATTAGACTTTTGACAATGTAAAATTAATGCATTCATGTGTCAAAAGTTCTCTTTATTATGTAAAGTGTCATTTTCTATGTAAGGCCTATGTCTTTACTTATACTTTTTATATGCAATTATGACTTAGACATTGATGACTATATTATTTTATTATTTTGATGTATAGAGTAGGGTACTATGGTACATGTGATTTGGATATTTTATATATGTGTTGAATTGTGGATGTGATTAATAGACATATGTGATTTTGAAATTTAATGTTAGCTTAACTTTATGTTTGAGTGGAATGATTTAATTTAAGTATTTTATATTGAATTGTGAAATTGGAAATTGTTTAGATTTAAATTATTATGTGATGAAAAAAAGTTTATATTTTAATTGAATGTTGCCTCGGCTATATTATCAAGACATACTCATATTAAAAATGTGAGTTTTAAAAGGGGTGGCCAAGGTATTAGATTCAAAGATCTATCCAAGAATGTATTGTGTATTAATCTCATTAGCCAAGCCTATTCTACATTGAGGAATATTGGCTTAAGTCTTGTGTGTGTTGTTAGTGAGTAGGGTTATGTTTGTTTATTAAAATATCTAATTTTTATATTTTAGTGATGAAAATTAATTTTATTAATATTATTACTTTTATGGTTCAATATGATTTCCGTGGAGCATAATTGATTTTAATTTGAGATAATATCCTCTTATTTAATTTATTTATGGGATAAGGCTTTATCTTGTTTATTGTTATTTTTTTACTATTTAATTTATTTTTATAGTTTTATTAAAACTTTATTTCATTTCTAATTGCTTTAGTTGAGAGATTTAATGGTTTTTATTAATTCTTTTTGGGGAAAAAGAGGGCTTTTTGAGGGAATAGTATTTATGGATTAATGTTTTTTGAGAAGGGATTATGCATTCTTTTTGGAAAAAACAGAGAAACTCTCTTGAATTGTTTTTGGGGTTTTCTTGGTGATGGATTCATGAGACTTGGGTGAAGAAATTACATTGGGGGAAATGAAGGAAAGAAGGGACTTGGAGAATTTTGGGAAGGGATCTTGCCTCGTGTGTGCTTCTTCTGACTTGGAGAGTAGAATGTAGGGTCTTTACTTTCATTGTATGCTTGTAAATGTTAAATTTGTTCTTCTAAAAGTATTTTTTTGGATGTATGTTGTATGTGTTTTGGTTTTGTTGGTTTGGGTAGTTTGGGAGTGTTTTTCCTTGAGGGGAGAAACCCCCTTTGTGTTGGGGTTGAGAGAGGTGTGGAGCCTCTCTTGGGGGACCTCATGTAGTTGAGTTAATTATGAAAGTTGTATGAAGAATTTTGTAGTTAGGTTTTTCATGGAAGATTTGGGATGAAATCTGTAGTTGGGTTGTGTGGAAGATGTGTGGAGGTTTGAAGAAGAATCATGTAGAAAGGAGTTATTATTGTCCCCCAAGAGGGAGATTATCCCCTCTTTCCCCCTTCTTAAAGAATTCTTTTGGAGTTGTTTATTTGTGAGTCTTGCAATGGTTTTGTAAGTGTTGTTGTGTTGTGTGAAAATTGTCAACTCTTTGTTGTTGTGAACCTATGTTCTTGGTGGATCTCCTAGCTTGGGGGTGAATTGGTTTTCCAATCCTATAGTAGGGAGGAGATCTTGTTAGTGTAGGTTTTTATTTTCCTAGTTGGGTTATTTATTTTCCTATATTCCTATGTTTTTCCTACACATATTATTAAGCTTTCTTAGGTTAATTAAGTGAGTATTAGTGCGAGTGGGTGTAAGGTTTTTGTTAGACTTAGGGCACACAACTGAGAGGGGGGGTGAATCAGTTGTGCAAAACTTTCTCCAATTTACACACTTAAATCCTCTTAGTGATTAGTAGTATATTAAACAAGAAACATAATGCATTCAAATCAAAAGCAGAAACTCATCAACACATAAGACACCAAGATTTTGACGTGGAAAACCTGGTTAAGGGAAAAACCATAGGGTGATTAACCCAAGAATGTATTCTCTGTTAGAAGAATAGAAAGAACAAAATGGCACATGCCAATTAGGGCTCACTGCCCAAGCACACTGCTCACAAGAGGCTCACTACCTACAAGAGACACACTATCTACAAATAAATAAGTATCACATACATGAACTAGAGAATAGCATCTTCACCATGCTTGAATCAGTTCCATTAAGCTCAATACTTCTGCTTTGCCTTTCACTCTCCTCTTCACTACCACACTCTCATCTGCACACAAAAAGGTGAGTTCAAACTGACTTCACAATCCCTTATTTATACAAGGCATCAACTTAGGAATAATCATCTAAGTCAGAAAATATTCATAAGATCATCTGACAGATGCATAACTCATCCGGTCGGCCTGTCTCAAGAAGAACACCATCATACAGAAGTTACTCTTCAATTGCAAGCTCCAACTTCAATGCGGACCACCAACACGAACTAGACACGATCCAAAGACCACCACAAGTTCTTCTGAATCACCAATAACATATGCACTTCATCTGCTTACTAGAATCCTTCTTTCCTCCATCCAGAACTGATGCAGAGGAAGAGATCAACTCAACTTCATACTAGGCAAAGTTCAATTACACCAATGAGCCCAAAAACAAGGATCTTCATGGAAAAGTGGGAACAGAAGTTAAAGTTCCTAAATTCTTCTTGAAAATGGTGTTTGGACATGTATTAGATCCCATCCCATCCATTGGCAAAGGTGGATTAAACTTCAAACTACTAGTTCCTTCACAAACCCCAAGAAGGACTAGTAACCTACAAACGGAGAACAGTCCCAATAACTTTCTGTATAAATATCCAAATGCAAATCTTAGACATGTATTAGATACCCATTATGCCTCCCCACAACATGCTCTAGAATGGGTTTGGGTTGTTTTGGAAAATGTGCTCTAAAAATGGATTGGTAATTCTGCTACAAGGGTTCAAACTCAGAAATGTCACTGTGAAATGCCACGAACAGTCATAAATAACTTCCACACAACACAAAATGAGGTCAATCTCTTCAGTCAGATTGTAGATAACATAGTTATAGACATTTTCCCCAAGTTACATAAAGATCCAATGGTGGAAACAAAAGTTATGGCATTTTTCCCAAAATAGGTTACTCTAAATCAGGGTTTGACAGTCTACACGAAAAATGCAATATCTTGAGCAAAACGAAACCAAAATGCATGCAAACAAAAGAAAATGGAAGGTGATTGATAAAGATTTCATGAAAAATAAGTTAGAAATGAACTCCAGTCTGTACAGATCTGTAAAAGGCCAGAAAACAACGTTTTTCTGAAGAAAATGCATAAAAACAGTGCTATCTTATCATTCCACTTCATACATTCAACCACCTCCAAATTTTTGTGAATACTACAAAGCCTTTTAAAGGCATTTCAACATGTCTTTTCAGTTTCCAACCTCCTAGGAATGAACTAGAACAAGGTGACCCTTCACCTTCCCACATTTTGCATCTTTTAGGAATTTTACATTTTGAATAACAACTTTTACATATTATGTCCAAATGACTCCAACATAACTTCAAATGATCAAATTGATCCTATTACAACATTGAATCTCTAAAATGGAATCAAATTCCACAAAATTGGTCCATGAAAACATTAATTTGCCAAGGTGCTCCTGCACCATACTCCTCAGCATGAAGAAAACTCTTGTCCCAAGAGTTGTGTGGTCTGCTTCAAACGACTTTTGCCTCTTTATGTCTTCAACCCTGACTTGATGCCTCCTCTACTTCCTCTTTACCTTCCAACTGTGACTCCTATTAATGGAGTTTGGCTGGCTACCTCCAAGGTGCATCAGAAGTCCACTCCTTCCTGCTACAACAACACTTTTGTCCCTCACCTGGGAGTCCTCTCTTGCCTCTCTCCCCAAGACTATTGGTGACAACCAATGGACCATCTTCTCTGGCCCTCTTGACAGACCTTCCTATCTGCCTACAGCAGTGAGTGAACTTGGACCTGCAACCATAAAAAACTTCATAACAGAATCAGATAGCAAAAACCAATGCTCATCCCGAACTCCTGGTGTAGATTGCCTCTTTTGGTGCTCTATCTACACGCTTAGAATCTTCTGAGCTTTGATACCAATCTGATGCAGAGGAAGAGATCGACTCAACTTCATACTAGGCAAAGTTCAATTACACCAATGAGCCCAAAAACAAGGATCTTCATGGAAAAGTGGGAACAGCAGTTAAAGTTCCTAAATTCTTCTTGAAAATGGTGTTTGGACATGTATTAGATCCCATCCCATCCATTGGCAAAGGTGGATCAAACTTCAAACTACTAGTTCCTTCACAAACCCCAAGAAGGACTAGTAACCTACAAACAGAGAACAGTCCCAATAACTTTCTGTATAAACATCCAAATGCAAATCTTAGACATGTATTAGATACCCATTATGCCTCCCCACAACATGCTCTAGAATGGGTTTGGGTTGTTTTGGAAAATGTGCTCTAAAAATAGATTGGTAATTCTGCTACAAGGGTTCAAACTCAGAAATGTCACTGTGAAATGCCACGAACAGTCATAAATAAATTCCACACAACACAAAATGAGGTCAATCGCTTCAGTTAGATTGTAGATAACATAGTTATAGACATTTTCCCCAAGTTACATAAAGATCCAATGGTGGAAACAAAAGTTATGGCATTTTTCCCAAAACAGGTTACTCTAAATCAGGGTTTGACAGTCTACATGAAAAATGCAATATCTTGAGCAAAACGAAACCAAAATGCATGAAACCAAAAGCAAATGGAAGGTGATTGATAAAGATTTCATGAAAAATAAGTTAGAAATGAACTCCAGTCCATACAGATCCGTACAAGGCCAGAAAACAACATTTTTCTGAAGAAAATGCATAAAAACAGTGCTATCTTATCATTCCACTTCATACATTCAACCACCTCCAAATTTTTGTGAATATTACAAAGCCTTTTAAAGGAATTTCAACATGTCTTTTCAGTTTCCAACCTCCTAGGAATGAACTAGAACAAGGTGACGCTTCACCTTCCCACATTTTGCATCTTTTAGGAATTTTACATTTTGAATAACAACTTTTACATATTATGTCCAAATGACTCCAACATAACTTCAAATGATCAAATTGATCCTATTACAACATTGAATCTCTAAAATGGAATCAAATTCCACAAAATTGGTCCATGAAAACATTAATTTGCCAAGGTGCTCCTGCACCAAGAACCTTAAGAACATAGTCTGTCATCACTGTCACAAAGGAATAGGTTCTTTCGGACCTTAAAACCATGAACCAATCGACTTGACACTTCACAAAGACGTTCTCAACACTTCCTCAAATCCGCAGAATGAGATAATACATTTCTGGATCTCACCGGACCTATCTATGTCACTCTGTCACCTCTGAACACCTGCCAGAGCCAGTTTTACTTGAGTGGCCACAACTTCTTCATATCTTCATGCGGACCTTTGCAATCTCTACTGGATCACCTACAGACACATATCTACAAACCCTTTAATTCGTATCCTCTGATTATCATCCTATCTTGGACTTTTGTCTTACAGTCATCATTGTTCTTCACTGTTCCTAATTGAGACTAATTTTCTCAATATCCTCAGCTCACGGCTCATCCAAACCTTATCATTAATGCAACAAGTGTATGTTGACATCAATGACAACACCAGTTAGGCCCATACTTGCAACAATCTCCCCCTTTGTCATTGATGGCAACATATGATGTGAAAAACCATCAAGACAAGAACTTCTCCTTACTATCACAACTCCCCTTATCAACAACAACCATTCACATGTCTTCTCTCCCTTTACTGCTCCCCCTTTGATCAACAACCACTTGTTTTTCACATGTCTTCTCTCCCCCTTTAACATCAATGGAAAAGGGCACATACTTACAATTTCACCACTTTAGAATCATACCTGCTGCTCCCCCTGAGTAGCATCTCTCATCAATCCGGATCACAAGATATGACTGTGATATCCACCAGACTAATGCACCTCAGTGCACCTTAGTTCATCATCGGAGGGGAAATAACCCCTAACTTCTCCCTGAGATACTCAAAAGAGTCCTTAGGTAGAGGTTTAGTAAAGATGTCTAAGGCAGACTTGACATCCATCTGATATACCTTGAAATCCTTGAAGGCAGCAAGGGCAAGGAATAATCTAACTACTTTAATTCTTGCCACTGGAGCAAAAGATTCTTCAAAATCAATTCCTTCTATTTGAGAGTAGCCCTTACAGACCAATCTAGATTTATTTCTGATTACTTCACCAACTTCATTTAGTTTATTCTGGAAGACCCATTTTGTTCCAATCACATTCTTGTTTCTAGGTCTAGGAACAAGATCCCAAGTGTGATTTTTCTCAATTTGTATCAGCTCTTCCTCCATTGCTTTGGTCCAGTTTTCATCATTGTAGGCTTCATTTATTGTCTTAGGTTCAATCTTTAAAATCGGACAATATTCATCTAAATTTTGAGTAATTTTCCTTCTAGTTTGCACACCTTTGCTTTTGTCACCTATGATCTAATCTTCAGAGTGGTTCAGTCTTACATACCTTGGAACTTTGGGAGTTTTTTGTACTTCTACTTCTTGATCAGGCTCATTCAGACCTATCTCTTCTTCTTGATTTACCAGATCAGTTTGAATCTAACTTTTAGAAGAGGATTGAACTCCTTGAACCAGAAGACCATTCTGATCATCTTCATCATATTCATAAAACCTTGAGGGTTTCTCTATTCCCTCATCAACCTTCACATTTGTACTTTCTATCATCTTTCTTAGTCTCTTGTTATAACACCGGTATGCTTTGCTTTGAGTAGAGTAACCCAAGAATATTCCTTCATCACTTTTGGCATCAAACTTGCCTAGATCTTCATCTCTTTTGATGTAACATTTGCTACCAAAGACTCTGAAATATCTTACAGTAGGAGTAATGCCAAACCAAATTTCATAAGGGGTCTTACCGGTATTGCTTCTGATTTGAACTCGATTGAGAGTATAGACTGCAGTGTTGACATCTTCTCTCCAATAGATCTAAGGAACATTTGTTTCCATCATCTTGGTCCTAGATGCTTCCTGGATGGGCTGGTTCTTTCTCTCCACTACTCCATTCTGCTGTGGAGTCCTAGGAATAGACAACTGTCTCTTAATTCCATGTTTCTCATAGAACTCTATGAACTCACCAGATGTGAATTCTCCACCTCTATCAAACCTCAGACATTTCAATTTTAATCTTGTTTCATTCTCTACCATAGCCTTGAATATTTTGAATTTCTCAAGAGCTTATGATTTCTCCTTTAGAAAGGTTACTTACATCATTTGGGAGTAGTCATCAATTAGCAACATGAAGTATCTATCACCTTGAATACTCCTGGTTCTTGCCGGACCACAAAGATCAGTGTGAACTAAGTCCAATAATCCGGTAGAAGACAATTCCTTGCTTTTGAATGTGACTCTGCTCAGCTTACCCAACTGACATTCCTTGCACAAGCTGTTAGTAGGTTTCACCAATTTTGGAAGATCTCTTACAACCTGAGTATTGCTTATCTTGATGATATTATCAAAATTCACATGACACATCCTTCTATGCCATAACCAACTCTGATCAACTTGAACAAATAAGCAGCTTTTACCAGTACCAACCAAGTGGAAGATATTACCTTTAGTTTGAGTACCGGATGCAATCTCTGTTCTGAAACTTTCAACGATTTTGCATTTTCCATCCTTGAATTGGAGATCATAGCCTTTGTCCATCAACTGTCCAACACTGAGAAGATTGTGCTTCAAACCTTCAACATACAGTACATTACCAGTTTTGTTTCTTCCATCAAAAGAAATAGTTCCTCTTCCTCTGATTCTACCAACAGAATTGTCACCAAACTT
Source organism: Cunninghamia lanceolata (assembly GCA_027924645.1). Taxonomy (NCBI): domain Eukaryota; kingdom Viridiplantae; phylum Streptophyta; class Pinopsida; order Cupressales; family Cupressaceae; genus Cunninghamia; species Cunninghamia lanceolata. The sequence continues at coordinate 6,074,142 of BSBN01000828.1, forward strand.
TACCACTCCTCCTTCATACCTTTCAAAATTTACAAACTTATTTTTTTCACCTGTCATATGGTGAGAGAATCCACTGTCAATGACCCAATCATGCTTCTCTTCAATTTGGGCAGCCAGAGCTCTTTCCACAGTCTTAAGATTGATAGATACAAAGGACATTGGATCTTCTTCCTTGATGGCAATGAACACCCATTCATTTCTGTATTTGTTTCCTATCTCTGATTCTTCATCTGTTACTCCTTCATTATCGTCATCTTCATGTACATAGTAACAGTTCTTTTGGAACCTTGGCTTGTTAGGATTTTGCCTTGAAAATCTTTCCGGACACCTTGAGGCAAAATGACCAATCTTATTGCAGTTAAAACACTTAAAAGGTAATTTTCTTTCATACTTACCAGATCCTCTTGGCAGCCTCTTTGCAATAAGGGCTTCAACTTGAGTAGTTTCCACTTCTTCTTCTTCCAGATCTTTTCTTGCTTTTTCATACCAAGACAATTTCCTTGAAGAATTCTCTCCCAGATCAAACCTTTGTTTACCTTTAATAGAGGCACTGGCTTTGAATGCAGATTCAATCTTGGGGGGGTCATCTCTAAACGCTGTCATTTCAAATGCAGCCAAATTCCCAGCCAATTGATCTCTTGTGACAGTTGTATGGGCTCTGAATTCTTCAATGGTAGCAGCCTTGATTTTGTAAGAAGCAGGAAGGGATCTAAGAATTTTACCAACAATCTCATTTTCATCCAAGACTCCACCAGCATTTCTAATTCCACAAACCAGCTCATTCACTCTTGGCATAAAAGTGGTAATATTTTCATCATCTCTCATCTTCAGTTTTTCAAATTTCCCTTTTAGACTCTATAACCTTGCACATTTAACATACTGGTCTCCTTCATACAAAAGTTCCAGTTTATTCCAAATCTCAAAGGCAGTTGGTAGGTCAATAACATTTGAGAGCTCTGAGTCAGATAATGCACTTAGAAGAGCCTCTTTGGTCCGTAGATTGTTTTTAGCATCTGTGATTTCATTTAGGGTTGTCAGACCACCTTGTGGAGGTACATACGCTTTTGTAACCATGGACCAGTACGCCATTCCCATACACTGCAAGTGACATTTCATGTGACCTTTCCAAAGAGCAAAGTTGGTTCCATCAAACTTTGGACTATCCTTCTTGTAAGATGACATCTTGGATCTCCTCAAGCGGTTAAGCTCCTTTTAGAAGAACTTAGCTCTGATACCAATTGTTAGACTTAGGGCACACAACTGAGAGGGGGGGTGAATCAGTTGTGCAAAACTTTCTCCAATTTACACACTTAAATCCTCTTAGTGATTAGTAGTATATTAAACAAGAAATATAATGAATTCAAATCAAAAGCATAAACTCATCAACACATAAGACACTAAGATTTTGACGTGGAAAACCTAGTTAAGGGAAAACCATGGGGTGATTAACCCAAGAATGTATTCTCTATTAGAAGAATAGAAAAAGCAAAATGGCACATGTCAATTAGGGCTCACTACTTGAGCACACTGCTCACAAGAGGCTCACTACCTACAAGAGACACACTATATACAAATAAATAAGTATCACATACATGAATTGGAGAATAACATCTTCACCATGCTTGAATCAGTTCCATTAAGCTCAATACTTCTACTCTGCCTTTCACTCTCCTCTTTGCTACCACACTCTCATCTCCACACAAAAAGGTGAGTTCAAACTAACTTCACAATCCCTTATTTATACAAGGCGTCAACTTAGGAATGATCATATGACAGATGCATAACTCATCCGGTCAGCCTATCTCAAGAACACCATCATACAGAAGTTACTCTTTAATTGCGAGCTCCAACTTCAATGCGGACCACCAACACAAACTGGACATGATCCAAAGACCACCACAAGCTCTTTTGAATCACCAATAACATCCGCACTTCATCTACTTACTAGAATCCTTCTCTCATCCATCTGAAACCTTAAGAACATAGTCTGTCATCACTGTCACAAAGGAATAGGTTCTTCCAGACCTTAAAACCATGAACCAATCGACTTGACACTTCACAAAGATGTCCTCAACACTTCCTCAAATCCGTAGAATGAGATAATGCACTTCCGGATCTCACCGGACCTATCTGTGTCACTTTGTCACCTCTGAACACCTGCCAGAGCTGGTTTTACTTGAGTGGCCACAACTTCTTCATATCTTCATGCGGACCTCTAAAATCTCTACTGGATCACCTACAGACACATATCTACAAACCCTTTAATCCACATCCTCTGATTATCATCCTATCTTGGACTTTTGTCTTACAGTCATCACTGTTCTTCACTATTCCTGATTGAGACTAATTTTCTCAATATCCTTAGCTCACAACTCATCCAAACCTTATCATTAATGCAATAGGAGTATGTTGACATCAATGGCAACACCGTTTAGGCCCATACTTGCAACAAGTAGATCACCCAATATTCAAGCAAAAGGAAATTGCCTTATGATTTCATAGAAAGATAGACAAAATGAAGCAGAGCAATTTCAGTAAAATAGAAAGATCTCCCTCATTTCTCAACAAAATCTAGATTTTAAAAAGGATCTGGAAAGATAAGAATGAGGGAAATAAAACCCAGAAGATGTTTATAGAAATTCACAAAAATGAGTTAGTTATTTTTAGCAGAAAATGACTAACGTGAAAAATGGCGAGTTGGAAGGTAGCAAAGTTCTAGTGGAAAAAAGAAGAAAATTATGGGGTTTTAAAAGTTGCGAGATGGAAAGAAGAAGAGCTCTAGAGGAAAAAGAGAACAATTATGGGGGATGCAACTACACTTCTATTCAAAGTCGAAGAATTCACTCAGTCACTCCTTCAATATAGCATTTTTTTTGTATGTGTTGTTATGCATGCATAGACCTGCTGACCCAATTTAGAGGAAGTAATTGTAGTTTGTTAGGAGTTGTAATAAAAGTCTCCTAAAGAATAGGAATTCAGCTCCTTATTCTTTGTGGATTAATTGAGTAGATGATAGATAAGTATTTTATTGTAAACACTTTGTTAAGGAGAGCAAGCTATGTGGAGAATAGCCTGAACTAAGGAAACCACATATTGAATAGACTACAATAATGGTCACATCACTTGGCATGGCTCAAATTTGGTGCCTGCAACAACTCCATTTCTTTACACTTGAAGTTTTTTTGGTAGCACCTAGTAGATTGTGAAGATGTTCTAGCTGAAAACAACCTTACACATGGTCACTCAATTCACACAGGCATCTCCAGGACTAAGAGTAATCATGAACAATTTTGGAGTAAGTATGCTTAATGTTTTAGTAAATTCATTACTTTATTTTATATAATGTTTTTGCATTAATATCTATAGAATTTGTGCACTCCCATTTGCCCACATATCCTAAGCTAATTATGCTTCTATTCAACTTTTGAAAATTGTTTTATACTGCCAATCATTGTATTGCAACTCATTACATCATTCTCACACATGTGAAGAGGCAGTCAACATCATTTCACACTCTACAACATGTATAGTTGCATGAGGACATGCAACAATTTTAGTTGGTGGGTGTGTGCTTAATAGATTGCTTTTGGCTTTTCACCCTACAAATGTTTTACTATCCTATTCCAAGTTTGAAAGGTGATTAGTTGGTAGATGAAAGCAAAGAAAAAAAATATGGGAATGTCTCTCTTGCAATAAATTTTTTTATCTACACCAAGATGAAGGAGTTGTTGTTCTCATAGATTTTAGAGCATTATGTTTATTTCACTAGAGGCATGTATAGTTGCATGAGGACATCCAACAATTTTAGTTGGGGGGTGTGATGAGTCAGAAACATCCTTTTCCTAATGCATCTTTTCACCATTGACTCATCTGCCTAATGCTTTACTACCTAAACTTACCCCACATGTGCACTAGTTCTCTTGTATTTTATGCTAAACATTGTATAAATTTAAGTAGTTGTTTACTAATGCATAATGTCATATCTTATAATTTCATATTGTTCATTTTACTATATGATATATGCTAACATTTATAAGGCAGCAAAGAGCATATTGGCATACAACTACACATGCAACCCATAGCAACTGCACAGGCAACCCGCAACCACTGCTGAACAACAAAGGGAAATCCATCTTGTAACAAATGAAGTGAAGGAGACCTATTTGACCTTCTCTTCTATGAAGACATCATAACTATTTCATGCTGAAAAAGTCAAATGTTAATGTGGTATATCTCATTTATTAAGTTTATTAGTTATAGTCTCCTTTTCAAGTTTGTAGTTTCTAAAATAAGGAGTCCTCCTCCTACACGTTGGGAGTGGTAGCATGTATGTAACCAATTATAAGATATATAAATACCTACAGCTAGACTGCTGCAAGGGAAGAGAGAAATATATGTTGAAAGACAACAAATTGTATGTGGAAGAACATAAATTAATATAGAAGTCTATTTTTTGAGCAAGAGCTGATTTAATTAGTAAATCCTTACATGATTATAGTCACTTGAGCAAGGGCCCACTTGAGGATGACTGGAACCTTGTTTTATATTACAACAAATTATATTTCTGTTATTATGTTTTAGTAGATTGTAGCCATTATGTTTTATCCATTTCCTTTGTTGTTTTAGTACTTTCCATTCTATATTTCCCTTTCAACAATGTTATTTACGTTCCTTTCCATTATGTATTTCTCTTTCAGTAGTCATTTACATTCCTGTACTATTTATGTTCAATTCCTAGAAAGTCATAGTCTCTAGAAGGCCTATGTTGTACATACAGTACAGACATCATGTAAAAGATACATTCTCAGGTTGATAACTAAATGAAGCTAAGTCATGATCAAATGGTTGCTCAATTATTGGATAGTTTATCCATCGGGTTGTGTCCAACATAGCTGCACCAAACTAATTGAGGATTGATTTGGCCCACCAGACATTGTGATTTGGAAATTAAATGTTAGCTTAACTTTATGTTTAAGTGGAATGATTTAATTTAAGTATATTTATATCAAATTGTGAAATTAGAAGTTGTTTATATTTAAATTGTTATGTGAAGAAAAAAAATAGTTAATATTTTAATTGAATGTTATTTTAATGTTGCCTCAGCTATATTACCAAGACATACTGATATTCGAAATGTGAGTTTTGCAAGAGGTGGCCAAGGTATTAGATTCATAGATCTATCCAAGAACGTATTATGTATTAATCTTGTTAGCCAAGCCTATTCTGCATTGAGGAATATTGGCTTAAATCTTGTGTGTGTGTTGCTAGTGAGTGGGGTTATGCTTGTTTATTAAAATATCTATTTTTTATATTTTGGAGATGAAAATTAATTTTATTACTTTTATGGTTGGATAAGATTTTCATGGAGGATAAGTGATTTTAATTTGATATAATATCCTCTTATTTAATTTATTATGGGATAAGGTTTTATCTTGTTTTATTGTTATTTTTTTAAATATTTAATTTGTTTTATAGTTTTATTAAAACTTTATTTTATTTTTAATTGCTTTAGTTGAGAGATTTAATAGTTTTTATTAATTCTTTTTGGGGAAAAAAGAGGGCTTTTTGAGGAGTAGTATTTATGGATTAATATTTTTTGAGAAGGGATTATGCATTCTTTTTGGGAAAAAAAAGAGAAACTCTCTTGAATTGTTTTTGGGGTTTTCTTGGTGATGGCTTCATGAGACTTGGGTGAAGAAATTACATTGGGGAAAAGAAGTAAAGTGTAATGTCCCTTCCTTAGTCCGTCCAGACTTTAGCAGAGGTTGACCTACTATTGGGTTCCCATAGGTCAATAGGTTGGTTAGGGAACCCGACCGAGGGTGTTGGAGCTTTGTAGGGAACCTTCTGAGACCTTCAGTTTGATGTTAGATGATGATTTCAAGAGTTGAATTGAAAACACTAAAGGTTTGCCTTGATGTGAATAGTGAAAGTGAATAGTAACAAAGAATTAGAAGGAGAATAGTGAAAAGGTCCCCATCCTAGTAGCCATAATGTTGTTTTGAAAGATGGTGTTTCTTTTTCATGAGGAAGTAACCCTCAAGGTGGGTGTACCCTTTTAGTGGGATTATTTTATTGTTATTAGTGGAAAATGGAGATGGAATCTATAAAGCAATGAATGGGGCTATGTTTTGGTCATTCAATCATCATTTTATTAAAACACAAGTGCAGGTTTGGAGCTCTGGATAGAGTTTTCAGCAGGTTGCAGCTCTTCTGAGGATGAAAACTCTTAAAGGACAGTGGATTGGATGACAACCCAGTTCGCATTATAGGGAAATCTACACTGGGTTTTTGTTTGGGCATCATTGGACTTTATTATAGGTTGTAATTGTAGCTGGAGTGATTGCAGTAGTGGATTATCAGGGTATAATTGCAGATTGGGTCTACTTATCAGCATATATCCTCATTTCAGTACCTTTACCAGCTGGCCGTACAAAATATGAGTTATATTCAATCAAATCCTAGCTGGAATTAGGGTTTCAGCAACTACATGTTCCATAATTTATGTGTTGGTTCCCGGGTATGTGATTGTCATTTGGATAGTTTAATATTGCATCTCATAGAGGTCTTTTGGTTGCTGTTATATTCTGATTTAGTGGAAATCAAACCTCTGAATTTGTAATCAGACTTGATATAATCAGTTTAAAGGGGTCCCTTTGATGTGCAAGTGTTATCTTTTATTTATTCAATAGTTCTCTTCCATGTTTCTATGGTTTCCTTATGATTTAGTCCTAAAACAAACAATCAATTAAACACAAACATCAAACAGATCAGCACTCAAGCAAAGACACCAACTTACACTTTGCTGGTCAAAGACAAAAATTAAAACAAACAAATCAGCAGATTCCAAAAAATTAGAAAATTTGAGATAGACTTGGTTAGGGATCTTTCAGTGGTATTAGAGCCATGATCTTGCTAGCCTGAGTGTGTTTTGTTCAGCTCTATGCATCCTAGAGAGGTGGGTCCACACAGGTATTATACTCATAGAAGAACACATATACAATTTGGGGTTAACACTGGTATTTAGGGTATAGCTATGGGGGACAACCATGAGGGCAGTAGAAGTCCTCGTCAAAGGGAAAGACAGAATCCGTAGGAGGATATTGACCGTGATCGTGAGGTATTCAGAACTCTTGTTAATACACAACCAAGGATTGTACAGGCATTAGACAGACTTCAGAATACCCTTGATAGAATGGATATGGGTTAGCGTAGGGATAGACATGGTAGACATGATAGACGTGATAGGGTTGACAGGTCTATTTTAGTTGCAAACAGCCGTGGGAGTAGTAGGGCTCCCTCATCGATGGATAGTGTTCTTGGTTCTCCTGGGCATGACAGGACTCATTCATGCACAGCTGATAGGCCCATGCAGCTGCATTTTCCTCCTAGAGATGAGCCACCCCCAATTGATCCACTTGTGGGTGTGGAGTTCCAAGATACTGTTATGGCAGCAAATGATGAGTGGACACGTCTTCCAGCGTATGTTAGAGAGGCCTTCCCTTTACATTAGTATTGTTCCGAGTGAAGAGATAGCATGAGAATCCGTGGTGGTAGGGGGCAACATCAAAATAGTGACCTCCATCGAGCTACTAGCAAGCTCACTATATCTTCCTTCGATGGTAGTGAGAAGATCACCGCTCGAGCTTGGGTGCACAAGCTTGACATCTACTTTTCACTTAAGCCGATGCCTAAGGATGAGGCCATTCAGTTTGTAGTACTACATTTGGAGGGTATAGCTTATCAGTGGTGGCATCATGGTTTGGTTACCCAAAACCATAGACTTATTCATTCTTACAGGGAGTTCATTGAGCAGTTGATTGCCAAATTTGACTGTAAGGATGTTGAGTTGTACTACAAGGATTTAGCATTATTGTGACAGACTGGACATGCTGAAACTTACATTAATGAGTTTCAATGCATTGCTGTTATGGTTCCTGAGATGCCAGAAAGACGTGTAGTGATGCTCTTCATAGAAGGATTACATGATAGATTATGGGGTTTGGTCAAGGCTCTTAAGCCTAAGACTTTACATGATGCTATTCAGATTGCACTAGACCTTGATACTTCACCACCTCCTACTTCTTATCAACAAAATAAGAAGTTCTCCAAAGGTTCCAAGCCTTTTCAGAGATCTTCGACACAGCATAGGAGTGCACCACCTCCCCCTAGGATGGACCAGGAGACACGTAATGAGTTAAGGAGGAAGAAGCTATGCTTCACATGTAAGGAACCTTGGGATCTTAGACACCAATGCCTTGGGAAGGGCAAAGTGCATCTCATTGAGATTGTGTTTGATGTGGAGGATGAGCATATACAAGATACTGATTTAGAGGACAGCAATGGTGAGGATAAACAGAAGGCCCCATAGGTGGAGCTTGGAGTGGGTGACACATCAGATACACCCAATCCTGTCATTGCCACCCTTTCGGGAGTCCCCTGATACCATCCCTTTCGCTTAAAGGGAGTGATTAAGGGTCAACGTGTGACTTGCCTTGGTGACAGTGGTGCCACGCACAACTTTATTGATGAGGGACTAGTTGCTAAGTGAGAATTACAGGCAAAGGATTTTCCTAGTTTTAGTGTGACAGTAGCAGATGGATTTTCTATGTAGTGCACCAGGGTAGTTCCACAACTTAGTATACAGTTGGGAGATTACACCTTGACTGATGATTTTTATGTTGTGGGTTTGGGTGACATTGATGCAGTGCTAGGTGTCCAATGGTTGCAATTACTTGGCAGATATATATAGGATTTCCAGAGGAGGGAGCTGGAGTTTATAGTTGGGGGTAAGAAGATTGTGTTAAAGGCTCTTTCTGATGCTAGACCCATGGTGGTTACAGCACATAGGATGGAATCCATTTTCAGGCATGGATATGTGGCGTGGGCAGCACAGTATTTTATTTCATCCAAGACACCTTCTTCACAGGATGATCAACCATTCCACATTGATGTCCAGATAGTATTGGACAAACATGGAGTAGTATTTGGTGATATTCCTTTTGGTAGACCTCCTAACCGTGGATTTGAGCACATGATAGAGTTAGAGGAGGGCGCCAAGCCTGTGATTACCACTCCTTATCATCATCCTAAGAGATTTAAGGATGAAATAGAGAAGAGCATCCATGAGCTGCTGGATATGGGGCACATCAAACCTAGTTCTAGCCCCTTTGCTTCTTTTGTGGTGTTAGTGAAAAAGGAGGATGGCACTATGCATATGTGCATTGATTACCGTGCATTAAACAAGAAAACAATCAAGAACAAATATCCTATTCTGCGCATAGATGATTTATTGGATGAGCTTCATGGTGCGGTGTATTTCTCAAAGATTGACCTTCGATCAGGGTACCATCAAATTCGAGTGTGTGAGGAGGACATACATAAGACAACATTCAGATGTCATTATGGGCACTATGAGTTCTTGGTGATGCCTTTTGGCCTTACTAATGCACCTGCTACTTTCCAATCATGCATGAACCATATATTTAATAAGCAGCTACATAAGTATGTACTTGTGTTCTTTGATGATATATTGATTTACAACAGGAATTGGGAGGAGCACATGAGGCATCTAGATGAGGTTCTTGGCATTATGGAAGCCTAGTCTCTATTTGCCAAGATGTCAAAATGTGAATTTGGATTTACAGAGATCTTGTACTTGGGGCATGTGATTGGTAGTGATGGGGTCAAGGTACATCAGGAAAAGATTCAGTCCATCCTTGATTGGCCACCACCTAGGAACATTTCAGAGTTGAGAGGTTTCTTAGGCCTATGTGGTTATTATAGGAGATTTGTGAAGGGGTATTCACAACTTGTAGTCCCTTTGACAGATCTCACATGAAAGGGTGCATTCATATGGACAGAGGTGGTACAGGTTGTATTTGATAAGCACAAGTAGGTCATGAGTACTTGTCCAGTTTTGGCACTTCCAGATTTCTCTTAGCCTTTTGTGTTAGAGTGTGATGCATCCAGAGAGGGTATTGGAGCGGTCCTTATGCAGAATCGTCATCGCATTGCCTACAAGAGTAGGAAGTTGAGGGATAATGAGAGATTGTATTCCACCTATGACAAGGAAATGCTCACCATTATGCATGCTTTGGCGATGTTTTGGCAATATTTGGTGGGTGGGAAGTTTGTGGTGAGGACTGACCACAACAGTTTGAAATATTTCTTGGAGCAAAAAGAGCTTAATGAGCACCAACAGAAATGGGTCAGCATGATACAGGCATATGATTTTGACATTGAGTATGTCAAGGGGAAAAAGAATATTGTTGCTGATGCACTTTCTAGGAAACCTATAGTGGCTACACTTTGCTCTTTGAGTGAGATTTTAGCAGATTGGAAGTCTCAACTAATTGTTAAGTATTCCAAGAATTAGTTTGCATGTGAGATTATGGATGGCAGGATTCAGGATGATAGATACACGGTGATTGATGATGTTATCTATTATAAGAACATGATTTATTTGGTACCTGGATCAAAACTGAAGAACAAGATTTTATGATCCACCCATGACACACCTATGGCAGGACATCCTAGATATTTGAAGACATACCGGCAGGTGAGAGAAAGATTCTCATGGAAGGGCCTCAAAGATGATGTCTTGCACTATGTACGTGAATGTGTGACTTGTCAGCAGAACAAGTCAGAGCATACTTTTTCGGCGGGTCTTTTGCAACCATTGCCTATTCCAGAGTAGAAGTGGGAAAGTATATTGATGGACTTCATTACTGGTCTTCCGAGAGTTCAAGGAAAGGATTGCATTTATGTGGTTGTGGATAGGTTGACGAAGTTTGCACACTTCTTTCCTATTGCAACCGACTTTACAGCATCTCAGGTGGCAGAATTATTCTTCCGTGAGGTGTTTAGACTCCATGGACTCCCCAGGACCATTGTTAGTGATTAGGATAGCAGGTTTATGAGCATCTTTTGGCAGGAGCTATTCTGATTAGCAGGTACCGAGTTGACACCCAGTACTAGTTACCACCCTTAGATAGATGGATAGATGGAGTTAGTTAATAATTGGGTTGAGGGTTACTTACGTAACTACATTTCAGGACAGTAGAAGGCTTGGGTGCGATGGTTGTACTTGGGTGAGCATTGTTATAATACCACATATCACATGTCAATCGGTATGACCCCCTTCCGAGCGTTATATGGTTATGATACCTTCTCATTTGTGGACTTGGCATTAGGCGATAGCAGAGCACCTAGAGCTCAGGATTGGTTACAGGACAATCAGGATATCCTTAAGGTACTTAAGGATAATATTCAGCATGCACAGGATCAGTAGAAGATGTATGTTGATTGACATCGAGTTGAGAGGACCTTTGAGGTTGGAGATATGGTTTACTTGTGCCTACAGCCCTACAGACAGAGTACCCTCAAGAGGAGTGGGGCAGAAAAGCTCAAGCCTCAGTTTTATGGTCCATACAGAGTATTGAGGAGGATTGGTGAGGTCGCATATGAGCTTGAGCTACCTTCCGAGAGTAAAATACATAATGTATTTCATGTATCTTGCTTGAAGAAGGCTTTGGGACAACACATTATCTCTTCACCTATTTTGCCCCCATTAGATGAGGAGTGCTGATTAGTTTTACTCCCTGCAGAGATTCTTGACATGAGGGAGAAGAGGTTGCGTAGCCGAGTGATCAAAGAGTATTTGGTGCGATGGAGGGATTTGCCATTGGAGGATGCCACGTGGGAAGGAGAGATGATACTTCAGCATCCAACTTTACAATTGCTTGAGGGCAAGCAATCCCAAGAAGGGAGGGCTGTAATGTCCCTTCCTTAGTATGTCCAGACTTTAGTAGAGGTTGACCTACTATTGGGTTCCCATAGGTCAATAGGTTGGTTAGGGAACCCGACCGAGGGTGTTGGAGCTTTGTAGGGAACCTTCCGAGACCTTTAGTTTGATGTTAGATGATGATTTCAAGAGTTGAATTGAAAACACTAAAGGTTTGCCTTGATGTGAATAGTGAAAGTGAACAGTAATAGAGAATTAGAAGGAGAATAGTGAAAAGGTCCCCATCCTAGTAGCCATAATGTTGTTTTGAAAGATGGTGTTTCTTTTTCATGAGGAAGTAACCCTCAAGGTGGGTGTACCCTTTTAGTGGGATTATTTTATTGTTATTAGTGGAAAATGGAGATGGAATCTATAAAGCAATGAATGGGGCTATGTTTTGGTCATTCAATCATCATTTTATTAAAACACAAGTGCAGGTTTGGAGCTCTAGATAGAGTTTTTAGTAGGTTGCAGCTCTTCTAAGGATGAAAACCCTTAGAGGACAGTGGATTGGACGACAACCCAGTTCACATTATAGGGAAATCTACACTGGGTTTCCATTTGGGCGTCATGGACTTTATTACAGGTTGTAATTACAGCTGGAGTGATTGCAGCAGTGGATTATCAAGGTATAATTGTAGATTGGGTCTACTTATCAGCATATATCCTCATTTCAGTACCTTTACCAGCTAGCTGTACAAAACAGGAGTTATATTCAATCAAATCCTAGCTAGAATTGGGGTTTCAGCAACTACATGTTCCATAATTTATGCGTTGGTTCCCAGGTATGTGATTGTCATTTGGATAGTTTAATATTGCATCTCATAGAGGTCTTTTGGTTGCTGTTATAGTCTGATTTAGTGGAAATCAGACCTCTGAATTTGTAATCAGACTTGATATAATCAATTTAAAGGGGTCCCTTTGATGTGCAAGTGTTATCTTTTATTTATTCAATAGTTCTCTTCCGTGTTTCTATGGTTTCCTTATGATTTAGTCCTAAAAAAAACAATCAATTAAACACAAACATCAAAAAAATTAGCACTCAAGCAAAGACACCAACTTACACTTCGCTGGTCAAAGACAAAAATTGAAACAAACAAATCAGCAGATTCCAAAAAATCAGAAAATTTGAGATAGACTTGGTTAGGGATGTTTCATAAAGAAGGGACTTGGAGGATTTTGGGAAGGGACCTTGCCTCATGTGTGCTTCTCCTAACTTGAAGAGTAGCAGGTAGGGTCTTTATTTTCATTATATGATTGTAAATGTTAAATTTGTTCTTCTGAAAGTATTTTTTTTGTTGTATGTTGTATGTGTTGTGGTTTTGTTGGGTTGGGTAGTTTGGGAGTGTTTTTCCTTGAGCGGAGAAACCCCCTTTGTGTTGGAGTTGAGAGAGGTGTGGAGCCTCTCTTAGGGACCTCATGTAGTTGGGTTTTGTGGAATATGTTTTCGTGAATTTGTAGTTGTTTTGTGAAAGTTGTTTGAAGAATTTTGTAGTTGGGTTTTTCATGGAAGATTTGTGATGAAATATGTAGTTGGGTTGTGTGGAAGATGTGTGGAGGTTTGAAGAAGAATCTTGTAGAAAGGAGTTATTATTGTCCCCTAAGAGGGAGCTTATACCCTCTTTCCCTCTTTCTAAAGAATTCTTTTGAAGTTCTTTATTTGTGAGTCTTGCCATGGTTTTCTAAGTGTTGTCCTGTTGTGTGAAAATTGTCAAATGTATGTTGTTGTGAACCTATGTTCTTGGTGGATCTCCTAGATTAGGGGTGCATTGGTTTTCCAGTCCTATAGTAGGGATGAGAGCTTGCCTAACCATCCTTGTTCTGTTCATGTATGCAGGTTATTTGGTAAACATTGAAGAGTTTTTGTGTTGTGAGAAGTTTCCTATGTCATGGTCTTGGAGCTCATCTCTTTGAATCTAATTGTAAAATTTGTAGTTCATGGATTTCAAATCAATTGTCAAAACAATTGTGTAATTCTAGTTGAAGGAATTGAATTGTGGATGAGGATCCTTATATGTGATTTTTATATGAATTATGTATTGGTAAAACAAATTTTTCCTTTTATTGTTTTTCAATGATTGTACACAAAAGAAAAATATATAGATGTATTGAGAAGAAATTTGATGATGTTTTTCATGATCCTTATATGTATATATATAATCATTTTATTACTATATTGTTTTGGACATATGCTAAATAACAGAGATAAAGTTTAAACTCCCAGTTGTTGTGTGTGTTTATATATATATGTATATGTATATGTCTATGCATATGCATATGCATATACATAAACATATACATATACATATACATATACATATACACATACATACATACATACATACACACATACAGACACACATACACACACACACACACACACACACACACACACACACACACACACACACATATATATATATATACATATTGTAGACACCTAAAATTGGCTCAGGTTGAATTAAGTAAATATTTTGATATATATTTTAATTCTTATTTCCTTTTGTCAATTAGAATCCCTAATTTCTTCTAAAAACCCAAGTCCTAAAATCCACCTCATCAATCCACCTCATCTCTTCCACCTCACCATGTTGCACACATAATTAAATATTCTTAATATTTAATTAGCTAATATCCTCCAAAATCCAAAATTGAATTTTTAATTCAATGTTCCCCATTATCCTCCACTCTGAATTTTTAATTCAACTGTCATAACCCATTGTCCCCCACTCTAAATTTTTAATTCAATTGTCATAACCCATTGTCCCCCACTCTGAATTTTTAATTCAATTGTCATAACCCATTGTCCCCCACTCTGAATTTTTAATTCATCCATTATGAATTAAAGATTCACAAATAATGAGGGCCATTGATCTCATCTTTTGATCCTCACCCTCCGTTCTATTTTCAGAAAATCTATAAATAGAACCCTCTTCTAAGCCATTTAAGAGGAACTTCATTTGCACAATCACTATACCCAGATTCCTCTAGGGAATCTTCTTCTTCTTCTCATATCATCATCTTCATACCATCGTAATGCAGAAATCATCATAGCCATTTCTCCTTGTCATCTTGAGGAATCGAAGCAAGGAAGCAAGCTCCCTGAGGGCCCATCTCCATCATTCAAGATCAAGAAAGAATAGGCAAGCAATGGAAGCCGCAGGGTAACAAGGTTGTAAGTTTTATGCTTTCATTTGTTTATTCTTGTTATTCACACATTTCATTTTTGTTTGGGTTATTATTTATCTTAATTGATTTATGACAACTAAATTAAAAATTCAGAGTGGAGGATAATGGGGAACATTGAATTAAAAATTCAATTTGTGGAGGATAATTGATTTAAAAATTCAGAGTGGGGGACAATGGGTTATGACAATTGAATTAAAAATTTAGAGTGGAGGATAATGGGGAACATTGAATTAAAAATTCAATTTTGGATTTTGGAGGATATTAGCTAATTAAATATTAAGAATATTTAATTATATGTGCAACATGGTGAGGTGGAAGGGATGAGGTGGATTGATGAGGTGGATTTTGTGAGGTGGATTTAGGATTTGAGACATTAGAAGAATTTAGGGATTTTGTAGGATAATGAACCAATCAAATAAACTTTGAATATTTATTTAATTGACAGAAGAAAATAAGAATTAAGATAAATATCAGAATATTTACTTAATTCAACCTGTGCCAATTTTAGGCTATTACATTTTGCCCCTCTTTAAAGCAATGTGTTTTATCGTGTTGTTTCAAAGAATAAATAGTCTGATAATGATGTATGCCCCATTTTACCCCTAGTACAGGTTATGATGATAGGATGCCCCCTCAGGAGATTGGACGGGGAGAAGGCGGCAGGCGTGAGATGGACAATCTCACGATAAGATATGTTGACAGGAGATGAAATGGTTGAATGCAGAAGAAAGGGATGAATGATATAGAATGCAAGATAAAAAGATGACACACACAAGCAAGTAAGCAAGTATGCACAAATGATACAAGCACAAACAAGGTATTGCCCCTGTCGAGCGGTAAACCAATGATATGGATCGATGATGTCTAGTTTCAGGAAAATATGTCGTATAAGACTCCAGGTCTGGTTTCGACAATATAACATCTTGTCGAAGACATTTGATACGATAGTGTTGTCATGGCAGGGAATGCTGGATCCCTAGAGCAACATGAAGGATAGTGTCTGGTTTCAGGAAATGAAGCATGTCATGTAAGATGCGTGTGTTGGTCTGGTTTCGACAATGCAACATTCTGTACAAGACAATTGATTGATTAATTGATCAAGTTGGTTTACGACCGGACAAGGATCAAGACCATTGATTGTGATTGGATCATTTGACAAGATTGGCTTGACTTGATTGGCATGGATTAAGGATAGACTTGCAATTGGATACGGTATGGATATGGATATGGATACGGATACGGATATGAGACATAATTAGATATGGTATAGATACGGATATGGATATGAATATTTGTCACCTTAAGATAGCAAGTATTTTGAAGCGCTTTCATCATTGGATATGGATATGCATATGAATATTTGTCACCAGCACCCCCTACATGTGCCCTAACATTGCCACTACCCTTGGCCAAACCAGCACCCCCTGCACATGCCCTAACACTGTCGCCACCTTCGGCCAAACCAGCACCCCCTACATGTGCCCTAACACTGCCGCCGCCCTCGGCCAGACCAGCACCCCCTGCACGTACCCTAACACTGCCGCCACCCTCGGCCAAACCAGCACCCCCTGCATGTGCCCTAACACTGCCACCACCCTCATCCAAACAAGCTCCGCCCCCCCCCCCCCCCCTGCACATAAACTTTAGGTTTTAAACTTTAGGTGGTAGCTTAAAATTTTAGGTTTTAAACTTTAAATTTTAAGTTAGGGTTCCTTCTTTTTTCTTTCGTTGGACCCCTGGTCACATGGATGACCAGGGGTAGGGCTATTCTCAGCCCCCAACATAAAAACTAACCACCCAGGCTATACTGCGCATGTGACCAGATTTATCTAACCACTAGTGGTTAGTTTTTACCAGTCAGCTAGCTTTGTCTTCCCTCCACACACCGAAGGAGGCATTTTTTTTCTTTTGATCATAACTTGGCCATACGGAGGTAGATTTTCACAAACAAGGACTTGTTAGAAAGAGGACTCTGAACACTTCATGGTTGTAAGATTTTTAATAGGTGAATATACCTTTTTTCTTACCCTTTTCATCAGTCAAAGTCAAACTTGCTTAAAATCTTCAAACCCTCACATCTTTTGTAATTTTGATAAGTTTTCAGCGAATTTTTTTCAAATCGCATAGAATTTCATGTAGAATCTGTTCATGCAATCTATTTTTATGTATCAATTCATTTCTTATCAGATTTTATCAAATTATCAATTTTTGCATCACAATCTATTTGGCTAGTCTACTTGCCCTGTTTTCATTTCGTGACTTGCAGGTGATCATTCAGGGCTGGAACAATAGTAGGAGTAGCAAACACATCAACTTGGATAGTGAATTAATCAGGTACACTCATCCTATTTCTCATTCCATCATAACCTTGGTTGCAACAACATACTTCGGTTTGGGCCTTAAAACAACTCAGTGTCTTCAATCACACCTTGAAATTGGGATTTAAAAAGAATCATTGTTTGACATGTTTGTCATCACATTTCAATTTTCTAAGGTCTATTAATCAACTGCGAGTGTGAATCAAGTGGGTTTGTGTATGCTCTCTCCTCGCACCACAAGGTGATCTTGGAGATCAAAAACACCTCACTTGATTTGCTTTTGTCAATCCCTATCCTAGGAGGCATGCTAGGGGATTTCATCACCCCTAGGGATGACCTCATTCGAGGCTAAATCGAAAGACACCCTCTTTGAAATCAGAATCTTGTCACTCTTGGCTAAGCCCCAAAGAACTTTCTACCTTTGGGAAGTGAAGGTGAAGGGTGGGTTACCCCCTTCTCCCGGCTGTGTGGCAAGATTTTGTTTTCAAATTCCTAGTCAACCTCGTCAAAACATTGACCAAACCTAACTGGCCATACCTTACATCAAACTAGGCATTAGGGCATGTTGATTTGCTTTGCAAGTGTGCTTGTTTAATCATTATCATATTCTTCCAATTCAAAATTCAAGGTTGCTTGTGTCTTGTGTGAGTGATTCTTGTTTGTACATGTGATCATTTGCTAAACATTGCCAAATCCAACTACAACATCAAACACATAAGACAAGTCATTCAACTCATTCTTCCAAGCACACTTGTCTCGACTTGGGATGCATTTACACTTTGGTCTGACACATTTGTTTTTGCACATCCAAACTAGTAAGCTTCTCCAGCCTTGTGTCAATGGCAAACAAATTAGACTATCTTGATCAAAAACTTCAATCTCTGATAATGCAAGTAAACTTAGGTCCCTCACCCAAAGAGTGTATAGCAATTCTTCAACAAATCCAAGCCTTACGACAAGAATTGAGAAGCTTGCAAGCTGAACGGGCCAGTACTAGCTATGCCTCGTCCCAAAACCATACCTTCTTTTCCCGTCTTAATGATACTATTGACAAGGCAACCACCACTTCAAGAGGGAAATCATATATCACCCCATCTACTAGTCCTCCTTCACCATATTCTAAGACACCTATTCCAAAACATACCAGTTCTACACCAAGACTGACCTCAAGTTCCCCACCGTCTAAACCGACAAACAAAACATTCTCGGATGATTTTTGGGAAAGATATGCAACATATGAAAAGCTATGGAGAATTCCAAAATCCACTCATCCATCACCTCATCCATATACTCCTACACCTACGAAGGATGTGCTCCAGGGGCTATTAGCAGAGAGTCAACCATGTCCCCAAACTCTAGTCCTTGACCTTACCACAGATTCTTCCAATACCATGTCAAATCCTACAACCCCTTCATGTCATCCACAACCCCTTGAGCTTCTCAAAGAGCCTTCTACCATGCCCTAGAGTCAAGGTCTGTCACAACCTCATATTGTTGACCACGAGCCTATCCAAGAGCCCTCAATTAACATTCTTAGCCTGTCAAGCCCATCATGTGACCAACAAGCCATCAAGCCTATTCAAGAGTCTCCTATTATGAATCCAAGTCAAGAGTCATCATGTTCTCATGTTGTTGACCAAGAGCCTATCCGAGAGCCTTCCACTTCCATTCAAGCAACCCAAGAGGTATGTCAAGAGTTTAATCCTAAGCATGTGGAAACATTAAGCCCTAGTCCAACTCAAGATCAAAACACTTTCATGCAACCCATCCATAACCTATATCTTTTCCCTAATCAAGATACTAGTGTTGATGAAGAAGCTATCCATGAGCAACTTGATCCTATGCATGAACAAGAGATCCGATGGCTTTTCTATGATCAAGATGATATCCATAATAATGAACCTCTCCAGGAGCCACTTGATCCTATACATGAGCAAGAGATTTAGTTTCCAACCATGCATAACCTATATCTCTCCTATGATCACAATCCCATCTATGATGATGAACCTATACAAGAGAACATTAATCCCATCATGCTAAATCCTATCTATGATCAAAATCCCATCTATGATGAAGAACCTATCTATGATCAAGTAGACCATGATGATCCTCTTAGCCCACTTTACGTAATCCATGGTCCTAAGCCTAGCACCCCATCTAGTCCTACCCAAGCTCCAACAACTTCCACTTCCTTTGATGAGACACTTGCCTCCCAAGCAAGCATAGAAGATCAAACCAGTAATACTCCTCTGCCATCTATTATAGACCAAGCGGCAAAGCCTCCACCATATATCCTTGGTCTTACTACCTTCATGCATGAATGTTCTTTCTTAGAACACTAGCCACCATTATCCACTATCTCGCCTTCTCCATCCAATAAAGAACTTGTGTCTAAAGTTCCACCTACACATAATCCTGCTCTCCGCCGCATACTCCAACATATGAACTATCAAGGTAAAGGCTTAGGCCTTCATGAACAAGGTATTTTGGAGCCCGTCCATGTTAATGTTCCTCCTCCTTCATACGGCCTTGGATACATACCATAAGGGGAGCAAACTCAAGATGTTGGTACTTCCTCCACTCCTCCTAAGTCTACCACTTTCCATCATAAACACTATCATATCCCCAAAACATATGTCACCATTCCACCTCCATCATCCTACAATTGTCAAAAGCATGTGACCATACACCTTCGACCATCCAATCTCCCTCCGCTACTTCCAACTCCTAATATCCCACCATCTAATCTCCCTCCACTACTTCCAACTCCTAATATCCCACCATCCACTCTACCTTCGCTACTTCCAACACCTTATCCATCCATCTATAAATCCTCTACATATCCCAATCATGGCCGACAAACGTACATATTGTCTCAACAAGGAGCTTTCACCAAACTCATTTCTACCATCCCACGGAGATTCAATGACAAATATGTGGATGCCTCTACCTATAAAGTAAAAAATTCTAAGAGTCCTCATGACCTAGGATATAAAAGCCAAGAATGGAAGAATTATCCATATCAAAATCTGCATACACCCATACACCTCAATGCCAAATTGAAAAAGGTGTGGGTTCCCAAGCAACAAATGATTAATCCAAAAGCTACACAAAAGTTGCATACACCCAAGCCCATACCTTCACAAGTACTATCTAAAAACAAAAAGGTTTGGGTACCCAAGCGAAAAGCCCTCTAGATACATGAGGCATCCACCTTCTCCCATTCCATACATAAGTCTAAAATTCTTCCATCCCATATGGCAAACCAAAATCAAAAAAATACTAAGTCTATGTGGGTCCATAAATTCCTAAATCATGCATCCACAAGCAAAAGTCTCCATTGCCTCCTACACTACTTTCCCATCACCAGCTTCAATGTTTACCATGGTATGTGCAATCATTGGTCATGATTCCCTTCTGTTCCACAACATTTTCATATACCTCCATCTCCCCTTCCTTCTACTATTATCCTACATATCTTCCTCATCCTATTCCTATGGTCCATGCTTTTGCATAAGCCTTCCCTCCATATTCTGCATCATAATCCACTATCTACATACTCATATCTCACTTTCATGCAATCCCCTACCAACATCTATGAGATCACTGAACATTGTCCATTCGGCAGTATCCATCTAGCGGGACTCTCACCTTTCAAGGAACTATCTACTTGAGTCTTTCCATATCTGCATTCTCCTACCCAAATGTTTTAAAAAAAAAAAAGAGAGAAAAAAGTAAAGAAACATCCCTTCATCCAATGGTGAAAACTAGGCAAACAGGTGCCTTGGATAAGTACCATGATGAAAACCTGGTAAACAGGCATCATGTGTAAGTTGATCTTCTATATCACCTACACTTGGGGGCACCTTGTCTCATTGGCATATCACTCTTCTCCTACCAGCTTCCTTTCATACCATTTCCTATCATGTCCTGTCCATCCATCCAATCTTCCTCTCCTCTATTATTTGGTCTTGATAAAGATTGGGGGCACAATGTTGACAAATGTTCTAGATGTCTCTTGACATACCTTATCCCTCCACACCAGGCAAACCCTTCATTATCCTCTCATCCTCCTATCGTCCTTAGCATTGCCATGGAAAATCCAAAATACTCTACCTACAATGGGGCATATTACACTTCTGCGACATAGCCCTTAGAGATCACATCCTCATAACCATCCGTATCTACTATCTTCCATCCATCTACATACCCGTGGTGGTTCCTTGTCATTAGTATTGTTTGTTCCATATCTATTCCATGTCATGTCTCTTTTTGTTCCATATCTGATCCATATCGTGTCTTGTCTGATCCATCTTGGTTCCATATCATGTCTTGTCTGATCCATATCTGATCCATATCATGTCTTATCTGATCCATATCTGATCCATATCGTGTCTTATCTGAACCATATCAGTTCCATATCATGTCTCATCCGATCCATATCTTAGGTCCATTAGGGTTCTTCCTGAACTACGTCGCCTCTAAGCTATCACGTAGGCAAGGCCATTGTCCATGCGCCCCCGAGGCTCTGCTTCCCTGTCCATCTCATATCTTGTCATCTATCCTCTAGTCCATCCATGGTCCAAGCTCTAAACTATGCTGCCTCTATGTTGTTATGTAGGCAAGGCCAGTATCAATGCGCCCCCAAGGCTCCACTTTCCCATCCATTCCATGTCTAGTCCTTCAATCTATCGGAGTCCGCTCCACTTTCCCATCCATCCCATGTCTTGTCGTCCATTCCTCTACCTGTCAGTGTCTGCACCTTTCTCTAGACAGACACATGCAGCAAAGCACGCTTCTCACAACAACAAAAATCTTGATGCACAACATCAACCTATCCTAAACAAAACAGAGCACCATACCAAAACACTCAAGCTAAATCTCATATCAATTATGGCAAAAAGACACATCTAACGCAAGAATGTTTTGTGAACAATTTAACTTACAAAGTCTTGGATTTATGTCATTATGTGTTCCTATGCTACTCAAGGATGCCAAAAGCTAGAGATGCTATGATGGGGGGATAATTTTTTTGTCTGCTGCTTGTGGATTAAACTTTAGTGATGTGATGACTTTTGTCTAACGACATGATCGGCAAAAGATCATCGAGGACTCCGAGGTCTAAACATGAAAAGGGGCAATCCTTATCTGTTGAAACGCAAGAAGTACTCAGGTCATCTAGATTCAATTTTGACTAGATGCTTGTATTAACTTGCTATATCAAAATCCAGGAAAGGGATACTCGGGACATGTAGGTCTAACTATACCTAGATGCTTGTATTCTCTTTCCACATTTCAAAAAATGAAAAATACCAAAAACAAAGCCCAATGATGAAAGTGCTTCAAAATACTTGCTATATCAAGATGACAAATATCCATATCCATATCTATACCGTATCAAATTGTGTCTCATATCCGTATCCATATCCATATCCATACCGTATCCAATTGCAAGTCTATCCTTAATCCATGCCAATCAAGTCAAGTCAATCTTGTCAAATGATCCAATCACAATCAGTGGTCTTGATCCTTGTCTGGTCATAAACCATATCAATCAGTCATAACTATCCTTCATGTTGCTCTAGGGATACATCACTCCCCACCATGACAACACTATCGTATATCATTATCATATGTCTTAGACAGGATGTTGCATTGTCGAAACCAGACCCGGAGTCTTATATGACATATCTCATTCCTGAAACCAGACATCATCGACCTATATCATTGGTTTACCACTCAATAGGGGCAATACCTTGGTTGTTCCTGTATCATTTGTGCATACTTGCTTACTTGCTTGTGTGTGTCATCATTTTATCTTGCATTCAATATCATTCATCCCTTTCTTCTGCATCCAACTGTTTCATCTCTCGTCAACCTATCTCATCGTGAGATTGTCCATCTCACGCCATCTGCCTTTTCCCTGTCCAATCTCCCGAGGGGGCATCCTATCATCATAACCTGTACCAGGGGCAAACTAGGGCATGTATCATTATTAGACTACTTATTCTTTGAAACAATGTGATAAAACACATTGCTTCAAAGAGGGGCAAAATGTAGACACCTAAAATTGGCTCAGGTTGAATTAAGTAAATATTTTGATATTTATCTTAATTCTTATTTCCTTCTGTCAATTAGAATCCCTAATTTCTTCTAAAAACCCAAGTCCTAAAATCCACCTCATCTCTTCCACCTCACCATGTTGCACACATAATTAAATATTCTTAATATTTAATTAGCTAATATCCTCCAAAATCCAAAATTGAATTTTTAATTCAATGTTCCCCATTATCCTCCACTCTGAATTTTTAATTCAACTGTCATAACCCATTGTCCCCCACTCTGAATTTTTAATTCAATTGTCATAACCCATTGTACCCCACTCTAAATTTTTAATTCAATTGTCATAACCCATTGTCCCCCACTCTGAATTTTTAATTCATCCATTATGAATTAAAGATTCACAAATAATGAGGGCCATTGATCTCATCATTTGATCCTCACCCTCCATTCTATTTTCAAAAATTCTATAAATAGAACCCTCTTCTAAGCCATTTAAGAGGAACTTCATTTGCACAATCACTATACCCAAATTCCTCTAGGGAATCTTTGTCTTCTTCTCATATCATCATCTTCATACCATCGTAATGCAGAAATCATCATAGCCATTTCTCCTTGTCATCTTGAGGAATCAAAGCAAGGAAGCAAGCTCCCTGAGGGCCCATCTCCATCATTCAAGATCAAGAAAGAATAGGCGAGCAATGGAAGCCGCAGGGTAACAAGGTTGTAAGTTTTATGCTTTCATTTGTTTATTCTTGTTATTCGCACATTTCATTGTTGTTTGGGTTATTATTTATCTTAATTGATTTATCTCATTTTCCCATTAACATACATACATACATACATACATACATACATACATACATACATATATATACATATATATATATTTCAAAGTTGTTTATAAAAATAAAAAAAATTATGTTAATAAAGTTAATTTATTTTTTTAGTTAGATTCATTCATAGTTATTATACTTTTCTTTGTTTAATTTTGTTATAGAATAAATTATTTTAATCAATTATTTTAATAAGTCTATTAATTCATTTAATAAGTAAATCTTTTTGCTAAGTTAGTTAACAAATAATTTAGTTAGTTGATTTTATTTTAAGAGGAAATTAGGAAATAATAGTGAAAACAATAATTAATTAATTAATTTAATTGAATTATTAGTCAAATTTTAATCATGCTTTTTATCTTAATAATTTAGTAAAAAAATTGTTTCATGAAATTTATATTACTCATGAGGAGTCTTTCACAACAATACTTTTTATTTTATTGGGATCACATAAGACTCTTTAGGTAAACCATGTTATTTTAATTATTTCCACTTAATTTATTACATTTAACATTTAAAAAAAAAATCCACATCATGTGTCCATTTGTACACGTGTACATGTGGGCATTACATTCTAGAAGTCAAATGGTCAAGTAAATTCCTTATTTTCTTCAAAGGTTACATACATGCATGGAGGGAATACTTAGTCAAAAGGTAAATCATGTTTTAGGTTGTGGTTTTGAGAGTATGGTCAATGGCTTTGGATTTAGTTTAGTAAAAGTTAGGGTTTTGAACTATAGTTTAGGGTTTTCTAGATTAAGACTTGTAGGTTACATGATTGAAGGGGAAGATGGTGATCTTCCAACCTCTGAAAACACTCATGTTTTGTGTAGGAATCATGAACAACAAAGAGGTTTTCTCCTCAAGTTCATCATTTGATTAAGTGAACTTAGTGTATTTCAAAAATTTGTGGAGATCTTGGGACTTTACAATGTGAGGACAAAGATATGCAATAGTTATAAAGCCTTGATAGGTCTTGGAGAGCATGAAAATTTCATGAGGATGGAGAAACCTATTTTTAGTTTCGTCATTCATGGAGAAGGAAGCCCACACAAGACCTCTACTAAGTTAATGATATCTAAAGAAAACATTTTCATTTATAAACTTGCATTTTGATGAAAGGGAGTTAATGTTTGGGCTAGAGACAATGAAGAAACAAGGGAGGCTTTCACAATGTCCAAGGTTTCAAGAGACATGATGAAAATTGTATGCAGAGGTATGTGTACAGAGACAACGAGAAGACAATTTAGTAAGTTGTATAAAGTTATACCCTATATAGAGACAATGCCTATAGTGTATGGAATAGTAATACAATGGACACAGTGTTGATAAGAGCATGTATAAATCTTGAGTCAGTGAGAAGTGTCATGCAAATGACCATACAAAGATTGAGAAGTCTTCAAAACTTATACAAGGCCACAGTATATAAGGGTACATGTATGAGGTAGGAGTTAAAAATTTTAAGATCTACCAAGTGTTTGGTAGGCATAGTCTTTGTTGTACCTCCTATTAGTTTTCTTGTTAGATCAACAAGTATTTTGAAATTAGACTTAGGTCTTTAATAAACCCTTAAGATGTGTCAATCCTTATAGATATCATGTAAGCTTTGGCAGAGAATCATAAAGCACTATTAAAGAGCTATGGAAGCCTATCAAGTCATTATTGTGATAGACCCATATAGGGTCAGAGAGATAGTGTAATATTGGATATACAGTGCAAACATGATGACAGGGTATGCATGAGACATAAATCTACACAGATGAAGAGACGACAGTGGGAAAAGGAAATTGGATAGTAAAAAGTATTGAAGGACTCATCCATTATGCAATGCCTTTGTCAAGCTCTTAAGAAGCCTATACTAACCTTGTGAAGACTAATGTGCAGTTAATGGATGTTTGTAAAGTTTAGTCATAGTAAAAGGTTGTGTAAGGTTTTATATTTTTTCTGACCTTAGAAAGATTAGTACATGCTATAGTCAAGAGGTATGTTAGATGTTAGATTTGTTTATAGATTCTTATAAGATGCTACAAGTGTCTTTTGGGGATCCTAAGGTCTGTCAAGTTGTTTTAACTTTGTTGAAAGTTAAGGTATCTTCCTAGAGGGTTTGTGTCAAAAGCAAGGATTACAAATAATATACAAATGTCTTGTGACAATTCTAAAAGGCCTGTCAATAATTTACCAGTCATGGTTATATGCTTATGAGTCTTTTAGCCCTAATAAGCCTTCACAAATGAACATAGAGGTCAAAATAGAGTATATAGAGGCCTTCTAATAGAAAGGTATATGAAAACACAGTCTCTGTGAAGAAGTTTGTCCTTTTGGTGATAATGAAAAGAGCATGATAATATTCCTAGGATTTGTATTCAAAGCAAGAAGTCATTAGGTTTCAATGTTGTGTCTCAGTCAAAAGAGGACAGTCACCATGTTTCAAAGTGGTCATCACAATGACCTTTAATCTAGTCCTCAAGGTCATAACCTACACATGAAGAGAAAGGGTGCAGTCAAGTGATTTAGGTCTTGCACACAAGGATAACAAGTGATAGTCATGAGTTTCATCCATATGAAGAAGATTGTAAATAATTTCATGGAATTACCATAAGTTGTAGGTTTTTCATAGTCATCAAGAAGCATTCAAAGTGAACGAGGGTCTACACAATGAATAGAAAGGCCTGCACAATGCAAGATGAAGTGCAGAGAGGATCTAGAGATCATTGAAAGGAAAAATTTAAAGCAAATGTGGTATGGAACAATTAATAGCATAGTTTGAGCTCTTTGTGACAATTGAGAAGGTGTCTCAGACATTGTAACCTATCTAAATGCAAAGCAAAACCTAGAGTTTACAAGCTTGGGAAGTATCATGTGAAGTAGCCATATATGATTGATTTTGAAGCCCCTGGACAATGAACCAACATATGTAATTTTGTATCATCATGGAGAACATTGATTTGCATCTGCATTTAAAGATTGAACACCTACAAGGAAGAAACTTGATCAAGCACCTCCTAAGTTTCAAGATGACCTAGTGCTAAAATACACAGTGTATTTCAATCTAGGGCAACGATAGGAGAAAGGAGGCCTTTTCTTCATATCTAAAGACTACTTGATTAGTGCAAAAGCATTTTTAGGCCTGAGGACATATGTCAAGACCCTATTATGAACAAAATGTAGAGAAAATGGGTAAAAAAGACAAGAAATGATGATTCTAAATACAGTTTAGAGTCCTAAAGGACCAAGTATTTCTCTCACGCCTCAAAGTGTCTTGATCAACCTCTAACTCCTGAAAACACATGTCCTATTATCTTGTAGATGTGGCTAGAGGATAGTTATGGAATCTATGAGGACTTTGAAGATAGTTTGACCACCATGCAAGTATCTAGGGGAGTGGAGACAGTAGTTGGAGATCGTCTAGGAGCATTTTTAGTTGAAAGAGTCAAAGAAAAACAAGGGCATTTATTATTCAAGGTCATCATTGAGCATTTCAAGGAGGTAAATTAGGAAGATGTTCCAAAGCACCCAATAGAAAGGTCAACCAAGCAAGTTAAGGCAAGCAAATTAATTTATTTCCTTGAAGACATTTTGTAGATTTTCTCTTGTAGTTGGATAGGCAAGATGGACACCTAGAATAGGCTGAAACTTCATTCATTTTAGGTCGTTAGAAAATTGTAACTTAGTTTTTAGTCAATACCAAGATTATGGTAAAACCAATTTTCTCAAAAAAAGCATTGTAAAAACTTGATTTGAGAGAATATATGGTCATTCTCAAAGTTGTACTTAGTTTTATGGTACCTCTAGATCAATAAAATAAGTTATTTTTTCCTTCTCAAAGATGCATTTTGTGTGAAATTATACAAATGATTGATTTGATCTTGTGACAGTATAATTTATCCTTGATTTCAAGTCTCATTTTCATTACCTTTATGTAGAAACGCGTGTGTTTTGTAGGTCATAGTTTGTGTGTCAGATTTATAATATTCAGTTGTGAAACTTCACCATTTGAACTTCTAAAAAATCATTTGCACTTCTTTCTAAGTATTGTCATAGATTCTAAACCTCCTTATGAAATACTTATGTAAAACATATCAAATTATTAGTTGTGTTATGGTGTGGTTGATTTATTGGATAGATTGTGTATGTTTAAATAAGTACAAGTCACAAAGCATCTGGTGTATCACCTTTTCTCCAGTTTAAAGTTCATTTTTATGTTAGTTTCTCCCCTTTTCCTTGCAAACAATAGTAGAATAGTCTATTTTTTAGTGTTACACTAGGGGAACCAACCCTCTCTATAGATTCACTCCAATATATAGGTCACCCACATCCTAGGAGTGTTTCCATTGTGTCAACTGAAGGGAGAGTTACTTCATCACTCTCTCAAGGGTGCAATTTAGTTTGATAATAGTATAAATTAATAAAGGCATGCAAGGAATGAATACACACTACTAATCTTGCACAAACATGGATCTTGAATTGCAAATGATTTAGATAGAGTTCCATTGGTTTCACACTAGTCACGTCCTTTACTCTTAGATGAGTAATATAGGTTAACAATACCAAAAAAACCATGTGTTTGCCTCCAAATTAACCATTGTTGAGAGTTTTCCTATACCTTCACACTCAAGCTACGCATTACACACATTTTCCAAGTACATAATAATAGATAAAGCACATAGTAAAATCAACCAATGTCATAATAATCCACATTTTAATAATAATATTTTAATTATGGTGTCATAATGATAAAATGAACAATACATGATTTAATCATTTATCAAGGAAATTATGCAAAACCACGTTATTAACTCAACCAATATATCGTTTAGGTTGAAAATAGTGAGGCTGAAGAGCTATATAAGTGAAATCTTAAAAAGAAAGGTTTATATATATAAGAACCAACAAAATGCATGTGGGAGCCACCCACAATAAATATACACACACACAGCACAAGTATTCAAGTAGCATTACAAAACATCTTCAAATACCTTATAAATATATAGTACAAAATCGCCTCACACAAAGAAGGCACAACCAACTAGGAATAGACTTACTTTTTGGAATCCTGTCAAAAATAAGGATGGAACACTCACATCAATGCAACCTATCACAAAACTACAAATTCTACCAAACTAACCCTCTTGACCCTTACTAGATTCATGCCTCAATCTTGAAAGCCCTACCTTTGACATTGCCAATGAATCCTAAAGATTACTTTGATGAGAATCAACTACTAAAACATGATTGTGGGATCTACCAATATCACCTAGTGTTGGATCTAACCTTGCTACACCCTTCCCACTAGCTACCCCTACACCCAAAGAAAAAACATTGCAACATGACCCTCTTGGCCACATGTAAAACATGGACATCTACTATGAAACTAGGAATTTTATGGCCTATTTGATTGGTAGAAGCTTAGGTAACTAGAACTAGATTACCCACCTCAAACTAGTATCTATTATGCCTGGAAATCAACTCCTCTTGGTCTCTTCCTTTGTTGTTGCCTATAAGATAGACCACTAAAAGGCTAACCTCCTTGAGATCCCTATTGGGATCTAGGCTCCTAACACTCCTACTATGGATATAGAGTCCTAGGTGGTGTAAGTAGTGTCCTAAAGCTTCCCTTAGGGCGGGGTTAAGATCCTTGAACCCTCAAGTTTGTCTAGTAAGGAACATGAGTTTGAGATCCACTCTAATGTCCCATTTTAGGCTATCATTGCTTTCTTCACCTACACACAAGAATAACTCCTAGAAAGAGACATTAGTACTATTAAATATCAATTCCATAATGAAATCAATACATTATAATCATGATCAATAACAATGAACACAAATGTAATGTCACATCTATGTGCATAAATTCAATTCCTGCAACCAAGGACATTAACAACATATACAAATACATATATTCTTTCATAATCATTAGGTTTAACTATATCATAATCATAATAAATGATAATGAACAAGTACATATATCCAATTCTATTTATACTTTAACCCTATTTAGGCCTCATGATATACTTCAAGAATGGTGATGCTTTGTTGCAAGTAGGTGCCTAATTGGTGTTGTCATTGATGTCAACATATTCTTTTTGTCATTGGTGTCAATTGTATCCTTTTCCATTACTTGTTTAGAATACTTGTATGTTGAGGATATTGATAAATTAGCCTCTCCAGAAGAAGAAAGTAAGCCACAAACAAGTGTAGTACAGACAGTGAGTTGTATACTGAAGAACAGTCTGGTAAACTAAATCGCATTTGTTCCTGCTTGAAGATCATGGTCTATGGATTGGAAGTAAGTTAGAGGTATGTTTGAGGATACTACATTTTGGTTCTAAGCCATCCGCATGAAGATCTGAGTGAGCTGTGTTCACCAGAGTGAAGCCTGCTTTTCTGTAAGTCCAGTTGAGACAGGAAGATAGTATTTGGCTCTGCATTCCTCCGCAAGAAAGTATTTTGCTATGCAGTTCTAAAGGGAAGTCTAGGATGATGATAAGTGCCTACAGTTGCAATGTTTCGTGGTTTGGTGGTCCGCAAGCTATCTTTATTTTATGACAGTTGAAGATAGTAAAGTTCATGTACTCTGATGAGAAGATTCCTATGAATAAAGTGGTTAAGGTTCATCCGGTTGCTCTTGATGATTATGGTGTGCTTGTGGATGTCTCCTAATCATGTTCCTATCTAAAATTTGGTCTGTATTAAGAAATTGAGATGGTGTGTAAAGATTGTTCCAAGATAATGTAGTGTGTAACCAGTCTTGGCTAACCTGGTTGATCCTAGTGATTGTAGATATCTCTAGAAGATTGTGGAAATGTTTTGTGGTGTGGAAGATCATGTTTGAGTCCTAGCTAAGGCATGACATGATCCTCATTTCATTCCCTTTGTATGATGTTGTAATAGGTCAGGACCTATTTTGTAAATGTTTGTAATACTAACCTTGGAGATTGTTCTGACCTTGAAGATCATTCCAAGGTTAATGTAGTGTATAAATAATTGTAGTTGAGTCATGGAAAAGTTGTCCTTGAGTGAAAATGAGAATATATTAAGAAAGTTCCAAAGGCAGAGAAGAGAAGAGGTAGAGGAAAGAAGAGGAAGAATAGAACAGAGGAAGAGCAGGGCAGAGGAAGAGCTGAGCTAAGGAATTGTTTATTCACAATAAAGAAATGTGTTCATCGTGGTAGTGAATTTGGTAGTAAGCCACCAGTAGGCTTTAACAACCCTTACTGTAATCTTGCTAGGTTTAGGGTTGAGGCAGTGAGCCTGCTAGACTGAGTTGTTCTTCATGGTAGTAAGCCAGTATGTTTAGGCTCGTGGGGTGACCAAGCCTGAACATCACTATTTCAAGATTGCAATATACATATTGAGAGTTAATCCTCTCCGTGGTTTTTCCCCACCTTGGAGTTTTCCACATAAATCTGGTGTCTCTTGTGTTTGATGTTGTTAATTTTCTAATTTCATGCACTCATTGTTAAATCATAATAATTGTGGATAAGTGATGAATGTTTAATTGCATAAAGTGTTTAAGTTGTGACAACTGATTCACCCCCCCTCTCAATTGTCCAGTGCATATCAATAATTGGTATCAGAGCCAAGTTCCTCTGAAGAAATTTTAACATCTTGAGGAAGATCCAAAATGTCTTACAAGAAGGAAGCGCCACATTTTAATGGAACTAATTATGTTCTCTGGAAGGCTCAGATGAAAAGCCATCTTCTTTCTCTTGGTATCAAAGTTTGGAAAGCTGCAAAAGTAGAATACACCATACCTCAAAATGGTCCGATGACTGAAGATGAAATCAAAGAATATGAGATAGATATCAGGCAAGGGATGCTCTGCTAAGCTCATTAACTGACTCAATACTGAGCAAAGTGGTAGATCTTGAAACTACAAATAAGGTATGGGAAAAGTTGAAAAATCTATATGAAGGAGATGACTCTGTGAAGGAAGCCAACTTACAAAGTCTAAAAGTGAAATATGAAAGCTTGAAGATGAACAATGATGAAAATATATCAACGTTTATGCAAAGAGTTGATGATCTTGTTACAGGGATAAAAGCCATAGGTGGAACTCTCAATGAAAACGAAATTGTCATGAAAATACTTAGATCTCTACCCAAGTCCTACTGTCACAAGGTGGCCGTGATTGAAGAATTCATTGAAGTAAAAATAGTTAATAGGGATCAGTTGCTAGGTAAGCTTACTTCTTTTGAGATGAGAGAGTTAGATGATGCTCTGCCAAAAGTTGAGACTACCTTCAAAGCTAGTACTCCTAGAAGTACTTCCAGATCAGAAAAGTATAAGGTAGAATCTGATGATGAGATAGATTAAGTTGAACCGAACTTTGTGGATAGGCTGTAAAGAGGATATAGTAAGTATAAAGGCCAATTACCTTTCAAATATTTCTCTTGTGGTAAAGTAGGTCATTTTTCTTCCAGATGTCCTAAAAGAATTGAAAGAAATAGAAGAAGATATGAGAATAGGCCTAGGACCCAAAAGAAGTGTTATTATGTTGAAGACTTTGATGATGATGAAGGTGTATCAGATAATGGTGAACCAGATAATGCTAATTCCTCTATAAATGAATGCTTTTTCATTTCTATTAAGGAAGATCTTGTGTCTACTAATTCTTCTAGTTGTATGAAGGAAGAAAAACCAGTGGAAAGTGCTTTGGCTGCTCAGGTCATCAAGGACAAAGATGAATGGGTTATTGATAGTGGTTGCTCTCACCACATGAATGGTGACAAAAGTAAGTTTGTAAGTTTGGAAAGATATGATGGTGGACTGGTTAGGTTTGGAGATGATACAACTGGTAGGATTTGTGGAAAAGGATCTATTTCTTTTGATGGCAAGCATAATACTGAAGATGTCTTGTATGTGAAAGGATTAAAGCACAATCTTCTGAGAGTGGGTCAGATGTGTGACAAGGGATACGACTTAAGCTTCAAGGACAATGGATGCAAGATCAGGGAAAGCTCCAGAATAATCATTGCAACTGGTAAGAAGACCAGAGGTAACATCTATCACTTGAAAGGAACCGACAACTATTGCTTGTTGACTCAGATTGATGAAAGTTGGTTATGGCATAGAAGGTTGTGTCACATAAATTTTGATAATATTATGAAGATAAGTACTACACAGATTGTTAGAGATTTGCCTAAGCTTGTGAAGCCTACTAATCCAGTTTGCAAGGAGTGTCAATTTGGAAAACAGGCAAGAACATGTTTCAAAAGCAAGGATCAATTAGTTGGAGGACTACTTGAGCTAGTGCATACAGACTTGTGTGGACCTACCAGAGTAAGAAGTTTGCAAGGAGACAAGTACTTCATGCTGCTCATTGATGATTATTCTAGAATGACTTGGGTCACCTTCTTAAAAGAGAAAGTTGAAGCTCTAGATAAATTCAAGGCATTTAAGGTAATGGTTGAAAATGAGATGGATTTAAAAATCAAATGTTTGAGATCTGATAGAGGAGGAGAGTTCACATCAAATGAATTCAATTTCTTTTGTGAAGAGCATGGAATAAAGAGATAGCTATCTACACCCAGAACTCCACAACAAAATGGAGTTGTTGAAAGGAAAAATAGAACAATTAAAGAAGTTGCTAGAACCATGATGAAGGAAGCTCATCTTCCAGAAGCATATTGGAGAGAGGCAATTCACACTGCAATATATATCCTAAACAGAGTTCAAGTAAAAGGTAACAGTTCAAAAACTCCCTCTGAATTGTGGCATGGTAGAGTTCCTACTATGAAATATTTCAAAGTCTTTGGTAGCAGATGTTATATTAAAAGAGAAGAAGATTTAGGCAAGTTTGATGCTAGATGTGATGAAGGAATCTTCCTTGGTTACTCCACCAAGAGTAAGGTCTACCGGTGCTATAATAAGAGACTGAATAAAATCATTGAAAGTGCAAATGTCAAAGTTGATGAGTGTAAAGAAAGGTCTTCAGAACCAAGTGGATATGAGTCAGATGATCCAGATGTTTCAAAAGTGGTGCAGCATGAAGACAACATAGATGAAGAAGAACAAGCTCCGGTAAGTCCTACCAAAACTTCAAGATATGTGAGAATTAGTCATTCTGAAAATCAAATCATAGGAGATAAGAGAAAAAGGATCTTAACCAAAAGAAAAGCTACAGAAGAACAAGTAAATTTATGTATGATCTCTAAGATTGAACCTAAAACTGTGGATGAGGCATGCAAAGATGAGGATTGAATAAAGGCCATGGAAGAAGAATTGATGCAGATACAAAAGAATCAGACTTGGGATCTTGTTCCCAGACCAGTAGATAAGAATGTAATTGGTACAAAGTGGGTCTTCAAAAACAAAATGAATGAGAATGGTGAAGTGGTAAGAAACAAAGTAAGATTGGTATGCAAAGGATACACTCAGGTTGAAGGAATAGACTTTGAAGAAACTTTTGCTCCAGTAGCAAGGATTGAAGCAATAAGGATGTTTCTAGCTTTACAGTATACAAAGATTTCAAGGTTTACCAAATGGATGTGAAGTCTGCCTTTTTAAATGGAGAGTTGGAAGAGGAAGTCTATATTGAACAACCGGAAGGATTTCAGTCATCAGAGCAAGGGGACATGATATGTAGATTGAAGAAAGCATTGTATGGATTAAAACAAGCTCCCAAGGTATGGTATGCATGGTTGGACAGGTACCTGATATAGATAGGGTTCAATAAAGGTACGAAAGATAGTAATCTCTACTTCAAGATTAATGATGAACAAACCTTGATTGTTGCAGTCTTTGTTGATGACATTATTTTTGGAGGCAATGAAGGTATGTGCTCAGTTTTTGCTGGAGAAATACAAAATGAATTTGAAATGTCTATGTTTAAGGAGATGAACTTCCTTTTAGGTCTGTAAATAAGTCAATTAGATAAGGGCATCTTTATTTCTTAGTCCAAGTATGCGAAAGAGTTGTTAAAGAGATTTGGGATGGAAGACTCTAAACCAGTATGTACACCTATGATAACTGGTTGTAAGTTGAGTAAAGATGATAACTCACCCATGGAAGACTAGAAAAAGTATAGATCTATGATTGGAGGATTACTTTATCTAACTCAAACCAGACCTAACATAATGCATGCAGTGTGCCTTGTGGCAAGATTTTAGGCAGAACCCAAGGAATCACATGTGATGGCAGAATTTTGAGATATTTAAAAGGCACAATAGATTATGATTTGTGGTACCCTAGGGATAGTGACTTTGTGCTCAGTGTATATACTGATGCAGATTGGGCCAGAGATGTGGATGACAGAAAAAGTACAAGTGGAGGTGCATTCTTATTGGGAAAAAGATTAGTATCTGATGCAGGAGCATCCAGTGGTGTAAGGGCAATCTTGCATCACCCAAAAAAAGATGTGTTTCAAAATTGTTGATGTTTTTTCCATTTCTTTTCAAAATTTGTGGTTCTGGTTCCATAATCACTTAAATAATGATGTAGAATTTTTAGTTTTTCCAAACTGCTAAAAATAGCAACCTACTATTTTTAGAAAGTTTGCATTTGGGCACGAATTGAAGTAAAAATTTATAGTAAGCTTCATAACTAAAAAATAAGACCTTTGGGAAATGAATCACAGAAATATTATTTGTGAGCTGAAAGATATTAAAGTTTCTATTTTTTGAAAAATGCTTGAAAATTATTCAAACTCAAGTTTGAGGCACTAAAGGGTCCCGTACGGGCCTAAAATTTTCTAAAACTAGAAAAGTAAGTTCTTAGCGTGTAGAGCACTCCGCGAGCTTTCTGACACATAAAACGGTTCGTCAATCGGACACCCAGATCAAAAGTTATGGCTCCCAGAAGTTGACCTATTTTTGGAGGGAGATGCAAATTTCAAAATTAGGTTGTTAGCCGCCAAAAAGGCTATTAATAACCATTTTTGGGAACCCTGGATGGCAGTAGAGTTAAGGAGGAAAGTGTAGAGTCAAGAATAGGTGGGAAAATAGAAACCCTAGTAGATTTGGGGTTACAGATGGCAGATGATTCCAGAGTCTTGTGAGAGGACGCTGTAATGTGTTGCAACCTGTGAAGGGTTGATTCCTCTGATTGTATTTGAGCTTATGTAATGTAATAAGTTGTCCAAATCAATAAAAAAAGTTCTAATTTCTATGTGTAATTTTTGTTGTTGTGTGTTTTATGATTTACCCCCTTCATCAAGTGGTATCAGAGAAAGGGTTCCTGAGTGTCTAAATAGATCGCTGATTGTGAGGTAGTTTGCACCAGGACCTAAGGTTGTGGGTTTGTTGTGGAGATCAAGAAGCCTCCATGAAGAAATCGTATTAGGAGGAATGCTTTGATGGAAGAAGGTTTTAGATCACTACAAAGACAAATTGATGCATTTCAAGAGGAGCTACGAAGAGGGTTTGATCTGAGAATGAGAGAAGAAAGTGAAGATGAAGTTAAAGAAGAGCTATTTGAGGAAGAACACGAAGCTGCAGGAGATCTTGCAGAAGTTAGGCTATTGAGGGCCATTTCTAAGATTGGAAAGAGACCCAGGATCAAAGTTTCTACATATTCTAGAGATTTGAATCCATAACAACTTATTGATTGGATCAATGACATGGAGGAGTATTTTGAGTATGAAGATGTAGAAGACCCAGATCGAGTCAAGTTTGCAAAAAAAAGTTGAAGGGCCATGCTATTATTTGGTGGAAGGAGGTCTAGTTAGAGAGGAACAAAAGAGGAAAAGGAAAGATCACCAGATGGAAATGGATGGTGGAGAAACTGAAGAAGCAGTTCATTCCTGTGGACTATGAGATGGAGTTGCTGAAGAAGCTACAAGGACTGAAGCAAGGTAACAAGTCTATTAAGGAGTATACAGAAGAGTTTTATAAGATTACTATTAGGACAGACCATGCAGAGGCCAACAAGGAGAAGGTAGCCTGTTACATTAATGGGTTGAGGCCAAGTATTCAAGAGGAGCTGAGCCTAGTCAGAATGACCACCATAGAAGATGCATACCAGTTTTCCCTGAAGGTGGAAGAAAAGTTGAATAAAAGATTCGATAGCAAGCAAAGGGGAAGAGGTCAAGGTAGAAGGATTGGTGGAAGACCCTATGGAGGCCGTAATGAAGATCAAAAGAAAAGTGAAGAAGCTGGAACTAGTTGGAATCAAAGAGGAGATAATACCTACCACCCTCATGACTAGAACAATGGTGAGCAAAGAGGAAGCGGAAGAGGCAGACCTGGGCAAGGACCTAGAAGAGAAGGCTTCAGAGGAACCTGTTTCTAATGTGGAGAAGAAGGACATCGAGCATATGAGTGTCCACAACATCAAGGAAGGACAAATAGAAGACCTGAAGGTAATACACGAGTTGTACATGTTGATGAAGATGCACAATCTGAGCGTTTTGAAGATGCTGAAAGGGGAGAAACCCTAGTTGTCAGAAGAACTTTGTTGAATGAGGAGAAAGAACCCAATCAGAGGAAGAGTTTATTCCACACAAGGTGCAAATGTGGAGGTAAGTGTTGTGATATTATTATTGATAGTGGAAGCACTGATAATCTTGTTTTAGAGGAGATGGTTGACAAGTTAAAGTTGACAAGAAGAAAGCATCCACATCCATATCAGATTGCATGGTTGTAGAAGGACCATAGAGCTTTGGTCAATGAGCAGTGTTTAGTGAAGTTCAAGATTGGTGACTACCATAATGAGGTGCTGTGTGACATCATACCGATGGATGCATGTCATATGTTATTGGGGAGGCTGTGGTAGTATGATAGGAGCGTTGTCCATGATAGCCGTGCAAACACATACTCCCTAACAAAGGATGGAGTTCGTCATAAGTTGAAGCCCTTGAAGGAGGAGGAAAAAAAGGTATGTAGTACTGCTAGAATTTTCTTGGTAGATGGTAGAAAAATTTTGGAGGGTATGAATCATGAGCATCATTACTTTACATTGATTCTTAAGATTAGTCAAGAGAAATGTGAAGATGTACCGACAAAAGTCTTGGAAATGTTGGAAGAATTTCAAGATATTGTCTCTGATAATGTACCACAAGGTTTACCACCAGTGAGGAAGATAAGTCATCAAATGGATTTGATACCAGGAGCTAGTTTGCCGAATAAGGCAGCCCATAGAATGACTCCAGTAGAGAGTGAAGAGTTGAACATACAAGTTTAAGAGTTATTGAGGAAGGGATTGATAAGAGAGAGCCTAAGTCCATGTGTGGTACCTACAGTACTAGCACCAAAGAAAGATGGAGAGTGGAGAATGTGTACAGATTCTCGAGCCATTAATAAGATCACAATCAAGTACAGATTTCCATTGCCTAGAATGGATGACATAATGGACTATTTGAGTGGAGCCAAGTACTTCACAAAGGTTGACCTGAAGAGTGGGTATCATTAGATCCGTATTAGAGAAGGAGATGAGTGGAAGACAACCTTCAAGACAAAGGAAAGTTTATATGAGTGGTTAGTCATGCCATTTGGGCTAACCAATGCACTGAACACATTCATGTGGCTCATGAACGAGGTATTGAAAGACTTTTTGGGAAGTTTTGTTATAGTTTATTTAGATGATATTTTAATTTTTAGTAAGACTTGGGATGAGCATATGATGCATATCAGAAGAGTTTTTGAGAAGCTGTTGATCAATATGAAGAAATGTAGTTTTGCAAAGGAGTTGGTATACCTAGGATTTGTTGTCTCAGAGGAAGGTCTTAAGATGGACCCAGAGAAGGTGAGGTCTATCATTGAATGGCCTACTCGAAGGAGTGCTTCTGAGGTAAGATCTTTTCATGGTTTGGAAAGTTTTTATAGAAAGTTAATCATGAATTTTAGTAGCATTTGTGCACCCTAACTGAGACAATGAGAGGGGATAGAAAAGAGTTTCGATGGACTAAAGGAGCAAATAAAAGCTTTGATACATTGAAACAAAAAGTCACAAAGCAACCTATTTTGGCACTTCCAGATTTCAGTAAGGTATTTCAGTTAGATTACGATGCTAGTGGTAGTGCTATAGAAGCTGTTTTGAGCCAAGAAGGTAAGCCCATTGCATATTTTAGTGAGAAGCTTAATGATGCCAAGAAAAAGTATTCTATTTATGATCAGGAGTTTTATGCAATAGTTCAGGCTTTGAAGAAATGGAGACATTATTTGTTCCAAAGGAGTTTGTTTTATATACTAATCATCAATCTTTGTAGTATCTTAATAGTCAAGGAAAGTTGAACCAGAGGCACTTAAAATGGGTTGAGTTTTTGTAGAGCTATACTTTTGTTTTGAAGCATAGGAGTGGGAAGTCCAATAGAGTTGCAGATGCCTTGAGCAAAAGGCAAAATTTGTTGATAGAAATGAAGATAGAGGTTGTTGGGTTCGATGAGCTCAAACGTTTGTATCCTAAAGATCCAGATTTTGCAGAGGCTTGGAAAGCTTGTTTGGAACCTCTTACTTTGGACAGGATAAAATAGTTGGATTTCATAATCCAAGATGGCATGTTGTTTAGAGGAAACTAGTTGTGCATTCTGAGGAGTTCCATGAGAGAGAACCTGATAAAGGAGAAGCATAGTGGGGGATTAATTGGACACTTTGGTCGAGATAAGACCATTGCTATTGTTGGTGAAAATTATTATTGGCCACAGTTACAGTAGGATGTGAGGAAATATGTGTAGAGTTGCTGAGTGTGTCAGATGGCAAAAGGAACAAGTCAGAATATAGGGCTATATCAGCCATTACCTATACTAGAGAAACCATGGGATTATATTAATATGAATTTTGTTCTTGGTTTACTAAGGACACAGAGATGACATGATTCCATTTTTGTGGTGGTAGACAAATTCTCAAAGATGGCACATTTTATTCCTTGCAAGAAGACTAATGATGTGGTTCATATTATAGAGTTATTTTTTAGGGAGGTGGTGAGATTACAAGGTCTACCAAAGAGCATAGTTTCAGATCGAGATACCAAGTTTGTTGGTTATTTCTGGAGGACATTGTGGAAGAAACTGAAGACAGATTTGAAGTTCAGTTCTGCACACCATCTACAGACTGATGGACAAACTGAAGTGGTGAATAGGAGTCTGGGTAACCTACTATGATTCTTAGTAGGAGATAAGCCCAAGGGATGGGATTTGATTTTACCACAGGAAGAATTTGCTTACAAAAATTTTGTCAATAGGATTATTGGTAAATCATCATTCCAGATTGTATATGGGAATAGTCCAAGAAATGCTTCAAAGTTAAGGAACCTGGACAAAGGAGAAAAGACAAGTGCCGAGGCTGAAGACTTTATAGAACACATGAAGAATTTGCATAAAGAGGTGAAAAAGCACATTAATAAGATGAATATTTAGTACAAGGCTAAGGCAGATTAGAAGAGGAGATATAAGGAATTCTAGGTAGGAGATGAAGTCATGGTTCACTTGAGAAAATAAAGGTTCCTAATTGGAACATACAATAAGATGAAAATGAAGAAATTTGGACCATGCAGAATTTTGAAGAAACATGATTCAGGAAATGTATATGAGGTGGAGTTGCCAAGTGGGACCAACATTTCCTCTGTTTTCAACATTGCTAATTTATCAAAATATCATGAAGGTGGAATAGAGGATGGACCAACAGAAGAACAGTGGAGTATTGTTGTGTGGTTACACAACACGCCCCATTTTGACTTGACAAAATAGGGACCCAACTTTTTTGGCTTGTTCTGTGCTTTCTGGCAGTTTCGTAAAAGTAAATCATGCAGATCATCATGCATGAGGAGGCTGGGTAAGTCATCATCATGAGGTCAGTTTGTCAAATTTCATATTTCATTCCAATAACCTCATATTTAGATAGAGCATCAAATTTCATGCAAGTTTGCCTTTTGTATCACCCTGATATTCATTAAGGTGAGAAAGTTGTGAACGGTCAAAGTTTGAGTCAAACCTGATATTTCTAGGGAGGAGGATCATATTTTGTAACATTCATCATATTATAGAAGATCACCCCGATCTAATTTATCACCTGATAAATCATGCAGCCCAAATATCCAGATGTCAATTTTAGGTGATAGTGTCATTCAAATCCGATAAACGAAGAAATGATATAATGATGATGTAATCATCATTTTTACCTCTCGGGGGCATATTTCTTGAACATGATCCTGCTCGTATAACATGACGATGACGTCATGATGCCTTGCCAATACAATGAGTTATTATCTGGATGACGTCATCCCGATATTCTAAAAAGGAGAAGCATAAATTTATCCGATCATCATCATCTTTGAAACATCACTTGATGTATCGAAATATCCTCCTGATGTATTAAACATAACCAAAGGGTGAGTTGATCACCTAATCTTGTCACGATAGTTTTTCCTCTCGAAGAGGATGATCACATTAAACTCAAGATGATATTTGCGAATATCATCTTGTTATTTGAATATCATCCTGTCATATGAATATCACCCCGCTAATGTTGCTGCCATTAACATTTAATGCATGCAGACATGGTAGGTAGTTCCCACCGACCCCAAAGCCTGATGAAATAGCTAGCGACATCCTGACTTTCCGTGCAGAAAATTAATGAATAAAATCCAATCTGTCAGGGTTTGCCCTAATTTCATCCTAAGCGCATGGTTAAAAGGTGAATTCACCGTCATTTCAGTTCTTACCTTGCGATAAAATTGTTTTTACAGAGCACCAGCTTCCATATCCTCATACAGGCGATAGTCAGACGAACCAAGCTTATAAACAAGAGGAAGTGCGTGATCATCAGTAGAATTAAGAG
The DNA here is from genome assembly GCA_027924645.1 of Cunninghamia lanceolata. Lineage (NCBI taxonomy): Eukaryota > Viridiplantae > Streptophyta > Pinopsida > Cupressales > Cupressaceae > Cunninghamia > Cunninghamia lanceolata. The sequence continues at coordinate 6,116,041 of BSBN01000828.1, forward strand.
CACTTTCAGAAGTCCACTAGTATAAAGGAAATTTGCATATCCAGGTAAGTAAATGAAACCCTCATCATGTTGTTTCTATAATAGTCAGGTATGGTGTTGTTAATCTGAAGTCTTGATTTATGCACCCCCATGATAAGTTGATGTTGAATAAATACAGTAGGCATGATGGTTAGTAGAGATAACTGTTATCTACATGCATGTGAGTATCCATTGTAAGACAAAATTTTGTTAATTGTAGGCATCCATGGCTAATAAGAGGTTGGCTAAGTGTGAGGCTGAATTCAGTAAGCCCATGTTTTCATCTCAGAGGGGTGTCCTATTCAAATATGGTGTAATTACAGATACCCATCAGAGGAATACTAATTTGGAAGCCTGGTCAGCTAGGCTGAATGATAAGAAGAATAGAAGTCCTATGCTCGATGCCGTATTCGTGTCCAGAATGTGGAATGCCACCGGTTTCCCGTACTCCATGGAGTCTCCGAAGCTAGTTATCGAGTGTGCTCAGAACTATAACCCAGAGACCCAACAGGTGAGAAGCATGGAAGGATATATGCAGACCTATCCATCAAGGGTCTCTCCCAGACATTTGGACTACCATTGGGTAGGAAGGTCAACAGTGTGGACCTGAAGAAATCAGAGAAAGAGTATGAAAATAACAAGAAACAAGCCAGGAAAAACATGTACCAATGGAGGGCTGAGAACAACACATATCCTGCAGCTGCCAAACTTCCTGTACACTTATTCAAATATGATTTTAGTGATGAGTACCAATACATGATTGCACTATTGAGTAGAGTCACAGGCCAGCCTGATGCTGGTAGTTTTAAAGATTGGATGTATGGTGTGATCATGATGTGCATATATTCAGACATCAAGCCATTGTGGGGCCAACTAATAAGTGATGCTCTTCATGAGCAGCTGATGAACCTAGGAGGTTCAAATTGTGCTTTCTATATGATGTCATACATTGTCTACTCATGTGCTTACAAAGGCACATTTGATGCACTGGTTATGGATGGAAAAGTCACAGGCACAATTAATACTGTGCATATTTGGGATCATCATCCCCAGCTACAAAGAGTCAATTACTTCCAAGATTACAAACTGGTAAATGATGCATTCTCTATGTATCTAGTCAGAACCATGGAGGAGGACAGAACAAAATGATTGAGCATGGAGGCTCCAGAGATAATCTATAGGCATGGAGCCTGGTATATACAAGTTGCCACATTTTCCTACATGAGGATTGAGGGTTTTGAAGGAAATCCCCTCATGCTGCCAAGGTATCCCACTGATGCAGCGATACTGATGGAATTTATAAGGCAGAGCTCCACAATGTTGAAAACATATAAGGATGCCCAGAAGCTGCCGCCAATTTTGTTTCCACTCACCATTGGCTGGTACATGTGTCCCGATTCAGAGAACATCAAGAAGGTGATGGTCACCTTGAATAAAATGAAGTTGCAGCCTTTTCCACTAATAAGACCATATGATCCTTATGGCAGGATGCAGAAAATAATAGGAAAGCCTATTCACTAGAGGCACCTAGAAGACTTCTAGGCTGACTGTGAAGATGAAGCAGAAGCAAGAAGAAGAAGATATCAAAGGCTAACACTGAATCAAATCAGAACCTTTGACTGCATTCCCATCCCTCAACAATTGAAGAAGGATGATGGTAGGATAATTACAGATGAGTATGAGGAGAAGAAGATATATAATGATACCATCTCTGCACCTGACCTCACCATACAAGAGGACATATCCTTGGACCCCTTCATTGCCAGGACCATACAGCTAACCCAAACCTAGGTTGATGAATAGATAGAGGCTTTGAAGAAGAAAGGTGTTGCCATCACTGTGGACAACAAAAAGAAGGGGCAGAATATTCTTGATGGCGAGTATGATGACTTCATAAATGAGAAAAGAAAGTCTAAGGGAGATAGACTCCCTCCACAACAACAATAGAGCAAAAGACCCCCAAGGGGCAAGAAAATAGATAATGAACCCAAAGGGGTTATTATTGAATGGGCAGTGTTCATAGCTGAAGAAGCAGCAACATCAAGATCAAGATCAAGATCCACATCACCTCCATAGACAAGAAAACAAAAGTCCAAGAAAGGAGAGACAACAGAGGCTGGAATTACTGAGACCCAAGAAGAGGGTCAATCCTCAAGAAAACCAGATGAAGAGGATATCCTCATGGAGGAAGAGCCTGAGGAAGAAGAGGCCCCTTTGTTATTTAAAAGGAAGAGGAGACCTCCACAGGTGGTGGTGTCTACCCCACTGAAGAGACCAAGAACCTCCATGAGAGGTGAAATAAGACAATCCCCTACATTGTTACAAGGGGCAGGTAGTGAAGTGCATAGGGAACTTCAGCACAATGTTGCACTTCCTACCATCGTCAAGTTCAAGACTGAGCTTACAGAGGACCAGATGAAAGAGACCTCCCAGGCACATGCAGAAGGTCACATCTCACTAGAGGAGACAATAAATTTGTTTGATGATGAATTTGTGAAGGAAGTGGCTTCACAAAAGATGGAAACCCTTGCTGCAGGTACACACATGACCCCTCACAAGACTCCACCAGTTCAAACTATACTGGAGGAGATAAAGCAAGTGGAAACAGAAAAGGAAAAAGGCCCAGAGAGGATAGCCCAAAAAATGGGGCTAGATACATTAATTGCATAGGTGACAAGTCTGTAGTGGTAGACTTGACAAAGAAACGGGATGTGAATCCTGAACATCCAACATGATCACCTGATAAAGGGCAACCTACAGAAGAAGTGAAGATGGTAGAATCAAAGGGCCATACTTTAGAGATAAGTCAGTAGGATACATCAGTAGAGCCTACTATAGTAGAAGTTCAAGAAAAGAAGGTTGATGAGAAAGAGGTAATAAAAGATCCTATTGCTACAGTTCAAGAAATAAGTAGTATAGGTGCAGAACAAATTGTGGTTATAGAACTAGCACCAGCACTTAAGGAGACTTCCCAAGTATCCACTACTATGAATGTTCCTCAGCAAGAGGAAAAGTTGATAGTGGATGAGGTGATAACAGAAAAGGATCATGATCATCATGATCAACATATAGATACATCACAAGATCCTCCACCTCAGGAAGACGCTTGTCCGGAGAAAGAAGTTCCTCAAAAGGAGGATGTGCCACAGGATCAACATCAAAGCAAACATCATGAAGAAGAACTAAGGAAATCACCTTCTCCACCACATCTGCTAATAGAAATAGGAGATAAGGATGAACATCATGATGATGCAGAGAAAGATGATCAGGTACCTCCGTGGTTAGAGAAGGAGGTAAATGCAGAGGTAGAATTTGCAATTCAAGAATTTGATGTATCTACCTTATTTTCTAAGAATATAATAAAACCTAAGAGGAAGGCCAGAATGACTTCAGCCATTAAGAGGGATCCAACAACTAGGAGAAGGACTGCATAGGTAGCAATCCCTACTGTGGAGAAAGAAAAAGGTAAAATTACCTTAGATGAGTTTCAGATCAGCACAGTGGACTTAGGATTTGCCAATGAAGACCAAGAGGGTCAAGAAGGCAAAGATATTATTGATTCTTTAATCCAGAAGGTGAAAAGAGAGAAAGAGAAAAATAAATAGCACAAAGAGCACATTGCTTAGTTGCATGCCTACATAGGAAGGCTGACTAATATTGAAGATACTTCAACTGAACATGCAGTCCCATTGACTGCTATTTCTCAAGAGGAGGTGAATAAATTAGATCTCATGAAACAGGAGGCATCTGTACTAAGGAAATGGACGTTATCCACATTGGATAATGTGGAGGAAGTGGTAAAGGCCTCTTTGAAGAGGTGGAATACTCTCAGTGACTCCAGGTCAAGAGTAAATAAATTGCAGATGCAGACAGGCAAAAGGTCTTACAAATTGGAAAAGATATTGGACATCCTGGGAGAAATAAGGAGGATAAATCCTTAGTTTCTTATCAACAAATAGGTACTGAATAGTAGTACTACCTTGTTGGTTGATATATGGTATAAAGACATTCAATTTGAATGTGGAGTACTTAAAAGATGCAAAAATAAACTAAGAGATATCAGCATGAAGTTGCATGATTTAATGTCTATTGAGGCAGAAATGTTGGAAACACTGGAAGGAAAAGTGGAAGGGAAAGTAGAAAATTAAGATGAAGAGTTTGCCATCAAAGCTTTACACGGTAACTTCCAATCAGTAGCTGATGATCCACTTGTTCACTTGATAGAAGAAGTCATAGATAAAATAATGAGAATCAAAGTCAAGATGGAAAATTACAATGAGACGCTGCAAAATAGGAAAGACAAACTAGACCGTAGTAGACACAAATATGAGGCACACAAGCACGCCATTATCAAAGCAAAGACTCAGGATGGCAGAGAAGTAGATAAAATTGTGCAGTTATATGAGCAGATCTGGAGCAGCATGCAGCCTCATTTATGAGCTCATCATCATCATGATGATGAAAGTTCAGGAAGTGATGCACTTGGTGAAGAAGCACATGATTCTGATAAGGTAGATGATGATGCATCGTAGAGTAAATATCAACATCTGATTCTTAGTGAAGATAAGTTTTTTTAGATGGTTGCCAGTTGGCAACTTGTGCCATTTTGTAAGGTTGGCATAGTCAAAGGAAATATAGACCATGGATACGCATAGATAAATCAAGATCGTTGATCCTTTTGTAACAAATTCCTCACCTTATTCTATAAAAGGTGCAGGAATGCCTCTTTTCTAATATTCGAAACTTAATTGAAATCCCTCTGCTGAAATATTCAGGGCTCATTTCAAAGCTTTTTGTATACATCTATATCTTTGCATACTTAATGAATGAGAAGACTTGTTTTGATTACAATTCATAGTGAATCTTGAGTAATCAGTGTGTGAATTCTGGATATATGATGTGATCTGTTGTGTCCCTTGGAGTGCATGTCTACTTGCATATGTTATTTTCATACAAATTCCTTTGAAGTTAGCATCAACTGTATCTAGCTGTGGAATGTCCTGGTGAACATATGGTTTGGTTTTCTTCTCTTCATGACTGTATCTGATGTGCATGTGGTTCAAAAGCTAAAGGTTCAACATTAATTTGAAGCATTTATTTCAATTTCTTTTAAATTTCAGAACATTTTACCATCATAATTGCAAATAACTGATAATCTCAAGCAAATAACACAAAATATGTGGACATCTCATAGATAATCGAAAATATTTAGCATATTTGAAGCTCAAGCATGTATAATTAAAAATATCATGCAAAGGTTTGAATATAACTGCATCATTTGATCAAACTACTATATAAAATGACCTCTCTGTGAAGAATCTTTGCAGAAATAGTGGCATGATGATGAACTTCATGTAAGGCCCCAAAATGGAAACAGCAACACACATCAACCTCTGAGTAACGTCAGACGATTAAGACCTAATCACCGGAGACTTGGGATCATGAATTCTCTAAATTCATTGTATCTTTCAAGATGAATAAAGGTTAATGTGTACTTTTATTCTATGCTTGTTTATGACTAACATCATGACCAACATAAATTGGTGCTAGAAGGAGGGCCTTTATCTCAAAGAGGACGCTCATCATCATTATTTTTAGGTTTGATGATGCAGAAAGTAAGGTAACCCCAGTGCATTCATGAATCTCAAATATTACTTAAATCTTTACTGTAGCAAACTTGTAAATGCTCATTCTATGTAAAGATTTCCAGATCAGACGTAAATATTGCAAGCTTTATAGTAGATCATCATGAATTCACAAATATCAACCAATGTTAAGTAAATCTTTTCAAGCTTTGAAGATTTTTGCCTTAGAAGCCTGATATCTTGTGGTAAGGGTCATCATACCCTATTGTCACCTTATATTTGCATTGTCTTTGCAAATAATTTGCAAATATCCAATCAGATCAGTCATCCAACCGTAAATATCACCTCAGTCGGTGAAATCCAGCCAATATTTGCAAAAGTTCCAGCTAATTTGCCTCAAAATTGAGAAATCTTGGCTCATAGGATAAATACCAGGTCTAGGCCTAGTGGAATCTTTGAAGAATTACCTGTTAGAGGGTTCAGACCTAGGACTGTGGACATCCATCACACTCCAGGATCTAGTGCATCAGGAGCTTCACCAGAACCTCCTCCAGTTACTCCTGTTGGTTTGCAAATACCTTCTGGGATATCTGTGACACCTCTTGTCCAACCTCAACCCCAGCTCCAGCCTCAGCCAGTTATACCACAAACTCAACCTCCTCTGGTTGCAATGTCTTTCTTTACAGCAGAGTCACCTTTGACTTTCAATGCGTATCATGAGTTACCAAAGAATCCGGATAAGCTTTGTCCAAAATATCATCCTTATCAGGATGCTGATGATCATATCATAACCTTTAAAGAAGCTTGCTGTAGGGCCAGAATAGAACATCAAGATGTGGTATGCAGATTATTTCCTTTTTCCTTAGGGGAAGAGGCTTATAATTGGTTTATCAGTCTTGGTCAGGGTTCTGTTGGTTCATGGGCTGTCCTAGAGAAAGCTTTTACTAATAGGTTCAAGGTACCAATAGATCCTTCAATGAACTATCACTTATTTGCCACTATCAAGAGGTTTGAAGGTGAACCTATTGCCAACTTTAATGCTAGGTTCCATAAAATGTTGTCCAAGTTAGTTGCCCCTTATGTAGTAGGAGATGCTGCTGCTAGGAGTATCTATTACTTAGCTCTGGATCCATTAACTTCCATGTTCATCAGGAGAACACATCCTGAGATCACTACCTCGACAAGGGCTTTTCAAGAAGCTATCAAGGTGAATCAACAGTCAGTTCCTACTCCAACACCAAATGTTGCATTCCCTACATTGCCTGGCATGTATCCAACTTATTCTCCTACATATCCTGCACAGCAATATCCTAATGGAGCAATGATACCTCCACCAGTCATGCCTGCACCTTTGTAAGTACCTCCATTAAGTATCATGCCACCTCCTAATGGGAATGGCCAAACTCCACAATATCCTACATAAACTCAGATACCTCAGGGTGTTGATCTGTCTAACAATAACCACGGATCTTCTTTCTTCAAGCCTCAAACTGAGAATGTAGTAGCCAAAGTCCAAGAAGAGAAGGAAGAAATCAAAGAAATCTCTGCTCAATTAAGAAAACTCACTATAGAGGTGACACATTTGAGAAATTAGAATTTCTATTCTCAGCCTAACCAAAACAGAAGTTATTCTAATGACAGACCAAATTATCCTGACAGAGGATACAATGACAACAGTAATTTCAATAATAGTGGTGGAAATAACAATAATAATCCTCCCAAATAGCCTAGAGTATGGAACTCTAGGCCAAATAATGGTTCATTACCATCACCCTTAGATAATCAGCCAACTGGTGAAGCCAAACAGACTACTAGAGTCAATCTTGCTGAAGCAGCCCTCACCAACTGGTGCAAGATACACAACACAAATGCTCATGCAGAGTTAGATTGTCCACAATTTAGAATTGCTGCTAGCATTTTCCAAACAGAAGTATCTAATACTTCTAGAAATCCACCTCAGGTAGAGGGAAATGAACTTGTTCCTTGTGGATATGACTCTACATTTGTATTGGAGAGCTACACTGATCACCATCAGTAGACTGTGTCATCCCACCAACATTATTCCCAGGCTTGTGAAGAGTCTGTTTTAGTCTTCAAGTCAAATTATGTCTTCCCCTTTGAAGATGAGAATGAACCATCCATTGAATATGAGGAGGTGCATACATACTAGCAGCAATATCCTGGTAAGCATAATTATACTCTAAGAAGTAGCTCTGATAGACCTACTAGTCCATTGACATCATCTCTACCTCCAAATAATTTCAACACACCTCCTGATCCCAAAGCTAGCAATAATCTGGGATTTCCCAAGGTGAATGCATAGTATCTGTCATCCCAGAGTACAACATCAAAAGTTGTTGCCTTACCTCAGTAGTCTGATAAACTTGTCACATACTTGGCTGATGAGATGAAAAAGATAAAGATTAGCCTGTCTCTGTCAGAATTGTTGAAAACTCCTGCAATTAAGAAAACTTTTATGAAGTCACTAGATGATCCTGCTCCTAAAGAGGATATTCATTCCCCAGGTCATCTTAGCAATAAAGATCATGCTGCTAGAGATAATAATATCAAGCCTAAGGTGCTAGCTATTGTCCAAGCTGCAGAAACCTCACATATGACATTATACAGAGATAAGAGTGAGTCACAACCTTTCCTCCTTACCATAAGGATGTTTGGAAAGAATTTACACAACTGTTTAGTAGATTCAGGTGCATCTACAAATGTGATGCCCTTGTCCATATGCAATGCTTTAGGACTGCATCCTGCTAAATCCCTAAAGAAGGTGACACAGTTAGATAAGACAGAGGTGAGTGTAGTAGGAGAACTGACTCATATACACATGCAGCTAGCATCTGACCCCAGGATCCAGTACTATATTGATATTTAGGTAGTTGATATACCTGACACATATAGGATGCTGCTCAGCAAGGACTGGTCAAAGAATTTGAATGGATATATGTCCACTGACTTCAGTCACATGTGGTTACCTTGGAAAGGTATACCAAACCAGATAAGAATAGATGCTGAACCTAGAATGAAGCACATGATAACCGAGTATAATAAAACGAATGAGATCATGTATGTCGACGTTGAGCCTGGAGTTTATGTCGTTAGACCACAAGCTATCAGGATAGAAGAGATCCTGATGCTTGACTTTCATCGTGATGATGATGATGATCATCAGGAGGACATGTTGGTTGTAAAACCCGATAGTATGTTTGAGAACGAGAGTGAAGTAGATCGCTTCAGAAACTTTGAGATGCATCTGTCCAAATAGGTAAGGCATTGTCAAATAGGTAAGGCATTGTCAATTGTTAAATATACCTGCTAATGATATTTTGATTGATGGATGGTGCATATTACACGATGAAGCACATTCAGAAAAGACTTGTGAAACATGCTTAGATATGATGATGTTGGAACAGACATGCAGTGAGGCATCATCATCATATTCTGAGGTAAGTTCTACATTTGGTGATGAGGATGATTCTGATTCTTGTTTGTCTTCTGCAGGAACCATAGAAAAGGTGATAGGTCATGATGATGATCATGTACAGAGAACAGAAGAAATTCTAGTGTACGATCAGATAAATGTTAAGAAAAAAGAAAAGATCACCCCTGGAAGTGATTGTCTGATGGAGTCAGACTATGAACTATCTGATGAAGACAGAGGCAGTAACCTAGCCAGATTTGAAGAGATCTTATCAGGAGAAATTAAGAAGATGATAAGATAAAAGAAACATCCACAAGATGCACTAACTGAAGGTTGGTGTAGGCTGCATGAGGCACCTCACTTAGAGACCACCTGTTTGTTGTGTCTGCATATTTTAAAGAAACATACAGAGCTTGATCCAAAAGATCATCCTCCTGATGATGGAAAACAAGAAGAAAAATTAGCTTCTCAGAAAGAAGAAAAGATGAAGTCTGAGAAAGCTGACATTCCTAAGTTAAAATGGATATCAGGTGGAGCAGCTGCCAGAGCTGCAAAGAAAAATAAAGGTTCAGCTAAACCTCATGCTGAAGATAAGTCTTGGATCCTTAGATTTGATGGATCCAAATCCAAGCAAGGAGCTGGAGTAGGGATTGATCTCATTGATCCATCAGGAAAATCCTACTTAGCTGCATACAGATTACAGTTCCCCTGTACTAAATATGTGACAGAGTATGAAGCTCTGATTCATGGGATACCATTTTCTCTCAAGAAAAAAGTGAAAATTCTGCATGTCTTTGGAGACTTAGAGTTAGTTGTCAGAGAGGTAAGAGGAATATACTCTTGCAATTACAAAAGATTGTCAAATTATAGACACAAAGTGTGGTATTTGATTGAAGACTTTCATGCATTTAACATCACCCACATCCCTAGAGAACAGAACCACATGGTAGATGCACTTGCCCAGGCTGCCAATACAATAGAGCCCCTATCTATATTAGGTCTGAAGAGATTTTTAGTAGAGCTGGTATCTATACCATCAGTACCTGATAACGTTATTAATCTTCAGGTCTTTGATGATGATCAACACATCCTTGATTTCATCTCTAATAAGGATATATTTGATTCTCAGATCATAGATGAGAACAGTGTGGAAGATCATGTTTGGGAAGAAGATGAAATATTAGAGTTGCCTAGTAACAGGATTCCCAAAGGTATGATTGAATTAGAAAGAGCCTTTGATTTGGATAATAGCCTGAAACAGAAGGATCTTCCTAAGGCTGATGGAGGTCAATATTCACAAGTGAATATTGGACAGGATGATGACAAGAGAAATGTCTTGATAGGTAAGGTTTGCACACCAGAAGTGTTAGAAGGAATAACTCAGGCCCTTAAAGATTACATCCATGTAATTGCATGGACTTATGATGAGCTAAAGACATATGACACATCAATCATAACTCACACTATACCTCTTAAGCCAGATGCCAAACCTTTCAGACAGAAGCAAAGGCCAGTCAATGCTTTGCTTGAACCAATAATATTTGAAGAGGTCAAGAAATTGTTAATTGCCAGGATAATATTTCCTGTGAGGCACTCCACTTGGGTGGCAAATCTAGTGCTAGTCAGAAAGAAGAATGGAGACATCAGGCTATGTGTAGACTTTAGGAACCTAAACAGAGCATCAGAGAAGGATAATTATCCTTTACCCTCATTAGATGAAGTTCTGTAGATTGTAAATGGGGCCAAAATGATGTCCTTCCTGGATGGATTTTCAGGGTACAACCAAGTGATGGTTGATAAGATTGACAGGCTGAAGACTGCCTTCACCACAAAATGGGGGATCTTTGCTTATAGATGTATGCCATTCGGACTGATAAACGCTGGAGCAGCATTCCAGCGAGCAATGGACATAGCCTTTAGAGGCTTAATTGGAAAATGTATAGTCATCTACATGGATGACTTGACAGTATTCTCCAAAGAAAGGGGAAATCATGTAACAGATCTCAGAAATGTGCTGAAGAAATGTGAAGAGTATGGAATATCTTTAAACCCCAAGAAATGCATATTTGGGGTAACAAAAGGAAAATTATTAGGCCATCTGATAACTGATGATGGAATCATCATTAATCCTACCAGAGTGGAGTCTATCATGAAAATACAACTCCCTAGAAGTAAGAAAGAACTTAAGTCTTACTTTGGTAAGATTAACTTTGTGAGAAAATTCATCACTGGTTTTGCAGAGATAATCAGACCACTAAATGCTATGCTGAAAAAAGATGCCAAGATTGAGTGGATAGTAGAGGCCAAAGCTACTTTTGAAGACATGAAGAAAGCCATATCAGATGCTCCTGTCCTCATCAGTCCAGACTACACAAAAGATTTCTACATCTATTCATTTGCCTCAGAACATACCTCTGCAGCAGTGTTGACTCAAAGGAATGAAGAGAAAGAAGAGAAACCAATAGATTTCATGAGCTGTCCTTTCAGGGATGCTGAACTAAGATATGTGGATGTTCAAAGACAAGCACTTGTATTAGTCAGGGAAGTAAAGAAATTCAGGCATTATATACTAAGAAGCAAAGTGATTACAGTAGTGCCTGATGCAGCAATGAAGATGCTGCTAATGCAAAGTGAGCCTGGTGAGAAAAGAACCAAGTGGATCATAGTATTACAAGAGTATGATATGGAGATTACACCAATGAAGCTGGTAAGAGGACAGGCTTTGAGCCAAATGATATCAAAAATTGACCCAAACATCACAAGTCAGTAGTATGTTATCAATGACAAGGACAATAAGGAATGGTATTCAGATATCAGACACATCCTGATCACTGGAAGATGTCCTCCAAGACTGTAGGCTTCACAAAGAAGAGCCTTGAAGATAAGGTCACAAAAGTATATGATGAAGGGAGGAACCTTATTCAAGAAGAATTATGAAGGAGTATACCTGAGATGCTTAGAAAAGCCAGAAGTAAATAAGGTTCTGTTAGAACTACATGACAAGTTTGGAACAGCACATGGATCAGCCCTAGCCACAACACAGGCAATCCTCAGAGCAGGATATTACTGGCCCACTATTTTTAAAGATACAACTGATCATGTTAAATGTTGTCATGTATGTCAGGTTGCTGCCAATAGAGAGAAATACGCTGCTCAACCTTTGCAGCTAGTGATGGAAGAGCACCCATTTGCACAATGGGGCATGGACTTCATAGGACCAATCAACCCTCCATCATCCTCAGGCCATAGGTATGTCTTAACAATTACCAATTACTATACCAGATGGACTGAGGCTGTCAGTAGCAAGACTTGTACTACAGATGATGTCATTAAATTTTTGGAGAGCAACATTGTTACCAGGTATGGAATTTCTTATGCTTTAGTAAGTGATAATGGTTCTGCCTTCACTTCAACCAAATTGTCAAGTTGGGCTTTTGATCATGGGATCATACTCAAGTTTTCATCCAACTACTATCCCCAAGGGAATGGATTAGCGGAATCCACCAACAAGAATTTGCTGAATATCATAAGAAAACTAATAGAGAAGAACCCTAGGGAATGGAACTCATTTTTGAAATATGCCTTATGGGTAGATAGAACTAGAATGAAAACTGCATTAGGGAACTCACCCTTCCAATTGGTATATGGGGTTGATCCTATCCTCCCTGTTAACTTGAAAATTCCTACTTTGTAGTTTGCCCAAGAGTACTTAGGCATTGATAATAAACAAGAAGTTAGGTTGCTTCAGTTGATGCACCTGGAAGAGAAAAGAAGTCAAGCAATTGACCAATTTGCAAAACATCAGGTTGTTGTCAAATGCTAGTTCGACAAGAGAGCGAAAGTTAAAGCCTTCAGGATATCTGATTTAGTCCTAATGTGGGATAAAACCCATGAGAGGAAAGGAGACCATGGCAAATTTGACAAATTATGGATAGGTCCCTTTCAAATTTCTGAGATACTAGGAGACAACACTTATAGGCTTAAGAACCTGACAGGTGAGGATGTCGCATTGCTAGTCAATGGACAATTCCTCAAACATTATTTCCAAGCTTAAGTGACTTCATGACAGTCATGCGTATCATAGTGTACATTTGTATAGTTGTTTGTATAGTTGTGTTTTTGTTTGTCTTGTTTTGTTTGTTGAGTTTCGTTTTGGTTAGTCAAGATGATGCATTTCATCACCACAGAAAATAACTAAATTGTTAGGATTCAAGTGATGAGGTCAGATTTAGACATAGGTTATGATTCATTCTAAGAAGTATTCATGATTAGGCTTGTGATATCCTTTCATCAGGGTGCCTTTTCTTGATCAAAGTGAATCAATCACAATGAAACACCTAACAGCCTTGGGTTTGTTGAAGATACAAGTATAGGTGTTAAGTGAAAAATTTAAAGGGACTCCCTTGCTACCAATACAATCTCCAACCTAAAGCTGCAAGTGACTATACCTTGTATAAATGAGCTGACATGATTATATCAGATACAAATAAGAAAAAGCAGAAAAGAAATAAAATTAGGCCATCTAAGTAACTCTACCGGGGCTATGAACACCTGCTGGCAGTGGGACTCTACTTAGGGAGATTGTATAGATAACCTTGCCAGGGCTATAGATGCCTATTGGTAGCAAGGCTCTATCCAGGTTGGCTATGAGGGATGATCTCCAACTATGTAGTTTAACACCAATTACTTATGTTTTCAACTTGCTTTCAAGATGAGGATAATTAATCATTTGCACACACATGATCCTTTGTTAGCATTGTTACCATGAGAAAATTTTATCATTCAGAAGATCATGATGCTTGTGCTTAGAAAGAATTAGAATACTATGGATGAATGTGATCACATCACTTGAATCATTGGAATTTGTTTGTTTTCTTTGGTGGCAAGTTGTTGTGTGGTTACACAACACGCCCCATTTTGACTTGATAAAATAGGGACCCAACTTTTTTGGCTTGTTCTGTGCTTTCTGGCAGTTTGGTAAAAGTAAGTCAAGTAGATCATCATGCATGAGGAGGCTGGGTAAGTCATCATCATGAGGTCAGTTTGTCAAAGTTTATATTTCATTCCAATAACCTCATATTTAGATAGAGCATCAAATTTCATGCAGGTTTGCCTTTTGTATCACCCTGATATTCGTTAAGTTGAGAAAGTTGTGAACGGTCAAAGTTTGAGTCAAACCTGATATTTCTAGGGGGGAGGATCATATTTCATAACATTCATCATATTATAGAAGATCACCCCGATCTAATTTATCACCCGATAAATCATGCGGCCCAAATATCTGGACGTCAATTTTAGGTGATAGTAGCGTTTACCCGTCAATAGCCTTATGTTTCCCGCGAGGATTATATTTCTCAATGTAACCCAATATTTTTTAATATCATCTTGCCGTGAAATATCCCCCTAAGCTAATATCCTGATGATGTCATTCAAATCTGATAAACGAAGAAATGATATAATGATGACGTAATCATCATTTTTACCTCTCGGGGGCATATTTCTTGAACATGACAATGACGTCATGATGCCTTGCCGATACAATGAGTTATTATCTGGATGATGTCATCCTGATATTCTAAAAAGGAGATGCATAAGTTTATCAGGTCATCATCATCTTTGAAACATCACCCGATGTATCAAAATATCCTCCTGATGTATTCAACATAACCAAAGGGTGAGTTGATCACCTGATCTTGTCACGATAGTTTTTCCTTTCAAAGAGGATGATCACATTAAACTCGAGATGATATTTGTGAATATCATCCTATCATACGAATATCACCCTGCTCCCGTTGCCACCATTAACATTTAATGCGCGCAGACATTATAGGTAGTTCCTGCCGACCCCAAACCCTGATGAAACAACTGGCGACATCCTGACTTTCCGTGCAGAAAATTAACGAATAAAATCCAATCTGTCAGGGTTTGCCCTAATTTCAGCCTAAGTGCATGGTTAAAAGGTGAATTCACTATCATTTCAGTTCTTACCTTGCGATAAAATTGTTTTTACAGAGCACCAGCTTCCATATCCTCATACAAGCGATAGTCAGACGAACCGAGCTTATAAACAAGAGGAAGTGCGTGATCATCAGCAGAATTAAGAGCACTTTCAAAAGTCCATAGGTATAAAGGAAATTTGCATATCTAGGTAAGTAAATGAAACCCTCATCATGTTGTTTTTGTAATAGTCAGGTATGGTGTTGTTAATCTGAAGTCTTGATTTATGCACCCCCATGATAAGTTGATGTTGAATAAATATAGTAGGCATGATGGTTAGTAGAGATAATTGTTATCTACATGCATGTGAGTATCCATTGTAAGATAGGATTTTGTTAATTGCAGGCATCCATGGCTGATAAGAGGTTGGCTAAGTGTGAGGCTAAATTCAGTAAGCCCATGTTTTCATCTCAGAGGGGCGTCCTGTTCAAATATGGTGCAATTACAGATACCCATTAGGGGAATACTAATTTGGAAGCCTGGTCAGCTAGGCTGAATGATGAGAAGAATAGAAGTCCTATGCTGGATGCCATATTCATGTCCAGAATGTGGAATGCCGCCGGTTTCCCGTACTCCATGGAGTCTTCAGAGCTGGTTATCGAGTGTGCCTGAAACTACAACCCAGAGACCTGGCAGGTGATGAAGTATGGAAGGATATATGCAGACCTATCCATCAAGGGTCTCTCCTAGACATTTGGACTACCATTGGGTAGGAAGGTCAACAGTGTGGACCTGAAGAAATCAGAGAAAGAGTATGAAAATAACAAGAAACA
The DNA here is from genome assembly GCA_027924645.1 of Cunninghamia lanceolata. Lineage (NCBI taxonomy): Eukaryota > Viridiplantae > Streptophyta > Pinopsida > Cupressales > Cupressaceae > Cunninghamia > Cunninghamia lanceolata. Next base: position 6,131,847 of record BSBN01000828.1, read on the forward strand.
AGCCAGGAAAAACATGTACCAATGGAGGGCTGAGAATAGCACATATCCTGCAGCTGCCAAACTTCTTGTACACTTATTCAAATTTGATTTTAGTGATGAGTACCAATACATGATTGCACTATTGAGTAGAGTCACAGGCCAGCCTGATGCTGGTAGTTTTAAAGATTGGATGTATGGTGTGATCATGATGTGCATATATTCAGACATCAAGCCATTGTGGGGCCAACTAATAAGTGATGCTCTTCATGAGCAGCTGATGAACCTAGGAGGTTCAAATTGTGCTTTCTATATGATGTCATACATTGTCTACTCCTGTGCTTACAAAGGCACATTTGATGCACTGGTTACGGATGGAAAAGTCACAGGCACAATTAATGCTGTGCATATTTGGGATCATCATCCCTAGCTGCAAAGAGCCAATTACTTCCAAGATTACAAACTGGTAAATGATGCATTCTCTATGCATCTAGTCAGAACCATGGAGGAGAATAGAACAAAATGATTGAGCATGGAGGTTCAAGAGATAATCTACAGGCATGGAACCTGGTATATACAATTTGCCACATTTTCCTACATGAGGATTGAGGGTTTTGAAGGAAATCCCCTCATGCTGCCAAGTATCCCACTGATGCAGTGATACTAATGGAATTTATAAGGCAGAGCTCCACAATGTTGAAAACATATAAGGATGCCCAGAAGCTGCCGCCAATTTTGTTTCCAGTCACCATTGGCTGGTACATGTGTCCCGATTCAGAGAACATCAAGAAGGTGATGGTCACCTTGAATAAAATGAAGTTGCAGCCTTTTCCACTGATAAGACCATATGATCCTTATGGCAAGATGCAGAAAATAATAGGAAAGCCTATTCACCAAAGGCACCTAGAAGACTTCTGGGCTGACTGTGAAGATGAAGTAGAAGCAAGAAGAAGAAGATATCAAAGGCTAACACTTAATCAAATCAGAACCTTTGACTATGCTCCCATCCCTGAGGTTCTAACTATGCTCCCATCCCTGAACAATTGAAGAAGGATGATGGAAGGATAATTGCAGATGAGTATGAGGAGAAGAAGATATATAATGATACCATCTCTGCACCTGACCTCACCATACAAGAGGACATATCCTTGGACCCCTTCATTGCCAGGACCATACAGCTAACCCAAGCCTGGGTTGATGAACAGATAGAGGCTTTGAAGAAGAAAGGTGTTGCCATCACTGTGGACAACAAAAAGAAGGGGCAGGTTATTCCTCATGGCAAGTATGATGACTTCATAAATGAGAAAAGAAAGTCTAAGGGAGATAGACTCCCTCCACAACAACAGCAGAGCAAAAGACCCCCAAGGGGCAAGAAAATAGATAATGAACCCAAAGGGGTTATTATTGAACAGGCAGTGTTCATAGCTGTAGAAGCAGCAGCATCAGGATCAAGATCAGGATCTGCATCACCTCCACGGACAAGAAACCAAAAGTCCAATAAAGGAGAGACAACAGAGGCTGGAATTACTGAGACCCAAGAAGAGGGTCAATCCTCAAGAAAACTAGATGAAGAGGATATCCTCATGGAGAAAGAGCCTGGGGAAGAAGAGGCCCCTTTGTTATTCAAAAAGAAGAGAAGAGCTCCACAAGTGGTGGTGTCTACCCCACTGAAGAGACCAAGAACCTCCATGAGAGGTGAAATAAGACAATCCCCTACATTGTTACAAGGGGCAGGTAGTGAAGTGCGTAGGGAACTTTAGCACAATGTTCCACTTCCTACCATCGTCAAGTTCAAGACTGAGCTTGTAGAGGACCAGATGAAAGAGACCTACCAAGCACATGCAGAAGGTCACATCTCGCTAGAGGAGACAATAAATTTGTCTGATGATGAAGTTGTGAAGGAAGTGGCTTCACAAAAGATGGAAACCCTTGCTGCAGGTACACACATGACCCCTCACAAGACTCCACCAGTTCAAACTATACTGGAGGAGATAAAGCAAGTGGAAATAGAAAAGGAAAAAGGCCCAGAGAGGATAGCCCAAGAAATGGGGCTAGATACATTAATTGCATAGTTGACAAGTCCTGTAGTGGTAGACTTGACAGAGAAACAGGATGTGAATCCTGAACATCTAGCAGTATCACCTGATAAAGGGCAACCTGCAGAAGAAGTGAAGATGGCAGAATCAAAGGGCCATACTTCAGAGATAAGTCAATAGGATACATTAGTAGAGCCTACTATAGTAGAAGTTCAAGAAAAGAAGGCTGATGAGAAAGAGGTAATAAAAGATCCTGTTTCTACAGTTCAAGAAATAAGTAGTATAGGTGCAGAACAAATTGTGGTTACAGAACCAGCACCAGCACTTAAGGAGACTTCCCAAGTATCCACTACTTTGAATGTTCCTCAACAAGAGGAAAAGTTGAAAGTGGATGAGGTGATAATAGAAAAGGATCATGATCATCATGATCAACATATAGATACATCACAAGATCCTCCAGCTCAGGAAGACGCTCGTCCGGAGAAAGAAGTTTCTCAACAGGAGGATGTGCCACAAGATCAACATCAAAGCGAACATCATGAAGAAGAACTAAGGAAATCACCTTCTCCACCACATCTGCTGACATAAATAGGAGATAAAGGTGAACATCATGATGATGCAGAGAAACATGATCAGGTACCTCCATGGTTGGAGAAGGAGGTAAATGCAGAGGTAGAATTTGAAATTCAAGAATTTGATGTATCTACCTTATTTTTTGAGAATATAATAAAACCTAAGAGGAAGGCTAGAATGACTTCAGCCATTAAGAGGGATCCAACAACTAGGAGAAGGACTGCACAGGTAGCAATCCCTACTGTGGAGAAAGAAAAAGGTAAAATTGCCTTAGATGAGTTTCAGATCAGCACAATGGACTTAGGATTTGCCAATGAAGACCAAGAGGGTCAAGAAGGTAAAGACATTATTGATTCTTTAATCTAGAAGGTGAAAAGAGAGAAAGAGAAAAATAAGCAACACAAAGAGCACATTGCTCAGTTGCATGCCTACATAGGAAGGCTGACTAATACTGAAGATACTTCAACTGAACATGCAGTCCCATTGACTGCTATTTCTCAAGAGGAGGTGAATAAATTAGATCTCATGAAACATGAGGCATCTGTACTAAGGAAATGGACATTATCCACATTGGATAATGTGGAGGAAGTGGTAAAGGCCTCTTTGAAGAGGTGGAATACTCTCAGTGACTCCAGGTCAAGACTAGATAAATTGTAGATGCAGACAGGCAAAATGTCTTACAAATTGGAAAAGATATTGGACATCCTGGGAGAAATAAGTAGGATAAATCCTCACTTGCTTATCAACAAACAGGTACTGAATAGTAATACTCCCTTGTTGGTTGATATAAGGTATAAAGACATTCAATTTGAATGTGGAGTACTTAAAAGATGCAATAATAAACTGAGAGATATCAGCATGAAGTTGCATGATTTAATGTCTGTTGAGGCAGAAATGTTGGAAACACTGGAAGGAAAAGTGGAAGGGAAAGTAGAAAATTAAGATGAAGAGTTTGCCATTAAAGCTTTACATGGCAACTTCCAATCAGTAGCTAATGATCCACTTGTTCACTTGATAGAAGAAGTCATAGATAAAATAATGAGAATCAAAGTCAAGATGGAAAATTACAATGAGACGTTGCAAAATAGGAAAGACAAACTAGACTACAGTAGACACAAATACGAGGCACACAAGCACGCCATCATCAAAGCAAAGACTCAGGATGGCGGAGAAGTAGATAAAATTGTGCAGTTATATGAGCAGATCCGGAGCAGCATGTAGCCTCATATGTGAGGTCATCATCATCATGATGATGAAAGTTCAGGAAGTGATGCACTTGGTGAAGAAGCACATGATTCTAATAAGGTAGATGATGATGCATCGTAAAGTAAATATCAGCATCTGATACTTAGTGAAGATAAGTTTTTTTAGATGGTTGCTAGCTGGCAACTCGTGCCATTTTGTAAGGTTGACATAGTCAAAGGAAATATAGACCATGGATACGCATAGATAAATCAAGATCGTTGATCTTTTTGTAACGGATTCCTCACCTTATTCTATAAAAGGTGCAGGAATGCCTCTTTTCTAATATTCAAAACTTAATTGAAATCCGTCTGCTGAAATATTCAGGGCTCATTTCAAAGCTTTTTGTATACATCTATATCTTTGCATACTTAATGAATGAGAAGACTTGTTTTGATTACAATTCATAGTGAATCTTGAGTAATCAGTGTGTGAATTCTGGATATATGCTGTGATCTGCTGTGTCCCTTGGTGTGCATGTCTACTTGCATATGTTGTTTTCATACAAATTCCTTTGAAGTTAGCATCAATTGTATCTAGCTGTGGAATGTCCTGGTGAACATATAGTTTGGTTTTCTTCTCTTCATGACTGTATCTGATGTGCATGTGGTTCAAAAGCTAAAGGTTCAACATTAATTTGAAGCATTTCTTTCAATTTCTTTTAAATTTCAGAACATTTTACTATCATAATTGCAAATAACACAAAATATGTGGACATCTCGTAGATAATCAAAAATATTTAGCATATTTGAAGCTCAAGCATGTATAATTAAAAATATCATGCAAAGGTTTGAATATAACTACATCATTTGATCAAACTACTGTATAAAATGACCTCTCTGTGAAGAATTTTTGTAGAAACAATGTCATGATGATGAACTTCATGTAAGGCCCCAAAATGGAAACAGCAACACACATCAACCTCTGAGTAACGTCAGACGATTAAGACGTAATCACCAGAGACTTGGCATCATGAATTCTCTGAATTCATCGTATCTTTCAAGATGAATAAAGGTTAATGTGTACTTTTATTCTATGCTTGTTTATGACTAACATCATGACCAACAAGTATTCCGGCATCTACTTCAACATAGGAGATAGAAGAGATCTTGGATAGCCATGTGGGAAGAAGTACTCAGAACAGACAATATGAAGAATACCTGGTGAAATGGAAAGGAAGGCCTATTGAAGATTCTTCTTGGTTGTCTAAGGCAGAGGTTGACCGTTTGGGTTTTCCTCACACAAACACCTGAGACGTGATAGGGTCACTTCTCAAATTACGCTGGGTGTCTGATGCAGGAGCATCCAGTGGTGTAAGGGCAATCTAGCATCACCCAAAAAAAGGTGGTTCAAAATTGTTGATGTTCTTTCCATTTCTTTTCAAAATTTGTGGTTCCGGTTCCATAATCACTTGAATAATGATGTAGAACTTTCAATTTTTCCAAACTACTAAAAATAGCAACCTGGTATTTTTAGAAAGTTTGCATTTGGGCATGGATTGAAGTGAAAATTTATAGGAAACTTTGTAACTAAAAAATAAGACCTTTGGCGAAGGAATCACGCAAAGATCATTTGTGAGATGAAAGATATTAAAGTTTTTGTTTCCTGAAAAACACCTAAAAATTATTCAAACTCAAGTTTGAGGCACTAAATGGTCCTGTATAGGCCAAAAAATTGCCAAAACTGGTGGGACAAGTTATTAGCACGTAGAACACTCCATGAGCTTTCTAATGCATAAAACAACTCGTCAATCGAACACCCAGATCAAAAGTTATGGCTCCCGGAAGTTGACCTATTTTTGGAGGGAGATGCAAATTTTGAAATTAGGTTGTTGGCTGCCAAAAAGGCTATTAATAACGATTTTTGGGAACCATGGGCCATAGTAGAGTTAAGGGGGAAAGTGTAGAGTCAAGAATATGTGGGAAAATAGAAACCCTAGTAGATTTGGTGTTACAGATGGCAGATGATTCCAGAGTCTTGTGAGAGGAAGCTGTAATGTGTTGCAACCCATGAAGGGTTGATTCCTCTAATTGTATTTGAGCTTCTGTAATGTAATAAGTTGCCCAAATCAATAAATAAAGTTCTAATTTCTATGTGCAATTTTTGTTGTTGTGTGTTTTATGATTTACCCCCTTCATCAGTATCTTGGTTGAGCAAGAAATAGGATTCAATATCCCTATCTACTGCAGAGGCAGAATACATTGCAGCAACATACAGTTGCACTCAAGTGTTATGGATGAAGTTGGTGCAGGGGTACCTAACACAAGTCATTTAAGTTCATGTTTTGTTTTATGTTGTAATAAGGTCTATTGACCAATGCATTTGCATTTCCATTTATGTCTAGGTTCATTTTGTAAGTCCCAAGTGACTTAGGGGACATTTGTCAATTGTAATCACGTAATGCTAAAAAATAGCAATAATGCCAAAAATAGGCAGTAGTGTTTCCCAACCGCTTGGAATGGGTTTGGTACTACTTTGGACGAATCTATAAAACCTAGAGAAATGAATCAAATGCATATACAGATTAGGGATTGAGAGTGTGATCAGTCAGATGATATTGTGATTGAATGTAACTGTGCGAATGTAATCAAGCTTTGTTAAAGAGGAATCGATCTTTTCTGTGTTGTCAATTTTGTTTCCCATTCTCTTTAAATACATGACTGTAGCTTTCCTTTCCTTTATGTTTTCCTGTTGTTGCCACATGTCGATATGAAGCATTCCACTAATAAGATTTCTGTCGAAATCAGTGGAATGGCTTCATTGTATATATATTTGTTTTCATTTCTTGTTTGTTCCTTTGTTTCGGCGACACAAATGTTCCAGTTCACGGGTCACGCACAGTAGTTTGCCTAGCATTTTTATGTGCTAGGGTTTGATGAAGGCAAACTGTGCAAAGGTGTTTGGGAGTAGTGGCATAGGAAACCCTAGTGTTCGCTAATGATTGAAACATGGCCGACGAATGTGTTTGAATGTGATTTCGGTGTGAATAGTGAAACAGCAACCCCGTGGTAAGCCTGACCAATAATCCAAGTCCCACCAACAAGTGTGGTTCGAATGTATATTGTGAATGTATGTCGTAAATGCATGCGGGAAAGCACATTGAGGATGTATCTTTCGGTAGATACAAGCAATGACCGGGTGTAATGGTGAATCGGTGCATGTGAATCGACGATAACAAGTCAAGCAATGTGTATGAGTTGATCTATTTGATCTGTTTGTCTGCTTTCATTGTGCGCTCTACATCATTCTGGTATCAGAGCCAACAAAAGGTCTCCATCAAGCATTGGCATTGTCTATGAATGTTTATGTCAGACAAAGAAAGTGGAGGAGGGGCTAGCGAGATGCCTCCAAAGGGAATGACCACCGAAGTGGTCAAGAAAGTCAAGGAGATGGAGGAGCTGATCAAGACTGGAGTCAAGGAAGCACTCTAGGCTGAGTTGAAGACCTTGGGAAAAGGCAGGAAACCAGATGAGGAGTTTGATGAAGAAGAAGAAGATGGGGAAGAGGAAACAACCCCAAGATAGACAGATATATCTGTAGATCATAAACAATTTCTTAAGGCCATAAAATCACTCAGTAAGGAATCATCTGAATCAAGAATGGAGATTTCGATGTTCAGTGGAAAGATGGATGCAAAAAAAGTTATCGAATGGATAGAGGCTTTGAACAATTACTTCGAGTACAAGGAGGTACCGGAGAATAGAAGAGTCAAGTTTGCAAAGATGACATTGAAAGGTGTTGCACTCACATGGTGGAACTACACCCAGGGAGAAAGGGTGAAGAGTGGCAAGAGCATGATCTCATCTTAGAGTCAGATGGTAGAGAAGATCAAGGCTCAGTTCCTACCAGCAGATTATGAAGTGCAGATATACAGGAAAATGCAAAACCTCAGACAAAAGGATATGGATGTATCCACCTATACAAAGGAATTTCATAAATTGTCCCTAAGGTGCAGACATGTTGAAGATGAGAAAGGAAGAGTTGCTAGGTATATTAATGGCCTAAAGTATAATATACAAGATGAGATTACCATCTTGACACCAGAAACCATGGACAAATGTTTCCAGGTGGCACTAAGAGTAGAAGAGAAGCAGAAAAGAAAAGGAGAACAACAGAATAGAGGCAGAGGTGGAAAGAATTTCAGGGGCAAAAATAGCTTTGGTGGCAGAAATCAGTTCCAGAAGAATCAAGGGGAGTCCAATCAGCAAGAACATAGTGGAGAATCTGGTTCAAGAGAGGGTTTCAGAGGAAGGAGACCCAATGAGAGAGGTAGATTTGGCGGACCAGGCAGAGGTCCTAACATCTTCACAGGAAGATGTTACAATTGTAACCAAATTGGGCACACAGCAGGCAGGTGTCTAGAGAAAGCCTCAAGCTCTCATGGAGGAGAGAGAAGGAGCCAGCTAATTCAAGAAGAAGATTGTCAGAGTGTGAACTCACCTATGGGAAGCGCAGCTCCAGCACAAGATGGAGAAAGTCTCATGATGAGAAGAATGATGTTGAAGGTACCACAAAACAAAGAACCACCACAGAGGAAAACACTATTTAGAACTCTGTGTAAAGTTTCCGGCAAGAGGTGTAAGGTAATTGTTGATTCTAGCTCCACTAAAAATTTAGTTTCAGTAGAAATGGTAGAGAAACTAAATTTGAGAAGATTACCACATGTGAGTCCATACAAAGTGTCATGGCTGAACAAAGGGCAGTAAGTCTTGGTTGATGAACAAGCTTGGGTAGAATTTCAGATAGGGGAATATGGAGATAAACTTTTGTGTGATATAATTCCCATGGATGTATGCCATTTACTATTAGGAAGACCTTGGCAGTATGATGTACAAGCCCAGCATGATGGTAAATCCAATTCCTTTGTGATCACTAAGAATGGTAGACAGTATAAGATGGATCCTTTACCAGAAGAGGGTGTAGACAAGAATGTAGGCTCAAGTATCATGTTAATGAGTGGGAAAGAGTTTCTCCATACTCTGAAAGAAGATGGAACCCAGGGGTATGCTCTGATTTTGAAACCTAAAGACAGTTCTGATTTATCTAAAAATAGCAAGGAAAAAATCCCTAAGGAAGTGCAGGAATTGTTGGAAAAATATAAGGGTATCATGGTGGAAGATATGCCCAATGTACTACCCCCTTTGAGAGACATAAGTCATTAGATTGACTTCATCCCAAGATCCACATTGCCAAATACGCCAGCTTATAAAATGACACCTAATCAGAATGAGGAGATTGCTAAACAAGTACAAGAACTATTGGATAAGGGTTTGGTGAGGAAAAGTCTTAGTCCATGTGTTGTACCCACAGTTTTAGCTCCCAAGAAGGATGGAAAATGGAGGTTATGTACTGATTCGAGAGCCATAAATAAGATCACCATCAGATATAGGTTTCCTATGCCCAGAATAGAAGACCTAATGGATTGTTTGGGAGGAGCTCGGTACTTTTCTAAAATTGATCTCAAGAGTGGATACCATCAGATCAAGATTAGACAAGGGGATGAATGGAAGACAACCTTTAAGAATAATGAAGGTCTTTATGAGTGGCTGGTGATGCCATTTAGACTGTCCAATGCTCTAAGTACTTTCATGTGTCTAATGAATGAGGTATTGAAAGATTTTATTGGCAAATTTGTTGTTGTCTATCTTGACGATATTCTGGTTTTCAGCAGGACAAAAGAAGAACATTTGCAGCATTTGGAACAGGTGTTGAAGAAGTTGCATGAGGAGAAATTGATGATTAATATGGAGAAGAGTGTCTTCATGAAGGAAGAACTCACATACCTTGGATTTGTGATATCCCAGGGTAGTTTGAAAATGGATCCGGAAAAGGTAAATGCTATTCTATCTTGGCCAGCACCTAAAACAGTAAGTGATGTGAGAAGTTTTCATGGGTTAGCAACATTTTATAGGAAATTCATAAGAGGATTTAGTCATGTTTGTGCACCCATTCTGGATACCATAAAAGGAGGAAAAAAATGTAAGTTTGTTTGGAATAGAGCAACAGATAAATCTTTTGAGATTCTCAAATAGAAGATAGCAGAGAAACCCATTTTGGTTCTACCTGATTTTAATAAGTTGTGTGATGCCAGTAACCTTGCCATTGGTGCTGTCTTGAGTCAGGAAGGCAAACTTGTTACTTTCTTTAGTGAAAAGCTAATTGATGCTAAACAAAAGTATTCAACATATGATCTAGAACTGTATGCAATGGTTCAAGCATTGAAAAAATGGAGACATTATCTCTTTCCCAATGAATTCATTGTTTATATTGACAACCATGCTTTGAGTTTTCTAAATTCGTAGGAGAAGCTAAATCACAAGCATATGAAGTGGGTTGAACAACTTCAAGTGTATACTTTTTCCATCAAACATAAGAAGGGACAAGCCAACAAAGTGGCAGATGAGTGTGCACTATACAGGAAATCCAGTTACAAAGTGTGGGAGTGGATTCTCTCAAGAATATGTACTAGGATGATGAGGACTTCAAGGAGATATATGTAGTTTGTTCACAATTTTTAGATTCCTATCATTCTAATTTTTTTGAATATTTGTTACAACAAGGGCTATTGTTCATAGGCAGCCAACTGTGTGTGCCTAGGTGTTCCATGAGGGAGAACATCATAAAAGAGAAACATTGTGGTAGTCTTGGAGGTCATTTTGGATTGGACAAGACATTGGAACAAGTGAGAAGGCTTTACTTCTAGCCTAAAATTCAAATAGATGTCAGGAAATTTGTAGAAAGTTGCAACATTTGCTAGAGGGCAAAAGGAACTTCATCTAATGCAGGTCTCTATCAACCACTTCCAATTCCGCAAAGGCCGTGGGAGTGCATCGGTATGGATTTTGTTTTGGGTCTTCCAAGGACTCAAAGAGGATTTGACAGTGTGTTTGTGGTTGTTGATAGATTTAGTAAAATGGCTCACTTTGTGCCATGTAAATGTACCAATGATGCTTCACATATTGCTAGACTGTTCTTCAAAGAAATAGTTTGAATTCATGGTTTGCCACTGAATATTGTCACTGACAGAGATCCCGAGTTTGTGGGACATTTTTGGTGCACTTTGTGGAAGAAATTAGGCAATCAATTATCTTTCACGTCAGCATATCACCCTTAGAAGGATGTACAAACTGAGGTGGTGAATAGATCACTGGGTAATCTTTTGAGGTGTTTGACTAAACAACATGGAGAAGCATGGGATATGATCATCCCACAAGCAGAGTTTGCATATAATGATTATGTTAATAGGAGCACAGGAAAGAGCCCTTTTGAAGTTGTATATGGGATTCATCCTAGGGGAATTTTGGAGCTCAAGGATCTCCAGAACATGGAGAAAAGGAGTGCACAAGGAGAAGATTTTGCAGTCAGTATGAAGGATATACATGATGCTGTAAGGGACACTATCCAAAAGAACACAGGGAAATACAAAGAGAGAGATGATCAGAGGAAGAGGGACGTACAGTACAAAGTCAAAGATTTGGTGATGGCTTATCTAAAGAAGGAAAGACTTCCTAAGGGGCAGCCAATGAATCTTCTTATGAAGAAGGTAGGTCCATCCAAGGTTGTACACAAATTTGGGCCTAATGCATATGAAATTAAACTTCCTCCAGGTTTAGCAATATCACCCATTTTCAATGTGTCAGATTTGTTTCCATTCAACGGAGCCAATACAGCAGAGACATGAGTAGAAGATGCAGAATGGATTTCTAATCTTCCACCGAGTTAGCCAGTTTAGTTGGATTGTATTTTGGACACAAAAGTTCAGAAGAAGACTAGACATAAAACCTACAAGCAGTATCTGGTCAAGTGGCATGGTTTACTTGATGAGGATGCAACCTGGATGAGCAAGGAAGATATCATCAAGCATGGGGTTCATCTTCCAGACTTAGTTCCTCAAGGGACTTGAGTTCTGTTAACCCCGGGAGTATGGTGCAGGGGCATCTAACACAAGTTATTTAAGTTCATGTTTTGTTTTATGTTGTAATAAGGTCTATTGACCAATGCATTTTCATTTCTGTTTATGTCTAGGTTCATTTTGTAAGTCCCAAGTGACTTAGGGGACATTTGTCAATTGTAATCACCTAATGTTAAAAATAGCAATAATGCCAAAAATAGGTAGTAGTGTTTCCCAACCACTTGGAATCGATCTCCCAGCCGCTTGGAATGGGTTTGGTACTACTCTAGGTGAATCTATAAAACCTAGAGAAATGAATTGAATGCATATACAAATTAGGGATTGAGAGTGTGATCAGTTAGATGATATTGTGATTGAATGTAACTGTGCAAATGTAATCAAGCTTTGTTAAGGAGGAATCGATCTTTTCTGTGTTGTCAATTTTATTTCCCATTCTCTATAAATACATAACTGTAGCTTTCCTTTCCTTTCTATTTTCCTGTTGTTGCCACATGTCGATATGAAGCATTCCATTGATAAGATTTCTGTCAAAATTAATGGAATGGCTTCATTGTATATATATTTGTTTTTGTTTCTTGTTTGTTCCTTTGTTTTAGCGGCGCAGATGTTCCAGTTCGCAGGTCACGCACAGTAGTTCACCTAGCATTTTTATGTGCTAGGGTTCGGTGAAGGTAGACTGTGCAAAGGTGTTTGGGAGTAGTGGTGTAGGAAACCCTAGTGTTCGCTGATGATTGAAACATGGCCGACGAATGTGTTTGAATGTGATTTTGGCATGAATGGTGAAACAGTGACCCCGTGGTAAGCCCGACCAATAATCCAAGTCCCACTAACGAGTGTGGTTCGAATGTATATTGTGAATGTATGTCACAAATGCATGTGGGAAAGCACATTAAGGATGTATCTTTTGGCAGATACAAGAAGTGACCGGGTCTAATGGTGAATCGGTGCATGTGAACCGGTGATAACAAGTCAAGCGATGTGTATGAGTTGATCTATTTGTTCTATTTGTTCACTTCCATTGTGCGCTCTGCATCAGAAGTAGACTTTGAAGGACATCAAAGTTGTGTATGAAGAACCTATTGCAATCTTTTATGACAACAGAAATGCCATAAACATATCAAAGAACCCAGTGATGCATTCAAGGACCAAGCACATATCTATTAGGTATCATTTTTTGAGAGAAAAGGTGACAGAGAATGAAGTGAAGTTGGAGTATGTTTTGACCAAGGATCAAATTGTAGACATTTTTACCAAGCCTTTGCCCAAGGATACTTTTGAGTATCTCAGAGAAAAGTTAGGGGTCATCACCCCTCCTACTTTGAACTAAGATGCATGATGGTGCATCAGTCCGGAGGTGTTTAGAGGCCTGGATTGATGCTTTTTAGGGCTACTTCTAAGAGGGAGTAGTCAAAAAGTTTAGAAGAGAGATTAGATCAGAGTAGAAAAGTGCAAGTATGTGCCCTTTGCCATTGATGTCAAAGGGGGAGAGAAGTCATGTGAAAAACTTAGAGTGTAGATGTGTAAGAGAAAGGGGGAGAATTTTGGAGAAAGAAAGAGTGTAGGTGTGTAAAGAGAAAGGGGGGGAATCTTGTCTTGATGGTTGTTATAGTTTTTCACATCATATGTTGCCATCAATGACAAAGGGGGAGACCGTTGCAAGTATGTGCCTAATCAGTGTTGTCATTGGTGTCAGCTGTATCCTATTCCATTACTTGTTTAGAAGACTTGTATGTTGAGGATATTGAGAAAATTAGCCTCTCTGAAAGAAACAAGTAAGCCATAGAGAAGTGCAGTACAAACAGTGAGTTGTATGTTGAAGAATAGTCTGATAAACTGCTCCACATTTGTTCCTTCTTGAAGATCATCATTTGTGGATTGCAAGTAAGTTAGAGGTATGTTTGAGGATTCTACATTTTGGGTCTAAGCCATCCGCATGAAGATCTAAGTGAGTTGTGTTCACCAGAGTGAAGCCTGCTTTTTCTATAAGTTCAGTTGAGGCAGGAAGAGAGTATTTGGCTCTACATTCCTCCTCAAGAAAGTATTTTGCTATGTAGTTCTAGAGGGAAGTCTGGGATGATGATAAGTGCCTACAATTGAAATGGTTCGTGGTTTGGTGGTCCGCAAGCTATCTTTCTTTTATGATAGTTGAAGATAGTAAAGTTCATGTACTCCGGTGAGAAGATTCTTGTGAATAAAGTGGTTAAGGTTCATGCAATTGCTCCTAATGATTATAGTGTACTTGTGGATGTCTCCTAATCATGTTCCTATCTAGACTTTGGTCTGCATTAAGAAATTGAGATGGTGTGTGAATATTGTTCCCAAATAATGTAGCATGTAACCAGTCTTGGCCAACCTGGTTGATCCCAGTGATTGCGGAGATCTCTAGAAGATTGTGGAAACATGTTGTAGTGTGGAAGATCGTGTTTGAGTCCTAGCTAAGGCATGACGTGATCTGCATTTCATTCCCTTTGCATGATGTTGCAATAGGTTAGGACCTATTTTGTAAATGTTTGTAATACCGACCTTGGAGATTGTTCTGACCTTGATTATCATTCCAAGGTTGATGTAGTGTATAAATACTTATAGTTGAGTCATGGAAAAGTTGTCCTTGAGCCAAAATGAGAATATATTAAGAAAGGTCCAAAGGTAGAGTAGAGAAGAGGTAGAGGAAAGAAGAGGAAGAGCAAAGATGAGGAAGAGCAGGGCAGAGGAAGACCAGATCTAAGGAATTGTTTATTCACAATAAAGAAAGGTGTTCACCATGGTAGTGAATTTGGTAGTAAGCCACCAGTAGGGTTTAACAGCCCTCAAGGTTTAACAACCCTTATTGTAATCTTGCTAGGTTTAGGGTTGAGGTAGTGAGCCTGCTAGACCTAGTTGTTCTTCATGGCAGTAAGCCAGTATGTTTAGGCCCGTGGGGTGACTAAGCCTGAACATCACTATTTCAAGATTGCAATATATATTGAGAGTTAATCCTCTTCATGGTTTTTCCCCACCTTGGGGTTTTCCATGTAAATTTGGTGTCTCTTGTGTTTGATGTTGTTAAGTTTCTGATTTCTTGCACTCATTGTTAAATCATAATAATTGTGGATAAGTGATGAATGTTTAATTGCAGAAAGTATTTAAGTTTTTGTGACAACTTATTCACCCCCCCTCTCAGTTGTCCAGCGCATATCAACATGGTTATGCCCAGTTGTTAATCTAACCTAATTGTTGACCCTAGCGGAGGATAGGTATATACTCATTAAGGAATTGGATAACATATCCCCACTGCCATGGGCCCAAGGATTTCATAAACACCCGTCAATACCACCACTTGGCTCAAGGGTTTCATGCTCGCTTGGCAATACCACCACTTAAGAGTTACCCACCATGTGAGACATTAATAACAACTAATCTCCATTGCCATATGCCCAAGGGTTTCATATTCGCCCAGCAATACCACCACTTGGCCCAAAGGTTTCACGAATGCCCGTCGATACCACCATTTGGGAGTCACCTACCATGTAAGACATCTCCATAGGTAAAGGCCCAAGAGCTTCATTGCACACCCAACAATACTTCACTACTTGGCTCAAGGGACTTCATTGCACACTCGGCAATACTTCACCCACTTGAGAGTCACCTACCCTATGAGATTTAGTAATAATAATAATAAACCCACACTTCCTTAACTACTCAACCATCCTCCTAGGGTTAATAGATGAGATTAATGATGTGGCAAGGTTCTCTTATCCCTAGTATATCATGGGCAAGACTTGATTGGAAAATGTAAGTTAGAAATATCATACCGATTTGGCAGTGTGTTCTTCTCAAGGATGTACAAGTGATCCTATGGATCACAAATGATGATGATTGCCTTGATTTCTCACAAGGCTACTAAAAAATTAGAATTCCTTATGCAAGGATGTTCCCTCAATAGGAACTAAATTGATTTATAGTATCCCATCCTTATTAGATGGATATAAGTATGGCAGAATGTTGCCTCTACTATATCTGAGTTTCATATATATATATATATATATATATATATATATATATATATATATATTTGTATTATTGCCTTGTTGAGATGCTGGTGCTGATTGCTATTCAATGCTTGTTTTGATGATGCAATGGAGGATATTCAATGCAGATTGCTTTTGGAATGATTAAATGTAGATTAGATGTTTTAAGATTGATGGTCTGATTGAATGTTCAATGATTGATGAGAGATGAGATTATTCCCCCATCGATCTATTATTCATATCCTTTTTATATATTTCAAATGGTATGACCATTTATTAATGGTCATACCTTTCCTTCGTTGTCCTATTAACAATACTTATTTATCTATTAAATATCCACCGTTGTTCTAAAACATTTGTTGCCTTATGTATTACTAGTGATTATATTAACAGATCATGTCTTTATTGTTTTGTTGTTTTAGTGTGGAGTGCTGACTGTATTTAGGAGTGATCAATTATTAATGTTGACTAATCGTTGCCTCAGCATACCATGAATCATACTCCTTTGAATGAATATAATCGTTGACTTAGTAATTGTTTAATCATCGCCTTAAATCATATTATATCCCAGCTCTTTATCTTATTCTTAAATTGCATCGTGTCTTTTCCTTACTAATCACTACTCTTATGATCATTTAATACTCAGTAGTAATTATAATGTTGTTTGTTTTAAGGTGCTCCTTTTGGGAAAGGGTTGATCATCCAAAGGGGATTGACCCTTTATAATATGAATATATAATATATATATTTATATTAATATATTATAATAATATATAAATTATATTTTTTTAACTGCGAAAAAAAGCAGGCTCGCCAAGGCAAAGTAACAATTGCAATAAACTGGATTTCATAGAAAAGGTTCTGAACCCTCACGACACTCTACATAGGGATGTGAGGATTTTCCACGGGGGTTGGGTTCCCCCTTCGCAACACTATGAGGAATCGGGCTAGCATATAGTGAAAAGCAGGAAGTTTCAAAAGATAGAGAGGGCAAGGATGGCATCTATTGAGAAACTTAACTAGGCTAGGGCCTCAGGAGTATGGGCCATCCCAATCACCTCCAAAACCCCTGCATTCATGTCTGGAGAAAATTGTGTCACCTTAGGTCAGGAAATGATCTCTGAAGCCCGACAACCTTCAGCCTCTTACCCATCTCATCCATTGCGAAGGAATGCGGAGGGTTTTTTAAAACCGGCCCCTAGAAATCTTCACCTGAAGATGAACCCTAACACAAACAAGAGAATGGACTGTGGCTCCCATCAAAGACCATTTACTAAAAACCCTAGACTCAGTAATATGGTCCCTAACCATCATGGGAAGAGCAACGATCAGGAAGCATTTCACAACCAAGGAAACCCTAGGCCCCCTTTGATAGCCCTGCAAAAGAACACAATGCAATTTCCAAACTCTTCAGCCAAGGAGGAGAAAGCAGTGATAAACATCAGCAATATTTACACAGAGGGTTTAGGGAATCACTGCAGAACTCATGGTCTCTTTGTCCGTTGGTGTGGTTTTGGGTCGCCTGCGAGTGAAATTGCTGAGTGGATCCGAGTTCTCTATAAGGACCAGGTAAGTATCACTATCACATCTGAAGGATTTATATTTATTGATTGTAAAAATGTGGATTTAAAAAAGGAAATCTTGTTTAGTAAAAACCTACACTATAAAAGGCACAATTTTGAATATCTAGAATGGCTCCCGAACTTTGACCCCAGCAAACTTAAACTCAAAACTATTAGATGGGTTAAGTTACCTAACCTCCTAGTAGAGCTTATTCACAGTGAAATTCTGAGGGATATTGGTAACCTTCTGGGCAAATTTGTAGGGTTAGAAGAAGGATTCTTATCTCAATCCGATGTTACCCTTTTAGTCAAAATGGACATAAGCAGACGAAACTTAAATTCTTTTGATATCAAAACTAATTTAGCCACTTACTGCATCAAGCCTGTATTTTATAATGGCCCTTTCCATAACAACCTTATCAACATGACCTCAATAAAACCTAGTAAGAAAAATTTAAAACCCCAATCTATGGGCATCAATATCAAATTTAATGATAAGAAAGGAGGTTTTATTGTGGAATCTCTAAAGAATGATCCTCCACCATCATAGAAGCACCCTATTTATAGTAAGAACTTAGCTAGACTTAGTTAGCCCTCAAGTATGGTTACATCTCTGCCTAAGATTTGCCCAAAATACACTCCAGGCGGTGAAGGGAACATTAAAAACCATAGCAATGACCTTTCCCTAAATAAGAACCTGACATGAGCTAACCTGGGTAAAAATCTCCTTGAAGGAAATAAATCTCTAAAGCAGAACCTTGAAGATATGGGAAGGATGGTACTTGAGGAAGGAGAACTGCCAAAAGGGGATCCCAGTCACATTAGCCCCACAGCAGGGGAAGAGAGGATAGAACCAGAGGCATCAAAGACCCTTGATTGGGTCCTAAACACATATGAACTAGAGGAAAGTCTTATTGACCCCAAAGACCACAAGAAAACCACAGGTATGAATAACCACATAGATTTAGAAGAAATCTATGATGAGATCCTAGGGAAGGCAATTGAGGAAGTAGTAATAGAGGAAGCCAACAAAGAAAAAGAAAAGCTCATTACTAAGATACTGGAGCTTGAGGATCAGGAAAAAAAAGTAGGGTATTATTGCCAAATCCCTAATGGGACCAGAATGCAAAGAGCTGGAGATAGCAGAACAAAAACTGGGAATTGCCCTAACTAATTTTAGCAAGGAAACCCCAAACTATGCCAAAAATAGTAAAAGAAGAGGAAGGAAATCACTATATGAATTGAGAGAGAAAGATGGAGGGGCAACAGATCAAACTAAGATTACTGAAATGTTTAATGCTAGGAAGGGGAAGTGCCTTCCCCAGGCGACATGAGAATTAATACTTGGAGTGTTAGGGGAATCAATGCCCCTAACAAACAGTGGATCTTAAAACGCTGTATCTCAAACACTAAACCTGAAATACTAATGATCCAAGAAACTAAACTTAACACTAAAGAAATTGATATACTAAAGAAGAAATTAGGCATTTGGGAGCTAGTTGGAGCTCCAGCTAAAGGAGCTTCAGGAGGCCTAGGGCTAATATGGAATCCCAGGGATGTTTCATTTTCAGTAATAAGCAGAAGAAAGAATTGGATGAGTGGTTATGTCAAAAGCATTAGGAGTAATCTTCACTTCATACTCTTCAATATATATGGTCCTACCCAGAACCAAGAGAAGAGAGCAATTTGGAGAGAGATAGAATAGTTCATGATGACTTTACAAGATCAGATCTGCATTTTGGGTGGGGATTTCAATGCCATCCTAGATCCCAAAGAAAAGGTGGGAGGTTTAGCTAAGTTGTCCATAGTTGCATATGACTTCAAGGATTGGGTTCATAGAAATAATCTTATGGAAATTAAGATTGCACAGGAAGGTTTTACATGGAATAACAGGAGAATGGGCTTTAGCAATATAGCAAAAAAACTCAACAGATTTCTATTCAGAGGCAATTGGGCTCAACTTCCTTATAATCTCATGGTAGAGATCCTACCATACTCGGGCTCTGATCATTATCCCGTCTAGTTGTGTATCTCAGAAGATAGCCAACCCAAACAATGCCCCTTTAAATTTGAGCATATGTTGCTAAAAGACATTAACCTTTTAGTTTTAATTGAGCAATGGTGGAAGGAAACTATGGTCTCTAGATCCAAGCTCTTCTATCTAATCTCCAAACTGAAAACTATTAAAAGCAAACTTCTCAACTAGAATAAGAATAACTTTGGTAACATTTTTGAGATTAAAGTCAAGCTAGAAGATGATTTGGAAAACCTCAATAGAAAGGTTATTGCTAACATCATGGATGGAGATCTATACCTAAGAGAAAAATAACTAAAATCTGAATATGAAGATATACTCTCCAAAGAGGAAATTTTTTGGCATTAGAAATCTAGGGAAACCTGGCTGGAAGCAGGAGACAAGAACACGAATTTCTTTCATAATAGTACTAAAGTCTGTAGGAACATGAACAAAATTACTAAAATTAAGGGTGATAATAATACTTGGATCAAAGATCCACAACAAATTGCAGTGGAAACAGTTAGATATTTTGAAAACATTCTCAACAATCGGGAAGGATCAAATAGGCTACATCAACAAGCCATTCTACAAAACATCCCAAGGATCATAACTGATGACCAAAACAAAGCCCTTAATGCAAAGTTCACCAAAACTGAGATCGAACTGGCAGTCTCCCAAATGCATCCAGATAAAGCCCCAAGACTAGATGGCTTCCCAGCCCTCTTTTTTCAAAAATGCTAGCATTTCATAGGAGATGAAGTAGTGGAAGCACTTGAAGGAGTGAGGAACTCTGGCAACCTCCTAAAAGAAGTAAATAACACATTCCTCAAACTTATTCCTAAAAAGGAAAAGCTGGAGAGTTTTGGGGATCTGAGACCCATCTCTCTATGTAACAGTATATATAAAACACTCACGAAGACTATAGCTAACAGAATTCAGAATGTACTACCAGACATTATTAGTGACGAACAAACTGGATTTGTTCTAGGTAGATCTATATATGATGGAGTAATTATAGCCCAAGAGACCATTCACTCCATTCAGCACAACAAAAAACCTAGTATGTTAATCAAATTGGTTATCAGTAAAGCTTATGATAAGGTTGATTGGCATTTTCTTTACAAAACCCTGGAGGTTTTTGGATTTGTGAAGCAATGGATAAATCTCATTTACGAATGCATATCTAGTCCCAAGGTCTCTGTCTTAATCAATGGAACCCCAGAAGGTTTTTTCAGTATGTCAAGAGGACTAAGACAAGGAGATCCAATGTCTCCCTTCCTCTTTATTATAATGGTAGAAGCTTTAGGTAGGATGATCACCAATTACAGGGAAAAAGGTAAGATCCAAGGAATTAAAATCACCTCTGAACTAAGCCCCATAACCCACCAACAATTTGTGGATGACACCATGCTCTACGGTAGAGACAATAGAGAAGAAACCAAAACTCTTCAAGAAATCCTAAACTCCTATACCAAGGCCTCGGGCTAGGAAGTCAACACTGATAAATCAGAAATTTTGTTCTTCAACACAGACCCCAAAATGGAAAGAGAAATATGTAGAATTCTGACCTTCAGAAGAGGAGAACTGCACTGCAAGTATTTAGGTCTACCACTTGATAAAAGCAATAAGACAAAAGATTTATGGGACCATATTACTTCTAAGATCAGAAAGAAAGTTGAGTCGTGGAAGGGTAGATGGTTATCTTCAGTCGGAAAAGTCACAATGTTAAAATTTGTCCTCTCAGTAATACCAATTTATCAACTATCATGTACGAACCTTCCAGTAGAGAAATGAGAAGAAATTAACAAAATCCTAAGAACATTCCTCTGGCAAGGAATAGAGGATAAGAAAAGATTGGCATTAGTAGCTTGGGATAAAATATGTAGACCTAAAGAAGAGGGGGGCTTGGGTTTGAAAAATATCAAGGAATAAAGAAAAGCATTAGGAGCTAAACTAATATGGAGAATGTATAAACAACCAGACCTGAAATGGGTAAAAATCCTTAGGAACAAATATCTTAGAGGAAATGAATCTGCCTCTCTCTTTTAGATGGCCAACCCCCCTAAAGGGTCCTGACTTTGGAATTTTATGATGGACTGCAGGAAACTCATCATGGACAAACTGACTTGGAGTCTTGGTGATGGCAATCAAGCACTCTTCTAGGATGACTCCTGGGGAGGGTTTGAGTCGATTAATAGTCTAGTCAACTCAAAGGATGCAAGAAGAACCCTTGAATCCCAATGGGGGGATATGTGAGATTACATAGATTTCCTTATCAGGGATGCAAACCAAGGATGGAAATGGAAATCACTGGAAAATGTGAACATCCCAGATAATGATAAAAGGAAATTACTCAATATACTCAATGAGAGGAATGTATCCTTCACAAAAGGCATCGACAGATTGGTATAGGATGGTTCGAAATGAGGAGTCTACAACACAAGAGAGGGATATAAAATTTTAATCAAACAACATATTAGACCTAAAATGACAATACCACTTAGATTGTGTTGGGATAAGAACTGCCTCCCAAAAGATGGTATGTTCTCATGGCTAGCCTTATAGAAGAAAATACTAACAACATAAAGGTTTACTGAAATGGGATTTGAGGGGCCCAGTAGATGCCCCCCTATGCAAGGAGGAATAGGAAACAATAGACCACATCCTACTCAATTATCAATTCTCTGTCAAATGTTGGTATTGGTTATGCAGTAAGCTAGGCTGGGTAACAACCCTTCCTAATAATATTTTGGACTTGTTTCTATGCTGGCCAGACATTCATAAACAAAGAATCTATAATATCCTTGTTTCTATGCTGGCCAGACATTCATAAACAAAGAATCTATAATATACTACGGATAATAACCCCCTCGGTCATGATCTGGGAGCTATGGAAAGAAAGAAATAGAAGAATATTCAAGGTGAAAAAGATAACTTTTGAACAACTCATTTCCAAGATTGAAGCTATTATCATAGAAATTGCTAATAGTAGGGTTCTCAATAGTCCTAGGAAAGAAGCCATAATGTCATATTGGGATGAAAAGATGCATGGTAGATGGGTAGGATTAAAATTGCCCCCCTTTGTGGGACCAGGTAACCACAAAACCTCTAACAAAAGAAAAGAATGCAAATGGCAACCCCCTAAAAAAGGATGGTTCAAGCTAAATTTTGATGGTGCATCCAGAGGCAACCCAGGAACTGTAGGTATAGGCTATGTAATCCATGATTAGGAAATGAAGGAAGTTGCTACTATCACCAAACCCCTAAACAATGCAACAAATAACATGGCAGAATTATCGGCACTGATTGAGGGACTAAGAATGTGCAGAGATTTGAAAATCGAGAAACTTGTAGTGGAAGGAGATTCTGTGATTACTATTAATGCCCTAAGACAAGGTAGCATGCCTAACTGGAGACTCAACTCCCTCCTCTCCAATGCCATTGACATCACTGCCTCTTTCAGAAAATGCATATTTAATCGCATCTTTAGAGAGGGCAATGTTAAAGTAGATAACCTAGCTAACAAAGGTGCTGATGGCACTTAACCATCAAATACAACTCTTAATTAGGACTACCAGCTTTAAATCCCAACTGATGGTTCCCTAGGCTAAGGAAGTGAAATAAGTTAGTCTATTCTATTCTCAGGCCTGATTAAATCCAATCTTCCTTCTTCTCCTGATGCTTTCAAATCTATATATAAATATTCTTTTAAACATGCACATTTCATTATATATATATATAATCTTATTCACACCTTAACAAACATTATATATATATATAAATATATATACTGATATGTATATATATTTATATATACTTCTCCCTGTTTTAACATTTTTCACCCTGTCATTTCTATGCATATTATCATAGTCTTTCACAAGATCATACTTTAATCACTTCATTTGGCTTATATTCATATTCTTAAAAAGCCTACCAGAGCTTGTTCTACAATACAACTTTCTACAGCCAAACTGCTTTAACATTGGAGTATAGATCTATATGAGACCCTATTGGATCTTTACTAAAATATCTATACAGAGTATTTTTCATGACCTCGCAGGGTCTACAAAATCAATCCATTTCGTGGCTTCTTATAAGCATTCTTTAAGTAATTTTAGCAAAAACCAAACTTTTTCAGACTTACTCTCTGTCATATTCAAGAAGCTAGCAATTAAATTCTCCCACCCATGCAAATCCCTCTTCGGCAACCAACCCCAAGACTCTTTTGATAAAATTCACAGCTACCTCTGCCATCTCTTTGGCCACCATTAGGTCCAGTCCCTTGAGGTCAAGAATAAATAGGTAAAGCTTCACCACAGCATCTGGATCATTCAGGTCAGCCATATCCCGCACCTTGGGCATCCCAATTCCTTCACTAGCGGCTTCCAGGGTCACCCCCAAATCTCCCAGATGCTTAGGAAAGAAAAGACCCCTCATAATCTGTTCTATCTACACCTTATCAACCCCCAACTCCAATAACATAGCCAGCACTCGTGAAGTTACATCAGTGTCAACTCGATACCTTTCTACCTCCTCCATAAACTTCCTCCCAACTATCATCCTGATGGCACCAACCATAAGCTCATCTGAGCATCGAAGCGTGCGTTGTAGACGAAGCAATGTCACAGGACCAAGAAAATCCATCTGGCGTTTGGTGCTAACTAATCTCACTGGGGTTTCCATTCCCCCGCAAATGACGGCCTCTGAAGTAAAGATAATTGTGAATCTTACTGGCATTGGAATTGATGGGAATGGAAAGCAATCAAAGTATTTAAACTATGGATTTGTCTAGACTCTCCTCATCCAACTACGTACCCTTATCTAAGTGTTGGTATTAATTTTGATGGTTTGATGTTCCTTTTACCTATGCTAGCTTGCCCTAAAACATGTCACCTACACAAGCTCTCATTAATTACCCATGTATATATATATAGTTTTCTCACTCAGCCCTTCTTGTTGTCACAATCATGTTAACACTCCAATCCAGCACGAGGCTCATCCTATCTATGATGGATTGATATATTTGTAAAATGCAAAGGGACAATCACGTGCCTCTTCATGTCTAATATCTGAAGATTGTGTTATGATTACCCATCCTTCAGTAATTTTCAATATTGATTTGCTCTTCCAGGTTAGAAGTAGGTCAGTATCAGAAAGGCATGTTTTAAAATCATTAAGATCTATCCCTACATGCATGAGGTTATGATGGGAGATGACATTGCTATTAAACTCCTATTACAATATTAATGGCTTTTCCCCCTGATTGACAACTACTTACCGCTTATTGATTATCCTGATATGACAGGTTAAGGATCTATCTAATGATTTTGTTTAAACGAAAGGTTTTAGAAAGCTAATGAATCAGCAACCACTATCTCATGGCTAGCCATGCTTAATTAGGGAAGAATCTTGTTTTCTATTCAAATATATATATATACAGATTCATTTCTAATTCATATGCATGGGTATATTTTTAAATGAAAGAAAAAGGTAAGATGTTCATTCACTATCACCCTCTTAAGCTCTGACACTCTTGTAGTCACCACTTTTGATGGTAATGTTGGTAGTATCTATAATTAGTCTTAAGTGGATTTATTTATCAGCAGTTTGATAAAAGAAGAGCTAACAAGTTTGATGCAGGAATCTTTGCTAACATGAGATCTAGCTTGGGAAGACACTGGTGTGTGACAGGAATCCTTAGGAGTACTGCAGTAGCAGGGAAGGAAATAGATCCATTATGAGCAGATACCTGTAAGAACTCGAATAGGAGGGTGCCCAAAGTGAACAACATGAATCTATCTAAAGTTAGCCCAGGATAAAAAGAGCAAATTAAGGAATAGCGGGAAGACTGGCTCATGTGAAGAGCAAGGACAACGATTATAATTCTTTATCTTTGTAATAGAGGATTTTTCCTCAAAATGAACTTTCTTGCATATTGACAATAAGCTATGTAAACTTAATTATGTACTAGACTCCATGAGTCCCAGGCAAGACCGGAGGTTTTCGTCACTCTATTCTTTCCTACCGGTGCCTGCACTGAACAGAGGTGTACTTTAAATTTTTATTTAATAAAATATATCTCTAGCCTTGACCTCTTACCCATCAAAAAATAATAATATATAAATTATTAATATTTATATTTATATTAATAATTGTATTTATTAATAACATAAAATAAATATATTATCTATATTTTAATTATATTAATTTACATGAGGTTAATTTACTATTTAAATAGACATATTTGATTTTTAATGAACGATTCAATCAATAGTATAGGGACATGACATCCACCCTACATCTCCTTTGCAAATTTTGCCTTCTCCATGATGATCTCTATAGTCTTAGGGTTTGTCATGTGAAATGGACCAACAATCCATGAGTTCAAGCCTCACATAATTTGTTAATGAGAAAATTCTTATCAACCATGTAGTTTATATACTACATAAGTTGAAAGAACTATTTCTTATTTTAAGCAACCATCAAGATCAACTACTTTAGGTCATGAAACTCATCGATCTTGTACTAGTTGAAATGTCCAAAAAGTTAGCACACATGAAATATCTCCAAGAAGATATCCCATGTAATTGAATCCAAAGAAAGGTCATGATTTTGTAGGCACCCGAAAATGGTCACACCATTTCCAGTTATCCCTATTATAATTGATCAATTGTCCTTCATTTGACATACACATTAATTAAATAATATTTAATTATTTAATTAATATTTCCCCTATCCCGTTCTTCTATCCAAAGTCATCAAATACCTTATTTCTTCTACTATAGTCCTAAACTAGCATACCTGTATTTAAAAAATATATCTAAAGTACGTTGAGAGATATCCTTCTCGAGGAACCTATTTTTTAATCACTAATCTTAACATTAGGTGCCTTGAGAAGGATATATCTCAGTGCACTTTAGATATATTTTTTAAATATAGGTATGCTAGTAGCATTCGGAGTAGCAAGCCTAATTCTAACTATATTATATAATTATAAGAATTATTATAATTAATTATAATATATATTAGATATAATATAATAGACATATTATTATAATATATTATATAATAATTATATATAATATAATATTATTATAATAATAATTGTATATATATATAATAATTAAAATTATATATTATATTTAGGATTAGAGTTAGGGGTTAAAATTAGGGTTAGGGTTAGTGTTTAGGTTAGAATTAGGGTTACGATTAGTATTAGAGTTAGGGCAACAATTAGGGTTAGAGTTAGAAATATAATTAGGGTTCAAATTAGAGTTAGGATTATGGTTAGCATTAGGGTAAGTGTTAGTATTAAAGTTATGACCAAAATTATGGTTAGAATTGTGTTAAATAGGGTTAGATTTAGAATTAGGGTTTGGCTTAGGGTTAGAACCAAGGTTAGATTAGAATTAGGGTTAGATTTAGAACTAGGGTACCTACTTTTAAGGAATATTTTAATCTCAATGTTGAACCCTAACTCTAATTCTAACAATAACCCTATTAAGGGGTGAAAAGAGGATGAATGATGGCAAGTATACAAACTATATCAAAATCCTCTTCCACTATAACATTCAAGGACAAGATTGAGCTAAATCACAACCAAGGAGAAGGTGGACTCATCTACAGATCTTGTGCTCCTATTTGCTATGGAAAGATGTGTTTCAACCAAGCCTTTTTATCAAACCCTATGCTAAGTATGAGTAAAACCCTAGTTATGAGATAATCAACTTATAATAGATAAAAAATACTAGAAAACTAGAATCTAAAAGTTTAGAGATGATCAGGGAGATATCAAAACTTGTTTCATGGAAGCTAGAAAGTCTGAAGACAAATTTGGTAACCGCCCAAGTCTAGAAGTGAGAATCTACCAGAAGTTAGAACTGAGATAATGTTTGTAATTGATGCTCAAAAGCCATATCCAAAGCTTGAAAACCCAGAAGACTAGGGCACCAATTGCCCAAGTCTTTTTGAAGGAATATTCTAGAACTTCTGCCAGATCCTAAAACCTTGATTCCTGCACTACCTTCTTGCAACTTCACTTTCCCTAAAACCTATAGCTATAACCTGCACACTAGATGACAAGAGAGGGGTTTAGGGGTTGTGGTGTTTAGGGATTTTCCTCAGTCAAATCCTGGGTTAGCATTCAAGCTTTTCCAACACTATTGTTAGAGAGAACATGCCCTTGCAGGGTAGAGGGTAAAGATAATCCAAATGATGAAATGATTCAAATAGCAATGATGTCACCTCAGAGGTGAAGTCCTTAGGAGGATGATGATTCCAAATCTGCAACAAACACAAATCTACAACAAACACAAATTTGCAACAATAACACAATTAATTCCTTAAATACTCTTTTCTCCAATATCATAAGTTTGCAATATCCATCTCTAGTTACAAATGAATTCAAAACACACTTATATATGCTTTCCTTCTAACATTCATGAAATTAAATCACAAAAGCCAACAAAGAGGAACATTTCTAAAGGCCCTATGCCAACATTACATTTATTGGCCCTGACCAATCAGGGGAGACTTGGGCGGTTGGTGCCCAAGTCTAGGGCCCCCTTTTTAGTCCACGATGAAATTTAGGAAGGGCCCAAGGTCCCAAATTTGCATTGGTTTTGAGAAATCTCTTCGGGATGATCAATTATAATGTATAATGTCATAACGAGGACCTATGAGATAAAATGGGAGGTAAAAAGGCATGTGTCCACTTTTTACTCCATAACATTTACCTCCCACTTTAATGTGTGTGTGATCTTATGATTCTGCATATGTATCAAACACGTCAAATACATCAAACACTAGAATGAAGTCACACCCTAAGTTTGAAGGACCATTTCTAGCCCCCAGACTTAGGCAAACATAAGAAAACACTTGGCAATCACATAAGACACAATGAATATAGTAAGGAAGAATGCAATACATGCAAAAGATAGTGAAAGCATGCAATACATAGAGAAGACATGAATACAGTCACACAAGACATAGAGAAGACATGATTAAGCAATTATGCGTATATATAATCCTAATTAAGCAAAACACAGAGTGTGGGGGGAGCTCATCACTACATGTCTTTAGACCATGCCAAAAACATGCAAAAAACACATAGCATGGGGGAGTTCATTGATACACATCTTTAGACCATGCCAAAAACATGCAAAACAAACACTGTGTGGGGGGAGCTCATCACTACACGTTTTTAGACCATTCCAAAAACATGCCATACATGAATGGAAGACACATGAAATACATGAGAACCGTAGAGTATGTCATAGAAATACTATACATCTTATACACAGCAAACATGGGTGATAGGTAGGAGCTCATCATTGCACTCCACTAGATCTAAGACATGCCAAACACACCTAATGGTCTATGCTACCACAAATGCCAAAGACACGCTTAAGGGTGAATGACTCAATATCCAACCCCACCTCACGATGAGGACTTTGTTTAAGAGGATGTGCACTAGCTCAAGAGATACACTATCCCACTTTCCACAGAAGGGCTTTCAAAATGTAACCCCACCCACATCACAGAGATGCCTTATAGTGAAAAGGAAGCATGTGCTCAAGGTATACAACCCCACCTGTATCATGGAGATGCCTTAAAGTGAAAAGGATGTATATGTAACAAGATAAAATACACAACCCCACCTGCATCATGGAGACTCCTTATGGTGAAAAGGAAGTGTATGCAAACACACTTTATTAATGTAAAAAGTAATCAAGAAGTTACCATGATATATGCCCCCACCTTAAAGTGATTGATCCCGCTCACCGGTATTAAACACATTTAAGGTAAAGTGAAAACACAGAAGGGAACAAGATCTTTTGCAAAGCCCATGCCCCAAAGTGACATGTGCCACGATCATTGAATGTTCCCACAAACACACCATTATCATTTGTTAACATAATCAACAACATATAAGCTTTGGTTAGAAAATCTATTCTATGATAACAATCAAATTAATTCATGAAACTTACACAAAAATCATTTATCAATTTGCATAATAGACCAAGGCTACATCTACGGGTTTGGAACTGAGTATAGCCATGAGGTTATACATCAAGTATCTCAGAACTGAGTGTAGTGACAAGGTGAGATACAAAATAATCAAAAGTGCATAGAATAATATTTAGAGTATTGTAAAGGTTTGTTACGACAAATTTCACAACACGAATCACAACACGGAGTGATTCTACTAGTCAAGCATCAGTAATATATCAACCCCATCTTCATATATGGACTAGGTCCATTTTTTCTTTCTTACTGAAGGGAGACATGGTCCTTATCAGTATTTATTTGTTTTCATCATCCACCGACTAGTATAGCCATTGAAGAATGTAAACATTAAAATGAGAGAGGAGACAAAAGTGTCTTGGGTTCACAACATGGGAAGATGCCCCCAAGACATCCTCCACAATGTTATACCCCCAAGGCACCACACCCAACAATTACAATAAGATAAAGAAGAATAGAAGAATAGAGAAACAATTAGAAGAATGGTCATAATAAAGGTGACCTCCTTGTACCCTTGACCTTACAAGAGTATCAAGGGTCATCCAAGGAGACCTAAACAACATATAATACAACACAGGGGAACACAACACATAAGAGGAGGCCACGTAACCAAGAAACTCAAAGATATGCTACATCAAAGGTGGATAAAAAGGGTGAGAAATACTTACATGTTATACAACTGCACTAGTAGTTGTTGTCGAGAAAATCATCCTCTTCCCAATCTCAAATGCAAGAGGAAATAGGTACATAAGGTACTATTTTCCAAATTGAAACATTGTCCTTTAACTCTTTATCCTTTAGCTCTTCTTTCTTTGATTCAATATTAGTTGGTGGAATGTTTTCTTGTTGCAGTGTCACTTGTCAAGCTAAGGCTTGTCTTTTCTTCCTTCTTTCTCTTGTGTTATGGTTCCTTCTTGTCTTGTTAGTGATATTTGTGAAAGGAGTCTCATGAGTTCCCATATTATTTGACATTTTAGAAGAAGCCGGTACAAAGTTGATATTTTGTGATGAAATGCTTCACTCTTTACCTCATGGTCGAGGGGGTTCTTTCAGCTCGAGCTAGTTTTTATTCTCTATTTGCTCAATTAGAGGTCCAGCCAATTTGGTTATTAACTTTGCCTTGTATCGTTGGTATGCTAGGAAGAATTTATTTTCTCTTGGTTGAGTAGGCTCAGTAGGCTACAACCAAAAGTAGTCTAGGCTAAAGATTCCATGAGTAACCAAAGGTTTCCATCCACTATGATGTACAACATGCACTTTACCTTGATAAGGAAATTTTAAATATTTATGAATTGTAGAGGGGACTACTTTCATGGACTTGAGCCATTGATGGCCTAGCTTCACACAAAATAGGTCAGAGGTAGGAATGATGTCAAATGATTGTTCCAGGGCCTTCTCAACTACTTTAATCAATAATTTAATTTTCCCCATGGCCAAGAGGAAATCTCCATTATGTGTCTTAACCTCATATGTGTGGGTTCATAAGTTTCCTATATCAAACCATGCATATAAAGGAACTCTTGATTAGTTGTCACATTCATTATACAATTAGGATCAATAAGGACTCTTCTTGTAGGCTATCCACTTATACATGCGGTAATGTAAAGAGGTCCCTCAATGTCTCTAATTGTGGTGTCATGTGGTGTAAAGGTTATTTCAAGTTCAAGAGTCTTCCTCTTCCTATAAACTAGAGGAGGGACCATACCACCCTTATTTTGATGAGAGGCCATGTATGTGAGACTAATACACACTAAGGCACTAGTTTGAGGAAATTGGGTTTTTGAGGATAAAAAACAAACTAATTTGTCTACAAACAAAATAATTATGATGTAAATAGTGCTACAAAACAAGGCAATGTGAATGATTTTAAAAGTTTTCTTAAATATGTGTGAAGAGAGTGTTTATGCCCTTAATGTTGAAATACATAATGTGTAATTACAAACATTGAATTTTTGAATGCAAGTATGTCAAATAATGCAACATTACAATGCAAAATCAGATTTTAATGAATGTTTATGAGAGCAGTAAAATCTGAAATAAGATTTTGACTACAAACCCTGGTCTTGTAAATAACTAGGTTATATGAAAAGATGGAAATATCAACAAAACCCTAGAAAATGAGATCTTCAAATGCAAGATGTGGTACTATGAAATGATTAATTTCTATAATATGGATCATATCTGATGTATAAATCATATTTTCAAATGTTTCCAATGATATACAATGAAAATAATGCAAAACTATGCCTTTATGCAAGCCTAGAATGCTTATTTTTTCACCTTTTCCAAATTTATGCAAGATTTTCCAATGAAGATTGATAAGTATGATATGAATTAATGCAAGATTTGATTTCAACACTCAACTAGATGCAAATTCTTGATGCTACAGGTTCACCAAAATGTTAAAGGGTGAAAAGAGGATGAATGATGGCAAGTGTACAAACTAGATCAAAACCCTCTTCCACTATAACATTCAAGGAAGAGATTGAGCTAAATCACAACCAAGGAGAAGGTGGACTTAGCTACAAATCTTTTGCTCCTATTTTCCATGGAAAGATGTCGTTTAACCAAGCCATTTTATCAAACCCTAGGCTAAGTATGAGTAAAACCCTAGTTATGAGATATTCATCTTGTAACAAATAAACAATAACAGAAACCCATAATCTGAAAGTGTAGAGATGATCACAAAGATATAAGAACCTATTTCATGGAAGCTAGAAAGTCAGAGGATGAATTTAGTAACCGCCCAAGTATAGAAGTGAGAATCTATCAGAAGTCAGAACTATCATAATGTTGTAACGGATTCTCAGAAGCCAGATCCAAAGCCTAAAAACCCATAAGACTAGGGTGTTGACCACCCAAGTCTTTTTAGAGGAATATTCTAGAACTTCTATTGGATCCTAAAACCTTGATTCTTGCACTACCTTCTTGCAACTTCACTTTCCCTGAAACCTGTACCGTAACCTACACACAAGACAACAAGAGGGGGGTTTGGGGTTGTGATGTTTAGGGATTTGCCTCAGTCAAATCTTGGGTTAGCATTCAAGCTTTCCCAACATCGTTGTTAGAAAGTGCGTGCACTTGCAGGGTAGAAGCTAAAGATAATCCAAATTATGAAATGATTCAAATAGAAATGATCTCACCTCAGAGCTGAAGTCCTTAGGAGGATGAAGATTATTCAACTCATAAGGAGATGGATGATGATTCCAAATTTGCAAGAAACACACACAATACAAACACAAATTTGCAACAATAACACAACAAATACCTTGAATGCTCTTTGTTCCAATATCATAAGTTCGCAATATCCATCTCTAGTTACAAATAAATTCAAAACACACTTATATATGCTTTCTCGCTAACATTCATGAAATTAAATCACAAAAGCTGACAAAGGGGAACATTTCTAAAGGTCATATGCTGACATAACATTTATTGGCCTTGACCAATCAGTGAAGACTTAGGTCATTGGTACCCAAGTCTAGGGCCCCCTTTTTAGTCTAGGGCAAGATTTAGGAAGGGCCCAAGGTTCCAAATTTACATTGGTTCTGGACAATCTCTTTGAGATGATGAATTATAATGTATAATGTCATAACGGGGACCTAGGATCTTAAAAACTAGGAGGTAAAAAGGCATGTGTCCACTTTTTACTCCATAACAAACCCTAATCCTAATACTAACCCTAACCCTAATACTAATCCTAATTTTAAATCTAATCCTAATTATAATTATAATCCTAACATGAAGCTTGACCCTAATTCTAATCCTAATCATAAGCCTATATGTAACCCTAGTTCTAACCCTATTTCTAATTCTAACTGCCATTATATCCCTAATTCTAAACCTAACCCTAACCCTAACACTAATCCTAATTCTAATAGAACCATAGAATTGATTCTAAGCATAATTTTAATTCTAACATTGATTCCAACCCTAAGCCTAACCCTAATTCTAACCATAACCCTAAATCTCACCCTAACCCTAACCCTTATTATAACCCTAACCCTAGTTTTGACTTTAATTCTCATTCTAATTGTCACCCTTTTTCAAAATATAACCTTAATTCTAATTGTAATTCTAACCCTAATCCTAACCTTGATTCTAACTATAATTCCAACCCTAACCCTAATTATAACCCCAATCATATCCCTAACCCTAACTTTAATTCTAATTATAACCCTAAATCTCACCCTAACCCTAACCCTTATTATAATCCTAATTCTAATTTTGACCCTTGTTATCATTCTAATTGTCACCCTTTTTCAAATTGTAACCCTAATTCTAATTGTAATTGTAACCCTAATCCTAACCCTAATTCTAACTATAATTCCAACCATACCCCTAATTATAACTATAATTGTAACCCTAACCCTAACCCTAATTGTAACCTTAATTCTAATTGTAACCCTAAATCTCACCCTAACCCTAACCCTTATTATAACCCTAACCCTATTTTGACCCTAATTCTCATTTTAATTATAATCCTAACCCTAACCCTAATCCTAAACCCTAACCCTTATTCTAACCCTAAACATAGCTCTAATTTTAACCCTAACCCTAACCCTAACCCTAACTCTAACCCTAAGCCTAACTATAATTCAAACCCTAACCCTAACCTTAATACTAACCTTAACTCTAATTGTAACTCTAACCCTAACTCTAATTTAAACCCTAACCCTAAATGTAACTCTAATTCTTACCCCAATTCTAATAGTAACCCACCTAAATTCTAACCCTAATTATAATAGGAACCCTAATCCTAACTCTAACCCTAACCCTAACCCTAATTCTAATCATAACCCTGATTCTACCCTAACTATAACCCTAATTTTAAATTTAACCATAACCCTAATTCTAACCCTTACCTTAATCCTAATTCTAATTGTGATTTAACCCTAACCCTAACCTAAATTCTAACTCTAACTCTAGCCCTGAACCTAACCCTGACTGTAACTCTAATGCTTACCCTAATTCAATAACCCTATTTCTAACTCTAACCCTAACCCTATCCCTAATTCTAACACTAAACCTAACCCTAATTCTAACCCTAACCCTAATTCTAACCCTAACCCTAGAATTTCTATCATAGTTCTAACCCTAATCATTCTAACCCTAATCATAAGCCTATATGCAACCCTAGTTCTAACCCTATTTGTAATTCTAACCATAATTGTATCCCTAATTTTAAACCTAACTCTAACCTTAACCCTAACCCTAACCCTAACCCTACCCTAATTCTAAACATAATTGTAGCCATAATTCTACCCCTAACTCTAATACTAACTATAATTCTAACCTTGATTCTAATGAAAACATAATTCTAACCCAACTCTAAACCTAACCAAAACATATTTCTAACCTAACCCTAACCCTAATTCTAACATTGGAGTTAGTGTTAGTTTTAGGGTTAGAATATGGTTAGGGTCAGGGTTGGGTCATTTCAAATGCTTTCATTGGTGCAATATTAATTCCTAAATTTATATTAGTAGATAAAAGCATTTAGTATGGAGCAATTGTTTAAAGACATCATATATTAAAAATTTTAGTAACTATTATAATAATCGTGTAGTCTAAATATTTCCATAATTTGAGTGCATTGCTTTCCAGTTAGTAATCTATTTTTATATTTTGTTGTGTGATTTTTTCACAATACAATTGAATTGCATACCAAAACCAAAAATATTATGCCTTTATAATTTCAAAGTTTTCATCTTAGATTCATTCTCTTAGATGTATTGTCGAATGAGTACAAGGCTTCTTAGGAGGAAATAAAAAAGTATAGTGATAGATAGATCTAGCCATTGATCAAAATAATTGAAAAGAGTACTTTGTGTTTGTGTTTTAATGAAATCCTTGAGCTTAGTAGTTTGGAAAAGATGTGGGTGTTTGTTTTCTCTTTTGTGAGCTTCAACATCCTCTCTAGGCCTTTAAGGCAAGTTTGTGTAAGGCCTTTGTTAACAGGTGTAATCATATTAGTAAGGAGGTTTATACAATCAAAATTGACAAAGTATTCCTTTTGCTCATCATTGCCACCTATAATACCACTAAAAATAGCATAAGCTGCTTCTTCCTTTATACAAACTATTGCCTCTGCAAGGAGCCATACAAGTGCAAAAATTACCCCTATCTCTATTGTAAGCTCAATGTCATCTTGGGTGAGTGTTGTAATATTGGAAATGAACCTACAAATCTCCATATGAAGTTGTCTCATTATGTTCAAATCTCTCTTTTCACCATTTGAAATGATTGCCACAATACATAAGAGTATTCTATCATTCACAATCTCTTTATAATTCCCATAATCTACAATGTTGGCCATAGTTTCCATGACAAAAAGTAGTATATGAGGAGATTCATGAAAGAGAAATTGAACAAGGCATGGACAAATATTATTTCTAATGATAAATTCAAGATTGTCACCTTCTTTAGAAAAATATAAAATTGTCTTGCAACTAAGCCTTAGCACTTGAAGGTCTTCCCCTATTTCAAGAAGAGGCTTCACAATTATAAAAGCAATAACTGTGTCATTAGGTTTGCAATGAACAATGTATATGATTGATTTTAGGGAAAGACAAAAGATCTTAAAAGGACCTTTAGGACAATAGAAGAAAGACAACAAGTCAAAATAATATCATGAGGGATGGTTTCAAAGTCATGGGAGAGAAAAACGTGGTCTGCAAGAATGGATAAGGCCTGAAGTGCCTATTCTTGCACTTCTTCACTAGGGGAAGTCAAATGGTTTCTTGAAAAAGGAACTTGGTCCACACTATCTTTTATCCTTAGCTCTACCATTTTAGTAGAAACACCTTGATCCAGACAACATAATATAAATGGGTTAGAAATATCCATTAAGATAGTTGCATTTAATCAATTTGTAATGTACAACATATTTGTAAAATAAATTAAATTGTTAATTCAAAATAATGCTATAATGAAATTAATTAATAGTAAAATAACAATGATGAACATACAATGTATATTTAATGACTGCATATGCATTCTATGACATTAAGATAGGTTCACTAATATTAACCCAATAATATAAAACTGACATTAGATTAGAGCATTAAAACAAATCCCAACCAATTATTAAAAAACATACAAAATAAAAATAAAAAATCTAATATTATGGATACAATTTTATAATGTTTTTTTTCTTTTTCTAATTGTTTCAATTTATTTAATAATTTCTTATGTAGAGGACTAATGTTTTTTAATAATTCTCTATGTTTTAGGAAGGAATAAACTCTTTTAACAATTCCCTATTTTAAAGAAGAATAAAGTCTTTTAACAATTCCCCATTTTTTAGGAAAGAGTAATCTTTTTTAATAATTCCTGAGAAATAGGGAAGAATAAACTCTTTAACAATTCCCTATTTTTTAAGGAAAGAGTAATCCTTTTAAATAATTCCTCACTCAACTAATACTATCTTTTAATAGTATGAATATTTAATTCTATTCATTAAGTTAATTTCACCCATAAGAAATTAATAAATTTTACCCATAACTTAATCACTAATTTAATTATGAAAATATTGTAACATCACATTGCATAATGCTCATAATTAAACATAAATATTCATCTCAACTAAGAGTTAGGATACATCATGATTAACCAAATCATAGTTAAACAAAAGTGAATTATCTTCATCACAATAATTAAGCAAGATATTTTTTTCCAAAATATAATAAAACTTAATATTACAATATTGAATGATATCTCCTTAGTGAATAACATTCACTATACATATACAAAGCTATGCTCAAGGCATCAAATATAAAATTAAGCATAACAATTGACTATCAAGTCATATAAAGAAAAGCACTGCATCTATCTCATATGGCATCTATGTTCATGAGCCTCGACTTGTCTTCTGCTTGGGAAGGAGAGCATCATCCAAGTGCTTTTCATCCAACTATAGACCGGCGGTCCCCCGCACAACTTCCTACCTGGAAGTGGCCCTACCCTTCATGGAAGGTATAGATATAAGGAACCATTAGGTTTTCCATCTGAGTATCTAGTGTTGTGTCCTTCATAATGCCTCATGATCACACAACTATAGATCCACTCTAACTATGCATGACACTACTGGAGACATTATGCCATATGGAGCACTATGGACCGACAATAGATGTAGAGATGGATGCATTACTTTGGCCAAAGATTTACATACATATACATTACACAATAAATCTTGTCATATGTCCACCACATTGGATTGACTTATAAGCTGCCATGTCCTACAGTAAACATAATTTGACCTTTCTTGGTCTTGGATAGATACGTTCAAAATGTCTTAGTCCATTCCTTGGACATTCGAATCCTATCATGAAAACCCATTCCCAAGGGTCTCGTTGCTTAGGAAACAAGGAACTTGTGACTCCACATCACTCTATCCAATACTTTCATAATGACATAAGTTCATTTAGGTTTTCAACACTTAACATTACCTGGTGTGTATTTACTTTATTTACCTAATTTCAAGGTTTATACTTAGTTCATATCATCAAAAGGAATACTTACAATGACTCACAGAGTCGATCTCCTTTAAAGGTTCTATCTCAAGAGATCCTCTTGATAACATATACTTAAATAAGAATATTCACCATTCGAAAAGATGGCATTCACTTACTTTTATACTACCAAGTTTATAGTGGCAAAGGTTTATTCTTGTAAAAAGAACGTATCAAAGATTAACTTTCCCATAGGGAATATGGAATGCATTCATTGTTGCCAAGAAGACAAATAATATGTCTATATTAACCTTCCCACTTCCATGAGAAATCATTATAGCATCGACATGCATTATATGCACATAGATTATCAATACAAAATAGTCAAAGGTTGACACAATTTACCTCGAATTGATATGTTAAAATGCTAAGTGCACACGACACAAACTCTATCTTACCACTAAGAATAGAGTGGTCATTACTATAATATGATTCAACCATACTTATTACCACATACATGGCACTGAAGTATTGATATCATATGTCGATAACCTTAGCTTACACATACTCATTAGACATTAACGCCCTATCGAGCTCTTTATTGAATACCATGTCTTCATACAGTCTTAGATGTTGAACAATCATAAAGAATATTTAATAGGAAAGTTTCAAAGATCAAAATAGTTTAGAGTGGTTAACATCATGCAATGTTCTTGCATGCGTAACCAACAGGGATAATACAACCTCTAGTTGGCTGAGTGATATCATAATTTAAAAGCTTCATAAGAACATCATGAAAGGAATACTTGTGGCCTCATGGTCTTCAATAATAGTTTGAATTCACACTATTACCACAAAGGAATTCATTAAAGACATATACAACTTTACATGCCAAGAACACATGTTTATATCCACCACAAGTCGACACAGTTGACGTCCTTTAATAGTAGAAAGACTTAACTGTATCAACACCATTGAGCATAATCATTATCTCTCAAGAATAACATACCTGTACCAATGTAACAATAGTATAATTGATGGTGAAAAGCTTTACTTATGTGTAGGGTTTGAGCCTCCTTGCCCTACCCGGTACTGCTGTAGCAGTCACTTTCCAAGACTTCACTAGAATTCTTCTAATTTCCTTTCTCCTGACCTCCGCCCAGAGAACCATACAACAACAATACTCAATAATGAATCCTTTCGATGGTATCATCGATACCATAGCAAGAAGCGAATGTCTTTGCATGCATTCATAGAATGCCATCTCATGGGATCCAATGATCCACCCAATCCACTAATGAGTTGGTCCGCGAAGGAGGCTCCAACAAGGCTACCACTCGGCCTATATTCCCTCTCCCCACTCCTTGTGGGTGATGGGTGTCAGTGTAACACATTACGTGGATAATATAATCTAATATAAGCATATATTAAGGATGTCGAGATGGTCGACCTCTAAGGAGGTTAGAACCTTAACAAATCATATAACCTCCCTTAACAAGATAATAAGGGTTAAATAAACATGATGATATTCAAGGCTAGCATCATAAAAGAATATGGATGGCACACTAATGAATATGGTTTTTAGGGTTGAGTAACACTCCCCCTTTCATGGCTATAAACCTTAGTATTATCACAAAAAAAATAGATTCAAAATCCTGGTTCAAAAATAAAGAACAAGAAAGTACTCCACCACTTGGTGAGTCTATCTCTCAACTTGCATTGACGCTCTAAGAACGTCATTTAGTCGAGTTGATGTAAACATTATCGAGACAACTCAATCGACAAGACGAAACATAAAGGAAATTGACTAGCAAAGAAAAGACGTGACTCACGCTAACTCACAAGGGTTCATAAGGACATAAAATCTGATACTCAGATGGCAACTTGACCCATTTCCCTACATCTATCTCTTCCTCCTGGATGATACTCTCCTTCTGTCTTTGAAGGAAGATTCATTTTCTATTCACACTCACGGTCATAAAATCATGATCAGTGCATCATCATCTGATTCGCTATTCATAAAACTTAAATAATCATATGAACATGTAATCTCATGTGTAACTAACATCAGTTATCATTCAAGATGGACTGTGGAAATATCATGTCTTTAACTAACATTAGTCAATCTTCTCATAATCAATGCTTAAATCAGATATTTCCACAACATCTAATCATTAAACTATGGTTAATCCTCCTAAATACCACACAAAATAAGATTAAGCTAAATCATAAGTTGGGGATGTAACAAATTTCATAAAATTTTAATGAAAGGTTGTAATAAAATAAATATTAAGGAATTTTAAAAGAAACTAATAATAATAAAATTGAGAAATAAATATATTTAGAATTAACTAAAATCGAGTGAGAGTTGAACTTTAACATTATAATAATCTTAAAACATTAAAGAATGATATTAGTTTGAACATAGATAGTTTACTTAAACAAATTTACATAGCTAAAAGCTAATGATTGTGAAATCTAAAAATTGCTAAGAAATAAATTCCTTTCTTCCTAAAATATAACCCTCCCAAAATCTTATATATACATATATACACAAATTTATATAACTAAAAGCTAATGATTCTAAAAACTAGAAATTGCTAAGAAATAAATTCCTTTCTTCCTAGAATATAACCATGCCAAAATCTCATAAATATATATAATTCGTTGTAGCTGAGTAGTAATCTCGGCTATGTGGGCATCAGATAGTTTTTGGTTCCACTTGCCAACACAGACTCATATTTTCTTTTATTTCGATGTTGATCTCTATTTTGTACACACATTTCCCCTCCATGTGCTCTCCTCTACTATAGCCAAAAGATAAGAGATTATCATTGTAATATAAAAAGGGGAGAAACAACACTTGTAGACTTCCCACGATCCATAGAGAGCTTTTCACTGTAACAGCATTAGTTTTTTTGTTTATGTGTGTATGTATATGTATATGTATGTATATGTATATGTATGTATATATATATCTATATACATATATATATATATATATATATATAAACACACACATATATATACATACATATACATATACATATACATACACACATAAACAAAAAAACTAATGCTGTTACAGTGAAAAGCTCTCTATGGATCGTGGGAAGTCTACAAGTGTTGTTTCTCCCCTTTTTATATTACAATGATAATCTCTTATCTTTTGGCTATAGTAGAGGAGAGCACATGGAGGGGAAATGTGTGTACAAAATAGAGATCAACATTGAAATAAAAGAAAATATGAGTCTGTGTTGGCAAGTGGAACCAAAAACTATCTGATGCCCACATAGCCAAGATTACTACTCAGCTACAATGATATGGTAGAGAAAATAAATTAAACTCTTAATTAAGAGCTTTGTTTTGGACATGCAAGGTTCTTTATGCACACAAGTTTTAAATAGAATT
This sequence comes from Cunninghamia lanceolata, assembly GCA_027924645.1. Lineage (NCBI taxonomy): Eukaryota > Viridiplantae > Streptophyta > Pinopsida > Cupressales > Cupressaceae > Cunninghamia > Cunninghamia lanceolata. Next base: position 6,173,062 of record BSBN01000828.1, read on the forward strand.
TGCTAAATTGGATCAATGTTTTTTGCATTTAAAATGAAAGTTTCCCAACATTGGATCCATATTGAAGAGATTTACAAAGATTTGTAGCTTGCCTATGTGGGACTACACACCAAGAGGGCAAGAAGCAATAGAGATGAAAAATAAGAAGGTGGGAACAAAAATAGACAAAGCGATTAAACATATTAAACTTCCCCTAAAGGACAAAATAGGAATACAAGAAAACTTATAGTTTTTTTTATTACAGGCCTAAAAATGAATACAGGAAACTTATAAATGTAAACTCTTAGGGATCTGTAATTAAAACCTAGGTTCAAATTCAATGAAATGGTAAATTTTTTAAAAACTACTAATATCCAAAATATTCAGATTTATTGTCAACAGACGTATCAAAATTTAATAGTTAACTCATGCCGGCTATGTTTGTTAGCATACTGGATTTGACTATAAATATTAATTAATTGAAATATAACTTATATATTTATATTTAAAAAATATATCTAAAGTATGTTTAGAGATATCTTTCTCCAAAGTATGCCAAGAGATATATTTCTCCAAAATGAAGTTCTTTTAATAAGAGAATATATATTTATATATAAAAACAAAAATAAATAAAATGATAAAAATAATAAATAAGCAAATCCATTTTTCTTCTTTGAGACATTTTACAGCAAATATTTTAAATCATGTTTTAAAAATATCAAAAAAATGTTAAAAAATATGAAGTTTAAATAATTTTTATAAATATAAAAAAATTATTAAAAAATATAAGAATATTGAAAGTTTTTTAAAAAGATTTATAATTAATTTTTTTCTAATTTTAAAAAATATTTTTTTATCATTTTAAAATAAGAAAAAGTGATTTAATATATGAACAATACTAAACATTTGTGAATATAAAATAATATTTTTTTTTTATAAAAAGGGGTAAAAACTTTATTGAAAATCAGAAAAGAGCATTACAAAACATCAAAGGGCCAAGGCCCCAGGAAACCATAAGAAGCAGCCATACAAAGCATGAAACAACGTCATCCTTCACCAATACCATTCCCATCCTTGGTAAGAATCCTCTCCAAGTCATGTCAAAGGTCTTATGGAACCTACTCCCACTCATCAATCTTCCTTCCATCTAAATGCTCAGAAGCCCACTTAGCCAAACAATCTACTATCCTATTCCACTCCCTCAGAATATGGACAAAAGACACCATATCCATCAAAGAACTTATCTACAAAATCTGTTGCACCATCATATCTAACTACCAACTAACATTAGATACCTTTTGTTCATTCAACAAATTAATCAAAACCTATGAATTAGACTCACAGATAACCTTGCGCCATCCCAAAGCATAAGCCCTCTCCAAAGCATAAAGGATTGCCAAACCTTCCATAAGGTTGATAGTTTACAATCCTTCATGAACAAAAAAGAAAAAAACCACCGGTCCTGAAAAATCCCTACTAGCCCCACCAATCCTAGCAGGCCCAAGATTGCCCCTTGAAGAACCATCAGTTTTGAGCTTTGAAATGCTAGTCGGAGGGGGTAGGCATCCACCCACCCTTTGAACTTTCTTTTTCACCTGCCTTCCTCTCCTGACACAAGCAAAAGCCAAAGATAGCCCCTGAATACCCAATCTATCCACCAGCTCAGCATCCCCTTTCTCTAAAGGGAACACCACATCACACTTAGCTTCCACTGTCTCCCAAATCATACCCATAATTCTATTCAAACTTGTTGAATCAACAACTTCTCACCACGAAATATTCTTTGATTTTGTTCCAACCAAATCTACCATAGTATGAAGGAAGGCCAAACATACCATACATCCTACAAGAAAGAGGCCATAGAAGGAGGTCTACCCAGACTACTCCAAAAATCCACTAGGGAGGAAGCATGAACACAAGGGCTTTTCCAAAATCCCCACCCAAAATGCCAAAGATGCAAAGCCAAGGGACAATAGAAAAACAAGTGAGAAGAGTCCTCCTCTCCACATCCACACAAAACACACATAGAAGGACCCTGAAAACCCTACTTCTAAATATTATCCCAAGTCAAGCACCTATTCCAAACCAAAGTCCAAATAAAGCAGTTACACTTCAGCCAAGAAAACTTATTCCACACTTTCTTCCACCAGTGAACCTCCACCCCATCCAGCTGATGAGATAACAACACCTGATATCCAGAAGTAATAGTATAGACACCCTTAGTATTAGGAGACCAAGAAAGAACATCCCCTTCCTAGAGGGAGCTACATCGTCTATGAGAAAGAATACGGTGAAGCTCTGCACACTCCTCCATACCAACATCAAGCCACTCATCAGGATTCTTCCATCTCACCATCACCAACTACCCATGAGAAGATAAGGAATTAAAGTCACTTACCCTTGACCATCCTTCCTCACAGAACCTCTAGCATAGACTCACCAAATTAGGAAATTGAGAAACAATGGGAGGAAAACCATCCCAAGAATTAGACCAAAAATGAGCTTCTGTCCTTCTTTTACAAATCCAAAATAAGCCATCCTTGACAAGTGTAGCCCCTTTCTTGAGCGTACTCCAAATCACCAAGCCTTTCCCCACCAGGGGATAACGAGGAATATCAATCTGAGGGATCCCCAGGAAGTATTTCTGTGTGAATATCCTAGCCTAGATCTGATTCTACTCCACACATCACCGCCAATACAATTTAGCAGCCAATGCCATCCCAGACAACGACGACTGCCTTAATCTGAGACCACCAAACTACTTCGGGCTACAAACAATGTCCCATCTGACAAGGCTCCATTTAGAGGACAACAAGCTACCAACCCATAAAAACTATTTTGCTAAGGAATCCAATTCCCTAACAAAACCCAATGGGGCCACCTGAATCATACATTTGTAAATGGGGAGGGCCTGCACCATAGACTTGAGCAACTGAACACAACTCGCAAAGGACAACCAATGATGGGTCTAATGATTAACTTTCACACAAAATTTATCTAGAATATTCTGCCAAGAATCCCTGTGTAGCCTTCCAACAGAGATGGGAATACCAAGATAGGTCAAAGGGAGAACCCCATCCTGAAATCTCAAGATATGAGCAATTCGCCTCTGAATGGAATGCAGAGTATTGACGAAAAAGATGGAAGACTTATCTTTATTAATCAATTGGCTTGAAGAAACAAGATAAACATCCAACACCTTGCGTAAATTTGAAGCTTCCCTAATTGTAGCCATACCCATCAAAGCAGTGTCATCCACAAACTGCAAGTGAGACTGCAAAGGTAAACCACCTCCCCACCCCCACCCTTGAATGAAACCTAACTCCACATTCCTTCTTATCAAACATCCCAAACCTTCAACAAGAAGAAACAATTAAGGAGAGAGGGGGTCGCCCTGCCGCAAACCCCGACAGGCACCAAAAAGCTCAAAGTGCTCACCATTTATTAACACAGAGAAGGAGACCGAATTAACACAACTCATAACCCAATAAATCCACTCATCCCTAAAACCAAAAGCACCCCAAACCTTCCAAAGGAAGGACCACCGAACTCTATCATATGCCTTAGCCATATCAAGCTTGATGAACATTGCCTTATCTTTGGAACTGGCCATAGAGTAAATGGTTTCAGTTGCGATAATAACCCCATCTAGAATCTATCATCCCACCACAAAACCACTCCGTTCCTTAGAGATCAGCACTTTAAGCCACTTTTTCAACCTATCAACAATCAATTTAGAGATAATTTTATAAATCACATTGCAAAGAGAGATAGGACAAAATTGACTTAACCTATCCACACCATCACACTTTGGGATGAGAGCAAGGAAGGTAGAATTCAAAGCTTGTAACATTTGTTTATTCTTCTGAGACTCCTGAACAACTACCAACAAATCCAACTTGATAATCTCCTAGAATTCTTGAAAGAACTCAATCAAGAAACCGTCAGGGCCAGGAGCTTTCCCCCTCTTCATCTGAAACATAGTCCCCTCCAGTTCCTTAATTGAAATATCACTCATAAGATGCTCATTCATCTCCCTAGATACCAAAGAAGGGATACAAGAAAGGACCTGAGCTTCCTCATTAGAACCCCCCTACGAGTCCTCCCTGAATAAGGAAGCAAAATACTACATACCTTCATGCGTGATTTCATGAAAAGAAGAAAGAGTCTCACCCCTACCATTCACCAGAGCAGAAATAGAATTGCCATGCCTCTTGGATTTCATCGAGTTGAAGAAAAAAGTAGTATTTTTATCCCCTTCATGAAGCCACTCAATCTGGGCCTTTTGTTTCCAAAAAAATTCCTCTCGTAGCTCACACTCTTCCAATGCTTTGAAAGCCCTAGTCTCTTCTTACATCAGGTCTTCAGTCACCCCATCCTCCCTGATCAACCTTGTAATACCATCCAACTTAGCCTAGGCAACAGTCTTAGCATGGAAAATGTTTCCAAAGCATTGTCAATTCCAACATTTAAGCTGATACTTGACAAATTGAAGTAACTTAGAAAAATTATACATTGCTATACCATAAGTAGGTCTACTATACCTCCACCACTCAGCATCATAGTCATGGAGTGAGGAGTCATACAACCACATAAGCTAGAACTTGAAAGGAGACTGAGGCACACGAGCTGAAGAAATAGCCAGCTTGATAGGCCAATGATCTGAGCCCCTCCAATCCAAAATTTCAGAGCTAGAAGACCACAATCCACCAATCCAGTAGCAAGAAACCAGAAAGTAGTCAAGTCATTCTGCAATGCAATTATCCTCAACCCTCTGATTGTTCCAAGTAAACTGGCCATTAATGGGCTTGATATCAACAAGATTTAAAGCTGGGATGTTATCCCTAAGTAGCAAGGTAGAAGGCTCTAGCCTTGCAATATCACCCCGCTTCTCAGCCAACTTAGAAATAGCACTGAAGTCTCCAGCCATAATCCACGGATCAAAAGGAACCATGCTTCAGACAAACTGGATATGGGACCACAAAAGTTGCTTACCCTAAATCTTAATAGGTGCATAGATATTAGGGAAGAGAACAGACTCCCCTGTCTCAAAACATGACATAATCCTAGAGATAGAAGACTAAAAGGATAACCACCAAAGAGGGCAGATCTTCCGAGGATTCCATAAACAAGCCACTCCCCCATTAGACCCTTGAGCACCAATGCACTGGCACTCTCCACTCTCCCACAACTTAGGCACTAAACCAAACATACATTCCACTGATAACTTAGTCTCCTGTAGGAAAAGAACATCAGGAGATTGACTTCTAATCAAATCATGAATAACTTTTTGTAAAGGGCCACTATTCAAGCCCCTTACATTCTAGGATAGAACAATCATTTTAAGGGTTTCAAAAAATAAGAATCTAGAGTCTTAACAAACCCTAACTCTACCGGAGTTTCCCTCATTAATTTAATCTTTTCTAGATCTTTTTTTCTACCAAGCTTGGAAGACTTCTCCCCAACCCCTTTTTTTGGATCCTTTTGATGAAGACCCAAATGAGAAGAAGAAGGCTTATTATTCTTCACTCCCTCAGTACCTACATTCAAAACAAGAGGAGATCCATCCCCACAACCCTTCTTCCCTTCTACAATAGGAACTAATTCCACTTGGACTTCCATTTGAAGATCTGTGTTCATTTGCAAAGCACTATTATCCTATAAAACTTGAGTAGCCTCAGAAAGAAGGCCCTCCTATCCTGTACCCAAAGCACCCTGATCTAGATTCACCAAGCTCAGATTCACTTCCTGCTGGCTGAGATCATCTAAAACTTCAAATCTGTTGAAAGAATCTTCATCCTACCTTTCTTTCAAAGTCCTCTTTTGACCCTGATTCCTGTTACGAGCCTTGACTAGAATGAAACCATCAGCCCCAACCACATCACCAGGAATGGGTTCCTTCCCCTTTTCAACCCTAGGGGGATTGCGTGGAGGTTGAGAAGGCTGGGAATCCACAGGCCTAGCCTTTGGGCATCTCCGCTGCAAATGTCCATATTCATGACAGAGATGGCATCGAAATGGAAGAGTCTCATAGTCCAACTATTTCACCCAAGAGTAAGGACCCGCACACAGATCCACTGAATGTAGAAAAGGTTTACTTAAATCAATCTCAACATAGATATGAGCAAAAGTCATCACCTTTTTAGCCTGAGTCTACTGTGAAGCACCAAGTAGTTTTCTAGCATCGAAGCCAGTAAGTGCAAAACATCATCCGGCCAAAATTGCACAGGAAACCTTGGAAGCCAAACCCACACCGGAACCTAGTTCAGAAGCTCTTTAGCAGGATTGAAGCTCACATGTGAAGGTTTAATAAATAACCCAATTTGATTATGAAAATAGGGGCCTCCTTCAAAGGCCTTGTTGCGGTTCGACAACAAATTAAATGAAACCATGAAATAGTTATTTGCCAAAAGCATAACCTCCATTTATCCCTCTGGCATCCAAGTCCATTGGGCCCACGATTCAAGAAATTGTAATGAAACATGTGCATGCTTTGAATAATAGTCAATATCTTCCGCAATCATCTCCAACAGGATAACTAATTTTGGCCTCTCCTCACAACATTAAAGCATCCGTTGATCTTCGTAATCTGTGTACCGCCAGACAAACCCGAGACAACCAACCCTAGATCCAGTGAGAACAAATTATTATTAAAAACCTTCAAAGCATGCGAAGGAGAATTCACACCAACCATTACTGAGTGAAAATCCATCTTGGGCCCCCGGGATAAAATAAAGAACCACCACTAGGGTTTAATCGACCCACCACCCAGCACCACCTTCAAATTGTAGACCTAAACCAACCAGGCACAAACCCCCACCCGTGGCCTCCAACCAGGCACAAAACCCCCACATGCTCAAGCAGAAACAGACACCGATGCAAATGAAAAAAATTTCGCACTGATAAAAATCCCAACCCCAGGCTTCCCCAAATCGCATGCACTCCCCACACTTCGCATGACCAAGAAAAACCAAAGGATCGGGCTAGGGTACGAATGCCCTAGCTCGACATGCAGAGCAAAAAATCATCATCCTTCCATGAATATAAAATAATATAAATTTAAAAAATTATTCTAAAGTTTCATCTTTTTTAACAGGTTTCTAATTAACAAATTCTAATACAAAGTATATTTATATATATTTTTTTGTTTTTTATGTTTATTTTAGCTTTTTTATTTTTTTGGTATATATTTACATGGAAAAATGAGGGCTCTCATCTCCACCCAGCTACAAATGTAGAATGCCTCACATAATTAATTAATCTATACTAAATATACATCATTATGTTGGTTAGACCTAAGAAGGAATTAAGCTTATCCCCCTCAAATTTAACCTATCACATGCAACTGACTATTTAAAAATTCTATGTAGTGGTTGTTAAGTTTAGAATTTCTTAAATGAATTTTATTGAGAAAAAATATTATTATTTATTTTTAATATAAAGTTAAATAATAGAAAAAAACATAAGAGTAGTTACATAATTTCTTTTTTATATCTAATTTAAATATTACTAAATTAACTTCATACCAATCTAAAAAATAAAAACCAATCCACCTACTTATATGTAATACTTTATTATTTATGAATGTATACATAATATAGAACAATTACTTCATTATGATCATCAGTTAATTACAAAAATACCCCCTTTTTTACAATAACAGGTATGAATTTGTAACAAAAATATTAAAAAACTCTGTAATAAAAATAAATAAATAAATAAATAACAACTTATAAAATTATTTAAAATATAAAACTCACATATTCAAAAGTTATGCATATCATATTCTAGTTTTTGTGCTCCAAAAACAAAAAAAACTAATGCAAATACCTATTAGAAAAAAAAAATTCATCCACAGCCTTGATTGATTGTCTAAGTGCATACAATTTTTTTCTCTAATACAATTATAAATCACAAACCATAAATTTTTCCCTTGTTTTACCTGTAAATTATAAATCAGAAACCGTATGATCTTTCTTTCAAAACCCTTTTATTAAAAAATTAAGGGAATAGTTCTACTAGAGAAACAAAGTACTAATGCAAATACCTTTTAAAAAAAAAGATTTCCTCGATGGCCTTACCTCAAATCTTGCAATTTGATATGCTCATTATGTTATTTACTTTCTATGATGGATGGAATTTGAATGCAAAGTATAAATGAAAGTAAACCAAATCAAATACAATATACATTAGACACAATAATACTGAGAGGGGGAGTGAATCAGTATTTAAACAATTTTTAATTTCAACAACCTCAACTTATCCAGAGCAGATTAAACCTTAATCATCATAATATCAACATGAAAGAATAACACAATGCACATCAACACATAACATCAGATATATGTGGAAAACCCTAGAAGAGAAAAACCACGGTGAGGATTAACTCACAATATATGAAGCTCAAATAATAACTTTTGTTTTAGGGGTTGAAACCTAAGGAAGATGCTACTCCGTAAGTAACTTTGATGTAGGGTCACTCCCAAGGAAGCTTCTACTTCCTAATGAATTTGTTTTAGGGTCACTCCCAAGGAAGCTACTACTCCCTAAAATGAGAACACACTTACAAAAGATTATAGTATGACAGTCTTTCTACTGTTTGAAAATTGACATTGAAACTCACACTTTTGATGATTGCACTTATATCTCTTCACACTTTCTTTTGATGATCTAATTGTTTAGGCACACTCTATACTTGATCACTGTCACAAATATGTCTTCAAAATAAATCCGGACATCATCAACAACATCTTCTCTTTCTCCTTCAGTTGCACATCAATAATGCATTTATTCTATTTTTTATTTGCTTGCAAACCTTTTCTATCAACTTGCAATCACACCCTCCTCACTTAATTTGATTCACTATTTATATATGATATTACATTGATTACATAGCTTGTTGGCCAGATACAACATGAAAAACACATTTACAAGTCAGCTAGACAACACACAATATGAAACATGTAGAAGATAGGTCCTAAGTGAAGCCACACGTTACACCAGCAAAAGATCCAAGCCTTGTAGACCCAAACACTTGCTTAACTAGGTCCAAAACATCCTTCACAACTTCAAAAACCAAGGAATTACATCTGCACACTCCGCTCATTTGGAAATAGGATAGCTTTAATGAAAACACATGAAGACTTGAAGTATAACGACCACATTAACTTGACAAACCTTGTGCAGTACTGGAAACAAGAAAGATCTTCGTGAAAATTTTCCAGATGAGTCCACATGACTCATTAAACATCCCCAAAAACTCCTTTTCCATTGCACATCAAAGAATTATGCTGCACAACTCTAATCATTAACTTTGAGAATACTTTGTCATCTGGAACACACTGTAACATACTTGTGAATCAGTTATCCTAATTATTTCTGCTTTCAGAACTTTCTTCATAATCAATGTAGCATTAATTCAATTAAGCAAACATAACCATGAAATGGAAATACACATGACACAATATTTTTGATGTGGAAACCCTGTTAAGGGAAAAAACCACGGGGTGATTAACCCAAGATTGTATTCTCTGTTAGAAGAATGGAAATACAAAATGACACTTGCCAATTAGGGCTCACTGCCCGAGCACACTGCTCACAAGAGGCACACTACCTACAAGAGACACACTATCTACAATTTATAAAGAGTGTAATACAATACTTGAACTGATAAGGAGCATCAACATATGCTAGAGTTTAGTTCCGGTTAGGCTCTGTACACTGATCTGTTGCACTTCATCTTTCCTCTTCTTTTGTGCTGCTTTCCTTTCACATACTGGACCTTCCTTTCTACTTTTATTCAGCTCTACTACTTTTCTTCGTACATCACCAAAAACCACGACACCTCTCACAACTAAATCCATCTTGTATTTATATGCGCTCAAGTGATTTCATCACCTTTCTAGTCGGCACCCGAAATAGTCAATATTTTCCACAAACTCTGATCTGTCAGCTGAATCCTTGCTTACCAAGTAATACAGATCAAGGATATACTTGTAGAAGTCATCAATCATGTCGGTCAATCATAACTTATGCCTTAAGAATCTTTACCATCATCAGTAACACATCCGGAATAATGTCTGATGTTCTGCCAGTCAGTTCTTCCTCTGTCACACTGCCAATCAGGAACTTGATACTCAAGTATTCATATCTTTTTCTTCATCTATCACTAGAGGCTAAATCCTTGGAATCTATCACTCAAGGTAGTCCTTGTAACTTCCCCAAATCCGCACTTCACCAAGATACTTCCTCTAAGAGATCCAGACCTGACTGTCGGACCTCGCCACATGCTCTGTTCTTGTTTACCGGACCACAACATTCTTCACTCTGACTTCCGGTATAGACATACCATGTCCTGCAGATGTGTGGGATGAACTTTGTTGCCATCAATGACAACATTCATGAATCCATATAGTGTCTCTTGCCAACAATCTCCCCCTTTGGCATTGATGGCAACACTTAGTCAAAAATGACTAAGTGTTTACACTATGCTCCCCCTTGGCTGATGCTTTGTTTTTATATACATTTTTTGGAGCTCCCCCTTAGTTGGATTCCTCATTTTTCACTGCTCTTCACTCCCCCTTTGACATCAATGACAAAGGGTGGGAACCGTGCATCAAAATTTTCAAAAATTTAACTATACTTAGCCGCATATAACATACTCACATAAACTAAAGAATGTCTGTGAAAGTTGTCTTCAATTGGATAAATTCTATTGCCCAACTTTGCTTCATTCTGTCCAAAATTGATAAATGACCGCTTAACAGGAATGCAAATGCATCTACCCTATTTAGATCTGTCAGATCACTAGTCTGGGCTGTGATCTGGGCTTCTTTTATGGCCTCATGCATGGCCTCTAACTTAGGGATAATTATCCCTCTGAGCTCACTCAACCTACTGATTCTATTTTTCTTCTCTTTTTCAAGCTTCTTAATTTCATTCAAAACTACAACCATTTGACATTCTTGATTTATTATGGATGTAGTGAGTGGATCAAAATTTTGAGAAAGTTTTATCAGTTTATCCTCTTGTTCTTTCATTTTCTTTTCAATCTCCACTATTGTTTTAGACCAGGATATACAAAATTTGTATACATCACCACCATCCTTAAGGGCATTTTCCAAACTTTTTATCCCAATACCCATAACTCTTCTATCATTTGATATTAACCCTTGCAACTCTGAGAATCTCTTATCCAGAAATTCTTTCCTGACCTTCTCCTCAGCTGATTTCTCTAGAGAATTAAAATGTTTGCTAACACTATTGACTAGAGTTTTGAGATTACCAGAGGAAGAGGCTATGGGATCCTTTTGAAAAGATGGCATGATCTTTTCCAACACTGCAGATGCTGCCTCTATAAGCTCACAGTCTTCCATGTGAGATTTCAGTAGTTTCTCTTTGGCCTTCGCATTTGCAAATGAAGCTATCTTCATTGTTTGTACCGGAGATAGAGAGTCAAAATCTAATGGCCCTTTTAGTAATTCCAGTTCATCCATCTCATTAGTTTCTTTTGTCAAGAAGTCCTTGACAGATTCTGTAGTGTCTCTTGCCGAAGACAGATTCTTCTTCTCTTCTGCAGTGTCACTTATGTTCTTTTCAGCTTGACTTCCTTCTTTACTTTTCACCTCTTTTTCTTTCTCCTTTATTATTTCTTCTTCTTTAGATTCGGGGTCAACAGGGGAATCTGGAGGAGAAATGTTAGACTGTTCATGGGCCACCTCTTCTAGAAGCAGAGGATTCCAAGTCCTTAGCTGTTTCTGCACCAGTATTCATTACCTTTTCTATCATTTTCTCAATAGACTCTTCTGCAACACTTGTGGTCGAGGGGTCAATACCCAAGTCCTCTATAATTGGAATGTTGAATCTTTTGAATGCATTATGGAGGATCTCTTCTATCTCTTTTGCAACTTTGTCAGTCTCTCCGAGCATAAGTTGATTCATCCTTACTTTGCTCTTGAACTCATCCTTACAATCTTTGAATACCATATTCATTTTCTTGGGATCGATTGAAGGATATAGTTGAATTGCTATTTGTTCTCAGATTTCTAGGTCTTTGGCTTGGGCATTGTTCTTTCTTATTTCTAGTTCCTTCTCCAAGCTTTTGGGGATCAGAGATATAATTTCAATAAATGCTTTGTTGTAGATATTTAGGTACCTAACTGTGGCATCTTGCAATATCTTCTGATCTGCTTCACCATAATCATCATAGAACTCAATCATTGGCTGAAGATTTCCATCCACTGTGACTGATTTGATTATGTCATCAATGTGAAGAGTGGGGTTTTCAACATATGCCTCTGTCTTTTCTTCTTCCTCTTGTCTGGTAGAGGGTTCACCAGATGTTTTCTTTTTTTTCTTCACTTTCCTGATTTCTTCATCAGATTCAGTCTCCTCTTCATCCCTTTGACTGGCATAAGCCCTTGTGGATTTTGTCTTTGTTCTTTTCTCTCTTTTGCCAGATAATTTTGCTTCCAGTTTTGATGGCCTTGAGCTTTTGGTAGTGGTAGGTACAGATCTCTTTGATGATCTGGTCTAGGTGGAAGGTTTTACCGGATTACTTTCCTCACTTTCCTTTTCTGCCTTTTTCTTCTCTTCCTCAGCCCTTTCCATCTTTTCCCTGTTGGCATCAAGTGCCTCCTTTGATATGCCAAAGCCTTTTGCAACATCTTCAACTTCTTTTCTTACCTTCCTCTTGATCTTTGGTTGTCTGAGTTCAACATGAATCTTTACACTTAGCTCCTCAAAGGTTCCAAACCTTTCTGCCTTGGGATCTTTTGGCTGACTTAACATGTGTTCAATATGCAGCTCAACAATTTTCTCATCAACTTCATACCCCATCGGCATGATCCATACTATTCTTGGTTCCACTGCCTCCATAAGGCACTGATTAGTTTCTACCATGAAGCAAACAGTATCCTTATACTTCTCAACTAATGATTTTGGGATTCTTTCTCTAATTGGAATAGTATTTTGAAAATTCTTAAAGTACCCCCACAGATCTATATTCCTTTCCTTGGCATCCCCAAGTCCATGCAAGTAATCTCTGATTTGTATTGCTACCGGTTTGTTATTTTGCCATACCCATCCATTGGATCCGGGCAGCTCATTCATGAAGTAGAAAAATAAACACAATATCAGTCCACCATATTTAAAGGAGTTTTTCTTGTTCTTTTTGATCTTTTGTATGTTCTCCATCAATTGACTTAAAAGAAGTTCACATAGATCATACTCTGCATTCTTTCTCAGCATTTCATAGGCAGTATACACTGCAGTTCCGGACACTAAATTCTCCCTACTGGAATGATATATTTTATACCCTATTATCATAGATGCAAACTTGATATCTGGGTCCATGATATCTTCAATGGTCATTGCCCTCTTATCAAATTTTGATCCGGTGGCATCAGTCACAATTTGGTTTTTGACAGATTTGAGGACAGGGATCCCTCCAGAGGAGTATAAGCCAGCTATTGCCCTAATTGCCTCCTTAGTGATTTTGCAAGGTCTGTTCAGCCATAGGAAGTTGTCATGCATCCTACTCAATACATATCAGACCCATTCATCTTCTTCAAAGCAGGGGAAATGAATGAACTGATCAAAATGTTTCTCCTGGATGCCCTTATATTGAGTTTTAAGTTCAAAAGCATCATCTATCAATTGTTTATGATAGATATCATTTAGTTTGGATTCCCCAAACTCTTCAATATTTGTGTGTATGTAAACCCTAATATCTTTTGTATGCAACACACCATGCAGAACACTAGAAAATGCTCCTAGGGGATCTACTTCTAAGGATTTGTATGGATGTTTCTTGAATATGGGGTGAGGTCTGTTAGAGATCTTCACAATATTTGGAGTACCCATTATTCAAGGATTTACAGAAAGATATTTGATAATGGAGAATACCTTTTGCACCTTTCGATTTCACAAAGTGAGCCAGATCAATTGCTGGATGAATCAGATTCTGTAGATGATCTTTGATGGGCTTGAGGAATTTCTGTTGCAGAGCTTCTTTTCGTCTCTTCTTGAATGCAGAATGAACAAATGCTTAATAAGAAAACCCTTATATTGCTCTGCAAACCCTAACATCAAGTTGCAATAAATGCTCGACCTAAGTCATTCTGGTTTGCCTTATTCAGATGACTTGAAGAACTAGATCAATCTTGATTGTAAACATCTTGCGGATCATCCAAATCTTAACCATAGTCTACTTAGATGTTTCTCTTATGAGCCCTTTAATCCACAACTCTCCTTGTGTCAGTTCTGGCACCAATTGACTAGCTGGGGGAACAAGGTTTTCTTTATGTCTCCCCCTGAGCCAGAGCTCACTTTTTCATTTCCGGAAGGAATATCAGCACTAGAGTCTGGTGCGGATCCATCCCCTACATTCTCTGTACTTTTCTTCACCCAAATCTTGTTCATCTCACTTTGAACTTCATCCGCATTCACTTTTTGTTTTCCCTTATCTTGATTCTAATTATAATATACCGGACCTCTTTTGTCCTGATTCTTGCTTCTACAGAATTTTGCTATATGATTAGATCTATTGCAAACTTGGCAAACAACATTTCTTTGCATATTTGATTGATATCCTCTTGATCTGCATTGATTAGCCATATGACCCATTCTATTGCATTCAAAGCATCTACCATTGAATGAATTGTTCATTTGCATATTTTTGCATTCATGAGATTTGTGACCATACCTTTTGCAGTTGAAGCATTGTCCAGAGAAGGATGTATTAGTCTGATTCATTCTCTTTCTGCACTGATTAGCTTTATGACCAAAGTTATTGCAGTTGTGGCAGTATCCATTAAAGGATGGATATCTTTGAGCGTTAGGCTATCTTACTGGAGGTCTTCTAGGCCTATTCCTTGGATTTTCTGATCTAAGATTCTTCTGACTAGATTCGGAGCTTTCTCCTTTCGCATATCCCAAACCACACTTGTCATCTACCCTCTTTTGACTTTCAAGAAGAACTTCAAGTTGAGCAGAACTTATCTTGAATTTCTCTTTATATTCATTTGCTGTTTGAAGATCCCTTTTGAGAGAGACAATTAGATCCTCAAGTTTTTCTTCATTATCTTTAGCATCTTCAAGATCAGATTCAAGATGTCTGATAATTCTATCCATCTTGTGGCAATCTTCTGATTTCTCCTCGAGATATTGTCTTAGATTATCTTCAGTTTTTCTTTTCTCTTCAATCTCTTGGGTAAACTTCATAACTCCTGATTCCATTTCATGTCTTACCATAATGATTTCTTTTGATAACTTTTCGCCTAACTTGGTTTTCTCCTTCAGATCTTCATTTGTATTATTGGCTTCACTTTGACTTGCCAATTGCTAAAGTAGCTCCTTTCTCTTTTTCATAGAGAGACTTAATTTGTCTTTTAGTTCTCTCATGAAATCATCAGCCTGTTTGAGTCTTTCCTTTAACTCATTGACTTCAGTGTTTGACTGCTCAAGATCATCAAGGGCAGTCTTGAGTTGCTCCCTTAACCCATATACATCCATTTGAATTCCCAGATCTTCCTCAAGCTATTAGACTCTGTTAGGAGGAACTTGGATCTGATACCAATTGTTGATAACTGAGAGGGGGGGTGAATCAGTTATCCTAATTATTTCTGCTTTCAGAACTTTCTTCATAATCAATGCAGCATTAATTCAATTAAGCAAACATAACCATGAAATGGAAATACACATGACACAATATTTTTGACGTGGAAACCCTGTTAAGGGAAAAAACCATGGGGTGATTAACCCAAGATTGTATTCTCTGTTAGAAGAATGGAAATACAAAATGGCACTTGCCAATTAGGGCTCACTGCCCGAGCACACTGCTCACAAGAGGCACACTACCTACAAGAGACACACTGTCTACAATTTATAAAGAGTGTAATACAATACTTGAACTGATAAGGAGCATCAACATATGCTGGAGTTCAGTTCCAGTTAGGCTCTGTAAACTGATCTGCTGCACTTCATCTTTCCTCTTCTTTTGTGCTGCTTTCCTTTCACATACTGGACCTTCCTTTCTGCTTTTATTCGGCTCTACTACTTTTCTTCGCACATCACCAAAAACCACAACACCTCTCACAACTAAATCCATCTTGTATATATATACGCACAAGTGATTTCATCACCTTTCTAGTCGGCACCCAGAATAGTCAATATTTTCCACAAACTCTGATCTGTCAGTTGAATCCTTGCTTACAAGTAATACGAATCAAGGATATACTTGTAGAAGTCATCAATCATGTCGGCCAATCATAACTTATGCCTTAAGAATCTTTACCATCATCAGTAACACATCCGGAATAATGTCTGATGTTCTACCAGTCAGTTCTTCCTCTGTCACACTGCCAATCAGGAACTCGATACTCAAGTATTCATATCTTTTTCTTCATCTATCACCGGAGGCTAAATCCTTGGAATCTATCACTCAAGGTAGTCCTTGTGACTTCTCCAAATCTGCACTTCACCAAGATACTTCCTCTGAGAGATCTAGACCTGACTGTCAGACCTCGCCACATGCTCTGTTCTTGTTTATCGGACCACAACATTCTTCACTCTGACTTCCGGTATAGACATACCATGTCCTGCGGATGTGTGGGATGAACTTTGTTGCCATCAATGACAACATTCATGAATCCATATAGTGTCTCTTGCCAACAATGCTATCATTTGAAAAATTGAGCTGCAGACCACCAAGAACTTTGAAACAGAAGATAACCATATAATACATATCTAGAAACATGTCCTCAAAAACACAAGGGAAATCATTCATTTATAGAGCAATGTAGAGAATTCCATCAAACCTTCAACATTGACTTACTCTGCTAGAACATATGTCGGTACTCTATCATGCACAACTTTCATAGCAGAAGGGTAAATGATTTGAATCTCTAGAATTCTCATCTTCACTGGAATCTTAACATACCTTCAGAACTACATAGCCAAATCTGCAAATGCGGAGGAATGTAGAGCATCCTGCTTCCATGTAGTGACCGTCTTCACAGAACTAACATTATCTTCACTCTATCTTTTGTAAAACATACTTCTAGTAGTCCATACATAATAAAACTTGGAATATGCATGATTTGTCATTACATTAAGCTATATTCCAATCCGCAAAGGCCCAAAACCAAATTGATGGAAATGTTGAGCAATTTCCCAGATAGTCTTTAAAGTTGGTCATTATGAAATAGAGACTATCACCAACTTCTAGAGGCTAAATCTTATTTGCATTAACACATGCACTCTTAGGGATAGTAGAAGAGAGCATACAACATATCTTAGTCCATCAATACCATATCTTAGTGCTTCTAATTCCCACATTATGTCTTCTTGATGCTTCTAATTCCCATATGAATATAGCTTCATACTCAATTCTGTAATGAACAAGGCATGACATGAACTTCTAATTCCCATCTCAATGCATCTCTATATATCTTCTTCAGGAGCATTATATCCAACTATGAATACTATTACACATTCATAACAGTGTTGACATCAATGACAACCTTGTGATAGTATTGACATCAATGACAAACGATACAACCATTGTAACCATATGTGTAACAATATATCTCTCTTTGCATACAAACCAAACACACGGATTGAGCGTATCGAAGTTGCACCCAAACTCCAATGGATTCCTCTTTGCCTTTTAAGTATGTGGATTTCTCAATTTGTTAGCATAACCTTGTGATCTCCCAATAAATATGATTCGAATAGCAATAGCATAAGTTTACATGAATGAGAGATGATCGGAATGGATGGAGAATGTTTTATTTATAGATTTTTGAAAATGCAAATCAACAATGGAGGATGATTAGAAAGATCAATGGTCAACAATGGTTCAGAGGATTTGCAAAAATGAGAGAGAGAGAGAGAGAAGTGTCCTTGTCCTCTCATGAATCATGGAAGCTAATAGACTTGATTAAGGAGTTGACTAAATTGATTGGTTTGTTAACAAAATTGATTTATTCATTAACAAAATAGATTGATGAGTCAACTCAATTGATTGATTTGTTAACTGATTTGACTAGAAGAAATTATGGTGGGAGAGGATAATTGGGAAATTAAATAAATAAATTATTTAATTTCATGTGCACATGGGATAAATAAATAAAATATTTAAATTTTATTTATTTGGAGGGAAATAAAATATTTAAGTAAATAATTTGAATTTATTTATTTAAAGTGGAGAGAAATTGATTATTTAAATAAATTATTTTATTTTATTTTTTTAAAGTGGAGGGAGTATTATTTAATTAAATAATTTGAATTATTTAATTAATATAGAGGAATATGGTGAATATTGATGAATTAATCGATTAGTGTGGAATGACAGAAATTAGATAATTAGATGGGAAATGATGTGAATGTGCTGCGATGAGATGAGGAATGCGTTGACAAATTTCAAGTGTCTACATTTTTCCCCTCTTTGATACATCATCCCATTAGGTGGCGTCATGTCAAATAAATTGAAAAAAGATGCACCAGTCGGTGGTAGGAACAAAGAAAAGATGATGGAACATAGAAGGGATATTGGGTGCCCCCTGAAGATTTTTTTTCTAAAAAATTTCATGACAGAGAGGGAATGATATGAAGATAGTGAAAGACACGGGTAACAGAAGAAAAAATAGTAAACTAGGTTAAAATAGGGGGATACGGGAGGGATGGGTAGGTGTTGCAGTGGAAAATAGGGGTTGGGGGCCTATAAATAGTGGCAGGGGGCCCATTCCTAGTCATTTGTACACCTAAGCTTGAAGAAACCAACCAGAGAGAAGAAAAGGAGCTAGACATGGCACAACACATAGCTATTCCACGACACTGACACCACAATGAGCATGTGAGACAATACCAGAGACTCAATGGAGCAGGTAGACTAGTGAGTGACCTATCCTGGGGGTTTGGGGTAGTTTAGGGGGTCATTAACAGTAATAAATGCTAGGGGAAAGTTGAAACAAATGTGGGCGCACTTTTGTGAAAATGCGCCTAGGGTGGAAATTAAAGTGCCTTTGTCGGAAAGCAATGCACATTTGTTAAATGTACACCTGTGAAGAGGTTAAGTGCCTATGCGCTCGGGGGGTGTGGCCACATCTAGAAATGGTGTGCTGACACAAAAAGAGATTTGATAGACACATGCTTTTTTGCAGGAAAGCAACGTGCTTTCATGTAAAAGCGCGCTCGGGATAGAAAAAGGCATGCCAGTGTTTAAAAGAGTGCCTAAGATAGGAAATGACATGCCATTTTTGCATATATTTAGCCCACTTATACAGCGATTTACACAGCTATGTGTATAGTAGGAGTTAGTACTTGGGATGGGGGTAGCCTTGTTGCAGATATGGGAATGGGAGCACATTGCGGTGTTGAGGCTAGTGTGCGACAGAGTGAGGACGACAGTGTTGCACATATGTTACCTAAGGGTGTGATGTGATTGCCATTGATGTCAACATTGAGTTTGGGTTGTCATTGATGTGGTTGTAACACTCTTGTCTTCACTCAATTTGGGTTGTCTGATATGGTGTTGATGTTGAATGTGATGTGGTTACTAAAGTTCATGGTTAGATGTCATGCCTTGGTCACTATAGTATTGAGTATGAAGATATATTAAGATGGGAATTAGAAGCATCAATAAGATATATTAAGATGGGAATTAGAAGCACTTCTAAGGATGTATGAGCTGTCACAAGAAGGTTCTGGTCTCCAAAAGTTGATGAAGATTTCTATTGTAGGAAGCTACCTGGGAGACTTCTTTGGAAAATGCTCTACATTCCTCCACATTTGAAGATATGGTCATGCGGTTCAGAATCTAAGTTCAGTATGTTGTGAACGTGTTATAACCAAGAGATAAAGTCTGTATACCTTTAGTAATAAAAGTTATGAGTGACAGAGTTCCGGTCTATGTTTTGGTAGAGTAAAATGGTGATGAAGACTTGTTGGAATGCTCTGCATTCCTCTAGATGTGAAGATTTGTCAATGCAATTTTGTGAACATGTTCAGAGAGGATCAATGCATACTTTTGTAAAGTATCTAGTGATTTGGTGTACCACAAGCAATGTTTAATCTGTTGGGATAAGGTGCCATTAACCTTTTAAATCCCAATACTGTATTTATTCCATTTATTATATGTAATTTGTAATTATCGATGAGGAGATGTACTAGTTTCATTGGTAGGGGTAATTTCAGAGTAACCAGAGGTAACTACAGAGTGACTTTGACCATTGGAAAATGTAAAAACTCAAAGTAAATGAGGGTAGGTGTGCTCCCTTGAGGAATCTACTATTTTTGCAATGTATGCCAACTATCATAATTTTTGGTAAGTGAATCTATGATAGCTGCAAGTTGTCATAAGATTCTGAGATTCTATGACACATATGACGGATATGTTATTTGTATATTTGCTATATTTAGCCCAAGGTTCATATCTTGGAAAGATACCCCTTTGTGGAATCTATGACGGTTATGACACGTCATAAGATATTGTAAGAGGCTAGATTTAG
Organism: Cunninghamia lanceolata; assembly: GCA_027924645.1. Classification (NCBI taxonomy): domain Eukaryota; kingdom Viridiplantae; phylum Streptophyta; class Pinopsida; order Cupressales; family Cupressaceae; genus Cunninghamia; species Cunninghamia lanceolata. Next base: position 6,193,551 of record BSBN01000828.1, read on the forward strand.
TCTTGGGCCCCCAATCTTTGCATGGTTGTTTTTGGACAAGTGTAAGATGCTTGTAAGATGGTAATTAATGTTTACAAGTTGGAGAATCTTAGGAGAGAGAAGGTGAACACCTAGAATGGAGTGGAAAACATTTCTATAAGTATTTTCCATGTATTTTTCACTGCAATATAGATTTTAGGTACTCAGGTGCTACCGGAATGTTGTCGGATTGAAGACTTGTGGAGAGAGATGTGTAGTTGATGTATTGTACACTCTTGTTGAGATTAATACAAAATTGTGCCTCTTTCTTGGTGGAGTTTTTTACCTGTAAGGGGCTTCTCCACATAAACACTGTGTCATTGTGTTGAGTTCTTCATGTTTGACATCTTTTCTGTAGTGGGTTTTTATGTTTTTTTACAATCTCCATTGTTAATTCACACTTAAAGATTGCTAAAATTTATCTTGAATCAGATTTCCATTGAAGTAGTGTTGCTTTCATTTCTAACATTTGGTATCAGAGCCTGGCTAGCTTTGACTCTTGGGTGGTAGTGTGGAAGTTGTAGTTGCAGTGGGAGATTTGGTTGTGTTTGTTTTGTATATCTTGTGTTGTTATTATGGATGGATCCACCGTTGTATCAACCTCTCGATTGGACATTGAGAAGTTCAATGGAAGAGGGTATGAGTTGTGGAAGCTAAAAATGGAAGATTTGTTAGAAGAAAGAAACCAATGGTTGGCTATTCAAAAAGAGAAGAAACCTGATGATGTCTCTCAAGATGAGTGGGATAGACTAGATAAGAAGGCACGAGGAACCATCTGGTTGTGTTTTTCAGACTTTGTCTCGTTGAATGTCGCAAAGGAGGAGATTGCATACAAGTTGTGGAATCGGTTGGGTGAGAGCTATCAAGCCAAGAGTATGGTAAATAAACTTTATTTAAAAAGAAAATTGTTTTCCATGAAAATGTGAGAAGGTGACAGTTGTAGAGCATTTAAATTATTTTAATTTGTTATTGAGTCAGCTTGATTCAGTAGATGTTGAGGTTAGTGAGGAAGATAAATGTATCTTACTTCTTTGTTCTTTGTACCTGAGTCTTGGGAGAATTTTATCCTTTCTATCACTACTAATCTTGTTGATCCAAAGTTGGATGCTCTTGTTTCAGTGCCATTGTCCCAAGAATTGAGGAAGAAGAGTTCTGATAGTTCAGGGGATGCTCTTAGTGTCAAGGGAAGGTCTAAGGAAAGGGGACCTAAAGGAGATTAGAAAGGGGCTAAGGACAAGTCCAAGGGCTAGTCTAAGACTCCCAGTAAAAGAATAGAGTTAAGTGTTAGAACTACGGTAAAAAGGGACATGTGAAGAAGGAGTGCAGAAACCCCAAGAAACAGTGGGAGAGTGCTTCAGATAAGTCTTCGAATGTAGGTGAAGAAGTTTTACTTTCTACATGTAATCTTGTTTCTAATGATCACTAGTTGGTTAACTCAGCATTATCATTTCATATGACCCTACATAAGGAATGGTTCTACGCATATGAAGAATATGATGGTGGTAATATCTACCTTGGTGACAACTCTTCATATCTGATTATCAAGAAAGGAAAGGTATTGTTGTGTTTTAGTGATGGGAGGATTAAAACCCTCCATGGTGTTTTGCATGTTCCTAGATTAGCTAGAAATTTGATTTCAGTTTCGAAGTTGAATGATTTGGGAGTCCATGTGACATTTGACAAGCATGGTTGCAGATTGGTGAGAGGGAACTTGGTGGTAGCGAAGGGGAAGAGATTCAGGAAATTGTTTAAGCTTGAAGCCACTACAGTTTGTAATGCCTCCTATGTATCTGAGGCCACTACTGAAAATATATATATCTTGTGGCACTGTAGATTGGGCCACACAAGCAATAATGTATTGAAAACTATTAAGAATAAAGAATTGTTGGACAGTTTCTCTTATTCTGATGAGCATTTTGATTTCTGTGAGCATTGTGTGTTTGGTAAACAAAACATAAAATCATTTCCTTTAGGAAGCAATAGAGCAAAAGAGAAGTTAGAAATTATTCATACGGATGTGTTTGGACCTGTGGATAATGAATCTATTAGAAAATCTCGTTATTTTGTCACCTTCATTGATGATGTATCCAGATATACATGGATTTATTTTATGAAACATAAATCTAAAGTTTCCACTAAGTTTAAGGAATTCAAAGTCTTAGTAGAGAACCAATCAGGTTTAAAGATAAAAATATTAAGATCTAACAATGGAGGGGAATATTGCTCTAAGGAATTTGATGAGTTTTGCAAGCATAGAAGTATAATCAAACAAAAGACAACTTCGTATACACCACAACAGAATGGTGTTACAGAAAGGATGAACTGAACAATTATGGAAAGGGCCAGAAGTATGCTTAGTGATGCACAGTTGGATAAATGCTTTTAGGCAGAGGCTGTGTGTACTACTTGCTACTTGATAAATAGATCTCCCTGTAATGCTCTTGATTCAACACCTTATGAAATGTGGACAGATAAGAAACCTTCTATTTCACATTTAAGGGTTTTTGGCTATGAGGCTTTTGTTCATGTGCCTAAGGAAAAGAGATTTAAGTTAGATCCAAAGGCTAAAAAGTGTACATTCATTAGATATGGTGATAATGTCAAAGTTTATAAGCTTTGGAATCCACTAACCCACAAGATTATCTTTTCTAGATATGTTATTTTTAGGGAACTTGGATCTATTTCTGAACCTAACCAACCAAAAGAAAAAGAAGAAAATGTAAAGAAGGTGCACTTTGATTTAGAGCATCAAGATTCACCTCAGGAAGAACAAAATGATGGATTGGGGGGGTGAAGAAGAAGAAGAAGATTCAAGTAGTTCTAATGAAGATGAATCTGTTGTGATAGAAGAAGTTGGTGGAGATGATCATGCAGAAGAATGAGTAGAGTCTCTTACTCCACCCTTGAGGAGATCCACAAGATAATGGAATCCAGTTGACAGGCATAGCCCACCAGATTTCTGTTGTGTATATGCTTTATTGAGTACTAACTATGAACCTAGATCCTACAAGGAATCTATTTCTATAGATGGAAGTGAGTCTTGGTAGTTAGCCATGTAGGAAGAGATGATGGATTTAGACTCTTGTAACACCTAGGATATTATTCATTTTCCCAAAGGAAGAAAGGCCATAGGATGTAAGTGGGTCTTCAAGATGAAGTTTGGAGCAGATGGGTCATTGGAGAAGTACAAGGCTAGACTGGTAGCCAAGGGCTACTCCCAGAGAGAGGGAGTTGATTTTGGTGAGATATTCTCTCCTGTTGCTAAATTGACTTCTATTAGATTTATCTTATCCATTTCTACAAATTATGATTAGGAGATTGAGCAAATGAATGTTAAGACTACGTTCTTGCATGGAGATCTTGAAGAAGAAATTTATATGCAACAGCCTACAGATTTTGAGGTAAAAAGGAAAGAACATTGGGTTTTCAGGTTAAAGAGGTCTCTCTATGGTTTGAAATAGTCCCCCAGAATGTGGCATCAAAATTTTAACTCATTGGTTTTGAAATTAGGTTTTGTTAGAAGCGAGGAGGATCACTGTGTTTACATTCATTATATTGATGATTCTATACTGGTTATTGCTTTGTATGTTGATGACATGTTTTTTAGCAACACTAAGGGTATGATCAGTGAGCTTAAAGCCCAAATTTTAGGTGCATTTTAGATGATGGATCTTGGTTCTACAAGGTATATTTTGGGAATGGAGATCAGGAGGGATAGAGTTAACATAAAGCTTTGGTTGTCACAAAGTAAGTATGTGAATACTATTTTGCAGAGGTTTAGTTTACAGGATTGTAACCCAGTTAGAGTTCCTTTACCCATTGGTACTAAGATTTCATTAGATATGTGTCCAAAGACTAGGGATGATCTTGAGGATATGTCTAATGTGCCATATGCTAGTGTTGTAAGGAGTTTGATGTATGCAATGGTTTTCACTAGACCAGATATTGCCCAAGTAGTGGGAGTTTTGAGCAGATTTATGTCTAACCCTGGTAGACAGTATTGGAACTATGGGAAGATAGTGTTTAAATATCTTGCAGGTACTCCTGATTATTGTTTAGTTTATTCTAGTACTAATAGTGCTAACAAATCTTTGGACATACATGGTTTTATTGATGTAGATTGGGCAGGTGACTTTGATAGTTGAAGGTCCACTAGTGGCTATGTGTTTACTCTGTTTGGAGGTGCAGTGAGTTGGATGAGTAAGAGGCAGCCCACAGTTGCTTTGTCCACCACAGAAGTAGAGTATATGGCTGCTACTCATGTCTCTAAGGAGGTAGTTTGGTTGAGGAGACTGTCTACAGATATTGGATTTGGTTACAGGATCATTCAGATTTGTTGTGATAGCCAGAGTGCTATATGTTTGGCCATGAATCCCATGTATCATGCTCAGACTAAGCATGTTGATGTTCAATATCACTTTGTTTGAGAGTTGGTTGCAAATGGAGAGATTGAGCTAAAGAAAATAGACAATTGGGAGAATGTTGCAGATTCATTGACCAAGCATGTGAGCACAGAGAAGTTCGTATGGTGTAGAGAGGCCATGGGCCTTGTTTCTAGTGCCTGATTATTTTTATTTGATTTCCTATGGGTTGATTTACAATGTATAATGTCAAGTGGAAGAATGTTGGGATAAGGTTCCATTAACCTTGTAAATCCCAATATTGTATTTATTCCATTTATTATATTTAATTTGTAATTATCCATGAGGAGATGTACTAGTTTCACTAGTAGGGATAATTTCAGAGTAATTGGAGGTAATTACAGAGTGACTTTAATTGTTGGAAAATGTAAAAACTCAAAGTAAATGAGGGTAGGTGTGCTCCCTTGAGGAATCTACTATTTTTGGCATGTATGACAACTGTCATAATGTTTGGTAAGTGAATATATGACAGTTGCAAGTTGTCATAAGATTTTGAGATTCTATGAAACAGATGACAGATATGTTAGTTGTATATTTGCTATATTTAGCCCAAGGTTTCTATCTTGGAAAGATACTCTTTTGTGGAATCTATGATGGTTATGATGCATCATAAGATGCTATAAGAGGCCAGATTTAGTCTTGGACTCCCAACCTTTGCATGACTATTTTTGGACAAGTGTAAGATGTTTGTAAGATGGTAATTAATGTTTACATGTTGGAAAATCTTAGGAGAGAGAAGGTGAATGCCTAGATTGGAGTGGAAAACATTTCTATAAGTATTTGTCATGTATTTGTTGCTACAATACAGATTTTAGGTACTCAGGTGCTACCCAAATGTTGTCGGATTGAAGACTTGTGGAGAGAGATGTGTAGTTGATGTATTGTACAATCTTGTTGAGATTAATACAAACTTGTGCCTCTTTCCTGGTGGAGTTTTTTAGCTGCAAGGGTTTTCTCCACATAAACATTGTTTCATTGTGTTGAGTTCTTCATGTTTGACATCTTTTATGTAGTGGGTTTTTATGTTTTGTTACAATCTCCATTGTTAATGCACACTTAAAGATTGCTGAAGTTTATCTTGAATCGGATTTCCATTGAAGTAGTGTTGCTTTCATTTCTAACATAATTTTCTATGTGTACCGCCAAGTTGAAATGGCCTATGTGCTACAAGCTTCATGTGTTCTTACTTAAGAACAACCTATTTCAAATGGGTGTGACGTGCAGATGTTATTCTTTGAAGGATGATGCTGTGAAGAATTTTTTGGACTGGGCTAGGCATGTGTTGAGGTCCGCAAGGTGTGTTTCTTCTCCTAGAATAGCGTGCAGTTCATGGTAAGGCTTATCCTCTACATGTTTCATGATGTGTGATCTCTGTTTGACTTATAAATTGTAATATTCTTGTTGTATTGGCCAACTTGTAATTTAATCAATGTAATATCATGTATATCTTGTGAACCTAGTTGATCTAGGTGGGGTATGATTGTGAAAATGAGCATATGAGTGTGTAAAGAGTAGAATATGAACATTTATGATGTGTGACTAAAGGAGAAAGAGAAGAAGAAATAAGGGATGTCCTGATTCATATTGAAGATATTTTTGTGACAAAAGGAAAGTGAAGAGTGTGCCTAATTGATCCAATCATCAGAAGAAGCATACTTGTGATCATCAAAGGTGTGAGCTTCAATGTTAGTTTTTATGCAGTAGAAGGACTATCATACTGTAATCTTTTCTAAGTTCTTTCTCAGTTCAAGGAGTGGTATCTTCCTTGGGTTCTAGCCCTAAAAAAAGTATTTAGGGTGTGGTATCTTCCTTGGGAGTGACCCTAAAACAAAGTCAGCAGGGAGTAGTAGCTTCCTTGGGTTGTAGCCCTAAAACAAAGTTGTAATTTTTATAGCACTGAGCTTCATATATTGTGAGTTAATCCTCACCATGGTTTTTCCCCTCTTGGGGTTTTCCACATATATTTTGTGTTATGAGTTGATGTGCATTATGTTCATCTTTCATGTTTATGTTAATGTTGTGATGTTTAAGTTTTAATCTACTCCAGAGGATTTGAAGTTTGATTGGATACTGATTCACCCCCCTCTCAGTATCCTAGTGTGTTCAATAGGAAGACCATCCATACTACTGGATGTATGCTGGGGTCCTTCATTATAGATGGGTTGGAGACATGGCCTACTCGTAGGTAATTGTTGATGACATTGACATAGTTATAGGAGGCCATGGAGAGACTGTGAGGTGTGGAAGGATGATGTAGAGGAGCTGGTCTATGTTCGGTAGACTAGGTACATACTGGGTCAGACATAGCATATAGTAGAGAGATACATGTTGGGTAGGGTAGTGTGACAGTTTGGGGAGTAGTAGACAGCTCTGATTCATGAGGCCATCTTTCCCCAGGTGGTGCAAGACATAGGTGTATGGGGTGCATCGTTGGATTGACAGGTGATTCTAAAAGAGTTTCAAGCACTACAACCAATACCATGGGTACCTCCTATAGTAGTGATAGAGGATGTATGGACAAACCCTAATTACAATGCATGGTGGGCCACTCATAGGCTAGTTAGACTGATTATGCTTGGTACATAGGCTGGATAGGTAGCAGAGCCACTCGTGCAGAGACAAGTTAGGTAGAGGGTGGAGGGAGGTCACGTGGACATTCCTGGTGATGCCAACAGAGATGGAGGGGATGGAGAGAAGGTAGAGGCCAAGGTGGCTATGTTTGGGGATGAGGAGGATTGAGAGACACTACAAGCCTATAGGGATAGCTTATAACTAGAGGTAGAGTGACTATAGAGGCTGGTGATAGGTTTGACTGTAGAGAGAGATAACACACTCTTCTAGATCTAGACTCTTTAGGGGTAGGTGCAGGAACTACAGGCATAGGTACAAGCATATGTGAGGGATGGTGATGGGGATAGGTAGCTACAATAGGCTATACCAGAGAGGGATGCAGCTAGGGCTACCATTGCATAGCTCCAGCAACAGTTAGACACAATATAGGGGGTTATAATAGGTGGGAGTATAGCTTAGATGTGGAGCAATATGATGAGTATACAAAGTCAATTGGCATAGGCCAAGTAGAGGGTAGAGTACTATCACTCTTTATATGAGGGTGTAGTTCCAATAGATCAGAGGGCACCTAGTTTTAGCAGGTGGAGAAGATTAGGGATTGCGAGGTCAGTGAGATCAAAAACTTCTATGATGGGGCCTCCTCTTCCTAGGGTGACTACAATATAGACTCCACTAGTACCAGGGACATTAGGACAGCTTAGGGGCACATGGACCTCGCTTGCCTCCTCGCTTAGGACTTGAACCACAACCTGCACCTTTAGAGGGGGGAGTTCCACATGAGACTTGTTTATTATGATCATGATGTATATTTATTTTTGATGTCTACATGCTGATTATGTATTTATACACACAGACATTGTATGATGGATATTTTTGTATGATATATAATGATATGGATATTGTGATGGGAATTATGATTATGTTATGATGTTTTTATTAATGATGTCATGATGATTATACTATGTGATAATGATTATTTTATGGATGCATTATGTTTTTGATGACTATGTTATGATTTTATGGATATGTGGTGTAAAATGGAGTAGAATAGATGAGTTATTATGAATTATGATAAATGATGATGTAATGATAATGATAGATGTTAATGAAATGGATAATGGTAAATGAGTAACAAATGGATATCCAATGATAATAAATTATAATGAAATGGATGACAAGAATGAAATAGATAACAAATGATTAAGTGATAATGGATAACAAATGATAATGATGAGAATAGATAACAAATGGTAATCAAAATAGATAAGAAATGGATAACCAATGATTAAGTGATAACTAATGATAAAGAAATGGATAATGATGAAAACAAATGATTAAATGATGATGGATAAGAAATAGATAACAAATGATTAAGTGATAATGGATAACCAATGATGATAAAAATATATAAGAAATGGATAAAAAATGGTAACAAAGGCTAAGAAATGGATAAATGATTAAGTAATAAAAAATGATAAAGAAATGGATAATGATGAAAACAATGATTAAATGATGATGGATAAGAAATGATAATGATGATAAGAAAGTTAACATAGATAGAAGAATGATGAAGATTCAAGATGAAATGATTGGAAAGAACTTAGCATAGAGAAACAGATGAAATAATGATGGGTTTATTGGGAGTAGTTATGCTAACATATGTAGAGCAATCCTCTATTTTGATATAACATATGGATGTTATGCACCAAGGTAAAAGTGTTGAAATGAACCAGACAACTAAGAGGGGGGGTGAATCAGTTGTATCAAATCTTCAGTTAATTTTGCACCTTAAAACATTAAACACTTGTCCACTGTTTGTTATCATTAAATCATGAAAGCATAAACTCAGAAACATAAACACAATTGCAAGTTCATACACAAGTGACACTAGATTTTTATGTGGAAAACCCTATTAAGGGAAAAACAATGGTGGATGTTAGTCCACAAGATAAATAAGTTATAACAATACTGAAAATCAGAGGCTCACTACCTACAGGGCTCACTGCCCAAATTGCTCACTGCAGAGAAAGGCTCACTGCCGAAGGGTGGCTCACTGCAAAAGGGTTGAACTAAGATAACATCTACTCCATGCCAAGGTTTAGTTCCATTGAAGCACAAAACACTTCTGCTCTGCTACCTTACTTCCCTTTATCTTTTCATCTTCACACAAGGACACATTTTCATGACTCAATTACAAGTATTTATACACTACATCAACCTTGGAATGAACATCAAGGTCGACATTGTTGTGATGTTCACAACACGCCCCATTTTACCCTCTAGCAAAATGAGGACCATGTTTGCTTCTGTTTGGTTGTGGTCTGGTTTTCTTGGTGGTAAAAGGAAAATTGGTATGTGGTACAAAAAATGTAGAAAATCAAAATACCCAGTGTTAGAGAAAAGGGAGGTACTAGTGAATTCCTTGTGAAAAATGATTTAGGGTTGTTTTTTGAACCATTTGAAAATTCCTAGTATTTCATGAAATATGAAGGTTTTGAAGAAATACAATGTTAAGTAAAGTTTGTATGTCATGTCAAATTTATTTGCATGTGCGATGCTAAAACAATATTGTATTGGAATGTAATCAAGTTTTGTATCTCATCCTTAGCATATACATTTCAAATGTACAAACTTTAAGATGCAAAGGCAGACTTGATTAAGTTTAGAGGTTAAATGGATACAGTGTTGACGTCCGCACTTGTATTGCAGTCTTGTTTTGTATGTTTAAAAGCATGTCTTCAATATACAAAAAGTCGAGCATACAAGACCAAACCTGAAAGAAATATATAATCAAGTTTATGATAGTCGAAGTCCAAATGAATGTTAGGAGTCATTTGTATGTATTAATGTTTGCATCTAAAAGTATACATACAATAGTGGATTTCAAGAAAAAGTTAGAAGTGATTTAAGGTCAGTGGGACCCATGGGTTATTATCATAGGGGGTTTCGAAATACAAAAAGGAGTTAAATATGGATATGTGCAAAGGTTGATCCAAAGATGATTTAAAAGATGATGTATAATAGGGTGGGTTCCGTGTTTTGTATGTATGTCATGTTGTATATAAAACCTGATATACAAAGAAGCGAAGATATGAATTTACAAGGCTAGAATTAACAAAAAGGTTAAAGTCAGTTAGATATCTGGTAAGTATGTATTTGTATGTTAGAGTACATGTATAGCATGTACATCACAATATACAAAAAGGAGATACAAAAGATGGATACAAAACTCGAAATAGTTAAAGTGAGAATTGTTGGTATTTTGGTGGGGTCCACATCAATAGGGTCCGAATGTAAAATCCTTGAGTGATACAAACAACAGAGATACAAAGCTGGACATAAAGTTAAATGCAAAGCGATTCATAAATGAGTTAGAGTTCAAGTTGTATGTATCTTTGGATTAACATGATATGCAAAAAGGTAAGAATACAATGTTAGAATGGACACGAAATCAAAGAGAAATGGATAATTTTTCAAATCTTCCTTTGTATGTGTTAATGTATGTATTATATGTACATTGCAGAATACAAAGGTTAAATACAAAGAAGAGCATGAGATAAAATGCAATATGTTCTATAAACTCACACAGGTCCGAATATGTATGTTTTCAATGATATACAAACCTAATATGCAAAAGGCGAAATACAAAGAAAAGTAGAAATGGGAATTAATGCATACAAAATAAAAAATAAAAAATTAAAACGAGAAAGGTGTAGTTGTATGATAGACATTAATTGTTGTATTAAATGCACAGCTAACCTTAAAATATAGAATTTGAATGAGATAAAAAGTAAAATTCGACTGGGTTATTTCACAATTACATTTCAAGAGTTAAAGTTTGTAGAGAAATTTCACATAGCTGGAATAACGTGATTTAGGAGCGGAACGGAATGGGAATGGTAATGGTAAAAGGTTGAAATGGTAAATTGGTACCAGCTGATGGTTGCGAATACAGGTATGTAAATCAAACACTGTTAAAATTGCAATTAAGTAAATTAGGGTTAATTACAGTAATTCCATTAAGAAATGAGAGGAATTGTTAAAGACATTACTGTAGATTAATTGTGCAGAAAGATAATTTGATATTGTTAAATCTAGAAATCTTCATTAAACGAGAAACAACAAGAGAAAACCCTATGGTAAATAGAGTAAATGTAAAAATCAGGAAAAAACCCTAGAATTATACAACACAAGAGGGTAAAATGTATAAATTTTACTTGGCAGGATGGTACCTAAACAAAAGAGGGTTGATACAATGACAACGGATGAACAGGGGAAGGTTAGAAAAGAAAGAAAATTGAGAAAGGAAACAGTTAGGGAGGAATTACCACTAATTCAAGGATATACATCCCTAATATCCATTATAAGAGTAATGACTACAGATAAAGCCCTTGGTCATTATGATGCAAAGGAAGTGCTACAGAAAGTTACAGTGTTGGATGCTACTGCAGCTATGAGTAAAATTTGGGAAATAGGATTATACAAAGCGGCTGGATTTCCATTGGCCATGGAGGCCAAATATTTAATGTTGGAGTGCCTTGAGCAGTATAACTTGATTACCAGGAAGGTAATGCATAATGGGAGGATTGTTGCAGATCTATCCACAGAGGGTATAGCTCACACTGTTGGGTTAGAAATTAAGGAACAGATGATGGATATCGATATGGACAAATATATTGAAGATTTCATTAAAAATTAAAGGGATTGTAAGACTACTATATTTTATGGATGGTATACAACTAAGAATAAGACAAAAGCTTCTATAAGGGTACCGAAGAATTTGTATCAGATTGACTTCAAAGAGGAGGTGCACTTAATGATTACAATGCTAAGTAGGATGGCTGGATTGAGGGAAGCAACAAAGTTTGAGCCATGGATGTTTCACATCATCCATTACATTAGAGAAAAAGAGGAGGGTACTATTCATTGGGCTAAAGCCATTAGTACAGCAATATACAGACAGGTCATGGCATTCGGGAAGAACATAAGGTTTAATATGTCTTCCTATGTGATATATGCATGTGTAATTGAAATGCCCCCATTAACTGGAATAAAAATAGTAGATACTTAGGGAAGTGGCCCAGGCTAGAAACTAGTGTATGATCACTATCCAGATCTATAGGAGGAGAATGCATTACGTAATTATGCAAGGGTGAATGATGTTTCTTATACCTATTTGGTGAGGATTCTAAGAGGAGATAAAGACAGGGGATTAACAAAGGAGACAATAAAGTCCATAAGTCTTTTTAGTTCTTGGTTTATGCAATTCCCTACTTTCACTTATATTAGGATTGAAGGATTTGAGGGCAAGCCATTTAAATTATGAAGATATCCTTCAGATCGCTTGGTTGTATTAGAATTCTCCAGGTAGATTCTTAATGTATACGGAATGTATAAAAGGAAATTTAATAGAGGAAACATCAAGTTCCCCTTCATAATTGGGAATTATTCATGCTATAATGAAGAGGTTGCTAAGGAATAAAAAAGGAAGTTGAGGTATTATGCATTTGAAGAGTTTGACTTAGTTAGACAGTTTGATCCTTTTCATAGAATAGAGAACTATGTTGATAAAAAGTATAAACATCAAATCCACATTGAGGATTTTTGGTCAGATTGTGAAAATGAGCAAAAAGTAAGGAAAAGAGCTCATCATAGACTAACAATAGAGAAAAAGAAGACCATGGGGGAAATTAATGTACCCCAAGAGATTACAAAGGATGATAAACTGTTACACCAAAGTTATGAGAGTAAGAGGGTAGTATTGTTACCTATTAATGAACCTAATTGGGAAGAAATATTGTGTGGTTGCACAACATGCCCCATTTTGCCTAGACAAAACAGGGACTCAACTTTTCTTTCTGCTTGTGGCTTGCTTATTTTTTTCTTTGGGCGGTTTGGTAAAGTCAGTCGTGCATGTAACCTTAGAAGGGGGTGGATTTACCACTAGATGAGGTTAGTTGTCAAAATCAGCAGTTACCATTATTAACTTCATGGTTGGAAAATATGATAAATTCTAAGCAAGTTTACCTTTTGGATCACCCCAAAATTGTCTAAGGAAGGAAAGTTATGATCAGTGAAAGTTTGGTCAAAGTTGTTATTACCCGAGTGGGGGGTCATATTTCTAATATCAGTCATATTTGATAAGATCACCCAGACTTAGAATCATCACCCGATCATCTCTAGGTATGCAATGTGCAAATGTCAAATTTAAATAAGAGCTGACACCTACCTGGCAAAAAACTTCATGTATCTCACGAAGGGTCATATTTCTAATATCAGTCATCTTACGAATATCACCCTCTTCACAAATATCACCCTATACCAATATGACGGTGACATCATCCAATTCCAATGAATGAAAGAAATCATCCCGGTGATGACATCATCATCCCATCTGATCCACAAGGGGGGTCATATATCCAATATCCGTCATATTTCCTAATATGATGATGACATCATTAAAACATGATAACTAAATGACATCAACGACATGATGATGTCTTCATCATCTTTTTCCAAGGAAGAGGGCGGTCATATTTTGGATACCCCTGATCTTAATTCCAAGACCTGATATACATCATAGTGAAATGTTGACCATATCATCCGATTCTTAGCACATAGTTATCTCGCGCAAACGGGGGGTCATATTTTGAATATCCATGATCTTTCAAAGATCACCCCCTTTAACATTAAATGCAATTAAAGTGGTAGATGAACTCTCGCTGATTACAAATACAATTTGAACACTTGGCGACATTTACTAATTCCTTGTAGGTGATCGACAGATTTAGTCAAGACAACACATTTTTACCCTAATTTGCCTTATTGATCTATTTAAGGGTAAAATTCAAAGGTCATTTTCATTCACCTTGCAATAAATCAAAAAATTACAGAGCTCCGAAGTCAAACCCTCAATAGCTACCTATCAACGGATCAGATCCTTCAATGGAACGAAACGGGTGATCTTGCACGTTTACAGTTTTTCCCATAATCACTCATTTAATCCAAAGGAAAGCATTATCAGGTAAGTAACTACAAACACACCCTGTTGTCATTTTCTGTAATTCCAAGTAGGATATTTTGTCTTTACTAGGGTATGATCATGTGATGATGCATAGAAAGGTAAAATGGAGGGTAATATACAGAACATACATGATATGATAGAAATACATGATATTGTTTAGGAAAATACATATGGATATCGTAGGGTAAAATGTATCATGTATATTGTAGGAATCCATGGCCAATGTTAGAAAGAATAGATTTGAGGCTGAGTTCCTAAAGCCCATGTTTATGCAACCAGAGGGGGTACAATTCAAATATGGGGTCATTGGTGATACCCATCAGGGAGATACAAACTTGGCTGTATGGTTGACAAGATTGGACAATGATAAGGATAATCCTATTCTAGACAGGGTGTTTGTCTCAGGTATGTGGCATGCATGTGGTTTTCCCTATGCTATGGATGCTCCAGAATTGGTAGTGGAATGTGCAAGAAATTACAACCCAGAAACCAGGTGGGTAGAGAAGCATGGAAGGATATACGTTGACTTTTCAGTCAAGGGCATCACTGCCATTTTCAATTTGCTAGTAGGGAATAAGGTGGTGAATGTGGACCTACGTAAATTGGAGACATAATATAAAAATAACAAAAAGCATGCAAGGAAGAAGATGTACCAATGAAGAGCAAAGAGCAACACTTATACTACCTCTGTTAAGTTGCCAGTACATTTGTACAAGTTTGACTTTGATGATGAGTACCAATATATGATTGCCCTGCTGAGTAGGGTGACAAGCAGGCCTCATGCTAGAAATTTTGAGAATTGGATGTTTGGGATCATCCAGATGGTCTTATATGTAGAAAATGAACCCCTATGGGCAAAAATCATCAGTGACTCATTGGATGAGGGAATGACGAGCTTGGGAGGACAGACATGTTTGTTCTACATGGCTTCATATGTGGTGTACTCTTACGCATATAGAGGAACATTTGTTGCTCTAAAAATAATGGGCAAGGCTGGTGGTGATGCTGATGATGCACACATATGGGATCATTATCCCTAGTTGTAAAGAAAGGTATACCTCCAAGATTATAAACTGGTAAATGATGCATTCTCCATGCATCTGGTTAGAACTATGGAGGAGGATAGAACTAAAAGGCTGAGCATGGAAGCTCAAGAAATTATCTATCAACATGGAGCATGGTTCATCCAGTTTGCTACATTTTCATATATTAGGATTGAGGGATTTGAAGGATAGCCCCTTATGTTGCCAAGATACCCTACTGATTGGGTGGTCTTGATGGAATTTGTTAGAAAAGTATCCACCATAGTTGAGGCCTACAAGGCACAAAAGAAGATACCTCTAGTTTTGTTTCCAGTATACATGGGCTGGTACATGTGCCCAAATTCAGAGAGCATAAAGCATGCTATCAGGGGGTTGAAACTGATGTATTTACAACCATTTCCTCTGGCCAGATCATATGATGCTTATGGTAGGATGCAAAAGGTATTGGGAAAAGAGATACATCAAAAGCATCTAAAGGACTTTAGACTGATTGTGATGATGAGGCTGAGGTGAGAAGAAGGAAGTATCAAAGGCTCACCCTAAATCAAGTGAAGACATTTGACTATATCCCAGTGCTAGCATAGCTACATAAAGATGATGGGAAAATAATGTCCAATGAGTATGAGGACAAAAAGGTGTATAATGAAACCATATCAGCCCCTAATGTCACACAACAAGGGGATATATCCCTAAATCAAATGATGAATGGGGTGATCCATCTAACGCAAGCTTGGATAGATGTAGAAATAGCCAAATTAAAGAAGAGGGGCGTTGCCCTTACTGTTGACAGTAAGAAGAAGAGGCAAGAATTGTCTAATGAGGAATATGATGATTTCCTCATTGAAAAGAGAAAATCCAATGGGGAGAGATTGCCCATAGAAAAACAAAAGAAGATACCCCCTAAAAGTAAGGAAAGTAAGAATGAACAAAGGGGGGTGATTATAGAGAGGGTCACCATCAAGGTTGTAGGTGCATCCACATTAGCTCAGGTATCTACATTGGCGACGTAGCCTCCACCAGAAAAATTGAAAACTAAGAGAATTCTAAAGCCTAATGTTGAGACTACAGAGATGCAGGTAGAAGGGTAGATCTTGCAACATGAATTGGAAGAGGGAGACACCTTGGAAGAAGAACAATTAAATAAAGAACCCAAAGATGATGACTTGCTGGTAGCAAGCAAGAAGAGGAAGGGGATACCACTGATGTCACCACCTAAGAAACAGAGAACAACCATGAGGGGGGATGTCCATGCTGACCCCATCATGTTGAGAGGAGTAGGTGGTGATGTTTTTAGGAAGGAACTACAGCATGATGTTCCTCTTCCCACAATAATTGAATTTAAAACTGAGAAAGTTGAAGAGAAAACAAGGGAAATGCTTGGGACAAGTAAGGAGCTTCCTTTCTCCCTAGACAATATAGTGGATTTATCAGATGATCAGGTAGTCCAAGAGGTGACTGTTCAAAATATGGAAACTCTGGTTGCTAACACCAGAATGACTCCTCATGGAACTCCATTGGCTGAGATGAGGGTGTTGGAAGAAAAACTGTTGGAAGAAACAAAACAAGATAGTCCTGAAAAGGTGGCACAACAGATAGGACTAGATAAGTTGGTTGATCAGGTTACTAGCCCTACAGCCATAGACTTAGCATATAGGGGTGAAATAAGCCCAAGTAGGGATGATGGTGCACCTAAGGAGCCTAAGAGGGCTAAAGTGGTAGAGCATACAGAGAAAGATAGTACTGCTCTTGATCAAGATCGGCAACAACATGAGACACCCATAGAACCAAAAATATCAGAAGTTCAATAGAAGAATGGGGGTGATCAGGTCATATCAGACGTTGGTGTTGCTTAGGCATAGGGAGGTTCATCTTTGCCTCAAGATAAATCAGGTCAGGAAGACCCCAAGCCACAAAATGTCAATGCGCCTATAGGTGGAGAACATGCAATGACCTGTGATTAGGATACTAATAAAGAGACAGAAGGTATGACCAAGGATGATCTAGGTGGTTCCCACAGGCAGAATACACATGCCTTTCAAGAAGTCAATATACCACCAGGTGAGAAAGATAAGAAAGAAGATGAAGTTCCAAAGGAGGGATCACAAGATAAAGTGCACGATTAGAATGTGGATATTCCACAGGATCTTCCTTTGCAAAAGGTAGCCCCTCAGTAGGAAGAACTCCAACAAGATCCCCCTCATGATGAATTACATGAGGAAGAAATGAGGAAGATACCTTCTCCACCAAGGATAAAAGCTAGTACTGGGGAGTTGGGTACCCATGATATAAACAAGGGCCACCAAGAATCTGGAGGTGACATACCTCAGTGGGTTAGAAAGGAAATACATACAGAACAAGTGTTAGAGGTCCAAGATTTTGATGTCTCTACCCTATTTGCTGAAAGCATGATGAAACCAAGAAGGAAGGCTAGGTTGACATCCACTATAAAGAGAGATCCTACCATAGGTAGAAGGATCCGCACAAGTAGCCCTCCCCATGGTTGAAAAGGAAAAAGGCAAAATAAGCCTGGAGGAATTTTAGATCACAAATGTTGATCTAGGTTTTGCCAATGAAGATCAGGAAGGTCAAGAGGGAAAGGATATTATTGATTCTTTAACCCAAAGGGTGAAGATATAAAAGGAGAAAAATAAAATACATAAGGAGCACATTGCTCAATTGTATTATTTCATAAAAGGGTTAATTAACTTAGATCATACACCAATTGATCTTGTAGTCCCATTGACTGTCATATCACAAGAGGAGGTCACCAAATCGGACCTGATGAAACATGAAGCAATGGTGATGGAAAAATGGATGTTTTCAGCACTCACCAGGGTTGAAGATCTATTAAGGACCTCTCTACAGAGGTGGAATTCTTTAAGTAATCTAAAGAGAAAGGTGGATAAAATGCAAAATGACACAAGAAGGTCATTCCAATTGGAAATGGACTTGAGTGCTCTAAGTGAGATGAAAAGAATTGATTCACAAATTTTGATAAGTAATAAGGTTTTAAACAATAATACTGCCGTGTTAACAGGTATATGGTATGAGGATATCAGGTTTGAGTGTGATGCATTGAAGAAGTGCAGCGGCAAGCTCAGGGATATTAGTGTCAAGCTACACATCATGAAGGCATATGTGGAAGAAACCCTGGAAGCTTTGGAAGGGAAAATAGAGGGTAAGATTGAAAATCAAGATGCAAATTTTGCTATTAAGGCTCTACATGATAATTTCAAGCCTGTAGCAGATGACCCCCTCACCCACTTGACAGAGGAAGTAATGAATAGGATCATAGGTTAAAGTGGAAACATACAATGAGACATTGAATAGCAGGAAAGGCAAAATGGAAGCTCTCAAGGCTAAGTTCCAGTCTCATAAACATGCAATAGTAAAAGCCAAAACCCAAGATGGGGGAGAGGTTGATAAAATAGTGCAAGCATATGAATCTATCAGGACAACAGTAAAGGTCCACATGAAAGAGGATGTTTATCAGAGTGATAGTGATAATGAAAGTGATGAAGATGAAGAGAATGATGAGCAAGAAGAAAGTGAAGAGGAAGGACATGAGTAATAATTATAGATGCATCACTCAGGGAACATAGTCATGGGATACTTATAAATAGTGAGTCATATAGATGGTTGCCAGCTGGCAACCTATGCCACAAGCAAAAGGTTGACTAAGTCATGGGAGATTGTCAGCCATTGATCTAAATTGATAAATCTTGATTGTTGGTCAATTGTAACTGCCTCCTCACCTTATTCTATAAAAGGTGCAGGGGTGTAATCTTTTAATCATTTCAAAACTTAATTGAAATCTGATTGCTGAAGAATTCAGGACTTATTTCAAATTTATTATGAATGTACATGTTTTGCATACTTAATGAAAGAGAAGCTATTTTTTATTACAAATTATTGTAAATCCTGAGTAATATGTGAGTGGAATCTGGATATATGCACTGATTAGCTGCGTCCCTAGGAGTGTTTTTCATATCTACATATATTGTTTTCATTCTTTGTTCCTTTAACATTAGCATCAACCATACTTAGCAATGGAACAACTTGGTGAATTATGGTTTGATTTCTTCTCTCCATGACTGTATCTTGTGTGTGTGTGATTCAATAACAAAAGTTTCACTAAAATTAGAAGTATTCTTTTAAATTTATTTGAATTTGATTACAGATCATCTCCATAATTGCAAATAACACACAATTAAAAGCAAATAAACATGAAATATGCAGATATCTCATAGACAATTGAAAATATAGAGCATATCTGAAGGAAGCATGTCAAATTGATAAATATCATGCAAATATAAATGAATATCCATGAGGAACACATAAATATCTGCTTGTAGACACATCATTTAAACAAATATATAGTGTAGAAGAATGTGTAAGTTCATGATGATCAATAATCAGAAGAAATGATCAAACTTACAAATATCACAGTAATCTTTGGAAATAGAGTGGAATTAACCTCTCTGTGGAGTGAATTTACAAAATGTAGTGCCATATTGATCATCTAAGAAAACATAAGACCCCTTGAAATGGAAAATAGCATGTCACATCAACCTCTAAGTAACATCAGACGATCATGACCTGATCAACGGAGCCTTGGAGTCATCAATTTATCTCAAATTGATCATACTTTACAAGATAATAAAGGTTTGTTGTGCAAATTTTTATGCATGTTGTTATGACTGATAATCATTATCAACATAAATTGGTGCTAGAAGGAGGGCCATCTTTACTACCTAGTAGGTGATTTGGTGACACAGAAGAGGTAATATCCGCGTATCTCTTTACTTCAAGTATTCTGTAAAGATTTGTTGTTTTGAGTCTGTTCATGCTTGTCCACCACAAATATTTCAAAATTAAGCATAAATATTTTAATCTTTGTAGTCGATTGTTGTGATCCTTGAAACATAAGTTGACATTCAGGTATTCTTACTGAGTCTTTGAAATAATTCACTTATGATACCAATATCCTGATGTCCGTGTCTAAAAGTCTCACATCATCCCGTATTTGCATCATTTCTGCAAACATTGCATAAATATCTAGTCAGTTTTGGATTCTAATCATAAATACATCCTTTACACGAGTGTTTTAGCTGATCTTTATAGTAAAACAAGACAAATTTTTATAAATTGTAGGAATCCTGGCTCTCAGGCCAAATACCAGGTCCAGAGATAGTGGACTCTTTAAAGAATTGCCTATCCAGGGACTTAGACCTAGAACAATAGATATTCATCACACTCTTGGTTCTAGTACATCAGGAGCTTCACCAGAACATTCTCCAATAACTCCTATCAGGTTGCAAATACCTATAGGACCACCTATAACACCTCCAATCCAACCTCCACTAGTCACAATGTCATTCTTTGCTACATAGTCACCCCCGACTTTCACTGCATATCATCCTTTACCTAAAAATCTTGACAAAATTTGTCCTAAATATCATCCATATCAAGATGCTGATGATCATATTAGAATGTTCAAGGAAGCCTATTGTAGAGCGAGAAATGAACATCAAGATGTGGTATGCATATTATTTCCATTTTCCTTAGGGGAAGAGGCATATAATTGGTATATTAGTCTTGGTCAAGGTTCAATTGGTTCATGGGCTGCCTTGGAGAAAGCCTTTAAGGATAGATTCAAAATACCTATAGATCCTTCAATGAATTATCATTTGTTTGCCACAATCAAGAGATTTGAAGGAGAAGCTATTGCTAATTTCAATGTAAGATTCCAAAAGATGCTCTCAAAGCTAGTCGCTCCCTATACTGTAGCAGATGAAGCTACTAGGAGTATATACTACTTAGCCTTAGATCCCCTGACTTCTATGTTTATCAGGAGAACACACCCTAGTGTCACAACCTTGGCAGGAGCTTTTGAAGAAGCCGTAAAAGTTAGTCAACAGTTGATTCCTACTCCAACACCTAATATTGCATTTCCTACATACCCTTCTCAACAATAGACTAATGGAACTGTGATGCCTCCAGCTGTAATGCCAAGTCCTTTACAGGTACCTCCACTTAGTATCATGCCACCTCCAAATGGAAATGGCCAGATGGCGCAATATCCAGGACATACACTAGTACCTCAGGTTGTAGAATAGACCAATAATAATAACAATGGTTCTTCCTTTTTTAAACCTCAAACAGAGAATGTAGTAGCCAAAGTTTAGGAAGAAAAGGAAGAAATTAAAGAGATATCAGCACAACTGAGGAAACTGACAACTAAAATTACTCATCTGAGAAGTCAGAATTTCTATTCCCAACCAAATCAGAATAGAGGATATAACAATGACAGACCTGGATATCCTGATAGGGGATATAATAACAATAATAATAACAACAATGGTAACAATAATCCCCCTAGACAACCTAGAGTGTGGAATACTAGGCCAAATAATGGTTCTCTACCATCACCCCTAGATAATTAGCCTCCTAGTGAACCTAAGTAGACCACTAGAGTGAACTTGGTAGAAGTAGCCCTTACAAACTAGTGTAGGATACATAACACCAATTCTCATGCAGAGCTGGATTGTCCTCAGTTCAGGATAGCGACTAGTATATTTCAAGCTGAAGTATCTAGTACTGCAAGTAATCCACCTTATGTTGAAGGAAATGAAATTATCCCCTGTGGATATGATTATGCTCTTGTATTGGAGAGTTTCAACAATCATCCTCATTAGTAGATAACGTCATCTCATGAGAATTACACCTTAGCATGTGAAGCGTTAGCCATGGCTTTTGAAACAAATTATGTTTTTCCATTTGAAGATGAAAATGAGCTATCAGTTGAACATGAAGAGGTGCATGCTTATCAGTAACAGTATCAGGGTAGACATAACTACAACCTAAGGAATAACTCCAACTAACCTACCGGTCCTTTGACTACATCCTTGCCTCTAAATAATTTTAACACTCCTCCTGATCCTAAGGAAAGCAATAACCCTAGATTTCCTAAAGTTAATGCTCAGTACTTAGCACCACAAAATGCAGTGTTAAAAACTAGTAATCAGTCTCTTGAGTCTGACAGATTGGTCACATACTTAGCAGATGAAATGAAAAAGATCAAAATTAGTTTGTCATTTTTAGAACTACTTAAAACCCCAACTATTAAAAAGGCATTCATGAAATATTTAGATGATCCTACTACAAAAGAGGATAGTCAGCCCCAAGGTTAGACTTTGAATAAAGATCAGGTAGTTAAGGATACTAGTGTTAAGCACAGAATTTTAGCCAATATCCAAGCTGTAGAAACTTCACACATGACTCTTTACAAAGATAAGACTGAGTCACCTCCTTTTCTCCTTACCATAAGGATGTTTATTAAGAATTTGCATAATTGCTTAGTAGATTCAGGTGCATCTACTAATGTAATGCCTTTGTCCATATGTAATGCCTTAGGGTTACATCCTGCCAAGTCACTGAAGAAGGTAACACTGTTAGATAAAATAGAGGTGAGTGTCATAGGAGAATTGAATCACATCCATATGTAGTTAGCATCAGATCCAAGAATCCAATACTACATTGATATCCAAGTAGTAGATATACCAGATACATATGGGATGTTGCTCAGTAAGGATTGGTCAAAAACACTTAATGGGTACATGTCCACTGATTTCAGTCACATATGGCTACCTTGGAAAGGAATTCCTAACCAAATAAGGATAGATGCTGAACCTTGCATGAAACATATGATCATTGAATACAATAAAACCAATGAGATCATGTATGTAGATGTTGAACCTGGAGTTTACACCATCAGGCCCCAAACTGTCAAAATAGAGGAGATCCTCATGTATGATGTTCATGATCAGGATGATAATCTTTAGGATGATAGAGTAATCTTAGAGTCTAATTGTAGTTCCGAAGATGATAAAGAAGTAGATCACTTTAAGAACTTTGAAATACACTTGTCCAAAGAAATACAATGTTGCCAATTGCTAAATATGTCTACTGAAGATATTCTAATTAAAGGTTGGTGTAGGTTACATGATAAAGCACATTCTGAAAAGACCTGTGATGCTTTCTTAGATATGATGGAACTAGAACAAGCATGCAGTGAGAAAGCATCATCATCATCCATGGTAAGCTTTATAGATAATGGCAGTGATACTGATTCTTGTCTATCATCTGCAGGAACAGAAGAAAGCACATATCATGATGAAAGTCTCGTTCAGAGGATAGAAGAGATTTTGGTGTGCACTGAGAATAATTCTAAGAGTAATAATAATATCACCCCAGGAACTGATTATTTGGTTGAATCAGATTATGGAATATCTGATGAAGATAGAGATAGTAATTTGACCAAGTTTGAAGAATTTTTATCAAAGCAAATTGAGAAAATGATATTATAGCACACTTCCCCACAAGATGTTCTAATTGAGGGATGGTGCAGGTTACATGAAGCACCACATTCAGAGACTACTTGCTCATTATGTTTGCATATTCTGGAAAAGCAGATGATGCCTTGTTCAAAAGATCTTTCTTCGCATGACAGAGAAGACAAGGGAATATTAGCTTCACATCAATCAGATAAGGTGAGGTTTGAGAAGATTGAATCACCAAAATTGAAATGGATATTAGGTGGTACAGCCACCAGAGTTAAAAAGAAAAGGGAAGGTCTAGATAAACCTTTAACTGAAGATAAGCCATGGATCCTTAGGTTTGATGGATCCAAGTCAAAACAAGGGGCTAGAGTAGGAATAGACCTTATTAATCTAGTTGGTAAATCCTACTTGGCAGCATATAGATTAAAATTCCCATGCACAAATAATGTGACAAAATATGATGCTCTGATTCATGGGATATTGTTTGCACTAAAAAAGAAAGTAAAGATTCTGCATGTCTATGGAGACTCAGAATTAGTAGTAAGACAAGTTAGAGGCATATATTCTTGTAATTACAAGAAGTTGTCTAATTATAGACATAGGGTATGGGATTTGATAGAATATTTTGATGTATTTAACATCACCCATGTGCCTAGAGAACAAAATCACAGAGCAGATGCCTTGGCCCAAGCCATGAGTACTTTAGAGCCATTATTCATATCTGGTTTGAAAAAAATTTTAGTTGAATTAGTGTCAGTACCCTCTATACCAAATAATGTCATTAACCTTCAAGTGTTTGATGATGACCATCACATTTTAGACTTCATATCAAATAGAGATGTGTTTGATGTGTAAATCATAGATGAAAGGAATGCAGAAGATCATACCTGGGAAGAAGAAGAGATCATGGACCTGCCTAGTAACAAGATTCCTAAAGGGATGATAGAACTAGAAAGAGCATTTGATTTAGATAACATGCTGAAACAGAAAGATCTCCCTAAAGAATATGGAGGAGAGTATTCACCAGTCAACATAGGACAAAATGAAGAAAAAAGGAATGTCTTGATTGGTAGGGTATGTACAGAAGAAGAAATGACAGGGATAACCCAAGCACTTAAAGATTACATCCATGTTATCACCTAGACATATGATGAGTTGAAAACTTATGATACTTCAATTATCACTCGTACTATACCATTAAAGCCAGATGTCAAGCCCTTTAGACAAAAATAGAGACCTGTTAATGCTTTATTGGAGCCCATCATTTTTGAAGAAGTGAGAAATTGCTTAATGCCAGAATCATATTCCTTGTGAGACATTCTACATGGGTGGCCAACTTGGTTCCTGTAAGAAAGAAGAATGGTGACATTAGGTTGTGTGTAGACTTCAAAAATTTAAATAGAGCTTCTAAAAAGGATAATTATCCTTTACCTTCATTGGATGAGGTCTTACAGATAATGAACAGTGCAAAGATTATGTCATTTTTAGATGGTTTTTCAGGTTATAACCAAGTGATGGTAGACAAAATAGATAGATTGAAGACAACATTCACCACTAAGTGGGGTATATTTGCTTATAGGCGCATGCCCTTTGGCTTGATAAATGTTGGGGCCACTTTTCAGCGAGCAATGGATATAGCCTTTAGGGGGTTAATTGGTAAATGCATAGTCATATACATGGATGACTTGATAGTTTTTTCTAAAGAGAGGGGAAATCATGTAGAAGACCTCAGGAAGGTACTAAAGAAGTGTGAACATTATGGAATATCCCTAAACCCTAAGAAGTGCATATTTAGGATAACCACGGGGAAGTTATTAGGTCACCTAATAACAGAGAATGGGATCATAATTGATCCTGCAAGAGTAGAATCTATCATGAAGATACAACTTCCTGGGAGTAAAAAGGAGCTCAAATCTTATTTTGGTAAGATCAACTTTGTTAGAAAATTCATTATTGGTTTTGCAAAGATTGTCATACCATTGAATGCAATGCTCAAGAAGGATGATAAAATTGAGTGGACACCTGAAGCTAGAGTAGCTTTTGAAGACATCAAGAGAGCTATATTTGATGCCCCTGTTCTGCTTAGTCTAGACTATACCAAAGATTTTTACATATACTCATTTGCTTCAGAGCATACGTCTGCAGCAGTACCAACACAGATAAATGAGGCTAAAGAAGAAAATCCTATAGGTTTCATGAGTTTCCCCTTCAAAGATGCAGAGCTTAGATATATGGATGTTAAAAGATAGGCACTTGCTTTGGTCTGTGCGGTCAAGAAGTTTAGACATTATATCTTGAGAAGTAAGGTAATTACCGTAGTACCAGATGCAGCAGTAAAGATGCTTTTAATGCAAAGCGAACCAGGTGTAAAGAGAGCTAAATGGATAACAGTTCTTCAAGAGTATGATATGGACATAACACCCATGAAGTTAGTAAGAGGACAAGCCCTGAGCTAGATGATATTAGAAATTGATCCCAATATCATAAGCCAACAATATGTTATAAATACAAAGAAAATTGAAGATTGGTATTTAGATATCAGACACATCTTGATTACTAGAAGATGTCCTTCAAAGTTATAGGCTTCATAGAGAAGAGCCTTGAAGATAAGATCACAAAAATACATGATAAAAGGAGGAATTCTTTTCAAAAAGAACTATGAAGGAATATATCTTAGATGCCTAGAAAGGTAAGAAGCAGACAAGGTGTTGACAAAATTACATGATAAGTTTGGAACCGCACATGGGTCACACTTAGCCACTACTTATGCTATCCTTAGAGCAGGATATCACTAGCCCATTATTTTTAAAGATACTGCTAAACACATCAAATGTTGTCATATGTGTCAGATTGCTGCAAATAGAGAAAAATATGCTGCTCAACCCTTGCAACCAGTGATGGAGATATGCCCATTCGCTCAATGGGGCATGTATTTCATAGGACCTATTAATCCTCCATCATCATCAAGCCATAGGTATGTGTTAAATATTATGGATTATTGTACCAGGTGGACTGAAGCTATTAGCAGTAAGATATGTAATGTTGAAGATGTGGTCAAGTTCTTGGAAAGCAACATAATAACCAGGTATGGAGTTCCTTATGCTTTAGTATGTGATAATGGACCTGCCTTTGCATCATTAAGATTGTCAAGTTGGGCTTTTGACTATGGAATCATTTTGAAGTTTTCTTCAAATTATTACCCTCAAGGGAATGGACTAACAGAGTCTACAAATAAGAACTTGTTAAACATCATAAAGAAATTGATAGAAAAAAATCTAAGGGAGTGGAACACCTTATTAAAGTATGCATTGTGGGTAGATAGAACCAAGATGAAGGCTACATTGGGAAATTCTCCTTATCACCTAGTATATGGGGTGGATCCTATCCTCCATGTTAATCTAAAGATCCCCACATTGTAGTTTGCATAGGAGTATCTAGATATAGATAACAAACAGGAAGTCAGGATACTACAGTTAATGCATCTAGAAGAAAAAAGAAATAGAGAAATTGATCAGTTTGCTAAACATCAGGTTGTTGTCAAATGCTCGTTTGATAAAAGAGCCAGAGTTAAGGATTTTAGAATCTCATATTTAGTCCTTATGTGGGCTAAAGTACATGAAAAGAAAGGGTATCATGGTAAATTTGATAAACTTTGGATAGGTCCTTTTCAAATTTTAGAAATCTTAGGAGACAGTACCTACAGGCTCAAGACTTTAACTGGTGAGGATGGCCCATTACCAATTAATGGACAGTTCCTTAAGCATTATTTTCAAGCCTGAAACAGGGTCATGTAAGTCAAATATATTATAATGGGCATATTGTATAGTTGTTTGTGTAGTTTGTTTGGTTTGTTTGCTTGTCTGTTGAGTTTTGTTTTGGTTAGTCAAGATGATGCAACTTATCACCCTAAGAAACCAAATCAATTTGTTAAGATTCAAGTGATGAGAACAAATTCCTATATAGGTTATGACTCATTTTAAGGAGTATCGGTGATCAGGTCTATGATATCCTTTTCATCATGGTGCCTTTTCTTAACTAACGAGATTTTCACAATGACTCACCTAACAGCCTTGGGTTTGTGGAACACATAAGTATAGTGTTAAGTGAAAAATCTAAAGGGACTCCCTTGCTACCAATACAATCTCCAACCTAAATCAGCAAGTGACCATACCTTGCACATTGAGCTTACATGATGATATCATATGAACAAAGAATAAATACTAAAAATCTAGAAGGGATAAAATTAGGCCATCTAAGTAACTCTACCGGGGCTATAGATGCCTGCTGGCAGTGGGGCTCTACTTATGGGGATTGTATAGATAACCTTGCTAGGGCTATAGACGCCTGCTGGCAGCAAGGCTCTATCCAGGTTGGTTATGAGGGATGGTCCCCAAATATGTAGCTTAACATTAGTTACTCATGTTTTTGACTTACTTTCAACATGAGGATAATTAATCATTTGCAAACACTTGACCCTTTGCTAGCATTGTTGCAATGATGAAAATCATATCATTCAGAAAGGTCATAATACTTATACTTAGAAAGAGTTAAAATGCTATGTTAGAATGTGATCACAACACTTGAATCATTGGAATTTGATTATTTTCTTTGGTGGCAAATTGTTGTGTGCTTGTACAACACACCCCATTTTGCCTAGACAAAACAAGGACCCAACTTTTATTTTTGCTTGTGGCTTGCCTATTTTCTGCTTTGGGGGGTTTGGTAAAATCAGTCATGCATGTAACCTTAGAAGGGGGTGGATTTGCCACTAGACAAGGTTAGTTGTCAAAATTAGTAGTTGCTATTATTAACTTCATGGTTGGAAAATATGATAAATTCTATGCAGGTTTGCCTTTTGGATCACCCCAAAATTGTCTAAGGAAAGAAAGTTATGATCAGTCAAAGTTTGGTCAAACCTGTTATTACCCGAGCCAGGGGTCATATTTCTAATATCAGTCATATTTGATAAGATCACCCAGACTTAGAATCATCACCCGATCATCGCTAGGTATGCAATGCACAGACGTCAAATTTAAATAAGAGCCGACACCTACCTGTCAAAAAACTTTGTGTATCTCACGGAGGGTCACATTTCTAATATCAGTCATCTTACGAATATCACCCTCTTCACAGATATCACCCTACGCCAATATGACAGTGACATCATCCAATTCCAATGAATGAAAGAAATCACCCTGATGATGAGATCATCATCCCATCTGATCCACGAGGGGGGTCATATATCTAATATCCGTCATATTTCCTAATATGACGATGATGTCATTAAAACATGATAACTAAATGACATCAACAACATGATGATGTCATCATCATCTTTTTCCAAGGAAGAGGGGGGTCATATTTTGGATACCCCTGATCTTAATTCCATGACCCGATATACATCATAGTCAAATGTTGACCATATCACCTGATTCTTAGCACATAGTTATCCCGCACAAATGGGGGGTCATATTTTGAATATCCCTGATCTTTTGAAGATCACCCCCTTTAACATTAAATGCAATTAAAGTGGTAGATGAACTCCCACTGATTACAAATACAATTTGAACACTTGGCAACATCTACAAATTCCCTATAGGTGATCGACAGATTTAGTCAAGACAACACATTTTTACCCTAATTTGCCTTATTGATCTGTTTAAGGATAAAATTTTAAGGTCATTTTCATTCACCTTGTGATAAATCAAAACATTACAGAGCTCTGAAGTCAAACCCTCAACAGCTACCTGCCAATGGATCGGATCCTTCAACGGAACGAAATGGGTGATCTTGGGCGTTTACAGTTTTTCCCATAATCACTCATTTAATCCAAAGGAAAGCATTATCAGGTAAGTAACTGTAAATCCACCCCATTATCATTTTCTATAATTCCAAGTAGGGTATTTTGTCTTTACTAGGGCATGATCTTGTGACGATGCATAGAATAGTAAAATAGAGGGTAATATATAGAACATACATGATATGATAGAAATACATGATATTGTTTAGGAAAATACATATGGATATCGTAGGGTAAAATGTATCATGTCTATTATAGGAATCCATGGCTGATGTTAGAAAGAATAGATCCGAGGTTGAGTTCCTCAAGCCCATGTTTGTGCAACCAAAGGGGGTACAATTCAAATATGGGGTCATTGGTGATACCCATCAGGGAGATATAGACCTGGCTGTATGGTCGACAAGATTAGACAATGATAAGGATAATCCTATTCTAGACAGGGTGTGTGTCTCATGTATGTGGCATACAGCTGGTTTTCCCTATGCTATGGATTCTCTGGAATTGGTAGTAGAATGTAAAAGAAATTACAACCCAGAAACTAGGTGGGTAGAGAAGCATGGAAGGATATATGCTAACTTTTCAGTCAAGGGCATCACTACCACTTTCAATTTTCCGGTAGGGAATAAGGTGGTGAATGTGGACCTACGTAAATTGGAGACATAATATAACAATAACAAAAAGAATGCAAGGAAGAAGATGTACCAATGGAGATCAAAGAGCAACATTTATACTACCTCTGCTAAGCTACCAGTACATTTGTACAAGTTTGACTTTGATGATGAGTACCAATATATGATTGCCCTGCTGAGCAGGGTGACAGGTAGGCCTCATGCTAGAAATTTTGAGAATTGGATGTTTGGGATCATCCAGATGGTCTTATATGCAGACAACAAACCACTATGGGCCAAAATCATCAGTGACTCATTGGATGAGGGAATGAGGAGCTTGGGAGGATAGACATGTTTGTTCTACATGACTTCATATGTGGTGTACTCTTATGCATATAGAACAAAATTTCATGCTCTGAAAATAGTGGGCAAGGATGGTGGTGATGCTGATGATGCACACATATGGAATCATTATTCCCAATTGCAAAGAAAGTTATACCTCCAAGATTATAAAATGGTAAATGATGCATTCTCCATGCATCTAGTTAGAACTATGAAGGAGGATAGAACTAAAAGGTTGAGCATGGAAGCTCAAAAAGTTATCTATCGAGATGGAGCATGGTTTATCTAGTTTGCTACATTTTCATATATTAGGATTGAGGGATTTGAGGGACAGCACCTTATGTTACCAAGATACCCTACTGATTGGGTGGTCTTGATGGAATTTGTTAGACAGGTATCCGCCATAGTTGAGGCCTACAAGGCACAGAAGAAGATACCTCTAGTTTTGTTTCCACTATCCATGGGCTGGTACATGTGCCCAGATTCATAGAGCATAAAGCATGCTACCAGGGGGTTGAAACTGATGTATTTACAGCCATTTCCTTTGGCCAAATCATATGATCCTTATGGCAGGATGCAGAAGGTATTGGGAAAATAGATACATCAAAAGCATCTAGAGGACTTTTGGACTGATTGTGATGACAAGCTTAAGGTGAGAAGAAGGAAGTATCAAAGGCTCACCCTAAATCAAGTCAAGACATTTGACTATATCCCAGTGCTAGCACAGCTGCATAAAGATGATGTGAAAATAATTTCCAATGAGTATGAGGACAAAAAGGTGTATAATGACACCATATCTGCCCCTGATCTCACATAACAAGGGGATATATCCCTAGATCAAATGATGAATGGGGTGATCCAGCTAACCCAAGCTTGGGTAGATGCAGAAATAGCCAAATTAAAGAAGAGGGGTGTTGCCCTTATTGTTGACACTAAGAAGAAGAGGCAAGAATTGTCTGATGAGGAATATGATGATTTCCTCATTGAAAAGAGAAAATCTAATGGGGAGAGATTGCCCATAGAAAAACTAAAGAAGATACCCCCTAAAAGTAAGGAAAGTAAGAATGAACAAAGGGGGGTGATTATAGAGAGGGTCGCTATCACGGCTGTAGGTGCATCCACATCAGCTCAGGCATCTACATTGGTGATGCAACCTCCACTAGAAAAATTGAAAACTAAGAGAATTCTGAAGCCTACTATTGAGACTAAAGAGATGCAGGTAGAAGGGTAGATCCTGCAACATGAATTGGAAGAGGGAGACACCTTGGAAGAAGAATAATTAAATAAAGAACCCAAAGATGATGACTTGCTGATAGCAAGCAAGAAGAGGAATGGGATGCCACTGATGACACCACCTAAGAATTAGAGAACAACCATGAGGGGGGATGTCCATGCTGACCCCATCATGTTGACAGGAGAAGGTGGTGAAGTTTTTAGGAAGGAACTGCAGCATGATGTTCCTCTTCCCACAATAATTGAATTTAAAACTGAGAAAGCTGAAGAGCAAACAAGGGAAATGCTTGGGACAAGTAAGGAACTTCCTTTCTCCTTAGACAATATAGTGGATTTATCAGATGATGTGGTAGTCCAAGAGGTGACTGTTCAAAATATGAAAACTTTGGTTGCTAACACCAGAATGACTCCTCATGGGACTCCATTAGCCCAGATGAGGGTGCTGGAAGAAACAAAACAAGATAGTCCTGAAAAGGTGGCACAACAAATAGGACTGGATAAGTTGGTTGATCAGGTTACTAGCCCTGCAGCCATAGACTTAGCATATAGGGATGAAATAATCCCAAGCAAGGATGATGGTGCACCTAAGGAGTCTAAGAGTGCTAAAGTGGTAGACATACAAAGAAAGATAGTACTGCTCTTGATCAAGATTAACAACAACATGAGACACCCATAGAACCAAAAATATCAGAGGTTCAATAGAAGAATGGGGGTGATAAGGACATATCAGACGTTGGTATTGCTTAGGCATAGGGAGGTTCATCTTTGCCTCAAGATAAATTAGGTCAGGATGACCCAAGCCATAAAATGTCAATGCACCTATAGGTGGGGAACAAGCAATGACCCGTGATCAGGATACTGATAAAGAGACAGAAGGTATGACCAAGGATGATCCGAGTTGTTCCCAAAGGAAGAATACTCAGGCCTTTCAAGAAGTCAATATACCACCAGGTGAGAAAAATAAGAAAGAAGATGAAGTTCCAAAGGAGGGATCACAAGACAAAGTGCAGGATCAGAATGTGGATATTCTAGAAGATCCTCCTTTGTAAAAGGCAGCCCCTTAGCAGGAAGAACTCCAACAAGACCCCCCTCATGATGAATTACATGAGGAAGAAATGAGGAAGATACCTTCGCCACCAAGGATAAAAGCTAGTACTAGGGAGTTATGTACCCATAATATAAACAAGGGCCACCAAGAATCTGGAGGTGATATACATCATTGGCTTAGAAAGGAAATACATACAAAATAGGTGTCAGAGGTCCAAGATTTTGATGTCTCTACCCTATTTGCTGAAAGCATAATGAAACCAAGAAGGAAGGCTAGGTTGACATCCACTATAAAGAGAGATCCTACCATAGGTAAAAGGACCATACAAGTAGCCCTCCCCAAGGTTGAAAAGGAAAAAGGCAAAATAAGCCTGGAGGAATTTTAGATCACAAAAGTTGATCTAGGTTTTGCCAACGAAGATCAGGAAGGTCAAGAGGGAAAGGATATTATTGATTCTTTAACCCAAAGGGTGAAGAAATAAAAGGAGAAAAATAAAATACATAATGAGCACATTGCTCAATTGCATTCTTTCATAGAAGGGTTAATTAACCCATATCATACACCAGTTGATCCTCTAGTCCCATTGACTGTCATATCACTAGAGGAGGTCACCAAATTGGACCTGATGAAACATGAAGTAATGGCGATGGAAAAATGGATGTTTTTAGCACTCACCAAGGCTGAAGATGTATTAAGGACCTCTCTATAGAGGTGGAATTCTTTAAGTAATGTAAAGAGAAAGGTGGATAAAATTTAAAATGACACAGGAAGGTCATTCCAATTGGAAAAGGACCTGAGTGCTCTAAGTGAGATGAAAAGAATTGATTCACAAATTTTGATAAGTAATAAGGTTTTAAACAATAATACTGCCACACTAATAGGTATATGGTATGAGGATATCAAGTTTGAGTGTGATGTATTGAAGAAGTGTAGCGACAAGCTCAGGGATTTCAGTGTCAAGTTACACAGCATGATGGCATATGAGGCAGAAACCTTGGAAATTTTGGTAGGGAAAATAGAGGGTAAGATTGAAAATCAAGATGCAGATTTTGTTATTAAGGCTCTACTTGATAATTTCAAGCCTGTAGCATATGACCCCCTCACCCACTTGACAGAGGAAGTAATGAATAGGATCATGAGAATAAAGGTTAAAGTGGAAACATACAATGAGAAATTAAATAGCAGGAAAGGCAAAATGGAAGCTCTCAAGGCTAAGTTCCAATCTCATAAACATGCCATAGTAAAAGCCAAAACCCAAAGTGGGGGAGAGGGTGATAAAATAGTGCAAGCATATGAATTTATCAGGACATCAGTAAAGGTCCACATGAAAGAGGATGTTTATCAGAGTGATAGTGATAATGAAAGTGATGAAGATGAAGAGAATGATGAGTAAGAATAAAGTGAAGAGGAAGGACATGAGTAATAATTATAGATGCATCACTCAGGGAACATAGTCATGGGATACTTATAAATAGTGAGTCATATAGATGGTTGCTAGCTGGTAACCTGTGCCACAAGTGAAGGGTTGACTAAGTCATGGGAGATTGTCAGTCATTGATCTAAATTGATAAACCTTGACTGTTGGTCAATTGTAACTTCCTCCTCACCTTATTCTATAAAAGGTGCAAGGGTGTAATCTTTTAATCATTCAAAACTTAATTGAAATCTAATTGCTGAAGAATTCAAGACTTATTTCAAAGTTATTGTTAATGTACATGTTTTACCTACTTAATGAAAGAGAAGATATTTTTTATTACAAATCATTGTAAATCCTGAGTAATATGTGAGTGGAATCTGGATATATGCACTGATTAGTTGCATCCCTGGGAGTGCTTTTCATATCTGCATATATTGTTTTCATTCTTTGTTCCTTAGAAGTTAGCATCAACCATACCTAGCTATGGAACAACCTGGTGAATTATGGTTTGATTTCTTCTCTCCATGACTGTATCTTGTGTGTATGTGATTCAATAACTAAAGGTTCACTAAAATTGGAAGTATTCTTTTAAATTTCATTGAATTTGATTACAGATCATCTCCATAATTGCAAATAACACACAATCAAAAGCGAATAAACATGAAATATGCAGATATCTCATAGACAATTGAAAATATAGAGCATATCTGAAGGAAGCATGTCAAATTGATAAATATCATGCAAATATAAATGAATATCCATGAGGAACACATAAATATTTGCTTGTAGACACATCATTTAAACAAATATGTATTGTAGAAGAATGTGTAAGTTCATGATGATCAATAATCAGAAGAATTGATCAAACTTACAAATATCACAGTAATCTTTGGAAAGAGTGGAATTAACCTCTCTGTGGAGTGAATTTATAGAATATAGTGTCATGTTGATCATCTAAGCAAACGTAAGACCCCTTGAAATGGAAAACAACATGTCACATCAACCTTTGAGTAACATCAAACGATCATGACCTGATCAAGGGAGCCTTGGAGTCATCAATTTATCTCAAATTGATTGTACTTTACAAGATAATAAAGGTTTGTTGTGAAATTTTTTATGCATATTGTTATGACTAATAATCATCATCAACAAGAACCAAAAAAGATGTCTTTAGAGGAAATATCTAAACCAGTTATTCTATTTTCTAAAACATGGTTGACTGATATGATGGAGGAACTTAAAGCTGAAGGTGTTGTGGCTACCTATCAGAAGAAAGGGAAGAAAAGAGAAAGAGAACATAGGGATGAGTTAATGTGCTTTTATGAAAAGAGAAGAAAGTTTGTAGAAACTACTATCTTTGACAAAGATCCCAATTCCACACTCTTGGATCCTTATGGTTTGGGTGTCACAATTGCTATTCCTACTGATACATTTATGGAGGAAGGACCATCAAGTCAGAAGGTTAATGTGGAATAGGGACAAACACCAAAGGTCACTGCTGAACCAATGTAAAGGAAAGAAATACCATCAGGACAACCTATAATCAAACCTGTGATCATAGATACACCAAGTGGAAAAGCACAAATACCTACTATAATAGTGGATGCTCCACTTGTTGGAGTAAGAAAAAAGTGTGTATCTGAAGATTTTACACCTAAAGAAAGAAGGTTAGGCAACATAAAAGTCAAATATGAGTTGACTGATGAAATGTTGCAAGAGTCAACAGGCTGAGAAGTTAAGAAAGTAAGTGATATTGTGAATATTAATGAAGATAGTGATGATGAGGATGAATCACAAGTTAGAGCTGGTACAAGGATAGAAGAAGGAAAGGAAACATCAAAGATTTCCTTTACAATAGAAGAACAAGATGCTCAGTTGAAGAAGACACAAAGCCCAAGGAAAGAAGATGAAAATGTATAGGAAAACTTAAAGATAGTGGACCCTTTTGGTACACTAGTGCCACTTGAGATTATAGAAGAAGTGCAAGTTGTTGCATAGCAAGTGGCAGCATTAGAGGTTGCAGTAGAGAAGGAAGAAAAGGGAGAAAAAGCTACAGAAGGAGTAGATGTATCTGCAAATCAACCATCATAGGTAGAGAAGGTAAGTGAGGTAGAAATGGTACAAGTTCAAAATGAGGAACAAGCAGGGGAAACAGTGTCAGTAGAAGCTTCTTGATGTTAATGTTGAATAAAGTGAACAAGATAAACAAGAAGAAAGCTCAGATGAGGAAAATATAGAGCAAGATGAAGAGGGAAATACAAAAGAAGAAGAAGACAATGGAAATGAAGAGGATGTGCCAATGCAACATCAAGGTAATATATCACCTCCATCACAACAAAATCCACCTTTAAATCAAAATTCTCCACAACAACAACAACAAGAGTAGACAGATGCAGAGAAGCCTCAAGAAGAGGTAATAAATTAAAAAGGGGTAGAGACAAACAAAGAGGCACCTACTTGGATGGGTTCTAAAGTGAGGAGAGAAAAGATAGAGGTACAACTTGTACCCATTGATATAAAGAGATTATTGGGAGGGCAGTCATAGAAAGAAAGAAGAAAAGCCCAAACTATGTTTGCTATCAAGAGAAATTGGTCTAGATCTAGGACATTGGAGCTAGCCATTCCCCAAAAAGAAAAGGCAAAAGGTGAAATGAGCATTGAGGATTACCAATTGCTTAATATAGATCTAGGACATGTGACAAGAGAACAACACATTGTTGAGTGGAATGATATGAACAAGGTCGCCATGGAAATGATGAAAAAAGATAAAGATAAACATGACTATTTGAAAGGATACACTATCCAATTGCAACAATTTATACACAGGGTGTTTGATCCCAATGTTAACATACCTAATTTACTTGTTGATTTGACTATTCTTTCAAGGGACCAGGTTACTAAGATGGAAAATAAAAAGGTGGAAGCAAGCATTTTTTAAGAATGGTTCAATACATTTATGCAAAAAGGAGAAGGCACAATAAAACAAGAAATTAATAATTGGGCCCTTGCCCTTGTAGAGAAGAATAATTGCAGTATTCTTTTAAATCATTGCCGGTCTAGAATGAAGGAAAATAGCAATGAGTTGAAACAAATTGGGGTCATGAATGAGAAGGTAGAGGAATTGATAAATGAAGGAGTGATAACGCCATAGATGGCCCATCAAATCATGAAATACGAGTTTGAATTGAAGTTTGAAGAGGATATTTTGGAGAGATGTATAGAATGTTGGAAATAGTTCAGACAACTGAGAGGGGGGGTGAATCAGTTGTCCCTAAACTTTAACCTTTTCTAAACCTTTTAAATCTTCTTTATAATCATATTAATGATGAAAACATTTAAGCATAAATCAACATATGAGCAGAAACAACATGAACACACAACACCAAAATTTTGACATGGAAAACCCGGTTAAGGGAAAAACCATGGTGGGGGTTAACCCACAAAAATGCGTACCCTATTAAAAGTACTTAAGAAAATAGAAGGCACATGCCTTCAGGCACACTGCCCAGAGCTCACTGCTCAAGAAGAGGCTCACTACCTATAAGAAATTATGATTTATATAGAAATAATGAACTGAGAAATAGCATCTACATTCATGCCCGAATCAGTCCCTTTGAAGGCTCAAAACTTCTGCTCTTATCTTCAAATTCTTCTCCATTGACTCTTCACTCTATACTCCCTTCACTTCTCTTCTTCTCTGCTTACTTTTGATCCCTTCTTCGGATTTAATTCATTGTGTACAAGGATGCTTTTCAACAACTCTTCAACAAGTATTTATATGCTTCATCAACCTTGGAATGATCAACAAGGTTGGCTAAACTTGACATGGATCATCACATTATCGGCCAAAAACAACTGAGACTTGAATCTTTTTCTACAATCATGCCATGCTTCATAAAAATACTCTTAGATCATCCGCAACATGCTAGGAACATCTGGTCGGCCAAGACTGGGAAGAGCATCAACCTCAAAGAAGAAATCTTCAATCAACAAGCTCAAACTTTAGTGCGAACCTCCAACATAGTAGCCACATGATCCAAAGACCTCCACAAGCACATTGAAATTACCAATAATATTCACTTTAAACCAAATTACTAGAATCATTTGTATCTTCCTCTAGAAACTCAAGAACACTATCTACCATAACTGTCAAACTAGAAAGATACCTTGCAGACCTCCAAACCATGAACCACTAGAGTTGATGATACATACTAATTTTCCAAACATGCCTCTAGATCTGTAGATCATCATTTTACATTACCAGAGCAATACGGACCTCTTTCCTGTCACTTTATCTCTCTTGAATAATGTAGGAACCGATTTTACTCAGATGGCTATAACTTCTTTAGATCTTAATGTGAACCTCTCAAATATTAATTGAATCTTCTTCAAACAAACCTCTACATAGCCATATGGTCCGCATATATTGATCTCCATTAATTTTTTCAATATCCTCAACAGTCTGGTCTTCTATATAGACAACAAAATATGATACAGTTGACATCAATGGCAACAAGGATATGTTGACATCAATGACAACACCACTTAGGCACATATTTGCAACAATCTCCCCCTTTGTCATTGATGGCAACATATGATGTGAAAAACTAAATTTAACCATCAAGACAAGAACTTCTCCCCCTTTCTCTTCTCACTTTTGCAACTACTTTCTTTACTGCTCCCCCTTACATCAACAACTAGTTTTTCACATGACTTCTCTCCCCCTTTGACAACAATGGCAAAGGGCACATATTTTCTATCTTTTCTCCCTTTTGCTTCAGACTAATCCCAAAATTTGCATACTGACTACTCCCCCTTTGAGTAGTACCTCCTTAACATCAATCCATATCACAAGATATGAATGTGAATTCCAGCGGACTGATGCACCTTAGTGCATCTTAGTTCTGATCAGGAGGGGTGATAACCCCTAACTTTTCTCTGAGATACTCAAAAGTATCTTTGGGAAGAGGCTTAGTGAAGATATCCATAATCTAATCTTTGGAAGACATAAACTCCAACTTAACTTCATTCTCATTAACTTTCTCTCTCATGAATTGAAACTTGATAGATATATGCTTTGTCTTTGAGTGCAATACTGGATTCTTGGAAATGCTTATAGCACTTGAATTATCACAAAAAATTGTGACTGGCTCCTCAAACACAATTCTGATGTCCTTTAGCATTTGCTTCATCCATAGAACTTGAGAACAATTATTTGCTACTACTATATACTCTGCCTCTGCAGTAGCTAGAGAAATTGCCTCTTGTTTTTGCACATCCAAGAGACCAATCTTCTTCCCAAGAAGAATGCACCACCACTAGTACTTTCTCTGTCATCCACATCTCTTTCCCAATTAGCATCTATATATGCATGAAGACTGAAATCATTGTCCTTTAGATACCACAGTCCATAATCAATTGTCCCCTTGAGATATTTGAAAATTATTTTGACTGCCACAACATGGGATTATTTTGGATTAGCTTGAAATTTGGCAACAAGTCCAACTACATTCATGATGTCAGGTCTGGTTTGAGTCATATAGAGAAATCCTCCAATCATTGATCTATACCTTTTATGATTTGCATTTGGGAAGTCATCATCTTTGCTTAGCTTGCATCCAGTTACCATAGGAGTACCTACTAGCTTTGAATCTTCCATTCCAAACTTCTTCAACAATTCTTTCACATACTTGGACTGAGATATGAAGATATCTTTATTTGAATGAACAATTTGTGAACCTAGGAAGAAGTTAATCTCACCAAACATTGACATCTCAAACTCACTTTTCATTTGATCAGCAAATGCTTTGCACATACATTCATTTCCACCAAAAATAATATCATCAACAAAGACCTCAACATTTAGAATGTCCTCATGATTTATCTTGAAGTATAGATTACTATAAGCAGTACCTTTGGTAAATCCTAGCTTAAGCAAATGCTTATCCAATCTAGCATACCAAGCTCTTGGAGCTTGCTTGAGTCCATACAAGTCTTTTCTTAGTCTACAAACCATATCTCCCTGATCAGACAACTGAAATTCTTCCGGTTGTTTAATGTAGACTTCTTTCTCCAAATCTCCATTTAGAAATGTTGATTTTACATCCATCTGATAAACTTTAAAATATTTGAAAGCAGAAAAGGCAAGAAATAATCTGACTGCCTCTATCCTTACCATTGGAGCAAAAGTTTCTTCAAAGTCAATTCTTTCCACTTAAGAATAACCTTTACATACCAACCTTGCCTTGTTTCTTACAACCTCACCATCTTCATTCAGTTTATTTCGGAAGACCCATTTGGTTCCAATCACATTTTTGTCCTCAAGTCTGGGAACAAGATCCCAAGTGTGATTCTTTTCAATTTGCACCAATTCTTCTTCCATTGGCTTAACCTAGTTTTCATCATTGCAAGATTCACTTACTGATTTAGGTTTAATCTTTGAAATCAAACAAATCTCTTCTTGATCTTCAACAACTCTTCTCTTAGTTTAAACACCTCTATTTTTATCTCCTATGATTTGATCTTTAGGATGATTCATTCTTACATACTTGGGGGTTTTGGGAAATGTTTGAACTTCTATTTCTTGAACTGGTTCCTCACCATCTGCACTAATCTCTTGAGTTACTGGAGTTACCGGATCAATCTGGATCTGAGTCTGAATTTGTTCTTGCCTTCCTTGACTTTGACTTTCATCTTGATCATATGAATCACATCCGCAATACTTGGAATGACCTTCTTTGCTTTCATCAACTTTAGCATTAGCACTTTCAACAATCTTTTTCAAACTCTTGTTGAAGCACTAGTAAGCCTTACTTTGAGTAAAGTATCCCAAGAATATTCCTTCATCACTTCTTGCATCAAACTTTCCTAAATCCTCATCTCTTTTGATATAGCACTTACTACCAAAAACTCTAAAATATCATATAGTAGGAGGATGACCAAACCATAGTTCATAAGGAGTTTTACCAAAATTTCCTTTGATCTGCACCCGATTAAGAGTGTAGACAACAGTACTCATAGCTTCCCTCCAATAAACTTGAGGAACATTTATTTCCATCATCATGGTCCTGGTAGCTTATTGAATGGCCCGGTTCTTCCTTTCCACAACTCCATTTTGTTGAGGAGTCCTAGGAGTAGATAATTGTCTTTTTATCCCATGCTTTTCACAAAAAGCATCAAACTCATCGGAAGTGAATTCTCCACCCCTGTCAAATCTCAAACATTTCAATTTCCCACCAATCTCATTTTCAACCATCATCTTGAACACCTTAAACTTATCAAGAGCTTCTAATTTTTCTTTTAGGAAGGTTACCCACATCATCCGGGAGTAGTCATCAATTAGCAACATGAAATATCTATCTCCTTGCACACTCCTAATTCTAGCAGGACCACAGAGATTAGTATGCACCAGTTCCAATCTCCCACTTGAACCTTGTTCCTTACTTTTGAATGAAATTTTGTTCTATTTACCCAATTAACATTCTCTACATATACTACTAGGTTTCACAAGTCTTGGAAAATCTCTTACAGGTTGAGTGGAACTTATTTTGACAATGTTATCAAAATTTACATGACACATCCTCCTATGCCATAACCAACTTTGATCTGTTTGAGCAATCAAACAACTTTTGCCTGAACTACTTAAGTGAAATATGTTACCTTTAGTCTGAGTACTGGATGCAATTTTAGTTCTGGAGCTTTCCAAGATTCTACATTTTCCATCCTTGAAATGAAGATCATAAACCTTGTCAACCAATTGTCCAACACTGAGAAGATTATGCTTCAGTCCTTCCACATACAGAACATTATTGGTCCTATTCTTACCATCAAAAGAGATGGATCCTCTGCCACAGATTCTACCAGCTGAGTTGTCTCCAAATTTCACAAGTCCTCCCTCATAATTTTCAAAACTCAAAAACTTACTCTTGTCTCCAGTCATATGATGAGAACATCCACTATCAATCACCTATTCATCCTTTTCAACAACCTAAGCAGCCAAGGCACTTTCTATGTTTACATAGCTAGCAGATTCGGTAGCCATTGGATCTTCTTTAATAGAAATGAACACCCAATCACCTTCTCCATGATTAGATTCATCATCTGTGACTCCCTCTCCTCCAACTTCTTGGACATAGTAACAATTCTTCTGACCCTTGTACCTGTTAGGGTTTGGTTTTGAAAACCTCTCTGAACACCTTGAGGCAAAATGACCAATCTTATTACAAGTAAAACATTTGAGTGGCAACTTTCCTTCATACTTACCGGATCCTCTTGGCATTCATTTGGCAATGAGAGCTTCAAGATCTGTAGTTTCTATTTCAATATCTTTAAGATCCTTTCTTGTCTTCACAAATCTATTTGATCTTGCAGAAGAGCTTTCACCTAGATCATATCTTTGCTTTCCATACACACTGGCCTTGAATGCAAATTCAAACTTAGGAAGAGAATCACCAAACTCACTCATTTCAAATGTTGAAAGCTTGCCTACTAACTAATCTCTTGTGACTATTGTTATTGTCTTGATTTCTTCAATGGCTGCAGCTTTGTGCTTATAAGCTGCAGGTAAGGATTTGAGCACCTTGGCGACAATTTTTTATTCATCCAATACTCCACCTGCATTTCTGATACCTGTCACAAGTTCATTTACTTTCTACATGTAGGAAGTAATGTTTTCATCTTCACTCATTACCAATCTTTCATATTTACCCTTCAGGATTTGTAACTTAGCACATTTAACATATTTGTCACCTTCATACAGATTTTCAAATTTACTCAAGATCTCATGAGCAGTTTACAAATCCAGGACATTTGCCAATTCGGTATCAGATAGGGCACTCAATAATGTTTCTTTGGCTCGAGTGTTGTGTTTAGCATCTCTGAGTTCATCTATATTTGAAGGTCCATTCTTTAGAATCTTATACACATTCTTGGTTATTGTCCAAAAGCCATCACCCATACATTCTAGATGACACTGTATGCGTACCTTCAAGAGGGAGTAATTTGTTCTATTAAATCTTGGACTTTCCTTTTTGTAGATCGACATCTCGAATCTCCTCAAGCGGTCAAGCTTCTTTAAGAGAAACTTGGCTCTGATATCAATTGTTGGAAATAGTCAGGATAGCTGAGAGGGGAGGTGAATCAGTTGTCCCTAAACTTTAATCTTTTCTGAACCTTTTAAAT
Organism: Cunninghamia lanceolata; assembly: GCA_027924645.1. NCBI lineage: Eukaryota > Viridiplantae > Streptophyta > Pinopsida > Cupressales > Cupressaceae > Cunninghamia > Cunninghamia lanceolata. Next base: position 6,236,598 of record BSBN01000828.1, read on the forward strand.
CTTTATATTCAGATTAATGATGAAAACATTTAAGCATAAATCAACATATGAGCAGAAACAACATGAACACACAACACCAAAATTTTGACATGGAAAACCTGGTTAAGGGAAAAACCACGGTGGGGGTTAACCCACAAAAATGTGTACCCTATTAAAAGTACTTAAGAAAATAGAAGGCACATGCCTTCAGGCGCACTGTCCAAAGTTCACTGCTCAAGAAGAGGCTCACTGCCTATAAGAAATTATGATTTATACAGAAATAATGAAATGAGAAAGAACATCTACATTCATGCCTGAATCAATCCCTTTGAAGGCTCAAAACTTTTGCTCTTATCTTCAAATTCTTCTCCACTGACTATTCACTCTATACTCCCTTTGGTCCTCTTCTTCTCTACTCTGCTTTTGATCCCTTCTTCAGATTTAATTCATTGTGTACAAGGATGCTTTTCAACAACTCTTCAACAAGTATTTATATGCTTCGTCAACCTTGGAATGATCAACATGGTCAGCTAAACTTGACATGGATCATCACATTGTCAGCCAAACACAACTAAGACTTGAATCTTTTTCTACAATCACGCCACGCTTCATAAAAATGCTCTTAGATCATCCGCAACATGATAGGAACATTCGGTCGGCCAAGACTTGGAAGAACATCAACCTCAAAGAAGAAATCTTCAATCAACAAGCTCAAACTTTAGTGCGGACCACCAACATAGTAGCCACATGATCTAGAGACTTCCACAAGCATAGTGAAATTACCAATAATATTCACTTTAAACCAAATTACCAGAATCATTTGTATCTTCCTCCGAAACCTCAAGAACACTATCTGTCATGACTGTCAAACTAGAAAGATAGCTTGCGGACCTCTAAACCATGAACCATTGGAGTTGATGATACATACTAATTTCTTAGACGTGCCTCTAGATCTGTAGATTATCATTTTACATTACCGGAGCAATCTGGACCTCTTTCCTGTCACTTTGTCTCTCTTGAATAATGCAGGAACTGATTTTACTTAGATGGCTATAACATCTTTAGATCTTAATGCGAACCTCTCAAATCTTAACTGAAGCTTCTTCAGACAAACCTCTACATAGCCATATGGTCTGCATATATTGATCTCCATTAATTTTCTCAATATCCTCAACAGTTTGGTCTTCTATACAGACAACAAAATAAGATACAGTTGACATTAATGGCAACAAGGATATGTTGACATCAATGACAACACCACTTAGGCACATATTTACAACATAGAAAGTACTCAAGATTTGAAGGAAGAGGCGGATGCCATGGTAAAAAAGAACATGAAGATAATTCAAAAGATTATTGGGCATGAATTCTTAGAGATTCCAGTAATTGATGTAGGTAGAGTAGTACAGGAATTCAGAGGCATATATTCACCATGTCTAGAGGGCCCTTCATCTTATCTAAGTGTGGAGATGCTAGATTCCATCATGGAATTACAAGCTAAGATAAGTAAATACCAGAAAAGTAGAGAGGGTATAGAGCAGTGAACCAGAGTATTAAAGGAGAAGGTTGAATTACAACAACACACATGGAAAGAAAGTCAGAGAAGCACTCATGCATCTATAGTAGCCTTAATAGCCAGGTATACATAGTGCTTGAAGAAACATGAAAGAGATGAAAGTCAGGCACTAGCAGCTATGGGTAGTTTTCCTTTTTACGATGTTTCAAATGCTTTGGTGTTTGTAGTTTTGTATTTTTGTGGGGCCAGCGAATGGAAAAGAAAAGATTCCATATTTGAAAGATCCTAATGGCATCCTTTGCACAAAAAGGAATATTCCCAAAGATATTTTGAGGGGCGGTTGGGAAATGATTCTCACCGTTGATCTTGTGAATTTGAATTTGAGCCATAGATTAAATTTGTAACCATAGCAAGGGAGAATTTAAGTCTATATAAACAACCTTGCTACTAGTGTTTTAATTACACAAAGTTTTTTGAGAAAGACATATGTAATACTTAGGCAAGAGAAGTAATAGACTTTGAGCAAATTTTTGTGAAGTGGAATGCACCTGTGTCTACAGTGGGGATAACATGGAATGTCTAGTTTCTCCCTATATCTATAAAACTCTCTGTGAGTTTTAATTAGTTGTTAATGTTGTCAAAGAATTTGAAGTCAAAATACATTGTAAATTTGAAAGACTTTTCATATGTTGATGCATACAAACATCTTTTGCTGCGTCTATTCTAGAGTGCATTAGATTTAGGTGTTCTTTAGTGTATTTCCTTTGATGATCGCATTTCTATATGTGCATTCGTGATACTGCTCAGGATAAGCATACATGGAATTTACTCCTTTGAAACATTATAATTGATTGATATTTGTGTACATGAGTAACAGAGAATTAATTCCTACAGAGTTAAGCTTTCTAACCCTATCCTTTCTAACTTTTCTCCAAAAATCTTTAAATAATTAGCTGAAACACAGTTATCTAAAGGAAATTGTTGAGGATCCTATTAAATACATGGAAATGTTAAAGATCTTTAATGATTTTCATCAGGTTTAAGTATCAAGTCTGCTTCTGTGAAATTCATATAAATTTTGACTTGAAAGTTATAAATAGTTGCAAAAGATCATTAATTTGAGAGATATTTTGAGATATTTGCATATAATGAATGACAATTGCCAGTAACAAATCCTTAGATTAAGTAAGGCCCCTTGAACATTACAGCTCACAAGGAACAACTAAACTGTCCAACATAGTCAAGAACTGACTACTGGAGCCTTGGAGTTGAGAATTATATTTGTATAAATCTCCATCCTTTTCAAGAGAGACTGAGTTCCTTTGTGAATTTAACTCAAGTTGATTATGTGTAAAAGCATACATCAACAAACATCACAAACATCAACCATTGGAACAATCTCTTAGGTCGGCATTACAAACATTTACAAAATAGGTCTTGACCTAATACAAAATTATGCTAAGGAAATGTAGTAAAGATGTATGTGGATCACTCCATGCCTTAGCTAGGACTTAAACATGATCTTCCATGGAATGACATGCTTCTATAATCTTTAATATATCTCTGCAATTACTGGAATTAACCAAGTCAGCTAAGATTGGTTACACGCTACATTTTCTGGGAAAAACGTCAAACACAATCTCAATTTCTTAACGTGGACCAATGTAAATGCAAGAACACAATTTGGAGGCATCCACAAGCATGTTGTAATCACCAGGAGAAACCACAAAAACTCTAACCACTTTATCCATGAGATTCTTCACACCAGAGCACATGAACTTCACTGTCTTCAACTGTCATGAAAGAAAGATAGCTTGCGGACTGCCAAATCATGAACCATTGTAGTTGTAAGCACTTGCCATCATCCCAGACTTCCCTCTAGAACTACAAAGCAAAATACTTCAATGCGGAGGAATGTGGAGCAAAATACTTTCTCCCTGTCACCAGAGAATAATAAAAAAAGCAAGTTTTACTCTGGTGAAAGAAACTCACTCAAATCTTCATATCAAAGGCCTAAACTCAGGATTCAGCATCTTCAGGCATGCTTCTAAATAAATTTCAATCCACAGACCAAGATCTCTAATCTGTAGGAAATGCAAAGCAATCTTTTGGACTGTTCTTTAGTATGCAACTCACTATCTTTACTGTGATTCACTATTTCCTTTTTTATTATTTTGGAGGGGCTAATTTTCTCAATGTCCTCAACATATAAGGCTTCTAATCAATCAAAATATAAGGATACAGTTGACACCAATGACAACATAGATATGTTGACATCAATGACAACACCGATTAGGCATATACTTGCAACAATCTCCCCCTTTGTCATTGATGGCAACATATGATGTGGAAAACCACAATAGCCATCAAGACAAGATTCTACCCCTTTCTCTTTACACATCTGCACTCTTCCTCTCTGAGTTTTTCACATGAATTCTCTTCCACTTTGACATCAATGGCAAAGGGAACATACTTGCATTCTGCTACTCTGATCCAACTCTCCCTTAAACTCTCTGACTACTCCCCTTGAGTAGTAGGCCATAAAGCATCAATCTTGATTTGAAGGTGGGACTCTAAGCACCACTAGACTGATGCACTCTTGTGCATCTTAGTTTAGAGCAGGAGGGGTGATAACCCCTAACTTTTCCTTGAGATATTCAAAAGTATCCATAGGCAGAGGTTTGGTGAAAATGTAATCTGATCTTTTGTAGATACATACTCCAACTTGACTTCATTCTGTCCTACTTTTTCTCTCAGAAAGTGATATCTTATGAATATATGTTTTGTCCTTAAATGCATCATCAAATTCTTGGATATTTTTATGGCACTTGTATTGTCACACAAGATTACAATTGGATCTTCATACACAACTCTAATGTCTCTTAATGTCTGTTTCATCCATAACACTTGAGTGCAACTATATGATGCTACAATGTACTCTGCTTCTGTAGTGGATAAGGAAATTGAGTCTTGCTTCTTGCTCAACCATGAAACCAATCTATTATCTAAGAAGAAGGCACCTCCTCTTGTAATCCTTCTATCATCAACTTCTGCATCTATTCTTGAAACAATTCTACTTTATCAATCCTAAACTCCAGTTACTCATCATTCTCAAGCTAATCTAATGATCAAATCACTGTAGCTTGATCTTAAAAAAAGCTCATAGCATATTTTCTTCCTTGATGTATAGGAGATCTCTTACTTTGTGTGGCTCTTCCTTTGTCCTTTAAAAACATAATCTTTGTCCTATCTTGAACCTTTGTTGCTAATCTTGTCTTTTCATGTTGGGACATCAACACCAATCTTTTGGCAGGGGAGTAAAGATTTTCAATAAGGCTCCCCTTGAGTCAAAGCTCTAATTTTAGTTTCCAGAGGGAACATCTGCACTTGATATTGGTACAGGCTCATTCCTGACTTCTATTGCATCCCTCTTCACCCAGATCTTGCTCATTTCCCTTTGGGTTTCTGCCAAACAAACTTTGTTCTTTCCCTTGTCCTCTCTTTGCTCTGTTTTCTTCTCTTTTGTAGGATAGTTTCTATTGCTTCTACAAAATTTTGCAACATGTCCAGGTCTATTGCAATTGTAACAAACAACATTACTTTGTCCTTGGTTCCTTTCATTATTTGGATTGACCCTTGATCTGCATTGCTTGGCTATATGCCCAAATCTATTGCAAGTAAAGCACTTCCCATGAAAGAATAGAGTGTTTCAAGTTCATTGTTGAAACCATTCCTTATTTGAATTCTACATTCATTTGCTCTATGACCAATTTTCTTGCAATTTAAACATTGACCAGAGAATGATAAAGCATTTGATTCATTCTACTCCTACATTGAGTAGATCTATGACCAAACTTACTGCAATTAAGACAATAACCATTGAAAGATGGGTACCTTTAAGCATTTGGTTGCCTAACCAGAGGTCTTCTTGATCTATTCCTTTGATCCTAAATCTATTTTCCTTTGTCCTTCTTGACCTCAGAATTCTTCTCTTGACCTGTTCTAGAACTTTCACCTTTCTCAAGTCTCATACCTTCTTTATTGTCAGGATTATTCTCCCTTGCCATTAATTTGTTATATCTAGCAACACTCTCACTGAGTTTTTCTTGTTGAGCCCATGCATGCTTCAGATTAGTTTTTAGATTCACAACTTCTTCTTCAAGCTTTATGTAGTCTTTGATTTTTCCCTTCAGACACTCCTCAATTCTTGCTTTCTCTTCATTTGCCAATCTCAATTCTTCACTATTCTCTTTAAGACTTTGTTTGAGTTCCTTGATTTCCATACTTAACTCTTTGGTGTAATTGTAGACACCCTAAAATGACCGTGTCATCAAATCACTTGCATTTCATAATCTATCTAATCACCTGCATTGCAAACGTTAATTAAATAATCTAATTATTTAATTAATTATCATCAAATTCTTCTAAATCTCCTAAATTCAACATTAATTAAATAAATCCTCATTATTTAATTAATTAAATCAAATTCCTCTATATTCTTCCACAATTAAATAATTTTTAATTATTTAATTAAATCATTGTCACCTTCCAAAATTCACATCCACATTAATTAAATATATCCCATTATTTAATTAATTCAACAAATTCCCTCTTATCTAAAATTAAATAATTCTTAAATTATTTAATTAAATCAAAATCATTCTCCCAAAATCATGCACAACAATTAAATAAATTTATTTATTTAATTTGTTTTTAAATCTTCTAAATTAAATAATTCTAATTATTTAATTATTTCTTCCAAAATATCTTCTCTAAATTTAAATAAATCAATTATTTATTTAAATTGCTTTTTCTTCTAATTTGAGTTATCTCTAAAATAACTCAAGCTTTCTTGCTCATCAATTAAATATTTCTATATTTAATAAAGCAAAATATCTTCTTTTCTCATGCAAATCTCTTCTTCTTGTTTTAAATCACTTAACTGATTGCTTTATTCTTTTAATTGATTTATCTCTTCAGTTAACTTATTCTTCTATTCTTGATAACTCCTCTCATGCAAAAGAAAGCAAGATACATGTCTGCTTTTCATTCGTTGCACATTCCTCAACTTATCTCCTCCGTTGATTCTTCTGAATTATCTGGACCGTTGATCGATCTTTGATGAAATCTATATAAACCCCCCTCATCTCCTTCATTCTCTCTCTCTTCGATCGTATTCTCAGGCATACTTAACAGAGCTTCGAGCATACACAACGCGTCGATTGAGCACTATAACGATCTTTTGACATTGATCTCTTGAGCACTACACTTGCTTGTTGCAGCTATGGCTTTGCAATTTCATTGAGCAATTCTACATTCAATCCAAAGGAAACAACACAAATTTCGGTACAAGTCTTTATTGCATTGATTATTTGTCATGGCTTTTATTTAAATTCGTTTTCTTTATGTTATTGGATTTTTGGTTTTTATTAGTTTAGATTTAATCCATTTTTCCATATACACATTCTGGCACGCCCGGTGGGACCCATTGGTCCTGATTTAATATCAAATTTGTGGAATTTTTAGTTTGATTTCACAGGTTTTTTAACTCTTTTTTTGGAGAGATTCGAAAAAAAAAAAAAAAATTTAAAGGAAGCTTGCTAGGCAAAAACGGAGGTCACGCTTGTGTTCGGAAGGGTCGAGGGACGAAGAAAAATATAAAATTTGACCTATTTCGGTGAAGGTAAAATTTTTTCACCTCTAGCACGCAACCCGAGGCCATACAATCACTGTGAGGTACGGTAAAAAAAAAAAAAAAAAAAAATTCTTTTTTCAAAAAAAAAAAAAAAAAAAAAGCAAAAAGAAAAAGCAAAAAAAAAATCCAAAAATAAAAAAAGCAAAAATAAAAACCAAAAAAAAAAACAAATAAAACAAATAAAAAATGAAGTGTTTTTAGTTTTTATTTCTTTTAGAAAGTAAAACAAAGTAAAGAGAAGCTTTTTTCTTTTTTCTTTTTATTTTTTGAAAAAAAAAATAATAAAGCACCTTCAGCCCAGCAGCAGGTCACATCAGTGACCAGGAGCCAGTCACAGGGGGCTAAGACAGACCCCTCTTCAATGAGCTTTTTAAATGAATAGGCGATTTTCAAACATCATTATCTTGGTCATACGGACACGTATTTCAGTGCTTTTTTTTTTGAAATAGGCTAGAATTTCGTGATCTACATCGTGGTGAAATTGGTTTTTTCTCAAGATTCTCTGATTTTTCAGAAAATTGATTTTCTCACTGCTGTCTTTGTCTCGTCACAGTTTTTTGACTTTTCAAGCTTCATAACTTTCACAAACGGACTTGGATTCAGGTGATGTTTTTTTTGAAAGTTGGTATTTTTCTGTCCTCTACACAGTGGTAATATTTTTTCAAAAGATTTTTTGAGATTTATTTTTTAAGACCACTCATTGGCCTATTCTCAATCTCTGACTTCAAGCACTTGCTAACTTTTGAGTTTGTGTGGACCTAATATCACTTGTTGCAGCTTCTTATTACTCATACAGAGCAAATAGGTGTTTTTAACATGTTCATGCAGGACGAGCATTGAAGACCTCTTGATCTATCTCACTAAGTCTTAGAAACACATTGCATGCTTAAAAGGATAATTGAACAAATCTTTTCTTGCAATCTAAGTCTTAGGAACATACTGCTTTTCTTAAGGGACAATGGACATGTATGGACAAACACCTCAATTTTCTAAGGGACAATGGACATGAATGCCAAACACTTCATTTCATAAGGGACAATTTACAACTACAACTGTGTGTGTGCCTAAATTAGTTGCACCTTATTTTTCTTATAACGGGACAATTGAACCATTGTTTGACGTGCTTGATTTTACATTTTTTGTACTTCCTTTAGAAGGGCCTGCTTTTGGATTGCGCTTCATCCAAAAGGGACGACCCTAAGCGGAGTTTTCCTTTGAACCGCTATATAAAAGGGATAAGGCGAAAGCCAAGTCCTAACCGACGTCAGCCTTACCTTGTGATGCCAAACTGAAAAGAGGTGTACTAGCCCTTTGTGGAAACGATTTTCACATTGAGCGAAGTGTTTGAAACTCTTAGTAGGATTGGTTAAAGCTTTTAGTAGCTTGTCGCATTGCTCGTAAGGCGTTGGTCCCTCAAAGTCACTAAGAACTAATTTAGATAGAGACTACCCGACCTACCTCCGAACATTGTGGTAATCATCAGTGCAAGGGAAATCAATTTAAACCCTTAAGATACTCACCATTGGCTCCCTTGAGAAGAGATAGTATTCCCTTGGACATAAAACTCTTGTGACCTACTTGAGCTTTCCAAGGGGAGGGTGAGATATCCCTACCTATCGTCTCTCGCAAAGATACTAAATATCCGACACCTTTATGGAATGATATTTTTATCGATGGAGTATTAAGCTATGAGCTGATCTACTGCAATGAAACCTTGTCTCTAGGGATAAAAAGTGCTTATTATTGATTGCAACTGTATTAGACTTGTGGTAACTTTGGACTTGTTTGGAGCCTTGAACATACACTATATGTTGTGTCAGTCCTTGTGCCTTTTTTGACCACTTGTTTGCTGTGTTTTCTCTTGCCAAACCAATCCAATCAGAAACAGAAACATCTTTGCCTTTGAAAAACATCAGACACTACTTCAGTGCCCCTGGTATTACAGCAGCTCGCCTTTGGCCATACAGTAGATCGCCTTTGGTACAGCAGTAACCCGCCTCTGGCTAAAACTCTACTTCAGTGCCCTTGGTATAACAGTAGCTCGCTTTTGGTCACTGTAGCTCACCTTTGACATAGCAGTAACTCGCTATTGGCAGCTCAGTCCGTCACCTCTGGCCCATAGTAGCACACTTTTGGTAGCACAGTCCTGCGCCTCTGGTCAAACAGTATAGCGCCTTTGGTCCAGTACTTTGTGCATCAAAGTTTGTCTGTTTCTTCAAAGCATCTCATAGATTCCCAGCATTACATTGTGTCCTAAACATACCCCATGGTCACCACTAGGCTACAGCAAACTATGAAGTCTAGGCAAGTTGTCCCTAAGAAGCACAAGTCACCCCCTCGCACACCACAATCAGGTCGTCTCAACGTTACTCCCAAAGTGACTCCTAATACACCCGCGGCAAAACCAATCAGCTCTCCAAACATGCCGCACATAGATAAACCAAGTAATCCTCATGAGGATAGAACCCCTTTGCTAAATACACCGCAGTATACCACAGGCTTGCCTTCGGATTTTGTCCCACAAGGTTATATCGTAGATCAAACCCCATCTCAAGAAGAGTGACACTTTGAAATAGGTCAATCCTCTCAAGAAGATGGGCAAGATCTTGATGAATTTATACAAGATCCTAGAGCTATAGCTGCCTTTGATAAAATCCTTAGTGAGAACCAGGATCATTTCTTTCGCTTGCTTGCAAAGCAAGGTGCCAAGTTACCTCCAGATTTTGATGTGTCCACTCTCAAGGAGAGCACCAAGACCCAAGAAACCATACAAGCAGTGCAAACCATGTCCACGGCAACTACGCCCTTACCTACTCAAGGTTCACAGTATAGGAATCCCCTCTTTCAAAATCCAATAGAGGAGAGGCCCGTATCACCACTGTTGACTCCTATGGAAATCTATCAAAACCAACAAGAAACTCTCCAACGTCAAGCAGAGTTAGCTAAGCAAGCCACCTTAGCTCGATCGAATGTGCAACCACCTCCCAAAGTGTCCACCCCAAGCGCAAGTGGAATCTTGGTTACCCCATCACGCGTAGGTTTCCCACCCAATTACAATCCAGGGAACACGTATGTAGCCATGCAACAAGGGTCTCAACATATGCCACCTCCTATATCATCACACCTGCATGTCTCTCAACCAATTGGAGTCACGCAGCCCCAACCACAACATTCTTCTACTCTCATCCTCAAGCAACCCCAACCGTCGCAAATCACTTCTACCTATGTTCCTCCACCACAACATTCTTCTACTCTCATCTTCAATCAACCCCCACCATCGCAAATCACTTCTACCTATGTTCCTCCTCCACAACGTTCATCCACGCTCAACTTCTTTCATACATTGCCTAGCCACTCTCAACATTCCCAACGTCAGGTTTCCCAAAGCTATGTGCCACCTTCACAACCTAATCAAACGCACTTTAGCTTTCCTCCCCCCAATACGTTTCTTCAACCATCGCAGAGCCAACATTCTTACCTAGCGCCACCTCCACCTCTGCCTAATCAAAACCCCCAATTCCAACCCAATCTGAACCAATCATACAATCCATACAATCCCAATCAATCTTACAACCCTTACAATACCACTGCGCATGGCTCACATTATAATCTTCCATATGGGCAACACCAACCACTTTTTGGACAACAAGAGACGTTACCAACCCCTCCCACGACTATGGAACTAAAGATTGCGGAGGTGCAACAACAGCTATCTGATCTTACGTTTGGCCACACCAAAAAGACCTTCTCCTTGGAGGAAGTGTGCCCTTATCCTTTTGATCGGTCATTACCAATGATCCCTTTTCCTCAAAATTTCACTATTCCAAAGTTCGATAAGTACAAAGGAAAAGGTGACCCAAAAGACCATCTTAGGGAATTCTATCTTGCTTGCTTTGAGGTCTCTCACAATGACACATATCTTATGCGTCTTTTTCCTCGCAGTCTTGGAGGACAAGCAATAGAATGGTTCTCACACTTACCTATGGGTATCAAGTCTTTCAACGAGCTAGCAGAGAAGTTTGCCACCCATTTCTCTTACAACGCAGAGCATGAGATTTCCATGACGGACCTATGCAACAATAAACAGAAAAATGGTGAGACTTTCATTTCTTTCCTTCAATGATGGAGACAAATGGCTAGTAAATTCCCTTTCAAGATTCCAGAGAAACAGCTTGTTAGCATCTTTGTGCAGAACCTCAACCAAGAGTTAGGTTTCCATTTGCAAATCCTTAGTGCTACAACCTTCGATGAAATCACATACAAGGGTATCAACATTGAGAAGGCCCTCATCACTAAGGGTGTGGTCAAAATCTTTAAGGAGACGAAAGATAGCAATTCGCATCAACAGTCGAATGATAAACCTAAATATTGGAATAAAAACAAAAACATGGTCAATGATGGAGTGGTCGATACTAAGCATGTCCAAACGTTGCAAACACCGCTGCAACTCTCCAAACCAAGTCAAGCTCCACCTCAACAACAGCAGCAACAAAGGCAGCCTTATCAAAATCAACAACGACAACAAGAGCGGCCCCAACAAGATTACCCTCCGCGACGTCAATTTACTCCTTTGGGAGTACCCATCGAATCGGTCTTACAGCAAGCTTTGCAGAAAGGGCTCATCACCCTACCTGATGCTCCTCCTTATGGAGAACCTGTCTACAAAACTACACGTTACAGAGACAATGAGTATTGTGAGTTCCATAGGAGCAAAGGTCATCGAACTGCATCTTGCATGAAGCTTAAGCACCTCATCCAAAACCTTATCGAAGCTAATCAAATCACTTTTGAGAATGAATCACCAGCGCAACACACGAACAAGGATCTCGATATGTACAAGGAACCATTCCCTCATCATGGTCCACCTCCTCCTCAGGATAGAGGTAAAGGTATCAATCACGCTTCCACATCCTTCGATTCCATTGTAGGTCGTTTTGAAGAGAGTCGAGTGTCTACCCTCACCATCAAAGGCAAATCTACAGATTGTGCTGTTACTACTCATCGAGGTCATGTCACCATTCGTGCACCTACACCTAGGCTTCCAGTTCAGTCTGATTATAATCTTGTCGAACATCTAGGGAGAACACCAGCACAGATCTCTATTTTGGACCTTCTACAGTCATCACCTGTACATAGAGTGGTTCTAGAAAAAGCCCTCCAAGAGTCTTCCGTTCCTAACAACATAGCAGTCGCAGATTTCCAAGCTATAGTGGGTAATATTGCTTCGCCTTACAATGTGGTCTTCTCTGAGAAAGACCTTCCCTCCCATGATCCTTGTCACAACGATGCCCTCCATATTGAAGTGCTCATCCATAAGCGCAAAATCAAACGCATCCTCATAGATGGTGGTGCTGGTCTCAACATCTGTTCTTTAAAGTTACTAAAGCAATTGGGATACTCTGAGGATCACGTCAACACTGAGCATAGTATTACAATCAAGGGGTATGATGATGCAGAACGCCGTTCAGAAGGTGTTATTCACTTGCCTATACAACTGGGCCCGGTCATGCTTGAAACCAGGTGTCAAGTTCTTGATATTGAGCTGCCTTACAACATTATTCTTGGCTGCCCATGGATCCATGCAATGAAAGCTGTCCCCTCCACATACCATCAGTCCCTCAAGTTCCCATACAATGGTACGGAGATCACCATCCCAGGAGACCCTAATCCTTTTGAATTTTGCCGTGTCTTGCAAGGAAGCTATAAGAATTGCAACCAAGTGCCTAAAAATGACAAAGCCCTTGAGTCCCCTCTCTATGTTGACCCTGAAACTCTCACGCAAGCCTCTACAAGTGAACCTACACCCCTCCCCAAAATCACAGCTCGCTTTCGAGATATAGGCTTTGGCACTTATGATATCTCCGAACCTTGTTGTGTAGGGCGGATGCCTTTATCTCCAAAATCTTACGGCAAACCACCCATTGCTAAAGTTACCAAAAAAGTAGCTATTCCTCCCCCGACATTCCTAACCCAATTCCAACATGGACGGTTACTGGAAGAGGAAACTATTGAGGACATCTCTTCTTGGCTCTACAAGGAGAAAGAACCAGTCACTATACCAGTCAAGCAATATGGCAATGGCTTAAGGATAGTGAAAAACATGGGCTATAAAGGCAAAGGTGGCCTTGGGAAACAGAATCAAGGCACTATGGAGCCCATTGTGGTAACAAAGAAGCTAGACAAGAAAGGATTAGGATTTGGTAAGAAGGTACCACGCGCCTCGGACATCGAGTATATCCTCGACGAGGTAGCTGACAAGTTTCCCGCCGATTCGACATCTACAGAGGATATCACCGATGACTCTTCCCTCCACATGACCAATCTATTCACAGAATCCTCCATTTTTACACTATCCTCCGTATCCTTAACTTCCACCACCAGCACCCAGAATGTCACGCTTGTCTACCCTGAACTTATTGATTGGGACCAACAAGGGGCCCCCATTATAGATGTATTTCAGAATGACGAAGCTCTCACTGAGTTCATGGGACTTCGGGAAGGTATCCCTCTTGGCGATCACAAGGCAGGTTTTGTAATGGAACTAGAGCCCATGGCTTACTTTGGTGAGAATGCCAAATCCTCTAGTCACAAAAGTGCAAATAAAGAAAGATCTCTAGGTGAAAACCACACTGTGGCACCTCCTGATCATAAAATAGTAAAAATAAAGGACGTATCCAAAGGTGAAAACCCAACTGTGGCACCTGAGGATGGAGGATTTGACCTTCCCTTACCTTCTAAGTATCAAGAGAAATCTGCTCTCCTAGTGGAAGATTCTACAGAGATCAACCTAGGTACAGAACAAAATCCAAAGACAACATTCCTAGCGGCATCATTATCTGATACAGAGCACAAAAATCTTAACAACTTCTTCTTGCAACGAACCATCAACTTTGCATGGACCTATGCAGATATGCCAGGGCTAGACCCTAAGCTGGTAGTTCATTATCTCACAGTTGATCCCAAGGTGAAACCAGTCAAGCAGAAATTGAGAAAAATGCACCCACAGATAGCTCTCTTAGTGAAGGTGGAGGTACAAAAGCTATTAGACGCAAAGTTCATACGACCTATCGACTATTCAGATTGGGTCTCAAACATTGTACCTGTGTCTAAACCTAATGGGCACATCCGCATGTGTAATGATTTCAGAGATCTCAATAAGGCATGTCCCAAAGATGATTTTCCACTACCAAACATTGACATTATAGTGGACTTGACAGCAGGTCACGAGATGCTTTCTCTTATGGATGGATTCTCAGGCTACAACCAGATTAGAATAGCTGAGGAGGATCAACACAAAACAACCTTTACATGTCCTTGGGGCAATTACTGTTGGTGTGTTATGCCGTTTGGTCTGAAGAATGTAGGAGCAACCTATCAGCGAGCTATGACAGTGATCTTCCACGATCTATTTCATCACATCATGGAAGACTATGTGGATGATATATTGGCTAAATCTTCTAGAGCAGAACATATACAGGTCCTAGGACAGATCTTCGACAGGCTTGAAAAATACCAAGTAAGACTTAATCCTAAGAAGTGTGTCTTCGGTGTCACATCAGGGAAGCTGTTGGGATACATAGTATCTCATAGGGGCATCGAAGTAGATCCAGCAAAAGTAAAGGCTATAGTGGAGATGCCTCCACCAAAGAACCTTAAAGCATTAAGGAGCCTCCAAGGAAGGTTACAGTCCATCAGGCGTTTTATATCACAGCTAGCAGATAAATGTCAACCCTTTCAACACTTGCTCCGAAAGGATGTCTCGTTTCGATGGGACAACAAGTGTCAGGCAGCGTTTGATCAACTTAAGGAATATCTAGCTACACCTCCTGTATTGGTCCCACCAGTTGCGGACAAACCCTTGATATTGTACATCTCCACTACAAATTCGGCCCTAGGGGCCCTGCTAGCACAAAATGATGACTCAGGCAGAGAGCACGCAATTTACTATATCAGTAGAACCTTGGTGGGATATGAGCTCAATTATTCACCCATGGAAAGGGCTTGTCTAGCAGTAGTGTTTGCCTCCCAAAAGTTGTGGCATTACATGTTGAACCAACACACAAATCTGATAGCCAAGATTGATCCCTTGAAATATCTATTAGCAAAAGCAGCTCTCACAGGCAGACTGGCTAAATGGGTTATGATCCTTAGTGAGTTCGATATTGAGTACACAGATCGCAAAGCAATTAAAGGACAAGCCCTCGCGGATCAACTAGCAGAAGCACCTATGAAAGATACACATCCTATGGTCGCAGACTTTCCTGATGAGAATCTATTCACTCTTGCTAACTCCATAATGTGGAAGTTATACTTTGACGGCTCTTACACACAGCATGGCTCAGGAGCTGGCATCTTATTTGTTACACCTCAGAATGACTACATTCCAAAGTCATATCGGCTCGCATTCCCTTGCACCAACAACATAGCCGGGTATGAAGCACTCCTCATAGGTCTCAATACAGCAGTTCAATGGGACATCACAGAATTACAAGTATATGGAGACTCACAGCTAGTCATTCGCCAAGTCACAGATGAATACCAAACAAAGGATGAAAAGTTGGTCCCCTACAAACAACTAGTGGATGCCTACAAACCACATTTTCTAGCATCACATTTGAGCAAATTCCAAGAGAACATAATAAAGCTGCGGATTCTATGGCTTCTGTAGGGTCACTGATTGACATGCCTGCAAATACACAGAAGTGTGAATTCTTGATCGAGCAATTGTTGATACCAGCCGTCGATGTTCCTGTTACTGAAATCATCTGCGAACTTGTTGGTCCCAATTCCCCATGGTACGAAGATATCTATGAATACCTCAAGAACAAAACCTTTCCCCCTGACCTATCATCCACTCAACGTAAAACCTTTATCCGTCGATCCTCTCGTTACATCATTCTGGGTGATACACTATATCACCAGAGTCTTGATGGTATCCTCTTACGATGTCTTAACGCGGAAGAAGACGAAGTTACCTTACGAGACATACACGAAGGTGTCTGTGGCGCACATTCTACCGGTCCTAATCTTGCTAAGAAGATACTCAGAACAGGTTATTACTGGCCTACAATAGAGCAAGATGCTGCACAGTTTGCTAAGAAGTGTCTACAATGTCAGCAACATGGAGATTTGATTCACGCACCCGCTCATGAGTTGCAACCTGTGACAACCCCATGGCCTTTTTCTCAATGGGGTCTCGACCTTGTAGGACAAATCCACCCTTCCTCCTCAAATGGCCACAAGTTTATCATTACTGCCACTGAGTATTTCACGAAGTGGGTGGAAGCCATTCCTATGACCTATATCACCGGTAAGCAAATAGCCAAGTTTATCCTAAACTACCTCATATGCCGGTATGGTATTCCCCAAGCCATTGTCACTGATAATGGGAGACCATTCAAGAACCAAGATGTCCGTGCCTTATGCATACAATACAATATCCAACATCGCTTTTCAACTCCCTACTATCCGCAGAGTAACGGCCAAGCTGAGGCTTCCACTAAAACCATTCTCAAAATCCTCAAGAAAACAGTCAATGAAGATGGTCGTGATTGGCACTTGCAACTTAATCCCGCCCTATGGGCCTACCGCACTAGTGTTAGAACACCAACTGGTGCCACACCATATGCCTTGGTCTTTGGCTCTGAAGCCATCCTACCTATAGAGGTTGAGATCCCATCCCTCAGAGTATCCATGCAGGACCTGATCGGCGGAGATGAGTATCGCACTTCCAGATTAGCTGAGCTTGAACTACTAGATGAGAGGCGCCTTGCCGCACTTAATCATCTCCATGTCTATCAAAACCGCCTCTGGCGTAATTACAACAAAAAGATCAAAGAAAGACGGTTTCAAGTTGGTGATCTTGTACTTAAGGAGAATCAGAGAAATCAAGCAGATCGAGAGAAGAAGGGCAAGTTTGAGCCTAACTGGTTAGGTCCCTTCATTGTCACAGCAGCATATGGCTCGGGAGCTTATACTTTAGCTACACCTGACGGCATTCCTCTAGATGAGCCACTTAACAGTGTCCATCTCAAGAAGTTCTATGCCTGATCCTCAGAGTATTCCCACAAAAAATAAAAAAAAATCAAAAAAGTCAAAAAAAAATCAAAAAATCAAAAATCAAAAAAATCAATTATACAAAAATACAAAAACATTCATCCTCTGGTGAAAACCTGGCAAACAGGCGCCTTGGATAAGTACCATAGTGAAAACCTGGCAAACAGGCGCTATGCGTAGAGTTAGCATCCATCGTCTATCGAGTCCTGTCCACTCCTTGTCCAGTTCGCAACTTGATTCATCCATCCATCCGTAATAAAACCATTGACTTTGTTTGCATTTCCATCTCCCTATCTAGTATAGCTTGGAAATTTGTCAATGTCCATCATCGTCATCCCACGGCTTGATCTGTGTCTACAGTTAACACTATCTGATCCTAGGTCAAGTCTTTCTGTGTCTTCTTCGGCGGTCACCCCTACAGTTTCCTCTACCAGAATGGGGGCAACTCTTTCCTTAGTGTCGGTCTAGGATTGGTTCCTTGTTCGTGGTTCGCAGCGCATACTTCAATCTTGTCTCATTTCCACAGGTAACACCCTTTAACGGACACTTCGCTCCTGCGATAAGGTGGTTATCTTCTCAACACTTGTTCTACATCATCACAATAACCAGAACTACATATCATCTTTTCAATCTTAAGGTACCTTGATCCCATGGATATGGGTATGTAGGCAGTCTGGAATACGAAGGACGTTTCCAGTACTCAGTACATAAGATCACCTCTTCTCCTCTCTTTTCCCACATCATCACTCTAACCAGAACTACATATTATCATCTTCTCAATCTTAAGGTACCTTGATCCCATGGATATGGGTATGTAGGCAGTCTGGAATACGAAGGATGTTTCCAGTACTCAGGTACATAAGATCCCCTCCTTTCACCTTGACCCATTCATCACTCTATCCAGAACTACATATTTATCACGTTCATCTTCCATCGTAAGTGTGCCTTGATCCCGTGGACATAGGGTATGTAGGCAGTCTGGAATACGAAGGATGTATCCAGTACTCAGGCACACACGATCCATCATTCTCCACCCGTCCCAATCCATTAACATTTCATCCTTCTAGTCTTCCATTTTTCAAAATCCATTCGCCTCGACTTGACTAACTCAAGCAGCAAGCTAGTGCATCCTTTCAATGCAGTAGTCCTTCACAAACCTGAAGCAAAGAGGCCTACTTCTGGAGTCATCTACTATCCTGCATACCGATTGCCAACATCAGCTAAGTACTGCTTAACCAAGCCCTAGATCAACAAGCTTGTCTTCTACGAAGTGTTCCATTGTCGAGACCAACACACGCGTCTCCTGCGACATGTGGCATTTCTTGCAGTGAGACATTGTCTTTTTAGGTAGATAGCCCCCTTTAACGGACACAGATTTCCTACGATAAGGCTGTTATCTTTCCTATCCAATCTATCCTGAGCAAACCTCTTTGGCAAGAGAATATGTTGGTTGTATGTTTACTTTGTAAGTCAGTCAATTTGTGTTATGGTTTATCTTTTGTTCCTTTTCCAATACCTATTCAAGACTACCTTGATTTATCTATAATCTTGGTATGTTGCGATGTAGTACGGATTGGGGGCATAGTCATTATTTTCGTGTGCTGTGTTTGAGGAATGATCTTTAGTATCTTTCTTAGCATTCTATTTATCTTGTGTGTGTTATGCCCTAGCATCTTACATATTAATAATTCTTCTTGCATTTACATGTATGGAAGTTTATTTTATGTTCAAGACTATGGCTTATTTGCATGTTCCAACAAGGTTATATTATGTCTAAAGGATCTGAGTTCAAACCGTTTGCTTGCAGAGTCAACGTCCACGCACTCAGATATTACTGCACCTTGGTCTTTTATACCTTGGTGGCGAACTATCCACGTGCTACATCAAAATTAGGATTGCTCTTTATAAACAAATGTGAAACCATTGCAACAAGCTCATTCATTTACACCATCCATTCATCCATGGCCTTATATAGTTTTCCAGCAAGGATCGATCAACAGTCTTTCTCTTATGTTCTCTCCTATCTCCTTTCTTCTATCTATCATCAACCCAACCTTGCCTATCTCCAACAAATCTTCTAGTCGAGCATCAACACAGTTCTTCTACCACTTCCCCATCTTCCCACTCGAGGGGGCATATGCTGGGGCAACTACCTACACTGGGGCATCAAAAAAATTGTATTACATCTTCAACAATCATTTTCTTTGACGCAACGCTACATGCTGCATTGCATCAAAGAGGGGCAAAATGTAGACACCCTAAAATGACCGTGTCATCAAATCACTTGCATTTCATAATCTATCTAATCACCTGCATTGCAAACGTTAATTAAATAATCTAATTATTTAATTAATTATCATCAAATTCTTCTAAATCTCCTAAATTCAACATTAATTAAATAAATCCTCATTATTTAATTAATTAAATCAAATTCCTCTATATTCTTCCACAATTAAATAATTTTTAATTATTTAATTAAATCATTGTCACCTTCCAAAATTCACATCCACATTAATTAAATATATCCCATTATTTAATTAATTCAACAAATTCCCTCTTATCTAAAATTAAATAATTCTTAAATTATTTAATTAAATCAAAATCATTCTCCCAAAATCATGCACAACAATTAAATAAATTTATTTATTTAATTTGTTTTTAAATCTTCTAAATTAAATAATTCTAATTATTTAATTATTTCTTCCAAAATATCTTCTCTAAATTTAAATAAATCAATTATTTATTTAAATTGCTTTTTCTTCTAATTTGAGTTATCTCTAAAATAACTCAAGCTTTCTTGCTCATCAATTAAATATTTCTATATTTAATAAAGCAAAATATCTTCTTTTCTCATGCAAATCTCTTCTTCTTGTTTTAAATCACTTAACTGATTGCTTTATTCTTTTAATTGATTTATCTCTTCAGTTAACTTATTCTTCTATTCTTGATAACTCCTCTCATGCAAAAGAAAGCAAGACACATGTCTGCTTTTCATTCGTTGCACATTCCTCAACTTATCTCCTCCGTTGATTCTTCTGAATTATCTGGACCGTTGATCGATCTTTGATGAAATCTATATAAACCCCCCTCATCTCCTTCATTCTCTCTCTCTTCGATCGTATTCTCAGGCATACTTGACAGAGCTTTGAGCATACACAACGCGTCGATTGAGCACTATAACGATCTTTTGACATTGATCTCTTGAGCACTACACTTGCTTGTTGCAGCTATGGCTTTACAATTTCATTGAGCAATTCTACATTCAATCCAAAGGAAACAACACAAATTTCGGTAAAAGTCTTTATTGCATTGATTATTTGTCATGGCTTTTATTTAAATGCGTTTTCTTTATGTTATTGGGTTCTTTGGTTTTATTTAGTTTAGATTTAATCCATTTTTCCTCCACACAGTAATCATTTACTTCTACTATATTCTCTTTTAAGTCCATGTTTTTTTCTTCAGGTTTCTCAATGTTTTTAAGAGCAAATTTGTGTCCTTCACTGTCAGTGGATTGAAATTTATATTCAGATGATTTCACAATATTACAGGTCTCAACTACTGATTTAGATTCAACATTGGCAATTAAACATAGATTCATTTGATTTGTAACAGCTCTGTGTCCTTTCACATCACATTTTTCTTTATAACTGATGGTTTGAAAATTCACTTGTGCTTCATCCTGTAGTCCCTTTTCTTTAGCCTCAATTTTTTCTTTGCAAGGAGAACTAATTGAATCAAAGTACTTTTGAATGTTCTCATCAACCTTGACATTTGTACTTTCAACAATCTTTCCCAATCTATTATTATAGCAGTGGTAAGCTTTGTTCCAAGATGAATATCCAAGGAAAATGCCTTCATCATATTTAGCATCATCCTTTTATATTTCTTCCTTTCTTTTGATGTGGCATTTGCTTCCAAAGATTTTGAAGTATTTCATAGTGGGTATCGTTCCATACCATAATTCAAAGGGAGTCTTTTCATTTCTAGATTTTACCTGAACTTTATTTAGTGTGTAGACATTAGTTTGAATTGCCTCCTTCCAAAATGCTTCTGACAGATTTTCTTCTTCCATCATCGATTTTGCAGTTTCCTGAATAGTTCTACTTGTTTCTTCTATTACCTTATTCTTTGCAAAGAGCTGCTTTTCTATCCCATGAGTCTCACAGAACATATTGAAATTGTTGGAGGTAAACTCTTTTTCTTTTCTAGTCCTCAAACACTTGATTTTCATATTTATCTCATTTCCAACCATTGCTTTAAAAGCTTTGAGTCCATCCAAGGCTTCTAATTTTTCTTTGAAAAAGCTAACCCAAGTCATTCTGGAATAATCATCAATGAAAAACATAAAGTACCTATCATCATGAAAGCTTCGTATTCTTCTAGGACCACAAAGGCTTGTATGGACCAATTCTAGTCATTCAGTGGAAGAATTTTCTTTACCCTATAGAATTCTTCTTGCCTTCTTTTTATATTGACATTTCCTACAAGTGATGTTATTCGTGTAATCAATTTCTGGCAGATCTTTCACAATTTGGGTTGAGCCTGTCTTTACTATATCATTAAGATTGATATGACACAGTCTCTTATGCCAAAGCCAACTTTTATTGGTTTGAGTTGTGAGCCCAAGAATGTCACTTTTTCTATAATGATAAATATTCCTTTTTGTCCTTTTACCAATGGCCATTGTAGCTCTAGATTTCTCTTTGATTTCAAAAGTATCATTCTTGAATACAAGACTAAATCCATTTTTGCATAATTGTCCAACACTTAAGAGACTTTGCTTTAGATTCTTAACATAAAAAACATCATCAATAATTTGACTGTTACCAAGATTGATTGATCCTTTTCCACATATTTTAGCAGTGCAGTCATCTCCAAATCTAACTAGTCCTCCATCACATCTTTCCAAACTTACAAACTTACTCTTGTCACAAGTCATGTGATTTGAACAACTACTCTCAATAATCCAATAGTTCTTTGTTTGAAACATAGCTTCATCGCTGGAACTTATCTTTGAATCAACTTCACATCCAGTTTTATCATTTCTTAGTGAACATTTAGGTGCATCAGAATTAGTATGTAGCTATTCATCTTTTAGCTCCATTTAGGATCTTCCTTGAGTTGTTAGACTCTGTTCAGAGGAACTTGGCTCTAATACCAATTGTTGAAATGAATCAGACAACTAAGGGGGGTGAATCAGTTGTCTCACATTTTTAGTTAATTCTATACCTTAAATCATTAAACACTTGTCCACTATTTGTTATGATTAAATCATGAAAGCATAAACTCATAAACATAAACACAATTGCAAGTTCATACACAAGTGACACCAGATTTTTTTATGGAAAACCCTGTGGAGGGAAAAACCACGATGGATGTTAGTCCACAAGATAAATAAATTATGACAATACCAAAAATAAGAGGCTAACTGCCTACAGGGCTCACTACCCAAATTGCTCACTGCCAAAGGGTTGAACTAAGATAATAGCATCTACTCCATGCCAAGGTTCAGTTCCATTGAACTACAAAACACTTATGCTCTGATCTGCTACCTTACTTCCCTTTATCTTTTCATCTTCTCACAAGGACACATTTTCATGACTCAATTACAAATATTTATACACTACATCAACTGTTGGAACAATCTCCAAGGTCAGCATTACAAACATTTACAAAATAGGTCTTGACCTAATACAAAATTATGCTAAGGAAATGTAGTAAAGATGTATGCAGATCACTCCATGCCATAGCTTGGACTCAAACATGATCTTCCATGCCACGACATGCTTCTATAATCTTCAATATATCTTTGCAATCACTAGAATTAAAACCAAGTCGGGTAAGACTGGTTACATGCTACGTTATCTGGGAAAAACTTCAAACATGATCTCAATTCTTTAATGTAGACTAATGTAAATGTAGGAACATGATCAGGAGGCATCCAGAAGCATTCTGTAATCACCAGGAGAAACCACACAAACTCTAACCACTTTATCCATGAGATTCTTCACACCAAAGCACATGAACTTCAATGTCTTCAACTGTCATGAAAGAAAGATAGCTTGCAGACTGCCAAATCATGAACCTTGTAGTTGTAGGAACTTACCATCATCCCAGACTTCCCTCTAGAACCATAGATTAAAATACTTCAATGCAGAGGAATACAGAGAAAAATACTTTCTCCCTGTCACCAGAGAATAATAAAAAAAAGTAGGTTTTACTTTGGTGAAAGTAACTCACTCAAATCTTTATACCGAAGGCCCCAACTTAGGATTTAGCATCTTCAGACATTCTTCTAAATAATTTTCAATCTGCAGACCAAGATCTTTAATATGCAGGAAATGTGAAGCAATCTTTTGGACTGTTCTTCAGTATGCAACTTATTGTCTTTACTATGATTCACTATTTCCTTTCTGATTCTCCTGGAGTGGCTAATTTTCTCAATGTCCTCAACATATAAGGCTTCTAATCAATCAAAAGATAAGGATACAGTTCACACCAATGACAACATCGATTAGGTACATACTTGCAACAACAAGAACTAGGGTGACGATGTATCTAATGCATAGGACATTGACTCTACAAACAAATGGTTTGACTTATTTCTACTAGACATAATAGAACCTTGTCGGATATGTGAATGGAAAATAGTCTTAACGTAGAATATTATTAATACACATAAGGTTTTTGTAGATCCTTAGATGCAAAAGGTATTGATATGTAAGATGCTAATTCCAACACACACAAGATACATATTAGTCATAATAGGATAATAAGATCATCCCATAAACACAACATACGAAAAAATGACTATGCCCCAATCCATACTGTATTGTGACATACCAAGATATAGAAAGATCAAGGTAGTTTTGAATAAGTATTAGAAAGGGCCAAAAGATAAATCAAAAAGAAAACGACCAACAGATAAAACAAATACACATCCATCATATTCTCTTGCCAAAGAGGGTGCTCATGGTAGATTGGGCCTTATTGTAGGAAAGATATATCTGTTAAAGGCTTTGGATCTAGGATATATGGATTTAGCAGATGTGGCAAGCCGTATGCGAGTAAGTATATTATCTCAGGAGTAGTATTTTTGTTTTGGATTTTATGGATGTTTGAGCTTTCGAAGGATGCATAGTTTACGTTATGCTTGAGTTAGTCAAGTCTAGGTGGTAAGTGAATAGGATGGATTGTCATAGATGGATGAAGTGAAAGTATGGATTTATTATGGATTGAGATGGATGATGGGTGCATCTTATGTACCTGAGTACTGGATACTTCCTTTGTAGTCCAGACTGCCTACATACCCTATATCCACGAAATCAAGGCACATTAAGATGTGGGTGGTGATGATATTTAGTTTTGATTTTGTGATGATGATATGGGATGAGATGGATGAAACATGTTTATGGAAAAATGTGTGAAAGTGTGACAATTTCCATCGAGTCAAAACAAGGATCCATTCCTAGACTGAGGTTAAGGAAACATGTCCCCATTCAAGTAGAGGTTTTATTATGGAGAATAGATTGACCATGGATGGACTGACAATGGATGAATAGTGGATGAACTAACCATGATGGAGCTAAAAGATAACACTTGAAACTAACAATTTCCAAGCAATGATAGATGGGTATGTGGAAATGTAAAGGTCAATACTTTTATTATGGATGGATTGGGCTTTATTATGAGATGAGATAAATGGAATGGATGGAGGACCTAATAGATGGTGGATGCCGACTTTTACACATAGCACCTATTTGCCAGGTTTTCACAATGGTACTTATCCAAGGCACCTGTTTACCAGGTTTTCACCAAATTGGTTTTTTTCTATTTTTTCAAATTTTTTAATTTTTCTATTAGGGATATGTTGAGGATTAGACATAGAAATTATTAAGATGAACACTATTGATGGGCTCATCTAGAGGAATTCCTTCAGGTGTTGAAAGTGTGTATGCACTTGATCCATAGACTGTTGTGATAACAAAAGGTCCCAACCAATTAGGCTCAAACTTACCCTTTTATCTTGATCCTGTTGATTTCTCAAATTTTCCTTAAGGACAAGATCACCCACTTGGAACCACATTTCCTTGATCTTCTTGTTATAATTACAAAGAAGGTGATTTTGGTAGGCTTGGAGATGATTCATTTATGTGAGGTGCCTTTCATCTAGTAACTCTAGCTCGTGAATTCTAGCCATTTTGTACTCCTCATTAATAAGATGTTGCATGGAGACTCGAAGGGATGGGATCCCAACCTCAATAGGTAAAATAGACTCGGTGCCGTAAACTAAAGCATATGGGGTGGCATCGATTGGGGTTTGGATGCTTGTGTGATATGCCCATAAGGCAGGATTCAGCTGCAAATGCCAAACACAACCAGATTCATTGACTATCTTTTTAAGGATCTTTAGGATAGTTTTGTTTGAAGCCTTAGCCTGGTCATTGCTCTATGTATCATAAGGCATGGAGAAATGATGATGGATATGGTACTGAGTGCACAAGGCACAAACATCCTAGTTCTTAAAATGTTTTCCATTATCAGTTACTATAGCCAAGGGGATATAGTACTGGCAAATAATATAGTGTAAGATGAACTTATCTGTTTGTTTTCCAGTAATGTAAGTCATGGGGATGGCTTCTACACACTTCGTGAAGTACTCATTGGTAGTGATAATGAACTTGTGGCCATTGGAGGATGAGGGGTGGGTTTTGCCCATGAGGTCGAGTCCCCATTGTGAAAATAACCAGGGAGTAGTAATCAGTTGCAACTGATGTGTAGGTGCACGGATTAGATCTTTGTGTTGTTGGCACTAAAATAATCTCTTGGTGAATTGATGAGCATCGTGTTCCATTGTAGGCCACTAATATCACATATGGAGCAACTTCTTCACTACGTTAAGACCAGTGGAATGTGCTCCACAGACACCTTCATGTACGTCTCTTAAAGCAATGTTAACTTCTTCTGAATTTAGACAGCTAAGGAGGATACCATCAAGACTCCTACAGTATAATGTATCACCAAGGTTAGTAAAATGAGAGGCTCAAAGGATGAATGCCTTCTTTTGGGTGGAGGTAAGGTTTGGTGAAAGGGTGTTATCATGAAGGTAGTTATAAATGTCTTGGTACCATGGCGAGTTGGGACCAACAATTTCACATATAATCTCAATAGGTGGAACATCAATGACTGGTATCAGAAGTTGTTCAACCAAGAACTCAGAATGGTATGTATTTGCTGGCATATCCAAGAGGGATCCAATAGCCACCATTGCATCAACAGCCTTGTTATTTAATCTAGGGATCTATTGAAAGGATAGTCTAAAAAAGTGTTGCTTGTGTATACACCTAAAAATGGATAAGTCAAATTAAATAAATATTTAATATTTATTTTATTCTCATTCGTTTATCAATGAATAAATTCACTAATTTATTTATATGATTCACATCATCATAATTCTACAAGAAAACAATTTATAAATTCTTCTAATGTCATCCCTAATTAAATAATTCTAAATTATTTAATCAATCATCATATCCCAAAGTCAAAAGTCCATAATTCCACATCATCTAATCCACATCATCCAATCCACCTCATCATGTTGCAAACATAATTAAATATTTTAATATTTAATTATCTATTTATCCTCACCCACATGTCCTATTATTTCTCCAACCATCCCTATTCTCATGAGCATGGTCTCTCCATGTCATCCTAGACAAAAGACACCTTGAGACACTTGTCCCATAAGTCCCTATATTCCTTCCAACCATCCTACAAACAAGGTCTCCTTTGATCTTCACTCTATGGTCTTGATGAGCCTTGTGACATGTGGCCTCATGTCACACCTTTCTCTCCACCTTGTCAATGTGAGAGGAATATCTTCCATATTTTTCTCCCTCATCCCAACCAATTCGATCTCCACCGTACACATCACAAGACTTCTTCTCCACCGTTGGGATCATGACACTTGGAATTGGCCCCTCCTTGGCCTATAAAAGGAACCCTCATTCCCTCATTTCAATGATCCAAGAGCTTTTGTAATCTTACTCTGCATAAATTCTACCAACGTGGCTTTGGTAAAGTATCCTCATTGCACTTGCATAATCTCATTATCATCACAATCATCCAACCATGTCTCCATATCTCCATTATTCACCTTCATAGAGTTGCATTGTTAGTTTAGTCTTCATTGCATTATCCATCTACAACCATTCTCCTATTGTCATCTTCAATAGAAAGGAAGTACATACTTCTGAGACCTCAACTCATTCATAAGATCAATACAAGATACACAATAATGGAAGCTACGAGGTGAATCAGTCTACGAAGGTAATATCTTTATTTATTGTATTTGCATCAATTTCATTGAGTTATTAGATAGTAAGTAGTTTAATATTGTTGTTCATATTTCCTCTAACACTTTTGGTGTCCACCGTGGGGCCTAGCCTTGTTTTTAATCTCCATTTGAGTGTTTTTGTGAAGCTACTATTGTGACAAGTTGTTTTGGCACATTCACATTCCAGTCCTGTGCATTCATAGATTCCTACAATGCATTCACCTTTCTGTACATTTAAGTTGTCCTTTCATGCATTTATCATTTTTTGCTGCGCATCCATGATTCTACGCATTTGCCCCATAGTCCTACATATTTACAACATATTCCTACACATTCGTGATTCTGTGCATTTGTTCTATAGTGCTATGCATTTACAGTCTATTCCTGCGCATTCACATTTTGATAGAAAGCTGTATTGCTTTGCAAGGCTTTTCCATACTAATTCTTCTTGCAGGGGTAGGATCTTGGTTTAGTCATTTAGCTGCATTGTAAATTCATCTCGATTTAATTAGGAGGAAAGTAATCTGATATCTTCATGCAAATTTTCACCTAGATCTAATTAGGAGGAAGTAAATTGTATTGTTGCATTACAACTCGCACATAGTCCCAACCTAGGTGGATAAAAATGAACAAATTTTCATTTTGCTATCTTGCACTACAAACTCTCATTTAGCTTAAATTGGGGAAAGTAATTTGTTTGATTCTTCAACAACAATCTTCACATAGATTTGTTTAGGAGGATAAAAATTAACCATCTTTTCAAAGTTTTTGCTATCTTGTCAATTTCTTGTGCTTGGTAGAGTAAAACACACTTAGTTTTAACTCTAGGAGGATAAAGAAACAGTATATTATTTGTTTGAAAATGGTGATAGGACTATGCTCTCCCCTTTTTGGGTGATCAAAATGCCAAACTCATCATTTTATCTGTGTAACCTTTAGAAGAGGTCTGCCCTTGGGATTGTGTTTCTTCCAAGTGGGACGACCTCGAGCGGTAACGGGATAAAGCCAAGCCACTTCCAAGCCACTTTAAATAAATTATGTTTGTGATGAAAGGCACAAACAATGGGTGCTATTGTGTTATACTGACAAAAGTTTCCCATAGTACCCTTGTGGTGTGTTTAAATCTGTTGAGCCTAACCTCTTCAAACTAGGAAGCCTCCATAACAGAGCGAATTGATGCACATATAACCACCTAAATGGATGCCCAAACTAAAAGCCAATTATTTTAGAAAGACAAAAACCCCTATTTGTTGACGTAGGAGGTCAGACCTCTGAATCTGTCCAACATAATACACTCATTTAGTGTGGAGACAGAAAATCCAACTCTTCGAAGGGATTGTAACTTGGTATGAGTGAGGAGTGCACTATAAGGGGGAGCTGATGCTACTAAGTTACTAATTGTCTACCTTTATGTAAGTGACTAAAGTAAAATCCAAGTTGGAATTTGATAAATATTGCCCTTGTCATCCTTAGGATTGTATTTGTTTGTTTTACATTTATCAAAAATTGTATCAAATAACCATGGAAACCTCTTGTTTACTGTGTTTTCTAGAAATAACTTGAGTTAAGACAATACCACAAACTTAGAGTAACTTAGGAAAATGTGTAAAAACAAGACAAACTAATAAACTAAAACAAAAGACAATTTCTACAGTCCTACACATACACCAAATCCTATTGCGCATTCATACAATATTGCTACACATTCATACCATATTGTTACACAAACACAAAATTGTGCATACAAACCACAGTGTTATGCATTTAAAATACAGTCATGCACATACAAAGCTGCGCATCCATCAGACAGAGTTGCACATTTACCATTTCTTCCTCCACATTTGACATTGTGCATCCACAATAGAGAGTTGTTCCGTACAATTTGAGACAAAAGTGAAACTATTTGTAGATACCCTTTTTGCTCTAGTATACACTTGGAAAATAAATTCAACCTTCCAGTCACATCCTCATACCATTTTCACAACATCACCTTTGCATACCATTATCTTACTATACAAACACATCAAACCAAACCAAAACTTGCATCAAGGCATAATTGATACTCTATCAAATTCAAACAATATCTAGCTAGTTTCATAACAGGATTCCAATCATCCTTCACATCGAAACTATACTTGTGTATCTTGATAAAAGAATAGTCTACATCAATAGTGGAGATCATCTATCCCTATTTTGACTACCTTCTATATCGATACTTCGATTGCTATTACCACTATAGCTCAAGAACACCTTATTTGGACAACATAAAATTAATATAAAACCTTAGCAAAAACTAGTCTAAACATATCCAATCAAGTTCACCTCATATCATATCATATCAAAACATCAAACCAAGTCCACCAAGTTTCACAATCCAACCTCACCCACATCTCAAACTTGCATGGTTCAAATTAGGTCCCAAGTGAAACAAAAGCAAGAAATTGATCCCTTTCGCAATAGTGGGCACAATTCTGATGAAGAGGAAATTAACCAAGAGGAAATCTTTAAACACCTCCAAGATCCAAAATTTCAAAAGATAATGGATAGGGTCATTGCCACAGATCCTCATAAATGTTTTCTTATGCTAGCTCAACAAGGAGCTAAGTTGCCCTCAGATTTTGATGTCTCAAATCTAAGAGAGAACAACTCCTTAAATGAAGCTGAGCCTTCAAAAGATGGCTCCAAAAATGACAAAGATGGCTCCAAAAATGACAAAGATGCCTCCAAAACTAACAAAGATGCTTCTAAATCAGAAAAGGCTAAGGATACACGCAATCCCTTGGACACATTAACAACACAAATCCAAGCCTTGCAACAATAGTTGGTAGACATCCAAAGTTGGACAACCACAAAACACTACTCCCTTGAGGATATCTCACCTTATCCCTTTGATAAATCTTTGCTCATGATACCTTTTCCCTCAAGGTTTGAGGTTCCAAAATTTGACACATAAAGAGGAAAAGGTGATCCAAGAGATCATATAAGGGAATTTAGTGCCGCATGCCTATAAGTCACACACAATGAAACATATCTTATGTGACTATTCCCAAGAAGCTTAGGAGGACAAGCTATGGAGTGGTTCTTATGTCTACCTCCCGACATCCACACTTTTGATGAACTAGTAGACAAATTTGTCACAAATTTCTCATACAATATCGAACATGAAATCTCCATGTTGGATCTTTGTAATACCAAACAAATAGGGGGAGAATCCTTCGCCTCTTTCCTACAAAGATGGAGACAACTTGAAAGCAAGTGTCCCTACCACATACTGAAGAAGTAAATGATAGAAATGTTTGTTCACAATATATCCATGGAACTAAGCTATCAAATCCAAATACAATGTCCAACTACTTTTAGTAAGGTCATTGAAATGGGGCTACTCATCGAGAAAGCCTTGATAGAAAAGGGGCAAATTAAGCTATACAAAGACACCCCTAGTTTAAGCAACAATGTGGACAAGTCATGATTCTAGACAAAGAACAAACCTATTGTGAATGATGGTGTCGTGGATGATAAATGTGTAGTACAAAACAACCAATCTTCAATCTATCAAACCCACAAAAGAACACACCATCCACCAAGCCTCAAAGTAATAAACAAAGACCAACCAACTTTCCTCCTAGAAGAAAGTTCACACCCCTTGGGGAGTCACTCGAATCTTCCCTTTGGAAGTTAATAGAGGGAAACCTCATAACACTTCCACTGGTGTGAGAGTATGAACCAAAATTTAAACCCTCTTGGTGGAGTGATTCTGACTTTTGCAAATATCATAGAAACAAAGGGCATAAAACTAATGACTGTCAAAAAATCAAAGATGTCATTCAAGACTTACTTGATCAAAAACAAATATCAATTAAAGGGCATACCTCTAATGATGAGCATATAGCATTCAAGAATCCTCTTCCTCACTATGAAAAAGGAGGACCATCCAACCAAAACAACGGTGTAGATAAAGTAAACTATAATAATGTTTCTTATGAGTATAGCGTTAATCATATCTCACAAAGTGATTCACACATCAATGTGATCACCATCAATAATAAACCTGACTGTAATGTGACCACTCGTCATGCAAACATTACTCTACAAGGGGCTCCATCAAAATCAGCCTCCACATTGAACCAATACATCATCCTTGACCAACTCCATAAAATACCTGCACACATATCCATTTTGGAGTTATTGCGTCTATCCCCATCTCACAAAGCCATCTTAGAGAAGGCCCTCTTGGAAACAATTGTTCCTACAAACCTTTCTCAAGAGCAATTCCAAGCTATGGTGGGTCATCTAACCACACCACATTTCTTATCTTTGACAGAGAAATATGATATGTCCATCAACCAACCACACAATGCATTCCTCCATATTGAGGTCCAAATCCACAAACACTGAATAAAATGGGTCCTAATAGAAGGAGGGGCTGGTTTAAACATATGCATGTTAAAGTTAATCCTTAGATTGGGGTTTTTAGAAAATGTCACTAATCCTAAAAAGAAAATAACTATCAAGGCATATGATGAAGAAGAGAGAACTTCTAAAGGAACTATGGTCTTGCCAATACGAATTGGACCAGTAGAGAGAGATGTTGTGTGCCAAGTTCTAGACATGGAACTAGCATATAACATTCTTCTAGGTAGACCTTAGATCTATGCGATGGAGGCTATTCCATCAACATACCATCAATGTCTCAAGTTCCCACACAATGGCCAAGAAATTACCATACAAGGTGACCCTACTCTATTCCAGTATTGCAACACCATCCAATCAAAACCAAAAGTTGTAATCCCCACCAATCGAGCATCTTCTTCTTCTTCAAACCATGTGGATCCAAGTTCTCTGGTTTCTACCTCCAAAACATCATAGCTTAAAGTTAAAGTCAAAGACAAGGGTCTTGAAGAGTATGTCATTGAGCAATCTTTTTGTCTAGCATAGTTGCCTATATCACCAAAATCCTATGGAAAGTCATCCATGAACAAGGACAAGTCATTGGAGACTTCTAAGGGTCCTTTCATTAGATGGGGAAACCTATCAGATTAGAGTGATGAAAAATATGTCTTACAGTGGCTTTACAAAGATGAAGATAGTGAAACCACACCAAATGACCATCAACCTAAGCTACCCACTGCACAATATGGTCAAGGGTTTTCTATTTTACAAAGGATGGGATATGAGGGACATGGTCCCATAGCATTAAGGAAAGATAGTCTCATAGAACCAATCCAACCCTCTACCTCCACAGCCTGAGACACTACTAGGTTGAGATACAAGGGTAAAGAGAAGATCAAAGGTAAGGAGAAACTCCAAGCAAAAGACAAAGAAACAACTACCACTAACCTAGTGGAACAAATTCATTGCTTACAAGAAGCTAGTAAAATAGATTCCAATGAGTATGAATGGGACAGCCTCTCAAAAATGTCTTGTGAAGATAAATGGGTTGACGTGGTTCAACAATATAGCTCTACTCATATGACATATGAGGGACAAAGATCTAGGGCTAGATCACTAGAGTTTGATCCGCAATATGACGAAAGTGAACTTCATGAGGAGAGTAGGATGTCACACATGACGAACCAACTTGAGGAGAGTACCATAATAGACCTCATCAATACCTCTACCTATTCAAATGACTCCTCTGTTCTAACCATCACCACCCTTGAATCAGATCAACCAAATGATCCATTACCCCTAGTGCATCCTGAATTGATAGAATATGATCTACCAAACACCCTTGACCTAGATACATTCCAAAATGATGATGCTATCATCGATTATCTAGAGCTTAGGGACCATTTACCCATAGGGGACCACAAGGCTGGCTTCACCATTGAACTTAACAATGTGGCATACTTTGGAGAGAGTGCCAATCCTTTTAGTCACAAAAATATAAAAATAAAAAGAAGATCTAATGGTGAAAACCACTCTACGGCAGTGTTAGATCACAAAAAAAGAAAAAAGAAAAGATGTATCTGATGGTGAAAACCTCTCTGAGGTGCCAACAGATGAAGGGATTGACACTCTCCCCTACCATGCACATCAGGAGAGATCTTTGGTATTGATTGAACCAGCTCAACTAGTAAACATTGGCATAGAAGAGAACCCAAGGATCATACACCTAGTTGAGTCATTATCTAAACAAGAGAGAATAGAATTCATGGAATTATTCAAAAGAAAGCAAATAAATTTTGGTTGGTCTTACACTGACATGCCTGGGCTGGGTCTTGATCTTATCATGCATCATCTTTCACTAGCTCCGGGAGCTAAGCTAGTTAAACAGAAACTGAGAAAAATGCACCCACATATAGCATTAATGGTCAAAGAGGAACTAAAGAAAATGCTAGATGTGGGGTTCATCAGAGCCATCAATTATCTAGAATGGATTTCTAACATTGTACCTATTTCCAATCTAGATAAGCAGATCAGATTGTGTAACGACTTCAGAGATCTAAACAAGGCTCGTCTAAAAGATGACTTTCCTCTGCCAAACATAGATATCACTGTTGATCTAACAATAGGGCACACCATGTTGTCATTAATGGATGGGTTCTCTGGCTATAACCAAATCAA
Source organism: Cunninghamia lanceolata (assembly GCA_027924645.1). NCBI lineage: Eukaryota > Viridiplantae > Streptophyta > Pinopsida > Cupressales > Cupressaceae > Cunninghamia > Cunninghamia lanceolata. The sequence goes on from BSBN01000828.1 coordinate 6,270,747, forward strand.
AATAGCATTGGAGGATCAGCACAAAATAGCATTCACATGTCCAAGGGGTACCTATTGTTGCTGCATCCTACCATTCAGACTAAAGAATGTGGGGGCAACATATCAGCGGGCAATGACTACGATCTTTCATGACATGCTGCACACCATCATGGAATATTACATCAATGATATCCTAGGTAAGTCACTCACCAGATAAGGACATCTTCAAGTCATGGACAAGATCTTCACAAGACGAGCAATTTAGTGTATGATTAAATCCAAAAAAGTGTGTTTTTAGAGTCACATCCGGTAAACCCCTTGGATATATCATATCAGCTAATGGAATAGAGGTGGACCTAGCCAAGGTAAAGGCAATCATGGAAATGCCACTACCTAAGAATCTGAGTTAGTTACGGTCTCTACAAGGAAAGCTGTAGTCCATCAAAAGGTTTATCTCTCAACTAGTAGATAAGTCTCATCCATTCACACATCTCTTACACACAAACATTCCATTCAAATGGGATGACTTGTGTGAGCAATCATTTTATCATCTAAAGGAGTATCTAATGAACCCACCAATCTTGATGCCTGATTTAGGGCAAGCCACTGCTACTCTACATCTCAGCTACACAAACAACTCTTGGAGCTCTACTAGAACAACAAAACCATGAAGGAAAGGAGCAAGTAATCTACTACATCAATTGGACACTAGTAGGTTACGAGCTGTAGTATACACCAATTGAAAGAGCATGCCTTACAGTTGTCTTTGCTTCACAAAAGTGGAGACACTACATGCCCTCACACTCTATCAAGCTAGTGGCGAAGATTGATCCATTAAAATACCTACTCAAAATAATCTACTCTAACAGGTAGAATATCTAAATGGGTTATGATACTCAGTGAATTTGACATTGAGTATATAGATAGAAGAGAAATAAAGGGGCAGGTCATTGCAGATCAGCTGGTGGATGCACCTTTGACAGATGACAACCCATTAAGCTTTGAATTTCTAGATGAGTCTATCCTCAATATCAGTACCACAGCCTGGAAACTCTACTTTGATGGGTCATTTACTCAACATGGATTTGGAACAGGAATCTTGTTGGTAACACCACATGGAGATACAATCCCTAAGTCATATAAACTTTTGTTTCCATGTACCAACAATGTAGTCGAGTATGAAGCACTGGTCATCGGTATTAAGATGGCAGTAGATTGGAAGGTCAAGGAACTTCATGTGTATGGGGACTCACAACTCATCATTAATCAAGTAAATGACAATTATCAAACTAAGGACAAGAAGATGATACCATACAAGCATATGGTGGATGACTTCGAGGAATATTTTGTTGTGATATCCTTTGAGCAGATACCAAGATTGGAAAACAAAGCAACATATGCAATGGCTACTATTGCATCCCTCCTTGATATACCTGAAAATCATTCTCATTATGAGTTCTTGGTGGATCCAGTCTCCCATCCTGCTTATGAAATCCTAGAAACTAGCACCATTTACCACATCGTAGGGTCTGATTCTCCCTTATAAGGAAAGGTTTACGCCTATCTAAAAGAGAATATCCCTATAAATCAGAAATGAACATTCATATGCCAAGCATCCCGATATACCATCATCACAGACACCTTGTATCGACAAGTTTTAGATGGTACTCTTCTTAAGTGTTTGGATAGTGAGGAATATCAGACTACTCTGAGTGAAGTGCATGAAGGAATATGTGGGACACACTCTAGTGGTCCTACCTTGGTGAAGAAGCTCATGCATGTCAGGTACTATTGGCCAAGTATGAAATCTAACTCCTATCATTTTGTCAAATGGTGCAAGAAATGCCAGATTCATGATAATCTGATACACACACCCTTTCAAGAGTTGCAACCCTTAACAACACCTTGACCCTTCTACCAATGGGGACTTGATCTAGTAGGCAAGATTCACCCTTCATCCTCGAATGACCACAAATTCATTATCACAACCACTAAGTATTTTATGAAGTGGATTGAGGCCGTTCCATTACCCAACATCATAGGGAAACATATATCCTCTTTCATCCTCAACTACATCATATACAAATATGGTATTCCACTATCCATTATCATGGATAATGGATGACCTTTCAAGAATCAGGATATGAAAGAACTATGTGATAAATTACACATTCAACATCACTTCTCCACTCCATACTACCTGCAAGGTAATGACCAGGCTGAGGCATCGAACAAAACTATCCTAAAGATACTCAAAAATACTGTCAATGATGCTGGTCGTGACTGGCATATGCAATTGAACCCCGCTCTATGGCCTATAGAACTAGTGTATGCACTCCCACAGGTGCGACACCGTACACCCTTATCTATGGCTCTGAAGCCATCCTACCTATAGAAGTTGAGTTACCTTCCCTCAGGGCGTCATTAAAGGGTCTCATAAATGATGAGGAATATAGAATATCCAGGCTCCAGGAGATAGATCTGCTAGAGGAATGAAGACAACATGCCTTTAACCATCTTAAGACATACCAATAGAGAATGTCAAGAAGTTATAATCACATAGTCAAGCCACGAGTCTTCTAGGTGGGTGACTTGGTTCTAAGACAGAATCCAAAAAATTAGCAAGATAGAGAGAAAAAGGGGAAATTTGAACTAAATTGGTTGGGTCCCTATGTCATAGTTGTTGCCTATGGATCAAGAGCTTATCAACTATCAACATCAGAAGGTGAACTATTTGATGACCCCATCAATAGTATGTACCTTTGAAGGTTCTACACCTAAATAACCCCAATGCAAGGGATGTAAAAAATGATGATGCAATAAAAAAGCAAGTGGTGAAAACCTGGAAACAGGTGCTATTTGCGATAAAACTACTTCCTCCATCTTTTAGAAACACCCAACCCACATCCATCTTTCCTACCATATCCATCAAATAACTGCATCCATTCACAACCACCTAACAATAACCTATCATAGCTTGGTGCTCTATCACCCTTATCACCTTATCCAATAAGGTCATCCAATCTTATCATCCATCCTATCATTCTATCACAAGTCCATTTTCAGTATCACCAATATCTCAAACTACATTGCCTCTGCGTTATCATGTAGGCAAGGCCATCATTGATAGGCCCCCTAGGCTTCCCTTCCATCCGTATCCCTAATCCTATTGTAAACCTTTGCATATCTTCCATTCATTCATTTACCAGTGTCAGCCTTCAAGGTTGAACTACGTTGCCTCTACGTTGTCACGTAGGCAAGGCCATCATCGATGAGTCCCCGAGGCTTCCCAACCCCTAGGTCTTAGGTCCACATAGTCCACCTAAAGAAAACTATATTGCCTCTACGTCATCACGTAGGCAAGGCTATTTATCAATGAGCCCCCGAGGCAATAGTTCAGTCCCTTAGGGCCCATTTCTTCATGTCTATTGTCAGTTCATCCATGGTAAATTGATCCTTTACTTGACTGGGGGCAAATCCTTGACCTAGTTAGTGAATTAGATTTTTGAATGCCACAACTCACAAGATAACATATCAGATCATAGTTTTATCACTAGATGGCAATCAACACAGCAAGCAAGATTTAAACATCATCTTGACAAAGAGACATCAAACTAAACCTGATAACACCAACCTGCCTAAAACTATCAGACATGACTCTATCAGTTATTGCAAGAAAAATATATCTACGGCAAGAAGGTTTAATGGTTGTTTAAGTCTTATATCTTGAATTTTTGTTATTATGTTTCCTATGCTACTCAAGGATGTCAGAATCTAGAGGAACTATGATGGGAGCATAAATATTTTATTTGTTTGTTGTTTGTGGGTTTATCTTTAGTAATGTGAAGCCTTGTCTAAAGACATGATCAAAATAATGATCATCAAGGACATTAGAGGTCTAAACATGAAACAGGTGTGATCCTTGTTTGTTGATACACAAGCAATACTCAGGTCATCTTGGTTCAATTATACTTAGATGCTTGTATTAACTTGCTAAATCAAAATCCATGTAAGCAATGCTCAAGTCATCATGGTTTAATTATACCTAGATGCTTGTATTTTCTTACAACATTTTAAAAAATCTCAATGATGAAACAAAGTACTTCAAAAATTTGTACAAGAAGATGACAAAATCCACATCCATACATACCAAATTTCATTCCATTTCATTATAAGTATTTCATCATTATCAAAATTCCAGGTGTTTTTATGATCTAACTTGTCCATTTACCAGTTATAGATTTATCCAAATCATTTCATCCATTAACCAAATCATTCTTCTAAATTATCTTTCATTATCCAAATCAATTCTTCTAAAGTGTCTTATTATTTTATGATTGAGTATACTTGGCATTAACAAAAACAAGCCATTTTTGCATATCATAAACATGTCCATAATCATAGAGGTGTATCACAAACATGATAAACCATAAATGCATATCTTTTAGGTCATTAAGTTATATAAACATTGTAAATCATAATTGTCCATAACAAGTATCATATAGTCATGTCATCCATCCATATGAGTCTCATACATAGAATATATCATTGAAAACTCACAAAAACATAGAGTGCGTAATCATCAACATATCTTATGTCATCACACATATAGATAGACATTATAGGTTTTCATTAACTCTATAAGTATGTAAACATCAAAAAAATGTAGAAATCATCACATATAAAATCATTGCATATAGAAACATCATGTCCAATGTAATCATCATAGTATCGCATCATCAGGTCCAACATACGCATAGACATGATCAATATCAAAAAGCATGTAGGTCATATATAAGCATAATCATCAAAAGATTATAACATGAGTAATGTCAATCCATAATCAATACATCATAACATAGTCCATCGAACACTAGATCATATATATCATCATCATCAAAAGAATAATAATGTCCAAGTGTACAATGATATCAAAAAATTATACATCTCGAAATGTCCACAATATAGTGTATACAAAATTATGCTGCAAAATGATACATGTCTAATAACACCTATGAGTGGCTGCCTCCTGAAGGTGTCAACTGTTGTGGCTGATCACCGCTCGATGGAACTGCACCTAGTGGTCCCCTAGGTAGCCCCATAATTCCACTACTCTCCATAATGTTCGTCAAGACTTGCTGTTGGAGCTCGGGTGGAAGTTGCCTGCTCATCACTCTGGAGGCACTGCTTGCTCATAGAGTGACAGCTAGTAGAAAATATCCTAGCCAACCCTCACCATCTCCGCCACTGTCTTCCCTATTGGACCCTATCCCGTAGTCTATTGTACCTGCTCAAGTAGCCCCTCTGCCTTGCTATACCACTGGATCGTGGTATCTCTCTCCAATCTAGCAGTCTGTAGCTCACCCTATAGTCAAGTGATCTATCTCTGCATCTGACCCAACTGTATCTACTACTGAGCCACCTGGGCTCATAATCTTGTGATCACCCCATCATCCTATCCTTGTACAGGAGGTTGTATGTGTCCTGACACTACTAACTGTGCCCGCTGGGCAGGATCTCTGTCTACCTATTGTCTAACCCTCCTGTTGTCTCCATCATCTTCGTCACTGCCACCTCCACCACCACCACCTCTGCCATCATCACCCCACCCTTGCCACCTTGGCCACCTCATCCTCCTCGTCAGGTCCGTCACTGCTGAGGCCCCTCATCATCCTCCTCCTGATCATCTAGTCTTGGGGCCCGCTCTCCAGGGCCTAAGTAGTGAGGGAATGGGTGTGTAGCAAAGTAATCAGCATAATCCTATGTCATACCAACATCCACAACTGCTCGTCTCATCGGCCACGTCTGGTAAGGAATGCAAGATCTCTACCCGTGCCTGCTCATAAGAAGCACCAGGACCCCATCGAGGATGCTCCTTGTGCGTCCTGGCAAAGATGGCATTCTCCTAGGGCATGCCCTGGATCCTGCCAAACTACTGGCACACACAAGAAATGATGTGCCTCTCAAGTATATAGGGAGTCCTCCTTATCAGCCACTTGGTCTAGAAACAAAAAGGTAACTCTGAGGCATCCTCTTTCCATACCTCACAATCAATGTAGGGGCACCAAACAACTAAGTCGACATTGTCAAACGCATGTCGCCAATACTCTAGCTTTCTGAACTTAGGCCAAGAAAGACTCCTGGAACATATAAGAATAAGGCTGATCTCTACCCCAAGTGCCTATACCAATCAGCTGAGTAATCGCAATATGGCACCAAGCCCAAATATGTAGCAATGAGACTCCACATGACAAACTAGAAGATCCATAATACATGAATTGATGTAAATCATGATAAAGGTGTGCAAGCAAACAAACACCCCAAGCATATCAGGTGCCCTCTGTAGTAATCCACTCTAGAGCCCTCCCCTATCCAATGATAAACCTGTGTGACCTCCTGTCAGGGCACAAGATCCCTCCAATCAATCCAACAATAATCGACGGAAGCAGCTCATAGTAGGTAACCATGTCTCCCCAACTGATCTCTGTGCCATCAATTCTCTCATCATCAAAGACTCAGTGGCACTCATCCAGCCCAACCCCAATCTAAGACTCATACTCCATGAGCTCTCCATCAATCAGAATCTACAGAATCTAATGTACATCCTCCAAAGTCACAATGATCTCCCCAGTAGGAAGATGGAATGTCCCATCCCCACTGTGAAATAGCTCAACGAGCACAATCATCATACCGAGATTAGCCTGAATCTTAGGCATAAAGCAAACAAAAGATAAACTAGCTGATCCAAGAATTAGGTGATCAGTCTCTATCAAGTATGGTCTAAGAAGTTGTGTCACCATAAATTGCTCCTGAGACATAAGTACATCATTCAGCTCCTCTTGCAGTCAGCCAAACACTCATTAATCAAAAAAAATCAACTAAACTACAAATCTATCTGTCAAACATCAAGAACTTAGTTATTTTAATAGGAAATCTATCCTATCATCTCTCCTGAGATTCTATTAATCTCAGAGATGACCTATCAGTTGGTGAACATCAATCATGATGCTGACTTTATCAAATTGCTAAGTATTTTGACTATCTAAAAATTGATGCGCAGTTCTGTTAGTCATTTGCACAGATTCAGGGTGGATGCACAGAATCATTCAAATGCACAGATTTTAGAGTCAATTACGCATATTTATAATGTTTGCACAACATTATTGCAGATCTGCAACATCTCCTTATGTTTGTGTAGCATCAGAGCAAATGCGCAGTTCTATCCTATGTTTGCAAAATTAAGCTGTTTGCGTAGATTCTATGGTGTCTGCGCATAATTGTGGCATTTGTGCCAATTCGTAGGGAATTTGTGCAAAACCATTCTTTCAACGAATTCATTTAACCTAACTTTGACCTAGGTTTTTTACCTTAATAAATGCACCTAAGCTAAAATTGAAGGTGTACTTACTGGTGGACCGTACTCTGCTGGACGGCTAAACTGTCAAATCCTCTCGAAGCGGTGCAACTCAAATGGAATTTGTTGCATCATGGCTGATTGTTGTTCACAACTACACTTTGATCCCCTATAAACTCTCTAGCAAAGACAAGTGTGCAAATGACTAGGAATGTGACCCCACACTCTTATTTATATTGCATTGAACCCTAATTGGAGGATTTTAACCTTGTGCATGTTGGGGCATGTTTTTCATCTAATTTTTCTTGCACGTCAACCAATTTCTTCATCCACGTAACCTGGCATTCAACCTTTTTCATCATGAGATCATCCATCATCCTATCATCACATTCTCCCCAACCAATCTCCCAATGGGCATCCTATAATCATTAACTTGTACCAGGGGCAAACTGGGGCATGTATCAAAATCATGCAAAAAAAATTTATTCCTTGAAACAACGTGATAAAACACATTGTCTCAAAGAGGGGCAAAATGTATACACCTGAAAATGGCTAAGTCGAATTAAATAAATATTTAATATTTATTTTATTCTCATTCCTCTATCAATGAATAAATTCACTAATTTATTTATATGATTCACATCATCATAATTCTACAACAACTCAATTTATAAATTCTTCTAATGTCATCCCTAATTAAATAATTCTAAACTATTTAATCAATCATCATATCCCAAAGTCAAAAGTCCATAATTCCACATCATCCAATCCACCTCATCATGTTGCACACATAATTAAATATTTTAATATTTAATTATCTATTTATCCTCACCCACATGTCTTATTATTTCTCCAACCATCCTTATTCTCATGAGCATGGTCTCTCTATGTCATCTTGGCCAAAAGACACCTTGAGACACTTGTCCCATAAGTCCCTATATTCCTTCCAACCATCCTACAAAAAAGGTCTCCTTCTTTGACCTTCACTCTATGGTCTTGATGAGCCTTGTGACATGTGGCCTCATGTGACACCTTTCTCTCCACCTTGTCAAGGTGAGAGGAACATCTTCCATATTTTTCTCCCTCATCTCAACCAATTCGATCTCCATCGTACACGTCACAAGACTTCTTCTCCACCATTGAGATCGTGACACTTGGAATTGGCCCCTCCTTGGCCTATAAAAGGAACCCTCATTCCCTCATTTCAATGATCCAAGAGCTTTTGTAATCTTACTCTGCATAAATTCTACCAGCGTACCTTTGGCAAAGTATCCTCATTGCACTTGTATAATCTCATTCTCATCACAATCATCCAACCATGTCTCCATATCTCCATTATTCATCTTCATAGAGTTGGATTGTTAGTTTAATCTTCATTGCATTATCCATCTACAACCATTCTCCTATTGTCATCTTCAATAGCAAGGAAGTACATACTTTTGAGAACTCAACTCATTCATAAAATCAATACGAGATAGGAAACAATGGAAGCTACAAGGTGAATTGGTCTACGAAGGTAATATCTTTGTTTATTGTATTTTCATCAATTTCATTGAGTTATTGGATAGTAAGTAGTTTAATACTATTGTTCATATTTCCTCTAATAACTTGTAGTCGTCAACCACCCTTTTATAAGGCATCAACTTGTCATCTTTAGTTTGGTATTCATCAGTGACCTGGTGAATGACTAGTTCAGAGTCTCCATAAACTTGTAGTTGTTTGATATTCCATTGAATTTCCATTTAGAGCACTATGAGTAAAGCTTCATATTTGATGATATTATTGGTACAGGGAAAATTAGCCAATATGATTTGGGAATGCAATCACCCTAGGGTGTGATAAAGAGATTTCCTACTCTTGAACCATGCTAAGTGTAGGAGCCGTCAAAATAGAGTTTCCATTCAACTGAGGTGGAGAGGTTGAATATCCCTTCATTTGGAAAATTAGAGAGCATGGGGTATGTGTCTATCGCATGAGCCTCTGCTAACTAGTTAGAAACAACTTGTCCTTTTATAGCCTTTAGATCAACATATTTGATATTGAACTTACTTAGAATCATAACCCATTTTGCTAGTCGACTTGTGAGAGATTCCTTTCACAGAAGATATTTTAATGGATCTATCTATCATCTGAGCTTGGTGTGTTGGTTTAACACATAATGTCACAACTTTTGGGAAGCAAACACTACCGCTAAACATGTCTACTCCATGGGTCTATAATTAAGCTCATATCCAACCAAGGTATGACTAATGTAGTAGATTACTTGTTTTATTCTTGAGTCATCATTTTGAGCTAAGAGGGTGCCCAAGGTTGTTGATGTACTGGAGATATACAACAATAATAGTCTCCTTGAAACTGGGGGCATCAATATAGGAGGTGTGGAAAGATATTCCTTGAGTTGCTCAAATGCTTCCTGGCACTTATTGTCCTATTTGAACATTGTATCTTTACAAAGTAAGTGTGAGAAAAGTTGACATTTATCAGCTAGCTGTGAGATGAAACATCGAATGGATTACAGTTTTCCCTGAAGATTTCTTAGTTGCTTGATGTTGGAAGGAGGAGACATCTCAACTATTGCCTTGACATTTGCAAGATTGACTTCAATGCCTCTATGAGATACAATGTATCCCAATAGTTTTCTAGATGTAACTTCGAAGACACACTTCTCAGGGTTAAGCCTGACTTGGTACTATTCTAATCTATCAAAGATCTATCCCAAAACTTGTAAGTGATTTGACCTAGATGATTTGCCCAATAGATCATTAATGTAATCTTCCATAATGGTATGAAAGAGGTCATGGAAGATAAATGTCATAGCCCTCAAATATGTAGCTCCTGTGTTCTTTTGGCTGAAAGGCATGACCTGCCAACATTATGTCCCCTAAGGACATGTAAAAGTTGTCTTATATTGATTCTTAGGTACTATCATAATCTGATTATAACCAGAAAAGACATCCATTAAGGATAAAATTTCATGGCCCACTGTTAAGTCCACAATGATGTCTATGTTTGGCAAAGGGAAAACATTGTGACATGCCTTGTTAAGATCTCTCAAGTCTATACAGATATGAATGCCCCCATTTAGTTTGGAAATAGGTACAAGGTTAGAGACCCACTCTGTATAATTAATAGGGCGTATGAATTTTACATCCAACAGCTTCTACAATTTAGCTTTGACCAATACTGCTATTTGAGGATGCATTTTTTAGAGTTTCTATTTGATTGGTTTAGCATTAGGGGACACCACTAAATGATGGACCACCAGGGATGGATCCAACCCAAACATGTATGCATATGTCCAAGAAAATTTAACTGCTCTTTTCTTGAAAAACTTTGTGAAATCCTTGCACTCTTGCTCTGACAAGGAAGCTGCTAAGAAAGTTATCTTGAGATTTTGTGTTGTGTTGAGGTTCACCTCTTGTGACTGTTCAACCAATAGTGAAGACTTTTCCTAATATTTTGAAGGTAGGGGAAGGTCAAATCCTCCATCCTTAGGTGCCTCAAAGAGGTTTTCATAGTCAAATATGTCCTTTATTTTTACTTTTTTGGAATCCAAAGGTGCCACAAAGTGGTTTTCACTAGGGGATTTGATATTTTGATTCTTATTTTTTCAACTGAAGGATTTGGCATTCTCGCCAAAATAAGAAATAGGAGATAAGTCCATGACAAAACCTGCGTTATGATCACCACATGGGATACCATCTCGGAGTCCCAAAAATTCTTCTAGGGCTTCATCATTCTAAAAAGTATCAAGAATTAGAGCCTCTTGTTGGTCCCAATCAACAAGTTCTACGTATACAAGGGAAATGTTCTAGGTTTTAGTTCGTGAGGTAAGGGAAATGGATGATATCATAAATATGGAGATCTCTTGAAATAAATCAGTAAGGTGTAGGTAGGAGTCGTCAATAGTATCCTCATTAGAAGTTTCAACCGCGGGAAAAGCCTTCGCTACTTCATCAAGGATAAACTGAATGTCTAAGGGGCGTGGTACCTCCTTCCCATACCGTAACCCCTACTTATTATTTTTGTTAGTTACAAAGATGGGCTCTAATTTTCCTTGTCCATGCATACCAAGCCCACCTTGTCCTGTATATCCCATATTCTTTACAATACAGAGACCTTTACCATATTGTTCAACCAATAATATCATTAGATTTTTTTCATCTTGGAATATCTAAGAGGAGATGTCTTCAATACACTCATATTCTAGTCTTACCCAATGACTAAACGCTGTTGGTTTATCTTGTATGATTACCTTCTTAATTACCTTTGCTACAGGAGGTTTTCCATATGACTTGGGTGATAAGGGCAAGTCCCCACAGATCAAGATTTTTGCAATTTATATTCTCCCAAACCCGTATCCTTGTATTAAACCTTGACCTTGGGAAAATGTTTATCAGCTAGGGCTTTGGATAAGATGGATGGATCTATGTAGGAGGATGAAGGTTGAGCAGTGACATTATTTGGAATTTGATTTGAATTTTGATATCTTCCTTGAATAGTGCGGTAGAATTCAAAAGGGTTGGGATCTCTAAGAATGGTAATTTATTTACCATTAAAGGGAATCTTAAAGCATTGATGGTATGTGGAGAGTACGTCCTACATGGTGTGGATCCATGGGTGACCGAGGATGATGTTCCATGGGAGGTAAAGGTCCAATACTTGACACCAGGTTTCTATTAAGATAGGACCAACTCTGATTGGTAAATGAATGACACCTTCTGATTCTCTTCCAAAATCATCATATTCTTTTATTGTCATAGTTTTAGTAGAATCAATGGCATCCTCAACACATCCCAATTGTTTCAATAGTTTCAAGGAGAAAATATTTAGACCAACACCACCATCTATAAGGATATGTTTGACTTTGTGTTGATGAATATAAAATTCAATGTGTAGCACTTCATTATGACAGGTATTTTGGAATGGGAGGTCTTTTTCTATGAAGACCAAGTGATGTGGGGAAGAAATGTGCCCTATCATGGCTTGGAATTATGTAACATCAATGTTATGTAGGATAGATGATTCTTGGAGTGTTTTTTTGAGGATGGTCTTATGCTTGGGTGAAGCTCGAAGGAGATCAAGAATAGATATGAAAGCTAATGTTTTTCCCAAGTGATCTAGAATATTATATTCATAATTAGGATGAATGTTTGGTGTTACCCCACAAAGGGTAATATGACCATGATGAGTAGTGATAGCACAATCAAGGGCTTTACCCTTGATGATAATAGTGGATACAAGACTTTCTCCGATATGGCCAACAATGGAATCGTATTCACCTGACAAATTATTGACTCATTTACCTTTATTGGAAGTGTTTCCCTTACTACGGGGAGGAAATGGATCCTTAAAAATATCAAGGTCATTGTTTGATGTGGGTTTGGAAGAGTCATCTATAGTAACATCTCCTCAATCGATAAGGTTTTGTATGAGATTTTTCAACTTCATACACCCAGGTGTTGTGTTGCTTGACTATGTGGTATTCACAATATTTGTTATCCTTATACCATGAGGGTTTAAATGTAGGTTCATCATATTTTCTAGCTTTAGGTAATGTGATTAAACTATTTTGGAAAATTTTCTTGAGAATAGATTTGATGGGTTCTCCAAGGGAGTGAATCTACATTTAGGTGTAAAGTCTTGTTTAGGTTGCTCCTTGGGAGTGGAGGGAATATTCTTTGTTGGTGCTTTAAGGTTAAGTGGTGTTTGGATAGTTTGGACATATTTGGTATCCATAACACCATTGATAACATTTTTTTTTTAGCCCAAAAGCGAGGCTTTTCATTGGAAGTTTGAGGGTTGTCTTTGTTTTCCTTAAAGATTTTTATAAGCCCTTTAGAAGTAAGGGCTTTTTCAATGTTTGTTCCTTTGGAAATGATTTCATCGAAAGAGTTAGCACATTGTATTTTCAAATGGAATCCAAGTTCAAGATTCAAATTTTGAACAAATATGTTTACTAACTGTTTCTCAGGGATAGACCAAGGGAATTTGCTCACCACATTTCTCCATCTTTGCAAGAATGAGATGAAGGTTTTTGAAACATCACTATCCATAATGCCCAAAATTTAGCATAAACATTCATCATAATCAAGAGATTAGTTAACCATCTAATTTAAGAAATCAAACTTCACCATAATGATTCATTTTCATTTTAACAATTAAGCATGTTATTCTAAACATAATATAACCAAGCTTACAAAACAATGTTCATTTACATATCCTTAGTGAATAACCATCACTATTCATGAACAAGTTATGCCCAAGGCATCATAAATTAATGCATACATATCAAAATTATACATTACAATTGACCACCAAGTCATAAAATAAGAAACACTATATCTGGAACAAATGACATTAATCTTCATAAGTCTTGACTTGTCTCATGCTTGGGAAGGAGAGCATCATCCAAGTGCTTTTCCAGCAACCACAGACTGGTGGTCCCCCTCACAACTTCCTACCTGGAAGTGGTCTGACCCTTCACGAAAGGAATAGATATTAAGAACTGATAAGTTAGCCATCTTAGTATCTAGTGTTGTGTCCTTCATAATGTCTCACAGTCACACAACTATAGATGCCCTCTAACTATTCACGAAGCTACTGGAGACCATTATGCCATCTAGAGCACCATGGACTGACAATGCATGCATGGACGGATTCTTTACTTTGGCCTAAGTTTTACATACATAGACGTTACATAATGAACATTGTTGTATGTCCACCACACTGACTCGACTTATAAGCTGTCATGTCCTACAGTAATTTTAAATTGACCTTTCACTCTAGGTCTAAAACAAGTGGGATCTATTTGAGTCGTAGCCCATACTAGGGCAATCAACTCCCATCTTGGGTTTGTTTCGACCATTTTAGGTTACTTTTATAATGAGGAATCATGACTCCTCTTCACCTTATTCCACTTTTAATCATATCAAAAATCAAACCATATTCACCACCCCAGGTCCTCTATGGTTCACAAGTTTGATTTTAACTCCCTTAAAAGTCAAAGTCATATTCTTGATATTCTAGGCATACCTTGCCTTAGACTAAAAAGAATGGTTTCATAATGGCTGACAACTCAAATTTACCCATGTCAGCTTTTGGTGTTAAGCACTATCTTATAATGTTTACTCATAAGAAAGATACAGATTTGTTAAGACTTGTAATAATAGACTGTGTTCTTACAATAATACAATACCTCCTTTCTCAAGGGTTAATAAAAAATGGCCTTAGTTATTTCATTAACCTTACTCCCACCATCGGTTTCATAAAGAAAATATAGGAAGTTCAATGACTAAGGTCATAATGACCTTTACCACCTTTTGTGGTGACTACAAATAGTTATATACAAACCAAACAATGAGTAGTTACGGAATGCAGTATTTTGCATATTCGTGCCATGAGCACGTACGACTCATCACACTTAGGAGTCTTGGTACCTTCAATTCCCAAGCCACGTTCTTATTTGGCATGTAATACATTAGAGGATAGGTGCTCGTCCATAATGGACTCAAGCCTTAAATACAATAAAGAATATATTGATGTAGGCTCGGCCACCATGGCCTTGAGCCACAAACTCTATAGAAACAAAGTTTTATAGCTCAGCCAAAGCGGCCTTGAGCCATCTACATAATAAATATTATCAAGATTCTCAGCTCGGCCTATATAGCCTCGATCCTTCTACATAATAAAGATTATAAAGGCTCTCATCTCGACCTATGTGGCCTCAAGCCATCGACTAAGTGTATTGCAAAGGTTTTTATAGGCTGGGTCATTTGACCACAAGATGACTCATAAGGATTACTTCAATGTTATTGTAAGCTCGCCCATTTAGCCATGAGCTTTTTCTTAAAGAATATAACAAGGTTAAGCAGGCTCAGCCTTTAGTCCTTGAGCCGATACATTAAGAATGTTCTTTATATATAAATAGGCTTGATCGAAGTGGTCTTGATCCACTGCAACTTTAATAAAAGATTCAATATAGTGATAGCTATCATATAAATATGAAAACAAGAACAACATTATTCTAATGACTCTCATTCTACCTGAAAGGAGTCTTTCTTAAGTTGGTAGTTCCTGTTGATAGACTTCTTTCTCTCGCTTAGTGTCACCTTCCTCAACGCAGAGGTCAAGTCTCTACTTCCTCTGAAAACTAAATAATGATCTGCCTTTTGTTTTCTTTTCAAGTCTCAAAGACTTGCTATGCATTCCCCACATGTCAAGCCTAGTGGTAACCACCCTACATTAAGATGGGGTGAGTGGTCTCTACCCACTTGGCCACTCCCCGATTCATAGGGCTCGTCGCTCATACAAGTTTATCTGCCACCTTTTAAACATGAAGCTCCCATAGAAATATAGAATATAAACACAATATCATCCCATTATCATGGGTTACTTTGACTACAAGAAGTTAATAACATGATAATATAGCATGATATTTATATAGTCATAGCACAATAATATTTCCATGCTTCCTCTTGATATAATCAATTACTAGAAGTAATAAAGATATCATTTTACTACATCACCTCCTTTAGGGAGACAAGATTGACATGTAGTTTAGGGATTGAGCACCACTCTCCCTTCTTCAGAAATAATTAGAGCAATAAGAAAAAGTTCTAACTGAAAGTAAAGCTAACTCTCGACTTGCATTGATGTTCAAAGAACATCTTGAGTCAAGTCGAATGCAACATTGTAGAAATGACTAAATCAACAAGATGACTCAAAGCAAATCAACTGGTTAAAATAAAGCGTAACTTATGCCAACTTATGCAGGTTCACAAGGACAAAACATGTATGATACTCAAATGGTTGTCAACCCCCATTTCCCAACATCTATTCCTTCCTCTCGGATGATAGTCTCCTTCCGTCTCTGGAAGATGATCACTTTCCTAATCCAACTCATAATCAAAAGATCATGATCAATGCATCATCATATAATTGATAAATCATATTAATTAAATAATCATTTAAATCTAGAATCTCATAACTAACCATCATAAGTTAGAAGTAATGATTAATCTAACATTTTCCACAAACATCTATAATCAAATTCTTAACTAATCCTCCTAATTACCATATAAAAGTAGAAATTAAGATAATCACAAGTTGGGGATGTAGCATATCTCCCCCCATAAGAATCATGATCCGCGATGATTTACTGTCTTAAAAGTTAATCAACATAATAAGAAAATGTTTCAAATGCATAATCAATAAATGTTTTAGGAAAGATGAGGAAATCTAGCTTGAAAGTCATCATAATTTTCCTAGGTGGCATTTTCCTCTACATATTGGTCCCATTGGACCTTGCATTGTGTTATTTCTTTGTTACATAAGTGTAGCTTACACATTTCAACCACCTTAATGGGCTCAATCACCACCACTCCTGGGTCCTTCACATGTAGAGTATTCCAATCAAGCATAGAAATTTGATTATTAGCAGAATCAAACTTTTTCAAACATGAAACATGAAACACATTATGCATCATGGCAAGTGTTGGCAGTAAAGAAATTATGTATGCTATTGGGTTGACTTCCTCAAGAACTTTGAAAGGACCCACATAACTAGGTACCAATTTAGACATCTTTCCAAATTTAATGGAACTTTTCTAATGTTTTACCCTTAGGAGTACTTTCCCTCCTACTGTGAAATGCCTCTCAATATTCTTTGCATCTGCATAACTCTTTTGCCTATCATTGGATTCTGCTAGCCTTCTTTTAATAAGATGGACTTGTTCTTCCATCTCTGATAGCATTTATGGACCAAGGCTAACCATATCTTCTATCTTATCCCAGCTTATAGGGGTTTGACACTTCTGTCCATATAATGCCTCAAATGGAGCCATCTTAATAGATGAATTATAGGAATTATTGTAGGTGAATTCCACTAGAGGAAGATACTCCTCCCATTTGTACTATTGATCCACGAAGTACATCCTCAATAAGTCATCCAATACTGGGTTCACCCTCTTAGTTTGTCCATCTATTTCAGGATGATAAGCAAAGCTTATGTTCAACTGAGTACCAAGTGAAGAGAACAAGGTTTGCCAAAACCTTGATGTCATCCATGCATCCCTATATGAGATAATCTTCTCAGGAATGCCATGCAGTCTAAAAATCTCTTGAACAAATTTTTGAGTGGCTCAATGACGGGTGCTCCATCTATCAAGTTTCCAGGTATAAAATGAGTGACTTTGGTGAGTCTATCCACCACAACCAAGATAGCATTTTGCTTGTTCCTTGACATAGGAAGCCCTTGCACAAAGTCCATGCTTATAATTTTCCATTTCCACTTAGGAATTTCATAAGGGTATAAGAGCCCTACCGGGTGATGGTGTTCCACCTTCACCCTCTGGCATTCAATACATGCAGCTACAAAATTTGTAGCATCCCTCTTCATTCCTTTCCAGAAATATAGTGGTTTCACATTAGCAAGTAACTTCGTTACTCCAGGATGTCTAGAATATGGTGCAGAATGGACCTCCTTCCATACCATATTCCTTAACTCTGCTGAGTTAGGTAGGTACATCATTCCTTTAAACCTTAATAACCCATCTGGTTCAAGGTTGAATCCCTCATATCTAGGATTCTGTGAATTTTCCTCAAGGGTCTGTTTTACCTGCTCGTAAAACTTATCTCCCTTAGATTTTTGTAACACCTAATTCCTAAAATCAGAGTATATGGAGATCATGGAGGAGATGCACCTTCTCCTACTTAAATCATCTACCACTCGATTTTCTTTTCCCTATATGTATTTAATCTTGAAATCGTAATCTGAGAGGAATTCCAACCATCTTCTTTGCTGAGCATTAAGATGCGACTGAGTGAATAGGTATTTGAGTCCTTGATGATCTATTTTTAACTTAAATGGTTTCCTAAGTATGTAGTGTCTCCACATCTGTAGAGCATGAATGACTGCTACCAGTTCTAAATCATGTGGGGCATAATTTTGTTCATAGTTTTTTAGTTTGTACGATTCATACGTGATGACCTATCCATCCTGGACTAGTACACCACCTAAGCCTTACCCTAAGGCATCGGTAATGACTAAAAATTGACCTTCTGGGTCAGGTACTTTCAATATTGAGGCTGAAGTCAATTTTTCCTTCAGTAGGTCAAAGGCCTCCTAGCACTTTTCTGACCATCCAAACTTCTTGCCCTTTCTTTGCAAGGAAGTTATAGGATGTGCAATTTTAGAGAAGTTTTTCACAAACTTCCTGTAATAACTAGCAAGGCCCATGAAACTTTGAACCTCATGTACATTCTTTTGTATCGGCCATTCCAAAATAGCCTTAATCTTAGGTGGGTCCACAACTATCGCTTTAGCTGAAATTATGTGGCCCAAATATTGTACCTCATTTTGAAAGAAGGTACATTTGGAGAGATTTTCATACAATTTATGCTCTCTCAACCTCTGAAGAAGAATTCTTAAATGTTGTAAATGCTCTTCCTCATTCTTGGAATAAATCAAAATGTCTTCAAGAAATACTAAGACAAACTTGTCTAGATAGTCTCTGAACACACTGTTCATAAGATTCATAAACACTGCCAGTGCATTCATTAATCCAAAAGGTAGAACAGTGAATTCATAATGTCCATACATGGTTCTAAAGGCTATCTTATGGATGTCCTCATCCTTCAACCTTAATTGGTGATATCCAGACCAAAGATTGATCTTGGAAAATACTATTGCACCCTCATTTGGTCAAAAAGATCATCTATGCGAGGTAAAGGGTATTTATTCTTAATGGTTTCTTTGTTCAACATGTGGTAATCTATGCACAACCGCAAAGTGCCATCTTTCTTTTTCACAAAAATGACTGGCACTCCCCATGGTGACACACTGGGTCTAATCAACCCTTTATCTAACAACTCTTGTAGTTGAGCCTTTAACTCGATTAGTTTTGTAGTGGTCATTATGTAGGGGGCTTTAGAAATAGGTTCTGACCCAAGAATAATATCAATGGAAAAATCAAAGGCTCTTTTAGGAGGTAACCTTGATAGCTCATCTAGGAATATGTCCTCAAAGTCTCTAAGGAATGGATACCTGTCCATATCTGATCTTTCCTGACCTATGGACTCCTTCATCCCAACTTCATTAAGTTTCTAGGATTCATAACATTAAGTCACCTTGGAAGTAAGTTTCCTCAGTCTCATTTAGTGTTTCCATTTTGACAACAAAAGTTGGCATCCTTTTCTTTGACCTCTTTACATTTGCAAAGCAGAAATTTGCCTTAGTTTAACTTCCCTAGGTTTCCCTTGGAGAAAAAATTTGTTTCCTAAATCATCCAGACACTACTATTTTGGCATAACAATCCACTTTGGCTCAATGTCTCCATAGCCAATTTATCCCTAGGATAACATCATATGAGCCTAGTGGGGCTACATAAAGATTTACTCCTGTGGAAAAGCTCGAAAGTTCAACCCTAGCCTCAAATAGGCATTGCTCTACCTGAGCCTTGGTGTGATTTGCATATTCTACAGACCAAGTGTTTTCCATGAATCCTGCCTTTCTAGGTATTTTATTTACAATTTTGGGAGAAACAAAGCATTCCATAGCACTAGTATCAATCAAAACTAAAATCAAAACTCCAAATAAAATACTTGTTGTCTCTACAAGAGTTATTTGGTACTCGGCTTGCTGATTGTCCAAGGCTGCATGGATGCATTGTTGGAATACCACTTGTTGAGAGGGTAGAGAGTTTCCTCTTCATTGTGCTCCCTATGATTTGTTGGGACACTGATTGGCATAGTGATCTCTGCCACAAGTGTAGCATCTACCTACTAGTCCTTACCTCTCCTGAGGTTTGCCATAATTGTCTCCATTCTTCCTGGAGTGGTTATTTCCCTTTTTCTCTCCCATGGACTCAGTTTGTTTATTTTTGGCCCCTTTATCATTTTTATCAGTATATTCCTATTTCTTCCCCTTTTTCTTAGAGGATTGAGAAGATTGAGACCAATTATATCTCTTTCAATTTCTTTCTCTAAAAGATGACATAGCCTTCAGTTTTTGTTCTTTCTTGATGGCCCTCTCGTAGACCTGGTCCATAGTAGTAGGACTATGAACATCAACCTCACCCCCAATTTGGGTGTTCAACCCCATTATAAACTTCCAAATGTGGAATTTCTCATCCTGTTGATACTATGGCACATACTTCAACAATCAGGTGAATTTATCCCAATATTCATTTACAGACATATCAGCCTGTTTCAGGTTCTGAAAGTCTATAAGTTTCTAATCATAGAATAGTTGAGGCAACCATCTTTGCCTAAAAAGTTCTACGAACCTGTCCCATGTAAGGCTTGTATGCCTCAAGCCTAGTTCCATATTTTTGTTCATCCACCATGTGGATGCTTCACCTACTAGTTGGAAAGCTCCCCAAATAGCTTTAGTGACCTCATTATAGTTTCTGATTTCAAAATACTTCTCCATTTCTATAATCCATGCCTCCACGGTGTCTCCGCTTACAGATCCATCAAATTTAGGAGGCATGACCTTTTTCATGTCATGAGACAATTCCATATCCATAAGGCTCCTCTTATCCCCTTCCTATCTATCCGCGAAGTTATTTTCTCCATGCTCACTTCAGGTGGTGTCATTATGGCATTCCTTACCATCACCCCCATCATAAGCATCACGTCTGTCTTCTCATCGACCTTTTACTTCATGTTTGAGAGTTTCTACCCTCGTCCTTGTTTCTTTCAACAAAGTCAAGATCTAGTCTAACTTAGACTCAGATTGCCCTGAAGGTGCTCCTTCATCTTGGTTATCCCCCATTCTGGTTCTTATCTGAACCTTTGCTGCAATCTACTTCTTCTTGAACTTTGCAGGTTAATCACAGATTAGTTTTTCCATGTCATTTAATTCATTCATTTTACAAATCTATTCACATTCATGTAATCTTTAACAAGAAAGGAAAGATTGTCATAATTTTCCATTGCATTACAGTTTCCATTGGATTACATATAATCCACCAAAGTTACAAAATTGTATTTACACCTTGCTACTGCAAGTCATTTACAGTTTGGGATAACTTCCCATATTCATATTTTCTTTTCAGTCTTAGGAGGTGAGTATACAAACTGGTACCCCTTCACACTCTTCTTAGGTACATCATAATCCTCAAGTTTATTTTCTTCAGCTGGTGTTTTAGGGGTAGAGGGTCCTACTGATGCATCAGTAGAGTTAGGGGTAGCCATCCTTTCTTCTTTCCTTAACTCCTGCTTGATGCATTTCATGACATCAGTGAAGGTTTCCTTATCAGATAACCATGCTCCTACTAGGCATCCAGTCTATTCAAGTTTCTTCATCCTCAAGGCTTATGCCTTTAAGATCTTTTGTTGATGTAGGTAATGTCCATGTTCCATTACCTTCTTTCGAGGAGTTGTTCTAATTATTACCATTCTGGCATAGAACATCCAAACATTAGCACACTTAATGTTGGACACCAATAATCATTAGTAGTGAGCTTATAGGTCCATGTATTGAACCTAGTAGCTCTTATACCATATGAAACATCACTATCCATAATGCCCAAAATTTATCATAAACATTCATCATATTCAAGAGATTAGTTAACCATCTAATTTCACAAATCAAACTTCACCATAATGATTCATTTTCATTTCAACAATTAAGCATGTTATTCTAAACAGAATATAACCAAGCTTACAAAACAATGTTCATTTACATATCCTTAGTGAATAACCATCACTATTCATGAACAAGTTATGCCTAAGGCATCATAAATCAATTCATACATATCAAAATTATACATTAAAATTGACCATCAAGTCATAAAATAAGAAACACTATATCTGGAACAAATGACATCCATCTTCATAATCTTGGCTTGTCTCATGCTTGGGAAGGAGAGCATCATCTAGGTACTTTTCCACCAACCACAGATCGATGGTCCCCCACACACCTTCCTACTAGAAGTGGCCCAACCCTTCATAGAAGGAATATGTATTAGGATCCGATAAGTTAGCCATATGAGTATCCAGTGTTGTGTCCTTCATAATGTCTCACGGTCACGCAACTATAGATTCCCTCTAACTATTCATGATGCTACTGGAGACCATTATGTCATCTAGAGCACCATGGACTGACAATGCATGCATGGATGGATGCATTACTTTGGCCAAAGTTTTACATACATAGACGTTACATCATGAGCATTGTCATATGTCCACCACCCTAACTCAAATTATAAGTTGTCATGTCCTACAATGAGTTTAAATTGACATTTCACTCTAGGTCTAAAATAAGTGGGATCTATTCGATTCATAGCCCATACTAGGGCAGTTGACTCCCATCTTGGGTTTGTTTCAACCATTTTAGGTTACTTTTGTAATGAGGAATCGTGACTCCTCATCACCTTATTCCACTTTTAATCATATCAAAAATCAAACCACATTCACCAACCTAGGTCCTCTATGGTTCACAAGTTTGATTTTAACTACCTTAAAAGTCAAAGTCATATTCTTGATATTCTAAGCATATCCTGCCTTAGACTAAAAATAATGGTTTCATAATGGCTGACAACTCAAATTTACCCATGTGAGCTTTTGGTGTTAAGCACTATCTTATAATGTTCACTCATAAGAAAGATACAGATTTGTTAAGACTTGTAATAATAGATTATGTTCTTACAATAATACACTACCTCCTTTCTCGAGGGTTAATAAAGAATGGCCTCAGTTATTTCATTAACCTTACTACCACCATCGATTCCATAAAGAAAATATAGGAAGTTCAATGACTAAGGTCATAATGACCTTTACCACCTTTCCTGGTGACTACAAATAGTTATATACAAACTGAACAATGAATAGTTACAGAATGCAGTATTCTGCATACTCATGCCATGAGCACATACGACTCATCACACTTAGGAGTCTTGGTACCTTCAATTCCCAAGCCACGTTCTTAGTTGGCATGCAATACATTATAGGATAGGTGCTCATCCATAATGGACACGAGCCTAAAATACAGTAAAGAATATATTTATGTAGGCTTGGCCACCATGGCCTTGAGCCACAAACACTACATAAACAAAGTTTTATAGCTTGGCCAAAGAGGCCTTGAGCCATCTACACAATAAATATTATCAAGATTCTTAGCTTGGCCTATACGGCGTCGATCCTTTTACATAATAAAGATTATAAAGGATCTCAGCTAGGCCTATGCGATCTTAAGCCATCGACTAAGTGTATTGCAAAGGTTTTTATAGATTGGGTTGTTTGACCACAAGCCAACTCATAAAGATTACTTTAATGTTATTCTAAGCTCACCCATTCAACCATGAACTTTTTCTTAAAGAATATAACAATGTTAAGCAGGCTCAGCCATTTGGCCTTGAGTCAATACATTAAGAATTTTCCATAAATATAAATAGGCTCGACTGAAGCAGTCTTGAGCCACTGCAACTTTAATAAAAGATTCGATATAGTGATAGCTATCATATAAATATGAAAACAAGAACAATATTATGCTCATGACTCTCATTCTACCTAAAAGGAGTTTGTCTTAAGCTATTAGTTCATGTCAATAGACTTCTTTCTCACTCAGTGTCACCTTCCTTAGTGCAGAGGTCAAGTCTCTACTTCCTTTGAAAACTGAATAATGATCTGCCTTTTTTTTTCTTTTTGAGTCACAAAGACTTTCTATGCATTCCCTACATGCTGAGCCTAGTGGTAACCACCCTACGTTAAGATGGGGTGAGTGGTCTCTACCCACTTGGCCACTCCCTGATTTATAGGGCTCATTGCCCATACAAGTTTATCCACCACCTTTTGAACATAAACCTCCCATAGACATATAGAATATAAACACAATATCATCCCATTATCATGGGTGACTTCAACTACAACAAGTTAATACCATGATAATATAGTATGAGATTTATATAGTCATAACACAATAATATTTCCATGCTTCCTCTTGATATAAACAATTACTAGAAGTAATAAAGATATCGTTTTATGACATCACCTCCTTCAGGGAGACAAGATCAACATGTGGTTTAGGGA
The DNA here is from genome assembly GCA_027924645.1 of Cunninghamia lanceolata. Taxonomy (NCBI): domain Eukaryota; kingdom Viridiplantae; phylum Streptophyta; class Pinopsida; order Cupressales; family Cupressaceae; genus Cunninghamia; species Cunninghamia lanceolata. The sequence continues at coordinate 6,295,114 of BSBN01000828.1, forward strand.
TTAAGCACCGCTCCCCCTTCTTCGGAGATAATTAGAGCAATAAGAAAAAGTTCTAACCGAAAGTAAAACTAACTCTCAACTTGCATTGACATTCAAAGAATGTCTTGAGTTGAGTCGAATGCAACATTGTTGAGATGACTAAATCAACAAGATGACTCAAAAGAAATCAAATGGTTAAAATAAAGAGTAACTTACGCTAACTTATGTGGGTTTGCAAGGACAAAACATGTCTGATACTTAAATGGTTATCGACCCCCATTTCCCAACATTTATTCCTTCCTCTCGGATGATACTCTCCTTTCGTCTCTAGAAGAAGATCACTTTCCTGATCCAACTCACAATCAAAAGGTCATGATCAGTGCATCATAATATAATCGATAAATCATATTAATTAAATAATCATTTAAATCTATAATCTCATAACTAACCATCATAAGTTAGAAGTAATGATTAATCTGACATTTTCCACAAACATCAATAATCAAATTCTTAACTAATCCTCTTGATTACCATATAAAAGTAGAAATTAAGATAATCACAAGTTGGGGATGTAACAGTTTCTCCATTTCTTTGTTTGTTGTTACAAAGATCTATCATGGAGACCTCATGTTTGATGCTGAAACAAAAATGTGTAACAAACTTTTCAGCTAGTTTGTGAAAAGCCTTGATTCCTGGGACAAGATGGGAAAACCAATCCATTGCTTTCCCTCCAAGACTACGAGGGAAGAGGTGTAAAAGATAGGTATCATTATTGGAAACCTCTAAGCAAGCCATATAGAATTCCCTTAGAAGTTCTTTGGGATCACCTTTTCCTTTTTATTTATCAAATTTTGGTATTTCAAAGTTTTGAGGAAAAGGGATCATGGGAATTGATCTATCAAATGGATAAGGATAAAATTCCTCAAATGAGAAATTCTTCTTGTTGTTTCCAAGTGTAAGATCTGAAATTTGTGTTTGCATGTTGAAAAGTTTTAGATCAATTTCATATGTTGGCTATTGTTGTGAAAGAATTTGTTGAATTGTAGATGAGGGTGGTTGTTGTTGTTTTTGTGGAGCAAGACCCTGATATGAGGAAGATGAAGGTGTTTGTTGTGATACATGATGGGGGTTTGTGTAAGAGATATATGAGGAACCATGTAGATGATTATTAGGTATGGTATATGAGGTTTGATTTTGCAATACTTGTGGTGGAATGATGTATGATGAAATAGGAATAGAAGTTTGGACTTGTGAAACTTGTGGAGGAGTGACATAAGAGACATTAGGAATAGAAGATTGGACTTGTGATACTTGTGGAGGATTTTTGTAAGAACCATGAGGAATAGAAGAATGGACTTGTGAAACTTGTGGGGAATTAGCATAAGAGGCATTTGGATAGAAGATTGGACTTGTGATACTTGTGGAGGATTGGCATAAGAGACATTTGGAATAGAAGATTGGACTTGTGATACTTGTGGGGGATTGGTGTAATAGCCATTTGGAATAGAAGATTGGAGTTGAGATGATATGGATGTAGGAGTAAGAAGTGGACCAAGTGATGTGGGATTTTGGTAGAGTGGGTTAACAAATTGGTTGGTGAAAGGTGATAGAAGAATATTATAAGTGGGTGAAGTTGAAATGGTGGGTGCTAGGGTGGACATAGTTGGAATGTAAGTAGGATGTGATCTGCCCATAGTGGAAATGGTAATACTTATGGGGTATTGCTCCTTGATTTGGGATGTATCAAATTTGCTAGGCAACTTGGCACCTTGTTTGGCAAGAAATAGAAAGAACCTATTAGGATCTAAGGCTAGAATCTTATCAATGGTGTCTAAGAATTTAGGATTTTGCAATTCTTTAGTGTGGTCTTGAGATACTTATTGTGATGGTGGACATATGTCATTAGAGAGGAAGGCCCTACTATATACCCTTGCAGGACAAAGAGATGGGGGTTCATACTCGTGGTGAACTTGGTTGCATCAATGAGTGTTTTAGGATTTCCTTGAGGTGTGTTTTGGTTATCTTCCATAGCTTTCTTGTGTTGGGACCTAGTCAAAGGCACATGTGATATTGGAACCTTGATATGACAAAGATGGATGAATGGATGAAAGTTTATTTAGACTCTTGCTATAAAGTTGAGATTCTAGGATAATTTTGATGGATGTTTTCTTGTTCAAAATATAGAAATCTAGATCAATTGTTGGGGGATTTGGGATTATGATTATCTACCAAGAAATAGACTAATGATTTCAAGGTAAGACAAGATAAGGGTAGTGAATTTTACTAACTCAAAAGGAGCCACTCTCTTAAGCTAACTTTGGTTCACTAGTTTGATGGATACTAACTTATCTATGAATTCTAAGAGAGGCTACTTCTTAAAATCAAAGACAAGCTAGTTGATATTGATCTAGACTTTGGACTAATAACCAAAAGGATGGAAAAGATGGTATGATGTTTGGGATATTCTTGGAAAATGATTGCGGTAAAATCCTATAGTCTCAAGAGGATAGATGCTCTAAAAGTCTAAAATAATGATATGAAGATGGATGCAAATGACTATGTGAAGTTGGAAGTGGATGATAGAATGTGACAAAAGGACTAATACTGTAATGGTGTAAGACTATTTTTTTTGGTTTGTTTTTGTGGTTTTTTTTGGTTTTTTGCTTTTGGAAGATGGTTTCAAAATTTCTCTAGCAAGAGAACAAATAGAGAAAACACAATAGCAACTTTGACTCTTTAGAATAAGGATGCACAAGGTTGGACCCTTCGCACATAACAAATGGATTTACTGGTATTTCACAAGAGAAGACACACCAAACACTTTTTGAGCACAAACTTAGATATTATTCAAGTAGGAGTGAATCATAATGTGGGCCCACATGATTGATTATCTATCCATGTTCTTACATAACTAAGAATAGTTTACCCTAAGTAGATAGGTAGGGATAAGGGCATTGCACCCAATACTCCTTTCCTTGGAGGTTTTTATGCCTTGCCCAAAGAAAACTTCTATCTCACCTTTAAGGAGGTATGATGGTGAGTAACTTTAGGGGGCGATTCGCATCCCTTGGAACACACTACAAAACAAACGATGGTCTTAGCTAGGATATACAAGTATTCTAATGGGTGTCCCAATATATGTGAGGTACAATGGATGATTTGTTAATGGAGGTGTCCCAGCTTCCTACCTTGTGCAAACCAAATCAAGTCTTGGTGAACCAAGGATCTTGAGGCTTTTGCTTGGAAAGGAGTCCTTCCTTTGAAGTGAGTATTTTGATTCTCGTAACGTTTATATCCCGCACCAGAACATGTGGTTGAGGTCATCCCTAGGGGTGATGAAAACCCCTAGCAGGCCCCCTAAAAGGAAAGATAGATACTAATTGCTTTTGATCTCTAGGGTCACACTAGGCACAAGGAGAGAGCATACGCAAATTACTCCTACCTTAGGATTTAAGCTAAAACAAAAGGAACTTGCAATATTTTTGATCTCCAAGATCAGATGAAGTGCATGGAGAGAGCATACGTATTTACAATTTCCCACAAACACAACAAATAAGTTAATTACTAGCTAACTAATTTAGTGCCTAAGTTAGTGAGCAAAATGAGTCTTGGACAAATGTGGCTATAAAAAATATATTAGTAGTTTCAAAATGTTTTCTTTGACCAAGGTAAGATGTTGCACCGATAGTTAGTTCCAAAACCCAAGAAATGTTAGCTTTAAACAAAAAACAACAAACAAAAAATAAAAAATAGAAAACAAAAAACAAGACAAAATAGAAAATAGAAAACATAGAAGAAAATAGAAATAGAAAAATGATACCTAATTTTCCCTTTTGACACAGGCGCACCCACAAAAGGTAAAGGCACGTCGATTGGAAGAAGAGGCATGCCGACAGAAAATAGAGACATGTTTTCAAACAAAGAGTACACAAACTAAAGGCATGCAGATAGAGAGAAAAGGCATTCTGACTTAGAATGTGGGCTTGCTTCCAGAGAGCAAAGGAATACTTCTATCACTATGAACTAGTACTTGCCAAAAATCCAGAGTTAGCTCTGACAAAAAGTAGATTTTGACAGGCAGAGGATGATCTAATGGTCTGGAAGATCATATCTAAGGAGGTTAAGACTACTAGTTGTTAGGAGAAACAAAGGCACGTGTTTGTTAAGCAAAGGCACACTTTCAAAACATAACCTACAACCTACCAAAAATGATGTTAATCCCTACCAAGAAACCTAATGTTAGATGATGAATAGATAGAACTAGATGTTAGCCAAACACAACAGACAAAAATCATAAGAAAGCTTGAAAAGTCAGCTTTGAAACAACACAAATAGAAAAATTAGATCACACAATAGAGGTGCATAGATATCAAACAAAGGCACATCGACCCAAAGCAAAGGCACGCTGACCTAATGCAAAAGTGTGCAGTTGTAGTCCAAGGCACGTTTATGTTCCTGTTGCATAAAAAAATAAGGAATTTTTCCAAAAAAGTTAGATTTTAGGGGCGTGTGTCCCATTGAGCATGCCAAAATGTGATGGATGGAATTTGAATGCAAAATATAAATGAAAGTAAACCAAATCTAATGCAATATACCTCTCTTTGCATACAAACCAAACACACAGATCAAGCATATTGAAGTTGCACCCAAAATCCAATGGATTGCTCTTTGCCTTTTAAGTATGTGGATTGTTCAATTTGTCAGCATAACCTTGTGATCTCCCAATAAAGATGATTCAAATAGCAACAACGTAAGTTTACATGAATGAGAGATGATCAGAATGGATGGAGAATGTTTTATTTATAGATTTTTAGAAATGCAAATCAACAGTGGAGGATGATCAAAAAGATTAATGGTTGACAATGGTTGAGAGGATGTGCACAAATGAGAGAGATACAAGTGTCCTTGTCCTCTCATGAATCATGAAGGCTAACAGACTTGATTGAGGAGTTGACTGAATTGATTGGTTTGTTAACAAAATTGATTGATTCGTTAACATAATAGATTGATGAGTCAACTCAATTGATTGATATGTTAACTGATTTGACTAGAGAAAATTATGGTGGGAGAGGATAATTGGGAAAATAAATAAATAAATAATTTAATTTGATGTACACATGGGATAAATAAATAAAATATTTAAATTTTATTTATTTGGAGGGAAATAGAACATTTGAATAAATAATTTGAATTTATTTATTTAAAGTGGATAGAAATTGATTATTTAAATAAATAATTTTATTTTATTTATTTAAAGTGGAGGAAAGATGATTTAATTAAATAATTTGAATTATTTAATTAATATAGAGGAATATGACGAATATTGATGAATTAATCGATTAGTGTGGAATGATGAAAATTGGATAGTTAGATAGAAAATGATGTGAATGTGGTGCAATTACGTAAGGAATGCATTGGTGAATTTCAAGTGTCTACACTTTCAACGATTTTCCCTTTCCTTTTAGTGCTCTCCAAATGAAATGTCAAAGATACAAATAGTGAAATCTTGTGTAACTCTCCCATGCCACTAACACCATGCCATGAATTTGATTTGATTTATTTTCTATTTTTAATTGATTTTTTAGATTTTTGTTTATTGTTTACATAGAATCTAGAATCTTTCAGCTCTTCTCCTCCACCCCTGTTGTGACTATAGGAATGCCTCTCAACGTAAAAATAGAGAGAGTGCATGGAAGATTAAGAGAAGGAAATTATAGTGAAAGAAGAGTTGAATAAAAAAGAATAAAAAAGGAAGAGACTGTGCATAATAAAAAGGGAGGAAGATAACAACAGGCCGTGTGAATATAGGAGGAAAATACATAAAGCTTGGAAGAAGGGATAATAACAGGCATGGGGTATAGTAGATAATAAGGTATAAACAAAGTTAGAAGCCTCTAGATTGAGTCGATAGTGTGAGGAATGCAAACAAATACCATGTTGCATATGTATTGGTGAAATAAAGAAATAGTAATTTCTTTTGTTAATGTTGTGATGTTCTAGAACTCTGAAATAATTTGATGAATTCATGAACTCAAGACTAAATGAGTGAATGTCTGAAATTTGTATTTTCAAAATTGAATTTAATTGGGAAATTGATTTAGCTACTTGATTTGGTAGTCTTATAAGACACCCAAATCTCGTCTGCACCATAAAAGAAGGATTGTCATAAGAGGCTATTTTGAATTAACTAATTTCAAACTCAATATATTATTTTAAAATCTACTAAGGTATTTTTGAATTCACTAGGGTATTTTCAAGCTCATTGAGGTACTTTAAAATCACTAATTTGTTGAAAGAGGAGATTTCATCACAAAAAATTTTGGCATCATGTGACATTCTAGTTTTAAATTTTCTTAACTTTGTTTCAACTTCCAAAGGATTTTTAAGGCTTCATATGGTTATATATAACCCTTTATAGCATAAAGAAATCAAAATAGATGTATTTGAGAGTAGGGATTTGGGGTAGAAAATTGCAAGTTCTAAATTATTTTTGGACTATCCCAAGTCAACTAGCAGGGGAGTTAGAATATGAAGGAATTCTATGGTCGAAGAAACATATCTAGAGCCATGATTGCATGATATTCAAGTCTAATGGATTCGACCTATTGTATGCCATTGTGGAGTGATTTTATGTGAGATATACTCATATTTTTCTAAAGTTAAATTCACCCAAAGTGGGTTTCTCAAAGGTATTTTAATCTCTTTAACTTTGTGGTTCTTTTTCTTCTTAATTATTATATTTTCTTGCACTTTAAAGCTTATTAAATTTAGTCTTTTACTCTTTAAGTATGTATATTTGTTATTGATGAACTAGTGTATATAATATATTTGGATAACTCACTTTGTTAAAAAAAATGTAATTATAAGAGAAATTACATTATTTCCAACAATTTCAATCATTATAGTTCAAAAACTTAGACAATTACCTTTTAGAAGAGTTATAGTTAATGATGTCATTGTTAGAAAATGTAAAGGATGAAGATGCTCTAACCCATGGAATGAATTAAGTATTTGACATCTATGTAAAATTTAGTTCTTTGCAATAGATATTTGTGTCCTCAAAGTGATGAATGCTCTAAGAAAGAAAAAATAAAAGATTAGATTTTAATAATCTTTAATAAGTTTGTTTGAACAATAACATTAACAGCAGTACAATATTAGAATATAATATTTGTATTTTAAAAAGTCAATGACAAAATAAATGGATTCTAAATCTATCATTATTATATTCTAATATTATTGTTGTTGGAACTTGATAATAGCCTTTCAAAAGCTAATAATAGACATATTTCAGTCCAATAATAGGCATTTAAAAATTTGATATCAACCATTTCACAAAGGGCCTTGGACTAAAATAAATCCAAACTTTACTAAATGTTATTTTTCACAATCATGACAAGACAAATACACAATATAGATTATCATGGTTGATGCCATTGAATCATTTAGAGTTAGTAATGTAGGCCACAGTTGTATTCATCCCTCTGGCTTTGTGTGGTCATGATTAAAAATTTTACTTTCATATAACAATAAATGGTAATTAGTGTATTGTAGTAATAATCACTTTTTGTTATCATTGATCAACATTAAAAATTATCATAAACAATTTTATCATATCAATATTGTCAAAATGTTCAATCCTTAATCATATGGTATTATTTTTTTCTTATGTGGTCTAAAAAGAAATCTATTATCATATGGTACATCTTTAGATAGCTAACCAAACTTATATAGAAAGGAATGATGAAATAATACACTCATAATCCCAGGTCATTAGTTGGAGAGTGGAGGGTGTTTTGGAATGAGTGAAAACATGAAGTGAACTTAGATGAGAGAAGAATGAGATTGATACAGAGAAATCAAAGTGAAAGGAAATTCAACTATTATTATGCATGGATGTGTTGAACATACTGGAAGAAAAATTTGTGATGTGAAAACACAATGGGGACCTAGTTGTGGCATTCACCATGTGGAAAGTAAGGAGTTAACAGAACACCAGAAGTGAGAATTTATTCCAAATAAAAATTAGTAAAGATCAAGGGCATGAAGAATGATGTCAACACAAAACCACAAACATTAAGTGAGATCTAGTTGCAAGAAATATTTTATGCTTGTTCAATAAAAATGTGATTAGAAATTAGTCTTGGGGTCTCTGCAGGAACAAATTCATTAGCCATTGCCTCTAATCAGAACAATGGTTGAAAAGAATGCTACGGATTTCTGGAAGTTTCTGGGTGAACACAATATCCAGTCTTTTGTCCACTGTATTATCACACACAATTTGACCATTTTTTGAAGCCATAATTATACCTCCACTACAACAAACAGCAGTCCCATCTGCAGGCGGAAGAAAAACCTTATCATCCAAAATAATTTCCTGTATTTCATCAACTTTTTCTCTTTGTGAGTATTCCTGCTTTGCTTCTGCTATAACAGATTCAGCCATCAACCAATCCTCTTCTCTGCACCTTAATATTACAGTGGGCTCCTTCAATTTAAAAAGAGCCTGCACAATTAAATCTTTGAGAATCTCTTTATACAAACATTTGTCCTGATTAATACCCACAAGTTCTTTTTTGGCTTCTTGTTTCATGGCTCCAATCAAATCATCTTGGGCCTGGAGAATTTGGAAGTGGGATGAATTTAGGTGCATAGAATACTCTATTTTCTGCCGAATTTCTAGATGCTTTTCCTTTCTGTCATATTCTTGCTTGATTTCATCAATCCCAGATTGTATAAGCTGCAATTTCTCAGCATGGTATTCCTGCTCAGTGGTGACGCTCATTTCAATATCTTTATCGTTGGCCTCCTTCAGAATGAAGTTTAACAGGTGCTGTATTTGCCTCATGGATTCTGCTTCTTCCATGTTCAATCAAACTGCTGCTTACAAGATTGGATCCCACAACCTTCCCCAGGCCTCTAATTTTCTTCTCGCACAATTTTCTATCAAAACCTGTCGAAATTGGGAGTAAAAAAACAGAAGAAATTTTTTAAATGGCTTGTGACATGGTCTTAGTTTTGTAACCGTTTTGCTGCGGTTAGGATATCAGAAAATAAGTGACAAAAGAAAGAATTAAATAGAATAATGGGTGTCCCACAGGTTTCCATGCTTTTTGCTTTTTCAAGCGTTCTCATGGCGCTTCATGTTAATTTTTTTTAGTGGCTTCAGGACTGTAGATTATCTACGTAAAATAGCTTTTTTTATAGAGTTATTTTGCTAAATAGTTTGGATACTAGTTAAAAACTAACTATGACATTTCAATTACAAGTGAAAACAATATATACGTATGCTTTTCTTCACATTTTGATTAGGGGTATAGAGAATTGGTTAGTATAAATTTTCAGGTATACTTGTATAAAGTTGTAATGGTGTTACATATCAATGTAAATTTTCATTTCCATGGAATGATTTAATATAATTATATATTGATAAATGGTGTGGTTTTGTGTTAAGTTTGGTTCATTTTTCAATCTTTATTCAGTTCCATCTTATATTCATTTACATTTATCTCTATCCATTTGATATTATCACATCCTTAGTTACATATATTTGTTATTGTTAGTAATTTATTGCATCTATTGTCACACATATCCATATATTTGATCCCTTCCTCAAGAGCTATAGTTTCCTATCTTGAGCCATCTCACCGTACTCAAGATTGACCTTAAATTTAAATTGCCATCTCTACCCTTTTTCACTAGCCATTGGGAGATGAATTGGTACGTGTTTGTGTGACTTACTACTATATCTTTGTATTTAAAGGCATTCATTTGTACAATTTATTCATATGAAGAAATATGAAAACATAAGGAATTGCCAGGAGAAATCATTCTTAGAACATCTCAATTTGGAGCATTAAAAAAAATATGCATCTAGAGCATTTGCATGCTTGAGAATGTTGTCTTTGAACATTTGCCCAATGTTATAAAGTAAGTCTAACAAGGGGTTGACTAAAGAGAACATGAACCTCACAATCCATTAATTTCACTAAGTATTTCTAAATATTGCCCATCCTTGTGCAAATTTAGATATTAGAAATTAGGATGCAGTGGGTTATAGAAGTTCATAGTCAGTCATATTGATTATGCAAGCTATAAGACAATCTTACACATTAGGTCATTCTCAAGGTACTCAAGTTCGACCCTAAGGGGTATAAGTTTGAGCCCGAAAGAATTATACTACGAAGCAAATCAAAATTGAGAGCAAACTAAAAGTATTTATTTTATTTACCTTGATGGTCAATTCCATATGACATCAGTAATTAGTTCCTCATCATAATTCCTACAACTAAATACCTTATCCCTCATTTAATTTTTTAATATGCATTTATTACACATTTATCAATTCTCATAAATTATTTTATTGCTTATATTTATTTAATTCACCATATTTATGTAAAAGTGATTTATTCCCTTACAAAAGCATAATATTCAAATTTAACTTGGATTCACACTTGGACTCAAACAATTTTTTAAAAGAAAATCTCACATGATTTAATAAATAAAAATTTGTAGTTTAAATATTTGTTTTATTAAATAAATTTAATCCTCATTCATTCTAAACAAAATTTATTGTTTAATTAAAATAATAATATTTTTAACTTGCATATAGATTACTAATAGAAAGAAAGGAGTACAATAGGTGGCCAAGGAGGCCACATCAAAATACAATTATATCATATGTCCACCTTTAGATACTACAAGTTAAAGTTTTACATTATACATCTTCTACTGTAGCTATAAATGATCACACATTTCAAACTGAATGATCCACTTTTCTTTGTCTTTTGCCCATGTAGAACATTTATGTCTCACTGTTAATCTCTGCTTGATCCTTCTGAGTATTATGTGCATGTTGCATCCCAGCCAACTGGTTTGGAAATTCATCTGATCCACTCTTTTCATTGATGTCTAAGTAGCTCCATGCCATGTTGGGATCCAGTTGTCTTGGAGAGTTCCTGTCTAAGTCCCCATCATTGTCCTCTTTCTAGTCTACAGCTCATACATCCTATATCCCCTGATTTCCACAATCCCTGTCAGGTTCGCTACTATGCATGTATTGTTCACCTGTGAGATTCCCTTGGAGCCTAAGTTTCTCTTCTCTATAATCATGAGGCCAAAATTTGGCCTTCTTTATGTCTACCCTATACACTATACCTGAGCCTTCGTCCCAAATCTGCATGAATCTCTCAGTTGGGATTTTCATAAATGCGGTGGCCTATTCACAAATTAGTCAAAATATGAGTCCAATGAAGGATCCAGTAAGCAACCTTTCCCTACCCTAGTACAATTCTCATTTCTTGCCTTTCACAAAGCCCACAAAACCTCAGTAGAAAATAGAAGCCAAAACAAACTTTCATTTTTGTCCACATTGCAAATAAAACCACATAATATATTAACTTTAGAAACACACACATTTGACAACTTTCCTTTTAAAAAATTTAAGAAAACAAACTAGACAACTTTAGCAAACAGACAGTTAAAAAATATATGTTCACTATTTTTAGGACTTTTGCAATATAGGCACATGTTATCCTTACCAAATGCCAGCCTATCAAGTAACAACAACCACCTAAAGAAAGACTTTTTTGGCTCTAGAGCATTGGACCACACATTGGATAGTGTTTTGGACAAGGTTTTATGTTCTAGACTGACATTCCATGCCCGGTTGATGTGCACAAATACATCAATTTTTTCTATGACCAATTTATAGAGCCTTTTTGGAGTAATTTTTCCATATTCCGATTCATCTCTCCATTTAATCTTACTCCAATCTTCTGAAATTAGTTTGGTCCCTTGATCAAGAACATTTTGGATAGCTTTAGTAAGGATAGTATATGTCCTCCTTTGAGACTCAAGAAGATTAAATTCAGTTTTCATATGAATCTAGTCTTTAATGCCAATGTTTAAAATGATATCTCTAAAGGAGTTAATTCCTTGTTTGTGCCATTTCTTTGAGGAACATCCTTGTAACAGGGCCAAAGCCTTCCCATTAACTTTAAAATTCCACCAGATAGATCTGGTCTAAACTATCTCCTTTTTATTAAGATCAATAGCTTCTCTTGTTACATCCCTCTTTTTGGAATCAATAACACTATTTACTTTCTTGCAAATATAATATGTTGTTGATGACATGGAAATTGGTGATGTAGATAGACAAAGTTAGTTCTATGAAAATTTGGAATCTATTGATTATGATCAATGTGATATTATAAACTAAAATGTCTTTTTGTTAGGAGAAAATGATGTTTCGATATATTATGCTTTGATTTGGAATATAGGTGCTTTGACCACAAAAATTGTATGTGAGACTATCATTGCAGGAATAGGTGGACCACGTTCGACAGGAAGAGAAAGTATCTTTGAGAAAGAGAATAGACTCTGGAAATTAACCATGGGTGTTTGTTACTGAAAACGCCAAGCAGGTAGATAAACCTTGAAGCCTTAAATTTAGTCATGTTTACGACTGAGATAGTCTAAGACTAGATGTCGACGTTTGAAGTTAAGGTTTAACACTTTTCGTAAGTCATCATATAGAATGTGGGAAATCGACGTTGTTGTCACAAGTCCACTAAAGCAAGTCGTCTTATAGAGATGACTAATATTTAGATTATAGGTAAATAATAAACTTATTTGTGGTAGATTTGTGAGTTGCGTCTCGTAGTCGAAAGACCCGAGAAGTCGTAATTGTGCGTCAAATGATCTAGAAAACTTGCTTTGTGTTATGCCCAATTCGTCGTGATTGTCGTAAAAATGCTTTGAACATGTGTTGTGAATTTATTCCTTTTTGAAAATTGATGGAAGTTGAATTTGAAGCCGAGATGAGCTATAACCTGTTTTGGTCGTTATTTGGAAGAATATTCCAAAATCGCCTTAGTTATATCTTGGTTAAAACATGAGGTATTTTCTTTAGTTTGTTTGATGTCAGTTTTCTCGTCAAGTCAAGTAGGTTTACGCCCAAGTTCTATCGTTTTGGATGTCTTCCATTTCGAATGCATCTTTTCCCTTCGAGCTTAAGACTTGAGTTATCATTAATCTAACCTACACTTTCTTTATTAAGTCGGTCTTTACTCTTTCTCTCTTTTCAACCTTGGAGACACAATATGCATTTATTATTCACCACCTTGTAAGAATTTAAACTCCACTAATCGTGTTAGTTGCATATTCGGAAGTTAAGAAGCCTTCTTGTGTGAGTAAGTGGACGAGGTTGTTGTGCCACAGCTACCACATCACCATAAAGGAGCCTCCATCATGCTAAGTGGTCATTGTAGGTTAGGAAGTCGGGTGGCATGCAGATAAATAGATCTTCTGTTTAGGCATGGAACAATAGAGGTTAAAGGTGATTATTCTTCTTCACCGTGGGCAGTCTTGGGGCATGATGTTTCTATTGTTAATAAATTGAAACCAGAGAGGGAGTACGTTCTTTTCTGAGGAGGACACGGATAGGAGAGAGTGGTGTGGGTTTTGAGTCGGAGGAAGGAACTTGAGGACATTGCTGAGAGCTCAACAAGGACGAGCTAGCAACAGCGAAACTCTTAGTACAACGACAGGTTTCCATTCTTCCCCTCTGTGCGGTCTATGATTTGTGTTGTGTCTTATTTCTGCAATGATAGTGTAGTAATTTCACAACGTAAAGGATGTGCAAATAATGTCATCTTACTGTAAGCTTTGAGTGAGGCTTGTTTACAATGAATATGTTATCATTGTTGTCTTCTCAGAATATGTTACCATTGCTGTCTGGTGCAGGAGCACATTCTCTGTAGTGCAGGGTCATCTTTTCTTTTGTTGTCTCATAAGGCTCTTAAGCCATTTCATTTTGTAATAAGGGTCAATTTGGTCCCATGAATGTAATTGTGCAAGGCACACATGTAGTTTTGCTTGTATGAAGGGTAAACCAACGGCTAACTGATTTGAAAATCAGTTTGCACGGTTGGAGGGGATAACTGCTGTCTCTACATCTTCTTTAGAGGCAGGTTGTATGTCACACAGGGCAGAGAGAGAAGTGTGTATTACAACAAGTTCTTTTTGATAACTGAATAAAGAGAGTTCTAGGTATGATCTGTGTTGATTTTCTTGGTTGTTCTTAGTGATTTGATATCTTTATCCTGATTTTGTAAATGGAACCCTAACCGGATGCTATCTGTCAATCCATAGTGACTCTGTAGTGTGCAGACGGTGTAAAACCCTTGGTTCCACAGTGGCTGGTTCGTAACCTAGGAGTAGGGTTTTGATTCATACATGGAGGCCCTTTCCTCTGTCCACTGAAGCCCTGTATAGTATCAGTGTGATGGGGGAAAGACTTTTCACGTTTGTTGTTGTTGAATTCTTACCCAGGAAGCCAGCGAACTCGGTCAAGTTTGACTAGACATCGTCATGTGGCTAGTCGGGAAATCAGAGTGAAATTGGATAGTTTTGATGTGGGATCAGATTGTTACAAGTGATCGAGGGTTGATATATGAATCAGCCAAATTCCATTGTTCTGTCGAAGGGAATCCGAGTTCGGCATCACATAACAGTTGGAGATCCATCGGCGTGAAAGACTCTCCGTCTTACCGAAGATTGGTATAGTGTCGGAGACACATACCTTTGTTATTTGCATCGGTGAGAGAAACGATATCGGGCTAAGGAAAATACACTTAGCCGAAGGTATACAGTTTCACCGATCGGTGAGACATCCTCGGAGTATCGCCGATAAAGAGTATCGGCGTGAGGAACCTTGTCAGGGGAAGCCGAAGAAGTCACGGCGACCGTTAGAGTCCCGCCGATAGAAACTCATCAGAATGAGATGAACCATCGGGGCCACGAACCGGAGTCTTACCGAAGTGGAGGATCTGGCCGATGTGCCTGACGATATCGACGAGAAACAAGGTATTGGTGTAGGTGAAAGAAGCTTCACCGAAGGAGGAAGTCTGGCCGACGAAGATTGGTCATCGGAGTAACAGAGTCTATCGGCCTGAGATATTTCTCGTCGCCCGATAGTTTGGGTGTTGCCGAAGGCAACCAATGTCGAACTTTTCATCGGCGTGAGGGAAACATCGGGGAGACTTATGGTGGACCGGCCGATGTATGAGGTGTTGCCGATAGGCAACTAACCGCTACGGGGATATCGGTGAGAACTTGGGAGACCTCTTGCCGATAGTGAAGATATAGTCAAATCTTCATTCGCTTCTGCTGGCACTCTGCATCAAATTGGTATCAGAGCCAATATTCTAAATCACAATCGTGTATGTCAAACAAAGAATTGGAGATAGAAACAGAGGCTAGCACAATGCCTCCCAAGACGATGAGTAAAGCAGCCATCCAGAAGATGGTGGAAGAAATGCTCGAAGAGAGACTGAAGGAAGAAAGATCCAAAGAGAAGGATGGAAGCACTTCTGAGTCAGAGGAGGATGAAGAAGGAGAAACTGGGGAGAATCCTCAAGGAGAAGGTATGACTGCTGATCAAAGGGCATTTCTGAACGCACTCAAGGGTCATGGAGATAGTGGTGATCCGAAAATGGATGTTCCCACGTTCAATGGGAAACTGGATGGAGATACTCTGGTGGACTGGATTGAAGCCATAAGTAATTACTTTGACTTCAAAGAGTATAGTGACAGTAAGAAAGTAAAGTTTGCAAAGACCAGACTGAGAGGTTCTGCATTGGTTTGGTGGAACTACACTCAATGTGAAAGGGAGAAGGTTGGAAAGAGTCCAATCGCCAAGTGGAGCAGAATGGTGGCCATGCTGAGATCCAAATTTCTACCATGTGATTATGATCTGCAGACTATCAGAAAGTTTAATCATCTTAGGCAGAAAGATATGGACGTGGCTACATACACTGAAGAATTCCACAGATTGAGCATGAGAGCCAATCACAGAGAAGAAGAGAAAGAGATGGTGGCCAGATACCTAGATGGACTGAGGTACAATATACAGGATGAGTTTAGTATGGTGGTTCCCAAGACTGTGGATGAATGTTTTCAGTTAGCCTCTAGGGCAGAGGATAAACTGAAAAGGAGAGGTGATCAAAATAACAGAGGAAGAGGTGGCAGGAACAAAGAGGAAGAGGTAATTTTGGCAGAGGACAGCCAAACAAAGGTGAAAGTTCAAGTCAACAAGAATCACGTTCTGATACAGAACAAAAAGGTGGTGGTTTCAGAGGTTGGAGAAGACCTAATGGCAGAGGAAGAGGTGGTGGTGTAGGCAGAGGACGTGGAGTCTTCATTGGAAGATGTTACAACTGCAATCAAGTAGGCCACACTGCAAGTAAGTGCCCTGAGAAGGCATCTAGCTCTCATGATGGTGGGAGAAGGAACCAACTATTGCAGGAGGATGATTGCCAGAGTGTAAACTCACCAATTGGTAGTGCTGCACCAGTACTTGAAGGAGAGAATATGATGATTAAGAGGACCCTCGTGAAGATGCCATTGAAGCAGGAGCCCCCACAAAGGAAGAATCTCTTCAGAACCCAAGGAAAAGCATATGGTAAGCTCTGTAAAATCATTGTTGATTCAGGTTCTACTGAAAATGTAGTGTCTACTGAAATGGTAGAAAAGTGTAAACTGAAAAGATTACCCCATCTTAATCCTCACAAAATATCTTGGTTGAATAAGCATCAGAACTATTTGGTGGAAGAACAAACTTGGGTAGAGTTTGAACTAGGTGATTATAGGGATAAGGTGCTATGTGAAATTATTCCTATGGATGCTTGTCACCTTCTTCTTGGATGACCTTGGCAGTATGATGTGAAGGCATAGCATGATGGTGAAAAGAATACATATATGATCACCAAGAATGGTAAGAAGTTTCAGATGGATCCCTTACCAGAGCAGGTTGGAGAGAAGAGCAATGACAACAGTGTCATGTTAGTAAGTGGCAAAGAGTTCCTACAACTCATGAAGGAGGAGGATACCCAAGGGTATGCACTAATGATGAAGCCTGTATCCAATCAGCAAAACAAACAGCAGAAGGAGATTCCATTGGAAGTGCAACAATTACTGGATAAGTACCAAGATCTTGTGGTAGAGGATACTCCTAACTCCTTACCACCTATGAGGGACATAAGTCATCAGATTGACTTGATTCCTGGAGCCACATTACCCAATAAAGCTGCCTATAAGTTGACACCACAGCAGAATGAAGAAGTAGGTAGACAGATTCAAGAACTTTTGGAGAAAGGTTTGATTAGGAAAAGTCTTAGTCCATGTGCAGTCCCTAGTGTACTTGCTCCTAAGAAAGATGGCAAATGGAGATTATGCACAGATTCAAGGGCTATCAATAAGATCACCATAAGGTATAGATTTCCTATGCCAAGAATTGAGGATCTATTGGACTATCTTGGTGGTTCATGTTACTATTCCAAGATTGATTTGAAATCTGGTTATCACCAGATCAGAATAAGGCAGGGAGATGAATGGAAGACTGCTTTCAAAACAAATGAAGGTCTCTATGAGTGGCTTGTCATGCCATTTGGACTCAGTAATGCTCCAAGCACATTCATGTGGTTGATGAATGAGGTACTTGTAGAATTTATTGGAAAATTTGTTATTGTTTATCTTGATGACATATTGATTTTCAGCAGGACCAAAGAAGAGCATGTGAAGCATCTTGGACAGGTGTTAAAGAAATTGCATGAGAGTAAGTTGATGATCAACTTGGATAAATGTGATTTTATGAAAACTGAACTAGTGTATCTTGGCTTTGTGATTTCCAATGGCTGTTTGAAAATGGATCCTACAAAAGTGGAGGCTATTCTCAATTGGCCTACTCCTAAGACAGTAGGAGATGTAAGAAGTTTTCATGGTTTGGCAACTTTTTACAGGAAGTTCATTAAAGGGTTCAGTCACATAAGTGCTCCTATTCTCAATACCATCAAGGGTGGAGTGAATTGTAAATTTCAATGGACAAAACAAGTAGATGATAGTTTTGAACTGTTGAAACAGAAAGTGGTCGAGTTACCTACGTTGGTACTCCCTGATTTTGACAAAGTATTTGTTGTGGAATGTGATGCAAGCTAACAGGCTATAGGTGCTGTTCTTAGTCAGGAAGGACATCCAGTAGCATTCTTTTCCGAGAAGTTGAATGAGGAAAAACAGAGGTATTCTACCTATGACCTAGAGTTGTATGCAATGGTGCAAGCTCTGAAAAAATGGAGACATTATTTACTTCCAAAAGAGTTCATTGTTTTTACTTACAACCATGCTCTTAGCTTCCTAATTGTCAAGAAAAGTTGAATCATAGGCACGTCAAGTGGATGGAACAATTGCAGGCCTATACCTTCACTATTAAGCATAAGAAAGGTGTTGCCAACAAAGTGGCAGATGCTTTGAGTAGAAGGATACTGGTCATACAGGAAGTAAAAATGGAACATATGGGTCTAGAATGTCTGAAGGAGTTGTACAAGGATGATGCCGATTTCAAGGCTGCCTATGAAGTGTGTGCAAGTTTGGCTAACACTTTTCATGGTGAGTATTCTGATTTTGTGCTGCAAGAAGGGCTCCTATTTAAAGGTAGTTTGTTGTGTGTTCCTAAATGTTCAATGAGGGACAATATCATCAAGGAGAAGAACAATGGAGCCTTAGGAGGACATTTTGGGTTGGACAAGACTTTGGAACAAGTCACCAGGTTCTATTATTGGCTCAAGGTACAGACAGATGTAAGGAGATATGTTGCAAGCTGTACCATATGTCAAAAGGCCAAAGGTATGTCTTCTAATGCTGGTTTGTACCAACCACTGCCCATTCCCACCAGACCTTGGGAAAGCATTAGTATGGACTTTGTGCTCGGTCTTCCTAGGACAGTAAGGGGTGTAGACAGTGTTTTTGTCATTGTGGATCGATTCAGTAAGATGGCTCATTTTGTGCCATGCAAATGCACAAATGATGCATCTCATCTTGCTGGTCTCTTTTTCAGAGAGGTGGTCAGAATTCATGGTTTACCCCTATCAATTGTTACTGATAGAGACTCCAAATTTGTTGGTCATTTTTGGAGGACCCTATGGAGAAAATTGGGCACTTAGTTGTCTTTCTCATCAGCCTACCATCCCCAGACTGATGGTCAGACTGAGGTTGTTAATAGGTCCTTGGGAAACCTTTTGAGATGCCTTACCAAACAGCATGGGTTGGCATGGGATTTAGTGATCAGTCAAGCTGAATATGCTTATAATGATTCAAGAAACAGAAGTACTGGGAAAAGCCCTTTTGAAATAGTTTATGGTTTCCACCCAAGAGGACCACTTGAACTCAAAGACCTCCAAGGATGGGATAAAAGGAGTGCTCTAGGAGAAGACTTTGCTACTACCATGAAAACAGTACATGATCAGGTCAAGCTTCAGTTGGAGAAAACTGTCTCCAAGTACAAGGATAGGGCAGATCTGAAGCACAGGGAGGTACACTTCAAGGTAGGAGATTTGGTGATGGCCTACCTCAGAAAGGAAAGATTACCTAAGGGGCAACCAACCAAATTGTTGATGAAGAAGATAGGACCTTGTAAGGTAGTGCATAAATTTGGTCCAAATGCATATGAGATAGAATTACCATCTGGCCTTGGTATCTCTCCCATTTTCAATGTTGCAGACCTGTTCCCTTTTAGACCTCCATTTCATGCTGACGATGGCTCAGATGCTGTGATTGAAGATGAAGACTGGATCAAAGATTTACCTCCAAGTAAGCCTTTACAATTGGAATGCATTTTGGATTCCAAAATTGTCAAGAAGACAAGAAAGGGTGTATACAAAGACTACTTGATCAAGTGGCAAGATCTTCCTGATTCAGAGGCAATCTGGATGAGTGAAGCAGATATTCTAAAGCATGGGAAGACACTTCAGCAGTTAGCAACTCAAGGGACTTGAGTTTTTCCTGCCGAGGGAGTATGGTGCAGGAGCACATTCTCTGTAGTGCAGGGTCATCTTTTCTTTTGTTGTCTCATAAGGCTCTTAAGCCATTTCATTTTGTAATAAGGGTCAATTTGGTCCCATGAATGTAATTGTGCAAGGCACACATGTAGTTTTGCTTGTATGAAGGGTAAACCAACGGCTAACTGATTTGAAAATCAGTTTGCACGGTTGGAGGGGATAACTGCTGTCTCTACATCTTCTTTAGAGGCAGGTTGTATGTCACACGGGGCAGAGAGAGAAGTGTGTATTACAACAAGTTCTTTTTGATAACTGAATAAAGAGAGTTCTGGGTATGATCTGTGTTGATTTTCTTGGTTGTTCTTAGTGATTTTGTAAATGGAACCCTAACCGGATGCTATCTGTCAATCCATAGTGACTCTGTAGTGTGCAGACAGTGTAAAACCCTCGGTTCCACAGTGGCTGGTTCGTAACCTAGGAGTAGGGTTTTGATTCATACATGGAGGCCCTTTCCTCTGTCCACTGAAGCCCTGTATAGTATCAGTGTGATGGGGGAAAGACTTTTCATGTTTGTTGTTGTTGAATTCTTACCCAAGAAGCCAGCGAACTCGGTCAAGTTTGACTAGACATCGTCATGTGGCTAGTCGGGAAATCGGAGTGAAATTGGATAGTTTTGATGTGGGATCAGATTGTTACAAGTGATCGAGGGTTGATATATGAATCAGCCAAATTCCATTGTTCTGTCGAAGGGAATCCGAGTTCGGCATCACATAACAGTTGGAGATCCATCTGCATGAAAGACTCTCCATCTTACCGAAGATTGGTATAGTGTCGGAGACACATACCTTTGTTATTCGCATCAGTGAGAGAAACGATATCGGGCTAAGGAAAATACACTTAGCCGACGGTATACAGTTTCACCGATCGGTGAGACATCCTCGAAGTATCGCCGATAAAGAGTATCGGCATGAGGAACCTTGTCGGGGGAAGCCGAAGAAGTCACGGCGACCGTTAGAGTCCCGCCGATAGAAACTCATCGGAATGAGATGAACCATCGGGGCCACAAACCGGAGTCTTACCGAAGTGGAGGATCTGGCTGATGTGCCTGATGATATCAGCGAGAAACAAGGTATCGGTGTAGGTGAAAGAAGCTTCGCCGAAGGAGGAAGTCTGGTCGACGAAGATTGGTCATCGGAGTAACAGAGTCTATCGGCCTGAGATATTTCTCGTCGCCCGATAGTTTGGGTGTTGCCGAAGGCAACCAATGTCAAACTTTTCATCGGCGTGAGGGAAACGTCGGGGAGACTTATGGTGGACCGGCCAATGTATGAGGTGTTGCCGATAGGCAACTAACCGCTACGGGGATATCGGTGAGAACTTGGGAGACCCCTTGCCGATAGTGAAGATATAGTCAAATCTTCATTCGCTTCTGCTGGCACTCTGCATCACTGTCTTCTCTGAAAATGTTATCATTATCTATCATGAACGAGACCATAATAATAATAAAATACAGTTTTCAAATATATATATACACCAATGCTGATAAATGCATGATGCAAGTTGTGAATGATATTCTACTGGATGTCGGCAATGATGTATGCATTGAGTTGTTCTTATATGACTGTAATACCAGCCCAAACTGTCTTTTGTACACTCAAAATGTTAGTTTCTTAGTGGGAAGCCACATTGCACCACGTGCTTACTATGAAGGAGTCTAAACCTCAGATCTAATGCATGTTTTCGACGTAGTATTTAGATTGTTTTGACAGCCAGATGGTGTAATTTTAACTGGCTGTGGTGTCGAGAGATAAAAACTAGAGTAGGCTAAGGTTACAGAATGTCTCTCTGTCCAAATAGATAAGAATCCCAAAAATAAGACATTGCATGCCGACAAATGTATTTAGCTAGATTCTTATTCAGTTTTAGATCTTAAGTTAGAGGTCGACATATGAGTTGGATCATCTCTAGTGTCTTAAGATAGATTCCAAGTCTTTTATTATCTTTATCATTTAACTCTTACCTCATTAAACCATGTAAAACCATTTGTTTTGGAAGGAGGTGTAGAGTTGAAATATAAGTAATTATCCTTCGTCAAAAATACCGTCATGCTTTTAAAGTGAAGAGATAAGGGTGGGAAACCTGCATTTTGTGTTTTAGTTAAGTGAATTGCATGCGATGATCCTTGTGTCGCTATTACCTTGAAGACCTTTATGAGTCTAAAACTTAAAACTCTGAGCTTACAGGTAATCATATTTTATACTTGGTTATGTTGTATAAACTTTTGAAAACCGTATAGCCAAGTTAGAGACCACTTAGGAGTGGATATTTTTAAACAATGTTTTAGACGGTTATGGGATTAATATCGCATTACAAATGCTATCCGTATAAACAATGAAATAGAAAACCCTTATACATCGTGAAAATGGAGATGATCCCATAAGATCAGAAATAGAGTAAAACTATGCGCCATGCGCTATTGCATGAGGAAATTCAAATACCTTGAGGTTATCGAGGTCAACATATATATAAACCTTACAAATAGGAAAACTGTAGGATTGTGATTAATTCAAGTCGAGTAGGGTGGGTGAACTATATTCATGCGTTCATACAATGCTATTTAAATTCAAATCCTTTGGCCAAGGTGATGCACGATCCTCAAGTGCATTGAATGTTCACTGTGACTGGATGGCATTTCTTGTGGAGGGTCATGCATGACTACAGGGTATCTAGGGATCTGCATGATAACAAGACACATAAGTTACAACACCAGAGCTCAGATGGAAAACACCGATGGTTATCCTAAGTCTATCCTCTTGAGTAGGGTAGGTCCACTTCCGGTTAGGAAGGAGTGTGGGAGACCGACGGTCTGTGGTTGGAGGTTAAGCTCCTTGAAGATACTTTCTCTTCCAAATATTGAGTATTGCCGAGTCTTGAATGTGATGGGTCGATAATCGAGATGCAATGATAATGGTATGTTTCTAATATTGTATTTGTTTTAAGAATATTTAAAATTGTGAGAAAACAAAATGTTTATGGTTTATCATTTCTTTCAGCTTTGTGAAAAATGAAATCATGTTAATTGTTAAATCGAAGAATGTTATACTTGATAGTAGTGAATTCTTTTATATGTGATTACAAAAAAAAAAATATACCTATGTTAAAACATAGTTTTCAAGTAAAATTAGATATGGATGTTACATATGGTATCAGAGCTAACCAGGTTCAGCACTAGGGCTGATGAGTCTACTAACCTAATTAGGAAATCAACATTATGTGGGTAGCTAATGATTTGATTTACTGTGCCAGGATGGTACGCATCAAGAAAACTGCAAGAAAATCCTTTGCGGGTAAGGAACATTATCTGCAAGCTAAGCAGAAACAGCTTGCGATGATCAAGACCATTGAGAAAACTAATGATGAAAATGGCATTTGGCTTGATGATGTGGAAACCTTTGCCAATGCCTTGTCACGACTTAAACAAATGAGAAGAGAACTCCTAGAGGTAGCAACGGTGGCGGCTCAAATCATGATCAATTGCTGCCCTATTATTTTACCTAAAGTGTTCATGTTAGTGTACCTGTTAGTATACCTGTGAGTGTACCTATTAGTATACCAATGATCACTAGGGATCCTCGTATAGCACCTAGAGCTGAGATCATTGAGCTATCATCTGATAGTGAGTCCGAGGGGTATACACCTCGTGATTATGTGTCAGATAATGAATCTGAAGGTTACACCCCACTTGATAATACTGAGTAAAAACATGAGATATGTCTATCTCTATTGAATGTAGGAACAATTTTGCAAATTGAATAAAGACAAATTTTTGGTTTGAAAATAGTTATGATTATGATCAATTGTTGTTTTTTTTTTGGTGATATATAATATGATAAGCATAAAACTGATTAGTATATGTTTAATCAGGTGAGAAACTAAACTATCATGGACCAATTCGAGTTTAACGAGGGGGAAGATCGGGAAGGTCATAACTCTCAGGAAAACTCCACTGACAAGTTGGATAGGATTCTAAATATGCTTACTGAAACCAAGGAAAGGTTAAACAAACTAGAAAAGAAAATGGATGAAACTGGGAACACAGAGGGTGAAAATGAGAACTCACATAATACAAGCAAAAGTAAACATTGGGAAAATGGCACGTCAAGTGAAAACCCTGACGACAGTGAAGTTCAAAGAAAAACCAAAGATAAACTTGCATTAGAATTATCTAAGGATATGAAGAAGGTTAACCCTCCTAAGTTCGATGGAACAAAAACTGGAGATGTAGCAAAAGCATGGTTAACGGAGATGGAGAAATACTTTGAGATCAAAAATTACTCTGAGGTTACTAAAGCAGTGTGGGCAGCATATCAGCTATTTGGGGAAGCATCCACTTGGTGGATGAATAAGAAAATGGAGCTGGAATTAAGTCCCTCGAAGGTGACATGGAATGAGTTCGTGGAACTATTCTGAAAATGGTGGTTACCTCAGTTATATTTTGATCAAAAGTTAACAGATTTCCAAAACCTTAGGCAGGGTGAACTATCAGTGGTTGAGTATGCAGAAAAATTTACTAGACTACTGAAGTATGTTCCTCAATACCAAAAGGATGAAAGATTTAGGATCAAAAAATTTATCATGGGACTCAATCCTCAGATTGGCGGTGAGGTGGAGGTACATGGTCCAAGTACAATGGATCAAGTATATGAGAAAGCAATTAAGCAGGAGCAAAAGATCAAATCTATCTCTGCTTACCATGAAAAGAAACGTAAGAAGTTTGATAAGAACTACAATGATCAGTCATATAAAAGGAAGAATGAGAAGGGATATGGAAACAGGAGGTTTGATAAAGGAAATCGAAAGAACCAAGGGCGATTTGGTAATGAGTGAAGAGGTGAAGATTATAAGAGAAATGTCAATTTTAAGAAGAATGATGATTCTACAAGTAGGCCATCTGAGAAGCGAGGACCTATAGGAATAAGAAGCAGAATGGGAAGCCTAGGAACACGGAACTTCCTTTGCAACAGGAAGCATTTCAACAAAGGATTCATACCGCTCTTGACAATCGACAAGCAAAGTATCAGATCACCCCTATTGAGATGACAGGTACCTTATTTGGAGTTCTTGTTTCTATTCTATTTGATACTAGTGCAACAAAAATTTTTGTGTCACCTAGAGTCTTAAATAAATTTTCTAGAAAAGCTGGCTTTATGTCAAACCCATGGACAGTTGAGTATGCAAATAACTCAAAGGCTCGGGTAGAGCAATGTTTGTTTGAAGCTAAGATTGATAATTCTAACTTCACCACTGAGGCAAATTTATACGTAGCACCTTTAGGGTCCTACGATGTCATCTTAGGAATGAATTGGTTGTGGAAACATTGAGCCAAGGTAGATTGTTTTCATAAAACAATTGAGTGTCTGGATGAGAAGGGCAATTTAGTAAATCTTCAAGGAATTCAAAGGGAAATAAGGATTAGATCCATTTCTTCAAAACAACTAAAATGGGCTAGGTGAAAGGGATGTCAACTTTTTGCAGTCAAAATGGACCTTGTAGAGGAAACCTTGGAGAAACAAACATTTGAGGAAAAATATCCATATCTTTGCAATTTCAGGGATGTATTTCCTGAGGAGCTACCAGGCTTGCCTCTGAAAAGAACATTTGATTTTGGCATAGATATTAAACCAAGATCAGAGCCGGTCTCTAAAGCTCCATATCGTATGACCACCACTGAAATTATGGAATTAAAAGCTCAATTGCAGGAGCTATTGTCTAAGAATCTAATCAGGCCCAATGTATCACCATGGGGAGCCCCGGTTATATTTGTCAAGAAGAAAGATGGAACTCTAAGGTTGTGTATAGATTATAGGATGCTTAATAAGGCGACAATAAAGAACAAGTATCCCTTGCCATGTATTGATGATCTATTTGACCAAATGCGTGGTGCATCAGTCTTTTCTAAGATAGATTTGAGATCTGGATACCACCAGTTGAGGTTGAAAGATGAAGATATTCCCAAGACGGCATTTAGAATGAGATATGGTCATTATGAGTTTACGGTGTTGCCATTTGGATTGACCAATGCACCTGCTGCTTTCATGAATCTCATGAATAGTGTTTTTAGAGATTGTCTTGATAAATTTGTGCTAGTTTTCATTGATGATATTATGATTTATTCCAAAAATGAAGAGGAGCATAGACATCATCTTCAAATAGTCTTGCAATGATTAAGAGAACACAAATTGTATGTGAAACTCTCAAAGTGCACCTTCTTTTAGAAAGAAGTGCAGTATTTGGGGCATATAATATTAGCTGATGGGATATCAGTTGATCCAGCCAAAATAAAAGCTATTATGGAGTGGCCTGAACCTTCCAATATCTCAGAGGTATGAAGTTTTATGGGGTTGGCAGGTTATTACAGGAAATTTATGTTGAATTTGTCAAGCATTGCTAGCCCAATTACCTCCTTGCAAAGAAAAGGAAAAAGGTTTGTTTGGACGGAAGAATGTCAAAAGGCTTTTGACTTGTTAAAAGAAAAATTAACAACCACTCCAATTCTGAAAGTTCCTAATGCTGAGGGAGATTTTGAGGTTATTACTGATGCCTTGGGGGAAGGGTTAGGAGGTGTGCTTATGCAAGATGGCCGGGTAGTAGCCTATGAATCAAGGAAGTTGAAAAACTATGAGCAGAATTATGCTCCTCATGACTTAGAAATGGTAGCAGTGATTCACGCCCTTCAGATGTGGTGGCATTACTTGTTGGGAAAGACTTTTATACTAAAATCCAATCATCAAAGTTGTAGCTACATATTTACTCAACCTAATCTCAATGCAAGGTAGAGAAGATGGCTGGAATTAATATCAGATTATGACTTTGAGATTTCTTATATCAAAGGCAAGGAAAACCGAGTAGTTGATGCCTTAAGCAGAAGAAGACACATAGCTTCTATAATCTCCATACATGCTAACTTTAAAGATTTAGTAATGCAAAGCTTATCTGGAGATGAGTATTATGAGCAAGTGAAACAGGCTCTGCACTTAAACCCTAAGGACCCAAGACATGACGGATTCATTTTCGAATCGAATGGATTGATGAGATTCAAGGGAAGAATCTATGTTCCTGATTCAGTAGAACTTAGAAATCTTATTTGGAAGGAAGTTCACTGTGCACCATACTCTGGACACCCTAGTGTAATAAAACTATTAGCTAATGTCAAGCCACTATATTTTTGGAAGGGAATGAAAAGCGATGCTATAAGGTTTGTAGCTAGTTGTTTGGAGTGTCAGAGAGTTAAGGAGAAACACCAACATCCTGCTAGATTGTTATACCTGCATGATATTCCAAAATGGAAATGGCAGGTTGTTAGTATGGATTTTGTCCAGGGGTTACCAATGTCTAAGAATAGGCATGATACAATATTGGTTGTTGTGGATAAACTAACCAAGGTCGCACATTTCATACCAGGAAATTTGACGGATGGAGTGCATCTTTTGGCTCAGAAATTTTCAGATTGCATGGTGTACTTGAAAAGATTATATCTGATAGAGATGCTCGGATAACTTCACGATTTTTGCAAACCTTATTTTCTGCATTAGGGACTAAACTTAATGTGAGTACTGCTTATCACCCTAAAACTGATGGACAAACAGAAAGAGTGAATCAGGTATTAGAAGACCTTTTAAGAATGTATTGCATGGACTAGCAATACAGATGGGAGGAATATTTACCTCTTATCGAATTTGCCTATAACAACTCCTATCATTCTGCCATTAAGATGGTGCCATTTGAAGCATTATATGGAAGGAAATGTAGAACTCCTATAAGCTAGGATAAGCTGGAAGATAGGATAAGCATTGGACCTGAAATGCTTGCTGATATGGAAGAAAAAGTGAAAATGATTAGGAAGAGGTTGGCAGAAGCCAATGTTAGGCAAAAGAGTTATGCAGATCACAAACGAGTGCCTAGACATTTCTCTGTTGGTGAGAAAGTGCTTTTGCGAGTAAAACCCCATAAGAGTTCAATAAAATTTGGTAAATCATCAAAATTGGCTCCTCGTTATGCCGGACCTTTTGAAGTTCTTGAGATTATCAATCCAGTTGCCTACAAAGTTGCTCTACCTCCATCCTTGTCCAAGATGCATAATGTTTTTCATGTTTCATATCTAAAGAAATATTTTGTAGGTAATAACCACATCCTTAACTAGAATTCCTTACAGATGCAAGAACCCGGGGTGGTTGTGATCGAGCCACTCAAGGTGCTCGAAATGTGTAAACTTCGTTTACGTAATCGAGAAGTTTTGCAATGCAAAATTTTGTGGGACCAATATGGCGAGGATAGTGCCACTTGGGAAGACTATAAAGACATTTACCAAAGATTTCCTAAACTTTTCAAAGACATTAATGTTGAACTATAAAAAGTTTGTTTTAAGTTTAATTTTTGCTTGATAAACTCAATCATCGAGGATGATTTTTAAAGGGGAAGGATATGTTACATCCCTCTTTTTGGAATCAATAACGCTATTTACTTTCTTGCAAATATAATATGTTGTTGACAACATGGAAACTGGTGATGTAGATAGATAAAGTTAGTTCTATGAAAATTTGGAATCTATTGATTATGATCAATGTGATATTATAAACTAAAATGTCTTTTTGTTAGGAGAAAATGATGTTTCGATATATTATGCTTTGATTTCGAATATCGGTGCTTTGACCACAAAAATTGTATGTGAGACTGTCATTGCAGGAACAGGTGGACCACGTTCGATAGGAAGAGAAAGTATCTTTGAGAAAGAGAATAGACTCTGGAAATTAACCATGGGTGTTTGTTACTGAAAATGCGAAGCAGGTAGATAAACCTTGAAGCCTTAAATTTAGTCATGTTTATGACTGAGATAGTCTAAGACTAGATGTCGACGTCTGAAGTTAAGGTTTAACACTTTTCGTAAGTCATCATATAGAATGTGGGAAATCGACGTTGTTGTCGCAAGTCCACTAAAGCAAGTCGTCTTATAGAGATGACTAATATTTCGATTATAGGTAAATAATAAACTTATTTGTGGCAGATTTGTGAGTCGCGTCTCGTAGTCAAAAGATGCGAGAAGTCATAATTGTGCATCAAACGATCTAGAAAACTTGTTTTGCGTTACGCCCAATCTGTCGTGATTGTTGTAAAAACACTTTGAACATGTGTTGTGAATTTATTCCTTTTTGAAAATCGATAGAAGTCAAATTTCAAGCTGAGATGAGCTATAACCTATTTTGGTCATTATTTGGAAGAATATTCCAAAATCGCCTTAGTTATATCTTGGTTAACGTGAGGTATTTTCTTTAGTTTGTTTGATGTCAGTTTTCTCGTCAAGTCGAGTAGGTTTACGCCCAAGTTCTGTTGTTTTGGATGTCTTCCATTTTGAATGCATCTTTTCCCTTCAAGCTTAAGACTTGAGTTATCATTAATCTAACCTACACTTTCTTTATTAAGTCGGTCTTTACTCTTTCTCTCTTTTTGGCCTTGAAGACACAATATGCATTTATTAATCACCACCTTGTAAGAATTTAAACTCCACTAATCGTGTTAGTTGCATATTCAGAAGTTAAGAAGCCTTCTTGTGTGAGTAAGTGGATGAGGTTGTTGTGCCATAGCTGCCACGTCACCATAAAGGAGCCTCCATCATGCTTAGTGGTCACTGTAGGTTAAGAAGTCAGGTGCATGCAGATAAACGGATCTCCTTCTGTTTAGGCATGAAACGACAGAGGTTAAAGACGATTATTCTTCTTCGCCATGGGCAGTCTTGGGGCATGATGTTTCTGTTGTTAAGAAATTGAAACCAAAGAGGAAGTACGTTCTTTTTTGAGGAGGACACAGATAGGAGAGAGTGGTGTGGGTTTTGAGTCAGAGGAAGGAACTTGAGGACGTCGCTAAGAGCTCAATAAGGACGAGATAGCAACAGTGAAACTCTTAGCACAACGACAGGTTTCCATTCTTCCCCTCTGCGCAGTCTATGATCTATGTTGTGTCTTATTTCTACAATGATCATGTAGTAATTTTACAACATAAAGGATGTGCAAATAATGTCATCTTACTGTAAGCTCTGAGTGAGGCTTGTTTACAATGATTACGCTATCATTGTTGTCTTCTCAGAATATGTTACCATTGCTGTCTTCTCTGAAAATGTTATCATTATCTATCATGAACGAGACCATAATAATAATAAAATACAGTTTTCAAATATAGATATACACCAATGCTGATAAATGCATGATGCAAGTTGTGAACGATATTCTACTAGATGTCGGCAATGATGTATGCATTGAGTTGTTCTTATATGACTGTAATACCAGCCCAAACTATCTTTTGTACACTCAAAATGTTAGTTTCTTAGTGGGAAGCCACATTGCACCACGTGCTTACTATGAAGGAGTCTAAACCTCAGATCTAATGCATGTTTTCGACATAGTATTTAGATTGTTTTGACAGCCGGATGGTGTAATTTTAACTGGCTGTGGTGTCGGGAGATAAAAACCAGAGTAGGCTAAGGTTACAGAATGTCTCTCTGTCCAAACAAATAAGAATCCTGAAAACAAGACATTGCATGCCAACAAATGTATTTAGCTAGATTCTTATTTGGTTTTAGATCTTCAGTTAGAGGTCGACATATGAGTTGGATCATCTCTAGTGTCTTAAGATAGATTCCAAGTCTTTTATTATCTTTATCATTTAACTCTTACCTCATTGAACCATGTAAAACCATTTGTTTTGGAAGGAGGTGTAGAGTTGAAATATAAGTAATTATCCTTGGTCAAAAATACCGTCATTCTTTTAAAGTGAAGAGATAAGGGTGGGAAACCGGCATTTTTTGTTTTAGTTAAGTAAATTGCATGCGATGATCCTTGTGTCACTATTACCTTGAAGACCTTTATGAGTCTAAAACTTAAAACTCTGAGCTTACGGGTAATCATATTTTATACTTGGTTATGTTGTATAAACTTTTGAAAACCGTATAGCCAAGCTAGAGACCACTTAGGAGTGGATATTTTTAAACAATGTTTTAGACAGTTATGGGATTAATATCACATTACAAATACTATCCGTATAAATATAGTTCACTGTGACTGGATGGCGTTTATGCATGGTATCTAGGGATCTGCATGATAATAAGACACGTAAGTTACAACACCAGAGCTTAGATGGCAAACACCGATGGTTATCCTAAGTCTATCCTCTTGAGTAGGGTAGGGCCACTTCCGGTTAGGAAGGAGTGCGGGAGACCAACGGTATGTGGTTGGAGGTTAAGCTCCTTGAAGATACTTTCTCTTCCAAATATTGAGGATTGCCGAGTCTTGAATGTGATGGGTCGACAATCGAGATGTGGTGATAATGGTATGTTTCTAATATTGTATTTGTTTTAAGAATATTTAAAATTGTGAGAAAACAAAATGTTTATGGTTTATCATTTCTTTCAGCTTTGTGAAAAATGAAATCATGTTAATTGTTAAATCGAAGAATGTTATACTTGATAGTAGTGAATTCTTTTATATATGATTACAAAAAAAAAATATATACCTATGTTAAAACATAGTTTTCAAGTAAAATCAGATATCGATGTTGCATCTCTATTATCAAGGAAAGGCTTAATAGATTCCCATGCTTTCTAGATTGAGCCAAACACAACTGACCCTCCAGGTTTGACACTGAAATCTCCTATAACAATATCCTGAAGACTCAAGTCTGTCCAGTCTTTAGCCCTCTTGGGCACTGATTTCCTCAAATTATTTCTAATTAATATTTTCCAAGGCTCTGATCCCTCAAAAGCCCTAACAATCCACTTTGCAACCAAGGTGGCACCTTGGACTTTTAGGTCTTTCAGCCCCAAACCCCCTAATTCTTTACTTAAGAAGCACCATTCCCAAGAAACTTTATGCTTCTTTTTGTTAC
Source organism: Cunninghamia lanceolata (assembly GCA_027924645.1). Lineage (NCBI taxonomy): Eukaryota > Viridiplantae > Streptophyta > Pinopsida > Cupressales > Cupressaceae > Cunninghamia > Cunninghamia lanceolata. The sequence goes on from BSBN01000828.1 coordinate 6,326,856, forward strand.
CTTTCCCATCTAACCACAAAAGTCTCTAATCTTTTTATGAATTATGTTCACCTGGTAGCTAGCAAAAAACCAAGAAGAAGTATAGTAAATGGAGTAGGAGGATAAAATATTTTGGTAAACCTGAATTCTACTAGCCAAGGATAAGTACTATCTATTCCACATATTAAGCTTCTTGTTGATCTTTCCAAATATCCAATCCCACATCTCTCTCAATGAAGGGCTGATAGAAAATGGAATATTGAGGAATCTTGCCAACTTAGAAGAGTCTCCCCATTGTCACTTGGCATCATCAAGCCACAAAGGAGGATCTACATCCCAACCAAGAGAGAGGATTTGGAATGGGATATTTTTACACCTATAGCTTTGTAGAACAAGGACATTCTTTCCTCAAGGTTTGAGAAATTTTCTTTCTCAAGGGCCAAAAATAGTGCAGTATCATCTACAAACTAAACATTTAAAAGTGGTTCATTGTTTGGCAAAGTTATTCCTTTCAAGGCCCCACAAATTTGGTCTTTCCTTAACAAGTAATACAAGGCTTCAGAGGCTATTACAAATATTGTTAGAGCTAATGTGCATCCTTGTCTAATAGATCTTTCTAGTTTGAAAGTGCTTGAAAGTGAGCCATTAATGTCTAACTGAACAGTAGCATCCCTGAACAACATTTTTACCATATTACAATAATAATCCTGGAATCCCAAAGCTTCAAGCATCATTATTACAAAGGACCACTCAATTCTATCATATGCCTTTTCAAAATCTAGTAACAAGATTCCTGCATTTTGTCTAGTTTTTAGCCCAATCCAAGGCCTCCCAGATTGTAATGAGGTTTTCTAAGATATATCCCTTTAATGAATCTAGTTTGTGTGGGGTTAATTATGATAGGAAGGATGTCTACAAGCCTAATAGCTAGCACGTTAGCTATAATTTTGTAGGAGACATTTAACAAAGTTATTGGCCTCCAATTCCTAATAATAGATTTGTCCCTATCTTTAGGCAACAACTTGATTACACCTCTTGTAGATTAGGTAAATGCAATGAGGGCAAAAACACTAAATCAAATGCAAATGAAACACAAGATTATACCTCATAAAACACAACCTAATCCCATCAAGGGAAAAAGGAGTCTTTGCACCCAAAAGAAGCTCCCAAGACCAAGATTATCCCTAGACTATGGATTCAAATGTGAAATGCTCTTCAATTGTGCAACTCACTATCCAACTCAAAGGTGATTTTGGCATGGTAACTTTGCATGAAATTGGATGATGATAATGACTTGTGAGAGGTTGTATTTATAGACTTTTTGGAGAGATTTTGATCCAAGGGTGGAGATTGATTGAAGAGATCAATGGTGGAGGATGAAAGTGATGTGGAGGGCCTAGATTTGATCTTGGAAGATGGAGGGCTAGGAATAAAAGTAAATCTTTTATTCATTTTTGGGAAAGGGGTGAATAAATGAGGTTGGGTGAGATGGATTATTTGTGAATTAAAAATTCACATGGGGAAGGGTAAAATGAATAAAAAATTCATTTGGGGAAGAGTGGATATTTATGAGTTATGACATGTGTAAGGGATGTGTAAGAGGAGTAAATGTGATGTGTGATTTATTTGAATTTTAAATTTGGGGGATGTGGAGAGAAGTGCTAATGAGGGTTTGACTCACTTAATTAGGGTGATTAACCTAATTAATGTGGCTGGAATAAATTAGTAGAGGGATTAGAGGGGGGATAAGATTAATTAATTAGTGATTTAATTAATTAATCCTAAGGCTAGGATGAGGTAGGCTAAAGTAGGCAATTAAATAATAGCTATTTAATTGCCTAGGGTAGGGATAGGCTAATTAGTAGGTTGGATTAATTAGTTGACATGGTTTTAACTAATTAATTGGATTTAGGAAAAATGGGGGAATTGATTTAATAAATTTTGCATATTTATTAAATCAATTGGCTAAGGTTTGGACTATTGAATCAACAGAATTAATTCTATTTTGGGGATGAAATGGTGTGGATTTAGGAAATGAAAGGGGTAATTAATTAAATAAAAATTTAATTAATTGGTTGGAAAGGAAATTGGTATGTTTAGAGATGTCGGGAGTCAGTTTGGTGGTCGAGACATTTTTAGGTGTCTACATTTGCCCCTTTTTGACGTGGCATCAGGACCTAGGAGGGAAGTGGCGTCAGGTCGAAGAAAAATATGCCCCAGCTGCCGGGAAGGAATGAGATAGATAAGGGATGCCCCCTCGAGAGGTTAGCGGGAAAATGAAAATTTTGCAGGTAAGCTCTCGAAAGGATGCGACAGAAGTGACAGTTGGAGAGGTGGGGGAAAAAGAAGATGGTAGGAGGAAAAACAGAGGAAAAAGGCTGAGATATGGACCCTAGAGGAAAAAAGGAAAGATGGAAGGATGACATGGCTCACTATATTAGGCAAAGTGGGCCCAAAAAGTGCCACATTGGCACACTTTTGACTTTGTAGAAGAAAAGACAAAGGAGAGATGGCTGAGTGCAACCCACAGTTTCCGCGACTTCACCACATCTCAGAGCAATTTCGAGAGGTCAGGTGGTCACCTGAGGCTGGACCCCAGGTAGGGCCTAGCCCGAACTTTGTGATTTTTATTTTACGCACATTTTTTTTTGGGTTTTGGGATATGGGTTTGGAGCACGTGGCACCAAAGATAAGGCGAATTAGCGCAATCCTGCGAATTAGCGCTATCCGCTAGGGTAGTGTAGGGCAGTTTTTATCGCCATTTGGGGGAAATATTGGCGCCATCGGCTGGATTAGTGCCATAACTCAGGGAGAAAGAAACATGGCATTTTGATGCATATTATGGTTAGAACGGCGCTATCGTCTGGAATAGCGCCATAATGGGGAATAGTGTTATTGTAAGTTTTAGCGCTAAAATATAAATTGACGCGAAAATGAAATACTTCGCCATCGTCTAGATTGGTGCTATATAGAGAGCACAGTGGCGCCATTATCTGTATTGGCACAATGGGTAGGGAAAAGTAGCGCCATTTTAAAAATGGCACTAGGGACTATCCGTGTGGGGCAACATGATTTGGGCCTGTGAGACATTTAGAAGAAAAAGTGTGTGTGGGGAAAATAAGTTAGTATCTAACGAAGAAGTGGTGGATGCAGGATACACAGCGGTTTATACTGCAGTCACGGGAGCGACGAGTGCGATCTGTGATGCCACTGTTTGATGAGGCATGGCGGCCTTGACTGGTGAGGCTAGGGCTTTGGACGGTGTCATCGATGCCAGTGTTGCGAGCTCATAGAGCTCTAATGACGGCCATGGTGGAGTGATACCGCACCGAGACTTGCAGCTTTCTGCTACCGACAGGAGAGATGACCATCACACTTGAGGATGTTTATCACATCCTCAAGCTGCCGATTCTAGGTTGACGTGTGAGGTATGACACGAGGAGGGGGTGGACTGCATTGATCAGAGTGTTCAGAGCAGAGCACGTGGTTTTTTCGGTAGATGGGAGGGAGTTGGATTATGATAGGACGCTGGCGGCGGGTGCGGATCCCTTTGCCTTATTTCTGTGTGCGCTGATTGGAGGTGTGGTGCTGCTGGATAGGCGAGGCAGAGGTTTTCTTTTGGGCTGGGGCGAGATGATAGAGGGGATGGTGAGCCATGATATTGTCTACGCATGGGGGCCGGTGATGATAGCATAGCTGCTTCACGAGATGCAAACGGTCACTTATCTTCATGACAGGGCTTTATCTGCTGGGGTTATGCTGCTACATGTATGGATTTGGGAGCATATCCCTGTGACTCGGCCAACATGCGGTTATTATCGGCGGCAGTTTGAGGCATTTGTGTTCTTGTATCGGGATGCAGAGTATACATACACTGGATAGGTCTGCCACTGGCGGAGGATACTGGATGACGTGATTAGCATGGTATGGCGTGCATATATTGGGTGTGAGGAGTGGCCTGATGATGTGACTCATCTCCCGTACATATTTCAGCAGAGATATCTTATGGGTCATGCAGACCGTACCATAGAGATGTACCTACCCTCGTGGGTTATGCGTCAGTTTGGACTGGTACAGGATATGCCTCGACAGATGGCGATATATGCATGGACGCCGTAGGATACAGCCTACTGGCCCGTACCATTACAGCCATAGGTTGCATTGAATGATTGGGTAGCACTTCAGCCAGTTCAGTGGGATTGGAGGAGCACAGTGAGGGATGCAAGTACTACACCTGCTTATGAGGTATGGTGGCAGATGCATCGGCCACTCGATTGATAGATCCGATAGTGGAGGTATCAGAGGATGAGGGAGATGGGGGTGGAGATGAGGTTATTGTAGATTACATTATGGAGGTGATGGATGATGGGGAGGAGAGGGTGATCGCGAGAGATGGTCAGCATGTAGATGAGGTGGCAGCAGTGGCAGTGGGACAAGGATAGGTGGGGCAGGAGGTTCCATCACAGCAGGTTCTAGCACAACAGGCCCAGGTTAGGGGCGGACGGCAAGGTAGAGCACCGCGACGACGCGGTGGACAGCCGAGGGCAGAGTAGGGTGATCTATCTCCATCATGGGTGGAATAGCTGCGAGTCGGTAGACATGATACTAGGGCAGGGAGTATAGGGGCAGGGGTGGTGGCAGAGGGTGAGAGGCTGACACCTCGGCGACGTCCACGGGAGGAGACGGAGGAGGTGGAGACATTACGTGCTCAGGTGGCCAGCCTAGAGGAGGTATTAGGATGTCAAGAGGCCGAGTTGGGACAGCTGCGGGGAGTAGATGGGCAGGTGGCAGTGCTAGAGGCTCAATTGGCTCAGGCTCGAGAGGACATGGAGGATTTGAGGATAGAGCGGGATGTAGCGCTCGTGAGAGCACATCAGGCAGAGACTGCGTTGAGTAGTGTACAGGCTGCAGGTGGGGGACTTGCCCCGATTTTGGCAGGGATGTAGGCCTAGCTGGCTTAGGCGCAGACACATGCACATCAGATATAGGGAGAGCTAGCAGAGGCCAGAGCATGGACGGAGTATTATCAGGGGTTGTACTATGGAGCTGTGCCTGCGGCGCAGCGGGCACCGAGTTATAGCTAGGTCAGTAGATCAGGGGCGTCGAGATCACATAGATCGAGATCTGTGCAGTCAGTACAGCAGACGATGCCTCCTCCCTCACATGTGCCCCAGAAGGGTCCTCAGGTACCTGTAGCGTCACAGCCACAGCCGTCGGCAGGATCACAGGCTCGACCAGGGTCAGTGTCTCCTACTCCCTCAGAGAGAGGATCCTCGATGTGAGAGTTATACCATGTTAGCCCTTAGAGGCATTGTATCAAGACACTTTATTTTTTGATGATGTGAGCGATGTACATTATTTTTGCGGTGATTATATATGATGCAATACTTCTGGTGGTTTATGATGTTCTATTGTGATGATGCTTATATGATGGATGCACATGTTATATTTTATATGTTGTGGATGTGTGATGTTGTTTCAATGGTGATGATGATGATGTTGTAATGCAACTAATTGTTTATGAGATGTTTATATGTATGGAATGCAATGTGATGATGCTATTTTTATTTTTATCATGCACCTATGTGATAAATGAACATGATATGATGTGTAATGATATGCAGCTAAAATGAACCTACTTGTGTTTTTAAATGGATGAACCTAGAATGTAATGCAATTGAAATGGATAAAAATGAAGCCTAAAATGTGATGCAACTTAAATGGATTAGAATGAATCCTAAAATGTAAAATTAAATGGATTAAAATGAACCTAAGATGTTATGCAAATGAATTAAAATTGATCCTAAAAGGCAATGCAAATTACATGAACTTAAGATGTTATGCAAATGGATTAGAATGAATCCTAAAATGATATGCAACTTAAATGGATTAGAATGAATCCTAAAATGTAAAATTAAATGGATTAAAATGAACCTAAGATGTTATGCAAATGGACTAAAATGAATCTTAAATGCAATGCAAATTACATGAACTTAAGATGTTATGCAAATGGATTAGAATGAATCCTAAAATGATATGCAACTTAAATGGATTAGAATGAATCCTAAAATGTAAAATTAAATGGATTAAAATGAACCTAAGATGTTATGCAAATGGACTAAAATGAATCTTAAATGCAATGCAAATTACATGAACTTAAGATGTTATGCAAATGGATTAGAATGAATCCTAAAATGTAATGCAAATTACATGAAAATAAGATGTTATGCAAATGGATTAGAATGAATCCTAAAATGATATGCAACTTAAATGCAGTTTAGGTGATAGGTGGTATGCACACTAGGTGATAGATGAGATGGCCTAGTCCTGATACACATGATGTTCCTTGTGAGGACCCTGAGGGGTGAGACTATAGGAGAGCGTGTTAAGTGGTGGGGATGATAGGGGTGGGAGCGTCTAGGGGATGGATGTGGAGAGATTGGAGGCTTGCTAAGTCAGAAGACACCACGTCATGGAGGGGGGGTTTGGGGTTTGGTTTGGCTTAGGTTGTGTTAAGTGGAGATATGGTGGGAAGATGGGGTCAGTGAGGGGGTTAGTTTGGGGGGGGTTTGAAAAGTGTTTATCAAATCTAGGCCGATATGGGATAGGTGACTGAGTGATTAGGAAGATGATTGTGAGCTAGTAACAGTAGTTGCACAAAATTAATTGAGAGCATTTCTTAGTTTAATGTAGCAATGTAGGATACAGTTCACAAAGGTATGAAATGACCTAGGTGATGATGTCTATCCAACGATTGCATGGACAAGACCCACAAATAATAGGTTGGTTTCATGCATGCCCAAGGTAGTATAATCTTGTCTAGTAGAGGAAGGGGACTCATAGCAGTGAGTGTGAATAATGCATATAAGGTGTTGATACCTGTATATGCAAATAGGACACATCATGCTAGAACCGACCTGGACTTCAAGATATGAATACTATTCTTGGAGTAATAAAACCAACCCACAAGCACAGCATACCGAAACAATGACTATGTCTACTCCAAGGGCTATCCACTACGTACCATGATATGATGAGATCAAGGTAGCTTTGGAGATTACTTGGAGCGAGACAAAAAGATAAAAATCAATAAGCAAAAAGACCAACGAAAGATACAAATAGCCTTTGTGTGCTCTTGCCAAGAGACGTGATGATAGAATGATAGATTTTTGTCCATTGTAGGAAAGACATATCCTAGGATGCAGATCTATTTTGATTAGAGAGTTTTGGAAGATGGGCAAAAGAATATTCGGGCCAAATGGAAGATTATAGTTGGTATATTGCTTGATGATTTTTGCGCGAGGGACCATGTTTCAATGGTATACATAGCATGCGTATCGTTTTGTAGATCTAGAAAGCTCAGTGAGTGGGAACCATCCCAATGGGTGGGATGGGTGCATCTTAGATACCTGAGTACTGGAAACATCCTTTGTATTCCAAACTGCCTACATACCCTATGTCCACGGGATCAAGGTACTTTTAAGATGCAGGTGAAATGAATATGTAGTTCTGGCAAGACTTGATGATGTGGGAATGGTTTATGATGGGATGTGATGAGGGTTGATGTGTGTTTAGATGATTGTGATGGGATGCGAGATTGATGCATGGGGTGATTGTTTGTGGATTTTCTATTTTTTATGATGTTTTTGGATTTTTTGATTTTATGATGTTTTTGGATTTTATGATTTTATGAACTGTACAAAGGAGAGCTTACAAGGATCCTTGTTCCATGGATGGGGTTTTGGGTGGGTGAGGTAGTGTGGAATGGGTAAACAAACTTGATGTTTTAGAATTTCAAGCCATGGGATGCGTGGGTATGGAGTGTTATGGTGGAAAGAGGACTTATTAGATGGTAGAACCGGCCACTACGCATGGCGCCTGAAACAGGTTTTCACCATGGTACTTATCCAAGGCATCACCGAGGTGATTTCACCATTGGAAGTTTTTATTGCACTCTGATTTTTTCTTGATTTTCTAATTTTTTTGGTGTTTGATTAATTTTTTGTATTTTTTTAATTTTTTGACTTGTGGTACCAGATGGGTTATGCATAGAATCGCTTGAGATGCAAGATGTTCATTGGCTCATCTAGAAGCTACCCCTCGGGTGTTGCAAGCTGATAAGCTCCTAACCCATAGTCGTCAGTGACGACATAAGGTCCGAGCCAATTAGGTTCAAACTTTCCTTGCTTCGGATGCTCTTACAGGTTCTTCTGATTTTCCATTAGGACCAAGTCACCGACCTCAAACTTTCTGGTTCTGATTTTTTTGTTGTAGCTTCTTCTGAGGTAGTTTTGGTATGCCTATATGTGATTTAATGCAGTCAGGCATTTCTCATCCAATAGTTCAAGTTGATGCAACCTTGCGACGCGATAGTCTTCATCAGAGATAATGTTTTGCAATGATACTCGAAGGGATGGGAGCTCGACCTCTATAGGTAAAATGGCTTCAGATCCAAATACTAGTGAGTATGGAGTGGCTCTGGTAGGAGTGCAGATGCTTGTGCGGTAAGCCCATAGGGCGGGGTTGAGTTGGAGGTGCCAGTCACGGCCAACTTCATTGACTATCTTTTTTAAGATGCGGAGGATGGTTTTATTAGAAGCCTCTGCTTGACCGTTTCCTTGGGGGTAATATGGCATGGAGAATCGATGTTTGATGTCAAACTTTTCGCACAAAGTGCAAACTTCTTGGTTTTTGAATGGCTTCCCATTATCAGTGACAATGGAATGAGGAATACCGTAGTGGCAAATGATGTAGTGGAGAATGAACTTGGAGATTTGGATGCCTGTGGTGAAGGTGAGTGGTATTGCTTCCACCGACTTTGTGAAGTATTCGGTAGCAGTGATTATGAATTTATGGCCATTGGAAGATGGAGGATGGATTTTCCCTATGAGGTCGAGTCCCCACTATGAGAAAGGCCATGGTGTTGTGATTGGTTGCAGCTCCTGTGCTGGGGCGTAGATGAGATCACCATGCTGTTGGCATGGGAGGCATTTTATGATAAACTGATGTGCATCTTTGTCCATGGTGGGCCAATAATACCCAGTCCTTAGGATCTTTTTAGAAAGAGTTGGTCCACTTGAATGTGCCCCGCAAATACTTGCATGTACCTCTTCCAAAGCTACCTTAGCTTCCCTAGAGTCTAAACATCATAGAAGTATGCCATCAAGACTCCTTTTGTAGAGGGTGTCACCTACAAGGATGAAATGGGAGGCTCGACGGATGAAGGATTTTTTCTGTGATGGGGATAGGTTGTTGGGGAGGATGTTATCGTGAAGGTAGAGGTAGGTTTCCTGATACTAGGGGGATAAAGGACCAACGATTTCGCACACTAGTTCAAATTGGGGAACGTCATATGCTGGTATGGGGAGCTCTTCGATTAGGAATTCACATTTCTTGCTGCCTTGCTTCATGTCAACCAGAGATCCGATGGTGGCCATGGCATCTGCCACTTTGTTGTTTAACCTTGGGATCTGCTCAAAGTGGATGTCACCAAAATAATCTTTAAAGTCATTGACCATCTTCTTATAGGGAAGGAGCTTATCGTCCTTGGTTTTGTATTCATTATTGACTTGCCTGATGACTAGTTGAGAGTCGCCATACACAGTTAGTTTTTCTATTTTCCATTGGATGGCCATTCAGAGACCTGTGATTAGGGCCTCATATTCTGCTACATTATTGGTTCATGGAAATGTGATTTTGAATGATTTAGGGATCGTGTCACCTTGAGGGGTAACAAATAGGACACCTGCCCCCAAGCCTCTATGAGTGTAGGATCCATCAAAATACATCTTCCATGTATCTGCGGCTAGTGTGATTGTCAAGATGGCCTTGTCTAGAAATTCTGCTATTGTAGGATATTCTGCCTGAATAGGTGCCTCAGCCAGCTGATCTGCTATGACTTGTCCTTTGATTGCCTTTCTCTCTATGTATTCTATATCAAATTCGGTGAGAATCATGACCCATTTTGCCATTCTTCCAGTGAGAGCTGCCCTATTTAGCAAATATTTGAGTGGGTCGATCTTAGCAATGAGCTTAGTCTTGTGATTGAGCATATAATGTCTTAACTTTTGTGATGTGAAGACCAGGGCAAGGCATGCTCATTCAATTTGTGTGTAGTTAAACTCATAGGAAATCAAGGTGCGGCTGATGTAGTAGATGGCTCTTTCCTTCCCCTGCTCATCATGTTGTGCTAACAAAACCCCAATTGTTGTGTTTGTCGCGGAGATATATAAGAGGAGGGGCTCTCCTTGTCTTGGTGGAGATAGAATAGGGGGATTAGCTAGATATGCTTTTAGTTGGTCGAAGGCATCCTGACACTGAGTAGTCCAGGTGAAAGCCGTATCTTTCCTGAGGAGATGCTGGAATGGTTGGCATTTGTCAGCAAGTTGAGCAATAAATCGGTGAATAGATTATAGTTTACCCTGCAGCTTCTTAGTTGTTTCAAGGTTTTAGGAGGTGGCATTTTAGTAATAGCTTTGACTTTCACCAGGTCTACCTCGATTCCTCGTCTGGAGACTATGTATCCCAACAATTTACCTGAAGTGACACCAAAGACACACTTTTTTGGATTTAGACGAACATTATATTGCTCCAGCCTATCAAAGATCTTGGCTAGCACGTCTAAGTGTTCTTCTCTAGTCTTTGATTTACCGAGTAAGTCATCAACGTAGTCCTCCATGATGTGGTGAAAGAGGTCGTGGAAGATGACCGTCATTGCTCGTTGATAAGTAGCTCCTGCATTCTTTAGGCTGAATGGCATTACTACCCAATAGTATGTCCCCCATGGGCATATAAAGGATGTCTTGTGCTGATCTTCTTCGGTAATTTTGATATGATTGTATCCTGAAAAGCCATCCATGAGAGATAGCATCTCATGCCCTACAGTAAGATCCACGATCATGTCAATGTTGGGAAGTGGGAAGTCGTCTTTTGGGCAGGCCTTGTTGAGGTCTCTGAAGTCAGTGCAACAGCGGATTCTACCATCTGGTTTAGCAACGGGTACTAGATTTGAAACCCATTCAGGATAATCAATTGGACGTATGAACCCCACATCTAGTAACTTTTTGAGCTCTGCTTTGACAAGAAGGGCCACCTGAGGATTCATCTTTCGGAGCTTCTGTTTGACTGGTTTGGCATCAGGACGCACTGCAAGATGATGAACAACCAAGGCAGGATCTAGCCGTGGCATGTCTACGTAGGTCCACACAAAGTTGTGATTTCTGCGTGTGAAGAATGCCAAGAAGTTTTCCTGTTCGAACAGGCTGAGAGATTCTGCTCTATACGTGATTTTCGGCTCTTCCTCTGTCCCTAGATTCATTTCCTGAGCTGGTTCAACCAAGATGGGTGATCTGTCAGGATATACTTTATCTATTTCAGGGAGGCCCATGCTTCCATCCCCTAGCGCCTCATGGAGGTTTTCACCAGGAAATATGTCATTTATTTTAACTTTTTTAGGATCTGATACTGCCATGGAACAGTTTTCACCATCAGATCCATTTTTTGTTTTTGTATTTTTGTGACTGGAAGTAGGGGTTGTCTCCCTAAAATAGGCAGCCAGATTGAGTTCCATGATGTATCCAGCTCTATGATCTCCCAAGGGGAAGTTGTCTCTTACTCCCATCATTTCAGCAATGGCTTCGTCATTAGGTGCGATATCAAAAATAGGAGGTCCTCGTTGATCCCAGTTGATGAGGTCGGGGTATACTAATGGTAGGTCATTGGATGATGAGGCGAGAGTAGTGATAGAGTAGATGGTGCAAATGGAGGAGGCGAAGAAATCGGCAAAGTCACTAAAGGGGTCTTGTAGGTCTATTTCGTGGACATTGTCAACATCTAGAGAAACTGGAGCAAACTCAGCTAAGATACATTCACCAGTATTAAGGATGTGTTGTGGTTGACCATACCCTAACCCTTGAGTATAGGGGTTTCTTGTTGCTTGCAGTGGTTCTACAATCCCCTGTTCATGAAGGCCAATGCCACCTTGTCCTTTGTAACCCATGCTTTTGACCATTTTAGAACCTTTGCCATAACTGTTTGTTGGGATGGTGGGGATGTCTTTTTCTGTTTCTTCATCCTTGTAAAGCCAGGATGAAATATCTTCAAGTATGTCCTGATCCAGAAGGTGTTTTTTTCTCAAAGATGGGCGAGGGTTTGCATTTGATGATGACTATGTTAGCTGCCTCTGTGTTCGGAGTGCCAAATGTCTTAGGAGTGGGTAATAAGCCCACACAAAAGGTGCCATGAAGGTTGTATTCCCCACAGCCTTGGTCGCTGATCTTGATCTTGACCTCAGGTGGTGAAGGTGTTTGGGATGAAGTGGTGGCGATGTTGGCGGGGTCCATGTATGAGGTGGAAGCTGTAGGGGTGGTTTGGTTGGTGGCTTTATTATATGGACAGAAGGTTTGGTTGTGTCCTTCTAGAAAACTGCAGTATTGGAAGGGACGAGGATCAGCATAAATAGTGACTTCGGTGCCGTTGTGGGGGAATTTGAGACATTGATGGAAAGTGGATGGGATGGCTTGCATGGCATGGATCCATGGGTGGCCGAGAAGAATGTTATAGGGGAGGTCAAGATTAAGAACCTGACATTTTGTTTCGAGAATTTTCAGTCCCACTTGAATAGGGAGCTTTATGGTGCCCTCGAATAGCCTCTCGGTGTCATCATATCCTTTGATTGTTATACACTCGCTAGCATCCACAACCACATCTGAGTACCCCAAGTGTTTTAGCAATTTTAGAGTGCATATATTTAGGCCGGAACCACCATCTATTAGGACCCTTTTAATGGTGTGTTTGTGAATGCAGACTTTGATGTGTAGTGTGTCATTATGTAGGTGTTCGGAAGCAGGGAGATCTTTTTCAGAAAACGTGATATGGTGTGGTGTAGCAATATGACCGACCATGGCTTGAAATTGATTGACATCCAAGTTTGCCAAGACTTGTGTTTCCAAAAGGGCTTTGTCGAAAATGTCCTTGTGGTAGGGTGATGTGCGAAGCAGTTCAAGGATGGAGATTTGCGCAGGTGTCTTTTCTAGATGGTCTAGGAGGTTATATCAAGTGGTGGGTGATGGACAGGCGTTTGGATGAGGGGGAGGGGATCAGATGTGGATGGGGGTGTTGATTCAGTGGGAGGGGTAGTGCGGATTGAGACATGGCCTCGATGGGTTGTTACGGCGCAATCGGGTGCTTGTGCCCGAATGGTGATTGTGTTGACATAGTGGGAGGAGGGTTCGATGCGGCCGACAATGGAGTCATAGGATGCGGGTGGTGGAGTGACATTGTATGCTTGGTTGGACAAGGATGCTTTATTATGGTTGGGAAAAGGATCCTTGTAAGCTCCAAGGTTGGCATTTGGTGATGGTTGTGCACTTTACTCAAGGCTGACGAGATTTTGGTCTGTTAGGTCTTGGATGCAATGCTTTAATTGCATACAGTCAGCTGTTTTATGGCCTGCCACGCGGTGGTATTCGCAATAGTCATTTTCATTATGCCATGCTGCTTTGAGGTCATTGTCTTGGCATGGTCTAATAGGCGGGAGTGTGATTGCTTCTTGTTTGAGACATCTATCGAGGACGTCCTTGATAGGTTCTGCTAATTGTGTGAAATTTTGGTGAGGTTTGTGTGGTTTATTTGGCCCTCTTGGGTTATTGGCGTTTGCTGCATACGTGTGTGTAGGTGTGTGGTTTTGGATGTGTTGGACGGCCTTCACATCAGTGACGCCGTCGTTCAGATTATTCTTGTTCTTCCCCCAATAACGTGATTTATCATTAGATTGCATGTTGGTATTGTTGTTGGTATTGGGGGTGTTGTGATTGGATTTGTGGTGGTTGTTATTGTTGTTGTTGTTGGATTTCGGATCGTAAAGTTTGATGGAACCCTTGGCAATGAGAGCTCATTCAAGAGTGGTGCCTTTGTCGATAACCTCTTCAAAGGTAGATGTGCAAAGAATCTGTAAGTGAAACCCTAATTCCTGATTGAGATTGGCCACGAACATGGTGACAAGTTGTTTTTCAGGAATAGGCCACAGGAGCTTGCTTGCTAGGCCCCTCCACCTTAGTAAGAAAGAAGCGAAAGCTTCACCGTTCTTTTGTTTGGTGTTACAAAGGTCGGTCATAGACACCTCATGTTCAAAGTTGTAGGAGAAGTGGTTGACAAACTTCTCCGCAAGCTCAAGAAATGTTTGAATTCCAGGTGGAAGATGGGCAAACCATTCAGCGGCTTGGCCGCCAAGACTTCTTGGGAAGAGTCTCATAAGATATGTGTCATTGTGAGAGACTTTGAGGCAAGCAATGTAGAATTCCCTTAGGTGGTCCCTAGGGTCTCCCTTTCCCTTGTATTTGTCAAATTTTGGCGTTTCAAAGTTTTTAGGGAAAGGGGGCATGTATAAGGTGTGGTCAAATGGGTAGGGGCAAATATCCTCGAAAGAATAGTATTTGTGTTTACCCCAGTTTGTAGGTCATCCACCTTTTGGATTAAGCTTTGTAGGACGGTGTTGAAATCTTGTGGTTGTTGTGGTTGAAACGTGTAGGGTTGTTGGTTGGTGAGATATTGGAGATGGGGCGGGAGTTGATGTTGGGGATTGGTTTGGTTGAGATGTTGGTGTTGTAGGTTGGGGTTTGGATTGATTAGTGCCTGCTGTTGTTGGTGCACGTAGAGTTGTTGGAGAATATGTGGGGGTATTTGGGAATTGGGATTATGTTGACTTATGGGATTGACGTTGGGTATGTGTATGCTGGATTGGTTAGATGTGTTGTGAGATTGTTGTGAGAATAGTTGTCATAGGTAAGCAAGGGTGTGAGGGTTTGGTGGGGGCACACTTGTGGAGGTACTTGCTTGTGTGATGTTGCCTTGTATGCCCATTATGAGTGAAGCGGAAGGGTTGACGGTAGTTGTGGTAGTAGAAGTGATGATGGGTTGGGAGATGTTAAGCATAGCAGTGGATGTGGAAATTGTAGATGTGGTAGCGGTTGAGGTTGTGGAGGTGGTAGATATGTTAGGTGTTGACGTTTGAGAGATGGTGGGTTGGGTATGTGATGTAGATGCTTGGGTATTTGATGTGGTAGGGACAATTGTAGAAGTGGATGGTTGTGATGATGTTGTGATGGGGGGAAGTTGAGCACCAAGCTTCAGAAGATGGTCAAGATATCTCTTTGGGTCCGATCTTAGGACTTTATCAAGTAGGTCCATATTATCGGCATCTTGCGTGAAGCTCAAGACATCTAGGTCATCTTGGGATATGGTGGGGACATTTTGTGGTGGTGGTGGTGGTAGGGTTGGTGCTTGTGGTAAGAAGTGAAAAGGGTCGTTGGTGCCAAATGGGGGGATGAAGGCATATGTAGGTGGATTGTATGTTTGATAAATGGGTATGTTGCTATTGTTGGTGTTAGGCATGCCAAAGGGCCATTGTTCCGCCATTTCTTGATTCCTTTTGTGTTGTGATCTCGTGATGGGAATACGCGTATGGATTCAATTTCTAGACGTGGGATGAGATGGAGACCTTAGAGAATTGAATTGATTTGTTGGACCCAAAGATGGATGTGGTAGTGAGATGGAGTAGAAGGGTATGGTGAAGATCGATATGTTTTTCCAAAGGTTTTATCCTAAGAGTGATATGAATGGGTGATATTGATTTTTTGCACAAATTTTGGACCAAAGATGGATGATGAGAAAGGGATTTGGAATTGTGATGTTTTTGATTTTTTGATTGATTTAGGATGGTGAGGATGATATTGTTGATGTTTTTTGAATTGAGCTTTTGGATAAGATCTAGATTTTGATTTGGCACAAAAAAGAATGACGATTTTCTTTGTTTGGGGTAGACTAATGACCTTACGCAAAGAGAGGTGATTTGTTTTTCTTGAAATGTAGACTAATGACTTTTCAAGGAAAATGTGATGTTAATGATAAGATCTAGATCTAACTTTGGCTCAAAAGGATGACAAGCTTTGGTTGTTGATGGTGTTTTGATTTGGGTGTGGATTTTTTTTTTTTGAAATGATTTGTCTTGGTCTAAGGAGATGTGCAAAGATATTGAAAGGGGATGGATAGATATGTATTTGGGCTGATAATGATGTATCAAAGGGGTCCAACAATGGTGGTGATTGATTCTCTAAGGTCAAAAAGGAGGTGCAATTTTGGAAAATTTTTGAAGAAAATGGCTGGACTGTTGGCGGATTTCTGTGAGATGGATATGGATTATGGTAGAGCAGAAGGTGTAGATCACAACAAAATGGGTCTTTGTTTTAGGCAAGTCAATCTAAAAATAGCGCCAATCCACGAATGAAAAGGCGCTACAATCAGATAGATATAGCGCTGAAACAGGGTAGACAGATTTTTGATGGCAAATTTTTGGATCTGTTTGTTTGGAATGTGACAAACTGATTTGATCTGTCTCAGGCACATCAATCTAAAAATAGCACCAATCCACGAGTGAAATGGCGCTACAATCAGACAGATATGGCGCTGAAACAAGGTTTGATAGATTTCTGATGGTAAAATTTTAGATTTGTCTATTTGGAATGTGACCAACTGATTTGTTCTGTCTGAGGCATGTCAATCTAAAAATAGTGCCAATCCACGAGTGAAATGGCACTACAATCGGACAGATATGGCGCTGAAACAGGGTTTGACAGATTTCTGATGGCAAAATTTTAGATTTGTCTGTTTGGAATGTGACCAACTGATTTGTTTTGTCTCTTGGCAATTTGTCTGTGAAAAATCAAAGCACTTTAACACACATTTGAATGCAAAACAAGCAATGATTTTTGTTTGTGAAATGAAATGTGATTTTATTTAAAACAAGCACTTTTTCACAACTTAAGGTGAGAATGTGACAATATTTGTTGAATCCCCTAGCTACGCCTATTCAAAGCGGGTAGCTCCAAGATCTTGGTAGCACTGGCTCCTCCTTATAATTACACACACTTCTCACGCATACCAAGATCCAGGTTTCTTATAAGGCTTGTCCCTCACCAAAATTTTAGATTGTCCTTGCTACCTCGGCTAAGAACCGCATGAATCAGGGCCGCTTCAAGGGTTTTGCCCTCTGCGTCAACAAATAGAAGGATTTTGGCTTGTTAAAATAATGGCTCTTAGTAAGGACATCTGTTCAGGTGGTTATACGTGCGGCAGCGCTACTCTCCATTATGGAGTCTCCCAGCCTCCAAGGGTTGTGCCTTGGAGGGTTTATGGGGAGGTTGGCTGTCGGTATAACAAAACAACACCTATCGCTTGAGACTTTCATCCCAAACGCCTTATTTTATATAGCGGTTTGGAAGAGCTTGGCTTTCGCTTGATGCCACTTGGGTCGTTCCCACCTTTCGAAGTGGGGTGGTAGGCCCTCTAAGGATTACAAAAGTAATACAATCATGAAAACACTTTTGATCCCCAAGTTCATACAAAGATGCGAGGGGAGAGCATACGTGTTCCCTATGATTATATCACACTAAACATGGTTCAATTTTAGATCTTTGAATTAGATGGGGGGTGATTAATGCAAAGTGTTGTGAGAAGTTTTTGATTCCCAAGATCACCAAAGGGTGCGAGGGAAGAGTATACACTTCTCACTCTACTTGACACAACCATGAAGACACTTCACACAAGTATTAGATTGTCTTGATTAGATGCGTGGGAAATGCAAGTTTGTTGTTTTTTTATCCAATGATGTATGCAATTTATGGTTCTTTTTATAGCCCAAATTGAAGTGTTTGATTGTTTGATTGTTTGTTTGTTAGCACACAAAAGAAGTATATTTTAGAGCACCAAAATAAATGTTATAATCACACACACTTCACACAAGGAGTTGCTTGGATTGATTTTTAAAGCACCAAACTGAAATGTTGTTTAAGACCTAACAAAGCAAAAAAGGGTTCATTTTAGTTTCCAAAATCAAAGTGTTAGCTAACTACAACAAACCACCCTACAAAGAAAAGCTGTGTTAGTATCCGCAGTACCTGCAATAGAGAGCAAAGCAATTTTCACAAATAGCACTAAAACAATCATACACAGACGCCACTGTGGGCAGAACAACCTGACTTACGAAAGAAGGTGCTACAATATTTTATGGTGCTAATAAAACACTACTATCGCGCTAATTAATATAATGGCGTTGATACATAATTTAGCGCTAATAAGTCCTAAGTGAGGTGTTGATACAGAGGATGGCGATGATTAGTATCTGTGAAGGCGCCACTGCGTGATGTTTCAGAGTCTGGGGGAAACACAGATGGCGCTAATCTGAAGGATAGCATCAAAATGGGAAACTGGTGCTGGTGTTTCATTCTTTCAAAAATTTGCCATAACCTCCCCCTGTAATTCCTGGTTTTCTTGCAAAACAGAAAGCAAACACCACATAAAACAACAGGAAAAGCAAAAAAAAAAACAACACGTGAGTAAGGTTAGTATTAAAAAAAATCGCGCAGAGATAGCACTAAAATAGGAATAGCGCTGAAATATGGTTGAGATAGCACCGTTGCGATGGTTGAATAGCGCTGAACCTGCAAAAATTAGATACTAACACAAAAACTCACAAACAGAGATTAGATTCAGACCTTGTGGGTCCCACCGGGCATGCCAATGTAGATTAGGTAAATGCAATGAGGGAAAAAACACTAAATCAAATGCAAATGAAACACAAGATTATACCTCATAAAACACAACCTAATCCCATCAAGGGAAGAAGGAGCCTTTGCACCCAAAAGAAGCTCCCAAGACCAAGATTATCCCTAGACTATGGATTCAAATGTGAAATGCTCTTCAATTGTGTAACTCACTATCTAACTCAAAGGTGATTTTGGCATGGTAACTTTGCATGAAATTGGATGATGATAATGACTTGTGAGAGGTTGTATTTATAGACTTTTTGGAGAGATTTTGATCCAAGGGTGGAGATTGATTGGAGAGATCAATGGTGGAGGATGAAAGTGATGTGGAGGGCCTAGATTTGATCTTGGAAGATGGAGGGCTAGGAATAAAAGTAAATCTTTTATTCATTTTTGGGAATGGGGTGAATAAATGAGGTTGGGTGAGATGGATTATTTGTGAATTAAAAATTCACATGGGGAAGGGTAAAATGAATTAAAAATTTATTTGGGGAAGAGTGGATATTTATGAGTTATGACATGTGTAAGGGATGTGTAAGAGGAGTAAATGTGATGCGTGATTTATTTGAATTTTAAATTTGGGGGATGTGGAGAGAAGTGCTAATGAGGTTTGACTCACTTAATTAGGGTGATTAACCTAATTAATGTGGCTGGAATAAATTAGTAGAGGGATTAGAGGGGGGATAAGATTAATTAATTAGTGATTTAATTAATTAATCCTAAGGCTCGGATGAGGTAGGCTAAAGTAGGCAATTAAATAATAGCTATTTAATTGCCTAGGGTAGGGATAGGCTAATTAGTAGGCTGGATTAATTAGTTGACATGGTTTTAACTAATTAATTGGATTTAGGAAAAATGGGGGAATTGATTTAATAAATTTTGCATATTTATTAAATCAATTGGCTAAGGTTTGGACTATTGAATCGACAGAATTAATTCAATTTTGGGGATGAAATGGTGTGGATTTAGGAAATGAAAGGGGTAATTAATTAAATAAAAATTTAATTAATTGGTTGGAAAGGAAATTGGTATGTTTAGGGATGTCGGGAGTCAGTTTGGTGGTCGAGACATTTTTAGGTGTCTACACCTCTATTTATTTCTTGCCCTAGAGATCCTTTATCTATGGCTTCTTGATAGACTTCCAACAAGTCCTCTACTATCCAGCTCTCATTACATTTGTAGAATTCCACCGTTATTCCATCAACACTTGGTGATTTACCACTTTCCATTGTTCTAATGGCTTTTATTATTTCATCTTTTGATATTTTTTTCTCTAACTTATCCCTCATTCCATCAGTGGTCTTTTTGGGGTAGATGTTTCTACACAGGTTTTGAGCTCGCTTGCATTCCTCTGAATCAAAATAATAATATTAATATACATAATCAATATTATATAAATGGAATTGCTAATATTAAAATAAATAAAAGTAGTTGAAGGGGATATGTTCAAATAGTTAAGTAGTTAAGTTATTGATTTTTTATTATGAAGATTTATGTTCCAATCTTTAAAGAAATATTTTAGTGTTGGAGAATGTAGTGTAAGTAGTAGTCTTGAAGTTAGTTCTTAGCAAATAATATAAGAGATTGCAATTTTTATGGTGGACATGTTAGCTTTTAGTGGATGAATTATATGGATTGTGGGCCTTCAAACCAAACCATCACTAATTAATTTTTTTAAATGAAATAAACTACAAAAAATTAAAATTAATCTTAAATCATTCAAATATTATTACAACAAACTATTTACAAATATTTTTTACTTATCTAATCATAAATTTAGCCACTATATTATTTTAAAAAATGGTTTCATTTTAAAATAAAAACACTATATTTATAGCTATCTTAAAAAAATTAACACCAAAATGTCAACAAAATAAAGCCAAATCAAACTTAACAAATAAAAGTGAAAATAATACAATAAATTTAATTAATAAAAAAATGTTTTTAAAAGGTGGTGCAATCACGGTAGGAGGGCTCAAAGGATGAACTATTCGGACTGTGCAGCAAGAGTAAACACAACAGAAACAACTCAAAGAAATAGAACAAATGCAGATTCAGTCATTCAGTATATCATAGAATTCAAATACAGATTGGCTGGCAACATGCAGGTTTACAATTAGGGCTCACAGGCCTGATTACATACATGCTCAAGATAAAGCTTTGAAGCTCCTTTGCACAAAATCCAAACTATCAACTATCACTGTGATATGAACTACTTTCCTAGGGATCTATTACATCATTATATATCATCTTTGGACCAATAGATTCCTCCGCATCAGCCAAGGAAGATCACAAACTCCAATGAAGAGTTGTAACGTGTTCACAAATAGGTTAGACCTAAATGCATAGAACATGCCCACAAATGAATGGAACAATGTGCGGACCTCCAGGAAGGGTCAGCCATGAACCAAAGATCATTGAATGATGTGTCATTAGGATCTACAAGTCAAGGAATGATCTGCAAGCCTTCTCCTACAACTGATTTGTCTGAGACTGTTAGGAAGCTCTGCACTGAGAAACAATTGATCTTCTGATAGCGATATCTTTCCGGTAACTGATCCAAATGCTCTAAATTCTTGGTATGATGTAGATGAATGAATGTAGATGCTAAGCCCAGATCCGCAAAGGTGTGGAATGCCAAAACTAGACCAAAGGTTGAAACTACTTCTGACTAAACTAGAAAATGAGAGAATTGAAATGCAAACAAACTGAAATGTAATTTTTTTTGGTTGATGCAAGATTGCTCTTGAACTAGGGATGCTCTTGCATCAGACATCTGGGGTTATTGAAAAAGTGAGTCCCTCATTTTGTTGGGGCTAGGGGAGAACCAAGATGATCCACCTTAGCCTGAGAAATCCATGATGAATCTTCTTCTGGTCTGCCTTTCCACTTCACAAGATATTCTTTGTATTGTCTTCCTCTAGTGTTGCGTCTAACTCTGTTATCCAAAATGTCTTCAATTTGTTCTGGTGCTTTGTGTAGTGTCTGCTTCGTCGAGTCTTCTTCCATTCTATCACTGAACTTTGCTTCATGATACTAATATAGATATGCAATGTTGACAATAGGTGAAATACCCAATGTCTCTGGTAGCTCCACTTCATATGCATTTCCTGAATCAAATTTTCTGAGTATCCTACAAGGTCCAAACTTCTTCATCTTCAACTTGTTATATGTCCCAACTGGAAATCTTTCTTTTCTCAAGTATACCATCACTTCATCTCCAATGTCAAATTCCTTGTGTCTTCTCTTCTCATCTACCTTTTCCTTATACTTATTATTCATGTTCTCTAAATGCTCCTTCACCTAATTGTGCAATGTTTTCATATGTTCTGCAAATTCTTCTGCTTCTGCACTTCTCTTTTCTTTTGTATTGATATCTCTTAGTTCTGTTACTCCTCTAGGATTCACTCTAGTTACAATCTCAAAAGGTGTTCTTCCGGTACTCCTATTTACTGAATTATTGTTTGCAAACTCTGCTTGTGAAAGAATCAAGTCCCAACTTCCAGGTTTCTCTCCAACCAAACATCTCAACAAATTCCCTAAACTCTTGTTCACTACCTCTGTCTGTCCATCAGTCTGTGGATGTAAATTTGAATTGAACTTCAAATCTATCTTCGTCTTCCTCCAAAGTGTCATCCAAAAGTATCCAACAAACTTTGTATCTCTATCTGAAACTATACTCTTAGGCAATCCATGCAATCTCACAATCTCCTTGAAAAATAGGTCAACTATATGCACTGCATCAGTTGTCTTCTTACAAGGTATGAAATGAGCCATTTTTGAAAATCTGTCAACCACTACAAATATTGAATCATGTCCTCTCTATGTCTTAGGTAATCCCATTACAAAATCCATGTTTATGTCTTCCCAAGGTCTCTCCAGTACTATCAAAGGTTTGTATAATCTAGTGTTCTGACTACTCCCTTTTGCAACTTGACAAACTCTACAACTCTGCACAAATCTCTAAACATCCTTATGTATCTGAGGCCAAAAGTAATTTTCACTCACCAAGGCCACTATCTTATCAATGCCAAAATATCCTGCTAATCCACCACTATACTTCTCCTTGATCAAATTATCCCTCATTGAACTTCTAGGTATGCATAAGTGACTTCCTTTGAACAACATATCTTCTTGAATGAAATAGTCTAACCACTTACTCTTATCTATCACAATAGGTTCCTTACATGCTTTCCAAGGTTCTACAAAATCACTATCTCCCTCATACATGCTCTTCAATTCATCAAAATCCAACACTTCAACTCTCATTTCTGTCAACAAGTTTCTTCTCCTACTCAAGGCATCAACAACTTTATTTGATTTACCACTCCTATGCTTCAACACAAAAGTATAACTCTGCATGAACTCTACCCATCTCATATGTCTTTGATTCAACTTACCTTTACTGTTCAAATACTGCAAAGCTTGATGATCTATATACAACACAAACTCCTTAGGCAACAAGTAATGTCTCCACTTCTTCAAGGCTTGAATTATGGCATAGAACTCTTGATCATAAATGGAATATCTTCTCCTTACATCATTCAATTTCTCACTGAAATATGCTACAGGTCTACTGTTGTGTGGTTACACAACACGCCCCATTTTGACTTGGCAAAACAGGGACCCAGCTTTTGTTTTGGCTTGTGTTGTCTGCTTTCTGGCGGTTTGGTAAAAATAAGTCAGGTGCATCATCATCATGAAGGTTAGGATGAGGTAGGTCATCATCATGAGGTTAGTTTGTCAAAGTTCATATTTTGTTTCTATGACTTCATGGTTAGAAAGAGCTTGAAATTCCATGCAGGTTTGCCTTTTACATCACTTGAAAATTCGTCCATATGAGGGAGTTATGAGCAGTCAAAGTTTTGGTCAAACCTGATAATTGCTGTATGATGAACATCATCATCATGATATTCGAAAAGCCCCCCGATAATATCCTGAGGTCGAAACATCCGGACGTCAATTTTAAGTCGTAGTAGGTTGTCCCCGTCGAAGCGGTCTTTTGTATCGCGAAAGGTCATCATCATGATCTTTGTCTATCACCCGATAAAAATGATGCAGTCCCAATATCCGGACGTCAATCTTAAGTGATAGTGTGTTTTACCCATCAAGCGACCTTGGAAACATCGCGAGCATCATGATATTTAAACATCACCCGATATTATAATATCATGCTGATATTATAATATCACCCTACTTAGAAAATACACCATCTGCAAAATTTGCACGCGCACGTCAAAGTCCTGGTGATCATCATCATCATGATCTTTCAAGACAGGATCACATTTCGTAAAATCCTCCTAATCTCCTTTTGCGTGATCATGATGATCACCTTATCTTTCAAAAACAGAGGGCGATATTTCATTCCTAAGTCATGTTGTCAAGATCATCATGATCTTGTTTGTCTACCTGACATTTTGCAATATCCTCCTGCCGAGAAGTATAACCTTTTGCAAATATCCTGATGACGTCATCCCGACCTGATAAACGAAGAAGCAAATATCAGGATGACGTCACCATCACATTTCTCCTTCGGCAGGATATTTTCCAAGGCATGATCCGGTTCGCGAATATGACGATGACGTCATGTTATAAGATTAACAAAGGCCCCGGATATCCTGATGACGTCATCTGGACCTTCAGTAGGATCATATTTTAAATCACATAGTGCGGATATGATGATGATGATGATCATCATCATCCTGATCTTTTGAGAGGGTTACCTTGGCCGCAAAGGGGTCATTTTACATTCATCACCCGATCATCTTCCTTAGGTGACCCGATCTTGCATTTATCCCCTGATCTTAACGAAACATGACGGTGACGTCATCCTTTGCATTTTAATGAAGCCCGAATATGACGATGACGTCACCATCATATTCCTTTCCTTAGCGGCAGGATCATATTCTAAATCCTCCTTTTGTCTTCATCATGATGATGACGATGATGTCTTTCTTTCCCCAATATGCAGAAGCGAAACATCCTGATGTGCTTTTCATTAGAGCATTCGGAAAGGAGGGAGACATTAGAATACACAGACGCATCTGGCGCAAAAAAAAAAAAAGCTAATTACTGTAGAATCAATTAGGGGATCGGATTACTGAGACTAATGAGGATAGAATTGTTGAAATGTCAAGATTCTTTCTTCAGATCACTGTAAATGTACCTGTTCTTGAGCATACTGAATGGATATGAAGTTCCAGATTACATCCTAATTGTAAATTTTACGTAATCTTTCTGTTGATTTCTGGATATGTACTGGTGAATGTTGTGTTCAACTGGAAGCGCTTTCATTTCATTACATGTTGTTGTCAACTTTTCCTTTGAAGATTTGCACTAGATCATGCGGATTTGTGGAATGTCCTGGTGAAGTATGATTTCTAGTTTTCCTTCTTTTCATTGCATGTATGGGAGCTTGTATGTGGATCAGTGATCTAAGTCCAGTAGTTTTGGGAATCTCATTCTTTAACCCTTTTCCTTTTTTTCAATTTCATAAATTCATCACCATAACTGCAAATCATGAGAAATAACAAGCAGAACAGAGAAATATGCTGAAATCCCGTAGGTAACTGAAAATCATTAGCATATTTGAGTTAAGTGCATGTATTATTGAAAATATCATGCAAAGAATCATAAATAATGATAGAAATCATGCAAATATCAGCCTGTAGGCACATTATTTGACTAAATTCACAGTGCAGAGGTAGAATTGTTGGAGATTTATGCAAGCAAACATCCAGAGCAGGATATTTGAAGATAATGATGATGAACTTTGCAGAAACACGTAAGGCCCCTGAATGGAAAACAGCAACACACATCAACCACTGAGTAACGTCAGTAGATTAAGACCTAATCAACGGAGACTTGGGATCATGAATTCTTTGAATTCATCGTATCTTTCAAGATGAGTAAAGGTGGTTGTGTAACTTTTATTCTATGTTTGCGAATGACTAACATCATGACCAACATAAATTGGCGCTAGGAGGGCCTAAGTCCAGAAGATCACGTTCATCATCAGTACTTTCAGGTTTGATGATGCTTAGAGTAAGGTAACCTTAGATCGTCTGTGAATTTCATCATATTGCGTAAATATTTGCTGCGACAAGTTTGTATATGCACATTCTATGTAAAGAGTTCTTGATTTCACATAAATATTGCAAGCTTTATAGTAGATTTCTTTAAATTCACTAAATATTAGCCAAAGATGCGTAAATTTGTTCAAGCTTTGAGAATTTGAGCCTTAAACACGTGAGATCTTGTGCTACCGGTCAGAATATCCCAATATCCTGTCCTATTTGCAGTGTCTTCGCAAATATTGCGTAAATATTCAGTCTGATTTGCAATTTGACCGCAAATATCACCTCGTCTAGTGGAATCCAGCCAATATTTGCAAAGTTTCAGCTAATTGGCCTCCAAATCGAGAAATCCTGGCTCACAGGATAAATACCAGGTCTAGACATAGTGAAATTTTCGAAGAATTACCTGTTAGAGGTTTTAGACCTAGGACTGTAGACGTTCACCATACTCCAGGGTCTGGTACGTCTAGAGCTTCACCGGGACCTCCTCCCGTAACTCCTGTTGGTTTGCAAATACCTTCCGGTATAACCGTGACACCTCCTGTTCAACCTCAGGGTATACCTTTAGTCCAACCTCAGCCAACTGCACCACCAGTTCAGCCCCCTCAGGTTGCAATGTCTTTCTTTGCAGCAGAATCACCATTGACCTTTACTGCGTATCATGAGTTACCAAAGTATCCGGACAAACTTTGTCCAAAATATCATCCTTATCAGGATGCTGATGATCATATCAGGACGTTTAAAGAAGCTTGCTGCAGAGCCAGAATAGAACATCAGGACGTGGTGTGCAGATTATTCCCTTTTTCCTTAGGGGAAGAGGCTTATAATTGGTTCATCAGTCTTGGTCAATCTTCTGTCGGTTCGTGGGCTGTCTTAGAGAAGGCCTTTCTTGACATATTCAAGGTCCCTATTGATCCATCCATGAATTACCACATGTTTGCCACAATTAAGAGATTTGAGAATGAACCTATTGCAAATTTCAATGCTAGGTTCCAGAAAATGTTGTCCAAGCTAGTTGCCCCATATGTGGTGGCTGATGCTGCTGCTAGGAGTATTTATTATTCAGCCCTGGATCCATTAACCTCCATGTTCATCAGGAGAACACATCCTGAGATCACCACATTGACAGGAGCTTTTCAAGAAGCTATCAAGGTAAATCAGCAGCTGATACCTGCTCCTACTCCTAATATAGCATTCCCTACTTTGCTTGGCGTACAATCACAATATCCAGCACCATATCCTGTAGCTTATCCTTCACAATATCCTGCACAATATCTAAATGGATCAGTGATGCCCCCAGAAATCATGCCTGCACCTTTGCAAATACCTCCATTGAGTATCATGCCTCCTCCTAATGGAAATGGCCAATTGCCACAATATCCTGCACATGCTCAGACACCTCAGGGTACAGATCTATCCCACAATAACCATGGATCTTCCTTTTTCCAGCCTCAGACTGAAAATGTAGTGGCCAAAGCTCAAGAGGAGAAAGAGGAAATCAAAGAAATTTCTGCTCAGTTGAGAAAACTCACCACAGAAGTAACACACTTGAGAAATCAAGGGTTTTATTCACAGTCAGGTCAGAATAGGAGTTATTCCAATGACAGACCAAATTACCCTGACAGAGGATACAACAATAACTTCAACAGTAGTGCTGCAAATAACAATAATCCTCCTAGACAGCCCAGAGTGTGGAACTCTAGGCCAAATAATGGCTCATTACCATCACCCCTAGACAATCAGCCTCCTGGTGAAGCCAAACAAACTACCAGAGTCAATCTTGCTGAAGCAGCCCTTACCAATTGGTGCAGGATTCACAATACCAATGCACATGCAGAATTAGATTGTCCACAATTTAGGATTGCTGCCAGCATCTTTCAGACTGAAGTGTCTAATACTTCTAGAAATCCACCTCAGGCAGAAGGAAATGAAATAGTTCCTTGTGGATATGACTCAGCTTTTGTGCTGGAAACATACACTAATCAGCCTCATCAGGATTATAATCAGACCTGTGAAGAATCTGCCTTAACCTTTGAAGCAAACTATGTCTTCCCTTTTGAGGATGAAAACGAACCTACAAGAGAGCATGAGGAAGTACATGCATACCAGCAGCAATACCCTGGTAAGCACAATTATAACCTGAGGAGTAATGCCAACAGACCTGCCGGTCCATTGACATCATCTCTACCTCCAAACAACTTCAACACACCTCCTGATCCTAAGGCTAGCAATAACCCTGGGTTCCCTAAGGTGAATGCTCAATACCTGTCTCCTCAAAACACAGTAACAAAAGTCGCAAATGCACCTCATGAGTCTGACAAGTTAGTCAGTTATTTGGCTGATGAAATGAAGAAAATCAAGATCAGCCTGTCCCTATCTGAGTTACTGAAAACTCCTGCCATCAAAAGGGCATTCATGAAGTCGCTAGATGATCCTGCTCCTAAAGAGGATAATCACCTTTCGAGTCAATCCAATAGCAGAGACCATACTGCTAAAGATAATACTGTCAAGCCCAAAGTGTCAGCCACAGTCCAAGCTGCTGAAACCTCCCACATGACCTTGTACAGAGATAAAACTGAATCACCTCCGTTTCTCCTCACCATAAGAATGTTCAGTAAGAATTTGCACAACTGTTTAGTTGATTCAGGAGCCTCAACTAATGTTATGCCTTTGTCAATATGCAATGCATTAGGACTACATCCTGCTAAATCCTTAAAGAAGGTCACTCAACTGGACAAGACAGAAGTAAGTGTCATAGGAGAACTCACTCACATTCACATGCAGCTAGCGTCTGATCCTAGGATCCAGTATTACATTGACATTCAGGTAGTTGACATACCTGATACATACGGGATGTTGCTTAGCCGGGACTGGTCTAAAACGCTTAACGGATACATGTCCGCAGACTTCAGTCACATGTGGTTGCCATGGAAAGGTATACCTAATCAGATCAGGATTGATGCTGAGCCTAGGATGAAACATATGATCACGGAATATAACAGAACAAATGAGATCATGTATGTAAACGTAGAACCTGGAGTTTATCACATCAGGCCGCAAACTGTCAAAATAGAAGAGATCCTGATGCTTGATGTTCATCATCATCATGACGATGATTATCATGAGGATATGCCAGTTGTAGAACTTAATAATGATCCTGATAATGAGAATGAAATAGATCGCTTCAGGGATTTTGAGATGCATTTATCTACTTAGATAAAACGTTGTCAATTATTAAATATACCTGCTAATGATATTTTGATTGACGGATGGTGCAGATTACATGGCGAAGCACACTC
The DNA here is from genome assembly GCA_027924645.1 of Cunninghamia lanceolata. Lineage (NCBI taxonomy): Eukaryota > Viridiplantae > Streptophyta > Pinopsida > Cupressales > Cupressaceae > Cunninghamia > Cunninghamia lanceolata. Next base: position 6,355,809 of record BSBN01000828.1, read on the forward strand.
AGAAAAGACTTGTGAACCATGCTTAGACATGATAATACTGGAGCAGACGTATAGTGAAGCATCATCATCATATTCCGAGGTGAGTGCTACATCTGATGATGATGATGATACTAATTCTTATTTGTCTTCTGCAAGAACAGAAGAGTCAACGGATCCTGATGAGGATCATATCTGAAAAACAGAAGAGATCCTGGTGTCCAATCAGACGAATGATGCGAGAAAGGAAAAGATCACTCCTGGTAGTGATTGCTTCATGGAACCAGATTACGAGTTGTCTGATGAGGATAAAGGCAGTGACCTGACAAAGTTTGAAGAATTTCTGGTTAAAGAAATAAAAAAAATGACACAACAGTGTAGATCTCCCTAGGAGGTTTTAATTAAAGGTTGGTGTAGGCTGCATGAGGCGCCTCACTCAGAAACAACTTGCTCACTGTGCTTACACATTTTGAAGAAGCATGCAGCTGTATGTGCTGAACATCATCCTCCTGCTAGGATGGAAGAGAAAACAGAAAAGCCATCAGGCTCATCAGATAAAGGAAAGAAGAAACTTGAAGATGACACCCCTAAGTTAAAGTGGATATCAGGCGGAGCAGCAGCCAGAGCTGCAAAGAAAAAAGAAAGCTCAAGCAAATGTCCTGCTGAAGATAAGCCTTGGATCCTGAGGTTTGATGGATCCAAATCTAAGCAAGGTGCTGGGGTAGGAATTGACCTTATTGATCCATCAGGAAAATCCTATTTAGCAGCTTACAGATTACAGTTCCCCTGCACTAATAATGTCACAGAGTATGAAGCTCTGATTCATGGACTGTTGTTTGCCCATAAGAAGAAGGTGAAGATCCTGCATGTCTTTGGAGATTCAGAACTAGTTGTGAGACAAGTAAGAGGAATTTACTCTTGTAACTACAGAAAGCTGTCAAATTACAGACATCGTGTGTGGGACCTGATTGAAGACTTTGATGCCTTCAACATCGTTCACATGCCAAGAGAACAGAACCAAAGGGCAGATGCACTTGCTCAGGCCGCTAGTACGCTGGAACCGCTGTCTATATCTGGTCTGAAGAGATTTTCAGTAGAATTGGTGTCAGTACCTTCGGTACCTGACAATGTGACTAATCTCCAAGTGTTTGATGATGATCAGCACATCCTGGACTTCATATCAAACAGAGACGTATTTGAAGCTCAGATCATAGATGAAAATGGTATGGAAGATCATGTCTGGGAAGAAGATGAGATATTAGAGTTGCCTAGCAACACAATTCCCAAAGGTATGATTGAATTAGAAAGAGCCTTTGATCTGGATAATATGCTTAAACATAAGGATCTGCCTAAGGCAGATGGAGGTCAATATTCACAGGTGAATATTGGACAAGCTGATGACAAGAGAAATGTCTTGTTGGGTAAGGTTTGTACACCTGAAGAGTTAGAAGGAATAACTCAGGCCCTTAAGGATTATATACATGTAATTGCATGGACTTATGACGAGCTGAAGATGTATGACACTTCTGTCATAACTCATACTATACCTCTCAAGCCAGATGCAAAACCTTTCAGACAGAAGCAGAGGCCAGTCAATGCTCTGCTTGAGCCCATCATCCTTGAAGAGGTCAAGAAATTGTTAGATGCCCGGATAATATTTCCTGTAAGGCACTCCACTTGGGTGGCAAATCTGGTGCCAGTCAGAAAGAAGAATGGAGACATCAGATTGTGTGTAGATTTCAGGAACCTGAACAGAGCATCAGAAAAGGATAATTATCCTTTGCCCTCTTTGGATGAAGTTCTGCAGATGGTAAATGGAGCCAAGATGATGTCCTTCTTGGATGGTTTTTCAGGATACAACCAAGTGATGGTTGATAAAATTGACAGATTAAAAACTGCCTTCACCACAAAGTGGGGGATATTTGCATATAGATGTATGCCATTTGGACTGATAAATGCTGGAGCTACATTCCAGCGAGCAATGGACATAGCCTTCAGAGGCTTAGTAGGAAAATGTATAGTCATCTACATGGATGACTTGATAGTATTCTCCAAGGAAAGAGGAAATCATGTTGCTGATCTTAGAAGTGTACTGAAGAAATGTGAAGAATATGGAATATCTTTGAATCCCAAGAAGTGCATATTCGGGGTCACAACAGGAAAGTTACTAGGCCACCTGATCACAGAAGATGGGATTATCATTGATCCTGACAGGGTGGAATCCATTATGAAGTTACCACTTCCAGGAAGCAAAAAGGAACTTAAATCTTATTTTGGTAAGATAAATTTTGTGAGGAAGTTCATCACCAGCTTTGCTGAGATTGTCAGACCACTGAATGCCATGTTGAAAAAAGATGCACAAATTGAGTGGACACCAGAAGCCAGAGCTGCCTTTGAAGATATAAAGAAGGCCATTTCAGATGCTCTTGTCCTCATTAGTCTAGATTATACAAGAGATTTCTACATCTACTCATTTGCCTCAGAACATACTTCTGCAGCAGTGTTAACTCAAAGAAATGAAGAGAAAGAAGAGAAACCAATTGCTTTCATGAGCTGTCCTTTCAGGGATGCTGAGTTGAGATATGTAGATGTTGAACGACAGGCACTTGCATTAGTCAGAGCAGTAAAAAAGTTCAGACATTATATACTGAGAAGCAAAGTGATTGCTGTGGTACCAGATGCAGCAGTAAAGATGCTGCTGATGCAGAGTGAACCTGGTGAAAAAAGGGCCAAATGGATTACTGTATTACAAGAATATGACATGGAGATCACACCAATGAAGCTGGTAAGAGGACAAGCTCTGAGCCAGATGATATCTGAAACTGATCCAAACATCATCAGTCAGCAGTATGTGATCAATGAGAAAGACAATGGGGAATGGTATTCAGACATCAGGCACATCCTGATCATGGGAAGATGTCCTTCAGGAATGCAAGCCTCACAGAGAAGAGCCTTAAAGATAAGATCCCAGAAGTATATGATGAAGGGAGGAGCCCTGTTTAAAAAGAATTATGAAGGGATATACCTGAGATGCTTAGAGAAACCAGAAGCCAATAAAGTTTTGACAGAGTTACATGACAAGTTTGGAACTACCCACGGATCAGCGTTGGCCACAACACATGCAATCCTCAGAGCAGGATATTACTGGCCTACAATTTTTAAAGACACAGCTGATCATGTTAAATGTTGTCATGTTTGCCAAGTTGCTGCCAACAGAGAAAAATATGCTGCACAACCATTGCAGCCAGTGATGGAAGAGCGCCCATTTGCACAGTGGGGCATGGATTTCATAGGACCGATCAATCCTCCGTCTTCTTCAGGCCAGAGGTATGTCCTAACAATTACTGATTATTGTACCAGATGGACTGAGGCTATCAGTAGCAAAACTTGTACTGCTGATGATGTCATTAAATTTCTGGAAAGCAACATTGTCACCAGGTATGGAATTCCTTATGCATTGGTAAGTGATAATGGTTCTGCCTTCATTTCCACTAAATTGTCAAGTTGGGCTTTTGATCATGGGATCATACTTAAGTTCTCATCCAATTACTATCCCCAGGGAAATGGATTAGCAGAATCCACCAATAAGAATTTACTGAGTATCATAAGAAAATTGATAGAGAAAAATCCCAGGGAATGGAACTCATTTCTGAAATATGCCTTATGGGTAGACAGAACTAGAATGAAAATTGCATTGGGAAACTCACCCTTCCAGCTAGTATATGGGGTAGATCCTATCCTCCCTGTAAACTTGAAAATTCCTACTCTGCAGTTTGCCCAAGACTATCTAGGCATAGATAATAAACAGGAAGTCAGGTTGCTTCAGTTGATGCATCTGGAAGAAAAATGAAGTCAAGCGATTGACCAATTTGCAAAACATCAGGCTGTTGTCAAACGCTGGTTTGACAAGAGAGCCAGAATTAAAGCTTTCAGGATATCAGATTTAGTCCTGATGTGGGATAAAGCCCATGAAAGGAAAGGTGATCATGGTAAGTTTGATAGACTATGGATAGGTCCCTTTCAGATTTCTGAAATTTTAGGAGACAGCACTTATAGGCTTAAGAACCTGACAGGTGAGGATGTCCCGTTGCCAATCAATGGACAATTCCTCAAACATTATTTCCAGGCCTGAGTGACTTCATGACAGTCTCATGTATCATATTGTATATTTGTATAGTTGTTTGTACAGTTTGCTTGTTGTTGTTGTTTTGTTGGTTGGGACCTTGTTCTGGTAAGTCAGGATGATGCACTTCATCACCTTAACAAAATAATTAAATTGTTAGGATTCAAGTGATGAGATCACATTTAAATATAGGTTATGATTCATTCTAAGAAGTGTTCATGATCAGGTTTATGATGTCTTTTCATCAGGGTGCTTTTTCTTGTCCAAAGTGAATCAAACACAATGAAACACCTAACAGCCTTGGGTTTGTTGAAGATATGAGTATAGGTGTTAAGTGAAAAATCTAAAGGGACTCCCTTGCTACCAATACAATCTCCAACCTAAAGCTGCAAGTGACTACACCTTGTACAAATGAGCTGACATGATGATATCAAATTTAAATTTTTAAAGGAAAATCAGAAACGAAATAAAATTAGGCCATCTAAGTAACTCTACCGGGGCTATGGACACCTGCTGGCAGTGGAGCCCTACTTAGGGAGATTGTATAGATAACCTTGCCGAGGCTATAGACGCCTGCTGGCAGCAAGGCTCTATCCAGGTTGGCTATGAGGGATGATCTCCAACTATGTAGTTTAACACCAGTTACTTATGTTTTCAACTTACTTTCAAGATGAGGATAATTAATCATATGCACACACCTGATCCTTTGTTAGCTTTATCACCATAATGAAATTTTATCATTCAAAGGATTATGATGCTGACACATAGACAGAATTAGAACACTATAGATAAATGTGATCACATCACTTGAATCATTGGAATTTGTTTATTTTCTTTGGTGGCAAGTTGTTGTGTGGTTACACAACATGCCCCATTTTGACTTGGCAAAACAGGGACCCAGCTTTTGTTTTGGCTTGTGTTGTCTGCTTTCTGGCGGTTTGGTAAAAATAAGTCAGGTGCATCATCATCATGAAGGTTAGGATGAGGTAGGTCATCATCATGAGGTTAGTTTGTCAAAGTTCATATTTTGTTTCTATGACTTCATGGTTAGAAAGAGCTTGAAATTCCATGCAGGTTTGCCTTTTACATCACTTGAAAATTCGTCCATATGAGGGAGTTATGAGCAGTCAAAGTTTTGGTCAAACCTGATAATTGCTGTATGATGAACATCATCATCATGATATTTGAAAAGCCCCCTGATAATATCCTGAGGTCGAAACATCCGGACGTCAATTTTAAGTCGTAGTAGGTTGTCCCCGTCGAAGCGGTCTTTTGTATCGCGAAAGGTCATCATCATGATCTTTGTCTATCACCCGATAAAAATGATGCAGTCCCAATATCCGGACGTCAATCTTAAGTGATAGTGTGTTTTACTCGTCAAGCGACCTTGGAAATATCGCGAGCATCATGATATTTAAACATCACCCGATATTATAATATCATGCTGATATTATAATATCACCCTACTTAGAAAATACACCATCTGCAAAATTTGCACGCGCACGTCAAAGTCCTGGTGATCATCATCATCATGATCTTTCAAGACAGGATCACATTTCGTAAAATCCTCCTGATCTCCTTTTGCGTGATCATGATGATCACCTTATCTTTCAAAAACGGAGGGCGATATTTCATTCCTAAGTCATGTTGTCAAGATCATCATGATCTTGTTTGTCTACCTGACATTTCGCAATATCCTCCTGCCGAGAAGTATAACCTTTTGCAAATATCCTGATGACGTCATCCCAACCTGATAAATGAAGAAGCAAATATCAGGATGACGTCACCATCACATTTCTCCTTCGGCAGGATATTTTCCAAGGCATGATCCGGTTCGCGAATATGACGATGACGTCATGTTATAAGATTAACAAAGGCCCCGGATATCCTGATGACGTCATCTGGACCTTCAGTAGGATCATATTTTAAATCACCTAATGCGGATATGATGATGATGATCATCATCATCATCCTGATCTTTCGAGAGGGTTACCTTGGCCGCAAAGGGGTCATTTTACATTCATCACCTGATCATCTTCCTTAGGTGACCCGATCTTGCATTTATCCCCTGATCTTAACAAAACATGACGGTGACGTCATCCTTTGCATTTTAATGAAGCCTGAATATGACGATGACGTCACCATCATATTCCTTTCCTCAGTGGCAGGATCATATTCCAAATCCTCCTTTTGTCTTCATCATGATGATGACGATGATGTCTTTCTTTCCCCAATATGCAGAAGCGAAACATCCTGATGTGCTTTTCATCAGAGCATTCGGAAAGGAGGGAGACATTAGAATACACAGACACATCTGGCGCAAAAAAAAAAAAGCTAATTACTGTAGAATCAATTAGGGGATCAGATTACTGAGACTAATGAGGATAGAATTGTTGAAATGTCAAGATTCTTTCTTCAGATCACTGTAAATGTACCTGTTCTTGAGCATACTGAATGGATATGAAGTTCCAGATTACATCCTGATTGTAAATTTTACGTAATCTTTCTGTTGATTTCTGGATATGTACTGGTGAATGCTGTGTTCAACTGGAAGCGCTTTCATTTCATTACATGTTGTTGTCAACTTTTCCTTTGAAGATTTGCACTAGATCATGCGGATTTGTGGAATGTCCTGGTGAAGTATGATTTCTAGTTTTCCTTCTTTTCATTGCATGTATGGGAGCTTGTATGTGGATCAGTGATCTAAGTCCAGTAGTTTTGGGAATCTCATTCTTTAACCCTTTTCCTTTTTTTCAATTTCATAAATTCATCACCATAACTGCAAATCATGAGAAATAACAAGCAGAACAGAGAAATATGCTGAAATCCCGTAGGTAACTGAAAATCATTAGCATATTTGAGTTAAGTGCATGTATTATTGAAAATATCATGCAAAGAATCATAAATAATGATAGAAATCATGCAAATATCAGCCTGTAGGCACATTATTTGACTAAATTCACAGTGCAGAGGTAGAATTGTTGGAGATTTATGCAGAGCAAACATCCAGAGCAGGATATTTGAAGATAATGATGATGAACTTTGCAGAAACACGTAAGGCCCCTGAATGGAAAACAGCAACACACATCAACCACTGAGTAACGTCAGTAGATTAAGACCTAATCAACGGAGACTTGGGATCATGAATTCTTTGAATTCATCGTATCTTTCAAGATGAGTAAAGGTGGTTGTGTAACTTTTATTCTATGTTTGCGAATGACTAACATCATGACCAACATCTACCTTCTTGACTTAACACTGCTCCAATTGCACTTCCACTTGCATCACAATCAATTTGAAATACCTTATTGAAATCCGGTAATGCCAAAACAGGTTGCTCTGTCACTTTTTGCTTCAACAAATCAAAACTTTTATCTGCTACTGATGTCCACTTAAAATCTTTTCTATCACCTCTCATTATCTCTATCATAGGATTACAAACTGAACTAAAATTTTTGATGAACTTCTGGTAGAAACTATCCAATCCATGAAATGATCTAACCTCTCCAATGCTCTCCGGTGTAGGCCATTCAATAATTGCTTTCACTTTCTCAGGGTCCATCTTCAATCCTTCTGCAGAAATCACAAATCCCAAATATACCAACTCTTCCTTCATGAAACTACACTTCTTGATGTTTATCAACAACTTTTCTTCTCTTAGTTTCTACAAAACTTGTCTAATATGCCACAAATGTTCTTCTTTTGTCTTACTAAAAAATAGAATATCATCCAAGTGTACAATCACAAACTTACCCAAGAATTTCTTCAAGACTTCATTCATCAATCTCATGAAAGTACTCAGTGCATTTGTCAATCTAAAAGGCATCACTAACCACTCATACAATCCTTCATTTGTCTTAAAAGTAGTCTTCCATTCATCTCCTTCTCTGATTCTGATCTGGTGGTATCCACTCTTCAATTCTATCTTTGTGAAATATTTTGCTCCACTCAAACAATCCATAATATCATCCATCTTAGGTAAAGGAAATCTATACTTAATTGTGATCTTGTTTATAGCTCTTGAGTCAATACACATTCTCCATTCTCCATCCTTCTTCAGTGCTAACACTACAGGTACTGCACAAGGTCTCAAACTTTCTCTGATCAAACCTTTCCTTAACAATTCTTATATCTATCTATTCAATTCTTCATTCTCTACCAGTGTCATTCTATGTACTACTTTGTTAGGCAAACTTGCTCCCGGTGTAAGATCCATGTGATGACTGATACTCCTTATAGGTGGCAATCCCTCAGGTACATTATCTGATATGATGTCTTCAAATTTTGTCAACAACTCTCTTATCTCCTCTGGTTGTGATTCTTCAACTTCTTTCTTAAATGCTTTAGGCTTCTTAGGAATCAAGGCATAACACATATTCTCATGTCTCAAACCATCCAAAAATTTTCTTCCATCTACCAAACAAATTCTAGCATTTCCACATACTTCACTCTTAGGATCATCCTCCAAAGGAATCAAAGTGACTCTCTTTCCATTTGTTGTTATAGTATATGTATTCTTTCTCCCATCATGTATAGATTTTCTATCATACTGCTAATGTCTACCTAACAATATATGACAAACATCCATAGGCATAATATCACACAAGACTTCATCATGATAAGATCCAATATGAAATTTCACCAAACATTGTTCACTTACTAGTACCTTATGATCATCCTAAATCCATGCTATCTGATAAGGCTTAGGGTGTTTCAATCTTTCCAACTTTAGCTTATTCACCATCTCCTCTGAAACTAGGTTATCTTAACTACCACTATCAATTACAACTTTACAACACTTACCTCCTAATTTGCATCTAGTTCTGAACAAGCTTTTCCTTTGCAGTGGTTCCTCATCTAACTCTACTTGAAATAGTGCTCTCCTCATCACCAACAATTCTCCTTTCTCAGGTTTTCCAACTGAACTGGGTGATTCAATAGGTTCTTCTTCAACATAGGCTGCTCTTCCACTATTTTCTGTCCTCTTACTTGTGCTACCCTAATTACACTCAAATGCTCTATGTCCTTCACCTCCATTCTTGAAACAAGTACCTCTGAATGTTCTCTTATCAAATCCTCTTCCTTCTCTTATGTATACTTCATTCCAGTATGCACTAGGGTTTCCTCTCTGGTAAAATTTTTTGTCATCTCTCTGGTAAGCATTGTTATCTCTGCCATCCTTCCTAAAGGGGTTGTCAAACTTGTTCTGCTCCAAGTATGATCTGTCTCCTCTAGAAAATGTTCTACCTCTCTAAAATTTACCTCCTCTACCTCTCTGTCTCTAATAATGTCTCTTATTTAGCTTCTCTTCAACTTTCAAGGCAAACTGATATGCTTCCTCCAAAGATGTCATACTTACTAAGCTTAGTTCTTCTTGAATGTTCAATCTCATTCCATTGATGTATCTAGCCACTTTCTCCTTGTTTGCTTCACTGTGTCCTATTCTTATGATCATCTTATGAAACTCTTCAGTGTACTCCTTCACAGATTTCTCCTTTTGTCTTAGGTTTTGTAATCTTTTCAACAGCTCCAACTCATAGTCAATAGGTATAAACTAATTCTTCAACTTTGTCACCATCCTATCCCATTTTGTAATCTTTTCTTTTCCTCTTCTATTTCTTTCCAACTGAACATCTTTCCACCATATAGCAGCATGTCCTTTCAACTTTATCTTTGCAAATTTCACCTTTTCTGGATCTTCAACCTCCTCATATTCAAAGTATTCTTCTAGGTCATTTATCCAGTCAATCAATTCTTCAGGGTTCAAATTACCAGTATAATTTGGCACATCAACTCTAGGTCTCTTTCCAATCTTCGAAATAGCTCGCAACATATTTACCTAATCTGATTCTTCTTCTTCATTACCTTCTAGGGTTTCACCAGTTTGTTCAGTAGATTGAAATTCTTCTTCATCATCACTTTCAACATTAGGTATAGGTGTCAATCCTCTTCTCCTATCTTCCTCGACAACATCCAAACAAATTCGCATTGTTCTCATCAATTCCATCATCTCATCCATTCTATTAGCCATTGTACCAATAGGAGGAACTCTTTGCGGTGGCATCTTCCTCGGATCAAATGCAAACTGCCTCAAATTCAGTGATCGGGCTACAAGTGACAACTACCTCTCAATCGATGATTGGTTGCACACAAGTAACTTGCCTCAGATCAGTGATCTACTTACAACAAGATCTTATAGAATCCACTTCACCAATTCACTCCAAAGAATCAAACTTTTTCTCTGATACCACTTGGTGCAGTCATGGTAGGAGGGTTCACAGAATGAACTATCCAGACTGTGCAGCAAGAGTAAACACAATGGAAACAACTCAAAGAAATAGAACAAATGCAGAGTTAGTCATTCAGTATATCATAGAATTCAAATACAGATTGGCTGGCAACATGCGGGCTTACAATTAGGGCTCATAGGCTTGATTACATACATGCGTGAGATAAATCTTTGAAGCTCCTTCGCACAAAATCCAAACTATCAACTATCACTATGATATGAACTACTTTCCTAGGGATCTATTACATCATTATATATCATCTTTAGACTAATAGATTCCTCAGCCTCAGCCAAGGAAGATCACAAACTCTAATGAAGAGCTGTAATGTGTTCATAGATAGGTGAAACCTAAATACATAGAACATGGCCACAAATGAATGGAACAACATGCAGACATCTAGGAAGGGTCAGCCATGAACCAAGGATCATTGAATGATGTGTCATTAGGATTTGCAAGTCAAGGAATGATCCGCAAGCCTTCTCCTATAGCTGATTTGTTTGAGACTGTCAGGAAGATTTGCACTGAGAAACAATTGATCTTCTGATAGCGATATCTTTCTGGTAACTGATCCAAATGCTCTAAATTCTTGGTATGATGTAGATGAATGCATGTATATGCTAAGTCCAGATTTGTAAAGTGTGGAATACCAAAACCAGACCACAAGCTAAAACTACTTCTGACTGAACTGGAAAATGAAAGAATTGAAATGCAAACAAACTAAAATACAAATATTTTTTGGTTGATGCAAGAATGCTCTTGAACTAGGGATGCTCCTACATCAAAAGGGACCAACACCAAAATGTTGAAACAAAATAAAGTCGAATTCAGTTAAAGAGCATAAGGTAAGTGCACAAAAATGGGAGACCAAAAAGTGGCCACAACCACTTTTTGGTCCCATAGGAGCAATAATGTGAGTGCGTTATAACACACTTGTGTTATGGCTCAGTATTATCAAGCCTAAAACATGAGCACGTTATAATGTGCTCACATTTTAGGCTATCAAAATAAAATATCAAAAAGTGGAATCCACGACTTCATTTGCAAAAATTGGCATGCAGGTTTCACCTCTGCTATTCCTCGAGCGTGTTTGATCAATTTTGAAGGGGAATCAAGAAATTCACCATGCCACCTCACCAATCCCACTCTCGAGGACATTGTGCACAAGGTGTAGAGATCATAGCAACTAAACAAGGTAGGGTTTGTTAGTTTTTTGTGAATTTGAAAAGAAATTATTAATTTTTTAATGTTTTGATTGCATTTTGATTTTGAATTTTCAACCAATAAGGAACCACAAAACCCTAATCCAGTAGAGGAGGCTCAAAACAACCCCCCTCAAAACCCCCCACCTTCATGTCCTCACAATAAAAGAGACGCACAAGGAAACTATTTAGGATGAATTGAATTAAACAAAAACAATTTGATATCCTAATTGAAACATTAAATACTCCAAATACAAGCATCAATCATAGGAGAGTCCTTACCAAGTCATTAGAGGTCATTTTTTCTCATATTGAATCGGTGAAAAAATAAATCATTGAATGGAAGAACTATAAGGAGAGGATTCAGTGACATTGGTGTGTGCACAATGGTATATCCCAAAAATTTTGGGATAGATGGTACATGGTCTTTGATGAGATTCCTTATAATAACAATGAGGTGCCACAATATATCCTGAGGAAACTCTATTGTGAGTTCGTCCTCAACCAGATTCCTAATTACTTCGACATTTAGGAGTTCCAAGGTAGAGGTGGTGGCTTTGTCCAAGATAAACATGGGCAAATCAAGACCAGAATCATGTACCTAGACCCCTCATGAGGCCAACACATATCTCACTCCCTTCAACTTTGAAGGAGAGTGTTGAGGTGGAGACATTGAATTCATTGAGTTCTCTCACCCAGTCTCTAGCACAACATGGTGATGATCTTATCTAGGTTGATGAGGGTGAGAGTAGTAGGCATCATCGGTCCCCATATATTTGTAGCTTATGTGGGAATTTGTATGATTATAGGACCCAGGACTCTTGCCATGTAGGAAATCTAGATGATGCTATAGAGTGTCAGGACACTGTGACATAGGGGCAACATCTACTGATGCACACATCCATATTGGATGATATTGCCCTCACATATGTCATCTTCAAGGAAACGTTTGGTATTGACTCCCAGGTAATTTATTACAAGGTTTAGCTTGATTTAATATATGTTAGAAAGATGGTTGTCATTGCACCAAAAGATCAACCTATTAATGCATGATACAACTGCTAGAGTTAATGAATCTGTGAGAGGTGATTAAGCCTTGTCGTGAACCCAAGCGTTGTGATGCACAACATAAGGAGACCAACAGCACACACCTTGCAACAATCCTCCTAGCACAAGTGAGGGGTTCAAACCCATGACCCAAGCTCTGATACCAATTGTTAGCAAGACAGTTGCTATTGCACCAAAAGATCGACCTGTTAATGCTTGATACAACTGCCAAAGTTAATGAATCCATGGGAGGTGGTTAAGCCTTGTCACGAACCCAAGCACTATGCTACATAGCACAAGAAGACCAAAGGTGCACACCTTGCAACAATATATTTGTATTTGAAATTTCTCATTAATTATATGAGTATCTATATTATAAGTCAAAATTAATGTACATGTAATTGCCTGCACTATGAAACTCCAGGGTCAAAGTATTCATCATGCATCTATCAGTCCTCCAATGCAGGGTTATGTGAGGAGGTCCAGCCAACATGTATGTAATTTATCACAAGATCGTAAACATAGTACATATATCAATGATAATCTTATTTAGTGAAAATTTTATGATGAATAGGGAGCTTCACCACCACCACCATGATTTCCTTGGTCTCCTCCATGCAAAAGCACTTTCACTGAGGTAAATTTCACCATTTGTAATTTAATCATTTAAATAATGTTATGTATTTATTTTGGTCAAATAACCTTGAACTCTATTTTCAAATGTTGAATATGGAGACTCCTCATCTTCGTTAATCAATGGAGGTGTGAATTACTATAGCTATTTTGTTTGTAGATCCTTTGACTAAGGTATGAGCCAATAACATGTAAATGTCATTTTGTATTTCTTATTTTATCTCATGTCATTTAATATACATAAATGATATTGATGTTTACTCAATTTTGCTTCTCATGCTTCTCACAGGAGGTCACAACTCCAACCCGTCCAGCTACAGATGAAGAGAGACAAAAAAAATCAAGAGGGATCACTAGCTAGTAGTAAGTGATTGATTACACATGCCATGTTATGTATTTCATGTTTTCTATATTACTGTAGATATTGTTTGATTGTATTAACAAATGGAGCTTCAAAAATCTCTATCAAGGAGGTCTAGTCAATGGGAGAGAGATGATGAGTCACTGATTGACTCTCCATCTTCATAGCCAAGCAAGAGCCATCGATTATCTAATAGAAGTTCATAGGAAATTTGATTTTGAGACATTTTTTTGTATGCCTATATGGCTTTGTATACATACTTTTGTATTTTATTGATGTATATCTTTGTATATATGCATATATGGCTTTTTTTGTACATGCCTATATGGCTTTATATACACTATATGTTATTTTCATGACATTATGTATATGACATTTTACATTAAATATAATATGATGATCAATTATGGTTACAGGATAGATATATTATCAAGCTTAAAAGTTTTGATATTGTGTACGTGTTCTTCAATGTTCCCATGAAATGATATTATGTTCAATTATAGTTCAATATATGTGTCAAGTATGGTTTGATTAATTCAAATATTTTGACATCCTTGAAAAATACATTTTGTCCATATCTTGCAATCATTGCATTCCATCAGACTGCATTTCTTTAAGGCATCAAGTCAAATAGTCCACGCACCTTGTCTATGCTTCCACACTTTGCATACATGTCTACAAGGGTAACTGCAAATACATGTGACAAAATTCCTATATCCTTTATGCTTCAATGGTTGTCCACACCGTATTCCAAAGATCCCATTTTGGCATAGGCAAGGAGGATGTTGGATAAGGTTGTGGAATTTGGCTTGGCACACACCAATTGCATTTTCTTGAAAGTTTATTTAAAGCCTTATCAAAAAATCCATCTTGTACATATCTTGCAATCATTGCATTCCATGAGACAACATTTCTTTGAAGAATCATGTCAAACAGTTCACATGCCTTGTCTATGCTTCCATACTTTGCATACATGTCTACAAGGGTAGATGCAAATACAACATCTCACAAAATTCCTATATCATTTATGATTTGATGGTTATCCATACCCTGTTCCAAAGATCCTAATTTGGCATGGGAAGAGAGGATGCTTGCAAAGGTTATAGAATTTGGTTTTACATGTACCAATTGCATGTGCTTGAAAGTTTCTAAATTCTTTCCAAAAAATCCATTTTGTGCATATCTTGCAATCATTGCATTCCATGAGACTACATTTCTTTTAAGCATCATGTCAAATAGTTCACGCACCTTATCTATGCTTTCATACTTTGCATACATGTCTACAAGGGCAATTACAAATACAACATCTTAGAAAATTCCTATATCATTTATGCTTTGATGGTTGTCCATGCCTAGTTTTGAAGATCCCATTTTACCATAGGCAAGGAGGATGCTTGCAAAGGTTATGGAATTTGGTTTTACATGTGCCAATTGCATTCGGTTGAAAGTTTATAAATCCTTTCTAAAAAATCCATTTTGTGCATATCTTGCAATCATTGCATTCCATGAGACTACATTTCTTTTAAGCATCATGTCAAATAGTTCATGCACCTTATCTATGCTTCCACACTTTGCATAAATGTCTACAAGGACAATTACAAATACAATATCTTAGAAAATTCCTATATCCTTTATGCTTTGATGGTTGTCCATGCCCAGTTTCAAAGATCCCATTTTACCATAGGCAAGGAGGATGCTTGCAAAGGTTATGGGATTTGGTTTTACATGTGCCAATTGCATTTTCTTAAAATTTTCTAAAGCCTTTTTGAAAAAATCCATTTTGTGCATATCTTGCAATCATTGCATTCCATGAGACTACATTTCTTTGAGGCATCATGTCAAATAGTTCATGTGCCTTGTCTTTGCTTCCACACTTTGCATACATGTCTCCTAGGGCAGTTGCAACTACAACATCTATGAAAATTCCCATAACCTTTATGCTTTGATGGATGTCCATACCCTATTTCAAGGATTCTATTTTGGCATAGGCAAGGAGGATGTTGGCTAAGGTTGTGGAATTTGGCTTTACACTTGTCAATTGAATTTTCTTGAAAGTTTCTAAAGCCTTATCAAAAAATCCATTTTGTTCATATCTTGCAATCATTGCATTCTATGAGGCATCATGTCAAATAGTTCATATGCCTTGTCTATGCTTCCACACTTTGCATACATGTCTCATACGGTAGTTGTAACTACAAGATTTGATGAAATTCCCATATCCTTAATGCTTTGATGGATGTCCATGCCCTATTCCAAAGATCCCATTTGGGCATAGACAAGGAGGATGCTAGCTAAGGTGGTGGAATTTGGCTTTACAACTACCAATTGCATTTTCTTGAAAGTTTCTAAAGCCTTATCAAATAAACCATTTTGTGTATATCTTGCAATCATTGTATTCCATGAGATAACATTTCTTTGGGGCATCATGTCAAATAATTCACGTGCCTTGTCTATGCTTCCACACTTTGCATACATGTCTCATAGGGTAGTTGCAACTACAACATCTGATGAAATTCCCATATCCTTTATACTTTGATGGATGTCCATGTTGGCAAGAGACACTGCTATGTTGGATAATTGAGTGATGTCATTGATGGCAACAAGAAAAGGTACAAGGTTGGAATAGAGATTGTGGTCTAGTAAAGAAGACTTAGTCATATTGGCTAAGTATTGGAAATGTATAGAGGCAGAGATAGAAGAATAGTGTTTGGACTGGCATTGGTCCATAGTTGAAGACCAAGTTTTGTAGTTTTGGCATGATGCTCCTAACTCTTAGATGATCTTATATCCAAGGTTTCATCTTTTGATCAGTTTCGGAAGTATATCTTCAAATGAACTAAATCCAGTAGAATAGAATACAATGATATTCAGAGTAGTACACTCAGTTGTTTTGGTTCGCATTTCTCTGGTGTTGTATATCTTGATATGCGGTTTTGAGGTGTTGTAAAAACTTGTATGAAGTGTCTAAATCTAGAGTTATAGGTTCTAAAGTCCACCAGAAAGATAGTTACAAGTTGTTGAGTATCGCTACACTACTTGATAGAGTTTGACTGTGACAAAGTTTGAATTCTGATGGTCTACATTTTGCTGCTAAAGGATATTGTTCTTTGTGGATTTGAAGGTATGATTTGTGATTCCTAAGGAGTCTTTGACATGATTTTGAGCAAGTCTCATGGTCTGCAATAAAAGATGTAGTCTGACAGATGAAATGAATCAGTGGCAGTCTGGGTTAGAGGACAACATGATAAGTTTGAATTGTATGTGGTAAGTTCTATTGTTTAGAACTTAATCTTAAGTGGTTAAATAATTGAGGATGACATATGTGAATGCAATTCAAGTGTTGTTTGAGTCTGCTGGGAGTTTTGGTAAATGAATTTGGCTGACAAGCTACTTAAGGTATGAGTGCATGCTTCACTTTACTAGGCCGACCTAATATGAAGTTTCTAAGTGTTGCGGATATATATAAGGGATCAAATTTAGTGTTTGGTGAGTGTGATGGGATGTGATACATGCATATGTGTGACATTCAGATGAAGGTGATTTTGTGGAAGCAATAAAGAGAAAAAGAAGAAAGATCTTTTCCCATGTAAGAGCAGAGCAGTGAAACAGGGCAAACAAAGATGAAGAGTGTTGAATCAATTTTTCTGTGTTTCATTGGAGCTGTAACCATGCATGTGTAGATGCAATCTAAGCAGCTCAACTTGGTAGTGAGCCTTTCTTCCTTCTTCTTTCTTTCGCTGGGCAGTGAGCCTATTTTGGTAGTGAGCCTTTCTTGCAGTGAGTACTTCTTTGGGCAATGAGCCCTAAGGCAGTGAGCCTTATTGTAATCCGGTATTGTGCTATATTAATATATTGTGAGCTAACACTCACCACGGTTTTTCCCTTTTTGGGTTTTCCACATAAAAATCTTGGTTTTCATTTGTTTTGTCTTTGTGGTTGTTGTTCCTATGTTTATTCTGCTTTCATATTATTAATTTTGGAAACTAGATTATTAAACTTGTTAAGTAGTGGTTTTGTGGAATATTGATTCACCCCCCCTCTCAGTATTCCTTACTATCAACAATTGGTATCAAAGCCAAGTTCCTTGGAAGATGCCTAACATCTTAAGGAGGATCTGGGGTAGTGTAATCATGGCAGCAAGAAGATTTGGAGATTATGAAAGAAACAAGGAACTAGAAGTAGCCATTATTGATCTTGAAAAATCTGAGGCATAAATCAAGGATCTAAAAGCTAATATTCAAGAAATTGATGAATGCATCCTAAAGCTAAGAGACCAAGTCAAGAAATTCAAAGAGAAAAACAAGGAGCTAAATGATCAATTAGATGAAGCACATGAAATCCTAAATGGATTGACACTGGAAGTTGAAAAGAAGGAAGAAATTGAAAGGCATCTAAATCAAGTTGTTAAGGATAAATTAGAGGAATGTGAAAAATTGGGCAAAGAAGTGCTACTTCTAAAATTTGATCTAGAAGCAACCAAGAGCTATGAAGAAAAGTTCAAGATAAGTTCTACAAAGCTTGATGAGATGATTTCTAGTCAAAAGAGTGTCGATGACAAACAAGGTTTGGGATTTGAAAAATGAGAAAGTTCAAAATCTGGTCAAGAAAACTCTGAGTTAAAGAAAAATAGAGGGAACTAGTTCAGAAATCAAAGAAGAAGACCTAGAAGACTCAAAGGTATCAAACGTATCTATCTTTCAATGGTCACTATTTTAATTGCAAAAAGTTTGATCATAAGGATACTCAATGTAGAATTAGAGTAAATGTAAATATTCCATCATTCTCTAGTCAATGTTTCAACTACAAGAAAATTGGTCACAAATCAAATGAATGTAGAAATCCGGTAAGGAATGGCTCCTACAATGCAAGGAATAGTCAATCATTCAATGTAAAGTGTTTTGCATACAATAGATTTGGACTAATCAATGCAAATCAAATTTGATCAATAGAAGGAATCAAAGACAAAGAAATATGATGTGCTACAATTGCAATAAGTATGGACATATTGCAAGAGTCTGCAGAAGCAAAAATGTGAAAAGAAACTACCATACTAAAAATAGGAAAATAGAGCAAAGGAATGATAACGGAAAATAAAAGGTTGATCCAGTTGAAACCAAGAAATAAATGGGCAAGGTTTGGGTTAAGAAAGATGTTGTCAATGTTAGGGATGGATCCGCACCAGATTTTGGTGCAGATACTTCCTTCGGGAAGTAAATTGGGAGCTCTAGCTCAGGGGGAGCTGCATTGAAAATTCAAAACCCCCTAGCCAGTCAGCCAGTGCTAGAATTTAACACGAAGATATGATGAAAACAATCATATGATAGATCTTTTGAAGGAAGTCCCGAAAGAAAATGATCAATTATGAAGATTTGCGAAGCAATCTAAATTGTATGTAATTATTAGGAAAGTGCTTGACAACTTTTTAAAAGATGACATTAATGACACTTAGGTTTCAACATGTGAGGGTTACAAGGAGTTATATCTGAAAGAAAAATCATTTTGCATTCTAAGCTCTCAAGTGTCTAAGGCAAACCAAGGGAAAAATTCAAAGCAACCATAGTATTCTCCAAGCAAATCAAGACAAGATCAAGGAAACCCTAATCTGATGAAAAAGGTATTTACAACCTGAAAACCCTGTTGTGAAAATGTTATTCCTCATGTAATCGAGGTAAGGAAAATGCCTCGCCCAAAGTTTAAGAAACAATTCTTCAAATCACTGGAAAATGATCCGTTAGGGGCATTCTCAATTACACCACATGGGGTTATGCATATGGAAGATGTCAGAGCATACATTCATATCAATCTAGAAGAATATGATCACATGAAGTTAGGAAAACTGTATTTGGATTAACTGACTACTGTGGATATTGTATTGAAAGATGAATATAAATCTTTAGGAGAAAAGAAATTTGACTCCTGGTTGGATTTTCCCGCAATTTTGAATGATGAATGGGTCAAGCCTATTCTAAGCAAAATTCATGATGAATTTCTATGGCTTGATGAACCCTATATGATAGCTAAAGAAGCTATCAAGATTGTAACTGGTATGAGCTCCTCCAAAAGGGTTCTAGGCATAAAGAAAATGAAGAACAATGTGGTAATGTAGCTAACAAGAGCCAAACTTGATAAGAATGCCCTTACAATAAATGATATTAAGAATCCGGTTGTCAGATTTGCATCAATGATTATTGGATACAAAATATACTTTTGCAACAAGGAAAATTCTGTGTCTACATCAGCTATATACACAACATATGACATGATAAAAACAATATAGATTATGACCTTTGTGAATTGCTCTGGAGTGAACTAATGGAGAACTTGAAAAGAACAAAAGAAACTAATCATCCTTTCAAATATGGAACATTGATTACATATTTACTCTTTTACTTCCTAAGAGAGCTACTCGGTTTAAGAAATATTGTTTGGCTTGATCACATACCTATAGCCGCTCAAATAAGAAATTGCTTACAGAGTTTGGGTAATGTAGATAAGCAGAACAAAATCTTATGGAAGTATTTCAAAGACTTTCAAAAGAAAATGTTAAGTAGGTTCTGGATACTTGAAAATATAGTGATAAAGTATACAAAGGATATTGTATTCATGGTAGATAAAGACAAATGCTTCATGGAAGCTGTGAAACCAAGAACTATATGGGTCCTTGCACTAGGTTATAAAGTTGCATAAGATGTCTTGACTGAATTAGCTGATGCACTACTAAGTAAACCTAATGATCCCAAAGAGGATAGATTTGGGAAATTCTCAGAATTATCTTCCAAAATGTTGATGGAACCTGAGCAATTAGAGAAAACATTAGATGAACAATTAAGGAAAAAACCAAATCAGGAGGATCAAAGTCCATAAGTGCTCCAATAGAATGGACATCAAGCACTCTAGAAAGGAAAGATAAGAGATCTAAAGAGGAGAGACTAGCATCTAGTCCCAGAATAAGAATAAGGACCTCATCCATTACAGAAGCCACAACTGAAGAAAAGAAAAGAAAGAAAGTTTCACTTTGTGAAGAAAAAGTGGCAAGAGACACTATTGCAAAACCCTTGGAAAAGATACAAAGTGCACAAATCCTAGATCTACCCAAGTTTCTTCAAGAACCAATAAATCTAAATTCCTTGTCTCTAGAACAAAAATTTGAATTAGCATCATTTGCCCAAGCAAAGGCACAAGAAGAATTGATGAAAGCTCACATGCAAGACAATAAGCTCATTACAATAGTATCTGATGTACTAGGAAAGTTGATGCCTGAATACCAGAAAGATACATCGATATCATCTACTGATCAACTAAAAGGTATGATAAAATCAATCAGCAATCATTTTGAATCCTTTGAAAAATGTGCAGAAACAAAGGTCAAAAAAGAATTTGATGAGAAAAGATTAGACTAGTTAAAAGCCATGTTGATCAATGATAAAATCTCTTTAGACCAAGGAATAAGAGGTATACAAAGTGCCATAAAAGAAGCCTGTGACTTGTAAAAATTTTGTTTGTCTTGGCCAAAGGTTACAAAGGAATTAGAAGATAACATCAAGGACATGGAACTCAAACTACTTAATATTTCTAAGACATATAATCTGGCAATTGAGTCAATAAGTGTCAAAGAGACACAGGTTGTAAATATTCATAATGATTTGAGCACTCTGATGAAGAAAAGGGAAGAAATCAAAGATAGGTTGTGCCAGCTAAGGGGGCTGATAAGTCCAAAAATTGACTCCATGACCAATCTAGTAGATGTAGCCTTGAAATCACAATCATTAATTGATACACCATCAAATGTTCAGAAGGCAGAAAAGCTAGTCTTTTTGATAAATAGCCACATCCATATTTTGGAGACTATAAGGAATAGTTGGAATGGAGAGATAGCTCTGATAAAGACTATCTATAATGATATTCTACCTTCAACTGTAAATTAAGATACAAATGTGTACTTGTATATATGCAGTAGAATATGACAGTTTTGAAGAATTTTGACACAATTTTTCTTGTTCACCCACCTTTGCCATTGATGTCAAAGGGAGAGAGGAAAACTAGTGAAAAATAAGCATACATCTAAAGGAGAATAGAAAAACAGAGTGTACAGAGTAAGGGGAAGCAACATAAGCATTTTTCACTAAGTATTGCCATCAATGCCAAAGGGGGAGATTGTTGGAAGAGAAACCGCGATGTTGGATAATTGAGTGTTGTCATTGATGGTAACAAGAAAAGGAACAAGGTTGGAGTAGAGATTGTGGTTCGGTAAAGAAGACTTAGTCATATTGTCTAAGTATTGGAAATGTACAAAGGCAGAGACAAAAGAACAATGTTTGGACTGGCATTGGTCTGCAGTTGAAGACCAAGTTTTATAGTTCTGGTATGATGCTCCTAACTCTTAGATGATCTTATATCCAAGGTTTCATCTTTTGATTAGTTTTTGAAGTATATCTTCAAATGACCTAAGTCCGGTAGAATAGAATACAATGATATTCAGAGTAGTACACTCAGTTGTTTTGGTCCGCATTTCTCTAGTGTTGCATTTCTTTCTATGTGGTTTTGAGGTGTTGTAAACACTTGTATGAAGTGTCTAAATCTAGAGTTATAGGTTCTAAAGTCTATCAGAAAGAAAGTCACAAGCTATTGAGTATCACTACACTGCTTGACAGAGTTTGACTGTGACAAAGTCTGAATTCTAATGGTCCACTTTTTGCTGTAAAGGATATTTTTCTCTGTGGTTCTGAAGGTATGAATTGTGATACTTGATGAGTCTTTGACATGATTTTGAGCAAGTCTCTTGGTCCGCAGTAAAAGATGTAGTCTGACAAATGAACTAAATCAGTGGTAGTCTGGGTTAGAGGATGACATGATAAGTTTGAATTGTATGCGGTAAGTTCTAATGTTTAGAACTTAATCTTAAATGGTTAAAAAGTTGAGGATGACATATGTGAATGTAATTCAAGTGTTGTTTGAGTCTGCTAGGAGTTTTGGTAAATGAATTTGGCCGAAAAGCTACTTAAGGTATGAGTGTATGCTTCACTTTACTAGGCCGACCTAATATGAAGATTCTAAGTGTTGTGGATATATATAAGGGATCGAATTTAGTGTTTGGTGAGTGTGATGGAATGTGATACATACATATGTTTGACATTCAGATGAAGGCAATTGTGGAAGCAATAAAGAGTAGAAGAAGAAATATCTTATTCCCATGTAAGAGCAGAGGAGTGAAACAAGGTAGACAGAGATGAAGAGTGTTGAATCAGTTTTTCTATGCTTTATTGGAGCTGTAACCATGCATGTGTAGATGCAATATGAGCATCTCAACTTGGTAGTGAGCCTTTCTTCCTTCTTTTTTCTTTCTATAGGCAGTGAGCCTCATTGTAATCCAATATTGCACTATATTAATACATTGTGAGCTAACACTCATCGTGGTTTTTCCCTTTTTGAGTTTTCCACATCAAAATCCTAGTGTTCATGTGTTATGTCTTTGTGGTTGTTGTTCCTATGTTTATTCTACTTTCATATTATTAATTTTAGAAACTAGATTATTAAACTTGTTAAGAAGTGGTTTTGTGGAATACCGATTCACCCCCCTTTCAGTATTCCTTACTATCAATAGTCCATACCCTATTTAGAGGATCCTATTTTAGCATAGGCAAGGAGGATGTTGGCTAAGGTTGTGTTTTCTTGAAAGTTTCTAAAGCCTTATCAAAAAATCCATTTTGTGCATATCTTGCAATCATTGCATTCCATGAGAAAACATTTCTTTGAGGCATCATGTCAAACAATTCACATGCTTTGTCTATGCTTCCACACTTTGCATACATGTCTCATAGGATAGTTACAACTACAACATCTGGCAAAATTCCCATATCCTTTATGCTTTGATGGATGTCCATAAACTATTCCAAAGATCCCATTTTGGCATAGGCAAGGACGATTTTGGCTAAGGTTGTGGAATTTGGCTTTACATCCCCCATGGTGGTGCCTGCATAAACATTCAGGTTTCAAGCATTTTGTATTTGCAGGCACCTTCCCAAAAATCTAAAAAATTATAACACTTTCGGTCTCTGCAGTTGTAAAAAATGCAAAAAATCAATTAAGGTGCAGGTGTTTTTGTATATACAAGGGTGTTTGTATATGCATGCAGACAAAGTATGCATTGGCGGGTCAGAAATCTCTATCGGCCTCCAAAAAATGGTAAAAGAATGAGTTATATGCATTTTTAAATGCATATCGAGTTTGCATATACAAGGGGGAATCTTTTGCAGATTCCTAGGAATATTTGCTACTTGTATATAGACTCTGCTTGTATATCGGGCTTGCATGTCTAAACATACACTGGCTATATACAAGGGAAATGATGCAAAATGGAATGTATGTTTGACATACATTGGAGATATACAAGAGAGAATGTATATCGCAGATCTTAGGAATATTCCTGGTTTGTATATCGGGTTGCATGTAAAGGTGCAAGGGAGAATATACAAGGCCCGATATACATCTGCTACAGTGCAAAGGATGCATTAGCCGATGCATATACAAGCAAAAGATACAAGGGCCAATGTACATTTGTTGGGGCCTGCTACTTGCATATTTATGGTTGTACATTCAAATATACATTCTAATATGTAAACTGGAATCTGAAGGAATGTGTAGTCTGGTTGATAATGGTTGAAATCCGTGGATTGCATGTATGTTGCATTTGTATATGCAATATACAGGCCAATATACAAAACAAAGGCATACATTTTGGACCCGAAGGAAAAGTCAAAGTTGGCAGATAAAGCATTGGAGTCCGCGGCATGTATATTGGATGCTTGTATGTGTACCAATATACAAAGGTTAGGTACAAGCCGGATTTCAAAGCGACTTCAGTATGCTTCATGAAAATTTGAAATCCGTGCCTTGTATATATAAGTTGAATGTATATGCACATATACAAGGAAAAATGCAAGAAAGAAGATGCAAGGTGGACCCGATTGAAAATTCCGATTTGCTCTATTATAGCTTGGGGTTCGCCTTGTATGTTGAACAGTTGCATGTATGTGCATCCTGCATATACAAAGATTTAAAGAGCAATTGTATATGCATATGTTTTTGTAGATACAAGGGTGAAAAGGCAAAATACAAGGGGGAAAAGTCAGCGATAGAAGTGTGGAGTGCCTACGTGGCATGTTATCATTGGCTACTGACTTTTCTGCAGGATTTTGAGTCATGGATCTCAATGATGGGAGCAAGATTGACGGCCCTATTTTGAATGCTTGACGAAGGAAGGATTTGCTATGCATGTGTAGCGGTTTTGAGCAGGAAAACTTTAGATGTGTCCATTGCTGCATCCCGCGGGTAGCTGAATCATTAATGGCGAAATGCAAAGGTATCGACGGATGATATGACAGATGAACTACCAGGTTTGTGAAAGATCTTTAGGTGGTGGTGCAGATCCTGAACTTACCTGCCCTTGCCTCTGTTTTCCCTTGCTGCATTGATGATTTTGAGTGCCATTTTCGAATGCATGGTATCTGGCAGAAATTTTGATCTTGCCTTGTAATTAATTTTGCTGAGTTTACAGTCTTGGTATAAAAAGCCAAACTGTATTACTCATTGGGTGGTGGAAGACTTGGGCGATTTTGGGGAAAAATAATGAAATACAGAGCATTTCCTATTTGTTGTATCTCTGTGGAGTTTATGTGTTGCATCTGAGTT
Source organism: Cunninghamia lanceolata (assembly GCA_027924645.1). Classification (NCBI taxonomy): domain Eukaryota; kingdom Viridiplantae; phylum Streptophyta; class Pinopsida; order Cupressales; family Cupressaceae; genus Cunninghamia; species Cunninghamia lanceolata. The sequence continues at coordinate 6,381,126 of BSBN01000828.1, forward strand.
GTATCTTGCACATATGTTCAGTTTCAGTGTTAATGTTATATGAAAAATACTTCTTGCATGTGTTTTGTTGTCTGTCTCCACTTGTTGTATGCATTTCTTCTTCTAAATTTGGTTGCTAAGGGTTCTCAAATTCTAGAATATAGATTTATGTATTTCATGCTTAATCTCTAACTTCCATTCAAGGAGTGGATTAAATTGTTTTAGGTTGAGTGTGGAGGAGATTGTATGTCAACTAGGATATCCATAAGCAGAGATAGTTAAATACCCATTCTTGGGTGATGTTTGTAAGGAAAGCATCAATCTAACCCCTTGAAACTCGAATGCCAGTTACAAGCCACTCTCATGTATATGTCTATGTGACTCCTTGCCCTGGGCTAGGCACTGGTCTATTCTTGTGAAGTAGTTACGATCCAAAACCCCCCTGTCTTGCATCCAAACCATCAAATTCAATCCATCCTTTCATAACTTCCACCTGTTAGTTGTAGGAACAGGATTAGAAACCCCCTACATACTCTCATCCATAACCAGACAATATGTCCAAGAACGTTGCCAACCTTGTGATGTATCACACACATCTTGATCCACACATGAGAGTATTCTGCCTGTTCTGAAAAGCTAAATCTTTTTGTCATTGGGTGAGTCAAAGTGTTAAATCTTTAGCTATAGGGATACCCCCCTTGGTGTGGCAGAACCAAAAGTGAAGGGGAGGCAGCTCACGCAACCTCTCGTATTTGTTGGCCGAATCTGCCTATGCATTGGAGCTGGCAAACCCTCTGTCGGTTCAAGAAAATTTACCAACAGAATTGGTGACTCTACTGGGGAATTGATGAAAGAAGTGTTATATTTTATCCATCTGAGTTACCAATAGAATTGGTGACTCTACTAGGGAGAGAAAGAGTCAATTGATTTGAAGGCTGGAAAATCTAGTTTCCAGTGAAATTGTTGCAGCAAGATCAAAAAATGACCATGTGGTGCTCTGCTGGCATGGTGAATCCAGAAAATACAAGTGCCTTGTTGATATTCTGTCCTCTCTATGAGAGGTGGCAACTCTGTTGATTGAACCTATTAAAGCTGCAACATATTTCCAGGTATTCTATCTTTTCAAAAATGATGAGTTTAGAACAACAATCCTGGTTGTGTTCTCAAAGAAGACCATTTTTATTGAGAGATACAAAGCCCTAAATTTTAAAGGAATATGTGGTTACCCAAATGCTATTCCAAATAAAATTAGAAAATGTTTGCCAAAGTATAGTGGATCAGATTCTGAATTAGCAAACAAACATTTGCAAAAATTTTGTAATTTAATAGAAGATTATGAGGTAGAGGATGAAGATGTAGTGATGAGACTCTTTGTTCAGTCATTAGAAGATGATGCTAGGGTTTGGTTTTCAGACCTGCCTGTATGTTCAGTTTCTTCATGGATAGATTTAGAAATTGCATTCCTAGAGCAGTTTGGTGAAAGATTTGATTTAGCCTCATTGATCATACACTTCGTGATTATTCAAAAGGAAGATGAGGAGCTGGTTCCAGCCTTTAACCTTAGAGTTATTAAGTTGCTCAAGCAGATCCCTGAATATATGAGACCCAATAATGCATTGTGCTTGACAATTTATTTGGCTGCATTTGATGAAGAAGTGAGTTATAGACTGAGAGATAAAGAACCAGCTACGCTTCACCAGGCCTTCAAATTTTCTATGGATATTGAAAAAAATGAGAATTATGGAATGCCAGTAGGCTTCATGGCTGCAAGTTGTCAAAACAGTTATCAAAGTGAATGTATTTCTGCTTTTCCACAATGTTCATTAAAGGATGATTTTGCAGAGGGAAATATATTTCAGAATAATGTGTGCAGCCATGATGTGATGCATGAAAAATATGTTATAGAAAATATAAGCATATCTTGTAATGATGAAAATGAAGACTATTATCAGCCTCTAGATGAGAAGCCTGTAGACACAAAATGCCTTTCAAGTGATAAAATGAAAGACATACATGAGGTTGTGTCCTGCAGCAATATGCATATCCCATCTATTCCTAATTATTTGTATAAGGTGGATATGCAGAGCTTCACTTTGAATATAGAAGATGCTGCTTCAAGGGATGGCAGTGAATACATTAGTGATTGTCAGCATTCAGATGCATATGTGAGCCTTTCAGATGATGAAATATAATGGATACTGAATATGAATGTTTCCTTGAAGATTCTGACCACCTTCACAATGCAGAGGTTGAAAAATTTTCTTTTGATTATCAGTGCATTGGTGAAGAGGAAGAATAGGGTCACTGTTCAAAGGTGAATGGACAAGTTGCAAATGTGTGTGCTTATACAGTTGGGGATAGTGTTGGTTGCAGGGGTAACTATGAGGGTTTTGACATAGGGCTGCATTCTAAAGGATTTCTGCCTTCTTTTGAGACATTCCAGGTGGACCTTGATGATAAAATTGCTGAGCACAATGATGATGAATGTCTGTATACTTATAAAGATAAATTTGATTATGAGATGTTGCTTGTGCCTGAATATTGTTTGTTTAATGCGGAGGAACTCTTATATTTTGAAGAAGGGCAAATTTCTGATGTGGATTCATTTATTTCATGTGAGTCTGTCAGTCTTCCAAGCAACATTAGTGACTCATATGATGATGACATTCTACAGCTGATGATAATGTATGCTGATCAAGTGTATTGTAGATTTGTCAAAGAAAAAGAAATGGGCAGCAGCACAATCAATTGCAACGCTGGGTGCTGCAGACAGCAAGATGCTTTCAGGCTTCATTTGAAGAAATCAAAAGAGAATCAGATATTTGACAAAGGAAAATTATGGTTTTTCCTTTTTGGTGGCCCTAGGCCGCTAAGTAAATTTTAATGAATGTGTTTTGTGATGTAGGTTGGTGCACTGTTTTGACTCTATGCCCAATGGATAAGGGATTGGTTGGTATCCCAGAGATCTGAGGTTCTTGCCATGCTTACAAGAGGCATGCATCCCCAGACAGAGCCACTGGTGGTGCCTACATAAACATTCAAGTTTCAAGCATTTTGTATTTGCAGGCACCTTCCCAAAAATCCAAAAAATTCTAACACTTTCAGTCTCTGCAGTTGTAAAAAATGCAATAAATTAGTTAAGGTGCAGGTGTTTTTGTATATACAAGGGTGTTTGTATATACATTCAGGCAAAGTATGCATTGGCAGGTCAGAAATCTCTATCGGCCTCCAAAAAATGGTAAAAAAATGAGTTATATGCATTTTTAAATGCATATCGAGTTTGCATATACAAGGGGGAATCTTTCATAGATTCCTAGGAATATTCACTGCTTGTATATCGACTCTACTTGTATATCGGGCTTGCATGTCTGAACATACACCAGCTACATACAAGGGAAATGATGCAAAATGGAATGTATGTTTGACATACATTGGAGATATACAAGAGAGAATGTATATCGCAGATCTCAGGAATATTCCTGGTTTGTATATCGGGTTGCATGTAAAGGTGCAAGGGAGAATATACAAGGCCCGATATACATCTGCTATAGTGCAAAGGATGCATCAGCCAATGCATATACAAGCAAAAGATACAAGGGCTGATGTACATTTGTTGGGGCCTGCCGCTTGCATATTTATGGTTGTACATTCAAATATACATTCTAATATGCAAGCTAGAATCTGAAGGAATGTGCAGTCTGGTTGATAATGGTTAAAATCTATGGATTGCATGTATGTTGCATTTGTATATGCAACATACAGGCCAATATATAAAACAAAGGCATACATTCTGGACCCGAAGGAAAAGTCAAAGTTGGCAGATAAAGCACTAGCGTCCGCAACATGTATATTGGATGCTTGTATGTGTACCAATATACAAAGGTTAGGTACAAGCCAGATTTCAAAGCGACTTCAGTATGCTTCATGAAAATTTGAAATCCGCGCCTTGTATATATAAGTTGAATGTATATGCACATATACAAGGAAAAATGCAAGAAACAAGATGCAAGGTGGACCCGATTGAAAATTTTGATTTGCTCTATTACAGCTTGGGGTCCACCTTGTATGTTGAACAGTTGCGTATATATGCATCTTGCATATACAAAGATTTAAAGAGCAATTGTATATGCATATGTTTTTACATATACAAGGGGGAAAACTCAGCGATAGAAGTGTGGAATGCCTATGTGGCACGTTATCATTGGCTACTGACTTTTCTACAAGATTTTGAGCCATGGATCTCAGCAATGGGAGGGAGATCGACAGCCCTATTTTGAATGCTTGATGAAGGAAGGATTTCCTGTGCGTGTGCAGCAGTTTTGAGTGGGAAAACTTCAGATGTGTTCATTGCTGCATCCCGCGGGTAGCTGAATCATTAATGGCAAAATGCAGAGGTATCGACGGATGATATGACAGATGAACTACCAGGTTTGTGAAAGAAGATCTTTAGGTGGTGGTGCAGATCCTGAACTTACCTGCCCTCACCTCTGTTTTCCCTTGCTGCATTGATGATTTTGAGTGCCATTTTCAAATGCATGGTATCTGGCAGAAATTTTGATCTTGCCTTGTAATTAATTTTGTTGAGTTTACAGTCTTGGTATAAAAAGCCAAACTGTATTACTCATTGGGTGGTGGAAGACTTGGGTGATTTTGGGGAAAAATAATGAAATATAGAGCATTTCATGTTTGTTGTATCTCTGTGGAGTTTATGTGTTGCATCTGAGTTGTATCTTGCACATATGTTCAGTTTCATTGTTAATGTTATATGAAAAATGCTTCTTGCATGTGTTTTGTTGTCTGTCTCCACTTGTTGTAGGCATTTCTTCTTCTGAATTTGGTTGCTAAGGGTTCTTAAATTCTAGAATATAGATTTATGTATTGCATGCTTAATCTCTAACTTCCATTCAAGGAGTGGATTAAATCATTTTAGGTTGCATGTGGAGGAGATTGTATGTCAGCTGGGATATCCATAAGCAGAGATAGTTAAATACGCATTCTTGGGTGATGTTTGTAAGGCAAGCATCAATCTAACCCCTTGAAACTTGAATGCCAGTTGCAAGCCACTCTCATGTATACGTCTATGTGACTCCTTGCCCTGGGGTCTGTTCTTGTGAAGTAGTTATGATCCAAAACCCCCTGTCTTGCATCCAAACCATCAAATTTAATCCATCTTTTCATAACTTCCACCTGTTAGTTCTAGGAGTAGGATTAGGAACCCCCTGCATACTCTCATCCATAACCAGACAATATGTCCAAGAACGTTGCCAACCTTGTGACGTATCACACACATCTTGGTCCACACATGAGAGTATTCTACCTATTCTAAAAAGCTAAATCTTTTTGTCATTAGGTGAGTCAAAGTGTTAAATCTTTAGCCATAGGGATACCCCCTTGGTGCGGAAGAACCAGAAGTGAAGGGGAGGCAGCTCACACAACCTCCCATATCTATTGGCCGAATCTGCCTGTGCATTGGAGCTGGCAAACCCTCTGCCGATTCAGGAAAAGTAACCAACATGCCAATTGCATTTTCCTGAAAGTTTCTAAAGCCTTATCAAAAAATCCATTTTGTGCATATCTTGCAATCATTGCATTCCATGAGACAACATTTCTTTCATCCATCGTGTCAAATAGTTCACATGCCTTGTCTATGCTTCCACACTTTGCATACTTGTTTCATAAGGTAGTTGCAACTACAACATCTAACGAAATTCCCATATCCTTTATGCTTTGGTGGATGTCCATACCCTGTTCCAAAGATCCCATTTGGACATAGACAAAGAGGATGCTAGCTAAGGTTGTGGAATTTGTCTTTACACCCACCAATTACATTTGCTTGAAAGTTTCTAAAGCCTTATCAAAAAAATCATTTTGTGCATATCTTGTAATCATTGCATTCCATGAGGCAACATTTCTTTGAGGCATCATGTCAAATAGTTCACATGCCTTGTCTATGCCTTCCACACTTTGCATACATGTCTCATAGGGTAGTTGCAACTACAACATCTGATGAAATTCCCATGTCCTTTATGCTTTGATGGATGTCCATACCCTGTTTTGAAGATCCCATTTGGGCATAGACAAGGAGGATGCTAGCTTAGGTTGTCGAATTTGGTTGTACACTCGCCAATTGCATTTGCTTGAAAGTTTCTAAAGCCTTGTAAAAAAAACATTTTGTGCATATCTTGCAGTCATTGCATTCCATGTGACAACATTTCTTTGAGGCATCATGTCAAATAGTTCACATGCCTTGTCTATGCTTCCACACTTTGCATACATGTCTCATAGGGTAGTTTCAACTATAACATCTGACAAAATTCCCATAGAGCTACAACATCGTAAATTTCACTTTTTTCTAGCCTCACAAATCTACAATCCAACATGATATGCCTCAAATTCCTCAAAATTATATCATTTCAAATCATTAATCATCAAAATATATCCATTTTAATAATAGATAAGTCCTATTTGTATTCTTGTCAAATTGTTGCAATTTTTGTCAAATTTGTTGCAATTTTCTAACTTCACAAATTTGATGTTTCCACTTCCTCAATCTTCCTAGACCTTCATCATTCTTATCATTTTTTCTTCATCTCATCAATCTAGGTTTACCATATGGATCAAACACATTCTATGAATGTCTATTTAGATTTTGCTAATAGATGCCTTGCCTAATGAGGTGTCATGTCAAATTGTTCACATGCCTTTTCTATGCTTCCACACTTTGCATACATGTCTACAAGGGCATCTGCAAATAAAACATTTCAAGTAAAATTCCTATAGCCTTTATGCTTTGATGGCTATCCATACCCTATTTTGAAGATCCCATTTTTGCATAGGCAAGGAGGATGCTTGCAAAGGTTATAGAATTTGGTTTTACTCATGCCAATTTCATTTTCTTGAAAGTTTTTAAAGCCTTTTCAAAAAATTCATTTTGTGCATATCTTGCAATCATTGCATTCCATGAGACAACATTTCTTTGAGGCATCATGTAAAATAGTTAATGTGCCTTGTCTATGCTTCCATACTTTGCATATATGTCTCCTGGGGCAGCTACAAATACAACATAGAAAATTCCTATATCATTTATGCTTTCATGGTTGTCCATACCCTGTTCTAAAGATCCCATTTTGGCATAGGCAAGGAGGATGCTTGCAAAGGTTATGGAATTTGGTTTTATACATGCCAATTGCATTTGCTTGAAAGTTTCCAAAGCCTTTTCAAAAAATCCATTTTGTGCATATCTTGTAATCATTGCATTCCTTGAGACAACATTTCTTTGAGGCATCATGTCAAATACTTTATGTGCCTTATCTATGCTTCCACACTTTGCATACATGTCTCCTAGGGCATTTGCAAATACAACATCACAGAAAATTCCTATATCCTTTATGCTTTGATGGCTATCCATACCTTGTTCCGAAGATCCTATTTTGGCATAGGCAAGGAGGATGCTTGCAAAGGTTATGGAATTTGGTTTTACACATGCCAATTGCATTTTATTGAAAGTTTCTAAATCCTTTTTGAAAAAATACATTTTTTGCATATCTTGCAATCATTGCATTTCGTGAGACAATATTTCTTTGAGGCAACATGTAAAATAGTTCATGCTCCTTGTTTGTGCTTCCACACTTCGCATACATGTCTCCTAAGGTAGTTACAACTACAACATCTATCAAAATTCCCATATTCCTTTATGCTTTGATGGATATCCATACCCTATTCTGAAGATCCCATTTGGGCATAGGCAAGGAAGATACTGGCTAAGGTTGTGGAATTTGGCTTTACACCCGCCAACTATATTTTGTTGAAAGTTTCTAAAGCCTTATAAAAAAAATCCACTTTGTGCATATCTTGCAATCATTACATTCCATGAGACAACATTTCTTTGATGCATCATGTCAAATACTTCATATGCCTTGTCTATGCTTCCACACTTTTCATATATGTCTCATAGGGCAATTGCAACTACAACATCTGACAAAATTCCCATATCCTTTATGCTTTGATGGATGTACATACCATGTTTCGAAGATCCCATTTGGGCATAAATAAGGAGGATGTTGGCTAAGGTTATGGAATTCAGATTTACACCCACCAATTGCATTTTCTTGAAAGTTTCTAAAGCCTTATAAAAAATAAATATATCATGATAGCAGTATAACAACAATAAATATATCATGATTTAGATTCATAGTTAATTATATAAGTTATATAATAATTGAAACTAAAATCAGTAATTTGGATTTCTGATTTCATTGTTCAAAAAAGTCTCAAACTTCAAAATTTTTGATATGTTATTTGAGTCAATTATTATTTTTAGTTACGGAAGAGATTAAAGGTACGTTGGCCATGGTCTTGTACAGTGTAGTATTGTGTGAGAAGTGCAAAAAAATAATTCATGTCAAATAGACTTGGGAAACAAACCAAGGCCTTTAGTAGCATCCACCCACCCACCCCAATGTGTTTGTACAATTGGTTCAGCCCCACGAGGTGGGAAGAAGAAAATATGCTTGTTGGAACCTTTTAATTGCTCTCAAATGACACATTTTGCAAGAATGCATAGATTGTTGGCATAGTCAAATGGTCTAGAGTTGACCAAAACTAAGACAGGGTACTATAAAGGGACCTGACGTCTACCTGTAGGTATATAGAAAAAATTGTAGGTGTCATAGATTGAAAGAAAAGGTAGGCGAAAGTTTTTCGACATTTTGCTCTTTGGGCTCTTCAAAGACTCTTGGTGCAATGTAGTCTGGAAGGATCGGGAGACATGGGGAACAAACTGAGGCCTCCCCTAGTGTTTACCTTCCCACTCAGCCATGTTGGCATAGTCAGTTTGGCACAAAGAATGCAATATATGGCTCCTAGAAAGTTTTTGTTGAAAATAATGATGCTTTTTGCAACATTTCATACATCGTCACCACGATCAAATGGCTTGGAGATAATAAAAAACTGAGAGAGCTTATTGTGGATGGACTCTACATGCAGCTATAGGTTAAGAAGGAATAGTCCTAGGTGCCATGGATTTCGAGTACTAGTCTATCATAGTTTGGCAGTTTTGAGACTTTATTGTAATAGTGTAGCTTAGAAGGATCAGGAGACCTATGGAATAAAACAAGGCATCCCCTAGCATTCACCTACCCACATGGACATGTTGACATTGTTGGTTTGGCCCCATGACATACAAAACAAAATTTATGCTCGCTAAACACTTTTCATTGAACACAAATGATGCATTTTGCAACTTTTGAATTATGGACACGACCAAATGGATTGAACATTTAAAAAATGAGAGAGGTTATTGTAGAGAGACCCTACATGACCCTGTAGGTCTAGATGAAACATTCCTAGGTGCCACAAATTCTAAGAAATAGTCCATCAAAGTTTGGCATTTTTTGACACTTAAGGCTCTTAAGAGAAAGTGTCAGCATAGTGCAGTCAGGAATGATCAGGATAGTTGAGGTGCAAAACAGGACCCTTCCTAGTGTCCACCCACCCATCTGGACATGTTGGAACTTTTTGTTTGGCCCCACAATGTATGAAATGAAATTTATGCTTGTTGGGTGAATATTTTGTCTTTAACTAACTAAAGGCAAAATGGTTATATCAGCCACAATATGATGAGACATTATCTCTCCTCTTAGCAAGGGGAGGCTCACTTTTATCACCAAATACAAACTCATCACTATTTCAAGCTTATTTACACTAAAACTAACTTCGAGGTGTTTTCATAACATTCATTTCTCTTTTTTTAGAAATGATGTTTACAATGCTCAATACAAAACTTAATACAAATTACTATATTAGAACAATAATAACCAATGTATAATTTTAGTTACAACGAAGAAACCCACAAAAACATGAAGTTTTCCATTTCTCCTTATGATTGAATGAAAATCAAAATTTAAGAATATAATGCGGCACAAAGTCTTCAACGTATTCCAAGATATGATAAAATAATCACAAGAATCCACTTGCAGCTCAAAGTCTTCAAGTTTATTCTAAACTTCACAAATATAACCAAACTTCCACAAAGTTGTAGCTCAAAGTCTTCAAAAATTAGATTTGGAATATCTCTCAATCACTTGATACACACATTCACCTTTCAATCACTTATCAATTATAAGGCAATAGGAAAGACGTAAGAACAATCCTAACACTTGAAAAATTATATCCAACACAAAGATTGGGCACCAACTTGCTTTTCTTATAGTGATTTCGCTTGAAAATTGATTTACAACAAAATCTTGAAGTCTTAAAATTGCTTCTCAAATGTGGCAGAGTTTTGCTTCAATAGACAAAAGATAAAAATTACAATAGAGGCCCTCTTTATTTATAGTGAGAGGCCATAAGATAATCTAGGAAAATCTAACTACTTTGACTTATTCAACAAAGGAGTCCTTATTGATTTGGGGATTCCTATGTTTTTACATGTAATTACATATGGGAAAAGTACATGTAAAATTGTCCAAAACTATAAATAAAGTACATATGAAAATACACAAAATAAACTAAGTCATGACAACTTTCATCAACTGACATCTCCATTCTTCTTCAATGAGCATCATACATAGTGAATGTTGCTTGCATCCCACAGCTGTCAGGACTAGTAGTGTTTTTAAAGATTACTCGAGCTCTGATCACTGCATCTTTCACTGTTGTGGCCACCTTGTTGTGACTGGTCAACTTGGATTTCAGGTTATCCAGTGTTAACTGATTATCCAGAATGTTGTCTAGAGAGGCAACTGAGAAAGGTTTGTCTTCAAACTCCCTTTGAAACATATTCTTAAACTCTTGAATCATTTCATTAGTAGGAAGAAAATGATGATATTCAAATGTCAGCTTGCATGGGAGCTCCTCCAATTTATGCAGAAGATCAACATCACTTTCTTCACTCAATTCCCTAGTACTCTCCAAATCCTTGATCAAGTCTTTTAAGACATTACTTCGATGAAGCAATGACTCTTTAGTTTCCACATAAGAGTCATGATTTGAGATAATGCCTAGTGATATCAAAGTTTTTATTTTTAGCTTTTTCATCTCAGTCCACTTCTCAAAGATTTCATCTAAATACTCAATGTCTTGAGAAATGACATCCACTAAATCATCAAGCTCAGCTCTAATTTTTTCCATTCTGCTTTTCTTCTCAGCTGTATTAGTAAGAAGAGACACCCCTTATGAATGCATTTTTTCTAGGTATTACTCAACCACTTTCCCTTTTACATGAGTCTTCTCCGCTCTTTGAACAACAAGATCTTCCACAGTGATTGCCTTGGGTGTTATTGACTCAGGTGTCAAAGTAATTTTTCTCACCACCATGGCCAACTGCTCTACCATTGCTTTGTAGTGCTCCTTCATTTTCTTCTCATGATCAAACTTCTAAATCAAGGAATTGAGCGTAGACTCATTAGCCTTGGCACTTTCATGTGTGATCTTTCCAAGTTTAATTTTGGAAATAGAATAGTCACTCATGCTGAAATTATCAATAGTTGCATCTGGCAGTGGCTGAGCAATCTCCACATACTTGTGGCCTTTGTCTTCTAGTAGTCAAGAAAGAGTCTTAGGCTTATTTTGTGTCTTTACCTTCATTGGCATTAACTTTCCAAAGTCAAAGTCATCTGGGGAAATGGAATTCTTTTTCCTCTTAGGAGTATAGGCTGAAAGCCATGGAGGAAGCACTGATGTACTAACATTTGGATCTAACTCCATTGCCGGTGTGGAAGGAATCATAATTATACTTGTGTTAGTGATGATGGGAGAAGTATTTGTAAACACAACACCTGGTACATCCATATTAGAAACTTTCTCAACACCTAAAATAAATTGTTCAAAAATTGTAGAATCACCAATATCGTAGGAGGGAGAAGACAAGATTAGAATAGACCCTGAGAATTGAAGGGCAGGATCAAAAGCAACCTTAGGACTATCAAAATCATCCTATAATAAGATGGTGATGGGCTAGAAGACTGAACAAAAATGGGAGACAATGGAGCTTTTGAAAGAATAGGCAAAGAATCTGAAATAGACATAGTGGGTAGGCAAAAAGAGACTTGAGTTTCTTGTGACATGTCTTTTGGTGCAGACATGGGCATATCCTATAGATTTTCTTGATCATCTCCCTCTTCCTTCTCCTATTCATCTTCCTTTTCTCCTGAAGACTTGTCCTCAATATCCATTTCTTCTATGACAGGTTCTTCAACATCCTATTCTTCAACCTCCATTTATCTAGTAGCAGATTTCTCTTTTGTCACCTTGGCCTTATCTCCTTTAGACACAAATTTAATCCTAGGTTTGGGAGCCTTGGATGTACTAGGATTATCACTTATGTTCTTGGTCCTTAACTTAGATTTCTTCCCTATTTGCTCTAAGGCATCCTCTTTAGAACCAATTATGAAGTCCTTCAAGGGTATACCCTTGCTTTGAAGCCACAAATTGGTGTTAGCCAGAATCGGTTCAAACCTCTTTCTCAAAGAAGTTAACTCCTTCTTTGACCATTGCACAGCGGGAAAGGGAGAATTTGCAATTTGTTCATTGACATATTTTGGACTAACAGCATCCTCATTATCCACCATCCCCTCTGGAATATTAGTCAAGCCCAAATATTCAATTTGACTTAAAGTCAACCTACTATAATCTAACTTCCTGATATCCTCTTATATTCTCAAGTCAACCCAAATATCCTCCACCATCGGCTCATGAAATTGAGTTTTCCTCCTGATCTTATCTTTCACTCCCCAATAATCAAATTTGGGTCTTCTCTTGAATTGTTTCATGGTAACCATCTACATCTTAGTTTCCATTACCTTGGATTTTGTAGCAGTTGCAACAGAATACCTACCAATTTCAATAGGAAACCTGAATCCAATCTTCTTTAGTTCCATTTGTTTGTTATGAATGACAATCATTTGCCCACACAACTCCATCAGGACAATTTTATCAGACTTTGGCAACATATAGGGATACCCCTAATAATAACCAACTCTTAGATATGTGAAGGTTGAAAACTAAAGAAACAAGCAACCAAAACCATTCACCACTGCCCATGCTTCATCTAAAGCTTTCCTTTGCTCCAATTGGGGGTCAAAGAGGCACAGGAAAACAACAAAGAAGGCATCATTCACCCTTCTAAGATGATGAATTGAGCCTTTCAAGGTCAGTGGAGGATAATATTGATAAATTGGTACAACCCTCCTATCTCTATCAGATGTCAAACCTAGAAAGCTTCTCATCAAAGCTGCTGCATATACAAGGTATGAGGTCATATAGAATTTAGAGGTAGTTGACACCTTAATCAGTTGCTCATGAAGAGCATTGCTAATTTGTTCTCCCCAGAAAATATTTTGCTTGCCTTTAAGGATGATTTTGATGTATGGATACATCCATTCATTGAAATTAGAAGACGAAGGTAAACCTCTAACTCTATTGAGAATAGTTATTAAGTTGCTTACCTCCTCTACAAAGTCACTTCTAGCAAAACTCTTGGGCCATCTAGACAAATTTGGCCTGGCAGTTTTCAACCATTTAGTATTGATAACCCTTTTTGCCTTTTCAACATCTTTATCATATTCCCTCTGAGCAATTGAGAAATCTAGCTCTACAACATCTTCTGCACCAGGACACATGAAAACCTTATCCATCAAGTCTCATAATCATGTTGCCATGAGAATCCACCACTGTCCTATTATCCTTGTTGTAAAAATGAGCAACTTAGAGAACAAATTCAGTATTATGTGCAGCAATAGGAAATGAAGCAACCAAATGGATATTTCTCTTGATAATCTTTTGCATGTAATGACTAGGTTTATCTAACTTTGTCCTTTCCACAAATTCATCCATTTCAACATGACCGATCTCTGTGTCCTGTATTTTGTCGACATTTGATGTGACTGAAGCGACAGGAAAAACACCCTGATACTTATACTTCATTTCTTTGGCCTTCTTAGGAGATGGGTCAATGATTTGAAAGGTAGACTCCTTTGGATGAATTGATGACCTCAGCAACTTGCAGAATAAATTGCAACAAAAAGTCATGATCTTGCAGTTAGGGGAAAAAATGGCAATTTGGGAAACTGCATGTTGATGATCATGATCACAAGGATGAGCTTGAAAGGGCTAAAGAGTGAGTGAGGCAAAGAAATGGATGAAAGTGGGCTAAAGATAGAAAATATAGAAATTTCCTAGTGTTAGAATATTTCAAGGGAGTGAGTGCATGGGCGGCAAAAATTGCCACCCTTGCATATCAAGGTAAATCTGTATTTATGCCCAGGCGGCAATTTTTGCCACCCTTGCATGTAAAGAGGGGACTGCATTTTGTGTGTAGTAGCAGTGATTTTTACTGCTTACGCATGTAAGTAAAGAGCAAATGTTCAAGTGTTTTGGCAGTGAAAAGGTCCGCTTGTGCATAATGGGAAGAGCAAACTTGAATGTCCAAGTGGCAAAAATTGTTGCTAATGCAAGGAATCTATTGAGAAATTTCATATCACAAACTTCATGTAGGGGTAGTGAAAATTGCCACCCTTACATGAAGGGAAGAATACCTAAAAGACAAAGGCATGGGTGGCAAAAATCTCTGCCCATGCAGTTCTCACAAAAGAATAACAATTGTGCATTGGCGGTGAAAATCACCACCAAAACAAGGCAAAAAATAGACAACATGTATGGGCAGTGATAATCGCCGCCCTTACATATTAAGGGAACTTTTCCAAATCATTAACACGGCTGGTGAAAACCACTGACCTTGCTAATGATGAGTTTCTACAACAAAACACAAAAATAGGGTTTATAGACAAGCGGCAAAAAGGCCTGCTATATATCTAGACAAAAACACAGAAAAAGAAAGTATAAAAACTAAACCAAAAACCCTAAAATGAAATGATATTCAGGAAAGAAATCACAAAAATCTATAAACAATTTTAAAGATTCAATCAATACAGAAGAACTAAAACTAACAATTTTAAACAAAGGAAAGAATGACTTGAAAAGAGTAAATCACAAAGCAACGGCATGAGGAAAACTTTCCTGGCAGTGATGATAGGAAGAAACTTGATAACAATCTGACTCAAACCTTTGAGAAATCTGATCAAAATGCATGCGAGATAATTTCAGGGGTTTGTGAATGCTCAAAGGATACCAAAAGATGAAAAGACAACAATAAAATAAGGAATAAAAGTGATTTAAAACTTATAAAGAGATGTATTAAACACTCACACTTAGTGCATTAAATGCACTCAGTGTGAACTCAAGATGCTTGAGCCGCATTTTTTGCCGCCCCTGCACTCAAGAAGAAAAAGCAAAAAAAGACATGCAGTAGTGGCAAAAAATGTTGCTTTTGCCTGTAAAGACAAAAACCCAAAAAATGCAATGGCGGTGAATTTCACCGCCCTTGCATGCAACACAAAATTTCTAACTCCTTTAAAAAATCAAATTTGTCAATTTGACAAGCTTGCAAATTGATCTCTTTTTTGCAAACTTCAAGAAACCAAAAAGAGGAACAACTCTAAATGATTCTAAGGTGTTAGAAGACTATGCATGAAATTGAGGAGATCTACCTCAAAATGCGTACTTAGAGTTGTAGGCTACAAAATGGATTAGTTTTGTAGGGGTCATCCTACAAAGTTGAATGCAGCTGATTTTGAGGATAACAATGCTCGCCGACAACTTTTCATTGAACACAAATGACATTTTTGCAACTTTTAAAAAATTGTCGCCATGACCATTTGGGTTGATAATTTCAAAAATTGAGAGAGGTTATTGTGGAGGGACCCTACATGACCATGTAGGGCTAGACAAAACATTACTATGTTCCACAAATTCTGAGAAACAATCTGTCAAATTTTGGCAATTTTTAGCACTTAGGGATCTTAAGAGAAAGCATCAGTACAGTGCAGCAGGGAATGATCAGGATAGTTGAGGTACGAAACAAGACCTTGCCTAGTGTTCACCTACCCACCCATACATTTTTGTATTGTTGGTTTGGCCCCACAATGCATGAAATGAAATTTATGCTCACTGACAACTTTTCATTGAACACAAATGATGCTTTTTGCAACTTATTTTCTACTTATTTGAGTCCTCAAATCTTTAACACCTTCCAATGGCTCTGATTAGAGTTTTTCTACTTATTTTCAATGCTTCACTTGTCTTTCTAATGAGGTGAGCTTTCTCTGTTTGATGTCTTACTATTGTCGACGTAATGACATGTCGTGTGACATTACTATCCTTGGTGCCTAAGGTGGAACCCACTCTCTCATATGCACTCATTAGATTCTTTACAATTAATTTTCACTTGAAGCATGTGATGTTCTTAGGCCAAGAATCTTCATAATGGGCCTAAATTTTAGATTTCTCATCAATTCAACAAATAGTTGACATCTTTTGGTTTCATTTAATTTCTTAAAAAATAATTTTCATATCTTATTGGCATATCTTTGGCAAGTACGCTTGGGAATCTTATCTTGCATGAGCTTCAAAACATTCTCACCAATATCAATTAGAAACTTAGGCTTTCTATGTAAAATTCTAAGAGGTGTTTTCAATGGTAAAGTTGGCTCAATATTAAGAATTTCTTCAATATTTACTTGAGATAGGATAGATGGCATACCTTCAATTGGAGATGGAAAAGATGAAAAGCCTTGAAGTTGAGATGGAAAAGATGGTTTACCTTCAACTTGACATGTGAATGATGGCGTTCCTCCAACTTGAAAAAAGAATGATGATGTTGTTGCAAGTATGGGCCTAACCAGTGTTGTCATTGATGTCAACATACTCCTGTTGCATTGATGAAAAGGATTGGATGAGCTAAGTGCTGAGGATATTGAGAAAATTAGTCCTAATCAGGAATAGAGAAGAACAGTGAAGATAGTAAGGTAAAAGTCCAAGATAAGATGAGGATCAGAGGATACAGTTTAAAGGGTTTGTAGGTATGTGTCTTAAGGTGCTCTAGTAAAGATTTCAGAGGTCCACATGAAGATCTGAAGAAGTTGTGGTTGTTCAAGAAAAACTAGTTCCAGCAAGTGTACAAAGATGACAGAGTGATACAAATAGGTCCGGTGAGATCTGGAAATGCATTATTCTATTCTGCATATTTGAGGGAGTGTTGAGGAGGTCTGTATGAAGTGTCAACTCAAGTAGTTCATGGTTTGAAGGTCTGGAAGCATCCATTCCTTTGTGACAGTGGTGACAGACTGTGTTCTTGAGGCTTCGGATGAAGAAGAGAAGGATTTCAGTAAGCAGATGAAGTGCGGATGTTCTTGGTGATTCAATCAATCTTGTGGAGGTCTTTGGATCATGTCCAGTGCATGTTGGTGGTCCGCATTGGAGTTGGAGCTCGCAATTGAAGAATAACCTCCAGATGATGATGTTCTTCATGAGACTGGCCGACCGGATGAGTTACACATCTTGTGGATGTTCTTATAGATGTTTGTTGACTTAGATGATTATTCCTAAGTCGATGTCTTGTATAAATAAGGGATTGTTAAGTCATTTCAAGGTGTGTCTTGTGGAGATGTGAGTGTGGTAGCGAGGAAGAGAGCGAAAGGTAGTGCAGAAGTTTTTGGGCTTAAATGGAACTAATTCAAGCATGGTGAAGATGCTATTCTCTAGTTCATGTATGTGATACTTATTGCTTTGTAGATAGTGTGTCTCTTGTAGGTAGTGAGCCTCTTGTGAGTAGTGTGCTCAGGCAGTGAGCCCTAATTGGCATGTGCCATTTTGTTCTATCTATTCTTCTAACAAAGAATACAATCTTGGGTTAATCACCCCGTGGTTTTTCCCTTAACCAGGTTTTCCACGTTAAAATCTTGGTGTCTTATGTGTTGATGTGTTTCTGCTCTTGATTTAATGCATTATGTTTCCATGATTGATTTATTGATATGCTGCTAAATCACTAAGAGGATTTAAGTGTGTAATTGAAGAAGAAAGTTTCAGAGAACTGATTCACCCCCCCTCTCAATTGTCTGCCCTAAGACTAACAATTGGTATCAGAGAGAAGTTCCTCTAAAAGAGCTTAACCACTTGAGGAGATCCAGGATGTCATCCTACAAGAAGGATAGTCCAAAGTTTGATGGAATCAATTTTAATCTTTGGAAAAGTCGCATGAAATGTCACTTGAAATGTATGGGAATGCAGTACTGGAACATGGCTTCAATGAAGTATACTCCTCCACAAGGTGGACCGAAATCCCCAACTGAAATCATAGATGCTAAAAACAATCTGCGGACTATAGAAGCCCTTTTAAGTGCATTATCCGATTCAGAGCTTTCAAATGTTGTTGACCTACCAACTGCTTTTGAGATTTGGGAAAAACTGGAACTTCTGCATGAAGGAGACAAGTATGTCAAATGTGCAAGGTTACAAAGTTTGAAAGGAAAATTTGAAAATCTAAAGATGAGAGAAGATGAAAATATCACTACTTGTATGCCAAGAGTAAATGAGCTTGTTTGTGGAATTTGAAATCCTAGTGGAGTCTTGGATGAAGATGAGATTGTTGGCAAAATTCTCAGATCCCTTCCTGCTTCTTATAAGATCAAGGTTGCTGCCATTGAAGAATTCAGAGCCATACAACTGTCACAAGAGATCAATTGGCTGGTAAATTGGTTGCATTTGAAATGACTGAGTTTGGAGATGCCCCTCCTAAGATTGAATCTGCATTCAAAGCCAATGCCTCTATTAAAGGTAAACAAAGGTTTGATCTGGGAGAGAACTCTTCAAGGAAACTCTCATGGTATGAAAACACAAGAAAAGACCTAGAAGAAGAGGAAGCAAAAACTGCTCAACTTGAAGCTCTTATTGCAAAAAGACTGCCAACAGGATCCTATAAGTATGAAGGGAAATTGTCTTTTAAATGTTTTAACTGCAATAAGATTGGTCATTTTGCCTCAAGATGTCCGAAAAGATTTTCAAGGCCAAAACCTAACAAATCAAGGTTCCAAAAGAATTGCTACTATGTTCATGAAGATGATGTTGATGAAGGAGTAACAGATGATGAATCAGAATCAGGAAACAAATCTGGAAGTGATTGGGTGTTTATTGCCATCAAGGAAGAAGATCCAATGCCCTCTGAATCTATCAATCATAAAGTTGTAGAAAGAGCTCTAGCTGCACAAGTTGAAGAAAAGGATGATTGGGTCATTGACAGTGGATGCTCTCACCATATGATAGGTGATAAAAGTAAGTTCATAGATTTGGAAAGGTATGAAGGAGGAGTGGTAAAATTTGGTGATAATTCTACTGCTAGAATCAGAGGTAGAGGAACTATTTCTTTTGATGGAAAGAACAAAACTAGTAATGTTCTGTATGTTGAAGGATTAAAGCACAATCTTCTCAGTGCTAGACAGTTGGTGGACAAAGGCTATGATCTCTGATTCAAGAATGGACAATGCAAAATCTTTGAAAGTTTTGGAATAGAGATTGCATCCGGTACTCAAACTAAAGGTAATATCTTTCACTTAGTTGGTACTGGTAAAAGTTGCTTATTTGTTCAATTTGATCAGAGTTGGTTGTGGCATAGGAGAATGTGTCATGTGAATTTTGATAATATCATCAAGATAAGCAATACTCAGGCTGTAAGAGATCTTCCAAAACTGGTAAAACCTACAAACAATGTGTGCAAAGAATGGCAGTTGGGAAAATGAAGCAGAGTCTCATTTAAAAGCAAGGAACAATCTTCTGCCAGATTATTGGACTTAGTTCATACTGATCTTTGTGGTCCAGCAAGAATTAGAAGTGTGCAAGGTGATAGATACTTCACGTTACTAATTGATGACTATTCCCGGATGATGTGGGTAACCTTTCTGAAAGAAAAATCAGAAGCTCTTGAGAAATTCAAAATATTCAAAGTTACGGTAGAGAATGAAACCAGATTAAAATTGAAATGTCTGAGGTCTGATAGAGGTAGAGAATTCACATCCGGTAGTTCATAGATTTCTATGAGAAACATGGAATAAAGAGACAGTTGTCTGGGACTAGGACTCCACAGTAGAATGGAGTAGTTGAGACAAAGAACCGGACCATCTAGGAAGCATCTAGGACCATGATGATGGAAGAAAATGTTCCTCAGATCTATTGGAGAGAAGCTATCAGCACTGTAGTCTATACTCTCAATCGAGTTCAAATCAGAAGCAATATCAGTAAGACTCCTTATGAACTTTGGTTTGGCATCACTCCTACTGTGAGGTATTTTAGAGTCTTTGGTAGAAAATGTTACATCAAAAGAGATGAAGATCTAGGCAAGTTTGATGCTAGAAGTGATGAAGGAATATTCTTGGGTTACTCTATTCAAAGCAAAGCATACCGGTGTTATAACAAGAGACTGAGAAAGATTATAGAAATTACAAATGTGAAGGTTGATGAAGGAATTGAAAAACCCTCAAGGTTTTATGAATATGATGAAGATGATCAGAATGGTGTTCTGATTCAAGGAGCCCAAGCCCCTTCTACAATTCAGATTCAAACTGATTCAGTAAATTAGGAAGAAGAGATGAGTTTCAATGAGCCTGATTAAGAATTAGAAGTGCAAGAAACTCCTAAAGTTCCCAGGTATGTAAGACTGAACTACTCTAAAGATCAAATCATAGGTGATAAAAGCAAAAGTGTACAAACAAGAAGGAGGATTGCTCAAGATTCAGATAAGTATTGTATGATTTCAAAGATTGAACCTAAGACAGTGAATGAAGCTTGCAATGATGAAAAATGGACTAAATCAATGGAGGAAGAGATGATATAAATTTAGAAAAATCACACTTGGGATCTTGTTCCCAGACCTAGAAACAAAAATGTGATTGGAACAAAATGGGTCTTGCAGAACAAACTGAATGAAGTTGGTGAAGTAATCAGAAATAAAGCCAGATTGGTCTGCAAGGGTTACTCTCAAATAGAAGGAGTTGATTTTGAAGAAACTTTTTCTCCGTTGGCAAGAATTGAAGTAGTCAGATTATTTCTTGCTTTTGCTGCCTTCAAGGATTTCAAGGTATATCAGATGGATGTCAAGTCTGCCTTCCTGAATGGTGACTTGGAAGAAGTATATATTGAGCAACCGGATGGATTTCAATTGTCTGATCATGGTGATATGGTCTGCAAGTTGAAGAAAGCACTGTATGGATTGAAGCAAGCCCCAAGAGCCTGGTATGAAAGATGGGATAAGCATCTTTTGAAGATTGGTTTTAACAAAGGTACTGGTGATAGTAATTTGTATTTCAAAATTGATCATGAAAACATCTTGATTGTTGAAGTGTTTGTTGATGATATCATTTTTGGAGGAAGAGATAGTATGTGTAAAACTTTTTCAAATCAAATGAAAAGTGAATTTGAGATGTCCATGTTTGGTGAAATGAATTTCTTCTTGGGTCTACAAATCACTCAAACAAAGAAAGGAATCTTCATTTCTCAGACCAAATATGTGAAAGAATTGTTGAAGAAATTTGGGATGGAAGACTCAAAACCAATGAATACTCTCATGGAAACCGGATGTAAATTGAGCAAAGATGATGACTCTCCCAAGGCTGATCAGAAAAAGTATCGGTCAATGATTGGAGGATTGTTGTATCTCACTCAAACTAGACCAGACATTATGCAGGTTGTTGGTCTTGTTGCTAGATTCCAAGCTGATCCTAGAGAATCTCATGTCATGGCAATCAAGAGAATTTTTAGATATCTAAAAGGGATAGTTGAGTATGGTCTATGGTATCCTAGAGATCATGATATCTCTCTTCATGCATATACAGATGCTGATTGGGTAGGAGATGTTGATGACCGAAAGAGTACCAGTGGTGGAGCATTCTTTTTAGGGAAGAGATTGATATCTTGGATAAGCAAGAAACAAGAGGCAATATCTCTGTCCACTGTAGAAGCAGAATATATTGCAGTGGCAAGTAGTTGCACTCAAGTTTTGTGGATGAAGCAAACGCTAAGAGACATAAGAGTGGAGTATGAGGAGCCTATCACAATCTTCTGTGATAATTCAAGTGCAATAAATATATCCAAGAATCCGGTGTTGCATTCAAAGACTAAACATATATCCATTAAGTTTTTGAGAGAGCAAGTGAACAAGAATGAAGTTAGATTGGAGTTTGTGCCTTCCAAGGATCAGATTGCAGACATCTTTACTAAACCTCTACCTAAGGACTCTTTTGAGTATCTCAGGGAGAAGTTAGGGGTTATTGCCCCTCTTGTGATGAATTAAGATGCACTGATGTGCATCAGGCCAGTGGATATCTCAGTCATATCTTGTGATCCAGATTGATGATGGGGTGCTGCTACTTAGGGGGAGCGGCTGGTATGATTCTGAAGTGGTGGAATTGCAAGTATGTGCCCTTTGCCATTGATGTCAAAGGGGGAGAGAAGACATGTGAAAAACAAGTGGTTGCTGATCAAAGGGGGAGCAGTAAAGAAAGAGAAGACAAGTGAATGGTTGTTGGTGATAGGGGGAGTTGTGTTAGTAAAGAAAAGTTCTTGTCTTGATGGTCAAAACATTTTTTCACATCATATGTTGCCATCAATGACAAAGGGGGAGATTGTTGCAAGTATGGGCCTAACTGGTGTTGTCATTGATGTCAACATACTCCTGTTGCATTGATGAAAAGGATTGGATGAGCTGAGTGCTGAGGATATTGAGAAAATTAGTCCTAATCAGGAACAGAGAAGAACAGTGAAGACAGTAAGGTAAAAGTCCAAGATAAGATGAGGATCAGAGGATGTGGTTTAAAGGGTTTGTAGATATGTGTCTTAAGGTGCTCTAGTAAAGATTTTAGAGGTCCACATGAATATCTGAAGAAGTTGTGGCCGTTCAAGCCAAACCAGTTCCAGCAGGTGTGCAGAGGTGACAGAGCGATACAAATAGGTCTAGTGAGATCTGAAAATGCATTATTCTATTCTACAGATTTGAGGGAGTGTTGAGGAGGTCTTTGTGAAGTGTCAACTTGAGTGGTTCATGGTTTGAAGGTCCGGAAGCATCCATTCCTTTGTGACAGTGGTGACAGATTGTGTTCTTGAGGCTCCGGATGAAGAAGAGAAGGATTTCAGTAAGCAGATGAAGTGTGGATGTTCTTGGTGATTCAATCAATCTTGTGGAGGTCTTTGGATCATGTCTAGTGTGTGTTGGTGGTCCACATTGGAGTTGGATCTCACAATTGAAGAATAACCTTTGGATGATGATGTTCTTCCTAAGACTAGCCGACCTGATGAGTTACACATCTTGCAGATGTTCTTGTAGATGTTTGCTGACTTAGATGATTATTCCTAAGTTGATGTCTTGTATAAATAAGGGATTGTTAAGTCATTTCAAGGTGTTTCTTGTGGAGATGTGAGTGTGGTAGCGAGGAAGAGAGCAAAAGGCAGTGCAAAAGTTTTTGGGCTTAAATGGAACTGATTCAAGCATGGTGAAGATGCTATTCTCCAGTTCATGTATGTGATACTTATTGCTTTGTAGACAGTGTGTCTCTTGTAGGCAATGAGCCTCTTGTGAGCAGTGTGCTCAGGCAGTGAGCCCTAATTGGCATGTGCCATTTTGTTCTTTCTATTCTTCTAACAGAGAATACAATCTTGGGTTAATCACACTGTGGTTTTTCCCTTAACCGGGTTTTCCACGTCAAAATCTTAGTGTCTTATGTGTTGATGTGTTTTTGCTCTTGATTTAATGCATTATGTTTCCATGATTGATTTATTGATATGCTGCTAAATCACTAAGATGATTTAAGTGTGTAATTGAAGAAGAAAGTTTCAGACAACTGATTCACCCCCCCCTCTCAATTGTCTGCCCTAAGACTAATAGATGTACCTTCAACTTGACATGTGAATGATGGCATGCCTCCAACTTGAGAAGAGAATGATGATGTACCTTCAACTTGACCTATGAAAGATGGAGTGCCTCCAACTTGACCTATGAAAGATGGAGTGCCTCCAACTTTGAGATTTAATTTCTCTGTTGAATGGAGGTTTTGCATTTGTTACCTTTGTACTGCCAATTCCATCTCTCTTAGCTTGATTAGATGATTCATGTTACTCTTGAATTGGAAATGGTGGTATGTCTACTTCTATGGTTGATAATTTTCTAATTTCATTAAGTTGCCTCATTCCTTCTTGTTTCTTCGCATTCTTAGCTTCACGCTCTTCTGGTGCTAAAGTATTTTCTCGTTTCCTCAGCATGATGATATTTCTATATGCATCATGAATAAGACATAGATAAATTATTTCATCTTGGTACAATAGAGTAAAGTAATCTCATACAGAAATCTCAAAATAATCATATAATTAAAGTGAATAATGATTATAAATCTGAAAATTTATAGTTTCCTAGAGTGGTCCAACCCGAAACATAGAGATGTGGCATCATCAGGGCACAAACAATTTGATAGATGAAGAAAATAGGAAGGTCATAGGTCTCCATCCAATAAATGATGATGATGAAATACATCCAAGAAAACCAACATATTTTTTCCTAAACGATGAAATACATCCAATAAATGGATAAATTAGATTTAATGTCATAGGGTTTTAATGAATAAGTTAATGTAATAGGTTTTTAATGCCTAGGGATTTAGTGAGAAATTTACAATAGGATATTATTTTATATTTTGGGGTGTGCCATAATAGGATCATTTTGTTGAAGCTCAAAACCACAAAGATAATCATTTTGTGTTAAGAAAACTTGCATTATTATCTTCACAATATATAGATGAATTTGGAAATAAATTAGGTGTCTACATATCATTGACATATTTAATAAGAGTTCATGCTAACATAATCATAAAGTGAAGTAAATGAATACATAAAGAACATACCTTAGATTTTGAGATTCTAGTTTCCGAATTGCACAATTATGTCTACTTCATTTTTTTGTCTTCAAAATCCTCAAAAATTTGAGCTTTTTTGTAAGTTCCTTCAGATTCAATGTCGAATTCTATATAAATCTAATAGGATTAGTCAAATTTATGAAGAAACAAATCTATATCATCAAACTCAATTTAGATACATGAAAATTAGCATTCAAACAATATGAAACATGAAAATATTAGTTCAAATAATCAAATCTTGTCTAAAAACATCCAATTTACTTCTTCTATGTTGAAGAACCAAAAAAAAGGTGGTGGATTAAGTTGTTAAGGGAAAATTGGATCTAAATGAATAATCAATATAATATATCAATAATACCCTAAATTCAATGAAATAATGAACAAAGGAGATCAATCAAACAAAGAAAAATACAATGCAAACCTCCTTTAATTCATAGCTTTCATTGATGGCCTATCACAAATGATCTTGTCTATGAATATGGCCCTCAGAAGGTGCACTTCCTTGCTATGATTCCAAGATGTCAATTGGGAATGGCTATGATAGTATCGCCATGAAGATGAGATTCACAACAATGAAAGTAGTGTGTAATAACAAGTTTGATCACAAGCAATGAAGGAATGGGTGCCAACAATGAGCTATAACTCTTGCAGAGTAAGTTTACTTAAAAGCTTGGATGAATGAAATGGAAGAATAGGGTTCAATTTATAGACTTGTGAGGAAGACAATCAACGGTTGAGAAGAAATAAGAAGATCAACGGTATAGAAAACTTGAGGAATGTGCTCAAATAAGAAGAAGACAAGTGTCACCCAAAAGCTATTTTATTTGAGTTAACTACTTTCTTTTCTAAAGATAAGACATGCTTTTCATAAATTAGAAAGCTTTTTTTCTAATTTAAGAGATATTGATAAAAACAAGGTTGATTGAGTCAGTTAACTCAACTTGAGATTTGCTTTTGCATGATTTGAGAGAAATTAAATAATAAATTATTCAATTTTGTGTGCATGAAGAAGAAGACTTATTTTTAGAAGATTTGGAAGATATTTAGAAGAATATGAATCAAATAAATAAATTTGTTTATTTATTTATTGATAGAAGAATTAGAAGGGAATAAATATTAAGAATATTTATTTAGACTAAGTCATGTCATTTTTAGGTGTATACATTTTGCCCCTCTTTGATGTAATATAGTTTACGGCGTTGCTTCAAAGAATAAATAGTCTGATAATGATACATGCCCCAGTTTTCCCCTGGTACAGGTTATGATGATAGGATGCCCCCTCGGGACATTGGATGGGAAGAAGGCAGAAGGCATGAGATAGACAATCTCACGAAGACGAAGGG
Source organism: Cunninghamia lanceolata (assembly GCA_027924645.1). Taxonomy (NCBI): domain Eukaryota; kingdom Viridiplantae; phylum Streptophyta; class Pinopsida; order Cupressales; family Cupressaceae; genus Cunninghamia; species Cunninghamia lanceolata. The sequence goes on from BSBN01000828.1 coordinate 6,407,230, forward strand.
AAAACTTGGTTAGGATTGAAGAAAACATGATGTGTTTCTAAGAAACACGAAGAAAACAGGAAGAAATGGGTGTGGGAAGTAGTCATAGTCACCACACAGCCAGTTTAGGGTTTGCATGCTATATATAGGAGTTGGGTCCACAAGACAAGTCATTTGCACACTTGGCTTTTGTTGGATTGTCTTTGAGAGCTTAGGAGGGTACAGAGCATCGAGCAGTCAGCACTAGGATGGATATTCTGCGTGAGGAGCACCACTTTGAGCGAGTCCGATGATTCAACCATCTAGTAGAGGCAGGACCCCAAGTATGTATCTTGAAAAACTTCACCTAGGGTCGATTTTGAGTGCATTAAATGCTAGGTAAAATTAGGCAAAACAAATGCACAAGATCGCAGTTCGACGCATCTGACATGTGGAACAGCGCATATGTCAATCTGTGGCGCATGTAGGATATAAAGTGGCACATGCATGAAACTTGTGTATGCATTAGAAAGGTTGGGGCATGAATTTTTTGGTGGTGCATGTATGGTATGAGTCAGTGCATGCAATTGGGTGGTGCATTTACAGTATGGGACAGCACATTTATGAAATGTTGTGGCACATATGTCAAAAGTGGCACATTTGCTGAGAAATGGCGCGTGTACCTTCTGTTTTGGGGCATATGATATAGATAGTTAGTTTTACTTAACAAAATTGACTCGATTGGTATCCTGTTTGATGTGTCAATTGATAAGCTATCTCCAAGATTGCAAGAATCTAGTCAAGAGATGTAGTGTGTTGTTTTGATCAATTTAATATGTTAAGTTAGTTAATATGATTTTTATAGATATGTTGAGCATGGTACTTGCAGCTTTAGGTTGATGCCTTGCTTTGCATGCTTACAGGAGGACATACGAGATACACTAATGTCGAGGGAGTAGTTTCCCTTGCCGATGTTGCAGTGCCACATGCTTATAGAGATAGATCGAGAGGTGCTCAGTGCGATGGGATTGGATTATGTGTGCTTTATGCCTAAGGTTCGAGAGAACCGTGGCTTACTGACTGCAGCAGTGGAGAGGTTTCATAGTGGGGATGGGACCTTTCACTTCCAAACTGGTGAGATGACAATGACGCTGGAGGATGTATATAGGATACTTCACTTGTTGATTCAGGGAGAGCTCATGGAGTATGATCCACAGCGAGATGCAGGACTCGTAGAGTGCAGGCAGGTATTTGACAACCCTGAGCTAGACTGTTAGGTTATCTCTTAGCAGGATATACATGATTACTATGACTACTTCCCTAGGATAGTTGCAGGATTGATCGAAGGCGTTGTATACCCTGATAGGAGATCGCACGGGTTCCTGATTGGATGGGGACAGATCATGGAGAGGATGCTCATAGAGGGCACCCGCTATGCTTGGGGTGTCTGTGTTTTGGCACACCTATACCATGATATGCATCAAGTGGTATACCACAGGGGTGCTAGTCTATCAGCAGGTGTCTCACTGTTACAGTTTTGGTTGTGGGAGCATATTGCCATTACCAAACCAATATGTGTGTTCTCAAGATAGAGGGGAGAACCCTATAGCTATGGATACGCATGAGTGATTTCCCAACATAGGCTGGCAAAGCTAGAATACTGGAGGCATGCATTAGATGGGGTAGATGTGGTCATCTAGTGACCATATCTAGAATATGAGCCTTGGGATGACAAGGTGGATGAGATGCCATACTACTATCAGACTCAATGGCTTATAGGCAGGACGTAGTTCATCCTAGAGAGATAGATTGTCAGTAGGGTGCGGAGGCAGTTTGGGAGGAGATAGGGCATGCCATAGGGGCAGGCTCTATTTGCACAGACACATGCAGAGAGGTTTAGATGGGGCCCAGTGGCATCCTACGAGGAGGCAATGGCAGAGTTTTGATAGATTCCCTATATTGCCCGGTCGATGAGGAGAGAGATTATAGATGTAGGGATGACACAGGACTATGAGGAGTGGTTCGTAGAGAATCCATTTTTGAGATACTCTCAGCCTAAAGAGTTGGTTCCTCGCATAGACGAGGTAGATTTAGATGATGAGGATAGGTTGGCAGGAGGAGGAGGAGGAGGAGGAGGAGGAGAGGATGGGGAGATGGAGGAGATGGGGGAGATGGAGGAGGAGGTGGAGGAGACGGTGGAGATGAGAGAGATGGAGGAAGACTCAGGCAGAGGAGGAGATCTGGGGAGGGATCCTCCCACGCTCAGCAAGTAGTGTAGCTGCAGGTTACATAGCAGGTTGCACAGCAGGGACAGATGCTACCACCACAGCAGGTGCCCTAGCCGCAGGGGCAAGGATAGGTACAGGCCTCCCAGGATCCAGCACAACCAGATGTCCAGGAGAGAGCCATTGCCATGATGAGAGGACAGGTTCGACAGCTGCAGGCACAACTTACGATGGCCGAGGCTCGGTGGGAGATAGATGCAGGTGTTATCTCAGGGTCACTAGAGAGTGAGATGTGGCAGAGGCGAGGATACGAGCTATCTGAGTAGAGAGAGACATAGAAGTGGAAACCCTTGGGACATATGGAACCAACACCTTTCTGGTTGGATAGGTATAGTAGGCACAGGCACAGCTTGCCCAAGCTCAGGCATAGTTGGCACAGGTGCAAGGGTAGTTAGCGCAGGTACATGGTGAGCTTGCCAGAGCACAGGCTCAGACGCAGTACTATCAGGAATTATACCATGGTGCTATTCCAACAGATCAGAGGGCTTCGAGCTATAGGAGCTAGTCCATGGCTTCACAGAGAGTAGGTGGATCGTGGTCAGGAGCCTTTGTGATGGGCCCGCAGTAGTATGGGGCTGGCAGAGGAGGGGAGACAAAGGACATTGCTAGGAGTAGCGATTCACAGTAGCAGGGTTAGCAGACACTTGCACAGATTTTGGCTCCTATGTACATACATTTTGATGGCTCAGATAGTCGGACACATATATGTATCACTTTTATACTTTGAGACATGTATCCTTATTTTTTTTTAGATGTATACACTGTATACGACATTGATTTAGAGATGGTCCTAGTGGACTTTGATGTATTGTACATTTGGACATACTTTATTTGATATTTATATAAGGATGTAGCTATTTGATGCTCTCTATACTTGTGTTATGGATGCATTTCTATTATATGATGGTACTCATGTGATGTAGATTTTGATTATGTCTATGTGATGTTTATCTAATGTAGACTTAGATGATTTATGATGCTATGGGATGTTATCTGATGCATACTTAGATGATTTATATGATGCTATGTGATGTGCAAGATGTGATATGCAATCTATATGATATGCAATGTATGTGATGCTTCTACATGCCTTTACCTATGTTTTTGATATTTTCTGTGGATATTATGTTGTGCATGATGCTAATGTATATGGATGATCTAATGCAAATGATTTAATCATGTAAATGACTATCTCATGTGATATGTGATGCAACCTATGCTATGTTTTTTTTGTTATGTCCAAATGTACTCAATCGACACAGAGATGACACGATGATAGATGGAAAGATTGTTATGCAAATGATTTAATCATGTAAATGACTATCTCCTGTGATATGTGATGCAACCTATGCTATGTTTTTTTTGTTATGTCCAAATGTACTCAATTGACACAGAGATGACACGGTGATAGATAGAAAGATTGATTGAAGACTGACTTGGTAGAAAGACTCACAAGCTTTAATTTGTATTGATACTCTACACTTTTGGATCTTTTATTGCATGGGATATGGTATGGATGCTTTTATGGATGTATAATGGTGTTTGCTTTTGACATCTTGATGGTGCAAGTATTTTGAAGTGCTTATCTCATCATTGGGCAATTTTTTTTGGTACTTTTTCCAAATGTTGTAAGTTAATACAAGCATCTAGGTATAATTGAACCGAGATGACTTGAGTACTTCTTACATGGATTTTGATTTAGCAAGTTAATACAAGCATCTAGGTATAATTGAATCGAGATGACCTTAGTATTTTTTTGCATATCAACAGACAAGGATTGCCCCCGTTCATGTTAGACATTTGATGTCCTTGATGATCTTTTGCCAATCATGTTGTTAGACAAGGTGTCACACTACTAAAGTTTAATCCACAAACAACAAACAAAGAAAATAATCATGCCCCATCATAGCATCTCTAGCTTTTGGCATCCTTGAGTAGCATAGAAAGACATGATAACAAAAATCAAGACTTTGTAGGTTAACCTGATCACAAACACAAAACATTCTTGCATTTAGATGTGTTTTTCTTGCCATAATTTGGATAGAATCAGTTTGAGTGCTTTAGGTGCTTGTTTGCTTTGCCTTGGATAGGTTGATATTTTACGTCAAGATTTTTTCTTGAAAAGCAGGTTTTGCTTGTGCTTGCTTGCCCAGTGAAAGATTCCAGAATCCTTCTTGGTGAGACGGACCCTAAGGGACTGACCTAGTGCCTCAGAGGCTCATTGCTAAATGGTCTTGCCTACGTGATGATGTTGAGGCAACGTAGTTCAGGGTAAACCCTAATGGACCTAAGACCTAAGTGATAGAAAGTGGACATAGAGGACAGAAGGACTAGACACGTGACAGATGGGATAGTGGAGCCTCTGGGGTGCATTTGAATAATGGCCTTGACTACGTGACAATGCAGAGGCAATGTAGTTCATGGGTTTGGACCATGTGGATACCAAGATAAACACTATGCTAGGCTGACACTATGGATAGGATACTGGATAAGACCTTGGTTAACAAGGTAACAAAGGGATAGAGTATCAAGCCACGATAGGTTATCACTAGGTTTTTTATTATGGAACAGATACGGATCGAATGGGACACAAGTGAAGGAAAAATGGACACAAAGTTATTGGTTTCCCAAAGATAAAGGAAGCATTTTATCACAAGTAATGCATGTTTACCAGGTTTTTACCACTTGCTTTTATTTGTACGAAAGCCAAAAAGTATGCATGGCACCTGTTTGCCAGGTTTTCATCATGATACCTATCCAAGGCATCTATTTGCCAGGTTTTCACCAAAGGATGATTTTTTTGTATTTTTCTAATTTTTTGTATTTTTATGCCCCCCTTACATTAGGGTTCTCTTAGGTATAGAACTGGTGAAGATGCATGCTATTGATTAGGTCATCAAATAGCTCACCTTCTGATGTTGCTAACTGATACGCCCCCAATCCATAAGTAGCTACGATCACATAAGGCCCAAGCCAGTTGGGTTCGAACTTCCCTTTCTTTTCCTGATCCTATTGATTGCAGGGGTTCTCTTTAAGTACTAGATCTCCAACTTTAAAGACTCTTGGGTGGACTCTGTGGTTGTATATTTGTGACATCATTTGTTGATATGCCTTGAGATGATTGAAGTCTTTCTATCTCATTTCCTCTAGAAGCTCTAGCTCTTGTAATCTGGAAACTCAAGACTCTTCATCAGTTATGAGACCTTTTAATGACACCCTTAGAGATGGTAACTTGACCTTGATGGGCAGGATGGCTTCTGAGCCATAGACAAGGGCATATGGGGTACCACCTATGGGATTGCGTATACTGGTTTTGTAGACCCATAGAGTGGGATTGAGTTGGATGTACCAATCACAGCCAGCATCATTAACTATCTTTTTGAGGAGTTTCAAGATGGTCTTGTTGGATGCTTCTGCTTGGTCGTTACCTTGGGGGTAATAGGGTGTGGAGAAATGATGTTGGATTTTGAATCAGTCACAAAGCTCTTGTACATCCTAGTTCTTGAAAGGTCTTCTGTTATCTATGATAATGGATGAGGGAATTATGTATCAATAGATGAGGTAGTTGAGGATGAATGAGGAGGTTTGTTTACCTATGACGGTGGTGAGGGGGACAGCTTCAATCCACTTGGTAAAGTACTCAGTGGTGGTTATTATGAATTTGTGTCCATTGGATGAGGGCAGGTGGATTTTGCCTACAAGGTTGAGTCCCCATTGAAAAAAGGGCCAAGGTGTCGTTAAAGGTCTCAACTCTTGAGCTGGTGCATGTATCAGGTTTTTGTGTATTTGGCACTACTTGCACTTCTTCACAAACTGATATGAATCTATTTCCATGTTCGGCCAATAATAACCCAAACACATGAGTTTCTTAGCTAAGGAAGGACCACTAGAGTGTGTTTCGTAGATCCCTTCATGCACGTCTTGTAAGGTGGTTTGGGATTCTTCTCATTCTAAACAACAGAGTAAAGTACCATCTAGACCACGTCGGTATAGGGTGTCAGCAATAATGGTATAACGAGAGGTTTGGCATATAAAGGTTCATCGTTGGTTTGAAGATAAGTCAGGTGGGACGGTGTTGTCCTTGAGGTAAGTGTAAACCTTACTATACCAAGGTGAATTAGATCTAACTAATAGGCATATGGAATGGGTTTTAGGAAGATCATAAGCTAGTTGCTGAATTGATTCCACTAAGAAATCATACCGTGACTCATTCTCTCAGATTTCGAGGAGAGAGGCAATGGTTGCCATGGCATCTGCTGCTTTGTTTTCAATGTGAGGTATCTGCTTAAAAGAGATGATCACAAAATATTCCTTAAAGTCCTTGACCATCCATTTGTATGGGACAAGCTTCTCATCTTTGGTTTGGTAATCGTCATTGACCTTATTGATCACTAGTTGAGAATCACCATAGATGTGTAGCTCTTTGATTTTCCACTCTATTGCCATTTTGAGGCCAATGACCAAGGCTTCATATTCTGCTATGTTGTTGGTGCATGGGAATAACATACAATAAGACTTTGGTATGGTATCACCATGAGGAGTTATAAACAAGATTCCTACCCCCGATCCATGGTTTGTGTAGGACCCATCAAAGTAGAGTTTCCAGGAATGTGTTGATATATTGAATAAAGATTCATCTAGAAACTCAAATTGCATTGGTGTGGTGTCCTATAGTGGTGCATCTGCTAACTGATCAGCAATGACTTGCCCCTTGATAGCCTTTCTGTCTACATACTCAATGTCATATTCACATAGGAGCATTACCCATTTGGCTAGGTGACCTATTAGAGCTGCTTTGCTTAGTAGGTACTTCAGTGGATCTATTTTTGCAATAAGTTTGACTGGATGTGTTAGCATATAATGTCAAAGTTTTTAAGAAGAAAAAACTACCACAAGGCATGATCTTGCTATCTAAGAGTATTGCAACTCATAGCCCACCAATGTGCGACTGATGTAGTAGATGACTCTTTCTTTACCTTCATAATCTTGTTGTGCTAGAAGGGCCCCAAGAGCTATTGGTGTAGCAGATATGTATAGTAACAATGGCTTCCCTTGGATAGGAGACATGAGAATAGGTGGATTCATAAGATACTCTTTCAGTTTGTCAAATGCCTCTTCGCATTTCTCATCCCACCTAAATGGATTGTTCTTATGTAGGAGATGACTAAAGGGTTGACACTTGTCATCCAGTTGTGGTATGAACCAATGGATTGCTTGTAGCTTGCCCTGTAGAGATCTTAGTTGAGCAAGATTCTTGGGTGGTGGCATGTTGATAATAGCCTTGACTTTGGCAAGGTCCACCTCTATTCCATTTGCCGATACAATGAAACCTAAGAGCTTGCCTGAGATGACTCCAAACACACATTTCTTTGGGTTCAACCTGACTTTGAATTGTTCTAGTCTCTGAAAGACTTTCTCTAACACATCCAAGTGTGATTCTCTTGTGAGTGACTTTGCAAGGATATCATCTACATAGTCTTCCATTGTGACGTGCATCATATCATGGAATATAGTGGTCATAGCACGTTGATATGTGGCTCCTATGTTCTTTAGCCCAAATGGCATGACATTCCAACAGAAAATGCCCCATGGACAAGTAAAAGTTGTCTTATACTGGTCTTCTGGTGCTATCCTAATCTGATTGTATCTAGAGAAGCCATTCATGAGAGATAACATGGTATACCCTGCTGTTAAGTAGACTATGATATCTATATTTGGCAACAGAAAATCATCCTTGTGGAAAGCTTTATTTAGATCTCTAAAATCATTGCATAGTTTGACTCAGCCAGCAGGTTTGGATACTGGTACTATGTTGGAGACCCATTTTGGATAGTCTATAGCTCTAATGAACCCCACATCCAGTAGTTTCTTGAGTTCCTCTTTTACTAGCAGTGTAATGTGTGGATGCATCTTTCTAAGCTTCTGTTTCATTGGTTTCACTCCTGGATCTAATGGAAGATGATGTACAATCAGATCTAGATCTAACTCTAGCATATCTACGTATGACCAAGCAAAATTGACTTTCTTTTTCTTGAAGAATGGTACAAACTTAGTCTTTTCTAGTGGGGTTAGAGACTTACCAAAGTGAATGATCTTAGGTTGTTCCTCTGTTTCAATGTTAACAGGTTCTATATGTTCTACAACAATCTAAGACTTCTCCTGGTGCATGTCATTAGGGAGAGTGTCAAGCCTTCCATCGTCAGGTGCCATATTTGGCTTTCCACCATTGGATGCATCCTTCCTTTTTACTATTTTGGGATTTGGCACTACCGCGAAGTAGTTTTCACCATCAGATCTAGTTTTTATTTTGATATTTTTGTGACTGGAAGGCTTGGCACCCTCTCTGAAATAAGCCATAGTATTAAGTTCAATGTTAAAGCCAGCTTTATGATCTCCTTTAGGTAGGTGGTCCCTAAGTTCCATGTAGTCAATATAGGCATCATCGTTTTGGAACATATCTAATTATAGGGTTCCTTGTAGATCCCAGTCAATAAGCTCAGGATGCACAAGGGGGAGGGAGTTAGAGGATAGATCTGATTCATTGATAGTTTGAATGGATATGCTAGGAGTATTGGTAGGGAGAGTGTTTGGGACGGTACTTTCCTCCAAATTATTTATTGCGATAGAACTCAAACCTTCCTCGAAAGTTGTATTCTCAGGGATAGGAAAATCACACTCTAATGGTCTATGCAGTAGCATTTGGCCCTCACGGTAGGGGCTATAAGTTTGGATGGTGTCAACCTCCTTGTCATCATAGGAATGCTCTGTCAGCTCATCCCACTCATACTCATTGGAATCTGTGTCACTATCCTCTTGAAGGCTATGGATCATTTCCACAAGACAAGCATTTTCTTTAGCTTTACCCTTATCCTTATATCCTAGACCTTTTGTAGTTCTAGCCAATGAGGATGAAGAGGGTTGAATGGGTTCTAAAATTTCTTCTTTTCTTAGGCCAATAGGGCCTTGTTCTTCACAACCCATTATGTGTAGGATAGACTCACCTCGCCCATAGATTTTTGTTGGGAGCTTAGGTGTTTCTTGTGTATTCTCTTCTTCTTCTGTGTAGAGCCATTGTAAGATATCTCTTTCCTCTGTTTCATCTGGTAGGGTCCCCCATTTTACAAAGGGAGCTGTGGAAGGAGCAGGAGGAGTAGATGGCTTTGGAAAATGGTTGGGTCGCCCAAAGGATCTAGGAGATAAAGGCATTTTGGCCAAATTGAGGCTGTGCTCAATGGAGTATTCCCCTACTATTTCTTTGATGGTAATTTTCTGCTCCTTGGTCTTGGATGAGGAAGCTTCAGAGGTAGAATCATGCTATGGGGTAGGGGATGTAGATGCTCTATTGTTGGGTATGATGCAGTCAAGTTTTGAGAGGACAGAGTTGCAATGCTGAAAGGGGTCAGGGTCACCTTGGATGGTGACTTGCTTGCCGTTATGAGGGAATTTTATGCATTGGTGATAGGTAGAAGGCACAGATTTCATGGCATGAATCCATGGCCTACCTAGGAGAATATTATAGGCTAGCTCCCTATCTAGGACTTGGCACACAATGTCTTTTATCACTGGCCCCACTTGTATGGGTAATACCACTGTTCCTTTGGTAGTTCTCTCTTCTTCATCATAGGCTTTGATAGTAATCTTCTTCCTTGGATCAACTGCATTTTTAGAGAACCCCAATGTAAGGACTAGCTTGAGCGTACAAATATTTAAACCGGCTCCCCCATCAATGAGAACCCTCTTGATGCAGTGCTTATGGATGAAGACAATGATATGTAAGGGGGTGTTATGAGGTTGAGACACTGAGAGGCCATCTTGTTCGGTAAATGATATCGTACTAGAAGAGGTCAGATTACCTACCATGGCTTGAAACTTCTTTTGGGCCAAGTTAGTGGGTACAGTTGTTTCCACCAAGGCTTTGTCAAGAATCTCCTTATGGGAAGGAGATAGATGCAACAACTCTAAGATAGAAATGTGGGTAGGAGTCTTCCATAATTGGTCTATGACACTATACTAATGGGAGTTGGACTGAGAAGGTGATGACCTTGGAGGGAGGGTATTCAATGTGACCTTACCACTACGGGTGATGATGCTGCAATCAGTTTTGTTGGGTCCTGATTGTTGGTTAGACGTAACCACATTAATTTGTGGGATCTGCTCTGATATGTAATTGATGGAATAATCGAATGGCACACTTGCGTAATTGGCATTACTATTCCCATTATTCTAATTTTGTCTGTTGTGGTTGTTGTTGTTGTTGTTGTTGTTGTTGTTGTTATATGGCCTGTCGTGATTGAGAAGTGGATCTTTGTAAGCCACATGCGTCTCATTAGAAGTATGTTGTTGAGCACCTCCTTGATTTTGATCAAGTATGTCTTGAATAACATGTTTGAGATGGATACAATTGTTGGTTGTATGTCCTCTTCCTCTATGATACTCACAAATGTTGGTGTCTTTCCAATAGTGAGGTTTTATTTGAGGTTCATAATCTCTTGTTGGTGGTAGAGTGATTTCATTATTGGCCAATAGCTTCCTTAATGTAGGCTCTTAGGACTCACCTAGCGGTGTGAACTTTCACCTTGGATTTGAGTTCTACCATGGTCTTGGCTCCTGAGAGAATGTTTTGTTGGGCGTAGTATTGTTTGCCTCTCCTTTGAGAGTGAATATTGGTTGTTGTTTGGGAGCTGCCACCTTGGCATCAACTACTCCATCATTGATGACATTTTTATTCTTAGTCTAAAACTTTGATTTGTCAATCGTGTAGTTGGAGGTAGTTGTGTCCTTGTATAACTTGATTTGCCCCTTGGCGATCATAGCTTTCTCGATGAACAATCCCATTTCAATGACCTTCGAAAATGAGGTAGGGCATTGAATTTGGATCTGGTAGCTTAGATCGGAGTTGAGGTTGTGGACAAACATCTCCATTAATTGCTTCTCAAGTACATCATATGAGCATTTGCTTGCTAGTTGTCTCCACCTTTGTAGGAAGGAGGTGAATGATTCGCCACTCTTTTGCTTGGTATTGCATAGGTCAAGCATGGAGACTTCATGTTTAATATTGTACGAGAAGTGTGTGTTGAATTTGTTGACTAACTCATCAAATGTTTTGATGCCCGGTGGGAGCTATGAGAACCACTCCATGGCTTGACTTCCTAGAGATCTAGGGAATAGTCTCATTAAGAAAGTCTCATTGTGAGCTACTTCCATGCATGCGGCGTTGAATTCCCTAATGTGATCTCTAGGGTCCCCTTTTCCTTTGTATTTGTCAAACTTAGGAACTTCAAATCAAAAGGGGAATGGTACCATGTTCAAACTCTTATCAAATGGGTATGGTGCAATATCTTCCAAGGAGTATGTTTTAGTGTTTGTACCCATCTTGAGATCCATCATTTGTTACATTAGACCCTTGATTTGTTTCCTCATTTCTTCCATAGGTATGTTTGGGTCTATGACTTTCTTTCCTTTGTCCTCACCGGTGTGGTGTTCATGATTATCCTCTATAGTCTCTTTGAGTTTTCTAAGATTGAAATTAGTGGGGAGCTTAAGTCCAAGATTTGCAAGATGAATAAAATACTTGTGAGGGTCCTCATGGAGCACTTTCTCTAGAAAGCATTGGAATTTCTGATCTTGGAGGTGTCCTTGATAATCTTCGTGAGAGATTTCCTCATCACTATCATGAGGGGTGACAATATGGTCAGATGACCCAGCCATTTCAAGTTGCTTTTGGTATTGAGATCTAGTAAGGACCATGCAAGGTGACGTGGGATGCGGTGGGATGAAACTAGAGATTTTGGCAAGATGCTGGTGGAGACTGCTAAGGATAGGATACTTATGACAAGATTTGGACAAGGGACCTTCCTAATCAATGTTTCCAAGTAAGACAGCCGATACAAGATGATAGCCACTAGTAAGGGTACTCGATACCTGTCTTACTATGTAGGGACTAGTCGTGCACCAAGACCACTAGCGAAGTTCTGCGACTTACTAGGGTTACTTGAATCCAAAATGATCTGAAAAAGGGGCCTATGCTAATCTGATATGGGATACTTTGACTTTGCCTAGGAAGACCTGGTAGAAGGTGGATGAGATGACCAACGAAAGAGAGGGTATGCTATGGAATGGATGGGAAAAAGTGACTATAAGGTGAAATTTGATCTCAAAATCCTGAACAAGACTAAAATGGGTACCTGAAAATGGCAAAATTTTCCTCTCAAAGATTGTGGAAGTACTCACTATTGTGCATGCATCGGAATAGATGCACAGCATAAACTGGTAAATGCATGAAAAGTTGGTACAGATGCACAATACTAGTAAATTTCAGATGCACAGCAATAGGTGGTAAAAGCACAGTAAGTCGGTATAGAAGCATAGCAAGTCAGTGCAAATGCGCGACAGAAAAGGATAAATGCACCGCTCTGGTTTTTTCGGTATTTTTGAAAATTTTTGGCAATTTTTCTGATGTTTTTGGTTTCTTTGGTTGCAAGGAGGTCTTTTTGATCTGATTTTCTTTTAGTTATGGCAAGAAGACACAACAAACACAAAGAATGTTTTCATGGTTTTTTTATTTTTTTTGTGATTTTTTGACTCTTTTTGGACTAAAAGAAAGCAAGTACAATCCTAGGTTTCAAAGGACAATATAAAACTAAATTCTCACTATCTCTAGTGAATCATCTTCAGGAGGTGATAATCACCCTTCCCTGCACCAGCTTATAGGGGTTTTTGGCCACTAAGACAAAGGTGTTTAATAAAGGCAACTGTTTGAGTGGTTATACATGCGGCAACACTACTCTTCATTATGGAGTCTCCCAGCCTACAAGGGTTGCACCTTGGAGGGTTTTGGGGGAGGTTGGCTGTCAGTATAACACAACTACACCTGTTGTTTTAAGATTTCGTTCCAAACACAATTTATTTATAGTGGATTGGTAGGGCTTGGCATTTAGCTTGCTACCACTTAGGGTTGTTCCTACTTGGATGGACGGTATCCAAGAGCAAGCCCCTCTAAAGGAAAAACACATGCGAAGATGATATGTCTGGCATTTTGGTCACCAAACATAGGGGAGAGCATAGGCCTGGTATCATTCCCAAAACATAGAAGACAGTGGTTCTTTTCCCCTAGTTAAAATGAGAAAAACTAGATGAGCTATCTACTTGGGCAAGCACATATATTTGTTAACTTTGAAGTGATAACAAGATAGCAATGGTTCAATTTTACCTAGATAGCAATGATGTGTTCAATTTTACCTAGATAGCAGTGATTTGTTAACTTTGAAGTGATAACAAGATAGCAATGAGTTTGTTAACTTTGAAGGATAGCAATATAGCAATGATTCAATGATATGCAAGATAGCAATGATTCAATTACCACCCTCCTAGTTAAGACTATGTGAGATTTGCATGAGCATCCATTTACTTTCCCATTAGAAATCAAAGTGTGAGTTAACAAGTGCAACTATATGATTCTAAACCAGTACCTAGCATGCAAACAGATCAAGAGTGTTCTTACAAAAAGATGTTAGTGTTAGCGAAAACTTCAAGGAAACCCTAAAAATTATTGCCTAGATCAGATGCGCAGCTTCAGAGCTTAAATGCACAGAAATAGAGCTCAGAAGCGCCGCAGTACATATGCACTAAGACAGAGGTCAAAAGAGCAGGAAAACAGTATATATGCGCCGAATTGACAGATGTGTCATATTAGAGGATAGATGCACTAGAATAGTCTGTATGCACCGAAAGAATGTATGTATTGGAATATACAACAAATACATGTTAGGATGTGTCAGATGCGCAGTTTCCTCCTATGTACGGCTTTCTAAAACACAAAAACTTAGTTTTTGGGTTAAAAATTGGGGCTAGACCCCACGGTGGGCACCAAAAATGTTAAGGAAAAATTGGATCTAAATGAATAATCAATATAATATATCAATAATACCCAAAACTCAATGAAATAATGAACAAAGGAGATCAATCAAACAAATAACAATACAATGCAAACCTCCTTTAATTCACAGCTTCCATTGATCGCCTATCACAAAAGATCTTGTCTATGAATATGGCCCTCAGAAGGTGCACTTCCTTGCTATGATTCCAAGATGTCAATTGGGAACGGCTATGATAGTATCACCATGAAGATGAGCTTCACAATAATGAAAGTAGTGTGTAGTAACAAGTTTGATTGCAACCAATGAAGGAATTGGTGCCAAAGGCGCGCTGTAATTCCTATAGAGTAAGTTTACTTAAAAGATTGGATGAATGAAATGGAAGAATAGGGTTCAATTTATAGACTTGTGAGGAAGATGATCAACGGTTGAGAAGAAATGAGAAGATCAATGGTATAGAAAATTTGAGGAACGTGCATGAATAAGAAGAAGACAAGTGTCACCCAAAAGCTGTTTTATTTGAGTTAACTACTTTCTTTTCTAAAGATAAGACATGCTTTTCATAAATTAGAAAGTTTTTTTTCTAATTTAAGAGATATTGATAAAAACAAGGTTGATTGAGTCAGTTAACTCAACTTGAGATTTGCTTTTGCATGATTTGAGAGAAATTAAATAATAAATTATTCAATTTTGTGTGCATGAAGAAGAAGACTTATTTTTAGAAGATTTGGAAGATATTTAGAAGAATATGAATCAAATAAATAAATTTGTTTATTTATTTATTGATAGAAGAATTAGAAGGGAATAAATATTAAGAATATTTATTTAGACTGAGTCATGTCATTTTTAGGTGTATACATAAGTAAACAATGATTGTGAAAATGTTAACACCATGAAAAGCACTTTTTTTTTTATAATGCACAGAAAGAAGAGAATAACAGAGCATGTGGGTCTTAATCACGGATTACACATGCCTTTTGTCTATTTTTTTTGGTTCCATAAAATGTGCTTGCGTATAACACAGCCGCCTTTTTTCATGCATGGAAATTTCTAATGCATTTTGCATCTAAAATTTATGCTTTTCTTTAAAAATTTAAGTGTTGTCTAAATTCTAAAATGACTACTATGACAAGATTTTCACTGTCCCTAAATTACTAAATACCCTATAACCAATACCCTCAACCCTAAACCCTATCCCTCAACCCTATACCTTAAAGCCTATATGCTAGACCCTCAACCATAGGCACTCATCTAGAGAGAGAGAGAGAGAGAGGGTAGGAGGTAAAGAGGGGAGTGAGAGAGAGAGATGAACAATAAGGAAGATGAATACGGTTTACTCTACCTCTCTAGTTCATGCCACCTAGAAAAACTAAAAAGTGAGATGAATAATAAGGAAGATGTGCTAGATTTGGTTCTAGGACTCTCCATTTCCACTTAATTCGGGATCACTTCACTATACATTGAAGGCAACTCTATGGTTATTTTTAATTCTATTTAAAAGCATGGATTCTAAAATTAGAAATTGGAAAAAAAGGAGAGACATGACCTCTCTTGGACTCTTTGGAGTCATATTCCATCATTATTACTATAGGGTAAAACAAGGTGGTGAATCATATTACCAAGTACCATGGTCTAATTGACCACCTTGAAAGAACCTTAATTAATAATAATGTTGAAACTATGACAATAGTATTTGCATACCTTTTCACACATTTCTCACCATTTTAACCTCATTAGCCCTTGTGTGTATTTTTCATGTTTTGAGCCTTTTGCCTAGCCTATGTTGTCTCGTAGTCATGTCATTTCCCCTTCCCCATTTTGTCTTACCCTTTTTTATGTTTCCTAAGTTATACTTTTAATTTAATTATTAGTCCCACCCCATATCCTAGCCTTTCCATTTATGTTTCCTAAGTTGTTGATCCTTTTCTCCATGTTTTCCCCTTAGTTTGCCACTCCTAGTTAAGTTTTCCATGTGAACCCCACCTATCTCCTTCCTAAAACATGGCTAAATGGTCAAATTTTCTACCAAAATAGTTATTTCTAAGTGTACACTTGTCCACTTGTGTGATACCCACCCATGTGTGTCGAACATTTTTTCACTAATAGACTGATCATTGTTTGACACTCCTTGATATTAGGTATTATGATTTTGGATTTATGATCTTATTGATAGATTATCTTAGACCTTGTTTTTGATAAGTGGAAAAATGGAGTTTGAAGGGGCCCCGAAACCATTTACAATAGGCTAACTAGCAACAAAAGATAATCCAAAGCACAAGAAAACCACAAAAATGTTGAACACCCAGAATACTGAGAGGGGGGTGAATCAATATTGTATTAAACCATTCACTTATTAAACCATTAATCCATTTGCCACATTTAACAGTAATAAAGCAAATCAAGCATAGAAAGCACAACCATAAACCATAACACATGAACACTAGGATTTTTATGTGGAAAACCAAAAAAGGGAAAAAACATGAAGAGTGTTAGCTCACAATATATTATGTAGTAACAATACCGAATTTCAAGAGGCTTATTGCTTGAGGGCTCACTACCTAGGGCTTACTTCCCTAAGGACTCACAATCTAAAAGGATGCTCATTGCCATAAGAAAAGAAGGAGAAAGAAGGGTGGCTCACTGCCAAAATGAACTGCTAAAATTACATCTACAAATGCATGGATATAGCTCCAATGATGTTCATAAAACTATCTCAAAACTCTTCATTCTGAACTACTCTGTTACACTGCTCTATTCTTACATGAAAATAAGATCTCTATTCTTCTGTACTTGTTGCCCTTACAAAATCGCAAACTTTTGCATGTCACACATACTCACATTCATATTCACATATCCTTACATCAAACATCAAAATGGATCTCATATATATCCGCAACATTTGCAATCTTCAAATACATCTTGAGTAACTTGGCAACTTAATCCTTTCACCAAAATACTTTGCAAACCAATTCAATACTTGAAACATATTCGTACATGTTGGCTTCAACTATAGAACCACTTAGTATATGATTCCAATCAATAGATCTTGCTGCACACATATTAAAGTATCAGGTCGGCCTCATACACAGACTATCATAGGTTCATTCTAACTGTCAAAACACAACTTTTGATGTAGACCACAAATATTTCTCAAAATCATAGATAAGACTCTTTAGGCATTCCCAAGCTTACCTTCAAAACTACATAGCATAATATAATTATGCGGTGAAATACAGACCATCAGAAGTTGTACTATGTTACTATCAAACACTGCCTAAGCAAGTATTGGTACTCAGAAGCTTATAACTGTTGGCAAGAGACACTTCTAGGCATGTCAGATGTTGTCATTGATGGAAACTTAATCTATCTTATACATCCACATTACATGTTTTGATCATACCAGAAGTCAAAGTACAAATTTGTCTAAGTCCAAATAGACAGGAGCAGGACATTTGACAGGGTTCAACACTTTGGTCCGAATTTCTCCACAGGTAATCATATTGTGCTACAAATCTAAGGGGGTGTTAAGGGATTTTAGGACTACCTAAATCCAAGGTTTTAGCCTCTGGTGATGAAGGGGTTGAAAGTTACAAGCATCTGAGTATTGGGCTTTGGTTAGACAGTTTAGTCTAGTGGAGAACAAGCTGACTTGGTGTTTAATCTTTGTACAGATTAGAAAAAGTTGTTGGTTAAGTAATTTGTGAGATTTAGTGGTGTTGGCTGACTTGTTAGGTGACTTGAATACATAGGTTTTGGTCTACATTTATGTTTGTACATGGATTCAGCCGACAGAACAATGATCTTAAAAAAGTTTGTAAGTCTTCTTGAGGCCGACTATAGTTGATGAGATCTCATGTTGCGAATAAATATAGTCGATAGGTTTGAGAATTTTGTTGTGTGAATGTGTGAATATGATGTGAGAGTTGCAAAGTGTGGTTGTACAAGTTCGAAGCAAAGAGATCTAAGGTTCAAATCATGGAAGAACAATGAAACAGGGCAGTGAGAGATGAAGTGTGTGAAGTCTGTATATTGAGCTTAACCAGAACTACAATATTGCATTGATAGGTGCTATTCTTCAGTTCAAACATTTTAGTGAACTTTTGTAATTGATCTTGTAGGTAGTGAGCCTCCTTTGAGCACTGAGCTCTGGGCAATGTGCCTGCAGGCATGTGCCTTCCCATTTTTAATACTTTTAACAGAGTATAAATTATTGTGGGTTAACCCCCACTGTGGTTTTTCCCTTAACTAAGTTTCCACGTAAAAATCCTAGTGTTCATGTGTGATGATCTTATTGTTACTTCTATTATGTTCTTTTTTCTTTCTTTTGAATGTATGTGGTAATTTTATAAAGGAACATAATAATAAGTTTTGCAGAACACTGATTCACCCCCCCTCTCAGTGTTCCTTAATTTCAACAATTGGTATCAGAGCTTGGTTCCTAGGAAGAAGTTTAACAGCTTGAGGAAGATCTGGGAAGGTATTTCAATGGGTTCATTCAGGTACTCTAATGGCATCAATGAACAACTTCAAGTTTCTTTAGAAGATCTTGATCAGTCCAAGAAGAAATCAAAGAACTGAAAGAAAACCTTAAAGATGCTGAGGATTTCATTCAAACCTTGAAAGGGCAACTAAGCAAATCTATGGAAAAAAGGAAGGAGCTACTTCAGTGGTTAGCAAACTAGAATGAAGACAATGAAATGGATGAGGCTCTAAAGGAGAAGACAAAGGAATGTGAGAAGCTGGCAAAAGAAGATGTTGTCCTAAAACATGAGATGGAATCTGGAGTAATGAGACTAACCAAGGAAATTGAGGAAAGGAATCTAAGACTAAGGAAACCTTGAATCAGTCACTAAAAGAAAGAATAGAAGAGTGTTGTAGATTGGACAGAATAATTGGCCATCTAGAGTCTAATCTACAAGAAACCAGGTGTAATGAAGAACAACTTGAAAGGCAAATTGTCATTCTCAAACATGACCTTGAAGCTACAAATGAATACAAAGAGAAGTTCAAGATAAGCTTAGCTAAACTTGAGGTAGTAGACATGATATTTCCATAGTCCATGATGATCAAATTGTAAGTTTCTAGAAAAAAAGCAACACAATTTTTCTAGAAACTTACAATTTAAACTTGAGGTGCTACTTGATAGTCAGAAGAAGACAGATGATAAGCATGGTCTGGGATATGAGAAAGGTGAAAGGTCTGGATCTAGTCAAAGAAATTTTGAAGCAAGAAATCAAAGAAGGAATCCTAGAAGGCCTTCGGTAAGACAACCTAATGCTCAAAGATATCCATCTTTCAATGGAAATTGTTTCAATTACAATAAATTTGGTCATAGAGCTACTCAATGAAGAAGTAGAGTGAATCCAAGTGGTCCATCCTTCTTCGTTCAATGCTTCAATTGTAAGAGGTATGGTCATACATCCAATGAATGCAGAAGTATGGTGATGAATAACTCTAACTACAGAGGAAATGTCAATTCTTTCAATGGCAAATGTTTTGCATGAAATAGATTTGGACACATGGCAAATCAATGCAGATCAAGGGGAAACCAAGTAAATGAGCAAAGGAATGTTGTGTGCTTTAATTGCAATAGATCCAGTCATATTGCAAGGTTTTGTAGAAGAAGGAATGATGATAGAAAAGGTCCAGTGAACAGAAACTAGAATATGCAGAAACAGGATAAAGGAAAGGGTAAAGTAGATGTGAATGAGATCCATAATGAAATGAACAAGACATGGGTGAAGAAAGGTGAATTGAATAATGGTGATGGGTCCACACCAGAATCTGGTGCTAATAATTCCTCTAAGAATTGAAATTGGAGCTCTAGCTCAGGGGGAGCTACATTGAAAAACTAATTCCCCCTGCCTGTAAGTGGGTGCCTGAATCTAGCATGATGAATGAAGGTAAAGAAGCCTATTGCAGATCCGTTGAAGCAAATTCTGGAAGAAAAGAAGTTAGTACAATTGATTGTGGAGTAATTGAAGATTGACTGTACTCAGAAAATAGTGTATCTAGAAGAGTTAGGGCAAAGAATTTATTACAATGATGAATTAGGTTTTGTGGAGCATAAAGGGTCATTCAATCGACATTTGAATCACTTTGTATTTGAAGAGAACAAGGAGAAGAGCACCTGGGCTGAGATTTCAAAGATTTGGAGTGCAAAAAGTGAATTCAATAGCCAACCCTAATCCCATGTAGAAAAAGGTATTTCTCTGCAAAGCTTTAAACTTGTAATCTTTTGAAATCGATACACCTCTGGTTGTGAATATTATTGAGTGAACTAGACCAAGGTTTAAGAAGCATTCTTTCAAGTCCACTGAAGTCAATCCGATGGGAGCATTTTCTAGACATTCCATATGGAGTTCTTCACATAGAGGATGTTAGGGGTTACATTCACGTGGCTCTAGAGGAGCTTAACAACTTAAGGTTTTGTTGATCTATTCATTAATCACTTAACAGAGGATGATTTTGAACTCAAACCAGAGTATAAATCCCTGAAAGATAAGAAATTCTTAAAATTTGCTGAGTTTTCGATATTCACAGAAGACAAGTGGGTTCGGTATGTCTTGAGCCATATCCATGATGAATTTATATGGCTGAACCATCCATTTAAGATCACAAAAGATGCAATGAGGGCAGTTACAGGGTTAAATTCAACTGACACTCTACCTCAGTTGAAGGCCATGAAGAATCAAGTAGTCACAGAGGCAACCAGATCAAAATTTGATAAGAGAGCTATGACTATAAATGATATAAAGGATCATGGGATTAGATTCACATATATGGTGATTGGATATAAGATATATCACTCAAGTAGAGAAAACTCAGTATCTAGAACAACCATTTATACTGCATATCAGATGGTAAAAGAAGGTGTAGACTATGATCTTTATGAACTAATGTAGAACCATCTTATGGAGAATTTAAGAAAAATAAAGAAGGACAAGAAGTACTCATTCAAATTTGGTATGCTAATTATATGTCTTTTCTTTTATTTCTTGAGTGAGCTCCCTAGAAAGAAGAATGTATATTGGTCTAATGACAAACTAGTAGAAATTCAAATTAGAAATTGTTTGAGTAGTTTGAGCAACTATGAGGCATAGAATACTGCACTTTGGAGATTCTTTAAGAATTTCTAGAGTGTGATGTAGGCTAGGGAAAGAATACCTAGTGTTGTGGTTGAAAAATACAAGGACACCATTTGTTTTATGGTTACTATTGATCAATGCCAGATGCAAGTAGTAGAGCCTAGAGTTGTGTGAATCATGTCCATGGGGTATGAAGTGGATGGACATGTATTGGAGTTGTATGCACATCATTTGTTGAGCCAGCCTAGGGATTCAACTAAGGAGAGATTTGGAACATATCAAGAGATTTCACAAAAATTGCATGTTGAATTCAAGGCTTCTAAAATCAAAAGAATTGTGAGAAAAGAAGTTGAGCAGTTGGCTGAGAATTTTGGCCTTACCAAGGAAGCTGTGAGACAACATAGGGAAAGGAGAGAGAAAGCTGAGAAGGATAGAGAATAGGAAAGTGATTCGGTATAATTCCCCTCTAAATCAAGAACTACAAGGAGTTCTGGTACAATCTCTAGTGCATCACCTTCTCCTATTACAAAGAAATTTAAAGAAAAACCTACCGGTAAGGAAGGAAAAAGAAAAAAGGTAATGGCCAAAAGGTCATATGTTAGTGTGGAGAAGGAGGATGAAGAAAAGACTGATTTAGATGATGAGGTTAAAGAGTTGAAGGCCTCAGGCACCAAGCCTTCTAAAGTATCAAAGGAAAAGCTCTCTGGAAGCATAAAGAAAGAAGAAGCATTAAGGACTACTCAAGACAAGCCCTCTTGAAGTGTAAGGGTAAGCAAAAGGCAAAAGACTGAGACACATGTTGAAAAATCTAACTTGTCAATTGAAGACATTGTGAATGCAGTAACTGTTCATGGGAATTTGAAGCCCATAATGGAATATTATGACAGCTTTGATGATGCTAACAAGAAAATCCTAGAAGATGCTACTGTAAAATACTTGAATGTATTCAAAAGAGCACTTGTGAAAATCCTGTCAGATATACCTAAGAGTCTAAGTGACATTCTAGAGATGAGAAAAGAAGCTGCCAAAGCAAAGGATTTGGAGTTAAGGAAACATGTGTTGTCTAGTCTGTGTCTAGTCATCTCTAGAAAGGAAGCAGATAAAATCTTCAAAGAAGTTGAAAATGAATTCAGAAGCAAACTTAATATGAACAAGCTAACGATTGGAGACACTGATGAAGTTGTCAAAGAAATAGAACAAATTCTAAGTGTCAGGGGAAATTATGTGTAAATATCAAAAGACATCAATAATACCCATAACTCAATGGAATATAGAAATAAAGAAGATCTAAAACAATGAACAATACCTCAACAAACCTCTTTACCTCATGGCTTCCATTGGCGGCCTATCACAAATGATCTTGTGTGCAAATATACCCTCAGAAGGTGCGCCTCCTTGCTATTCCAAGATGTCAAGTGAGAATGGCCATGATAGTTGATTGCAATGAAGATGAGCTTCACAATAATGGTGATGGTGATATGGTAATGGGTTGATCGCAAGTGAATGGAATTTTTGTAGAGTAACAATACTGAAAGCTTGGATGAGGAAATGGAAGAAGAGGGTTCAATTTATAGATTTTTGAGAGAGGAGATCAACAGTTGAGAAAGAATTAGAAGATCAACGATTGAGAAAGAATGAGAGAATGTGTACAAGTAGAGAGAAGACAAGTGTCACACAAAATCTATTTTGAGTTAACTGTTTTTTCTATTTATTGAAGACAAGATATGTTGTCATAAAATAGAAAGCTCTTTTCTATTTCAGGAGTTTTTTGGAATCAATTAGTTGACTCATGGTTTGCTTTTGCATGTTTTGAGAAGAATTAAATAATAAATTATTTAATTATGTGTGCATGAAGAAGAAGAATTATTTTTAGAAGATTATGGAGGATATTAGAATAATTAGAAGAAAGTAAATTAAATAAATAAATTTATTTAATTGTTTGTGCAAGATTTGGAAGAATAAATAAAATATCTGATTATATTTTATTTTTAGAGAATGAGAGGATTTAAATAAATTTGATTTATTTATTTAAATTTGGAAGAAGGATTGACTTAATTAAATAATTAAGAATTATTTAATTGTTTGGAAGAATTTGGAAGAATTAAATTAAATAAAGGATTTTATTTAATTTTGATTTTAGAAGAGGTAATTAAATATTTTGATATTTAATTACTTAGAGGAATATGAATGGAATAAATAAATTTATTTATTTATTTATTGATAGAAGAATTAGAATGAAATAAATATTAAAAATATGTATTTAGACAGAGTCGCATCATTTTTAAGTGTATACATTTTGCCCCTCTTTGATGCAATGCAGTTTATGGCATTACCTCAAAGAATAAATTCCTGATAATGATACATGCCCAAGTTTACCCTTGGTATAAGTTACAATGACAGGATGCCCCCTCAGGAGATTGGATGGGAATAAGGGAGAAGGATGTGAGACAGACAATCTCATGATGAAGAAGGCGAAAAACAGGCCAGAGTGAAGAAAAATAGGTCACGGTTCAGAGAAATGGGCATAAATGGGTCCAGGAAGTAGCCATAGTTGTGACAGCCAATTAGGGTTTGCTTGCTATATATAAGAGTTGGGTCCACAATCCTAGTCATTTGCACACTTGGCTTTTGTTGATTTATCCTTGAGAGCTTAGGAGAGCATAGCAGCGTAGAGCAGTCAGCATTGAGATGGATATTCTGCGTGAGTAGCACCTCTTTGAGTGAGTTTGACGATTTCATTGGCCTGCTAAGGCAGGACCACCGGTATGTAGCTCAAAAAATCCCACCTAGAGTCATTTTATAGTGCAATAAGTGCGAGGTAAAGTTTAACTAGGACAGATGCGCAAGTTCGCAGTTCAGTGCATATGCCATGCAAAACTGCACATATGATATTCTGCGGCACATTTAAGATATGAAACAATGCACACAAAAGTTCTGTGCATATACAGTATAGGTCGGCACATGCATCAAGAAGCAGCACATTTGATATGGGAATCAGTGCACGCATAAGTGTTGTGCATATACGGTATGGGTCGGTGCATGCATTAAGAAGCAACGCATTTGATATGGGATTGCACATATATGGTATGTGTCAGCACATTTACTAGAAGTCGCACATGTACCTTCTAGTTCGACGCATATGCTTGAGATAGTCAGTTTACTTAACAAAATTGACTCAATTGGCATCCTGTTCGATGCGTCAATCGATAAGCGATCTCTGAGATTGCAGGAATCTAGTCAAGAGATGTTGTATGTTGGTTTAATCAATTTGTTTAGGTTAAGTAAATGATATGATGCTTTAGATACATTGAGCAGGTTTGCAATTTAGGTTGACGCACTATTTTACTTGATTGCAGGAGGACATTCGAGATGTTCTTATGTCAAGGGAGTAATTTCCATTACCAATGTTGCAGCGCTACATGCTCACTGAGATGGATCAGGAGGCTCTTGGTGCAATGGGGTTGGATTATGTGTGCTTCATGCTAGAGGTTCATGTGAACCTCGGTCTATTGACTACTACTATGCAGCGATTTCATAGCGAGGATGGGACTTTTCACTTGCTGACTGGTGAGATGACGTTCACTCTAGAGGATGTCTACAAGATCTTGCACTTGCCGGTTCAGGGTGAGTTGGTAGAGTACGATCCTCAGCAGGATGCAGGATTGGTAGAGTGTAGGCAGGTTTTTGATGACCCTGAGTTAGAGGCTCCAGTCATCTCTTAGCAAGATATGCATGATTATTATGACTACTTCCTAGGGATAGTGGCAGGGCTGATCAGAGGCATTGTATGCCCCGATAGGAGGTCGTATGGGTTCCCAATTGGATGGGGATGGATCATGGAGCAGATGATGATAGAGGGCACCCGCTATGCATGGGGTGTCTACATCTTGGCACACTTATATCAGGATATGCATCAGGTGGTATACCACAAGGGTGCTAGCTTGTCATTAAGGGTCTCTCTTTTATAGTTTTGGCTCTGGGAGCATATTGCTATCACTCAGCCAATGTGTGTCTTTTCTAGGTAGAGGGGCGAGCCCTATAGTTATGGATATGCAGGAGTTATTTCCCAGCACAAGCTGGGAAAGCTTTCGTATTGGAGGCATGCGTTGGATAATGTGGATAGCATTATTTGGTGCCCCTACCAAGAGTGTGAGCACTGGGACGATGAGAATGACGAACTGCCATACTACTTTTAGACGCAGTAGCTCATTGGCAGGACACACTTTATTTTGGAGAGACAGATTGTGAGCAAGGTGCGGAGATAGTTTGGCAGGAGACAGGGCATGCCCCAGGGACAGGCCCACTTTACATGCACACATGCTAAGACATTGATGGGCTCCAATGGCTTCTTATGAGGAGGCGTTGGCAAAGTTCCAGCAGACGCCTTATGTTGCTTGGCCTATGAGGAGGGAGGTGGAAGATGCAGGGATGACTCCAGATTATGAGGAGTGGTTCACAGTTCATCCTTTTCTGAGGTACTCAGGACCTAGAGAGTTGGTTCCTTGCATAGACAAGGAGGATTCAGACAATGAGGCTAGGGAGGGAGGGAGGAGGAGGAGATGGAGGAGGCATAGAGGAGGATGGAGAGATGGAGGTGATGGAGGAGAGGGGAGAGATGGAGGAGGTGGAGGAGGAGGACGGGGAGATAGAGGTGATGGAGGAGAGGGGGGAGATAGGGGGTGGAGGAGGTGGTGGAGGAGGTAGATAGAGGCAGAGGAGGAGAGATGGGGAGGGACCCTCCCAACAGCAGCAGGTAGTGCAACCACAGGTTGCACCATAGGTACAGGTTGGTCAGCAGATTGATCAGCAGGGATAGATGTCACCACCACAGTAGGTGCCCCAGTAGGTAGATCACCAGTAGGTTCCTCAGGCTCCTCCACCTAGCTAGCAACAACATGCCATTGCTACTTTGCAGGGTTAGATTCGATAGCTGAAGGCACATCTTCGAGTAGCAGAGTCTCAGAGGGAGTCAGATGCATGAGTTTTATCTGGGGTTGTCACTGAGTGGGATGCAGCAGAGGTGAGGGTGCGGGCCCTGAGACAAGAGAGAGACGTAGCTATGACAGCCTTGGGCACATATGGGACCACAACATTTTTGGTGACATAGGTACAATAGGCACAGGTGCAGCTTGCATAGGTACATGTAGAGCTATTGAGGGTGCAAGCCCAGACTCAATATTATAGGGGTCTTTACCACGATGCAGTACCAGTAGATCAGAGGGCACCTAGCTTTAGGAGCCAGTCAGTGGCAGGTACTTCCCAGAGAGAAGGGGGGTCACGGTCTGTAGTTTCGGTGAGGGGCCCACAGTAGTCTGGAACTAGCAGAGGGGAGGATAGTACAAGGAGCAGTGGTTCATGACCGCAAGGGTAGCCCATAGTGGCACTTGTACAGATTTTTTGCTTGCGTATACATTTTCTTTTTTGATGGCTTAGATAGCCTGATATGTATATGCATCATTTTTGTACCAAGACATGTATCACTATTTATGTGGTGCATACACTATATATGACATTGACTCAGAGATGGACCTTTGATATTGTACATTTGGACATGTTTTATTTGATATATATATGATGATGTAGCTATTGATGATCTATATATGTAGTTGCTTATGCTATATGTCATGGATGCACTTTATCCTTATGATGCTTTTATATGTGATACACATGTTTACTTATGTCTTTATGATGCTATCTGACGTTTATGACACTATGATGCTTTATGAGATACAATTCTAGGACTCTTTGATATGATTACGATCTAATGCAGACTTGGATGATTTCTGATATGCACTTAATATGTAAATGCAAATGGTATCTATATGATTATGTAATTTATGTGATGCACTTATCT
Organism: Cunninghamia lanceolata; assembly: GCA_027924645.1. Taxonomy (NCBI): domain Eukaryota; kingdom Viridiplantae; phylum Streptophyta; class Pinopsida; order Cupressales; family Cupressaceae; genus Cunninghamia; species Cunninghamia lanceolata. Next base: position 6,434,288 of record BSBN01000828.1, read on the forward strand.
ATGTTTTTTATTTTTTCTATTGACACTATGTTATGATGCAAATGTATATGGATGACCTAATGGACTTATTATGTATGCAAATGATTTAATCATGTAAATGACTATCTCATGTGATATGACATGCAAACTATATGCTATGTTTTTGTATGTCCAAATGTACTCAATCGTCACAGAAATGACACAATGATAGATAGAAGATGGACTTGATAGAAGAATGACTCGACATAAGGACTGACAAACTTTTATTTGTATTGATACTCTGCACAGAATTATTATTGCACGAATAGTATGTGAAATGCAATTGGATATGGATATGGATATGAGATGCAATTGGATACATTATGCATATGGACATCTTGATGTTGCAAGTATTTTAAAGTGCGTATTTCATCATTGGGCATTTAAAATGTTGTAAGAAAATACAAGCATCTAGGTATAATTGAACCAAGATGACCTGAGTATTGCTTACATGGAATTTGATTTAGCAAGTTAATACAAGCATCTAGTCAAAGTTGAATCTAGATGACCTGAGTGTCTCTTGTGTAACAACAGACAAGGATTGCCCCCGTTCATGCTAGACCTCTAATGTCCTCGATGATCTTTTGCTGATCATTTTGTTAGACAAGGCTTCACATTAGTAAAGATTAATTGACAAACAACAGACAAATAAAATGATTATGCCCCCATCATAGCATCTCTAGCTTTAGGCATCCTTGAGTAGCATAGGAAGACATAAAAATGAAAATCAAGACCCTGTAAGTTAACCTGATCAAACACAAAAGCATTCTTACATTTAGGTGTGTTATTCTTGCCATAATTTAGATAGAATCAGTTTAAGTGTTTTAGGTACTTGTTTGCTTTGCATTGAATAGGTTGGTGTCCTGCGTCAAGATTTTTGTTTGAAAGCGGGTTTTGCTTGTGCTTGCATGCATGTCTGGTAAAACAGGCCTTAAGGGGCTGACCTAGTGCCTCAGGGGTGCACTAACAATGGCCTTGCCTACGTGACGATGTAGAGACAACATAGTTTGGGGTTGACCCTATGATACCAACGACAAATGCTATGCTAGGCTGACACTGTGGATATGGTACTGGATAAAACCTTAGTTGGATAGGGCGACGAGAGAGATAGAGTATCAAGCCATGATAGGTTATCATTAGATCACACAAGGTGATTTATTGTGGAGCAGATATGGATCAGATGAGAAATGATGGTAGGAAGAATGGACACAAGGTGATTGGTTTCCCAAAGATGGAGGAGGCGGTTCATCACAAGCAGCACCTATTTACCAGGTTTTCACAACTTGCTTTTATTTGCATGAAAGCTAGAAGTACACATGACCCCTGTTTTCCATGTTTTCATCATGGTGCCTATCCAAGGCACTTGTTTTCTAGGTTTTCACCAGAGGATGATTTTTTTGTTGTTTTTCCATTTTTTTCTTTTTTTTCTTTTTTCTGATTTTTTTTCTTTTTTTGTTTTTTTCTAATTTTTTGATTTTTTTTCTTTTTATGCCCCCTTACATTGGGGTTCTCTTAGGTATAGAACTGGCAAAGATGCATACTGTTGATTGGGTCATCGAATAGCTCACCCTCTGATGTTGCTAACTAACATGCCCCCAATCCATAGGCAGCAATAATGACATAAGGACCAAGCCAGTTGAGCTCAAATTTACCTTTATTTTCTTGATCCTGTTGATTGCGGGGATTTTCCTTGAGTACTAGATCACCAAAATTGAAGACCCTTGGATGGACCTTGTGATTGTAGCTTCGTGACATTCTCTGTTGATATGCCTTGAGATGGTTAAAGGCATTCTGTCTCTTTTCCTCTAGCAGTTCTAGTTCTTGTAATCTAGAAACTTTGTAGTCTTCATCAGTAATGAGACCTTTTAACGACACCCTTAGGGAAGGTAACTCAACCTCAATGGGAAGAATGGCTTTTGATCCATAGACAAGGGTGTAAGGGGTAGCACATGTGGGAGTACGTATACTGGTTTGATAGGCCCATAGAGCGGGATTCAGCTATATGTGCCAATCACGGCCAGCATTGTTGACTGTCTTTTTGAGGATTTTCAAAATTGTTTTGTTGGATGCTTCTGCTTGGCCATTTCTTTGTGGATAGTAGGGGGTGGAGAAATGGTGTTGGATTTTGAATTTGTCACAAAGCTCTTGGACATTCTGGTTCTTGAAAGGTCTTCCATTATCTGTGACAATGGATGAGGGAACTCCATATCTGTAGATGAGGTAATTGAGGATGAATAAAGCAATCTATTTGCCTGTGACATTGGTGAGGGGAATGGCTTCAATCCATTTGGTAAAATATTTAGTGGCTGTTATTATGAACTTGTGGCTGTTGGATGATGGCGGGTGAATTTTTCCCACAAGGTCGAGTCCCCATTGACAAAAAGGCCAAGGTGTTGTTAAAGGTCGAAGCTCTTGAGCTAGTGCATGTATATGGCATTGCTTGCATTTTTTCATAAACTGATATGAATTTATTTCCATGTTCGGCTAATAGTATCCCAAACACATGAGTTTCTTAGCTAAAGAAGGACCGCTAGAGTGTGTTTCACAAATTCCTTCGTGTACATCTCGTAAGGCAGTTTGAGATTCTTCCCATTCTAAACATCAGAGTAGAGTACCATCCAAACCTTGGTGGTATAGGGTGTCAACAATAATGGTATAATGAGAGGTTTGGTGAATGAAAGTTTGGCATTGGTTAGAAGACAAGTTAGGCGGTAGGGTGTTATCCTTGAGGTAAGTGTAGATTTTGCCATACCAAGGTGAATCAAATCTGACTAAGAGGTATATGGAGTGGGTTTAAGGAAGATCATAAGCTGGTTGCATAACTATTTCAACCAAGAACTCATACCATGACTCATTCCCTGGGATCTCAAGGAGCGAGGCAATGGTTGCCATAGAATCTGCTTCTTTGTTTTCAATGCGAGGTATCTGTTCAAAGGAGATTATCACAAAGTATTTTTTTAGTCATCAACCATGCGCTTGTATGGGATAAGCTTGTCATCTTTGGTTTGATAGTCATTGTTGACTTGATTGATTACCAGTTGAGAGTCACCATAGACATGTAGTTCCTTTATTTTCCATTCTACTGCCATTTTGAGACCAATGACCAAGGCTTCATACTCTTCCATATCGTTTGTGCATGGGAAAAGCAGATGATAAGACTTAGGTATGGTGTCGCCATGAGGAGTGACCAATAGGATTCTTGCCCCCGATCCATGGTTTTGTATAGGATCCATCAAAATAGAGCTTCCATGAGTGTGTTGTGATACTAAATATGGCTTCATCGAGAAACTTGAATGTCATTGGTGTGGTATCCTGCAATGGTGCTTCTGCTAACTGATATGCAATGATTTAACCTTTGATAGCCTTATGTTCTACATACTCAATGTCATATTCACTTAGGAGAATTACCCATTTAGCTAGGCAACCTGTGAGAGCTGCTTTGCTTAAGAGGTATTTCAGTGGATCTATCTTTGCAATAAGCTTGACTGGATGTGCTAGCATGTAATGTCATAGTTTTTGGGAAGCAAAAACCACAGCAAGACAAGATCTTTCTATTTGAGAATATTGTAGTTCGTAGCCTACTAATGTGTGACTGATGTAGTAGATAGCCCACTCTTTGCCTTCATAATCTTGTTGTGCTAATAGGGCACCCAAAGTTGTTTGTGTAGCAGATATGTAAAGCAATAGTGGTTTTCCTTGTATATGAAGCATTAGAATAGGAGGGTTCATGAGGTATTCCTTTAGTTTTCCAAATGCTTCTTCACACTTCTCATCCCATTTGAATGGAATGTTTTTATGTAAGAGATGACTGAAAGGTTGGCACTTGTCTGCTAGTTGTGATATGAACCGACGGATTGCTTGTAACTTACCTTGTAGAGACCACAATTGAGTGATGTTCTTAGGCGGTGGCATTTCCATGATAGCCTTGACTTTGGCAGGATCAACTTCTATTCCATTTCCTGATACAATGAAGCCTAAGAGCTTTCCTGAGGTGACTCCAAACACACATTTCTTCGGGTTCAACCTGACTTTGAATTGTTCTAATCTCTAAAAGACCTTTTCTAGTACATCCAGGTGAGATTCTCTTATGAGTGACTTTGCAAGGATATCATCTACATAGTCCTCCATTGTGACGTGCATCATGTCATGAAAGATAGTGGTCGTAGCACGTTGATATGTTGCACCTACGTTTTTTAACCCAAATGGCATAACGTTCCAATAGAAGGTACCCCATGGACAAGTGAAAGCTATTTTGTGTTGATCTTCTAGTGTTATCTTGATTTTATTGTACCTGGAGAAGCCATCCATTAGAGAAAGCATGGTGTGTCCAGCTGTTAAGTCGACTATGATATCAATATTAGGCAACGGAAAGTCATCCTTGTGGAAAGATTTGTTTAGATCTCATAAATCATTGCATAATCTGACTCTGCCATCAGGTTTGGATACTAGCACTATGTTGGATACCCACTCTGGATAGTCTATTGCTCTGATGAATCCTACATCTGGCAATTTCTTAAGTTCTTCTTTCACTAATAGTGTAATGTGTGGATGCATCTTTCTAAGATTCTGCTTGACTGGTTTGACCCCTAGATCTAGTGGAAGATGATGTAGAATCAAATTTGGATCCAAACTGGGCATATCTGCATATGACCAAGCAAAATTGACTTTCTTTCTCTTGAAAAATGGTATAAACTTTGTCTTTTCTAGAGAAGTTAGAGACTTTGCAAAGTGAATGATCTTAGGTTGTTCCTCTGTTCCAATATTGACAGGTTCTGTAGGTTCCACAACAATCTGAGACTTTTCCTAATGAATGTTGGTGGGGAGAGTGTCAAGCCTTCCATCATTAGGTACCACATTTGGGTTTTCACCATCAGATGTGTCCTTTCTTTTTACTATTTTGGGATCTGATACTGTTGCAGACTAGTTTTCACCACCAGATCCATTTTTTATTTTTATGTTTTTACGACTAGAAGGCTTGGCACCCTCTCCAAAATAAGCTACGGTGTTGAGTTCAATGGAAAAACCAACTTTATGATCTCCTACAGGTAGGTGGTCCCTAAGTTCCATGTAGTCAATATAGGCATCATCATTTTGGAACATGTCTAGTTGTGGGGTTCCATGTAAATCCTAGTTGATAAGTTCAGGATGTACAAGGGGAAGGGAATCAGAAGATAGATCTAATTCATTGATAGTTTGGATGGATACATGGTTAGGATTCAGTTTGGCAGGGATAGGATCCAAGATGGTACTTTCCTCCAAATTGTTCATCACGATGGAACTCTAACCTTCCTTGAGAGTTACACTCTTAGGAGTTGGCGAATCACACTCTAATGGTCTACACATTAGCGTTTGTCCCTCACAATAGGGGCTATAGGTTTGAATGGTGTCAACTCCTTTATCCTCATAGGAGTGCTTTGTGAGTTCTTCCCACTCATACTCATTAGAGTCTGTGTCACTGTCTTCTTGTAGGGCATGGATCTATTCTACAAAACAAGCATTGGCCTTAGCTTTGCCTTTGTCCTTGTATCCTAACCCTTTTGTATTTCTTGCCAATGAGGATGAAGAGGGTGGGATGGGTTCTATTATTCCTTCTTTTCTTAGGCCAATGGGACCTTTTCTATCATAACCCATTATGTGTAGGATAGACTCACCTCGCCCAAAGATTTATGTAGGAAGCTTAGGTGGTTCTTGTTGTGTGTTATATTCTTCTATGTAGAGCCATGATAAGACATCTCTTTCTTCTATTTCATTTGATAGGGTCCCCCATTTCACAAAGGGAGCTGTAGGAACTTTGGGAGGAGCGGAAGGTTTAGGAATGCATTTAGGTGTAGGTCGGCCAAAGGATCTTAGAGATAGAGGTAATTTTGAAAGGAAGCTAGGTGTGCGGAAAACACTTCCTACACTAATATTTTGAGGAGAGGGCTATGCAAATTCAACTTTATCCTAACTATTATAGCAATGTTAAACCATTAACATGAGATATTGCAGTAAAACACAAGAACCAGAAAGAAGACAGAGGAAGAGAGACAAGATATACGTGGGGAAAACCCTTACAGGTGAAAAACCCCACACTCCAAAACATAGCTCAAATGTATTACAGTAAACAATAATAGATCACAATATAGTTTCAGAGCCAATGCTCTTTTAGGAGTCTTCGAATGTCGAATATGGCGATATTCCGGTAGCATAATAGTACTCATACAAAAGTTATCTATCTCCCATCCAAGCACCTATTTATATAGAGTTGACAAGGCAAATATGGAACCTTCTAGAGATGGGTGTCCATCTTGGACTCATGCCCCAAAACCCACGCCTAAGGACACTTGTCCAACATACCATCCCGAAGTGGGCACCTGGTCCTAAGATAGGTTATGACAGATGCTCTTACACACCTTACAGCTGTCATAGAATCCGTCATACACTGACTAAAAATATCATATTCCTCTTACATGTCATAGCCTCCCTTGACTGCCCAAGGATGCCTTTCTCTCATGCAGAGATACTCACCAACACTTGTCATTAATTAAAAATCATTTGAGGTTTTGGGGGCGTTGCCCCCGAGCCCCCATGAGGGTGCTGCCCCTCGACCCTGCCTTGTACAGCGACAGGGAGCACGCCAAGGGCGCTACCCCTGGACCCCGCAAGGGGCTATGCCCCTTGACTTTGTCTTGGGGGCGCTGCCCCCAAACCCCCGTTAATTATTCAAGGGGGAAACCGCAGCTGCCAAAGTCACCAAAATTTACCCTGCTACATATACACAAGGTGCTGACTATTCTAACTCAACATGGGATAAATAAATACAACATTAGGAATTTGCAAAGGTTGAGACACCTTAATTCCCAACAAATTTGGCTAAGTTGAGGCTGTGCTCGATGGAATATTCTCCTACTGTTGTTTCTTTGATTGGTGATTTTCTACTCTTTAGGTCTAGACGAGGAAGCTTCAGAGATAGAACCCTTCTATAAGATGGGGGATATAGAGGCTCTATTGTTGGGAATGATGCAATTAGGATTTGAGTGGATGGTGTTGTAGTACTGGAAAGGATCGAGATCACCTTGGATGGTGATTTGTTTTCTGTCATGAGGAAATTTGATGCATTGGTGGTAGGTAGAAGGCATAGCATGCATGGCATGAATCCAAGGTCTACCTAGGAGGATATTATAGGCTAGCTCTCTATCTAGGACTTGGCAAACAATGTCCTTTATAACTGGTCCCACTTGTATTGGTAATATCACTATTCCTTTGGTAGTTCTTTCCTCTTCATCATAGGATTTAATGGTGATCTTTTTCCTAGGATCCACCACAGTTTCAAAGAACCCTAATGTAAGGACTAGCTTGATTGTGCAAATATTTAAACCGGCTCCTCCATCAATAAGAACTCTTTTGATACTGTGTCTAGGAATGAATGTGACGATATGCAAGGGTGTGTTATGGGGTTGAGACACTGAGAGATCTTCTTGTTTAGTAAATGAGATGGTGCCTAAGGAGGTTAGATTTCCTACCATGGCTTGAAACTTCTCTTGGGCCAGGTTCGTGGGCACAGTTGTTTCCACTAGGGCTTTATCAAGAATTTCCTTGTGGGAAGGAGACAGACCCAACAACTCTAAGATAGATATGTGGGCAAGAGTTTTCCAAAGTTGGTCTATGACACTGTATGTATGGGGATTAGGGAAGGTGATGACCATGGAGGAAGTGTATTTAACGTGACTTTACCACTACAAGTGATGATACTGCAATCAGGTTTGTTGGGTCCTGATTGTTGGTTGGGTGTGACCATATTGATTTGTGGGATGTGTTTCGATATGCAGTTGATGGTATAATCAAATGGAACACTTATGTAGTTGGCATTATTGTTTCCATTGTTTTGGTTTTGCCTGTTGCAGTTGTTATTGTTGTTGTTGTTGTATGGCCTGTCATGATTGAGAAGTGGATCCTTGTATGCCACATGTGTCTCATTTGAGGTATGTTATTGAGTGCTTTCCTGCTTTTGGTCAAGTATGTCTTGAATGACGTGTTTGAGATGGATAAAGTTGTTGGTCATGTGGCCTCTTCCTCTATGGTATTTGCAGAAGTCTCTATCTTTCCAATAGTGAGGTTTTATTTGAGATTCATAGTCGCTAGTTGGTGGAAGAGTGATGTCATTGTTGGCCAATAGCTTTCTTAACACAGATTCTTGGGACTCCCTTAGTGATGTGAATTTTCACCTAGGGTTGGAGTTGAACCATGGTTTTGGTTCACGAGAGGTCTTATTTTGCGGAACATTGCTTGCTTCTCCTTTGAGAGTGAATATTGGTTGTTGTTTGGGAGCCGCCGCTTTGGCATCAACTACTCCATCATTGATGACGTTTTTGTTCTTTGTCCAAAACTTTGATTTGTCAATGGTGTAATTAGAGTTAGGAGTGTCCTTGTACAATTTTATTTGCCCCTTGGCGATCATAGCTTTCTCGATAAATAGCCCCATCTCAATGACTTTCGAAAATGAGGTAGGGCATTGAATTTGTATTTGGTAGCTTAGATCAGAGTTAAGGTTGTGGACAAACATCTCTGTCATTTGCTTCTCAGGTACGTCATATGGGCATTTGCTTGCGAGTTGTCTCCACCTTTGTAAGAAGGAGGCGAAGGATTCACCACCTTTTTGCTGTGTTGCATAGGTCAAGCATGGAGACTTCGTGTTCAATGTTGTAAGAGAAGTGTGTGACAAATTTGTTTACTAACTCATCAAAAGTTTTGATACCCAATGGGAGTCATGAGAACTATTCCATGGATTGGCCACCTAGAGATCTAGGGAATAGTCTCATTAAGAAAGTTTCATTGTGAGCTACTTCCATGCATGCGGCATTAAATTCCCTAATGTGATCTCTTAGGTCCCCTTTTCCTTTGTATTTTTCAAACTTAGGTACTTTGAACTGAAAGGGGAAGGGTACAATGTTCAAGCTTTTGTCAAAGGAATACGGTGCAATGTCTTCCAAGGAATATGTTTTAGTGGGTGGACCCGCTTTGAGATCTGTCATTTGTTGCGTTAAGGTCTCGATTTGTTTCCTCATTTCTTCCATAGGTATGCTTGGGTCTGTGACTTTCCTTTGTCCTCAATAGTGTGTTTTTCAAGAGTTTCCTCTACGGTCTCTTTCAGTTTGTTGAGATAAAAGTCTGAGGGAAGTTTAAGTCCTAGATTTTCAAGATACAGGAAGTACTTGTGAGGGTCCTCAAGGAGCACTTTTTCTAGCATGCATTGAAATTTTTGATCTTGGAGGGTTCCTTGGTATTCTTCATGAGAAATTTCCTCATCACTATTGTGGGGAGTGACCATGGGGTTTGATGATCTGGCTATTTCAAATTGTTTTTGGTATTGAGATCTAGTTAAAACCATGTGAGGCGACGTAGGAAGACGTGGGATGAAACTAGAGATTTTGGAAAGGTGTTGTTGGAGATTGTTGAGAAGAGGATACCTGTGAGGAGATTTGAACAAGGGACTCTTTTGATCAATGATTCCAAGTTGGTTGACACAAGACAATAGCCAGGAGTAAGGGTATCTGGTACTCGTTTACTATGTAAAGACTAGTCTAGCACCAAGACCACTAGCGAAGTTCTATGAACTACTAGGTTTACTCGAATCTGGAATGATCTGAAAAGGGGCTTGCACTAATCTGATATGGGACTCTAATTTTGTTTTTGGAAAGACTTGGTATAAAGTGGATGAGATGACCAATGAAAGAGAGGGTATGCTATGAAAATGGATGAAAAAGGTGACTGCACGGTAAATCTGATCTCAGAAACTGGTATAAGGTTGAAATGGGTATCTGGAAAACCTAAAAAAATTTTCTGAAAAGGTACGGAAATGCTCACTGTCAGGGATGCGCAAGAACATAAGTGCTAAAATAGCGGATAAAAGTGTAGAAAGTTAGGATGTAAGCGTAGTTTTGGTGAAGTTTGAAAGCATAGTAATAGATGATAGATGCACAACAAGTTGCAATGTATGTGCAGCAAGTCGAGGTATATGCGTAGCTCTGCAGGACATATGCGTTGTTCTGGTTTTCTGGACTGTTTTTGTAATTTTTGGCATGTTTTTCAATGTTTTTGGTTTCTCAGTTGCAAATTGGTGTTTTTGTTCTAATTTTCTCAATTATGACAAGTAAAACACAACAAACACAAAGAAGTTTTCATGATTTTTTAAATTTTTTTGTAATTTTTGGACTCTTTTTGACACAAAACAAGTACAATCCTAGGTTGGCAAAGACAATATTTGTTGAGTCCCCTAGCTGTGCCTATTCAAATCAGATAGCTTCAAGATCTTGGTAGCACCAGCTCCTCTCCACGGCACTCACTTCTCATGCATACCAAGATCTGAGTTTCCCAAGGCTCGTACCCCCACCGAACCTTAGGATTGCCTTTGCTATCTCTACTAAGAACCACATGAATCGGGGCGGCTTCAAAGGTCCCACCTTTTGTGCCAACAAATAGAAGGATTTTGGTATACTAAAAAAAAGGATGACTAGTAAGGGCAATCGTTTGAGTGGTTATACATGTGGCAGCGCTACTCTCCATTATGGAGTCTCCCAACCTTCAAGGGTTATGCCATGAAGGATTTTGGGGGAAGTTGGTTGTCGGTATAACACAATAGTACTCATTGCTTGAAGCTTTCGCTCCAAACAAAATTTATTTATAGTGGCTTGACAAGGCTTGGCTTTAGCCTGTTACCACTTAAGGTCGTTCCCCAAGGACGAACATGTATCCAAGGGCAAGCCTCTCTAAAGGTTCAACACAAGTGAAAATGATATGTCTGGCATTCTGATCACCCAAGATAGGAGAGAGCATAGGCCTGGTATCATTCCCAAAAACATGAAGGACACTTGTTCTTTTCCCCCTAGTTAAAATGAAAAAGACTATTTGAGCTATCTACTTGGGCACACACACAAGTTGTTAACTTTGAAAAGCAAGATAGCAATGGTTCATTTTTATCCTCCTAGCATTGTCACTAGATTCAATTTGTAGATGCAACAAGATTCTAGTTACTTCCTTCCTAATTAGAACTATGTGAGATTTTCATGAGCATTTGATTACTATCCATTAGAAAAGATGATGTGTTCTAACAATGCAACTAGAATGACTAAACCAACTCCTAATCCTACAAACAGATGAGAGAATATCCCTACGAAAAAGTGTCAATCGTTAGCAAAATCTATAGAAAATATTCTAAAAATCACTACTCAGAATAGATGCATAGAAACAAAGCATGAATGTGCAAAAGCAGAGAGCAAAAGTACAGGAAAATCAGAAGCGCAGAAATAGAAAGCAAAAGCACTAAAACAAAGGATATATGTGCTGGAATATTAGATGCACCATAACAGAAGGTGTATGTGCAGTTACAGAGGTCAAATGTGCTGATAGATCACATGCACCAGAACAGAGCTCAGATGCATGACAGAATGGGTCAGATGCACCAAATCCTCCTGTGTACGGAACTTGTGCACAGAAAACTCAATTTTTAGGTTAAATCGGGGTAGGGCCCCACGGTGGGCGCCAAAAAATGTTAGGGAAAATTATGCGTAAATATCAAAAGACATCAATAATACCCATAACTCAATGGAATATAGAAATAATGAAGATCTAAAACAACGAACAATACCTCAACAAACCTCTTTACCTCATGGCTTCCATTGGCAGCCTATCGTAAATGATCTTGTGTGCGAATATGCCCTCAGAAGATGTGCCTCCTTGCTATTCCAAGATGTCAAGTGAGAATGGCCATGATAGTTGATTGCAATGAAGATGAGCTTCACAACAATGGTGATGGTGATATGGTAACAAGTTGATCGCAAGCGAATGGAATTTTTGGAGAGTAACAATACTGAAAGCTTGGATGAGGAAATGGAAGAAGAGGGTTCAATTTATAGACTTGTGAGAGAGGAGATCAATGGTTGAGAAAGAATGAGAGAATGTGTGAGAGTAGAGAGAAGACAAGTGTCACACTAAAGCTATTTTGAGTTAACTGATTTACTATTTATTAAAGACAAGATATGCTATCATAAAATAGAAAGCTCTTTTCTATTTCAAGAGTTTTTTGGAATCAATTAGTTGACTCATGGTTTGCTTTTGCATGTTTTGAGAAGAATTAAATAATAAATTATTTAATTATGTGTGCATGAAGAAGAAGAATTATTTTTAGAAGATTCTGGAAGATATTAGAAGAATTAGAAGAAAATAAATTAAATAAATAAATTTATTTAATTGTTTGTGCAAGATTTGGAAGAATAAATAAAATATCCGATTATATTAAATATTTTTAGAGAATGAGAGGATTTAAATAAATTTTATTTATTTATTTAAATTTGGAAGAAGGATTGACTTAATTAAATAATTAAGAATTATTTAATTGTTTGGAAGAATTTGGAAGAATCAATTTAAATAAAGGATTTTATTTAATTTTGATTTTAGAAGAGGTAATTAAATATTTTCATATTTAATTACTTAGAGGAATATGAATGGAATAAATAAATTTATTTATTTATTTATTGATAGAAGAATTAGAATGAAATAAATATTAAAAATATTTATTTAGACAGAGTCGCATCATTTTTAGGTGTATACACTAAGGAAAGCCCTGGACAGAAATAAGTTTTATGTGGTCACTGAGGAACCTGATGCTGATGATACATTCCTTCCAAATGAAGAAGAATTGAAGGAATATGAGCAACAAGATGAGGAAGATGATATTTCTGTTTTGGAAAAAGAAGAAACATTGAATAAAGGAGATGAAGAGATGATGAAGGAAGTTAATATTGTGTGCTCAGAGGATGGTCAAATTCCTCTAGATCAATCTGGTAAAGAAAATACAAAGATGACTATGTAAATAAATGCTCCTACTGAGGCAAAAGAAGATAAGGACAGGGAAGATCAAGAAAAAGAAACTGATGATGGAATTGATTCCTCCATTCCAGATGTTGAGGAATTTGATAATGCTACTTCTGAGGATACATAAAATCCTCTGGAAAAGAATGTAGAAGACATTTCTAATAAAAGGAAGGATGAATGTGATGATGTAGAGAAAACAGAAGCAGAGAAAAAGAATGAAAGTGATAAGCAAGACAATGTGATTGACTCTAGAAAGGGAGAAGATGTAGGCCCTGAAGAGCATAAATATGAAACATCATATTGGGAAAGAGACACTACAGAAGTAGTGAAAGAAATATTGGAGAAAGATAAACAAGTTGTAGAAGATCTGGATATAATACAAGGTCCAATCAATTTGGATACTCTCTCTCTAGTACAGAAGATAAAATTGCCCTCTCTTGCACAAGCTAAGACCAGAGAAGATATCCTAAAGTCCCATATAGAAGACAGTGAATTGCTTGGTCTTGGATTTGGGATTTTGGAGAAAATCATGCCCACATTTCAGAAGGATTCATCTGCATCCCCCTCTGGTTAGTTGAAGAGTCTGATAAACTCTGTAAGTACACATCTAAGGGGATGTTAAGGGATGTTAGGACTACCTAAATCCAAGGTTTTAGCCTTCGGTGATGAAGGGATTGAAAGTTACAAGCATCTGAGTATCAAGTTTTGGTTAGATAGTTTAGTCCAGTGGAGAACAGGCCGACTTGGTTTTTAATCCTTGTGCAGATCAAAAAAAGTTGTTGGTTGAGTAATTTGTGAGATTCAGTGGTATTGGCCAACCTATTAGGTGACTTGAATACATAGGTTTTGGACCGCATTGATGTTTGTACATGGATGCAGCTAACAAAATAGTGATCTTGAAAAAGTTTGTAAGTCTTCTTGTGGCCGACTGTAGTTGATGAGATCTCATGTTGCTGATATATATAGTCAATAGGTTCAAGCATTTTGTTGTGCAAATGTGCAAATATGATGTGAGAGGTGTGAAGTGTGGTAGTAACAAGTTTGAAGCAAAGAGATCTAAGGCTCAGATCATGGAAAAATGGTGAAACAAGGCAATGAGAGATGAAGTGTGTGAAGTTTGTATATTGAGCTTAACCAGAACTACAATATTGCATTGATAGAGGCTATTCTTTAGTTCAAACATTTTATTGACCTAATGACTAAACTTTTTCAGTCATTTATTGGTTGTTTTGATTGATCAATTTGGTAGTATGTTTAGTCGTTGATTTAGTCATTGATTGTTGTAATCTAGTCACTTATTTAGTCATTTTTTATTCATTGATATATTTAGTCATTAATTTAGTCATTGATTATTGTTAACTGGTCACTTATTTATTCATTTTTATTCACTGATTTTTGTCCAATGATAGTGTATTTAGTCATTAATTTTAATCATCATTTTGATAATTTTGGTAGTATATTTAGTCATTTTTATTCACCAATTTAACACTAGTCATGTATTTAGTCATATTTATTCATTGTTCACTGATTTATGTCAATTGGTAGTATATTTAGTCTATTTAATTATTAATTGATGTCAATTAGTAGTATATTTAGTCATTTTGAAGCTTGCATTTAGTCATTAGTATATTTAGTAGTATATTTTGAAGCTTGCACAATGAAACAGCTTTGAGAAGGTAAAAATAGCTTGTTTTATTGTTAAAAAATGCTTACAAACAACATGCAGATCTGAAAATAAGTTACAATGCTTTCTCTTTGCAAAAAAAAACTTCATGGTTATAATACATAACTCAAAGAATGAGCAAGAAACTAATTTTCTGAGTATCACTAAGCATAGAAGCACAAATACATTCATAGATGTCTTCTTCACAAATCCATGACTGTCCCATGAAGCTCACTATCCTAGTTCAAGATCACACTATCATCTTTGTAGAGATCCTATCTCATGCACCCAACTTGCTCTAGTTCATAAGATGCCACTATGAATTATTACCTATAGCAATAAACTATCCTTATCTCTAATATAGAAATCAACATCCCATTATGATACTACTATTGAAAAATATATGTGTCTCGGCAGATAGCTCATGATAACCCTCAACCTTGTTGCTGCTCACTTATACCAACTCTATAGTATTGTCCTAGGTGTTCATGTATCTAACATGAAGACTCTTGACTATCATGAGATTTGGCATTGCCAAATGCATACTAGAAGGCTATCTCCTTACCCCTTTAAATGCCTCTTGAGACATTGACAAGATTGTAACCTTTGCATAGTTCTTCTCATTGACTCTAAGATTATCTTTTAATGTTTGCATGATCACTGTCTTTTGCATGAATATCTACCCCTTGACAGTCACTTGTAGGTTTTCTTCATGCACAGATGGAAGCTCTTTCATAGACTGTCCTTTCAATCCTCACTGTCATACATCCTCATTTGCAAACATATTCACTCAAGTTTGAGGAGTGCTTTTACAATGCTCATAATTATTTTGGAAACACTGTCATTGCCATGATGCCATTTGATTAGGACCTTCACTTTGTGTTTCCAGGTTAGATTGAAACTATCCAATCTCTTCACACTCTTCTCACTATATTGTTTCAAACGTCCCAGTGTCTTCTACTTATGGCTCTTAGTGTAACCCTATCATCCATGGGTCTTTAAGTGTTCCTCAACATCAAATGACTATCATTGCCTTTTGAGAAGGTCCTCTCATTATTTTACAGTCATATCACTATAATAATCGTTCCTTGTGGGTGAAACCATGATATGAAGGATTATTGCAAACAACAAAGAGAGGACCTACAAAGCAAAATATAATTTTTAGTACTCGATCAATGATTTTTTTAAGTTTTCCCACTTGGACCATAATGAAAAATCTATCGAACATTATCAATAAAAACTAACAATTGTTGGACTTGATAAACAAGATCATAAAAAAAGATAAGCTAAACTAACCCTAGACCAGAAACTATAGACAAGTTATACAATATGCACACTATATAAGATTCACTAAGGGGGGTTTTGCATAAATGAAAATGATTATGTGCCTATGTTTTTTACTCAAATACATAAACCAGACTATTAATAACCATGCCTTGAAAATGAGATTTTTAGATATTGAAGGAAAGAAACACACAAATTTGACACTTTTGAGTTTGCTAAAATAGAGACCAGTTATTCAGTGCAAACAAAGATTCAAGGAATACAACACACAATTTCAAGAAATAAAACAATAATTGGAAGTCCATGCAACATACCTCTAGCCATGATAGGTGCATTATTTAGTTGGTCTTTTTTTTAATCTAAGGAGTTATCTAAATCTGATGTTGCATTATTAGTTGTGGAGGATGTTCTATAGTAGACATGTATGCAAAATGTGGAAGCATAGAAAAACTTGTGAACCATTTGACAAAATGCCTCAAAGAGATGTAATCTCATGGAATGCAATAATTATAGGATATTCAAAAAATGGATTTGTTGAAAGGGCTTCAAAACTTTCAAGCAAATGCAATTGGCAGTTCTGAGGCCAAATTCTACAACCTTTGCCAGCATCCTCCCAGCCTGTGACAAAATGGGAGCTTTGCAACATGGTATAGAAATCCATCAAAGCATAAAGGATAGATTTGTTAGATGTTGTAGAGGCAACTACCCTAGTAAACATGTATGCAAAATGTGGAAACATAGACAAAGCACGTGAACTATTTGAAAAAATGCCTCAAAGAAATGTGATCTCATGGAATGCAATGATTATGGGATATGCACAAAATGGATTTTTGGAAAAGGCTTTAGAAACTTTCAAGAAAATGCAATTAGTGGGTGTAAAGCCAAATTCAACAACCTTTTCCAGCATCCTCCCTGCCTGTACCAAAATGGGAGCTTTGGAATAGGGTATGGACATCCATCCTGCACACCCACCAGCCTCCCCAGCCACCGTCGCGGGGTGGTGAGTTGGTAGAAATTCATGGAAGACATCTATTGGATATTTCATTTGGTGTGATTGTTCCCTCACCTACTTATCTCCTATGAAGGAACTTTTGTGTGATTGCAGTCCAGGCTCCCCTGCAACCCTGCAATGAGCTAGGGCATGAGGGTACAGGATGGTGGGCTCTCCCTGTAGCCCCACAAGGAGCCAGTACATGAGGTTGCAGGATGGAGGGCTCTCCCTGCATCCTTGTAAATAAACTTTTGTGTGTGCGCAGGGATGTGGGGATGATGTGATTTTACTTTTGGATGTGATGATCAATGTTGTGCCTGGACATTCTGAGGTTGAAAGGTATGGTCCTGTTTAACCTCTGATATATTACTAGATGCAAGAGATTTGTCTATAGAACCATGCAAATTACTAGATGATTCTTTTCGTGCAAGATGAAGCTTTGCCAATTTTGTCTGGGCTTCTATAATCTTCTGCTTATCCCACATGATTTGTACTGTTATGTGAACCTGTTTATAACACAATGATAGATCATCTAACTAGCTATCTAAAATTAGTAATTACTATAAATAATGAGAACTAATAGGAACATAGCACATCAAAATAAAAATGATTCCTTGTAGTCCACATATTAAGTCTTGTTATCATTCAGCTTATTCAAATTTAACTAAGTGACATTCAATTCAAATTTCAACTTTAGACATTGCATGTCCTACAATGGTATCATTCCAAATATTGTAGATTGTTGAATCAAGAATTGAGAAATTCTATAATGTGCCCCTAACAACTTAAGGGTGGTCCATGTCAAGAAGATCAAATTTTCTATTTTGTGAAAAACTTGATAGATATGCTCAAGAAAAAAAAATTAAAAACAACAATATAAAGGAACATGTGAGACTTTACATCCTCTGATTTTTTTCAAAAATAAAAAATAAGATAAAATTTAAAATGACGTCTAATATTTTTCTTAATTTATATTAAGAATCAAAATGAATAGAAACTAAGAAAAAAATAGCTTCAATGTTTCAAGGGGTCAAAAATGGGTTTGCACAAGTATCCAAGCCACAAAAGAAGGCAATCTTAAATCCCTTATATACAAATAACAATGAAAAATAATGGATGGATCCTTCCACATGAATCTCTTCTATGCAAATTTGATTGATTATGATTGAATTGCACATAAATTTCTTCTCTGGCCAATGAAATGATGTGTTCCAAAGCAAGAAGAATAGAAGTGAGTTTCCTTACCATCGGTAGTTGTAAAACTATAGTCCCGAGCAAAGATAGGATTTGGAGAGCTAGGACTTATGATGCAAATCTTGAAATTTGATTTATGCAGTTCCACATGTTGCTAATAGAAGAGACTTTGTACCTAAAGACAACTTCTATTGTAAACTCTATAAAGCTCAGTGTAACATACGTACTCACATTTTCCTCTGAGTGGATAAAAATAATCCTTTCAATAGAGCATATAGGCATCAAGAAAATGAAGTAGGTATATTAATATAGGATTCAATATTAACATGTGTGTACAAAATGGATTTGTTGGAAAGGCTTTACAAACTTTCAAGCAAATGTAATTGGTAGGTGTTGTTAGGTCTCAAAAATACAGGTTGCTAATCCTAAGAGGATGCCAGGCTCTATGCTTAGATTTGCAATGTTTTTGAACTAACATGACAGAGTTGACCTTTAGGGTTTGATGACTCCCTGCACTTTAGGTACTGCTATACCTAGGCGGGTGAACCTTGAAAATTTAAAGCAGATTGAGGGTAAGTATTTTGACTAAGTAAATGATTCTACCTACAGTGGCAAATGGTGTAGAATAGTTGAGAGCTTGCTAATTAATCCTATATCTAATATCTGACGGATGATTGGTATAAATTGTATAAGCAATATCAAGGTAATTTTTACAACTGTGCTTAACTAATAAAGGGATTTTAAATGAAGAATTGAGATAAGACCAGTGCCTTGTTGGGTAATAGAGTCAAATGGAAGATAAAGATTAGTGGCTTATAGTGGGCAGTAACTCTAACTGTTTGGCACAATACTTTAGTTTATAACTTGTATAAATGTGCAGGGAAATGACTGACAAACTCTTCTTAATAATCCAAAAGATAAAATCAGATTTCTTGTTATTCACCAGAAGGAATTTTAATCCTTTCTTGAAGGAACCAATTGAATGAAATGTACAAGAATAATAGATAATATCAACTTGGAGACAGAATGGCAGTCCTAATTATATGATTCTTCTTAATGATCCAAACTAATACTTCCAGGTTACTGTGACTGATCAGAAGGATTTTAATTCCTCTAATGGAAACCAATTAATCTAATCACACAAATACAACAAATGAGCATTGACAAATTAAATATATACTTGATATATTACTTTGAATAACAAGGAAATACTGAACTGGAGACAACCATATAATTGAATAATCTTAACAAACAATTGATGCCAAAATAAGACCATAGAATTAGAGAACTTCAATTTACTTATTCAATATAATGCTTGCAACATGGTCTTTTTAAACATTGTAAACTTCATGTATTATATCCTACTGCTGATGCCTTATTCAGCATCATATGTTCAACTTATATAGAAATACTTATAAAGAGACAAAAACTCTTCAGAATGTCTTTTAGAAATTAACATGATTAACATAACAATAATAAAGATAACAATGCTTAAGCTCTATTCAACCACAGGTATAGCTGAGCAATGTGATCCAAGTACTCCTAGCTACAATGTGTATCAGTAAATTCAATAGCATTTCTTGTGATCACATCCATTGTTACCGTCTTCTCCAGATGCTTGCAGGCTTCCCCAGATGTAGAGTCTTTGTCCTTGAGAGCTCCTAAGGCTTCATGTAATATCATTTGACAGTCTTCACTCCATTCATCTTTGCTCTTCAATTCTTTATCATTCCTGAATAACATGGGTACTCCTACTTTTGAAGCCTAAACACATTCTTTGGCATCATTCTTAAGCTAGTCATAATATTTCTGGTGTCACTCAATCAGGTCTTTTGCACTAGAAATACCTATAGTGTCAAAAACATCTTTACTCTGTGTCTCATGGATTTTCTCCTGCAACCTGTTATGGAGCCTCTCATGCTCTTGGATCACTTTATAATTTTTAGAATAAATATACCAAAATTGGTTCATCAAATGCATTATGTTGACATGCTTATTTTGGAGCACTATTGCAAGTGTGTCAATCTGGATTTGAGCTATTTGATCAATAGATGGTGATTGGAAACTTTTTGAGCTTTCTCCTTGAGTTAATCTTTTCACTGACCCTCCAAAGGTGTTCTTAACAGTGTCTTTCAATAATCATTTTCCTTTGTTAATCTCTCACAACTTAGTTTATATGCATCTCGTTCTTTGATCAACATCTGAGCTTGTGCTTTATTCAACTTTGCAACGTTAATGCCAATGTCTGTAGTAATCAAAGGGTCAGTTTCCCCTGCCTTCAAAGTCATGACATGCCCAAAAGCCTTTTCAGTGTCTATAATGGTTGTCTTCTTATGGGGCGGGTACAAGGCCCATATCATTAGTGAATTTTCATCGTTGTTATATTTGGTGCCCATATACACTTCTATGACACCCTCTAGAGTGAGCTTATATTTGCCATCTATGTTATGTAGAAAACTATCAAACACCAAAGAAGAATTCAAATCAAGACTAGGGAATATCATAACGCCTACTTCTCTGAGCAGTTGTCTACCTCTACTAGGAGTCATAGCTTGCAATTCACTGTCCACAGTTGTTTTAAACATATCAACTAATTGTCTTTCATTGTCAGCTGTGACATTATCAACTGATTCCATGATCTCTTTACCCTTGCATTTATACAAAAATGATTTAAATTCTTTAGAATGAATAAATTGATCATCAAAAATAAAAGAATCATATGCTACTTGTCTTGGATCCTCATCAACAGACCCCTCCTCATCATGTTCTACACCAAGAGACTGATAGCATTGCATTTTTCGTTTAGATATCATAGTTGCTTGTTGATGTGGCTCTTCTTCTCCTGCAGACCCCTCATCAACAAAGGAAAACAATTCTATCTCTGCAAGCTGCCTCCTCTTCTCATCTAATTCCCTATTATATTTCTCAACCACTATTTCAACCTCAGCTTCCTCCATATTTCTAATGATGTCATCATGTTGGTAAGGAATATGAGTGTATCCACTGAGATTTTGTTTTCTTCTAGCAAGGTCAACAAAACCCTCAGGATCAAATCATTTTCTTGCTTCTACACATCTCATGTTATAATGCATCAGTTTATCCATAATGAGACCATAACCCTCTTTTGACAATATAGTAAAATCTCCAAAGCACAGAGTACTGGGCATGAAGGATTGCTTGTCATAGGAGCTCAAATGCATCACATTAGAGCAGTTCATTTGCCTAACTATCTTTAGGTAGGCAATTCTGTCAGGAACTATCTTGGGCAGTATAAACAGGGTGTCTTCAAAACCATAAACTCTGACCATGGTAGCATCCTCAAAACAATACCAATCTCCCCAGTTGTGAGTAACAGTGCGAGGACCACCAAAATATTTAGGTCTAAGAAACCTCTTTATTTCATTTGACAGTGAATATTCACAAGGATGACTGAAATATATAGACAATACTTTTACACAATATTCTTCAAAATGAATATAACTTGAATGGGCATACCTGTTGTCCCATATCCTCATCCACATTTGTATGGGTGACTTTTGTCCCCTTTGGTCTGTTTGAACAACCTTGAATTCACTTGGCCATAATCCCATTTCCTGGCCATAATAAAGCACCATGTGCATGAGGAGTGAGTAATGTTCAAAAGAGACCGATGGGGCATTGTTCTTGATTACAGTCAAACTAGAATCAATCCTTCCAAAAACATAGGCAGCATAGTCAAATTACCTGGCATTGTGACACTGGATGTTTGTGGCTATCACCATCAAGGGAATTGTCATAAAATCAGGGACCTCTGACCCTAGGACTTGGCCCATAGAATAATAAGTGTACTGTATATATGGTTCAAATAATGACACACGGAATGGAGGTCCATCATTCTCATTGAGAGGTATTGTTTCTCCTTCTACCTTAGGCCTGTGGATAGGTAATCTCCACCCATTGTAAGTGGTATCGATTCTCCAGTATTCTTTGTCTAAATCTTCATAGACTATAGGAATAGTGCACAAGTCATCCAAATCAAACACTTCACAAATAGCATTTTTAGATAAATGTACAACTGGCTCTCCTTGCGGATTGCATATGGCTTTAAGGCTAGGGTTGTAATGTTTGGTTAGGAGTCTGAGGAGTTCTACATTCACAAATACATTAGGAACAACCAATTTTCCCAAATTCAAGTGCCATGGATTAGACACTGGGACATTTCTAAATCTCCTATTGTAATGGAATTTAAAAAGCTCATAGCCTCTTATTGGTGTCTAGACATTTCCTAGGTATTTACACTTGTCTTCTAGTTTCTCTACCTCTGCCCTCAGTTGTGCAGACCTTCAGGCTTTGGGAGTCGATCTAGGCAATTGGTCAATTAAGTCTTGATTCAATTTCCTATCTTTTATTTTCTCATTAGGGCTCTTGTCAATCTTTTGTTTCTTAGTTTTACTAGTCTCACCTATTGTTTTATGCCCTTTCCTTTCACTAGAGTCTCCATTACAATCTTGGACAGCAAATTCAAATTGCAGGCTACAGAGGTTTGTATATATGTACTTGTTATCGGAGGTGATGATCGAATTCCCCTAGTTTCTTCTCCAAGTCTCCACTTGCGTGCTCCTTTCAGACAATTCTTTCAAACTTAATTGTAATGATTTCAAATGGTATGTCAGAGGATCTCTTCCTTGTCTGTAATTAATTACTCCAGTGTTTTAATTTTCGTGATCATTGTGAGATGTCACATCGTCATAACTCCCTTCATCGGTATGTTTTTTGTAAAGTCAGGGCGATTTTAATATCTTCTTATGGCGCGAACACTTACATGTGGATCAATCACTGTGACCCTTCATTTGTCTCCTCGATGTCATCTTTCATGTATGGTTTTGTATTGGTGAGATATTTCAAGGTCTACCCAATATAGCAATGGGCATGGTTATCATCGGCCTGACTTTCTTTATTGCCATGGGAATAACATTCTTTTCCGATATCTTAAGTCTCTCCGATATGAATATAGGTGAAAGTCTTGTCAATGAGCATGGCCATTGTTATCATCGGGATAAGATATGACATCGGAATGACTTATTTCCAACTACCTGATCGTAGTTGTTTCCCTAATATCTTTCTTATATCCTTCACCGGAGTGATCTTCACAACATGTCACTGACATTGTTGTGAGTATTGTTTCAGCAAGACTTGCAAGCTTTGTTCCAACTTATTCACTTTCGCTGATGGTTTTTATCCTTCCTAGACATCGGTGTGACCTAAGCCAAAATAATGCCGCTTTATTGCTGAGACATTGTGAAGTTGGAGATACTTTAACTTCTCGCCCTGATGTGCATCTCTCCCCGATGATCATTAGTTTCACCAGTTCCATGGGTAGCTCGGCAAGAGTCATACCTAATTCCTTCATTGGTGTGATCTATATTGTCGGGAGGGGTTTTGGAGTATTCCCCAATAGTGTTTTCTTATGCTGATAGTTTTTATTACTGATCAACTCAACGTGACTACAAATTCTTTCCCCAATGAAAGGTCATCGGTGTTAATTTATTCATCGGTGGTTCTCGAAATCTTCTCCCCGATGATTATTTTCATGCCGATACTCATTTCAGCCTGTTTCTCATAAAGCATGGATCAGTAAAACAAAAGTAAGGTCTTGTCAAAATTAAGGAACTGAGGCCCCTTATTATATACATTTTGATGGGTGAGACAAATGTTGGTGGTAAAGATTATGTGATCTTCTAGAGTTTATCCACTGCTATGATGATTTTGGGCACATGATCTCCTGATCTATTTGGACATGGAGTGAGTAGGAATATAGGAAAATTTCAAAATTTTCCTTTCCCAACAGGTGTAAAGCCAAATTCCACAACCTTTGCTAGCATCCTTCCTGCCTTCGCCAAAATGGGAGAATTGGAAAAAGGTATGAACATCCATCAAAAAGTAATGGATAGAGTAATTTTGTTAGATGTTGTAGTTTCAACTGTCCTAGTAGACATGTATGCAAAATGTGGAAGCATTGACAAGGCATGTGAACTATTTGACAGAATACCTCAAAGAGATGTCATCTCATGGAATGCAATGATTGTGAGATATGCACAAAATAGATTTTTTGAAAAGGTTTTAGAAACTTTCAAGAAAATGCAATTAGCATGTGTAAATCCAAATTCAACAACCTTTGCCAACATCCTTCCTGCCTGTGCCAAAATGGGAGCTTTGGAACAGGGTATGGACATCCATCATAACATAATGGAAGGGGGATTTTTGTTAGATATTATAGTTGGAAATGCTCTAGTATACATGTATGAAAAGTGTGGAAGTATAGATAAGGCATGTGAACTATTTGATGGAATGGCTCAAAGAGATGTCATCTCTTGGAATGCAATGATTGCAGGATATGCACAAAATGGATTTTTTAAATAGAAATTGTTATGATAGATGCAAACTGTTTCCATCATTTTAAACAAGGACAATGTTCTTGAGGAGATGATTGGTGATGCTAAATGAAGCAATTTGAAAAATAGGCTTGCAATATGTTGTAGTGGAAATTGCCCTAGTAGACATGTATGCAAAATGTAGAAACATAGACAAAGCACATGAACTGTTTGACAAAATGCCTCAAAGAAATGTGGTCTCATGGACTGCAATGATTGCAGGATATGCACAAATTGAACTTTTTGAGAAGAAATTAAAAACTTTCAAGAAAATGCAATTGGTAGGTGTAAATCCAAACTCCACAACCTTTGCTAGCATCCTCCCTACTTGTGCCAAATTGGGAGCTTTGGAATAGAGTATGGACATCCATCAAAGCACGAAGGATAGAGTAATTTTGTCATTTGTTGTAGTTGCAACTTCCCTGGTAGACATGTATGCAAAATGTGGAACCATGGATAAGGCACATGAATTGTTTGATAGAATGTCTCAAAAAAATGTGGTCTCATGGACTACAATGATTGCAGGATACACACAAATTGGACTTTTTGAAAATGCTCTAGAAACTCTCAAGCAAATGTAATTTCATTATGATCTTTCTTTGTCTTAATCTTGAGGTTTAAATCTTTACCATTTTTACTTTTAGGTTTGTCACACTTCTCTATACTCTCATCAAGCCTATCTATGCATGTTTTAAACCTCTAAAGATCTTTAAACTCTGTATGGTCTTGTAGACTATCAAATAGGCCTGTAGAATGCAGTGATAGTCTTGATCTCTATCAAGGACCTCTCAAGATCATTCACTCCAACTATCTAGAGTTTGGGGAGACCAAGGTTTACAAAGCATATTCAAGTCAAAGAGAGGTTTCCATGGTTGCATGACAAAGTGTAGGAAATAGCTACAAAGGAATAGAGACTAAGATACATTGCAAAGAGGCAGAGTTTCTAGACAGGTTTACAGATATGAGGCCAAGAAGACTGAGATTGAAGAGGGTCAAGAAGACTGAGGGTGGACAGAGTGAATAGAGGTGTTGCTTGATCTTGAAAGTAGATTTGAGCATGGTTAACCTTTGTTGAAAACCTCATATCTAGATATATACATGACAAAGAACAAAAATCACATATAAAATCCTAATAGAGGATCTCTTTAGACATAGTTTTTGGTTAGGTTACAAAGAGACAATGATGATAGTAAACAGAGGTCCATCATGAAAAATTATACAGAGCCTTGTCACCAACACTCTAGGGTATCATTTTTGAGCTTTACAATGTCTTGTAGAAAGTCTACACTATCATGCAAAAATTTACACTGTCACACAAAGGTTTGAATTAAAGAATATTTTCATTCATAAGAAATCTTTGAGACTATAAAAACAAGAATATAGAGGGATTTTAAACTACATCAAATGCATATAGGGAAAAATGAAGAAGAGACTAAGATACATTGCACAAGAGAGATAGTGACTCAAGATTGTCAGTTCAAGAATACAGAGGTCTAAGGAAAGGTGACAGTCCAAACCCACCTTTACATCTCTCTATCAATTTTCAACTATGAGGTTTGCATGATATGATTATCTCATTCTTAATAGAGACATGCACTAGAAAGTTGCAAACAATAATATGGACTATCACAAAGTTGGTAGACATGAGAAGACATTGAGATTTGAGTATGGGAAAGTCAACATGACCTCATAAAGGTTGTGAAGATAGTGTGCATAAACCCACTTGCTAGGATCTCTTCACCAAGCCCTACACAAACATTATGAAGTCTATATGATAAGGGAATCCCATGCACCTTATAGTAATGTGTGAGATCTACATGTTCATTATTAACACCTTGCAAGAGAATGCCTGCTAAACTAGTATAAGGTCAATACAATCATTGTAAAGGATCTAGCATAACCTTGCATCTCAAGTGTCAAGTATGTATATGTTAAAGGAGGGCTTGATGTCAGTCATTTAAAGGAACTCATGCGATGCCTACACTCAGTATTGAAAGAAGGGGATTGGTAATAGGGCATCAAGGAAATAAGAATAGTGACCTTGTGAATATATGCAATGCAAAGATAGCATTGGAAGGCCTACACTAAAGGTAACAAAGGGATCTAGAATGATATAGAAGTCAATCCAAGAGGAGAAAGGTCTAATGAACAACTATGCAAAGAAGATATGTACTAGAAGGAGTGCAATGAGAAAAGATAAGGTATGTCAAATAAAGATCCAGATGGACCCTGTATTAGTCTCACATAGCAGAGGTAGTTTATGAAAACTCTTGAGTAGCTCTATCTTATAGTGCTAAATACTATTACAGAATTGGGTTGAACTTTTACAAAGGTATGTCAAAACTATAGAAACATAGGAAGTTCCATGGAATAGGAGATCTAAGAATATCAAGAGTAGTGTTGTTTTGAACTAGTAATATTGAATCATTAAACCATGCCAAATGATGAACAAGTTTGTATAGAAGATTAGGGTCTCTCAAATCTATACAAAGGAGATTTATGAGTAAGAGTAGTATCATGATAGGGACTATGAAGTTCTTTTAGAATAGAGAATCTTTGTAACATTTTGTACAAAAGTATTGAGAGAGTCCTAGAGGTCTCACAAGGTTTAGAGATTCATCAACAGTTATACAACTTTGTCTAAGTTTTTAGGATTCATGTGAGCCTAGAAAGGTTACACAATCTACCTAAAATATAGAACACTGTCAATATAAGAAGATAACAGAAAAAGTCTTCATTTTCTCTTCCCTACTTCCTAATATTAAAGTATGAATGTTTCCCTGAAAAAATTAATACATACTAGTGACTCACATAGAGCTCAATGGAACTCAAAATTACATGCAATTGTATTATCATGGAAATAACCTTATAAGATTATTGTATTACTAAAGAAGAAGGAATACAATAGAAGGCAGGTGTAAGAATTCATAGGCTGCGGAAAACATGTGCACCATAAAAAGTTGCATTGCAGGATTTATTGGCAGTAGACTATTTTTAAATATCATCCACTTCAACAGTCAAAGGTCAATTTTTACTAGTAAAAATAGGACAAATATTTACCTTTTTTGTTGTGAATGAGGTGTAAAATTGTTGTTGATTTTTTGACCATTGAAGTGGATGATACTTAATTGGAGCGATTGGGAGTCGGCTATTCTTAAATATCATCCACTTCAATAGTCAAAGGTCAATTTTTGCCAATAAAAATAGGACAAATATTTACATCAGCCTTGAATTTGCTTTATCATTTTAGTTGTTTAAATAGGCATGAGAGGCTCCTACCTTTGTGGATGGAGGAAGCAAGTTTTTCATGATGAAGATGTAAGGAGCTCTAAATGTTGCAGGGCCCATTTCACGTTCACCTTCAAAACCTAATTTGTCCAGATTACTTACATTAAAATCCAATGGCTTGCCTGCTCTTTGGGGCATCTAATATGCCATTAAAAGAATAAAATAACTTAGTTAAACTACCAAACTTATTTTCATATAATCTCAAGACAATATTACATTCACAAAGTTACTGGCTTTTACCATTTTCAACAGCTCTTCCTAAGGTTTCTATTTTGAAAAATTTTGATTTTAAAGAACGTGAAACAAACTTACACAAGATAATCTAAGAAATTACATTGTTGTTGAAACCAATGGGTCTAAATGTCTGAGCAAGAAGCCCATGATGTGCATATGGAATATGGGAAGGGTCCATCAAATTTTTAGTAAGTACTTCACACCTACAAAGTATCAGCCAAGGTATTGTTTAATTTGCATGTAGAAATAAACATTATATATAATCTTATCAATTTGAAGGAAGAACACTAAAATAATTTAAGAACAAAAAAAGGAAAGATGAACAATAAAAACCATTAATATCTTGTGTCTATGGAGAATAATCCCACTCAATAAATATTTGATTTTGCTTGAAAAAGAGTTACCCATAAGGAAAATCTCTCATTGTTAGAATAGATCAGATCACTTAGCATTGGAATCAATAGCAGAGTTTTGTTGAGAGCAATATCTGTGTAAAGATGATTAGTGTTTGGCCAAACCCAGATGATGCCTTGCTGTAGTAGACTTGGATAAACACCTGTATGTGCCCAATTGGAGGTGTGGACCTACATTTAAGGTAGAATCACTTCATTAAAAGTTATATATTTAATGCACATAGCCACTACAAAATCACTAACCCTCATAGTGACTTGATTCCCATTCCTTGTCAAAGAGACTAGATCCTCAATTTGATGCACAGTTAGATTGATCTCCATTTTTTATGACTACTGTCTCCTTAATGAACCTAACACAATGGCTTTAATGGTAATGCAACAAGCCAATATCCCTGAAACAAAACCATTGTCTCTTTGTTGTGCTCTTGAAACCCTAGATCCCAAAGCATAATGATTTCAAACATTGTTCAAAGGCTAGATTGTAAGGGTTTTGAATCTGAAAACTTCTATTACATAATGTTGCCTCCTTAATAAATAAAATAGAGCTCTACAAAGAAGCATTTCAAACTGAAAATGCATATCAAACACAAAAGAAAACCCTAACCTGTGGGAATAAGGGAAAGAGCCTTTAAATAGATGAAGAAGATATTGATATGCAAGAACATGAAGAAAGAAAACTCCCTTATTTTCCTTCTACAACTCAGAAATGAAACAAAGCAACCCTAGGAAGATGGAAAATGTAGAAAAGAGGCAAGGAAAACAACTAACCATGCAAATGAAGATTGAAAATGCTCAGAAATGTTTCCATGAAGCTACCCCATGATCTTAGCTAAATGAAACTTAGATAACTACCCAGAAACATTGCAACCTTCCTCTTGAAAGTAACAAACAATAGAGAAGGCATCCATCTTGGAAGAGCCCATGTTGTTTTAGTCCTTTTGCCTAAAAAAAAAACAAAGAGAGAATGAAACCCAACAAGTTTCCCTCCTTGCAAAAATAAAAAAATTTAATTTATCACTTGTGCAACTTCACATTTCCCTCTTTTTTAATTACCCACTTTAATATCATATGTGACTAATTATTTAGTTGTGTTTTTTACTTGATGATCAAATTAGTCATTTATTTAGTCATTTATAGCTATGTTGCAAAAAATTAGTAGAATTTAGTCATTTTTAGTTGTCGTGACTAAAAATTTTAGTCACGTAGTCATTTATTTGCCAAAATTCTACTAGTGTTGGGTATGATCTTCTCAAAGATTCCCATAGCTTCTCCCATAAGCTCATTGTCCTCCATATGAGGCTTCAAGATCTCTTCTTGGGCTGTTACTTGAAAAATTGAACCAAGCTTTAGTTTCTACAATGGAGACATTGTAGCCAGGTTTATTGGTCCTTGTAATAACTCAGATGCAAACAAAATTTGAGTTCCTTTATGTTTTTCCAAAAACTCTCTTAGAGAGTCAACTAAATCTTTTCCAATAGTGTCTCTTTTGCCTTCATCATAAGACACTTGAGCATCATGCTTCTTTAGAGGATCTTCTTGAGTAGGTTCTTATTCATTTCCCTCTATTTCCAGAGATGAATCATCAACTATCTACTCATTGGTATCTTTCCTTTGTTCATCTTGTCCCTCAAATGCCATTCTTTTTTCCTCAGTGTTCTTTGCCTCTACAAACACTTTCATTTCTTCATCTTTCCTAGAATTCACCGGAGGAGTTTTTGCACTTTGATCCACACTCTGTTCAACATTCACTTCTGGAATTGCATTTGAGTTATCAGGATTCTATTCATCTTCACCTATGTCCATCACAGTTGGAATTTGAAGTTCATTAAACACCATCAGAATTTTCTCTTCAATTTCTTTTTCCAACTTTTTAATCCCACTTTTATTTTTGGGCATCCAAATGTTTTTGATTAATATGGTCAAATAGGTTTTAAAGGGGACCCCAAAACCCTTTACAAAAGGAATCAAACTAAAATAGTAAGCCAAATGTCTGCCAACTGAAAACTACCAAAATAACATAAGCATAGAATAACAAAGAAAAAAGAGATCAGACCAAATTAATTCATTTTCTTTAGGGTCTCAGCTACCTCGATTTCCTATTCATAGAAAGTCTCGTGCATCTTGGCAAAGTCAATCAATTCCTTCTTTTTAACCTCGAACTCTTTCTTCTTACTCCCCCATGTGTGTGTAGAGGGGCCACCAAAGTCCTCCATAGCCACCTATTTACCAATACCTTTGGTGCCTTCCTCTTTGTCCTATATTCCTAGATCTTCCACTTTCAGTATATCCTCTGCTCTAAAATCTTTGAATTGCTCTTTTTTCATCTCTTTAAGCTTATCGGTCGACATCTTCATCCCATTTAAACTATTCCATATAGTAATCTTGTTGATGTGCATAATCTTCTCCAAATTATTATTAACTTCCATGAGTTTCTCTTCCAAATACTAGATTCTAATGTTAAACTCTTCCCTCATCCTTCCCAGTTCATGATCAATCTCCTCCATTTTTGGGATAGCTTCACAATTTCTGAAAATTAAAGTGTCATGTTCGGCAACTATGTTGTTTCCTCTTCTCAAGCTTTCTTGCATCAGTTGTAACTTGATGTTGATTCTATTGATCTCAATAAAGAACTATTTGGTCATCTTATGCTATGAATTAACAACATTTTTCACCAGCTCAAAGACTTCCTCCACTTGGTCACAGTTTTTGGCTTGGGCCAGCATGTCATCAAAATCCTCAAGGAGGTTGCTAGCATAGCCATCCAAATGTTAACTCTCCTTTTGGTTCTGAATTCTTCATTAATCCTCTGAGTGACCTTGACTTTATTTTCACCATTGAGACTTGGATAGAGTTTCATCAAAATAGATTCCTTTAACTCGGTATCTTTAGCCATAGCTCCTTCTTTTCTTGTAGTTAAGATGTTGGCTAGACTATCTGATAAATCATCTACAAATTCAATTAATGCTTTATTGAACATGTCTAAAAATATTACCACATCTACTTCAATTGTTACCTTATCAACATTTGAGCATTCATTATACGTATCAGCAATTGGCTTTAAGTTCCCATGTTCAGCCATTGCATTAATTGTGGCTTCCAGAGTCATTGTGGCCTCACCTTCCTTGATCTTGGTTTTCTTTTCCTTTTTCTTCTTCTTATCTTTCCCCTTTCTAGAGGGCTTCACTTCTTTGCTTGCAGTGGCTTCATCTATTTTTTCCCTCTTTACCTTTATCTCTTCATCAATTTTTGTTTCTTCTTCCTCTTCACCACCACCAAGGCTCACATATATTATGTTGGTGGCCTTTGTTTTCTTTCTTTTGTGCTTTTTCTCTGCAGGCTTCTTTTTAGGCAATTTAAGTTGTCAGCACCAACAATGGGAAGGGGTCCAAAGCTCCCAAAGGTAGATGCAGCAGAAGAAGAGGCTCTTATTCTTCGTCTTGTGCTAGAAGTAGGCTTTTCTTGCTCAATCTACACTTCATGCCTTTTCAGAACCTTCTCTTGTTCAATTTTCTCTTCTGGAGCTTTTTCTACTTGAGAGGCTTGATACTTGGCTCTTGCTTCATCTATCTATTCCATTGTGAATCCTTTGCTTATTGCATAATCATCTACCCATTTTCTTACATTTATTTTGATCTTAGGTTGTCTTTGTTTCATATGCACTTTGAGAGACTTTTCCTCAAAATTCCCAAATCTTTCCTCTTTAGGATCCTTTGTTTTGCTCAATGTTAAATCTACTGAACTCGTTAGAATGTCTTGTCTAACCTCATATTCCATTGTTGGGACCCACACTGTTCTTAGTTCTACTACCTCCATGAGGCATTGATCTTTGGTCACCATAAAAACAATATCTTTATACTTCTCAACAACCTTTCTGGGGATTCTAACCCTATCCTATATTTTTCTCTAGAAAGTTTTGAAGTATCCCCATAGAGCTGCATTCTAAGCACTATAATCTCCAATAATCTACAAATGGTTCATGATTTGAACTTTTATAGGAGAATGATTGAACCAAACAATATTACTCATCCTTCAGGAAATAGAATAGTAAATAGCTGAATAGTAAATATTTGAATGGGTACTTGGTGTCTTTTGTCCTCTTCAAATTCTCCATTAGTTTTTATTAGAGAAACTCACATAAGTCATAGTCAACATTCTTCTTCACCATCTCATAGGCAGTGTAGATGGTCATTGCAGAAACAGAGTTCTCCCTATTGGAGAAGTAGACCTTGTATCCAATCACCATTGAAGCAAATCTCACTACCCAATCTTCAATGTCATTGACAGTTAGTGCTCTTTTGTCAAATTTGACACCAGTTAGCTTCATCATTGTGTCATTCTTCATAGATTTAAGTGTTGAAACTATTTCAGAGGAACACATACCTGTAACTACCTCAATGGCATCCTTGGTTATCATATTAGGCATATTCAGCCAAAAGAATTCATCATGGATTCTACTTAGGGCATACCTAACCCAAGCATCTTTAGAGAAAATGGGAAAATTGATCCATGTGTTCAATTTCTTCTCATCTAGAGCACTGTATTCTTCTTTCAATTCAAACTTGTCACTGAACAACTTAGCCAGATAAACTTGCCCTAATTTTATATGATCATTGTTAAACACCTAGAATACTGAGAGGGGGGTGAATCAGTATTCTCTTAAACCATTCACTAATTAAACCATTAATCCATTTGCCCATTCAACAACATTAAAGCAAGTAAAACTTAGAATGATTAATCATGAAATATAACACATAGACACCAAGATTTTCAAGTGGAAAATCCAAAATAGGAAAAACCATAGTGAGTGTTAGCTCACAATGTATTATGTAGTAATAATACCTAATTACAAGAGGCTCACTGCCTTCGGGCTCATTGCCCAGGGCTTGCTGCCCTTAAGGACTTGCTATCCAAAGAAAGTTGCTTAGTGCATACAGGCTCACTGCCATAATGAAAGAAAGAGAAGGATGGCTCACTACCAAAATGAATTTCTAAGATTGCATCTATAAATGCATGGATACAGTTCCAAGGAAGCTCAAAAAACTAATTCAAAACTCTTCATCCTGCTCTGCTCTATCACACTTCTCTGCTTTTATAAGATCTCTTTTCTTCTACACTTGTTACCCTTACACAATCCCAAGACTTCACATGTTGCACACACACACACACATTCATATTCACAATCCACTATCCCAAACACTGAAATTAATCTCATATATATATATATATATATATATATCTGCAACATTTATAATCTTCAAATTAGGTTGGCATACAAAGATAAAATGTGTAGTTTGTTAGCTTAATTCTTACACCAAAACAATTTAAGGACCCTATTAAAAATTGCAACACAATCTCATATGTCAACTTCAACCATAGAACCACTTAGAATAAAGTTCCAATCAATAGATCATATGGCACATTGATCAAAGTATCAAGTTGGCCTTAAACTCTATTTATCACTAGTTCGATCCATCTGTCAGATTGCAACTTTCAATGCGGACCATGAGACTTGATCAAATTCATATACAAGACTCTTCAAACATCTCAAAACATAACTCCAGAATTGTAGAACATAATATCAGCTTGCACAAAATGCGGACTGTTGGTTTTTCTTTCTGAATCAGCATTAGGGTTTGCCACTTCTAATGCACAGGCAGATTCAGCCAACTAAATACAGGAGGTTGCGTGAGCTGCCTCCCCTTCACTTCTGGTTCTGCCGCACCAAGGGGGGTATCCCTATAACTCAAGATGTAACCTTGACTAGCTCAAAGATAGAAAGATCTAACTTGACAATAACAGGCAGAATACTCTCATGTATGGACCAAGATCTGTATGATAGATCACAAGGCTGGCAACATTCTTGGACATGATGTCTGGTTGGGTATGAGAGCATGCAGGGGGTTCCTAATCCTACTCCTACAACTAACAGGTGGAAGTATGAAATGGTTTAGTTTGAAATTTGGATGCAAAGCTGGACATGGTTGTAACACAAAAACAAAGCATGACTGGTGCCTATCCAGGGCTTGGAGTCGGTAGACATACACCTGTGAATGATCAGCATGAATAGCTAAAGCTAGATTTCAGGGGGATACACATGATATCTGCCTTACAGATATCTCCCAATACAGAGTGTTAAGTTATCTCTACTTATGGCATCCCTACTGCAGTATACCCTTCCCAATGTTCAACCTGAAAACAGTTTAATCTACCCCTTGAGCAGAAGTTAAAAGATCAGACATTCAACATAGGAATTCTATGCTCTAGAATCTAAACATTACCCAAATATCCAGATTCAGAAGAAGAATACATGCAATGCTGGAGACAGAATTAACAAAACACATGCTAAGATAGCATTTCTCATATAAGATTAACCATGAAATTAGTGGATTCATGCCAAATCGTACAACAGGAGATACATAAACTCACAAGTTTAAGCTGTACAGAGCAACCAGATCAGCCTGTTTTGAATTACAGAGCCAAAAATCTTCCCCTTTCAACAACAACAAATGAGTAACACTTCCTGCTTATAACAGCCAGGTAGTGTACCATAGCAATTAATTACATGGTTGACCAAAAGTCCCGCCAGATATACAGTTTCAGAAAAATGGCGCTCAATACATTACCAGATTGGCGCCCAAACATGAATGCAGCAGGTAGGGGAGGAGACAGGAAGATATCTCGAGCCCTGCGCCACTGTCCGCTGACGTACACCTTTAATCAGGTACTAGATCCACCCATACCTCTGCAACCTTCGCCATTAATGGCGCACCAACCCGCGGCCTCAGGAAAACGTCAATTCTGCATCGCAACCATTTCCCGCCGAGATTCATCATCATGATATTTCGAATATGCAGGATATCAATTATCCCACATGCACCCCACAACAACCTCTTTAACATTTTATATACTAGGTCATGAGCATATATGATGTCGGCGCTTTTGCTCCTGACGACACTAGTATAAGACTTCATCATCATCATCCTCCAGCAGCATGATATCATGTTGCTTGAAATATCACCCTGACGTAAGAATGACGTCAGCATCATCAGGATGAGAAAACAACGAACATGAAGTGATACAACATCATCAGGATGATATTGACTAAGATCATCCTGACGTTCAAAATATGATGACCCCAGTGAATATCGGGTCATACTTAGAACTCTTCAACAACATCATCAGGATGATCATAACCAAGATCACCCGATGATAAAAATATCACCCCAGCGAAATATCATGCAGGCAGAAAATATGATGACCCCCGCAAGCAACACGGTGATAACCAGAAATATCATGATGATGATGACGACCCTTAAGAAAGAACAAGTCAGGTCGAACAACTCAAAGAATAACCCCTTCAGAATAGAGGTGATAATTGGAAGATCACCGGATACTTGAAAGATCACCCCCGCAAGCAAATCAGGGCACACTGTAGCTCATCAGTAGGATCAGGATGATATCCAGACATCACCCGATATTGAAATATGATGATCCTGATGAAAACCAAGTCGACAGAAAACATGATGATGCGGACCATCATCGAAGCAAACATGATGATGATGACCTCCTCCTCAGAGAAAATATGATGATGCAGCTGAAAACTACTGAGGAGGTCCAACACTTAGAACATTTTTTGGATACTTAGGGAAAGTGTCTGCATGAAAATTGCTCAAAAATTGTCAGTCAATTCAGGCACTAACACGGACCATTAGAACATATGCCCTTTCATAGTCAAACATTGTCAAACCTAATAGCGATACTCAGTAGCTCATAACTAACTTTCTGGTGGACTCCAAGATCTAAAACTTTGGATTTGAGACCTTCAAACAAGTGTTTACATAACCATTGCATAACAAAATATCTAACACTGGAGGAATACAAACCAAAATACTTAGGTGTTCTTCTCTATTCAATACTGTATTCTATCATGTCAGACTTAGGCTACTTGAAGGTACACTTTTGGAGATGATCAAAAGCTTAAAATTTATATTTAAGATCATCTAAGGACTATATACATCTTACCAAAACCACAAGACCAGATCTTCAACCACAAACCAACTCTAATCAAAATACTGTTTCTTTGTCACTATCTCTGTAAACTGCCAATACTTAGCCAAAATGCTTAAGTTTGTTTTGCCAAACCAAAATCTTTGTTCCAACCTTGTTCCTTTTCTTGTTTCCATCAATGACAACACTATCAAACATCATGCTCAGCCAAGTTAACTCATACCAGTAGTGTCTCTATCTATGATGTTTGCCAAGTTGCCAACAATCTCCCTCTTTGGCATTGATGACAACACTTGATGTTAAAAACTCATCATACAACTCCCCCTTACTCTTTACACACTGCTCCTAACTTCATGCTTCTCTCCTTATTTTTCATTCCCCCCTTTGACATCAATGGCAAAGGTGTATGATACAAAAATATGTACAAGTGACCAAAACTTCAAAATTGTTTGTACTGTCCGCATATATAAAGATGAAATCAAATTGCTTACTACTTTTTAGGGAGAATATCCTTGTAGATCTTCTTCAGTTGCACCAAATATTCATCCCTTCTAACCTTAGTATTGCTTAAAACTAGTATATGCCCATTAACTTGGGACACCAACTCTTCTGCCTTTTCCATGGTAGTAGGGGCCTTAGTGATTTGCCTTGTCTTATCTGTTGCTACTACTAGCCTAGTCATGGATGCAATCCTGAAGCTCTCTATCTCCCGAAGCTAGCCCCATTCTATGTTTGATGACCTCCTTCTGGGTCTACAACTTATTTATGTCAAAATGGATGGTTTCAATTGTAGCCCTTTGATTCCTAATAGCATCTTTCACCGAATCATAAGATTTGGATATTTTAGTGATCTGGGATTCCTAACCATCTATCTTGTCCTTTAGATCCTTAGTTTTCTCAGGCTATGTTAGAAAAAACTGATACAGTTTTCTACCTTCTTTGATGGTCATTTCTAAATAATCAACACTCTTATCTAACAGGACTTTGTCATGAGAATATTTATCATTCAGCTTAACTAATATCTTGTTGTCAATCTCTTCCCTTACCTTCTTTTCTACCTCTTGTTTGAGGGATTCAAAATGAGAGTTGACTAACTCCATAAGCTTCTTCAAATGTGCAGTAGGAGCCAAGGATGTATCTCTCTTTATTTCAGGCATAATATTTCAAAAATTGTTGATGCATCTCCAATCAGCTCACTATCTTCCATATGTGATTTTAATATTTCTTATGTCGTAGTCTGAAAAATTGTCCCAAGTTTCAGTTTCTATAATGGGGACATTGTGGCAAGGTTAATTGGTCCTTGCAATAGCTTAGGTGCAGTAAAAATCTGAGCTTCCTTTTTCTTCTCCAAAACCTCTCTCAAGGAGTCAACTAAATCCTTCTCAACAGTGTCTCTTTTATCTTCTTCATGGGACACCTCATCATCATGCCTTTCCAAAGGATCTTCCTGAATGAGCTCTTGTTCATTTCCTTTTGTTTTTGAAGCAAGATTGTTAATCATTTGTTCATTTGCTTCTTCTCTCTACTCACCTTCTCCTTCTAAGTCAATTTCCTCATATACTACTTTTGCTTCCCCAAAGTTCTTTTGCTTTGCAGAATCCATCTCTTCTTCTTTCCTAGAGCTTATCAGAGGAGGTGTTCCACCTTGATCCACACTCTATTCTATATTCTCATCCAAAACTATATTGGAATTATCAACATCAACATTTTGTTCCTTTTCAACTATGTCAGTCACAAATGGAATGTGAAGTTCATGAAGTACATTCAAGGTTTTCTCCTCAGTTTCTTTTACTAGTTTCTCAATATCTCCAGACATTAGAGTATTGACTCTCCTTTTGGTTATAAATTCCTCATTTAGTTTCTTCACTAGTGATACTTGGACATAGTTTCATTAGAACATATTCCTTTAACTCAGCATCTTTGGCCATGGCCCCTTCTTTTCTTGTTGTCATGATGCTGGCTAGACTGTCTGGAAAGTCACCTAAAACTTCAATCAATGCCTTATTGAACATGTCCAAAAATCTTACCAGAACTACTTCAATTGTTGCATTGTCAGCATCCGAGCATTCATCATATGTATCATCAATTGGCTTCAAGTTCCCATGCTTAGCCATTGCATTAACTGTAGCTTCCAACGACATTCTGGCCTCTCCTTCCTTGATCTTAGTTTTCTTTTCTTTTTTATTCTTGTCTTTCCCTTCTTTAGAGGGCTTCACTTCTTTGCTTGTAGTGGCTTCCTCTATTTTTGCCCTTTTGGCCCTTATCTCTTCATCAGTTTATGTTTCTTCTTCTTCTTCTCCACCACCAAGGCTCACATATACTCTATTAGTGGCCTTTTCCTTCTTTATTTTCTCCTTTTTTCTCTATAGGCTTCTTTTTAGATAGTTCTTTCTCAACACTAGCAGTGGGAAGGGGTCTGGAGCTCCCAGAGGTAGCTGCAGTAGAAGAGGAGGCTCTTGTTCTTCATCTTGTGCCAAAAGTAGGATTTTCTTGCCCAGTATGTACTTTATGCCTTTTTGGAGCCTTGTCCTACTTAGATTTCTCTTCCTGAGCCTTTGATACTTGAGCCTTGGCTCTAGCTTGGTCTATTTGCTCCTTCATGAATCCCTTGCTCATAGCATAATCTTCTGTAATCTTTCTTCCTTTTCTCTGTGCTTCTGATTGAGTTTGTTCTAGATGCACTTTGATAGATTTTTATTTGAAAGTCCCAAATCTTTCCTCTTTAGGATCCTTTGGTTTTCTCAACAATAAATCTACCAAGCCAATTAGGATGTCTTCTATAACTTCATATCCCATTGCTGGGACCCACACAGTCTCGGTTCCACTACCTCCATGACGCATTGATCTTTGGTCACCATAAAAATAATGTCATCTTTATACTTCTCAACCACCTTTCTAGGGATTCTAACCCTATCTTACATTTTCTTTTGGAAATTCGTAAAATACCCCCACAGAGCAGCATTCTATGCATCAATATCTCCTAAATTTTGTAGATGATTTCTAATTTGTACTACTACATGAGAGTGATTTAACCAAACTATATTACTCATACCTAGTAACTCCCTTTGGAAGTAGAACAATAGGTAGGTGATAAGAGTACCATATTTGAATGGGTACTTTGTATCTTTTGTCCTTTTCAGGTTTTGCATCAATTGTTGTCGGAGCAACTCACACAATTCATAGTCAACATTAATCTTCACCATCTCATAGGCAGTATAAATGGTCATTACAGAAACAAAGTTCTCCCTATTGGAGAAGTAGACCTTGTATCTAATCACCTTGGAAGAAAATCTCACTAGCGGATCTTCAATGTCATTGATAGTTAGTGCTCTTTTGTCAAATTTAGCTTCAATTAGCTTCATCAATGTGTCATTCTTTCTGACTTGAGTGTTAGAACTATTCCAGTGGAGCACATACATGTCACCATCTCAATGGCATCCTTGGTTATCATGTAAGACATATTTAGCCAAAAGAATTCATCATGGATTCTGCTTAGGGCATACCTAACCTAGGCATCTTCCGAGAAAATGGGAAAATTGATCCATGTGTCCAATTTTTTCTCATACAGAGGACTAGATTCTTCCTTCAATTTGAATTTATCTCTGGTCAACTCATTGAAGGAAACTTACCTTAACTTTAAATGATTGTATTCTTCCAAATTAGCATGGATATAAACCCTAATATCTTCATTATACATTATCCTTACAGAACTCTAGAAAATGCACCATCTGGATCTATTTCTAAGGATTTGAATGGATGTTTCTTAAATTTGGGTTGAGGCCTTTCAGTGATCTCAATTACATGAGGAGTAGACATCTTTATAGTTCAACAAAAGCTTTTCAAAGGATTAGACTATAAGTAACTTTTTTTTCACTTTCCAGTTAGGGTTTCTTCATGCCAAATGTTTGAATTCACTTTAGTTTCATTGATTAGATCTCCTTGGTTGCTTGAGAGTTTGAATGCAAAGTGAATTTCCTTTGAATGAAAAAACTTATAAACCCTTCTCATCAAAACCTAAATTGCCATAAATGCTTGTTTCCAAAAAGTTGTCAACACTATCTCTGTCACTCACAGTAGATGTAAATTGCTCTTCAATCTTCTGCATTAAGTTCTTTTCTACCATAATTTTCTCCAAAAGTTTGGTTACACTATTTTTCAACTTATATCCTCGTGCTGGTTTTCAGCACCACTTTTCTGGCTAGAGGAACAAAATATTCCATTAAAGCTCCCCCTGAGCCAGAGCTCCCAATTCACTTCCCAGAGGAAGTTTCTACACCAAAATTTGGCATAGACTCATTCTTGGCTTTAATAAATTCCTTCTTAACCCATAACTTATTCATCTCCTTCTTGATTTCTATTGGATCCATCTTTTGTGTCAGTTTCTTCATCTCTGCCTAATTATCCTTCTTTATATTCTTACTTCTGCAAAATCTTGCAATATGTCTAGGCATATTGCAATTGACCATTGTTCCTTCCATTCATCCTTGATCTTTATTGGTTAGCCTTATGTCCATTCTATTGCATGTAAAATAGTTACCACTGAATGATTGAGCATTCCTTAGATTGTTATAGCCATTGCTTATCTAACTTCTGCATTCACTAACTCCATGACCAAATCTCTTGCATGTTAAAGCAATTACCTCTGAAAGTTTGAGCATTCCTTCCATTGTTGTAACTATTCCTTATCTAACTTTTGCATTCATTAGATTTATGACCTACTTTATTGCAAGTGAAGCACTGACCAAAAAATGATGGAACATTTTGATTCACTCTGCTCCTACATTGAGTAGCATTATTACCAAACTTATTGCATGAATTACAATAACCATTGAAAGATGGGTACCTTTGAGCATCTGGTTGCCTGATCGGTGGTTTATAGGTCCATTCCTTTGGTTTTGGATATGCTTTCCTTTGTCCTTCTTGATCTTAGCATTCTTTTCTTGACCTATTTTAGAACTTTCACCTTTCTCAAATCCTAAGACTTCTTTGTCATCAGAGTTCATCTAGATAACAAGCATCTCATCAAGTTTTACATAACTTATCTTGAACTTTTCTTCATAACTCTTTGCTTTCTCCAAATTTGACTTCAGATTCCCAACTTCCTTTTCAAGCTTAACACATTCTTCTAATTTTCCTTTCACCAATTGATTTAGATCTTCTTCTGCTTTTGCTTTATCTTTAATTTACACTTTCAGATCATCCAAGTTTTCATTTATTGATCTCAATTGTTCACTAACTTCCTTATGTTTTTCTTTGAACTTCTTGACTTGTTCCCTCAATTTTTTGATGCACTCATATGCTTCCTTTATATTTTCTTTCAAATCCTTATTTTTTATTTCAGTCTTTTCAAGATCTTCAAGAGTAGCTTTGAGTTCTTCTTCACTGACAACCATGCATTCTTATTCTATAGTTTCAGTTGAATCAATTTCTTCAGGAGGAGTAGAATACCTTTTACT
This sequence comes from Cunninghamia lanceolata, assembly GCA_027924645.1. Lineage (NCBI taxonomy): Eukaryota > Viridiplantae > Streptophyta > Pinopsida > Cupressales > Cupressaceae > Cunninghamia > Cunninghamia lanceolata. The sequence continues at coordinate 6,476,095 of BSBN01000828.1, forward strand.
TGCCATGTGTCCAATCTCCAAGATCTTCCTTAAGTTGTTAGACTTCTTCCAAGGAACCAGGCTCTGATACCAATTGTTGAACACCTAGAATACTGAGAGGGGGGGGGGGTGAATCAATATTCTCTTAAACCATTCACTAATTAAACCATTAATCCATTTACCCACTCAACAACATCAAAGAAAGTAAAACTTAGAATGATAATCATAAAATATAACACATAGACACCAGGATTTTTACGTGGAAAACCCAAAATGGGAAAAACCACAGTGAGTGTTAGCTCACAATGTATTATGTAGTAATAATACTGAATTACAAGAGGCTCACTTCCTTAGGGCTCATTGCCCAGGGGTCACTACCCTTAAGGACTCACTATCCAAAGAAAGATGCTCATAGCATACAAGCTCACTACCATAATGAAAGAAAGAGAAGGATGGCTCACTACCAAAAATGAGCTGCTAAGATTGCATCTGTAGATGCATTGATATAGTTCCAATGAAGCTTAGAAAATTGATTCAAAACTCTTCATCCTGCTCTGCTCTATCACACTGCTCTACTTTTATAAGATCTCTTTTCTTCTACACTTGTCACCCTTACACAATCACAAGACTTCTCATGTCGCACACAAACACATTCATATTCACACTTACTTATTCATATTCACTATCCACTATCCCAAACACTAAAATGAATCTCATATATATATCCACAAACATTTACAATCTTCAAATTAGGTCAGCACACAAAGATAAAACATGTAGTTATGCCTTGTGTAGTTTGTCAGCTTAATTCTTGCACCAAAACACTTTGTGAACCCAATTAACACTTGCAACACAATCTCATATGTCGAATTCAACCATAGAACCACTTAGAATAAAGTTCCAATCAATAGATCATAATGCACATTGATCAAAGTATTAGGTCAGCCTTAAACTACGTTTATCACTGGTTCAGTCGATCTGTCATATTGCAACTTTCAATACGGACCACAAGAATCGCTCAAATTCATATCCAAGACTCTTTAGACATCTCAAAACATAACTCTAGAACCATAGAACATAATATCAGTTTGTGGCAAAATGTGGACCAGTAGAACATATGCCCTATCACAGTCAAACACTATCAAACCTTATAGTGATACTCAATAGCTCATAACTAACTTTTTGGTGGACTCCAAGATCTAAAACTTTGGATTTGAGACCTTAAGACAAGTGTTTACATCAACTCAAAACTACATAACAAAATATCTAACACCAGAGGAATGCGGACCAAAATACTTATGTGTTCTACTCTATTCAATATTGTATTTTGTCATGCAAGACTTAGGCTGCTTGAAGGTACACTTCTAGAGATGATCAAAAGTTGAAACTTTCTATTTAAGATCATCTAAGGACTATAGACATCTTACCAAAACTGCTAGACCAAATCTTCAACTACAAACCAACTCTGATCAAAATACTATTTCTTTGTCACTATCTCTGTAAACTACCAACACTTAGCCAAAATGCTTAAGTCTATTTTGCCAGACCAAAATATTTGTCCAACCTTGTTCCTTTTTTTGTTGCCATCAATGACAACACTATCAAACATCATGCTTAGCCAAGTTAACTCATACCAGCAGTGTCTCTATCTATGATGTTTGCCAAGTTGCCAACAATCATACTCTTCCAAATTGGCATGAATATAAACCCTAATATCTTCATTATGCATTACACCATAGGGCACTTTTTAGAACACACCATCAGGGTCTATTTCTAGGGATTTAAATGGATGCTTCTTAAATTTGGGTCAGGGCCTTTCAGTGATCTCAATTACTTATGGAGTAGACATTCTTACTGCTCAATAAAATTCTTTTCTTAGAGGGATGACTGTAAATACCTTGTTATTCACTTTTGGATAGGGTTTAGTCACATTGAATGCATTGAGGTCACCTTTCCTTCACTACTCAGATCTCCTTGGTCACTTGAAAATTAGAATGCAAAGTGAATTTCCTTTGAATGATATCACTTATAAACTCTTCTCATCAAAACCTAAATTGCCATAAATGCTTGTTTCTAAAAAGCTATCAACACTATCTCTACCACTCACAGTAGATATAAATTGCTCCACAATCTTCCACATTAAGTTCTTTTATATTGGAATTTTGTCCAAAAGTTCTGATATACTGTTCTTTAACTCATATCCTCATGCTGGCTGTCAGCACCACTTTTCTAGATAGGGGGATAGAATATTTCATTAAAGCTCCCCTTGAGGCAAAGCTCCCAATTCACTTCCTGAAGGAAGTTTATGTACCAGAGTCTGGCACAAAATCATTCTTGACTTCAATAACCTCCTTAACCTACATCTTGTTCATCTCCTTCTTGATTTCTACTGCATCAACCTTTTGCACTAGTTTCTTATTTTCTACCAGATTATCCTTCTTCATGTTCTTGCTTCTGCATATTCTTGCAATATGTCTAGGACTATTGCAATTATAGCACACAACATTCTTTTGACTGTTGTTTCTTTCATCCATTATGGATCTACATTGGTTAGCCTTATGTCTAAATCTATTGCATATAAAGCAGTTACCATTGAAATTTTTTTGCATTCCTTCCATTATTATAGCCATTTCTTATCTAACTTTTGCATTCACTAGCTCTATGACCAAATCTCTTACATGTAAAGTAGTTACCTCTAAAAGATTGAACATTCCTTCCATTGTTATAACCATTCCTTAGCTGACTTCTACATTCACTAGATTTATGACCAACTCTCTTACATGTAAAGCACTGATCAGAGAAATATGGAACATTTTGATTCAGTCTACTCCTACATTAAGTAGCCTTATGACCAAACTTATTGCATGAATTACAATAACCATTGAAAGATGGGTAGTTTTGAGCATTTGGTTGCTTGACTGGTGGTTTTCTAGGTCCATTCCATTGATTTTGGATTTGCTTTCCTTTGTCCTTTTTTGTTTTCAACATTCATTGCTTGACCTATTTTAGAACTCTCACCTTTTTCAAATCCCAAGCCTTCTTTGTCATCAGGGTTCTTTTGGCTATCAAGTATCACATCAAGTTTTGCAAAACTTATCTTGAACTTTTCTTCATAGCTCTTTTCCTTCTCCAAATCTGACTTCAGGTTCACCACCTCCTTTTCAAGTTTTACACATTCATCAGATTTGTCTTTCACCATTAGATTTAGATCTTTAGCTTTTTACTTTTCTTTAATTTGTACTTTCAGATCATCCAAGATTTCATTTTATAATCTCAATTATTCACTTACTTCCTTATGCTTTTCTTTGAACTTCTTGACTTGCTCCCTCAACTTTCTGATGCACTCATCTACTTCCTTGATATTTTCCTTTAGATATAGGTTTTCCACTTTAGTCCTTTCAAGGTCTTCAAGAGGAACTTGCAGTTCTTCATTATTGACAAACATGCACTCTTCTTCTATAATTCTAGTTGGATAAACTTATCCAGGAGGAGTAGGATAACTTTACCTACCATGTGTTCAATCTCCAAGGTCTTCCTCAAGCTGTTAGAATTCTTCCAAGGAACTAGGCTCTAATACCAATTGTTGAACATCCAAAATACTAAGAGGGGGGTGAATCAATATTCTATTAAACCATTCAATTATTAAACCATTAATCTACTTGCCACATTTAATAGTAATAAAGAAAATCAAGCATATAGAAAACACAACCATAAACCATAACACATGAACACCAGGATTTTTACATGGAAAACCCAAAAAAGGAAAAACCACAGTGAGTGTTATCTCACAATATATTATGTAGTAACAATACCAAATTACAAGAGGCTCACTACCCTAAGGACTCACTTTCCAAAAGGATGCTCACTGCCATAAGAATAGAAAGAGATAGAAGGGTGGCTCACTACCAAAATGAACTACTAAAATTGCATCTACAAATCCATGGATACAACTCCAATGATGCTCAGAAAAATGTCTCAAAACTCTTCATCCTAAACTACTCTGTTACACTGCTCTATTCTTACATGAAAATAAGATCTCTCTTCTTCTGCACTTGTCACCCTTACAAAATCACAAACCTTCACATGTCACACATACCCACATTCATATTCACATATCCTTACATCAAACATTGAAATGGATCTCATATATATATATCTGCAACATTTGTAATCTTCAAATTAGGTCAGCCTCCAAAGATGAAGCGTGTAGTTATGCCTTGAGTAACTTGTTGACCTAATCCTTTCACTAAAATACTTTGCAACCATTTCAACACTTGAAACATATTCATACATGTCGACTTTAACTATAGAATGACTTAGGGTATGATTCCAATCAATAGATCTTGCCATACACGGATCAAAGTATTAGGTCAACCTCATACATACACTATCACAAGTTCATTCTAATTGTCAGAACACAAATTTTGATGCAGACCACAAACCTTTCTCAAAATCATAGCTAAGACTCTTTAGGCATCCCCAATCTTACCTTCAGAATCACATAGCATAATGTTATCATGCGGTGAAATGCAGAACATCAGAAGTTGCACTGTGTTACTATCAAACACTATTTAAGAAAGTAACGGTACTTAGAAGCTTATAACTACCTTACTGGTGGACTTAAAGTTTTGCAAATTTGGATTTAGATACTTCAGACATGTGTTTACAACACCTCAAAAATGCAAGAGAAAATACCTATTACCAAAGGAATGCAGACCAAAGCAAACTAGTATTTTGTCATGTTAAGTCTATTTTTTGCTAAGCTAGACTTATGCTTCTTAACACTATACTTCTAGAGATGATCAAGAGCTGAAGATTTGGATTTAAGATCATCTAAGGGTTATAAATAACTCACCAGAGCCACAATACAAGATCTTCAACTATGGACCAATATTGATAAAATATTGTTTCTCTATAGTCATCTAAGTACTCTGCCAACACTTAGCCAAAATGTCTAAGTCTTCTTTCTAGACCAAAGTTCTCTATATACCCAACTTCATGAGGATTATTATAAATTCACAACCCTTATGAGTACTTTTTTCCATCAATGACAATACTAATCAAACATCATGCTCAGCCAATCATACCAACAGTGTCTTCATCAATGATGTTTTCCAAGTTGCCAACAAAAAAATATTTGCACTAGTGAACCCAACTAGAGAGAACCAAGCAAACAACAAAGAAAAACAAAAAACACAGACACAAGAGAGACAAACCAATCCCCAATTACAAATGCTTCAAAGTTTCAGCTAACTATAGCTCTTGTTGGTAAAAATATTTATGCAATTTGACAAACCCCAACAATTCATTTCTAGTTTTAGAATCTTTAGACCAAATCATGGTTTTCTTCCCCTTCCCCTTCTTACCAAGATGGGTAGGTTGAGTGTCAACCTTGAGATTTCTCTTCTTATTAGTAGACATTGTTATCATGACTAGAATAGTTTGATTTAATTCACCTATGATGATAATTTGATTAGTAGATTACTAAGCGATATTTATTTTTTATGTGAAAAATTTATGTCTTGAATTGATTATAAATAAGTTATTCAATTAACCTAGTTTGATTTCAAATTTGAAAATAATTATTTATGTTTAGTGGATTAGAGGAATGAACATGAAATGTCAATAGGATATATTGCAAATTGAATTTGAAATTGCTATGCACTTTTATGATAAAATTGAATTAATATTATCCATGTGACTATAGAGTTTGTTTAGTATGTTATTGTGTTTTAAATCACATTTTAATTTGCTTTGGCTATGTATTTCACACATTAAATTGAGTGTGTAAGTAATTTCCATGGCTAATAGAAATTTGGAGGTCTTCTAAGAAACCGAACTATGTTATTCCCAGTGATGCCTCAACCTTAGTCCAAGAGGGGACTAAGGCTTTTATTTGTGAAATATGTTGCAATGTGATAAGATTATGGTGTTAAGTTGATTTTTTTTGTTCTAAGGTTGATGAGTGAGTCATGGGGGTTTGCATTGTCATCTTATGTGGAAAAATTCGGGTTTACATTTAGGGGTCCTTTTAAAGGGTCTTAAAATATCATTTTCTTGGTATTTTGATAAAATTAGATCCATAGGGTATGTACTTGAGTGTTTGACAACTTTTGGGCTTTGAAATTTAGGTTTTGGGTTAGATTTGACCACTCTAAGGTGCCTTGGGAAGAAAGTGGCATGGTTGGATTTTAGGAAGAGGGATGGTGGACTTGTCACCATCTAATTCCCCTTTCAGGTAGGTTCATGGATGAGTGATGGGTCAATTACACCCCATTTCAATGCTTCACACATGTGAGAGAACAACCTAGGAACATTTTTGGAGAAGAGTGTACAAGTACACTCCTATCCCCTAGGTCTCACACTTGTGAGAGAACTTGAGGAGTCAAATCACTCCTTGGGAAATAGGTGAATGGATGAGAGGGGGTGAGTTGGACATGTGGTACCTCCTCATTTGGAGAGGAGGAGTGGCATGGAACTCATTATAAATACCCCTCTTGTAAGGTTAGAGACAACTTTTGGCTTCATTTTGTTATTAGGTTGAGGGGGACAGGGAGTGTCTTGGAGAAGTTTGAAATTGGAGAGGAGTTCTTGAAGGAAGCTTTATCAAGCACTCATCAACTCCTTAGAAAGCATGGAGAGGTAGGTTCCCCATGCTCTCTTATGATGTATGTTTTTTTATATGTGTAGTTACATGTTAATGGTGATTTTGTGTGTATTAATATCCATGGGTTGTTCTTGTGGTGTTGCATTGTGTTAAGTGTAGTGTTGGTGTTTGATTGTTGGAAAAGGCTATTTTGTGAGGAAGAATGTTGTGATGGTGTTTCGTAGTGATGTTAATAGGGAAGGGTTCCACTTATTCCCCACCATATGAATCCTATAATGTATCCTTTTGTGTGTATATCCTTGGGTAGCTTTGAGATTTATTGTATTGTTGTTGTATATGTGAAAGTATTTCACTCTTGTGTTGTGCATCCAACTTTTCTAGAGGGCCTCCTAGCTTGGGGGTGGCCTTGTGAGCAAGCCTAACAATTGGGAGGTGAGCACCTCCATTGGTCTTGGTTGTGAAAGTTTGTATTGCAGGTTCTTCTTTGATGGTTAGAAAGGAAATATCTTGAGAGGAAATAAAGTTTATACTTGATTATATGATGCGAAGATTCATTTTGTACATTAAAGGAGATTATTTGTCTATTATATTTTATTGTCTCATTTTTCATGTCATTCATGTGCATTTTAAGGCTCTAATTTATTGAGAAAAGGTTAAGTTATATGGTCTTTTGACACATTCTATTAATTGGTGTTGAAAATGTGGAGAAAAGCTCATTAGATGATTATCCTTCTATCCATTATAGTAGGCTTATCTCTTGTTTTCTATATAGATAAAAATAGGATTTTGAAAGGGGCTAGACTCTTTTACAAAGAAATCAAAAGGAAAATAGAACAAGTACCATGATATATGGGAAACATAACACAAAAATAATAGCCTCGATGAAATACAACAAAGTAGAACAATGAGACCTAGACAACTCCAACTCTTGATCTAGTAAATCTTACTCCCTTGACCTAAGGGTGTGAAGTAGAGACTGATTTAGGGAGTCCTTTCTTTCTTCTCTAAACAACCATCCAAGAAAGCCCTAAGTCTGAATCTTCAAAATGAGGGGAAAGGGGAGAGTCCTCAACTGATGCCTCAACCATAGATAGATTGCACAAAGAGGGGGACAAACCTGATTGGAAGTTGGGAGAGTTGAAGATAGAACTAGAGATAGGATCTCCACACAAATTAACATGGGGTGGGAAAAAATTGATGAAGGGGTAATTTGATCCTGGTCAAAAGTGGAGTACATGAGAGGAATCGAGGGGCTTTTCATAACCTCACCTGCTAGCACCCCCAAGGGATTGTGTGTCACAAGGGGAATGGGTGGAGAGGACTCAAAATCCTACGAAGTCTGGTCATCCTAGGAAGATCCATTCATTGTAGAGTAAGAAGTATTGATAGTCAAGTGATCATCAAGAGCATTCTTCCACTATGTAGCCACATCCTTGTGATGAGAGTGAGGACAAATAGAGGCCAAGTGACTAGTAGAAAACATCATCTACATTTAAAGGGGAGGCCCTCATAATCTAGCTATTGCATCCAAGACCTTTCCCCCACCATTAGATTTAAATCTCCATAAATGGGTTTGGAGATCTCAATGTCCACCAAAATATGAGCAAACATAGAGTGTCCCATAATGAGGTAGTGAATTCAACCTTCAAGAAGTAGCTAATTGCATTGTTATTGTCCTTGTAGCATGAATCTTCCCAAAATTGGAGAGAGAGATTTGGAAGCCTAACCAATATTGGTATGATGTTGAGTGATTCAGTGAGTGGGTTGAAGGAGCCAAACCATGGTTTGATGGAGAGGGAGTGCATACCTTGCAACCAAACCCTAATGTCAAGCAATAAATCTCACTCCTCAGGGGTCATGAAAGTCACAATGCAGAAGCCCCTTGCATAGGGGAAGACCTCAATATTTCGCTCCACAAGTGGTTTCCAAGAATCCAAGACCCATTTGTGTAGGTCAAGTAGGGATGGCCACAAGATATTAAACCTACAAATTGCCCCATGGTGCTAATAAAAATCTTCATTCTCAATGATATCCTAGCCACACACCACAACAAGGAAAGGATGAGTGCAGGTTAGGGGATGTAGCTTATCATTCTATAAGGGTTGACCATGAATCCATGAACCTATTACAGCCATGTAGGACCTATCATCACCCTACACATGACCACCAACATGACACCAATGAGGGGAGGATACCATGTTGTTGACCTCAAGAAAAAGGGCATGAAACATCGACGAGTTGCATCGTCTAGCACCATGAATAGTGCTAGCAACAAGATCTCCAATGATGACATGAGACCTAGAAGAAATGCCCTACACTCCTCTATAACCACAACACCTGAGAGAATACATAGTGTTATATGGTAAAAGGGGGAAGGATGCAAAGTATGTGAATACACTAGATTAAAACCTCCTTTCACTATAACATTCAAGGACAAAACTGAGCCAAGCTAATAAAAATGGAAGAGGCCTCAACTACCGATTGTGTGCTCTTGTTTGCAGAGGAAAGACTGATTCAACCAAACCTATTATCAAACCCTGGGCCGATTAATGTTCTAAACCATAGATCTATGATAATTAGCTTATAACAGTAAAACAAAAATAATAAATCAAGATCTGAGAGTGTCAAGATGATCAGTGAGATATCCAAACCCATCCCTTAGAAGTTGAAATGTTAGAGGACATTGGTGCTAGCGCTCAAGTTCATAAAGTTTAGATCTCTGATAACTCATAACTACAAAAATGCCACAGAAGATGTTCTGATGCTAAATTTCAAGTTTGTTTGGCTTGCTGGACACTGATGCTAGTGCCCAAGTCTAGTATAGTGAAATTCCTGAACTCTATTTTTAGATCTAGAATCTTTATCCTTCAAATAGCTTACTTATACCTTCACTTCCACAACTCCTGCACCTATAATCTACACACAAGGAAAAATAGGTTTAGGGGTTGTGGTGTTTAGGGATTTACCTTAGTCAAATCTTGGGTTAGCATTCAAGCTTTCCCAACACCGTTTTTAATGAGAGAGCGTGCCCTAGTAGGTTAGAGGCTAAGGATAATCCAAATGATGATAAAATGATTCAAACACAATGATAATGTCACCTTGGAGGTGATGGCCTTGAGAGGATGAAGATTCTTCAATTCACAAAGATGTTGATGATGAATTCAAATCTGCAACAAATGCAATACTAACAAACACAATGAATGCCTTGAATTCACCTTGGAACAAAATCATAACCTTGCTATCATAAAGTTTTTCTATCATCAACCTAGTTACAAATGAATTTAGACACTTCTTTATATATGTTATCTCGCTAAGCTTTTGTAAATTAATTGAAAGAGTTGACAAGAGAGGACCCATTTAAGAGTCTTACGCTGACATAGATTTGATTTTACCCCGACCAATTAGGGTGGACTTGGGCGTGAGTGCCCAAGTCCAAGAGGTCATTTTGATCAGGTCCCAAACTTTAAATTCAGCCCCTAGTCCCCATTTGATGTGGGTTCCAGGGGATTTCTCATCAGGATGAATAATTTTCATGTAAAGTGTAAACATGAGGACCTAGGAGCTAAACTAGGAGGTAAAAAGGCATGTGTCCACTTTTTACTCCATAACATTTAGCCCCCAATTTAATGTGTTTGTGATCCTATGATACAATTAATGCTTTAAAGTATGGTCAAAGCATACCTAAACATATTAAACACATTAGACACTTAGAATGAAGACACACCCTAAGTTTTGAAGGACTATTTATATCCCCAGACTTAGGCAGACATAAGAAAACACTTAGTAGTCACATAAGACATAGTGAATATAGTAAGGAAGCATGCAATACACAGAGAATACATGAGCGTCATCACTCAAGAAACAAAGAAGACATGATTAAGCAATTACATATCCATACATATATAATACTAACTAAAGTAAACAAACACACAACATGGGGAGAGACTCATCACTGCACAACTTTATACCATGCACAAGCACACAAAACACATACAGCGTGGGGATGGACTCATCGCCATACAACTTAATACCATGCCACAAACATGAAAGACACACAAAATACATGGAAGACACACGGAATAAATGAGTACCACATAGTATGCCATAGACACATTATACGTCTTATACATGGCAAAAATGAGTGATAGGGAGGATCTCGTCACTACTCCACTATCTAAAACATGTCAAAAACACCTGGCGGTTGAGCTATGCTACCATAATCACCAAAGACATGCTTCAGGGTGAATGACTCAAGATCCAACCCTACCTTGCAATGAGGACTTTGTATAAAAGTATGTGCACTAGCTCAAGAGATATACTTTCCTACCTCATGATGAGGGATTTTAAAATGCAACCCCACCTACATCACGGAGACACCTTATAGTGAAAAGGAAGCATCTGCTCAAAGTATACAACCCCACCTGCATCACAGAGATGCATTATAGTGAAAAGGAGGTATATACAATAGATCAAATACACAACCCCACCTGCATCATAGAGATGTCTTACAGTAAAAATGAGGTGTACACAAGCATTGTTTGTTAGTGTAAAAAGACAATCAAGAAGATACCACTATATATGCCCCCACCTTAAGGTGGTTGAAACCTCTTGTTGGTATCAAGAACATTAAGGTAGAGTGAGAACATGCAAGGGAATAAGAGCTTTTGCAAAGCCTGTGCCCCCAAAGGTGACATGTTACATGATTGTCGAAAGTTCCCACAAACACATTGATATGATTTGCTAAGATAATGAACAAGATATTAGCTTTGGTTAGAAAATCCTATTCTAAGATAACAACCAAATCAATTCATGAAAGATATGCATAAATTGTGTATTAGATCACATAAGAGACCAAGGCTACACTTGTACGTTTAGAACTGAGTATAGCCATTGGGCTATACTACAGGTATCTCAAAATCAAGTGTATCAACAAGGTGAGATACAAAACCATCCAAAGTACATTGAAGCAGATTGAGAGTATTGCAAAAGTTTGTTACAAGAAAAGTTCACAACACGAAGTGATTCTACTAGTCAAGCATCAGATATATATATAAATCTCATCTTCATATATGGAATAGGTCCATTTTTTATTTTCTTGCTGAAGGGACACATGATCCTTATCAATATTTGTTTGTTTTCGTCATATGCCAGCTAGTAGACCCACTGAAGAATGTAAACAATAAAATGAGAGAGGAGACAAAAGTGATTTGGGTTTAAAACATGGGAAGATGCCCCCAAGACAATGTCCACAATGTTATTCCCCCAAGGCACAACACACAAAAATAAAACAAAGGAGAGGAAAGATAGAGGAATGATGAAACAAATAGAAGAATGATCACAACTATGGCAGTCTCCTTGTATCCTTGACCTTACAAGAGTATCAACGGTCATCCAAGGAGACCTAAACAACATATAACACAATACAGGGGAACACAAAATGACATGTATAAATGTCTATTATCTAGGAGGAAGCCAAGCTTGTGAGCATCTTAGAGAGGTGCTCCATCAAGTATGGCAAATTGTGTGAGAAGTTCATACCTGATTGATACTTAGTTGGAACATGGCCTTGCAGAGCTTGCTTCTTAAGACCCTATATGTTTGAAACCTTTTGTTGCTTACGAGGAGGGGAATCATTGTTATTTCCCACTGATGAGAATCACCTTGTTATTTTCCTTTATTTCACTTTCTTAGTCTAGTTAATGAACCTTTCACCATGGAATGGAATGCTTTTCATTGGTACCACTTTATCTTGCTTCAAGTGATTACATATGGGCTATTCCAATTGTGTATCTTGTGCATGTTGGTTATCTCCTGATCCATAGAGGGATAATAGAGGAGGAACCTCAACATAGATACCTTTTCCATGTGGGCAAGGTGGATCTTCACTTGTCATCTTATCCATTTTTAACATACCCACTATGCCATCATAGTCAAGATAGTCATCTTCAATCTCCAATGTAGTTTGTTCCACCATATTATTGTCACTATGCTTAGGAAAAGGATCAGTGAATATTTGTAGATTTTGATTTGGAGGTGCTATGGACTTGCTTTCATTGTCATTCACACCAGTAACTTGTATCATATTAGAATCGATGAGGTCTTGAATTTCATGTTTAAGATGCATACATCTCTCAGTATCATGTCTCGATGAGTGGTGATAGTGATAATAAGCATTAGTGTTGAATGATGGTCCTTGTGGTCTAGTATTGTCAAAAGGATGAATAGGAGGAAGCTTCAAAATATTGTTATTCATTGCCTGAGTCATTACCAAATGGAGAGAATCTAATAATGGAGTAAATCATCTCTATTCCTGTTTGAATTGAAAGGTGCCCTAGGAGGCTTTGTAATAGTAGACACTTGTGAGTGAAAATTATTTGAATGTTGCCCATTGATCTTGATGAAATTCCTATTCTTCTTCTTGAATGAATTTTGAGATGGTCCAGCCATGGATTGACCAACATGAGCTGATGAGGTGTGATTCTCATACTGACTAGCTGAAAGTTGGTAATTGCATAGAGCTATGCATAAGTGTTGAAAATAACTATACTTCATCAACAATATCTTGTCACATATGTTTAGTTGTAGATTCATAATGAATACCTTGTAAAGATCCTCATCTTTAATGGGATATTGTATTTGTGAGATAAGACTTTGATATCGACTGACGAAATCTATTAATTTCTCTTTTGGGCCTTATTTTCAATGAACCAAATAAATCAAAGAAATAGTAGGTCCAATGTTTGCTTGGAAATGTTGTGACAATTGATCAACTATCTATGAGAAGGAATTGATTGAATTAGGAGGTAGAGAGCAAAACTAGTCCAAAGCAGTATCTTTTAGAGATTGAGGAAAGAGTTTTGCTAGCAATTCCTCATTAAAGAAGTAATCAATACACATCATTGTGAATGTTGCCACATGAGTCTTAGGATCACCTTTACCATCATACTTTTCAAAGAGAGGAGTCTCAAATTTGTCAAGCATTGGAGTTCTTAGAATTGCATAGGATAAAGGACTGTGAGTGTGATATGATGGTAAAGCAGGTTGAGAAGAAGCATTAGTCAAATTTGTCACTTTCTGGTACAATGAAGACATATTCTGCAAAAGTTGATTTAAGAGAGTATCATTGAATGAAGAGGTAACTTGTGGATTTGAGAGATGGATTTGATGCTATGGTCATGAATTTGTAGGGTTGATGGTAATTAGGGGAAGTGAGGGGTGGTTGAGACTATGTAGAGGTGATATGTGGTTAAGAATAGGTATGCATTGGTATGGATACATGAGGTGTAGAATTTTGACAATTAAGTCCAACGGCTTTGTAATTTTTAGTAGATGTTCCCATAGTAATGGTAGAATTACTAAAAGCATGTGGATTGGTGGTGATAATTGATCATGTAAAACTGGATATTCTAGTAGTCGGTGTGGGTGTCGAGACTGGTGAGCATATATACCTCGATGGTGACACATTGTCAATGTTATTCACGTAGCTAGCCATATGCATAATGTTATGATACACTATATGTGCTAATCCATGGAGCATGCCAACACCTTCTTTTCCTTCTTGTAACAATCCTCTTATACCTTCAACAATAGGTATCACTTCTTGAGCTAGATGTGCTTGTACTGTAATTTGTTGAAATTCAGCTAGTTGTTTGTCCAATTTCTTAAGATGTTCCTCAGGCACATGTATATCTTTGTTACCCATTTCTTCAAGAGGAGGAATTATTGGTTCTTCCATGTTATCATTGAAGATGTCATGTAGATATGTTGATTCACCCTTTGTTGATCCATTATTTGAAGATTTTGACTACAAGCCCTAGCTTTTGCAAAAACTAGGTTATATGAAAAATGCAAGATTTCAACAAATCCCTAACAAATGAGATATGCAAATGAAAGGTGTGAGATCATGAAATGATTAATTTCTGTAATTTGTCTCATATCTGATGTAAAAATTAGAAATTTAAGTGTTTTCAATGATATGTAATGAAATAATGCAAATCTATGCCTTTATGCAAGCCTAGAATGCTTATTTTTTTTATTTTTTCAAATGTATGCAAGATTTTTCAATGTAAAGTGATAAGTATGATAGAATGTAATGCAAAATATGATTTCAAAACTCATAAATATGCAATTTCATGAAAAACATGGGTTCACCAAAATGTTATATGGTAAAAGGAGGAAGGATGCAAAGTATGTGAATACACTAGATTAAACCCTCTCACTACAACATTCAAGGATAAAACTTAGCCAAGCCACTACAAGATGGAAGAGGGCTCAGCTACTGATTTTGTGCTCTTATTTGTAGAGGAAGATGTGATTCAATCAAACCTATTATCAAACCCTAGATCTATGATAATCAACTTATAATAATGAAACATAAACAACAAATCAAGATCTGAGAGTGCCAAGATGATCAATGAGATATCCAAACCTATCCATCAGAAGATGAAATGTCAGAGAATATTGGTGCTAGAACCTAAGTCTAGAAATTTTAGATCTCCAATAACTTAGAACTACAAAAATGCCACGGAAGATGCTCTGAAGCAGAATTTCAGGTTTGTTTGGCCTATTGGACACTAGTGCTAGTACCCAAGTCTAGTACAGTAAAATTCCCAAACCCTATTTTCAGATCTAGAATCTTTATCCTTCAAACAGCTTCCTTGTACCTTCACTTCCACAACTCCCACACCTATAATCTGCACACAAGGAAAAAGGGTTTTGGGGGTTGTGGTGTTTAGGGATTTTCCTTAGTCAAATCTCGAGTTAGCATTCAAGCTTTCCCAACACCGTTGTTAATGAGAGAGCATGCCCTAGTAGGGTAGAGGCTAAAGATAATCCAAATGGTGATGAAATGACTCAAACACAATGATAATGTCAACTTGGAGGTGATGCCCTTGAGAAGATGAAGATTTTCCAATTCACAAGGATGTTGATGATGAATTCAAATTTGTAACAAACAAAATACTAACACAAGTCTGCAACAAACACAATGAATGCCTTGAATTCACCTTTGCACAATATCATAACATTTCTATCATCAACCTAGTCACAAATCAATTCAAACACTTTTTTTTATATATGTTATCCCACTAAACTTTCATAAATTAATTGAAAGAGCCGAAAAGAGAAGACCCATTTAAGAGTCCTAGGTTGACATAGATTTGATTTCACCCTAACCAATTAGGGTGGACTTGGGTGTGAGAACCCAAGTCTAGGAGGCCTTTTTAGTCAGGTCCCAAACTTTAAAATGGGCCCCTAGTCCCCATTTGATGTGGGTTCCAGGGGATTTCTCATCAAGATGAATAATTTGCATGTAAAGTGTAAACACGGGGACCTAAGAGCTAAACTAGGAGGTAAAAAGGCATGTGTCCACTTTTTACTCCATAACACATAGGAAGCACCTTCAGGATTCACAATGTAGTCTCTTGAGCTAAGAGATCCAACATTTGTAGGTCACAAGGGATTTCCTCCATTGGGTGAGAATGATTCCATTCGAATATAGTTGATACAACAAGAGAGATTAGGCTTATCTCTTGTTATAATGATAGAAGTAAATGATTAAATAATTCATAGCATAAACATTAGAGAGATAGAATGTTATGGTATAATCTTGGTTGGTAAAATAGTAGGCCTATCTTACTTGAGTGTGGGAACAAAAAAAGAGTCTATGTCTATGGATAAAGATACCAACCCTCTTATGCCTATTGTATAGGCCTCCAAATCTGTTCCTAGCAGAGAGGATATAGAGTCCCTGAAGAATATCCTTCTATCATTGAAGGAGAAAAATGTTAATGATGATTCCCATACTAGTCCCTCTATGAGGAAAGGTAAAACAATGAAAATCAAATCAAATTTTTCCAAGGTTAGTCTTGATGCAGCTTTTGAAAAAATTAACCCTAAGGAGACTATGAAGGATGTCTATTCCCATATTGTCAAAATTAGATGAAGGTCTGTCTGTAGAGCTAAAGCTAATTCTCAAATTGATAAGAAGAGGAAGAAGAATGAAAAAACCCAAGAAGTTTTCATTGAAGAAATTAACTTTGATTCCCTATCTGAGAATTATGGGAATTTTTGAAGAAATGCAAGAGGAGCATATTGATGTTGTTGAGGAGATAGAGAAAGTTGTTAAGGAGGACAACATTGAGAAGAATATGGATGATCTTCAGGAGGATCAAGGAGAAGAGCAATTTGAAATAGATGGGAGTGATTATAAAACTCAAAATGAGGTTTTGGAGGTTGGGTTCACTTCCCCTAGGGAAGATGACTTGGAGGATGTGAGGAATGATGTGGAGGTTTTTTCAAAATGACCTTAAAAATGTTGATGGAAGGAAGGGAAACATGAGTCCTAATTATACTATAAAGGATTTGACAAAAAAGATTAACAGCGTGGGGGAAATCTACTGACAAGGGTCATTATACCTTGGCATTTAATCATATTTATTTGTCAAATCCAAGGTTGTGTCCATGGCAATCTACAACAAGAACTAGCAATTAACAATCCTTAACTAACTATTGAAATGAAACTTTCCTATTGAATCAAATGAAGGAAACCTAATCTAAGAATTGAAACAGTACATTGCTTGAAATGATCTATCTAATTACAAAAGCTGAAACAAACAATAAAATAGAAGAAAATTTGAATTAACAAGAATCTTATTTATTCTATGAAATCAAGAAAAACTAAATTAAGGAATCTGTAATATCATAAGAAAGCAATAAATAATACTAGCCTTCCTTCTGTCAGTGGGAGTGGGCCCTTGCTCCACACCTTCAAAACTGAAGGCTAAACAAAGATTTCAGAACACACAAAGATAAAATAACTACCTTAATCCAGTATTTCAAAATAGAGTATATTCAAAGAGAATCTATTTCTGCAACTATCTAAACTACGTTAAAAAATTGACTAAAAACTATATTTTATTTTGTTGTCTACTTAAATATATATCAATTTGTTGTTGATATCATATCTCCAGAATTTACCATCTTTACTCTCAGTTCATCTTGAGATACCAAAAATATTTTATCATAAAACTAAACATGCAACTACCTCTATAAAAGTTTAACCATGCAAAACTTAAAGAGACTTAAGTGACACTAGAGGTGTCCTTAAATCTAGAGTTTGACTTTTAATAAAATAGGCCATGGGGGCCCTACTAAAAAGGGAATTAACTTTAAAACAACAAACTATTGGAAGTCCATATCTCATGTAAAATCAAATGGAAGTTGTACTTTGTCCCCTCCAAACCACTATAGTTATCTCCTCAAAAACCCTGGCCTTGATGTGTGGAACTCCATAGATTTACAACAGCTCTGGAGATTCCAATATTGAAACAACTCTGAAGATTTTGTGTAACTCTGGAGACTCTATGTAGTTACCAACAACTCTGGCTATCACCATATGGCTCATTAGGACACTGTTGATCATGATGTTAGTCATTCACAAACATAGAATAAAAGTTACACAACAACCTTTACTCATCTTGAAAGATACGATGAATTCAGAGAATTCATGATCCCAAGTCTCCGTTGATTAGGTCTTAATCTACTGACGTTACTCAGTGGTTGATGTGTGTTGCTGTTTTCCATTCAGGGGCCTTACGTTCTTCTACAAAGTTCATCATTATTTCTCTAAATATCTTGCTCTATATGTCTGCCCTACATAAATTTCCAATAATTCTACCTCTGCACTGTGAATTTAGTCAAATAATGTGCCTACAGGCTGATATTTGCATGATTTCTACCATTATTTGCAATTCTTTGCATGATATTTTCAATACTGCATGCATTTAACTCAAATATGCTAATGATTTTCAGTTACCTACGGGATTTCAGCATACCTCTCTATTTCTGCTTATTATTTGTCATAACTTGCAGTTATGGTGATGAATTTATGAAATTAAAATAAAGCAAAAGGGTTAAAGAATGAGATTCCCAAAACTACTTGACTAAGATCACTGATCCAAATACAAGCTCCCATACATGCAATGAAAAGAAGGAAACTAGAATCATACTTCACCAGGACATTCCACAAATCCGCATGATCCAGTGCAAATCTTCAAAGGAAAAGTTGACAACAACATGTAATGAAATGAAAGCGCTTCTAGTTGAACACAGCATTCACCAGTACATATCCAGAAATCAACATGAAGATTACGTAAAATTTACAATCAGGATGTAATCTGAAACTTCATATCCATTCAGTATGCTCAAGAATAGGTACATTTACACTGATCTGAAGAAAGAACCTTGACATTTCAACAATTCTATCCTCATTAGTCTCAGTAATCCGATCTCCTAATTGATTCTACAGTAATTGGCCTTAATGTGCCAGATGTCTCTGTGTATCTTTTTCTCTTCTCTATTAGCCTTATTGCCAGATATATCTATCTATCTCCCTTATTTTTGACAAGCTCTGGCTCTTATATAGAGCAAATGCCAGAAAATAGTTACAATGATCCAAGGATCAGGATCCTCTCATAATAATCAACGGTCCAGATGAAAAGCACATGCTTCGCCAGTTGGCAAATGTACAGCTGGCACAAAATATTCTAGCATCTTTGATTTGATTTGGTCTCCAGTTGGCAAACAACATATTTGACAATATCCTCCTCACTTCTGGTTCATGTTGCCTCCATGTGCAACTTTGTAATTATCAGCTTCAGCTCTAACAGCATCATGACTTCCTGCAAGTAAACAGACAAACATTAAGTTCATCATCATTTGATAAACAATAGGAATTTAAACATTTTATTAAACATGCCTCAAAATGTGCAGCTACAGGCAATCGGGCTTCAAATCAGTGGAAAATATGCACTAAATGCCTAAACAGCGTTAAAACACTCGGGTCAACCATCGTTGACTAGAAAAAATACACTCGGGCCTTCAAATTTCCATCGCTCTGTTTTCCCGCCCATTTTCATGTATATCGGGTTCAAAATAGTGCATATACATCGCAACATATACGAGGAATCAATTGCTTTTAACAAATTATTTCAAATCCGGCTTTGCATGCTATCGGCGAGACCACTACTGTCGGGAAGAAAATTCAAAGCGCGGCCGATGGGGAAACTTAGAGCTTTCTACCTATCTGCAGGATATTGTGAATATGATGCTCCCCCTTCTCGAATGTCCTGATGACGTCACCGTCATGTTTCGCTTCTGTATATTGGGGAAAAGAATGACATCATCATCATCATCATGTCGAAGGAAAATAGGAGGATATGAAATATGATCCTGCTGCTGAGGAAAGGAATATGATGGTGACGTCATCGTCATATCCGGGCTTCATTAAAATGCAAAAGATGACGTCACCGTCATGTTTAGTTAAGATCAGGGGATAAATGTAATATCGGGTCACCTAAGGAAGATGATCAGGTGGTGAATGTAATATGACCCCTTTGCGGCCAAGGTAACCCTCTCGAAAGATCAGGATGATGATGATCATCATCATCATATCCGCACTAGGTGATATTTAAAATATGATCCTGCTGAGGAATGGAATATCACCCTCCCTTAAAAGATAGGATGATCATCATGATCATGCAAAAGGAGATCGGGAGGATATGATGATGTCATCATCATATTAGTGAACCGGATCATGTTTTGGAAAATATCCTGCCAAAGGGAAATGTGATGATGATGTCATCCTGATATTTGCTTCTTCGTTTATCAGATTGGGATGACGTCATAAGGATATTTGCAAAAGGTCATATTTCTCGGTAGGAGGACATTACGAAATATCGGGTAGACAAACAAGATCATGATGATCTTGACAACATGACTGAGGATAAAAATATGATGATCCTCCTCATCGAATATCATGATGACGTCACCATCATTTTCATCTTCAAAGCATGAGGATGAGTTGAGGTCATCATCAGGTTAACGCTAGGGTGATATTTAAAATATGATCATGCTGCTGAGAGTATCACCCCCCTTAAAAGATAGGGTGATCATCATGATCATGCAAAAGGAGATCAGGAGGATATGATGACGTCATCATCATATTAGCGAATATCAGCAAATATGACCCTCCCTTGAAAGATCAGGATGATGACCCTCTGATAGGACTTTGACATGCGCATGCAAATTATGCAGATGGTGGATTTTCTAAGGAGGGTGATATTATAATATCAGCATGATATTATAATATCAGGTGATGTTATAATATCATGATGCTCGTTGTTATGAAATATGACCCTCTTAAAATCATGTTTGACCAGACCTTTGACCTGTCATAACTTTCTCATACGGACAAATTTTAGGGTGATGTAAAAGGCAAACCTGCCTAGAATTTCAAGCTCTTTCTAAATATGAGGTCATAGAAACAAAATATGAACTTTGACAAACTGACCTCATGATGATGACCTACCTCATCCTGACCTTCATGATGATGATGCACCTGACTCATTTTTACCAAACCGCCAGAAAGCAGACAACACAAGCCAAGCCAAAAAGTTGGGTCCCTGTTTTGCCAAGTTAAAATGGGGCGTGTTGTGTAACCACACAACAACTAACCTACAAAAGGAAACAAAAGAAACAGAACAAGAAGGAGGGCGTGACGAACATAAATTGGCGCTAGAAGGAGGGCGTGAGCTATTTCTCAGCAAATAAATTCTTTTCAGTTGAAGTGATATCCCCTGCCTTAGTATAGCAGCTTGCCCTAAGTCTTGCAATTAATCTGCAGGCCCCTCGCTTTCATCATCAACATAAATTGGCGCTAGAAGGAGGGCGTGACGAACATAAATTGGCGCTAGAAGGAGGGCGTGAGCTGTTTCTCAACAAATAAATTCTTTTCAGTTGAAGTGATATCCCCTGCCTCTATTTATCAGCCCGCTTTAAATCTTGCAAACATATCTGCAGGCCCCTCGCTCCTAATGCAACATAAATTGACGCTAGAAGGAGGGCAGAACTGGAAAAGACACCATTGCTTTAGTCATCATTCATTTTATGCAGGCCCCTCACTTCTAACGCAACATAAATTGGTGCTAGAAGGAGGGGCAGAGCTGTGAATTTCTAGATTTCTACAAATATTGCATAAATATTTCAGCATTTCAGTTAAATGTCTGCAAATATCTCTTATCTGAGATGTTTTGGTTGCACCTTTGCAAAGATCTAGCTTGAAACATCAAAGATTAGTTTGATTTTCTGAACTTTCAAGTTTTATTTTGAGATATGATAGATCTCATTAAAATTTCAAAATACTAAAAAATTGAAAAATAGAGTCTCATTTTGATGGATGTATATGAAGGCAATTGTCAAGTTAACATTCCTTTATTTCAAGAAACTTTGAATAGGCAGCTTTACCCTCACAGTTTGTCTAACTTTGGTTTATCTACCTATTGCAGGATACACCAGACTGTGGAACACAGCGAAATAAATTGTTTAACTTTCCTTACAAGGTTGGATTTATACTTGAAAGGACTAATATTCTTCCCGGATGTGTTCAGGGCCGAAATTTGCCAGGAAAATGAAGAAGTCTGGCTAGAAAATAAAGAAATTCTAGAGCAACAAGCAGATGCAGCACCAGAAGTTATTAATTGTCCAGACACTGAAGTGGATCGTTCTGAAGATTTTGAATTATACTTGTCTAGAAATATATAGTGTAGTCAATTATTAGGTTTACCCATTGACGATGTCTTGATTGAAAGCTGGTGCAGATTACATGATGAAGAGCATTCAGAGAGAGATTGCTACCCTTGCTTGGCCATGTTGAAAAAGACTCTAGAAAATACAATAGCTGAATCAGTTCCAGAAGGTAAAGAAGAGGAAACATCTTTCCTGGATTCATTCTATGGTGAGATTGATAGGAGTTTTCTACTTCCTAATCCAAGTAAGGATCAGTCAGTATGCAGGTATGAATCTTGTGAAAATTTTAGAGAAGAAACCACTCATCAGGATAATATTTTTGATTCTGATCCTAATACTTTTGATAAAGAAGATGAAACGTCTTTCCTGGAATCATTCTATGGTAAAGAGAAGTGTAAACAGATAGTAGAGCAATTTAAATTCACTGCTGATGATGAAGTTCCTATGGTGGTAACTCAGGAAGTCATAGAAAAGAAAATAAATGCTGATTTATTACCTGACTTCTTTGAATTAAATGATCAAATGCAAGAATGTTGCAGGTTAATGGAACCAAGCACTCTAATAGATAGAAGATGTGAATTATTTAATGAACAATTCCTGAAAGATGAAGACGTAGAAGACTTTGGAGTTGTTGTGCATAATCAGACGTTACTCCAGAAATATTTTGAGAATGAAACAGGGGAGTGTCCTTATCAAGTGAAAGTTGTTTCTCTTTTACAGTCAAGTGATTTAGAAATGATAAATTTCTGTATATCAGGTTATGATAATAAAGATACTCATTTAGATGCTGATGTGCAGGAAATTGAAGAAAATATTGAGAAGTTTCCTGAACTGGAAGATAAACTGAACATCCGGAATGAAGGGATAAGGCTGGATAAAGATGGAGAATTAATACATCAAGAGTCATACATCCTTCAATTTGAAGAGAGACCAGGCACTGAGCCAAGCAGTGAAAATATAGAATTAAATGGAGGACCAACTGCCAATCAAGAAGCATGTCCAACAGAGCCAGAAATACACCAGGTTGTATTTCTCCTTTCCACAGTAAATGATGTTGAATACTATTTTGATTATGGAAATTCAGGAGATAAGACATGCATATGGATTAATCATGAACATGATGAGCTGCCTCAGTTGCTGATCATCAAGAGTTATTCTGTTGAATACAATGAATTCAGAATATCAGAATATTTTTCAGAATATAAAGATAAATTTGCTAGGTTGAGAACCATAACTAATACCCTAATGCTCCTGCACAATCAAAAGAAGTATGCAAATACAGGTGTACTTAGGTCGTTTGCTGGTTTTTGTTTGCCTAGTAGTGGTTTGTATATAATTTTGTAGGTTAGTTGTTTGTACAGTTTGCTTGTTTTGCTTCCTTGTTTTGCTTTCTTTTGTTTCCTTTTGTAGGTTAGCCGTTTGTACAGGTTGCTTTTTGCTTTGCGTTGTTGAGTCTTTGTTTTGGTTGGGCAAAACTGGTGCACCTTGTTACTTAAGAACACTACATAAATTGTTAGAATTCAAAAGTTGGATATAAGTTTTTACATAGGTTGTAATTCATATCAGTGTAGGTATTCTTGATCAGGTCTGTGGTATCATATTCATCAGTACTACTTTTCTTGAGTCAAGGTGATCCTCACAATGACACACCTAACAACCTTGGGTTTGTTGAACATATCAGTGTAGGGGTTAAGTGAAAAATCTAAAGGTTGCCCTTGCTACCATTGCAATTCTCAACTTAATTTCAACAAGTGACCATTCCTTATATCATGAGGCTACAACTGTTATATCTTAAGAATTAAATTCAAAATATAAAATAAATAAAATAATAAAATGGATTTTCTGAAATCTAGATTAAGTCATCTAAGTAACTCTACCGGAGCTATAGACGCTTGCTGGTAGTGGGGCTCTACTTAGGAGAATTGCAATGATAACCTTGCCGGGGCTATGGACGCCTGCTGGCAGCAAGGCTCTATCCGGTTGGCTATGAGGGATGAATCAAACTACGTAGCTTAACACCAGTCACTGACTTATTCAACTCACTTTCAAGATGAGTATATGAATCACATGCACACAATTGATCCCTTATCAATTCATTGTTACATTGATGAACATGATACCAGTTAGAAAGGATTAGGATGCTCATGCTTAATAGGAGTAGGAAATTTATGTTTTAATTTATCCTCACCTTTTGAATTATTTGAATTTTGTTGTTTTCTTTGGTGGCAAGTTGTTGTGTGGTTACACAACACGCCCCATTTTAACTTGGCAAAACAGGGACCCAACTTTTTGGCTTGGCTTGTGTTGTCTGCTTTCTGGCGGTTTGGTAAAAATGAGTCAGGTGCATCATCATCATGAAGGTCATGATGAGGTAGGTCATCATCATGAGGTCAGTTTGTCAAAGTTCATATTTTGTTTCTATGACCTCATATTTAGAAAGAGCTTGAAATTCTAGGCAGGTTTGCCTTTTACATCACCCTAAAATTCGTCCATATGAGAAAGTTATGATAGGTCAAAGGTTTGGTCAAACATGATTTTAAGAGGGTCATATTTCATAACAACGAGCATCATGATATTATAACATCACCTGATATTATAATATCATGCTGATATTATAATATCACCCTCCTTAGAAAATCCACCATCTGCATAATTTGCATGCGCATGTCAAAGTCCTATCGGAGGGTCATCATCCTGATCTTTCAAGGGAGGGTCATATTTGCTGATATTCGCTAATATGATGATGACGTCATCATATCCTCCTGATCTCCTTTTGCATGATCATGATGATCACCCTATCTTTTAAGGGGGGTGATACTCTCAGCAGCATGATCATATTTTAAATATCACCCTAGCGTTAACCTGATGATGACCTCAACTCATCCTCATGCTTCGAAGATGAAAATGATGGTGACGTCATCATGATATTCGATGAGGAGGATCATCATATTTTTATCCTCAGTCATGTTGTCAAGATCATCATGATCTTGTTTGTCTACCCGATATTTCGTAATGTCCTCCTGCTGAGAAATATGACCTTTTGCAAATATCCTTATGACGTCATCCCAATCTGATAAACGAAGAAGCAAATATCAGGATGACATCATCATCACATTTCCCTTCGGCAGGATATTTTCCAAAACATGATCCGGTTCGCTAATATGATGATGACGTCATCATATCCTCCCGATCTCCTTTTGCATGATCATGATGATCATCCTATCTTTTAAGGGAGGGTGATATTCCATTCCTCAGCAGGATCATATTTTAAATATCACCTAGTGCGGATATGATGATGATCATCATCATCATCCTGATCTTTCGAGAGGGTTACCTTGGCCGCAAAGGGGTCATATTACATTCACCACCTGATCATCTTCCTTAGGTGACCCAATATTACATTTATCCCTTGATCTTAACTAAACATGACGGTGACGTCATCTTTTGCATTTTAATGAAGCCCGGATATGACGATGACGTCACCATCATATTCCTTTCCTCAGCAGCAGGATCATATTTCATATCCTCCTATTTTCCTTCGACATGATGATGATGATGATGTCATTCTTTTCCCCAATATACAGAAGCGAAACATGACGGTGACATCATCAGGACATTCGAGAAGGGGGAGCATCATATTCACAATATCCTGCAGATAGGTAGAAAGCTCTAAGTTTCCCCATCGGCCGCGCTTTGAATTTTCTTCCCGACAGTAGTGGTCTCGCCGATAGCATGCAAAGCCAGATTTGAAATAATTTGTTAAAAGCGATTGATTCCTCGTATATGTTGCGATGTATATGCACTATTTTGAACCCGATATACATGAAAATGGGCGAGAAAACAGAGCGATGGAAATTTGAAGGCCCGAGTGTATTTTTTCTAGTCAACGATGGTTGACCCGAGTGTTTTAACGCTGTTTAGGCATTTAGTGCATATTTTCCACTGATTTGAAGCCCGATTGCCTGTAGCTGCACATTTTGAGGCATGTTTAATAAAATGTTTAAATTCCTGTTGTTTATCAAATGATGATGAACTTAATGTTTGTCTGTTTACTTGCAGGAAGTCATGATGCTATTAGAGCTGAAGCTGATAATTACAAAGTTGCACACGGAGGCAACATGAACCAGAAGTGAGGAGGATATTGTCAAATATGCTGTTTGCTAGCTGGAGACCGAATCAAATCAAAGATGCTGGAATATTCTGTGCCAGCTGTACATTTGCCAACTGGCGAAGCATGTGCTTTTCATCTAGACCGTTGATTATTATGAGAGGATCCTGATCCTTGGATCATTGTAACTGTTTTCTGGCATTTGCTCTATATAAGAGCCAGAGCTTGTCAAAAATAAGGGAGATAGATAGATATATCTGGCAATAAGGCTAATAGAGAAGAGAAAAAGATACACAGAGACATCTGGCACATTAAGGCCAATTACTGTAGAATCAATTAGGAGATCGGATTACTGAGACTAATGAGGATAGAATTGTTGAAATGTCAAGGTTCTTTCTTCAGATCACTGTAAATGTACCTGTTCTTGAGCATACTGAATGGATATGAAGTTTCAGATTACATCCTGATTGTAAATTTTACATAATCTTCATGTTGATTTCTGGATATGTACTGGTGAATGCTGTGTTCAACTAGAAGCGCTTTCATTTCATTACATGTTGTTGTCAACTTTTCCTTTGAAGATTTGCACTAGATCATGCGGATTTGTGGAATGTCCTGGTGAAGTATGATTCTAGTTTCCTTCTTTTCATTGCATGTATGGGAGCTTGTATGTGGATCAGTGATCTCAGTCAAGTAGTTTTGGGAATCTCATTCTTTAACCCTTTTCCTTTATTTTAATTTCATAAATTCATCACCATAACTACAAGTCATGACAAATAATAAGCAGAAATAGAGAGGTATGCTTAAATCCCGTAGGTAACTGAAAATCATTAGCATATTTGAGTTAAATGCATGTAGTATTGAAAATATCATGCAAAGAATTGCAAATAATGGTAGAAATCATGCAAATATCAGCCTGTAGGCACATTATTTGACTAAATTCACAGTGCAGAGGTAGAATTATTAGAGATTTATGTAGGGCAGACATATAGAGCAAGATATTTAGAGAAATAATGATGAACTTTGCAGAAGAATGTAAGGCCCCTGAATGGAAAACAACAACACACATCAACCACTGAGTAACGTCAGTAGATTAAGACCTAATCAACGGAGACTTGGGATCATGAATTCTCTGAATTCATCGTATCTTTCAAGATGAGTAAAGGTTGTTGTGTAACTTTTATTCTATGTTTGTGAATGACTAACATCATGATCAACAGACACATCTCTAGAGGTCTTTGTGATCAGAAACCCTTCTTGTCCTTCCACTCCAACTCCGGAGATCCTCCAACCATCTTGGAAAATGTTGGAGTGTTTTGTAATGTATCTTCTACTCAACTCTGGAGATAGTTAGAGACATCTCCAGATTTTCAAAAAAACCTTCTTCACCTGATAGATAGATACCTATAATAAAAAGGAGACATTTATACATAATTTTGTCAAGTTAAATCCAAAACACAAATCTTCTTATCGCAACAGTAACTTCAACATTTCATCTTTTATTTACATAATTAAAGAAGATTTCATAGCTTTCATAGTGCAATCAACAGATCAAGCGGTGCATGAAAATGGGCAAAAGGGAACACAAAGGCATGTTTGGATGAGTACTACTTGCCACTCATCATCTACTTCAAAAGGATGGATTGCAACACTTGCCAAAATTATTGGACTAATATGTATGAGATGATGAATCTATATCAAAATAGACTGATCAAACTTGAGAAAGGCATGAACGAGTTGGCAAAGTTTACTAATGAGGTCATGAAGAAGATAATCTTTGGCATGGTGTCTATTCAGGTAGAGCTCAAAAAATGAAAGTTTCTTCAGGATAATGTGCAGGTTAAGAAGTAGAAGGAACTTATGGAGGAATCAACTAACTAGGAGGAGACTCTAAGCATGTTGAAGAAGGATTGGGACACTCTGATTCATAACAATATATGATCTTCTTTTTGGTCCTTCCTATGGTGTACTTTTTTTTTATTGGTGCTATTTTCTAGTTGTTTTCTTGTTGTTTTGTTTTCTAGCCTTACTGGTTTAGATCTAGGGGTTTGTTTTTATTTGTAAGTGGTTTTATTTGATGGACTATGTTTAATCTTTTTACTGTAAGTGACTGGGACCCTCTTTCCTAGCTTATCATAATAACAATGCTCTTTGTTATCTTGCTTTGGAAATTTGAATAAAATTACATCTACAACTTTAAAAAGTTTATTTGTGATGTCATTACATGCTTCTTATTCATCTTCTTATAATAAATATGAGATAGTTGTTGTAATATATATAATTTTTTTTATCCTAATTAAAAAGAACTATACTTTTTAACTAGAATTATTTTTTTAAGATATTACACTAGGGTCTAACTAGCTTCAAGGAAGTGTATTATGCTACTATCCAATTAGGAAGAGGAAAATAACTCTAGCTAAACCCTATTATTGTTTTGTATTTAGAAAATAACTACTTTTGGTAAGCTAAAGCATAAAGGTACATCGATAAAACTATAACTTTTGGAAATCAAAATACTAAATCATAGAAATGAATCTAGAACTGAGAAGAGATAGAAGAGGAACCTAGCACTAGAAGGGGAGAGCCTTGGCCTAGGATGCTAGTGTGTCTCACGTTGTCATCCATACGATAGTAAAACTAAGAATATCTTCAATTAATGCTCATCTAGGTCCAACTAGCTACCCAATCTACACAATAAACTAGAAAGAAGACCCAGTAGTATGCCAATTAATAGAATATATTGATAACCAAATTGAAATGACCAACCAAAATATTGAAATTACAAAACAAATAAAGAGAATGAAGAGGACAAGACTATTAAACCCTCATATGGTTGAATCTCCTAAAAATACCTACAATAGAAAAGACTAAATGAAATTGTTGGGGTTGTTTGGGAGCTTTTTCTTTAGGTCAAGCCCCTATGTTGGTCTTTCAACCTCCATGGACAACCAATATGGAAAAAGAGTAAAAACAAGTGTGTGATCTTACTTTCTAAGTGCATCTAGGAAAATAACAGTAGTGACAATTGTAGACACTTAAAAATATCCAACACCTTGTCATTAACATTATTTGCCCTAGGTACCCGTATCATTCACCTAATTAGTTAAATAAATCTTATTTATTTAACTAATTTTCATTTATTCCCTTTCTATCCATTTATCCTATCTTCTATAATTAAATAAATCTTAATTATTTATTTAATTAGTCATTTATCCTTTTCCTATAATTAAATATTTATTTATCTTTCCACAATCCAAAATTAATTAAATAAATTAAATATTTATTTAATTAATAAAATCTTAAAAAGACTTTGCTTTCTTTTATCCCATTCTTTTCAAAGATTTATGAGGATTTAAAACAAAAAAACAAATATTTTTATCTTTTTCCCTACCTTATCTAAAAAATCAAATCTTATCTTATATTATCTTATCTTCTTCCCTCCACGTCAAAAATCAACCCTTTGCCTATAAATATGGCTTCTCACAAGCCATTTGATATCATGCATTGAGTTTGATATCCTTACTCTGCTGAAGTCTTCTTCCAATCCTCTATCCATTTTCTATTTATCTTCTTCTATCCTTTTCATCCAATTGTCATGCTGCAGAATCAAGCAATCAACATTAATCTATTTGGGTAAAGCTAGAGTGTTTTGGGTGTAGCACTCTCCACCTTATCAACGGATTGTGGGTCAATGTGAAGGTTTGCATTTGATTTGTTTGCATTTTCTTGTGTTTTCCTTCATGTTAGATTTCCATGGTCTCATTTGGCACGCCTGGTGGGACTCACAGGTCTTGATTCTACTAACTTTTGCTGGTTTTTGCATGAGTTTTCGTGAAAATTGTCTGTTACAGGTATTAGTGCCATTTGCCACTATATTAGCACCATTTTCCACTGTATTAGCATCATTTTTCACTGCATTAGTGCCATTTTTCTCTGTATTGGCACCATTTTCCTATGTAGTGGCGCCATTTCTCTCTATATTGGTGCTATTTTCATAGAAACTTCAAACTGGCATAACTTCCTCATACGGTGGAGAAATTTTGCAAATGAACACTTGTTAGAATACTGAGAGGAAGAACTTCACAATGGAGTAGCTTTTATTAGGTGATTGAATCATTTTACCATTTTTTTATCAATCAAAGTCAAACTAGCATTTAAACTTCAATCGAGCATATCTTGAGCATTTCTTAGCAGATTTCAACAAAAATTTTTTTGAAGTACATAGAATTTCATATAGAATATTTTCATGCAACTTATTTTTCTATATTAGTCCATTTTCATCAGATTTTTATCAGATTTCTCTTTTTCACATAATCTTCTTTACAAGTTTACTTGGTCGTTTGTCGATTTGGTGACTTGTAGGTGAATCAAAGGAGCTGGAACAACATGGCATCAACATCTACAGAAAATTGGAAAGCAATTTTATTAGGTGCTCATTCTAATCTTTCATCTCTTAATCTTGTTTGATCACACATTTGGATCTTGGGTTTAAAATGAACATCTTGCTTGCATTCACATATCAAATTGGGCTTAAAACAAACAATTGTCTTCAATCACATTTGGATTTGGGTCTAAAAAGAACCAGTGCTTGAATTTTTTGGTGAATTTGCATGTGATTAGGGGTGTGTATGCTCTTCTCATGTGCTTCGTGCGATCTTGAGAATCAAAAACACCTCTTATCCATTCATATTGACACCTCACATTTCATTTTTCTAAGGGTTAATTTACAAGTGCGAGTGTGAATCAAGTGTGTGTGTGTATGCTCTCTCCTTGCACCGCAAGGTGAGCTTGGAGATCAAAAACACCTCACTTGGTTCACTTTTGTTTGCCCTTTTTAGGAGGCCTGCTTGGAGACACACCACTCCA
The DNA here is from genome assembly GCA_027924645.1 of Cunninghamia lanceolata. Lineage (NCBI taxonomy): Eukaryota > Viridiplantae > Streptophyta > Pinopsida > Cupressales > Cupressaceae > Cunninghamia > Cunninghamia lanceolata. The sequence continues at coordinate 6,507,240 of BSBN01000828.1, forward strand.
AGGGACGACCTCAATTGAGGCTGAATCGAAAGACACCCTCATTGGGAGTTGGAATCTTGTCACTCTTGTCTAAACCCCAAATAACTTTATACCTTTGGGAAGTGAAGGTGAAGGGTGGGTTACCCCTTTTTCCCAGCTGTGTGGTAGGATTTCACTTTCAAATTCCTAGTCAACCTCATGTAAACATAGCCCAAAACCTAATTGATCATACCCTATTTCAAACTAGACATTAGGATTTTTTATGTGTTTTTAAGTGCATGCTTAATAATCATCACATTTCATTTTCAAAGTCAAAAATTGCTTATGTGTTTTATGTGAGTGATTCATGTGTGTATATTCATAATCATTTGTTTGAACATTGCTGAATCAAGATAAACACCAAACACATAAGACAAGTCATTCAACTCATTCTTCCAACACATTCAAATCCAATCACATTCATCCTAATCACCCATTTTTAGCCATTTCATCCCTAATCATATCCAAGTCATCATCCCAACAAATCAACATCATCCTAATCATCCAAGTCATCATCCTAGTCATTGCACATCATCCAATCATTCCAAGCCAAATCACATCCCAACCACTTTCATCCCAATCCAAATCCAAATCAACCCAATAAAAAATCAAGACCTTAGTTGATCATCATCACCTGTTATCTAAAACTTGCTTGAGATCATTTGTCTATCTTAAGTAAGTCATCCAATTAGATCAATCCAATCAACCCTCTATTGCTTAAGTGTCATTACTCTACCTTAAGTATAGGGAATCAATCGAATCAACCCTCTTACTTGAGATCATTAGTCTATCTCAACCATAGAGGGCCATCCATCAAAAAACAAAACAAATCAAATCGTCCTAAGGTCTTGAACTTTGATCCCCATCACCTACATTTCTCATTTAAACCACTTTCATCCCAATCCATTCATCCTAATCACCTCAGTCCAAGTCATCCCACCTTGTTATCCCACATTACCCTTACCATTATCCTAAATCATCCTAGTCACCTAACCTAATAACGTCATTCATCCTAATTCCTTCAAGTCATCCAATCTCATCATCCTAGTCATCTTTGATCACCATAGTCCTCATCATCCAAGTAAAACCCTAATCTTTTATGGCCATTACACATCATCATTCTACATATCCAATCAATTCTCCACATCTACCACTTGTAAACATGGATAGGGCATTTCTAAATAACACCTATGAGAATGATCCTTATGGCACCAAAAGAATGCTTAATCAACTTAGTCAACTTAGGTGGTTATATAGAAAGGAAGAAGACCTTGTGTCACCACAACATCAACAATTCTTGGAACATCAAGTCCTAGGCCAATATCAATGCTCCCACATTCAATCACAAGCCCAACAAGCACATAATCCAAACACTAACGTCGCCACATCCATACCACAAATCACCCTCACTATTCCTAGAAACACCCCAAATGCAAGTACTTCCATAAGTCTACCATCCAACAATCCTAACTCCATTGCCATCATATCCCAACTACTTTCTCAATAAACCTCCAACATCAACCAATGTCCACAACAATCCACCTCACAAGACCTTTTAGCTACAAGTCCTATCATGCCACCTTATCACCAAACCTATCCACATAGCAATCAAATGTCCTTACAAGAACAACAAGCAAGTCCAAATGGCCCTATGTACATAAATCAAGAAAGTCCAAGTCATCTTATGCAAGACCTAAAATCTTTTGACAAGGGAGAAACCAACCTAGAAAGTGCCTCCTTTGAGTCACCTTCACCATCCAAGCATATGCCAACACATGAGCCAACTAGTCCCATCCCAACACCTTTATCAAGCCCTTCATCGCCTTCATCGCCTTCATCACCTTCATCCCCATGGTCCACTAATCCTTCATTAAAATATTCCATGGAGATACTTTTACAGAAATTGGTCCAAGCAAATTTGATGGAGCTATACCCGCTCAAAGCATATTCTCCATTTATGATTAAACCTAGAGGGTATAATGAAAACCATAATTGTGCATACAATAGGTATAGGGGCCATACCATATCCACTTGTGTCCGATTTCAAAGATTAGTCAAGAACCTAGAATATGGTAGTAAGATTGTTTTGGATAAAACCAATCCCTCTAATTCTATTATCTTTCCATCTAGCCCAAATCCTAATCCCATTATCCATCCAACAAATCCTAATCCTAAGCCTTCAACTTCCACTATTATCATCCATCCACTATATTGCCCATTCACCCATATCCTTGCAAAGGATGTGATCCATTGGCTACTAGTAAGGACTAAAACATTGCCATGTCATCAAACACCTATTCTTGAGCCTCCACATGAGTCCTTAAACACTTTGTCTAGTCTTCTAACCCCATCATGTGATCTAGAAGCTAACAAGCTTATTAAAGAGCCTTCCACTTCCATTCAAGTAAACCAAGAGTTATGTCAAGAGAACAATCCTAAGCATGAAGAAACAATAGCCCCTAAATCTAATCAAGATCAAATCATCCCCATCCAATCTATCCATAACATGTACCTTCTTTATGATCAAGATGATACCAATGAAGAAGCTATCCATGAGCACCTTGATCCTATCCATAATCCTATATCCATCCATGTGCAAGATGTCCACATTGCTCCTAGTCATCCTCCATCTATCCCTATCTATAATGAGCAAACATCCACTTGTCATGATGAGAAAATTGCCTCCCAAGAGCATATAAGCCTAGAAGATCAAACAAATAACTTGGATCTACATGAACATAATAAAGATCCTAATGATCCTTCCACATCCACATCCACTACCAATCCCACCTCAAGTCCACCATCATATCCCCTCAGTCTTACCACCTTAAGCCATGAATGTTCTTCCCTAGGACAAAAACAACCATTATCCACTTTATCTTCTCCATCTAATAATCAACTCAAGTCTAGTGTCTAAACTACACCCAGTCCTATAGTCAATCGCATGCTCCAAAACATGAACTACCAAGGCAAAGGTTTAGGCCTACATGAACAAGGCATTTTGGAGCCAATCCATGTCAAGGTCCCTCCTTGCTCATTTGGCCTTGGATACACACCCCAAGGTCAACAATCTAACAATGTTGGTACTTCCACCACACTTCCTAAATCCACTTCCTTCCATCATAAACCCCATCATATTCCTAAAACATATGTTGACATTCCACCTCCCTCATCCTACAAATGTCAAAAGCATGTGACCATACACCTTTCACCATCAACATTACCTCCATTGCTTCCAACTCCTAATATCCCTCCATCCGCTTTGCCACCATTGCTACCAAAACCCCCTTATCCAATCATTCATAAATATCCTAATCATGACCAACAAATGCACACATTGTGTAAACAAGGAGCTTCCACTCATTTCATCCGCCACATGGGATTCAAAAATAAACATTTGGATGCCTCTGTTCAAAAAGCCACAAATCCTATGAGTCCTAATGCCTTAGAAAATCAATCCAAAAAGTTAAAGCAAGGTACATTCAAAAATCCATCCAAGCCCATACCTCCAAAAGCAAAGTCAAAAACTAAAATGATATGGGTCCCTAAACAAAAATTAGTCAAGTCGAATGAGGCATCTACCTCTCAAAAATCCCAACCATCCCCCTCCATTCAAAAATGCCATTTCATTCAACCATTCCAAACATCCCCATTGAAAAGTAAAAATCAGAAAAATACTATGTCCATGTGGGTTTCAAAAGTCCTAAATCATCCATCTCCTAAGAAAACACCATCATTGCTTCCTACACCACCATCCAATCAAAAGCTTCCATGTTTAACATGGTGTGTGCAGCTGTTGGTCATGATTCCTTTCCATACCTCCATCACTGCATCATTCACTCATTATCCTACATATCTCCCCCATCACCTTCCTATGGTCCATGCTTTTGCATAAGCCCATTATAATCCACATCATAATCCACTTTCACCCGTACATAATCCACATCATAATCCACTTTTGATCCCTCCATAATCCACATCATAATCCACTATCTACCTTATCCATCTCACTTTCACACAATCACGCTACCAACATATTGAGCATAATAACTTGACATGGTCCATTTGTGATGACATCCTTCTCTAATCGGACTATACCATTACATGGAACTAGACAATTGATGTGAGGCCAATTATTTTCACTTCCCTATTTTGATCATTTACATTTTAGTTGATGACATTATCAAACTTTGAGAGACTAGTATTTCCATTATGCAGATTAGATTATAGCTCCTGACTTTTGGTTTGACATTGATTAGACATGTGGTGATTTGATTTGATCAGATTTTGATGTTATGATGTTAGATATATGAGATATAATTGATGATGACTATTGATGTGATTTCAAGTTCATTATGTGGATATATTATTTGATGACGATTATCAGACATTAGATTGAAGATGTAGTTTTAATATTAAATTATGTTGTAAATGATTAATGTTGTATGCAATGACATGAATTTAATTTTAGTTGCTTTGGCTATGATTATCCATGATGTGATTGATGATCTAGTTGTACAGGATGATATTCCTAGGTCACGAGAAATCTGAGGTAGTGTTCACACATATGTTATTCCCTGTGAAACCAATCCATTCCCAAGAGGGATGAGGATCACATTTGATCGGGTGAAGTTTAAGTACTTGTTTGATTCATTATTTTGGCCTAGTACCCCTTTGTTAAATTAATTTATATCATGTGTTGTATATTTTTATTGTTTTACACCACTTGGTATTAATTTTATTTATGGGCCATTTAAAGTGATTTTATGCCTCCCTAGGTGTACCTTAGTGTCCCAAACTTACCCTAGGTGGTTACCCTTGGGACTAGGGTCAATTTTAACTAACTAAAACTTAGGGTAACTCACTTTTGGTCACTCTAAACCAGGATTTAGTCAAAGTGACGAATTTGAAATGGCTAAGGGTAGGAGATGAGTCAAGCTTTGGGAAAGACCCATCTCCCTTCCCAAAGTTTGGGGATCCCTTCACCAAGAAGACTTGGGAGGTCTTCAAGACTCCCAAGTGTGTGGGATCTCCCTCCAATACTCTCACACATGTGTGAGAGCATCTTGGAGGAACATGGCTCTCTTGAAGAATAAGAGGATGCCATATGGCATCCCTTATCCTCATGGAGCCTTGAAGGGAATTGCCACCTCACCACATGGTCTCTCACACATGTTTGAGAGCACAAGTAGATAAGGTGAGGGACAGGATGGAATTGGAGGGTGACACTTGTCACCCTCACACTCCTTCTCCCTTGTAAGTGGCATGGGATGAGGAAGGAGAAGGTGACAACTGTCACCTTCTCATTCCTCAAGGCCAAATTGGAAGGCCTATATTATCTCATCTTGAAGAGGAGTGTGGGGTTCTTGTATTTTGCTTTTTATCCTTCTATTCTTGGAGTTCTTTTTGAGAGTTAGAGAAATTGGAAGATTGGGAGACTTAGAGAAGCTAGGAGCTCTTCACCAAATGTGCTTCCATTTTTAGGGATTTGAAGGTAAGCCCCATGGCTATGGCCATTTCCCTTTGTATGCTTCATTTTATGTTGGTGTTTGTAATTTTATGTTGATTGTTGTTTTATTTTTGTGTGGGAAGGGTGTGGTGAGAGCACCTCCATTTTTGGAGGAAAGGCTCAACTAGTTTGGAGTAGGGGAGAGTGAACCTCCTCGAGCTCATCTCCTTTGTGTTGCACTACTTATAGCCTTGAGGGCATCATTTGGAGTTTGGGGAGTATTTTGATTTAGGCATGAGTGCCATAGTAATTCTTGAGCATGGTGGAAAAAGCTGTTTGGCTTGAGGCCTTGGGAATTTTTTTTTGTGATTCTTGGAGTTCTTGGGGTGGCCTCTTGAGTTGAGGGGTCCACTTCCCTACCCCCTCCAAACTCAATTTATTGAGTTTTGTTTGTGCATATCCATTGGAATTGAATTTTGTGTGTATGGGAAATTTATTTTGTTGTGGTGTGTGTGTGCAAAACCGTGTGAATCCTACCTCCCCAGCTCGGGGGTGACCCACTAGCAAGTCTATGGTAGGGAGGAGGGCATTCCTTCATGGCTTGGTTCCCCATTGTTGTGTTGTTTATTGCAGGTTTTCAGTTGGGAAAATGGAGCTTGTTGAAGTCCATTTTTGGTGTTTGGGCACTACTTTTAGTTGGATATTTTGGAGACTTAGCCTTAGAGGCCTCATTGTATTTTTTGTCAAATTAGTACTCTACTTTGTGTGGTTGTAGTAAGAAATTTTAATGGGAAGTATTCTTATTGTTTTGGCTGCAAAATTTATAATTACTCCCCATTATATTGTTGTTGCAAGAAATTTATTGTAAATGCCTCTCATTATGATGTAGGAATTATGATTGTTTGTCATTGTTGCATTTTTGAGTTATATAGTTGCCAAAAGAATAATAAGTAGTTGTTGTCTTTCCTTTCAAGAGAAATAAAAGATATGTACTGGCTGCCTTTTGAATTTAAAAAAAAAGTACTATCAGAAATGCATTTATTTGGCAAACTGGGTTATATTGTTGTTGTTTGGGAGTAAAGAAATTGCCCTATTTAGATTGCTATCAAAAGAAAATACACTATTTGTTTTAACATTTTGTAAAAAAAAAAAGATGGCACATCTGATATTTTACAAAAAAAATATATGCATGTTTATATTTTTGTTTTTGTTTTACAAGTTATAAATCTATTTTATTATATTATCCTTGAGGTTTTGTAGACATATTTGGTTCAAAACATATATATATCTAAGTTGAAAAAAAAATTTACCTTTCTGTGGAACTGTTAACTTAAATGTATATATATCACTATAGGTATATATATATATATATATGTTTAACATATATTATATTCACTATTTTTAAGCATATGAAATCTGAATTACTGGCCAAACCCTAACGTTAATAGGGTCTGAGTTTATGCTAGAAACAAAAAAAAGTTGTGTAGTGAGCGTCGGCCAGAAGCCGCTGCCCACTGCTATGTCTTTTGTTTTGTATAAGGGGGTGTGGGGAGGAGGCCGTGCCTCCACCCACACCTGAGGGTGTGGGTGGAGGCATGGTCTCCTCCCCACACCCCTCTCCCCTCTCTCCTCTTCCCTCTCCTGTGGGTGTTGCCCATACCATCCCCCATACTTCACTTTTTAAACAAAAAAAATAGTTGCTAAGAGGCCACGGGGTTTCTGTGGGGGCAGTGGCGCTGCTCTCCCCACTCTCCACTCGCCCAATATATAATATAAAACAAAAAAAATAAATGATGCCTGAGCTCTACATATGGGATGGACGTGATGACGGCGGCATGGTTCAGACTCTCACCCTTTGACCTGCTTCAGTCTGCCTACCTTCTATCATACCTGCAACAAAGCATATATATGTGTGTGTGTGTGTGTGTGTGTGAGAGAGAGAGAGAGAGAGAGAGAGATCTTTGTATCCTGTACCAAGACAAGATGAATATATATTAACCCACATCATATACCTCTAGTAAATCTTCATGGCAGCCATTGAAGAGGAATGAAAACTTCAACCTGCAAGCCAAAGAGAAAACAAAACAAATGAGTTGGGAAAACAAAAAGAAAGGAGTTAGGGTTTCATAAGGATATAATAAATTGATGATTAGGGATTTCCTTTTTGGTAAATTATATTATAATGGGGTTAGGGTTGGGTTGGAGAATGAGGGAAAAATGCATTTGAAATGCATTTTAATTTATTCCCTCATTTTGACTTGTGCACGGGAATTTAAAATTCCCTCTCCCTTGCCCTTACTTTTTGAACTATCTTTATTTACACTTGAGTTTTATTTTTGCTGATTTAATTTTTATTTGGGGTTTTGATTTTATGTCTTGTGGAAATTTATTTTAGTGGTGCATGGGTTGATCTTGTTTTAAATCAGAAGTGTGTTCCCTTTTTAATTTATTTATTTTGGGGCTTTTATTTAATTTTCTTAGTGTGTTTTAAATTTTCGCGGTGGGAAGACTTTTAATTGAATTCTTATTTTCATCAATTTTATTATTTATTTTTTTTAGAAAAAGTGGCAGAGCCACTAAAATTATATTAATTATAAAATTAAAATTACAAAATGCCAGATTCAATAATGCATACCGACAGGAAAGAATTGGCAAAGAAAACTTCCAGTTGTAGCCCTTTAAAATAGATACAATACAAAATTGACTCAAAAGGATGAGTCAACCCAAAATAAGTCTGTGGTTTAAAACCTTACAAGAATAAAACTTTGTACAAACAACACTCTTACAAGCTAGCCAACTGAACAAATAACAAAACTATCTACAAAACACAAAGGTTTTAATTGCCCTCCTACAAATTTCATCATCAAGACCCTGCAGATCAAGTGCCTCTTCTTCTGCCAAAAGCCTCCCCAACTATCGTCTAAAAACTGGAAAAATCCTTGCTCTCAAACAACCTCCCACAAGAGCAGTACCTGACTACAAAACAAAATCCTCTAAAACAATTATAAAAGCATCTACAGGAAAAAGAACATTTTGATCAAACCATAAAAATCAAATTTCTTACCATATCAAAGTTTTGCAAAAAAAAAAAAAAAAACCATAGCACAAAAGACTTACACTATCAGCCACCCAAAGACTTCCTTCACCATGAGATACAAAGGCATTATTCAATGCGGAGACCCAAGAAGTTATTAAAAATGGATAAGGCATTGTATGTTTTGTGCAATATATATTAAATATATACATTGCGATTTGCATTGATTACATATAAGCCGCAGGTCTGAAGTTGTTATGAAAAGGAGTTAAGAGCTTGTACAATCCGCGCCTTGTATAAATGTTTCAACACATACATTACTTTATACATACAAGCTAGAATTCAAAGGGGATTAATATATGATAAAAAGCACGCATCACATCCGAATGTATATTGAAAGATACATTGCGAATTATACATGTCCTTCGTTGTGAGATACAAAGGCATTATTCATTGCGCAGACCCAAGAAATTATTAAAAATGGATAAGTCATTGTATGTTACTTACATGCATTGTGATGTGCATTGATTACATACAAGCCACGGATGCAATGTATGTTCCTTGTCGGCCTGACCTACCTTTTGTCTTCCCGATGGTTTTCTTCACACGAAATCTTTATGTTCATTGGCCAAACATTACACCATCGGCTTCTTCTAGAAATATCCCCTCGAAGTTCATTGTCTCCCCGAAATCCCCATCAGCAACAGACTACCCTATCGGCAGTCCTCTAATCCACCTCGCTGATATGTCGATACATTCATCTTTGCATATACAATGCATGACCTTCTTTCGCCGGTATTCCTTTGTATCTCCTCCCGTTTTACCTAATATAACCGGTCATTCAATTGTATCTAATTCAATGCATATCAACAATGTACATTCGCTCATACATTTATAACATACAACCCCGATATCCAAATGCAGGATATACACAGAATGATCTCACATACAACTGTGATATACACACTCTGTCTGTGACATACAATTGATGTATACTCACAAATTGTATAATCGATATACTTAAGTGGTATATACACAAAATGTATATATCATAGAAATAACACAAAAATCAAACTGACAACATACATCCTCGACATACAATTGTAGGAAACACACGAAAAGATACTCATATGCATTTACGATATACTCATGAAATAATCTCAGCATACATTAACGATATATACACAAAGTGTATATTCGGTGAAAACAACACAAGAATCACACTGACAACATACAACCTCGACAAACAAATGTGGAATACACATGGAATGATACTCACATACATATGCGAAATACTCATGAAAAGTCCTCAGCATACCTTAGTGATATAAACACATATTGTATATTCAGAGAGACAACACAAAATTCACGGTGACAACAACCCTTTTCTCAGACAAACTTGAAATAAACCTCTGTATGACTCTTATAACCGAACAGAACATACAGAAAACAAATAAATCGTACAGAACACAAAACAGTCTATCACTATAGAGATGGATCAAGGTTATAACAAGCAAAAATTTCCCTAAAAAAATTGCAACAAATACTAGCCAAGTTATTTAATACTTTCCTTAGCCAAGATGTTACTTACTCCGGGGATCAACAAAAAAGAATTAGAGTCCCATTTCTTAGAAGAGTCAATAATGCCAAAAGCAAAATTAGCCAAGAAATCTGCTAATAAGTTGCCTTCCCTATAAGTATGGATTATTTTAAAAGATTGGAAGAGATCTAGTAGATTCCTTCCAAATTTTAAAATGTAATCAATTTTCTAGTTAGGAGAAGATTTAATTGAAAAAGCTCTAATAATATTCAAAGAATCTCCTTCCACTATAAGATTTGAAATGCCACATTTTAAAGCTAAGTTTAAACCAGCTATTAATGCCAATGCTTCTGCCTCATTGTTTGTACACAAACCAAGTTTAACTGACAAAGCTCTTAAGACTAAACCTTTATGATCCCTCAAAACACAGCCAACACTAGAATTACTAGGATTACCTCTGCTCGCACCTTCAAAATTTAGTTTTATAAAAGATACCGGTGGTGGAATCCATTTGATAGAGGATCTATCTATCTTGATATTAGCACTAAAATAGTTTGAATTTGGCAATTTTAATAACTTCCAACTTTTTAAAATCAAATCATCCCAAGACCTAAAAACTAAAGAACCTACCTTTCTAGAAAATAACAAGGCTGAAACTACTTCTGAAATGGATTTCTCAATTTTTCCAATAATTACATCAAAAGGATTACTAATTTTTTTTAAAATTCTACTATTTGTTAGGGTTAGCCGACAGAAGATATCAACTAAATGCACATAAAGATTAAACAGAGAAATGGAAATACATAGAATTAATAACAGTGAGAGACAAGATTTAACATGGTTCACCCAAACTTGGGTTACATCCACCAAACAGAGAGTCCAATATTATTATCCAGTAAATCAAAACAATTACAATCAGCAATCCCTGCAACTTAATACCGCTGCAAATGCTACAATACAAAATACCCAAACCCTAACCCTTAGCCGCTTTTTATCAAGCCTTTTTGTCAGTTACAAAAAATTAGGGTTTTCTTATGTCGGTCATAAAAAATAGGATTTTTTAAGTCGGCCCTAAAAATCAGGAAAGTAGTGTACAGTACTTTCCTGATCAGTTGCCACTTACCAACAATCTCCCACTTGGAGACTGATCAGGCTCCACACCAAACAATCTCCCACTTGGAGACTAAGCCTAGACGACACCGCTGTGCATGCAACTCCCACTGGAAATAAGCACCCTGGACTCTACTGTTCTATTTTTGTTGTTGTCAGTCTAGAAGACCAACCGAAGCTGAAGAGGAGCTCAGCTTCTCCCTTGTCACTGCCTTTGTAAACATATCCACTGGATTTTCATCTATATGTATCTTTTCCAGCCTTAACTGTCCATTATCCAACACTGACCGAATAAGTGATACCTCAACTGTATGTGTTTGGTCTTTGAATGCAAAGCAGAATTCTTTGCAAGATGTATGGCACTCTGACTGTCTGTATACAAAGAAGTGTTAGCCTGTTGTTTACCCAATTCTTCCATGAAAGATTGCAGCCATATCATCTCCTTGCTTGCCTCTGTTGCAGCTACATATTCTGCCTCTGTGGTGGATAAAGCAACCACCTTTTGCAACCTGGAAATCTAACTCACCGATGTTCCTCCTACAGTAAAGACATAACCTGTAGTACTCCACTTGGTATCAATATCCCCTGCCAAATCTGAGTCTACATAACCTGCTAAATCAGTATTAGAGCCCCCAAAACATAAGTGTTTATTAGATGTACCTCTCAAATATCTGAGAATCTATTTTACCGCATTCCAATGCTCAAATCCAGGATGACTCATATACCTGCTAACGACTCCTATAGCATGTGCAATATCCGGTCTCGTGCATACCATGGCATACATTAAACTTCCTACAGCTGAAGCATATGGTACCTTGGACATTTTTTCTTCCTCCTCTTGTGTCTTTGGACACATCTCCTTAGTCAATTTCAAATGACTAGGCAAAGGTGTGCTGACAGCTTTTGCATTCTCCATATGGAATCTCTGCAACACCTTTTCAACATAAGTAGCTTGAGATAGAGTCAATTTTCTGTTCTTCCTATCTCTGCAAATTTTCATACCAAGGATTTGTTTTGCTGCCCCCAAATCCTTCATATCAAATGACTGTGATAACTAATATTTTAACTCTCTGATGTGATCCATGTTAGACCTAGCTACAAGCATGTCATCAACATATAAACATAAAATAATGTAGTTGTCATTATCCAACCTCTTAAAATAAACACAATGGTCAGAATTACACCTGTTGTAGCCTTGCTCAGCCATAAAACTATTAAATTTCAAATACCTTTGTCGAAGTGCTTGTTTCAGGCCATACAAACTCTTCTTCAATTTGCACACTTGTTTCTCCTTACCTTTGACCTCAAATCCCTGTGGTTGTGCCATGTATATCTCCTCCTCCAAATCACCATGGAGAAAGGCAGTTTTCACATCTAGCTGTTCCAAATGCAAATCTTCAGCAGCCACAATACTTAAAACAGTATGAATAGAAGTCATCTTGACAACTGGAGAAAATATCTCATCAAAATCAATGCCCTGTTTCTGTGCAAATCCTTTGATAACTAACCTGGCCTTAAATCTTTTCTTACCTCCATCTTCCTCTTTTAGCCTATAAACCCATTTGTTTGGTAAAGCCTTTTTACCTGCAGGTAACTTACATAATTCCCAAGTCTGATTTTTCAGCAAGGAGTCCATTTCTTCTTTCATTGCAAGCTCCCACTGAACTTGTGTATTCACCTGCATAGCTTCATCATACCCTTCTGGTTCACCAGCATCTGTTAACAAAATAGAATACAAAGAGGGAGAAAACCTTTCAGGAGGTCTACTTAGCCTTGTGGACTATCTAACATTCACTAGAGTTTGTGGTATTTCTGGTTGCTATTGCGGAGCATGAGGAACCACTGGAACATCACTATTTGGAGTATCATCCAGCACCACATAATCTTTTGCTTTCTTCTCATGTTGCTGCAACTGATCTTTGTACAACACCTTCTCATTGAATATAACATCCCTACTTCTCACAATTTTTTGATTTTCAAAATCTCAAAGCCTATAAGCAAATTCATCAATGCCATATCCAACAAAGGTACACCTTTTTGATTTTGCATCCAGCTTGGTTCTATTTTCAAAATCTATATGTGCAAATGCTTCACAGCTGAAGGTTTTCAGAAAAGAATAACTCACCTTCTTACCAGTCCATGCTTCCTCTGGAATACCATAGCCCAAAGGAACTGAAGGACCTCTGTTAATTAAATATACAGCAGTGCTGACAGCCTCTGCCCACATGTTTAAAGGTAGTCTAGCATGTAATCTCATGGTCCTTGCATGCTCCATTATTGTCCTATTCATGCGTTCAGCCACTCCATTTTCCTGTGGAGTCCCTGCAACAATTTTCTGCCTACGAATTCCATTAAAGAAACAATAATCTTCAAATTCTTTGCTGCAATACTCACCGCCATTATCAGATCTAAGACATTTTAATCTTTTACCTGTCTCATTTTCAACCAAGCTTCTCCATTTCTTAAATGTTTCAAATACATCAGATTTCTGTCTAAGGAAATAAATCTAGACCTTCCTAGTTGCATCATCTATGAATGTAACATAATACTGAGAGCCACCAAAAGAAGATACCTGAGCTGGTCCCCATACATCTGTATGCACAAGCTCTAACTTTTCATTTTTCTTTTGCTTCCCATCTCTAAGAAAACTGACTCTCTTTTGTTTTCCATACACATAACTTTCACAGAAATCCATATTAATACATTTCAGCCTGGTAAAACTTTCTTAGAATGAAGTACCTTCATACCTTTTTCACTCATATGCCCAAGTCTATTATGCCACAGTGTTGTTTCAGAACCTGCAGCAACTTTTCTAGTCTCTTCCTGCAAACCTGCAACAACTGTTCCTGAACCTGTTTGTTTTTCCTCTATAACATCCAAAGTAGAAGGAACAGTATGACCTGTACAAAGATATAAGGTGCCTACTTTCACACTTTTTGCTACTACTAAGGCACCTTTTGAAACCTTCCAATTTTTATCAGTAAATGTAATAGTGCAACCTTGTTCAGTTAGCTACCCTACTGAAATTAAATTCTTACTAAGCCTTGGAACATGCCTCACCTCTTGTAGTAGCCAATGATTCCCATTCTGCAACTTAATCTTGATTCTTCCCTTTCCAACAATCTAACAGGGTTCGATATCTCCCAAATAAACCAGCCCAAAATCCCCTTGGACATAATCAAGAAAATAACTTCTATGTGGCGTAGCATGAAATGAGGCCCCTGAATCTAAAACCCATGAATCATCAGCATTATCGAGGGAAAGAATCAAAGCATCATCTTCAGATTTATTACTTACCACATTTGCTTCCTTATTGCCTTCTTGTTTGTCTCCTTCTTTATTTTTCTAAGACCAGCAATCTTTCTTCAGATGACCTGGTTTTCCATAGTACCAGCAATCCTTCTGTCCTCTGGTTTGGGATCTTTTGTTCTTTGATTTTCCTCGTGACTTCCCATGACCTCCAAAACCTTTTCCTCTCCTTTGATCTGCCCCTGCTTTCTGCATTCAAAACACTGCTTGATTTGGATCCACCTGAGCTTTTCTTATGAATTTCCTCACTCAAAATAACACCAACAACATCATCAAATTTCAAGGTATTTGAACCAGAAACAGAGTTACTAACCACCATTACCAAACTATCCTAGCTTTCAGGCAATGAACATAATATCAAGAGAGCTCTAACTTCTTCATCAAATTTTACATTTATAGAAGTCAATTGACTGACAATCGTATTAAATTCATTTATATGATCTGTCACAGATCCACCTTCAACCATTTTCAGATTAAACAAACGCTTCATAAGAAATACCTTATTTGAGGTTGAGGGTTTTTCATACAATTTAGCCAAAGCTTTCATTAGACCATCTGTTGTCTTTGCTTCCATTATATTGAATGCCATCGATGGTGCCAAGCACAACTGAATGGTTCTCAGTGCCTTTCTATCAAGAAGATTCCAATCCTCATCAGACATTGTTGCTGGTTCCCTGGCTACTCCTTCCAACAGCATCCATAAATCCTTTTGATAGAGGTAATCCTCCATCTGCATCTTCCATAACTGATAGTTCTGTCCATTGCATTTATCGACCTTCAATCTTCCCTCGTCTGCCTGCTCCCACTCAATCGTGAGACTTTCCTACAGACGATAATCAAACACAACCCGCTCTGATACCACTTGTTAGGGTTAGCTAGTAGAAGATATCAACTAAATGCAAATATCAACTAAATGCAAATAAAGATTAAATAGAGAAATGGAAATACACAGAATTAATAACAGCGAGAGACAAGATTTAACGTGGTTCACCCAAACTCGGGCTACATCCACCAAACAGAGAGTCCAATATTATTATCCAGTAAATCAAAACAATTACAATCAGCAATCCCTGCAACTCAATACCACTACAAATGCTACAATACAAAATACCCAAACCTTAACCCTTGGCCACTTTTTATCAAGCCTTTTTGTCGGTTACAGAAAATTAGGGTTTTCTTATGTCGGTCATAAAAAATAGGATTTTTTAAGTTGGCCCTAGGATTTTTTAAGTCGGCCCTAAAAAAAATTTCCTGAACCCCGGCGAGGATACATGGTTAGTGTACAGTACTTTCCTGATCAGTCACCACTTACCAACACTATTTCTTTCTAGCCACAAAGACCAAATAACAATACTTGGCGAGACCAACCATAATGCAGAAAAGGTAGAATTGGAGAATAAGATGGGCCAACTTTGAAACACTTGAAGGAGAGAGAAAGGAAGGGGGCCATGCCAAAACAATTTTGAAAGGAGCCAATACCAAACTTTTGATGAAAAATTACAACTCAGTAGCAAATGATCCACTGTTTCCTCAACTTCAGAACAAAAAGGACATAAGAAAGGGTTAGCAACCCCAAGCCTGACTAATCTATCACTAGTAAGGATTCTATAATTTAGAGTTAACCAGGCAAAATCTCCTGCTTTAGGCAGGCAAGGATCGCTCCAACAAAGCTTATAAGGCCAATTAAAAAGTGAATTAGAATCCTTACTAATGATACTTAGATATCCTTGTTTAACCGTATAACGTCTAGACTTTGAGGGAACCCAAATAAGCTTCTCCTTTCCTCCTGAAATAAAAATTGTTCTTTCCTTCAAGATATTTTTAAGTAGGACCTTCTGCTCATGGGGAATTGGAAAATCATCAAAATTTCTCCACAAAACTTTATTAATACCCGAATTATAATCAATTTCAAAATAATCTTTAACTTTGATTCCCCAAGCTTGGCACAGAAAGAGATTAATTTCTTGAAGGCCTTCTATTTTAGACAGAGGTTGATGACTATTCCAAGAATCATCCCAAAAGAGAGCAGAATTTCCATCATGAATAACCCAAGATAGAAAAGGGGAAATCACTTCTCTACATTTTAACAAAAAATTCCAAATATGAGAACCCACCTTTGGATTAAGAATAATAAAAATTCTTTCAGGAGAAAATGAATCTAAATATTTAGCTTACATGATTTTTCCCCATCTTGACTCTGGCTTTTCATATAAATGCCAAACCAGTTTGGCTCCAAGAGCCATATTATGTGCTTCAATGTTATGAATCCCAATTCCTCCTTTCTGCTTCGGGATGCAAATTTTATCCCAAGAAATTAAAGGGACCTTTCTCCCATTTAGATTAGAGGCATTCCATAAAAATTTTCTCAAAATACTCACAAGGCAAGAAAGGATAGACTTGGGAACCATAAGCACTGAAAGCATATATACAGGCACTATTGATAAAACTATTTTAATCATAAGAATTTTTCCAGCCAAAGTTAACCATTTACCTTTCCAGGAAGCAATTTTATCATTGATACTTTTAATTAGCTTATCCCAAAACATATTTTTAATTGACCCTGAGAAAAGAGGAATTCCTAAATATCTTGAAGGAAGGACATCCACTTGAAAACCCAGGAATTTTGCAACCCTTTCTTGCACTAAAGGAGAAGAAAAAAAGAAAAAAAAATTAGATTTGTCCTGATTCACTTTTTGACCCAAAACTAGATAGTACTTAGAAATTACATTCTTCATAAATTTAGCTTCTAGCATCTCAGGGAACCCAAACAACAAAGTATCATCTGCAAACAAAGCATGAGTAATAGCAAAAGGAACTCTAGGAATTTTAATCCCCTTCCAATTACCCAACGAGTTTTGCCTCATAATCAATCTACTCAGACCTTCAACCATTAATATGAAAAGAAAAGGGGACAAAGGATCACCTTGCCTTATCCCTCAGGATGACTTGAAGAATTTAGATTGAGAGCCATTAATCAGAACTAAAAAGCTTACACCAGAAATACACGATGAAATCCACTTACACCATTTAGGAGAAAATCCAAACTTAAGGAGAACTTGGAACAAAAAGTCCCAAGAGACTCTATCATATGCTTTTAACATATCCAATTTAACCAACATAGCAGGAAGTTTATGTTCATGAATTGAATGCAGAACCTCGTGAGCCACCAAAGCACCTTCAGAAGTTTCCTTGCCTAGAACAAAACCTCCTTGTTCATCAGATACAATTTTAGGAATGAGAATAGTAAGTCTTAAAGTAATTGCTTTAGAAATGATTTTATATAAAGTGTTACAAAGCGAAATGGGTCTAAAATCAGCAAAGGAGGAGGGAGAAGCAACTTTAGGAATCAAAGCAATGAAGGTAGAATTAATCTCTTTTAGGACAGTGCGATTTCTACAAGCTTCTTCTACTGCCAACCAAACGTCCTTACCTACAAAGTCCCAACATTTTTGAAAGAAAAGAGGGGTAAAACCATCCGGACTAGGAGATTTGTCTGGGTCTAAAGAAAAGACCACTTCCTTAATTTCTTCTAAGGAAAATTTTTTCAACAATTCCAAATTATCTTCTTGTGAAATCAAAGAAGGAATATGATTTATGACTTCTCGCATAGTCGAAATGGGGACATTACCATTTTCTTTAGTAAGGAGCTTCTGAAAAAAATTAACTCCTTTTTGAATAAGATCATCTTCTTGTAAAATATTCCCCATAGAGTCTTTAATTGCATAAATAGAATTCTTATGTCTTCTTACCATAGCCGATACATTGAAAAATTTTGTGTGTCGATCTCCTTCTCTCAACCAAGTTTCCCTTGATTTCTATCTCCAAAATATTTCTTCACGAGCTAAAACCTCCTCTAAATTAGATTGAAGAGCTTTGACACACTCAAAAGATGCAATATCCATGCCCTTTCTTATAATGGCTTCATTCATTTGTTCTAGTTGTGATTGTAAAGCTACTTTTTGGGAAAAAATGTTACCAAATGAAAATTTATTCCATTCCTTAATTTTCCCCCTTATAAATTTCAACTTCTTATTAAGCCAAAACATATGAGAACCTTTCACAAAAGGGGCACTCTTCCACCAAGATTCCAGCAGGGGTAGGAAGTTATTATCTCTAAACCACATAGCTTGAAACTTAAAAGAAGATCTAAATTTCTTTCTAAACATATCCAAATCCAGATGAAGAGAAATGGGAAAGTAATCTGAAGCAAAGAATGGAAGAACAGAAGTACCATAAATTTTAAAATCAAGACACCATTCAAAAGAGAACAAAAATCTATCCAACCTTTCTGCAATATTTAAAAAATCCTTTCTCCTGTTAGACCAAGTGAAACTCCTGTTCAATAAAGGACTATCAACCAATGCATTGTCTGAAATAAAATCATTAAAATCTTTAATTACCCTCTGGGGAGGGCAAATCCCTCCCAATTTCTCTGATAAACAAGTGATAGCATTAAAATCTCCTCCTAAAATAACTTTTTCTCCAGATAAATTTTCCAAAAGTGCATTTAAAATATCCCAACACCTTTTTTTTTCACTAGTCGAAACTAGTCCATAAATATTGAATAACCAAAAATTTAGCGATGGGGAAATTATCTTAACCAATAAAAAGTTTTAAGTAGAACAAATAAGTTCTGCATCACAACTTTTACTATCCCAAAGAATAACTAAACCTCCTGAAGCCCCCTGAGAGGGAAAATGATGAAACTTCCTTTTATACCAATTTGGAAAGATAATTTCAGCTTGAGTTTGGGATAACTTTGACTCCTGTAGCAAAACAATATCCATACCTGAAGAATCTATCTGACACTTTACCAAGTGTCTCTTGTTAGGGGCATTAATGCCCCTAACATTCCATGAAAGGATCTTCATTGCTCTCGAGGAGAGTTTCTCACTCTCCCCGATCTCAGACAGGTTTCTAGGGTAGCATGCAACCCAGCCTTAATTTCCTCTTGAGATTTGAAAGACTTTGGTTTACGACCTCTTTTGGAAGGAGAAATAGACATAGATTTTGAGGGAGAATCCTGACTTAAAGATTGGGAAATAGACATTTTAGTAGCAAAATCAAAAACCTCACTACCCAACCCATCACCTACCAAAACCTTCCAGTCTAATTTCCCCAACTTTAATTGATTATCACTTACCAAACTTGAGTCAGAAATGTTATTAACATTAGAAATACCTTCAACTATATGAGAGTCTTCTGCAATTACCTCATCTGTAAGTTCATCGATGAGATCTGAAGCAACATTATGAAGAGTCTTATCAACAAAAGCTTTTGCTTCCTCCTCAGAAAAAGGAAAGTTGACCAAACTTGAATCATCCTGTTGGTTATCATTTGGAATGAAATTATCTTCCTCCTTATTAAAAGTTGAGAGTAAATTCTTCTTTACTATATCTTTGTGAGAAAAATTAGGAGTATCTAATTCTTCATTTTTACCAATATCAAACTCAAAATAACACTCCTCTGAAAGATTGTTAACAGAATGTTGCCCCTCATCCAAAACAAGGGAATCGACTAAATGATTTAAAGATGCTTCCCCTAAATTTACAGAATCAAGATCTTCCCTTGAAAATTTATCTTTTTCCGAGTCCTCACAAACCCATTTTGATTCAAAAAGCTCTGGTTTTTCCATAGTCATAGGGTTTTCAAAAACAACTACTTGCTTCCAGGACCCAAATTTAGAACGGAATTCCAAAAATTTAGGAAAAGGAAACGAAGTATTAAGAATTAAGGAAAACCTTACTGGCGACTCTGGTTTTTAAAAATTAGACATATCATGCTTAATAAAGAAACCCATTTTCTTAGCACAGAATTCAATAATGTTAAGATCTCTATATTCAAGAGGTAAATTCAGCAAAGTAATCCAAAATGGGACAAAATTCATGTTAGCTTTAATTGGATCAAAATTAGGCTCCCATTTCTGAATACAAATCCCTTTTCCTTGGTAAAACCACAACTTTTGTTTTAGGGTTTCATCACGAAAAAAGCCATTCTCAAAAATTACCATAAAAACACATAAATCCTTTTGTAAGAAAAAAACATCTAAAACCCCTCTCCAAGAAACCCTAACCCAGTTAAGAAAAATATCAGAATCAAATTTGGAATTCCACACCTTACCAATGATTGCCCTTGTAGCAAGATCTTGAATATAGGGATTCACCATATCATCAGGAATTTGGATATTGACAATTTCCATGGAAGCCCTAGCATCACTTTTTAAAGTTTCTTCAAAAGTATTATCTCTTAGAGGAACTATTTTTTCCCTCCATACCTGACGAATGCCATTTCTAGAGTCTACCTTTCCTGAAGCCGTAGCTTGATTAGTTGCAAAGAACGGCTTCTATTCATTAAAACTTCTGTTGTTACAAAATTCAAAAGAACCAAATCGAGACTTGAAATGATACTGCCCATTATTTCGGTATGATCTTTGAAACCCTAATCCTCTTGATTCCTGAAAGGATGGTTGCCTTCTTGCCCTCAGTGCTTCAAAAAACAAACTCTGTTGTGAACACAGATGTCTTCTATAAAAGACCTCATTATTTTGTCGCATTTTTTCGCACTAGATTAATATTATTCTTATCACATCTTCAAATTTTGAGTGTATCGATTTTATTATTTTTACAGGGAGAGATACTTTAATTTTCCCCCTTTATCAA
The DNA here is from genome assembly GCA_027924645.1 of Cunninghamia lanceolata. Taxonomy (NCBI): domain Eukaryota; kingdom Viridiplantae; phylum Streptophyta; class Pinopsida; order Cupressales; family Cupressaceae; genus Cunninghamia; species Cunninghamia lanceolata. The sequence goes on from BSBN01000828.1 coordinate 6,528,359, forward strand.
TTATATTTTGAGTTAGTTAATAAATATAATGGTCAAAATTATATTTATTAAAGGACTTAATTTTAAAGTTTATCTTTGGACATTTAATTATTTTCGAATTTTAATATTTAGTTGAAGGGTCAATTTATTTGGCCTTGGATATTTATTTAATTTTTTTTCCTTATGTTTAAATATTTTAATTTTTGCTTTAATTTCTTTTTGCAGTTTTTATTTTAATTTTTTTATTTCAATTATTGAAAATGCGTTATGCTGTCGAAATTTTCCTAGATTTTAGGGTTTCATTTTTATGGCATTTTTGCGACATCATTTAATCACTCTATTTTATCATGCGATCACCTTACCATTTGATGTGTGATTATTATTCAATCTTCATTTATGCATTAGAGTTAGGGATTGGTTTCGAATCAGTCGAAATCATCTCTTTTGCCTAGGAAACTTAGGGTTTGAATTAAATCCGTTCTAACCCTAGAAGCAGTGCACATCACGTCGCATACCCCCTAGTCAGATTTCATCGTGTAGGGGATTGCGTAGGTAGGCGCACTTCCCCAAATGTGAATGACTTGTCTACACCTTATGTGTATTGCCACCGAGCACACAAACACGTGCGAGGGGGTTTCTACGGACATGCAGAAAAGTTTTTTTGATATTTCATGTCATGACCACATGACAAATGTGGATGACACATGTGTTGCATGTCATGACTGCATGGGAAATGTGGGCATGACATTTGGTATCAGAGCCCATGTTTAAACATTGGGCTTGTTTAGGGCACATTATTATTCTATAGCTTTGATTAATTTGTGGTTACCTCATTTTTATAGGATGCCTCCCCTATGAGTTCAGCGAGTGCGTTCACACCGCACAGAGTTCATAGAAGTTCATAGTGACTCTTCAGTTGAGGGACAAGCACCGTTGGCCCCACAAGTACCGTAAGCACCACCGGCCCTACCTATACCAGATATTGGGCCACAAATATTGCAGGCACTATAGGTAGTGTTAGATAGACTACTGTTGGCCGTAGCTGAGCCGCACATAGAGCCATGTGCCGAGCCCTGCATTGATCTGTGAGAGGAGCCATGCATGGAGCCACGACTAAGTCATGAGTGGAGCCACATGTGGAGCACCGTGTTGAGCTGTGACAGGCACCATGTGTGGAACCATATGTTGAGATACCAGATATGACTATAGAGGAGGTTGGTTCAACCTTTAGAGGTCATAGGAGCCCTCCGCATCATGCCAGGCATGAGGAGGCAGTACGAGTGGAGCAGGTTGTGCATAGGCCTTATGATTATTATGCGGATGAGCCTATCAGGGGGTATAGAGATTGAGGAGACCCCATCAGGGATTTATTGAGGCTTAATCCACCTACTTTTTCCAGGACTACAGAGGGTGCTGAGGCTGAGGCCTGGCTTATTAGTTTGGATAGATGCTTTGTGTTACGCCCTAACGAGGGCATTATGAAAGCACATGTGGCAGTCCATTTGTTGCGAGATGTAGCAAATACTTGGTGGCACATTGAGGAGTGCAAGCACCATCTACCATTGGACACACTTACATGGGAGACTTTCATTGAGCGCTTTAATGCGTGATATTTATCAGATCACTACAGATAGCATCACATAGATGAGTTTCACAACCTTCAGCAGAGAGGGCTTACTATTACTCAGTATGAGCGTAGATTCACCGAGTTGTTTTGATATGCAGAGTATCTCCATGATGAGAAAATCCTGGTTCATAAGTTCATCAGAGGATTGAACCATAGCATAGCAAGGCCTATATGCATAGCAGACCCCTAGACATTGAGTGATGCTGCCGAGAAGGCATACGTAGCTGAGGAGATACAGAGACAAGGGTAGAGTTCATGCCCTTAGTTTCAAGATTGTGGGCAGCAGCAACATCAGCAGAGTTACCGCAGAATACCACCACCACCTCAGAGAGGAGGATTTAGTTCTGCATCCTTGCCTCCTAGGCCCCGACAGCAGCAACAGCTGCAGCAGAGATCCAGGCCATAGCAATGGGCACATGGGGGCATAATCGAGGATGGCAGTAGCAAGGCCCGCCCAGAGATTAGAGGCAGCAAGGATCACCTGCGGGACCCACGAGGTCACAGTAGTCATGCAGGGGTTCACAGGGGTCCACAGGTAGATCTAGACAATAGCAGTCATGTAGGACTCAGACTAGACAGGTATAGGCTAGGGGCCCATGTTATGTGTGTGGTGGAGTGGGACATCTAGCTAGAGAGTGTCCACAGGGCTTTACAACAGGGGGGCAACCTCATGCAGGAAGATCAGAGCAGACAGTTGGAGATGTGGGTAGGTCCCACTATATGTTCATAGCAGTTGATAACCACCAGGCTAATTTTTAGGCATCTGTGATTGAGACATTAGGTATGATAGGGGGTGTCCCCATTTCTATTCTTTTTAACTCTGGTGCTACTGACTCTTTCATATCTCCATTGTTAGTGGAGCATTGCAGGCTAGTGGCCTTTAGGCAGGGTGATAGGTGGGAGGTTGAGTTTGCCTCAGGGGCCAAGATGATAGTAGATGCCTTAGTCCATGACTGCGAGATATCTTTGGGACATTTTTCCATAGTATGTTACCTTAGAGTTATGACACTAGGATCCTATGATGTGGTTTTGGGTATGGACTAGCTTGCGGCTCATAAAGCCAAGCTAGATTGTCGCTGAAAGGTGATTAGCTGCTTAGACGATCATGGTGCATCAGTTGAGATAGTGGGCATTCAGAAGCCCACAGCAGTGTGTATGATATCCACTCAGCATCTTAAGCACTACATGCAGAAGGGATGCTAGATGTTCTCTATTTCAATGAGTGATAGATCAGATGACGAGCCTAAGGCATCTTTGGATGACCATCCCATCCTAAGAGAGTTTTCTGATGTGTTTCCAGCAGAGTTACTGGGGATGCCACCCCATCATGAGGTAGACTTTCATATTGACTTAGTGTCAGGTGTCAATCCAGTGTCTCGTGTACCCTACAAGATGACCACTCATGAGCTCATGGAGCTCAAGTTATAGCTTGAGGACTTGCTCAAGAAGGGGCACATCCGATCGAGTGTTTCACCTTGGGGTGCTCCTATCATCTTCATGAAGAAGAAGGATGGGTCTCTTCGATTATGTATGGATTATAGGCAGTTGAATAAGGTGATGGTGAAGAACCATTATCCTCTGCCTAGGATTGATGATCTCTTCGATCAGATGCAAGGAGCCAGGGTGTTCTCTAAGATTAACCTGAAGTCTGATTACCATCAATTGTGTATCACAGAGGCGGACATCCATAAGACTACTTTCTAGACTTGATATGGCCACTATGAGTTCACTGTGGTCCCCTTCGATTTGATGAACGCCCCCGCAGTGTTCATGAGTCTCATGAACAGGGTGTTCCATACCTACTTGGATCAGTTCGTGATTATTTTCCTTGATGACATATTGATCTATTCGTGGGCCGAGGAGGAGCATGAGGAGCACCTACGTCAGGTTCTACAATGTTTGAGGGAGAAAATCTTTATGGGAACTTGGTGAACTGTGCATTTTTTAGGATAGAGGTATAGTACTTGGGGCACATCCTATCTGGCGATGGAATCTCTGTAGATCTATCGAAGATCAGGGCTATCAGAGATTGGCCAGCACCCACTAGTGTGACAGAGGTCAGGATTTTTATGGGGTTAGCTGTTTATTACCGTAGATTTGTTGAGGGTTTCTCTCAAATAGTGCACCCCATCACTTCCCTTCAGTGGAAAGGGAAGAGTTTTCTATGGATCGAGAAGTGTGAGAGGGCCTTTGAGGTCCTTAAGGAGCATCTTACCAGCGCTCCCATTTTAGCGGTTCCTGATCTAGCAGGAGATTTTATAGTATGCACAAATGCATCACTTGAGGGTTTGGGAGCTATACTTATGCAAGGTGGTAGAGCGATTGCTTATGAGTCGCGAAAGCTCAAGACCCATGAGCTGAACTACCCCACTCATGATTTGGAGCTCGCAGCAGTGGTTCATGCTCTAGTCCATTGGAGACATTTCTTATTGGATCATTGCTTTGAGCTTGATTCATATCATCACAACCTTCAGTACATATTTACATAGCCGAAACTGAATGCCCATCAGCAGCATTGGATGGATTTTCTTTGCGAGTATGACTTTGATGTCCACTACATCAAAGGGAAGGAGAACATGGTTGCTGACACATTGAGTCAGAGATACCATGAGATCCTGACCTTGACTCTGAGTGTGGACTTGAGAGGACGCATTATTCAGTATCTGCCTGAGGATGAGTGGTTTCTTGAGGTACAGCAAGAGATCCGTTCATAGAGGGCCCTTGTGGGCAAGTTTGCAGGATACTCACTTGAGGTAGATGGGTTACTTTGTCATTGACAGCGCATATATGTACCCCACACAAGTGACCTACGTACTATAGTGTTATCAGAGGCTCACAGAGCACCATATGCAGCAGATCTGGGGGTGAAGAAGATCCATGCTGACCTATGACAACTGTACCATTGGGCAGGTATGAGACAGGATATTACAGAGTTTGTTGCTTGATGCCTTGAGTGCCAGAGGGTCAAGGCTGAGCATCAGCATCCAGCAGGTCTTTTATACCCTCACGAGATACCTCAGTGGAAATGGGACACCATTTCCATGGATTTCATTGTTGGTCTTCCTATGTCTTCGCATTGCCATGATGCCATCATGGTGATAGTTGACAAGTTGACCAAGGTGGTGCATTTCTCACCTATACACATGACGTATAATGCACTAGCAGTGGTGAGAGTATTATTGGACAATATTGTAAGGTTACATGGAGTACCTCATCACATCATTTCTAACAAGGATTCAGTGTTCACTTTAGCCTTTTGGAGAGCTTTGCGGCAGGCGTTGGGCACACAGCTCAACTTTAGCTCCGCTTATCACCCCAAGACAGATGGACAAACAGAGCGGGTGAATCAGGTGTTGGAGGACATGCTTTGTATGTATGTTATGGACCATCAATCTAGATGGGAGGAGTATATGTATCTAGTTGAGTTTGCCTACAATAATGGGCATCACAGCTCGTTGGGTATGCCTCCTTTCCAGGCTTTATACAACAGACCTTGCAGAACACCATTGAGTTGGGATTGGATAGAGGACAGGGTTGTCATTGGTCTAGAGTTGGTTTAGGATATGGAGCAGTAGGTCACACTAATTAGGCAGAGACTTTAGGAGGCACATGATAGACAGAAGAAGTATGTCGATGCTAAGAGACTTGATAAGAGCTTCTCAGTGGGTGACAGAGTATTCCTTAGAGTGCAGCCACACAAGAGTCCAATCCATTATGGAAAGGGCTCTAAGCTTGCACCACAGTTTGTAGGACCTTTTGAGATCTTGGAGCGGATAGGACCTGTTGCCTACCATCTAGTGTTGCCACCTAGCCTATCGCGTATCCACGATGTTTTTCATATTTTTGTATTGAGGCGATATATACATGATTTATCTCATGTGTTGGATTGGAGTGCTCTATAAGTAGATGCGGATGGGCAGTTGGCCTTGGAGCCAATTTGCATATTGGCTCATTAGATGTTGGGCCTTCGAGGTCGAGAGTTAGACCAAGTTAGGGTCCAATGGGATCGTTATGACAAGGTCATAGCTACTTGGGAGGATGCAGCTAGTTTGAGGGCACTCTATCCTCACCTTTTTTATGACTTCCAAGAGGAAGTTTAGTCTTAGGGGGGAGGATGTGAGGCCGATTATTTTCACTTCCCTATTTTGATCTTTTACATTTTAGTTGATGACATTATCAAACTTTGAGAGACTAGTATTTCCATTATGCAGATTAGATTATAGCTCCTGACTTTTGGTTTGACATTGATTAGACATGTGGTGATTTGATTTGATCAAATTTTGATGTTATGATGATGTTAGATATATGAGATATAGTTCATAATGATTATTGATGTGATTTCAAGTTCATTATGTGGATATATTATTTGATGAGGATTATGAGACATTAGATTGAAGATCAATTTTAATATTAAATTATGTTGTAAATGATTAATGTTGTATGCAATGATATGAATTTAATTTCAGTTGCTTCGGCTATGATTATCCATGATGTGATTGACACTTGATCTAGTTGTGCAGGATGATATTCCCAGGCCATGGGAAATTAGAGGTAGTGATGTTATTCCCTGTGAAACCGATCCATTCCCAAGAGGGATGAGGATCACGTTTGATCGGGTGAAGTTTAAGTACTTGTTTGATTCATTATTTTGGCCTAGCACCCCTTTGTTAAATTAATTTATATCATATGTTGTATAATTTTATTGTTTTACACCACTTGGTATTAATTTTATTTATGGGCCATTTATAGTGATTTTATGCCTCCTTAGGTGTACCTTAGTATCCCAAACTTACCCTAGGTGGTTACCCTTGGGACTAGAGTCAATTTTGACTAACTAAAACTTAGGGTAACTCACTTTTGGTCACTCTAAACTAGGGTTTAGTCAAAGTGACGAATTTTGAAATGGCTAAGGGTGGGAGATGAGTCATGCTTTGGGAAAGACCCATCTCCCTTCCCAAATTTTGGGGATCCCTTCACCAAGAAAACTTGGGAGGTCTTCAAGACTCCCAAGTGTGTGGGATCTCCCTCAAAGACTCTCACACATGTGTGAGAGCATCTTGGAGGGAGATGGCTCTCTTGAAGAATAAGAGGATGCCATATGGCATCCCTTATCCTCATGGAGCCTTGAAGGGAATTTCCACCTCACCACTTGGTCTCTCACACATGTTTGAGAGCACAAGTGGATAGGATGGAACTGGAGGGTGACACTTGTCACCCTCACACTCCTTTTCCCTTGCAAGTGGCATGGAATGAGGAAGGAGAAGGTGACAACTATCACCTTCTCATACCTCAAGGCCAAATTGGAAGGCCTATATTATCTCCTCTTAAAGAGGAGTGTGGGGTTCTTGCATTTTGCATTTTTTCCTTCTATTCTTGGAGTTCTTTTTGAGAGTTAGAGAAATTGGGAGATTGGGAGACTTGGAGAAGCTAGGATCTCTTCACCAAGCGTGCTTCCATTTTTAGGGATTTGAATGTAAGTCCCATGGCTATGGCCATTTCCCTTTGTATACTTCATTTTATGTTGGTGTTTGTAATTTTATGTTGATTGTTGTTTTATTTTTGTGTGGGAAGGGTGTGGTGAGAGTACGTCCATTTTTGGAGGAAAGGCTCAACTAGTTTGGGGTAGGGGAGAGTGAACCTCCTCGAGGTCATCTCCTTTGTGTTGCACTACTTATAGCCTTGAGGGCATCATTTGGAGTTTGGGGAGTATTTTGATTTAGGCATGAGTGCCATAGTAATTCTTGAGCATGGTGGAAAAAGTTGTTTGGCTTGAGGCCTTGGGAATTTTTTTTTGTGATTCTTGGAGTTCTTGGGGTGGCCTCTTGAGTTGAGGGGTCCACTTCCCTACCCCCTCCAAACTCAATTTATTGAGTTTTGTTTGTGCATATCCATGGGAGTTGAATTTTTTGTGTATGGGAAACTTATTTTGTTGCAGTGTGTGTGTGCAAAACTGTGTGAATCCTACCTCCCCAGCTTGGGGGTAACCCATTAGCAGGTCTATGGTAGGGAGGAGGGCATTCCTTCGTGGCTTGGTTTCCCATTGTTGTGTTGTTTATTGCAGGTTTTCAGTTGGGGAAAATGGAGCTTGTTGAAGTCCATTTTTGGCGTTTGGGCACTACTTTTAGTTGGCTATTTTGGAGCCTTTGCCTTAGAGGCCTCATTGTAATTTTTGTCAAATTAGTACTCTACTTTGTGTGGTTGCAGTAATAAATTTTAATGGGAAGTATTCTTATTGTTTTGGATGCAAAATTTATAATTACTCCCCATTATATTGTTGTTGCAAGAAATTTATTGTAAATGCCTCTCATTGTAATGTAGGAATTATGACTATTTGTCTTTGTTGCATTTTTGAGTTATATAGTTGCCAAAACAATAATAAGTAGTTGTTGTCTTTCCATTCAAGAGAAAAAAAACATATGTATTGGCTGCCTTTTGAATTCAAAAAAAAAAAGTATTATCAGAAATGCATTTATTTGGCAAACTGAGTTATATTGTTGTTGTTTGGGAGTAAAGAAATTGCCCTATTTAGATTTCTCTCAAAAGAAAATACACTATTTGTTTCAGCATTCTATAAAAAAAAAAGATGGCACATCTGATATATTTTACAAAACAAATATATGCATGTTTATATTTCTGTTTTTGTTTTACAAGTTATAAATCTATTTTATTATATTATCCTTGAGGTTTTGTAGACATATTTGGTTCAAAACATATACATATATATATATATATATATATATATATATATATATATATATATATATATATATATATATATATATATAAGTTGAAAACAAATTTTACCTTTCTATGGAACTGTAACTTAAATGAATATATATATATATATACACACGTAGATATTTAACATATATTATATTCACTTTTTTTAAGCATATGAAATCTGAATTACTGGCTGAACCCTAATGTTAATAGGGTCTGAGTTTATGCAAGAAACAAAAGAAAATTTGTGCAGTGAGTAGTGGCCAGAAGCCACCGCCCACTGCTATGTCTTTTGTTTTGTATAAGGGGGGTGTGGCTCAGGTGTGGGTGGAGGCATGGCCTCCTCCCCTCTCCGCTCTCCCCTCTCCCCTCTCTCCTCTTCCCTCCCCCATGGGCATTCCCCACACCGTCCCCCATACTTCACTTTTGAACAAAAAAAAATTGCAAAGAGGCCGCAGGGTTTCTGTGGAGGTAGCGGCACTGCTCTCCCCACTCTCCACTCGCCCAATATATAATATAGAACAAAAAAATAAATGATGCCTAAGCTCTATGTATGGGATGGATGCGGCGGTGGTATGGTTCAGACTCTCACCCTCTGACCTACTTCAGTTTGCGTAGCTTCTATCATACCTGCAACAAAGCATATACACACACACACACACATATATATATATATATATGAGATCTTTGTTTCCTGTACCAAGACAAGATGAATATATATTAACCCACATCATATACCTCTGGTAAATCTTCATGGCGGCCATTGAAGAGGAATGAAAACTTCAACCTGCAAGCCAAAGAGAAAACAAAACAAATAAGTTGGGAAAATAAAAACAAAGGAGTTAGGGTTTCATAAGGATATAATAAATTAATGATTAGGGCTTTCCTTTTTGGTAAATTATATTAAAATGGGGTTAGGGTTGGCTCGGAGAATGAGGGAAAAATACATTTGAAATGCATTTTAATTTATTCCCTCATTTTTCCTTGTGCACGGGAATTTAAAATTCCCTCTCCCTTGCCCTTACTTTTTGAACTATCTTTATTTACACTTGAGTTTTATTTTTGCTAGTTTAATTTTTATTTGGGGTTTTGATTTATGTCTTGTGGAAATTTATTTTAGTGGTGCATGGGTTGATCTTGTTTTAAATGGGAAGTGTGTTCCCTTTGTAATTTATTTATTTTGGGGCTTTTATTTAATTTTCTTAGTGCGTTTTAAATTTTCGCGGTGGGAAGACTTTTACTTGAATTCTTATTTTAATCGATTTTATTATTTTTACGGGGAGAGATATTTTAATTTCCCCCCTTTATCAATTATATTTTGAGTTAGTTAATAAATATAATGGTCGAAATTATATTTATTAAAGGACTTAATTTTAAAGTTTATCTTTGGACATTTAGTTATTTTGAATTTTAATATTTAGTTGAAGGGTCAATTTATTTGGCCTTGGATATTTATTTATTTATTTTCCTTATGTTTAAATATTTTAATTTTTTCTTTAATTTCTTTTTGGAGTTTTAATTTTAAAATTTTTATTTCAATTATTGAAAACGTGTTACGCTGTCAAAATTTTCCTAGATTTTAGGGTTTCATTTTTATGACGTTTTTGCGACATTATTTAATCACTCCATTTTATCATGCCACCACCTTACCATTTGATGCGTGATTATTATTTGATCTTCATTTATGGATTAGAGTGAGGGCTTGGTTTTAAATTAGTCGAAATCATCTCTTTCACCTAGGAAACTTAGGGTTCAAATTAAATCTATTCTAAACCTATAAGCGACGCACATCGCGTCACATACCCCCTAGTCAGCTTTCATCGTGTAGGGGATTGCGTAGGTAGGTGCACTTCCTCAAATGTGATTGACTTGTCTACGCCTTATGTGTATTGCCACTAAGCACGCAAATGCGTGCAAGGGGGTTTCTGGGGACATGCGGAAATTTTTTTTTGATATTTCATGTCATGACCACATGACAAATGTGGACATGACACGTGTGTTGCATGTCGTGATTGCATGGGAAATGTGGGCATAACACTTGAGTCTCACCCATCCATATCCCCTCCTTTCCCATTCAAAAGTCAAAAGACTCACAAAATTTTTTTTTTAAAAAGTCAAAAGAGTCACAAAAAATCAAAAAAATTCAAAAGAAAAAAATCAAAAAAGTAAAGAGAAATCCTTTCGTCCAACGATGAAAACCTGGTAAATAGGCGCCTTGGATAAGTGCCATGATGAAAACTTGGTAAACAGGCATCATGTGTAGGTCGATCTTCTATGTCACTTACACTTGGGGGCACCTTGTCTCATCCTTTTCCAAACTATCATACCATTTTCATACCATTTCCATATACATACCTATCACATTGCATCCATGCATTCTCCCTTCCTCTTTTGATCTTGACAAATATTAGAGGCAACTATTGACAAGTGTTTTGGATATCCCTTGACATACCTCATCCTTTCCAATCCAACCCTATCATCCAAGTCATAAGCTTTGTCATGTCAAATCCTATCATCTTTTTGCCTTAAGCATTGTCCTGAAAAATCCTAAGCCCACTACCTACCTGGGGCATGTTATTCCTATGTGACATAGTCCTTGGAGATCACATCCTTTCTCTCTTACACATACATCCATTCCATTACATAGACTATCCTTTTATCCTATCCATTTATCATAATCCTTTCATCCATCCACTATCATCCATCCTTTTGTCCAATCCCATTCATTCCCTTGCACCTAGACTTGGTTCCCCTTGTCATTGCTATTTAGTACAAAGGCTACCCAACTTGTATATTCATTAACATCCCTCAAAAATCCAAAAAAAATCAAAACATTTCAAAAAAATCCAAAAGAAATCAAAACATCCCAAAAATACAAAAAAATCAAATATTCAACAAAAATCAAAACAATCAAATCCCATCAATCAAATCAAATCACATCAATCCAATCAAATTCATCAAAACAAATCAAATCACATCAATCCAATCAAATTCATCAAAGAAAATCAAATAACATCATTCAATCAATCCCAATCAATTCATAACTTGATCAATCCAATCCATATCATCACCATCAATAAAACACAAATCAGAACTACATTTCATCTCTATCGTTAAGTGCCTTGATCCTGTGGATACTGGGTATGTAGGCAATCTGGGATATGAAGGAAGTGCCTAGATTTAGGCACAGACGATATTCCTCTTTCTTCTTTCATCATTCTTCTATCACCTGTCTTCATCAATTCATCAATCTTTCAAAACATTTCTTTCAATCAATCTAATTCTTTAATTTTTATTCAATCACTTCTTCCAACTCAAATCCATTCATTGAATCATATCATATCATTCAAATCAATCCAAGAAATGATCCAAATACAAGTCATCCTTAATCCATACCAATCAAGCTAATCAATCATGTCAAATTAGCCAATCAATGGTCTTGATCCTAGCCTTGTTGTAAACCCAATCAATCATCATCATCATCATCAATGAGATATATCGTTCCCACATCCTTGTGTTGATCTAGGGATATATCATTCCCCGCCATGACAACACTATCTTTATCAAATCATCAATCATTGGTTTACAACTTGACAAGGGCAATGCCTTGTTTGTTTTTGTATAATTTGTGCATACTTGCTTGCTTGCTTGTGTGTGTTATCTTTTTATCTTGCATTTGTATCACATCAGTATCAACCTAGCTAATATTCATATATTATATCTAGACAAGGTTGTATTATGCTGGGGCACAAGACACATCGTCACCTTGGTCCTTATACCTTGGTGCATAACATCTCGTGCTATATCAAACATCATGGTTTCTCACTTTCATTGCAGCATAATGTATCCTTACCTTTCTTCCTTGACCAATTCTATTTCATTTCAAGAACCTACCCATGTTTGTCCAACCCGCCTATCCTCTCAAGGGGGTATCCTCATCCTATCATCTATCTTACCATCTTTTCTTCTATCCATACATTAGCTTCTTTGAAATGATGTTACTCAACACAAATTTCATCATCTCAAACATCATCTCAAAGAGGGACAAAATGTAGACACCTAAAAATGTTGAACACCTTGTCATTAACATATTTTGCCCTAGGTACCCGTATCATTCACTTAATTAGTTAAATAAATCTTATTTATTTAACTAATTTGATCATTTATTCCCTTTCTATCCATTTATCCTATCTTCTATAATTAAATAAATCTTAATTATTTATTTAATTATTCATGACCATTAATCCTCTCTAGTTAAATAATTATTTCTAATTATTTAATTAGTCATTTATCCTTTTCCTCTAATTAAATATTTATTTAATTATCTTTCCACAATCCAAAATTAATTAAATAAATTAAATATTTATTTAATTAATAAAATCCTAAAAAGACTCTGCTTTCTTTTATCCCATTCTTTTTGAAGATTTATGAGGATTTAAAATAGAAAAACAAATCTTTTTATCTTTTTCCCTACCATATATGAAAAATCAAATCTTACCTTATCTTATCTTATCTTCTTCCCTCCACATCAAAATTCAACCCTTTGCCTATAAATATGGCTTCTCACAAGCCATTTGATATCATGCATTGAGTTCAATATCCTTACTCTACCAAAATCTTCTTCCAATCCTCTATCCATTTTCTATTTATCTTCTTCTATCCTTTTCATCCAATCGTCATGCTGCATAATCAAGCAATCAACATTAATCTATTTGGGTAAAGCTAGAGTGTTTTAGGTGTAGCACTCTCCACCTTATCGAAGGATTGTGGGTCAATGTGAAGGTTTGCATTTGATTTGTTTGCATTTTCTTGTGTTTTCCTTCATGTTAGATTTCCATGATCTCAACAATAAACAAAAACTATGAGTATCAACCCTAGTCTACATGGAAGAATACACTAGTGTGCATAAAGGAAAATAAGGTGGTGATCTATACCACAAGTTTGCCAAAATAAAGATAATTCAATATACAATAAACCAAATGAATTACACTATTTCTTTGCAATAAAACAATGTTACCAGGTTTGAAACAATAGAGGTGGCTACAAACTTCTTAAGGATCAAATTGGTGTGTGAACAATGTCCCTTGAGGGAGCCTACATAATGTTCAAGCTACAAGTATGAATCCAATAGGAGCTAAGAGCAAGAGAGATGCTACAACTTAGAGAGAGCACCAAAATCATCAAGAGTTCTTTTTATGAAAGCCAAGAGTTTTTCCCAAAATCTAAAGTTAGGACATAGTTTCAATTTGAGTTTATATGTGGAAAAAGAGAATCCAAGGGTTGGGTACTCTTATAGAGGTCATTTCATTATCGAATGAGTATTACCCTCAATATAATTAGATGACAATGTAAGAGAAACAACAATTTTAAATTTAAGAATCTTTGGGACATCGATGCATCACGTGGACATCTGTGTGTCACACTTGCATCCTAGGAAAATTCTCTAATATTCAAAATGTGTTCTTAGAAAACCAAAAGAAATAAATATGTTATATGAGATTTAGAAAAACTTGGTGAAAAGTGAAATAAGCTAAGGTCAGGCTCAAGTGGCCCTAGAAACATGCTATGGGAGTAGACACCAAAGTAGGTCAAGACACAATGTGAAATTATGAGGTTACACAATTTTCTATATTACATTTTGCCCCAACTTTAGTGGGTTGATGACACTAAGTGATAAGCTACACTAAAGTACATAAATTAAATGTTGAAAGAAAATAAGCATGTAAAGGATACCCAAAAGGATATTGTAGAGGATGTAAAAATTTGTCAAGTGGAAGAATGATGCCCCTACACCAAGAATCTGCACAACCATAGCATTAGGTATCACAATCTTGCAAAATCACTCTGTTATAAATTGAATAATTCTATAAGACTAAAATGTGTCAATTTGAAATCAGAGCTAAAATAGAGGAATTCTCAAATGCTGAGAAGAATTATATGAGGAGAAAAATGAGTCAAAACAAAAATAAGGGTAGATATGTGCCCCTCATGTTTGTGCATGTTAATCAAAAGGCCAAATTAGGGAGAGAATTCCACCGCTTTTGAAATTTTCAAAAAGCTAGATGAAAATGCCTTTTATAGGGTTATTTCATGAAATAAAACTAAGGTAAAAGGAATATGATAGGAAAGAGGGTAGAACATGGTTTCTAATGGAACAAATGGCATGAAAATTGGAGTTCACAAGCCCAAGTTATGAGATAGGTGCTGCAGAAAATTTATTTTTAAATTTTTTTTGCTATAAATAGTAAAAAATAAATTTACTATTCACTTGAATTTACCCAATTTAGAAAATTTTGAGTACCTAAGTACTTTGGAGATCCAAAATGCCATGTAGATGATCTTTTTGACTATCAAGGCTGGACGCCCTAAGGGAGCACACCGAATAGGGTCTCGCCATGCATGAGGTAGGTGGAAAATTTAAATTTTAAATACATTTTTTATCTTTTCACACCAAATGGGACCCACATGGAGTGTTGGCATCCTTAGGGCATGTTGGTGTCCTAGGGACATGCTTAGTTCCTTCAAGTGCAACAATATCCCAAATAGGCACTAGTGTTCGAAGGACGCACTAGCATCCCTAAAGAGTTAACAAAATTTTTACATTTTTAGATTCAAAATTTGATACTTGATGATGTGGGACTAGTATGATTTCAATATTGTGATTGTAGTATACACTAACAATGTGGGAACACACTAGGGTCTAGATCTATGTATTATTATGATGACGCCTTAATGTGTTGACACAGGAGGATGTTTCATTGCTCTAGAGAGTGGGTATATATTAGGTACACACCATGCTAGAGATGTGAATTCATGATTGCATGCTGATGGTATTGATGGAGAAGTGAGATGTAGATGCTTATATCTTCCATCCATTGACAGGAGAGATGAGCATCAATTTAGAGAATATATACCAAATTTTGTGATTGTTAGTACGAGGCCACACAATATCGATCATCAAGCAATGGTTGCTTACTTATGTCTAGGAGGGATAGAGATACATGATTGGATAGATCATTCTTGGCGACCCATCAAGGCAAATTCATTTATGTTGGTTAGAGCAAGGTAGCGATAATCCCTTTGGTACATCATGTGCTCATTGCTACCATTGCCCTATGCATTACACTAGATAGGTGAGGTGCACACCTTCATGATGGACCTATCCATACTATTAAGGTGAGAGAGGAGCATCATGCGATGTTCATGTGGGGTCAAAGCATGCTCACCCACATTTATCATGATCTTGGCTGCTACATTCACTACAAGGACCATAGCTTGATGACTTGCATGCTTCTACAAGTGTGGGATTTTGAGCACATTAGGTGCACTCAATAGATGGGTGTACCCATAGTTATTATATGGGAAGCACCACAAGCCCACACATATGCCTTGAGGAGGCCATGTAATTTCAAAGATCTAGTTTATTAGAGGTAGATTTTTGATAGATTGTAGAGTGGAGATGTGGCTTGGAGACCATACTAGCACATGTATGCATGGGCTGCCTAGGAGTAGCAAATGACATGGATGTAGAGGGATCATCTCTTCATCAATAACCTCAATCATATTATCATTTCCTTCTACTACATGCAGGTGATGAGGAAAGTTAGGTAGATATAGGGTGTTCCTGTAGCTATGTCGACATATGTGCACTCACATCATAGCACCATGAGCCCAGGAGATTAACCCCATTTAACTGTGGTAGATGTCAGGCTAAGTGACTCTAATGATGAGGAGTAGGATGTGGATCCTATCTCTCATGTTGATTATGTGGGGGTGACCCCAACATTTACAACATGGCGGACCACATCTCGACTAGCTCCCATCTTCCCACCAAATGCTCTAGTTGAAGATCCCTTACCACTAGAAGAGAACGGGTAGGAGGAGGAAAGATGTGAGGAGTCCTCCAATAAGGAGGATGGACATGAGGATTTAAGGAGGAGGAGGAGGAGGAGTCAACACCAACATAGCTAGGATGATAATGACAGAGAGATGAGGGTGTTATCACTGTAGACGAAAGGCCTAGAGCCTGACCTCGGGTAGCGTAGGCACCACCATCATCCAATGGTGCACAGAGTCATAGGGAGTGAGGGGAGTCAAGATGTGTAGCTACTACAAGACTCTCCTTTGTATCAGTGATAGTGATGGTGACCACATTAATCAGCATGCCTAGCACTATGCCTAGCGCACAGGTAACTCCTATTGATCCAGATTAGTAGGTTGAAGACCTAGGTGAGATTTTGATTTAAGAATTGTGATTTGAGTATAATAGTAGATGCTTATTTGATTTTAGATTGATATGATGAGAGATCTAATGATGTTTTTGTTTAAATTTTTATAGTGCGCACATGAAATTGTCTCAATTATATAGGTCAAGTCATTGTGGAGATGGTACCCCTGGTGCATATCAAGTAGGTTATGTGGGCCAATTGTAGGCCTGAGTAGATTGTTGGGTGGCATATAGATATTTTTGAGCATGTGGTGTAGCTCAATTTTGCATATGAGGGTTAGGTCCATCTAGACTTAATAACTACTAAGGTCATGTCCATCATTATGGAGTGAGACTAGGTGGCTACCTAGGTCATAGTGCTCATTACAAAGCATGATCAAGCCATGATGAGAGATGAGAGTGCAGAGACTGCATGTGACACTATTTATAACCAGCTAGATTAGTCTAGGGATAACCCTCAAAGGGTTCATATGGTGCCAGTGACTAATCTGGATCATCTGAGGGTACAAGGATTGATGGTTTAGGCAAAAAAGTTGCAAGATGAGGTGGCCTGACTACAATAGACTGAGTTACACTTCACAGCTAAGGTAATGGAGCTGAGAGGCACACTAAGGGGTCTACAAACATGGAGTGGCTCTCATACCCACTCACAATATATAGCCTCATGTCATGAGCCTTTAGTATAGCAAGCACCACCATGAATAGAGTGATTAGCCAATCATGTTCTCAATGAGTGATGTAGATATTTACATATACCATTTTAACATACGCCACATTTTGATGTAGTGGTGACTTTTGTATATGATGTATTGTGAGATTGATTATATATGAGATTTTGGGATTTTGTTTGATATATTTGTGTTATGGGAATTGGTATACTTTGTATATATATGATGGTTATTGTTTTATAATGATGCACATGTGATTGAAATCATTTAATTAAATGCTATTAAGATTTAATTAAATAGATTGGTAAAACTATTTAATTAAATACTATAATGATCTAATTAAACAATGGATAATAAAACTACCCAATTAAATGCAATGAAGATCTAATTGCCGATTTATGATGAGGAATGTTTAATTTAATATTATAAAAGATCTAATTAAACAAATTGAAAAGATTAATTTATTGTTTGCACAATTAAATAATTGACATGGTAAAGAGAATGAGATACAATTTCCATTATAAATTAAAAGTACTACTAACATTCAAGACAATGTGAATTATGTCAAGAATCTAAAAAACAGGCGTAAACAAAGATGTAAAGCATTTTATCATACTAAACAAATTAACACATTGTGTTTTTAAAGAAAAATGCATATTCAAATAAAAATACACAATTTTAAAAGAAATCATAACACCCGATTATTGTGTTAATGATAAGATGACATAAGATAAGCAATAATAAATTCCTAAGAATAAATTTGCTACTCAAATGTCACATGGAAGGAAAGATTTAAACATAAAAATGACATAAATTCATAGAATTAATGGGCTCTTTGAGAGGCTTACTATCCATTGTAGAGAGACCATATGCACTAGATCCATAGAATGAGGTGACAATGTAAGGACCCAACTAGTTTGTACTAAACTTTTCTTTAGCACCAGGAGGGATGTTTACATTATGCATATTTTCATATAGAACTAGGTCACCTATTTCAAAAGATTGATGTAGGACTCGCTGATTGTAGTTGTGATTCAAATTCTTTTGATAGGCTTGGAGTTGTTTGAGAGCATTAATATGCTATTTGTTGAGCATCTCAATTTGTTGAAGTCATTGATCATGATAAGTGTTGTCATCAATAAGGCCTTGGAGGGAAACTCATAAAGAAGGAATTTTTAACTCTAAAGGCATGACTGAATGGACACCATAGATGAGATTGTATGGGGTAGTTCCTATAGCCATATGAACACTCATGTGATAGGCCCGTAATGCATAGGAAAGTTGAGTATGCCAATCTTTACCATGTTTATTAACAATTTTATGAACAGTCTATTTGATTGTTTTATTGGAAGCTTCTACTTGGCCATTAGACTATGGATAGTATGGCATAGAGAACCATTGTTAAATGCAAAATTTCTTGAGGAATTTCTTCACTTCCTTATTCTTAAATGAGGTACCATTATTAGAAACAAAGGCATAAGGAAGTTCAAAATGAGAAATGATATTTTTAAGAAGAAATGACAAATTACTTCAACAGTCATGGGTTGAAGTGGAACAACTTGAAACCATTTTTTGAAGTAATTTGTGGTAGAAATGATGAATGTGTGACCTTGAGAATAAGGAGGATAAATTTTCCCAATTAGATCTAAGCCCCATACTGAAAATGGCCAAGGTGATACCTAGGCGTGAAGTACTTGTGTGGGAGATCAAATCAAATTATTGTACTATTGACATTGAGGGCACTTTTAAACAAAATAAAAGGATTCTTGTTCCATTCTCTACCAATAGTAATCCATTCAAAGAAGCTTTTGAACCAAGGCTCTTCCACCAAAATTTTCCCCGCAGGCCCTTGAGTGGGCCTCTTTGAGAACAATGGGAATTTCAGCCTTAGTTAAAGAATATAGGAGGAAATTATAACTTCAATGATATAGAACATTAGAAAGAATGATATATCGTACTATGGTCTTACAAATTCAAGTTTGAGTGCTTTTGGAAGAAATATCTGAGAATTCACCATCATGCAAATAATTGAATATATGTGAATACCATTCCTTGAAATCAATGTTATTACAAAAGAGACTATTAGAAGATGAACTATCAAGAAGAGTGGGTAAATATAATGTGTGAATGAAAAAATTATAGTCATTAGATGAGTCATCAAAGGGTACTAGGGAGGTTGTCCTCACCATTGCATCTGCATGATGATTATATTTATGTGGAATAATATTGATAGTAAAAGAAGAGAATAGATTGAGTAGTGATTGTGATATGGGAAAAGTAACTCTAACTAAACTTTATTTAATTAGAACAACTTCCCATTATACATTAGGATACAAGCCACCAAAGATGTCTATCTTGCTACTATCCAATCTAGACGAGCAAGAATATCTGGGCTATATTCCTTTATTGCAATTGAAATTGAAATGATTAAATATTATTAACTAAAACTAACTAAGATGAGAAAATAGAGAAAATATAGAGATTGATAAACTAAATTACAAAAATAAGCGTAGAAAAAGAAATAATAGATCACAAGGAACCTAGTACCAGGCAAGTAGCCTCACTACCTAGGACGACAATGAATGGCATGGACATCAACACTTAGCATTGTTTTCTGTATGGCGTTGGAAACCAAAAACCTAGATCTATACGACTTCACACGGATTTCAATTATTTCCCATTGATAACAAATAGAATGATTATTACAAGAAATTGACAGATAAATAAAATAGATAGAAATGATGTGATTAGGATGAAATAATGAAATTGACAAAGAAGGAGAAAAGAAATGCAGACGCTCATGCATTTGAAATCTTTTCTCTCGTAACCTGTAATTATAAACAGCGACAAAGGGTTGGGTTGCATAGAGGTTTTCCTCAGTCAAACCCTATTTTTTGGTGTTGCCACCTCAATGACAGTCAGAGATTGATATATTGATAACATAGTGTGTGTGTCTGCGCTATAAATTCTAAGTGCATCCAGAATTGTGACGAGCAGTGACAAAATAATAGTGCAATATTGATAAATGAATAAGAAAGGAAATGATACTCAACCCACAAGATAAATGATAATCTAAAGGGATTGAAAAAATTAAGGGAAGGAGTTACGAGGATCTCACTGGAAGGCTATTGCATCAAAGAACAAATGAAGCTTTGTTTAGGAGGATAGTGATCTCAAACAAGAGCCTTTTGAATAATGCAAGGGATCAAAGTAAATCACATCAATTGATTACTCTCAATAACCTGCAATGAATAATGAGCATAGGATAACAATAGCATAAGTAAAATGATAGTGAGCAATAATTTTGGCAGAGCTTTGCTAGCATGAGAGATCGATTGGTTAAAATGGCAAAGTGACAAGGTTTTATAGAAGAAGCAAGAAGTAAAAAGATGGGAAAGGAGTCATTTGGGCATGGATAGACATTAGGAAAATCTCGGAATGCCATGCAAGTAAAATGCACCTTCTAAAAATGGTTGACAAACTAAAAGATGCTTTCAGGATGTCAGCAAATGGTGTAGACATCTGCACTTAACTCTTTGGTCCATGCAACTTCAATTCTAAAAAGGTTTAGATGACTTGGGGCATTGCCAAGGTTAAGGCACTTTTACAATTTTTGGATAGGATAAGTAGAAAGGGTCAAAGTAGCATTTAGAAAACATCTCTTGTGGGTTGAGGGTAAGGCTAAGGCTAGAAAGTGGTCCTAAAAACACATTAAGGGAGTGAACACTAAAGAGAGTGCCAAATAAAGCATGAAATTGTGAGCAAGCACAATTTACAATGCTACAGTGAGAAAATTAAATCCCTATACTGAGATAACTTATTATGCTTAGCTTGATAATATCTAGTGACTTTCTTTATTATGAACTATGAATCACCATAAAAATGAATTAATTTTATATTAAGATATAACATGGCATGTAAGCCAACAATAAGGGCTTTGTAATCAGTGATGTTATTTCTACATAGAAAATTTAGATAGAAGGAAAGGGGAATCAACTTACCAGAAGGAGGAGCTAATATTACACCAACTCCAGAGCCAGTTCTACACCTAGATCCATCAAAGAATAATTCCCAAGGATTGTCATCATCCAAAGAAAGGATATGGTCATTGGGGAAAGAATCTTGATTAGCAATAGAAAAAGGAGGAGGTTTGGCCAAATGGTTCGTTAATGCTTATCCCTTGATTTCCTTTTGAGAGATAAATTTAAGGTCAAACTTGATTAGGAACATTACCCATTTAGCTAAATGACCTTGTTATGGAGTAAAAAGTAACCACATGTCTTTTTACCTCCTTGTGCTCCTAGGTCCCCATGATTACATTATACATTCTAAATGTTCATCTCGATGCAAAATTTCCTGACACCAATGTAAATTGGGAATAAAGGGCCCATGTTTTATCTTATCCTAGACCTAAAAGGGGCTCAAAGACTTGGGCACCACTGCCAAGTCTTCCTTGATTGGTCGGAGAAGAATCAAAGTTATGTCCACCTGGGACCTTTAAAAAGGTTTCTCTTTGTCGGCTCTTTTGGTTTAAATTCACGAATGTTAGCGGGAAAGCATATATAAGTGTGTTTTTGAATTCATTATGAACCTAGATAGAGATAGAGATAGCCATCTTGAAGCATTGGAGAAAAGAGCATTTGAAGCCAACTTAGTTTTTTCCAAGTAGCACCAATGCCACTTAACAACATGCCCCTTACTTTACCCTTACCAATAAACCATAAGAAATCACTTATTGTTTTCTAAATCATTTCCACTTGATAACAAGAAGCTACCCAGACTAAAGCATAATAAATAGAATAAGCAAACAATATTTTTTGACACACTTGCACCTTCCCTACTAAAGACAAATATTTATTATTCTACCTTTTTAACTTTTTCTCAATTTTCGTATAAAAATCCATTCCCACATGGTCTATAAAGATGGCTCAACTGCAAAAGGGATGCCTAAGAACCTTGTTTATTTGTTCCTCCCCACTGCCACTAAAAATCTTTCAAGCATTCAGGAGGATCATTATTCCAGCCCAATAGAATTGATTTTGATTCAGAAAACTTAGCACCAAAAGCTAAGTAGAATTTTTGTAATCTTTCAGCCATATTTTTTAAGTTTTCCTTCTCCTGGATAGGAAATAATGTTGTTTCATCAGCAAATTGGATGTTCAATAGAGGATCCTTGTTAGGTAGTTCAATGCCCTTTATTTTTCCAACTATTTTATCTATTCTTAATAAATAATATAAAGCCTCTATTTCTATCACAAACAAAGTTGGGGCCAATGGGAAACCCTGTCTAAGTGACCTTTCCATATAAAAGGGCTCTATTAGTGATCCATTTATATCTATTTGTGCATTAGCATCCTTAAAAAGGACCTTGACCATATCACAAAAATAAGTAGGAAATCCCATAGCATTCAGTATAGTTATTACAAAGGACCATTCTACTCTATCATAGGCTTTCTTAAAGTCAAGCAATAGAATCCCTCCATTTTGTTTTGTATCTTTAGCCCACTGCATAGCTTCCCAACTTGTAACTAGGTTTTCCAAAATATATCTCCCTTTTACAAACCTTGTTTGAGTATGATTTATTATCTCTAGTAGAATATTTGTTAATCTTAGTGTCATGGCTTTTGCAAGAATTTTGTATGAGACATTTAACCATGTTTTTTATTATAGTAAGTGGTGGAACTAAGGTTCCAAACCCATTACAAAACAACCACTAGGGCACAAAGAAAGACCAAAGAAACTATAACAGTATCTGAAAACACAAAAACAACGAACCACCACCAAACAAACAATAGACAAAACACAAAACAACAACAACAAAGAAAACCCTAGGGATGATTAAACAGTTGGCCCCAGTCTTCAGTGAGGAACTAATTCATTTCCTCATATTCCTTCATTTGTTTTTTCTTGATGTTGTTCTTGTTGAGCTCTAAATCCTACAAGACCGCCAGAGTAGTAGCCAACCTTTGCATTACCTTGGATGTGAATCTAGCCAGAATTTTGAAATTCTTTTCTAGCTCCTCCACCCTATTATTCAGGTCCTCAATTACCTTGCCTTTCTTGGTCTTCCTACTAACCTTGTTGATTTTGATAATGTCCTCTTTCATTTTTTTAGAATTTTATGTCTCCAAACCCTTAAACATTTAGTTTTGGGAAGTTACTAGGACCATCATCATCAAACTTCGTGCCTGCAGTCTTCTCCTTGATACTAGTATTAACCTCACCTTTAGTATTCTCTGCTTTGTCACCTGAGTCAATAGAAACAATATGCTCTTTCAAAGAAGGAGTCAGTTTGGCCACCAACCGACTAGACCTTCTAGTCGATGACACTCTGTATTTACCATGGGGTATGAAATTCTCATCATCCCGCATGTTTTCACTATCTTCCTATCCACCCTTAGAAAACTCCACTTCCTTCCCCTTGTCCATGTTGTGAACCTCCTTCTTGGGCATGTCCCCACTATTCTTGTAGACTCCATCCTTCCCCTCCTTGATTCTCTTTTGGGGGGTACCACCCTTATTTTTTCCCACCATTAGTTTTCTCTTGGTGGGTTTAGAGCTTCCTTTAGGGCTAGAAGTCTTAGGTTCCGCCACATTGTGAGCGGGGCTTGGGCTTCTTTTTAGTGGTAGAGACCTTGGCCTTCTTGGGGGTGTCCATAGACTTCTCTGGGGTAAGTTCAGTGATAATGATAGCATGGCCTTGGTCAAGGGTTTATTTGGAAGTCGAGGGGGAGTTATCCACATAGGTAGCTTTAATTTGTCAGGGAGGACACAAGACCAGGTGGAATTTATCCATCCTGTAAATAAGATCTTGGTGGAGTGGTATGAGATGTTTGTCAGGGTTCACAGAATGTTGTTCAATGGTCGCCTCGACTGAGGTCTCCAAAGAGGAAAGCAAATAGAACAGAAAGCTAATAAGCTAACTTCTCCTAAAGTTATGTAAAAGCACAAAATGATAGTGATAGAATTGGTGGAACCTACCTTCTAGGGTGAAATATTTGATGAGCATGTAACACACATCATCCCATGTCTTGGGCAGTTGCTCCCTATCGAACCCACCTTGAAGATTATGCAGCACTTCCCTTTTCTTAAGGAACAACACCATACCCTTTGGGTCTGACACCTTGCTCTGCCTTTTCTTCTTAACCCCATTAGTAGACATACCAATGGCCAGATCGATGACCTCTTCAAAAATTTCGAAGCCAACACCACCCACTTGAACCCTTCTGTCATTCCACGACTGCACAAACTATTTTGAGAGATTTTCATCGTGGCCCTGGAGGCACTCAAGATATGGGGCCACCCCTCCCTCACAACACACATGCCAGATGGTTTCATTCTTCTTAAGCTCCTCACAAGAAATAGGTTTAGTGCAAGTCCTCTCACCACCCATTTTCACAGAGTAGAGAAACTTAGTAGAATTTTGGATAATAATGTAAACTCTATCAAAACGAATAGCCTTAACCTTGAAGTTATTACATAGCTAGCGGGGTGATGCACAAACTTTGAAATGAAATTTGTCACCTTCCCACTTCAAGGAATCATGTTTCCATAAATTTTCCTTTGTGCAAATTAGAAGCCATGTACTTGTCATGATACTTGGCCTTTAAAAAATCATTATTATGAGCTTTTCGGCTACTTAAAAATCTAGGTCTAGTCATCCCCTTAGCCACGTGACTGACCACATGTCTAACCTAATGAATCATCCTAGTCATGATGCTTATCTAGCACCAAGACATCCCACGGTGGATCATCCTACTCAAGTTGTTGATCTGGCTAAGTGTAGTCCCACAGCGAATCCTAGTAGCCACCTTGGCGATATGGTTGTTACTCATCAATATTTGTAACTTAGTGATATAGAAAATAATGATATCACTATGAATTTTTCTTTTTTGGCACAACAAGTGCACTTTAGCATAGTAGGGATTCAAAATGTCTTGTTTATAATTCATCATTAAAATAGTGGACACTATTCTATTCGTTACAAAGGAGGGCTTGGATTTGATTGGGGAGGTTGTCAATATTTCTCTAACATCTCTAGCTACTTAGGTTTTGACCCAGGTTGGCCATGCAGTCCTCCACCCTATTACCTTCCCTATAGGTGTGCCCTATCTCCTTCTCAGTGAACCCAACCAATAAGCTTTGTATGTCCTTAGTAATATCCTTGAGCTTCCAACCAATGTCAAACCTGCCCAAAGCAACATCCACAATGATTTATGAATCCCCCTCGATTTGAATTTTATCAGCTCCTAAGGAGAGAGCAAACTGAAGCCCCCATAATAAGGCTAGGCCCTTTGCCACATCATTAGAATGGGTGCCAGTACCCCCCGTATAAGAAGAAATTAAGTGCCATTTATCACTTCTGATAACACCACCCCCACTAGCCAAGCTACTGCTCTTTTTTTCAGCCCCATCAAGATTGAGTTTAACCTAGCCCTTGGGGGGGTCTCCAGATGGTATTTTGCCTGGCCAACTTCTTATAATTGTCAAAGGTGGTAATATCCACCGTTAAACCCCAGATCTTAGCAATCTATAGTTTGAGCTGAGTGGGGGGTTCTTTGGTAGTGTTCAGACTATTGATGGAAGTATTCTTAGAAGCTAGTTTGCTAAAGCAGAAGAAGACCTCCTTAGCACATTTAGCAGTCTCCCTGAATATTATGTTATTTCTCTCTTTCCATATGCTCCACCCCAGATGCAGGGGAATTTGCCCCCATAATTCCCTAATTCTTGGGTGTTAAGGGGTCGCTCCAACTCTAAATGAATCCTTGAGGTTTTCACTCATAACCTAATAAATGATGAGTTTATCCAAGGTTCTTCCCCAGACCTCCCTGGTGAAATCACAATGGAAGAGAAGATGTTGTATGGACTCTTCTTTTTGGCACAACACACACCGATTAACCAGTTGGAAGACCCTCTTGTTAAGGTTATCAGTAGTAAGGATTTTGTGATGGACCGTAGACCACCAGAAGAAATTAATTTTTGAGGTCAAGTGGTTGTTCCAAACCTTATTCCATAAACAGTTGTCATGAACACTATTAGACAACAGATTGTAAGTAGTTTTAACTGAGAAGGCCCCCTTCCTATTGATGCAGAGCAAAACCCAGTTGAAGCATATAAACCGGTTCAAGACCCTTTGGAGCCCACAAGATAGCCTTTATAGTGTATGTCAGCAATACATCTCCAATGTCTCACTGAAGTAGTTCTCCTCTTGCCTATCCGCAAGACACTATTCTATCGGTCAAGCTAAATTCTCCTTCGGCGATCCATACCTCTCTCCGATGAGCCTTCCATTGGTAGGACCATAGAAATGTCCCACCGACACATACATCTGCTCTCCTATCGGCAAGAAGAAGCTTATCGGCAACCACTAGCACATCTTACACCGAAAACCATGTCACACTGATGGGATTTCATTTTAATTTGCCTATCGACAGGATAGAGCCTATCGACAAACGCTTAAAAACTCTCACCGACCTCAATCTCTCCCCGATGAGCATCTAACACCCGCTTCTCCTTCGGTGAGACTTCTATCTATCAGCGAGCTCCTTGAATCTCATGCCGACGTCGCAGGTTACGCCGATAGACTTACCATCGGCAAGACCCTAACTATCGGTGACACCTTCACTCCCTCCACCGATGTCTCATGTCACGCCGAAACTCCTATGCCAACCCCTTTTGGCCAAACTTCTACTATCGCTCTAGCTTTGAATTCTTCTGCCGATGCCTCCTTTCTCGCCGATGACCTATCTCTATCGGCGAGACCACCTACTGTCGGTGCCACCTTTCTTCTTTCTGCCGATGAGGGGACTCATGCCGATATATACTACATTGGCCACACTTCCCCGTTGTCTCCTTGATCAGCGAGAGCATGAACTATCGGCTACCACTCAAATTCTTACACCGATATACCTTCTCACGCCAATGTCTTCGGCCAAGTCGATCATCGATGAGACTTTCACCGTCGGTTGAACCCACTTTCGACACGTCGATATCAATCCTCACACCAATGCCTTCTCCATCGGTGACACAGATGAAACTCACGCCAATGCCTTCAAAACATGCATTTCTTGACTTGAATTGAACCCTGATCTAGCCAGCAATACATATACAAATACTATGGATGGATACACATAAAATATTCACCCTGCAAATGCACACTAAATGACAATTTTCCCTGAAAAGGGCTCTGCAATTCCTATCCTTGCATGCTCAGCAAACAAACGAATGACCAAAAGAAAAGAAAGGAAACTAATTTTACAATTCCATTCCACTGATTTCATAGAAATCCCTCAGTGGAATGGATTTATGTATTCCTTTCGACTACAGTGGCCCTAACTAGATTATACCCAGTTCCTCTATAGAATTAATCCCTTTAGATAGAGTATCTACATAGACTATGCTACACAGAATATCTACACTGGATATCTACACAACATTCAGAATCTGGAAAGAAAAAAACTTTACAGAGCTTCTATTCTTCCTTCTTGATGTTCAGAATTACATTCGACTGTTCCCCTCAAAAACCAAAAAACACACACCATTGTCACTGCCTAGTTCTATTCCAGAGGATTCCCTATTTATCATTCCCAATGTGAGGGACTGAAATTCCCCTCTGTGTCTGGGATTTGAATTTACCAAGATTATTGGTAAAGACTCCTAATTAATTACATGACACCTACAGAGTATAGGACAGCAAAACTCTTAAAGCTAAGACACCTTGATTAACCTTCCCTTAATCCACACTATCAAAAATGTCAAGTTTGGAGTTTACAAAACATGAAATGCTAAGCTTAAATGTTACATTGGAAAATGCCATAAGGTAACATGAAATGTTACAACCATATTAGTCTAATTCTTCCCCCTCTTGTGTATGTTGGTCCTGTTGAAGGGGTGCCCCTACACCATATTTCCTGAGAGAAGAGATCTCAAGCCCCTTTGAGATCAGAGTTTGGAGGTCTACACCATGATTTGAAATCTGATCTGCAGTCATCCAAACTGCCTCTAAATCTGGTTGTCCTTGCCAAGCCACTAAGTACTCCATGTACTCTTTGTTTCTTGTTTTCTTGACCACTCGTGAGTCTAAGATGTGCTTCAACTTTGGTGGATCATGCTTAGGAATATCATCGTCTACTGCCTGCAATGGTTCCTGTTCTATATCTGCATTTGGCTTGTATGGAGTCAAATCACATACATTGAAAATTGGTGACAATCTAAGATCAGGAGGAAGTTGGATCTCATATGCATTCTGTCCACACTTCTTTAAAATTTGACATGGTCCAATATTCCTCTGCATTAGCTTGGTATACTTACCTTTGGAGAGCCTCTCCTTCTTTAGATTTACCCAGACCAAATCTCCAACTGCAAACTATAAATCTCTTTTCTTCTTATCAGCATATGTTTTGTACTTCGTTGTAGCCTGTTGGAGTTGGTGCTTGACCTGATCATGTACTTCTTTAATAGCTAAGCAAAAGCTTCACCATCTACACTAATAGGCTCTCCTACAGGTAGATCTCTCAGCTCCAGAATACCTCTTGGATGAATTCCATACACTATCTGAAAAGGTGACTTTCCTGTACTCCTATTGATGGTGTCATTATAGGAAAATTCTACTTGTGGGAGGATATTATCCCATTTCTCTCTGTGCTTCCTGGTTAAACACTTGAGTAGATTAGCCAATGAATGGTTAACAACTTCAATCTGTCCATTTGTTTGAGGATGGTAGGCTGATGAGAAGGACAAATTGGTGCCAAGATTTTTCCAAAGAATTCTCCAGAAGTGACCAATAAACTTCACATCTCTGTCTAATACTATGTTCAATGGTAAACCATGTATCCTCACTATTTCTTTGAAAAACAAATCAGCAACATATGAAGCATCACAAGTGGTTTTACATGGCAAGAAATGTGCCATTTTACTGAATCTGTCTACTACCACAAAAACACTATCATATCCTTTCCTTGTCCTAGGCAAACCTAGTACAAAATCCATGCTTATGCTCTCCCATGGCCTAGAAGGAATGGGTAATCGCTGATACAAACCTGCATTTGTGGATCGTCCTTTGGCTTTTTGACATATTACACATGCTTCCACAAATTTTCTCACATCTGGCTGTAACTTAGGCCAATAGTAATGCCTCTTCACAAGATCAAGAGTTTTATCAAGACCAAAATGTCCTGACATGGCCCCACAATGTTTTTCCTGAATAATATTTAGTCTCATAGAACATCTTGGAATACATAGTAGTCCACCTTTGAAAAGTAATCCATCTTGATCAGAAATTCAGAAAATTCAACATGATATTTGTCTCCAAAAGAGGTACATACCTTGTGGATCTCTCCAAAGTCTTCATCCTCATCATACATTGTCTTCAAAGAATCAATCCCAACACTCTCCAGTTGGATCTAATGGATGGTTAGAACTCTCCTGCTCAAAGCATCTGCTACTTTGTTCTTAACCCCTTTCTTGTGCTTGAGTGTGAAAGTGAAAGCTTGCAAAGTTTCCACCCACTTCATGTGTCTATGGTTCAGCTTCTCTTAACTGTTTATGAAACTGAGGGCCTGATTATCTGTGAACACTATGAATTCTTTGGGCATCAAGTAATGCCTCCATTTCTTAAGTGACTGGACTAGAGCATACATCTCCAAATCATAGGATGAGTATCTCTTCTTGGCATCATTTAATTTCTCACTGAAGAATGCAATAGGCCTACCTTATTGGCTGAGTACTGCTCCAATTGCAATATGACTTGCATCACATTCTACTTGAAAAATCTTGCTGAAATCAGGAAATGCAAGAACTAGCTATTCTGCCACCTTCTTCTTCAACATTTCAAAAGAATTATCTACCTCCTTTGTCCATGTAAACTTGCACTTCTGTCCTCCCTTTATAGTGTCAAGCATGGGTGCACAGATATGACTAAATCCCTTTATAAACTTCCTATAAAAGGTTGTTAATCCATGGAAACTTCTAACATCATTCATAGTTTTGGGTGTTGGCCAAGACAAAATGGCACTTACCTTTTCTGGATCCATTCTCAGTTTGTTATGTGAGATAACAAATCCTAAGTAGATGATTTCTTCCTGCATAAATAGACACTTTACTAAATTGATCATTAGCTGCTCTTCATGTAACCTTTTGAGAACCAAGTCTATATGGGTGAGGTGTTCTTTCCTCACATTACTGAAAATCAGGATGTCATCTAGATATACTATGACAAATTTACCTATGAATACTCTCAAGACCTCATTCATCAATCTCATAAAGGTACTAGGGGCATTGGACAAACCAAAAGGCATGACCTTCCACTCATATAACCCCTCATTTGTCTTGAATGTAGTTTTCCACTCATCACCAGGTCTAATCCTAATCTGATGATAGCCACTCTTTAAATCTATTTTGGTGAAGTATTTAGCTCCTCCTAAACAATCAAGTAAATCTTCTATCCTAGGGATTGGAAACCTATACCTAATTGTTATCTTGTTGATAGCCCTTGAATCAGTGCAAAGTCTCCAAGTGCCTTCCTTCTTTGGTGCTAGTATAGCTGGTACTGCACATGGGCTTAAACTTTTGCCAATTAGGCATGTCTTCAACAACTCTTCAATTTGTCTTGCTACCTCTGTATTCTGATCTGGAGTGAGCTTATATGCTGCTTTGTTTGGAAGTGTAGATCCTGGGATCAGATCTATACAATGGCTGATGTCTCTTATAGGTGGTAGGGAACTTGGCATTCCATCAGAGATAATGCCTTTGTACTTGTCCAATAGCTCTTGGACAGCTGGGTCTATGAATTTTTGTCTCTTTTCTCCCTTGACTTCTTGCTACTGTTCCTTGTTTACCTTCAGGCAAGGAACTAGAGCATATGTAACTGCTCCTTCTTCTCCTATCCCTTTCATGAATTGTTTGCCTTCTACCATCATCACTTTAACCTCTTTTCCTTTTGTCTCCACCTCATTCTCCATTAATGGTATTAATTCTATCACCTTACCATTCTTGGTGATGGAATAGGTGTTCCTAACTCCATCATGGCATGCTTTTAAATCATACTGCCATGGTCTTCCAAACAGGAGATGGCAAGCATCCATCTTGGCAATGTCAAACAATAACCTATCCGTGTATGGGCCAATTTGAAATTCTACCCAAGCCTATTCTTCCACAACTGTTTGCTGACCTTGGGTGAGCCATGAAATTTTATACAGGCAAGGATGTGGCAGTCTCCTAAGCTTAAGCTTTTCTACCATCTCAATAGATACAAAATTCTTAGTAGATCCAGAGTCAATTAGAACTTTACATACCTTTCTTCCTACCTTGCAAGTAGTTCTGAAGAGAGACTTCCTTTGTGGAGGTTCTTTTCTAGGCACCTTCATGGTGGTCATTGCTCTCCTAATCATCAAAGATTCTCCATTCTCAGGATACCCATAACTGCTAGGAGCATTCACACTTTGAATAGTGCTTGAGCTTGCTACACTTTGACAATCAAATTCTTGGATCATATTGATCCTCTTTTCTCCTATTAAACTTGTTGCCTTTGTTGGACATCTACTGGCTATGTGGCCTTCTTGGTTGCAATTGTAACATCTGATAGGTCCTCTGCCCTGAGATCTTCCTCTGAATGGTGGTCTTCTACCCCTGAAGTTTCCCCTTTGATTGTAGCTTCCTCCTTGGTTCTGACTGCTATCTCCTCTACTGTTCTCTTGGTTGGATTCACTTTGGTATCCAAATCCTCTGCCTCTAAAAGGACTTCTTCCTCCTCTCTGCTATCTTCCTCTACCTCTATGGTTCTGCTCATGCCTTCTCTTTAGTTTTTCTTCCACTTTGAGTGCTAACTAATAGCACTTTTGAACTATATCTGGATTATGCAGATTTAGGTCTTCCTGGATGTTAAATCTCAATCCATTGAGGTATCTTGCTACCTTCTCTTCCTCATCTTCCCTTACCTTTGTTTTTACACACAACTTCATGAATTCTTCTGTGTATGAGCTAACATCTAGCTCCTTCTGCTTCAAATTATGTTTCCTCTTATGTAATTGGATATTGTAATCCAATGGAACATAGGCCTCCTTCACCAATGCCATCATTCTCTTCCATGTTGTAACTCTGTTCTTTCCCTCTTTCACCCTGTCATCTTGGATGAAATACCACCAAGTCAGTGCAGCTCCTTTCATCTTGGACTGAGCCATCTTCACTCTTTGGTGTTCTGGTATCTCTTCTGTCTCAAAGAAATTATTCAAGGAGTCTATCCACTCCATTACTAATTCAGGTTCCATTTTTCCTGCAAACACTGGCAGGTCTATTTTCACATCCGTGGTCCTTCTTTCCATGGACCTGAGGGCATTAAGTAAGGGTCTCTGGTCTGTAGGAACCTCTAGCTCTTCCTACTCTGGGGTCTCCTCTTCATCCCCATCTTCTCATTCACCAGAGTTTTCTTCCCCTCTCTCCACTCTTTCCCTCAACTCCCTTAGTTCTTCCATCAATGCCTGATTCTAAGCTCTATCAGCCCTACTCTCTGCTATTTGCTTTTTCATCAAGGTCGTCAATTCCACATTTTTCAATTTTGTTGGAAGAGTCTTTGAAGCTTCTCCTTCTGACATTTTGCTTTTTTCTTCTACCACTAGATGGAACAAACACCTTCAGAAATCAAATTACACACCAGCCTTTCCCAGAGCTTTCTCTAGCTCTAATACCAATTGATGCAGAGCAAAACCCAGTTGAAGCATATAAACCGGTTCAAGACCCTTTAGAGCCCATAAGATAGCCTTTATAGTGTACGTCGGCAATACATCTCTAATGTCTCACCGAAGTAGTTCTCCTCTTGCCTATTGACAAGACACTATTCTATCGGTCAAGCTAAATTCTCCTTCACCAATCCATACCTCTCTTCGATGAGCCTTCCATTGGTAGAACCATAGAAATGTCCCACTAACACATACATCCGCTCTCCTATTGGCAAGAAGAAGCTTATCGGCAACCACTAGCACATCTTACACCGAAAACCATGTCACACTGATGGGATTTCATTTTAATTTGCCTATCGGCAAGACAGAGCCTATCGGCAAATGCTTAAAAACTCTTGCCAACCTCAATCTCTCCCCGATGAGCATCTAACACCCGCTTCTCCTTCGGCAAGACTTCTATCTATCGGCGAGCTCCTTGAATCTCCTGCCGACATCGCGGGTTACGCCGATAGACTTACCATCAGCAAGACCCTAACTATCGGCGACACCTTCACTCCCTCCGCTAATGTCTCATGTCACGCCGAAACTCCTACGCCAACCCCTTTTGGCCAGACTTCTACTGTCGCTCTAGCTTTGAATTCTTTCACCGATGCCTCCTTTCTCACCGATGACCTATCTCTATCGGTGAGACCACCTACCATCGGTGCCACCTTTCTTCTTTCTACCGATGAGGGGACTCATGCCGATAAATACTACATCAGCCACACTTCCCCATTGTCTCCCTGATCAGCGAGAGCATGAACTATCGGCTACCACTCAAATTCTTACGCCGATATACCTTCTCACGCTGATGTCTTCAGCCAAGTTGATCATCGGTGAGACTTTCACCGTCAGTTGAACTCACTTTAGACACGCCGATATCAATCCTCACACCGATGCCTTCTCCGTCAGTGACACAGATGGAACTCACGCTGATGCCTTCAAAACATGTATTTCTTGACTTGAATTAAACCCTGATCTGGCCAGCAATACATATACAGATACTATGGATGGATACACATAAAATATTCACCCTGCAAATGCACACTAAATGACGATTTTCCCTGAAAAGGGCTCTGTAATTCCTATCCTTCCATGCTCAGCAAACAAACGAATGACCAAAAGAAAAGAAAGGAAACTAATTTTACAATTCCATTCCACTGATTTCGCAGAAATCCCTCAGTGGAATGGATTTATCTATTCCTTTCGACTACAGTGGCCCTAACTAGATTATACCCAGTTCCTTTATAGAATTAATCCCTTTAGACAGAGTATCTACACAGACTATCCTACACAGAATATCTACACTAGATATCTACACAGCATTCAGAATCTGGAAAGAAAAAAACTTTACAGAGCTTCTATTCTTCCTTCTTGATGTTTAGAATTGCATTCGCCTGTTCCACTCAAAAACCAAAAAACACACATCACCGTCACTGCCTAGTTCTATTCCAGAGGATTCCCTATTTATCATTCCCAATGTGAGGGACCGACATTCCCCTCTATGTCTGGGATTTGAATTTACCAAGATTATTGGTAAAGACTCCTAATTAATTACATGACACCTGCAGAGTATAGGACAGCAAAACTCTTAAAGCTAAGACACCTTGATTAACCTTCCCTTAATCCAAACTGTCAAAAATGTCAAGTTTAGAGTTTACAAAACATGAAATGCTAAGCTTAAATGTTACATTGGAAAATGCCATAAGGTAACATGAAATGTTAAAACCATATTAGTCTGATTCTTCCCCCTCTTGTGTATGTTGGTCCTGTTGAAGGGGTGCCCCTGCACCACCTATCCTGAGCCCAGAGCATCTCATCCTGTCTAGGAAATAAAGAGATCCTACACTTACTCATCTCTAGTTGCAAAGACAAAGTCCCCTAATCTCCTAGCACATTGTCATTATGGCAATTAGCCATGTTTTTCCATTTTCTTTAGCCCTGGGTTTGCTCAATGATGTAATCAGTGACCAACACCCCAAAATGAGTGGTGGTTCTTAGTTTAAGGTTAACATTTCCTTAGTTGGATAGAGGAACCTCATGAAGCCAATTATCATCCCAGAACCTTATCTTATCCCCCTTACCAAGTTTCCACTTTATGCCTTTAGATATGATGTTTCTAGTTTTAATTATCTTGTTCCAAATAATGGAACCTTTAGGGAGTCTCTCCCTCTCTAAGAACTCATTCCTATCCCCATTGTGTAGGTACTTGGCTCTCATGATCTGCACCCAGTCTTTCTGATCCTTTAGGAAACTCCATCCAACCTTTTCCAGCAATGCTTTGTTGATCAACTGGATCTTTCTTATACCCAGGCCCCCTTGAGTTTTGGGGAGGCAAACTTTGTCCCAACCAATGAGAGAGGTTGTCTTCTTTTCTTTAACCCCTATCTAGAGAAACATTTTTTGAATTTTCTCAAACTTCTCCGCTATATATATGGGCATCTTGAAAAGAGTGAGAAAGTTGGTGGGGATGCCTTGGAGGGAAGCCTTCAGAAGTTGGTATTTTCCTGCTTGGCTCAGAAGCTTACCCTTCCATCCTTCCATCTTTTTTTGGATTATTTTGAGAATAGAATTCTAGTAGGAGGGGGTCACTTCCTTGACAATGAGGGGGAGACCCAGGTAATCTTCTCTTGGAGTTCCTAACTAGCATTGAAGAAGAAGACATTGCTCTTTTCATAGTTTATGCATTGCCTCGAGACATCAACACAATCATTAAGAAGTTCTTTCCATCTTCTAGCTTCCACCACAAAGGTAGCACCAAACAACTTGGTGTCATCCACAAACTGCTAGACAGTTGAGGGCCCCACAATAGAAGCAGTTCTGACCCTCTTAAGAACCTATCTATCAAGGAGTTTCAAGATGTTCCTTCCCAAAACCTCCACCAAGATAATGAACAGATAGAAGAATAGGGGACCCCCTGCCTAATTCCTCTACCAGCATTGAAGTGACCCCCAAAGAGACCCATTGACTAACATAGAGTACTTGATAGTAGTCACACATTCACTTATAAGTTTTAACATTTTGTCTTGGAACCAAAACTTCCTTAGAACATTGAATAGTAAATCCCATGAAATTTTGTCATAGGCCTTAGATATGTCAAGTTTAAGAGCCATACTAGGGATATTGCTCTTGTCCATCGAGTGGATTATCTTGTGAGTGGAGATGGCAGCATCCACAATCTGTCTACCAGGGATAAACCCCTTCTAACAATCACTAATAAAGCTATCCAACAATAGCTATAATATAAGGACCAAGGTCTTAGTGATAGTCTTATAGATAGTGTTGCAGAGGCTAATAGGGTGGAAATCATCCATAGTCTCAGTGGTATTCTTCTTGGGGATGAGAGCTATAAAAGTGGAGTTAATCTATTTGAGGATATTACTAGTCCTAAAGAAGTCTCTGACAACCACAGTAACATCAAACCCAACTATATCCCAAATTTCTTAAAAAAAAGCTGGGGGCAACCCATGAGGGCTCGGGGCTTTGAAGGGCACAGTTGCATTTAGTTGAGAGCATTGGAGGAATGTTGTCCAATAGATCCTCCTCACTACCAAGGTTAGGA
The DNA here is from genome assembly GCA_027924645.1 of Cunninghamia lanceolata. Taxonomy (NCBI): domain Eukaryota; kingdom Viridiplantae; phylum Streptophyta; class Pinopsida; order Cupressales; family Cupressaceae; genus Cunninghamia; species Cunninghamia lanceolata. The sequence goes on from BSBN01000828.1 coordinate 6,564,852, forward strand.
TTGACCCTTTTCTCATAAAGGAAGTTCCTAAAATAGTTAGAGGCCAGTTGCCCCAATTTAGCCTCCAAATTAACCTCTCTATTGTTTTCATCTAGCAGCTTGGTAAATATGTTCCTCTTTCTGTGCTTCATAGTTGACAAGTGAAAGAAGGTAGTGTTTCTATCCCCTTCAGTTAGCCATTGGACTCTAGATTTCTGTTTCCAAAAAATCTCTTTTTTTATTATTTCCCTCAAATCCTTAAGAAGAGCCTCTTCCCTATTGAAGTTAGACTCACTCCTATCCGCCCTAGACATATTGCCCTGGATGTCAAAGAGGCTATCAGAAATGTGTTTTTCTGGGTCATGACATTGCCAAAGCAAAACTTGTTCCAACCTTTATCTTTCTGCTTGACATGAATCAATTTTTGGGTGAGTCTAAACATGGGGGATCCATGCACAATGATACCCCACCAATTAGCTATGTAGTCTTTGAAATCAGGGTTGGAAGCCCACATGATTTCATATCTGAAAGGAAAGAGGCCTTTTGGAACTCCTTCCCTCCAAGTGAATAAAAGAGCATTGTGATCCGAGATGGTATGAGGTAGGGCAGATAAAGTAGAGTGTTGCATAATGTCCCAATTCGATGAAATCAAGAGTCTATCTAATTTTACTTGTATCAGTTGGTCTCCCCTTCTTTTGTTGGTCCAAGAGAAGAGTTGATTGTTAATCTCTATATCCATCAGCCCAGTCTAGTTGATAAAGTCTACTAGATCCGCCATGCCGTCAAAGAAGTCTATAATACCCCTAGATTTTTCCAAAGGGAGCAGAGGGGTATTAATGTCTCTAGCCAACATCCAATTAGTTCTTTTCTCTGCATTCAGTCTCAGTGTCAAATCTTCTGAAAGATCCTTTCTGGAACTCCTAGTGTTGGGAGCATACATGTTTATAAGTTTCCAGGTTATCTTGTTGAGAGTGAATTTCACTTCAAGACTACTTTTATTATGGGAGAAGTAGCTACCATTGAGGATGTGTTTGCTCCACATAGTGACCAGGCCCCCTGAGGCACCCAAAGAGGGACTGATTAGGTAGTCTGCTATGGGCCAGATTTTGCTGGCAACTTCTTTAAAGTTATCATCAGACATTTTAACTTCTTTTAGAAGGATAATATCCACCTTATTTTCATAGATGTAGTTTTTAACCATAAACTGCTTTTGGGGACTGTTGAGCCCCCTCACATTCCAGGAGAGGATCTTCATTTATGACCTCGTCTGGCAAGAGCCTCCAAAGTGCTTTGTCTCCCAATGGATATTTCGTTGGTTGCTTCCTTATGTCTAGTTTCTCTCTATGAGGGTCTTCTAGCCTTCCCATCTGTCCCCACATCTGCTATTTTTTTCTGATGGCCTTTGCCCTCCCTTTTGGGTGTCACCCAACCCTCTTGATTACTCCGAGTGGAACTAGGACCAACACCAGGAGATAAAACTCTAGTTGGGGATTGTCTTATCTTCTTCCCTAAATCCATCACTTCCTATTCAGTGGACGGACCACCTTCAGACCCTTGAATGCTTGTAGAAACTTTTTGAGGAGTGGGTTTGTTCTTCTCTTTAGGGGGCTAGTCTTTGATCTTCTCTTCTTCCATTTCCTTTGAACTAGTAAAATCTTCCCTACATTTTGGTAGGTCTGATAGCTATTGTTTAGTCCTTGGAGTGGGCTTATCAGAGGGTCTGTCTGGTTTCTTTGGTTTAGAAGGGGACTCAATGATGCTCAACAAGTCCTCTTTAAAAGGGTAGTCATCAGTATCATTCACTTCCTCACTCCCTTAATTAGGTTTTTGGTTCCTAAGGAGCTTGTATTCATTGATCAAGTGACTTTTCTTGGAAGAGTTTTAGCAGAATGTGGTTGCATTCTCATACACTAGATGTTGTTCCCAACTACCATACTTGAAATTTATATTAATAGTATTAGGCAGTGTTTTGTTGATATCTACACTAACACAAAAGTGGGCAAAAACTAACCTCGTTTTGTTCTTCATGGCATTATCCAATGCTATGAATCTTCCAAAGGAGTTCCCAATCCAGGTGAAGATCTCCTCATCCTAATATTCCAAAGGTATTCTAGGTAATCTAACCCAAACTGGGGTAGACTTTCTCATCTCCATGGCTGCATCGAACCCTAGTTTCCAGTGCCCTAAGCAAAGATTATGTTTACCATATAGCTAGGGGCCTCCGGCCAAAACCACAACAAGGTCCTCTTTTGTTGTGAACTTGAAAAGAACAAGGCCTCCAGCCATAGTGTTGGTGACGATACTTCCCTTCAGGTGCCATCTTGAGGAAACCCATCTCCTCACCATGTCGATGTTTGGTCTTAAAGAGTAGAACTTACCCACCAACGAGAGCTCCTTGGATGAGACTATTTTTTCCATCATTTAATTTGGGACTTGAAGATCCATTCCCCTTTCCGTCTCTGACAACATAGGGGCAACAAAGTCTTCATTGAACCTTTCCTCTTCCCCAAGTAGGGCCTTTTTCCAAGCCCTGGGATCCAGCTCTAAGGCTGGAATTTCATGCTCTAAAGTACTGCTTAATGTAGTACTTGATGCAATATGTTCAATCAGAGGGCCCAGCGGGGGGCTGGGGGCCCCCCTAGGCTAACGGAAACCATTACCTAAGTTGGTTCAAAATGAGTTGAGCAGGAAAGTTGCAAAGCACTTTCAAAGTTGTAGTTGTGATAGACGCATCTACAACATTTTTTTATAATGTTATCATCAGACATTTAACAATGTTATTGGTCTCCAGTTTCTTATATTTCTTCTATCCCCACCCTTTGGAAACATTTTTATTATGCCTTTAATTATGTTCCTTCTTAAAGAGCCTCTATGATATGCCTCTAGATACACTTCATATACATCATCTACTATCCACTCAGTATTAACCTTGTAGAATTGTGTTGGTAATCCATCTGCTCCTAGGGACTTCCCATTCTTAAGAGACAAAATAGAATTTTTGATTTCATCCCTTGAGATTTCTTTTTCCAATATTTCCCTCATCTCATTGGTTATCTTTCTTGGCATTATTTCATCGCACAAATCCTAAGATTTTTAACATTCACTTTTTTTATCATCTATTGTGATTAATTCCTTATAGAAATCCCTAAAAAAAATTATATTCTCATTTTCATGAATACAAACATCCTTGTCAAGTATTGGTCCAATTGCTTTTGTATGACTTTTAATTCTTAACATGTTAAAAAAATATTTAATCCTTTGTTTCCATCCTTAAGCCAATTAATCTTTGCTCCGACCTTAGCTCCTTGAGATCTAATGTTCTGATATTTCCTTAGTTTGTGCTTAATTTGTCCCACCCTATGAATAAGCTTTGGGTTATCAATTTCATTTTGGACCTTGTCTTCTGCTTTTAGTAACTCCTCCTGAAGTTCAAATTCTCCTTTTCTTCTAGATCCTTAGAGAATTTTCTCCCAACAATTTGAAATAAGGACCTACAATTTGTAACCAAATTGTCCCAATAATTGATAGTAGATTTATTGACAACCATAGCTTTATAAACAACTTTGAGTGTTTTGATACAATCTCTACAATCCTTACTCTTAAGCAATTTTGTGTTCATTTTGAACAAATTATCTTTCCTAATCCTTCTCATTACTTTCTTCCTTTATGTTAATCCATGACTCTATAAGGTGATGATCTGATAGTGAACTAGGAATCACTTGTACTGTATTCACCTCATTTCTATTTTCCATGGAAAAATAACTTTCATTTACATAGAATCTGTCTAACCTACTATAAATCCTTTTACCATCTTGCTGAAAATTACACCAAGTATACCATAGACTAAATTACTCTTGTTTTTATTTCCTTTCAAAGGATCATAAAGTTTGAGTAACTTTTTTAATCTTGTTTAGGGTTAAAAAGGGGGGATGAGTTTGTTTTAGGTTTCAAAGGCAAATCCTCCCTTCTGACAAAACATTCAAGGTCATATGAACCGAGTTGAATCTCCACTAAGCGAGATCAATCATCTATCAGGTTGGGATGCCACTTGGAACGATGTGGAAGATCAAATGTATCAAACAATATCTCAATTTAATGCTCAATTACTCTTAAAACCCTAAATAAGCAAAATAGTAAGAAAATTAATGAATTACGGCAAATCCTTTTAAACTAAGGTGAAGGGAAGAGATTGTTAACTCACTATTTTTAGAAATATGGAATGTGGAATAGTCAAGGACACTAACACTAGTTCCTCTATCCAAGGTACTACTTTCTGCATAGAATTTGAATCTCCTTTCGACACTGATCTACACTATATCTTCCATTTCTTCTCTAGAAAAGGTAGAGGACACTGGCACTAGTGCCCTAGTCTCGAAATGTTGAACAATGTCCTCTTTCTTTCAAATCCTGAATCCTTGTTGTCTGCAACCTCCTTTCTACAACTCCACTCCACAAAACTCGGTACTTGTAACCTACAATCACAAAGGTGTGTGGGAGGGGGTTGTGGTGTTTATAGGCTTGCCTCGGTCAAGCCTTGGGGAGACATTCAAGTCTTCTAAACACCATTGTCAGATAAGAGTGCATATCCATGCTGGATAGAGGCAAAATCCAAATGATAAATGATCAAAAACACAATAGATATCACCTTGTAGTGTAGATATCACATAAATGAAGGCTCTTCACTCACATGAGAAGATGAAATCAAAACTGCAATCACAAACACAATAACAATGCTCTTCTCTACAACAATGAATATCTTGAATTCACAAATATGCCTAAAGTTTTCAATCATCTTCTAGTTTACAAATGAAAACCTAATCATGCTTATATATGCAACTACAAACATTCATGCTAAGAATTTCATAATTCAAACTTGAGATGTCTGCATAGGACTATATAACAGTCATAAAACTGACATTAAAATTTAGGGCAGACCCAAAATAGGGTAGGACTAGGGTGCTAGCACCCAAGTCCACCCTACTATTTTTGTTCAGGGATCATCAAAATAGTAACCCGTAGGTCCCATTTTCCATAATACTTTAGGGTTTTCTCATCGAGATTCAAAATTATCATGCAAGATGCTCTAAATGCATTCTAAGGACCCAGGAACTAAACCTTAAGAGGGAAAAGCCCCCAAATATTTTCTGACATAACATTTAGCCCTCACTTTAATGTATGTATAAATGCAAGGCCCATACATGCATTAAAGGTCAAAAAACACAGCAAACATGCCAAGCATAGTGAAGGCATGCCAAACACATTGAAGACAGTAACAGGCATGCAAAACACGAAGAAGATAGTTACAGTCACACAAAACACAAAGAAGACAACATTGAAGACATGCAAAGCATAGTGAATGCAGTGATTATTTTCTTTTTCATTTTATCATATATGAAATTCAAATGCAAGTACAAGGAAAGTAAACACACAACCCAAATGCAGGAGGAGCTCATTGCCACCAGTCTTGAAATTGTATAAGGCGCGACAGATACACCAAACAAATCTCAAAGTGTAGGAGGAGCTCATCACCACCAGTCTTGAAACTACACTTGAGAACAAACATGCCATACAAATCCCAAATCATAGGAGGAGCTCATTGCCACTGGTCTTGAAACTATGCTTGGGAACAAACATGACATACACACACACATGCAAAACATAGAGAAAACACGGCAAACAAGCAATGGAAGAAACCTATTTCTAAGTTTGTAGCCATCTCAAGCATGATATAGGCACACACCAATGATTGTGCTTTGCCACAATAATCACCGAAGACACGCTTAAGGGTTAGGCTAGTCTCATATCCACTCCCTGCCTACTCAGAGGACTTTTAGAAAATGACAAGATGTACAATCTCCTCGAGAAATACACCATCCCTACCTTCCATAGAAGGGCTTAAATGATTGAAATATAGAAAAGAAATATGTGCACTCACTCAGAGATACAACATCCTACCTCTGCAGAGGAATTACAAGCATGCTTCGTTAGTACCAAAATCATTAGATAGCTTACCTTATATATGCCCCCACCTTAAGGTGGTTGATATCATGTACCGATATCAAGCACATTAAGGTAAAGAGAAAACACACAAGGGAACATGAGCTCTCACAAATCCCATGCCCCCTAGGGGTGACATGTACTTTATGGTCACCAAGTATTCCCACAAACACACAATTCCCTACAAGAAAAGGTGAAGGTGTTAGCATCCATATAATCATGATAAAAAATAATGCATATGATTATTTACATAGAGAGCCAAGGAAAGCAAGATCCAAGATAGACAAAGTGCACGGAACAGTAGTATTATTATGTTTTGTAAGTGCGATAAGATAACATCAATATATCACACAAAGTGATTCTACTAGCCAAGCAATGGATAATATATATCAACCCCATCATCATGTATGGACTAGATCCATTTTTTGATTTCTCACTGAAGGGACACTAGGTCCTTATCAATATAATATGTTTTTCATCATTTGCCATCTAGATAGAACCACTGGAAGAAGGTAAACAATAAATCAAGAGAGGATAAACAAGTGCCTTAGGGACAGTCATGTAGGAGGATGCCCCCAAGTCACCAACCACAATGCTATGTCCGTAAGACACAACACACAACAATAAAAATAGAGGAGAAGTGATATAGAAGAATGATGATACAAATAGAAGAATGGTCACAACAGAGGTGGTCTCCCAGTATCCTTGACCTTACAAGAGTATCAAGGATCATCCTAGGAGGCCTAAACAATACATAACACATCACGGGGGAAACACAACACAGAGGTAGAGGGTTATAAATACTTACCTATAGGGACAACCAAACTAAGGGTTGTTGATAAGCAAATCATCCTCCTCCCAATCCTGAATGCTAGAGGAAAGAGGTGTGTAAGGCACCATAGCCCAACTTTTGTTCTTATCTTCAAATTGTTCGGTGTTAAGTTCGTCTATGTTTGATTCAATGTTAGGTTGAATGTTTTCTTATTGAGTTGCATTTCATTGGGGAAAATCTTGTCTTCTCTTCCTCCTTTATCTTGCTTGTCTATTTCTTCTTGTCTTACTACTTATCTCTTCAAAGGCATTGTTATGTTTTTCCATAGGGTTTTGCACATTAGAGGAGGAATCACCATGTTCAAATTTCATTGGTCTTGTTGGAATGTTTTGTTGTCGATGGAAACCTCTCGATCCCTATAAGAATGATAGGAGAGGAACCTCAAGATAGATACCATCTCTCCGTGGATGAGGTGAGTTGTGAAACTTTTCCTTATCCACTTCTATCATGCTGATTATTTCATCATAGTGGTAATATTCTGGTGTTTTTATTATGTCATCCTATAATACTACATCTTGGCCAAGGAGAGCATTGGGATGAAAGAAAGGTAAAGTGGTGTTGAAAGGTTTAGGTGTTGTATTATTGTATTATAAAATTTTTGGATAAAGAATATGATAAAATAATGAAATGCATTACCTAAATCCAAAACTTTGATGCCTTAGATAGATGCGTGCATAATTGATTGAGAGATTGATTGAGAATGGATGTTGATTGCTCATTTTTGCAACATAACAGAAAGATGAAGATGATGGAGGAAAATAGATAGATGAAGATAGATGAGTGATGCAAAGGCTCAATTGGGATTTTGACAGTGTAAAGATACTTGAAACTCAATGGATGAAAATGGCTTGGATGAGAGTTGATTTATAGGCAAAAGCTGATAGGATTTGATGGCCAAGATTAAAAGTCAAATGGGTGATGTGTATGGCTAGGATTAAAAGTTGATTTTAGTGCCTATGATGCACATTAAGTGGGTTATGACATGAGGCTAAAAATAGGACGAGAGGAAATAAGTGGGATTCTTTTATTTATTTTGGAGGAAAAGATGCCTATGACGCACAATGAATGGGGCTAAAAATAGGACATGAGTGGGAATCTCATAATTTAAATAATAAAATTATGTAAATTATTTGTGCATGTGAAGAGTTGTAGTCATGTGACACATGTTACAATGTGGAAAAAAATGAGTGATGAGGGATTTAATATTTAATTTGAATTGTTTCAAATATGTGATAAAGGGGGAATTAATTAAATAAAGGGGGTTTATTTAATTAATTGGAAAGGTGATCAAGTGGAATTATGTAAGGACCTAGGACAAAACATGTTGTTGCAAGGCATGGACAATTTTAAGCATCTACAATTATTACTAAAGCTATCCATAGTCTTCTCATATAGGGCTCTTGGACATTCAAAAGTGGGATAACTTATGGGATCATCATCATAATTGTCGGTATCATCATCATATGTTGTAGTTATTAATTCCAAACTATTAAGAGAACCTTCACACTCATCATTCTCAGTGTGTTTTATTAATTCTTCTACTACCCAAGGGTATGTATTGATGAGAGACATGAAGTTGGCAAAATCAGCTACATATTCAAGGATTTCAAAGGAAGAGCACATAAATATGTCCTTGTGATACATAGTTTGTATATAAGTAATGACATAAGGATTCATACTAAGAAAGTTGTAGAGGTTCTCAAAGCTTGTAATATATGCATGTAAATATTCCAAAGAGAAATGAGATGAGGATGCCAATTGTATGTTTTCAAATGGATGCTAAATCAGATTTTAAATATTTTCAACACTTATGCAAAAACAAATGCGAAAGTATGTATGAAAATGACCTAAAGTGCTAGATTTTTCAACTTTTTCCAATGCAAATGAATGAAAGAAGAGGTGTTGTAAGGAATTTAAAGAGGGAAAGAAAATAATATGCTTAATAATAGCCCAATTATGAAATAATATTCTTCACAACATGCATTTGATGCAATTCTAGAGTGACGACAAGTCAAAATCTATTGAAAATACACCTAAAATATGCAATTTTCACCAATTTTCAATGTAAATGCCTAATAGAAGGGGTTTTGTAAGGAATTTGAGGAGGGGAAGCAGATAATAACCCTAATAAAATCTAATTATTGCAAAAAAAAATCCTCACAACACACTTGTAGTGCAATTCTAGAGAGATGATAAGGCCAAATCTAGTGAAAATGCAAGGTTTTCAAACCCTAGACATGAAATTTTGCAAGAAAACCACTATGATGCAACACTAAAATTAGTAATAAGTCCTAATGAGTGTTCTAAAAAGGGTAGTAAAATCTGAAACAATATTTTGACTACAAACCCTAGCTAATGCAAAACTAGGTTTTTATGAAAAATGCACAATTTCAAACAATTTTTGACAATTTAAGCATGAAAATGCAATGCAAGTGAATACTAAATGATAAATTTCTATATTTTAAATAAGATCTAATGATAATAACAGAATTTCAATTAATTCAAATTATGCTAAAATGCAAGCCTAAGATGCCAAATTTTTCAAATGCAATAAGATGATTGAATGCAAATATATCACACAACACTCAGAAAGGTGTAAAAATTCAAATAAACATGGGTTAACCAAAATTTTTAGGGTTAAAAAGGGGGGATGAGTTTGTTTTAGGTTTCAAAGGCAAATCCTCCCTTCTCACCAAATATTCAAGGGCATATCAACTGAATTGAATCTCACTAAGTGAGAGAAATCATCTATTAGGTTGGGCTACCACTTGGAATGATGTGGAAGATCAGATGTATCCAAATATATCTCAATTTGATGCTCAATTACTCTTAAAATCCTAAATAAGAAAAATAACAAGCAAATTAATGAATTACGACAAATCCTTTCAGACTAAGGTGAAGGGCAGAGATTGTTAACTCACTATTTTTGGAAATCTAGAATGCAGAACAGTCAAGGACACTGGCACTAGTGCCCCTGTCTAAGGTACTACTTTCTGCATAGAATCTGAATCCCTTTTGACACTGATCTACACTTATCTTTCATTTCTACTCTGGAAAAGGTCTAGGACACTGACACTAGCACCCTAGTCCTGAAATGTTGAACACTATCCTCTTTCTTTCAGATCCTGAATCCTTGTTGTCTGCAACTCCACTCCATGAAACTTGGTACCTATAACCTGCAATCACAAAGGAGTGTGGGAGGGGGTTGTGGTGTTTAGAGGCTTGCCTCAGTCAAGCCTCGAAGAGACATTCAAGTCTTTCGAACACCGTTGTCAAATAAGAGTGCATATCCCTATGGGAGAGAGCTAAAATCCAAATGATAAATGATCAAAAACATAATAAATATCACCTTGTAGTGCAGATCTCACATAAATGAAGGCTCTTCAATCACATGAGAAGATGAGGTCAAATCTGCAATCACAAACACAATAACAATGCTCTACTCTATAATAATGAATATCTTGAATTTACAAATATGCCTAAAGTTTGTAATCATCTTTGAGTTTACAAATGAAAACCTAATCATGCTTATATATGCAACTACAAACATTCCTGCTAAGAATTTTGTAATTCAAACTTGAGATGTCAGCATAGGACCTAAATAACGGGCATAAAACTGACATTAAAATTTAGGGCAGGCCCAAAATAGGGCAGCACTAGGCCATTAATGCCCAAGTCCACCCTACTATTTTTGTTTAGGGATCATCAAAATAGCACCCCCTAGGTCCTATTTTCCATAAGACTTCAAGGTTTTCTCATCGGGATTCAAAATTATCATGCAAGATGCTCTAAATGCATTCTAAGGACCCAGGAGCTAAACCTTAAGAGGGAAAAGCCCCCAAGGGGACATTTTCTGACATAAGAAATCTTAACCAAAAGAAATTTTCATTCCCTTTCTAGTTCTAGCCAATCCTTCCTTTTTTATCTTCACCATGCTCTACATAGTTGAAATCACCCCATATGATCCATGGAACTTTGGGCAAGTCATTGGCCATCCATAACTAGATATTAATTCTCTCTCTATAATCATTAGGGGCATAAAGTGAGCATACCCCAAACCTGGTGCTATCTTTTTCAAAAACTACCCAAAGACACCTATTACAAGGCAAAAAACCATTTTGCATAATGTATTTAATCCATTTAGGACTGACAAACAAAGCATTGCCCCCTTTTCCTTTACAATGCTTAGAGAAAAATATTGAAGAGTCTTTCCAGATAAATCTTAAGTTGTTCTCCAATTGACACCCCACTGCCTTAACCTCCTGGAGTAACAGGAAATCTAAATCTTTTCTCTTTTTGTTACAAATCTCTCTAGTCACATATTTCCTATCAGGGGATTCCAAACCCCTAATGTTCGAACTAATACACTTTATCCTCATCTTCATGGAAGTAAATAATTTACCACATTTTTAAGCTTTCTTGCTATTATAGAGCCTATCAAAGAATTTGGGGATATTGTCCCCTTTTCCTTTATTTCCAGGCTTCTTGCAACTTTCACTTCTTCTCACCATTTTCCTCTTCCTACCTTCCTCTTCTTTGAGCACTGGAAATTCAATCAGACTCTAGCTAGATAGGGTATTAGCCTCACAATTTATTTTTTTTAAACAACCTTATCTCGGGCTTTATCCAATAACTCACTTTGATCTAGAACATCCTCCAATACTAAAAGTCTTGAAGAAACAAAAGGTCTAGCCTATTTGTTAATTTTGATTTTCTCTCTTAACTTATCTAGGACCAATTGTTGAGCATTTTTCTTTTCCAAGATAACATCTTTATTATCTTTCCCCTTACTAGTATCCAACTTGTTAGAGTCCTTTTCATAAGAGTCAACAATTTGTGTCTTCTTATCAATCGGGGTCTCAACAATATGACCACTTGTTTTTACATTTATCTCTTCTAGACTGCCTACTTTGCCATCTACACCTAGGATAGATTCTTTGATGTTATGCTCCTGTCGACAAGAGGTTGGCAAATGAAGCCTTTCTTCAACAGGGGAGTCCATTAGATTACTCTTTTGGTTGTTTAATGAAAACTCAGTTGTTTCCTTACTCTTCTCATCTAAACTTACTCTATTTTCAATGAACACTGGGTTATTCAAAATTGTTTTTTGATCCATCTGTAGTTCACCCTCTTTCAAACCTACTAGGTTCTTTGCATTCTTGTATTGCACCTCATAAGCAGAGATAGACTTGTTTATTCTCCCCTCGACAGGGACAACATCAAGAGTGTCCCTTGAACCTTCTATAGGAGTCTTTTGGTTATCCTCCCCGTTCTTGTTAATTTTATCAACTTTTAGTTCTTTCATCTTTTCAACTATTCTATCTAAATTTTTACCTATTCCATCCTTGCTTTTGGCTTTCTCAAAATTCTCATTGTTATTCACACTTGATGCAAATGAGGCTTACCATTATTCTCAGTGGCTCTAAAAAAAATTTTGGCTAGAATGGGGCAGTCTTTTTTTGTACCCATCTATTTATCTATTTTTGCACAAAAATAAGCATTAAGGCTCCCCAACCCAACCAGTTCACAACCCAAGATTTTGTTCTCAAATTGAATTTCTATAGTCTCTAGATTTGAACCCATGTTTTAACAGAAACTAAAACCCTCGCATCCATATGTGAGAGTGATTTTTTCTTAGATTCAATTCTAATCACATTGCTAATTGGTTTTAAAATTTGGGGCATGAATGCCCAAAGTTGCGCTGGTACATTCTTAAGAATCATTCATTTAGGAATAGTGTAAAACAAAATTTCCTCATATTTTAAATCTGGGTCCCAAGAAAAAGCTTTAAACAGTATTTTTCCAACATTCCAGTATTTCTTTTCCATTATTTTTTTCTGCATATGCTTGTTTTCTACAAAGATTACAAATAATCCTTTATTAATCATTCTACAGAAGGATACATGAATCTCAAGTTTATAACCCACCACCTTATCAAGCCAGTTATCAAAAAAAATTCTAGATGGTAAACTTTTAATATTCATACAAGCAAAGAATATTGCAATCTTTCTTAACCTTGTTTCTTCATTTTTAACTGCACTTTTCATGTCATTATTCCTAGGGCATAATCTTAAAACCTAGGGCATCGGGAGATCCTTACCTTGTTTCTTACCTCGTGGATTCTCTTCTTCTCCTCACTTGATGGGCTCTCTATAGTTAGTTTTAAGAACATTTTGAGTCTCAAATATGGCTTCTTTCGATGATTTCTCAACATTTTATGGTTCCACAATGTATCTATATGTTTTCTTCCCCAAATCCTTGTCTCTATATTCATTACTTCTATCCATCCCTTCCCATGATCGCACCCTACAAGAATTAGTTACTCCTCTTTCCTTGATTCCCCTGAAGTGTACGAACTAGACATCAAAGAAGAAAGCAATAAAACTTATGTTTTACATGACAATATGACTAGATCATCCCTTATTTGGTGCCCTTTCGACACAAAAACTATTCAAAAACCTATACTAGAAAAACCATTAAAAATGTCCCAATAACATTCAATCACAAGCAACTACAACATGTAGAGATCCAAACCAGGTTGATAATCGAGGTCGATTTTAGTCTTCCTCTATCAACCCCTAAGACCTCTCCTCATAATTAAATCATTGTTTACATTGTCTTTAAAATCTTTATCATTTGTTTTCTATAACTGATAGAAAATAAAAAATAAAAAAATGTTAATTTGAGCCAGTGGCCTACTTAGGCCAAAATGTGAAACACGTATTTATGCTCTCACCCTAGATTTGAAAAGTCTAGTGGAAGAAGATAGAACTCTAAGGCTAGTCCTTGGGTGGCATAAGAAAATTGGTTTCACCAAAAAAGTATAGAAATAAATTGTTTACATAAATCATCTAGGCTAATTAAATACAGGCAAATTATCAGATAATTAACCTATATAATAGAGTTGGCACATATAATTAAAATAAATGTATGGAAATTAAATTCATGGATTAGGTGTACTTAGCTCTAGGATCGATGATGGATAAGTGTTGATAATGTTATGCCGAATCAATTTGTCACTATCAAAAAATTAAATGCCTCAATTTGATGAATGTCTTGGAGTTTGAACTATCACATAAAGTGTCACAAATCAATCTCAATCCCACAAGTTTGATCTTGTCTACTGCAAACCTAATATAGTATGTGTGGGACTGATATGATAGAAAGTTTGTTTGAAAACCTATACACCTTTTCCCTCTAAATACCTAAATCTATCATGGTGGTGTTTAGAGACACCATTGAGGAGCTTTCCAACTTGATAGATGAATGAATTATCCTAGGTAGGTCAACCCCCTTAGTGGACTGAATTAATGGCAACAAGAAAGAGTGGAGATAACATTCATTGACATGTAGATGGCCTATATGATGATGATGATGATGTAGATTTGATTCCTTTAATGCTCTTAAATGTGAAAGTGAATCCTCTACTAATTCTCTAATTCCATCATGATCATTGATGTGTGTTAAATGCACAATGAATGTCTTTAAATACCATTGCATAGCAAGAAGTTGGGCATATGTGTACTAGGTTGGCTGAAAATGGCTTGTAGAAATGGGAAGCTTGAATTTGAATTCTATGCTCTGGTATTCAAGGATTATTCTCTCACTCATCATGATTGAATTAGATCAATATTGAGCCACACAAAAAAATGATTTGTAAGGATAAGGTATTGCTTTCAAGCCTTGTGGAATGATTATATGAAAATTGATTGTCAATGAGGTGATATATAGATGCATAGGGATGAACTGGTATAAGATAAACTTGGCACAAGAATATGCCACTTATCAATATATTATTGCATTAAGATATGAACAAAAAACTAAATAGAAAATGATATGGATATACCAATTTCACCATGACAATACTTTAGTTAAGATCCTAGATTAGAGAATATAAAAGATAAAGAAATAAAAAAGAATCCTCATATCTATCTTTATTTTATTTTATCTTTACAATTCACAATTGTAATTATGAATAAGAATTTTGAAAGAAACTAGTTATTAAAAATCTAACTTAATAATTGTGTCTTTTTTATTTTTTTCAAAAGAATTTATTGTTCGATATGAAAAATATAATAGTTGTATTGCCTTTTTAATTCTATCCACTCCACTCCAATCAAGTCAATTAGAACAATTGTGTATAAAACACGATTCAATGTTATAAAATTGTCTCCAATTTATTCCTTAAAATTTCCACACTTTCAAAGACTTTTGAGGTTATCACTTCCCAACTTTTTAAAATCTTCCACACATGAATAGGACTAAAAATATCATCCAACTACTTTTCTAAACTTCCCAGTTCCTATATAGTAGAGGATGTGTAACTTGCATGAGAAGTAATAGTTGTATTGTCTTTTTCATTCTCTCCAAATAAAATTTCTTGTAGACTCAAGACTTTTTTGTTTGGTATGAAAAATCTAATTTAATAATTATGTTTACTTCTACATTTGATAATTGAAATTTTAACTTATTAATAATTATGTCTTTGTCATGCTTTCTCACTTTCTTTTTTTTTTCTTTCACATTCCAGACTTTTGTATTTGTGTTGACTCAATCTAATTATTATTTTCTCTCTATTAATAATCTTTTACACCAAATTTTTTTAAAAATAACCTTTTAATTCTCTCTCTATTAATATTCTTTTTACACCAATTGACAAAACTAACCTTCTACTTTTCTAAACTTCGCATACGACACAGGATGCATAACCTACACGAGATGTGAGAGATGCAGACAAAGCAAGATAGTAATCCACCAAAATACAAAGTCTTTACTATCATTCAAGACTTCAAAAACT
The DNA here is from genome assembly GCA_027924645.1 of Cunninghamia lanceolata. Lineage (NCBI taxonomy): Eukaryota > Viridiplantae > Streptophyta > Pinopsida > Cupressales > Cupressaceae > Cunninghamia > Cunninghamia lanceolata. The sequence goes on from BSBN01000828.1 coordinate 6,580,457, forward strand.
ATCATTCAACTCACTAGAATGGTGTAACAATTGCATGGAATGGATGATGGTAGTCCAATCATCATTCAACTATCATTCAAGACTTTGAAAACAATCATTCAACTACTCTAAATTTTCCAAACTAAAAATTATCATTCTGCAACTTCGCCCTATTTTCTACACATGAGAAAGACTGAAAACTATCACTTGACCAATCTCTCTACATCTTCTACATGCTAAATACTTTGGCTACCACTTAAAATTATAGGAATGCAATTGACAAGGTTTGTGGTGGTCGTATAAAGAGTCATCAATTCACAGCCAATTCCATTTGGGAAGTTGAATTATAGTGTGGGGAGTAGTGGGAATTAGAATTGAGAGGATTTGTTTAGTGTCCGTCTCATGTTGAAGATGGGCAAAGGGACATTTTGGGTATTACATTTTGATTATAAATCATGAAAATATGAGAAAATTATAACACAAAGAAATTAGAATTGGTCAATTAGTATGAAAAACATTTGATTTTGGTGTTTTGGGATATAATAATTAAATGCCCCACTTATTAGTGAATAAAAATCTAAAAATAAGAGTTAATTTATTGGTTTGGTCATTACATGTAACATCCAGTTTCTATAGACAAAGTAAAATCGAAACATTTACCATGAAGTAATTTTTAACAAGGTAAAACAAAATGAGATAGAGAAAATTTTTCTTTTATTCAACATATAATCAACTTCAATTACAAGATTTCTCATACAAATACAATAAACTATATTGTTCATCATAAATACAATTGTTTACAAAAGTAAATCAATTACAATATAAAAACTTTGGAATATTTACTGCCTCTGAATATCCAACATCTTTATCACAAGTCCTAGCATGTTTCCTGCTTGGAGAGAGAGCATCTTTCCAATGATTTACCTCCATCCACAGACCAGCAGTCTCCCACACATCTTCCACATAGGAAGTAGCCCTACCCTTCATGAGGGATATAGACCATAGGTGACCAGTGGTTATTTGCCTTTTCTGAGTACATAGTGTTGTATTCTACTCAACTTTATCAATCATACAACCCTAGATACCCTCTAGCTAAGTATGATTTCTGATATGTTGAGTATTCCGAATACAGTGAACTGACAATGCATGTAGAAAACAAATGCATTACTTTGGCCAAAGTTTTCAACTATAAATAACGTTCATATGAATGTAGTCGTTATGTTCACCCACCCCTACTCTACTTGGATAATGTCATATTCATGCAGTTATTCATTCTGACTAACTATACATAATTGGTTTAATAATCATGACCTGATAATAGTCTACTTAGACATACTATCTAAATGACATTAACCCTCATCTGGTCCAAATCAACTCTAGGGTTTTTAAAACAACCATTGAGTACTATAATATTTCTACTTTATCATTCCTCATAAAAGATTAGAAAAGACCTTTGGTTTAACCCAACCATAACTAGGTTTACTATAAATCTTGCTAAGGTATTATCCGCTACTCAATAAGAATATGAGTACCTTTTCAATTCAACTATACATGAAGCCAATGCTCATTACTACATACTTATACCCTTATATGCTTTATACAAGTTTATACCATAGAGACTTGGTCTATTTCTACAAATTGGATTACTATTGACCGAACTCATCATGGTTCTAGTTTAGATAAGAAAAGAACTTTGACTCGATATCCAGTTCAACTAACTATCAATAGTTATTCTATTGTTTCAAAGGATACCTCTTTCACCATTGTTCTCAATGAATCTAGTTTCTTGGATAAGATACCATTTATACAAAACACAGAAAAGAAAACTTGATTGGTTTCAATACCATTGACTTCACTAATACTCTATTCCGTATTACTCCTGAATGAAGAGTTTTACTAATGAAATCCCTCTACACTATTCTCATAAGAATTCAATACATATTTCACCTATGATAAGAATAGTCTACTTAATCCTGAAGATTACTCTTCTCATTGTGTGACTGGTTTTCTAGTTGATAGAAGACTAAAACTATTTCTAAGAAAATTTGTTTATAATAAACTGAACAATAGAAGAGTCTACCTATCGGTGAAAGATGGTTGTATTACTGACTCACTATGGTTATTCAAAACTGAATACACTGCCAAAGTTAGCATCGGCCCATAACAGACTAAACGATGCTACTTAGATATATTAAAACTCACCTTTACCATTGACTCAGACAAATAGTCACAACGATAGTAATAAAGTTGACACAAATGGTTTATATCATATGTAGCTTACATTTAACACTGATAGAATAACCAAACTTAGATAACGATTACTCATAACAAATATTTAATATGTTTTTCTCTGTCTAATAAAACAACATACATTAATGTCTACCTAACAACGTCAGTTTACTGAGAATATAGACTGGTGATAAGCTACTGTGTTCATCCCCGACGGCCACACTATTACTTAACTTAACCAGCTTCCTCACTGCCCGCCGTGAACTCTCTTCTACCTTCTCCTCAGACCTCTCTCTCTCTCTCTACAAAAACTTAAACACTTACCTAATATCTCCCATCAACCCAGACAAGCCATGGCTTTTAAGAGCTTAAAACAAATTCATAAAGAGTCATTCTATCTGTTCGCTCCCACTCCAAAATAGTTATCAACACTCATAACAAATCCAACGGTAAAGACCAACAGTTCGACTTCCACCTAGCTAAAAATGTGTAAACATTTACAAATGTTAATGATGGATACATCATTTGAGGAGATCAGCGATAGTGGTGGAGTCATCTGCCACTCCTCCTATATGAGGCTGCCAACTTCTCAAAACTAACCAAAGAAACTAGTTACTCTTAATGAGTAAGTTCAATCCATCATGCTTTTATCATTTAAAGCATTCCTCAAAAGATGCCTTCGGCTGCTCAACTTAAACCATACTATTATATCATGAGGTATTTCCTCATTTGACTCATTCATTTATATATATAATTTGATCAAATTAAATATTATTTATATAACATTAACTCTATTTGATTTCATGATTTAATCAATAAGAGAATAATACTTAAAATGAAAGTTACAGATAACGTGATTGAGTTGAGCTAGTCTCCTCATCACGATCTATCAACAAAACAAGTCATCTTAACTCGATGATAAAGTTTTAAAGTTAAGAATGGGTTAAAACACTTCAAAAAACTTAGTAATAATATGACCACCTTTTTATGACAATAATGTCGTAATATTTACTTTAAACATAAATAGTCATAAATCAACTTAATGATGTCGTTAACGTATTTAACTACCTAAATGACTTAATATGACTAAGAATGATTGTAAAACAATATCGACTACCTATCGATTAGGTTCAAAAGTGAACTGACAAACTAAGCTTACCTCAAACGACACATTGGTTCACTTTTTCGTTAAACACTTTTAACTCGGATTGGCAAATAAATCATTCGTATCCCAAGGTCTATATCTCTCTCCTGGAAAGATACTCTCTCTCTTCTCCGAGAGTCATCTGATAGCCTGTAATCCTATTTCACTTGTCATCAAACAATACATGTGATCAGTGCATCATTATTCAATTAATTCAACTAATAAATTAAATCTCATAAAATATTTTTTAAATCGATATTAACATAATCATTCCTATAAGTTCAATAAATGACATTCAATATAATCCATATTTTTCCTTGTCATTAATCTAAGTATCATAATGAATTTCTTTTGTCCAAGTAAAAGTAAAAGTAAAGCAAAGACAAAATTGGGGATGTAACATATCCTTCCCCTAAAGATTCATCGTCCTCGATGATATAAGGTATCAAAAGTATCTAAAAGGCAAGTTCATTGTTTTCAACTGGTAACATTATTAAATAAATGAGGAAATTTTTGATAAAATTCATGGTAATCCTTCCATGTAGCATTTTCCTCAACATACTGGTCCCATTGGACCTTGCATTGCAAAACTTCTCTGTTATGCAAGCAAAGCTTGCACGTTTCTAACACTTTGAGTGGTTTGATCATGACCACCCCTAGGTCTTGCATCTGTAAAGAATTCCAAGTCAAAATATGATTATTACTTGCAATATATTTCTTCAAATAAGACACATGAAAAACATTGTGCATTCTAGATAAGACTGGAGGTAGAGCGATTTTGTAGGCAACCAGATTGACTACTTCAAGCACTTCAAAGGGTCCCACATATCGAGGGGCCAATTTAGAAGATTTCCCAAACTTAATAGAACTTTTCTGAGGTTTAACTCTCAAAAGAACTTTTTCTCCTATGGAGAATTGCCTTGGAACACATTTTGCATCCACATAGCTCTTTTGCCTATCATTGGCTTCTACCAATCTTTTTCTGATTAGCTTAATTTTCTCTTCCATTTTAGCTAGCATTTTTGGCCCGATGCTAATCCTATCCTCTAGCTTATCCCAGCTTATAGGAGTTCAACATCTTCTTCCATACAATGCTTCGAATGGTGCCATCTTAATAGTGGAATGATAGGAATTGTTGTAAGCAAATTCCACAAGTGGTAAGGATTCTTCCAACTTATATTACTGATCCATACAATACATATGCAACAAATCTTCCAAGACTTAGTTAACTCTCTTAGTTTGCCCATCAGTTTCAGGATGGTAAGATGTACTCACATTGAGTTTAGTCCCTAGCGTAGAAAATAAAGTTTGCCAAAACCTTAATGTTACACGTGCATCTCTATCCGAGATAATCTTTTCAGGGAATCCATGTAATATAAACACCTCTTGCACAAATTTATGAGCTAATACAGGTGCTCCATCGGTCAAATTCCCTGGTATAATATGTGCTACCTTTGTGAGTTTATCAACTAACACCAAAATGGCATCATGTCGATTCCTTGACATAGGAAGTCCTTGAAAAAAATCCATGCTAATAACTTGTCATTTCCACTCTGGTACATCATGTGGATATAACAATCCTCCAAGGTGATGATGCTTTGTTTTTACCCTTTGGCATTCTAAACAACTTGCTACAAATCTTGCAGCATCATTCTTCATTCCTTTCTAGAAATAAAGACATTTAACATCCGTTAGAAGTTTAGTTACTCCTCGATGTCCAGAATACAGGGCTGTATGAACTTCTTTCCATACCAAGTCCCTTAATCCTGCTGAATCAGGCACATAAATTCTATCTTTATACCTCATTAATCCATCTGACTCAAATAGAAAACCATCATATCTTGGATCTTTAGGATTATCTTCCAAAGCCTGCATAACCTGTTTATAAAACTCATCACTTGACAAATTTTGCAATACCAAATCCTTAAAATTTCCATGAATAGAAATAATAGAAGCTATATGTCTTCAACAACTCAAAGCATCAACTACTCTATTCTATTTTCCTTTGATGTAGTTTATCTCAAAGTCATAGTCAGATATCAATTATAACCACCTCCTTTGTCGTGCATTTAGATGTGGTTGAGAGAAAATATACTTAAGACTTTGATGGTCTGATTTCAGTATAAAAGTCTTTCCCAACAAATAATGTCTCCACATTTGCAAGGCATGAATTATTGCTGCCAATTCTAGAACATGCGGTGCATAATTTTTCTCATAAGATTTCAATTTCCTTGATTCATATGCTGACTCTTCCCTCTTGCATAAGCATTCCTCCTAATCCTTCTCCTGAGGCATATGTGATTACCTCAAATTGTCCTTCAGGGTCAGGAACTTTTAAAATTGGAGCTGAAGTTAACTTTTCTTTTAAGAGATCAAATGCTTCCTGACATTTTTCTATCCATTCGAATCTCTTTCCTTTCCTCTACAAGGAAGTTATTGGACTAGCAATATTGGAGAAATTTAGAACAAACTTTCTATAATAGCCTACCAGGCCCATGAAACTACGCACCTCATGTACGTTTGTTGGTACAGGCCAATCCAGAATAGCTGTGATTTTTGCAGGATCAATAGATATTCCATTAGCTGATATGATATGCCCTAGATATTGAATCTCCTTCTGGAAGAATGTGCATTTAGATAGCTTCCCAAATAAATTATGTTCTCTTAACCTTTGCAGAACTAATTGTAAGTGACGATGATGTTCTTCCTTATTCCTAGAATAAATGAGTATATCATCCAGAAAGACTAGAACAAACTTATCCAAACAATCCCTAAATATACTATTCATGAGATTCATAAATGTGGCATGTGCATTTGTAAAACCAAATGGCAACATTGTGAACTCATAGTGTCCATTTCTGGTTCTAAAAGTTGTCTTATGAATATCTTCATCCTTCAATCTTAATTGATGATATCTTGATCACAAATCAATCCTTGAAAACATGGCATCTTCCCTCATCTGATCAAAAAGATCATCAATACATGGAAAGGGGTATTTATTATTTATTGTTTCTTTGTTAAGCATACGATAATCTATACACAAACGAAGGGTTCCATCCTTCTTCTTAACAAAAATAACTGGGGCACCCCAAGGTGAAACACTGGGTCTGATCAAACCTTTAGCCAACAATTCTTGTAATTGTGCTTTCAATTCCATTAACTCAATTGTCATCATATGATAGGGTGCTTTTGATATAGGCTTGGATCCTAGTTTAATATCAATAGAAAAGTCAAACACCCTCTTGGGAGGCAATCCCAAAAGTTCTTCTGGAAACACATCCTAAAATTCCTAAAGAAAAGGATACTTTTCCCCAAAAGATAAACTAGGGTTTCCTACCTCTTCTTCCACTTGTTCCATCTTAACTGCAAATAGCTGACAACCTTTCGTTCTAGCCCTTTTTAATTTCTTACAGAGATAGTCCTGATTTTAACTTCTCTTTAAATCCCTTGGAATTGGGTCAGATTTCCCAAGGCATCTAAGCATTCAACTATTTTTGAAAAATAGTCAACCTTAGCTCTATGTTTCTATAACCAATTCATCCCAAGGATCACATCATAAGAACCTAAGGGAGCTACATACAGATTTACTTCGGTTGAGAAACTAGGAAGGTTAGCCTTGGCTTCAAACAAACATTTCTCTACCTGAGCCTTAGATTGGTTAGCATATTCTACTGAACAAGGTTTAGACATATAACCAACTTTTCTAGAAAATTTATTCAAAATTCTAGGAGAAACAAAGTTTTCAATGGCTCTTGTATCAATCAAAATAGATATAGGGACTTCAAACAAAGTACCTGTCATCTCAATGGGTGTGATTTGATACTTGGCTTGACAATTGTCAAGAGATGCATGAATCCTTTGCTGGAATGCTTCTTGTTGAGTAGGTAGTGCAGTACCTCTTTGTTGACCATTAAGATTCTTGTTAGGGCAACAATTTGCATAGTGGTCACCCCCACAAGTAAAGCATCCTCCAATGGGTCCTTTCTTATCTAAAGTCTTCCCATTGTTATTGTCATCTCTTTTATAATTGCCATATTTCTTCTCATTTCCTAATCCACCTTTGTTCTTCTGAGATCCTTTATCTTTTCTCTTGTTATCATGATTCTTTTCATATCTTTTCTTGTAGGGTTGATTGTTAGGAGTTCCATTAAACCTCTTACGGCTTCTTTCATGATAAGCTGAGATGGATTTCAACTTTTTCTCTTGCTTAATTTCCTTCTCATACACTTGATCCATTATGGTAGGGCCATGAACATCCACTTCACCACCTATTTGAGCATTTAAACCCATGATGAATTTCCTGATCCAGAATCTTTCATCCATTTGATATTGTGGAACATATTTCAGGAGTCGAGTGAATTTTTCCCCACTGTCATATCTCCTTGTCAAAGATTCTAAAAATTAGTAAGTTTCTGATCAAAGTAAAGTTGCGGTAACCACCTCTTGTGAAAGAGTTCCATGAACTCATCCCAAGTTACCCTGAGAGAGCTTAAATTCAATTCCATCTTTTTATTCATCCACCAAGTGGATGCTTCTCCTGCCAGTTGGAATGCTCCCCATACTCCCTTGCTCAAAGTATTTTTCCATCTCTGTCAACCAAGCTTCTGCAGCATCTCCAGTTTCTGTCCCATCAAATTTTGGTGGAACAACCTTCTTAATATCCTTTGAAATCTCCAAGGTCAATCTATCCTTTGCCTCTTTATGAGTTTCAGTACTTTTACTCTGATCTTCATGATTTTCTCTGCTTTCACCATGAGAGTTTTCACCTCCTCCCTCAGTATTCCCTTTATCATCCACCTTCTTTTCCAAATCACCCAATCTTTTCTTGGTTTCCTAAAGCATGGTTATGATTTGGTCCAGCTTATTATCCGACGGGTGGTTTCCCTCTTCACTTTCTCCTTGGTTAGTTCTTGTCCACACCATGTTTATCGATTTCTCACACCTGAGAATATTGAGTTGTCCATTAGTTCAATATCATAATGTAGCCCATTAAATATAAACATAAAACTCAATTTAAACAATAGTTTGGCACAAAAGAAACTCTTTCATTTATAATTTCTTTTTCAAAAGTAAAGAGTTTCCTTTTCTCTCTTTTTTTTACAAGAAATGACTTCAGAAGTCATGATCCAGAGGAGTATATCCCTCAAACTCATTTTTAGATACATAATCCTGAGGTATATAACCTTCTGACTAACTATTAGACCTAACTTCTATGATCTCAATAGTTGACGGAATGCGGGGATCTCGCCTAACCATAGTTGTTTCCTCATCTAACATATACTCTGTGATTTTGGTTGTGATCTTAACTCTTTCTTTATCTTCCCTTCTCACTTGCTTAATTCAAGTTAAGGCAATTGCTAGAGTTTCAGTGTCACTCAGCCAAATATCACTCTCATCATTGGTTCCCTCAAAGGTTTTAATAATGGCCTCACGTTCTCTTTTAGCTTTAAGGAAACGTCAGTTTGAATTGACAGACTTTCTTGCCGTCTTCTTAAAGCATACCATCTTGGCACAAAAATTTTCCAAACATTAGCTAACCGCTTAATGTTGACTATAGGCAAGCATAGTGGTCTCATAATCCCTAGTGCTAAACCTAGTAGCTTTGATACCATATGTAACATCTAGTTTCTATAGACAAAGTAAAATCAAAACATTTACCATAAAGTAATTTTTAACAAGGTAAAACAAAATGAGAGAGGAAATTTTTCTTTTATTCAACATATAATCAAGTAACTTCAATTACAAGATTTCTCATACAAATACAATAAACTATATTGTTCATCATAAATACAATTGTTTACAAAAGTAAATCAATTACAATATAAATACTTTAGAATATTTACTGCCTCTGAATATCCAACATCTTTATCACAAGTCCTAGCATGTTTCCTGCTTGGAGAGAGAGTATCTTTCCAGTGATTTACCTCCATCCACAGATCGGTGGTCTCCCACACATCTTCCACATAGGAAGTGGCCCTACCCTTCACGAGGAATATAGATCATAGGTGACCAGTGGTTATTTACCTTTTTCAAGTACATAGTGTTGTATTCTACTCAACTCTATCAATCATACAACCCTAGATACCCTCTAGCTAAGTATGATTTCTGATATGTTGAGTATTCCAAATACAGTGAACCGACAATGCATGCAGAAAACAAATGTATTACTTTGGCCAAAGTTTTTAACTATAAATAATGTTCATATGAATGTAGTCGTTATGTTCACCCACCCCTAGACTTGGATAATGTCATATTCATGCAGTTATTCATTCTAACTAACTATAGGTAATTGGTTTAATCATCATGACCTGATAATAGTCTACTTAGACATAGTTAAGTCTAAATGACATTAACCCTCATCTGGTCCAAATCGACCCTAGGGTTTTTAAAACAACCATTGAGTACTATAATATTTCTACTTTATCATTCCTCATAAAAGATTAGAAAAGACCTTTGGTTTAACCCAACCATAACTAGGTTTACTATAAACCTTGCTAAGGTATTATCCTTTACTCAATAAGAATATGAGTACCTTTTCAATTCAACTATACATGAAGCCAATGCTCATTACTACATACTTATACCCTTATATGCTTTATACAAGTTTATACCATAGAGACTTGGTCTATTTCTACAAATTGGTTTACTATTGACCGAACTCATCATGGTTCTAGTTTAGATAAGAAAAGAACTTTGACTCGATATCTGGTTCAACTAACTATCAATAGTTATTCTATCATTTCAAAGGATACCTCTTAGTCACCATTGTTCTCCATGAATCTAATTTCTTGGATAAGATACCATTTAGACAAAACATAGAAAAGAAAACATGATTGGTTTCAATACCATTGACTTCACTAATACTCTATTCTGTATTAGTCTTGAATGAAGAGTTTTACTAATGAAATCCCTCTACACTATTCTCATAAAAATTCAATACATATTTCACCTATGATAAGAATAGTCGACTTAATCCTGAAGATTACTCTTCTCACTGTGCGACTGGTTTTCTAGTTGATAGAAGACTAAAACTATTTCTAAGAATTTTTTTATAATAAACTGAACAATAGAAGAGTCTACCTATCGGTGAAAGATGGTTGTATTACCAACTCACTATGGTTATTCAAAACTGAATACACTGCCAGAGTTTGCATCGGTCCATAACAGACTAAACGACGCTACTCAAATATACTAAAACTCACCTTTACCATCAACTCAGACAAATAGTCACAATGATAGTAATAAAGTTGAAACAAACGGTTTATATCATAGCTTACATTTAACATTGACAGAATAACCAAACTTAGATAATGATTACTCATAACAAATATTCAATATGTTTTTCTCTATCTAATAACATAACATATGGGAATGTCTACCTGACAACGTCAGTTTACTGAGAATATAGACTGGTGATAAGGTACTGTGTTCATCCCCGATGACCACACTGTTACTTAACTTAACCAACTTCCTCACTACCCACCACGAACTCTCTTCTACCTTCTCCTCAGACCTCTCTCTCTCTACAAAAATTAAATAGTTACCGAATATCTCTCGTTGACCCAGACAAGCTGTGGATTTTAAGAGCTTAGAATAGACTCATAAAGAGTCGTTCTATCTGTTCACTCCCACTCCAAAATAGTTATCAACACTCATAACAAATCCAACGGTAAAGACCAATGGTTCGACTTACACCTAGCTAAAAATGTGTAAACATTTATAAATGTTAATGATCGATACATCATTTGAAGAGATCAGCGATAGTGGTGGAGTCATCTGCCACTCCTATATGAGGCCGCCAACTTCTCAAAACTAATCAAAGCAACTAGTTGCTCTTAATGAGTAAGTTTGATCCATCATGCTTTTATCATTTAAAGCATTCCTCAAAAGATGCCTTCGGCTGTTCAACTTAAACCATACTATTATATCATGAGGTATTTACTCATTTGACTCATTCATTTATATATATAATTTGATCAAATTAAATATTATTTATATAACATTAACTCTATTTGATTTCGTGATTTAATCAATAAGAGAATAATACTTAAAATGAAAGTTACGGATAACGTGATTGAGTTGAGCTAGTCTCCTCATCACGATCCGTCAACAAAACAAGTCATCTTAACTCGATGATAAAGTTTTAATGTTAAGAATGGGTTAAAACACTTCAAAAAACTTAGTAATAATATGACCACCTTTTTACGACAATAACATCGTAATATTTATGTTAAACGTAAATAGTCGTAAATCAACTTAACAATGTCGTTAACGTATTTAACAACCTAAACGACTTAATATGACTAAGAATGATTGTAAAACAATATCGACTACCTATCAATTAGGTTCAAAAGTGAACTGACAAACTAAGCTTACCTCAAATGACACATTGGTTCAGTTTTTTGTTAAACACTTTTAACTCAGTTTGGCAAATAAACCATTCATATCCCAAGGTCTAATCTCTCTCCTAGAAATATACTCTCTCTCTTCTCCAAGAGTCATCTGATAGCCTGTAATCCTATTTCGCTTGTCATCAAACAATACATGTGATCAGTGCATCATTATTCAATTAATTCAACTAATAAATCAAATCTCATAAAACAATTATTAAATCAATATTAGCATAATCATTCCTATAATTTCAATAAATGGCATTAAATATAATCCATATTTTTCCTTGTCATTAATCTAAATATCATAATGAATTTACTTATGTCCAAGTAAAAATTAAAAGTAAAGCAAAGCCAAAATTAGGTATGTAACATTACACTTTATATATTTAATACTCACATAGTCAAACATTAAAAAACAATTATTGCAATGTATTTTTTGGTGCAATTATTAAATGGACTACTTACTAATGAGTTTAAATTCAAACATAAGACTAATTTTATTGGGTTAGTCATAATACTTCAATAATATGATACTAACATAGATTGTCAAACAATTCTTGAGATCTATTTTTTATTGGAATCTAGTTTTTTTTTTAAGTTTGATTCTTTCACATATAATGTATGGTTCACATTAACTCAAGCTAAAGATACTACTGTCTTAATGCACATGCTACAATAAATATGAGACATGACAACTTAAATGAAATGACTTCTAACACCTTTCGCCTTAAATGACTTGTGAAAATGTGTTTATTTGGTTAGAAGATTATAAATATTTGTAATGGTGAAAGTTGTATACCCATGCCAATTCCCATTTAGTTTTGTGCCCATTTTGAGAGAATGTCTTGATGCAGTTGCATATCAACAAATGGTGCAATCTTGTGTCAAGTCAAGATCATTTCCCTATCTACCACCCTTGTCTAGATTTACATATATTCCCACATATATGATCATACCTTATCCTTTTTTACATATATTGCCATACACATTACATTTATTGCACCTTCCATATCTAGACATTCATTCTTTGTAAATGTATTATTTTTCCATTATTTTGATTCAATATTGTAGGTACACGAGTGAACTTGCACTCATGGAATTGACCCCTAAAATTAAAAAATTCAAATCCAAAATTTGGCTGACTCCTACCCATTTATTCTTTCCACGATCTAACTTGGTACATTTTTCACATGATTTATTGATATGTCCTTGCATTAAATCCATTCAATTGCATTCATTTATCATCCACAAGCATCATTTGAATACCATGCACATTAAAGGAATTAACATGCTAGGAACACTTCAATTGGAGCACCTTAAATGAATCTAATTCTATATTACATCATTGTAGGAAATTTGAATGATTACTTATCTTTAGATCCTTAGAATAACCATAAAGTCAATTTGTTTGGGGTTTTGACCTAAGAGAATTGGTCTGGTAGTGATCTAATTGCCCTCTAAAGGTATTCTTTAGAACTACTAGTCCTTATAGTAGAGTAGACATTATTGAATGTGGTGAACCAATAGGTAGAAGTTCATGACCAACAAGATTAGATTTATGTGTCAAAGAATAGATTTATTCCCATGGAAATGATCAAGATATTGGACTCAACCTTGAGAAAGTCACAATCTTTGCATAGAATCTAAGGTGGAACACATATATAGAGGATCCATTTCTAGTCCCAAGAACAATAGATTCAAGAATTGTGTCAGAGTCATCTATATTTGTTCCTAAAATAACATTAAATATTCAATTATCACTCCCACAAGTATCAATTAATTAATATAGGTTAATTTATTCATAGAAAAAATTACAGAACTCCTTCAATATTCAGGTAACTCAAATATGTTATATTTAGACAAAATGGTGATCAACAAAAAAGGGCAACATTTAGAGTATGTGAGAACTTTAGCTTTGGTTCTAAGATGTCTTTAGCTCTCAAATAAAAATTGTAAGGAAGCTAAGGTAGTGGAACAACTTCCTACACTAATCTTGAGAGGAGGATAATGCAAAACTTTACAGATCTTTAACAGTTACAGAAACTTAAATACAAATGTACATAGATATCATGCATACCACAACACAATGATTTACGTAGGGAAAACCCTTTCGGGAGAAAAACTCCACACTTCAAAAGCCACCCAATATATTATTTAGAAATCACAAAGATTACAATATACTTATAGAGAAAGATTCTCATGGGAGTATCACCACCAGAGATCCAACAATAACATGACCGCTATCAGGCTCTCAAAATACATGATGATAGCGTAGTTGTAATACAATGCCCTCATAAATAGGGTTACCTTCTAGGGCAAGACAAGCCAACAAAATATCTACCATCAGATCTAAAACCTACTAATGAATAGTCTAGATTTATAATATATCATTAATATAATGTATGTCATCCATTTAATAGTTTTTTTAACAAAAAAATGTTAACACGCATCCCACTCCACCCCATTCTCCCATTGTATATTACACCTATCGGTGTAACTAGGACATATATATAAATATATATATCCTATCAACAATAAACCTTATATAATTGCAAGGTTGAGACACATTTTCCCAACAAATCTCCCACTTGTCAAACACCTTGCAAGAGGAGGGAGTAAACATCATCTCTTAATTGCTAGGGGCCAAAAGGCCCATAGTCTATGAACACCATATGAACTTTTATGTACTCATAGGCTTAGTTAAAGAATCAACAACATTCATCAAATTCTCTACCTCAACCAGCATCACCCTGCCATCTTCAACCATATATATCTAACAAAATGATATTATACATCAATGTGCTTGGTCCTAGCATGAAATGTCAGGTTCTTAGTTAGACAAATTGCACTCTAACTATCGCAATAAATTGTCACTACACCTTGTTTTATTCCAATATCTAAACAGAGTCTCTTAATCCAAATGGCTTCTTTGTAAGCATGAGTAGCTGTCATATACTCAACTTCAAGAGTGGACAAAGCAACCACAGTCTATCACTTACTCATCCAATTAATTGCACCACCAAATAAAGTAAACACATAAGCATTGGTGGATTGTCTACTATCAATATCACTTGCCCAATCTGAATCCACATAACCATGAATATCAAGGGAAATATCATCTTTAGTCAAATTACTATGATAACACAAGGAATACTCTAAGGTACCACACAAATATCTGAAGACACGTTTAATTGCATCCCAATGAACTCTACCAAGATTAGACATATATCTAGAAAGAACTCCCACTGCTTGGGCAATGTCTGGTCTAGTACAAACCATAGCATACATCAAACTTCCCACTACACTCTGGTAAGGCACTCTGCTCATCTCTTCCATCTATGATGGAGATGTTGGACAATCTGAAATAGATAACTTTGTTCCAACTCAAAAGGGAACACACAATGGTCTACAGTCCTGCATGTTAAACCTCTGTAAAATTAAATTGACATACTTACTTTGGCCAAGCCATAGATTTATGTTCAATCTATCTCTTCTAATTTCCATCCCAAGAATGTGTCTAGCTACACCAAGGTCTTTCATTTCAAATATAGTAGCAAGTTGAGATTCCAGTTCCAAAATCATACCAAGTTCCCTTTACCAATAAATAACATATCATCAACATATAATGCAATAAACAAGAAACAATCACCATCAGTTTTATAATAAACATAATGACTTGATTTAGAATGCTCAAATACCAAACTCAACACATATGTATAAAATTTTTGGTACCACATCCTAGGACTCTGTTTTATGCCATATAAATATTTCTTTAGTCTGCAAACCAATTACCTTTACCTTTCACCACATAGTGCTCTGGCTGTCATATAAATATCCTCCTCCAAGTCACCATGAAGGAAAGAAATTTTCACATCCATTTGCTCAATCTCTAAATCATAAGCAGTACCAATAGAAAGAACAAACCTAATGGATGTCATTTCTGCAACAGGAGAAAATATCTCACCATAATCAACACCCTCAACTTGAGAGTAACCTTTTGCAACCAACCTTGCTTTGTACTTCTCAATACCTCCATATGAACCAATCTTTTTCTTGAACACCCATTTGTAACCAACAGGTTTTCGTCCTTCAGGCAATGGTACAAGATCCCATGTATCATTATTTTTTAAAGATGTCATTTCTTCATCCATAGCAATCTTCTAGGATTTTGCATCATTCATACCTAATGCCTCTTCTACAGATCTGGGTTCATCCATTTTAGCATTCAAAGAAAAAATACATCTCCAATCATTAGGTGAATACCTTTCAGGTGGTTGTCTATTCCTTGTAGACCTACGAACAAGCTGAGTTGGAGGTTCTTCCTCCTATTTTGAAGATTCAGAGCTAGATGAACTCTCCTCAACTTCTTGTCTATCCATGGGCCTCGATTCAACTTTCTCAGGTGTAGAAGGAAATTGAATCACATCTTCATGTTTACTTTGTTCTAGCTGCAATGTAATAGAAGAAAGCTTAGTTTCTCTAAAAATAACACTTCTACTATATATTACCTTCTGTGCAATAGGATCCAAAATCTTGTATCCTTTCACACCATAACTATATCTGATGAAAATACATTTCACAGCCTTGTTCTCCAATTTTGTTTGCTTCTCCTTGGCACATGTGCATATGCCTCATAACCAAAAACTCTAAGATGTCTTAATGAAGGCTTGTGACCCAACCATGCCTCTATAGGCATCTTATCAACAAGAGATGATGTAGGAGACATGTTAATCAGGTAACAGGTAGTGGCAACAACTTCAGCGCAAAACCTTTGTTCTAGACCAGCACCACTCAACATACTCCTAGCCTTCTCCATTAATGTCCTGTTCATTCTTTCTACAACTCCATTCTATTGTGGAGAATACGGAGTTATCTTTTGTCAATGAATACCACAATCTTTACAAAATCTATCAAAAGCATTAGAGCAAAATTCACCACCATTATCAGTCCTTAAACATTTTATTTTCTTTCTAGTCTACAACTCAACCATTGCTTTAAATTCTTTAAATCGATTAAAAACTTCAAATTTACTCTTTAGAAAGTATACACATGTCATTCTACTATAGTCATCAATAAATGAAACATAATATGTTGATTTTCCAATTGAAGGAACATCTACAGAACCAAACACATCAGAATGAATAAGAACCAATACACCACAAGATTTATGAGAACTCGAGTAGAACTGAACATAGTTTTGTTTTCCATAAATGCAATGCTCACAAAAATCAAACTCAAGATTACAATCAGACAACCCTTCAACAAGGTTTTTATTTTTCAAGGTCCTTAGACCCTTTTCTCTAATGTTGTGAAGTCTCTGGTGCCATAGCATAGTTTTCTCTATAGGTAACATTGATTCAGAAGAAAGAGTACCCTTGGGTACCCAAAAGCCATGACCATCTGCTAAAGATGAAACCCTCACCTCTTCCACAAACCTGATTTTCATAGAAGTACTATTGTACTCAACAGTGCATGCATTAAGCTTATATAATGTGCCATATTTGACACCTCTAGCAATCACCATAGCACCTCTAACCATCTTGCATCCTGCATCAGAAACTACTACATACACACCTACATCTATTAGTTTGCTCATACATAACAAATTTTGTGTTAATCCAGTGATATGCAACACACCATTAATCCTTTTTATTCTACCATCAGGAAACAAGATTCTAAATTTACCATGACCAACAGTATTTAAATAAGAATCATCACCCAAGTACACCTTACCTCCATCAAATTCTTCATATTCAGAAAACTAATCTCTATTAAAGGTCATATGGAAAGATGCACCTGAGTCAATTAACCATGCACCATTACCTACACAAGTTGCCAAAGTTGTAATGAATGCATCACCATCTTCCTTCTCAAACTCAGAATTAGAGTCAAATCTCTTCTTTTTCTTCTTCTTTTCTTCTTTGCATTCCTTATGAATATGTCCAAGCTTACTACAGCTCTAGCAAACAATTTTGGACTTTCCAAGAGATTTGGATCTCCCCTTGGACTTGGATTTATCACGTTTCTCATTCTTCTTGCCTTTTTCCTTAGGTCTTCCATGAACATTTAGGGCCTTCTTGGCACTGATGGATACCTTCCTCCTCATCTCTTCAGAAAGCAAAGAACCCAACACATCTTCAGTCTTCAATATAATAGAAGTACTCCCAATAGCCATAACAAGAGAATCCCACGAATTAGGCAAAGAACAAATCAATATATGGCATTTCTCCTCATCCATTTTGACACCAACTAATGCCAATTGAGCCACCATCATATTAAATGCTTCCAAGTGGTCTATAATTTGTCCACCCTCTTCCATTCTCAAGGAATACAATTTATTACTCAAGAAAATATTGTTCACTAAAGATTAGGCTTGATACATCTCACCAAGCTTCTTCCATAGTTTCTGTGTAGAGGTCTCTTCATGGACATTGATTAAAATAGAGTCTGCCAAACACATTCTAATTAGACCCTTGGCTTTACAGTTCATAACATCATATTAAGTAGCTAAAGTAGGATCTACATGCCTTGAAACCTTCTCATCAACAACATCCCAGAGATCATGATCTATCAACAAATCCTCCATCTTCAGCTTCCACATTTCAAAATTATTTCCAAAAAATTTATCCACCTCTATTCTCCTTGATGAACTTGCCATCTAAAAATTCCTACAATAAGATCACAAAGTGTCTTCTGCCCAAGTTCCCACTCAAATCTGGATTAGTTTAAAAAACCCAACAACCCACAACTAAAACCAAAGGTGATCAGGCTCCGATACCACTTGTAAGGAATCTAAGGTAGTAGAACAACTTCCTAAACTAATCTTGAGAGGAGGATAATGCTTGAAAATTTACAGATCTTTAAGAGTTATAGAAACTTAAACAAAAATAAATATAGATATCATGCATATCACAACACAGTGATTTATGTGGGGAAAACTCTTTTAGGAGAAAGACCCCACACTCCAAAAGCCACCCAATATATTATTTAGAAATCACAAAGATTATAATATACTTACAGAGAAAGCTTCTCACAAGAGTATCACCACGAGAGATCTAGAGACAACACAACTGTTATCAGACTCTCAGAATACATTATGATACTACAGTCATAATACAATGCCCTCATAAAATAGGGTTAGCTTCTAAGGCAAGACAAGCCAACAAAATATCTACCATCAGATCTAAAACCTAGTAATGAACAATCCAGATTTACAATATATCATTAATTTAATGTATGTTAGCCATTTAATAGTTTTTTATTAACAAAAAAATGTTAACATGCATCCCACTCCACCCCATGCTCTCATTGTATATTACACCTATTGGTGTAACTAGGAAATATATATATATATATATATATATATATATATATATATATATATATATATATATATATATATATATATATATATATATATCCTATCAACAATAAACCTTATATAATTGCAAGGTTGAGACACATTTTCCCAACAAAAACTTTTTAGTTGACATTCCACAAGACATTGGACTCCTTATTGGTTTGATGGTTCTCAATTTGTCCAAAAATCAGCTTAGTGGAAACATGCTTATTTCTTTTGAAAATCTCACAAGATTGGAGTCACTTGATCTTTCAAGGAAAAATCTCTTCTATGGTATTCTCACTAAACTATAATTACTCACCTACTTGAGTTGGTTGGATATATCTTATAGTAATCTTTCAATCTTGAAGAATACTACAAGGAGCACAATGGTTAACATTTAATGCAAGTTCCTTCTAAAATAATGGGAATCTTTGTGGAGTTCAAATCAACATAAGTTCTTATATCTCTCTAACAAGAACTCATGATGAAAATGAAAGTGAAGAAAAGTATGAGGAACATTTATGGTGGGAGGTGGGAGTTGGAATGAGCTTTGCATTTGGGTTTTCACTTATTATAGGAGTGTTATCTTTAAAAAAAGTAGTTCTAAATGCTTCAAGGTCATGGATGAAATTCTTGTCATTTTTTATCAAATTATTAGGAAAAATATTTTCTAATAAGGTTGTTTTTCCTTGCACTTCCCCTTCCCCTATAAGATTCCCTCCCACTTCTCTACCAAATTTGTGTGCTCAAGATCTCTGAATTTTCTCATTATTTTATTTTTATCTTTTATTGAAATTAGTAAATATTTTTATATAATATAAAATTGAATACTAAATTCAAACTAATATATTTAAATTATTCTATATTTTTATTTCATTTAAAATGAACATTATATCTTATAAAAAATTTCCATGTAGCCATTTACTTTTCTCATCATAACAATGTTATAGTTTACCTAAGATTTAATATTTTCTTGATTACAAATGATGCAAGTATGCAAAATTATAATGTAAAGAAACTAGAAGGGACTAATTAGCATGAACAACATTTAATTTTGATTTTTTTGATGCAATAATTAAATACCTGACTTATTAACAAATAAAAATATAAATATAAAAGTAAATTTATTGGATTAGTCACTACACTTTAAAATTTTGATACTTACATAGTGACAACTTATTATGTAATGTTTTTTTGGTGCAATAATTAATAGATGTACATAGATGAATAGATATGGGATTATGAGCCAAACCTAACACAAGAGTATACCACTTATTGATATATTGTTGCATTACGACATTTCCATCAAGGTGGGCTCAAAACTAAATGGGAATTAGTATGGCTATGCTAATTTTATCACCACATTTTACCCCCATTTTGATGTGCATGTGAATTTAACATGAGCGTGCATTTCAAAGTATATGGACATTCTTATCTAACATGAAATGTAAATATTTAGACACTAATAAAGGATACTATCTTGAAAAAAGGATACAATGATTCTTCTTGTACTATTGTTGGTATGATTATTCCATCAAACCTACAAAATTTTAGAAAAATACAATTATTTGCATTTGTCACATGATCAAAATAAGACGCAACCACAAGGATATTTTTTATATGCAAGTAAATTTAAAACATAAGTATAAGACTCAAATCAAAATATTTAAATCCTATTTTCAAGTTCATTTACAAACCTCATGATAAAGCATAAGGAAAAACAACAAATGAATGAAATAACAATAGATCTCACCCAAAGATCCTCCTTGTTGCACCAACAATGGTGGTTGTGGTCCAAGATTAATTTGGTTGAGAGTATGGATGTCAGGTGCTTAGCTCAACAACATAAGTTTGCATTCAAAATTGTGGATTTGATAATGGTTTGTGAGAGGTTTAATTTATAGATTTATAGGAGAAATGATCAATGGTGGAGATTGATTTGGATGATTAATGGATGTGGTTGTTTGAGAGGATTTGGATGCATGAGGAGTTGACAAGTGTCTTTTTGTGACATGGATCAAGGGGATTAAAAATTCCTTTCTTTGAGTATTTTGCATGCATGCATGTAGTTAACTTGGGCATGATTTAAATTATGTAAACAATTAATTAGTTAGCTAATTGTCTCTTTTCTATTCAACTAGATTTGATTGATTAGTTAACTAGGTTGTTTAATGAGTTAACTCTTTTAATTGATCAATTAACTAAATTGACTAATTCGTTAACTAATTTGATTGAGAGTCAACTAAGGAGTTGAGAGGAAATTAGGGAATTAAATAAATAAATTTATTTAATTCATGAGGATGAGGATAATTTTAGAATTAAATAAATAAAATATTGATTTTATTTATTTGAAATAGATGTTTGGAAATTAAATAAATAAATTGAATAGATTGATTAATTAAATAAATTGTGTTGATTTATTTAATTAATACTTAAAAGAAATGTTAGTTAATTAATTAAATAATTAAAAATCATTTAATTAATGTGGATAGAGGAAATGGAATAATTAATTGAATAAATAGGCTTTATTCAATTAATTTAGAGGAAAATATTTATGTAGATGAAGTGTTGATGACAGTGGAAATGCGATAAGGAATTTTAGGTTTGCCCCTCTTTGAGACAACAGATTTATAGATTGTTTCAAAAAGAAAATAAAATATATAGCACTTGTAGGATGAACATGACAAATAAGACAGATGAAAGGGATTGAAAGATCATATAGAAGAAGTATTGGAGGATGATGGATAGAAGGAGGTTAAAGGATGAATAGATACAAATGGATGGGATGGATGAGAGGAATGTTGTTATGATTAGATGATATGATGTGATTTATTATGTGATGATATAGCTAGGATAAAATAAATGCTATGAGGTGGTTAGTTTTATTTGGTTGTCACACATAATGATGATATTAGATAGCTAACTCAAAAAGAATAATGAATTAACTAACTATTTATTTACATAATTTAAATCATTAACACAAGAATTAAGAATGGATCAAATGATAAAGGATAGATGATAATGGATAATGTGTTTTGGGGATAATGAGTGTGTGGTCATGAATGTAGGTAGTATGTTGATATGTGGTGAGCACATTTTTTAATATATAACATGAGATATTATGCACCAGGGTATAAATACCAAGGTGATGATGCATCCCATGCATAGGAATTAAAAAAAACAATCAAGGATACCCAAACATAGCACAAGGTGTTTGACAACCTTGGAAAGAACCATGATTGGGACAACCAACAAAAAAAAGGATTCTAAGCCAGCACATCACAAGATATTTGACAACCTTGGTAGGTTCTATGATAGGACAACTAGTAAACAAAAGGATGTCATAGCACATCACAAGGCATTTGATAACCTTGGTGGGTACCATGATGGGAGAACCAAAAAACAAAATAATAATACATGCAAGAAAGCAAGCAAGCATCCACAAATGATCATAAATACAAACAAGAGTTTTTGCCCCTATTAAGCTGAAAAATGATGATTGATTGATTGATGATGATGATAGCGTTTTTGAGGTGGAAACAATATATTCTAAGAACAACGCAAGGATTGGGAATGATATATCTTGATGATGATTAGACTTGATCAAGTTTTCAACAACGCTAGGAACAAAACTAATGGATGCTTTTAGATGATTTTTGTAGATTGTTTGGCTAGATTGACATGGATTAAGAATTTATTGGACTTGGATTTATTGCTCTTCTTTCTTTGGGATGGTTACATTGGATTACATTTGGATAGATTTTTGTTGGATATCAATGACAAGGGAAACCCAAGGATTGGGGACAAGAATGAAGAGAGGATTGGATGGAAGGATTAAGGGATTTTTGATAATGGAGGGGTTGGATGGGATATTCATGATGGATGAATGAAGGGGTTTAGGATATGATCTCCAAGGACTATTTTTCATAGCAATAACATGCCCCCATCTAGATATGTCACTTAAGATGTTGCCCTATAATGCTTGTGATGATAGGGTGATAGGATTGGTTGTAAAAGATTGGGTATATCAAGAGATGTCCAAAGCATGTTCCAACATTATTCCATGTCCTTATCAATGTCAAAGTGAGAAGGGAGGATGGGTTGAGTATGATGGGATAGGTATGCGGATATAATGGATCAGGATGATAGGATAAGATGGGAGTGATGGGATAGTAATGATAGAATGGGAAAGGCTTCCCCCAAGTGTAGGGTGCACATGGATAGTAGATTTTACACATGATGTCCATGAATGGGTTTTCATCATGGTACTTATCCAAGACACCATAAGATGGTTTTCACCATAGGACAATTTTTTTCTCTTTGCTTTTTTTTATTTTATTTTTTGATTGTTTTGATATTTTTTGAACTTTTTGATTTTTTGCTTCACTAATTGTATGGTATTAATAGCTTGATATTCATAGGGTCTAAATATGTTCCTGTCTATATAATATAGTTGATGTAGATTCTCTTGTCATAACATGCCAATAGTGACCTGCTTGAAAAAATTGCTTCATCAAGATCATAGTTGTCATGTACAATCCATTGATGTTGTTGTGATCCTCGTTGATAATAGAGTTGGCCTCATCCAAATGTGTACATCTTGACAGGGTACCATCTTGAGTGGGGATCAAAGGGGAATTCTCTTCTCATCCCTTCTCCTATGAATTTTGAATTCCTAGCAATGTTCACAACCTATTTAGATGTCTCTCCTTTTTGGAAAACTTTTATTCTCAAGTCATTGGTAGTTTTGGCTAGATCTTCCTTCTTTTTGGCTTGTTTAATTCTATAAATGCTGAAAGGATTAGGGTCCCTTTTGATTATGTGGACTCAATCCATGTGGAGGAAATTTATCTCTTGAAATAATGTGGAGGGAATAACCCTCGTTCTAGGAATCTAAGGTCACCCTAAGATCATGTTGTAAGTGGTTTATTCATTTATGATAAAGAATTCCATGGGTAAGGTTTTGGGATACATAATAATAGGAAGACTAATTTTACCAATGGTGTGAATGTTGAGATTGTCATGAATACTGAGGGTCATAGTGTCACAAGTAATGTGAGATTTATCATAACCCACCTTTGGAGAAGAGAAAGAGGGACTACATTGTCTATAGACTTATCATCAATCATGACACGCTTAATAGAATAATCATAAACTTAGACCATTAGGTAAAGAGAAAAATTACCTCATTTTTTGATGTCATCATCTGAGAGAAACTTTTCAAAATTTAATGTGGAAGAAGATTTTTTTTTGTTTGGAGTGGTTTGAACTAGATGGCCTAAATCTAAGGTATTGAGGAGAGCATTCTTATGAGTAGGATAATTTTTTAGAAGGTCTAGCATGTGAGAAAAATTTGAAACACTAGGAGTGGTACTCTCGTTCATGGGTAACATAAATTTCTTGATCTCTATCCAACTCTATGTGACTTAGCATGTTTTGATTGAAAAATGAATTGGTGAATTTATTGCTATTTATTTGATGTATGCTCTTTGTTCTCTTGAGATAGAAGAGTGGTTAGGAATTATTTTCATTGCTTATTAGTGAGTTTCAAGATGGTCTTGTTAAAGTTGTAGCATTCTTTTGTATCATATCCCTTCACTTCATGAAATAAGCAGTATGTGTTGGGGTTATAGGGATGATTATACAACCATTAGAAAATTCTTTGTGATTTTTGGAAAGGTTCTCTATTGTTTTACAGATGTCCAATGGCATTAAAATTCTTGTTCATTGAGTCAAGACAACCATTCCCACTCTAATCATTTCTTTTTGTAGGGGGTGTGTCAATTATCCCATCTATCACTATATTATGATTATTCTTCAAGATCTTGATAGTGGAAGGGTTACTTCTATTGTTGTTAGTTGCTTGATGAGTTGTTATCCATCCATTTTCTCCATAAACTTTTTTCCCAATATCAATGGCAACTTGATTGATTCTGAATGAACTTTCCAAAGCCTCTTCATAAGACCTATAGGGTAACTTTTGAA
Source organism: Cunninghamia lanceolata (assembly GCA_027924645.1). NCBI lineage: Eukaryota > Viridiplantae > Streptophyta > Pinopsida > Cupressales > Cupressaceae > Cunninghamia > Cunninghamia lanceolata. The sequence continues at coordinate 6,605,529 of BSBN01000828.1, forward strand.
CCTCCTCTCTTGTATCCTTATTAAGGGCATGTAAAAATAGGTCGCATAATTCTCTATGGTCCATATTCAAGGTAGTAGTTGATGAGTAGAGGACCTACCTCGAACATGTTACAAAATGCACCACTTATTCATTTGCATATTGCTTCATGGTTAAGAACTCTTGAGTGACTATTTTGACCAATTTGTTCATGTCGAAAGATGTTACAAACTTGCCTATGAGTTGATAGAAGGAATCTATAGAGGCTTTTAAGCATCGATAGTACCAATCTAATGTGATTAATTCAATAATTTTGGGGAATATCCTAGATACAAATCCATCCCAAGGGAGGATTTCCCTCATAATTATTGTGTCTTCCTAGATATGTGAGTTTGGGTCACCCTCTCCTTTTAATTTTACTAAGTCTAGGAGGGGATGTGGTAATAGAACATTGTAAATGTTATAATCAAGGGGTTATTTTAAGTACTCTAGGTATGTTCCTAAGAATGGGTTTGGGAATTTGGTGTTGTTCCTATAAACATGGTACTTATAGATGGAACTTGTTGATTTTGCATTGGGACATTCGTTTGGTATCTAGGCACAATTTGGTACATTGGTCGAACATTGATGGGTTGATACACTGGAGGAACCTGATAATTTTGCACTGAGTAGACTTTGCTAGGTTGTTGAAGAGGTGGAGTTGTGTCATTACATACATTTCAAGAATAAAATTTCAAATAAGAAGGATTTTGGGTTGCCCCTGGCTTTGTTCAACTCTAGTGATAAAAGGATTAGATTGTGCTTTAGGTTTTTCCTTAGCTTTTTCTTGTTGGAGCTATTCAACAACTCTAGATTCTAGTGTCCTAATTCATTGGACCAAGGTAGCTATGAGATCATCTAGGGTTACATATTTTGTCGTTTGAACTTCTCCGCCTTGTAGCAAGTTTTCCTATAATTGAGTTACTTTGTTTGTTTGCTCTTCCAAAATGTTTTATAGAAAAACAAAATGCACCATGGATTGCTTAGCTTGATATGTAACATGGAGAGCTTCTTGAGACCTCTAAGCTTCTTGTAAATGTGTTTTTAGATAAATCACCTCATTACCCATTTGAGTGGTCATTTCCCTATAGTTTGTGATAAGGCAGTCATGTTGATGAATCTCAGACCAAATGAGGACTTGGCATGTTCTACCTTGGTTAGGATGATTTGGTTGGATAACCACATCTTGATTCTAGGTTAGATTGTTAAAGGTCAAGAATTTGTGGGGATCTTGTTTGATGCACTCTAAATCTAAATATTTATAGTCATAGTGATTCAAAATTAGAGATAATGGATCTGGTGGGATGTACCTATCAAATTATGGCATTAGAGGTTCATTGGAGGGTATGTGCCCCTAAATTTTATGTATTTTTTCCTATTTTGGTGGTGCAAGAAACACAAAAAAAATTCAATGAACATGGAAACGAAAGAGAAAGGTGAAAGAGAAATTGAAGAAATGTGTGGAAATGAGAAAAATCCCATCCAAGAGGATTTTCTCTTAGCATTGAGTTCACCAAAATATGTGTTGTTCAAAATCAACTCAGACACTTTATGAGTGAGTCAAACTTCAACACAACACATGAATCTCTACCTTGCTAAGGGAACTCACCCAGTCACTCCTTCTCTCATGGAAAATTCTAGTCGAGTGGTGGAGAAACAAAGGTGTGTTCTATTCTTGTGAAGAATAATGTTGTATGTTGTGATTAGGTTGATCATGTTGTTGACTTGTGTGTGTTTTTGTTGAGTGTTGTGATTATTGATCTTTCAATGTTATTGATGGAAATGTTGAATTGGTGTGGTTATTGTGATTCTAGTGTGACTAGGAGGGCTTCTTGCTCTAAGTCAGTTTAACTCATTTGTTGCATAGAGAAAAAAGGTATATAGTCTCCTTCATTCAAGTTTGATAAGTTCCTCAAGGAGCCTAAGTTCCCTATTACAAAGTTCCTCTCTTAGTCTTCTTTTCTTATTTTGTTATTGAATGAGCCTCAAGATTTCTTCTTACTCTTGGGTTATCTCTTTAGTAGGATTTTCTTTTGTTGGAAGGTTTTCTCTTATTTCTTCTAAGACCTCACACCTAGGGACATCAAGTGCTAATATGAGGAGATCAATACTTCATTTCCATTTGAGTTTAATATTGTGCTATGTTTGTGCCTCATGTTAAAATTGAGGGCTTCCTTGTTGTTTACTAAGTTGAGTGTTTTTGAAATTTTGAACATGTTTTGAATGTATTGCATACCTCATGTTGAGATCAAGAACTTCCCTTTTCTCTATTTTTCTATATATTTAAATGTTTGTATGAGTCTCTAATGTAGCTATTGATAAATGGATGCAAACTTTTTAAAATTTTCTTAATTTTTAAAATGAGCTAATTACTATGAAAATGAAATATGGATGAAAACCATATGGCTTTTCCTAATGTAATTTATCTACTTTTTTAGTTTTTCATGTTTTTATTTTAAATCTCTTCTATAAAAATAAAATTGCAATTACTCTAACCAACCTAAAAATAAATCTAATCTAAACAAAATAATTAATTCAAAAAGAAATAAACTCTAAACTAATGAAGAGTAAGTAAATATCAATTTACTTCCTTAAAGGAAAGAGATGTGAGCTAATTACTATTAAATCAATAAAAGAACCTATATATTTTAGGCATCAGTGCTAGGCTTTTATCCTTGAAGATTCTACTGGCAAGTGTCTCCTCCTTTCCATTAATAGGGTCCTCCTCTTGATGATAGCGACAAAGATAGGGATGTGAGGAAATGAATTTGGACTTAGAAGCAATACAAAAATGGAAACAAAAGGCTCCCATGCTCCTATACAAACATAAAATGCTATTGGGGACTAGAATGTAAATGAAAATTAGCCTTCTATTGAGAGCAAGGGCTTAGAAGAAAAATAGAAAGAAAAGCCACATGTGGTCCTGCATGAGCATAAAAATGCTATGGGGTTATCTATGCAAAATAAGAATTTGCAACAATGCAAGAGTAATTCTCAGCCTATCGTAAAATAATAGAGGAGGGGTGTATTTATAGGTAGAATTCAACACAATGGGTGGGATTGATTGAGGAGATAACTAGAACTAATTGAATAGATAATTGTTTTGATTGGGAAGATAACTAGTTTGATTGGGTGTTTACAAGAGCTAAAGGGAAGATCATACAAGACTGATTAGAATTTTACTATAGACTAATTAGTAATGAACACAAGAGTGATTGATAGTTCAAAATTAGTTAGGGGGAGAAATGGTTTAGTTGTGCATGGATGAACTCTCAATCAAACACCAAAAACAAAAGTTAATTGGGTAGAACTAAAAGAAATCTTGGATGTCAAAACATGATAGGATCACCCCTTTCAAGAGGCATGTCACCCATTTTGCTGGGGTAGATCACCTAGGAAAGATTGTAACTTATGGACAGGTCATTTGGGTGACCTTAGGGTCTCTTAGGTGACCCTCCTGTTAAGGATCTAAAAAGGGTTGTTTAGCATTTGCAAAGTCCTAGAGATTAGTTTAGTGATTGGAAAAGATGGTCAAGGGGGTTAAAATATTGGTCGACACATCATCAAGTGTGAAATTGCTAAGTGCACTCATGGGATAGAATGGGTCTCAACCAAGCCATTCTTATTCATCAAGTGGCTCACCTCTCTACAATAAGATCAAACTACTCTATTGCCTAGCCAAAACCCCTCCATATGATTATAAGGGTCTAAAATGAAGTGTGTATCTATTAGAGTAGCCATAGCTCATGTAGAAGAATCAAAGTGACCAAGTCAACCCCACCTCATAGATCTCAATAGTCATGAGTCTAAAGGGAGAATCTCTCTCTAAAATGGTACAACATGCTCAAGAATCAATGTCATAAATTGTCCCACACTCCAATCACTAAATGATTAGTGCGTATTACCACCTAAGAAATGGGACCTTCTTGCCTATCAACAAGAGAGTGGCACTCAGGCCAATCAATACCTTTCATAGAGAGAAAAATGGCAAGTCTATGAACTAAAGTGAGTTGAATGTTGAGCCTATCTCTAGGACAAGTCTCTCCCATCATAGCTACCCAAAATAGTCTTTCTTACTTAAACTCCCTCTCAAGAAGTGTAAGTTGTTCCCCTCTAATAATAACCTCTAGGATACAGTAAACATCATAAAGAGTGATCTTCCACTCTCTATAAATACATGGGAATCAGAATATGTTATGATCAGTATCCCAATAAGTTTGAATGTTGCAACATATTTGGGATGAAGGGTGGACAATCAAAATATATTTAACCCTAGCCAATCATGTTGTTTGGAGAACTGCATGATTCACAACAAATAACACCTCTAGACCCTCCATGTACCAAGCCTACTCATAGGTGGAATTCCACCATATGTAGATGTCCTACAAGAGTAAAACATCAAGTTAGACCTTCATTCTAAAACTTCAAAAACCATAAGAATTTGAAAATTTTGAAAATCATAAAAACTTTGAAAATCTATAAAAATTGAATACATATCTTGAAAAATCACCAATAAATGGAGAATTTAGCATTATATTAAGTCAAAGTGAGCAAGTTGAAGCATTAAAATCATCAATTTTGTCTACGATCCTATCGACAAAACTTTTTGGTAGGGGCTCTCGGGCAACTTGACCAGTCTCTTAGATAGCCCAAGTTGAAGTGGTAGGATCACCTAGGAAACCTACCTTGGTAAAATAGTAGACCCATGGACACACCCTAGTGTGCCCCAATAGGCTCAAAACCATGAAAGCCAATTGAAAAAGGAAAAATGAAACAATAAAAACCTTAAAACTAGACAAAGGTAACAAAAAAAATTCAAGTGTAAAAGACATTTTCAAGTGAAAATGATTCTAGGGTTTTGAAGAGGGTTTTTCTTGTTTCTCTTACCTAGGATTCTATGGGAGACTGAATGGCAGCCATAATGTCAATATCCTCATTATCAACTTTCTATCAACTATCCTCTTGTGAAGTTTCATCATTATTTTCTCACCATCTCTCATTTTCCCTCTTTCTTCTCCTCTCTCTTCTCTAGTTTAGCATGTAATAATGATCTCTTGGTTGTTTAGTTTAGCTTTTACAGACTATATTTTATCCTCATTTTGTGTGCTTTTTATCATCATGGCAGGTCATCATGACAAGGTGAGATGACATAGGTAAACATCAGACTCATGCATCAATGGTATGTTCTCTCATCTTCCTTTTTGTACTTACTTTGAGCTTATCATGTATCAAACTTACACTTGATCCATCTTGTCGAATTATATGTCTAGATGCAAGATAACAACAAAGGTGAGGGCCATGCTTCAAGAATAGTACTTAACTATCATGAAGACTACCATATCCGAGGGGGAAAACATGTAAGTATGAAAAAGGCATACATGCTAACATGAAAATTTGATGATGATATAGAGATCCAAATCACACCCATGAAGCCATGTATTACACTCTTCTTAGTAATTTCACACTTGATGACATCTCACCTAGTTTTTTTATTCCCTTGATCATCTTTTCCAACCTTTGAACTAAGTTTGAGGACTTTGCAAATGCCAAACAACCCTTTTTAGATCCTTAATAGGAGGGTCACCTAAGAGACTCTAGGGTCACCTAGGGTCTCCCAGGTGACCTTTCCTCAAGTTGTAGAGTCACTCAAGTTACCTGCCCTCGGAAAAGGGGTGACCTACTTCCTAAAATGGGGTGACCCTATTGTGTTATGGCATGCATGATTTATTTCAATTCCACCCAATTTACTCCTATTTTTGGTTTTTGATTGAGAGTTATTTCATGCACAATTGAGCCATCACTCCCCCTAATTGATTGTGAACTCTCAATCACTCATGTGTTCACTCCCAATTAGTCTATAGTAATCTTCCAATCAGTCTTCTATAATCTCCCCTTCAGCTCTTGTGATCTCCCAATCAAACTAGTTATCTGCACAATCAATTCTAGTTATATCCTCGATCAATCGCACCCTTTATGTTTATTTTATACATATAAATACCCCCTGGCTAAAAATCATTCTTACATACTTGCATTCCTCTTTGAGCCAATTTTCTCTTGAGACTCAAGATTTTCAATAGCAACCCCTACAGTATTCATATGCTCGTATAGAACCACATGAGTCTTTTATTTCCATTTTTCTATTGCTTCTAAGCCAAAATTTATTTGCTCACATCCTTGTCCTTGTCCCTATCATCAAGAAGAGGTACCTATTGTTGCAAAGGAGGAGATGGTTGCAATTAGGATCTCTAAGGATAAAATCTCTCCACTAGCATGTAAGTTATACTAGTTCTTTTATTCCTTTCAATATTGATTAGCTCACATCTCTTACCCTTGAGGAAGTAAATTGGTGTTATTTTCTCTTGGTTACTTTAGATTTCATTACTTTCTAAATTCATTATTTTCTAGATTAGATTTATTTCCATCTTTTCTTATAGCAATTGCAATTTTACTTTCATAGCTTAGATCCAAAATCAAAATTTTCAAAAACCAAAAACAAATAAATTACATTAGGAAAAGCCATATAGGTTTGCATCCATATCTCATTTTCATAGTAATTTTCTCATCTTCAAAATTGAAAAAAAAACAAAAGGTTTGTATTCATTTAGTGATAGTTGCATTAGAGACTCATACAAACATTTGAAAACACAAAAAAGAGAAAAGGGAAAGCCCTTGGTCTCAGCATGAAGCAAGAAACACATTCAAACTTATGAAAATGTTCAATTTAGCAAACAACAAGAAATCCCTCAATTTCATCATGAGGCACAAAACATAACATTTAACTCAAAATGGAAATGAAGTATCCATCTCGTCAACTTAGCACTTGATGTGCCCAAGTGTGAGGGAAAATTAGATCCAAAAAGCATTAGAGGAAATCAGAGAAAACCTCTCTACACAAGAAGTTCCTACTGAGGAAAACATTTAAGAACAGATAGAAATCTTAGATCAAATTAGGCGAGAAAGAATTAGGACTCATATCTTAAGAATTTTTCAAGTCCATGGCCAAATCATTAATCAATTCCATGAACAAACAAGGTGAGACTTACAAATAATAAGAGAGGCCCAGGAAACACAAAACTTAATTTACTTCAAGAATTGACCTCTCAACTCCATGAAATAAACATCAATAATCACAACACTCAACAACAAGTTACACAACTCAACAATGTGATTAGTCTAACCATAATTTGCAATGTTATTCTTCCACAAGAACAAAACACCCTCTCGATTCCACCACCACTCGATTGGATTTTTCCACATGAGACCAAGAGTGACTAGGTAGGCACCTTTAGCAAGGATACAATTCATGTGTTGCATTGGAGCCTGACTCACTCTCCTAAGCTTGAGTTGATTTCGAACAACACAATACCTACCTTCGAGGGTGAAATATTTAATGAGGAAGAAGTTAACTTCATGCCAAGGAGAAGGGAGAGCCTCTCTAAGATATCTTACTTGGCATCTGATGAGCTTGTCAAATCTATTTAGGAAAGTGTTAATGGGCTCTTTGCTTTTGGATTTGTTGGCGTAGTGGGTGTTGGTTCCTTCTAATACATAATGTTTTTTTTTGTTCGGTAAGTGTGAGGATATTTAGGCTGGCCCACTCCAGCTGAGGTCACAAGGGGGACCTCCTCCTCATCCACATATTCAACTTAGAGACTAGAAGCGACTTAATCAACTCAATTCAACTTAAGAGCCACATGTTACTTGTGGGATTCAAACTTGGATCTCCATCTTGAGAACCATATGGCCTTGCCATTTAAGCACAACCCCTTTCACAAATAATGTTTTTAAATATTATATCTTTTATTTATTTAATAATAAAGATAGGCCCATTTCAAAAAATAAAGATCTCTATTCAAGACACCTAGAAAAATAGCAAACTGGGTCATTTTTTTTAAAAAAATTGCATTGCAATCTACATCGATATTCTTCTTTAAACAAAAAAATCAATTTCAATAAATATGCTAAGTAAAACACGTTACGATAAAATGTATGTCTAAATTTTTGTTGGTATCAATTAAAAAATTAATAATAAAATATTTTTATTAAAAATTACAAAAAAAATATCCATGTAGTAGAAGTTGTGTTGATGATCTAATTCCAAGAAATCTTAGGTTTTATTTGTAGTACAAAAATTATGTGTTATGATAAAATGTCACTCATTATAAAATGATAGGAATAATAAAAAAAAGCTTATTCAAAACTAACCAAAAATTATAGTTTTTTTTTTAATTAAAAAAAAAGTATAAATTGAATTTGCAGAGAAAATTATAGAAGCCACTTGTTTACATTGGCTTTAAATTATTGATAGTTTGTTTGGTGTAACTAAAAAAATATGTTGAACACTAAAAATGTTGATTTTTTTAACTCAATAATACTAAAAAGTGGGACACACTATTGTGCTTTCACCTAAGTCATCCTCACACAAGTTCATCAATAATAGATTCTTAGAAGCAAGACCTCTCAATACACTTTGACAACTACCTTTACCAACTACAATGGATTACAAATATTAAAAAACATGAAAAGCACAATATAATAGAGATCTACACATCCACATAAGCTAGTTCACCATGGCAAACTCTTAATTAGGCTATTTTGTCTGTGTCTTCTAGAGATCATAACTTTTGTATACAAACTCAAAGTTAGGTGCATTTTTTTTTTTAAATTACACTATTTTTTGAGGGATATCTACTAATTATGCAATCAAATCTAAACTTTTGATTCCATCTAACCATTCATTTTGCCATGCAACATGACTATACTTGTGAGGTCTCAAATAAGTTAAGTCAAACTCGAAAGTTGTCTCACTTCCCAATGAAGATTTTAAGATGTTCCACACCATTCCAAAACATCCATATGCATAAAAAATAGCTTGCTATTTAGAAACATCTTTGTAAATTGATTTGATGATGAACTCTGCCATTGGGCTTTTTGGTAACATATTTCGAGATGGAATGACATGTCCAAAAATTCAACTACATCCAAATTTTCAAATAAAGGAGCAATGGTTTGAGTTATTACATCTAGTGGAACTTGGCTTACAAGAGATGATATCACAAAGATTAAGCAAATCCTATAAGTGATGAAATTCCAAAACAACCTTTTCTGTTTAGACATATATCTTAAAGTACATAGTGGAAACCACATTCACTTTTATAATTAACTATAAATTACAATAAATCTTATCTGTAATAACTATCCTAGTTCCTTTTTTTTTCCTCCCTCATACAATGTCCAATGTTCAAATTGATTAGCATGGGGATGTGACATTATAATAAAAAAAAAATAGCTCTATTTCTAAAGTTCCAATGTCAAATGTTCATATTAATTAGCATGGGGATGTGACATTATAATCCCAAAAAAAAATAGCTCTATTTCTAAAGTTCCAAAGTTGAAAAAAAAAAATAACAATTCTAAAAAAGTTACAAAATGTTTCAATATTACCATACCAGGGGACTGTATAAAAAAAATAACAATTCTAAAAAATTCCAAAATGTAACAATATTAGCATACCAGGGGACTGTATCGGACCAAAAAGAGTGATTCTCCAAGACAAGAAATTCATACGAGAATTAGAAAACAAGGTGTGAATCCATTACCATAGTTAAGCATTAGGACAAGTCTAGAAAATATATTTCAAGCCTCAATTTGCTGAAATTTGAGACACAATGGGAAGGGCTTTACCCAAGGGAACCAAGTGAAGGGCAGCGCTTATAATACAAACAGTAAACAAAATGTACAGCCTTAGGGTAAGCCTTGTGTGCCATATTTTTATTTTTTGGTCTTGAGAACCAAGTGTAGGGAGAGGATTGGACGATCCAACATTATTAACTAAGAAGGAACTGAGAACCCTATATAGAAGCCCTGATGTTTAATCCCCGAGACAGTATCACAATTGCCTGACCAAATCTATCCATGAAACTCTAAAAGGCTGAAGCCCCAACTTGTGAAGCATAACACAAGGAACTATTTTTTAAATTTATATACAAATAGAATGGAAGGTAAATACGAAGCAACACGGTGAAATAAAAATATTTATAATAGCATCCCAGACAAAACTTCCTTCGCCAATTCATTGAACCCAATGGTGTCATTCGTATCCCCGTCATAATTATTGCCATCGCCGATGAGATTGTATGTGACAGGTTCCGAAAATGGGAGGGTAGTCTGACTCTGTGTTCTCCAGAATCTCGATTCACTGGAAGTTGAGCCCAGGCCACCGGTCGTAGCCACGCCAGAGGGAATACCCGTGTTTTTCCATTTCATATACTCTGAAATAAACATTGAAATGGATGATATTTAAGTAGAATGGTTAAGATAGAGAGGCAGTGAACTACCACTCCCCATGTTGCGTTTGCAGCTTTTTTAACCACAGTGGGTGTCCTCAACCACAATATTTGGGATAGATATAGAGGAGAAGGCGGAACTTGCGTCACATTTTCTTCTCTAACATTTTCAATTGCTAATTGAAAACGATAAATTTTTATGCATGTCCAGATATGTCAAACTTGTCAACGCACACCTTGACAAAGTACATGATAAGACAAAACTCGAGAAAGTACATGATAAGACAAAATATTCCTTCTAATAAATGCCTCAAGGTCAACTGAAAGGTTTACTCCACATGTCCAACTTTTAAAAAATGGAGATTCCAGCGGAAGGATTTCAATATTATGGACTAGCAATCACACCTTGGTGTGCAATTGGTACGCCGATGAGTTGTGGAAGTTCAATTGTCATGTCTTTAAGTGAATGATGATTGTCTTGTATCCTTATGGTATATGTAATTTTTTTGTGTTTTTCGAGTGTTTTGAAATTATTTGCATAATCTTAATGGATTTCTAGATCCCTATGTTTTGCTTAGTAGGTACTTCAAATGTGTGAGCTTTCATGTTTGGTGTGTAGTCTCTATTTGCATGCATCCCCTTTCTAGACTCTTGTTCATGCATTGCACCTGGGTTCACTTGCATCTCTTTATCTCTCTCATCTCCCTCCCTCTCTATCTATCCCTCTATCTCTATCTCCGCTTCTTCCTTCCTCTATGTTATGTTCTAATGTCATTATAAAAACACAATGCTAGCTCAACACAAAGCGACTATGAAGAGGGCACATTCACACAAGGTACCTAAGCGATTAGTCCTACCTAAAGGAGAGAGAGAGAGGCAAGGGAATTAAACATGGAACACTTGGAGATAAAAAGGATTCATATACCTTAAGTTTTGGCCTATGGACATCTATGATCATAAATTCGTAGGTTCCTTAAGATCAACCTAATTTATATTAAAAGGTCATCAAAACTATGGTTTCTTATTACAAAGTTTGCATTAATCTTGTAGTCAACAATTTTTCTGTATATCTATGTAAGTATGTAATTGTTATAATTATTTTTTTCTCTTAAAAAATTTATTTATATAAGTTTATTTTTAACTGTTTAAATACAATCTTTTTTATTGCTCGTTTAATTGTTAAAAACTTTGATCTTGCATGTGGAGAACTCCATGGAAACTTCTTGACCATTTGAAATATTAAAGCCATATGTTTTTATATTTGAAGAGAAATTTCCTAAAAATATAACATAGTGACAATAAGTGAAAGAAAGAGATATAACATATATGTTTTTAAATAAAATCTATATACATTTGAAAATAGGGTATTTGAATTTGACATATTTGAATATTTATATGAATGGTCTATTACCCATGAGAGAGAGAGAGAGAGAGATAATCCAAAAGAAAGAAAAGATCATGAGAAAATTAACTGTGGGGGTTGATGATATTAGAACTCCATTTTGTTGCAAGTATGTGCTAATCAGTGTTGTCATTGATGTCAACATGCTTTTGTTGTCATTGGTGTCAACTATGTGTTATGATGAAGTTATTATTGTTTGTTTAAATTGGCCTGCTAAAGATGATTTGGTTGTTGTGTAGAAGTGTTGAAGATGTTAAGGATATGTTTCTGATATTGAGTTTCCAAGTGCTTTTGAGAAAATCTGATTAATACTAGAAATAATGTGTTGAAGGAGTTTTTTGACTTACAGAATATTGTTTGATTTCTTGCTCCACATTTCTTTTGTGTTGGAGATCTACATGTACGGTTTGGATATGTTGCTAAGAAGTATTTGAAGATGCTAAATCTAGAATTTGGTACTCCAGATTGTTGTACAATGAAAGTTATTGTATTCACCAGTTTGAGGATAGTGTCCGACAATGTTTGCAATGTGCCTGAGAGAGTATTTTCCTCCACATAAAGGTTTTAGGTAATACACATTAGATTTCCACAGTCCATGATCTTGTATCAAAATGTTTCTCTTCTCTTGTTTTCTTCTCCTGATGATGGATCACGGAGTGTGATCTGAAACGTTGAGGAAAAAATCTTCACACAGTTAAATCCTGAAACATTCTGATACAAGGTTTTAGGTGCTATGGTTCTGGATATATGTTTATAAGATCCTAATCTATCCATCATTCTCTTCTCTTGTTTTCTTCTCCTAATGATGGATCATGGACTGTGATCCAAAACTTTGAGGAAAAATCTTCAAACAGTTAAATCCTAAAACATTTTGATACAAGGTTTTAGGTGCTACAGTTCTGGATATATGTTTATAAGATCCTAATCTATCTTCATTCCAGAGGATTTGTGATTTGGTGCTCTAGAAAGTTATTTCTTGTGTAGTAGAGTTTGACAGTGTTGTTTGTAAGCAGTCTGTGAACTGTCTTCAAGTGAAATTTGTTCTCACTGAATTTGTTGGTTCGTAGGTGACTCCAAGTTGTTCGTGGATGTTCCTAGATTGTTTTAAAACATTGTATGGGATCCGTAAGTTATGGTTGTGATCATAGAAGCGTGTAATCAAGAATTTCTTATGTTTATGATGTATGGTCGACCTTGGATGTTTGCGTTGATAATGAAATTGATTCAGTGGTTATGTGAGTGTTGAGTGGTGTGCTTGGATGGATTTAGGTCTGAGCTAAGGTGCAAAGTGGTTTGCCTTCATTCCTTTGTGCCATGGAATGTTTAGGTCCAGACCTAATTCAAATATTGTGAGTTTGCTGACATTGGAGATTGTTTCAAGAATTGTAGATTGTGTTGTCAACCTTGGAGAATGTTTTCAAGACTGATGGTGGTATAAATAAGTGTCAAGTATTAGTGGATGCATGTGGGTGTGGGGGATATAACAAAGTGATGCGAATTTGATCAATGCAGTCAGAGATTTCATGCGTTAGGCTACCGGATGCAATGAGCAGAAGGTGTCTACTATTTTTAGTGTTGTTGTGAAGTTGTGTGTGTGTGTGTTGAGATGTATATTGGGCTTCATTGGAACTGAAACCTATGCATAGGTTTGATGCAATTATATCAATTCAAATCCTGACAGTGAGCCATCCTTCTCTTCTTTCTTTCTTAGTGGGTAGTGGGTCCACTTGGACAGTGAGTCCTTGGGTAGTGAGCCCTTTGGGTGGTTAACCCTCTGGGTAGTGAGCCCTATGGCAGTGAGCATTCTTTCTTCTAGGCAATGAGCCCTTTGGCAGTGAGCCTGCTGTAATTTGATATTGATACTACACTATTGTTGATAACTGAGAGGGGGGGTGAATCAGTTATCTTAATTATTTCAGCTTTCTGAACTTTCTTATTAATTAATGCAGCATCAATTCAAATAAACAAACATAACCATGAAATGGGAATATGCATGACACAATATTTTTGACGTGGAAACCCTGTTAAGGGAGAAAACCACGGGGTGATTAACCCAAGATTATATTCTTTGTTAGAAGAATAGAAATACAAAATGACACTTGCCAATTAGGGCTTACTACCTGAGCACATTGCTCACAAGAGGCTCACTTCCTACAAGAGACTCACTGTCTACAAGATGTAAGAAGAATAACAAGATTCTTCAACTAATGAGAAGCATCCACATATGCTGAGGTTCAGTTCCGGTTAGGCTCAATACAATGATCTGCTGCACTTCATCCTTCCTCTTCTTTTGTGCTACTGTCCTTTCACATACCAGACCTTCCTTACTGCTTTCACTCTGCACTTCTCCTTTTCTTCGCACACCACTCAACACAACAACTTACCTCATCGAAATCCATCTAGTATATATACCCGCACAAAGGATTTCATCCTCTTTCTAGTCAGCATCCAGAATAGTCAATATTTCCCAAACTTTAGTCTGTTGGCTGAATCCTTGCTTCCTAAGTGATGCGGATCAAAAAGAAACTTATAGAAGTTGTCTAAAAAGTCAGCCAATCATGAATGATACCTTAGGAATCTTTATCACCATCAACATCTCATCCGGAATAACTTCTGATGCTCTACCTGTTAGTTCTTCCTCTGTCTATTCTACCAAACCCGACCCTAGTACTTAGAAGCTTATATCTCTTCACTCTTTCAACACCGGAGGCTCAAACCCTGGAATCTATCAGTCAAGGAACACCTCTTGACTTCCCCAAGTCTACACTTTACAAGGATACTTCTTTTAACAGATCCAGACCTAACTGTCAAACCTTCTGCATTCTCTGTTCTTGCTTACCGGACCTGAAAGCTCTTCAATCTGACTTCCAGTAGAGACACACCATATCCTGTGGATGTGTGGGATGATCTCTGTTGCCATCAATGACAACACCAATGAAGCTACACATTGTCTCTTGCCAACAATCTCCCCCTTTAGCATTGATGGCAACACTTAGTGAAAAATGACTAAGTGTCATACTGTACTCCCCCTTGGCTGATGCTCTATGTTTTTCCGGAGCTCCCCCTTAGCTAGATCCCACATTTTTCACTACTCCTCACTCCCCCTTTGACATCAATGGCAAAGGGTAGGGTCCGCATACCAAAATTTCCAGAAAGAAATCCAGCTATACTTAGTCACATAAGTATATATACATACTATACTTACATATACTGTAGTATGTCTGCAAAAGATATCTTCAATTGGACGAATTATGTTTCCCAACTAAGCTTCATCCTGTCCAAAATTGAGATGTGACCACTCAACAGGAATGCAAACACATCTGCCCTTTTTAGATCTGTCGGATCACTGGTCCGAGCTGTGATCTGAGCTTCTTTTATGACCTCATGCATGGCCTCTAACTTAGGGATAATTATCCCTCTAAGTTCACCCAACCTGCTTATTCTATTTTTCTTTTCCTTCTCAAGCTTCTTGATTTCATTCAAGACTGCAATAGTCTGACATTCTTGATTTATTATGGAAGAGGAGAGAGGATCAAAATTCTTAGAGAGTTTTGTCAGTTTGTCCTCCTGTTCTTTCACTTTCTTCTCAATATCCAATGTTACTTTGGACCATGATAAACAAAATTTGTACATTTCCTCGCCATCTTTAAGAGCATTTTCTAAGCTCTTTATCCCAATATTCATATTCCTCCTATCATTAGTTATTAACCCTTGTACCTCTGATAATCTTTTTGCCAAAAATTCCTTCTGGACCTTATCTTCTGCTGACTTCTCTAAGGAATCAAAATGTGTGCTAACACTATTGACTAGAGATTTGAGATTACCAGATGAGGAGGCTGAGGGATCCTTCTGAAAAGCTGGCATGATCTTTTCTAATACTCTGGATGCAACTTCTATTAGCTCACAGTCTTCCATGTGAGACTTCAGGAGTTTTTCTTTAGCCTTTGCATTAGCAAATGAAGCTATCTTCATTGTTTGTATTGGGGAAAGAGAATCAAAATCAAATGGCCCTTGTAGAAGTTCCGGTTCATCAATCTCCATTGTCTCTTTGTTTAAGAATTCTTTGACAGTTTCTGCAGTGTCTCTTGCTGGAGACAGATTCTTTTTCTCTTCTGCAGTCTTAGAGCTGTCTCTTGGAGTTTTCTCTCCTTCTACACTCTTACCACTAACAGCTGTGGTCTTCTCTATTGAAGTCTTCTTTCCTTTTGCAACCTTAGTACTGTCATCTTCTTTTTCTTTCACTCATTTTTCTTTATCCTCTATTCTTTCTTCTCCTTTGGATCCGAAGTCAACAGGGGAAACCGGAGGAGTGATGTTTGTTTGTTCACGGGCCACCTCTTCCGGAGCAGAGGATTCCAAGTCCTTATCTTTTACTTCACGGGTGTCCATTACTTCTTCTGTCATTGCCTCGGTAGATTCTTTTTCAACACTTGTAGCCGAGGGATCAACACCCAAGTCCTCTATAATAGGAAAGTTGAATCTTGAGTATGCATTCTGCAGGATTTCTTCTGTTTCTTTTGCCACTTTATCAGTTTCTCCAAGCATGAGCTGATTCATTCTAGTCTTACTCTGAAACTCATCCTTGCAATCTTTGAAGATCATATCCATTTGTTTTGGAGTAATTGAAGGGTAGAGCTGAATAGCTATCTGTTCTCTAATTTCTAAGTCCTTAGCCTTAGCATTTTCTTTTCTCATTTCAAGTTCATTTTCCAAACTTTTAGGAATTAGAGAAATTATTTCAATCAAGGCTTTATTGTATATGTTCAAGTACTTAACTGTGGCTTCCTCCAAGATTTTTCTATCTGCATCATTATATGCATCATAGAATTATGTTATTGGTTGCAAGTTCCCATCCATAGTAACAGCTTTAACTACATCATCTGGGGACAGAGTGGGCTTTTCAACAAACTCTTCTGCCTCTGCCACCTTATCTACACCGGATACTTTCTTCTTCTTCTTCATCTTCTTGATCTCTTCATCAGATTCTATCTCTTCTTCATCTTTTTGACTAATATAAGACCTTGTGGCCTTTGTCTTAGTTCTTTTCTCTGCTTTACCAGATGATTTTGCTTCTAGTTTTGATGTCTTTGAGCTCTTGTCAGTGGTAGGAGCGGACCTCTTAGAGGATCTTGTCTGGGTGAGGGATTCTACCAGACCACTTTCCTTTTCAGCACCTTCCTTCTCTTTCTCTGCTCTTTCCATCTTCTCCCTGTTTGCATCAAGTGTTTCTTTTAATATGCCAAATCTTTTAGCAACATTCTCGACTTCTTTTCTCACTTTTCTCTTTATCTCCGGTTGTCTTAACTCCACATGGATCTTCACACTTAATTCTTCAAAGGTTCCAAACCTTTCAGCTTTGGGATCCTTGGGCTGACTTAGCATGTGTTGAACATGCAGCTCCACAATTTTCTCATCCACTTCATACCCCATAGGCATGATCCATACTGTTCTTGGTTCCACTGCCTCCATTAGGCACTGATCAGTGTCTACCATAAAGCATATTGTATCTTTATATTTTTCAACTATAGATTGGGGGATTCTCTCTCTTGCTTGCATCATGCTCTGAAAATTCTTGAAATATCCCCAGAGAGCTATATTCTATGCCTTGGCATCACCAAGCCCATGTATATAATCTCTGATCTGAATGGCTACTAGTCTATCATTCTACCATACCCAGCCACTGGATCTGGGAAGCTCATTCATGTAATAAAAGAAAAGACAAAGTATTAAACCACCATATTTGAAGGATTTCTTCTTATCCTTCTTTATCTTCTATAGATTCTCTAAGAGTTGGTTCAGAAGGAGCTCACAAAGATCATAGTCTACATTCTTCCTCAACATTTCATAAGCAGTATATATAGTAGTTCCGGAAACTAAATTCTCCCTGCTGGAGTGATATATCTTATATCCAATTATCATTGATGTAGACTTGATATCTGGATCTGTGATATCCTCAATAGTCATAGCTCTTTTATCAAACTTTGATCTGGTAGCCTCACTAAAAATTTGGTTCTTGACAGATTTAAGCGTAGGTATTTCACCGATTGAGTGTAATCCGGTTACTGCCCTAATGGCATCCTCATGAAGTTGTCATGCATTCTACTCAAGATATACCAGACCCATTCATCTTCTAGAAAACAGGGGAAATGAATGCACTGTGCAAAATGTTTGTCCTAGATAGCTTTAAACTGAGTTTTGAGTTCAAATGAGTCATCTATCAAATGCTTGTGATAGATATCAACCAACTTAGATTCCCCAAATTCTTCAATATTCGCATGAATATATGCCCTAATATCTTCTACATGCAGAACTCCATGTGGAATACTTGAAAAGGCGCCTAGAGGATCAACTTGTAGGGATTTATATGGATGTTTCTTGAATTTAGGGTGCAGCCTCTCAGTGATCTTTACAACATTCGGTGTATCCATCTTCAAAAAGATTTACAGAGAAGTATTCAATAACGGAAAGTACCTTTTGCGTGTCTAGGGTTCATGAAGAGATCCGGATTGATTTGCTGGATGAATCGACTTCTATAGATGACCTTTGATGGGCTTCAGGAGATTTGATGCAGAGCTCTTTTTTTTCGCTTCTTCTCGAATGCAGAATGAACAAGTGTTTGATGGGAAAACCCTTTTATTATTTCGCAAACCCTAATACCAAGTTGTAATAAATGCTCAACTTAAGTCATTCCAGTTTTCCTTATTTTCCTTATTTGAATGACTTGATGAACCGGATCAATCTTGTTCTAAACATCTTGCGGATCTTCCATATTTTAACCATAGTTTATTTAGATGTTTCTCTTACGAACCCTTTGATCCACAACTCTCCTTGTGCCAATTCTGGCACCAATTAGCTGGCTGGGGGAAAAGGTTTTTTCTTGTGTCTCCCCCTAATCTAGAGTTCACCTTTTAATTTCTAGAAGGAATATCAGCACCAGATTCTAGTGTGGATCCATCCCCTGCATTTTCTGTACTTCTCTTCACCCAAATCTTGTTCATCTCACTTTTAACTTCATCCGCATTCACTTTTCCTTTTCCCTTGTCTTGATTCTAATTATGATGTACTGAACCTCTTTTGTCCTGATTCTTGCTTCTACAGAATTTGGTAATATGACCCGATCTATTGCAATTGTGGCAAACAACATTTCTTTGCATATTTGATTGATGTCCTCTTGATCTACATTGATTAACCATATGACCCATTCTATTGCATGCAAAGCATCTACCATTGAATGAATTGTTCATTTGCATATTTCTGCATTCATGAGATTTGTGACCATACCTTTTGCAGTTGAAACATTGTCCGGAGAAGGATATATTAGTCTGATTTATTCTCTTTCTACACTGATTAGCTTTATGACCAAAGTTATTGCAGTTGTGGCAGTATCCATTGAAGGATGGATATCTTTGAGCATTAGGCTACCTTACCGGAGGTCTTCTAGGCCTATTCCTTGGATTTTCTGATCCAAAATTCTTCTGACCAAATCCAGAGCTTTCACCTTTCTCATATCCCAAGCCAGACTTATCATCTACCCTCTTTTGGCTTTCAAGAACTTCAAGTTGAGTAGAACTTATCTTGAATTTCTCTTTGTATTCATTTGCTGTTTGAAGATCCCTTTTAAGAGAGACAATTTAATCCTCAAGCTTTTCTTCATTATCTTTAGCATCTTCAAGATCAGATTCAAGATGTCTAATTATTCTATCCATCTTGTGGCAATCTTCTGATTTCTCCTTGAGAGATTGTCTTAGATCATCTTCAGTTTTTCTTTTTTCTTCAATTTCTTGGGTAAACTTCATAACTCCTGATTCCATTTCATGTCTTACCATAATGACCTCTTTTGATAACTTTTCACATAACTTGGTTTTCTCCTTCAGATCTCCATTTGTATCATTTGTTTCACCTTGACTTGCCAGTTGTTGAAGTAGCTCCTTTCTCTTTTTCATAGAGAGACTTAGTTTCTCTTTAAGTTCATTTATGAAATCATCAGCCTGTTTGAGTCTTTCCTTCAATTCATTGACTTCAGAATTTGACTGCTCAAGATCATCTAGGGCAGACTTAAGTTGCTCCCTCATAACATACACATCCATTTGAATTCCCAAATCTTCCTCAAGCTATTAGGCTCGGTTAGGAGGAACTTGGCTCTGATATCAATTGTTGATAACTGAGAGGGGGGTGAATCAATTATCTTAACTATTTCAGCTTTCTGAACTTTCTTATTAATTAATGCAGCATCAATTCAAATGGGAATACACATGACACAATATTTTTGACGTGGAAACCCTGTTAAAGGAGAAAACCATGGTGTGATTAACCCAAGATTATATTCTCTGTTAGAAGAATAGAATACAAAATGGCACTTGCCAATTAGGGCTTACTGCCCGAGCACACTGCTCACAAGAGGCTCATTGCCTACAAGAGACTCACTGTCTACAAGATGTAAGAAGAATAACAAGATTCTTCAACTAATGAGAAGCATCCACATATGCTGAGGTTCAGTTCCGGTTAGGCTCAATACACTGATCTGCTGCACTTCATTCTTCCTCTTCTTTTGTGTTGCTGTCCTTTCACATACCGGACCTTCCTTACTACTTTCACTCTACACTTCTCCTTTTCTTCACACACCACTCAACACAACAACAACTTACCTCATTGAAATCCATCTGCTGCACTTCATTCTTCCTCTTCTTTTGTGCTGCTGTCCTTTCACATACCGGACCTTCCTTACTACTTTCACTCTACACTTCTCCTTTTCTTCACACACCACTCAACACAACAACAACTTACCTCATCGAAATCCATCTGGTATATATATCCGCACAAAAGATTTCATCCTCCTTCTAGTCGGCATCCAGAATAGTCAATATTTCCCAAACTTTAGTCTATCGGCTGAATCCTTGCTTCCTAAGTGATGCAGATCAAAAAGAAACTTATAAAAGTTGTCTAACAAGTCGGCCAATCATGAATGATACCTTAGGAATCTTTATCACCATCAACATCTCATCCGGAATAACTTCTGATGCTCTACCTGTCAGTTCTACCAAACCGGACCCTAATACTTAGAAGCTTATATCTCTTCACTCTTTCAACACCGGAGGCTCAAACCCTAGAATCTATCAATCAAGGAACGCCTCTTGACTTCCCCAAGTCCACACTTTACAAGGATACTTCTTTTAACAGATCCAGACCTGACTGTCGGATCTTCTGCATGCTTTGTTCTTGCTTACCGGACCTAAAAGCTCTTCAATCTGACTTCCGGTAGAGACACACCATATCCTGCGGATGTGTGGGATGATCTTTGTTGCCATCAATGACAACACCAATGAAGCTACACAGTGTCTCTTGCCAACAATTATATCGTGAGTTAATCCTCATCGTGGTTTTTCCCTTTTAGGGTTTTCCACATAAAAATTTGGTGTTCTCTTGTGCATGGTGTTGATGTGTTTAAATTTCTAATATATGTTCTTCATGTTTAATCTTCATAACAGATTAAGGGTTTAAGTGAACTGATGTGGATGTGATTTTGTTTATAAGGGTTTGAAGTTTTTGATACAACTGATTCACCCCCCATCTTAGTTGTCTTGTGCCTTCAACACATTTTGTTTATATCTTACAATCATTGCAATTCATGAGACAATATCTCTTTAGGTTATGTTTGACCAATATGATGGATTTTGACCACATCAATGCTAATAGATGATGAAATATATCCATTTTTGGGAAGAGGAAGTAGACTTTGATGGATGAATTAGATTCAATAAGAAGGAAGAGAGAAATGCCACTCTTCACAAAGCATTGCAAGGCATTGGAGAGACTTGATTTTCATACTTTTGGTCCACTGGTCTCTCAAGAGATATGTATTGGAAGAAGTATTATCTATTTATGAAATACACAATGTGCACAGACTACAAATTACTAATATCAAAGAAATCATAGGCAAAAAATGGCCATGAAAGTAGATCCAACATGTTCAACATGTTTGTGAGAGACATGTGCTTTGAACCTCACTCCTCTTATTGTTGATCCGTAAAGCATATGGTATGATACACTTAACAACACTTTTATGGACATTTGGTAGGTTTTGATTCTTGGTGTACAATTGCATTGTTACCTTTTAAGGAGAGTTTGATGATTGGGTTAGTTTGCGTTTGATAGTCTAATGCTTGTATTGCATAAAGCCACATGCAATATTGCCTTTCATTTGTTGAAATATATTTTGTAAGGTATTTTTGTGTGCTAGTGCTTTGTTTCCCCGTGACAAAGTTTGTGGTGTTGGTACATAGGGAAGTGTTTGATAAAATGCCTTAAAGAAAAACTCAGTGCCACTAGTTAGATGCACATTCACAATGTACAAACCTTTTAATTATAAAGGAATACAATTACTTCTCTTAATTTGAAGCCTTATTATTCTCAAATCAGTGAGGGGGGTAATTAGGCTAGCCCCACTCCAACGGAGGTCACAAGGGGGACCTCCTACCCATCCACATATTCAACTTAGATTACTTATTCAACATAGGCGCCACTTTGGAAGTCCAAGAGCCACAACTTGGAATTCCAACTATAGATGTCACTTGGGGGATTCAAAATTTGATCTTCATCTTGAGAACCTTATGGCCTTGTCATTTAAGAACAACTCCCTTGACATCTATATTGTTATTGTATATACATTTTATAAAATATTAATTATTAAATAAATTTTAAATATGATATAATATAATATAATTGTATATTTAAATATTTTTCAATTCAATTATATATTTATTTCATATATAAAATCTAATACTATAATTTTTACATTTTTGTGTCTGGTAAACTTTTTTCACATGGCCGATGATGCTGGCACGACACGCCCTCTAATACCGCGGGGATGGGGGGAGACTGGACCTCGTGACCATCTTTACCGCAATGGAATTACTTAGCCAATCGAGCCAGGGCCCCCCCCCCCTATAATTATATTTATTAATATATTATATTTTAAACAATATAAATTATTAAATATAAATATAGTATAATAATATATAACAAGATGCATTTTATTATTATATTATATTTTAAATAATAATATAATATACAATAATAAATATAATTATAATTTTGAATTCATATATAAAAATAATATATAATCACTTAGCTTAGAAGTCATTTTTAAAATTTTAGATTGCATTTTCAATAAAAGCTTTTTAATTTAAGAATAGGCTTGGTAGGAAAGTATTTATTCAAATAATTTTAATATTTGAAAATTATTAGAAGAAAATTTAAGTGAATAGATATATTAATATAATAATAGAACTTAGTAATATTAAAAAAATAGTGAAATTATTGAAATATAGTTATTTATATAAAATCATATTGTAATAAAATATATTAAAATCGAGTGATGTTACATTTTTATAAATATTTTTTCATATAACAAGTGTGTAATAGTTCAAAGGTCTATAATATGATAAAAAGTAGTAAGAAGCAACATACAAGAAAAACATTATAGCTTGTGTGTTTTTTATGCTTTTTCCTCTCATTTTAAATTTGTAAGTCAAAATAGACTTTAATTTAGCTAATCAAATAAATTACATAACATATTAATAAATAATTTATATAGATTAATTAGTTTAGATTGATAAATAATTGGTAAGTGTATATGGGGAAACCATGATGCCGTAGTAACAAGGATGGCACTAAGAGTGATATAGGTATATAAAATATCATGGAGGGGAAGATATGATGTCTGAAATTAAAAAGATCAATATGGTATACAAGGGGAGGGCATGATGCCCCCAATTTTGGTACAAATGCTAAAGATATGGCAAGAGGAGTTCAAAATGTGGGGGAAGAATGATACATCCTAATGTAAGGATATTACAATGAAGGCATAAATGGTAAAGGGGAAATCATAATGCCCTCAAGTCTAGTGTGATGACTCTAAATGTATGATATGTTAATACAAGCTTAGTATGTAACATAAGGAGTGTGAGATATTAATGTAGGCTCAATGTGTAAACTCTAAAAGAATAGTATGCCAATTTAGGAGCAATACAAGTAATCAATGGGCAAATCTAAACATCATAGTGAGGTGAATGCCATGGGTATAAGTATGATAACATACATAACATGATATAGGCAAATCATAGTAAACAATAACACACATAACATGTATAGGCAAATCATAGTAAACATAAAATGTGTAACAAGTAAAAAATTTATCAATAATGATTATACCCAAAAAAAATTGTGTGCCTAAATTTTATCAATAATGATTATATGGCTTTAATTAAATTAACCATGGCATAGTTTTTTAGTGCTTGACTTCAAATAAATATAATTAGATTAGATAATATATATTATATTAGATATTGTATATTATATTTAAAATAAATATAATTAAGTTTTAAATAAATATTTAATATTAATATATGCTTTTATAATTTAATAATATTTTACAAATATATTAAATAATGTACATTATATAAATATACTATATAAAAATAAATAAATTTTTATTTGATATTATATATTATATATAAAATAAGTATAATTAAGTTATAAAAAAATATTAATATTTAATATATAATATATTAAATCTAAACATATAATTTTATAATATTATAATAGACTTATAAATATAAAAATATAATATATTTTGTATGGTATATAATACTATGTAACGTTCCCACTATAAAGACTCACCTACAAAGAGAGGAAAACAACAAAAGTTCATTTTGTTTATGATTTTCCCTCTTCTTGCATTTTTACATCTTTTTGCATTTTTAATAATAAATATAATTCAATTTCATATATAAAATAAATATAATTAAATAATAAATATATATACTTATTAAATATATGATATATTTAATCTAAATATACAATCTTAAAATATCATAATATGTTAAAAATATTTAAATAATATTTATTTTATTTTATGATATTATATTAAAAATATTTCAATAAACAAGAAGATTATCAAAAAGTACCCGTCGAAAGGTTTAAAATTTCTTTAATAAAAAATACCTACTAAAAATCAGAGACACGATGGTAAAAAACTGGCCTGAGTTATTTGCTTTCAACCGTTTTCCCTTTCCTTTTCCTTTTTAAAAAAGTAGAAATCACAGGGTTGGGAGACATTTAAACGACATGAGACTTCTGATGACACAATTTTTTTTGGCCGGCGTGAGAACAACTGATGAGTTCAAAAAAATTTCTGGCGTGAATTTTTCAACGACGGCCGTAAAAAAATGGACGGTGACGATTATTTCAATCGTCTTGCCTGCCCTCTCGCTAATTCTTGATCGTGGATCCACCGAGTGAGGTCATCCCTCTCACAAAGGGAATGCCTTCGGCGTAACAAGGTGGGTGGGTTAACTTAAAGTTCTTTGGAACAATCTGGGTGTTTTTTGGGTTTTTAGGCCCTTTGTTAGTCTTTTGTTATAGTGCGGATGTTGTGTTGATGGTGTCTCGTACTTGTTTTTTGTAGTTGGATGGGCCTCATTATTGTAGTGTGGCTATTGTGTTGATGGTCTCTTATGCTTGTTCATTGCCTATGGCACTAGTTATCCATCGAAAGACAATGGAATTAAATAAGATCATATTGAGAGCATTATCAGGTTGCAATAGTTATGAGTTGCATCAATTATTGATAAATATTACACTTAGGCATTTCACATTACATGTCTTTTGTGTTTTAAAATCTTATAAAATTAACACTTGGGGTTTGACTCAAAGTTTCATACTTCAAGCCTCTTATATAACAAACCCCAAAAGACACTTATTGACATCACATTTTTTTCATGTGGACACTTAAAATTCATCCCACATCTCACATCCCAATCATAATACATTTTTTTACACTTTGGACACCACTCCAAGCTCCCATCCTAAGTGCATTCATCTTAACACTATATTTATTTAATTAATTAGGATTATCCTTTTAACATTCTCTCCAGCATCAAATTAATTAAATAAATCATATTTATTTAATTAAACTAACTTCCTACATTCCTATCCACTAATTAATTAAATAATCTTATTATTTGATTAAATAGTCTAAAGTCCTAATCTAATCCCCCACTTATCCTAAATAAAATAAATCAAATCTCAAATCACATCCCACCCACAAATAAATAAATTAAGAATTAATCATCTAATAAATCCCCAACATTCATTTCCATACTACAACTTTAAATCCCAACCATTCACATAAAGAACCCTAGAAATTGTAACAACACTCCAATTAATTCACAAATAACTTAACAAATAAATACATTATTACAAAAATGCCAAAGATAAAGAATGATTTGCATTCACATAAATCCTTCAAACATAACAATCTCAAGGAATATTCCATAAATTATCAATTTCACACCAAGTCACATTATGGTATGAAATTCAAAAAATTGGAATCAAATCAATGATTTCAATAGTATACAATATGAGGAATAACTCAAATTATTTTCAAATGATGAAAGCAAAACTACGATACAACATTGTTGATACAACATGGAAGCCTAGTATATGAAATTATTTTCATAGCTTTCAATGCATAATCAAATACACATAATCAAATGTTTACAAATACAAAAGAGGAATCTCTCATTTGAAGGTTATATCATGTTTAATAACCATATAAATTGTGTCATAATAATAATAATAATTATTATTATTATATTTCCGAGTGGAATCTCTTGTTTGAAGGCCTCTTCCTCGTACCCTGAGAAGAGAGAGCATCATTGGGACAACTTCCACCCTGCCACAAAGCCATAGGCTTACCTGTGCTACCCACATGAGGAGCCCGACCCATCAAGAAGAGCCTAGCCCACCGTGGCCAACATGCATAAAATCTTGTGAAGTCCTAATATTTAAAATACATTCTACCTAATGCCTAATCTGGAAAACATATATAAATGTATTATCCAAAACACAAGAAGTAGCAAAATAAATTCGATAACCCATTTTCTTAGTTATTAAATTTATAGCGTGGTCAAGCATTGCCAGACACATCATCACCTATCATGCATGTCAATATTACATAGTTGAACTATTCTATGTTTTGCATAATGAAAATAGTTTAAACACAATAAATAACTACTTACAAGTATTTCAGTAAGTAATTTTACCATCACTCTTGATAAGTCATATATTCAGACAAATCTTGTATTCACTTATACCTAGCTCCATTCTTCGGCAGTAAAATTTCAAACTTCTAATGTATTGATAAGGAATGAATTTCTATGAAATCTGCATTTTGCATCTAATTTTTGAGTGATTTTGATCAGGAATGAATTTCTTTTCTCATCTTCTTTCAAACATTTCTTTCAGACAGATTTAAATACAATATGCAAATATAGACAATGTCCACTTCAATAACCTACACGTGCACAAGTAAACATGTATTGGTGGTTTAGGGATATTTCCCTAGACTTTTAATTTTCATTATAATAAATTTAATTGAACCGCTGACTATTGAGGCATGGGCAAGTAGTGGGTCCTCTCACCTAGTTTTGAACAAAAAATTTTGACCTTATTTTGGCCTTATTTCGGAAGTGTGTGACAATGTCCTCAGTGTCGAGGAGCGTGTATGTGCGGTACTCCATGTTTGAATTGGGCAGCAGCCATTGGTCAATAGAATGCGCTGGAAATTGAACCGGGTCCACCTGTCGGAGGCATGCGCAATAAAATCTCCACAACGTTGTTTTTCCAATTCATATACGCTCTTTACCAGATTCGCTGCTGCGCGTCCTCTGTAAAGAGGATCGGACCTGATAATGGCAAACCAAAAATACGTGAAAAAGCCAACCCACTAAAATACATAGATACTGACTGAGTCGTTTCTTAACAGTCCTCGTCTTGCCGCGAACCACCACTTCTCATATTGCCTTTGCAGCTTTTCTAACAACACGGCAATATTCGGGATTTATATTAAAAAAGTTGTATATTTTCTTACTCGAAATGACCGTCATTTCATCATCTTTCCTACAAATTTCATCTTTGACTTTGAACATTTAGATCTGTATTCTGTATTCTATAGACTCTGGAAACTCATGCTTATTTTTAAACATCTAACATTTAAAAGTCTTACTTAGAAAGACTTCCATTTATATCTAAAATATTGAAATTATAATGATAAAGATGGTAAAGCAAAAAGGATCACTTGTAGTTCGTGTTATTAGGGTAAAGGTATTTGTTATTATGTGATACATGTTAGTTTTTACTATGGTAGGAATATTATAACAGTCCGATTCAAACAAAGAACTAAACACAATTAATTAATTAATTAATTAAATGATTTTATTTTTCTTTTACCTAAAATTTTATAATTGTTAATTAAATTCTTTTTTCAATCAAATAACTTCTTTTACCATTCAATTTAACTTTGCTCATTGTGAAGCCCACAATAAATAAAATATTTTTCAATTACTTCTATATTGTATCATAGATAGGTACCTACGTTGTAGACAATCAAGTGATATTTTCAATCGCTACTCTACACTCTCCAGCTCTAAAAGTATTGATTCCTTCTTAATCACTCCATTGACATTTTTAAATCTTGTCAATATTTATACTAAGTTGTCTTATATATATATATATAACCCTGATTATATAACCCTGATTATCGATTATGCCAACGAATATTGTAATCCACCATCACTTCAATACCGACACCTCGCTAATATATGATGGTGAATACACATGTTTGACTGTCTCCACATGTCACATGTATTGAGTGTGAAGCAAGTTACGAGTTTCATAACATTAAGTACAAAATAAAATGAATTTTATAAATAACAAGTGTTATGTAGTGGTTAGTATTTGCCTTTAAAATATTGTAATGCTAGCACTTTTATCGAAAGGAGGTGCAATGATTATGCTGATTACAATTTATATAGAATGTTCTATAAATTTGGAAGTAGTATGGAGCAAGGGAGAAACATAGCATTTTATAAAAGGTCTATAATTGCATTCATAAGTGATCTATTAAAAAATTGTTAGAACATCAAAAGTAGTTGCTAATCAATCTTCAATAAAAGTTTATTCACTTGCTAATCTAAGATAAAGTCTCATAAATAAATAAATAAATATATTTGAAAATCCGGTGAATATTGACATCACATGGATCATTTATAGGTCTTGATACAACATTAGCTAGTGAGTCTTGACATGGTGCCCATCAACATTTTGATCTTTGATTTTTGTTGAGTATAGATGTTGATACTTTAGACTTTAATGATCTATATATTAGAATTGGGGATAGTGAACATCAACAAGATGGTTCTGCACGATCAAGTAATATAGAATTAGAGCAAAGAAGGAAGTGGAATGCATATATTTGTGTGTGTAATGAATTCATACAATTGATAATTCTTTTGGTACATGTTATATGCAAATATTTTTGTTATGCATAAAATAACATCTAAAATTATTAGCGTTGTCAAATATTTTATAATACCTTCAATTTTGTTTGAATTCAAGTACCACTGACATTTATTACTTGTAGTCAATGTTGACCTTTGATATATGAGTTTTTCATGCAATACTTCATTGTAGCTTACAGATCTAAGTAAATTTTGGTAGCATAATGACATGTAAATTAACACTTTAAGAACATGAAAGAAGAATAGAAGAGAAGAGAAGAGACACCAATATACGTGGAGGAACCCCTTTCAAGTAAAAAACCCACTCCAAAGCATTGAACCAATGTTTAATCTACAACAACAACCATGTTACAATACACTTGAAGTCTCAAAGCCTGAATATGGAGATTTACATCTTGCTCCTCTGGAGGAAAACTGACAACATAACTGTTACACATATGGTTCATAGTGTTGTCATTGATGTCAACAATGTCACTAGGTTGTCATTGATGTCAACACTATCATGGTGGTGTAATGGTGTTCGTGGTTGGATGTTATGTCCCATCCAGCAAGAGAAGAAGAGCAAGAGAAGAAGATATAGTGAGAAGAAGAGCAAGAGAAGAAGATACATCTCATGGTTAGATGTCATGTCCCATCCAGCAAGAAAAGAGAGAAGATACAGTTCATATTAAGATGGGAATTAGAAGCACAAAGATGATTAAATGTGTTGCTAATGCTACTGATGGCCTGTAGTATATATGATCCAAGTTCCATGATGATTGCATTACTGGAAAAGTGTTTTGTTGTTGATTGTTTTAAGACAGTGTCACTTCTATGAAGATGTTCTATACAGGACAATGGAATGCTCTGCATTCCTCCACATTTGTAGATATGGCCATGTAGTTTTGGAATTGTGTTCAAGATGTAGTGAATGTGATAATTCCAATTTTTTTAGATCATTTGTCCTTATGCTGTGAAAGTTAAGCATGATAGAGTACCGACATGTATTTTGGTAGAGTAAGCTAGTGATGAAGGCCTGTTGGAATGCTCTGCATTCCTCTGCAAATGAGTGATTTCCTTTGCTGTTTTGAGGAGATGTTTATAGACATGTATTACATGCTTCCTTTCAGTTTCAAGGTCCTCGGTGATTTCCAGCTCATTTTTTCAAATGACAACATGTTGTAGTGTGTTTCAGATGACAGATTGTTCCCAGAGTTCATGTTTGAAGATGTGTGGCTCAATTCTCTAATGTGCGGTGACACATGAGTGTTTGGAGATGTTGTATGAGTCATGTGGACTCATCTAGAAAAGTTTCACGAAGATATTTCTTGTTTCCAGTACCGCACAAAGCTTTCAAGTTGATATGGTCATTATACTTCAGGTCTTCATGTGTTTTACTTAAATCTATCGTATTTTAAAATGAGCAGAGTGTGCAGATGTAATTCCTTGGTGTTTGAAGTTGTGAAGGATGTTTTGGACCTGGTTAAGCAAGTGTTAGTGTCCACAAGGCATGGATCTTCTACTGGTGTAACGTGTGGTTTCACTTAGGACCTATCTTCTACACATTACATATTGTATGTTATCTGGCCAACTTGTAAATGTATTTTTCATGTTGTATCTGGATGACAAGCAATGTAATCAATGTAATATCATGTATAAATAGTGAATCAAATTGAGTGAGGAGAGGTGTGATTGTGATGCAAGGGCATCATCTTCCCATCAATTTTGTTTTGATTAGTTATCCTATTTTTGTTTATTTTTTGTTTTGTTTACGATGTTGGTTTGGGTGACTGGTTGTTTCTTCCATTGAATCCCTTTGGTAACTATCACTATGAAAAAGATAGAGACAATTTTGATTAGGGAAAGTTATGCTACGGGATTGGCCTCATGTCGCCAGGGGAGAGAGCAGTTATGTAACCGACGAAAGGGAGAAGTCAATAGTTCATGTCCTGCCGCCTCTAGTGGACGGTTTTGTTCTGGTCACCCAGAAGGGAAGAAGTGGAAAACTACCATAAATGTCCAAGAGGAAGAATAGTTAAGGAAAAAAATGACCCCCGAGCAGTGAATGGGAAGAACTCAGAGAAGATGAGAGGGCATAGGCATGTGAGGAAGAATCATAGCAAAAGAAGATATTAAGAAGGAGATCAACTGTGTGTGGAGGGAGGAGGACTCGGGCTGGGTGTTTGAAGCCCATGAAAAATATTTACTGATAAAACTAAACAGCTTTGAAAACATAAAAGAAAACATGCAAATCAAGAGTCAACACATAACACCAGTATTTTTACGTAGAAAACCCTAAAATAGGGAAAATTCACAGTGAGGATTATCTCACAATATAATATGCTCACTGCAAAAAGTATTACAAATTTGTTTTAGGGTTTCAACCCAAGGAAGCTACTACTCCCTAATTTACAACTTTGATTTAGGGTTATAACACAAGGAAACTACTACTCCCTAAAGGTTCAACTCACTGCTATTATAATGATAGTATAAATATAAGGACTACTAGGAATAATGCATCTGTTGCATGTTGATGGTGTAGTATGTTGTTTCTGCTCAATATCTCTCTTTAAACTAAATCTTTGCATTTCATATCTACTCTACTATATTCATATCCACATTAATTTCTTTTCAAATGAATTATATCTTCTATATATATATCCTCTACAACACCTTGAAACTTTGATTAGGTCAGCATCCAGAGTAGTATAGAGTATAACGTGTAGATTATCACTAGTTGGCCATAACACATGAAAAATGATAGTAAAGTTTGTTGCCGACCTGAGGGCATTGTGAAAAACATTAGGACACATCATTCCATACCTTCCATACTTGGAGAAATTAGTCAAAAGCCTTTGCATGCACTGGGTACTTAACCAGTTGGCTCATACTACTTAACATTGTCCACTGTTCATCTTTCAACTGCAAGGGACAAGCCAAAACCATAATGCGGACCAAGGATTCAATCATACACCAGCTCAAAAACATCCATGCACCTTCCCAGAGAAGTATCATGCTAAGTTATGCATTCACAAGATAAGAAATGTATCAGTCTATAGAGAACAGAGTCTTCTGAACCTTATGTAATTCTTCTCAACCCAAAATATGAAGTTGCAGTGAAGTATATAGTGCCTAAAACCTTTTGTAAATTATCAAAGATATCAACTTATGCAACTCAATAGATCTGCACAACCTTTTATGGAGCTTCTGGAGAGATTTAGAGCTAACTTAAGTATTTGCAACTCCGGAGGATAGTCATACTTGAATTCTACTTGCAGATAAGAATACTTGATGCAGTACCAGAGAATAAATAATATCTACATACATGGATCATACCTAATGTATTATGGACCATGGAGAACCTCCACAAGCTCTGATGATAGAATTGTATATGTTTCACTTTCTGTAGAACTTAACTTGTTCACTTAGGCTCTGGAATACAGTGTGATACCTTTGTCACTTGAGTACTACCTTTGTGGACCACTAAAACACTTGAGACTTCATTAAAGCATGTAACATACTAATCTTAGTCATTCCTTAGAGCCACATGACAAATATATCTCTTCCAAAGGAATGCAAAGAATTACATTGTCCCTTAATATTGCTCTGCTCTGTCTCAGTGATGGCTGATGAACTATCCCTTGTAACTCTTCATGTTGAAGGAATGAGAGACAAAAACCTCAAGGATACAACATTTCCATATATATCAGAAACTATCATTAGAATGGATGGCCAAATATTGCTTTGTGGAGAAATGCGGACCAATTCAAGTCAACTCTGCCTTAAAATGTGCACTGTGAATGCCTTAGGAACTTTTCAATTTCTTACCCTTGAGTGCGGTACTCCCAATTGATGAGATGTGTATGTGTGTATGCAGGAATCATTCTAGGATGTAAGTGTTTGCCTCCACATCATGTTCAAACCTAAAATTGATCCATACTTAGATTATTTTCCTTACTCCTAGACTGGTCTATCTTAACCATCTTGTCTCTAAGTTTGTCTGCACATTTCCATCTGTTATGTTGACATCAATGAAAACATACATTGCCAACAATCTCCCCCTTTGTCATTGATGGAAACATATGCTCCCCCTTAGACTCTCTCCCCCTTTTACATCAAGGACAAAGGGATTGATAACCTTTGTATCAATCCAACACTATATGTACTCCCCCTTACAAAAAGATATCTAAAATGTGCTCCCCCTAACTGTATGATTTAGTTACAAAATTGTACCTTTGACACCCAAAATGGTACTACCACTTTACTTATTATCTCCGCAATACTATTTACATCAAAATTGTTCTAACAACTTACTTGGATGGAAGAGTAGCTCTATATATTACCCTAAGTTTTTGAACAGTTGAGGCCCAGATACTACATTCTAAGGCAAGCAATTGAGTCTGACACTCACACTGTATGCACATTTCCTCTGCTTCCTCTATATTCCTTGGGGTCTTCATCTTTTGGTCTGTCTTTTATGCTTCCCCCAACATTCCGGTCATTGATGCAAGTCTCAAGTTCACTGCCTCTCTCAATTGACTAAATTTATAGTTTCTCTTTGATCCTATAGTTGAGACATTTGTACATGCAGGCTTTCAACTTGTGCCCTTGTGGCACCCATCTTGTCTTTTGACAAGTCATAAGTTTCTACTAACTTAGTCAATTGTGACTCAATAGAGTCAATTGTGAGTCATAATATATTTGAAAGATACGATTAATGTAATTGTCAAGATAATTTTTTATAATTATGCTCCCACTAAGTTATTTGTAATGTGGTTTTATTATAGCAAGGTGTCTATTAGTGAGATCATACATATATTATTAGTACTTGTATTCAGTAGTATTATTGTGATCAAAATCATTTAACTAATGATTAATAGTTATGTTTATGTTAGAATTTTTTGCACTTATAATTTATGTTTTTTTATAAATTAGAGATGTAATTTTTTAAAATAAAAATGTTTCAAAAAATATTTATCAATCATTTAATTGGTTTCTATATTTTAAGTGTAATTTTGATTGGCTTATATTTGAATGACATATTACATTTACAAGTTTACAACCCTACCTTCCAATGTTAATTTTTTTTAATTGAATAATATTCATTTTTAAAACAATTGATTAATGGAACTACGTGGTTTTTAAAGATTTGTCTCTTGCTTAAATGAATTTCATTTTTTATTATATTTTTTAACCAATAGATTTTTATAAAACTTAATTTTTGAGATGATATCAATATACAATATATTTGAAATTAATAGTTGATAATAATTATAAACATTTTTTTCATTTTATTTAATTATTTTATGGTTTATCTTATTTTCTACCCATCTTCCACATTATATAATTAATAATCATAAACATCTTTTTTATTTTATTTAATTATTTTATGGTTTACTCTATTTTCCACCCATCTTCTACTCATTATAGATAATTTAAAAGGAAAAAAACAACTCATTAATATTATTGTATTTATGTCCACCTTTAATATCTCTATGGGATAAGATATAGACTCAAAGTTAATGTATGGCTAAGAAAACATTTTCAAAAATACTCATTTCTTAAGAATCTTTTATTAATAGACCACTTATTTATGACCAACATGAGTTGACAACAACTTTAAATATAGAAATTTTTCTAGTCCACCTTCATTTTTTAATATAATTTTCTACTAATACATTTTTATAAATTAATTTATCTGATATGAGATCAAAATACAATATATTTGATCTTAATAATTGATAATAATCATAAACATCTTTTTTATTTTACTTAATTATTGTTATAGTTTAGTCTATTTTCTACTCATCTTCCATTATTATAAATAACTTGAAAGAATACAAAAATCTAGTAATATTATTATATTTAAGTTCTCCTCTAGGATAAGACATAGTCATAACACAATTGACCTTAATATTGTTGTATTTATGTTTTCTAATATTTTAAATAGAAATTTCACACTCACCACTTCATTTATATGAAAAAATTAGAAAGCATCTTTCATTTTTATATACAATTTTTAGGTAATATACCACTTATTTATCATCAACTTGACTTCACAACAACTTTAAATGTAGAAATTCCATTCCACCTTCATTTTTTAATTTAATTTTCTAAATCATCCAACCCAACATTTGTAATTAATATCAACTATTCGGAGATCAAGAAGTAGGAATAGGAGGAGAAAAGGAGGTATCACCTTGGCCTCAAGAAGATCCCGTATCTTCCATTCGGTAGGATCAACACCGATCTTTGCCCAAAAAGGATGTTGAAACATGATAGAAAGCACACAATTTCTTTTCAAAATGGTGAGAATAAGACAACATTAAAAGAAAATATTAAAAGATGCAATGCAAAAGGTTTTTTGATTTGTTAAAAAAATTAATAGTCAAGACTTAGTTCATGGTGGAAGAGACTTGGAGTAAAGTCCTCCACGATTGAGGGGTCTTGGAGTCATCCCCAACCTAGGGAAGAGGTAAGGATGAGGTTGAGTGTTTGACTCAGTCATCCTCTCCCTCTCATGCCTCCAATTTCGTCACTTTACTTCAAGGTGAAGTTAAAGTGACCAAATGGAGGTTTACCTTGGGTTACCCAAGCCAAAAAGGTCCCTAGACCCAAGGGGTACAACCCAGGGTCAAGTTTAGCTCATTTTGAGAACCAAGGGTTAAGTTAAAGCACATGAAAAGGGGTCTCAAAATTTAAAATTTTAAAAAAATGAAATTCAAAAGACAATATTCTTGCAACACCAATTAGAATTCAAAATAAAAGAGGGGTAGACTTAACCCGACTAACAACATGCAATCAACATTACAGAATTTTATCATGCACAGAGTTGATCTTGGTTCCTCATGGAACAAGATCGACTTCAAAGGGATAACAACATCGTGTGTGGGATGATCTCCAATTTCTGTGGCTTGTTAGAAATACCTGTGCACTCAATTGAAAAGTTAATTCCACATATATATAATGGTCGAAGCAAATTGAAACATACACTCGCATAAAATATCACAAGTTCATATAAGCATAAAGGAAATCACATTACAATTAGATTCTAAATTCTACATTTCAAACATCCATTCCAAAGATTGAATCACAAAACAAATTTCTAACTAACATCACCCAATTAGTTTTCCCATAACATCATAATATAAACCATTTATCTAACATCATCAGTAAAGCAATATCCAGGTCTAAACACATCGTAAACATACTAAGCATAACAATCCACATACAACATAAAGTCTAATAGTTCAGGAACTCGGGATCAACAGTCCCACAAGTCTAAATGTATCATCAACAGTAAAATAATAGTCAAATGTATGGGAATGAAAAAAGTAAGCCTCACAAAGGTTAAAAGTATAGAAGATCAAATTAAAGGTCCACTCATAACCCTATATAGGATTAAATTAAAGGTACACTTATCATTGTATGTGTGAAACTCAATTGTTCTATGGACACATTAAAAAGAAATGTGTAAAGTAAAAATTATAAAACTTAATCATGCTTAAATCACCCAACAATTACGTACACATATTTGGTTAATTTGCAAGTGGTACAATTGTACTAAATGTAAAAGCCAAGCATCCAATAGTACTTTTAACTTTTAAGTGCACATGTTCCACTTAACCATCACTCTCCTTAAATATCATCCACTTCAACGGTCAAACAGTCAATAGAAATTTTACACATCCACAATAAAAAGTGGTAAATATTTGTCCAATTTTTATTGGCCAAAACTAACTTTTGATGGATGATGATTAAGAATAGCCCTTAAGCATGGTATACCTCACCCTTTAGTTTTGAATAAATTTTTTTTACCTTATTTTTGGAGCGTGTGACAAAGTCCTTAGTGTCAAGGATCTCGTATGTGACAGGGTTGAGCTTTGTATTGGGCTGCAGCCATTGGTCAATGGAATGCGATTCTGTCTCGCGGTTCTCAACAAGCGTGGCGGAAGGAATCAAATGTCCTGCCGCTTTCTCGTCTTTCCCCCATGCTAAGGGCAACATGCCCCTTATGCTGTGCTGCGCCGCCTTATCCGCAACATGCCCTGCTCCAACGAAGCGCATAAGCTTCTGACTGTCAAAATATCCCTTGTATCCACAGCATATACGGTCATGGGGATTGATATACAGAGTGGGAACCCACGGGCCAAGACTGGAAAAGGCCTCTTCGTTTTCGTCCGGAAGCTGATGGGCTATCCAGGCAGCGAACACGTGCCGAGTAATGTGAAGCGCCTTGTTTGCTACCTTATGCTTAATGAGCTCCGCAGCAGATACAAAAGGCGGATTGAAGAGATGGGTTTCTAAGTAACGCCCATTTTCCAATACAAATTTCCTTCCCACTAACAATCCGTATGCCGCACCAAGAGAATGCCCGGCAATCCACACGTTGTCGGCACCGATGTATCTTTCTACGGCTTGGCAGGCGGTCAAAAACCGGTGTCTTCGTTCATCGAGGGTGTTGAACAAGATGCGTAAATCATCGGAGATATCTTCTCGCATGGAATCACATTTGAGGACTGTTCCTCTCAAGGCCACTACGATTTGGGGCGCTTGCGCCGGCCGGGAGCGGCCTCCAGCAGCTTCCTGGTTCCATTTAAAGACGGCTCCGAAAATGGTACGGTCGGCTGGGTTTATCAGAGTTTCGATGCGCTCATGGAAATTGAACCTGGTCCACCTGTCGGAGACATTCGCAAAAAAAATTCCACGGCGTTGTTTTTCCAATTCATATACGCTCTTTACCAGATTCGCTGCTGCGCATCCTCTGTAAAGCAAATCGGACCTGATAATGGCAAACCAAAAATACGTGAAAAAGCCAACCCATTAAAATACATAGATACTAACTGAGTCGTTTCTTACCAGTCCTCGTCTTGCCGCGAACCACCACTCCCCATGTTGCCTTTGCAGCTTTTCTAACAACACGGCAAATTGCAATATTCGGGATTTGTATTTAAGAAGTATATTTTCTTACTTGAAAGTTGAAATGACCATCATTTCATCGGCTTTCCTCGAAATGACCATATTTTCTTAGTTTTGATGTGGTGTCTTTGTTTACCAAAGTCCCTATCTTTGACTCTTTAGAGCTTATCAGACGTAAAACTAATGATGAGATTGCTTCTCTGGTTGAATTATGTCTGCGATCCACATTCTTCACTTTCCAAGATGTGGTCTATGAGCAATCTGATGGAGTTGCCATGGGCTCGCCCTTGTCCCCCGTTGTCGCTAACCTATATATGGAACACTTTGAGAATTTAGCCCTTAACACCTTCCCCCTCAAACCAAGGTGGTGGAAACGGTATGTGGATGATACCAACATATGTTGGCCTCATGGTCATGAGAATTTAGAGCTATTCCACACTCACCTTAACAATTTGGTGGATTGCATTCAATTCACTAAGGAGCTCGAGATTGACAACCAACTCCCTTTCTTGGACGTTCTCATCACGAGAAAAATGGACGGCTCCCTAGCTCGTAGTGTCTATAGAAAATCTACCCACACAGACCTCTACCTACACGCTTCCTCCCACCACCATCCTGCACAAAAAGCAGGGGTCCTTAAGACGCTTGCTACTCGCGCCTTCCGCATTTGTGATAAGGAGCACATTGACCTTGAGCTTGCCCACCTCTCTCGGGTTTTTAAGCTCAATGGTTACCGCAATAAATGTATCTCTCGAGCCTTTAACCTTGCCAAAAGCCAAGTTAATCCCAAACCCAAGCCTATTGATGCCAATGCTCCTTGGGTGGCCACCCTCCCCTACATAGAGGGCCTCTCACATAAAATCTCGAAAATCTTACGCAAGAAAGGCCTCTTATGTGCCTTCAAACCGGTCTCCACCCTCAGGACACTGATCCCTTCTATCAAAGATCCCAGAAATAATCTAATCAATTCCGGGGTCTACAAAATCGTTTGCTCTTGTGGGACACCATACATTGGTGAAACAGGTCGATCCATCCACACGAGGATCAAAGAACACAGCGCAGACATCCGTCATGATCGCATCTCCAAATCTGCCCTAGCCGAACACTCGTTCAACACCAAGCACCACATCTGTCTGGAACACACCCAAGTCCTGACCAAAGAAGATTGTTTTTTCAAAAGGAAACTCCAAGAAGCCATCTTCATCAAAAGTCACCCTTCCAATATCAATCGTGATGAAGGGTGGCATCTCAGCCCCACCTGGCAACCTCTTCTGAACTCACTCCAATTACACACCCATCCCACTTGATTTGCCCTCTCTCTGCCCATCCTTTCTACCTACCCCTCCTCCCCCTTATCCTTTCCTCCTCCTCCTCATCCACACACGCTTTTGTCCTTACTCTCTTCTTCTTGACCCCTCACTCCCGCCCCTGGTTTCTCTCTTTTCTCCCCTCTCCTCCTCCCCATCTTTCTCCCGCTCTCTCCCCACCTGTTTGGTCTTCGTCTTCGGCCATCTTTTTTTGCTGGATTATTGATACTTCTGTACCATACTTCTTTTTATTTTTCTGGTTTTTATGTTTTGTTCTTGCACTTTTTGTTTGGGATTTATGTGTGTGCACGCTTAGTGCATATTTATATGATATAAACCTTTCTATAGATCTATTTCATTTCACTTTTTGTTTGGTATTTATGTGTGTGCACGTTTGGTGCATATTTATATGATATAAACCTTTCTATAGACCTATTTCATTTCACTACTTATCTCTCTTTTCACTCTCCTTTTTCATGTCTAACATATATTTCTATCACCATATTTTTATATCTATCTATCCTATCAACCCCCTTTTTCAATACATTTAGATATTTTCTCGTTTCCTTATTAATATATTGTTATATATCATTATATACTTTTAGGTTTCTCTTTTATCTCATTCCTATATTAATTTTATATATGGTTATATCTTTCTATTACCATATTATATCTATCTTTCCTATTACCCCTTTTTTAATATATTTTTTAATATATTTTTTAAATATATTTATATATTTTCTCGTTTCCTTATCAATATATTGTTTTATATTATTATATATGTTCGGGTTTCTAATTTATTACATTCCCATATTAATATGATAGATTAGTTATATATTTTTATTGCTATTTCATTATATTTATTTATTATTTTTAATAGTTTGAGTTTCTCTTTTTTCTATTTTTTACAAATAGTAATATATTTATAATACTTGTTGCATGCATACTAGATACACCTACTTATCTATTTATTTCTTTTACAGCATATGGTCATGTTCTTGTCTCACGCTTATTGCCCTTGTTGCTCGTGTCTCTTATTTCCTTAGTCTTAGCTTTCACTCTTATCCCTTTTTAACTTTTGTTATCTCTTGTTGTGCTTCAACACTACCCCCTTGGTGCTCATTTTATTTCCTTTTTCTCACCTCACCCATTGCCCTTGGTTTTCCGTTCCCCTCTCCCCCTCTACTTCCTTTATAAGGCTCAAGTCTGCTATCTATATTTCTCAACACTCCTCTTCCTGATGATGGATCATTGAGTATGATCCGAAACGTTGATTCAAAAACATACACAGTGAAATCCAGAAGCAGAATGCATACTTTATCATGGACTGTGGAAAACTCATGCCTTCTATCGAAATGACTTTGTCATTTCATCTTTTAATTTTGAACATCTAGAATTTAGCGTCTGACTTCAAACGACTTAATCATTTGTCATCTAGAACATTCTACCATATGACAACAAAAAAAAATTGAAATTATAATAATAAAGATGATAAAGCAAAAAGGGATCACTTGTAGTTCATGTTATTAGGGTAAACCGTAAAGGTATTGTTATTATGTGATACGTTTTAGTTTTTACTAGGGTAAGAATATTATAACAATCGGATTCAAACAAAGAACTAAACACAATTAATTAATTAATTATATGATGTTATTTTTCTTTTAACTAAAATTTTATAAAAGGAAAGTTTAATTTTTAATTAACTTTTTTTTTTCAATCAAATAACTTCTTTTACCGTTTTCGTCTGTTCAATTTGACTTTGCTCATTGTGAGACCCACAATAAATAAAACAAACAAATGTGGACATGTAATAATTTATCTTCCCACATCACTGCAAAGTCGTTGCTGGGTTGGTAAGGCGATTGATGATGTCAAAGATAGAACAGGATAAAACTTGGGTAAGGCAGAATTTGCGCACATTTTTGTTCTTTTATCATTTTCAATCACTCCATCTCACATTTTTTAATCTTGTCAGTATTTATACTAAGCTGGCTTACATATATTTTTAAAACCCTGATTATCGATTAAGTATGCCAACGAATATTGTAATCCACCATTACTTCAATACTTAGACACGTGGCAAATATATGATGGTGAATACACATGTTTGAGCGTCTGCACATGTCACATGCATTGATTGAGTGTAAAGGAAGTTACGAGTTTCATAACATTAAGTATAAAATATATTAAGTACAAAATAAAATGAATTTTATAAATAAAAAGTCTTATGTAGTAGTTAGTATTTGCCTAAAAATATTGTAATACTAGCACTTATATCGAAAGGAGGTGCAATGCTTATGATGGTTATGCTGATTACAATTTATATAGAATGTTCTATAAATTTGGAAGTAGTATTGGAGGAAGAGAGAAACATAGCATTTTATAAAAGGTCTATAATTGCATTCATAAGTGATCTATTAAAAAATTGTTAGAACATCAAAAGTAGTTGCTAATCAATCTTCAATAAAAGTTTATTCACTTGCTAATCTAAGATAAAGTCTCATAAATAAATAAATAAATACATTTGAAAAATCGATGAACATTGACAATACATGGATCATTTATAGGTCTCGACACAACATTAGCTAGTGAGTCTTGACATGGTGCCCATCAACATTTTGATCTTTGATTTTTGTTGAGTCTTGACATGATGCCCATCAACATTTTGATTTTTGTTGAGTATAGATGTTGATACTTTAGACTTTAATGATCTATACATTAGAATTGGGGATAGTGAACATCAACAAGATGGTTCTACATGATCAAGTAATATAGAATTAGAGTAGAGAAGGAAGTGGAATGCATATATTTGTGTGTGTAATGAATTCATGTAATTGACAATTCTTTCGATACATGTTACATGCAAACATTTTTGTTATGCATAAAATAACATCTAAAATTATTAGCATTGTCAAATATTTTATAATACCTTCAATTTTGTTTGAATTCAAGTACCACTAACATTTATTACTTGTAGTCAATGTTGACTTTTGATAGATGAGTTTTTCATGCAATACTTTGTTGTAATTCATTTCACTCATATGCATTGGAGTAAGATGTTATAAAACTTTGTAGCTCATTTTAATACAAAGCTATATAGTGTGTGTAAGGGAAAAAGAACCCAGTATGCACCTTCCAGTAACCTATATTTTTCTTAATCAAAT
Organism: Cunninghamia lanceolata; assembly: GCA_027924645.1. NCBI lineage: Eukaryota > Viridiplantae > Streptophyta > Pinopsida > Cupressales > Cupressaceae > Cunninghamia > Cunninghamia lanceolata. The sequence continues at coordinate 6,647,962 of BSBN01000828.1, forward strand.
ATTCAATAACTTGAGACAAGCACATACTACTATGCCCTCAAAGTAGAAACAAACATAGTTGATTTCCTATCACATTAACCATTAGAGGAAAGACAATGTAGCTTACAGATCTAAGTAAATTTTGGTAGCATAACAACACGTAGTCAGGCCAGAAGCTCACATAATAAAAAAATAGCATAACAACATGTAAATTAACATTTTAAGAACATGAAAGAAGAAGAATAGAAGAAAGACATAAGAGAAGAGAAGAGACACCAATATATGTGGGGGAAACCCTTTCAAGTAAAAAACCCACTCCAAAGCATTGAACCAATGTATTAATCTTCAACAACAACCATGTTACAATACACTTGAAGTCTCAAAGCCTTAACATGGAGATTTACATGTTGCTTCATTGATGTCAACACTATCATGGTGGTGTGATGGTGTTCATGGTTGGATGTTATGTCCCATCCAACAAGAGAAGAAGAGCAAGAGAAGAAGATACAACTTATGGTTGGATGTCATGTCCCATCCAGCAAGAAAAAAGAGAAGATATAGTTCATATTAAGATGGGAATTAGAAGCACAAAGATGATTAAATTTGTTGTTGATGCTACTGATGCTCTGTAGTATATATGATCAAAGTTCCATGATGATTGCATTACTGGAAGAGTGTTTTGTTGTTGATTGTTTGAAGACAGTGTCACTTCTATGAAGATGTTCTGTACAGGACAATCGAATGCTTTGCATTCCTCCGCATTTACAAATATGGCCATGCAGTTTTGGAATTGTGTTCAAGATGCAGTGAAGGTGATAATTCTAATTTTTTTAGATCATTTGTCCTTCCACTGTGAAAGTTAAGCATGATAGAGTACTGACATGTGTTTTGGAAAAGTAAGCTAGTGATGAAGGCCTGTTGGAATGCTCCACATTCCTCTGCAAATGAGTGATTTCCTTTGTGGTTTTGAGGAGATGTTTATGGATGTGTATTACATGCTTCCTTTCAGTTTCAAGCTGCTCGGTGGTCTGCAGCTTAGTTTTTCAAATGACAACATGTTGTAGTGTGTTCCAGATGACAGATTGTTCCTAGAGTTCATATTTGAAGATGTGTGGCTCAATTCTCTAATGTGCGGTGGTAAAGGAGTGTTTGGATATGTTGTATGAGTCATGTGGACTCATCTAGAAAAGGTTTAGGAAGATATTTCTTGTTTCCAATATCGCACAAGGTTTTCAAGTTGATATGGTCGTTATACTTCAAGTCTTCGTGTGTTTTGCTTAAAGTTGTCCTATTTTAAAAAGAGCGGAGTGTGCAGATGTAATTCCTTGGTGTTTGAAGTTGTGAAGGATGTTTTGGATCTGGTTAAGCAAGTGTTGGTGTCCACAAGGCATGGATCTTTTGCTGGTGTAATGTGTGGCTTCACTTAGTACCTATCTTCTACATGTTTCATATTGTATGTTATCTGGCCAATTTGTAATTGTATTTTTCATGTTGTATCTGGCTAACAAACAATGTAATCAATGTAATATCATATATAAATAGTGAATCAAATTGAGTGAGGAGAGGTGTGATTGTGATGTAGGGGCATCGCCTTCCCATCAATTTTGTCTTGATTAGTTATCATGTTTTTGTTTGTTTTTTGTTTTGTTTACGGCGTTGGTTTGGGGGACTAGTTGTTTGTTCTATTGAATCCCTTTGGTAACTATCACTATCAAAAAGATTGAGACAATTTTGATTGGGGAAAGGTATGTTATGGGATTCACTTCCTGTCACCAGGGAAGAGAGCAGTTGTGTAACCTGTCGAAAGGGGGAAGTTAGTAGTTCATGCCATGTCGCCTCCAGTGGACAGTTTTGTTTTGGTTGCCCAGAAGGGAAGAAGTGGCAAACTACCATAAATGTCCAAGAGGAAGAATAGTTAAGGAAAAAAATGATCCCCGAGTAGTGAAGGGGAAGAATGTAGGGAAGATGAGAGGGCATAGGCATGCGAGGGAAAATCATAGAAGAAGAAGATATTAAGAAGGAGATCGACTGTGTGAGAAGGGAGGAGGACTCAGGCTAGGTGTTTGAAGTCCAAGAAAAACCATACTCCATAAAGACTAATCTATCACTGTGAAATCTTTGTATGCATGACTGATCTGGCTGAGTGTTGAAAAAGAAGATTTCTGTTAAACAAAAGTTCTTGAGTTGAATTCCAAATCATTGAGTGTTGAGTTATTTTCATCAAACTATATTCCATTCTAGATATAGTTGTCACTAAATTTCATTCAAATCTATGTTCTTGTAAAAGTTTCCTGTTAAGGTTGCCATCATATTTGGTATCAGAGCTTAAGAAGTTGGGATTTTGTGGAGTGGGCAGAATGCCATCGAGAAGGATGAGAGGAAGAGGTGCTTGAGGTGGAGGCTGAAGAGGCCATGATGAAGGGATTTTTGTAATGCTACAAAACTTGTTAGTGTGAATGGAAGCCATAGAGAGGGAACAAAGAAGAGGAACAACAATAGATGATATTAGTGAAGTTGTTGAGGAAGAGCTGTTACAAGATGATGAAGAAATTCAGGGAGAACCTGAAAGAATTAAAGAGAAATTGTTGAGGACAGTTATGATTGTGGGAGCCAAATCTAAAATTAAGGTTCCTACGTATTCTAGGAGTTTAAATGGTGAAGAACTCATTGACTGGATCAATGATATGGACAAATATTTTGAGTATGAAGGAGTTGCAGAAGAAAGGAAGGTTAAGTTCTCCTATACAAGGATCAAAGGCCATGCTGCTATGTGGTGGGACTATGTCCCATCTAAGAGACAAAATAAGAATAAAGAGAAGATTACCTCTTGGGATAGAATGATTGCTAAGTTGAAGGCTAAGTTCCTTCTGGGAGACTACCAAACTAATCTTTTTAAAAGATTGTAGAATCTTAAGCAAAAGGACATAATAGTAAAGGAATATACGTAAGAATTTTACAAGTTGGTGATTCGGTCAAGCCATAGTGAAGAAGATTTAGAGAAGGTAGCAAGATATTTGAATGGTTTGAAACATAGTTTGCAAGATGAGTTGAGTCTAGTATCCCCTAGAACTTTTGAGGAGGCATATCAACTTGCCATAAAGGTAGAAAAGAAGATTTTGAGAAAGAAAAATCAACAAGGAAGGAAGAGAGGATGAGGTTATAGAGGAAGAAGATAGCAGGATGGAAGAGGACAACAACAACACCATGAAGAAGTGGATGGAAGTTCAAGTGGGATAGCCAATCAAGAAAGAGGTGGATTTTAAAATAAAGGAGGTAGATCATATGGAAGAGGGGGTTTTCAAGGAAGATGAAGAGGCTTTGTCGATAAGTGTTTCAAACTAATATGTTAGTCATAAGAGTTGGGAGTGTCTTGAGTTCTCACAAGGAAGCCATCTAAGGACTGAGAGAAGCAATCAGATTATACAATCAGATCAAGAGAGTGTCGGGTCACCTGCTCATCACCAAGAAGAACCAAAATTTGGAGAGTCCTTGTTGTTCAAAAGAGTATTGTTAAAGCCACCTAAGAAGAACAAAGAATTGGTGCAAAGGAGAGCTTTGTTCAAGACAAAATGTAAGAATAAAGGTAAGTGCTGCAAATTGATTATAGATAGTGGGAGTACGAATAATTTAGTGGCTGCTGAAAAGGTAGATAAATTGGGTCTTAAGAGAATTAAACATCCTACACCTTATAAAGTTTCTTGGCTACATAAAGGGCATCAATTGTTGGTCAATGAACATGATTTGGTTAAATTTCAAATTGGTAGTTATAAGGATAGTGTTGTATATGATATCATGCCCATGGATGTGTGTCACATGTTGCTTGGTAGACCTTGACAATTTGATAGGAAAGATGTACATAATGGAAGAGATAATACTTACACTTTTGAGAATGATGGATTCAAGCATACATTGTTGCCTATGCAAGATCAAGAAGAGGATAGTAGTAGTAGTAGTAGCAACAATAAGATAATGATGGTAAGTGGAAAATAGTTTTTACATGAGATGAAAAATGAAGAGATAGGATTTTCTTTGGTAATTAAACCCACAACTGTGCTTACCTCTACAAAACTAGATGATTTGCCTAATGAAGTACAAGATATTTTGAAAGAGCATTTGGACATTATAGCAGTTGATTTGCCTAATGAGTTATCTCCCATGAGGAGTATTAATCATCATATGGATTTGATACATGGGGCTAGTCTTCCAAACAAGGCTACCTATAGATTGACTCCTAAAGAGAATGAGGAGATTAGAAAACAAGTGGAAGAGTTACTCAAGAAGGGTTTGATAAGAGAGAGTCTTAGCCCTTGTGCAGTCCCTACAATCCTAGTACCTAAGAAAGGAGGTGAATGGAGAATGTGCATGGATTCTAGATCCATAAATAAGATAACTATTAGATATAGATTTCTAATTCCAAGGATTGAAGATTTGATGGATTGTTTAAGTGGTTCAATCTATTTTTCAAAGATAGCTATGAAAATTTGTTATCATCAAATTAGGATCAAACCTGGAGATGAGTGGAAAACAACATTTAAAACTAATGATAGACTTTATGAATGGCTAGTTATGCCTTTTGGGCTTTCTAATTGTCATGCCCACATTTGCCATGTGGTCATGACACGATAACCACATGTCATGTCCACATTTGTCATGTGGTTATGACATGAATTATCAAAAAAAATTTCCACCTGACTCTAAAACCCCCTCGCCAACAATGTGCGCACTCGGTGACACATGCACGTAACATGGTTGTATTCACAACACACATTAAGCGCATTGCACAAGGCCGAGGAAGTTAATCACGATGCGAGATGATGAAAAACTCCTTTTGAAGTCCCTATGATAATGACAACTAAGGGGGTGTGCATCATAAGAAGCATCGCTAATAGGGGTAGTTTTCGTCCCAGAACCAACCCTAGGGTTTCCTAAGAGAAGGTGGTACAATTTTGACCTAAGTCAAAACCTAACCCTAGAAAAGATATCAACTTAAAGTAATATTATAAGGTAGAAACTAACATGATAAGGCTAGATGAACTTGAATAACCATTTAAAATCTACTCAAAATAATTTAACAAGATTACAAGCCTTTAATTAAAAACAATTATCCGTATAATTAAATGGGGAAGTAAACTAAAGAAATAAATTAATTAATTAGTCCTTTCCTTAATCTTGAAAAGCATAACAAGAATAAGGGTAAATTTTCCCTAAAAAATTTTAACAACATAATGCCACCATGCTAACTATGAAAGGGATAAAAAAAACTAAAATAAATTTTAACTGTAGATCTTTTTGCAAAAATTTAAAAAATGAATTGAATAAAGTAACTATATCAATAGATCCGACTATAGGATTTAAACATTTAAACTAAATCAATTTTGACAGATATATCAAGTATAGAACTTGAATAAATTAACTTACAAAGATAAATAAATACCACCAAAATTTCAACATTAAATCACACTTTCACACTAAGAGGGATTAAAGAAATAAACAAGGGGTTAAAGGTTTAAACAACCCCTAAAACCTACAGCATCAAAAAGCCCTAAATTTTTTTTATAAAAGCATGTAAATCTCCTATTTGCTCACAAGTTTAACTTTTTGGTTTCATTAGTTTGGAGGTTGGACAAATTGCAAGGAGTGGGAAAATCCCTTCCCCAAGTGGGAAGGCATTTTCCCCAAAACTATTTTCTAACAATTGTTTATGTTTTTACATGTTTCTATTTTGTTTAAAAAAAAAACTAACCTATAGGATTAAAGTTTTGTTTTCTAAATACCTTAGTTTTCCCATGCTCTTTTATTATCTCTATGTTTGATTTCAAGTGCTCCAAGTTTTCTAGTTGATCTTATAATGTTATTTGCAAAAAAATATAAATGTATTAAAGAGCCATGAGCATGCAAATATATATATACACACACAAATAAAGAAGTAGAAACAAATATCTTTGTGTATATACATAGGACTGTGTACATACACATGCCTTTATATATACACAGTCTTTTGTATATACAGAGGGTGATTGATATATGTATATATATTTAAATGTATATAACAAACCACAAATAAATACATAGGGGCATTTTGATACATTAAAGGCACAGAGATAAAAATATGTTTTGATTGTTGTATGTGAAAAAAAACATAGTGAGCGTTTGCAGGGAGGTTGACCCATAAAAGGGGGATTGGCACCCTGTGTGGTGCCGAGACTCCATAGGGGGTTCGCGCCACCCCACAGGGGGCTGGGCCTCCCTAGCGGAGCCACCAACCATAGTCCCTGCTGCGGCGGTGGGCTTAAAGCCCACTGCCACAGCAGGGACTGTGACCAACACCCACCCAAGGCAGGAAGCCGTAGGGTTAGAGCTTCAGCCCTTCCCCACTCCCCCAACCACTACTGTTATTCCTTATTTTATTTTTTAATTTATATTTTCTTAAACATAAACCAAAAAATACAAAACCTTCCCTTTCCTTAAAAAAAACATTTTTCTATTTTATATAAAAATTAACCTAAAATCATCCTTACAAGGAAGTAAATTTAACATAGTTTTTTAAGGCATAATAAAGTAGAAACTACCCATAGCTATAAAAGTAAGGATATGAAGATATTTATTATTATTTTTTTTAATAAATGAACCATACTCTTTATTTAGCATTTAAAATATATATCTTTTATTTGAACAATAGTCTATCTTTTTAATCAATCAAATAATAGAGCATGATATTTCTTTTTCCTTTCAACAAACTTATATACATTTAATATTAAAATAGGGAGAGAGAGAGAGTAAAATATTTTTTCACACTATTTATTATTTTTCCAAAGAGTAAGATAGTGAAAACCAATATACCATACATTTATTAAAATGAACAAATATTATAACATGGGGAATTTATACGACATAGGATTCCTAAGAGAGATTTACTCTCTTGACTACAACAAAACCTTTACAAGGCTCAAGGCCAAGGCATACACATTACCTCCATTTACAAGCTCACAAAAAGTAAGGCCTTTCGCATGGCCATAACAAAACCACTAACTCCTACAACTCCTGTAATGCCCTACCATGAAACCCTAGAGAGTTAAGTTTAACCTAGCAATATAAAGGGCAATTTTTTTTTTTAAATAGAAATAATGGTAACAAAACATAACATAGTCTAATATCAACAAGTTAAACTAGCATCTCTAGGGATTACACATCTGCATTATTGAAATTAAACAATAATCAACAACATACATAGTTTATTCAAATAACTCAAACTAACAACTTGATTACATCATCAGACACATACATCAACATCTTTGCAATAATATTTACAAGTGCAGAATAGTTTATCTTACAAGAGGAATTACATAATTTCTATGATACAAAAGCTCTTTCATTCTAAATACATCAAATTACATAATGAGTTCCACTGATACACATGTCTAGATACAAATAGTACAATTATCTATCTTCACATACAAGTGCAAAAATGGAATCAAGTGAGGTACATCTTTACGCATGAACCTTGACGCCAGAGAACCAATGGAATAAAGCACAACCACCTGACCATGTGGAACCCTAAGGTCCACCCCCCGTGCTAGGAGATAACATAAGGTCCCACTAAAATAGACAATCAGGTAGATAGTAGTCTAAAAGAAACAAGGACTACACATGACTCTAATGTAATACAGGTAACTAACACAATCAACACTTCTAGAGGCCACCACATAACGAATGGGGAATAACAATTAGGGAATGCTAGAGTGCAGTAGGGAAAAGTGTAATCGCATGGTCCTAACATGGGTTATCCTGGCAGTCTCTCACCGAACATAGGCCCCCATCCTTGGGTTATCCTGGCAATCCAGATGCCGGCCCCCATCTATGGTTATCCTGGCAGTCTCTCACTAGACGCCAGCCCCATAGGGTGCCACATGTGGAACCAACATTCTTTTTGTGAGGACAAGGAAGTTGATCTTGCCAACCACGGCCTTCTCATCCCATCCTTAGCCTAAATGAGCACTACAGGCATGGGTGAGGCATTCAATTATCTTATTTAGTGTGGAAACTACCCAACCCTCTAAATTTATTATTAAGTTATCACTGGATTAAAAACTTCCAATGGGTTATCTTGACAACCACTTTGGGCACTGGCGCCACATTGAAATCCACTCCTCTCCCTACATCTAGAAGACCCTATCCATCAAGCCAGACAATTACCATCATAATGACAACTAACATATACAATGCAAGGCATTTACCTTCTTGCATACAAATCATAATCACAGGGACCAATTCTTGTGCCAAAACATAAACCAAGCTTGAACTACCATATTCTCATCATGTTGCATTTACAACACAAAATACACATCATTTCACATCACACAGAGCAAGGCATTATCTATCTTGCATTGTCCTCATAACCACATGAATAGGTACACTAAGCAATGCATTATCCATCTTGCACATGTATCATACTAACATGAATAGGAGACAATATTTCAAGAATGCATTTCATTCAACTCACATGATGCACACATAGCCAACCCCCACACAATCACACCCTCCTAGGCCTCTAGAAACAACTTCTCCAAATGACACAACACTTGACACCATTAAAAACACAATGGTTTCACATCACATTCACTCTCAAAGCACATCATAAACTAATACCCTTCAACAATATCTTTAAGGAATGTAACATTAATCCAAGCATGATCAATCATCTAACAATTATAAAGTGAATCTATCTCAATAATACAGAACTATAACTTTCTAATCACCAGTAACAGTTATAATATGATCATAAGATATAAGTATCTACGAGTATCAATATTTTAACTAATAATTCTCAAGACTTATTTTTAATTTCATTTAATTAAAATGATTGCGAACAACATGCAAATAACTCTAAGGCATACAAATTAAACACAATAATTGTTTACACTATTTACACTGATGTAGATTTCATTAATAATCAGGACAATTTTGTAAATACTATTAGACATAATTGTATAAGCAAGACTAAAAGCCCATGCTATAAATCTCTTACACTAGTTAGAATCACAAGATGCAAAACTCAAAGCTATAATAAAATAACCTTGATCTAAGGTTAGCTTGAGAGGAAAGAAATATAGAACAACAAAACATTCCTATAGATCTAACAAACAACCAAAATAAGTAGAGTTATTTAAAATTGAAAGCATATTCACCTCTATGGTAGCATAGATAAGAAGATATAATTGTTGGAACTGCTTAGGTAATTTTATTTTTTTTCCAAATGCCTCAAAAGGGATGGCATCTCATGGATATCAACGATTACAGGATCAACACAAAATGAATTTGTTGAGAAGGCTTTAGAAGCTACCAACAATGCAAAATGTAAAAGCATAGACATGGCACGTAGACTGATTGGTAGAATGCCTCAAAGGGAGTCATATGATGGAAATCAATGTGTAATAACCTAAAAATGGCACAGGTCGAATTAAGTAAATATCCTAATATTTATCTTAATTCTTATTTTCTTCTGTCAATCAAATAAATATTCAAAGTTTATTTGATTGATTCATTATCCTACAAATTAAATAAAATCATTTTATTTAATTAAAATTCCTAAATTCTTCTAATGTCTCAAATCCTAAATCCACCTCACAAAATCCACCTCATCAATCCACCTCATCAATCCACCTCATCCTTCCACATCATCCCTTCCACCTCACCATGTTGCACATATAATTAAATATTCTTAATATTTAATTAGCTAAAATCAAAAATTGAATTCTTAATTCAATGTTCCCCATTATCCTCCACTTTGAATTTTTAATTCAATTGTCATAACCCATTGTCCCCCACTCTGAATTTTTAATTTAATTGTCATAACCCATTGTCCCCCACTCTAAATTTTTAATTCAATTGTCATAACCCATTGTCCCCCACTCTGAATTTTCAATTCAATTGTCATAACTCACTATCCTCCACTTTGAATTCTTAATTCAATTGTCATAACTCACTATCCTCCACTCTAAATTTTTAATTCATCCATTATGAATTAAAGATTCACAAATAATGAGAGCCATTGATCTCATCAGTTGATCTTGACCCTCCATTCTATTTTCAGAAAATCTATAAATAGAACCCTTCTCTAAGCAATTAGGGAGACTTCTTCTGGCATCCTTACTATGCCCAAATTCCTCTAAGGAATCCTCTTCTTCTTCTTCTTCTCTTCTTCTCTCCTTCATATCGTCGTAATGTAGGAATCATCATAGCCGTTTCTACTTGTCATCTTGAGGAATCGAAGCAAGGAAGCAAGCTCCCTGAGGGCCCATCTTCATCATTCAAGATTGAGAAAGAATAGGTGACCAATGGAAGCCGCAGGGTAACAGGTTGTAAGTTTCATGCTTTAATTCATCTATTCTTGTTATTCACACATTCTATTGTTGATTGGGTTAATTCATCTTTATTGATTTATCCGATTTTCCCATTCACACTTTGGCGTCCACCGTGATCTAATCCACTTCGTTTGGGAGGTTTTGTCTTAGTTTTCTTGTTGCAGGATACAGGGGTTTTCCAGAGCACATTCGGGCATAGCCTCTTCCTCATCTAATAAGGAACTCACTGCTAGTGCACCTATACATAATCCTGCTGTCCACCACATACTCTAGAAGATGAACTATCAAGGTAAAGGCTTAGGCCTTCATGAACAAGGTATTTTGGAGCCCATCCATGTCAGTGTCCCTGCACCTTCATACGGCCTTGGATACATACCCCAAGGTGAGCAGACTCAAGATGTTGGTACTTCCTCCACTCCTCCTAAGTCTACCACTTTCCATCGCAAACCCTATCATATCCCCAAAACATATGTCGCCATTCCACCTCCATCATCCTACAATTGTCAAAAGCATGGGACCATACACCTTCCACCAAATAAACTCCCTCCACTACTTCCAACTCCTAATATCCCACCTCCCTTATCATACACATCCCAAAAGCATGTGACCATACACCTTCCACCATCCACACTCCCTCCACTACTTCCAACTCCTAACACCCCTCCATGCTTTTTACCACCACTTCTTCCAACACCTTATCCATCCATCTATAAATCCTCTAAATATCCCAATCATGGCCGACAAATGCACATATTGTCTCAACAAGGAGCTTTCACCAACCTCACTTCTACCATCCCATAGGGATTCAATGACAAATATGTGGATGCCTCTACCTATAAAGTCAAAAATCCTAAGAGTCCTCATGACCTAGGATATAAATGCCACGAATCAAAGAATTATCCATATCAAAAGCTACATGTACCCATACACATCAATGCCAAATTGAACAAGATGTGGGTCCCCAAGCAACAAATGATTAATCCAAAAGCTGCACAAAAGTTGCATACACCCAAACCCATACCTTCACAGGTACTATCTAAAAGCAAAAAGGTTTGGGTACCTAAGCAAAAAGCCCTAAAGTTACATGAGGCATCTACACCTCAAGAATCTCAACCATCTACTTTCTCCCATTCCATCCAAGAGCCTCAAATTCTTCCATCTCACATGACAAACAAAAATTAGGACAATACTCAGCCTATGTGGAACCCTACATACCTACGTCATTCATCCACAAGCAAAAGTCTCCGTTGCTTCCTACACTACTTTCCCATCACTAGCTTCAATGTTTACCATGGTATGTGCGACTGTTGGTCATGATTCCCTTCCATTCCACAACACTTCCGTATAACTCCATCTCCCCTTCCTTCCACTATTATCCTACATATCTTCCTCATCCTATGGTCCATGCTTTTGCATAAGCCTTCCCTCCATATTCTACATCATAATCCACTATCTACCTACGCCATATCACTTTCATGCAATCCCCTACCAACATCTGTGAGAACACTAAACATGGTCCATTCGACAGTATCTATCTAGCGGACCTATCACCTTTCAAGGAACCATATACTTGAGTCTTTCCATATCCACCTTCTCCAATCTAAATATTCAAAACAACAACAAAAAAAAAGAGAAAAAAAGAAAAAAGTAAAGAAAAACCCCTTCGTCTAATGGTGAAAACCAGGCAAACAGGTGCCTTGGATAAGTACCACGATGAAAACCTGGTAAACAGGCATCATGTGTAAGTTGATCTTCTATGTCACTCACACTTGGGGGCACCTTGTCTCATCATCATATCACTCTTCCATTACATTTCATATCCTATCCTCTATCCATTGCATTTCCTATCCTATCCTCTATCCATTACATACCTATCATGTCTCATCCATCTATCCAAACTTCCTTTCCTCTATTCTTTGGTCTTGATAAATATTGGGGGCACATTGTTGACAAATGTTTTAGATGTCTCTTGACATACCTTATCCCTCCAAAACATGCAAATCCTTCATTATCCTCTCATCCTCCTATCATCATTAGCATTGTCATGAACAATCCTACGTACTCTACGTACAATGGGGCATGTTACACTTGTGCGACATAGTCCTTGGAGATCACATCCTTGTTTCCTTCTGTCCACTATTGCCCATCCTCATAACCATTCGTATCTACTATCTTCCATCCATATCCGTGGTGATTCCTTGTCATCAGTATTGTTTGTTCCATATCTATTCCATGTCATGTCTCTTTTTGTTCCATATCTGATCCATATTAGTTCCATATCGTGTCTTATCTGATCCATATCATGTCTTATCTGATCCATATCAGTTCCATATCGCGTCTCATCTGATCCATATCTTAGGTCCATTAGGGTTCTTGTTGAACTACGTTGCCTCTGCGTCGTCACGTAGGCAAGGCCATTATCAATGCGCCCCCGAGGCTCCACTTTCCCTATTCATCCCATGTCTAGTCCTTCTATCTGTCTGAGTCCACTCCACTTTCCTATCCATCCCATGTCTTGTCATATGTCCCTCTATTTGTCTGTGTCTGCACCTTTCTCTAGACAAGCGCATGCAGCAAAGCAAGCTACCAAAAAAACAACAAAAATCTTGATGCACAACATCAACCTATCCAAGGCAAAATAGAGCACCATACTGAAACACTCAAGCTAAATCTCATATCAATTATGGCAAAAAGACACATCTAAATGCAAGAATGTTTTGTGTTGGTTAGATTAAGAGTCTTGATTTATGTTATTATGTCTTCCTATGCTACTCAAGGATGCCAAAAGCTAGAGATGCTATGATGGAGGCATAATCTTTTTCTTTGTCTGTTGCTTGTGGATCAAACTTTAGTAATGTGATGAATTTTGTCTAACGACATGATCGGCAAAAGATCATCGAGGACTCCAAGGTCTAAACATGAAAAGGGGCAATCCTTGTCTGTTGAAAAATCTATGTAAGCAATACTCAGGTCATCTCGGTTCAATTATACCTAGATGCTTGTATTTTCTTACAACATAATAAAGCCCAATGATGAAAATGCTTCAAAATACTTGCTATCTCAAAGTGACAAATATTCATATCACATCCCATATCTATACCATATCCAATTGCGTTTCATATCCATATCCATATCCATACCCATACCGTACCCAATTGCAAGTCTATCCTTAATCCATGCCAATCAAGTCAAATCAATCTTGTCAAATGATCCAATCACAATCAGTGGTCTTGATCCTTGTCCGGTCATAAACCAACTCGATCAATTAATCAATCAATGGTATTATATAGGATGTTGCATTGTCGAAATCAGACCAACACACGCGTCTTACACAACATGCTTCATTTCCTGAAACCAAACACTATCCTTCGTGTTGCTCTAGGGATCCATCATTCCCTGCCATGACAACACTGGCATATCAAATGTCTTAGACAGGATGTTATATTTTCGAAACCAGACCCGGAGTCTTATACGACATATTTCGTTCCTGAAACTAGACATCATTGATCCATATCATTGGTTTACTGCTTGACAGGGGCAATACCTTGTTTGTGCTTGTGTCATTTGTGCATACTTGCTTACTTGCTTGTGTGTGTTATCATTTTTATCTTGCATTCCATATCATTCATCCCTTTCTTCTGCATTCAACCAGTTCATCGCCTGTCAACATATCTTATTGTGAGATTGTCCGTCTCACGCCTGCCGCCTTCTCCCCGTCCAATCTCCCGAGGGGCCATCCTATCGTCATAACCTGTACCAGAGCCAAACTGGGGCATATATCATTATCAAACTATTCTTATTCTTTGAAACAACATGATAAAACACATTGCTTCAAAGAGGGGCAAAATGTAATAGCCTAAAAATGGCACAGGTCGAATTAAGTAAATATCCTAATATTTATCTTAATTCTTATTTTCTTCTGTCAATCAAATAAATATTCAAAGTTTATTTGATTGATTCATTATCCTACAAATTAAATAAAATCATTTTATTTAATTGAAATCCCTAAATTCTTCTAATGTCTCAAATCCTAAATCCACCTCACAAAATCCACGTCATCAATCCACCTCATCCTTCCACATCATCCCTTCCACCTCACCATGTTGCACATATAATTAAATATTCTTAATATTTAATTAGCTAAAATCCAAAATTGAATTCTTAATTCAATGTTCCCCATTATCCTCCACTTTGAATTTTTAATTCAATTGTCATAACCCATTGTCCCCCACTCTGAATTTTTAATTCAATTGTCATAACCCATTGTCCCCCACTCTAAATTTTTAATTCAATTGTCATAACCCATTGTCCCCCACTCTGAATTTTCAATTCAATTGTCATAACTCACTATCCTCCACTTTGAATTCTTAATTCAATTGTCATAACTCACTATCCTCCACTCTGAATTTTTAATTCATCCATTATGAATTAAAGATTCACAACTAATGAGAGCCATTGATCTCATCAGTTGATCTTGACCCTCCATTCTATTTTTAGAAAATCTATAAATAGAACCCTTCTCTAAGCAATTAGGGAGACTTCTTCTGGTATCCTTACTATGCCCAAATTCCTCTAAGGAATCCTCTTCTTCTTCTTCTTCTTCTCTCCTTCATACCGTCGTAATGCAGGAATCATAATAGCCGTTTCTACTTGTCATCTTGAGGAATCGAAGCAAGGAAGCAAGCTCCCTGAGGGCCCATCTTCATCATTCAAGATCAAGAAAGAATAGGCGACCAATGGAAGCTACAGGGTAACATGTTGTAAGTTTCATGCTTTAATTCATCTATTCTTGTTATTCGCACATTCTATTGTTGATTGGGTTAATTCATCTTTATTGATTTATCTGATTCTCCCATTCACATTTTGGCACCCACCGTGCTCTAATCCACTTCATTTGGGAGGTTTTGTCTTAGTTTTCTTGTTGCAGGATACAGGTGTTTTCCAGAGCACATTCGAGCATAGCCTCTTCCTCATCTAATAAGGAACTCGCTGCTAGTGCACCTATACATAATCCTACTGTCCACCACATACTCCAGAAGATGAACTATCAAGGTAAAGGCTTAGGCCTTCATGAACAAGGTATTTGGGAGCCCATCCATGTCAGTGTCTTTGCACCTTCATACGGCCTTGGATACATGTATTTTGGAGCTTACTAGTGTGGATGTGCAAAAACAAATGCATCAGAATAGAGTGCAAATGCGTCACAAGGTGAGACAAGTGTGCTTGGAAGAATGAGTTGAATGACTTGTCTTATGTGTTTTGGTATTTAACTTGATTTAGCAATGATCACACATGTACAAACATGATTCACTCACGCAAGACACATAAGCAACTTTGAATGTTGAACTTTTGAAGAATAATGATGATGCTTAAACAAGCATACGTGGAAAACACACCAACATGCCCTAATGTCTAGTTTGATGTAGGGTATGGCCAATTAAGTTCAGGCAATGTTTACATGAGGTTGACTGGGGATTGAAATTGAAATCCTATCACACAACCAGGAGAAGGGGGTAACCCACCCTTCACCTTCACTTCCCAAAGGTAGAAAGTTCTTTGGGGCTTAGCCAAGAGTGATAAGATTCTGATTTCAATGAGGGTGTCTTTCGATTTAGCCTTGGATGAGGTCGTCCCTAGGGGTGATGAAATCCCCTAGTAGGCTTCCTAAGAAAGGGTAAACAGAAGTGAATCAAGTGAGGTGTTTCTGATCTCCAAGGTCACCTTGCGGTGCGAGGAGAGAGCATACACACGCACTCTTGATTCACACTCACACTTATAAATTAACCCTTAAGAATTGAAATGCGTGGAAGGCACTGCAAGCATAGGTTCATTTTAAAGCCCAAATCAAGATGTGATTGAAGACACTGGTTGATTTTATGCCCAATTTCAATGATTTGTGATCAAACAAAGTTCATTTTAGAAACCCAAACCGAAGTGTGTTTGCAAACAGGATTATGAAGAAATGAGAGATAGAATGAGTCCACCTGGATTGTTTTCTCTATCCAAACTGATGTAGATATTGATCCAGATGTTGTTCCAACCCCGAATGATCACCTGCAAGTCACAAAATTGAAAACGAAGCACGTAGACTAGCCAAGGAGATTGTTATGCAAAAATCAAGAATCAGATACAATCTACTAAAAGATGAATTGATACAGAAAAATGGATTGCATGGATAGAAAATTCAAGAAATTCTATGCGATTTCAAAAAAAAGTTTGCAAAAATTTGATCAAATTTGCACAAGTTATGATGATTTGAAGATTTTAAGCATGTTTGCCTTTGACTGATGAAAAAGGTGGGAAAAATGTACCATCACCTAAAAATTTCCTCACAATTGCGTAGTTGGCTGAGTCCTCTTTCTGACAACTATTCATTTGTGAGTTTTTGACTTCGTATGCAAAAGTTGTGAAAATTTGAAAAAAAGGCCCTATTTCGCTATGTGGGAAAAAAAAAGTTTGACTCCCTCCTTTGTTTTGATTTTTTTGTTTTTCAAAACAAAAAAAATAAAAATTATTAATTAATTTTTATTTTATTTTGATTAATTGTTTGTTTGGTTTGTTTTAAAAAAATTATTAATTAATTTTTGTTGTGTGGGTTAATTTTTTTGTTTGGTTTTTTGCAAGGTGGAGGGGCAGCGGGGGTGGTGGGCAGGTGGCAGGCAGCAGGAGGGCAGGCTGGGCAGAGGGAAGGTGAGCGGCGGAGCTGGGCGGGGGTGGTCGGCAGAGGTGGCAGGGGTGGTGGAGCTGAGTGGCGCGGAGGAGGCGGATGGCGCGCAGGGGCCGGGTGGCGCACGGGTGGCGCGAGAGGGGTTCTGCGGGCATCGAGCGGTGGATCGGGTGGCGGGAGAAGGGTTCTGTGGGTGTTAGGTGGCGGGAGAAGGGTTCTGCGGGCGTCGGGCAGTGGTAGGCAGGCCGCGCAGGGGATGCAGGCAGGGGGTTGGGGGGAAACGGGGGGATGGGCGTCGGGGGAGAGTGGGGGGTAGCAGGGGGCCGAGGGGGGTAGGGTTTACAGGGGTGGGAACGGGGGGAGGGTCAGGGTTAATGTAGAAGGGGGGAGGGGGTAGGAACGGGGGTGGTGCACGGGTGGAGAGGGGGGTTGGGGAGGGTCGGGGGTATGGGGGTTTGTTTTTTTTGTTTTTTTTTGTTTTTATTAAAACAAAAGCTTTAAACAAAAAAGTATTTTTATTTTTTGATTTTTATTTTTTTATTTTTATTTTTTTATTTTTTTATTTTTTGGTTTTTGAAATTCCAATGTTAGAATAGAATAAAACAAAGAACTAAAGCAATTTTTTTTTAAATTTTTGGATTTATTTATTTATTTATTTATTTTATTTTTTTGCAAAAATACGCGAAAAAGTAAAAAAAATTTCAAAAATTTTCAAGTAACAACACTAGGGAATTATAGGTGATTTCTTACCTTCGAGGCCTTCTGGACCCAACGGTGGGCTCGGTTTGTGCGTAGGAGGTTGTTTGCGAGAGTTGATGCCCGAATGTGCTAAAATAAAACTAAGACAAAACCTCCCAAACGAAGTGGATTAGATCACGGTGGGCGCCAAAATGTGAATGGGAAAATCAGATAAATCAATAAAGATGAATTAACCCAATCAACAATAGAATGTGCGAATAACAAGAATAGATGAATTAAAGCATGAAACTTACAATCTGTTACCCTGCAGCTTCCATTGGTCGCCTATTCTTTCTCGATCTTGAATGATGAGATGGGCCCTTAGGGAGCTTGCTTCCTTGCTTCGATTCCTCAAGATGACAAGTAGAAACGGCTATGATGATTCCTGCATTACGACGGTATGAAGGAGAGAAGAAGAGAAGAAGAAGAAGAAGAAGAGGATTCCTTAGAGGAATTTGGGCATAGTGAGGATGCCAGAAGAAGTCTCCCTAATTACTTAGAGAAGGGTTCTATTTATAGATTTTTTGAAAATAGAATGGAGGGTCAGGATCAACTGATGAGATCAATGGCTCTCATTATTTATGAATCTTTAATTCATAATGGATGAATTAAAAATTTAGAGTGGAGGATAGTGAGTTATGACAATTGAATTAAGAATTCAAAGTGGAGGATAGTGAGTTATGACAATTGAATTGAAAATTCAGAGTGGGGGACAATGGGTTATGACAATTGAATTAAAAATTCACAGTGGGGGACAATGGGTTATGACAATTGAATTAAAAATTTAGAGTGGGGGACAATGGGTTATGACAATTGAATTAAAAATTCAAAGTGGAGGATAGTGGGGAACATTGAATTAAGAATTCAATTTTGGATTTTAGCTAATTAAATATTAAGAATATTTAATTATATGTGCACCATGGTGAGGTGGAATGGATGATATGGAAGGATGAGGTGGATTGATGAGGTGGATTTTGTGAGGTGGATTTAGGATTTGAGACATTAGAAGAATTTAGGGATTTCAATTAAATAAAATAATTTTATTTAATTTGTAGGATAATGAATCAATCAAATAAACTTTGAATATTTATATGATTGACAAAAGAAAATAAGAATTAAGATAAATATTAGGATATTTACTTAATTCAACCTGTGCCATTTTTAGGCTATTACACAATGATCGTAGGATATGCACAACATGAATTTGTTGAAAAATTTCAGAGAAACCCAGTTAAAAAATATAGTTATTGGTGATGCAACTAACTGTATAATAGAGATGAAATGGGTGAGAGGTAGACAGTCACAAAATATTCATATCTCCAAAATGAGAAACTGGGAAAGGCTAATTTTTAGATATAATTTAGATAACTAGGTCATGCACCATATATAAAAATTCTAGAGGAACCTAGTTTGTAAAAATAAAGTTATGGCTGACACAATAGACCAATAAAATATAGATGAAATGGTTGAGAGATAGACAGTCCCAAAATATTCATATCTCCAAAATGACAAACTGGGTATGACTAAGTTAAGGATATGATTTATAAAACTAGGTCATGCACCATATATAAAAATTATAGAGGAACCTAGTTTGTAAAATAAAGTTATGGCTGACGCAACAGACTGATAAAATAGAGATAAAATTAGTGAGAGATAAACAACCACAAAATATTCATATCTCTAAAATGACAAACTGGGTAATGCTAATTTTTGGATATGATTTGGATAACTAGGTTGTACACCATATATAAAAAAAATTAGAGGAACCTAGTTCATAAAAATAAAGTTATGGATGACACAACAAACTGAAAAAATAGAGATGAAATGGGTGAGAATAGACAATCACTTCAATCGATGATTCCTGAGAATGCAATGATATAGACTGCACAATTGGATCTGATAACAAGGCTTCTAACCTCTCAAGAAAATTACAATCGACAAGAAAAAATCATAAATCAAACTTTTGCTTCAACATAAAACTAAGACATAAATTAGAACCAAAGGAACTTGATTTCGCTTGCTTGACTGGGTTGAAGATTTGATGTTGGGTTCAACTGTTGCAGCCACAAACCAGTCTCCCCCCCCTAAAAGTTCCTTTTGTTTAAGATTATTATGAGAGAGAAATCCCCCTAATATCTTCTAGAAGATTCCCCCATCAAAGGCAATAAATTCTGCCTAAAACTTTTTCTTACAATTTACTATTTTTTTTTTCCATTTACAACCAGAGCAGACAATATATTTTTTATCTTATTTATTTCCTTTACAACTAGACAAGAATCATTTTTATTCTTATTTATTTAATATTTACTATGTATGAGTTTTATGACAACTCAAAAATATTATCTATTTTTTATTGCCACTAACTCAACATTAAATTATATTAATTTATTTAAAATTATTAATATTATTATCTATTAAAAATTATTAATTTCTATTTGAAAACAAGTATTTAATATTCCACAAAAATAGTTTTATTTATTCAACAAAATATTGAAGCAATAAACCAACAATAAACAATTGAAAACTACATACCAACATTCTCCAACAACAACATACCAAAGAATAACAGAGACTCACAGTCATGCACCAATCGACCAAACTGATGAAACTCAGGACTGAGAACTCATCCTCATCGAGAATGATGTCAACTAGGGGACCTAATGTTATCTCCATTCTATTAGGAATTTGCAGGTCTAATAAAACTAATTCCACATAACCCAATAGGAGAAACAAGATGCTGAAATAAACCATAATGAAAAGATTAATGAACAAACAATAAGATAACACAAGATATACCCTAGGAAAACCCTTTTTAGGGAAAAACCCAGCCTCCAAAAACATCCATACTCACATGTATTATTCAAAAATAAAACATTACAATACATTCCATGAACACCTTTGAATCCATCAAGCACCTCCAATGCATCCTCCATGTGTACAAGCATGAATCCACACATCACCTACCATGCTTCACAATATGCATTTATAGGAGAGAACTCAATACAATGACAGCCTCCCACAAAGCCCATGTTCACCTACAATGAAAATCCAACCAACCTCAAATAATAACCTTGTGCTTGCTTTTATAATATAAGCTCACACATTACATTGAGAAAACCATGTGCCCCAAAACCATGGGTTACACAAAACCACTTGACCCCACATTTGACAATTGGTACTACATTTTCCCAATTAATCAAATAATACAAATAATATCCCAATGTTACAATACAACATAAAGTGAACCCAAATAATTACATAGTGTGACTAACCACATCACATAGGTGCATCACAACTAAATAATTATTTAATTACAACATTATAAAAATATATCAAAATATGCAATGGTGTACAACACCATATCCCAACGTTCTCCCACTTGTTGTATACATTGCATAAGGGTCAATCAATGAAATAAATCATCATAGGAAAACATGAAATCACATGAATCTCCAGAATTCTCTCATGCTCCATCAAGTACCTGCAACAAAATCAAAGTGACCACCATCTCAAGCAAGAACTCTTGTCATCCTCCAATGTGCCACCTATGGAAGAAAAGGAACATGCCAAGGTGAAGATGCACCAATCCAAAGAACACAAAAATCAAATCCAAGTGAAACCAAATAGGCTCCAAGTTGCTATCAAAAGGTAAAAAACCAACATGACTGGAAATAGCACCCACAACATGTGCTAATACATCAAACTATCCATACCTCATAGGTATCAACAACATCAACAAACTAATGCCAACAACATATCCAACCCATAAACTACAATCATAAGCTCCATGAATAAAACTTGTCAATTGAAGAACACATACATCCAGGAACTCCCACTACATGGGTAATGTAAAATCTGAAAATAGATCCAAGGCATACCAAGTCTATCAATCAACACTCGAACAAGGTGTGGCTAATCAGCAAACCAATGTACTATCAAGGATAATCACAATGATCCACACATAAATGATAAACTGCTGCATACTCTCTCACAACATGTCACCATAACTCTCCCAAAGTCCAACCATATCAACATGATCCTCCAAGAAGAAGTCATAAGACAAAGAGAGAAAAATTGTAAATCATAATGTCCTACAAAACACCTCAAAGTGCTAATCTATGCCAAGTATGATCTCCTCTACAACCTCAAATGAAAAGCCTCAACAACACCCAACTATTCAATCTCATAAGATCAAAAGAACATATGTAACATGTAACCAACATGGATGTAAGCCTCTCTAATCAAAGTAGACCAAACTCATAACCATTCCATAACCAAGAATAAGCCCAATCACATCTCCTAAACTCCTCATAATGAACATAAATCAAACCATATGAACAAGGAGATAACCATGATAACATCCCTCAAAAGAATCCTCCAGAACCAATAATTGTAGCTCAAGATCCATATCTATGAGAAGATGAAACATAAATTAAAATGCATCTAAAAGGATGGGTAATACCTCATAGATGATAAACTTCTGAGTAGACCAAGAGTGGAGAATGAGAATGATCCTCTAGGATACACCAAGCCACAATGACTCTCTCCAAGAACAATCTCCTCTAGGTCCATAATGAACTCACGTCCATATCCAGGTGTGAGGCTCCTCAATCTATCTGCTAAAACCTCCAAAGAGTAACTATCTCAACAAGTGTCTCTAATCACAAGAGAACTCTAGCCTCACCTATGTCTCAAAGTATCCATGAGCACCTGTAACTGACCAATACATGCCAAACTCCAAATGCAACATAGCACCATCATGAAGTAATCAAGAAAATGATCAAAGTACTCAATACCAAGAGAACAAACAAGACCATTGTTAATGCTCCTACTACACATTTGCATAATAAAGAAGCTCATCATGACATCATGATCTAACCATCTCCTCCAAAGAGATCACATGCAACAAAGAGTACAATGATGCATACATCTTGTCTCAAGAGAACATATATCATGTCAAAACTCTAAACTGGTATCAATAATCAAGACATAATATCAACATCTCTAAATCAAGGATAAACATGTCAAACTGACAAATCCTAAACCTGACACCTCAACCAAAGACTTGAAGAAGTCCTCCATGGTAAACCAAGATGTTAACATCTCCAATCATATGAAGATAACCATCTCCTAACAACTAAACTGAAAATGTCAAAGAACTCTCACAATCAAGAGCTCCTCCATGACACCCATAACCACTGCAGAAGATCATCCATCATGTATGATGAATCCAACATGCTACCAAAGCTCCCCCTGAAACTGTGATATCAAACTATCCATGACAAAAAAGTAACCATCTCCTAAATGAAGATTATCCATGGCTCCAAACCAATCAAGGAATCCCACTGTAACATCAACAACTCCCAAAAGGTCTAGTGAACCAAAATCTCCAAACAAGAAGATAAAACCATCATTATCAAAAGCTAACATAGAACCATGTATCCAAGCTCTCCATGACATCGTGATAAACATGCTGCAAGTCCTAACAACTAACTATCCAGGCATTCTAATTATCCATCCTCTTATCCCAAAACAATCATACTAATGCACAAATGACCACAGACAAGGCCAATTGACAAAGTCTGCATAAACACTGAATCAATCTCATGGATATAGATAGTCCACATCCGAGTCATCTCACTGTAGCCAAGAGGTAGCTAATCCACAAAACTACATAACTCGTAGATCCAAAAAAAATGCAACATGCAAACTCATCATCACACTAGTAAACTACAAACTGAGATATCAAAGAAGACAACCTGTAGACTCCAAGACTCAAATACCAAATCAACTTTAGATTCGATTTGTCAACAAGTCCACAAATGAGTAACCATAGTCAAATAACTAATCAAACATCTAGGAGATAAGAACAATCCCCTAAAACAACACCACAACACCACTTGTAATCATGAATCAAACATCATAGCCCATACCTGCCAATTGCATACATGATCATGTTGTGCCAATGCAAAAGTTTGTCTGCATATCCATGACACCATAATCATTGTCATTGATGTACCTGTACTCAACTCCCACTGAAATGAGACTTCAAGTCTCACACGAGTATCAACCATGTCCTCAAACCAAAAGACAACTTGTACCTATCTCCATCAAAGTTGTAACTCTAAAAACACATGTAAACCTGTATCAGGAATCACCAAATTTGAAAACCTTCTATACCATGCCGATGGTCTCATAACAACATTTACTCCCACAAGTTTGTGCCAACAAATCCATCCGAATGCAATCGTAAATGCACTCTGAATCTTAGGCTCCTACAAGTGATCAAACAAATACAACACTCTCTCTATACACCAAACTGAAAATCTACATGATCTAAATTATAGTACACTACACTAGCTCTCCAACGCCTATTCGAAATCCAAAATCTGATTCCGTATATGAAAGTTATGAGCATAAAACTGTATCGGAGCTATGTGGGATTCAAACACTAAATTCTGACACAAACAAATAAATCTGATCATGAAACCTATACCACTATGTAGTGATCAGAGAGAGCTTTCCGATGCCTATAAGAAGTCAAAAAATTGATATCGTATGTGAAAGTTATGCCCCTCAGAAGAAAAATGCACTCCTAGGGCTAAAAATGGACCCCTGGTGGGCCCCTAGTACCATGATGACGTGGCATGACTTCATTGCTGACATCATCATGCTGACTGGGCAAATGTTGACTGTGCACAAGGTGTCTAATGTGGTATCTTTGACTGGGCTTTGACCGGCATAGATAAATAATTTGTTTTTTTTCATTGGACCCCAAAATGCATTACCAAGGAGGTTTTGATTTTAATATTAATAAAGTCCAAAATCAAAAATTTTAAATGGCTGTCATATTTTCCATACCCCACCGAACCTTTATTAAAGGTTTAATTTTTTTTAAAAAAAATTTCCATCCCTCGTAGCCAAACCTTTAAAAAGGTTTTTAATGAATTTTTTTTTTAGGTTTTAAAGTGTTAAAAGCCCATACAAGCACCTTGGTCGACAGGAGGAGGATGTGGGGACCAGCGGGAGGTACCGCCTCCGTACCCTGCAATATTGCAGCATAGGGGGGGAGTATGGAAGTCTGCGTACCACCTCCCCCCTCTGCAATTTTTTTTGGTACCTTTCAAAATTTTTTAATAATCCTCATTTCTATAGTTAAATTTTTTTTTTTTAAACAAAACTATAGAAAATAATTTTTCATGCACAGGGTAAAAAAATTTTAACCACTGCAGTGTACCTGGTACTTGCGACAACCGTATGGCCATACCACTGAACCAGAGAGGGGGTAAAAATTTTGCCTTCTGCTCCTGTGGCCGAAATAGGTCAAATTTTATATGAATTTTCATTTCTCAGGCCTCCTAGACTCAATGGCAAGGTCTGTTTTATCCTAGGCAGTCATTTGTGAAAGTTGCTCCTCAAAACCCTCATGAAGCCAAAACCTAAAAACCCTCTTCAACCATAATTTTTTAGTCACCCAATCTGCAACATGCACAACAAATCACCAATACCCAGAAACCCCAATCTGTAATACAAGCTGCACAAAACCTTGTAGTGTCCCAAATTGATGCAGAGCGAGTAGCAGATCATGGAAAACTAATTAAGCAGTCAGCTATCAAGTTTCTAACATACATTTTCTGCGTATGTTTATTCCATCAGCAAAACCCACTTCCATCGGTGAACTTAAACCCTGTCACACCGAACTCCTTCCTCTGGCTGATGGTACTTAGATTTTGCGCCTATCAGTGAGACCGTCGCTATCGACAAACGGTTTGTATCTCCTACTGCTACGCCGATGTGAATATTTTGCTTTGGTTGAACCTCTGAACCAACCGTACCATTGAACCAACACTATCGTTTCAACCACTTGGTTTAAACTACTAATGACAACCCACAGTTACACTGTCAAACTGTAGGAACCCATTGCTTTATTGAACCGACACAACCATGGAACCTATCGCTGCTCGCTAAACCCTTGAACCACTAGCCCATTGAATTAGTTCAACGAATGGTTCAACTGTCGCTACTTCTCTAACACTTTCTCCATCGCCGAACGGTTGAACCAAACGGTCTAGTTGAACCGTTGAACCTTTGAACTGTTGAACCGGTTCAAAGGTTCAATCAAACACTTAACCAATTCAAAAATTCCTTTGAAGCTTTACTTAACTTCTTACAAGCATTCATCGAGCCAAATAAACCCGATTTACTTACAAACCATTGAACCGTTCCACCAAAGGTTCAAACAAAGATTTTCCACCCGATTTCAACCAATTGCGGAACCTGATGTACTACCTATAATGCCGTGGAACCAAAACTCATTGAACCATAGAAATTGGTTCAAACAAAGGGTTTTAAACTATTTGCAATGCTAATCTACATAGCTAAACCCCGCGTGATTTCACCCAACCATTTCTTCCACACATATACGAATTTTTCTAACTTTAACAACCTAGCACATGAAGATGCTAGGGTTGATCTCAGCATGCTGCAATTTGATCCTACAACCACACAAAATGAACAGAAATAAAACAGAAAACCTAATCTAATATATACAGCCATTCCACCGATTACGAAGTAATCAACCAGTGGAATGGGTTAAAGAACCCATCTCGGCTGCAAACTAGAAAATTGACTACACAAGGAAATCAAACACCAGAAAATAACACAAACAGGATCTTTCTTTTATTGCTTCCAGAAATTGATACAGATATCTGATTTCACAGTTTTAGAACTTTTCTGCTCTCTATAACAATCTCAATCTATCTCAATCTATCCCAACACATATCAATCGATTTGAGCTGAGCTATTTAACTACTTGCCAACAATAGTACTGACATGATTCCCAGTGGCTGGGAGACAATTCCAAGTGGCTGGGAGAGATAACCAACTAACAACCTTCTAACAAACTAACCACCTTATCATGACAGATCGATAAGTGTCCTAGGGACTAACAAATAGAAACTGAATTATAAACTACAATGACAAATCTAGTCAAATAGACCTTATTACATATTAAATGCATAGCAACCTAATAATCTCCCTTAGCTATAAAATTAACTTGTTGAAGGGGTGCCCCTGCACCATACTCCCTGAGAGGAGAAATCTCAAGTCCACTTGAGATGAGAGTGTGTAAGTATGCTCCATGTTTCTTGATTTGTTCTTCAGTCATCCAAACTACTTCTGAATTAGGGCGCCCCTACCAAGCCACCAAGTATTCTATATATGTTTTGTTCATGGTCTTCTTTGCCACTCTTGAGTCTAAAATCTGCTGTAAATTTGGTGGATCATGTTTAGGAATATCTGTTGGCAAGAGACACTATATGGATTCATGATTGTTGTCATTGATGGTAACAAAGTTCATCCCACACATCCGCAGGACATGGTGTGTCTCTACCGGAAGTCAGAATGAAGATTGTTGTGGTCTGGTAAACAAGAACAGAGCATGTGGCAAGGTTTGACAAATAGGTCCGGATCTCTCAGAGGAAGTATCTTGGTGAAGTACGGATTTGGGGAAGTCAAGAGGACTACCTTGACTGTTATATTCCAAGGATTTAGCCTCCGGTGATAGATGAGGAAAAAGATATGAATAGTTGAGTATCAGATTCCTGAGTGATAGTGTGAACAGAGGAAGAACTGACTGACAGAACATCAGACTACTTTCCGGATGTGTTACTGATGGTGGTAAAGGTTATGAAGGCATGAATCATGTTTGGCTGACATGATTAATGATTTCTACAAGCATATACTTGATCTGCATTACTTGGTGTGCAAGGATTCAGCCAACAGATCAGAGTTTGTGAAAAGATTGACTATTCCGGGTGCCAACTTGAAAGGTGATGAAATCTCTTGTGCGGATATATATGCATGATGGATTTAGTTGTGAAGTGTGTTGTGTGTGCCTGTGATGAGGGAATAAAAGTAGAAGAGTAGAGCAGAAGCAGTAAGGAAGGTCCGGTATGTGAAAGGAAAGCAGCATAAGAGAAGAGGAAAGATGAAGTGTAGCAGATCAGTGTACTGAGCTTAACCGGAACTAAACTCCAGCATTTGTAGATGCTCCCGATTAGTTCAAGTATTGTATAACACTCTTTTTGTAGATAGTGAGTCTCTTGTAGGCAGTGTGCCTCTTGTGAGCAGTGTGCTCAGGCAGTGAGCCCTAATTGGCAAGTGCCATTTTTGTTTTTCTATTCTTCTAATAGAGAATACAATCTTGGGTTAATCACCCCGTGGTTTTCTCCCTTAACAGGGTTTCCACGTCAAAAGTATTGTGTCATGTGTATTTCCATTTTATGGTTATGTTTGCTTGCTTGAATTAATGCTGCATTAATTAATAAGAAAGTTCAGAAAGCAGAAATAATTAGGATAACTGATTCACCCCCTCTCAGTTATCAATAATTGGTATCAGAACCAAGTTCCTCCTAACAGAGTCTAACAGCTTGAGGAAGATCTGGGAGTCCAAATAGATGCATATGGTTTAAGGGAGCAACTCAAGACTGCCCTTGAGGATCTTGAATAGTCAAACTCTGAAGTCAATGAATTAAAGGAAAGACTCAAACAGGCTGATGATTTCATGAGAGAACTAAAAGATAAATTAAGTCTCTCTATGAAAAAGAGAAAGGAGCCGCTTCAGCAATTGGCAAGACAAGGTGAAGCAAATGATGCAAATGAAGAGCTGACTGAGAAAACTAAGTTATGTGAAAAGTTATCAAAAGAAATCATTATGGTAAGACATGAAATGGAATCAGGATTCATGAAGTTTACCCAAGAAATTGAAGAGAAAAGAAAAACTGAAGATAATCTAAGACAATCTCTCAAGGAGAAATCAGAAGATTGCCACCAAATGGATAGAATTATCAGACATCTTGAATCTGATCTTGAAGATGCTAAAGATAATGAAGAAAAACTTGAGGATCAAATTGTCTCTCTCAAAAGGGATCTTCAAACAGCAAATGAATATAAAGAGAAATTCAAGATAAGTTCTGCTCAACTTGAAGTTCTTCTTGGAAGTCAAAAAGGGGTAGATGACAAGTGTGGTTTGGGATATGAGAAAGGAGAAAGCTCTGGATCTGGTCAGAAGAATTTTGGATCAGAAAATCCAAGGAACAGGCCTAAAAGACCTCCGGTAAGACAGCCCAATGCTCAAAGATATCCATCCTTCAATGGATATTGCCATAGCTATAATCACTTTGGTCACAAAGCTAATCAGTGCAGAAAGAGAATGAATCAGACTAATTCATCCTTCTTCAGACAGTGTTTTAACTGCAAAAGGTATGGTCACAAATCTCATGAATGCAGAAATATGCAAATGAACAAATCATTCAATGGTAGATGCTTTGCATGCAATAGAATAGGTCATATGGCTAATCAATGTAGATCAAGAGGATATCAATCAAATATGCAGAGAAATGTTGTTGTCCAAATTTGCAATAGATTCGATCATATTGCAAAATTCTGTAGAAGCAAGAATCAGGACAAAAGAGGTCTAGTATATCATAATCAGAATCAAGATAAGGGTAAACAAAAGATGAATGCAGATGAAATTAAAAGTGAGATGAACAAGATTTGGGTGAAGAAAAGTACAGAGAATGTAGAGGTGGGATCTGCACAAGACTCTGGTGCTGATATTCCTTCCGAGAATTAAAAAGTGAGCTCTGGCTCAGGGGGAGACACAAAGAAAACCTTGTTCCCCCAGCCAGTCAATTGGTGCCGGAACTAACACAACAAGAGTTGCGGATTGAAAGGTTAATAAGGGAAACATCCAAACAAACTATGGTTAAGATTTGGAGGATCCGCATAATGTTTAAAGATCAGGACCGATCTGGTTCTTCAAGTCATCTGAATAAGGCCAACCAGAATAATTTAGGTCGAGCATTTATTACAACCTGACATTAGGGTTTGCAGAGCAATATAAGGGTTTCCTCATTAATCACTTGTTCATTCTGCATTCAAGAAGAAACGAAAAGTGGAGCTCTGCAACAAATTTCCTCAAGTTCATTGAAGATCATTTGCAGAAGTCATTACATCTAGAAATCAATCCAACCAACTCCGTGAAACTGAAGGCGCAAAAGGTATTTTTCATTTTCGATATCTCACTGCAAATCTTTTGATGATGGGTACTTCGAATATAGTAAATATTTCTGATAGACCTTGCCCCACATTCAAGAAACATCCATACAAATCCTTGGAGGTAGATCCCCTAGGTGCTTTTTCCAGTGTTCCGCATGGTGTTTTGCACATCGAAGATATTAGGGTTTATATACACGCAAATGTTGAAGAGTTTGGGGAATTCAAACTAAGAGATATCTATCACAAACAACTGTTAGATGATTCATTTGAGCTAAAGCCCCAATACAAGGGCCTCCGAAACAAGCACTTTGCACAATACATACATTTCCCCTGTTTTACGGAGGATGAATGGGTCAGGTACATTTTGAGCAGAATACATGACAACTTCATGTGGTTAAATGGACCTTTCAAAATCACAAAAGATGCCATCAGGGCAGTTACTAGATTACACTCATCTGATGGGATTCATGTTCTCAAATCTGTGAAGAATCAAACTATGAGTGAAGCTACTAGATCTAAGTTTGACAAAAGAGCAATGACAGTAGATGACATCACTGATCCGGATGTCAAGTTTGCCTCCATGATCATTGGATACAAGATATATCATTCTAGCAGAGAAAATTCTGTACCTAGAACTGCCATCTATGCCGCTTATGAAATGCTAAGAAAGGATGCAGACTATGATCTTTGTCAGCTTCTCTTGAACCAACTCTTGGAGAATCTGTAGAAAATCAAGAAAGATAAAAAGAATTCATTCAAGTATGGTGGATTAATTTTGTGCTTATTCTTCTACTTTATGAGTGAGCTTCCCGGATCTAGTTGCTAGGTATGGGAGAGTGATAGGCCAGTAGCTATCCAAATCAGAGATTATCTGCATGGACTTGGTGATAACAAAGCACAAAATACAGCTCTGTGGTGATACTTCAAGAACTTTCAGAACATGATGCAAGTAAGAGAAAGGATTCCCCAGTCTCTTGTTGAGAAATACAAAGACACAGTCTATTTTATGGTAGAGACTGATCAGTGCCTAATGGAGGCAGTAGAACCAAGGATAGTCTGGATCATGCCCATGGGGTATGAAGTTGATGAATAGATTGTGGAGCTGCATGTTCAACACATGCTAAGTTAGCCAAAGGATCCAAAGGCAGAAAGGTTTGGAACCTTTGAGGAGCTGAGTGTAAAGATTCATGTGGAACTCAGAGAACCAGAGATCAAAAGGAAGGTAAGAAAAGAAGTAGAACATATTGCCCAAGGCCTTGGCATCTCAAAGGAGGCACTTGATGCCCACAGGGAAAAGAGACAAAAGGCTGAGGAAGAGAAGAAAGAGGCAGAAAAGGGAAGCAAGGAAAGTGCTCCGGTAGAAACCTCAACCCAGACCAGATCATCAAAGAGATCTGCACCTGTCACAGCCAAAAGCTCTAAAACATCAAAACTAGAAGTTCAGACATCTGGTAAAGGAGAGAAAAGGTCAAAGACAAAAGCCACAAGGGCTTATGCAAGTCAAAGGGATGAAGAGGAAACTGAATCAGATGAGGAGGTAAAGGAAATAAAGAAGCAGAAGAAGAAAGGATTCGATAAACCTTCCACAGGACAAGACAAGGAAGAGAAGGAAGAAGAATTTGTTGAAAAACCCACTCTCTCCTTAGATGATGTAGTGAAAGCAGTCACAGTGGATGGGAACCTGCAACCCTTAATAGAATTCTATGATGAATATAATGAAGCAAATAAAAAGATTCTGGAGGAAGCCACAGTTAAGTTTTTGAACATTTACAATAAAGCTTTTATTGAAATTATCTCTTTAATTCCTAAGAGCCTAGAAAAGGAGTTGGAAATGAGAAAGACCAATGCCATGGCAAAAGACCTTGAGATCTGGGAACAAATAGCTATTCAGCTATATCCTTCAATCGATCCCAAGATAATGAATATGGTATTCAAGGATTGCAAGGATGAGTTCAGGAGCAAAGCAAGGATGAATCAACTCATGCTTGGTGAGACTGACAAGGTAGCCAAGGACACTGAAGAGATTCTCCAGAAAACCTTCAAAAGATTTAATCTTCCTATTATAGAGGACTTGGGTACTGATCCCTCAACCACAAGTATTGCAGAAGAAACTACTGAGAAAATGATAGAAGAGATGGGCCCTGAACAGACTAACATTTCTCCTCCGGGTTCCCCTACAATCTCCAGATCTAAAGGAGAAGAAAAATTATAGGAGAAAGAAGCAGAGGTGAAGGAAAAAGAAGATGACAGTGCTAAGGTTGCAGAAGGAGAGAAGACTTCAGTAGAGAAGACCACAACTGCTAGTGGTGAGAATGTAGGAGAGAAAACTCCAAAAGACAGCTCCAAGACTACAGAAGAGAAGAAACATCTATCTCCGGAAAGAGACACTGCACAAATTGTCCAAGAATTCCTGAACAAAGAAACAATGGAGATTGATGAACTGGAGCTTCTACAAGGTCCATTCAATTTTGATTTTCTTTCTCCAATATAGACAATGAAGATAGCTTCATTTGCTAATGCTAAGGCTAAAGAAAAACTCCTAAAGTCTCATATGGAAGATTGTGAGTTGATAGAAGCTACTTCCGGAGTGCTAGAAAAATTATGCCATCGTTTCAAAAAGATCCCACAGCCTCCTCATCCGGTAATCTCAAAACTCTAGTCAGCAGTGTTAATACACATTTTGATTCTCTAGAGAAGTTAGCTGAAGAAAAGGTTCGGAAGGAGTTTTTGGACAAAAGGTTCTCTGAGGTACAGGGTTTGATCATTAATGAAAGGAGAAACATGAATATTGGGATAAAGAGCTTAGAAAATGCTCTTAAGGATAGCAGTGAAGTATACAAATTTTGTATTTCCTGGTCCAAAGCAACAGTAGAAATTGAGAAGAAAATAAAAGAGCAAGAGGACAAACTACTAAGCTTGTCTCAAAGTTTTGATCCTCTCTCTTCCTCCACAACAAATCAAGAGTGTCAGACTATTGCAATCACAAATGCAATAAAGAATTTTGAGAAGGAAAGGAAGAACATAATTAGCCGGATGGGTGAACTTAGAAGGATTATTATCCCTAAGTTAGAGGCCATGCATGATGCCATAAATGATGCTCAGATTACAGCCCGGACCAATGATCCGACAGATCTTAAAAAGGCAGAAGCATTTGCATTCCTGTTGAGTGGTCACATCTCAATTTTGGACAGGATGAAGTAAAGTTGGGCAACATAAGTTGTACAGTTGAAGAATACTTTTTTAGACATACTTAAGCATATGTAAGTACAACTTGTATATATATACTTATGTGGCTAAATATAAGTAAATTTTTGAAAATTTTGGTATGCGAACCCTACCCTTTGCCATTGATGTCAAAGGGGGAGTGAGGAGCAGTGAAAAATGAGGAATCCAACTAAGGGGGAGCTCCGGAAAATGTATATAAAGACAGAGCATCAGCCAAGGGGGAGCATAGTGTAAACACTTAGTCATTTTTCACTAAGTGTTGCCATCAATACCAAAGGGGGAGATTGTTGGCAAGAGACACTATATGGATTCATGATTGTTGTCATTGATGGTAACAAAGTTCATCCCACACATCCGTAGGACATGGTGTGTCTCTACCGGAAGTCAGAATGAAGATTGTTGTGGTCCGGTAAACAAGAACAGAGCATGTGGCAAGGTCTGACAGATAGGTCCGGATCTCTCAGAGGAAGTATCTTGGTGAAGTGCAGATTTGGGGAAGTTAAGAGGACTACCTTGACTATTATATTCCAAGGATTTAACCTCCGGTGATAGATGAGGAAAAAGATATGAATAGTTGAGTACCGAATTCCTGAGT
This sequence comes from Cunninghamia lanceolata, assembly GCA_027924645.1. Classification (NCBI taxonomy): domain Eukaryota; kingdom Viridiplantae; phylum Streptophyta; class Pinopsida; order Cupressales; family Cupressaceae; genus Cunninghamia; species Cunninghamia lanceolata. The sequence continues at coordinate 6,681,587 of BSBN01000828.1, forward strand.
GACAGTGTGAACAGAGGAAGAACTGACTGACAGAACATCAGACTACTTTCTGGATGTGTTACTGATGGTGGTAAAGGTTATGAAGGCATGAATCATGTTTGGCCAACATGATTAATGATTTCTACAAGCATATACTTGATCCACATTACTTGGTGTGCAAGGATTCAGCCAATAGATCAGAGTTTGTGAAAAGATTGACTATTCCAGGTGCCGACTTGAAAGGTGATGAAATCTCTTGTGCGGATTTATATGCATGATGGATTTAGTTGTGAAGTGTGTTGTGTGTGTCTGTGATGAGCGAATAAAAGTAGAAGAGTAGAGCAGAAGCAGTAAGGAAGGTCCGGTATGTGAAAGGAAAGTAGCATAAGAGAAGAGGAAAGATGAAGTGCAGCAAATCAGTGTACTGAGCTTAACCGGAACTGAACTCTAGCATTTGTAGATGCTCCCAATCAGTTCAAGTATTGTATAACACTCTTTTTGTAGACAGTGAGTCTCTTGTAGGCAGTGTGCCTCTTGTGAGCAGTGTGCTTAGGCAGTGAGCCCTAATTGGCAAGTGCCATTTTTGTTTTTCTATTCTTCTAACAGAGAATACAATCTTGGGTTAATCACCCCATGGTTTTCTCCCTTAACAAGGTTTCCATGTCAAAAGTATTGTGTCATGTGCATTTCCATTTCATGGTTGCGTTTGCTTGCTTGAATTAATGCTGCATTGATTAATAATAAAGTTCAGAAAGCAGAAATAATTAGGATAACTGATTCACCCCCCTCTCAGTTATCAACAATATCATCATCTGCTGTTCCATGCAATGGTTCCTATTCTATATCTGCATTATGTTTGTATGGAGTTAAATCATATACATTGAAAATAGGTGACAATCCAAGATTAGAAGGAAGTTAGATTTCATAAGCATTCTGTCCACATTTCTTCAAAATCTGACATGGTCCAATCTTCCTCTGCATTAGTTTAGTATATTTTCCTTTTGGAAGTCTTTCCTTTTTCAAATAAACCCATACTAAATCTCCAACATCAAACTATACATCCCTCTTCATTTTATCACTATATTCTTTATACTTCAAAGTAGTTTGCTGGAGTTGATTCTTAACTTGATCATGCACCTCTTTTATTGCTGCTGCAAAAGCTTCTCCATCTGCACTAACAGAGTCTCCTATAGGTAGATCTCTTAACTCCAAAATACCTCTTAGATGCATAACATATACTACCTGAAAAGGTGTTTTCCCTGTACTCCTATTGATGGTATCATTATAAGAAAATTCTGCTTGTGACAGGATGTTATCCCACTTCTCTCCATGTTGTCTTGTCAAACATCTAAGCAGATTTCCTAATGACCGATTGACTACTTTAGTCTGTCCATCTGTTTGAGGGTGATAAGCTGATGAGAAAGACAAATTGGTTCCAAGCTTCTTCCAAAGAGTCCTCCAAAAATGACCAATAAATTTCACATTTCTATCTGATACTATGCTCAATGGCAATCCATGTATCCTCACTATTTCTTTGAAAAACAAATTAGTAACATATGAAGCATCACATGTAGTTTTGCATGGCAAGAAATGTGCCATTTTGCTAAATCTATCCACTACAACAAAAACACTATCAAATCCTTTTCTTGTTCTAGGTAAACCCAACACAAAATCCATGCTTGTGCTTTCCCATGGTCTAGAAGGAATGAGCAATGGCTGATATAAACCTGCATTAGTAGATCTTCCTTTTGCCTTCTAACAGATCACACATGTCTCCACAAATTTTCTAACATCTGACTGTAGCTTTGGCCAAAAGTAATGCCTCTTCACTAGGTCAAGAGTCTTATCTAGACCAAAATGTCCTGCCATGGCTCCACAATGTTTCTCCTTAATGATGTTCAGCCTCATAGAGCACCGTAGAATACATAATTGTTCACCTTTGAAAAGTAATCCATCTTGGATCAAAAATTCAGAATACTCCACATGATATTTGTCTCCAAAGGAAGTGTATACTTTGTAGATCTCTCCAAAATCTTTATCATCATCATACATAGTCTTCAGGGAATCAATACCAACACTCTCCAATTGAATTTGATTTATTAGAGCCCTCCTGCTCAAAGCATCTGCTACCTTATTATTGACCGCTTTCTTGTGTTTGAGTGTGAAAGTGATAGTTTGCAAAGTTTCTACCCATTTCATATGTCTGCGGTTCAGCTTCTCTTGGCTGTTTATGAAACTAAGGGCCTAATTATCTATGAACACTATGAATTCTTTTGGCATCAAGTAATGCCTCCACTTTTTGAGTGACTGGACTAGAGCATACATCTCCAAATCATAGGATGAGTATCTCTTCTTAGCATCATTTAATTTCTCACTGAAAAATGCAATAGGCATACATTCTTGACTGAGTACTACTCCAATTGCCATATGACTAGCATCACATTCTACCTAAAAAATCTTGGTAAAATCAGGAAGTGCAAGGACTGGCTGTTGTGCCACTTTCTTCTTCAATGTTTCAAATGAATCATCTGCCTCCTTTGTCTAAGTAAATCTGCACTTCTGTCCTCCTTTTATGGTGTCAAGCATGGGTGCACAGACATGACTAAACCCTCTTATAAACTTCCTATAGAAGGTTGCTAACCCATGGAAACTTTTGACATCATTCATGGTTCTAGGAGTTGGCCAAGACAATATGGTACTTACCTTCTCTTTATCCATTTTCAGTTTTCCCTATGAGATGACAAAACCCAAGTAGATAATCTCCTCCTGCATAAACAAACACTTCTCCAAGTTTATCATTAGCTGCTCTTCATGTAACCTTTTGAGAACCAGGTCTATATGCTTGAGGTGCTCTTCCCTTGTATTGCTGAAAATCAGAATGTCATCTAGATATACTATGACAAATTTGCCTATAAATTCTCTCAAAACCTCATTCATTAGCCTCATAAATGTACTAGGAGCATTGGATAAACCAAAAGGCATGACCTTTCACTCATACAACCCTTCATTTGTTTTAAATGCAGTTTTCCATTCATCTTCTGGCCTAATCCTGATCTGATGATAGCCACTTTTCAAATCTATTTTTGTAAAATATTTGGCACCTCCTAAACAATCAAGCAAATCCTCTATCTGAGGTATTGGGAACCTATACCTGATTGTGATCTTGTTAATAGCCCTTGAATCAGTGCAAAGCCTCCAAGTGCCTTCTTTCTTTCGTGCTAGTACAGCTAGTACTGCACATGGACTTAAACTCTTGCCAATTAGGCCTGTGTCCAACAATTCCTCAATCTATCTTGCTACCTCTGCATTCTGTTATGGGGTGAGCTTGTATGCTGCTTTGTTTGGCAGTGTAGATCCTGGAATAAGATCTATGCAATGGCTGATATCTATTATAGGTGGTAGAGACCTTGGCATTCCATCAAAGATGATGCCTTTGTATTTGTCCAATAGCTCTTGGACAGTTGGATCTATAAACCTTTTTCTTATCTCTCCCTTGACTTCTTCCTATTGTTCCTTACTCACTTTTAGGCAAGGAACTAGAGCATATGCAACTACTCCCTCTTCTGCTATCTCTGTCATGAATTGTTTGCCTTCTACCAGCATTACCTTGACTTCTTTTCCTTTTGATTCTACCTCCTTTTCCATTAGTGGTAGTAATTCTATCACCTTACCATCCTTGGTGATTGAATAAGTATTTCTAACTCCATCATGTTGTGCTCTCAAATCATATTGCCATGGTCTTCCAAAAAGGAGATGTCAAGCATCCATCTAAGCTATGTCAAACAATAATCTATCCTTGTATGGCCCAATTTGAAACTCTACCCAAGCCTATTCTTCCACAACTGTTTGCTAACCTTGAGTGAGCCATGAAATCTTGTATGGGTAAGGATGTGGCAGTCTCCTAAGCTTAATCTTTTCTACCATTTCAACAGACACAAAATTCTCAGTAGATCCAGAGTCAATCAGAACTTTACATACCTTACCTCCTACCTTGCAAGTAGTTTTGAAAAGAGACTTTCTCTGTGGGGGTTTTGTGTTAGGCACCTTCATGGTGGTCATTGTTCTTCTAATCATCAAAGATTCTCATTTTTCAGGATACCCATAACCATCATGAGCATTCACACTTTGATAGGTATTTGAGCTTGTCATACTTTGACAATCGGATTCTTGGATCAGATTTGTCCTCCTGTCTCCCATTGAAGTTGTTGCTTTTTCTGGACATCTACTGGCTATGTGGCCTTCTTGATTGCAATTGTAACATTTGAGAGGTCCTCTGCCTTGGGATCTCCCTCTGAATGGTGGTCTTCTGCCCCTAAAGTTTCCTTTTTGATTTTGATTGCTGTCTCCTTTGCTGCTCTATTGATTGTATTCACTTCGCTGTCCAAATCCATTTCCTCTGCCTCTGAAAGGACTTCTTCCCCCTCTTTGCTATCTTCCTCTTCATCTACTATTCTACTCTTGTCTTCTCTTTAATTTCTCTTCCACTTTGAGTGCCAATTGGTAGCACTTCTGAACTGTATCTGGGCTATGTAGATTTAAATCTTCCTGGATATTAAACCTCAACCCATTAAGGTATCTTGCTACCTTCTCTTCCTCACTCTCCTTTACCTTTGTCTTGACACAATGTTTCATGAACTCTGCTGTGTATGAGCTAAACATCTAGCTCCTTCTACTTCAGATTTTGTCTCCTCTTATGTAGTTGGATGTTGTAATCCAATGGAACATAGGCTTCCTTCACTAAAGCCACCATTTTCTTTCAAGTAGCAACTTTGTTCTTTCCTTCTTTCATCCTATCATCTTGGATGAAATTCCATCAAGTTAGTGCAACCTCTTTCATTTTGGATTGGGCTATCTTCACCCTTTGGTGTTCTACTATTTCCTCTATTTCAAAGAAATTGTTCAAGGAGTCTATCCACTCCATCACTGAATCAGGATCCATTTTTCCTATAAACACTGGCAGATCTAATTTTATATCCATGGTCCTTCTCTCCAAGGACCTGAGGGCATTGATTAAGGGTCTCTGGTCTACAGGAATATCTTCCTGCCTAGGGATCTCCTCTTCATCCCTATCATCCTCACCAGAATCTTCTTTTCCCTTTCCTACCTTGTCCCTCAACTTCTCTATCTCAACTTTCAAAGTGGCATTCTGAGCTCTGACTGCTTTGCTTTCTGGAATCTACTTCTTTACTAGGACAACCAATTCAACATTTGTCATCCTTGCTAGAAATTCTGATGTTCCCTCTGTATATGACATTTTGTCTTTTTCTCTTTTTCCCAATCAATAAAATCCTTAGCTCTGTTATCACTATGATGTAGAGTGAGCAGCGGATCATGGAAAACTGATTAAACAGTTGGCTGTCAAGTCACTAACATACATTTTCTGCGTATTTTTATGCCATCGGCAAAACCCACTTCCATTGGTGAACTTAAACCCTGTCACGCCGAACTCCTTCCTCTGGCCGATGGTACTTAGATTTTGCGCCTATCGGCGAGATCGTCGTTATCGACAAACAGTTTGTATCTCCTACCGCTATGCTGATGTGAATATTTTTCTTTGGTTGAACCTCTAAACCAACCCTACCATTGAACCAATGCTATCGGTTCAACCACTTGGTTTAAACTGCTAACAGCAACCCACAGTTACACTATCGAACCGTAGGAACCCATTGCTTTATTGAATTGACACAACCATGGAACCTATCGCTGCTCACTGAACCCTTGAACCGCCGACCCATTGAACCATTGAACCGTTGAACCAGTTCAATGAATGGTTCAACTGTCGCTACTTCTCTAACACTTTCTCTATCACTGAACGGTTGAACCAAACGGTCTAGTTGAACCGTTGAACCTTTGAACCATTGAACCAGTTCAAAGGTTCAATCAAACACTTAACCGATTCAAAAATTCCTTCAAAGCTTTACTTAACTTCTTACAAGAATTCATCGAGCCAAATGAACCCGATTTACTTGCGAACCATTGAACCGTTCCACCAAAGGTTCAAACAAAGATTTTCCACCCGATTTCAACCAATTGCAGAACTTGATGTACTACCTCTAACACCGTGGAACCAAAACTCGTTGAACCATAGAAATTGGTTCAAACACAAGGTTTTAAACTCTCTGCAATGTCGATCTACACAGCTAAACCCCGTGTGATTTCACCCAACCGTTTCTTCCACACATATACGGATTTTTCTAACTTTAACAACCTAGCACATGAAGATGCTAGGGTTCATCTCAACATGCTACAATTTGATCCTACAACCACACAAAATGAACAGAAACAAAACAAAAAACCTAATCTAATATATACAGCCATTCCATCGATTACGAAGTAATCAACCGGTGGAATGGGTTAAAGAACCCATCTCGGCTACAAACCAGAAAATCGACTACACAAGGAAATCTAACACCAGAAAACAACACAAACATGATTTTTCTTTTATTGCTTCTAGAAATTGATACAGATATCTGATTTCATAGTTTTAGAACTTTTCTACTCTCTATAATAGTCTCAATCTATCTCAATCTATCCCAACACATATCAATCGATCTGAGCTGAGCTATTTAACTAATTGCCAACAATAGTACTGACATGATTCCCAGTGGCTGGGAGACAATTCCAAGTGGCTGGGAGAGATAACCAACTAACAACCTTCTAACAAACTAACCACCTTATCATGACAGATCAATAAGTGTCCTAGGGACTTACAAACAGAAACTGAATTACAAACTACAATGACAAATCTGGTCAAATAGACCTTATTACATATTAAATGCATAACAACCTAATAATCTCCCTTAGCTGTAAAATTAACTTGCTGAAGGGGTGCCCCTACACCATACTCCCCGAGAGAAGAAAGCTCAAGTCCACTTGAGATGAGAGTGTGTAAGTCTGCTCCATGTTTCTTGATTTGTTCTTCAGTCATCCAAACTGCTTCTAAATCAGGTTGCCCCTGCCAAGCCACAAAGTATTCTATATATGCTTTGTTCCTGGTCTTCTTTGCCACTCTTGAGTCTAAAATCTGCTGTAAATTTGGTGGATCATGTTTAGGAATATCATTGTCTGTTGTTCCCTGCAATGGTTCCTGTTCTATATCTGCATTATGTTTGTATGGAGTTAAATCACATACATTGAAAATAGGTGACAATCCAAGATCAGAAGGAAGTTGGATTTCATAAGCATTCTGTCCACATTTCTTCAAAATCTGACATGGTCCAATCTTCCTCTGCATTAGTTTAGTATGTTTTCCTTTTGGAAGTCTTTCCTTTTTCAGATAAACCCATACTAAATCTCCAACATCAAACTGTACATCCCTCTTCATTTTATCAGCATATTCTTTATACTTCAAAGTAGTTTGCTGGAGTTGATTCTTAACTTGATCATGCACCTCTTTTATTGCTGCTGCAAAAGCTTCTCCATCTGCACTAACAGAGTCTCCTGTAGGTAGATCTCTTAAATCCAAAATACCTCTTGGATGCATACCATATACTACCTGAAAAGGTGATTTCCTTGTACTCCTATTGATGGTATCATTATAAGAAAATTTTGCCTGTGACATGATGTTAACCCACTTCTCTCCATGCTGCCTTGTCAAACATCTAAGCAGATTTCCTAATGACCGATTGACTACTTTAGTCTGTCCATCTGTTTGAGGGTGATAAGCTGATGAGAAAGACAAATTGGTTCCAAGCTTCTTCCAAAGAGTCCTCCAAAAATGACCAATAAATTTCACATCTCTATCTGATACTATGCTCAATGGCAATCCATGTATCCTCACTATTTCTTTGAAAAACAAATCAGCAACATATGAAGCATCACATGTAGTTTTGCATGGCAAGAAATGTGCCATTTTGCTAAATCTGTCCATTACAACAATGACACTATCAAATCCTTTCCTTGTTCTAGGTAAACCCAACACAAAATCCATGCTTATGCTTTCCCATGGTCTAGAAGGAATGGGCAATGTCTAATATAAATTTGCATTAGTAGATCTTCCTTTTGCCTTCTGACAGATCACACGTCTCCACAAATTTTTTGACATATGACTGTAGCTTTGGCCAAAAGTAATGCCTCTTCACCAGGTCAAGAGTCTTATCCAGACCAAAATGTCCTACCATGGCTCCACAATGTTTCTCCCTAATGATGTTCAGCCTCATAGAGCACCGTGGAATACACAACTGTCCACCTTTGAAAATTAATCCATCTTGGATCATAAATTCAAAATACTCCACATGATATTTGTCTCCAAAGGAAGTGCATACTTTGTAGATCTCTCCAAAATCTTCATCATCATCATACATAGTCTTTAGGGAATCAATACCAACACTCTCCAATTGAATCTAATTTATGGTTAGAGCCCTCCTTGTCAAAGTATCTTATTCTTGACCCCTTTCTTGTGTTTGAGTGTGAAAGTGAAAGCTTGCAAAGTTTCTACCCATTTCATATGTCTATGGTTCAGCTTCTCTTGGCTATTTATGAAACTAAGGGCCTGATTATCTGTGAACACTATGAATTCTTTTGGCATCAAGTAATGCCTCCACTTTTTGAGTGACTGGACTAGAGCATACATCTCCAAATCATAGGATGAGTATCTCTTCTTAGCATCATTTAATTTCTCACTGAAAAATGCAATAGGCCTACCTTCTTGACTGAGTACTGCTCCAATTGCCATATGACTGGCATCACATTCTACCTAAAAAATCTTGGTAAAATCAAGAAGTGCAAGGACTAGCTGTTGTGCCACTTTCTTCTTCAATGTTTCAAATGAATCATCTGCCTCCTTTGTCCAAGTAAATTTGCACTTCCGTCCTCCTTTTATGGTGTCAAGCATGGGTGCACAGACATGACTAAACCCTCTTATAAACTTCCTATAGAAGGTTGCTAACCCATGGAAACTTTTGACATCATTCATGGTTCTAGGAGTTGGCCAAGACAATATGGTACTTACCTTCTCTTTATCCATTTTCAGTTTTCCCTGTGAGATGACAAAACCCAAGTAGATAATCTCCTCCTGCATAAACAAACACTTCTCCAAGTTTATCATTAGCTGCTCTTCATGTAACCTTTTGAGAACCAGGTCTATATGCTTGAGGTGCTCTTCCCTTGTATTGCTGAAAATCAGAATGTCATCTAGATATACTATGACAAATTTGCCTATAAATTCTCTCAAAACCTCATTCATCAGCCTCATAAATGTACTAGGAGCATTGGATAAACCAAAAGGCATGACCTTCCACTCATACAACCCTTCATTGGTTTTAAATGTAGTTTTCCATTCATCTCCTGGCCTAATCTTGATTTGATGATAGCCACTTTTCAAATCTATTTTTGTAAAATATTTGACACCTCCTAAACAATCAAGCAAATCCTCTATCTGAGGTATTGGGAACCTATACCTGATTGTGATCTTGTTAATAGCCCTTGAATCAATGCAAAGCCTCCAAGTGCCTTCTTTCTTTGGTTTCTAGTATAGTTGGTACTGCACATGGACTTAAACTCTTGCCAATTAGGCCTGTGTCCAACAATTCCTTAATCTGTTTTGCTACCTCTGCATTATGTTATGGGGTGAGCTTGTATGCTGCTTTGTTTGGCAGTGTAGATCCTGGAATCAGATCTATGCAATGGCTGATATCTCTTATAGGTGGTAGAGACCTTGGTATTCCATCAGAGATGATGCCTTTGTATTTGTCCAATAGCTCTTGGACAACTGGATCTATAAACCTTTATCTTTTCTCTCCCTTGACTTCTTGCTACTGTTCTTACTCACTTTTAGGCAAGGAACTAGAGCATATGCAACTACTCCCTCTTCTGCTATCTCTGTCATGAATTGTTTGCCTTCTACCAGCATTACCTTGACTTCTTTTCCTTTTGATTCTACCTCCTTCTCCATCAATGGTAGTAATTCTATCACCTTACCATCCTTGGTGATTGAATAAGTATTTCTAACTCCATCATGTTGTGCTCTCAAATCATATTGCCATGGTCTTCCAAAAAGGAGATGTCAAGCATCCATCTGAGCTATGTCAAATAACAATCTGTCCTTGTATGGCCCAATTTGAAACTCTACCCAAGCCTATTCTTCCACAACTGTTTGCTGACCTTGAGTGAGCCATGAAATCTTGTATGGGTAAGGATGTGGCAGTCTCCTAAGCTTAATCTTTTCTACCATTTCAACAGACACAAAATTCTCAGTAGATCCAAAGTCAATCAGAACTTTACATACCTTACCTCCTGCCTTGCAAGTAGTTTTGAAAAGAGACTTTCTCTGTGGGGGTTCTCTGTTAGGCACCTTCATGGTGTTATGATATTTCTTTCAAGGTTTTAACTGCGTAGTTTCTAAGTCAAACACATGACCCAAATTTCATGAGTAGTGGTTCACATGAAATAAATATCATAATTTGACATGCTGCAAAAAATACCTCCTACTTATCAACCTTCATGGTGGTCATTGTTCTTCTAATCATCAAAGATTCTCCTTTTTCAGGATACCCATAACCATCAAGAGCATTCACACTTTGATAAGTATTTGAGCTTGTCATACTTTGACAATCGGATTCTTGGATCAGATTTGTCCTCCTATCTCCCATTGAAGTTGCTTTTTCTGGACATTTGTTGGCTATGTGGCCTTCTTGATTACAATTGTAACATCTGAGAGGTCCTCTACCCTGGGATCTCCCTCTGAATGGTGGTCTTCTACCCCTAAAGTTTCCTTTTTGATTTTGACTACTGTCTCCTTTGCTGCTCTCTTGATTGTATTCACTTTGCTATCCAAATTTCCTCTACCTCTGAAAGGACTTCTTCCCCCTCTTTGCTGTCTTCCTCTTCCTCTACTGTTCTGCTCTTGTCTTCTCTTTAATTTCTCTTCCACTTTGAGTGCCAATTGGTAGCACTTCTAAACTGTATTTGGGCTATGTAGATTTAAATCTTCCTAGATGTTAAATCTCAACTCATTAAGGTATCTTGCTACCTTATTTCCTCACTCTCCTTTACCTTTGTCTTGACACAAAGTTTCATGAACTCTGATGTGTATGAGCTAACATCTAGCTCCTTCTGTTTCAGATTTTGTCTCCTCTTATGTAGTTGGATGCTGTAATCCAATGAAACATAGGCTTTCTTCACTAAAGCCACCATTTTCTTCCAAGTAGCAACTCTATTCTTTCCTTCTTTCGTCCTATCATTTTGGATGAAATTCCACCAAGTTATTGCAGCCTCTTTCATTTTGGATTGGGCTATCTTCACCCTTTGGTGTTCTACTATTTCCTCTGTTTCAAAGAAATTGTTCAAGGAGTCTATCCTCTCCATCATTGAATTAGGATCCATTTTTCTTGTAAACACTGGCAGATCTAATTTTATATCCATGGTCCTTCTCTCCAAGGACTTGAGGGCGTTGATTAAGGGTCTTTGGTCTGCAGGAATGTCTTCTCGCCTAAGGATCTCCTCTTCATCCCTGTCATCCTCACCAGAATCTTCTTTTCGCTTTCCTACCTTGTCCCTCAACTTCTCTATCTCATCTTTCAAAGTGGCATTATGCGCTCTGACTGCTTTGCTTTCTACAATCTACTTCTTTTCCAGGACAGCCAATTCAGCATTTGTCATCCTTGCTGGAAATTCTGATGTTCCCTCTGTATCAGACATTTTATCTTTTTCTCTTTTTCCCAATCGATACAATCCTCAGCTTTGATACCACTATGATGCAAAGTGGGCAGTGGATCGTGGAAAACTGATTAAACAGTCGGCTGTCAAGTCACTAACGTACATTTTCTGTGTATGTTTATTCCATCGACAAAACCCACTTCCATCGGCGAACTTAAACCCTGTCACGCCGAACTCCTTCCTCTGGACGATGGTACTTAGATTTTTTGCCTATCGGCGAGACTATCGCTATCGGCAAACAGTTTGTATCTCCTACCACTACACTGATGTGAATATTTTGCTTTGATTGAACCTTTGAACCAACCATACCATTGAACCAACGCTATTAGTTTAACCACTTGGTTTAAATTGCTAATGGCAACCCACAGTTAGACTGTCGAACCGCAAGAACCCATCACTTTATTGAACTAGCACAACCATGGAACCTATTGCTACTCACTGAACCCTTGAACCGCTGGCCCATTGAACTGTTGAACCGTTGAACTAGTTCAACGAATGGTTCAACTGGCACTACTTCTGTAACATTTTCTCGATCGCTGAACGGTTGAACCAAATGGTCCAGTTGAACTGTTGAACCTTTGAACCGTTGAACCAGTTCAAAGGTTCAATCAAACACTTAATGATTCAAAAATTCCTTTGAAGCTTTACTTAACTTCTTACAAGCATTCATCGAGCCAAATGAACCCGATTTACTTGCGAACCGTTGAACCGTTCCACCAAAGGTTCAAACAAAGATTTTCCACCTGATTTCAACCAATTGTGGAACTTGATGTACTACCTCTAATGCCGTGGAACCAAAACTCGTTGAACCATAGAAATTGGTTCAAACATAGCATTTTAAACTATCTGCAACACTGATCTACACAGCTAAACCCCACGTGATTTTGCCCAGCCATTTCTTCCACACATATATGGATTTTTCTAACTTTAACAACCTAGCACATGAAGATGCTAGGGTTCATCTCAACATGCTGCAATTCGATTCTACAACCACACAAAATGAACAGAAACAAAATAGAAAACCTAATCTAATATAACAGCCATTCCACCAATTACGAAGTAGTCAACCGGTGGAATGGGTTAAAGAACCCATCTCGGCTGCAAACCAAAAAATTGACTACACAAGGAAATCGAACACTAGAAAACAACACAAATAGGATCTTTCTTTTATTGCTTCCAGAAATTGATACAGATATCTGATTTCACAGTTTTAGAACTTTTTTGCTCTCTATAATAATCTCAATCTATCTCAATCTATCCCAACACATATCAATCGATCTGAGCTGTGCTATTTAACTACTTGCCAACAGTAGTACTGACATGATTCCCAGTGGCTGGGAGACAATTCCAAGTGGCTGGGAGAGATAACCAACTAACAACCTTCTAACAAACTAACCACCTTATCATGATAGATCGATAAGTGTCCTAGGGACTTACAAACAGAAACTGAATTACAAACTACAATGACAAATCTGCTCAAACGAACCTTATTACATATTAAATGCATAACAACCTAATAATCTCCCTTAGCTATAAAATTAACTTGCTAAAGGGGTGCCCCTGCACCACAAATCCTCACATGCATTGCCATGGCTTCCATTTTGCACCTGATCTACACAAACAAGGGTTATACATATCTAGGGAGCTCACACCTCCCTCAATCATAAACATGGTTCTGATACCAACTGTTATGAATTTGTAGGTCTAATAAAACCAATTCCACATAACCCAATAGGAGAAACAAGATGCTGAAACAAACCATAATGCAAAGATTAATGAACAAGCAATAAGATAACACAAGATATACCCTGGGAAAACCCTTTTCAGGGAAAAACTCAGCCTCCAAAAGCATCCATGCTCACATGTATTATTTAGCAATAAAACATTACAATACATTCCATGAGCCTCCATGAACACCTTTGAATCCATCAAGCACCTCCAATGCATCCTCCATGTGTACAAGCATGAATCCACACATCACCTGCCATGCTTCACAATATGCACTTATATGAGAGAACTCAATACAATGACAGCCTCTCACAAAACCCCTGTTCACCTACAATGAAAATTTAGCCAACCTCAAATAATAACCTTGTGCTTGCTTTTATAATATTAGCTCACACATTACATTGAGAAAACTATGTGCCCCAAAACCATGGGTTACACAAAACCACTTGACCCCACATTTGACAATTGGTACTACATTTTCCCAATTAATTAAATAATACAAATAATATCCCAATGTTACAATACAACATAAAGTGGACCCAAATAATTACATAGTGTGACTAAGCACACCACATAGGTGCATTACAACTAAATAATTATTTAATTACAACATTATAAAAATATATCAAAATATGCAATGGTGTACAACACCATATCCCAATACATTCCACAACTTCCATTGTTATGAAGGCATGCTTAGATCTACCAATTCAAGTGGGGTCGATGCCTAGTACTTGAAATCTTGCAACAAATGAAGGGTTGAATACAAATATGTATATATAATCATCCAAACAAGCACACTGTGGTAGGGAATCACAGCATAGCAGGGTACTCAACATGAGTAATGCTACACTGTCCCTTCACAAAACACATCACACATATCCACATCAACTAGTTCAATGATAACTAATCAATTAGATAACACATCATTAGATAGTCACATAAGGCACATAGAATTAATCCACATAATCAATTAACCCATAATTGATCACAACATAAACATAATGTGTGATGGGTGAAATATGGGATTAATCAAATCAATAACAAAACCCAATACATCAATAAAATATGAAGGAAAAAGGATTTAAAATAAGAACAAGATACTTACAACCTTTTCCTTATGCCTTCCATTGCTCGCCTTTTCTTTCTTGATCTTGATGGAGATGAAAATGGCCCTCGGGAAGCTTGCTTCCTTGCTTCGATTCCTAAAGATGACAAGGGAAGTTGGCTTTGATAATTGTTGTATTTGAAGGTGAGCTTCAAACACAATATTAATGGATGATAATAAAATGCTATGGAGATGGGGTGCCAATGGCACGCTATATTTCCTGCAGCATAAGTTTACTCGAATGATGGATGGATGAAATGAAGAAGAAGAGGGTTGTATTTATAGAGTTGGGTGAAGGAAGATCGATGGTTGAGAAGAAATAAGAGGATCAATGGAGGAGAATGTTCGTGCGAACGTGCATGAATAGAAGGACATGTGTCATTCAAAAAGAAGCTTTGAGTTAAATGCTTTCTTGATGAGGATGAGTTTTGTTTTTCTTAAATTATAATTTATTTTCCTAATTTAAGAGCAAAGTTGCTTTAAAGTTGCTTTAACTCAACTTTTGCTTTTGTATGACAAGAGGAATTTATTTTTAGAAGATATGAAGATTTTTAGAAAAGAAAGCATAATTAAATAAATAGATTTATTTAATTATTTGTAGATAATTTGGAGGAAAAAAATAAAATATTTAAATATATTTTATTTTTGTGGAGATTTAAGATTTAATTTAAATAAAATTGCATTTTATTTAAATTTGGAAGAATAAAAGATTTAATTAAATAATTAAAATTATTTAATTATTTTAGAAGAATAAAGTTGATATAGATTAATTAAATAAATGTAATTTATTTAATTAAATGAGAGGAAGTGAATCAAATAAATAAATAAATAAATTTATTTATTGATAGAGGAATATGAAGGTGAAATAAATATTTAAAATATTTATTTAAGTAGAGTCATGTCATTTTTAGGTGTATACATTTTGCCCCTCTTTGATGCAATGTGTTTTATCACGTTGTTTCAAAGAATAAGAATTTTTTACAATGATACATGCCCCAGTTTGCCCCTGGTACAAGTTTAACGACAGGATGCCCCCTCGGGAGATTGGACCGGAAGAAGGCAGAAGGCATGAGATGGACAATCTCATGAAGAAGAAGGTGAAAAGCGGGTTATGATGGAGAAAAACAGGATATGGTTCAGAAAAATAGACATGGGAAGTAGTCGCAGTTGTCATATAGTCAGATATGGTTCACTTGCTATATATAGGAGCTAGGTCCACAAGTTCTATTCATTTGCACACTTGTCCTTAGTTGATTGGTCTTTGAGAGCTTAGGACATCATGGCAGCCAGAGAGATGGATATTCCATGCAAGGAGCACCGGTTTGAGTGAGTCTGACGGTTCGATTAGCCAACTGAGGCAAGACCACTAGTATGTAGTTCGTCAAAACTCGCTAAAAGTCATTTATTAGGGCAATAAATGATTAGGGAAAACTACCAGGACAAATGTGCCAAACTGTCATTCGGTGCATATACACTCTGAAATGGCGCATATGCTACTAAGTGGTGCATTTGAGAGATAATATGGCGCATATGATAGTTTGGCGCATACAGGCTCTGAATTGGTGCATCATTGCGGAATGGTGCATGTGACATAATAAGTGGCGCATGTGCCAGAACAACGCATACACGTCAAAGGGCAGCACATTCATGGTGAAGAGGTGCATATGATATGGATCGGTGCATTTGCACTAGGAAAATCAGTTGACTTAACGAAATTAACCCAATTGGCACCTTGATCGATGCGTCAATTGATAAACAATCTCTGAGATTGTCAAGAATCTAGTCAAGAGATGATATGCTTGTTTTGATTAATTTGATATGTTAAGTCAAATGATAGGATAGTTTTGATTGCTTTTAGTAGGTTTGCTTGGATATGGATTTCGTTGACGTTATGATTTGCTTTGTTGTAGGAAGATATCCGGGATACTGTTGTCATGAGAGTAGTTCCCTTTGTTGTTATTGTAGCGGTACATGCTAACTGAGATTGACCGCGAGGCGCTTGGTGCGATGGGTTTGCATTATGTTTGCTTCATGCCTAAGGGTCGCGTGAACTGGGCCATGTTGACTGTAGTGGTGGAGCGATTCCACAGCGAGGATGGCACATTCCATCTTTTGACGGAGGAGATGGCGATCACTCTTGAGGACGTGTATCAGATTTTGTACCTCCATATTTAGGGAGAGTTGGTCGAGTATGAGTCATAGCGGGATGCTGGATTAGCCGAGTGCAGACAGGTGTTCGATGACCCAAAGTTGGTTGAGCAGGTGATTTCGTGGCAAGACATTCATGACTGCTATGACTACTTCCTGGGTATAGTGGCGGGACTGATCGGTGGCGTAGTGTGCCCCAATAGGAGGTCACATGGCTTCCCGATTGGCTGGGGCAGGGTGTTAGAGAGCATGATCACTGATGGGACCCAGTATGCATGGGGTGTGTTCGTGCTTGCACACTTATACAAAGATATGAACTAGGTGGTGTACCATAGAGGAGCCAGTTTGTCAGCAGGCATGTCTCTCTTGCAGTTTTGGTTGTGGGAGCACATAGCTATCACACGACTGGTATGTCTATTTCACAGGCAGAGGGGTGAGCCCTATAGTTATGGTTATGCAGGTGTGATTTCCCAGCACAAGCTGGGGAAGCTCGAGTAATGTAGACATGCGTTTGATAATGTAGATCAGGTTATCTAGTGCCCATACCTAGACTGCAAGGTATGGGATGATGAGGAGGATGAGCTTCCATACTGCTTCCAGACTCGGTGGCTCACTGGCAGGACTAGGTATAGTCTGGAGTGACAGATTGTGAGTAGAGTGTAGAGGTAGTTTGGCTGAGTACAGGGTAGGCCACAGGGGCAGGCTCATTTTGTGAGGACCCATGTAGAGAGATATAGGTGGGGTCCCGTGGTGTCCTACGAGGAGGCTTTGATAGACTTTCAGTAGATTCTTCACGCAGCTTGGTCCATGAGGAGGGACATAGTGGATGCTGGCATGATGCCAGACTATGAGGAGTGGTTTGTAGGTCACCCATTTCCTAGATACTCAGGACCTAGAGAGTTAGCTCCTCGTACCGATGAGGAGGATTCAGATGATGAGGGTGGAGTTGGCAGGAGGAGAGGGGGACGAAGGAGGAGGATATGGAGGAGGAGATGGAGGAGGAGGTCAGGGGAGGGACCCTCACGTCAGTAGGTAGTTGCGCAGCCACAAGTTGCAAGACAGTCACAGGCACTAGCACAACAGGTAGTACCATAGAGATAGATGTCACCACCACAGCAGGTGGCTCAGCAACAAGTGCAGGGATAGGTGCCAGCATAGCAGGTGGCACTAGGACAGGGATAGGTAGGGCAGGCTCCGTAGCCTAATGTACAGCAGCAGGCTATGGTTGTATTACAGACTCAGGTTAGGCATCTGAGGGCTCATTTGAGAGCAACAGAGTCTCAGAGAGATGCGGATGTAGGACGACTATCAGAGGTATCCACAGAGAGAGAGACACACCCTTGGCTAGTATGCAAGTGATGAGAGCAGAGAGGGATGCAGCTGTGGCAGCTATGGGTACAAATGGTACTTCTAACTTCTTGGTTTCACAGGTGTAGCAGGCAAAGACACAGTTAGCCCAGGTTCAAAGTGAGCTTTCTAGAGTGCAGGCATAGGCTTAGTATTACAGAGGGTTATACCACGGGGCAGTGTTAGTGGATTAGTGTGCCCCTAGCTTTAGTAGCCAATCTGCGGCATCACAGAGGGAAGGTGGGTCCCAATCTGTAGGATCAGTTAGGGGTCCCCAGTAGTCTAGGGGAGATAGAGGAGAGGGCAGCACAGGGAGCAGTGCTCCATGGCAGCAGGGGTAGCTAGACTTGGACACTTGTACCATTTTTTTATTTGATGTACACATTCTTGATGGCTGAGATAGCCTGTATATGTACTATTTTTGCCCTGAGACATGTATTATCATCTTGTTGTACTTTGTATACATTTTTTGATATGACTCTGAGATATGCACAGATATTTTGATATGTTGTACATTTGGACACAATTTTATGGCTATACAATGATGAAGTTGTTGATATTCTATATGCATGTGTTCTATGTTGATATGTTATGGATGTGATCTATCTTATGATGCTTTGTATATGTGATGCATACTAGATGGATTAGGATGATATGATATGCAAATGTCTATGGATATGATTATGCAGCTCTATATTGATATGTCTATGTTTTTTATTTTTTGCTATGATATATTGATGCAAATGTATGTGGATGACCTAATGCTCTGATTATGTATGGAAATAATTTAATCATGTGAATGACTATCTCATGTGATATGATATGCTATCTATGCTATATTTTTGATATGTCCAAATGTCCTCAATCGACACAGAGATGGTATAGATAGGTGGAAGAGAAGAAATGAGGTTTTCAATTGATATGCTACAGGATCTTCTTATTGCATGGTTGATATGGATTTCTAGATGTGGAATGGATACAGATTGTCATCTTGATATTGCAAGTCTTTTGCTTTCATCATTGGGCTCTTTTTTGGTATTTTTCTCTTTTGAAATGTTGTAAGGGAATACAAGCATCTAAGTATAATTAAACCGAGATGACCTGAGTATTCCTTACATGGATTTTGATATAGCAAGTTGATACAAGTATCTAGTCAAACTTGAATCTAGATGACCTGAGTACCTCTTGCATTTCAACAGACAAGGATTGCCCCTTTTCATGCTTAGACCTCTAAAGTCCTCGATGATCTTGTACTGATCATGTCGTTAGACAAAAGTCGTCACAGTACCAAAGTTTAATCCACAGATAGCAGACAAAGAAAAAGATTATGCCCCCATCATAGCATCTCTAGATTTTGGCATCCTTGAGTAGCATAGGAATACATAATGACAAAAATCCAAGACTTTGTTAAGTTAACCTGTGCACAAAAGCATTCTTGCATTAGATGTGTCTTTTTGCCATAATTGATATAGAATTGGTTTGAGTGTTTCGGTATGGTGCTCAGCTTTGGATAGGTTGATGTTTTTGCATCAAGTTTTTTTTTGTTTTGGGAAGCTTGATTTGCTGCGCTTTCTTGTCTAGTGAAAGGTATCACAATCCTTTATTGGTATCCTCTTAGAACACATGGCACTCAAGAATCCAGGTCCGTAACCAAGTCGAGGAGTTGCCCCCAGTTTAGACAATGGATAGAATTATTATAGGTGATAAGACAAACAAACATGGAGAGACGGACCCTAAGGGACTCACCTAGTGCCTCGGGGGCTCATTACTAAATGGCCCTACCTACATGACGACGCAGAGGCAACGTAGTTCAGGGTGAACCTGATGGACCTAAGACCTAGGCGATGGGGAGGTCACAGAAATAGTACGGACAGTAGGATAGATGACACTTGAAGGATATGGAGAGGAAAGAAGTGGAATGGAGCAGAAGCCTCAGGAGCGCATTGAGAATGGCCTTGCCTACGTGATAGCTCAGAGGTGATGTAGTTTGACAATGGTTCAAAGGACTGGTTCAAGATGAATGATATGATGGACACAAGAGATACAAAGTCACAACAGATGGAGGAAGTGGTTTGCCACATATAGCGCCTATTTACTAGATTTTCACCACTTGCTTTTATTTGCATGGAAACTAAAAGTACACATGACGCTTGTTTGCCAAGTTTTCATCATGGTACCTATCCAATGTGCCTATTTCCCAGGTTTTCACCAAAGGACGATTTTTTGTTACTTTTCCATTTTTTTGATTTTTTTTGTTTGTTTTTTTATCACTTTTTTGATTTTTTTGAATTTTTTTAGGACTCCCTTACACTGGGGTTTTCAGGTATAGAACTTGCGAAGGTGCATGCTGTTGATAGGATCATCAAATAGTTCACCTTCAGATGTAGCCACTTGATATTCCCCTAACCCATAAGCTGCAATGATGACATAGGGACCTAGCCAGTTAGGTTTGAACTTGCCTTTCTTCTCTCTGTCTTGCTAATTTCTGGGATTTTCTCTGAGGACTACGTCACCTACTTGGAATACTCAGGGTTTTACTTTGTCATTGTAACTTATGGACATTCGTTGTTGATATGCTTTTAGATGGTTAAAGTCCTATTGCCTTCTCTCTTCGAGCAACTCTAACTCTTGAAGTCTGGACACTCTATATTCTTCATCAGATATGAGGCCTTTTAATGAAACTCACAAGGATGGGATCTTGACTTCAATGGGCAAGATAGCTTTAGATTCGTAGACCAGGGAGTATGGTGTTGCACCTATGGGTGTGCGGATGCTTGTGCGGTAGGCCCACAACACGGGATTTAAATGGACATGCCAATCACAACCGACATCATTGATATTCTTCTTTAGAATCTTTAGGATAGTTTTATTTGATGCCTTCACCTGGCCATTGCCTGGGGGTAATAGGGGGTTGAAAAGCAGTGCTGGATATGGAATTTGTCACATATTTCACTAACATCTTGGTTTTTGAAGGGTCGTCCATTATCCGTGACAATAGATGAAGGGATACCATAATGAAAAATGATATAGTTCAAGATAAATGAGGTTGCTTGCCTGTGATGTTGGCTAAGGGCACGACTTCAATCCACTTTGTAAAGTACTCAGTGGCAATGATTATGAATTTATGGCCGCTAGACGAAGAAGGGTGAATCTTGCCCACTAAGTCGAGTCCCCACTAACAAAAAGGCCAAGGAGTCGTTAATGGTTGTAGTTCTTGCGCTGGTGCATGTATCAAGTTCACATGGATTTGGTACTTTTTGCACTTTTTTACAAAATGGTAGGAATCTTGTTCCATAGTTGGCCAGTACTATCCCATGTGTATGAGTTTCTTGGCTAGGGTAGGGCCACTAGAGTGGGTCCCGCATATACCATTGTGCACTTCGCTCAGGGTAGATTGAAATTCCTCCCTATCAAGACACCTAAGGAGAGTACCATCGAGACCTCTACGATATAGGGTATTGGCAACAATGGCATACTAGGATGCCTGACAGATAAAGGTTCATTTTTGGTTACTGGAGAGATCAGGTGGGAGGGTATTCTCTTTAAGATAGGCAAATATTTTTCCATAGAGGGGGGAATCAATTTCGACAATGTGGCAGACGATATGGGATTCGGGAATGTTGTATGCAGGATAGGTCACTGGCTCTACCAGGAACTCGTAATGTGATTGATTATCTGGTATATTGAGGAGAGATGAGATCGTTGCCATGACATCTGCAGCTTTGTTCTCAATCCTTGGTATCTGCTCAAAAGAGATTTTGATGAAATATTCTTTGAAGTCATCTACCGTCCATTTTTAAGGGATTAATTTCTCATCTTTTGTCTGGTAGTCATCATTTACTTGACTTATGACTACCTGTGAGTCACCATACACTTGAAGTTCTTGGATATTCCATTCAACTGCTAGCTTGATGCCAATGACTAGGGCTTCATACTGTGCTACATTGTTAGTGCAGGGAAAGAGTAATCTGTATGATTTAGGAATTATGTCGCCACTAGGCGTGATCAATAAGATACCTGCCCCCAATACATGTTGAGTGTATGAGCCATCAAAGTACATTTTCCAAGTTGTTGTGGTTACATGAAAGATAGATTCATCTGGAAATTCAAAGCTTAAAGGGCTATCATCCGTTAGAGGTGCATCTGTTAGTTGATCTGTAAGTACTTGGCCTTTTATTGCTTTCTTGTCTACATATTCAATATCAAATTCACTGAGAAGCATGACCCATTTGGACAACCTAACTATTAGGGCTGCCTTGTTGAGTAAGTACTTGAGTGGATCAATTTTTGCTACCAGTTTGACAGAATGTGACAACATGTAATTCTCCCCACTTTTGTGAGGCAAAGACAACAACAAGACATACTCTTTCAATTGGCGTATATTGCAGTTCATATCCAACAAGTGTTTGACTAATGTAGTATATTGCTTGTTCTTTACCGTCATAATTTTGTTGTGCAAGGAGAGCTCCCAGAGCTGTTGGTGTGGCCAAGATATATAACAATAGAGGTTTACCATGAATCAGTGGAATCAACACAGGTGGCTTCATTAGGTATTCTTTTAACTGCTGAAATGCTTTCTCAGATCAATCATTCCATTTGAAAGGGACATTCTTATGTAGAAGGTGAGAAAATGGGTGGCACTTGTCTGCCAATTGAGAAATGAACCTTCTGATAGATTGTAGTTTTCCTTGTAGTGACCTTAGTTGTGTGAGATTCTTAGGAGGTGGCATTTCCATGATGGCCTTCACTTTAGCTAGGTTGACTTCGATTCCATTTGCAGACACTATGTATCCCAGTAGCTTACCTGAGGTAACTCCAAATATGCACTTCTTTGGATTGAGGCACACATTAAACTTTTCCAGTCTATTGAAGATTTTGTCTAGCACTGCTAGGTGTCCTTCTCTTGTGAGTGATTTTTCCAGAATGTCATCAACATAATCTTCCATTATAGTGTGCATCATGTCTTGGAAGATTGTGGCCATAGCTCTCTGATATCTTGCACTGGCATTTTTCAAACCAAATGGCATGACACATCAACAGTAGGTGCCCCAAGGGCATGTGAATGCAGTCTTGTGTTGGTCTTCAGGTGCAATTTTTATCTGGTTATATCTGGAAAAACCATCCATTAGTGACAGCATGGTGTGTCCTTCCGTGAGATCTACAATCATGTTAATGTTTGGTAGGGGGAAGTCATCTTTTAGACAACCTTTGTTTAGGTCCTTGAAGTCATTATAGATTCAGACTCTACCATCTGGTTTGGCAACTAGTACTATGTTTGAAACCCACTCAGGATAGTCTATCGGTCTGATGAATCTGACATCTAACAGTTTCTTCTGCTCTTCTTTCACCATGAGGGCCACATGCGGGTGCATCTTTCTAATTTTTTATTTTACTAGTCTAGCTCCTGGAGCTAAAGATAAATGATGCATTATGAGATTCAGATCTAGCCCTGGCATGTCTGCATATGTCCATGCGAAGTTGATTTGTTTTCTCTTGAAAAAGTCAGTAAATGTTGGCTTTTCTTGTTCTGTTAAAGACTGTGCCATGTGAATCATTCTGGGATTATCACCTATGCTGACATTGATTGGCTTTGCTGGTTCTATCAAGATTAAAGTTCTCTCCCGATGTGTAAGATTGGGTAGAGGGTCAAGCCTTCCATCCTTCAGTGCCTCAGAGTGGTTTTCACCATTGGATACACCTTTATTTTTACTATTTCATGATCTAACACTGTCGTAGAGCAGTTTTCACCATTAGATCTTTCTTTCATTTTGACATTTTTGAGACTAAAAGGCTTGGCACTCTCACCAAAATAGGCCTTCTCATTGAGTTCTATAGCATAGCCAGCTCTGTGGTCTCCTGCGGGTATCTGATCTCTAAGCTCAAGATAGTCTATGATGGCTTCATTATTCTCAAAGGTATTAAACTTAGGTGTAGTGCCTTGTAGGTCCCAATCTATGAGTTTGGGTGCACCAAAGGTAAGGGGTCATTGGGTTGATCCAGTTTGATTGTGTTGATGGTTAGGATAGAGTTGTTAAAAGCACAGACAAAGTCTGTGATGGTACTCTCTATTAGAGGATCCATCAAGGGGGGTATCATTCTTTCCTCACGACTTTCACTATAGTTATTTTGCGGGACAGACTCTAGCGGTCTAGCCCTTGGACTTTGTCTCTCATTTGCATGGGTTGGGTCATACTTGTGGACAACATCGATATATGTTTTGTCACAAGATAGCTTAGAGAGACTATCCCACTCATATTCATTTGAATCAGTTTCACTCCCCAATTGCATTTGCTGAATTTGCTCAACTAGATTACTAGTAGATGTTTCTAGTTGTTTGCTTTTATTTGCTCTGTTGGTTCTTGACGTGCTAGTGTAGCCTAGCCCTGTAGTGTCTTAGGCTATCAAGGTATGAGGTTGGATGGGTTCAGTGATACCATCTATTCTCAAACTGAGTGGACCGTGTCCTTCGTACCCCATTCTTTGCAGCATTTGGAAACCTTGACCATATTGTTCAGTTTGTATAGTGTGATGGTCTTGTTGTGTTGATGAACTGCCTTCATCCTTATATAGCCATTGTGGGATATCTTTCTCATCACTCTCATCTTTGAGGCTTCCCCATTTGACAAATGGTCTGTTGGTAGTTTTATCTGCTTTGGGTCTATTCATAGTAGGTTTCCAATATGATCTTGGAGATAGGGGGAGCTGTACCAAGCAGAGGGATTGGGAAATTGTATATTCACCCAAGCCTTTATCCTTGAGTTTGAGGTTGGCTTGGGATGCCTTTGAAGAAGAGGCAAGTGTAGCTGGGTCAACACGAGATGAGGATGAAGCAGAGGCACGATTGTTAGGGATCACAACTTCAAGCTTAGATTGAATAGAGTTGTAGTACTGAAATGGATTGGGGTCATCTTGGATGGTGATCTCTTGACCTTCATAGGGGAATTTAATACACTGATGGTATCTTGATGATACTACTTTCAGAGCATGAATCCATGGTCTCCCAACAAGAATGTTATAGGCCAGCTCCATATCGAGGACTTAGCAAGCCACATCTTTTACTATAGGTCCCACTCTGATTGGTAAAGTTACAATTCCCTTGGAAGTTCTCTCCTCCTCATCATAGGCTTTGATAGTGATTTTCTTTTTTGGATCTATATCCTTTTTTGAAAACCCCAATGTAAGGATTAGCTTCAAGGTGCAAATATTCAAACCAACTCCTCCATCGATTATGATTCTATTTATCTTGTGTTTGTGTATGAAGGCTTCGATATGAAGAGAGGTGTTATGGGGTTGAGTGATTGACATATCATCCTTTTCAGTGAATGATAGGGAGTGAGGTGAGGTAATGTGAACTACCATGGTTTGAAATTGTTCTTCAGTGAGGTTTTTTGGGATAGAGGCTTCTGCTAAAGCTTTGTCAAGTATGGCCCTATGAGACGGGGATAGATGTAGAAGTTCCAGAATGGAGATATGTGCAGGTGTTTTATGTAGCAGATCAAAGATACTGTACTGATTAGCCGGAGGGGCAGAGGATCCTCTAAGAGCAACTCTATTACTACGGGTGGTAACATTGCAATTTAGATCTTTGTTTATAGTGATCACATTGATGCATGAATCACTTTCTAAGATATGGTTAACAACATAGTCAAAGCCGACGTTTGTGTAATTTGCATTGTTAGATCCACTATTGTTTTTGTTGGAAGGTCCTCCCTACTCGTAGTTGGGAAGAGGATCCTTGAATGCCTGATGATGACTATTAGAGGTATGTCCATCAAGTGATATTTAGTTTTGCTCGATCAAATCTTGGATAGTGTGCTTGAGCGCAATACAATCGTTGGTTTTGTGCCCCCTATTTCGGTGGTAGTCACAGAAATCGTTGTCGTTCCACCAAGGAGGTTTTACTTTTGGTTCATATTCTCGTGCCGAGGGAAGTGTTATGATCTTGTTTGTGACTAACTTCTGTAGGGTAGTTTCCAATGATTTTCCCAAAGGTGTACACTTTCTCCTAGGTTGAAAGTTGGTAAACCGTGATTAAATGTTTCTTGGTTTGTTTTGTGGGGGGTTGTTTTGAGGAGTCGATAAGTTGAAGATTGGTTGCTTAGGTGCTGCATTCTTGGCATCTACCACCCCATCATTCACAATGTTTTTGTTCTTCATCTAGAATCTTGGTTTATCCATGTTGGTATTGGTACTAGGAGTGTCCTTATAGAGCTTTATTTGACCTTTGGTGATTAAAGCTTTTTCGATGATTAGACCCATCTCAATGACCTTACTAAAGGAAGTAGGACATTGGATTTGTATATGATAGCTTAGGTCGGTTTGTAAGTTATGGACAAACATTTCCAACATTTGTTTTTTGGGCATTTGGTGTGGGCACTTACTTTCTAGTTGTTTCCATCTTTGTAGGAAGGCGGCAAAAGACTCCACCTTTTTGCTTGGTGTTACAAAGATCTAAGATTGAGGTGTCATGCTCAATATTATAGGAGAAGTTCATGCCAAATTTGTCCACAAGTTCGTTAAATGTTCTAATGCCGGGTGGTAGTCTAGAAAACCACTCCATGGCTTGTCCTCCTAAGCTTCATGGAAACAATCACATAAGGTAAGTATCATTGTGTGCGACCTCAAGGCAAGTAGCGTTGAATTCCCTAATGTGGTCCCTTGGATCACCCTTTCCTTGATATTTATCAAACTTTGGCACCTCAAATTTAGAGGGGAAAGGTAACATAATCAAGGTCCTATGAAAAGGATATGGCAAAATATCCTCTAGGGAGTAATGTTTAGTTGATGCTCATGTTTGCATGTTTATGAATTATTGTTATAAATCTTGGATTTGTTGGGTCATCAAGATCAAGGCGTTTGTAGGATCAATGGTTGCTTTTCTTTTGTCTGAAGGTGTTTCCTTGTGTGTGCTTCCCTTAGGGTGGCTTTCTTCATCAATTTCTTTTAGAGCCTCTACATCAAAATCTTTAGGGAGTTTGACTCCTAGATGTACTAGGTGTAGAAAGAATTTGGTAGGGTCTTGGGCAAGTACCTTATCCATTATGCGTTGAAATCTTTTGTCTTGCTGTTTTTGGAGGACCTCTTCCATAGAAATTTCCTCATCACTTTCGTGAGTGTTTGGAATAGTTTTCTCAGCCATTTCAATCTATTTTTGTTTTTTTGACCTTGTCAAGACCATGCAAGGTGACTAGAAATGGAATGGAGTGAGATTAAAAGTTTTGAACAAAGGTGCTAGAATGTGACAAGATTTTAAAAAGGTTCTCCTTAGATCAATTGGTGTCAAACAAGTGGATGAACAAAACGATAGTCGAAGCAAGGATGATAGAAATCCGTTTACTTGATGTGGACTAGTCTTGCACAAGCCACTATTGGAGTTCTGAGAGAAAAGGATAAGTGATCCTTGATGGTGGAGACTCACTAGGTTTGTTTGAGGTTTGATGTGATCAAGAATAGCTTGGTTCTAACCTTGTTGGATTTTGGAAGAGTTTTGTGAGATTTTTGGATGATATGGTGTGGAAAAAGTAGCTCTGGTGTGGAAAATGGTTAACTTGCAAGATTTTAATCAGATTTTTGGGAAAACTAAGACAGATTTGAAATGGTTTTTGAAAAGTTGAAAATTTTGCTCTTGGAAGGTATGGATTTACTCTCTGGATTAGATGCACAATAGTATATGCACCACAATAGATTTCAAAAGCGCCACAAGTCAGATCAAATGTGCAACTCTGGTAATGTTTTAAATGTGCTGCAACAGGTTTCAAATGCGCTGAAAGTCTACGCAAATGCACTGTAGGTCGAGGTAAAAGTGTCATTCTAGTTTTTGTTTGGTTTTTGTAGAATTTTGGAACATTTTTCAAGATTTTTCTGTTTTGGGTTTGAAAACTTGGTGTTTTTGAGAATTTTGATTTTCAATTATGGCAAAGACACAACAAACACATAGAAGTTTTCATGATTTTTTATATTTTCTTTTTTTTTGTATTTTGAACTTTTTGACATGAAAACAAGTACACCCTAGGATGGATAGGACAGTATTTATTGAATCCTCTAGTTGTGCATATTCAAAGCGTGTAGCTCTAGGATCTAGTAGCACCGGCTCCCCTCCATGACACTCACTTCTCATGCATACCAGATCCAGGTTTCCTTAGGCTTGTACCCCCACCAAACCATAGGACTGTCCCTACTACCTCTACTAAGAATCACATGAATCGAGGCCGCTTCAAGAGCTCCGCCCTTTGTGTCAACAAATAGGAGTTTTTGGTATACTAAACAAGTGGTTCATAGTCAAGGAAACCATTCGAGTGGTTACACGTGCAGTGGTACTACTCTTCATTATGGAGTCTCCCAGCCTCAAAGGGTTACGCTTTAGAGGGTTTTGGGGGAGGTTGGCTGTCAGTGTAACACAACAACACTCATTGCAGGAGGCTTTCGCCTCAAGCACAGTTTATTTAAAGTGGATCAGTAGGGCTTGGCTTTAGCCTGTTTCCACTCAGGGTCATTCCCACTTGGATAGGCATGCATTCAAGGGCAGGCCCCTCTAAAGGTTAAACAGATGGAATGACAAGTTTGGCATTCTAGTCACCCAGTAAAGGGGAGAGCATAAGTGATGAAGGGGGTAAATCATAAAACACACAACAACAAAAATGGAACACAGAAAATTGACTATTTCTTTATTGATGTGGGAAACTCATTACATTACAGAAGCTTAATTACAATCAGAGGATGAATCCTCTACTGGCTGCAACACATTATAGCTTTCCCAACCTCAAGACTCTAGAATCTTCAGCCTTCTGTAACCCCAAATCAGCTAGGGTTTCTATTTTCCCACCTATTCTTGACTCTACACTGGCCCCCTTTTACTCTACCACTGCCCAGGGTTCCCAAAATAGTCATAAATAGCACTTTTTGGCAGCCTCCAGCTAAATTTCAAAATTTGCAACTCCCTCCAAAAGTAGGTCAACTTCTGGGAAGCATAACTTTTGATCCAGGTGTCTGATTGACAAACCATTTTAAGCACCAAAAAGCTCACGATGTGAACTATCACACCAGAAATTCATAAATGGATTTCTATCAACTTTTTAGGATGTTATGGGATGTTTTAGTGCCTCATATCTTGTTTCAAAAATTTTTAGGGGCTTTTTGGAAAATAAAAACTTTAATATCTTTCAACTCACAAATGATCTTTGCCTGATTCCTTTGCCAAAGGTCTTATATTTTTGTTATGTAACTTTCTGTAAGTTTTTTCTTCAATCTATGCCGAAATGTAAACTTTCTAAAAATAGCAGGTACACTTTCCAAAACAGGCAAGTTGCTATTTTTAGCAGTTTTGGAAAAACTGAAAGTCCTACACCATTATTCTGGATATTATGGAACCAAAAACACTAATTATGGAAATAAATGAAAACAACTACAATGATTTTGAATTATCTTCTTTTTGGGCGATGCAAGATTGTCCTTACACCACAGGATGCTCCTACATCAGACACCTAGGGTAATTTGAGAAGTGACCCTGTCACGTCTCAGATGTTTGTGTGAGGAAAACCCAAATGGTCAACCTCTACCTTAGACAACCAAGAAGAATCTTCAACATGCCTTCCTTTCCATTTTAGCAGA
Source organism: Cunninghamia lanceolata (assembly GCA_027924645.1). Lineage (NCBI taxonomy): Eukaryota > Viridiplantae > Streptophyta > Pinopsida > Cupressales > Cupressaceae > Cunninghamia > Cunninghamia lanceolata. The sequence continues at coordinate 6,711,159 of BSBN01000828.1, forward strand.
TATTCTTTATATTGCTTGTTTCGAGTACTTCTTCCCACATGGCTATCCAAGATCTCTTCTATCTCCTCCATTGAAGTAGATGTCAGAATACTCCACTGCGCTTCTGTTGGTCCATCCTCTATTCCACCTTCATGATATTCTAATAAATCAGCAATGTTGAAAATAGGGAAAATATTGATCCCACTCAGCAGCTCTACCTCATATGCATTTCCTGAATCATGCTTCTTCAGGATTTTGCATGGTCCAAATTTCTTCATTTTCAACTTATTGTACGTTCCAATTGGGAACCTTTCTTTTCTCAAGTGAACCATGACTTCATCTCCTACCTGGAACTCCTTATACCTCCTCTTATGATCTACCTTAGCCTTGTACTAAATATTCATCTTATTAATGTGATTTCTCACCTCTTCATGCAAATTCCCCAGATGTTCTGTAAAGTCTTCAGCTTTAACACTTGTCTTTTCTCCTTTGTCTAGCTTTCTTAACGCAGAAGTATTTCTCAAGCTATTGCCATATACAATCTAGAATGGTGATTTACCAGTACTCCTATTGATAGAATTGTTGTAAGCAAATTCTGCCTGTGGTAAAATCAAATCCTATCCTTTGGGCTTATCTCCTACTAAGCATCATAGCAGGTTACCCAAACTCCTATTCACCACTTCCGTCTGTCCATCAGTTTGTGGATGGTGTGCAAAATTGAACTTCAAATTTGTCTTCAGCTTCTTCCATAATGTCCTCTAGAAATAACCAACAAACTTGGTATCTCGATCTGAAACTATGTTCTTTGGTAGACCGTGTAATCTCACCACCTCCCTGAAAAATAACTCTGCAATATGAATAGCATCATTAGTCTTCTTGCAAGGAATAAAATGTGCCATCTTTGAGAATCTGTCCACCACCACAAAAATGGAATCATGTCCTCTTTGTGTCCTTGGTAAACCAAGAACAAAATCCATACTAATATCATCCCATGGATTCTCTAGTACAGGTAATGGCTGGTATAGACCTGTGTTCTAACTTGCTCCTTTTTCCATCTGACATACTTTGCAACTCTGCACAAATTTCCTCACATCCTGTTGCAACTATGGCCAATAATAATTTTCACCAACAATAGAAATGGTCTTATCTCGACCAAAGTGTCCAGCCAATCCTCCACTATGCTTCTCCTTAATCAAGTTCTCTCTCATGGAACTCCTCGGAATTCACAATTGACTGCCTCTAAACAACATGCCATCTTGGATTATGAAATCCAACCATTTTGTCCTGTCCAAAGTAACAGGTTCCAAACAAGCCTTCCAGGCCTTTGCAAAATCTAGATCTCCAGGATACAAACTTTTGAGATCATCGAACCCAACAACCCCTATCTTCATTTCTGTCAGCAAATTTTACCTTTTACTCAAGGCATCTGCAACTTTGTTGGACTTTCCACTGCTGTGCTTCAAAACAAAAGTATAGCTCTACAAAAACTCCACCCATTTTAAGTGCCTTTGATTTAACTTTCCTTGACTATTAAGATATTGTAAAGCCTGATGATCAGTATATAAAACAAACTCCTTTGGCAACAAATAATGTCTCCATTTCTTCAAAGCCTGAACTATTGCATAAAACTCTTGATCATAAACAAAATACTTTTTCTTGGCATAATTAAGCTTCTCACTAAAATAGGCAATGGGTTTACCTTCTTGGCTCAAAACAACTCCTATACCACTACCACTAGCATCATAATCTACCAAAAAATACCTTATTGAAATCTGGAAGTGCCAAAATAGGTTGTTCTACAACTTTCTGCTTTAATGTATCAAAACTCGTGTCTGCTCCTTTAGTCCATCTAAACTCTTTTCTATCCCCTCTCATTATCTCAGTTAGGGGTGCACAAATGCTACTAAAATTCTTGATAAACTTTTTGTAAAAACTTGCCAAACCATGAAAAGATCTTACCTCCGTTGCACTCCTTGGCGTAGCCCATTCAATGATAGCCCTTACTTTTTCTGGGTCCATCTTAAGACCTTCCTCTGAGACAACAAATCCCAGGTACACCAACTCCTTTGCAAAACTACTTTTCTTCAGATTAATCAGTAACTTCTCCTCCCTCAGCTTCTCTAGAACTCTTCTGATATGCATCAGATGCTCATCCCAAGTCTTACTTAAAATCAAAATATCATCTAAATAAACAAAACAAAACTTCCCAGAAATTTTTTCAGTACCTCATTCATGAGCCGCATGAATGTGGTCGGTGCATTGGTTAGCCCAAATGGCATGACTAACCACCCATACAAACCTTCCTTTGTCTTGAAGGTTATCTTCCACTCATCTCCTTCTCTGATACAGATCTGGTGATACCCACTCTTTAGGTCAATCTTCATGAAGTACTTGGCTCCACTCAAACAATCCATTATGACATCCATTCTGGGCAATGGAAATCTATACTTGATTGTGATCTTATTGATGGCTCAAGAGTCTATATACATTCTCCACTCTCCATATTTCTTTGGTGCTAGTACTACAGGTACTGCACATGGACTTAGGCTCTCCCTTATCAGTCCCTTCCTCAACAACTCCTGAACTTGTCTATTCAACTCTTCATTCTCTACAGGGGTCATTCTATGGGCTGCCTTATTCAACAAACTGGCTCCTGGTATCAAATCCATTTGATGACTTATCTTCCTTACTAGTGGTAAACCCTCTGGTACGTTATCAGAGATAATGTCCTAAAATTCTTCCAACATATCTGAAACTTCTGCTGGTACATCTTCACATTTCTCTTGACTAATCTTTGGAATCAATGAATAGCAATGATACTCATGCTTCATACCCTCCAAAAATTTTCTACCATCTACCAAGCAAATTCTGGTAGTACTACATACCTTTTCTTCCACCTCCTTCAAGGGCTTCAACTTATGGTGAACTCCATCTTTTGTTAGGGAATATGTGTTTGCACGGCCATCATGGACAACACTCGTATCATACTTCCACAGCCTCCCCAACAACATATGACATGCATCCATCGGTATGATATCACACAACACCTCATCATGGTAGTCCCCAATCTTGAACTTTACTAAACACTGCTCATTGACCAAAGCTCTGTTGTCCTTCTACAACCATGCAATCCCATATGGATGTGGATGCTTTCTTCTTGTCAACTTCAACTTGTCAACCATCTCCTCTGAAACAAGATTGTCAGTGCTTCCACTGTCAATAATAATATCACAACACTTACCTTCACATTTGCACCTTGTGTGAAATAAACTCTTCCTCTAATTTGGTTCTTTCTCCTCATTCAACAAGGTTCTTCTGACAACTAGGGTTTCTCCCCTTTCAACATCTTCAGAATGCTCAAAATGTGCATCTTCATCTACATGTACAACTCATGCATTACCTTCAAGTCTTCTATTTGTCCTTCCTTGATGTTGCAAACACTTGTATGCTCGATGCCCTTCTTCTCCACATTGGAAACAGGTTCCTCTAAAACCTCCTCTTCCAGGTCCTTGCCCAGGTCTGCCTCTTCCTCTTCCTCTCTGCTCACCATTGTTCTGGTCACAAGGGCGGTAGGTATTATCTCCTCTCTGATTTCAACTGGTTTCAGCTTCTTCACTTTTCTTTGCATCTTCGTTTCAGCCTCCACAGGGTTTTCCACCAGTCCTTCCACCTTGACCTCTTCCCCTTTGCTTGCTGTCAAATCTTTTATTCAACTTCTCTTCAACCTTCAGGGAAAACTGATATGCATCTTCTATGGTGGTCATTCTAACCAGGCTCAGCTCTTCTTGGATACTTGGCCTCAACCCATTAATGTAATTGGCTACCTTCTCCTTATTGGCCTCTACATGACTAGTTCTGATAGTAATTTTATAAAACTCTTCTGTATACTCCTTAACAGACTTATTACTTTGCTTCAGTCCTTGTAGCTTCTTCAGCAACTCCATCTCATAGTCCACAAGAATGAACTGCTTCTTCAGTTTCTCCACCATCCGATCCCATCTGGTGATCTTTCCTTTTTTCTCTTTTGTTCCTCTTTAACTAGACCTCCTTCCACCAAATACTGGCATGGCCCTTCAACTTTTTTTTTTGCAAACTTGACCTGATCTGGGTCCTCCACATCTTCATACTCGAAATACTCCTCCATGTCATTGATCCAATCAATAAGCTGTTCCGGATTCAAATCTCCAGAATATGTAGAAACTTCAATCCTGGGCCTCTTTTCAATCTTAGAAATGGCCCTCAACAACCTAACTTCTACAGGATATCCTATAGCTTCTTGTTCTTCCTCAGATAGCTCCTCTTTAGCTTCATCTTCGCTTTCTTCTCTTGTTCTCAGATCAAACCCTATTTGTAGCTCCTCTTGCAACGCATCGATTTGCATTTGTAGGACTCTAAAACCCTCTTCCATGAATGTATTTCTCCCAACACAATTTCTTTGTGGAGGCATCTTGATCTCCATAGCAAACCCACAACCTCAGGTCCTAGTGCAAACTGCCTCACAGTCAGCGATTTGTCTACACACTTAGGAACCCTTGCTCTGATACCACTTTATGAAGGGGGTAAATCATAAAACACACAACAACAGAAATGGAACACAGAAAATAGACTATTTCTTTATTGATCTAGGCAGCTCATTACATTATAAAAGCTTAATTACAATCAGAGGATGAATCCTCTACTGGTTGCAACACATTACAGCTTTCCCAACCTCAAGACTCTAGAATCTTCAGCCTTCTATAACCCCAAATCAGCTAGGGTTTCTATTTGCCCACCTATTCTTGACTCTACACTGGCCCCCTTTAACTCTACCACCACCCAGGGTTCCCAAAATAGTCATAAATAGTACTTTTTGGCAACCTCCAGCTAAATTTTGAAATTTGCAATTCCCTCCAAAAGTAGGTCAACTTCTAGGAAGCATAACTTTTGATCCGGGTGTCTGATTGACAAATTGTTTTAAGCACCGGAAAGCTCGCGATGTGAACTATCACGCCAAAAATTAGTAAATGGATTTCTGTCAAATTTTTGGGACATTATGGGATGTTTTAGTGCCTCATATCTCGTTTCAAAAAATTTTAGGGGCTTTTTAGAAAACAAAAACTTTAATATCTTTCAACTCACAAATGATCTTTGCCTGATTCCTTCGCCAAAGGTCTTATATTTCTGTTATGTAACTTTCTGTAAGTTTTTGCTTCAATCCATGCCCAAATGCAAACTTTCTAAAAATAGCAGGTACACTTTCCAAAATAGGCAGGTTGCTATTTTTAGCAGTTTTGGAAAAACTGAAGTCCTACATCATTATTCTGGATATTATGGAACCAAAAACACTAATTATGGAAAGAAATGAAAACAACTACAATGATTTTGAATTATCTTCTTTTTAGGTGATGCAAGATTGCCCTTACACCACTGGATGCTCCTGCATCAATAAGCCTATTGTCATTCAACAGTCACAGAAGACTGATTTATCCAATCCTAGTTAAAAAGAAAACAACTAAATGGGCTATCTACTTGCACACTCACGCATTTGTTAACTTTGAAGTGGTTAAAAAGAGAGCAATGTTCATTCCCTTTTGTAAGATAGCAATGATCTAACTAGGAAAGAAATCAACAATGCAAAGATAGTAGTGGTTTAGTTACTCTCCTCCTAGTTAAAGACTACGTGGAATTTGCATGCATGCACTTTTTTTGTTACTTTTTCTCCTAATTAATCTAAATGAACTAATCAATGTAGCTAAATGATCTAATCCAACTTCTAATGCTGCAAAACAAATGTTAGCCCAAATTAAAAAAATTAGATGAAATCCTAAAACCACAGTGCAAAACAGAAGCATCGCTATGCAGTTTGTATGCGCAGAAACAGAGCTTGCATGTGCCATTTTACAGATGCACTAAGACAGGTGTCAAAAGTGCTGTAAGAAGAGATATATGCGTTATTTTAACAAATGCACCATAAAATAGTGTAAAAGCATCTCGATGTAGGGTATATGCGCCTGGATGATGTAGGCGCCAGAATAGGAATTGGATGCGCTGTCTTAGAGGATGAATGCACCATATTATCGAAAGCACCGGGATAGAAGGTAAAAATGTCGATTCAGAGGTTGAATGCGTCAAACTTCTGCATGCGTCAGAACAGGAGGTAGAAGCACCAGTTCAGAGGATAAATGCGTTGGATGCACTTGTCAGAAGCTTGTACGACACCTGTATGGAACTTGTCACTAAGAAACTCAATTTTTGGTTAGATCAGGGGCAAGTGCTCCACGGTGGGCCCCAAAATGTGATGGGTGAAATGTGGGATTAATCAAATCAATAACAAAACCTAATACATCAATGAAATATGAAGGAAAAAAGATTTAAAATAAGAACAAGATACTTACAACCTTTTCCTTACGCCTTCCATTGCTCGCCTTTTCTTTCTTGATCTTGATGGAGATGAAAATGGCCCTCAGGAAGCTTGCTTCCTCACTTCGATTCCTCAAGATGACAAGGAGAAGTTGGCTCTGATACTTGTTGTATTTGAAGGTGAGCTTCAAACACAATATTAATGGATGATAATGAAGTGCTATGGAGATGGGGTGCCAATGGCACACTATATTTCCTGCAGCATAAGTTTACTCGAATGATGGATGGATGAAATGAAGAAGAAGAGGGTTGTATTTATAGAGTTGGGTGAAGGAAGATTGATGGTTGAGAAGAAATAAAAGGATCAACGGAGGAGAATGTGCATGCGAACATGCGCGAATAGAAGGACATGTGTCATTCAAAAAGAAGCTTTGTTGAGTTAAATGCTTTCTTGATGAGGATGAGTTTTGTTTTTCTTAAATTAGAATTTATTTTTCTAATTTAAGAGCAAAGTTGCTTTAACTCAACTTTTGCTTTTGTATGACGAGGAATTTATTTTTCAAAGATATGAAGATTTTTAGAAGATAAGAAAGCATAATTAAATAAATAGATTTATTTAATTATTTGTAGATAATTTGGAGGAATAAAATAAAATATTTAAATATATTTTATTTTTGTGGAGATTTAAGATTTAATTTAAATAAAATTGCATTTTATTTAAATTTGGAAGAATAAAAGATTTAATTAAATAATTAAAATTATTTAATTATTTTAGAAGAAGAAAGTTGATGTAGATTAATTAAATAAATGTAATTTATTTAATTAAATGAGAGGAAGTGAATCAAATAAATAAATAAATTTATTTATTTATTGATAGAGGAATATGAAGGTGAAATAAATATTTAAAATATTTATTTAAGTAGAGTCATGTCATTTTTAGGTGTATACATAATGTACCAATCATAAAACATCAATAATGTCATCATAGTAAACATTAATGAGTGTCATCAACTACATCAAAATAGTAAACCTACCATCAACATGTCTAAGATACCCTAAGTATTCTGAGTATTTTACCTTCATCTTCATGCTCCTTAGCCCAACCACCAACACATCCAAGGTGTGAATTGAAGGGCACTACAACTCCATAGGAGCTCACAAAGGATATTTCTCCATCCTTGTCTCATCCACCTACTTGAAAACCTGCAATACACACAACAAGGTTCCAAATGCCAAGGGATTACTCACCTCTCATCCTAGGCTTCCTAGCAAGCCACCCCCAAGCTAGGAGGTCCACTAGGCTACCAAGGTTTCATACAAACACAACAAGCAAAGAACCCATCACAAACACACCAACACCCACCCATAGGATACACACTCACATCCATTTTGTTGCCAAAATGGTGAAGGGGGAGATTGGGCTACCCTCCAACTATAGGGTTACCAAAACCAAGCCATCACATGACATATTCTTACTAAAATGAAGCCATCACATGACCTATTCTTACACAACTCAATGTCACAAAACCAACAACTCCAAGTACTCAAAAACCTTCCAAAAACTTCCCCAACTCCTTCCAAAAAAACTTCCACAACTCCTTCCAAGGCCAACACATGTAGCCATAACCATACTAGGAGAAAGCCTTTCCAAAACCATAAGGAAAAAGATCATAATGGAGGTGCTCCAAATATCAAACCCCAAACATGACATACCTCTCCTAAGAGAGTTGATGTCTACAACCCATTTCCTAAACAAGAAACAACATGAATAAAACTCACAAAACACATATCAACAACTCTATGCAACAACACAAAGAAAACTAAAGAAAGCATGAAACTAATAAGCTAATAGGCTTGAGAGCCTACTCTCAATCTTTCCAATGGTAGAAGATTTGAAGAAGAGCTCCACTTGATAGCCTCTATCTCCAAGATTCTACCTTCCTTCCAAGTCCAAAACCGAAAGAAAACTCTCCCAACAAGAAAAGCATGAAAAAATGCAAAAACAAAGAACCCTTCTCCCTTCAACAAGAGGGAGTTAAATAGGCTCTTTCCACAATCTTTGATGAATGAGAAGGTGACACTTGTCACCTTATCCTTCATCTATAGAACCCTCTCACAACCCCACAAGAATGAGGAGATGACACTTGTCACCTTCACATTCAACTATGCTACACACTGTCTCCCACAAATGCTCTCACACATGTGAGAGCATAGGGAAGATGTCTCACACATGTGAGGGATTTAGAAGCTTCCAAATCACTCAATGACAAGGGTAACCTTACCCTAGGTGAGTGGGTTTAGTTAAGTTGGGATGGTGACTTGCCACCCACCTTTCACATCTCCCAAACTCGTCACCTTACCTTAGGGGTAGGTTAAGGTGACCATACAAGGGTTATATCAAGAGTTAACATTCTAGAAATGACCCTAGACCCTAGGAGTATGACTTAGGATCATTAAATAACCATAAATAACACAAGGGGGCTCATAAATCCACTTTAAAAAGGCTCATAAATATTTAGCACGAAATTTGTGCAAACCAATACAATCCATCAATACAAACCTTCAAGGAGATCAAACAATAAAGTAAAATCTTACAAAAATTTCATCAATTTAATCATGCAATTAAAATCAAATAACACCATAGTCCCTGAGAGGGACTTGGTTGAGCATCACTGGTTTTAAACATGGGTAGAGTCGTGGACCTCTGATTTCCATTGGCAATGGAATTAGTTTGCACACTACAATGCACATTAGTACCCACATGTAGTATATATATCCAGATAGCCGAAGCAACAAGAAATAGGAAAGCACACACATCATACACTCATTTTAGTCACTTTCTTTTCAAATCAATTTAATCTTCTATAATCAAGGCAATCTTTCTTTCAATCGTCAACTTTCTCTCTAGAAACATTCATTTTCATAAGCACGACTACACCACAATGAATGACATTAGGATAATTGTCTCCTACTCTAATTAGTCCTTTAAATCATAATTGAATTGACAAGAATACATTAAATCAACATGATAAGTGTAGAAATTAACCAAACATATTTAGTCCATACAACAAGTCTTATACACAAAATAGAAGTGCAACAAAAGTGGCCTCGTACTAAAACACTAAAGGATCCAATCCAAGCACAAACAAGTAATATCCCAATCAATCCCAGCTAGGGTGTACATCACCTATGCACCCACAAATTAATACAACCACCTTATACAAAAGATCTACAACAACACTACATTGTCTTTAAGATAGGGTCACAATTCCATAAACCAAACCCTTAGCTTGGGTGAAGCAAAACAACATGGTCTAATAGTGCAACTAATCTAGTTGTACAAGGGTGGGCCTCACACTAATGCACCTAGTACTTTCATGAGACTGATGAATGAGGTCTTAAAACCATTTCTAGGAAAGTTTGTTATTGTGTATCTTGATGATATCTTGGTGTTTAGTAGGTCAAAGGAGGAACACTTGGAGCATTTGAGGATGGTTATGACAAGGTTGCATGAGGAGAAATTGTAGATTAACCTTAAGAAGTGTGTATTTTTGCAGATCAAACTGATTTATTTGGGCTTTGTGGTGTCCAAAGATGTATTGAAGATGGACAAGGAAAATGTTCAAGCCATTATTGATTGGCCAACACCTAAGAGTACAATGAAGGTAAGAAGTTTTCGTGGACAAGTGCTAGTTTTTATAGGAAGTTTATTAAAAAAATTCAATCATGTAGTTTCTCCTATACTTGAAACAATTAAGGGGAATAGAAAATAGTTTGAATGGACACAAGAGGCTTAAAGAAGTTTCAGATTTCTTAAACAAAAGGTGAGTGAGCAGCCTATCCTTACGTTACCTGATTTTAATAAGGTATTTCAAGTTGAATGTGATGCTAGTGGGTTGGCAATAGGAGCTGTTCTTAGTCAGGAAGGAAAACCAGTGGCTTGCTTTAGTGAAAAATAAAATGATGCTAAGAGGAAATATTCTTCCTATGATCTTAAATTTTATGCATTAGTGCAATCAATAAAAAAGTGGAGGCATTACTAACTTCCTAAGGAGTTTATTGTCTATATAGATAACCATGCCTTACAGTTTATAAACAACCAACTTAAGTTGAATCAAAGACATGCCAAATGGGTAGAGTATCTTCAAAGTTTTAATTTTGTGTTGAAACATAAGAGTGGGAAAACAAACAATGTTGTTGATGCATTAAGTAGAAGAAGCCTATTGTTTCATGAAATTCAAGCTAACAACATGGGGTTTTTGATAGTTTGAAAGGATTATATGCTGATGATATAGATTTCAAAGAAGCATTTGAAGCTTACAACAGTCCTACCAACAAGGATAGAGGACCATGGTTGGATTTTATGCTACAGGTGGATTTGTTGTTCAAAGGAACCAAATTGTGCATACCTAGAGGCTCAATGAGAGATAATCTATTGAAGGAGAAGCATTGTGGCAACCTAGCAGGGCATTTTTGTCAAGAGAAAATGTATTTATAGTTGAGTACACATTACTATTGGCCAAAGGTGTGGACGAGTGTCAAGAAGTATGTGGAAAGATGTCAATTTGTCAACTGGCAAAAGGAAGAAGTCAAAATGCTGGTTTGTATCAGCCATTACCAATCCCATCTAGACCGTGGGATTTAGTGAGTATGGATTTTTTTATGGGTTTTCCTCACACTCAAAGAGGCAATGATTTGATATTTGTAGTTGTTGATAGGTTCTCTAAAATGGTTTATTTTATTCCATGTAAGAGAACTAGTGATGCTACCAATATTGCTAATTTGTTTTTCAAGGAAGTGGTACGGTTGCATGGCATTCCAAGAAGTATCATATCTGATAGAGACACCAAGTTTTTAGGACATTTTTGGAGAACTCTATGGAAAAAGTTGGGTACACATCTTAGTTTCAGTTCAGCCTATCACCCCTAAATGGATGGCCAAACAGAGATGGTCAATTGAAGCCTTGGTGATATGTTGAGATGCCCTATTGGAAACACACCTGGAAGCATGAAAATAACACCCACTTAGCAACATTTCTCTTGGAAACATGTGGGTTTTTACTTATTGCTTTGTTTTCCCTTTGTCGTACTAATTTTTCCCTCTTTCTGTTGCAAGTATGAGGTGAGCCAGTGTTGTCATTGATGTCAACATACTCATATTGCATTGACAAGAAGGATTGGATGAGCTGTGTGCTGAGGATATTGAGAAAATTAGCCTCAGTCAGGAACAGTGAAGAACCGTGATGAGAAGAAGGCAAATGTATTATATAGGTTGAGAACCGAAGGATGCGGATTAAAGGGTTTGTAGATATGAGTCTTGAGATGCTTTAGTTAAGATTTCAAAGGTCCGCATGAAGATCTGAAGGAGTTGTGGTTGTCGGTGTAGAACTGGTTCCGGCAAGTATTCAGAGGTGACAGAGGATCACAAAAAGGTCCGGTGAGGTCCGGAACCATATAATCCTAATCTATGGATTGGAAGGAGTCTTTGGGATGTCCTTGTGATGTGCCATCTCAAGTTGTGTATGATTTGGAGGTCCGAAAGTACCTCTTGCATTATGACAGTGGCGACAGACAGTGTTCTTGAAGTTCCGGATAAGGAAGAGAAGAGATTCCAGTAAGTAAAGAAAGTGCGGATGTACCTGGTCATTCAGGCAGGCTTGTGAAGGTTCTTGGATCATGTTGAGGTTGTGTTGTTAGTCCACATTGATAGTAGAGCCCAGAATTGAAGTTATTCTTTCGGATGAAGTTCTTGCTCTGTTTAGCCGACCGGATGAGTTGTTCATCCTGCGAATGTTCTTGTGGTGGCCGATCGGATGTGTTATTCATCTTGCGGATACTCTTATGGTTGTTTGCCGACTTAGATGTTTGTTCCTAAGTCGATGTCTTGTATAAATAACGGTTTGTGAGTTCATTTCGAAGTGTGGATTGTGTGGATGAGTGTGGCATAGCGAAGAGAAGTGCGAAAGGCAGAGCAGAGGTTTTTGGGCTTAAATGGAACTGATCCGGACATGGTAGAGATGTCATTCTCCAGTTCAAGATTGTGATTCTTATCACTTTGTAGACAGTGTGTCTCCTTGTAGGCAGTGGGCCTCTTTGTGAGCAGTGTGCTCGGGCAGTGAGCCCTAATTGGCAAGTGCCATTCTTTTTCTTATTCTTCTAACAGAGAATAATCCTTGGGTTAATCACCCCGTGGTTTTTCCCTTAACCGGGTTTTCCACGTCAAAATCTTGGTGTTTAATGTGTTGATGTTTATCTGCTCTTGTGTTTATGTATTATGCTTTCATGGATGATTAATTGATATGCTGTTAACTAACAACCAAGAATCAAGTGTTTGAAAGAACAAGAAGTTTTATACAACTGATTCACCCCCCCCTCTCAGTTGTATGCCTTAAATCCAACAATTGGTATCAGAGCCAACTTCCTCTGAAAGGAGCTTAACCGCTTGAGGAGATCCAGGATGTCGTCATACAAGAAGGATAGTCCAAAGTTCGATGGAACCAACTTCACTCTCTGGAAAGGTCGCATGAAGTGTCACTTGGAATGTATGGGAAAAGCATACTTGGCTATGGTCTCAAAACCATATGTACCTCCACAAGGTGGTCTGACAACTCTGAATGAAATCACAGATGCTGAAAATAATCTGCGGACCAAGGAAGCCCTACTAAGCGCATTGAATGATTCAGATCTCTCAAATGTTATTGACCTACCAACTGCATATGAGATCCTGACTAAACTGGAACTTCTATATGAAGGAGATGAGTTTGTCAAAAGTGCAAGGTTGCAAAGTCTGAAAGGGAAATTTGAAAGATTAAAGATGAGAGATGATGAAAACATCACTACCTTTATGCCAAGAGTGAATGAGCTGGTATGTGGAATTAGAAATGCTGGTGGAACTCTAGATGAAAATGAGATTGTCTGCAAAATCCTAAGATCCCTTCCTACTGCCTACAAAATCAAGGTTGCTGCCATTGATGAATTCAGAGCCCACACAACTGTCACAAGAGAACAACTGGCTGGCAAACTATCTGCATTTGAAATGACCGAGTTTGGAGATGATCCTCCCAAGACTGAATCTGCTTTCAAAGCCAGTGCCTATGTGAAAGGCAAACAGAGATTTGATCCGGGAGAAAACTCATCAAGGAAGATGTCATGGTATGATCAAGCAAGAAGAGACATGGAAGAAGAAGAAGCAGAAACAGCTCAACTTGAAGCCCTCATTGCAAAGAGACTGCCAAGAGGATCTGGTAAGTATGAAGGAAAACTACCCTTTAAGTGTTTCAACTGCAATAAGATTGGTCATTTTGCTTCAAGATGTCCGGAAAGATCTGCAAGGTCTAATACTAACAGACAAAGGTTTCAAAAGAACTGCTATTATGTTCATGAAGAAGATGACAATGAAGGAGTAACAGATGATGAATCAGAACTAGAAAGCAAATCCGGAAATGAATGGGTGTTTATTGCCATCAAGGAAGAAGATTCAATATCCTCTGAATCTGTCAATCACAAGGTTGTGGAAAGAGCTTTGGCTGCTCAAGTGGAAGAAAAGGATGATTGGGTTATTGATAGTGGATGTTCTCACCATATGACTGGTGACAAGAATAAGTTCTTAGATTTGGAAAGGTATGAAGGAGGAATGGTAAAGTTTGGTGACAATTCTGCTGGCAGAATTAGAGGTAGGGGAACTATTTCCTTTGATGGAAAGAGCAAAACAGGTAATGTACTATATGTTGAAGGATTGAAGCACAATCTTCTCAGTGTTGGTCAGTTAGTGGACAAAGGCTATGATCTCCGGTTCAAGAATGGAAAATGTAGAATCTTTACAAGCTCCGGAACTAAAATTGCATCCGGTGCTCAAACAAAAGGTAATATCTTTCATCTGGTTGGTTCAAACAAAAGGTGTCTGTTTGCTCAAGTTGATCAGAGTTGGTTATGGCATAGAAGAATGTGTCATGTGAATTTTTATAACATCATCAAGATAAGCAATATTCAGGCTGTAAGAGACCTTCCAAAATTGGTGAAACCTACAAATAGTTTGTGCAAAGAATGTCAGCTAGGTAAACAGAGTAGAGTATCTTTCAAAAGCAAAGATCAGTCTTCTACCGGATTGTTGGAATTAGTACATACTGATCTCTGTGGTCCGACAAGAATCAAGAGTCTGCAAGGTGATAGATATTTCATGTTGTTAATTGATGATCATTCCCAGATGATGTGGGTTACCTTTCTAAAAGAAAAATCAGAAGCATTTGAGAAGTTCAAAATCTTCAAAGCTATGGTAGAGAATCAAACCGGATTGAAACTAAAGTGTCTAAGGTCTGATAGAGGTGGTGAATTTACATCTGGTGAGTTCATTGACTTTTGTCAGAAGCAGGGTATAAGGAGACAATTGTCTGCTCCTAGGACTCCACAGCAGAATGGAGTAGTTGAAAGAAAGAACCAGACCATCCAGGAAGCTGCCAGGACAATGATGTTGGAAGAAAATGTTCCTCAGATGTTTTGGAAAGAAGCTATCAGCACTGCAGTCTACACTCTCAATCGAGTTCAAATCAGAAACAACACCGGTAAGACCCCCTATGAACTCTGGTTTGGCATCACTCCTACTGTGAAATATTTCAGAGTATTTGGTAGCAAGTGTTATATTAAAAGAGATGAAGATCTAGGAAAGTTTGATGCTAGAAGTGATGAAGGAATTTTCTTGGGCTACTCCACTCAAAGCAAAGCATACCGGTGTTACAATAAGAGATTGAGGAAGATGATAGAAAGCACCAATGTGAAAGTTGATGAAGGAATTGAGAAGCCTTCAAGATTTTATGAGTTTGATGAAGATGATCAAGATGGTGTTCAGGTTCAAGGGACTCAATCCCCTCCGGTAAGTCAGAATCAACTTGATCCAATAAATCAGGAAGAAGAAATAGGTCAGAATGAACCTGATCAAGGAGCAACAGTGCAGGATATTCCCAAAATTCCAAGGTATGTAAGACTAAACCACTCTGAAGATCAGATCATAGGTGACAGAAGCAAAGGTGTGCAAACTAGAAGGAATGTTGCTCAAAATCAGGATGAATGTTGTCTGATTTCAAAGATTGAACCTAAAACAGTAAATGAAGCCTGCAATGATGAAAACTGGACTAAAGCAATGAAAGATGAATTAATGCAAATTGAGAAAAATCATACTTGGGATCTTGTTCCCAGACCTAGAGACAGGAATGTGATTGGAACCAAATGGGTCTTCCGGAACAAACTGAATGAAGCTGGTGAAGTTATCAGAAACAAAGCTAGATTGGTCTGCAAAGGCTACTCTCAAATAGAAGGAATTGACTTTGAAGAGACCTTTGCTCCGGTGGCAAGAATTGAAGCAGTCAGATTATTTCTTGCATTTGCTGCCTTCAAAGACTTCAAGGTATATCAGATGGATGTCAAGTCTGCTTTCCTAAATGGTGATCTGGAAGAAGAAGTTTACATTGAACAACCGAATGGATTTCAATTGTCTGATAATGATGATATGGTCTACAAGTTGAAGAAAGCATTGTATGGACTAAAGCAAGCCCCAAGAGCATGGTATGAAAGGTTGGATAAGCATCTTGTGCAGATTGGATTCAACAAAGGTACTGCTGATAGTAACTTATATTTCAAAATTGTTCATGAAAACATTTTGATTGTTGAAGTGTTTGTGGATGATATCATTTTTGGAGGAAGAGATAGTATGTGCAAAACTTTTGCAAATCAGATGAAAAGTGAGTTTCAAATGTCTATGATTGGTGAAATGAATTTCTTCTTGGGTCTGCAAATTACTCAAACAAAGAAAGGAATCTTCATTTCTCAGACCAAATATGTGAAAGAATTGTTAAGGAAATATGGTATGGAAGATTCAAAACCAATGAACACTCCCATGGCAACCGGATGTAAGTTGAGCAAAGATGATGACTCCCCAAAGGCAGATCAGACAAAGTATAGATCAATGATTGGTGGATTGTTGTATCTCACTCAGACTAGACCAGATATAATGTAGGCTATTGGTCTTGTGGCAAGATTCCATGCTGATCCTAGAGAATCTCATGTTATGGCAATCAAAAGAATTTTTAGGTACCTGAAAGGAACAGTTGAGTATGGTCTATGGTACCCTAGAGATCTGGATTTCTCTCTTCATGCTTACACAGATGCAGATTGGGCAGGAGATGTGGATGACCGGAAGAGCACTAGTGGTGGAGCATTCTTTTTGGGGAAGAGATTGGTTTCTTTGCTAAGCAAGAAACAAGATGCAATATCTCTGTCTACAACTGAAGCAGAATACATTGCAGCAGTAGGTAGTTGCACTCAAATCTTATGGATGAAGCAGATGCTAAGAGACATTAAAGTTGAATATGAGGAGCCTATCATAATTTTCTGTGATAATTCAAGTGCAATTAATATTTCTAAGAATCCGGTATTGCATTCTAAGACTAAGCACATATCTATCAAGTTTCACTTTTTGAGAGAACAAGTGAACAAGGAAGAAGTCAGATTGCAGTATGTTCCCTCAAAGGATCAGATTGCAGATATCTTTACTAAACCTCTTCCCAAGGACTCTTTTGAATATCTCCAGGAGAAGTTAGGGGTCATGGCCCCTCTGGTGATGAACTAGGATGCACTGATGTGCATCAGTCCGGTGGATATCACAGTCATATCTTGTGATCCGGATTGATGATGGGGAGCTACAACTAAGGGGGAGCAGCTGGTATGATTCTGATGTATGAGAATTGCAAGTATGAGCCCTTTGCCATTGATGTCAAAGGGGGAGAGAAGACATGTGAAAAACAAGTGGTTGATGATCAAAGGGGGAGCAGTAAAGGAAGAGAAGACATGTGAAAAGTTGTTGTTGATAGGGGGAGCTGTGACAGAAAGGAGAAGTTCTTGTCTTGATGGTTTTTCACATCATATGTTGCCATCAATGACAAAGGGGGAGATTGTTGCAAGTATGAGGTGAGCCAGTGTTGTCATTGATGTCAACATACTCATATTGCATTGACAAGAAGGATTGGATGAGCTGTGTGCTGAGGATATTGAGAAAATTAGCCTCAGTAAGGAACAGTGAAGAACCGTGATGAGAAGAAGGCAAATGTATTGTATAGGTTGAGAACCGGAGGATGCGGATTAAAGGGTTTGTAGATATGAGTCTTGAGATGCTTCAGTTAAGATTTCAGAGGTCCGCATGAAGATCTAAAGGAGTTGTGGCTGTCGGTGTAGAACTGGTTCCGGCAAGTATTCAGAGGTGACAGAGGATCACAAAAAGGTCCGGTGGGGTCCGGAACTGTATAATCCTAATCTACAAAATGGAAGGAGCCTTTGGGATGTCCTTGTGATGTGCCATCTCAAGTTGTGTATGATTTGGAGGTCCGGAAGTACCTCTTGCATTATGACAGTGGCGACAGACAGTGTTCTTGAAGTTCCGGATAAGGAAGAGAAGAGATTCCAGTAAGTAAAGAAAGTGCGGATGTACCTGGTCATTCAGGCAGACTTGTGAAGGTTCTTAGATCATGTTGAGGTTGTGTTGTTGGTCTGCATTGATAGTAGAGCCCAGAATTGAAGTTATTCTTCCGGATGAAGTTCTTGCTCTGTTTAGCCGACCGGATGAGTTGTTCATCCTGCGAATGTTCTTGTGGTGGCCGACCGGATGTGTTATTCATCTTGCGGATACTCTTATGGTTGTTTGCCGACTTAGATGTTTGTTCCTAAGTCGATGTCTTGTATAAATAACGGTTTGTGAGTTCATTTCGAAGTGTGGATTGTGTGGATGAGTGTGGCATAGCGAAGAGAAGTGCGAAAGGCAGAGCAGAGGTTTTTGGGCTTAAATGGAACTGATCCGGACATGGTAGAGATGTCATTCTCCAGTTCAAGATTGTGATTCTTATCACTTTGTAGACAATGTGTCTCCTTGTAGGCAGTGGGCCTCTTTGTGAGCAATGTGCTCGGGCAGTGAGCCCTAATTGGCAAGTGCCATTCTTTTTCTTATTCTTCTAATAGAGAATAATCCTTGGGTTAATCACCCCGTTGTTTTTCCCTTAACCGGGTTTTCCACGTCAAAATCTTGGTGTTCAATGTGTTGATGTTTATCTGCTCTTGTGTTTATGTATTATGCTTTCATGGATGATTAATTGATATGCTGTTAACTAACAACGAAGAATCAAGTGTTTGAAAGAACAAGAAGTTTTATACAACTGATTCACCCCCCCCTCTCAGTTGTATGCCTTAAATCCAACACTTTCAACATTTGTCGACACTTGTTGATTTTCATTTTCTATGCTTGTGACTTCATCTCTAAGACTCTTGTTTGTCTTTTTGTCATAAATTGACCTTTCCCTAGTGTTTTTCATCTCACCCCACCCATAGGAGCCCTCCAAGGGACCTCCCAAGCCATCTCCAACTTTTAGTTTTTAGTTGTGATCTACCAAGACAAATATCCCCCTATTATTTCAGGATCTCCTTTGGGAGTTTTGACATTTGCAAGTAGATATTTGGTTTCTGGCCACATTTTAACCTGGTTCCAAAGATAGGTTGGTTCTTCATCCCTTGACTAATGGTCCCCAATCCTGTATGCCAACCTAGACCCTCTCCTCTATGAGTTGCCCATGGGTCACCCCTAAGTGATTTGGATTGGTAAAAGGAGCGACCCTGTCATCTTTCCAACCTATCTTTCTCTATTTGGATTGGATTTGTTTTTCTCTATTTTTCTTCCTATTTGCATGTAATTTAGATTCAAACGTGGAGTGACCTATTCTAAGCTCATTCATCTCTTCCAAATTGGCATAATTAGCTCTTGTTGATCTATACTTGTCACCTCTTTGACTCGTGTTGACTCCATTGTTACTTCTATGATAATCTATCTTTGCTTCAACACTACTTAATTAGCCTAGTTTAGTGTCCAATCTAATGAGTTAACTCTTTATCATTGCCACTCTTCTTGTGTCATTCAAACCTATAAATACCCCTCCCTTCTTCATTATTTTCCAAGTTGGAGAATGCTTTTCTCATTTTCACAAGTTTTTTCAAGATTCTTCATAGGCCTTTCAACCTCTTTCTTCATTTCTTTCTTTAGTTTTCCAAATATTCATAGCTTTCATTGATTATTATATAGCTTCAAAGTTCCCCCTTTTTGGGAGGCAATTTCATTTGTTCAACCAAGCTTTGTAGGTTTTTTCTCTCCACATAGCATTCTTATGGTCACAGAGGACTTATGAGCCTTTTATTTTATTGTTGTTATGCTCAAGCTTTGCTAAAAGCTTTTGTTAAGTGTGGAAAAGATGAATGGAGAAAGCTAGCATGCACACTAGATCAAACCCTCTTCCACAATAACATTCAAAGACAAGACTGAGCCAAATCACTACCAAATGGAGGTGGACTTAGCTATAGATCTTGTTGTTATGTAGGAAAAAGAGGGTTAATGGGATTGATGAGTAGTTTAGTTAGATCCTCCTTTCACTACACACATTCAAGGACACTTAACTGAGTTGGATCACAACTTCTACAAGAGGATTCATCTATAGGTTGGTTTTCACTTGTAATGATGGGGAAATTTGGAATTGATTGATTAATGTGTTGATTTTAGTCTGATTTAGCTTGAAACCCTAATTATGCAAAATTGTAAACAAATGGATGAAACATGATAAATATTTCTATAGAGATAGACTAAATATAGATTGGATACATTCCAAATTTTGAGTTCCAAAATATGAAAAAGTCAGGGTCTAAAGAGTGGGCGCCCAAGCCCAAGGTACTACTTTTTCTGAGGGCTTCCAGATCTTTTCTGACACTAACTGCACCACTTCAAAGATTCTCCATGACATGAAACTGAGGGGCAAAAGAGTGGGCACCCAAGTCCTTCCTGAGCTATTTCCCATCTTTTTATTCAGATCCTGATTCCTTATGCTCTGCCATAGTCCTCTGCATCTCCACTCTTCGATATTAAACACCTGTCACCTCTAATCATAAGAAGAGGCCCATTGGGGGTTGTGGTGTTTAGGAGCTTGCCTCGGTCAAGCCCCAGAATGGCATTCAAGCCTTCCATCACCATTGTTAGATAGAGGGTGGGTGTCCTTGTAGGACAGAGGCAAAACAAACTACTAATGATTGATTGAAGTACAAATAGATAGATCACCTCAGAGGTGTAGGTCACAAATAGATGAACTTTCACAACATGAGAAGATGAAGCCAAATTTGCAATAACAAACACAACAACAACACAAGTCTACTTTGTAACACAATGATTGCCTTGAATGCTCTAAAATCACAAGTTCGTCAAAATATCATAATCATCTTCTAGTTTGTAAATGAAGTCCTAAACATGCTTATATATGCATTCCCACTTTAATTTCATAATTCAAACTTAAGATGTCGACAGTGGACACCTTTTAATGGTTTCCAACTAACATTCAAATTTGGGACTCCACCAAAATAGGGTTGGGATCTATTTTGGGTCAGGGTTAAACTCCTACAATGTCCCCTATGTCCCATTTATCATGTATTTTAGGGCATTTTGTCTCGGGATTAACTTCTAACATGCATGATGAAAATTAAGGGACCTGGGAGCTAAACTTAGGAGGTAAAAGTCCCAGGGGGACATTTTACGACAATATTTAGCCACCACTTTAATGTATGTGTTGAAATGCACAAGACAACTGAGAGGGGGGGTGAATCAATCAAGTCTCAAAAACTTTAACCACTTATGAATAGCAACACATCAAATGTTCAATCACTGTTGTAAAGATTTAACCATGAAAGCATGAAACAAGAAGCTCAACACAATAACACATGAGCCACCAAATTTTTTACATGGAAAACCCTATAAGGGAAAAACCACGGTGGGTGTTAGCCCACAGAAATAAATATGTTATAACAATACTGAAAAATAGAGGCTCACTACCCAAAATGCTCACTGCAAATATTAGAGCTCACTGCTAAGGGGTGGCTCACTGCCAAGGATTGGTGAACTAATTTGATAGCATCTACTCCATGCCTGGGTTCAGTTCCATTGAAGCACATTATAACTCCTTTGTATGCTCTTCTTACACCGTTTCACTTATCTTTTCATTTTGGACATCTTTTTCGCAACCTCATTACATGTTTTTATACAATTCATCAACCTTGGAATGTACATCAAGGTCGGCATTACATTCATCAACCATTGGAACAATCTCCAAGGTCAGAATTACAAACATACATAGAAATAGTTCTAGACCTAAACAAAATTAGCTAAGGAAAAGATGTATGTGGATCATGTTATGCCTTAGCTAGGAATCAAATGCAATCTTCTACACCACAACATGCTTCCACAATCTTTAATGCATCTCAGCAAGTAGTGAAAACAACTAGGTCAACCAAGACTGGTGTTAAAATTAAGTCTTCTAAGAATAGTCTTCATCCACGATCCAAATTTCTCTTTACAGATCAATCCAAGGGTAGGAACACAATTAGGAGACATCCACAAGCACATTGTAATCACCAAGAACATCTACACAACTTCTAAACATTTTATCCATAAGATTCCTCAATCAGGAACACTTGAATATAACTATTATCTACTGTCATATAGAAAGGATTGATTACAGACCACTAAATCATGAGCCATTGGAGTTGAAGGTACTTATCATCATTACAAACTATATTCCAGAACTACAGACTAAAGTACTTAAATGTGGAGGAATGCAGAGCATAATACATTCTCCCTGTCACCACCAAATATATAGAAAAAATAGTTTTCACTCTGGTGAACATAATTCACTCAAATCTTCATACCGGAGGCTCAAACTTGAAACATAGCATCTTTAGACATGTCTCTAACTAACTTCCAATCTATAGACAAAGATATTCATTCTA
Source organism: Cunninghamia lanceolata (assembly GCA_027924645.1). Lineage (NCBI taxonomy): Eukaryota > Viridiplantae > Streptophyta > Pinopsida > Cupressales > Cupressaceae > Cunninghamia > Cunninghamia lanceolata. Next base: position 6,733,322 of record BSBN01000828.1, read on the forward strand.
CAAGAAATGCAGAGCAATCTACTAGATTATTTTGTTGATACTCTTCAATACACTATTTCCACTAGAGGGGCAAATTTTTTTAAGCACTTTTAAATTTAGTATTAGGAATACTTATTCATTATCTTCAACACTTATATAAGCCAATGCAAAGCATCTAACTCATTAAAATCAAGCATAAAAACAAGAGCATAGTTGACACCAATGACAACACAGATATGTTGACATCAACGACAACACCGATTAGGCACATACTTGCAACAATCTCCCCCTTTGTCATTGATGGCAACATATGATGTGAAAAACTGTAAAGACAATCAAGACAAGATACTCCCCCTTTCTTTTTAAACATCTATATTCTTTCTCCCCCTAAGTTTTTCACATGATTTATCTCCCCCTTTGACATCAATGGCAAAGGGCACATACTTGCACTCTGCTGCTCTGATCAAACTAAAATCATTCCTTCATCAGCATTGTAACACTTACTGCGCTTAATTAGGAAATCATTTCAATAAAATTTAGCTACTCCCCCTGAGAGGTATCTCTCAAAACATCAATCCAGATAAAAAAAAATGAGGCTTTGGACACCACTGGACTGATGCCTTCCTATGCATCTTAGTTCAGAGAAGGAGGGGTAATAACCCCTCACTTTTCTCTAAGATACTCAAAGGTATCCTTAGGCAAAGGCTTAGTGAAAATATATGTAATCTGATCCTTTGTGGACACATATTCTATCTTTACTTCATTCTCTGTCACCTTTTCTCTCAAAAAGTGATACCTTATTGATATATGCTTTGTTCTTGAGTGCATCACTGGATTCTTTGAAATTTTTATAGCACTTGTATTATCACAAAAGATTGCAATTGGATCTTTATACACAACTCTTATGTCCTTCAAAGTTTGTTTCATCCATAAAACTTGAGTGCAACAACATGTTGTTGCAATATATTCTTCTTCTACAGTAGACAAGGAGATTAAATCTTACTTCTTACTTAGCCATGAAACTAATCTATTACCCTAGAAGAAAGCACCTTCACTTGTACTTTTTCTGTCATCAACATCTTTGGCCTAATCTGTATCTGTATAAGCACTGAGAGTGAAATCATTATCCTTTAGATACCATAAGCCATGATCTGATGTGCCTTTCAAATACCTCAAGATTCTCTTGACTACCATGACATGTGACTCTCTAGGATCTTCTTGAAATATTGCCACAAGACATACTGCATGCATTATATCAAGTTTGCTTTGAGTTAGATAAAGTAATCCTCCAATCATAGATCTATACCTTTTCTGATCAGTCTTAGGTGATTCATCAGTTTTGCTCAACTTGCAACCAGTCACCATGGGCTCGTACATACTAGTTTGGAGTCCTCCATCCCAAATTTTTTCAACAACTCTTTAACATACTTAGACTAAGAAATGAAGATTCCTTTATCTAATTGAGTAATTTGCATACTTAGAAAGAAATTCATTTCACCAAACATAGACATTTCAAATTCATTTTGCATTTCTTCTGCAAACTTCATGCACATACCTTCATTTTCTCCAAAGATAATGTCATTAACAAAGACTACAACAATCAGGATTTGATTGTCATTGATTTTGAAATAGAGATTGCTATCAATGGTGTCTTTACTAAACCCTAATTACAACAAATACTTGTCTAACCTTGCATACTAGGCTCTAGGGGCTTGCTTCAATCCATACAAGGCCTTCTTTAATCTATACACCATGTTATCTTGGTTTGATAATTGAAATCCTTCTAGTTGTTCAATGTAGACCTCTTCTTCTAACTCACCATTAAAGAATGCAGACTTGACATCCATCTGATACACTTTGTACTCTTTGAATGCTGTAAATGCCAAAAACATTCTTAGTGCTTCAATCCTTGCCACAAGAGCAAAGGTCTCCTCAAAATCTATCCCTTCAACTGAGAATATCCTTTGCATAGCAATCTTGCCTTGTTCCTTATTACTTCTCCATTCTCATTCATCTTGTTTCTGAAAACTCATTTGGTGCCAATCACATTCTTGTCAATAGATCTAGGAACTAGTTCCCAAGTTTGATTTTTCTCTATCTACATTAGTTCTTCTTCCATAGCCTTTACCTAATTCTCATCATTGCAAGCTTCACTAACATTTTTAGGTTTAACTTTTGAAAGAAAACAATAATTCACTTGTTCTTCTGTAGCTCTTTTCCTTGTCAGTACGTCTTTATTTTTGTCACCTATAATCTGATCTTCAGAATGATTAAACCTTATATACATGGGAGTCTTAACAACACTTTCCAGAGCCTCTTCTTCATCTTGACTATTTTCTTGTTCAACCTTTTCTTCATTCACTATAGCCACATGTTCATCTAATTCATAGCCACTCAGATCTAATATTCTTTCCTTTTGTTCATCCACCTTCACATTAGCACTCTCAACAATCTGTTTGTCTCTTATTGTAGCATCGGTAGGCCTTGCTCTTGGTAGAGTAACCAAGAAAAATTCCTTCATCACATCTAGCATCAAACTTGCCTAGATCTTCTTCTCTTCTTATATAGCATTTGCTTCCAAAAATGAAATATTTTACTATAGGAGCTTTTCCATACCATAATTCATAAGGAGTTTTAGAGCTATTACCTTTGACTTGAACTCTATTTAGGATGTACATAGCAGTATGTATGGCTTATCTCTAGTACACTTCTGGTAGGTCAACTTCTTTTAACATAGTCCTCGCAGCCTCTTGAACTATCCTATTCTTTCTTTCAACAACTCCATTCTGCTGAGGAGTCCTAGGTGCAGACAACTATCTCTTTATACCTTGTTCTTCATAGAAAATATTGAATTCATTTAATGTGAACTCACCTCCACTATCAGACCTCAATCATTTGATCCTCAACTCATACTCATTCTCAACCATTGCCTTGAAAGCTTTAAACTTGTCTAGGGCTTTAGATTTTTCTTTTAGAAAAGTGACCCAAGTCATTCTAGAATAATCATCAATAAGAAACATAAAATACCTATCACCTTGCAGACTTCTTGTTCTTGTGGGACCACACAAATCTATATGTACTAGCTCCAGCAATCCATCAGAGAATTATTCTTTGCTTTTGAAACTAGTTCTTTTTTGTTTCCCAAATTGACACTCCTTGCAAATGGTGTTGGGTAGGCTTCACAAGTTTAGGTAGATCTCTTACAGTCAGTGCAGAACTTATCTTCACCAAATTGTCAAAATTGATATGACACATCCTTCTATGCCACAACCAGCTCTCATCAGTCTGAGCCAACAAACAGTACTCATTAGTTCCTTTCAAATGATAGACATTACCTCCAATCTTCTTACCAGTAGCAATCATTGTTCTGAAGCTCTCCATGATCTTGTTGTTGCAAATATGTGCCTAACCGGTGTTGCCATTGATGTCAACATATCTGTGTTGTCAACTGTACTCTTATTTTGTTATGAGTTAGATGCTTTGTATTACCCTATGCAAGTGTTTAAGATAATTAGTAAGTGATCTTAATGCTGAGGATATTGAGAAAATTAGTTCCTCTGGTGGAAACAGTGAGGTGTAGTGGAAATAGTGTATTGCAGAGCATCCTTGTTTATAGAAGATCAGTCCAACAGTTTTCTCTGTATTTCCTGTGGAATGAATATCTTTGTCTGTGGATTGGAAGTTATTTAGAGACATGTCTGAAGATACTATATCTCAAGTTTGAGCCTCCGGTATGAATATCTGAGTTAGTTATGTTCACCAGAGTGAAACTACTTTTTCTATATATTTGGTGGTGATAAGGAGAATGTGTTATGCTCCGCATTCCTCCGTAGTTAAGTATTTCATTTTGTGGTTCTGGAATCAAGTTGGTAATCATAATAAGTGCCTTCAACTCCAATGGTTCATGATTTGGTGGTCCGCAAGCAATCTTTTCTTTATGACAGTGGCTGACAGTATTGTTTAAGTGCTCTAGTTTGAAGAATCCTCCTGAAAAATTGGTTTAAGGTTGTGCAGATTTTCTTGGTGATTACAATGTGCTTGTGGATGTCTCCTAATCATGTTCCTACCTTTGGATTGGTCTGGAAAGAAAATTTTTGATCATGAATGAAGACTGTTCTTAGAAGACTTAGTGTTAACACCAGTCTTGGCCGACTTGGTTGTTTTCACTACATGCGGAGATGCATTGAAGATTGTGGAAGCGTATTGTGGCATAGAAAATTGAATTTGAGTCCCAGCTCAAGTCTAATGTCATCTGCATACATCTTTCCCTTAGCTAATATTTTTTAGGTCTAGACCTATTTTTATGTATGTTTGTAATGCTAACCTTGGAGATTGCTCCAATAGTTGACGAATGTAATGTCGACCTTTATGTACATTCCAAGGTTGATGAGTTGTATAAAAATATGTAATGTAGTTGCAAAAAAGGTGTCCTTGTGTGAAAATGAATAGATAGGTGAGAAGGTGTAAGAAGAATAGAGCAGAGGTGTTATATTGTGCTTCAATGGAACTAAACTTAGGCATGAAGTAGATGCTATCAATCAGTTCACAAATCCTTGGCAGTGAGCCATAACATTTATAGTGAGCATTTTGGACAGTGAGTCCTAAGGTAGTGAGCCTTTGTTTTTTAGTATTGCTATAACATATATATCTTTGTGGGCTAACACCCATCATGGTTTTTCCCTTATAGGGTTTTCCATGTAAAAAATATGGTGCCTCATGTGTTGATTGTGTTATTTTGTTGAGCTTCTTATTTCATGCTTTCATGGTTAAATATGAATAACAGTAAATAAGTGTTTGATGTGTTGATGTTCATAAGTGTTCAAAGTTTTAGGGACAAATGATTCACCCCCCCTCTCAGTTGTTTAGTGCATTTCAACAATTGGTATTAGAGCAAGGTTCCTCGGGAGTAAGCCTAATAGCTTGAGGAAGATCTAGGATGTCTTACAAGAAGGAAGCTCTATAGTTCAATAGAACAAATTATGCTCTTTGGAAGGTGCGAATGAAAAGTCATCTCCTTTGTCTTAGATATAGAGTATGGAAAGTGACAGAGACAAAGTATACTATGCCTCAGAATGGTTTGATAGCTGAAGATGAAATCAAAGAATATGAGTTGAACATAAAAGCTAGAGATGCTTTGGTAAGTGCCCTGTCTAACACTGAATTGATAAAGGTCATGGATTTGAAAACTACTCACGAAGTCTGGGAGAAGCTGAAAAATTTGTATGAAGGAGATACGTCTATAAAAACTGCTAAATTGTAGGGTTTGAAAGCAAAATATGAGAGTTTGAAGATGAGTGAAGATGAAAACATAACAACCTACATGCAAAGAGTTGATGAAATTGTGAATGGAATAAAAGGAATGGGAGGAACTATTGATGAGAAGGAAGTTGTAATGAAAATTCTTAGGTCATTACCTAAGTCCTATAGTGACAAGGTAGCTGCAATTGAAGAAATAATGACCATGAAGGATGTCTCTAAGGACCAGTTACTTGGAAAGCTTACAACTTTTGAAATGAGAGAATTTGATGATGCTTTGCCAAAGGTTGAAACTACTTTCAAAGCTAACACTTCAAAAAAGACTTCCAGAGCTGAGAAGTACAGAGTGGAATCTGATGATGAGCTTGATGAAATTGAAGCCAACTTTGTTGACAAACTACAAAGAGGCTTCGGTAAGTATAAAGGAAAATTACATTTCAAATGTTTTTCATGTGGTAAGGTTGGTCACTATGCTTCTAGATGTCCTAAAAAAATTTAAAGGAATAGAAAATGATTTGAGAGCAAACCTAGAGTTCCAAAGAAATGCTACTATGTTAGAGACAGTGACGATGAAGGTAAAACAGATGATGAATCTGATAATACAAATACTAGTGCAAATGAGTGCTTGTTTATTTCTATTAAAGAAGAACCTGAGACTACTAATCCTACTAGCTGTGTAAAGGAGAAAAAACCAATGGAGGAAAGTGCTTTGGCTATTCAAGTGGAGAAAGATAAGGATGAATGGATTATTGATAGTGGATGTTCACATCACATGACTGGTGACAAAAGTAAGTTTGTGGGTTTGGAAAAGTATGATGGAGGACTAGTTAGGTTTGGAGATAATGCAGCTGGTAAGATTTGTGGGAAAGGATTTATTTCTTTTGATGGAAAGCACAACACTGATAATGTCTTATATGTGAAGGGTTTAAAGCATAATCTTTTGAGTGTTGGTCAGATGTGTGACAAAGGATATGCTATGAGATTCAAAGATAATGGGTGCAAGATCATGGAAAGCTCTGGAAGAGTGATTGCTACTGGTAAGAAGACTAGAGGTAACTGTTGACCTATGTTTTCCTCTAGTAGGAGTCAAATAATTCAAGCAGCATCAGTCAGTGTGCATATCCCCAATGTAAGCTATGTTTGTGATCTTGAAGTCTGAACCCAAATCTCAGGGTCTAAAGCTTACCATGTGAGAGCTTGAAAAAATAGGCAAGTTTGCTTTTTAAATCACCCTAAAATTTGCTAAAATAGGGAAGTTATGTATGGTCAATGATCTGGTCAAAACCTGATCTCCCAGATCGGGTGATATTTTGAACATCGAGTGATATTTTGAACATTGGGTGGTATCTTGAACATCAGGTGATATTTTGAACATCAAGTAATATTTTAAACATCGAGTGATATTCCAAATATCGGGTGATATTCCAAATATCACCCTGATATTTGTAATATCACCCCTTCGTCCAAATATCACCCTTTCCTCCAAATATCACCCCTTCATCCAAATATCACCCCGATATTTGTAATATCACCCCTTCCTCCAAATATCACCCTAATATTTGTAATATCACCCCTTCGTCCAAATATCACCTCGATATTTGTAATATCACCCCTTCCTCCAAATATGACCCCGATATTTGTAATATCACCCCTTCCTCCAAATATCACCCCGATATTTGTAATATCACCCCTTCCTCCAAATATTATCCCGATATTTGTAATATCACCCCTTCGTCCAAATATCACCCTAATATTTGTAATATCACCCCTTCCTCCAAATATCACCCTGATATTTGTAATATCACCCCGGTATGATGATGACGCGATCCTGTCATGTTTCAATAGGGCCCGTCCATGATGGTGACATCGCCATCATATCCCTCATAAGGAGGGGTATACAAAGGCTGATTCAAAAAGGTAGGGGCCTACGCTGTATGCAGATCTAGGTGCACATTTAGTCAAGAGGAGTTTAAGCACCAAAAGTAGAGGTACATGATCCTGATTTGTATATTTGGCCGAAGGGACATTTCAGCGACCATTTTGGGGCAGATGCAGATATTTATTGCATTCATTGCTGCACAAAGAGGAAGCAACTCGCATTGATGATCAGGAAATATCTCTCCACCGCCTTGTTTCGGACACTGCATACAGTCATGGTTGGGGATAGACACGCAAGCTGCTCGTATTTAATACCAAAATATCTTCCACCATTTGAGGGGAGTAGATTGATGATGCAGTAGCTTGCATTGAAGACTGAAAATATCTTCCATCTACATCAATTCCAGATATTTGACACTATTATTTCTGCAGCTGGGACGTCTCTTCAGAAAGATTTTTGGTGGCAGCTCTCTGAGCAAAATTTGTAACTGACTTAGGTTAGATTGAATGCTATATAAGCTAAGGCTTATGATGTAAATAGGGTTGGAAATTTTTTGGATACAATATCTTCTGTTTCCAAATAGAGCTTTTTCTACCACTATAACCTTGCCTCCTTACTGAATATATGCAAGTTATCATACCTCTTTTACTGATTTGCTAGTTCTGTGTGAATCTGCATATGGTTGTCTGTGAATGTCTTCTTTCCTCTCAATCATATTACTTCTTGCCTCTTCTACAATCATCTAATCTGTGTATACATCCTTGCTATATCCGGTTGTGCTGTGAATTTTTCAGTTCTGTGAAAGTCTTTTTAAATCTGTCTGGTGCATCACCCTTTTGTTTTTTTAAGTTTTCTATTTCATCTTTACTGTAAAGCATTCCTTCTCCCTTTTCCCCCCTCAAAGTTTAGTAGTTTTAGGTGATAAATCAAGCAAGGAAGCCGGCCTTCTCTGGAGGTCTGATCTCTTTAAGCAAGGTCCCACACTTCGAGATCATTCCCATTGTGTCATTGGAATGCTTGGAATCCTTCCAGGCAGGGTTCAATTTCATGTGACAATAGTTTCTGGCATGCTTGGTGGGACTGGACAATTTTTATTACTGGTTTTGATGTGCAGCTAGTGATTTTCAAACCTATAAGAGGTTAAACCTGCATATCTGGTGACTCACACTGAGGAAGAACAAGAAGATCAGTTCTGCTGACACATTTTTATGAGAAAGATTCAAACCAGGAGTTCAAGCTCATTTGATTATTTGCAGTTGTCTCCACTTAGAAGGTAGAGTAGAGTTGTACTAAGGACTCCAGTTTCTAAAAGGATACAGTCAACTCCACCAAATTTTAGACTAGTTGCCTCTGTAGTCCCTGTAGCAACTCAAGCAAATCTACCCCTAGCTATTCAGATGGAAAGAAATAAGCCATTTGTGGCTTTTGATGGGGGCAACCCTCTAAACCTGATAGTACATGATGTTATACCCATGGCAGCCTTGAAGAGTCTGCCCTATTTCATAGGGGAGAATCAAACTACCCCTATTGAGTACATTAGGGATGTGGCTTCTTTATGTGGAGTGCATCATATAACCCAAGAAAATGTAGCCATCAGACTACTAGCTGCCTCATTCAAGGGGAAGGCATTACAATGGTTCAGGAGCCTACCAGTGCAAACTATAGGAACCTGGGATGATCTGGGTGACAAATTGAACAAACAGTTCCAAGATAAATCAGATAATCTATCTTTGGTTGAACAGATGACCACTATAAAGAGAGCTCCCTAGGAGCAAATGATGGATTTCAACTTCAGATTCTAGAAGACATGGGATAGAATCCCTTCCATGGTAAGACCTCTAGCTGAATATGCATTCTTATATTTTTTGAAAGCCCTAAATAGTGATATTTTAGTGATGATACAATCATTAGGAGGTATTAGTTTACCTAATGCTTATGAAATAGCTATTAGGGTAGAGAATAATCTGATTCAGGCTGGAAAAATAGCACCTAGACCACCAGTGCCTATTTTTCCTGAGATTTAGGCTTCAATGCCATTGCCAATCCCATATTTTGCCCCTTCACCTATAGTAGCAGCTTCACCAAGCATTGCCAATTCTGAGCCTGCTACCTCTAGTTCATCTCACGAGTTGAAAGAGATTAAAACTAGCCAATAAAAGATAGAGAACATCCTGCAAACTTTTGGGAATGAGCTGGTAAACATCAAAAAGCAGCAGTCCCAGAATAGGTAGCCTTATCAGCAACCTAGTCAAGGGAAGAATCAAACATATCAAGGGTAAAATAAGCCTTACCAAGCTAATAAGCCACCTTATCAAAGTAACTACCAAGGTGCCAAGCAAAATGTCAACTAGAGGCCTTTTCAGCCTTACAATCTGGCACCCATTAATGCAGTAAGGGACCTTGTCCCTATTCAGAATAACCTTGCAACTGAGTATGAATGGTGCTATCCATGTAATCAGCCACACAATTAGGCAGTCTGCTCGCATGGGGTAATAAATCAGGCTTTGATGGTGCAGAATGTTGCAGCCACACAACCAAATACACCTCATGATGGAGCTGCACAACAACAAGAACAACCTCAGAATAATTCTGCCTTCATGAATTGGCAAGAAGGTAAATTCTGTGGTGTAAACAACAATAACACCTCAGTTGCAGAAAATACAAGAGCCAAGAAGAGGGTTATGAGATAGACCAAGCAGTAAATAAAGGAAAAGGACTTGCTGATGCTTCTACATCCCATGTTCCCCATATTTTACAAAGAAATACTTCAGCAACAACAAAGGAGATACCTCATTTGCAGGCTGATACTATTGCTACAAAATCAAATCAGAAGGTAAGTGCCATTCCACCCTTCAATATTATTGAAAATATGAAGAAGATGAATGTGACAATGTCCATGTGGGATTTCCTAGCCATCCCTGACCAAAAGAAGATGTTGCAATCTACCTTATTTGATTTGAAAGTATCCAATGATACAACTATTGACCCAAATAGGGCTGTCCTTACCAATTCATCCCAAGATAACAGCAAACAACCCAACAAAAGTGATAAACCACTCCCATTTTATGTATCATTGATAATTGGAGACAAATTAGTATAATTGCATGGTAGATAGTGGAGCAAGCAGTTCTGTGATGCCTAAGCAAATTGCAGACCAATTAGGGCTCAAGTACCAGCCCCTTAAGAAGGGTGTTCTCCAACTAGATAGCACAACTGTTAATACTATGGGTGTAATAAAAGACCTAGGCCTCACTCTGCATACCTGTCCCAATGTTTCCATTTCACAGGAGGTGTTCATCATAGATTTGCCTCCTTATTTTGCCATGTGCTTATCAAGAGAATTTATAGCCAGGATAGGAGGATATTTATCCTCAAACTGGTCCCACATGTTTTTCAAGACCGGATATGGCACCAAAGTAACTTTAAAATCTGAATTGCTTTCAAATCATCACATAGAGCCTTACACACCAAGTGTTGTTAATGCAAATTGCATTATTTTTGATGATCTTGAATTAGTTGCTGCTCAAGAACTACAAGCTAAAAGCATACCAGAGGTACTCTTAAGGGAGTGGGCCTTAGAAAATGTTATAGATGACCCTGAGGCACACATCTAAGAGACTAGTATGGGGGTTTACATACTACATGAACCTAAAACAGCAATACCAAGCCTTGTAAAGGATGCAGAACAGCAGATAGAGCAGCATAATGAAGTATGGAAAATGTACTTTGATGGCTCAAGGAGAAGGAATGGATCTGCAGGTGGTGCAATGTTGGTGTCACCACAAGGTAAAAAATATTATTCTTCTTTCTATTTTTCCTTTGCATGTACAAATAACACTGCTAAATATGAAGGATTAATCCAAGGTTTGCAGTGGGCAAGAAAAAGGAAAATAGGTTGTTTGCAGGTCTATGGTGACAGTGAACTCATTGTGAATCAGGTAAGAGGACTGCATATTACAAAAAGTGATGTTATGAAATGCTACAAACATAGGGTCTGGAACATGATTGAAGAGTTTGATGCTTTCAATCTGATCTCCATTCCAAGGAATCAGAACTCTCATGCTGATAGGTTGGCTGCAATTGGGGCTCAGTTTGACATCCCCAATGATATTCAAAGGGAGAAGGTACAACCTCATGTAAAAATAGTTGATAGACCCTCTATCCTTGACAATAATGTTCATTGGCAAGTTTTTGAAAGTGATGAGTAGATCCTACATTTCCTATTGGATGAAGATGAGTTTTCCATGATGAATCAGGATAAACTCAAACAATAGTATGGCAATGATCAAATTGTTCAGTTGAGAACAAACAAGCTACCCAAGGGATTGGTAACCTTGGAGTCTATTTTTAGCATAGATGATCAGTGTAAGAAAAGCAAGACTAGCATGTAGGTAAAAGAAGAGCATTATGAGTAGTTAGAAATTTTCAAGGGTAAACTTCTCAAAATAGGTAAAATCTGTGCAGTTGAGGATAGGAAAGCTTCTATTGCTCTCTATCAAGAATTTGAAGATGTGTTTGCCTGGGACTACTCAAACCTAAAAGGTTTTGACCCTCATATTGCCCAGCATACCATAGAATTAGAACCAGATACTAAACCTGTGAGGCAGAAGCAAAGACCTTTAAATCCAAAGCTTGAGCCTCTAATGATTAAAGAGTTGACCAAAATGATTGAGGGGAAAATTATTTTTCCAATCAAGCATACTTCTTGGGTATCCAACCTTGTCCCTGTGAGGAAGAAGAATGGAGAGATTAGGCTGTGTGTTGACTTTAGAGATCTCAACAGAGCCTCCCTAAAAGATCACTACCCATTGCCCTCAATGGAGCAGATTTTACAAGTAGTGTCTGGTTCTGAAAGGTTTTCTTTGTTTGATGGATTTTCTGGTTACAATCAGGTGTTAGTCAAGGAGGAGGATCAGTTCAAGACTGCTTTCATCACCAAATGGGGCACCATGGCCTACAAAAGCATGCCTTTTGGTCTGTCCAATGCTGGCTCAACTTTTCAAAGAGCTATGGACATGGCTTTTAAGGGTTTGTTGTATAAGCTGGTGCTGGTATACCTTGATGACATAATAGTCTTTTCCAAGAATGCGTCTGAGCATTTATCTCATCTGAGGCTAGTATTTGAAAGATGCAAAGAATTCAGGATATCTCTCAATCCTAGGAAGTGCATATTTTTTGTACACAAAGGCAAGCTATTAGGGCACGTTGTGTCAAAGGAAGGCATTACCATTGACACTGAAAGGGTAAGAGCTATTCTGGAGCTGCCTTTGTCCAACCACAAAAGGGGACTACAAAGTTTTATTAGCAGAATTAATTTTCTGTGAAGATTTATTCCCGACATTGCAAATCTTTTGAAGCCTTTGACCTCCATGTTGAAGAAGAACACATCTTTCATTTGGACAAAAGAGGCCAAACTCAGCTTTGATTCCATAAAAGAGGCATTAGCAGCTGCACCAACACTAGTAAATCCATATTTCTCCAAAGATTTCATCTTGTATGCTTATGGCAGCCTAGATACTATCTCTGCAATTCTAGTACAACAACATAGTGAGGGTTTTGAGCAACCTATCGCTTTCTTCAGTCAAGGCCTGGAGGATTATGAGAATAGGTATAGCTTCATTGAAAAATATGTCCTTGCAGTGGTAAGGAGCCTCAAGAAATTTAGACATCTTGTTTCTAATAACAAGATACTTTTGATGGTAGCTCACCCTAGTGTGAAGGAGTTCCTGTTGAGTAAAGATGTTAATGAGAAAAGGGTTGGTTGGATCACCAAAGTCATGGAATATGATGTAGAGATCAAGATAACCAAGCTTGTTAGAGGTAGAGGACTTAGTGAACAACTTGCTACCAGTTCTGAGAATGAGGTAGAAAAGAAACAGGAGGTGCTTCTGATCATTGAGGAGAAGCATCAGAATGATACAATAGCAGTAGGCACCAGTTGGGTTAATGACATGACTCAATTTTTGCAGACTGGTGAATGTCTAGCAGGTCTAGATAGAACTAAAAGAAGATATTTTAGACTACAATCCATTCCATATGTTTTAATAAATGATATCCTTTTCAAAAAATATTTCAATGGTGTATTGCTAAGGTGCATTGATAAAGATTAGACTGACAAGGTGCTTCATGAATTTCATGATGGAACAGTAGGGGGTCATTTTGCCCAAAGGACTACTGCTTGGAAAATAATGAGAGCTGGCTATTACTGGCCCAACTTATTTAAGGATGCCCATGCATGGGCTAGAAAATGTGTAAAGTGTGCCATTTTTGCAGGCAAAGAAACACTGCCAGCTTTACCTCTGCAGCTAATTCAGGTAGAGTAGCCCTTTATGAGATGGGGCATTGATTTTATAGGTCCCATTAACCCACCATCAAGTGCAGGCCACAAGTGGATACTCACAGCTACAGACTATTTCACAAGATGGACTGAAGCAATAGCTTTGAAGGATCCAATGAGAGTGTTGTTTTAAATTTTTATGGTGATTTGATATCCAGATTAGGAGTGCCTGAATCAATCATCTCTGATAATTCTCTAGCTTTTGTTGGCCTAAGGATAACTAACTGGGCTATTAAAAATGGGATCTTTTTGAATGCTTCATCAAATTATTATCCACAGGGTAATGGTTTGGCTGAATCTACAAGCAAAAATCTCATAAGGATCATTAAAAGATCAATGGAGGATAACTAGAGGACCTGGCACACTAATTTGAAGTATGCATTGTGGGCAGATAGGATAACTCCTAAAAGCTCTATTAGGAACTCCCCATATCTGCTAGTGTATGGAAAAGAGGCAAGGTCGCATATGTCTATGGAACTGCCAACACTAGACATCATAAATCAGCTGTAAATGTTTGAAGTAGAGGGCCCCATAGCTGTTAGATATGCTCAGCTTATGGAGCTTGAAGAGAGTAGAGATAAAGCCATGAAAGCTATGGAGTATCATCAGCCTCAAACAAAAAGAAATTTTGACAAGAAGGCCACCCCCAGAAATTTTAGAATGGGTGATATGGTGCTCAAATGGGATGAATTGAAAAGCAGACCAAGAAAGCATTCCAAGTTTGACAGCATGTGGAGTGGCCCATTTCTCATTACTAAATGCAAGGAGCACAATGCATTTCAGTTATCAAATATGGATGGAAAAAATTTGCCTATCCCAGTCAATGGGATACACTTGAAGAGGTGTTTTGAGGTATGAGTGCTTTGTAAATCAGTAAATCAGGTATGTATGTTTTCAATAAGTGCTGCTGCACATTAGTTTAGATCCCTTTTTCTTTCCCTAGGTGTTGTCTAGCATAGTTGGGGGGTTGCTTTCAACATTTCTATCTTGGGTGGGTCTTCCAAAGATCTTCACTACTATGCTAAGTTGCTAATGTCATAAAACATCTATATATTTTCAGTCTATGTATGACTCCATGCCCAATGGATGCTCAAGGCCACTGATCTAATTGTTTAGCAGGAAAACATCCCATAGAATTCACCAAATTGTTGACATATTTTGTTCTCTAGCAGGAGTCAAATAATTCAAGTAGCATCAGTCAGTGTGCTTATCCCCAATGTAAGCTATGTTTGTGATCTTGAAATCTGAACCCAAATCTCAGGGTCTAAAGCTTACCATGTGAAAGAGCTTCAAAAAATAGGCAAGTTTGCTTTTTACATCACCCTAAAACTCGCTAAATAGGGAAGTTATGTATGGTCAATGATCTGGTCAAAACCTGATCTTCCAGATCGGGTGATATTTTGAACATCAAGTGATATTTTAAACATCGGGTGATATCTTGAACATCAGGTGATATTTTGAACATCAGGTGATATTCTGAACATTGGGTGATATTCCAAATATCACCCTGATATTTGTAATATCACCCCTTCCTCCAAATATCACCCCGATATTTGTAATATCATCCCTTCATCCAAATATCACCCTGATATTTGTAATATCACCCCTTTGTCCAAATATCACTCCGATATTTGTAATATCACCCCTTCGTCCAAATATCACCCTGATATTTGTAATATCACCCCTTCCTCCAAATATCACCCCGATATTTGTAATATCACCCCTTCATCCAAATATCACCCCAATATTTGTAATATCACTCCTTCCTCCAAATATCACCCCTTCCGCCAAATATCACCCCTTCGTCCAAATATCACCCCGATATTTGTAATATCACCCCTTCATCCAAATATCACCCTGACATTTGTAATATCACCCCTTCGTCCAAATATCACCCCGATATTTGTAATATCACCCCTTCCTCCAAATATCACCCAGATATTTGTAATATCACCTCGATATGATGATGACGCGATCCTGTCACGTTTCAATAGGGCCCATCCATGATGGTGATGTCACCATCATACCCCTCATAAGGAGGGGTATACAAAGGCTGATTCAAAAAGGTAGGGGCCCGCACTGTATGCAGATCTAGCTGCATATTCAGGGGGCAATTTCAAGAGGAGTTTAAGCACCAAAAGCAGAGGTACATGATCCAAATTTACATATTTGGCCGAAGGTACGTTTTAGCGACCATTTTGGGACAGATGCAGATATTTCTTGCATTCATTGCTGCACAAAGAGGAAGCAACTCGCATTGATGATCAGGAAATATCTCTCCACCACCTTGTTTCAGACGCTGCATATAGTCATGGTTGGGGATAGACATGCAAGCTGCTCACATTTAATACCAAAATATCTTCCACCATTTGAGGGGAGCAGATTGATGATGCAGCAGCTTGCATTGAAGACTGAAAATATCTTCCATCTGCATCAATTCTAGATATTTGACACCATTACTTCTACAGTTGGGACAACTCTTCAGAAAGATTTTTGGTGGCAGCTCTCTGAGCGAATTTTGTTACCGACTTAGGTTAGATTGAATGCTGTATAAGCTGAGGCTTATGATGTAAATAGGGTTAGAATTTTTTTGGATACAAGCTCTTCTGTTTCCAAACAGAGATTTTTCTACCACTGTAACCTTGCCTCCTTACTGAATATATGCAAGTTATCATACCTCTTTTACTGATTTACTAGTTCTGTGTGAATTTGCATATGGTTGTCTGTGAATGTCTTCCTTCCTCTCAATCATATTGCTTCTTGCCTCTGCTACAATCATCTAATCTGTGTATACATCCTTGCTATATCCGGTTGTGCTGTGTATTTTTTAGTTCTATAAAAGTCTCTTTAAATCTGTTTGGTGTATCACCCTTTTGTTTTTTCAAGTTTTCTATTTCATCTTTACTTTAAAGCATTCCTTCTCCCTTTTCCCCCCTCAAAGTTTAATAGTTTTAGGTGATAAATCGGGTAGGGAAGCCGGCCTTCTTCGGAGGTCTGATCTCTTTAAGCAAGGTCCCACACTTCGAGATCATTCCCATTGTGTCATTGGAATGCTTGGTATCCTTCCAGGCATGGTGCAATTTCATGTGACAACAGTAAAATTTATCAGTTAAGAAGAACTAATGATTACTGTTTATTGGCCCAAGTAGATGAGAGTTGGTTGTGGCATAAAAGGATGTGTCATATAAAATTTGCTAATTTGGTGAAGATAAGTTCAGGTTAGGCTGTGAAAGATTTACCAAAGCTTGTGAAACCCTCCAATACCATTTGTAAGGAATGTTAGTTGGGGAAGCAGACAAGAACTAGTTTCCAGTGCAAAGAGAAATTTTCTGCGGGCTTGTTGGATCTAGTGCATACAAATCTTTGTGCTCCTACAAGGGTGAGAAGTCTACCTACAAGGTGATAGGTACTTCATGTTGCTTATTGATGATTATTCTAGAATGACTTGGGTTACTTTACTAAGAGACAAATTAGAATCCCTAAAGAAGTTCAAATCTTTCAAGGCAATGGTTGAGAATGAAATAGACCTAAAAATCAAATGCTTGAGGTCTGATAGAGGAGGTGAGTTCACATCAAATGAATTCAACATTTTCTATGAAGAGCAAGGGATAAAGAGATAGTTATCTACACCTAGGACTCCTCAGGAGAATGGAGTTATGGAAAGAAAGAATAGGACAGTTCAAGAGGCCACTAGGACAATGATGAAGGAAGCAAATCTGCCAGAAGTTTTCTGGAAAGAAACTATACATACTGTTGTCTACATTCAAAACATAGTTCAAGTGAAAGATAATGATACTAAAACTCCTTATGAATTGTGGTATGGAAGAATTCCTACAGTAAAATATTACAAATTTTTTGGAAGCAAATTCTATATCAGAAGAGAAGAAGATCTAGGGAAGTTTTATGCAAGGTGTGATGAAGGAATCTTCCTTGGATACTCTACCAAGAGTAAGGCCTATTGGTCCTACAACAAAAGGCTGAAAATATTGTTGAGAGTGTAAATGTGAAGGTGGATGAAGACAAAGGAAGAACATCAGATCTGAATGGCTATGAATTAGATGAACCTGTTGTCACGGTAAATGAGAAGAAAGAGGAGCAGGAAGATAGCCAAGATGAAGAAGAGATGGCTACAGAAACTATAGTTAAGACTCCTAGGTATGTAAGGATCAATCATTTAGAAGATCAAATTATTGGAGACAAAAGCAAAGGAGTATTGACAAGGAAAAGAGCTGCATAAGAACAAGTGAATTACTATTTGCTTTCTAAAGTTGAACCAAAAACTATGAATGAAGTCTGCAATGATGAAAATTGGGTAAAATCCATGAAGGAAGAACTAATGTAGATAGAAAAGAATGAAACTTGGGAATTAGTTCCTAGACTTGCTGATAAAAATGTTATTGGAACCAAATGGGTTTTTAGGAACAAGTTGAATGAAAATGGAGAAGTTGTAAGGAACAAAGCAAGGCTTCTGTGCAAAGGATATTCTCAAATTGAAGGAATATATTTTGAAGAGACTTTTGCTCCAGTGGCTCTGATTGAAGCAATCATAATATTTCTAGCATTTACAGCTCACAAAGATTTCAAGGTGTATCAGATGGATGTGAAGTCTGCATTTCTAAATGGTGAGTTGGAAGAGGAAGTTTACATTGAACAACTGGAAGGATTTCAATTATCAGACCAAGGTGATATGGTGTGTAGGTTGAAGAAAGCTTTGTATGGACTCAAGCAACCTCCTAGAGCCTGGTATTCAAGGTTGAATAAGTACTTATTGCAATTAAGGTTCAATAAAGGTACTATTGATAGTAATCTCTATTTCAAGATTAATGGTGATCAAATTTTGATTGTTGAAGTTTTTGTTGATGACATTATCTTTGGAGGCAATGAAGGTATGTGCATGAAATTTGCTGGTGAAATGCAAAAGGAGTTTGAAATGTCTATTTGGTGAAATGAATTTCTTTTTAGGTTTGCAAGTTACTCAATCAGATAAAGGAATCTTCATATCCCAATGTAAGTATGTGAAAGAGTTGTTGAAGAAGTTTGGAATGGAGGACTTTAAACCAGTATGTACTCCTATGGTGACTGGTTGCAAGTTGAGTAAAAATGATAAATCACCTAAGACTGGTCAGAAAAGGTACAGATCCATGATTAGAGGATTACTTTATCTAACTCAATCTAGACCTAATATAATGCATGCAGTATGTCTTGTAGCAAGATTTCAAGAGGATCCTAGAGAGTCTCATGTGATGGCAATTAAGAGAATCTTGAGGTATTTGAAAGGCACGTCAGATCATGGCTTATGGTATCCAAAAGAAAAATGATTTCACTCTCAGTGCATTTACAGATACAGATTGGGCTAAAGATGTTAATGACAAGAAAAGTACAAGTGGAGGTGCTTTCTTCTTGGGTAATAGATTAGTTTTATGGTTGAGCAAAAAGCAAGATTCAATTTCCTTATCCACTACAGAAGCAGAGTATATTGCAGCAACATGTTGTTGCACTCAAGTGGTATGGATGAAGTAGACTTTGAAGGATATAAGAGTTGTATATGAAGATCCAATTGTAATATTTTGTGACAAAACAAGTGCCATAAACATTTGAAAGAATCTAGTGATGCACTCAAGAACAAAGCACATATCAATACGGTATCACTTTTTGAGAGAAAAGGTGACAGAGAATGAAGTAAAGATGGAATATGTGTCCACAAAGGATCAGATTACAGATATTGTTACTAAGACTCTGCCTAAGGATACCTTTGAGTATATTAGAGAAAAGTTAGGGGTTATTACCCCTCCTACTCTAAACTAAGATGCATAGGAATGCATCAGTCCAGTGGTGTCCAAAGCCTTATTTTTTTTATCTAGATTGATGTTTTGAGAGCTACCTCTCAGGGGGAGTAGATAAATTTTATTAACATGCATTCCTGATTAAGTGCAATAAGTGTTACAGTGTTGATGAAAGAACAATTTCAATTTGATCAGAGCAGCAGAGTGCAAGTATGTTCTCTTTGCCATTGATGTCAAAGGAGGAGAGAAATCATGTGAAAAACTCAAGGGGAGAAAGAATGTTGATGTGTAAAAAGAAAGGGGGAGTATCTTGTCTTGATGGTCATTATAGTTTTTCACATCATATGTTGCCATCAATGACAAAGGGGGAGATTGTTGCAAGTATGTGCCTAATCGGTGTTGTCATTGATGTCAACATATCTGTGTTGTCATTGGTGTCAACTGTACTCTTATTTTGTTATGAGTTAGATTATTTGTATTTGACTATGCAAGTGTTGAAAATAATAAGTGATCTTGATGCTGAGGATATTGAGAAAATTAGTTCCTCCAGTGGAAATAGTGAGGTGCAGTGGAACAGTGTATTGCAGAGTATCCTTGTTTACAAAAGATCAATCCAACAGTTTGCTCTACATTTCCTGTGGAATGAATATCATTGTCTGCGGATTGGAAGTTATTTAGAGACATGTTTGAAGATACTATATCTCAAGTTTGAGCCTCTGGTATGAATATTTGAGTTAGTTATGTTCACCAGAGTGAAACTATTTTTTTGTATATTTGGTGGTGACAGGGAGAATGTGTTATGCTTTGCATTCCTCCATAGTTAAGTATTTTAGTCTGTGGTTCTGGAATCAAGTTGGTAATGATAATAAGTGCCTTCTGTTGTAAGTATGTGCCTAATCGATGTTGTCATTGATATCAACATATCCTTGTTGTCAGTGGTGTCAACTGTATCTTATTCTATTACTTGTTTAGAAGACTTGTATGTTGAGGATATTCAGAAAATTAGCTTCTCTGGAAGAAACAAGTGAGTTATAGAGAAGTACAGTACAGAAAGTGATTTGTATGCTGAAGAACAATTCGGTAAATTGCTCTGCATTTATTTATGCTTGAAGATCATGGTCTTTGGATTGGAAATAAGTTAGAGGTATGTCCAAGGATGCTACATTTTGGGTTTGAGCCATTTGCATGAAGATCTTAGTGAGTTGTATTCACCAAAGTGAAACCTACTTTTTATGTAACTTTAGTTGAGACAGGAAGAAAGTATTTTGCTTCGCATTCCTCCGCAATAAAGTATTTTTCTCTACGGTTCTAGAGGGAAGTATGGGATGATGATAATTGGCTACAGTTGCAATGGTTCATGGTTTGGTGGTCCGCAAGCTATCTTTCTTTTATGATAGTTGAAGACAGTGAAGTTCATGTGTTCCGGTGAGAAGATTCCTATGGCTGAAGTGGTTAAGGTTCATTTTGTTTCTCTCAATGATTATAGCATGCTTGTCAATGTCTCCTAATCTTGTTCCTATCTAGACTTTGGTCTATGTTAAGATATTGAGATGGTGTGTGAAGATTGTTCCCAGATAATGTAGCGTGTAACTAGTCTTGGCCGACTTGGTTGTGTTGCAAGTATGTGCCTAATCGGTGTTGTCATTGATGTCAACATATCCTTGTTGTCATTAGTGTCAAATATATCTTATTCTATTACTTGTTTAGAAGACTTGTATGTTGAGGATATTGAGAAAATTAGCCTCTTTGAAGTAATCAAGTGAGTCACAGAGAAGTGTAATTTAGACAGTGAGTTGTATGCAAAAGAACAGTCTGGTAAACTGTTCCGCATTTATTTCTACTTGAAGATCATGGTCTGTGGATTGGAAGTAAGTTAGAGGTATGTCTAAGGATGCTACATTCTGAGTTTGAGCCATCCACATGAAGATTTGAGTGGGTTGTATTCACCAGAGTGAAACCTAATTTTTCTGTAAGTTTAGTTGAGACAGGAAGAAAGTATTTTTCTCTGCATTCCTCCACAATAAAGTATTTTGCTCTGTAGTTCTAGAGGGAAGTCTGGGATGATGATAAGTGCCTACAACTACAATGGTTTGTGGTTTGGTGGTCTGCAAGCTATCTTTCTTTTATGACAGTTGAAGACAATGAAGTTCATGTGTTCCTGTGAGAAGATTCCTATGGATAAAGTGGTTAAGGTTTATGCGGTTGCTCCTGATGATTATAGCATGCTTATGGATGTCTCTTAATCATGTTCCTATCTAGACTTTGGTCTGTGTTAAAAATTGAGATGGTGTGTGAAGATTGTTCCTAGTTAATGTAGTGTGTAACTAGTCTTGGCCGACCTAGTTGATCCCAGTGATTGCAGAGATCTCTAAAAGATTGTGGAAGCATGTTGTGGCATGGAAGATCATGTTTGAGTCCCAACTAAGGCATGGTATGATCTGCATTTCATTTCCTTTGCATGATGTTGCAATAGGTCAGGACCTATTTTGTAAATGTTTGTAATACCGACCTTGGAGATTGTTCCAATGGTTGATGATTGTGATGTTGACCTTGATGATCATTCCAAGGTTGATGTAGTGTATAAATACTTGTAGATAAGTCATGGAAAAGGTGTCCTTGAGAGAAAATGAGAATATATTAAGAAAGGTCCAAAAGGCAGAGCAGAGAAGGGGCAGAGGAAAGAAGAGGAAGAGAAGAACAGAGGAAGAGCAGAGTAGAGGAAAGGCAGAGTAGGGAAATTATTATACATCAGTTGCAAATAGAGAAAGGTGTTGATTATGACAGTGAATAGGGTTTAACAACCCTCAAGGTTTAACAACCTTTATTGTAATCTTGCTAGGTTTAGGGTTGAGGTAGTGAGCCTACTAGACCTAGTTGTTCTTCATGGTAGTAAGCCAATATGTTTAGGCCCATGGAGTGACCAAGCCTGAACATCATTATTTCAAGATTGCAATATATATTGAGAGTTAATCCTCTCTTTGGTTTTTCCCCACCTTGAGGTTTTCCATGTAAATCTGGTGTCTCTTGTGTTTGATGTTGTATCTGTGGTTAAGTTTCTAATTTCATGCACTTGTGGTTAAATCATAATAATTGTGGATGAGTGATGAATGCTTAAATTGCAAAAATGTTTAAGTTTTTATGACAACTGATTCACCCCCCCTTCTCAGTTGTTCGACACATATCAACAATTGGTATTAGAGAATTTCCTCTTAAGAAAGTTTAACAGCTTGAAGAAGATCCAAAATGTCTTACAAGAAGGAAGCACTGCATTTTTATGGAACTAATTATGTTCTCTGGAAGGCTTGGATGAAAAGTAATCTTCTTTCTCTTGGTTACAAAGTTTGGAAAGATGTAGAAATAGAATACACCATACTTCCAAATGGTCCGATGACTAAAGACAAAATCAAAGAATATGAGATAGATATCAAGGCAAAGGATGCTTTGCTAAGCTCATTAACCGACTCAATATTGACGAAAGTGGTGGATCTTGAAACTACAAATAAGGTATGGGAAAAGTTGAAAATTCTGTATGAAGGAGATGATTCTATGAAGGAAGCCAAGTTACAAAGTCTGAAAGTGAAATATGAAAGCTTGAAGATGAATAATGATGAAAACATATAAGCTTTTATGCAAAGAGTTGATGAACTTGTTATAGGGATAAAATCCATAGGCCGAACCCTTGAAGAAAAGAAAATTGTTATGAAAATTCTCAGATCTTTGGCCAAGTCCTACTGTCACAAGGTAGCTGCGATTGAAGAATTCATGCAAGTAAAAACTATTAACAAGGATCAATTGCTTGGCAAGCATAATGTTTTTGAAATGAGCGAGTTAGATGGTGCTCTTCTGAAAGTTGAGATGACCTTCAAAGCCATTATTCTTGGAAGCACTTCCAGATCAGAAAAGTACAAAGTAGAATCCAATGATGAGATAGATGAAGTTGAAGCCAACTTTGTGGATAGACCACAAAGAGGATCCAGTAAGTATAAAGGAAAATTACCTTTCAAATGTTTTTCCTATGGTAAAGTAGGTCATTTTGCTTCCAGATGTCCTAAAAGAATTGAAAGAAATAGAAGAAGATATGAGAATAGGCCTAGGACCCAAAAGAAGTGTTATTATGTTAAAGATTTTGATGATGATGAAAGAGTATCAGATAATGGTGAACCAGATAATGCTAGTTCCTCTCTAAATGAATGCTTGTTCATTGCTATTAAGGAAGATCTTGTGTCTACTAATTCTCCTAGCTGTGTGAAGGAAGAAAAACCAGTGGAAAGTGCTTTGGCTACTTAGCTCATTAAGGACAAGGATGAATGGGTTATTAATAATGGTTTCTCTCACCACATGACTGGTGACAAAAGTAAGTTTGTAAGTTTGGAAAGATATGATGGTGGACTGGTTAGGTTTGGAGATGATATAGTTGGTAGGATTTGTGGAAAAGGATCTATTTCTTTTGATGGCAAGCATAATATTGAAGATGTCTTGTATGTGAAAGGATTAAAGCACAATCTTCTGAGTGTGGGCCAGATATGGGACAAGGGCTATGACTTAAGCTTCAAGGACAATGGATGCAAGATCTGTGAAAGCTCTGGAATAGTCATTGCAACTGGTAAGAAGACCAGAGGTAATATCTATCACTTGAAAGGAACCAAGAACTATTGCTTGTTGACTCAGACTAATGAGAGTTGGTTATGGCATAGAAGGTTGTGTCACATACATTTTGATAATATTATGAAGATAAGTACTACATAGATTGTTAGAGATTTGCCTAAGCTTGTGAAGCCTACTAGTCCTGTTTGCAAGGAGTGTCAATTTGAAAAATAGACAATAACAAGTTTAAAAAGCAAGGACCAATTAGTTGGAGGACTACTTGACCTAGTGCATACAAATTTGTGTGGACCTACTAGAGTAAGAAGTTTTCAAGGAGATAGGTATTTCATGCTGCTCATTGATGATTATTCCAAAATGACTTGGGTCACCTTTTTGAAAGAGAAATCTAAAGCCCTAGATAAATTCAAGGCATTTAAGGCAATGGTTGAAAATGAGATGGATTTGAAAATCAAATGCTTGAGGTCTGATAGAGGATGAGAGTTCACATCAAATGAATTTAATTTCTTTTGTGAAGAACATGGAATAAAGAGATAGCTCTTTGCGCCCAGAACTCCATAACAAAATAGAGTTGTTGAAAGGAAAAATAGAACAGTTCAAGAAGCTACTAGAACCATGATGAAGGAAGCTCATCTTCAAGAAGCATATTGGAGAGAGGCAATTCACACTGCATTATATATCCTAAAATAAGTTCAAGTCAAAGGTAACAATTCAAAAACTCCCTATGAATTGTGGCATGGTAGAGTTCCTACTGTGAAATATTTCAAAGTTTTTGGTAGCAGATGTTATATCAAAGGAGAAGAAGATTTAGGCAAGTTTGATGCTAGATGTGATGAAAGAATTTTCCTTGGTTACTCCACCAAGAGTAAGGCCTGTCGATGTTATAATAAGAGGCTGAATAAGATCATTGAAAGTGCAAATGTTAAAGTTGGTGAATGTAAGGAAAGGTCTTGAGAATCAAGAGGACATGAGTCAAATGATCGAGATGTTTCAGAAGTGGTGCAAGATAGCATAGATGAAGAAGAACAAGCTCCGGTAAGTGTTACCAAAAATCCAAGATATGTAAGACTTAGTCATTCTAAAAATCAAATCATAGGAGATAAGAGCAAAGGGATCTTAACCAGAAGAAAAGTTGCAGAAGAACAAGTAAATTTTTATCTAATCTCTAAGATTGAACCTAAAACTGTGGATGAGGCTTACAACGATGAGAATTGGATAAAGGCTATGGAAGAAGAATTGATGCAGATAGAGAAGAATCAGACTTGGGATCTTGTTCCCAGACCAACAGACAAGAATGTAATTGATACAAAGTGGGTCTTCAGAAAAAAAATGAATGAGAATGGTGAAGTGGTAAGAAACAAAGCAAGGTTGGTATGTAAAGTATACACTTAGGTTGAAGGAATAGAAGAAACTTTTGCTCTAGTAGCAAGGATTGAAGCAATAAGGATGTTTCTAGCTTTTGCATCATACAAAGATTTCAAGGTTTATCAAATGGATGTGAAGTCTTCCTTCTTAAATGGAGAGTTGGAAGAGGAAGTCTATATTGAACAATCAGAAGGATTTCAGTCATCAGAACAAGGGGACATGGTATGCAGATTGAAGAAAGCATTGTATGGATTAAAAAAAGCTCCTAGGGCATAGTATGCATGGCTGGACAGGTACCTGACACAAAGAGGGTTCGGTAAAGGTACTACAAATAGTAATCTGTACTTCAAGATCAATGATGAACAAACCCTAATTGTTGTAGTTTTTGTTGATGATATTATTTTTGGAGGCAATGAAGGTATGTGCTTAGTCTTTGCTGGAGAAATGCAAAGTGAATTTGAAATGGCTATGTTTGGAGAGATGAACTTCTTTTTAGGTCTACAAATAATTCAATCAGATAAGGGTATCTTCATTTCTTAGTCTAAGTATGTGAAATAGTTGTTAAAGAAATTTGGGATGGAAGACTCTAAACCAGTATGCGTGCCTATGATAACTGGTTGTAAATTGAGCAAAGATGATATCTCACCCATGGCAGACTAGAAAAAGTATAGATCTATGATTGGAGGATTACTTTATCTGACTCAAACCAGACCTGACATAATGTATGAAGTGTGTCTTGTGGAAAGATTTCAGGTAGAACCCAAGGAATCACATGTGATGGCAGTCAAAATAATTCTGAGATATTTAAAAGGCACAATAGATTACGGTTTGTGGTACCTTAAAGATTGTGACTTCATTTTCATTGCATAAATTGATGTAGATTGGGCTGGAGATGTGGATGACAGAAAAAGTACAAGTGGAGGTGCATTCTTCTTGGGAAAAAGATTAGTATCTTGGTTGAGCAAGAAACAAATTCAATATCCCTATCTACTGTAGTGGCAGAATACATTGCAGCAACATGCAGTTGCACTCAAGTGTTATGGATGAAGTAGACTTTGAAGGACATCAAAGTTGTGTATGAAGATCCCATTGCAATCTTTTGTGATATCACAAGTGCCATTAACATATCAAAGAATCCAGTGATGCATTCAAAGACAAAGCACATATCCATCAGGTATCATTTTCTGAGAGAAAAGGTGATAGAGAATGAAGTCAAGTTGGAGTACGTTTCTACCAAGGATCAGATTGTAGACATTCTTACCAAGCCTTTGCCTAAGGATACTTTTGAGTATCTTAGAGAAAAGTTAGGGGTCATCACCCCTCCTACTCTAAACTAAGATGCACATAGTGCATCAGTTTGGAGGTGTTCAAAGGTTTGGATTGATGTTGTTTAGGGCTACTTCTTAGGGGGAGTAATCAGAGAGTTCAGAAGAGAGACTAGATCAGAGCAGATGAGTGCAAGTATGTGCCCTTTTCCATTGATGTCAAAGGGGGAGAGAAGTCATGTGAAAAACTTAGAGTGCAGATGTGTAAGAGAAAGGGGAAGAATCTTGTCTTGATGGCTATTGCAGGTTTTCACATTATATGTTGCCATCAATGACAAAGGGGGAGATTGTTGCAAGTATGTGCCTAATCAGTGTTGTCATTGATGTCAACATATCCTTATTGTCATTAGTGTCAACTGTATCTTATTCTATTACTTGTTTAGAAGACTTGTATGTTGAGGATATTGAGAAAATTAGCCTCTCTGGAAGAAACAAGTGAGTTACAGAGAAGTGCAGTACCGACAGTGAGTTGTATGCTGAAGAACAGTCTGGTAAACTAATCTACATTTATTTCTTCTTGAATATCATGGTCTACAAATTAGAAATAAGTTAGAGGTATATTTGAGGATGCTACATTCTAGGTTTTATCCATCCACATGAAGATCTGAGTGAGTTGTATTCACCAGAGTGAAACCTACTTTTTCTGTAAGTTCAGCTGAGATGGGAAGAAAGTATTCTGCTCCACATTCATCCACAATAAAGTATTTTGCTTTGTAGTTCTAGAGGGAAGTCTGGGATGATGATAAGTGCCTACAGTTGCAATGGTTTGTGGTTTGGTGGTCCACAAGCTATCTTTCTTTTACGACAGTTGAAGATAGTGAAGTTCATGTGTTCCTGTGAGAAGATTTCTATGGATAAAGTGGTTAAGTTTCGTATGATTGCTCTTGATGGTTATAGCATGCTTGTGGATGTCTCCTATCATGTTCCTATCTAGACTTTGGTCCGCATTAAGATATTGAGATGGTGTGTGAAGATTGTTCCTAGATAATGTAGTGTGTAACCAATCTTGGCCGACCTGGTTGATCCCAGTGATTACATAGATCTCTAGAAGAGTGTGGAAGTGTGTTGTGGTGTGGAAGATCATGTTTGAGTCTCAGCTAAGGCATGGTGTGATCCACATTTCATTCCCTTTGCATGATGTTGTAATAGGTCAGGACCTATTTTGTAAATGTTTGTAATACTGACCTTGGATATTGTTCCAATGGTTGATGATTGTGATGCCAACCTTGATGATCATTCCAAGGTTGATGTAGTGTATAAATACTTGTAGTTGAGTTATGGAAAAGGTGTCCTTGAGTGAAAATGAAAAGATATTAAGAAAGGTCCATAGGTAGAGCATAGAAGAGGTAGAGGAAAGAAGAGGAAGAGCAGAGCAGAGGAAGAGCTGAGCAGTAGAATTGTTATTCACAATACAAAAAGGTATTGATCATAGTAGTGAGTCTGGTAGTAAGCCACCAGTAGGGTTTAACAACCCTTATTGTAATCTTGCTAGGTTTAGGGTTGAGGTAGTGAACTTGCTAGACCTAGTTGTTCTTCATGACAATAAGCTAGTATATTTAGGCCGATGGAGTGACCAAGTCTAAACATCATTATTTCAAGATTGCAATGTATATAGAGAGTTAATCCTCTCCATGGTTTTTCCAGGCCTTGGGGTGTTCCACATAAATCTGGTGTCTCTTGTGTTTGATGTTGTATTTGTGGTTAAGTTTCTAATTTCATGCACTCATGGTTAAATCATAATAATTGTGGATAAATGATGAATGTTTAAATTGCAGAAAGTGTTTAAGGTTTTACGACAACTAATTCACCCCCGCTCTTAGTTGTCTGGCACATATCAATACCTTCAACTCCAATGGTTCATGATTTGGTGGTCCGCAAGCAATCTTTTTTTATGATAGTGGCTGATAGTATTGTTTAAGTGCTCCAGTTCAAAGAATCCTCTTGACAAATTGGTTTAAGGTTGTGCAAATGTTCTTGGTAATTACAATGTCCTTATGGATGTCTCCTGATTATGTTCCTACCTTTGGATTGGTCTGCAAAGAAAAAGTTGGATCGTGAATGGAGATTGTTCTTAGAAGACTTAGTGCTAGTCTTGGCCGACTTGGTTATTTTCACTACATGCGGAGATGCATTGAAGATTGTGGAAGCATATTGTGTTGTGGAAGATTCCATTTGAGTCCTAGCTAAGGCATAACATGATCTGCATATATAACATATTTAAGCCAATGGGCTTTTTCTGGGAGCAAAATTTTCCCGGAACTATTTTTTTTCCCGGAAACTATTCAGTATGCTGGAAAACTGTCAAACAAGTTTTTCGTCACCGATCAATGGGCATTTTATTCGTCACTAGTAAAAAACTAATATTTTGCCACAGAAGCCAGTCAAAGAGCATGACTATCACTTGTTTCATATATCGACTAAAGCCTAATATTTTGTCAATGCCGCCTACTACTTGATATATTGGTTACTTAAAGAAAAAGACCATCATCGATCACGATTGGTCATATTTTATCGGTCATTAGATTATTGGGAAAACCAAAAGAACAACACTTATATATTCAAGTAATCCTTTAAACAAGACTTATAATGTTATTAAAATTTAAAATAACATTTTAAACAGTACATAAGCTTTAAAAATATTTTTTAGAAGATAATTTTTTACGCGTATGTGGCGCTATTATTCTCCTAGAACAGTATTGGCACCACTCTTGGCCAAGGACACAGTTTCTCATGAACTACTTACCTAAAAGTTAAAGGGCTATTTAAAAATTTTAAGTACTTCTCTTTTCACTTTCACTAGTTTCTATTTTTTGGTGTGGTTTTAATGGCAAACTTTACTGTATAAAATCTTTACCATATTTCCTCTAAATTGTTTCCCTGAAGGCTACTGTATTGCCTTTAATGCCTTGTAAATCTTATGCTAGCCTTCTTAACAAAAATGGAGCTTCCCCATTCCTTTATTCAACTGTATACTCATTCTTTGGTATGAACATCAACTTTTCTTCTTAGTTGGAAATATTAACAGTAATATTTAGAGGTTGTAATTGTGCTCCTCCTTGAATTGATTTGCCTTAAAGCACTGCAGTTTTGGGCCTTTCCCATATCACATTTTATGAGAAAAAGCTTCCAATGGACAAGACTTTCTTCCTCAAATTCATTTTTCAGGGGACCAAAATGTGTTCTGAAAGTAACATTTTCGTCTACTATCTCTTTCAACCATGAGGTGTGAAAGGTATATAATGTGCTGGGATCCTTTACTGGGAGGTGTTGAGATCAACTCTAGACTACGAATTCCTTATATTGCACTAGGAATTTCACAAGAACTTAAGTCTTTCACAAACGACATTCATGAACATCCGTGAAAAGATATTCTATGTTAAGTCTAAAAAACTTATATAAAGTCTCTTTCCCTCATTTCCTATTTAATTTTTCATACATATAGAAGAAGTAACTTCACATGCTAAACTTTATTTTATAAGTTTTCTCTCTACCATCAGTAAGTTTTCTTTTCCTCAACAAGAAGAAAAGATTATATCATATTAATTGTCAAGAGCCTATACACAAAATGTCTGGCATGCAGGACTATTGGATCAGACCATCCCAACCAGAAACAATTCCCATATTTATTTTATTTGCTACGTTTCAACATTTATATGCTACATTTTTTATTAAAAATTGGTATAATTCATACTTATAATTTCAAAAGTACATACTCGCCAAATCCATATGCTCTTTTTTAAAAAAATGAATCAGATTTTCACGTACATAATGCTTGTGAAAATTGCAAATCTACCAGTTTTTTATAGTTTATTTTCAATGTTCTGATTCTAAATTGTAAAATAACTACCAGTTTTGTTAATAGTTATTTACTATGTTGTGATTCCAATAGCCTATCGGCAGATCCATTACACACATATATTGTGCAACTGCTAGTGATAAGTTAAAGGGGTACATCTTGTCTTAATATTCTTGGTGATTGTTATTTATTCTTTTTTCCTCCCATTTATAATTATTCTCCCACATTTATTATTTATCCCATTTTAATATATCTTAATTGTGCACATTTTCATATTTTTACTCTTTGCCTAAAGATTATCAATCTTCTTGTTTAATATATAAGTTTGTCCCTTATTTATTATACCTCATTTACATACATTTCAATATTTTTTCTCTCTACCTCAAGATGATCACTTTCCATGTTTAGGTTCAATTCTGTGCCACTTATGATTGGTCCTGAGATGCTCAAGGCTAAACCCAAAATTCAAATTCCAAAATTCTGGTTCATTTATAGTAGTCATTATGAGTTGACTCCATACATGTTTATGCGACTTATTGCTATGTTTTGGTATTTAAAGATATGTATTCCTACAGTTAATAGTGTGTACACCTAAAAATGGCTTGTGTCGAATTAAGTAAATATTTTAATATTTATTTTAATTCTTATTCTTCTATCAATTAAATAAATATTCTAATTTATTTGATTGGTTTATTATCCCAAAATTAAATAAAAATTAATTTATTTAATTAAATACCCTAATTCTTCTAATGTCTCATATAATTAAATAATCCTAAATTATTTAATTAATCTTAAATTTCTATATCCCAAAGTCCTAATTTCATAAATCCACATCACCTTTTCGGCTCACCATGTTGCACACATAATTAAATATTTTAATATTTAATTAGCTAATACCCCCTCACCCACATGTCCTATTTATCCTCCAATCAAGATCAGTTAACTCATCAGTCAAATCAGTTATCTAATCAATCAATTCACTTAACTAGTCAGTCTATTTATTTAACTCCTCAATCTATTTTGTTAACTCCCATAACTCATGAAGGAGCTTGGACACTTGTCCTCTTCTAATTCATGCACATTCTCTCAAGCTCTGTCAACCATACACATCACAGGTAATTCCTCTAGTCATGGATCTATTGACACTTGGATTTGGCCTAGCCTATATAAACAAGGTTCTCACACCCATTTTACATCACTCAAGCTTTAGTAATCTTACCCTCTAGAAATCCTACCAACGTGCCTTTGGCAAAGTATCCTTATTGCACTTGCATAATCCCACTATCATCACGATCATCCAACCATGTCTCCATATCTCCATTATCCATCATCATAGACTTGCATTTGTAGTTTAACCTTCATTGCATTATCCATCTACAGCCATTCTCCTATTGTCATCTTCAACAACAAGGAAGTACACACTTCTGAGAGCTCAACTCATTCATAAGATCAATACGAGATAGACAACAATGGAAGCTATGAGGTAAATCAGGTTGCAAAGGTATTATTTTTTGTTTGCTTGCATTTGCCTTATTTCCATTGAGTTATTGGATATTTAGTTGTTTAATACTGTTATTCATAATTTTGTCTAACACAAATAGATATCTAGAAATCAAGAAAAGTTAGCAATTACAAGGTGAAATCATTAGAGCTCACACTTCAATTTTCTAAAGGGACAAAGAAACTCATCTACATATAGGCCACTTGCATGTTGGTGAATGTTGTCTTTGAATCTTTGGTTCAAGTTGTAAAGTTAGTCAAACTAAGGTTCTAACCTAGGAGAACTTCACCTTAGCAATTTGTTAGATTTCATAAAGGTGTTCATAAAAACCATCAACCTTACAAGCACTTCGAACATTAGAGATTAGAGAAAATAGGTTCCAACACTCTACATTTTGCCAATTCAAATCTATGCATTAGAGATTGAACTCATGACAATCATGATCAAACCTACAATACTTGGGATTGAACCATGCAACATTCTAATTCTTAGATAATTACCATACTCAAGAGATTAATTTTTTGGAGGTGATGAATCAATTCAAAGCATCATCAACAACCATTCTCCATCATTAGTTCTATAGTTAAGCCCATCTATCCTCTCATGTAATTAAATCACAAGTATATTTTCACATATTAGTTCCAACTTTGTTATCTAGGTTAATTTATGCTTGCATTTATTTAAGTAGCCTAGATAATCAATGTAGAGTTATTTTTACCCTTACATTTTATTATGAACATGACATTTTCTTATGACCTAAACTTTCCCCTAGGGTTTGTCCTTCATTGGGGGGTTTTTAGATTTGTGATTTCTAATTACTTCATCATATTTCTAAGTCTTATTAGGGTTGATGTTCCCTATTTATTCATGTTTCATATCTATATCTTCATTTAGGGTTTGTGGGTTTTTGATATATCTATCATATAAGGTTTACATTTCATGCTCATTTTTTATATAATTATTGATTGATTTTCTAATTTTTATCATACTCTTAAGTCATTTCTATTTCATGTTCTTATTCTTTAGGGTTTTGAGAGTTATTTGCATGCCAAAATATCATTCTTCTCATTTTCCTTTGAGAAGAAGTGCTTGCTTGAATCCTCGCATGGCTCAATCTATTAGAAAGTGCTTGATGCTCTTGTGAGAAACATTATTACTCTTACCATTAAGAATGAAAATAGAGATTACATTATCATGATGGATATTTGTCACAACAAGATTTTGCACAAGAACTTGCTACTTAGCTAATGGTGAAAATCCTACACAATTGGCTAATATGATTCATAATGTATTCATCAATCAACCAAATGGGTTAGAAATCTTACAATTTGTTGGTGCTAAGGTTACTTCATCTAGCTCTTTGGATAGTGCATATATCACTCTCCCTTCCTCTTTGGCCATACCTTCTTCCATCATTGATCCATCCCATAGTGTTCCTCCCTTTTCTACCACCATTACTAAACTGCTTTTGTCCCTCGTTATTGTTTACCTCCCTACTATACTCCTCCAACCATACCTACATCCCATATAATATTTTACACATCATCTCCTAGTTCATCCACCAATACATTAGTGTTATCCCTACTTACACTATTTGACCCCCCGACATGCCCACTTCTTATTCCATTCCTCCTCACATTCCTCCCTCCATGCCTATGTATACACCTCATTACATATGCAATACTGTAAAACCTCATGTATCACTTTGTTGAGTGTCTAATGCTCATAGGCAACATTGTAAGGCCTCTAGTGTAGTGTGCTATTGAGAACAACCTTCTTATGTGTCTATACTAAATGTTAATTCATTATGCAGTATTGTCGAACCCTTTTCAACATAGGATAATATCATTTATGATAGTCTAGTGCTATTTGCAATACTACTAATATTTGCCAACATTAACTAAGGTATTTGTGAAACATTTAAAATTAATGTGGCCCTTAGAGACATTATTTTTGATCAATTTATGATGAGCCAAATCAATGTCTGTTTTAATTTCTGTATAAATCACTCCAAAACTTTAATACTGTGGAATGGCATATACTTATACATATTATTATGGTTATAATTATCTTTTGAATGATTAGATAAGCATGCTTAAATAGTCCTTATTTTCTTTAGATAAAATCTTCCAATGATTACTGTAATTTTCACTTTAATATGTGTTGATGGATAAAATTGCGCAGATTCCAGCACCAACATGGGAAGTTTCAAGAATGTGGGACATGACACTTGAAACAACCTCCAGATTTTACAGAAGCTGGCTCTTCCTTCTTTCGATGGGGTTTTAGGTAAAGGGAAGAGAAAACAAGATTATAGATACAATAAACAAAAGCCTCTAATTCTATGGCGATGCACTAGATTTATATAAGTATTAATAACTAGCACAATGATTAAACCTTTAGGATTCAATTATGTCAAAGAGCAAATGAAGCATGATCAACATAAATAGATTGCAAATAGATTTAGCATCAAAGGCCAAATTCAAAGCAATAATATAGAGACACAGAAGATATCATCGAACAACACAGAACAATGTTTCTTTTCATTAACAGGTTCAACAAAATACAAGAGGCACATAAACATGCACAAGACTATATGCTTCTTTTTGAAACAGCTATGAAAGGCTTAAATGATACAATCTAATCACAGTCAAACTCTGAATTCTTAATCCCTCTCCCTATGTTACAAAACCTTCCTCTATTTATAGCAACAAAATTTGACTCAAGATCGCTCCCATCCGTTAGAATCTCAATGGCCTCAACTGAATTGGGACTCAACTGGAAACCGAACTGGTACTAAAAATCTTCTTGAATCTGTAACTGTTTCTCCTTGCGCACCTATTGGCTGAGTGACACTAAAATTGCGGCACCGTAACTTGCAATTCCGTTGAGACACATGGCGGCATCCGCGGGCTTCTAATGGCTCTAAAAAAATGTTACATGGCACCTTCCACTCCCTACATAGTTTCCCTTCTCTCATTAACAAAAAAAATGAGACACTGACACTTGTCGCATTTTGTCATACCTTAGAAAGTGATACGTGGCGGCACCCGAAGATTCAAAACTAGGACACTTGACACCCTCCACGAATCCTAAAAGCTTCTTTACCTTACGTCCTAAACACCCACGGTGATGACACTTGCCATTCTTTGCGACACTTTAGAAACTGTGGCTTTTACCTCGCAGGGCCCATAATATATCCTATCACTTCTCAAAAACTTAACAAAATATAGTGACACGCGGCATCATCCACATAATGCAACAAAAGACACTTGGCACCTCGCGCTTGCATTTCCAAAGCTCTATCAAAAAGTTTCTCAAAACCCCACGGTAGCAACACTTGGCGCTTTCCGCCCCTCTTTACTACTTGATACGTGGCAACTTCTGCGGGTCTCAAAATGGGACAGATGACACTATCCGTGAGATTCAAAATCTTATTTTGTTATTTTAACTCCCGTGCGCAACACATGACACTCCCCACTACACACAAAAACTTAAGCCATAACACCCTGGGCCCACCATATAATTTCTGGCACCTCAAAAGTTATTAAAGAAAGATACACGCGGTGACATCCGCTACTACAACAAAAGACACTTGGCACCTTGTGCTTGCAAGTTGCACCAAACAAAAGCTCTCCTCAAGTCCCGTGGTAGCGACATGTGGTGTATTCTATGCACAAGAAACAACTTAATAAAAAGAAACTAAGCCAAGGATACGTGGTGTATTTTGGCAGCATCTGGGAACTGTGAAGCATAAAGAAAACATATAGCACTATCTGTGACACTTAGAAATTATTCTTGCTCCTTCAAAACCCCATTCCGCGAGGCAGCATTGCGCATTATTTAGAAGCATTTTCCTTGCAGGTTCTCAATACTGACACGTGGCGCACTCCGTGCACAAGAAACAAATAACAATAGAAACTGCAGAAACTGGGCAACAAACTAAAAATGAAACAATGAGCCACGATCAAGCAAAAATCAAAATGTAGAGTTTTAATTCTATAGTTCTTGGCGACTACATGGACCTCTATGCCTGCTCAGAGAGAACTCCAGAAACATTAGAAAAAGCTTCAAAAAACAAAATTGCATTGCCACTAACAGAGGATACAATCATAATTTCTGCAATGAGGCTTGATATCTAGACCACTCTGAATCTGATAAACCCTATCTACTCTGCAAATCCTGAAAGACAAAATCTAAATTGATAATGTCCTTGTGAGAAAAGGACTGTATAATCTGTACCATAGCATGCAGCTGAAACTCAAGACGAGCCATAGGAACAAGAACTGCCTCCACTTCCTCAACACTTGAAGAATCACTCAAACCTTGGAAAATAGTCTGATTATTTTGTTTGGTCAGCAGGAGAGCCTTTATTGCATCAGTCATCAGAATTGTACTATTATCTGGAAAAGGGGATGGTAACCCCAACTGCACGAATTATTTAATGTGTCTTTTCATATTTTTGACACCCTCCTTTACCACATCCAGAAGTGCTTTACAACTCATAGCAGTTGAATTACAACTTAAAACCTCATTTACCTTCTTTGCAGCAACCATTCTGTCATTTACACCAGCAGCTAACATGGTCTCATCAGTCATATCATAGAGCTTCTGCAATAAAAGTTGAGAGTCTGAAACTTACAAAGAAACAATGGACAAAGTTGCTTCAACTGAAGACTCTACTTTTTCACATAACTACTGAGCATTTAACAAGAAACTGAGGGAAGGTTTGAGCTGTGAAATCTCTTCAGAGATTCTTCTCCATGCAGACACATAAAGCTCCTTCACCATCACCAAGACCCCTGCATTTTGTGGCCTCATACTTAGCTCAATAATTAACTGCTTATTCTTTTCCTGTTCGGCCATAAATTGGGCCTGAGTGGCACTATTCTGATTTCATGATCCTTTAATAGGGCTTGCTATAACTGTGATACCTCTTGCATGTTGTCTTGGTACTTTTTCTCAATAATGACCTTTTCTTGTTTCAATGCAGCTACAGTAGCCTTTTCTTGTGCTATTTCATTTTTCAAAGCTACAATATGAGCCTGTGATGCTTTATGTATTTGCAAAGACACAGTGGACTGCAAATCCTTATTAAGAGTGTCAATCTCTCTATCCTTAGTCTTTATTTTTGATGTCAGGCTACTATTAGTAGCTTTTTCTTTTGCTAGGTCTGCTTCTACTTTCTGCAACCTTTTTGTCACCTTTAGGTAATCAGTTGTAACAGTTGAGGCAGTTTCATTCATCAATTCCACTCTATCTCGTGGCCTGAAGTGAGCTAGATCCATAGCCACTGCATTCATTGTGTAGTCTTGTGGCTACATTTGTTCTATGGGCTTGACCACATTAGGGGCCAAGTGGGTAATAGTCAAAGATTGTTGAATAGGATCAAATAATGATTTCATATGAGCAACAACAGGGCTCTTCCCTTCTTTCTTTTTCTGTTTCTTCATCCTAGCTTCCCTTGCCTTCTTGGTAGCATCTGCTTGTGTTTGAAATGTAGGTGGAGAAGCAATAAGCCCTCTGGCAAAAGGATGTCCCTGGGGTATGCCATATGGTATAGTGACAATTTGTCCACTAGGATTAGTTTGAGACAAAGCCCGTTTGGGCATGGTTGAGGAAAACAGAGGTAAGAAATAAAGGTAATGATATGGCTTGTGATGACATGGCCGATGAACTGGCAGTAGGGGTGAAAGTTTGCAATGGCACAGTAGAGGTGGCAAGAGATGTGGAAGAATGGGTTACTTGGATTGCCACCCCTAATGAAGAAGAAGTTGAAGAAGGAGAAAGAGGAGAAAGGATACTTACCTGTCCCGCTACTGTTGTTGAAAGAATTTGTTGCTATGGGGACACCAAGACATCACCTTCAATATCTTCCTTTTGTAACTCCAATTTGCACCTTCTTTTCAAAGGCCCATTTGTTGCAACTTCAGGGTCTTCTTCCCCTGTTGCCTCTTGTGATTCAATTAATATTTGGTGAGAAAGTGCCACTCCAAGACCCCCTGATGCCGAAGCTATTTGGGTCTCACGAGATGGCGACAATGTAGCCTTTTGTTTCTGTAGAGCGCTAAGAGATTGAGGCCATGGGGCTCTAGGAGCTTTTGTTGTTGCTTGCTTTGTTGCTTCTAACTCCTAAACTTCCTTTGATGCTTCTGCCTCCTCTACTCCATGGGAACTATTAGGAATGTTACTTGTATCGGGGCTTGATATTGGGGTCATGTGATACTCATCCCATATTTGTTCCCATTGCTCATCTGTTTGAACACCCCCAAAAGTATGGGTGATTTCAAAAATCTCTTGTCTATATTTCCAATAAGCAGCTATTTTCTCAGCTTTCCATTCTTTCTTCTTTAAAGTTTGCCTTAGGCCCAGAGTCATTAGCTTCTTAGGATCATATTCTTGTTCCTTTTTGTAAAATGTCTCCCAGGGCTTGGGACCCTCATATGGTAGATCCTTCATTTTTGCATAAGATGCAGGATCATCCTATTTTGGTGATCTCCTCTTTTCCTAGAAGGGGCGTTTCTCATGGATAAAAGTAGCAGAAACCTTGTTATTCACAATCCAAGAAGCTAAGAAGCAATCTGAATCATACTTCCATTTATCTTCTACTATTACAAAACCATAAGCTGATAACTTTCTTAACAAAAGATTTTCAGCTTCTCTCTTTTCAATTATAATCCCTCCCTTACTCCAAGGGACATCATACATTTTCTTCTTTCTTTTCTTGTTACCAAAGTTATTATCAATGATAGACAACTGTCGACCTATTTCTAAAGCTGCAACCCTAGGGGTTAAAATCTTTGGAAGCAAAACAGGTTCAACAGCAAAACCGTGGAGTCTGATAATTGTTGTATGAACACTAAAGAAATAATCACAGGGAATAATATTATTCATTAAAAGACCCTTCACACTATCCATCATCCTATTCATAATAGTCTTAGAACTTAATTGCTCAAAAATAGGCGCCACAAAACACTCAGCAAACTCATATGGGTCTGCAATCTCAGAGAGGACATGGGTCCATGCGGACACAAGGATTGTTGCTCTATGGCTTGCTTCAGGGTCATACATTTCTAAATACATATGTTGTTGAAAGAGAGAATAATTTTGATACAAAATCAGGTGAAAAAGATAGGCAAAATATCTGGAAACCCGTTCTTCAGAAAACTTGGACAGCTGGTGAACCATAGCCTGAGCAATGTGCTCTGAAAAGTCAAATATGTATTCAGAGGACTTATCTACTATTTTGAGCCTGAATATTGCCGCCAAGTGCCAATCATACACCCTTGCATCATCGTCTTGACTAAAAATAAAAGATAGCATGGATAGGGCATCTTGCACTTCAGCATTGAAATGTCCTCGAGCAATAGGTAGCGGAGGTAACTATGTATTTTCTTCCTCCAAACGCATTTTAGTATTTAAGAATCTTAGCTTGCTCTAAACCCCACTCCATGTTTTCTGCATCTTTAGAATGGAAGAGAAAGTGGCATACTTGTCATAATATAGAGCCAACATATCCCAGATTGCTTTGGGGGTTATATGTAGCATAAAACCTTTGTGCTGGATTGTTGCGGTCTGCAGGTCAAATAGTTCTGAACACATTAGAACCAACTCGGGGTAGGAATGGACAGTAGGGACCACAAATTACGCCAACTAGGAAGTCCAAACCCGCATGCCGATTGTCTCAGACTCTCCTTTCTCTGCTCATTTAAGGCATCTCATCAGCACGCCTTCCCTTAGATTCTTTGGATTTTTCTACATGTGTGTATCAAAGATACCATCAACATAGTCCTCCACCTACGTAGAATCTACATCAACTCCTTTCTCTATAACTTTGGTTCTTAGATAGCTGCCTCTGGACTATGCCTTAGCAGACGCATAAGACTTGACACTCTTCCATTTATCAGGTAACTCAAACAAACCCTCTTGCGGTGACTATGCCTCTGCCATTTCTGTATTCCTTAAAAAGCCTTAAAAATTACAAATGACCCAAACTAGCTAGAATTGCAAGCAAGATTTGAAACTTTTGACGCAGACAATGAGAACTCAGAGCATATGGAATAAGGAATAACAATTGCAACTATCTGAAAGGCTTAATGCTTGGCTCGACAGGGCATAATGGCGTATTAAATGACCCATCACATCTCATTAACGACATTAAAGCCAAAAAGGTGGCTAGCGTATCATTCTAAATTCGTATAGGACTGTGTGTCAGATCAACATTAAAAGCGGTGATCCTTTGAAATGATTAGCTATTTTATTTAAGGTTTAAGGAACCACCTAACGGCCTTGGGAAATGCAACTACCAACAAAAGATCCACTATGCTACGAACACCTGTTCCCATAACACTTATTTAAAAGAAAAAGTAGGAAAAGCAAGATGAAAGTGAAAAAGGAAATAAAAGATGCCTAATTAACTATGATACAGGGGTAGGTTTCAAGATTATGTAAAGTGTTTCAAGAAGATCCCATTCACAGGAATTTCTTTTGGCTCTCTTTCCATGTTCTTCAACTCAAATGCATTCTGTTGCTTATAGGTGCAAATCTTAAAAGGACACATCCATAACGAGTCAAACTTGCTGTGTCAGTCTGGTTTAGCGGATCTCTCATCCGATTTCAGGACCAAAGACCCAACTTCAAATTTTGGATTAGAGGTCTTTCTGTCGAACCAATTATTTATGATATACTGATGCTTCATCAAAGAATCATGTGCCCCTTCTCTTTTCCCTTGAACCTCCAGTAACTCGGCGAGCCTCACATGCATTGAGCCATTTTCCTCTATCTCCAACTGTTTAATCAACTGCAAGGTATGAACTTCTATATTTAGTGGCATTACTGCATTCTTGCCATAGACTAACTCATATGGGGACATCTTAGTCACTTGCTTTGGTGTGATTTTGTCTGCCCATAGTGTTGAATTGAGGGACTTGTGCCAATATCTCTGATGATCAGCCCCCATTCTTTTGATAAGCCTAATCAAGTTCTTATTTGTGGATTCTACCAAGTCGTTGCCTTGTGGATAGTAATTAGATGAAGTCTTTAGATATATTCCATTCTTTAATGCAAACTCTGACAGTCTGGTCCCTGAATGCTTTAGCATTGTCTGATATAATGGTGCGCGGAGGACCAAAACGGGTAGTTATCCCCTCAAGAAATTCTAGGATTACCTTTTCAGTGGCTTCTTTAAGTGGCACTTTCACTCCACCTTGTAAAGTAATCAATTGCAGCAAGGATCCACTTATATCCCATACTTGACACTAGATTAATCATCCCAATAAAATCTAAACCCCACTGAGCAAAGGGTTCATCTACTATTATGGGACTCAAAGGCAACGCTGCATTCCTTCTCCTTCCGGTATAAAATTGACAAGCCTGACACTCTTTGACCATCTGATAACAATCTGTAAACAGTGTTGGCCAGAAGTAGCCATCTTGTGTAACTATAATAACAGTAGTTCTTGCTGAAAAATGTCCCCATGAGGCTCCATGATGAAACTCATGCAGTATCTTTTGAGCTTCATCCTTTTCAACACATCTCAATAATATTCCATCAAAATTTCTTCTAAAAAAAACATGATCAATTAGTGCAAAATGAATTCCTTATTGTCTATAATATCTTCTTTTATCAGGGGAGAGTTCACTAGGGAAAACACCAGTTCTCATGAACTATATTCTGTCACTTACCCAAGAATCTTGATCAATCTCTTGGAGTTTCAATACTGCTTCATCTTCTGCTTTTTCAAGCATTGACTCCTCTGTGTCTTGAGAAATATATTGACAGAGTCCCTTTCCTCTAACCAATTTAGTAGGCCTTACCTCTACATCATATTCTAAAATTTTAGTTATCTAATTGGCCCTTTTTTCTATAATCTCACCTTCCATAATGTACTCCCTAACACTTGGGTAAGCTACTAGTATTAAGATCTTATTTCCTGTTACTAGACGCCTGAATTTTTTAAGAGCTTTAACCATGGCATAAGCTTGTTTCTTAACAAAATTATACCTTGATTCATACTCTCTTAGGGTCCTGGAGAAGAATGCAATTGGATGTTCTCCTTCTTCCTTATCATCCTTCTGGGTCAGAACAGTTGCAACACTATGTTCTCCTCCATATACATACATTATGAAGGGCTTAGAGAAATCTAGATTTCTCAAGACTGGGGCAGTGGAAATAGCTTTCTTGATCTCTTCAAAAGCTTTCCTCCCTTCAGTTGTCCAGTTGAAAACTAAATCCTTCTTCAACATTAGGGTAATGGGCCTAACTAGCCCTACAAAATTAGATATAAACTGATTAACAAAATTGATCTTACCCAAAAAGGACTGAACTGCCTTTTTGTTGATTGTAAAAGACAAATTTAGTATAGATGTGACCTGCTCTGGGTCAATAGAAATTCCATCTTTTGAAATGATATGTCCCAGAAGTTTCCCTTGTGGCACAGCAAAAACACAATTCTTAGGATTTAGGGAGATCCCGAATTCTTGACACTTCTGAA
This sequence comes from Cunninghamia lanceolata, assembly GCA_027924645.1. NCBI lineage: Eukaryota > Viridiplantae > Streptophyta > Pinopsida > Cupressales > Cupressaceae > Cunninghamia > Cunninghamia lanceolata. The sequence continues at coordinate 6,775,638 of BSBN01000828.1, forward strand.
AAATAGATTCTAAATGTTCAAAGTGATCTTTGGCATCCTGGGTAAATATAGTAAGGTCATCTAAATAGATGAGAATGATCTTATTTATCAGGCCTCTAAACGCTATATCCATAGCGCGCTGAAAGGTGGCTCCAGCGTTTGAAAGACCAAACGACATTTTAGCATATGCAAAAGTTCCCCACTTCATTGTGAATATTGTCTTATCTTGGTCTTCATCTGCCAACCAGATCTGATTGTATCTTGAGAAACCATCAAGCAAGGAGAATCTCTTTGATCCAGCCACTGTTTGCAGAATCTGCTCCATGGAGGGTAGGGGGTAATGATCCTTTAATGAAGCCTTATTCAGGTCTCTGAAGTCTACACAGAGCCTTATGTCTCCATTCTTTTTTCTTACTAGCACCAAGTTAGACACCCAAGTTGAATGCTTAATTGGAAAAATAATTTTGGACTCTAGAAGCTTTTGCAATTCATCCACCATTAAAGGCCCAAACCTAGGATTCACTGGTCTCTGTTTCTGATGGACTGGTTTTGACCCTTCAACAAGTTATATGGTATGTTGAATGACATCTCTATTATAACCATGAAGGTCATCATAGGTCCATGCAATTACTCTGTCATACTTGTTACATAAAGAAATCAGCTTATCTCTTTCTTCTTGAGTAGTGGCGTTACCTACCTTCGACTTTCTTCCTTCGCTGACTCAAGTTTTAGAATAATCTTCTTTGCTTGCCTTAAACTTCCTCTTATCTAGGTTCACATCATCTGGGTCAAACAAGTTCTCCAGTGTGATTAACCCCATTGGGAGCTTATTAGACTTCAATTGAATAATCTAGTCACCATATGCTTCTTCAATCTTGGGCTGTAATTGGTCAGCAAATTCTCCTGACTGTTGCAGAAATAAAAGCACTTGAAGATCATTGTCAAAGACTTGCCAGTTCTGGACGTTATCTAGAATTGCTGGCCTAACTATGACTTTCACTGCCTCATTGTTAATGAGCAAGTCACTTGCTGGGTCAAATTGAGAGCTAATTTGTACCATTCTATCTGCTTCAGTATTTTAAATTCTGGGGACAACCTCTATGTTAAAAGCATCAAAGACATCAATTAGATCCCAGATTCTGTGGCGATAAGATCTCATCCTTACATTCTTTGCCACAACCTTTTCTCTAATTTATTTCACAACTAGCTTTGAATCACCTTTGACCATTAGATTCTTTATCCCTTTCTTCTTTGCCAACATAAGACCATGCACCAAAGACTCATTCTCAGCATCATTGTTCGTGCAAGCAAATTGGAAGCGTATGGCTCTGAGAATTTTCTCACCATTTGGAGAAGTGAGACATATACCTGCCCCAGCGCCATTCTTACTTTTGGCCCCATAAAAGTTCAAGGTCCAGATTTTTGAGTTTCTATCAGGATCCTCTTTTTCAGATGCTTCTTTTCTTATAATATTTGGTATTTCTTGGCCCTCTTCAAAAATAACGTAAGTGCCCAAACTGGTAGAGTCATAATTACCATAAAGGTCACTCTGTATCATGGTCATTAACTGATTGTTTTCTTCTTCCTGTTGATCATATTCAGTCCAGTCTCCCATTTCCTCAACAAAAACTCTCTCCTCCCTATTCATCATAGCATGAGATGCTTCAATTCTTGGAGTTGGTTCTTCAGTGATATGATCTTTAGATAGGGGCTCAGACAACACCTTCATCTTTGTCCCATATTTAGTTCTCAAAATCAAATGTGACCAATCAAGTGACATGTATCCTCCTATTTTAGTTGTGAAGTCTCTAGATAGGCACAGACCAAAGACATGGGGAATATCAATAACTACCACATCCTGTAGGACAATTATATTTGGGCAAGTATATAGCTGTAATGGGAGTTGTTTGATCCTTCCTATGGTTTGGATAGACTTCCCATCTAATTGCATGACCTCTTTAGCCAATGGCTCATATTTTATCTTTAAAGCATCCGCTATTTGCTTTGGCATGATTGTAATACTCACCCCTAAATCTATCATTGAGTTGTGCAACAGTTTCTTGCCCACTATTAAAGTTAGATAAAATGGATCTGGCTTAGATTTGATTACCTTTGACGCAACATTTAGCAGAGTAGCTATTTACAGAGGTGGAGTATCTTTGTTTTGAGTCTTCCCTTTATTCATACCTCCTTTTGTACCAGCAGCTTTAGGATATGCTTGAGTTTGCAATGCTTCTTGTAATAGTGTTTTTTGCTCAGGAATAGCCAGCATATCCCATATCGACACATGCACAGGGGTCTTCTTTAGCTGTTCTACCACATTCATGGGTCCCAATGTCTGTGTCTTAGGATAGTAAGGATACCTTGCCCTTTCTAGTATCAGGTTAGAGATTGCTTGATTCTGGGCTGGCTGAGGTATTTCTTGTCTCGAAGTGGGATTATAGTGGGTTTGGAAAGGAGGGACCCCATTCACTTCATTATTTATGGCTTCAGGTTGTTCCACCATTCTCCTCTTTGACCTGGTGTAGTAATCAGACTGTACCAGGGGCTTCTTGGAGGTAGATGCTTCATTTAGAAACAATGATTCTTCATCTTCAATCTAGGAGAACAAAGTATGCTCTGGGGCAATCTCTTCCTCTTGTTGAATAGACATTCTTTGCATTTGAGCCACCATTATTGCATTCTGAATACCAGGTGACTGATATGGAGGAGTATTAGACACCATACCTTGACTTTCTATCCTTCTCTATTCTGTTATCTTTTGCTATAAATTGCCCCTAGGACAAGCTTTGGGCATATGGGCATTGTTGCAAGGGAAACACCAAGCATTGGTATCTTCTGCTAGGTTATTTTGTCTAGGGACCATTTCCTTACTCGGGTTAGATGGGACAACTTGTAATGGAGTGGGAATTGTAACCAATTGATTAGAAGGTTGAGGATTATTAGGTCTTTGAGCACATTAATATTGGTTTGGCTAATATGGGGGTCTATTACCTTGGAATCCCTGGTAAGAAGGTTTCGAGTAAGAAGTCTGTTGCCTTTTGAGATTGATAATCTTGTTTGAAATGGTCCTGAGAATGTTCTTGATGTCATCCATTTCCGATGGAGGGGCAGAAGGTGTTGACACAGTGGGTTGTTGAGGTGTCGGGAAGGTGTACATGGACACAGGTACAGATGGTGGATTAGGGACTTCTTGTGGGAGGGGAATAGAAATTTCTAGGAACATAGGCATGGGAGGCCTCAGAGGCAATTTTCCAACATCTATTAGATTGTTCTCAACTTTTACAGCTAACTCATATGCTTCTGGTAGGGTCTATCCTCCTAGGGACTAAATCATTACAGAGATATCAGAATTGAAAGATTTGAGATAGAATACAATACCCATACTGATGGTGGCCTAGTTGCAGCAAGGATTTTGTCCCAAGTCTTTTGAAACCTAGTGTTGAAGTCTGTTATGGCTTCTTGAGGCGCTCTCTTTACAGTGATCAATTGTTGTAATAGGGATGATTTATCATCCTTTTCGCTGAATCTTGCAAAGAAGGTGTTTCCAAGATGGTCCTAAGTAGATATGAAATTTGAGGGCAAATACCTATACCAATATAGAGCCTTTCCTTTAAAAGAAGCCACCAACAGTCTGATAGCAACATTTTGTACTATAATAACATGTACTGCACACACATCTGACACATCTTGGAGATGTTCTCTTGGTGTCTTGGCATCTTCTCCACTGAATTTGGGTAGGGCCTTCAAAGCATTAGCTGGGATCGGGTCCCAAGTATCTGGTAGCATTGGGAGAATAAGGGGGCTTCTATTGTTCTAGTTTGCATAACTTCGTGGCGGAGTAGGTACTGCCATGATTGTTCCTGATGTTGTTGCTACTCGATTTACTCTTCTTCTTGGAGTGGCTACTAATGGGGGCAATAAGATCCCTAGATTAGCGGTTGACTGTGTTCTTGTTGTTGGTCCACAGCTCTGACTCCTTGATGCTCTCGAGTTCATACGATCTTGATCAAAATTCAGGAAAGGTCCCACCGGGCGTGCCAAAAACTATTGATGGATAAAATTGCGTAGATTCTAGCACCAACATGGGAAGTTTCAAGAATGTGGGACTTAACACTTGAAACAACCTCCATATTTTATAGAAGTTGGCTCTTCCTTCTTTCGATGGGGTTTTAGGTAAAGGGAAGAGAAAACAAGATTACAAATACAATAAATAAAATCTTCTAATTCTATGGTGATGTGCTACATTTATATAAGTATCAGCAACTAGCATAGTTATTAAACCTTTAGGATTTAATTATGTCAAAGAGCAAATGAAGCATGATCAACATAAACATATTGTAAACAGATTTAGAATCAAAGGCCAAATTTAAAGCAATAATACAGAGACACAAAACATATCATCGAACAACATAGAACAATGTTTCTTTTCATTAATAGGTTTAGCAAAATACAAGAGGCACAGAAACATGCACAAGTCTATATGCTTCTTTTTGAAACAGCTATGAAAGGCTAAAATGATACAATCTGATCACAGTCAAACTCTGAATTCTTAATCCCTCTCCCTGTGTTACAAAACCTTCCCCTATTTATAGCAACAAAATTTGACTCAAGATCGCTCCCATCCATTAGAATCTCAACGGCCTCAACTAAACTGGGACTCAACTGGAAGTCAAACTGGTACTAAAAATCTTCTTGAATCTATAACTATTTCTCCCTACGGGCCTATTACCTGAGTGACACTAAAATTGCAGTACCGTAACTTGCAGTTCCATTGAGACACATGGCGGCATCTACGAGCTTCTAACAACTCTAAAAAATGTTATGTGGCACCTTCTACTCGCTGCATAGTTTCCCTTCGCTCATGAACAAAACAGACGAGACATTGACACTTGTCACATTCCACCATACCTTAGAAAATGATAGGTGGCAGCACCCGAAGATTCAAAACTGGGACACTTGGTGTCCTTCGCGAATCCTAAAAGTTTCTTTACCTTGTCTCCTAAACACCTACGGCGATGACACTTGCCACTCTCCGCGGCACTTTAGAAACTATGGCTTTTATCTCATGGGGCCCATAATGTATCCCGTCATTTCTTAAAAACTTAACAAAATATAGTGACATGCGACATCATCCACATAATGCAACAAAAGACACTTGGCACCTTGCGCTTGCCTTTCCAAAGCTCTATCAAAAAGTTTCTCAAAACCTTGCGGTAGCGACACTTGGCGCTTTCTGCCCCTCTTTACTATTTGATATGTGGCAACTTCTGCGGGTCTCAAAATGGGACAGATGACACTATCCGCAAGCTTCAAAAACTTCTTTAGTTTCCATTATTTTAACTCCCATGTGCAACACGTGGCACTCCCCGTTGTACACATAAACTTAAGCCATAACACCCCGGGCCCACCATATACTTTCTGGCGCCTCAAATGCTATTAAAGAAAGATACACACGATGACATCCACTACTGCAACAAAAGACACTTGGCACCTCGCGCTTGCAAGCTACACAAAACAAAAGCACTCCTCAAGTCCTGCGATAGGAACACATGGTGCATTCCGCGCACAGGAAATAACTTAATAGAAAGAAACTACACCAAGGATATGTGGCGCATTTTGGCAGCATCTGGGAACTGCGAAGCATAAAGAAAACATGCAACACTATCTGTGACACTTAGAAATTATTCTTGCTCCTTCGAAACCCCATTCCACATGGCAACATTGTGCGTTATTTAGAAGCATTTTCCTTTCAGGTTCTCAATACTGACACGTGGCATGCTCCGCGCACAAGAAACAAATAACAATAGAAACTGCAAAAACTGCGCAACAAATTGAAAATGAAACAATGAGCCGCAATCAAGCAAAAATTAAAATGTAGAGTATTAACTCTACAGTATTGGTGAAGGGGGTAAATCATAAAACCCACAACAATAGAAATAGAATATTTCTTTATTGATCTGGGCAACTCATTACATTATAGAAGCTCAAATACAATTAGAGGAATCAACCCTCCATAGGTTGCAACACATTATAGCTTCCTATCCCCAGACTCTAGAATCATCTGCCTTCTGTAACCCCAAATCAGCTAGGGTTTCTGTTTTCCCACCTATTCTTGACTCCCCCTTAACTCTACTACTGCCCAGGGTTCCCAAAATAGTCATAAATAGCACTTTTTGGTGGCCTCTAGCTAAATTTCAAAATTTGCAACTCCTCCAAAAGTAGGTCAACTTCCAGGAAGCATAACTTTTGATTCGAGTGTCTGATTGATGAACCATTTTAAGTGCTGGAAATCTCGTGATGTGAAATATCACACCAAAAATTTGTAAATGGATTTCTGTCAACTTTTTGGGACGTTATGGGATGTTTTAGTGCCTCATATCTCGTTCCAGAAATTTTTAGGAGCTTTTCAGAAAATAAAAACTTTAATATCTTTCAGCTCACAAATGATCTTTGCCTGATTCCTTCACCAAAGGTCTTATATTTCCATTATGTAACTTTCTGTAATTTTTGCTTCAATTTGTGCCCAAATGCAAACTTTCCTAAAATTGTAGGTACACTTTCCAAAACAGGCAGGCTGCTATTTTTAGCAGTTTTAGAAAAACTGAAAGTCCTACATCATTATTCTGGATATTATGGAACCAGAAACACTAATTATGGAAATAAATGAAAACAAATACAATGATTTTGAATTAACTTCTTTTTGGGTGATGCAAGATTGTCCTTACACCACTATATGCTCCTGCATCAATTATGCATGAACTATAATATTTTTTTGTCAAAGTTGATTGTTGGATTCATAAGCATTTCAACACGGAACTCTCCAGGAGTCTCCAGAGCCCTCTAGAGTTTCCCCTCCAGTGAAGAGAACAAGCTCTGAATAGCTCTAGATTCCTCTAACACTATAAAGGAATCGTCCTCCCCTTGAGTCAACAATTATCCAACAAGGTCTAGGCTAACTCTAGTCCGAACGTGAATCCCTCAGGCAGATCCAATTATCCAATCAATGCCACAATCCTTCAAAAAACAACTTGTAACTCCAAGTTTAAAGAGTTATCTTAAAGTACCGTTCTAGTTCAAGTTGTTGCAGTTCTCAATCTGTCTGTTGCTGTAAATCATGCTTAATTTAGGATCTTATCTGAAGGTTTTATTAGAAACACTCTTTGATTATGAATAAGAAGTTGGTTAAGTCCAAGTTCCACTATAGCTTAAGTTTGGTTTAGTTCAGTCGATGAATAAAGGCTCAAATGTATAGGTATGAGTTGGGTAAATTATTAGAGGTAGTTCCTTTTTCAAATCAGAATTGTTGTTCTATTGAAGCAAGTTCTTCCTATTTTCATCGTGTGCTCATGCCCATTTAGGTTTCAATTTTATGAAAATAAAGAGGAATTTCCATTGAAATCACATTAGCTTAGGAGGATCCTTCAAGCTAGGGAAGTAGGGCCTGCTTACCCAATAGAGGAGATCTCTAGTACTTTTCTGATTTTATTGCATTCTCTATTTATGTTAGAATTAGTTAATGTGTTTACATTAGATTTTGTGTGTTCTTCAGTGTTTAGATACATGTAGGTCATCCTTTAAATTAGAAAATCATAAAAAGAAATTATGTTCCTAAAAAGTTCATTTTGTGAAACAACACTTGTTTAATTCCATTATACTTGGATTGTGAGCATGAGTTGAATTGTTTCATTTCAGTTATTCATTTTATCAATTCATTTTTGTTGTGTGATAGAATAGTTTCAAATGCTTTAGCAATTCAATTTGAGGGGCTATTGTACTTAGACTTTGGGGTGATGCATGGATTTCAAAATGATGCACTAATGTCCCCTGAATGCGTAGTCATACAAAATACATTTTTTGAAGTGTCAATGACATTTCAACTTCTAGATATTCTTTTGTAATGGTTGTACACCTAATTTTGGAAGTTAAACAGTCGCCTTTGCATGTTTTGGTGTCCATTGGGCTTCCCTCTCATTTATTCCAAGATAGAACTCACATCTCTCATGAAGTTTGAATTCTCTTGGGCTCCCTACAACATTTTCTAGCATTCTCCCTAGTTCTACAACACATTGCATCATTCTAGAATCCTATTGCACCTCCTTGGCCTTGTGATCATCCTCCATTGTCCTTGTGAATAATAGTTTTCTATCCTTTATTCCTCTCTTTGTTTACTATCTAGTATTTCTTTATTTTCTTTTAGCATTATGGAGCTATCACCTTCTTTCTCCTACCACACACACTAGTTTATCAATCCTTGTAGACCTAGGATTTTATATTCATAACTTTAATTCAATCTATTGTTCTTAATCCTAGATGCATGTAGGATAAGATTACACACTAATCCAAGGGTAAGTGCAAGAAGATGAGTATAGATTTCACAGAAGTCTCCTGCGGATAGAAAATATCGCTTGGAACGGGTACCCATTTTGAAAATAATGGGTGCCCATTTAGGAATGGGAGCCTAAGCCTAAATGGGTTCCTGTTATGAAATGGGCTCCCATCTATAATTGGACATTTGAAGCCAAATGGGCACCCATTATGGAACAGACCCTCATAAATGAAACGGGTACCCATTTTCAAAAAGTATCTATTTTTAAAAAACAGGCATGCGACTTCATTTTAACAGCTACAGGCCACGTAAAATAGAGAGGATGATGCCAAGAATGGGTACTTGTGTCGGCTGACCCCACCTACAAGGGTAAGTGCAAGAAGATGAGTATAGATTTCACGGAAGTCTCCTGCGGATGGAAAATATTGCTTGGAATGGGTACCCATTTTGAAAATAACGGGTGCCCATTTAAGAATGGGAGCCTAAGCCTAAATGGGTGCCTATTATGAAATGGGCTCCCATCTACGATTGGGCATCTGAAGCCAAACGGGAACCCATTATGGAATAGACGCTCATAAATGAAACATGTACCCATTTTCAAAAAGTATATATTTTTAAAAAATAGGCATGCGACTTCATTTTAGCAGCTATAGGCCAAGTAAAACAGAGAGGATGACACCAAGAATGAGTACCCGTGTTGGCTGACCCCACTGCTTGCCTCTAGAACACCCCTGCCTCCTCCAGATTGGCTATCGATTGTCCTAGGTTGGTTGCCCATCATTTTCTATTATTTTTCATTGTTTTTTTCTTTATTTTTTTTATTTTTATTGTTTTTACAATTTTAAATTGTATATGTTAAACCCTAAATTGAAATCAAGTGCTAAACCCTAATTTATAAACTGTAAACCCTAATTCAAAAATTGTAAACCCTAATTCATAAACACTAAACCCTAATTCATAATTAGTTTCTAAAACCTAAATGACATATTAAACCTAAACCTAAAACCTAGAAGTCACTTTATTATGTTTAAATCTTTAATTTAACATATCCATCTATATAATATTTATAAAGAGTTATGGCCACATGACAATCCCTCCATAAACTAGGGTTTGATAGAACTTCTAGGGTTTCTTTTATATAGGATTAACAATAAACCTTTAGGAATGATATTTCAAGATCATTTGAAATTTTCTAGGGGAGAGGACCTAGTAGTTGAGCACCCTAACTTCATGCCTCTTAAAATCATACGTGGCAATTTCAAATCACTCCAAAAATTTTACAATAGCTTACTTGGCAAGGCCCCTGCTTATAAATAAGGTTTCAGGGCCACATCATCAAATATGATGCCACATCAACATGCTTTTTGTTGAGGTGTCAAATAGTTCTCCAAAAAAAGGGTGGACCAATAGGTGTGCATTAAGTCATGTTTTGTTGGTGGGCTGATGTGGCATCACATGACTGGTTGCTTTTTAAATCTAAAGGGCACATTTCATTAAATTATTAGTACTTATAGAAACACTAACAAGATTAAAGTCACAACTACTAGTACTAAACTTTTAAAAATATTGGGCCTTAAATGCACATATACTATCTCAGCCATTGGAACTATTTCACCTATTGGGTCTTTTCCCCTATATAGACCTTGAACTAGTTACACACTATAGGCTTATTCTTCTAGTCTTCATGGATTTCAATGTTCCTGATGAGTCTCATAGTCCTAATTTAACCATTTGTAAAACTCTTTTCATGTAGCTAAAAACCTACAAATTAGACACAACATGACCCTAATATCTTTTTGTAGACATAACCTAAATGACTTATTAAACCTAAACCTAAAACCTATAAGTCACTTTATTATGTTTAAATAATTAATTTAAACATATCCATCTATCTATGACAACTTGAGACTTAACAAAGGGGTAAAGGGGACAACAACAATGGAAAAAAAATTAAAATAATGTTGAGTGTACATAGGATGGGTTCAAAGATTGAATAAAATAAAACACTTAGGAAGGATAAACATGGATTAGGAACAAAATAGGAAATGGTAACATGGCTAGATGGAATGACATTTAGGCTATACAATAAACTTTTGGGAATGATATTTCAAAAGATCATTTGAAATTGTCTATATAGACCTTGAACTAGTTATACACTATAGGCCTAAATTCTTCTAGTCTTCATGGCTTTCAATGTTCCTAATGAGTCTCATAGTCCTAATTTAACCATTTGTAAAACTCTTTTCATTCAAAGCTAAGAACCTACAAAGTAGACATGACAGGATGGGCTAATATCTTTTTGTAGACCTAACCTAAATGACTTATTAAACCTAAACTTAGAACCTATCTAAGTCACTTTATTATGTTTAAATCTTTAATTAAAACATATCCATCTATCTATGACAACTTGAGGCTTAACACAGGGGATAACAACAATGGAAAAAATAAAATAATGTTGAGTACATAGGACATGAGTTCAAAGATTGAATAAAATAAAATACAATTTAGTAAGGATAAACATGGATTAGGAACAAAATAGGAAATGGTAACATGGCTAGATGGAATGACATTTATGCTATACAATAAACTTTTAGGAAAGATATTTCAAAAGATTATTTGAAATTGTCTATATAGACCTTGAACTAGTAGTTATACACTATAGGCCTAAATTCTTCTAGTCTTCATGGCTTTCAATGTTCCTGGTGAGTCTCATAATCCTAATTTAAACATTTGTAAAACTCTTTTCATTCAAAGCTAAAAACCTACAAATTAGACATGACAGGACCCTAATATCTTTTTGTAGACCTAACCTAAATGACTTATTAAACCTAAACCTAAAACCTATCTAAGTCACTTTATTATGTTTAAATATTTAATTAAAACATATCCATCTATCTATGACAACTTGAAGCTTAACAAAGGGTACAATGTAACAATCGAAAAAATAAAATAATGTTGAGTAAATAGGACATGGGTTCAAAGATTGAATAAAATACAACACAATTTAGGAAGGATAAACATAGATTAGGAACAAAATAGGAAATGGTAACATGGCTAGATGGAATGACATTTAGGCTACACAATAAACTTTTAGGAATGATATTAAAAAAGATCATTTGAAATTGTCTATATATTGACCTTGAACTAGTTCTACACTATAGGCCTAAATTCTTCTAGTCTTCATGGCTTTCAATGTTCTTGATGAGTCTCATATTAGTCCTAATTTAACCATTTGTAAAACTCTTTTCTTTCAAAGATAAAAACCTACAAATTAGACACGACAGGACCCTAATATCTTTTTGTGGACCTAACCCAAATGACTTATTAAACCTAAACCTAAAACCTATCTAAGTCACTTTATTATGTTTAAATATGTAATTAAAACATATCCATCTATCTAGGACAACTTGAGGCTTAAAACAAAGGGGACAACAAGAATGGAAAAAATAAAATAATGTTGAGTACATAGGACATGGGTTCAAAGATTGAATATAATAAAACACAGTTTAGGAAGGATAAACATGGATTAGGAACAAAATAGGAAATGGTAACATGGCTAGATGGAATGACATTTAGGCTATACAATACACTTTTAGGAATGATTCTTAAACATAAATTTTGATTCATGTCATGATTCTTAACATTAAATTTTGATTTACATTTTCTAACTTTTAAATTTTTCTTGGAAAGGGTCACTTGGTTGAATGCATGTATATGTTAAATTATGTAAAATTAAATGTTTTAATGTATTGTTTAAACCATGCAAATTTATATATTTCCAAGTTTTCAATTTATATGGGAAAAGAGAGACCTAATCAATTATAACTAACTAGGCCAAGTCTTTTCCAATCAAACATTATGATACATACATATTTAAACATATGTTGTACATGCAATTTAATATATATATATATATATTTTCAATTCCTAATTCAATTTTAATTATTTTTTGCAATTGCGGCTCTAATTCTAGGCCCTATTTGTACACATGGTCGATATAGCCTAGGACCCCACACCACCACCACTACCACCACCTGGTCCACCACCACCTGATGAGGCTCAGTTGCGAGAAACAATTGATGAAAATATATAAACATTGCAAGAAAAAATAAATTTCTTGCAAAGCTAAATCTAAACCCCACCACACATTTCACGGTTTACATCTACGATGCAAACTATTATTGATTCGGTGATAGCTATTCACACCGATCTAGACACATTCCGCTCATGGTGGGAAGAGAGGAGGCGGTTTTATGAGGATGGTCTCTCGTATAAAGACATCAATGATCTACATATTGCCAAAAATACAATTGCCTCATATTTCATTGATCTCTCCACAGGCCAACAAATGCTAGCAAATAATAAGAGAATTTCAATAAGATGGTGCACACATCAACATATGGGTATGTGTAGGAGCATGATGGGCCATGTTACCTCTCAATCTGACTGGATGCTTATTCCCAGTTGTCCCTACAAGGTAGCCATCAATGATCAATAGGATTCCTGGGCCAGCGGCTAACAGTATAGGAGATAGACTCTATAGATATCTCCTCTTCTTCTTTAGGCTCTACAGAACCAAGGGGGGTATTCCCTTTTCAACATCAACAACATATGCACATGAAACTACTCGGATGTTGAAACAAAGCAGATAAATCCTCTATGATGCAGACCAAAACTTTGGAATAAGTGCAAAGGGGCTAGCTTTGGACCTATGCTCAGTTGTAGACAGAGGATTTTGGGTCCTAAAACTACTTCTAAAATCTTTAAGGTTTGTATTTAAAGTTTGAGTTGGATTTTATGTTTGGATGCAAAACTGAGACTTGGAATGTAACCTCAATACAGGACCAGATTGATGCCTATCCTGGGCTCGGAGTCAGTAGACATACACATGCACATGTACACATAAACCTATAGTGATGACTGAGTTTCAAGGGGATTGTTTAGCACCTGCCTTATAGATACTTCCCAATAACTAGGTGCTTAATCATTCATACTTAATGGTATCCCTGCTGCAACACAATTTCTCAATGATTAACCTGAAACATTTAATTTGTTCCTTGAACAAAAGTAGGAGATTAAACATTCAATATAGAAAAGCTATATTCCTAAATCTTAACAACCCTTAGTTATCCTGATTCAAAAGAAAGAATATGCCCACAGCTTGGAGACAAATGATTAAGCACATGCATAGAGCATTTCTCATATAAAACAACATGAAACCAGTGAATTTATGCATTAAACATACAACATGAGACTCATAAACTCACAAGACAGCAAAGACAGAGCCACCAATGAAGTCGTATCTCCTTACAGCACCAAAAATTTGTCCAGTTTTCAACAACCACAATGAGTGACACAGTTTGGCCTTTTATACCAAGACTATGTACTCAACAAAATTAATTACATGGTAAATCAAAAATTTGCCAGATACACTGCCTTCAAAAATGATGCTCAGAATCATAAATGCAGCAGGGGACAAAATGGGAAAGAGCAAGAGAAGGGCAAGGAGTAGTTGAGCTCGAGCCCTGTGCCGCTGCTGGAAGACTCTCTGTCACAAACCAGGTACTTGGCCGTCTGACCATTGGCCCATGCCTATCTGTAATCCTGTCATTAATGGCTCAACCACCCATAGCTCCTCTTGGAAACTGTCGCAACACACCCATGGAAATTTTCTGCTCAAAAAAATACCGCAAACATAAGGAAAAAACCATCGCTGAAGGTTCAAAACCCGACCGTCGATCCAAAATCCATTGCTATGATCAACGGTCCCAAAACATGCATGAAGAGTCACCAACCAATAATATCATGCCATGTAGGCACCTTGACCTTCTATCGCTGACCTTTTCTCCTTTCATTTTGCCTTTATCGCTCTTGTATATGCAAACCCAAATGCATATACAACATACAAGGCGGGCGTCAAATGTTATAGAACAAACTGGAATTCAGTTCGGGTCCGGCTTGTATCTCCATCCTTTGTATTTCTGCTTGTATATCGGTATATACAAGCGCTTTATACAACCCATGGACCTCAAAATTTATTCAATGCATTTCATTCCTCTATCGCGTCTGGGTTGTATGTCCTTTTGCTTGCATGCCTCAATGTATAACTGCATATATAATCACCTCACACATACAAGGCGGATGTCAAAAACTTATCCGCCGCATCTGACTTCTCCTTCAGGTTCGGAATGCATATTTCTTCATTGTATATCTGAATGTATAATTTGTTTGTATGCCAAATATACAAACACAAACATACAAGCAGGGAATCTATTCAGAATATTCCACATACATTCTTCCCTTGTATATTGAACATGTACAAACCTGTTTGTATAAAACTGTGGTGGGCCCCACCAAATGCATCTCTGCTGCACTGTAGCAAGCATATGTGCGCCAGCCTTTGTATATTTTTCAATGTACATTTCCATTGTATGCCGAACATACAAACGGGAATCCTCCACGGAATATACCTGCAATGTATCTTTTCTTTGTATCTAACCGTTGTATGTCTGAACATACAAATCAAATATACATGCAACCCAATATGCAAGTAGTGAATATTCCTGGAATCTTCAATGTATATTCCACCCTTGTACATCCTCCTTTTGAACCTGATATGCATTTGGAAATGCATACAACTCATTTTTTCAAAGGACGATGGAGATTTTACACCCGCCAATACATAATTTTGACCTGCACACATATATAAACACCTTTGTACACACAAAGACACTTGCGCCTTAACTAACTTTAGCGTTTTTTAACTATAGGGGCCAAAAGTGTTATAATTTTTTGGAGTTTTGGGAAAGGGCCTGCATATTTAAATACATGAAACCAGATTGCTCATGCAGGTGGTAACAAGCCAAACTATACCTCTAAGTGGCAATGAAAATACAAAAAATCATACTTAATCAAGTTCATGTGAAAATTTGAATGGATTATCTACACAATTTGAAAAAGATGTAAGAATGAAATTTGTAGAGAATTGAATCTAGTTTATGGGCTACTATTTTTTTTTTAAACTAAATTTACTTAGTGAAAAATGAATATTTCAATGAACAACTATTAAATTTTTTAGAAAAAATTAAAAAGTGGGTGTCATTCCAGCCAACCTAACTATGAGCAAAAAAAATAATTTTTTTTGAATCTTTCAAAATAAGTAGACTCATGCTCGGATGTGACACATATTTGTTTGAAATGTTTTTCCAATAAAATAATTAGTTATGATTTTTTTACTGACTTTTTTTAAAAACTAAAAAGTAATTTTGGACAGCCAATCTAACTCAATAAAAAAAATTGGAATTCAAATTTTTTTTAACCTATAGCCAGAAAAGCATAGAGTGTGATGCAACTTTCGGATCTCAAAAAGGTGTAATGGTTTGAAAGTTATGGATGTTTTTCAATCAGTGTATCCATCAGGATTTTAGACACACACTATATAGAAAATTATTAATAATTATTTAATTAAATGATAACCAAACAAATCTTATATTTTTAGAAAGCTGACAATTTCTTCAATAAACCCTTTTCGTTTTATCAATTTTGCATAAAAAAAGTCGTCAACACGAAGGGTGAAGTTCGAAGAAGAGACTGAAACATGAAAACACGTTAGAATCCATGAAAAGTCAACAACCAAAATGGATATCCATTTTGCTTTGGTAAATGGAAAACGGATATCCATTTTACTTCGGTAAATGCAAAACAAATATCCGTTTTGGCAGCTTAAAACATATATATGTTTTGGGGCTGCCGAAAACCAAGTGTTCAAAGGTTTTGGTTTTATGTGTTCTTATGAGATGAAGGCTCTACCATGAAGTATACCTGGCTATCTTGTAGGAGAATAGTCACCACCAAGTTGGAATGACACCTCATATTGTAAATCCAACATAATAAATGCTTGGGCCCATCACCATCAAAGGAAATACATAGCAAGCAAAGAGCCGATAATGAATCCACATAAGCCACATGAGAGACCATACACCCATGACAAATAAACATCAAGGCCCACCAATGTTGGCATCACTAGGATAACATGTGTCATGATACAAATGGTCCAAGTATATTACATAGAGCCATGCAAAGAGATATATAAACATCAAGGAACACTTAGAATAAGGGTGTGCATGCAATGAGAAAATGTAAAAGTTAAACCCTAACCATAAGAGGCTTATGCTCAAAATGAAACCTTAATGATGGAGAATAACAATGAACATCTAAATTGAGAATTGAAGCATACAAACATATACACCAAGGTTCATACAAGTTAGAAGAGCACATATGCATATCAGAAGGTTAGATAAAAATAATGCCAAAATAAGCTTTGGTTGAGGATGAGTATCACATGTTGACACTATGAAAATCCAAAAATGTTCTAGGGTGTAGACCAAAATGGAAAAGGGGAAGTCCAAAAACATAGGGGTGATACACAAACACACACCAATATTTATAGACAAGGATAAAGGGAACACAACTTAAAACCCTTAGGACAAAGCATAAAAATGAAAACTTGCAGCTAATTGACCTAAAGGCATACGAGAGGACAAATTAAGCATGTCATGCAAATAACATCAAGAACATGTTGCAAGTCAAGACTTGTGGGGAGATTTGTTTGCATGCTACAATATATAAACTAAAGTACATCTCCTTCCTTTGTAAAAATAACCTTCACGAATGAGATTCCCAATCTTGACTTGATTATGTATCCACCTTTTAACTACAACATGAAGTATCTTGCACATCCAAACATGACCATGACACTACTTCTTAAAGATAATAGTCAAACTCATTAGAGTCATCAATATAATTTAGCCATAGGTAGTAGGAGCATGATCTATTCCCATCCATGTCACGAAGCAAATATTCAAATGCTAGGCCAACATGATGTAAACAATCATAAGGGCCAACAATCAACTCCAAATGCATAGGAAAAGGACAACTCTTGGATCCCATATTAATCATTTTCACATGGCTGCTAGCATCTTCAAGTGAGTCAATACAAAAATTGAAAGCCTCAAACTCATACACTTCAGAAAAATATACCTAATTAGAAATTTGATATGCATGAATAAGGAAGTCCTCATGCAACACAAAATAAAATGTTTCTCATTTAGACATGTCATCAAGTTGAACTACATCATGTTGAGACTCATGTTTACTTAAGAATTACAATTCACTTGCCTCTTTGCATGCTTCAAAGTTCCAAACAAAGGACTAAACTTTAGGTGTAGCAGAGTCCTCATCAATGAGTGAAACATGGCCTTCAACAAACTAAAATTATATATCATCTTTATGCTTATATGGAGGCTATATCATCTTTACAATTATATGGAGGCTCTTCATGAGTCTTCACAAATGTGTCCAAAGTAAAATTACTCAAATCAAATAATGGCTTATGTGGAGCTATATTAAGTTGATACCCAGGCGGATTAGTGTGTAAACATTCAAATTAGATGGTAATTCACAAGTCTATAAAATAATAAAATGAATCCCTAGTCTAGAATCCAAATGTATATTCAAAGGAATTAAAGACTTTGAACAAATTACTTCATTGAATTGGAGAAGGCATGTACAAATGTGCAATGCTTAGCTTATTCTTCCTTGTCTATACTTTTATACAAATGTATAGGCATGTGGTGCATGGATCATGTGGACAAGGTGACAATAGATGTCAAACCCATATTGATCTAAAATTAAGCAGTTAATTTGGATCTATTTGAAATAATTAGACGATCGGGGTCATGTCCTAATTTTTTTGTTACTGTAGAAGTTGACAATTTCTCTAGAAGTGGCTCTTTACTACCAAAGTTCCCCTTGCTGATGAAGTTGAGTAGTCATTAACAAAGTCAAATAGTTGTTGATGAAGACATGTTGTTGTTAAAGTTGATAGTTATTAAAGAATAGTAGAATAAAAATATGAACAAGAATCAAGAAGCTACTTATGCACCTTCTCATTCTAGAACTTATGATGAAAAATGCCTGAGACTCAAGTTGCACATCCTACAATGTTTAGCATTAAGGTCATGATATATGCATGCCTTCCAATGATCTTATTAAGAACACATTCCTCACATACCAAGAAATCAAGAGATTAACAAGGACATTATGTATGATAAACCCACATTTCATTCCAAAGGAACTACTTCTTCCTAGATACTTAATAATGACTTGTAGCAAAGCAAATGCAAAATCTCTCTATGGAGCCACCTCAAAAGAAAAAAGCACAATGGATATAGAAAAATAATTCAATAGTTGCTCATGTTGCTAGTTTTTTCACTAAGAGAACCACTTATAAAAAAATATATTTACTTGAGGATAAAGAACTTGATATTACTTGTTGGGATGGGGATGACCTCTTTTATGGTTATCTCTCTAATTTTATTGGTTGATCTTTGTTTGGACCCATGTGGGGAAATTTTTCCTTTCAATTCTTTCCATGTCTCTTCCTATATGACTTGTTGTTCCTATCTTCCACGATTACCATTTATGATATCCTATGTTACTTGTTTAGCTCCTATTCTTTCATATACTCAATCCTTACCTCCCATGCTTTCCTCTATGCCTTGTTTGGTTCCTAAACATCTCTATGTTCTATGTTTAGAACCTATATTTTTCCATGTTCCTTGTTTACTTATATATCCCTATGCTATATATCCATGATGTCCCTATGTTCCTATGATCTATGCTTGTGATCTCTATCTCTTATGTATCCATATTCCATGCTTATCATGATGTTTCTAATACTTAAACATACTTATGGTTCTTACACATTTAGCATTCTTATTCTTTACTTATTTATATATGTATTTTAACATTTAATTTTTCCTTCTTATGTGTTCTTATGCATCTCCTATTCTCATTTATGTATATAGGTGTATACTTCATAGATTATGTATATAGTTTCATGCTTTGTGAGGAAAACAAAATGGATATCCATTTTGGACATTTTGGAAACATATATCCATTTTGTAGAAGTGATATGGACGTTGCTGGGTGACCATTGCCCAAAGAATTGGCTTTAAGAAACAGATATCCGTTTCAATAACGGATATCCGTTTACTAATGGATATTCATTTCTAAAATGGATATTCATTATTTAAATGTAAAAAAAAGACAAAAAGAATATTGTTGGGCCCGACATCTGTGCCTATAGGCCCTCTGTTGTCGAAAAACTCATGATTTCTACCCGTGACATTGAAAAAAACATTTTTATGCACTTTTGGAGACACAATTTTCTTGTTGCAATCATAAGGGTGATCTTTTTGTTCCCCTAATGGGGAGCAACAATCGTCATAAAGCAAAAAGGAGGAGGAAAGTTACATTGGAGGAAATTGAAACAATTAGGAAAAAGGATAGGGCAAGGAAGAGGATTGGAAGAGCGGGTTTTGTGGATGCTCATCAAGGTGAAGCTTCTTCTTTACCATCCAATGACATGCAAATTGAAGATGTTAATTTTGATTATAATGAAATGTTAGATAAGAATGGAATTCACCATGATATTGCAAATGAAAATGTTGCAAAATGTTATGAAACACCTATTGATAAGAGCAATACCATGGATAAAGAAGAAGAAGAAAAACAAAGACGTGCGCTTGAACAAAGTGGATATGAACCTCATGATGTTGAATTTGCACTCCATAATCTATTTGTTGATAAAATTGATGAGGTTGATAACATGGATGAAACAATCAAAATCAATGTATCTCCAAATTACATAAGAAGAGAGGAAGTTTCTCAAGAAGAGAATGAGCATGATGAAATTACATAAAACATCCAAGAACCACAAAATGGTTACTTGAAATTGATGAGAACATAATGGAAAAACTTGAAGGCAAGAGGTCATCACGAACGCTTCGGTTGTGGGCTTCAAAACTCTTCAATGAATACTTTGAGAATAAAACATTAACCGAACAATGCCAAATTTTTGTGCAATTACTAAAAATGTACAAAATGAGACCTTTACTAAAGAAATCAAAGATTTGGTTAAACAAAGTGTCTGATCGGAATAAAATTATTGTTAGAAGCCTTTTCAATGCACTCAATTCTATTGGAAAGACTAGCAAGGAGAAAGATAAAAGAGCTTCTCGTAGAGTAATAACAACTTCAATAGTAAGCAATCAATTAAGAAAGGCTTGATTAATGAGGCAAACTTATGTTGACTTAAGATTGAATCATAAAACATTGTCAAAAGCACTAGCATTAAGATCAAGGCTAGATAGCCCTCTTGGAAATGATACTTGGACTTTTAGTGATAGACTTCTATGAGTTGACAAGAAGCTAATCAATAACACAAAGGAAGAAATTCAACGATTTGGGCACACTAACTCTAGGGTATCACCAAATGCAAAAGATGTTTTAAAGTTAAGAATTGGTGATAAAGACTGCACACCACATCCTAAACATTATTTGGAATGTAGCTAAACAACATTATACAAACAATATTGTGAAACACACCCAGGTATGACAATCTCACAAAGAGCATTTGAATCTCTTAAACCATTTTATTGTGTTCCTCTTAAAGTTCATAATACATGTTGTTGCAAATACCATGTAGAGTTTTCTATGTACCATGAATTATTATGCAATATTCATTCTACTTTGCACACTAACGAAATGTTATAGGAGTGGTCCAATTCAACTACCAAAGTCATCTAGGGACTTATTGGATTTATTTCTATGTATTAGAGATGATGGTTGCATTTTCTATAAGAATAATTGTTTAAATGAAAAGTGTTTACAATGTGGTGGGTTATCAAAGTTTGTATCATGTTTTCATGAGGGCAGTGAACATGATTTTGGAAAGAGAATGGTTGAGAAAAAGAGATATGAGATAGTGAAATATAATTTGAAAAGTGGAGGTGAAGGTTCTAGATGTGAGTTGATTGTAAGAGAGGTAAGTATTGTTGATTTTAAGAAAAATCTTTTCTACAAGTATGTCAGACACAGCCACAGGTCTCGATGGTTAGATCAATAGTTCAAGATGTGTAAAGACTTTTTTCCAATTGGAACTATTATCTTTGTAGTTGATTTTGCAGAAAACTATACATTGCAACCCCAAAATGAAGTTCAATCCTAGTACTACAATTCTATTCAGATTGCTATTTTTGTTCACATCACATACATACATGCCCTCGATAGTACAAAAGAGAACAAGAAGATTGTTAGAGAATACCATTTTACATGAGTGATGATCGATCTCATTCATTAGAGTATGTGCAATATTATTTTGAACAATTTTATGGGTTCTTGCAAGAAAAAGATATTAGAATGGATCAACATCTCATTTGGTTAGATAATTGCACCGGTCAATTCAAGAATGCTCGTATATTCTATTGGTTGAGCAAAAAGCATGTAGAGATGGGTATACCTCATATTTGGAATTTTTTTGAAGTTGGGCATGGAAAAGGTGAACATGATGGAGTGGGTGCATGCATGAAGAGAGCTCTTTTTAAAGAATAACTAAATATTACAGGTGGTGCTACATTCAGTGATGCATATTCTATTGTTAAGTGGTGTAACTATGCATTATCACAAGGAGTGGCTCTTGATTCAGAAGTGCACAAGTTCTTTTGGTTGGTTGATGACGGAATAGAGAAAGAGAAATGGGATTGTTAGAGAATCAGTGAATCGTCAAAGATGCATTCATTTCAAATCTTAGATGCAAGTGCATGGACTATTTGGACATGAGAATTAGCTTATTTTTGTTAGAGTTGTATTAAATGTGATTGGGATAATTGCGAGTCAAGTGAGTGGGTAGATGCATGGATTCCACGATATTTAACCCCTTTATCTCAAGGTCAATCATCTTCCATCAATTACATGGAGAGCTCATTTGACTATGAACATCTTTCAGACCTTGTACAGCCAGGTCATGTTTATGCAGTTGTTGCACCGCATGGAAATGAAGAGAGGTCAGACTATTGGTTGGTACGATATGTACAGGGAAAACAAAAGCTAACACAACCTATGACAGATGATGATGGGTTCACATATCCTACATGATCAGTTGTTATTGCTGGGACTTGGTTACGAACATTTATGATTAGAAAGAATGGCATCCCTGCCTTTGAAGACTTTGAGAAGAATAAAACCATATTGATGTATTCGCACCTAGTTGTAGCAACAAATGTAAAGTTACTAAAGCATCATGGAAAACCAAAATCAAAACAACTATGGACAATTAGTAATGTTGATCATGAAGCAATATTAGATACTCTGAAGGTAAGAGATGACCCCTCAGGTACGCTTGACTAGCATTTAAACTTCCAGATGGACAGGTATGACATTTTTTATCTTAACTTGTTCTTGTTTTTTCTATTTTTTAGAATTGTTTTATTAAAAATCTTGTTTCTTTAACTATAATGCATGTTTTTAACTATACATGATTGTGAATGAGGTTATTTTGCATGGCATTGTAGATTTATTTGCATGGCATCATAGGTTATTTTGACTATACCTGAGCTACGATTTTTAGTGTTAATTTGACTAAAACATCTGACAGATTTCCCATATGCTTCATGCAATCTCATATGGCATATTTCATATGGTTTATGGCAATCTCTACTTTCCTTGGGTTTTAGATAAATGGTTCCAATGACACCTTGACCATGTTCAAGCAAGTAGGTAAGACAAATGAAATCAAATTGCACACTTTTCTATGTTTCCAAACTTTGCTTTACACCTACCAATTGCCAAACTTTTCTATGTTTTATTAAAAATCTTGTTTCTTTAACTATAATGCATGTTTTTGACTATACAGGATTGTGAATGAGGTTATTTTGCATGGCATTGTAGATTTTGTTGCATGGCATCATATGTTATTTTGACTATACCCGAGGTATGATTTTTAGTGTTAATTTGAATTTCTTAATATTTTGATTTCTATCTTTTTCTACATACTAATTTTTACCTATGCTTCCTCACTTTGCATTCATGTCTCTTAAGGCAGTTGAAACTACAACATCTGACAGATTTCCCATATCCTTCATGAAATCTCATACGGTATATTTCATATGGTATATGGCAATCTCTACTTTCCTTGGGTTTTGGATAAATGGTTTCAATGACACCTTGACCATGTTCAAGCAAGTAGGTATGACAAATGAAATCAAATTACACACTTTTCTATGTTTCGACACTTTGCTTTACACCCACCAATTGCCAAACTTTTCTATGTTTTATTAAGAATCTTGTTTCTTTAACTATAATGCATGTTTTTGACTATACAGGATTGCGAATGAGGTTATTTTGCATGGCATTGTAGATTTTTTTGCATGGCATCATAGGTTATTTTGACTATACCTAAGGTATGATTTTTAGTGTTAATTTGAATTTCTTAATATTTTTCTTTCTAGCTTTTTCTACATACTAATTTCTACCTATGCTTCCTCACTTTGCATTCATGTCTCCTAGGGCAGTTGCAACTACAACATCTGATAGATTTCCCATGTCCTTCATGCGATCTCATATGGTATATTTCATATGGTATATGGCAATCTCTACTTTCCTTGGGTTTTGGATAAATGGTTTCAATGACACCTTGACCTCTCCTATAGGAAGGTGACAAAATAGATAAGACAAAGTGAGATATCCATGTTTATACATCTTTTACATACTTTCTTGAGGTGGAAACAACCTTCTTGAACATTACCAAATTCACAAAAAATCGTGTAAAGTTAACCAAATTCCCATACAAGTGAAAACAATCTCACCTTCTTTCCTTTTTATAATTTTGACAATGCTTTATGTAGCTCTACAAATCACAACAATTGGCAATCTTCTTTCTTATTTACTACAAGTGTTATCATTTCTACAAGCTACAATGAGTACACCATGATGGAATAACAAGATACATGCTAACAACATTCAAGAACATGTTTGTAATGTTTCCATGATCTACCTCATGAAGCATACACACATATTCATAACACCCAGGAACTTGCAATAGTGTTTCTCATGTTGCCCAACTTGCTAATATTTCATGCAATGATGGAGACTACATAGGCTTACAACACCCAAATAAAATTTTTAGTGATGTACATGTGCTCAATTAGTAATTATAAATGGGATACAACATCCGCAAAAATGCAACAGTGTTGTTCATGTTACTTGTATATGCTTCATCCTTTTCTTATGCAAATAGAACAAAAATACACTTTTCTCTCTTTCACAATTTCTTATTTCTATAAAATGATACTTCCATGAAACTACCATTTACAGAACCCATGCTTTCTACTAACAACAATGGATGTGAACCTTTATTATTTTCTCAAGAAATCTAAGGGCTGAAATATGCATTTCCTCATACATTTCATCTTCTTGTCCTTGCTTACTCTCATGCACAGTTTGTCCATATTCCCCTATTGGTGAGGGATATCTCCTCCTTTCTTCTTAAATCAAGTGGAATTAGCTTAATACAAACCCAAACTACAAAAGAAACTTAGGATGCCACCATATTCTCATACATATGACAAAAATACTCTCTTATCTCTTATATAAATCAAGAAAGTGTTCTATCCAAGCATCATAAGACAATCCCTTACCATACTTTGAAGTTCTAGGCTTGTGAAAAGGCTACTCATTTTATTATTTGGTGTTTTATTATGCTTCTCTTGCCCAAGTGGTTGTGCTTTCTTACTTTGGCCATGCTTTGGGTGTTTGGAATGGAGCCT
The DNA here is from genome assembly GCA_027924645.1 of Cunninghamia lanceolata. Taxonomy (NCBI): domain Eukaryota; kingdom Viridiplantae; phylum Streptophyta; class Pinopsida; order Cupressales; family Cupressaceae; genus Cunninghamia; species Cunninghamia lanceolata. The sequence continues at coordinate 6,800,613 of BSBN01000828.1, forward strand.
CCAACATTGTCATCCCAATGTCCTCTAATTTTATAGTGGGAACAATAATTGTTAGCTTTACACATACTCAACTTATATTTCTCATTATTTTCCTTAAGTGTGCCTTTGTCCTCCTCTTTTCCTAGCTTACGTGAGTGGCTTTTTCTTTTTCACCCGTAACCACAATGATTATTTCTTCCACAAACTATGCCTGGAACTTGTGATTTGCAATCTTGTGCTTTATGCTCATTCCTTTTATAATTTGAACAAAAGATAAAATTCTTACCAACATGCTCAATTACCTCATTATGTTTTGATGGATGTCCATGTACCATGTTCCAAAGATCACATTTGCTAATCATAGTATAACAGTCCTATGTAATAGTCCTATATCATGCAATCATGGCATTCCATTAGACCACATTTCTTTGAGGTATTCCACCAAACAGTTCATGTGCCTTGCCTATGCTTCCTCACTTTGCATTCATGTCTCCCAGGGTAGTTGTAACTACAACATCTAACACTTAGGAAGGCTACACTTAGCTATAGGATCATGCAATTCATCACCATGACCATGTTCATATGGACTAGTATAACAATCCTAACACTAATTTTCTTAAAATTTTCTAAAGAAACAAATCTATTTTGTGCATATCTTGCAATCATTGCATTCCATCAGACAACATCTCTTTCAGTTGTTTTGTCAAATAGCTATAAATGTAGGCGTTTTAAGTTTTTTTGCTTGACAGATTTTAATATACAAATGCAGGTGTTTTGGCATTCAAGGGGCTGAGATTATGGTTAAGGCATTTAACTTTCATTTTGGAGACATTCGATATAATTCCTAAGGTGACATATAAGACATCTTTCATCAAACTTGTTATAAAAAAATTAAGTTAGTTGTACTTGATGGTGTGTACTTTTATTAACAATTTTTAACTTATAAATGTAGGTGTTTTCGACTATAAAGCTATTGTATCCAAGGGATTGAGATAAGTGGTTAAAGCATTTAGCTTCCATCATGGAGACATTTTTTATATTTTATATTTGTATATTTTGTATATCCTATCAGGAGACTATGACCATAGTATAATAATTTTTACATCTTCACATCTGGTGCTAATAAATGATAACCATTTCATGTGATTTTAGTAGTACACTCTTAAAGGTGTGTTTTTTCATTATGTTTAATGCTAAATTTGATGGTTATATATGTAGTGATTTGATGTCATGAATATTTTAACAATAAACTAGTATATCTCTTCAAAATAGTCCCAAAAAACTCTTAAAAATAGTCCCAAAAATCTCTTAAGAACCATTACAATCATGAACAACCATCAAGGTCCTAAGAGTATTTACTAATCATTATACCATTATTCACATTTTAGCACTATCAACACATATTAGGATAGTGATATCCCAGCAAAATAGATAAGGCTATTATAAAGATCTTAGAACACTCATTTTATAAATGTACAATTATATGCAAATGGTAGCAGTCATATGTCAAGCTTAGAATGGTCATATCAACCTAAGGACTACTTGATTGAATCCTTAGGGTTAGGAGTGACATTTTACATTCCATAGCTTGTGGGGATGAATGGATTGTGCCAACGTGTTGGGGTGGGTGGGTAAATGCCAGGGGAGGTCTCGTTTTGTGCACCAAGCATCCCAGTCATTCTAGGCAACAGGCTACTGACAAAGTCCCTTAAGATCCATAAGACCAAAAAACTACCAAACTTTGACAGAGCAGTTCTTATAATTTGTGGTAGCTGGGAATGTTCTATTTGCACCTACAGGTGCACGTGGGGTCCATCCACAATAACCTCTCTCAGTTTTGGTCAACTCCAATCTGTTTGACCGTGCTAGAATCAAACGCATTCTTGCAAAATGCTTTAGTTTCATGCAGTGGAAAAGTGCTAGGAGTGACATTTTGCATTCCATAGCTCATGGGGCCAAACTGACTGCGTCAACATGTCAGATTGGGTGGTTAAATGCCAAGGGAGGTCTTGTTTCATGTGCCAAGTGCCCTAGTTGTTCGAGCAGCAAGCTACCAACAAAGTCCCTCAAGATCCCTAAGACCAAACAACTGCCAAACTTTGACAGAGTAGTTCTTAGAATTTGTGGTAGATGGGAATGTTCTATTTGCACCTATAGATGTACATGGGGTCCATCCACAAAAACCTCTCTCAGTTTTGGTCAACTCTAGTCCGTTAGACCATGCTGAAATCAAACACATTCTTGCTAAATGCTTCAGTTCCATGCTGTGGAAAGGTTGCCAGGAGCCATATTTTTTGTTCTACTCATCGTGGGGCTGAACCGATTGTGCCAACACATTGGGGTGGGCAGGTAAATGCTAGGGGAGGTCTTTTTTTGTGTGCCAAGCGCCCCAATCATTTGGGGCAGTAGGTTACCGGTAAAGTCCCTTAAGATCCCTAAGACAAAAAAATTGCCAAACTTTGACGAAGTAGTTCTTAGAATTTGTTGTAGCTGGGAATATTTTGTTTGGACCTACAGGTGCATGTGGGGTCCATCCACAATAACCTCTCTCAGTTTCAATCAACTCCATTCTGTTAGACCGTGTTGAAATCAAACTCATTCTTGCTAAATGCTTTAGTTTCATGTTGTGGAAAGGTTGCCAGGTGCCATATTTTTTGTTCTGCTCATCGTGGTGCCAAACTGACTATGCCAACACGTCAAGGTGGGTGGGTAAATGCCAGGGGAGGTCTCATTTCATGTACCAAGTGCCCTAGTCGTTCGGGGCAGTAGAGTACTGACAAAGTCCCTTAAGATCCCTAAGACCAAAAAAATACCAAACATTGACAGAGCAGTTCTCAGAATTCATTTCTGCTGGGAACATTCTGTTTGCACCTATAGGTGTACTTGGGGTCCATCCACAATATCCTCTCTCAGTTTCGGTCAACTCCAATCCATTAGACCGTGTCGAAATCAAACACATTCTTGCTAAATGCTTAAGTTTCATGCTGTGGAAAGGTTGCCAGGTGCCGTATTTTTTGTTTTGCTCATCGTGGGGTTGAACTGACTGTGCCAACACATCGGGGTAGGTGGGTAAATGCTATGAGAGGTCTCATTTCGTGTGCCAAGCACCCCAATCGTTCGGGGCAGCAGGTTATTGGCAAAGTCCCTTAAGATCCCTAAGACACAAAAACTGCCAAACTTTGACGGAGCAGTTCTAGGAATTCATGGTAGATGGGAATGTTTCATTTGCACCTACAAGTGCATGTGGGGTCCATCCACAATAACCTCTCTCAGTTTTGGTCAACTCTAGTCCATTTGACTATGCTGAAATCAAACACATTCTTGCAAAATGCTTTAGTTTCATGCAGTGGAAAGGTGCTAGGAGTGACATTTTGCATTCCATAGGTCATGGAGCTGAATGGACTTCACCAATGCATCAGGGTGGGTGGGTAAATGCCAGGGGAGGTCTTGTTTCATGTGTCAAGCATCCAGTTGTTCTAGGTTGTACGCTATCGACAAACTAGAAAGTTACCAAGACTAAAATTTTGCATTCCACAGGTTGTGGGGTCAAACTGACCACACCAACACATCTAGGTGGGTGGGTAAATTCTAGGGAAGGTCTCATTTCATGTGCCAAGTGTCTCAGTCATTCTGGGCTGCAAGCTACTGACAAACTTGAAAGGTGCTAGGAGTGACATTTTGCATTCCATAGCTTGTAGGGCCGAATGGACTTCACCAACGCATCGGAGTGGGTGAGTAAATGCCAAGGGAGGTCTTGTTTTTTGTGCCAAGGGTGCCAATCGTTCCAGGCTATAAGCTACTGAGGAAGTCACTTTATTGGTAGCTTGTAGGCCAAAATGACTGGGATGCTTGGCACATGAAATGAGACTTTCCCTAACATTTACCCAACCACCCCAACATGTTAGTGCAATCCACTCAGCCTCACGAGAAGCATATCAACAAATAAGGCACCTGGCAAGGTTGTGCTACATGAAACTAAAGCATTTTGCAAGAATGCGTTTGATTTCGGCACGGTCAAATAGACTGGAGTTGACCAAAACTAAGAGAGGTTATTGTGGACGGACCCCATGTACACCTGTAGGTGTAAACAAAACATTCCCAGCTACCACAAATTCTGAGAACTGCTCCGTCAAAGTTTGGCAGTTTTTTGGTCTTAAGGATCTTAAGGGACTTTGCAGAAAGCCTGTTGCCCGGAATGATTGGGACACTTGGTGCACAAAATGAGACCTCCCCTGGCATTCACCCACCCAACCCAACACGTTGACATAGTCCATTCAACCCCACGATGAGTAGAACAAAAAATATGGCACCTAGCAAGGTTGTGCTACATGAAACTGAAGCATTTTGCAAGAATGTGTTTGATTTTGGCACGGTCAAACAGACTAGAGTTGACCAAAATTGAGAGAGGTTATTGTGGAAGGATTCCATGTACACCTGTAGGTGTAAACAAAATGTTCCCAGCTACTATGAATTATGAGAACTGCTCCATCAAAGTTTGGTAATTTTTTGGTCTTAGGGATCTTAAGGGACTTTGCTAGTAGCCTGTTGCCCGGAATGATTGGGATGCTTGGCACATGAAATGACACATCCTATAGCATTTACCCACCCACCTTAATGTGTTGGCACAATTCGTTCAACCCCATGATGAGTAGAACAAAAAATATGGCACCTGGCAAGGTTGTGCTACATGAAACTAAAGCATTTTGTAAGAATGCGTTTGATTTTGGCACGGTCAAACAGACTGGAGTAGACCAAAACTGAGAGAGGTTATTGTGGATAGACTCCACATGTACCTATAGGTGGAAACAAAATGTTCCCAGCTACAACAAATTCTGAGAACTGCTCTGTCAAAGTTTGGTAGTTTTTTGGTCTTAGGGATCTTAAGGGACTTTGTCGATAGCCTACTGCCCGGAATGACTGGGATGCTTGGCACATAAAATGAGACCTCCCTTGGAATTTACCCATCCACCCTGACATGTTGGTACAATCCGTTCAATCCCATGACGAGTAGAACAAAAAATATGGCACCTGGCAAGGTTGTGCTACATGAAACTGAAGCATTTTGCAAGAATGCGTTTGATTTTGGCACAGTCAAACAGACTGGAGTTGACCAAAATTGAGAGAGGTTATTCTAGATAGACCTCATCTACACTTTTAGGTGTAAAAAAAATGTTCATAGCTACCACAAATTCTGAGAACTACTCTATCAAAGTTTAGCATTTTTGGGTCTTAGGGATCTTAAGGGACTTTGCCGGTAGCCTATTGCTTGGAATGACTGGGATGCTTGGCGCATGAAACAAGACCTCCCCTAGCATTTACCCACCCACCTAGATATGTTGCCATAGTCCGTTCGGCCCCACACGCTATGGAATGCAAAATGTCACTCCTAGCACCTTTCCACTGCATCAAACTGAAGCATTTTGCAAGAATGCATTTGATTTCGACACGATCAAACAGACTAGAGTTGACCAAAACTAAGAGAGGTTATTGTCCATGGACCCTACGTGCACCTGTAGGTGCAAACAAAACATTCCTAGCTACCACAAATTTTAAGAACTACTCTGTCAAAGTTTGGCAGTTTTTTGGTCTAAGGGATCTTAAGGGACTTTACCGGTAGCCTGTTTCCCAGAATGATTGGGACGCTTGGCGCATGAAACGAGACATCCTCTAGCATTTACCCACCCACCCCAATGCATTGGCATAGTCCATTCAATCCCACAATGAGTAGAACAAAAAATATGGCACCTGGCAAGGTTGTGCTACATGAAACTAAAGCATTTTGCAAGAATGTGTTTGATTTTGGCACTGTCAAATAGACTGGAGTTGAACAAAACTGAGAGAGGTTATTGTGGATGGAACCCACGTGCACCTATAGGTGCAAACAAAATGTTCCTAGTTGCTATGAATTCTGAGAACTAATCCATCAAAGTTTTGCAGTTTTTTGGTCTTAGGGATCTTAAGAGACTTTACCGGTAGCCTGTTGCCTGAAATTACTGGGATGTTTGGCACATGAAATGAGACCTCCCCTGGCATTTACCTACCCACCCTGATGCATTGGTATAGTCCATTCAACCCCACGACAAGTAGAACAAAAAATATGGCACCTGGCAAGGTTGTGCTACATGAAACTGAAGTATTTTGCAAGAATGTGTTTGATTTCGGCATGGTCAAATAGACTAGAGTTGACCAAACCCAAGAGAGGTTATTGTGGATGGACCTCACGTGCAATTGTAGGTGCAAATGAAACATTCCCAGCTACCACAAATTTTGAGAACTGTTCCATCAAAGTTTGGTAGTTTTTTGGTCTTAGGGATCTTAAGGGACTTTGTCAGTAGCCTGTTGCCTGGAATGACTAGGACGCTTGGCGCATGAAACGAGACCTCCCCTAGTATTTAGCTATCCACCCTGACGTGTTAACGGAGTCTGTTTAGCCCCATGAGCTATGGAATGCAAAATGTCACTCCTAGCACCTTTCCACTGCATCAAACTAAAGCATTTTACAAGAATGCGTTTGATTTCGGCACGGTCAAATAGACTAGAGTTGACCAAATCTGAGAGAGGTTATTATGGACGGACCCCACATGCACCTGTAGGTGCAAACAGAACATTCCCAACTGCCATGAATTCTGAGAATTGCTCCATCAAAGTTTGGTAATTTTTTGGTCTTAGGGATCTTAAGGGACTTTATCGGTAGCTTGTTGCCCGGAATGACTGGGATGCTTGGCGCACAAAACAAGACCTCCTTAGGCATTTACCCACCCGCCCTGATGCATTGGCGCAGTCCATTTAGCCCTATGAGCTATGGAATGCAAAATGTCACTCCTAGCACCTTTCCACTGCATCAAACTGAAGCTTTTTGCAAGAATGCGTTTGATTTCGGCACGGTCAAACAAACTGGAGTTGACAAAAACTGAGAGAGGTTATTGTGGAAGGACCCCACATACACCTGTAGCCCCAAACAAAACATTCCCAGCTACAACGAATTCTGATAACTGCTACATCAAAGTTTGGCATTTTTTGGTCTTAGGGATCTTAAGGGACTTTGTCAGTAGCCTGTTGCCCGAAATGACTGAGATGCTTGACACATGAAAGAAGACCTCCCTTGGCATTTACCCACCCACCCTGACACGTTGGTGCAGTCCGTTTGACTCCACGACAAGCAGAACAAAAAATATGGCACCTGACAAGGTTTTTGCTCTTAGGATCTTAAGTGACTTTGCTCTTAGGGAACAATGTACCGGCAAAGACCGTAGTTTTCATAAGGGGAGACCTAGAATCTTTATCCTTCAACTCCTTATCCAATGACAAGTTTATTCTCAAATTTTGATGGCTTTTATGACCATATACACGATGTTGTTTTAGGACAATCATAAAGGGTAGTTTTGGACAGCCATGTGTATCTTTTTAACAAACAATCATTCCTTTGCATTTGGACCTTTATACCACCTCCTCCTTATTTTGAACCTATAAATTAGATTATCTTCCTGTTATTAGTGGTATCTTTGATTGATCATGAGGACAAGTGGTGTTTATGGACTGTTATGACAATCATATAAGTGTTGGGATAGCAAGTTGTACATGGACTGTGGCAGTCCCAAAACTCATATAAATCATCCATTTTGGTGTTTGACAACCTTATAAACCCTCTTTGCATAGTAATTTCATGAATGAAATACCTCATAACACTGTTGTTTGATTGTGACAATAGTAGGCAATGTTGGAACCCTTGTATGAAATGTGTTCTTTTCACAGTTGCATGGATTGTTCTATTCACTTCCAAATGATATTTTCACTTTATTATTATTTCATGACCTTGATAACTCTATTATACATGTCACTTTGATATAATCCCCTTGTATGATTGTTTTGTGCATTTTAACAACCCAATGAAGGTTTGAGCATGAGGCCACTCTAGTCTTTGATCTCCTAACAACTTGAGGATTGTATGGTGTTGTGATCTTCATGATTTTAACTTCATTTACTTGATATAGTTCATTTAGCCATGCTTGACAAAAAAATACATTGAAACAACTTAATGACTACAAAATCTACACAATGTCATCACAAATCAAACCAAATTCACCCTCAAAATTTTGTCATAAGATCAGAACAAAGGTATATGGATAATATCACAAAAGCATAACTCATCATGTAATAACCACACATGCATATCTCAAAATGATAACATGCAAACTCATAAGTCCAAAATCTCAAGACATAACTATGGGAATACAAACCATACTCAACTAAGACCTCCTAAAGCAATAATAACTTAAGCCCATCATACCCATGTAACCAAGAGCCTCATGAAAAACTAAATGCATTATGAACCAACGAAGACTCCACAATCAAAAGCATGTCAAACCTTAACTAATGGACACACAAGCAAACCATCAAATTGACTCAAATAAGAGATGTGGCAACAAACAAGTGCATCCAAATCATACAAGTCAACTAGGACCTCCAGGAGCATCCAAATGCATCAAAGACCATGCTAAGCAACCAATATCCAAAAATCATCAAAATATGTCAAACTATTACAAATGCATGAAGAAATTTCTAGAATATTCTCCAAAGTCAACTAAGTGTACTTATAGGACAGTCATAAAGAGTTTTATCCTAATTTTCATAATTGAAGGAAGGAATGATTTCAAACTCCTAATTTGCTATACCAACCATGAAACAAATTGATTTTCAGACCTATATCACTATTGTAAATTTGTACCTACATAATCATATCTAGAAATGGTCAAAGATGAAGGAATCGAGGTCTTGGAGCTAAATGAAAATGAACTTTATATTAATGTATGAGAATTACAACCTTAAATATGATTGTTGCAGCCTTCCATGAGGTACCAAATTGTTGTTCTAGATTGCCGATGTCTTGAATAAGATTGAAAATGGAGAAAACATGAAGAAAGGAGGGTAGAAATGAAGTTTTGATGGTGAAATTAGTTATCTAAAACTACTTTTTGATGTTTGTACTTGAAAAATGAAGAGATGCAACTACATATGGAGGAGATAAAAGTATTCTATAGCTCTGCACATGTGTGAACCATTCAGATTTTTCATTTTATGAAAATCCTATATATAACTAAAACTACAATCACGTGGCAACTAAGATCAAGTTATGTCTTGAGGTATGAAACAACATATATCATCTTTCTACCAAGAAAAACAATCATATATAAAAAGAAATCAATCTATAACATGTTATTGATCATAACTCAACCATTGTAAACTGATTATACATCAAACTTTTAAGTTTCAAAGTAGGAATACATGCACATAAGGAATTTAAATTATATTGTATATCAAGGTGTATATATATTAAAATCTAGTCCATAATTGTAGACATATACAAAAATTTGGCAAATATGCCAACTCAAAACATTTTTTACAAAATGTGGCATATGCCATGTCTCAAATTCTATATACAATCTACATGCCGAATAGCTACATCAAATACTAAAGGTCCACTTGACCCTATGTCTTTGGTGAATCCTTAATCTGTGATGGATCCTAAAAAAGTGTCCTCTTCATACCATGATGTCTAGTAGTTGATGGAGGCAAAGTTGATAGCATTAACAAGTCAAACCACAAATTTGATCAATCTCTTCAATGGTAAATAAAAATAAGTTAGAGTTAGTAAATAGAATCTTATCAACTATCAGACCACTATAAACTATCAATTATTTAGAAAAATTTAATTCAATTACCTTGATTCTTTCTTGTCATTCAGACAATCATTCTGTAAATGATTTTCTCTCAAGACAATTAGGTGTCCTACTGAAGCATGATGGCAAAGGTGGCACATCACTGATATTCTCAAGAGACCGTAAAAGTAAAGTAACATTGAAATAAATTAATATATAATTATTAAACAAAAAGGAAATGCATACATTAAAAAAGGTTAGATGTGTTACACATAAACAATCTAGAGTGCACTACACAAAAAATTATCTACTAGAAAACAAGCACATACCACCATCAAGGCCTCCTGCATCGATTGAGAAGGACTCATCATGGATGAACCAACTAATATCTCCTGTATGAAAAATGACAAGAATGTAAGACTCTATGTATACAAATAATCATAATAATTTTTAAATTATTATTTATCTAAATGACTATAATCAAATATTTAAGTTTTCTAAATTATCAATTAAAGTACAATTCAATCGAATTACTCCCACCCTTTGTTGGCATTCAGAAAGCTATTTCGTGAATGATAGTCCCTTGGGTCAATCAAGAGTTCAAGTGAAGACCATTGGAAAAGACGCCACATCATTCACATTCAAGATTGACTATGTAAAATTAAATTAACATCATGATATAAATTAATATATAATTACTTACAAAGAAATACATGCATACAAAAAAAAATTTGATGTGTAGAACAAATTATACCAGCAAGTCAGCCAAATTGGATGGCAAACAAAGTTCCATGATGAACTTCTGTCAACTCCTCCTCTGTCATCAGCTATTATCCCCCTTAGATACATTAGTACTAATAAATTTGTTTATATTATTCATATGGAATACACCATGAAATTTAACTTTAAATTTTACCTACATAAAAGATTGGCCATGGTCTTCTCCTTCTCTATGCTCCATCGATGCTTGTGCTTCTACTCTTGTCCCCGACCCCTCAGCTTGAGTTTTGGAGGTCACTGTCTCATCTCGTGAATGGAGATTGTACTCTGAGGTCTTCAAAGGTGGCTCGCTACTCTCCAAAATAGGACCTAAGCACAGCTAATTGCAAAAAATGCAATGATGGGGCACACAAACATGTGTGGAGGAGGAGGGTCTAGTAAAATCAGGTGATCCAATATCATCGCCAACATCATGTGTTTGTGCAAACTAAGAAGTTTGTATAATCAAGTGCTCAGTCAAAGAGTGTCTTGCACTAAGGCCCTGTTGTGTTGCATTTGTAACAACATCTGGGTGTTGAATTGAAGGTGGAGAACGGATAGCAGGAGGGGGAATATATGGACCTTGTACTTGTCTCATTGCTCTAGGTCTATCTTGAGGCATTCCCTTACCTACTCCCTAAAAATCTCTAAAATCAAAATAATTAACATGGTGGCCCATGACGAACTCTACATAGAGTTTACGAAGGAAATACAAAGGTACGTCTAAATTGTTGTTGGGTGGTTTATCAAAAACCATCCACCAACAATCCCAAAAATTTTGACTAGTGCCCTCATGTGTACACCATTTGATTGAATACTTGGGCTTACAAACATCAACATGCAAGTCAGTTTTAGGATTGACAAAATGTTGAGCTAACATAGCTTTCATAATGTCTAACTCTTTCACTTGATCATGTGATAAACCGTTAGCATATTCTACCTTCTTGGTTTCTCGCCATTGCCTAAATGATTCATGTTGACTTGACAAGGTTCGAACATGACTAATAATTCCCTCTAAATTCAATGTCATTTTAGACAATCGAGGTTGGCAGCGATACATTTCTACAATCCTACTTATTTGATCAATGTTTCTTTGAATTTTTTCTTTGATTGTTGAAGGGGGAGGGTTTGGTGGTGGAGGGTTTGGGTTTTCATTTTGTTCATCCATTTTACCTATTTAAAATATAAAACATACCTATTTAGCATAAAAAACCAAAAAAACTTACTTGAATATACAAAACAAACAAAAAAATGAAAATTTACTAACCTCTTTGGATCAGATATCCGTTCTTGAGCTCTGATATCAGTTTTGCGAGAGGTCTGCATTTTGCAAGCCGCAGGTTTGCAAAATGTGACCTCATTTTCCCTTTTTTGTGTTTTGAGAAATGGTTATCCATTTTACAAAATGGATATCCGTTTTAGGTTGCCCAAAACGGATATCCATTTTTCTTTACCCAATTCTTTTCATTGTTTTTTAGTTTGTTGTCTTAGATTAACTAATATGATAGAGGAGTAACTTAAATATACTATATTATTTTTTAGTTTGTTGTGTTTTCATTATTCTTTTCATTATATAATGATAGAGGAGTAACTTAAATAATATGATCAAAGACAATGATACAAATGTATTATCTATCTAGTAACATTTAAGAAAGCTCATGTGATAGTATATAAAACCAAAAGAAACAATATGGGACACTAGATTTTATGTTAGAAACCCTTATGCAAGAAAACCTAGTAGTAAAAGATAGTTAAACCATTATATTATTTAGAATCCATTGATTTAATAGAAGAATTCTTTTGATAGAGTTGATATCTACATGCTTATAGCATACTTTTCTTCTATATTTCTCACATCCAACACTTAACTAATCACAATCCAACCATTCTCCATTCACATGAGTAGATAGGTATATGCATCATCACAAAATACCAATCGTCTAACTATCCAACGAACTAATGGAATACCAAGAGTCGCAAAGCTATATGTTGACCATATCATAAAAGTAATATATCACATATATCACCAAACATGACGTAGGTCCATGTGGATAACCATTATAGATGACTATATGTTACATTACACATTAAATATCAATAGTTTAAATTACTAACTATAGTCAATGCATTCATGTCTTCTTGTATAACCACCACTACCAACCATAAGCTTGTAGTAACACATACAACCATCTAACCAATTCTTTCAACTTGTAGTATTGTAGAACATTCTCTTAACATAACCAAGCCTCTAGATTGTTCCACATGAACTTAAAGTCTGCTACAAGTCCACATGCATTATTATTTATGCTTCTACTAGCACAATTAAATATGTAGTTGTGAGTACTTCAAATGACTCATGGTTAAATTTCCATAGCATCACCACATGTAGACATATCTACATGCTATATTGCAACATCTAAAACTCGCCACATCCTACCACATTAAATTTTATCATTATTCAATAGTTGAACCATATAAACAAAGAGAGAGAGAGAGAGGGTTGCTTGGGGTTAGGGGTTAGGGGTAGGGGCATTGTTTAGGGTTTATGAGTTTAGCATTGCTTAAGTTTAGGGTTTAGGGTATAGGGGTTAGGGTTTAGAGGAATTATTTAGGGTTTAGTGGTTTAGGGTTGCTCGGGTTTAGGGTTCAAAGAGAGATAGAGAGAGGGGACTGATAGAGATTGGGAGAGATAGAGGAGATAGAGAGGAGAGATAAGGAGATAGAGAGTGAGAGACATGTCCAGAGACACCGAGAGAGATTGAGAGGTAGAGGGATGATAGAGATCGGGAGATAGGGAGAGATAGGGAGATAGAGGTTTAGGGTTGCTTGGGTTTAGGGGCATTATTTAGGGTTTAGGGTTTATGGTTTTGGGGTTAGGGGTTAAGGTTTAGAGGTTTAGGGTTTAGGGTTTAGAGAGAGATAGACGACCAATAGGGAGATACAATGTGTATAAAACCCCACCACCAAAGAGATTACAATCTTGTATTAATCTCAAATATAGAGTACATTAACACAACTTCCCCTTTAGTCCAACAAAATTCTAGTAGCATAGCAACATAACCTATAATACCATACAAACTACTATCCCATGCCTCCAATATATAGGTAAATGTAATCCAATTTGTGGTTTCCAATACAATGGACTAAAACCATGAGCCAAGTAGTCAACATGCAAAAGAGACCTCATGACATGTGTGTGGGAGTTACAAGTATCTTTCTAGAAGCTTCAAGACCTTTCTCATGAACTCGTTTATGCAACTTCACTAGAGGACAAAAATAACTCACTAAAGGACAAAATAACAACTCCCCAAGTCCAAAAATGACAACCAACTTCTTACATGTCATCATATATTGTTTCTTACACCTCTTACAATGTCATATATGTTTCTTACACATCTTACAATGTCATAATTTTTTATAGATTACCCTCCACTTTGTGCTAAGTTTCTAATCATGCCTTACACATTTGCTTCCCTCCACATTATACCCCTTATAAACATATTCTAAGTCACCTAGAGAAGGTATGGACTCATGTTTAAGTCCAATTTTCCCCCTTTTCATGATCCTTGGAGTTGTACACATAATTAAAATTGACTATTAAATAAATTGCAATAGTCTAAATCGATTGCAAGGTGAATATCATCCCTAGTCTTAATATATCTCATATGTGTTCTTAGAAAATCTACATATAATGTAGCATGGACTGGCTTTCTTTAGGTTTAACTTATTGTAGGTTCCTCTATGTAACTATTTTTCTTAAATGTTCCATGACTAACTCACACTTTGACTAAATATTCTTTCTATAATGATCATCTATGTGTAATACACATACGTTGTGCTACTCTCCTCCATCTACTCCTTGACTTGTTGTTGGGTGAATATTTTGTCATTAACTCACTAATGACAAAATGGTTATATCAGCCATAGCTATGATTAGACAAAGTCTCTCCTCTCAGCAAAGGGAGGTTCCCTCTAGTTGCTTAACTATTACAAACAAATAACTTATGAAACTTATGTACACTAAACACTATATTTGTGGTGGTTCCATTTCATCCTATTCTTTTTTTTCAGAATAGATGCTTCTACTTCAAGATGATGATTTTAATGAAACTGATATTAAAGAACTTATAAACTATCACAAAACCATCGAAACACAAAGTCTTCTGTCACCTCACTTACTAATTGTAAATAAAATTATTTGAAGTTGAATGCAGCCCAAAGTCTTCACTCTTCTCCAAGATGATATAAATAGATTGAATACAACAACTTACAACACAAAGTCTTCAATCTATTTTACTCTTACAAACATAAACACAATCCTCACAAATGATTTGATAACACAAAGTCTATCACAATCAAATTAAGAATGCTCTTTAATCACTTGAAACAATCTCCACACTTCAATTATTACCAAAGAAGATTATGATAGTAAGATGTAAGAACAATGCTATCATAACACAAATAACCCCAAGACAAAGATTGGAATTGAAATTGCTTTCTTGTATTGATAAATATTTGATAATTGATTCTCACAAAGAAGCACAAAGTCTTGATTTGTTTTTTAATTCACCAAAGTTTTCTTGCAATAGACCAAAGATACTTAATTACAAAGAGGCCCTCTTTATGTTAGAATTTGAAAAGATTAATAACCCAAAAAACTAGTGCAAACGAATAGATATCTAAACTATGAATACAAATGATGTGAAATCAAAATAGCAACATAGAGTCAGTCTCCAAGAGAGTAATGCAAATGCTAAAAGCAAAATAGCATTAAGAGGATGCAAAAATAAAAGATACAAAATGCAAGCTAGGTAGCATGCTTATATAAACTAGGGAGAGGGAGGAGGTGGCAACACCGACCAATGAGGAGCAACCATCTATTGGACTAAAGATAGAAAATTATCTTCCCAAGATAGCTAATGGATGCTCACATGTAGGAAGGTGACACCTCGCAACCACTCACCTAATAAGACATGCTTTATTAACCTAAGCAAGATTAATAGAAGTGTAGGAAAAACCTAGGAATATAGGTAAAAATAAATAACCCACTAGGAAATAAAAACCTACACTAACACCCCCCCATAAGTGAAGCTTAGGTGGATGTAGAAATGGGTCCCAACAAATCAAGCCTGATTAGGTACCCATGTACATAAAATTCTCCCCAAAGAGAGAGAAACCCCCCCCCCCAAATAGAGAGAGAAGAGACCCCCCCAAAAGTAGAGAGTCAGGACTCCGAGTGAGAGGAAGAAGCCCCTCAGAAGATGAAGCATCCCACACCCCCAAAAAAGCTCGCAAATGACGAAACTTTCTCTCAGTGAAGGGTTTGGTGAAGATATCAGCAACATGCTCGAAAGTCAGATAATAGCAAAGGTCGATGACGTGGCCATGGATGAGCTCCCAGATGTAGTGCATGTGGACCTCTATGTGTTTGGTCTATTGATGATGGACTGGATTCTGTGAGATTTGAATGGCACTCTAGTTGTCACAAAATATGACTGATGGTCATTTGATCTAGATACCAAACTTAGTGAGAAGGTTTTGAAGCCAAATGGCCTCAGTGGCGGCATTCATAGCCCCCTGATACTCGGCCTCAGTAGAAGATAGAGCGATAGCAGACTACTTCTTGCTCGATCAACAAACAGGACCTGAACCAAGTGAGAAGCTGTAACCTAAAGTAGACTTGCGATCCTGAGAATTGGCCGCCCAATCTGAATCTGTGTAGCCCACCAAGTCAATCTCAATGCTTGCTGCGTAGTGAATCCCAAAACTGTGAGAACCCTGAATGTAGTGAAGGATCCACTTGGCTGCTTTCCAGTGCAACTCATGAGGCTCCTGCATGAATCGAGAGACCATGCCTACAGTATATGAAATGTCAGGTCTCGTATGAGTCAGATAAATGAGACTCCCAACAAGATGTCAGTACAAAGTGCCATCAACAAGTGGAGAAGAACACTGAGCCTCAAGTTTGACCCCAGAAAGAAAGGGAGTCAGAGCAGGCTTACAGTCAACCATATGAAACCTCGAGAACAAATCTAGAGCATACTTGGACTGTGTGATGGTGATCCCGGAAGAAGACTGAAAGATCTCAATCCTGAGAAAGTAATGCAACAAGCCCAAGTCAGTCATCAAAAACCTGTCATGAAGGGCAATTTTGACAGCCCCAATGGTGGATGAAGAACTCCCTGTGATCAACAAGTCATCAACATACAGAACCAAAAATAGGAGTGAATCATCCTACTACAGAATGTAGACATTAGGATCAGAATGGCACCAAGTGAACCCAACTGATAGAAGGAAGGAGTCCATCTTGGCATACCAGGCTCGAGGAGCCTGTTTGAGGCCATAGAGAGACTTTTGAAGATGACACACAAGTGAAGAATCCTGAAGAAACCCACGTGGCTGCTCCATGTAGATCTCCTCCTGAAGGTTACCATGAAGAAAGCACTCTTCACATCCATCTGGTGTACTTCCCAATGATTAGCTACAGTAATGGCAAGAACAAGTCGGATGGAATTCATTTGGGCAACTGGCACAAAAGTCTCAGAGTAGTCAATCCCAGGAACCTGGGAGAATCCTTTGGCGGCCAAGCGAGCCTTATGCTTGTCAACTGACCCATCTACTACAAATTTTGTCTGATAGATCCACTTACATCGAACAAGTTTTCTTCCCTTAGGAAGAGGGACAAGATCCCAAGTGTGGTTCCTCATCAAGGAACTATACTCCTCCTGCATAGTTGTATCCCACTCAGGAATACCAGAAGCCTCATGAAAAGACTATGGATTTGAGGCAGTAGCAATGAAGACATGTGGAGTATCCTGGAACTGTGAATGAGTCTGCCTGGTGTCTGATAGATCCCCAACCCAATCACCCATAGACTGTAAGGTCTATCTACCCCAAAGTGGACCAGAAGATGGAGAATCTGGAGGAGAATCATCAACCTCTGAATGATGACTAGGAGAGGAACGAGGTGAGTCCTCTAAATCACTCTCTACATCAGAAGTGGAGGTAGAAGACTGCTCAGGTGAATGTGACTCATCAGCAGATCTGTCATGTATCCCAAGTAACTCCAATGTCAAAGTAGGAGTTGGAGAAGTGATAGAAAGTGAGCTCGAAGAGCCCTCCTCAAACTGAACACTCCTTCAATGAACAACTCATGTGTAGTAGAGTGGAGCAACCAATAACCCTTCACACCATTAGGATAACCTACAAATATGTAAGGTCTGCTCTATGGATCCAAGGCCTTGCATTTCTCTGCAAGAATGTGGGCCCATGCAGGAGAACCAAAAACTTGAAAGTGCTTAACTGATGGTTTTTGATTGCTCCAAGCTTCAAAAGGATTGACTCCCTTTAAGGCTCGGTGAGGAACACAGTTCTAGAAATAACAAGCATAGTTAATGGCCTCTACCCAATACTGTGGTGCAAGAGATCTGGAGTGAATCCTGTAGTTTGCCATTTCCTTCAAGGACCTATTCTTACGTTCTACAACACCGTTCTATTGAGGATTGTATGGAACTGAATGCTGCAAATCAATCCCCTCTGAAGTGCAAAACCACTCAGACCGATGGTTGACATACTCACCACCACTGTCAGTGCGCAAAACTTTGATGGCTTTCTCAGATTGCTTCTCTACAAAAGTTTTTAAGTCCTAAAAATGATCAAATACCTCTAACTTCTATTTGAGAAAGTACACCCAAGTATATCGAGAAAAGTCATCAATGAATGTGAGGACATATCAGGCCCTGCTGAAAGAAGGATGCTGAAATGGACCAGCCAAATCACTGTGAACTAACTCCATTATCTGTGAATCTCTCCATGACTTACCTTTGTCAAAATTTTCCTTAGGATGCTTACCAAGAATGCAACCTTGGCAAACACCACCTGAAAACTAAACTGAAGGCAACCCTGTGACCATGCTCTATTGGTTGAGCTGCTGCAAGTAGCGGAAGTTAAGATGGCCAAACTGCTCATGCCATAATCTACTCACATCATTAGAATGAGTGAGCAAAACAGTCGAAGGAGGATCAGGAACAAAGTGAGAAAATAGATAGAGCCATGACTGATGATCTGCTCTCCCAACTGCAACTATAGAACCACTGTGCAACTCACGAATCTCTACTAAATCAAGAGTGAACTCATCCCGCTTGCCTGAACCTGTGTGAGTGATCTGGTATATCGATAGGAGATTAGTTGATAATGAGGGCACACAAAGAACATCATGGAATGTGCCATCCCCCACATGAATAGACCCTCTCCCACACACCTCAACAAGAGTCATCACCCATCAAAATAGAAGGCATAGTACACAGCTCCAAAGATGCAAGTTCTTCCTTAGATGAGGCCATGTGGTGTGAAGCACCCGAATCAAGAACCCAAGTGGATGGTGAAGAAGCAACTGCAACAAGGGCCTTTCCCTTTCCTTTCCCCTTGCTATTTTTTTTGCCTTGTTAGACCCCTCATTAGAACTCTGTTTGATAGACTCAGGAACACCGATATTTTTCTTCTCAAGAATGTGTGCCAAGTGATCAATTTGTTTCTTCAGATATTTATGTTCATCATGACTGGGTCTTTTACAATAGGCACATTGGACCCTCTCTTTCTTAGGCTTGTCGCTCTTGGAAGATTGGGTCTCATTAGTTGCTTTTGAAGCAACTGGTATCTGATCCTTCTTCTCCTTGCTATTCTTTTGTTTCTTATCCTTACTATTGTTGTTACTACTTTGTCCTTTTTGTTCTTTTGTGCCTTGGTTGGAAGCCAAGGCATGTGACTTAGAGGACTTAAGAGTGCCCATCTAGATTAGTTTGTCCTATTCCTGAGTGAGATTGACAGCAAAATCATCTAAAGATGGCATGGTAAATTGAGTACCAAGTGCACCCTTAGTAGCATAGAAGGTAGAAACAAACACAGAATATTCTGAACTTAGCTTAGAGAGAATACTAAGAATCAGTTGTTCATCTTTCTTTTCAATTCCACATTGTAGCCTTAGTGATTTCAATTTAGTGAAGAAATCTTGGATTGTGTTGAAATTGCCTGGATTTAAACTAATTAGTTTATTTTCCAACATATGACCCCTCATTTAATCTTGTGTGCCAAAAAGTGTTTCTAGCTTTGTCTAAATTTCATTTGGTGTATTCAAAGACTCAATGTGAAAGAAAAAATTAAGAGAAATAGACAAACACAATGTTCCATATGCCTCATCACATTTGTTAAACCACTTAGGCTTATCTTCATCTTTAGTAGGTTCAGTTTCAAGTCCCATAGTTATCCTATTTAATCTAGCTTTCCTTAAGTGAATTGTCATGCGTGATTTCCACTCAAAGTAATTGTATGGAGTTAGGATGGGCACATTTATTTGATCCATGATGAAGAAATGTAGAGAAGAAATACCGAAAAGAAGAGAACCCAACCAAGACACCCCCCCCTTTCACTCAATCAAAGAACCCCCCAAGAAAATATGATTTGGCACTTTATATTAGTGCATTTACAACTTCCACTAGCAAGAAATACTAAGTGGTCTTGATTTCAATGCATTACAAAACCCTCACGAAGAACATATGTTGAAAATACAACTTTGGCACAATACTCAGAGAAATAAATAGCACCACTGTGATCTACTCAAAAAATCATGCACTTTTAAAAAAAGAATCGCCTCGATACGAGGTCGTATGTGAAAGTTATGATCCTTCGAAGTTCCCAAAACGAGAACTGTGTAGTGTCACAACTGAGAATCTGCAATTTTTGAAAACTCTCTACATCAAAATCAAAAAACATCTACACTAGTGCATAGATCACAAAAAAATAGCCAAAATAAAAAAAAATCGTGGGAAAAGGAGTCCGTATGAGCAAGAACGGAGCATTTGAAAACTACCTTCAAAACTGCAACTGCCAATGGAGAGGGGTCCTGCTATATCTTTTTGAGCGCGTTTCTACAAAATATATAGACTGCATACAAAAAAACATATTTAGATTGTTTTTCTATGCTACGAACAAAACCCATAAGGCATTTTTCTTGCTGATGTACAGAAGATGTTGATCTAGTGTAAATAGAATACCTTTAGCTACAAAAAATGACCCCAACAACCAAAAAATGACATGCAAAGGTTGAATCAGCTACCTAAAACAAGCAATGGCATGCTGAAACCTGCAATATTGATTGAAAACACCAAATATGCAAGCTGGTTGTCAGATTTGAGCTTGAAACCTTGGTTCTGTAACTGTGTATGACGATCTCTGATTCGGTGAAACGAAAGCCAAATCTGACTTTCTCAAGTCTCCTGGATGTGTTGGAACAACCAGAAATGCTGCCAATATAACCAGAAATGCTACAATCACCCAGATTTCATAAAACACATGTGCAAACCCCAGAGATTAAAAAAGTTTCCGTCAAACTTTTCTAATTCTCAAGATCATCCAAAGATGCAAGAGAAGAGCATACTGGGTTTTTCAAAAAACTGTAATAAGATTTATTAGCCTGCCTGAATCTCTCAAATATGGAAACTAAAATCTACCCTTGCACATAGAATAGCTCTGATAGTATGTTAGAATCTGAAAAGATTAATAACCCAGAAAACTAGTGCAAATGAATAAATATCCAAACTATGAATGCAAATGATGCAAAATTAAAATAGCAACATAGAGTCAGTCTCCAAGAGTGTAATGCAAATGCTAGAAGAAAAATAGCATTAAGAGGATGCAAAAGTAAAAGATACAAAATACAAGCCAGGTAGCATGCTTATATAGACTAGGGAGAGGGAGGAGGTGGCAACACCGACCAATGAGGAGCAACCATCTATCAGACTAAAGATAGCAAAGTATCTTCCCAAGATAGCTAATGGATGCTCACATATAGGAAGGTGACACCTCGCAACCACTCACCTAATAAGACATGCTTTATTAACCTAAGCGAGATTAATAAAAGTGTAGGAAAAACCTAGGAATATAGGTAAAAATAAATAACCCACTAGGAAATAAAAACCTACACTAACACTTTATTTATAGGGAGAGGCCTGGAGCAAAAATAGGAAATCTACAACTACTTTGACTTATTCTACAAAAGAGTCCTTTTTGACTTAGGACTTAATTTGTTCCACATGTAATTACATTTTGGAAAAATACATGTAGATATGTCCAGAACTAATTACAAATTACATATGCAAAAACTATGAAAAATAAACTAAGGCATGACTTCTGCTATCAACTGCCATTCCCATCTTTGAATCACTATGACTCAATATCAACCTGTCATCTTTAGCAAATGCATTTCTTGGTTTTGCTTCCATCTCATCTACAAGTTCAGGCTTCTAAAAGCATGCAGCAAAACCCAGGTCTTTTGATCCATTTACATCCACACACCTCTCATTTGCCCCATGAATAATGTGTGTGGTTTTAGAATCACCAACTACATCTTCCTTTCCATCATGGCATAGACACTTAGAACCAGATACCAATCCCAAAGGACCATTTTGGTAGAGTCAACATGTTCCATATGTTCCTCCTTTTGGTTATCACATTCTCTCTTTTCTGGTTCCAGAGAAGATTCATTCCCTACTTGCAACATGCAATCTAATTCTCATCCTTCAACCTCTACATCTTTCCCTCCACAATTGCCTTGATTTGTATGATCCACAATTTGTTGATTTGAAACAAAATGTGTGCTTTTGGCATCTGTAACCTAAGAAGGTGAATTATAACTACTCAATCTCAATGCAGAGGAGTCCACATCATTTAAACCCATAGGATGTGAATTTGAAACACTTTCAAGTATCCATGTTACTCTCAACTTGAAAATTTTCATTTTTTATCAAACACATTTCTCCAATCTGACAAATAAAATATTGGCAGCAATTAGAACCTATCTTGCTTTTGCAATTAAGAACCAAGGTAAAAACTGATTCAACAACTAATCACCCAGTAACATAGCTTCAATGCTATAAACACTTCCCCCAAACTAGTCACCAAAGACATGCTAATCATTCTAATTTCCCTTTCAATTAGCAAATATACCAAAAGACACCCTCCTCATCCAATCTGAAACCTGACATAGAGTGCACAGTAAAACCATTCAACCAAGAAATTCTTTTGTAGCAATGACTATTCTTTTCATCTTGAGTGTCATGATTTGTAACTTGGAGCTTGAAAAAGGGAACAAAAATTATGATTTGCTAAAATAAATCGTAAGACACATGTATTTGCTGCCAAAAACATAACGCTCACCAACCACAATTGTACAAAAACATTTCTACCTTTAAACTCTAGTAGATATGCTCAACCCAACTAGTGAACCTTATTGAATGCAACAAATGTAATATAATTGGGTAGATTCTGAAATGAACCACTAGTCCATACCACATTGCTGACCTCTCTAGAGAAAGTTCAAGTTGTAAATAATATTGTGATTAAGCAAATCATGACACCCATTGAACTAAAAAGAAAGGGATAGCACATTAAAGTGAAATCACGAGTGGTGCCAAATGATGAAATGGATGCCACTACAAGAGCAGCACATGAGGATTCATCATAGGACCCAAACAAATCTAAGCCCATACCAGTAATGTCTCCAACATTGTCACCAACATTGTCAGCTATAACCTTCGGGGATGGCATCCTGAATCTCTGCATATTGTTTGTAAGGGAAAGCATATAAATGTCCAACTGCTACTATTGCCATTTCTACACATAGTATGAAGTTCTGAACATCAGCAGCCTCTTCTGCACTTTTAGTAATTCTTGACTTAGCAGCTAGAAAAACTAGCACTCCAATGCCAAAGAATATGATACTGTGTAGATGATTGTCACATATAGGTAGCCTTGGTTTGTAGCAAAATTTTTATCCTTATACATTCCTTCTCGGCTTCCTTTGAATCTCAGAAACCACTTTGAAATGACTATATTTTCTCCCTTGTTGCTTGCAGCACGACCTGTGCATCATTAGGATCTTTCCCCAAAGCTAGCCAAACACAGTACGTTGGAGGGGCAACTCTTTCAAAAAGGTTTGAATCTCTTGATAGTGCAACAACTATTGATGCTTCTGGAGTCTTGCTTGTTGTAAGGTATTGCAAACCATATTCCTGAATCTTTTCTGCAACTTCCAAGATTGTTAGCCCATTACCTGCTTCCAAGGACAGGACATGAAAGGTAGCATACTTGATTGTTCCAGGCGTCAAGCGGTACCTGCATCTACATGAATGATTTAAGCCTTTACCTTGCATCATAGAAACAACACTTGCCGCCACTGCACCAATGGAGAGAAGTATGGCCCAGAACTGACCTAAATAACTTCAGAAGAATGGCATATCAACACTTCCAAACTTGAGTTTTTCTATCAAGAGAAGATGTGATCATACAACTTTCCTTTGGATGATATCTTACACTAGTTACCACTGATGCATGAGCGCTAAATGATGAAACAACTAAAGCCTCCACCAAATCCCAAAAAATAAAGGTGACCATCCTTAGACCCACCAACGATGTGGGCATTTGTGTTTGTCAGGCATCAATCCATTTTATATGACTTGCATACATGACCCTTGTATTCTTGAAGAAGCTCGCTAGTTGATCTGTCAAGAAGGAGAATTGTTGAATCCAGACAGCTGGCTAGAATGCAATTATTATCATTGGAAATTGAGATGTAATTAACTAATTGTCCCAAATGATCCACTATTTCCCATCTCATGCGAATATCAAATGTGCGCATAGTTCCATCTACACTTCTCACTATAATCTCAGTTTTTATTAAACAAACTTACCATCACATTGTCTGAAAATGTGTCTATTATCTGAATAGGCTCTATGCTGTGGGACCTACAATCCCATGACCTAAGTGTACAATCATAGCCCACTGATATTATTGTTGTAGAATACTCATTGAATTTTTCTGATTTGACATCATTGTTGTGGCCATGAAATTTTTGAATCACACGACCAGTTGATACGTCCCAAAAGAAAGTGTTTCTATCACCTCCACAAGAACATATCTTAGAATTATCTCAGGTAACATAGGCATCTCTAACATCTTTGGCATGAGCTTTGTAGGTTTTGATGAGAATACCAAGGTGGGGATTCCAGAGGCGAATGGTCCTATCTTTGCCGCAGCTCAAGCAGTAATTGTCATTAGAATTAAAGCAGATAGCCAACATTACCCCTTCATGTCCTTTCAGAACATTCATTTCCTTGCTTGGCAAACTACCATCCATTTTCCCTCACTATTACCATTTACCCCTACAAGCTTAGTTATACATCCATGTTATTACATTTATGTTTCAACTGCTTGTCATTTTCCTTTCGATGTTGCTATTGGTTTCATTTATGTCTGCCTCTGCTTCCGCCTCCATTGTTTTCCTACTTGATCTCACCTAAGCCATTCTGCAAGGAGTAAAACTTTTCAAGTGTTGAGGCAGTGATTAATAGCACCTTTACATATCATAAGATATTATATAATATGTATGGACGGTGAAAAACACCGCTTTTGCATTTTGATAAACCTTGAGGACTAATATGTATGGGCGATAAAATTTTCTGCCCTTACATTTTGATAATAAGTGGGAAACTTTATCATGCGTAGGCAGCAACATTTTCTGCCTATGCATGAGACAAATACAATCTTTATTGTGAGGTCAGATTTTTGTACCGCCCTTACAATAGGGGCAAACTTTTAGTAAAAAGAAAAATTGGTGAAAATCATCACCGACGCATCAAATTCTCGAACAAGGTTAATAGATTCAAACACCGATGATAGAGAAGAATGCAAATGGAAAGGCGGTGAAATTTTCTATCCTGACTAAGAAGCAACAAGGTTTTTACGAAATGAGGAGAACTACCCATAATCACAATGGAAAAGATAAGAAACCCTAATAGAGCAAAAGAAAAAGCTATGATTTTAAACTAATTTTAAAGGAAAAAAACAAAAATGAAAACATATAACAAACTAAAAACAATGAGACCCTAATGTGAAAACAAACCCATTTAAAACGTCAAAAACACCATGACTAAAATGCATTAATTACACGAATGAAGTAAACATCGTTTGGGCAGCAAAACTCATCACTTACGCATACACTTATGGGAATAACATGTAGGGGCATAAAAGTTTGCCACCTTTGTATTAAGAGAAGGACTCTAACATGCAGCAGTGGCAAAATTCACCGCTCCTGCATGCTAATAAAAATTTTCTAACTCTATAAAATTGAAACTTACAACTTGAACTATTTTGTAGATTTCGTCGAACATGACACAAGACATACCTCAGACAGACTCTCTGAGGCTAAGGGAAAGTGCACAAGAACAATTATGAGATTCTCATTTCACATGCTTAGAGTTGTGGGCTACAAAACAGACAAGTTTCATAGGGGTCATCCCGCAAAATGGAGTGCAGCTAATTTTGAGGATAACACTTGTGCATGAATCTCTCTCATACATGATGCATAAATTCCTCAACTGCTACACTTTTGTAATTTCCTTTTTTTTACTCCCAACAAATTTATGACACCTTGTGTGAATGTCCCATACACCACTTTGAATAGAACCTTCATTGATGATAAATTCACCAAGTTGTTGTACACAAACTCTACTTGCACCAACATAGACTTCCACAACCTAATAATTTCCCCTACCACACATCTAAGTATATTTCTAAGACTTTGATTAACAACCTATGTCTATCTATCCATTTGCAGATGATACATAGAGATATAATTGAGATTTGTACCTAATTTATTCTATAGGTTGTGTTAAAACTGGCTATGGAACTTCATGTCATGATCAGATATTATGCTCCATAGCAACCCATGCAACCAAAACATCTCCTTGAAGAATAAATCCACTATCCAGAATGTCTCATTCAACTACACACAAGGAATGAAGTGTTACATTTAGGAAAAAATACGACTATGAAGATAGAATCATTGCCCCTCTATGTGCATAGATCCAAGGAAAAAATATAGATAGTTCCTCCCACAATATATTTGGCATGCACAATGGCTTATAAAACCCAATGTTTTATGTAATTATCTTTGTTTTTGGTAGATGGTACCTCTTTCAATGAATATATGTACATCTTTGTTCAAACTTAGCTAGTGATACCTCTACTCCAACATGGATCATGTCTTTTCTAGACATGAAAATATCCTCCAAGTCCACCTTAATGTAACTCTCTAATGATATTCTCCCTCCTAGAACTCTACAATATGGACAGTTATTAACTCTTGAATAGGTATCCCTCATGCAAATTATTCCTCATACAAGACTATATCTCCCATCTAGGGTTCTACTAATGCATTCCATGTATCTGTAAAATATAGATTTTTGGTGTAGATATCCTTCATCACCTTCATGCCAACTAGTTTAACCATCATTACATACAATAATTCCTACCTCCTTTTTAAGGTATATATAAACTTGTTTGGAAAACTATAACTTAGAATCATATCCATGAAGTATGAGATGCTACATATTGGTGGAAATCCATCTACAATTCCTTCACAAATCACATCTATGAACTCCTCATGTAGGATCACAACTTGTCTCCTCTAAGTTGTGGCTCAATCTACTCCTATGTGGGATTGACTACTTGTGCATAGTAGTATTTCAAGTCTTCTATCTCCTTGATAAATTTTCATTTTGATAATAGCAACATCTTGGCCTTCTACATGAACTCTTCCTCATCCTTCATGGGAAGTAACTCAAAATTTTCCCATCCTTCTTGATGGTGAAGGTGTTCTTGTGCCCCTATGCACAATTCATCGATCATATTACCAAGGATTTCCTAGTAACACATGGTAGGCATACATCAAAATCACATCACACCATACCTTATTTGCATATCCTTCAAGGTAGAATGTAACTTAATGTTACTATGTCATCATGAGTTATTATCCCTTTTGTATCCATGAGATTGTATTGTGTGATTTGCATGACTATCTTCATCCCTAACTTATGCATAATCTTTATTGATACTAATGTGTTTGTGGTGCATCCATTAATGATTAGATTGCAACACTTTCCTCTAAACTTGCACTTAGTTAGAAGAAACTCTTTCTAAACCATGGTTCATCATCCTTTCATGCAAGTTTCAACAAAACAATGTTCATCATCAAGTTCTCCCTAGCCTCTAGGTTTGCACCTTCTACTCTAGCACTCAATGATCTTGCTTCTTTAGCCTACACAACATACACATGTTTATCTATGTGACCTTTTTTATAGTTCCATGCTTATCTATGCACAATGTAAAGAATTTAAAAAAACCATTTTTATAGTTCCATGTTTATCTATGCACAATGTAAAGAATTAAAAAAAACCATTTTTATAGTTCCAGGAAACAAATATCCGTTTCTGGAAAACCAAAACAGATATCCGTTTTGGGACCCACAAAATGGATATCCAAGCCAAAATGGATATTTTTAACATACCTATGAAAGTCAAAGTTGGGCAATTCGTGAATTTGGCTAAGTAAAGATGCAATTTTTTTTCCATTGCCACTATTTGGCCCGTGATGATCCTACACATACCCAGATAGTTGATAATTTTTGGGAGCGGTAGTGGATGGTCTTTGACCATCCACCTCATGCTAATTTTGAGGTTCCCTTTTATTTTTTGAAAAAAATATGGGTGGAGTTTGAGATGGGCTTAAAGCCCAATTATTTTGATATGAGATCATTTCAAGGTGTGGTTGGTGGAATGCCACAACATAGACCAGGGGTACATGTTGATCCAAATCGATGTTTGCCCCCTGCACCTATTGTCCCTTCTCCACCCTCTGTTCCTGTGCCCTTTCACCAGTGAACGATCGTCTCGGCACTCAAAGTGTTATCGTCACTCTCAGGAAACTTAACTGACCAAGCTACCCACTTGGTAGATGAAGTCAATCCTGGAGAGCCTGTAGAGCCTAGAGGAGCATCTGGTGTTGCTCCTAGCGCATCACAACCATTGACACCATTACGGTCCACATCGCATTTTTTCAGAATTGTAATCATCCATGTTTTGGTCCTACATCTGCTTCGGAGGAGTCCTTTTTGACTACATTATTCGCTCCTATGGGCTCGGTATGTATGCCACATTTAAAAAATTAAATTTAATACAAATTAATATAGACCCAATTATCAATTATCAATCTTCTTAATAAATTTTAAATATATTAAAAATGTTGATTGGTACAAATGACTCCATCCGCTGTTGCCACTTCATCATGGTTGGACCATTTAGTGTCAATGACAGTAGAGATGGGTAGACCTTCTACGGTCGAGGTACAAAAATTAGGACCTCTAGAGATTATTTAATTGGATATATCTATTTTAATAATATAGAATAATATGAAAATGTGATGAACCTTTTTTTAATTTAAAGCAGATGGGAGGTCCTGACACTTTTGTGTCAAACCAACCAAGTCATCCAGGACCAGTGGCACCATCATCTATGCAGAAGCTTGCTTCATATTCCATGGTTTGTATCTTAAAATTGTACATCTTTAGTTTAAATTTGAATTTCCAGTATAATTTCATGATTTTAAATTCTTCTTTAAAGTTGAATTTATATATACATACACACACACACACACACACATGCAAGATGAGATTAGTATAGGTGCATGCTCAATTAATCCTATCATTGATGAGCCTGCACAGATGCACGAGTCATCTCTCATATTTTAGGTCCTATAGTTAAATCCTATGTCATTTCAAAGTTTTTATATCATTCAACCTTGCATTTTGTATCTGTACTCTAGCCTAATTCATGTGTTTTATTGAAATATAGGAATTGGCGACACAAACATTTACTCTGCCAGAATCAATACCATCTATTGCACACGAGCATGACAGAAGAGATGATGAGCTCATTGTGGTATGCTTTGACATTTTCAAGTTTAGATTTAAAAATTTAATTTGATGGTTTGGTTTTAAATATTTGATTTAAATATAATTTGGATGCAGTTTTGACATTAAAATTGATTTGAAGCTTCTTTTTCTTGTACACAACATGAACCACCCTCTGATCACGTGGGACCAAAAGGTAGCTTAAAATGGATGATGATCAAATTTAGGGCACACATGTGTATTAGATTGTTTATTTGATGAGGATTTTATGACTATTTCAGTATTGACTGGACATATACTGTGACTATTTCACTATTTTTACATGGATTGTTATTATGTCAGTATTTATATCTCATAGACTATTTCATCTAGACTAGATTTTACTATTTATTGAATGTCCACTATATGCATCTATATTCAAACTTTAATTTCATATCTCATATTTAACACTTCAAATTATCATGTGTTTAATTGTAAAATTGCAAACTACTAATTCTAATTAGATAAGAGGAAAATTTCAATTGATTTAATTTATTAAACATTTATTAGATACAGACTAGGTTGGATATTTATACAAACTAGATATCATACAAGTGCATGTAATTACTAATAAATTTTTGGTATATCTCTATGCTTTAACTAGGTTGAATCTTTGTTTGCTTAATATGTTCTTGACATGTCAGGTTAGGAGTACTTTTCATAATTTATATTTGGACATTGTAGGGGCTTTAAAGAAAATGTATTGAAATAACTACCCTTTAAATTTACAAAATAAAATGAAAATTAACTTTGTCAATAAGATTATATCCCCTTCATTGAGCTCTCCTAATGAATAAATATTATATCAATTTAAAAAAATAAAAGATTCTTTATTTTGTCAAAAGATGCTTTGTTTTTGTCAAAAAGATGCTTTCTTTTTGTCAAAAGATGCTCTCTTTTACTTTCTAAAAAATAATACATTTTAAAAACCTTGCAAGTTTATTAGAAAAGTTGGGTTAAATGTGAGTTAAATATTTATAAAATTTATTAAAAATATTTAAATTTTTTATAGCAAGTTAGATTTGGAGAATGAACTTTCTTTTATTTTCTTAAACTTTACTTGAGTCTTTTTTGTTTTTTTGTTTTTTAACAAAAAGACTCAAGTAGAATTTAAGAAAATAAAAGAAATTCCATTTGTTTATTATAAAATAAAATAAATAATATATATTAATTTAGGTGTGTATATTTTAATATAAAAATATTAAGATAGAGTAATTGTGACTTTTTAAATTTTATTTATGTTCATTTATTTTGCAAATTTTTAATTTTTATTTATTTTTAGTCAATATTGTTGCACACAAAAAATAAAGAAGTATCAATTGCAAATATATTTATTTTTATATGTAGCCAATCTTTTAATTTTTATTTATTATTTGTGTATATATAATACAAAAATTGAAAAAATTAAAAATTTATCTTCATCTCCAATATAATACAAAAATTTGGTGGTAAAACTTTATATTTTAAATTTTTTGAATCTAAAACAAGAAAAAGACTTTATATTTTAAAATATTTTGAATCTACTTTAAAAAATATTTTATTTATTTTTAGTCAATATTGCTACACACAAAAAATAAAAATTAAAGAAGTATCAATTGCAAATTTATTTATTTTTATATGTAGTCAATCTTGCTTAATTTTTTAATTTTTATTTATTATTTGTCCCAACTGTTTTGATTTTATATATAATACAAAAATTGAAAAAATTAAAAATTCATCTTCATCTCCAATATAATACAAAAATTTGGCAGGTAAAAGTTTTTATTTTAAATTTTTTTGAATCTAAAACAAGAAAAAGACTAAAATTTAGTCAGTTAAAGTTTATTATTTAAAAAAATTTGAATCTAAAACAAAAAATATTCAAATCTAGTAAGAAAAATTTTAATTTAAAAAAATTGAATCTAAAACAAGAAAAGGCTCCATAAGTTATTTGCAGAAAATTATTGATTTTAAGAACTTCTGCAGTAAAATAATTATAGGTGATTTATTTAATGCTTGTGCACATAAGAGATTTTTGAAGTTTTTATACCTCTAGCAATCACTTGCTAAATTATGAATTAATATTGAGTATTATGTTTCTTTTTGCAGATTTTCTACAATGAATAATTCAAATACAAGTGTTGCTGAAAATGTTCCATGTTGTAGAGGGCGACGTAGAGCAAATGAATATGTTGATGTTCTACCACCAAAAGAAATTGTCTTACAATTTACTCAACCTGGAGGTAAGAGAGCTACAATGAGAGCTAAACGTGCTCAACGTCAAATTTTTGTAGATGAAAATATTTTAGAAAATAATGGATGCTAGCTACAATCATCTACCAATGATGTTCTTTCAAGATCTACAAATGAATGTGTTATTGTAACTGGTAGGAAACCTTTATCACCTATTTTGAAAGGTAATAATACTTCAACACAACCATCTCCTCAACAAGATTTTCTACAAAATCAAATAGAGATGCAAGAAAAATTGAGAAGATTAGAAATTGATAACAAGGCTCTTTCAGATGAAATAACAATATTGAAGGATTCAATTATAGAAAAGGATTTGCTCATAGCTCAAATGCAAGAAAGACTAAGCACATTTGGGTGTGTTTCTTCTCATCCCTTCACCTTTTCTTCAATTTTTCCGCAACAGAGTAACATGGATAATACAAATGTAGTAGAAAATCACTCAATCATTAATACAAATGTACCAGCAAGTAATTCATCCCAAGAAAATTTCAATATAGATAAAGACACAATATTTACAAAGATGCAAGAAAATTCTAGAAGCTTGAAAGCTGATAGTAATGCTGATGAAGAGAAAATTAGAAACTATAATGCAAAGCAAGTGGATTGTATAAGACAAGGTTCACAATATAAAAGGAAACAATTATTAGAGGTGAAAAAAGGGTCAAGATGGTATTATGAGAGATTGAAAGAGGGAAGAAATAAATTTAAAGAAGTTGGAAAATGGTATAGTGGAAAAGAAATTAAGGAAGTGAATGATGATGATATTCTTGCTGGAATTGGGCACTTTATTAGCAAGAATTATAAGGAAGAGTCTCAGGTTGAGGATGTACTTGATCATTTGAATGGAGTTATTGATAAAATTCGTTCCATTATTGTCACAGAAATTTGAAAGGACTTTTTACCTAGGAACATTGCTTCTGTTTTTGTCGAATCAAGTATGACTCATAAGACATCACAATGCCTAAAAAATATAGATAGATATAGTTTACTTAAAGGTGTGAGCCCAAAAGTTGTTTGTAATGAGATGAAGTTATGGGCTGAGGAAGCTAAAACATTGAATATGCACTGGGTTAGAACAGATTGTTTGGCCTTTGGGGTAAGAGTTATGAATGTAGCACCATATGCTACATTTATGGTTGAAACATATGAGAAGAAAAATGGGATATCGGTATCTGAAGTTTCTTTCAAATTAGGAATTGATTCTTGTGTGCATTATGACCGAGGTGGTCAAGTATGTGAGATTTTATTTGAGTTTCTAGAAGAGAACGGGTTGATGTCTTGTGTTAGCCTTGGAAAATTTGATGGAAAAGAAGAATACAAACAAGTTTTGTCACATGCAGCAGATCCTAAATTTTAAGATAATTTAATGAAGCAAATAATTGTTGTTTCCAATGAAGGCATTCTCACATCAGATGGTAGATGAGTTAAGGTTAATTTGTATGAGTGTCATGATTTGGTGGCAATTTGTAGTTTGATATGCAATAATGAAGTCTCAGTGATGGGGAATAATTTTTGTCCTTGGTGCACTTGTCAAAAGAGAGACATACACATGGTTTCCACAAAGCATTGTATTAAGGAAGGTGATACAATCCTTAGTATTTCAAAGCTATACTCAATGCCTCCCAAATTATTACTTGTAAGTCATTTTTAAATTGAGTCAATAATTGATATGTTAGTTGTTTAACAATATTTATCAATCTAATCTTGTGCGTTAATTTTAGGAAATGAACATTTATGAGGCATTTGATTACAACACACTATGGGAAGAGAAAATGGATTTATCCCTTACAGAAATTGATGCAAAATTATGTGGTGTTGATCTAAAAGTTGTGAAGAAGTGGTCAATGGATAGAAAGAATGAGTTCAAGGTACATTTTATTGTAATTAACTATTTTTTGATTTGTTTTCTAACTAAAGGTGTTATTTAAAATATACTAAATTCATTTCCAACCATTGTAGCTTACCCCTGGGTCAATGTCAAAGCTCGTATATTGTGCTCGTCATGCTGGAATTCGTACTATATTAAAGATGTTACAAGAAATACAAAGAGTGGCACAAGAACATGACAAGAAACATCCACCCAGTCCTAATGATAAATCAAAGTTCTCTCAAATATGGGAAGAGCTTGAAAAAATTGGCATTTCTTGTAAGCTTGGGAATGTAGTGACTCATAAAGGCTTAAAGTATCAGGATCTCAACTATGGACAATCAGATGGTTCAATTTCTGACAAGATCCTCTTCCACCATGAAGGAATTTTACAGGTGAGTTTTTTTTAACATTTATATATTGGTAACACCTAAATTGTTTTGTCTTTATTCTAGTTTTAATAAAAATCCATGAAGTCAATTTACAATTAAAAACTTACCTTATATATTGAACACTTATTTTGAATCTATATATCATTCCTCTTAATTTTTATATTGATGTTTGTTACAGGTTATTGAAGGTATCCCAAATGAAGAGTCTTACAATAAATTAGTAAGGATGTGGAAGACTTACAAAGAATTACACAAGTTACAGTTGCAAGCCTCTCGAGGACATGATCCATATCAATATGAGGAAAGGTAAAACTCTATTAAAATATGCATATATGTAATGCTTAATTACATTTGTGATCAATTTTTTTATCTTAAACAATTTTGGGTAATATAGTAATAATGCTTAAATCTTATCTTATTGTCAATGTAGGATTGGCCTCCTTTCAACAGAGTGGCATTGGTTGTGTTCAAGTTGCTTTGGAGATGAGATTATTCCATATATGCATGTTCAAGGAGCCCATGCTCTAGAAATGACAAAAGCTATATTTCCATGGATTATAGGACGGTTAAGGAATGAGGTTATGGAATGTAAGCATAGGGAAATGAAAAACTTGAATACAAACCAAGGAGGTGGCACAAAGCCTCCAATAATTGAAGGTCAAAGTTTGGTTGAGTAAAATGCATTTGAAAAAGATAGAATGTGTCTTGTTAATGAGATGAGGCCACAATTTTTCAAGCTTATTATAAGATCTCAGGGACACTTCGATAAAGCAAAGAGAAATAAAGTTCTACCCGCTCATGTTCGAAGAGATCTTCGTGTGGAGTATGAGAAGGCACCACAAAATGTTGATTTGCAAAAAGCAAGAGAGTTGGCTTCTTATTATGAGGATGTCACTCCTAAGCAAGTCAAGCAAATATTCACTTCATGGCACACTAGAAATAGGACAATAGCATATCCTCCTATGGTAAAGATGTTGTTTCATGATTATCTTAAATTTTTAAATGAAATAACTAATATAATTTTTCTGAAGTTGTTTTGTTATATTTTGTAGAATCAATATTTATCCAGGATTAGACCGATGAGTGAATATGCAAAAGATGCTTATTTAAGTTCACACCATTTTGGCAAATCTCGTGGCAAGGAAAAGCGTCAATTGGATCCATTGTTGAAAGTTCACAAAGAAATTGATATACAACATGATCTTGTTACAAATATGGAAATAGAATTAGATATGCAAATGGGCAATAGTGCTCAAAATTCATGCAAGAGAGCTCGTTGTGTCCAACCTTCAGAAGATATGATTGAAACAACAAAAGGGACATCCAATTCTCAAATAAGAAAGAGAAATACAAAGAAGAAGAATTTTCATAAAGTAGAAGACTCCAGACTTTATTCAAATTGGAGTGCATGAAGTTGAGAATAGTGTTAAGGCATACCTTAATATCATTAGTATATTGAGATATTGTAACTTCATATGTATTCTTGTTATACTATTGGTGTTATTGTCACTGTTGTTGTGATTAATTGTGTTGTTACACTAATGTTATACTACTTTCATGATATATTTATTGCTGTTATAGTGCTATCATAGTCTTAATTTTGATGTCATGTTACTCAATGTTAGTTAAACTTGTAGAAATTTGAGTATCTCGCTATGACTCTATATATATACATACATACAGACACATGGATAGTTGCTCTGTATTACTATTTATATGACTCTATAACCCTTGTGTATTTTATGGTTATATATATTTAGTTGGCAATGATGCTTCTGAGAGATTCCATGATATTCTATGTACCTATAGCTTGATTTCATAATTATATTACAATGTTTAATTAGACAATGGAAAGACTGCAATCCTATATGGGCTTTAATGGAGTTTGTAACAACTACAAGTTTAAAAGTGATTTTGGTCCAAGGGAATTCTCAATAGGTAATTGACCAACTAAAATGAAAGTGGGAATTGAAACATTAGAAGATGAGAGGCCTTGAGGAGTTTTGAAATGGAATTTGTGCATCTCATAAGACAATAAGATAAATGTCTAGACTTGATTGTCAATAAGAGAGCAGAGATATTGATAGCATACTTAAATATTCAAATTCAAGAATGCTGTTGTAAGGGAATTTCATGATAAAGGCATTGCCCCAATGCTACAGCCTTCTTCATTCATATGAATGTGACCTACATGTAAAGAGTGCCAAATGGACCTTTTATGCCCAAGAGAGATGGCTTCTTGTCAAGAACTTGTCATGGGCCAATGTAGATTCACTTGACACTTCGCAGTTGGATCCCAAAAACACATTAAGTACCAAAATTATTGGCCAAGCAAAAGACACAAGATCCTAAAGATGCTTAATGTATATGCCCAGCTTATGCAAACTACATAAATAGATAAACAATGAGAATGCACTTGTACAAACAGAGTCACTAAACTAGTTGATGGAAAAGTGAAGTGGGAAATTTTCAAAATTCATGTTTTGGTTGGAGTTGATTTATCAATGCCTTCTTCAGTCTTTCTTGAGTCATACAAACCGAAAGCCCACAAAAGGGGCACGTAGGAGAGAAAGGAGGATCCTTGTAGATGCATGCAATAATTTTTATTAATTGAAACCCCCTTTTCGTGCAACCTTAACTTAGAGTTCACCTTTGTAGCAGATGTGTTGATCTTCATGTAGTTGACTAGTGTTTCAAGTGAACCTTTTTGATTGGGGAGATAAAATTTCAACTATTTGTCTTCATGACTTGACTTGGTATAAAATTTCAACTATTTGTCTTCATGACTTGACTTGGTGTAACTCCCAATATGAACCATCTCTGTCAGTTGGTGATGGTGTTGGCTTGGAAACTTTGAGTTTACTTGCTCTATTTTCTTTGATGTTTGAATGAACCCTCTATTCTGGAGATGAAAATATTACCTTAGGACTAGTGAAAAGTTCATGAAAAATACAAACTGGGTTGGTGAGAAATTTAAAGGTTTTTTCTATCTTATTGTCTTCTAATTTTTGTACAAAAATCTCAAAAACCTAGATCGTATTTTTCAAGATATGATTGAAACATGTGACTGTTGTCCTTGGTGTGCAGGGCCTTCAAATGATTACTCTTTCTTCTTTCAAGGACTCCTTGCACCACTGTCCTCTTACTGATTAGGGTTCTTCATATCACTTTGGACTACTCCTCTATGAGTTTTCATGCCTTGTATCTTTGATGGAGAAACATCACTATCTCTTTATGCAATCTTCCTTGCCTTTGACCAACCCTAATCCTTGGATGAGCAAAGTTTGAAAACTGTTCTAAGACCTGCTCCCTCCACATAGTTTTGACTGTTCTTTCATTCCTTATGCTATTGCTCTTAGCTGTGACTATTTTGTAATCTCTGGAGATTGTACCTATCTCTACCAAACCCTCTGTATCCCTAATAGGAAATCTCTGCCTTGATAGACATGTCAAAACTTTTAAAACCCTCAACAACCTTCTACAAAACCCCTTATGACAATGATATCTCTATTCATTCTTATATGAGTTTTCACTGTCCTTTTGCAATATTTGAGCTGTCATTATTGACATTTTCTATGAATGCCTCTTACATGATGATTGTTGACTACTGCTCCACACATCTCTGTCAACTGCTGCATCACACATTTATGTGATGTTGCTTTGATTGTTGTCTCATCTTATTGTTTGTTGCTCTCATGAATGCTGATTCTTTTGCTAGTGACTATTGTCACCTTGTCTAGATCACTATACTCCTTGTGACCTGCATGTGGACTGCTCCAACTACCTTAAAAATAATGACATACCTGCAAACTCCATGCTCTATGGTTGCTTGTTCTCATGACCTTGATCCTATTCAAGTTTTCTTGACACTTATCTATGTGCCTTCTTTTTAGAACTGTTCTTTGCTATTGTGATTGTTCTAAATAGTCATAGGACTATTCCTTAAAGCCTGTGATAGTCCATTCATATCATGATTGTTCCTTTCATTGTCCTCTGATGTTGATGATGGTTTCCTAATTTAGGACTACTCCAAAACAGTCATAGGACTTGTTGTGACCAAATCACACATCGCCCCATTGCAAATGGGGACCCCCCTTTTTTTGTGAATTCCAATGCTTTGCTAAGTTCAAGATGATGTCCTTTGCATGATGAAGTCAGTGGTGTTTGAGTCTTAGAGCCCCTTGATGACCTGATCCTGATGTTTGAGACCCTGAAAAATGACTAAGTCTGGTATCCTGATCCTGAAGACCCTGAAAATGACTAAGTCTGAAATCTGGTGGATCTGAGACCTATCTCAAACATCCTGAAAGGTATATTGAAAAATATTTAAAGTATAAGAAATTCAATCTCTAAACTTATACTTAAATATATTTTTCAATATACCTTACCTTGGGCGCTGTCAATTCTGGGCGCGAAATTGCTCTAGGATTACCTCAAAATTCTGCCTAGAACTTAGGGTGCCTTTCATCATCTGGACAAACTCACATCAGCACCTAGAGGACAATCAACCTTCAATCTCTCCAACATAGGGCACCTTGATTCAAATTGACATCAAAGACCTTCAATGATCCAAGAATTTGACGAAGGAGTAATCTAGGAACTTAGGCGCTCATCACAGGTCCAAATGATCATCAATTTGCGCCTTCAATTGATGTTAGGTGCCCAGTCCTTGTTGCTCCTCTTCACTATGGTGCCTTAAGCAATGGAGTGGGTGAATAAACTCAAAATGAGCACCTTGGGAAAATGATGGCTAAGTCACTTACAAGTTTGAACGCGTAAAGGTGAATATGTTGAAATTTTGAGCATTTTGAGTCTAGGTGCCCTATGGTGTCTAAGCAACCTCCAGAGAAAGTCTTAGGTGCAAGTGAATTTAGGCGCCTTGATGTGAAATGAGGTTTATATCGCCTTGAGGTCATGTGTTTTGGGCGCCTTTAAGGAGGGAGTTATTGTGACTTCCAAAGTTGATTCAATATGATACATTAAGCCCAATAAGATTAGGTGCCTAAGCTTATAAGGAGTTTGAACACTCAAAATTGCACCCCGATGTGGATGAAGTTTAGATAGATGAGTTAGATGGCACCCTTTACCTTCAAAGTAGTTTGATTTTGGCACCTTGGGAAAGATTGTATCAAAACCTTTTGATTTTGGCGCCTAGATTTAAATTAGTGTTGCTTTTGCCATTTTGGCGCCTTAGCATGAAGAGATGTTCAAACTAACCCAAAGTTGCGCCTTAGCATGAGAGAGCATGATGTGTTTAAACTAACCCCTATCATGATGTTTGAGATCCTAAAAATGACTAAGTCTGGTAGCCTAAAATCTTGAAACACTAAAAAATTGACTAAGTCTAAAATCTGGTGGATCCTCCAAATTCTATAATCTAGGCGCGAATTTGTTCAGTGAGGTTAGGCGCATTCTCTCACTTGCAGACACCCACATGAGCGCCTTAGGTTGAGCTTCAAAGTGTGCCTAGAGGAAGATCAACTTCCAAATGCTCCAAGATAGGGTGCCTTGATTGAAATTGGCATAAGAGACCTTAAACATCCAAATTTGGGACAAAGGAATGATTGAAGAGTTTAGGCGCCCATTGCATGTTCAGAAGATCATAACAATTGCGCCTTAGGTTGAAGGACATGAGTTTAGGTGTCTTGATGTGAGGATGGAGTTTAAGACAGTAATAGATTGCGCCTAAGGGTAGAATAATCTCACAAGGGTATATCAAGTGTTGGAGAGCCTTAAGGATGTCAAGATTGAGCTACATGAGTTTAGGCGCCTAGATTTAGGAGAAGGAAAGCACCATTGAATGAGCACCTAGTGTTAGAAGTTTTCTAAATAGCTAAAATCTTGTATGAAGAGTTTAGGCACCCTATCTTACCTTCCCAAATCACTTTAGCGCCTTAAGATCAAAATGTTGGTGTATCTTTAAATCAGCGCCTAGCCTTGTAGAGGTGAAAATCAAGTTTAAATTGGCGCCTTGAGGGGAGTCTCTCAGTTCACACCTAGAAGTAGGTGCCTTGATAAGGGAGATCATTTTTAAACATTACTATTGCAGTTGTTAGAAATCGTTTGAAATAATGAATGTGGGACTAATTTGTGTTAGGCGCACTTTGTTCCTATTTTTGCCTATATTTGCGCCTAAGTTTGAAGTGGCATTATTACATGTTTAAAGTTGTTTTTTCTTAAGAAGTTATTGATATATCATTTACCTTGTCTTGTAGGAGCATTAACAAGGCTAAGGAGTTATCCAAGGAATCACCTTCAAGCGAGGAGTAAGGAGCATCATGCTAGCCGCCTTTGAAGATTATCAAGTTGCATCATTGAAGGAAGGGGTGTTGGTGAAGCTAAGGAGTCATCAAGGACAAGTACCTGAGAAGCCTTCAAGTTGCAGGGGGATCACACCTCAAGTCTCCTACATCAATGACATCATGTTGGATCACATTAAGTTCAAGTGTATTACTTCAAGGCATCTATCCATTCAAGCTCTCCGAGGAATATCTTGCAAGTGTACTTCATCAAGGATAATCACGTTCGAAACATTCATCCATTCAAGCTTCAAGTCAAGGTTCGTCAAGCTTCAAAGTTTCTTCTAGAGGTTATCAACATCTACTTCACATCCAAGGAAGGTGTTATCATCTACACTCAAAGAAGGTCACTTCAAAGGCCATCAATGAAGGATCACTTCATCAAGTTTTCTACATCAAGCAAAGATATTCATCCATCATACTTCAAGCTCCATTCAACCTTCAAGTCCAAGAGATTCTCCTACTCTTCATGAATGAAGATTATCATACATTCTACTTCAAGTCATCATATCTCTACTACTCCACTCTTTAAGAAGAAACATCAAAGAAGATCATCATATCAACTTACCTGCAAGAAGAAGAAACATTACAAAGTCAATCAAATGAGCTACAAGTATCATACATCCAGTTGCAAGGAGATGTACAAGGCAAAGATCAAGAAGATGTATTCCTAAACATACAAGTTCTAGCAATCACATTGAATACATCACATAAAGGTGATACAATTTTCAAAGTATGCTGAGTTGGCATCTATGTGGCGAGAACACATCATTCAATTTTGATTAACCGCATTATTTAATGCATTAAATGTATCATTTAATAAAAGAAGTCAAAGGGATTCCTATGTGGAGGAATATTTTAAATGCTTTCGCCTTACCTTATCACATTGGAAAACGTGCCTTCATTGCCTCCCTCTTTTATGCTAAAAATAGCAATTTGTTGTAACTACCTGTGAGGTGGCATGATCTAGACCCTTGGCTATTGAATTAATCTCAGCCATTCATTGTATTCTGGGCACTATATAAAGGCCTTGTTGCCTCATTTGTAAGATATAGAAATTAGATTGTAGGCAAGTAGGAGTAGAATAGGAGACTCTCAAAATTCTCTGAGAGGACTTGAAATTGTTGTAAATATTTCTCAAGGTTAATGCAAAAGACATTGGAAGTTTATTTGGTGTTCAAGTGTTATCTTGTGAAATAACTTGGTTTCTTGTACTTCAATGGAATGGAGATGATGTTTCAAGTAGATTAGAAGTTCTTTGTTGTAATGTTTGTTGTATTGGATATTTGATCAACTCCTAGCTCATGCTTTTAACATTCATCACTGATGAAGTGTTGTGTAAAGCTAGTCTGAGCTTATTTGCTTAAGTTCGATTGTGGATGCTTGTTTGAGCTGCGCCATCTTATGGGTGCTCATATGAACCTTCATGATTTGAAAACCATTCACATACCTTAGGAGATTGCACCAATTTCATGTAGTTGTAGGCATCCTTGGCGAAGTGAAGTTAAGTTTGATTCAGGAGTTAGTCTATTCAATACAACATCATTGCTTCATTGACCTTAGATTAACTTTCTGAACCCTTAACCTTTTTTCATTTTATTTATCATTGAGACCCTGAATACATCATCCACACTGAAAGGAGGAATAAGCTAAATAAGTATGAAGAAGAGTCTGCGTAAATCCCTTTGTGATTATTAGTAAGATCACATGTAATCACTGAGTTAACCCATCAGGAATCATAAAAAGGAACCTTAGAGTTACTTCACTGGATCACATAGTTCAGCCTTTGAAGAGCTTTATTCAAGAGAGAGTGGGATACTCTAGTGTTTTACTCTATTGTTGACTTGTCCAAAAATAATCATCAACAAGACTGTTCCCTTGATGACAGTCGTGTAGGCTACCTCTTTTTGTGTAGGATCTCTACATGAACTTTCTATGGTTCACACATGATTTGTGAATATTGGAAGAACTTCCTTTGACTGGACAATAGAGTCTGAGTTTCCTTAAAAATCTTTAACACTAGCATTTGCATGTTGTCTGTGTCTCTATCTTCCTTGGATGGAACACACGAATAAGGAAGAAATAGATGGCAGAAGCATAAGCATATTTAGTCATTAATGAGCATGCACAATATGGCCAACTTTAGAAACACATGTTTTAGAAGCTACTTCATCATACTTACTTCTTCCCTTAACTGTTCCATAAATGTGTCAACATTTACAACATCCTCTAGTTCAATAAATTTGAGTTGTAAATGAAAACCTTGAAGAAAAATTTTTAGTAATTCATTGAGTTTGCCAAATATTCCTGTGACAACACTGCAATTTCCTTACATCTTTTAGGTGCGAGTCTTAGTTCATTAAGAGTGTCTATTTAAGAATTGTCATCCTTGACATTATTGCTAATGCAACAGTCATTCTCATTCTCCATTGATCATGTGACCTTTTTCTAGAGCATGAAATGTCTAAAATAAAAAAGGCAAAGAGAGAAGTAAGTTCATATCACATATGTTAAACATAAGAGT
Organism: Cunninghamia lanceolata; assembly: GCA_027924645.1. Taxonomy (NCBI): domain Eukaryota; kingdom Viridiplantae; phylum Streptophyta; class Pinopsida; order Cupressales; family Cupressaceae; genus Cunninghamia; species Cunninghamia lanceolata. The sequence goes on from BSBN01000828.1 coordinate 6,843,160, forward strand.
GAGACTATTTATTCTTTATAGCATCAATTCTATATCTCAAAATGGTGGAAATGAAGGTGCCCAAATTGTTTTGGTTCTTGGAAATTAGGTCGTGAAGAGAAGTTAAGTTAGTTTGGTGAAGTTACTTCTCATATTATTAGCCTCTTAGCTTCAAGAAATGATGCCAAAACAAATATCTAAATGATGCATGTGTGGCAGAACAAGCTCAACTCATGAATCTTCAGCACCATTTACCCAACAAACCTAAGGATTATGTTTCCAGTTGTTTCATGTTTTGTGCCTTTTGGGAGGTTTATCCAGGGTCATTGGTGCAGCTTCAAACTTCTCTGTGGTCCTTGATGGTGTTACAGATTAAATTAGCCACTAAACCAACATTCTCCAAGGGTAGATAAATCATTTTCAGAACAGGATCAAGGACATACAATCATCTTCAAGAGGAGAGAAATTGGGCTAGAACGGGGCATTTTTCATGATCTCATTATTGTCCTTCTTCTTGCATACTTGACTGGAGAGCTGACAGGATTTACAGTATGGGAAATTATTGAGGTTTTTGTCTGGAGCTGGATGGTTTTAGGCTTCTATTGATCAGCATATGGTGTTCTGTCTTTTGCTGGGTCAGTTTTACAAGTGTTTGATCTTCAATTGGGATGATGGGCAGTGTTTGGTCTACAGTGGAACTGCTGAGGTTGGAGATTGGGTTCTAGAATAGGGCAGCAACATGTCTGAGAGCTTGTGGTGCATGTAAGGAACATTGCCCATGCTATGCCATCATGAACACTTGGCAACAAATATAGTTGTGTCTCTACTTCAGCCACTGGTCCTCTTTGTTTATGGCTATGTTTAATGTTGGCTGATGTATCTGTTTCTTATAGCCATTGTATTTGTAGTGTTGTCTATACTTATTTGGTCTCTGTGGTATGCTTTGTTGACTATTGATTGATCAATGGCTATTTATCAGTCCCATGTGGACTATTTTATTATTTGTAATTTGCATTCAATCCAATACAAAAAAAAAAATGTGTGTTATAATGCAAGACAATTTTGTTGTGGACATGGTGAGCATTAGTCCTTATCTTAGCAATATTTATTTTGTTTTTTAAGTTGACAATACTGAAAATGTATGTTTAATCAGTCAAACTAGTGTTTATACTATCCTTGTATTATTTCATCTTCAGCTTGTTATTGAGTTCATTGTTGATTCAATTTTTTAAATTTTTTCTTTAAACTTCATAGGGGTATAAGATTTAATACTATGTATATTATTGATTAGGTTGTCATCTTCTCTATTCCAGTATTTACTCCAAGATTCATTATCTCTATTCTATCTTTTCTTGAATCGATGGTGGTTGCTACTCATATTAAAAGCAATAAAAGGGAGTCTTTTGTTACTCAAATTAAAGGCTATTTAATAGGTTCATCCTATCTAGCATTCCAAGTTGGTGCCTGATATCCCCTTGTGGGAACAAAGGGACTTCATTACTCTATCTTCTACATATTGTTCAAATTTTATACCCCTTGGATTTTGACCTCATGTTGGAATAGAGGAGTATCGAGTTATGACATTCATTCTCAGTAATTCTGTTTGTCAGTCTATAGAAAGTCTATGGGTGCATGTGTGACTAAATAATGAGGAAATAGAGTGCCTTGCTAAAGACACTGGGTTGATCTATAGGCTAAGGACCTATGTCTTGGGGTACAACGATATGATTTCATTCTCATTAATTCTCAGTTTGAATCTATAGCAACTTTGCAAGTGTGTGCGTGTGAAAAAATAACAAAGAAGTTGAGTCACTTGTTGGAGAAACCCCTATTTTATGTCTTGGTCAAGAACCCATATCTGCAGTATTAAGTTATGAGCTCCATTTGAGTATAAAAAAAATAGGATAGAATAGGATTGAGGGATCTAAATAAAATCTGAAGTTCAAAGAGAACTGGATTCCTCAATGTTATCCTAGAAGAGGCTCCCATATTGATATTACATAACTGTTGGATGTTCATCTACACTATGGAAAATCCTGAAACTGTGAAAGGCCGGTGATTCACTAGTAGGCAGACCAACCATGATGACCATAGTTCCAAGTTGAACCAACTAAATGATTTTTTACTACAACTTGAATATTTGTTGTTGGACCTAGAATTTATGTGGCTGCTGGCACCAGATTTGTGCTGTAATGGATATTCTTTCTATGTATTTAGATTGTACTAATTCCAATTACTAGATTCATTGAGCCCAGTACTATTATAAAATTTTACTGCTTGTGTCAGGATTAGGTCATTTGTATGCCTACTGCCTTCCCTGGATGTGGCAATTGGTTCTTGCATTTCATGGTTTCCATACAAAATATAATATTTCAGTATGGATCGAATGCCATGATAAAAAAATTCAACATACTAGTGATGCAAAAAATTCCAAAGAGAACAACTTTCAAATTGTTTAAGATTTCACAGAAGGCCTATAAAAAAAATTAGTCCATTGTTATGCAGATTGGGTATTGGGGCTAACCAAAAAATATGCTTAATGGATTTAGGACTGTCACAAATGATAATCTTAGAAACTGCAATTTCATTGTTCAAGCCTCAGCTCATAGGTATGACAGATGTCATGGATTAGGCATCCTTTGGACAATGTCTTAAGAAAGGTTTTGCCAATGTTCCTATGTTACACCAATAGCAAATCAAGGGTTGATAATGAACTTGTGCCAAGCTCCTAAATTCTTTCTACAATACCTCTGTCTATATTGTAAACCTTGAAGTCTAATTTGTAGCCACATCTTATAATTACAAAGTTGAAAATAATACAAATCCTTCATTTGTTTTGATCCCCTTTTCTGTAGAAGTTTAAGCAGAAAACCATGGGGCTGTTGGCAAAGGGAAAAGCCTAATTCTAAATTGTTCCCTTTAAATTGATCTAGGAACCTGGGGTGATGAGATGGCTAAGAGAATTTAAAGAAGATCAATAATTGGGAGGGTTTGGAAGTAGCGGTCATCAACCAAGAATTTTTAAGAGGTCAAGCAGCTTGACAGTCATACAAAGATTGTTGTGTGAGCAGTCCTATGACTGTGGAAGTAGTCACATACACATACAGAGATGGTAGTGGAGACTATGAGGATTGTGTGTTAGAGGAGTTTCTACCAACAGACAACATGATATGTTGGTCAAAGGCAATAAAAGAGATTCACTGCATAGGAGATAAGAAGAGACAAAGATTTATCAATGCGAAAACTTAGATGTCTACTAGGTCTTTGAAAGGCTTGTCCAATCTGAGTGTCCAGAGGATTGTCACAGAGATTAAGACAACTGTTATAGTATTTTAGGGTCTATAAATAGTCTTATGTGGTCATAATCAAAGCATTCCATTAGTTAACATTCCATAGCCTAAGTAGTCATTTTTTAGATCAAACATTTCAAAACATGTACATGCTCTTTGGTTTGTCACAAATTTTAGCACCATATCCAACAAACATAAATTTTGAAACTCTAAAGAAGCACCGACTGCTACTTAATCTTAAGAATTATGAATTTGGAAGGCAATCATTAGTATCTTTAGGCTATATGGTTGGAGTAGAAGAATTAAGGATTGACCTAAATAAGGACGAAGCTATTCCTAAGTGGCCAAAGCCTTCCACTGTTAGAAACAAGAAGTTGTGTAGGTTCTGTCCAATATTTACAAAAGTTATAGTTAGTTTCTCTACAATCACAAACCATTGTTATGTGATTTCAGTGAGTATCAAGTGTTTGATTTGGGGTAAAAATAAATATGATTATTTTGACAAATTAACAAAAAAAAGTGATCCTTGATCTATTGTCAGCTTTACCTATCTTGTAGCAACCATTTTAGATTGAAAAAATGCAACCAAATATTCAATGAGGAAGGAGGAAGAATGGTTAAGACTGTTACTCAATGATGTCAGCAAGAAAATGAGGTTGGATGCAAGTCACCGGTCACTTTGAAGGAAAAGATACCCCTAAGTAACCATAGCTAATCTAGAGGACACCTAGTGAGGGGAATTTACCAATTTTGAAAAAGGTAGAATATGGTAGATTTAACCAAAATTCTATATTAAATAGCACAAAAGAGTGGAACTGTGGTTGAACAAAAATGCAAAAGAACATGCCACATTCTTGAATATTTGATCCAAATCAAAGTCAATTTATACATTGTCCACCTTGTAGACATAGATTTAGGATTTATTGTTGTTATACTATTGTTGCTGCTATCATTGTTGTCATAATTAATTTTATTACTGTTACACTAATGTTACATTACTATCATGATATATTTATTGTTGTTATACTGCTATCCTTGTCTTAATTTTGAAGTCATGTTACTCAATGTTAGTTAAACTTGTAGAAATTTGAGTATTTAGAGACAACCCACATAAGAGCCAAAACTTCAACATGCCAAAACCTCACCCAAGTTGGACAAGTGAAATTGGACTACCGTCATGTTTGTGTGAAGGTGAACATAAGAAAACAACATTCATAAAAAGGAAGAATTGTATGAGCAACTAGTACTGCCATTTGTGTTAACTTAAGTCAAGTTTATATAACATTGTGCAAATAGCAAAAGTCTTATGTATTAATAATGTAGTATATTGCAAAGGACCAATCTAGCTGTAAACTAGTCTGAAAAGAGTATCCACTATTATTTTAAAAAAAAAACTTATATTTACAAATGTGGGGCACCAGTTCTTATGCCTTTTCCATAACAATCATGCACAGGATCCCATTGGTGCACATCTCATGAAAAATAAACAAAAACTCAAGGTTGCAAGCTTTTATGCAAGTAGCGAAATTTAAATGTTGGTCCCACACGCTATTTGCCAGCAGGTTGAGTCTGGTGAATTGAACCCGAAATTGGTTGAAATCTATCTAGAAATGTTTCCCATGTGTAAAAAATAGCTTCTTTCAAATTCTCATAGCCTTGAATAGAAAACTCTAATGAGTTATTCCTACCAACAATCCTAGGCAGAATAGAATGCATTGCAATTACTTCAAAAGTGACCATAAAGCTTTCATCTAAACATGGAATTTCTACATATGTTTCAGAACGTATGATGTTCCTACACATAAGATGATTATAAACTTTATTTGATATGAGTTGAATGTTGTGGCGATGCATACGATGAGGCTGCAAAATACGGAGATACGAAGGCAATGCATTGTGTGAACCATATTCTGTAGATGCAGCCAATCTAGTTGTCACCACTTCCTCCTCACCTTGTATTGCAAGAAGCTGAAAAGTAGTGCAGTTTCCATTCTTCATACTAATGAAACGACAAAAAAATGACTCCCCATATCGAGTATGAGAAGCCCATCTTTTTATAGACTTCTCCATAAAAAGAACATCCACAACACCTGCAACAACAACAACAACCATAAACAAACATTTAGAAACAAAACATAAGTTTTATATATTACTTTAAATAATAAATTAACAAAACTTTTTTACCATCAACAATTCCAGATGGAATTAACAAATCTTGTTGTGTATAAAAGACCTCACGTGGATGCAAATTAACACCTTGGAGAATTTGGTGACCTCTACCAACAACATCCACATGACTTTCAAAGATTCGTACCCAACAAAATGTTTCAGCAGTATGTACATCTACTAAACAATCCAACACTTCCACTGGATATGTGACTCTTAGTGACTCATCTTTATCCATGCCAGGAAGGTTATCATAATAAATCCGAACATACATACCTGGTTTGATTATAAAATCAAATGGATATGAGCTATGTACCAATAAACAATCTAAATGAATGAATTCCTTTCCATCAATCTTCACAAAAGGGCCTATTTTTGACAAGGGCGGAACATCTGAATTAGATCCCAAATAATACCCTCTCTTGATGACTCCAATGGTAACTATTTTATGATGGTAATCACAACCAATACCATCAAAATAATGTGATTTTATTACATTTAATGAAGGATGGTGCAACATAATCTTTCCATCTTCATTTGCATGCACCATATACACAGGCAAAATATTTTCATACCTATTTGTCAAAGTATCATTGGAACCAAGCATATACAAATTAGGATCATCATCACAAGGGTCTAAGCAAGACAACTCTATGTCTCTTGTGTGTGACTCATCAATAACTTTGCACAAAACTATATTCTTAGAACCATTTTCTTCTTTAACCATTGCAACAGTATCAAATGATGGAACTTTACCAAGTTGACATGTTGTGTAGTTGACCGGTTTCAAAGTTGGTAAGGCATAGGTTTGTCATTAGAAGCAGTTTCAGATACAACCCCACAAGTTGATACATTCTCATTAATGTATCCTTTCGCAATTGTTCTTGTTGATTTTGATTTCTTAGGTTGTTTCTGAGGTACCATATTCTTTTTCTGTCTTTGTGACTTAGTCAAATTTTTATCTGTAAGCCGCATTACTTCTTCCCAAATCTCTACTGGCAATGGTCGAGGCAATGGGCCAGGCCATTGAATATCCAATGGTAAATTATTGTGTTCAGGTTCTACTTGTTGGGATTTTTGGCTATCCATTGATGAAATGATGACTCCTACATGCATAAAATAAAATAGATTAAATATTTGGGTAATATATGCAAACTTTTTGAAAGAATCAAAATTGTAAAATAACAAATATATAATATTATATCAAATGGGCCAATCAAGGTTTTCAAATGCTAATTTTTTTCTTTCTAATTAATTCAATAAAAAAATCTACAAAGAGCAGCCTAATTTTTTTCTTTCTAATTAATTCAATAAAAAATGTACAAAGACCAGCGATCTCCAAAGAGCAGCCATTGTGAACAAGCTCAAGTATATGCAATTTTTGTCCAAATGCCCAATGTTAATTTGAATGGAAGTATGGTACTTTGATTTTATCAACTGATTTGTTGCATACCATTTTTGGGGATGCAAAGATCAACATTATGCCCTCTTTTGTTTTGCATGATGCTAAATTATCCAAACCCAACATTTGTAATATGTTTTAATATGGGTTTTGCTTGAAAAAACTCCAGGTGCAAATGCATGATTTGTTTTAACTTTGAAAAAACCAAATAAATAAAAATTAAGAACAGATTTTAAAAAAAACTTAATGTTGTACCTGCAAATTTTTTTTAAAAAATTGAGATTCACATGATGCAAATTTTTGAGTATAAGTTTTTCTTGAGAAAACTCCATAACCATGTTAATACAAAAAAAAATCTCTCAGATTTGAACATCATCCTAGAATCAGATCAATGAACAAAATAAATAAAAACTAAGAAAAAAATTTAAAAAATATATATCTTAAGTTGCAAAATTTTAAAAGAATTTGAAGTATTGATTCAAAGTTGCATGTAATTTTGTGTTAAAAAACTCAAATAAAAATTTCATTCAAAATAAAAATACAAAATTTTAGAAATCTTTATTTCTATAAGTCAATTTTAAAAAATCCAATTCACAATAAAAATAAAAAATTTAGAAACATTTATTTCGATAAATCAACTTAAAAACAAAAAAAAAACTCAATTTAAAAAAAAAAAAATAGAAACTTTTATTTTATATAACTCAACTTAAAAAACAAAAAAAAAAATAGAAACTTTTATTTTATATAACTCAACTTAAAAAAACAAATTAACTTGGGTTAGCTTTTCTATATATATATATATAGAGAGAGAGAGAGAGAGAGAGAGAGAACATGTGCACATTTTAATGAAATATATATATTTTTAACTTATTTAAAATTTTAATTTAATTTTTCCAAATAGGAGAAATTTTGGGGTTGGAATAACCTTATTGAGCTAGAATGAATATAAATAATTGGAAAGTCTATGAAGGCAATTGATCATTGGCACTAAATCTTAAAAATATTTATTTGTTGAAAGTTATGTTATTCTATTAATTTCTATGGTTCTGTTTGGATTTACATGAGTCAAATGTTAGGACTTGTTAAATTATAATTGAGTTAAATCTTTAGGCAAATTTTATTGATTAGATTTGTCAAGAGTAACCATGTTTAATCAATTTATTTAATCTATTAAACATTTCATAGATTTGCCTTGGACGGGCCATGGTCCAGTCAGCGGACTAGATTTCCTAAGTGCTTTGGGATTGAGGCTTATATGGAATGCTGGAGTGCCACCCCCCCCCCTTGTCGATAAGTGGATGGTCAGGAGGACAGGTTGGCAAACCATTAGATATACGGACATCAGGACTAGGGGCTATTTGGCGGTTAGGCATAGCTTGATAATAAGGATGCCGCATGGTCCGTTGGCAGGATTACGGAGGACTGATTGGATGGTTTTGCAGATGGGTAATTATATTTGGTTAATGGTCATGACTAGTGACGTCTACTATCACATGAGGTGGCGGTCGAGTTCTCTCCCCAAGGAGATATTTTTGAGTGGCAAGGATGCGACATACCACCTCATTAATTACACTGTAATTATTACTTCCTTGCCGTGGCTTTCACATTTTAATGGGTTGCTTGCTATTTTCGATACTACCTGTTTCAATTTTAGCTACCTTAACAATTCCAAACTCAGTTGCCTCTGCAAATTTCAAACTGTCACGATGGGCAGAGATATTGTCAAGTTTGAACCCAATTCGGTGGAGGAATTCAAACAGGACCCTATAGTGTGGCATATCATTCAAGAAGGGCAGGTGGTTTCTTTTTTGGAAGGGATGGTTGGCCACGATGAGAACCTTTCGTGCCAGTTCACGGATACTTGGGACGATGAAACCAGAGAAGTCAAGATTGGGGGCATTCGTTTCCAGGTGTCTGAGGAATTGATTGGGCAGGCTACGGGGCTTCCTATTAGAGAAACATTCAAGATGCAGTAGGGTGCTCGACCCTGAACATATGGCTCTCTTCTTCAGAAAGGGGGATGTGGCCGTGAAGTTGCATGGTGGGTTTGAGAGAGAAAAGCTGCCGGAGCCATGGGGCCATATCTGCTTAATGATTATGAAGTTCTTCATGCTGGAAGGGAGATTCAAGGTTTTTTACCACTACCACTTTGCTCTCCTTAACCACTTTAGAAATAAAATGGAAATTAGTTTTCCTTTTTTTTTCTGCTTTCTTCCCTGGATAACTCTATCAAGTTAGTTAGAGAGCTTAGGGCTAAAAATGCTAGCCACCCACTTATTCCCATTCATCAGGGCCTCATTCTGAGACTATACCAGTTCCACCTTGCCCTGTGCCCCTCGAAGCAAATCAAGGTTAAGCTGCTTGAGGACCCCCAGCTGAGCATGTCTCCTAGTTCTAAAGGCAAGGTGAAGCCCTGCGTGGGGACCCCTAATATTTCCCTCAAAACCCCTAAGGGCGATCCCCGTATTGTGGATGATATCCCTATTAGAACCCCTGTCACCTCTAAAAAGAAGCCCCAGCAATGTGCCACCCCGGGGCCAGGCAAAAAGTCAGCTAAAAGAGATAGACTAGATTCGGAGGATGAAGGGACTATTGAGAAAAAAGATAAAAAGGGTAAGGAAGCTGTGACTGTGGTTGAGCCTATGAAAATTGTTGAGCTGGACACTAGGCATAAACTTGTTGGTAGTGGAGAAGGTGTGGAGGCTGCTAACCCGAGGGTTTGTCGGTCTACCTGCATTGCTGGCAAACCTACTATGAACCCCTAGGGGGTGGAGATCTCTGAATGAATCAGATTTTGTTGGGGAAATGATGGAGGAGGGAGGAGAGGAAACCCCCACTAAGTCTGTGCATGAAGTTGAAGGAGCGAGTCACTTCGCCTCCATGAAAAAGTCCAGTTCCGAGGACTTGGGTGAAGCTGTTAGGGTTTTCGAGGGACAAGACAACAAATGGAATTGCTCCCTGTGTGTTAAGACTGTAGAGGATCTGAGGCACCTCCAGAGGAAGATGGGGGGAATGCAGAAGAAGTGGAAGATTATGGCTGAGTTTGCTACTAAGGCCATGTATCATGCGGTGTCGATCTTCGAGGCTGTCAAGGACTTAGATGACAAGGTCGAGTAGGTGGGGCTCGATAGCCTTGGAGAGTACAAAGACATGGTTGATTTCTTGGCCAAGTTCAGGATGGATGACAGTCCCTAGTTTTTGGTTGCTTTTGTTGTTTCTGCTAATTTTGATTAGGTGTTTTTTGTCTGTTGTTAATGTGTTGTTTCTGGCTTGTTAATAGTTTGTAGCCTAGGGGGCTATTTTGTAAAGGGTTTTGGACCCTCTTCTCCAATTGATCAGAGTAAAAACATTTCATAGATCAATACCTACCCTATAAATTTACAAGAAGAAAAAGAAAATTAGAGAAATACCTACCCTTTAAATTTACAAAAGAAATTTAGAAAATTAGAGAAATTTAGGTCTACCCTAAATTATATCAAAAGAAAAATAGACAAATACCTACTCTAAATTGTTATATATAAATTTGATAAAGAGCACTTGGTTCTATCTACTAAAACTTTTGAGATTTGCTTCTAATTTTGAAAAAATACTAAAAATTATAATTTCTAAAAAATATAATAAAATTAGCATTTTGTATGTAATTTCATCAAGAGCACCAAATAATAACAACTTAATCAATGCATTAATTGGTTTTTCATAACTTCTCTGTACAAGAAAAAGAGCTTCCCTTAGCTTCAAGAAATATAAATATTCTATACTGAGAAGGCCAACCACGTGAAGGTGGAAGCTCATGTGGCCTCACTTATGACCTAAGACACAAGTATTCTAGTAGACATAGGACACCTAAGACACCTATTGTATAATATGTATCTATATTTTATAGACATAGTAAACCTAAGACACCTAGTCTTTATACCTTATCGTAGTCTAGACCTAAGTCACCTAGACACCTATTATAGTTCTACCTAAGACACCTCTAGACACCTATTATGGTAGACCTAGTTGACATATAGTATCTACCTAAGACACCTAGATTAATTTATACCTTATTCTAGTCTCTAGACCTAGTTGATATATAGTATTTACCTAAGACACCTAGATTATATTATACCTTTTTTCTAATCTCTAGACCTAGTTGACATATAGTATACCTAAGACACAAGTAGAGACACCTATTATAGTTAGAACCCAAGACACCTAGAGACACCTAGATTTTATACATTATTCTCTAAGTCTATATCTAAGATTTTATACTTGACACCTAGAAGTTGAAGACTCTACATATCAAGCATTTGTAGAGATCCTACCTGTGCAACAAGAAATAATAGCTCGAAATCCTTTCAACACTACATGTGATTGCAAAAACAAATCTAAAGGTTGGGCCATGATGAAATGTAAATAAAAATTTAGAACCTAGAGATCATTTTATTTAAAGATAAAATTTGTTAAGAAGTTCCATTGAAATTATAATGAAAGGAAAGAATTATTGAAGCATAAATTAAAATAATTAATAGTATAAATCTAGTGAATACCTGAAATAAAGTGTAAGTAAAATTTAAATAATAATTAACACCTTCTATGTTTCCAGCCTCTGTTATGACTACAAAAACATCTCCTGCACCATGTAATGAAATGTAAAAAAGTTAGAATGTGTCATGTGATCTAGGAGAATCAGGAATATTAATATGAAGGCTTAAGGGGAGTTAAGATGATGGCTTAAGGGGAGATGCACACTAGTAAATCAATTACCTATAAATATACTTAATCCAAAACTCAAATTCTAAGAACTACCTAATTAAATTAAATTGTACTTACCTAACTTATGAAACATAGCTAGGGGATGGCTTAAGAGGAGTTAAGAGAATGGATTAAGGGGAGTTAAGAGGCTGGATTAAGGGGAGATGGAATCAACTAGGGGAAATGCGTGCTAGTAAATCAATTACCTATAAATATTCTTAATCCAAAACTCACATTCTAAGAACTACCTAATTAAACTAAATCGTACTTACCCAACTTATGAAACATAGCTAGGGGATGGCTTAAGAGGAGTTAAGAGGATGACTTAAGGGGAGTTAAAAGATTGGATTAAGGGGAGATGGAATCAACTAGGGGAGATGCACATTAGTAAATCAATTACCTATAAATATACTTAATCCAAAACTCACATTCTAAGAACTACCTAATTAAGCTAAATCGTACTTACCTAACTTCTGAAACATAGCTAGGGGATGGCTTAAGGCGAGTTAAGAGGATGGATTAAGGGGAGAGGGAATCAACTCTAGTATTTTGGTAAGGGTACATGCACTAACTTATATCATAACTATATTGAAGTTATTTTAAACTAAATCCTAATTTTACCTAACTTATGGAACATAGCTAAGGGGTGACTTAAGGGGAGTTAAGAGGATGTCTTAAGGGGAGATGGAATCAACTCTAGTATTTTGGTAAGGGTGTGCTAAGTTATATCAATTAACTATATTGAATTTATTAAACTAAATCCTAAGCTTACCTAACTTATGGAACATACTTAGGGGATGGATTAAGGGGAGTTAAGAGGATGCTTAAGGGGAGATGCAACCCATTAACTATCAATCATATTAATCCTAAACTCACATCCTAGACAAAGATTAAAAGTTTAAAATTTTCTACATACCTGTTAACCATTTAAAAAGTTTACTCCATTGTACCATCTGCATCCTCTCTTTTTTGTAATGCATCTATGATTGCCTCATGCTCTTCCATATAAAGTGTCCATAAATCTTTTGTGATAGGTCTCCCTTTATATCTCACTAATTGTATATTTTTTGCCACAACCAGATGTGAGTAGTGCAATATTTTCTTATGTCTTTCATAATCCTCAAATGTAGGTATACCATTCCTCCTTATCAGATATTTACGTATCCAAGTGCCAACAACAACCACATAACTTGTTGGATACTCAAAGTTATCATAATCTACTCTAGGCTATAACAACTTCTGTTTTACCTCAACACACTGAGCCAACCAATACTTTATTTCCTTTTCATTACCCTTGGGTGCAACAACAACATACACATGTCCTGCAAAAAAAATTTGAATTCAATAAGTCACAAAAATATACATGCATACATATACAATTAAATATAGATTACAAAAAAATGTATCGAAAAGAAATATTGAATTAATGTACCTTCTTGTACAAGGTTTGAAATACGATCATAGTCATCTAATACTTGCAAATGATTATTCCCCTCAAATGTTATCTCATTTTGATCATGTGTTTGTAGAGGTGTTAGGGATCTTTGTTACCATTCTTCAATCCAAACTGTATTTTCACATGCTTCCCACTCACCCGCGATACAAAACTGACAAAAACATGCAAGCTCCCTAGTTCATATAGTCCATGTACTTGCATTTGAACTCTTAAATGAATGTCATTTTGTCGATCCACTAATTATATCACAATCATATTAGGGAGGAATGTTTTCTTCTTCATCCAACCAAAAAAACTGTTGAACTTTAGAGTTTTCACTTGATCCTGTAGTCAATTTTTCATTACACCAATCCACAATTGCATGTGCATCTTGAAACTTTTCTGCATCATGAATTTTAGTTGTTCCCTAGCAAGAGCCCTTTTCACACATGCTTCAGCTCCATCATGTTCTCCTTTACCATGTCCAACTTCAAAGCAACTCCACATATGTTGAATATTCCTTTCTTTATGGGCCCTACTTAACCAATAAAACATTCAAGCATTTTTGAATTGTCTTATACAATTGTCTGACCATATGAGATGTTGTGTCATCTAGATTTATCTTTCTTTTAAGTTGTCATTAAATACTTTGAAACAATACTGCACAAACTCTGCTGAATGTAACCGATTATCACTCACATAGAAATAGTACTCCCTCAAAAAATTTCTATCATCTTTTCTACTATCAACTGTATGTCTGTATACAATATGAACAAAGATGGCCACCTGTATTGAGTTATAATATTGTGACTGAATCTCCTATTGTGGAGCAAGGGTATAGTTTTCTACAAAGTCAACCATTGAAAGTATAGTTCCAATTGGAAATGTGTTCTTACATATGCAAAATTGTTCATCAAGCCACCGAGCATATTGAGAGTGTTTCACATATTTATACACAATCTTATTCTTGAACTCTGTGATGAATGCATGTACACTACTTTATTCTATGACTAACTCACAACACTTTACATTTTTTCCATCCTTTAATAGATATTGAACATTGGTGAACCTCTTCACATCCACTAATTGTTGTCTAAAATTATGTGAACTACTTGCATGCATGCATTCTCCTAACAATGAAAGGTTACCACATATATTGCATTGTCCAGAAACACATGGTTTTGAAAAAAAGAATTGTCCATCAGTTGTTTCACAAAGTAAATTTGTTATAAACTCCTTAATTGTTGTATGTGTCATATTAATACCACATTCCTGCATAATTTGGTTAGTATGCAAAGTACAACGTATATATCAAAAAACATCATAATAATAATGAAATTGCACGAGTCTTACAACAACAAGAGATTCATTGCTTATTAATCTTGACATACCAAGGTTCACATTTCTCAAATGATCTTTGACTTATGTTAAAATTTTCTATAATTGAATCATCTAGAAATTTCTATATAATTCTGTTAGAGTCATGTCTAAAAGATGTTTTGGATGAGGATCATGATTTTTTGACCGCACCCTTAATTTCAAAACATCTCTAGCATTTGATGAAACCCTTGTATTATCATGCCAATATTTTTCAATCAAAGACCTAATTTCATTATTTAATTTCATGTCAGACCTTGAGATTCTACCACTAAAAGTCCAACATTGATTGATTGGATCCTCTTCAATACTTACTCTTCTCTTTGTTGCTCTTCTTAAAGTTACAGCATGTACATTTAAATATCCACTTGTCTTACTTATCATTCTTTTCCTCACAACTAATTTATTAACTAAAGTAGTTGTTATTGCTCGACATGTTGCATTCTTATCCTTAGATCAACTATTTTTTCCAATAGAACCAATAACATTAGCAACACTAAACATAACTTGTTCCAATAATTCATCCACCTTTTTGGGTTTTACAAATATGCCTAATTTTTTCATTACTTTTCTCATTTTTGACATTCTCATCAATTGTAATACAAGTTGGCATTGAAATCCAAGAGTTTTTTTAATAAAAAACTATTTGTACAATCTATTTGCTTGGGTTTGAATTTGTCTCCAAGATATCTTACCATGAAGATCCTTCAAAACATTACTTTCAATTCAAAAAAAAAATATTTTCATTTTTCACGCATACAAGGGTTTTCATTTTCATTTTTTATTATCTTATTTGTAGTAGAAGCATTTATCTCAACAATGTTATATCTAGCTTGCTTTAAATCATTAATCTCATTATCATTCAAGGGGTTTCAAGACATACCTAGATTCGTTCTTATATTTGCATTTTCCATGTTCTTGACCTCTTCCACATTTGCATATTCTACATTCACTTCATCCATATTGGTCTCTTCAATATTCTCCTCTTCAATGTTCTCCTTTTTAGTGTTCTCTTCAATGTTCTCCTCTTCAATAGTCATCGAACTAGATGCTACATCATTCTTCATTTTTTTAATCCTCTCTCTCCTATCTCTTTGTCATTTTGCCTCTTTCTCTTGATGTGCTTCAATTTCTTCAACTGTCATACCTTTCCTCTTCTTTATTTGTTGACGTTTATTTGATCCCATGATTACCAAAATGTGTAGATAAAATCAACAAATCAATTCGAGTTGGATCCCTTCTTAAAATTTATGAAATACAAGTAGATGTAGATCTTTTGTTCAATATGATATTTGCTTGTTATTTGTTTGATCTCTCCAAGAAATTGAATCCTTGTAAAAGTTGGATTTTCTACTTCATCCCATCTTAAACTGCTCTTTATGATTGAATCCCTGTAAAAATTGCATAAAATATATCTCGTTTGTTGGTAAATGGTTAGCGCTCCTCGTGGGATTCATGACATGGACTAACCACCTCCCGTGGATTCATTAACTCTAGCACTTGTATTGGAAATTGAAAGGTCAACCTTTTGGTTTAATGGCAATCGTGGGCCAACAATTGGTATCAGAGCGAAAGGTCACAGGTTCGAATCCCCCCAGGTAACGCTGGGGGAGTTTGTTGGCAAATGGTCAACACTCCCCATGGGATTCGTGACAATGTGGACTAACCACCTCTCATGGGATCATTAACTCTGGCGCTTGTATCAGAAATTGAAAGGTCAACCTTTTGGTTTAACGACAATCATGGACCAACATTGTTGAGAGCTCGAATTGACACTTTGCATATAAAAAAGTCACAAAATTCATCATTGTCGGCCATACTGGTAAAAGGGAATGTTGCAGAGTATCTATCGTACTATGAATTTATGAAAAGAAAGAATAACGTCTAAATAAGAAATGGGTGCCCGTTTTGAAACAGGTGCCCATTTTGAAATGGGTACCCGTTATTTTTAAAATGGGTACCCATTTGTAATGGGCACTCATTTACAAATGGGTACCTATTTCTAATTAATTCAAACCATACACCTCACCAATTTGCATTGTTTTTAGGTTTGGTAACCCAAGCCTAAGCCTTGGACCTGCAACTAACCTGCAACTAGAAGACCATAAAAACAATAAGAAAAAACTAGTTTTACCACTATGGCTGACAACTTTTTTTTCAGAATATTTTAACGAAATTAAAACCCATTGTAGATCTGAAAGTCTAGGTTTCAAATATGTAATTTTTTCTACTATTGAACATAATTTTCTATTTATTAATTAATTTCTAAACAAACAGACTCATAAACTTGAAATAACATACATTACTATTTTTTTAATAACTTTTGATTTTGAAAGTTTCTTTGAAAAAAAAATTGTGTTTGACCAATCTAGATATCATTCTCTACATGATGAATTTTTTTTAGTGAATTGATTAGTTTAGCTCAAATTATGTTGGCTGTACACGAGGGGTTTTAAAAAACACTAATTAGGGCCATTAAAAAATTAATAAAAAAAATATTTATCAAAAAATTACAAAAAAATATCCTTACCAAAATTCAACATCATGTGGATCTTTCCACAAAAGGAATTAGAAAAATACCTTTATTGAGGTCAAATTATGCTGGTCATACACATGCATGCTTTGGCAAAAAACAGGGGATTAAAAAGCCACTTTTTGTACATCAAATAAAAAACCAACTTTCATCATCTGGGTATTAGAAAAAATTACATATTTGAAAACTAGAAACAAAATCCTACATTTCTTATTTTTATATCATCTTAATATTTTATGTGCAAGTGCTTCAAATTTTTACTCAAGTATGACAAAATTTAAAAAATAGGAAAAACACTTCCACTTTTTGGCCAAAAAGTGTACTCATCTTCTTGCACTTACCCCCAATCTCTATTTTCTATTTAACTTTTCGTGGAGATTGAAAGACAAAACCATGGGCTTGACCATTCTTGGCAAGCTGCTAAGAAGTCCCATCAATTCTTATTGTCTGTGAGGCCTATTTATCACTCCTATATTTTGCTTATATCGCATTTACATTTTGATGACATATGGACTTTGGGACTGTTGATCCTATTTTGCAGACCTTCAGGATGTATTTCTTATGCTATGTTTGGATTAGATATACTATACTATGATATTGATTATGGTTTACATGTTAGATTTCATTTGAAATTATAATGTCATGCGATCATTTGATTTTGATGAAATTTAAATGTTAGTTTTAAAGAATGAATTATTATGCAATCCAAATATTTAGTTGATGATTGGAAATGTAGTAGACAATAAATCTTATCGATGATGTTATGTATTGATTATTGAGGATTTGATGACTCTACGACATTGTGTGTTGTATGTTTTCTTTTGCTTTGGCTATGATATACATGTGTTACTAATCTATTTTCGTAAGTGTGCAAATGATTTTCCATGCCACGGAAAATCAGAGACACCCTTATGTGAATTCTGTGTGAACCGATCTAATCCCAAGAGGGACTAAGGTCTTATGTGTATTGCATGATGATTTTTCGTGATGTCTGATTTTGATGTCCCTTCGATTAGGTCTACCCCTTTTAATTGATTTAATTATAGTGTTGTGAAATATATGTTTGATTTTACACATTTTGGTGTTTTTTATTTTGATGGCCTTTTTATGTGATTTTATGCTACCTAAGGTGTTTATTTTGGGCTAATTTTGATCCTAGGTTGTACCCGTAGGGTCTAGGGCCCATTTGAGCATGCTAAACCCTAGGGTAACCTCTATCTAGTCACTTTAACTTTAGCCTGAAGTAAAGTGACGAAATTCAAATTTTGGAAGAAGTAGTGGATGGGTTAAGTATTCAATCATGACTCACTCCTCCTTCCAAGGCTTTGGTTCCCTTGCCTTCAAGACTTGGGGAGTCTTCAAGACTCCCAAGTGTGTGAAACCCATCTCCATTGCTCTCACACATGTGTGAGCGTTTTGGAGTGAATGGGATTTCTTTGGAGAATAGGACTATGACAAGTGCCATATCTTATCCTCTTGGAGTCCACCTTGTGAGATTCCTCCTCTCCACCTTTGCTCTCACACATGTGTGAGAGCACATGTGGAGAGGGTGAGTCTTGGTGGGATGGGAGAGTGACACTTGTCACCTCCACATCCCATGGATCTTGCAAGTGGGTTGTGAGTAGGAAGGAGAAGGTGGCATGTGTCACCTTCTCATTCCTCAAGGCTCTTGAGAAGAGCCTATAATACTCCCTCTTTGAGAGAGGAAGAGGGTTCTCTATTTTCACTTATTTTCTTTTATGATGGTCTTTGGGAAGTTAGCTAAGTTTGGAGACACTTTGTAGGAAGGGCTTGGAGAAGGAGTTGGACGGCTCTACAAACCTCTTCCATTATTGGGCTTTGATAGGTAAGATTCAAGGCTTGAAACCTTTCCCATGATTTTAAATTTCATTGTGTGATTGTGGTTTTGAGTGTTTGCATATTTTGTTATGTGGGTTTTGTGGGTGTTTGTATGAGACTCCATTTTTGAAGAGCTCATCATGTATGGGGTGGGAGAGGAGTGAACCTCTTTGAGGTCACCCTCTTGATCTATGTGACATTTTGATGGCTTTGAGAACATTTGGAGGAGTATGGAGTTATTTGATATGGCATGAGTGCCCATGAATTTATTTGAGAAGGCATGAGGTGTATTTCATTATTGTGGTGTTTAAGGCTTGAGGCCTTGTTTTTGAGCTTTATGAGATATTGGGTTTTTCTTGAGTAGAGAGCTATCCACTCTCCTACCCCCTAAATCCATCTCTCATGGATTTCATTGTGTGTTAAGCTTGGTTGGGTGTTCTTCTTGTTTGTGGTTGTTTTTGTGCATTGTAATGTGGTGTGAAATCGGGTGAGGATGGTCTCCAAGCTCAAGGGTGACCCTCTTTCGGGTCTATGGTAGGGTGGAGAGCATTTTGGTGGCATTGGATAGTTTTCCTTGTCTTTATTGTAGGTTAATGTTTGGAGTTAATGGAGCTTGGAGGGAGTTTGATCATTTTTGTGTCTTATGGTATTTGGCTATTCGAGAGCCATTGCCAAGAGGCCTCATTGTAAAATTTGTGTATGAGAGAGAGTGAACTCTCTTGTTGGGTTGTAAAAGAAACATTTCTATGTTCATGGTTAATGTCTTATGGGTTTTGTTGTTGTGTATTTCATCCAAGGAAGAAAATATTAATTCTATATATTTACTATTGGTGCAAATAGTGTATGTTGTTGTTTTGATGTTTTGGTTGTTCAAAAGAAAAATATAGGTTGATGTTTGGTTTTGCTATGGTTATAAAAGAAAATAAATATATACAATGTATAGTCTTCTGGTTATAGATACAAAAATATATGTTGTTTAAATTTGAAAATGTGTCACTATGCTTGCTGTTGAAAGTTAGTGAATTGGGATTTTTCTATTTATAGGAAGTTAGTTTTGCAAACATGCATGTAGAAGAAAGACAAAAAAAATAGAAATGGCTTATAGTTCCTATTTAAATTTGTTAACTACATTAATTTTCAAGAAAGAAACTATAGTGAGAGCTTATTTTTGAAATTATATATATATACACATTTGTGGATATATATACCATATATTTATATATACATAAATAATAATGTCTGTAAAATATGATATTCCATATCTGTTGATCTATTCTATGCTACAAAAGTTTAATTTCTCATAGAAATAGAAGAAGTTGTATTAATGGGATATATATATATAAATGCATCGTATATGTTTTAATATATTCACAAAGCCAATAAAAAGAATGGAAATTATTTTTTTATATAACAAAAAAAAAGAGACAATAAATAAAACCAAACTGAACTGTGTTGTCTTTTTAAAACCCTAGCGGGTTGTGTGCATTGGAAGCACAGAAGGCAATGCAGAACAGGGGGGGGGGGGGGGGGGGGGGGGGGGGCAACGGCCATGCACTATTTCCTTTTAAATGAGAAAGGGGTGGGGGGGCGGGGGGGGGATGGGCCCCCCACCCACCATTCCACCGTTTGGTGGAAGGTGGGTGGGGTGTTCGCCCCACCCCCAACTTGCTCTTTGAACCTTCGGCATCGTCGCCTTTCACATGGCCGTGGCCATTCTTCTACCGTCGCCATTAAAACATTGCCTTTGCAATTTGACTGCCGTCGGCCCGCATCTAACCTGCATTGCTCAGTCTCTTTTTACACACACACACACACACACACACACACACACACACATGAAAATATATATATAATAGAGAGGAATATATATACATCATCAAGGGATTTAGATCCCTATGTATGCCTCCTTGGAAGAAATCTCCATGGCTACCCTGTGCATACCTGTAGCAAAATAAAAAGAAAAAAAACCCAGAGAGAAAAGGAAGAGAGAAGAGGGGAGAAGAGAGGAAAAGAAAATAGGGTTTGAGAAAGTTGAGAGGGAAATTAGAAAATGAGAAAAGAAAACAAAGAGAAAATAATAGAATAGGAGATTAGGGTTTCATTTGGGAAGAGTAGAGAATATATTAATTTAAACTTTTAGGGTTGTGGGTTAATTTAGCATTGAATAATTTTTTTTTTTTGGGGAAAAGATTTTGCACGTGAAATACTCTTATCCTCTTCCCATTTTGGACTATATTCATGATTAAAGGGAAAATTTTAATGGTACTAGGAAAATAATTTAGGTGTTAGATTTTATTATTTTAATTTAATGCTTTTAATGGTGTAGTTTATTCTAATTATTTTTATTTAATCTATAGTACTTGGTCGAAAATGTTAATGGGGAAATGAATATTTTCGTGGGCTTTATGACTTTTGCAATTTCTAAACTTAGAATCTTGCCTTTTGTTAATGCCTTTTAATTTTATTGGGATTATTTAAGTTAGTGGATTGATTTTTTCTTACCTAGGCCTTTTAATTATTTAGCGAGCTAAAGGCTTTTTTGAAGTTTTCCTAAAAACTACCTTTACTTTATTTCATTGCTTTAATTTATTTTTGTAAGTGGGCTTAAATTTTAACCTAGACTTTTAATTATTTTTTTGTGGGTTTTATGATTTTTAGTTCTAAATTTAAAGTTATCCCTTGTAATCTAATTTTGCTTTATTCCATTGTTTTTTTTTATTTAGTAGGTTGTGGGATTACTTTATGATTTTTAGTTTTAAATTTAAGTTATCTCTTAAAATCTATTTTTACTTTATTTCATTGTCTTTTTATTTATTATGTTGTGAGATTAAATTTAACCTTGGTCTTTTAAATTAATTTAGGTGGGATTGTTGAAAGATAGTTAGGTGTGGAAATTTATATTAGAAAAATTAATTAATTTAATCCGTTTAGATTGTTTTTGGCTAATCTATAGCGTAAAGGGGATACTTATTTTAATTAATTATTTAATTTGAACCCCATTTAATTTATTTGGTTAGTACTCAACATAGGGATGAATTTTAATTTTTTTTGTCGACTTTAGAGTTTAGGATTATTTTATTTTAAATTTTATCACCTTGGCTAATAAGGAATGTTGAAGTAAATTTGGTTTAGGAATATATTAGTTTTAAATTAATTTCTTTTAAATGGCTTTAACTAGGGGATATTTTTAAAATTTCCATTCTTAACGTAGAGGCGTTATGCTGCCGAATTTTATCTAGAATATTATGGTTAACTTAGTAATTTATTTCCTATACGTTTTAATGCATTTATTTATCGTGAGATTTAATTATGTCCTAGATGTATTAAATTTAATTTAACTATTCTAGTTCCTAGGGTTAGATTTTGACAAGTGTTGAAATCACCCCACTTCACTTAGGAATCTTAGGGTTAGACCCAGTTTGGAAACTAACCCTATTGGCAATGCTCCTCGTGTCACATAACCCCCTTAATAGACTAGCAATTCACAGGGGATGCGAAAGGAACTTTGCACTTCTCTGACTTTGACTAAGGTCTTTGCCTTCGTGCAATCGTCTCTAAGGGCGCATGTTGCATGCGAGGGGGTTTTTAGAGTCAGATGGGAAAAGTTTTTGATGTTTCGTGTCATGACCACATGGCAAATGTGGACATGACACGTGTGTTGTGTGTTGTGACCACATGGGAAATGTGGGCATGACATTGTCCTAGCTACATGTTTCTTGAGGATCAACTTGCAAAGTGGTTTGCATTCTCTCTCCTATTAATTTTAGTATTTTCTTTGATTTATCTAGTATAGATTACTTTCTATCATCTCTAGATGTTATCTAGTATTTCCTTTATCTTCTATTATTTTTTTCTTTGTCTCATGTTGTGCAGGGAAGTTAAAATCTAGAAAAAAAGTTGAATTTTGTAACTTTCTGGGATGACAACATGTAAGCATGACTATAGTCCATTGTGCAAACATCCATGCATCACAATAACATCCTTGATAGTGAGCTCTATCCTTTGGTGTTAGGTTCTTTATTGTTTTGCTAGATTTCCATTTATATATCTAGTTTATCATTTCAACTCTTCTATTTTCTACAATCTACAAATTCTTATTACACTTCTTTTAATCTCATTCATTGTTTTAGTAATGTAATGTAAATTTTAACATAGTTTAAAATTTTCACCTTTATAGGTATAAAAAATAGTGATTTACATATGTTAATAATGTTGAAGGTCTTGTGATACATCATATATGTTGGTTCACATGTGGTGATGCTATGATAGAAGTTACCACAAGTCATTTAGATGAATGACTCACAACCACATATGATTTATTTATTTACTAGAGCAAGATCAATGATGTAGTAGCACTTGTGGCAGAATTGGTGAACACACATCATGATTTGAGGGTTGGATAGTGTCCTAGAGGATGACATAAGGTACCACAAGAAATCAAGAGTGAAGTTACATTTGTATGTGCTACTACAAGTGATAAGCTGTTAGCAATGGCTATACTAGAAACATGTTGATACTGACAACATCAAGTAAAGGTTGTAACTATTGACTCATAGTGTGTGGTAGCAACAAAAGTTTACAAGGTGATTATCCATGTGGAGACATCTTACTTAGTGATAAGTGTGGTATGCTAATGTCATGCATGTATGAAATATGGTTACATGACTCTTGGTATTCCACAAGTTGGTTATGCAATTATATGATTGGTTTTCCATGAATACATCTATATATATCAATTTGTGTGAATACACTAAGGTTACTCAAGGTTACATATTCATTGTATAGACACTAAAGATATTGTGTACATTGTTGGTGTGTAAAACTTGAGACATTACTGAAGAAGGGTATGTTGTAGATTGAGGTCCTCTATACCTTGTTGTATTGAATTGATGTTGATTATAGATAATACAAATGTGAATATATTTTGGTGGAAGGTTTTCTCCCATAAGGATTTCCCACATAAAAATCTTTGTGTCTTGTGTAATCTCATGACTACATATTGTTTCATTACTTTTATATGTGTTGATTCTTTAGATTTTAAACATGCTATTGATTGTTAACTAAACACATATAATCTCAAGAATTCATTATTTTAGTCTATTAGTCCTCTATAACATGGGTGTAAATACCCAACAATAATAAGTTAGTCAATGGGAAAGAAAACCTTGTTGCTACTTACACCAACAAGAGTTGCTAATTTCAACATATGTGCCACTACAATTCATGCATCCTTAAAATTCTTATTAAAAATGTGTAACCTTTGAGGGGTCAATCCTTAGCTACTTTGTAAGAAGATATCAAGTGCATGTATTTGACATATCCTCATTGATGAAATGAGTTTTATAAGATCTAAATTGTTTGTTGATATCAATAGGTGCTTGAAACTGAGATCATGAAAAATTGACATGAAGGAAATGATAACAAATGCAAATCAAATGAATGCAAACCTCATATCGACTCATAATCCATTAATATGGTTGAGAATGCCGCACCTGAAGCACTCTAGCTTTACCCAAAGAGATGAATGTTGATTGCTTGATTCAGCAGCATAACAGTAGGATAGGGATTGGTAGATGAATGATTGGATGAATGCAAGATAGATAGATGAGAGATTGAGAAGAATTTGTGATAGCATGTGGATACTAGAAGAAGACTTGTTAAAAATGGCTCAAGATAGGGTACCTTTATAGAAAAGGCAAATTCGAATGGATGGTTGTGATTGAGAGTATTTTGAATGATATGGACGGTTGAGATCGATTAGGGTTGGATTAGGGTTTCCCACTCAAAGAGTGATTGTAGTCACATGACAAGTGTGCGATGAAGAATAAAGGGGAATCTAATTCAAATATTATATTTGAATTAGATTGACATGTGAAGGCATATTAAGTGGAAGATGGAGACATGTGACATGTATCGCAATGTGATGAGAGGTGAGGGAATAATTCAAATTTTTAATTTGAATTATGTGAGACTTGTGAAGGGGTATTATTAACTAAATAAAGTGGACTTATTTAGTTAATTAGAAAGGTGATTAAGTTGGACAAGTGGGATGACCTAGGGCAAAACATTACAAATGTTGACTAGGGGATGGTCAAGACATGGACAAATTTTAGTGTCTACATTTTGCCCCTCTTTCAGATGATGTTCGAGATGATAAGATCTATGTCGAGTAACATCATTTTAAAGAAGTTAAGGAAACAGATAGAGAAAAAGGATAGGATGATGATGCCCTCTCGAGAGGATAGGTGGGTTGGACAAACACGGGTAGGCTATCGAAATGAAATGGAATGGCAAAAGATAAAGGAATGGATAGAGGAAGGGATGGATGCGTTATGCTGCAATGAAGGTGAGCAACCAAGATGTTTGATATAGTACGAGACGTTATGCACCAAGGTATAAGGACTAGGGTGACGATGTGTCTCATGCCCCAGCATAATACAACCTTGTCTAGATACAAGATATGAATATTAGCTATGTTGGATGTGATACAAATGCAAGTTGAAAATGATAACACACACAAGAAAGCAAGCAAGGATGCACAAATGATTCAAAAACAAACAAGGTATTGCCCTTGTCAAGCTATAAACCAATGATTAAGTGATTGATTGATGATAAGGATAGAGTTGTCATTACAGGGAATGATATATCCCTAGATCAACACAAGGATGTGGGAATGATATATCCCATTGATGATTGATGATGATTGATTGAATTGGTTTACAACAAGATTAGGATCAAGACCATTGATGTGATTGGATAATTTGACAAGATGGATTGATTTGATTGGTATGGATTAAGTATGACTTGCATTTGGATTATTGCTTGGAATGATTTGAATGATATGATATGATGGATTTGAGTTGGAAGAAGTGATGTGATTTGACAGATTGAAGAAATGTTTTGAAAGATTGATGAATTGATGAGGATAGACGATAGAAGAATGATGAAAGAAGAAAGAGGAATATCGTCTGTGCCTGAATGTGTGCACTTCCTTCGTATCCCAGATTGCCTACATACCTTGTATCCACGAGATCAAGGCACTTAACGATAGAGATGTGATGTAGTTTTGATTTGTGTTTTATTGATGGGATGATATGGATTGGATTGATCAAGTTATGGATTGATTGGGATTGATTGAATAATGTTATTTGATTTGTTTTTGATTGTTTGATAGATTGGATGATTGATAGATTGGCTTGATTTGATGATGTGATTGGACTTGTTTTGATGGATTTGATTGATAGATTGGCTTGGTTTGATGATGTGATTGGACTTGTTTTGATGGATTTGATTGATAGATTGGCTTGGTTTGATGATGTGATTGGACTTATTTTGATTTTGATGATGTGATGAATTTGATGATTGGGATTGATTTGATTGGAAGAATGTGATTTTGATGATTCGATGTGGAATGGTTTTATTGCTTGGATTTTGTTGGATTTTTAAATTTTTTTAGATTTTTTGTTTTTGGGCATATTTTGATTTTTTTTGGTATTTTTGGGATATTTGATTTTTTTGGATTTTTGAAAATATTTGATTTTTTTTGGATTTTTGAAAATATTTTTATTTTTTTTGGCTTTTGAAATGTTTGGATTTTTTTTTTATTTGTTTTGATTTTTTTGGGTTTTTTTTTTTGGTCAATGGATTTACAATTTGAGTAACCTGTATGCCAAATACTAATGACAAGGGGAACCAAGTCTAGGTGTAAGGGAATGCATAGAATTGGACAAAAGGATGGACGATAGTGGATGGATGATAGGATTATGATAAATGGATATGATAAAAGGATAGATTATGGAATGGAATGGATGTATGTGTAAGAGAGCAAGGATGTGATCTCTAATGACTATGTTGCATAGGAATAACATGCCCTAGTCTAGGTAGTAGACTTAGGATTTTTAAAGACAATACTTAAGGCAATAGGATGATAGGATTTGAGATGACAAAGCTTATGACTTGGATGATAGGGTTCATTTGGAAAGGATGGAAAAATGGGTAATGGCAAGAGGATAATGATAGGATTGGATTGGAAAGGACCATAGGATAATGTCAAGATAAGGTATGTCAAGAGATACCCAAAACATGTTTCAACATTTTGCCCCCATGTCTTTATCAAAATCAAAAGGAGGAAGGGAGGATGAATAGACTCAATATGATAGGAATGTGTATGGATAAGGATGGTAAGATGGTATGGAAAATGATAGGAAGTGGTATGATAGGATAGATAGTGTGGATGAGACAACATGCCCCCAAGTGTAAGTGACATAGAAGATCAACCTACACATGACGCTTGTTTGCCAGGTTTTCATCATGGTACTTATCCAAGGAACTTGTTTACCAGATTTCCACCATTGGACGAAGGGATTTCTCTTTACTTTTTTGATTTTTTTTTTACTTTTTGGATGGGATAGGTGGATATGGACATGAGGGACTCAAGTGTCTAGTGCCATGAAAGGTGATATTCCCGTGGGAGAAAGATGTCATCGCATGGACCCTGTCAAATGTCATTATGCTCAAGATGTTGGTAAGGGATTGCATGAAAGTGAGATGGATAAGGTAGATAATGGATTATGAAAGGTGCGATAGTGGATTATGATGTGGATTATGTATGACTTATACAAAAGAATGGACCATAGGAAGGTGATGGGGGAGATATGTAGGACAATGAGTGAAAGGTGAGGAGATGGAGGTATGGAAAGGAATCACGACCAACGGCTGCACACACCGTGTTAAACATGGAAGATTTTGATTGGATGGTGGTGTAGGAAGCAATGGTGATTTTTGGTTAGGAGATGGATGATTTAGGACTTTTGGAACCCACATGGATTTAGTATTTGTCTAATTTTTGCTTTACATGTGGGATGTTTGAAATGTTTGAATGGAATGGCATTTTTGAATGGAGGGAGATGGTTGGGATTTTCGGGATGTGGATGCCTCATTTGATTTGCTTGATTTTTGCTTAGGTATCCATACCATTTTTCTTTTGGACTTTGCTTTTGGAGGTATGGATTTGGATGGATTTTTTAATGTACCTTGCTTTGAATTTTTGGATTGATTTCCTAAGGTATTAGGACCCTTAGGATGTTGGGCTTTGTATGTAGAGGCATCCAAATGTTTATTTTTAAATCCCATGTGGCGGGTAGAAACGGGGTTGGTGGAAGAAGTGGAAGCTTTATGTTTAGACAATGTGTGCATTGGTTGGTCATGATTAGAAATTTTAGGGGATTTATGAATGGTAGGTATGTTAGGTGTTGGAAGCAATGGTGGCAAAGTAGATGGAGGGATATTAGGAGTTGGAAGGAGTGGAGGTAAAGTGGATGGTGGAAGGTGAATGGTCACATGCTTTTGACATTTATAGGATGAGGGAGGTGGAATGGCAACGCATATTTTAGGAATATGATGGGGTTTATGATGGAAGGAAGTGGATTTAGGAAGTGTGGAGGAAGTACCAACATTATTAAATTGTTGACCTTGGGGTGTGTATCCAAGGCCAAATGAGCGAGGAGGGACCTTGACATGGATTGGCTCCAAAATTCCTTGTTCATGTAGGCCTAAACCTTTGCCTTGGTAGTTCATGTTTTGGAGCATGCGATTGACTATAGGACTAGGTGTAGTTTGGACACTAGACTTGAGTTGATTATTGGATGGAGAAGGTAAAGTGGATAATGGTTGTTGGTGTTCTAAGGAGGAACACTCATGAATGAATGTGGATAGACTAGTAGGATATGGTGGATTTGAAATGGGATCAATGGTAGATGTGGAAGGATCATTAGGATCTTTCTTATGTTCATTGGGATCCAAATTATTTGTTTGATCTTCTATGTTTGCTTTGGAGACACATGTCTCATCATGACAAGCGGAAGGTGTAGGATCATGGATTGGGCTAGATGGAGGATGACTAGGAGCAAAGTGGATATCTTGCTCATGGATGGATATAGGATTATGGATAGGATCAAGGTGCTCATGGATAGCTTCTTCATATGTATCATCTTGATCATAAAGAAGGTACATGTTATGGATAGATTGGAAGGGAATGATTTGATCTTGATTAGATTTAAGGACTATTGTTTCTTCATGCTTAGGATCATGCTCTTCAAATAACTCTTGGTTTTCTTGAATGGAAGTGGAAGGCTCTTTAATAAGCTTGATAGCTCGTAGATCACATGATGGGGTTAAAAGACTAGACAAAGTGTTTAAGGACTTATGGGGAGGCTCAAGAATAGGTGTTTGATGACTTAGCAATGTTTTATTCCTTGTTAGTAGCCAATTCATCACATCCTTTGCAAGGGTATGGGTGAATGGGCAATATAGAGGATGGATGATAAGGGTGGATAGGGTTGAAGGCTTAGGATTTGGATTTGTTGGATGGATAATGGGATTAGGATTTGGGCTAGATGGAAAGATAATGGAATTAGAGGGATTGGTTGTTGGCAAGAGACACTGTGTGGCTTCATAAGTGTTGTCATTTATGGCAAAAAAGTCTATTCCACATCCGCAGTACATAGTATGCCTATACCAAAAGTTAGATTGAAGAATGTTTTGGTCCAGTGAACAAGAATAGAGTATGTAACAAGGTCCAACAATCAGGTCTAGATCTCTCAGATGGTGTAATTCAGTAAGTTGCAGACTTGGACAAGTCAAGAGGGGTATCATGACTATTGTATTCCAAAGATTTAGCCTCCGGTGATAAAGTAAGAAAAAGATATGAGCATCTAAGTGTTGGGTTCTAGTCAGGCAAAGCAGACAGAGGAAGAACTGACTGGTATAGTATCAGACTTCAATCTAGATGAGTAAAAGGTGTTGATCAAGCAATTTGTGGGATTATACATTGTTGGCTGACATAATTGATGACTTCTATGCCTATGTTTTTGATACACATCACAAATCAAGCATGGATTCAGCCGATAGATTAATAACTTGCAGTGTTCTTATTGCCGACTAGAAAATTGATAAAAATCCTTGATGCGGATATATATACCAGATAGATTTTAGCATGTAAGTGTGTGTGGTGAACAAGTGATGAAATAAAGTGCGAAGAAAGGTAGGGATAAGTGTGAGAGTTACATTTCAAGTCTGGTATGTGATAGAGTAGCAACATTAAACAGAGGAAGAATGAAGTGCATCAGATCAGTGTATTATGCCTAACTAGAATTGAACTCTAGCATTTGTAGATGCTTCACATCAGTTCAAACACTTGATTATATTTTGTAAGTTCTGTAGACATTGAGTCTCTTGTAGGCAATGTGCCTCTTGTGAGCAGTGTGCTCGGGTAGTGAGCCCTAATTGGCAAGTGTCATTTTGTACTCCTTTATTCTTTTAATAGAGAATATAATCTTAGGTTAGTCACCCCGTGGTTTTTCCCTTAACAGGGTTTCCACGTAAAAATCCTTGTGTTATGTGTGTTGATTTTATTTATGTTCTTATGATTACATATGCTTTCATGTTTTGATACAACACTAAATATTAAGATAACAAAAGAGAAGAAAGTTAAGGAAATTTTGAGATAACTAATTCACCCCCCCTCTCAGTTATCTGCCTTGTTTCCAACAATTGGTATCAGAGCAAGGTTCCTCTGAACAAAGCCTAACAACTTGAGGAAGATCTGGGAATCTCAATGGATGCATATGGTATGTAGGAACAACTTCAGTCTGCCCTAGATGATCTTGAACAATCCCACTCTGAAGTCAATAATTTGAGAGAAAGACTCAAACAAGCTGATGAATTCATAAATGAACTAAAAGAAAAACTTAGCATTTTTGTGAAAAAGAGAAAGGAACTAGTTCAAAAATTAGTCAATCAAAGTGAAGTCAATGATACTAATGAAGATCTGGATGAAAAAAATAAACTATGTGAAAAGTTGTCAAAAGAAGTCATTATGGTGAGGCATGAAATGGAATCAGGGGTTATGAGGTTCACTCAAGAAATTGAAGAAAAAAGAAAGATTAAAGATAATCTAAAACAATCGCTCAAGGAGAAAATAGAGGACTACCACAAAATGGACAGAATAATCAGGCATCTTGAATCTGATCTTGAAGAAGCTAGAGACAATGAAGAACAACTCAAGAATTAGATAGACACTCTTAAACAAGATCTTCAAACAACAAATGAATATAAAGAGAAATTCAAGATAAGCTCAGCCCAACTTGAAGTTCTTCTTGAAAGCCAAAAGAGGGTAGATGATAAGTGTGGCTTGGGATATGAGAAAGGTGAAAGCTCTGGATCTGGTCAAAAGAACTTTGGATCAGGAAATCAAAGAAACAGGCCTAGAAGACCTCCAGTAAGGCAACCAAATGCCCAAAGATATCCATCCTTCATTGGATACTACTTCAATTGTAACAATTTCGATCATAGTGCAACTCAGTGCATGAGGAGAATGAATCAGAATAATCCATCCTTCTCTAGACAATGTTTCAATTGTAAAAGGTATGGTCATAAATCTCATGAATGCAGAAATATGCAAATAAACAATTCATTCAATGGTAGATGCTTTGCATGCAATAGAATGAGACATATGACTAATCAGTGCAGATCAAGAGGATATCAATCAAATAAGAAAAGAACTATTGTATGTTACAATTGCAATAGATCCGGTCATATTTCTAGATTCTACAAAAGCAAAAATTAGGATAGAAAAGGTCCGGTGGAACATAATCAGAAACAAGATAAGGGCAAAGGTAAAGTAAATGCGGATGAAGTTCAAAAAGAGATGAGAAAGATTTGGGTAAAGAAGAGTACAGAAAATATTAGAGATGGATCTACACCAGAATCCAGTGTTGATATTCCTTCCGGAAACTAAAAAGGTGAGCTCTGGCTTAGGGGGAGTCATAGAGAAAAACAATTTCCCCCAGCCAGCCAGCTAGTGCCTAAATTTGGCACATTGAGTAAACATCTATCGCTGCAGATTAAAGGGTTCTCAGAAAAACATCTAGATAACCTTCAGTCAAAATGTGAAAGATCCGCATGAAGTTTTGCAAGATTTCTAACCACTCAAGTTAATCTGGTTCTGACAGCTATCTGGTTAAGCAGAATTTCACAGATAGATCCGGTATGATTCAATATTGAAATGCTTTGATCTACGGACCCATGGCATGATTGAAGAAAAGAAGATACATTATCAATCCTCACTGACAATGATTCTAAGTTCGGCGTAGTGATTCAAGAAGATCTCTCTCAAAACAAGACAACCAGATAACTTAAGTTGTGCATTTATTACAAAAGGAAATTAGGGTTTGCGCAAGGATAAAAGGGTTCTTTCACTCATTATTTGCACACTTGCACTCACAAAGAAGAAAAGAAGGGCTCTGCAACAAAGTCTTTACAATTCACTCAAGATCAACTGGAAAATCAAATTCAACCAGTGATTTGTTCTGGCTCCTATTTCAAACCCTAAAGCGTGAAAAGCTATTTCCATTCCAAAAATCTCTCTTTGAATCTCTTGCAAAATGGCTACTCCAATGGTTGTCAAGATCACTGATAGGCCGCGTCCTAAATTCAAGAAACACCCTTATAAATCTCTAAAGTTGATCCTTTAGGCGCATTTTCTACCATTCCGCATGGGGTATTGCATGTAGAAGATGTTAGGGTCTATATCCATGCCAACATTGAGGAATTTGGAGACTCAAAATTGATGGACATCTATCACAAATAGCTAATAGATGAGAATTTTGAACTCAAAACTGAATTCAAGGCCCTCCGAGATAAGCACTTCAGACATTGCATACATTTTCCATGTTTTTTAGAAGATGATTGGGTCTGGTATGTTCTAAGCAGGATGCATGATAATTTCATGTGGCTAATGAGGCCCTTCAAAATAACTAAAGATGCCATTAGGGCAGTGACCGGACTGCATGCATCTGGTGGGTTACCTGCACTTAAATCCGTAAAGAACCAAACAGTAACTGAAGCCATCGGATCTAAATTTGATAAAAGAGCAATGACCATAGATGACATGACAGATCTAGATGTCAATTTTGCCTCAATGATAATTGGGTACAAGATCCATCATTCGAGCGAGGAGAATTATGTGTCTAGCACTGCAATCTATGCAGCATATCAGATGTTGAGGGAAGATGCAGATTATGACCTTTGTGAACTCCTAAATCAACTGTTAGAAAACCTACAGAAGATAAAAAAAGGATAAGAAGAATTCCTTTAAATATGGTTGTCTAATACTGTGTCTATTCTTCTATTATATGAATGAGCTACCTGGATCAAGTGGTTGGGTTTGGCAAAATGATAAACTGGTTGCAATCCAGATCAGAGATTACATGTATGGACTTGGTGATGCTCAAGCCCAAAACACAGCCCTCTAGGGTTACTTTAAGAACTTCCAAAGCATGATGCAAGCCAGAGAGAGAATACCTCAATCCATAGTTGAGAAATACAAGGACACAGTGTGCTTCATGGTTGGCACTGATCAATGCCTAATGGAGGCAATTGAGCCAAGAACTGTGTGGATAATGCCTATGGAATACGAGGTCGATGAAAAAATATTGGAGCTTCATATTCAACACCTTTTGAGCTAGCCTAAGGACACTGAAGCAGAAAGGTTTGGAACCTTTCAAGAGCTAAGTGTAAAAATACATGTTGAGTTAAGATAGCCGAAGATAAAGAGGAAAGTAGAAAGGGAAGTCGAAGAAATTGCCAAAAGATTTGGCCTATCAAAGGAGGCTGTTGATGCAACTAGAGAGAAAATGGAGAAGGCTGAGAAAGAGAAACAAGCAAAGAAAGGAGACATTCTGGTACAAGCCTCCTCTTGGAGTAGATCTTCCAAGAGCTCTGCACCTGCCACTCCTAAAAGCTCAAAGGCTACCAAACCGGAAGTTAAGACATCTAGAAAAGGAGAAAAGAGGATGAAGACCAAAGCCACAAGGTCATATACAAGCCTTAAAGATGATGAAGAAATAGAATCTGATGAGGAAATCAAGAAAATGAAGAAGAAGAAAACATCCGAGAAATTCTCTGCTAGTAAAAATGAGGAAGAAAAGGCAAAGGAGTTTGTTGAAAAGCCCACTCTTTCCATTGATGACATCATCAAGGTAGTTACTATGGATGGGAACCTACAGCTAGTAACAGAGTTCTATGATGAATACAGTAATGTTGACAAGAGAATTTTAGAAGAACCTACTATCAGGTACTTGAACATTTACAATAAATCTTTCGTTGAAATTATATCATTAATCCCTAAGAGTCTAGAAAAAGTACTTGAGCTGATAAAAGAAAATGCAAAGGTAAAAGACTTAGAGATTCGGGAGCAAATAATGATTCAGCTTTATCCTTCTATCACTCCAAAATAAATGGACATGATTTTCAAGGACTGTAAAGATGAGTTCCAGAGTAAGGCAAGAATGAATAAACTTATGCTTGGAGAAACTGACCAAGTAGCAAGTGAAACAAAAGACATCCTCTGGAATACTTTAAAAAGATTCAATCTTCCTATTATAGAGGAAATAGATGAAGAACCTTCTACCATGGATGTTGAAGGATTAAATATAATCAATGAAGAATCCTCTGACAAGGTTGAAGAAGGATCAAAGAAAATAGATGAAGAGAAGTCTGAGGACTTAGATTCCTTTGTTCCAGAAGAGTAAGTTCATAAAGCAGTAAACACAGGTGACATCTCTCCTCCGGATCCCACTGCAACTATGACAAATATTCCAGACTCTAAGGCTGAAGGAGAAGATAGAGGAGAGGAGAAGAAGATTCAAGAAGAAGAGGTCAAGGGAAAAGAAGAAGAACAAGTAGAAAAGACTAATGAAGACTCTTCTGATATTTCAAAGAAGTCTCAATCTCCAGCAAGAGACACTGCAGAGACAGTGAAGAACTTCTTAAACAAAGAAATGATGGAGATAGATGAACCTGAGCTATTTCAAGGATCACTGAATTTTGACTCTCTCTCTCCACTTCAGACAATGAAAATAACATCTTTTGCTCAAGCCAAAGCAAAAGAAAAAATCTAGAAATCTCACATGGAGGACTGTGAACTATTGGAGATTGCATCTAGGATGCTGGAGAAGATCATGCCATCCTACCAAAAGGATCCTTCAGCCTCACCATCCAGTAACTTGAAAACTTTGGTAAATTCTGTCAACACTCATTTTGAATCTCTAGAGAAATCAGCAGAAGCAAAGGTCCGGAAGGAGTTTCTAGGAAAGAGATTCACTGAAGTGCAAGGACTTATTGCTAATGATAGGAGGACCCTTGACATTGGAATAAAGAGCCCTGAAAATGCTCTTAAAGATGGTGGGGACTGTTGATGATTGTTTTGATGCAATCATAACAATAAGTTAAAATTCACATATAATGAACTGAAACTATACTTGAAAGATAAGAAGGAATCATTTGAGATTCAACTAATCCCAAGTCTACAATGGTTCGGATGGTCAAGTTCAGTTGGTCAATGTGAAGCTGTAATGTTCAAGGGGCCTTACGTAGTTTAGGGTTGTTTGGTGGTTTACTGGACTAAGATTATGCAAAAGGTCATAGATATCAACAAGTATTTTGTTCATTTGCATACAAGTGTTACTGTGCTGCAAATTCTAAATGGTTTTCTTGAACTATTGCAGCTTTCTCCTTTATACATTTATGAAAACTGTCTACTTTTAACTCTGTTATGCATGCTTCTTCAAATTTGAGACAACTTCCTTTAGATTTCTACGTTTACAGCTAAATATTTCAAATGGGTTGGGAAAAGTTAGAAAGATCTAATCTACACCTCATTTACTCTACCAAAGGATCTAATTGTTCTATTATGCACTATGTAAATACTACAGTAATTTGATCAAATCCATAGTAAAAACCTTAAATGCAAGTTCTGAGCATTTTCACAAACATACATTTAAAATTGCAATCTCTCAAAGAAAATATTTCAAAACACAAAGAAGAGCAGGAGAACACTTAGAAGATAGATGCAGAACTCCAGATTCTATTGTATTAGAAACAAATAGTCATACATGATTTACAATGTAGGAATGACTCTTAGTTTCATTGATCATACTACAGAGAACTTACAAGCTTTACACATACAGTAAGGAAGCCAGACATTCCACGAACACCTTACTGCAGACAAACAGGCGACCTCCTTCTTCTACTTCTAAACTATGCTAAGCTAAAATCCCTGTGTTTTCCTAAAATCCCTGTTGTAAAGTATTACAGTGTAGAGAGGCACAATATATAGACTTCCTGATTGTCCTCACTACAGCAAAAACCTAACTAAACCCCTCGTTCAAACCCCTGGTTACAGCAATAAATACAAATGAACCAGTCCTCCAAAATATCTCTAAGCAGTGTCAAATCTGGGCGAAATATTGCCCCTTCTGAGAAGCTCTGGCAGCTCAGCAATAACTTTTGTTTGTCTGCTGCAATAATGTTCTCAGCTGCAACTTTGTCCTTCACTTGAATGGCCTTGACTTCCTCGCACTTCATCTTTATCTTCTTGCTCCTGAGATCATATTTCCTCCGTGATGTCACTGTGTTGAATTTCCAGCTGCTTCCTCAACTGCAAGCCTGCAAGACAAGACTAGCAATAAGTACCAATTTATCAAATAAATAGCAAGAAACTAAAATATCTATTTAAATCAGGGTGACTGCAAAAATGTGGAAATCGGGTCCAAAAAACTCTCAAATCGCGTTCAAAAACGCACTCAGACTGCTCAAAAATCATCAGGTCAACTATCGCTGACCGAAAAATACCACGGGCGCCAAAAATATTGTTTAAAAAATTCCACCGCCTTGTTCCTTCCCGCCCATCGGCGTGACAAATACTATCGGCGAGTCCAAAAATACCCTGGCCGATGCTCGCTGTTTGGCCGATGGCCTTTCTCTTTATTTCCTCTATCGGCGAGATCCATATTATCGGCATGATAAAAAAACTCTCCACCGATCACTATTGTTTCATCGATGCCTCTTCATCGGTGAGACTCTTACCGATGACCCCTTCGTTGTTCTCCATCGGCGTGAGATCGCCCATCGGCGACTCACAATCTTCCTCTGCCGATGGTGTTACCTTGGCTGATACCTTTATCGGCGAGAGTTTCGCCGATACACCATTTGCTTTGCACTTCGGCTAAGTCCTTCTCCTTTCAAAACCTATGTATATCGCGATATACAAGCCATTAACTCCATTTGATAACCTTTCAATTCCGGCGTTGTATAAAATTATTTGTATCCCGCCAATATACAAGCCCGCAAATATACAAGGATTTAACCTTGTTTGATAATTACTTCGGGTCCGGCGCTTGTATATGGCGCTTCATCTTTCGTACTTGCATGTGAATAGTGCATTGTATGTGAACAGTGCTATGTATATTTGCTTGTATATTCCGCTTGTATATGAAAATATACAAGCCCGAATATACAACGATTTTTCAGTATTTGATAAGTTTTCGGGTCCGCTATGTATATTCTGCAATGTATATTTTGCTTGTATGTTAGAATATACAAGCCCGAATGTACAAAAAGCGACCAAGCATAAAAAATATAACTTTGCACATACAAAGGACTTTGTATATGCCAAGCAATAGACAAACCTGAATGTACATTTTACTAAAATGATCATAACCTGCAAAATATGGCAAATTTTGAGATGGTTCAAATAGCAACCCTGGCTCATTTTTCACAAGGAATCCAACCATATCATGCAAGGGTACTGAAAATGCATTTTTCTATATTTTTAACAAGGTTTGCAAATTTGACTCTCTTTTCCCTTTACCACTAAGCAAAACAACACAAGCAGAAGCAAAAAGCAAAGCAACAGCAGGGGTCCCCATTTTGCTAAGGAGCATAATGGGGCGTGTTGTGAACATCACAACAACTAGCAACCAAAAAAAAAATTAAATTCAAAGTGTTCAAGAAAACTAGATGAAATGAACTCATAACTTCCGACTATTCTTCCTACAAATTATTATTCAGCTTGAGACTTAAGGTATTCAATAAGGGTGCATGAATTTCCATTTTCAGTTTAGTTGTGTGCACGTGATTAATTATCCTCATCTTGAAGATCGGTTGAACAAACCAGTGACTGACATTAGCCTACGTAGGTGAGGATATCCCCTCATAGCCGACCGGATAGAGTCTTGCTGCCAGCGAGCATCCATAGCCCCGGTAAGGTTATCGTTACAATTCTCCTAAGTAGAGCCCCACTGTCAGCGAGCGTCTATAGCCCTGGTAGAGTTACTTAGATGGCTTAATCTGGATTTTCAGTATAATCCGCTTTATTTATTTTTTTATTTTTTTTTTCTCATTTTGAAAGACTTCATAAGATATAACAATTTGTAACTTCATGATGCAAGGAGTGGACACTTGCTGAAATTAAGCTGAGAATTGTAATGGTAGCAAGGGTAACCTCTAATTTTTCACCTAATATCTACACTGGTAAGTTCAACAAACCCAAGGATTTTAGGTGTGTCATCGTGAGAAACTTGCTTCGAATTCTCAATCACATTTATTGAATACAAAACTTCAGAAGATAAACAATTCTCTACATTCATGACAGTAACAAGTTATGTGTAGATTGCAAATGATTAACTTGAATATCCTAAATTTTATACTATTTTGAATGGTTGCTAGTTTTGCTCCTTAATACTCTAAAGTAAAATAAAGATCCCTGCAGAGGAGACAACAAACAAACCAAACAAACAGGCTGTACAAACAACACAAAAAAAAGAAAAACTATACAAACAGAAAGAAACAGAAAGGAACTATACAAACAACTAACCTAAAAAGAAAACAGCAAAAGAAGAAAAGAAAACAAAAACAACTACCCTACCAAACTATATACAAACCTCTACAAGGCAAATAGTAACCCAGGAAAAAAAACCCAAGAACACCCCTACTTGCATATTTCTTTAGATTGTGCAGGAGTAACAGGGTACTGGTTATGGTTCTCATCCTAGCAGATTTATCTTTGAATTCTGAAAAAAATTCTTGTATTCTAAATTCATTGTGTTTATCAGAATAGCTCTCAACTAGTAACTGAGGCAGCTCATCAGGTTTATGATTAATCCATATGCATGTCCTATCTCTTAAATTTCCATAATCAAAGCAGTATTTATCATGGTTTACTAAGGAAAGGAAAGAGACAACCTGATGTGCCTTTAGCTCTGTGGAACACACTTGTTTATTGATAGCTGGCTTTTCATTTAACTCTGCATTTTCGTTGCCCAGCTCTATGTCTAGTCCTTTTTCAAGTTGAAAGATGAATGACTCTAGATGTATCATTTCTTCATCTTCATCTACCCTTGTTCCTTCATTCCGGATGTTCAGTTTACCCTCAAATTCAGCACGCCTCTCAATGTTCTCATTAGTTTCCTGCACATCAGTACTTAAGTAAGTATCTTCATCATCATAATCTGATATACAAAAATTAATCATTTCTAAATCACTTGAGAGTAAAGGTGGGACAACATCCTTAGCTTGACAGGAGTACTCCCCTGTTTTATTTTCAACATGGCATGGGGGGGAAGCTTGATTATGTACAGCAGCTCCATGATCCTCTATATCCTCTTCTTTCAAGAATTGTTCATCAGATGACTCACATTTGTCATTCAGTGAAGAGTCTAATCTTATTAACCTACAACAATCCTGAACTTGGTCATTCAATTTAAAGAAGTCAGGCGTAACACTAGGATTTACTTTCTTTTCTATGACTTCATTAGCTTTTATAGTAGGGATCTCATCAATTTTAGTGCATTTTAATTTTGCCAATGCTTGTTTACATTTCTTTGCCAAATCATGTTCGTTAAAACTTTTCAGGTTAGACCCAGAGGTTTCTTCTTGACAAATATCTCTTAGTAATTCCATATATTTATCAAATGTATCAAGACGAACCTCACTTTCCTTTTCTTTTTCATTAAATCCTTTTTGCTTATTATCTAGAAAAGGGACATGAGCTGTGATTTCTTCTCTGCATTTTTTAGGATATTTATACTTTTCACTAACTTTAATCACAGCTGGACCTTGACGAAAAGACAGATTTTTTTTCTTACCATCACATGATTCCTGGGAAGAGATCTTACTATCCTTTATTCTTAGCATTGGTTCCATCTTTGTATCCTCTGCACACTTAGTGACTATTGATGCTGCATCCTCCTGTCGCTCAATAATCTCCTCATTTCCCTGCCAACTTTCAGCCTTATACACATCTGAGAGAGAGATTAGTCCTTTCAAATATAAATCTAACCTTGTAAGGAAAGCTAGACAATTAAGCTCACCATGCTCTGTGGACTTATGTATCCTACACCTTCCAAATAAGCCATAGCTATATAAATTTTTAGGATAAAGCTGTCTATTCAAAGCCTTCTGAAATGAAGGAATGTCAACTTGAAAACTATCCCTATATGAGTCCATTGAAAACGGGACCTATTAAATTTTATGAGATCTAATATATCTCAGAATATAGCATTTAAACTCAGAATATTAACCCTAAACCAAATCAGGCCCTCCTTCTAGCGCCAAAAAACTGTTGATGATTGTTTTGATGCAATCATAACAATAAGTTAAAATTCACATATAATGAACTGAAACTATACTTGAAAGATAAGAAGGAATCATTTGAGATTCAACTAATCCCAAGTCTACAATGGTTCGGTTGGTCAAGTTCAGTTGGTCAATGTGAAGCTGTAATGTTCAAGGGGCCTTACGTAGTTTAGGGTTGTTTGGTGGTTTACTGGACTAAGATTATGCAAAAGGTCATAGATATCAACAAGTATTTTGTTCATTTGCATACAAGTGTTACTGTGCTGCAAAT
Source organism: Cunninghamia lanceolata (assembly GCA_027924645.1). Classification (NCBI taxonomy): domain Eukaryota; kingdom Viridiplantae; phylum Streptophyta; class Pinopsida; order Cupressales; family Cupressaceae; genus Cunninghamia; species Cunninghamia lanceolata. The sequence goes on from BSBN01000828.1 coordinate 6,883,663, forward strand.
TCTAAATGGTTTTCTTGAACTATTGCAGCTTTCTCCTTTATACATTTATGAAAACTGTCTACTTTTAACTCTGTTATGCATGCTTCTTCAAATTTGAGACAACTTCCTTTAGATTTCTACGTTTACAGCTAAATATTTCAGATGGGTTGGGAAAAGTTAGAAAGATCTAATCTACACCTCATTTACTCTACCGAAGGATCTAATTGTTCTATTATGCACTATGTAAATACTATAGTAATTTGATCAAATCCACAGTAAAAACCTTAAATGCAAGTTCTGAGCATTTTCACAAACATACATTTAAAATTGCAAGCTCTCAAAGAAAATATTTCAAAACACAAAGAAGAGCAGGAGAACACTCAGAAGATAGATGCAGAACTCCAGATTCTATTGTATTAGAAACAAATAGTCATACATGATTTACAATGTAGGAATGACTCTTAGTTTCATTGATCATACTACAGAGAACTTACAAGCTTTACAGATACAGTAAAGAAGCCAGACATTCCACGCGCACCTTACTGCAGACAAACAGGCGACCTCCTTCTTCTACTTCTAAACTATTCTAAGCTAAAATCCCTGTGTTTTCCTAAAATCCCTGTTGTAAAGTATTACAGTGTAGAGAGGCACAATATATAGACTTCCTGATTGTCCTCACTACAACAAAAACCTAACTAAACCTCTGGTTCAAACCCCTGGTTACAGCAATAAATACAGATGAACCAGTCCTCCAAAATATCTCTAAGCAGTGTCAAATCTGGGCAAAATATTGCCCCTTCTGAGAAGCTCTGGCAGCTCAGCAATAACTTCTATTTGTCTGCTGCAATAATGTTCTCAGCTGCAACTTTGTCCTTCACTTGAATGGCCTTGACTTCCTCGCACTTCATCTTTATCTTCTTGCTCCTGAGATCAGATTTCCTCCGTGATGTCACTGTGTTGAATTTCCAGCTGCTTTCTCAACTGCAAGCCTACAAGACAAGACTAGCAATAAGTACCAATTTATCAAATAAACAGCAAGAAACTAAAATATCTATTTAAATCAGGGTGACTACAAAAATGTGGAAATCGGGTCCAAAAAACTCTCAAAACGCGTTCAAAAACACACTCAAACTACTCAAAAATCATCAGGTCAACTATCGCTAACCGAAAAATACCATGGGCGCCAAAAATATTGTTTAAAAAATTCCACCGCCTTGTTCCTTCCCGCCCATTGGCGTGACAAATACTAACGGCGAGTCTAAAAATACCCTGGCCGATGCTCGCTGTTTGGCGGATGGCCTTTCTCTTTATTTCCTCTATCGGCGAGATCCATATTATCGGCGTGATAAAAAAACTCTCCACCGATCACTATTGTTTCATCGATGCCTCTTCGTCGGTGAGACTCTTACCGACGACCCCTTCGTTGTTCTCCATCGGCGTGAGATCGCCCATCGACGACTCACAATCTTCCTCTGCCGATGGTGTTACCTTGGCCGATACCTTTATCGGCGAGAGTTTCGCCGATACACCATTTGCTTTGCACTTCGGCTAAGTCCTTCTCCTTTCAAAACCTATGTATATCGCGATATACAAGCCATTAACTCCATTTGATAACCTTTCAATTCCGGCGGTGTATAAAATTATTTGTATCCTGCCAATATACAAGCCCGCGAATATACAAGGATTTAACCTTGTTTGATAATTACTTCGGGTCCGGCGCTTGTATATGGCGCTTCATCTTTCGCACTTGCATGTGAATAGTGCATTGTATGTGAACAGTGCTATGTATATTTGCTTGTATATTCTGCTTGTATATGAAAATATACAAGCCCGAATATACAACGATTTTTCAGTATTTGATAAGTTTTCGGGTCCGCTATGTATATTCTGCAATGTATATTTTGCTTGTATGTTAGAATATACAAGCCCGAATGTACAAAAAGCGACCAAGCATAAAAAATATAACTTCGCACATACAAAGGACTTTGTATATGCCAAGCGATAGACAAACCTGAATGTACATTTTACTAAAATGATCATAACTTGCAAAATATGGCGAATTTTGAGATGGTTCAAAAAGCAACCCTGGCTCATTTTTCACAAGGAATCCAACCATATCATGCAAGGGTACTGAAAATGCATTTTTCCATATTTTTAACAAGGTTTGCAAATTTGACTCTCTTTTCCCTTTACCACTAAGCAAAACAACACAAGCAGAAGCAAAAAGCAAAGCAACAGCAGGGGTCCCCATTTTGCTAAGGAGCATAATGGGGCGTGTTGTGAACATCACAACAGGGACATATATAAATTTTGTTTATCTTGGCCCAAAGTGACAGAGGACATTGAGAAGAAAGTGAAAGAACAAGAAGGAAAACTATCAAGTTTATCTCAGAATTTTGATCCCCTTACTACCTCTCTAATGAATCAAGAATGCCAGGCTATTGTTATCATAAATGAAATAAAGAGGCTGGACAAAGAAAAGAAGAACATAATGAACAGAATGAGTGAACTCAGAGGGATAATTATCCCTAAGCTAGAGGTAATGCATGAGGCCTTGATAGATGCTCAGACCATAGCCCGAACCAGTGATCTAATAGATTTAAGAAGGGCAGAAGCATATGCATTTTTGTTGAGTGGCCACATCTCCATTTTGGATAGGATGAAGCAGAGCTGGGCCACAAAGTTTGTACAGTTGAAGACTACTTTTGCGGATATACTTAAGTATATGTAAGTATAACATATATATAGACTTATGCGGCCATGTATAGGACAATTTTTGCAAATTTTTGGTATGCGGATTCAGCCCTTTGCCATTGATGTCAAAGGGGGAGTGAGGATTAGTGAAAAATGTTGAATCCAGCTAAGGGGGAGCTCCGATAAAATAGTGCAAAAGACAGAGCATCAGCCAAGAGGGAGTTACTGTGACACTTAGACATTTTTCACTAAGTGTTGCCATCAATGCCAAAGGGGGAGATTGTTGGCAAGAGACACTATGTGGCTTCATAAGTGTTGTCATTGATGGCAACAAAGTCTATTCCACATCCGTAGTACATAGTATGCCTATACCGGAAGTCAGATTGAAGAATGTTTTGGTCTGGTGAACAAGAACAGATTATGTAACAAGGTCCTACAATCAGGTCCAAATATCTCAGATGGTGTGATTCAGTAAGTTGCAGACTTGGACAAGTCAAGAGGGGTATCATGACTACTGTATTCCAAAGATTTAACCTCCGGTGATAAAGCAAGAAAAAGATATGAGCATCTGAGTGTTGGGTTCTAGTCAGGCAAAGCAGACAAAGGAAGAACTAACTGACAGAGTATCAGACTTCAATCCGGATGAGTAAAAGGTGTTGATCAAGCAATTTGTGGGATTATACATTGTTGGCCGACATGATTGATGACTTCTATGCCTATGTTTTTGATACGCATCACAAATCAAGCATGGATTCAGCCGATAGATTAATAACTTGCAGTGTTCTTGTTGCCGACTAGAAAGTTGATAAAAATCCTTGATGCGGATATATATACCAGATAGATTTCAGCATGTAAGTGTGTGTGGTGAACAAGTGATGAAATAAAGTGGGAAGAAAGGCATGGATAAGTGTGAGAGCTGCATTTCAAGTCCGGTATGTGACAGAGCAGCAGTATTAAACAAAGGAAGAATGAAGTGCATCAGATCAGTGTATTATGCCTAATTGGAACTGAACTCTAACATTTGTAGATGCTTCTTATCAGTTCAAACACTTGATTATCTTCTGAAAGTTCTGTAGACAGTGAGTCTCTTGTAGGCAGTGTGCCTCTTGTGAGCAGTGTGCTCGGGCAGTGAGCCCTAATTGGCAAGTGCCATTTTGTACTCTATTCTTTTAACAAAGAATACAATCTTGGGTTAGTCACCCCGTGGTTTTTCCCTTAACAGGGTTTCCACATAAAAATCCTTGTGTTATGTGTGTTGATTTTATTTATGTTCTTATGATTACACATGCTTTCATGTTTTGATACAACACTGAATATTAAGATAACAAAAGAGAAGAAAGGAAATTTTGAGATAACTGATTCAACCCTCCCTCTCAATTATCTGCCTTGTTTCCAACACTGGTTTTATCCAAGACAATCTTACCACAATCTTCTAGTTGCTTGACTAATCTTTGAAATCAGACACAAGTGGATATGGTATGGCCCCTATACCTATGGTATGCACAATAATAGTTTTCATTATACCAACTAGGTTTAAACATAAATGGAGAATATGTTTTGAGAGGGTATAGCTCAATCAAATTTGCTTGGACCAATTTCTCCAAAACCATCTCCATGGAATCTTTTAATGAAGGATTAGTGGAACATGGGGATGAAGGTGGTGAAGGTGATGAAGGGCTTGATAAAGGTGTTGAGATGGGACCAGTTGGCTCATGTGTTGGCATATGATTGGATGGTGAAGGTGACTCAAAGGAGGCACATGCTAGGTTGGTTTCTCCCTTGTCAAAGGATTTTAGGTCTTGCATAAGATAACTTGGACTTTCTTGATTTATGTACATAGGGTTATTTGGACTTGCATGTTGTTCTTGTAAGGACATTTGATTGCCATGTGGATAGGTTTGGTGATGAGGAGGCATGATAGGATATGTAGGTGAAAGGTCTTGTGAGGTGGATTGTTGTGGACATTGGTTGATGTTGGAGGTTTGTTGAGAAAGCAGTTGAGATATGATGGCAATGGAGTTAGGATTGTTGGATGGTAGACTTATGGAAGAACTTGCATTTGAGGTGTTGCTAGGAATAGTGAGGGTGATTTGTGGTATGGATGTGGTGGCATTAGTGTTTGGATTATGTGCTTGTTGGGCTTGTGATGGAATGTGGGAGCATTGATATTAGCCTAGGACTTGATGTTGTGGGAATTGTTGATGTTGTGGTGACACAAGATCTTCTTCCTTTCTATATAACTAGCTAAGTCAAGACTAAGTTGATTAAGCATTATTTTGGTTCCATAAGGATCATTCTCATAGGTGTTGTTTAGAAATTCCCTATCTATGTTTACAAGTGATACATGTGGAGAATTGATTGGATGAAGATTTGATGATGTGTAATGGCCAAAAATGATTAGGGGTTTAGCTTGGATGATGAGGACTATAGTGATGATGATTAGGATGTTGAAGATGACTAAGATGATGAGATTGGATGACTTGAAGGAATTAGGATGAATGATGGTGGAATTATTAGGTTAGGTGACTAGGATGATTTAGGATAATGGTAAGGGTGATGTGGGATAAGAAGGTGGCATGACTTGGATTGAGGTGATTAGGATGAATGGATTGGGATGAAAGTGGTTTAAATGAGAAATGTATGTGATGATGTGGAGTGATTGGGATCAAATTTCAAGACCTTGATTTGTTTTCATTTGATGGATGGCTCTCTATGCTTGAGATAGACTAATGATCTCAAGTAAGAGGGTTGATTGGATTGATTCTCTATACTTAAGGTAGACTAATGACACTTAAGTAATAGAGGGTTGATTGGTTGACTTACTTAAGATAGACTAATGATCTCAAGCAAGGTTGGATAATGGTTGATGATGATCAACTAAGGTCTTGATTTTTGATTGGGCTGATTTGGATTTGGATTGGGATGAAAGTAGTTGGAATGTGATTTGGCTTGGAATGATTGGATGATGTGTAATGACTAGGATGAATAGGATGATGTTGATTAGAAAGAAGGTGGTTTGGAATGATGAGGGTTTGAATTATGGTGACATGGATATGATTAGGAATGAAATGGCTAAAAATGGGTGATTAGGATGAATGTGATTGGATTTGAATGTGTTGGAAGAATGAGTTGAATGACTTGTCTTTATGTGTTTGGTGTTTAGCTTGATTTGACAATGTTCAATCAAATGATCACACATGTACAATCATGAATCACTCACGCAAGACACATAAGCAATTTTAATTTGACTTTGAATAAATGTAATGATGATTAAACAAGCACACGTGGAAGACACATCAATGAGCCCTATGACTAGTCAAGTGGGGTATGGCCAATTAGGTCTTAGACTATGTTTACATGAGGTTGACTAAGGAATTGAAAGAGAAATCCTGCCACACAGCTAGGAGAAAGGGGTAACTCACCCTTCACCTTCACTTCCCAAAGGTATAAAGTTCTTTGGGGCTTAGCCAAAAGTGACAAGATTCCAACTCCCAATGAGGGTGTCTTTTGATTCAGCCTCAAGTGAGGTCATCCCTAGGGGTAATGAAATCCCCTAGTAGGCCTCCTAAGAAAGGGTAAACAAAAGCAAATCAAGTGAGGTGTTTTTGATCTCCAAGATCACCTTGCGGTGCAAGGAGAGAGCATACACACACACACACTTGACTCACACTAACACTTGTAAATTAACCCTTAGAAAATGAAATGTGTGGTGTGAATATGAATGGATAAGAGGTGTTTTTGATTCTCAAGATCGCACGAAGCGCATGAGAAGAGAATACACACCCCTAATCGCATACAAATTCACCAAACAATTCAAGCACTGGTTCTTTTTAAACCCAAATCAAAATGTGTGATGGAAGACAATGGTTTGTTTTAGATCAATTTTTTATGTGTGAATGTAAGCAAGTTGTTCGTTTTAAGCCCAAATCGAAATGTGTGATGCAAACAAGATTGATTGATCAAATGAAAGAGATGAATGATGAAATGGATACACCTAATTGTTTTTCTATCCCAAGCTACTGTAGATGTTGATCCTAATGTTGTTCCAACTTCTTGGGGTCATCTACAAGCCACCAAATCAAAAAACAAGCAAGTGGAAGTACCTAGGGATTCGTTATGCGAAAAAGTGAAATCTGATAAAAAGTATGATGAAAATGGACTGATACAGAAAAATGAGTTGCATGAACAGATTCTATACAAAATTCTATGCCCTTTTAAAAAAATTTCGCTGAAAAAGGATGAAATTTGCAAAAGTTATGCTTGCTTGAAGTTTTCATGCAAGTTTGACTTTAACTACGAAAAAGACTAGTAAAATGATGCAATCACCTAATAAAACCTACTCCGTTGCAAAGTTCATCCTCTCATCTTTCCAACGAGTCCTTGTTTGCATAATTTTGCCACTGTATATGTGAAAGTTATGAGCAAAAGAAAAAAAATGCCCCTCCTAGGGCTTATGGAAGCACAAGGCTAGCTGACTGTTTGAGTTAAATGCTAGTGGTTAAGTCCCTGGTGATCACATTAGGTGGTTATCTCCAATGGTTAGGGCTAGCAATTTGAGTTTGGCTAGGTGGTTAAGTTTTAAACAAGGCCCTCAGTCATTCATATGACTGAGGGCTCAGCAAGAGCAAAAAATAAAATAAAGAAAAGGGGTATTAACCCCCCTTTCCCTTCCTTCGCCGGTCACTCATATAACCATCCCCTTATTATCTGATTGCCGCTTAGGCCCAATGACCACGGATTTAGAGCCTTAGCCTGAGGCTTATGACAGACAGTAAGGGTTTCTTTTTTTTTGGAAACACAGGGCCAACCACTGGAAGTGCAGAGCTGGTCTTATGACAGGCCACAGGTGACTTAAAAAAAAAGAATCAGAGGGTGTTTGGGCGGTGACTAGTTTGAAGGTCGCCATAGAGGAAAATTGGGTGCTGAGGGTTTTTCAAGGGCACTCAACAAGATGAAGACTAGCGACAACGGCCCTAAACAAGCGGCGGTCTGTGATGGGTTGATGCAGAGTGGTGAAGGGTCGACATGAGATAGTCAATGTTGTAGGTGAGCCAATGGGTAGAATGTAAGGTGTCGGCGAGTATGCAGGGGTGTGTGACGGTGATGGAGGATATATGCAGGGCAACAATGGATATAGGCTTTGAAGGGGTGGCGACTGGTAAGAATAGTGGCAGATGGGTGTTTAGGAGCGGCGACAATGAGCAGGGGCCGAGTAGAGGGGTGTCGACTGTTGCTTAAGAGCTGCGACTAGAGAATCTTCAGGGAATCCAAATTTTTAGTGATGTATGTGGCAGTCGGGAGAGAGGTGTTCGGGGTTTTTAAACTAATGTTGACGGAGGATTTCAAACACAGTTGCCCCAAACTCTTAATAAAACATTCTACATAGTGATCGATCCTGCTATCAAACAGTGAATTTTTAAGCAAACCACCTTCCAGCCCATGAAGGAAACCTGCAAACAACTCAGAATGTATGTGACATAGATCAGTATGGTGTATCCATATTGTAGGTCTGCAAATAAAAAAAATTCAAATTTTTGCAAAAAATTTTAGTCTCCAACTATGGGCGAACTTACAGTCAAAATTCATGGAATCAGCATCCTGATCACGATGGTGAGGTTAGTTTCTGCCTAGAACGCAGCCTACAACAATTCACTCCAAAAACTTGCAAATTTTGACAAAACTAGGGTTAGAGAAAAAAGCAAAATTTTGACAACAAAATATGCAAAAAACTCACGATTAGATCCGAGACCGGGCGTGCCAAATGAGATCATGAAAAATCAACATGAAGGAAATGATAACAAATGCAAATCAAATGAATGCAAACCTCATATCGACTCACGATCCATTGATAGGGTTGAGAATGTCGCACCCAAAGCACTCTAGCTTTACCCAAAGAGATGAATGCTGATTGTTTGATTCAACAACATAACGGTAGGATAGGGATTGGTAGATGAATGATTGGATGAATGCAAGATACATGGATGAGAGATTGAGAAGAAATTTTGACAGCATGTGGATACTAGAAGAAGATTCATTACAAATGGCTCAAGAGAGGGTACCTTTATAGAAAAGGCAAATTCGAATGGATGACTATGATTGAGAGTTATTTTGAATGATATGGACAGTTGAGATCGATTAGGGTTGGATTAGGGTTTCCCACTCAAAGAGGGATTGTAGTCACATGACAAGTGTGCGATGGAGAATAAAGGGGAATCTAATTCAAATATTATATTTGAATTAGATTGACTTGTGAAGGCATATTAAGTGGAAGATGGAGACATGCAACATGTGAAGGGGTATTATTAACTAAATAAAGTGGACTTATTTAGTTAATTAGAAAGGTGATTAAGTTGGACAAGTGGGATGACTTAGGGAAAAACATTACAAGGTCATGTTGACTAGGGGATGGTCAAGACATGGATAAATTTTAGTGTCTACAGAAACAATTGTTTCAATCATATGGCACAAAATATTTTGGTGGCAGGTTGATTATACTTATCCATGATCTCACCTAGTTACCACTTGTGTGAGGCATGCCACTATATGTAGGTGTCTCTCCTTGTATTTCTATGCTTAATAAAATTTGTGGGTGCAAGTGTTTGACATATTGTATACATTTTTAAAAAATGTACTTTGTATGTTTACATGCTTCACTTATGGTAAGGCATTGTGGACTATATTTTGGAGATAGTTGTAACCTTTCCAGACATAATTTTTTTCAATAAGGGCATGATATAGACCAAGTCAAATTTAGAGAAATGTTAACAATCATTAGGAATATAATTGCAAGATATGATCTCATTGGAAAATCTTCAAGGGTCGACCAAATGTCTTAATAAGTGTTGAAGAGCGTGCAATATTTGATGCATCTATACATTTATATGCCAAAAATAGTATGGTCATGCTTCATAATAAGAGAATGCTAAATTCATTCACCATGCTACTTGCACATAGTGTGTCTACATATACATGATGTACAGAATCTCATGATGGTGATGATGACCATTTGGATAGAGTGGTTCTACTATGTATTGGCCAATGTGTAATGTTGTGCAATTTGTGGGTGAATTTTGGCTTATTTAATGGAGCACTTGGTACTATAAATAATATAGTTTATCATCAAGGTACTCAACACCAAAGTTGTTGTGTGTGATTATGGAATTTGATAATTATGTGGGTGTACCATGGGATGTTAATAATCCAAAGTTTGTCTCTCTTCTACTTGTTATAAAATACAATCATACACAAATCTCCCTCAAAATGGCATGGGCTTTAACCACACACAAGTCACAAGGGCTAACATTGGAAAGAGCCATAATAGATAAAGGTGATCTAGAGAGAGTTTGTTTAACATTCATTTCTATTTCTTGAGTTAAATATTTCAAAACATTATGAATATCACCATTGTTCAAATCTGAATAGTACTTTAAGATTAAAAAATGCAAATTATATTAAGAATAGGAAAATGAAGAACATTGGTTTCAATCCTTGTCTCTAAGTTGGCCCATAAGAGAAATATCCAATACACATTTACAATTTGCTTATTGATGATTGTTATAAATCAACATTGTGTTGTTAAAATAATGTTATGGTCTTTGTACTTGCAATAATAATTTCTTTTTCAATTGTGTCCATGTAATTGTAGTTATGTAAACTAATATTATTTGATTGTGTTATTGTAGGAAGGAGTGGCAGTATCGATCTTTAGTGCATAAGCATTTGGACATATGGATAAAGGGTGTACCTAAAGTAGACACAGATTGGAATAATTCAAGTGAGTTTCAAAAGACAAATGATTTCTATGAAAAATTCATAAGTGCATGGAATCCTCTTGAAGAGCATGAAAGAAATGTATTAATGCCATGATCTACAAAAGAAGATTCTTGTTTGATGGACACGACTAGAATTTTAGCTACTAATCTACTTGTAGATCACATGAATTTTTTTAAACATGTTAATTGCCATATCAAATGTAGCTTGGATACATTTTTGTGAAAGAAGGGTTTGGTAAGTGTTTGTTGCTATAATGCCCCTTGGTAGTTACAGAGTGAATCCAAGTTATTCATTGATGATAATGGACATAAAAATATTTACTAGCACAAAATGATGAGAGAGTGAATGTTCATAACCCATATATTCTTTCCATATGGAGGGGAAACATAGATTGCCAACCAATATTGTCACATTCTATAGTTCTAAAATATATTGCAAAATATGTATCTAAAGTAGAAAAGAGTTTAGAAGGTTATCTTGACATGCTGACTAGGGTGTCCAACACAAATAACCTAGATGATCTTGCATTATTTGCATATAGAAGGTTATTAACTAAGATGACTGGTGAACATGACTGAGATGCACAAGAAACATGTCATGTGTTGCAATAAATGCCTCTTGTTGAGTGCACTAGGTCTTTTTTTTCAAATGTTAAACGAAAGGTGTTTCATCATGTACATTTAAATGATGATGATGATCCATTTGAAATAAACTTGATTCATGCATATATGGAGTGCCCCATATAATTAGATCATTTATGTATGGTACAAGCTATAAGATCTTGGTCATATTCTCCATGTTGAAAATATGTGAGAAACGGAAGCCATAAAATACACTAATAATTGTTAGGGTTTGGCCCAAATATCTTTCAATCCCAAATAGTGATTCACCTGAATATGAGGCTTTTGGTTGGAATGTGATATTATTATATAAACAATTCCATGGCATTACAGTTGATATTAGATATGAAAAAGAATTTATTATTCAAAAATAGGAGATAATTAGAAATACATATGATGCATGACATGTATATTGTACGTCTATTTGTTCAAAGACTACTAATATTGAAATCTAGTGAGCATATACAGATTTACACCATTGTTATACATGAATATCAAATTGTATAATGTTAATGTATTCAAATTTATCTTGTTCATCACATTACATTGGCTTTTATAAAAGCCTCTTTGTACCAACTACTCAAACTACCCTAAGCAACTTCCATACAGGAAACTAACTTCCACAAACTACCATTTATTTATTATTTAACTAACAACTAACCTATAAATTAACATATGCATGTTAATTTATTTATTTAAAACTATATACTAAATGCAAAACCTTACTTATTCTAACAACTAATGCTAATTTACTGCAAAGCTTGAAGATCATGTTCCTGATGATAATGTAGAAATGGAGTGACAAGTTCTATCTAGGTTGGATCCACGGCAAGATGCTAAATTATTTGATAATAAGCTTCTTGGTTAACAAGACTTTGACATGGAATATGATTGGAACCAATATGAAATGTCACGTGTTGCAAGAAATAACCACATAGTTCATAGAGTCAAGTTGATTAGGAAATCTAATTCAAATAGAATTCCATCACCAATTTTCTAGTAATTTGAATAAAACAACACATTGCATTTGAGACAATCATGAGACATTCTGAATTACCAAATAATGTGAACCTCTTAAGATGATCATCCAAGGAACTATTGGAACAAGGAAATCTTACTTAATTAATTGTATCAAGCATGTAGTGGATAAAAAGTTAGTCAATGGAAAAAACCCTTGTTGCTATTTGCACCAACAAGAGTTTGCTACTTTCAACATATCTGCCACTACAATTCATGCATATTTAAAATTCTTATTAAAATGTGTGCCCTGTTTGAGTGGCACTTGTAACAATTATTGCCATCACATGGCACAAAACATTTTGGTGGAAGGTTGATTATCCTTGTTCATGATCTGACCTAGTTACCTCCTATGCACGAGACATACCACTGTATGTAGGTGCCTCTCATTGTATTAATATGCTTAATAACATTGTGGGTGTAAGTGTTTGACATTTAAAAAATGTACTTTGTATGTTTACATACAACACTTATGGTAAGGCATTGTGGACTACATTCTAGATAGTTGTAACCTTGGACACAATTTTTTGTCAATAAGCACATGATCCAGCATAAGTATAATCATGTAGTGTTTGACAAATAGGCTATAAATATCTTATCTCTTTAACTCTTAGCACTTCCCCAGAGGGGCTTCGAGGCTTGGGGAAAGAAGACACAACATTTGTGGAGGAGGTATATCTCAAAGTTCTAACCAACTTGGTGTAATTTACAGAATTATTTTCTCAAAATCTAGATTAAACTCTCATGACAAAGCTCTAGAAATAGAGATTTCCTCATATCTAAAACCCTCTATATACAACTGTTTTATGCATAGTAGAACATTAGATCTAAATATTTAAAAGTGTTATCAAATAACTGATAAACACAAATATTTACAGTCTTGTCCATCAAATACTACACATAATAACTTTGAAAAAAAAATATAAATATACACTATTTAATAATAGGATTATAAATATTTGTATTTATTAACTATTAAATTACAAAATCATCTAATTTACTACTCTAGGTATCTCGTAAACCAAAATACACGTCAATCCTATCTGTCAATCATTTGTGAAAGTCCTATACCCAACGTCACTTTGGAAAGAAATATAATCTCGCATTCAAACTTTTGCCCACCCGTCTGCCTTTGTCTTTACCAAAATCATCTTCTATTGGACACACTCGCATCTCCAGATCATTCCCTCCATTTTTTCGTAAAAGCTAACAGGGAGAGACTTTCTTGTATTTTTCTACCTTACCACTTTTGGGTTTTGTTTATTTTATTTTTCTCTCTTTTTTCAACATGGGAAGTGGTCATGTGACTTCAATTATTACTAGCACTTAGCACCTATAGGAGGTTCAAGGAATACGTCGATAGGAACAACCAACACTTTAGCAAAAAATTTGCCGTGAATTTTATGGCGTGAGACAATTTCGACCACTATAATGCTCACATATAAAAGCCTATCGACTAATTAGCAATCGCATTTTAGTATATAATAAACACGTTGATAGTTATGTGAAATTGAATGTAATTTTTTTTTAATGTCAAGTAGATTAATATGTTTTGCCTAGAATTATTTTGAAATGAGTTTTATTATTTATATAAATTGGTAACTTAATAATTACAATGCAACTACAATCTTTTTTAATCCTAAAAGTTGGAGTATGTATGCAAGTGGTCCTCTTTCTGTTTTTTGTAGTGTTACATATGCACTCTTTTTCATATACACAAACTTTGATAGGTAAAGGTAAATTCTACTTTAAATTATCAAAATTTATAAATAGCAAAGTTTAAATGCTACTTTTGTATTCCTTTGTAAAATTATTGTGCACCAACTCACCTTCTTTCCTCTCCAAATAATTAAAAGAGAAGAGAAGATTTAATCCATAATTCCATATATTTAACATCGAATCAAGAGATGTGATGGCCAATAATCATGGCTCTCAAATCATTCATTTTTTATAAAATATATTAATTTTAAACATACCAATATTGTTGAAATATGAAGTCAATTTTACTTATTCCCACTATCACAACGAGTACCTAACTAGTACGCCTTGTAAATTTGTATGCACTAGTGTCACTCGCATAAAAATCTATCTTTAGATTTGATTTGTTTTTTGCATGTGTTTTTTTGTGATAAGGAGATCTTTGTGTACATTATCATGTTTTCCACATTAATCTGTGTTGTCTATTTTATGGTTTTTATTGTTAATTCACTGTTATTTCAATCTACTTATTTTTCTAAGCAATATAAGATCAATAACCAATCTAGAGAACAATCAGAAATATATTTACAATTAAACTAACAATTCAACCTTAAAAAATGTACAATCTCCAACCTTTCACTATCCCTGGTCACAATTGACAGTGTGAAATGGGGTCAAGAGGAAAGGCGTAGAGATGTGAACTGCGGCCTCGTGGAAAAGCAGGATCTTTACCTACCCACTCCCACTTTTTTCTGACCAAGTTGAACAACAGCGCTTTGGGACTGAGCTGAGTGATTATGCACACCCATTCCTCCACTCCACAACATATCAATCTCTGCGATATATCAACCGATGCAGAAGAAGCCATGAATTGTAGCTGAATATACTCAGGCATTTCCTCCAATAATCCCCATTCATACTCTTCCTTTTCCTTTAATTCGCCCCTCTTTTTAACGAGTTCCCAGATCTGAATACTACTATTACCAGTTTCTATGCTGTTCCTCATAACCATTAACAAACGGCCCCTGCATTCCACAAGGCAAGGCGAGGACATATCATTACAACCTGCAGGCATTTCTGCTTTCAACTCTTCCCACACATCTCTTTTCGGGTCAAAAACAACTACTCCATAAGGCATCTCTACAATGCAATAAAATCGATTGTTTATCCAAACACCAACATCCAGCCCAAATTTGGCTTCAGCCATTGTTTCCCCTGACATTCTCCAAATCTGGGCCTGAGAATCATAAACCTCTGTCAGCAATCCTCTAAAATTGTTCACAGCGCGGTCGTTCTCTCCCACAACCATGATCTTGAAGCCCTCATCTTTGTGAAGATTCAAGCTAACTTTATGTATAAACTGAATCCTATTCATGGGCGGCAGATTTTTCACTAACTTCCTGACCGGATCACAGATGCTCAACACTCTACAATCTGCTACTAAATTCCCCAGACAAACCAAATTTCCGCTAGCGCTAACAATACTTTGTCTATAGAGAGGAGGATTCAGAATCTTGTGCCATCGTTTTAGTGAAAAATCGAAGGCACAAGAAAATTTCCCAGATGTGCAGAGAAACAGCCATGGCCTCTTCTGTTCCACTGCGTATCTTCTCCTGTAATAACAATGCGAGCCTAAAAAATCTCTCCACTCTTTGCACACGCTTCTGAACTGCATAGCGCTTGCCAGGGGTAAGAAAAGCAGTACCATTTCCACAATCTCTTTAGGAAGATCAGTCCATACAGAATCCATAAATTCTTCTTCAGGGGCCTGCATTTTTATCATTTGTTCCCTCACTCTCCTATAATAATGTCGATTGGACTATCTACAGCTGCGCACTAAACTTAATGCTGAAGAAGAAAGAGAATTTGCTTTGGATTTTCCCAAACGCGCGTGCAATTATCATCATAACAAAACAAAAAAATCAGTCATGGCATTTATTTGAGATTTTGAATTTTGTACATCCAACTTAGAAGATTACAACACATCGACTGTACCTCGGTGAATGCGCCTACCGACCACCCGACAGGGAGATCCGAAACACGTAACTCCACTGAATAATTTTTTTATTTTAAGAGTTAAAAAAATTAAGGGATTATGTTGTTTCCGTCTAAATCTTAGCTTTTTAAGTACGAGAAAGCCATAAGTCCAATACAGTTGCAAAAATTACATTATAAAATGTATAAAATCCTGCAATAAAAGGTTTAAATATTTATTTAGTCATTATAAGTTTGCGGCGGCGGGCCCATTTAGTTTGTCGTGTACCCCCGCAAATTAGGATTCATTGTATTATTATCTGCAAGTTGTTTAAGCTTTATCATGGCGGCTCAAGAAAAAGATTCCAATTGCTTTGATTTCTCTTATTTAAGAAGTACGGAAGTAAAAAAAATTCCAAGTTTTCGTTCTCGCCCGTTGTTTTCACTTATTAAAAACTAATGAGCACAGAAAGACCGTGAGCTGTGGAACTCCGATTATTCGTTCCAAATAGTTTGGAATGGATCGACACCATCTATACAAACGTGCTCCATTTTTCCCCTCGTGGGAGTGGATTCCTAAGAGAAGTAATAATAACAGTCAGAAAGTAAAAAATGAATAGACAACCGAATTCATATGCAACGTGCAATTTCTGACAGATTATCAAGAATTATAGCTAATTATTACCATCTCTTTCTTTTACTATGATTTGGTCTAACATCTCATGGGCGTCTTACAAAAATTGCCTACATCTTAAATATAGGTAGGTAGTGTCGACTATCAAATTTAATTTTATATTCTTGTAAGGTTAAAATTAGTATATTCTTGTCAATTCTTATTTAATTTTGGGTCCATTTTGATGATATGTTTTAATATAATTATATGTTAGCAAGTGGTACACTTGCATTGGGTTTGTCTTATTCTTTGGTAATTTACCTACTCTTATTTCTTCTTACTTCCACGTTTCCCCACATCAATTATTTATTGTATTTCATTAGCACACATTTCTATATATTTGCTCTTTTGCTCAAGATGATTGCTTTCCTTGATTATGTTCAATTCTCGACCACTTGGGATCAATATTGAAGTACTCGGGGTTGAACCAAAAATTCGAATCTTTAAATTCAAATTCCAAAGTTCTTGCCCATTTATAGCAACCATTTTGGCTTGACTTCATATATGTTATGTGACTTATTGCTAAGTTTTGGTATTTAAAGATATTTATTTGTACAATTAATAAATATTCAAAAATCAAGAGAAGCTAGCAATTACAAGGTGACATCATTAGAGGACACTTCAATTTTCTAAAGGGTCAAAGAAACTCATCTACATATTGGCCACATGCATGTTGGTGAATGTTATCTTTGAATCTTTGTTCCAAGCCGTAAAGTTGGTTCAACAAAGGGTTTGACCTAGAAGAACTTGACACTAGAAATCTGGAAGATTCCCCAAAGGTGTTCATAAACATTGGCATCCTGACAATCACTTAAGACATCAAATATTAGGGCAAATAGGTTCCAATAGTTTATATTTTGCTAGTTTAAATTAGTGCATCAGAGTTTGAATCCGCAACAATGAGGATCAGACCTATGACACTTGGGATTGAACCATAGGGTTTTCTGCACTTAAACTAATTCTAAGATAGTTAGCATACTTATGCTATTAATTTTTTGGAGACGGTGAATCAATTCAAAGCATCGTCAACAATCATTCTCCATCAATAGTTTTATAGCTAAGCCCCTCTATCCTCATTTGATTAAATTGAACAAATATCTTTTCACATATCAGTTCTCACTTTGTTATCTAGGCTAATTTATGCTTTGATCATATGCATTTATGTACTTATCCTAGATAATGTAAAGGTATTTTTGCCCTTGCATTTTATGGTGAACAGGTAACATTTTCTTGTAACATGACATAGAGTTTCCCCTAGGGTTTCTCCTTCATTAGTTTTTTATAGAATTGTGATTTCTAATTGCTTCATCATACTTTTAGATCTTGTTAGGGTTTATATCCCCTATTCATCCATGTTTCATATTTATCTTAATTTAGGGTTTGTGGTTTATTGATATATCTTATCATCTAGGGTTTGTATTTCAAACTTGTTTTAGATCTAATTTTTGATTAATTTTCTAATTTTTATTAGACTTGGGTCATTTCTATTTCATCCTCTTATCTCTTATGCTTTTGAGAGTTTACATGCTAAAATCTCATTCATCCCATTTCCCTTTTCGAAGAAGTGTTTGGTTGAAGCATAAGGGCTTGTAAGGCTTAAAAAGCAAAAGACTGAAGGCTTGTCCAAGAAACTTGGATGAACTAGAGCTTCTATGAGATATATATAAACTAAAGATTCAATGAAGAAGGCTCAAGGTCAGTAAAAATCTAGCAAGAAGCTTGAAGAAGAAGAAGCTAAGAAGCTTGTGAAGAAGATTGAAAATGAGAGTAATCAAAGCATGTACTAAAGCTATACCAAGAAATACAAAAGGCTCACTAAGTCTTGTGAAGAAGCTTGAATAAGCTTGTGTGATGAGAAGATTAGAAAATTCTATATGTTGAAATGAGAAGATTAGAGGGGTATTAATAGGTAGAATTAGAGGGAAATGAAGAAGAGATAAGATTGAAATAAGTAGTTAACTCGAGAAGAAATGGAAACAATTCCATGAAGAGATAAGAAGAAAACTAAAAGAAAACAAGAGTGAACTCAAAGAGAAAATGGAAACAATTTAGAAGAGATAAGATTTGATCTAGAGTACAAAAAAGAAAGAAAGAGAGAAAAGGATGAGATGGCATGAAAAGACGTGAGCTAAAATGGAATAAAAATCAAGAAGAAAAGATAAAATGAAGAGTTATCTCATTCATTAAAAATGATAGGGTCACCCTTTTTGAAAGTAGGGTCGCTTGCTTTTATCAATGTTGGTCACCTAAGTGGCCCTAGAACACAAAGCTAGGTAGCTTGGGTGACCCAAAAGGTCCGAGAGGTAACCCTAAATAGGTGAAATGAGAGGCTCAGTTAGGTAACACATGAGGCAGGGAAAGTTGGCTAGGGGTTAAAGGAGGAGATCAAAAAGATAAAAGATAAAAGATAAAAGATAAAAGGCTGAGTCATCAAGACATGAAACTGCTACAAGAAGTATAATTGAACACCTTCGTTGGTAATGAGCTAGGACTGCCACATTATCATCAGTATACCATGTAGGCCTAATGCAATTTTAGTGCTGACATATTTGCCCCCTCGGGGATAGTAGTCTACATGGAAGGTACGTACCATTCTCAAAGCTTGGCCTTACCTATTGTTGTTGTCCTACATTTGGATGTATGCACACTCAAAAACATGACTCAGTTGCATGGGGCGGTTGAGTCGGCCTTTACAGAGCACATGGGACCCTCTCCTTGCCATGGGCGAACCTCCACATCACTCTCGCTCTCATGTTAGAAGCTAGTCAAGAGAAGGCGAGACACAAGGGCAGTCCTGCTCGCTTGAGAGTTGGACTTCGTGAAGAGTGGTCGAACAGTCCTGGGGCCTTTCCTGGGTATTGTTTCTTATGTGGTGTTCACTAACCATTATAGTTGAGATAATTATATGACTCGAAGGGTCACTAGTTATTGTTCTCCTGTTCGGGTTCCTAAGATTCCAACATTGAGTGGGTTGTCAATTGTTTTCATTTATGTTTCTTTGAATTTGGAGTCTCTCTTCAAACTATTGTTTCTTGGATTGTCAATTGATTGTTTTGAGGCCTAGGGTGTAATTCCTCAATCTCTTTGAGGATTGCCCTCACCAACTCACCTCTAAGCCCGGGGCAAATTCATGAACCTAAACTGAGAGAGTTAGTTAGGGTTAATCACGAGTTGACTTACGTTTGACTTAGGGTGATGACCTAAGTATTATGCCCTACACACATGCCTCATTTTGCCAAAATGAGGACCCCCGAGCTTTGCACTTACCTTTTGGTCAGAGTCTTGAATTCTCTCTTTTGCCTTGAAGAGACCCAACATGTTTAAGTTTGGACACTTTGGATATTGAGTAAGTTTGCTTTAAATGGTCCTTGGGGTGTTTTTCCTTTGAGAACTTTTATTCCCATCTTGGTTCATGAATTTGTAAAGTCTTTAGGTCCATTTGAACATGTGGATGCCTTTGGAAAGTCTAAGTCTTATAATTTTGCACAGATTCTAGGTCTCATTGCATATTCCAAGAATTTTCAACCCAACCGGATATATCTGACAATGACATTCAAAAACTTGAAAGGTTTCCTAAACATCTCGAAAGCGTAAGTTTTGATACATAGTGGAAATTGTAGGTAAATAACCATCTATAGGATATATCCTTTGACCCTCATAACTCTTGCTTAGGCATGATACTATTTTATTACCACAAATTAGAGCATTCACCACTTACTGGATATTGCGGCAGGGTAAGTGCAGGAAGATGGGGGGCCAAAAAGGGGTCTTCAGTGGCCACTTTTTTTCTGAAATCAGGAAATACTGGCCTTGGATGAGAAATTGAGCATAGTTACACTCAAAATTTGGAGATGCAACCAAAACAATGTTCGTAGTGCTCCGACTCTACTTTCTAAACTACTATTTTGTTTTGAAAATGGCATAGATTAAGGGGTTCAAAAGAGGGAGCCACAGAAATTGGTGTTGTTTCTGTCAAAAAAACATAACATAGCATGTTTTGTGGCTCCCTCAAAAGGTCAACTTTTTTTTGGTATTTTTAAAATCGCTTCAGTGAGAAATTAGCTAATAGCATGTAGTTTATGCCCGATTTTTCTAATAATTTTTTTATGAATATTTGATTTTTTACTAATTTTTAAAGTGGACACATCCTAAAAAATAGAATTTTGGCCGTGCTACCCCTATAAATTTTGAAAACTAATTGAAAATCATTTTTTTAATTTTTTAATATTTGTAGAATGGAGTCTAGTTTCTAAATATGTAATTTTTTTGAAATTTGAATGAATAGTTATTTTACAATGAAAAAAAGACCAAACAGTGGTTTTTGCCTAAAAACGGACACACAAACAAAAGAAATTAAAGATGAAAGGCTTAACATTGTTAAAATGTGAAAAAAATAACATCATCAAATAGCTAAGAGAAAGCCTAACATTACCCATGTGTTCGATTTGTTCGACCTTGAAACACGTGCAAATTTGAGGGTTAGCATGAACGAAATTATGTGAAATTTTGAAGAATATAGAAAAACACATCTGTGACTGTTCATAAGGCACTCCAAGCCTTTGGGTTGGAAATCCAAAGCAAATCCCAAGCCCAAGGCTTGGGATTCCCAAAGCAAGAAATAACGCGAGCGCGTTATAACGCGCTCGCATTATGTTTTGCCTTGCATTTTTCTTTCCCGCATGTCTGTCTTTTGTCATGTTTTACATAACGCGAGCGCGTTATAACGCGCTCGCGTTATGTCCCACTCAAATTTTTTTACGTTCAAGGCTATTAATCATGAGGGTTAAGGGATGAGGGATAGAGTCGGAGGGTTTAGGGATAAGGGATTAGCGTTTAAGGTATACTATTGAGCCCGTTGAGGGTCTAGGAATAGGGATAGTGTTTAAGGTTTAGGGATGAGGGATGACAGATTACGGTTTAGGGTTTAGGGATAGGGTTGAGGGTCGAGGGATCAAAGTTAAGGGTTGAGGGATTAGGGTTTGACATTGAGGGTTGAGGGTTGAGGTTCAAGGGTCAAGGGTTTAGGGATAGGGTTTAGGGTCGAGGGATTAGGGTTAAAGTAGATTGTGGAGGGTGTAAGGATTAGGGATAGGGTTGGAGGGTTTAGGGATAAGGGATTAGGGTTTAAGGTATAGTATCGAGTCTGTTGAGGGTTTAGGAATAGGGATAGCATTTAGGGATTAGGGATGAGGGATTATAGTTGAGGGATGATGGATTAGGGTTGAGGGTTGAGAGATTAGGGTTTAGGGATAAGGTTTAGGGTTGAGGGTTGAGGGATTAGGGTTTAAGGTATAGTGTTGAGGGTTGAGGGTTGAGGGTTTAGGATTAGGGTTTAGGGTTGACGGATTAGCATTTAATGTCAAGGTTAGGGTTAGAGTGTCAAGGGTAGAGGGATTAGGGATAGGGTTTAGGGTTGAAGGTTTAAGGATTGAGGGTTGAGGCTTTAGGGATGAGGGTTTAAGGCTTAAGATATAGTGTCAAGTGTTGAGGGTGTAGGGATAGGGTTCAAGTTTTAAGGGTTAAGGGTTGAGGGATAGGGATTAGGGTTTAAGGTATAGTGTTGAGGGTCAAGGGATCAGAGTTAAGGGTTGAGGGATTAGGGTTTGACATTGAGGGTTGAGGGTTGAGGTTCGAGGGTCAAGGGTTTAGGGATAGGGTTGAGGGTCAAGGAATTAGGGTTAAAGTAGAGTGTGGAGGGTATAAGGATTAGGGATAGGGCTTGAGGGTTTAGGGATAAGGGATTAGGGTTTAAGGTATAGTATCAATTCTGTTGAGGGTGTAGGAATAGGGATAACATTTACG
Organism: Cunninghamia lanceolata; assembly: GCA_027924645.1. NCBI lineage: Eukaryota > Viridiplantae > Streptophyta > Pinopsida > Cupressales > Cupressaceae > Cunninghamia > Cunninghamia lanceolata. The sequence continues at coordinate 6,905,893 of BSBN01000828.1, forward strand.
GTTTAGGGATGAGGGATTAGAGTTGAGGGATGACGGATTAGGGTTGAGGGTTGAGGGATTAGGGTTTAGGGATAAGGTTTAGGGTTGAGGGCTGAGGGATTAGGGTTTAAGGTATAGTGTTGAGGGTTTAGGGATAGGGTTTAGGGTTGAAGGATTAGGATTTGATGTTGAGGGTTTAGGGTTTAGGGTTTAGGGTTTAGGGTTAGGGTTGAGAGATGAGGGATCAGAGTTAAGGGTTGAGGGAATAGGGTTTGACGTCGAGGGTTGAGGGTTGAGGTTCGAGGGTCAAGGGTTTAGGGATAGGGTTGAGGTTAAAGGGATTAGGGTTAAAGTAGAGTGTGGAGGGTGTAAGGATTAGGGATAGGGTTGGAGGGTTTAGGGATAAGGGATTAGAGTTTAAGGTATAGTATTGAGTTTGTTGAGGGTTTAGGAATAGGGATAGCATTTAGGGTTTAGGGATAAGGGATTAGAGTTGAGAGATGATGGATTAGGGTTAAGGGTTGAGGGATTAGGGTTTAGGGATAAGGTTTAGGGTTGAGGGTTGAGGGATTAAGGTTTAAGGTATAGTGTTGAGGGTTGATGGTTTAGGGATAGGGTTTAGGTTTGAGGGATCAGGGTTTAGGGTTGATGAATTAGGGTTTAATGTTGAGAGTTGAGGGTTAAGGGTTGAGGGTTGAGGTTGAGGGATAGGGTTAATGGTCAAGGGATTAGGGTTAAATAAGAGTGTCGAGGGTAGAGGGATTAGGGTTTAAGGTATAGTATCGAGCCTGTTGAGGGTCTAGGAATAGGGATAGCATTTAGGATTTAGGAATGAGGGATTAGAGTTGAGGGATGATGGATGATAGATTAGGGTTGAGGGTTGAGGCATTAGGGTTTAGGGACAAGGTTTAGGGTTAGGGTTGAGGGATTAGGGTTTAAGGTATAGTGTTGAGGGTTTAGGGATAGGGTTTAGGGTTGAGGGATTAGAGTGAAGGGTTGAGGGATTAGAATTTGACGTTGAGGGTTTAGGGTTTAGGGTTAGGGTTGAAGGTCAAGGGATCAGAGTTAAGGGTTGAGGGATTAGGGTTTGATGTTGAGGGTTGAGGGTTGAGGTTCGAGGGTCAAGGGTTTAGGGTCGAGGAATTAGGGTTAAAGTAGAGTGTGGAGGGTATAAGGATTAGGGATAGGGTTGGAGGGTTTAGGGATAAGGGATTAGAGTTTAAGGTATAGTATCGAGTCTGTTGAGGGTTTAGGAATAGGGATAGCATTTAGGGTTTAGGGATAAGGGATTAGAGTTGAGGGATGATGGATTAGGGTTGAGGGTTGAGGGATTAGGGTTTAGGGATAAGGTTTAGGGTTGAGGGTTAAGGGATTAGGGTTTAAGGTATAGTGTTGAGGGTTGATGGTTTAGGGATAGGGTTTAGGTTTGAGGGATTAGGGTTTAGGGTTGATGAATTAGGGTTTAATGTTGAGAGTTGAGGGTTGAGGGTTGAGGGTTGAGGTTGAGGGATAGGGTTAATGGTCAAGGGATTAGGGTTAAATAAGAGTGTCGAGGGTAGGGGGATTAGGGTTTAAGGTATAGTATTGAGCCTGTTGAGGGTCTAGGAATAGGGATAGCGTTTAGGATTTAGGAATGAGGGATTAGAGTTGAGGGATGACAGATGACAGATTAGGGTTGAGGGTTGAGGCATTAGGGTTTAGGGACAAGGTTTAGGGTTAGGGTTAAGGGATTAGGGTTTAAGGTATAGTGTTGAGGGTTTAGGGATAGGGTTTAGGGTTGAGGGATTAGAGTGAAGGGTTGAGGGATTAGAATTTGACGTTGAGGGTTTAAGGTTTAGGGTTAGGGTTGAAGGTCGAGGGATTAGAGTTAAGGGTTGAGGAATTAGGGTTTGATGTTGAGGGTTGAGGGTTGAGGTTCGAGGGTCAAGGGTTTAGGGATAGGGTTGAGGGTCGAGGAATTAGGGTTAAAGTTGAGTGTGGAGGGCATAAGGATTAGGGATAGGGTTGGAGGGTTTAGGGATAAGGGATTAGAGTTTAAGGCATAGTATCGAGTCTGTTGAGGGTTTAGGAATAGGGATAGCATTTAGGGTTTAGGGATAAGGGATTAGAGTTGAGGGATGATTGATTAGGGTTGAGGGTTGAGGGATTAGGGTTTAGGGATAAGGTTTAAGGTTGAGGGTTGAGGGATTAGGGTTTAAGGTATAGTGTTGAGGGTTGATGGTTTAGAGATAGGGTTTAGGTTTGAGGGATTAGGGTTTAGGGTTGATGACTTAAGGTTTAATGTTGAGAGTTGAGGGTTGAGGGTTGAGGTTGAGGGATAGGGTTAATGGTCAAGGGATTAGGGTTAAATAAGAGTGTCGAGGGTAGAGGGATTAGGGTTTAAGGTATAGTATCGAGCCTGTTGAGGGTCTAGGAATAGGGATAGCATTTAGGATTTAGGAATGAGGGATTAGAGTTGAGGGATGACGGATGACAGATTAGGGTTGAGGGTTGAGGCATTAGGGTTTAGGGACAAGGTTTAGGGTTAGGGTTGAGGGATTAGGGTTTAAGGTATAGTGTTGAGGGTTTAGGGATAGGGTTTATGGTTGAGGGATTAGAGTGAAGGGTTGAGGGATTAGAATTTGACGTTGAGGGTTTAGGGTTTAGGGTTAGGGTTGAAGGTCGAGGGATCAGAGTTAAGGGTTGAGGGATTAGGGTTTGATGTTGAGGGTTGAGGGTTGAGGTTCGAGGGTCAAGGGTTTAGGGATAGGGTTGAGGGTTGAGGAATTAGGGTTAAAGTTGAGTGTGGAGGGCATAAGGATTAGGGATAGGGTTGGAGGGTTTAGGGATAAGGGATTAGGGTTTAGGGTTTAGGGTTAGGGTTGAGAGATGAGGGATCAGAGTTAAGGGTTGAGGGATTAGGGTTTGATGTCGAGGGTTGAGGGTTGAGGTTTGAGGGTCAAGGGTTTAGGGATAGGGTTGAGGTTGAAGGGATTAGGGTTTAAGGTATAGTGTTGAGGGTTGATGGATCAGAGTTAAGGGTTGAGGGATTAGGGTTGAGGGTTGTAAGGATTAGGGATAGGGTTGGAGGGTTTAGGGATAAGGGATTAGAGTTTAAGGTATAGTATCGAGTCTGTTGAGGGTGTAGGATTAGGGATAGCATTTAGGGTTTAGGGATGAGGGATTAGAGTTGAGGGATGATGGATTAGGGTTGACGGATTAGGATTTGACGTTGAGGGATGACGGATTAGGATTTGACGTTGAGGGTTGAGGGTTTAGGGATAGGGTTGAGGGTCGAGGGATTAGGATTTGACGTTGAGGGTTGAGGGTTTAGGGATAGGGTTGAGGGATTAGGATTTGACATTAAGGGTTGAGGGTCGAGGGATCAGAGTTGAGGGTTTAGGGATTAGGATTTGACGTTGAGGGTTGAGGGCATTTTCTATCACGAACTTGATTATGAGGGCTTGCCCCTTCATTGTTATACCTATCATATGGCGGAGCATCTGGCAAGCCCTTGTAAGAAAAAGATGTGATCAATGCAAAGGATGTGAGGAATCTATAGTAGGATAAAATGCGAGTGCGTTATAGCGCAAGCACGTTATAATGCGCTCACGTTTTGTAGTTCTATTGATACGGTAAAAAAGTGGTTACCCCCGTGATCCAGGCCCACATGCTCTATTTTCTTACTGATTCTGCATGTGCTCCGACAAAAAAGAAGTGCTTTCATGCTATTGGGAAGTTCACATGCACATTTGACACATTGTACCACCTTTGCATGATCTTTCCACCACCTTTTCTGCTTTGCCAACTTGAGAAGGAGGAAATAACATAGTTTTCACACCAAGTTTGATATATATCTATTCAAGTTTCAATTTTTGTAGTGTTGCAATGTTAATTGTGATTCAATTTTAAGAATTTAACATTGAAAAGGAAGCAAGTGGTGAAAAACTCAAATTGTTGAGGAGTTTGATGCAAGAAGATAAAAACACTACATAATTGGGTACTCTCTCCATTCAAATCTTCATTATTTAGGTATGTCAAGTCTTTACATGCATGTTCTTTACATTTTCCTTATTTCGGATTGAATTACTTTATCATGCTTTATCATACATGTTTAAAATAGACACATTCCCAATCAAGAAAGCAACCTACAATCTCACATGATGCCATGTATATTTTCTACACTTGGGCTCTTTAATAATTATGTGTAATAAACAAACCTTAGTTCATACCATGATGTCAAACTATACAAGAATAAATCCTTACAACATAAAAAAAATACAATCCCACTATTATCATGTATTCATTTCTTAGGAACTAATATTGGTCTCTTTATCATGCTACAGACAAATTCTCCGTCATGCCAAGGAAACGATCAAGAATTAAACCAACACAGGAAGAGATAGAAGCTAAGAATGCAAAGAAAGCAATGGCTATGAGGGAACTTCGTGAGAAGAGGAAATTGGACACGATAAATGAAGACATACCAATTGAAGAGGAACCACAACCATCACAAAGAGATATGGTATTGGTGGCACAAAGAGAACGAATGCAAAAACTTCGTGGTACGAGAGATTTGAATACCATAGTTGGAGACACGTCCTTTACCGCAAGTCAACATGTAGGGACACCATCTACCACATCTCAAGTTGAGAGTACATCATCACTCACATGTGATGAAGGAGGTACGCCATCATTCCCACCTCAACCTCAAGGTATGTCATCTATTCCATCTTCGATCGAAGGTATGCCATCTAACCCATCTCATTTAAATATTGATGAAATTCCTAATGTTGAGATGAATTTACCTAACTTGACACCACCTAGAATTTTGCATAGAAAGCTAAAGTATTTGATTGATATTGATGAGAATATTTTGCAGCCAATGGAAGGTAAGCTTCTAAAACGCACTTGTAGAAGATATGCTAATAAGATTTAGAGATTGTTCTTTGAAAAGTTAAATGAGACTGCAAGATGTCAACTATTCGTTGAAATGATGCGAAGTATAAAGTATAGGTCTATCATGAAGATTCTTGGGTTGAGAACATCAGAGGCTTCAAGTGAAAAATCTATTGTCAAGAATCTAATGAGTGCGTATGAGAGTGTGGGTAACACCTCACGCACAAAAGATAGTAATGCAACACGGCGTGTGATTACATCGACTATAGTAAGTAGTCAAACGAGGAAAGCTCGTCTCATTAGAAAGACAAGTCAAGAATTGAGAATTAATAGGAAAACTTTATCAAGATCCATTGGAAGATGCCAAAGAATTGAGGACACTAATGCCAATGAATTATGGGCGTTCTTGGGGAGACTACCACGAAAAGATAAACCAATTGTTGAAGCATTGAGATCACTAATTGAAGACTTTTGGAAGAATTACACAAGGGTATCTCCGAATCAAAGGGATGTGGTAAGAAGGAGAATCGGTAGTCAGAACCGCGAGCCACATCCAAAGCATTTTTTGGATGAGACTCAAACACAGTTTTATGGTAAATTTCTAAAGAAGTATCCTCAAATTAAAATTTGTCAAAGATATTTTGAAATGTTAAAACCTTTCTATGTTAAGATAAATCACACACGCACTACTTGTTGTAGATTACATATTGAATTTTCTAACCATTTTGATGCTTATAGGTCTATATGTTTAGATATGCATACTAACAATGATTTGCAGGGTTGTGCCATATGTGCCCCACCAACATCTTCAAGAGACTTCATATCAAGAATTTTATGTGAAAGAGAGGAAGGTCAAATATTCTACAAGAAATTATGCTTGGATGGCACATGTCATCGTTGCCGTGGCTTGCAACATTTGCCAATATGTGAACATATGGAAATAACACATGCAGTTGGAAATGAACTAGTAGAGTTTGGCAAGTATAAAACAGTGGCATACAATACAAAAGATGGTAAAGAAGCAAAGAGGTGTGAATTAGTTATTGAAAAGATTCCAGTGTATCAGTTTATGTCTATATTTCGTGACAGCATAGTGTATGAGTATGCAAGACATGCCCACAGAGCTCGATGGTTGGACTTGCAATTCAAGTTATGCAAGGACACATTTCCAGTTGGTAGCATTGTTTCAGTCGTTGACTTTGCAAAGAACTACAGTCTACAGCCACAGCGTGAGGTGTAATCACAATATTACAACTCCACACAGGTTTCTATATTTGTGCACATCGCATTCATTCATGCGAATGATAGTACAGAGGATGACAGAAAGATCATAAGGGAGTATAATTTCTATATTAGTGATGATCGCACGCATTCTACGGAGTTCGTACAAGGTTGCTTTCAGGTGTTCTACAATGATTTGGCTAGAAGGGGCATATCGTTCAGTCAGCATATCATATGGTCAGATAATTGTGCGTCACAATTCAAGAACTCGCGAAATTTCTATTGGCTGAGTAGGAGGCATAATTTTACAGGTATTCAACATATGTGGAACTTTTGTGAGGCTGGGCATGGGAAGGGGGAGCATGATGGTGCAGGAGCATGTATCAAAAGAGCCATAGCACGAGAAGAGTTAAAGTATAAAGACAATGCAAAGTTGACAGATGCAAAATCGATCGTCGAGTGGTGTAATGCTTCCATGGGTCCAGGTAATGAAGGTAAGTCTTTAGTTCGTAGATTTTTTTGGTTGATAGATGATACTAACATTGCACCATATGAGGATTGTTGTACACTGACAGGATCAAATGACATGCAATCTTTCAGAAGCTCAATTGCAGGTTCATGGAGTATCCATACATGAAAGATGTCATGCTTTTGTTCTTCCTATACAATTCAACTCTGGGATGAGTGCGAGTCAAAGGAGTGGGTTGACGAATGGCAGTTAAGTTATCTTAGCCCACTTGACACGTATCGACCCCCGACGGCACTGGAACTAACACAGATGGAATCATCAGTTGACTTTGACCACATATCAGATTTAGTTCAACCAGGTAATATAGGGCACGTATATGCATCTAATTTCATCTAGTTCAACCAGGTAATGCCATCTTACTTTGTAGTGTTTTTGTAATGTTGACTAATTTCATCTAATTTGCTACACATATCAATGTAGGGCACGTATATGCAGTTATTACAGATGAAGATAATGAAGAGGGAACAGATTATTACTTATGTCGTTGTGTTGAGGCCAAAAAGAAATTGGAGGCCCCTGTTACAGATGGAGAAAACATTGAATACCCTATAGGATCAGTGGTTATTACTGGAACATGGCTTAGAAGGTACCCACATAAGAGTGTTAATATTTGGCTATTTCAGGACTTTGACATGCATCAGAAGATTCTTCATTACTCGAACCTTGTCGTGGCATCCAATGTTCATTTGATAAATTATCGAGGTAGACCTTTGAACAAAATATTGTGGAAGGTGCGTGAGTCTGACCATGAAGCAATACTTGACACAATAAAGAGTAGAGCAGACCCGGATGGTTCATTGGATTAATTTGTAAGTATTCACATTGATTTTGTAAAGTTATGTTACATTGAGTTGTAAGTATGCACATTAATTTGTAAGGTTTGTCTTTTTTTATTTCCTCCTGTATTTTTACACATATGTACACATTTTTACATCATCATGTTATGCATTTTTGGTGTCCTGCTCCTGATGCGACCAAACTCATAACTCACCCTACTAGACACCATTTGATGATCTCTCCAACACTCTGGATCCAAGGCGCCCAATCATGATGATGACCTATATACCATTCTCCCAAGGCGCTCATAATGAATGAAAAGAAGACCAAGGGCGCCCAAGCTTAATAGACTTATTTCTTTCAATTTTGATGATCGAAACTCTTGCAATATGACATCCACTTTCATGCCTTTAGATCTTCCTTCACATATAGGGCACCAAATCAAGTTGAAAAATCTACATAGGGCGCCAAACTGGATGAAAGGACACATGAAATGCACCTTAGGACTCCATGCTAAGGTTTGAGCCATTAAAGTCTCTTGATATTAGGCGCTCATGATGATGAAACTTAGAGCTTTTTCCTTTCCTATGCGCTCATCTAAGATGTTTGAATGATAAGGAGCGCCTCGACCTCTATAATGTACATTGGGCACCAAATCAAGGTGATTTTAAGTCACCTTGAGTCATTTGGGGTCAATTTGAGTCTTTGAGTCATGTTGCAAAAAAGTGTCAATGTTGTCAAGTTGCACAAAGCAACTTTTGCATTTTTGGTGTCCTACTCGTGATGTGACCAAACTGACTGTTCCAACGCGTCTGGATGGGTACATTTATGCTAGGCATGGTCCTATTTTTCACCTAAACATGTCGAAACAGTCGGAGCTACATTGTATCGACGATATCCCTGAAGAGTCCAAAGTGCAAAAAGGCAGCAATCTTTGACGAGATGTTACTCGAAAACTGTGTCACTTAGAAACATTCTATCTGAAGCAACGCGATCATGTAGAGTGCCTCTACAATAACCTCTCTCAGTTTTTTATAGCTCTGAGGCATTTGCCCGTGGTGAAAGGTTTTCTGCTGCCCCCAAAAATTGTCAGAAGGAGGCAGTGTAAAGTTGCAAAGGGGTGTAACTTTCGTCCTGCTCCTAATGCAACCAAACTGACTGTTCCAACGCATCCGAATGGGTACATTTACGCTAGGCATGGTCCTATTTTTCACCCAAACATGTCAAAACAGTCGGAGCTATATTGTACCGACGATATCCTTGAAGAGTCCAAAGTGCAAAAATGCAGCAATCTTTGACGAGATGTTACTCAAAAACCGTGTCACTTAGAAACATTTCGTCTGAGGCAACGCGATCACGTAGAGTGCCTCTACAATAACCTCTCTCAGTTTTTTATAGCTCTGAGGCATTTGCCTGTGGTGAAAGGTTTTCTGTTGCCCCAAAAATCGTCAGAAGGAGGCAGTGTAAAGTTGCAAAGGGGTGTAACTTTCGTCCTGCTCCTGATGCGACCAAACTGATTGTTCCAACGCGTCTGAATGGGTACATTTACGCTAGGCATGGTCCTATTTTTCACCCAAACATGTCAAAACAGTCGGAGCTACATTGTACCGACGATATCCCTGAAGAGTCCAAAGTGCAAAAAGGCAGCAATCTTTGACGAGATGTTACTCGAAAACTGTGTCACTTAGAAACATTCTGTCTAAGGCAACACGATCACATAGAGTGCCTCTACAATAACCTCTCTCAGTTTTTTATAGCTCTGAGGCATTTGCCCGTGGTGAAAGGTTTTCTGCTGCCCCAGAAATCATCAGAAGGAGGTAGTGTAAAGTTGCAAAGGGGTGTAACTTTCGTCCTGCTCCTGATGCGACCAAACTGACTGTTCCAACGCGTCCGAATGGGTACATTTACACTAGGCATGGTCCTATTTTTCACCCAAACATGTCAAAACAGTCAGAGCTACATTGTATCGACGATATCCCTGAAGAGTCCAAAGTGCAAAAATACAGCAATCTTTGATGAGATGTTACTCGAAAACCGTGTCACTTAGAAACATTCTGTCTAAGGCAACGCGATCACATAGAGTGCCTCTACAATAACCTCTCTCAGTTTTTTATAGCTCTGAGGCATTTGCCCATGGTGAAAGGTTTTCTGCTGCCCCAAAAATTGTCAGAAGGAGGCAGTGTAAAGTTGCAAAGGGGTGTAACTTTCGTCCTGCTCCTGATGTGACCAAACTGACTGTTCCAACGTGTCCGAATGGGTACATTTACGCTAGGCATGGTCCTATTTTTCACCCAAACATGTCAAAACAGTCAGAGCTACATTGTACCGACGATATCCTTGAAGAGTCCAAAGTGCAAAAATGTAGCAATCTTTGATGAGATGTTACTCGAAAATCGTGTCACTTAGAAACATTTCGTCTAAGGCAACGCAATCATGTAGAGTGCCTCTACAATAACCTCTCTCAGTTTTTTATAGCTCTGAGGCATTTGCCCGTGGTGAAAGGTTTTCTGCTGCCCCAAAAATCGTCAGAAGGAGGCAGTGTAAAGTTGCAAAGGGGTGTAACTTTCGTCCTGCTCCTGATGCGACCAAACTGACTGTTCCAACGCATCCGAATGGGTACATTTATGCTAGGCATGGTCCTATTTTTCACCCAAACATGTCAAAACAGTTGGAGCTACATTGTACCGACGATATCCCTGAAGAGTCCAAAGTGCAAAAATGCAGCAATCTGTGACGAGATGTTACTCGAAAACTGTGTCACTTAGAAACATTCTGTCTAAGGCAACGCGATTACGTAGAGTGCCTCTACAATAACCTCTGTCGGTTTTTTATAGCTCTGAGGCATTTGCCCATGGTGAAAGGTTTTCTACTGCCCCAAAAATCGTCAGAAGGAGGCAGTGTAAAGTTGCAAAGGGGTGTAACTTTCATCCTGCTCCTGATGCGACCAAACTGACTGTTCCAACGCGTCTGAATGGGTACATTTACGCTAGGCATGGTCCTATTTTTCACCTAAACATTTCAAAACAGTCAGAGCTACATTGTACCGATGATATCCCTGAAGAGTCCAAAGTGCAAAAATGTAGCAATCTTTGACGAGATGTTACTCGAAAACCGTGTCACTTAGAAACATTCCGTCTAAGGTAACGCAATCACATAGAGTGCTTCTACAATAACCTCTCTCAATTTTTTATAGCTCTGAGGCATTTGCCCGTGGTGAAAGGTTTTCTGCTGCCCCAAAAATCGTCAGAAGGAGGCAGTGTAAAGTTGCAAAGGGGTGTAACTTTCGTCCTGCTCCTGATGCGACCAAACTGATTGTTCCAACACGTCCGAATGGGTACATTTACACTAGGCATGGTCCTATTTTTCACCCAAACATGTCAAAACAGTCAGAGCTACATTGTACCGACGATATCCCTGAAGAGTCCAAAGTGCAAAAAGGCAGCAATCTTTGACGAGATGTTACTCGAAAACCGTGTCACTTAGAAACATTCCGTCTGAGGTAACGCGATCACGTAGAGTGTCTCTACAATAACCTCTCTCAATTTTTTATAGCTCTGAGGCATTTGCTCGTGGTGAAAGGTTTTCTGCTGCCCCAAAAATCGTCAGAAGGAGGCAGTGTAAAGTTACAAAGGGGTGTAACTTTCATCCTGCTCCTGATGTGACCAAACTGACTGTTCCAACGCGTCCGAATGGGTCCTATTTACGCTAGGCATGGTCCTATTTACGCTAGGCATGGTCCTATTTACGCTAGGCATGGTCCTAGGTAGAGCGCCTTCAGACTTTGATAGTGAAGTGCCTTAAGGAGTTGGATGATGTTTTTGCCTAGAGTGGAGATGATGTTTTTAGCGCCTTAAGGATGATGATGGAGCGCCTTGGAGTCAGGTTAGTCTGGAGCACCTTAAGAAGGTAAAGCACTTCAAATGTAAACACAAGTGTTTTGAGCGCCCTAATGAGAAGTTGTCTTGGCACCATAAGTTGTTCAAACGAAGATATGCGCCTTGGATAGTTGCAAAGACCTAATTTAGCGCCCAAGGTTGGAAGACTCTTTGTGAGCGCCCAGTGTTTGAAAGCTCTTTGTGTTTGGTGCATTAAAATGAATTTGGCACCTAAGTAGTATTGAAACACTCAACTGAGCGCCTAAAGCCCATGAGAGAAGTGATATGCGCCTTGATAGGAATATCATGGAAGATGAGTTTACTGAATGGTGCCTTGAATGACTTGGTTGATTAAGTGTTTTAGCGCCTAGATATGGGATGAATCATTGAGCGCCTTTGGTTGAGATGATGTCAGCACCTTTGAGATTATAACACCTTGGAGTCAAGTTCGAAGGAGCATGATGCAGAGGCAACCACACTAAAACCTTGACATACAGCATGGATGTCCGCAACCCTTCATCATCATCATCATATTTTTGTTAACACTGTCAGCATCATCATATTTCCCCTGCCGACCGATATCCTCCTGCAGACAAGCCTTCGCCCTTTCGCATGTCAGCAGCATCATCATATCTGACTATCGGCAGCATCATCACATTCGGCAAGCGCGAACATCCTCCTGACGTTCACTGTTCACCTCACCGACAACCTCTTTCTTCACTATCTTCAGCATCATGATGTTCAACATCATGTTAATCAGCAGGATAAAGAACATCCGGTTCCTCCCATATATCCTGATGATGACCCTCAACTCCACGCACCGTCCCTTCAATGCTTACGTCACCCTGATATCCTGATGACGATGACGTCACATGCAGCTTCTCAATATCCTGCTATTGGCCAAACTTAACTTTCTCGGCCCGCGATCAACCTGATCTTCTCCCTTATGCTGATACGCTCCCCCTCGGCAACTCCTGATGATGATCACCCTGACGCTCGTTCATTTCATGCAATCGACTGCATCATGCTCATCTCCTCTTACTCGGATGTCGCCTGAAGCAACTGCAGGATATACGCAGAAATATCCTGATGATGTCGTTGTAACGAATTTTCCAACCTTAGCGAATTTCCAATTCGCCGATCCTCCTGGGATGACCCGATCTACTCTCAGGGTGATCTTCCAAACTCTAACTATCAGTTCGACCTAGCACATACCCATGCTAGGGTTCTCAACATCTCTCGACGGTGATCCTGCACACCTGCATGCAAATAAACAAACTAAATCCTACCCTACTGTACATGGCCATTCCACCGATTCGACGAATCAACCGGTGGAATGGATCAGCGGATCCATGAAACCACCAAAACAGCAAATCAATTAAACAATGGAATTCAACAGAGGATGAACACTAACAGGATCTCTTTATTGATTTCAACAGATGCTATTACAATGATCAGTCTCTCTCTTTGTCTCACTCTGTGCAACCTAGCTCGATGATCGATCTATGCAATACCAACCGATCCTCAAGCATATATAGGACCTCTGGCGAGTACTACTGACCCGACTCCAAGCGGCTGGGAAATCTCTCCAGGCGGCTGGGAGATCCAACCGGACCTACAGCATAACAGCTGTCCTAACAAACTAGCTAAAAATAGCAAAGCATGGTCAGCATGACCTTATTACATGCATTGGTCTTATCAGACCTTCTTGGAAACATTAACAAGACTCAAACTAACTAACGGCCTCATGGAGGCCAGCTGTCAGGTAGGTGCTCCTGCACCATACTCCCCAACAGAAAAGAACTCATGTCCCATGAGTTTGGGTTGTGGAAGTCCTCCACCTTTACACTTTGTCATGTCAGTGTTTTGACCTGTTCCAGCTTTATCCTCTGCTGGCTCTTGGCTGCTCCAAGACTTCTGAACTGTAACTTGCTTTCTTGCAAGTAAATCCTCATGCTTGTCAATGTAGGCCTTTCTCTCACATACCTTGTGTTTGTCAGGTTGTCTGACCAGAACCTCTGTCTGAACTGCCTCTTGAACTTCTGTAATGTTCAACTCTATCTTCCTTTCAACCTTTATAGGACAAACAATAGTCCCAACTATGACAACATCCTTGTCATTCCTCTCAACTGGTTGCTGTTTGCAAACCTGTTTCTGCACCTGCTGCTGATCTCTGTCAATCAAAACTATAACTGTCTTCAACCTGTTGTCCTTAACAACTTCTTTCCCTGCAGTGTCCTCAACTGCCTTTATGCCTGCTCCTATAGGCATCTGCACAAACTCCTTCTTTCCCATTAAAATGATTTTGGCTGCCTCCTGTGCTGCAGCATCTTCCTGCAATGGCATTAACCTAATAGTCTTCCCATCTTTCTTGATGGTATAGGTATTAGCATACCCATCATACAGTACCCTTCTATCAAATTGCCATGGTCTACCCAACAGTAGGTGACAACATTCTATGGGCAAAATGTCACACAAAACCCTATCCTGATATGCTCCAATATGAAAATCCACATATGCCTATTCATAGACAAAAAGTGATTGACTATCACTCACCCAAGATGCCTTGTAAGGGTGATGATGTGGAATCCTTTCTAAATTCAGTTTATCCACCATTTCCTGAGATACCATGTTGTCGGTTGAACCAGTATCAATGACAACCTTACATACCTTACCTTTGCTCTTGCATGTGGTCTTGAAAAGAGCCCTTCTTTGCATCATATCCTTTGATGCCTGCAAACTAATTCTCCTTAGCATCAATGCTTCTCCATCCTCAGGATATGCATAATTGTCAGGCTCCCTATCTCTTTGATAAGTGTTTGAACTCTGCACACTTTGCTCTACTTTCTCTTCCTGCACAAGTTGTACTCTTTTGTCACTTGTTCTATCATTTCTGGATGATGAACCTTTGCTTTCTGGACATTTGAAAGATGGATGACCAAACTCACCACAGGTGTAACATTTTCCTGAAAATGTAGTAGAACCTCTACCACCTCCAAATCTGCCTCTATTACCTTTCCATCCACCTCTAAAATCAGACTGTCCCTGTCCTTTACCAGTGTCTTCTTGACCCTCATTGGTTTGCCTTTGTGTAGGGGCTGCTCCTCTTCCCCTCATATTGTTTCCTCTTCCTCTCATGGACTTATCTTGTCCCCTATTCAGCTTTTCTTCAATCCTGATTGCCATTTGATAACAATCCTCCACATTCTTAGGGTTAGCTAAAACTAACTCATCCTGTATGTTCAATCTCAAACCAGCCAAGTACCTAGCCACCTTTTCTATCTCATTCTCATGATGACCAGATCTCATACTCAACTTATAAAACTCCTCAGTATATGCCTTCACATCCATTTCCTTCTGCCTTAAAAATTGCAGCTTCTTAAACATCTGGATTTCATAATCCCTTGGCAAGAATTTACCTTTGATCCTTGCTACCATTTTATCCCATGAAGTGATCTTTGACTTCCCTTGTTTCCTTCTCTCAGATTGTACATAATCCCACCATACCAAAGCATGACCTCCTAACTTGGTCTTTGCAATCTTTACCTTCTGATCCTCAGCAACATCTTCACATTCAAAGTGATTATCAAGTGCAGCAATCCAATCCAGCAACTCATCTTCATTCAAACTTCCATTATACTTGGAAACATCAACCTTTACCTTAGGTTTATCACTCTGCACTGCCTTTAACAGTTTTGCCAATCTCTGGTCTTCAGCATCCAGATCTTCAGCCACCTCTTCATACTCTTCAACAGCATCTTCATCTTCTTCAGACTTACTGTCTTCCACTTCCCTCTTTTTGTTCTTTTCCAGGGCTACAAGCCTGGCTTGAAGTGCTTCAGCAAGCTCCTTCATCTTCCTCATCTCTCTGGCATGTTTTTCCTTCATCTCCTGCAATTCCCTTGCAGTACCACTACCTTTCGAAGGCATTTTGTCAACCTCTCGCTCCTCTACCCCTGTCCTTTCGGTGACAGAATCAACTTTACCTCTGCCCTTTCGGTGACAGAATCAACACACAACAGCCCAAACCTTTTGCTGAGCTCTGATACCACTATGATGCAGAGGCAACCACACTAAAACCTTGACATACATCATGGATGTCCGCAACCCTTCATCATCATCATCATATTTTTGTTAACACTGTCAGCATCATCATATTTCCCCTGCCGACCGATATCCTCCTGCAGACAAGCCTTCGCCCTTTCGCATGTCAGCAGCATCATCATATCCGACTATCGGCAGCATCATCACATTCGGCAAGTGCGAACATCCTCCTGACATTCACTGTTCACCTCACCGACAACCTCTTTCTTCACTATCTTTAGCATCATGATGTTCAACATCATGTTAATCAGCAGGATAAAGAACATCCGGTTCCTCCCATATATCTTGATGATGACCCTCAACTCCATGCACCGTCCCTTCAATGCTTACGTCACCCCGATATCCTGATGACGATTATCCTGATGACGATGACGTCACATGCAGCTTCTCAATATCCTGCTGTTGGCCAAACTTAACTTTCTCAGCCCGCGATCAACCTGATCTTCTCCCTTATGCCGATACGCTCCCCCTCGGCAACTCCTGATGATGATCACCCCGACGCTCGTTCATTTCATGCAATCGACTGCATCATGCTCATCTCCTCTTACTCGGATGTTGCCCGAAGCAACTACAGGATATACGCAGAAATATCCTGATGATGCCGTTGTAACGAATTTTCCAACCTTAGCGAATTTCCAATTCGCCGATCCTCCTGGGATGACCCGATCTACTCTCAGGGTGATCTTCCAAACTCTAACTATCAGTTCGACCTAGCACATACCCATGCTAGGGTTCTCAACATCTCTCGACGGCGATCCTGCACACCTGCATGCAAACAAACAAACTAAATCCTACCCTACTGTACATGGCCATTCCACCGATTCGACGAATCAACCGGTGGAATGGATCAGCGGATCCATGAAACCACCAAAACAGTAAATCGATTAAACAATGGAATTCAACAGAGGATGAACACTAACAGGATCTCTTTATTGATTTCAACAGATGCTATTACAATGATCAGTCTCTCTCTTTGTCTCACTCTGTGCAACCTAGCTCGATGATCGATCTATGCAATACCAACCGATCCTCAAGCATATATAGGACCTCTGGCGAGTACTACTGACCCGACTCCAAGCGGCTGGGAAATCTCTCCAGGCGGCTGGGAGATCCAACCGGACCTACAGCATAATAGCTGTCCTAACAAACTAGCTAAAAATAGCAAAGCATGGTCAGCATGACCTTATTACATGCATTGGTCTTATCAGACCTTCTTGGAAACATTAACAAGACTCAAACTAACTAACAGCCTCATGGAGGCCAGCTGTCAGGTAGGTGCTCCTGCACCATACTCCCCAACAGAAAAGAATCATGTCAAATGTGTGCCTAACCAAGAATCATGGAGCTTTGAAGCACTTTAATCACATCAACTAGGGCACCTAAGTGCATAGAGGTACAATGAATCTTCCGGAGAACATGGATAGACAACTAAGTCTCCAACTTGAGTCTTCGAAGTGAATTGGATGATGAAGAGAGTCTAGTCATTTTGGGCGCTAGTATTAGGATGAATCATCCAAAATGGGTGCCTAGAACTAGAAGGCGCCAATGCATGAGTTCAAGGATCCTCCATTGGAGCGCCTAGCCCAGATGGCTATAGATTGAAAGTTTTAAAGCTAAGTGATGTCTCTTAGGTGAATTCCTAGCCTAGGTGCATGTGTTGGGAAAAACTCTTTGGCTCTGGCGCCTAGAATTGGGAGCTTTGTAAGATGCACCAATTGATGAAACATTTCCATTTTGCGCCTAGAATAGAACTCTCTCACATAGTTGAAATTGACTTGATAGAAGGAGATAAGTCTTAAGGACTAGTTTGGTGCCTCACTTGCCTATCTCACCTTTGAAATGCGCTTTGGTTGATGATCATCATTGATGGCGCCTGCTGAAATGTAAAGCTATTTGCATCTCCAGAGGATCAAAATTGGATTAGGAGATCATCCTTGCAGTTGAGATTGACAGAGAAGTGTTAAAGGAATCACTTCAAATGGGCGCCTAAGCTAGTTGAGGCGCATATCAATTCCACTGTAACTCCAGACTAACGCTTAGGATCCAGTCATCTCCTAAGGTGCAGTTCCATTCACCCATGACCTCGCTTGGTGTCTAAAACTTGGAAACTCCTTTGGAAAGCTCTTGTTGCGCCTAGAAGATGAGTTTGGGATATCAACTTGCAAAAGGCTTAGAAACTCTTTAAAGATGTTAGGCACAATCCCATGGCACTGGAGCTCAGTTTTGGCGCCTTCAAGGAATAACACATGAAGGAACTTGGGAGGTTAGGTGCTTGTAAAAGGGAACACCTTGGAACATCTTCCAGGGGTTGAAGTAGTAAGAAAACATCAAGTGAGTCTAGGCGCACTCCCTTGTGTGAACAGTTTAGCTCTGGCGCCTAGCCACAGAGTGAGCCAGAAGAAGTAGTTTGGACATTAGAAGATAGGCGCTCATTCTACAATGAAGCATTCCACCTTCCTAATCAACAAAGACTTGAAAGAATTGACAAAGGAAGCTAAGGCGCACCTTCTACTTGTTTCCACCTCCAGAATGCGCCTAACCTTGAAAGGGGGTTCAAAGATGTTTGTTAGACCTTTTCACTCAAGGCGCTCACCTTAGGCGCACTTTCTAAGTCCTTGTCACCTCAAGGAAACACCTAGTTTGGAAGGCGCTTGCCCTGTTCTCCACTCCTTTCAATTGGCACCTAGAACACAGAATGCATGAAAGGAGCGCCTAGACTCCAGAGGGCTCATTTGGGCGCCTAGCATTTAAAACACTTTCATAATGATGATGTTTTGGTGCCTACTCTTGGAAACAATCCAGAGCATCCATAAACTCTAATTGGCGCCTAATGTTGACAAGGCGCAACTTCAGGAGGAGGTCACCTCAACTTGGCGCCCAAGTCAGAAAAACCTGTAAATCCTTCAAATATGCGCCTACCTTGTGAGGTGATGAGTTGAACATTCCAAATCTTCAAATGTTGCTCAAGTAAGGAAGACATTGTAACATCAAGGCTTCAAGGCCTGTCCTTGTATTTCCATTGAATGAGTTGTACTTCATGCTATTTAAAGCATTTTCCATGTAATAAGACATTGCAAGTTGATTGAATCAAGTAATAAGAAAAGTACCCAACTCTAATGTTGTTTCATTCAAATAGTTATCTTGATGTATATCTTTATGTTATTGAAGTAGTTGATGAATTGTTAACAAGTAAAAGTGTTTAAGTAAGGAAAAATTTTCGTAGAACTAGTTGGGTATCTTACACTTACACCATGCCTATCCATCAAACATCACAATGCAATCAAAATCCTAACAACATGCCCATGATCCAAGATCAAGTGCAATCATGCAAAGATATTATCAATCACAAGCCTATTAAGAATGAACTAGAGTCTTCTAGTACCATACTTTTCCATCAAACACCATCATGTAATCCATGGCCTATCAAACCTATCAAAGAAAATGCAAACATCCTATGTAATACAATCAGACTTTAAATATTTGAAGTAGCCATCTACAAATATCCATTCAAAAGTGGATTTATAATGCAAGTATGGACGCCATCAATAAAAAAGATTTGTATTAACCAAATATCCATATACGCATACATCAATATCTGTCGATATAAGTATAACATATATACAAAATAGCCATATAGGCTTACAAGAATGCCATATAGGCATACAATGTCAACTATGTACAATACAAAATATATGTCCACAAATGCCATATAGGCATACAACAAAGGAACACAATAAAAAGTCATTCCCCTCTGGCTGGTGAAGAGAATAAATCATGAGCAGCCTTTGATCTTCTAGGGGATGGAGACATGCATGTGGGTGGTCTACTACGAACCTGAGGGCTACTCCTCCTATTTAGTTCTTCCTGCACCTTTACCTGTTACAAAAAAAAGTATAGACATTAATATATAGAAATTACATGTTATAAAAAAATGAAACATTTAACAAAATAATCACTTACCGCTAACAAATAATCTGTCTCCTCGCTTGCCTCAGTAGTAGGAATAGGCCCTGGTGATGTCATGTCCTATAGAAACCATCCAGATAGAAATTAAACTTCAAATCAATAATCTTTTGATTTTTCAAAAATAGACAACTATAACTATGAATGTAAATTGAAATTTACTAATCTGCCTCATACCCCTGTCAATGCCATAGAGCTATGAATCGCAGAGGCCACACCCTGCTCCATTGCCCTATGAACATGGGGAGGTGTATCCATAGCCTGCATCATCTAGAAATAAAACAACATTATTCAATTACGAAAACTATAATAGTGATGCAAATCATGGCTCCTAACATACACACACGTTCATCTAAACATCGAAGTACACACAATAAAACACACAAATCACATACAAAAATTTAGTAAGTACAATTCATTCATTAAACTATTTATTTTATTACCTCCGTAAAGCTTTGAAGTCCACCACCGCTGGCAGGTGTTGCCATGACATCTACAGTGTTAACCTATTCAACATCCAAAATCAGAAATTAGAATACCATTCATATAATGATGCTATTCACATGTAATATTTATAATTGTTTACTAGTTACATACCTCGACAGTAGATGATCTAGTGAAAAATGTAGGTGGAGAACCACTGAAAACTGCATCGACGCTATGACCCTGAAATTTCATTAAAATCATCAATTTAAATTAGTTAATCTTGTATTTCAAAAATAAAATTTAATAAATTAAATTCAATAAACTTGCTAATATTTACCTGAGTATCAAGGCTGAAAGTCTCACTCAGGAGGGTATCTGTCATCACCATCTGCTCAGCTGCAGATGTAGCCTGTGCACCTGCGTCCTGACTGTCCATGGGGTCATAACCACAGGCTGACCCGCAAGCCTGGCAAGTATGCGGTGGGACCCTACTCCTGGCACTATCTCCCAACCCACTCTGTGTTGTAGGATCGGCATGCTCTATGATGCTCTGGGTCAAGGCACTAATCGACCTCAGTGTATCGACCTCAACACTCTCCTTCACAATGGAAGGGATAGAAACATGTTCGTGGGCTGGTCTTCTGATTACTCGTCTCACTACCCGTTGTGGGTCAAGACGTGCCCCTGGTCTATCCTATGCTGAGCCCCCACCTCTACCCTAGAAGTCCCACATATCAAAATAGTTTGGCACTTTATTGAGGACAAACTCGCAGTAGAGTTTCCTCAAAAAGTATTGCGGGACCTCATTGTTATTGCATGGAGGATGGTCAAAAACCATCCACCACCTCTGCCCGAAATTGTCCCTTATCGCTTGGTTGTTGCACCAATGGATAGGGAACCTCTTGCATATAATGGGTGGAGGTTGATTTGTTTGTGGGTTTGTGAAAATTGAACACAAGTCTACTTTTGTAATTTGTAATTTTTTGACATCTTGGTATGACAATTTATTTGCATAGTAATCTCTAAACTCTCTCTTTTTATCGGTCCAACTAGTTATTTGCTTGCTAATTGAATTTACATTTGATAACATAGACTCAAGAGATTCGGCAAGCATGGACCTATGCAAGGTTGAAGTGGAAGGATCTTTCAACCTTGCAATTATATCTTCAATTTATTTTTTGTTTTTTTCAATTTCCCCCATTATATTATCTTGTGTTCCAGGGGCATGTTGAGGAATGAATGGAGGAGGTTGTTGTTCTGCAGGTATTTCCTCCTCAAGATTTTATGGATTTTGAGGAGGAGGAGCAGGAGGAGTAGGAGGAGGTGCATTAACATTTCCTACAATTAATGAAATATACATCAAAAATCAACAAAAACCTACCTATTTAGGAAGAAATTCAAACAAAAAAACAAAGATAACTCACCCCTTTGGCGTGCTCGACGTCGCGGAGGCATTTTGGCGATGAATCGACAAGCCTTTTGTGTTGATTGGCGTTTTGTAGAACGCGAGCGCGTTTTTGAGGGTTTTGAAGCTGCGGGCGGAGGAGAAATTCATAATGAAATGAAATGACTGCTTTTTTTAATTTATAGAATGTTATAACACGAGCACGTTATAATGCGCTCGCGTTTTGGCTCGGTAATGACGAGCCTAAGGCTTGTCATTGCCAAGCCATAACGCGAGCGCGTTATAATGCGCTCGCGTTATGACTTAAATTTTTTTGAAAATTTTTTGGCCACTTTTTGGCCCCCCATCTTTTTGCACTTACCCGGCACTTTCACTGGACATTAGATTTTATCCCCTTGACCCCCATTTCCCTGCTTATCTGTTTGACACCAAAAGCTTCGCATCGTGTTTTATGTTAAGTGCTTGACACGTTGTCGAGGGTATTAGGCATTTATGGAGAATCCCTAGGGAGTATTTAAGCATAATTTTAACCTTTTTTCCATCCCAAAGGTATTTGCATTTTAAATCTTCTAGAGCTCTTGAGCATTTTTAGCTACCAGAAATCATGCATAGAGTTTTCCAAGATCTTGTGTTAGCTTCAAGTGGTTATTGGTGGTTTTAAAACATTCAGTTCGACCCTCTTTAAAACCCTCTCTTCTCACACGTTGAAATGACTATTTATATGTGTGTGTAATTGTGTTTTTGGACAATGGATTAGAGATTTCTTGTTAGTAGAGTTGTTGTGTTGATAAATGTCAGGTGAGGATATGGTGAACCCCAGTAAGTGTAAAGTGTTGTAGTTTTTTTCAAAACTAGGGTTTTCTGTGATTTAAAGGTCATTTTAATTCATATCTTTTGAAAGATTTTTTAACTGTACTAAACTTGACATGAAACCCCATTGCGGGTAATCCAGCGGATAAAAGATGATATCCCGTACACCTAAATCTTCCCGCATGCTCGTTAGAAAGTAGAAAGTTCACTGGAATTGGCTTACACTTACAAACAATCCTTTGATGGAGGTTTTTACTTCATGTGGATTTTATCCACTAAGACTCAATTCCCTCACTTATCCTTTGAAGATCCAAAACCGACAAGCATCAACTTTAGACTTTACAAGTATGTTTCTATGGCTTGTCGATTTTATCCACTTGGGCTCAAAAAACCCACATATCTGGTTGCCCTTGATTCTCCCACTTTTCCACTCAAGTATATATTACCCACTTTTGCATAGGAACTCGTTCGTGGAAGTTTGACCAACATCAGATATATCTTGTTGCATCTCAAAGACCCGCTTATCTAGTTGGTCTACTTCCCTCCACATATCCTCTTGCCAACTAATTCCCTACAAACCACAACATACTCTTTCGCGGAGTTTTGACTTGATACCGAACATGTCTGTTTGACCACCTAATACCTGCAAATCCGGTAGGGCAATGAAAGCCCGCATGTCCTATTGTGGCACTTGGACCCGCTTTTTCATAAAATTGTTTGTGCATCCGGTTAAGACTTATATACCTGATTTTGGTCAAGATGATTATATATCTGAATGCCTTTTAGTTTTTCATGCAACCCTCATATCTTGTTGGGGCCTTTGTGCCCGCCTCAAGTAAATGACCCTGAATATCCAAATGAATTCAAAATCCCAGCTATGCCATTGAGGTCCTTGGAAGTGTTTTAGAGCATAATATTGATTAAAAATTATTCATGAGTTATGAATTTGCATTTGACTCTAGATGTTGTTTGTATCTTGTAGAGCTGAAAAGACACGCATTTCTTTTATATTGTTAGACTTTGACATCTTTGGTGAAATCAATTGCTTGGATTTAATGAAGATACTTTATTTGATTGATTTCAAATTGATTCCTAAGCATTTGAAATGAATATATGAATGCATTAGGATTGCTAGGGATGTTATTGCCTGTTATTCATTAAGATACCTCATGTAGGGTAAATGTCTTCTCAAGCTACAAACATGAAGTACAAGTTCAAGGGAGTTCCTCCAACCTCAAAAATCACATCTAGCTGAAACAACATTGTTGATACAGATCTAGGGCATATAGATCTAGATGATTTCAAAATGAGAGTATTGGGTCCAAACCTTATAGACTAGGCCAAGAGAATGGGAGAAAATGTTATTGCAGAAGCAATTGGATTCCCTACTGTAGTGCAGTGTTCAAATCTTATCATAGCATGTGGGGAGATGTAACAAACACATCTGAATAAAACAATATTATTCAAAATAAATGATGAAAATAGTAGCCATTTTTCCATAATAATTATTTTTGTTTAGTAAAGGAAAATTTTCAACAATATAATTTTCATATTTACATTAGAGCACTTATTACAATATTCAATGGTTGCATTTCTTGTGACATACAATATTCAAATACTTATTCAAATGAAGCAATGTTTTTCTGCATCACAAGTCTTCGATAATTCTATTACAGGAGGGAGAGCATCAATCTGGCGCTTTTCCTCCAACCACAGAACGACGGTCCCCTGCACACATTTCTATTGGAAGTGGCCCTACCCTTCACGAGGGTTTAGATAATGAGAATCAATTTAAATAATAGTACCATCTACGAACTAGTATTGTATCCTAGTAGAAACAATCGGTTGATCAATTTCTAGTCTAGTTCTAGCTATGAACAACCCACCTGACTGTTTGTGCAATTCAAGAACATGGTGAATCGACAATACAAGAAAGGATTTTGCATTACTTTCGCCAAAGTTGAACATATATATAATACTTGTGATATGTTCACACACTCTTTTCTCGACTTGGAGACAACATTCTTCTGATCTCTTTGGATTGATAATTAATTCAAGTATTCTAATAAGTTATACTTTATACATGTCTATTTGACATAAACCTCTACCACAGGTCTGCTAGACAGTTGTAAGGTAAAGGTCTAGGTGACTTAGATACTTGTATTGAGCCCCTCTTTGTATCCTTGCAATCTCGAGTCTATGACATCTTGTCATCTACTCAATAACTAGACCTACCTCTCTCTCTCTCTCTCTCCCTTCCCTTTCTCTCTGTCTCTCTATCTCCCTCCTCTTTCTCTACCCCACTTTCTATATTTTCCCTCTCTATAACTCTATCTCTCCTCCTCTCTCTCCCTCTCCCTCTCCCTCTTCCTCTCTATCTATCTATGTAGATCTCTCTCTCTCTAATGTTATCTCTCTATCTCTGTCTCCCTCTCTCTCTCTTTCCATATCTATCCCCTTGTCTCTATCTCTCCCTCTCTATCTCTCTCTCCATCTCTCCCTCTCCCCATCTCTATCTCTCTATCCTTTCTCTATCTCTATCTCTATCTCTATCTCTCCCCTCTCTCTATCTCTCCCTCTCTTTCTAACTCTATTTACATTTCTCCCTTCCTCTCTATCTCTCTCCCCCTCTTTCTATCTCTATCTCTATCACTATATCAAAGTTTTAGAGAGGGAGGGAGAAATATAAAGATAGAGTTAGATAGAGAGAGAGAAAGGGAGGGGCGAGAGAAATAGAGAGAAAGAGGGAGATATATAAAGAGATAGCGAGAGAGAAAGAAAGAGATTGAGGGTGTGTATATATATATATATATATATATATATATATATATATATATATATATATATATATATATATATATATATATATATATATATATATATATATATATATATATAGAATTAGAGAGAGAGAGGGAGGGAGGGAGAGAGATAGTTCAATAGAGAGAGAGAGAGAGAGAGACCTAAGGGGTCCATGTTCCTTTACCTTGATGCATGTTGTTGAACACCTAAATTTGGATAAGTCTGAAAATTTGACTAAGTCTAAAATCTGAGGGATCCTCCAAATTCTAGAATCTGTAATTGAATTCCTATGGATCTGAAACCACTCTCAAACATGCTGCCACTATATACATAAAAATATAACTTAAAGTATAAGAAAGGTAAATGATAAAAGGTAACTACCAACTTATGCTTAAATGTTTATTTTATGTATATATATCCCTGGTCTCTTCTTATACATGATCCTACTCTAGAGTGAAGGAAGTTCAAGGACTCCCATTTTAACTACTTTAAAAAACAAGCATATTTTTGCTTGCTTTGGGAAATTCCAACACAAAGGGTTGGATTTGCCTTGGGCATCCAACCCAAAGGGTTGGAGGTACCTTTTGGATGCCAAGGACATGTTTTTAACAAAAGTTAGAAAATTTGACCAAATATTGTGTGTGCTCCCCCTATGGTTTACACATTTTTCAATGTCAATACGAAAAAATCCCAGGATGACTTCAAGTTTTTTTAGCTTTCTAACCATGTATTTTTTTCAAAAATCTGATAGAATTAAGGTTTCCATCTTCAAGTTTTTTTTCTAATGTGTTTTTTTTTCAGAAAACCTATGTCTAGTATTTCTGGTGTCATTTTTTACACATTTATCGAAATTTGAAATAAATTACATTTTTAGATTCTAGACTCAATTCTATACACATTGAAATTATTATTTTTTGATTAATTTTCAAAAAATTAGGAGGGAGCACACTCAAATTTTTATTTTTTAGGTGTCCACTTTAAAATTCATAAAAAATCATATATTCATGAAAACATTAATAGAAAAAACAGGCATAAACTACATGGTGTTAGCTAATTTTTCACCAAAGCGATAATTTGTCTAATACTTAAAAAAATTCAACATTTAATGGGGAGCACACCAGACACTATGTTATATTTTTCTGACAAAAATAGGAGCACTTTGTGTGCCCTCCCTAGTTGAACATCTTAATCTCCACCATTTTTTTTTTAAAATAGTAGTTTTGAAACTAGACTCGGGGCACTACAAAACTTGTTCTTATCATATCTTCTAATTTTGAGTGTGGCTATCTTCAATTTCTCGTGCAAGATCAATTTTTTATGATTTTAGAAAAATTGGCCACTTATGACCCCCTTTTGGTCCCCCATTTCCATGCACATACCCTTAAATGCCATATCAAATGTACCTTGGATACATGTTTGTGAAAAAAAAGGTTAGATTAATGTTTGCACATTGCTTACAACACCCCTTGGTAGTTATAGAGTGAATCCAAATTATTCACTGATGATGATGGACATACAAATATTCACTAGCACAAAATGATGAGAGAGTGAATGTTCATAACCCATATAGGCTTTCCATATGGAGGGGGAAAATAGATTATCAATCAATATTGTCACATTTTGTAGTTCTAAAATATATTGCAAATTATCCATATAAAGTAGAAAAGCTTAGAAATTTATCATGACATGCTAATTAGGGTGTCGAACATAAATAGCCTAGATGATCTTGAACTATTTGTATATAGCAGGTTATTGAATACGATGATTGTTGAACACGACATGGATGCACAAAAAACATGTCACATGTTGCTAAAAGTGCTTGTTGTTGAGTGCACTAGGTCCTTTTTTTCAAATGTTGGACATAAGATTTTTCGTTGTGTACATTTAAATGATAATTATGATCATCTAAAATAAAATTTATTCATGAATATATTGAGTGCCCCATATAATTAGATTATTTGTGTATATCAGAAGCTATACGATCTTGATCATATTGTCCATGTCAGAGATGCAAGAATGGTAGCCACAAAATACACTGATAATTGTTAGGGTTTAGCCCAAATATCTTCTAATCCAAAATATAATGACTTGCTTAAATATGAGGCTTTTGGTTGGAGTGAGCTATTATATAAACCATTCAATGGCATTAGTGTTGATATTAGATATGAACAAGAAGTCATTATTCAAAACTAAGAGATAATTAGAATTGCATATGATGCATGACATGTGTATATTGTATGCCTATTTGTTTAGAGACTACTAATGCTAATACTGTAAATCTTGAAGATCATGTTCCTGATGATAATGTAGAAATGGAGTGACAAGTTCTGTTTAGGTTGGCTCTATGACAAAATGTTAAATTATTTGATATCAATCTTCTTGGTCAACAAGACTTTGACATGGAATATGATAGGAACCAATATGAATTTTCATATGTGTTGTAGGAAACAACCACATAGTTCATAGAGTTAAGTCAATTGAGAAATCTAGTTCAAATAGAATTCCATCATCAACTGAATCCTTCTAATAATTTGATTGAAAACATCTTGCATTTGATGCAATCATGAGACATTCTAAATTACCAAATAATGATGAACCTCTTAAGATGATCATCCAAGGAACCACTAGAATAGGGAAATCTTACTTAATTATATCAAGCATGTAGTGGATACTAAGTTACTCAATGGAAAAATAACCCTTGTTGCTACTTACACCAACAAAACTTGCTACTTTCAACATATGTGCCACTTCAATTCATGTATCCTTAAAATTCTTATTAAAAATGTGTGACCTCTTTGAGTGGTCAATCCTTAGCTACTATGTAGGAAGATATCAAGCATATCTGACAGATCCTCATTGATGAAATAAGTTTCATAAGCCCTAAATTGTTATTGATATCAATTGGCAGTTGAAACAATTATCCATCACATGGCACACAACATTTTGGTGGAAGGTTGATTATCCTTGTTCACGATCTCACCCAATACCTCCTGCGTGAGACATACCATTGTATGTAGTTGTCTCTCATTGTATTTATATGCTTAATAACATTGTGGGTGTAAGTATCTGACATTTAAAAATGTTTACATGCAACACTTACGGTAAGGCATTGTGGACTACATTCTAGATAGTTGTAACCTTGGACACAATTTTTTGTCAATAAGGGCATGATCCAACATTAGTATAATCATGTAGTGTTTGGCCAAATAGGTTATAAATATCTTGTCTCTTTGATTCTTAGCACTTCCTTAAAGGGGCTTTGAGGCTTGTGGAAAGAAGACACAACATTTGTGGTGGGGGTATGTCTCAAAGTTCTAACCAACTTGGTGTAATTTACACAATTATTTTCTCAAAATCTAAATTAAACTCCCATGACAAAGCTCTAAATAGAGATTTCCTCATATCTAAAACCCTCTATTTACAATTGTTATATGCATAATCAAACATTAGATCTAAATATTTAAAAGTGCTATAAAATGACCGATAAGCACAAACATTTACAGCTTTGTCCATCAAAGACTAGAGATAATAACTTTAAAAAATTAAATATAAATATAGATTATTTAGTAATAGAATTATAAATATTTGTATCTATTAACCATTAGATAACACCTTTAAGTACTCTTACTAGTATATTTATATATAAAAAATGTTAAGACTGTTAGACCGAACCCCTCCAAAATTTTTTTTTGGGGCACGAACAATTTTTCTACCTCAATATAATTGTAACTCAGTTATGTGGGATCACCCAAGGGCCAAAACCATTTAATCCGCAAAATAAATAACAGCTGTCTCCAATTTACTGCTCTATCTCATAACTCGTCCTCTACATGTCCGTCCTTTTGAATATTCGAAATTTAACCGTTATTTGGGCAGTTCACCTACCTCAATCAAAACACACGTCAATCCTATCTGTCAATCATTTCTAAAAGTCCTATACCCAACGTCAGTTTGGAAAGAAATATAACCTCCCATTCAAACTTTTGCCCACCCGTCTCCCTTTGTCTTTACCAAAATCATCTTCTATTGGACACACTCGCATCTCCACGTCATTCCCTCCATTTTTTCGTAAAAGCTAACAAGGAGAGACTTTCTTGTATTTTTCTACCTTATCACTTTTGGGTTTTGTTTATTTTATTTTTCTCTCGTTTTTTCAACATGGGAAGTGGTCACGTCACGTGACTTACAATTATTATTGGCAATCACATTTTAATATATAATAAAACGTTGATAGCAATGTGAAATTGAATGTAATTTTTTTAATGTAAAGTAGATTAATATGTTTTGGCTAGAATTTTTTTTAAATGAGTTTTATTATTTATATAAATTGGAAACTTAATAATTACAATGTAATGATAATTTTTTTTAATATTAAGAGTTTGAGTATGTATGCAAGTGGTCCTCTTTCTGTTTTTTTGTAGTGTTATATATGTATTTTTTTTCATATACACAAACTTTGATATGTAAAGGTAAGTTCTGCTTTAAATTATTAAAATTTATAAATAACAAAGTTTAAATCCCACTTTTGTATTCCTTTATAAAATTATTGTGCACCAACTCACCTTAATTAAAAGAGAAGAGAAGATTTCAGAATCCATAATTCCATATATTTAACATCAAATCAACAGATGTGATGGCCACTAATCATGGCTCTCAAATCATTCATTTTTTATATAAGATAAGATCTGACATTCTCCAAATCTGGGCCTCAGAATCATAAACCTCTGTCAACAATCCTCTAAAATTGTTCACAGCGCGGTCGTTCTCTCCCACCACCATGATCTTGAAGCCCTCATCTTTGTGAAGATTCAAGCTAACTTTATGTATAAACTGAATCCTATTCATGGGTGGCAGATTTTTCACTAATTTCCTACCGGGTCACAGATGCTCAACACTCTACAATCTGCCACTAAATTCCCCAGACAAACCAAATTTCCGCTAGCGCTAACAATACTTTGTCTATAGAGAGGAGGATTCAGAATCTTGTGCCATCGTTTTAGTGAAAAATCGAAGGCACAAGAAAATTTCCCAAACGTGCAGAGAAACAGCCATGGCCTCTTCTGTTCGACTGCGTATCTTCTCCTGTGATAACAATGCGAGGCTAAAAAATCCCTCCACTCTTTGCATACGCTTCTGAACTGCATAGCGCTTGCCAGGGGTAAGAAAAGCAGTACCATTTCCACAATATCTTTAGGAAGATCAGTCCATAAAGAATCCATTAATTCTTCTTCAGGGGCCTGAATTTTTATCATTTGTCCCGTCACTCCACTATAATAATGTCGATTGGACTATCTACAGCTGCGCACTAAACTTAATGCTGAACAAGAAAGAGAATTTGCTTTGGATTTTCCGAAACGCGCGTGCAATTATCATCATAACAAAACAAAAAAATCAGTCATGGCATTTATTTGGGATTTTTTATTTTGTACATCCATCGTAGAAGATTACAACACGTCGACTGTACCTCGGCGAATGCGCCTACGGACCATCCGACTGGAGATCCGAAACACGTAACTCCACTGAATAATTTTTTAATTTTAAGAGTTAAAAAAATTAAGGGATGATGTTGTTTCCGTCTAAATCTTAGCTTTTTAAGTATGAGAAAGGCATAAGTCCAATACAGTTGCAAAAATTACATTATAAAATGTATAAAATCCTGCAATAAATGGTTTAAATATTTATTTAGTCATTATAAGTTTGCGGCGGTGGGCCCATTTAGTTTGTCGTGTACCCCCGCAAATTAGGATTCATTGTATTATTATCTGCAAGTTGTTGAAGCTTTATCAAGGCGGCTGAAGAAAAAGATTCCAATTGCTTTGATTTCTTTTATTTAACAGGTACGGAAGTAAAAAATTCCAAGTTTCGCTCTCGCCCGTTGTTTTCACTTATTAAAAACTAATGAGCACATAAAGACCGTGAGCTGTGGAACTCTGATTATTTGTTTCAAATAGTTTGGAATGGATCGACACCATCTATACAAACGTGCTCCATTTTCCCCCTCGTGGGAAGAGAAGTAACAATAACAGTCAGAAAGTAAAAAATGAATAGACAACCGAATTCATATGCAACGTGAAATTGCTGACAGGTTATCAAGAATTATAGCTAATTATTACTATCTCTTTCTTTTACTATGATTTGGACTAACATCTCATGGGAAACGTTTAGATAAAGATGTCTGTAAAAAATTACCTTAAATGTAGGCAGGCAGTGTCGACTATCAAATTTAACTATATATTTTTGTAATGTTAAAATTAATATATTCATGTCAATTCTTATTTAATTTTGGGTCCATTTTGATGAACTGTTTTAATATAATTATATGTTAGCAAGTGGTACACTTGCATTGAGTTTGTCTTATTTTTTGGTAATTTTTACCTACTCTTATTTCGTCCTACTTACACTTGTTTCTCCACATTAATTATTTATCCCTTATTTATTAGCTGATAGGCTTTTATATTTGAGCATTATAGTGCTCGGAAAATTGTCCCACGCTGTAAAAAAAATTCACACTAGAAAATTTTCTAAACTCGTCGGTTGTTCCTATCGGCGTATTCCTTGAACCTCTTATGGGTGCAAGTGCTAGTTATATTTCATTAGCACACATTTCTATATATTTGCTCTTTTGTTCAGGATGATTGCTTTACTTGATTATGTTCAATTCTCGACCACTTGGGATCGAAATTGAGGTACTAGAGGTTGAGCCCATAATTCGAATCTTTAAATTCAAATTCCAAAGTTCTTGCCCATTTATAGCAACCATTATGTCTTGACTTCATATATCTTATGTGACTTATTGCTAAGTTTTGGTATTTAAATACATTTATTTGTACAATTAATAAATAATCAAGAGAAGATAGCAATTACAAAGTGAAATCATTAGAACACACTTCAATTTTCTAAAGGGACAAAGAAACTCATCTATATATAGGCCACATGCATGTTGGTGAATATTAGCTTCAAATCTTTTCCCCAAGCCATAAAGTTGGTTCAACTAGGGGTTTGACCTAAAAGAACTTGACACTAGCAATTTGGTAGATTCCCAAAGGTGTTTGTAAACATTGTGTTGTGCCCACCCATGTGCAACTTTTATCGTGCCTTATTATTTTTTATGGTTAGATTAAAGGATATATTGAGTTGATTATTATATGATGTAATTGCAAGATGGATATGTGCCTTGCTAGATTATGCATCCTCATTGCTCATTTTATATTGCTTCATCTATGATCACCATCGTTGGATTTGATGTTTTTCCTTGAGTGCAGAATATATTTTTACAGGTGCCTAACCAATGAGTGGGATGTGGAGAAGCTGACATGGGATGCTTAGCCATCTCTCCTTACCTAGTCCCAATGGTCGAGTTGTTGACCCTGTGTTTCTTGTGGTAGGTTGGTTGCTTAACCCATCATTTTTAGTTGTGAATTGAAGGATGTTTCTAGAGTCTATGCAGTTTGCCTCTAATTTGAGTATGTTGTGATTCTAGACCTTTGTGTTGTGATTAAACCTATAAAGTGTGAATGAGTCCTTTGTGTGTGTGTTTTCTAGCTTTTCGCATAATATTTTAATTTATTTTGAAAAACATGTTTTTTTGTGTTTTTTTTTTGAAATATTTAAATGGTTAGAAAAGAGAAAAGGGATTATCTAATTTGAGCTAATAGTTTTAATTGTAGTATAGCATTTTATGTGATTATTTATTATGTTTCAGAAATTATGCTTTCAGGTGAAATGCATTCTAATTTAATTATTAGAATTATTTTTCATAAGTTAGAAATATTAAAATTATGGAAAAGAAATTATATTTCATTGTTATGTGCTTGGGAAATATATTAGTTTCTATTTATTAGAATTACCTATTTCTAGACTTTTGTCTTACATAGAATCGCTTTATAAAGGAAATTAAATTTATTTTTGTAAGTTTTTGGATTTTATGGAGTGCGATTAATTATATTGCAATTACCTTGTAGAAATAATTGCATTAATTTAATTAGTTAATTTCTTATTATTTCAAAAGTATTTTTGAAATAGATATTTGGGAATTAGAAATAAAAAAAAATAAAAGAAATAAGAAAATAAAAGGGTTTTTGGAGCATATAAGGAAAATAGAGTTTTTCTTTTTATGTGTTTTTCTTGTATTTTCTCCCTCTCACCTTCTTCTCCTTGGAAAGAAAAATTCATGGAGGTGGCTACTCTTGGAATCTTTTTGTGGGTGAGAGTGCATTGGAATGGGCTTGGGATTGCTTCGGTGTAGGAAGAAATTCATATTGCTTTTGTGCCTCTCAAGAAGAGATTTTTCCATTTGAAAGCTTGCTTGGAATGATGTATTTTTCTTGTGGTTTCATGCTTTTTGAATTTAAATTCTGCATTTACCATGCCCACAATAGGTGGATGTTTATAGTCTTTTCATTGTAGCAATGAATAGAGTTGAATGATGCAAATAAGAATTAGATTTAATTTGTTTTTGAATTGCATTCAAAATTATTTTTGAAAATAAATGAAAAGAGGCCAAGTTATGACAATTTTTTTTTGCTTCATAAGAGATGAGTTTTATATCGATGTGGGAATTTAGCCTAGCCCGCACTAGGGGAGAACACAAAAGAGGGATCTCCTCCTCAAGGATTAAGATTACAACTGCTTTATTTTTCCATGGTCATGTTGGACCAAACAAATCTCTACCTACTTGTTACTCATGTCAATATCAAAAACCAAAACTACACCTAAAGAAACATCACAAAAGACAGTGGACTGCAAAACTAGCCCCCCAACACATGGACACAAAACAAATGGTTATGAACAACTATCCAAAACATCCTAGGTTATATAACAATCCTAGCCATTGCATGCTTGCCAACACCTAACTCTTGAGATCCTTCAATTCTGTTTGCAGTTTTACCTCCTGAGTGACTGCAATTTATTCTTAATTTCCTTGAATTTAAGACTATTATTTTTCCTTTCCTACATTGCATTCCACTCATCACACCCCCAATTCTTTTTTTCTTCTGAACCAACTTTAGTATGAGATTGCAGCTGCATTTTGTTGTTGACCTCCACATAATTGCTGGTATTCCTTTTCTTTTTCTGAATTATTTGCCATTTGTTTCCTCCATCATCAGCATTTGAATCCTTTAGATTTTGGGGTGGAGCATGAGAGAGGGAGCACTCATCCCCCGAGGTGTGAGATCCCTCAACAAATTCCATCGAGCCTGTAAGTGGTTTGTCTGTTGGAGTAGAAGTGTCCATACTGTCACTACCACCAACACGCTCAAAACAACAAGAGTTGCTCGAAGGGGGCAAATTCTGCTTTGATTCTGAAGGCAACTCTTCAATCCTCCCTTCATCCTTCCTATTGGTGTTATTCTTTGGAGAGGGAACACAACTCTTGGGAGAGTTCAAAACATAATAATGCTTGGGGGAAGCATCTTTCCACCAAGAAGCCTCCCATTTTGTTTGAGATATAACATTTGGACAATCTGTTGCTATGTGCCCAGTTTTGTAACATCTTCTGCACCTAAAGATTAAACCTTCATAATCCAAGGGCTACAACCAGTTGTGCCCATTCGCACTCAAGATGATTTCTGTCTGGAGGGCTTTGGAGGTGTCCATCTCTACCAAAATCCTGGCAAAGGTTGTGTGGATGAAGTCTCTTGAATTTGCATTTGTGTGTAAAATTTTTCCAAGAGAGTTTCTGATGGCTACAAAACATGATTCAAACCAATAGTGAAGGGGAAGATTTGGAAGGCAAACCCAAATCAACATAACTAAAAATGATTCAGTGGCCGGGTTGAAATTTGGGTGCCAAGATTTTAACATCAGCATGCTCTCTCCCCACAACCATGTGCAATTGAGAATGACATTTTTATCTTTCTTACTGTCAAAAACCACAATAAAAAAACCCTTTGCACTTAGGTAAATCTCTAAGTTGTTCTTCATTAAGGGAAGCCAAGATTTTGAGATCCATCCATGAAGCTCTGGAAGGCTAGGCCACAAATGATTAAATCTACTAATTAACCCATTCTCAAATAAAAATGCTTCATTTTCTTGTAGTTCTTTTAATAAAATAGTATCAAAATCCAATTTCAGCAGTTTATCTAAGTAATGGACAACCTACCTATTGATTATACCTGAATGTTTCAAGCTCCATGAGTCAGCGGATGGACCAAACCCAGATATGGAGTTGTCCGATGGAGTGCCAAATTGCGAATCACCCCCAGGCTGAGCATCTTTCCCCCTCGTGCCAGTGACAACATCCAAAAAGGGGGTCTTATTGGTAGACCCAACCTCAGAAAGCCTGTGTTTGGAGCCCCCACCTAAATTAGGAATGCCTCCCCCATTCATAGCCTAATCATCGAAGCCCCTGCGAACAGATGGAGACGCGACAATGGGAGAAACCCTCCTATGAGTTTGAA
Source organism: Cunninghamia lanceolata (assembly GCA_027924645.1). Taxonomy (NCBI): domain Eukaryota; kingdom Viridiplantae; phylum Streptophyta; class Pinopsida; order Cupressales; family Cupressaceae; genus Cunninghamia; species Cunninghamia lanceolata. The sequence goes on from BSBN01000828.1 coordinate 6,941,062, forward strand.
CGCACATGCCCACAACGAAGCCATTTTTCATGAAATTGCAAACTGAAGCATCACTGCCTCCGTGAAAAACCCCATCGACACCAGCAACATCTGTAGCCCTAGCACTGGAAATTTTCAGCAGTGGCGCCATTTTTCCTCATGTGCTAAATTTGAGGTGATTAATTTTTAAGTTATGGCAAAATTTTATTGGAATGCTCATTTTACAATTTTTATTTGAGAATATGGTTGTTGTGCATATTAGTACCAAAAGGCACTTTCAGATTTTTGAAATTTTATGTATTATGGAAGATTGAAATTTTGGTGTTCTTGAGGGAGGTCTCCAATGGTGGATTTGGGGATTTTATGTTTTTTCCCTCTTTTAAAAAAATGAAATTTGTGTTTTAAGCCTTAGTTTTTATTACTAGTTTGTGAGATGAAAAGTCTCATGGAAAATAGGATTCCCTATCTTATGGATATGAGTGTCACATGTTTTGACCTCATTTTCTGTGCTTTCAATTTTGGTCAAAGTTGACCTTTTTATAGGCCTTATGTTAGAATTGTATACTTCTAGCTACGTGGATATGGGTGTTATGTATTTTGACCTCATTTCCCTATGTTTTGACCTTTTTGGTCAAAGTTGACCTTTTATAGGCCTTATGTTAGAATTGTATACTTTTGGGTGTGTGGATATGGGTGTTATGTGTTTTGACTTCATTTCCCTATGTTTTGACCTTTTTGGTCAAAGTTGACCTTTTTTATAGGCCTTATGTTAGAATTGTATACTTTGGCCACATGGATATGAGTGTTATGTTTTTTGACCTCATTTCCCCATGTTTTGACCTTTTTGGCCACAATTGACTTTTGGTCAAAGTTGACCTTTGTATAGGACTTATGTTAGACTTGTATACTTTTGGCTACATGGATATGGGTGTTATGTATTTTGACCTCATTTCCCTATGTTTTGACCTTTTTCATCAAAATTGACTTTTTGGTCAAAGTTGACCTTTTTATAGGCCTGATGTTAGAATTGTATACTTTTGGGTGCATGGATATGGGTGTTATGTGTTTTAACTTCATTTCCCTATGTTTTGACCTTTTTGGTCAAAGTTGACCTTTTTTATAGGCCTTATGTTAGAATTGTATACTTTGGCCACATGGATATGAGTGTTATGTTTTTTGACCTCATTTCCCCATGTTTTGACCCTTTTGGCCACAATTGACTTTTGGTCAAAGTTGACCTTTGTATAGGACTTATGTTAGACTTGTATATTTTTAGCCATGTGGATATGTGTTTTACGTGTTTTGACCTCATCTCTCCATGTTTTGACCTTTTTGGTCATAGTTGACTTTTTGGTTAAAGTTGACTTTTCAACTGAGGAATGGATACTTAGTGTTCCTATGGGTTTCCTATAGAAGACCATATTCCTCTTACATCATTGTTTGATCTTGGTCATTATATGTATGTTTATTGACGTGATGATGTGGACTACCTTGTTTTGCATGCTATTTCCATTTTGAGAAATTGATGTTTTAACATACATTGATGAATGAATTGTATTATGGATTTGGAGTGTTTTACATTCTCTTCTCCAGTGCATTAAAATGGTATGTTATTAATGACGTATTAAAGAAGGATGTGTGTGATTTTAAAAGTATTGATGCTCCTGTGTTAAACTCCTTCCCTTCTTTTGCTTGGTTGGGTCATGAGTAACCCCATGGTGAATTATGCATTAGACCATGATATGTGTGTAATTATATGCGAGTGTGCATTAAAGTCTACTAGTTTTTTGATCCCCTTGGTGTTGTGTTGGGTGTGTGTGGAACCTACGTTCAACTTTGTGTGGGTTACCTTGGTGTCTTGTTGAGACCCTTGTTTGTGTGAGATGGCTTGACAGTGGTGTTGCAATGTAGCTCGGGGGTTGCCTAGAGCGGCATAGACATCTATTGTGCTCAATGTAGCAATAGGATAGGGTGGTGGGCAACATTTCCCCATTGGTCCTACACGAAGATCTCTCGGGAGCTGGAAGAGTTCCTTGTGTATTATCATATATTATTTACTTTATGATCATGTTGTAACTCGTGCCTTTTGGAGCACATTGGAGGTAATTTATTAATGTTGTAATATTATTATTTGTGTAATTTAATTATTGGAGAGTGATCCTTCCATGTTTGGGAAGTAGCCTCCTCATGTAATTGTATTATGGTTTCATTTGGTTGGAAAATGAACCTTGTTTGGAAAGGAATTTATCATGTTCTAGCATAGTTTCTTTTGATGGAAATGGTTAAATAAGGACGTTGGAGTCCTCTGTTTATTATTGTAATGATATCTTATACTATGTTTATGATTTGGGTTGTAATGTGCCCACATTATGGTTGAGATTCCCATATTTGTATTTGGACCATCTCAATGTTGGTGTTGAACAAGCGTGGCATTTCGTATGACATTTCTCATATTTGGCATGTATGTTAAAATGATTGGAAATTGTATATTTACCTTTGTTTGAATTGTTTTCATGATTTTGATTAGTCAACATGTGGATTCGTGGTTCCAGTAATTGGATGCATTTTGTTCGACCCATGCACTAGATATTGAAGTTAACTATTTGGAAAAAAAAATTAGGGAGAAATGAAGTTTGTTTTAATTTGTTTCTTGATGTCCTGTGAATGTCACTCTTTCTTGAAATTTTCAGCATTCCAAAATTTGTTCTTAAATTGATAAAAAAAATTAAAAAAAACAATTTTTAAAAAATCTGAAAAATTACAAAAATAAACTTCATCAAGAGATCTACATTTCATTAGTTTATATTATTTTAATCTTCAAAATATAAAGACCACTTTTATGTGGTCAAAGTTTAGAATTTTTTTACTGTTGGCCGATTCCTTTATAAAGTGTGACACAGGTTTGTGCTTTTATCCCACTGTACATTGATCTACCTAATTCCTTTACACTTCAGGATAGTTCCAAACTATTGCCAATATTTCTCGCTAGGTGCTACATTTAAGGTATTCCACTGTATTGTTTTCTTTCAATATTTATTTTCTTATTTTTCGGGTAATGTCTACACTCTCAAATATAAATGGTAAGATGATGATTTTCAAATATGATTTCTATTATTTCTATTTCTAAATCTTAGTTTCTAAGATACTAAAATGTTGCCATTTTTGTTAATTACAGGCTTTAATGTTTCCAATTACAATCTTAGGGTTATTAGTTTGATTAGTCATGCTAACCATGGTTTCCTTTTGCAAGGGTTGAGTGAAAGCCTAGAGGATGTACAAAAAATTAAATTTCATAAAAGAAAGCACTTAGATTTAGAAAAGAATTATTATGAAACCCATCAAAAGAAACCATTTGAAAAGATAAATCTCCAAGAAATTATCTTCCAAAGGTACCATGTTGCAGATTGGTTGGATTTGGAGTTCCAAATCACCTTGTGGGTGGGCAGTGGAAGCTTAAAGAGTTTAAGCAAGGCCCAACAAACTTTTACTTTTAATATGTGTATAGTATGTCAAAGGGTGTTTGTACAAACCATATCCTTATTTATGTATGATGTTGAACTAAGATTTGTGAATTCAAAGTACCTTTCAATTTCATGTAGAGAACATGGCTATATGCATAACCTTCTTATGAATAATTATTTTCATAATTTACCTTTATCGCCAACGACAATTGAAGAGACATTTCCTAAAACATAAAATAATCGACCATCATAGAATTACAAAAATAAGCTTAACTACATAAACATAGTGGCAAAAAGTGTTTTGGTTTGTGATACACTTATGACTATGGTCAAACATTCTAATGCAAAATCTACATTAATGATTAGTCTATGGTTACTTTTGCAATGTAAAAAGTGGAGCTTGGTATGGGTTGGTCTAGATCATCTAGCTTCAATGGAGCCTCATGAAATGGAAAGAGAGATAAAGAAAAGAGATAGTGACTTGGTATTGTCTAGTACAAATCATCTAGCTCCATTGGAGTGGGAGAGAGAGGTAGAGATAAGAGATATAAAGGGAAGGAGCATTTGCAATTACAAACAAATAAATTAGTTGTTGCATTCCAATGATCCAAAGTGAAGTCCAAATTGGTATAAAATGAAGGTTTCATTATTTTGTCAAGTTACTTGAATGCATTGCATGCCTTACATAATTCACAATTCATAAAAATCCATATAAAATAGAGAAATGCTTCCCCTCTAGCCTATACCTTGTGTTCTTGTCATTTCCTATTAAGTTATTATAGAGGCTTCCACCTATTATCAGATCAAAACCTCCAATTTACTTAATCATTTCATCAACTCTTCATTTTGTCAAATTATGCACATCTTGGGAGGGAGAAGGGGAGAGAGTGAGAGAAGAGGGGCAAAGAGAGAAAGATAGATAGAGGAAGTGTTGTCATATTTTGCCTAACCCCCAAAATATTCCTGTCCCCCTCTTTCTATCAAAGAAATCCGATCAGAGAAGGCCTAAATAGAAAGATGAAAGTCTTAAATCTTACATTTCCCCATGCTGTGCCTTGCAATTTTTCCCAAAATCTCGCCTGGAGAATCCTTGCCAAAAACCTAGAAACCCTTTGTCTTCAAGTGCCTTCCTTTGCAGATATTTCTTAGTTTTATACTTAGTCATTTTCATATGCATATACAATTGTATGTTTCATTGTATGTATATTGATTGTATCTCATATACAATCGCATATACAATTGTATATACAAAAGGGGAAGATGCAAAGTCAATATACAAGGAAATGATACAAGGGGTGGGATGCAAAAAGGTGAATCGGGTTATCCTTGTATATGCAATTCAATATACTATTGCATATACAAGGCGACATGCAAGGGTTAGATACAAATGGTGGGGTCTACCAATTGCACGTATATGCGATTGTATCTTTGCATATACAAATCCTATATATAGGGGCATATACATTTTTGAGATACAATCCCAGACCCAAAAGAATATGCAATTTGGTTTATAAAGGTAGATACGATTGTATGCATCTTTGTATGTATGTTCGCATTGTATGTTTGCAGATACAAAGGTCATATACAAAGTCACATACAAAGGTCAGATGCAATGTTTGTAGGTACAAGTGATTGTATGCAGTTTTGTTTGTATATTTCGCATTGTATATGCGATATACAAAGGTTAGATACAAAGGCAATATACAAGGCAGACTCGACTGGGAAATTAAATTTGGCAAACTCAGCGTTGGGGTCTGCAGTTGTATATTGAAGTGCATTGTATGTGCCGATATGCAAAAAAGGAAAAGATACAAGGCCGGACCTGTTTCAAAGTTTCATTCTAGTTGATAATCCTTTGAGTTCTATATTGTGTGTACATGCCATTGTATCTCATATACAATCGCATCTACAAAGTCACATACAAGGACTTTCAACAAGACAAACCTTATCGGCAGCTCAGCTTGTGGTCTTTCCGATGGCCGATGGAGATGCAATTATTTAGCGATGGGTCCCAGGTTCAACTCAGCGACAAATGGAGTGATGACACGTGGCAAGGGCATGTATACAAAGGGTGATACAAAGGTAAAGGCCCGTTTTTGTATGTTGACAATTGTATTGTATATATATTTGCATATACAAAAGCATATACAAAAGGCGATTCTAAGGCCGATTAAAATGCCGATGCAAAAGCAAATACAATGAACATTTTGGCAGGACCTTTGTATATCGGTATGACTCAAGTGAGGTCGCCCCGACAACCCAATATATACAAAGGTTGTATATGCAGATGCAAAGCGATGTGTAGATGCAAGATGTAGTTGACCGCAACTTTGATCGTGGATATCTCCCTCATTCTGGCAAATTTCAACATGCTTCAAAAGGCAAAAATGCTTATTTTTGTCTCCTCTTTCATCTAGCAGGCTTTTGAGTGGGATTTTTCTCACTTTCAAAATAGGATCTGGATTTGCATGCTCGACCGATTGGACATTTTAGCGACCATTTTGGCATGTGCAGATGTGTATTTTCACAGTAACTCCAGTTGGTGAGTTTTGCAGGTGCATTCATGGCGGATGGCTTCACTCTTCAATGCGTATGGGCTCTGTGTCTTGCTGGTAGATCTTCATGTGTTTGGCGACGACTTTGGGGCTTTTCTCTTCAATGCCCTATCCTATCTTGCATATGTAACAGTTTCTCACTGGTTGCAGACCTGCTAGCGACATGGTTCCTGCCTTTCACCATGCCCCTGTCTCTACGCCCTTGTCCCTGCATTGATGACCTCGAATCTTGTGGAGTGACTTCAATGCCTTCTGCGCAAGAGCTTGACCTTCAAAAATGCAGTGCAACCTCATTATTCAAGAGGATGGTTTTATTTTGGAGCTGTTATGCTGCCATTTTTTTTGTAGTCAAACCTCTTAGTGTAATTGTAGGGTATGGGAATGTGACTCACTGTGTCTAAATCTGGCCTTTGCTGTCTTCCATTTATCCACCAATGAATGTGATTAGCTATACTGAGTATACTTAGAACTGCTATTGAATATTCTGTAATGTAATAGTTTTTGACCTTCATGATCAATATATGCATGATTTCTTGCCTCTCTTATGTCCTGATTTCTGTGTTTTATTTGAAGTTATAATCTATTCTGTGAGTAAAATGGCTCCTGTATAGGTTAGATCTTCATATCGAAGCCTCAATCAGCCCTATAAGTCTATGTGAACTCCCTTCATGATTGAGATCATTGTTGTGTCTCTCTTCCAAGATCACTATTGCTCACTAAATCTAGTGTATCACCCCTTTCATTTTAGTTTCCTTCTAACCCTTTTCCCCTGCAAGCATTAGCACTAGGTTTAGATATATTCCTCTAAGTAATAGGCTTAGAGAGAGGAAGCCGGCCTTCTCCAGAGGTCTGATCTCAGTTCGCAAGGTCCCACTCTTCGAGATCATTCCCATGTTTCTCCAGATTGCCAAGTTTTTTACAACTCGACAAGGGTGCAAATCTGAGAGATAACAGTTCAGGCATGCCTGGTGGGACCAGTTCGATGAACTTCTCATCAAAGTACTAAGAGGTTTGCTATTTCTCCGAGTATTACCAGCCTTTGGAGGCAATACAACAACACCATGGCGACTCTATTGAACAAACCTATTGGTGAAAGTAGTCGAAGCACCTAAAATTTTATCAAAGATCAGGATTTTGGTGGTTTTCCTGGTCTATTCAGCTTCCAGAAGCATCTCAATCACTTGGCAACTCCCTCTCTAGTATGTATCTAGTTTCTCTTTGGTTGCAGACCTATTTTTCTCTAATTCTGACATTTTTATGATTATCCAGCATTTAGATGCTATAAAATGTCAAAAATTTATGGGAATCATGGCTATTCCCCTACCCCTAATCCAAATACAGGCTATTGGCCCCCATATCAGCAATACCAGGCCCCAAATGCCTCTATGTTTATGCCATACAGCCCTACCGCTGTAGAATATCAGCATCCTCATGATGCTTACCTCCCTCCCACCCCTCCTCAGTCTTCTTAGCAGCCTAATAATGCTTATTATCAACCCTAAAAAGACTACTTCGATCCTAGCCAGTGCAACTGCCCTCCTAATCCGTCCTAAGATGTTGACCTTATGAGTGCTAATGCATTCAATGAGCTCATGAGTAGTTTTCTAAAGCTTGACAGAAATTTGGATGAAGCCAAAAGAGAAAGAGGGTATAGCCAGCCTCAGCGGTTTTATGATCTCAGCATCATAAGCATGTATGGTCTCAAGAGGTTGTCCCTAGATCTAAATAGGGAGGCTAATGAATTTAGAGAAATGTTAAAATGTGACCGGCAATGAGAGGCACAAGAAAGGGTTTTTCAGGAAAACCTTGCTATAAGGATAGAAGCTCAAGAGCAACAGATGAGACCGGTGGCCTAAGCAATCCCCTCCATTCCCGGTTTCAAGCATCCTCTCCCTTTCACACCTGTTTACCCTGCTGCGGAAGAAGCCCCAAAATTTAAGATTCCAAGCTTCAAGTAGGATAATCCATCTGTGCCTCCAAAACCATTTCCCAGTTTTCAAATCCCCTTATCAGATGGACCTAGCATGGACAATTATGATGAAATTGCTAAGCTGGAAGAGCATGTGTTTACAATCCCAAAATTCAAGTAGTCCCTTTCTTCTGCACATGTTCAACCAACAGAAGAGCAACCTAGACTCCACAAGTTCCCAGGCTTCAAAGCCTATATCCCTCCACAAGCCCTTGTTCCTGTGCAAACTCAAATTATCACTTCCCAGGAACAAATTAGTCTAGAACCCTCTCCCCTCCAAGAAATTCAAGAAGTTATTCAGGCCTCTTTCTTTGATGCTATTTCAATCCTCAAGGGTGGACCTGTTGTCTACCAAGATAATTGGAAAGATGAGCCAAAAAAGGAGGTGGAAGAAGATAAAACTAATGAGGAGCAGTTTGTTCCTACACTCACAGAGATAGAATTGTTTGAACCTATTACACCTGTGAGTACTATTAACCCAAATAAGGGATTGAGTCCTCTAGACTTTAGTTCTTTTGAAGCTTTTTCTCATGCATCTGATCAAGCAAACAAGGTTGAAATGCATAGAGTGCATGGGGAAAACCTTCAGCTACAGAGGCAACTTAAACACAATCCAGTGGAGCTGTAGTCAAAGGGTGGAGGCATAGGGGAAAAAGTTGTTGAGGTCACTTCAGAAGTGGATGATGTTGCCCTACTTCATGAGCTACCTGATTATGTTGAAGATGAAGAAAACGGGAAGCTAGTTGTGGATATGCAGCAACCAGAGAACAATGAAAATGATGGCGGATTGTTGCAGGTTGAGGCTGAGCATGACGGTGAGGTTCCAAACCATAAGGAAGGGAAAGCATGTTGCCCTATGCTAGATGATGCAGAGGCTGATGATGCTGATATGCTTGAGGAGCTTCCATGTTTTATTGAAAATAATGAGGAGACTGAACATGGACAAGAGCAAATTGTAGATTTGTTCTTTATTATCTAGCAGGGATATCAGCTTCTGGGTGGGGACGTCTTCTCTTTTGAGCATGTGCATGGCTCATTTTCTGAGCCTAAGCTAAAAAATCATGAGCATCTTGTTCATGAGGTGGAGACAACCATATCTCTAATTGAGATACTAGAGCTAGAGTTTTCAGACCAGCAAGAAGAGAATGAATCAGAGCAGAGACATGAGATCAACCATGATGATTTGCATGTCACTTTATGGGGATACCCAATCAGGCATCTAGCCCAGCTGGAGACACATCAAGAAGAGTCACCACTTGCCACATGCTTACCTCTAAGCATGAAGTTGAGCATCAAAATGGGTGGGATCAGCCTATTTATTCACAAGTTAGCAGCATCAGCAATCAGTCCAGGTGGATAGGTGAGTTTATCTCCATTTTGTGGGGGATGTTTTATCAATTTGTCATATGCCCATCCCTCCCTCACCTCTTTTTAACTGCCCATGTGCATGAGAAACATTGTAAATCGTTAAGGAAGGGCAGTTACTTTCAAGAACCAGTTAATGGCTTTGTTTAAGGTCACCTCTGACTGGTTAGTTTAGGATTAGAGTAGGTTTTATCTCAATTTTAGGTTTCCTTTCAATAAGTGCCCTTGCACTCTGCTATATTCTCATTAGGAGATACATGCTTGCTTGTTTTTTTTGTTTTGGCTTGGTAGCTTGCTCAGTTTTCCAGCTCCTCTGTTCTTGTTGCAGTCTCTTTTGACTCCATGCCCAATGGATGTTTAAGGCCACTGGTCTATTTGTTTAGCAGGAAAACACCCTTGAGAGGTTGCCAAAGATGTCATATTTTGCCTAACCCCCAAAATATTCCTGTCCCCCTCTTTCTATCAAAGAAATCCGATCAAAGAAGGCCTAAATAGAAAGAGGAAAGTCTTAAATCTTACATTTCCCCATGTTGTGCCTTGCAATTTTTCCCAAAATCTTGCCTGGAGAATCCTTGCCAAAAACCCAGAAACCCTTTATCTTCAAGTGCCTTCCTTTACAGATATTTCTCAGTTTTATACTTAGTCATTTTCATATGCATATACAATTGTATGTTTCATTGTATGTATATCGATTGTATCTCATATACAATTGCATATACAATTGTATATACAAAGGGGAAGATGTAAAGTCAATATACAACGAAAGAATACAAGGGGCGGGATGCAAAAAGGTGAATTAGGTTATCCTTGTAAATGCAATTCAATATACTATTGTATATACAAAGTGACATGCAAAGGTCAGATACAAATGGTGGGGTCCACCAATTGCATGTATATGCGATTGTATCTTTGCATATACAAATCCTATATACATGGGCATATACATTTTTGAGATACAATCCCAGACCCGAAAGAATATGCAATTTGGTTTATAAAGGCAGATACGATTGTATGCATCTTTGTATGTATGTTCACATTGTATGTTTGCAGATACAAAGGTCATATACAAAGTCACATACAAAGGTCAGATGCAATGTTTGTAGGTACAAGTGATTGTATGCAGTTTTGTTTGTATATTTCGCATTATATATGCGATATACAAAGGTTAGATACAAAGGCAATATACAAGGCATACCCGACTTGGAAACTAAATTTGGCAAACTTAGCGTTGGGGTCCGTAATTATATGTTGAAGTGCATTGTATGTGCCGATATGCAAAAAAGGAAAAGGTACAAGGCCAGATTTGTTTCAAAGTTTCATTATGGTTGATAATCCTTTGAGTTCCGTATTGTATGTACATGCCATTGTATCTCATATACAATCGCATGTACAAAGTCACCTACAACGACTTTCGGCGAGACAAACCTTATCGACGGCTCAGCTTGTGGTCTTTCCAATGGCCGATGGAGATGCAATTATTCAGCGGTGGGTCCCAGGTTCAACTCAGTGACAAATGGAGTGATGACATGTGGCAAGGGCAAGTATACAAAGGGTGATACAAAGGTAAAGGCCCATTTTTGTATGTTGGCAATTGTATTGTATATACATTTGCATATACAAAAGCATATACAAAAGGCGATTCTAAGGCCAATTAAAATGCCGATGCAAAAGCAAATACAATGAACATTTCAGCATGACCTTTATATATCGGTATGACTCAAGTGAGGTCGCCTTAACAACTTGATATATACAAAGGTTGTATATGTAGATGCAAAGCAATGTGTAGATGCAAGATGCAGTTGACCGCAACTTTGACCGTGGATATCTCCCTCATTCTGGTGAATTTCAACATGCTTCAAAAGGCAAAAGTGCTTATTTTTGTCTCCTCTTTCATTTGGCGGGCTTTTGAGGGGGATTCTTCTCACTTTCAAAATAGGATCTGGATTTGCATGCTCGGCCGACTGGACGTTTTAGCAACCATTTTGGTGTGTGCAGAGGCTGATATTTTCACAGTAACTCTGATTGGTGAGTTTTGCGGGTGCATTCATGGTGGATGGCTTCACTCTTCAATGTGTATGGGCTCTGTGTCTTGTTGGCAGATTTTCATGTGTTTGGCGATGACTTTGGGGCTTTTCTCTTCAATGCCCTGTCCTATCTTGCATATGCAACAGTTTCTCACTGTTTGCAGACCTGCCAGCGACATGGTTCCTATCCTTTCACCATGCCCCTGTCTCTACGCCCTTGTCCCTACATTGATGACCTTGAATCTTGTGGAGCGACTTCAATGCCTTATGTGCAAGAGCTTGACCTTTAAAAATGCAGTGCAACCTCATTATTCAAGAGGATGGTTTTATTTTGGAGCTGTTATGCTGCCATTTTTCTGTAGTCAGACCTCTTAGTGTAATTACAGGGTATGGGAATGTGACTCACTGTGCCTAAATCTGGCCTCTACTATCTTCCAATTATCCACCAATGAATGTGATTAGCTATACTGAGTATACTTCTACTACTGAATATTCTGTAATGTAATAGTTTTTGACCTTCATGATCAATATATGCATGATTTCTTGCCTCTCTTATGTCCCAATTTCTATGTTTTACTTGAAGTTATAATCGATTCTGTGAGTAAGATGGCTCCTCTATAGGTGAGATCTTCATATCGAAGCCTCAATCAGCCCTATAAGTTTATCCAAACTCCCTTCATGATTGAGATCATTGTTGTGTCTCTCTTCCAGAATCACTATTGCTCACTAAATCTGGTGTATCACCCCTTTCATTTCAGTTTCCTTCTAACCCTTTTCCCCTACAAGCATTAGCACTAGGTTTAGATATATTCCTCTAAGCATTAGGCTTAGAGAGAGGAAGCCAGCCTTCTCTAGAGGTCTAATCTTGGTTCGCAAGGTCCCACACTTCGAGATCATTCCCATGTTTCTCCAGATTGCCAAGTTTTTTACAATTCGGCAAGGGTGCAAATCTAAGAGACAATAGTTTCTGTTTTGGCACCCCCTTGAAGGTTTTGGATTGGTCACTTCTTGTTCTTCATTTGGTATGATGATGCCTTCCATTTGACTCTCATGTCCAATGGATGTTTAAGGCCATTGGTCTATTTGTTTAGCAGGCAAACACCCCTGAGAGGTCGCCAAAGATGTTGTCATATTTTGCCTAACCCCCAAAATATTCCTATCCCCCTCTTTCTATCAAAGAAATCCGATCAGAGAAGGCCTAAATAGAAAGAGGAAAGTCCTAAATCTTACATTTCCCCATGCCGTGCCTTGCAATTTTTCCCAAAATCTCGCCTGGAGAATCCTTGCCAAAAACCTAGAAACCCTTTGTCTTCAAGTACCTTCCTTTGTAGATATTTCTCAATTTTATACTTAGTCATTTTCATATGCATATACAATTGTATGTTTCATTGTATGTATATCAATTGTATCTCATATACAATCGCATATACAATTGTATATACAAAAGGGGAAGATGCAAAGTCAATATACAAGGAAAGGATACAAGGGGCGGGATGCAAAAAGGTGAATTAGGTTATCCTTGTATATGCAATTCAATATACTATTGCATATACAAGGCGACATGCAAGGGTCAGATACAGATGGTGGGGTCCACCAATTGCATGTATATGCAATTGTATCTTTGCATATACAAATCCTATATACAAGGGCATATACATTTTTGAGATACAATCCCGGACCCAAAAGAATATGCAATTTGGTTTATAAAGGCAGATACGATTGTATGCATCTTTGTATGTATGTTCACATTGTATGTTTGCAGATACAAAGGTCATATACAAAGTCACATACAAAGGTCAGATGCAATGTTTGTAGGTACAAGTGATTGTATGCAGTTTTGTTTGTATATTTCGCATTGTATATGTGATATACAAAGGTTAGATACAAAGGCAATATACAAGGCAGACCCGACTGGGAAATTAAATTTGGTAAACTCAGCATTGGGGTCCGCAGTTGTATGTTGAAGTGCATTGTATGTGCCAATATGCAAAAAAGGAAAAGATACAAGGTCGGACCTGTTTCAAAGTTTCATTCTAGTTGATAATCCTTTGAGTTCTATATTGTGTGTACATGCCATTGTATCTCATATACAATTGCATCTAAAAAGTCACATACAAGGACTTTCAACGAGACAAACCTTATCGGCGGCTTAGCTTGTGGTCTTTCCGATGGCCGATGGAGATGTAATTATTCAGCGGTGGGTCCCAGGTTCAACTCAGCGACAAATGGAGTGATGACACATGGCAAGGGCATGTATACAAAGGGTGATACAAAGGTAAAGGCCCGTTTTTGTATGTTGGCAATTGTATTGTATAAACATTTGCATATACAAAAGCATATACAAAAGGCGATTCTAAGGCCGATTAAAATGTCGATGCAAAAGCAAATACAATGAACATTTCTGCAGGACCTTTGTATATCGGTATGACTCAAGTGAGGTCACCCCGACAACCCGATATATACAAAGGCTGTATATGCAGATGCAAAGCGATGTGCAGATGCAAGATGTAGTTGACTGCAACTTTGATCGTGGATATCTCCCTCATTCTGGTGAATTTCAACATGCTTCAAAAGGCAACAGTGCTTATTTTTGTCTCCTCTTTCATCTGGCGAGATTTTGAGGGGGATTTTTCTCACTTTCAAAATAGGATCTGGATTTGCATGCTTAGCCGACTGGATGTTTCAGTGACCATTTTAGCGTGTGCAGAGGATGATATTTTCACAGTAACTTCGATTGGTGAGTTTTGTGGGTGCATTCATGGCGGATGGCTTCACTCTTCAATGCATATGGGCTCTGTGTCTTGCTGGCAGATCTTCATGTGTTTGGCGATGACTTTGGGGCTTTTCTCTTCAATGCCCTGTCCTATCTTGCATATGTAACAATTTCTCACTGGTTGCAGACCTACCAACGACATGGTTCCTGTCCTTTCACCATACACCTATCTTTGTGCCCTTGTCCCTGCATTGATGACCTCAAATCGTGTGGAGCGACTTCAATGCCTTCTACGCAAGAGCTTGACCTTTAAAAATGTAGTGTAACCTCATTATTCAAGAGGATGGTTTTATTTTGGAGCTATTATGCTACCATTTTTTCTCTAGTCAGACCTCTTAGTGTAATTGCAGGGTATGGGAATGTGACTCACTATGCCTAAATCTGGCCTCTGCTGTCTTCCGTTTATCCACCAATGAATGTGATTAGCTATACTGAGTATACTTCTGCTACTGAATATTCTGTAATGTAATGGTTTTTGACCTTCATGATCAATATATGCATGATTTCTTGCCTCTCTTATGTCCTAATTTCTGTGTTTTACTTGAAGTTATAATCTATTCTGTGAGTAAAATGGCTCCTCTATAGGTTAGATCTTCATATTGAAGCCTCAATCAGCCTTATAAGTCTGTGTGAACCCCCTTCATGATTGAGATCATTGTTGTGTCTCTCTTCTAGGATTATTATTGCTCACTAAATCTGGTGTATCACCCCTTTCATTTTAGTTTCCTTCTAACCCTTTTCCCCTGCAAGCATTAGCGCTAGGTTTAGATATATTCCTCTAAGTAATAGGCTTAGAGAGAGGAAGCCGGCCTTCTCTGGAGGTCTGATCTTAGTTCACAAGGTCCTACACTTTGAGATCATTCCCATGTTTCTCCAGATTGCCAAGTTTTTTACAACTCGGCAAGGGTGCAAATCTGAGAGATAACAGGAAGAAGAGAAGATAGAGATGGAGAGAGATACAAACTCAGAGAGAGATAAAGAGAAATAGATAATTAGAGAGGGAGACAAAGAGATATAGAGAGAGATAGACAAATAGAGAGATAAATAGGTAGAGATATAGAGATATAAAGAGGTAGAGAGAGAGATGGATAGATAGAGGAGACAAAGATCTATAGAAAGATAAAGATGGGCAAAAAGAGAGATAGAATTATAGAGAGACAAAGAGGGAGAGAAAGGAAGTGATAGTGAGAGAGACATGGAGAAAGAGAAGAAGAGAGAAGTAGAGAAAGATATAGATAGATATAGAGAGATAGATAGAGAGGGAAACAAAGAGATAGAAAGCTACAGAGAGATAGATAGAGAGGGAGACAAAGAGATAGAAAGATAAAGACAAGGAGCTATAGAGAGATAAAGAGGGAGAGGAAGGAAGAGATAGTGAGAGAGAGATAAAGAAAGAGAGGAAGGGAGAAGCAGAGAAAGAGAGGGAGCTATATAGACAAAGAGAGGGAGAGATAAATGGGCGCTTAGTATTAAATCACTTCCCTCGCCTTTTTAAAATATATCATGCTTATATACATTTTTTTATTTGACACAAATATAAATTTTGAGACATTGATAATTCTTTAAAATACATTTTTTCCTTCTCTATAGGTATTTATCAGTTTTCGTTCTCTATAGGTATTTTGAAAAAAATGGTGTGCATTCTATGTCATGTTTCTTTTACAAAGTCTTACCAAGAATGCATGTCATTTTTTAGGTTTCGAGATCATCCTCATATCATCTACAAATTCAAACAAATAAAAAGTTTTTTCCATTCAAATTTAATATTTTTAGATAATTAAGAATTCTCAATCTAAAATTATAGCATGTGTAAAGGGTAAGTGCAAGAAGATGGGGGGCCAAAAAGGGGTCTTAAGTGGCCACTTTTTTTGCTGAAATCAGGAAATGCTAGCCTTGGATGAGAACTTGAGCATAGTTACACTCAAAATTTAGAGATGCAACTAAAACAATGTTTGTAGTGCTCCGAGTCTACTTTCTAAACTACTAATTTTTTTTGAAAATGGTATAGATTAAGGGGTTCAAAAGAGGGAGCCATAGAAATTGGTGTTGTTTCTGTCAAAAAATATAACATAGCATGTTTTGTGGCTCCCTCAAAAGGTTAACTTTCTTTTGGTATTTTTAAAATCGCTTTAGTGAGAAATTAGCTAACAACATGTAGTTTATGCCTGATTTTTCTAATAATTTTTTGATGAATATTTGATTTTTTACTAATTTTCAAAGTGGACACATCCTAAAAAATAGAATTTTGGCCATGCTACCCCTATCAAGTTTGAAAACTAATTGAAAATCATTTTTTTTAATATTTGTAGAATGGAGTCTAGTTTCTAAATATATAATTTTTTTGAAATTTCAATGAATGGTTAATTTACAATGAAAAAAAGACCAAACAATGGTTTTTGCCCAAAAATGGACACACAAACAAAAGAAATTAAAGATGAAAGGCTTAACATTGTCAAAATATGAAAAAAATTACATCGTTAAATAGCTAAGAGAAAGCCTAACATTACCCAGGTGTTCGATTTGTTTGACCTTGAAACACGTGCAAATCTGAGGTTAGCACAAACAAAATTATGTGAAATCCTGTAGAATATGCAAAAACACGTCTCTAGACATTGGGAAGGCACTCCAAGCCTTTGGTTTAGAAATCCAAATCAAATCCCAAGCCTAAGGCTTGGGATTCCCAAATCAAAACATAACGCGAGCGCGTTATAACACACTCGCGTTATGTTCTGTTTTGCATTTTTTCCTTTTTCGCAAAATTTTGCTCAATGTTTGTCATGTTTGATATAATGTGAGCGCGTTATAACGCGCTTGCATTATGTCCCCCTTGGATTGTTTTATGTTCAAGGTTATTAAGCATGTATGTATGTATGTATGCTTATATGTATGTATGTATGTATGTATCTATGTATGCCTATATGTATGTATGTATGTATGTATAGTGTCGAGGGTAGAGGAGGGTAGAGATGGGGTGAGCGAGATAGGGGAGGAGAGGGGTGGATAAGAGTTGAGGGTTTAAGGTCAAGAGGGATTAGGGTTGAGGGATTAAGGTTTAAGGTTGAGGGTTGAGGGTTTAGGGATAGGATTTAGAGTTTAGGGATAAGGGATTAGGGTTTATGACCTTGAGGGATTAGGGTTTAGGGTTGAGGCTTTAGGGATAGTGTTTAGGGTTGAGGGTTGAGGGATTAGGGTTGAGGCAGAGTGTTGAGGGTAGAGGGATTAGGGATAGGGTTGAAAGTTTAGGGTTGAGGGATTAGGGTTTAAGGTATAGTGTTGAGGGTTGATGGTTTAGGGATAGGGTTTAGGATTTAAGGTTTAAGTGTTGAGGGTTGAGGATTTAGGGATAGAGTTTATGGTTTAGAGATTAGGGATTAGGGTTTAGGGATTAGGGTACCATAAATTATAATTAGGGATTAGGGTTTATGGTTTAGGGATTAGGGATTAGGGATTAGGGTTATGGATTAGGGTTTAGGGTTTAGGGATGTACAATTAAGGGGTACCATAAATAAACTAAAATTTAGGCAGGGTTGGGAAAATTTTGTGAATCATCATGGGTTGGAGATTGGAGATTTTGTTGTGTTCAAGTACATATCCAAGTCATATTTTAAGGTTAAGATATTTCAAAGAACAGGGTGTGTGAAAAACATCAATGTTCTTCAGCTTATGAATACCAACATTGATACAGATAAAAGATGCCCTTCTTCTAACAGAGTATGTAGTTTAAGTCAACCAATGGGCAGCAAGTTGTTGAACGAGTTGGTTTAATGGGCGTGCCTCCTTCAAAGTTATGCTTGGAGACTTTACACAAAAACTGGTAACTCTATACATTATTTTTCATTCTTTTATTTCCTGTACACTGTTAAGAACTTGTAAAATCTAATTGTGTAATGTGTTTATGGCAGCACATTCCTCCTACATTTGTTTCATAGTTTATAGACAACATAGACGAACATATGGTGTTGCAAGGCCCAGGTGGGCAGGAGTGGGATGTGCAATTAGGGGGTACCATAAATAAACTAGAATTTACGCAGGGTTGGGAAAATTTTGTGAATCATCATGGGCTGGAGATTGGAGAGTTTGCTGTGTTGAAGTACATATCCAAGTCATATTTTAAGGTTAAGATATTTCAAAGAACAGGGTGCGTGAAAAACATCAATGCTCTTCGGCTTATGAATACCAACATTGATACAGATAAAAGATGCCCTTCTTCTAATAGAGTATCCAGTTCAAGTCAACTAATGGGCAACAAGTTGTTGAATAAATTGGTTTAATGGGCGTGCCTCCTTTTTCAAAGTTATGCTTGGAGACTTTACACAAAAACTGGTAACTCTATACATTATTTTTCATTCTTTTATTTCCTGTACATTGTTAAGAACTTGTAAAATCTAATTGTGTAATGTGTTTATGGTAGCGCATTCCTCCTGCATTTGTTTCACAATTTATAGACAACACAGACGAACATATGGTGTTACAAGGCCCAGGTGGGCAGGAGTGGGATGTGCAATTAGGGGGTGCCATAAATAAACTAGAATTTAGGCAAGGTTGGGAAAATTTTGTGAATCATCATGGGCTAGAGATTGGAGATTTTGTTGTGTTTAAGTACATATCCAAGTCATATTTTAAGGTTAAGATATTTCAAAGAACAGGGTGTGTGAAAAACATCAATGCTCTTCAGCTTATGAATACCAACATTGATACAGATAAAAGATGCCCTTCTTCTAATAGAGTATGCAGTTCAAGTCAACCAATGGGCAACAAGTTGTTGAATGAATTGGTTTAATGGGCGTGCCTCCTTCAAAGTTATGCTTGGAGACTTTACATGAAAATTGGTAACTTTATACATTATTTTTCATTCTTTTATTTCTTGTACATTGTTAAGAACTTGTAAAATCTAATTGTGTAATGTGTTTATGGCAGCACATTCCTCCTGCATTTGTTTCACAGTTTATAGACAACATAGATGAACATATGGTGTTGCAAGGCCCAGGTGGGCAGGAGTGGGATGTGCAATTAGGGGGTACCATAAATAAACTAGAATTTAGGTAGGGTTGGGAAAATTTTGTGAATCATCATAGGCTGGAGATTGGAGATTTTGTTGTGTTCAAGTACATATCTAAGTCATATTTTAAGGTTAAGATATTTCAAAGAACAGGGTGTGTGAAAAACATCAATGCTCTACAACTTATGAATACCAATATTGATACAGATAAAAGATGCCCTTCTTCTAACAAAGGATGTAGTTCAAGTCAACCAATGGGCAATAAGTTATTGAATGAATTGGTTTAATGGGTGCACTTCCTTCTTCAAAGTTATGCTTGGAGACTTTACACAAAAACTGGTAACTCTATACATTAATTTTCATCTTTTCATTTCCTGTACACTGTTAAGAACTTGTAAAATCTAATTGTGTAATCTGTTTATGGCAGCGCATTCCTCTTGCATTTGTTTCACAGTTTATAGACAACACAGACGAACATATGGTGTTGCAAGGCCCAGGTGGGTAGGAGTGGGATGTGCAATTAGGGGGTACCATAAATAAACTGGAATTTAGGCAGGGTTGGGAAAATTTTGTGAATCATCATGGGCTGGAGATTGGAGATTTTGTTGTGTTCAAGTACATATCCAAGTCATATTTTAAGGTTAAGATATTTCAAAGAATAGGGTGTGTGAAAAATATCAATGCTCTTCAGCTTATGAATACCAACATTGATACAGATAAAGATGGTCTTCTTCTAATAGAGTATGCAATTCAGGTCAACCAATGGGCAACAAGTTGTTGAATGAATTGGTTTAATGGGCGTGCCTCCTTTCTCAAAGTTATGCTTGGAGACTTTACACAAATAATGGTAACTCTATACATTATTTTTCATTCTTTTATTTCCTGTACATTGTTAAGAACTTGTAAAATCTAATTGTGTAATGTGTTTATGTTAGGGCATTCCTCTTGCATTTGTTTCACAGTTTATAGACAACACAGAAAAACATACGGTGTTGCAAGGTCCATGTGGGCAGGAGTGGGATGTACGATTAGGGGGTACCATAAATAAACTAGAATTTAGGTAGGGTTGGGAAAATTTTGTGAATCATCATGGGTTGGAGATTGGAGATTTCGTTGTATTGAAGTACATATCCAAGTCATATTTTAAGGTTAAGATATTTCAAAGAACAACGTGTGTGAAAAATATCAATGCTCTTCATCTTATGAATACCAACATTGATACAGATAAAAAAATGCCCTTCTTCTAATAGAGGATGCAGTTCAAGTCAACCAATGGGTAGCAAGTTGCTGATTGAATTGGTTATGATGAAGAAAACAATGATGTTGTTGAAGCAATGTAAGAAAATCAAAATTGTAAGTCTAATTTAATTTATTTCAACTTTCAAAGCAGGCATTTGAATTGTAGCTTTACCAGGAGGATTGGTATAATAAAAACTTAATTATGTTACAGGCCTTTCTTTGAAGAACCCTGGACATTATGGACCCTATCATCTAGAAAAGCACATGACAGTAAAGTCTGCCCCACCTTTCAAATCAGATATTTACCTTTTTATTCAATGAAAATGAAGTCACAGAATGTAAACCGACCATGCATACTAGTAAGATCAAATTCTCTGCCTTCTATTCTTATTACTCTTACTTTATTAAGAGAAGAGTGTCAAAAAGAATGGGTTTAATTGTAAGCTAACATAAGGCAAAGCAATTTTGTTATTACATTTTTCTGAGGGATCTCTAATAGTCTAATATAATGCAGTCTTCTATAATATGAACATCTGCATTTGTGTGAATGCTAAGCTTTAATAGTACAGTATTAAATCAATGCAATCAGCTATTTATTGGGTTAAAATAACTTAGTTTTTGTAGTGGTTTGGGAATGTAGGAGTTGCCAAAAATAGGTGAATGTCCTCTACAATTACCAAGAGAAAAAAGTTTAGTAGTTCTTGTGGATAGAGCCAGTAAACAATGGGAGATTATTTGCATGTTTCATAAAAATATACCTACCCTAAGTGCATGGTGGGCATATTTTGTACGTCATAATAATACCAAGGAGATGTTTGCATCTTTGAGTAGGTGGATAACAAGAAACATAGATTTATGTTTAGAGTTCATATAGATCGAAAGATAAAATAAGGATCCTTCTGAAAGAACTTCTAGGAGGGAAAAGATAGGCCAAAGATAAAAGGAGAAAATTATACAAGAAAAGATCTTCATGAGGATTGTAATATTTTGTCTAAAACAAACAAAAATTAGTTAGTTAAAAATAGAAAATCAAGAAAGAATCGACACTAAAATGTATAGTTACTGATATCTAAAATGTATAGTTACTAATATCTATTTTTAAAAGACTAATTGATTTTTATGGCCAAAGTTGTTTATTTTACCTAGTTGATGGTTTTAATTACACCCAGGTTATACATTGGGAGCAGATGTGTGCACATTTTTATGGTCCTGATTTAAATTCAAGCAAATAGGTGGAGAGAGTATGCTAATCTTTTAAAAAAATCTTAATAAAAAAATGTTCACTTAGTGTTGACCAGGGGTTCTGATTTCAACCATTCATTGCCCACAGTGGATGTACCCCAATGCAAAGCTTTTCTCATAATGATCATCCTTCTGATTTCAACTGTTAATTACTCACTGTGGATGTACCATACGCAAAGATTTTCTCATAGTGTGTACACCTATTGGCATAATGAACCCCAGATGGGCCAGAAAAACATGCCATATAACATTACTAAGACATTACAGAAAACTTAAATTAGGATTTACTGTAGACATGCATAATTAAAAAGAGCATTAAGAAAAATACTTTAAAACTAATTTCTAAAATTACCAAAAAAGTTCATAGCCATTTTTCTGACATATTCTTGCAACTCAGATATCTTTAAGAGAAGAGTGTCAAAAATGATGGGTTTAACAACCTAACATAAGGCAAAGCAGTTTTGTTGGGTTTAGGGTTTAGGGTTAAGGGATTAGGGTTGAGGGATTATGGTTTAAGGTATAGTGTTGAGGGTTGATGGTTTAGGGATAGGGTTTAGGGTTGAGGGATTATGGTTTAAGGCATAGTGTTGAGGGTTGAGGGTTTAGGGATAGGGTTTAGGGTTGAGGGATTAGGTTTTAGGGTTGACAAATTAGGGTTTAATGTTGAGAGTTGAGGGTTTAGGAATAGGGATAGCGTTTAGGGTTTAGGGATGAGGGATTAGGGTTGAGGGATTAGGGTTTAGGGTTGAGGGTTGAGGGATTAGGGTTTAGGGATTAGGGTTTAAGGTATAGGGTTGAGGGTTTAGGGATTAGGGTTTAGGGTTTAATGCCCAATATGCAAACCCTAACTATCAATAAGAAAGACTTAAACATTCTAACTTTCTTCAAGAGATATCTACAACATTTCAGAGACCTTAGGGACATCAGAAGAAAGACATTAGAGTATGACACTTATCATAGGCTTAGGGTTCTAATACATGAACAACTTCATATTCAAATCAAACTCATGACTCCCCTTGATAAATGTAACTCTCCTTGATGATGACATTGAAGTATGATTATGAAAGCTTGTGTCTTCTCTGACTTCTTATTGCATGAAAAAAACCACATCCACCATGAACATGAACCTTGCATCATATCAACCTTCCAAGATAGACCTTATCATGAAAACCATATTCACAACAAAACCTTGCATAAACAATGTTGGTAATTATTTATGTTTAGGGTTTTAAGCTTGAAAGTTTGCAGGTTTTCTCATTCAAACCCTGAATTTTGTGAGTCATGGGATCTTACATTGTTTTGTCTATTCTGATGTTGGCCTTCTAGGGTGGGTTCTGGTTATTATGTCTCATCCTCATGCTTTGATGTTCGAAGGTTGACCAGCCCCCACACAATGTTTCACTGCTTTTTCCTGTCGTACTTGATAAAATGTTGATTTCTATATGTGCAAAGGTGAATTGTATGTTGGCGGGCTTGTGAATTCTCAGTCGGCCTCCAGAAAATGATAAGAAATTAAGTTATATGCATTTTAGATACATATCAGGTTGCATATGCAAAGGGGGAATCTATCGCAGATTCCTGGGTATATTCTGCAATTGTATGCATTTCCAAATGCATATCAGGCTTACAAGGAAAAATATACAAGGATGGAATATACATCGCAGATCCTTAGAATATTTGCTATTTGTATATCGGGTCTGCATGTATATTTGGTTTGTATGTTCAGACATACAATGGTTAGATACATTGCAGGTATATTCTAGGAAAGATTCCTTGTTTGTATGTGAAAGAGTGAATGTATGTTCGGACATACAAGGGTCATATGCAAAGAAAATATACAAGATCCAACATGCATTTGTTATAGTGCATTGTATATCGCGGATATACAATGAAAAATGCAAGGGTTCAAATACATGGGCCGGATTTCAAAGTTGTTCTGATATGCTTCATAAAGGTTTGGAGTCCATGGATTGCATGTATATTGGGTTTGTCTATGTAGCATACAACCTGATATACAAAACAGAGATATACAGCCTGGAAGCAAAGGGGGAATCAAATACAGTGAATAAAATTTGGGGTCCACCTTGTATATTAAGCTATCGCATGTATATGCATTTTGCATATACCAGGGATTTCGAAAGGCGAACAGTGGCGATTGTATATGCATCCGTTCTTGCATATACAAGGAGCAAAAATGGCAAAATAAGGAAAAGGAAAAGTCAGTGATGGGAACATGGAGTGCCTACGTGGCACGTAATCATTGAATCTCAACTTTTTTGCAGTTTTTGGCACTGATGATCTCAGCGATGGAATCAAAATCAACGGCCAGGTTTTGAAGTTGCGGAGTTGGTCTTCCTTGCTTCCTTAGGCTTGTTTTGAGCGGGAAAACTTTGGGTGTGTTCATTGCTGCATCCCGCACGTTGGTGAGCCATTATTGGCTACTTGCGGAGGCACGATGGATTGAGTGATGGGCCAACTACCAGTTTTATGAGGAGTGTCCCCAAATGGCGGCACGGGACTTGAGTCCAACTCCTCCCTGCCATTCCTTCTGCCTGCTGCATTAATGTTTTGAGCGCCATTTTGTGGTGCATGGTATCTTGTAGATTTTTTATTTTTGCCTTGTAATTAATGTTGAGTACACTGTCATGCTGTATAAGCAATTGTGTCACTCATTTGTAGTTGTTGGAAAACTGGACAAAATTTTTGGTGCTGTAATAAGATACGACTTCATTGGTGGCTCTGTCTTGGCTATCTTGTGAGTTTATGAGTCTCATGTTGTATGTTTTTCTGTATAAATCTACTGATATCATGCTGATTTAAATGAGTAATGCTATATTGCATGTGTTCTATTATCTGTCTCCAAATTGAGTGTGTTCTTCTTATGAACTTAAGCATTTAAGGGGTGTTATGATTCTAGAATATAGGTTTGTTGTGTTGAGTGCTTGATTTCTTACTTCTACTCAAGGAGTAGATTAAACATTTCAGATCAAGTGTTGGGAAGAAGACATTGCAATAGGGATATCAGTAAGTAGAGATAACATGATACTCTGTTGTGGAAAGTATCTGTAAGGTAGATACTAAAAATCCCCTTGATATCTAGTCTTTGGTATATGTTCATGCTGGCCATTCACATGTGTATGTCTATTGACTCCGAGCCCCGGATAGGCACCGATCCAGTCTTGTATTGAGGTTGCAACCCAAGGTCTCAGTTTTGCATCCAAAGATAAAATCAAACTTAAACTTTAAATCAAACCATTAGGAATTTAGAAGTAGTTTTAGGACCAAAATCCTCTATCTCACAACTGAATATAGGCCCAAAGCTAGCCCCTTTGCACTTATTCCACAGTTTTGGTCTGCATAAAAGAGGATTTATCTGCTTTGTATCAACATCTGAGTAATTTCATGTGCATATGTCATAGATGTTGAGTAGGGAATACCCCCTTGGTTCTACAGAGCCTAAAGAAGAAGAGGAGATATTTATAAAGTCTATCTCCTGTACTGTTGGCCCCTAGCCCAGGAATCTTGTTGATCAATGATGGCTACTTTGTAGGGATAACTGGGAACAAGCATCTAGTCTGGGAAAGTAACCAACATATTTGGCGACTCTACTGGGGAGCTTTGTGAAAGAACCCTGATTTTAAAAGAAATTAATTCCTAGTTATAGGTGGCGACTCCGAACAATCTCCCAACCGATAAGATAAAAATTTATATGCTAGGGAGAAGATCCCTGCATAATTATCTATCTGAAGAATTAACCAGAAAAATGATGTACAGAAGAAAAGGGACTACTCAAGCCAGTCAAGAGGGTTCTCCCAGAAGTAATGATAATATTCAGGACAATCTAGGATCTTCAAAGCAGACAATACCTTATTTTTCAAACACTGAGGCTGAAATCCAGAACATATATGAAAGATGGCAGTGTGGTGGATTGAGAATGAGATCAGAGGTGTTTCAAGAATGCCCTTTCCATGATTCCCCTAATAGATTTGAAGAAGCTGAATCCCCAAGAGATGATAATGATAATCAAAATATAATGAAACCATCTTCTTCTATGCCCAGAGAGGAGGAATTAGCTGAAGAAATTAGGAGCTTAAGGGTAGAGTTAGAATATCTACAGGCAGTGAAAATCAGAGATGACATGAGACAGAAAGTGCAAGCTTTGAGAGTTGCTCAGAATGATTCAATTCCTACCCTTGAAAATGCAAATATGCAGAGAAATCAACAAAGAAATGAAGTCCAGGATCAACATAATGATCAAAGACAGAATGCAAATAATGCTAGAGTACTATTAAATAATGTAAGAAATTAGAATGCAAATAGAAATGCCAATGCTAATTAATTTGGTAGACAGCCTATGCAGTTGGATAGATTTAGGCAATTAGTTTTTGATGGCATTCCTGGTTATCCTAACCCTATTGACAAACATGTGAGGCCGCAAGTGCCAAAGCTTTCTGGAAACAATACTGTGTCAGGAGAAGAC
Organism: Cunninghamia lanceolata; assembly: GCA_027924645.1. Taxonomy (NCBI): domain Eukaryota; kingdom Viridiplantae; phylum Streptophyta; class Pinopsida; order Cupressales; family Cupressaceae; genus Cunninghamia; species Cunninghamia lanceolata. The sequence continues at coordinate 6,967,148 of BSBN01000828.1, forward strand.
CACTTAAAGGCTTTTCAGAATATCATGGACAACTTTGAGGTTGAGCATGAGGATGTTTTCATGAAATTATTTATGCAATCCTTAGTTGATGAAGCAAAAGAATGGTACAAGGGTCTGCCTGACAGGAGTATTTCATCATGGGCAGATTTTAGAAGAATTTTCAAGGAATAATATGGTGACAAAACTAATCCTAGTTTTTTCATAAATGAATTTACTGGCATTACGAAAGGATCAAATGAACAGGTTGCTGATTTCAATGCTAGATTCATTAAGGTGTTGAACAAATTGCCCCATCACCTGAGGCCCAATGAACCTATGTGCATAGTATTATACATAAATGCTTTTGATGCTAAAACAGCTTATGGATTAAGAGATAAGGGTCCTCACAGCCTCAGAGATGCCTTCAAAATAGCAACAAATCTTGAAAATAACATAAAAGCATATGGTAAGACAAACAGAAGAGATGATGTAAAAATTTTGCAAAATCCAAATACTAAACCTCAAAGCGTTCATGGCAGTGCATCTACTTTTGAGGATAAATTAGATAAATTGACAACTATTGTCAAGGACCTGAGCTATAGAATGGCTAAAAATGAAAAAGGGGTAGGTCCTGACAGACAGGTTTACCAAAGGCAAGAAAGAAGACCATCATTACATGATATGCCATATAATACTAATTGGCATAATGGCAAACCCATTCTTCCAAACGGTAACACAAATCCAAGGAATCAAAATGTTAAGGAAACACTTGACCCTTTGAGGAAGGCTGTTAATAGTGTTAATGACACCCCATGGTGCATAATATGTTAGATGCCTCACTCACAGTCACAATGTATGATTGCTCAGTCTCTATATAACAATGTCGTGGCCTGTGATGAGTGCAATGAACCACATTGCATGGAAGAGGACAATGTCAATATGTTGTCTACAAACAGGGAGTATCCTTCTCAAGATGTTGATACAAACACAAATAATGAGATTCAGGTTTGCCAGTAGTTTCTCTGTGATGAAGATGATGAGGATAATTATGCTTATGCTCAGGACTCACAAATTTTTTTGAATAACTTGAGGAGACCATCTGATGAAGAAATTAGAGTCTTCACGGCTGCAACAGTGGCTCAAGTCAAAAGCAATTACAATCTCAGGGGTAAAGTTCAAGTAAGTAACTCACACCAACCAGAGAATACTTTTGTGAACCAACTAGTGCACAGTCATAAAGGGAATGAAACACAAAATAAGCAATGGATCAATAATAAGCAAAATTTTAAGCAAAAAATAGGTCATGATTCTTAAGGACCAAAAAATAGAGTTCCCCAGATTGAGGATCAAAACAAAAATTTTCAAATCAAAAATGATAGTCAAGGAGCCATAAAAATTAAGGCTAGGTCATATCAAAATAAAAAAAAGACCATGGACCAGGCCACAACTGTTATACAAAATTATGCTCCATTTGACATTACTCAGGTTTTGTCCCAGGTAAAGATCTTTGTTCCATTGAAGGAGCTAATGAAAGTTGAGGAGTTCAGAAATAAAACATTGTCCCTGATTTCAAGAGTACCCGTCAAGCTAATCAGAATATTGAGACTCAAGGTAAGAAACAACCCCTATGTATTGAAGAAGATGAGATTCTTGAGGTATATCTAGGGATGACCATGACAAAATGCCCTTCACAGGTTGAGCCATTTTATGTCTCCCTTGTCATAAATGGAAAAGTGATTAAGAATTGTATGCTTGACTCAGGAGCATCAACGAATATCATGCCTTTGGCCATTATGTAGCAAGCTGGGTTAAAGATAGATAAGGTATGTGGGAAATGCTATGCCATGGATGCTAGAGAAGTACTTGTCATTGGAATCATGAAAGATGTGGATTTCAGACTGGTAGCATATCCAGAAAAAAATACAAAATAAACATAACAGTTGTTGATATCAAGCCACAATATGGCATGTTGTTGTCAAGAAGATGGGCAGCATTGATTGGTGGGAGTATGCAATTAGACCTGTCATATGCTATGATTCTAATGAATGGCAAGGATGTCAAATTGATTAGAGAAGAAAGGTCACCAGATACAGTTGAGGATCAAGAGTCAGAGGAGCATATTTGTTTTGTGGACACTGACTGTGACAATTTCAGGGTTGTCTCAGATGATATAGAGGATAAAGGGAGAGACGTGTGCATTCAAGAGCTTGACCAACAGGGTCTGTGGACCATGTGTTTTGATGGAGCTTGTTCAAAGGAAGGCTCTGGTGCTAGCATTGTATTTCTATCTCCAACTAGTAAGCTTCTAAAATTCTCATTCTTGCTGAGGTTTTCTTGTACAAATAATATTGCAGAGTATGAAGCTCTGTTATTAGGATTGAATGTTGCTTTGAAGCATGGGATCAAGATATTTAAGGTATTTGGGGATTTAGAGTTAGTTGTTTCCCAAGTCAGAGACAAGTATGCATAAAAAAAAGAGATTAAAACATTATAAGCATGCTGTGTGGGATACAATTGAATTGTTTGATGCTTTTTCAATAAGCTGGATAGAGAGATCAAAAAATGTTAGGGCAGATTTTTTAGCTAATGTAGCCATAAGGCCAGATGATGTTACTCTTACAAATGTTACAAATGTTGAGGTTAAACTTAGACCTGCAGTGCCAAATAATATATGCAGCTGGCAAGTGTTTGATGATTATAAGGATTTATTGAGATTTCTACATTGCATTGATGAATACGAGAACCAAGAAATGGATTTTTAGAACTTTGTAGAGGGTGTTGATGGAAAAGAAACTCTCTTAGGGAAGGAGGTAATTCAACTCAAGACAAAAAAAATCCCTAGAGGGCTGGTTGCTTTAGAGAGAGCTTTTGACAATAGGGACCAATTGGTCACAAAAGGTATCTCCAACAAATAAGAATGATTTAGAAGAGATAAACTTGGGGACATCTCATGCCCCCAAAAGGGTATATATTGGCAAACGACTCAAGCCACATATTAGAACTATGCTGATTGCACTACTGAGAAAATATAAGCATGTCTTTGCCTGGTCATATAAGGACCTGAAAGCTTATAGAGAGGATTTATTCTAGCATGAAATCCCTTTGAAGCCTGAAGCTAAACCATTTAGACAAAAACAAAGACCTATCAACCTAACTTTAGCTCCAAAAATGCAAGAAGAGCTTATGAAGCTTAGGGAGGCTAGAATAATTATGCCCATCAGACACTCAACTTGGGTGTCTAACCTTATAATTATCCATTGCCAAACATGGAAGCTATGTTGCAGAAGGTGACTGGCTATGAACTTTTATCCATGATGGATGGATTTTTAGGGTACAATCAAGTGAAAGTAAAAGAATCAGAACAATTCAAGACTGCTTTCACCACTCCATGGGGAACCTATGTATATGTGAGAATGCCATTCAGACTGACAAATGCAGGTGCCACATTTTAGAGGGCTATGGATGTTGCTTTTGCAGGATTAATTGACTCAATCTTGGCTGTGTATCAGGCTGATTTGACATCTTATTCAAAAAAGGAATAGCAACACTATATGCACTTGGAACAAATTTTTATTAGAGCATTGGAATATGGCATCTCACTTAACCCAAAGAAATGTGCTTTTGGAGTAGTGGAAAGAAAATTGCTTGGACACATTGTTTCCAAGGATGGAGTCAGGATTGATCCTGAAAGGGTGGCTGCAATTGACAAGATTCAGATTCCTAGAACAATGAAAGGTGTTCAGTCCTTCTTTGGACAAATTAATTTTGTTAGGAGATTTGTTCCTAATTTTGCAGAGACCACAAAAGATATCTCTAAAATGTTGAAGAAAGGTGCAGTTGTTAAATGTGAAGATGAAGCAACTAAATCATTTCAGAACATAAAAAAGGCTATAAAGATGGCTCCTGTGCTAAAATGTCTTGATTTTTCTAAGCCCTTTCAGTTATTCTCATTTGCTTCTTTCCATATTATTGCCGCATGCTTATTGTAGAAAAATGCAAAAGGTTTTGAACAACCTATAGCTTTCTTTAGAAGGTCATTGCAGGCTGCTAAAATAAAGTATGACATCATGGAAGAGAAAGCATATGCATTGGTTAGAGCAGTCAAAAGCTTCAGGCCATATTTGGTAGGCTCTCGGATAGTTACATATGTGCCTCATGCGGCAGTTAAAGATATTTTTACTCAACAGGGGGTAACTGGAAGAAGATGCAGATGGATGAATAAATTGCAAGAGTTCAACATTGAAATACAGGTCACAAAATTGGTAAGAGGACAAGGTTTGGCAAAACTGATGACACAGTCAAACCTAGAGGCATGCCAGGTGAATGTAGTACATAATGAAATTATAAATATGTCAGATTCTGAATGGTATAAGGACATAGTACATTATTTGCAAAATCTGAGCTGTTCTTCTCATTTCAGTGATGATCAGAAGAGGACCTTGAAGCTACATGCTATTAAATACATCATTGTTCAGGAGAGCTGTATTAGAAAAATCCTGATGGTGTATTACTCAGATGTGTGAATAAAGATTAGGCTAGGGATATTCTAAGTGACCTGCACAATGGAGTGTGTGGTGGACACTATGCTGCCCATACAACAGCCCACAAAATTCTCAGAGTAGGCTATTGGTGGCCAACTCTCTTCTCAGACGCACACAGAATGGTAAGAAAATGTGAGTCTTGCCAAAGGTTCTCAGGAAAGCTAAAATATGAAGGTGCATTGCCCCTTAAGACTGTAACTGTAGAAGCTCCATTTCAACAATGGGGGATTGATTTTATAGGGGAAATCTCAGAAAAATCTAGTGGAGGACATAGTTGGATTCTTGTTGCCACTGATTACTTCACTAAATGGATTGAGGCCATTCCAACTAAAAAAGCTACAAGCAAAGTGGTGATGGATTTTATTCTAGAAAATATTATTATCAGATTTGGAGTACCAACCAAATTAGTCACAGACAATGCTATGTGCTTCAGGTCTGGCGAATTTATTGATTTTTGCAACAACTATCGAATTGATTTGTCTCATACATCACCATACCATCCACAAGGAAATGGTCAAGTGGAGTCAAGCAACAAAAGTCTCTTGAAAATCATCAAAAGGCTGATAGATAAAAATAAGAAGACTTGGGATTCTAAGCTGAAGTTGGCATTATGGGCTGACAGGGTGACAGTGAAAAGAGCAATTGGAAGGTTGCCTTTTGAATTAGTATATGGTACAACAACTAAGTTGCCTATGAACAATCTCTTGCCAGTGTACAAATTCATACAAGAAAATGATGAAGAAGTCGGGGACCCAATGATCGAAAGAATAAATCAGCTGGTTGCATTAGATGAGATCAGAAGAGATGCACACAAAACAAATATCATTAAATAGCAAAAAGTAAAATATCTATTTGATAGAAGGGCTATGGAAAGAAGGTTTCAGATAGGTGACTTGGTCCTTATGTGGAATGTAAGGAGCCAAGATAGGGGTAAACATAGTAAATTTGAGCCCTTGTGGATTGGCCCATATCAAATTGGCAATATCCAATAAAATGATTCTTATTTTCTCGAGGCCCTCAATGGTGAACTGCTGGAATTGCCTGTGCACAGTAAATTCCTTAAAACTTTTTTCTCATAAATGATTACCTTGTGTGCACACTATAAATTAGATGTAAATATTTTGTACATGCCTTGTATAGTCGGTCGTGTTTTGAGTTTTGCGTTTTGTCTAGTCTGCCCTGGAGTAGTCTAGTCCTCGCTGCAGTCTTGCGCCTGCACGTCCCCAATTAGAGCCTATGTTGGTAATCATTTATGTTTAGGGTTTTAAGCTTGAACGTTTGCAGGTTTTCTCATTCAAACCCTGAATTTTGTGAGTCATGGGATCTTGCATTGTTTTGTCTGTTCTGATGTTGGCCTTCTATGGTGGGTTCCTGGTTATTATGTCTCATCCTCATGCTTTGATGTTCAAAGGTTGACCAGCCCCCACGCAATGTTTCACTACTTTTTCCTGTCGTACTTGAGAAAATGCTGATTTTTGTATGTGCAAAGGTGAATTGTATGTTGGAGGTCTTGTGAATTCTCAGTCGGCCTCCAGAAAATGATAAGAAATTGAGTTATATGCATTTTAGATGCATATCGGGTTGCATATGCAAAGGGGGAATCTATCGCAGATTCCCGGGTATATTTTGCAATTGTATGCATTTCCAAATGCATATTGGGCTTACAAGGAAAAATATACAAGGATGGAATATACATTGCAAATCCTTAGAATATTCGCTATTTGTATATCGGGTCTGCATGTATATTTGGTTTGTATGTTCAGACATACAATGGTTAGATACATTGTAGGTATATTCTAGGAAAGATTCCTTGTTTGTATGTGAAAGAGTGAATGTATGTTCGGACATACAAGGGTCATATGCAAAGAAAATATACAAGACCTGACATGCATTTGTTACAGTGCATTGTATATCGTGGATATACAATGAAAAATGTAAGGGTTCAAATAAATGGGCCGGATTTCAAAGTTGTTCTAATATGCTTCATAAAGGTTTGGAGTGTTGGCAAGAGACACATTAGAGCTTCATGATTGTTGTCATTGATGGCAACAAAGGTTAACCCACACATCCGTAGGACATGATGAGTCTCTACCGGAAGGCAGATTGTAAAGTATTGTGATCCGGTAAGCAAGAATAGAGCATGTGGCGAGGTCCGACAGTCAGCTCTGGATCTCTCAGAGGAAGTATCTTGGTGAAGTGCGGATTTGAGAAAGTCAAGAGGACTACCTTGACTAATAGATTCCAAGGATTTAGCCTCCGGTGATAGATGAAGAAAAAGATATGAATACTTGAGTATTGGGTTCCTGATTGGCAGTGTGGACAGAGGAAGAACTGATTGGCAGAACATTAGACATTATTCCGGATGCGTTACTGATGATGGTAAAGATTCTTAAGGCATAAGTTATGATTGGCCGACATGATTGATGACTTCTACAAGTATATCCTTGATCCGCTTCACTTAGAAGCAAGGATTCAACTGACAGACTAAAGTTTGAGATAATATTGACTATTTCGGATGCCGACTAGAAAAGTGTTGAAATCACTTGTGTAGATATATATACAAGACGGATTTAGATGTGAATGTGTGTGTTGTGTATGAATTGAAGTGCGAATAAAAGCAGAATAGAATAAAAGGCATAAAAGCAGATTCAGAATGTAAAAGGACAACAACACTTAAGGAGAGTAAGAATGAAGTACAGCAGATCAGTCTATTGAGCTTAACTGAAACTGAACTTCAGCATGTGTGGATGCTTCTCATCAGTTCAAGTTTTCTTCGTGTATACAGTAAGTCTTTTTGTAGGCAGTGAGCCTCTTGTGAGCAGTGTGCTTAGGTAGTGAGCCCTAATTGGCAAGTGCTATTTTGTAATTCTATTCTTCTAACAAAGAATACAATCTTGGGTTAATCACCCCGTGGTTTTCTCCCTTAACAGGGTTTCCACATCAAAATATTGTGTCATGTGTATTTCCATTTCATGGTTATGTTTTCTTGTTTGAATTAATACTGCACTAATTATCAAGAAAGTTCAGAAAGATGAAATAATTAAGATAACTGATTCACCCCCCCTCTCAGTTATCAACAATTGGTATCAGAGCCAAGTTCCTCCTAACAGAGTCTAACAACTTGAGGAAGATCTGTGAATTCAAATGGATGTATATGGTATGAGGGAGCAACTCAAGACTGCCCTTGATGATCTTGAGCAGTCAAACTCTGAAGTCAATGAATTAAAGGAAAGACTCAAACAGGCTGATGATTTCATGAAAGAACTAAAAGACAAATTAAGTCTCTCTATGAAAAAAAGAAAGGAGCTACTTCAGCAATTGGTAAGTCAAGGTGAAGCCAATGATACAAATGAAGATCTGAAGGAGAAAACCAAGTTATGTGAAAAGTTATCAAAAGAAATCATTATGGTAAGACATGAAATGGAATCAGGAGTTATGAAGTTTACCCAAGAGATTGAAGAGAAAAGAAAAACTGAAGATGATCTAAGACAATCTCTCAAGGAGAAATCAGAAGATTGCCACAAGATGGATAGAATTATCAGACATCTTGAATCTGATCTTGAAGATGCTAAAGATAATGAAGAAAAACTTGAAGATCAAATTGTCTCTCTTAAAAGGGATCTTCAAACAACAAATGAATATAAAGAAAAATTCAAGATAAGTTCTGCTCAACTTGAAATTCTTCTTGAAAGCCAAAAGAGAGTAGATGACAAGTGTGGCCTGGGGTATGAAAAAGGTGAAAGCTCTAGATCTGGTCAGAAGAAATTTGGATTAGAAAATCCAAGGAACAGGCCTAGAAGACCTCCGGTAAGGCAGCCTAATGCTCAAAGATATCCATCCTTCAATGGATACTGCCACAACTGCAATAACTTTGGTCATAAAGCTAATCAGTGCAGAAAGAGAATGAATCAGACAAATACATCCTTCTCCAGACAGTGTTTCAACTACAAAAGGTATGGTCACAAATCTTATGAATGCAGAAATAAGCAAATAAACAATTCATTCAATGGTAGATGCTTTGCGTGCAATAGAATGGGTCATATGGCTAATCAATGTAGATCAAGAGGATATCAATCAAATATGCAAAGAAATGTTGTTTGCCAAATTTACAATAGATCTGCTCATATTGCAAAATTCTGTAGAAGCAAGAATCAGGACAAAAGAGGTCCGGTATATCATAATCAGAATCAAGATAAGGGAAAACAAAAAGTGAATGTGGATGAAGTTCAAAGTGAGATGAACAAGATTTGGGTGAAGAAAAGTACAAAGAATGTAGGGGATGGATCCGCACCAGACTCTGGTGCTGATATTCCTTTCAGAAATTAAATAGTGAGCTTTGGCTCAGGGGGAGACACAAAGAAAACCTTGTTCCCCCAGCCAGTCAATTGGTGCTAGATCTGGCACAAGAAGAGTTGCGGATTAAAGGGTTCATAAGTGAAACATCCAAATAAACTATGGTTAAGATTTGGAAGATCCACAAGATGTTTAAGATCAAGATTGATCCGGTTCTTCAAGTCATCCAAATAAGGCAAACCAGAATGACTTAAGTCGAGCATTTATTGCAACTTGACATTAGGGTATGCGGAGAAATATAAGGGTTTTTCATTAAGCATTTGTTCATTCTGCATTCAAGAAGAAATGTAAAGAGAAGCTCTGCAACAAAATTCCTCAAGCTCATCAAAGATCATTTGTAGAAGTCAATTCATCTAGAAATCAATCCAACTAACTCCGTGAAACCAAAAGGTGCAAAAGGTATTCTCTGTTATCAAATATCTCTCTCTAAATCTTTGAATGATGGGTACTCCAAATATTGTGAAGATCTCTGATAGGCCTCGCCCCAAATTCAAGAAACATCCATACAAATCTTTGGAAGTAGATCCCCTAGGAGCATTTTCCAGTGTTCCGCATGGTGTGTTGCATACAGAAGATATTAGGGTTTATATTCACGTGAATATTGAAGAGTTCGGGGAATCCAAACTAAGTGATATCTATCATAAACAATTGATAAATGATGCTTTTGAACTTAAACCTCAATATAAGGGCATCCAAGAGAAACATTTTGATCAGTTCATTCATTTCCCCTGCTTTGAAGAAGATGAATGGGTCCGGTATGTATTGAGTAGGATGCATGATAACTTCCTATGGCTGAACAGACCTTGCAAAATCACTAAGGAGGCAATTAGGGCAGTAATTGACTTATACTCCTCCGGAGGGATACCTGTCCTCAAATCTGTCAAAAACCAAACTGTAACTGCGGCCACCGGATCAAAATTTGATAAGAGGGCAATGACCATTGAAGATATCACGGACCCAGATATCAAGTTTGCATCTATGATAATAGGGTATAAGATATATCATTCCAGTAGGGAGAATTCAGTGTCTGGAACTGTAGTGTATACTGCCTATGAGATGCTGAGAAAGAATGCAGAGTATGATCTTTGTGAACTTCTTCTAAGTCAATTGATGGAGAACATACAAAAGATCAAAAAGGACAAGACGAACTCCTTTAAATATGGTGGACTGATATTGTGTTTATTTTTCTACTTCATGAATGAGCTACCCGGATGCAATAGATGGGCATGGCAAAATAACAAACCAGTAGCAATTCAAATCAGAGATTACTTGCATGAACTTGGGGATGCCAAGGCAAGGAATACAGCTCTGTGGGGGTACTTTAAGAACTTCCAAAACACTATGCAAATCAGAGAAAGAATCCCAAAATCATTGGTTGAAAAATATAAAGATACAGTGTGCTTCATGGTAGACACTGATCAATGCCTAATGGAGGCAGTAGAGCCAAGGACAGCCTGGATCATGCCTATGGGGTATGAGGTTGATGAACAAATTGTGGAGTTGCATGTTCAACACATGCTAAGTCAGCCAAAGGATCCAAAGGCAGAAAAGTTTGGAACATTTGAAGAGCTAAGTGTAAAAGTTCATGTGGAACTCAGACAACCGGAAATAAAGAGGAAAGTGAGAAAAGAAGTTGAAGAAGGCTTAGGCATCTCAAAGGAGGCTCTCGATGCCAACAGGGAAAAGATGGAAAGGATTGAGGAAGAGAAGAAAGAGGCAGAAAAGGGAAGTAAGGAAAGTGTTCCGGTAAAATCTTCCACCCGGACAAGATCATCAAAGAGACCTGTACCTGCCACTGTTAAAAGTTCAAGGACATCAAAACTGGAAGTAAAATCATCCGGCAGAGGACAAAAAAAAACTAAAACAAAGGCCACAAGGTCTTATGTCAGTTAGAAGGATGATGAAGAAATTGAATCAGATGAAGAGATAAAGAAAATGAAGAAGCAGAAGAAGAAAACATCCGGTGAACCTTCTACTGGTCAAGGTGAAGAAGAAAAGGCAAAAGATTTTGTGGAAAAGCCCACTTTGTCTTTAGATAATGTCATCAAATCAGTCACTGTGGATGGAAACCTTCAGCGAATGGCTGAATTCTATGATGATTACAATGTGTGAGGGGGAGAATGAGAGCTAGTTTCAAATGAATAAAAACACAACAAAAACCTAAACATCAATAGAATGTGAAGATAAAGAGGAATCAAACCAAAGAAGTAGAAATACTTACAAAACCCATTTACCTGTCATTTTCCATTGTTGCCTATCTTGCTTTGATCTTGATTGAAGCCCTTAGAAGCTCTTTTTAGCTTGCTTGCTTGTTTGAAGATGCCAAAGGAAGAATGGCTATTGATACTTTGTGTGATTGAAGATGAGCTTCAACACCCAATAATGGAGGATACTTGGAAAGTGGAATGAGAGAATTTTGAGTATAGATTTGATGCAATAATCAGTCCTCCTTAATGGCTTAGAAGAGGGTTCTATTTATAGAATTTCTGAAAATAGAATGGAGGGTGAGGATCAATAGATGAGATCAATGGCTAGGAATAAAAGTGAATCTTTAATTCATAATGGGTGAATTAAAAATCTTTTATTTGAAAATAGTGAATTATGACAATTGAATTAAATATTCAATTGTTGGGAAGAGTGGGGAACATTTGAATTAAAAATTCAATTGTTGGGAAGAGTGGAAGATAATGGGGAACATTTGAATTAAAAATTCAATTGTTGGGAAGAGTGGAGAATAATGGGGAACATTTGAATTAAATATTCCATTTGTGAAGGCTAGTGGGGAACATTGAATTAAATATTCCATTTGTGAAGGAAAATTGATTTAATGATTTATTTTGGAAAATGGAGGAAATTAGCTAATTAAATATTAGAAATATTTAATTATATGTGCAACATGGTGAGGTGGAAGTGATGAGGTGGATTGATGAGGTGGATTTGATGAAGTGGATTTTTAGGGGATTTTAATTGATGTGAGATATAAGAAGAATTTAGGGAATTTAATTAAATAAATTGACTTTATTTAATTATGGGATAATGAGCCAATTAACTAAATGTATAACATTTATTTAACTGCCAGAAGAAAATAAGAATTAAGATAAATATTAAATATTTACTTAATTCAACCCGAGCCAATTTTAGGTGTATACATTTTGCCCTTCTTTGAAGCAATGTGTTTTATCACGTTGTTTCAAAGAATAAGAATTTTTGACAGTGATACATCCCCCAGTTTTTTTTGCCCCTAGTACAAGTTTAATGACAGGATGCCCCCTCGGGAGATTGGGAGGGGAGAAGGCGGCAGGTGTGAGACGGACAATCTCACGATAAGAAGAAGGCGAAGAATTGGGTTAGGATGGAAAAAAAATAGGGTATGGTTCAGAGAAACAACCATGGGATGTAGTCATAGAGTCACACAGTCCGATATGGGTCACTTGCTATATATAGGAGTTGGGTCCACTCAAACTATTCATTTGTACACTTGGCCATAGTTGATTTGTCCTCTGGAGAGCTTAGGAGAGCATGGCAGCCAGAGAGATGGATATTTCGCATGAGCAGCATTGGTTTGAGAGGGTTCGATGGTTCGATCGGCTAGCAGACGCAGGACCCCCGGTATGTAGTTCTTCAAAACTTGTCGAAAGTCAATTTTTGTGCATATTAATGGCTACGAAAACCAACTAGAATAAATGCACAAAAACCCTAGTTTTGTGTATATGCGCTCCTGAATTGTGCATATGTTGTGGGATTGCACATGCATGCCGCGAAATGGTGCATTCATGTATTTTGCGCTTTTGTATCTGGAATGTGCGCATTTGTATGTTTTGCGCATTTGCTCTAATAAGTTGCGCATTCGTTCTAAGGTTGTACATATGCTCTGTGAGTTTATGCATATGATTATCATTGCGCATATGTAGGGAAATTACGCATTTGTGCTAATAGGTTGCGCATGTGCCAGAATGGCGCATACGTGATAGGGAGTTGCACCTTTATGGTGAAATTGCTCTTTTGTTATGAAATGGCACATTTGCTGCCTGTATTTGCGCATTTGTACTTTTAGGCAAATCAGTTGACTTAACGAAATTAACCCAATTGGCATCCTGAGCGATGCGTCAATTGATTAGTGATCTCTGAGATTGCTGAGAATCTAGTCGAGAGATGATATGCTGTTTTGATTAATTTGATATGTTGAGCCAATGATAGGGAAATGGTGTATGAGCCACTTGTAGGCAAATCAGTTGCCTTAAGAAAATTAACCCAATTGGCATCTTGATCGATGCGTCAATTGATTAGCGATCTCCGAGATTGCTGAGAATCTAGTCGAGAGATGATATGTTGTTTTGATTAATTTGATATGTTGAGCCAATGATAGGATAGCTTGATTGCTTGGAGTAGGTTGTCGATATGGATTTGGATTGTTGCTGACAGTATGCATTTCTTGGTTACAGGAGGATATTTGGGACATGTTGACATCACGAGAGTTGTTCCCGTTGCTGTTGTTGCAGCGGTATATGTTGACCGAGATGGAGCGGGAGGCTCTAGGTGCTATGGGTTTGTATCATGTGCTCTTTATGCTTGAGGTTCGCATGAACCGGGTGATGGTGACTGCTGCCATGGAGCGATTCCACAGTGAGGATGGGACCTTCCATTTTCTGACGGGAGAAATGGCCATTACTCTGGAGGATGTGTATCGGATTCTGCACCTCCCGATTCAGGGAGAGTTGGTTGAGTACGAGTCACAGCGTGGCGCTGGGCTAGAGGAGTGCAGATGGGTTTTTGATGATCCCGAGTTGGCAGGGGAGGAGATCTCATGGCAGGACATGCATGACTGTTATGACTACTTCCCAGGCATAGTGGCTAGACTGATCGGTGGCGTAGTATGCTCTAATAGGAGAGCGCACGGCTTCCCCATTGGCTAGGGACGGGTGTTGGAGAGTATGATTGTTGACGGGACCTGGTATGCGTGGGGTGTGTGCGTGCTTGCACACCTATACAGAGACATGCATCAGGCAGTGTATCACCGAGGCTCTGGTTTAGCCACAGGCGGGTTGCTCTTACAGTTTTGGTTGTGGGAGCACATTGTGATCACATGGCCGATCTGCGTATTTCATAGGCAGAGGGGTGAGCCCTATTGTTACGGTTATGCAGGTGTGATTTCCTAGCACAGGTTGGGGAGGCTTGAGTATTGGAGGCATGCCTTTGATGGAGTGGATGTAGTTGTCTGGCGGCCATACATTGACTGCGAGGTATGGGATGATGAGGCAGATGAGCTCCCCTATTGTTTCCAGATGAGGTGGCTGATTGGCCGGACTCGGTTCATTTTGGAGCAGTAAATTATCAACCGAGTGCAGAGACAGTTTGGCCGAGTTCAGGGCAGACCGTAGGGAGAGGCCCATTTTGCCAGGACATACACCGAGCGGTATAGGTGGGGTCCTCTAGCATCCTATGAGGAGGCATTAGTTGATTTTTAGCAGATTCCGTATGCAGCCTGGCCGATGCGGAGAGACATAGTAGATGCTGGCATGATGCTAGATTATGAGGAGTGGTTTGCAGCACATCCGTTTCCTTGGTACTCAGGGCCTGGAGAGGTAGCGCCTCATATAGATGAGGGTGACTCAGACGGAGGCGGTGGAGGTGGCGGGGGGAGGGGAGGATAGAGGAGGAGGAGGAGAGATCAGGGAGAGGAGGGGAGGCAGAGGCAGAGGCAGAGAGTCAGAGAGGGGCTCGTGGGGCAGCAAGCAGTTGCAGGATAGGCACAGGCTCAGGCAGAGGTGTCAGTGGCAGTGTTAGGGCAGATGCTGCCGCCTCGGTAGGTGGCACAGCCGATACATGGACAGGTGCCAGCGCAGCAGGTGGCACAGGCTAAGCAGGTTCCACAGCCTAATGCGCAGCAGCAGGTTCTAGTTTCTTTACAAACCCAGATTAGGCAGCTGAGGGCTCATCTGAGAGCTGCAGAGTCACGGCGAGATACAGACGTGACTTGGATATCCGACTTGAGCAGGGAGAGATGCAGCCTTAGCTAGTATGCGGGCTGCGATATCAGAGCGGGATGCAGCCGTGATGGCCATGGGTACTGATGAGACCACTAGCTTCCTGATGGCACAGGTACAGCAGGCACAGGCCCAGATAGCACAGTTGCAGAGTGATCTGACTAGAGCTCAGGTACAGACTCAGTATTACGGGGGGTTATATCATGGTGCTGTGCCAGCAAGTCAGAGAGCTGTGACCTTCCGGAGCCAGTCAGGGGCGGCGCAAAGAGCAGGTGGGTCTCGGTCTGTGGGCTCAGTGAGGGGTCCACCACCGTCAGGGGGGATAGAGGAGCAGCCAGTGCCGGGAGTAGTGTTCCGCGACAGCAGGGTTAGACAGACCCAGATACTTGTACCAATTTTTTTTGTTTGCTCGCATTGTAGCACTTTTTTGATGGATGGCTGAGATAGCCAACATATGTACTTATTATTTTCTGAGACGTGTATCACCATTTGCTATATGTATACATTTATGGCATGGCTCTGGGTTTGGACAGAGATCTTGAGATTTTGTACATTTGGACATGCGTTAGATGTTTATATGATGATTTACCTATTTGATGGTCTATATGTATGTGTTTCTGACATTTTATATGCTATGGATGCACTTGGATGTTATGATGTGTTTGTATATGTTATGCAGACTAGATGGATGTTTAGAATGCTTTTGAGTTATGCAAATGCTAATGTGTATGGATATGGTTATGCAGTTCGATATGTGTGTGACCTATGTTTTTGATTTTCTTTTGATATGAGGTATGGATGCATAATGTATATGTGTGATCTAAAATGTATGGAAATTTGATCTCATGGATTTATTATGTATGCCAATGATGTAATCATGCGAAATGACTATCTCATGTGATGTGATATGCAACTTATATGCTATGTGTTTGATATGTCCAGATGTCCAGATGTACTCAATCGACACAAAGATGGTATAGATGAATGGAATAGAAGAAGATATGGAGAAATACTGACTTTTGTTTGTGATATACTATAGGGTTTGCATTATTGTGCAGATGATATGGAGTTGCTGGATAGGAGACGGATGCTGATACGGATTTGTCATCTTCGCAAGTCTTTTGCTTTCATCATCGAGCACTTTTTGGTATTTTTTGCTTTTTTAAAATGTTGTAAGAAAATACAAGCATCTTGGTATAATTAGACCGAGATGACCTGAGTATGTCTTACATGGATTTTGATATAGCAAGTTGATACAAGCATCTAGTCAAACTTGAATCTAGATAACCTAAGTACTTCTTGCATTTTTAACATATAAGGATTGCCCCTTTTTATGTTTAGACCTTGGAGTCCTCGATGATCTTTTGCCGATCATGTCATTAGACAAAAGTCGTCACATTACTAAAGTTTAATCCACAGACAAAGAAAATAATCATGCCCCCATCGTAGCATCTCTAGCTTTTGGCATCCTCGAGTAGCATAGGGAGACATAATGGACGAAAATTCAAGACCTTGTAAGTTAACCTGTTCACAAAACATTCTTGCATTAGGTGTGTCTTTTGCCATAATTGATATAGAACCATTTTGAGTGTTTTGATATGGTGCTCTACTTTGTGTTTGTTTTGGACAGGTTGATGTTATGTGTCGAGAACTTTGTTCTAGGTGTCTAGTGAAAGTATAGAAATCCATTATTGGTATCTCCTTTCAACACGATGGCATTCAAGAATCTAAATCTGTAACTAGGGCAAGGGGTTGCCCCCTAGTTTAGACCAGGATCGACTTATTATGGGTGAGATGACAACAGATGTGGAGAGACAGACCCTAAGGGACTGACCTAGTGCCTCAGGGGCTCATTGCTAAATGGCCTTGCCTACGTGACGACGCAGAGGCAACGTAGTTCGGGGTGAACCCTGATGGACCTAAGACCTAGGTGATGGTGGATCTATAGAAGTGGTATGGACGTGGATAGAAAGACCAGATATGGGATTAACGGGACATCGGAGCCTCGGGGGCGTATGGATAATGGCCTTGCCTACGTGATAGCTCAGAGGCGACGTAGTTCGGGAATTGGTTCAAAGGACTGGTTCAAGAGGAGTGATATGAAGGACACAAGAGATATGAAGTCAGAATAGATGGAGGAAGTGGTTTGTCGCAGATAGCACCTGTTTACCAGGTTTTCACCACTTACTTTTTATTTGCACGAGAAGCTAATAAGTACACATGACACCTGTTTGCCAAGTTTTCACCATGGTACCTATCCTAGGCGCCTGTTTGCCAGGTTTTCACCATAGGATGATTTTCTTTTTCTCAATTTTTCTCAATTTTTGTTATGTTTTTTTATCACTTTTTCAATTTTTTGGATTTTTTCAGGACTCCCTTACATTGGGGTTTTTAGGTATAGAACTTGCGAAGGTGCATGCTGTTGATAGGATCATCGAATAGTTCACCTTTAGATGTAGCCAATTGATATGCCCCTGATCCATAAGCTGTGATGACTACATAGGGACCCAGCCAGTTAGGTTCAAATTTTCCTTTCTTTTCACGATCTTACTGATTTCTTGGATTTTCTCTTAGGACTAGGTCACCAACCTGGAAGAACCGGAGCTTTACTTTGTGATTGTAGCTTCTGGCCATGCGTTGCTGGTATGCTTTCAGGTGATTAAAGGCCTATTGCCTTCGTTCTTCGAGTAGCTCTAACTCTTGGAGTCTGGTTACTCTGTACTCTTCATTTGATATGAGGCCTTTTAATGAGACTCGCAATGATGGGATCTCGACTTCAATGGGCAAGATAGCTTCAGATCCATAGACTAGGGAGTATGGGGTTGCACCTGTGGGTGTGCGGATGCTTGTGCGGTAGGCCCACAACACGAGATTCAATTGGACATGCCAGTCACGACTAGCATCATTGACAGTCTTTTTTAGGATTTTTAGAATGGTTTTATTTGATGCCTCAGCTTGGCCATTACCTTGTGGGTAGTAAGGAGTGGAGAAGCGGTGCTGGATATGGAATTTGTCGCATAGTTCCCTGACATCTTGGTTCTTGAAGGGTCGTCCATTATCCGTGATAATTGATGAAGGGACACCATAATGACAAATGATGTAGTTCAGGATGAACGAGGCAATCTGTTTGCCTGTGATGTTGGCTAGAGGCACGGCTTCAATCCACTTCGTGAAATACTCCATGGTAGTGATAATGAATTTATGGCCGCTTGAGGAGGGAGGGTGGATCTTGCCCACTAAGTCAAGTCCCCACTGACAGAAAGGCCAAGGAGTCGTCAATGGCTGTAGCTCTTGTGCTGGCGCATGTATCAGGTTCCCATGGATTTGACACTTTGTGGATTTCTTTACAAACTGATGGGAGTCTTGTTCCATTGTTGGCTAATAGTATCCCATGCGTATGAGTTTTTTGGCTAAGGTAGGGCCACCAGAGTGAGCTTCGCATATTCCATCATGTATTTCGCTTCGAGCAGTTTGATATTCCTCTCTATCTAGACACCTAAGGAGAGTACCATCGAGACCTTGGCAATACAAGGTGTTAGCAATAATGGCATACCGGGATGCCTGCCGAATGAAGGTTCTTTTCTGGTTATGGGATAGGTCAGGTGGGAGTGTATTCTCTTTTAGATAGGTAAAAATTTTACCATAGAGAGGGGAATCGGTTCCTACGATTGGGCATATGATATGGGCATCTGGAGTGTCATAAGTAGGACAAGAGACTGGCTCTACTAAGAACTCATATCATGTTTGATTGTCTGGAATGTCGAGAAGAGATGCGATTGTAGCCATTACATCTGCAGCTTTATTCTCGATCCTTGGTATCTGTTCAAATGATATCTGGATGAAATACTCCTTGAAGTCATCTATCATGCGTTTATAAGGAATTAGTTTCTCATCCTTCGTTTGGTAGTCATCATTGACTTGGTTGATGACCAGTTGGGAGTCACCATAGACTTGAAGCTCCTTGATGTTCCACTCAACTGCTAGCTTGATACCGATGACCAGAGCCTCGTATTCTGCTACATTGTTAATGCAAGGGAACATTAATCTGTATGACTTTGGAATAGTATCGCCATTAGGCGTGATCAACAAGATACCTGCCCCTGATCCATGCTGAGTGTAGGAGCCATCAAAGTACATTTTCCAGTTTGCTGTGCTGACGTGGAAGATAGACTCATCTGGAAATTCAAAGCTTAGGGGGTTATCATCCGTTAAAGGTGCCTCTGCTAGTTGATCTGTAAGCACTTGTCCTTTTATCGCTTTTTTATCCACATATTCTATGTTGAACTCACTGAGAAGCATGACCCATTTTGATAATCTAACTGTTAAGGCCACCTTATTGAGTAAGTATTTCAGTGGGTCAATTTTTGCCACCAGTTTAACAGAGTGTGACAGCATGTAATGTCTCCATTTTTGCGAGGCAAATACAACAGCTAGACATGCTCTTTCTATTGGTGTGTATTGCAACTCGTATCCGACGAGTGTACGACTAATGTAGTAGATAGCCTGTTCCTTTCCATCATAGTTCTATTGAGCAAGGAGAGCTCCCAGAGTTGTTGGTGTAGCTGAGATATATAGTAACAGAGGCTTGCCTTGAATTGGTGGCATTAATACTGGTGGCTTCATTAGGTACTCCTTTAGCTGTTGAAAATCCTGCTCGCCTAACTCGTTCCATTTGAAAGATACATTTTTGTGCAGCAGATGAGAGAATGGGTGGCACTTATTTGCCAGTTGGGAAATGAACTGTCTAATAGACTGTAGTTTGCCCTGTAGGGATCTCAATTGAGTCAAATTTTTAGGAGGTGGCATCTCCATTATGCCCTTCACCTTAGCGGGGTCAACTTCAATACCATTGGCAGATACTATGTAGCCGAGTAGTTTTCTTGATGTAACCCCGAACACATACTATTTTGGATTAAGTCACACATTGAACTTCTCCAGTCTGTTAAAGATCTTGTCTAGTACTGCTAGATGTCCTTCTCTTGTGAGAGACTTTGCTAGAATGTCATCGACGTAGTCTTCCATGATAGTATGCATCATATCGTGGAAGATCGTTGTCATGGCTCTCTGATATGTAGCCCCAGCATTTTTCATACCAAATGGCATGACGCACCAACAGTAGGTGCCCCAAGGACATGTAAATGTAGTTTTGTGCTGGTCTTCTGGTGCAATCTTTATCTGGTTATATCTTGAGAAACCATCCATGAGTGACAGCATAGTATGACCTGCCGTGAGATCTACAATCATGTCGATGTTGGGCAAGGGGAAGTCATCTTTTGAACAAGCTTTGTTTAGGTCCCTAAAGTCACTACAGATTTTGACCCTGCCATCTGGTTTGGCTACTGGTACGATATTTGAAATCCCTTCAGGATAGTCTATGGGTTTGATAAACTCGACATCTAGCAGTTTCTTCAGTTCTTCTTTCACCATGAGAGCCACCTGCGGATGCATCTTTCTGAGCTTCTGTTTAACAGGCTTAGCTCCCGGAGCCAAAGATAAGTGATGCATGATGAGATTTGGATCAAGCCCTGGCATGTTGGCGTATGTCCATGCAAAGTTGATCTGTTTTGCTTCTGAAGAACTCTGTAAATGCTAGTTTTTCCTGTTCTATTAGAGCCTTTGCCATGTGGACCATTCTAGGGTTATCACCTATGTTGACATTGACTGCTTCCACCGGTTCTATCAAGATCGACGATCTTTCCTGATGTGTAAGATTGGGGAGAGAGTCAAGCCTTCCATCCTTTAGCGCCTCAGAGAGGTTTTCACCATTAGATGCATCTTTATTTTTACTATTTTGATGATCTAACACTGCCGCAGAGCAGTTTTCACTGTTAGATCATTCTTTTATTTGGATGTTTTTGTGACTGAAAGGCTTGGCTCTCTCTCCAAAATAGGCCTTCTCATTGAGTTCAATAGCATAGCCAGCTCTGTGGTCTCCTGCAGGTAGATGATCCCTAAGCTCAAGAAAATCTATGATGGTGTCATCATTTTCAAAGGTATCAAGCTCAGGGGTGCTGCCTTCGAGGTCCCAGTCTATAAGTTCAGGGTGTACCAGAGGTAAGGGGTCATGCAGTTGGTTAGATTCAACAGAGTTGATGGTAAGGATAGAATTGTTGAGGGAATGAACAAAGTTTGCGATGGTACTCACTAGTAGGGGATCCGTCGAGGGAGGTATCATTCTTTCCTCGTGATTGTCATTATTGTCATTATGCGAAATGGACTCTAGCGGTCTAGCTCTTAGACCTTGTCTCTCATTCATAGGGGTTGGGTCATACTCGTGGACAACGTCAATATCCTTTACATCACAAGACAGCTCAGAGAGGCTATCCCACTCGTACTCATTAGAATCTATTTCACTCCCTAGTTGCATCCTCTGAATTTGTTCAACCATATTGTTAGTGGCTACTTCTATTTGTTTTTCCTTATTTTTGTTGCTTCTTGGTGCTCCAGTGTAGCCTAGCCCTGTAGTGTCTCGGGTTGTTAAGGTATGAGGTTGGATGGGTCCAGTGATGCCATCCTTTCTTGATCCAAGTGGACCGTGTCCTTCATATCCCATTTTCTGTAGTATTTGGTAACCTTGCCCATACTGTTCTATTGGTATAGTGGGATGATCATGTGGCATTGAGGAGCTAGCTTCATCTTTGTACCGCCATTGTAGGACATCTTTTTCATCACTTTCATCTTCTAGGCTTCACCATTTCACAAATGGTCCTTTGGTTGGCTTCTTTGCTATGGGTGTTTTTAAGATAGGTCTCCCATAGGATCGAGGAGATAGGGGCAATTGTGCCAAGCAGAGGGACTGAGATACTGTGTACTCACCCAAACCTTTATCTTTGAGTTGGAGTTTAAGTGGAGGTGCCCCTGAAGAAGAAGCCAGTGTAGCTGGATCAACATGAGATGACGAGGATGCAGAAGCACGGTTGTTAGGGATTACAACGTCTGGTTTGGATTGAATGGAGTTGCAGTATTGATAGGGGTTAGGATTGCCTGGGATGGTGATCTCTTGTCCTTCATGTGTGAACTTGATGCATTGATGGTATGTAGAAGGTACTGCTTTCAAAGCGTGTATCCATGGTCATCCCAAAAGAATGTTGTATACTAATTCCATGTCAAGGACTTGACAAGCCACATCTTTCACTACGGGGCCCACTCTGATTGGTAGAGTAACAATTCCCTTAAACGTTCTTTCTTCCTCATCATAGGCTTTTATGGTGATTTTTCTTTTCTGATCTATAGCCTTCTCTGAAAACCCCAATGTAAGGACTAGCTTCAATGTGCAGATATTCAAACTAGCCCCTCCATCGATTAGGACTCTTTTGATCTTGTGCTTGTGTATGAAAGCTTCAATGTGAAGGGAGGCGTTATGGGGTTGAGTGATAGACATATCATCCTTCTCAGTGAATGATAGGGAGTGTGGTGAGGTGATGTTACCGACCATGTTTTGGAATTGTTCTTCAGCTAGGTTCGTGGGAACAGAGGCTTCTGCTAAGGCTTTGTCGAGTATGGACCTATGAGAAGGAGATAGACGCAGAAGTTCTAACATGGAGATGTGTGTAGGTGTTTTGTGGAGTTGATCCACAATACTGTATTGACTAGACTGAGGAGCGGAAGCTCCTCTTAGGGTGACTTTGTTACTACGAGTAGTAACATTGCAGTCTGGATTCTTGTTTATAGTGATCATATTAATGTGTGAGTCACTTTCATAGATATGGTTAACAACGTAGTCGTATCTGATATTCATGTAATTTGCGTTGTTAGAGCCATGATTATTTTTGTTGGAAGGACCTCCTTGCTCGTAGTTAGGAAGAGGATCCTTGAATGCCTGATGATCGCTATTTGAGGTATGTCCATTAACAAATATCTTGTTTTGATCTATTAAGTCTTGGACTATGTATTTGAGTGCGATCAATCATTGGTCTTGTGCCCCCTATTTCGGTGGTATCCACAAAAGTCATTGTCGTTCCACCAATGGGGTTTGACCTTTGGTTTGTACTCTCGTGCAGAGGGAAGCGTTATGAGATTGTTGGCGATTAGCTTCCGCAAGGCAGTTTCTAATGTATCATCCAAAGGTGTGAACTTTCTTCTAGGATGAAAGTTTCTGAACCTAGATTCGGTATTTCTTGGTTTGTTTTATGGGGGGTCATTTGATAGGTTGAAAATTGGTTGTTTAGTTGCCGCATTTTTGGCATCCACTACCCTGTCATTCACAACGTTCTTATTTTTTGTCCAGAATCTAGGTTTGTTGTTGTTGGTGTTGGTATTGGGAGAGTCTTTGCAGAGTTTGATTTGGCCCTTCACGATGAGAGCTTTCTCTATGATGAGGCCCATTTCAATGACTTTGATAAAAGATGTAGGACATTGGATTTGGATCTAGTAACTTAAGTCTGTTTGTAGATTGTGGACAAACATCTCTAGCATCTATTTCTCTAGTATTTGGTGTGGGCACTTGCTTGCCAATTGTCTCCATCTTTGTAAGAAGGCAGGAAAAGATTCTCCTCCTTTCTATTTGGTGTTACAGAGATCCAATATTGAGATGTCGTTCTCAATATTGTATGAGAAGTGGGTGACAAATTGGTTAACAATTTCATTGAATGTCTTAATACTAGGTGTCAGTCTAGAGAACCAATCCATGGCTTGTCCTCCCAAGCTCCGTGGAAATAGTCGCATAAGGTAAGTGTCGTTATGTGCGACCTCTAGACAAGCAGCATTGAACTCTCTGATATGATCTCTTGGATCACCCTTCCCTCAATACTTATCAAATTTAGGCACCTCAAATCTTGAGGGGAAGGGAATCATGATTAAGGACCTATCAAAAGGATACGGTGAAATATCCTCTAGGGTGTAGTTTTTGGTTGATGTTCTTGCTTTTATGTCTAAAATTTCTTGTTTGAGAGCTTTGACTTCTTGGTTTACTAGGCTTAGGGCATCTAAGGAGTCAATTGTTGTTTTGCTCTTTTCTGCAGGTATTTCACCTTATCTACTTCCTTTAGGGATTCTCTCTTCGTCAGCTTCTTTGAGAGCTTCCACGTCGTAATCCTTAGGGAGTTTGGCTCCTATACTTGCTAGATATAAAAAGTATTTTGATGGGTCTTGGGCAAGCACCCCTTCAAGTAGTCGTTGAGATTTTTGGTCATGCTGCATGTGGAGGATCTCATCCATGGAAGGTTCTTCGTCATTGTCATGACCGTAAAAAATACTTTTCTCTGCCATTTCTAACTGCTTTTGTTTTTGTAATTTTGTCAAGACCATGCAAGGTGGTAAAGAGATGGGATGGAGTGAGATTGGAAGATTTTGAGCAAGGTGCTATGATGAAACAAGGTTTTAGCAAGGTTCCTTCTTAGATCTAGATGGTGTCAAACAAGGTGGGTATACAAAAGCGATAGTCTAAGTAGGGATGTTATAAATCTGCCTACTTGATATTGACTAGCCTTTACACAATCTACTAGTGGAGTTCCGATAGAGAAGGATAAGTAATTCTCGATACTTGGAGGCTCACTAGGTCTTGTTTGAGATTTGATTTTGATCAAGAAAATTTGACTATAATCTTGTTGGAAACTTGGAAAAAGATTTGGCGAAATTTTGGATGAGTAAGCAACTATGGTGCGGATGGTGGATTTTGCAAGATCTTTGATCAGATTTTGAAAACTGGATCAAGTTTAAATTGGTTTTTGAAAAGTATTTTGACAAATTCTCTTTGGAAGATACTGGATTTTTGCTCTCAGATTTAAATGCGCAACAACAAGAGGTATATGCGCAACACTGGTCTTTTCAAATGCGCAAAGACAAAGTTCAAATGCACAATTATGACATATGCATAGAAAGTCGGTTCAAATGCGCAAAATGTCAGTATGTATGCACAATTCTGGCTATTTTTTGTGTTTTCTCTGATTTTTGGAATTTTTGGATCGTTTTTAGGATTTTCAATGTTTTTGGTTTTGGAAAATTTGGTGTTTCTGAAGAAGTTGATGTTTAATTATGGCAAAAGCACAGCAAACACATAGAAGTTTTCCATGATTTTTATCTTTTTATATATTTTTTTGTATTTTTGGGACTATTATGACTCAAAACACAAGTACAACTTAGGCAAGATGGGACAATACTTGTTGAATCCTCTAGCTGTGCCACTCAAAGCGTGTAGCTTCAGGATCTGGTAGCACCGGCTCCCCTCCACGACACTCACTTCTCACGCATACCAAATCCAAGTTTCCTTAGGCTCATACCCACACTGAACCTTAGGATTGTCCCTGTTACCTCTACTAAGAGTCACTTGAATCGAGGCCGCTTCAAGGGCTCCGCCCTTTGCATCAACAAATAGGGGTTTTTGGCTTTCTATACAATTGGTTCTTAGATAGGGCAACCGTTTGAGTGGTTACACATGCGGTGGCACTACTCTCCGTTATGGAGTCTCTTAGCCTCAAAGGGTTGCGCCTATGAGGGTTTTGGGGGAGGTTGGCCGTCAGTGTAACACAACAGCACTCGTTGCTTGAGGTTTTCACCCCAAACATAATTTATTTTAAGTGGCTTGGAAGGGCTTGGCTTTAGCCTGTTACCACTCAGGGTCGTTCCCACTTGGACAAGCGTGCATCCAAGGGCAGGCCCCCCTAAAGGATTAACAAAAAGAATGACAAGTCTGGCACTTTGATCACCCAGTTAAGGGGAGAGCATAAGCCTATTGTCATTCGCAAACACATAATATAGTTGTTCACCCAACCTAGTTAAAATAGAAAAACTAAATGGGCTAAGCTAATTTGTGCACTCACATAATAGTTAACTTGACAAGTGATTAATCATAGCATTGTTCTTTTCCCATTTGTTGACTTTGAAAGTGATTAATCATAGCATTGTTCTTTTCACGTTTGTAGAAGATAGCAGTGATTAAACTAGAAAGCAAATCCACAATGCAAGAAGCAATTTGGTCCAATTACTTCCTTCTTAATTAGGGACTATGTGTAGTTTTGTCATGAAATGCATTTGATTACTTCACCCCTAGTTAGGCTTGATAAACTAAGCAAAATATCTAGATGACCTAATCCAACCACTACTCCTGCAAAACTGACGTTAGCTCAACATGCAAAGATCAAAAACCATACAACAGCAAAGTAGGGAACAGATGCACAACATTGCAGCCTAAATGCGCAGAAACAGGGAGTGTATGCACCTGCTAAATGAATGCGCAAATATAGAGGACGAATGCGCAATCTTATGAGGTATATGTGCAAGAGTAGTATATGCGCAAAAATAGAGGACAAATGCGCAACACTACAGAGTAAATGCGCAAATCCAACGGATGTGCAACAATAAAGAGTATATGCGCAACTTAGGTTTAGTTTCTGCAGTCAGGATTAGGTGCGCAACTGCGTAGTATGAATGCACAACTTCAGAGTATGCACAACTGCGAAAGGTGGATGCACAACTGTGTAGGTTAAATGCGCAGAATGGCCATATGCACAGCTATGAAGGACAAATGTGCAACCTTAGAGCGTGAATGTACAACACTTGCGTGTGTGCAGCTGCAGAAGGTGAATGCATGAATTTGGAGGTTAAATGCGCAATATGATCGTATGCGCAGTTGTGGCGGATAGATACGCAACTGTGGAGTGCAAATGCACAAAACTGCTGTCAGAAACCTGTTTCTTCACCTTTTTTTCCTGCACAGACCTGCAAAAGAAACCTGCACGAACCTGCAACTGAAAAACACTCATTTTTTTGATTAGTAAAGGGGCAAGAGCCCCACGGTGGGCACCAAAATGTGAGGGGGAGAATGAGAGTTAGTTTCAAATGAATAAAAACACAACAAAAATCCAAACATCAATAGAATGTGAAGATAAAGAGGAATCAAACCAAAGAAGTAGAAATACTTACAAAACCCATTTACCTGTCGTTTTCCATTGTTGCCTATCTTGTTTTGATCTTGATTGAAGCCCTTAGAAGCTCTTTTTAGCTTGCTTGCTTGTTTGAAGATGCCAAAGGAAGAATGGCTATTAATACTTTGTGTGATTGAAGATGAGCTTCAACACCTAATAATGGAGGATACTTGGAAAGTGGAATGAGAGAATTTTGAGTATAGATTTGATGCAATAATCAGTCCTCCTTAATGGCTTAGAAGAGGGTTCTATTTATAGAATTTCTGAAAATAGAATGGAGGGTGAGGATCAACAGATGAGATCAATGGCTAGGAATAAAAGTGAATCTTTAATTCATAATGGGTGAATTAAAAATCTTTTATTTGAAAATAGTGGATTATGACAATTGAATTAAATATTCAATTGTTGGGAAGAGTGGAGGATAATGGGGAACATTTGAATTAAAAATTCAATTGTTGGGAAGAGTGGAGAATAATGGGGAACATTTGAATTAAAAATTCAATTGTTGGGAAGAGTGGGGAACATTTGAATTAAATATTCCATTTGTGAAGGCTAGTGGGGAACATTGAATTAAATATTCCATTTGTGAAGGAAAATTGATTTAATGATTTATTTTGGAACATAGAGGAAATTAGCTAATTAAATATTAGGAATATTTAATTATATGTGCAACATGGTGAGGTGGAAGTGATGAGGTGGATTGATGAGGTGGATTTGATGAAGTGGATTTTTAGGGGATTTTAATTGATGTGAGATATAAGAAGAATTTAGGGAATTTAATTAAATAAACTAACTTTATTTAATTATGGGATAATGAGCCAATTAGCTAAATGTATAACATTTATTTAACTGCCAGAAGAAAATAAGAATTAAGATAAATATTAAATATTTACTCAATTCGACCCGAGCCAATTTTAGGTGTATACACAATGAAGTGGACCAAAAGATCTTGCAGGAAGCAGCAGTTAAGTATCTGAACATATATAACAAGGCTTTTATTGAAATTATATCTCTTATTCCCAAAAGCCTAGAAAAAGAGTTAGAAATAAGAAAGAATAATGCCATGGCAAAAGACCTTAAGATCCGAGAGCAGATAGCCATTCAGTTATATCCTTCAATCAATTCAAAGCAAATGAACATGATCTTCAAGGATTGTAAGGATGAATTTTAGAGCAAAGTTAGAATGAATCAGCTCATGCTTGGTGAGACTGACAAGATAACCAAGGAAATAGATGAGATCCTCAGAAATACTTTCAAAAAATTTAATCTTCCTATTATAGAGGACTTGGGCGTTGATCCTTCGGCCATAGGTGTTGAAAAGGAATCCACTGAGGAAATGACAGAAGAACTAATGGACACCAGTGAAGATAAGGGCTTAGAATCCTCTGCTCTGGAAGAGGTTTCCCCTGCTGAATTTGGATCCAAAGGAGAAGAAAGAATACAGGAGAAAGAAGAAGAGGTGAAGGATAAAGAAGATGACAGTACCAAGGTTGTAGAAGGAGAAAAAGCTCCAAGAGATAGTTCTAAGACTACAGAAGAGAAGAAGACTCTGTCTCCAGCAAGAGACACTACAGAATCTGTCAAGGACTTCTTGACAAAAGAGACTATGGAGATTGATGAACCGGAACTGCTAAACGGGCCATTTGATTTTGACTTTCTTTCTCCGGTACAAACAATGAAGATAGCTTCATTTGCTCAAGCAAAGGCCAAAGAGAAACTACTAAAATCTCACATGGAAGACTGTGAGCTTATAGCAGCTGCTTCCGGAGTGCTAGAAAAGATTATACCATCATTTCAGAAGGATCCCACAGCTTCCTCATCCGGTAATCTCAAATCTCTGATTAATAGTATTAGTACACATTTCAATTCTCTAGAGAAATCAGTTGAGGAGAAGGTCAGGAAAGAGTTTTTGGATAAGAAATTTTATGAGTTGCAAGGGCTAATAACAAATGACAGGAGAGTAATGGGTATTGGGATAAAGAGCTTGGAAAATGCTCTCAAGGACGGAGGAGATGTATACAAATTTTGCATATCCTGGTCTAAAGCAATAGTGGAGATTGAGAAGAAAGTGAAAGAACAGGAGGACAAACTAACAAAACTTTCTCAAAATTTTGATCCATTTACCATATCCATAATAAATCAAGAATGTCAGACGATTGCAGTTTTGAATGAAATTAAAAAGCTCAAAGAAGAGAAGAAAAATAGAATCAGTAGGTTGAATGAACTTAGAGGAATTATTATCCCTAAGTTGGAGGCCATGCATGAGGCCTTAACTGATGCTCAAACTACAGCCAGAACAAATGATCTGACAAATCTAAAAAAGGCAGAAGCTTATGCATTCCTGTTGAGTGGTCACATCACAATTTTGGATAGAATGAAGCAGAGTTGGGCAACATAATCTGTCCAGTTGAAGACATCTTTTGCAGATATCTTTCAGTTTATGTAAAGTACAGCATGAATAAATACTTATACGGCTAAGTATAGAAGTGTTTTTGAGAAAAAAAATTTATGCGGACCCCACCCTTTGCCATTGATGTCAAAGGGGGAGTGATGAGTAGTGAAAAATGTTGTAGCCAGCTAAGGGGGAGCTCTGGAAAATGTACATAGAGACAGAGCATCAGCTAAGGGGGAGTATAGTATAACACTTAGTCATTTTTCACTAAGTGTTGCCATCAATGCCAAAGGGGGAGATTGTTGGCAAGAGACACATTAGAGCTTCATGATTGTTGTCATTGATGGCAACAAAGGTTAACCCACACATCTACAGGACATGATGAGTCTCTATCGGAAGGCAGATTATAGAGTATTGTGATCCGGTAAGCAAGAACAGAGCATGTGGCGAGGTCCGACAGTCAGCTCCGGATCTCTCAGAAGAAGTATCTTGGTGAAGTGTAGATTTGAGGAAGTCAAGAGGACTACCTTGACTAATAGATTCCAAGGATTTAGCCTCCGGTGATAGATGAAGAAAAAGATATGAATACTTGAGTATCGGGTTCCTGATTGGTAGTGTGGACAGAGGAAGAACTGACTGGCAGAACATCAGACATTATTCCAGATGCGTTACTGATGATGGTAAAGATTCTTAAGGCATAAGTTATGATTGGCCGACATGATTGATGACTCCTACAAGTATATCCTTGATCCGCTTCACTTGGAAGCAAGGATTTAGCTGATAGACTAAAGTTTGAGATAATATTGACTATTCTGGATGCCGACTAGAAAAGTGTTGAAATCACTTGTGTAGATATATATACAAGACAGATTTAGATGTGAATGTGTGTGTTGTGTATGAATTGAAGTGCGAATAAAAGCAGAATAGAATAAAAGGCAGAAAAATAGATTCGGAATGTAAAATGACAGCAGCACTTAAGGAGAGTAAGAATGAAGTGCACCAGATCAGTCTATTGAGCTTAACCGGAACTAAACTTCAGCATGTGTGGATGCTTCTCATCAGTTCAAGTTTTCTTCATGTATACAGTAAGTCTTTTTGTAGGCAGTGAGCCTCTTGTGAGCAGTGTGCTCGGGCAGTGAGCCCTAATTGGCAAGTGCCATTTTGTAATTCTATTCTTCTAACAGAGAATACAATCTTGGGTTAATCACCCCGTGGTTTTCTCCCTTAACAGGGTTTCCATGTCAAAATATTGTGTCATGTGTATTTCCATTTCATGGTTATGTTTGCTTGTTTGAATTAATGCTGCACTAATTATCAAGAAAGTTCAGAAAGCTAAAATAATTAAGATAACTGATTCACCCCCCCTCTCAGTTATCAACATGGAGTCCATGGATTGCATGTATATTGGGTTTGTATATGCAACATACAACTCGATATACAAAACAAAGATATACAGCCTGGACGCAAAGGGGGGATCAAAGACGGTGAATAAAATTTGGGGTCCGCCTTGTATATTAAGCTGTCGCATGTATATGCATTTTGCATATACCAGGGATTTTGAAAGGTGAACAATGGCGATTGTATATGCATTCGTTCTTACATATACAAGGAGTGAAAATGGCAAACTAAGGAAAAGCAAAAGTCAGCAATGGGAACATGGAGTGCCTATGTGGCACGTAATCATTGGCTCTCAGCTTTTTTGCAATTTTTGGCGCCAATGATCTCAGTGATGGAATCAAAATCAACTGCTAGGTTTTAAAGTTGCGGAGTTGGTCTTCCTTGCTTCCTCAGGCTTGTTTTGAGCGGGAAAACTTTGAGTGTGTTCATTGCTGCATCCCGCAAGTTGGTGAGCCATTATTGGCTACCTGCAGAGGTGCGATGGATTGAGTGACGGGCTAACTACCAGTTTTATGAGGAGTGTCCCTAGACGTCGGCACGGGGCTCGAGTCCAACTCCTCTCGCCATTCCTTCTGCCTGCTGCATTAATGTTTTGAGAGCCATTTTGTGGTGCATGGTATCTTGCAGATTTTTGATTTTTACCTTGTAATTAATGCTGAGTACACTCTCATGCTGTATAAGTAGATTGTGTCACTCATTTGTAGTTGTTGGAAAATTGGACAAAATTTTTGGTGTTGTAATAAGATACGACTTCATTGGTGGCTCTGTCTTGGCTATCTTGTGAGTTTATGAGTCTCATGTTATATGTTTTTATGCATAAATCTATTGATATCATGCTGATTTAAATGAGTAATGCTATATTGCATGTGTTCTGTTATCTGTCTCCAAATTGAGTGTGTTCTTCTTATGAACTTAAGCATTTAAGAGGTGTTTATGATTCTAGAATATAGGTTTGCTATGTTGAGTGCTTGATTTCTTACTTCTGCTCAAGGAGTAGATTAAACGTTTCAGATCAAGTGTTGGGAAGAAGACAATGCAATAGGGATATCAGTAAGTAGAGATAATAGGATACTCTGTTTTGGGAAGTATCTGTAAGGCAGATACTAAAAATCCCCTTGATATCCAGTCTTTGGTATATGTTCATGCTGGCCATTCACATGTGTATGTCTATTGACTCTGAGCCCCGGATAGGCACTGATCCAGTCTTGTATTGAGGTTGCAACCCAAGGTCTCAGTTTTGCATCCAAACATAAAATTAAACTTAAACTTTAAATCAAACCATTAGGACTTTAGAAGTAGTTTTAGGACCAAAATCTTCTGTCTCACAACTGAATATAGGCCCAAAGCTAGCCCCTTTGCACTTATTCCACAGTTTTGGTCTACATAAAAGAGGATTTATTTGCTTTGTATCAACATCTGAGTAAGTTCATGTGCATATGTCATAGATGTTGAGTAGGGAATACCCCCTTGGTTCTGCAGAGCCTAAAGAAGAAGAGGAGATATTTATAGAGTCTATCTCCTATACTGTTGGCCCCTGGACCGGGAATCCTGTTGATCAATGATGGCTACTTTGTAGGGATAACTGGGAACAAGCATCCAGTCTGGGAAAGTAACCAATAAATAAAACCACATCCACCATGAACATGAACCTTGCATCATATTAACCATGTTTGTATTGTGCAACATCAACATGAAAAATGCTCTTATTTTATATAGTTAAACATAACGCACTCCCGTTATGACTTGGTTTTTCTGAGCCTTAGGCTCGTCATCACCAAACCATAACACGAGCGCGTTATAACGTGCTCGTGTTATGGCTTAAATTTTTTTGAAAAAAAGTTGGCCACGTTTTGGCCCCCCAACTTTTTGCACCCGCCCTAAATTTAATTTTAATCCATTTGACCTCCAAATTATGAAAAGGTGTGAAGTTATAAAAGTAATGAGGGTCACTAAGTTTGATCAATCTTCGTGTGATGTCCCATGAGAGGATGCATGATGGTAGGCTAAATGACAAATAAACATGATGTAGGTGGTGGCCATGCTTATCTTTGCAAGAGAATGCCTATTAAATGATGACAAATATGAGACTTGTGCTAAACAAATATACATGCTTCAAATAATACATATTTGACAGTTAATGAAATGCAACTGAACAATAATATAGAAAGGGGATGCATGCAAATAGAGACTAGACACCAAACACAGAAGCTCACACATTTGAAGTAGCTACTAAGTAAAACACATGGATCTTGAAATCCATTAAGATTATGCAAATTTATTAATGACACTTGAGAAAACAAAAAATGACATGGTCCATAAGGATACAAAGACAATCCTAATTCACTTAAATGTTAGTTTTAGGATCAGAATTGAATTAAGCAGAAATACAGTAATGATAAACACTTTAACACAGCAAGTACCCTGGGAAAACCATCCTTGAGGGAGAAAAACCCAGCCAATAATTTCTCTTATATTGTGGAATAATTAATGCAGAAATCTGAAGATGATAGAATTCCTCTCCAAGTGCTAATTCTGCCTTCAAACTCGATCTGCTATAGAAGAGCGAACTTGTCTTCTATTCGTGGATGATCAAATCGTGGTGCCTCTTCATGAATAAATTGTGACTCCTCATTGAGTCGGCCTGGGTAAATCTCCCGCTGCTACAATAACATCAACATTAAAGACATGGCAATTGAACTTCCACAATTCGGCATACCCATTGCACACTAAGGTGCGATTGCTAGTATAGGAAAATGTTGGGAATGAAAAACAATTATTAAAATTACAAAACCATTTAATCCGCAAAATAAATAACAGCTGTCTCGAATTTACTACTCTATCTCATAACTCGTCCTCTACATGTCCTTCCTTTTGAATATTCAAAATTTAACCGTTATTTGGGTAGTTCACCTACCTCAATCAAAATACACGTCAATCCTATCTGTCAATCATTTGTAAAAGTCCTATACCCAACGTCAGTTTGGAAAGAAATATAATCTCCCATTCAACCTTTTTCCCACCCGTCTCCCTTTTTTCTTTACCTAAATCATTTCTATTGGACACACTCGCATCTCCACGTCATTCCCTCCATTTTTCGTAAAAGCTAACAAGGAGATACTTTCTTGTATTTTTCTATCTTATCACTTTTGGGTTTTGTTTAATTTACTTTTCTCTCTTTTTTCAACATGGGAAGTGGTCATGTGACTTACAATTATTATGTCGAGAGGCATTCCTACATTCACAACATGAATGGTAGCTGAAAGATTTCAGAATTTCTATGTAAACTTATAAGATTCCAATTTAGAGTCTTTATTAAGAAAACCAAATAGTCACTCCACAAATTAGAAAGAGTAAAAAAAAAAGGTGAAAGAAATAAAAAGAAAGGTGGATGGCAGTTTCATAGAAGCCATCACTATGCACTAAGATGAAAGAAAGAAATGTTACGGAATGACATATGAAAAGACACATATTCAATCTATTTATGTTGGCCCCTTCCTTAATTGAGAAGGATATCTCTCGGCGTACTTTAGATATATATTTTTAAATATAAATATACTAGTTATTGGCAATCACATTTTAATATATAATAAAAACATTAATAGTTATGTGAAATTGAATGTAATTTTTTTAATGTAAAGTAGATTAATATGTTTTGGCTAGAATTATTTTGAAATGAGTTTTATTATTTATATAAATTGGTAACTTAATAATTACAATGCAATGATAATTTTTTTTAATACTAAGAGTTGGAGTATGTATGCAAGTGGTCCTCTTTCTATTTTTTTTTGTAGTGTTACATATGCATTTTTTTTCATATACACAAACTTTGATATGTAAAGGTAAGTTCTGCCTTAAATTATTGAAATTTATAAATAACAAAGTTTAAATCCCACTTTTGTATTCCTTTATAAAATTATTGTGCACCAACTCACCTTCTTAACTCTCCAAATAATTAAAAGAGAAGAGAAGATTTCAGAATCCATAATTCCATATATTTAACATCATATCAAGAGATGTGATGACCACTAATCATGGCTCTCAAATCATTAATTTTTTATAAAATATATTAATTTTAAACATACCAATATTGTTGAAATGTGAAGTCAGTTTTACTTATTCCCACTATCACAATGAGTACCTAGCTAGTACACTATGTAAAATTGCAAGCCGAATTCCCACGATCACAACAGACTACCTAACTAGTACACCATGTAAAATTGTATGCCCAAGTGTTACTTGCATTTTTATGCATAAAAATCTATCTTTAGATTTGATTTGTTTTTTGTATGTGCTTTTTTGTGATAAGGAGATCTTTGTCATGTGTTCCACATAAATCTGTGTTGTCTATTTTGTGATTTTTATTGTTAATTCACTGTTATTTCAATCTGCTTATTTTTCTAACAAATATAAGGTCAATAACCAGTGTAGAGAACAATCAGAAATATATTTACAATTAAATTAACAATTCAACCTTAAAAAATCTACAATCTCCAACCTTTCACTATCCCTGGTCACAATTGACAGTGTGAAATGGGTTGAAGAGGAAAGGCGTAGAGATGGGAAGTGCGACCCTGTGGAAAAGCAGGGTCTTTGCCTACCCACTCCCACTTTTTCTGACCAAGTTAAACAACAGCGCTTTCGGACTGAGCTGAGTGATTATGCACACCCACTCCTCCACTCCACAACATATCAATCTCTCAGATATATCAAGCGATGCAGAAGAAGCCATGAATTGTAGCTGAACCTGCTCAGGCATTTCCTCCAATAATCCCCATTCATACTCTTCCTTTTCCTTTAATCTCCCCCTCTTTTTAACGAGTTCCCAGATCTGAATGCTACAATTACCAGTTTCTATGCTGTTCCTCATAACCATTAACAAACGGCCCCTGCATTCCACAAGGCAAGGCGAGGACATATCATTACAACCTGCAGGCATTTCTGCTTTCAACTCTTCCCAGACATCTCTTTTCTGGTCAAAAACAACAACCCCATAAGGCATCTCTACAATGCAATAAAATTGATTCTTTATCCAAACGCCAGCATCCAGCCCAAATTTGGCTTCAGCCATTGTTTCCCCTGACATTCTCCAAATCTGGGCCTCAGAATCAAAAACCTCTGTCAGCAATCCTCTAAAATTGTTCACAGCGCGGTCGTTCTCTCCCACCACCATGATCTTGAAGGCCTCGTCTTTGTGAAGATTCAAGCTAACTTTATGTATAAACTGAATCCTATTCATGGGCGGCAGATTTTTCACTAACTTCCTGACCGGATCACAGATGCTCAACACTCTACAATCTGCCACTAAATTCCCCAGACAAACCAAATTTCCGCTAGCGCTAACAATACTTTGTCTATAGAGAGGAGGATTCAGAATCTTGTGCCATCGTTTTAGTGAAAAATCGAAGGCACAAGAAAATTTCCCAGATGTGCAGAGAAACAGCCATGGCCTCTTCTGTTCCACTGCGTATCTTCTCCTGTAATAACAATGCGAGCCTAAAAAATCTCTCCACTCTTTGCACACGCTTCTGAATTGCATAGCGCTTGCCAGGGGTAAGAAAAGCAGTACCATTTCCACAATCTCTTTAGGAAGATCAGTCCATACAGAATCCATAAATTCTACTTCAGGGGCCTGCATTTTTATCATTTGTTCCGTTACTCCACTATAATAATGTCGATTGGACTATATACAGCTGCGCACTAAACTTAATGCTGAAGAGGAAAGAGAATTTGCTTTGGATTTTCCCAAATGCGCGTGCAATTATCATCATAACAAAACAAAAATATCAGTCATGGCATTTATTTGGGATTTTTATTTTGTACATCCAACGTAGAAGATTACAACACATCGACTGTACCTCGGCGAATGCGCCTACCGACCATCCGACAGGGAGATCTGAAACACGTAATTCCACTGAATAATTTTTTATTTTAGAGTTAAAAAAATTAAGGGATGATGTTGTTTCCGTCTAAATCTTAGCTTTTTAAGTACGAGAAAGGCATAAGTCCAATACAGTTGCAAAAATTACATTATAAAATGTATAAAATCCTGCAATAAAAGGTTTAAATATTTATTTAGTCATTATAAGTTTGCGGCGGTGGGCCCATTTAGTTTGTCGTGTACCCCCGCAAATTAGGATTCATTGTATTATTATCTGCAAGTTGTTTAAGCTTTATCATGGCAGCTCAAGAAAAAATCCAAGTTTTCGTTCTCGCCCGTTGTTTTCACTTATTAAAAACTAATGAGAACAGAAAGACCGTGAGCTGTGGAACTCCGATTATTCGTTCCAAATAGTTTGGAATGGATCGACACCATCTATACAAACGTGCTCCATTTTTCCCCTCGTGGGAGTGGATTCCTAAGAGACGTAATAATAACAGTCAGAAAGTAAAAAATGAATAGACAACCGAATTTATATGCAACGTGCAATTTCTGACAGAGTATCAAGAATTATAGCTAATTATTACCATCTCTTTCGTTTACTATGATTTGGTCTAACATCTCATGGGCGTCTTACAAAAATTGCCTACATCTTAAATGTAGGTAGGTAGTGTCGACTATCAAATTTAATTTTATATTCTTGTAAGGTTAAAATTAGTATATTCTTGTCAATTCTTATTTAATTTGGGGTCCATTTTGATGATATGTTTTAATATAATTATATGTTAGCAAGTGGTACACTTGGATTGAGTTTGTCTTATTCTTTGGTAATTTTTACCTACTCTTATTTCTTCCTACTTACACTTGTTTCCCACATTAATTATTTATTGTATTTCATTAGCACACATTTCCATATATTTTCTCTTTTGCTCAATATGATTGCTTTCCTTGATTATGTTCAATTCTCGACCACTTGGGATCAATATTGAAGTACTCGAGGTTGAACCTAAAATTCGAATCTTTAAATTCAAATTCCAAAGTTCTTGCCCATTTATAGCAACCATTTTGGCTTGACTTCATATATGTTATGTGACTTATTGCTAAGTTTTGGTATTTAAAGACATTTATTTGTACAATTAATAAATATTCAAAAATCAAGAGAAGCTAGCAATTACAAGGTGAAATCATTAGAGGACACTTCAATTTTCTAAAGGGTCAAAGAAACTCATCTACATATTGGCTACATGCATGTTGGTGAATGTTATCTTTGAATCTTTGATCCAAGCTGTAAAGTTGGTTCAACTAAGGGTTTGACCTATAAGAACTTAACACTAGAAATCTACCTAGAAGAACTTAACACTAGAAATCTGGAAGATTCCCCAAAGGTGTTCGTAAACATTGGCATCTTTACAATCACTTTAGACATCAAATATTATGGCAAATAGGTTCCAATAGTTTATATTTTGCTAGTTTAAATTAGTGCATCAAAGTTTGAATCGCAACAATGAGGATTAAACCTGTTACATCCCCTTTTTGGATTTAATATTACTATTTACTTTTTCTTAA
The DNA here is from genome assembly GCA_027924645.1 of Cunninghamia lanceolata. NCBI lineage: Eukaryota > Viridiplantae > Streptophyta > Pinopsida > Cupressales > Cupressaceae > Cunninghamia > Cunninghamia lanceolata. The sequence continues at coordinate 7,005,100 of BSBN01000828.1, forward strand.
ATAGTACAGTTATGTGGATATGTTTTTAACATCATAGGAACTGATGACATAAATAGAGAAGGTTAATTTTATGAAATTATGGAATCTATTTGATTATGATCAATATGATGTTATGAAGTAGAATGTCTTTTCGATATGAAAATGAAATGATTTGATATAAATATGTTTTGAGTAGAATATTGGTGCTTTGACCACAAAATTGTATGTGAGATTGTTAATGACAGGAATCGATGGAACATGTTTGCTAGGAAGAAAGAAGAAGAGAAAGTATCTTTGAGAAAGAGAGAATAGACTCTGGAATAACCCATGGGTGCTTGCCACTGAAGACACAAATCAGGTAGACAAACCTAGATGCTTTGAATTTAGGTTAAGTCAATTTTAGTCAAGATATCGACGTCTGTTGGAATAGGTCTTTCTCCTTTTGTAAGTCACCGATTAGAGTATGGGAAATCGACATCAGTGTCGTAATACTCTGAGTCGTGTCGTCAAATATGAACGACTGATATATTGTTTATATGTAAATATATGTTTATACTTATGGTCGAGTTGTAAGTCGTGTCTTGTTATTTGTTCGGCGCAAAAGTCAAAAGTTGTGTGTAAGTCAATCTCAAGTCATGTTCTGTGTTTGCACTCAATTCGTTGTTATCATCGTAAAGCGCTTCGAGCGTATGTCGTAAACACCTCTTTGCAAAATTTGTCAGGTGTTGAATTGTTCTTTATTGGGCTATTGCCGAATACTAAAGGGTTTAAATAATGTTTAATTCTAGAGACCATGGTGTGTAGTACCCTTGGTTGTAAAGGTATCGGAATATGTAATATTTTGTTAGTGTCATTTTGAGATAAATTCCTTTATTCTCTAATGATGTCGATAATCGAGCAGAAGCTCAAGAGGAACACTTAAGCTCTTATGAAGAGGTCTTTTATTTCGAATAGTCTTTTTCTTTCATACTTTAAAACCTTAAGATAGTCATCGGCCTAGCCTTTTGTATTATGTTAGCATTTGTTTTATCTTGTTAACTGTTTTGAGTAGTGGATCAGATTGTTGAGTCTGCCAACCGCCACCTTGCCTTTGTGGAGCTCCATCTTGGAGAGTGATCGCAATTTGTGGGAGTGGCCAAACCGATTTCTGGTTGAGGTCGCATAAGGTGGGAGATGTTTTTGGCATGATCGGTTAGATTCCCTTATCGATAGGCATGGTCGGAGAGTGGAGGTGATAGTTATTCCTTCGTAGTGAGTGGGAAAGATATAGAGTAGTTAGAGTCAGTTTTGTAGGGAGTGAAAACGGAGGAGAAGCAAAATGAGTCTAAGCAAGGAGCTTCAAGGGCAACGGTTGAGAGAATAGCAAGTGCCTGGACCAGTTTGAAGTGAACTCAAGAGGCTAACGATAGGTTCTCTTTCTCACTTTGCTACGCAGTCATAGTTTCCTTGTTATGAGTGATGTTTTTGCAAGCATATGCGATGGAACAGAGATTATCTTTGAAGATGCAAAGTATTATTTATTAATACCTGTAGCCTGTGTGAGTTTTTCATCATTAAAATGAAAGCATTATTTATATCTGCTACACTACACTATATCGCACCAAAGGTGTAAAAACCACGGTTTATTGTAAGTCTGACGAAGGTCGAGAATAATTGTGAAGCCAATGGTTTTACTTTAGAAGGTTTGTAGTTAATGTAGGGTGCAAATCTGAGTATGAGTTGGACTCAAAACATCTCACAGCCAATACAAGCCGCAGTGGCAAAACATTAGTCGATAGAGAATAAGATCTCTTTGAATAGTTGAATACAATACCTTGGCTCTGTCAAGTTTAAAGGTCAGTGAGTATTAGAATAAAAAAATTGATTGTGTCAACCGTCGTTGAAGGATTATTATTAGTGAAGAGGTGTAGGTCGTAACATGCAAAGTCTTTGCAATCATCCTCTCTTTCTGAGTTAAAACTAGTTGGTTGACCATGGCGAAGTTGTTAACTAGCTGTGAATAATAACAAGATTCAAATTATATGCTTTTGAAGGTAATACTTTTGCTATTGAAGTATTTAAACTATTGTTTTTATGAGAAAAGACCTTATTGTTATACCAATTATTATTATGAAGTTTTTTTTACAAACAAGTAATGAGTCTTTTGTCAAGTCTCAAGCTTAGACTTACATGCAATCCAAATTGTTAGAAGAAACGATATGACAAGGTTTTCTAATGTTTAGATCGATAAAGATTAAGCTAGGTCAAAGATTTTGACACGTCGAAGTAGTACATTGTGAGTGTTAAATTTTATCGTAGGTTTTTCGAACATTGTATTCTTTAAATTGACTTTTAGAGAAAACCCTTCCAAAACGACAAAGTTGAAGCTATGTCGAAGAATCGACAATTGAAGAAGATTCCTTAGAATGTTTAATTTTAAACTTAGGGACTTCGAATATTTATGTTCTATAAAATGGTTTATAGTAATTTCTTTCTGAAAACAACAAAGTTGGGTTTAGTGTCCATTCAAGAGTGGATAATTTAAACAATGGGCTAACTTAGAGATCGTTGTAACAACGCAAAACATTATCTAAATAATTAATGTGCTAGGAAACCATTCTTTTATCGTGATGACGGAGAGGTTTCCATGAGCTTAGAGAAAGAGTAAACCTCAATCCCATGCGAAATGCATGATGAAATTCAAACACCTTGAGGTTATCGAGGTTGTTATATAGAACTTATAAATAGGTAACTGTAGGATTGCAATTAATTTGAGTCGAGTGGGGTGGGTGAACTTAATTCATGCTTTGATACACCACTAATTATATTCAAATCCTTTGGCCAAGGTAATGCATGATCCTCAAGTGCATTGAATGTTCACTGTGACTGGATGGCATAGCTTGTGGAGTGGTCATGCATGACTAGAGGGTATCTAGGGGATTGCATGATAACAAGTCACGTAGGTCACAACACCAGAGCTCAGATGGCAAACACCATTGGTTATCCTAAGTCTATCCTCTTGAGTAGGGTAGGGCCACTTCCGGTTAGGAAGGAGTGCGAGAGACTGACGGTCTGTGGTTGGAGGTTAAGCTCCTTGAAGATACTTTCTCTTCTTAATTCTTGAGGATTTTCGAGACTTGAATTTGGATGGTTGACAATCGAGATGCGGTGACATTGGTAAGTTCTTATTTTGGATTTGTTCTATGTAACTTTTAACAACATATTGTTTAAATGTTATGGATGATTATTTCCTTTTGCTTTATGATATATATTCATGATTATTGTAAGTCAATGGATGCTTAAATTTATTACCTCTCCTTAAAACTTAGTTTTTAAGGTGAAATCAAAACTGGGTGTTACAAAACCTATGACACTTGGGATTGAACCATAGGGTTTTCTACACTTAAACTAATTCTAAGATAGTTAGCATACTTAGGCTATTAATTTTTTGGAGACGGTGAATCAATTCAAAGCAGCGTCAATGGTCATTCTCCATCAATAGTTCTATAGATAAGCCCCTCTATCCTCATTTGATTAAATTGAACAAATATCTTTTCACATATTAGTTTTCACTTTATTATCTAGTATAATTTATGCTTTGATCGTATGCATTTATGTACTTAGCCTAGATAATGTAAAGGTATTTTTGCCCTTACATTTTATGGTGAACAGGTAACATTTTATTGTAACATGACATAGAGTTTCCCCTAGGGTTTGTCCTTCATTGGTTTTTTATAGAATTGTGATTTCTAATTGCTTGATCATATTTTTAGATCTTGTTAGGGTTTATATCCCCTATTCATCCATGTTTCATATTTATATATTTTAATTTAGGGTTTGTGGCCTATTGATATATCTTATCATCTAAGGTTTGTATTTCAAACTTATTTTAGATCTAATTTTTGACTGATTTTCTAATTTTTATTAGACTTGGGTCATTTCTATTTCATCCTCTTATCCCTTATGCTTTTGAGAGTTTACATGCTAAAATCTCATTAATCTCATTTCCCTTTTTGAAGAAGTGTTTGGTTGAAGCATAAGGGCTTGTAAGGCTTAAAAAGCAAAAGACTGAAGGCTTGTCCAAGAAACTTGGATGAACTAGAGCTTCTATGAGATATCTAAACTATGGATATCTAAACTAAAGATTCAACGAAAAAGGCTCAAGGTCAGTAAAAATCTTGTAAGAAGCTTGAAGAAGAAGAAGCTAAGAAGCTTGTGAAGAAGATTGAAAATGAGAGTAATCAAAGCATGTACTAAAGCTATACCAAGAAATACAAAAGGCTCATTAAGTCTTGTGAAGAAGCTTGAATAAGCTTGTGTGATGAGAATATTAGAAAATTCTACATGTTGAAATGAGAAGATTAGAGGGGTATTAATAGGTAGAATTAGAGGGGAAATGAAGAAGAGATAAGATTGAAAGTAGTTAACTCAAGAAGAAATGGAAACAATTCCATGAATAGATGAAGAGATAAGAAGAAAACTAAAAGAAAACATGAGTGAACTCAAAGAGAAAATGGAAACAATTTAGAAGAGATAAGATTTGATCTAGAGTACAAAAAAGAAAGAGAGAAAAGGATGAGATGGTATGGAAAGACGTGAGTTAAAATGGGATAAAAATCAAGAAGAAAAGATAAAGTGAAGAGTTATCTCACCCATTAAAAATGACAGGGTCACCCTTTTCAAAAGTAGAGTCACTTGTTTTTATCAATGTTGGTCACCTAGGTGGCCCTAGAACACAAAGCTAGGTAGCTTGGGTGACCCTAAATAGGTGAAATGAGAGGCTCAGTTAGGTAACACATGAGGCAAGAAAAGTTGGCTAGGGGTTAAAGGAGGAGATCAAAAAGATAAAAGATAAAAGGCTGAGTCATCAAGACATGAAACTGCTACAAGAAGTATAATCACACCTTCACTGGTAATGAGCTAGGACTGCCACATTATCATTAGTATACCATGTAGGCCTAATGCAATTTTAGTGCTCACATATTTGCCCCCTTGTGGATAGTAGTCTCCATGGAAGGTAGGTACCATTCCCAAAGCTTGGCCTTATCTATTGTTGTTGTCCTACATTTGGATGTATGTACACTTAAAAACATGACTTAGTTGCATGGGGTGGTTGAGTTAGCCTTGACAGAGCACACAAGACCCTCTCCTTGCCATGGACGAACCTCCACATCACTCTCGCTCTCATGTTAGAAGCCAGTCAAGAGAAGGCGAGACACGGGGGCGATCCTGCTCACTTGAGAGTTGGACTTCGTGAAGAGTAGTCGACTAGTCTTGGGGCCTTTCCTAGGTATTGTTTCTTATGTGGTGTTCAATGACCATTGTAGTTGAGATAATTATATGACTTGAAGGGTCACTAGTTATTGTTCTCCTGTTCGGGTTCCTAAGATTCCAACGTTGACTAGGTTGGCGATTGTTTTCATTTATGTTTCTTTGAATTTGGAGTCTCTCTTCAAACTATTGTATGATTCAACTTGTGTTTGTTCTCTATGTTGAAGTAACCTTATCTTGTGTTCCTATTCTTGGATTGTCAATTGATCATTTTGAGGCCTAGGGTGTAATTCCTCAATCTCTTCGAGGATCGCCCTCACCCACTCACCTCTAAGCCTGGGGCAAATTCATGAACTTGAACTGAGAGAGTTGGTTAGGTTTAACCACGAGTTGACTTACGTTTGACTTAGGGTGATGACCTAAGTATTGTGCCCTACACACATGCCCCATTTTGCTAAAATGAGGACCCCCTCTTTGCACTTACCCTTTGGTCAGAGTCTTGAATTCTCTCTTTTGCCTTGAAGAGACCCAACATGTTTAAGTTTGGACACTTTGGATATTGAGTAAGTTTGCTTTAAATGGTCCTTGGGGTGTTTTTCCTTTGAGAACTTTTATTCCCATCTTGGTTCATGAATTTGTAGTCTGTGGGTCCATTTAAACATGTGGATGCCTTTGGAAAGTCTAAGTCTTAGTATTTTGCATAGATTCTAGGTCTCACTACATATTCCAGGAATTTTCAACCCAACTGGATATATCTAACAATGACATTCAGACCTGCTTGCCTTCAAAAACTTGAAAGGTTTCCTAAACATCTCAAAAGCGTAAGTTTTGATACATAGTGGAAATTGTAGGTAAATCACCATCTATAGGATTATCCTTTGACCCTCATAACTCCTGCTTAGGCATGATACTATTTTATTACCACAAATCAGAGCATTCAACACTTACTAGATACTGTGGGACTTTCATTGGACATTAGATTTTATCCCCTTGACCCCCATTTCCTCGCTTATCTATTTGACACCAAAAGCTTCGCGTCACATTTTATGTTAAGTGCTTGACAAGTTGTCGAGGGTACTAGGCATTTATGGCAAATCCCTAGGGAGTATTTAAGCATAATTTTTAACCTTTTTTCCCATCCCAAAGCTATTTGCATTTTAAATCTTCTAGAGCTCTTGAGCATTTTCAACTACCAAAAATCATGCATAGAGTTTTCTAAGATCTTGTGTCAGCTTTAGGTGGTTATTAGTGGTTTTAAAACATTCAGGTCAACCCTCTTTAAAACCCTCTCTTCTCACACGTTGAAATGACTATTTATATGTGTGTAATTGTGTTTTTGGAGATTGGGTCAGAGATTTCATGTTAGCAGAGTTCTTGTTATGTTGATAAATGTCAGGTGAGGATATGGTGAACCCTAGTAAGTGTAAACTGTTGTATTTTTTTTCAAAACTAGGGTTTTCCATGATTTAAAGGTCATTTTAATTCATATCTTTTGAAAGATTTTTTAACTATACTAAACTCGGCATGAAAGCCCATTGCGGGTAATCCAGCGGATAAAATATGATATCCCATACACCTGAATCTTCCCGCATGCTCGCCAGAAAGTAGAAAGTTTGCTGGAATTGGCTTATACTTACAAACAACCCTTTGATGGAGGTTTTTACTTCATGTGGATTTTATCCACTAAGACTCAATTCCCCCACTTATCTTATGAAGACCCAAAAGCCCGCAACCATCAACTTCGAACTTTTACAAGTATGTTTCTATGGCTTGTGGATTTTATCCACTTGGGCTCAAAAACCCACATATCTAGTTGCCCTTGATTCTCCTGCTTTTCCACTCAAGCATATATTACCCACTTTTTGCATAGGAACTCATTCACAAAAGTTTGACCAACATCAGATATATCCTGTTGCATCTCAAAGACCCGCTTATCTAGTTGGTCTACTTCCCTCCACATATCCTCTTGCCAACTAATTCCCTACAAACCACAACATACTCTTCTGCGGAGTTTTGACTTGATATTGAACATGTCCGTTTGACCACCTAATACCTACAAATCTAATAGGGCGATGAAAGCCCGCATGTCCTATTGTGGCACTTGGACCCACTTTTTCATAAAATTGTCTGTGCATTCGGTTGAGACTTACATACTTGATTTTGGTCAAGATGATTATATATCTGAATGCCTTTTAGTTTTTCATGTAACCCTCATATCTTGTTGGGGCCTTTGTGCCCACCTCAAGTAAATGACTCTGAATATCTAGATGAATTCAAAATCCCCGCTATGTCATTGAGGTCCTTGGAAGTGTTTTAGAGCATAATATTGATTAAAAATGATTCATGAGTTATGAATTTGCATTTGACTCTAGATGTTGGTATCCTATAGAGATGAAAAGACTCGCATTTCTTTGATACTGTTAGACTTTAACATCTTTAACGAAATCAATTGCTTGGATTTAATGAAGACACTTTATTTGATTGATTTCAAAGTGATTCCTAAGCATTTGAAATGAATATATGAACGTATTAGGATTGCTAGGGATGTTATTGCCTATTATTCATTAAGATGCCTCATGCAGGGTAAATGTCTTCTTGAGCTACAAACATGAAGTGTTGATAACTGAGAGGGGGGGGTGAATCAGTTATTCTAATTATTTCTTCTTTTGAACTTTCTTATTAATCAATGCAGCATTGAATCAAACAAACAAACATTACCATGAAATGAAAAACACATGACACAGTATTTTTGACGTGGAAACCCTGTTAAGGGAGAAAACCACGGGGTGATTAACCCAAAGATTATTCTCTGTTAGAAGAATAAGGAATTACAAAATGGCACTTGCCAATTAGGGCTCACTGCCCGAGCACACTGCTCACAAAGAGGCCCACTGCCTACAAGGAGACACACTGTCTACAAAGTGATAAGAATCACAGTCTTGAACTGATTGGAAGCATCTACATATGCTGGAGTTCAGTTCCGGTTAGGCTCAATACACTGATCTGCTGCACTTCATCTTTCCTCTGTTCTTTATTCTGCTATCCTTTCACATACCGGATCTTTCTTACTACTTCTGCTCTGTTCTGCACTTATTCGCATATATCTTCACACAATTCATTTTCTTCACAACAAAATCCATCCTCTATATATATCCGCACAAGTAATTTCATCACCTTTCTAGTCGGCATCTGGAACAGTCTAGTTTCTTACAAACTCTGTTCTGTCGGCTGAATCCTTGCTCACCAGGCAATGCGGATCAAGCATATACTTGTAGATATCATTAATCATGTCGACCAAACATGATTCATGCCTTCACAACCTTTACCATCAATAGTAACACATCTGGAAAATAGTCTAATACTCTGTCAGTCAGTTCTTCCTCTGTTCTCACTGTCTCTCAGGAATCCGGTACTCAACTATTCATATCTTTTTCTTTGTTCATCACCGGAGGCTAAATCCTTGGAATATACTACTCAAGGTAGTCCTCTTGACTTCCCCAAATCCGCACTGCACCAAGACACTTCCTCTGAGAGATCCAGACCAATCTGTCAGACCTTGCCATATGCTCTGTTCTTGTTCACCGGACCACAACAATCTTCATTCTGACTTCCGGTAGAGACACACCATGACTTGCGGATATGTGGGATGACCTTTGTTGCCATCAATGACAACAACCATGAATCCATATAGTGTCTCTTGCCAACAATCTCCCCCTTTGGCATTGATGGCAACACTTAGTGAAAAATGACTAAGTGTTTACACTATGCTCCCCCTTTGCTGATGCTCTGTCTTTATATACAATTTCTGGAACTCCCCCTTAGTTGGATTCCTCATTTTTCACTGCTCCTCACTCCCCCTTTGACATCAATGGCAAAGGGTAGGGTCCGCACACCAAAATTTTCAAAAATTTTCTATACATAGCCGCATATTTACATACTCACATATACTGAAGAATGTCTGCAAAAGATGTCTTCAGTTGGATCAGTTCTGTAGCCCAACTTTGCTTCATTCTATCCAAAATTGAAATGTGACCACTCAACAAAAATGCAAATGCATCTGCCCTTTTTAGATCTTTCGGATCACTTGTCTAGGCTGTGATTTGAGCTTCTGCTATGGCCTCATGCATGGCCTCTAGCTTAGGGACAATTAACCCCTTGAGCTCACTCAACCTGCTTATTCTATTTTTCCTTTCCTTCTCCAGTTTCTTGATTTCACTCAAGACTGCAATAGTCTGACATTCTTGATTTGTTATAGAGGAAGAAAGAGGATCAAAACTTTGAGACAAGCTTAGTAGTGTGTCCTCTTGCGCTTTTATTTTCTTCTCAATGTCCACTGTTACCTTGGACTAGGAGATACAAAATTTATATATTTCACCGCCATCCTTAAGAGCATTTTCTAAGCTCTTTATCCCAATGTTCATGTTTCTCCTATCATTAATGATCAAACCCTGAACCTCGGAGAACTTTTTATCCAAAAACTCCTTCCGGACCTTTTCTTCAGCTGATTTTTCTAGAGATTCAAAATGTGTACTAACACTGCTGACTAAGGTTTTGAGATTACCGAAAGAGGAGGCTGCCGGATCTATCTGGACCGATGGCATAATCTTCTCAAGCACTCCGGAGGCAGCCTCTATCATCAACTCACAGTCTTCCATATGAGACTTTAGGAGCTTTTCATTTGCCTTAGCATTTGCAAATGAGGCTATCTTCATTGTCTGCACCGGAGAGAGGGAATCAAAGTTGAATGGGCCTTGTAGTAGCTCCGGTTCATCGATCTCTATTGTTTCTTTGCTCAAAAATTGTTGAACAATTTGTGCAGTGTCTCTTGCCGGAGATAGATGTTTCTTTTCTTCTGCAGTCTTGGAACTGTCCTTTGGGATTTTCTCTCCTTCCACATTCTTACCACTATCAGTCATGGTCTTCTCTGATGGAGTCTTCTCTTTCTCTGCACCCTTGGTACTGTCAACCTCTTTATCTTTCACCACTGCTTCCTTCTCCTGTAATTTCTCTTCTTCTTTGGATCCAGAGACTGTAGGGGAAACCGGAGGAGAGATGCTAGCCTGTTCATAGGCCACTTCTTCTGGAGCAGAGGGTTCCAAGTCCACAGCTGTTTCTGCACCTAAGTCCTCTACAACAGGAAGATTGAACCTTTTGAAGGCCTTCCGGAGGATCTCTTCTGTCTCTTTGGCCACCTTGTCAGTCTCACCAAGCATGAGTTGATTCATCCTGGCTTTACTTCTGAACTCATCTTTGCAGTCTTTGAATATTATGTTCATTGTCTTGGGATCAATTTGAGGATATAGCTGAATAGCTATCTGCTCCCGGATCTCAAGATCTTTTGCATGAGCATTATTCTTTCTTATTTCTAATTCCTTTTCTAGGCTTTTAGGAATTAGAGATATGATCTCAATGAAAGCCTTATTGTATATGTTCAGATACTTGATTGTGGCTTCCTGCAGAATCTTTTGGTCAGCCTCATTGTAGTCATCATAAAATTCAGTCATTGGTTGAAGGTTTCCATCCACCGTAACCGACTTGATTACACTCTCTAGTGACAGAGTGGGCTTTTCAACAAATACCTCTGTCATTTCATCCTTGTCTTGGCCTGTGGAGGGTTTACCAGATCCTTTCTTCTTCTGCTTCTTTATTTCTTTTACTCCCTCATCTGACTCAGTTTCCTCTTCATCCTTTTGGCTTTCATAAGCCCTTGTGGCTTTTGTCTTAGATCTTTTACCGGATGCCTGGACTTCCGGTTTTGAACTTTTGGTTGTGGGAGGTGCAGATCTTTTTGATGATCTGGTCCGGGTGGAAGTTTCAACCGGAACACTTTCTTTACTTTTCTTTTCTTCCTCAGCCTTTCTCCTCTTTTCCCGGCTGGCATCAAGTGCCTCTTTTGAGATGCCTAGGCCTTGAGCAATATGCTCTACTTCTTTTCTCACCTTCCTCTTTATCTCAGGTTCCCTGAGTTCTACATGGATCTTTACACTCAGCTCCTCAAAGGTTCCAAACCTTTCTGCCTTTGGATCTTTGGGCTGACTTAGCATGTGTTGAACATGCAACTCCACTATCTGTTTATCCACTTCATACCCCGTGGGCATGATCCAGACAGTCCTTGGCTCCACTGCCTCCATTAGGCACTGATCAGTGTCCACCATAAAGCACACTGAGTCTTTGTATTTTTCAACAAGAGACTGGGGAATTCTTTCTCTTGCTTGCATCATGCTTTGGAAGTTTTTGAAGTATCCCCATAGGGCTGTATTTCTTGCTTTGGCATCCCCAAGCCCATGTAGATAGTCTCTTATTTGTACTGCAACAGGTTTGTCATTCTGCCATGCCCATCCACTTGATCTGGGTAGCTCATTCATGAAGTAGAAGAATAGACATAATATAAGAGTACCGTACTTAAAGGAATTCTTCTTGTCCTTCTTGATTTTCTGTATATTTTCCATTAATTAGCTTAAGAGCAGTTCGCAGAGATCATATTCTGCATTCTTCCTTAGCATTTCATAGGCAGTATACACTGCAGTTCCGGATACAGAATTCTCCCTGCTGGAGTGATAGATCTTGTATCCTATTATCATGGATACATACTTGATATCCGGATCAGAAATATCTTCAATGGTCATTGCCCTCTTATCAAATTTTGATCCGGTGGCCTCAGTTACAATGTTATTTTTGACAGATTTGAGGATAGGTATCCCTCCGGAAGAGTATAGACCAGTTACTGCTCTAATTGCCTCTTTTGTGATCTTGCAGGGTCTATCCAGCCATAGGAAGTTGTCATGCATCCTGCTCAGTACATACCGGACCCATTCATCTTCTTCAAAGTAGGGGAAATGAATGAATTGATCAAATTGTTTCTTCTGGATACCCTTATACTCTGGTTTAAGCTCAAAAGCATTGTCTATCAGTTGTTTGTGATAGAGATCTCTCAATTTGAATTCCCCAAATTCCTCAATGCTTGCATGTATGTAAACCCTAATGTCTTCTGTGTGTAAAACTCCGTGAGGAATACTAGAAAATGCTCCTAAGGGATCTACCTCCAATGACTTGTATGGATGTTTCTTAAATTCAGGTCGGGGCCTATCTGAGATTTTTACTATATTTGGAGTAGCCATTTCTTCAAAAGATTTTTAGCAAGATATCAAAAGTGGAAAATACCTTTTGCGTCTTCGGTTGCACGGAGTAGCTGGATTGATTTCTGTATGTAATGACTTCGGCAGGAGATCTTCGGTGATCTTGATGAATTTTGTTTTAGAGCTCCGCTTTTCTCTTCTTCTTGGATGTGGAATGATCAAATGATTGTTGAGAAATCCCTTATATCATTTCGCAAACCCTAATATCTGTTTGCAATAAATGCTTCACCTATATTATTCTGGTTTGCCTTGTCCGGATAGCTTGGAGTATCCCAGATCAGTCCTGATCTATGAACATCATGCGGATCTTTCAATCATGAATAAATCGAGATGACACATTACAAGAACATCCCAAACATTTTGTCCAGTCCGCAGAGTAAAATAATGTACTTCCGGATCCCTCTGGACCCTTTTATAGTCCTCTGTCATTCCGGAGCATCTCCCGGAACAGGTCTTTACTTGATCGATCACAACTTCTTTATATCTTCATGCGGACCTCTGAAATCTTGTCTGGATCATCTCAGGACTGGTATCTTCAAACCCTTTACTCCGCATCTTGTGTCACATCCAGCACCACTTGATTGGTTGGGGGAACAGGATTTTCTTTGAGTCTCCCCCTGAGCCAGAGCTCACTTTTTAATTTCCGGAAGAAATGTCAGCACTAGAGTCTGGTGCGGATCCAACCTCTACATTCTCTGAACTTTTCTTCACCCAAATCTTGCTCATCTGATTCCTAACTTCATCTGCATTCATCTTTTGTTTACCTTTGTCTTGATTCTGATTATACACCGGACCTCTTTTGTCCTGATTCTTGCTTCTGCAGACTTTAGCATTATGACCGGACCTATTACAGATTTGGCAAATAACATTTCTTTGCATATTTGACTGATAACCTCTTGATCTGCATTGATTAGCCATATGACCTACTCTATTGCATGTAAAGCATCTACCTTTGAATGATTTGTTTACTTGCATATTTCTGCATTCATGGGATTTGTGTCCATACCTTTTGCAGTTAAAGCACTGTTCGGAGAAGGAAGAATTAATCTGATTCATTCTCTTTCTGCACTGATTAGCTTTGTGACCAAAGTGGTTGCAGCTGTGGCAGTATCCATTGAAAGATGGATATCTTTGAGCATTGGGCTATCTTACCAGAGGTCTTCTAGGCCTATTCCTTGGATTTTCTGATCCAAAATTCTTTTGACCGGATCCGGAGCTTTCTCCTTTCTCATATCCCAAACCATACTTGTCATCTGTCCTCTTTTGACTTCCAAGAAGTACTTCAAGTTGGGCAGAACTTATCTTGAATTTTTCTTTATATTCATTTGCTGTTTGAAGATCTCTTTTGAGAGAGGCAATTTGATCCTCAAGTTTTTCTTCATTATCTTTGGCATCTTCAAGATCAGATTCAAGATGTCTGATAATCCTGTCCATCTGGTGGCATTCTTCTGATTTTTCTTTAAGAGATTGTCTTAGATTGTCTTCAGCTTTTCTTTTTTCTTCAATCTCTTGAGTAAACTTTATAGTTCCTGATTCCATTTCATGTCTTTACATAATGACTTCTTTTGATAACTTTTCACATAACTTGGTTTGCTCAGTCAATTCTTCATTTGTATTGCTTTCTTCACTTTGTCTTGCCAATTGTTGGAGCAGCTCCTTTCTCTTTTTCATAGAGAGACTTAATTTGTCTTTTAATTCTCTCATGAATTCATCAGCCTGTTTGAGTCTTTCCTTTAATTCATTGACTTCAGAATTTGACTGTTCAAGATCCTCAAGGGCAGTCTTGAGTTGCTCCCTTAAACCATATGCATCCATTTGAACTCCCAGATCTTCCTCAAGCTGTTAGGCTCTATTAGGAGGAACTTAGCTCTGATACCAATTGTTGATAACTGAGAGGGGGGGTGAATCAGTTATCCTAATTATTTCTTCTTTTGAACTTTCTTATTAATCAATGCAGCATTGAATCAAACAAACAAACATTACCATGAAATGAAAAACACATGACACAGTATTTTTGATGTGGAAACCCTGTTAAGGGAGAAAACCACGGGGTGATTAACCCAAAGATTATTCTCTGTTAGAAGAATAAGGAATTACAAAATGGCACTTGCCAATTAGGGCTCACTGCCCGAGCACACTGCTCACAAAGAGGCCCACTGCCTACAAGGAGACACACTGTCTACAAAGTGATAAGAATCACAGTCTTGAACTGATTGGAAGCATCTACATATGCTGGAGTTCAGTTCCGGTTAGGCTCAATACACTGATCTGCTGCACTTCATCTTTCCTCTGTTCTTTATTCTGCTATCCTTTCACATACCAGATCTTTCTTACTACTTCTGCTCTGTTCTGCACTTATTCGCATATATCTTCACACAATTCATTTTCTTCACAACAAAATCCATCCTCTATATATATCCGCACAAGTAATTTCATCACCTTTCTAGTCGGCATCCGGAACAGTCTAGTTTCTTACAAACTCTGTTCTGTCGGCTGAATCCTTGCTCACCAAGCAATGCGAATCAAGCATATACTTGTAGATATCATTAATCATGTCGGCCAAACATGATTCATGCCTTCACAACCTTTACCATCAACAGTAACACATCCGGAAAATAGTCTGATACTCTGTCAGTCAGTTCTTCCTCTGTTCTCACTGTCTCTCAGGAATCCGGTACTCAACTATTCATATCTTTTTCTTTGTTCATCACCGGAGGCTAAATCCTTGGAATATACTACTCAAGGTGGTCCTCTTGACTTCCCCAAATCCACACTACACCAAGACACTTCCTTTGAGAGATCCGGACCAATCTGTCGGACCTTGCCATATGCTCTGTTCTTGTTCACCGGACCACAACAATCTTCATTCTGACTTCCGGTAGAGACACACCATGACTTGCGGATATGTGGGATGACCTTTGTTGCCATCAATGACAACAACCATGAATCCATATAGTGTCTCTTGCCAACATGAAGTACGAGTTCAAGGGAGTTCCTCCAGCCTCAAAAATCACCTCTAGCTGAAACAACATTGTTGATATAGATCTAGGGCATATAGATCTAGATGATTTTAAAATGAGAGTATTTGGTCCAAACCCTATAGACTAGGCCAGGAGAATGGGAGAGAATGGTATTGCATAAGCAACTGGATTCCCTAATGCAATGTAGTGTTCAGATCTTATAATAGCATGTGGGGAGATGTAACAAACACATCTGAATAAAACAATATTATTCAAAATAAATGATGAAAATAGTAGCCATTTTTCCATAATAATTTTTTTTTGTTTCATAAAGGAAAATTTTCAACAATATGCTTTTCATATTTACATTAGAGCACTTATTACAATATTCAATGGTCGCATTTCTTGCGACATATAATATTCAAATACTTATTCAAATGAAGCAATGTTTTTCTGCATCACAAGTCTTTGGCAATTCTATTGTAGGAGCGAGAGCATCACTCTAGTGCTTTTCCTCCAACCACAGAACAATGGTCCCCCACACACCTTTCTACTGGAAGTGGCCCTACCCTTCACGAGGGTTTAGATAATGAGAATCAAGTTAAATAGTAGTGCCATATGAGAACTAGTGTTGTATCCTAGCAGAAACAATCAGTTGATCAACTTCTAGTCTAGCTCTAGCTATGAACAACCCACCTGACTGTTTGTGTAATTCAAAGACACGGTGAATCGACAATGCAAGCAGGGATTTTGCATTACTTTGGCCAAAGTTAAACACATATATAATAAGTCATATGTCCACACACTCTTTTCTCAACTTGGAGACAACATTCTTCTGATCTCTTTGGATTGATAATTAATTTGAGTATTCTAATAAGTTATACTTTATACATGTCTATTTGACATAAACCTCTACCACAGGTCAACTAGACTACTGTAAGGTAAAGGTCTAAGTGACTTAAATACTTGTATTGAGCCCCTCTTTGCATCCTTGCAATCTCGAGTCTATGACATCCTATTAACTACTCAATAACTAGACCACCCTGATTCAGTGCTTATGAACAAGAAAGATTTTATATCATATAGAATTTTATTATCAACTAGGGTTGAGCTATGTTCTTGCCACCAAGGAGCGACTACTTTAGTCTAAGTTTTTACTTGACCTACAACTTGTCGAGGGATCTTTATTATATTCTTATTTAAATTGTCATGTTGGCAAACACTTGTACTCTTTGACACATAAAGTTTAATTAGTCACAATCTCTATTGCTATGTTCTAGTTGTCTCAGTGTCTATTCACGTCCTTTCTCATAAGAGAGACAAGTAAGCTCTAATAGAAGTGTTACTAACATTTGATATCAAAAGCATTTCTTACCAAATGGCCTTAATATTGCCACTAACTTGACTTGGTCAATAAATTTTAATAGCATGGCTATTCACATCTAGAATGGGACTTATAAAATCCATTTACATCTTGGGTTTAATAGAAGAAAACACTATATTTCATTTTATACAAAAACTTACTTTAAGCCTATGTGGCCTCATACAAATGAAGTGGGTCATATTCGGCCCATACTTTCTCCCCAAATCATTGTTTCAAAAGAATTTGTTTACTATCCTTCTACAAGGTTCTTAGCCTTGTCATTGGCCTAATTCAAATACATATCTATCTGCCTCATATAGACATGGACCATCAAATTATCTACTCAGCTTTTCTATTGTTGTTAATTATACAACATAATGGTCAAGAAATGGGACTAGTATTTCTTGGTCACACAACCTTAAGATGCTCAAAACTTGACGGCTTTAAAAATATTCCTACAACCATGCTTTCGCATATAAGCCTTGTATTATTTTGAGAAAGTTATATGCACATTTCTCTACCTCATTCAGGCATAAAGATAGTTTATTTTGTCCATCAATCTTATTCTTTCACTAATGTTATGGTAAAGATTAAACAACATATTGGTTATCGACCTATAAAGGCACTGAATTCTGTAGATATTATAGAGGTTGTTAGCCTTATATAGGCTCGAGCATGACATTATAAACTAATTTCAAACATATAAAGATAGAACTGCATCAACCTCTTCTTAGGAACGCAAGTAAAAGAATTAAAGTTGTTTTGAAAATATTCTGAGTTTGTATAGCACTTTGGCCACTGCGGCCTTACATAGGCACTATAGGTGAACTAAACTATTCTTGCAAACATTGATAATAAAATATGGTAGTATATATATGCTTATGATTCTGCTTCTTAGTGAGGGGTCAAGAACATATCTTTCATTTTGCCCAGCACACAAAAATCTTTAAATCAAACTAATTTGTCTTATAATGAATGCCCATATCTAGGCGAAGACAAGATAATTTCATAGCAGTAAAGTTTATAGGAAAGATATAAACTCATAGTCATACCTCTTGTTGCAAGTATGTGCTAACTAATGTTGTCATAATCTCAACATGTTTGTGTTGTCATTGGTGCCAACTGTATCTTCTGATATTACTGTCTGTTGATTGACTGAGCTGTCATGTTAAGAACACTATCCAAGTTTGTGCTCCGCATTTCCTCTGTATTGAAGACCGGAGTATGAGATTTGGATATGATTTAGAAAGTGTTTGAAGATGCTAAATCTAGAATTTGGTGGTCCAGATCGCTGTGCAAAAAAAGTTCTACTCACTAGTTTGAAGACTGTGCCTGACAATGATTGCAGAGTGATAGGGAGATAGTATTTTGCTCCTCATTTATCCGCAGGTTGGATTTTAGTCTTGCGGTTCTGGACTTAAGTTTATAAAGTCCTTAGCTATCTTCAATCCAAAGGATTTGTGATTTGGTGCTCTAGAAAGCAAGTTATTGATTAGCAGAGTTTGACAGTGTTTGCTGAGAAGTAGTCTGTGATGTGTCTTCAAGTGATATTTGTTGTCTTCAAGTGAGATCTGTTGCGATTGAATTTGTCAGCTCCCAAGTGATTCTATGTTGTTCATTGATATCTTCAGAATGTATTGAAGGCATGTATTTGATCTGCAAGCTATAATGAAGTTCTTGGAAACATGTATATAAGTGTTCTTGATGTGTGCACTAGTTCTAGCCGACCTAGTTTGTTACACTTGTTACAGAGGTGATTTGTGGATTGTGGAAGCATGCTGTAGCATGTGAAGATGTATTTGGATCTAAGCTAAGCTGTGAAGTGTTCCTCTTTCATTCATGTGCTCCGCAAGTTTGTTTAGGTCTAGTCCTAATTTGATTTATGTATGTATGTTGACCTTGGAGATAGTTCCAATGGTTGTAGAATGTAAGGCCGACCTTGATGTACATTCCAAGGTTGATGATTCGTAAAAATGTATGTAATGAATTTGTGAGTGAGGGTATATAGAGTGAAGATGTGAAGATAAAGTGTGAAATGTAAAAGTAGAGCAGAGCAGAGGAGATATATTGTGCTTCAATAGAATTGAACTTAGGCATGTTGTAGATGCTACTATATCAGTTCATGGTAGTGAGCCACCCTTGGCAGTGAGCCACCCCTTGGTAGTGGGCCACCCCTTGGCAGTGAGCCACACTTTGGCAGTGAGCCTTTCATTTGGGTGTTGGAATAAGGTGCCATTAACCTTGTAAATCCCAATATTGTATTTATTCCATTTATTATTTGTAATTTGTAATTACCCATAAGGGATGTACAAGTTTCACCGGTAGTGGTAAAAATTATTTATTGTCCACAGTAATTACGGAGTTACTGCATGGTAAGTCTCGGAGTTACCGGCGGTAGTTATGAGATGTCATTTACTATGGTAAATGGTAATTGGTCAAAGTGGGGTGCACATGTGGAGGAATAATCTATTTTTAGTCTTATGACGCACGTCATAGATGCTGTAAGAGGGTGTAAGAGATTCTATGACAACTATAAGTTGTCATAAGAATCTATGACACCAATAATAGCATATGACATGTCATAAGATGCTATAAGTGGCTATTTTTGGCCCCAAGTCATTCAAGCTTGCATGGGAACATTTTTCCAAGTGTAGGATGCATGTATGACAACATTTATGACCCTGTAAGAGCTTATTCTTGGATATGGACGCCCAAGGTTGTATTGTTGACTCTTGACAAGTATTATGGGCTTGTAAGAAGTCATTTAATGTCTTGAGGTTGTGTAAATTCTATAAAAACCATAGCATAGTAGATGAGGTGCATATAACAGTTTATAGGTACCCAGGTTTTGCTAGAGTGAAGGTTGAAGGACAGAGGAAGTGAATGTATTTGTAATCTCCTTTTTGTGAAGATAATACAACTTGGCCTCTTTTCTTGGTGGAGTTTTTTACCCGAAAGGGTTTTCTCCACGTTAAACACTTGTGTTATCTGCTTCATTCTACTTCTGGTATATTTTTGTATTGTGGGTTTATGTTTTGTTACAATCTCCATTAATAACACATAGTTAAAGTTTGTTGAAATTTATCTCAAATCAAATTTCCATTGAAGTAGTGTTGCTTTCATTTCTAACATTTGGTATCAGAACCAGGTTGGCTTTGACTCTTGGGTGGTAGTGTGGAAGCTATAGCTGTAGTGGGAGATTTGGTTGCATTTGTTTTGTAGATCTTATGTTGTTATTATGGCTGCATCCACCGTTGCATCAACCTCTCGAATGGACATTGAGAAGTTCAACAAAACGGGGTATGAGTTGTGGAAGATGAAAATAGAAGATTTGTTGGAAGAAAGAAACCAATGGTTGGTTGTCCAAAAAGAGAAGAAACCTAATGAAGTCTCTCAAGATGAGTGGGATAGACTGGATAAGAAGGCACGAGGAACCATCTGGTTGTGTCTTTCAAACTATGTCCTATTGAATGTTGCAAAGGAAGAGACTGCATACAAGTTGTGGAAATGGTTGGGTGAGATCTATCAAGCCAAGAGTATGGTAAATAAACTTTATTTAAAAAGAAAATTGTTTTCCATGAAAATGTGAGAAGGTGAATCAGTTGTAGAGCATTTAAATTCTTTTAATTTGTTAGTGAGTTAGCTTGATTCAGTAGATGTTGAGGTTAGTGAGGAAGATAAATGTATCTTACTTCTTTGTTCTTTACTCGAGTCTTGGGAGAATGTTATCCTTGCTATCACTGCTAACCTCGTGGATCCGAAGTTGGATGCTCTTGTTTCAGTGCTACTATCACAGGAATTGAAGAAGAAGAGTTCAGATAGTTTAGGGGATGCTCTCAGTGTCAGGGGAAGGTCTAAGGAAAGAGGACCTAAAGGAGATTAGAAAGGCGCTAAGGACAAGTCCAAGGGCTGGTCTAAGACTCTTGGTAAAAAGAACAGTGTTAAGTATTGGAACTGCGGTAAAAGGGGGCATGTGAAGGAGTGCAAAAATCTCAAGAAATAGTGGGAAAGTGCTTCAGATAAGTCCTCGAATGCAGGTGAAGAATTTTTACTTTCTGCATGTAATCTTGTTTCTAATGATCACTGGTTGATTGACTCAGGATGCTCATTTCATATGACCCCACATAAGGAATGGTTCTCCACATATGAAGAATATGATGGAGGTAATATCCACCTTGATGACAACTCTACATATCTGATTGTCGGGAAAGGAAAGGTATTATTGTGTTTTAGTGATGGGAGGATTAAAACCCTCCTTCGTGTTTTGCATGTTCCTAGATTAGTTAGGAATCTAATTTTAGTTTCAAAGTTGAATGATTTAGGAATGCATGTGACATTTGACAAGCATGGCTATAGATTGGTCAGAGGGAACTTGGTGGTAGCGAAAGGGAAGAGATTCGGGAACTTGTTTAAGCTTGAAGCCACTACAGTTTATAATGCCTCCTATGTATTTGAGGCCACTATTGAAAATACATGTATGTTGTGGCACCGTAGATGGAGCCACACAAGAAATAATGTACTAAAAACTATTAAGAATAAAAATTTGTTGGACGATTTCTCTTATTCTGATGAGCACTTTGATTTCTGTGAGCATTGTGTGTTTGGTAAACAAAATAGAAAATCACTTCCTTGAGGAGTAATAGAGCAAAAGAGAAGTTAGAAATTATTCATAAGGATGTGTTTGGACCTGTGGATAATGAATCTATTAGAAAATATCATTATTTTGTAACCTTCATTGATGACGTATCCAGATTTACATGGATTTATTTTATGAAGCATAAATTTGAAGTTTTCACTAAGTTTAAGGAATTCAAAGTCTTAATAGAGAACCAATCAGGTTTAAAGATAAAAATATTAAGATTTGACAATGGAGGGGAATATTGCTCTAAGGAATTTGATGAGTTTTGCAAGCATGCAGGTATAATCAGACAAAATACAACTCCGTATACACCACAACAGAATGTAGAAAGGATGAACCGAACAATTATGGAAAGGGCTAGAAGTATGCTTAGTGATGCACAGTTGGATAAATGGTTTTGGGCAGAGGCTGTGTGTCCTTCTTACTACTTGATAAATAGATCTCCTTGTAAGGCTCTTGATTTGACACCTTATGAAGTGTGGACAGGTAAGAAACCTTCTGTTTCACATTTAAGGGTTTTTAGTTGTGAGGCTTTTGTTCATGTGCCTAAGGAAAAGCGATCTAAGTTGGATCCAAAGGCTGAAAAGTGTACATTCATTGGATATGGTGATAATGTGAAAGGTTATAAACTTTGGAATCCACTAACCCGCAAAATTATATTTTCCAGAGATGTTATTTTCAGGGAACTTAGAGCTATTTTTGAACTTGAGCAGCCAAAAGAAAAAGATGAAAAGGTAAAGAAGGTGCACGTTGATTTAGAATAGCAAGATGTACCTTAGGAAGAACAAAATGATGGATTGGAGGGTGAAGAAGAAGAAGAAGAAGATTCGATTAGTTTTGATGAAGATGAGTTTTTTGTTACAGAAGAAGTTGGTGCATATGATCATGTAGAAGAATAAGTTGAGACTCTTACTCCACCCTTGAGGAGATCCACAAGACAATGGAATCCAGTTGACAGGTATAGCCCACTAGATTTTCATTGTGTATATGCTTTATTGAGTACTAACGATGAACCTAGATCCTATAGGGAAGCTATTTCTGTAGATGATAGTGAGTCTTAGCAGCTAGCAATGTAGGAGGAGATGATAGCTTTGGACTCTAATAACACCTGGGATCTTGTTCGTTTGCCCAAAGGGAGAAAGGCCATAGGATGTAAGTGGGTCTTCAAGAAGAAGTTTGGAGTAGATGGGTCATTAGAGAAGTACAAGGCTAGACTAGTAGCTAAGGGCTACTCCCAAAGAGAGGGAGTTGATTTTGGTGAGATATTCTCTCCTATTGCTAAATTGACTTCTATTAGATTTCTCTTATCCATTGATGCATCTTATGATTGGGAGATTGAGCAAATGGATGTTAAGACTGTGTTCTTGCATGGAGATCTTGAAGAAGAAATTTATATGCAACAACCTACAGGTTTTGAGGTAAAAGGAAAAGAACATTGGGTTTACAGGTTAAAGAGGTCTCTTTATGGTCTGAAATAATCCCCCAAAATGTGGTATCAAAAGTTTGATTCATTTGTTTTGAAATTGGGTTTTGTTAGAAGCGAGGAGGATCATTGTGTTTACATTCATTGTGTTGATGATTCTATACTGGTTATTGCTTTGTATGTTGATGACATGTTTTTCAACAATACTAAGGGTATGGTCAGTGAGCCTAAAGTCCAACTTTCAGGTGCATTTGAGATGAAGGATCTTGGTACTGCAAGGTATATTTTGGGAATGGAAATTAGGAGGGACAGAGTTAACAAAAAGCTTTGGTTGTCACAAAGTAAGTATGTGAATACTATTTTGCAGAGATTTAGTTTGCAGGACTGTAACCCAGTTATAGTTCCTTTACCCATTGGTACTAAGCTTTCATTAGATATGTGTCCAAAGACTAAGGATGATCTTGAGGATATGTCTAATGTGCCATATGCTAGTGTTGTAGGGAGTTTGATGTATGCAATGGTTTGCACTATACCAGATATTGCCCAAGCAGTGGGAGTTTTGAGCATATTTATGTCTAACCCTGGTAGATAGCATTGGAACTATGCGAAGAGGGTGTTTAAATATCTTGTAGGTACTCCTGATCATTGTTTGGTTTATTCTGGCACTGATAGTGCTGATAAATCTTTGGACATACAGGGTTTTGTTGATGCAGATTGGGTAGGTGACTTGGATAGTTGAAGGACCACTAGTGGCTATGTGTTTACTCTATTTGGAGGTGCAGTGAGTTGGATGAGTAAGAGACAGCCCACAGTTGCTTTGTCCACCACAGAAGCAGGGTATATGGCTGAAATTCATGTCTCTAAGGAGGCAGTTTGGTTGAGGAGACTGTGTACAGGTATTGGTTTTGATTGCAGGACTATTCGGATTGGTTGTGATAGCTAGAGTGCTATTTGTTTGGCTAAGAATCCCATGTATCATGCTCAAACTAAGCATGTTGATGTTCAATATCACTTTGTTCGAGAGTTGGTTGCAAGTGGTGAGATTGAGTTGAAGAAGATAGACAATCAGGAGAATGTTGCATATTCATTAACCAAGCCTATGAGCACAGAGAAGTTCATGTGGTACAGAGAGGCCATGGGCTTTGTTTCTAGTGCCTGATTATTTTTCATTTGATTTCCTATGGGTTGATTTACAATGTATAATGTCAAGTGGAAGAATGTTGGGATAAGGTGCCATTAACCTTGTAAATCCCAATATTGTATTTATTCCATTTATTATTTGTAATTTGTAATTACCCATAAGGGATGTACAATTTTCACTAGCAGTGGTAAAAATTATTTACTATCCACAGTAATTACAAAGTTACTGCACGGTAAGTCCCAGAGTTACCGACGGTAGTTGCAGGATGTCATTTACTATGGTAAATGGTAATTGGTCAAAGTGGGGTGCACATGTGGAGGAATAATCTATTTTTAGTGTTATGACGCATGTCATAGATGCTGTAAGAGGGTGT
Organism: Cunninghamia lanceolata; assembly: GCA_027924645.1. NCBI lineage: Eukaryota > Viridiplantae > Streptophyta > Pinopsida > Cupressales > Cupressaceae > Cunninghamia > Cunninghamia lanceolata. The sequence goes on from BSBN01000828.1 coordinate 7,029,364, forward strand.
AAGAGATTCTATGACAACTGCAAGTTGTCATAAAAATCTATGACACTAATAATAGCATATGACGCGTCATAAGATGCTATAAGTGGCTATTTTTGGCTCCAAGTCATTCAAGCTTGCATGGGAACATTTTTCCAAGTGTAGGATGCATGTATGATAGCATTTATGACCCTATAAGAGCCTATTCTTGGCTATGGACACCCAAGGTTGTATTGTTGACTCTTGAAAAGTGTTATGGGCTTGTAAGAAGTCATTTAATGTCTTGAGGTTCTGTAAATTCTATAAAAACCATAGCATAGTAGATGAGATGCATATAACAGTTTACAGGTACCTAGGTTCTATCGGAGTGAAGGTTGAAGGATAGTGGAAGTGAATGTATTTGTAATCTCCTTTTTGTGAAGATAATACAACTTGGCCTCTTTTCTTGGTGGAGTTTTTTTACCTGAAAGGATTTTCTCCACGTTAAACACTTGTGTTATGTGCTTCATTCTACTTTTGGTATATTTTTGTATTGTGGGTTTATGTTTTGTTACAATCTCCATTAATAACACACAGTTAAAGTTTGCTGAAATTTATCTCGAATCAGATTTCCATTGAAGTAGTGTTGCTTTCATTTCTAACATTGGGCAGTGAGCCCTAGGCAATGATTCCTTTGGCAGTGAGCCTCTTTTGTTATTCGATATTGTTACCGCATTATATTGCAATTTAACACTCAATGTAGTTTTTCCCTTTTTAGGGTTTTCCTTGTAAAAATCTGGTGTTCATGTGTGTATGGTGTTGATGTGTTTATGTTTTGATTTTTCTATTCATGTTTAATCTTCATGAGAGAATATGGAGTTAAATTAAGTGAATGTGAAAGTGATTGTGTTTAAAGAAGTTAAAGTTTTTGATACAACTGATTCACCCCCCTCTCAGGTTCTTGTGCCTTTCAACAATTGGTATCAAAGCGAGGTTCCTTGGAAGAAAGCCTACCGGCTTAAGGTAGATCTAGGATGGCACACAAGAAAGACATTCCTCAGTTTGATGGATCTGACTATGACTACTGGAAGGTACAAATGTAAAGTTATCTTATTTCTATTAGTTGTAATGTTTGGAAGATGGTCAAAGACAAATACACAGTACCTAAAGTGGTCCGTAGTTTGATGAAGAGATTAAATATTTTGAGACTAATCATAAAGCTAAAAATGCTCTATTAAATGGCCTATCTAACACTGAAATGGAAAAGTTGTGGATCTAGAAATTGCTCATGAGATTTGGGATAAATTGAAGAAAATCTATGAAGGTGATGAATCTGTCAAGAAGGATAAGTTGCAAAACTTGAAGACCACATATGAAACCACGTGAATGGCTAAAGATGAGTACATAACAAGTTACATACAGAAGATTGATGAAGTTGTCAGCAGCATCAGGGGTCTTGGTGGAAAATTAAAGGATGAGGATGCTGTCGATAAGATACCTAGAACTCTTCCCAACTCTTATAGTCACAAGGTATCTACCATTGAAGAATTGTTTGATATGGGAAAACTTTCAAAAGATCAATTGCTTGGTAAACTGACTACTTTTGAGATGAGAGAGTTTGGTACTACTGAAAGCCCTGTGAAAATTGAAACTACTTTCAAGGCAAAGGAAGAAAAGACTGCTAGATCAGATAAATATGCTATGGAATCAGATGAAAAAGATTTTGTAGAGCTTGAGGCAAAATTTGCAAGAAAAATAAAAAGAGGTAGTAGAGGAAAGTTCAAAGGTAAGTTATCTTTCAAATGTTTCAATTGTGGTAAAATTGGTCACTATGCTTCAAGATGTCCTGACAGAGCTTTGAAAATCAATGAAAGTAAAGGAAAGATGGTAAGAAAGAGTTACTATGTTAGAGATGATGATGGTGTAACTGATGATAAACCTAATTCTGATCATGGTAATAGTAGTGAGTGCTTGTTTATTGCACTTAGAGAAGAACTAGTTTATGCTAATCTTGCAAGCTGTGTGAAGGAAGGAAGTCAAGGATAATTGTTTGCATTTCATGCTAAAAGGAAGATGAATGGATCATTGATAATGGATTTTTAAATCATATGATAGGAGATAAGAGTAAGTTTGTTAAGTTTGAAAAATATGATTTTGGTGATGATGCAGTTGGTAAGATTTGTGGAAAAGGATCTATTACCTTTGATGGCAAGAATAATGCAGATGATGTTCTTTATGTCAAGTGCTTAAAACATAATCTTCTATGTGTTGGAAAAATGTGTGACAAAGGGTATAATCTTGTGTTCAAGGACGATGGGTGTGAGATAAGGAAAAGCTCTAGAACCTTAATTGCTGCTGGTAAGAAGACTCATGGTAATGTCTATCATTTGAAAGGTACTGGAAATTGTTGTTTGTTGGCTAAGATAGATGAAAGTTGGCTATGGCATAGGAGAATGTGTCACATTAACTTTAATAATCTGGTGAGAATAAGTGCTATTCAAGCTATAAGAGACCTACCTAAGATTGTGAAGCTTGCCAATGTTATATGCAAAGAATGTCAGTTTGGGAAGATGGCAAAGACTACTTTCAAGAGCAAAGAACAACCCTCTACCAGTTTGCTGGAGTTGGTGCATACAGACCTGTGTGGTCCTATTGATGATTGTTTTTACACATTCATAACAAAAGTTAAAATTCACAAAAATGAACCTAACTATCTTGAAAGATATGAAGAAATCAATGAAGATTACTTAATCCCAAGTTTTTGTATGGTCAGGTCTTGACCTTGTGGACAATTCAGTAGGTTAATGTGAAGCTATAATATGCACAGGGCCTTACATTATTTAAGGTGTTTTATGATTCACTGGACTCTAATTATGCAAAATATCACAAATATCAACATTTTCTTCATTCCTTTGCATAAATTTGTTACTGTATCACAAAGATTTATATGATTTAAATTAACACAAGCTTTTCTTTCCAAACATTATGAAAATTGTCTAATATCAACTCAGTTGTTCATGTTTCCTTTGAATATCAGACAATCTCCTTTAAATCTTTGTGTTTAAGCTAAATATTTCAAATGTTTGGGAAAAGTTAGAGAAATCTAAATTAAACTTCATTCTGCTACAGGATCTAAATGCTATGTTATTCATGTTGTAAGCAGTACAGCAAACTTGATTAAATCCATAGACTAAACCTTTAAATGTAAGCCCTGAGTATTTTCATGAACATACATTAAAGATTGCAAGCTTTTGGAGAGATAATATTTCAAATACAAAGAAGAGCCAGAAGACACTCTGAATATAGACACAGAATTCCTGATTCTTTTATATTCAAAACACACAGTCATATATGATTTACAATGTATGAATGACTCCTTGCTTCATTAATCAACTTACAGAAAACTTACAAAACGTCTTACAGATACAATAAGGAAGCTAGATGTTCCACACATTCCTTATTGTAGACACAGGTGACCTCCTTCTATTCTAAACTAAATGTTCTTCTATTCAAAATGCCAAGACAAATTACAACTTCTAGCTTTGTTCTAAAAAAAATCCCTGTGTAACTCATTACAGAGTAGAGGGGCTCAATATATAGATTTGATTATCCCCAATACGGTGACATAACCCTAGTCAATTAACAGTTTGTATCTTAAGTGCAGCATCAATCAGTGGAAAATAAATCCTGCCAAAATATCTCTGAGCAGCATACCCATACTAAGCATAAAAGATGCCCTTTGGAACCCTAACAATCATCAAAATGTCTTCTACTACTTGCATTTTGGAACCCTAACACCTCAAAATATCTTCTGTTGGAAGTCTTTACTCCTTTCACTTCCTCTGTGATCCACCACCACTCTGTGATGTCATCGCCATTAAAGCTCCACCTTTAATAAACCTGCAAACCTACCAACAGACATAAAAATGGATTATAAAAAATTCACGTCTCTTTCGCCAATTTATACCTCGTCAGAATGTTAGATGGGCATTAATTGCAGTAATTAATGCGCCAAAAACTCAGCCTTCTACTACAGTATTTGCATTTTTAAACTTCCCCTTTTTACCGTTAGTTTAACTATGCACACATCCCATTTTGTATGTTCTGTTTGTATGTCTCCTGCTTTGTATACCATGTTCTGTATATTTTCATCATCAGAGTAACTCACTCAATTAGGGTGATCCAAAAAACTCACTCCGATCGCACATATCTACCCGATGTAATCTTTATTGGCTTGTATATCTTCATCATTGGCGTAACTCACTTAGTTGAGGTGATCCAAAAAACTCACTCCAATCGCACATATCTACCTGATGTAATCTTTATCGGCTTGTATATCTTCATCATATGTGTAACTCACTCCGATCATACATATCTGCCCGATGTAATCTTTATCAGCTTGTATATCTTCATCATCAGCGTAACTCACTCCGTTAGGGCAATCCAAAAAACTCCCTCTGATCACACATATCTGCCAGATGTAATCTTTATTGGCTAAAGTACAAGTGACTTTGCCAAAAAGTACTTATCATCGAGAGGCATAAGATCGGTATGATCTAAAACTTTTTCTCCGTCAAGCTTACTTACACCGATGAGTGGTGAAGCCCACATTACTTTCCCCCTTTGTATCTCTTTCATCTCTGCGACATGCATAAAGTGCAATGTATATCGACCTTGTATGTTTTCCTTTCGCTCAAACATACAAACCTCGATATACATTTGGCGGACCTAATTGATTATTCATTTCACCTCTGAATTCCGTCGAGTCTGACTTGTATACATCGAAATGCATATTCTGATATACATTAGTCCTAATGCATCCATTATATTGGATTTAAATCTCTCTCGAGTTCTACCTTGTATGTATATCACAATGTATAACCCAAAACATACATACAAGGTGGAAACATACAACAATTACTCTTTACTTTATAAACATTTCAGTTCTACGACATGTATAACCCTTTGTATATCTCGTTGTATGTTTTGCTTTCTCTAAACATACAAACATAAAATACATTCAACGGACTCGACCAAATATACATTTAAACTCTGAGCTCTGTCAGGTCCACCTTGTATGTACCGAAATAAAACGTTAGCCAAATGCATATAGGTAAACAATGCATAAAAACCTGATGACTTCTTTTACAACTTATGCAATGACCCAATATACAAAGGACTTTGTATACGAGCGACTCGATATACAAAGGACTTTGCATATGCAACATACAAACCCTCACATTGTACATTTTACCAAAAACATACATATCTTGCAAAATACTGGGAATTTTCACATTGTTCAAAAAATAACCCTCACTCATTTTTGACAAGGAATCCACCCATATTCTGCTCTGGTACTTAATGTTATTTTTTCCTTATTTTTAACAAGGTTTGTAACCTTCACTCTCTTTTCCCCTTTTGCCACCCAACAGACCCACACACAAAAGCAAAAGCAAAGCCACAACAGGGGTCCTTATTTTGCTAAGGAGTAAAATGGGGCGTGTTGTGAGCATCACAACAACTAGGAACCAAACAAAACAATCAAATTAAAACCATTAAAGAAAATTAAATGAAATAAACTCATAACTTCCAACTATCTTTTTTGCAAATCATTATGCAACTTGAGACTTAATGTATTCAATAAGGTGTATGAATCTTCCCTTCAGTTTAAGTAGGTGCACTTGATAAAAAATCCTCATCTTGAAAATTAGTTGAACAAACTAGTGACTGATATTAGACTACATAGTTGATGTCATTCCCTCATAGCCAACCGGATAGAGCCTTGCTGTCAACAGGCGTCCATAGCCCCGACAAGGTTATCATTACAAATCTCCTAAGTAAAGCCCCACTGCCAGCAAGCGTCTATAGCCCTGGTAGAGTTACTTAGATGGCTTAATCTAGATTTTTAGTAAAATCCATTTTATTATATATATATATATATATTTTATATTTGATAGAGATTTCATAAGATATTACAGTTGTAACTTCATGATGCAAGGAATGATCACTTGCTAAAATTAAGCTGAGAATTGTAATGGTAGCAAGGGTGACCTCTGTTTTTTCACCTAATATCTACACTGGTATGTTCAACAAACCCAAGGATTTTAGGTGTGTCATTGTGAGAAACTTCCCTTGAATACTCAACCCACAGTTATTGAATATAAAATTTCACAAGTCAAACAACTTTTTACATTCATGACAGTCACAACAAGTTATGCATAAATTTCAAATAATTAACCTGAATGTTCTAAATTTCCTATTGTTTTCAGTGGTTGTTAGTCTACTCCTGCATACTCTAAATCAGAATAAAGACCCCAGCACACAGGAAAACAACAAAGCGAACAAAACGAACGGACTGTACAAATGACCAACATAACAAAGCAACAAACAAAACAAAACAAAAAAAACAACCAAAACTGTACATTATTTACATTATGATATAGAGAAACTAACTGCCTTCACCTGAAGCCTTAAAGTAATGTTTCAAGTGTTGGCCATTAACTGGTAATGGCACATCTTCCCCAGTCAAGGTCTTGAGCCTGAAAGTATTATCTCCAATTATTTCTGTGACTTGTAATGGACCTAACCGTAATTTGTCAAATTTTCCATGATTCCCTTTCTTTTCATGTGCTTTATCCCAGCACAGCACTAAGTCTGATATTCTAAATGTTTTGACTCTTGCTCTTTTATAAAACCATCTCTTGACTACTGCTTGATGTTTGGCAAATTTCTCAATGGCTTGTTCTCTTTTCTCATCTAATTGTAACATTTGTATTATTCTGGCCTCTCTATGACCATCAAAGCCTAAATATTCATTAGCAAACTTCTAGACTGGTATTCTTAAATTCACTAGAAGTATGGGATTAGTCCCATAAACTAAGCGATAAGGTGCATTATCTAAGGCTGACTTAACCTTAGTCCTATCTACCCATAGCGCATATTTCAACAAGGTGTTCCACTCTCTAGGATTCTTTTCAGTTAGCTTCTTCATTATATCCAATAAAATTTTGTTTGTAGACTCAGCTAACCTATTCCCCTGAGGATAATAATTTGAAGAAAACTTTAAAACTATCCCATACTCAAATGCCCATTTAGAAAATTTTAGAGAAGAAAAAGCAGGGCCATTATCACATACTAGCGAATATGGAGTTCCAAACCTAGTTATGATGTTTTCTTCAAGGAACTTGATAACTACCTCAGTAGTAGAGAACTTGCAACATGTAGCTTCAGTCCACCTTGTACAGTAGTCAGTTACTGCCAGTATAAACTTATGTCCTGCAGATGACGGAGGATTTATGACCCCAATGAAATCTAAGCCCCATTGTGCAAATGGTCTAGACTCAATCACTAGCTATAATGGATTAGCCTGATTCCTTCCTTTATTTTCTTTAGTTTGATAGGTGTGGCAACTTCTAATGTGACTCTCTGTATCCTTAAACATTGTAGGCCAATAGTACCCTGCTCTCAATATCTTATGCATTGTAGCTAAATGGGAACCATGAGTCGTTCCATACTTATCATGTAATTCTGACAACACCTTATCTGCTTCAACTCTGTTTAAACATCTTAAATATATTCCTTCATGGTTCTTCTTGAATAGAAGACCTCCTTGAACCATGTACTTCTGTGCTTTAATCTTTAAAGCTCTCCTCTGAGAAGATTTTATCCTACTTGGATATTTCCTTGATATCAGAAAAGTGTTCAAATCATCATACCACCCTGATGCATCATTAGTATTCAACACATAATACTGTTTCACCAAATTTGGATATATGTTTGCTATGGTCTACAGTAATGCTTGTCCTCTGACCAAATTCATTGGGATAATTTCCATATCAAACTCTTGCAATGTTGTAATCCATTTAGCTCTTTTTTCTCCAGGCTCATTCTGCATCAGCAACATCTTTACGACTGCGTTTGGTACTATGGCTTTAACCTAACTACGTAAGATATAATGTCTAAAATTTTTCACTGCTCTTACTAATGCAAATGCCTGTCTTTTTGTATCAAGATATTTTAGTTGTGCATCCTTCAGAGATGCACTCATGAAGGCTATGGGTTTTTCTTCATTATCTTCTCCCTTTTGTGTCAAAGCAGCTGCAACTGAATGTGAAGATGTAAAAGAATAAATGTAAAATGGCTTTGTATAATCTAAACTTGTCAACACAGGAGCATCAAAAATGGCCTCCTTAATATCTTCAAATGTAGCTTTAGCTATTGGTGTCCATTCTATCTTTGCATCCTTCTTCAGCATGGCATCCAATGGTTGCACAATTTCTGCAAACCCTGTAATAAACTTCCTGACAAAATTAATCTTGCCAAAAAATGACTTTAGTTCTTTCCTACTATTTGGTAATTGCAGTTTCTTTATTCCTTCTATTCTATTAGGATCAATAGATATCCCATTTTCAGAAATGACATGTCCTAATAATTTTCCTTGAGTTACGCAATGAACATTTCTTTGGGTTAAGGGAAATCTTGTACCTTTCACATCTTTTAAGTACTCTTCTCAGATCTTCAGCATGAGTGGATGCATCTTTAGAGTAAACAGTTAAATCATCCATATAAATAACAATGCACTTACCTGACAATCCACGGAATGCAATGTCCATGGCTCGCTGAAAAGTGGCACCTGCATTGATTAGACCAAAAGGCATTCTTCTGTATGCATAATTTCCCCATTTACAAGTAAAAGTGGTCTTTAATCTATCCTCTTTATCTATTAAGACCTGGTTATATCCTTAAAATCCATCTAGAAAAGACATCATCTTAGCCCCATTTACTGCTTGCAGTACTTCATCTATGGGAGGCAGGGGATAGTTATCTTTTTCAGATGCCTTATTCAAATTTCTAAAATCTACACATAACCTAATGTCTCCACTTTTTTTTCTCATAGGTACTAAATTAGCTACCTAGGCTGAATGTCTGACTGGGAAAATTATTCTGGCAGACAATAATTTTTTCACTTCTTCAAAGATCAAAGGCTCTAAAATGGCATTCACAGGCCTTTGTCTCTACCTAAATGGTTTAACGTCTGGTTTTAAGGGTATCACATGAGTTATGATGGACATATCATATGTCTTCAGATCTTCATACGTCCATGCTATGACATGTTTGTATTCTTTCAGAACATCCACAATTTCTTTTCTCAACTCTTTAGAGCAAGCCTTTCCAATAAGTACATTTTGTGGACTCTGCTCTATTCGAAGGTTACATGGATCATACTCACCTCCCTTAGTTTTGGGCAAATCTTTCTGTCTTACTACCCCATCAAAGTCAAAAATCTATTCTAACTCGATCACTCCCTTAGGTAAGAAATTGCTTTTCAGGTTGATTATGTCTTCTTCATCCCAAGACACATCAGGCCTTTCCTATTCATCAATAATTTGAGACTCAAATACCTCATTACAAGTTAGAAAATCTACAATTTGTTGATCCCCTTCAAATACCTGAAAATGAGTAACATTATCTGGTATGCTAGGAATATTTACTAGTTCAATAGCAAATCTTTTTAAACTTGACAATGTTAAGGGTTCTAACGAGCTAGCAGCAATTGCTAATGCATCTAGTCTATGGTTCAATTCTCTAGGGATATGTTCTATGTTGAAAGCATCAAATGAATCTATCAAATCCCACACCCTATGCCTGTAACAAACCATCTTTTTGTAGTTGCATGCATACAATTTGCTTACTTGCCTGACCACTAACTCAGAATCTAAAAATACCCTAATCATTTTTACCTTTTTCTTGATAGCCATTACAAGTCCATAAATTAAAGCTTCATATTCTGCAACGTTGTTAGTACAAGAAAATTGTAACCTATATGCTACCAAATATGACTTACCATGAGGATCTATAAGCTCCACACCTACACCTGCACCCTGTTTAGATATAGATCCGTTGCATTTCAGTGTCCACATGCCATCTTTATTCTTTTGACCCTTTACTTTGGCATGTTTTGCTTTTTCTATCACATGTGAGGTGCTATCTTGTTCATTCATGGGCAATTCATTTTGACCTACTTGCATAGTTATACTTTCATTTTGTAAATTAGAATGACAAATACCCTTGTCCTTTGTTTCTTCTTTTAAATCTAGGATCAACACATCTATGTTGTTTTGAAAGTATTTCTCTGGTTGATTAGGATCAACCCTTCCTTCTTGCATTCCTACTCCCTTTGTGCATTTTATATATTGTTATTCTATAATATCTTACACATTCCACAATTCTCTTCAGAATGTGGCTTATTATGGACTCTACACATATTTTTATATAATTTGCATTGAACTGGAATATTTTGTTTAATACACCTTTCCATTTCTTGTCTAATGGTCTGACCAAAATTGTTCATTGCATTGTTTTCTTCATTAGAAGAATTTCCATCAAACTCAATGAACAATATTGTTTCCTTACTGACATGTTTTTCTCTAAAATTTAACATCAGGATTTCTTCAATTTGTACTCCCTTTTCAGTGATTCTATAAATTCCAGGTTCAACAGAAGCATACAATATCTCATTAGTCCTAATGTATTCTGTAATCATGTGTTTCATTCTAGGTTCAGCTTCTATCCTGATCTGATTTGGAACACCTCTCTAAGGTAACCACATATGTGAAAAATCAGTGGCCATATATCCATTCAATGTTTTAGACCAGTCTCTACTCAACAAAATCCCATTATTCACAGGTATATCTACTATCTGAATGTCAATAAACTGAATTACCCTAGGATCTGAGGCTAATTACATTTGAATATGCACCAGTTCTCCTATCACATTAACTTCAGTTTTATCCAATTGTGTAACAACCTTAGCAAATTTGGTAGGAGTCAACCCTAAAGTTTTACATATTCCTAAAGGCATTACATTAGCCGACGCACCAGAATCTACCATGCAATTATGTATGTTCTTTCCACACATTCTAATGGTTAACAAGAAAGGAGGAGCATCCTTCTTATTTGCATACATTACCACATTAGTGTTGGAAGGCTACTCGATTTTCTTACTCTTTTCTTTGGTTTGTGAATCTCTACTAGGAATACTCACATCAGTAGAAACCTCACCAGTCACAGATGTATCCAAGGATTTTATGAAAGCATTTCTGACCCCTGGACTTTTCAATAATTCACACAAAGGTATACTGACCTTTATTTTCTTTATCTCTTCAGATAAATAACTCATCAACCTCATTGTTTCTACTATCTTTGTTTTAACTGTTTGGACTTTTTGTGCTACTGTTCCATTATTTGCATGATGATCAGCCTTCAGTATAGTAGGATTATTACTAGTGTTTTGATCTAGGGGAGTATTGAAATTGTTAGGAGGAGTGGAAGTAGTGAAATGACCTCCTGGCCTAGTGTTATTTCTCAAATTGTAGGTGTGTTTTTTGTTTGATTGCTGAAAAGTCTGTACCTCTTCTATTTCATATAACACTTCATTTTTAGTTTCAAAGGAAAACTAAAATGCATTTAGTACAAAGGCTGATTCAGGATATAGGTTTTCACAAAAATAAGGTTCATCCTCTAACAATTGATCCTCTTCTTCTCCAGTTGCAAAGGTAAAAGTCTCTAAGACTAAAGCAGTCTCATATCCTGAGGGCATTACTTCATTACCTTTGGGAATGAGAAACTCGAAAGTGGGAGCCTGTACATCTACATTGAAAATACTGGCTGCTAAATGGAATTGAGGACAATCTAGTTCAGCATGGGTACTGGTATTATGAAATCTGTACCAATTCTTCAATGTTGTATTAGCCATTTGAATTCCAGCTGTTTGTTTTGTATCTTGATTATCTAAATTCTCAAATGGAGAAACTAGAGTGCCATTATTTGGCCCTATGTTCCACGTCTTAGGTGGACTTGGCTGATTTTGATTTCTATTGTTATTACCCCAGGCCCTGCAATCTACCACAGGTCCTCTACTTTGCATCGGTTGTCCTGGATTATGACTTTGATTCTGACTATGGTTTGGGTTGTAGTTCTAACTATAGCTTTGGTTATGGTTTTGACTATATCCTTGGTTGTTTCTACCATAGAAATTTTCATTTCCCAATTGTGTCATTTTAGTAGTCAATCTTCTCAAGTGTGCAGTAATTTCTTTGATTTCTTCCCTTTCCTCTTGTGCTTTTGCCACAAATGTATCCCGAGGAGGTTGGAAGAAAGATTAACCATTATTCTGATTATTATTGGCAATGTTACCAGTATAAGGGGCTATGGCCTGGATTGGGGCAGGATTATACACAGGTGTGTATGTAGGAGCTGGATTCAATAATGGAGTATTATGGGTAGGGGCTCCATTCATGATTGTGTTTGACTTTGCATCCCAAGATTTCCTCCATTAGGAAATGGATTATAAGTTGTTTGCCTCATCTCCTAGTTTACTGAGGCTGCCTCCTTATAAGCTTTAGATATTATATCTATGTCATCCTTTCTTTTGACAAACATAGCAGTTAATGGATCTAAGGCAACATAATACATGGCTAACAATGTATCTGCATTCACTGTGTAAGGAGCTACTAACCTAGAATAAGCCTTTTGAAATCTATCATTAAAATGATTAATCATCTCTCCTTCACCTCTCCTAATTGTAGCCAATTTGTGATATAAGGTGGAAGGATCTATTGGTCCTCTAAATCTAGACAAAAATGTTTCTTCCATAAGTGCCCAAGAAGAAATATAACCATTGGGCAAGTTAACATACCAGTTAGAAGCCTGTTCACTGAAGGTGTAAGGAAACAACCTACACACAACATCCCCATATTCTAACCTGGCCCTAAAGCATGCCTCTTTGAATATTCTAATGTGATCTTCTAGATCCTGATGTAATTGATATTTAGGACATATCTTTTCAAGATTTTTTGTCATCTCATGATAATCAGTGAACTGTATGGGAGAGTTGACATTAAAATAAGCCATTGCAGGTACTTGTACTTGACCTGGACTTGTAGGAATACCTAGATTTCTTGGAGGATTAGGAGAGGATTAGGAGCCCTTGGAGAACTGGGACCAAGATTTAAAGATCTAAATGAAGAACTGTCAGGACTCACAATGTTATGGATACTAAAAGGTGATCCAAGAGGCGTTCCAGATGAACCTCCTGCGTGTGATATTCTAGGATTCCAAATCAAAGGACTCTTAAGTTTGCCTTTTATTAGGTAATTGTACAAATATATCTTCTGAACTGGATCTAGACCTAGTCACTCTGTTACTATTATGAGCCAGCTCTACTTAAAACAAACCCTAACTCCAATCAGGCCCTCTTTCTAGTGCCAAAAACTATTGATGATTGTTTTTACACATTCATAACAAAAGTTAAAATTCACAAAAATGAACCCAACTGTCTTGAAAGATATGAAGAGATCAATGAAGATTACTTAATCCCAAGTTTCTATATGGTCGGGTCTTAACCTTGTGGACAATTTAGTAGGTTAATGTGAAGCTATAATATGCAAGGGGCCTTACTTGATTTAAGGTGTTTTATGATTCACTGGACTCTAATTATGCAAAATATCACAAATATCAACATTTTCTTCATTCCTTTGCATAAATTTGTTACTATATCACAAAGCTTTATATGTTTTATATTAACACAAGCTTTTATTTCCAAATATTATGAAAACTGTCCAATATCAACTCAATTGTTCATGTTTCTTTTGAATATTGGACAATCTCCTTTAAATCTCTGCATTTAAGCTAAATATTTCAAATGTTTGGGAAAAGTTAGAGAAATCTAAATTAAACTTCATTTTGCTACAGGATCTAAATGCTCTGTTATTCACATTGTAAGCAATACATCAAACTTGATTAAATCCACAAACTAAACCTTTAAATGTAAGCCCTGAGTATTTTCACGATCATACATTAAAGATTGCAAGCTTTTGGAGAGATAATATTTCAAATACAAAGAAGAGCCAGAAGACACTCTGAATATAGATGTAGAATTCCAGATTCATTTATATTCAAAACACACAATCATATATGATTTACAATGTATGAATGACTCCTTGCTTCATTAATCAACTTACAGGAAACTTAAAAAATGTCTTACAGATACAGTAAGGAAGCTAGATGTTCTACGCATTCCTTATTGCAGACACAGGTGACCTCCTTCTATTTTAAACTAAATATTCTTCTATTCAAAATGCCAAGACAAATTACAACTTCCAGCTTTGTTCTAAAAAAATCCCTGTGTAACTCATTACAGAGTAGAGGGGCTCAATATATAGCTTTGATTATCCCCAATACGGCCATAGAGCCCTAGTCAATCAATGGTCTATATCTCAAGTGCAGCATCAATCGGTGGAAAACAAATCCCACCAAAATATCTCTAAGCAACATACCCATATTGAGCGTAAAAGATGCCCTTTGGAACCCTAACAATCATCAAAATGTCTTCTGCTACTTGCCCTTTGGAACCCTAACACCTCAAAATATCTTATGTTGGAAGTCTTTACTCCTTTTGCTTCCTTTGTGATCCACTGCCACTCTGTGATGTCATCGTCATTAAAGCTCCACCTTTAATATACTTGCAAACCTGCCAATAGACATAAAAATGGATTATAAAAAATTCACGTAGCTTTCACCAATTTATACCTCATCAGAATGTTAGATGGGCATTAATTGCAGTAATTAATGCGCTAAAAGCTCAGCCTCCTACTATAGTATTTGTGTTTTTAAACTTCCCCTTTTTACCATTAGTTTAACTGTGCATACATCCCATTTTGTATGTTCTGTTTGTATGTCTCCTGCTTTGTATACCACATTCTGTATATTTTCATCATCGGAGTAACTCACTCAGTCGGGGGGATCCAAAAAACTCACTCTGATTGCACATATCTGCCCGATGTAATCTTTATCGGCTTGTATATCTTCATCATCGACATAACTCACTCAGTTGGGGTGATCCAAAAAACTCACTCCGATTGCACATATCTGCCCAATGTAATCTTTATCAGCTTGTATATCTTCATCATCGGCGTAACTCACTCAGTCGGGGCGATCCAAAAAACTCACTCCGATCGCACATATCTGCCCGATGTAATCTTTATCGGCTTGTATATCTTCATCATCGGTGTAACTCACTCAGTCGGGGTGATCCAAAAAACTCCCTCCAATCGTACATATTTGCCCAATGTAATCTTTATCGTCTAGAGTACAAGTGACTCCTACCGAAAAGTATTTATCGCCAAGAGGCATAAGATCGGTATGATCTAAAAATTTTGCTCCGTCAAGCTTACTCATGCGATGAGTGGTGGAGCCCACATTACTTTCCCCCTTTGTATCTCTTTCAGCTCCGCGACATGCATAAAGTGCAATGTATATCAACCTTGTATGTTTTCCTTTCACTCAAACATACAAACCCCGATATACATCCAGCGGACCTAATTGATTATTCATTTCACCTCTGAATTCTGTCGGGTCTGACTTGTATACATTAAAATGCATCTTCTGATATACATTAGTCCTGATGCATCCATTATACCAGATTTAAATATCTCCCGAGTTACGCCTTGTATGTATACCGCAATGTATAACCCGAAACATACATACAAGGCGGAAACATACAACAATTACTCTTTACTTTATAAACATTTTGGTTCCATGACATGTATAACCCTTTGTATATCCCGTTGTATGTTTCACTTTTGCTAAACATACAAACATAAAATACATTCAACGGACTCGACCGAATATACATTTAAACTCTGAGCTCTGTCAGGTCCACCTTGTATGTACCAAAATAAAACGTTAGCCAAATGTATAAAAGTAAACAATGCATAAAAACTCGATGACTTCTTTTGCGACTTATGCAACAACCTGATATACAAAGGACTTTGTATACAAGCGACTCGATATACAAAGGACTTTGCATATGCAACATACAAACCCTCACATTGTACATTTTACCAAAAACATACATATCTTGCAAAATACTGGGAATTTTCACATAGTTCAAAAAGCAACCCTCACTCATTTTTGACAAGGAATCCACCCATATTCTGCTCTGGTACTTAATGTTATTTTTTCCTTATTTTCAACAAGGTTTGTAACCTTCACTCTCTTTTTCCCTTTTGCCACCCAACATACCCACACACAAAAGCAAAAGCAAAGCCACAACAGGGGTCCTTATTTTGCTAAGGAGTAAAATGGGACATGTTGTGAGCATCACAACAGGTCCTACAAGAACAAGAAGTATACAAGGTGAAAGGTATTTCATGCTTCTTATTGATGATTTTTCAAGAATGACTTGGGTTACTTTCCTTAGAGAAAAACTAGAAGCACTAGATAAGTTCAAGGCATTCAAAGCTATGGTTGAAAATGAGTTGGATTTGAGAATCAAGTGCTTAAGGTCTGATAGAGGTGGTGAGTTTACTTCAAGTGAGTTCAATTCTTTTTGTGAAGAACATGAAATAAAGAGACATTTGTCTGCCCCCTAGACTCCTCAACAAAATGGAGTGGTTGAAAGGAAGAATAAAACTATTCAAGAAGTTGCCAGAACAATGATCAAGGAATCAGACCTACTGGAAGTATATTGGAAAGCAACAATACACACTGCTATCTACATTCAGAACAAAGTGTGAATCAGAGCAGAAGAAACAAACACACCTTATGAGCTATGGTATGGTTGAACTCCTACTATCAAATACTTCAAGGTTTTTGGAAGAAAATGCTACATCATAAGAGATGAAGAATTAGGAAAGTTTGATGCTAGATGTGATGAAGGCATATTCCTTGGGTACTCTACTACGAGAAAGGCTTGCCAGTGCTATAACAAAAGACTGAGAAAGATCATTGAAAGTGCAAATGTGAAGATAGATGAAGATATTCAACCAGATGGATATGAGTCAAATGGATCTACTGATACAAAAAAGGTTGAAAAAGGCAAAGAAAAGGAAGTTCAGATTGAAGTGCAAGCTGCTCTAGAAGAAGAAGAAATTCAAACTGAAGCTTCGATAAGAATTTTTAAAATTCCTAGGTATGTGCAAAGAGATCATTCTGAAGATCAGATTATTGGTGACAAAAGGAAAGGTGTGATGACAAGAAACATGATTGAAAAAGAAAAAGTAAATCTCTATCTACTTTTAAAGGTGGAACCTAAAATAGTAAGTGAAGCATGCAATGATGAATGTTAGGTTAAGGAAATGAAAGAAGAATTAATGCAGATTGAGAAGAACAAGACTTGGGAACTTGTCCCTAGACCTACAAACAAGAATGTGATTGGAACAAAGTGCATTTTTCAAAACAAACTGAATGAAGTTGGAGAAGTTGTGAGAAACAAGGCAAGACTTGTGTGTAAATTCTACTCACAAGTGGAAGGAATTGACTATGAAGATACCTATGCTCCGGTGGGAAGAATGGAAGCTATTAGATTATTTTTGGCATTTTCAACACATAAAAATTTCAAGGTATATCAAATGGATGTGAAATCTACCTTCCTAAATGGTGATCTAGAAGAAGAGGTCTACATAGAGCAACTGGATGGGTTCCAGTTATCAGACAAACTAGACATGGTATGCAAGTTGAAGAAGGCTTTGTATGGATTGAAGCAAGCTCCCAGAGCTTGGTATGCAAGACTAGATAATTATATATTACAACAGGGTTTCAGTAAAGGGTGTGCAAATAGTAATTTGTATATCAAGGCAAGCAAAGATCAAATCTTGATTATTGACGTCGATGTGGATGATATCATATTTGGTGGAAATGAAGATATGTGCAAGAATTTTGCAAATGAAATGCAAAAGGAATTTGAAGGGTATTTTCAGATTGATAAAGGTATTTTCATTTCTCAATCAAAGTATGTCAAGGAATTGTTAAAGAAGTTTGGAATGGAGGACTGTAAACCGGTATGCACTCCTATGGTTATTAGCTGTAAACTAAGCAAGAATGATGAATCTCCTAAGGATGATCAAAGCAAGTATAGATCAATGATTAGAAGACTACTTTACCTGACTGCTACCAGACCATATATCATGCATGCAGTCTGTCTTGTGGCTAGATTTCAATCAGATCCTAGAGAATCACATATGATGGCAGTAAAGAGGATATTCAAGTATTTGAAGGGAACTCCTGATCATGGCGTGTGGTATCCTAAGAACAATGATTTTTCTTTAAGTGCCTATATAGATGTAGATTAGGCTAGATGTGTTGATGATAGGAAAAACACAAGTGGAGGTGCATTCTTCCTTGGAGATAGGGCAGTGTCTTGGCATAAAAAGAAACAAGAATCAGTCTCCTTGTCTACTGTAGAGGCAGAATATATTGTTGCAGTATCATGCTGCACTCAGGTGCTATGGATGAAACAGACCTTGAAGGATATCAAATTTGAGTATGATGAGCCAATTCCTATTCTTTTTGATAACACAAGTGCCATAAATATTTCAAAGAATCTAGTGATGCATTCAAAGACCAAGCACATTTCAATTAAGTATCACTTTTTGGAGAGAAAGTTGTAGAGAATGAGGTGAAGCTTGAGTATGTGCCTACAAAAGATCAAGTTGTACAAAAGATCAAGTTGCTGATATATTCACTAAGGCTCTTCCAAAAGACACATTTGAGTATCTCTAGGAAAAATTAGGGGTTATTGCCCCTCCTTCCTTGAACTAGATGCATAAGAAGATGCATCAGTCTACTATGATTCAAAGTACATTTCTCCTTTTGGACTGATGTTGGATGCTACCTCTCAGGGGGGCAGGTAGTGGTTTGAGATGATTATTGCATTCAGGGGGAGTAAAGAATGATTTCAGACTGATTAGAGAAGTGGTGTACAAGTATGTGCAGTAGAAGAGATGTGATGCCCTTTGCCATTGATGTCAAAGGGGGAAAGAAATCATGTGAAAAACTCAGGGGGAGAAAGAATTCAAATGTGTAAAAAAAAAGGGGGAGTTCTGATGTTGGAACATGTTTTTCACATCATATGTTGCCATTAATGACAAAGGGGGAGATTGTTGCAAGTATGTACTAACTGGTGTTGTCATTGATGCCAGGATGTTTGTGTTGTTATTGGTGACAACTGTATCTTTTGATATTGTTGTCTATTGATTGACTGAGCTATCATGTTAAGAACACTATCTGAGTTTGTGCTCCGCATTTCCTCTATATTGAAGACCGAAGTATGAGATTTGGATATGATTTAGAGAAGTGTTTGAAGATACTAAATCCAGAATTTGGTGGTCTAGATCGCTATGTAGAAAAAGTTCTACTCACCAGTTTGAAGACTGTGCCTGGCAATGTTTGTAGAGTGACAAGGAGATAGTATTTTGCTCTACATTTCTCCATAGGTTAGATTTTGGTCTTGCGGTTCTAAACTTAAGTTTATAAAGTCCTTATCTATCTCTACTCCAAAGGATTTGTGATTTGGTGCTCCAAAAAGCAAGTTATTGATTAGTAGAGTTTGACAGTAAATTTGCTGAGAAGTAGTCTATGATATGTCTTCAAGTGATATTTGTTATCTTCAAGTGAGATTTGTTGTGATTGGATTTGTCATCTCCCAAGTGATTCTATGTTGTTCGTGGATATCTCCAGAATGTATTGAAGGCATGTGCTTGATCCGCAAGCTATAATGAAGTTCTTGGAAGCATGTATCTAAGTGTTCTTGATATGTGCACTAGTTCTAGCAGACCTGGTCTATTACATTTGTTGCAGAGGTGATTCATGGATTGTGGAAGTGTGTTGTAGCATGGGAAGATGTATTTAGATATGAGCTAAGCCATGACGTGTTCCTCTTTCATTCATTTTCTCTACAAGTTTGTTTAGGTTGTCCTAATTTGATTTATGTATGTATGCCAACCTTGGAGATAGTTCCAATGGTTGTAGAATGTAATGCTGACCTTGATGTACATTCCAAGGTTGATGATTGGTATAAATGTAAGTAATGAATTCATGAGTGAGGGTAGATAGAGTGAAAATGTGAAGATAAAGTGTGAATTGTAAAAGCAGAGCAAAGCAAAGGAGATATATTGTGCTTCAATGGAACTGAACTCAGGCATGTTGTAGATGCTACTATATTAGTTCATGGTAGTGAGCCACCCCTTAGCAATGAGCCACCCTATGGCAGTGAGGCTTTCATTTGGGCAATGAGCCTCTTTTGTTATTCGGTATTGTTACTACATTATATTGTGAGCTAACACTCATCATGGTTTTCCCCTTTTTAGGGTTTTCCACATAAAAGTCTAGTGTTCATGTGTGTATGGTGTTGGTGTGTTTATGTTTTGATTCTACTATTTATGTTTAATCTTCATGACAGAATAAGGAGTTAAATTAAATGAATGTGAAAGGGATTGTGTTTAAAGAAGTTAAAGTTTTTGATACAACTGATTCACCCCCCCTCTTAGTTGTCTTGTGCCTTTCAACAACCTCTATGATAGTGAAAGAAAACTTATATACTTTCTCTTTTGGCCCTTTCCCACGGACCTACTATCTGCTATCTTACTTAAGACTTCAAAGCTTAAAGGAACTTCATCGTCGTGCCTCCAATATTCTCCTCTCTTGAATTCCTATTGTCTCCCTCATAAGAATGAATGCTTTTAGTAATATATCTGCCTTCACAAGGTGACAAAATAATTGATTTTAATGTTTATCCTCTTATGAGGATCTGCAACTACATGCCTATAATCAGGGAGTGTGGAGCTACAACTTGTCCCCACTCTTCCTTGTATTAAGGAGGAGTCGATGGGAATATCCCCCATCAAATGAATGTCTTCATTCTAGGCTCTCTTTACTTTTGAGTAGGTGATTTAAATTTTTTTACTTAAGACTTAGGTTTGAATCCAATAGGAATTAAGCAACTCTAGAGTCAAATACAGAGTCAACAATGCATTTTGAATGCTTTTATTATGCATTCAATAGGCACAATATCGGCCTGATATGCCGACCTCTAGATTCGACAAGGCAAACAAAGAAAAACACAACCTCATCATTTATTGATGTGGAAAAAAAATTAGTTGACATTGGTGACATCCATACACAAGAAGAAAGCAATCTTCATCGTAAAAATATGACTAATTATGCAACCAAAAACAAAAAGATTAAGACTTACTTTAAAATTGTTATAACTTCAAATGTGAGTGTGTGTGTGTTCCCTGATGGCACATTAATCACTTATTTTTCATGATATAATTCCCTCTCTCAAGTGATTTTCTCCATCCTCATTTGGAGGGGGAAACTCTATTCCTTCATACGTCTCATGTACACAACATGTAGTTAGTCCATTAATGTAATAATAATAACTTTTAAATAATCAATTTCATCACGTTTTCAATAACATGAAATAAACTTATTTTTCTAAGCTATTATAACTTCATAATCATCATATTTATTTCACTTCTAACTAACTTTTATTGAAATAATACATGATTTAAGTTTGTGTATAAAAATGGGGTGTAACATTGTTGAATGGCACAAGACAACTGAGAGAGGGGGTGAATCAGTTGTATTAAAACTTTAACTTCTTTAAACCACAAACAATTTTAGAACCACTTAACTTATTTCTTTATTCTATTATGAGTATTAAACATGAATAGCAGAATTAAAACATGAACACATTAACACCAAATACACATGAACACCAGATTTTTATGTGGAAAACCCTAAATAGGGAAAAACCACGGTGAGTGTTAGCTCACAATATAAATGTAGTAACAATACCAAATATAAAATGGTGGATCACTACCAAAGGGCTCACTACCTAAAAGGATGGCTCACTGCCAGGGGTGGCTCACTACCAGGAGTGGCTCACTGCCAAGGGTTGAACTGATTAAGTAGCATCTACACCATGCCTGAGTTTAGTTCCATTGAAGCGCAATAAAACTCCTTTTCTCTGCTTTGCTTTTACACTTTTCACTTATCTTCGCATCTTTACTCCATCACACCTCAAACACAAATTCATTACATGTATTTATACAATTCATCAACCTTGGAATGCACATCAAGGTCGGCATTACAATCATTAACCATTGGAATAATCTCCAAGGTCAGCATACATACATACATCAAATTATGACTAGACCTAAACAGACTTATGAACTAAATGAATAAAGGAGGAAAACTTCACACCTCAGCATGAACTCAATTACATATTCACACACTACCACACGCTTCTACAATTTAGGAAATTCATTTGCAAAGAATGTTAATCATTCAGGTTGGCCAGATAGGTGCAATCACCAAGAACACTTGAACACACGCTTCCAAGGTCTTCATTATAGCTTGTAGATAAAGCATATGCCTTCAATGCATTTAGGGGACATTTACGAACAGCATAGAATCATTTGGAAAGAAGAAAATCCAACCACAATAGATCTCAACTTATTTCACTTGAAGATGGATCACAGATTGTTCTCAACCAGACATTGTCAAACTTTGCTTTTTAGAAACTTGTTTTCCAGAGCTTCAAATCACATATCCTTTGGAATGAAGATGACTAAGGACCTTATAAGCTTAAGTCTAGAACCATAAATCCAAACTCCAATCTGCGGGGAAATGCAAAGCAAAACACTTTCTCCTTGTCACTCTACAAACCTTGCTAGGCACAATCTTCATATTGGTGAATAGAACTTTTTCTACACAATGATCTAGACCACCAAATTCTAGATTTAGTATCTTCAAACACTTCTCTAAATCATCCAAATCTCATACTTCGGTCTTCAACATACGTAATATGCGAAGTAAAATACTTAGACAATGTTCTTTAATCAATCAACGAACAACAATGCCAGAAGAAATAGTTGAAACAAATGACAACACAGATACGTTGACATCAATGACAACACCAATTGGCACATACTTGAAACAATCTCCCCCTTTGTCATTCATGGCAACATATGATGTGAAAAACATGTTCCACCATCACGATACAATTCTACTTTAGGACTCCCCCTTTCTTTGCATACTTCTGCACTCTTACTCCCCCTAAGCTTTTCACTTGATTTCTCTCCCCCTTTGACATCAATGGAAAAGGAATTCACATCTCTTCTACTGCACATACTTGCATAATACTACTCTGATTAGTTTGAAACCATTCTTTACACCCCCTGAATGTTACAATCTTCTCAAACCACTACCTGCTCCTCCTGAGAGGTAGCCTCCAACATCAATCCAAAAGAGAAAATGTACTTTGAAGAACATTGGACTTATACACCTCCTTATGCATCTAATTCAAGGAGGGAGGGGCAATAACCCCTAATTTCTCCTGGAGATACTCAAATGTGTCTTTTGGAAGAGCCTTAGTGAATATGTTAGAAACTTGATCTTTTGTAGGTACATACTCAAGTTTTACCTCATTCTCTGCAATTTTCTCCCTCAAGAAGTGATACTTGATTGAAACGTGCTTTGTTTTTGAGTGCATCACTAGATTCTTTGAAATGTGTATGTCATTTGTGTTATCACAAAGAATAGGAATTGGTCCATCAAACTCAACTTTGATATCCTTTAATGTCTGCTTCATCCAAAGCACCTGAGTGCAACATGATACTGCAACAATATATTCTACTTCTGCAGTAGACAAGGAAATCAATGAACTTGTTTCTTGCTATGACAAGACACTACTCTCTCTCCAAGGAAGAATACACCTCCACTTGTGCTTTTCCTGTCATCAGCACATCTAGTCCAATCTACATCTGTGTAGGCACTCAAGGCAAAATCATTGTTCTTAGGATACCACAATCCATGATTAGGAGTGCTCTTCAAGTACTTGAATATCCTTTTAACTACCATCACATGTGATTGTCTGGGATCTGATTGAAATCTAGCCACAAGATAGACTACATGCATAATATCTGGTTTGGTAGCAGTTATGCAAAATAGTCCTCTAATCATTGATCTGTACTTGCTTTGATCAACCTTGGGAGATTCATCATTCTTGCTCAGTTTACAACCAGTAACCATAGGAGTGCATACTTGTTTGGAGTCCTCCATTCCAAACTTATTCAACAATTCCCTAACATATTTTGATTGAGAAATGAAAATACCTTTGTCTGTTTCATTGATTTGCAATCAAAGGAAGAAATTCATCTCACCAAACATAGACATTTCAAACTCTTGTTGTATCTAATTTACAAAATTCTTGCACATCTCTTCATTTCCTCCAAATATGATATCATCTACATAAACTTCAATAATCAAGATTTGATCATTACTTACCTTGATATACAAATTGCTATTTGCAAACCCTTTACTAAAACCTTGTTGCAGCAAATACTTATCTAGTCTTAAATACCAAGCTCTAGGAGCTTGCTTCAATCCATACAAGGCCTTCTTCAATTTGCACACCATATCTGGCTTATCAAATAATTGGAACCCATCTAGTTGCTATATGTAGACATCTTCCTCTAGCTCACCATTCAGGAAAGCATATTCCACATCCATCTGATATACTATGAAGTCTTTGTGTGCTACAAATGCCAAAAATAGTCTAATAGCCTCCATTCTTGCCACCAGAGCATAGGTCTCTTCATAATCAATTCCTTCAACTTGGGAGTAGCCTTTACACACAAGTCTTGCCTTATTTCTTACAACTTCTCCAACTTCATTTAGTTTGTTCCAGAAAACCCATTTTGTTCCAATCACATTCTTGTTTGCTAGTCTGGGGACAAGTTCCCAAGTCTTGTTCTTCTCAATCTATTGTAGTTCTTCATTCATTTCCTTAACGCAATGCTCATCATTGCATGCTTCATTAACTATTTTAAATTCCACTTTTGATAGCAAACAGAGATTTACTTGTTCTTCTGCAATCCCATTTCTTGTCATCACACCTTTCCTTTTGCTCCAATAATTTGATCTTCAAAATGATCTCTTTGCACATACCTTGGATCTTTAGGAGTTCTTGCCAGAGCCTCAGCTTGAGTTTCTTCTTCTTCTTTCAGAGCTTGTTCTTCAGTCTAAACTTCCTTTTCTTTGCCTTTTCCAACCTTTTCTGTATTAACAAGTTCATCTGACTCATATCCATCTGGTTGGAGGTCTTCATCCACCTTCACACTTGTACTTTCAATGATCTTTCTTAGTCTTTTGTTATAGCACCAGTAAGCCTTACTCTTATTGGAGTATCCAAGGAATATGCCTTCATCACATTTGGCATCAAACTTCCCTAATTCTTCATCTCTTCTGATGTAGCATCTGCTTCCAAAAACTTTGAAGTATTTGATAGTGGGGGCTCTACCATACTATAGTTCATAAGGTGTCTTTGTTTCTTCTTCTCTAACTTGCACTCTATTCTGAATATAAATAACAGTATGTATTGCTTCTTTCTAGTACACTTCCAGTAGGTTTTCTTCCTTGATCATTACTTTGACAGCTTCTTGTACAGTTTTATTCTTCCTTTCAACCAATCCATTTTGTTGAGGAGTCCAGGGAGCAGACCAATGTCTTTTTATTCCATATTCTTCACAAAAAGCATTGAACTCATTTGAGGTGAACTCACCACCACTGTCAAACCTTAAGCATTTGATTCTTAAATCCAATTCATTTTCAACCATAGCTTTGAATGCCTTGAACTTATCTAAAGCTTCTGTCTTTTCTCTAAGAAAAGTAACCCAAGTCATTCTTGAAAAATCATCAATAAAGAGCATAAAATACCTTTCACCTTGCAGACTTCTTGTTCTTGTGGGACCACACAGGTCTGTATGCACCAACTCCAACAAACCGGTAGAGGATTGTTCTTTGCTTTTGAAAGTGGTCTTTGTCATCTTCTCAAACTGGCGTTCTTTGCATATCACATTGGCAGGCTTCACAATCTTAGGAAGATCTCTTACAACTTGAATAGTTCTCATTCTTACCAAATTATTAAAATTTGTGTGACACATTCTCCTATGCCATAGCCAACTTTCATTTGACTTAGCCAATAAACAACAATTTTCAGCACCTTTCAAGTGATAGAAATTACCATGTGTCTTCTTACCAATAGCAATTAAGGTTCCAAATCTATTTTGTATCTTACACCCATTGTGCTTGAACACAAGATTGTAACCTTTGTCACACATTTGTCCAACAATTAGTAGATTATGCTTCAGGCCCGACATAAAGAACATCATCTGTATTATGCTTGCCATCAAAAGTAATAGATCCTTTCCACAAATCTTACCAGCTGCATCATCACCAAACCTAACAAGTCCTCCATCATACTTTTCAAACTTAACAAACTTACTCTTGTCTCCTGTCATGTGGTTTGAGCATCTGTTGTCAATGATCCACTCATCTTCCTTTTCAACATGGAATGTAGACAACTTTCCTGCACTTTCTTCCTTCACACAACTTGCAAGATTAGCAGAAATAGGTTCTTCTCTAAGTGCAATAATTTAGCATTCACTACTATTTTCATCATCAGAATTAGATTCATCATCACTTACACCTTCATCATCTCTAACATAATAACTTTTTCTTACCATATTTCCTTTGCTTTCATTGATCTTGAAAGATCTGTCAGGACATCTTGAAGCATAATGACCAATTTTACCATAACTGAAGCATTTGAAAGGTAACTTAATTTCAAATTTTCCTTTACTTCCCCTCTTGATTCTACTTGCAAATTTGGCTTCTAGATCTACAAAGTCTTCATCATCTGATTACACAACATATTTCTCTGATTTAGCAGTCTTAGTTGCTTCCTTGGCCTTGAAAGTAGTTTATATTTTCGTAGGCCATCAATAGTACCAAACTCTCTTGTTTCAAAGGTAGTTAGTTTACCAAGTAACTGATCTTTTGTAAGTTTGCCCATTTCCAACAACTCTTCAATGGCAGATACCTTGTGACTATAAGATTTGGGTAGGTATCTTATCTGTAACATCCTCATCCTTTAATTCTCCACCAAGACCATTGATACTACTGACAACTTCATCAATCTTTTGTAAGTAAATTGTTATGTTCTCATCTTCACCCATTCACATGGTTTCATATGTGGTCTTCAAATTCTACAACTTGGCCTTCTTGACAGATGCATCACCTTCATAGATTTTATTTAATTTGTCCCAAATCTCATAAGCAGATTCCAGATTCACAACTTTTTCCATTTCAGTGTTAGACAGGGCATTTAATACAACATTTTTTGCTTTGTGATTATCCTCTAACATTTTAATCTCTTCTTTAGAATCCAAATCTTTAGGAACTATGTATTTATTCTTAATCACTACCCAAACATTATAACCAAGAGAAATGAGATAACTTTGCATTCGTATCTTCCAGTATGCATAATCAGTTCCATCAAACTAGGGAATGTCTTTCCTATGTGCCATCCTAGATCTACCTTAAGCTATTAGACTTTCTCCAAAGGAACCTACTCTGATATCAATTATTCAATGGCACAAGACAACTAAGAGTTGGGGGGGGGGGGTGAATCAGTTGTATAAAAACTTTAACTTCTTTAAACCACAAATAATTTCACAACCACTTAACTTATTTCCTTATTCTTTTATGAGTATTAAACATGAATAATAGAATCAAAACATGAACACATTAACACCACATACACATGAACACTAGATTTTTACATGGAAAACCCTAAATAGGGAAAAACCATGGTGATTATTAGCTCACAATATAAATGTAGTAATAATATCGAATATCAAATGGTATCTCACTACCCAAAAAGATGGCTCACTGCTGATAGTTGGCTCACTACCAGGGGTGGATCACTGCCAGGGGTGGCTCACTGCCAAGGGTTGAACTAATTATGTAGCATCTACACCATGTCTGAGTTCAGTTCTATTGAAGCATAATAAAACTCTTCTCTACTCTGCTTGTACACTTCACACTTATCTTCACATCTTTACCCCATCACACCTCAGACATGAATTCATTACATTTCTTTATACAATTCATCAACCTTGGAATGCACATCAAGGTGGCATTACAATCATCAACCATTGGAACAATCTCCAAGGTTGGCATACATACATACATCAAATTATGACTAGACCTAAACAGACTTGTGGACTAAATGAATAAAGGAGGAACACTTCACACCTTAGCATGGACTCAATTACATCTTCACATGCTACTACATGCTTCTACAATTTAGGAAATTCATCTACAAAGAATGTTAATCATCTAGGTCAGCCAAACAAGTGTAATCACCAAGAACACTTGAACACACACTTCCAAGGTCTTCATTACAGCTTGCGGATCAAGCATATGCCTTCAATGAATTCATAGGACATCTACGAACATTATAGAATCATTTGGAAACTAGAAAATCCAACCACAATAGATCTCAACTTATTTCACTTGAAGATGGATCACAGACTGTTCTCAATCAGACACTGTCAAACTTTGCTAATCAGAAACTTGTTTTCCAGAGCTTCAAATCACATATCCTTTGGAATGAAGATGACTAAGGACCTTATAAGCTTAAGTCTAGAACCGCAAAGACAAACTCTAATCTGCAGAGAAATGCGAAGCAAAACACTTTCTCCTTGTCACTCTGCAAACCTTACCAGGCATAGTCTTCATACTGGTGAATAGAACTTTTTCTGCATAGTGATCTGGACCACCAAATTATGGATTTAGCATCTTCAAACACTTCTCTAAATCATATCCAAAGCTCATACTCTAGTCTTCAACATAGGAAATATGCAGAGCAAAATACTCAGACAGTGTTCTTTAATCAATCAACAAACAACAATGCCAGAAGATATAGTTGACACAAATGACAACATAGATATGTTGACATCAATGACAACACCAATTGGCACATATTTGCAACAAACATATCTCCCCCCTTGAAGATCATCATCCTTAATGATTAAGTACTGATCAAAATAAAATTTAACACAAATAAGTTCTTTCAAGTTTCAAGCTTTCGTGAATAAATGAGGAAATTTCTAAGAAATTTGATTGTAATCCTCTCAAGTGGCACTGTCTTTGAAGTATTGGTCCCACTAGACCTTGCATTGAGTAAATTCTTTGCTACGCAAGTGGAGATTGCAAATTTCAAGCACTTTGAGAGGCTCGATCATGACCACTCTTGGATCCTATACCTGAAGAGCATTCCAATCAACGATGTGATTAAATCTAGATACATATTTCTTCAAATATGACACATGAAAAACATCATGCATACGAGCAAGAGTTGGAGGTAGAGCTATTATGTAAGACATCAGATTGATTGCTTCTAGGACTTCAAAGTGTCCCATGTATCTAGGTGCTAGTTTGGAAAACTTCCCAAACTTAAGGGATTTTATGAGGTTTCACTCTCAAGAGAACTTTTTCTCCTATTGAGAATACTCGTGGAGTACGTTGGGCATCAACATAGCTTTTCTTCCTATCATTCACTTCTGTTAATCTTTTCTCGATCAACTTAACTTGCTCTTCCATTTCAGTTAGCAATTTTGGTCGAAGGTGAACTCTATCTTCTAGCTTATCCTAGCTTATAGGAGTTTGACACTTTCTACCATATAATTCTTTGAAAGGATCCATTTTTATTTCTAAATGATATGAACTGTTATAGGCAAATTCAACAAGTGGAAGGTACTCTTCCCATTTATATTTCTGATCCATGCAGTACATCCTCAACAAGTCTTCCATTACTTGATTAACTCTCTTTATTTGTCCATTCATTTTTAGATGATAGGTTGAGCTTACGTTTAACTGAGTCCCAAGCATTGAGGATAATGTCTGCCAAAACCTTGAAGTCATCTGCACATCTCTATCTAAGATAATCTTTTCTAGAACCCCATGCAATCTAAAGACCTCTCGAATGAATTTCTTAGAAATTATATGTGCCCCATCGGTAAGATTTCTAGCTATAAAATGTACTACCTTGGTTAAATTATCTACCACTACTAGGATCACATCATGCTTGTATTGTGACATAGGCAATCCGTGAACAAAGTCCATATTGACTACCTACCATTTCTACTCAAGAATTTCACGGGCATACAAAAGTCCTTCTAGATGTCAGTGTTCAGCTTTAACTCGCTGACACTCTAAACATCCTACTACGAATCTTGTAGCATCATTTTTCATTCCCTTCCAAAAATATAGGGGTTTTACGTCTGCTAACAATTTTGTCACACCTGGGTAACTAGAATAAGGTGTAGAGTGCACTATGTTCCTCAAATCTTACTAATTTGGGACATAAATCTTGTTCTTATACCTCAAACGTCCATCAAACTCAAAACTAAATCCTTCGTATCTTGCATCCTAAGAATTTTCCTTTAGGGCTTTTAAGACTTGCTCATAATACTTGTCTCCTGGTGAGTTTTTCAATACTTGCTCTCTAAAATCAGAATGCACTGACAACATTGCCTCAATATGCCTTCTACAACTTAGGGCATTCGCTACTCAGTTTTATTTGCCCTTGATATAACCAATTTCAAAATCATAATCAAATATAAGCTCCAACCACCTTCTTTGTCAAGCATTAATGTTTTGAAGTAGGGATTTTGCATTATGTCTACTTCTCCACCAATTTGAGTATTCAAGCCCATAATAAGCTTCCTTATCCTAAATCTTCATCCTTTTGATATTGAGGTACATATTTCAACAATAACCTTTTAAATTTTTCCTAGTATTTAGTGACATTCATATCTCCTTGACACAGATTTTGAAAATCTGTTAATTTCTGATCAAAATAAAATTGGGGTAACCATCTTTTCTGGAAAATGGCCACAAACTGATCCCAAGTTAGACTTAAGGAACTGGACCCTGTTAGATCTAGGGCACACAACTAAGAGGGGGGGTGAATCAGTTGTGTAAAAACTTGCTGCTACTTCAAACACTTGAATCTACTTTGTTAGTTAACAGCATATCAATTAACCATTCATCAATGCATAAAGCAAGAACACTGGAGCAGATAAACATCAACACATTAGACACCAAGATTTTGACGTGGAAAACTCGGTTAAGGGAAAAACCACGGGGTGATTAACCCAAGGATTATTCTCTGTTAGAAGAATAAGAAAAATGGATGGCACATGCTAGTCAGGGCTCACTGCCTGAGCACACTGCTCACAAAGAGGCACACTGCCCACAAGAGACACACTATCTACAAGATCATAGGTATTACAAACTTGAACTGGAGAATGGCATCTTCACCATGTCTGGATCAGTTCCATTTAAGCCCAAGACACACTTGTTCTGCCTTTCGCTCTCTCGCTATGCCACACACATCCACTCCATGACACACTTTGAAATGAATTCACAAACCTTTATTTATATAAGGCATTGACTTAGGAACAATCATCTAAGTCGACAATCAACCATAAGAACATACGCAAGTCGGCAATCATCCACAAGAACATTCGCAAGATGAATAACCCATCCGGTCAGCCAACCTGAACAAAAGCATCTTCATCCGGAAGTATATCTCCAATTCTGGGCTCTAACACTAATGCGGACTGACAACACAACCTCAACATGATCCAAGAACCTTCACAAGCTTGCCTGAATGACCAGGTACATCCGCACTTCCTCTACTTACTAGAATCTCTTCTCTTCCTTATCCAAAACTTCAAGAACATAGTGTACCGCCACTGTCATACTGAAAAAGGTGCTTTCGGACCTCCAAACCATGAACAAATCAAGATGACACATCACAAGGACATCCCAAACACTCTGTCCAATCCACAGAATAGGACAATGCACTTCTGGATCTCATTGGACCCTTTTGTAGCACTTTGTCACTCCAGAGCATCTCCCGAAACCAGTTCTACTTGATCGATCACAACTTCTTCATATCTTCATGTGGACCTTTGAAATCTTAACTAGATCATCACAAGACTCATATCTACAAACCCTTTAATCCGTATCCTCTGAATCTCAACCTATTGAGTACTTTTGCCTTCTTCTCATCGCTATTCTTCACTGTTCTTAATTGAGACTGATTCCTCAATAACCTCAGCACACAGCTCATCCAATCCTTCTTATCAATGCAATATGAGTATGTTGGCATCAATGACAACACTGGTTAGCCTCATACTTGCAACAATCTCCCCCTTTGTCATTGATGGCAACATATGATATGAAAAACCATCAAGAGAAGAACTTCTCTTTTCTGTCACAGCTCCCCCTATCAGCAACAACTCTTCACATGTCTTCTCTTCCTTTACTGCTCCCCCTTTGATCATCAACCACTTGTTTTTCACATGTCTTCTCTCCCCCTTTGACATCAATGGCAAAGGGCTCATACTTGCAATTCTAACACATCAGAATCATACCAGTTGCTCTCCCTTAGTAGCAGCTCCCCATCATCAATCCGGATCACAAGATATGACTATGATATCCATCAGACTGATGCACATCAGTGCATCCTAGTTCATCACCGGAGGGGCCATGACCCCTAACTTCTCCCGGAGATACTCAAAAGAGTCCTTGGGAAGATGATGCAGAGGTTCAGGTAATGTTGTAGTAGGAGTTCACTCACTAAGCTTAGATCACTTATCTCAAGAGGTTAACAATGGTGTATGTGAAGAGAAAGCCTACACAAGGCTATTACAGAGTTTGACCAAGCCTAGGATCACTATCTAGTGTCCTCCTCTCAGGCTATCCTCTTCTCAATTTGGAGAGTCATTGCTCCATCCAAACTACTTGCACAATACACCATTCCAAGGACTCACAACCTGTTACCACACCTCTACCAATAGTAATCACACATACTTGTCATGACAATCATGAGACCTCAGGCATAAAGATCACTTCATGCATTCTATAGACAATAATAGTGGCAGCAATAAGACTGTTTTAGATAGTGTTTGAACTAAGGTTTAACCCTTCAAAACTTCAAAGGACCATTAATACTACAAGCATACTAGATAATAGATATGAAAGATCAACCATCAACTCACATGTTGGCCCACACTATGACTAAAGGGGTAGTGGACAGCAAAATAGCAGATGGCTGTCTTAGGACAGCGTTTGGAGAAAGTTGAAGTCTTAAAGAATTTGTTAAATAACCCCTCAAGGTTTCAAAAGAACTTCAATGCTTGATACATACTAACCATTTCAAGGTGAAAGAACTACTATTTACATACATGCAATCCACACTGTGTTTATGGAGGATAGTGGATAGCAATGACATACTGACTGTCCTATGACAGTACTGTGGTAACAACTTGTAACTTGTATCTATTATGAACCATCAATTGGTATGGTACTCCCTTATCAATAGGGTTCTCCTCATCATTCTCCCTTATACCTTCAATAGACAGGAACTACATTAAACTATTAACTAGATGATCAAACTTCTGTCCTAAATAGGACTGTGGACAGCAACTATCCTTGACTGTCACAAAAACAGTATTACAAAGAAATTTACCTCTTTAAGGTTTCTTCACACAATCTCAATTCAACATTCCTTCCACAGACCAGGAAGGATTACTACACACTCCAACACCCATGAAAACTTCACCATCTTTCCACAAAAGTACAGGGCCGTACTTTGGCAATATGGAATAATAATTAGATTGTCCCTCATGACAGCAAACTGTTCTTTCTAGAAATCATTCTAATTGAGGAATAGAGAAAGATATGTTTCAAACAAACACCTTGTCTGGACCAGGAGGATGTTGTGCAGACTTGCCTACCTTCTAATACACAGAGATCGACATCATTTGATCAAATCTTTGGCTATTTTCTAACATTTCTGCTGTCTTTTATCTTTCTTGACTAACTAGTCACTGTTTGACTAGATAGAGACATGCCAACCACTAGGAAAGAAGGAGAACAACTTATCAAACAACAAGAACATGCAAACTAATCTAAATTCCTCCATCTCCTCACAAGATGACTGTTCACCTTCAGAAGACAGAGGAACAAAACTCCATTTTACCTCAAAACCCTAGGTAAGGAGGGTTTGATCCAATATTCACAAACAGGAGAAGATCTAACACCTCCAAATGTTTCAAAAGCTCAAATCACCTGCAAATGGAAGCCACGACCCAGAACTAAAGCATTGAAAAAAAATTACTTCCCAAGCAGTCCGTACTTGGCCGTACCAAGACTGTTTTCACAACAAAAAATAGAAAAACATACTTTTTCTCTTTAAAAACTCCTTCTTGCTTTATTATTCTTGGCATGTTTTTAACAACTGATGTATATAGGAAGTTCTAAAAACTCTTCCTCTTCCCATTTGTCCATACAACTGCCTAGGAAGGTAGAAAATCAAATGGAAAAGGCAGTTTTAATAAAAACAAAAAGTTTCTAAAAGAGAAAAACCTATAAAATAGGTCTTTCAAACCTTCTAGTGGACTAGTCAAATAAAGTGGACTAAGTCCTTATTACAACACATAAAAAATGGCTTCTAAGCCCTTAGATAAAACTAAAAATTAACAAGGTCATCAAATATTATATTTGAAAAAGAAATGAAAATTGAAGCTCCTGCACCATACTCCCCCTGTGGGAAAAACTCAAGTCCCTTGAGTTGCCAATTGTTGAAGTGTCATGCCATGCTTCAGAATATCCGCTTCAGTCATCCAGGTGGCCTCTGAGTCAGGAAGATCCTTCCATTTCACTAAGTAGTCCTTATAGACACCTCTCCGAGTCTTCTTGATAACTTTGGAATCTAGAATGCACTCCAACTGTAAAGGTTTGCTTGGAGGCAAATCCTTGATCCAATCAACATCTTCAAGCACCACATCTGATCCACTTTCATCCAGCAATGGAGGTCTGAAGGGAAAAAGATCACAAACATTGAAAATAGGACAGATACCCAGGCCATCTGGTAGCTCAATCTCATAGGCATTTGGACCAAATTTGTGCACTATCTTGCAAGGTCCAATCTTCTTCATCAGGAGTTTAGTTGGCTGACCCTTTGGTAACCTTTCTTTCCTCAGCTATGCCATGACTAAGTCACCAACTTTGAATTGTACTTCTCTTTTCTTCAAATCTACCTTTTCTTTGTACTTTGTGACTAATTTTTCTAGTTGCAACTTGACTTGATCATGAACTATTTTCATGGAGGCAGCAAACTCTTCACTAAGTGCACTCCTTCTATCCCAACCTTGGAGATCCTTCAGTTCAAGTGGCCCTCTTGGATGAAAACCATAAACTATCTCAAAAGGACTTTTACCAGTGCTCCTATTCCTTGAATCATTGTAGGCATATTCAGCCTGACTAATAACCAAATCCCATGCCAAACCATGCTGCTTTGTAAGGCACCTTAGAAGGTTTCCAAGAGACCTGTTAACCACCTCAGTCTGACCATCAGTTTGTGGATGGTAGGCTGATGAAAAAGACAACTATGTGCCTAGCTTTTTCCACAAGGTCCTCCAGAAATGACCTACAAACTTAGAATCTCTGTCAGTTACAATGGACAATGGTAAACCATGCATCCTTACTACCTCTCTGAAAAACAGACCTGCAACATGAGATGCATCATTTGTGCATTTACATGGTACAAAATGAGCCATCTTGCTAAACCTATCAACAATGACAAACACACTATCCACCCCTCTGGCTATCCTGGGTAACCCAAGCACAAAGTCCATGCTGATACTTTCCCAAGGTCTGTTGGGAATGGGAAGGGGCTGGTATAGACCTGCATTTGAAGACACACCTTTGGCTCTTTGACAGATTGCATAGCTAGCTACATATTTTCTCACATCTGATTGCACTTTTGGCCAAAAATAGAACCTTGTGACTTGTTCTAGTGTCTTGTCCAAGCCAAAATGTCCTCCTAAAGAACCATTATGCTTCTCCTTGATGATGTTGTCTCGCATAGAGCACTTAGGGACACACAGCAAATTGCCTTTAAACAAGAGGCCTTCCTGCAAAACAAAATCTGCATACTCTCCATGGAATGTGTTAGCCAAGTTCACACAAACATCATAAGCCTCTTTGAAATCAGAATCTTCTTTATACAGCTCTTTTAAACAGTCAATACCCATGCTTTCTAACTGAATTTCCTGAACAAGAAGCAACCTCCTACTCAATGCATTAGCTACCTTATTAGAGACACCTCTTTTGTGCTTAATTGTGAAAGTATAAACTTGTAGCTGTTTCATCCATTTAACATGTCTATGGTACAATTTTTCTTGACTGTTAAGAAAGCTTAAAGCATGATTGTCAGTAAACACAATAAATTCTTTGGGCAGCAAATAATGTTGCCACTTCTTAAGAGCTTGCACCATAGCATAAAGTTCTAAGTCATAGGTAGAATACCTTTGCTTGGCTTCATTCAACTTTTCTGAAAAGAATGCCACTGGATGTCCTTCTTGGCTAACAACAGCACCAATAGCTTGCTGACTTGCATCACACTCAACAACAAATACCTTATCAAAATTAGGGAGTACTAAGGTAGGTAACTCAGCCACCTTTGTTTTCAACAACTCAAAACTATCATCAGCTTCCTTTGTCCACTGGAATCTACATTTGACTCCACCCTTGATGGTGTTGAGGATGGGAACACTAATGTGACTGAAACCTCTGATAAACTTCCTATAGAAAGTCGCCAATCCATGGAAACTTCTCACATCTCCCACTGCTTTTGGGGTAGGCCAACTGAGAATAGCCTCAACCTTCGAGGGATCCATCTTCAAACAGCCATTAGAAATGACAAATCCCAAGTATACAAGTTTAGTTTTCATGAACTCACATTTGTCTAAGTTGATCATCAACTTGTGCTCATGCAGCTTCTCCAACACCTGACCAACATGCTTCAAATGGTCTTCCCTTGTCCTGCTGAAGATTAGTATGTCATCAAGATAAACAATAACAAATTTACCAATGAATTCAACTAATACCTCATTCATCAGATGCATAAATGTACTTGGCGCATTGCTAAGACCAAATGGCATAACAAGCCATTCATAAAGACCTTCATTGGTCTTGAAAGCAGTCTTCCATTCATCTCCCTGTCTGATCTGGATTTGATGATATCCAGATTTCAAATCAATCTTTGAGTAATAGCATGATCCTCCCAGGGAATCCAAGAGATCTTCAATCCTTGGCATTGGAAATCTGTATCTTATGGTGATCTTGTTTATGGCCCTGGAATCTGTGCATAGCCTCCACTTTCCATCCTTCTTAGGAGCTAGTACACTTGGAACTGCACAGGGACTTAGACTCTTCCTAATCAGCCCTTTCTCCAGGAGATCTTGAATTTGCCTTGCCACCTCTTCATTTTGCTATGGAGTCAGCTTGTATGCAGCCTTGTTAGGCAATGTAGCACCAGGTATTAAGTCAATTTGATGACTAATATCCCTCATGGGTGGTAAGGAGTTGGGAACTTCCTCGACCACAAGGTCTTGATACTTGTCCAGAAGTTGCTGTACTTCCAATGGAATCTCCTTCTATTTTTGTTCTTGCTGATCTGATCCACTCTTGGGCTTCATGACCAAGGCATACCCCTGGCTGTCATTCTCCTTTAAGATATTTAGGAATTCATTTCCATTCACCAACATGACACTACTGTTATTTTCCTTTCCCTTGGGCTGCTCCAACAAAGGATCCATTTTGAATGGCCTTCCATTCTTGGTGATGACATAAGTGTTCTTCTCACCATCATGCTGAGCTTTCACATCATACTACCAGGGATGACCAAGAAGCAGGTGACATGCATCCATGGGAATGATTTCACATAGTACTTTGTCCTTGTAGTCACCAATTGCAAATTCAACCCAAGCTTGTTCCTCCACCATGAAACTTTGGTTCTTGTTCAACCAAGAGATCTTGTGAGGACTGATATGAGGCAGCCTCTTCAACTTGCACTTCTCAACCATCTTAGTGGATACCACATTCTTAGTAGACCCTGAATCCACTATGATTTTGTAGAGTTTCCCATAGGCTAACCCTTGGGTTCTGAAAAGATTCTTTCTTTGAGGAGGCTCTTGCTTCAATGGCATCTTCAACATAGACCTTTTTATCACCATACTTTCTCCATCTAGAACAGGTGCAGCACTTCCCATCGGTGGATTCACACTTTCACAGTGATCATCTTTCACCAATTGATTTCTCTTCCCACTGTCATGAGAACTGCTGGCTTTCCCTAGACATTTGTTCATTGTATGGCCAACTTGGTTGCAGCCATAACATCTTCCAGTGAAGACTCCTGGTCCTCTACCACCTCCACCATTTCTGCCTCTACCATTATGATTTCTACCATCCCTGAAACCTCCTCTATGCTCAGTTGCTGATTGTGTTTCTTGCTAGCTGTTATTTTCAGTTTTGTTGAACTGTCCACGGCCAAAATTGCCTCTACTTCTTTGATTTCTGCCACCTCTACCTCTAGCACTTTGATCACCCTTCCTTCTCAGCTTTTCCTCAGCTCTGGAGGCCAACAGGAAACATTCATCCACTGTCTTTGGTAACACCAAACTTATCTCATCTTGTAGATTGTATTTCAGTCCATTCAGGTACCTAGCCACCATCCCTTTTTCATCTTCATTATGATTTGCCCTCATACTAAGTCTATGAAATTCTTTTGTGTAGGTAGCCACATCCATGTCTTTTTGTCTCAAATTCTGGAATCTCCTTATGATTTGAATCTCATAGTCAGGTGGCATTAACTTGCTTCTGAGCATAGCCACCATTCTGCTCCATTTAGTGATGGGACTCTTCACAACCTTCTCCCTCTCACTCTGCATATAGTTCCACCATACCAGTGCAGAACCTCTTAGCCTTGTCTTAGCAAATTTGACCTTTTTGCTGTCATTGAACTCCTTGTAATCAAAGAAGTTGCACATAGCTTCTATCCAGTCGGTGAGAACATCTCCATCCAACTTGCCATGGAAGGTAGGCACCTCCATCTTGGGATCACCACTGTCTCCATGAGCACCCTTAAGTGCATTCAAGAAGGCTTTCTGATCTGTAGACATATCCTGCTCCTGAGGATCCTCTTCTGCCTCTGTTTCTTCATTTGTGTCTGAAGAACTTCCTTCTTCTTTGGTCTTGCCTTTAGACTTCTTCTCTTCCTGCAATTTTGCTTCTTGCAGTCTTGCTTCAACCATCTCTTCCACCAACTTCTTGATGGCATCTTGACTCATTGTCTTGGGAGGCATTGTACTAGCCTTTGTTTCAATTTCCTCTTCTAACGTACACTTTCTTCCAATCAGAATATTGGCTCTGATACCAATATGATGCAGAGGTTCAGGTAATGTTGTAGTAGGATTTCACTCACTGAGCTTAGATCACTTATCTCAAGAGGTTAACAATAGTGTATGTGAAGACAAAGCCTACACAAGGCTATTATAGAGTTTGACCAAGCCTAGGATCACTATCTAGTGTCCTCCTCTCAGGCTATCCTCTTCTCAATTTGGAGAGTCATTGCTCCATCC
Source organism: Cunninghamia lanceolata (assembly GCA_027924645.1). NCBI lineage: Eukaryota > Viridiplantae > Streptophyta > Pinopsida > Cupressales > Cupressaceae > Cunninghamia > Cunninghamia lanceolata. Next base: position 7,068,510 of record BSBN01000828.1, read on the forward strand.
AACCTACTTGCACAATACACCATTCCAAGGACTCACAACCTGTTACCACACCTCTACCAATAGTAATCACACATACTTGTCATGACAATCATGAGACCTTAGGCATAAAGATCACTTCATGCATTCTATAGACAATAATAGTGGCAGTAATAAGACTGTTTTAGATAGTGTTTGAACTAAGGTTTAACCCTTCAAAACTTCAAAGGACCATTAATACTACAAGCATACTAGAAAATAGATATGAAAGACCAACCATCAACTGACATGTTGGCCCACACTATGACTAAAGGGGTAGTGGACAGCAAAACAACAGATGGCTGTCTTAGGACAGCGTTTGGAGAAAGTTGAAGTCTTAAAGAATTTGTTAAATAACCCCTCAAGGTTTCAAAAGAACTTCAATGCTTGATACATACTGACCATTTCAAGGTGAAAGGACTACTATTTACATACATGCAATCCACACTGTGTTTATGGAGGATAGTGGACAGTAATGGCATACTGACTGTCCTATGACAGTACTGTGGTAACAACTTGTAACTTATATCTATTATGAACCATCAATTGGTATGGTACTCCCTTATCAATAGGGTTCTCCTCATCATTCTCCCTTATACCTTCAGTAGACAGGAACAACATTAAACTATTAACCAGATGATCAAACTTCTGTCCTAAATAGGACTGTGGACAGCAACTATCCTTGACTATCACAAAAACAGTGTTACAAAGAAATTTACCTCTTTAAGGTTTCTTCACACAATCTCAATTCAACATTCCTTCCACAGACCATGTAGGATTACTACACACTCCAACACCCATGAAAACTTCACTATCTTTCCACAAAAGTACAGGGCCGTACTTTGGCAATATGGAATAATAATTAGATTGTCCCTCATGACAGCAAACTGTTCTTTCTAGAAATCTTTCTAATTGAGGAATAGAGAAAGACATGTTTCAAACAAACACCTTGTTTGGACCAGGAGGATGTTGTGCAGACTTGCCTACCTTCTAATACACAAAGATCAACATCATTTGATCAAATCTTTGGTTGTTTTCTAACATTTCTGCTGTCTTTTATCTTTCTTGACTAACTAGTCACTGTTTGACTAGATAGAGACATGCCAACCACTAGGAAAGAAGGAGAACAACTTATCAAACAACAAGAACATGCAAACTAATCTAAATTCCTCCATCTCCTCACAAGATGACTGTTCACCTTCAGAAGACAGAGGAACAAAACTCCATTTTACCTCAAAACCCTAGGTAAGGAGGGTTTGATCCAATATTCACAAATAGGAGAAGATCTAACACCTCCAAATGTTTCAAAAGCTCAAATCACCTGCAAATGGAAGCCATGACCCAGAACTAAAGCATTGAAAAAAAATTACTTCCCAAGCAGTCCGTACTTGGCCGTACCAAGACTGTTTTCACAGCAAAAAATAGAAAAACATACTTTTTCTCTTAAAAAACTCCTTCTTGCTTTATTATTCTTGGCATGTTTTTAAAAACTGATGTATATAGGAAGTTCTAAAAACTCTTCCTCTTCCCATTTGTCCGTACAACTGCCTAGGAAGGTAGAAAATCAAATGGAAAAGGTAGTTTTAATAAAAACAAAAAGTTTCTAAAAGAGAAAAACCTATAAAATAGGTCTTTCAAACCTTCTAGTGGACTAGTCAAATAAAGTGGACTAAGTCCTTATTACAACACATAAAAAATGGCTTCTAAGCCCTTAGATAAAACCAAAAATTAACAAGGTCATCAAATATTATATTTGAAAAAGAAATGAAAATTGAAGCTCCTGCACCAGAAGAGGTTTAGTAAAAATATCTACAATCTGATCCTTGGAGGGTACATACTCCAATCTGACTTCATCCTTGTTCACTTGCTCTCTCATAAAGTGAAACTTGATAGATATGTGCTTGGTCTTAGAATGCAACACCGAATTCTTAGAAATATTTATTGCACTTGAATTATCATAGAAAATTGTGATAGGCTCCTCATATTCTACTTGAATGTCTCTTAGCATCTGCTTCATCCATAAGATCTGAGTGCAACTTCCTGCTGCTGCAATGTATTGCTTCAGTTGTAGACATAGATATTGCCTCTTGTTTCTTGCCTAGCCAAGAAACCAATCTTTTTCCCAAAAAGAATGCTCCTCCACCTGTACTCTTCCAATCATCCACATCTCCTGCCCAATCTACATCTGTATATGCATGAAGAGAAAAATTTTGATCTCTAGGATACCATAGACCATACTCAACTGTCCCCTTTAGATATCTAAAAATCCTCTTGATTGCCAGCCTGGAATCTTGCTAGAAGACTAACAGCCTGCATTATATCTGGTCTAGTCTGAGTGAGATACAATAATCCTCCAATCATTGATCTGTACTTGGTTTGATCTGTGTTAGGAGAGTCATCATCTTTGCTCAACTTACATCTGGTTGCCATAGGAGTGTTCATTGGCTTTGAATCTTCCATACCAAATTTCCTCAACAATTCTTTCACATATTTGGTCTAAGAGATAAAGATGACTTTCTTTGTCTGAGTAATTTGCAGACCCAAGAAGAAATTCATTTCACTAAGCATTGACATTTTAAACTCACTTCTCATTTGATTTGCAAAAGTTTTACACAAACTATCTTTTCCTCCAAAGATGATATCATCAACAAATACTTCAACAATCAAGATGTTTTCATTATCTATTTGGAAATAAAGATTACTATCAGCAGTACCTTTGTTGAAACCAATCTACACAAGATCCTTATCCAACCTTTCATACCACGCTCTTGGGGCTTGCTTCAATCCATACAGTGCTTTCTTCAACTTGTAGACCATATCATCATGATCAGACAATTGAAATCCATCTGGTTGTCCAATGTATACTTCTTCTTCCAAATCACCATTTAGGAAGGCAGACTTGACATCCATCTAATATACCTTGAAGTCTTTGAAGGCAGCAAATGCAAGAAATAGTCTGACTGCTTCAATTCTTGCTACCGGAGCAAAGGTTTCTTCAAAATCAATTCCTTCTATTTGAGAGTAGCCTTTGCAGACTAATCTGGCTTTGTTTCTGATTACTTCACCAACTTCATTTAGTTTGTTTCGGAAGACCCATTTGGTTCCAATCACATTCTTGTTTCTAGGTCTGGGAACAAGATCCCAAGTGTGATTTTTCTCAATTTGCATCAACTCTTCTTCCATTGCTTCGGTCCAGTTTTCATCATTGCAAGATTCATTAATTGTCTTAGGTTCAATCTTTGAAATTAGACAGTATTCATTTGAATCTTGAGCAATTCTCCTCCTTGTTTGTACCCCTTTGCTTTTGCCACCTATGATCTGATCTTCAGAATGGTTTAGAGTTACATACCTTAGAACTTTGGGAGTTTCTTGCACTACTGTTTCTTGATCAGGCTCATTCGGACAAACCTCTTCTTCCTGATTTACCGAATCAGTCTGAATCTGAATTTTAGAGGAGGATTGAGCTCCTTACACTAGAGAATCATTCTAATCATCTTCATCATATTCATAAAACCTTGAAGTCTTCTCAACTCCTTCATCAACCTTCACATTTGTACTTTCTATCATCTTTCTCAGTCTCTTATTGTAACACCGGTATGCTTTGCTTTGAGTGGAGTAACCCAAGAAAATTCCTTCATCACTTCTAGCATCAAACTTACCTAGATCTTCATCTCTTTTGATGTAACACTTGCTACCAAATACTCTAAAATATTTCACAGTGTGAGTTATACCAAGCCAAAGTTCATAAGGAGTCTTACCGGTATTGCTTCTGATTTGAACTCGATTGAGTATAGACTGCAGTACTGACAGCTTCTCTCTGAAACATCTGAGGAACATTTGCTTCCATCATCATGGTTCTGGAAGCTTCCTGAATGGTCTAGTTCTTTCTCTCAACTACACCATTCTATTGTGGAGTCCTAGGAGCAGACAACTATCTCTTTATGCCATGCTTCTCACAAAAGTCTATGAATTCACCAGATGTGAATTCACCACCTCTATCAGACCTCAGACATTTCAGCTTCAATCCGGTTTGATTCTCTACCATAGCTTTGAAGATTTTGAACTTCTCAAGGGCTTCTGATTTCTCTTTTAGAAAGGTAACCCACATCATCCAGGAATGATCATCAATCAGTAACATGAAATATCTATCACCTTGCATACTCTTGATTCTTGTCAGACCACATAGATTAGTATGGACTAATTCCAATAATCCGGTAGAGGACTGATCCTTGCTTTTGAAAGAGACTCTGCTCTATTTACCTAGCAGACATTCTTTGCATAAACTATTTGTAGGTTTCACCAATTTTGAAAGATTTCTTACAGCTTGAGTATTGCTTATCTTGATGATGTTATCAAAATTCACATGACACATCCTTCTATGCCATAACCAACTCTGATCAATTTGAACAAACAAACAACTTTTATTTGAGCCAACTAGGTGGAAGATATTACCTTTTGTTTGAGTACCAGATGTAATCTCAGTTCTGGAGCTTTCAAAGATCCTGCATCTTCCATTCTTGAACCGGAGATCATAGCCTTTGTCCACCAACTGACCAACACTGAGAAGATTGTGCTTCAATCCTTCAACATATAGTACATTACTGGTTTTGCTGTTTCCATCAAAAGAAATAGTTCCCCTACCTCTGATTCTACCAGCAGAATTATCACCAAACTTTACCATTCCTCCTTCATACCTTTCCAAATCTAAGAACTTGTTCTTGTCACCTCTCATATGGTGAGAGCATCCACTGTCAATAACCCAATCATCCTTTTCTTCAACTTGGGCAGCCAAAGCTCTTTCTACAACCTTATGATTGACAGATTTAGAGGATATTGAATCTTCTTCCTTGATGGCAATAAACACCCATTCATTTCCAAATTTGTTTCCTATTTCTGATTCATCATCCGTTACTCCTTCATTATCATCTTCTTCATGAACATCATAACAGTTCTTTTGGAACCTTTGTCTGATAACATTTGACCTTGCAGATCTTTTTGGACATCTTGAAGCAAAATGACCAATCTTATTGTAGTTGAAGCACTTAAAGGGTAATTTTCCTTCATACTTACCAGATCCTCTTGGCAGTCTTTTTGCATTGAGGGCTTCAAGTTGAGTTGTTTCTGCTTCTTCCTCTTCCATGTCTTTCCTTGCTTGATCATACCATGATAGCTTCCTTGAAGAGTTCTCTCCCAGATCAAATCTTTGTTTGCCTTTCACATAGGCACTGGCTTTGAATGCAGATTCTGTCTTGGGGTGATCATCTCCAAACTCGGTCATTTCAAATGCAACCAGTTTGCCAGCCAATTGCTCTCTTGTGACAGTTGTATGGGCTCTAAATTCATCAATGGCAGCAACCTTGATTTTGTAGGCAGCAGGAAGGGATCTGAGGATTTTGCAGACAATCTCATTTTCATCGAGAACACCACCAGCATTCCTGATTCCACACACCAGCTAATTTACTCTTGGCATAAAGGTAGTGATATTTTCATCATCTCTCATCTTCAATCTTTCAAATTTTCCTTTCAGACTTTACAACCTTGCACTCTTAACAAACTCATCTCCTTCATGCAAAAGTTCCAGTTTAACCCAAATCTCATATGCAGTTGGTAGGTCAATGACATTTGAGAGTTCTGAGTCATTCAGTGCGCTTAGAAGAGCTTCTTTGGTCCGTAGATTGTTTTCAGCATCTATGATTTCATTTAGAGTTGTCGGACCACCCTGTGGAGGTACATATGCTTTTGTGATCATGGACAAGTATGCTTTTCCCATACACTCCAAGTGACGTTTCATGCGACCTTTCTAGAGCGAGAAGTTGGTTCCATCAAACTTCAGACTATCCTTCTTGTATGACGACATCCTGGATCTCCTCAAGCGGTTAAGCTCCTTTTAGAGGAACTTGGCTCTGATACCAATTGTTAGATCTAGGGCACACAACTGAGAGGGGGGGTGAATCAGTTGTGTAAAAACTTGCTGCTACTTCAAACACGTGAATCTACTTTGTTAGTTAACAGCATATCAATTAACCATTCATCAAAGCATAAAGCAAGAACACCAGAGTAGATAAACATCAACACATTAGACACCAAGATTTTGACATGGAAAACCCGGTTAAGGAAAAAACCACGGGGTGATTAACCCAAGGATTATTCTTTGTTAGAAGAATAAGAAAAATAGATGGCACATGCCAGTCAGGGCTCACTACCTGAGCACACTACTCACAAAGAGGCACACTACCTACAAGAGACACACTGTCTACAAGATCATAGGTATTACAAACTTGAACTGGAGAATGACATCTTCACCATGTCTGGATCAGTTCCATTTAAGCCCGAGACACACCTGTTCTACCTTTCGCTCTCTCACTATGCCACACACATCTGCTCCATGACACACTTTGAAATGAATTCACAAACCTTTATTTATACAAGGCATCAACTTAGGAATAATTATCTAAGTCAGCAATCAACCATAAGAACATACACAAGTCGGCAATCATCCACAAGAACATTCGCAAGATGAATAACCCATCTGGTCGGCCAACCTGAACAAGAACATCTTCATCTGGAAGTATATCTCCAATTCTGGGCTCTAACACTAATGTAGACTGACAACACAACTTCAACATGATCCAAGAACCTTCACAAGCTTGCCTGAATGAACAGGTACATCCGCACTTCCTCTACTTACTAGAATTTCTTCTCTTCCTTATTTGGAACTTCAAGAACATAGTCTACCGCCACTGTCATACTGAAAAAGGTGCTTCCGAACCTCCAAACCATGAACAAATCGAGATGACACATCACAAGGACATCCCAAACACTCTGTCCAATCCACAGAATAGGACAATGCACTTCTGGATCTCACCGGACCCTTTTTTAGCACTCTATCACTCCGGAGCATCTCCCAGAACTGGTTCTACTTGATCAATCACAACTTCTTCATATCTTCATGCGGACCTTTGAAATCTTAACTGGATCATCGCAAGACTCATATCTACAAACCCTTTAATCTGCATCCTCTGAATCTCAACCTATTGAGTACTTTCGCCTTCTTCTCATCACTATTCTTCACTGTTCCTAATTGAGACTGATTTCCTCAATAACCTTAGCACACAACTCATCCAATCCTTCTTATCAATGCAATATGAGTATGTTGACATCAATGACAACACTGGTTAGCCTCATACTTGCAACAGACTCTAATTCTATTTTCTTATTCATCCACCATGTGGATTCTTCTCCTGCTAACTAGTAGGCTCACCATCCAGCCTTAGTGATCTCAAAGTAATTCCTTATCTTAAAATATTTTTCCATCTCTGTCAGCCAAGCCTCGACTGAGTCTCCACTCATAGTTCCATTGAACTTAGGGGGAGTAATCTTCTTCATGTCTCTAGCTAAATCATTGGTGAGACGAGTTTTTACCTCAATGTGAACTAGAGAGTCTTGTTTACTTACTCTTGGTTCACTCTAAAAACTATGTTCTTCCCCCTTTCAAAGTGATGTTCATAATTTTTTTCTCCCCCTCTCACTTCCTATTCTAGGGTTTCCAATCTCTCTTTTGTTTTATTTAAAATAAACAAGATTTGGTCTAATTTTTCCATTGGGTTGTGTAGACACCCAAAAATATCCATCTCTCACAACATTACATCATTTAGACATCTTGTAGCATGTTTTTCCCTAAGCATCCATGTCATCACCTAATTAGTTAAATAAATCTTATTTATTTGACTAATTTCATTTATTCCCTTTCAATCTCATAATCCCTTCTTCTATAATTAAATAAATTTTTATTTAATTATTCATGTCCATTTATCTCCTCTAATTAAATAATTATTTTTAATTGTTTAATTAGTCATTGATCCATTTGCCTATAATCAATTAAATAAATTAAATATTTATTTAATTAATAAAATCCTAAAAATATCTTCTTGCTTTCTTTCCAAATCTGCAACTTATGTGTATTTAATTAATTTATTTAATTAGATAATTCATCAATTATCCTCCCATCCTTTTCGAAGATTTATTTCCTTTTTGAGGATCTAAAACTAAAAGCTAATCTTTCTATCTTTTTTATCTTATCTTATCTTGTTTTATTTTCTCTTTTATCAAAAATCAAATCTTTATCAAATCTTCTTCACTTCATCCTTGAAAATCTATAAATATGGCCTCTCATAAGCCATTTTATAATACACTAAGTTTGATATCCTTACTCTGCCAAAATATTCTTCCATCATCTATCTACCTTCTACCAATCTTCTCCATCTCAACATTATGCTGTGTATCTGAGCAATCAACATCAACACAATCTTCATCGATCAAATCAGTTGCATCAATCTTTCAAAGCATCTGAAGCATTCAAAAAATTTTGGGTAAAAGCTAATTGCATGTTTTATTTTATCTTTCACATTTATCCAAATTTCTCATTTACATTCCGGCACGCCCGGTGGGACTCACTTCTCCTAATCAAATCTTATGTTTTTTGCAATTTTTTGTAGTAAAAATTTGTATCTTTTCTAACCCTTGTTTGGCAATTTTTGCAAGTGATTGTTACAGGTGACCTCTTGGGCTAAAACAAACATCACGATTGCATCTAGAAGGGCCAAGAGGTGAAGAAAAACATATAATTTGCCCCTTTTTGGTGAAGGTAAAATTTGAGCCAATGTTTGTAGGGTGATGAACAATGTTTCTGGCAGTGAACAGTGTTGTTCGGTGATGAACAGTGTTTTCGGCAGTGAACAATGCTTTCTAGCAATGAATAGTACTTTTGGTGATGAATAGTGTTTCCACCTATGAACAGTGCTTCCGGCGATGAACAATGTTTCCAACAGTGAACAATGTTTCCGGCGGTGAACAGTGTTTTCGGTTGTGAATAGTGTTTCCGGCAATGAACAGTACTTCCGACTGTGAATAGTGTTTTTAGGCCGTAAATAGTGTTTTTCAAGCTTAAAATAGTTTTCTTTTTTAAAACTGCCATAACTTTTGCATATCATGTCAGATTTTTGCATTTTTATAGGCATTGGAAAGCTGACAGGACAAAATTCATAGTGGTGAAGAAATTATCAAGTGAATGTGTCATTTTATAGGCTTTTTTATCAGTCAAACTTCAGCTTCTATTTCAAACTTCAATCGAGCATAACTTGAGCTAAGCTTATCCAATTTCAATGAATTTTTTTTGAAATTGCTTAGAATCATTTGAACTTTCTATCTATGCAGTCTATTTTTCTGTATCAGGTCATTTAACATAGATTTTTAATAGATCATATCTTTTTGACCTAATCCACCGTTGGCTTGCAAGTTGGTGTTTCTTCCTGTCTTGGTGACGTTCAAGGGAATCTAAGGAGCTGGAATAGTAGGGGCATCAGCATACATCGCAGATTAAGGAAGAAAATGAATTAGGTGCAATCAATGCATCTTTCATCTCTAAACATTTCTTGCCTTTACACTTCAACTTGGATTTAAAAATCAATCTTGTTTGCTATCACATCATTGAAATTGGGCTAAAACGAACAACTATCTTCTTATACACTTGGATTTGGATCTAAAAAGAACCACTGCTTTTATCTGTCTTCTTATCACACATTTCATTTCTGAGGGTTAATTAACAACTATGATAAGTCAAACCCTATCGAGGAGGCCTGCTAGGGGATTTCATCACCCCTAGGGATGAACTCAACCACGTGTTCTGGTGGGGTGTATCAAAGGGGGGAGAGTGAAAGCTGTACCTCAATCTAGCTACGCAGTCATTGGGACAACCTTGTGGCCCCAGGTGATTCCGGACACAAGTTGAAGTGGTATTCGCTTACACTTATGTCACATCCCTTCAACAGGCTAGTGTTCACAGATTTGGGCCCCTCGTACCTTGTGTATATCAGGGACACCCTTACTTAACCCTTGTGCAACCTAGCTTAAGACTTATTGGCCATTCCCTACCTGATTAATCATTAGGGCTTGTTGTTGTGTTTGCAAGTGTTTGCTTAATCATAACATCTAATCTTGCAAGGAAATTTGAACATTGTGCTTGGCATGTGTGTTTATGCATTTACATTATGTTTGATATTCCCAAGTCAAACTACCAATCTTTCATTATCATCTAAGCAATCACATCCTAAGCAAACCCTAATTCATCCTAATCATCAATCCAAGTTATCCCACCTTGTTATCCCATCATCATCCTTATCATTATCCTAATCCATCCAAGTCACCTAACCCAATCATCCACACCATTATCAAAACCCAAAATCCAAATCAGCCCAATCAAAAATCAAGACCTTATTTTATCATTATCAACATTTATCCAAACTTGCTTGAGATCATTAGTCTATCTGAAGTAAGTCATCCAATCAAATCAAACCAATCAACTCTATTACTTAAGTGTCATTAGTCTACCTTGAGTATAGAAAATCATCCAATCAACTCTATTTCTTAAGTGTCACTAGTCTACCTTAATTATAGAGAATCATCCACTCTTTGAAGCAACACAAATCATCCTAAGGTATTGGAATTTGATCTCCAACATCGTAACCACTCCACATCCTCATATCCTACTCTACCACTTGTAAACATGGACATGACATTTCTAAACAAGACCTATGAGAATGATCCTTATGGCACCAAAAGAATGCTTGATCAAATTAAGTAGTTATATAGAAAGGAGGAAGACCCTGTGCCACCACAACATCAACAATTCCAACATCAAACCCAATCATCGTATCAACAACCTCCATATCAATCCTATGTGTCACCTATATCATTATATCAACCTAATCCATCCACATGTCATGCTACCCCTTTATCAATCTATCACATCCCTTATCCATATTAACCCACATCACAACACCCCCCAACCCTATCAACCTTAATCCATCATCGTATGTATCTCCCAATCCATCAAACCCTATCACCCATTCACCATCTAATCCATCATCTAATCTACCATCAAACCTCCCAAATTTTAAGCCAAGAGCACCCAATGAATCCTTGAGGGATTTTCTCTGAAGAAAAAGAGAAGCTATGGAGTCCACCCAATCCCCCACCCCTCCAACACCACCATCTAATCCAACACCTATCCTTGAACCCATCCAAGAACCATCACTCCCTAATCCCATCACCCACCTATCTTAGCACCTAGAAACGAGCCATCGAATGTCATGCCTAGCCCTTTAGGCCCATCATGTGATCCACAAGCCATTGAGCCAATTGTAGAGCCTCTTATCACGAGCCCAAGTCAAACCTCATAATACTCTCTTATGGATGAATAACAAATCAAACTCATCCAAGAGCCTCCCACATTCACTTCCATGAAACCACAAGAGTTATATCAAGAGTATGATCCTAAGCATATGAAAACATTAGTACCTAATTTGAGTCAAGATCAAATCCCTTACATTCCACCCATGCAACCCATCCATAACATTTATCTTTTCCATGATCAAGATGATATTACCTATGAAGAAGCCATCTATGAACACCTTGATCTTATCCATAATCCCATACCCATCCATGAGAAAGATACCCAAATTGCTCCAATCTATCATCCATCTAGCCCCATCCATGATCTACAAACATCCATTCCCCTTGATGAGACAAAGGCCTCCCAAGAAAGCATAGAAGATCTTACCACCTTCATCCATGAGTGTTCCTCCTTAGAACACAAACAACCATTATCCTCTATCTCACCTTCTCCATCTAATAAGGAACTCGTGTCTAGTGTTCCACCTATACCTAGTCCCATTGTCCATTGCATGCTTCAAAACATGAACTACCAAGGTAAAGGCTTGGACCTTCATCAACAAGGTATTTTGGAGCCTATCCATGTCAAGGTCCATCCATGCTCATTTGACCTTGGATACACACCCCAGGGTAAACAATCCAAAGATGTTGGTACTTCCTCCATACCTCCTAAGTCCACTTCCTATCACAAATCCTATCATACACCCAAGACATATGTTGCCATTCCACCTCCCTCATCTTATAAATGTCAAAAGCATGTGACTGTACACCTCCCACCATCCACTTTGCCTCCGCTTCTTCAAACTCCTAATATTCCTCCATCGAATTTAACTCCACTACTTCCAACACCTTATCCATTCATCCATAAATCTTCTAAAAATCCCAATCATGACCAACAAATGCACATATTGTCCAAATATGAAGCTTTCTCTCCTTCCACTCATTCCACCATGTCTAAGGGATTCAAAAGCAAAAATTTGGATGCCTCTACCTATAAAGAAAAAAATCCTAAGGGTCCTCATGCCTTAGGACACAAAAGCAAAGAATCAGAGAAAAATCCATCTTAAAAGTTGCATACACCCACACACTTCAAAGCAAAAATGAAAAAGGTGTGGATCCCCAAGCAACAAGTAATTTCCTCAAAAGCTACACAAAAGCTGCTTATATCCAAGCCCATACCTCCACAAGCAAAGTCAAAAACTAAAATGGTACATGTCCCTAAGCAAAAAGCCATCAAGTCAAATGAGGCATCCACCTCTCAAAAATCCCAACCATCCACTTTCTCCTCTTCCATCCATTCCATTCAAACATATCCAATCCCTTCATCCCACAAGTCAAACAAAAATCATAAAAATACTAAGTCTGTGTGGGTTCCTAAAACACTTCATCACCCATCTCCTAAACAAACATCTCCATTGCTTCCTACACCACCTCCTCATCAAAAGCTTCAATGTTTAGCATGGTGTTGGGACCTAAAATTTCATACCAATTTTTTCAAGAAATTTTGGGTTCCCATATGAAAAAATCAATTTCAACACTCATAGATACACCTGAAAATATGTCTAAGAAACTGACTTTCGAGAGTTGTGTTTTGAAGCTTGTTCATTTTCTTGCAAAATCACTTTGCTAGAATGCTTACCCATCATACGTGAATGCACATGTCTGATTTCACCTTCCTATGACAAAATTTGACTAAGTTTCGAGGAATCAAGTTGAGGGGTTCTGGTAAAGTTTGTTGTCAGCACAGTGTAAAATCAGCTTAGGAAGCTAACTTTGGAGGCCAATATCTAATAGCTGGATGATGTTCATAATGAACCAATTGGTGTTCCTGATTCACCTTATCAAAATCTACTTCTATGTCCAATTTCAAGGCTTCAGCACATCGTTTGCTATTTTTTCAAAATGAAAAGCAAATGCATTTAACCCCGATTTCATAGTTTCACCTCCAGAGAGGTCAATTTTGACCCTAAATATTTTGTGATCAGATATGATTGGTTAAAAAATCTCTTGCACATGTACTCATCAATCCTAAATGAACTAAACTCTCTAGTTACAACTTCCTAGGAAGAGATTTAATGGTCTTTTAAAATTGCAAGTTGGTGAGCTCGAATCAGGTTTTGACAGGTGCGGTTTTCAAGTGGTTCACTTTGGAACCTAATATCTAGCAATTGGGTCATGTTCATGACAAATCAATTGGTGTCTCAAATTCTTCTAATATTAATGTTCCTTCATGCCAATTCTCAAGATCCTAGCACTTCGTTTGATAGTTTTTCAAAATCAAATCCAAATGGGTTTTACATAGTTCTGTGACTGCGTTCCCAAGAAGCTTCAAAGAGGTCGACTTTGGCACTTGATATTTTGCGAAGGAAGAGGAATGGTGAAAAATCCTTTTGGACACATGTTTATTTAAGCTAAATGACCTAATGTCCAGGATAGTAGCTCCTCAAAATTAGCTTTGATATTTTTTCAAAGAGTCAAGTTGGTAAATTTTAGTTGAGTTTAAACAGGCATAAAAACATGCTGAGTGAGCTACTTTGATTGCGAGCAGCTTTTACTACTAATAAATTCATGCTGAACCATTTGTTGCGTTGAATTCTCAGGTCAACAATCTACAAGTTTGTGCGTTTTAATAGCTCTGGGAGAAGTTTTGATCAGTTTTCCAGACTAATTCCGAAGGCTACTTGGCCTATTTTGATCACAATGTAAGATACCTGAAGGTGGATTCTAATGATGGCCCATTTCAAATCTTCACTCTAGAAGCATGTTAAGGCAGTCCAAAGTCAATTCAAGAGAAAAACTTGTTTGAAAATGAATTTTTTTTTAGTCGGGCCCATAGGAGACCGGCATACTTCACACAAATATGAAGTTATAAGGCCGAGAAAGCATCCAAATCTTGAATATGATGGAACCAATGAAATGGGACCACTTTCAAAAGGGACAGTGATCCTGTTGATGTTAGATGGAGAGATTCAACAAATTGGGAACTATAAAGTGTTATTGGCATCAAGTGAACATTCCAGGAGTTTGTGAATATACATAAAGACACAATGGGTTCTAACAAATCGGTAGTCATAATGCCATCCTCAAAACAAAAACCTATGAATCAAGAGAAAGGAATTCAAAAGGTTAAATGCCAAAAGAGATAGACGATATCATAATTGAGACCACCAAATGCCTGCATGCTTGAAGTCATCATTGTTGCAGCTTGAAAGGCTCCACTGGTGTACATCCTGATCATTTAATGCAGGCACCATTAGCAACTTCAGCTGCAGCATTACATCACACATTGTCTGGATTTGGTGGACCTGTTACAGGGAATCCTTTGCAGGGTCAGCTGTGCACTCAGGTGCCTTCAACACCACCTTCCTCGGTGGTTGGTTCTCAGACAAAGACACCACCCAAAAAAAACATTGATTAGACAGAAAAAGCCTTTGGAGGTTACTGGCCCTTCCATGCAACTTGCAAGTAAAAAAGAAAAGGTTTCTGTAGGTTATCTAGATCAAAGCATTGACCAACTTAATGATGTTACTGCTATCAGTGGAGTGAACTTAAGGGAAGAGGAAGAGCAGTTGTTTGCTAGACCTAAAGAAGAAAACCATGCAACAGAAGTAATGAGAAAGGTTGTGCAAGAAGAGGAGGAAAGAACATTTTTACAAAAAGGATCACTACGTGCAAAATTAGCTGGAATCATGGCAAAGTATGGTATTGAATATATTAGCAGTAACAGTGAGCGTTTCTTGTCGCTGTGTGTTGAGGAATATTTACGAACCATGATAGGTCACCTGATCAGACTGTCTAAACAAAGAGTTGATCTTGAGAGGGTCAGCCATTAAGTTACTATAACATCTGATGTGCGGTGCCAAATTCTAGCAATGAATAAAAAGGAAAAGGATGATTTGGAGAATATAAACAAAATAAAGGTCATATAATTATTTCAAAATTATGAAATGGATGAAAGATGAATGTATTCTAGCATATAAGGAAATATTTTTTGGTATCTAGGAAAGAAAGTTCACTGATGTAATGAATACACTCAATATCATTTTAAGGAAATGCAAGGTTCTTTGCACACCTGTGGATAAGCAAAATCCATAGCCTTGAGAGGATAGTAAATTTGTTAAGATAGAATGAACGAAAGAGATGGCAGGAATGCACAATATGGATTAGTTGAAACAGCTTCCAGACAAATCCCATTCGCAGGGTATAAAGCTCCATCAAAATCAAAATGAAAGGAAAGCTTTTATTAGATAACTATTTGACATGATCTGGAAGATGTTTATGCAAAATGTAAATCTATATACATAGCTTGTGAACTATTTGGTGAGTCTAAAATACTCAAAGAAATATGGTCTCATACGCCACCACATGACTTTGGGACACTCACAAAATGGGTTTATTGAAAATGCACTATAAACTCTTAAGCAAATGCATATGGTAGATGTAAAACCAGAACTCATAACCCTCGCTAGAATCCTCGCTGCTTGTGCCAAAACCAACAAACCTAAAAAGAATGAAAAATAAAGAAAAGAACCCTAAGTATTGGCGAGAAGAAGCTAATCGGGGAAAACTTTTCAAATCAAATCGATCTTGTATGTCATGCCGATAAATGCTTTTTGGAGGAGATATCAATAATTGGATTGAGTTCCTTACGTCTCTCCAATTGTACAAGTTACCCTGATAAGGAATATCATCCAAAGAAGAATAAATATTTACAAAAGGTGTAAATAAAATCAATGAGGTTTGATAAAAATGAATTCCACATTTTCATCCAAGGCCTTATAAGGTGAAAATTTTTGAGAATATTTTACTCCGAGGTGAAACACTTGTCCGATGGAATTAATTAAGTAGGTAATTATTTTACCTAGAAAATATTTTTGGAAAAGCATATGACAGCCCATGAAGACTTTCACCCAAATAAAATCAAACAAGAATGAAAATACATATGGCAAAATATTTGCAAACTAAATAAGTAATTGTTTTACCTAAAATATTTTGCAATGAGGTATTTTCACAAGGCAGTTAAAAGGGAAAAAGTAATAAAGACTATGAAATGTCTTAATTTTCACCAAGGTCATAGAGAAGTTTAATTAATTTTATCTATGAGGATACAATTAATTAAATAAAGAATCAAAATACATGCAGAATGAAGGAAAACCCTAACAAGGGTATTATTTTAATACATTATAATGCTACCCTAACGAGTGAAATATTTCTACTCCGAAAATTGAGTGAGCGTGACCACAAGAGATTAATATTGACAAAATTGTTCACCAGATGAAGGGAAATAATTAAATTTTAAAGGACCAAAGCCTAGTGTTTTATATTTTGCATTAATAAAAATTGTTATCCCTCATGGAAATGGAGAGACACACAGGATGGCAAGCGAAGGGTCACAACCCTAAAAAATACATAGTGTGTATATAAAGATGAAATCAAAGGACAGGGATCAAAGGCATCATCAGTAGATTAGAAAAACATCATGATCAGAAGTAGGAGTTAGATAATTGGATGGATTGATCAGTTGCCAAGATAAAACATTATGTTGTATATTATAAAAATATTTTGAAATTGTATAATGGAGAAGAATGCATAAATTGGTGATTTAATATTGGTGTCTATTGTTTGTTGAGCTGCACAATTATTTGGTTGTCTCCACATTGTTATTTCTCTGTTATTTGAACCTGAGTTTCCAAGTTGATATTTTAGTTTCATCGAGACACACTTGTTGTTTTTGTGTAATCGAATTAATTGGTTTCTATTAAAGAATTAAAATCCTTTTGATTGATTACAGTAACTTGGAAGTAACATTTGGATTAGTAAGAAGAGCCATATAATTGACAAGATTGCCATACTGTCTCCAACTCGATATTGTCTTGTTATTCAAATTGAGGATCTACTCCATTTATCAATACACACTTGCTGTCATTGTGTAATTCTGTTGATTGGTTCCTTTAAGCAATGATTAAAATCCTTTCAATAAGTCATAGTAACCTGGTAGGATTGAGTGGATCAATAAGTAGAGTCTGTCAGTCACATTCTTGCATGTTTATACAAGGTATAAACAAACACAAGTGCTAAACAATTAGAATTGTAACCAGTAAGTAAATCATATATCATATACACCTTGACTCCATTAGCCCAATAGAAATAGGCACTGGTCATACCAATTCCACTCTAGGATTCCATAAAATCTTATTCAAACAATTACATCTCAGATCTTAGTATTAGGAGTAGAAGTAGTTCTCAAGCTTTCATCTATTCCACACTTTATGCCATTGTGTGTAGATCCCTAAATTCATTTGAATCATACATTCCTCTTATCTGCTTTAACTTTCAAGGTTCACCCACCTAGGTTTAGTAGAGCCTGAAGTGTAGGGAGTCATCAACCATTTATGTTAACTCTATTAGTTGGTTCAAAAACGTTGCAAGTCTGATCATAGAGCTTGGCATCCTCTTAAGGCTTGAAACCTGCATTTTTGAGACCTAACAAAATGCTGACTCTGTTGGGGAGTAATACAAATTTTGGTTAAAGATCATCTCATTACAGAGTCAGTAAACTTTTGAATTCTGACACAAATTGGTAACTCTGCTGGCAAGAAGGACCCGAAAAAGAGAAAATCATTCCTCTTTTGATAAGAGGTGGTGACTATGAAAAGGAATTCAATGAAGAATATAAAATACAACTTGTAAACAGCACCATCTGCAGTCAAAATGAATATGTTAGAAGAAGAGGGACTATTGGAGTTATTAAGGGAAAAAAAAGGTTGATTCAAGAAATACAACGATTAAAAGCCAAACAGGCTTCAAGTTCATTACAACATATACCAACAACTAATGAGAATGGGTATAATGATCCTTTGAACTCATAAGTGTTCCATGATTCAGGTAATGGATATAGTGCATACCATGCACAAGAAAACAATTATTTACCACAAGCTTCATACCAAATAAATGCTTATCCCGTATTCCCTGGACAAAGAGCAATCATCTACCAAAATCCATATGGCCCTCCAAACTTTGTCTCAGCCATCGATAAACCATTTAATTGCAATAGCATCATAGGGTACCCAAATCCTTATCCCTGCGAGCTGACAGAAATACTAAGGCATATCCCTAAATTTCATGGAGAATGGTGTGAACTAGCTCATAAACATGTACAACGATTTTGGGATTTCATTTTGGGCTTTCAGATTTTTTCAGAAGATGTCATTATGAGGTGTTTTTCAAGATCTTTAAGGGATTATGCAAGGGAATGGTTTATAGACTTACCTATGCAAAGTATCTCGTCATGGGAAGATCTCAAAAAACTATTCCTTAGCCACTACAACGACTATTATGAAGATGAATATGGAGAATATGAGAAAGCAATGCATCTAGTAAACGAGACATATGCAAGTGAAAATTTTCATGATGATATTTCAGATTTAAATGATGATGATGTTCTAAAATACCAAACCTTCACCTGGGATCACGATTGCAATTATCAGAATTTTGCACAGGACTTGGAACCCTAGCATATACCTGAAAATGAGAGTAATCTTCAAAATATGGATGTTCCTTTTGTCCTAGCCCACCCACCGCAATACCTGAATCAACAGTTTGAGGAGGAAGAGGATGATTATTCTCAACAAATAGGGCAAACTCACGATAAGGAGGAAATGCACATATTTGAAAATGATTTTCAGATTTCTTCAAACCCATTGTATGATGAAGAAGTAAAAGAAGATTAGATGACATTTTTCCAAGGTGTGCCAGAACACAAATTTCATGTGTACACAAACCCATTCTATGAAGAGTATGAAATGCTTTCAGATAGTCAGGAAAATGAATATGTTGATAATACTGATAATGAGTCCATAAATGAAGGGAAGTCATATGATGAAATGAGCACAGTTGATTATTGTGATGATGATGAAGAGAATAATGAGCACTCCCAATTTTCAAATCAGCCAGGAGGTCTATTCACAATGCATGACAGTAAGAAGAATAATGAAAAATGTTGCACTGAAGAGGGATACTCTTCATGTAGCAAAATATATCACATAGAAATGAGATTGTTTAGATTATACTTGAATTTTAGTTGCACAATGAGGAAAAATATACCAGCAACATTAAGCATAGAAAGTTGATCAACGATATGAATGCATTCAATCATATGAGCTTTAAAAATATTGATGGATCAGCTTCACCACAGCATGATGAAAATAAGATTTTTGACAGAGGGAAACATGGCTTTTTCTTTTCTGGTGGCATTGAACCGTCTACTGTGATGTGATTCTTCAAACTATATTAGATTAGGGCAAAAAGAAGTTGACTCTATTGCCCAACAGAGTAGGCACTAGTTTGCTCCCTAGAGATCTGGGATCTTGCTATGCCCATAGGGGGCATACATCCCCAGACAGAGCCACTATTGGGAACTAAAATTTCATACCAATTTTTGCAAGAAATTTTGGGTTCCTGTATGAAAAAATCAATTTCAACACTCATAGATACACCTGAAAATATGTCTAAGAAACTGAATTTGGAGAGTTGTGTTTTGAAACCTGTTCATTTTCTTGCAAAATCACTTTGCTAGCATGCTTACCCATCATACATGAATGCACATGTCTGATTTCACCTTCCTATGACAAGATTTGACTAAGTTTCGAGGAATCAAGTTGAGGGGTTTCGGTAAAGTTTGTTGTCTGCATAGTGTAAAATCAGCTCGGGAAGCTAACTTTGGAGGCCAATATATAACAGTTGGATGATGTTCATAATGAACCAATTAGTGTTCCTGATTCACCTTATCAAAATCTACTTCTATGTCCAGTTTCAAGGCTCCAGCACATCATTTGCTATTTTTTCAAAATGAAAAGCAAATGCATTTAGCCCTAATTTCATAGTTTCACCTCCAGAGAGGTCAACTTTGGCCCTAAATATTTTGTGATTAGAGATGATTGGTGAAAAAATATCTTGCACATGCACTCATCAAGCCTAAATGAACTAAACTGTCCAGTTACAACTTCCCAGGAAGAGATTTAATGGTCTTTTAAAATTGCAAGTTAGTGAGCTCGAATCAGGTTTTGAGAAGTGTAGTTTTCAAGTGGTTCATTTGGAACCTAATATCTAGCAATTGGGTCATGTTCATGACAAACCAATTGGTGTCTCAAATTCTTCCCATATTAATGTGCCTTCATGCAAATTCTCAAGATCCCAGCACTTCGTTTATTATTTTTTCAAAATCAAATCCAAATGGGTCTTACACAGTTCTGTGACTGCGTTCCCAAGCAGCTTCAAAGAGGTCAACTTTGACACCTGATATTTTGTGAAGAAAGAGGAATGATGAAAAATCCTTTTGCACACATGTTTATTTAAGCTAAATGACCTAATGTCCAGGATAGTAGCTCCTCAAAATCAGCTTTGATATTTTTTCAAAGAGGCAAGTTGGCAAGTTTCAGTTGAGTTTAAACAGGCATAAAAACACGTTGAGTGAGCTACTTTGATTGCGAGCAGCTTTTAATCCTAATAAGTTCATGCTGAACTATTTGTTGTGTTGAATTCTTGGGTCAACAATCTACAAGTTTGTGCATTTTAATAGCTCTGGGAGAAGTTTTGATCAATTTTCCAGACTGATTCCAAAGGCTACTTGGCCTATTTTGCTCACAGTGTAAGATACCTGAAGGTGGATTCTAATGATGGACCATTTCAAATCTTCACTCTAGAAGCGTGTTAAGGTAGTCCAAATTCAATTCAAGAGAAAAACTTGTTTGAAAACAATTTTTTTTTTAGCTGGGCCCATAGGAGACCGACATGCTTCACACAAATATGAAGTTATAAGGCCGAGAAAACACCCAAATCTTGAATATGATGGAACCAGTGAAATGGGACCACTTTCAAAAGGGACAGTGATCCTGTTGATGTTAGATGGAGAGATTCAACAAATTAGGAACTATCAAGTGTTATTAGCATCAAGTGAACATTCCAGGAGTTTGTGAATATACATAAAGACACCATGGGTTCTAACTGTTAGGGTAAAATGTGGATTAATCAATTTAAAAATAATAAACCCAAACATCAATAGAATAATGAAATCAAGAAAGATTGAACTAAATGGAGCAATGAGAAATACAATGCAAACCTTCCTTATTCTAAAGCTTCTATTGTTCGCTTATTAAAACCATCCTTGCTGGTATGAAGCAGGCCCTCAGTGAGTGCACTCTTTTAGCTGTGTTGTAGGATGTCGGTAGTAAACGGCTATGTTGATAGATAATGCTGTGAAGAGAGGCTCCAAAGCAAATGGTGATCTCAAGTAGATTGTATTGGGGGTGCCAAAGGCGCGCTGATGAATTTCTACATAGTAACAATACAAATAACCTGGATGATTAGAATGGAGGGATGAGGCTTCTTTTATAGACTCAGAAGAATGAGGATCCACGGTTGAGAGGAGATATGAAGATCAATGGTTGAGAATGGTTGAGGAATGTGCAACCAGTAGAAATATGACAAGTGTCTCACCTCCATCATGAAAAAGGGGATTTGACAACATTGATTGGAGAGTTAACTCCTTTAACTATTCAATTAACAAACTTGATTAGTCAGTTGGAAGAATGGATTATGGAATTAACTGAATTGATTGAGGAATTAACTCAATTGACTAGCTAGTTAACACTTTTGATTGATTAGTTAATTAACTTTGATTAGAGAAGAAATGGGACATGTGGGTGAGGGAAAATTAGATAATTAAATATTTAATATATTTAATTACATGTGCAACAGGGTGAGGTGGACAAGGTGAGGTGGAAAGATGAGGTGGATTGGTGAGGTGGATTTTTGAAATTAGAACTTAGGATAGGGGGATTTATGAACAATTAAATAATTTAGGATTATTTAATTATGTGAGACATTAGAAGAATTTAGGGAATTTAATTAAATAAATTAATTTTATTTAATTACGGAATAGTGAATCGATTAAATAAATTTAGAATATTTATTTAATTGATAGAAGAATGGAATAAATATTTAGAATATTTATTTAGAATGAATCATGTCATTTTTAGGCATATACATTTTGCCCCTCTTTGATGCAATGCAGTTTACAGTGTTGCTTCAAAGAAATTAGTTGCTTGAATGATGATACATGCCCTAGTTTGCCCCTGGTACAAGTTTAATGACGATAGGATGCCCCCTCGGGAGATTGGACGGGAAAAGGGTGAAAGATTTGAGACGGACAATCTTACGAAGATGAAGGGGTGTAGGTTAGGTTTGAAGAGAAAGGATGCCTTTCAGGGAAATGGGAAGAAAACTGGAGGAAGAACGGGCGCAGGAAGTAGTCACAGTCATCACCTAGCCAGATTTAGGGTTTGCAAGCTATAAATAGGAGCTAGGTCCACAAGATAATTTGTTTGTACACTTGTTTGATCTGGATTGGATTTGGAGAGCTTAGAGCAAACTTGGAGCAGCATGGCAGCCAGAGTAGTAGATATTCCGCATGAGGAGCATCAATTCGAGTGAGTCCGTCGATTCAGGCAGCTAGCAGAGGCAGGACCCCCAGTATGTGCTTCAAAATTTTTTCCCTAGGGTCGAATTAGGATGTCATAAATGCTTGCAAAAAATAGGTTAGACAGATGCACTGAACTGCAGAACAACGCATATGTAGCGCAAAACGGCACATTTGTCGTTCTGCAGCGCATATGCTTAGTTTGGCTACGCATCTGCTAAAGCTGCGCATGCATGGATTTGGGCAGCACTTCTGTAATTCGGTGGCACATACACGGAATGTTACGGCGCATACGCTGAAGTTGCACATATGTGCATTTTAACGGTGCATCTGTGGTTTGGCGGCGCTTTTGTCAGTTGTAGCGGTGCATATACCAGAAGCAGCGCATATGTAAAGAAATGGTGCTTTTACCACCTGTAGTGGCGCATTTGCTTTAGATAGCAAATTACTTAGCAAAATTGACTCGATGAGCATCCTGATTGACGTGGCAATCGATGAGCTATCTCTGAGATTGCAGGAATCTAGTCAAGAGATGTAGTGTGCTGTTTTGATCAATTTGAAATGCTGAGTTTTAGTTGATATAGTTCAGTAGATATGTTGAGTATGGTATATGAGGCCTTAGATTGACGCCTTGCTTTGTGTGCTTGTAGGAGGAGATACGAGACACATTATAGTCTAGGGAGATGTTCCCCATGCCCCTATTGCAGAGATACATGCTGATAGAGATTGACAAAGAGGCACTTGGTGCCATGGGTTTGGACTATGTATGCTTCATGCCCGAGGTGTGGGTGAACCATGTACTGTTGACTACTGCGGTGGAGAGATTCCATAGTGAGGATGGGACCTTCCACTTTCCTACTGGAGAGATGACTGTGACCTTGGAGGATGTGTACATGATATTGCACTTGCCTATTCAGGGTGAGTTGGTGGAGTATGATGCGCAGCGAGATGCGGGACTCACCGAGTACAAGCAAGTATTTGATGACCCTGAGCTAGTTGGACAGGTCATCCCCTGGCATGAGATTTATGACTGCTATGACTACTTCCCTGAGACTGTGGCTGGATTGATCAGAGGCGTTGTATGCACCGACAGGAGATCGCACGAGTTCCCCATTGGATGGGGCAAGATCATGGAGTGGATGGTGACAGAGGGCACCTGATATGCATGGGGTATCTGTGTATTGGCTCACCTGTATCATGACATGCACCAGGTAGTGTACCACCGTAGCACGAGTCTATTGGATGGGGTACTTCTATTACAGTTTTGGTTGTGGGAGCACATAGCGGTGACTAGGCCGATATGTGTATTTGTGAGACAGCAAGGGGAGTCATACAGTTATGGCTATGTAGGAGTGATATCCCAGCATAGGCTGGGGAAGCTAGAGTACTGGAGACATACTTTGGGTAGTGTAGATGTGGTCGTCTGGCGACCATATCTGGATTGTGAGCCTTGGGACGACGAGGGAGACGAGATGCCCTACTGTTTTCAGACGAGGTGGCTAATAGGGCAGATGCGGCACATACTAGAGAGGCAGATGGTAGGTTGGGTACTGAGGTAGTTTGGTAGGAGGTAGGGTATACCGCAGGGACAGGCACTATTTGCATGGACACATGTAGAACAGGTTAGATGGGGGACAATGGCTTCCTTTGAGGAGGCCCTGGCAGAGTTCTGGCAGACACCATATGTGGCTTGGGACATGAGGACAGAGATAGACGATGCAGGGATTACACAAGACTATGAGGATTGGATGACTGCACATCCTTTCCTAAGATACTCAGGGCCTAGTATGTTGGTGCCTCGTATTGACGAGGCAGATTCAGAGGAGGAGGGCTAGGTTGGCCGGGGGCGGAGGAGAGGTAGAGGAGGATAGGGTCGAGGATGGGGTGGTGACCGAGATGGGGAAGATGATGATGGAGAGAGGCTGAGGCAGTGGAGGAGGGTAGCTCAGGCTCAGCAGGCAGTGCCAGTACAGGCTGCACAGCAACAGATACCACAGCAGGTGTAGATGCTGCCACCCCAGTAGGTGGCACAGCAGCGGGTGCCCCAGCCACAGGGGCTGGTGTAGGTAGAGGTGTATGAGAGGGCCATAGCCAGCCTGAGGGGACAGGTGCGAGAGCTGTAGACACATCTTAGGAGGGCTGACGGCTGACGAGAGATAGATGCAGCGGTCATCGCAGGGCTGACCTGTGAAAGAGATATGGCAGACGTGCGGGTACGTGTGATCCGTATAGAGCGGGACATGGTAGTGGCAGCGATGGGGATAGATGCATCCAGCTCCTTTTTGGTTGGGCAGGTGTAGCAGGCACAGGCATAGGTAGGCCAGTTGCAGACACAGTTAGCACAGGTGCAGGCAGAGCTTGCCAGAGCACAGGCACAGGCACAGTACTATCGGGGTCTATACCATGGGGTAGTGCTAGTGAGCCAGAGGGCTTCAAGTTTTAGGAGTCAGTCTGGGGCTTCGCAGAGCGCAGGTCCATCATGGTCAGGGGCTTCCGTGATGGGTCCCCAGCAGTCAGGGGCTGGCAGCAGTGGTCCACAGTAGTAGGGGTAGACTTGTATCAGACTTTGTACCTTTTGAGAGATGTATCACCATCCTTTTGGATCCATTTTGTATATGACATTGATTTAGAGACAGACATTATGATATTGTACATTTGGACCTCTTATTTTATGGTTTGTATATATGATGATGCAGCCTTATGATTTGTGCTATATGTTTATGAAACTATGATGATTCCTTTCTATTGTATCATGCGATGTATGTGCAGACTTAGATGTTCTATCTGATGCTATATGAGATGTTTATCTATTGCAGCTTTTGATATGATGTGATGTGATGCCTATATGATCTAAAACCTATGTGATACGAGTGTTTGATCTGATATGTTTCGAATGTATGCAAATGCAACATGATTTCTATATGGTGATGCAACTTTTTTGTGTGATGCACTGAGCTATGTTTTTGATTTCTTTGCTGTTTGATACTATATGATGATGATAAATGGATGTCCCAATGCATTTTATTATGTATGCAATAGATTTAATCATGTTCGTGACTATCTCAAATGTGATATGAAATGCATCTATATGCTTTGTTTGTGTGATGTCCAAATGTACTATATCAACACAAGAATGATAGGATGATGGATAGAAGAATTGACATGATTTAGAAATACTTAGAAGCTTCACTTGATATTGTTACTCTACATAGTTTGAGTATTGTTTATTGGTATGGGATATCGATGCATGGATGTGAATATGGATATAGGATGGATGCTTTATTTTTAGAGTGCTTTATTTCATCATTGGGCGAGTTATTTTTGGTACATTTTCTGAAATGTTGTAAGTTAATACAAGCATCTAGGTATTATTGAATCGAGATGACCTGAGTACTGCTTACATGGATTTTGATTTAGCAAGTTAATACAAGCATCTAGTCAAAATTGAATCTAGATGACCAGAGTACTTCTTGTGTTTTTAACAAACAAAGATTGCCCTCATTCATGTTAGACCTTCGATGTCCTCGATGATCTTTTGCCGATCATGTCCTTAGACAAGGTGTCACATTACTAAAGCAGAATCCACAGATAGCAAACAAAGAAAATGATCATGCCCTCATCATAGCATCTCTAGCTTTTGGCATCCTTGAGTAGCATAGAAAGACATGATAAGAAAAATAAAGACTCTGTAATTTAACCATGATTTCAAGTCACAAAACATTCGTGCGTTTAGATGTGTTTATTTCTTGCTGTAATTCAAGTAAAATTATTTAGAAGACCTCGAGTATTTCGCTTTGCGTTTGAATAGGTTAAACTACATGGAGTCGAGATTCTTGCTTGGAGCATGGGTTCTGCTTGCACCTGCTTGCTTGGTGAGGAGATTTTTACCATCCTTATTGGTGAGATGGACCTTAAGGGACTGACCTAGTGCCTCGGGGGCACATTGCTAAATGGCCTTGCCTACATGACGACGCAGAGGCAACGTAGTTCGGGGTAAACCCTAACGAACCTAAGACCTAGGAGAGAGAAAGTGGAGATGGACTGAGCTGGATAAAAGGATGAGATATGGAACAGGTGGGACAATGGAAAGGGGCCTCGGGGGCGCATTAGAATAATGGCCTTGCCTACATGAAGACGCAGAGGCAACATAGTTCGTGGACTCGGACCATGGAAAAATGACAAGAAACACTATGTTAGGCTCACATGAGGAGACGGTATGGGATAGAACCTTGGTTGACAAGGCCACAAAAGGGGGAGAGCATCGAGCCATGATAGGCAAATGTCAGGTATTTATTACGGGATGGATATGGGTCGAATGGGATGTGGGTGAAGAAAGAATGGACTCACAATGATGGGATTCCCAGAGATGGAGCCGGCGGTTTATCACAAGTAATGCTTGTTTACTAGGTTTTCATCACTTGCTTTTATTTGCACGAGAAGCTAGAAAGTAAACATGACACCTGTTTGCCAGGTTTTCATCATGATACCTATCCAAGGCACCTGTTTGCCAGGTTTTCACCAAAGGACGATTTTTTTGTAATTTTTCTATTTTTCTAATTTTTTTGCATTTTCTCTTTTTCAACTTTTTTGATTTTTTGTATTTTTGTGCCCCCTTGCATTGGGGTTCTCCTAGGTATAGAACTGGTGAAGGTGCATGCTGTTGATTGGATCATCAAATAGCTCACCCTCTGATGTTGCCAACTGATATGCCCCCGATCCGTAAGCTGCTATAATCACATAGGGCCCAAGCCAGTTAGGTTCAAACTTGCCTTTCATTTCTCTGTCTTGTTGATTGCGAGGGTTCTCTTTGAGGACGAGGTCTCCAACCTTAAAGCATCTTGGGTGAACTTTGTGATTATAGCTTCTTAACATCATCTGTTGATAGGCTTTGAGATGATCGAAGGCTTTCTGTCGCCTTTCTTCCAGTAACTCTAGTTCTTGTAACTTGGAGACCCTGTATTCTTCATCTGATATGAGACCCTTTAGTGACACCATGAGGGACGGTAATTTGACTTCAATGGGAAGGATGGCTTCTAAACCATAGACAAGGGCGTATGGTGTAGCACTTGTGGGAGTGTGTATACTGGTTCTGTAGGCCCACAGAGCAGGATTGAGTTGGACATGCCAATCATGGCCAACATCATTGACTATCTTCTTGAGAAGTTTCAAGATGGTCTTGTTGGATGCTTCAGCTTGGCCGTTACCTTGGGGGTAGTATGGAGTAGAAAAACGGTGCTGGATTTTGAAACGTTCATAGAGTTCTTGGACATCCTAGTTTTTGAACTTTCATTATTTGTGATAATAGATGAAGGAATGCCATATTTGCAGATAATGTAATTTAGGATGAAAGCAGAAATTTGCTTGCTTGTGACAGTGGTTAGGGGAATGACTTCAATCCACTTTGTGAAATACTCAGTGGCGGTTATGATGAATTTGTGGCCGTTGGATGAGGGTGGGTGAATCTTTCCCACAAGGTCAAGTCCCCACTAGCAAAAGGGCCAGGGTGTCATTAAGGATCTCAACTCTTGAGCAGGTGCATGGATCAGGTTCCTGTGTACTTGGCATTGTTTGTACTTTTTGACGAATTGATATGAATCCATTTCCATGTTTGGCCAGTAATAACCCAAACGCATGAGTTTCTTGGCTAAGGAAGGACCACTAGAGTGTGTTCTGTAGATCCCCTCGTGTACGTCCTGCAAGGCAGTTATGGATTCTTCTTGTTCTAAACAATGGAGCAAAGTACCATCGAGACCATGTTGGTATAGGGTATCGGCTATGATGGTGTAGCGAGAGGTTTGTCGTATAAAAGTTCATTTTTGGTTGGAAGAGAGGTCAGGAGGGAGAATGTTGTCCTTGAGGTAAGTGTAAGTCTTACCGTACCAAGGTGAATCAGATCCAACTAGAAGACATATGGAATGGGTCTCAAGAAGATCATAAGCTGGTTGCCGAATAGTTTCCACTAAGAACTCATACTGTGACTCATTTTCAGGTATTTCTAGAAGAGAGGCAATGGTGGCCATTGCATTCGCTACTTTATTCTCAATTCTGGGTATTTGTTCGAAGGAGATGGTCCCAAAGTGTTCTTTGAAGTCGTTGACCATCCTTTTGTATGGGATGAGCTTTTCATCTTTGGTTTGGTACTCATTGTTGACCTAATTGATTATAAGCTGAGAATCATCGTAGACATGTAGTTCTTGGATTTTCCAGTCATTTGCCATCTTGAGACCAATGACTTCAAAAATGTTAGGGTAAAATGTGGATTAATCAATTTAACAATAATAAACCCAAACATCAATAGAATAATGAAATCAAGAAAGATTGAACTAAATGGAGCAATGAGAAATACAATGCAAACCTTCCTTATTCCAAAGCTTCTATTAATCACCTATTTAAACCGTCCTTGCTGGTATGAAGCAGGCCCTCAGTGAGTGCACTATTTTAGCTGTGTTGTAGGATGTCGGTAGTAAACGGCTATGTTGATAGATAATGTTGTGAAGAGAGGCTTCAAAGCAAATGGTGATCTCAAGTAGATTGTATTGGGGGTACCAAAGGCGCGTTGGTGAATTTCTGCAGAGTAACAATACAAATAACCTGGATGGTTAGAATGGAGGGATGAGGCTTCTTTTATAGACTCATAAGAATGAGGATCAACGGTTGAGAGGAGATATGAAGATCAATGGCTGAGAATGGTTGAGGAATGTGCAACCAGTAGAAATATGACAAGTGTATCACCTCCATCATGAAAAAGGGGATTTGACAACATTGATTGGAGAGTTAACTCCTTTAACTGTTCAGTTAACAAACTTGATTAGTCAGTTGGAAGAATGGATTATAGAATTAACTGAATTGATTGAGGAATTAACTCAATTGACTAGTTAGTTAACACTTTTGATTGATTAGTTAACTAACTTTGATTAGAGAAGAAATAGGACATGTGGGTGAGGGAAAATTAGATAATTAAATATTTAATATATTTAATTACATGTGCAATAGGGTGAGGTGGACAAGGTGAGGTGGAAAGATGAGGTGGATTGGTGAGGTGGATTTTTGAAATTAGAACTTAGGATAGGGGAATTTATGAACAATTAAATAATTTAGGATTATTTAATTATGTGAGACATTAAAAGAATTTAGGGAATTTAATTAAATAAATTGATTTTATTTAATTATGGATAGTGAATCGATTAAATAAATTTAGAATATTTATTTAATTGATAGAAGAATGGAATAAATATTTAGAATATTTATTTAGAATGAATCGTGTCATTTTTAGGCATATACACTAACAAATCAGTAGTCATAATGCCATCGTCAAAACAAAAACCTGTGAATCAAGAGAAAGGAATTCAAAAGGTTAAATGCCGAAAGAAATGGAAGATATCATAATTGAGACCACCAAATGCCTGTATGCTTGAAGTCATCGTTGCTACAGCTTGAAAGGCTCCACTGGTGTACATTCTGATCATTTAATGCAGGCACCATTAGCAACTTTAGCTGCAGCATTACATCACACATTGTTTGGATTTAGTGGACCTATTACAGGGAATCCTTTGCAGGGTTAGCGGCGCACTCAAGTTCCTTCAAC
This sequence comes from Cunninghamia lanceolata, assembly GCA_027924645.1. Taxonomy (NCBI): domain Eukaryota; kingdom Viridiplantae; phylum Streptophyta; class Pinopsida; order Cupressales; family Cupressaceae; genus Cunninghamia; species Cunninghamia lanceolata. Next base: position 7,098,815 of record BSBN01000828.1, read on the forward strand.
ACCACCTTCCTCGGTGGTTGGTTCTCAGATAAAGAAACCACCCAAAAAAAACATTGATTGGATAGAAAAAGCCTTTGGAGGTTACTGGCCTTTCCATGCAACTTGCAAGTAAAAAACAAAAGGTTTTTGTAGGTTATCTAGATCAAAGCATTGACCAACTTAATGATGTTAATGCTATCAGTGGAGTGAACTTAAGGGAAGAGGACAAGTAGTTGTTTGTTGGACCTAAAGAAGAAAGTCGTGCAACATAAGCAATGAGAAAGTTTGTGCAAGAAGAGGAGGAAAGAACATTTTTACAAAAAGGATCACTGTGTGCAAAATTAGCTAGAATCATGGCAAAGTATGGTATCAAATATATTAGCAGTGACAGTGAGTGTTGCTTGTCGCTGTGTGTTGAGGAACATTTACGAACCATAATAGGTCACTTGATTAGAGTGTCTAAATAGAGAGTTAATCTTGAGAGGGTTAGCCATAAAGTTACTATAACATCTGATGTGCGGTGCCAAATTCTAGCAATGAATAAAAAAGCAAAGGATGATTTGGAAAATAGAAACAAAATAAATGTCCTATAATTCTTTCAAAATTATGAAATGGATGAAAGATGAATGTATTCTGGCATATAAGGAAATATTTTTGGTATCTGGGAAAGAAAGGTCACCGATGTAATGAATACACTCAATATCATTTTAAGGAAATGCAAGGTTCTTTACACACCTTTGGATAAGCAAAATCCATAGCCTTGAGAGGATAGTAAATTTGTTAAGATAGAATGAATGAAAGAGATGGCAGGAATGCACAATATGGATTAGTTGAAACAACTTCCAGACAAATCCCATTCGCAGGGTATAAAGCTCCATCAAAAGAAAACTGAAAGGAAAGATTTTATTAGATAACTGTTTGACATGATCTGGAAGACGTTTATGCAAAATGTATATCTATATAGATAGCTTGTGAACTGTTTGGCAAGTCTAAAATACTCAAAGAAATATGGTCTCATACGCCACTACATGACTTTGGGACACTCACAAAATGGGTTTATTGAAAATGCACTAGAAACTCTCAAGCAAATGCATATGGCAGATGTAAAACCAGAACCCATAACCCTCACCAGAATCCTCGCTGCCTGTGCCAAAACCAACAAACCCGAAAAGAATGAAAAATAAAGCAAAGAACCCTAAGTATCGGTAAGAACAAGCTAATCAGGGAAAACTTTTCGAATCAAATCGATCTTGTATGTCATGCCAATAAATGTTTTTTCGAGGAGATATCAATAATTGGATTGAGTTCCTTAGGTCTCTCCAATTGTACAAGTTACCCCGATAAGGAATATCATCCAAAGAAGAATAAATATTTACAAAAGGTGTAAATAAAATCAATGAGGTGTGATAAAAATGAATTGTACATTTTCATCCAAGGCCTTATAAGGTGAAATTTTTTGAGAATATTTTACTCCGAGGTGAAACACTTGTTTGATGGAATTAATTAAGTAGGTAATTATTTTACCTAGAAACTATTTTTTGGAAAAGCATATGACGGCCCGTGAAGACATTTCACCTGAATAAAATCAAACAAGAATGAAAATACATATGGCAAAATATGTGCAAACTAAATAAGTAATTATTTTACCTAAAATATTTTGCAATGAGGTATTTTCACAAGGCAATTAAAAGGGAAAAAGTAATAAAGACTATGAAATGTCTTAATTTTCACCAAGGTCATAGAGAAGTTTAATTAATTTTATCTATGCGGATACAATTAATTAAATAAAGAATCAAAATACATGTAGAATGAAGGCAAACCCTAACAAGGGTATTATTTTAATACATCATAATGTTACCCTAACAAGTGAAATATTTCTACTCCAAAGATTGAGTGAGTGTGACCACAAGAGATTAATATTGACAAAATTATTCACTAGATGAAGGGAAATAATTAAATTTTAAAGGACTGAAGGCTAATGTTTTATATTTTGCATTAATAAAAATTGTTATCCCTCACGGAAATGGAGAGACGCATAGGATGGCAAGTGAAGGGTCACAACCCTAAAAAATACACGTGTATATAAAGATGAAATCAAAGGAGAGGGATCAGGGGCATCATCAATAGATTAGAAAAACATCATGATCAAAAGTAGGAGTTAGATAATTGGATGGATTGATCAGTTGCCAAGATAAAACATTATGTTGTATATTATAAAAATCTTTTGAAATTGTATAATGGAGAAGAATCATAAATTGGTGATTTAATATTAGTGTCTATTGTTTGTTGAGCTGAACAATTATTTGGCTGTCTCCACATAGTTATTTCTCTATTATTTGAACCTGAGTTTCTAAGTTGATATTTTAGTTTCATCGAGACACACTTGTTGTTTTTGTGTAATCGAATTAATTAGTTTCTATTAAAGAATTAAAATCCTTTTGATTGATTACAGTAACTTGGAAGTAACATTTGGATTAGTAAGAAGAGCCATATAATTGACAAGATTGCCATACTGTCTCCAACCGGATATAGTCTTGTTATTCAAATTGAGGATCTACTCCATTTGTCAATACACACTTTCTGTCATTGTGTGATTCTGTTGATTGGTTCCTTCAAGCAAGGATTAAAATCCTTTCAATAAGTCATAGTAACATGGTAGGATCAAGTGGATCAATAAGTAGAGTCTGTCAGTCACATTCTTGCACGTTTATACAAGGTATAAACAAACACAAGTGCTAAACAATTAGAATTGTAACCAGTAAGTAAATCATATATCATATACACCTTGACTCCATTAGCCCAATAGAAATAGGCACTGGTCGTACCAATTCCACTCTAGGATTCCATCAAATCTTATTCAAACAATTACATCTCAGATCTTAGTATTAGGAGTAGAAGTAGTTCGCAAGCTTTCATCTATTCCACACTTTATGCCATTGTGGATAGATCCCTAAATTTATTTGAATCATACATTCCTCTTATCTGCTTCAGCTTTCAAGGTTCACCCACCTAGGTTTAGTAGAGACTTAAGTGTAGGGAGTCATCAACCATTTAGGTTAACTCTATTAGTTGGTTCAAAAATGTTGCAAGTCTGATCATAGAGCTTGGCATCCTCTTAGGGCTCAAAACCTGCATTTTTGAGACCTAACACATTGTGTGTGCAATCATTGGTCATGATTCCTTTTCACACCTCCATCACACCATCATTCAACCATTACCCTACATATCTTCCTCATCACTTCCCTATGGTCCATGCTTTTGCATAAGCCCTCCATCTCACTTTCATGCAATCTCCCCTACTAACATCAATGAGCATAATGACTTGACATGGTCCTTGCAACAACATTCCTATCTAATGGGACACTATCACCTTCATGGAACTAGACCTTTGAGTTCCTCTCATCCATATTCCCCTTCTCCTATCAAAAAAGTAAAAAAAAGTAAAAAAAAAAAAGTAAAAAAGTAAAGAGAAATCCCTTCATCCAATGGTGAAAACCAAACAAGCGCCTTGGATAAGTACCATGATGAAAACCTGGCAAATAGGTGTCATGTGTAGGTTGTTCTTCTATGCCACTTACACTTGGGGGCACCTTGTCTCAACCGCCATATCATGTTCAACCTATCATTTCCCATCCTTTCGTGTCCTATCATATCCTATCTTACCATGTCCTTATCCATCCACATACACACACCTATCCCATTTCATCGAATCATCCTTTAAATCAATCAAATCAATTCCAGCCAATAAATCCAAATGCAAGTTATCCTTTATCCATACCAATCAAGTCAATCAAGCTTGTTAAATTATCCAACCACATCCTCGGTCTTGATCCTAGCCTTGTTGTTAACCACATCAATCAATCATCATCACCAATGGGATATATCGTTCCCGCATTGTTTTGTTGATCTAGGGATATATCATTTCCCACAATGACAAGACTATCATCATCAATCAAATAATTAATCATTGGTTTATAGCTTGACAGGGACAATACCTTGTTTGTTTTTGTATCTTTTGTGCATGCTTGCTTGTGTGTGTTATCATTTTTATCTTTCATTTGCATCAAATCTGAATCACTCCAAGCTAATATTCATATCTTGTATCTAGACAAGATTGTATTATGCTGGGGCACGAGACACATCATCACCTTGGTCCTCATACCCTGGTGCCGAATGTCTAGTGCTATATCAAACATCATGGTTGCTCACTTTTCATTGCAGCATAACACATCATCCTTTCTTCTATCCCTTCCCTAATCTTTTTCAACTAATCCATTTCATTTCAAGAGCATACTTGTGTTCTTCCAACCCGCCTATCCTCTCGAGGGGGCATCCTCATCCTATCTTTCCATCATCATCTTTTTCCTCTACCCATACCTTAGCTTCTTTGAAATGATGTTACTCGACACAAATTTCATCATCTCGAACATCATCTCAAAGAGGGACAAAATGTAGACACCCAAAAATGTCCATCTCTCACAACATTACATCATTTAGACATCTTGTAGCATGTTTTTCCCTAACCACCCATGTCATCACCTAATTAGTTAAATAAATCTTATTTATTTGACTAATTTCATTTATTCCCTTTCCAGCCCATAATCCCTTCTTCTATAATTAAATAAATTTTATTTAATTATTCATGTCCATTATCCCCTCTAACAAATTAATTATTTTTAATTGTTTAATTAGTCATTTATCCATTTGCCTATAATTAATTAAATAAATTAAATATTTATTTAATTAATAAAATCCTAAAAATATCTTCTTTCTTTCTTTCCAAATTTGCAACTCATGTTTATCTAATTAATTTATTTAATTAGATAATTCATCAATTATCCTCCTATCCTTTTCAAAGATTTATTTCCTTTTCAAGGATTTAAAACGAAAAGCTAATCTTTCTATTTTTTTAATCTTATCTTATCTTGTTTTATTTCCTCTTTTATCAAAAATCAAATCTTTATCAAATCTTATCAAATCTTCTTCACTTCATCCTTGAAAATATATAAATATGGCCTCTCATAAGCCATTTTATAATGCATTGAGTTTGATATCCTTACTCTTCTGAAATATTCTTCCATTATCTATCTACTTTCTACCAATCTTCTCCATCTATCTTCTTCTCATCACATCTCCATCTCAACATTATGCAGTGTATCTAAGTAATCAACATCAACACAATCTTCATCGATCAAATCAGCTGCATCAATCTTTCAAAGCATCTGAGGTATTCAAAAATTTATAGGTAAAAGGTAATTGCATGTCTTGTTTTATCTTTCGTATTTATCCAAATTTCTTGTTTACAGGTTGACTTCAAGATTTTGATCATCGTGGCTCCCTCCTAGATGGTTTCTAGAGTAATCCATGATAGTATTTTATCCACACCTATCATTTAGATAAATATTCATTAAGAATAAACTTTTCTATGCTTGGAATAAAACTTCATATGTTACATACATAGTACTTAGATATTTCACATGTACTGCTTTTGTACAAAAAACCAAAATTTTACTTTATTTACATAGTGGATTGACATCCTTATTTCAATACAAAACTTCTTTGTTTATGTACATATATTTATACTTAGGTGACTACAGGTCACTGCTTGATAGAAGAATTTCTTCAGGTTCCTCTTCCCCATCAAAATCAACTAACACAAATTTGGAGGGTGGGTGTACGCGTAGGTACTCCATCATCACCTCCCTTCCTATGGCTGGGGCATCTTGACCACACGTAAAGGGCATGTCATGGTGTGCAGAAAATTTACTAATATTTAAAATAGTGGGGGCTAATAGATTATTTGTTGCCTCTAACTGTTTCCTCCTCTCGAGGTGGATATACTTGAGTGCATCATCTAGTGTTTCAGAATCAGTGAGCCAAGCCCCTTCTATGTAACTCACTGGCTCCTTCATTACTGGCTCAGGAGATGACTCTTTCTTAATAGAGACCCTAGGCATATTCCTAGGTTTTGTTTTCTTGGCTCGTTTTCTTGGCCTTCTCTTTCCTTCCATTCTGGCACAAGAACAATCATTTTATCATTAGCATATATTTCCAAGCTGTGAAATCTCACAATGAGCTCCTAGGTCCAAGTGTTAAACTTAGTAGCTTTGATACCATATATAACAAACATATTTGAATAAAACACTTATTCAAAATAAATGACAGAAATGGTAGCCATTTTTCCATAATAATTTTTTTTGTTCTGTAAAGGAAAATTTTCAACAATATACTTTTCATACTTACATCAGAGCACTTATTACAGTATTCAATGGTCATATTTCTTGTGACATACAATATTCAAATAATTATTCAAATGAAGCAACATTTTTTTGCATCACAAGTCTTCAAAAATTCTACTATAGTATGGAGAGCATCAATCTGGCACTTTTCCTCCAACCACAGACTGGTGGTCCCCTACACACCTTCCTATTGGAAGTGGCCCTATCCTTCATGAGGGTTCAGATAATGAGAATCAAGTTAAATAATAGTGCCATCTAAGAACTAGTGTTGTATCCTAGCAAAAACAATTAGTTTATCAACTTCTAGTAGCTCTGAACAACCCACCTGACTGTTTGTGCAATTCAAGGACACGGTGAACTAACAATGCAAGCAGGGATTTTGCATTACTTTGGCCAAAGTTTTATATATAATAAGTAGAATGTTCACACACTCTTTTCTCGACTTGGAGACAACATTCTTTCGATCTCTTTGGATCAATAATTAATTTGAGTGTTCTAATAAGTTATATTTTATACATGTCTATTTGACATATACCTCTTCCACAGGTCAACTAGAAAGCTGTAAGGTAAAGGTTTGGGTGACTTAGATACTTGTATTGATCCCTTCTTTGCATCCTTGCAATCTTGGGTCTATGACATCCTATCAACTATTCAATAACTAGATCACCTTGATTTAGTGCTTATGAACAAGCAAGATTTTATATCATATAACATTTTATTATTGACTAGGGTCTCTATGTTCTTACCACCAAGGAGCGACTGCCTTAGTCTAAGTTTTTACTCGACCTACAACTTGTCAAGGGATCTTTATTATATTCTTATTTAAATTGTCGTGTTGGGAAACACTTGTACTATTTGACATATAATTTTTAATTAGTCACAATATCTATTGCTATGTTCTAGTTGTCTCAGTGTCTATTCATGTCCTTTCTCATAAGAGTGAGCAATAAGCTCTAATAGCAGTGTTACTGACATTTGATATCAAAAGCATTTCTTACAAAATGGCCTTAATACTACCACTGACTTGACTTAGTCAATAAATATTAATACCACATTTATTCATGACCAGAATGGGACTTATAAAAGCCATTTACATCTTGGGTTTAATACAAGAAAACACCATACTTCATTTTATACAAAAAATTACTTTCAACCTGTATGGCCTCATATAAATGAAGTGAGTCATATTCAGCCCATACTTTCTCCCAGAATCATTGTTTTAAAAGAATTTGTTTACTATCCTTCTCTACGTCTACAAGGTTCTCAACCTTGTTGTAGGCCTAATTCAAATACATATCTCTTTGCCTTGTACATGCATATACCATGAAATTATCTACTCAACTTTTCTATTGTTGTTAATTATACAACACAATGGTCAAGACAATGGGACTATTACTTCTTGGTCACGTGGCCTTAATAGGCTCAAAACTTGATGGCTTTAAAAAGCTTCCTATAACCATGCTTTCGTATTTAAGCCTCATATTATCTTGAGAAAGTTATATACACACTTCTCTGCCTCATTCAGGCATAAAGATAGTTTATTTTGTCCATCAGTCTTATTCTTTCACTAATGTTATGGTAAAGTTTAAACAACATACTGGTTATCAGCCTGTAAAGGCACTGAATTATGTGGATATTATGAAGGTCATTGACCTTATATAGGCTCGGACATGATATTATAAACTAATTTCAGACATCAAAAGGTATAGCTGCATCGACCTCTTCTTAGGCATGCAAGGAAAAGAATTAAAGTTGTTTTGAAAATATTCTAAGTTTGTATAACACTTTGGCCACCATGGCCTTACACAGGCACCGTAGGTAAACTGAACTATTCTTGCAAACATTGGTAATAAAATATGGTAGTATATATATGGTTATCATTCTACTTCTCAGCGAGGGGTCAAGAACCTATCTTTGGTTTCACCCAACACACAAAAATATTTAAATCAAACTAATTTTTCTTATAATGAATGCCCATATATAGGCGAAGAAAAGATAATTTCATAGCAGTATAGTTTATAGGAAAGATACGAACTTAGAGTCATACCTATGTGACAGTAAAAGAAAACTTATATACTTTCTCTTTCCCTTTCCTACGAACCTATTGTTTGCTATTTTACTCAAGACTTCAAAGCTTAAAGGAACTTCATCATCATGCCTCCAGCATTCTCCTCTGTCAAATTCCTATTTTCTCCCTCATAAGAATGAATGCTTTTTGTAATATATCTACCTTCACAGGGTGATAAAATAAGTGATTTTAATGTTTATCCTCTTATGAGGATCAGTGACTGCATACCTATAATCAGGGAGTGTGGAGCTACAGTTCCTCCCCACTCTTCCTTGGAATAAGGAGGGGTTGATGGGAATATCCCCCATCAAACGAATCTCTTCATTCTAGGCTCTCTTTACTTTTGAGCAGATGATTTAAATTTTTTTACTTAAGACTTAGGTCTGAATCCAATAGGAATTAAGCAACTGTAGAGTCAAATACAAAGTCGACAATGCATTTTGAATACTTTTATTATGCATTTGACAGGCACAATATCGACTTGATATGCCGACCTCTAGATTCGAAAAGACAAATGAACATAAACACAACCTCATCGTTTATTGATGTGGAGAAAAAATTGGTTAACATGATGGTGAGATCCATATGCAAGAAGAAAGCAATCTTGATCGTAAAAATATCACTAATGCAATTGATAACCAAAGATTAAGACTTACTTTAAAATAGTTATAACTTCAAATGTGAGTGTGTGTGTGTTCCCTGATGGCACATTAATCACTCATTTTTCATGATCTAATTCCCTCTCTGGAGTGATGCTCTCTCTGCTCATTTGGAGGGGGAAACTCTATTTCTACATACATCTCACGTACACAATGTGTAGTTAGTCCATTAACATAATAATAATAATTTTTAAATTATCAATTTCATCACATTTTCAATAAAATGGAATAAACTTATTTTTCTAAGCTATTATAACTTCATAATCATCATATTATTTCACTTCTAACTAACTATTGTTGAATAATAAATTATTTAAGTTTGTGTATAAGAATGAGGTGTAAGTGGAGAGGTATCATTTGCCATCCAGGATAGTAGTAACTCAAGATGGAAGGGTGATTGCTAACTTCACCATACTAGCAATTACTGAGGCTTTTGATATTCCTGTGCATCCTAGGATGATCCCATAACTAGGGATGAGAACCAACATTTGTATGATCAAGACCCTAAGAGGTGCAAAACTATTAATGACACATGGATTAAAGGAAGGAGGGATACTCTTGCCAAATTACCACATGTGTTGTACATGAGTGATTTCAAACCGAAGGTAGGAGATATGATAACACTTATGTGTAGAATCATGGGATGCCTAACTGCATCAACCTTTGAACCTTGGATGTTCGGGTATGTTGAAGAAGTACTCAAAGGAGATAGGAAAATATATTGGGCTTAGTTGATCAGTGATAAAATCCATAGGGACTTCTTGGCCCTAACAAAGACCAAAGTCTTCCACCTATCCTCCTATGTTATGTATATGCTAGCAAGGAATTTTGTCTATCTTGGGCTCACTAGATTGGGAAATGTAGGCAATGTTGCTAGGGAATTCAAAGTATGATTGTTACTGTGATGATAATTTGGAGAACAACAGTAAAAACTTATTAAGCTACCACAATTCTCTAAATTTTTACTCAAACTAAAATCACCAATGAAACTAATAGAAAAACATAGAATTTGAAACAAACATGATTTATACCTTCAAACTTAGATTTCTCCTTCGTGTCCCATTGTGTCCTATCTTCTTGAGATCTTGATTTTGCTGATTGTGATTATGGTCTTAGAAATCACTTTTTCGTTTCAAGATGACTCTAAGATGAATGGACTTGTGGTGGATTTTATGCAATGTGAATGATTCTACAATGCTAAACTATGATAATGATGGGATGAAGCTAATACAATGCAACTATGGAGATGACATAATGCTAAATGATAAATCTATGCTAATGGAGATTGCTATACAAATGGGAAGCCAAAGGCACGGTTTTGATACTTGATATGATTTCTGCAGCATGAAAGTACTATCTCTCTTGTGTTGTTGAAAATGAAGATGAGAGGCTTCCTTTTATAGGCAAAGGATGGCTTAGATCCAAGTGGCAAAAGATCAATGGTTGAAGAATTAGTCTTGTGACATGTAGGGTCAAGATTGAATTGGTTGGATAAGGGGGGATATAGAAGGAGGATGTTTCTACTACATTGACAAGATGGAGAGATGTGTGGGACAAGGAGCCACATGGCGAGATGCTCACAAAGACCATGAGAGAAAGATGGAAGAAGGAGTCTATGTTTGTTGGGATGTTGGAGGGAGTATAGGGCTCATGAGACAAGTGTCTCATAGTCAACTTTGATGATGATGATGTGGAGAAACCAACTTCTACAAAGTAGGGATGGTTGAGAGAAAATATGACATGTGTTGAGGATAAATGTTCAATTAAATATTATTAATATTTAATTTATGGTGCAACATGAAGGTGAGGTGTCAAATGATGTGTAGGGTGATGTGGAGGAATGATGTGGATTTTAGGAATATGACTTTGTCTTAGAATAATTAAATAATTAGGATTATTTAATTTAGAGATAACTTTAGAAGAATTAAAATAAATGAAATTTTATTTAATTATCAGAAGAATAGGATAAATGTGAATCAAATAAATAAATTACTATATTTATTTATTGATAGAGGAAATAAGAATAAAATAAATATTAAAATATTTATTTAATTTATCTCGAGCCATTTTAGGTGTATAGATTTTGCCCCTCTTTGAGACAATGCATTTTATCACGTTGTTTCAAAGAATAAAAATTTTAGGAGTATGATACATGCCCCAGTTTGCCCCTGATATAGGTTTTGTGTTGGTAGTATGCGCCCTTGAGAGATCGATTAGAAAAAAATTGGAAAAAGAATGGACGATCTCACGATGAAGAAGAATGAATGGCAGGATCATTGTGTGAAAAATGTAGGTGATGGAAAATGAGAAATGGATGACTAGAAAAGCATGCACATGTCAGCAATAGGCAAGGTCAAAACATCTCCAATTAGGGTTGATTATGCTATAAATAGTGATGAGAGGACCCATTCTAAGTCATTTGCACACTTGGCATTAGAAGAGTGATTATAGAGAGCCCTAGAGCATAGCAGAGCAGAGTAGTCTGAGTGAAATTGTAGATTTTGGTTGCTAGCCAGAGGTTTGAGTGGATCTATTGGTTTGGATGCCTAGAGGATTATGGTCCCCTGGTATGTATATATTTATTTTGACATCAAGTGCATTCATTAGGGTAAAAATCTAGGGTCAAAGTAGATGGTTTCATATGCACTGGTTTAATGATTCTACACATATGTGCAATCTTACTGTGCATATGTTCTGAACTTGCGCATATGAGTGCCGTAGCTGCACATATGCTCAAATTTTGCATATGATATTTGTTTATGCACATATGTCCTAAGACTACGCATATGATGAAAAGCTACACATTTGTCTCCTAAAGCTACGCATATGATTGGTCTTTCTGCACATATGTGCTAAAATTGCGCATATGATCACTAAAGTTGTGCATATGATTAAGATAAGTTAATTACTTAGCGAGATGATTTAGTCAGCATCGTGGTCGATGTTGGCCAACTCATAGGTGATCTTTGAGGTTGATAGAATCTGATAAGATATGATAGGATGGCTAAGTAACTGATTAGATATATTTGATAGATATGCAACTTAGTTGGTTGTTGATTAACGCGGTTGTGTTGTTGCTTGTAGGAGGTGTTAGATGTTATGATGTCTCAAGAGAGATTTCCATCTACACAGTTGTTACAACCATACCTAACAAAGATTGATCATTTTGTTCTGGGATCAATGGGATTGTGGTATGTCACCTTTATGCCTAAGATTCAAGCTAATCTAGGCATGTTGACTGCTTTGGCAGAGAGATGGCAAAGTGAGCACTGTACATTTCACTTGCCTACTAGAGAGATGACTATGACCTTGGAGACTGTATACCAGATTCTAAGGATTCCAATTTATGGTGAGCTGGTTACTTATAAGCCACATGTGGGAGATGGTTTGGATGAGTGTCTCCGAGTATTTGATGATGAGGATATAGATGGGGTGGAGATCAGTTGGATCGACACACACAATTATTATGAGCCGCTACCGTCTATCTTGGCACGATTGATTGGATGTGTGATCTTCCCTGATAGGAGATCACATGGCTTAGTAGTTGGATGGGGGAAGACTCTAGAGTGGATGGTTTTTGAGGAGACACATTTTTCTTGGGGTGTCTGCTTATTAGCCCACCTATACCATGACTTGCATTAGTTTGTATGTGATGGGATTGTGAGTCTGTCTGCTGGGGTCTCATTGCTACAGATATGGGCATGGGGACACATAGCAGTGACTGACTGATATGCATGGGAGTTAGAGGTGAGGGATGACCATATGCTTATGCTTATCAGGGCATGATTTCCCAACCCAAGCTAGGAAAGCTGGAGTACTGGAGACATGTGTTGGATAGTGTAGATGTAGTGGATTGGCAACCTTATTTAGATTGTGAGCCATGGGAGGATGATGCGGTAGAGTTGCCATTTTGCTTTCAGAAACAATGGTTGATAGGGAGGACCTCATACATTATTGATAGACAAATTGTTTCTCATGTGTTGCAACAATTTGGTAGGATTCAGGGGATGTCCCAAGGTATTGTTGTATTTGCTCAGATGCACAAGGAGTGTTTGGTGTGGGGTCCAGTAGCATCTTTTGAGCAGACACGGGTAGACTTTCTCCAGATTCCATATCAGGCCTAGGATATGATGAGCCATATTATTGATGCAGGGATGGCAAAGGATTATGCAACACACTTTGCAGCTCATCCATTCCCCAGATATTCAAGACCTAGAGAGTTAGCTTTGAGATTAGAGGATGAGGATGATGATGAGGAGGCTCCATCAAGGAGAATATGATGACAAGGTGGCCGAGGTGGGAGAGGTGGAGATGGAGAGGATGGAGGAGGTAGAGGGGATGGAGATGATGGAGATGATGGGGGTAGAGGGAGGAGAGTCCAGAGGGATCCACAGGTACAACCTCAGGTATAGGTGCAGCCATAGGTGCAACCATAGGCTTAGGCTTAGGTTCAGGGTGATGGAGAGGTGGAAACATTACGAGCCTAGGTGGCTCATCTATAGGGTTAGGTTGCTCAGTTACACGAGAAGATTATGTAGCTATAGGGAGATGTGAGGGCAATGAAAGTAGAGTGAGATACTACCATTCAGAGATATACCAGGGCAGAAGATCTACTACAACAGGTTTAGCAAACTACAACCCAAGGTCCTGGTGGGCAGATGATAACAAAGATGGTTTGCGTAGGACATGAGATCTTCTACTAGAGATAACTATATGAGAAGGAGGTACCCCCTGAGTGGAGAGCATGTAGCTTCACTCAAAGTTCATATGGCAGATCTCAACGAGCACAGATAGAGAGTGGAGGAGTTATGGGACTGCCACCTCCTCGAGGATCACTAGGTGCAGGGCCTTTAGGTTCTCAGTAGCATCAACCAACACCTTCTGGAGGCAGTGCCTCATAGACATTTGAGACATATATAATTTTTTATACCCATTATTTTGATAGCTCGAGTTTATGATTCATGATATCATTGTATACTTGGACATTTATATTTTGATGATGATACACATATATGAGTTTGATAGACTATATGCATGTTCTCTATGGATGGATTTTTTTTTATATGATTGATCTTATGATGATGGTTCTATTATGATGGTTCTACCATGTTGATTCTATGATGCATATGGTATTTATGATATGATGATTCTATGATTCTTATGATAACATGTTTCTATGAGTAATGTTATGGAAATGACTCTATATGCTTATAGTTTATGATGATTTAATTCATATTCTGATGATTCCTAAGTACAATACATGATGTTGTAAATTTCTATGTGTGATGATATAATATACAAATGCTATGACAATGTTATCTACATTTTTTATTTTTGATGATAATGTTATGTATGAGACCTATGTGGATATGGGACATCACTATATTAATTACTTTAAAATCATGATCTAAATGTTTTTAGATAATGTACTTAAATGATATGAACTTATGATTATAATGCCTATGATATGCACAATGATATTGATTTGTTTCTGTTGTGCCAAGTATACTCAATCATGAATAAAAGATCACTTGGAAGAATTAGAAAATTACTTGGATAAATGGATAACTTAGAGGAATGATAGAAATGACTTGGATCTTAAGCCATGAATAAACACAAGAAAGAAAACTATGAAATCATAACTTGGAAAATAATAACTATGAAATGCTTATAATGAAATGAAATGCAAACTTAATATGCACGAATGAGACCTAGTCATCTTGTATACATGTTTGAAGTGATTTTTCATCATTGAGCTTTTAAAATGTTGTAAGAGAATACAATCATCTAGGTATAATTAAACCAAGATGACTTGAGTATCACTTACATGGATTTTGATTTAGCAAGTTAATACAAGCTTCTAGGTATAATTGAACTGAGATGACCTGAGTATTGCTTGCACGTATCAACAGACAAGGATTGTTCTCTTTCCTGCTTAGGCCCATAGCATCCTCGATGATATTTTACAAATCATGTCGTTAGACAAGTCTTCACATTACTAAAGATTAAGCCGCAAACAAAAAACAATTGAAATAATCATGCCCCATCATAGCTCCTCTAGTCCTAGACATCCTTGAGTAGCATAGGAAACATGATAATGAAAATCATGACATATGACTTACACTTATAATAGCCATTAAATCCTCTTGCCATAGATATTGTTTTCTAGTCATAATAGATATAATCATCTTGATAGTTTAGGCAAGTTGTTGTTTGTTTGGTATAGGTTGATTTCTTCTATCAAGATTCTTTTTAAAAGCTTATTAGTATGTTGTTTGTTGTTTGAAGATCGTATCACGATCTATATTGTTATCCTCTAGATTGTGGCATTTAAGAATCCAATTCTATAACTAGGTCAAGGATTTTGCCCCCAATCAAGTAAAGGACCTACTTATTAGGGATGAAAATATATGGATGAAATTATGGGAGACTTGATGCGACGAGCCCTAAGGGACTGACCTAGTGCCTTGGGGGCTCATTGATCATGGCCTTGCCTACGTGAAGTTGCAGAGGCAATGTAGTTCAACCATGTAGACTTTGTGTGACCTAAAACCTAAGGGTGGGAAGCCTCGGGGTCTCATCAAAGATAACCTTGCCTACGTGAAAGCTCAGAGACGACGTAGTTCAACCATGTAGACTAACACTGACGATGGATGAATGGATGGATGAAGGACTGGATGGATAAATTTATTAGCAGATATGGTGAATATAGTTTATTTGGTAAGGCGGTAAAAAAGTGAGCGAGCAACAAGCCTTGATAAGTATCTTTATGTGTATATGGATGTAGGAGAAAAGATCTTTATGGATGAAAACTAAAATCCTAAAAGATGGAGGAGACTAGTTTATCACAAATAGTGTTTGTTTCTAGGTTTTCACCATTTGCTTTTATTGCCCCATTTTTTTTTCAATTTATTCCCTTGCATCGGGGTTAAGCTAAGTGTAAAACTTTCAAAGATGCATACTATTGATGGGATCATCCAATAGCTCACCTTTTGATGTTGCCAACTGGTATGCTCCAGATCCATAAGCAACAATGATTACATAAGGACCAAGCCAATTTGGTTCAAACTTACCCTTCTTTTCTCTATCCTATTAATTTTTGGGGTTTTCCTTCAGAACTAGATCACCAACCTGAAAAAATCTGGGCTTCACTCTATGATTGTAGCTTCTTGACATACGTTGCTAATAGGCCTTGAGGTGATTAAAAGCATTTTGTCATTGTTTCTCTAACAACTCTAACTCTTGAAGCCTAGAAACTCGATACTCTTCATCGGTTATTAAACCCTGTAATGATACTCATAGAGAGGGTAACTCAACCTCAATAGGTAAGATTGATTCTGAGCCATAGACAAGGGCATAGGGTGTTGCACCTGTGGGTGTACGGATACTAGTATGATAGGCCCACAAGGCCAGATTCAGCTGTACATGCCAATCATGGCTGACATCATTGATTGTCCTCTTTAAAATTTTAAAGATTATTTTATTAGACACCTCTGCTTGACCATTTCCTTGGGGATAGTATGGTGTGGAGAAAAGGTGTTGGATATGAAACTTGTCACAAAGCTCTTGGACATCTTGATTTTTGAAAGGTCTTTCATTATTGGTAATAATGGATAGAGGAATTTCATAACAACAAATGATATAGTTCAGAATAAATGATGCAATTTGCTTGCCTGTGACATTGATTAAAGGTACATCTTCAATCCACTTAGTGAAATACTCAGTGGTGGTTATTGTGATTTTGTGGCTATTGGATGAAGGGAGAGAATCTTGCCCACAAGGTCGAGTACCCATTGGCAAAAAGGCCAAGGAGTAGTTAAGGGTTGTAGTTCTTGTGCCGGTGCATGTATGAGATTTCCATGGATCTGACATTTCTTGCACTTTTTGACAAAATGATAAGAATATGTTTCTATAATTGGCTAGTAGTATCCCATACGCATAAGTTTCTTTTCCAAATTGGGACCACTAGAGTGCATTTCACAAATACCTTCATGAACTTCCCTTAAGGTGGTTTGATATACCTCACACTCTAGACATCTAAGGAGAGTACCATCAAGACCTCGTCGATAAAGGGTATTGGCAACTATGGTATAATGAGTGGCTTGACGGATAAAGGTTCTACATTGATTATTGGATTGGCCAGGTGGAAACATGTTCTCTTTTAGGTAGGTATAAATGTTTCCATACAAAGGGGAATCAGATCCTACTTTTTGACATATAATCCATGTTTTAGGGTTATCATACATATGATTAGGCAATTGCTCCACTAAGAACTCATAATGTGACCAATTTTCTTGTATATCTAGGAGTGAGGCAATGGTTGCCATGGCATCTGCAGCTTTATTATCTAGTTTATGTATTTGTTCAAAATAAATCCTAACAAAGTGCTCTTTGAAGTCATCTACCATACACTTGTAAGGTATTAACTTATCATCCTTGGTCTGATAATCATCATTTACCTGATTGATGACTAGTTGTGAATCTCCATAAACATGTAGCTCTTGAACTTTCCACTCTACAGCCATCCTGAGACCAATGACCAATGCTTCATATTCCACCACATTGTTGGCGCAAGGGAATAATATTCTATATGATTTTGGTATGGAATCTCCTTGTGGTGTACCACAAAAAATTCCTTCTCTTGACCCATGTTGTGTATAAGATCTATTAAAATAAAGCTTCCATGCTTGAGTTGTTATATTGAAAATGGATTCATTTGGAAACTCAAAACTTAATGGATTTTCATCAATCAGTGGTGCATTTGCTAGCTAATCCACACTTACTTATCCTTTGATTACCTTTCTATCCACATATTCAATGTCAAATTTGCTTAGGATCATGATCCACTTTGCGAATCTACTTGTCAGAGTTGCCTTACTAAGTAAATATTTCAACAGATCTATTTTGGCTACTAACTTGATTGAATGAGTTAGCATATAATGTCGTAGCTTTTGAGATGCAAAGACTACAACAAGACATGCTTGCTCAATAGGTTTATACTGTAGCTCATAGCCTACTAAGGTCTGATTGATGTAATATATAGATTGTTCTTTTCCTTCATAATCCCGCTGTGCTAGTAGAGGTCCTAGAGAGGTTGTTGTAGCTGAAATATAAAGCAATAATGGTTTGCCTTTGATTGGTGGCATCAATATTGGTGGATTCATCAAATATTCTTTCAAGATTTGAAAAGCTTGTTCACACATCTCATCCCATCTGAAAGGAACATTCTTGTGAAGTAGATGAGTGAAGGGGTGACTTTTGTCAACTAACTGTGAGATAAACCGATGGATAGACTACAATACACCTTATAATGTTCTTAATTGATTGCTATTTTTAGGAGGTGGCATTTCCATTATAGCTTTCATTTTTGCAAGATCCACCTCAATTCCCTTTGTTGACACTATGTATCCTAAAAGCTTGCCGGATGTGACTCTGAACACAATTCTTTGGATTCAAACGAACATTGAATTGCTCTAGTCACTGAAAGATCTTGTCTAATACATGCAGATGTTCTTCCCATGTGAGTGATTTTCCTAGGACATCATCCACATAATCTTCCATAATAATGTGCATCATATCATGGAAAATGGTGGTCATTTCTCTCTGGTAAGTAGCTCTTACATTTTTCAACTGAAACGACATCACATTCTAGCAATATGTACCCCATGGACATGTAAAGGTAGTTTTGTATTAGTCTTCTGGTGCTATTTTGATCTGATTATACCCAAAAAATCCATCCATTAGAGATAACATAGTATGTCCTACTGTCAGATCTACAATGATGTCTATATTAGGTAAAGGAAAATCATCCATGGGGCATGCTTTATTCAAATCTCTAAAATATGTGCAAAGTCTGATTCTCTTGTCTAGTTTAGAAACAAGAACAATGTTGGAAATCCATTCAAGATAATGAATTGATCTAATGAAACCTACATCCAACAATTTCTTCAATTCTTCTTTGACTAAAAGTGCTATATGCGGATGCATCTTTCTTAACTTTTGTTTCATTAGTTTAACTCCTGGAGCTACTGATAAATGATGGATGATGAGAACTGGATCAAGACCAGGCATATCCGCATAGGACCAAGAAAAATTAATCTGTCTATCTTTAGAGAATTTGATGAATTGTTTCTTTTCTTGATCTAATAAACATTCTACTAGATGAATTATCTTTGGGCTATCCTCTGTACCAATATTCACTGGTTTTGCTAGTTCTATTAAGACTGAAGACCTCTCCTGATGTATAGGGTTGGGGGGAGTGTCAAGCCTTTCATCCTTTGGCACTTTAGAGAGGTTTTCACCATCAAATATGTCCTTTATTTATTTCATGATCTAATACTGTCACAGAGTAGTTTTCAACATGAGATCAATTTTTTATTTTTATATTTTTGTGACTGAAAGGCTTGGCACTCTCTCCAAAATAAGCCATATTATTAAGTTCTATAGTGAAGCCTTCTTTATGATCTCTTGAAGGTAGATGATCCCTAAGTTCTAGATAGTCGATAATAGCATTATTGTTGTGAAAGGTATCTAGTTCAGGGGCCTCTTGTTATTCCCAATCGATAAGTTCGGGATGTACTAATGTAAGAGGATCATTTGGTTGGTCTAGATCAAGGGCAATAATGGTTAGGACAGAAAGGTTCTCTAGGTTTATGGTGGTATCTCCAAAGTCCAAATTAGTACTCTCCTTAGGATTATCTATCACATGGGATATCTGACCTTCCTTGTGGGGCTCACTCTCGATATTATGCAAATCTAACTCTAGTGGTCTACACCTCAAACTTTGTCCCTCATGGTATGTATTGGTGGAGATGTGTGATTGAACTACATCAATGTGCTTATCTTCATAAGATAACTCAAAAAGACTTTCCCATTCCCATTCATTATAATCTATTTCACTTCCCTCTTGGAATTTATGTATTTGCTCCACTAGATTTGTAGTAGCCTTTTCTATGACATCTCCTTTATAACCTAGTCCTTTAGTGTCTTAGGCTGATAATGAAGAAGGTTGTATGGGTTCAATAATTCCTTCTTTTCTTAAGCCTATGGTACTATGACCATCTATCCCATTCTCTGCAAAATAGTGAAACTTGTGCCATGTTATTTAATTGGTAATTGTGGTGTTTGTTCTTGTGACTTGAATTCACTTTCTTATTCCTTGTATAGCCATTAGAGGATGTCTTTCTCTTCACTTTCTTCTGATAGATTGCCCCATTTGATAAAAGGACCTTCAAGGTGCTTCAATGACTATTGTTTGGATATGGATCATTTGCCATGGGATTTGGGTGAAAGGGGTAATTATTCAATACAAAAGGATTGTTCAATGGAATACTCTCCAACACCTTTGTCCTTGAGCTTGACTTTCATTTTATCAAATTTGGATGTAGAGGCCAATGAGCTTATATCAACATGGGATGTAGATGATGAGACTGCACGGATAGTGGGTATAATTTGACTTCAGGTTTAGGCTTGATGGTATTGCAATATTGAAAGGGATCGAAATCTCCTTGGATTGTAATCTCTTGACCATTGTATGGGAATTTTATGCATTGATGATAAATAGATGGTATGGATTTCATTGCATGAATCCAAGGGCGTCCAAGGAGAATGTTATAGGCTAAATCCATGTCAAGGACTTGACAAAACACATCTTTTTCAATTGGTCCAACTCTTATGGGTAAGACAACAGTTCCTTTAGAGGCTCTTTCCTCCTCATCATATCCTTTGATAGTGATTTTCTTCTTTGAATCTACAACATTTTTAGAAAAACCCAATGCAAGGATTAATTTTAAGTTGCATCTATTTAATCCAGCTCCTCCATCTATAAGGACTCATTTGATTCTATGCTTGTGAATGAGTACTTCAATGTGGAGAGATGAGTTATGAGGTTGGTGAATGGCCATATCATCATTTTTAGTGAAATATAGGAAATGAGGCATGGTGAGATGTCCCACCATGGCTTGAAACTACTCTTGGTTTGAATTTGTGGGTACGGTAGTTTCTAGTTGAGCCTTTTCTAGGATAGCTTTGTGAGATGGTGAAAGATGCAAAAGCTCTAATATGGATATGTGTGCGAGTGTATTTTTGAGTTGGTCTAAGACATTATATTGACTTGATATGGAAGATGGTTTAGGTGGAGCCCCTTGAAGAGTAATCTTTCCTCGACGGGTAGTAACATTAAAATCAAGCTTGTTGTTAATGGTAATCACATTTACATGTGAGTCACATTCAGATATGTTATTAATGGTGTACTCATAAGTTACTTTCATGTAATTAGCATTATTACCACCATTATTGTTTGCGTTTGAGGCACTTTCCTTTTATAGTTAGGAAGTGGATTCTTAAATGCCACATGTTCTTCATTGGATGTATGACCATCAATTGATATATCTCCTCTATCTATTAAGTCTTGAATTGTGTTTTTCAATCTTTGACAATCATTTGTTTTGTGACCTTTGCTTCTATGGAATTCACAATAATCAGAATCTTTCCACCATGAGGGTTTAAATTTGGGTTCATATTCTCTTTCTATAGAAAGTGTTATGAGATTATTTGCAATGAGTTTCCTCTAAGCAGATTTGATGGATTCTCCCAATGGTGTAAATCTTCTATGGGGAGGATTGAAGTTTGTTGGTCTAGATTCATTATTGGTTGGTTTGTTTGAAGAAGCATTGTTTTGTGGACTTGATAAATTTAATATGGGTTATGTTGGTTTAACATGTTTGGCATCTACAACCCCATTGTTCACAATGTTCTTATTCTTGGTCCAAAACATGGATTTGTCAGTGTTGTTGTTTGAACTAGTAACATGCTTATAGATCTTAATTTGTCCTTTAGCTATTAATGCTTTTTCTATGAGTAATCCCATGTCAATAACCTTACTAAAACAAGTGGGACATTGGATTTGAAGTTGATAACTTAAATCTATGTTTAAATTGTGGACAAACATTCCTATCATTTGTTTTTCAGGGATGTGATATGGACATTTGCTTGTAATTTGTCTCCATC
The DNA here is from genome assembly GCA_027924645.1 of Cunninghamia lanceolata. Taxonomy (NCBI): domain Eukaryota; kingdom Viridiplantae; phylum Streptophyta; class Pinopsida; order Cupressales; family Cupressaceae; genus Cunninghamia; species Cunninghamia lanceolata. The sequence goes on from BSBN01000828.1 coordinate 7,120,768, forward strand.
TTTGCAAGAAAGTAGCGAAGGATTATCCACCCTTTTGTTTATTGTTGCAAAGATCTAACATTGATATATCATGTTCAATGTTGTAGGAGAAGTGAGTTACAAATTTGTCTACTAGTTCATTAAATGTATGGATTCTAGGAGGTAGACATGAGAACCATTCCATGGCTTGACGTCTTAACCTTTGTAGAAAGAGTCTCATTAGATATGTATCATTGTGAGCAACTTCTAAACATGCAACACTAAATTCCCTAATATGGTCACGGGATCATCTTTTCCCCTATATTTGTCAAATTTGGGTATTTCAAAATTGGAAGGGAAAGGTATCATAACCAAGCTTTTGTCAAAATGATAGGGAGATATGTCCTCTAGTGAATAACCTTTTGTTGAGGATCCAGTTTGTAAATCTACAAAATGTTGTTGCAAAGCTTGGATTTGTTGAGTAAGTGCATCTAATGGATTTGTTCCATCCTTAATTTCCTTGTTCTTAGGAGCTTCAGTTTCATTTGTTTGAATTGTTTCTCTCAATTTGGTAATGTCAAAATCATGAGGTAACTTTGCTCCTTGTTGTGCAAGCATAAGGAAATATTTGTGTGGATCTGTTGCTATGACTTTATTAGTTTTTGAAACTTTGGGTCTTGTAGAGGACTAACAATTTCTTCCTAGGGGATTTCTTCTTCTTCGTCATCACTAGAATAACCTTGGCTACCATTGAATGAACTCATTTCTTCTTGTCTTTGCTTTTGAGCCCTAGTCTCAACCATACAAAGTTTATATGAATGATGTTGAATGTAAGATGTGTAGATATAAGTGATGGCTTTGATGGAGTGTAGTTTGGGAGAAAGATGATATGATTAGCTTGCGGTATTGATGGAAAGATTTCTAAAGTGTTGTTTTGATCTTGTTTAAACAATAAATTTGAGCTATGATAAATAGCTATCAAAGGGTGATCCAAAGTAAGTCAAATAGGGATGATGGATATCATTACGATGGAGACTAACTTTGTCAAGATTTTTAGTATAGCTCCTAGATAAAGGATGATAAATCCTGATAGGGGGAGACTAACTTAATTGTTGTTGAAATGATAAGATCTCAAAAGCACTTTGTGAAAATCTTGTTTGTTTGTTTTGGGAAGCTAAGTGTGAGATGTAAGTGTGAATGTTTAAAATAGATGCAAGATGTCTTTGTATAGTTTGTATGACTCCAGAAATGAAATCTATGAGAAAAAGGGTATCCAAATCTATTTTGTTTATTTGTTCAAGACCTCAAGAAATAGCCTCTATTGTGGATGTGCAGGTTCAAATGCATAGGAATAGTGTGTATATGCACAAAAATAGAGTGTATATGCGCATGAATAGTGGTTACAGGCACATAAACAAAGGATATATGCATAGAAAGATCAGATGTGTAGGAACAATGATTAAATGCATAGTAATAATGATTATATGTGCAACTCTATGTCAATGACTGTGTTTGATCATTTTTTGTTAGTTTTTGGTTCGTTTTCCTAGGTAAACTATTGTTTTTAGGATGATTTTTCTCTAAGTTTGACAAGAAGACACAATAGATAGTAAAACACAATGACTATTTGTAACAATTAGTGTATGTTCAAGGCTCATAAAAAGCCCAAGTTTCCATGGGTATAACACAATTTGAAGACAAATTAAGCACTTTCTATTCCTAAGGATACAACTTCATTGCGATACATCAGCCCACACTTGGAATCTCCATTGACTCAAGTGTCAACACACCTACTATGGATGTGTACACTTTTTTGTCTTTGCGAGCGAGGACAAATAGGGACATCCAGGACTGGAAGGATGGCCCAATCACCCTTTCCCCGAAAAGCTACAAGTAGCTTATGCTAAGCCAGGGATTTTTGTCTCATCTCAAGGGAGCCTTATTGTGAGTAATATTGGGGTGAAGTACCCTTGTACCAAAAATTATCACAATGTTCGAAGGTAGATCGGGTAGTCTCTAGCTATGAGGTTTCTAGTTTTTTGGGGGACCAACGCCTTGCGAGCATCTGACAAGCCACTAAAAGCTTTAACCAACTTTACTAAGAGTGTAATATACATTACACAAATGCAAATTTCTTCACAAAAGTGTTAGTATGCCTCCTTTCAAATTGGCACCATATGGCAAAGGCTAACGTTGGTTAGGACTTGGCTTTCACCTTGACCTATTTGTATAGTGGTTCAAATGAAAAATCTGCTTAGGGTTGTTCCTTCTTGGATGACATGCACTCCAAAAGGCAGGCCCTTCTAAGAACAAAACAAAAATATCATATCCATAATTCACAAAGTGAAGAAGGGATACTTTTTAGGGATTTTGTTAGGGATAAACATAAAATAAAAAGAGATGGGTCTAGTTTTTTTATCACCCAAGTTTTGCACAAGGGGAGAGCATACACCTATCACCTCACAAACATAGAATACACTTGTTCATTTAACCCCTAGATTAAACTAAGTGCAACTAATCTAACGACACAAGATGCAATATTTGTATGATCAAAGAAAAGAATAGAAAGTCAAATTAACCCCCTAGATTAAACTATGTTTTGATTGTATGCAAAATGGATGTGTAATATTACTTTCCCCTACTTAATCTAGATGTTACTAAATTACCAATGCAAGAGTAAATGCAACAACAATGACTTAACAAAGGCAATAAACCTACAACCAACTGTTAGTAGTCTTAACATACAGTCTTGGACATTCGACAACAACTGCACCACTGATTAGTAACCAAGTTAATCCAAAAACATGAACCAACAGTGACAAATGTAAATGTGTAGGAATTGAGAGAAAATGCACAGTAACAAAGGCTAAATGCATAGAAAAATAATATGCACAGGAAGACTGGTCATATGTGTAGAAATAGTGGTTATATGCATAGAAAGATAACTTTTTCTCCTGTAGGAATTGTTTTCTGGTATGGATGTGCAAGACTAGAACACAAATACACAGGAACGCTTTGTTACAACTGTAGACACACAAAAACTCAATTTTTGATGTTAAATTCAGGGCAAGGCCCCATGGTGGGCACCAAAATGTGATGATAATTTGGAGAACAATAGTAAAAACCTATTAAGCTACCACAATACTCTAAATTTCTACTCAATCCAAAATCACCAATGAAACTAATAGAAAAACACAGAATTTGAAACAAAAATGATTTATACCTTCAAACTCAGATTTCTCCTTCATGTCCCATTGTAACCTATCTTCTTGAGATCTTGATTTTGCTGATTGTGATTATGCTCTCAGAATGCACTTCTTCATTTCAAGATGATTCTAAGATGAATGGACTTGTGGTGGATTTTATGCAATGTGAATGATTCTACAATACTAAACTATGATAATGATGGGATGAAGCTAATGTAATGCAACTATGGAGATGACATAATGCTAAATGATAATACTATGCTAATGGAGATTGCTATGCAAATGAGAAGCCAAAGGCACACTTTTGATACTTGATATGATTTCTGTAGCATGAAAGTACTATCTCTCTTGTGTTGTTGAAAATGAGGATGAGAAGCTTTCTTTTATAGGCAAAGGATGGCTTAGATCCAAGCGGAAAAAGATCAATGGTTGAGGAATTAGTCTTGTGACATGTAGGGTCAAGATTGAATTGGTTGGATGAGGGGAGATATAGAAGAAGGATGTTCCTACTACATTGACAAGATGGAGAGATATGTGGGACAAGGAGCCACATGGCGAGATTCTCACAAAGACCATGAGAGAAAGATGGAAGGAGTCTTTGTTTGTTGGGATGTTGGAGGGAATATAGGGCTCATGAGACAAGTGTCTCATAGTCAACTTTGACCATGATGATGTGGAGAAACCAACTTCTCCAAAGTAGCGATGGTTGAGAGAAAATATGACATGTGTTGAGGATAAATGTTCAATTAAATATTATTAATATTTAATTTATGGTGCAACATGGAGGTGAGGTGTCAAATGATGTGTAGGGTGATGTGGAGGAATGATGTGGATTTTAGGAATATGACTTTGTCTTAGAATAATTAAATAATTAGGATTATTTAATTTAGAGATAACTTTAGAAGAATTAAAATAAATGAAATTTTAATTAATTATTGGAAGAATAGGATAAATGTGAATCAGATAAATAAATTACTATATTTATTTATTGATAGAGGAAATAAGAATAAAATAAATATTAAAATATTTCTTTAATTTATCTCGAGCCATTTTTAGGTGTATACAGTTACCACCAATTATAACATGTAAATTCATTGGTTCATTACAAGAGGGTAAATGATGCCTTCACCATGCACATAATTTGAACGTTGCAAGGGGACCTATCCAGAAAAATATCAGTTGAAGTAGCTAATGTAGTACACAAATTGGATATTGATTCATACAATTCCCCAAATCTACTTGTCTCAGAATACAACGATTCAAGGGAGGTCCATACAGGCTACCCATGTATCTAACTAACAAGGTAGTATTGTTTGAATTGACAAGACATCTATGCACATATCATAATTTGTTGAAGGACTTGCGCAGGGCTGAAATAAAATTTCCAATTCTTGGGTAGGGGATTATTTACCCAAACATTACTGTCAATGCTATAGAATCGTCAGATGCAGAGTTGCAGCAACTTCATTTAATTTCATACAAAGCAAGGGCTTACTTTGATCCTTTTCACACTCTTGAGAAAAATGTTAGCAAGAAATATTTCCATGTGGAGGATCTAGAAGATTTTTGGACAAATTGTAATGATGAACATGAGATAAAGAAAAGGAAATGTTCCAGGTTGTCCCTGGATTTCATTAGAAAGTTCCATATCATCCCAGTGCCAAATCAAGTTGTTGAAGATAGGGTAGTTGTCTAAGAGGTAGAATGGAGAAGTGTGTTTGGTCACCCAATGTTACCTCCAAATTAGCCCAAAGCTGAAGACAGTTCCCTTGAGAAAATAATGAGGGACTCTATCAGGTATAGTAGGAGCTGGGAGAATGTACAAATTGCACAATTGAATGTTACTGGAGTACCTCTTATGTACGTAGATCCTCTAGAGGAAACAAAGAGTGATGAAGAGGAGAATGAGCCTATTGAAGTAGCTCATCCAGATCCAAAAGGGAAAGATAAGGCCTCCAATAGGAAGGAAACTAAGGATGAGACTCCTCTAGATGATAAGAAAGGAAAAGGAAAAGTAGTCAAAGAGCTGAGGAAGAAGAAGACAATGAGGGAAAGTGTATCTCCAATCAAAACAAGGAATTATAAAAGAAAACCAATCTAGATTAGGGAACCTGAGGGTTCAAAACCAAAGAGAACCAGATCTACCAAGAAGACACAAGCTCCTCCTATTTCATTAGTGTTGAATGCACAAGACAACTGAGAGGGGGGGTGAATCAATTATATCAAAAATTTCAAACCCTCGCAAACATTCAAATCCACATTAACCTTTAAACATATTATGATGATTAAGCATTGAAAGTAAGTAATTGAAACTGAATCATATCAACACCACACACAAGAGAACATATTTTACATGGAAAACCATAAAAGGGAAAAACCATGGTGAGGATTAGCTCACAATATAATGTGGTAGCAATACTGAATTACAAAAGAAAGAATGGTCACTGCAGGTGGACTCACTATCCAAGTGGACTAACTGCCCACTGAGAGAGAAAGAGAGAAGAGAAGAGTTGCTCACTGCCAGGATTTGAACTAATATAATTGCATCTAACCTATGCATGGAGTTCAGTTCCAATGAAGCTCAATATCCATTACAACACAAACAACATCTTCGTAGCAACACTAAAAATAGTAGACACCTTCTGCTCACTGCATCCAACAGTCTAACACATGAAATCTCTCACTAATATGATCAAATTCACATAATAAACATCATATCCCTCGCGCATCCACACATTCATGACTCCTTGATACTTATTTATACCATTGTCAATCATTAAAACATTCTCCAAGGTTAGAAACATGACTTAACCCATAAAATTCAAACTAGGTCTAGACCTAAACATTCTCTCGGAGGAAAGGAAAGAATGCAGACCACATCATGCCTTAGCACAGACCTAAATCCACTCTAACATGCTTCAACACGCTTTCACAATCAATGAAACACAACCGTAATTAGTGTAAACAACCAAGTCGTCCAAACTTGTGTTAACACTATGAACTTTTAAGTGCATGCTTCGTCAAAACCAAAAGATGACATGCAGACCATGCACCAAGCTCGAACATGATATAGAAACATCAAAAATCACTTGAAAACCAACAAGTTCCTTTGCAACATTTTTCACCTGAACAAACTTCACATCAGAGTACTTAACCAGCTATATCATGCTCTGTCATCATCTACAAGTTAAGAAATGTACTTGCAAAGCACCAAACCATGAAGCACTTGAGATGAAGGAAAATATAGACTTTATAAGCACGCATCTAGAACCACAACACCTTAAACCATTCTACAGAGAAATGCAGAGCAAAATACTTTCTCCCGAACACAATGCAAGCACTGTCAAACATTGTTCTCAAACTGGTGAACACAACTTCCACTGTACAATGATCTGGAGCATTAAATTCTAGATTTAGCATCTTCAAACACTTCTAACCAACATATCTGTTACGTCAAAAAATGTCCTCCTATATGGAATGGTACAATTTCTAATGTAGGAGCATCCAGTGGTGTAAGGGCAATCTTGCATCACCCAAAAAAAGATGTGTTTCAAAATTGTTGATGTTCTTTCCATTTCTTTTCAAAATTTGTGGTTCTGGTTCCATAATCCCTTGAATAATGATGTAGAACTTTCAGTTTTTCCAAACTGCTAAAAATAACAACCTGCTATTTTTAGAAAGTTTGCATTTGGGCATGGATTAAAGTGAAAATTTACAGGAAGCTTCATAACTGAAAAATAAGACCTTTGGTGAAGGAATCACACAAAGATCATTTGCGAGTTGAAAGATATTAAAGTTTTAGTTTCCTGAAAAATGCTTGAAAATTATTTAAACTCAGGTTTGAGGAACTAAACGGCCTCGTACGGGCCTGAAAATGGCTAGAACTACCAAAGTGGTTCTTAGCGCATAGAGCACTCCGTGATCTTTTAGATGCATAAAACAGTTTGTCAGTCGGACACCCGGATCAAAAGTTATGGCTCCCGGAAGTTGACCTATTTTTGGAGGGAGATGCAAATTTTGAAATTAGGTTGTTGGCCTCCAAAAAGGCTATTAATAACCATTTTTGGGAACCCCGGCAGTAGTAGAGTTAAGGGGGAAAGCATAGAGTCAAGAATAGGAGGGAAAACAAAAACCCTAGTTGATTTGGGGTTACAGAAGGCTGATGATTCTAGAGTCTTGTGATAGGAAGCTGTAATGTGTTGCAACCTATGGAGGGTTGATTCCTCTGATTGTATTTGAGCTTCTGTAATGTAATAAGTTGTCCAAATCAATAAAGAAAGTTCTATTTTCTATGTGTAATTTCTATTGTTGTGTGTTTTATGATTTACCCCTTCATCAAGTGGTATTAGAGCAAGGGTTCCTGAGTGTGTAGACAGATCGCTGACCGTGAGGCAGTTTACACTAGGACCTGAGGTTGTGGGTTTTCTGCGGAGATCAAGATGCCTCCATGAATAAATTGTATTCGAAGGAATGCTTTGATGGAAGAGAGTTTTAGAGCCCTACAAAGGCAAATTGATGCATTGCTGAAGAGACTTAATGTCTCAAGTTACTGATTGAATTTCCTTCGTGTTTTTTGTTCATCGTTGATCGACAAAGTTTGAACTATTGGTGAACTCTTGAACTTCGCCCATCGGGGTCAATGGTTCATCGAGTTTAATGGTTCAACCGATATGCATTGGTTACTTCGTTGAAAGTTTGAACTGTTCATTAGATTCAAGGTTCAACATTGGAACTCGGGTTCAATGGTTCATTGAACTATTCATTGGGTTCAAGGTTCAACATCAGAACTCAGGTTCAATGGTTCATTGAACTGTTCATCAGGTTCAAGGTTCAACGTTGGAACTCAGGTTCAATGGTTCATTGAACTGTTCATCAGGTTCAAGGTTCAACATCGAAACTTGGGTTCAATGGTTCATTGAACTGTTCATTGGTTCAACGGTTCAATGGTTCGACAACATTAGTTCAATGGTTCGGCATTAGTTCATTGGTTTAATGGTTCTTCAGTTCAACGGGATAGGTTCATCAGTTTAGTGGTTCAATGTGAATAGTCTTTGCTGGGACTGAACACTGACGGCGGATCTTTGTTAACCTTTATCGATGACTTTGTGTTATTCTGATAGGAATTGGTGATGGAGTTCGATCGGCCTAAGATAGGTCATCGGCACAATGAAAAGTGCTTGGACCGATAGTGGAGGTCTATCCGATGAAGGATGGAGGAAGTGTAGCAGTCACCACTGATGATATTACTGAGTGTTCAGAAATATAAACCAGAATATTGTATTCGACCTTGTGCATGTGGGATTAAATATCCCATGAGAATGTGAACGGTTATGACAGTTTGAAGGTAGCGGCGTTGGGGAAGTCAAATTGATCAATTAGGACAAAAGTTAAATAACTGTATTTGCTCTTGAAGAATGAAAATATAAATGGATCTATGTGTGTCGTTGGACAATTGATGAAATGATTTAAATTATACAGTTTATTCTGTAGATGTACAGATGAAATAAAAGGTTTTGTATAATTTAAAAGAATCGATATCAGAAGCAAAAAGAGCTAAGATCTTTATTGTAAGCTTTCAGTTTACTGTAATAAAGATAGCTTCTATTGTGGTGGTGGGTTTTTTACCTGAAAGGGTTTTCCCACGTAAAACTGGTCTCATTCTATGTTGTATTGATTGTTTATTCTATTTTTCTAGTGTATTCATCTGTTGTTTTTAAATTGAAAGTTCCCTGACTACATTATCCCCTTAGAATTAACATTAGGGAAGTTGTATTCCGCACCTCTGCTTTCCTTACAAGTGGTATTAGAGTCTGGCCAGTTGTGTTATCCTTGTTGGTAGGTTGGGTTTTTTGTGTTAATTCTGTGAGTGGGAGTTCTGTAGAGGTCTATCTTCTTAAATAAGATGGCAAGTACATCAAGAAAGATAGACATTGAAAAGTTCAATGGCACAAACTTTGAGTTGTGGAAGCTTAAAGTTGAAGATATGCTAGTCGACATAGATCTTTGGGTTGCTGTGTTTGCAACTAAACCTGCAGCCAAAGGACTGATAAGATTACGTTTAGCGGACTCTATTCTATTGAACGTTCATGAAGAGACAACTGCAAACCTTTTGTGGAAAAAGTTGGGAGATATTTATCAAGGCCAGTCATTGGTGAATAAACGTTTCCTCAGAAAGAAGTACTCTCTGAAGATGGATGAAGGAGCATTTGTAGTAGACCATCTGAACTCATTTAATTTGATTGTTGCATAGTTGACATCTATAGGTGTAAAAATAGAAGAGGAGGACCGCTGTATGCTTCTGTTGTGTTCTTTACCTGACTCATGGGATCATCTTGTGATGGCTATTGGAAGTAGAACAACAACGTTTAAAACTGAAACCTTTGTTGCCTTGCTGTTATCTGAAGAGATGCGGAGGAAATCTTCTGAGATGGCCAAAGAGGCCCTGTCTATTCAAGGTAGATCAAAGGAAAGAGGCAAGAAAAAGGACAAGAAGTCTAAGTCCAAATCAGAGGGGAGATCGAAATCTCCTGGCACAAAGTCCAAGGTGAAGTGCTAGAATTGTGGGCAGAAAAGACACATCAGAAGAGTCTGTAAAGAGGAGAAAAAGAAGAAGAAGAACTTCTTTGACAACGATTCTTCTCAGAGTGATGCTGATGCCTTCATTACTGCCTTGGCAATGCCTGCATCTGAAGATGTATGGCTGGTGGACTCGGGAGCATCTTTTCATATGACATCTCATAGAGAATGGTTCACAAAGTATGAACTGTATGCTGGTGGGAAGGTATTCCTAGCAAGTGATTCGACACTAGAAATTGTTCACCGAGGAAGAGTCAGAATCCAGTTCCCGGATGGTAGAATAAAGGGAATGAATGGAGTACTACACATACCAGGTTTGGCTCGAAATTTACTTTCTGTTAGTAAGCTTAATGATGTTGGAGTGCAAGTTACTTTTATGAATGGTGGCTGTAAGATGACTAGAGGTTCCATTATTCTGGAAAAAGGTGAACGCATTGGAACTTTGTATAGGTTAGATGCTAAACTAGTGTACTGTAATAATGTCTCTGTAAAATCTAAAAAAGCTACTATTGTAACACATGATGCAAACTCTATGGAAGTTAAACTTCCTACAAAGAAAATAATGCTCTGGCATCATAGACTTGGTCACATAGGTGAAAAAGGTTTAAAAACCTTGAAAAACAAAAATCTGGTAGATGGGCTAGTTGATTGTAATATGAAGTTTGATTTCTGCAAACATTGTATAAATGGAAAACAAAACCATGTTTCTTTTTACTCTAGTTCTCATAAATCTTCTGGTGTTCTGGACTATGTACATTCTAATGTTTTTGGTCCAATTGATGTTCCTTTTTTGTCTAAATCAAGATAATACGTATCATTTATTGATGATTATTCAAGGAAGGCATTTATATATTTTTTGAAAAATAAATCAGAAGTGTTCAGTCGGTTTAAAGAATTTAAAACTCTTGTGGAAAATTAGACTAGTAGGAAAATAAAATGCTTGAGAACAGATAATGGTGGTGAATATTGCAATGCAAATTTTGATCAGTATTGTGTAGATCATGGAATTAAAAGGCATAAGACTACACCTTATACTTCATGGTAAAATGGAGTTGCTAAAAGGTTAAATCAATCGTTGATGTAGAAAGTAAGAAGTATGTTGAGTTATGCTGGTCTTGAACAAAGGTTCTGGGCTAAGGTAGTTGCTACAGCTTGTTACTTGCTGAATCATTCTCCTACTTCAGCATTGGTTGATAAGATGCCTATGGAAGCATGGTCTAGAAAGAAGCCCTCTTTAAGACATCTTCATGTCTTTGGCTGCGAGGCATATGCTCATATTCCTGAGGCAAAAAGATCTAAGCTGGATTACAAGGCAGTCAAAGGTATCTTTATTGGCTATGGAGTCGGTGTTAAAGGGTACAAACTTTGGAATCCTGAAACTGAAAAAGTATTTTACAGCAGGAATGTAATTTTTAGAGAGCTAAAACCTTTGGTTATTGATCCTCAGCCGGAGAAGACAGAAAAGAAGAAAGAAAAGAGTGTTGTTAATATTCCTCTAACCCCTGTAAAAGAGGAACAACAAGCACCAAGTGTAGATGATTCATATGTGAGTTCAAGTAGCTCTGAAGATTCAGATCCAGAGCAAGAACCTAAACCTGCACCTCAACCATTGAGGCAGTCTACACGTGAAAGAAGACAACCAGATAGGTATAGATTTTTAGTACTTGATTCAAGTTGTGCCTATGCTTTACTTATTGATACTGATGAACTTAGAACTGTGAAAGAAGCTATTAGTTTATCTGATTTAGATTCTTGGTTGGAAACCATGGATAATGAAATGTCATCGTTGGAAAAAAATGGAACCTAGGATCTAGTGCCCTTGCCTGAAGGTAGAAAACCTATGGGCTGTAAGTGGGTATTTAAAAATAAATATTGTCTAGATGGTAGTATTGATAAGTACAAGGCAAGACTGGTTGCTAAGGGGTATTCCCAAAAGGAAGGTATAGATTATGGAGAAATCTTTTCTCCTATAGCTAAGCTAACATCCATTAGATTTCTGTTGTCACTTGTAGCAACATATGATTTTGAAATTGAGAAGATGGATGTGACAACAACATTTCTTCATGGGGACCTTGAAGAAGAAATTTATATGTCTCAGCCAGAGCATTTTGTGGTAAAAGGTAAAGAACATCTGGTATGTAAACTTAAAAAGTCTCTTTATGGTTTGAAGCAATCTCCCAGAATGTGGTATCAAAAATTTGATACATATGTTTTATCTTTGGGATATATGAGATCTAAATCTGATCATTGTGTCTATTATAAAACTGATGGTGATCGGATTCTTATAATTGCACTGTATGTGGATGATATGTTATTCATTGGAAATGGTAAGGGGATGATCTCAGAATTAAAAGCTTAGTTGTCCTTGAAATTTGATATGAAGAATCTAGGGTCAGTGAAGTACATTCTGGGAATGGAAATCAAAAGGGACAGATCTAAGAGAAAGCTTTGGCTTAGCCAGAGTAAATATATTACCAATGTTCTTGATAAATTTAATATGTTTGATTCCAAATAGCTAGTTGTTCTAGTTTTGCAGGGAATGAAACTATCTGTTGAAGGTTGTCCAGAATCTTTGAATGAAATTGACGACATGAAGAAAGTGCCTTATGCAAGTGTTGTTGGCAGTTTAATGTACGTAATGGTCTGTACCAGACTAGACATTGCCCAAGTAGTGGGAGTTTTGAGCTGGTTTATGGTGAATCCAGGCAGATCACATTGGGATGCTGTGAAGAGAGTCATGAGGTATTTGAAGGGAACTTCTGATTTTGCTATTTGCTATCATGGAAACTTAGTTGGATCTCAGAGATCTATAAGCATTCAGGGATATGTTGATTCTGATTGGGCAAGGGACATTGACAGTAGAAGATCCACCAGTGGATATGTATTCACATTAAATAGTGGTGCTATCAGTTGGATGAGCAAGTGGCAGGCTGTAGTCACTTTGTCCACAATAGAGGCACAGTACATGGCAGCTACTCATGCATGCCAAGAAGTCGTTTGGTTGAAGAGGTTGTGTTTTGATGTTGGTTTTAATGCAGGGCAGATACAAATACATTGTGACAGTCAAAGTGCTATATGTTTAGCAAAGAATCCTACATTTCATGCTAGGACAAAACATATTGATGTCCAATATCACTTTGTTCATGATATGGTGGAAGATAGAAAGGTGAAGTTGGAAAAGATTGACACTTTGGAAAATGTCGCTGACACCTTAACTAAACTAGTGAGCACAACCAAGTTCAAATGGTGTTCAGATGGAATGGGTCTTCGGGTCCATAATTCTCAGTAATCGAATGAGGATTAAGAGGTAGTAGTAACCTCTTCGACAAGTGGGAGATTGATGAGACTTAATCCCGTCAAGTTCAATGGTTCATTGGGTTCAATGGTTCAACTGATATGCATTGGTTACTTCGTTGAAAGTTTGAACTGTTCATTGGGTTCAAGGTTCAACATTGGAACTCAGGTTCAATGGTTCATTGAACTGTTCATCGGGTTCAAGGTTCAACATCAGAACTCAAGTTCAATGGTTCATTGAACTGTTCATTGGGTTCAAGGTTCAACGTCAGAACTTGGGTTCAATGGTTCATTAAACTGTTCATCAGGTTCAAGGTTCAACATCAAAACTCAGGTTCAATGGTTCAATGACATTGGTTCAATGGTTCGGCATTAGTTCATTGGTTCAATGGTTCCTCGGTTCAATAGGATAGGTTCATCGGTTCAGTGGTTCAATGTGAATAGTCTTTGTTGGGACTAAACACTGACGACAGATCTTTGTTAACCTTTACCGATGACTTTGTGTTATTCCAATAGGAATTGGCGATGGAGTTTGATCGGCCTAAGATAGGTCATCGGCACAATGAAAAGTGCTTGGACCAATAGTGGAGGTCTATCCAATGAAGGATGGAGGAAATGTAGCGGTCATCACTGATGATATTACTAAGTGTTCGGCAATATAAACCAGAATATTGTATTTAACCTTGTGCATGTGGGATTAAACATCTAGTGAGAATGTGAATGGTTATGATAGTTTGAAGGCAGTGATGCTGGGGAAGTCAGATTGATCAGTTAGGGCAAAAGTTAAATAATTGTCTTTGCTCTTGAAGACTAAAAATATAAATGGATCTACATGTGTCGTTGGATGATTGATGAAACGATTTAAATTATATAGTTTATTTTGTAGATGTGTAGATGAAATAAATGGTTTTGTATAATTGTACAAGAATTGATATCAGAAGCAAAAAGAGCTGAGATCTTTATTGTAAGCCTTCAATTTACTGTAATAAAGATAGCTTCTATTGTGGTGGTGGGGTTTTTACCTGAAAGGGTTTTCCCATGTAAAACTGGTGTCATTCTGTGTTTTATTGATTGTTTATTCTATTTTTCTGGTGTATTCATCTGTTGTTTTTAAATTGAAAGTTACCTGACTTCATTATCCCCTTAGAATTAACATTAGGGAAGCTGTATTCCACACCTCTGCTTTCCTTACAATTGCAAGAGGAGTTGCGAAGAGGGTTTGATCCGAGAACAAGAGAAGAAAGCAAAGATGAAGCTGAAGAAGAGCTATCTGAGGAAGAACAAAAAGCTGCAAGAGATCCTGCAAAAGTTAGGTTTTTAAGGGCCATTTCTATGATTGGAAAGAGGCCCAGGATTGAAGTTTCTACATATTCTAGAGATTTGAATCTAGAATAGCTTATTGATTGGATCAATGACATGGAGGAATATTTCAAGTATGAAGATGTGGAAGACCTAGATCGGGTCAAGTTTGCAAAAACAAAATTGAAGGGCCATGCCAGTATTTGGTAGAAGGTCCAGTTAAAGAGGAACAGAAGAGGAAAAGGAAAGATCACCAGATGGGATTGGAAGGTGGAGAAACTGAAGAAGTAGTTCATTCCCATGGACTATGAGATGGAGTTATTGAAGAAGCTACAAGGACTGAAGCAAGGTAACAAGTCTCTTAAGGAGTATACAGAAGAGTTTTATAAAATTGCTATCAGGACAGGCCATGTAGAGCCTAACAAGGAGAAGGTAGCCTATTACATTAATGGGTTGAGGCTGAGTATTCAAGAGGAGCTGAGCCTGGTCAGAATGACTACCATAGAAGATGGCTACCAGTTTTCCCTGAAGGTGGAAGAGAAGTTGAATAAAAGATTTGACAGTAAGCAAAGGGGAAGAGGTCAAGGTGGAAGGACTGGTGGAAGACCCTATGGGGGGTGAAATGAAGATTCAAAGAAAAGTGAAGAAGCTGGCACTAGTCGAAATCAGAGAGGAGATAATACCTACTGCCCTCACGACCAAAATAATGGAGAGAAAAGAGGAAGAGGTCGACCTGGGCAAGGACCCGGAAGAGGAGGTTTCAAAGGAACCTGTTTCCAATGTGGAGAAGAAGGGCATCAAACATACAAGTGTCGGCAACATTAGGGAAGGACAAATAGAAGACTTGAAGGTAATGCATGAGTTGCACATGTGGATGAAGATGCACAGTCTGAGCATTCTGAAGATGCTAAAAGGGGAGAAACCCTAGTTGTCGAAAGAACTTTGTTGAATGACGAAAAAGAACCTAATCAAAGGAAGAGTTTATTCTATAAAAGGTGTAAATGTGAAAGTAAGTGTTGTGATATTATTATTGATAGTGGGAGCACTGATAATCTTGTTTCAGAGGAGATGGTTGATAAGAAGAAATCATCCACATCCATATCAGATTACATGGTTGCAGAAGGACCATAGAGCTTTGGTCAATGAGTAGTGTTTAGTGAAGTTGAAGATTGGGGACTACCATGATGAGGTGCTATGTGATATTATACAGATGGGTGCATGTCATATGCTATTGGTGAGTCGATGGCAGTATGATAGGAGCACTATCCATGATGCCTGTGCAAACACATATTCTCTAAAAAAGGATGGAGTTCGTCATAAGTTGAAGCCCTTGAAGGAGGTGGAAGAAAAGGTATGTAGTACTGCTAGAATTTTCTTGGTAGATGGTAGAAAATTTTTGGAGGGTATGAAGCATGATCATCATTACTTTGCATTGATTCCTAAGATTAGTCAAGAGAAATGTGAAGATGTACCAGTAGAAGTCTCAAAAATGTTGGAATAATTTCAAGATATTGTCTCTAATAATGTACCAGAAGGTTTACCACTAGTGAGGAAGAGAAGTCATCAAATGGACTAGGCAGCCCACAGAATGAGCCCTACAGAGAGTGAAGAGATAAACATACAAGTTCAAGAGCTGTTAAGGAAGGGGCTAATAAGAGAGAGCCTAAGTCCATGTGTGGTACCTATAGTACTAGCATCGAAGAAAGATGGAGAGTGGAGAACATGTACAGATTCTCGAGCCATCAACAAGATCATGATCAAGTACAGATTTCTATTACTCAGAATGGATGACATAATGGATTGTTTGAGTGGAGCCAAGTACTTCATGATGATTGATCTGAAGAGTGGGTATCACTAGATCCATTTTAGAGAAGGAGATGAATGGAAGATAGCCTTCAAGACAAAGGAGGGTTTGTATGAGTGGTCAGTCATGCCATTTGGGCTAACCAATGCACTGAGCACATTCATGCGGCTCATGAATGAGGTACTAAAAGAATTTTTGGGAAGTTTTGTTATTGTTTATTTAGATGATATTTTAATTTTCAGTAAGACTTGGGATGAGCATCTGATGCATATCAGAAGAGTTTTAGAGAAGCTGAGGGAGGAGAAGTTGTTGATCAATCTAAGAAATATAGTTTTGCAAAGAAGGATTTGCTATACCTAGGATTTGTTGTCTCAAAGGAAGGTCTTAAGATGGACCCAAAGAAGGTGAGGGCTATCATTGAATGGCCTATACCAAGGAGTGCTTCCAAGGTAAGATCTTTTCATGGTTTGGCAAGTTTTTACAGAAAGTTTATTATGAATTTTAGTAGCATTTATGCACCCCTAACTGAGACAATGAGAGGGGATAGAAAAGAGTTTAAATGGACTAAAGGAGTAGACAAAAGATTTGATACATTGAAGCAGAAAGTCATAGAGCAACCTATTTTGGCACTTCCAGATTTCAATAAGGTATTTCAGGTAGATTGTGATGCAAGTGGTAGTGCTATAGGAGGCGTTTTGAGCCAAGAAGGTAAGGCCATTGCCTATTTTAGTGAGAAGCTTAATGATGCCAAGAAAAAGTATTTTGTTTATGATCAGGAGTTTTATGCAATAATTCAGGCTTTGACGAAATGGAGACATTATTTGTTGCCAAAGGAGTTATTTTTATATACTTATCATCAGGCTTTGTAGTATCTTAATAGTCAAGGAAAGTTAAATCAAAGGGACTTAAAATGGGTTGAGTTTTTGCAGAGCTATACTTTTGTTTTGAAGCACAGGAGTGGGAAGTCCAACAGAGTTGCAGATGCCTTGAGTAGAAGGCAAAATTTGTTGACAGAAATGAAGATAGAGGTTGTTGGATTTGATGAGCTCAAAAGTTTGTATCCTGAAGATCCAGATTTTACAGAGGCCTGGAAATCTTGTTTGGAACCTGTTACTTTGGACAAGACAAAATGGTTGGATTTCATAATCCAAGATGACATGTTGTTTAGAGGAAGCTAGTTGTACATTCCAAGGAGTTCCATGAGAGAGAACCTGATTAAGGAGAAACATAGTGGAGAATTAGTTGAACACTTTGGTTGAGATAAGACCATTGCTATTGTTGGTGAAAATTATTATTGGTCACAGTTGCAGCAATATGTGAGGAAATTTGTGTAGAGTTCTAGAGTGTGTCAGATGGCAAAAGGAACAAGTCAGAATATAGGTCTATATCAGCCATTACCTGTACCAGAGAAGCCATGGGATGATATTAGTATAGATTTTGTTCTTGGTTTACCAAGGACATAGAGAGGACATGATTCCATTTTTGTGGTGGTGGATAGATTCTCAAAGATGGCACATTTTATTCCTTGCAAGAAGACTAATGATGCTATTCATATTGTAGAGTTATTTTTCAAGGAGGTGGTGAGATTACACGGTCTACCAGAGAGCATAGTTTCAGATCAAGATACCAAGTTTGTTGATTATTTCTAGAGGACATTGTGGATGAAGTTGAAAGCATATTTGAAGTTTAGTTCTGCACACCATCCATAGACTGATGGACATACAGAAGTGGTGAATAGGAGTTTGGGTAACCTGCTACGATGCTTAGTAGGAGATAAGCCCAAGGGATGGCATTTGATTTTACCACAGGCAGAATTTGCTTACAATAATTCTATCAATAGGAGTACTGGTAAATCACCATTCCAAATTGTATATGGGAATAGTCCAAGAAATGCTTTAGAGTTAAGGAATCTGGACAAAGGAGAAAAGACAAGTACCGAGGCTGAAGACTTTGTAGAACACATGAAGAATTTGCATGAAGAGGTGAAAAAGCACATTAATAAGATGAATATTTAGGACAAGGCTAAGGCAAATTAGAAGAGGAGATATAAGGAATTCCAGGTAGGAGCTAAAGTCATGGTTCACTTGAGAAAAGAAAGGTTCCCAATTGGAACATACAATAAGCTGAAAATGAAGAAATTTGGGCCATGCAGAATTTTGAAGAAACATGATTCAGGAAATGTATATGAGGTGGAGATGCCGAGTGAGATCAACATTTCCCCTATTTTCAACATTGCTGATTTATCAGGATATCATGAAGGTGGAATAGAGGATGGACCAACAGAAGAACAGTGGAGTATTCCCGCATCTACTTCAATAGAGGAGGTAGAAGAGACCTTGGATAGCCATGTGGGAAGAAGTACTTAGAATAGGCAATATGAAGAATATCTGGTGAAATCAAAAGGGAGGCTTGTTAAAGATTCTTCTTGGTTGTATTAGGCAGAGGTTGATGGTTTGGGTTTTTCTCACACAAACACCTGAGATGTGACAGGGTCACTTCTCAAACTACCCTTGGTGTCTGATGTAGGAGCATCCAATGGTGTAAGGGCAATCTTGCATCACCCAAAAAAAGATGTGTTTCAAAATTGTTGATGTTCTTTCCATTTCTTTTCAAAATTTATTGTTCTCATTCCATAATCGCTTGAATAATGATGTAGAACTTTCAGTTTTTCCAAACTGCTAAAAATAGCAACCTGCTATTTTTAGAAATTTTGTATTTGGGCACGGATTGAAGTGAAAATTTATAGGAAGCTTCATAACTGAAAAATAAGACCTTTGGTGAAGGAATATTGCAAAGATCATTTGCGAGCTGAAAGATATTAAAGTTTCTGTTTCTTGAAAAATGCCTAAAAATTATTCAAACTCAGGTTTGAGGCACTAAATGGCCCTGCACAGGCCCAAAAATGGTTGAAACTAGTAGAGTGGGTTCTTAGCACGTAGAGCACTCCACAAGCTTTCTGACACATAAAATGGTTCATCAATCAGATTCCTGGATCAAAAGTTATGGCTCTTGGAAGTTGACCTATTTTGGAGGGAGATGCAAATTTTGAAATTAGGTTGTTGGCCACCAAAAAGGCTATTAATAACCATTTTTGGGAACCTCGGGAGTAGTAGAGTTAAGGGGGCAAGCGTAGAGTCAAGAATAGGTGGGAAAATAGAAACCCTAGCTGATTTGGGGTAGAAGGCTGATGATTCCAGAGTCTTGTGATAGGAAACTATAATGTGTTGCAGCCTGTGGAGGGTTGATTCCTCTGATTGTATTTGAGCTTGTGTAATGTAATAAGTTATCCAAATCAATAAAGAAAGCTCTATTTTCTATGTGTAATTTCTATTGTTGTGTGTTTTATGATTTACCCTCTTCATCAATTTCCCTCAGTTTAGCTCCTCTCCTTTGGTGTCATTTCAACCTCTTTATTTTTGGCCTTCTTAAAACCTTGACTAACCTGTGTCTAGTTGAAAAAATGTCATGTTCTGAGATAACCATTGGCTGAACTTGAAAAGGGAATTTGGAATTTGGGTCCTTGAAACCTCCTAGATGCAAATCTGATTGGAAAATGTGGGACTATACTTGGGCACCCATGCCCTAGACCTGCCCCATTTTTTAGGATTTTGAATCTTGGTGAGGTGTCAGCTCCCACCATGCACCTCGAGATTTTGTTTTCAAATTTTTCAGTTTTCACATGATGTTGAAATGCTATTTCAAAATTTTAAATTCCTAAGGTTAGATATTTAAAGACATTTGAAAATCATTTTAAGATATACAATCTACATGCAAGCTTTATGCCAAAACTCTTCCAAAATTGCCATTGAGGATCAATGATTTGTTGAAGCTCTTGAAGTTATTTGAATTTACTATCATTGAGACAATGGATGGAGATTAGGAATCAAGATCTTGAGACTATCTTGGTCTTCCTAGGGTTCGTACACCTTTTACATGATTGGGAGAAGGGTTGAAGCCTCCAACATCGAGCTTGGGAATCCTCCGCAGATACGACTGCCTCGCCTTATTGTTCATGCAAGCCTTCATTGCTTTCATGTCCTTGTGGTGAAGTTGTGTTTTTTCATTGAGTGAAGCAAATTGTTGATATTTCCTTAATGCTTGGGTCATCTAGGGTTTTATATTTCTGCATATAAATTTGTTAGATGAGTGCACACTTCTACATATATTTATCTTTGGCTATTGTTGAGGTAGGAATACCAAAAATGGGGCTTGACTAAGGTAAGATCCTATATAGCCGCAAACATCTGTCTCCTCCTTTTGTAGGTGCAGTTCATGTTCAACAAGATACGGTGAAAAGGAACGACAGGAAGACGGATATCACAGATATAGTGGTCACAGAGTTTCAGATTTCTAGATCATGATACTTTTGGGACCAAAGAGTGGGCGCCCTAGTCCACTTGGGAATATTATTCATGATTTGGGAGCTACCAGAGATTATTAGACACCTGATACAGAAGATTTTTACAAATGAAAAGTTGCGGAACTAATGAGTGGGCACCCTAGTCCAGTTGGTCCTCATTTTCTGGGTACATGCTCTTTGTACCTTATTCTCTGCATTTCTATAATCTATTTGTTTGATTTGTCTCTGAATTCAGTAGGTTACAGTCACATGGTGTAATTAGGGTTTCATGATTAGTAAGTGAAATGAACTTGTGAAATCTTAATTTGAACACTTGATTAGACCTAGTTAGCATAAAGGAAGGTATAGGAAATATGTAGCTTGACTCCAAGCTCGGTTCTTATCTTCCTAATATTTATTTCGTGAAAGAATTGGACTTAATTTGTTTTAAGAAACCCTACTTTTTCCCACTAAACAATATCCAAACTACATACTCAAATCTCCAACACAAAAGAAATGTGGAGCAAAAACTTGAACAACACTTTGTAATCCAGAAGACTTCTTCAACACATTGTTTCCATAATTAATCAAATTTTCTCAAAAGCACTTGGAAACCCAACAATAGAAGCATGTCCTTAAAATCTTTAGCACCTCTACAAAGCAACCAAATAACTTTTAGCAAGACAACTTAATCAAACAACAACAAGCTCATCAGAAGACACAGTTGACACCAATGACAACACAAGCTTGTTGACATCAATGACAACACCGATTAGCACATACTTGCAACAATCTCCCTCTTTGTCATTGATGGCAACACATGATTTGAAAAACCAACAAGACACAACTCTGCACCAATCTTCTTTACTTTCTTATTCTCCCCCTTCTTTTTACACATCTTACTCTCTCTGATCATTGATTCTTTTCTTTTTCACATTGTTCTTTCTCCCCTTTTGTTTTTCACATGAACTCTCTCCCCCCTTTGACATCAATGGCAAAGGGTGACACAACTTTCCCTTTTCATGATAATGCACATGCTTGCACTGTTAACTATTGCTTTGCAACATCTTTCTCTTTCACTTCTCTAAATACCCCCTAACTACAACAATCATCATAACCACTACCTGCTCCCACTAAGATATAGCCTCCAATCATCAATCTAGAAAAGAATAAATCTTGAAATCCACTGGATTGATGCATCTCCTTATGCATCTAGTTCAAGGAAGGAGAGGCAATAACCCCTAACTTCTCCCAGAGATACTATTACCAAATTGTGCTTGGCAGTCCAATTAGGTTGGGTTGTAATAGTTTTTTTTCTAATGCTTTCAGGAAGCAAGTGGCTTCAAAAGGAAGGGATAAGAGAAAAATTAAGTTCACACACTACCCTAGAATATCTACTGCCTTAATGGAGAACTCGTTTAAAGATCATGTTACCAAGATCAGATAACAACTCAATTAGAGCTGTTACATGATCTATATAAAATGAAGAAGTGCCCTAGCAAGCCAGGAGGTATTCAATGATGACAGGTGAACTTGAAGCTAAGCTAGTTCTTTGCAGATCAGGTTTTAGATGTGTTCATTGCAATCCATTTATTGTAGTTTGGTACAGTTTCAGAACGGTACTTATAATTTTGTCAAAATTTTCATGATTATAAACACATATGTCATGCAATAATGTTCAGTTTGTACTATGCAATTGATTTACAAAGATAAATTATACATGAGTCATTGCATGAGATGAAATAATTGTTATATTCAAAAGAGAAGTGTTTATATGATCCCACACAAGCCGTGGGAGTAACAGAAGGAGATAAGATGCACAATAACAAGTAAATTGCAAGAAAAGAAAGCATATAATTTAAGCAGGATGGGACACGTCATTGCTTGAGTGAATGATGAATCCCATTGCCCGCATCAGCATCTCCAATTATCCTAGTGATATCTCTGAGAGAAGACTTGCAGGAGGAAGAGAAAAATGATGTTAGAGCTCAGGGTCTCATTTCTGCTTCTTTATAAAATAATCTAAAATGTACTTGTTATTCTACATCTGATCCGCAAAGTAGAACAGATAAACTAAACATTAGATACAGAGGAATGAAGCAAGAAGGAGAAAATTTGATCAAACCATCAAAAGAGAAGCTTCAATCTCAATGTTTTAACTAACATGTTTGTTCATTGTGCAAAATTAGGTACATAAAGATCATTCATTAATGTCATGTCACTTGTCACAACAGCCATAATGTTATCAAAGTAATTGGGAGCAACTCATAGATCAATCAAGGAATTAGACAATAGCACAAGCTCAAAGAGAAATATAATGTACTAAGAAACATTTAAGGATAGCATTGCATGAGTATAAAGTACAACAACCTGAGGAGATTTATATGTTACCTTACAAGTGAGGTCAATAGTGTCAAGGAATTTGCAAGCATTTTGTATGCAATGTATCATCAAGGTACAACAGGTCAAGGTTCATCTTGAAAGATTCATTCAGAGGAGCTTCATCATAAATATTCCTAACAAATAGTCTTATCCAAGATATGAGCTAGACAAGAACTACAAAAGCACACCTTGCACAAGAATAAGGATAGCCAACAATACATAATAGTCAAGTCAGGAACAGTGAAGTAAATTAGAAGCTTCATCAGAGAGTAGTCTTGTTTTAATATGGTTTGTGAATAGTCATCCAAATGTGAAAGTTATCAAAAGCAGCCAATGGCTGATCTTAAAGACAAAGAGTAGCTATAAAGTAGTCTAGTTGACTCTAATAAAGATCATTAAAAGATAGTCACATCATAGCGAATGCTGAATGTAGAAGATAGTGCAATGTTTATCAAACCTTAATAGCCACCAAAGAGCCACAATGCCCCTAAACAAAGAAGGAGACAATCATATAGTCATGAAGATAAAATAAAAAGGGAGCAGCAGCCTGTAAAGGAACAACATACCATTATGGAAGCAAGACAAACTGAGAACAACATTAGAGGAGTCTGATCATGAGTATCCAAAGGATTGTGAACAGCCTTACAAAGTTCAAGCATGTACATAATGGTACAATCACCTTAAGGAGCCTCACCTAGGCATGGTATAGTAAACATAACAGAGAAGATGCATGATAGTCACATAAACCAGTTCAAAGCAATCATAGTAAAGCTAGATAATAGTCAAAGGTGAAGTGAATGCAAGGTTTCATAAGACTGTATAAAACCATTTTAACAGTCTGTCCACAAGAACAACATATTTGTACAGGAGAGCAGAGTGTAAACTTTGCAAAGAGCAGCCTCTGTCTTTGACCCTTTGAAGGGGCAGCCATCAACAACAAAAAGTAGATAATAGTGCTATGGTACAACACCAAAACAACATATATAGTATGCAATGTAGTATAGTCACCACTATCAGGAAGGAGAAGTCATCTCAACAAAAAGTAGTTAACTATCAAAGAGGTCACTAACAGTAAATAGAATATCATAAGAGGATTCCAAAGAGTAGCAACACCATGAGGAAAAGTTCTTAAAGATCTCTGAGACAACATATAAGGTTTGTAAGGGTAGCCATTATAAAAGAGTAGCAGTTACAACATCTATAGTGCAGCCATAAAACCCTAGTAGAATCTTATCAGATCCTAGTAAGGATTGTTTCACAATGAGAAGAATACAGTTGTAAGGTAGAGTGTTCACCATGAAAGGAGCTTTATGCCTACAATAATGTCAAAGTAACAGTCATAAAAGACTGTCATTATAGTCACAATGATGATAATAGACTATGAGAAAGTTGCAACAGTTATTAAGTCACAGATAACTTAGGTAATGATAGTCAAGAGCAAACACAAACTTATGACCATGAAACATGTAGTGAAGCATGCAAAGTAACACTTCCATGAAGGATCTGTAGCTAGCACATACTTTGGGTACAGTGCTGATGCTCTTTATCTTACCAGTTTCTAGGAGCTACCATGAAAATAACAACATTCATCAATGGAAAAGGTCATCAGCATGGTCATGATTAGAAGAACAAAGAGGACAGTCCAGTTCAAGGACAGTGCATAAGAACAACTTCAAGAGCAAGTAAAATGCTTTGACAGGGTAGAAAACCATCTAATAGAGTTCAAGAAACATCCATCACTGAAAGATCACCATACACAAAATGGTCAAGATAGATCATATCAGAGAATGTGTAAGACAACCAACACACCAGGCAACAAAGGCCTTAAAGAGCATATAAGGGCATCTGTAATGTTACAGTCAAGAATGAAATGACAAATACAATAGATACAACAATATGTCACATTTTTGGATAATGGAAAGAGGTAGTAGAGAAGATTGCATTCAGTCATTTCCATCATCCAAATCAGAACCAACAAAAAGGGACAAGCTTCTCACCATTTTCATTACAAGGAGACAATATTTTTCCACATTTTATTGTAAACCCTAGCTAGGGTTTGATAGAGCAAGACTACCATTACATATATAAGAAGTACATAAAACGAAAAAAATGGCCTACTTTCATCATTTTTGTCACAGAATAAAGCCACAAAAGGGAATATACATTTTTTTCAACAAAGTTATAGATTTGCATCATTTCCTTCGTGGTGATGAGCATGTAAAAAAGGCAGAGTGCAAACAAAGATGATAAGAGGGCAGCAAAATGATAAGAGGGCAACAAATTTTCTTTTATTTCATACAGAGAAGCCGCACAGAAAAGATGTAGAGATTCATTACAACTTTCACCAAAACTTGAGTAGAAAATGGTCTTATTTTCATTGTTTGTCATAGGTGTAGAGTAATAGGCTTCAAAAACAATCTTCTCACCATTTTCACAAAGAGGAAATGACAATAGGGATAAAGGAACCACTTTTACATAGTAAAAAGCATGATTTCTCTTCATCATTATTTACAGAAGGCAAAGTAAGTTCTTTGTCGTAGTCTTATAACTTACATAAAAACTTTAACACAGACAAAGCGACAGAACCCATACTCATTTGGAACATCAAGAAGTGGCATTTTTCACTATGTTTTAAGAGAGAAGCAACAAATAATGGAAGAAACTTACTAGGCAGAATGGCTAGAGGACTCTTCTGTAGCAGCTAGGAAGCCCTCAACACAGCCCCAAACCCTCTCATGGTGGCACAACTCTCCCAACAATGCAAAATGATATGAGTGAGGGTCATGTTTAGGGTTTGAGCTTTTTGTGCCAGATCATGCTCGAGCCCTAAGAGTGATTTTGACTTTTCTTTAAGTTAAAATCATAAAAAAAATCACCATATGCAAAATGTGCCCGATGTCAAAACATAAGAGTCATGAAGCCTAGTAAAAGATGCATGTGGATGCCCATGGGATATGAAAAGAGATAATAATGTCTTATGATTTTGATTGTCTTCTTTGACCTTAGAATCAAACAAAGGTGTAATCATAATGCCTAGAGAAGGTCTGAGGGAGTCATAAGGAGAATGTTTTATTTTATGATAAATCATTTCTTTCAATGCCTTAGACTTATCAAAAGAATGAGTATGAGTAGGGTTTGATTTGACAAAATGAGATGGGTTTTGTCTTTTGTGGACTTAGGGGAGATTTGAGGTTTTGGAGGCCTTTTAATTGCTAAGGGTGATTTTTATGAGTCCAAAGGTAGAATAGGATATTGTTTTGCCTTAATGTGCTATTGTTGTAATGTAAACCCCTCATATTTTTGCATAAATAATTGGCAAAAATATTGTATGTTAACAACTATTAAGTGCAATAATGTCAAATAAATTGAATTAATACTTGTTATGTAATAACCATAGAGAGAAAAAACATGCATTACATAACACTTATTAAATCAATCACATTGGTTGCATTTAATAATTGTTAAAATAGGTTATTTTTGCCCCTTAATCATGCAAAAATAGAAGAGGCATTGAACTAAAGTACAGTGTCATGCAGGGAGAGATATTTTGAGTTCTATTTTTGACTTTGAGTCAAACTGAGCTAATTTTGGCTTTTGTTTGGTCAACTATCCTTGAAGGAGCAGTTCTGAGCTATTTTTGCTCATCTTGGAGGAGTTTTGGAGCCTAAATTTTAGGCTTTTCACTTGTGCTCGCCCAACAACTTGGATTTGCTATTCTAGACTCATTCATGCATATTTTGGAGTCCAGTTGAGCTGGAGTTGACTTCCCATTCACTTTTGGGGACAGTTTTGTATTATATGGAAAAAGCTTAAGTTTTTTTCCTTAGTTCTTTCTTTTTTTGCCTTTGCATATTGCAGAGAGGGAGATTGTCTTGTAACTCAACCATTTTTTCCAGTTTTATAGTAGCAACAACTTATTTTCCAACTGTTTATTGTTATTTTGTAGAGATTCCTTCCATTTTCTAATACAATCAGGGGTTCTTCTATCCCAATTTAGGTGTCTTGTTTATTTTGTGAGTGATTTGATAGAATTTTCTATGTTTTGTTTCAAAACCTCTAAATTCTTTGTCTCATTTATTAGATGCAAGTATACAAGTTTTAGTTTATTACAAGTCACATCTTGTGCATGATTTCTCATGCCTTTATGTGAATTACTTATGTGGTGAACTTGATCAGTTTGGATTGTAAGAACATGTGTATTGGAAAGTGTTTATGCGTCATATTGCAAATTTAAGTTAAAATATTGGTGCATCACCCCCTTTAGGATAGATTTTTCAATTCAGTTTCAAATTATATAGTATTCTTTTATCTCATTTCTTCATCAAGATACAGATCCAAAGGGGCATTTAAAGGGAGCTGGCTCTTTCAGAGGTCCATTCTCAAAAAAGACAAATCCATAGTCTGAGAATGTTCCCATGTTGCACAGGATTGCCAAGCTTGTAAAGGCTTAGCATTTAGGGTGCAATCCTTCGTGACAACAGTTTTTGGCACACCCAGTGGGACTCTGAATAGAGTTTCAAGTCACTAAAACACATTTTTCCTTTGCTATTTGGTATGCATAGCAAGGTTTCAACCTCTCAGAGGTAAAAAAATAACATACCGGTGACTCAAAATTCTAATTTTTGCCAGATCTACTGAATTTAGCACATGAGAAAGGTCTAAATGAGAGGAAGTTCAACTCTGTTTAAGTATCTACAACTGTCATCTCCAAGGAGAAGAGGTAGAACACTAGTAAGAACACCCAGTCCAGTAGGGAGAACTCAATCTACCCCTACAATATCAGGACCGCAGAGTTTGATTAGAGAATTTTGGTGATAAATTTGCAAATACAGACTCCACAAAGTCCCCAAATTCCTTAAAATCCATAGACACCTCAAGCTCCACCAATGGTGAGAGGATATCCTTTTGTGCAATTCAATATTGGCAGCCCATTACTGCTTGCAGCACATGATGGCATTTTGGTGGTAGCCTTGAGAGGCTTACCATTTTCATAGGTGAACACCAAACTACTCTAATTGAGCATATAAAAGATGTGGCTACATTGTGTTCAGTCCATAACGCAGGAGAATTTTGCAATGAGATTATTGGTTGCATCTTTGAAGTGTAAGGCCCTTCAATGGTTCATGGGTTTGGTAGTAGGCTCAATTACATCATGGGATCTATTAGGGGATGCATTGTATAAACAATTCGAAGACAAGTCTGACAATCCGTCATTGGTTAAACAAATCAAAACAATAAAGAGAGCTCCACAGGAGCATATGGCTGATTTCAACTTCTACTTTCAACAGACTTGGGATAGAATACTAGCAGCGGTAAGACCTACTGATGAACATGCATTTATGTACTTTCTTATAGATTTAAATAGTGATATAGTAGTATTGGTGCAATCTATGGGTGGTACAACACTATCAGGTGCTTATGCAGTCACTATAAGAGCTTAAAATAGTCTAATTTGGGCTAGTAAATAGCCCCAAGGCTGTCAATGCCTATTTTTCTAGAGATACAACTATCAATCCCATTACAAATCCCACCTCTTGCTACTATACCTACTGTACCAACCCTCAACTATCAAGTTTCAGCCCAAATAAATGCTACAACAACCCCATCTCAGGAGGCAAAAAGGTAAACAGAGTTATTACAAAAGCAAATAGAGTTGTTACAAGGTTAAGCAAAGCTGCTGCAAACTATTGGCAAGGAGTAGATAAGCATAAAAAATAGCCAAATCAAATTTATAGACCTACTAGGCCCCTTACCAGAATCAGTAGCAAAATAACCAATAAAACTAATAAGGTAACCGATAGAATGGACCTTCTTATTAGTGTGAAAACCAAGGCCAAAGAAGGAACTTCAATACAAGGCCTTATCAGCCTTACAACCAGCATGCTACCAACTCATCTAGAGAGTTAGTACCAGTGCAAAACAATATGGCACAAGAGTACGATTGGTGTCACCCCTATAACCAACTGCATGACTAATCAACCTACTCAAATGACATGATTAATCAGGCCTTGATGGTGCAAAATAATGCAGCTGTCCAGCAAAGTATCATACATGAAGTTTCACTATAACAAGCTTATAATCCCGAACAAGAGCAATCTGATGTAGAATTCATGAATTGTCAGGGTGAGGAGTTTTGCAGGGTTAATCATATGTAGGGGAAAAATATATTTGCCCAGTCCATAGAAGCTAACATGAGAGCTAAAAAGAGAGTTGTAGATATTTGATAGCAAGCTAGAAGAGGCCAAAATCAGGCTCAATCAAGCTAACAAGGTGTTGCTGGTCCATCACAATAGTCAAATATTCATGTCAAAACTAGCCCAGAGGGTAGCCAAAATAAGTACAATAGCAAGTAGATCTTGCTATTTCAAAAGGATAGTCAAAGGTTGGTTCATTTTCTTTCATTATCATTGATTATATAAAGAAAGCAAATGTTAACATGTCTATGTGGGAGTCATTATCTCTTCTAGGTCAAAGAGATTTGTTATAGAAGGCATTATCCAATGTTTCCTTAAACAATGAGCCAAGTCAAAGTTAGTCTAGGGACCAAAATAGAGTTGTGCCTGCAAAATGAACCACCATCTTAGAGAGAACAACAAACACATGAACTCAAAACAACACCATTTAATGTTTCTTTGATAATTGGTAACCACCTTGTGCACAATTGTATGATACATTCAAGTGCTAGTACTTCAATCATGCCAAAATAGATAGTGGATAAGTTGGGACTGACTTATGAACCAATATCCAAACCCGTAACATAATTAGATGGTTCATCCATTAACACCATTGGAGTTATAAGAAATTTAGACCTCATTTTAAATGCTTTCCCAAATTTTGCAATTCCTCAAGACATATATGTAATAGACCTACCCCATACTTTGCCTTATGCCTTTCCAAGGATTTCACAGCAAAGTTAAGAGGTTATTTGTCAGCTAATTGGACTCATATGTGTTTTAGGACTAGGTGCGGTACAAGGGTAATCATAAAATCTGAACTGTTGGCAAGAGACATTGCATAGAATTGATAGGAGTTGTCATTAATGGCAACTAAGATTGTTTCGTACATCCGCTGTGCAATATCTGATCATACCGGAAGTCAAAATGATAATCTAAGTCTGGGAGCCTAAAATAGAGTATCTAGCAGAGTTTGGTATTTTGGTCCAGATCTCTTCAGTGGAAAAGCATGGTATGCTATGGATCTAAGGTTGTTGATAGCATTGCAAATACACTCTAAATGCAGAGTTTTTCATTTGGTGATGAAGGAATCAACTATTATTAGCATCTATGTATCGGGTTCCAGTCTGACAGAGCAGACAAAAGAAGAATAGGTAAACCTTGCAGAAGATCTTGTTTCCGGATGAATGGAAGTTTCTTGTTAGACAAATGGTGGCATTCAGTAACTATGGCCAACATGAGTAATGATTTGCGAGAGTAAGTTTTGGTCCACACTCCAAGTTATGCATAGATCTAGCCGATAGGGCAGGGCATTCTTAAGTGTTTTAAGTACTATTGAAGCTGACTAGTAGAATGATTACAGATCTTGTTGTGGATATATATAGTTGATGAATTTAGTTGTTTATTATGTGTGGTGCATGCGAAGAAAGTGGATGTGAGTAGAGTAGAAATCTAAGGTGCAAATAAGAGCAAAACAATAAGAAGAACAAAGCAAGAATGAAGTGTGTAAGATCAGTTTTTGCACTCAACCAGAACTAAAATTTCTGCATAAGTAGATGCTATCATCATTTCATATCTCTATCTTTCATTTGTAATATTGTCTTAGGCAGTGAGCCTTCATTTGAGTAGTGAGCTCTGGGTAGTGAGCCCAAATGCATGTGCATTCCTATTTTGTATCAATACTTTGAACAGGGTATTAAATTCTTGTGGGTTAACCCCCACTGTGGTTTTTCCCTTAACCAAGTTTCCACGTCAAAAATATTGGTGTCAAATGTGTTATTTCATTTATGCTTTTGTGATGTCTAAAATATTTATTTCATTAATTTGTTTCTAAATTGTAAAGGAAGGTTAAAGAAAGAAAAATTTTAGAATGTGTGACAACTGATTCACCCCCCCTCTCAGTTGTCCAGACCTAATCCAACAATTGGTATCAGAGCTAAGTTCCTTTGAAATAGATTAACAGCTTAAGGAAGATCTGGGAAGATAGAAGAACGGATGAATATGACCTTCAAAGGAAACTTAATCTCTCCCTAGATGATCTTGAGCAGTCTAAGGCAAAAGTTCAAGAGCTGCAAGACAATCTCAAAAAGTCTGAAGACTTCATTGAAGTCTTAAAATAAAAATTGAGCAAACCCAATGCAAAAGGAAAGGAGCAACCTCTTCAAGACAAGGCCCTGGATGAGAAGACAAAGGAATGTGAAAAGTTAACTAAAGAAGTTACTATTCTAAAACATAAGATGGAAACTGGAGTGATGAAACTAACCAAGGAATTTGAAGATAAGAAGAAAGCTAAAGAAGAGTTAAATCAAAATCTAAAAAAGAGTTCTGAAGAATGCTACAAATTGGATGCGATAGCTGGCCTTCTAGAATCTAATCTCCAAGAAAGTAGAGACAATGAAAGAGAACTTGAGAGACAGATTATCACACTTAGACATGACCTAGAAATTGCAAATGAGTATAAGGATAAATTCAAGATAAGCTCAGCTAAACTTGTAGCACTCATTGAAGGGTGGAAAAAGGATGTTGATAAGCATGAGAAAGGTGAAAGTTCCAGATCCAGATAGAGAAAATTTCAACCTAGGAATGGAAGAAATAGATCTAGAAAACCTCTAGTAAGACAACCAAATGCTCAAAGATATCCATCATTTAATGGAAATTATTTCAACTGCAACAAATTTGGTCATAGAGCTACTCAGTACAGAAGCAGAGTAAATCAAAATGGTCCATCCTTCTCTAGTCAATGCTTCAAATGTAACAGGTATGGTCATAGATCAAATCAATACAGAAGTGTGAAAAAGAATAATCCCAATATTAGAAGAATTAGCAATTCCTTCAATGGTTACTGCTTTGTTTGCAATGGGTTTGGACATATGGCTAATCAGTGTAGATCAAGAGAAAATCAGGTTTATAAGAAAGGAAATGTTGTATGCTATAGCTGCAATAAATCTGGTCATATTGCAAGATTCTGCAGAAGTAAAGATAATGGAAGAAAAGGTTCAGTAAACAAAAAACTGGATGAGCAGAAACAAGACAGAGGCAAAAGGAAAATTGATGTGGTTGAAATACGAAGTGAAATGAACAAGATTTGGATTATGAAAGATACAGTAAACAATGATATTGAGTCCACACTGGAATCTGGTGCTGATAATTCTCCTGGGAATTAAGTCAGAAACTCTGGCTTAGGGGGAGCTACATGGAACATCAAAATCCCCCAGTCAGTAAGTGGGTGCCTGAATCTGGTACATTAATAGAGAATACTCCAAGTTAGTCTAGAACCTATGGAAGGATTTTTGGAAGAAAATATGTTGATACATGAGGAACTATCTAAACAATGTAACTGGATACAATTAGGGTAACACATTTATTGCAAAGGAAAATTAGGTAATGCGGAGCTTTAAAAGGTCACTTGATCAATCATTTGAATCACCTTGCATTTGAAGTAAACAAGAAGAAGAGAAATTGAGCTACAAAGTCCAAAGACTGAGGTAAAGAATGAATTCAATTAGCAAGTGATCAACCCTAACACCGCAAAAGAAAAAGGTACCTCTCTGTAAATCTTTGAATCTGAAATCTATTGAAATGGCTACCCCTCATGTTATAAACATTACCGAAAGGCCTTGACCCAAATTCAAGAAGCATCCTCACAAATCAATTCAAGTCAATCTATTAGGTGCTTTTTCAAGCATTCCAAATGGGTTGATACATGTAGAAGACATTAGGGTTTACATTCATGCAAATATAGATGAGTTTGGAGATTCAAGATATGTAGATTTGTTTGAAAAACAACCCATGGATGAAAATAAAGAACTTAAACCTGAATACAAGGCTCTCCAGGACAAACACTTTGTTTAGGTTATGGGGTTTCCAACATTTGATAAGGATGAGTGGGTCTGATACAACTTAAGTTGGATACATGATGAATTCATGTGGTTGTTAAAATTGTTAAAGATTACTAGGGATGCTATCAGAAATGTAACTAGTTTGAACTCAACCAGAGGACTGCCCATGCTAAAAGCTGTGAAAAACCAGACAGTAATTGATGCGACCGGAGCTAAGTTCGACAGAAGAGCAATGACCATAAATGATATTATAGAGCCGGATGTCAAATTTGCCTCCATGGTGATTGGATACAAGATTTACCACTCGAGTAGGGAAAATTATGTTTCTGGAACAACCATTTATGTTGCATATAAGATGATAAAAGAAAATGTTGATTATGACTTGTGTGAACTATTGTAGAACCAATTAATTGAAAATCTGAACAAGACCAAAAGAGATAAGAAGAACACCTTCAAGTATGGTACACTAATTTTATGCCTATTCTTTTATTATATGAATGAGGTACCTAGGGTAAAAGGTGTACACTAGACTAAAGATGAACCATTCCATTCAAATCAAAAATCATCTTCACAGCATTGGTGATGTCAATGCTCAAAAGATGGCAATATGGGGTTACCTCAAAAATTTCTAGAATATGATGCACTCAAGGGAAAGAATTCCAAATTCAATTGTTTACACATACAAAAATGAAGTATGCTTCATTGTTGATATTGACAAGTGTTTAATGGAAGCAGTGGAACCCAAAACTATTTGGATCATGCCCATGGGGTATGAAGTAGATGAATGGATCTTGGATATGTATGCTCAACATCTGCTAAGCAAGCCCAAAGACACAATGGTTGAAAGATTTGGAACTTATGAGGAGCTAAGTTTAAAATTGCATACTGAACTTAGAGAATCTAAAACTAATAGAAGAAAAAGAAAATAAGTTGAGTAGCTGGCTGAAAATCTTGGCCTAACAAAGGAAGTTGTGAAGAAATTCAGAGAAAGAACAAAAAAGGATGAGAAAGATAAACAAGAAAATAGACAAACAAGTGATCCGGTGGAACCTTCTTCCACTTCAAGAAATACTAGAAGTTCTACTACTGCCTCTGCTCCTTCCAAACCTACAAAACTGGAAACAAAGTCTTCCAGAAAGCATGAGAAAAAGAAGAAAACAAAAGCTTCATGGACCTATGAAAGCATATGAGAAGATGAAGTAGAAGACTCCGACATTGAAATCAAGGAACCAAAAGTCACTAAAACAAAAGCTGCAAAGTTAACCAAAGAAAAGTCTTATAGAAGCAAAAGGACTAGCAAGAAGCAAAAGACTGAAGAATATGAAGAATATGTTGAGAAACCCACAATCTCGCTAGAAGATGTGATAAAATCAGTCACTGTGGATGGTAATCTAAAACCCATGATTGAATTCTATGATGAATACAATGATGAGGATAAAAGGGTATTAGAGGAAGCAACCATCAGGTATCTTAACATCTATAACAAGGCACTAATTGAGATAACTTCTGAGCTACCACAAAGTCTAGATGATATTCTAGAGTTGAGAAAAGAAAATGTCAAATGCAAGGACTTGGAAATTAGAGAATATAAGCTGATAACCTTGTGTCCTCAAATTTCACCTAATCAAATCAATATGATATTTAGGGAAGTCAAAAATGACTTTGGAAGCAAAAAGAGAATGAACAAGCTCATGATGGGAGAAACAAGTGAAATTGTTGAAGAAACTCAAGAAATTCTTCGAAAAGCATTGAATGAAGCCTCTGTCACAAAAGAAATTATGTATGAAGAAAAAGAGAATGTGTTTGAACAAGAATTGAATGAAGCTTCTGTTCTAGAAGAAGAACAAGCAAATCAAGAGGATACAGAATTGGTGGACAAAGTAGTTGATATAGGAGATACTCCTAATCCATCAGATATGTCAGAAAAAGGAAATAATGTTACTTCACAAAGCCCTTCAGATCAGATAGCAAGTGATGTACAAACAAGAAAAAGTTCCTCTGCAGAGAACTTAGAAAAGGTCAAAGTAAAGTTAGAAGAAGAAAGAGAAAAGAAAGATAAATAGAAGATGGTGCAAATGTTGAAGCACCTAAAGTAGAGACTGAGAAATCAGTAGACCAAAAAGTTGATTCTGAAATAAGTGCAAGAGGAATTACATAAGCAGTAAAAGATTCTCTTGGAAAAGAAGTGATTAAACATGATGAACCTAAACTACTCCAAGGCCTAGCTAATCTAGATGCCCTCTCTCCAATTCAACTGATGAAGATAGCATCATTCACCCAAGTAAAAGCTAGAGAGAAGATGTTAAAGTTCCACATGGAAGAGAATGAGCTACTGGGACTTGCAACTAGAGTTTTGGAGAAATTAATGCCAAACTATCAGAAGAATCAAAATGACTCCCCCTCTGGTCACCTAAAGAACCTTGTAAGTTCAGTAAATTCACATTTTGAGTCCCTTGAGAAGTCTGCGGAGGTAAAAGTTCAGAAATAATTCTTAGATAAGAAATTTTGTGAAATAAAGAACCTGATAGTAAATGATAGAAGAATATTGGGTATTAGCATAAAGAGTATTCATAATGCTCTAAATGATGGAAGTGATATGCACAAATTCTGTCTCTCATGGAACAAAGTTAATAAGGGTATTGAGAACAAGATAAAGGAACAAGAACAAAAGTTGTCAAATCTCTCTCAAAATGTTGATCCCCTAACAGATTCTCCCATAAGTCATGAATGTCAAGTAATCAACTTGACTGAGGAAATAAAGAAAATTGCCAAAAAGAAAAGTAACATTATGAAGAGAATGTGTGAACTCTGAGGATTAATTGCCCCTAAGTTAGAAACAATGTATAATGCTTTATCTGAAGCTCAGATTGCAATTCAGACCAGTGTTCCATCAGATTTGTCAAAGGCAGAAGCTTACTCATTTGTGTTAATTGGGTACATTTCAATTTTGGATGGAATGAAGAGTACTTGGGCCTCCGAACTTGTGCAAGTAAAAGCTAGTTTTACAGACATCCTCAATTTCATGTGAATGGAAGTTTTGGTTACTTGTACATATGCAACAATATATACAGAAATTTTGGAGTATTTTGATTTGCAGATCCCACCCTTTTCCATTGATGTCAAAGGGGAAGTGAAGGGCAGTGAAAAATGAGGAGTTCAGAAAAGGGGGGAAATGGAATAAGTGAAGAGCACGAATGCACAAACACAGGGGGAGTTTCTCTAAGACACTTAGTGCTGCCATCAATGCCAAAGGGGTAGATTGTTGGCAAGATACACTATATAGCTTTGATAGGAGTTGTCATTGATGGCAACTAAGATTGTTCCACACATCCGTAGTGCAATATTTGATCATACCGAAAGTCAGAACGATAATCTAAGTCCAGGAGCTTGAAACAAAGTATATAGTAGAGTCCAATATTTTGGTCTGGATCTCTCCGGTAGAAAGCCATGGTATGCTGTGGATCTAAGGTTGTTGGCAACATTCCAAATACACTCTAAATCTAGATTTTTGTCATTCAGTGATGAAGGAATCAAATGTTATTAGCATCTATGTATCGAGTTCTAGTCTGATAGAGCAGACAAAAGAAGAACAAGTAAACCTTGGAGAAGATCTTGTTTCTGGATGAATGGAAGTTGCTTGTTGGACAAATGGTGGAATTTAGTAAGTTTGGTTGACATGAGGAATGATTTGCAAGAGTAAGTTTTGGTCCACACTCCAAGTTATGCATAGATCTAGCCGACATGGCAGAGCATTCTTAAGTGTTCTAAGTACTGTTGAAGCCGTCTGGTAGAATGATTACAGATCTTGTTGTGGATATATATAGTCAATGAATTGAGTTGTTTATTGTGTGTGGTGCATGCAAAGAAAGTGGATGTGAGTAGAACAGAAATCTAAGGTGAGAATAAGAGCAGAACAATAAGAAGAACAAAGCAAGGATAAATTGTGTAAGATCAGTTTTTGCACTCAACTGGAACTAAAATTTTTGCATAAGTAGATGCTATCATCAGTTCATATCTCTATCTTTCATTTGTAATATTGTCTTAGGCAGTGAGCCTTCATTTGAGCAGTGAGCTCTGGGCAGTGAGCTCGAATGCATGTGCATTCCCATTTTGTATCAATACTTTTAATAGGGTATTAAATTCTTGTGGGTTAACCCCCGCCATGGTTTTTCCCTTAACCGGGTTTCCATGTAAAAAATCTTAGTGTCAAATGTGTTATTTCATTTTTTCTTATGTGATATCTAAAATATTTATTTCGTTAATTTGTTTCTAAATTGTAAAGGAAGGTTAAAGAAAGAAAAAGTTTAGAATGTGTGACAACTGATTCACCCCCCCTCTCAGTTGTCTAAACCTAATCCAAAATGAACCCCTTACCAAAGATCACTTAGAACCCTATGTCTCTAGTGCTGTTAATCCTAAACTCACGTACCATGAGGAAGAGCAACTTGTTATTCATGAGAATCATACCCCAATTGAAAGCATTTCAGACCTGTTTTTAGATGAATTTGCATCTGAAAACCATGAAGATGACCCTTATAAGTAAATGGAAGAAGTTGGATTGCGAATCTATATGATTCACAAACAGAATCAGGTTGTTCCTAACCTTATGAAAGGTGAATAACAACATGAACAACAATCTGAACATATGGTCAATGATCTATGGCAGCTGTATTTTGATGGTGTAAGGAGCAAAGTAGGTGCAGGAGGTTTAGAATGGTTTAGAATGGGCCAGAAGGAAGAATATTAAATGTTTGAAGGTGTATGGTGACAGTGAACTAGTTGCAAATCAGGAAAGGAAATTAAATGTCACCAAAAATGACTTGCTTAAGTCATATAAGCACAGAGTATAGAATCTGATTAAAGATTTTGATGCTTTTAATCTGTTGTCCCTGTCTAGAAGCCAAAACAAACAGGTTGATAAGCTTGCAGCCATGGGGGCTGAATTTTATATACCCAAAGAAATTAGAAATACTAAGCAACAATAGTATGTGAAGGTGGTTGTGAGGCCATCAGTGCCTGATAATAACATACATTGGCAGGTTTTTGAAAGTGATGACCAGATATAAAATTTTCTCATAGAGGAAGTTGAGTTTTCAGCTGGTAACCAAAAAAAATTGCAACAACAATTTGAGGACTAGATTGTACAACTTAAGACAAATAAGTTGCCAAAAGGCTTGGTGATCTTGGAGTCAAACTTCAATTCAGATGATCAATTAAGGAAAAAGCCAACATACTTATCAAAGAGGAGCACTATGAATCAGTTGAAATCTTTAAGTCAAAGCTTCTCAAATTAGGAAAGGTATGTACAACTAAAGATAAGCATGCTTTTGTGTTATTATGCCAAAAATTTGATGATATTTTTGCATGGTAGTACAAAGACCTCAAAGGTTTAAACCCTAAGCTAGCTTAGCACACTATAGAGCTAGAATCGGGGGCAAAACTAGTGAGGCAGAAGCAAAGGCCTCTTAACCCCAAGCTAGAAATTATGATGAAAATAGAATTGAACAAGTTGATTCAAAGTAGCATTAGTTTTCCAATCAAACACACCTCTTGGGTGTCCAATCTAGTTCTTGTTAGGAAAAAGAATGGGGAAATCAAGTTGTGTGTTGATTTCAGGGACCTGAATAGGGCATCATTGAAAGATCACTATCTGTTGCCCTTAATGGAGCAGATTTTGCAAGTGGTTTTAGGTTCTGAAAGATTTTCTTTGCTGGATGGATTTTCAGGCTACAACCAAATTTTGGTTAAGGAGGAAGACCAGTATAAGACATCATTCACAACCAAAGGGGGCACTATGGATTATCAAAAGATGCCATTTGGTTTGTCGAATGCTGGAGCAACCTTTTAGAGAGCCATGGATATGGCTTTTCAGAGCATAATGAATAAGTTTGTTTTGGTGTATCTAGATGATATTACTATTTTTTCTAAGGATGCCAAAGATCACTATTCCCATTTTAGACAGGTGTTTGAAAGATGTAGAGAATATGGAGTTTCACTCAATCCAAAGAAGTGCATCTTTGTTGTCCAAGAAGGCAAGTTACTAGGGCATATTGTTTCCAAACATGGGATAACAATTTATCCAGAAAGAGTAAGTGCTATTGCAACCTTACCCTTACCAGCCCATAAAAAGAGATTGCAAAGTTTCTTAGGTAGAATCAATTTTGTTAGACGGTTTATTCCAAATATTGCAAGTTTATTATTGACTCTAACAACCACGTTAAAAAAGAACATTGGTTTTGGCTAGACTAAAGAAGGAAATGATAGATTTGAAGACATCAAAGCAGTTATAACAGCAGTTCCAACATTAATAAACCCAGACTTCTCAAAAGATTTCATTATGTATGCCTATGGAGGAGTTGACACTATCTTTGCTATGCTAACTTAGCAGAACAAGGAAGGCCAGGAGCAACCAATAGCCTTTTTCAGCCAAGGATTAGAAGGCTATGAGAAAAGGTACACATTTGTTGAAAACCATGTACTTGTTATCATAAGAAGCCTTAAAAATTTAGGCACATGTTATCTAATAACAAAATCTAGCTGAGGTTGCCCATCCAAGTGTGAAAGAATTTTTGTTGAGCAAAGATTTGGTAGATAAAGAGTTGGTTGGATAACTAGAGTGATGGAGTATGATGTCAGAATCAAGGTTACCAAACTGATTCAGGGTAAAAGACTATGTGAACAACTAGCTGAAGCAACAAAAAATGATGTAAAATTGCTAGAAAAAGTTGTTTTGATAGCTGAAAATGGTGTTGTACCTGTTGTTCTAGTCAACAACACTAGATGGACACGAGATATGATGCACTATTTGTAGATTAGAGAGAGCCCAATAGGGCTAAGTGAAGCAAAAAGAATGTATTACAAGCTGCAAGCCATTCCTTATGTTATTGTCAATGATATTTTGTTTAGAAAGACTACAATGGAGTGCTCTTAAGATGCATTGAAATAGATCAGATTGATAAAGTATTGCATGAGTTTCATGATGGACCAATTGGTGGTCACTTTGTAGCCCACACATCAGCCTTAAAGATCATGAAGGTTAGATATTACTAGCCATCTCTTTTCAAAGATGTGCATACTTGAGTAAGGAAGTGTGTGAAATGCATTGTATTTGCAAGCAAACAAAAATTAGCAGCCATGACTACAACCCATCACAATGGATCAACCCTTCACCAAGTGGCACCTTGACTTCATTGGAGCAATTAATCCACCTTCAAGTTCTAGTCATAAGTGGATACTAACAGCCACAGATTATTTTACTAAGTGGACAGAGGTAGTAGCTTTGAAATAAGCTAATGAGAGTGTTGTTTTGAATTTCTATGAAGACTTAGTAGCTAGGTTTGGTGTACTAGATACAATCATTTTAGATAATGTATTGACTTTTGTTGGCCTAAAAATAACCAACTAGGTCAGAAAACATGGTGTTTACCTAAGCACTTAATCAAATTACTACCCTTAGGGGGAATGGGTAGGCTGAATCCACTAATAAAAACCTCATTAGGATCATCAAATGGACAATAGAAGATAACCAGAGAACCTGGCATTCAATGTTTGAAATCAACCTTATGGGCTGATAGAGTGACTCCTAAAAGGTCAACAGGTCAATCTCTTTTTGTACTTGTTTATGGTAGAGAGGCCAAGCTACCTATCTCAATTGAGCTACCATCCCTAAGTCTCATGAAGGAGCTTGAGTTCATGGAGGATGGTCTTATGGAGGTATGGTTGGCTGAGCTAGTACTGTGGCTAGGGTTTAGGATTTCAAACATGTAGAAATAAAACTACAATAAACCCTAACTGCAATAGAGAGCAATCTATCCTAGAAAACCAGTCAAGCAAACACAAAAACATGTAAAAATCTAAGCTGTTAGAAATGAAAGCAACACTACTACAATGGAAATCTGATTTAAGATAAATTTCAACAAACTTTAACTGTGTGTTATTAATGGAGATTGTAACAAACCATAAACCCACAATACAAAAATATACCAGAAGTAGAATGAAGCACATAACACAAGTGTTTAACGTGGAGAAAACCCTTTCAGGTAAAAAACTCCACCACAAAAAGAGGCCAAGTTATATTATCTTCACAAAAGGAGATTACAAATACATTCACTTCCTCTGTCCTCCAACCTTCACTCTGACAGAACCTGGGTACCTGTAAACTGTTATATGCATCTCATCTACTATGCTATAGTTTTTATAGAATTTACACAACCTCAAGACATTAAATGACTTCTTACAAGCCCATAACACTTGTCAAGAGTCAACAATACAACCTTGGGCGTCTATAGCCAAGAATAGGCTCTTACGGGGTCATAAATGTTGTCATACATGCATCCTACACTTGGAAAAATGTTCCCATGCAAGCTTGAACGACTTAGGGCCAAAAATAGCCACTTACACCATCTTATGACGCATCATATGCTATTATTAGTGTCATAGA
Source organism: Cunninghamia lanceolata (assembly GCA_027924645.1). Taxonomy (NCBI): domain Eukaryota; kingdom Viridiplantae; phylum Streptophyta; class Pinopsida; order Cupressales; family Cupressaceae; genus Cunninghamia; species Cunninghamia lanceolata. Next base: position 7,162,078 of record BSBN01000828.1, read on the forward strand.
TTCTTATGACAACTTACAGTTGTCATAGAATCTCTTACACCTTCTTACAGCATCTATGACATGCATCATAACACTAAAAATAAATTATTCCTCCACATATGCACCCCACTTTGACCAATTACCATTTACTATAGTAAATGACATCCCGTAACTACCACCGGTAACTCTAGGACTTACCATGCAGTAACTCCATAATTACCGTGGACAGTAAATAATTTTTACCACTGCCAGTGAAACTTGTACATCCCTTATGGGTAATTACAAATTACAAATAATAAATAGAATACATACAATATTGGGATTTACAAGGTTAATGGTACCTTATCCCAACATTCTCCCACTTGACATTATACATTGTAAATCAACCCATAGGAAATCAAATTAAAATAATCAGGCACTAGAAATAAGGCCCATGGCCTCTTTGCACCACACAAACTTCTTTGTGCTCACATGCTTAGTTAATGAATCTGCAACATTCTCCTGAGTGTCTATTTTCTTCAGTTCAATCTCTCCATTTGCAACCAACTCTCGAACAAAGTGATACTGAACATCAACATGCTTAGTCTGAACATGATACATGGGATTCTTGGCCAAACAAATAGCACTCTGGCTATCACAACCAATCTGAATATTCCTACAATCAAAACCAATACCTATACACAGTCTCCTCAACCAAGCCGCCTCCTTAGAGACATGAGTTGCAGCCATATACTCTGCTTCTGTGGTGGACAAAGCAACTGTGGGCTACCTCTTACTCATCCAACTCACTGCACCTCCAAACAGAGTAAACACATAGCCACTAGTGGACCTTCGACTATCCAAGTCACCTACCCAATCTGCATCAACAAAACCCTATATATCCAAAGATTTATCAGTACTATCAGTACCAGAATAAACCAAACAATGATTAGGAGTACCTGCATGATATTTAAACACCCTCTTTGCATAGTTCCAATGTTGTCTACCAGGGTTAGACATAAATCTGCTAAAAACTCCCACTGCTTGGGCAATATCTAGTCTAGTGCAAACCATTGCATACATCAAACTCCCTACAACACTAGCATATGGAACATTAGACATATCCTCAAGATCATCCTCAGTCTTTGGACACATATCTAATGAATGCTTAGTACCAATGGGTAAAGGAACTCTAACTGGATTACAGTCTTGCAAACTAAACCTCTACAAAATAGTACTCACATACTTACTTTGTGACAACCAAAGCTTTCTATTAATTCTATCCCTCCTAATCTCCATTCCCAAATATACCTTGCATCACCAAGATCCTTCATCTCAAATGCACCTGAAAGTTGGGCTTTAAGCTCACTGACCATACCCTTAGTATTGCTGAAAAACATTTCATCAACATACAAAGCAATAACCAGTATAAAATCATCAACACAATGAATGTAAACACAATGATCCTCATCACTTCTAACAAAACCCAATTTCAAAACAAATGAGTCAAACTTTTGATACCACATTCTAGGGGACTATTTTAGACCATAAAGAGACCTCTTTAATCTGCAAACCTAATGTTCTTCTCCTTTTACCTCAAAACCTGTAGGCTGTTGCATATAAATTTCTTCTTCAAGATCTCCATGCAAGAATGCAATCTTAACATCCATTTTCTCAATCTCCCAATCATAAGTTGCATCAATGGATAAGAGAAATCTAATAGAAGTCAATTTAGAAATAGGAGAGAATATCTCACCAAAATCAACTCCCTCTCTCTAGGAGTAGCCCTTGGCTACTAGTCTAGCCTTGTACTTCTCCAATGACCCGTTTGCTCCAAACTTCTTCTTGAAGACCCACTCACATCTTATGGTCTTCCTTCCTTTGGGAAAATGAACAAGATCCCAGGTGTTATTAGAGTCCAAAGCCATCATCTCCTCCTACATGGCTAGCTACCAAGACTCACTATCATCTGCAGAAATGGCTTCCTTGTAGGATCTAGGTTCATCGTTAGTACTCAATAAAGCATATACACAATAGAAATCTGGTGGACTATACATGTCAACTAGATTCTGTTGTCTTGTGGATCTCCTGAAGGGTGGAGTAAGAGACTCTACTTGTTCTTCTGCATGATCATCTGTACCAACTTCTTCTGTCACAACAAATTCATCTTCATCAGAACTACTTGAATCTTCTTCTTCTTCACCCCCCAATCCATCATTTTGTTCTTCCTGAGGTGCATCTTGCTGCTCTAAATCAAAGTGCACCTTCTTTACCTTTTCTTCTTTTCCTTTTGGCTGCTGAGAATCAGAAATAGCTCTACGTTCCCTGAAAATAACATCTCTAGAAAATATAATCTTGCGGGTTAGTAGATTCCAAATCTTATAACCTTCCACATTATCACCATATCCAATGAATGTACACTTTTCAACCTTTGGATCTAACTTAGATCACTTTTCTTTAAGCACACGAACAAAAGCCTCACAACCAAAAACCCTTAAATGTGAAATAGAAGGTTTCTTACCTATCCACAGTTCATAAGGTGTCGAATCAAGAGCCTTATAAGGAAATCTATTTATCAAGTAGCAAGCAGTACACACAGCCTCTACCCAAAAGCATTTATCCAACTATGCATCACTAAGCATACTTGTGGCCCTTTCCATAATTGTTCAGTTCATCCTTTCTGCAACACCATTCTGTTGTGGTGTATATGGAGTTGTCTTTTGTCTGATTATACCTACATGCTTGCAAAACTCATCAAATTCCTTAGAGCAATATTCCCCTCCATTGTCAGATCTTAATATTTTTATCTTTAAACCTGATTGGTTCTCTACTAAAACTTTGAATTCCTTAAACTTAGTGAAAACTTCAGATTTATGCTTCATAAAATAAATCCATGTAAATTTAGATACATCATCAATGAAAGTTACAAAATAACGAGATTTTCTAATAGATTCATTATCCACAGGTCCAAACACATTTGTATGAATAATCTCTAATTTCTCTTTTGCTCTATTGCTTCCTGAAGGAAATGATTTTCTGTTTTGTTTACCAAACACACAATGTTCATAGAAATCAAAGTGCTCATCAGAATAAGAGAAACCGTTCAACAAATTTTTATTCTTAATAGTTTTCAATACATTATTGCTTGTGTGGCCCAATCTACGGTGCTGCAACATACATGTATTTTCAGTAGTGGCCTCATATACATAGGAGGCATTACAAACTGTAGTGGCTTCAAGCTTAAACAAGTACCTGAATCTCTTCCCATTCGCTACCACCAAGTTTCCTCTCACTAATTTGTAGCCATGCTTGTCAAATGTCACATGCATTCCCAAATCATTCAACTTCGAAACTAAAATCAGATTTCTAGCTAATCTAGGAACATGTAAAACACCAGGGAGGGTTGTAATCCTCCCATCACTAAAACACAACAATACCTTTCCTTTCCTGACAATCAGATATGTAGAGTTCTCACCAAGGTAGATATTACCTCCATCATATTTTTCATATGAGGAGAACCATTCCTTATGTGGAGTCATATGAAATGAGCATCCTGAGTCAACCAACCAGTTATCATTAGAAATAAGATTACATGCAAAAAGGTAAAACTTCTTCACCTACATTTGAGGACTTATCTGAAGCACTCTCCCACTATTTCTTGGGGTTTCTACACTCCTTCACATGTCTCCTTTTACTGCAGTTCCAACACTTAACTCTATTTTTTTACCAGGAGTCTTAGATCAGCCCTTGGACTTGTCCTTAGCCCCTTTCTGATCTCCTTTAGATCCCCTTTCCTTAGACCTTCCCCTAACACTGAGAGCATCCCCTGAACTGTTCAAACTCTTCTTCCTCAATTCCTGTGACAATAGCACTGAAACAAGAGCATCCAACTTTAGAACCACAAGGTTAGCAGTGATAGAAAGGATAACATTCTCCCAAGACTCAGGTAAAGAACAAAGAAGTAAGATACATTTATCTTCCTCACTAACCTCAACATCTACTGAATCAAGCTGATTCACGAACAAATTAAAAGAATTTAAATGCTCTGCAATTGATTCACCTTCTTGCATTTTCATGAAAAATAATTTTCTTTTTAAATAAAGTTTATTTACCATACTGTTGGCTTGATAGATCTCACCCAAACATTTCCACAACTTGTATGCAGTCTCTTCCTTTGCGACATTCAACAGGACAGAGTCTAAAAGACACAACCGTTTGGTTTCCCATGCCTTCTTATCCAGTCTATCCTACTCATCTTGAGAGACATCGTCAGGTTTGTTCTCTTTTTGGACAGCTAACCATTGGTTTCTTTCTTCCAACAAATCTTCCATTTTCTGCTTCCACAACTCATACCTCGTTCCATTGAACTTCGCAATGTCCAAACGAGAGGTTGATGCAATGGTGGATGTAGCCATAATAACAACACAAGATCTGCAAAAAAAATGCAACCAAATCTCCCACTGTAGCTACAGCTTCCACACTACCACCCAAGAGTCAAAGCTAGCCAGGTTCTGATACCAAATGTTAGAAATGAAAGCAACACTACTTCAATGGAAATCTAATTCGAGATAAATTTCAGCTAACTTTAACTATGTGTTATTAATGGAGATTGTAACAAACCATAAACCCACAATACAAAAATATACGAGAAGTAGAGTGAAACACATAACACAAGTACTTAATGTGGAGAAAACCTTTTCAAGTAAAAAAGTCCACCAAGAAAAGAAGCCAAGTTGTATTATCTTCACAAAAGGAGATTACAAATACATTCACTTCCTCTATCCTCCAACCTTCACTCTGACAGAACCTGGGTACCCATAAATTATTATATGTATCTCATCTACTATGCTATGGTTTTATAAGAATTTACACAACCTCAAGACATTAAATTACTTCTTACAAGCCCATAACACTTGTCAAGAGTCAATAATACAACCTTGGGCGTCCATAGCCAAGAATAGACTCTTACGGGGTCATAAATGTTGTCATACATGTATCCTACACTTGGAAAAATGTTCCCATGCAAGTTTGAACGACTTAGGGCTAAAAATAGCCACTTACAACATCTTATGACGCGTCATATTCTATTATTAGTGTCATAGATTCTTATGACAACTTACAGTTGTCATAGAATCTCTTACACCCTCTTGCAGCATCTATGACATGCGTCATAACACTAAAAATAGATTATTCCTCCACATGTGCACCCCACTTTGACCAATTACCATTTACCATAGTAAATGACATCCTGTAACTACTGTCAGTAACTCCAAGACTTACCGTACAGTAACTCTGTAATTACCGTGGACAGTAAATAATTTTTACCACTGTCAGTGAAACTTGTACATCCCTTATGGGTAATTACAAATTACAAATAATAAATAGAATAAATACAATATTGGGATTTACAAGGTTAATGGCATCTTATCCCAACATAAGCTAGCTATTGTCTAATCTCCATTATCCTCCTCATCTTGCATTGTGTTCTCAAATTTACAAATTTTTTGCATTATCATGAGAAGCTTTTGCATGTGTTAAGCAAGATTTTGGAGATTGTAGGCTAAGAGAGAGAGAAAAAATGGAACTAAGAGCCATTAGAGAGCTTAAGTGAGAAAAAATGAGAGTGTAAGAGGTGAAAATGAAGCTGAAAGAGGTGTTTTATAGAATACTTGATTTGAATGAATGGATAGGATTTGATGTTGACTTGGGAGCCAAATCAAGGGTGGAGGATGATTAGGGTTTCCTCACCACTAGAGGACAAAATGAATTTTAAATTGAGGTAAATGGTGAGGTGGGAAATGGGATTTAAATAAAATAAATTTATCCAATTTATTTAATTTATGTGGAAGGGATGCATATGAAAGGGGATAATTAGGTGATGGGATTTGATTTATTTCCTTGAAAAAATCAAATGAACAGAACTTTAGGGAAATGAATGATTAGTTAATTAATTAATTAAAATCAATTATTTAACCATGGAGGAAAATTAGGGAAAATCAGGAGAATACAGGAGAAATTAGGGTTTTGCAATGTGAGGACACTTTTAGGTGTCTATATTTTTCCCCTCTTTGAGATGATGTTGTGACCAAGTAACATCATTTCAAAGAAGTTGAGGAAATGGATAGAGGAAAAGGATGATGATGGAAAGATAGGACAATGATGCCCCCTCGAGAGGATAGGCAAGTTGGACAAACACGGGTAGGCTCTCAAAATGAAAGGGATTGGTCAATGAGGAAAGATAGAGGAATGGATAGAAGAAATGAATGATATGTGAGAGAGAGATGGTGGGGGAATGAAGATTGGCTAGAAGAATGGGAATAAGATCTTGCTTTGATTGATTTTTGAGTTTCTCACTTGCAATTTTTTCTGCTTATCATCATAGAACTTATTGTTAAAGGATGATAATCACCATGGCATGTTGAAGGCCAAAGTGGAAAGTGTAGTCCCTTGTGAAATAGGCACATGACAAACAAGGAATGCCTGACTCATTCTAGTAACTGTGATACCTTGTCAGAACATGCGATGAGATAACTGTGAGGTGTGCAAGTCCTTATGCAAGGAAGCTGTAGACACCTAAAAATGTCTTTTACCATCTAACTGACTCCCGACATCCCAAAAACATATCAATTTCCCTTCTAATCAATTAATTAAAATTTATTTAATTAATTATCCCTTCATCACCCGATTTTTCATCATCCTATCCCCAACAATTGAATTAATTCCATTAATTCAATAGTTCAAAACTTTAGCCAATTGATTTAATAAATATGTAATATTTATTTGGTCAAATTTCCCTCTCCTCACTAAATCTAATTAATTAACTAAATCATGTTTAACTAATTAATTCAGCTTATTAATTGACCTATCCCTACCCTAGGTAATTAAATAGCTATTATTTAATTACCTACCCTAGCCTACCTCATCCTAGCCTTAGGATTAATTAAATACAATCTTGTTTAATTAATCTTGAACCTATCATTAAGATGGTCAAATCTAGCTTAACACCCTTCCCCACATCCTCCAAATAAAAAATTGGAATATATCCACATAAGTCAATTTTTTATTTGAATATATCCCACATCACAATTAATTCCTCTTACAACCCCTTTACCACCCCATACCTCATTTATCCCCACTTATCCCCAAATGAATTTTTAATTCATTTTACATTCCCCATATGAATCTTTAATTCATAAATATTTCATCTCACTCATACTCATTTAATTCACCCTTTTCTCAAAATAAATAAAAGATTCACATTTATTCCTAGCCCTCCATTCCTCCAAGATCAAATCTAGGCCTTCCATATCACTTTTATCCTCCACCCTTGGATCAAAATCTCTATAAATACATCACCCTCCAACCCATTTGAGGATCCATTTTTAATGTAATGTTACCATGCCCAAAAATCTCTTGAGCTAGATTGTGAGTTGTCTTTTGAGAGAGCATTTCACATTTGAATCATTATCTAGGGTATATCTTAGGAACTTTTGGGTGCAAGCTCCTTTCCCTTGAATGAGATTGGGTCTTTCTTGTTTGAGGTATAACTCTTTGTTTTATTATGCATTTAGTTTATATTTTACCGTCAACTTGATTTTCCTAATCTACATTGGCACGCTCAGTGTGACCCACAAGGTCCATATCTAATATTCTTTTGTGAGTGTATATCAAAAAAATTTGGATTTGCAAATGGAAATGATCAAACAATTGAAATGCATAACCTAAACCCAAATAATTCAATACCTCAAAGATACAAGATGAGCTCGATTGATTGATCGCTTTGTTGTGTTGATTGCTCGATTCCGCAGCATAACATTGATAAGGAGATAGATGATGGATGGTTGATGGTTGATAGATGTAAGCTAGATGGATTGAAAGAGGATGGATGATAGTTTGAGATAAAAATTTAGCAAAGTGAGGTTGCATGAAGAAGAATCCTGAATTCTCCTAATGGCTCAAGAGAGGATTGTTTTATAGGAAAGGCTTGGTTCCAATGGATGGCTAGGTTCAATTAGGGCTTTAGGTGAAATGGATGGATAGGATTAAGTTAGGTTTCCTTGCACATTAAAAAATTGTAGTCAATTGACATGTGGCAAGGGAAGATATGGCTTAGGTGTGCTTGTATATATAAATACTTAAAATTAGGTCCCATTAGTTGTGCATGTGAAAGATAAAAGTTGTAACACATGATTGACTAGACAAGTGTTGGAATGTGATGAAAGATGAGGACTTAATTCAAATAAAATATTTGAATTAGTTGTGATATGAGTTGGATATTAATTAAATAAATAAATTTATTTAATTAATTGGATAAATGAATAGAATGGGATAAGATATCATGTGGAAATTAATTAAATAAATAAAATTTATTTAATTAATTAGAAAGTGGGATTATGCAGGTGAAATTAATTAAATAAATAAAATTTATTTAATTAATTGGCTAATGGATAAATGGGATTAAGAGTGGGTTAAGGACAAAATGCTACATGATGTCTAGATAATACTTTAACAAGGCATTGCTAGACATGGACAAATTTGAGACAAATTTGAGTGTCTACATTTTGCCCCTCTTTGAGATGATGTTTGAAATGATAAGATTTGTGTTCAGTAACATCATTTCAAAGAAGATAAGGTATGGATAGAGGAAAAGGGTGATGATGATGATGGAAAGATAGAATGATGATGCCCCCTCGAGAGGTTAGGTAGGTTGGACAAACACGGGTAGGCTCTCGAAATGAAATGGATTGGCTAAGAACGAAAGATAAGGGAATGGATAGAAGAAATGAATGATGCATTATGTTGCAATGAATGTGAGCAACCATGATGTTTGATATAGCACTAGACGTTATGTACCAAGGTATAAGGACTAGGGTGACGTTGTGTCTCGTGCCCCAGCATAATACAACCTTGTCTAACGTATGAGGAAGTAAACTTAAAGCATTAAAGTCCTAATGCAAAAATGTATGATATAACCTTAGATGCAAAGGATAGTGCAAAAAGCTATTCCAACATACACAAGATATGAATATTAGCTGTAATGATTACCAATTTGATACAAATGCAAGATAAAATGATAACATACACAAGCAAGCATGCATGCACAAATGATACAAAAACAAACAAGGTATTGCCCCTGTCAAGCTGGAAACTAATTATTGGTTGTTGATTGATGATAGTTGAGAGTGTTGTCATTGTGGGGAAAGCTATATCCCTAGATCAACACAAGGTTGTTTGCTGAGTTGGTTGGCTAGTTGGCTGATTGATTTGGCTTACAACAAGGCTAGGATCAAGACCATTGATCACGTTTGGATAACTTGGCTTGATTGATTAACTTGATTGGTATAGCTTTCTGATGAATTACATTTGGATCATTGCTTTGAATGATTTGAGTTGATTTGATTTGATGGATGAAGATTGATGTGCTATGATTTTGATGATGATGGATTGCTATAAATGGATTGATTGAATGATAGATTGATTGGAAGAAGTTGTTTATTGATGATGTATAAGAGGAGAAAGAAGAAAAATCATATGTGCCTGAATCTAGGCACTTCCTTCGTACTCTAGACTGCCTACATATCCTGTATCCATGGGATCAAGGCACTTAACGATGAAAATGAGATGTAGTTTTGATTTGTGTTTTATTGATGAGATGATGAAAATGGATTGAGATTGATCAAGTTATGGATTGAGATTGATTGATTTTGAGAGGATTTATTTTGATGGTTGGCTTGATGTGCTTTGGTTGTGATGTTTTCTATTGTTGGGTTGATTGTTTTGATAATTGGATTGTTTTGAAGGATGATAGTGATCGTGTGATGATTAGAGTGTCCACTCAATATAAACATAAGCAAGTGTTCTTAGTATGCTCAAAGGATGTAAAATAAATAAGGTATTGCCCTTGTCAAGTCATAAACCAATGATTGATTGTTTGATTGATGATGATAGATAGTGTTGTCATTGTGGGGAAAGCTATATCCCTAGATCAACACAAGGATGTGGGAACGCTATATCCCATTGATGATGATTGATTTGGCTCATGACAAGATTATGATCAAAACTTGTTGATTTGATTGGATAATGTTCCTTGATTGATTGGCTTGCTTGATATAGATTAGTGTGACTTGGAGTTTAAGATCGTTGCTTAGATTGATTTGATTGATATGATTGGAAGAAGTGATTGATTGAAATGGATGAATGGATGTTATTGATAAGAAGAATTGATGAATGATGATGATGGTTTGATTTTGATTGAATGTTGATGGAGTGGATTGTTTTGGATTGATGATTGAATCAATCTTATTGCTTTGATTTTTTGTTGGATATTTAATTTTTTTAGATTTTTTTGACATATTTTTTTTTTTTTTTTTTGTTTTTTTGGGATATTTTATTTTTTTTGTGTTTTTGAGAATATTTTGATTTTTTTGGAATTTTTGAGAATATTTGATTTTTTTGGAATTTTTGAAAATATTTGATTTTTTTGTTTTTGGAGTTTTGTTTGAAATATTTTGGAAAATGCCGATGGATTTACAATTTAGGTAGCCTTTGTGCTTGATACCAATGACAAGGGAGAAAACCAAGTCTAGGTGCAAGGGATGGATAAAAGGATGGAGAAAAGGATGGGCTCATAGTAAATGTGACAACAAGATCATGAGAGTTGGATGGGATGGAAGAGAGGATATGCCATATAAGGGATGGATGCTTGCCTCATGATAAACGGATAGGTAGGCTATAGTGGAAAGCTCATGATAAATAGATGGGGATAAACTATAAGATGGAAAGCTCATGATAAGGATACGCCATAGTGGATGGATCATAAGGGAGCTAGGATATGATCTCCAAAGGCTATGTCGCATAGGAAGAACTTGCCCCATTCTAGGTGGTAATGCTTAGGATTTTTACATGATTAGATTTTACATGGCGCTTATGATGATAGGATGACATGAGGGATTGGTTTGGATAAGATAGATAAATGGTCAATGGATAGGACTTGGTTTGGAAAGAAGGTATGTTAAGAAATATCCAAACATGTTTCAACATTTTGCCCATATGTCTTCATCAAAATCAAAAGGCAGGAGGATGGGTAAATGGGTTTAGTGGAATAGGCATGTTTATGTAATGGCTAAGGATGGTAGGATGGTGTGGTAATGGTATGATGGGATAGATAGTTTGAAAATGGATAGGTTGGATGAGACAATGTGCGCCCAAGCGTAAGTGACATAGAAGATCAACCTACACATGACACCTGTTTGCCAGGTTTTCATCATGGTACTTATCCAAGGTGCCTGTTTACCAGGTTTTCACCATTGGATGAAGGGATTTCTCTTTACTTTTTTAATTTTTTTTGTTTTGTTTTTGCTTTTAGATGGGTTGATAATTACACATGGCGCCTGTTTACCAGGTTTTCACCATGGTAATGGATAGGAGGGACTCAAGTGTCTAGTTCGATGGATATTGGTAGTGTCCCTTTAGAGATTGATGATGTCTTCACATGGACCATGTCAAGTGTGCTCATAGATATTGATAAGGGATTGCATAGATGAGAGATGGATTAGGTAGATAATGGATTATGATGTGGAATTATGGTAGCGTAGGCTAGTGGCTTATGGTGTGGATTTATATAGGCTTATGGAATGAAGATGGATGAAAAGTTTATGCCAAAGCATGGACCATAGGGATAGCATGGTGGAGATATGTAGGATAATGGATGGAAGATGGGGAGATGTTGTGTGGAGGTGCTGTGGAGTGGAAGGGAACCATGACCAACGGTTGCACACACCGTGATAAACATTGAAGCTTTTGATGAGATGGTGGTATAGGAAGCAATGGAGATGTTTGCTTAGGAGATGGTTGATGAAGTGATTCAGGAACCCACATAGATTTAGTATGTTTAGTGCTTTTTCTTTTCTTTTAGGATTTTTGAAGGGAATGGAAGTTTTGGATGGAAATAGGCTCTTGGATGGAGATAGGTGATTGGGATTCTTGAGATGTAGAGGAGGATGCCTCATTTGACTTGCTAGATATTTGCTTAGGAACCCAAACCATTTTGTTTTTGGGCTTTGTATTTAGATGTAAGGGTTTAGATGGCTGCTTAGATGAACTTTTCTTTGAGTTTGATTCTTTATGTCCTAAGGTATGAAGACCTTTAGGATTTTTGGTAGGATTTTTAGCTTTATAGGCAGAGGCATCAAAATTTTTGCTTTTGAATCCCATGGGGTGGGTTGAGTGGATGGAATGATTGGAAGCTTTATGCTTAGGCGATGTGTGCTTTTGTTGGCCATGATTAGGGATGGAAGGATACTTATGAATCATAGGTATGTTAGGTGTTGGAAGCAATGGTGGCAAGGTGGATGGAGGGATATTTGGAGTTGGTAAAAGTGGAGGCAAAGTGGATGGCAGAAGGTGCACGGTCAAATGCTTTTGACATTTATAGGATGATGGAGGTGGAATGGCTACATATGTTTTGGGTAGATGATGAGGGGTGCGATGGAAAGTGGTAGGTTTAGGATGCATGAAGGGATTACCAACATCTTGGCCTTGTTCACCTTGGGGTATGTATCCAAGGCCATATGAGCATAGAGGAACTTTGACTTGGTTTGGCTCCAAAATACCTTGTTCATAAAGCTCTAGACCTTTGCCTTGGTAGTTCATGTTTTGGAGTATGCGATTGACTATGGGACTAGATGTGTTTTGGGAACTAGACTTGAGTTCTTTATTGGATAGAGAAGATGAAGTGGAGGACAAAGGTTGTTGTTGTCCTAAGGAAAAACACTCATGGATGAAGGTGGATAAACCAATTGGATATGGTGGTGGACTTGAAATGGAATCGATGGTAGATGTGGAAGGAGGATCATTAGGATCTTGATTAGCATTGTGTTCACTAAGATCCAAGTTATTTGTTTGATCTTTTATGCTTACTTGGGGGACAAGTGTCTTATCATGACAAGTGGATGTTTGCTCATTATGGATAGGGCTAGATGGTGGATGACTAGGAGCAATGTAGATATCTTGCTCATGGATGGTTATAGGATTATGGATAGGATCAAGGTGCTCATGGATAGCTTCTTCATAGGTATCATCATGATCATAAAGAAGGTAAATGTTATGGATGGGCTGCATGAACGTGTTTTGATTGTGAGTTGGACTAGGGCTTAATGTTTCCACATGCTTAGGATTAAACCTTTGACATACCTCTTGGGTTGCTTGAATGGAATTGGAAGGCTCTTGGTCAACAACATGAGAACAAGTGGACTCTTGACTTGGATTTATAATAGGAGGTTCTTGAATAAGCTTGATGGCTTGTAGGTCCCATGATGGGCTTGAAGGGCTAAGAATGTTAATTGAGGGCTCTTGGATAGGCTCAAGGATAGGTGGACCACATGATGGGATTATAGGATTGGACATGACCTTTGGAATTTCTTTGGTAGGCTCATGAATGGGTGTTTGACATTGAGGTAGTTTATTCCTAGCTAGTAGCCAATGGATCACATCCTTCGCAAGGGTATGAGTGAATGGGAAATATGATGGATGAGTAATAATAGAAGATGATGTTGCAGGATTAGGACTAGGATTAGGCTGAGGGCTGATTGGATTTGATGGATTAGGATTAGAGGGGGGTGACACATGGGGTTTGAATGATGTGACATGATTTCCCCTTGTAGGTGGGTACACCTTGTAAACAATTGGGACAAATATTGGGCATGTATTTGTATCATGGCCTTTGGTCCTATGGTATGCACAATAATCATGTTCATCATATGGACTTTTTTCACATGGTTTGACTTCAGGAAGTTCAATGAGTTTTGCTTCAAGCATTCTTTGTAAAACTATCTCAGCTGCATCTTTTGGTGAAGGATTAGAATGACATGGTGATGAAGGTAATGGAGGGCTTGGTGGTTTGGAAGGTAGAGGAATTAATGGACTAGGAATGGGATCACATGGTGGTGTTGGGATAGGACTTGTTGGCTCATGTGTTGGCATGTGATTAGATGGTGGTGGCCACTCTAGATTGGTATCTCCCTTGTCAAAGGTTATTAGATCTTGCATAGGATAACTTGAGCTTGTTTGATTTATGTACAAGGGACCACTTGGACTTGGATGTGCTTCTTGTTGTAAAGGTGGACTTAGGCTCACTTGTACTTGTTGTTGAGACCATTGATAGTCTTGGTGGTTGAGTGAAATGGTGGGATATGTAGATAAAAGGTCTTGGGTTTGGTATGAAATTGAGGGCATTTGATCTTGTTGCCAAGGTGGATTTGGGCTTACATGTTCTTGTTGTGATGACGTTTGGTTGCCTTGTGAATGGGTTTGGTGGTATGTTGGAATGTGAGAATGATAAATTGGATAATGTTGGGGTGAAGGTTGATTTGTTGATGTGGCATTGACATGATAGGTGGATGAATTAGGTTGGTGTGAAGTTGAAGATGATATGTAAGGTTGATGTGAAATTTGTTGAGGCTGGGATGGTGTTTGGACTTCTTGTTGTGATATGATTTGTTGTTGATGTTGGTAAATGTGTTGATGTGATGATGATGGAGGGGTTGCATAGGATAATGATTGTTGTGATATGGATTGATATGGATAAGGGTTGTGATAGGTTGATAAAGGGTTGATATGACATGTGGATGAATTTGGTTGATATGAAGTGATGGGGATTTTGGACTTGTCTCATCCTCATCAATAAAGAGATAGCCTCCTTGAAGTATAAACTTGGTCTTAGGAGGAGAGGCTCCTTTAATTGTGATCTTGGGTTTTGGTTCATTCTCATGATTTGAATTAGGAAGATAGCCACCTTTAATTGTGACTAGTTTCTTCTCATGATTTAGATTAGGAAGATAACCACCTTTAATTGTGATTGGTTTCTTCTCATGATTTGGATTAGGAAGAGGGGCTCCTCTAATTGTGATCTTGGGCTTTGGTTCATTCTCATGATTTGGATTAGGAAGATAGCCACCTTTAATTGTGATTGGTTTCTTCTCATGATTTGGATTAGGAAGATAGCCACCTTTAACTGTGATTGGTTTCTTCTCATGATTTGGATTAGGAAGAGGGGTTACTCTAATTGTGACCTTAGGTCTTGGTTTATCTTCAAGATTTGAATTAGGAAGAGGGGCTCCTCTAATTGTGACCTTGGGATTTGGTTTTATTTCATTGTTTGAATTAGAGGGCTAGCCTCCTTGAATTGTGATTATAGGCTTAGGTCTTGTCTCATGATTATAAGGATAACCCCCTTGAATTGTCACCTTAGGCTTAGGATTTGTCTCATGATTAGAGGGATAGCCCCCTTGAATGATTACGACCATCTTGACAAATGTTGACTAGGAATAGGTTGATGATGATGTAGAGATGATTCAGAATGAATATGGATGTGACTAGGATATGTTTAGAATAAAATTAATTTGGGTATGATTAGGATATGATGTGGAATGACAAAATGGGGTGATGTGGATGAAATGTAGGATGAATTATTTGTGTTTGGTGTTTATAGCTTGATTTAGCAATGTTCAAACAAATGATTATACGTATACACACATGAATCACTCACGCATGACACATAAGCAAGTTTAATTTTGAAAATGAAATGTGATGATTAAGCAAGTACTTGAAAACACATCAACAAGCCTAATGTCTAGTCAAGTGGGTATGGCCAATTAGGTTTTAGGCTAGATTGCACAAGGTTGACTAAGGAATTGAAAGAGAAATCCTGCCACACAGCCAGGAGAAA
Source organism: Cunninghamia lanceolata (assembly GCA_027924645.1). NCBI lineage: Eukaryota > Viridiplantae > Streptophyta > Pinopsida > Cupressales > Cupressaceae > Cunninghamia > Cunninghamia lanceolata. The sequence continues at coordinate 7,177,760 of BSBN01000828.1, forward strand.
GGGGTAACCCACCCTTCACCTTCACTTCTCAAAGGTATAAAGTTCTTTGGGGCTTAGTCAAGAGTAATAAGATTTACAACTCCCAATGAGGGTGTCTTTCGATTCAGCCTCGATTGAGGTCATCCCTTGGAGTGGTGTGTCTCCAAGCAAGCCTCCTAGATAGGGTTTACAAAAGCAAACCAAGTGAGCTATCACTTGATTCACAATCGCACTTGTTAATTGACCCTTAGAAAATAAAATGTGTGGAAGACAATTCAAACACTTGTTCATTTTAAACCCAAATCTAAATGTGATGGAAGACAATGATTCGTTTTAAGCCCAATTTCTTGATGATGTGATAGCAAGCAAGTTGTTCGTTTTATGCCCAAAGTCCAAATGTGTGATCAAACAATGATTAGAGATGGGAGAGTAGAATGAGTGCACCTCATAAAAATTACTTTCCAAGTTGCTATTATGATTGATCCAAATGTTGCTCCAGCTCCTTTGATTCACCTACAAGTCACAAATTCTAAAAAGAAATAGGTAAACTTACATAGAAGAAAGCTATGTGAAAAAGATGAAATTTGAAATTTTCTAATTAAAATGACATGATACAACAGAATGGATTGCATAAATAGAAAATTTAAAAAATTTCATGCACTTTTAAAAAAAAAATTCGTTGAAAAATTATTAAAATTGCAAATGTTATGCCCATTTGAAGTTTTCAATGAAAGAGTGTTAAGATTGAAAAATAAACCCTACAAAAAATTAGCAAATAATGTCAACCAACAGTAAAATAGATATGACCATGAGATCCCTTATAATTTTTTAATCAATATCAAAAATTGTTTTGCTCAAATTGGACTCCATATGCAAAAGTTATGTCATAAACTAGGGTTTGAAAAAAAATTATTTTTTTGACAAAAAATCCATTTGTACCATAGATCTGAAAAATAATGATATAGAAAAATAGATTTAAATATTTCTAACCATCTACAAAAAACAAAATGTGATTTTGTTAGCTAGATTGGAAGATATGATTTTTTTTCTAAAAGTCGCGCGTCAAAAATTTCTGAAAAATTAGAATCGTAGGGTCAACTTCAAATCGTCATAACTCTTTGAATACTAAGCTAAATCTTTAATGTAACCACTTTTCGGAAAGCTCTTGAAGTCCTCTTTCCAACAAATCTGAGATCTCTTTTTTCCAAGACTTGTGTAAAACAAAAAACCCTCTGCAATAGATCTGGTCATAAATAAAAAAAATCAGCAAAAAGCGCACGTCAAAAATTTATGAAAAATTAAAATCGCAAGGTCAACTTCAAATTGTCATAACTCTTTGAATATTGAGCCAAATCTTTAATGTAACCACTTTTCGGAAAGCTCTTGAAGTCCTCTTTCCAACAAATCTAAGATCTCCTTTTTGCAGGACCTGTGTAAAACAAAAAACCCTCTGCAACAGATCTGGTCCTAAATAATAAAAAATTAGCAATATAAAATATTTTCAACCTACAAATCAAAGTGCATAAACTTGCAAAAAGAGGGTGAGTCCCACCGGGCGTGCCAGAAATGTATATTGAAAAATTTGGATTTATAAATGGAAATGATCAAACAATTGAAATGCATAACCTAAACCCAAATAATTCAATACCTCGAAGATGCAAGATGAGCTCAATTGATTGATCGCTTTGTTGTGTTGATTGTTCGATTCCGCAGCGTAACATTGATAAGGAGATAGATGATGGATGGTTGATGGTTGATAGATGCAAGCTAGATGGATTGAAAGAGGATGGATGATGGTTTGAGATGAAAATTCAGCAGAGTGAGGTTGCATGAAGAAGAATCCTGAATTCTCCTAATAGCTCAAGAGAGGATTGTTTTATAGGAAAGGCTTGGTTCCAATGGATGGCTAGGATGAATTAGGGCTATAGGTGAAATGGATGGATAGAATTAAGTTAGGTTTCCTTGCACATTAAGAAATTGTAGTCAATTGACATGTGGCAAGGGAAAATAAGGTTTAGGTGTGCTTGTGTAGATAAATACTTAAAATTAGGTCCCATTAGTTGTGCATGTGAAAGATAAAAGTTGTAACACATGATTGACTAGACAAGTGTTGGAATGTGATGAAAGATGGGGACTTAATTCAAATAAAATATTTGAATTAGTTGTGATATGAGTTGAATATTAATTAAATAAATAAAATTTATTTAATTAATTAGATAAATGAATAGGATGGGATAAGATATGATGTGGAAATTAATTAAATAAATAAAATTTATTTAATTAATTGGAAAGTGGGATTATGCATGTGAAATTAATTAAATAAATAAAATTTATTTAATTAATGGGATGAGGATAGGATATGATTGGGATATGATGTGGAATTAATTAAATAAATAAAATTTATTTAATTAATTGGCTAATGGATAAATGAGATTAAGAGTGGGTTTAAGACAAAATGCTACATGATGTCTAGATAATATTTTAACAAGGCGTTGCTAGACATGGACAAATTTGAGACAAATTTGGGTGTCTATAGTGATTTTTTGTTTTGAAGACATGATTTTGTAGGACTAGCGCTATCCAACTGCACAGTGGTGCTATCTCTGGTGTATTTTGGCACTATATTTTGTTTTAGCACTATTTTGTGTAGCACCTTTCTTCCTTAAAGCTCACTCACATGTCTGTTTGACCTATGTTCTCCCTGCTATTTTTCCTGTCTCGCTGCTCTCTATTTTTCTAGGAATCTTGAATGAACAAGGGTAGGTTATGCTAATATTTTCTTAAAACAAAGCATACATTTTGGCATTTGTCTTGTCTTGTTTTTCATTCATTGGATTAATAGGACCAACAAGCTCCTTATCTTTGCAGTTTTACTTGTTATTCTGGTAAGAAAGACCTCCATTTTGCAGGACAGACGAGTTCAGACATGTATTGGCGCTATCGGCACCTAGATCGGTGCTATTTTCAACTGTGCCTGGACCCTTTAAACATAGGCACAATGGCGATATCCTTGGCCCATTTTAGCGCTATTCCCTATTTTAGTGCTTTACATACACTATTGTAGTGCTATTTAGTTTTGTAACACTTTTTCTATAATATTTTAGCACGGACTTGTATTTTGACGCGGTCTGTATCATTTATTAGTGCTATTTGTCTAGGGTGTCTAGTGTTCTATCAGTTTCTGTCAAGTAGCACCATTTTCTATCCACAGTGGCACCGTTATATATCTATTTTAGCACTATTTTCAGAGACTGACTTTGTATTCTGTACAGGGAATGACAAGTTGTTTACAGGTCATCACCATCATTTTGCGGACACTAACAAGCTTTTGCAGGGTATTTTATCTTTAGTTTAAGACAAACATTTCAATTGGAACTTAAAATGAACCCTTGCATGTTAGCCTAGAAACAAACACTTCAATTTGGTGCAATAAAATTGATCAACAACCAAATAATCAAATCTTTGTGTGTGTGCATTAGCTTAGAAAACATTTGAATTTGGTGTTCTAAAATTCACAAGTGCTTGCCAACAACTATCAAAACATTTCAATTTTGGGCTTTAAAAAGAACCACAAAGTGCATAAATGAACTCATTGGATTAAAAAGAACAACAATCTGCATTCTTCACTCATATAAACAAGAAAATTAATCTAATTTATGTGAAGTGTTTTCATGATTTTGTTTGTGGTGTGAGAAAATGTATGCTCTTCCCTAGCATGATTGGTGACCTTAGGAATCAAAAGCTTTTCACGACACTAATCTAAAGAACTAAAATGAACCATGTTTAGTGTGATGTAAGCACAAAGAATACGTATGCTCTCCCCTCGCATCTTTGTATGAACTTGGGGATCAAAAGTATTTTTGTGGTTGTGTTGCTTTTGTTAATCCTTAGAGGGCCTGCCACCCCACTTCGAAAGGTGGGAACGACCCAAGCGGCAACAAGATAAAGACAAGCTCTTTCAAGCCGCTATATAAAATAAGTTGTTTGTGACGAAAGTCATAAACAACAGGTGTTGTTGTGTTATACTGACAGCCAACCTCCCCCAAAACCCTCTAAGGCCTAACCCTTGGAGGCTGGGAGACTCCATAATGGAGAGTAGCACTGCCACATGTATAACCACCTGAATAAAAGCACTTACTATGAACCTTTGTTTTAGCAAGCCAAAAACCCTCTATTTGTTGACGCAGAAGGGAAACCTTTGAAGCAGCCTTGATTCATGCAGTTCTTAGTTGAGGTAGTAGGGACAATCCTAAGGTTTGGTGAGGGACAAGCCTTCGTGGAAACCCGAATCTTGGTATACACGAGAAGAGTGTGCAATTGTAAGGAGGAGCCGGTGCTACCAAGATCCTGGAGCTACCCGCTTTGAATAGGTGCAGCTAGGGGATTCAACAAATACTGTCATATGTTCATCTTAGGTTGTGTAAAGTGCTTGTTCAACGAAATCACACATCTTTTCACAAAAAAAAAATCTTGGTTATTATGTGTTATTATGCTTAAATTATTTTCAAACAACTTTCCAAGAGACAATAAGAATCATTTGATCAAACTTTAATCAAAACAAATTCAAATTTGCCACCAAAATCTATCTTTTTCAGAGCCTCAATCAACACTGCCCTATTTCAATGCCATCTCTGTCTGATTTTGGCGCCATTTCACCTATGGATTGGTGCTATTTGTAGATTGACTTGCCTAAAACTAAGACCCATTCAGTTGTGATCTTTAGGACCTGCTATGCCATAATCCATACTCACCTTCCAAAAATCTGTCAGTACCCCATCTATTTTCTCCTCAAATTTTCCAAATCATACCTTCATTTTGACCTTAGAGAATCAATCACTATCATTGTTGGACCTTTTGCTATATCAAATCCACTCAATTTCATATCCACTCATCCTCATTGATCTCTGCATACCTTTTTGGACCAAAAATCCTTGTCACAAGAAATCATTCCAAAATCTTCCAAAATCAAAACACCCATCGAAAAAATCATCAACCAAAAACTCGTCATCCCTTTGAGCCAAAGCTAGATCTAGATTTCGTCATTCACATCATGTTTTTCTTGGAGGGTCATTAGTCAACTTTTCAAGTGAAATAATCATCCCTCTTTGTGTAAGGTCATTAGTCTACCCCAAACAAAGAGAAACATCTATTTGTGTGACACAAATCTAGATCTTACCTAAGCTCAATTTGTTGACCATCAAATCCTTTTGAAAAACATCATCCTAATCTCTCATATCGAACATCAAAATCAAACATAAAAAATCTATTCAAGCGAACATCATCCATCATCTACCTTTTGGTCCAAATGTGTGCAAAAAGTCAATACCATCCATTCTTATCACCCCTAAGTTAACATTTTTTTGAAAAACCTATTGATCTTTCATCACACTACAATCACCCCTTCATCTTCTTCTCTACTCCATCTCACTACCACATCCATCTTTAGGTCCAACAATTTAAGCCAAATTCTCTAAGGTCTCCATCTCCATTTCACTCCACCTCAAAATCAAATCCATACATGTGCATGCCCATAACTAGATCACAACACAAAAAGAATCAAGAAATAACAAAATCTAGACAATATGGCAGCATAGAAATGCCTAACACCAACAACAACAACAACAACATACCCATCAACCAAACACACAATCTACCTACGGTCTTCCAAATCCCAACATAAAATCCCAATGAAAACCCCTTCCATTTTTTGTAACCACCACCAACCACCATGTCCCAAGATGATCAAGATGTCTTGAACTTTACACAAGATGCTGATAACATGGACATGCTTGACAGTCCTAAGGTCAGATCCAAATAGATATCTTGACTATCTCCTCAAAATTGGTGCCCAACCACCCCATAACACGACATCATCCTAACCATCCACCTCTACTATCAATCCTACCACATCAAACACCTAAACATCTACATCAAACACCCAAACTATTGTCTCACAAACATCAACTCCCACCGTATCTACCCCCACCACAAGCTCTAACACTACCACATGTACAATTCCCACAAATGTCTCCAATCCTACCACTTCCTAACCCATCACCACATCCACTATCACAACTAACGTAACCTCTTCTGTCCCACAAATCACCTTAGGCATCCAAGGGAACCTCACACATGTAAGTACCTCCACGAGTGTGCCTCCACCCAACCCTCAAACCATAGCTTACATAAGACAATTACTCTCACAACCACCTTACAATACAAGCAATCCATCAAACGTCAACCCATCTAACGTCAATCTGTGCAATGTCACATATCTACAAAACCCCATAGCATCATCAAATCAACATAATCCCAACCCCCAAATACCCCCATACATTCTCCAACAACTCTATGCTCACCAACAACATCTTACACAACTCAATCAAAACAACACCCCACAACATCAAACCCCACCTAACCTCCAACACCTCATCCATCAACAAACCTACACACCCCTACTACAACCAACACAAGATCTCACAACTGTTGTACAGGCCTTGATCCAAAAGGTAGATGACATGCAAACTGGGGGCAAGCGCAAGCACTATTCCTTTGAGGATATTTGTCCCTATCCATTTGATCAGACATTGTACATGCTCCCTTTCCCCAAAAATTTTGAGAAGCCTAAATTTGACAAATACAAAAGAAAGGGAGACCCTATGGATCATCTTAGGGAGTTCTACATCGCTTTCTTAGAAGTCTCAAATAACGATACCTATCTAATGAGACTATTTCCAAGAAGCCTTGGTGGTCAAGCTGCTGAATGGTTTGCACATCTTTCCCCAGGCATTAGGTCTTTCCCTGAGCTTGCAGAAAACTTTGTAAACTATTTCTCCTATAACTTCAAGCACGAAATATCTATGACAGACCTTTGTAACACAAAACAAAAAAGAGGAGAAGCCTTCGCTTCCTTCTTGTAGAGGTGGAGAAGCTTAGCAAGCAAACTCCCATGGCCAATTCCTGAAAAATAACTCGTCACTATGTTTGTGACCAACCTCAATCAGGAAATAGGGTTTCATTTACAAATCCTTTGTGAGTCTACCTTTGAAGAAGTCATCGACAAAGGTACTACCATTGAACGGGCCCTCATCACCAAGGGATCCATCAAATTGTATGACTACAAATCCAACAACAACAACAACAATAACAACAAACTCCATATCAACACCCCCAATACAAAAAACAATGCCAACACATAATCAAATGATAAGCCACGCTATTGGGAGAAGAACAAGAATACTTTGAACGACAGCTTCATGGATGTGAAAGCCGTTCAACATGTACAAAATCAAACACCTACACATACATATACTGCCAATGTAAATAACCAAAGGGGGCCAACTAAACCAAACAACCCTTGAAGGCAATTTACACCTTTAGGGGAACCCATCAAGGACATCCTCAATAGATGTCTAAAGAAAGTTTTGATCATGCTCCCACCTATTAGACCCCATCAAGAGAATGAGCTCAAAGCCACGTGGTACAACAAAAATGACTATTGCGAATACCACCGCATTGTGGGCCACAAAACCACTGACTGCATGAAACTAAAGCATTGCATCCAAGATCTCATTGATCAAAATCAAGTCATCTTTGATCAAGGCACCCAACCATCACCAAATGCTACTCTCGGGGATTACAAGGATCCACTGCCCAACCATAATAAAGCTTCCTCATCCAATCAAGCATACAACGTCACCCCACCACCTGCATCCTATGACTCTATCGTAGGGCGGATAGAACCATCATCTCACTATGTCAACACAATCACCATTTGGGCACAAGCACCTGATTGTGCTGTCACAACCCATTGTGGCTGTGTATCCATCCACATAGCCCCTAACACTAAACAAACACCCACATCCACATCAGGTTCCCTACTCCCTCGTCCAACCACACATCCATCACATACCAATTAGTACAACCTCCTAGAACATCTAGGAAAGACCCCTGCACAAATATCCATACTTGAATTGCTCCATACATCACCCCTTCACAAAGACGTCCTCGACAAAGCACACTTGGAAACTCAAGTTCCTGCCAACTTGAATGTGACTAGATTCCAAGCCATGGTAGGACATATTGCTGCACCTCACCATCTCACATTTTCAGAAAAGGATCTTCCTGCTTCTGAACATTTACATAATGATGCCTTACACATCGAAGTCTGTGTCCACAAGTACATCATCAAAAGAGTCTTAATAGATGGTGGCTCTAGCCTAAACATATGCACTCTTAAACTATTAAAACACTTGGGATACTCAGATGTGGTTGTAGACACTAGTGAGTGCATCACAATCAAAGGGTATGATGACACCGAATGGCTATCTGAAGGCACCATCAAGCTCCCTATTCAAGTGAGACAGAAAATACTAGAAACAAAATGTTAGGTCCTTGATCTTGACTGACCATGGATCCATGCCATGCAAGTGGTCCCATCCACATTTCATCAATGCCTCAAGTTCCCTCACAATGGCACGGAAGTAACTATCTATGTCGACTCCCACCCCTTCCAATACTATAGTTTCTTGGAAGGCCATGACCACACTTTCTACCCATATAACAAAGCCACCACCAAAGCCAATCCTATAGATTCCACCTCATACATCGACCCCACCAACATTGCCACCACTTCATCCCAAACACCACCACCACCCGAGGTAAAGATCAGGCTCAATGACATAAGATGTGGGGAATACGACTTGCATGGTACCTTTTTAGTGGGCACATTATCCAATCCTAAAATGTTTGGCATCCCAAAGATAGAAGTAGCCAACACAGTCGTCATCAAGTGCAAACCATCACCCATCTTTGAAAAGAAGCATCTCCTGGATCAGGATGTGCTCAAAGATATCTTATCCTAGCTATATAAGGACGAAGAATCTGAGCAAGAAGCTCCCACCATACCAGCAAAAATCTATGGTAAAGGGTTTGAAATTGTCAAAAACATGGCTTATAAAGGACAAGATGGAATTGGCCTTCATGAACAGGGGATCGTGGAACCAGTCCAAGTGACAAGAAATCCCTACACTCAAGGGTTAGGATACAATCAACGACAACGTATCCTCACTACCAGCGAATGTATCTTAGCCTAGGTCGCTATAGTCTCCCTTGAAGTCGACAACGTCAATGAAACGGGCCATCAAGACTCCTTTAGTGACTTTGCCGATTTCTTTGACTCATCCATATGCACCATCTACATAGTCACCACCCTAGCCTCGTCATCTAATGACTTACCACTTGTATACCCGAACCTCATAGACTGGGACCAACGAGGACCTCCTGTCTTCGACATAGCACCAAACGATGAGGCCATCGCTGAAATGATGGGGGTTAGAGATCACTTCCCCCTGGGAGATCATAGAGCAGGATACATCATGGAACTTGATACGCATGCCTATTTTGGGGAGACAACCCCTGCTTCTAGTCATAAAAATATAAAAATCAAACAAGGATCTTATGGTGAAAACCATTCTGCGACAGTGTCAGATCCCAAAAAAGTAAAAATAAAAGATGTATCTCCTGGTGAAAACCTCCATGAGGCACTAGGAGATGGAAGCATGGGCCTTCCCGAGATAGACAAGGTTTATCCAGACAGGTCACCTGTCCTGGTAGAGCCAGCCCAAGAGATGAATCTTGGGATGGAAGAAGAATCAAAAATCACTTTCAGGGTAGAATCTCTCAGCACAGTAGAGCAAGAAAACTTCCTAGCATTCTTCAAACATAGAAACCACAATTTTGCATGGACTTATGCAAACATGCCAGGCCTAGATCTTTCTTTGGTCGTTCATCACCTTGCAGTACGGCTTGATGCAAAACCAGTAAAGTAGAAGCTCAGAAAAATGAACCCGTAGGTGGCCTTCTTAGTCAAGGCAAAGCTAAAGAAACTATTGGATGTGGGGTTCATTCACCTAATTGATTATCCCAAATGGGTTTCCAACTTGGTACTGTAGCCAAACCTGATGGCCGAATCCGCTACTGCACCAACTTCTGAGATCTCAACAAAGCCTGCCCAAAGGATGACTTCTTGTTGCCTAACATTGACATGATAGTGGATCTCACAGAAGGACATGAGATGCTATCCCTAATGGATGGCTTTTCAGAGTACAACCAAATCTGGATCGTAGAAGAGGACCAGCATAAGATAGCCTTCATATGTCCATGGGGGACGTACTGCTAGGTGGTAATGTTGATCGGTCTTAAGAATGCTGGCGCCACCTATCAAAGAGCCATGACTGTTATCTTCCATGATCTTTTCCACCACATCATGAAAGACTATGTGGACGACTTGCTAGGGAAATTGAAGACACAGGAAGAACACCTGGATGTATTGGCCCAGATCTTCAACCAATTAGAGAAATACAATGTTCACCTAAATCCAAAGAAATGTGTCTTCGGCGTCACCTTAGGAAAACTTTTGGGACACATAGTCTCTAGAAGAGGAATTGAAGTAGATTCCACAAAAGTCAAAGCTATCACTGAAATGCCTCCTCCAAAAACACTCAAGCATCTAAGAAGTCTACAAGGAAAACTCCAATCTATTCATTGATTCATTGCTCAATTAGCTGATAAATGTCAACCATTCCAGCACCTACTCAAAAAAGATACAGCTTTTGTCTGGAACAACCAGTGTCAGGATGCCTTCGATCGGCTCAAAGAATACCTAGCTAATCCCCTTGTTCTAACTCCACCAAGGCAAGGAGAGCCTCTCCTATTGTACATCTCAGCAACAGAGATAGCTATTAGAGCCTTGTTAGCACAACATGATGAACAAGGAAAGGAAAGAGCCATCTATTACATCAGCCACACTTTGATATCCTATGAGCTTAACTATACATCAATTGAATGAGCATGTCTAGCCCTTGTCTTTACTTCACAAAAACTAAGACACTACATGCTCAATCATAAAACCAAGCTCATTGCCAACATCAATCCACTAATATATCTGCTAAATAGAGCTGCTCTTACTGGGAGAATGGCAAAGTGGGTCATGATTCTCACTGAATTTGACATTGAATACACTAAGAGAAAAGCCATCAAAGGACAGGTTATCATTGATCAACTGGCTGAAGCACCCATTCCTGCAGAACATCCGACACTGGAAGAATTCCTTGACAAAGCCATCTTCAACATAACACTGGCAACAGAAACATGGAAAATGTACTTCGATGGATCATACACACACAGAAGCTTGGGGGCAGGCATCCTCTTTGTTACCCCTCAAGGTGACACAATCCCCAAGTCATTCAAAATCACATTCCCATGTACTAACAATGTGGCAGAGTATGAGGCCCTTATCATAGGTCTCTGAATGGCAATCAAATGGAAAATTAAGAAGCTGATAGTATATGGAGATTCTCAACTGGTCATCCGACAAGTAAACAATGATTACAAGACCAAGGATGATAAGCTAATGCCTTATAAAAATATGGGTAATGACTTTAAAGACTATTTTGACGACATCCACTTTGAGCAGATCCCAAGGCTAAACAACAAAGCTGTGGATGCCATGGCCACCATCGGATCCCTGGTCGACATGAAGAAAGACAACAAGAGGTGCGAATTCCTAATAGAAGAACTCCCTATCCCAGCATATGACATTCCTCAATCAGAGCTAGTGTGCAAAGTCATTAGTCCCCTATCCCCGTGGTATCAAGAAACCTACCTATATCTCCATGATAACATCATCCCTCCTAACCTATCCACCTCACAACAAAAATCTTTCATCCGCTGAGCCTCCTACTTCACCCTTTAGGAGATACCCTATACAAAAGGAGTCTTGAGGGCACACTTTTATGATGTTTAGACTCTAGGGAAGCTGAAGTGGCCTTGCAAGAGGTACACACAGGTCTCTGTGGGGCACATTCAAGTGGACCTAATCTTGCTAAAAAGATCATGAGGACCGGATACTATTGGCCAACCATGGAACGAGACTCCTATCAGTTTATCAAAAAATACCTACCATGTCAATAGCATGGCGATCTCATTCATGCACCAGCATAGGAATTGCAACCAACAACAACACCATGGCCTTTCTCGCAGTGGGGACTCAACCTCGTAGGCAAAATCCATCCACCTTCATCCAATGGCCATAAGTTCATCATCATCGCTACCAAATACTTCACCAAGCGGGTGGAAGCAATACCACTCACCTTCACCACTGGCACCCAGATATCCAAGTTCATCCTCCACTATATCATATGTCATTATGGTATCCCTCATTCCATTGTCATTGACAATGGAAAACCATTCAAGAACCAAGAAGTCCGCACTTTGTGCGAAAAATTCAAAATCAAACACCACTTCTCCAGCCCATATTATCCTCAAGGAAACGGTCAAGCAGAGGTTTCAAACAAAACCATCCTCCGCATTCTAAAGAAGATAGTCAATGAAGTTGGCCGTGACTGGCACCTCTAGCTCAACCCTTCCCTATGGGCCTATCGCACAAGCATTTGTACCCCCATAGGAGAAACTCCATTTTCCCTAGTCTTTGGATCTGAAGCCATTTTACCTATTGAGTTTGAGCTCCCATCCTTAAGAGTATCCCTGCAAAACATAATCATTGATGAGGCATACCAAGTTGCAAGGTTGCATCAGCTAGATTTACTGGATGAGAAATATCTAAATGCGTTGAACCACCTGTAGGCCTATCAAAATCACCTCAGGAGAAGCTATAACAAGGGAATCAAAAACTAAAAATTTGAAGTAGGTGACCTTGTCCTTATGGAGAATCAGAAAAACTTGCAAGAGCGTCCTAAGAAAGGAAAGTTTGAACCCAATTGGCTAGGACCGTATGTCATCACAGCTAGCTATGGATCAGGAGCATACTAGCTTACAACACCTAAGGGGTAGCCTCTAGATGAGCCTATGAACATTTTACATCTGAAGAAATTCTACTCATAACCCATCGAGTATCCCAATAAAAAAACTAAAAAAATAGAAAAAAATTAAAAAAAAATCAAGAAAAAAACCAGAGTGCAATAAAAAACTTCCAAATGGTGATAATCACTTCGGTGATGCCTTGGATAAGTACCATGGTGAAAACCTGTTTCAGGTGCCATGTGTAGTGGCTAATTCTACCATCTAATAAATCCTCTTTCTGTCACAACACTCCATATCACACATAGCCCATGGCTTGGAATTCTGAAACATCAAGTCCCATCACCTACTCTGCAGTATCCTACCCAAGGCTCACTCATGGAACGAGGATCCTTGTAAGCTCCCTTTTGTACAATACAAAATAAAAAAATCAAAAAACAATACAAAATCAAAAAATCTAAAAACAATACAAAATCAAAAAATCCAAAAACAATACAAAATCATCAAAATCCAAAAACAATACAATATCACCCCCCCATACATCACTCTCACTATAATTTGCGACCATCAACATCTACCAACCCATCACATCACAACCATCCAAAACCATTCCCACATCATCAAGTCATACCAGAACTATATATTCATTTCACCTGCATCTTAAAAGTACAAGGTATGTAGGCAGTCTGGAATATGAAGGACATTTCCAGTACTCAGGTACATAAGATGCACCCATCCAACCCGTTTGGATGGTCCCCATTCACTAAGCTTGCTAGACCCATTATATGATACACACACTAAGTATACACCTGAAGCATGGTCCCTAACACAAAAATCATCAACCAACATACCAACTACAATCCTACACATGGCTAGACCATCCTTTTTTGCCCACCTTTCAAAAATTATCCAACCCAAGCCAACCGATTTGCATCCTAGGATATATCTTTCCCACAATGGACAAAAATCTATCATCCTATCAACACGTCTCTTGGCAAAAGCACACAAAGGCTATTTGTATCTTTTCATTGGTCTTTTTGGTTATTGATTTTTATCTTTTTGTCTCACACTAGGTCACCTCCAAAGCTACCTTAATCTCATTATATCATGGTAAGTGGCAGACAACACCTAGAGTAGACATGGTCATTGTTTCTATATGTTGTGCTTGTGGGTTGGTTTCATTACTCCAAGAATAGTATTCATATCTTGAAGCCTGGGTCAGTTCTAGTATGACATGCCTCATTTGCCTATACAGGCATCAATACCCTATATGTACTATGGACACTCGTTGCTATGAGTCCCCTTCCTAGGGTAGGCAAGATTATACTACCTTGGGCATGCATGAAATCAACCTATTGTTTGCGGGTCTAGTCCAGGCAATCATGGGATATATATCTTCACCTAGGTCATCTCATACCTTTGTGAACTATATCCTACATTTCTATAGTAAACTAAGAAATGCTCTCAATTAATGTTATGCAACTACTGTTACTAGCTCAAACCATTATCCTAATCAACTATACCATCTGGGCCTAGATTTCATAAACCACCTACCCCCCTCACCCTACCAAATCCCTCACTATTCCCACTCCTCCAATGTATTCTCACTCAACACATCCCGAACCAAACCATATCCCCCCCTCTGTGACATGGTGTCTTATGACCTATCAATTCCCTCATCCCCAACTCCCCCACAAGCTAACTACTCCCAATCCTATCTGTACCCCATTCATCCACCCTTATCCTCTCCCCACCTATTCCCCTATCCCACAGCCCACCACCCAGGGTCCAACAATGAACACCATGTGTATCATGACTTAACCATCTCACATATCACCTAGTTTGCATCTAACCTATCACCTACGTTGCATATCATAATCGTTTAGGTTCATTTTAGAATCTTTTAGTTTAATTATCATAATCATTTAGGTTCATTCTAGAATCTATTAATTTGTATATCATCTTATTTAGGTTCATTCTGGAATCTTTTAGTTTAATTATCATAATCATTTAGGTTCATTTTAGAATCTGTTAGTTGCATATCATAATCATTTAGGTTCATTTTAGAATCTTTTAGTTTAATTATCATAATCATTTAGGTTCATTTTAGAATCTGTTAGTTGCATATCATAAATCATTTAGGTTCATTTTAGAATCTTTTAGTTTAATTATCATAATCATTTAGGTTCATTCTAGAATCTATTAATTTACACATCATCTTATTTACGTTCATTTTAGAATCAATTAGTTTAATTATCATAATCATTTAGGTTCATTTTAGAATATGTTAGTTTTTTATCATAAATCATCTAGGTTCATTTTAGAATCTTTTAGTTGCATATCATAAACATTTAAGTTCATTTTAAAATCAGTAATCATCACATTGCATTCCATATATCATCTCATAAATCATTTAGTTGCATAGCATAAATCATTTAGTTGCATTTACTTACATAGCATAAATCATTTAGTTACATTGCATAATCACAAGTCATAATCATTTACCTGCATTTTTCATCTAGTTGTATATCCATATTTCCATACATAACATGTGTTTATTAAAGATAAAAATACATTTCCATTTGCATTTTACATCCATAATAAATGTTTATTAATCTGAACATTTATTTACATTATACATCATAGACCATAGATCACAAACATCCATATATCACAATAAGTAAACCATCATTGCATCCATCATGTTATATCAATAGGTACATCCATAACATCAAAATCATACATTGCATAAACACAACACATCCATAACATATAATCCATAAATCATCCTACATCCATAAGCATCATCATAACCATATAAGATCATCATAAACAAACACATAGGCCATCAAAAAGCATCATATCATATATCATCATCACAAAAAGATGTACATCTCTCATATATACACATAAAAAAATATAATGTCTTGATATAATGCCTCTAAGGGCTAAAATGATACACTGTCACATAAAGGACCCTCTCTCTAATGGAGTAGGAGATCCTGACCCTGGTGGTGGCTGTGGTCCTGCCCATGGTTGTGGCTATGACTGCGACTAAACCTGAACCTAGGGAACCTATTGGGGCACATGTGACGGGGGACCCATTGCCTGCTAGACACTTTGAACAGATCTAGATCTGTGTGACCTAGATGCCCTCGACCCACTGACCTGGCTATAGCTCGGTGCATGCTGATCTGCTGGCACTGCTGCATAATAAAGGCCTTGATAATAATCCATCTGTCCTCTGGCCTCTGCCAACTCCCCTATACCTGAGACAACTGTGTCTGAGCCTGAGACAGCTGTGTCTACATCGATGTCAAAACTGGGGCCAGACCAGCCCCTGAAGCCTGCAAACTGCTCACTGTAGCCTTTGCCTACTGGGCTCTTGCAAGAGCAGCATCCCACTCCCTTGTCAAAGTGACTACCTCACCCTGAGCCTGGGCTAACTGTGCCAGCAATGTAGCCACCTGCCCATTTGAGCCATCTAATAATGACATTGTTCCTCACAACTGAACCAACTCAGCCTCACGGCTCTCTAAGGCCTCCTGCAGGCTAGCTACCTATGCCCGTAGGGTCTCAATCTCCTCCTCCTCACCCTGAGGCCACCAACGAGGTATGAGCCCTCGAACCTCAACCTCTCCACATGCCCCTGAAGGGCCTGCCTCTGCCTGCTGTCCTGCCACCTGCTTCGACAGCCTATTGTTGCGCTACCTATGGTGGGGATATACCCCCCTGCCACCCTCGACTGTCCCCCATGCTAACGAGGCCCTTTATGCTGCCACACCACCCCAATCTGAGCCTGCTCAATAGGCACCCACTGTACAGGTGCCTACTATCTCACTTGCTACTGGGGCACCTGTCGAGCTGCCACCGTTGCCAGCACATCCATCGACTGACCATCCCTCCCAACCTCCTCCTCCTCTCCATCTCCTCCAACCTCCATGATGTAGTCTGCAATGATCTCCTCACCCTCCTCCAATAAATCATCTCCATCCGAATCATCACCCCCATCATCCTTCGAATCATCATCCCCTGATCCAGTCGCCTCCTCCACAGGGACTACCTCCTTAGTCAGATCAGTGAACCGAGTCGATCGCCACATCTGCCACCATGTATCATATGCAGGAGTAGTGCTTGCATCCTTGACCGTGCTGTCCCAATCCCACTGCAATGGCTGCAAAGCCACAAAGTCCTCAAGAGCAACCCGCGGCTGTATGGTTGTAGGCCAAAAATGCGCATCCCAATGGGTCTGTGCAAAAATCACAATCTACTATGGAAGATCCTACCGCAACCCAAACTATTGCATCACTCACAACGGTAGATACATGTCTATCGTGTGGTCTCCTTGACCCATCAAATATTGTTGCTAAAAAGTATAAGGCATGTGCACATCATCATCTGGCCACGGCTCTACCTCGATGTATAGTCGCTAGGTCATCCAAATGATATCATCTAACATCTGCCTCTAATAACGAACCTGTCCAATGTAGGTGTACTCGGCATCTCGATACAAGAACACAAAGGCCTCGAACGGATGGTGATAGTACCCAGATCTCAGCTGAGTGACTGTGATATGCTCCCAAATCCACACATGCAACAGAGTAACCCCAGCTGATAACATTGAATCATAAAGATAGTCAACTGTATGCATCTTATGATATAGCTGCCTAACATCACTAGTCCCCAGGGATACATGGTCTCATGCCTAACCATACCCTCAATCACCTCCCCCCATCCAACTGGAAATCCCCTACCCCTCCTATCGGGCATCACCACACCACCAATCAATGCGCACAAGAATAAGGCAAAGGGATCTGCACCCGCCGCCAGTGTTCCCTCATAACCCATCTCTCTCCCATCTACTGATAAAACAATGTGATCCTAGCCAAATGCTCTAATTAGGGCCCTCTGTCCTCTCCTCATATCATATCCCACCCAACAGCCATGAATAGGTAACTTGAGGATGCGATAAACATCCTCAAGAGTAATAGTAATCTTGCCACTCGGCAGCAAAAATGTATAGGTCTCTAACCGGTACTGCTCTACAACCACGGTCATCAGAGCTCTATAAGCTCACAGCACAGGTATCGACGCAACTATCAGAAGTCCTAACCTCGCTAATTGGTCCCGAGTGGCATCATCAAAGTGATCAAATAGTGCCATGACAGATGGCATGCGTTGCTCCCTCAAGTACAATATAAATGAACTCGGATCCTGCACCCACAACTTTCTGGTCATAAATCTACGTAGCTTTTTCTCAATCAATCCCTTTCTTCTAATGTTGAGGAGCCAGAATCATTTGGTGCCAAAAAAGACCATACTTTGCACTATTTTTAACAATGGCGCTACTACTTCTCATGGCGCTATTACAGATAATAGTGCCACTACGCAAGACACTTTGTGCTACTTTTGCACATAGCTCTAATGCGCAAGATACTTAGTGCCATTTTACCAAATGGAACTGCCCTGCCACTTGGCGCTATTCTAAGGAATAGTACCAATCCTCCCAATAGCGCATTTATCGCATATTGCGCTAATCCCATACATTGCGCTAAACCAAAATATAGTGCTATTATAACAAATAGCACTAGTCTAGCACATAGTGCTACTTTAACTCCCATTTGGAACCAAAATGCCCAGCCCCAACCACTTTCAAACATTGCGCTACTATAGACGATAGCACTAAAATGATAAGCACAGGGTGACAAACTGCCTCTAGTCTACCCTGGCAGATAGCGCCAATCCAGAGGATGGTGCTAATTCGTGTTCTTTTGGTGTTGCGCAATCTTACAATAGTGCCACAATTTCCAAAACCCAATTCTCGATCCAAAAAAATGCAACAAAATTAAAAATTCACGAAGCCAGGGTTAGGCCCTACCTGGGGTCTAGCCTTCGGTGCCCGACCAAATGATTGGAACTGCTCAGAAATGTGTCAAAGTCGCAGGAATTGGGGGTTGCGCTCTGCCATCTCTTCTCTCCTCCTTCTTCTCACCAAGTCAATGTGTGCAAATGTGACACTCTTAGGGCCCACAAGTCCTAATATACTAGGCCATGTCATCCTTCCACCCACTCTTTTTCCCCCCCAGGGTGCAGATCACAACCTTTTTTCTCCATTTTTCTTCTTGCCATCTTCTTTTTCCATCCCCTATCCAACTTTCACTCCCGTCGCATCCTTTCGAGAACTTGCCTGGAAATTTTTTTATTTTTCCGTCGACCTCTCGAGGGGGCATCCCTCACCTATCTTATTTCTTCCTAGTAGCTAGGGCATATTTTTCTTTGACCTAACGCCACGTCAAAGAGGGGCAAATGTAGACATCTAAAAATATCTTTTACCATCAAACCAACTTCTGACATCCCAAAAACATACCAATTTCTCTTCTAATCAATTAATTAAATTTTATTTAATTAATTATCCCTTCATCACCCAATTTTTCATCATCCTATCCCCAACAATTGAATTAATTCCATTAATTCAATAGTTCAAAACTTTAGCCAATTGATTTAATAAATATGCAATATTTATTTGGTCAAATTTCCCTCTCCTCACTAAATCTAATTAATTAGTAAATCATGTTTAACTAATTAATTTAGCCTATTAATGGACCTGTCCCTACCCTAGGCAATTAAATAGCTATTATTTAATTGCCTACCTTAGCCTACCTCATCCTAGCCTTAGGATTAATTAAATACAACCTTGTTTAATTAATCTTGAACCTATCATTAAGATGGTCAAATCCAGCTTAACACCCTTCCCCACATCCTCCAAATAAAAAATTGGAATATATCCACATAAGTCAATTTTTTATTTGAATATATCCCACATCACAATTAATTCCTCTTACAACCCCTTTACCACCCCATACCTCATTTATCTCCACTTATCCTCAAATAAATTTTTAATTCATTTTACATTCCCCATATGAATCTTTAATTCATAAATATTTCATCTCACCCATACTCATTTAATTCACCCTTTTCCCAAAATGAATAAAAGATTCACATTTATTCCTAGCCCTCCATTCCTCCAAGATCAAATATAGGCCCTTCACATCACTTTTATCCTCCACCATTGATCTTCCAAACCAATCTCCACCCTTGGATCAAATCCCTCCAAAATCTCTATAAATACATCATCCTCCAACCCATTTGAGGATCCAATTTTCATGTAATGTTACCATGCCCAAAAATCTCTTGAGCTAGATTGTGAGTTGTCTTTTGAGAGAGCATTTCACATTTGAATAATTATCTAGGGTATATCTTAGGAACTTTTCGGTGCAAGCTCCTTTCCCTTGAATGAGATTGGGTCTTTCTTGTTTGAGGTATAACTCTTTGTTTTATTATGCATTTAGTTTGTATTTTACCATCAACTTGATTTTCCTAATCTACAGAATCATTTATTCTTTCCAATGTATAGGATGTTGTTGATTCACACCTAATGGATTCCAATGCAAGGATGTCATTTATTATGATGCTGATGATGATAATGATGATATGTAATGGACCGACATGTGCATGCAGGTGGTGTGTCCTAATATTGTTATTGTTTTGTGTTTGGTGTGTGTCATAGTAGGATGAAAGAAAGATGTAAGAAATGGTAATGAAGAAAGAGGGAGTTGGACGAGAGATGAAGAATTAGAGTGGAATTAAACTTGTGCTATAATAGGTATTAAGCTTCCTTAGTGCAATTACTATGTATCATCATAGTACTTATTATGCCAAAGGACAACAAATGCCATGGTAAATTGTGACCAAGGCACTAAGTGTGATCCTTTGGGAAACACACACACATACATGCAAAAAACAAACGGATTGCCGAGCTCATCCTGGGTCACTAAGGGACCTTGTTGGGTCCTGTGGTGAGAACAACTCTAGGTGTAGAGGACCTGATACATGCGAGTGTCCAGCCATTCCCACGTATAGGATGCATTTGATGCACCTAGTAGTCTCCCAATCACATACAAGGAACTTAATTGCCCCAATCATTTTGCTTAGGCAAACCACAGACAACAAGTAAAGAAAAATTGATCTTGCCTCTTCCTTGCCTCTCTTCATCTCTTAGAGACTGCCTCGAGAAGCTTAGGAACAAGATCATAGAAAAACCAACCAAAAGTGTAATGTGAGATAGAGCCAACAACCATCAAGTCATGTGCTGAGTGTAGATGTGCTTGCCTGAATGATTGTGATAGGTTAAGCAGTGCCTGGTTTCAGGGTACGAACATGTCGTCTAAGACATCGAGTCTAGTTTTGACCACGTGTCCTCCTATATAAGGTAGATGAAAGTTTGCATGGGTATTTTGTGTAAGACATAGTTTGAGTGCAAGCATGTCATAAGTTTGCCGGATAGTTGACTTGTGATGATTGATAGTGTCCAAGAGATGGATGTTATCATCTAAGGCGTGGAGCCTGGTTTCAATTGTCTCCCATGCTTGTTGTTGGACACATGGTTGAGAATGTTGGTTGGTTATAGTGATGTCTAGTTATCACTATGGATATTGTAAGAGGTAATGACCTGATCGTACTATTGATCTGTCTTGTTTAAGTATTTTAGATATTTTGTTGTTTGTTTGTGGTGTCTTTCCCATGAAAGGATGACTTATTGCAATGACGTGACAGGATGGGCCCTAAGGGGCTGACCTAGTGCCTCGTGGGCACACCAATGATGGCCTTGCCTACATGAAAGCTCAAAGGCAATGTAGTTCAACTAGGGTAGACTTGGGTTAACCTAGGACCTAAGGGGAATGCCTTGGGGCACATCAATGATGGTCTTGCCTACGTTAATGCTCAGAGGCAACATAGTTTAGTTTATTGGTTTGACGCTGTGTGACCATGTTTGGTATTTTGGTTGATCATTTGATGTTTTGGGGGTTTTTTGCTAATTTTTTTATTTTTTTTAATTTTTTGTTGGTTTTTTGTGACAAGTGTCCAACAATGACATTAGGATCAAGGACTGCCCCCAGTCAAGTGTATTAGCATGTTGTGGAAAAAGCGACATGAGGGGAATGTGATGACAATGAGATGTTAACTTGATTCCAGGCCATGGGAGGGATAATATGATATGTGACAGAGTGGAAAGGGATTATTGCGGAATGGGGATCATGGGTGCGAGTGATGGTAGACAATGGAGTAGAGATCCACTACGCATGAGGGCTATTTGCTAGGTGTTCACCATGGTACTTGTCCAAACCACCACCAAGGTGATTTTCACTGTTGGATGGATATATATATTTTTTTATGTATAACACCGCCTTAGGTGCATGTTGTTGATGGGTTCTAGCAATGGTTTTCCTTCGGGGGTGGCTAACTGATATGCACTGGACCCATATGCTGTTGTGATGACGTAAGGCCCTATTCAGTTTGGCTCAAATTTTCTCGACCTCTCTCATTCCATTTGATTTTTGGGGTTCTCTTTTAGAACAAGGTCTCCAATGTTGAAGTGGCAGACCTGCACTCTCTTATTATAACTGCGTCAGAGATGATTTTGATAAGCGTGTAGATGGGTGAGTGCATTTTGTCTCCTTTCGTCAAGCAGTTCCAATTCATGTAACCGCGATGTTTGATAGTCCTCATTCTTGACCAGCTGTTGTAGGGATACTCTTAAAGAGGGTGACTTGACCCCAATGGGCAGGATAGCTTCAGAACCATAAACAAGGGAATAGGGGTGGCTCTGGTGGGCGTGCAGATGCTGGTACGGTAAGCCCATAGGGCAAGGTTGAGTTAGATATGCCAGTCATGGTCAGTGTCATTGACACTCTTTTTTAGGATTTTTATGATGGTTTTATTAGACGCCTCATCTTGGTTGTTCCCTTGTGGGTAGTATGGAGTGGCAAAATAGTGTTTGATATGGATTTTTTCACAAAGTTCACGAACATCCTAATTTTTGAATGGTCGACCATTGTCCATTATGATGGATTGTGGGACACCATACTAGCATATGGTATAATTAAGGATAAACTTGGTAATCTGCTTGCTAGTGATGTATGTCATAGGAATAGCTTCAATCCATTTTGTGAAATATTCGGTGGCTATGAGGATGAATTTATGGTCATTTACGGAGGTGGGATGGATTTCGCCTATGAGGTCAAGTCCCCATTGACAGAAGGGCCACAAAGATGTAAGTGGTTGTAGGTCCTGGGTTGATGCATGCACAAGATCACTATGTATCTGGCACTGCCAGTACATCTTTGCAAAATGGTATGCATCTTTTTCCATTGTGGGCCAGTAATATCCTGCTCTGATGATTTTCTTAGCAAGGGTAGGACCACTAAAGTGGGTTCTGCATATACCCTCATGTACCTCTTGTAGGGTTGTTTGTGCTTCTTTAGAGTTGAGACATCTCAGGAGGATATTATAAAATCCACGGTAGTATAAAGTGTCACCGATGATGACATACTTAGTTGCTTGGTGTATGAAGGACTTGTGTTGGTTGGATGACAAGTTGGTGGGTAGGTTTGGTCATATAGGTAGGTGTATATGTCATGGTACCAAGGTGACGTGGGACCAACAATTTTGTAGACTAACTCAGATTCAGGGACATCGAAGGTTGGGACCAATAGTTGTTCCACCAAGAACTCGAACTAAGTGAGTTTACTTGGGATATCAAGGAGAGATCTAATGGTTGTCATTGCATCTGCCACTCGATTCTAAACTCTTGGAATTTGGTCAAAGAGCACTGTGTCTAAGTACAACCTGAAACTATCCACCATTCTTTTGTATGGTATGAGCTTTTCATCTTTGGTGTCGTTGTTGACCCGTTTGATAACTAACTGGGAATCACCAAATACTTGTAATGTTTTGATTTTCACTACCATTCAAAGTCCTATGAGTAATGCCTCATAGTCTCCTATGTTATTTGTGCAAGGAAAAGTAATTCTAAATGCCTTGGGAATGGCATCACCTTGAGGTGTAATAAACAAGATACTCGTGCCTGAACCGTGATTGGTACATTATCCATCAAAGAATAGTGTCCAAATTTTGGGTTTGTCAACTGTGAATATTGATTCATCAGGGAAATTGACAACCATTGGATGATATGCCGGTGTAGGTGCATCTGCAAGCTGATCTGCGATTACTTGTCCTTTGATGGCTTTGCGGTCAACATATTCTATATCAAATTCACTCAATACCATAACCCATTTGGCTAGTCATCCTATTAAGGTTGCTTTATTTAGTAAATACTTTAGTGGGTCAATCTTAGCAACCAACTTTGTCTTGTGGTTCAGCATGTAATGTCATAATTTTTAGGTAGCAAAAACTACGGTGAGATAGGTATGTTCAATAGGACTGTAGTTTATCTCATATCCCACTAAGGTTCTACTAATGTAATAGATTGCCCTTTCATTTCCTTCCTCATTGTTTTGTGCCAATAATGCCCCCAATGCTAAATTAGTTGTTGATATGTACAATAAAAGGGGCTTGCCTAGGATTGGTGGCTTGAGAACCAGTGGTGATAGCAAATATTCTTTGATCTTTTGAAAGGCTTCTTGATACTAATTTGTCCACACAAATGGTACCCCTTTGTGGAGTAAGTGTTGGAAAGGTTGACATTTGTCAGCAAGTTGTGCAATGAATCTTCAAATAGATTGTAACTTTCCTTGTAGGTTGCATAGCTACTTTAAGGTAGTAGGTGAAGCCATGTCCATTATTGCTTTGACCCTGGTGTGGTCAACCTCTATTCCTCTGTGTGAAACAATGTAACCCAGCAATTTTCTTGATGTAATGCTAAACACACATTTCGTAGGGTTTAGTCTGACTTTGAATTCTTCCAAGAGCTTGAAGATTCTATCCAGCACCTCTAGTTGACAGCTTCTAGTGATTGATTTTGCCAACAGGTCGTCAACATAATCTTCCATACATGTGTGCATATAGTCATGAAATATGGTTGTCATTGCCCTCTAGTATGTAGCACCTACATTTTTGAGACTGAAGGGCATGACGATCCAATAGTATGTGCCCCAAGGACATGTAAAAGCTATTTTATGTTGATCTTCTGGTGCTATCCGAACCTGATTATATCCAGAAAAGCCATCCATTAGTGAGAGCATTTCAAATTTGGTTGTCAAGTCCACTATGATGTCTATGTTTGGTAATGGGAAATCATCTTTCGAACATGCCTTGTTCAAGTCACGGAAGTCTTTGCATATTTTGATCTAGCCATTGGGTTTCATGATAGGCACAAGATTAGGCACCCACTCTAGATAATCAATTGGCTTGATGAAGCCAACATCAAGAAGTTTCTTCAATTCTACCTTTACTAGCAAGGTGATCTGCGGATGCATCTTTCAGAGTTTTTCCTTGACAGGTTTGGCATTTGGCAGTAGTGGCAAGTGATGTAGGACAAACTGTGGATCAAGCCCAGACATATCAGCGTATGACCATGTGAAGTTGATTTGTCATCTTGAGAACAAGTCTTAGAATTTAGGCTTTTCTTGTTCTATAAGTGACTCAACAAAATGGATAACCTTGGGTGCTTCTTCGATGTCGAGGTTGGCTTCAATAGTTGCTTCCACTAGCTGTGGTGATTTTTCTTCTATGATGGGCAACACTTCCAGCCCTCCATCCTCAAGGGCCTCTGGGAGGTTTTCACCCAAAGACCTATTTTTTTCCTTTTTATTCACTTTTGTGACTAGAGGGTGGAGTGGATTCTCTGAAGTAAGCAGAACTATCCAAGTCCATGATGTACCCAATTTTATGGTCTCCAAGAGGCAATCCTTTGAAAAGTCCCATGAACTCAGCTATTTCTTTGTCATTCTTGAATAAATCTAAGTTAGGTGGATCTCGTTGGTCCCAGTCGATTAGCTCAGGATGGACTACGGGTAAGCCATCATTGGTGTTTAGGTAACTCATGGTTATATCAGTCAAGGTGCAAATAGAGGTGTTATTAGGGTCCTAGAAGATATTTATCCATGCGGCCCCTTCAGGGAGGTTGGGTGTGGACGATTTGAGTGAGTTAGATGTGGATGATTCAAGTTTGGGCTCAGGGGGATCCCTTGATGTCTCAACTTCCCTGGAAGCACTTGTCTCACCGTGAATAAGTAACTTAGTACATGGAGCCCTGTCTCTTTGTGTGGTATATCCCAACCCTTCGTTGTGTGGCCTCCTTGTTGGCTGAAGAGGTTTAGTTTGCCCATTTCCATTAGGTCCTAGTCCACTATGCCCATAATATCCTTGTTTCTTAATGAACTTGGATCCTTTACCATATTGTTCGACAGGCAATTTGATGTGTCTGACCTCTTGTTCCTCTTCTTCTTCTTTATAGATCCAATTGGATATGTCTTCATTGACATCTTCTTTATTGAGTTCTCCCCACTTTGTGAATGTGGTGGGGCCAGCTGAGAGGGTTTGCTTTGGTGGAATAAGGCTAGGCTTTCCTTGTGACTTGGGTGATACTAGTAACTTTCTGATACAATAGGACCTTTCTATCTTGTATTCACCGCATCCTCTGTATTGGATTTGAACCTGGGAGTTGAGTGGTGGAATGAAAGTGGAGGTGGATTTGGATAATGTGGATGGGTCAACATAATTAGAGGAGGCGAATGGTGAGATTCCCTGATTTATAGGCACCTGATGTTGGGGTACTTCTCTTAGGTGGTCGCAGTATTGAAAGGCATTAGGATCACCCAGGATGGTGACTTCCAAGCCGTTATAGGGAAACTTGATTCATTGGTGTAGGTGGAAGGAATGGCCTTTATGGAATGGATCCATGGTTGGCCCAAGATGAGGTTATATGGTAATTCAGTGTCCAAGACATGGAATATGATATCTTGAATGGTTGGCCCAACTCTCACCGGTAAAATGATAACTCCTTTGGAGGAGCGTTCATCATCATCATAGGCCTTGATAACAATTCTCTCGGTAGGATCAACACAAGCCTCAGAGTATCCCAGTATTAACACCAATTTCAAAGGACATAGGTTTAAGCTTGCTCCATTGTCTACCAGGACTTGTCAGATTTTATGTTTATTGATGTAGACCTTGAGGTTAAATGATCATTATGATTGGTGCGGTGTGAAGGTATGTCTTGTTTCGTGAAGGTGACGCTACTGACAGTGGCTAAATGTCTCACCATGGCCTAGAATTGGCTAACATTTAGATAAGTCAGAATGAAATATTCTAGGAGTGCCTTATCTAGAATGGCTTTATGTTCAAGCGAAAAACAAAGTAGCTCAAAGATGGATACCTATGCTGGGGTCTTTTTTAAGTGATCTAAAAGGTTATATTGACCTTTGGCTTATGAGGTGGATGCATTGGAGGTATTGGTGGGCACACCCTGTAATGTAACTTTGGCTTTACGAGTGGCGACAACACATTTGGGATGGGATTTTATGGTAATCATGGAGATATTGTTGTTAGACATGTGGATGCTATTAATGGTGTAATAATAGGCAATGCTATTATAGTTGACATTGTTGTGCAACTTGGTTCTTGATGAAGAGGGCTGTCCTGATCCATGATTTTGTAATGGGTCGGTGAAGACAGTATGGTTAGTGTTGGAGGAACCGGATGTTTTCTCTACTCCTACAATACGCCTATCAATGAAGTCTTGAATGATATTTTTCAGTTTAAAACAATTTGATGTCTTATGTCCTTTAATTCGATGATACTCACATAAGTAGTTGTCATTCCATGAGGAGGTTTGAAGTCCGGATCGTATTGTCAGATCTCCGACAATTAGATGAGGTTGTTTTGTAATAACTTCTCCAAGATTACTTTAGTTGGTTCTGTCAAAGGCGTATAGTTGCATCTAGGGGCATTATTCCTAGGAGGTGGCCTCCTTTGGTTATTTTGGATCATGTTTGCTGATTGTTGTTGTTGGACGTACGGATGATTATTTCTTGTGGGGGGTGCTTTAAGTGTGAGGGCAGGTTTGGCTCTAAATGCTTTGGCATCTACAACCCCATCATTGGTAACATTCTTGTTTTGTGCCCAAGTCTTGTTCTTGTTGCAGGGTGTGTTTTGGGTGTTTTGATTCTTGTTGAAGATCTTTATTATGCCTTTAGTGATGAGAGCCTTTTTCAATGGCTACCCCCTTCTCAACTACTTCACTAAAGGAGGTGTAGTAGTGGATTTGCAATTGAAGCATAAGCTCTTTGTTTAAGTTTTCCATGAAGATTGGCACTAGCTGATTCTCAGGAATATAACAAGGGCATTTTCTTGCTAGGCCTTGCCACCTTTGAAAGAAAGAGATAAACGTCTCTCATTCTTCTTGTCTTGCTTGGTACAATGTGGCTATAATCACATCTATCTCTATGTTATAGGAAAAGTGTGAAATGAACTTATCTGTGAGTTCTGTCCATGTGTGTATCCTTGTGGGGAGGTGTGCAAACCTTTCAAGAGCTTGGCCTGTGAGACTCCTAGGGAAGAGTCTCATTGAGTAGGTGTAATCATAGGCGAGCTCTAGGCAAGTAGTATGGAACTCACGTACATGTTCAATGGGACTCCCCTTTCCCCTATATTTGTTGAAGTTTGGTGGGGTGAAATTCGGGGGAAAAGGAGGCATTTAAATGCTTTTGTCAAATGGATATGGGCATAAGTCCTCCATGGAATACGATTTCTTGGTCCCCGAGACTTGCAAGTTCACGAATTGTTGCTTTAGCTTGTCCAACTCTTGGGTGAGGGTCTTGACGGGTGTGTTGGCAGTATTTGTAACTATGTCCAAGTAGGGATTTGTCATGTTATAGGTTCCCATGTTACCAACAAGTGGGATGATGTTGGCGTTTGTGTCGTAGTGAGTGTGTAATGGTGTCATGTTTTGGCTTTGGCTATTAGTGGCGAAGGATATGTTAGGGTTAATTTATCGATAATGGTATGGTATACTCGTGGTGTTTTGAGATGAGACATGAGGATTTGTTTGTTGGTTGGGATCAATATAAGTCGCATTGTGGGTATTGGCTCCAAACAGATTTATGGGGTTCGAGTTGACATAGGATATACCCAAGCCTTGGCTAGTTGCGTTATGTTGGTCAAGAGGGTTGGTGTTGAGATTACCCATGTTGGTATTGGAGTTGGATCTCAAGTTCATGTTAAGGTTACCCATGTTGGTATTAGAGTTGGTTCCCAAGTTCGTGTTGAGGTTACCCATGTTGGTATTAGAGTTGGTTCCCAAGTTTGTGTGTGTTTGTTTTGGTGTTAAATCCTTGGGTTTGGTTTTGCGAGGTCACAATTTGTATCCTTCGTGTTCACTTAACGTGACCTTGAGGATTTGCCAAGAAAATAAAAGGAATTGATGTGTGAGTTGTGACATTTACATTGTTTTCCTCAAAAGGAGGGGGTATGTTTATCGTGATAGATTCATGTGAGGTTTTCCCTTGGGGTATGTTGACATGTTCTTGTGTTTGATTTGTATGGTAATTGGAGGGTGAGGCGTAGCTTTGGCTTGTGGTGGTGTTAGCATACTTTGGTATGAGGGTGGTTATGTCTATGCCTTCGGGAAGTTTAGTTCCATTTTGTATAAGGCACAAAAGGTAGCTTTGTGGGTCTGTGGCAATCATTTCATCTAGGATTCTCAATAATCTAGGGTCTTGTCCTGCAGCTTCAAGGACTTTCAAGTGTCACCCCGGGTTCGTCATCTTGCAACAATAGATTGTCAAAGAGGTTTCCCATGTTTTGGTTAGGTTGTTCATTGGGGTTGGTGCCAAATCTCATGGTTTCGATGTGAGAGTCTTGGGGATCTTCTAGGGTCTCTTCTCCCTTTCTTTTCTTTTGCAACTGTGTTTCAACCATAAAAGACCTAGATGGAAGGTGGGAGGATGACAATGTAAACTTTCTAAGCAAATGAAGGAGGGTGGTATTTAAAAGGTTCCTAAAGATGGAAATGGAAACGTCCTAAGTGTCTTATGCAAATGGGTGTATGTCTTGGGTTGTTATGTTTATGGGATACAACTAATGGAAAGGCACCTAAAACCAAAGTGTGGGGATGATGATTTTAATCTTCGCAAAGTCTAGCTCCAATAGGATACTATTATCTACTAATGACCTTCAAGGTGCAAATCAAGTTTGTCGAGACCTTGGACTTTTTGACGCGATAAAAGTGATTATGATGAATTTTTGGAAAGCAGACTTTATACTTAGTCGAATGATTGAAAATAATGTCAAGGTCTCTTAGTCTAGTTTTACACTTGTGAGGTAGCCACACTTTGATGGTTTCTCCTTATGTTTCGACTTAGGAAGATTAATGCTTTGAATTCCTATTGAAGTCTAAGGCTCAAATCCTAAGGTTCTAAGATTTTCTATGGTAAATGTGAGACCTAAAACCTAAGATAATGAAGGTGGTATGCAAGTGGATCCTAAGGGATGAGACCTATAGGTTTCTTGGTACAGTTGCAATTGAATTAGATTGGGAGAAAATAGTTTCAGAAATTTCCCTATGGTTCAAAAATTTTCCTTAGGCATATGCATTTGACTATTCAACTTATGTATTTCAGGCTCATGTAGATGCGTTTCACTAATTCTTATGCATTTCACTATCAAGCTTATGCAGTCTACTATTTAGCATATGCGATTTACTATTTAGTAGATGCATTGTAGTTTTTCTCATGCATTGTAGGATGTCACTTATGTGATTGATTGTTTAGCGTGTGCATTGTAGTTTAGCAGGCTTCATAAAGCAGTTGTCTCCTAGGTCTGTTTGATGGTTTTTGTGAAAAAACAGAAAGCACATCAGTGAAAAAAACACTCAGCAAACAATTTTTGTGGTTGTGTCTCTTGTTTGATTGATGTTTTTTGTGACAAAGTTTCTTGAAAAGCACTTAGAAGACAAGCACGATCCTAGGGCTAGGCAAGGACTGTATTTGTTGAATCCCCTAGCTGTGCCTATTCAAAGCAGGTAGTTCCAGGATCTTGGTAGCACCAGCTCCCCTCCACGGCACTCACTTCTCACGCATACCAAGTTCTGGGTTTCCCAAGGCTCATCCCCCCACCAAACCTTAGGATTGTCCCTGCTACCTTGGCTAAGAACCACATGAATCAGGACGGCTTCAAAGGTTACCCTTCTGCGTTAACAAATAGAAGGTTTTTGGCCACTAAATGAAAGGGTTCTAGTGAATATCTAGGGGACCGACACCTCACAAGCATCCAACAAGCCACTTAAGGCTCTAACTAACCCTACTAGGAGTTTAATATACACAAAGGTACGACTCCTTTTGAGGTAGCAATGTATGGTGAGAGCTCATACCAGTTAGACTTGGCTTTCGTCTTATCCTCAATTTATATAGTGGGCTAGACAAGTCCTACTTGAGGTCGCAAATGAGTTCTCCTTTCGGATGTGTCTCAAGAGTAGGCCCACTCTAAGGCTGACAAAATCAAGACAAGTTCACATGTTTTTGATCCCCAGGCTTGCACTAAGTCGCAAGGGGAGAGCATACACATGTGAACTTGCTCACACTCGCATGGGGGTTCATTGACCTTAGAAAATAGATGCGTGGTGTTATTTATGCAAATGTTGTGAAGTGTTTTTGATTCCCAAGATTGCATAAAGTGTGAGGGAAGAGCATACACACTTCACAACATAAACACAATCACCAAGCATAGAAAACAATGGTTCATTTTAATCGCCCAAATATGTGTGGAAAAGAGCAAGATGTTCATTTTAGTGCACCAAAACTAAATGTGCCTATGATAACCAACACAGATGCATATGAAAGAAATTGAATCCCTATATCAAATGTCTTAGTAGTTTCAGTGTGATTTCTTTTCCTAGTGATCACCACATGCTACAAATTAGACATTAGTAACAGCAAAAATCCCCATGACAATGCAAAAAACATGAAATTTGAAGTGAACACCTCATTTTCCAAACCACAAGGTCAAAATGGAATCTGCAAAATATGTGAAAAATCTTATAATTGATTGAAAAACTAATAGCAGAATCAAAAAATTTAGGAAATTCTAAACAATTTGAAAAAAAAATTCATTGAAATCCAATAAATTTTGCCAAAGTTATGAGCAGTCAAAGTTTGAAAGTGAGTTTGACTTTGACCAAAAATATACCTAATCAAATGGCATCAAAACCTAAAAGTGACCACACCACACTAAGATTGGGAGAGTTTTCTCCGCAACGCAACTCATTTTGTGAAATTTTGATATCATACGCAAAAGTTATGTGAGTTTGAAAAAAATAGCCTATTTTGGTATGTGTAGGCAAAGAAGGGGTCCTGGCAGTTAGTGTTGATTGCTAACCATTAATTTTAGCCTAGTCACATAGCATAGTCATGCTCAAGTGGTCAGATGGGTAGTCAAGGTCTAATATGGCCCCTGGTCACCCATGTGACAAGGGGTTGACAAAGATTAAAAAAAATAAATAAAATAAAAAAATAAAAGAAAGTGAAGAGGGGCTCGTGGCCCACTCAATGGTCACTAAAGTGACCACGATCTATTACCAATAGGGGTTAAAAGACCGACAAAATGAAAGGGGCTTAAAAGCCCTAATTTTAGCAGCAGTGGTCCTTAAGACCAACAGGGAATTAGGGTTTCAAAACCACAAGCGCTAAAGACCACGGAAGGAAACCCTCAATCAAGGCCTCTTTATCGACAGGGAGGTGGTGGGAATGGTGGCAATGAGTTAAGCAGTAGTAGGTGTCGACCCAAAGTCAAGGCTATAGAGGCAACAATGACTGGTTGAGGTGGCAACCTCAATGTCACTAAATGGAGTGGGGATCGACTGAGTTTCAAAGAATGCAATGAGGAATTTTAGAGGACCACCGTTGTCGACTAGTTTGCAGAGATGATGGATGTTCAAATGAGCGGCGGAGATTTAAATGGGCAGCGGTGACAAGGCTGAAAATTCATGGTGAGAGGGACAAAAGGGGGTCAATTGGGAATAAGAAAATGGTGACAATATTTAGAGAGTGGAGGGCATGTGGTAGACAGGAGGCGACATGCTTTAAATCTGGTGGCAACCACTAAAAAATGATGATGACCACTAAAAATGGTGGCGATAGGTTTTAGAGGGAGGCAACAAGGTGGATGGGGGCGAAGACGGTGGTGACATTGGTGGGTTTTTAGTGGCAATAGGAGAAATGCAGATGTCAACTGGTTTTGAGATGAGTGGTGGTTAGCATATTTAGTGGCAGTTAGCAGATTTGGAGACTCCAGGGTGAATAAATTGCAAGCAGTAGTGATTAGAGAGAAAATGAGTGGCGGTCTAGTCTTAGATAGGGTGTCTAGGGGTTTTGAGAGCTATGATAAGGCAGTTCAGGAGTATTTAGACCTGCGTGCAAATGTTAGACCGTAAATTAAAACCCTAGATTACAACGAAAACATGGGACTACGACTAGATATCCCAAAACCTACAAAACATTAAACCCTACAAATAACAATTTACATCAAACCTGCAAACACTTAAAACTAAACCTGTAAGCATGAAGATCATCAAACCTAGAAAGTACTATGTACTATGCATGGCCAATAGGGTACGCAGACCACCGTATGGTACGGACCCGTACTGTACGGTACTATACCCTGTCAGTGCTTAAAAAAATTTCAAAAAAAAATTAGGTAGCCAAAAATAGCAAATTTTATATGCTTCCTAGGGTTTTTGAGCCTCCCTGATTCAATGGTGAGGTCTGATTTGACCTAGGAAGCTACCTGCAAGAGTCAGTCAGAAAAACTTGACAAACAATGCTACGTTCACGTCAGGTTCACTAATGTGGCTAGGGTTTAGGATTTCAAACATGCAGAAATGAAACTACAACAAACCCTAACTGCAATAGAGAGAAATCTAGCCTAGAAAACTAGTCAAGCAAACACAAAAACATGTAAAAATATAAGATAGCTATTGTCTAATCTCCATTGTCCTCCTCATCTTGCATTGTGTTCTTAGATTTGTAGATTTTTTGCATTATCATGAGAAGCTCTTGCATGTGTTAAGCAAGATTTTGGAGATTACAGGTTAAGAGAGAGAAAAAAAATGGAACTAAGAGACATTAGAGAGCTTAAGGGAGAAAAAATGAGAGTGTAAGAGGTGAAAATGAAGCTGAAAGAGGTGTTTTATAGAACACCTAATTTGAATGAATGGACAGGATTTGATGTTGACTTGGGAGCCAAATCAAGGGTGGAGGATAATTAGGGTTTCCTCACTACTAGAGGACAAAATGAATTTTAAATTGAGGTAAATGGTGAGGTAGGAAATGGGATTTAAATTAAATAAATTTGTCCAATTTATTTAATTTATGTGGAAGTGATGCATATGAAAGGGGATAATTAGGTGATGGGATTTGATTTATTTGCTTGAATAAATCATATCAAGGGAACTTTAGGGAAATTAATGACTAGGTAATTAATTAATTAAAATCAATTATTTAACCATGGAGGCAAATTAAGGAAATACAAGAGAATGTTGGAGAAATTAGGGTTTTGTGATGTGAGGACACTTTTAGGTGTCTACAAGTACAGTTGGAAGAAATAAGGAAGCAAACAACACAACAATTGGAAATATACCAGATGCAAATGAAAAGAACATTCAACAGGAGGGCAACTTTTAGAGTTTTCAAAGAATACATTGTTCTTAAGTGGGATGAGTTAAAGAGCAGACCAAGTAAGCACAACAAGTTTGATGCTATGTGGAAAGGCCCATCCCTGATTGTTGAATGCAAACAACACAATGCTTTTCAGCTGCCACTATGGAAGGAGATGTGTTACCCATCTCAGTTAATGGGATTCACCTCAAACATTGTTTTTGAGGAGCAAAAAGGTTCCAATTGTATCATAGTAGAGTAGTGTTTCAGTTAAATAAGTGCTGGTTGTTAGAGTATTAGGTTCTTTACTTAATTTATTTAATCATAGTGATTAATTAATTAAGTCATCTTTACTTTATTTCACTTAAGCTAAACTTAGGAATCTCTCATTAGGGCTTTCTAACTTGCAAATATAAAAGCAAGTGCTCTCATGTAATTCAAAAATTTATTTCATTAATTGCATTTTTTTTTGTGTAAATTGCTCTCTTTGTTTTTTTCTCTTGTGGAAGGTTTCTTAGGTTTTGCAGGTGTTCTACTGGGTCTTGTAAGGTAGGGTGTTTTTCTTTTGGATCCCGAGGAAAGCTATT
The DNA here is from genome assembly GCA_027924645.1 of Cunninghamia lanceolata. NCBI lineage: Eukaryota > Viridiplantae > Streptophyta > Pinopsida > Cupressales > Cupressaceae > Cunninghamia > Cunninghamia lanceolata. The sequence continues at coordinate 7,212,594 of BSBN01000828.1, forward strand.
TTTTGGAGCATTTTGAGCCCAAACAAACCTAACCATCATGCTCAGAAGGCCTAAAAACCTTAAGATCGACTGTCAAATCATCAAAATCGACCTCGGGCTCATCTGGGGCAAATTTTTTTTCCCAGGAAGCCGTACGACCTGTCCAACATGCAAATCAAGGTGAAATTTAAAAAAAAATATTAGTTTTTTTTTCCTGCATAAATTTTCTTTTTTCAAAAAAATCGCAGGTTTTTTTATTGTAATACAATTTTTTTTGTTTGTAAAAAAAGGCAACAATTTTTTTTTTTAAAGTGCTTTGTGCATTGGTACCTGGAGGTGCAAGGTGGGGGCCCTCCTTAGTGGGTTGCATGGGGGGAGTTTAACCCCTCCCCCGACATTTATATTTTTTCAAATTTTTTTTAAAATAAAAACTTTCATACTTTTTTTATATATTTTTTTTATAAAACAATAAACATGCATTATTTTTCAACTATTTTTTTTTCAAAAAAAAAACATTTGTAATAAAAAAAATTTCTATGTTTTTTTATTAATAAAAAAAATATGCATAAATTTGTACTATACCTGCATGCCTTGGGATTTGTGCTAGTTGGTGGTTTTTTTAGCTGTACCTCTATTTGAGAGGCTTTTTTGGCAGTTTTTTCCCAGTTTGGAGGAGCTCTACATTTGTCTGGAGGAGTTTTATTTTTGTTATAGCTAACCAATTTGGCAGGGTTCTAAAGTTGACAGATCTCCAAATTTGGAGGTAGTTTTGCTAAATTTGGCAGAGGTTGCTTTTTTGCCAAATCTACCCTTCACCATTGGGCTTTTCAATTTTGCACTCCATCTTCTATAGGCCACATCTCAGTCATACGGTGGTATTTTTCAGTGCAACGTTTTTTGAAATAGGGTAGAATTTCGTGCTCTTCATAGTGGTATAGATGGTTTTTTGTTTTGAATTATTTTTTTTTCCTAGAAATTAGTTTTCTCAGTGTTTTTGTTGTGCAGTTCTCATTTTGGAGACTTTGAAAGGCCATATCTTCTACATCCAGACTCCTTTTTGAGTCCTATTTTTTTTGAAAGTGCATGTTTTTCTATGCACTTCATCATGGTCCTATTAGTTTCCTCTATTTCTATTAGAGAATTGCATTTTCAGCATGTGGTCATTTTTTGGACATTGTGAGCTTCCATTGTAAGCACTTCTCATATGTAAACGCACTGAAATAAAGTGTCATCAACATTGTACATGTATTCTTGAGATCTTGGACATCATTTTGTGTCTTATTATACTTGCACTATGATATAAAGTGCTATGGGGGGTTGATGTGTTCCTTTTGTTTTGCCATCATACCTTTATCATGCGTGTGTTTCTTGGTTTGCACACCCTTTTATTTGCTGGTACTTTCATGTTTGCAGATTCAGATGTTTTTATTTCTTCTACATGCACTTCTTGGTTTCACACAGTTTCAGTGTACTTGTCATGGCTCTCCCTTTTCTGCATTATGGGGGGTTTCTACTGTTTGTGCTAATCCTTCCTTGGTTTCACGTTGGAGTGAGTTATGTATCTAGCATTTGTTCCTATGTACTGGGCAGATGTAGCAATACATTAGTGGTTGGTTACCCATGCATTTTAGTGAGATGGAGCATTTACCATATGGACACTCTTGCATTCCTTTTGTGGAGGCGACCTTCTATTTTCACTTGATCAGTTCTTTAGACTTTTGGTACCTATGTCATTTGTATCTTCAAGTTCTAGATGTTTTGCCTTTATTTTCCATCTGATTCAAGTAGTGTCATTGGGGGCACTCATGTAGATTCTTGTCTTCTTGATTCTAATCTTCATCTTGTTTTAGAGGAGGTTCTTCTTTCAACACTATAGCAGTCAGTCTTTGATAGAGTTCTTCATGTTCCTATTCTTTTGGGACATATTTTGTGGAGGCTTCTTAGTCCTCTCTCTCTCTCTCTCTCTCTCTCTCTCTCTCTCTCTCTCTCTCTCTCTCGTAGGGAGGTTTATTCTCTTTTGGGGAGGAGTTTTTCCCACGTGGTTTTCTCCTTTTCTCTATTTGTGAGAGACTCTTTTGTACATGGGTACCTCATCAGGCCTAGTTGCCAGGACCCATCTTTGCTTTCATGCATTTGTCCTTAGTTTTTTAGCTTCTCCCTAAGTTCATCTTAAGGGGGGGTGTTAGAGTATTAGGTTCTTTACTTAATTAATTTTATCATATTGATTAATTAATTAAGTCACCTTTACTTTATTTCATTTAAGCTAAACTTAGGAATCTCTCATTAGGATTTTCTAACTTGCAAATATAAAAGCAAGTGCTCTCATGTAATTCAAAAATCCATTTCATTAATTGTATTTTTTTTTGTGCAAATTGCTCTCTTTACTTTTTTCTCTTGTGGAAGGTTTTTTAGGTTTTGCAAGTGTTCATTGGGTCCTGTGAGGCTAGTTTCTCAACTTCTACACTAGTTGCATAGTAGTTTCATTTTAGTTTTATATTTCCAAGAAGTGTTGATGCACAACTGGCTAGTCTTGTTTGAAGCCAACATTATTTTGTTTTTAGTTTTGTTTCTGCTTCTGTTGCTTTCTAGCAGCTGAGTTTTCAAGAGATTTTCTGAGTTGCAAGGGCTAAGGAAGACTCTATTACCCAATGGACATACTAGACAACAGGCCTTGAGAGTTTTAGCAGGCAAAACTAGCGTAGAGGTTACCAAAAATGTTACCAAATTGTGCTTGGCATCCCAGTTAGGCTGGGCTATAACAGTTGTTTTCTAATGCTTTCAAGAAGCAAGCGGCTTCAAAAGGAAGGGGTAAGAGAAAACTTAAGGTCATAAGCTACCCTAGAATATCTACTGGCTTGATGGAGGACTAGTTCAAAGATCATGTTACCAAGATCAGATAATAGCTCAATTAGAGTTGTTACATGATCCAGATAAAATGAAGTGCCCCAGCAAGCCAGGAGTTATGTAGTGATGACAGGTGAACTTGAAGCTAAGCTAGTTCTTTGCAGATCAGGTTTTAGATGTGTTCATTGCAGTTTGGTACAGTTTCAGAAAGGTACTTATAACTTTGTCAAAATTTTCATGATTATAAACACATATTTCATTCAATAATGCTCAGTTTGTACTATGCAATTGATTTACAAAGAGAAATTATACATGAGTCATTGCATGAGATGAAATAACTGTTATATTGAAAAGACAAGTGTTTATATGATCCCACACAAGCCGTGGGAGTAACTGAAGGAGATAAGATGCACAATAACGAGTACATTGCAAGAAAAGAAAACATATAAAAGTAGGATGGGACCTATCATTACCAGAGTGAATGATGAATCCCATTGTCCGCATCAGCATCTCCAGTTATCCTAGTGATAGCTCCGAGAGAAGACCTTCGAGAGGAAGAGAAAAATGATGTTAGAGCTCGGGGTTTCATTTCTGCTTCTATTAACAATAATCTAAAATGTACTTGCTATTCTACATCTGATCAGCACAGTAGATAGATAAAATAAACATCAGATGCAAAGGAATGAAGTAAGAAGGAGAAAATCTGATCAAACCATCAAAAGAGAGGCTTCAGCCTCAATGTTTTAACTAACATGTTTGTTCATTGTGCAGATTCAGGTACATCAAGATCATTCATTAATGTCATGTCACTTGTCACAACAGCCATAATGTTATTAAAGTAACCAGGAGTAGCTCATAGATCAATTAAGGCATTAGACAGTAGCAGAAGCTTAAAGAGAAATAGAATGTACTGAGAAACATTTAAGGACATCATTGCATGAGTTTAAAGTACAATAGCCTGAGGAGATTTGCATGTTACCTTACAAGTGAAGTCAATAGTGTCAAGGAAACTACAAGCATTTTGTATGCAATGTATCATCAAGGTACGATAGGTCAAGGTTCGTCTTGAAAGACTCATTCAGAGGAGCTTCATCATAAATATTCCTAACAAATAGTCTTATCCAAGATAGGAGCCAGAAAAGAACTACAAAAGCACACCTTGCACATGAATAAGGATAGTCAACAATACATAATAGCTAAGTCAGGACCAGTGAAGTAAATTAGAAGCTTCATCAGAGAGAGTAGTCTTGTTTTAATCTGGTTTGTGAACAATCATCCAAATGTGAAAGTTATCAAAAGCAACCAATGGCTGACTAGAGTAGCTGTAAAGCAGTCTAGTTGACTCTAATAAAGATCATTAAAAGATAGTCACATCATAGTGAATGCTAAATGTAGAAGATAGTGCAATGTGTATCAAACCTTAACAGCCACCAAAGAGGCACAATGCCCCTAAACAAAATAGTAGACAGTGATATAGTCATGAAGATAAAAAAAAAGGGGGGGGGGAGCAACAACCTGTAAAGGAATAGCATACCATTATGGAAGCAAGACAAATTGAGAACAACATTAGATGGGTCTGATCACGATTAGCTAAAGGATTGTGAATAGCCTTACAAAATCCAAGCATGTACATAATGGCACAATCACCTTAAGGAGCCTCACTTAGGCATGGTATAGTAAACATAACAGAGAAGATGCATGACAGTCACATCAACCAGTTCAGAGCAATCATAGTAAAGCTAGATAATAGTCAAAGGTGAAGTGAATGCAAGGTTTCATAAGACTGTATAAAACCATTTTAATAGTCTATCCACAAGAACATCATATTGGTACAGGAGAGAAAAGTGTAAACTTTGCAAAGAGCGGCCTCTATCTCTGACCCTTTGAAGGGGCAGTCATCAATGACAAAAGTATATAACAGTGCTATGTGGTGCTGCCACAATAATGGGTTACACTTTTTGGGACATCCTGTTTTTTTTTAAATCACATATTTTTAGAAAATATAATGATTTAAGCCTTGAAAGGTTCTATTTAAAGGATTTTAATTGAAGAGAGTTTGATCAAATCCCCTTAGATAGAACCTTGCTAGTTTTAAACCATACCTATAATGGAGTCTCCTCTACACCTATCAAAATGCAAATAAAAAACCACTTTTGATTCACCTTTTGGGGGATCAAATGAGTTCATTTAAAATTTATGTTTTGTAAGTATGTAGTCCTTATTATAATCTTCCCAAAAATTATAATTTTAAATATATTTAATTTGATTATTATATTTATTTTTTATTTCTTGTGAATGTAGGTTTTTCACCAAACATCAAGTTTTCTATTCTACACACATGGAAAATTAGTAAATTAGTGAAAAAAAATTCTAAAAAATATCTATGCCCTAGGTATTGATGTCCTTGTTTCAACAAAAAAAATATATTTGAATTTTGATAAATACAAAAAAAGTTATGTTTTACTGAATATGCCTATGTCTAAATTATAACTAGTTTGACTTCAAAACTTAATTAAAAAAATATTCAACAAAACATTATAAAACCAAATGCATGCCTCATATATCGGTGTTACCAATCTAAACTCAAAAGAATCAGAATTTTATCCTTTGTAGAAAAAAAGTTATGTGCTACGGAATACATATCACTTTAAAAAAATGTTGTTTACTATTAAAACTAGTTATCAAAGGAGATGCAAGACTTTTTACAATTTAACTCCAATTTTTTTAAAAAATATATTTCGAATCTACAAACAAAATCTCACAAATCACTAGTTCGCATCATCTTCAAATTCCCAACAGTTTAGCAGCTATAGGTGTCAGAAAGTGAAGATTTAGTTCAAAATGTTGATTTCAATGTCAAGTTTGGCCAAAAAGTGTAACCCATTATTGTGGGATGATCCTATGGTATAGCACCAAAACAACAGATATAGTATGCAATACATTATAGTCACCACTATCAGGAAGGAGAAGTCATCTCTGTAAAAAGCAGTTAATTGTCAAAGAGGTCACTAACAACAAATAGACAATCATAAGAGGCTTCCAAAGAGCAGCAACACCATGAGGAAAAGTCCTTAAAGATCTCTAAGATAGCATATAAGGTTTGTAAGGGTAGCCATTATAAAAGAGTAGCAGTTACAACATCTATAGTGCAACCACAAAACCCTAGTAGAAGCTTATCAAACCCTAGCAGGTATTCTTTCACAATGAGAAGAATACAGTTGTAAGGTAGAGTGTTCACCATGAAAGGAGCTTTATGCCTACAATAAAGTCAAAGTAACAGTCATAAAAGACTGTCATTACAGTCACAATGAAGACAATAGACTGTGAGAAAGTTACAACAGTTATTAAATGATAGATAACTCAAGTAATGATAGTCAAGAGCAATCACATACTTATGACCATGAAATATGCAGTGAAGCATGCAAAGTAACACTTCCATGAAGGATATGTAGCTGGTACATACTTTGGGTACAATGTTGATGTTCTTTATGTTACCAGTTGCTAGTAGCTACCATGAAAATAACATAAATCATCAATGGAAAAGGTCATCAGCATGGTCATGATTAGAAGAACAAAGAGGACAGTCCAGTTCCAGGATAGTGCATAAGAACAACTTCAAGAGCAAGTACAGTGCTTTTCCAGGGTAGAAAACCATCTAACAGAGTTCAAGAAACATCCATCACCGAAAGCTCACCATACACAGAATGGTCAAGATAGATCATATCAAAGAATGTGTAAGACAACCAACACAGCAGGCAGCAGAGGCCTTAAAGAGCATATAAGGGCATCTATAATGTTACAGTCAAGAATGCGATGACAAATACAACAAATACAACAATATGTCACATTTTTGGATAATGGACAGAGGTAGCAGAGAAGATTGCATTCAGTCATTTCCATCATCTAGATCAGAACCAACAAAAAGGGACAAGCTTCTCACCATTTTCATCACAAGGAGACATCATTTTTCCATATTTCATTGTAAACCCTAGCTAGGGTTTGACAGAGCAAGACTACCATTACATATATAAGAAGTACATAAAAGGAAAAAATGACCTACTTTCATCATTTTTGTCACAGAATAGAGCCACAAAAGGGAATATACATTTTTTTCAAGAAAGATACAAATTTGCATCATTTCCTTCGTGGTGATAAGCATGTAAAAAAGGAAAAGTGCAAACAAAGATGATAAGAGGCCAACAAATTTTCTTTTATTTCTCACAGAGAAGCCGCACAAAAAATATGTAGAGATTCATTACAACTTTCACCAAAACTCGAGCAGAAAATGGTCTTCTTTTCATTATTTTGTCATAGGTGCAGAGTAACAGCCTTCAAAAATAATCTTCTCACCATTTTCACAAAGAGGAAATGATAGTAGGGATAAAGGAACTAGTTTTTCATAGTAAAAAGTAACATTTCTATTGATCATTATTTATGGAAGGCAAAGTAAGTTCTTTGTCGCAGTCTTATAACTTTCATAAAAACTTTAACACAAACAAAGTGACAGAACCCATACTCATTTGGAACAACAAGAAGTGGCATTTTTCACTGTGTTTTAAGAGAGAAGCAACAAATAATGGAAGAAACTTACCAGGCAGAATGGCTAGAGGACTCTTCTGTAGTAGTTAGGAAGCCCTCAACATAACCCCAAATCCTCTCATGGCGACGCAGCTCTCCCAACAATGCAAAATGATAAGAGTGAGGGTCATGTTTAGGGTTTGAGCTTTTTGAGATCATACCTGAGCCCTAAGAGTGATTTTGACTTTTCTTTTAAGTTAAAATCATAAAAAAAAATCATCATATGCAAAATGTGCCCAAGGTCAAAACATAAGAGTCATGAAGCCTAGTAAAAGATGCATGTGGATGCCCGTGGGATATGAAAAGAGATAATAATGTCTTATGATTTTGATGGTCTTCTTTGACCTTAGAATCAAACAGAGGGGTATTCATAATGCCTCGAGAAGGTCCAAGGGAGCCATAAGGAGAATGTTTTATTTTGTGATAAATCATTTCTTTCAATGCCTTAGAGTTATCAAAAGAATGCGTATGAGTAGGGTTTGATTGACAAAATGAGATGTTTTTTTGTCTTTTGTGGACTTAGGGCAGATTTGAGGTTTGGAGGCCTTTTAATGGCTAAGGGTGATTTTTATGAGTCCAAAGGCAGAATAGGATATTGTTTTGCATGGAGAGGATGGAGGAGTTTATTTGTTGCCTTAAGGGGCTATTGTTGTAATGTAAACCCCTCATATTTTTGTATAAATAATTGGCAAAAATATTGTATGTTAACAACTATTAAGTGCAATAATGTCAAATAAATTGCCTTAATATTTGTTATGTAATAACCATAGGGAAAAAAAAACATGCATTACATAACACTTATTAAATAAATCACATTGATTGCATTTAATAATTTTTAAAATAGGTTATTTTTGCCCCTTAATCATGTAGAAAGAGAAGAGGGGTTGAACTGAAGTACAAGCTCATACAAGGTGAGATATTTTGAGTTCTATTTTTGACTTTGAGTCAAATTGAGCTAATTTTGGATTTTGTTTGGTCAACTATCCTTGGAGGAGCAGTTCTGAGCTACTTTTGCTCATCTTGGAGGAGTTTTGGAGCCTAAATTTTAGGCATTTTACTTGTGCTCACCCAGCAACTTGGAGTTGCTATTCTAGACTCATTCATGCATATTTTGGAGTCCATTTGAACTAGAGTTGACTTCCCATTCACTTTTGGGGATAGTTTTGTATTATATGGAAAAAGCTTATGTTTTTTTCCTTAATTCTTTCTTTTTTTGCCTTTGCATATTGTAGAGAGGGAGATTGTCTTGTAACTCAGCCATTTTTTTCAGTTTTACAGTAGTAGCAACTTATTTTCTAGTAGTTTATTGTTATTTGGTAGAGATTCCTTCCATTTTCTAATACAATTAGGCATTCTTCTATCTGAATTTAGGTGTCTTATTTATTTTGTGAGTGATTTGATAGGAATTTTCTATGTTTTGTTTCAAAACCTCTAAATTCTTTGTCTCATTTATTAGATACAAGTATACAAGTTTCAGTTTATTATAGGTCACAACTTGTGCAAGATTTCTCATGCCTTTCTATGAATTACTTATGTGGTGAATTGATCAATTTGGATTGTAAGAATAGGTGTATTGGAAAGTATTTGTGCATCATATTGCAGTTTTAAGTTGAAATATTGGTGCATCACCCCCTTAAGGATAGATTTTTCAATTCAGTTTTAGTTTATACAGTATTCTTCTATCTCTTTTCTTCATCAAGATATAGATGCAAAGGGGTATTTAAATGGAGCTAGCTCTTTTGGAGGTCCATTCTTGAAATAGACAAACCCACAGTCTAAGAATGTTCCCATGTTGCACGGGATTGCCAAGCTTGTAAAGGCTTAGCATTCAAGGCGCAATCCTTTGTGACAATAGATACTCAAATGTATTCTTAGTAAGAGCCTTAGTGAATATGCCAGCAACATGATCCTTTCTAGGCACATACTCAAGCTTCACTTCATTATCTGTAACCTTCTTTCTTAGAAAGTGACATCTAATTAAGATATGCTTTGTCCGTGAATGCATCACCGAATTCTTGGAAATGTTAATAGCACTTGTATTATCACATAAAATAGGGATTGGCTTATCATACACAACTTTGATATCCTTCAAGGTTTGTCTCATCCATAACACCTATGTGCAACATGATGCTGTAGCAATATACTCTACCTCTGCAGTAGATAAAGACACTGAATCTTGTTTCTTACTTAGTCAAGAGACCAATCTGCATCCAAGGAAGAATGTACCACCACTTGTACTTTTCCTGTCATCTTTGTTCTTTAGTCTTGGGACAAGTTCCCAAGTCTGATTCTTCTCAATCTGCATCAGTTCTTCTTCCATTGCCTTGATCCATTATTCATCCTTGCATGCCTCAACCACTATTTTAGGTTCAACTTTAGAAATTAAACATAGATTTACCTATTCATCAACAACTTTCCTTCTTGTTACTACACCTTTTCTCTTATCACCAATGATCTGATCTTCTGAGTGATGCTTCTACACATACTTGGGAGTATTAGGAATTATTTCCAAAGCTTCTTATTCTTCAACCTATACTTCTTTTTCTTTAGCCTTTTCTTCTTCACTACTTGGAGACTCATCTGATTCATATCCATTCACCTATGAGTTCATCTGTAGAACCCAAACGCCTCCAATTAACATGAATATTGCTATGTAATGGAAACAACTATGTTATGTCAAACTGAGCTTTTGTTACTCATTACTTTCAAGCCAATCATCAAAATTAGACAAAATTTTGAATGTAGATGTATCCAATGATTAATAACCATATGTCAGAATTGTAGAGTAATATCTTCAATAGTGGGACCAAATTATCAGAACACTATAGCTTGATTTTACCACATAGATACTTAGCCAAAATTCATAACATGCAATATAGACTTCTTGTGGAGGATAAGATCCTCATTACCAACCAAGCTAATCTGCACAAATCAACCCTTATCCTTTTCAATCATAGTCTCTGTCCCGACTTAAACCTTTGTTGCTAATCATTGACCTTGGCCCTTTGTGCTGAGACATTAGCACCATTCCTTTGGTAGGGGAGGAAAGATTTTCAATAAGATTCCCCCTAAGACAAAGCTATCATCTTAGTTTTCAGAGGAAATATCTACATAGGATGTCAGTACAGGTTCACCATTAACCTTTGTTACTTCATTCTTTATCCAAATCTCACTCATCTCCTTCTTAGTCTTTGTCGGATCAACTTTTTGTATTGTCTTGTTCTTCTCCATCAAATTATCTTTCTTCATGCTTCTGCTTCTACAGAACTTTGAAATGTTTCCAGGCATATTGTAATTATAGAACACAACATTCCTCTATCTAGTATTTCTTTCATTCATTTTGGATCTGCATTGGTTAGCTTTGTGCCTAAATCTATTGCATGTATAATAGTGGCCATTGAAGGATTGAGTCATTCTACCATTGTTATAGCCATTCATCCTTTGATTATTGCACTCATTTGCTTTATGTCTCATTTTATTGCATGCAAAACACCTAATAGAGTTCTAACTCACTTTACTTCTGCATACAATAGCTCTATGACCAACTTTATTGAATGTGAAGCATTGACCAGAGAAGGATGGAACATTTTGATTGCTTCTACTTCTACATTCTATTGCTTTGTGTCCATACTTATTGCATGAATGACAAAAACCATTGAAAGATGGGTATCTTTAAGCATTTGGTTGTCTAACTGGAGGTCTTCTAGCTTTATTCTTTTTATTTCAGATTTGTTTGCTATTGTTCCTCTTATTTGAAGTCTGATCTAATTTTGAACTTTCTCCTTTTTCAAATCATAAACTCTCTTTATCATTGGGACTTTTCTCACTTGCAATCATCTCATCAAGCCTTGCAGAACTTATCTTGAATTTTTCTTCATAATTCTTTGCATTCTCCAAATCTAATTTCAAATTCACAACTTCTTGTTCAAGCCTTATACATTCTTCAGATTTTCCTTTCACCATTAGGTTTAGTTATTCTTCAATCCTTGTCTTTTCTTCAACTTGCACTTTTAGACCATTCTTAGATTCAGTTACTAGCCTCAATTGTTCACTGACCTCCTTGTTTCTTTCTTTGAACCTCTTGACTTGCTCTCTTAATTTTCTAATACATCCATCTGCTTCTTTAACATTCTCCTTCAGATCTTTGATTTCTTCAGTCCTCTCTAGGTCTTCAAGAGCAACCTTGAGTTCTTCACTACTGATAGACATGCATTTATCTTATGAAGATTCATCAAATAGGGAAACATTCTTCTCGTGCACCATCCCAGATCTACCTAAAGCTGTTAAAATTTCTTCAAAGGAACTTGGCTCTGATACCAATTGTTGAATGCATAAGACAACTGAGAGGGGGGGTGAATCAATTGTATCAAAAATTTCAAACCTTCACAAACATTCAGATCTACATTAACCTTTAAACATGTTATGATGATTAAACATGAAAATTAAATAACTAAAACTAAATCATATCAACACCACACACAAGCAAACACCAGATTTTACTTGGAAAACCCTAAAAGGGAAAAATCACAGTGAGGATTAGCTCACAATATAATGTAGTAGCAATATCGAATTACAAAAAACTCACTGTCAAAGGGCTCACTGTCCAAAAGAAAGAATGATCACTGCCCACTGATAAAGAAAGAGAGAAGAGAAGAGTAGCTCACTACCAGGCTTTGAATTGATATAATTGCATATAACCTATGCATGGAGTTCTATTCCAATGAAGCTCAATATCCATCACAACACAAACAACATCTTCATAGCAACACTGAAAATAGTAGACACCTTCTGCTCACTACATCTAGTAGCCTAATACATGAAATCTCTCACTTCTCTGATCAAATTTACATCATAAACATCATATCCCTCGTTCATCCACACATCCATGACTCCTTGACACTTATTTATACCATCATCAATCGTGAAAACATTCTCCAAGGTCGGCAACACGACTTAACCCATAAAATTCAAATTAGGTTTGGACCTAAACATTCTAGTGAAGGAAAGGAATGAATACAAACCACATCATGCCTTAGCATAGACCTAAATCCACTCTAACATGATTCAACATGCTTTCAAAATCAATGAAGCACAACCATAATTAGTGTAAACAACCAAGTTGGCCAAACTTGTGTTAACACTATGAACTTTTAAGTGTATGCTTCCTCAAGACCAAAAGATGACATGCATACCATGCACCAAGCTTAAACATGATCTAGAAACATCCACAAGCACCTGAAAACCAACAAGCTCCTTTGCAACATCTTTCACCTAAAGAAACTTTACATCGGAGTACTTAACTAGCTAGATCATGCTTTGTCATCATCTGCAACTTAAGAAATTTACTCGCGGAGCACCAAACCATGAACCACTTGAGCTAAAGAAAAATATAGAATTTATAAGCACACAACCAGAACCGCAACACCTGAAAGCATTATGCAGAGAAATGCAGAGAAAAATACTTTCTCGTAGGCACACTACAAGCACTGTCAAACACTGTTCTCAAATTGGTGAATACAACTTCCAGTATACAATGATTCAGAGCACCAAATTCTAGATTTAGCAGCTTCAAACACTTCTAAACAACATATCCAAACTACATACTCAGATCTCCAACACAAAAGAAATGTGGAGGAAAAAATCAAATAGCACTCTGTAAGCTAGAAGACTTCTTCAACACACTATTTCCATAATTAATCAAATTTTCTCAAAAGCACTTGGAAACCCAACAACAAAAGCATATCCTAAAAATATATAGCACCTCTACAAAGCAACCAAATCACTTTTAGCAAGACAACTTAATCAAACAACAACAACCTCATCAGAAGACATAGTTGACACCAATGGCAACACAAGCTTGTTGACATCAATGACAACATCGATTAACACATACTTGCAACAATTAGCTCATACTATTGCTAGTATGCAAGCTGTCTCTAGTGTTCCTGCCTCTACTACTCCTATCTCTTTTATTGTTGCACCAATTGTATCTGCTGCTCCTATTGGTACTCCTGTCTCAGATTCCCCTATTGCTCTAGATGCATCTAATGTTTTTGTATCCTCTATGTTAGTGGTGTAAGGGTAGTCTTGTATCACCCAAAAAAAAGATGTGTTTCAAAACTGTTGATGTTCTTTCCATTTCTTTTCAAAATTTGTGGTTCTGGTTCCATAATCGCTTGAATAATAATGTAGAACTTTCAGTTTTTCCAAACTGCTAAAAATAGTAACCTGCTATTTTTAGAAAGTTTGCATTTGGGAATGGATTGAAGTTAAAATTTACAGGAAGTTACATAACATAAATATAAGACCTTTGGTGAAGGAATCACACAAAGATCATTTGTGAGCTGAAAGATATTAAAGTTTTTGTTTCCCAAACAATGCCTAAAAATTATTCAAACTCAAGTTTGAGGCACTAAATGGCATCGTACGGGCCCAAAAATGGCTAGAACTAATAGAGCGGGTTGTTAGCACATAGAGTACTCTGCAAGCTTTCTGACACATAAAACGGTTTGTTAATCAGACTCCCGGATCAAAAGTTATGGCTCTCGGAAGTTGAACTATTTTTGGAGGGAGATGCAAATTTCGAAATTAGGTTGTTGGCCACCAAAAAGGCTATTAATAACCATTTTTGGGAACCCTAGGAAGTAGGAGAGTTAAGGGGGCAAGTGTGGAGTCAAGAATAGGTGGGAAAATAGAAACCCTAGCTGATTTGGGGTTACAGAAGGTAGGTGATTCTAGAGTCTAGGAATAGGAAGCTGTAATGTGTTGTAGCCTATGGAGGGTTGATTCCTTTAATTGTATTTGAGCTTCTGTAATGTAATAAGTTGTCCAGATCAATAAAGAAAGTTCCATTTTCTATGTACAATTTATGTTGTTGTGTGTTTTATGATTACCACCCTTCATCATCTGCTCCTATGACTTCTTCCACCTCTTTCACTCCAACTGTTTCATCCATTTCTATTGCAACATCCACTCCCATAGCCATGCATCTCCCTATACTTCCATCACCATTGATATTTCTTCCTCTTCTAGTCCAATTACCTCTTCTCCCATCTCTCCACCATCTTCTCCCATGCTATCATCTATTGATATTCCCACTTCTTCATTCACCTCAACACCTCTCATCACTTCACTTCCTATTTCTTCCATCCCATTGCTTACATCTTTACCATCTCCATCTTTGTCATTACCACCCATTTATTCTATTATTTCACCTTTACCAGTCACTCTACCTCAATTGAGCTTGTCCATCCCCATTGTCATCCCCTCCATTTCCTCTAACCATCCATTCCACCTTCTTTGGGATTTTTGACATTTTCCAATCTTTCCAGAGTGCAACTACCTATTATTGTTGTAGACACATTCTTTGAAATAAATAATAACATGTCTCGACATTCCAAACCTCTATTGTATCTTCTAAGCCATCTTATCCAAAGGTGCCACGACTGGGGGGTATTGAAAAGATATGTGCTAAACTAATTATTGATGGTGAAGAAGTGGGTATTCAAGATGCACCGAACAACCCATTTGTTGATATGGAGATAATGGAAATTGTAAATATTAAGGATAGCCCTCCGAAGTGCTAGCCTAAAAAATAATAAGAGATACTTGATAAGGCTAAGAAAGATATAAGGGGTGAGCTGGAACAAATTGAGGCTCATAAAGATGAATTGATGATTGAGTATCCCCAAGAGAATGTTGTAGATAAGTTGAAGGATAATGACTCAAGGAAAGAAAATATGACTTTAAATGTTATTTTGAAAAATAAAGAGGGAAGTCAATTAGAGCCACCTATTTCCTCTGAGTCACCAGCAAGCACAGTTTCCTTAACAACTCTAGAATAGTTGCAAGCAAGGTTGCAAGGAAAACAACTTGAAATTGAATCAGTTGATCTGGATTAGAACAACTTACTTACCCATTTGGAGAAGCCCAAGAAGAAAAAGAGGGCTAAGATTCAATCTAGAATACATAAGGATGCTTCAGGGTCAAGGATTGTAGAAGTTGTTGTACGTTCAGCTCAAAAGGACAAAGATGAAGCAAGGATTAAGGACTATAATGCATCAATAATAAATCTCAGTCCCACCACCAAGGTGAAGGAAATTGAGGAGTTCAAGGACTCTATTTGTTTCTAGTATAAGCAGTAAGTGTTGTCATCGATGTCAACACATAAGGAAGTTATTTGAATAAGCCTAAACAAGTATTTGATGAATTAGTACAATTATAGAATTGCTTCATCTATCAAGAACAGTGTATTGGTTTTCTCCACATATCCTGTAGATTGAATATCTTTGCCTATGGATTGGAAGTAATATTAAGGGATGTCTATAGATGCTATGTCTCAAGTTTGAGCCTTCAGTGTGAAGATTTGAGCAAGTTGTGTTCACTAGAGTAAAAACCATTTTTCTATACATTTAATGGTGACAGGGAGAATGTATTCTGCTCCGGATTTCTCCCCATTTAAGTTTCATAGTCTACAGTTCTAGAATTAAGTTTGTGATGATGTTATGTGCCTTCAACTCAAATGGTTCATGATTTGGTCCTCTACAAGCGATCTTTCCTTTATGACAGTGGCCGACAATAATGTTCAAGTGCTCTGGTTTGAAGAATCTTATGAATAAAGTGTTTAGAGGTTGTGCGGATGTTCTTGGTGATTGTAACATGCTTGTGGGAGTATCTAGATTGTGTTCCTATCTTTGTTTTGGTCCGTAAAGTATAATCTGGATCATGCATGAAGCGTGTTCCTAAAAGTCTTAATGTTAACTCCAGTCTTGGCCGCCTTGGTTGTTCTCACTACTTGCAGTTATAATTTGAAGATTGTGGAAGTGTGTTGCTATGTATAAGATTGCAATTGAGTCCTAGCTAAGGCTTGGTGTGATTCGCATTCATTCTTTTCTCTCCTAATTCTATTTAGGTCTAGACCTATCTTGATGTATGTATGTTTGTCGACCTTGGATATTGATCCAAAGGTTGATGATTGTAATGATGAATTTGAAGTAAATTCCAAGGTTGATGAAATGTATAAAAACATGAAATGAGGTCGCAAATTTGTGTGTGGATGCAAAAATGAAAATATAATTGTGAGTGTAAAAGCAAAGCAGAGTAGAGGATACTTATTGTGCCTCAATGGAATTAAACCTTGGCATAGTATAGATGCTATTATCTTAGTTCACCAACTTTGGTAGTGAGCCACCCACCAATAGTGAGCCACCACATTGGTAGTGAGCCTTAAGGCAGGGAGCCTCTAATTTTTGGTATTGTTATAACATTTTATATTGTGAGCTAACACTCACCATGGTTTTTCCCCTATGGGGTTTTCCACATAAAAAATCTGGTGTCTCCTATGTTGAATGTGTGATTGTGTTTAAGTTTTTGTTTCATGCTTTCATGATTAAAATACAAATATAGAGTTAATTGGTTGATGTGTTAAAGGTTTTGAAATATTAGTTACAACTGATTCACCCCCCTCTCAGTTGTATTGCACTTTTCAACATTTGTTACCACTATTATCCATAGGATGGATAAGGATGAATTGACAAAGAAGCAATTGAGGCAGAAATATGAAGAGCTACGTACCTCTATAAAATATTTAATAAATCCTATGTATAAGGAGGATGGCACTGCAGTAGCTCCTTCAATTCTTTCAAGGAAAGAACTAAAGTATTTTTGATAAAATGAGGCATGTGGCCATAGTTACAAAAGAATGGCTCACAAAAATTTATTATGAAGGATGTGCAACCATTGATAAAATAAGTGAAATGCATGAAGATTTTTATTGTTTGAAAGAAGAGTGGGATATGATTTTTGAGGATTGTGAAGAATATGATGATTATCATTCCCACATATATCCCTAGGTACAAATGATGTGTAAGTTGTCTCTAAATGTCCTCATCAAGGAGAAAATTTTGGCCAAGGACAAGATGATTATGCCTTTTGATTGGTTGGAAATTCTCAAACTACAGAGAGAGATATTTGATAGAGAGATGTACAATTTATGTTGTTTTGTGTTTTATGATTACCACCGTTCATCATCTGCTCCTATGACTTCTTCCACCTCTTTCACTCCAACTGTTTCATCCATTTCTGTTGCATCATCCACTCCCATAGCCCTGTCTCTCCCTATACTTCCATCACCATTGATATTTCTTCCTCTTCCAGTCCAATTACCTCTTCTCCCATCTCTCCACCATCTTCTCCCATGCTATCATCTATTGATATTCCCACTTCTTCATTCACCTCAACACCTCTCATCACTTCACTTCCTATTTCTTCCATCCCATTGCTTACATCTTTACCATCTCCATCTTTGTCATTACCACCCATTTATTCTATTATTTCACCTTTACCATTCACTCTACCTCAACCGAGCTTGTCCATCCCCATTGTCATCCCCTCCATTTCCTCTAACCATCCATTCCACCTTCTTTGGGATTTTTGACATTTTCCAATGTTTCCAGAGTGCAACTACCTATTATTGTTGTAGACACATTCTTTGAAATAAATAATAACATGTCTCGACATTTCGAACCTCTATTGTATCTTTTGATCCATCTTATCCAAAGGTGCCACTACTGGGGGGTATTGAAAAGGTATGTGCTAAACTAATTATTGATGGTGAAGAAGTGGGTATTCAAGATGCACCAAACAACCGATTTGTTGATATGGAGATAATGGAAATTGTAAATATTAAGGATAGCCCTCTGAAGTGCTAGCCTAAAAAATAATAAGAGATACTTGATAAGGCTAGGAAAGATATAAGGGGTGAGTTGGAACAAATTGAGGCTCATAAAGATGAATTGATGATTGAGTATCCCCAAGAGAATGTTGTAGATAAGTTGAAGGATAATGACTCAAGGAAAGAAAATATGACTTTAAATGTTATTTTGCAAAATAAAGAGGGAAGTCAGTTAGAGCCACCTATTTCCTCTGAGTCACCAGCAAGCACAGTTTCCTTAACAACTCCAGAATGGTTGCAAGCAAGGTTGCAAGGAAAACAACTTGAAATTGAATCAGTTGATCTGGATTAGAACAACTTACCCATTTGGAGAAGCCCAAGAAGAAAAAGAGGGCTAAGATTCAATCTAGAATACATAAGGATGCTTCAGGGTCAAGGATTGTAGAAGTTGTTGTACGTTCAGCTCAAAAGGACAAAGATGAAGCAAGGATTAAGGACTATAATGCATCAATAATAAATCTCAGTCCCACCACCAGGGTGAAGGAAATTGAGGAGTTCAAGGACTCTATTTGTTTCTAGTATAAGCAGTAAGTGTTGTCATTGATGTCAACACATAAGGAAGTTATTTGAATAAGCCTAAACAAGTATTTGATGAATTAGTACAATTATAGAATTGCTTCATCTATCAAGAACAGTGCATTGTTTTTCTCCACATATCCTGTAGATTGAATAACTTTGCCTATGGATTGGAAGTAATAGTAAGGGATGTCTGTAGATGCTATGTCTCAAGTTTGAGCCTTCAGTGTGAAGATTTGAGCAAGTTGTGTTCACTAGAGTAAAAACCATTTTTCTATACATTTAATGGTGACAGGGAGAATGTATTCTGCTCCGCATTTCTCCCCATTTAAGTTTCACAGTGTATAGTTCTAGAATTAAGTTTGTGATGATGTTATGTGCCTTCAACTCAAATGGTTCATGATTTGGTGCTCTACAAGTGATCTTCCCTTTATGACAGTGGCCGACAATAATGTTCAAGTGCTCTGGTTTGAAGAATCTTATGAATAAAGTGTTTAGAGGTTGTGCGGATGTTCTTGGTGATTGTAACATGCTTGTGGGAGTATCTAGATTGTGTTCCTATCTTTGTTTTGGTCCGTAAAGTATAATCTGGATTGTGCATGAAGCGTGTTCCTAAAAGTCTTAGTGTTAACTCCAGTCTTGGCTGACTTGGTTGTTCTCACTACTTGCAGTTATAATTTGAAGATTGTGGAAGTGTGTTGCTATGTATAAGATTGCAATTGAGTCCCAGCTAAGGCTTGGTGTGATTCGCATTCATTCTTTTCTCTCCTAATTCTATTTAGGTCTAGACCTATCTTGATGTATGTATGTTTGTCGACCTTGGATATTGATCCAAAGGTTGATGATTGTAATGATGAATTTGATGTAAATTCCAAGGTTGATGAAATGTATAAAAACATGAAATGAGGTCACAAATTTGTGTGTGGATGCAAAAATGAAAATATAATTGTGAGTGTAAAAGCAAAGCAGAGCAGAGGATACTTATTGTGCCTCAATGGAATTGAACCTTGGCATAGTATAGATGCTATTATCTTAGTTCACCAACTTTGGTAGTGAGCCACCCACCAATAGTGAGCCACCACATTGGTAGTGAGCCTTAAGGCAGGAAGCCTCTAATTTTTGGTATTGTTATAACATTTTATATTGTGAGCTAACACTTACCATGGTTTTTCCCCTATGGGGTTTTCCACGTAAAAAATCTGGTGTCTCCTATGTTGAATGTGTGATTGTGTTTAAGTTTTTGTTTCATTCTTTCATGATTAAAATACAAATATAGAGTTAATTGGTTGATGTGTTAAAGGTTTTGAAATATTGGTTACAACTGATTCACCCCCCTCTTAGTTGTATTGCACTTTTCAACATTTGTTACCACTATTATCCACAGGATGGATAAGGATGAATTGACAAAGAAGCAATTGAGGCAAAAAAATGAAGAGCTACGTGCCTGTATAAAATATTTAATAAATCCTATGTATAAGGAGGATGGCACTGCAGTAGCTCCTTCAATGCTTTCAAGGAAAGAACTAAAGTATTTTTGATAAAATGAGGCATGTGGCCATAGTTACAAAAGAATGGCTAACAAAAAATTATTATGAAGGATGTGCAACCATTTATAAAATAAGTGAAATGCATGAAGATTCTTATTGTTTGAAAGAAGAGTGGGATATGATTTCTGAGGATTGTGAAGAATATGATGATTATCATTCCCACATATATCCCTAGGTACAAATGATGTGTAAGTTGTCTCTAAATGTCCTCATCAAGGAGAAAATTTTGGCCAAGGACAAGATGATTATGCCTTTTGATTGGTTGGAAATTCTCAAACTATAGAGAGAGATATTTGATAGAGATAGAACATAAGGGACAACAACCAAGGCACAACTCTTGGTGGCCATTTATGGGTTCACTGATATGATACATGCTTTGATAGGGCTATATTTAGATGATAAAGTAGTGGTAAATGCATAAGAATGTAACAAGCTTTGGAATTAGCTGCTATAAGGTAATCCAATAGATGATTCCTTCAACTTCAGTGTAGCAGACATGAACAAGGCTAGTAAACTTAGTGCATATTAAAGAATTTAAGAGGAACATAATGGCCAAGTCTACAATTTATCATAACTTATCTAAAGAATTAGATACTATCAAGTTTAGAATGAATTTTGTGAAGAACCCTCCTCCAAAAAAAATAAATCCAGCATTAGAAACATTCATGGCCTACAGGAAGAAAGGAGAAGAAGATAATAGAATTACTATTGAAGATGACACCCCTGCAACATGAAGATTTTGTACACTACCAACCATCTGACCATAAAATGTCAAATGCAACTGGTATATCATTAGACTTATCAAAAAGCTGCTATTTTGTGTTATTCTTTTAAGCTGAAAAGCTGTACTTTTGTCTTTGTCCTAAATGACAAAACTAAAACCGAGTTTGTAACAACCTACCACAAGAATTAAATGGTGAATGAATATGAGCCTTTTCTGATGGTTTAATCCTCACCCTCCAGTGTAAAACTCACTATGCTTGCCTCTCTATATAAAGGCAATCATTTTCTTCATTTTGTAAGTGTTAGAGCAATGAATTGTTGAGACTCTACTGAAATTTTGATCACTACAAAATATATTTACAGGTGTTGCTGCAATTTGTGTTATTGTGTGATTAGATTTTGGATTTCATGGTTCATTTCTACATGAGTTAGATGAAGTACAGTTACAGTTTAATGGATGTTTTAGATATTTAATGGAGTACTTGGTTCATACCATTTGTATCTTAATGATTGTACATTAATTTGCATGGTTAGTATGAACACACTAATTTGAGCTAAGTTCAATTGTATAGATTTGTTAAACTATGCCAGAGGTTGAGTGTTTGATGAATTTGTATGATTTGAAAACCTTCCGCCACCTTTGAAGATTGTACCATTTCTATAGCATTGTGGATAACCTAGTTAAACAAAAGTCAATTTTTTTAATGGGAATATATATTTTACTGTGATTTGTCGTTAGGTTTCTTAACCCTTCCCTCTCTCTCCCTGTCTTTTGAAATTTCTTTTGAAAATTATTAGATTAGATCAAAAGCATCATTTTATTGATAAATTTGATGTAGTTTTCAGACTTTAGGTCTGGAATGACTTAGGGTTTCTACAAATTAGATATAGATATTATTTAAAAACCCTTAGTAATCTCATTTCATGTGTGAGACCCCTTGATTGGAATAGTAGAATAAATATCCAACTGAGTTACCCTACAAGTCAAGACTTGACATTATAGTCCTTGGGATAGTCTTTTTCAAGGTTTTTTGGGATTAGATTCCTTTCAAGAAAGGTGAGATACTCTGTATTTCAACTAAGTTGTTATATGCTAAAACACCCATCATGATGCATGAGCATCCCAAGTTGTAAAACAATCTTTCATCAACCAAAAACATTTGTATTCTTTCTTTTCTTTTATTTTCAGTTCAGTTTAGTCATTTGCAATTTTAGAATTTTTTTACTACATTTCACTGCATCTTCATATTAGAGCTCAAAGAGCAGGACTTAGCATCTACATATCATCATCTAGATCATATCCAAATTTCAAGTCATTTGTACTTTTCTGCTAAAAGTTATCACTATCAGAAGATCATCAGTTCTCATAGAGTAGAGCATTCAGATAATAAGTTGAAGGAGAAGGTTTATAGAGAACTTCTATGACTTGTGGAGATAAATGGAACATCATTCAAGGCACATATGGATTAGATAGACCTTCCTTGAGGTTCGCACCAAGTTTCATCCATTTACAGAGCATTACTAGTGGTTTAAGGGTGACCTATTTGTTTCTACATGTTACCTTCCTTCATTAGAGTTTGCAACCTTTCTTGGCCAACGCAAAGGATTTTTGGAGCTTGCATATGATATATCTAGATCTCTTAGAGTAGTAGGAAGTTAGTTCTAGATAGTAGTTGATAGTTAGATTTGAGGATAGCTTAGATTAGATATTTTGTTTTGGAGAGGCAATACAATGCCAAATCTTGCATATCTGTTGTAACTAAAATCAGGCTTGTGAGCCCTTGTGACTGTAGCCTGCATGTTGCCAATATATAAGCATTTTGAATATTTGATATATTGAACATTTGAATCTTCCATTGTATTCTACATTTTTTATGTTTCCGTTGTGTTTATTCTAGTTGCACAGCTTGGACAATTTATTTTGTGAACCCTCTGACCATGACTATACCAAGTGGTATCAGAGAAAAGTTGTGAATCCTTTGGGAAGTGAAGGCATTATGGAAGATCTTGTGGTGAATTGATCACTAACCTAAGGCAGTCTACTTGTTTTTTTCAATAGATTGCCAAGTGTGAGACAATTGCTACTTGTAGTCAGATCGTTGAATTGAGGCAGTTGCATCGGATCTTAGGAAGAGATGCCATTGAGGAGGATGCCTGTTGTGGGCACTATGGCTAGAAGAATGGATGAAATGATGGAGATGATGAAAATAATGAAAGTTAGACTGGATTCTATAGAAGAAGATAGAAGAAGAGGACTAACCCCTAGACATTATGTTGAAAGTGATGTGAAGAATTTCAATTTGATGATCAAAATGAAGAAACCCTAGAAGAAGAAGAATCAGATCAAGTGAAGATGTTGAAAACTATTTCAAAGATTGGAAAGAGACCTAGAGTGGAAGTATGGAATTACACTAAAAATTTGTATATGAAGGAATTGATTGATTGGATAAATGACTTGGAAGAATACTTCAAGCATATGAAGAAATTGAAGATTTATAGAAGGTGAGATTTGTAAAGACTAAGTTGAAAGGACATGTTGCTATTTGGTGGTAATAAGTTTAGTTGGATTGGAAGGAGTATACTGAAGAATTTCATAAGATGATCATAAGGATTGGACATAGTGAAGAAAGCAAGGAGAAAGTGGCAAGATACATCAATGGATTGAGATTGAACATTCAAGAAGAATTGAGTCTGGCAAGGATGACAACAATAGAAGAAGCATATCAATTTTCCCTAAATGTTGAAGACAAGTTGAATAAGAAGCATGAACAAAGATAGAGAGGAAGATGAGGTAAATTTAAAGGAGGTAGAACATATTCCAGAGGAGAAAGATCTCATGTAGAGCAAAGCAAAGAAAGTAGTCCATTCAAGAAGGAAAATAGAGACAACAATTCATACCAAAGAGATGATAGAACTTTCTACCATAGAGTACATCAAAATTCTTACTGTCATGAAGGGTATATGAGAGATGAAAGAGGATTGGATAGGAGAACATTCATAGGAACTTGTTTTAAGTGTGGAGGTGAAGGACACGGAGCATTTGAATGTCATCAAGGAAGTACAAGCAAGAAGACAGAGAACTATGCAAGAACAACTTATGTGGAACAAAAACCTGTTGGATCACCTAATTCAGTTGGAAAGCTAGGGAAAGGAGAATCATTAGTCATTAGGAGAGCACTATTTCAAGTAGAGATAGCTGAGGAACCACCGCAAAGGAATAGTTTATTCCGGACCAAATGCAAATCAGGAGGTAAATGTTGTAAGGTTATCATTGATAGTGGTAGTATTGATAATTTGGTTTCAAAGGAGATGGTGACTAAGCTAAACCTGGAAAGATTGAAACACCCTAATCCCTACAAGATAGCATGGATTCAAGATGAACACAAGGTACTAGTGAGGGAACAATGTTTGGTAAAATTTCATATAGTATCTTATCATGATGAAGTCTTGTGTGATATTATGCCAATGGATGTATGTCATATATTGTTGGGTAGACCTTGGTAGTATGATAGAGTAGCTATACATGATGGGAGGAAGAATACTTACACTATACTATCTAATGGGAAGAAAATCACCTTGATACCTTTGGAAGATGAGCCTAAGAGTGAAGTATGTGGGAATGCTAGAATCTGTTTGGTTGATGGAAGGAAATTTTTGGATGGATTAAGACATGAGAACATGTGTTTTTCTTTGATTCCTAAGAAGCATGGAACCCTAAGTATAGAAATTGAAGAATCACAGCCAGAGGAGATAACTAAATTGTTGAGAGTATGAAGACATCATATCAAATAATGCACCTGAAGGATTGCCACCAATCTAGAGTATCAGTCATCATATGGATCTTATACTTGGAGCTAGTTTGCCTAACAAAGTAGCACACCGAATGACACCAGGAAAGAATGCAGAGTTAAATAGATAGATACAGGAATTGTTGAGCAAAGGATTGATCAAAGGAAGTTTGAACCCATGTATAGTACCTGTAGTATTAGCACGAAAAAAGGATGGAGAATGGAGGATGTGTACAGACTCTAGAGAAATCAATTAAATCATAGTAAGTATAGATTTCCATTGCCAAGGATGGATGACATTATGGATTGTTTGAGTGGAGAAGAGTATTTCACAAAGATAGACTTGAAGAGTGGATACCATCATATCAGAATTAGAGAAGGAGATAAGTGGAAGACTGCATTTAAGACAAATGAAGGATTATATGAATGGTTGGTAATGCCTTTTAGATTGACTAATGCACTGTGTACTTTCATGAGGTTGATGAATGAAGTTTTGAAGAAATTCTTGGGTAAGTTTGTTATTGTATACTTGGATGTTATTATGATTTTTAGTAAAAAAAAGAACATTTGTGGCACCTTAGACAAGTATTGTAGAGGTTGGTAGAAGAAAAATTGTTGATGAACATCAAGAAATGTAGTTTCATGAAGGAAGAATTGGTATATTTGGGATTTATTATTTTTGTGGAAGGATTAAAGATGGACCCTGAGAAAGTTAGAGCAATTGTTGAATGGCCAAAACCTAAGAGCATTGGAGAGTTCAGATCATTTCATGGATTAGCTAGTTTCTACCAGAAGTTCATTAGAAATTTTAGTTCAGTATGTACACCAATGATAGAGACAATGAGAGGTGATAGAAAGGATTAAAAATGGACATTAGGAGCAAATAAAGGTTTTGAATTATTGAAGCAAAAAGTGACAAAGCAACCAGTTTTAGCATTACCAAATTTCAACAAGGTATTTCAAGTAGATTGTGATGCAAGTGGAAATGCAATAGGAGCAGTGTTAAGTCAAGAAGGTAGACCAGTAGCATATTTTAGTGAGAAGTTGAATGATGCAAGAAGAAAATATTCAATTTATGACCAAGAGTTCTATGCCATAATTCAATCTTTGAAGAAGTGGAGACATTATTTGTTGCTTAATGAATTTGTGTTGTATACAGATCATTAGGCTTTATAGTATTTGAATAGTCAAGGAAAGGTGAATCAAAGACATATGAGATGGGTAGAGTTCATGCATAGTTACACATTTGTATTAAATCATAGGAGTGTGAAGTCAAACAAAGTTGCAAATGCATTGAGTAGGAGAAGGAATTTGCTAACAGAGATGAGAATAGAAGTATTAGGTTTTGAGAAACTGAAGCACATGTATGAAGAAGATCTTGATTTTGCAAAATCATGGAAAGCATTTAAGGAACTTGTTGTGATAGATAGAAGTAAGTGGTTAGATTATTTCGTTTAGGAGGATATGTTGTTCAAAGGAAATTAGTTATGTATACCTAGGAGTTCAATGAGAGATAATTTAATCAAGGAGAAACATAGTGGTGGATTGGCAGGGCATTTTGGAATTGACAAGATAATGGCTTTGGCAAGTGAACATTAATTTTGGCCTCAGATATTTAATGATGTAAGGGATTTTGTGTAGAGTTGTAGAGTATGTCAAGTTGCAAAAGGGAGTAGTTAGAATACTGTTTTGTACAAATCTTTGATAGTACTGGAGAGACCTTGGGAAGACATAAGCATGGATTTCATATTAGGATTACCAAGAAAATAGAGAGGACATGATTCTATACTTGTAGTGGTGGATAGATTTTCCAAGATGTCACATTTCATACCTTGTAAGAAGACAAATGATGCAGTGCATGTTGTTGACCTATTTTTCAAGGAGATTATGAGATTACATGGATTACCTAAGAACATAATTTCAGACAGGGATACAAGATTCATTGGATATTTTTGGAGGACATTGTGGAAGAAGATGAAGACAGACCTAAACTTCTATTTAGCCTTTCATCCACAAATAGATGGATAAGGTAGGAAATTGGGATCTAATTCTACCACAAGTAGAGTTTGCATACAATAATTCAGTGAATTAGAGTACAGGGAAGACACCTTTTGAGATTGTGACTAGAATGAAACCTAGAGGAGTTACAAAATTGAGAGACATCAGCATGGAGAACAAGAGAAGTGCAAAGGCAGAAGAATTTGTAGGGAATATGGAGGCAGTACATAATCAAGTCAAGAAGCATTTGGAGGAGATGAACAATAAGTATAAGGAGCAAGAAGATGAGAAGAGGAGACATAAAGAATTTTTAGTTGGAGATGAAGTAATGGTTTTTTTCTAAGAAAAGAGAGATTTCCGGTAGGGACATATAACAAGCTAAAGATGAAGAAGTTTAGACCATGTAAGATACTCAAGAAATTTTATTCAGGCAATGCATATGAAGTAGAGCTACCAGAGACACTTGGTATATCACCCATATTCAACATATATCAGTATCATGAAGGAGAATCAAGTGACAACACTAAAGAAAGTTTGAAGAATCAGTTATCACAACAATAATTGGAGTAGATAGAAGACATCTTGGACAACAAAGTTGGACGCTGTACTAGAGGGAAGTAATACAAAGAATTTCTATTAAGGTGGAATGACAGACTAGAAGAAGATTCAATATGGATTTCTCAGGATGAGGTAGACCACCTTGGTTTTCCTCTAGCCCTAGCAAAGTGAGGGACTCACTTTTTCAACAACCCTGGGTGTCTGATGCAGGAGCATCTCAGGTTGCAGAACAATCTTGCTTGAACCAAAAACATTTGCATTCTTTCTTTTCTTTCATTTTTAGTTCAGTTCAGTCATTTGTAGTTTCATAATTTTGTACCGCATCTTCATATTAGAGCTCATAGAGCAGGACTTAGCATCTACATATCATTATCTACATCATATCCAAATTTTAGGTCATTTGGACTTGTCTGCTAAAAGGTATCACTATCAGAAGATCATCAGTTCTCACAGAGTAGATCATTCAGACAATAAGTTGAAGGAGAACATTTGCAGAGCACTTCCATAACTTGCGGAGCTAAACAAAACATCATTCAAGGCACATATGCATTAGATATACCTTCCTTGAGGTCCACACCAAGTTTCATCCATTTGCAGAGCATTACCAATGGTTTAAGGCTGACCTATTTGTTTCTACATGTTACCTTCCTTCATTGGAGTTTGTAACCTTTCTTGGCCGATGCGGAGGATTTCCAGAGCTTGCAGATGATATATATAAACCTCTTAGAGTAGTACGAAGTCAATTCTGGATAGTAGTCGATAGTTAGATTTAAGGATAGCTTAAATTAGATATTTTGTTCTAGAGAGGCAATACAATGCCATATCTTGCATATCTATTGTAATTGAAATTAGGCCTGTGAGCCCTTGTGATTGTAGCCTACATGTTGCCGACATATAAGCATTTTGAATATATGATATATTGAGCATTTGAATCTTCCATTTCATTCTACATTTGTGATCTGTTTCCGTTGTGTTTACTCTAACTACATGGTTTGGACAGTTCATTCTGTGAACCCTCCGGCCATGACTGCACCACATCAACACTAATGTTTGCTTTGTTTCATTTTGAGTTGGTTGACTTGTGTTGACCTTGTGATGAAATCGAGGGTTTTGTTCTTTGCGTGATGCTTGTGTTTTTGTTGTTTTCTATTTTTGTATGTATGCACCCTATATGTATGTAAGATAACATTTTTTATGTTCTTTTTATGAATTTTTGAAAGAAAAGTGCTCTAATTAATCTAGAATTAAAATATGAATGCAATTTTAAAATGAGTTCACCTAATGCAATCTTAATCTATGTTTTTGGTATTTTCTTGTGTTTTGATTTAAATTGCTCTAGGAAATGAAAGTGCTTGGAAATAAACTAATCTAATAATGCAAACTGCTTGAAATAAACTAATTTAACAATAAAATTTTATCTAGCCTATCAAGGAAATTGCAATATGAAATTACTATCTCTAGGAGTAAATTTGAGATTATCTAATTACCACCATAAAACATGAAAGAACTTGGAATGCGTTGATGCATGAGCCTCCACTACCCTCAGGAATCCTTGTATTGGCAACCTCTTCATCCTCTTACAACAACAAGGATCTCCTCTTGGCAACAATAGGAAAGGGATGCAAAAATAGCTTGAGAAAGCTTCAAAATATGAGCTCAATGTGAGCTAAGAGAGCACTATGGCTTGCAAAACAAGCATTGTAATGACACAATAAGAATCTTTTAGCAAAGCTTGAGCATAACAACAATAAAATAAAAGACTCATAAGTCCTGCATCAGCATAAGAATGCTATGTGGAGAGCAAAAACCTACAAATCTTGGTTGCAAAAATGAAATTACCTCTAAAAAAGGGGGAGCTTTGAAGCTATGAAATAATGAAAACTAATGAAAGATATGAAGATTTGGACAACTAAAGAAAGAAATGAAGAAAGAGGCTCAAAGGCCTATGAAGAAGCTTGAAAAATCTTGTGAAGATGAGAAGAGAATTCTCCAACTTGGAAAATAATGAAGAGGGGAGGGGTATTTATAAGTCTAAATGGCACAAGAAGGGTGGGAATGATTAAAGAGTTAACTCCCTTTATTTGAGAGTTAACTGATTAGATTGGACAGTGAACTAGGCTAATTAGGGAGTAATGAAGCAAACATAGCTTATCATAGAAGTAGCAATAGAGTCAACATGAGTCAAAGAGGTGACAAGTATAGATCAACAAGAGCTAATTATGCCAATTTGGAAGAGATGAATGAGCTTAGAATAGTTCACTCCATGTTTGGATCCAAATTACATGCAAATAGGAAGAAAAATGGAGCAAAACAAAGCTTTTTTGTGTCTAAACTCCAAGTTAATCTATGGCCAGATAGACGACAGGGTCACCCATGCGTCCCCCCTTTTACCAGTCCAAATTACTTAAGGACGACCCACAAAGGAGAGGATCTGAGTTGGCATATAGGGTTGGAGATTGTTAGTCAAGGGGTGAAGAACTAACCTATCTTTGGAACCAGGTCAAAATGTGTCCAAAAACCAAATCTCCACTTGCAAATGTCAAATCTCCCTAGGGAGATCCTGAAATAATAGGGTGAGATTTGTCCTAGTAGATCACAATTGAAAACTGAAAGTTGGAGATGGCTTGGGAGGTTCCTTGGAGGGCTCCTATGGGTGGGGTGAGATGAAAACCATTAAGAAAAGGTCAATTTATGAAAAATAGACAAATAAGAGGCTTAGGGATGAACTCGCAAGCACAGAAAACAAAAATTGACAAGTATTGGCAAATGTTAAAGGAGAGGGAAAATTAGTATGACAAAAGGGAAATAAAGAAAGAAGCAAAAACTGACATGTTGCCAAAAGAAATGCTACTGAGAGGGCATTATTTTCATGCTTACATGTACGTGACAAGGATTACATATCATCACGAGGTCCTCATGGAGACTATGTGTGTTTTTAGTGCTTACATATTTGCCCCCTCAGGGACAATAGTCTACATGAAAGGTAGGTAGCATTCCTGAACTAGGCCTTACTTGTCAATTTTCTGCAATTTTACTTACAATAACTAGCATTAGTTTGACATTTTAAATGTATCAAGATAAATAATGAAAACTAAAATGACTGAACATACCATTGATTTCGTCGTAACTTCGCCTAGTTATTTTCTTTGTCATGGAGACTTGTAAGGATTAAAGCATGCAATGGGGGTGTAAGAGCACTATGGAAATAAAACACATGCTAAGATAGAGATAAGAATACATTCTCCTTTTATTTCATATTTTGAAGAACATATTGAATTTTTAGGGATTTCCAAGGTTTTACAATTTTTTAAGTTTTTCAATTTTTCTAATTTTTATACCTTTTTTTGGAGATTTTGCAAAGGTTTGATTTGACACTCCTTCAGGCCTTTGGAAGACCTATATTTATTGAAGAGATTTATACCCTTTCCCCCTTGCATGGGGGGACTTGTGCACTTGATTACATAATTTTTCTCTTCTGACTTGTTAGAGGAGTGACTTGCGCTCAGACATTATTTTACACTTATTGTTACAATACCTGATTGGATGAGATCTATACATAGCTTTAGTCGACATCTTTTACTTCACATTCCCTCTTGTGCATATAGTTGGCTAAAGATTTTATTTTTCTATATGAGAATGCATACCTAAGATGATCACATATGGATGATGAAATTTGTTTTTGTATTTTTATGATATGAATGATATGCAATGTGTTTAGATGTGATTTAAAAATATGAAATATAAAGTACTGTGTTCTAAGTGTTGGTTTTTAGGATAGACAACTAAGAGGGGGGGTGAATTAGTTGTCACCAAAAATTTTCTTTTCTATAAACACTTGAATCCTTAAATTTCTATAGCATAATAATGATTTAATCACAGAAGCACAATGCAATATCTCAAGAGCAAAAACACATTAACACATATCACAGCAAGATTTTAACATGGAAAACCTAGTTAAGGGAAAAACCACGGGGTGACTAACCCAAGATTGTATTCTCTATTAAAAGAATAAGAAGAACAAAATGACACTTGCCAATTAGGGCTCACTACCCGAGCACACTGCTCACAAGAGGCCCATTGCCTACAGGAGACACATTGTCTATAGAATAATAATATAAATATTACATACTTGAAATAGAGATTAGCATCTTCACCATGCTTGAGACAGTTCCATTTAAGCTCAACACTTCTGCTCTACTTTTCGCTCTTCTCCTCTCTACCACTCTCTCATCTTGACCAAGATACTTTGAAATGACTTCGCAATTCTTATTTATACATGACATCAAGTTTGGAAAGATCATCAAAGTCGGCACAACATATTCTATTACAGAGTGATCAAAAAAATATAACTTGATTTGTTACAAGAACTTCATGCATATCATCACACTGTCAGCCACACATATCTGGGACTTCAATCTTCTTTGAGAAACATGCTTCACAGAACATCCGTAAGATGTGTAAAACATCCGGTCGGCCATGATTAGGAAGAACACCATCACCTGAGAATAAATCTTCAATTACGAGCTCAATCTTCAATGCGGACCACCAACATGAACTAGACACAATCTAGAGACCCTCACAAGCTTGCCTGAATCACCAAGAACATCCACACCAATTTTACTTACTAAAATCATTCGCATCTTTATCTGGAACCTCAAGAACACAGTCTGTCATCACTGTCACATTAGAATAAATGCTTGCGGACCTCCAGACCACGAACCAATTGAGTTGTTAATTCACATTGGCTTCCTAAACATTCCACCAAATCTGTAGAACAAGATATTGCATTTTTGGATCTCATCGGACCTATTTGTGTCACTCTGTCACCTTTGAACAGCTCCCAGAACTAGTTTTACTCATATGGCCATAACTTCTCCAAATCTTCATGTGGACCTCTCAAATCTTGACCGGATCATCTTTAGACACATATCTACAAACCCTTTGATGCATATTCTTTGATCTTCATCTAGCTGGGATCTTCACTTCATAGAGCTCCACTGTCTTCATTGTTTCTAATAGGACTAATTTTCTCAATATCCTGAGCACATAGCTCATCCAATCCTTGACTCAATGCAACAGGAGTATGTTGACATCAATGACAACACCGGTTAGGCCCATACTTGCAACAATCTCCCCCTTTGTCATTGTTAATTCAGAGTTGGAGGGGTAATAACCCCTAACTTCTCCCTGAGATACTCAAAAGAGTCCTTAGGTAGAGGTTTAGTAAAAATGTCTGCAATCTGATCCTTTGAGGGCACAAACTGTAATCTGACTTCATTCTTGTTCACCTGTTCTCTCAAAAAGTGAAACTTGATGGATATATGTTTTGTCTTTGAATGCAACACTGGATTTTTTGATATATTTATTGCACTTGAGTTATCACAGAAGATTGTGATAGGTTCCTCATACTCCACTCTGATGTCTCTTAGCATTTGCTTCATCCACAATACTTGAGTGCAACTACCTGCTACTGCAATATATTCTACTTCTGCAGTGGACAGAAATATTGCCTCTTGTTTCTTGCTCAGCCAAGAAACCAATCTTTTTCCCAAAAAGATTACACCACCACTGGTACTCTTCCAATCATCCACATCTCCTACCCAATCAGCATTTGTATATGCGTGAAGAGAGAAATCATGATCCATAGGATACCATAAACCATACTCAACTATTCCCTTTAGATATCTGAGAATTCTCTTGATTTCCAAGACATGAGATTCTCTAGGATTAGCTTGGAATCTGGCAACAGGACCAACAACATTCATAATGTCAGGGCTAGTTTGAGTAAGATATAGTAGTCCTCCAATCATTGACCTGTACTTTTTCTGATCAGCCTTAGGAGATTCATCATCTTTGCTAAGTTTACACCTGGTTACCATGGGAGTATTCATTGGATTTAAATCTTCCATCCCAAATTTCTTCACCAATTCTTTCACATATTTGGTTTGAGATATGAAGATTTCTTTCTTTGTTTGAGTGATTTGCAGACCCAAGAAGAAATTCATTTCCCCAAACATAGACATCTCAAATTCACTTTTCATTTGATTTGCAAAAGTCTTGCACATACTATCTCTTCCTCCAAAAATGATGTCATCAACAAATACTTCAACAATCAAGATATTTTCATGATCAATCTTGAAGTACAAGTTACTGTCAACAGTACCTTTGTTGAAACCAATCTTCAAAAGATGTTTATCCAATCTTTCATACCATGCCCTAGGGGCTTGTTTGAGTCCATACAATGATTTCTTCAACTTGCAGACCATATCACCATGATCAAACAATTGAAATCCATCCAGTTGCTCAATGTATACTTCTTCCAAGTCACCATTCAGGAAGGCAGACTTGACATCCATTTGATATACTTTGAAATCCTTAAAGGCAGCAAAAGCAAGAAATAATCTGACTGCTTCAATTATTTCCACCGGAGCAAAAGTTTCTTCAAAGTCAACTCCTTCTACTTGAGAATAACCCTTACAGACCAATCTGGCTTTGTTTCTGACTACTTCACCATCTTCATTCAGTTTATTCTGGAAGACCCACTTGGTCCCAATCACATTTTTGTTTCTAGGTCTAGGAACAAGATCCCAAGTGTGATTTTTCTCAATCTGCATCATTTCTTCCTCCATTGCTTTGGCCCAGCTTTCATCATTGCAGAATTCGCTTACTGTTTTTGGTTCAATCTTTGAAATCAGACAATGCTTCTCTAAATCTTGAGCAATCTTTCTTCTTGTTTGAACACCTTTGATTCTATCACCTATGATTTGGTCTTCAAAATGATTCAATCTTACATACCTAGGAGTTTTGGGAATTTCTTACACTTTTATTTCTTAGATAGGTTCAATCAAGTTTATCTCTTCTTCTTGTATTTTAGGATTCTTCGGATCAATCTGAATCTGAACTACAAAAGGGGCTAGATCTTCTTGGACCAGAACATCATTTTGATCATCTGTTTCATACTCATAAAACCTTGAGGGATTTTCAATGCCTTCATCAACCTTCACATTTGTACTTTCTACAATCTTTCTTAATCTCTTGTTATAACACCGGTATGCATTGCTTTGAGTAGAGTAACCCAAGAATATTCCTTCATCACTTCTAGCATCAAATTTTCCAAGGTCTTCATCTCTTTTAATGTAACATTTACTACCAAAGACTTTGAAATACTTCATAGTAGGAGTGATGCCAAACCAGAGTTCATAAGGGGTCTTACCAGTATTGCTTCTAATTTATACTTGATTAAGAGTATAGACAATAGTGCTTACAGCTTCTCTCCAGTAGATCTGAGGGATATTTGCTTCCATCATCATGGTTCTAGATGCTTCCTGGATGGTCCAGTTCTTTCTTTCCACTACTCCATTCTTCTTTAGAGTCCTTGGAGCAGATAACTGTCTCTTTATCCCATGTTTCTCATAGAATTCTATGAACTCTCCGGATGTGAATTCTCCACCTCTATCAGACCTAAGACATTTTATATTTAACCCAGTTTCATTCTCTACCATAGCCTTGAATATTTTGAACTTCTCAAGAGCTTTAGACTTCTCTTTTAGAAAAGTCACCCACATCATCTAGGAGTGGTCATCAATCAGTAACATGAAATATCTATCACTTTACAAACTTTTGATTCTTGCCGGTCCACATAGATTAGTATGTATTAAGTCCAACAATCTAGTAGAAGATTGTTCCTTGCTTTTAAATGTGACTCTGCTCTGCTTACCCAATTGACATTCTTTGCAC
Organism: Cunninghamia lanceolata; assembly: GCA_027924645.1. NCBI lineage: Eukaryota > Viridiplantae > Streptophyta > Pinopsida > Cupressales > Cupressaceae > Cunninghamia > Cunninghamia lanceolata. The sequence goes on from BSBN01000828.1 coordinate 7,247,594, forward strand.
ATACTGTTAGTAGGTTTCACCAGTCTTGGAAGATCTCTTACAACCTGAGTGTTTCTTATCTTGATGATATTATCAAAATTTACATGACACATTCTCCTATGCCACAACCAACTCTGATCAATTTGAAAAAATAAACAACTTTTTCCAGTACCAACCAAGTGGAAGATGTTACCTTTTGTTTGAGTACATGATGCAATCTTAGTTCTAGAACTTTCAAAGATTCTACATTTTCCATTTTTGAATTAGATATCATAGCCTTTGTCCACCAACTACCCAACACTGAGGAGATTGTGCTTCAAACCTTCAACATACAGTACATCACTAGTTTTGTTCTTTCCATCAAAAGAAATAGTTCCTCTACCTCTGATTCTACCAACAAAATTATCACCAAATTTTACAACTCCTCCTTCATATCTTTCCAGATCTATGAACTTATTTTTGTCACCAATCATATGGTGGGAGAATCCACTGTCAATGACCCATTCATCATTTTCTTCAACTTGAGCAGCCATAGCTCTTTCTACCTGTTTATGATTGACATATTCAGTGGGCATTGGGTCTTCTTCCTTGATGGCAATAAAAACCCAGTCACTTCTAGATTTATTTCCTATCTCTGATTCATCATCTGTTACTCCTTCATCATCATCATCTTCATGAACATAGTAACATTTCTTTTGGAATCTTGATCTATTTGAATTTGTCCTTGAGAATCTTTCTAGACACCTTGAGGCAAACTGACCAATCTTGTTGCAGTTGAAACATTTGAAGGGCAATTTTCCTTCATACTTACCAGATACTCTTGGCAATCTTTTTGCAATAAGGGCTTCAAGTTGAGCAACTTTTGCCTCATCTTCTTCTAGATCTTTTCTTTCTTTTTCATACCATGATAGTTTCTTTGAGGAGTTCTCTCCTGGATCATACCTTTGTTTGCCTTTTACAAAGACACTAGATTTGAATGCAGATTTAGTCTTGGGGGGTACATCTCCAAACTCAGCCAATTCAAATGTGGCTAATTTTTCAACCAATTGATCTCTTGTGATATTTGATAAAGATTTGAATTCTTCAATAGCAGTAACCTTGTGTTTGTAAGTAGGAGGTAGGGATCTAAGAACTTTGGCAACAATCTCATCTTCATCCAAGGTTCCACCAGCACACCTAATGCCACAAACAAGCTCATTTACTTTTGGCATAAATGTAGTGATATTCTCATCTTCATTCATCTTCAGGTTTTCAAATTTTCCTTTCAGACTCTGTAGCTTGGCACATTTAACATATTTGTCTCCTTCATGCAGAATTCTATCTTTGACTAAATCTCATATGCAATTTTTAAATCCACAACATTTGTCAGCTCTAAATCAGATAAGACACTTAGTAAGGCTTCTTTAGCTCAAAGATTATCTTCAGCATCTTTGATTTCATCTACAGTTGTTAGACCATTCTTTGGAGGAACATACTTCTTTGTAGTCATGGTCCAATATTGCATTCCCATACATTGCAAGTGACACTCCATGCAGCTTTTCCAAAAAGTGTAGTTTGTTCCATCAAACCTTGGACTATCCTTTTTGTAGGAAGACATCCTAGATCTCCTCAAGTGGTTAAGCTCTTTTAGAGGAACTTAGCTCTGATACCAATTATTGGTTATTAGGACAGACAACTGAGAGGGGGGTGAAACAGTTGTCACCAAAAATTTTCTTTTCTGTAAACACTTAAATCCTTCTTAAATTTCTATAGCATAATAATGATTTAATCATGGAAGCACAATGCAATATCTCAAGAGCAAAAACACATTAACACATATGACACCAAGATTTTAACGTGGAAAACCCGGTTAAGGGAAAAACCACAGGATGACTAACCCAATATTGTATTCTCTATTAAAAGAATAAGAAGAACAAAATGGCACTTGCCAATTAGGGCTCACTGCCCAAGCATACTACTCACAAGAGGTCCACTACCTACAAGAGACACACTATCTATAGAATAATAATATAAATATTACATACTTGAACTGGAGATTAGCATCTTCACCATGCTTCAGACAGTTCCATTTAAGCTCAACACTTCTGCTCTGCTTTTCGCTCTTCTCCTCTCTACCACTCTCTCATCTTGACCAAGATATTTTGAAATGAATTTGCAATTCTTATTTATACATGACATCAAGTTTGGAAAGATCATCAAAGTCAGCACAACATATTCTATTACAGAGTGATTACAAAAATACAACTTGATTTGTTACAAGAACTCCATGCATATCATCACACTATCGGCTACACATATCTGGGACTTCAATCTTCTTTGAGGAACATGCCATTCTTCACAGAACATCTTCAAGATCAGCTACAAGATGTGTAAAACATCCGGTTGGCCATGATTAGGAAGAACACCATCACCTAAGAGTAAATCTTCAATTACAAGTTCAATCTTCAATGTAGACCACCAACATGAACTGGACACAATCTAGAGACCCTCACAAGCTTACTTGAATCACCAAGAACATCCACACCACTTCTGCTTACTAAAATCATTCGTATCTTTATCCGGAACCTCAAGAACATAGTCTGTCATCACTATCACATTAGAATAAATGCTTGCAGAACTCCAAACCATGAACCAATTGAGTTGTCAATTCGCATTGGCTTCCTAAACATTCCACTAAATCCATAGAACAAGATATTGCATTTCTGGATCTCATTGGACCTATTTGTGTCACTGTGTCACCTTTGAACAACTGTTAGAACTAGTTTTACTCATATGGCCATGACTTCTCCAAATATTCATGTGAACCTCTCAAATCTTAATTGGATCATCTTTAGACACATATCTACAAACCCTTTGATGTGCATTCTTTGATCTTTATCTAGCTAGGATCTTCACTTCATAGAGCTTCACTATCTTCACTATTTCTGATAGGACTAATTTTCTCAATATCCTCAGCACAAAGCTCATCCAATCCTTGACATCAATGCAATAGGAGTATGTTGACATCAATGACAACACTAGTTAGGCCCATACTTGCAACACTAAGTGCTATGCATTCCATGATGTTTTAAAATGTTTTATTGCTTTTGATTTTCTATGATAACATGTATACAGGTGGAACAAACAATGTGACTACTCTTAAGTAGGATTTTTTGCCTAGGGGATTGCGAGTTAACTTAGTATAAAGAGACTTATTGATTTTTGGGATGGGATTAGGGACTCAAGTGGGAGAAGGGAGCAGATGGAATGCTTCTATATTTTTATCTTTTCTCGAGGATAAACATTGATCCTTATTTAGATAAAACAATTTGACAAGCTTTCAACTTGGACAAGTAAAAAAATTTATTAGTGTTATGTCAGAAAATGTACCCTTGGGGGCTTTTCCCTCTTAAGGTTTAGCTCCCAGGTCTTTAGAATGCATTTAGAGCATCTTGCATGTTAATTTGGACTCTTGATGAGAAAACCCTTGGGTCTTGTGACAAATAGGACCTAGGGGGGCTATTTTAATGATCCCAGAAAAAAAATGAGGGGGTGGACTTGGGCGATAGCACCCTAGTCCAGCCCTATTTTGGGTTTGCCCTAAATTCAAATGTTAATTTTGTGACCATTATTTGGGTCTTAGGCCGACATCATAAGTTTTAATTATGTAATTCTTGATGGGAATCTTTGTAGTTGCATATATAAGCATGTTTAGGTTATCATTTGCAAACTAGATGGACATTGTGATTCATGAGGTTATGTTAAAGTGATCAAGGCATTCATTGTGTTGTAGAGCATAGCATTGTTATTGTGTTTATTTTTGTAGGTTGGATTTCATCTTCTCCTCATGGAATTGAAGAGCATCTTCCTTCCATGAGAACTTCATCATCAAGGTGACATCTATTGTGTTTTATCATCATTATCATTTGGATTTTTGCCTCTACCCCATGAAGATACACACTCTCTCTCTCTCTGAGAATGGTGTTCAAAAGACTTGAATGTCTCTCCAGGGCTTGACTGAGGCAAGCCTCTGAACACCACAGCCCCCTCCCACACTCCTTGTGATTGCAGATTACAGGTATTAGATCTGGAGAAGTGGAGTTGCAGGGAGCAGGAGGACACTGTGGAGATTTTAGATCCTGAAGGAGGAGCCTTCTTGGACTAGGGCACCATCAACATTGCCCTCCACATCTGCATTGTCAAAAACTAAAGATACAGTAGAAATCATTGTTAGAAGGAGATCGGGATTCTATAGAAAAACCTATACATTGGACTTGGGCACCATCACCATTGTCCCTGACATTTTTGTTCTCCAAACTGTGAAAAATAGTGAGTTGAGGTTCTCTGCCCTTTGCCTAATTCCTATAGCATTTTTCGTAATTTACATATTTACTTATTGTTTTGCTTAAATTAGGGTTTCAAGAGCATTAAATCCTTAATTAGAGACATTGTGTGATAACTTCTAAATTTCCCAGTAGAAAACCAAGTGGCAACCCAATCTGATAGATGACTCTCCTCTTGATAGGAGAAGCACTCGATTGAAAATCCCTTGGAATGTTTGTAGTGAAAGGAGGATTCTACATAAACCCTTGAAATTAGAAAACCCTCTTTTTACTATTAAACATTTTGGTGAACCCATGTTTTTAATGAATTTTGCACCTTGCTGAGTGTTGTACTTCAGATTTGCATTTCTTTCATTCATCAATTTCATATTACATTTGAAATTTTACAAAAAAATGACATATTTGAAAATTTTGAAAAACAAATTGCAAACTAGGGTTTGAATTTTGACATAGTTTGCATTCATCTAATTGCATATAATTAAATTTCTAATTTTTTTGCATTAGATTTGAAATTCATTTTCATTTAATTCATAATTTTTATATTGCATTTGAAAATTTAAAAAAAAATTGAAAAATTTGAAAAAAATTGGCATTTTTACCTTGCATTTTGATTTAATTTGAATTAATTTTCATTTAATTTCAAATTTTTGCATTAGATTTGAAATTCATTCATTTATTTAATTTTCATCTCATTGCATTTAAAAATTTACAAAAAAGTTAAAAAATTTGGAAAAAATAAGTGGCATTTTTAGCTTGCATTTTGATTTAATTTGAATTAATTTTCATTTAATTTCAAATTTTTGCATAAGATTTGAAATTCATTCATTTATTTAATTTTCATCTCATTGCATTTGAAAATTTAAAATTTTGAAAAATTAAAAAAAAATTGGCACTTTTGGCTCAATTTTCAAATAATTTGAATTAATTTTCATTTAATTTAATTTCTGATTTTTAAATTAGATCTGAAATAAATTCATCATATTTTAATCCTTGCACTATTTTTTTCATATTAAAATTGCTAGGGTTTTCTTGAAATTTTGATTTTTTCCTATAACCTAGTAATTTCAAAAACTAAGGTTTGTAGTGAAAATCTTATTTCAGATTTTACTACTCATCTTAGGCACTCATTCAAATCTGATTTTGCATGTAGTGTTGCATCTTAGTGTGTTTTTACATTTACATTTCAAAGATTTGCATTTACACATATTCAATTTCAACAAAAATTAGCAATTTTCACTAAATTTTGGCTTATTTTGCATATAGGATTGCATTATAGGTGTATTGTGAAGGATCTTGTGGCTTTATTGGACTGATTTAATGCTTTTTTTTAAAATAAAAGAGGGTAAAAACTTTATTAATCAAAGAGAGCTGTACATAGCATAAAAGTAGAAAGAGGCCCAAATGGGCCCAGAGATAACAAACAAGAAATCAAGAAGTGGTCATGAAACATCTCACATCCTCCGTGACCAAATCCACCAAATCCTGAACAAGATCCCTAGGTAAACTATCCCAATCATCCACCAGCCAGGTCCCATTCTTCTCAGAAGCTCATTTGGCTAACCCATCAGCCAACTTATTCCATTCCCGAGGGATATGAGAGAAGGTGATACAATCAAATAATTCTCCAAGACTGGTGATTTGCTTAGCCACCGCCGCAAGCTACCAACTAACATCATCAAACTGCCTTCTATTTATCAAGTCTATCACCACTTGAGAATCCAACTCACAGATAATCTTATTCCAGCCAAGGGCATATGCCTTCTTCAAAGCCAAAAGAATAACCAAGGCCTCCATAAGATTATTAGAGTGCAACCCCCTATATTCTAAGAAGAAAAACACAACCACCCCAGAACTGTCTCTGCCCACCCCACCAATACCAGCGTGCCTAGGGTTACCCCTTGCAGACCCATCAATATTGATTTTCAAGACTCTAGTGGGAGGGGGCAGCCAACGCCCTTCCCTAGAAACCTTCCTTCTAGAACACCTGCTCTGCCCAATCTTGGGCCTTTTGGGACCCCCAACAAGAATCCCCAGATTACGAATCACTCTAGTATCACCAAGATCCACTGGGGCCGACAGATCACATTTAGCATACAAGGTATCCTACAAAGCCCCAAGAATGTGAGACCAAACTTGACCCACCAGCAACTTCTTATCTAGAAAGACACTGCGGTTGTGCTCCAACCAGATGTGCCATATAATCAGATTAGGGCCAATTGGCCAAGCTATGTGTAGAAATGAAGTCCTCACTGGAATGGGGCTAAAGTTTTGCCAAAACTCCTCCAGAGAAGAAGGGTACCTGCACTATAAACTCCAGGCCCCCCACCAAAATACCAAATAGTCCTAGTAAAGGAGCACTAGAAGAAAAGATGTGAAACAGTCTCAACATCTTTTAGACATAAGAAACATAATGAAGGACCTTGGAAGCCACACTTATAGAGGTTATCCCAAGTCAAACACCTGCCATAAACCACCAACCAAGAGAATAAATTGCATTTTGGCTAAGAGAATTTATTCTAAATATTTTTCCACCAAGGAACCTCAGCACTACCCCAGGCCTATCTGTCCAAAGAACGATACCCTGAAGCAATAGTGAACTTCCCTTTTAGATCCGGACCCCAAGCCAACACATCCTGCTCTGGAAGAGAACAACAAACTCTATCAGCCAAAATGGAGGACAACTCCCTCCTATCCTCCAAAGATCCACCCATGGCCCATTCCTGCATATCCTTCCACTGGTAAATAATAGTCTACCCCAAAGCCTGAGGGGCTTTGAAATTCATCACTCTACTCTAACCAGCCTAGACAAAAATCCTGCATAAGTCCCCCAAGTGAGGGTGCGAGGCGAGGATAGGCGGGAAGCCATCCTAGGAGTCATGCCAAAAAAAGAGCATCAGAGCCTCTATTACAGATCCAAAATAGGCCTTGTTTAACCAATGCAACCCACCTCTTGAGAGTATCCCAAATCATAGAACCTCTTCCCCAAAAGACTAAAACGAGACACCTCAGCACCCTCCACCTCCCCAAGATATTTGAAGGTAAGGATCCTGGCCCAAGACTAATGCTGATATGAACACCATCTCTAATATAGCTTAGCAGCCAAAGCCTATCCATTCCAATCTATCCTATGCAAACCCACACCACCATCCTACTTTGGCTGGCAGAAAACTTCCCACTTAATTAAGCTCCACTTCTTCGAAAGGAGATTACCTGACCAAAGAAATTGTCGACAAAGGCCCTCAAAATCTTTGATGAAACTTGAGAGAATAGTCAACACAAAGCACCTATATAAAGGAAGGGCTTGTACCACTGACTGGATTGATATAATACTTATTATTTGCTTTCCCTTCTCAATTTCCTTACAACACCCTTTCTTCTAGACATTCGCATTGAAAATTTGTGAAAATTTGTATATTTTTGCTATTTTTGCACTAGGGTTTGATCTACAATGGCACTATAGGCATGTTGTAACAGATTTTTTATCATTAGGTGGTTGTTATTACTATTATAAGTTGGTTTCCATCATCATTTTCCTTACAACACCCATTGCCCTACTCTTTTTCTTTGAGATTTGGTGAAAAATCACATATTTTGGCCTATTTTCACTAGGTTTTGACTTATCGACTCTCTAGAGTTGCTTCAAAAGCGTGTTATGAAAGGTATTTTGCATTAGTGGACTTTCATTAGGCATATAATTTTTTGTCCCTCTTGAAAATCTTCACAACACCTTTTCTTTCACTAGTTTACATTGAGAAAAGTCAAAAAATCAAGCATTTTAGAGCATATTTGACATCACTTTTGCATTTGCTTTTTCTGTAAGTTTTGGGAGATCGTGAAAATCTGATTTGATACTCCTTTGCAACCTTACAAGACATTTCATTATGGTATCTCAATACTCTTTGGAATCTTTACATGCATATGTCACAAGCTTTGAGAAGTTTTACAAATTCATTAATATGAATCCTGATGTTCTCACTTATATACAAGCTATGTATCACAAGGATATATTTAAATGCTCTTGATTCGAAATCCTTGATTATATATCTTATTTTGACAACTTCATATCTTTAATATAGACATACCCTTTGGTAGTAGAAGATTTATCAAAACACATTGAGAATGATGAGTGTGAAACTCCTTCGACCACTTTGAAATTCATAGTTAAAACATGTGATGATGACTGTTGGGTGAATATTTTGTCTTCAACTAACTGAAGGCAAAATGGTTATATCAACCACAGTGTAATGAGATAAATCTCTCCTCTTAGCAAGGGGAGGTTCCCTATCACTATTACAAACTTATTTACACTAAAAACTAATTTCAGGGTGAAACCATGTCATCCATTTCTCTTTTTTCAGAAATGATGTTTACAATGTAAAATAGCACTTTCACAATACAAATTGAAATAACCAAGAAACTCGTGAGAGCACAAAGTCTATCATTGTTCCCTTTACTAATTCACAATTTAGGACCAAGTAAGATAAGGTGCAGCTCAAAGTCTTCACCGAATACTACGAAAAAATATACGATCACAAAAGATAATAGTAGTTCAAAGCCTTTCCAATATATTTTACTTCAAAACATAAAATCACAAGCTAAAGATAATTTTTGTAGCACAAAGTCTCCAAAATCAGCTTTAGAACATCTCCCAGATTATCCACACTCACACTACAATTTGATCAAGTAGATAAGATAGCATAAGGAAAAGGACATAAGAACAATTTCTAATACACCACAAGTTATTCCAATGCAAAGATTGAAAGATCGTTTGCTTTTCTATTCACTTGATAAAATATGATTTACAATTTGAACACAAAGTCTCAAAATGCTCTTCAATTTGGCAGAGTTTCACTTCAATAACTAAAAGATCATAAATACAATAGAGGCCCTCTTTATTTATATGGAGAAGCCTAGAGCAAAAATAGGAAAATCCTAACTACTTTGACTTATTCAAACAAAAGAGTCCTATTTGACTTATGACTTCTTTTGTCTCATATGTAATTACATTTTGGAAAATTACACATGAATATGTCCAAAACAAAATACAAATTGCTTATACAAAACTGAAAATAAACTAAGGCATGAAGAAAGATTTTCAGCTACCACCATCATTCTTCTTCAAGAAATTATGATACATGGCCTTTACTGTTCCCATCTCATAAATGTCTGGTCCAACTGTATTGTCTGAAACAACATGAGATTTGACAGTTGTATCTTTCACCACCTTTATCACCTTTTCATGCTTCCCAACATTGTCTTTCAAATTAGCAAGGGTTGATTGATAATCTTGGAGTTTATCCATAGAAGTAATTGAAAATGCTTCATTTTTAAAGTTCTTCTAGATCATCTTTTCAAAGGCATTGACCATCTCTTCTACAGGAAGAAACTTGTGATTTTCAGACATTGCTTGCATAAACTACAAAAGTTCATGATCTCGCAGTTAGGGGAAAATTTGGCAAATTAGGGTTACTATGAACTAATGATCAAGAACATGGGATCATGCTTGAAAGGGCTAGAGAGTGTGCAAGTCGAGTAAATGGAGAAAGCGGGCCAAAGGCATCATTTGCAGGAATTTCCCAGTGTTAGGAAATTTTTAGAGGAAGACATACACGGGCGGTCATTTTAACCACTCCTACATGTGGTGTATTGCATTTTGGTGTATGGGTGGCCAAAATAGCCACCTCTGCAGATAGGTAGGTTGGTTTGCAGAAGAGGTGAAATGGTGGTCAAAATAACCACTTTTGCATGTTGGTAAGACTATTGAATCTTTCATGTATGAGCAGTCATTTTGACCGCCCTTACATGTGAGTAGATGTGCAGATCTTTAAGTACACGAGTGGTCCAAATGACCGCTCCTGCATGAGTGTCTCATTTATTTTGTCATGCATAGTCGGGGGTTTTTACCGACCACGCATGAGAGTAGATAGCGAAAGTTGAAAGTGTTTGAGCGGTCATTTTGACCGTCATTAGATATGGTATAAACTCATGACTTTGTATGTAGGGGCGGTGATTTTTGTCACCCTTACACTTTGGATAGCACAAGAAAACAAAGACAATGAAAGTGAAGATAACATGTATGGGCGGTGATTTTCACCGCCCTTACATATTGTAAGGAATAAACATGCATAAGCAGTTAGAATTACCGCCTTTACTTGCTAAGTGAAAATGAACATGTCTAAGCAGCGAAAATCATTGTTTTAGCATGTAAGAACACAAATCATATGCATTGTTGGGGGTTTTGGCTGACTTTGCATGTGACTTAGTAAAAACTTTCTAACACCCAAAAAGATTAAAAAAATGATATTTTGACAAGATTAAAACTAGTCAAATTTCACAAATTTCAAGAAACTAACCTAAGGAAGTGTTCCAACAGATTCTTAGGTGTCAAAGGACTACGCATGAAGGGAAGAATATTTGCCTTGATTTGCGTACTTAGAGTTGTAGGCTACGAAATATACAAGTTACATAGGGGTCATCCTACAAAATGAGTGCAACTGATTTTGAGGACAACAATGACATAAAAAATGATGATTCCTCCTATGAGGATATACTAGCACAAGAGGATGAAATTATTGATACATTCCTAAACATTACCCTACCCTCTTTGGAAAATGAAACATCAGTGGATGAGAAAAGGTCTCTTACATTAAATCCTTTAGGGATTGATGTTAGGTATAATCAAGACGAAAATAATGTTAATTCAATTTTCACTAATAGACTTTGTAACAATGTTCCTAAGATGGTTGTGCGGGGGGCACCTAGTGCACCTTCTTCCTTGAAACCGGTGGTTACAGTTCAAGGTGATCAAAATATGTTGCCACAACCATGCCACAATGTGATTGCTCACACATATAACACTAGTAATAACAAGCAAAGTAAACAAGCATCGCATGTGCCTGTCTCTCTTCCATGTTCTCAACCTATGCTCTCTCCACCACCTTGTCTTACTCATAAAAGTGGTCAAGAATATGATCTTGTCGAGTAGCTTCATGCTACTCTAGCTAAGATTTGTCTTTGGGATTTAATACAAACATTGCCTACATACCATGGAATGCTCCAAGAAGATTTACAAAAGGTGATTGTTCCTCCTACTGCTAAACCAACTAATGTAGCAGTTGTGTTAGACAGTATAAATACAACAAAACTATATATTCTATTTCAACAACATCAATTACCATCAATTGAAGTCCAAAACCAATATGATCCACTTATAATATACGTCACAATAGATAGAAAGTTGATAAAGTGAGTTATGATTGACAATGGCATAGCTCTTAATGTTTGTAGCTTAGACTTACTACACAAAATCAAGATTGACACATCTTTAATTAAACCAGACCGGACTAGCATTTGTGGCTTTGATAATGCTGGAAGACAACCAATGGGTACCATAACTTTACCCATAAAGGTTGGACTTGTGACATTAGATACTCTTTTTCATGTTATGCCGAGTTCTCTCTCTCATATAATATGATTCTCGATAGACCGTGAATTCATGCCACGGGAGCAGTTCCATCTACCCTTCACCAATCAATAAAGTTTATTTATCAAAATAAGGTCCACACTGTCAAAACTGATCCTAACCTGAATAATTGTTTATGTATTGAAAATCAACACCAAGTTAACAATCATTCAAGATTAAACAACTTACCAGTTCATTCAACAATGCCTCTTGCAAAATATAATATTGTACAAAACCCTCAACTATAGAATGCACTTTTTGGTGACGATTGGGGTTCATTAGATTTTAATCCTTGCAGTGTAGGGGAATATAAACTTAACAACCCTAGCACCTCAAAAGTCACATCGATCTCATCTAAACAACCTATGGAAGCACATAAGAAACTTAAAGTCTCCTTGGTTGAAAACAAAGACAACACTCCTACTTATACTACAGATTATGATACCTATGAGGTTTCACCATCTTCTATGGAATTGACATCTCTCTATGGTCAAGGATTTAAAATCTTTTATAATAACTGTGATTATGTAGGTAATGGATGCGGTGTAAATCAACAAGGGATTCGAGTACCTATCGAATCCACTACAACACATTACTCAAGTGGCATTGGATATAATTGGATATAATCCTTTTAAAGAAAAGAAAGCATCTCATCATCCTAAGCTTAATGTTAATGTAATATCAACAAGACCAAGACAACATGAGAGATATCTTAGATACGTATGCTCTTAACATTGGGCTGAGTTGGGTAAGTATCTCTAACCCTTTATCTCTCGTGATGTGCTTCCCCCGTGATGTGTTATGTGTTGTAAGGCCTCCTAGGATGACCCTTGATTCTCTTGTAAGGTCAAGGATACTAGGAGACCACCTCTGTTGTGACCTTTTTATATTTGTATCATCATTCTTTAATATTTCTTCTCCTATGATTTCATTATTGTGTATTGTGCCTTACGAACATAGCATTGCAGTTGGTGACTTGGGGGCAGCCTCCTACGTGACTATCCCTAAGGCACTTGTTCTCCTCTCTGATTTATTGTTTACGTTCCTCTAGTGTTTTCACCTAGCTGGTGAATGATGAAAAACATACTATACTAATGCGGACCTAGTGTCCCTTTAGCGAGTAATCAAAAAATGGACCTCTAAGTCCCTACATGATGATGGGATTGTAACATATTATCCGACACTTGGCTAGTGGAATCACTCTGTGTAATTTCTCTAACTTGATGTTGATCTCAATGTTATCTTATATTGCTAACAACACTTTAACAATACTGTTGCTCTATGCACTTTGTTTATCATGGATATCGCCTTGCTTGGCTCTTTCATGTAGTTGATCATATGCATTGTTGTTTATCATGATTATGTGGACACTAACACTTTTCTTGCAGGGATGTGTTTGTGTGCATGTCACCTCTGGGGGGTATGGTCTTTGTGAGAGCTTATGTTCCCTTGTGTGTTTTCTTCCTACCTTAACATGCTTGATATCGGTATGTGATATCAACCACCTTAAGGTGGGGGCATATATAAGGTAAGCTATCTACTTTAGATGATAGTAAAGCATGTTTGAATAATCTAAAAATTAATCACAGTCATTTAAGCTTTTTGTGAAGGCGGGATATCGAGCATATCCTTTTATCTTAAGCCCTCATTGCGAGGCGGGGATGGTGTATTTCTCGAAGAGATTACACTATCCTGTCATTTTCAAAAGTCCTGATCGCGAGGCAGGGAACGGTTCTATGACTAACTCAACCCTTAAGTAGGTTTTTAGCGATTGTTGTGGCGAAGTGCAATCATCTATGTGTGCCTATAATGTGCCTGAGATGGTGGGGGCTTATCAATAAGTTCCTTCCATCACCCTATTTGTTGTGTTTTCTCTGTGTCTTCCATGTGGTTTCCCCCTTGTGTGGCTAAACCCCACTTAGGTTTTGTATGGTGTGCTTTCTCCTCTCGTGTATGTGTAGTGATGTGCTTCACTTACACTTGAGGTTTTGTATGGTATGTTTTCCCTTTGAGGTTGTGTGTTGCATTATTACTTTCTTCGTACTTGCATTTGCATTCATATATGGGAAAAATGAAAAAGAAAAGAAATAATCACTGCATTCACTGTATTCACTCTATTTTACGTGTCTTCAATACTGTCTTCTCTGTGATTTACATGTCTGTGGTGTGTCTTCACCGTGCCTAGCATGTTTGCTATGTTTGTTGACCATACTTTAATGCATGTATTGGCCTTGCGTTTATACATACATTAAAGTGGGGCTAAATGTTATGTCAGAAAATGCACCCTTGGGGGCTTATCCCTCTTAAGGTTTAGCTCCCAGTTCTTTAGAATGCATTTAGAGCATCTTGCATGTTAATTTGGACTCCTGATGAGAAAACCCTTGGGTGTTGTGACAAATAGGACCTAGGGGAGGCTATTTTAATGATCCAAGAACAAAAATGAGGGGGTGGACTTGGGCGCTAGCACCCTAGTCCAGCCCTATTTTAGGTCTGCCCTAAATTCAAATGTCAGGTTTGTGACCGTTATTTGGGTCCCAGGCTGACATCATAAGTTTTAATTATAAAATTCTTGGCAGGAATCTTTGTAGTTGCATATATAAGTATGTTTAGGTTAACATCTGCAAACTAGATGGACATTGTGATTCATGAGCTTATGTTAAAGTGATCAAGGCATTCATTGTGTTGCAGAGCATAGCATTGTTATTGTGTTTATTTTTGTAGGTTGGATTTCATCTTCTCCTCATGGCATTGAAGAACATCTTCCTTCCATGAGAGCTTCATCGTCAAGGTGATATCTATTGTGTTTTATCATCATTATCATTTGGATTTTTGCCTCTATCCCACAAGGACACGCACTCTCTCTGACAACGGTGTTCAGAAGACTTGAATGTCTCTCCAGGGCTTAACTGAGGCAAGCCTCTAAACACCACAACCCCCTCCCACACTCCTTATGATTGCAGGTTACATGTATTGGATCTGGAGAAGTGGAGTTGCAGGGAGCAGGAGGACACTGTGGAGATTTTAGATCCTAAAGGAGGAGCCTTCTTGGACTAGGGCACCACCAACATTATCCTCCACATCTGCATTGTTGAAAACTGAAGATACAATAGAAATCAGTGTCGGAAGGAGATTGGGATTCTACAAAAAAACCTGTACCTTGGACTTGGGCGCCATCACCATTGTCCCTGACATTTCCATTCTTCGGACTGTGAAAAATAGTGAGTTAAGGTTCTCAACCCTTTGTCTAATTCCTGTAGCATTTGTCGTAATTTGCATATTTACTTACCGTTTTTCTTAAATTAGAGTTTCAAGAGCATTCAAGCATTAATTAGAGACATTGTGTGATAACTTCTGAATTTTCCAGCAGAAAACCAAGTGGCAACTCAATCTGATAGATGACTCTCCTCTCTATAGGAGAAGCACTCAGTTGAAAAGCCCTTGGAATGTTTGTAGTGAAAGGGGGATTCTACATAAACCCTTGAAATTGGAAAACCCTCTTTTTACTATTAAACAATTGGTGTTCACTAGACTTAGATCATAGATGGTAAACAAGATAGACCTAGGGTAAAGGAAATAGGGGAAAAATATAGGTCCCAAAATAGAAGATGGTCCTAAAGACTATTGGACTATTGGATTTACTCAGCTAGTGCGTGTGTGTGCTTTATACCTTTATCTCTTATTTCCTCTAATAGAATGTCACCCTTGAAGCTTTGAGATTAGATTTTTCTCCACCCAAGGGCACGGACATTCAACAATCTTCTCTCTATTGATCTTTTTTTGTAACTCTTTTTTTTCTGTATTTTGGCAATGTCTCACTTGATTTTCTCATTTTTTTTATTTTTTTGACTTTTATGGAAATAAATGCTTTTGAAATTTTTGAGTATTTCAAATATGCAACAACTTTGGTCTCTACACTAGTACAAAAACAACAATATGTGATTAAAAAAACTACTGAAAACTTCTTATAAATGACTAAACTTGGTCACATGACCATTAGTAGTTTATTGCCAGTCATTTATAACGTGACCAAATTTATGACTAAACCAATATTAGTCATTTATTTGGTCATTTTGATTGATCGATTTGGTAGTATATTTAGTCATTGATTTAGTCATATTATTCACTGAGCTTGGTCACGTGACCATTAGTAGTTTATTGACAGTCATTTATTTGGTTGTTTTGATTGATCAATTTGGTAGTATATTTTTAGTCATATTTATTCATTGATTTCTATCAATTGGTAGTATATTTATTCAGTAGTATATTTCGTCATATATTTTTAGTCATATTTATTCACTAATTTATGTCAGTTGGTAGTATATTTAGTCAATTGGTAGTTTATTTAATTGTTTTTGAGGTTTAAACATCGAACATAGAAAAGCATGATCAATCATTCATTTGCACATAAAGAAACAACTATTAAGAAGGCAAAATACTAAAATTTTATTAAGAAAAGGTGTTCTTACAGTAGATACAAGACTTAAATATGTCTTTTCTTTCAAAAATGTGTTACAAAGTGTGTTTCTCAGTGCTGTGACTGAGAAAATTGAGTTACAATGCTCTATTGTTTGCTTATACAACTCTAAAACATGAAAGAACTACTTGAAAAATGAAGCCTAAATATTTCATCATGGGCTTTTACATCTCAAAATCTGAATAAATGTATCAAAACTCACTCAATATTGCTAATTACTGCATTACTTCTTTTTTGCTACATCCCATGCCTTGGTCTGCACAAACAAAACCCAACAATGCAATAATTAAATTGCCCCTTTGTAACAGAAAGCAAATAAGTAACTTACTTTAACATGTTCTTTGAAAGAATATTTACCTTCTTGACTCCATGGATCTTCTTAGATCTATTTAGACAGAGTAAGTCAAATTCATAAATAGTCAGGTTTAGACAAACATTCATTCAACCCCCATTCCTAGTAATCAATTTGTGAACAATGAATTTTCATTGATTATAGGTTTAGGAAGATAGCAGATACGATTTCATAATAATGTCACAATCCCAGCTCCAAACATGTGAAAGTTAAGATGAAACTTGAAGAGAAAATTCAAATCTGAAACATACTTTATCAGCAAATCAAAGCATAATGGAAGGGGGATGTTTGACAGATATTATAGTTGGAAATGCTCTGGTAGAAATGTATGCAAATTTAGGGATAATAGTCAAGGCATGGGAACTGTTTGACACAATGCCTCAAAGAGATGTCATCCCATGGACATCTCTTTAAACTTTATCAATTATCATGTCATCTTTTGTAGACAGCAATGTAAGGTGTGCTTCAGCTTCTTTCTGAAGATCAAAATTAGTTTGATTTAGAAGTATATTGAAAGGATGCAAAGTAAGCTTAAGAATATAGAGAATGTATTCAAGACTATAATAGTGGGTAGAGATAAAAAGAACAAGAAGATTTGGATGATAGAATTGATCAAGAATTGGGTACCTTGGGAAGCACCATCCTTCCAAGGGAGCTCACGTCGCTCATTTTCAATTCTTTTTGCAAAAGGAGTGTTAACCTCTTGTTGGAGTTATCAATCTACTTCAAGGAAATATGGCATAGGGAAAGAGGTAAGTTATCATAATCAAACAAAAGATGTTTCAATATTGGAAGACTGTAAAAAGTAGAAGAGAAAAGCATACCTTCATGGGGTTTGTGGAATGCTGAATTTTCTGGCGACATAGAACACTGGTGTGATTTCTTTTGGGTTCTCTTTTAGAGGTTGAATCACATGCCATTTTTTACTATAGCTTCATCCTAGAAATGTGCTTCATTTTGGAAATACCATGCTTGTGATAGCGAGCTACCTTGGTGCTTAGATCAGATTTCAAGTTACTTGTCTCTGCTACCTCTACATTCATT
Organism: Cunninghamia lanceolata; assembly: GCA_027924645.1. Lineage (NCBI taxonomy): Eukaryota > Viridiplantae > Streptophyta > Pinopsida > Cupressales > Cupressaceae > Cunninghamia > Cunninghamia lanceolata. Next base: position 7,265,227 of record BSBN01000828.1, read on the forward strand.
ACACAACAATTTCAACTATCAAAGACAACAACACAAGATACTATCTTCCATTTTACCTACGCCTATCTATTATACTCTACCAAAGATATGCAGAGAGGAATATTTAATAGCCCTCTGTAAAAACAAAAAATGAAATTGAATTTAAATTTAGGGAAATGGAAAAGTAACTTGGATGGTAGCACAAATCTTTGGTCAAACCTAGAACTATTTTTTTAGGTCAACTTTGATATATTTGATAAGTTTTTTATTTACCCTGTATGATTAATGATTAAAGCATTGTTTCACTCCCATGTACGTACTATGGAAGCTTTAAAAGTGTTCTAAGCCAGATGGGTTTCTTGTAAATTTGCTCTACTTAAGAACTCTAATAGACTGGATGCACTAACAGATGAGTAGAATTAGCTTATACAAGGAAGGAATAAAAAAATGAAACTCCAAAAGAGGAAAAGCAAAAGTTTAAAGTTTAAAGCCAAATTCCACAACCTTTGCCAGCATCCTCCCAACCTATGCCAAAATGGGAGCTTTGGAATAGGGTATGGACATCCATCAAAACACAAAGGATAGAGGAATTTTGTCAGATGTTGTAGTTGCAACTGTCCTATTAGACATGTATGCAAAATGTGGAAGCATAGACAAGGCACGTGAATTGTTTGATAGAATGCCTCAAAGAAATGTGGTCTCATGGATTGTAATGATTGTGGGATATGCACAAATGGATTTGTTGAAAAGGCTTTAGAAATTTTAAATCAAATACAATTAGTTGTTGTAAAGCTAAATTCCACAACCTTTGCCAGCATCCTCCCTGCCTGTGTTAAAATGGGATCTTTGGAACAGGGTATGGACATCCATCAAGACATAAAGGATAGAGGAATTTTGTCAGATGTTGTAGTTGCAACTATCCTGTTAGACATGTATGCAAAATTTGGAAGCATAGACAAGGCACATGAATTGTTTGATAGAATGCCTCAAAGAAATATGGTCTCATGGATTGCAATGATTACAAGATATGCACAAAATGGATTTGTTGAAAAGGCTTTAGAAATTTTAAAGCAAATGCAATTAACTAGTGTAAAGCCAAATTCCACAACCTTTGCCAGCATCCTCCCTACTTGTGTCAAAATGGGAGCTTTGGAATAGGGTATGGACATCCATCAAAACATAAAGGATAGAGGAATTTTGTCAAATGCAGTAGTTGCAACTGCCTTGTTAGACATGTATGCAAAATGTGGAAGCATAGACAAGGCACATGAACTATTTGACAGAATTCCTCAAAGAAATGTGGTCTCATGGACTGCAATTATTGCAGGATATGCACAAAATGGATTTGTTGAAAAGGCTTTAGAAAATTTAAAGAAAATGCAATTGGCTGGTGTAAAGCCAAATTCCACAACCTTTGCTAGCATCCTCCCTACTTGTGTCAAAATTGGAGCTTTGGAATAGGGTATGGACATCCATCAAAACATAAAGGATAGAGGAATTTTGTTAAATGTTGTAGTTGCAACTACCCTGTTAGACATGTATGCAACATGTGGAAGCATAGACAAGGCATGTGAATTGTTTGACAGAATGCCTCAAAGAAATGTGGTCTCATGGACTGCAATGATTGCACGATATGCACAAAATGGATTTGTTGAAAAGGCTTTAGAAATTTTAAAGAAAATGCAATTAGCTAGTGTAAAGCCAAATTCCACAACCTTTGCCAGCATCCTCCCTACCTGTGTTAAAATGGGAGCTTTGGAATAGGGTATGGACATCCATCAAAACATAAAGGATAGAGGAATTTTGTCAAATGTTGTAGTTTCAACTGCCCTGTTAGACATGTATACAAACTGTGGAAGCATAGACAAGGCACGTGAACTTCTTGACAGAATGCCTCAAAGAAATGTGGTATCACGGACTACAATGATTGCAGGATATACACAAAATGGATTTGTTGAAAAGGTTTTAGAAATTTTAAAGCAAATGCAATTGGCTAGTGTAAAGCCAAATTCCACAACCTTTGCTAGCATCCTCCCTACCTATGTCAAAATGGGAGCTTTGGAATAGGGTATGGACATCCATCAAAACATAAAGGATAGAGGAATTTTGTCAGATGTTGTAGTTGCAATTGCCCTATTAGACATGTATGCAAAATGTGGAAGCATAGACAAGGCACATGAACTGTTTGACAGAATGCCTCAAAGAAATGTGGTCTCACATGGACTGTAATGATTGTAGGATATGCACAAAATGGATTTGTTGAAAAGGCTTTAGAAATTTTAAACCAAGTGCAATTAGCTAGTGTAAAGCCAAATTCCACAACCTTTGCCAGCATCCTCCCTGCCTGTGCCAAAATGGGATCTTTGGAATAGGGTATGGACATCCATCAAAACATAAAGGATAGAGGAATTTTGTCAGATGTTGTAGTTGCAACTGCCCTATTAGACATGTATGCAAAATGTGGAAGCATAGACAATACACGTGAATTGTTTGACAGAATGCCTCAAAGAAATGTGGTCTCATGGATTGCAATGATTGCAAGATATGTACAAAATGAATTTGTTGAAAAGGCTTTAGAAATTTTAAAGCAAATGCAATTGGCTGGTGTAAAGCCAAATTCCACAACCTTTGCCAGCATCCTCCCTATCTGTGTCAAAATGGGAGCTTTGAAATAGGGTATGGACATCCATCAAAACATAAGGGAAGGGGGATTTTTTATAGATATTATAGTTGGAAATGCTCTAGTAGACATGAATGCAAAATGTGGAAGCATAGACAAGGCACAAGAATTGTTTGACATAATGCCTCAAAGAAATGTTATCTCATGGAAAGGAATGATTGCAGGATATGCATAAAATGGATTTGTTGAAAAGGATTTAGAAATTTTAAAGAAAATACAATTGTCTGGTGTAAAGAAAAATTCCACAACCTTTGCCAACATCCTTCCTACCTGCACCAAAATGGGAGCATTGGAACAAGGTATGGACATCCATCAAAAAGTAATGGATAGAAGAATTTTGTCAAATGTTGTAGTTTCAACTACCCTGGTAGACATGTATGCAAAATGTGGAAGCATTGACAAGGCATGTGAACTATTTGGTAGAATGCCTCAAAGATATGTCATCTCATGGAATGCAATGATTGCAGGATATGCACAAAATGGATTTTTTGAAAAGGCTTAAGAAACTTTCAAGCAAATGCAATTAGCAGGTGTAAATTCAAATTCAACAACCTTTGACAACATCCTCCCTGCTTGTGTCAAAATGGGACCTTTGGAACAGGGTATGGACATCCATCATAACATAATGGAAGGGGGATTTTTGTCAAATATTATAGTTGGAAATGCTTTGGTAGACATGTATGCAAAATGTGGAAGTATAGATAAGGCATGTGAAATGTTTGATGGAATAGCTCAAAGAGATGTCATCTCTTGGAATGCAATGATTGTAGGATATGCACAAAATGGATTTTGCATGGATGCCCTCAAAATATTTGAATTAATGAAGCACTTTGGAACATATCCTAACATTGTAAACTTTTCTTGTGTTCTATGTGCATGCAGCCATGCAGGTTTAGTGGATGAGGGTTGTACATACTTCAATCAGATTAGTAACCCTTATTGCATTACACCTACAATTGACCCTTATGTGTGCATGGTTGACCTTCTTGCATGTACTAGCTATCTTAAGGACACTCTAAGACACCTCAACTACAAAGAAGGTCAATCTAACTTTATGTGAAAATATTTGGAAAGCTAGAACTTACTACATGTAAGACTTGATTTTGAAACAAATCTAGTTAAAAAAACACCTCAACTATAGTGTAATAATCAAATCTAATAATATCTGAAAGTATTAATTTGTAGCATACATATAGACTAGACAATCACAAATATAAGTTATAACAAAATGTAAAAAAAAATTAGATAACTTCAAAACTTATGTACATAATCACTTTTTTCCATCTATGCCATAAAGAGGCAATTTTGATTAAATACAAGGTCAATCATTCATTTTACTTTAGAGGGAAGAATGAATGGAATCTCTCACATGTTCATTCTGACGCTGAGATTCTTGATAAAGGGACCTCGCAGTATATCCCTGAAGGTCCATAGCATTACTTATTGCAACAATAAGAGTATGGCATACTTCATCTGTCACATAACTCCCAGCCTAAAAACATGAAAATTAAAGAATGTAAAATAAATTACTTAGAACCCATCTCATGCATTTCAACAAGATCAAATACTAAATTTAAATGGACATAAGTATCAGCATCTCATTAAATGGAGAAGAATATATACTCAGCAATGGATGAGCTTTCTACTGTCATGGGTTAGAAACTACTATGCCAAGATCAAAAATATTTTCTCATCAAATATTGGGGATGTGAAAGAACCAATTTATCACTGCATATTTCATCTAATACTAATAGCAAACTTTAAAACCTTGAATGCATTATCTTAAAAAATATGCTTGAAGCTATGCTTATGATCAAATCCTCTGTTAGTATCTTACCATGATCTAGAACCTGGTACATGACTAACTATGTCTAGGGAAACATGACTATGTCGTATATTGGTTTGTAGACAGGTTTGGTGTATGTAGAAGAGAAAAGGCTAGTTTTACAATTATGTATTTTACATTTGAAAAGCCTTTTTGATGCAGGAGAATCTAAGTTTGATCAATGTGTGCCATCCTATGGGTTCACCGAACATCATGTGATAGATAGTGTTGGCTTCATCATGGTTCCTGGAACTTATGGTCAAAACTGCAGAGCCTAACTCCCATTACATAGCACCAGCAAACACTAATAGTGACAGCACAACGTTTGACACTAATAACAGAATAAATGGTGGAAAATGACAAACTATGAATTTAAACTGACAAAGGACAAACTATAGCTCTTCTTATAATCATCCATCCTATCTTTATATGGCTACTCATAAAATAGATCTCTAGTTTTGTAGTTCATGTTTTTTCATTTCTTGAGGCATATGTCCAACCTTCTGGATTCTATACAGAACTTGCAGGTTTATGAATTAATATAATCTATCATTACAATTATAATATGTTGCTTTACATGTTTCTTGTTAGCGCATTCATTTGTAGCCTATTTCAAGGCACTCTAATTATTGTTTAGAAAAAGAAATACTAATTCCCGAACCATTAGATCTTGACTAGAAGAAAAATAATAATGTTCAATAAACTCCTAAACCAAAAGATAGCCATACATATTTAAAACTCATCTATTCCAGATTAGAATGAAACTTCAAAAATAAAAATTTGGGGAAAAGATTTAATTTCAAGAGAATGAATTATTTAGAAGTTGTCACAATATTACCTAGAAACAATTTTAATCATTTCCATAACAAACCAAAACAAATCTGGAGTCCATTTGCACATAAAGCTTAAGGGAAAAAAAGAAAGCCCAAAACATACTTGATAACCATATATCCCCCACCTGCAATTCAAAAAAATAGGCCTCATTTCAAAGACATGATTAAAATAAACTAGAAATCCATTTTACTCAATGCGTAGGTAGGGATATGTAGACCTCGTATTATCGTGGACCCTAAAACTTATTTAAGGTAACTTAAATTTCAATAGAGTTATCATACATTTTTCTTAGGGTTTCTAAATTTGTGTTTCGAATGAGAGTTGTGGGCATCTTACATGACCTACAGAATGGCTATGGCTATTAAAGATCTGGTGGTACTAATCTCCCAGAGGTTTTCCACAATTGCATTCTTTGTTACATAGTTGCTTGTTTCATTCAGAAGAGAAAGATTCTTTGAAAGAAATATGAGAGAAAATATATAAACCCTAAGCCCTAAACCATAATGCAAATCTATTATGCAAAAAGATGAGATAAATTTTGTAGAAATGCGATGAAATAAGGAATGAAGAGAATAAAAATCCATGGTAGCTTGTCTGTTTTGGTTTGCTAATTAAAACAAGTTACATCGCTCAACTCTGCAAAATCACGTTGCTCACAGACTCCCTTCAAGATAATCAATAACATCCCCAAACATGGTAACTCACCCACATTCCCACAAATAAACCCTAAGAATAGTGCGGTGTTGCGGTCTGCCATTCCTAGCAATAGAGATTTGCTGACTGACCCTAGCTGAGCTTGGAGAAAACGAATCATGAATTGAGCAACCAACTCTCACAACTCTCCTTTCATCATCTGATTATGATATCTCATGAGTAGAAGCTTGAAAAGTAGTATTGAATGGTGGACTAGCATCGATAACTGCACCGACAACAAAGGGTTTAGACAAGCCCTCTTCATATTCATCGTATTTTAGTGAAATGGATTTCACTTTTGGCGCCCATATTTTTTTTTAATTACCCACTTTTATTTATTTATTTATTTGTGTGACTAATTATTTAGTCATTTATAGCTGTGATTTTACCTGACGATTTAATTAGTCATTTATAGCTATGTTGCAAAAATTACTAGAATTTAGTCATTTTTAGTTGTCGTGACTAAAAGTTTTAGTCATGTAGTCATTTATTTGCCCAATTCTACTAGTGCTATATTCTCACTTTTCTCATCACTCTTAGTTTTTTATCACTCATTTTTTTATTCACTCGTATTTTAGATTGTTTCCTTCAAAGTTATGATCCTCTTGGAGTTTTTGTCCAAGAAATATAAGGGGCTGAGCACCACCAAAAATTTTCACAGTCCAATTAGACTTCCTTTCTACTAGGGAAGAATGGGGAAGGTCTTCTTGCAAGCTTCCTTTAAACACTGTAGGTTTTAAAACTGACTTTGCTTAGACTTAACAACATGAATTGTTAAGACCGAGATTAGTATAGGGCTAACGACTAGGATTTGATAGGAATCACTAGGAATGTAAAAGACTAATAGTTATAAGTGGTAAACATGAATTGTCATGGGATCTCAAAGGCCCAAAGGGTCAACCTATACCTAAGAAACCTTAGACTCCTTACTAGGACAGAAATCAAACAAGAACATGACACTCACAAAATACATAATGGAATAGAATGAAGAATACAAAATTTTGATCTTTCATGATTTTATGCTTTTTATGGATTTTTGAATTATCTAATTTTTTAATATTTTATAGGCTTTTATAATGTTTTGAGATGCTAAACTCTTCTCTTTCCATAATGCACAAGAGGTAGCATCATTTTTGACGTCTTCCTTAACTGCATCTGGACCTATCCAATTTGGTTTGAACTTGGCTTGAAAGTCTTTGCAAGGACACTTGAAGACTTGGTGTAAAATTGTCTTTGCATTTAGTGAGGAGTTTTGTGTACTCAAATGTTTCATTGTTTGATGATTTTCTCCCTAGCTTTATCATTTTCTATCCTTGTTGAGTCCCCAGGTTTGTTTTGAAATTTTGAGGGGCAATTGGAGTTGATGTTGACTCTCCTAGTTTTTGTGTGGGTTTTGGTTCTTCTTCTTTAGTCATAATTTCAATCATATGAATGTTTATGTCTAGCTCAATTGGAATGGCCACTAAGATGAATGGAGCATAAGACTTTGTTGAGTGGGGATCAAAGCAGAATTCTCCCATTGCCCCATTTCTTATACATTTTGAGGTCTTCGCTACATTTGTAATTTGTTTAGGTGTCTCCTTTTTCAAAAGTCTTTATTTTTTGGTCACTAGTGGTTTCCATGGTCTTTCCCTTCTTTTTGACTTGTTCAACTCTATAAAGGTTGAAACGATCAGGATCTCCTTTGATAACGTGGGTTTTTCCCATGTGCGAGAAGTGGATTTCTTGAAATAACATGGAGGGAACAACCCTCATCCTACGGATCCTAGGTCTTCCTAGGATCATGTTGTAAGTGGTTTCTTCATTTATGACATAAAATTCAATTGGGAGGGTTTTGGGATCAAATGTGATTTGATATTGACCTTACCTGTGGTTCAAATGTTTGGGTTATCATGAATTCTAAGGATGGAAGTTTGTTTTGTGATTTGAGTTTCATCATAACCCATTCTTTGAAGAAGGGAAAAAGAAACCATGTTGATTACAAACCCATCGTCTATCATTACATGTTTAATGGAATTTGAACTTGGACTATCAGATGGAAGGGGAGATCACCCTATTTAGTTATGTCATTATTTGAAGGTAACTTTTAAAAATCAAATGTTGAAGAAGAACACTTTTCACTTGTAGTGTTTTGAACTAGATGGCCTAGATCTAAGGCTTTGAGGAGAGTGTTCTTGTGCGCAAGGGAACTTTTGAGAAGTTCCAACATGTGAGAAAAATTTGAATTGTTGGAGGTGTCATTTGGTCAATCTAGTCCTTGGGCGACACAAATTTCTTGATCTTTATCTAATTCCACAAGGCCTAAGACATTTTGATCAAAGGAATTTTGATGAATTTTGGGACTATTTCCTTCATCTTGTGATAATGTGTCCATGAATGCTTCTTGTTGACATTTTGGGAAGATTGATATGAAGCAATGGTACCCTTGACATGACTCGATATCATGCCCCATTCTCTTGTGAAATGAACAATATTTATCATGACTATGATCTTGAGGTTTATGATGATTGTTGTACGACTGCTGGTTGATTTTCAGGGGATAGTTGTTGACATTTTGGTTCTCCATATTTGTATGATTGTCATAGTCGCAATTATTGTTGTTTCTAGATGTTGAAGTGTTTGCTGACCCATCTATGTCTTGATCATTTGTCTAGGATTTATTATTTGTATCATGGTTTTTCAACCTTCTATTGGCATCATACTCCCTTCTTCCGCTATCAATAGCAACTTGGTCAATTTTAAGGGCACTTCCAAGTGCTTCTTCATATGATTTATAAGGGAGTTTTTGAACTCCTTCTCATATGTCATTGTTGAGGGCATCTAAGAAGAAACAAATTTCCTTATGATCCATGTTTGGTGCAATAGTTGAAGAATATAGAACTTTCCTCCATTATGTGATAAAATGTGTAACTTACTCATTGTCTTCTTGTTTGATTGTTAAAAATTCTCGTATTCCTATCTTGAATAGTTTTTTTATGTCAAAGGCAACCACCAATTGATCGATGAGTTGCCTAAAAGAGTGGATCGACACTTTTGGAAGTCGATAGTACCAATCTAGAGTGATACCCTCCAAAGTCTTTGGAAAAATAGTTGCCACCACCCCATCCCAAGGAAGGAGTTCTCGCACTACCATGATATAACCCTTGATATGATAGTTGGGATCACCCCCTCCTTTAAATTTTGGAACTTTGGGGAGAGGATGTGGTAGTATGACCTGATGAATGTTGTATTCAAGAGGCTCCTTTAAATACTCGAGGTATGTTCCTAAGAGGGGGTTATGTGTAGAGGGTTTTGTTCCTCAAAACATTAACCCTTTAGGTGGAGCTTGTTGTGTTTGTTGAAAGGGTATGCTAGATTGTTGATATCTTGAAAAAGTTGGAAGACTAGGTGGCATCATGTTTGTGTTTTGAAAATTGAGTGGGATTGTTTGTGGTTGATTTTGCATTTTAGGAATCCCACCTAATTTATTGAAACTTGTCATGTTGGATGATGAGGTCAAGAGAGGCATGAATGCTTCATTATGTGTGTCGTGAGAATGGAAGTTTAAATGAGGGGTATTTTTGTGTTGCCCCCTAGTTTGATTTGATCTTGTTAATGAAATGATTTCCCTATGCCCTAGGGTTTTCCTCATTTTTGTTTTGGCAATTTTGCTCAACACTCCTAGCCTTGAGGGTCTCGATTTGTTAGACCAAACTTTTTATAAGTTCTGTGAGTGAGGCTTCCTCCATTATTTGAGTTTTGTCACCTTGTGGTGGATTGTTTTTCTTTGAGGTTTGAGTGACCTTGTTTTTTCTTTCTGATGACACTTCACTTGTTGTGGACTTTTTATCTTGATGCACTATGTGGAGTGATTTTTGTACCTATTGAGCTTCTTGTAAGTTCTTCTCTTGACAACATACTTCATTGTCTATTCAGTGGCCATTTTTCTATGGTTTGTTATGGGTTGATCATCTTGATGGATATTAGATTGAATGTTCACATGTGTTTTGATTTGGTCAAATTTGTGGGGATTTTGTTGGATCCATTTTGAATTTGTAATTTCACTTGAGGGGACATTCTCTTGAATTTTTTGCATGAAACATTGTGAAATGTGTAAAATTGTGAAAGAATCCATCCCAAAAGGATTTTTTGAAGAAATAGAAACACAAAGTGACTCTATCAAAAGTTTTTTTGTTCATGTTGGGTTCACCAAAATATGTGGTGAATCCAGTGTCAGATGTGGAAGTGGTGGTGAATGAATTTTTGAAGTTGAAATGCAAATGACTTGTCCTAAAAGGATTTGTAGTAGGTCACATCAGGTTCACAAAAATATGCAGTGAATCTGGCATCAGGTGCAACAATGATGATGAAAGTGGGATCTTGTAATGAAATGCAAAAAGCTCAACCAAAAGGTTTTGCTCTTCATGTCAGGTTCACCAAAATTTATACTCAAAAACATGACTTGGTTGAATAGGGTGGTCGAGTCAGCCTTGATAGAGCACATGAGACCCTCACCTTTCCATAGGTGAACCTCTCTCTCTCTCTAGAAGCCAGTTGAGAGGAGGTGAGACACGGGGGTGGTCCTACTCGCTTGAGAGTTGGACTTCATGAAGAGTAGTCAACCAGTCCTAGGGCCTTTCCTAGGTATTGTTTCTTATGTGGTGTTCAGTGAACATTACAGTTGAGATAATTATATGACTCAAAGGCTCACTATTTATTGTTCCCCTATTTGGGTTCTTAAGACTCCAATGTTGAGTGGGTTGTCGATTATTTTCATTTATGTTTCTTTCAAGTTGGAGTCTCTCTTCAAATCATTGTATGATGACTCATGTTTGATCTTTATGTTGAAGTAACCTTAGCCTATGTTCACGTTCTTCGATTGTCAATTGATCATGTTGAGGCCTAGGGTGTAATTCCTCAATCTCTTCAAGGATCGCCCTCACCCACTCACCTCTAAGCCCAAGGCACATTGGTGAGCCTGAACCGAGAGAGTTGGTTAGCGTTAACCATGAGTTGACTTATATTTGACTTAGGGTGACAACCTAAGGTTTCCTTTACTTTGTTTTGAGTTGGTTGGCTTGATTTGACTTGTGTTGATTTGTATTGACTTGTTTTGACCTCATGATGAAATCAAGGGATTACTTGAGTTTTCACTTTGTTTTGATTTCAGTTGACCTCATGATGAAATCAAGGGTTTTGCTCTGTGTGATGCTTGTGTTTTGTTGTTTTCTATTTTTGTATGTATGTACCCTAAATGTATGCAAGATAACATTTTTTTGGTTCTTTTTATGAATTTTGAAAGAAAAGTACTCTAATTAATCTAGAATTGAAATATGAATGCAATTCTAAAATGAGTTTACCTAATGCAATCTTAATCTATGTTTTTGGTATTTTCTTGTGTTTTGATTTCAATTACTCTAGGAAATGAAAGTGCTTGGTGTATACACCCAAAAAATGACACAACTTTGTCTAAATAAATATTCTTAATATTTATTCCTTTTAATTTCTCTATCAATAAATAAATAAATCAATTTATTTATTTGATTCACATTCCTCCACAAAATTACATAAAATCATTTATTTAATTAAATTCTCCAATTTCCTCTAAAAACATTCTAAATTAAATAATATCAAATTATTTAATTAATTCTTCTCATTCTCTATATTTAAATAAATCTAAATATTTATTTAAATTATCTATTTCCTTCAAAATTGAATTAATACCAAAAATAATTCAATAAATCCACACGCATATGTAATCAAATATTCTAATACTTAATTAGCATTTATCCTCACACGTGTGTCTTATTTATCCTCCACTTCAAATCAGTTAACTAATCAATCAATTCACTTAACTGATTAGTCTATTATGTTAACTGATCAATCCTCTCAGTTAACTCCTCAATCTATTTGGTTAACTCCCCTTGATGCATGAAAGACTAGGACACTTGTCCTCTTCCTATTCACGTACATCTCTCAAATTTCCTCAACCATTGATCTTCTTATTCATTCTATACTATTGATCTTCTTTCTCTCAAACCTATAAATACAACCCCTATTCCTCCATTTCAATCATCCAAGCTTTTATTAAAACTTACTTTGCAAGAATCACAACGCACCTTTGGCACCCTACTCCATCTCCATAGCTTGCGATCACCATTTTTATTGTATTGAAGATCCTCTTCATTACAAGAACTATCATAGCCATTTCTCTATTGTCATCTTGAAGAAAAAAGCAAGGAAGTGCACTTTCTGAGGGCTTCATTCACACGTAAGATCAATTTGAGATTAGGCGACCAATGGAAGCCGCGAAGTAATAAGGTTTGCAAGGTATTGTTCTTTGTGTTTGAATCTTGATTATTGCAATTTCTATTGAGTTATTGGGTTATTATTAATTATTGATATTATATCCACATTTTCCCGTAACACTTGGAAATAAACTAATCTAATAATGCAAATTGATTGAAATAAACTAATTTAACAATATAATTCTATCTAGCATATTAAGGAAATTGCAATATGAAATTACTATCTCCAAGAGTAAACTTGAGATTATCTAATTACTACCATAAAACATGAATGAACCTGGAATGTGTTGATGCATGAGCCTCCACTACCCTCGGGAATTCTTCTATTGGCAACTTCTTCATCCTATTACAATAACAAGGATCACCTCTTGGCAACAATAGGGAAGGGATGCAAAAATAGCTTGAGAAAGCTTCAAAATATGAGTTCAATGTTAGCTAAGAGAGAACTACGGCTTGCAAAACAAGTAGTGTAACGACACAATAAGAAGTGTTATGAAGTAAATTGTGGACACATCTCTTTTTACCTCCTTTTTTAGCTCCTAGGTCCTTGTGATAACATTATACAATCTAAATATTCATCCTGATACAAAATCCCTTGACACCAATGAAAATTGGGAACAAGGGGCCCATATTCTACCTTACCCTAGACCAAAAAGGTGCCTTGGGACTTGGGCACCCATGCCCAAGTCTTCCCTGATTGGTTGGGGAAATTTAACTGTATGTCAGCATAAGACCTTTAAAAAGGTTTCTCATTGTCAACTCTTTTAGTTAATTTGATGAATGTTAGTGGGAAAGCATATATAATTATGTTTTTGAATTCATTATGAACCTAGATAGAGATAGCCAACTTGCAACATTGGAGTAAAGAGCATTCAAAGCATTCATTGTGATTCTAGAGTAAATTTGTATTTTCATTGTGTGTGTTGTTGCATGTTTGAAGTTATCATCTATCTATCCTTATGAGTTGAAGAGCATTCATCCTCCTAAGGGTTTCATCACATAGGTGATATCATTGTGATTTATCATCATTTGATTTCATCTCATTGATCTATGTTTATCCTTTTCCCTACAAGGGCACACTCTCTTTATCAACAGTGCTAGGAAGCTTGAATACTATCCCAGGATTTGACTAAGGCAAGTCCCTAAACACCATAACCCCCAAACCCCTTTTCTTCTCTTGTGTAGGTTATAGGTGCGAGATCCGGAAAGGTGAAGACACAAGAAGACTGAGTAAGGATTAGGGTTTTAGGATTTGACAACATTTTAGAAATAGTCCTCTGTACTAGACTTGGGCACTTGAGAAATAGTCCTTCTGCCTTAACAAACTTTAGACTTGGCATCAGGGCACTCTCTGTAACATTTCTCTAGTTTGTGGTTTTTGAAGATTCTAACTTTTAGGACTTGGGTGCCCTCAAAATAGTCCTCTAACATTCTATCTTCTGGGACACAGGTTTTGACATCTTTCTGACCACTCCTATGCAATTATTTTATGATTATCTGTTGTACATCTTCTGTTATAATCAAATCTTTGCAAATCTAGGGTTTGGTGCATTGACTGACCTAGGATTTGATAAAAGGATTGATTAAATCAGATCTTTCCATAACACTCCTAAGTATAAGATCTATAGCTAAGTCCACCTCCATTTGGTATTGATTTGGCTCGGTCTTGTCCTTGAATCATGTTATTGTGGAAGAGGGTTTGATCTAGTGTGCATGCTAGCTTTCATCATTCATCTTTTCCACGTTTAATATTTTGGTGAACCCATAACCCCGAGCATTTGCATCTTGCTAAGTTTTAAATTCAAATCTTGCATTGATTCATAGCATACTTATCATTACTCATTTGTAGAACCTTGGTAAAAAGTGAAAAAATTAAGCAAAAGGCATAGTTTTGCATTACTTTCATTGCATTTGATAGAAAGATTTAAAAATCTAAATTTTACATCGTATCTGATCCATATTACAATACACAATCAATTCATGGTGTTGTACCTTACATTTGAAGATCTCATTTGCTAGGGTTTTGTTGAAAAAGTTGCATCTTTCCTAAAACCTAGTCAATTTCAAAGCTAGCGTTTGTAGTCAAAATCTTATTTTAGATCTTGTTGCTATCATAAACATTCATTCAAATTTAATTTTACATTGAAGTGTTGCTTGCAATTACACATTGTGTATTTCAACATTGAGAACTTTAAAATCTTTCTCACACTTCTTTGTGCAAAATATTAAAAGTATCTACATTGCCTTTTTGTGCAACACTCTTCACATCATACCCACTTTGTTTGTAGTGAAATTAGTGTGTTTTTTATTCTCAAAAACTTGATTTCCTCAAACTAGTGCCTTGGTGTGCAACGGTCTCACATACATGGCATCTAATCAAAACAAGGATGGTGTGGCTCCTCCCTGATCTAATAAGAAAATGAAGGCTCCTGAACCCGTAATATCATTCACGCCACATGAGGTCACAATTAGAGATATTGATGGCCCTCTTTACATTACAGCATGAATAAGTGGGAATCCTACAAGAGCAATTCTTATTGATCCTAATTGTTTGACAAATGTGATAACCGAAGAATTCTTATACATGCATGATTTGGCATAAGACACTTACAAGCCAACAGATATAATGATCAAGACACATAATGGTTACTTTCTTCCAGAAATTGGGAAAATAAGACTTTGCATCAAGGTGGTGTAAAAAGCCCTAGAACAACCATTTGTCATCATTCCCACCTCGGACCTCTTTTGTGTGAAGTTAGACCATCCTTGGCTCAAATCGATGAAAGCAATCTCTTCTACCATTCATAAGTGCTTAAAATTCCCTCATCAAGGGTGTGTGCATGCTATTCATCATAGTGGATGGAAACTATTAGCTACTTGTGGAAATTTCAATTTAGACTATTTTTGGCTACAACCACTGAAGCAAATCAACCTAGACAAGATCAATTCTTCCTAGCATATCAAAGATACAAAGCAAAGAAAATAGCTGAATTATCATATGGAAAGAACACTCTGGGACCCTCTCAGTCCTTCTAAGGTTACAATTCCTCCTACCCAACAAGTAGAGAATGAAAAGGAGCCCAAGTTGAAGGATTCACCTAGACCAAAAGGAAAAGGAATATTTGTTGAGGTTCCTCCTCTGCCATCCTTATAAGGATCGAGAGATAAACTTAAAGAGAAAAGTTATACATCACAAAATTAGAAAATTAATATTGTACTAGCTTCCTCTTCTAAAATGTCAAAGAATGTGGAGAATCATGAATTCTCGGTGGTAGACAAAGAAGCTCCCTTGGGTAATATAACTAACAAGACAAGAAGAAACAAGAATGCAAGGAGACAAAGAAGAAAGCGACAAGCATTAGCCCGAAAGATGTCTCCGCAAGAAGAAAACATCCCACTGAATGAAATGGAAACAATAGAAGAGTTAAAGGATGAAGTTTCAAGTTGGGCCATAGTACCCTATGTACCTATTTCTTCTCAAATTCAAGATTGAGAAGAAGATGATTTTCTCAAATACAACCACTAGTACAATTGTATTTTAAAACAGGTAAGTATTTCTCACCCATTTAGCCACCTTTGATGTAGCATCTCTTTGATTTTCTCTCATGGGTGGCCTCATCTTATGTGTTGTGTTGTGTTCCCCCGTGTAGTGTTAATTGTTGTTAGGTCTCCTTGGAGGACCCTTGATACTCTTGTAAGTTCAAGGATACAAGGAGAGTGGCTTTGTTGTGATACTTCTTCTATTTGTTCCTCTATTCCTCTATTCTCCTCTCTCTTATTGCAATCATTGTGTGTGGTGCCTTGGGGTCATAACATTGTGGAGGATGTCTTGGGGGTATCCTCCCACATTGTAAACCCAAGCCACTTTTGTCTCCTCTCTCATTTTTTGTGTTTTCATTCTTACGTGGCTCTACCAGTCGGTAGATGACAATAACAAATAAAAACTGATAAGGACCGTGTGTCCCTACAACAAGAATAAAAATGGACCCAATCCATATATGAAGAAGGGGTTAATATGTTATTGACGCTTGACTAGTAGAATCACTTTGTGTTGTGATGTGATCGTGTATCGTGTTGTGAATTTCTTGTAACAAGCCTTTGCAATACTCTAAATTTGCTTCTAGGCATTTTGGAATGTTTTGTATCTCACCTTGTAGCTACACTCAGTTCTGAGATACATAAAATATGACTTCATAGCTATACTCAGTTCCGAACCTGCAAGTGTAGACTTGGTTTATTACTTGGTATGTTGCCTTATTTTTGTAGATGATTTAGTTGTTATCTTAGCTTAGATTTTCTAACCAAAGCTCATATATTGTTGATGTTAGCAAATGATATTGATGTGTTTATTGGGATCATTCAACAATCATAAGATCATGTCACCTTTGGGGCATGGACTTTGTGAAAGCTCTTGTTCCCTTGCGTGTTTTCAACTTTACCTTAAATGTGATTGTTATTAGCAAGAAGGATCGACCACTTTAAGGTGGGAGCATATATTGTAGTAAATGTTTGGATATTCTAAACATTGTTAAAGAGTGTTTGCATATGCTTCCTTTTCCCCATAAGGTGTCTCTGTGATGCAGGTGGGGTTGTGTATTTTGTTTTGTTTTGTGTATACCTCCTTTCCACCGTAAGGTCTTTGTGTGATGCATGTGGGGTTGTATACTTTGTGTGCATGCTTCATTTACATAGTAAGGCATCTACAGATGTAGGTGGGGTTGTATTTTGATAGACCTTCTGCTAAACGTGGGATTGTGTCTTTCCTTGAGTGGTTTCACATCCTTTTCAAAGTACTTTGCAGAGGTGGGGTTTGATCTTGAGTTATTCACCCTTAAGCATGTTATTGGTGGTTGTGGTAGCATAGCACAACCATCAAGGGTGTTTGGCATGTTTTAGATAGTGGAGCATAGTGATGAGCTCCTCCCTATTGCCTGTGTCTATTATGTTTAAGACGTATAATGTGTCAACGACATACTCTACAACACTTGTGTATTTCGTGTGTCTTGTGTGTTTTAGTGGTAGCGCGTAGCGATGAGCTCCCCCCACGCCATGTGTTTTGCATGTTTTATTGTGGCACGTAGTGATGAGCTCCCCCCACGCTATGTGTTTTGTGTGATTTTGATGGTGGTGATAGCGATGAGCTCCCCCCATCACCTAGTTAGGGTTATATATAATTGTTTAATTAGTATTGATACCTTGTGTATCACAAGAATGTGTTAATGTCTTCTCCATGTATTGCATGCTTCCTTAGTGTACTCACTGTGTCTTGCATGATTGTCAAGTGTTTTCTTATGTTTGCCTAAGCTTGGGGGCTAGAAATAGTCATTCAAACTTAGGGTGTGTCTTCACTCTAGTGTTTGATGTGTTTGATATGCTTTGACCATACTTTAATGCATGTATTGGGTGTAAGATCATACACACATTAAAGTGGGGGCTAAATGTTATGGAGTAAAAAGTGGACACGTGTCTTTTTACCTCCTTGTTTAGCTCCTAGGTCCCCGTGATAACATTATACATTCTAAATATTCATCTCAATGCAAAATCCCCTGAAACCAATGCAAATTGGGAACAAGTAGCCCATATTCTACCTTACCTCAGACCAAAAAGGTGCCTTGGGACTTGGGCACCTGCACCCAAGTCTTCCCCGATTGGCCAGGGCAAATTTAATTATATGTAAGCATAAGACCTTTAAAAATGTTTTTTCTCCTTGTCAGCTCTTTTGGTTAATTTGAAGAATGTTAGCGGGAAAGCATATATAATTGTGTTTTTGAATTCATTATGAACCTAGATAGAGATATCCAACTTGAAGCATTGGAGTAAAGAGCATTGAAAGAATTCATTGTGATTCTAGAGAAGATTTGTATTGTCATTGTGTGTGTTGTTGCAGTTTGAAGTTACGATCTATCTCTCCTTATGAGTTGAAGAGCATTCATCCTCCTAAGTGTTTCATCACATAGGTGATATCATTGTGATTTATCATCATTTGATTTCATCCCATTAATTTATGTTTAGCCTCTGCCCTGCAAGAGCACACTCTCTTTATCAACGGTATTGGGAATCTTGAATGCTATCCCAGGATTTGACTAAGGCAAGTCCCTAAACACCATAACCCCAAACCTCTTTTCTTCTTGTATACAGGTTACAGGTGTGAGATCTAGAAAGGTGAAGACATAGGAAGATTGATAAGGATTAGGGTTTCAAGATCCGACAACATTTTAGGAATATTCCTTTGTACCTTAACAAATAGTCCTTCTGCCTTAACAAACTTCAGATATGGCATTAGGGCACTCTTTGTAACATTTCTCTAGTTTGCAGTTTCTAAAGATTCTAACTTTCAGGACTTGGGTGCCCTCAAAATAGTCCTCTGACATTCCAACTATCAGGACACAGGTTCTGACATCTTCCTAACCACTCCTGTGCAATTAGTTTATGATTATCTACTATACATCTTCTATTATAATTAGATCTTTGCAAATCTAGGGTTTGATAAAAGTCTTGATTAAATCAGATCTTTCCATAGCACTCATGAGTACAAGTTTTATGTCGTAAAATGTCCCCCTAGGACTTTTACCTCCTAAGTTTAGCTCTCAGAGTCCTTAATTTTCATCATGCATGTTAGAAGTTAATCCAAAGACAAAATGCCTTGAAACCCATGATAAATGGGACATAAGGGACATTCTAGAGTTTAACTGTGACCCAAAATAGGTCCCAGGACAAGGGCGCCCACACCCTTGCCCTACCCTATTTTGGCAGGGTCCCAAATTTGGATGTTAGTTAGAGACTGTTAAAAGGTGTTCGTTGCTAACATCTTAAGTTTGAATTATGAAATTAAAGTAGGAATACATATATAAGCATGTTTAGGACTTCATTTGTAAACTAGAAGATGATTATGATATTTTGGTGAACTTATGATTTTAGAGCATTCAAGGCATTCATTGTGTTGCAGAGTAGACTTGTGTTGTTGTGTTTGTTATTGCAGATTTGGCTTCATCTTCTCATGTTGTGAAAGATCTTCATCTATTTATGAGATACACCTCTGAGGTGATATCTATTTGTGTTTCAATCAATCATTTATCAGTTTGTTTTTTCTTCTATCCTACAAGGACATGCACTCTCTATCTAACAATAGTGTTGGAAGGCTTGAATGCCATTCTGGGGCTTGACTGAGGCAAGTTCCTAAACACCACAACCCCTAACCCCTCTTCTTATGATTGTAGGTGACAGGTGTTGGATCTCAAAGAGCAGAGTTGTAGAGGACTGTGGTAGAGCACAAGGAATCAAGATCTTAAGAAAAAGGTGGGAAATATCTCAGGAAGGGCTTAGCCACCCACTCTTTTGCCCCTTAGTTTCATGTCATAGAGAATCTCTGAAGTGGTGTAGTCAATGTTTGAAAAGATCTTGAATCCCTTAGAAAAAGTAGTACCTTGGGCTTCGGTACCCACTCTTTAGCCCTTGACTTTTTCATATTCTAGAATTCAAAATCTGGTATGTATCTAATTTGTGTTTAGTCTATCTCTGTAGAAAGATTTATTAGGTTTCTTCTATTTGTTTATGATTTTGCATAATTAGGGTTTCAAGCTAAATCAGACTAAAATCAACACATTAATCATTCAATTCCAAATTACCCTATCTTTACAAATGACAACCAACCTGTAGATGAATCCTCTTGTAGAAGTTGTGATTCAACTTGGTTAAATGTCCTTGAATGTGTGCAGTGAAAGGAGGATCTAACTAAACTACCCATCAATCCCATTAACCCTCTTTTTCCTACATAACATTTTGGTGAACCCATGTTTTGCTGGAAATTGCATCTTGCTAACTATTGTAAACCAGATTTGCATTCATACATTTCATTTTCATCAAATGTAAACATTTGAAAATCTTAGAATTTTTTTTTTGAAAATTTTGAAAAAAATCAAGCATCCTAGGCTTGCATTTAGGCATAGTCTACACTATTTTCATTGCATGTTATCTAAATCATTTAAAACTCTGATATTTACATCATATCTAAGATAAATTGCAGCATTTCAACTTTTTGTGATCATTTACCTTGCATTTGCACCGTGTTTTACTGGACATTGCATCTTGCTGACTATTGTAAACTAGATTTGCATCCATACGTTTCATTTTCATCAAATGTAAACATTTGAAAATCTTACAAATTTTTTTTTGAAAATTTTGAAAAAAATCAAGCATCATAGGCTTACATTTAGGCATAGTTTACACTATTTTCATTGCATGTTATCTAAATCATTTAAAACTCTAATATTTACATCATATCTGAGATAAATTGCAGCATTTCAACTTTTTGTGATCATTTACCTTGCATTTGCACCTCTCATTTGCTAGGGTTTTGCTTGAAATTTTGTATTTTTTCATATAACCCAGTTTTTCCAAAAGCTAGGGTTTGTAGCTAAAATCATGATTTAGATTTTACTACTCTTTTAGACACTCTTTAAAATCTGATTTTGGACTATAGTGTTTCATCATAGTGTGTCTTTGCATTTAGATTTCAAAATTTGCATTTGTACATAGTGTATTTCAACAAAAACTAGCATACTCATTCATATTTCCTTAGAATTTCACTTGCACTTTGCATTGTAGGATTTTGGCATCATTTTAAAATCTGATATGAGTTATTTTACACATTAAATCTGATTAGGTTTCATTCATTCATCATTTTGCATACTTTCATATTTTAATATCACTATTAGGGTTTCAAAAATCCTTGCATTTTCACTACATTTTGGCTAATCTTGCACCTAGCATTGTAAGATTGGTGTGTTGTGACAAATTTTGCTGCATTGTTGGACTAATTAAAAGGTTTTAATTTTCTTCCCCTCATCATTCTCCTAATTTCATTACATATTTTGTACATTTGCATTCATCTTAAACATATTGCATTTCAGATCTTGCACTCATATTAAAGCATACATCTATTTTTCATTTGAAAATTTTGCATAATTTCATATCATTGTGTGAAAATTGGCAAAATCTTAATTACACAGTGTGTATTTCAACATTGAGTGTTGTAACACCTTTTTCATATCTTTTTGATCAAAACCTTTAGAATCAGAAAATTTGCCTTGTTGTGTAGTACTCTTTCCTCCTATCCACTCTGTTTGTTGTGGACTCTATGTATCTTTAAGAAAATGTTTCCCTCAAACAAGTGCTTGGGTATGAAAAAGTCTCACATCTAGGCTGTCTTAAGTATCATAAAATGTTGAATACTAGATCTTATTGGATATTGATGTTTCAAGGCATTCCATGATGGCATCCTCATGTCATTCTTCTTTAAAATCTTTGCATAATTATATCCTACATTTTGAAAATTTCTCTAAATTTACTGATGTGAACCCTCATATTCTAGAACACATAGCATCTGTATTTGATATTGATGTTTCTAAATGCTCTACAGATGAACTCAAATTACTTTGTTAAATACATGATTTTGATAGCTTCACAATGATCATGGATGCATATCCTTTGATATTAAAATATTTGACAAAATTCATCTCAATGAATCATCATGAGAAAGATGAATGTGAAAATCCTTCTTCCATTAATGCCTTGGAACTAATAGCTAAAATATATGATGACGATGATGATTCCATAAGCTATGATATTCCTCCTATAGTTGAATGTTCAAGAACCTTGGATGAAAATACCATGGATAGCTCTACTTTAGTTGTAGATTCAAGTCCCTTAGACATCACTAATGATATGATCATCGATAATTCTCTTCACAACAACTTACCTTCCCTTCATTCCAATGCTCTCCTTGGCCAAGATGAAGCATTAGTAGATGAAGAAAGGTCCCTCACGTTGAATCCTTTAGGGATAGATGTCAAGCTTAATCGTAGTAAAAATAATGTTAATTCAATCATCACTAATAAACTTCTTCAACCTACTAAGGGTATAGTGAATAAGTATACTAATGTTCCTAAGATGACTATGAATGGGGCACCTAGTGCACCTTCTTGCTTAAAATTGGTGATTATAGTTCAAGGTGATCGAAAACCACCTAGACCCTTGGATTACATTCTAAATTATGCAAGACAAATCACTCAAAGAAGTCAAGGTGAACTCAAAATGTGCTGCAACATCCCATGATTGCTCACACCTACAACACTCATAATAATAAGAAAAGTAAGCAAGCACCTCATGTGCCTATCTCTCTTCCATGCTCTCAACCTATGATCCCTCCACCACCTTGCCTTACTCATAAAAGTGGTCAAGAATATGATCTTGTCGAATAGCTTCACACTACTCTAGAAAATATCTCTCTTTGGGATTTAATACAAACATCACCTACATACCATGGAATACTCCAAGAAGCTTTATAGAAGGTGATTGTACCACCTATTGTTAAACCAAATGATGTAGTAGCTATATTAGATTGTATGCATGCGACAAAAACAAATATTCTATTTCAACCACATGAATTACCGTCAATCGAAGTTCAAAGCCAATATGATCCTCTTATAATATTTTTTCTAATAGATAAAAAGTTGATAAAGTGAGTTATGATTGATAATGGATCAACTCTTAATGTTTGTGGCATTGAATTGCTATGCAGAAGAAAGATCAACACTTCTTTAATCAAACCAGATAAGATTAGCATTTGTGGCTTTGATAATCATGGTAGACAATCTATAGGCACTATAACTTTACTTGTAAAAGTTGGTCTTGTGACTTTATCTACCCTTTTTCATGTCATGCCTGGTTCACTTTCATATAATATGATTCTTAATAGACCATGGATCCATGCCATGGGGGTAGTTCCATCTACCCTTCATCGATTAATAAAGTTTATTTATCAAAACAAGTTAACAACCATACAAGGCTAAACAACTTATGAGTTGATTCATCAACACCTCTTACCATAGATAATGTTGTGCAAGACTCTAGACCATCGAATGCACTTTTTGGTGATGATTGGGATTCATTAGATTTTACTCCCTCCTTTACGAGGGAATACAAATTTAATAACTCCCACACATCAAAAGTCGCATCGATCTCATCAAAACAATCTTTGGAAACACCTGAGAAACCTAAAGTCTCCATGGTAGAAAACAAAGACAATACACTTAATTATACTACAGATTATGAGACCTACGAGGCTTCATAGTCTTCTAAAGAAATGAAATCCCTCTATGGTCGAGGATTTAAAATCATTTATAACAACTGCGACTATGTAGGTCATGGTTGTGGTGTAAATCAACAAGGAATCAAAGTACCTTTATAAGTTGTTGGAATTAACTACATAGCTAGTATTGGATACCACTCTTTGAAGACCACCAAAGCCTCTCATCATCCTAAACTCAATGTTAATGCAATATCAATGAGACCAAAATGACATGCGAGATATCCTGAGCTGATAGACAAGAATTGTCCCCCAGGAAATATCCCATTGAATCAGGTAAGTATTTCTCCTTCTTTAAACCATGCTTGTTGTAGCACCTATTATAGTTGCTATCAAGGGTGGCCTCATCCTAGATATATATGTTGTTATAATCATGTTGTGTTCCCCCATGTGTTATATGTGTTGTTTAGGCCTCCTAGGATGACCCTTGATACTCTTGTAAGGTCAAGGATACTGGGAGACCACCTTTGTTGTGACCATTCTTCTATTTGTATCATCATTCTTATATCTTTCTTCTCCTCTATTTTTATTGTTGTGTGACATGCCTTATTGGCATAGTGTTACAGTTGATGGCTTGGGGGCATCCTCCTATGTGATTGTTCCTAAGCACTTGTTCTCCTCTCTCAGTTTATTGTTTACGTTCTTCTAGTGATTTTACCTAGTTGGCGGATGACGAAAAAAAATAGCTAACTGATACAGATTGCATGTCCCTTCAGCAAGCAAAGCAAAAATAGACCTAGTCCATATATGAAGATGAGGTTAATTTATATATCCGATGCTTGGCTAGTAGAATCACTCCATGTGATATTTGATGTTGTCTTATATTTCTAACAAATCATAACAATACATCTACTCTGTGCACTTTGATTGTTTTGTATCTCACCTTATTATTACACTCAGTTCTGAGATGCCTACAATATCAACCCAATGGCTATACTCAAATTTGAACCCATTTGTGTAGCCTTGGCTTCTTTGTTTTTATGCATTACTTTCATGTTTTGTTTAGATTAAGATATGTTTGTGGGAACATTCGGCGATCATGAGCACATGTCACGTTTGGGGGCATGGGCTTTGTGAAAGATCTTGTTCCCTTGTATGTTTTCTCTCTACCTTAACGTGCTTGATATTGGGACACAATATCAACCACCTTAAGGTGGGGGCATATATAAGGTAAGTTGTCTAATAATTTTGGTAGTAACGAAGCATGTTTGAAAGCCCTTTGCGGAGGCAGGATGTTGTATCTTCGACATGAGTGCATAACTTTATCTATATTGCAAACAAAGAAAGCCTTTTATTCAAAAAGCCCTCTTTAGAGGCGGGATGGTGTATCTCTTGAGCTAGTGCACATCCTTTTATCTCAAAATTCCTCTACAGAGGTGGGGTTGGATCTTGAGACTATCCTCCCTTAAGCATGTCTTTAGTAGTTGTTGCAGCATAAGCCCAACCATTAGGTGTGCCCATAGCATGTTTGAGATGGTGGGACTTAGCAATAAGCTCCTTCTATTGCTTTGTTTTCTGTGTTTAAGATGCATAGTATGTCTTTGGCATGCTATATGGTGCTAGTGTCTTCCATGTATCTTCTATGTGTTTTCCCCCTTGTTTAGTGTAAAGGGTGTGGCAATGAGTCTCCCCTACGCTTGGGTTTTGTATGGCATGTTTTCCCCCCTTGGTGTAGTGTAAAGGGTGTGGCGATGAGTCTCACATACATTCTTGGGGTTGTGTGTTTCAATTTTTATTTCCATGCATTTATATTTATGAAAATGAAAAATTATATCACTGTATTCATCATGTCTTCAATACTGTCTTCTTTGTGTCTTGCATGCCTGTTACTATCTTCATTGTGTTTGGTGTGTCTACGATATGTTTTCTCTAATGTCTACCTGAGACTGGGGGCTAGAAATAGTTCCTTAATCTTTGTGTATGTATTAGCTTCAAGTGCATGGCATGTTTGATGTGTTTTGACCATACTTTAATTCATGTTTGGGTTGTAAGATCATACATATTGTTGCAAGTATGTACCTAACCGGTGTTGTCATTGATGTCAACATATCTGTGTTGTCATTGGTGTCAACTATGCTCTTGTTCTGATGCTTGCTTGTAATGAGCTAGATGCTTTGCATTGGCTTATATAAGTGTTGAAGATAATGAATAAGTATTCCTGATATTGAATTTCCAAGTGCTTTTGAGAAAATTTGCCCCTCCAGTGGAAACAGTGTATTGAAGAGTATCAGCAGAACAATCTAGTATATTTCTTTGCATTTCTTGTACAATGAACATCTTTGTCTACAGATTGGAAGTTAGTTAGAGACATGTCTGAAGATACTATGTTCCAAGTTTGAGCATCCAATATGAAGATTTGAGTGAGTTATGTTCACCAGAGTGAAAATTGTTTTTTGTGTATATTTGGTGGTGACAAGGAGAATGTATCATGATCTGCATTCCTCCACATTTAAGTATTTCAATATGTGGTTCTGGAATATAGTTTGTAATGATGATAATTATCTTCAACTCCAATGGCTAATGATTTTGTGGTCGGCAAGCAATCCTTTCTATATGACAGTGGATAATAGTTATGTTCAAGTGTTCCTGATTGAAGAATCTTACGGATAAAATGTTTAGAGGTTGTGCGGATGTTCTTGGTGATTACAATGTACTTTTGGATGTCTCCTGATCATGTTCCTACCTTTGGATTGGTTCGTAAAGATAAATTTGGATCATGGATGAAGACTGTTCTTGGAAGACTTAGTGTTAACACTAGTCTTGGCCGACCTAGTTGTTTTCACTACATGTGGAGATGCATTGAAGATTGTGGAAGCATGTTGTGGCATGGAAGATTACATTTGAGTCCCAACTAAGGCATAACGTGATCCACATACATCTTTTCCTTAGCTAATTTTGTTTAGGTCTAGACCTATTTCTATGTATGTTTGTAATTCCCACCTTGGAGATTGTTCCAATGGTTGATGAATGTAATGCCGACCTTGATGTACATTCCAAGGTCGATGAATTGTATAAAAACATGTAATGAGGTTGTGAAAAAGATTTCCTTGTGTGAAAATGAAAAAGATAAGTGAAAAGGTGTAAGAAGAGCAGAGTAGAGGAGTTATATTGTGCTTCAATAGAATTGAACCTAGGCATGGAGTAGATGCTATCAAATCAGTTCACCAATCCTTGGCAGTGAGCCACCCCTTGGCAATGAGCCCTAATATTTGCAGTGAGCATTTTGGGCAGTGAGCCTCTATTTTTTAGTATTGTTATAACATATTTATTTATGTGTGCTAACACCTGCCATGGTTTTTCCCTTATAGTGTTTTCCACGTAAAAAATTTGGTGTCTCATGTGTTATTGTGTTGAGCTTCTTGTTTCATGCTTTCATGGTTAAATATTTATAATAGTGATTGAACATTTGATGTGTTGATATTCATAAGTGGTTAAAGTTTTTGAGACAATTGATTCATGCCCCCCTCTCAGTTGTCTTGTGCATTTCAACAATTGGTATTAGAGCAAGGTTCCTCAGAAGTAAGCCTAACAGCTTGCGGTTGATCTAGGATGTCTTACAAGAAGGAAGCTCCATAGTTTAATGGGATGAATCATGCTTTATGGAAGGTACGAATGAAAAGCCATCTCCTTTGTCTTGGTTATAGAGTATGGAAAGTAGTAGAGACAAAGTATACCATGTCTGAGAATTGTTTAACAACTGAAGATGAAATCAAAGAATATAAGTTAAATATAAAAGCTAGAGATGCTATGTTAAGTGCCTTGCCTGATACTGAGTTGGTAAAGGTCATGGATCTAGAAACTACTCATGAAGTTTGGGAAAAGCTAAAAAAATCTGTATGAAGGAGATGAGTCTATAAAGAGCGCCAAATTGTAGGGCTTGAAAGTGAAATATGAGGGTTTAAGGATGAGCGAAGATGAAAACATAATAGCCTACATGCAAAAGGTTGATGAAATTGTCAATGGAATAAAAGGTATGGGAGGAACGATTGATGAGAAGGAAGTTGTGATGAAAATTCTTAGGTCATTACCTAAGTCCTATAGTCACAATGTAGCTGCAATTGAAGAAGTAATGATTGTGCAAGGAGTCACTAAGGATTAGTTGCTTGGAAATCTTACAACTTTTGAAATGAGAGAGTTTGGTGATGCGCTGCCGAAGATTGAGACTACTTTCAAAGCCAACACTTCAGAGAAGATCTCCAGAGCTAAGAAATACAAGGTGGAACCTAATGATGAGCTTGATGAAATAGAAGCAAACTTTGTTGATAGATTGCAAACAGGTTCTGGTAAGTTAAAAGGAAAATTACCTTTCAAATGTTTTACATGTGGTAAGGTTGGTCACTATTCTTCTAGGTGTCCTGAGAGAATTGAAAGGAATAGAAAGAGATTTGAGAATAGACCTAGGGTTCCAAAGAAATGTTACTATGTTAGAGATCTTGATGATGAAGGTGTGACAGATGATGAATCTGATGATGCTAGTACTAGTGCAAATGAATGCTTGTTTATTGCAATCAAAGAAGAACATGTGTCTACTAATCCTACTAGCTGTGTGAAGGAAGAAAAACTAGTGGAAGAAAGTGCTATGGTTGTTTAGGTTAAGAAAGATAAGGATGAATGGGTTATTGATAGTGGATTCTCACATCACATGACTGGTGATAAAATTAAGTATGTAAGTTTAGAAAAGTATGATGGAGGACTAGTTAGGTTTGGAGATGATACAACTGGTAAGATTTGTGGAAGAGTATCTATTTCTTTTGATGGAAAGCACAATATTGATGATGTTCTATATGTGAAGAGTTTAAAGCACAAGCTTTTGAGTGTTGGTCAGATGAGTGACAAGGTTATGATCTGAGATTCAAGAACAATGGATGCAAGTGTTGAAATACACCATACAACTAAGAGGTGGGGTGAATCAGTTGTCCCTAAAACTTTGAACACTTATGAACATCAACACATCAAACACTTATTTACTATTATTCAGATTTAACCATGAAAGCATGTAATAAGAAGCTCAATTTAATAACACAATCAACACATGAGACACCAAATTTTTTATGTGCAAAACCCTATAAGGGAAAACACACGGTGGTTGTTAGCCCACAAAGATATATATGTTATAGCAATATCAAAAAATAGAGGCTCACTGCCCAAAATGTTATGGCTCACTACCAAGGGATGGCTCACTGCCAGGGATTTGTGAACTGATTGATAGAATCTACTTCATGCCTGAGTTCAGTTCCATTAAAGCATAATATAACACCTCTACTCTCCTCTTCTTACACCTTCGCACCTATATGTTCATTTTCACACAAAGACACCTTTTTCACAACTACATTACGTATTTTTATACAACTCATCAACCTTGGAATGTACATCAAGGTCAGCATTACATTCATCAACCATTGGAGCAATCTGCAAGGTTGGCATTACAAACATACATAGAAATAGGTCTAGACCTAAACAAGATTAGCTAAGGGAAATAATTGTTTTAAAACCTTCGTATCAAAACAAAATGAGAATTGGCATGGCTATGCTAATGTCACCATTAAAGAATATATGATCCACGACAAGGAGTCGTTAAATTTGAAGGGCCACAACATTTATGGAGACATATCCACGTGAACTTTGTCCTTGAGATATTACGTAGAACGAATCAGGGGAAGTATTTTTAAAATTTTGGTATATATTTATTATTAATGATCTGTTAGAAATTTCCACTGGCATCTAAATACGGTTGTCAATTCATTTTTTACTATGTCACTGTTACGTAGAAAGCTGCTCCCACGTCGTACATTGCTTGGAATTTACTCCCACGAGGTGAAAAATGCAACACGTTTCTTTAAATTGTATGTACTTAGCAGTTAGCCCCCACTGCCATCTCTCACAAGGGAAAAAATGAAGCACGTTTCTATAAATGGTGTCGATTCATTCCAAGCTATTTGGAACAAATAATCACACTTCCATATCTCACTGTCTTTCTGTGCTCATTGTTTTTAATAAGTGAAGAACGAAAACTTGGAATCTTTTTCTCCCGTACTGGTTAAAAAAGAGAAAACAGACGGCGGGAATCTCTTTGTTGAGGCCGCCATTGTAATGCTTAAAACAACTTGCAGACAATAAATCTTAAAACTTGTGGGGTCCATGGGACCGCAGCCGCCAACCTCTTATGATTAAATAAATATTTTAAATTTTTATCCGAAGATTTTGACCATTTTGTAAAGTAATTTTTGCAATTGTATTGGAATTATGGCTTTTCCGGTAAGTACTTAAGGTTAAGACTTAGAGGGAAACAGTATCATTCCTTTGTTTTTTTAACTCTTAAAATAAAAATATCTCTTTCCTTTGAGTTAACAAAATTGTAAATGATCTCCATACAAAAAATTCTATCTGAATGTGTATAGTTAATCTGTATATGGTTAATCAGTAGGTTCGCCAAAGTAAAACTGTGCCCCACATCAACGGCCCATGATTTTCCATTCGCTGTGAAATAATTTGGCAGCGTCGATGAGTTATAATGTCAACATTGTCGATGTGTTGTAATGTCAGACATATGCCATGAAGGATATTTTTTTGTTTTTTTGTTTTAATAAACATGTGCACGTACGTTCGAGGAATCTGTGGGAAAATCCAACCCAAATTCTGTGTCTTCTTCTGCAGAGAGTCTATTGCGCAGCTATAGTTAGTCCACTGCACATTTTATAGTGAAGTGACAGAATAAATAATAAAAATGCAGGCCCCTGAAGAAGAAATTATGGATTCTCTATGGAGTGATCTTCCTAAGGATATTGTGGAAATAGTACTGCTTTTCTTACCCCTGGCAAGCGCTATGCAGTTCAGAAGCGTGTGCAAAGAGTGGAGGGAATTTTTAGGCTCGCATTGTTATTACAGGAGAAGATACGCAGTGGAACAGAAGAGGCCATGGCTGTTTCTCTGCACGTCTGGGAAATTTTCATGTGCTTTCGATTTTTCACTAAAACGGTGGCACAAGATTCTGAATCCTCCTCTCTATAGACAAAGTATTGTTAGCGCTAGCGGGAATTTGGTTTGTCTGGGGAATTTAGTGGCAGATTGTAGAGTGTTGAGCATCTGTGACCCTGTCAGGAAATTAGTGAAAAATCTGCCGCCCATGAATAGAATTCAGTTTATACATAAAGTTAGCTTGAATCTTCACAAAGAAGAGGGCTTCAAGATCATGGTGGTGGGAGAGAACGACCGCGCTGTGAACAATTTTAGAGGATTGCTGACAGAGGTTTATGATTCTGAGGCCCAGATTTGGAGAAATTCAGGGGAAACAATGGCTGAAGCCAAATTTGGGCTGGATGCTGGCGTTTGGATAAAGAATCGATTTTATTGCATTGTAGAGATGCCTTATGGCGTTGTTGTTTTCGACCAGAAAAGAGATGTGTGGGAAGAGTTGAAAGCAGAAATGCCTGCAGGTTGTAATGATATGTCCTCGCCTTGCCTTGGGGAATGCAGGGGCCGTTTGTTAATGGTTATGAGGAACAGCATAGAAACTGGTAATTGTAGTATTCAGATCTGGGAACTCGTTAAAAAGAGGGGAGGATTAAAGGAAAAGGAAGAGTATGAATGGGGATTATTGGAGGAAATGCCTGAGCAGGTTCAGCTACAATTCATGGCTTCTTCTGCATCACTTGATATATCACAGAGATTGATATGTTGTGGAGTGGAGGAGTGGGTGTGCATAATCACTCAGCTCAGTCCCAAAGCGCTGTTGTTTAACTTGGTCAGAAAAAAGTGGGAGTGGGTAGGCAAAGATCCTGCTTTTCCACAAGGTCGCAATTCTCATCTCTACGCCTTTCCTCTTCACCCCATTTCACACTGTCAATTGTGACCAGGGATGGTGAAAGGTTGGAGATTGTAGATTTTTTAAGGTTGAATTGTTAATTTAATTGTAAAAATCTTTAAATTGTTGATCTTATATTTGTTAGAAAAATAAGCAATTGAAATAACAATGAATTAACAATAAAAACCACAAAATAGACAACAAAGATTTATGTGGAAAACGTGATAATGTACACAAAGATCTCCTTATCACAAAAAAACACATGCAAAAAATAAATCAAATTTAAAGATAGATTTTTATGCGAGTGACACTTGTGCATACAAATTTATAAGGCGTACTAGTTAGGTACTCATTGTGATAGTGGGAATACGTAAAACTAACTTCACATTTCAACAATATTGATATGTTTAAAATTAATGTATAATATAAAAAATGAATGATTTGAGAGCCATGATTAGTGGCCATCACATCTTTTGATTTGATGTTAAGTATGGAATTATGGATTCTGAAATCTTCTCTTCTCTTTTAATTATTTGGAGAGGAAAGAAAGTGAGTTGGTGCACAATAGTTTTATAAAGGAATACAAAAGTGGGATTTAAACTTTGCTATTTATAAATTTTGATAATTTAAAGTAGAACTTACCTTTACATATCAAAGTTTGTGTATATGAAAAAGAGTGCATATGTAACACTACAAAAAACAGAAAGAGGACCACTTGCATACATACTCCAACTCTTAATACTAGCACTTGCACCTATAGGAGGTTCAAGGAATACGCCGATTGAAAAACCGTTGAGTTTAGGAAATTTTCCGGCATATTTTTACGGCATGAGACAATTCCGAGCACTATAATGCTCACAACTAAAAGTCTATTGGCTAATTAAAAAAATTGTTGATACATTATAATTATTAAGTTACCAATCTATATAAATAATAAAACTCATTTCAAAATAATTCTGGCCAAAATATATTAATCTACTTTACATTAAAAAAATTACATTCAATTTCAGATAACTATCAACGTTTTTTATTATATATTAAAATGTGATTGCTAATAATAATTGTAAGTCACATGACCACTTCCCATGTTGAAAAAAGAGAGAAAAATAAAATAAACAAAACCCAAAAGTGATAAGGTAGAAAAATACAAGAAAGTCTCTCCTTGTTAGCTTTTACGAAAAAATCGAGGGAATGACGTGGAGATGCGAGTGTGTCCAATACAAGATGATTTAGGGGAAGACAAAGGGAGACGGGCGGGCAAAAGTTTGAATGGGAGATAAAGATCATATTTCTTTCCAAACTGACGTTGGGTATAGGACTTTCGCAAATGATTGACAGATAGGATTGACGTGTATTTTGATTGACGTAGGGGAACCGCCAAAATAACGGTTAAATTTAGAATATTCAAAAGGACAGACATGTAGAGGACGAGTTATGAGATAGAGTAGTAAATTGGAGACAGCTGTTATTTATTTTGCGGATTAAATGGTTTTGTAATTTTTATTTATCATTGTTTCTCATTCCTAAGAGAACATTTGGTATATAAATATATTAGTAAGAGTATTTAAAAGTGTTATTTATAGATACAAATATTTATAATCTTATTATTATTATTTATTATATTAATCTGGTTTTTGGGTTCACGAATCCATTTAAAAAAGGTCAAAGGTCGAGAGTATCAACAATAAGTATCACATACAAACCACCTAGCCCATAGCAACAATAACTAAAACACTGCCAACTCAAACCAAATTGTCATAACCCGCCATCCCAACCCAGACATAACATACGCAAAAAACCATCTTAGAAACTATCTATCCCACCCCCTACCCCATAGTTTAACATCCCACAGCTAGGGCAAATTACACAAGCCCATACCACTATAAACAAAATTACATTCTAGTGATACAAAGTACCTTAACTATTATCTTCATCGAACATCTCCACCTGATCATTGTCGGAGTCACAGGCACACGAGCACGAAGGGCGATCACGAGCAGGAACAACTACCCCCATCTTTCCAGCCATATCATCAACTACCTTGTGAATTTCCAACACCTGCACCCCCACATCGTGCATATGCTCCCACCAATTTCTCCACATATTCTTCATTCTGCTTGGTGATTTCTCAATCAAATCTTCGTGCAAGAGAATGGAGGCCGCAATAGTGAAGAGCATAGACGCCACCGTGAGGGACTATGCAACTTCGAAAACATTCCAACATCCGCGAGTACTCCTGGGATCCAACAGCAGATGCGCCAACACCTCGCAGACATGCTCTCCCTCCTTCCCATCCACTTCCTTCGCCACCCGCAACAGATGACCTAACCACTCATGGAGAATAGGATTTTTAATCTCTACCTCCAACCCATTAATAAAACTTGCCATTGCTTCCTCCCACAAGATCTTCCTTTGGTGTTTCCTCCCTGCATACCTTCTCACCTTCTTCTCTTCGTTCACCAGTTTACCCCCCACCGTCAAGCTAGCTCTCTTCTTCCTCAAAATTTGCCTAGAACCACCACCCATCACCTTTTCACCTTTCTCTTCCTTTGAATTCTTCGCAATCCCTTGTACACCTTCTAATCCACTACCATAATC
This sequence comes from Cunninghamia lanceolata, assembly GCA_027924645.1. NCBI lineage: Eukaryota > Viridiplantae > Streptophyta > Pinopsida > Cupressales > Cupressaceae > Cunninghamia > Cunninghamia lanceolata. Next base: position 7,299,070 of record BSBN01000828.1, read on the forward strand.
CATACTGCTTCACAGCCACACGCCGAGAGGAGAGCACGCCAAACCAAACCATAGCTCCAAAAATGAAACCACAATGTCAAGTAACTCCTCAGCCATCATAAACAATGAGTGAAGGCTGACACTTCACATACCCCTCCAGTTACTTCCACATGCTCCAACCATAATTGCTAATTAAGGGTCCAACTTATTGTTCTAGCCCATTATCGGGTGGGTGAGCTTTGATATCATCCTAAATTAACTTGATAACCTCATATGGATAATCTACCCACCAATTACCATCTAAACCAACATCCCTATCTGACAAACCAATCCCTTGATTTGCAGCCCAATGCGCCACTTTGCTCCCCTTCCTTTTTATATGTCACTTTGAAATCCTTGAAACCCTGTGACAATCTTTTATTCTCTTCCATCAGCATCTCCAACTTCCAATTCCAAGAACTTCCATTCAATATATGTGAATGACCACTTCAGAGTCACCTTCTACCCATACATTCTCCCAACCTTTTCTCCCAACATGCTTTAAACCTTCCCACAGAACCCTAGCTTTAGCAATGTTATTGGTATCCACACAAAAATCATGTGCGAAGATGCCAAGTCGTTGCCCCCTATGATCTCTAAAAATTCCTCCCCCACCTGCCCTACTAGGGTTCCCCTTGGCTGCCCCATCAAAATTAAGTTTTACCCAATCTCTTTCAGGACAAGCTGACAACTCTGCTCACTTGGAGGAACCTGCTTTCCATCATTCACCACATTACTGTCCAACCATCTGAATCTAGGCCATTCCTTCACCCAATCTTCCTTAAAATCCTTTACCCTCCATTCTTCTTTCTTATGAACTTCTTCAAGTTATGAAATTCCATATTCAATCAAATCCCATAATCTATCACACCTTTTTCCTAATCCTGAAAAGTCCTTCTATTGTGCTTCAACCACACATTCCACACTATTGTAGTTGGGGCCACATCCCAAATAAATCTCAACTCTGGGATGGTAATTTTGATATTCCAACCTTCTAAAAGACTTGCTATGTTCTGGGGTGTGACCCAAACAACCCTCCACTTACTCAGCATCCTACTCCATAACTCTCTATCCACCTCACAATGGAGGAAAAGATGATCATTATCTTCTCCACTATACTTGCACATTATACACCTAGATGGCCTAGAGCAACCCATCTTCATCAATCTATCCCACGTCAGCACCCTCCTCTTCCAAGCTATCCAGAGGAATGCATTTGCTTTGGGAAGTCCTCCACTCCTCCACAATTTTCAACTGACCTCTCCATTAATCTCATTTCCATGACAAAATAAATGGTTGTACGTTGAAATAACAGTGACCTTACCTTCTCCATTTTCACTCCACATCATTCTATCCTCCTCAATAGAGATGGGCCATTTGTCTAATATCCTTTGTAGACCCTTCCACTTTTCCTTCAAATCATCCTCTTGTATAGTTGGAGTGGTCCACGAAAGTTGGCCTGACCTATACACCAAATAATCTTTGACCATGTCTCCCACGCTAGCTTCAAGTGCATTAACTAGGGGTCTCCATTGTTGGTCAATGCTTCTCCAACCATGCATTCCTCCAAAAATTTATCTTATTTCCCCTACCAACTCTCCAGATGATATCTAATCTTATCAAATTACTGCACATCTTCAAAAAATTCCAAATGCTTGAATCCATCGGTAAGGTGGTAGAACTATTGAGCAGATTCTCTGCATTATTTTGGAGATACTTAGCCTGCAATACCTTGCTCCACATTCTATCTTTTTCCTCATAAATACACCAAGCTAGTTTTGTTCTCAAAGATTTATTCATTTTTTTAATATTCCTGAATCCAAGACCATCTACTTTCTTGGGGAGACACACTTCTTCCCATTTCACCAAATTATACTTGAATTTGTCTTTCGTTCCTCGCTACAAAAAATCCTTTGAGTATCCTCAATCAACCTCATAGGCTTGCTCGAGATATAAAAACCAAACATCGTGTAAACTGAGACAGTTGCCAATGACTCTTTGATGAGAGTTATCCTACCAACCAGCATGAACCACTTCCCTTTCCAAGAGGAGAGCTTATTTTGAATCTTGTCTACCACCTTCTTCCACTCTAATTCAGACATCCTCTTATCCACCAAGGGCATCCTGAGATAGTTGCTTGGAAGGGAATCCACCTCAAACCCAAGAATTCTTTGAATTTCTAAAGAATCAACACAAAAATCCTTGAGGAAGAAAATACGGGACTTACTTCTATTGATCTTTTGTCCTACCGCCAATTCATGGTTATGTAGCACCTTTTTGAAAATTATTGCCTCCTTAGTTGTAGCCTCTTCAAACAACAACGTATCATCTACAAACTGTAGGTGTGTCATATTAGGGACCCCACTCGAGACCTGCAGTCCTTTAAGTTGCCTTCCTCCTCCTTTCTTAAAGTCTACCCCATCACCTCTGAAACTGTCAAAAAAGGAAGGGAGACAGTGGATCACCTTGTCTTAATCCCCTTCTTGCATTGAAAAATGCATTGCCACCCCATTTATCAGAACTACAAATGATGCAGTTGAAATGTAGTTATACACCTAGTTGCACCAATCTTGACAGAAGCCTAATTTCCTCATTACCTTTATTAAGAAACCCCAAGATATGCGATCATATGCTTTATCCATATCCAATTTTAGAATCATCCCTTCCTTCTTCCTGGCCTTGATTGAGTGAATGGTTCCATGAGCTAACACAATACCATCAACAATTTGTCTTCCCTTTAGAAATAAATAAATGTATATGCTAGATTTTGGAAAGTAAATAAGAACATAATGAACTCAATCGAATACTTACATAAACACAAGAGATAATCAAAATGTGCAAGAAACCCAAAGTAAACAACCATACAAGTTACCACAATCGATATTTATCCCTTGGCGTGTTGAAATGTGGATTGCTCAAGAGACTCAAGCATAACCTTGGTTGCAATGACGTGATGAGAGCTCATTTTGACATAGTAAGTTTGCATAAAAAATGAATCCCTTTTTGGTTTGGAGGAGACTTTATTTATAGACTTTTGGTGATGGAGGGATAAGGTTTTGATTTTTTCTTTATTTGATGAAAAGAGGAAACAAATCGAGAAGATAAGATAAGATTTGAAAATATAGAAAGGATTTGATTTTAGTTTTAAAAGTGAAATAAATCCCAAAAAGGATGAGAGGATAATTGATAAATTTATCTAATTAATTTAATTAATTATATATACATGAGTTTAATTTTGGAAAGAAATCAAGTTCAAAAGACGTGATTTGAATTAATTAAATAAATATTTAATTTATTTAATTAATATTAGATTTTTTATTTAATTAATTAAATAATTATAAATTATTTAATTAATATTAGAAAAGAATAAGGGATCAATTAAATAATTGTACAATATTTAATCAATGCTAGGAAAAAAAGGAAAATTAACTTAATTAAATAATTAATAATTTTTTAATTAATGTGGAAGAATAACGATTTTGATGAAATTAATTAAATAATTAAGAATTATTTAATTAATGTGAAAGTATAGAAAATGGATAATTAAGCTAGGAAGTAAGGTGAATTTCAGTTGTCTACATTTTTCCCCTCTTTCAGATGGTGTTTGCAAAGTAATATCATTTCAAAGAAGTTTAAAACATAGTGTTGTGTTGGATAGAAGAAGAATTTGGTTTAGAAGAATGTGATGGAAGAAAATGATTGGGTTAGATGATGGTGATGCCCCAGTCACTCAAAGTGACGGTGACAAGGAAAGATAATGGTAAGTTAATGAATAAGATGAATGATGATGATGCCCCTTCGAGAGGGCAGGTGGGTTCAAGGAACACAGGTGTGCTCTCGAAATAAAAAGAGAGGAATTTGTTAAGAGATAGAGAGATTTAGAAGAAAGACATGAGAAGAATGGATGCATTGATGTAGGATGATAGAAGAATAGAAGAATTGATCAAATTATGAAAGCTATAAATATTTATTAGGATGGGTGGGTGAGATGGATGGAATGATTTGCTTCAGGTTTTGCTTGAAAATATAAAGAACAATTCTTATTTTGATATAGCATATGGATGTTATGCACCAAGGTATATAAGACTAGGGTGATGTTGTATCCAATGCATAGGACATTGACTCTGCAAACAAATGGTTTGTACTTATTCATACTAGAAATTATAGAATCTTGTTGGAAATGTGAATGGATAATAGTCTTAGCATAGAATGATCCTAGTGTATAAAGGCATTTGCATGACCTTTAGATGCAAAGGATATTGATATGTAAGATGCTATTCCTACACATACAAGATAAATATTATCCATAGTAGGATAATATAAGAACATTCCACAAACACAACATACAAAAGAAATGACAATGCCCCAGTTCATACTTATTGTAACATACCAAGATATAGAAAGATTAACGTAGTTTGATTAGGTATTAGAAAGGAAAATAGAGATAAACCAAAAGAAATTGACCAACTGACAAAGCAAAAACACAACCGTCATATCTCTTGCGAAAGAGGGTGCTCATAGTGGATAAGGCCTTATTGTAGGAAGGATACATCCGTTAAAGGCTTTGGATTAGGATAATAGATTTAGAAGAATGGACAAGTGGTATGCGAGCAAGTGCACTACTTCAAGAGGAGTCTTTTGCTTCTAATTTGGTAATTATTTTTGCTTTCAAAAAGATGCATAGTTTGTTTTCTTCTTGAGTTAGTCAACTCAGGATGGTAGGTGAATAGGATGGATTGTAGTAAATGAATGAAGTGAAGTTTGGAGTTTTATTATGGTTGGTGGAGGATGGATGAAATGTGTGAAGAACTAAAAATTTCCTCTCTAGACAACAAGGATCCATTCCTAGAACTATACTAAGGAAAGATGCCCCTAAGCCAGGTAAGGATTTATTATGGGAAGACGTTGAATGGATAACAAGTGATACTGACAATTTCAATCCATGATAGGTGGATGGAAGTGTGTAGGGAAAAATACTTTATTATGGATAGTGGATGAAAGTGATATGGATGAGAACCTAGTAGATGGTGGATGTTGAATCCTACGCATAGCACCTATTTTCTAGGTTTTCACTATGATACCTATCCAAGGCATCTATTTTCCAAGTTTCCACTAGAGGACAGATTATTTTATTTTTGGATTTTTCTATTTTTTTGTATTTTTGTATTTTTTTCATTTTTTTAAATTTTTCTGTTACATATACTCTGAGGATCAAGCATAGAACTTCTTAAGATGAACATTATTGATGGGTTCATCTAAAGGTATTCCTTTAAGTGTTGATAATGTATAGGCTCCTGATCCATATACTACTGTGACAATGAAGGGTCCCAACCAATTAGGTTCAAACTTGCCCTTTTTATCTCTACCCTATTGGTTTCTCTAATTTTCTTTGAGAACTAGATCACCTAATTGAAATCATCATTCCTTGATCTTCTTATTATAATTGCAATGAAGGTGGTTTTGATAAACCTAAAGGTGATTAAGTGCTTTTAGATGCCTCTCATCCAGTAACTATAGCTCATGTGATCTAGCAATTATGTACTCTTCTCCATCAATAAGATGTTGCATAGAAACTCTGACAGATGGGAGATCAACCTCAATAGGTAAAATAGCTTTGGTGCCATAGACTAATGAGTATGGAGTATCACCGGTTAGGGTCCTGATACTAGTGCAGTATGCCCATAAGGCTGGATTAAGTTGCAAATGCCAACCATGACCAACTTCATTGATTATTTTCTTAAGTATTTTCAAAATGGTTTTGTTGGACGCCTCGGCTTGGTCATTACTTTGTGGATAATAAGGAGTGGAAAAGTGATGTTGAATATGGAATTGAGTGCACAAAGCACAGACTTCTTGGTTCTTGAAAGGTTTACCATTATTAGTGACAATAACAAGTAGAATATCGTATTGGCAAATGATATAGTGCAGGATGAACTTAGCAATCTATTTGTTAGTGATATATGTCATAGGAATGGCTTCTACCCACTTTGTAAAATACTCAATGGCAGTGATTATGAACTTATGGCCATTAGAGGATGATGGATGGATTTTACCTAAGAGGTCAAGTCCCCACTGTGAAAATGGCCAAGGAGTAGCAACAGGTTGTAACTCGTGTGCTGGTGCATGAATCAGGGCCCCGTGTTGCTGGCATTGAAGGCACTTTTTAGCAAACTGGTGGCCATCTTGTTCCATAGTAGGCCAATAGCATCCAGCATGTAGCAACTTTTTAGCAAGGTTAGGGCCGATAGAATGTGCCCCATAGACACCTTCGTGAACTTCTCATAAATCAATGTTAGCTTCTTCCTTAGAGTTGAGACAGCTAAGTACGATACCATCGAGACTCCGTTAGTAGATGGTATCACCAAGGATGGTGAATGGGGAAATATGACAGATAAAGGTTTTCATTTGGGTGTTGGTTAGGTTTGGTGGAAGGGTATGATCATGAAGGTAATCGTAAATGTCTTGGTACCAAGAAGAATTGGGACCAACAAGTTTGCATAAGAATTTAGTAGGTGGAAAATTGAAAGTTGGTATCAAAAGTTGTTCGACTAGGAATTCACAGCATTGAGCATTATTCAGCATATCCAGGAGAGATCCTATAGTTGCCATGGCATCGACAACTTTGTTGTTTACACTTGGAATCTATTCAAAAGAGATGTTGCAAAACTCTGATGAGTGTAACATGTTATCACTCAAATAGAAATGGTACTCCCTCAAAAAATTTATGTTATCTTCTATACTATCATCTGCATGTTTCTATACAATATGAACAAAGATGACCACCTGCATTGGATTATAATACTGAGATTGAATTTCCTCTTATGGAGGAAGAGTATAGTTTTCTGCAAAGTCAACCATTGATAATATAGTTCTAATTAGAAATGTATTTTTACATGTGCGAAATTGTCCATCAAGCCACCGAGCATATTGGGAGTGTTTCACATATTTGGTTACAATATTATTCACAAATTCTCTAATGAATGCATAAACACTAATTTTTTCTATGATCAACTCGCATTGCTTTCCAAATTTTCCATCTTTTAAAGAGTATTCAACATTCTTGAATCTTTTCACATCCACTAATTGTTGTCCAAATTCATGTGAAATAATTTCATGCATACATTCTCCTAACAATGAAAAGTTGCCACATCTATTGCATTGTCCAAAAATACATGCTTTTGAATAAAATAAGTATCCATTAGATGTTTCACAAAACAAACCTTCTATAAACTCCTCGATTGTTCGAGGTGGCATATTAATACCACATTCCTGCATAATTTCATTAGTATGCAAAGTACAACGTATACATCGAAAAACATCATAATAATAATGAAATTGCATATGAATTTTACAACAACAAGAGATTCATTGTTTATTAATTTTCACATACCAAGGTTTACATTTCTTGAATGATCTTTGACTTATGGTAATATTAAATGGTAACATTGAATTATCTAAAAAAATTTATATAATTCAATTTGAGCCATGTCTAATAGATGTTTTGGATGAGGATCACGAATTTTGGACCCCCCTCTCGATTTTAAAACATCTTTAACATTAGATGATACCCTTGTATTATCATGCCAATATTTTTTAATTAAAGATTTGATTTCATTATTTGATTTCATCTCAAACCTTGGGAGTCTACCGTTAAAACTCCAACATTAGTTAATTGGATAATTTTTAATACTTTCTCTTCTCTTTGCTACTCTTCTCAAAGTTTTAGGATTTATATTTAGAAATTCACTAGTCTTACTTATCATTCTTTTATTTGAAATTGATTTATTAACTAAAGCAGTTGTTATAGCTCTTCGTGATGCATTGCTATCTTTAGATCGACTCTTTTTTCCAATAGAATCAATAGCATTAGCAACACTAGATATAACTTATTTCATTGATTCATTTTTTTTTTAGCTTTTAAAAAAATGCCTAACTTTTTCATTACTTTTCACATTTTCATCAATTGCATCATGAGTTGACATTGAAATCCAAGACTTTTTTTATAAAAAAAAATAATTTATATAATCTATTTGCATGAGTTCTCATTTGTCTCCAAGAAATCTTACCAGGAATATTATCTAAGACATTTCTTTCAATTTTAAAAAAAATATTTTCATTTTCACTCATATAAGGGATTTCATTCTCATTTACTGTTTCCATATTTTCAGTACACTACAACAAAATAGGCAACTAGTGCTTAAAATAGTGCCAGAATTTAGTGCATTTGAGTCCATGAATTGGACACTTCTGCTAGCACCAAACTCAGCGCCCAATTGCATTTCACTTTTGTGCCAGATTTAGCGTCAGGTTTAGTGCCGATTATAATGCTAGGTTTAGCATCGAGTTTAGCGTCGGGTTGAGCGCTGGATTTTAGTGCCAGGTTTTTCGCTAGATTTAGCGTCAAATTTTGTTGCTTCCAGTTCGGCTCCCGATTTTGCTTCTGGTTTTGCTTCTTGTGTTGCTTCCAAGTTTGCTTCCAGTTTTGCTTCCAGTTTTACTTCCATTTTTGCATCCGATTTTGCTTCCAGTTTTGCTTCCACTGTTGCTTCCAATTTTGCTTCCGATTTTGCTTCCAGGTTGGCTTCCAGTTTTGCTTCCAATTTTGCTTCTATTTTTGCTTCCAATTTTACTTCCAGTCTTGCTTCTAGTTTTGCTTCCAATTTTACTTCCAGGTTTGCTTCTGGTTTTGCTTCTGGTTTTTCTTCAAATTTTGCTTCCAATTTCGCTTCCAATTTTGCTTCTAGTTTTGCTTCCAGTTTGGCATCCAATTTTGCATCGAATTTTGCATCCAATTTTGCTTCCAATTTTGCTTCCAATTTTGCATCCAATTTTGCTTCCAGTTTTGCTTCCAATTTTACTTCCAATATAACATCACTTGTTGCTTCCAATTTTGCTTCCATGTTTGCATCTTTTGTTACTTCTAATATGGCTACTATTATTGCATCTTTTGTTGCTTCTAAAATTGCTTCCATTATTACTTCTCTGTTTGCTACCTGAATTGCTTTTGTTTTTGCTTCCTAGATAATGCCAAGTTTTGCTTCCAAGATTGCTTCTGTTTTGCTTCTAGTTTGGCTTCCATTGTTGCTTCCCTTTTTGCTTCTAAAAATGCTTCTTGTTTTGCTTACATTTATTAATTTAATATGTTTTATTTCAATTTAATTAGTTAAATATATCATGCCTCTTAAATAACTCATATGATTATAGAGTAAGTAATTTAATTATTTAACTCATATGATTAAATAACAAGATAATTATTATAACATGATCATCTATAGTTAAATATGTCATGCCTCTTAAATAACTCTATAATTGAATTTGACAACATCCATTCTGAGCAATAAATTAAAATCATCTTACGTAATAAATATCTATCCAAAAATCATCGACCACTTTCAATATATATAAATTGACAAGTCAATACTGATAAGATCATCATCATATATAACTAAAACAAGTGACAGTCATATATGCCAGTAGATCAATAACATGTCAAAATGATACATGTACAAATGATATAAGTAAAAATGATAAATTATGTAACTCAAAATGATACAAGTCAAGATGATACATGTCTAAATGATATAAGTCAAAATGATACATAAATTTATGATACAACTCATTAATATGGTACTATAGGCCATGAAAATGATACATATGATAGTGACCATGAAAAGAGGCATCATAACAATATATCAACAATGATCCATGATGCAGTCTATATGTTCATGAATGTCACTGGCTACTACCAGCAACTGCCTCATCATCATCATCACCATCGTGATCATCATCATCATCATCATGATCATCATCGTCATCATTGGCCTCGATGTCTTTTGTATCTGCGTCATCATCATCCTCTGCCATGTGATCTATACCAGAACCAACATAATCTGGATCTCTATCATGAGGATCATCTTGATCTTCTGGAAGACCCGTGTTCTACAAAAAAAATATTTAAAATGAAAAGTTATTATTTATTTCATGCAATAATTTATTTTTCTATTATATATCTAATATTACAACATATGAAACGAAACCATAATCATATTACATCATATCAAAGTGCACATACCATAATAAAAATTCAAAAAAGTTATAGCTAATATGTCATTCCAATGATGTAAAACATGCAACAATTCTAATAAATGTTAGTAAAGATCATAAAAAAATTAAATGTTATAAATTTAACTATCAACTGTAAATTCTATTACATAACCTTAAGTGCCACAAATTGTTTGGTCCATGTATGTTCTTTTTCACTATTAATCTAATAACCTGCATTAGACAGAAACATTAAAGAGTTTTTAAGTAGCAGTTGATTAAATTCTCTTACATGTCATTAAGGAATGCACAGTTTTTTTTCAATAATTATTTATCTTAAGGTTCATGAGTAACCTCAAGATAAAGATCTATTTTGTTTGAAAAAATAATGAATTTAGCAATATGGCTTTATCCGGCTGATTTTAGAAAGAAAAAATGTTAGCCCTATTCTTGCTCACAGGTCTTTAATGTGAGCAGGAATAGGGCAAATTTTGGGATTTAGAAAGAAAGATAAAGTTTAGGGTGTCTCCAAGATAGCCAGCATGGGCAAGGAGGTCAACCATGCACACATAATGATCAACTGTAGGTGTAATGCAATAAGGGTTACAAATGTGATTGAAGTATGTACAACTCTCATCCACTAAACCTGCATGGTTGCATGCAACCTAGAATACAAGCAAAGCTTACAATGTTAGGATATTTTCCAAAGTGCTTAATTAATTCAAAGATTTTGAGAGCATCCTTGCAAAATCCATTTTGTGCATATCCTGCAATCATTGCATTCCATGAGATGACATCTCTTTGAGGAATTCTATCAAACAATTCACATTTTTTGTCTATGATTCCATATTTTGTGCATATCCTGCAATCATCACAATCCATGAGACCACATTTCTTTGAGGCATTATGTCAAATAGTTCATGTGCCTTGTCTATGCTTCCACATTTTGCATACATGTCTAACAGGGAAGTTGTAACTACAACATTTGACAGAATTCCTCTATCCTTTTCTGTTTATGATGAACAAAGTGCCACACTAAGGGGGATACAACTACAAACTATCTAGTGGTGGGAGCTCAAGCTATTAATGCCATATACTTCCCTCTTTCTCAACAGATACCTAATTGCACCATATGTCATGAGACTCATGAAATTGTCCACTACTGCAAAAGTGAAAGGATGTTCCTATCAATTACTAGTTCAAGGTTTGTCACACATCAATCTCTTGAAGGCAAGAATGGAAGTGAGTCCAAATGGAGGTGGGTCGAATGAGTGCAGAAGTACTGCTAAAGTGCAAATTAGTTGCAAGCTTGACATAGTCTGTCCGCTCATTTTCTAGCCTTGGGATCTGCAGTGTTTGATGAAGCCTCTCAAGGCTTCTATAAAAAAAGAGGCCACCACAGAAGAAGTAGGAGAATCCTCAAGCATGATATGATGGCAGACTCTAAGAATGAACCTGCAAATGGAGGCGGTCCAAGTGATGAGAATGTACCACCTTCCCATAGGTGGAAAAATTCCACACATGGAATGGTGATCCTCAGGATTGGAGGTCAGGGGAGAACTTGCCCACATGCTTCTTTTTAAGCTAAGGTGAGATTGAAGCAGATTATGTTGTTTATTCTCAGGAATGGTCCAAATGAAGCGATGACTTAGCACTTTGGAGTGGAGTGCCTCTGCGAGGAGGATGAAACCAAAGGGCAACAGATTACGTACATGTTCAACAAAGCCTCCGATGAAGAAAAAGTGGCCATCTTGAAAGTGATCAGGGCTGGTTTCTAGTCAGGAGGGCACACACATGACGAACAAGTGCTGGAACAATTTTTCCAGAACTATGTACAGGTTGTGGGAGCAAGGCTCTGGGGGCTAAGAGATGCGATGAGATTGGTGAGGGAAGATTTGATGGACATGGTCAGGATTGCCATGGATGGTGTGGCAGTGGAGCTCGAACATGGATTTTCTCTTGCCACCCTCAGCCTGAATGAGGAGAATAAGAAGGTGACGCTTCACAAAGCCTGGGCCCTCTACAAAAAGGGTGTGGAGAAAGAAAATAACATAGGAGAGTTTTTGAAATTCTTGGAGGCCAACCCAGGTCTGATTGATGAAAATGTAATAGCTAGGATGGTGGATATTGCTGAAGGCATAGGTTATATATATCACTAGATGTAATGCCTCAACTTTCTATGTAACTTTTTTTTTGATATTTTAATATAGGGAGCTACCCCCATATCTAGTAGTGTTTACCAAAAAAAAACATTTCTTTGAGGCATTCTGTCAAATAGTTCACGTGCCTTGTCTATGCTTCCACATTTTGCATACATGTCTAATAGGGTAGTTGTAACTACAACATCTAACAAAATTCCTCTATCCTTTATGTATTGATGGATGTCCATACCCTATTCCAAAGCTCCCATTTTGACACAGGCAGGGAGGATCATGCCAAAGGTTGTGGAATTTGGCTTTACACCAGCTAATTGCATTTGCTTTAAAATTTCTGAATCCTTTTCAACAAATTCATTTTGTGCATATCCTACAGTTATTATAGTCCATGAGACCACATTTCTTTGAGGCATTTTGTCAAACAGTTCACGTGCCTTGTCTATGCTTCCACATTTTGCATACATGTCTAACAAGGTAGCTGCAACTACAACATCTGACAAAATTTTAAAAAATTCCTCTATCCTTTATGTATTGATGGATGTCCATACCCTATTCCAAAGCTCCCATTTTGACACAGGTAGGGAGGATGGTGGCAAATGTTGTGGAATTTGGCTTTACACCAGCCAATTGCATTTGCTTTAAAATTTTTGAAGCCTTTTCAACAAATCCATTTTGTGCATATCCTACAGTCATTGTAGTCCATGAGACCACATTTCTTTGAGGCATTCTGTCAAACAATTCACGTGCCTTGTCTATGCTTCCACATTTTGCATACATGTCTAACAAGGCAGTTGCAGCTACAACATCTGACAAAATTCCTCTATCCTTTATGTATTGATGGATGTGTTGGGACAAAAATTTGAACCCTAAAGAATTCACCCATAAGATCCATTTCTTGCCAGGTACTTTTCATTTATTTAATCAACGTCCCCACCATATCCACCTTCGACCCACGAAAAATTCATATGCGGTGTGTCAAAGCCTTAGTCTTTATGGAAGAAAAATGTTAAAAGGTGATCCGGAGGTCGGTGTGACACCTTTAATGTGTCATACTGATAAAATGATTAAATCAATATATGCATACATAAACACTTGACAAGTATTTAGAGATGACATTTCAAGTTCGAAGAGACAAAGATATCAGAGTGTCAAGATGAATCTTTCTGAGGTCTCTTTGACATTCTGGCTCGAAAGGAACTTGTCGATGAGATTTCAAAATATAGAAGTAACATTCCATTTCGATATGATGGGGTGACTTAGAGATATGTCCTGCCGAACGATCGATATTTCGGAGTGTCGAAGGGAGTTCATATTCAATCTCCCCAAAAAAATGAACACGCTGATAATTAAGAAAACATTAAGGAAAGGCACATATATCAAAAGGAGGGGATTTCGGCAAGACCACCATTTGAGCTATAACAAGGTCTCGATAAATAAAGAAATAATAAATTTGTCAAACGAAATGATTATTTTGGTGAGGTGACAGGAGGTGATATGTTGCAAAAAATTAATGTTTCCCCGATGATTTGAAAGATGCCATTAATGATTAAAGTAGAGTAAAAGGGAAAATCTTGAAATATTTGGTTCAGTATGCAAGCATGGGAGCTAGGGAAAGCATCTACAATTGATATAGTTCAATTTTCCAAGTAAGTATTCTGAAGCTTAAGCTTTCTAATTCAGAATTGCATCTAAGAAAAATCTCTTGCATTTCATCATGGAAGAAATATCTGATAACCCTAAGGCTAAAAGGAAAAAGTTAAACGAAAGACACCTGAACAAGGACTTAATAGACCAATGTCCAAAATCAGGGCAAAATCCCCAGAGGAATGCCCAATTAAATTCAAACGCAGAGAAATTAGAGGATGAATACAAACAAGTAGGAGATGTGTGGACTCTCGTAAGGGGGTATGATCTTTTCATCTACCACTACAAGAAAATGCATAGGCATTCCCCTGTGTCAAACCCATGGTGGCTAAATTTAGGAAAGTTGGTAGTGCCAAATGTTTTTGTGAATGTGGAATTCCTAAAAATGTTAGCTGAAAGCTACAACCCACAAAACTGTATGATTGAATTGAAGGATGGTATGAGATTTTTCCCTGTCACATGGGACTACATTTCAATGGTGTTCCAACTAGATAGTAGCTTTGATGTGAAACTCAAAATTAGGGATTTAATTGGTGAATATTATAACTTGAGTAACAATTACAAAAGATGGAGGTTGTGTATGCACCGACCTCGTCATGGAAACAACAAATTAAGGATTTTTTCAGTTGCAAAAGATCCCCCATTTTCCATTGAACTATTTGAAGAATACTTTCAGTATACTTATTACTCTATATGCCAATTGGTAGGAGTGGAGGCCTCAATGTTTATGGAAGTAGCTCCCATGGTTTTAACAGTTGATATCCAAAGCCAACAGGCCCTGCATTTTGATTATGCTAAGTTCTTAGCTAGTACCCTTCACAACGAACTAGTTTCCATCAAGGGAGGAGGTAGTAAATTCAGGCATTACTCCCTATTAATTCATCTCATTTTGTTTGAAGGCCCAAACTTTGGATTGTGGGACAAATGCCTGGGAGTAAGGGACTTGGATATAAATAGAGATGTGAAGCCCATCCAAAGATGGACTATCATATGGGACAATAGGTGTGACAAATCCCATTATATATATTTTGAAGAGTACTTCGTGAAACTAGTGTATAAACACTTAGGGCATCCTTATAATTACAACCTATCACCTGAAATTTAGAAGTTTTTGAGACCAAAGGACAAGTATGAGACTGGAAAATTTGCTCATAATTGGGGAGATTGGTATTCTTACACTGACTGTACAAAAATAAGAGTGTTTAGGTTTGAAGGGTCTCCTCTGCTACTACGAAAAACTTGTCCTGATAGGGTGGCTTATCTAGAGATTGTAAGACAACTTGCTCTTTTTGATTTTATGCACTTAAAAAGACATAATAAGTAGTCTTTTATGCCAGGCACTCTATGTTTTGGTGATTTCACAGTTATGTCTGACAAGGGGTACCAGTTAATTGATAGAAAATTGGAACATTATAGCCTGCCATCAGGGAGTTGTAGACAAAGCTTTGATCCAGAAGGTTTCATAAATAGTGTCAAGACAAAACAAAAGCTTAGAGGATATGACTATGTTTTATTTGTTGATGATGACCTGGTTAGAAACTGTGATGAGCAAGCTGTAATTGAAAGAAGAGATCTGTATTATAAGATAACACTTGCTGAGGCTTGGAGGGTAGCCAAAAACCCCACTTATAATGGAGCCTTCATGGATGTGAATGATCCTATTGAAAGGCTGGATACATTGATAATAAATGCTACAGATTTGATTCAAAATGTCCCTTCCTATGTTTTGAAAGAAAAGGAAAAGCTATTAAAGGAACTCAAGTAGAAGATGAGATTCCTATTTGCCAATTATCTCCTCAACAAACTCCAGAAATTTCTTTTGAAGAAGAAGGTGAAGAGGGTAAAATAAAGACTTGCAAGCATCCTCTTCACTTATTGAGAAATATGAGCCCCCTGTGGATAGAGAGGAAGTTAGAATAGAAACTTCTGATGAATTAATAGATGATGTGAGATATTTGGCCAGTCAGAAATTCATTGCAGATGCTGATTTCATTAAAACCTCATAATTCAAAGCCTTCCTTTATGAGTACAAAGGAAAACAAGACAGGGAAAGGATGAAGGACATTACTCTTGAAGTTCAAGAGGAAGTTCTACAAGAACTTCAGTCAGAAATAGATAATGCCATGAATGACATGACACCAGAAAAAGGTAGACAATTGCTCAAAGAAGCAGGAGTGGTATTGGTCCCTGGGTGGGACATGACTTCAACCAATATTTTTGATACCTTCAGAAAGAATCAAGAAAAGAAAATGCAGCTTAATATTGAGGCATTGAATAAGATTAAGAATGGATCAGGCTATGATCCTGATAAAAAGATATTGCTAATATGGTCCCTCTATCCTTCACATAAGAAACCTCGGGTTATAAATAATCTTGATGAAGCATTTGGCCATTTGTTGATCCAGAGAGTTGAGGACACAGACCCTCTTGAAACTATTAACCTCAATATCAATGTGGCAAGATTTACTAAGGCTCAGATTGAGCAGTTGATAAAGAAAAATAATGCTTATATGGCTAAGAATGTAAAACTAAGACAAGAGGTGGCCACTTACAAGGATAGATTGCCTTCAAGTTCTTATTCACCCTACCTAGAAAAAGATCAAAAGATCCTTGAAGCAAAAGCCAATTCAAATTACTGGAAGAACAAAGTAGAAAAGTTTCAAAAGAAAAGTGAACAGCTTGAGGTTGAGATAAAATCAATCAAATACCACATGGCCTCAACATTGATCAAAAGAAGATTTGATAAATAATGAAGTTCAGTGACCAAACCTGGAGTATGTATAAAAGGACATATCTTGCACATCAAGAGCATAAAAGGCTTCATTTAAGGCTATTAGAAATGAAAGAAGAATTGAGCACTAAGTCAGGTCTCCAGGGTTAAATACTTGAGGAATATAACAACTTAATTGTTGAGCATGAAAAGTATAACACTACATTGACTGATGACCTAAATTATTTTGATCAAAACCTTGAGTTAACATTTCCAAACTTCTTTTTTGGAAGTGATATTTGAGATAAGGGTGACTGGGTAAGGGAAATGAGCCAGATGTTGAAACCACTCCTAGATAAGGTGAATGATGAAGAAAAAGTATTAGATAATACCTATCAGTGCCTCGAGAAGCTGTTCACCCTGGAATTTGCCATAAGTGATATAATTGCTTCAAATACATGTGTTGAACAAAAGTACATTGATCACTTGGCTAGAGTAAACATGTTTATATCCAGGACACAATGAATATATAGGAGTGCGGAGATACATTTTTGAACAAATACCTTGGACATGTCAAAACAGATCCTAAAGAGATGACTTTGCCTGACCTATGGGTCATGAGTCTACCTCTGATGAATAACCAAACACAGTATTGATCGCCTTGCATATCTACAAATTATTTTCTTATTTCCTTAATCATTGTATTAGTTAGGAGTATGTTTATGAAAAGGCATGTCCTTTCGGCCTGAAGCTTGTTTCGCATCCCATAAATAAGGGATACCAAGGCCGCTTCAAATTATGAGAACAATTACAAGACTCTTTAATATATATATGCAAATCTAAAACCTACAATACTTATGTTATGTTATATTCTGATGTGCTTTGAATTTATAAATTAATGCAAAGGAGTAGAAGTTATCTGGTGGATTATATTTTTGGTGTTTAATTGCTGTGTGGAATTTCATGTTTATGAGCTATGTGGTTGTCTCTAGAATGATTTCTTAAATCAGTTCAAATTAATATATCAAGGGTATGTATAATTTGTCAGAGCACAATTGTTGTTTCTGTGTGATCAATTTGATTGTTTTCTATGGAAAGTTGATTTAATTCCTACTAAAGCTACCCAAGTGTTTATTGGTTTTTGACTAAGAGTTAAAAATCCTTTAAGACTGGTCATCTTGATAGGTTTCCTTTCCACTTGAATAAAAATCCTTTCCTATGATCACAACGATTTTTGGGATTAGTAAGAAGAACCTTACAACTCAACATCTTTGCAAATCTTCACAAGGTGTAGATTCACCTAGGTGCCTAGTAATATGAGTTAAACCAATTATAGGGATCCATATACCATTAACTTTTGACTCTATTGCCCAATAGATGAAAGCATTGGTCATCACAAATATCATTTCACAATCCTATTCATAATTTTCAAACTTCAAACACTTTCATTAGGAACTAATAGGTAAAACTCTACATCTACCTCATGCTTGTGTGCCATAGTGAGTAGAATGCTCAAAATTAGAATCACTTTTAGGCTTTCAAAATCTGCTTTATCATTCAGGTACACCTACCTAGGTTTGCAGAGCCTAAAGAGTAGGGGGTTTTCAATTAAATAAACCCTGTTTCATTAGCCAAAAACATATTAAGATATTGGCACCCTCTTATGGTTTAATAACCAATATTTTTGAGACCTAACAGGATGTCCATACCCTATTCCAAAGCTCCCATTTTGACATAGGCAGGGAGGATGGTGGCAAAGGTTGTGGAATTTGGCTTTACACCAGCCAATTGCATTTGCTTTAAAAATTTTGAAGCCTTTTCAACAAATCCATTTTGTGCATATCCTGCAGTCATTGCAGTCCATGAGACCACATTTCTTTGAGGCATTCTTTCAAACAGTTCACGCGCCTTGTCTATGTTTCCACATTTTGCATACATGTCTAACAGGGCAGTTGCAACTACAACATCTAAAAAAATTCCTCTATCCTTTATGTATTGATGGATGTCCATACCCTATTCCAAAGCTCCCATTTTGACACAGGCAGGGAGGATGGTGGCAAAGGTTGTGGAATTTGGCTTTACA
This sequence comes from Cunninghamia lanceolata, assembly GCA_027924645.1. Taxonomy (NCBI): domain Eukaryota; kingdom Viridiplantae; phylum Streptophyta; class Pinopsida; order Cupressales; family Cupressaceae; genus Cunninghamia; species Cunninghamia lanceolata. The sequence continues at coordinate 7,317,722 of BSBN01000828.1, forward strand.
CCAGCCAATTGCATTTTCTTGAAAATTTCTGAAGCCTTTTCAACAAATCCATTGTGTGCATATCCTGCAGTCATTGCAGTCCATGAGACCACATTTATTTGAGGCATTCTATCAAACAGTTCACGTGCCTTGTGTATGCTTCCACATTTTGCATACATGTCTAATAGGACAGTTGCAATTACAACATCTGACAAAATTCATCTATCCTTTATGTATTGATGGAAGTCCATACCCTATTCCAAAACTCCCATTTTGACACAGGCAGGGAGGATGGCGGTAAAGGTTGTGGAATTTGGCTTTACACCAGCGAATTGCATTTTCTTTAAAATTTCTGAAGCCTTTTCAACAAATCCATTTTGTGCATATCCAGCAGTCATTGCAGTCCATGAGACCACATTTCTTTGAGGCATTATGTCAAACAGTTCACGTGCCTTGTCTATGCTTCCACATTTTGCATACATGTCTAATAGGGTAGTTGCAACTACAACATTTGACAAAATTCCTCTATCCTTTATGTATTGATGGATATCCATACCCTATTCCAAAGCTCCCATTTTGACACAGGCAGGGACGATGGTGGCAAAGGTTGTGGAATTTATCTTTACACCAGCCAATTGCATTTGCTTTAAAATTTTTGAAGCCTTTTCAAAAAATCCATTTTGTGCATATCCTGCAGTCATTGCAGTCCATGAGACCACATTTATTTGAGGCACTCTATCAAATAGTTCATGTGCCTCATCTATGCTTCCACATTTTACATACATGTCTAAAAGGGCAGTTGCAGCTACAACATCTAACAAAATTCCTCTATCCTTTATGTACTGATGGATGTCCATACCCTATTCCAAAGCTCCCATTTTGACATAGGTAGGGAGGATGGTGGAAAAGGTTGTGGAATTTGGCTTTACACCAGCCAATTGCATTTGCTTTAAAATTTCTAAAGCCTTTTCAACAAATCAATTTTGTGCATATCTTGCAGTCATTGCAATCCATGAGACCACATTTCTTTGAGGCATTTTGTCAAATAGTTCATGTGCCTTGTCTATGCTTCCACATTTTGCATACATGTCTAACAAGACAGTTGTAACTACAACATCTGACAAAATTCCTCTATCCTTTATGTATTGATGGATGTCCATACCCTATTCCAAAGCTCCCATTTTGACACAGGCAGGGAGGATGGTGCCAAAGGTTGTGGAATTTGGCTTTACACTAGCTAATTGCATTTGCTTTAAAATTTCTAAAGCCTTTTCAACAAATCCATTTTGTGCATATCCTGCAGTCATTGCAGTCCATGAAACCACATTTCTTTGAGGCATTCTATTAAATAGTTCACGTGCCTTGTCTATGCTTCCACATTTTGCATACATGTCTAACAGGGCAGTTGCAACTACAACATATGACAAAATTCCTCTCTCCTTTATGTATTGATGGATGTCCATACCCTATTCCAAAGCTCCCATTTTGACATAGGCAGGGAGGATGGTGGCAAAGGTTGTGGAATTTGGCTTTACACTAACCAATTGCATTTGCTTTAAAATTTCTGAAGCCTTTTCAACAAATCCATTTTGTGCATATCTTGCAGTCATTACAGTCCATGAGACAACATGTCTTTGAGGCATTCTATCAAATAGTTCACGTGCCTTGTCTATGCTTCCACATTTCGCATACATGTCTAACAGGGCAGTTACAACTACAACATCTAAAAAAATTCCTCTATCGTTTATGTATTGATGGATGTCCATACCCTATTCCAAAGCTCCCATTTTGACACGAGAAGGGAGGATGGTGGCAAAGATTGTGGAATTTGGCTTTACACTAGCTAATTTCATTTGCTTTAAAATTTCTAAAGCCTTTTCAACAAATCCATTTTGTGCATATCCTGCAGTCATTGCAATCCATGAGACCACATTTCTTTGAGGCATTATGTCAAACAGTTCACATGCCTTGTCTATGCTTCCACATTTTGCATACATGTCTAATAGGGCAGTTGCAACTACAACATCTGACAAAATTCCTCTATCCTTTATGTATTGATGGATGTCCATACCTTATTCCAAAGCTCCCATTTTGACACAGGCAGGGAGGATGGTGGCAAAGGTTGTGGAATTTATCTTTACACCAGCCAATTGCATTTGCTTTAAAATTTTTGAAGCCTTTTCAAAAAATCCATTTTGTGCATATCCTGCAGTCATTGCAGTCCATGAGACCACATTTATTTGAGGCACTCTATCAAATAGTTCATGTGCCTCATCTATGCTTCCACATTTTACATACATGTCTAAAAGGGCAGTTGCAGCTACAACATCTAACAAAATTCCTCTATCCTTTATGTACTGATGGATGTCCATACCCTATTCCAAAGCTCCCATTTTGACATAGGTAGGGAGGATGGTGGAAAAGGTTGTGGAATTTGGCTTTACACCAGCCAATTGCATTTGCTTTAAAATTTCTGAAGCCTTTTCAACAAATCCATTTTGTGCATATGCTGCAATCATTACAGTCCATGAGACCACATTTCTTTGAGGCATTTTGTCAAATAGTTCACATGCTTTGTCTATGCTTCCACATTTTGCATGCATGTCTAACAGGGCAGGTGCAACTACAACATCTGGCAAAATTCCTCTATCCTATATGTATTGATGGATGTCCATACCCTATTCCAAAGCTCCCATTTTGACACAAGCAGGGAGGATGCTGGCAAAGGTTGTGGAATTTGGATTTCAAACAACTTATACTCATAGAGTCATGGTTTTAGGTCACATATGTTATGGTAACAACAAGGGATTCCAACTATGGTTACAATAGCTAAGACTACCCTCATTTGTGACCGTAACAAGGTTCTTGGACAACACTATCTTGCTCTTCACATTGGGTACTTTATAGGCCAAGATTGGGTTGAAGAAATCACTTGATGGTTGCCTATATAGTGAGACCACACCCTAATACCCCATGCATTCTAAATAGATTGAGATTTATACAATACTCAACCAAGATAAAATTCTATCACTATACCACACGTAACTATGACAGTCCCTTCTTGACAACAATTTGTAATCTTTAGACTATTGGGATCCTTGCCACAAATAAATATTAGGTCAATGACACAAGGCTTTTAAACAAAAACCATAATCCCAACTCTATATCCACCCCCTTGGCAGTCTCAAGGGCCACCTTGAGACAAAAAATGCTAATGTACTATTATGACAGTTATGATTGTCCACCATTGTTTCATTGTGCATTTAAAACTTGAGATGAGGATTGGGAAGGTCTCCATTTGTAACAACATGGAAAATACTCATGGCAAAATCTTTAAAATAGGCATATTCAACTTCAGGCATTTCTGCAGACCCTAGGAAGGTGGATGTAAACTTAGTGACTTTAATTACCACCACAAAGACTATCCCCTTTGTGACTATGACAAGGTAACACTGTCATGCATTTATCTCCTTTGTGATTTCAATGCCTCTCTAATGCACTATCATAGGAGTCTTGATAGTCCTAATGTATCAGTGAAGAAGGCTTCCAACAAATCCAAAAGGAGGGCTTAGGATTACATACAAAGTCCTAGTCTTCATACCCTAGTCACATATCACCCCTCTAAGAAGACCTCAAGACAATTGCCCTTTAATACAGGAAGTCAATGCAGTTTTAAAAGATAAAGTACAAGAGGCCAAAGGATAAGAAAAATTAAGGCCTTAAGGGGTTTAAAGGAATAAAAATATAGGCTTGCAGACTCAACTTAAAACCCTAATCCTAGGTGGGTACCACCAGAACCCTTTAACTTGGCACTGCAAAGCCTTGTCCAATCTGATCGTGGGAAGCTGAAATCAAGCATGTACACTCACATATGACAGATAAGTATTCCTACCAAGTGGTTTGGCATAAAAATGAATAGGTTTCAAATTATAACCCTTCAAAGTAGGCCATTGGAGTATATTGTACAGGGGCATTTCTGAGTGCTGCAGTTAGATTTTTCATCATGGGAACCTAAATTTTTTGCAAAAAATGGTAGGATATTTTAGGTTCCAACAAGTCCATTACTTGGAGGTAGGCAAACAAGGGTTTTCTATTCATTATTAGCCCGTTAAACTTAAGCATATGAGATAGCATGGCACACACAAAATGTTGTGGATAATGACCACAAGATTAGGTTAATTACAACCACTTTTTGTAAGAAAACACAAGACTAGTATACTCATTATGATCCTAATGGCACCAAGAAGGGTCCCCAAAGATATAAGAGTAATCATTTTTCATCTAAGAGAAATCTTACATTTAAGGGTGCTAGGGCCAACAGAGAAGCACTTTAGAACTCATCCTACGCATCAATAAACAACTCAACACAAGAAATGCAAATTGACATATTAACACAACAATATCCAACTAAGTTATTGAAAGTCAACTATTGATACCTCATTCTCCATCCAAATTACAAAATCAGTCCACTTTTTGCTTTGTAACATTTCCTTTTCAAATTGGCTTGGATGCCGGCCATATTTCTCCTCCTGTCAAAACATGGCACATGGACTAGTTAAACTAATTAATATGAAATCATTTACTTTTTTCCTAGGAAAAAAAAATCATTTAACTTATTAAATATACTTACAAATGTACAGATCAAGGCCTGTAAACCTTTCTAGCCACTGTGATGCATGGCACGAAGTTTGTCAAGCCTAGCCTTGGAGGCCTTGTCCTGAAACATATACTAATTCAATTTAACTATGCACAAATAAAATTTAAAAATCGTTTAATAAATTTGATATAATCTATGAGCAAATTCAAATACCTGTGTACTCTCCTCACCGGACTTCCTTCGTGCATTAGACTACTCATATGCTTTTACAAGCTCTTTCCATACTTTCAAACTTACATCAATTGGCCTTTTTTTGAGCCTTATTTCAAGAGGGAGTTTTTTTATCTTCTTTGTTTGGTTGCACCAAAATCTCTTGCAGTTTTGAGACATTTGTAGCTTTATCTTCTTTACAAACCAACCTGTGCCAAATTCAGCCTCCATGTCTTGGATAACTGCTTTTTGTAGATGCATGGGTATCTTTAAGAATGGCAAATGTAGATGGTCTTTGAACCGTTGAAGGCATGATTCCTTTAACCTATTCCCAAATGTTTTTCCAACATCTGTCATTCGAACTTCCCCTGAAACCATAGCATATTCTATCTTGGTATTGTAGGTACCAATGCAAGATGCAAAACATGGCGTGGTGGTCGAAGAAGTCTGTGTCCCAGGAATGGGTGGGACATTGGAAGCCTCTATTCCCTGATCCACATTCTTAGAGGTTATTGTTATTGATTTACTCCTGGATCTTTTGCTCGATCCAAGATTGGTTGGGGAATCAATTGATTCCCTTTGACACTGTTGATTTGGTTGTAATGTTTCAGGGGCTTTACCAGATCATTTTTCTATGTATCTGGCAAGCATTGTCAAGTCCACACCATCTAATTTGTTCACTAGGCCTCTACCCCCAATATGGAAGCCAATGTCTCTTTATCTTTGTTAGTCTCATGTTCCTATATATATATAAAATAAATTTCTTCTTTTAAATTTACAAATTAAAAATTAAAAACCAAAAATCAAAGAAATGATGGAAACATTTACAAATCTATAAATTGACAATAAATTACCTCATTGTGGCCAGAGTCTACTCCCTTTGCTCTCTTCCCTCTATTGCTTGACATTTTGAGGCGACAGGGAAAATTGTTTTTGTTCAATCTATGGAGGCAAACAAAGTACACACTGCCAGGTATGAAAGTTTTAATCCATTTTTTCTGTATTCCTCAATGTTTTCGACCTTTACTTTGTAGAGCAGATCATGAAGTTGTTTTCCTATGAATTAATTGGTGCCTTGGGAGGGAATCTATAGTTCTGGGCCTAATTTTATTTTGCTCACCCTCGTCTCAAAAGCCCTAATTTTACTTTGCTCGCAATCAACTTTTCTTAAAGCACTCAACTACTTTTTTAGGAAGGAAGTGATAAAGCTGTCTTTAGAGAAAGGTATTGATGGGAATGATAAGTGAACCTAGGCTTTGAGGTTTGAAAAATGTGTTCATTTCTCTCAGATGCAGAGGAAATAATGCAATGTCTACAATTTTACCCTCCTCCTTTGCAACCACATGAGACTTGAACGATTCACCTGTAAACAAAACAATATTCACAACCCTTTCTTCACAATTCTCTCCATTTAATCGAAACAAAAATATTTTTGGGAATGAAATTTTTTTATTGTAATTGTAACCTTACCTATGGTGTCACAAACTAAATCAAATTTCTCATCTACTTGCTTGTTTTTCCCTTTTTTCTCCTCTCTCCGTGCAGGGTTTTTCTATTTTTTCTCCTCTAATTCACGCAGCATTTTTCTCCTGTAATTATCGAATTTCTCATATAATTCAGGTGGGAAGTTTTTATTTTTTGTTTTTGATTTACAGGTCCTGCCATTGCCAAAATAAGGGCGAACACAAGAAACCCAAACGCTAGATCTCTGCATGCCAAACGCTCGATGTCCATACAAAAAATGAACCCCAAAAATCAATAAAGTTTTGTTTTGTTTTTTTTTTGTTTTGGGGTATGTGCAAGCAGGAATTTTTTTTTTTGATCCAGTAGTCAACACTATAGTCGGAGCAGTTACTGCCGACTTTAGTACCGACTTTTAGGCATAAATGTAATATTTTTGGGGTGCAAAAGGCGGCGCAAAGTGCACCTAATTTAGTGCCAATCAGTGCAAAATGATGTATTTTTCTTGGAAGTTGATAAAAAAGTAACCTCACCAAATTTGGATTGTCCTTATAATAAGTAACTATATCTTGTTTCCATGATAGCATTTTGACTTCATGCTTCTCTTATGATTAGCTCAATAATGACTCACTCTTTCATGACCTTACATAGATGGTTGGTGACAATCCTTATGCAAGTGATATGGCTTTGGAAAAACCAAACAACTCATCTCTTACTATCATGATGACATGATATTGGGACTATATTGGCAGCTTATGGAGTGTGCTTATGGTATTGTGATTTTCATTTCTATGTTCTCATTAACCTATTTTAGGTTGAAGCATGGTAACTAACCCACTAGCTATTATGACAGTCATACAATGACTAGACAATCCTCTCCACTTTGACTATGACAGTCCTATGCATGGTGTTTTCTTCATGACAGTCCCCAATAATGTGAATTATTGATAGTAGCTAGTTTAAATGGAGTTTTGGATGTTGTAGTAAGTTGTCCCTATGGCTCATGATAGTGCATGCCTTGGTTATGTCCTTGTCACATTACTCTCTAGATATCTCCTTTTTATAGTGAAAAGGTTTCAAGAACATGACAACTTAGGTAAGGTATCAACTTGTCTCTTTAACCTCTGGATTGTCATTTTTCAAGAATTGATCTCATTGAAATACAAAGACAACATGTTGATTGATGACTAACTACAATGTTACTATGATAGTGACTTAACCTGGTCACAAGATTAATGAGACAATTTTATAGTAATAACTCTATGGATGCATACCTAGCTATCCTAGGTGTACTATGACAATAATTTAATGTTGCTAGTGTTGCTTTTAAACCTCCCATGGTTGTTACATATGCCTCATGCTATGACAACCTCTATAATGTTAATCCTTATGATCCCACTACAATAGTTGATCAACACTATGATGGTCCCTTTGTTAGATCTAGGCCACACAACTGAGAGGGGGGGGGGTGAATTAGTTGTATAAAAACTTGCTTCTACTTCAAACACTTGATTCTTCTTTGTTAGTTAACAACATATCAATTAATCATTCATGAAAGCTTAAAACATAAACACCGGAGCAGATAAACATCAACACATTTGACACCAAGATTTTTGACATGGAAAAACCGGTTAAGGGAAAAACCACGGGGTGATTAACCCAAGGATTATTCTTTGTTAGAAGAATAAGAAAAATGAATGGCACATGCCAATTAGGGCTCACTACCCTAGCACACTACTCACAAGGAGGCACACTACCTACAAGAGACACACTGTCTACAAGATCATAAGTATCACAAACTTGAACTAGAGAATGACATCTTTACCATGTCTGGATTAGTTCCATTTAAGCCCGAGACACATCAGCTCTACCTTTCGCTCTTCCGCTATATCACACTCATCCACTCCACGACACACTTCGAAATGAACTCAGAAACCTTTATTTATACAAGGCATCGACTTAGGAACAATCATCTAAGTTAGCAATCAACCACAAGAACATTCACAAGATGAATAACTCATCTGGTCGGCCAATCTAAACAAGAACAACTTCATCCGAAAGAACTCATCCGGTCGGCTAGCAAGAACACCTCCATCCGGAAGAATATCTCCAATTCTGGGCTCTAACACTCATGCGGACCAACAACACAACCTCAACATGATCCAAGAACCTTCACAAGCTTTCCTGAATGACCAGGTACATCCGCACTTCCTCTACTTACTAGAATATCTTCTCTTCTTCATCCGAAACTTCAAGAACACAGTCTGTCGCCACTGTCACAATCACAAAGGTGCTTCTGGACCTCCAAACAATGAACAAATAGAGATGACACATCACAAGGACTTCCCAAACATTCCTTCCAATCCACAGAATAGGAAAATGCACTTCCATATCTCACCAGACTTTTTTGTAGCACTCTGTCACTCCGGAGCATCTCCCGGAACTGATTCTACTTGATCAATCACAACTTCTTCATTTCTTCATGTAGACCTCTGAAATCTTAATTGGATCATCTCAAGACTCATATCTACAAACCCTTTAATCTGCATCATCTGATATTCATCTTATCTTGGCCTTTTACCTTAATGACATCACTGTTCTTCACTGTTCCTGATTGAGACTAATTTTCTCAATATCCTCAGCACACAGCTCATCCAATCCTTCTCATTAATGCAATATGAGTATGTTGACATCAATGACAACACTGGTTATCCTCATACTTGCAACAATCTCCCCCTTTGTCATTGATGGCAACATATGATGTGAAAAACCATCAAGACAAGAACTTCTCCTTTCTGTCACAGCTCCCCCTATCAGCAACAACTCTTCACATGTCTTCTCTTCCTTTACTGCTCCCCCTTTGATCATCAACCACTTGTTTTTCACATGTCTTCTCTCCCCCTTTGACATCAATGGCAAAGGGTTCATACTTGCAATTCTAACACATCAGAATCATACCAGCTGCTCCCCCTTAGTAGCAGCTCCCCATCATCAATCCGGATCACAAGATATGACTGTGATATCCACCGGACTAATGCACATCAATGCATCCTAGTTCATCACCGAAGGGGCCATGACCCCTAACTTCTCCCTGAGATACTCAAAAGAGTCCTTGGGAAGAGGTTTAGTAAAGATATCTGCAATCTAATCCTTTGAGGGTACATACTCCAATCTGACTTCATCCTTGTTCACTTGCTCTCTCATAAAGTGAAACTTGATAGATATGTGCTTGGTCTTAGAATGCAACACCGGATTCTTAGAAATATTTATTGCACTTGAATTATCACAAAAAATTGTGATAGGCTCCTCATATTCTACTTTAATGTCTCTTAACATCTGCTTCATCCATAAGATTTGAGTGCAACTACCTACTGCTGCAATGTATTCTGCTTCAGTTGTAGACAAAGATATTGCCTCTTATTTCTTGCTCAGCCAAGAAACCAACCTTTTTCCCAAAAAGAATGCTCCTCCACTTGTACTCTTCTGATCATCTACATCTCCTGCCCAATCTACATCTGTATATGCATGAAGAGAGAAATCATGATCTCTAGGGTACCATAAACCATACTCCACTGTCCCTTTTAGATATCTAAAAATTCTCTTGATTGCCATGACATGAGATTCTCTGGGATCAGCCTAGAATCTAGCAACAAGACCAACAACTTGCATAATATCTGGTCTAGTTTGAGTGAGATACAACAATCCACCAATCATTGATCTATACTTTGTCTGGTCTGCCTTAGGAGAGTCATCATCTTTTCTCAACTTGCATCTGGTTGCCATGGGAGTATTCATTGGCTTTGAATCTTCCATCCCAAATTTCCTCAACAATTCTTTCACATATTTGGTCTGAGAAATGAAAATCCCTTTCTTTGTTTGAGTAATTTGCAGACCCAAGAAGAAATTTATTTCACCAAGCATAGACATCTCAAACTCACTTTTCATCTGATTTGTAAAAGTTTTACACATACTATCTCTTCCTCCAAAAATATATCATCTACAAACACTTCAACAATCAGAATGTTTTCATTATCTATTTGGAAATATAGATTACTATCAGCAGTACCTTTGTTGAAACCAATCTTCAAAAGATATTTGTCCAGCCTCTCATACCATGCTCTTGGGGCTTGCTTCAATCCATATAGTGCCTTTTTCAACTTGTAGACCATATCACCATGATCAGACAATTGAAATCCATCCGGTTGTTCAGTGTACACTTCCTCTTCCAAATCACCATTTAGGAAGGCAGACTTGACATCCATCTGATATACCTTGAAGTCTTTGAAGGCAGCAAATGCAAGAAATAATCTGACTGCTTCAATTCTTGCCACCGGAGCAAAGGTTTCTTCAAAATCAATTCCTTCTATTTGAGAGTAGCCTTTGCAGACCAATCTGGCTTTGTTTCTGATTACTTCACCAACTTCATTTAGTTTGTTCTGGAAGACCCATTTGGTTCCAATCACACTCTTGTTTCCAGGTCTGGGAACAAGATCCCAAGTATGATTTTTCTCAATTTGCATCAACTCTTCCTCCATTGCTTTGGTCCAATTTTCATCATTGCAAGCTTCATTAATTGTCTTAGGTTCAATTTTTGAAATCAAACAGTATTCATTTGAATCTTGAGCAATTCTCCTCCTTGTTTGTACCCCTTTTCTTTTGTCACCTATGATCTGATCTTTAGAATGGTTTAGAGTTACATACCTTGGAACTTTGGGAGTTTCTTGCACTACTGTTTCTTGATCAGGCTCATTTAGACACACCTCTTCTTCCTAATTTACGAAATGAATCTGAATTTCAGAGGAGGATTGAGCTTCTTGCACCAGAGAATCATTATGATCATCTTCATCATATTCATAAAACCTTGAGGGCTTCTCAATTCCTTCATCAACCTTCACATTTGTACTTTCTATCATCTTTCTCAATCTCTTATTATAACACCGGTAAGCTTTGCTTTGAGTGGAGTAACCTAAGAAAATTTCTTCATCACTTCTAGCATCAAACTTTCCTAGATCTTCATCTCTTTTGATGTAACATTTGCTTCCAAATACTCTGAAATATCTCACAGTAGGAGTTATACCAAACCAAAGTTCATAAGGAGTCTTACCGGTAATGCTTCTGATTTGAACTCGATTGAGAGTATAGACTACAGTGCTGACAACTTCTCTCCAAAACATTTGGGGAACAGTTGCTTCCATCATCATTGTCCTGGATGCTTCCTGGATGGTCTGGTTCTTTCTCTCAACTACTCCATTCTGCTGTGGAGTCCTAGGAGCAGACAACTATCTCTTTATACCATGCTTCTCACAAAAGTTGATGAACTCACCGGATGTGAATTCAACACCTCTATCAAACCTCAGACATTTTAGTTTCAATCTAGTTTGATTCTCTACCAAAGATTTGAAGATTTTGAACTTCTCAAGGGCTTCTGATTTTTCTTTTAGAAAGGTAACCCACATCATCCAGGAGTAGTCATCAATCAGTAACATGAAATATCTATCACCTTGCATACTCTTGATTCTTGTCAAACCACAGAGATCAATATGAACTAATTCCAGTAATCCAGTAGAGGAGTGATCCTTGCTTTTGAAAGAGACTCTACTCTGTTTACCTAGCTGACATTCTTTGTACAAACTATTTGTAGGTTTCACCAATTTTGGAAGATCTCTTATAGCCTGAGTATTGCTTATCTTGATGATGTTGTCAAAATTCACACGACAAATCCTTCTATGCCATAACCAACTCTAATCAACTTGAACAAACAAACAACTTTTATCAGAACCAACCAGATGAAAGATATTACCTTTTGTTTGAGTACCGGATGCAATTTCAGTTCTGGAACTTTCAAAGATCCTGCATCTTCCATTCTTGAACTGGAGATTTTAACCTTTGTCTACCAACTGACCAACACTGAGAAGATTGTGCTTCAATCCTTCAACATACAGTACATTACCGGTTTTGCTCTTTCCATCAAAAGAAATAGTTCCCCTACCTCTGACTCTACCAGTAGAATTGTCTCCAAACTTTACCATTCCTCCTTCATACCTTTCCAAATCTAAAAACTTGCTCTTGTCACCTGTCATATGGTGAGAGCATCCACTGTCAATAACCCAATCATCCTTTTCTTCAACTTGGGCAGCTAAAGCTCTTTCTACAACCTTATGATTGATAGATTCAGAGGATATTGGATCTTCTTCCTTGATGGCAATAAACACCCATTCATTTCTAGATCCGTTTCCTATTTCTGATTCATCATCTGTTACACCTTCATTATCATCTTCTTCATGAACATAATAACAATTCTTTTGGAACCTTTGTCTGTTAGAATTGGACCTTGTAGATCTTTCCAGACATCTTGAAGCAAAATGACCAATCTTATTGCAGTTGAAGCACTTAAAGGGTAATTTTCCTTCATACTTACCAGATCCTCTTGGCAGTCTCTTTCCAATGAGGGCTTCAAGTTGAGTTGTTTCTGCTTCTTCCTCTTCCATGTCTTTCCTTGCTTGATCATACCATGACAGCTTCCTTGCAGAGTTCTCTCTCGGATCAAATCTTTGTTTGCCTTTCACATAGGCATTGGCTTTGAATGTAAATTCAGTCTTGGGGTGATCATCTCCAAACTCGGTCATTTCAAATGCAGCCAGTTTGCCATCCAATTGCTCTCTTGTGACAGTTGTATGAGCTTTGAATTCATTAATGGAAGCAACCTTGATTTTGTAGGTAGCAGGAAGGGATCTAAGAATTTTGCAAACAATCTCATTTTCATCCAGAACTCCACCAGCATTCCTGATTCCACACACCAGCTCATTTACTCTTGGCATAAAGGTAGTCATATTCTCATCATCTCTCATCTTCAATCTTTCAAATTTCCCTTTGAGACTTTGCAACCTTGCACTCTTAACAAACTCATCTCCTTCATGTAGAAGTTCTAGTTTAACCTAGATCTCATATGCATTTGGTAGGTCAATAACATTTGAGAGTTTTGAGTCAGTTAATGCACTTAGAAGAGCTTCTTTTATCTACAGATTGTTTTCAGCATCTGTGATTTCATTCAGAGTTGTCGGACCACCCTGTGGCGGTACATATGCTTTTGAGACCATGGTCAGGTATGCTTTTCCCATACACTCCAAGTGACATTTCATGTGACCTTTCCAGAGAGAGAAGTTGGTTCCATCAAACTTTGGACCATCCTTCTTGTATGACGACATCTTGGATCTCCTCAAGCGGTTAAGCTCCTTTTAGAGGAACTTAGCTCTGATACCAATTGTTAGATCTAGGGCACACAACTGAGAGGGGGGGTGAATCAGTTGTACAAAAACTTGCTTCTACTTCAAACACTTGATTCTTCTTTGTTAGTTAACAACATATCAATTAACCATTCATGAAAGCTTAAAGCATAAACATCGGAGCAGATAAACATCAACACATTTGACACCAAGATTTTTGATGTGGAAAACCCAGTTAAGGGAAAACCCACGGGGTGATTAACCCAAGGATTATTCTCTGTTAGAAGAATAAGAAAAATGAATGGCACATGCCAATTAGGGCTCACTGCCTGAGCACACTGCTCACAAGGAGGCAGACTGCCTACAAGAGACGCACTATCTACAAGATCATAAGTATCACAAACTTGAACTAGAGAATGACATCTTTACCATGTCTGGATCAGTTCCATTTAAGCCTGAGACACATCAGCTCTACCTTTCGCTCTTCCGCTATATCACACTCATCCGCTCCACGACACACTTCGAAATGAACTCACAAACCTTTATTTATACAAGGCATCAACTTAGGAATAATCATCTAAGTCGGCAATCAACCACAAGAACATTCGCAAGATGAATAACTCATCCGGTCAGCCAATCTGAACAAGAACAACTTCATCCGGAAGAACTCATCCAGTCGGCCAGCAAGAACACCTCCATCCAGAAGAATATCTCCAATTCTGGGCTCTAACACTCATGCAGACCAACAACACAACCTCAACATGATCCAAGAACCTTCACAAGCTTGCCTGAATGACCAGGTACATCTGTACTTCGTCTACTTACTAGAATCTCTTCTCTTCTTCATTTGGAACTTCAAGAACACAGTCTGTCGCCACTGTCACAATCACAAAGGTGCTTTCAGACCTCCAAACAATGAACAAATAGAGATGACACATCACAAGGACATCCCAAACATTCCTTCCAATCTGTAGAATAGGAAAATGCACTTTCGGATCTCACCGGACCTTTTTGTAGCACTCTGTCACTCCAGAGCATCTCCTAGAACCGGTTCTACTTGATCGATCACAACTTCTTCATTTCTTCATGCGAACCTCTGAAATCTTAACTGGATCATCTCAAGACTCATATCTACAAACCCTTTAATTTGCATCCTCTGATATTCATCTTATCTTGGCCTTTTACCTTAATGACATCACTGTTCTTCACTGTTCCTGATTAAGACTAATTTTCTCAATATCCTCAGCACATAGCTCATCCAATCCTTCTCATCAATGCAATATGAGTATGTTGACATCAATGACAATACTGGTTATCCTCATACTTGCAACACCCTTGACTTATCATTTTGACACCAATTATTTTAGTTGGATCCATGGCCTTCCATCTAACATTTGAGTGTTGGATTTGGGATTAAAGACAACCTTAAGATATGTGATAGGAGATTGACAACATTTTAGCTAAGTCATGACAAGCTCTATTTATATAATGTGACTTCACTATAAATCTTGAGGCCCAATTTAAGAGGCCATGAACTATCTCCTTCACTATCTGACAACCTTCCACTTCCTCACATACTTGTGATATTCCTATTTATACATCTAGTTATTCATTATATCTTGTCAATCCTTAAGGCATGATGAAAACATCCCTAAATACCCCAACTACATCTCAATCATATCAAAATTTCATTGTAATTTCACTTTCCTACCATGACTGCATACTCCTCCTTCATCCTTTGTGACATAGATCAAAGGCTTGTCACATCAATGTCAAGGGCTCAGAATTTCATCACCTAGGAAAGCATGTTACCACGATTTGATGGATTGCTCATTAGGCAATCAAATCTTGGTACTCAAAGGATCTTTGGCTCTCTCTTACACCATGCCCTTTATCTTCTTAATTGTTACAAACCCTGCAAGAAAAAGAACGGATCATTAAGTCTTTCAATATATCTATACATAAATTATAACATCAAACCCTCTACTAAAACTCCAAAATATCAAACCCTACGTGACAAAACTCTCACATTTGAGGGAAAAAAAACTAGAATAAATGTTGGATTTCATGGTAACTCAAAACTTCCCTCTCTCAAACTAATGACTTATTGCATATATGGTTTGAAAGAATAGAAACCAGTCATAGATGAGATGAAAAGATCAAGGAGATGCATGTTATAGAGTATAAAACTCAAAAATCAAAGGTCTTTTTGGGCCTTTTTCCAACAATATGAGCAAAATTCAAACTTTAAACATGTAGCACAGGTACCATATGACTTATTCTTATACATCACACATGTGGAACCACTAAGAAGGGAGGTAGGTTCCTAATATGAGCAATGACAATTGCACATAATGTTTAAGTTCACTTCAACAGATGGTTGGGGTTATGATAGCTAATGGAGGGTTTTCTTTTCAAAGGAAACCATTAATTTTGGAGTGAAAGGTAATGGTGAAATATAATATAAAGTCCCTATAATTAAAGAATATCCAATGGCTAGGATTAACCTAACAAAGATCTAATGATGTGATTTCAAAATTAACATCCAAATTATCCTTCCCTCCATCAATAATTTAAATTTTTTGTGCCAAAGACTCTTTGAGACTATTTTGAGGGTTCTATGGCCACTTGGAGAGATATAGATTGTCTTAAAATGACCCATAAAAGAAAAAGGAGAGTCAACTATGAAATAAATGTCTTTTTGATATGAATTTGTAGTCATCTTGTAATCATAAGATTTGAGCTCTAGTTGTCAAGATTTCGCTTGTAAACTTTTTCTAAAGAGCAAAATGTTGCAATATCCTATTTTGTTTTTCATAGTGCGTCTTAATGAAAAGAGAGTGTATTAACAAGATAAATTTAAGAATATTCTCTTGGTGCACAACTGTTATGTGACTATTGTAATTGTTGTGTATTACAGGATCCAAAGGAGGCCATGGAGAGAGGACGTGGACGACATAGAACTACTAAATCACAGAGAGAAAAGTGGGTGGAAATAGATATGACAACGGAATCTATAGATACAATAGAGGTAAGAAGAGAAAGCAACCTCAACCAAAGGAGGAAGGTGTTTATGAATTCACAAATGCTACAACATAGAGGAGATAAAGTCATTTTTCTGTCCACATGGCCTCTGAGGTCAAACTTATTGGTTGAAAATGCATAGGAATGGTGATTAAATGTGATTCTATGATTAAGGGAAAAGTTTGAAAATTAAGATGGCCAAAACATGATATCATTATATCAAATATATGACTAAAGTGAGGTTTTGTGTTGGATAGCATATTCGTTAAAATGATATAATTGGTGTACTAAACATTATTTACTATGTTGTGTATTATAGGGGCTAAACGAGGCCATGGCAACAGATCATGTCATATCAAATGAGGACACACCGGATGAAGCAGGAAATTTGGTACTCAAATCCAATTTCCTTAGGAAAAAATGATTTGATGGCATTTTGTGATACATCCATCTTTTTTCACAGTATTATTAAAATTTATAATGTATTATCCAATCTTGACATAAATTAATGCATGTTGTTGATTATTTTAGATGAAGATTGGAGAAAATGCAAAGCCCAAGCGTTCAACTAGCAAACGAAAAAGATATGTACATGGATGTGGACCTAAAATTGTTAAATCACATAGATGATAGTGGTTGGAAGAGGATATGACAATGGATCCTACAGACACAACAAATGATTGCACTAAACAAGAGGTTGGTCAGGACTATAGTGCATGGGATGAATACTTTGAGAAAATTGTTGTTTGTGGATGTTCTGTATGTTGTGGAAAGAAACAATTCAAATGAGTGATTGTACAAAGACATTACATATATGATGAGCTTCCAGTCGGTAGTATGCCTCCCACAATCGATTCAAATCCAATAGGAATTACGGTAAGGAATTTTTCAAATTGATATAAATAACATGTATACTTCGTTTAAACATTGTTTTATATTATTTAAATAACTAATTTTTTTCTTAATGGATACTTGCAGAATAAAGTTCTGGTTTAAAGTTTCCTAGATCACCGACTTCTAGCCTAGAGGGCAATGATCATTTATCAGATGATACATCTAACAAAAATATGTGCCAATATACCAGCTCGGAAGATGAGGAATTGATGAAAACAAGCAAAAGAACAAGAACCGATTTAAAGACACATAATTTGCTTAAAGACAAGGGGAAGGTGGACTACATACCATATGAGAATGAATGTGATGGAGATGATGACTTGCCCCTAAGTTTGAGATCAATTTAGAAAGAGACATTTGATTGTCGACTATATTGTGCTTGGCCTAGTGATCAACAACTACCTAGAGTGTGCAAGATGTTTCAATTTTGGGGATACAACTACATGATACGACCCTCCAATATTCATGGAGTGAGTCTAGGCCTCTTTATTGTCCAAAATGTACCTGTGGGATCTAAACATAGAAACAATTCAGAATAAAGCACTAGGAGATTAATGCCATAGTATGGTCCATCATATTACAGTGGTGAATGGAGAAGGCTAGTAGAATATAAGCCTAGCATATCAACATATGGTCTAAATTTGAATATGTATACACATCATCTCCAATTGGAAAGTGGAAAAGAAATGAATAGAGGTCATATTATGTATATAGATGGACGTGCATACACACAAAAATATTGCAGGATTTATAAATAGTAGTAAGGGAAGGGACCCTACTGTAAGACCGAATTGTCAATTTGTTGAGGTTATAAATGATAAAGATGGAGATATGGAAAGAGAGGTTGATAGATTGATAATGGTTGAGGCTACTATGGAATTTACCATTGGGGATGAGTTATTGATTGATTACCCCTTCTTAAAATGCACTCCTGTGTGAAAGAAGAGGGAAGAACAAGGTCTCCCTAAGGATGTTCTTAAGGGTAGAAAACCAAAGAATAATAAATGAGTGTGGACTGATGTTTTATAAACTATGTTGTCAAAATTGTATTTTATTTAAATTATTGTATAAAAAAGGTAGTCTATAAAATAATGTTCCATTATTCAATTGATGTATATATGTTCATACAATTTATGGGTGTTGCCACAATAATGGGTTACACTTTCTGGGACATCTTGATTTTTGCTGAAATCACATATTCTTAGAAAATATAATGATTTAAGCCTTGAAAATTTCTATTTAAAGGATTTTAATTAAAGAGGGTTTGATCAAACCCCCTTAGATTCAAACCCCCTTGGATAGAACTCCGCTAGTTTTAAACCATACCTATAATGGAGTCTCCTCTACACCTCTCAAAATGCTGATAAAAAACTAAATTTGATTTATCTTTTGAGGGATTAAATGAATTCATTTAAAATTTATGCTTTGTAAGTATGTAGTTCTTATTATAAGCTTCCCAAAAATATAATTTTAAATATATTTAATTTGATTATTATATTTATTTTTTATTTCTTGTAAATGTATGTTTTTCACCGAACATCAAGTTCTCTATTCTACACACATGGAAAATTAGTAAATTACTGAAAAAAATCCTAAAAAATATCTATGCACTAAGTATTGATGTCCTTGTTTCAACAAAAGAAAAAAATTGAATTTCGTTACATACATAAAAAGTTATGTTTTACAGAATACGCCTATGTCTAAATTATAATTGGTTTGACTTCAAAAATTAATTAAAAAATATATATTCAAAAAAATATTATGAAACCAAATGCATACAATATATATCAGTGTTACCAATCTAAATTAAAAAGAATCAGAATTTTATCCTTTGTAGAAAAAACGTTATGTGCTACAAAGTACACATCACTTTAAAAAAATGTTGTTTACTATTAAAAACCAATTACCAAAGGAGATGCAAACAAATTTACAATTTAACTCCAATTTTTTTAAAAAATATATATTTAGAATCTACAAACAAAATCTCACAAATCACTAGTTCGCATCATCTTCAAATTCCTAATGGTTTAGTGGATATAGGTGTTAGAACGTGAATATTTAGTTCAAAATATTGATTTCAATGTCAAGTTTGGCAAGAAAATGTAACCCATTATTGTGGGATGACCCTTATATTTTTATTTTTTAAGCCATATTTGATTATATTTCTTTGAAATTGATACATTTATGATTTATCCAATTGTTGCCAAACATTAAATAATGCTTGTGTTTGTTGATAGGTAGAAGATGTTGATGAAACACATACTAATACCCAAGATCCAACTGGGTTATTAAGATTTGGACAGGATGATCCAAACCATCCTTTAAACAATACTAGGGTGAAAAGAGCATTATTGAAGAGAATACTACTAGCTGAGAAATTTGAAGAGCTGATGAGATCTGCATACACTGATGACATGCCACCTAGCCTTAATGATGATGATCATGATAGTGAAAATGCAGTGCATGAAGAAGGATTGAATGAAATGCTTACAAATTTATTTGGGGATGAAAACAATGATGACAATAATGATCATATGGTTGACAGTAATGATGATAGTAGGGATAATTACCACCAATGTAATGTTGATGATAACAACCTGAAAGACTCCATCAAGCAAGCAGTGAAGACACCCGTGTTCAAATCAGGTGCAAGTAGAACCTCAAAACTGGCATGCACATTAATATTATTAGAAATCAAGTCACTATTTGGTTGGTAAAACAAAAGATTCACTACCCTACTGAAGTGAGTTGAAATCTATTTCTTACTTTGCAATTGTTAATTGGTGTACATAATTCATAAACATTCATCAACTTCGTTTATATTTCTTTAAGGGGATTTTAAAACCATATATTGTATATAAACAGTCCTAGTATAGATTGACATATCAAACATGTTCATCATAAGTCAAACATTCAATTGACTTAATCTTTGGCAATCTTACAGGGCACTAAAAACTAAAATATTCTTTGAAGAGAATGTGTTGCCATCAACTTGTAGAAAGGCGCGTCTGTTGTTGGTTGAGTTGGGGATTGAATATAAGCAAATTCATTCATGTAAAAATGATTGCATTTTATACAGAGATGAATATCAAAACAAGGTAGAATGCCCTGTATGCAAAGAGAAGAGATATCGTATAGATGTACAAGGTCCTATAGTTCCAAAGAAGGTTTTATGTCACATGCCAATTATACCTAGACTTCAACGAATGTTTCGTTGCAAGTCACTTTCACAATTGATGGACTGGTATGAAAAGAACAGGAGTAAAGATGGATTCATGTGAATTCTGGTTGACTCTAAAGCAATGAAACACAGAGGAAAAATGGCCAAGAAAATTCAAAGATGAACCCCGTAGTATCAGGTTTGGTCTTGCAATTGATGGAGTGTGCCCATTCTCTTTCCTGAGCTCAAATTATAGTGTTTGGCCAGTCAGATTGATAGTATACAATATTCTTCCATGGATGAGTGTTAGAAAGGAGCACCTTATGCTGACTCTCATTGTTCCAGGAAAACATCAAGTTAAAAACATGGATGTTTATCTTGCACCTGTTATTGATGAGATACAACTGCTATGGAAAGGCATGAGAATGTATGACATATCACATCCCCCATCAAATAGGTCATTCATGTTGTACAGTGTGCTATGTTGGACTATTCATGATTTCCCAGGACTTGGTGTTTGTTTTGGTAAGATAAAATAGTTATGTATTTACACTCATAATTTATTTTCATCCCAACTTTCATACTTAGTTTTATACTATTTTTTTTATGTTATTAACATTACTTATTGAATTGCAAGGCTTCAAACAAAGGGATATTTGCATGTCCAAGATGTGCAAAACAATTTCAAGGGCAGTATTCTAAAGATCTACATAAATTTATTTACACAAACAACAGGGTTTTTCTACCACTAGATCATAAGTTCAGAAATTGCCCGAAGAATCAATTTAATGGAAAAGTTGAAAATAGAGGCCCTCCCATGATTATGGGTCCAGGTGATTGGCTTAAGAAGTATGAAGATGTTGAATTGAAAGGTTGGGAGGATTTTTTTGATTGGGGTGATTCAATTGAAGAACCAGAACAAGTTGTAGTTAATATGCCAGAAGGAATGAAAAGGAAATCCATATTTTAGGAGCTCTCTTACTGGAAGGATCTATTAATATCTCACCTATTAGATCCTATGCACATCTTAAAAAATGTCCAAAATTCTATATTTTGACATATATCGAGCAAAGAGAAGGACACCTTGTCTTCAAGGAGAGATATTGCTCTTTCGTGTACCAAAATTGATAGAAAACATTTGTGGCCAAACAGGGAAAATGAAACATATGCAAAAGCTCCATGGATTTTGAAAAAAAAAAGAGCTAGACCAACTTAAAAATGCCATCCATTCTATAAGGACACCTACTGGCTATGGGTCATCATTGGCTAAAGCTTTTACAGTTGATGGACATATCAAGGGATTTAAAACACATGATTTTCATAATTTTATGAAGGTATTATATATCATCATTTAACATTTACTGGTAACATTGATTAAATACTAAATATATTTTGATATTTTGTTGTGTGAGAAAAAAATACTAATGACCTTTTCATAAATGTGTTTGATAGCATATCATGTCATTGCAATTAGGGGGGATTCATGTCTTACAGTTGACTTAAGGAATGCCATAAGTCAATTGTCAGCATTTACAAGGTATGTGGTTATATGAAATGTTCATGTGTGACAGACATAGAGATATTATATTGCATTTTAATTTTTTACTAAAGGTTCATACTAATTTACTATTCTTAAAATAGGTGGGTGACCTCCAAGGAGATCCATGAATGTGAAGTGCCAAAATGGAAGAAGGAAATTGTAGAAATTGTATGTGTATTTGAGAAGGAGCTCCCTACAAGTTTCATGGACCTACAAGTCCATTTACTTATACACCTAGTCGATGACATTGAATTGGCGGGTGTTGTATCAATGAGGTGGATGTTTTTCTTTGAGAGGTATATGAAAACTCTAAAAAGATATGTCCGACAAAAGGCACATCTAGAGGGTTGCATGGCTGAAGGGTATGTATTGAATGAAACATTTTTCTTCCTATGTGAATTCCTTGGTAAGGATTTTGAAGATGGGCCACGCTTCTGGGATGAAGAATGAGCATAAGATATTATTGATGGAGAAAAACCACAATCTAATGGTGTTCAAGTAGAAATTAGTAAGTAAATTCATGATCAGTGTGGTTTTTTTCTTGCAATCATTAATTTACTCTGTAATTTATTTGTCAAATTAACAGCATGAAATTTGGAGTTTGAAATAAACATGTTGACACGTAATAGGTGTAGACGAAAGTGCTATACTCGACAAGTTCATTTTGTACCACATGGACTTTATGAACAAATGGATTGATTTGTATGATAAAAAGAGAGAAGTGTTAGAAGCAAGGAGTAATTTAAGAGATCAACCACAAGGAATACTCCAATTCCCACTGATCTTCTTGGGGAATGGGGCAAAGATTGTACACTAGAATGGGTTACTGACCAAATTCAAAATCAAATAGAAGATGCAGGTATAGATTCAAACATAACAAAAGATGAAATCAACATGTCTAGAGGATGTGAAAGAAAGGTATAGTTGGAATTTTACAAAATGTTGTTTCCTTACAATTTTGACACTATTAACTATTTTAATATTCATCATTATATTTGTTTTCACTGAAATAAATGGTCTTTCATAGGCGAGGAAATATCCAACAATGTGGGCATATGGTTGACATTATCGTGTAGAAAGTGTAGATGTAAAGAGACAATCCTTCGATTGTGGCATCATGGTTGACTTCAAGCAATCCAGTCGATCAAGCTCAAAAGATAAGAATATAATTGAAGAGAATCTACAATATGTTGGGAAAATACAAGAAATTATTGAGTTGGATTACTGCTCTTTTAAATGTATTTTTAAGTGTAGATGGTATGAAGCATTTGAGAGGACACGAAGACATGATACCCATAGTGGATTTTTTTCTATAGATTCCTCATGTTTCCTACCGGAGGATAAGGAGCCTTATGTTCTACCAATTCATTGTGAGCAGGTATTTCTTTAACTCAAACAAGAAGTGGTAGTGATCATTAATCTATTAATTCATAGTTTATTGTGAATATATACATGTGTTTATTAATCAATAAAATTGTTATACCATACATCTAATATATGTATGTCATTCATGTGCAGGTATTTTTCTATGAAGATATTTTGGACCCAAAATGGATATTTGTCATACATTATGGTCCAAGATTAAGGCATGTATTTGACGATGCATTAGTGGATACTAAGCAAAACAATGATGGCCAACAAAATGAGAGAGAGGGATTAGAGAACATTGAAGAAATTGACATCCATGATGATGTTGAAGATGGTTATGTTCAAGCACAAGAAGACAACAATCCAGAGTTGGATGATGTTATGTGTTGATGCCTGCATAAACATTCACGTTTCAAACTTTCATCTGTAGGCACCTTTCATAAAAATCCAAAAATTCTAAGTCCCTCGGCCTCATTTTATGCATATTGGGCTTTGAAAAGTGCAAAAAATAGTTGTATGCATGCATCTTTGTATATACAAGGCCATTTGTATATACATGCGGGTTCAAATGTACATTCGGGCATACAGGGCGGTTTGTATGTTCAATCAGCCTTCAAAAATGATGAAAAATTAGTTATATGCATTCTTGTATGCATATCAGTCTTAAAAAAGGTGCATATACGTTGAGGAATCTATCACAGATTCTAGGAATATTTCCTACTGGTATATGAGGGTTTGCATGTATACTTGTGTTGTATGTTTAGACATGCAACGGGTAGATGCAAAGGAAAACATGCAAAGAAAATATACATTAGCAGCATACAAGCGAAACATACAAGGGTCAATGTACATTGAGACAGATGCAATGGTGAATGTATGTCCGACATACATTGGGAATGTACATTGCAGATATACAAAGGGGGCACATATATGTTCACTACAGTGCAAAGATGCAAGGGGTCTTGTATATTTGGCAGCATACAAAGTAGCAGAGATACATTAGGTGGGGCCCGCCGATTGCATATTTTAGTGATTGTATGTTCACACATACAATCAACTATGCATTCAAAAATATACAAGCCGGGTCTGAAATGAGCGTGCATTCTAGTTGATGAGGCTAAAATTTGTTGTTTGTATGTATAATCTGCTTGTATGTTCGCATTTTATATGCAACATACATTGGTCATATACAAAGGAGGGAGATACAAGCTGGACCCGAATAAGTTTTCAATCTATTTCATAAAGGTTTGGGATCTGCCTTGTATGTAAGGTGATTGTCTATGCTTTTGCATATACAAAGGGGCGAAAAAGTAAAAATGTATGTTGCAAAGAGGAAAAGTCAGTGATGGAAGCACAGGGTGTCTACGTGGCACGTTCTAATTGGTGGGCAACTTTTCAAAGTGATTTGAGGCCGCAGATCTTAGCGATAGGAAGGAATTCGACGGTCATGGTTCAAACTCTCAACATCAAATGGTTTCCTGTGCTTGCTACATCTTTTCTGGTGGGAATCTTTAGAGCGCGGACCGTTGCTGTGTCCTGCGGGTTTGTATGCCATTAATGGCAAAGGAATTGTAGAGATATGGTCTGATTGATAGGCCAACTACCCAATCAATGAGGAAAATCTTCAGGCGGTGGTGCAGATCTTGATCTCACCTACTTTTCTTCCTCCTCTCTGGTGCATTCAATGATTTGAGTGCCATTCTGTGGTGCGCTGTATTTGGCAGGAATTTTAAAAATGCCTTGTAATTATTGTTGAGTACACTATCTTGCTATAAAATGCAAGTTGTGTTACTCATTGGTTGTTGTTGAAGACTTGGGCATTTTTGGGGGAAAAATAACAAAAAATAGAGTATTTTCTAGGCTGTTCTATTTCTTTTGGAGTTTATGAGTTGCATTTGAGTGCATCTTGCACATATGTTTAGTTTCTTGTCATTTTATATGAAAAATGCATTGTTGCATGTGTTTATCTGTCTATCTCCATTTGTCGTATGCATTTTCTTCTTTTGAATCTGGTTGCTAAGGGTTTCTTAGATTCTGGGGTATAGATTTATGTATCACATGCTTAATCTCTAACTTCCATTCAAGGAGTGGATTAAATTATTTTAGGTTGAGTATGGAGAAGATTGTATGTTAGCTGGGATATTTGTAAGTAGAGACAGTTAAATACTTATCCTTGGGTGGTATTTGTAAGGCAAACACCAGTCCTAACCCCTTGAAACTCAAATGCTAGTTGCAAGCCATTCTCTTGTATACGTCTAGTTGACTCCTTCCCCTGAGATAGGCACCAATCTGTTTCTTGTGAAGTAGTTATGATCCAAAACCCCCTGTCTTGCATCCAAAACATCAATACCAATCCATTCAAAGTTTCCAACCTGTTAGTTGTAGGAGTAGGATTAGGACCCCTGCATACTCTCATCCACAACCAGACAAATATGTCCAAGAATGTTGCTAACCTTGTGATTTGTCACATAAATCTTGGTCCATACATGAGAGTATTTTGCCTGTTCTAAAAAGCTAAATCATTCTATCATTAGGCGAGTCAAAAAGGTAAAATATTTAGCTATAGGGATACCCCCCTTGGTGTGGCAGAACCAGAAGTGAAGGGGAGGCAACTCATGCAACCTCCTGTATTTGTTGGCTGAATCTGCCTGTGCATTGGAGCTGGTAAACCCTCTACCGATTCAGACACCAATAGAAATGGTGACTCTACTGGGGATAATATGAAAGTGTTATCTTGCAATCTCTGGTGAATTTTTGCCCATTCGAGTCACCAACAGAAATGGAGGCTCTGTTGGGGAAGTTGCAGTGAAAAAGTCAAGTAAGTCAAGGCTGGAAAATCTAGTTTCCAGAAAAGTTAGCAATACCAAAGAACCATGTGGTGCTCTACTGGGGTGATGAATCTAGAAAACAAAAGTGCCTTTTTGATATTTTGTCCTCTCTGTGAGAGGTGGTGACTCTATTGATTGAACCTATCCAAAGCTGCAACATATTTCCAGGTATTCCATCTTTTCTTTCACAATGATGATTCAAACAGAGCAGCAGTTCTGGTTATGCTCTCAAAGAAGACCATTTTTTATTGAAAGATATAAAGCCCTAAATTTCAAAGGAATTTGTGGTTACCCAAATGTTATTCCAAATAAAATTAGAAAGTGTTTGCTGAAATATAATAGATTAAATTCTGAGTCTGCAAACAAACATCTGCAAAATTTTTGTAATTTGATGGAAGATTATGAGGTAGAGGTTGAAGATGTAGTAATGAGACTCTTTGTTCAGTCATTAGAGGATTATGCTAGGGTTTGGTTTTCAGACTTGCCTGTGTGTTTAGTTTCTTCATGGGTAGATTTAGAAGTTGCATTCCTAGAGCAGTTTGGTGAAAGATTTGATTTGGCTTCATTGATCATACACTTCATGAATATTCAAAAGGAAGATGAGGAACTGGTTCCAGCCTTTAATCTGATTTATTAAGTTGTTCAAGTAGATTCCTAAATATATGAGACCCAATAATGCATTGTACTTGATAATTTATTTGGCTGCATTTGATAAGAAAATGAGTTATAGATTGAGAGATAAAGAACCAACTACACTTCACCAAGCTTTTAGATTTGCTATGGATATTGAAAATAATCATAAATATGGAATGCTAGTAGGTTTCATGGCTGTAAGTTTTCAAAGTGAATATATTTCAGCTCTCCCAGTGTGTTCATTGAAAGATGATTTTGTAGAGGGAAATATATTTCAAAATATTATGTGTAGTCATGATGTGATGCATAAACATGAAGAAAATGTTGTAGAAAATATGGGCACATCCTACAATGATGAAGACAAAGATTGTTATCAACCTCTAGAAGAGAAGCCTGCAGATGCAAAATGCCCTTCAAATGATGAAATGAAAGATATACATGAGGTTGTGTCTTGCAGCAATAGGCATATCCCAGTTATTCCTGATTATTTGTACAAGGTGGATGTGTAGAGTTTCACTCTGAATATAGAAAATGTAGGTTCAAGGAATGGCAGTGAGTGTGTTAGTGATTGTCAGCATTCAGATGCATATGTGAGCCTTTCAGATGATGAAATATATATCGATGTTGATTATGAATGCTTCCTTGAAGATTATGACCATCTCTACAATGCAGAAGTTGAAAACTTTGCTTTTGATTATCAGTGCATTGGTGAAGAGGAAAGACATGGTCAATATTCAGATGTGAATGGACAAGTTGTAGATGTGTGTGCTCATACAGTTGGGAATAGTGTTAGTTGCAGGGGTGACTATGAAGTTTTCAGCGAAGGGCTGCATTCTAATCTATTTTTGCCTTCTTTTGAGACATTCCAGGTGGACATTAATGATAAGATTGTTGAGAGCAATGATGATGAATACCTGATTGTTTATAAAGATAAATCTGATTATGAGATGTTGCTTGTGCATGAATATTGCATGTTTGATAACGAGGAGCTCTTATTCTATGAAGGGAAAAATTATGGTGTGGATTCATTTGTTTCATGTGAGTCTGTTATTTTTCCAAGCAACATTAGTGACGCATATGATAATGACATTCTACAGCTGATGATAATGTATGCTGATGAAGCTCGTTGTAGATTTGTTAAAGAAAGAGAAATGGGCAGCAACACAAATAATTGCAACGCTGGGTGCTACAAACAACAGAATGTTTTCAGGCTTCATTTGAAGAAATCAAAATAAAATCAAGTATTTCACAAAGGGAAATTCTAGTTTTTCCTTCAAGTAAAATTTTAATAATGTATTTTGTGATGTAGGTTGGTGTAGTGTTTGACTCTGAAGCCCAATGGATAAGGGACTGGTCTGCATCCCAGAGATTTATGGTTCTCGCCATGCTTGCAAGAGGCATGCATCCCCAGACAGAGCCAGTGTTGGTCCCTGCATAAACATTCAGGTTTCAAACTTTCATCTGCAGGCACCTTTCATAAAAATCCAAAAATTCTAAGTCCCTTGGCCTCATTTTATGCATATCGGGCTTTGAAAAGTGCAAAAAATAGTTGTATGCATGCATCTTTGTATATACAAGGCCATTTGTATATACATGCGGGTTCAAATGTACATTCGGGCATACAGGGCAGTTTGTATGTTCAATCGGCCTTCAAAAATGATGAAAAATCAGTTATATGCATTCTTGTATGCATATCAGGCTTAAAAAAGGTGTATATACGTTGAGGAATCTATCGCAGATTTTGGGAATATTCCCTACTGGTATATGAGGGTTTGCATGTATATTTGTGTTGTATGTTTAGACATGTAATGGGTAGATGCAAAGGAAAACATGCAAAGAAAATATACATTGGTGGCATACAAGCGAAACATACAAGGGTCAATGTACATTGAGACAGATGCAATGGTGAATGTATGTCTGACATACATTGGGAATGTACATTACAGATATATGAAGGGGCGCATATACATTCGCTACAGTGCAAAGATGCAAGGGGTCTTGTATATTCGGCAGCATACAAAGCAGCATAAATACATTAGGTGGGGCCCGCCGATTGCATATTTTAGCGATTGTATGTTCACACATACAATCAAATATGCATTCACAAATATACAAGCTAAATCTGAAATGAGCATGCATTCTAGTTGATGAGGCTAAAATCTGCTGTTTGTATGTATAATCTGCTTGTATGTTCACATTTTATATGCGACATACATTGGTCATATACAAAGGAGGGAGATACAAGCCAGACCCGAATAAGTTTTCAATCTATTTCATAAAGGTTTGGGGTCCGCCTTGTATGTAAGGTGATTGTATATGCTTTTTCATATACAAAGGGGTGAAAAAGCAAAAATGTATGTTGGGAAGAGGAAAAGTCAGTGATGGAAGCACAGGGTGTCTACGTGGCATGTTCTAATTGGTGGGCAACTTTTCAAAGTGATTTGACGCTGCAGATCTCAAGGATAGGAAGGAATTCGATGATCATGGTTCAAACTCTCAATAGCGAAGGATTTCCCATGCTCGCTGCATCTTTTCTGGTGGGAATCTTCAGAGCGTGGACCGTTACTGTGTCCTGTGGGTTGGTATGCCATTAATGGCAAAGGAATTGTAGAGATATGGTCTGATTGACACGCCAACTACCCAATCAATGAGGAAAATCTTTAGGCGGCGGTGCAGATCCTGATCTCGCGTGCTTTTCTTCCTCCTTCTCTCTGGTGCATTCAATGATTTGAGCGCCATTCTGTGGTGCATTGTATTTAGCAAGAATTTTAAAAATGCCTTGTAATTATTGTTGAGTACACTGTCTTGCTATAAAATGCAAGCTGTGTTACTCATTGGTTGTTGTTGAAGACTTGGGCATTTTTGGGGGAAAAATAACAAAAAATAGAGTATTTTCTGGGTTGTTCTATTTCTTTTGGAGTTTATGAGTTGCATTTGAGTGCATCTTGCACATATGTTCAGTTTCTTGTCATTTTATATGAAAAATGCATTGTTGCATGTGTTTATCTGTCTGTCTCCATTTGTTGTATGCATTTTCTTCTTTTGAATCTAGTTGCTAAGGGTTTCTCAAATCTGGGGTATAGATTTCTGTATCACATGCTTAATCTCTAACTTCCATTCAAGGAATGGATTAAATTGTTTTAGGTTGAGTATAGAGAAGATTGTATGTCAGTTGGGATATTTGTAAGTAGAGACAGTTAAATACTTATCCTTGGGTGGTATTTGTAAGGCAAACACTAGTCCTAACCCCTTGAAACTTGAATGCTAGTTGTAAGCCATTCTCTTGTATGCGTCTAGTTGACTCTGTTGGTTATTTCTTTTGAATTAGCATTAGGATTTGCCACTTCTAATGCACAGGCAGATTCAGCCAACTGAATACAGGAGGTTGCGTGAGCTCCTCCCCTTCACTTCTGGTTCTGCCGCACCAAGGGGGTATCCCTATAACTCAAGATGTAACCTTGACTAGCTCAAAGATAGAAAGATCTAACTTGACGACAACAGGCAGAATACTCTCATGTATGGACCAAGATCTGCATGATAGATCACAAGGCTGGCAACATTCTTGGACATGATGTCTGGTTGGGTATGAGAGCATGCAGGGGGTTCCTAATCCTACTCCTACAACTAACAGGTGGAAATATGAAATGTTTTAGTTTGAATTTTGGATGCAAAGCTGGACATGGTGTATAACACAAGAACACAGCATGATTGGTGCCTATCCAGGGCTTGGAGTCGGTAGACATACACCTGTGAATGATCAGCATGAATAGTTGAAACTGGATTTCAGGGGGATACACATGATATCTGCCTTACAGATATCTCCCAATAAAGAGTGTTAAGTTATCTCTACTTATGGCATCCCTACTGCAGTATACCCTTCCCAATGTTCAACTTGAAAACAGTTTAATCTACCCCTTGAGCAGAAGTTAAAAGATCAGACATTCAACATAGGAATTCTATGCTCTAGAATCTAAACATTATGCAAATATCCAGATCCAGAAGAAGAATACATGCAATACTGGAGACAGAATTAACACAACACATGCTAAGATAGCATTACTCATATAAGATCGACCATGAAATCAGTGGATTCATGCCAAATCGTACAACAGGAGATACATAAACTCACAAGTTAGACTGTACAGAGCAACCAAATCAGCTGGTTATGGATTACAGAGCCCAAAAATCCTCAACTTTCAACAACCTTGAATGAATAACACCGTCTGCATTATATAGCAGGAGGGTGTATTCAGCATTAACTACCAGGCTGACCAAAAGTCCGCCAGATACACAGTACCATAAAAATGGCGCTCAAACACATTACCAGATTGGCGCCCAAACATGAATGCAGTAGGTAGGGGAGGAGACAGGAAGATATCTTGAGCCCTGCGCCACTGATGTACACCTTCAATCGGGTACCAGATCCGCCCATACCTCTGCAACCTTCGCCATTAATGGCGCACCAACCCGCGGCCTCGAGAAAATGTCAAACAGTCGATCGCAACCATTTCCCGCCGAGATTCATCATCATGATATTTGAAAATGCAGGATATCAATATCCCACATGCACCCCGCAGCAACCTCATTAACACTTTATATACTAGGTCATGAGCATATATCATGTCGGTGCTTTTGCTCCTGACGACACTAGTATAAGACTTCATCATCATCATCATCCTCTAGCAGCATGATATCCTGTTGCTTGAAAAATCACCCTGACGTCAGCATCATATTGCAATATAACCTGCATGATAATCGGCACAACCTGATCCATCGGAGGAACATCCTCCTGCTGAGCTTATACCAAAAGTCTGGCCAATAAACATCCTGATGACATCATCATCATATCCTGCTGACGTCATCAGCATATCTGCCTACTGCGCACCTTCTCCTATCCGGATGACATCATCATCATGTTTGCAAATATCGGGGGATCCCCACAAGATGATCTATGTTAGAAATATGACCCCCCCGGACCTTGATGACGTCATCATCATATCAACATCAGGATGATATTTGAAAGACAACCGGATATTTGGAAATATCATCCTAATGCACTAACATCATGCTGCACTGTAGCTCCGCTATAAGATCAGGGCGAAATATGAATATGATGATGCTTGAAAAGATCACCCCCACTAGATAATGCACGAAGCCAGCAGGCGGATATCTCCTTGATATCAGCATCATCATGACGCTGGAACAAACATACACCTGGGTGATATGAAAATATCACCCCCTCCTTCAGAAATATCATGATGCAGATAGGCAGAGAACCGGATATCACCCTGACATAAGAATGACGTCAGCATCATCAGGATGACAAAACAACGAACAAGAAGTGATACAACATCATCAGGATGATATTGACTAAGATCATCCTGACGTTCAAAATATGATGACCCCAGTGAATATCGGGTCGCACTTAGAACTCTTCAACAACATCATCAGGATGATCATAACTAAGATCACCCGATGATAAAGATATCACCCCGGCGAAATATCATGAAGGCAGAAAACATGATGACCCTCGCAAGCAACACGGTGATAACTGGAAATATGATGATGATGATGACGACCCTTAAGAAAGAACGAGTCAGGTCGAACAACTCAAAGAATAACCCCTTCAGAATATCGGGGCAACATCATCATCATGTTTGGGCAGGGTGATAAATGGAAGATCACCGGATACTTGAAAAATCACCCCCGCAAGCAAATCAGGGTGCACTGTAGCTCATCAGCAGGATCAGGATAAAAACCAAACATCACCCGATAGTGAAATATGATGATGACGATGAGAAACCGGTCGACGGAGGTCATGATGATGCCGACCACCATCGAAGAAAATATGATGATGATGACCTCCTCCTCAAAGAAAATATGATGATGCAGCTAAAAACTGCTGAGGAGGTCCATTACTTAGAACATTTTTTGGATACTTAGGGAAAGCGCCTGCATGAAAATTGCTCAAAAAACTGCCAGTCAATTCAGGCGCTAATAGTGGCTCTGTCTGGGGACGTGCAGGTGCAAGACTGCAGCGAGAACCAGATCTCTGGGATGCAGACCATTCCCTTATCCATTGGGCATAGAGTCATGAAGTTATCATGATCTGCATCACCAAACACAATATTTTTAAACATTATCTTGGCGGCCCCGGGCAGCCAAAAAGGAAAAACCATAATTTTTTCTTGTCAAATGCCTGATTCCAAGCTGAAAGATCCCAATCCCAACTGAAAAGATTGGCATAATCTGCCCATAATGTCACCTGCTTAAAAAGATATTCCACCAGTTTTGAAAGCTTGCCACCATCATTTTCAGCTCTGTCATTTTGGATTTCAGAAGTAGACATGTAACCATACACATAATATTCTTCAACATTAGGCAACACATGTATGTTATGTCCCTCAGACAGTACATCATACTGCTCTTGGCATTCTTTAACATTTATCTAGCTGCTGCACATTATCAAGCACTCATCCAGCTGATCCAACAATTCAAAATACTCAGAAAATATGAGACCCCTAATATCTACTGATTTTGAAAACAAAACCTGATCCACACACCCAATGTTGCACATGTCTGAATCAGGTGATGATGAACATTCATTATTCACAGTTTGCAAATCAGTATCATCATCCTCAAACAAAGGGTTAATCCTGCACCACTGAAAGTCAAGACTCACAACATCATATGCATCAGCAGGCTCATCATAAAGGGGATTAACATTTACTGCAAAGGCCCCTGCTTCTTCTTCATGACATTCCAATTCTTCTTCATTACTATCAGATCCAGAGTCATACGAAAAACAAACCTGATCCATGCACTGGTCATGGATATCATTTTTATCAACTGATTGCCCCATATACAAGATTGCTACTGTCTCAATGCACTCTGAAGTTGAACAATCTGCATCATTTTCCAGCCCTCCAATGCTTCCTGATGAAACTGATATTGATTCTTGATCCATATGATCACAACTCTGCACAACTGGATCATTTAAACAAGAAGGCTCTTTGTTTAGGACTGGTATGCAAATATTACTTGAAAAATTGTTATTTTCAACTTCACCTACTAGGCAAAAAAGGACATCCTCCTCTATGATAGAAACATCATCTACTTTGGATGATGCAAAAACTGGGACAACAGGGGTGTGAGTGCTATGACATTCATTGTCAATATCTGAATTAAATCCTTCATTAACACTGGGGACTGCAGGACAACAAAAATTTTCAGAGAAATAACCCTTTTGTATTCCATACCTCCAATTGTTTTCAATATCTAATGCAAACTGATGTGCCTGATGCAATGTGGTGGGCTCCTTGTCTCTTAATCTGTAACTCATTTTCTTATCAAAGGCTCCCAAATAGATAACTAAGCACAGTGCATCATTAGGTCTCATGCATTCTGGAATTCTATTCAATGCCCTCATAAATCTGAGGTTAAAAGCTGGGATCAACTCATCTTCTTCAATATGGATGTACATGAAGTCACTAATAGCTGCATATTCAGAAACTCTTTCACCATACTGTACTAGAAATGCAGATTTAAAGCCATGCCAAGAGCTGACAGAGTGAGCTGCAAGGTAGGAAAACCAGTCCCTTGCATCTTCATCTAGAGATTGAACAAATAATCTCATAACCACATCCTCATGGTCAATCTCAAAGTCATCTATCACATTCATAAACTGCTGCAAGTGTCTCTCAGCTGATTCATCCTTTATACCCTTAAATTTAGGCAAAAATTTTCTGATTTTAGGTGGAAAGGCATTTGGATAGCCACAAATGCCATTGAAATCTATGGGCTTATATCTGTCTATGTTGAAACTTCTTTTATTACATTGTTGGGACTGACTACTATACATTTTTGCATTTGACACTTCACAAGGGTGCATAGGCAGATAATACATCCTTTATGTTATTGCAACCCTCCTCTCTACTCAGATTTTCTACAAACAATGACTTTAGGCACTCAAACTTTAGACTGTTTTTTTTTTTTAAAACTTTCCTAAAGTCCTTTAAATGAGTCTTTTGAACAACATTGCATGCCCTTTGAAATACAGGGTAAGTTCTAATAGAAGCATGCAAGCTCTGCTTTCACCAATGTTCCCCTTTTAACCAGTGCTTTCTCACCAAATAGGGAAACTGTCAAACAATATGAAATACCTGGATATGTTGCAGAAGCTGCAAATTCTTCTCTGGCTGATTTTGTTCTTTTATCAGGTTCTTTGATGCAGAGTCGCCACCTCCTTGAAGAGGAATGAGCTTCAAACAAGCTGAAGCTGCAAATTGGTTTCTTTCTTTCTGGGTCATCCACCAGCAGAGTCACACATACAACCCCTTTTTTTTTTTTTGCTGCAACAAACAGTTTCCAGGTCTAATTTTTTAATCTTGTAGACTCAAACTTTCATGGATATGACATTGATCTCCCCAGTAGAGTCGCCACTTTGTTGGTTATTTCTTCTGAATCAGCATTAGGATTTGCCACTTCTAATGCACAGGCAGATTCAGCCAACTGAATACAGGAGGTTGCGTGAGCTCCTCCCCTTCACTTCTGGTTCTGCTGCACCAAGGGGGGTATCCCTATAACTCAAGATGTAACCTTGACTAGCTCAAAGATAGAAAGATCTAACTTGACGACAACAGGCAGAATACTCTCATGTATGGACCAAGATCTGCATGATAGATCACAAGGCTGGCAACATTCTTGGACATGATGTCTGGTTGGGTATGAGAGCATGCAGGGGGTTCCTAATCCTACTCCTACAACTAACAGGTGGAAATATGAAATGTTTTAGTTTGAATTTTGGATGCAAAGCTGGACATGGTGTATAACACAAGAACACAGCATGATTGGTGCCTATCCAGGGCTTGGAGTCGGTAGACATACACCTGTGAATGATCAGCATGAATAGCTGAAACTAGATTTCAGGGGGATACACATGATATCTGCCTTACAGATATCTCCCAATAAAGAGTGTTAAGTTATCTCTACTTATGGCATCCCTACTGCAGTATACCCTTCCCAATGTTCAACCTGAAAATAGTTTAATCTACCCCTTGAGCAGAAGTTAAAAGATCAGACATTCAACATAGGAATTCTATGCTCTAGAATCTAAACATTACGCAAATATCCAGATCCAGAAGAAGAATACATGCAATACTGGAGACAGAATTAACACAACACATGCTAAGATAGCATTACTCATATAAGATCGACCATGAAATCAGTGGATTCATGCCAAATCGTACAACAGGAGATACATAAACTCACAAGTTAGACTGTACAGAGCAACCAGATCAGCTGGTTATGGATTACAGAGCCCAAAAATCCTCAACTTTCAACAACCTTGAATGAATAACACCGTCTGCATTATATAGCAGGAGGGTGTATTCAGCATTAACTACCAGGCTGACCAAAAGTCCGCCAGATACACAGTACCATAAAAATGGTGCTCAAACACATTACCAGATTGGCGCCCAAACATGAATGCAGCAGGTAGGGGAGGAGACAGGAAGATATCTCGAGCCCTGCACCACTGATGTACACCTTCAATCAGGTACCAGATCCGCCCATACCTCTGCAACCTTCGCCATTAATGGCGCACCAACCCGCGGCCTCGGGAAAACGTCAAACAGTCGATCGCAACCATTTCCCGCCGAGATTCATCATCATGATATTTGAAAATGCAGGATATCAATATCCCACATGCACCCCGCAGCAACCTCATTAACACTTTATATACTAGGTCATGAGCATATATCATGTCGGTGCTTTTGCTCCTGACGACACTAGTATAAGACTTCATCATCATCATCATCCTCCAGCAGCATGATATCCTGTTGCTTGAAAAATCACCCTGACGTCAGCATCATATTGCAATATAACCTGCATGATAATCGGCACAACCTGATCCATCAGAGGAACATCCTCCTGCTGAGCTTATACCAAAAGTCTGGCCAATAAACATCCTGATGACATCATCATCATATCCTGCTGACGTCATCAGCATATCTGCCTACTGCGCACCTTCTCCTATCCGGATGACGTCATCATCATGTTTGCAAATATCGGGGGATCTCCACAAGATGATCTATGTTAGAAATATGACCCCCCCGGACCTTGATGACGTCATCATCATATCAACATCAGGATGATATTCGGAAGACAACCGGATATTTGGAAATATCATCCTGATGCACTAACATCATGTTGCACTGTAGCTCCGCTATAAGATCAGGGCAAAATATGAATATGATGATGCTTGAAAAGATCACCCCCACTAGATAATGCACGAAGCCAGCAGGCGGACATCTCCTTGATATCAGCATCATCATGACGCTGGAACAAACATACACCCGGGTGATATGAAAATATCACCCCCTCTTTCAGAAATATCATGATGCAGATAGGCAGAGAACCGGATATCACCCTGACATAAGAATGACGTCAGCATCATCAGGATGACAAAACAACGAACAAGAAGTGATACAACATCATCAGGATGATATTGACTAAGATCATCCTGACGTTCAAAATATGATGACCCCAGTGAATATCGGGTCGCACTTAGAACTCTTCAACAACATCATCAGGATGATCATAACCAAGATCACCCGATGATAAAGATATCACCCCGGCAAAATATCATGAAGGCAGAAAACATGATGACCCTCGCAAGCAACACGGTGATAACTGGAAATATGATGATGATGATGACAACCCTTAAGAAAGAACAAGTCAGGTCGAACAACTCAAAGAATAACCCCTTCAGAATATCGGGGCAACATCATCATCATGTTTGGGCAAGGTGATAAATGGAAGATCACCGGATACTTGAAAAATCACCCCCGCAAGCAAATCAGGGTGCACTGTAGCTCATCAGCAGGATCAGGATAAAAACCAAACATCACCCGATAGTGAAATATGATGATGACGATGAGAAACCAGTCGACGGAGGTCATGATGATGCCGACCACCATCGAAGAAAATATGATGATGATGACCTCCTCCTCAAAGAAAATATGATGATGCAGCTGAAAACTGCTGAGGAGGTCCATTACTTAGAACATTTTTTGGATACTTAGGGAAAGCGCCTGCATGAAAATTGCTCAAAAAACTGCCAGTCAATTCAGGCGCTAACAGACTCCTTGCCCTGAGATAGGCACCAGTCTGTTTCTTGTGAAGTAGTTATGATCCAAAACCCCTTGTCTTGCATCCAAAACATCAATATCAATCCATTCAACATTTCCAACCTGTTAGTTGTAGGAGTAGGATTAGGACCCTTGCATACTCTCATCCACAACCAGACAAATATGTCCAAGAATGTTGCCAACCTTGTGATTTGTCACATAAATCTTGGTCCATACAGGAGAGTATTCTACCTGTTCTAAAAAGCTAAATCATTCTGTCATTGGGCGAGTCAAAAAAGTAAAATCTTTAGCTGTAGGGATACCCCTCTTGGTGCGGCAGAACTAGAAGTGAAGGAGAGGCAGCTCACACAACCTCCCGTATCTGTTGGCCGAATCTGCCTGTGCATTGGAGCTGGCAAACCTTCTGCCGATTTGGACACCAACATTATGGAAGACAACATTATGGATGGTATACAAAATGATGATCCAAATACATATGGTAACAATATAGATGGTCTACAGTCAGATTTCAATGATGATGAAGATGATACAGGAGAAGATGAGGATGATGATAATATTAAGTACTTGAAAGAACATATGAACATTGACAATGATACACTGGATGACATTGTAGTAGATAATAATGTTAATGACCAAGACTTGTAAATTTTTAGAATTATTTGCAATCCATGTTAAAAAAAGGATGATTCTTATGGCCTAAACTTTGAAATACTTCAATAATATTATTTGTGTCAATACAATTACCTATTGCAATATCCTTAAATTGTTCAATTTCTTTGGTATGAATTGTTGGTAGAAAAAATTAGGATTAATTGGATACAATTTCCTTTTAATTGCTTTATATTTTGCTTGAATGTCAAGGTCTTAAACTAATCCTCATTTTGCAAGGAAGTTATGATTGAGGATTTGATGACTACTACATATTTTAATGGGGAAGATGTTTTTCAGCATGATGCACATGTTGCACATATGGATAGGCAAGACATGAATCTTACTACACAAATACTTATATCAAACCTTTACAAATTTGAGCAATAATGTTACTACATAAATACACTCCACGTATTATCTCATGTTGCCACTTCCACTCCAATTTTAATCATAACTCCTAATGTTCATCCTTCCAACATAGATGTCATCCTTAAAAGAATTGATGAGATGCAAAGTAAAGTTAATGCATTACCCCTAGTAATCAAAGGATATCATAGGAGAAATCAAGCATAATCCACTTTCATTTGAGTTATTTCTTATCCATTTCTAGCTTGCAATTGTTTCTTTAATTTCACATTTTCAAAATACAATTTGTTTACTTCATCATTCATTACTTTCTGAGTTTTCTCATAATCTTGCAGCCTTTGTTCTAACTTCTTCACAGCAGCATGAGTAAACATAGTAGTATGAACATTGAGAGCAACTGCTTCTGTTGCTGATGTATGTTACCCTAAAGATATGCCAAATCTTATGATTAGGTTTTATATGTGAATTTGGCCAACTAATAGAATTGCTCATATTAATCAAAATTCACTGCACTTTAGGCTTTGTTCAAGCCTAGGTGGGTGTTACCTTGTCTCACTAATGACAATTTACTTTCAAGTTTGTTGGTGACTTCAGAACAGATTAAAAAGCTTATGTAATTTTGTCAATTAAATCATTCCCTTCACTTAACCCAATTTGGCATATGATTTGGATTAATGTTTTCTATAAATCTTTAAACCCTACTCCTAAAACAGAAAAACAAAATTGGATTTTGAAAATATATACAAGGGAATGATTTTCAAAAGAGAATGACCGGTGCTTGCCACATGAGGAGTTTGTTTATCTTTAATTATTTTTCATATATATCGTTAATTGTATCTATGCCATGTTA
Source organism: Cunninghamia lanceolata (assembly GCA_027924645.1). Classification (NCBI taxonomy): domain Eukaryota; kingdom Viridiplantae; phylum Streptophyta; class Pinopsida; order Cupressales; family Cupressaceae; genus Cunninghamia; species Cunninghamia lanceolata. Next base: position 7,357,656 of record BSBN01000828.1, read on the forward strand.
TCTAATTGTGATAAGTACTTGAGTAAGACCATCAATGAAAAATGAAGTGGACATATTATCATCTATATTAGCTAATTGATTGCACAAATATTTCAATTTATCAACGATCTCATGTTTCTATTCATTTTCAACACTTTTAATAAAGACATCACGATCATAATATTCTTCTTCAACATTAGAATGCAACATGTGATCGTCATAGGAAGTAGGGAAAAGAGGTAGTCATGTTTGCAAGGTGAGGGTTTGACCTAGTACTTTGTTGAAGGGGACATAAGGATCCTAGATGTTTCTTAGGAATGCAAAATTAAAGGCATTGGATTGTTTCCAACAAATGCAAACCACAAAAATCTCAAAATAAAAAATCAATCCTTTTTTATCCTAAACATAAGAATGGAAATTACAAGTTCAAAAAAATGTAGGGAAATAAATCATACCCTATAATAGAAGATTTAAGTCCAATCCTAGATTTAATTAAACTTTAAAGTACAAGGAGTTGAAAGTAGAATAAAATATTGAGATATCAAGTAATTAATATAGAGAAATGAACATACAACTCATAAACTCACAACAAAGAGAATAGAACAGTCCAGAAAGCTTTGCATTTTCCTTAATTCTTAAAAAGTTTCCAAGTCTTCAACAACAAGAAATGAGTGATACAGTTCCATTATATAACAGGAACGTGTACCCTCAACAATTAATACATTGTCTTTCAAATTCAATGAATACAGAGAAGTGCCTAAAGGCATTGGAGAAACATTAATTGCACTGAAGGAAACAGAAAGGAAGGAGTGGTTGGCCTTGAGAAACATGAGGAGTTGCCTGGGGATCTGTGTTGTTGTGGTTGGAAGATGATAGCCAAGTTGTCATTATTTAGATCCATATCTATCCTCCCATGCATCGTATGTTCTTTCAGCTGGCCAAGGAAATGAGATGATTTCTTCTATCTTACCATTGTGGTTGACATACTGTGCATCTAGGATACCTTTGACACTTTTACCAAATAAGTCAAATGTAATGTCTACCATGTGCAGTCTTTCAAGTGTCCAACTTAACACATGTTGAGCTGGGTCTCCTTTATCATAACAAGATAGAATTAAATGATTACCATTATCAATGATTTCCTTCCTCCACTTATTCAAGTCTTTTGTAGTCCCATCAGCTTCTAAAATATGACGCAACCATTTTGTGTCCAGCTTTTCAACTGCCTACATTTTATCCTTTAATATTGTGTCCAATTTTAGTTGATAAGTAGCCACCTCCTCAAAATTTTCCAACATTCCCGCTACCAACTCCATCTCAGGAGGAGCCTCTAAATCATATCTAGAACACCTGAGAAATTCACTGATTTTCCCAGTCCTTGGCAACTACTTGGTCTTCATAGCTGATAGCCTTTGTTTATCTAACTCATGTTTTTCACGTGCTATCCTTAATAGGGAGTAAGACTTATGGGTCTCCTCCAACCTGGCCAATATCCTGTTAACTCTATACATAACTAAATTTGTGGCCACATCCTTCATTTTACCTTCCATTCCTTCATTCAACTTCTTATTCTCTTCTTTCAATTCCTTTATCTCTTGAAGCAGGGGTTGTGTGTCCACTGGCAATGATTCTACAGTCTATATGATTGGGGGAGTTTGGGATGGACCAACTTCCAATTGAGGTTGACTCTCATAGACACTAAGCCTACCCATTGCCTCTGTGTATTTCCCCAATAATTCATTGTAATATTTCTACAGTTTAAGTGTTGCTGCCTCTGCAAAATGCATTGTCTGTACATTCAAGTTGGCTTCCTGAGGAGTAGGGGTGTCTGACACCCTCTTGATGATCACATTACCAGTTAATTCCTCCAAGCCTACCTTTGGTTTCTTATCATTTGGGGCCAATGCCCAGAAAGCCAAGGTATCAAATTTAGGGTCAAAGATAGCACCCTGCAATGCTCTCTTGGCCTGTTCTCCACTTACATCTGCATCATCCCTAGTAATGGTATCAAATGTGATAGCATCTGATAATGTCCAGTGTGGCAATAGTAATATTTTTCTTTTATTCACAAGTGCTCTCCCTTCTTCAGGAGTCATGGCACTGATATCCTTGTTCACCTCACCTACAACCCTCCTTGTGATAGCAGCATATTCTGAAGGGTTTACACCACTTTTTTCTTCTTCTATCCTTCTCTGGAACTCTTCACTTCTCGTTCTCAACACAAAGGATTTGAATTCTAGGGTAGCAATGAATGCATCATCAGAGATAAATTGATTGCATGCCACTTCCCTCACATCTTTGGTGTCCACCTCATTGTTGACTGTGGACCTTATCAACCTATTCTCTGGGGAGGCATATGGTGCTATCCTTGGGGGAGAATGCAATTGATGTAAGGGCTGTGGATCTTGTTCCTTTGCCACCTCTTCCTCCAAATTCACAACTTCCATTTTTTCTTCTGTCTCAAGATCAATTATCTTTGCTCTTTTTGGGGCAGGGGAGTCATGGGAACTTTTCCTAATATATTTACCCTTTGAACTGCTTAGTTGATAAGTGGGCCTTTCCTCTCCAGTAGGGGCCTCAACAATCAATTCATCTCCCTTTTCAAAGAACATTTTGATTCTTTCAATGGGCTCTTGAATTTCAATGAATGCCCCTTGATATGCAGAGTTAGCATTTTTCTTCCTTTTCTTTGCATCCATTATCAATTTCCATTTATTTCTCAAGAAAAACACTTGCTGCATTGATTCACAATTTCTGATAGTATCCTCATCAAGCAGGACATGGTGTGGATATTCAGGCCTATCGATTTTGTGCCTTATGTCATGAATAAAGCCTTCAGGATCAAAGAGCCTTATTGCCTCCATATTCATCCTATAACATTAAAAATGAAACCGATCTGGTCTAAACCATTCTTGTTAATTGTAATAAAATCATGAAGCTTCAGAGATGCTGGGATAAGAGATCCCTTCTTATGCTTTATAAAATGTTCCTTATCTGCTGCATTCAGCTGTCTGATGATCTCCATAAATCCTATTCTTTTAGGCACAAATTTTGGTAAGGAATACCTTGGTGGAGCCTCACACCCATAGATTCTTATACAGGTTGTATTTTCAAGTAAAAACTAATCTCCCCAATTGTGATTGATATTCAAATAGGGGGTTCTCTCCATTGGTCTTAGAAAGTCCTTAATTTCCTTTGGTATCCTTTCTACAGTAGGATCTAGGAATCCCAATACTTTCCTCATAAAATGTTCCTCAAAGGTGACATAACTAGCATATTTGAAGTGCATGTCTAGCATGCAGGCACACATCTGAACTGGCATGGCATTGCCTTCTGCATCAGTCATTCTCAAATGCAATTCCTTGCCCCAATGGCTAGACAGAGAAAACAAAATCATGTGGCACATTAATGAATACCAAGTGAACCTTACATGGGGGCCTGGAGTATACATATTGTTCTTAATGGCCATCATCTGTTCATGCATCTTCTTTTACAAGTACCCTACATAATCATATGGCTTGTCAGATTCATAATCTTGGATATATACTACCATCATCATTAGAGGCACCGACATTCTATTTGATGCATCTCTCCCGAGCACATGACACAAGCTATGATAAGTTTTAACAAAATATTCCATGAACAAGCTGCATCAGAGAGGTTCCTCTTCTGTGATAGGGATTTTGATTAGAGCTCCATCAACCCCCTTCAATCTATGCTTGGCCAAGTTGTAAGATATGTATGCATACCTAAGACCTCTGTATTTTTCTTTAAAAGCATTCAAGTCTATAGGTATACTAGCAGTAGAACTAAGATTGAAGATGGTAGCAATGTAGGCCTTTGTGAATCTAATGATAACACTACCATTTCTAGACAAGACAGACATGGTCTTAGGGTCATACTTAGTTGCTACAGCTCTCACTAAGTCTATGTTTATGAAGACATTAGGGCATATCAATTTGGCCAAGTCTAATGTCCAAGCATGGTAGACTAGGGATCTGTAGTCAGTTCATTTGTGCCAATGCTAAAATAGACTCCAAGCAGACACAGGGAGCCTAGCATCTCTACAATCTACACAAAGGTCATATATTTTATCATTTCTACCAACCTCTCCTAAATTTGTCAAAGGTCTTTTAGACAAGCTAGGACACTGAATCATGATGTCTTCATCAAGGCTGCATTTGGAGTTCAAAGCTTCACCGGACTGACTCATTTTGTATTTTATGCAAGCAACCTAGGGTTTATGTAATTAATGACTTCCCTAAATGTTTCAGAGAGTTCTTACAGATAGAAAACTAAGTGCAGGGGAGAGATAATGACTTACTGGTTTTGGACGTCGCAGAGGCTTTGAATTGCTTCTCTTTTCTTGTTCTCATGATTCTTTAGCTCTGAATACGATTGCTTCTGGAAGAATGACATGAAATAACTTGAATTATGTTGTTATAACATTGAATACCTATACCACTCTGTATATTAATGGAGGTCACGGTAACCATAACTCTACTCATACCACAGTCATTCAAAAAATATTCATTATTTGCATTTTTGAATTTGGACTGTTGATCTTTCGTTACCTTTCCTGAAATCTACGGCCTTGATTCATTGACTAGATTTGACAATCTTAGTCATTTTGGTTGACAAGTCATCGTTCAATGGGAATGAGCCAAGTCTTCAGTACGGACTGGATGCATGTCACCTCTTTGTGGTGTCGTAATCAAGGAGGGCCCACAATATACCTACCGCACGATGGTGCGACATAGCATCCATGCACCTTTATGACACTTACTTTTTAATCGGTGGATGCCACATGTCGCTATCTTGCCATCTCATGGTGAATATTCCTTCTGAGAAGATTCCCTTGCGCTGGCGCGTATCCATTGGATCTAAACACTCAACACTGACATGTGGTGGTGGACAATTGGCTGAAGCAAACACTTCGCAGGCAAAGGTTACACGGATAGGTGGTGGCCTATCGCGGCATCACAACCGGGTATGACGTCATCCTGACATGTTCCGCAATGGTGCGATTTTCATTTTATAAGACTTTAGGAATTATTGGCAGGAATGGGTAATGACTAGGCTAAGGGGTTGGTCAACCCACAGACATCAAGACTTAAGGTTGTGACTTAGAGGATCGACAACTGGCAACAAATGGTCAACACAAGAACATAACAATGGATTAATGTTTTTTATAAATCTTGAAACCCTACTCCTAAAACAGAAAAATAAAATTGGAATTTGGAAATATATACAAGAATAAGGATCCTAGATGTTTCTTAGGAATGCAAACCACCAAAATCTCAAAATAAAAAATTAATCTTTTTTTATCCTAAACATAGGCATGGAAATTGCGAGTTCAAAAAAATGTAGGCAAATAAATCATACCCTATAATAGAAGATTTAAGTCCAATCCTAGATTTAATTAAACTTTAAAGTACAAGGAGTTGAGAGTAGAATAAAATATTGAGATATTAAGTAATTAAGATAGAGAAATGAAATAGTTGAGAAGAAATACAAAACTTATTTGATCTTTTTAGCATGATGTCAAATGTGAAGTGTGTGATTAACTAATGCATTATGAAAAAAAGAATGCTCTCTCTCTCTCTCTCTCTGACCTATCTACCTCCTAGTTAAATCCTTTTCCTAGCTTTCCTAGCTAGTTTTCCTTTTCCTTTCCAATTTCCCTTTAGATCCCACCAATTTTTCCGTATTTTACTATTTTCCACCTCTCCTCTCATCATTCTTCCCATCCAATGAAATTTAGTTTTATCTTGTTTCCATTTTATCCTGCCAATTTATATCCTTGTCCCTCTCTTCATGTTCTAGTTTTCTTGTTTCCATTTGCTTTGTTGATAAGGGGTCATCCCCAATAATGGGTTACACTTTTTGGCCAAACTTGACATTGAAATCAACATTTTAAACTAAATCTTCACTTTCTACCACCTATAGCTGCTAAACCATTAGGAATTTAAAGATGATGCAAACTAGTGATTTGTGAGATTTTGTTTGTAGATTCTAAATATATTTTTTGAAAAAAAATTGGAGTTAAATTGTAAATTTTTTTGTGTCTCCTTTGATAACTAGTTTTTAATAGTAAACAACATTTTTTAAAGTGATGTGTATTCTGTAACACATAATTTTTTTTCTCCAAAGGATAAAATTTTGATTCTTTTGAATTTAGATTGGTAGCACCAATATATAGGGCATGCATTTGGTTTCATAATGTTTTGTTGAATATTTTTTTTAATTAAGTTTTGAAGTCAAACCAATTATAATTTAGACATAAGTGTATTCCGTAAAACATAACTTTTTCTGTATGTATCAAAATTCAATTTTTTTTATTTTGTTGAAACAAGGACATCAATACCTAGGGCATACATATTTTTCAAATTTTTTTTCACTAATTTACTAATTTTCCATGTGTGTAGAAAAGAGAACTTGATGTTCGGTGAAAAAACTACATTCACAAGAAATAAAAAATAAATATAATAATCAAATTAAATATATTTAAAATTATACTTTTTGGGAAGCTTATAATAAGGACTACATACTTACAAAATATAAATTTTAAATGAATTTATTTGATCCCCCAAAAAGTAAATCAAAAGTGGTTTTTTATCAGCATTTTGATAGGTGTAGAGGAGACTCCATTATAGGTATGGTTTAAAACTAGTGGGGTTCTATCTAAGGGGGTTTGATCAAACCATCTTCAATTAAAATCCTTTAAATGAAACCTTTCAAGGCTTAAATCATTATATTTTCTAAAAATATGTGATTTCAGCAAAAATTAGGATGTCCTAGAAAGTGTAACCCATTATTGTGGCAGCACCCTAAGGGAGATGGATAGAGGCAAAGAGGAAGAGACTAGAGAGAGAGAGAGAGTCCTAGTTTTCTTTTTCATTTCCTTCATCGATAAGGGAGAGATAGGAAGATATAGGTCGAATGATAGGGGGATAGAGGTAAGAGATAGAGAGATAGGCAGAGATAGCTAGGTAGAGAGAGATAGAGAGGAGACAAATAGGGAGAGATAGAGGAGACAGAGGGGGGAGATAGGGAGATAGAGAGTGACTAGAGAGATGCCTAGAGAGATAGGGAGATAGAGGAATGATAGGGAAGAGAGAGGCAAGAGATAGGGAGAGATAGGTAGAGAGACTAGAGAGGAGATAGATTGGGAGAGATAGAGGAGACAGAGGCAGAGATAGGGAGATAGAGAGTGAGTGAGATGTCTAGAGAGATAAGGAGAGAGATTGAGAGGTAGAGGGATGATAGAGAGTCGAGGGAGATAAGGGAGAGATAGGGAGATAGAGGTTTAGGGTTGCTCAAGCCATTTAGGGGTTAGGGGTTAGGGATTAGAGACATTATTTAAGGTTGAGGGATTTAGAGAGAGAGAGACTTCTTTTGACATGCAACTATAAACCTTGAATAATGCCCCTAAACCTTGAACCTAAGCAACCCTAAACCTCTAAACCTTAAATATTTCCCCTAAACCATAAACCCTAACCCCTAACCCCTAAAACATATATAAACCCTAAATAATTCCCCTAAGCCATGAGCCCTAACCCCTAAACCCTAAACCTAAGAAACCCTAAACCCCTAAATCCTAAACCCTGGCAAACCCCTATACCCTAAACACTAAACCCAAGCAACCCTAAACCTCTATCTCCCTATCTCCCTATCTCTATCGTTCCTCTACCTCTCAATCTCTCTCCCTATGTCTCTAGCCATGTCCCTCACTCTCCATATCCCTATCTCTTTCAACTATGTCTCTGACCATCTACCTCACTCTCTATATCTCCCTATTGGTCCTCTCTCTAAACATTAAACCCTAAACCTCTAAACACTAATTAACCGTAAACCCTAAATAAGCCTCCTAAACCTTAACCCCTAACCCCTAACCCCTACTCCTAAGAAACCCTAAACCCCTATCTCCCTATCTCTATCGTCCCTCTACCTCTCAATCCAAGTTCTCCCTATCTCTTTAGATATCTTGTTCACTCTCTATCTCCCTATCTCTCCCCTCTATGTCTCCTGTATCTCTACCTATATGTCTCCTCTCTCTCTCTCTCTCTAACTATCTCCAAACCCAAGCAACCCTAAACCCCAAACCCCTAAATCCTAAATCCGAGCAACTCTAAACCTCTATCTCCCTATCTCTCTCCTATATCCCTATCTCTATCATCCCTCTACCTCTCAATAATCTCTCTCCCTATGTCCCTAGCCATGTGCCTCATTCTCTATCTCCCTATCTCTCTCCACAATCTCCTCTATATCTCCCTATCATTCCTCTCTCTCTATAAACCCTAAACCCTAAACCTCTAAACCTGAACCCCTAACCCCTAAACAATAAACCCTAAACCCTAAATTATAATGCCCCTAAATCCTAACCCCTAAACCCTAAACCCAAGTAACTGTAAACCTCTATCTCCCTATCTCTCCCCTCTCTCCCTATTGTCTTTGTCCCTCTACCTCTCAATCTCTCTCCCTCTCTCTGGCCATATCCATCACTCTCTATCTCCCTATCTCTCCCCTCAATCTCCTCTATATCTCCCTATTGGTCCTCTATCTCTCTCTAAACCCTAAACCCTAAACCTCTAAACCTTAACCCCTAACCCCAAAACCATAAACCCTAAACCCTAAATAATACTCCTAAACCCAAGTAACCATAAATTAGGCGCTAAACTATGCGCTAAATCAGGCACTATATCAGGCGCTAAATCAGGTGCTAAATCAGGCGTAAAGTAGGCACTAAATTAGGTGCTCAAGTAGGCGCTAAATTAGGCGTTAAAGTAGGTGCTAAAGTAGGTGCTAATTAGCACTTGAATTAGTGCCTACTTGATCTAATCGGCACAAAAAATGTCAAAAGTAGCGCCAACTTTTTCAAAAAATTGGAGAAAAATACATTAAAACAGTGGGTGGAAGCAAAAAGCAGAGAAAAAAGGGAGCTAATCACAGGGATTTGTTGTAGTGGTAGTACAATTGCGCTCATCATTGGTATATTCAGCTTCATTTAAATAACTAATATGATCAATATCATTGATAGGTGGGTTTAAAGACATACCTAGATTTGTTTCTATAGTCACATTTTCCATATCATTGAAAGTTGGGTTTGAAGACATACATGAATTTGTTTCTATAGTCACATTTTCTTCCATATTCACCATTGCCACATTTGAATCATCTACATTCATCCCATTCTTCATAGTCTCTTGAATATTCTTCTTTTCAATAGTCATGGAACTAGATGCTTTAATATTCTTCAATTCTTGAATCTTTGTTCTTCTATCTCTTTGCTTTTTTGCCTCCTCTCTATTTGCTTCAATTTTTTTAGGTGTCATGAGCTTCCTATATTTTTTTGTTTCTGATTTGATTCCATGATTACCAAACCCTCTTGATAAAAATAACAAATGATGTTTAATCTATTTTCAAATTGATGTACCTCTTTGAAATTTTGAAGTACAACTAGATGTAGATCCTTTATTCCATAAATTCTGAAGTAAAAAGTAGATGTGACTAACAAAAACCCTCTTTCTTGATTCCTCTTGAAAATAGCCCCTGTAATTGATTCCACTTCAAAATCATTCATATGATTGATTCCTTTTAAAATTTGAATAGAATATGGCATGCCAAGAGATTCCACAAGACACATGTGAATTAAAAAACATAGAAAATGTTGCTATCAGGCCATACATCAGAAAATGCAAGTTACAGATATACAGTGGTAGTACGTTTTTACTAAAAATGTGAAATAACTAATATATTAGAAATGGGTACTTGTTTTAAAATGGGTACATGTTCTAAAAAGGAACAAGTACCCATTCTTAAAATTTTGAATTCAAAACTCGCATTTTTCATTTGGTTTTAGGCTCGGGAAAGGCATGGTAAGCCGACCTTTAGCCTTTGACCTGCAAGTACAAGTCCATGTTCAGAGTAAGAGAAAAGACTAACTTTACCAATATGGCTAACGATGTTTTTTTTGAATTTTTTTACGAAATTAAAACCTATTATAGATGATGATGTGTAGTTTTCAAATATGTAATTTTTTATGATTCGACTTGTTTTCCTATTTATTAATGAATTTATGAGAAAATTGGTCCATAAACTTGAAATGTCAAGTTTTTATTTTATTTTAATAACTTTTAATTTTTAAATCTTTTTTTTTTTAATTATATGTCATCAATCTACACATCATTCTTTACACAATGAAAATAAATTCATTTCATGATTAGTTTAGCTCAAATTATGTTGGTCGTACATGACCTAGGTTTTCAAAAACAACTAGGAAAAATATTTAGAAAAAAATTATAAAAAATATCCTCATCAAACTTCACTATAATACACATCTTTCCCCAAAAGGATTTATAAAAATATTTTTATTTAGGTCAAATCATGTTGGTCATACATGTGCATGGTATGGTCCTAAAAAAATGACTTTTAAAAGGTGGTTTTTGTACAAGCCGATGTAAAATTAATTTGTATCATCTGGGTATTAGAATAAATTACATATTTGAAAACTAGACTCAAAATACTACATTTCATATTACTGGACTTTCTTAATATTATGTGTAAGTGCTTCAAATTTTGACTCCAACTGTGACAAACTTTAATTTTTAGGAAAAACACTTCCACTTTTTAGCCAAAAAGTGGACCTAACTTCTTGCAGACACCCTTTCAATTATGCATTTAGGAGTAATTTCTTGCTTTTGTAGTATTTTATGCCCTATTTTACATGCTTGCATCCTTACAAGTCACCATTGATGAAGTAGACAATAGGTCAAACTTGCAACACAACTCATGGTATGTCTGTTCATTTGTAATTTCATTGTTTATCATTAATATCTCAAATTTCAAACTAATACTAGTCTTTGCAGGTACAATTGCAACAAAACAATGACATGTAAGGCCTATTTCAGGAATGGTACCTACCTTTCATGTAGACTACCATCCCTTAGGGGACAAATATGTAAGCACTAAAAATGCACACGAGCTTGCATAATGACCCCATGATGACACGTAATCCTAATCACGTACATGGAAGCATGAATAATAGCACCCTCTCAACAGTACTCCTCTTGGCGACATGTGTTGTTTAGTTTTTCCTCTGTCAATTCTTCAAGTTTCTAACCATTCTTCATTTCTCATTGTTGGTTCTTCTTTTGTCACATTCTTTGTCTTGCATACATGCTTAGTTTTCACCTTTTCATGCTAATTCCACCTTTTGACACCCTGTTTTGAAGGTCTCTGACCCTAGGAGGCCTCTAAGTAGCCTCCCAAACCAAAACCATATCTCTATTTTTACCCAAATTTTCTCCTTTTTGGGTCACCCCCTGTTAATGGTCAAATCTCCCTAGGTGACCCTGCCTTTTTGCATCCTTTAGCAAGACTCTTGTGCTAGATCACCTTCTCAACCTTTCATTAAGCATACACAACTATTAAAGTTCACCTAGGTGCCATACTTTTGGGGTCACCCATGAGTCACCCCAGGCGACCTGCCCTAGTAAAAGGGGCGACCCAATGGTGAACTTTGTGGATTTTGAACACGAGTTCTCCTTCGATTTGAGCCAAAAAAGAATCCAGTTTTGTCCAGTTTGCATGCGATTTCAAGCTAAACATAGAGGAGGCCATAATTAACTCATTTAACACTCCCAATCAACAAATTTTAGCCCATGTAATCTATTTTAACTTCTCTCTAACTCCTAACAACCATTCCCTCCATGAGTGATAAGCTTTTATCTCAGATCACTCTTCAATCAATTGAGTTCACAAGCAAATCAATTGAGTCTGATTGGTCAATCAAGTAAGTTAACTCTCTAAACATGAGAGTTGATTTCTCAATCATCCCCAACCCCTTGTGCCAATCCAACCTATAAATATCCCTCTCCTCCAAGCATTAGAGGAGGCAAATTGAAGAATTGCAACCATTCATAGCTTTTTAGTTTTCTTTCCATTAGCATTTAGGTGCTCACACACGATGCATGTGTCTTTTGTTTACCATTATTATGCCATTCAACATTTCAAAAGATTCATTAGAGTATTCTTAGACTCTCATTTTCCCCATATCCATAGCCATAGTGCTCAATTAGTGCTTTCATAAGCACTCATAGCCTCACCTTGAGCTCATATCAATCCAAGCTTTCAAAAGATTCATCATTGCAAATCCATTTCTCTCTTCTCACTTGCCACTAAGAGGATGACCTAGATGTTGCAAGAGGATGAGGAGGTTGCTGATAAAAAAGGATTCCTGATGCTAGTGCAAAGCTCATGCGCCAAGCTATTCCAAGTTCCTTTCATGTTTTTGTAGTAATTAGATAATGAAAATTTTCTCTTAAGGAAAGTAACTTGTTATTTTGATCTTGATAGAAATTGTTAGTTTTCTTTCATTTCATTGCAATAGATAATAATGCAATTTTCTTTCCATAGATTAATTCATTTTCTTTCATTAGTTAGATCTTTTCTTGCTTTCCTAGAGTAGATTTCAAAAATCATCAAAAACACAAAACATAGAATAGCATTGCATTAGGTAAATTTCATTATAAAGTGCATTCATATAGAATTGTTCTATTTATTGAAGAAAAGTACAAAAATATAGCTTGCATATCATATAGTTTCATTTCATACACAAAAACACAAAAAGTACAAAAATATTAGGAAAACTTAAAGCGCTCAAACCCTCGATCTCATCACAAGATAGTCACATTCACATTAGACATAAACCCTTGATAACATTACAAGGAAAACAATCAAAATCAATCAAAAGTCAAACCTAGGGCAACTTGAAACCCTAGGTCAATCTTGGTCAAAGAAAGTCAACATATACCAACTCTCTTAAAATAAACAAATGAATGTGCCCCAGACTTAGAGAAAAGTGGGTCAAAGCAGTTCTAGAAGAACTAGAGGAAATAAACCCAAGACCACAACTCACACAAGACAAAAAATACATCATAAGAGTTGTAGAACAAGACATACAAATTCAACAATGCCTCCAAGACCACGAATCTAGATTACAATGTGCAAGGAACATAAACAAAGCAAACCAAGATCCATCTAGGCATTGGAATCAAAGAAACTCCTTGACATGAGACAAAACACAAGTGTCCCTTTGGGTCATATCATCATTTCAACAAAAATTGCCATAGAGAGAACAAGACAAATCCAAAACAACAATAGCCCCAACTCAAGTCAACTGTTCTTTGCGAGGTTCTGCTCCCAAGTGAACAAAACAACCCCAAGTCTCACTTCCACTTGATTGGCTCCTGCCATGAGACTGAGAGTAACTTGGAGGTCGCTAGAAGCAAGGAGAGGGTCCATGTGCTATGCCAGAGCTGACTCATCTACAATTGTACCTGTGTCATGTTTCAAGGAGTACATAAATGTGAGCGCGTTATAATGTGCTCACATTATAACACAAGAACATTTTCCACTGCTTTGGGAAATTTCAACCCTAAGGGTTGGATTTGTCTTGGGCATCCAACCCAAAGGGTTGGACCTACCTTTTGGATGCCAAAGACGTGTTTTTCACAAAACATATAAAATCAACTAAATCTTGAGCGTGCTCTCCATTAGGTTTACACATTTTTTAATGTTAATACGAAACATGGTAGGATGTCTTCAAGTTTTCTTAGCTTTATAACCATGTAAATGTTTTCTAAAATTTGATAACATTAAAGTTTCTATCTTCAATTTCTTTTTCTCTAGTGTGTTCTTTTTTTCTAGAAAACCCATACATGTAGTATTTCTGGTGTCATTTTTTACACGTTCATCAAAATTTGAAACAAATTACATTTTTAAATTCTAGACTCTATTCTATACACATTGAAAAAAATGATTTTTGATTAGTCTTCAAAAAATTTAGTGGGGAGCACACTCAAATTTTCATTTTTCAGGCTGTGTCCACTTTGAAAATTCATAAAAAATCATATATTCATTAAAAAATTAATAGAAAAATCAAGCATAAACTACATGATGTTAGCTAATTTTCCACTGAAGCAATTTGTGAAATACTTAAAATAAGTCAACATTTTAGGGGGAGCACACTAGATGCTATGTTATATTTTTCTGACAAAAATAGGAGCACTTTGTGTGCTCCCCTATTTGAACCAATTAATCTCCACCATTTTTAGAAAAAAATAGTAGTTTAGAAACTAGATTCTGAGCACTACAAATCTTCTTCTAATTTTGAGCGCGGCTATCTTCAATTTCTCATCCAAGATTAGTTTTTATTGATTTCAGAAAAAAAAAAAAGTGACCACTTTTGGTCCCCCATTTCCATGCACATACCCGTTGGGTTCATAATAAAATGTAAGGGTAAAAGTAACTCTACATTGATTATCTAGGCTACTTAAATAAATGCATACAATCAAAGCGTAAATTAACCCATACAACAAAGTTAGAACTAATATATGAAAAGATACTTGTGATTTAATTACATGAGAGAATAGATGGGCTTAACTATAGAACCAATGATGGAGAATGGTTGTTGATGATGCTCTGAATTGATTTATAGCCTCCAAAAAATTAATCGCTTCAGCATGGCAACTATCTAAGAATTAGAATAGGTGTAGAAAACCCTGTGGTTCAATCCCAAGTATTGTAGGTTTGATCATGATTGTCAAGAGTTCAATCTCTAATGCACAAATCTGAATTAACAAAATGTAGAGTGTTGGAACCTATTTTCTCTGATCTCTAATGTTTGTAGTGCTTGTAAGGATGATGGTGTTTATGACCACCTTTATGGAATCTACCAGATTGCTAGGGTGAAGTTCTCCTAGGTCAGAACCCTTGTTGGATTGGCTTTACAACTTGTGGTGCAGGAGCACCCCTACAAAATAGAACATAAGTCTATTTTTAGTACGTTTGACTTTTTGATGTAATAAGGTCCATTGGACCAATGCGTATGTTTTAGATCGATCTAGGAGGATGTGCAGGTTAGTTAGAAGTTTGTTATGACAACTGTCTTAGCCGTCTCCTCCCAGCTGCTTGGAAGCTCCCAGCCACTGGGAATCGAGTTGGTAGTACTCGTGGAGGATTACTATTTATGCCCTAGATCGGTTGGTTTTAGACGGAGTAGATACAATTGATAGTTTGGTGAGTTTTTAGCATAGCAGGAGTAAAGACATTTGTGATACAGTGAGACTGTGAATCTTGTATGCAACTCTGTTATTGAAAGTAAGAGATCCCATTGGTTTTCATTTATCTGGTTTATAAGCTATCTGTGTATTGCTTTCTTTTGGTTACAGGTAGATGGATTCATTCAACCCTTCCACCGGTTGATTCTCTGAATCGGTGGAATGGTCATGTATAGTAGTTTAGTTTTCTTTTCTATTTTCATGTTCATGCATTTCATGTTTGCGGGATTAATTGGTAGCATGCTATGAGTTATCCTAGCATCCTCATGTGCTAGGGTTTAGAGGGATAAATTTCTAAGTTTGATTTGCTTAGGAGGTGATCCGGCCCGATCATCATGTTTCTATGTGAGATTACGAAGTTCTGAGAGTTTTATGCATTTGACGGATATTTAGCATCTACATGCGACATTACAGACTGTGTATATCACATCTGCATCTATGTGTATATCGCTATTCGGATCGGGTCTTGAAACTTAGTGAAAATGCATGTTTTGAGTGCATCAGGATTATATAGGTTGGATATATATTTCCTATATATATCGTTGTCAGGATCATCATTTTGTGTGTATTCGTCATCCGCATATCGCTGTTGTGTGATGGAACATACATGCAGGCAAAGGTATGATCCAATGGGTCAACGGCAAGTCAAAGTCATATTTGCTAAAGAGAGGAGGAGGATCATCTTTTGTTTGAGTATCACGTAGCCGAGGATCACATAGATCATCATCAGGATATTAGAGTATAACCTGACAATTCATATCATGCTGCGGAGTATGTAAGTGAGTCTTACATCTGGGTGACATAGACATCAGTGCATGTGACGTCATCGTCATCAGGACATGTCAATATGACCCGATAAGTTATATCCTGATGCTAGTTGTGTAAGTGGGTCGAATATCGGGGTGACGTAAGCATCCGAAGAGAGGTGCATGAGGTTGTCGTCATCAGGATATTTGGTAGGAACCCGATATTTCATGTCCTACTGATAAAAGGTACAGATGATGCCAAACATCATGATGCTACAGATGGAGTTTGGCGGTAAGGCGAATAGTGATCATCAGGAGGATGATTGTGTTCACCAAATATGATGATGCTGTTGGTAGGTGAAAGAGAGATATCTTACCGATAGGAAATAGTATTGGCGTTTTTGGTGGGTTTAATGGGTTTTTCACCCTGTCTGCAAGCTTCTGCTGTGTGACTCTGCATCATAGTGGTATCAAAGCAAAGGAAAAATCTTTTGGGAAGAAAAAGAAATACAAGATGTCGGATGAAGAAGGAACATCAGAGTTCCTGACAAAGATGACCAACACTGAGTTGGCACTTCTGGTAAAGAAGCATATTGCTGAGAGCAAGGCTGTGAAGGCTCAGAATTAGGAATTGAAGGATGAGTTGGAGAAGTTGAGGGACAGAGTAGGTTCTGGTAGAGAAGAAGATAGGGAAGAAGAAGAGATCCCTAGGTGGAACGAGGAGGTCATTCCTATAGACCAGAGGCCACTGTTGAATGCCCTCAAAGCCATGGAGAGAAGAACCATGGATGTGAAACTAGATTTGCCAGTGTTTACAGGAAAGATGGATCCTAATTCAGTAATGGAGTGGATAGACTCCCTGAACAATTTCTTTGAGACAGAGGAAATACCAAAATAACAGAGAGTGAAGATAGCCCAATCAGAGCTGAAAGAAGCTACATTAACATGGTGGAATTTTGTCCAAGATGACAGAGTACAGGAGGGAAAGCGTAGAGTCACTACATGGAAGAAGATGGTGGCTTTAGTGAAGGAAGCCAATGTTCCATTGGATTACAGTATCCAATTACACAAGAGGAAGCAAAACCTGAAGTAGAAGGAGATAGATGTCAGCTCATATACAGAGGAATTCATGAAACTTTGTGTGAAGACAAAGGTAAAATAAAGTGAGGAAGAAAATGTAGCTAGATACCTTAATGGATTGAGGTTCAACATTCAGGAAGATTTGAATCTGCATAATCCAGATACAGTTCAGAAATGTTTTCAGTTGGGATTGAAAGTGGAAGAGAAGTTAAAAAGAAGACAAGAACAGAACAATAGAGGAAAAGGAAAACAGCAGAGAGGTGGAAGAGGTCCTTTCACAGGCAGAGGACATGGACATGGATATCAGGGAGAATCCAATCATGACAACAGCAAGGGAGATAACAGTCAAAACCTGAGGGATAGTTACAATCATCAAGGAAACTTCAGAGGCAGAAGACCTTTCAGAGGAAGATCCCAGGGTAGAGGATCTATTAGATGTTATAACTATAGTAAAGAAGGCCATAGAGCCAGCAGATGTCTAGAAAAGGCAACAAGCTCAATAAGAGAAAGGAGAACGAATCTGATCCAAGAACATGATAGTCAAAGTGCAACAGGCTCTAATGCTTTTCAGAGTGTGAATGCTCCTAACAATTATGGATATCCAAAGAGTGGAGAATCTCTGATGATAAGAAGAACAATGACTACCATGAAGGTACCTGACAAAGAACCCCCACAAAGAAAGTCTCTTTTCAGAACCATTTGCAAAGCAGGAGGTAAGGCATGTAAAGTTTTAATTGATTCTGGTTCTACTAAAAATTTTGTATCTGATGAAATGGTAACAAAGCTTAAGCTTAGGAGATTACCTCACCCATCCCCATATAAAGTCTCATGGCTTACCCAAGGTCAACAAACAGTTGTAGAAGAACAGGCTTGGGTAGAATTTCAGATTGGAGCATATAAAGACAGGTTATTGTTTGATATTGCCAAGATGGATGCTTGCAATCTTTTATTTGGTAGACCATGGCAGTATGACTTGAAGGCACGCCATGATGGTGTAAGAAACACCTATACAATCACCAAGGATGGTAAGGTGACATAATTACTCCCTTTAACAGAGAAGGAGGAGAAATCAAAAGGAAAAGAGGTAAAGGTAATGTTGATGGAAGGAAAATAGTTCATGAAAGAAGTAGCAGTAGAAGGTGCAGTTGCATATGCCCTAATTCCATGTATGGTAGTGAATAAAGAACAACAACACGAAGTCAAGAAAGAGAAGAAGCAGAGGTTCATAGACCTAGCTGTCCAAGAGCTATTAGATAAATATAAAGGCATTATTTCTGATGGAATGCCAAGATCCCTACCACCTGTAAGAGATATTAGCCATTGCATAGATCTAATCCCAGAATCTACACTTCCAAACAAAGCAGCATATAAGCTAACTCCAGAACAAAATGCAGAAGTAGCTAGACAAATTGAGGAATTGTTAGACACAGGTCTGATTGGTTGGTAAAAGTTTAAGTCCATGTGCAGTACCAGCTATACTAACACTAAAGAAAGAAGGCACTTGGAGGCTTTGCACAGATTCCAGGGCTATTAATAAGGTCACAATCAGGTATAGGTTTCCAATCCCTAGGATAGAGGATTTACTTGACTGTTTGGGAGGTGCTAAATATTTTACAAAAATAGATTTGAAGAGTGGTTATCATCAGATCAGGATCAGGCTAGGAGATGAATGGAAAATAGCATTCAAAACCAATGAAGGGTTGTATGAGTGGAAAGTTATGCCTTTTGGGTTGTCTAATGCACCTAGTACTTTTATGAGATTGATGAATGAGGTCTTGAGAGAATTCATGGGAAAGTTTGTCATAGTATATCTAGATGACATTCTGATTTTCAGCAACACAAAGGAAGAACATCTTAGACATATAGATTTGGTTCTCAAGAGGTTACATGAAGAGCAACTGATGATAAATTTGGACAAGTGTTTGTTCATGCAAGAGGAGATCACATATTTGGGTTTTGTCATTTCCCAAGGAAAGCTGCAAATGGATAAGGAGAAGGTAAGTGCCATACTGTCTTGGCCAACTCCAAGGACTACGAATGATGTCAGAAGTTTCCATGGGTTAGCAACCTTCTATAGAAAGTTTATAAGAGGGTTTAGTCATATTTGTGCACCCATGCTTGATACTATAAAAGGAGGACAGAAGTGTAGATTTGCTTGGACTAAGGAAGCAGATGATTCTTTTGAAACATTGAAGAAGAAGGTAGCACAGCAGCCAGTCCTTGCACTTCCAGACTTTAACAAGATCTTTCAGGTAGAATGTGATGCCAGTCACATGGCCATTGGAGCAGTACTCAGCCAAGAAGGCGGGCCAATTGCATTTTTCAGTGAGAAGCTCAATGATGCTAAATAGAGGTATTCATCATATGATTTGGAAATGTATGCTTTAGTCTAGTCACTCAAGAAATGGAGGCATTACTTGATGCCAAAGGAATTCATAGTATTCATAGATAATTAGGCTCTGAGTTTCATAAACAGCCAGGAAAAGCTGAACCACAGACACATGAAATGGGTAGAAACTTTGCAAGCTTTTACTTTTACACTGAAGCATAAGAAAGGAGTCAAGAATAAGGTAGCAGATGCCTTGAGCAGGAGAGCTCTAACAGTCAACCAAATTCAGTTGGAAAGTGTAGGGATTGATTCATTGAAGACCATGTATGATGTTGATGAAGATTTTGGAGAGATATACCAGGTATGTACTTCTTTTGGAGATAAATATCATGCGGAGTTCTCTGAATTTCTGATCCAGGACGGATTGTTGTTCAAGGGTGGACAGTTGTGTAATCCAAGGTGTTCTATGAGGTTGAACATCATTAAAGAGAAACATTGTGGAGCTATGGCAGGTCATTTTGGTTTGGATAAGACTCTTGATCTTGTTAGAAGACATTATTTTTGGCCTAAGTTATAATCAGATGTCAAAAAATTTGTAGAGACATGTATGATATGCCAAAAAGCAAAAGAGAGATCAACTAATGCAGGTTTATATCAGCCTTTACCCATCCCTTCCAGACCATGGGAAAGCATAAGTATGAATTTTGTCTTCGGTTTACCAAGGACCAGGAAAGGATTTGACAGTGTTTTTGTTGTAGTGGACAGATTCAGCAAAATGGCACATTTCTTACATTGCAAAACCACTGCTGATGCTTCATATATTACAGACTTGTTTTTTAAGGAAATAGTAAGAATACATGGATTGCCACTAAGCATTGTATCAGACAGAGATGTGAAGTTTATTGGTCATTTCTGGAGAACCCTTTAGAAGAAACTAGGCACAACTTTGTCTTTTTCATCTGCATATCATCCTCAAACAGATGGACAGAATGAAGTAGTCAATCATTCCTTAGGGAATTTGCTCAGATGTTTGACAAAACAACATGGTGAAAAGTGGGATAATATCATATCTCAGGCCAAATTTTCCTATAATGATACTGTCAACAGGAGTACAGGGCAATCACCTTTTCAGATAGTGTATGGTATGCATCCAAGAGAATTTTTGGAATTGAGAGATCTACCTATAGCAGACCTTGTTAGTTCAGAGGGAGAAGCTTTTATAGAAGCTATAAAAGAGGTTCATGATCAAGTCAAGACCCAGCTACAGCAAACTACCTTGAAGTATAAAGAATATGCTGATAAAAAGAAGAAGGATGTACAGTTTGATGTTGGAGATTTAGTATGGGTTCATTTGAAGAAGGAAAGACTTCCTATGGGCAAATAGACTAAACTCATGCAGAGGAAGATTGGACCATGTCAGATTTTGAGAAAGTATGGACAAAATGCTTATGAGATACAACTCCCTCTAGATCTTGGTTTATCACCTATATTCAATGTATGTGATTTAACTCCATACAAGCATAATCCAGATGAAGAACATGAACTCCTACAGGATACAACAGCTGATGACATTCCCAAACATGATTCACCACAGTTGTAGAAGGTTTTGGACACAAGAGTGATCAAGAAGACACGGAATAAAAACTATTTAGAGTATTTGGTGTCTTGGTGGGGCAAACTTGGTTCAGAAGCAGTCTGGATGACTGAAGAGCAGATCCAGAAACATGGTGCAAATCTACATACTCTCATCTCAAGTGGACTTAAGATTTCTTCTTCTGGGGAGTATGGTGCAGGAGCACCCCTACAAAACATAACATAAGTCTATTTTTAGTATGTTTGACTTTTTGATGTAATAAGGTCCATTGGACCAATGCGTATGTTTTAGATCGATCTAGGAGGATGTGCAGGTTAGTTAGAAGTTTGTTATGACAACTGTCTTAGCTGTCTCCTCCCAGCCGCTTGGAAGCTCCCAGCCGCTGAGAATCGAGTTGGTAGTACTCGCGGAGGATTACTATTTATGCCCTAGATCGGTTGGTTTTAGACAGAGTAGATATAGTTGATAGTTTGGTGAGTTTTTAGCATAGCAGGAGTAAAGACATTTGTGATACAGTGAGACTGTGAATCTTGTATGCAACTCTGTTATTGAAAGTAAGAGATCCCATTGGTTTTCATTTATCTGGTTTATAAGCTATCTGTGTATTGATTTCTTTTGGTTACAGGCAGATGGATTCATTCAACCCTTCCACCGGTTGATTCTCTGAATCGGTGGAATGGTCATGTATAGTGGTTTAGTTTTCTTTTCTGTTTTCATGTTCATGCATTTCATGTTTGCGGGATCAGTTGGTAGCATGCTGTGAGTTATCCTAGCATCCTCATGTGCTAGGGTTTAGAGGGATAAATTTCTAAGTTTGATTCGCTCAGGAGGTGATCCGGCCCGATCATCATGTTTCTATGTGAGATTACGAAGTTCTGAGAGTTTTATGCATTTGACGGATATTCAACATCTACATGCGACATTACAGACTGTGTATATCGCATCTGCATCTATGTGTATATCGCTATTCAGATCGGGTCTTGAAACTTAGTGAAAATGCATGTTTTGAGTGCATCAGGATGATATAGGTTGGATATATATTTCCTGTATATATCGTCGTCAGGATCATCATTTTGTGTGTATTCGTCATCCGCATATCGCTGTTGTGTGCTGGAACATACATGCAGGTGAAGGTACGATCAAACGGGTCAACGGCAAGTCAAAGTCATATTTGCTAAAGAGAGGAGGAGGATCATCTTTTGTTTGAGTATCGGGTAGCCGAGGATCACATAGATCATCATCAGGATATTAGAGTATAACCTGACAATTCATATCATGCTGCGGAGTATGTAAGTGAGTCTTACATCCGGGTGACATAGACATCAGTGCATGTGACGTCATCGTCATCAGGACATGTCAATATGACTCGATAAGTTATATCCTGATGCTGGTTGTGTAAGTGGGTCGAATATCGAGGTGACGTAAGCATCCGAAGAGAGGTGCATGAGGTTGTCGTCATCAGGATATTTGGTAGGAACCCGATATTTCATGTCCTGCTGATAAAAGGTACAGATGATGCCAAACATCATGATGCTGCAGATGGAGTTTGGCGGTAAGGCAAATAGTGATCATCAGGAGGATGATTGTGTTCACCGAATATGATGATGCTGCTGGTAGGTGAAAGAGGGATATCTTGCCGATAGGAAATAGTATTGGCTTTTTTGGTGGGTTTAATGGGTTTTTCACCCTGTCTGCAAGCTTCTGCTGTGTGACTCTGCATCAACTTGGAACAAAGATTCAAATACAACATTCACCAACATGCAAGTGGTTTATATGTAGATGAGTTTCTTTGTCCCTTTAGAAAAATGAAGCGTGCTCTAATGATTTCACCTTGTAATTGCTAACTTGTCTTGATTTCTAGATATCTATTCATTGTAGGAATAAATGTCTTTAAATACCAAAACATAGCAATAAGTCACATAAACACGTATGGAGTCAACTCATAATGACTACTATAAATGGGCAGGAACTTTGGAATTTGAATTTTGGGTTTAGTCTTGAGCACCTCAAGATCATTCCTAAGTGGCACAGAATTGAACCTAAACATGGAAAGTGAGCATCTTGAGGCAAAGAGAAAAAAAATATTGAAGTGTATGTGAATGAGGTATAATGAATAAGGGACAAATAGTGTATATTAAATAAGAAGAGTGATAATATTTAAGCAAAGAGTAAATACATGGAAGTAGGCACAAATAAAGTTTAATAAATGGAGTAAATAATAAATGTAGGAAAATAATTATAAATGGGAGGAAATATAAATAAATAAAAATCACTCCTGTATGAACCAAACTTAACACAAAATGTACCCCTTAGCTTATAGTATGTATATTTTATTAAAACTTTCCCATCAAAACTAAATGAGAATTGGCATGGCTATGCTAATTTCACCATTAAATAATATACGATCCATTACAAGATTGAGTTACATTTGACGGGCCACTACATTTTTTTAGACATATTTATCTGAACGTTACCCTTGAAATATTAGGTAGAACAAATCACGGGAAAAAATGATCTATTTATATTTATTATTAATGATATGTCAGAAATTTCCGCTAGCATATAAATACAGTTGTCAATTCCCTTTTTACTACGTCACTGTTACGTAGAAAGCTGCCCCACGTAGTAAATTACTTGCAATTTACTCCCACGAGATGAAAAATGCAACACGTTTCTTTAAATTGTACGTACTTGGCCCACAGTCCCACCTCTCACAAGGGAAAAAATGAAGCACGTTTCTCTAAATGGTGTCGATTCATTCCAAGCTATTTGGAACAAATAATCACACTTCCATATCTTACCGTCTTTCTCTGCTCATTGTTTTTAATAAGTGAAGAAGGAAAACTTGGAATCTTTTTCTCCCGTACTTGTTAAAAAAGGGTAAACAGAGGGCGGGAATCTTTTGTTGAGGCCGCCATTGTAAAGCTTAAAACAACTTGCAGACAATAACTCATACAATGAATCTTAACTTGTGGGGTCCATGGGACCGCCGCCACCAACCTCTCATGATTAACTAAATATTTTTAATTTTTATCGGAAGATTTTGAACATTTTGTAAAGTAATTTTTGCAATTGTATTGGAATTATGGCTTTTCTGGTAGGTACTTAAAGCTAAGAGTTAGAGGGAAAGAGTATCATCTTTTTATTTTTTTTAATTCTTAAAATAAAAATATATCTTCCTTTTGGGTTAAAAAAATGATCATGTAAATGATCTCCATACAAAAAAATTCCATCCAAACTGTGTATGGTTTGTGTATGGTAAATCGGTAGGCATAAAAGTGTGCCCCACATCAACGGCCCATGATTTTCCATTCGCTGGGAAATAATTTGGTAGCGTCGATGAGTTATAATGTCAACATATGCCATGTCGATGTGTTGTAATGTCGACATATGACATGAGGGATTTTTTTGTTTGTTTGTTTTAATAAACATGTGCACGTACGTTCGAGGAATCCGTGGGAAAATCCAACCCAAATTCTGTGTCTTCTTCTGCAGAGTCTATTGCGCAGCTATAGATAGTCCACTGCACATTTTTATAGTGAAGTGACGGAATAAATTAAAAAAATGCAGGCCTCTGAAGAAGAAATTATGGATTCTCTATGGAGTGATCTTCCTAAAGAGATTGTGGAAATGGTACTGCTTTTCTTACCCCTGGCAACCGCTATGCAGTTCAAAAGCGTGTGCAAAGACTGGAGGAATTTTTTAGCCTCGCATTGTTATTACAGGAGAAGATACGCAGTGAAGCAGAAGAGGCCATGGTTCTTTCTCTGCACGTCTGGGATATTTTCATGTGCCTTCGATTTTTCACTAAAACGTTGGCACAAGATTCTGAATCCTCCTCTCTATAGGCAAAGTATTGTTGGTGCTAGCGGGAATTTGGTTTGTCTGGGGAATTTAGTGGCAGATTGTAGAGCGTTGAGCATCTGTGATCCGGTCAGGAAGCTAGTGAAAAATCTGCCGCCTATGAATAGGATTCAGTTTATACATAAAGTTAGCTTGAATCTTCACAAAGACGAGACGTACACGATCTTGGTGGTGGGAGAGAACGACCGCGCTGTGAACAATTTTAGAGGATTGCT
The DNA here is from genome assembly GCA_027924645.1 of Cunninghamia lanceolata. Lineage (NCBI taxonomy): Eukaryota > Viridiplantae > Streptophyta > Pinopsida > Cupressales > Cupressaceae > Cunninghamia > Cunninghamia lanceolata. The sequence goes on from BSBN01000828.1 coordinate 7,382,585, forward strand.
GACAGAGGTTTATGATTCCAAGACCCAGATTTGGAGAATGTCAGGGGAAACAATGGCTGAAGCCAAATTTGGTCTGGATGTTGGCGTTTGGATAAAGAATCGATTTTATTGCGTTGTAGAGATGCCTTATGGCGTTGTTTTTTTCGACCAGAAAAGAGATGTGTGGGAAGAGTTGAAAGCAGAAATGCCTGCAGGTTGTAATGATAAGTCTTCGATTTGCCTTGTGGAATGCATGGGCCGTTTGTTAATGGTTATGAGGAACAGGATAGAAACTGGTAATAGTAGTATTCAGATCTGGGAACTCGTTAAAAAGAGGGGTGGATTAAAGGAAAAGAAAGAGTATGAATGGGGATTATTGGAGGAAATGCCTGAGCAGGTTCAGCAACAATTCATGGCTTCTTCTGCATCGGTTGATATATCTCAGAGATTGATATGTTGTGGAGTGGAGGAGTGGGTGTGCATAATCACTCACCTCAGTCCGAGAGCTCTGGCGTTTAACATGGTGAGAAAAAAGTGGGAGTGGTTAGGCAAAGATCCTGCTTTTCCACAAGGTCGCAGTTCCCATCTCTACGCCTTTCCTCTTCAACCCATTTCCCATTGTCAATTGTGACCGTCAAGCTTAAATTTTATGTACGTTTGTAGAATAGAAAGTGGGTCGCCTGTAGACACCTTATTATTATGTATAAATTATATACTTTTATCGTATTTTTCAATATCGGTACAAATTTATACTCATAAATTCTCTCTACACCTTCCTTGTAGCTTTCTACGTTTTAGGCTGTAAGTCACCACGTTTTCTTTATGTGATTAGGATGTTATTTCTCACTCACCTTAAAGTCTTCCTTGTTTCTTGTCATTTCATTGTTTCAACCAGTCACATAAAAATACACATTCAACGTTACAGTCGTCTGCTCTCCTGATTTAATTTGAGGAAAAATTTATGTTCGACGTTATAGTCAAGTACACTCCTAATTTCAGTAGAAGTTAATATAGAATTCTGTTTTAGTGCTGCTAAGATATTTGATATATGTGGGTTTTTAATATTAAGCATATACTAATAATTGTATCCAAAGATAAGATTGAATTGGGCGAAGAAGGGACAGAGAGGGAGAGGGAGAGGGAGAGGGAGAGGGAGGAGAAGGGGGTGAGGGAGGGAAAGAGAGATTTGCTGCTAAGATATTCAATATATGTTGGCTTTTTATATTAATCATAGGGAGCGAGGGAGGCAATGAGAGGAGAGAGATTTTTAAAGTTTTAGTGATGTTAAGACATTCAATATATGTTGGCTTTTTTATATTAGTCATACACTAGTGTGTGAGTGAGAGGGAGAAATATTGATTCAACAATAGTCCAATGACCAAGATCACTTATGGACAAGATTGATTCAACAATAATTTAATGACCAAGATCACTTATGGACAAGATTGATTCAACAATAATTTAATGACCAAGATCACTTATGGACAAGATTGATTCAACAATAATTAAATGACCAAGATCACTTATGGACAAGATTGATTCAACAATAATTTAATGACCAAGATCACTTATGGACAAGATTGATTCAACAATAGTCCTTTCAATCTTGTTTGTTCATAGATGTACTTCTCTAAGTGCTTCCCACTAAGTGAAAGACTATTGGCATGAATATATTATATAATAGCTATTAATTATGCCAAAGTCCAATGACAAACAAATTTAACATTTCCATTACTATTTGTCCATTATTCTTTTAAAGGTTAACCTATCTATTATTATTGTTGCCTTGACTTAAATAGTTCTCATTAATATCTATTCATACAATGTATTATTGTGTCTGTTCAACTGAATTTTTCATTAAAACAAACAATATCAACCACTAGGAATCAATCTTTTAATGTTATCATAAAGTTTAAATGCATTTCCTATTGTTTTTGGGAAACAATAAAATATTTTCTATTGACATGTACTCCAAGAAATATTGCATATCTTTTCTAAATATAACACATCTATATTTAACATTAAACCATTTAAATCCTTCGAACTATAAACATGCATAATAATAATCTTACATGATAATTATTTATTTTTAATTACTAATTGAACATAAAATATGTTCTTATGTATTCTTTGTCTTTTTTGAACCTCTTGCTTTCAACTTCACTAAACAACACCCCTTCAAATCCCCCATCTCCTATATATCTTCAAGGAAAATTAGGGTAAATCAAAATTTAATGGAGTTATAAATAACATCTCTATATGTAAGGACTATGATAGAAGACTTGGAACCTTCCCACTCCATAGATTTGCTAAGGTGCAAGTGTATAGGTTTACATGTTTTCATTTTGTAAGCTTATAATGGGTCAAAGTTGTGAAATTACTGTTCACCATGCTCCTAATATGTTGCTTATCACATCCAAAACTTTTCATGTGAATCCTGTACATTATTTAGAGGTGTGAGTCACACTCAAAAAATAAAGAAAAGTCACTACTTTTCAAAGAGCTTCTAACTATATACTCATAAAAAAACTAACAATATTGAGAGATGCAAATTTTTTAGATGGGCTTAGGGACTCATAGGTGGATTTTAGGACTACTTAATGGTTCTTGGATTGGATCACCTATAATTCAACAACTAATAGAACATGATCCCAATAGGTACATCACCCCTCTAGCCCCCAAGAGTGTTGTAGAAGCAATGCCCACAATAAAATTAGTGAAATTCATTTTTCTCCTAATTTTATACACTGTGGTATGCATGAACAAGTTTGATATAGGTTTTGTGGAAAGACTCAACCCACAATACTGTGTCCCACTTTTTGAAAGTGGGACATTGAAATCAACATTTTCAACCAAATTTTCACTTTTGACACCTATAGCAACTAATCTGTTAAGAATTTGAAGATGATGTGAACTAGTGATTTTTGAGATTTTGTGTGTAGATTCTAAATGTATATATTTTTTAATTTTAAGAAATAATTTGTGAATTTTTTAATGTAAGTCAACAAAGAAAGTATACATGTAAAATTAGGTGGTCTATACCCTTCTAGTTGCCTCCTTTTCCACGTGGATCTCCTCAAAAGATAAGGTGAATGTGTTCTACTTATTCCAAACTCTCTCATCTCTCCATATTATCCTCCTCATCTAGTCTAACCTAAACTTTAGATTCAACATCTTGTGTAACCTTATCGATCTTAGGTTGTAGCTACACAAGTGACTTCCCATCCTCCTTTGGTTGCTCAATTGTAATGTTTGACCTCCCTAAAAATCACATTCCAATAGTAAAGAACTTTTTTGGCCATTGGATCCCAAAGATTGTACCCTTTCACACCAATGCACCATGACTAATGAAGATAAATTTTATAGCCTTATTATCCAACTTTTACCACTTCTCCCTAGCTACATGAACATATGCCTCACAACCAAATTCTCATAGATGCTAAAGTGAAGGATTTCTTCCTATTCAAACCTCCATGGGGGTTCTCTTCACAAGAACTAATGTAGGAGACCTATTGATTAGGTAACATGCATTAGCAAGTACTTAATCATTTTCTTATTTATATTAAATTAACCCATGTTTTTATTAATTTTAATGAATTCATTTGTTATCTCAAACCCTAGATTAAATCCAACTAGGATAGGAAAAGAATGACCACTTCAAGCCTCTAATACTTCTCAATTCCTACAACACCCTAATAATGCCAAATCTATAATATAGCTCTTAGGATGGGTATATCAGGTTACAACAATCAATAGGCACACCCCAATCCTTATCTTTTACCTTACCATTTCATTTTGTAGCTAGCCATAAAATGAAATCCCATATATAATTTAATAATTCAATTTAAAAAAATTTCAAGTTTCTTTCCAAGATCATAAAAATACATGGACCTCCATTGATGGAGTCACTACTACTTTTTCACATTAACGATGGAAATAAATTAAAACACTCCCTTTGCACATACAAGAAAGTAATATAATATTTCATTACTCTACCATACTAAAATCCTAACAGGGATACCTTGAACTTACACAATCAAATAATCTATGAGTTGATGAGCGATCAATCTAAAGCAAACACGAAGCAACTCCAAACAATACAAATCTTCTCATGAGAAAAAGCCTCTTCCAAAAACACTAATAGCACTTCATAGGGTTTTGAAATCAAAACTCTTTGCTCTCTTTCATCTCTCAAAACCTATATAAGGTAAAAATGAGGTAAACTCTATAATGAAACTCATTTCTTAATATAAAGAAAAACCTAATTCAAAATAACCTTTCCTTTCTTTTCACATACACAACTAGCTTTTAGATAATATATTTTCCAAATAAATATCTAATTTGACCTTTGACTTACTCTATAAGTCACTTTTTACCTTTTTGACAACTTATAAACGTTCCTAGTACATGTATATAAAATCCAATATATGTATGCAATTACAATCTAAAAATAAACTTTTTGGACACGTAATTTCACCATTATAATTCCATATGATCCCTTCTATTTCCCAAGTGAATTATATCATTCCTAAAATCTCCTAAATAATTCCCACACTTATAGAAAACCAATATATATACAAATAATTAATTTAAAGTGTAAAGAACCAATACACTTTACTGGTTTACCACAAATAAGCTCCTAAATTGCAAGTGATTGGGATAGATGGTTTCATTAGTTTAAAACATCATATCTTTTATGATCCCTAATAGAGCAATACAAATTAACACATTCAAACATACCTATGCGAACACCTTTGATATTAACCACCATTGGTTTTACCCTGTGTCTTGCATGCTCAAATACCCATCAAGCATATCCACATAATGATAGCCAAAGCACACCATAGTAAATGATCAATATGAATATAAATCTAGCAAGGAATATAGACGTCACATTTATCACAATAAATAAATCACATCTCAATATCAATCCTCTAATTTAAACATAAATAATATAGTAGAAAGATGCATGATTAAAAGAGGGGCAACTATTGCCACCCACCCACCCCAAGAGGGAATTATAGGCCTCAAGAGATCGAAACGGGGGATCAATTATCACATTTAGTCAGTAATTAGATCAATATACCAAACCACTAAATAAAATCAACTAAATTCTCATAATCAATAAAAATAGTGAAGCTGAATAAGTCATATTGGTTCAATCATAAAAAGATAACATATATCTCAAGTATAAATATGTCAATATCTAAAATGAGATCATAAAGAAACATAGATATAAACTGATACAAAACATGTAGCAAGAATGAAACCACAACAACCTATGGGCCTTATAATAGAACATTGGGGTAAGTGCAAAAAGATGGGGGGCCAAAAAGTAACCAAATGGTTTTAAAAAAAAAATTCATAACGCGAGTGCGTTATAACGCGCTCGCATTATGGTTTGGTAATGACGAGCCTAAGGCTTGTCAAAACCAAACCATAACGTGCTCGTGTTATAACGCAAGTGCGTTATGAACTACTATAAATTTAAAAAAAAACTTGTCATCTCATTTTATTTCTATTTTTCTCCTCTATCCCCTCAGCTTGCAAACCCTAGGAAGCGTGCTCGCATTTTAGAAAAGATAATTCAACACCAAAATCTTGCTGATTCATCACCAAAATGCCACCACGATGTCGAGCACACCAAAGGAGTGAGTTTTATTTGTTTGAATTTGTTTCTAAATAGGTAGGTTTGAGTTGATTTTTGATGTATATTTTATTAATTGTCAGGAAATGTTAATGCACCTCCTCCTTCTCCTCCTCCTCAAAATCCACAAAATCCTGAGGAGGAAATACCTGCGGAACAACAACCTCCTTCGTCCATTCCTCGACATGCCCTTGGAACACAAGAAAATATAATGGGGCAAATTGAAAACAACAAAAAAGAAATTGAAGATATAATCACAAGGTTGAAAGATCCTTCCACTTCAACATTGCATAGGTCCACGCTTACTGAAACTCTTGAATCTATGTTATCAAATGTAGATTCAATTAGAAAACAAATATCTAGTTAGACAGATAAAAGGAGAGAGTTTAGAAACTATTATGCAGACAAGCTGTCATACCAAGATGTGACAAAATTATAAATTACAAAATTAGACTTGTGTTCGATTTTCACAAACCTACAAACAAATCAACCTCCACCCATTACATGCAAGAGGTTCCCTATCCATTGGTGCAACAACCAAGTAATAAGGGACAATTTTGGGTAGAGGTGGTGGATGGTTTTTGACCATCCTCTATGCAATAATAATGAGGTCCCGCAATACTTTTTGAGGAAACTCTACTACGAGTTTGTCCTCAATAAAGTGCCAAACTATTTTGATATGTGGGACTTCCAGAGTAGAGGTGGGGTGTTAGCACAAGATAGACCAGGGGCATGTGTTGATCCACAATGGGCAGTGAGATGAATAATCAGCAGACTAGCCCATGAGCATGTTTCTATCCCTTCCATTGTGAAGGAGAGTGTTGAGGTCGATACACTTTAGTCCATTAGTGCCTTGAGCCAGAGCATCATAGAGCATGCCAGTCCTGCAGTACAGAGTGGGTTGGGAGATAGTACGAGGAGTAGGGTCCCACCCCATACTTGTCAGACTTACGGGTCAGCCTGTGGTTATGACCCCATGGATAGTCAAGACACAGGTGCACAGGCTACATCTGTAGCTGAGCAGATGGTGATGACAGATACCCTCCTCAGTGAGACTTTCAGCCTTGATACTCGGGTAAATATTAGCAAGTTTATTGAATTTAATTTATTAAATTTTATTTTTGAAATGCAAGATTAACTAATTTAGTTTGATGATTTTAATGAAATTTCAGGGTCATAGCGTTGATGCAATTTTTAGTGGTTCTCCACCTGCATATTACACTAGATCATCTATTGTCGGGGTATGTAACTAGTAAACAATTATAAATATTACATGTGAATAGCATTGTTATATGAATGGTATTCTAATATTTGATTTTGGATGTTGAATAGGTTAATATAGGAGATTTCATAGCAACACCTGCCAGCGGTGGTGGACTTCAAAGCTTCACGGAGGTAATAAAATAAATAGTTTAATGAATGAATTGTACTTACTAGATTTTTATATGTGACTTGTGTGCTTTATTGTGTGTACTTCTATGTTTAGATGAACGTGTGTATGTTAGGAGCCATGATTTGCATCACTATTATAGTTTTCGTAATTGAATAATATTGTTTTATTTCCAGATGATGCAGGTTGCGGAGACACCTCCAGATGTTCATAGGGCAATGGAGCATGGTGTGACCTCTGCGATTCATAGCTCCATGATATTGACAGGGGTATGAGGCAGATTAGTAAATTTTAATTTACATTCATTGTTATAGTTGTTTATTTTTGAAAAATTAAAAGATTATTGATTTGAAGTTTAATTTCTATCTGGATGGTTTCTATAGGACATGACATCACCATGGCCTATTCATGCTACTGAGGCAAGTGAGGAGATAGATTATATGGTAGCAGTAAGCGATTATTTTGTTAAATGTTTCATTTTTTATAACATGTAATTTCTATATATTAATGTCTATACTTTTTATTGTAACAGCTAAATATGCAGGAAGAACTAAATAGAAGGAGCAACCCTCGGGTTCGTAGTAAACCACCCACATGCGCGTCTCCATCCCCTAGAAGATCAAAGGCTACCCGTGATCTATTCTCTTCACCAACTAGAGGAGAATGACTTTTTATTGTGTTACTTTGTTGTATGCCTATATGGCATTTGTGGACATATATTTTGTATTGTATATAGTTGACATTGTATGCCTATATGACATTTTTGTAAGCCTATATGGCTATTTTGTATATATGTTATACTTATATTGATAGATATTGATGTATGCCTATATGGATATTTAGTTAATACAAATTTTTTTTATTGATGGCGTCCATACTTGCATTATAAATCCACGTTTGAATGGATATTTGTAGATGGCTACTTCAAATATTTAAAGTTCAATTGTATTACATAGGATGTTTGTTGATCCAATAAGCTAGCTATTGTTATTCAAGTATCACCTAAACCTCATTTTGGAACTAAAAGATAAAAGTTGTATTAAAAAAAAAATGAATCATCATGTTGAATAGAAAATATTAATATTCTTTGAGTTGCTCAATTGAAAATATTTCTTAATTTCTTATTATTATACCATATTGGGATGCAAAGAGTATGTTTGTTGTTTTGAATAAAATAGTCAAAATCATATGCTTATGACCTGATGACCATTGTGGTTATTAAATGTAATTCCTCTTGCATATAAGGTGAGGTTATGAGATTACATTGAGTCTTACCTAATTTTAGTATGCAACATAACATTAGGGCTATAGGCTTCCATAAGTCATACTGTTGTGACCAAATCACACATCGGCCCATTGTGAACGGGGACCCCCTTTCTTTTGAGCTCTAATTCTTTGCATGAAGTTTTGATGATGTCTTTAGTTTATTGCATGATGAAGTCATTGGTGTTTGAGTCCTATAGTCCTCTGATGAACTAATCCTGATGTTTGAGATCCTAAAAAATGACTAAGTCTAGTAGCCTGATATCCTGAAACGCTAAACATTGACTAAGTCTAAAATCTGGTGGATCCTCTAAATTCTATAATCTACATGTTAAATTTGGTGGATTCGAGACCTATCTCAAACATCCTGAAAGGTATATTGAAAAATATTTAAAGTATATTCAATATAGTTTATCCTCTGGGACTTACACTTCTAGGTGCAAATTTGCTCTAGGGAGTTAGGCGCGCTTTCCCACCTCTGCAGACTCAAATCAATGCCTAAGATTGAGACCTCAAAGTACACCTAGAGAAGAAAACAAACCTTTGATCATCCCAAGTTATGGTGCCTTGAATGGAATTGATACAAATGACCTTAAGCATTGAAAATTTGACAGGAAAACACATTATGAGTTTAGGCGCCCTTCATGCTTCATATCACCAATTTTGGTGCCTTGGCAACATAGTAGATGAATAACACCTCAAAATGAGTGCCTAAGGGTGATGTAGTCATACAAGGGTGCAACCAAGTGTTAAAAGCCTTAAAATATCAAGGAATAATCCAAATTCAAGTAAGGCACATTTTCACACCTTGATCATCATCTAAGGCACCCTGCAAAGGAGGTCTTGAGCAACATAAACCTTAGACGCAATTTCTTGCTTCTACAATCAAATTTGAGGGCCTAAGGAGTGGATTAAGTGCCTTAAAAGTGTTTGAAGGTTTGAATTGGTGAATGATAGTGCCTAAAGGTCTTAGAACCAACTAGAATAAGGAATTAAAGAATGAGTTAACCACTTTGAGCGCCTTGAAGGAGAGAAGTATGTCTATGAAGATTGATTGAATGTTTGGAGTTTAGGCACACTTTCCTTGTCATCTAATCACACATTGGCACCTAGGAAGAGTTGACATGAAACAATCCTTTGAGTGGACTCCTTGATGAGATCTCTCCCATTGCTTAAACTTGTTGAAATGTTAAAAGCTAAGTCAAATGGATTCTAGGCGCTCTTTGCCTTCAGAATGACCTTGAATTGGCACCTAAGCTAAGGCACCTTTGCTTGTCATAGAAATGCAGGTATTGAATTGAGAGTTTAAGTCATAGAAATGCACTAAGTAAGCTAAGGCACCTTTGCTTGTCATTCAATACCTCCACGAGCGCCTAGATTGAAATTACATCCAAGGACATCTAAGAGTAGGCACCTAGAGGGGAAAAGTCATCCTAAGACCTTCATAATTAATTAAAGCATAAAAAATGCCAAGTATAAAGCTTCATGATGTTGGGCGCTCTTTCACCTCCATATAGATCTAGATTGGCGCCTTAGATAAAGTATCACAAATCTATATCATTGAGTAAGTTCCAAGAGAGAAAGGCTTACTTCAAGCATGTTTAATCATTCAAGGTCTTACAAATAATGAATAGATCCTAAATTGATGCTAGGCACCTCCTCTTGTCTCTACTATCTAGTTTTGGTGCCTAAGGAGAAATTGCATCTAGTGAACTCATTAATTGGTGCCTAGGAGGAAAAGACCTTAAACTTACATTATTGAGTCAGCACTTTAGAAATTGAGCCATTCCTAGTCAATTGGAGTCATAAAATATCAAATACAAAGTCACATTGGACTTAGGCGCCCCTTCATGTAATTTCTCACCATCATCAGTGCCTAAATCTAGGAAGATCATCCAATTGCACCTAGGAATAAGATACAAGTCCAAGACCTCAAATTTGAGTGCCTAGAAGTGTGATGGATTGAAGAAGCTACATTGGCACCTAAGGGTAAGTTGTATCTAATGACATCACCTAATTGAGCGCCTACGAGGTATAAAGCTTAACATTGACATGAGGACAAGCGCTTAGTAAAGGAGAGTTTCTCAAACATTTAAACATGTGAATGAAGTCATAGAAATGCACTAAGTCATCTAGGCGCCATTTTCCCCTTGTGTACCCTTACAAGGCAAGATCAACAAGATACATCTCAAGTGTTCATTATCAAAGTAATCATATTGAAGATATCATACAAAGATCAGTTTGGCCACATGAGGAGAAGAATGAAAGTTACACACCTTGCAACTTTACACTGCCTCCTTCTGACGATTTTTGGGGCAGCAGAAAACCTTTCACCACGGGCAAATGCCTCAGAGATATAAAAAATTGAGAGAGGTTATTATAGAGGCACTCTACATGATCACATTGCCTTAGATAGAATGTTTATAAGTGACACAATTTTCAAGTAACATCTCATCAAAGATTGCTACCTTTTTGCACTTTAGACTCTTAAGGGATATCGTCGGTACAATGTAGCTCGGACTGTTTCGACATTTTTGGGTGAAAAATATGACCATGCCTAGTGTAAATATACCCATCCGAATGCGTTGGAACATTCAGTTTGCCCGCATTAGGAGCAGGACGAAAGTTACACCCCTTTGCAACTTTACACTGCCTCCTTTTGACAATTTTTAGGGCAGCAGAGAACCTTTCACCACGGGCAAATGCCTCAGAGATATAAAAAAATGAGAGAGGTTATTGTAGAGGTACTCTACATGATCACGTTACCTTAGATAAAATGTTTCTAAGTGACACAGTTTTCAAGTAACATCTCCTCAAAGATTGCTATCTTTTTGCACTTTGGACTCTTCACAGATATCGTCGGTACAATGTAGCTCGGACTGTTTCGACATGTTTGGGTGAAAATAAGGACCATGCCTAGCGTAAATGTACCCATCTAGATGTGTTGGAATAGTCAGTTTGGTCGCATCAGGAGCAGGACGAAAGTTACACCCCTTTGCAACTTTACACTGCCTCCTGACGATTTTTGGGGCAACAGAAAACCTTTCACCACGGGCAAATGCCTCAGAGATATAAAAAATTGAGAGAAGTTATTGTAGAGGCACTCTATGTGATTGCATTGCCTTAGACGAAATGTTTCTAAGTGACACGGTTTTCGAGTAACATCTCATCAAATATTGCTACCTTTTTACACTTTAGACTCTTCAGGGATATCGTTGGTACAATGTAGCTTGGACTGTTTCGACATGTTTGGGTGAAAAATAGGACCCTGCCTAGCGTAAGTGTACCCATCTGGATGCATTAGAATAGTCAGTTTGGTCGCATAAGGAGCAGGACGGAAGTTACACCCCTTTACAACTTTACACTACCTCTTGATGATTTTTGGGGCAGCAGAAAACTTTTCACCACGGGCAAATGCCTCAGAGATATAAAAAACTGAGAGGTTATTGTAGAGGCACTCTACGTGATCGCATTGCCTTAGATAGAATGTTTCTAAGTGACACAGTTTTTGAGTAACATCTTATCAAAGATTGCTACCTTTTTACACTTTGGACAGTTTAAGGATATCGTCGGTACAATGTGGCTCAGACTGTTTCGACATGTTTGGGTAAAAAATAGGAACATGCCTAGCGTAAATGTACCCATCTAGATGTGTTCGAATAGTCAGTTTGGTCGCATCAGGAGTAGGATGAAAGTTACACCCCTTTGCAACTTTACACTGCCTCCTTTTGATGATTTTTGGGGCAACAGAAAACCTTTCACCACGGGCAAATGCCTCAGAGATGTTAAAAACTGAGAGAGGTTATTGTAGAGGCACTCTACATGATCACGTTGCCTTAGATAGAATGTTTCTAAGTGACACAATTTTTAAGTAACATCTTGTCAAAGATTGCTGCCTTTTGCACTTTAGACTCTTCATGGATATCGTCGGTACAATGTAGCTCGGATTGTTTCGACATGTTTAGGTAAAAAAAGGACCATACCTACCATAAATGTATCCATCTAGACGCGTTGGAATAGTTAGTTTGGTCACATCAAGAGCAAGACGAAAGTTACACCCCTTTGCAACTTTACATTGCCTCCTTCTGATGATTTTTAGGGCAGCAGAAAACTTTTCACCACGGGAAAATACATCAGAGATATAAAAAACTGAGAGAGGTTATTGTAGAGGCTCTCTATGTGATCATGTTTCCTAAGATAGAATGTTTCTAAGTGACACAGTTTTCAAGTAACATCTCGTCAAAGATTGCTACCTTTTTACACTTTGGACTCTTCAAGGATATCTTCAGTATAATGTAGCTCGAACTGTTTTGACATGTTTGGGTGAAAAATAAATCAATGCCTAGCCTAAACATACCCATCCAAATGCGTTGGAACTATCAGTTTGGTCGTATCAGGACTTAAAGACTCAAACTGACCCAAAATGACTCAAAGTGACTTAAAAATAAATGAAATGGTCTTAGAAGACCTTATTACATACTATTGACTCAATCAAAACACAATTTCATTTTTTGACCCCTCTTGGAGGCATGACAACCTAGGTGCCCCTACACCATTAGTGCAACTGGAGTCGATAAAGTTTTCCTATTAAGAAAAAGAGCTTCCCTTAGCTTTAAGAAATATAAATATTCTATACTGACAAGGCCAACCACATGAAGGTGGAAGCTTATGTGGCCTCACCTAAGACCTAAGACACATGTAGTCTAGTAGACGTAAGACACCTAAGACACCTATTTTCTAGTCTCTATCTACCTAGTTGACATATCGTATATACCTAAGACACAATTAGAGACACCTATTATCTAGTTAGAAACCAAGACACCTAGAGACACCTATATTTTATACATTACCTAGATTTTATACATTATTCTCAGGATCAACTTCATCCATCACTTAGGTCTAACCCCATGAAGCATAACACGATGTAAAAATGTGTATCTGTGTAAAAATGCAGCAGGAAATAAAAAAAAGACAAACCTTACAAATTAATGTGCATACTTACAACTCAATGTAACATGACTTTACAAAATCAATGTGAATACTTACAAATTAATCCAATGAACCATCCGGGTCTTCTCTACTCTTTATTGTGTCAAGTATTGCTTCATGGTCAGACTCGCGCACCTTCCACAAGATTTTGTTCAAAGGTCTACCCCGATACTTTATCAAATGAACATTGGATGCCACGACAAGGTTTGAGTAATGAAGAATCTTCCGATGCGTGTCAAAGTCCTGAAATAGCCAAACATTAACACTCTTATGTGGGTACCTTCTAAGCCATGTTCCAGTAATAACCACTGAGCCTATAGGGTATTCGATGTTTTCTCCATCTGTAATAGGGGCCTCCAATTTCTTTTTGGCCTCAACACAACGACATAAGTAATAATTTGTTCCCTCTTCATTATCTTCATCTACAATAACTGCATATACGTGCCCTACATTAATATGTGTAGAAAATTAGATGAAATTAGTCAACATTACAAAAACACTACAAAGTAAGATGACATTACCTGGTTGAACTAGATGAAATTAGATGCATATACGTGCTCTATATTACCTGGTTGAACTAAATCTGATATGTGGTCAAAGTCAACTGATGATTCCATCTGTGTTAGTTCCAGTGCCATCGAGGGTTGATATGTGTCAAGTGGGCTAAGATAACTTAACTGCCATTCGTCAACCCACTCCTTTGACTCACACTCATCCCAGACTTGAATTGTACATGAAGAACAAAAGTATGACATCTTTCGCATATGGATACTCCATGAACCTGTAATTTGATCTTGTCAATGTACAACAGTCCTCATATGGTGCAATGTTAGTATCATCTATCAACCAAAAAAATCTACAAACTAAAGACTTACCTTCATTACCTGGAACCATGGAAGCATTACACCACTCGACAATCAATTTTGCATCTATCAACTTTGCATTGTCTTTATACTTTAACTCTTCTCATGCTATGGCTCTTTTGATACATGCTCCTGCACCATCATGCTCCCCCTTTCCATGCCCGGCGTCACAAAAGTTCCACATATGCTGAATACCTATAAAATTATGCCTCCTACTCAGCCAATAGAAATTCTATGAGTTCTTGAATTATGATGCACAGTTATCTGACCATATGATATGCTGACTGAACAATATGCCCCTTCTAGCCAAATCATTGTAGAACACCTAAAAGCAACCTTGCACGAACTCCGTAGAATGTGTACAATCATCACTAATATAGAAATTATACTCCCTTATGATCTTTCTGTCATCCTCTGTACTATCATTCGCATGAATGACTGTGATGTGTACAAATATAGAAACCTGTGTGGAGTTGTAATATTATGATTGCACCTCATGCTGTGGCTGTAGACTATAGTTCTCTGCAAAGTCAATGACTAAAACAATGCTACCAATAAAAAATGTGTCCTTGCATAACTTGAATTGCAAGTCCAACCATCGAGCTCTATGTGCATGTCTTGCATACTCGTACACTATGCTGTCACGAAATATAGGCATAAACTAATACACTGGAATCTTTTCAATAACCAATTCACACCTCTTTGCTTCTTTACCATCTTTTGTATTGTATGCCACTATTTTATACTTGCCAAACTCTACTAGTTCATTTCCAACCGCATTTGTTCTTTCCATATGTTCACATATTGGCAAATGTTGCAAGCCACCGCAATGATGACATGTGCCATCCAAGCATAATTTCTTCTAGAATATTTGACCTTCCTCTCTTTCACATAAAATTCTTGATATGAAGTCTCTTGAAGATGTTGGTGGGGCACATATGGCACAACCCTGCAAAACATTGTTAGTATGCATATCTAAACATATAGACCTATAAACATAAAAATGGTTAGAAAATTCAATATGTAATCTACAACAAGTAGTGCGTGTGTGATTTATCTTGACATAGAAAGGTTTTAGCATTTCAAAATATCTTTGACAAATTTTAATTTAAGGATACTTCTCTAGAAATTTACCATAAAACTGTGTTTGAGTCTTATCCAAAAAATACTTTGGATGTGGCTCACGGTTCTGACTATCAATTCTCCTTCTTACCACATCCCTTTGATTCGGAGATACCCTTGTGTAATTCTTCCAAAAGTCTTCAATTAGTGATCTCAATGCTTCAACAATTGGTTTATCTTTTTGTGGTAGTCTCCCTGAGAACGCCCATAATTCATTGGCATTAGTGTCCTCAATTCTTTGGCGTCTTCCAATGGCTCTTGATAAAGTTTTCCTATTAATTCTCAATTCTTGACTTATCTTTCTAATGAGACGAGCTTTCCTCATTTGACTGCTTACTATAGTCGATGTAATCACACGCCATGTTGCATTACTATCTTTTGTGCGTGAGGTGTTACACACACTCTCATACGCACTCATTAGATTCTTGACAATAGATTTTTCACTTGAAGCCTCTGATGTTCTCAACCCAAGAATCTTCATGATGTACATATACTTTATACTTCGCATCATTTCAATGAATAGTTGACATCTTATAGTCTCATTTAACTTTTCAAAGAACAATCTCCAAATCTTATGAGCATATCTTCTACAAGTGCGTTTTGGAATCTTACCTTCCATTGGCTACAAAATATTCTCATCAATATCAATCAAATACTTTGGCTTTCTATGCAAAATTCTAGGTGGTGTTAAGTTAGGTAAATTCATCTCAACATTAGAAATTTCATCAATATTTAAATGAGATGGGCTAGATGGCACACCTTCGATCGGAGATGGAATAGATGACATACCTTGAGGTTGAGGTGGGAATGATGGCGTACCTCCTTCATCACATGTGAGTGATGATGTACTCTCAACTTGAGATGTGGTAGATGGTGTCCTTACATGTTGACTTGCGGTAGAGGACGTGTCTCCAACTATGGTATTCAAATCTCTCATAGCACAAAGTTTTTGCATTCATTCTCTTTGTGCCGCCAATACCATCTCTTTGTGATGGTTGTGGTTCCTCTTCAATTGGCATGTCTTCATTTATCATGTCCAATTTCCTCTTCTCACGAAGTTCCCTCATAGCCATTACTTTCTTTGCATTCTTAGCTTCTATCTCTTCTTGTGTTGGTTTAATTCTTGATCATTTCCTCGGCATGACAGAGAATTTGTCTGTAGCATGATAAAAAGACCAATATTAGTTCCTAAGAAATGAATACAAGATAATAGTGGGATTGTATTTTTATTATGTTGTAAGGATTTATTCTTGTATAGTTTGACATCATGGTATGTTAAGGTCTATTTATTACACATAATTGTTAAGGCATCATGTGAGATTGTAGGCTGCTTTCTTGATTGGGAATGTGTCTATTTTAAACATGTATGATAAAGTATGATAAAGTAATTCAAATAGAATTAAGGAAAATGTAAAGAACATGCATGTAAAGACTTGACATACCTAAAAAATGAAGATTTGAATGGAGAGAGTACCCAATTATGTAGTGTTTTTTTCTTCTTGCATCAAACTCCTCAACAATTTGAGTTTTTTACCACTTGCTTCCTTTTTAATGTTAAATTGAATAACACTCAAATATAATTACTAACAAAAATACTATTAACCAATCTATAATGTTAAATTCCAAAAATTGAATCACAATTAACATTGCAACACTATAAAAATTGAAACTTGAATAGATATATATCAAACTTGGTGTGAAAACTATGTTATTTCCTCCTCAAGTTGTCAAAGCAGAAAAGGTGGTGGAAAGATCATGCAAAGGTGGTAGAATGTGTAAAATGTGCATGTGAACTTCCCAATAGCATGAAAGCACCTTTTTTTTGTTGGAGCACACGCGCATAATCAGTATGAAAATAGAGCATGTCGGCCTAGATCACGGGGGTCAACACTTTTTTACCGTTTCTATAGCAGGAAAAAATGTGAGCGCGTTATAACGCAATCGTGTTTTGTCCTGCTATAGATTGATCCATAAATATTTTACCTATTTCACCTCTAGTTCCATTAGCTCATGTTCTATATCTCACTTATCTCTCTCCCTCACCTCTCTACCTCTCCCCTCTCTATGTCTCTTAGTCACTCCTTGTCTACCTTAACCCTAACCCCTCGACCCTCAACCCTATCCCTAAACCTTCAACCCTCAAACATCAACCCTCAACGCCAAAACCTAATCCCCCAACCCTTAACTCTGATCCCTTAACCTTCAACCCGATCCCTAAACCCTAAAGCCTAAGGCCTCAACCCTCAACCCTTCACTCTAATCCCTCAACCTAAACCCAATCCCTAAACTGTCAACACTATACCTTAAACCCTAATCCCTCAACCCTTAACCCTAAACCTTATCCCTAAACCCTAATCCCTCAACCCTCAACCCTAATCCATCATCCCTCAACTCTAATCCGTCGTCCCTAAACCCTAAATGCTATCCCTATTCCTAGGCCCTCAACAGGCTCGATACTATACCTTAAACCCTAATCCCTTATCCCTAAACCCTCCAACCCTATCCCTAATCCTTATACCCTCGATACTCTACTTTAACCCTAATCCCTCAACCCTCAACCCTAGCCTGAAACCCTTAACCCTCAAACCTCAATGTACTCAACCCTTAATGTCAAACCCTAATCCCTCAACCCTTAACTCTGATCGCTTGACCCTCAACCCTTAACTCTGATCCCTTGACCCTCAACCCTATCCCTAAACCCTAAAGCCTCAACCCTCAACGTCAAATCCTAATCCCTCAACCCTTCACTCTAATCCCTCAACCCTAAACCTTATCCCTAAACCCTCAACACTATACCTTAAACCCTAATCCCTCAACCCTCAACCCCAAACCTTATCCCTAAACCCTAATCCCTCAACCCTCAACCCTAATCTGTCATCCCTCAACTCTAATCCCTCATCCCTAAACCCTAAATGCTATCCCTATTCCTAGACCCTCAACGAGCTCAATACTATACCTTAAACCCTAATCCCTTATCCCTAAACCCTCCAACCCTATCCCTAATCCTTATACCCTCGACACTCTACTTTAACCCTAATCTCTTGACCCTTAACCCTATTCCAAAACCCTTAACCCTTGAACCTCAATGTACTCAACCCTCAACATCAAACCCTAATCCCTCAACCCTTAACTATGATCCCTCAACCCTCAACCCTATCCCTAAACCCTAAACCCTAAAGCCTTAACCCTCAACCCTCAACGTTAAATCCTAATCCCTCAACCCTTCACTCTAATCCCTCAACCCTAAACCCTATCTCTAAACCCTCAACACTATATCTTAAACCCTAATCCCTCAACCCTCAACCCTAAACCTTATCCCTAAACATTAACCCTCAACCCTCAACCATAATCCGTCATCCCTCAACTCTAATCTCTCATCCCTAAATGCTAAATGATATCCCTATTCCTAGACCCTCAACGAGCTTGATACTATACCTTAAACCCTAATCCCTTATCCCTAAACCCTCCAACCCTATCCCTAATCCTTATACCCTTGACACACTACTTTAACCCTAATCCCTCGACCCTTAACCCTATCTTGAAACCCTTAACCCTCGAACCTCAATGTACTCAACCCTCAACGTCAAACCCTAATCCCTCAACACTTAACTCTGATCCCTCGACCCTCAACCCTATCCCTAAACCCTAAACCCTAAAGCCTCAACCCTCAACCCTCAACGTCAGATCCTAATCCCTCAACCCTAAACCCTATTGCTAAACCCTCAACACTATACCTTAAACCCTAATCCCTCAACCCTCAACCCTAGACCTTATCCCTAAACCCTAATCCCTCAACCCTCAACCCTAATCCGTCATCCCTCAACCTTAATACCTCATCCCTAAACCCTAAATGCTATCCCTATTCCTAGACCCTCAACGGGCTCGATACTATACCTTAAACCCTAATCCCTTATCCCTAAACCCTCCAACCCTATCCCTAATCCTTATACCCTTAACACTCTACTTTAACCCTAATCCCTTGACCCTCAACCCTATCCTGAAACAATTAACCCTCGAACCTCAATGTACTCAACCCTCAATGTCAAACCCTAATTCCTCAACCCTTAACTCTGATCCCTCGACCCTCAACCGTATCCCTAAACCATAAACCCTAAAGCCTCAACCCTCAACCCTCAATGTCAAATCCTAATCCCTCAACCCTTCACTCTAATCCCTTAACCCTAAACCCTAGCCCTAAACCCTCAACACTATACCTTAAACCCTAATCCCTCAACCCTCAACCCTAATCCCTCAACCCTAATCCCTCAACCCTAATCTGTGATCCCTCAACTCTAGTCCCTCATCCCTAAACCCTAAATGCTATCCCTATTCCTAAACTCTCAATGGGCTCGATACTATACCTTAAACCCTAATCCCTTATCTCTAAACCCTCCAACCCTATCTCTAATCCTTATACCCCTGACACTCTACTTTAACCCTAATCCCTTGACCCTCAACCCTATCCCAAAACCCTTAACCCTTGAACCTCAATTTACTCAACCCTAAATGTCAAACCCTAATCCCTCAACACTTAACTTTGATCCCTCGACCCTCAACCCTATCCCTAAATCCTAAACCCTAAAGCCTCAACCCTCAACCCTCAACGTCAAATCCTAATCCTTCAACCCTTCACTCTAATCCCTCAACCCTAAACCCTCAACACTATACCTTAAACCCTAATCCCTCAACCCTCAACCCTAAACCTTATCCCTAAACCCTAATCCCTCAACCCTCAACCCTAATCCATCATCCCTCAACTCTAAGGCCTCATCCTTAAACCCTAAATGCTATCCCTATTCCTAGACCCTCAATGGGCTCGATACTATACCTTAAACCCTAATCCCTTATCCCTAAACCCTCCAACCCTATCCCTAATCCTTATACCCTCGACACTCTACTTTAACCCTAATCCCTCGACCCTCAACCCTATCCCTCGACCCTTAACCCTCAAACCTCAATGTACTCAACTCTCAACATCAAACCCTAATCCCTCAACCCTTAACTCTGATCCTTCGACCCTTAACCCTTAAAACTTGAACCCTAAAACCTATCCCTACATGCTCGACACTTGACACTATATCTTAAACCCTAATCCCTTAACCCTCATCCCTAAAGCCTCAACCCTAAATCCTTAAACCTTCAGCCCTAAACCCTATCCCTAATCCCTCTACCCTCGACACTCTTATTTAACCCTAATCCCTTGACCATTAACCCTATCCCTCAACCCTCAACCCTCAACCCTCAACCCTCAACATTAAACCCTAATTCATCAACCCTAAACCCTAATCCCTCAAACCTAAACCCTATCCCTAAACCATCAACCCTCAACACTATACCTTAAACCCTAATCCCTATCCCTCAACCCTTAACCCTTAAAACTTAAACCCTATCCCTACACCCTCAACACTTGACACTATATCTTAAGCCTTAAACCCTCATCCCTAAAGCCTCAACCCTCAATCCTTAAACCTTCAACCCTAAACCCTATCCCTAATCCCTCTACCCTCGACACTCTAACCCTAACCTTAACATTAAATGCTAATCTGTCAACCCTAAACCCTATCCCTAAATCCTCAACCCTCAACACTATACCTTAAACCCTAATCCATCAACCGTAAAACCTAATCCCTCAACCCTAAACATTATCAATAAACCCTCAACCCTCAACACTATACCTTAAACCCTAATCCCTCAACCCTCAACTCTAATCCCTCAACGCTCAACCCTAATCCCTCATCCCTAAACCCTAAACACTATCCCTATTCCTAAATCTTCAACCCTCAAAACTATACCTTAAACCCTAATCCCTTATCCGTAAACCCTAAACCCTATCCCTTAACCCTTAACCCTTAAAAATTAAACCCTAAAACCTATCCATAAACCCTTGATGCTCAACACTATTTTTTAAACCCCAATCCCTTAACCCTCAGCCCTAAAGCCTCAACCCTCAATTGTTAAACCTTCAACCCTAAACCCTATCCCTAATCCCTCTACCCTCAACACTCTACTTTAACCCTAATCCCTTGACCATCAACCCTATCCCTCAACCCTCAACCCTCAACCCTCAACTCTCAACATTAAACCCTAATCCGTCAACCCTAAACCCTAATCTGTCAACCCTAAACCCTAATCCCTTAACTCTAAACCCTCAACCCTCAACACTATACCTTAAACCATAATCCCTCAACCCTAAACCCTAATCCCTCAACCCTCAACCCTAAACCCTATCCCTAAACCCAACAAAACTGCTCTGCCTTATGTTAGGTTGTTAAACCCATCATTTTTGACACTCTTCTCTTAAAGATATTTGAGTTGCAAGAATATGTCAGAAAAATGGCTATGAACTTTTTTAATGTTGATAATGTTATATGGCATGTTTTTCTGGCCCATCTGGGGTTCATTATGCCAATAGGTGTACACACTATGAGAAAAACTTTGCGTATGGTACATCCACAGTGAGTAATTAATAGTTGAAATCAGAAGGATGATCATTATGAGAAAAGGTTTACATTGGGGTACATCTATGTTTCTTGTTGTCCACCCCGCACTTAGGGGAGGTATATTGTTATGAAACAGGCAAATAATCTCCCATTGTTTACTAGCTCTATCCACAAGAACTACTAAACTATACCTTAAACCCTAATCCCTCAACACTAAACTTTCAACCCTAAACCCTATCCCTAATCCCTCCACCCTCAACACTCTACCTTAACCCTAATCCCTCGACCCTTAACCCTAAATGCTATCCCTAAGGCCTCAACCCTAAACCCTAATCCCTCAAGGTCCTAAACTCTTATCCCTAAACTCTAAATCCTATCCCTAAATGCTCAACCCTCAACCTTAAACCTTAATCACTCAATCCTTATCCACCCCTCTCCTCCCCTATCTGGCTCACTCCCATCTCTACCCTCCTCTACCCTCGACACTATACATACATACATATAGGCATACATAGATACATACATACATATAGGCATACATACATACATACATACATGTAGGCATACATACATAAATGATTAATAGCCTTAAGCATAAACAAATTTAAGGGGAACATAACGCGAGTGCGTTATAATGCGCTTGCGTTATTTCAAACATGACAAACAACACAAACTTTTACGGAAAAGGAAAAATGCAAAGCAAAAACTAACGTGAGTGCGTTATAATGCACTTGCGTTATGTTTTTCTTTGGGAACCCCAAGCCTTGGGCTTGGGATTTGCTTTGGATTTCCAACCCAAAGGCTTGGAGTGCCTTTTCAACATCCACAGACGTGTTTTTCCATATTCTTCAAGATTTCACATAATTTCGTTCATGCTAACCCTCAGATTTGCATGTGTTTCAAGGTCAAACAAATCAAACACCTAGGTAATGTTAGGCTTTCTCTTAGCTATTTGACAATGTGATTTTTTTCACATTTTAACAATGTTAAGCCTTTCATCTTTAATTTCTTTTGTTTGTGTGTCTGTTTTTGGGCAAAAACCATTGTTTGGTCTTTTTTTCATTGTAAATTAATGATTCATTGAAATTTCAAAAAAATTACATATTTAGACACTAGACTCCATTCTACAAATATTAAAAAAAGAAAAAAATAATTTTCAATTAGTTTTCAAAATTTATAGGGGTAGCACGACCAAAATTCTATTTTTTAGGATGTGTCCACTTTGAAAATTAGTAAAAAATCAAATATTCATCAAAAAATTATTAGAAAAATTGGGCATAAACTACATGCTATTAGCTAATTTCTCACTGAAGATATTTTAAAAATACCTAAAGAAAGTTGACCTTTTGAGGGAGCCACAAAACATGCTATGTTATGTTTTTTTGATAGAAACAACACCAATTTCTGTGGCTCCCTCTTTTGAACCCTTTAATCTATGTCATTTTCAAAAAAAAATAGTAGTTTACAAAGTAGACTCAGAGCACTACGAACATTGTTTTGGTTGCATCTCCAAATTTTGAGTGTAACTATGCTCAATTTCTCATCCAAGGCTAGCATTTCCTGATTTCAGAAAAACGTGGCCACATAAGACCCTTTTTTGTCCCCCCATCTTCTTGCATTTACCCATTGTTCAATTTACCAATACCTCCATTGTATATCCCTTTGGGACTTGGTATTTTCCTTGGAAGAACATAAGAACATATTAAGGGACATCCTTGTGCAAACAATTGTATCATCTACTATTTCTCCCCAATAACTAACTTCATTATTACGACTTATACGTCACAATAGAACAAAAAATATCATTTGTACACCTCATGCATTGCTATCTCCACATGTAATCCTTGAGTATAGGCCAATGTACCTTATCGTTAGGTATAGATACATTAGAGTTAAAAATGTACTAATAGATAATGGATCCAAATTGAACATATGTAATAAGCATTTGCTTTATGTGATCCAAGTTAATTTTCCTATCACTTTAGGGCCCATTACCCTCCAAACTACTTTTGTGTCTGTTACTAAATTATGTTCACACCTAATTTAGTTAGACTTATTTTGCAGATTGTTTCAAAAGGAGTAAAAGAAAACTTTTAAGTTAATGCAATTAGTGAATGTATGATGCCTTGACAAGAGAAAATAAGGATCAGTTTAAAGGATAATCTGACAGTCGAATTAGGACTATCAAACCATCATGACAAGTGAATATCTACTAGTAAGATATCAGACAGTCAATGAATGATAGAAGGTTTTAACTAGTTTTATCTTTCAGTTATGAGACAATTGAGTTATTCAAGTGATCACAATTCAGTGTGAAAGAAAGGTATTTATAAAATTGTCATTTCATATCATGTTTTGAACATATGTTTCATATATCAGTTTCAGTTATTCCATCCTATCCATTTGATTCAAAAAGAAACATACATAAATCAATTCCATAAGGTAAAGTGACTGATCATGTTTAAAAGAAATGTTTAAATGTGTCCCACACAAGTCATGGGAGTGACTAAACTAAGCAAGGCAGACGTATGCAAGCTATAAATCTGATGATAAAAGGAAAAAAGAAAGAACACATGAGAATATTAAATATCCATCATTGCCTTTTAACAAAAGGTTGATGTCATCAGTTGATAGATGGTCTTCATGTCTTTATCTTCAGCTCCAAATCATGCCAATGTACTTGCAAAAAATTTGGGGAAGGCCCTGTTAGAAGCTCCGGATATTTAAAATTATCACATGCTTTTATCAATAGACATATCGACTTGCATACATTATGCATTTTATGTGAATGGATCAAATCAAACATGTGCAATAAATCAAATCATCATGAGAAAGGTTAATCAATTTCAAGAGGTATGTTTTTATGCTAACTTGTTTGTTCATTGTGCAGGTATAGGAAAAGTTATGTTGTTGATTTGAAGATACTAAAGCATGTGGAGAAAATGGGCTCCCATAAGGGTTGAGCCCAACATGCTCAAAGTAGTGTCATTTTGCACAGATATTCAATTGAACAAACAAATAGCAGTTGTACATCATGTTCTTGTTATGTCATAAATCATATCTCATTAATGAGCAAGTGCAAGAGAAGAGGTACAGTCATATCAATGAGTACAACCAAAACATTTAAGACAAGTACTTTTCCCATCTCTTGTCATAAATAAGGTATGATATTACTTTTGAATTCATTGAACAGTCATAAAGGACAAGGAACAATCATGCTAGAGATAGACAACCATAGTGAATCCATTGTGTCATCAAGAAGATCATAAAGTACAGCAATGCATATAAAGAAGTAGCCTCACTAAAGGTAGCTATGAGAAGGGCTCCATTAGTACCTCTAATTCTTATGAGAATACCCATTTGCTGACTCTAAGTAGCATAGAATTTTTGTGAAGTTGTAAGAAAGAAAAGAACTCTAAAGAATACAGTTATAACCCCTCCTCACACAAGTATTAAGGTTACCAATGAAGCCCTTCACATTGAAGCAGGCTCTAGTAACCAATCAAAAGATATAGAACCTTCAAAGAGGAGTCAAGTATGAACAACAGAAGCATATATATATTTTGTCCACATATAGGAAAAACAAACAAGGAACAGCTGGTGTTTCACTGCTTATTCATCTTGCCTTCATCATGGAATGTGGATGCATTTAGGCATATGATACCAAAGGGGAATAGTCCTATCGACTGTTTTAGAGCAGTCCAAATGTACCTATAACAACATATGTCCAGAAGATGCAAGAAACTAAGAGAAATCACAGAATGATCACCACAGAGATCAAGCTATATAAGGTACAGTAGAGTCATGAATATACAACCCATAGTCATATGAGAAGAACAAAAAAGAAAGATACCTCATACAAAGATACAAGTACAACTACAAGATGGAACATCATTTAAGAACATGTATTTTCCACCTCTGTTATGGATGAAGTGTAAAATTGCTATTTAATACATGAGACAACCTTATATCATGCCATAATCAAGAGCATGACAGTCAAGGCATATGGAACAACTTATAGACAACAAGAGAGTTCATCTTATGCATTAACAATGAATTGAATGAACAACAGGATAGTCAGGTAAGACACGCAGTCATATGCCTCATGTATAGAAGAAACAATTGGCAAGGCATATGGAACATATGCAATAAAGAGCAACAGTGTAAGGGATATCAATTATCTTAATCAACTAAAGACATACACTATGCCTCAGGATTTATATCATGATAACACAGAGATGCCAAGGTAAAATGTCAAAATCAAAATTACAATTACAGTATGGCCGTTTGCTACAGAGGACCTCATTGCTCAGAAGTGACAAAAAACCATCTCAAATTTTTGAAACCCTTGTTTCGTTGTTGGTATACAGTCAAAATAAGATACAGAAGAGGGAATAAAATATACAATATACAAGATAATAATGCAGCTGTGGCTAGGAGAGGTTTCTTTTCAAGATTTTCAAGACCCTTATCATATTTATTCAAAACCTTACAAGTTTTTGTATCTACAGAGAAGCAAAATGGAGCAAGCCGTTACTGCAAAAAAGCCATTTTGAACAAAAGTAACAAAACCCATATGGTTTTCCTAAAACCCTAGTACTTTTTTGTCTTTTTCCAGTCAAAGAGTGAGAAAAACCAATATACAGGCATGGCTATAGTTGAAAAGCTATTTTATGCAAAGGAAAATGAATACCCAGATCAATGTTGAAACCCTCATCTTATTTTTGTGTCAGCTCTTCTTCTTGTTTAAAAGAAAGCATAGGCCGCGACCTTTTTATTTGAAACTTCTCAGAAATATGAAGTTACAGTTGCAAAAAGAAGACACGGAGGAATAAGGAAAACATTGTTAAGTGTTGACAGTATATACTAACACATAGCCGCAACCAGAGATGAAAGAATGGGCATAAAATAACAAGAAAATACGAGTAAGGGCTCGAAATAATGCTCACCTTGTTCCTGAATCTTTATTTCGACATGAAAATGCTAGAGAGTTGACAAAACAAGCCATGGAAATGAAAAAGAAAACTAGAGAAACCAAACCCTAGCGGCGGCCAAGACAAGGTTGTAGAGCTGAATACTGGAGAAAGTGAAATGAAAAATGAAGTAACTTTTAGGGTTTACTTCTTGCTTTTGTTCGATGACCATCTTGTTTTTTTTTTCTTTTTTTTGACTTAGCAAAAAACAAATCATTACCTTATCTCTAGATCAGGGTCAAGACTTGGTCTTGAGTAAAACCTCATCATTATGTCAAGGAGGGGCCATGGGCCAGAAAGAATGATTTCTTTTTGCATTCAAATTTGTTGCTAAGTCAAGGGTCGAACAATTACAAGGAGAGGCTTAGTGCCTTACATCCTTTTTATTCCCTTATCTCATGGAGGTTGACAATTTTAAGGTCGAATGTGCTTTATGCCATATACAACAAGTTAAAGATCCAAGATTCTTCATCTTATGCATAGTGACCAAGAAATGGTCAAACCCTTTTTCCTTGTATATTTTGAAATGCATGTAAGACAAGGTCAAGTGTAAGGAATGATCACATGAAGACAAAAGGTGAGGTGACAGTGAATGAAGAGAAAATGACTTATTTTCTTGCAAAAGGTAAGGTGGCAGATGATATGACTAATGCATGTAAGGCAGAGTCAAACATGAGATATAATGCAAAAGTGATAGTCAAATCTATGGCATATAAGATGCATGATTATAAATTTTTGGATGTGAATGACCTATATCTTGCATGGAGACATAAGGGGGTTTTATTTTTTTTCTCATGTATTAAAGACCTAATTTTGGCATCAAATCATGCAAAATTGTGCAAATTAGGTGAATGTAAAAGGAGAGATAAGGTGATTGTTTTCTTTTCATCTATCATGCATGATTTTACAATTGAAAATCAATGTAAACAAATAATAAAGTAATATTTTATATTTATTACTTTATTATTTTGTCACAAGTTTGTAAATCATAGAGTTAATACAAACTGTAACTGATAATAAAGTAATTAACACCTAATTACTTTATTATTTGCCTACATTATTTTTACAATGCAAAATCTTACAAAATGGATGAGTTGAGTTAAATGAGGCTATTTGGAGACTTTTTGCATGACTTGGGGGCCAAAATAGACAAAAATAGTCAACTCTTGGGTCAAACACATGGAGACTAGCAGATTGGAGCTATTTTTGCTCATTTTGAGGTAATTTTGACCCTTATTTTAGGGATTTCTTGGTTTTCTTGTGGATCAAATTAAAGGGCTTTTTTTAAAAAATGCACTTGGTAAACTTTGTAACGTGATTGGTGACGCTGGTGCGACACGCCCTCCAGCTCCACACAAATGCTTTTTGACCGGAGCAATAAACCGGTGAGGCCACAACATGGGGGATCTCATCCCCTAGCAAGAACACTTAAAACCCACGAGTTCATTGGCCTAGCGAAGGCATAAACCCTGTGAGCTCGTTGACCCAATGGGGGTTTGAACTCTGGTGGCTGCCACTACAACCGAGCGACTTAACCACCGAACCATGCCCTTATCAACAAATTGGAGGGCTTGTTTTTAGAGGCAGTTAGCTGTAGTTATTTTTCATGCCTCTTCGAGAGAGCAAACTATATATTGTAAAGAAAAACTTAGCTTTTTCTAGTTCTTGTCTTTTTGCTCTTTACACTTTGAGAGAAAAGAAGGTTTTGTAACTCATTGATTACAGATTTTATAGAGATTATAGCAGGTTACAGGTTCCATTTTCTTATCTTTTATGCAATATTTTCCTTTATTTTTCATTGGAATCAACTGTTTGCCTTTCCATTAATGCTACTTGTATGAGTGATTTGATGAAATTTTATTGTGTTTAAAATATCAAAACCTTTAAAATTATTGTCTCATTCTTACTTGCAAGTGTTAAGCATAGTGCAGTTATAATGTTTATTTACATTCACAACGGATTTTAAAAGAATTCATATAGAATCATCGGCAAAAATCCAAAAGTCACGAGATGTGTTTGCAATCAAAAAGCATGTGGTGATTAAAATTAAATAAAAATTAAATTTCCACAAATCTCCGAGTATTTTCATGGTTTCAAAATTACAAGAGTTGCAATATAATAAACAGCAGTTTAATTCTAAAATGTTAAAGTTTAAGAGTTTAAAAATCAAATACAAATTTTGCATATTGTGCAAGATTCTCCATTATCAAGCAAAGATGCAAAAAATGAGATAAATGTTGGTTTCAAAGTGGAAATGCAAAAGTTGTAGAGGTACACGCATGTAAGCAGGAAAAACTAAGTGCAAAGTGCACATGAAAGCCTACTTTCGCATATGTTATAAAGGAAAAGACAAAAGTTAATGTTTTATTGCGGGGTTGCAGACTCCAGCAGCAATCTTGCAACATTGCACATTGCAAGGGAAGTTATGCATTCCTGCAAACAACATGAATGCCTCCAAAAATGTGATCTCACGCCATGAACGTAGGATGCTTTCAAAATTATACATCAAAAACTTTCACACTAATGCTATTCGAAGATGTAAGCTCATTTTGCAACCATTGCTAGCATCCTCTATGGCCACACCAAAATGGCAGAGTTAGGGAAAAACACCTAAAAGAAACTTGTTCTCATGGAATGCCAAAATTGCAGGTTCCATTTGAGATGGATCGTTGAAAAGGCATTGGAAACTGTTAGCAAACGGAAGTTGCAGGTGCCAATTCAAATTTCATGGCATGTGCCAACATCCATGTAGCCTATGGGTGGTATTCATTAGAAACCTCTCTACCTATGCCTTCTTCTACTTATGCCATGATTCCTAGGTGCCTAGAATAGAGTGTAACCAACGATCAAAGCATATTGCAAGGGGAATTTCTATCTGATATTTTGAAACACCTCAATGAATGAATGATTGCAGGATACACACAAAATGGATCTGTGGAAAAAGCCTCAAACCTTTCAAGTGACTATAATTTGTAGGTGTAAAGCTAAATCCCATGGCCTTTTCCAGGAATCCCCACTACCTACACCAAAATGGGAGCTTTAGCACATCACATAAACAACCATGAAGGCATAAAGTGTTTGATCACATCAAAGAACAAGACATCTCATATCTCATGGAGTGTGATTATTACAATGTATAGAAAACATGGGCATTCTCGTCAAGCAATCACATTGTCTAAACAATTGCAACCTCAAGGAATGTAATAATTGTTTCTTTATAAGGCATTAGTAACTTTAATACAAATGCAATAGGTAGATGTGAAGTGAAGTTCAACACCTCTGCCAACAAGCCCTCTACCCATGACCTCCCTAGTAGCTTCTAGAATAAGATGTGTAAGCACAACAAAGCATGATAATTGTTTGACAAAATGACTTATAAAAGTGAAGTTTACTGGAATGCAATAATTGTGGGATATGCATGAATGGGTCTGTTAAAAAGGCCTTGAAGACTTTTAAGAGAATATGTTTTAGTTGCAAGTGACCTAGGATCCACACATCTGGATTCAAAGAATATTAGTACTGTGAATGGCCAAAAACCTTTTGAAAAAAATATAGAATTTATTAACTATTTTGATCAGCAATCACAATCTCTAGACTAAGAAAAAAAGGTATAAATGATGAGGAAATACTAGATAAGAGAACTTCTAGACACCAAAATTGCACACAAAGATGTTATGAATCCTTTGACAATTTTAGTTGAGAAGGATAATGTGTTTTCTAGAATCTTCCTTATTATCTTTTGTCATTATATATGTGCTTTATATTATCCTAACAAACTACACAAAGCAAAGCATGCATTAAAACATATAGTGAGAGATGGCATTGAGACAACACTATAAAAGCCTTTAGAAATGAAGTATCTTTTATTAATTATGCAATGGATATTTGTTTGGAGACCAAGGAGTCTTGGATACAACCAAAACTCACTAGTTTTTCTTTCCAAAGTCAAGAAATTTTCATACTGGAACCTTTTGCTTACAATTTTTTACACAAAGCATCTCCAGACAAAGTGTATAAAGCTAGTAGAAAGAGGCATTGTGGATCAACTAGGAGAGTTAATAAGGAAGATGTTGTTGAAGCTTAGTTAGAGCGTGTGAAGTTGTGTAAGCCAATGGAGATGATGACTTGGAGAATAATGATATACACTCGAAAGTACATCTATATCAACTTTAGAAACACATTATCATCAACCAATGGACATCATTGATATTTCCAGTATAATGGACATTTATCGAAATACAATCAAGGATGAAATGACATCCTATAGTACACATTGTTCCTCATCAAAACAAAGAATTTCAAGTGCAAGACTAGTTTTTCAAAGGATTATATGTCAAAAATATGTGGGTGAGGACGAACTAGTTCACCTTTTGAGGTTATCAAACATATTCTTGTTCTTTTGAACAAGTCATGACTACGATTGAGAAAAAGAGTTAAATTACTTTAGAAATCAACATCTATGAACTCCACTTGAAAAATGCTCAACCAAATGCTTCAAAGGTATGTGCATATATAGCTAGAGCATGTAAGTTGCTTGACATAATGTTGTGACAATGAAACACCCATCAACTTTATGCAAGGGCTTAATATTTAATCATAAATCCAGCTTTATTAAAGTTCACAAAAAAATATTTCAAGGAATTAAAGAATGTATGCTCACTTGAGGGCCTTTGCAATATTTATTGTAAATGTTTTGTAATGTCCAATGGAAAAAATGAAATGGTTGTATAGGAAAGTGAACAACCTTTCCCTATAAAATGTAATGTCTATTCATTGTAAAGGGGGTTATATAATTGGGGATTGTGATTGAAACTACTTTTTGCAAAACACATTGCATATTTTATACAGAAGAGACTTTGAGCCCATCTATGAAGAAATAAGAGGATTTTGAAGGAACTTTGTATCTTCAGATTCTTCTGATGATTTGTTCCATTCTTATGTTTGATATGAAGTCCCTTCTTTGTTGATTCTCTTTATTCAAATGTGGGAAAATAACAGAAACTTTGTGTTCAATTTTGAAGGAAAATGATAAATGATTTGTAGATTGTTATCTCTTTCATGTTCTTTATAAATTTTACACCATTCTTAAGTCTAGCATGGAAATGTGTTTCTTCATGCCTTTCTCATGTGTTTCATGAAAAGTACTAAATGGTTGAACCTTTAACTTTCTTGTTGTTGGCTTGAGTTTAGGGTTAACTTTTTTTTCTATTTAACTATATCTATTCTCCCCTTTTCATCCATTACTTTTACCCATCTATTCTTGAGGAATCCATAGATGGTTTTCTTTGCATCTCTTGTCTAGGGTTTCCTTCATGTTTCTTTTCATTTTCTATGTGTGTGCCCTTTTTGTACTTTTTTCAATTAAAAGTACAAGCAAATCCAAAAATTTCCATCTTAAGAGGGAGTTAACCCTCTCAAATGTAGAGGAAAATCATCCATCCAAATAGTTTTTTCTCCAACTATTATGAACACTTGTTGCTACCCATTAGGCGAGTCATGTTGATTTTAGTGAAACATTGCAGTGACAAATTTGTTTACCCAATAAATCAACAAGGCATTGAAGACTCATATGACCAACCAACAATTTGCCTTGGATCTCTAACATGGTAATTGTCACAAAACTTGATGGTCATATTTGCGAATGTGTATTGATTTTAGCGTTATTAACAAAGCCTCACCTAAGGATAACTTTCCTCTTCCCAACATTGATATGATTGTAAATTCCACACAAGTCATGAACTATTATCCTTTATGGATAAATTTTAGGCTACAATCAAATCATGACAAATCTCTAATATAACAAAAAAGGACTTTACCTATCAAAGGGCTATGACATTTGTTGGTTAACAAATTTGTCCTTATTTAAAAATATTCTATTTTGACTCTATACCCTTCTTCTTCCAAGAACAAATGAATTAATCAACAAATGGGTGAACTATCAAGAATAGTTCCCCTCTGAATTTAGGTATAGCTCCCTTTAAGATCTTCAATGAATTCAATCTATTTTAAATATTCAAATACACTTTTAACCAGAAAGTGCCTAAAGGTAAACTAACGTCCATACATCATCATGTTATGAATGTGATATCTCTTTTATAACATCATTTGGTGATAGAACACACAGATTCTATTTTCAATAATGATCAGACACATAAACATATATATATATATATTGCTGAACCAATAAATGATAAAACACATACAATGAGTTGTCCAAAAAGAGCAATTACCATATGAAAGAAGATTTCGCACAGAAAACCCAATTTCCAATACTCAAACACATAGATCTAAGTAGGCAGTAATTGTTTCTCCTTTTCATTCATAGATGAAAAAATGTTTTAGACAAAAATCATATATGCTATGAAAATAATAGCAGTTCAGCTCCAAAATTTTTTTATCTTCTTTTTCTTTTCTATCCTCCCTCAGTTTTAGCAACCAAAAACATATATATAGTTGCCCTAATTATTCGATCATGTAAATCAAACCCAGAGTTAAAGTAACTCTGACCCATACGGGATTTAGTTTTTACAAACTAATTTAAAGATCAAGTTCTTGAAAATAATTTAACTGAAAAACTAAATATAAGAAGCTGAGTAAGTAAGATTATGGCTGGGGTAATGCATTTGAATCTCCGGAGTTGCTGTGGACGGTTGGCGAGGCACGTTGAGTTTTCCATTCCTGAAACGCTGTAAGAAACTCCTAAATTTTTAGAAAATTGGGGATGCCGATGTGTTTTACCCTTGCCTTCTAGACATCCTTTTCCCTCTGTATTTTCCCCACCTTCTCCTTGTGTTCCGAGAGTGCGTCGATGCAGAGATAAAGAAGTGACTCTACTTTTGAAATTCAAGAGAAATCTTCGGTTAATACGTTGTCACTTTCTTTAACGAAGCTAATTTTCTCCTTAAAAGATTGAATCACTGTATCAATGTTTTTCTCTGGTTTCCCATCATCATTTATGTATTTTACATCGATACACTGTAGATCACACTGTAATGATTGGGTAAATTTAGTTATCTCCTTGATCATTTTTGTGAGCTCAAACCGCCCTTGCCGAGATACTGAATTCCTCCATTCAATGTTCTTCTTATCACATATAGTAAATCTTCATCCAAACCTGTTAAATTCTTTTCTGATAGAAATTTGGCTATCCCATATTTTTTAACTTCATCAATTTGATTCATTACATTCACCCACTTGCCTTCATCTTTTATCCAAGAAGCGTTCTGTGCCTGAAGGTCCTCGATGGTGGCTATAGTTTGATCATATATTCTTCAGTTCCTGAATATATCTGGTACCTTTCTGCATAATATAGTCCAACCAATCATCAAATACCTTAGCTATCATTCTGTTCTTGTTTACCTAGTCCAACATCTTTTGGTTAGCTGGAGATTTAGGATCAAAAGTCAGAGAAAGTTGTGAAACTGGCTGTGGACTGGGGTTATGAATGGCATCAATGTACTCTGCCATAGAGCGCACAGTCTGCTTCAACTCTCTTTTGTCCTTCTCGTCTTTCCAGGTTTGACTAACTATCTTTTTGCTGGATGCCTCTAGATGATGCACATCCACAGCTCTCAAAGCAGCCCCAAGATCTACTTTCTCAATTGTGAAATCTTGCACTGTGGGGTCTTGGACCTCTTCGTCAGTTGCTGGCCTGGCTATTTCTGCACTCTAGTTCCCAGTATCAGGGTCAATACTTACCCTGGATGTCATTTTCAGTTTCTTGGATTTAGGTGTTTTTCCCAAACACTTACTCACCATGTCTTCTAAAGGCAAAGAAAATGGAATTATCTTTCTTTGTCACTTATCGAACTCTCCAGCCATTTGGGTGTAAGTGCTGAGGCTTCCTTTCTAAGGTTTAATTGATCAGAGGATACATCTAAAATCATCATTAGTTTAGGTTTCTCTAAAACAACCTCTGCCTATTGATTTGTACTAACCTCCTCTGTTCTCGGTGAACCAAATTCTTTATCACCCATTGCTTCCCCTGAATCCTCCTCAGAATTCAAATCTACAATTATTCTCTCAGAAACCTGCTTTTGGTTCTTGATCTGGTAGCACGAGGGGGCAGAATAGTTGTGAGGGCTCTTTTGGATTCTTTGATGACAGGGCTCCTTCTAGTTATTGACTTGGAAGTACCTGCACCACAGATAGCAATAGGCTGGTTAGAGGAGCATATCGGGAATGGTGATTCAACTATTGATGTGCATTGCTGGGAATCCTTTTTGTTTTTGTTCCCTTAACCATTTCTCGGTTCTTTTGATCACCGGGAGGGTCTTCACCTCAATCCTATCTTCTTCCTCTTTACTCCAGTCAATTTCTGGAATGGGTGATTATTTTATCTGTTCAAATTGCAGGTCAGTCACCTGTTCTTCATTATCAAAAACTCCAGAAATGTCCATATTTAGATTAAGGGTAATTATCTGTCCTAGAGAGAACCTGCACCACAGTCTCCTTCTAACCTTAAATTCATATGAACAGTCCTCCCAATAATCCTCCAATTTAGGAATATGTGAAAACCCTGTTCCAAAATCCAAATTATCCCTGACAAAGCCTTTGCTGTCAAATTGTGATCTGGAAGTGAAGAACTAAAAATTGAACTTATTAAGGTTCACTTCTGAATTCAAAGCATCAGATTTTGATTGGCATGAGTAATGTCCAAGTTCAATGGGAAAAGAGATACCAGATCCCTTCTTTGTTGAGAACTTTTTATCTACATGTGCTAACTATCTGCAGACCTCTATCAACACAAAACGATCAAACACATACCTGGGTAACTTAACAGGTTCACCGTCAAATCCCCCAACTCTGATATAAGTGAGCTTGGAAAATTCAATAAAGAAACTACCATATATGCTGACCAACTACATTGCTTCATTAGAAATTCTCTTATTCAAATTACTTGCCAGTTCATAAGTCATTCTCCCAGTAAAAACATCATTAACCCTCTTGTACTTCTCATAACAATTATGCATCTGCAATTGTGAATAATATTCATAAATTTTACTATCCTCAGCCAAGGGTGCATGAGGTAGTCCCAAACATTGTCTTGTAGACGCTAGGCAATAGAAGAGGTACAAAGACATATAAAAATCTTTATTACCCAAAGGATTACTCAGACCCTGATGCAAACATCTAGCTGCAATTTCTACCCAGTCCAAATATTGCTCTCCTTGGAGGATAACCTGTACGAAAAAGTACATCCAGTCTTCCCAAAAATATGCCTGTGCACTGCCTTCTAGCCTATGTAGTAATACCACAATATCCCTCACTTCTTGAATCATGTGATCTCTGGTAAGCAGTCTAGGCAGCCTTAAACCTCCCTTCTGGAATTTCAGCAACCAGTTTCTGGCTATCACACTTCTGTAGTTTGTTTTCTTAAGTGAGAAATGCCCATAAGAAGAAGTAATATTAAGGCTAGAATATGCTTCCTTAGGCGATATTCTCATCACAGACATTAGGGTTTGTCTATTGACATGAAACAACACACTACCATTGGCATTTCTGATGCATCTGTTTTGGGGTTCATACCTAATCATGCACTCCAGAACTAATTCAGGGTATTGTTCAGCCATGGGAAAGGCCGTAGCTTCAACCAAACCACTTTCTAATATCTTCTTCATCATGAGAGTTGGTATAGAATTTTTAGACCTTTCTCTAAATTCTTCTAAATCATATTGAACCAGTGAAGTATCCCCAAATTCAGGGTGAGAATAAGTGAGACCAGGACGATGCTCATAACCAAGACAAGCAGATTTCATAGCCATAATTGGAGGATATAACGAAGAATGCTTCAAATTTTGAAAATAATGTTAGAAACTCAAAAGATTCTTCTTTCCAGCTAAGAAATAGAAACAACATATAGGAAGAACAGAACTCACCTTTAAGATATCTGAAATTACAGCAAAATTTGGGCAATAAGAACCTTATACCTCTTGTGCTATTCTCCTCTGCGTCGTACAGTATGTTCACTTGCTAAATTTGTCTTGTTCTCTGTTAATAATGGCACTAAGTAGATTGAATAATTATTACCTGAGACAGTACGTGCCAAAAATGTTTGAAAAGACATGAATTCTGACATCTTCATTAATAGCAAGCATTATTCACGTGTGATCATGATGTATAATAATTATCCGTAACCTCCCCAAAATTAGAACTTTCTATTTCATAATGAGTTTCAGACATATTTTCCTCCAACTTTCCCACTAAATTTGACTTAGAAGGCCTCGGGAAGAAATGAGATCAAAATCACTGAACCCTTGAACCCTTGAACCATTGAACTTTTGGGGTGTGGTTCAATGCAAAGGTTCAAAGACGTAAGAACTACACAGACCGACTAACAGTCACATGGCTTTGTAAAAGACTTTTAACTATGAAACAGTGAACCATTGAACTTTTGAACTATGAAAAAGGGTTCAAGTTCAAACCAAAGACTCAAAGACATTTTGATTACACAAGGGACAAAACAGCTCACTTTGAGAAACTTTGAACATATCAAATGATTGAACTATTGAACTTGTTAGAATGGTTCAAGTTCAAAGGTTCAAACCTTAGTAATTACACACAAAAAGATGATAGGCAGGTAAATTTTTGAAGAATAAAGAGCTGATTTAAGAAACAAAGGTATTATCAATAAGACAAAACAACAAATTGACTCTTAGATAAGGAAATTCATGAATAAATAAATAAGGGCGACTTCTAAAGGTAACATCGGCTCTGATTGGGAACTACATTTTATAGCAAAATGCAGAGAACTCAGAAGCTCTGGTTATACATTAATTGAAACACAGGGATGGAAAAAAAGAAGCAAGACAAACCAAAACTGGGAAAGGAAAACACAAAACCAGACAAAAAAAGGAAAGGCTATGTAGAAAACAGGGGACTCCTGTTTCACAGTCGATACAATTTAAGATCCTGTCCATTATAGGACAGGGGCAAGATAACTCCATCCAGATATTTCAATTTAAAAGAATTTGGACCCAGTACCTGATGAATTTTGAAGGGTCCTTTCCATAGCAAGTCAAATTTGCTAAGTGCTCCTTTTGGTTCTCTCCTTCTATCCCATAGCAATACTTCATCTCCCTCCATGAACTTTTTGGGCCTTGCTTTCTGATCAAAATCTCTTTAACTCTGGCCTGATGAGCAGTAATCCGATCAACCAATT
Source organism: Cunninghamia lanceolata (assembly GCA_027924645.1). NCBI lineage: Eukaryota > Viridiplantae > Streptophyta > Pinopsida > Cupressales > Cupressaceae > Cunninghamia > Cunninghamia lanceolata. Next base: position 7,420,412 of record BSBN01000828.1, read on the forward strand.
CATTCCTCTCCTCTTCAATCTTAGTTAAATACATAATCCTTTTTTCTAGGGAATCTTGGAAATATTGATCTTCGATTACACTTTGTAATTTAGCTGCAGATAGCTCTAGAGGTAAAGATAATTGAGCTCCAATTCCATAAACCAACTCAAAAGGTGCCATACCTATTGCCCTTTTTGGGGTTATTCTATCAGCCCATATTTCTTCATACAATCTTTTATGCCAATCTTTGGGGTTATCACTCAGCAATTTCTTCATGATGGCAATCAGATTCTTGTTACTGGACTTAGCTTGTCCATTCCCTTGAGGATAGTAATTTGATGAATGGGAGAGAGATATACTATGCTCATAACAAAAATAAGTTAGTTCAACTGAGGAGAAACTAGTAGCGTTATCTGCTACAAGCTTCTGGGGAACACCAAAATGTACCAATATATTTTCTTTGAGAAAATTACACACCACCTCTGAAGTTGTTCTCTTTACAGGGGCTGCTTCAATCCATTTTGTAAAATAATCTGTTGCTGTCAAAATGTGGGTATGTCCTACACTTGAAGGAGGTGAGATAGGCCCAATAAAGTCCAAACCCCATTGTTTGAATGGTTCTTCAATAACAACGGGCCTTAAAGGCAATGTTGCAAGTTGTAGCCTTCCCGAGAACATTTTGCATTTTTCATAGTTAGCCACCCATCTGTATGCATCTTTAAACATACCCGGCCAATAATAACAATTTCTAAGGATTTTGAAAGCTGTAACTGAAGAAGAAAAATGTCCACCACAGACTTCATTATGGAAAACTTCCAAAAGCTTGTCCTGTTGCTCCTTGTCTACACATCTTAGGAAAGTCCCATCTAGTCCCTTTTTGTAAAGAACATCCCCCCAAATAACATATTTTGCTACTTTTAACTTCAGGTTTCTTTTCTCTTTCAGAGATAAGTGACTGGGACAATCTCTGTAAGTAAGATAATATGCTACATCTAGAAACCATGGGTCTTGTAGACTTACCAATAAGACAGTGGGAAATCCTTCTACATCTTCTTCATTGTTTTCAACGATCAACTTGCATAGACCTTGACCTTTGACCAATTTAGTTGGCCTAACTTCCAAATCATATTCTTGGATTTTAGCAACCCACGTTGCTCTATTGTTTTACCCAACATCTTGTTAGTCATAATACTTTTCATAGCAGAACTTGGAACATATACAACTGAATGGGAATGAAGTATATAATATCTAAATTGTTTAATAGCCTTTACTATAGTGAAAGCTTGTTTTTCAGCCAAAGAATATTTAAGTTCATGTTTTTTAAGGGGAACACTCATAAAGGCTATTGGGACCTCTTCATCCATTTCATTTTTCTGTAACAAAATACCAGACATGGTATGTTCTAAGGCATAACAGTAAATAATAAAATCTTTTTGAAAATTAGGATTTACCAAAGTAGGTGTGTGTGCAATCGCCTCTTTGATATCCTCAAATGCCTTCTTAGTAGCTTCATTCCATTTAAATGTCTATTTTTCACTCATCATTCCCATAATATGCTTTGTAATCTCAGCAAAGTTAGGAATGAACCTTCTGAGAAAATTGATCTGACCAAAGAAAGACTTGACTTCAGTCCTATTAGAAGGGAGACTAAGTTGTTGTATCGCCCTGACCCTCTCTAGATCAATCCTGATTCCATCTTTTGAAACTAAGTGCCCCAATAACTTCCCCTCTGTAACATAGAAGATTGACTTCTTGGGATTAAGTGATATGCCATGACTCTGACACCTTTGCAAAATAGTCTCCAGATCCTTCAGGTGATCTTCTCTATTTCTAGAGAAAACAGTCAGATCATCAAGATAAATAATAATAATTCTATCTTTCAGATCTCTAAAGGATGAATCCATTGCCCGTTGAAAGGTTGCACCAGCATTGATCAGGCCAAAGGGCATCTGGTTATAGGCAAAAGTTCCCCGAGGTTAGTGAAAGCAGTCTTATGCTGATCAACTACAGCCACACCTATCTGATTGTAACCTGAGAATCCATCCAGCATGGACATCATTTCTGACCCAGTAACTGTTTGTAAGATGTGATCCATCATAGGTAAGGGATAGTTATCCTTCAGACTAGCCTGGTTCAAATTCCTGAAATCAACATAGATTCTTATTTCTCCATTCTTCTTGCGCACATGAACAATATTTGCCACCCAAGTGGAGTGATGAATTGGATAGATAATTCTAGCTTTCAACATCTTGTCAATATCCTTAAAGATGGCCTTAGCAACTTTTGGATTATAATTCCTCAACTTCTGCCTGAATGGGCTTGCATTTGTTTTCAAAGGAATATGGTGTTGAAACTGCCCATGTCTAAAATTTTTAAGGTCATCATAGCACCAGGCAAAAACATCTTTATACTTAATTAGCAGATTGATCAACTTGTTTCTCTCCTCTGAAGAACAACACCTACCAATGGATATCCATTTAGGATCAGCCTCATTCCCGATGTTTATTTTCTCATAATCCTCCACTTTGTTAGGATTCTGGGTAGGTTTACCTTTAGTATATTCATCTCGCCGAGTGAACAAATGTTCTAGGGAGACCAGTCCTTTAGGGATTTTGTTTCCCTTCAACTGAATTACATCATCTTTTGGATTAATCCCTGGATCAGGACTAAATTCTTTACATTCTATTTCTAAGCCTTCAAAATAAGTCCCCAGGAACATCTTAGCATTCTCCAAGAATTTTCTGATCTGATTATCACTCTCAAAAACTTGCCAGGTTTCAGCATTGTCTAGAACATTAGGGCGATAGACCAGCTCTATTCTATATGAATTCTTTTTAAAATCAGGGTGTGGTAGAAGAAGAGAAGCTGATACTGCTAAAGAATCTGCTTGGGTGTTTTGGTCTCTGGGAATTGCTTCAATAGAGAAGGCATCAAAGTATTCTATCTCATCCCAGACTCTATTCTTGTAATGCCTTAATCTCTCGTTTTTAACATAAAAGATATCTCTCACCTGTTTCACAATTAATTCAGCATCTCCTCTCACTTTAAGCACTTTCACACCCTTTCCTTTGGCTTCAAGTAGCCCAAGCAATAAAGCCTCATATTCTGCAATGTTATTAGTGTTTTTGAACTCTAATTTAAAAGAATAAGAAAAAATTTCACCTTTTGGTGAGAACAACACAACCCCAGCCCCTGAACCAGCAGTAGCACAACTACCGTCAAACTCCATGATCCATAGATCATCAGAATGAATAGATATTTGGATATATTCTTCCTTGAGGTCTTCCTCAAACCTCTGTTCAGAAGAGAGAAAATAGTTACCAAATTCACGTTCCTCAAATAAAATCTAGGACTTGGGATCATCCGAGGGATAGACAGTAAACTTGCACTTAAGTTCAGGTTCTATCTTTACTTTCTGCTTCCCTACTAGAATTGTGGCTTCTGACCAATCCAATTTAATCTGCCCACCTAAATCCTTGCAAAATGTCCTACTCAACAACATCCCATAACTAAGAGGAATATCTGCTACCAAAATAGTCAATTTCACTTTTTTGTCAAGGTAAGCTGCAAGAGCAACTCGTGCATCTTTAATCTGTCCAAGCAACGAAATTTGTTTGCCATCCATAGAGTAACACCTACCCAATGTCTTTGTAAGTGATAGTCCTAGGGCTTTGGCTACAGAAGAAGGCATAATGTTATCAGAGGCTCCTGAATCTATAATACAGTTACTGAGCTTATGGCCATTGATGAATAAAGATACATAAAATGGGTTGGGTTTCATATCAGCTGTATAGGAAGTATCATTTGATGAATTGAGAGCCATTCTAGGGGTAGTCATGGATGACTCAAGTGAAGAAGCAAATAATTGAGCAATGGGAGACTCAGCATTAACATTTAGTTGACTCTCGGGTTCAGTTTGTGTAGGACCACCTTTAACATATTTAACCAGTTTATCAAGTTCATTTGGTTTTAACTTGAGGTACTCAAAAGGAGATATTTGAATTTTTGCATATTTACATAATTCTACAATATCAAAAGAAGCTTCCAGATCATTTCTAAGTAACAATTTAATTTCCTGAGCCTTCAAATTAGCATCATGAGTTCTAATAAAAGGCTCCTTACCTTTACCAGGTACTTCTTGCATATTAGAGGATCTCGTATTCCTCTGACTCCTGGTGAGCATAGCACATGAAGGATCTTCGAGGGTAACCAATATTTCACCTCCCCTTTCTGAATCTGATTCATATTCAAGGAAGTGTATCTCAGAGTCGCTAGGATCCTCAAAGTTCCTTTCTTCTTCAGTAAACTCCCCCAACACATCTTGAGTAGCAGTCATTTGAGCATACCTGAGCATCTCCAGACAAGAATTTCCATCATGATCAGTAGTCAAATGAAAAGCACACATGTTCCCTCTTCTAGGAGGAGCTTCAATAGTCAGCCTTGGTTGTGCTGATGTCAGGGGTAAAGTCCTACCAGCATTTGCCTGTTGATTCAAATTCCTCTTGCCAATATCTTGATACAGTTGTTGGAAAGAAGCACCAACTTTAGGTAATTGTCTCTTTAAGGTAATCATATCATTAACCAGTCTTTGCACTATAGGATCCATAGATGATGAGGGGTGAGCATTTGGCACCTGGACCTCTTTCTTCCATTTACCAGCCATAATAAGATCATCCTCCAACCCAACTGCCAAAGCTTGTGCAACTGGCAAATCAGCAATTGCACCTCTTCTAAGATGAAAGCTAATATCAGGAGGCATAGAATTAATAAAGAAACATTTCTAATTCTCACCAGTTGGCCTTTTAGCAGCAGGGATTTTGTTTATAATTCTATTGAATTTAGCCACGAATTCCCTCATAGGTTCATGTATCTCTTTCTTAAGCTGAGTTAGCTGAGCAAGGAGGGAATGTTCATCTTCTGCACTTTTGAACCTATTTTCAAACGCAGTTTTCATATCATTCTAGTTTGTGATTGAGGAGTTAGTTAGATGATAGAACCATTGTGCTGCAGTATCGGTCAAGGTTTGCACAAAAAGCCTTATGGCTACATCTTGATGCTGCACACCTAACACACTACATGCTGCTGCAAAGGCACACAAATGTTCTTCTAGTGATTGTTTCCCATCTCCATTAAATTTGGGTAAATTTTCCCATGCATTCTTGGGCAAAGGATTTAGGTTAGCCCCTAGGTTCAAAGGCCCTATGGCTATGGTAAAAAGTTTATAGCTGAAGGGATGATAGTACCAAAAAGAGTTAAAGCTTGACAGACAGAGGATGCAGAGGGTTTAGGGGGGCTAGGAGGTCTACTTCTAGCTCTTCTAGTATAGGCAGAGATATAAGGAAAATTAAGGCTTTGTAGTGCTTGAAAGGTAGGATCCTCAATTCCCTCTCTTCTCAAAGACCTTTTATATTGTCTGGAATCCAGCTTATAATATTGCAACTGGATAGGCAGTTATTAATTCCTTTGCTATTTTTGATTTCTTTGTTCTTGATTTCTTTGTACTTTAGGGGCTTGATTTCTTACTATGTTTTCTGCTTACCTCCTTCTTTGCTTGAGCAACAACAATCTCAAATTATCGGCCAGTTCCTCTTCTTTTTCTAATACTCTGCTTTCCCTTCTATAATCTTCACTATTACGACGAGTACGCCAAGCAAGGGTATTCAACTGGCCAATAATGTCTTCCTACTCGTCTTGAAAACCAAGATTAGGCTGCAAAATAGGAATTATGTTTTCATGTGGAAGCACCATTGTTGCTTCATATCAAGGCGACCAATCTTTTAATAAACGACTTCGATTCCCCAGCAGAGTCACCAAAAACTGTTGGTTAACAGATTTGTCCTTATTTAAAAATATTCTATTTTGACTCTATACCCTTCTTCTTCCAAGAACAAATGAATTAATCAACAAATGGGTGAACTATCAAGAATAGTTCCCCTCTGAATTTAGGTACAACTCCCTTTAAGATCTTCAATGAATTCAATCTATTTTAAATATTCAAATACACTTTTAACCAGAAAGTGCCTAAAGGCAAACTAACATCCATACATCATCATGCTATGAATGTGATATCTCTTTTATAACATCATTTGGTGATAGAATACACAGATTCTATTTTCAATAATGATCAGACACATAAACACACACACACACACACACACACACACACACACATATATATATATATATATTGCTGAACCAATAAATGATAAAACACATACAATGAGTTGTCCAAAAAGAGCAATTACCATATGAAAGAAGATTTCGCACAGAAAACCCAATTTCAAATACTCAAATGCACAGATCTAAGAAGACAGTAATTGTTTCTCCTTTTCATTCACAGATGAAAAAATGTTTCAGACAAAAATCATATATGCTATGAAAATAACAGCAGTTCAGCTCCAAACTTTTTTTTATCTTCTTTTTCTTTTCTATCCTCCCTCAGTTTTAGCAACCAAAAACATATATATAGTTGCCCTAATTATCCGATCATGTAAACCAAACCTAGAGTTAAAGTAACTCTGACCCATACAGGATTTAGTTTTTACAAACTGATTTAAAGATCAAGTTCTTGAAAATAATTAACTGAAAAACTAAATATAAGAATCTAAGTAAGATTATGGTTGGGGTAATGGATTTGAATCTCCAGAGTTGCTGTGGACAGTTGGGGAGGTATGCTGAGTTTTCCATTCCTGAAACACTGTAACAAACTCCTGAATTTTCAAAAAATTGGGGATGCCGATGTGTTTTACCCTTGCCTTCCAGACATCCTTTTCCCTCCATATTTTCCCCACCTTCTCCTTGTGTTCCGAGAGTGCGTCGATGCAGAGATAAAGAAGTGACTCTACTTTTGAAATTCAAGAGAAATCTTCGGTTAATATGTTGTCACTTTCTTTAATGAAGCTGATTTTCTCCTTAAAAGATTGAATCACCGTATTAATGTTTTTCTCTATTTTCCCATCATCATTTATGTATTTTACATCGATACACTATAATGATTGGGTAAATTCGGTTATCTCCTTGATCATTTTGGTGAGCTCAAACTGCCCTCGTTGAGATACTGAATTCCTCCATTCAATGTTCTTCTTATTCACATATGGTAAATCTTCATCCAAACCTGTTAAATTCTTTTCTGACAGAAATTTGGCTATCCCATATTTTTGAACTTCATCAATTTGATTCATTATATTCACCCACTTGCCTTCATCTTTTATCCAAGCGTTCTGTGCCTTAAGGTCCTCGATGGTGGCTGTAGTTTGATCATATATATTCTTCAGTTCCTGAATATATCTGGTACCTTTCTAGATAATACAGTCCAACCAATCATCAAATACCTTAGCTATCATTCTGTTCCTGTTTACCTGGTCCAACATCTTTTGGTTAGCTAGAAATTTAGGATCAAAAGTCAGAGAAAGTTGTGAAACTAGCTGTGGACTGGGGTTATGAATGGCATCAATGTACTCTGCCATAGAGCGCACAGTCTTCTTCAACTCTCTTTTATCCTTCTCGTCTTTCCAGGTTCGACTAACTATCTTTTTGGTGGATACCTCTAGATGATGCACATCTGTAGCTCTCGAAGTTGCCCCAAGATCTACTTTCTCAATTGTGAAATCTTGCACTGTGGGGTCTTGGACCTCTTCGTCAGTCACCGGCCTGGCTATTTCTGCACTCCAGTTTCTAGTATCAGGGTCAATACTTACCCTGGATGTCATTTTCAATTTCTTGGATTTAGGTGTTTTTCCCAAACACTTACTCACCATGTCTTCTAAAGGCAAAGAAAATGGAATTATCTTTCTTTTGTCTCTTATCAAACTCTCCATCCATTTGGGTGCAAGGGCTGAGGCTTCCTTTCCAGGGTTTAATTGATCAGAGGATACATCTGAAATCATCATTAGTTCAGGGTTCTCTAAAACAACCTCTACCTGTTGTTTTGTACTAACCTCCTCTGTTCTCGGTGAACTAGATTCTTTATCACCCATTGCTTCCCTTGAATCCTCCTCAGAATTCAAATCTATAATTATTCTCTCAGAAACCTACTTTTGGTTCTTGATCTGGTAGCACGAGGGGGCAGAATAGTTGTGAGGGCTCTTTTGGATTCTTTGATGACAGGACTCCTTCCAGTTATTGACTTGGAAGTACCTACACCACAGATAGCAATAGGCTAGTTAGAGGAGCATATCGAGAATGGTGATTCAACTATTGATGTGCATTACTAGGAATCCTTATTTTGGAATCCTTTCCGTTTTTGTTCCCTCAAGCATTTCTCAATTCTTCTAATCACTGGTAGGGTCTTTACCTCAATCCTATCTTCTTCCTCTTTACTCCAGTCAATTTCTAAAATGGGTGATTGTTTTATCTGTTCAAATTGTGAGTCAATCACCTATTCTTCATTATCAAAAACTCCAGATATGTCCATATTTAGATTAAGGGTAATTATCTGTCCTAGAGAGAACCTGCACCACAGTCTCCTTCTGACCTCAAATTCATCTAAACAGTCCTCCCAATTATCCTTCAATTTAGGAATATGTGAAAACCCTATTCCAAAATCCAAATTATCCCTAACAAAGCCTTTGCTGTCAAATTGTGATCTGGCAGTGAAGAACTGAAAATTAAACTTTTTAAGGTTCACTTCTAAATTCAAAGCATTAGATTTTGATTGGCATGAGTAATGTCCAAGTTCAATGGGAAAAGAGATACTAGATCCCTTCTTTGTTGAGAACTTTTTATCTACATGTGCTAACTGTCTGCAGACCTCTATCAACACAAAACGGTCAAACACATACCTGGGTAACTTAACAGGTTCACTGTCAAATCCCCCAACTCTGATATAAGTGAACTTGGAAAATTAAATAAAGAAACTACCATATAAGCTGACCAATTGCATTGCTTCATTAGACATTCTCTTATTCAAATTACCTGCCAGTTCATAAGTCATTCTCCCACTAAAAACATCATTAACCCTCTTGTAATTCTCATAACAATTATGCATCTACAATTGTGAATAATATTCATAAATTTTACTATCCTCAGCCAAGGGTGCATGAGGTAGTCCTAACCGTTGTCTTGTAGACGCTAGGCAATAGAAGAGGTACGAAGACATATAAAAATCTTTATTACCCAAAGGATTACTCAGACCTTGATGCAAACATTTAGCTGCAATTTCTGCCCAGTCCAAATATTGCTCTCTTTGGAGGATAACCTGTACGAAAAAGTACATCCAGTCTTCCCAAAAATATGCTTGTGCGCTGCCCTCTAGTCTGTGTAGTAATACCACAATATCCCTCACTTCCTGAATCATGTAATCTCTGGTAAGCAGTCTAGGCAGCCTTAAACCTCCCTTCTGGAATTTCAGCAACTAGTTTTTGGCTATCACACTTCTGTAGTTTGTTTTCTTAAGTGAGAAATGCCCATAAGAAGAAGTAATATTAAGGCTAGAATATGCTTCCTTAGGCGATATTCTCATCACAGACATTAGGGTTTGTCTGTTGACATGAAACAACACACTACCAATGGCATTTTTGATGCATCTGTTTTGGGGTTCATACCTATTCATGCACTCCAAAACTAATTCGGGCATTGTACGGCCATGGGAAAGGCTGCAGCTTCAACCAAACCACTTTCTAATATCTTCTTCATCATGGGAGTTGGTACAGAATTTTAGACCTTTCTCTAAATTCTTCTAAATCACATTGAACCAGTGAAGTATCCCCAAATTCAGGGTGAGAACAGGTGAGACCAGGACCATGCTCATAACCAAGACAAGCAAATTTCATAGCCATAATTGGAGGATATAACGAAAAATGCTTCAAATTTTGAAAATAATGTCAAAAACTCAAAAGATTCTTCTTTCTAGCTAAGAAATAGAAACAACATATAGGAAGAACAAAACTCACCTTCAAGATATCTAAAATTATAGCAAAATTTGGGCAACGAGAACCTTATACCTCCTGTGCTATTCTCCTTTGTGTTGCATAGTGTGTTCACTTGCTAAATTTGTCTTGTTCTTTGTTAATAATGGCACTAACCAGATTGAATAATTATTACCCGAAACAGTACGCGCTGAAAATGTTTGAAAAGACATGAATTTTGACATCTTCATTAATAGCAAGCATTATTCATGTGCGATCATGACGTATAATAATTATCCGCAGCCTCCCCAAAATTAGAACTTTCTCTTTCATAATGAGTTTCAGACATATTTTCCTCCAACTTTCCTGCTAAATTTGACTTAGAAGGCCTCGGGAAGAAATGAGATCAAAATCACCGAACCCTTGAACCATTGAACCATTGAACTTTTGGGGTGTGGTTCAATGCGAAGGTTCAAAGACACAAGAACTACATAGACCGACCAACAGTCACACGGCTTTGTAAAAGACTTTTAACTATGAAACAGTGAACCATTGAATTTTTGAACTATGAAAAAGGGTTCAAGTTCAAACTGAAGACTCAAAGACATTTGATTACACAAGGAACAAAACAGCTCACTTTGAGAAATTTTGAACATATCAAACGATTGAACTATTGAACTTGTTAGAATGGTTCAAGTTCAAAGGTTCAAACCTTAGTAATTACACACATAAAGACAATAGGCCGGTAATTTTTTGAAGAATAAAGAGCCGATTTAAGAAACAAAGGTATTACCAATAAGACAAAATAGCAAATCGACTCTTAGATAAGGAAATTCATGAATAAATAAATAAGGGTGACTTCTAAAGGTAACAACATTGATATTCCATGATCTTATGCATAAGATGTTAGATGACTATGTGGATGTAATCTTAGAAAAATTAAAATGGCAAATAGATTGCCTTTAAGACTTAAGGGAAATATTTGAACACTTATAACAATACAAATTATGATTAAATCTAAATAAATGTATGTTCGGTGTTGATAACTGACATTTATTCAGTTTCATTTTATCTTAATGAGCATTGAGGTTGATGCTAAAAAGATTGACACCATTGTTAACATGTTTCCTCCAAAAAATTTGTCACAACTTCATAGCCTTCAAGGGAAAATATAAGCTATTAGATGCTTCATTGCCTAACTAGTGAATAAGAAATTTCCATTCACCAAACTCTTAAAGAAATATGTTAAATTCAAATGGAATTAATATTACTAAAAACCATTTGAAGATATGAAACAATATATATTAAATCCTCTAGTCCACATGCCTATTATCCATCACAAACCTCTACTTCTATATGTCTCAACCACTGAGATTTCCCATTCGAGGTCTCTTAGCTCAAAATAACAAAAATTGTAAAGAAAAAGTAATCTATATTACCTTAATAGAAAATGAGGTATGGAAAAGAGACATGACTTCCAAAACCACTGGATTACCTTCATAACATATTTACTAAACTACCCTCCAAATTTCACTAAGTTACAAGTAGAAAGGCTAAACTTGCTAATTTTGAGTTTCTAAAGAAACTTGCAAGTGGGTCAGAATTTAGACCCGAGTTGTGACTTTCAACTCTATATACAAGGTTGGGTTCAAAATTTGGGCTACAAATGTGATCTACACCTTCACAGGCTTTAGAATTTGTTAGTAGCATGCAATGTGCAATTGACATGCCGACCCTAGACTCCAACTAGAAAACCACTTCAACCTTGAAATAACTCCTTCAATTTGCAAGATATAACTTACAAATGAACTCCAATTTCCAGACTGAAATTGTGTTTGGACTATGGAATCTTCTTGCAATTTGCATGTTTGTAAAATTCAATTAGGTTCCATACTCAGAACAAAAAACATGATGGACTTCAGGACTCATTGGTAAGTTGCACGTCTACAAAGTGCAAATAGGCACCAAACTCTAGATACTGCAACAAGTTGGAATTCAAAGGATGTTGAATACTCACACTTATTCAAGGTGCAACCGACTTCTAATTCATGACCAACCTACTACCTTGGACTCTAGAAGTTGGATGCAACTTACACTTATGCGATGTGTATTGCATTTTTGAAGTTCATCCGAACAACACTTTGGGGTTTAGATTTTCATTGTAAGATGCAACTCAAACTTGAAACCCCATCTTATAATGTAATCTAGACTATATTTTTTATTTACAAAATATAGTATAGAAAAAGGCTAAGGTAGAGAAGACAACAACATGGTTTCTCCTCCCTCTTTGAGGTGTAATTTCCTTGATTTTTGAGATTTTTATAAACAATCTTGGGGGTATGTTCATGAGGTTGTGGGATCCAACTAGGCCACACAAAAAAATTTATAAGTACATGGATCCTAAGAATCAAGGAGATAAGTGAATCACACTTCTTAAACCAAGGGTTAGTGAAATAGTACTAAAATGAAAATAATGAAAACACATAAATTGAAAACTCACCATGCCATCAAGATGGCTAAGATCTCAGTATGTAATCCACTATCCTAGAGATCTCTGAATCCTCAATGGTGGTATAGTTCCACCCAACCATGTAGTACCCTCAGACCCACACCACTATATTAAGAGACAAACATACAGATACAAACACTCTCACGCAATACAAGAATATGGATACACTCACACCAAGCAACATGATAACATAGTTACACAACATATGAGAACATAGAATGTAATATAATACAATTATCAACAACACGATCACAACCACATCAAATGCAACATCTGATAGAAAGAGAAGGACAAGGGTACTAGAAGTCAAATGATGAGTGTCAACACAATAGCATGTTGGTCATGCAAAGAAATGAAAAGTAGTGCTTCCTCAATGAAAACACTTTCCAACATTCACCAACCCCTACGAGTCAAGTGACATGCCCTATCTGACTAGTATTGAATGTATTTAAGGCATTCAATGATGGCATTGAAGCTTTATTTATAACATTTTAAATTACCCAATGAGGTTATGATTTCACTTGGATTAAACTTTCCCCCACTTCATCATCGCATATCACTCAGGATTGTGGTAAGTGGTGAGAGCCACTCCTCCCTACTCTCTATACCTCAATCCTAGAAAGTCCACCATTCCAATTAAACGAATTGGATGTGGCATGGAGTTCAAATCACAATTTTGTAATCATAGTTCTAAAAGGTGCAAAATTCCAAAAGATAATGGAGGCCATTCATTTCATGAATAAAATCATTCAATTGATCCCTAAATGAATTTTTCACTATTTTTCATGTAAACTTGCAAAACCATTCAATTTTTTCTACCTCTGTTAATGGAATTACATGGTACCTTCATTTTTCCATATTTTGAATTGGAAGAAACTTACAAAAACTAAGATTACCTTTTTATTTCCAATCCATTGAAACATCAATAATTTACAACAAATTTTGGAAGAGAGGTGTTGACTTTTTCCCAGACTGGATGCTTATTCCCAGATATCCCTACAAGGTAGCCATCAGTGATCAACAGGAGCTCTGGGCCAGGGGGTCAACAGTATAGGAGATAGACTCTATATTTTATCTCCTCTTCTTCTTCAGGCTCTGCAAGACCTAGGGGGGTATTCCCTACTCAACATCCATGAGGATATGCATGCAAGGCTGGGATGCTGACAGAAAGCAGATTGTCCTCCTGTAAGTAGACCAAAACTGAAAGATAAGGGCAAAGGGGCTAGCTTTGGGCCTATTTGCAGTTGTAGACAGAGGACTGAGGTTCCTAAAACTAACTCTAAAGTCCTAATGGTTGTTTTAGATTTTGCTTTGGAGTTTAAGTGTGGATGCAAAGCTGGATATGGTTATAACACAAAGCAAAGCATGATTGGTGCCTATCCAGGGCCTGGAGTCAATAGACATACACCTGTGAATGATCAGCATAAACAACTAAAACTGGATTTCAAGGGGATCTATGTGATACCTGCCTTACAGGCATCTCCCAATACAAAGTGTTAGGTTATCTCTACTTATGGTATCCCTACTGCAGTATATCCCTCCCAATGTTCAACCTGAAAACAGTTTAATCTACCCCTTGAGTAGAAGTTAAAAGATCAGACAGTCAACATAGGAATTCTATGCTCTAGAATCTAAACATTACTAAACATCCAGATTCAGAAGAAGAATACATGCAATACTGGAGACAGAATTAACACAACACATGCCAAACAGCATTTCTCATATAAGTTTAATCATGAAATCAGTGGGTTCATGCCAAAAAACAAACAACAGGAGATACATAAACTCACAGGTAAGCTGTACAGAGCAACCAGATCAGCTTGTCATGCATTACAGAGCCAAAATCATCAACTTTCAACAACCACAAATGAACAACACAACCTGCTTATAACAGCCAGGTAGGTGCTCAGCAATTAATTACATTGTTGACCAAAATTTCGCCAGATACACAGTATCATGAAAATGGCGCTCAAACACAACCAGATTCGCGCCCAAACTTGAATGCAGCAGGTAGGGGAGGAGACAGGAAGATTTCTCGAGCCCTGCGCCATCATCCGCTGATTGACACCTCCAGTCGGGTACAAGATCGACCCATGCCATCGCCCATACCTCTGCAACAATCGCCATTAATGGCGCACCAACCCGCGGCCTTGGGAAAATCATCAAACAGACCATCGCAAGCTTTTCCCGCCGAGACTCATCATCATGATATTTCGAATATGCAGGATCACATTATCCCACATGCACCCCGCAGCAACCTCCTTCGCACTTTATATATTAGGTCATGAGCATATATCATGTCGGTACTTTTGCTCCCGACGACACTAGTATAGACTTCATCATCATCATCCTCCAGCAGCATGATATCCTGTTGTTCGAAATATCACCCTGACGTCATCATGATATTTGAAATATAACCTTCATGATAATCGGCACAACCTGATCCTTCGGAGGAACATCCTCCTGCTGAGCTTATAACAAAAGTCTGGCCGATGAACATCCTGATGACGTCATCATCATATCCTGCTGACGTCATCATCATGTCCGCCTACTGCGCACCTCCTCACATCTGGATGACGTCATCATCATGTTTGTAAATACAGGAGGTCTCTTCAAGATGATCAGTGTTAGAAATATGACCCCCGCGGACCTTGATGACGTCATCATCATATTCACATCATCATGATATTCGGAAGACAACCGGATATTTGGAAATATCCTCCTGATGTTCAAATATCAGGTTGCACTGTAGCTCCTCTATAAGATTGGGGCGATAACTGAATATGATGATGCTGCTTGAAAAGATCACCCTCAATAGATAACACGCGAAACTAGCAGGCGGATATCTCCTTGATATCAACATCATCATGATGTTCAAACAAACAAACATATATCCGGGTGATATGAAAATATCACCCCCTCCTTCGCGAATATCATGATGCAGATAGGCAGAAAGAAAAATATCACCCTGATATACGGATGACGTCAGCATCATCAGGATGAGAAACAAAGAATAGGAAGTGATACAACATCATCAGGATGATATTGACTAAGATCATCCTGACGTTCCAAAATATGATGACCCTAGTGAATATCGGGTCGCAATTACAACTCTTCAACAACATCATCAGGATGATGTTAACCAAGATCACCCGATGATAGAAATATCACCCCGGCGAAATATCATGAAGGCATAAAATATGATGACCTCCACAAGCAGCAGGATGATAACTGGAAATATGATGATGATGAACACGACCCTTAGGAAAAAACAAGTTAGGTCGAGCAATTCAAAGAATAAGCAACATCATCATCATGCTCGCGCAAGGTGATAAATGGAAGATCACCGGAGACTTTGAAACATCACCCTCGCAAGCAGATCAGGGCGCACTGTAGCTCGTCAGCATCATCAGGATAAAAACCAAACATCACCCGACAGTTGAAATATGATGATGACGTTGAAAAACAAGTCGACGAGGAACATGATGATGCTGACCATCGAAGACAAGATGATGATGATGACCTCCTCCTCAGGAAAACATGATGCTGCAGTTGAAAAATGCTGAGGAGGTCCATCACTTAGAAAAATTGGGCAAGAAGATAAAGGCTTCAAATGAAGAAACCTCCTGATCATGACAAATCAACCCCTGGTCAAAATGAGTGTCAACAGTGGCTCCGAATGGGGACGTGCAGGTGAAAACCTGCAGCGAGAACCAGATCTCCGGGCAGACCTGACAAAAGCCAAAAAACGCGAGCTGTACAAGGCATTTACACTACATACATATTTTACAAATGTGCACAGCAACCAGTCATTATGCAAAATAGAACTTAAGGAATTGGCCATGCACAGGCAATTCCAGAATTTCACCATCTAGGGCCTGGAGGAAATAAGAATCCTCCCCATGAGTATTGCAAACCTGATATGGGCCCATCCATAAGGGCTGAAATTTGCCATGTTTACCCTTTTCCTGATCTTTAGCATTCCAAATAAGCACCAGATCATTAACTTGAAACTTCCTTTTTGTAGTTCTCCTGTCAAACTGATATTTCATATCCTGTTGTCTTTTGAGATTGATCTGGTGGGCTCTCCTCCTGTCTTCATCCAATGCAACCAGCTGATTCACCCTTTCTGTCATGGGATCTTCAATGTCCTCATCATTTTCCTGGATGAACCTGTAAATTGGTAGGAGATTGTTTATGGGCAGTCTAGCTGATGCACCATATACTAGCTCAAAAGGTGACTTCCCAATAGCCCTTTTCATAGTCACTCTGTCAGCCCATACTGCTAAATTCAACTTTGAGTCCCAAGCTCTCTTGTTCTTGTCCAGTATCCTCTTGACAATTTTCATGATACTCCTATTGCTTGATTCTGCTTGACCATTTCCTTGTGGGTGATATGGTGATGTATATGACAGGCTTATCCCATACTTGTTGCAAAAATCAACAAACTCACCTGATCTGAAGCACATAGCATTATCAGTGATTATTTTAGATGGTACTCCAAACCTGATGATGATGTTCTCTAGTATGAAGTCTGTCACCACCTTACTTGTAGCTCTTTTAGTTGGAATGGCCTCAATCCATTTGGTAAAGTAGTCAGTTGCCACCAAAATCCAACTGTGTCCCCCACTTGATTTGTCTGCAATTTCCCCTATAAAATCAATTCCCCATTGCTGGAATGGAGCATCCACAGGTGCAGTTCTGAGGGGTAAAGCACCATGATATTTCAGCTTTCCTGAGAATCTCTGGCAAGGGTCACATTTTCTTACTAACCTCTGTGCATCTGAAAAGAGAGTGGGCCACCAATATCCTGCCCTGAGAATTTTATGAGCTGTTGTTTGGGCAGTATAATGGCCACCACACAATCCTTTATGCATGTCAATCAAAATATTGTTAGCCATGTTCTTATCCACACATCTCAGCAGCACACCATCAGGATTTTTCCAGTACAGCTCACCTTGAACAATGACATACCTGATTGCATGTAGCTTTAGAGTCCTCTTTTGACAGTCACTGAAATGGGAGGGACAATTCAGATTTTGCAAATAGTAGACAATATCCTTGTACCATTCAGATCCTGATACACTTACATTTTCATCTTGGACTGCATTAACTTGGCATGCTTCCAAGTTTGACTGTGCCATCATCTTGGCTAGTCCTTGTCCTCTTATCAACTTAGTAACCTGTATGTCTATGTTGAATTCCTGCAGTTTGTTTATCCATCTGCACCTTCTTCCAGTCACCTCCTGCTGAGTGAATATGTCTTTGACTGCAGCATGAGGTACATATGCAATTATATGTGACCCTACCAAGTATGGTCTGAAACTTTTAATAGCTCTAACAAGTGCATATGCCTGCTTTTCCATAATGTCATATTTCAATTCAGAGGCCTGCAGGGACATACTGAAGAAGGCGATGGGCTGTTCAAAACCATCTTCATTTTTCTGTAACAAACATGCAGCTACAGTATGAAAGGAAGCAAATGAGAACACCTGGAATGGCCTAGAAAAATCAGGGGATTTAAGAACAGGGGCCATCTTTAATGCCTCTTTGATATTCTGAAATGATTCTGTTGCTTCCCTTTCCCAGTTGACGGTTGCATCCTTCTTCATCATCTTGGAAATGTTCCTTGTGATCTCTGCAAAGTTGGGAACAAATCTTCTGACAAAGTTTACCTGTCCAAAGAAGGACTGAACTCCTTTCACAGTTTTTGGCATTTGGATCCTGTCAATAGCTGCCACTCTCTCTGGATCTATCCTGACTCCATCCTTGGAAACAATGTGTCCCAGAAGTTTTCCTTCAACTACTCCAAAGGCACACTTCTTTGGGTTTAAAGAAATACCATATTCTAGTGCTCTTATGAAGATCTGCTCCAGATGCATACAATGCTGCTCCTCTTTCTTTGAGTAGGCAGTCAGGTCATCCTGATATACTGCCAGGATTGAATCAATCAGCCCTGCAAAAGCAACATCCATTGCTCTCTGAAATGTAGCACCTGCATTTGTCAGTCCAAATGGCATTCTAACATACACATATGTTCCCCATGGAGTGGTAAAGGCAGTCTTATACTGTTCTGATTCTTTTACCTTTACCTGATTATATCCTGAAAATCCATCCATCATGGATAGGAGTTCACAACCAGTCACTCTCTGCAACATAGCTTCCATATTAGGCAGTGGATAGTTATCCTTCAAAGAGGATACATTCAAGTTCCTGAAATCAACACACAACCTAATATCACCATTCTTTTTCCTGACTGGGACAAGGTTAGACACCCAAGTTGAGTGTCTGATGGGCACAATTATTCCAGCATCCCTGAGCCTTTTGAGTTCTTCCTGCATCTTGGGAGCTAAGGTAGGATTTATAGGCCTTTGCCTCTGTCTAAATGGCTTAGCTTCAGGCTTCAGTGGGATCTCATGCTGGAATAAGTCTTCTCTATAAGCTTTTAGGTCCTCATATGACCAAGCAAAAACATGTTTATACTTCTTTAGCAATGCAATCAGCATACTTCTTATGTGTGGTTTGAGCTGTTTGCCAATATATACCTTCTGAGGGGCCTGAGATGTCCCCAAATTTATTTCTTCTAAATCCTCCTTATTTGTGGGGGATGTCTTTGTGACCATTTTGTCTCTACTGTCAAAGGCTCTTTCCAAAGCGACTAACCCTCTAGGGATCTTGTTAGTCTTCAACTGGATGATCTCTTTTCCCACAAGGGTCTCTTTTCCATCTACAGTTTCTACAAAAGCTTGGAAATCAATCTGTTGGTTCTCATACTCATCTATGCAGTGCAAAAATTTCAGCAAATCCCTATCATCGTTAAAAACTTGCCAACTGCATATGTTTTCTGGTATGGCAGGCCTAATTTTAACTTCTACATCTGTGACACCTGACAGAGTGATGTCATCTGGCCTTATTGCAACATTGGCTAAGAAATCAGCCATAACATTTTTTGACCTTTCTACCCAGCCAATTGAAAATGCATCAAATAACTCAATAGTATCCCAAACAGCATGCTTGTATTGTTTCAGTCTTTTATTCTTTGCAGCATACTTATTTCTGATTTGGGATACAATCAGCTCAGAGTCTCCAAATACTCTTAACATCTTAATTCCATGTTTGAGAGCAATATTCAGGCCTAAAAGTAAAGCCTCATATTCTGCAATATTGTTTGTGCAATCAAACCTCAGCAAGAAAGAGGATTTGAGGAGCTTACCAGTTGGAGACAGGAAAACAACTCCAGCTCCAGAGCCTTCTTTTGCACAAGCTCCATCAAAAAACATGGTCCATAACCCTTGCTGATCTAGCTCTTCAGTGCAGACATTTTTCTTTTCATCTTCTGTATCATCTGAGACAACCCTGAAGTTATCACAGTCAGTGTCCACAAAGCATACCTGTTCATTTGCTTCTTGGTCTTCCACTGTCTCTGATGATCTCTGCTCTCTGATTAACTTGACATCCCTGCCATTCATTGGAATCATGGCATATGACAGGTCCAGCTGCATACTTCCACCTATTAGTGCTGCCCATCTTCTTGACAGCAGCATACCATACTGTGGCTTGATGTCCACCACTGTTATATTCATCTTATATTTCTTTTCAGGAAATGCTGCCAGTTTGAAATCCACATCCTTCATGATTCCAATAACTGGTACCTCTCTGGCATCCATTGCATAGCATTTTCCACATGCCTTGTCAATTTTTAATCCAGTTTGCTGCATGACAGCCAAAGGCATGACATTTGTGGATGCTCCAGAGTCAAGCATACAATTTCTAATTATTTTACCATTTATGACCAGGGAAACATAAAATGGTTCCACCTGTGAAGGACACTTTGTCATGGTCATTCCTAAATAGACTTCAGGAGTCTCATCTTCTTCATTGCACATGACCTGTTTCTCACCCTGGGTCTGATCATTTTGCTTAACTTGAAAAGGTACCCCTGAGATTAGGGATATTGTTCTATTCTTGATCTCTTCCACTTTCATGAGTTCCATAAGTGGAACAGAGACCTTTACCTGAGTGAGGATCTGGGCTATATCAAATGGAGCACAGTTTTGTACAGCAGTTGTAGCTTGCTCCACAATCTTGCTTTTATCCTGAGCTGACTTAGCTTTCATTCTCATAGTTCCCTGATCATCATTCCTGTCTTGGGAACCTCTACTTTGATCTTCAGCCTGAGGGGTTTTGTTTTCTGGTCCTTGAGATTCAGGACCTGCTCTGTATCTAAAGTTCTGCTTATTATTTACCCACTGCCTTTTTTGTGGTTCAGTTCCTTTATGACCATGCATCAGCTGACCTGCAGAAATATCTTCTGGCTGATGTGAGCTGCCAACCTGATTTTTACCTCTGAGATTGTAGTTGCTCTTGACCTGAGCAACTGCTGCAGCTGTGAAGGCTCTAATCTCCTCATCAGAAGGTCGTTGTAGGTTACTCAGAAAATTGTGTGAGTTCTGAGCATACACATAATTATCTTCATGATCTTCATCATATGGGGACTGTTGGCAGGCCTGAACCTGATCATCTGTCTTCTCATCAGCACCATATAGAGTATATCCATTACCTATGGACATCATGTTAACATCATCATCCTGCACATGATGTGGCTCATTGCACTCATTACAAGATGTAGCATTATCATACAAAGATTGGGCAATCAAGCACTGTGACTGTGAATGTGGCATCTGACAGATTATACACCATGGAGCATCATCAGCAATATTTATAGTTTTCTTCAGGGGATCAGGAGTTTCCTTGGCATGTTGAGCCCTCTGATTTGTGTTGTTACGTGAAAATACAGGCTTACCATCATGCCAATTGGTGTTATAAGGCATATCATGTAATGATGGCCTCTTTTCCTGTCTTTGATAGACTTGCCTATCAGGACCCATCCCTTTTTCACTTCTAGCTAATCTATAGCTCAGGTCCTTAACAACATTTGCCAGTTTGTCTATCTTATCTTCAGGAGCAGATGTACTACCTTGAGTGTTCTGAGGCTTATTTGGATTCTGCAGAATTTTTACATCATCCCTTCTATTTGTCTTGCCTGATGCTTTCCTATTGTTTTCAATATTTACTGCAATCCTGAAAGCATCCCTGAGAGTGGCAGGACCTTTATCTCTTAGTCCATATGCAGTCTTTGCATCAAAGGCATTGATGTACAAAATTATGCACATTGGTTCATTTGGCCTCATATGATGTGGCAATTTGTTCAACACTTTAGTAAATCTTGCATTAAAGTCTGCAACCTGTTCATTTGACCCTTTGGTGATGCTGGTGAACTCATTTACAAAGAAGCTAGGGTCAGTTTTATCACCATATTGCTCCTTGAATATCCTCTTAAAATCATCCCATGATGATATACTCCGGTCAGGCAGATTCCTGTACCATTCTCTTGCCTCATCTATTAAGGATTGCATGAATGACTTCATGAAAACATCCTCATGCTCAACCTCAAAATTATCCATGACATTTTGGAAGGCCTTTAGATGATCTTCTCCTGACACTGTGTTGTTTCCTGAAAACTTAGGCACTTGCAGCCTCAGATGCTTATCAATGGGGTTAGGATACCCAGGAATACCATCAAACACCAGTTGCCTGAATCTATCTAGCTGCATAGGCTGTCTGTTTGGCTGATTAACATTAACATTTCTATTTGCATTTTGGTTTCCTGCATTGTTTAGTGGTATCCTAGCATCATTCACATTTTGTCTGTCATCATGATGCTGATGATGCACTTCATATCTTTGCTGATGTCTATGCATATTTGCATTTTCTAAGGTAGGAACTGAATTATTTTGGGCAGTTCTCAAGGCTTGCACTTTCTGCTGTATATCATCTCTGATTTTCATGGCTTGTAGGTATTCTAGTTCTGCTCTTAGGCTTTTGATTTCTTCTGCCAATTGTTCATCCTTAGGTCTGGAGGTAGATGGTCTCATACCATTTGGGTCATCATCTTCATCATCCCTTAGGGACTCTGCCTCTTCAAACCTTTCACTTGGGTCTAGAAAGGGGCGTTCTTGGAACACCTCTGACCTCATTCTCATACTACCACCCTGTTGCCTCTCATATGCACCTTGGATATCAGCTTCTACACTTGAAAAATAAGGAGCATGCTGTCCTGATGGCCTAGGGTTATCTTGTACCTCATCACTTTTTCTGGGGGAGCTCTCATGACTAGCTGAGACAGTTCCCTTTCTTCTATACATCATTCTTTTTGTTAATGGTAACTCTTCAAATAGAGGATTTTGTTGGGATCTTCTCCCCTGCATGTAAATTTACTTTGACCGGTTGGGAGATTACTTCGGAGTCGCCACCTATTTCTAGGAACCGTTTTCTTCTGAAAACTAGGGTTCTTTCACAAGGTTCCCCAAGGTGTTTATTACTATTGCTGACTCAGATGGGTCACATATATATCACTGGAGATGATTAGATAGTCTTTTACTTCTCACTCCCCAGCAGAGTCGCCAATTTCTGTTGACTTTTTCCCAGACTGGATGCTTATTCCCAGATATCCCTACAAGGTAGCCATCAGTGATCAACAGGAGCTCTGGGCCAGGGGGTCAACAGTATAGGAGATAGACTCTATATTTTATCTCCTCTTCTTCTTCAGGCTCTGCAAGACCTAGGGGGGTATTCCCTACTCAACATCCATGAGGATATGCATGCAAGGCTGGGATGCTGACAGAAAGCAGATTGTCCTCCTGTAAGTAGACCAAAACTGAAAGATAAGGGCAAAGGGGCTAGCTTTGGGCCTATTTGCAGTTGTAGACAGAGGACTGAGGTTCCTAAAACTAACTCTAAAGTCCTAATGGTTGTTTTAGATTTTGCTTTGGAGTTTAAGTGTGGATGCAAAGCTGGATATGGTTATAACACAAAGCAAAGCATGATTGGTGCCTATCCAGGGCCTGGAGTCAATAGACATACACCTGTGAATGATCATCATAAACAACTAAAACTGGATTTCAAGGGGATCTATGTGATACCTGCCTTACAGGCATCTCCCAATACAAAGTGTTAGGTTATCTCTACTTATGGTATCCCTACTGCAGTATATCCCTCCCAATGTTCAACCTGAAAACAGTTTAATCTACCCCTTGAGTAGAAGTTAAAAGATCAGACAGTCAACATAGGAATTCTATGCTCTAGAATCTAAACATTACTAAACATCCAGATTCAGAAGAAGAATACATGCAATACTGGAGACAGAATTAACACAACACATGCCAAACAGCATTTCTCATATAAGTTTAATCATGAAATCAGTGGGTTCATGCCAAAAAACAAACAACAGGAGATACATAAACTCACAGGTAAGCTGTACAGAGCAACCAGATCAGCTTGTCATGCATTACAGAGCCAAAATCATCAACTTTCAACAACCACAAATGAACAACACAACCTGCTTATAACAGCCAGGTAGGTGCTCAGCAATTAATTACATTGTTGACCAAAATTTCGCCAGATACACAGTATCATGAAAATGGCGCTCAAACACAACCAGATTCGCGCCCAAACTTGAATGCAGCAGGTAGGGGAGGAGACAGGAAGATTTCTCGAGCCCTGCGCCATCATCCGCTGATTGACACCTCCAGTCGGGTACAAGATCGACCCATGCCATCGCCCATACCTCTGCAACAATCGCCATTAATGGCGCACCAACCCGCGGCCTTGGGAAAATCATTAAACAGACCATCGCAAGCTTTTCCCGCCGAGACTTATCATCATGATATTTCGAATATGCAGGATCACATTATCCCACATGCACCCCGCAGCAACCTCCTTCACACTTTATATACTAGGTCATGAGCATATATCATGTCGGTACTTTTGCTCCCGACGACACTAGTATAGACTTCATCATCATCATCCTCCAGCAGCATGATATCCTGTTGTTCGAAATATCACCCTGGCGTCATCATGATATTTGAAATATAACCTTCATGATAATCGGCACAACCTGATCCTTCGGAGGAACATCCTCCTGCTGAGCTTATAACAAAAGTCTGGCCGATGAACATCCTGATGACGTCATCATCATATCCTGCTGACGTCATCATCATGTCCGCCTACTGCGCACCTCCTCACATCCGGATGACGTCATCATCATGTTTGTAAATATCAGGAGGTCTCTTCAAGATGATCAGTGTTAGAAATATGACCCCCGCGGACCTTGATGACATCATCATCATATTCACATCATCATGATATTCGGAAGACAACCGGATATTTGGAAATATCCTCCTGATGTTCAAATATCAGGTTGCACTGTAGCTCCTCTATAAGATCGGGGCGATAACTGAATATGATGATGCTGCTTGAAAAGATCACCCTCAATAGATAACATGCGAAACTAGCAGGCGGATATCTCCTTGATATCAACATCATCATGATGTTCGAACAAACAAACATATATCCGGGTGATATGAAAATATCACCCCCTCCTTCGCGAATATCATGATGCAGATAGGCAGAAAGAAAAATATCACCCTGATATACGGATGACGTCAGCATCATCAGGATGAGAAACAAAGAATAGGAAGTGATACAACATCATCAGGATGATATTGACTAAGATCATCCTGACGTTCCAAAATATGATGACCCTAGTGAATATCGGGTCGCAATTACAACTCTTCAACAACATCATCAGGATGATGTTAACCAAGATCACCCGATGATAGAAATATCACCCCGGCGAAATATCATGAAGGCATAAAATATGATGACCTCCACAAGCAGCAGGATGATAACTGGAAATATGATGATGATGAACACGACCCTTAGGAAAAAACAAGTTAGGTCGAGCAATTCAAAGAATAAGCAACATCATCATCATGCTCGCGCAAGGTGATAAATGGAAGATCACCGGAGACTTTGAAACATCACCCTCGCAAGCAGATCAGGGCGCACTGTAGCTCGTCAGCATCATCAGGATAAAAACCAAACATCACCCGACAGTTGAAATATGATGATGACGTTGAAAAACAAGTCGACGAGGAACATGATGATGCTGACCATCGAAGACAAGATGATGATGATGACCTCCTCCTCAGGAAAACATGATGCTGCAGTTGAAAAATGCTGAGGAGGTCCATCACTTAGAAAAATTGGGCAAGAAGATAAAGGCTTCAAATGAAGAAACCTCCTGATCATGACAAATCAACCCCTGGTCAAAATGAGTGTCAACAAGAGGAATCCAAGGAAAATTTTCCATAATAATGGCTCTAAAATGGACTGTTCAAATTTAAAATTGAAAAACGTAAACAATTTATTTTTTCTAAATAGTCGTGTTTTAATTCAATTGATTCCTACAATTAAGCCATATGCTCCACCTATTATGGGCATGGTAATTGAAGAATTTCTATTAAAATATAAATTTATAAATTAAACTTGCAAAGGGGAGAAATACCTTTCAAATCAAGAATACACTCAAAATTAAAGAAATCTTTCTTTTGATCCCAAGCACACCTTTGAGAAATATTTTCAAGTAACACTAATCACCGAGAAATCTATTGTTTTTTTTCAATCCAAGAGTTTTCCTTTTGAGAGAGAGAGAGAGAGAGAGAGAGTCCCTTTTTCTTTATTTTCTATAATTCCCTAAACCCTTTTCCAATTTTCTCCTTTTCACACTAGCTATTTTGACAATAAGCCTTTTTCAATTAACCTTTTCTCTTTTCTTTTAGTTTCAAAAGACTAATTCCCAAACATTCATATAAGTTTAAACTAACGTAATTATAAAATCACCATAATAATAATATTTCCTAGAGAAAATTTAATCTATAAACTTCTCATTTATTGTAATATAAAAATTAAGCTATTGTTAACTTTTACATTACATTAAATATGCATTGGAATGGAAAATGCTAACTTATAGGAAACTATAAAACAATTTATAGAAATAAGTTACAGAGATAAAAAGAGGATGAAGAGAGGAAATTGGAGCCAAACAAAGGAAGCCACTACCCTAGATGCCAACATGTCATGTGGACATAGATTTGGTAAGTGCTATCATCTATATGACCAAGAAAATCAAACACTACCCAGAAAATGTGAAAATCCAATCCAACAACTTGCCCAATCTGCAAAACCAAAAAAGGGAACACAACAACAAGCTACCAAATACTAATAGAGATAAAAACAATAAAGATAAACTAAATAAATCAAATGAAATAATAGAATGGACAAGAGAAGGGAAGAGATACTCATAAAAACTTCATGCGGTTGAATACTCTTCCAAATACCTATAACTAAAGACAAGAAAAATGTTGGGCCATTTGGGGGTTTGCCTTCAGGTCAAACCCCAGCTTTGGTATTTCTACCTCCATAGTAGCCAAGATAGATAAATAGAAAATAGCGTGTGTGTTCTTAATCTAAGTGCATCTAGAAATAAGAACAATAACTAAAATGAGAGACTGATATGATGTGAAAATCCTAAGGTGCTCAAGGGCACAAAAAATAAATGCTTGCAACAACAAGAATAATATCATCTTGAAAGGGCTTGAAAAAGCCAAATAAAGCTGAAGGAGAATATTTTAGAAAGCTAGAGAGAACTGCAAAGCTTGAGAGTGCAAGAAAGTTCCAAGAGAGAGTCAAGAGAGAGAAAGATAGGCTCAAAAAGAGAGGAGGGAAGAGGAAGGGTTGACGAGCCATTTGGATTTGTCTCGAGCCCTTTACCAATAACTTGGGAAGGATACAAGTGGAGGAATGGTCATAAATGATTACTGAATGAAAAATTGTCATGGGATGCTAACGTGTCACGCAGACATTCACGTGAAACACTAGTGTCTAGATAGATTCGACTCAAAAATGACAAGACACTAGAAGATCACAGGGATAACACAAAGGTGACAACATTGAAACTTGGCAAAAATTTATTATAGGAAACAATGACTAAGCACCATGGGAGGGAAAAAGGTTAATACAATGGCTAAAACAAGCCTACAAACAAACCAGGGGAATGGACACTATAGCAAGGATAAAATAGAACGTGAAATTGCAACGGTATGCAATTTTCAACATTACATTTATAAAATAATTATATTTTCTTCATGCAACATATTTTAGTTCCATAAGGCAATAATCTTCATTATAATTTTATTTTCACAATAGTAAAATACCCTAGGCTTTTATATGGAAATGTATAATTAAATCTATTTTCTGCAAACACAATATTCACACATTTCAAGATAATTTTTAAATGCAAAATGCTAAAATAAAATTAAACACATGATGCAAAGCATTTCTGCATATTTTACGGGTTTCAACAACATATGGATTCCAAAATTGCCACCAATTCAGATCTAGGTTAACACATGGATACATAGGATCCATCTCACACCTGAATCGAGTCAGATAAATGTTAATACATAGATTTTGTTAGAATTTAGTGCTTGACGTTTTAAATAAATAGTTAAATAAATAAATTAACATGCTATTGTTAATTTCTTAAATAAAGTTGGTTTTGGAAGTTATAGTTTCATGAGAATAATGGCCTTACTGTGTAATAGATTTTTTGAGTAATGTAAATACTAGAATTTTAATTTGAGAGTAATCTCATTTTTTTTACCATTTCAATATGGTATCAGAGCAGGTATCTTGGACCTCTCTCTAATCACTTTCCATTCATTTGTTTCTTTCTCATAGCAGTGTTTACAATGGTACTACAGTGAAGACCACGTGCAATTGCTATTGTTTTCTACCATTCTTGCATTTGTCAACAGGTGAGCAATGTAGACCATGTGCAAAACCCTTTTGACTCCATCATTCATTTGCATCTCTTCTTTTTCTCTCCACTGTGTTCATTCTTGCCATTGTTTCACACTCCATTTTGTTCATTGTTAGCATCCTAAAATTTAAAAATAAAATTATATGTCAATATCCTTGATTTTCCATATAAGTGTGATCAATCCAGGCGTCAAAATTGGATAGTTTTCCACACTCTTTTTTTTGTATAGGAATCATTAGAAATAAAGGGCATTAGAAGCAAAAATTATTGGGTATTTGAAACCCCAAGCGGTTAGAATTGTGTGCAGCAAATTGAATAAGGCGTTTGGACAATTTTTATGAGGTGCCAATAGCAAATTGAATAAGGCATTTGGACAGTTTTTATGAGGCGTCAACAACAGTTATTGCACCCAGCCATTTTGGAAAATATAGATACAATTATTGCTAATTGAAAAAGATCTCTGGGAAATTGTTGAGGGTACAGTTCAACAAAGCCAACAAATGCAGATGAACTTCAAAAATGGAAGATAAAAGATAAGAAAAAATTGGATATAATTGGTCTCAGTTTATCTAAACCTTATTTACATCATGTAGATTTTAAAAAATCTTCTAAGGTCATCTGGGAAACATTGAATACTTTGTTTGGATCAAAATTTGATAGTGCAAAAATAACTATAAAATAAAAGTTGTATGGATTGAAAATCGAAGAAGGTGAAGACATAGTGTCTCACATTAGTAAATTTCATTCCTTGATAAATCAATTGGTTGGTATAAATGAATAACTAAAGGAAAATGATGCAAAATCCATATTTTAAAATAGTATGCCAACTACTATGTCTCACAAGGTATTCACGTTAAGCAAAATCAATCCAAGTCTAGAAAGTATTATATCCACATTGCTTGATGAAAGAAACAAACATGTTTCAGAAGAAGAAGTTGCATTGGCCTCACAAAACAAGGCTAGTACTTCTTACAAAAAAAAAAAATATGCAACAAAGTTCAAACATGCAAGTGGCACATGTTTTATTGTAAAAAAATAGGACATGTATTATTGAATTGCAAATAGAGAACATGGGATCTTCTTGATGGAAAGTTGCAAGACAATGCTATGATAATTGAAGGAAAGGAACACACTTCAAGTGATGAAGAAATTCTACATCAAAGTGACAAAGAATATTTGTACTAATTCCTATTTTTTATCTATGCCACACTAAGGGGGGATGTTAGAATTTAGTGCTTGACATTTTAAATAAATAGTTAAATGAATAAATTAACATGCTATTGTTAATTTATTAAATAAATTTGGTTTTGGGAGTTATTAAATAAATTTGATTTTGGAAGTTATAGTTTCATACAGGAATAATAGCCTTATAAAGCAAATACTATGTAATAGATTTTTTGAGTAATGTGAATGATTGGAATTTTAATTTGAGAGTAATCTCATTTTTTTACCATTTCAATAGATTTTAACCCAATAGAGACATCTCATTTATAACCACCATTGGGAAATAACCTTGTACTTGCACACTCAAGTCAAACATTAGGCATACTTGCTCATATATAATAGCTAAAACAAAGCATAAACACCCAACATGGTATCATATCATATAAACCAAATAAAGATCACATCTAACATGAATCATCAACTATAATCATAAGATGCAATAACTGATAGTAATCCACATACTAATCTATGTATGGTAAACACACCTATATATATAAATCATGAAATGGTAAAACTAAAAGATCCAACATATAAAATCACAACGTATACGTTCATAGGCAAACACCTAGATATCAATACAAAACTCCATCAAAAAAACCAAATAATCAAATGAATCACTAATAATAGTAGTAAACCCAAAATAAAATTAAAAAATGATAAGGTACAAGTGCCAAAGGCATTACATCCCCTAGAACTAGGCTTACTCTTGGAAGGCCTCAACACCATGATCTCGAAACATCAGAGGTCAGGCCTCAAGCTTGACCCTTGACTTGCTATGAAGAAGTGTATAAGTAAGGTGAAATCTCGGAGGTGTGACCCTTAGGAAAATAATGTACTTAAAGTTGGAAGCGGGGTTCGGGGATACTCTATAACTCTTCCCTAGAAACTTGGCCTCTGAGAAGAAGAAACCCTGCTGATCTAAGCCTGCCTAAGGTAAGTAAAGGGAATGTTAGGGCTTGGTGACCGGGGATGACTTAATACCTCTAACTTCAAACCAACTAATGGATAACAGAAGCCCCGTGAGTCTAACTCTGCAAGAGCTATACAAAGGTAATATTGAGAATCAGGGAGCAGGCTTATCACCTAACTCATGACCCCAAAGACTTACTTCGCTAAAGGGAAGCACTGCGAGGCTGATCTCACCAAAGGTAAACATGAAGGATAATCAAGGATCGGGGATTGAGGTTTCAACAAGACACATGACCTAGACTTCCTTTAAAATCAAACAACTTAAGACATGGCAATTTCAGGCAAAACTTAAGGATTTTCTAAGGGAACTTTCTTCTAGCTATTTTATTCGAGGACTACTCAATCGCTAAGCCATTGAATCAATCAAGACGAGAAAAAATAGGCTATTCCAACTCGAATTCAGTATGAAAATCCATTTTCAGACAAAGATAAAATGTGGAAAACATGGGAATCTCCCCAAATTAGTCAAAATACTAGACTGGAAACCCAAATTAAGGAAAAAAAGACATATCCATAAGAATGCATAAAAAGAAACCTCAAGCTGACATGGTACAGAAACAAAAGAAACAAATGGAAACCCTACCTGGTTAAAAGGAAATGATGAATAAAAGTGTGACAACTAGGAATCCCTTTCAATGATGGTTAGCACAATGCATTTTGCATAATCACACACACAAAAATCTTTCAGCAAACATTCAAAATGGAGATTCAAGCTTTGATATAAGGCTTTGGAAGGGAGATCGAATTGTAGATGTGTGAAATCAAAATGAGTAAATGAGCTATCAAACAATAATAAAAACCCCCTTCTGACACATGGGAAACCAACAATAAATGCACTACCAGGGGTAGGTAGGGTACCAATTAGATTCTACAACATGGAATAGCTCTCGAAATTTTGCCCCTAATCATGCTAGGAGAAAACATCCCAAGACCCCAACGTAGGTGACACACAACACCAACACCTATTGTCCCTAGAGTGAAGCATTGAGGAATTCTTTAGTCACGTTAGGATGACTGACCCTGATGGACTAGTTAACACCATGCAGATAGACTATCGGGGATGTTTCTACTATCATTCCAAAACAACAAACACCGCAAGCCTGATTGGTCATCAAAAGTGTGAGCTTCTAAAGGGACTAAGGAAAAACTCATTAGATGAGAAGCAAGAGGAAGCAAAAAGAAAAAAAAAGAAAGGGGGTCCCTATTTACCTGAGCCAAAATGGGGTGTGTTGTGAAAAGGGCACAACAAGTAGGAATATATTTTGATGTAATTTGTATTCAATGGTTCAATTAAAATTTTTGTTACTAGATATAAAATTATGAAGATTTATTAATGACCTACACTCTATTCAGGTTCAATCACACACCTACAATTTGGAATCCTCTTCTATAGTATGACTCTATGCTACTCCAATTCTACTCATCAAGCACTATTGTGTAAGATTCGGATGTGGGACGACACAAGCATTGCACTTATGTGGCATGCATACATGGATAGATCACTCTTACTCATGTGGCAAAACCTAGCATGGAGTGGGAAGTGTTAGAGTGGTGTAGATACTAAGAGGGGGGGGGTGAATCAGTATCTAGGATAATTTTTCTTTTAAACACAATTACAGATTCTGACTTGCAAGATATTTTTAACAGAATCAACTATATGCTCATAAGATAAAACAAACTGTATAATTGTATAGAGAAAACTAAAATATTCAATATCAGATCGAAAGCATACCACAGAAACAAAGTGACACAATGATTTGTCCTGAGTGGAAAGCCCCTGGCATAAAACCACTCGAAAAAAATGCCTCACTGGCTTAGAATAAAATCTCACTGATTTACAGGCCTCACTGGCTAACAATATTGTCTCACTGGCATTTACAATATTGCCTCACTGGCATCTTTCACAAAATTATCTTAAGAAAATTTAAATACAGAGGGATGCTCTATTTCACTGCATTCCTTACTGATGTAGTATCAATAATGCACATACAATACTTTTTTTATATTCTGCATCATTCATACTATATAAGTAGTCTATTTATATATCGTGTACAAGAAGATAACAAATTTGTGTCTCTGTGTTTCAGGTAACAAAACTGCTTTCTGGAGGTTCCATAACTGTCACATAGTTTCACACAGTTTTGTTGTGGAAAGAAATAAAAACCATTTTTGTCTTAACTGTCATACCATTTTGCCATTGAAACCCGTTGTGATATCAGTTATAAACCATAACAAAAATAGTAACTCTTTTAATCAGAACAGAGTAAGCTTGGAGAGCTGTTATCCAAACCTAACCAGGGTCGAAACCATAAAAAAACAACTGCCATTATACTTCAAGACTGTGTTCTTAAAAAAAAAGTTTAACAATAATGTCGTTCCATTGTGAAACCATAACAAGGGTTGAAACTCTACTTTATCATAAACTACAGATGTCTAGCAGTAAACACAATATTCTTTACACAGAGAAAAACAAATTTCAAAAGACATATTTCCCCCTTTTTTTTCATGTCAGCATAAAACTATCAAAGTAAAAACCATATGCAATCATAACTGCCAGAAACAAAAAATCATAACTATATCACCTGTTTCCTGAAGTCAACTGGAGCCGTAGAATCCAAAACATTTTCTCTTCATCATTGCGGCACAGGGTATGAAACCCTAGATATAAAATGTATATCTGAAGCTCACTTCGTTAACAAATGAAGAAATAATATCATAGAATACCCCCTTTTTGTTTTTCTTTACTATAGATCATGTAACCAGTGCTACAGGTAACCCTAGGAGAAACGGTAACTTTAACCTTGCAAAATGCCTTAACAAACCTGTTCGGGAGGTCAGCATTTTTAGAGTATGCCGCTGAAGAATATGAATAACAAGTAGTGCCACTAGGAAGAGTTTATGAATTTCATTCAACTATGGTGAACAACTTTGCAACCATAGACATTAGCTCCTTAATAGGGATGACAACTATTGCCATGTGTGTCAAAAGACAACACTAGAACTTCACCAATGTGAAACTGATTAGAGAACCCAACCAAACTACTGATCAAGTCATTAGTGCACATGATAATGTCTTCTACAAGAAGTCAAACTGAGCAATATGAAACATGAACCCGTGTGCCAAAGATATATGGTATGATAATGAAATGCCAATTAAAAAACACAGTGCTGACCAACAATACATCAATACCTGATATTGCTATATGATCAAAACCTGTTGTCAATATCATCAGAGGAAATATCATGAAACCAGCAGTCACAAATACCATCAGAGAATATCATGTATCCAGTTGTCACAAATACCATCACAAATACCATCAGAGAAGTCCACAACATCCACAATATCCAACATGTGTGTTTGAGAAGTGTCTGGAGGACTACTCTCTTTGTCAAGAAAGAGTGTCCTATGAGTGTCAAAAATGTTTGCACATGGGGAATTTGTGTAAACTTGATCTCTCACTTCATGAGGAAGGAGTGCTTCATGATGGATGATGGTGTTGATTTGTGGAATTGTGGCTAGAATGTGAAGGTGATTTCTAGAAAACCTCTAAAGAGGTATTGTAATGATGATTCTCATTTTGTTGAGTGTGTTGTTAACAAAAAATATGTTTAGCTCCTACTGAACATTGATGAGGAAGTCATTTAATAGGGAATTTTCTATATCAAATTAACTCTTACAGGTGGGCTAACTCTCTTGCTTGTTGCCTAATATTCTCTCCATGAATTTGTTACAAAAAGAGAGTTTTCTCATAAAATTATTCTAGGTTGGTTATTTCTAAGTTCAGTAGAGTTGTTCTCAGCTTATTTAGGAAATGGATTCTACCCAATCCTATCTAACCCCAAGACACATGAACCTAATGGTAGAAGAGAGAAGAAATGGATATGCCTTATCCTAATGTACTAGTTGTGTTTCATGTTTGCCTTGGTTTGTGCTTGATTGCATTGATTTATTGTTTGATTGTTCTCATTTTGAATTGGTTTGATTTGTTGGTTGTGATTCATTTGTTTGTTTTTCTTGTTTATTGGTTTCTTTGTTTTACCTTTTCTTATTTTATCATTTTCCTTGGCTTGTTAGAAATCTCTTTGATTTACTTGATGTTTTAAATGAGACTAAACCAATGAATGAATGATTAAACTAAATTCTAGAAATGAATAACTAATCTATGTTTTTGTATTTTCCCAAATAGAAATGTGATCTAATTAACTAATTGAGTGCAAGAAGAATTATTCTAAATGCAATGCGACATGAGAAAATATTTTGTTTGTGGTTTGCAAAAGTTGTTTTTCTTTTTTGGTTGCCTTGTCTTGTTAGCAAAGGCTTTATGAAATGACATTGCTGAAATGAAACTAAAATCTACAATATAATCTACATTAATATAATATAATGAAGAAAATAAATCATATCAACTAATGATAAATATTTAATACAATGACAAAATGTCACAAATCTAGGTAAGATGGAAGATAGTTTATCTACTATACTTCAACCTTTTCAAAGAAAATTATAATTCAACCTTTTCAAAGAAAACTAACTTAACAATTTGAAAATAAATAATTGAAACTTTACACCTAGGAGATTGACAACTTGATATGTTAATGAGATTTATGTGGCATGTGCATCATCATAGATTCAACTTCTACAATCTTCTCTCCTCTCCAACCTAGGCTAATTTTCTTCACAAAAGAAGCAAGGGAAGATGGGAAACTAAGCAAAGTTGGAAATGGTAGTGTTGTGCTATTGTAATGGAATCTTTGAAGCTGCAAACTATGGAAAGAGCCTAGAGGCTATACAGAGTGTGGATGTTGTAAGAAAATATTGGGCTTTGGGTTGGAGACATTAGAATCAACCTTCTAACCTACTCAAACAACTACTACAAGAGAGGCAACAAAATCAAAATTCCTACATGAGGCTACCAATTAATAAACAAAGACCATTTGGAATCCAATTGGGGGTGTTTAAATAGGCTTGAAATATCAATTAAATTTGCAATTGGGGGAACTATAAGAGTTGACAAAAGTAGGTTAATTTAGAACTAATTTAGGATTGAGATCAAGGCCAAAAATGGTGGGGAAATGGTTAGAACTGAAAGTCTCATGTGTCAATAAAAAATTCAAGGTCATCTTTTTTACTAGGGCATCTCACCCCCTTTTCCAAGGAAATTCACCTAAGAAACCAAGGGTTGAGAATGCTTAAGCAACTCCACCATTTGAAAGGTAAAAATGTAGTTTTTGAAGAGCAAATGGGACAATAAGCAAATTGGAAGGCATGGGATGACAAAACAAGAGAAAGGGAGGGTCCTAAAGGTTGATAAGACACTTCCATTAAGGTTGTAAAGGATAAGAGGGAGTCTTATTCATGCCACATACATCATGAGATAAACCATTAGATCATCATCAGACTGCCATTTATGCACACATAATTTTGGGTACTTACATATTCACCCCCTCAAATACAACTGTCTACATGGAAAGTAGGTCATTTCCTAAAATAGGTATGTGGGACCCCAAACTTACTTATACTTACCTTTGTTGTTGTCTCACACCTAAACTTACAAAATAGGAAACAAAGATCATGCTTAGTACAACTAATGATAAGATCATTAGCATGAGGTTAGAGAGATACTACCTTCACCATTTTCTCTTGTCATCTATTCAAAAATCACAAGATAAAAATTGACTCAAGTACATGTAATTGAAATGTTGGCTCAAATTATGCAAAGAATAGAGACACGAGGACATACTATGATGGCAAGGCATGAGATGTACCTATGACACTCTAGTTTGTAGAGATGAATTTCTAAAATATTGAAAAACTAACCCATATATGTCAAATTGACTTATTTTAAACTTCATTTGTATTTATGATGGAGGAGGAAAATTGGGCTCTAGATTGATGGCATTGACAAAATCAAGGTTACAATGAATAAAGAGTGACAAGAGGATTCTAACAATGGCTACAATGCATCCTTAGGTGGACCTGTTAATGCATTTTTTAACACACCAATGTTCCTACAAGTAGTGAAGTGTTGCAAGTTGGAACATAAAAGGTTCTCGTGCTTGGAAGGTGGCTAGCCTCAAGAGTCTTCATAGATTGTTGTATGAGGTTTACCAGAATCCCTTAGTTGGAGAGTGCTTTAGATGGGTTGTTCAAGGGGCTACAATGAACATTAGGAGTGATTCACTTGAAAAGTGGCTTACTTAGTGAAATAAAAATCTTTTAAAGCAACAATATGTTCTATAAAATCAAAATTTTACAAGGTGGAATACAAAATGTTATTCATTGGGAATTTGTTCCATTTTAAAAATAATTCAATTTTGATTTTTAGGACAATGAGAAATGTATTGAAATTTGCAATATTTCACCACTTGGAAGTTGTAAAATCACCTTGAATTTCTACCTTGTGTGATTAAAATTTACCATTAAAGCATAAAACTAAACTAATCTAACATCCATGTAAAAAAGCAAAAAGGAGAGGGGAGAAGGAAAGGGTTAAAGAGAAAATAAAAAAGAAAAACCAAGCTCATATCTAATCCTCCTACACATCATTCTACAAATGGACAAATTCAACATGAAACCAATATCCACCAAACTCATTACATACAATCTAACCATGACACAATGTAATCTTCGAAGGAAAAAACCATGTGAATGATTGTTGTTGAATTTCAAGATGAATAGATGTGTCGATGTGACCATAAAAAACATCTCACCATTAACAAGGTATTAATGGTTTAAACACATGTTGAATCCATCAACATTTAGTAAATTAAATGCATAGAAATGTAGAAGGAAAACAAATTTATAATTTGAAAAACACCTTTAAAAGTAAAAATTCATAAAAGTGGAGAAAAAAATAATATGCTATATTCAAAATGAGTTTCTCAATTCTCAATGGGGTTTCTCATGGTTTACAATGAGTTTCCAATGAGTATAAATAGACACATTTTGGATGGAGAACACAATCAATCTTTTCTTCCAAAATCACAAAATGACAAATTAGTTTGGAATGTGAAGAGCCAATTGGATTTAAATGCATGACTAGTTTAGAAGTGAGATTAATCTTAATAATTTCCTCATGTGATCTTTAGCTTGATTTCCCATGTATAATAATGTGGCTAACTAATCACAAGATTGTAGGTTGTCATCTCCCTCAAATTTAAATATCGAGATATAGGATGACTCCTAACTTGAGGCATGATAAATATCAAGATATTACAAAGCTAAGGAAGTAAAGTTAACACAATATCATGATCTCTAACTACAACTACTTGATTCGTTCAATACTTACACCATTAACACCATCCCACAAAATAATAATTGGCACGATAATGCCATGGATATTGCCACTTCCTTGATGAGCATGGAAGATGCTAGTCCTCAATACATGTTGGTTATTTATAGATAATTAAAGTAACTTTATTTAATGGTATCTATTTATGACAAGAAGAATCAAAGGAAACCTAGAGCACCATCGCACTAGATTAACATGCTCGTGTCAAAATACTCAAGCTAGCATAGCTAGTATAACTCCTCGACTAATGGCTTGCCCCTCATCAATGTTATGGTCAGGGCTTGAACACATCCAAACATTCATGTCTTTTAATGATTTGCTAATCATTCTACACTCTGGGGGTATCTTTAATGGTATGTTACTTTGATGCCTTAATAATAATGAAAATACTATTGCCCTTCAAGAGACCCATGGGGGCATATATAGGGGGCACATTAGCACCAAACTCTTAGTATAGAAGATCTTATGAATGGATATTATTGGAGAAAATTGAAAAATATTCATATGAATTTATCCAAAAATGTACTACCCAGCCATGAATTGCATCCCTACATATCACCTTGGCTATTCTCTACATGGGGACTTGACTTGGTGGGTAAGATCAGCCCAACATATTCTAAAAGACATACATCCATCATTACCACCATAGGTTATTTCATGAAATGGGTCACAACTATACTTCTAAAAGCCACTGTATGACAAACAATAATGCATAAATAATCATAATGGATAACATTGTTTCCAAATTTGGCCTACCATCCACCATTGTGATAGATAATGGTACATATTTCAAGAATAAAGAGTTAAAGAAATTCTTAGGATGGTTTCACATACAATAATGATTTTCTACACCATATTATCCATAAGGCAATGGATAATATAAATCCACCAACAGAGAAATTGAACAAATCCTAAGAAAATGGTTGACAAACATGTCACCAATTATTAATACACATAATTTGTTCTTGCATTATTGATATACTATATTAGCATACACACTCTTACTAGATTCACACCTTATTCTTTAGTTTAAATGGTATGAAGTCCATAATGCCTCTCAAGATTGAGATGTTGGATTGTTACATATTTGCCTTCATGACATCATTGATGATTATACATACCACTTGATTATCACTTACAAGA
Organism: Cunninghamia lanceolata; assembly: GCA_027924645.1. Lineage (NCBI taxonomy): Eukaryota > Viridiplantae > Streptophyta > Pinopsida > Cupressales > Cupressaceae > Cunninghamia > Cunninghamia lanceolata. Next base: position 7,459,098 of record BSBN01000828.1, read on the forward strand.
GATTCAGTGATGAGAGATGAATTGACATGCTAAACAAACTATGCATATATCAAAGATAATTAAAGAAGACATACAACAAAAGAAAATTGTCCAATGAGACTTTCAACTAGGAGACTTAGTCCTTCATGCCAATTTAACAACCCCAACAACAAAAAACAACTAAGGTAAATTTTAACCCAATTGTATTAGCTTGCTTATTATCACTTCCCAATCTATTACTAGTGCTTTTGGCCTTTCCATGCCAAATGGAAAATTGGTGAAAGATTTGATTAACATTATGCACTGTAAATGATACTATTGTTGACTACTATATGCTTAGAGGGGGTATTCTTATTTGATCATTATATTTTCTCATTCCTAATAGCATTTTGAGCTTCATTATGCTATCCCACCCATTAGAGAGACAACTAGATTTCTACACATGCCTTCATGATTGCATCCTCACATACTACCTATAGACAACTAAAAATGACAAGAACCCTACACAACCATTTTCTTGTATCCCCTTTCCCTTAATTAATTAAATAAAATAAATTTATTTAATTAATTTATCAATCCCCCATATTCACTTGTCCATAATTAATTAAATATTTCAAATTTAATTAATTACTTCCCCCCTAACCATTGTCCATAATTGATTAAATAAATATTACAATTTATTTAATCGATTATTTTATCCTTGCCACTAACCCAAATTAATTAAATAAGTCCATTTATTTAATTAATCCACCTAGTCTATGACTAACACTAGGCTAATTAAGTAAATATCATTTATTTAATTACCTACCATACCCTACCTAGCCCCTAGACCTAAATTAATTAAGTAAACTCTTGCTTAATTAATTTAAACCACTAATAAACCTATCTCCTAATTTCCACCAGCCACATTAATTACGTTAATCACTTAAGTAACTAGCCTAAACCCTCATTATCCCATCTCCCCACACTTGATTAAATAATTAAAATTATTTAATTAATGGGATTCACATGTGTCTCCACCTCATATTTCCTAATGCATGAAAAAACATTATTTAAATAATAAAGCTCACACATGTCTCCACCTCACCTTTCCAAATCCATGCACTTGTCATTTCTCATCCCATTCACCCATTAAAATGAGTTTTTAATTCATTAGCATGTCTTTATCTTCATTAATGCAAAGCCTTCCTAAGGTGGAATTTTAAATTCCAAAATATTGAGAGCTCTCCATCTTTGTTGATGGAATCTTGGCCCTTGATTTCACCATGCAATCTCCACCATTGATCTAAAATCCTCAAAAATCTATAAATAAGAGCCTCTCCCAAGACATTGGAACACAATTGAAGCTTATTATACCATCATTATGCTCCAAAATTCCTCATAGTCATAGCCAAATTCATAGCCAATTCCATATCTTTTTGAGTCAAAATCCTTGCTCTCACCATGTTGGTATTATATTGAGCAATCCACATTACTTTTTATTGGGTAAAGCTAGGATTTTGCATTGGGTGCATGCTTCTTCCTCCACCTTATCAAGGAGACTTGGATGGAGGGGATTTAAAGGTATAATCATTGTTTTTTATTTCCTTTATGGTTGTTATATCTCCTGCATTTAATGTATGTTCATTTGGCACGCTTGGTGGGACCTAACCTTCCCTGAATTTAACATTTTGTGGAAGAGATTCTATGTCTCTTGTGCAGGAAACAAGATAGCACCTTTGTCCCCTCTATTAGCACCTTCGATGGGTACAGTAGCGCCTTAGTCTCCTCTGTTGGGGCCTTTGACTATGTATTAACATTTGGTTTTGCAGGATCTTTTAATGCCTCTAATATCTTTGTTAGTGCTTAAGGTCTATGTTTTATCACCTAAGTTTCTTATTTTAGCACTTTAGATCTCTATTTTAGCACCTTCGAGCCCCACAGAGGTGCCTACGTGAATGCCTTAGCGCCTCTGTCATGTTTAGTTGAAGACTAATATTTTCTTGTTGCAAGTTGCTGATAGTGTATTTTGGTGACTTATTTGATCTATGTGGTAGGTTTAATATTTTGTTTTGTAGGGGAAATCAAGGAGTTTACATAGGCTTTTTGATAAGCTTGCAAATACCATTGATTTAACCTTGTATTAACACTTTAATGACCTATTTTGGGGACTAATACCTTTTTAACTTGACGTATCAACTAATCTATTGCAGGGGTAAATCTGTGATATTTAAATTGCATTTAATCTAACCTCTCTTTGTAGGCTTCTACCACTGTGTCAAGTCAGCATCCTTAGGCTCTGTCTCAGTGCGTCTGAGCCCTGTGTCAGCACCTCTACCTCCAGACCTAGCACTTTCAACGATAGGTTAAAAAAAGGTATTACTGTCTGGTAGCGCCTTCATACTAAGTTTCAATGCCTTTGCTTATCATTTTAGCACTTTAATTTAATGCCTTAGTGCCTTTGAGTTGTCAAAAAGTGTTTTTGCTATGTCTATTAGCACCTCTGTGTTGATTGACAACACTTTTGCCCCTTCTATTAGTGCCTGAGTCACTCCTGTTAGCACCTCTAATTTTGTTGTTAGCACCTTTGGTTCTGTTGTTAGCGCCTAGATATTGTGCTTTAGTGATTTTATTTGAAACTAACCTACATCTTTTGGGATACTAACTTGTCTTTTTTGCATCTTGAAACATTTGACCAAGGTTCTTATGGTAAACTACTGACATTTTCGTGTAGTTCCGTGGTCAAAGAACTTTATTTTTCCACTAATTTAGTTGCATTAAAGTAAAGTAGTGGGAATTAATTGTTTTCTTTGTCTTCATTTGCATTAGGACGTATGCTCTCCCCTCGCACCTCTAGGTGATCTTGTGGATCAGAAATCCTTGTGCAAATTCTTTGTTGTATATACCTTAAAGGAACACTACTTTCACATATGCTCTCCCCTCACGCTTCATGCAATCTTGGGGATTAAAAGTGAGTAGTGTCTTCTTCCCTAGGAGGCCTACTTGGAGATACACCCACTCCAAGGGATGACCTTAACCTTGTGTTTTGGAGGGGTATATAAATGTTGTGAGAATCTAAAGGCTCACTTCAATAGGGAACCCATCCGGTCCAAACAAAACTCTCAAGACCCTTGGTCTGCTGAGACTGGAGTGGTGGCATTCTTGGTTGGATGCTTGGTAATCCCTTTTTCATAGATTCATCCCTCATACTTGGTGTATATTGGGACAACCCTTAGAAACTTGTTGAACCTAGTTAAGTCCTTCGACCGTCATATCCTATGGTGGATTGTTGCACGAGGAAAAGAAGAGCTCACGCTATTACCTTTGTTATTTGAGATGGAATAAACCTTGGGCAAGACTTTAGTCTCCAAAGGTAAGGCGTGTAAGGTGGTACATGACCTTGCATTCCCTATCTATCCAAGCAATGATAAATGGTATCAAGGGGATGGAAAGCACCATTATCAAATAGTGGAGATTGAAGCCACATCTAAGTGAGTCCATGGGATATGACATTCCTACATAAATAATTCTATATTTGTTCATGTGCTTGGCATCTTTTCCTTGTACAAAACTTGTTTAAGCCATTTTAAGTCTCGAAGCAATTCATACCCATTTTCTTGTTGAATCAAATAGCCATTGTGTCTTTTTGTGTTTAATTTATTTCCAAGAACACCTTTTGACTAAGAAACACAAAAAAATCATCTAAAAAATAGACCCTTCTAGCACCTAAGCTACTCCTATCAGCGCATCTGTTGACTCTGTCAGCACCTCTGTTGTATCTTGTAGCACCTTGGACCTACCTATCAATGCATTCATTGAATTTGTCAACACCTCTAAAATACCTGTTAGCACCTTCAGAAACCAATCAATTGAAACAGTGAAGATTATCAATCATCCTATCAGCATCTTGGTCATGTGTGTCAGCAGATTCACTCTATGATAGTGCATTCACCATTTGTGTTAGTGCATGTACTACCTCTGTTAGTGCCTCTGATATGGTTGTCAATGCTTTTGAGTTATTAGTCAGTGCATTAAACAATCCATTCAGTTCTTGAGTTCTGACTATCAGCACCTATGCTATGACTATCAACGCCTTTGCAGACCCTATCAGTGCTTTCATCTGTGGCCTTAAACAGCCAAGCATAACAATTCCCCAAGAAACAAACTGGTTAACCTAATATTTTGAAAAAAACATTTAGAGTGATTCCAAAGTCATCCACCTTCATCAAATACCCCATTTTAATCAAAATTTTCACCCCCACCCCTTTGATATCCCATTGCCATTAAAAACCTTAGAAATTTGGATATCATAGCAAAATTGCCAACATACTTTGGACCAAAACCTTCAACCACATCAAACCTTCATCCATTTCCCAACAAAACAAATCTTACATGTCATCAAATCAAATCATCCTTGAGTAAAACCTATCTCTCAAATCAAAAATTTGGCTAAAAGTAAATCTAGATCTTATCATTATCCCCTAATTTACATTAGGCTTAAGAACTTGTCTATCTTAATTTTTGTGTAAATTAGCCCTTATCAACCTTGGATAACTTAGCTTAGGAGATTAGACTACTCCTAAGCTAGTACATTCCAAGAATCATATTTTTCTTGGTATGTCTTGTCTACCCCAAGTAGAAAAGGATAAATCCCTTTTATATCCACACAAATCTAGGTTTTCCTAAGTCTATCTTGATTTGAAGTCCAAATATTATCCTCAATCAACCTTATCCAAAGTATCATCAAAATCATTATCCATCATCACCCAAGCCGTTCCTTCAACCACACCAAATCATCATCCATAACCAAAACCAACCTTCGCCCATCTATCAATCACATTTGGTCCAAACTTTTCAAAAATCCATCAAAGTTCTAAGGTTCTACATTCCCCATTTAACATACCCATTCCAACACCAAATTTTGGATCATTTCCTTGCATGCCAACAACCACAAGGTTACAAGCTAAGAAAAGCAAAAACATGGAACCCAATAAAGAGTTTGGGATGCCTCGTGATTTTGGAATAAGTGACACAATTACTCAAATCATGATTGATCCTACCTATATTTATCGTCCTCAAAATGAAGAAAATCAAAATCCTGATCAAGAAGTCATGGACTTTACATAAGACTCTAGTGTTATGGATTTGTTGGAATGAGTCCTAAAATCTGATCCAAATATGTATTTAGAATAGAATTCTTGCTTTAAAATGACATTGTAGTATCAACCAATCCCCCCACTAATACATCACAACCATCTTCATCGAACAATACACCCAACACCTCTACACAATCCACCACTACATCAACATCAACATCAATTGCCACATCAATACCTATTTCAACATCTACCATATCCACATCCATCCCACAAATCACCCTCAACATCCCAAACAATGCCACTTACACTAGTACTTCCACCAGTGTCCCCCAACTTGACCAAAATACCATAGCATTCATATCACAATACTTTTCTAACCCCAAAAACTATCTACAAACATCCGTGTACACCTCCCAAATCAATTCCACATACTCACAACCACCAACATCATCTTCCACCCAAAAATTCAACCACACATTCCTCCAACAACTTCAACAACTTCAACTCCAACACCAACAACAACAAATGCCACCCAACTTCCTTCAACAACTCATCACCCAACAACAACCACCCAATTTTCTCCAACACCTCATCAACCAACAACAAACTAACATACCAAAACCACCAACAACAGACATATCAAAAGTTGTCCAACACTTAATTCAAAGAGTGGATGATATACAACAAGGACATAAAAGGAAACAATACTTCTTCACGGATATTTGTCCAAACCCTTTTGATCGCTCTCTCAACATGCCACCCTTTCCTAAAAACTTTGCAACGCCAAAATTTGACAAATTCAAAGGGAAAAGAGATCCTCGAGAACACCTTAGGGAATTCTATATCACCTAATAGAAGTCTCTTATGATGATATGTATCTCATGAGGATTTTCCCTAGAAGCTTAGGAAGACAAGATACCAAATGGTTTGCACACCTTGCCCCAAAATCAAAACATTTCATGAACTTGTAGATAAATTTGTTAACCACTTCTTGTACAACTTTGAACTAGTTTCAATAATGGACCTTTGCAACACAAAAAAAAAATAATGGGGAAACCTTAGCTACCTTCTTGCAATGATGGAGAAGTCTCACAAGCAAGCTTCCATGGCCCATCCCTGAGAAACAATTGGTTAATATGTTTGTCGTAAACCTTAACCAAGAAATTAGATTCGACTTGTTGGTTCCCAAAATAGCTACAACTTGAAACCCTAAAACATTTCACAATCACCTAGATCAAGGGTTTCATCAAGGTGATTGAAAGAGGTTTATCAACAGGTCAAGGGTGATTTTGGCCAACTGACAAGAGTGGGTATGCTCCTCTACACTTCAGGCTCAGCTAGACCTAGGAGGGATATTCCTAGAGGCATGAAATAGGACACAAACAAACTAACACAGCCATACCTAATACACACTTGACCCCCAAAAGTTGTCACTAGGTCAAGACAAACTGGCTGCACAGTGCTCTATATTAAGCTAATTACTACACTGTGCATTTATACCCAAATATAACTACTTAACATTCCGTAAGATGACTCTACTTAACTTTGCATACACAATATACATAGTGCAGACATACATGTACATGATTCACCAATGATTAAAATAGTTTTGTATCACTTCAGATCAATCCCTGGTTATTGCATTGAATCATGAACAACATGAGAAACCCTAAACTAAACCTACTACAACTAATAGGATGAGGTTTTGGTTAAAATAGTGATTGTTCCATCCCCAGTATGGAATGGTGCCTACTCCATTGGGCAACATAAGTCATAAGAAATAAAGAGGAAGGAAATGGATTGAACTAGTATCAACAGAAAACTAAAATGCATTCAATACATTTCTCAAATTACATTTCATACACTAGGCATACTTATTAATCCTGAGCAAATTACAATGATCCACTCGCAACAAAAGAAATGACCCAACACAAAAATTGTATTGATTTAAATGTTGTCATACATTATCAAATCCCTATTACAACATACCAACAAGTGAGGTACAAGAAAATACATAACTAGGTTCATATATTCCCCTGAATTATCACAATCTACCATGGAGACACACCACTATATGAAGATGTGCATTACAATCCTTTCCTAAGTTGTATCAGATGCATTCATCCATTCATTACCCAGACTGACATGATTTCAAGCCCTAAAATCAACCTGAGGCACTTACAGACTAGACAATTGGTTCAGTGACCAACCCTTTAGAGTGAATTTCAATCCTCCTTTTATAGCCTTCATAACTTAGATCTAAGGATGAAATGGGCAGGAAAACCCCCAACAACCCAACCAATTACAATAAAAAAACATTAATTTCATCTACCAATTTTGTATTAATGGGGATCTTGGAGGTTGTTGGCACATTCCCAAACGGTGGGAGGAGTAAGGAAGGCAAAATAGTCAGGCCCTGACCAATCAGATTTCCTCTAGGAAATCAACCTTTGAAAAGGTGAAGAAGGCAGCCCCAATCTCCAAAGTTTGAAAGGAATAAAGGGAAACCATCGGGCTTTAGAGATTGCACCTTCACCATACATCGTTCATTTTGGAAGAGAAGAAAGGAACCACTCAATCCTGAAACACTTAGAAAATTTGAAGCTTGTTAGACTTCAGTGATTGGCCCTTTTGCATTCCATCTTTGAAAATAAAAGAGGAAGAGAAATCCCCTAATTTCCAACACCCACAACACTTACAAACTCATGTGAAACCTTTCCGGACTTCGATGATCAAGCCTTTTGCCAACAACTTACAAAAAAGGAAGGAAGAAAAGTAACCTCCCACTTGCTGCCGCCCGAAAGAATTAGAAGAATTTGAGCTTTGTCAAAATTCAGTCGTCAGACCCTCACCATTCTACCTTCTTGGAAGAAGACTGAAGACCACCACCCCAACCTCTGATGCTCGAAAGACTTAGGCAATTTTTATGAAATACTAAGGGGGAATTCAAAGCCAATTGGAATGGCATGATTGAGGAGAGAACCCTAAAACTCTGAAGCTCTGAAAAAGGAAAAAACATAAGGAAAAAGCCAAGAATCTCTAGACTTAGCTTTCTTATGGGTTTCTTCCATGCACTTCAAAAGGGAAAACACTTAGAATTTTTTTGGAGGGAACCCAATCAGAATAGTCTTAGATCGGATATAAATGATGGGTTCAACAACAAAGGCACAAAGTATGATCTTAATGGCTTTGGGGAAAAATAATGCAATTTGGGAACTTGGTTTTTTAAGGTGCCAACACTGGCTTTGGTTGGGGACATGTGGTGAACTTGGCATAGCAAGAACCAACTATCTCTGAGAAGACCAAAAAGGTAAAAACAAATAGGGGAAACAATGCAAGACATATTTACAAGGCATACAATCATAAGCATGAGGGCACAAAAGGAAATTTGACTGTAAACAAAATTTGCAATCACTTGCAGGTCAAACCTGCACAAGATGACCAAGGCTACTTGCCTTTGTCAAAGGCAAGATGAATGAAAGAGCTGATCTCCCTCAAACTAAATCTGCACTTTTCACCCAGCTGGAACAACTGAAATCTTTCATCTGCATGCTCCAATATGCAATCACTGTACATGACATGAAGGCAAACTTTACCATTGAAAACATTGCTATAAGGCAGCCATGAATAATAGGTGCTTAGCCTATTCCATACTACATCATGTTTGTTCCCAATAGCAAGGGTTGAAAAGTATAGAACTGGGTCAACACCAAAAGAGACAGATGGAAGGAAGCATCCATCATCAATTGCCACACTGTCATACCTGTTGACCTCAATATGTGAATGTAAACAAAATGAAAATGTCTCCAACTCACAAGGCAAATGAAATTGTGCCTAAATGTACTGTTGATCCACAAAAGAAGACATCTCTTCTTGCAAATCAAAATGGAAAGAATCCATCTTGGGTATACCTTCAAGTTGGGCTGCCATTCGTTGAAACTCAGGCATACACATGCCTTGCTACTCATTCACATCAATGTCCTATACAATGGACTCAACCTCTACTGCAGCACCAACAAATTTAAGAACTGATGAAAATTCCACATCAAAGTGGAAAGACTCATATTCATTTGCATTTCCACCAAGCTCTTGAACACAACTTTCATATGTGGTGCTATAAATTTCAATTTATGAATCATAAGCATGACTCGGGATACAACCCAAACCATCAACATGTTGATATGCCAAGAACACTGAGAGGGGGGGTTGAATCAGTGTTCCAAAAATCTTTTCCTGCACTTTAACTTTCAATCGTTTACCAAAATTAATTAAACAAAAACACAATATGCATATGAACAGCAACCATGAAAACATGATACATGAACACCAAGATTTTTACATGGAAAACCCAAGAAGGGAAAAACCACAAAGAGGATTATCTCTCAAATATATATCGCAATCTTTACAAAAATAATGTTCAAGCTTGGTCACTCCATGGGCCTAGAACATGGTGGCTCATTGCCATGAAGTACAACTAGGTCTAGCAGGCTCACTACCTCAACCCTAAACTTAGAAAGATTACAATAAGGGTTGTTAAACTCTATTGAAGGCTCACTACGAGCTCACTACCTTGATGATGAAAGCTTACTTCCAATCAGATTGCACATGAAAATTGAGTACTGCTTAAGCATCTACCACTATGCCAGGTGCAGTCATTTAATAGCTAAATTTTGAATACCAAGTCTTCATTCTCACTGATATGTGTCACTACTCTCTTATTCATATATTTGCATCACACCCACACATTCTCTACTCTGTTCTGCCTCTACTCTGCTTTGGCTCTTCTCTGCTCTGCCTTTTTGGACCTTTCTTATTATCTTTTCATTTTTTGCTCAAGGACATCTTTTCCATGACTCAACTACAAGTATTTAGACACTTCATCAACCTTGGAATGATCATCAAGGTTGACATTACAATCATCAACCATTGGAACAGTCTCCAAGGTCAGCATTACAAACATTTACAAAATAGGTCCTAACCTATTATAATGTTATGCAAAGGAAATAAAGTAAAGATGTATGTGGATCATGCCACACCTTAGCTAGGACTCAAACACAATCTTCCACACCACAACATGCTTCCACAATCTTCAAGGAATCTCTGCAATAACTAGAATTTACCAAGTCAGCTAAGATTGGTTACACGTTACACTATCTCAATTCCTTAACGTGGACCAATGTCAAGATAGGACCATGATTAGGAGACATCTACAAGCACATTATAATCATCAGGAGCAACTACATGAACCTTAACCACTTAATCCATAGGAATCTTCTCACCAAAACATGAACCACTACATTTGTAGGCACTTATCATCATCCTGACTTCCCTCTAGAACCACAGAGCAAAATACTTTATTGTGGAGGAATATGGAGCCAAACACTTTCTCCCTGTCACTAGAGAATAATCAGAAGGAGCAAGCTTTACTCTGGTGAATGCAACTTTCTCACAACTTCACACCAGAGGCTCAAACTCAAGATTTAGCATCTTTAGACATCCCTTTGAATAACTTCTAATCTACAAACCAAGATCTTCATCTAGTAAGAGATGCAGAGCAGTCTACCAAACTGTTCTTCAGCATACAACTCTTTGTCTATACTACACTTCACTGTAACTCACTTGATTCTTCTGGAGAAGCCAATTTTCTCAATATCCTCAACACACAAGGCTTCTAAACAAGTAATAGAATAGAACACAATTGACACCAATGACAATAAATATATGTTGACATCAATTACAACACCGATTAGGTACATACTTGCAACAATCTCCCCCTTTGTCATTGATGGCAACATATGATGTGAAAAATTGCAACAACCATCAAGATACGATTCTCCCCCTTTCTCTTTACACATTTGCACTCCTTCCCTCTGAGTTTTTCACATGACTTCTCTCCTCCTTTGACATCAATGGAAAAGGGCACATACTTGCACTCTTTTGCTCTGATCCAATCTCTCTTCTAAACTTTCTTCAACTGATTGCTCCCCCTTACTTGATGCTTTCCCTGACTACAACTTTGGTTCTTCATGTGAAGTTCTCTCCTTGGTTTGTCAATTCTCACCTTAGGATCTTGCTACTACTGTACTATTTCCTCTATCAGCAACACTACAATACGTACTTCTCTTTATCAGAAATTCATATTAGCATCATCTACCTGCTTCCCCTGAGAGGTAACTTCATAAACCTCTTGACTTCAACAACCATCTCTGATTACTACCTGCACTGCTACACCTTTTTACTTTTATTTCTCTGACTACTCCCCCTTAGGAGTACACATTAGAATGTATCTAGCTCACATTAGAACCTTCTCAAAGCTTCAAACTAGACTCTATCTGTAAGTTTTCTTCTGTAAGCTTCCCTTAGCATTAGTCCAGTTGAAACAATGTCTTCTTCAACCTGGAATTCAAGCAGGTAGTCTTCACATCTGATTTAAAGTCCTTATGTGCTACAAAGGCTGGAAATGACTTAATAGCCTCCATTTGTGCCACCAAAGCAACATTTTCCACTTGTGAGTACCTTTTACACACAACCTTGCCTTATTTCTCACCACTTCTCTATTCTCACTCAATTTAATCTCTGATCTGTTCATCTGCAATTCCTTTTCTTTGCCAATGTACCTTTTCTCTTTTTACCCAAGAACTAATCTTTAGTGTGGTACTTTTGCACAATCTATAGGGATCTCAGGAATTCTTTCTAGAACTTCTTCTTCAACTTGACTGTCTTCTTGTTCAACAGGTCCATTTGATTCATAGCTACTCAAATATGATATTCTTTCTCTGACTTCATCAACCTTCACATTAGCACTCTCAATGATCTTTCCTAGACTCTTATTGTAGCACTTTTGATTTAAAATCTATTTTGAAATGTAGATAGCAGTATGCATATCTTTTCTCCAGTATACATCCGGTAGGTTAGCTTTCTTCATCATTGATCTAGCAGCCTCTTGGACTACCCTATACTTCCTTTCAACAACTTTATTCTATTGAGGAGTCCTTATAGACAATTTTCTCTTTATCTCTTGTTCTTTATAGAAAATACTAAATTCATTTGATGTGAACTCACCTCCTGTATCAGACCTTAAGCATTAGATCCTCAGTTGTATCTCATTCCCAATCATTGCCTTGAAAGCTCATCTAGTTCATAATCATTCAACTTTGATTTCATCTATAGATTTTCAAACCATTTCCAAAGAAAAACTGCTCTGTATTGAAAACAATCCTGAACTTATGTTACTCATTATTCTCAAACCAAATATCAAGATTAGACAAACTTATGGATGTATATGTAATCACTGATCAATAACCATATGCCAGAATTGTAGAGCATTATCTTTGATGGTAGACCTAAGTGGACCAGAATACTAGAGCCCTGTTGCTTGATTTTATTGGTTAGACACTTAGCCAAAATTCATGAACTTTCAGCTTGTCCCATAAGTACATACTTGACCAATTCATTTGTCACATCATAGCTCCTAATGTGGATCATATGAGACTCTAGAATTCATATCCAACAATCATCATTGACCTCTTAACATATCTTCATAACTGTAAATCAAAATACTCAATAGCAGAAGAATGCGAACAAAAATTAGTGCAGTCACAGTAGGAGGGTTCACAGAATGAATTGTTTGTGTTGGGAATTAAGGTGTCTCAACCTTTGCAAATTCCTAATATTGTATTTATTTATTCCATGTTGAGTTAGCATAGTCAGCACCTTGTGTATATGCAGCAGGGTAAATTTTGATGACTTTGGCAGCCACGGTTTCCTCCTTGAATAATTAACGGGGGTTTGGGGGCAGTGCAGAAAGGCATCTTTGGGCGGTCAAAGGAGGTTATGACATGTAAGAGGAATGTGATATTTTTAGTCAGTGTATGATAGATTCTCTTACAGCTGTAAGGTGAGTAAGACCATCTGTTGTAACCTATCTTGGAACCAGGCGCCCACTTCAGGATGGGATGTTGGACAAGTGTCCTTAGGTGTGGGTTTTGGGACATGAGTCCAAGATGGACGCCCATCTCTAGAAGGTTCCATATTTGCCTTGTAAACTCTATATAAATAGGTGCTTGGATGGGAGATAGATAACTTTGGTACAAGTATTGTTATGCTACCGGAATATCTCCAAATTCGACATTCGAAGACTCCTGAAAGAGCATTGGCTCTGAAACTGTATTGTAATCTATTATTATTTACTGTAATACATTTGAGCTGTGTTTTGGAGTGTGGAGTTTTTCACCTGTAAGGGTTTTCCCCACGTATATCTTGTCTCTCTTCTTCTGTATTCTTTCTGGTTCTTGTGTTTTGCTGCAATATCTCATGTTAGTGGTTTAACATTGCTGTAATAGTTAGAATAAAGTAGAATTTGCATAGCCCTCTCCTCATTAGATTAGTGTAGGAAGTGTTTTTCACACACCTAGCTTCCTTTCAGTTTGGACTGTGCAGCAAGAGTAAACACAATGGAAACAACTCAAAGAAATGAAGCAAATGCATATTCAGTCATTCAGTATATCATAGAATTCAAATACAATTTAGCCGACATCATGCGGGCTTACAATTAGGGCTTAAAGGCCTGATTTCAGAATATTGGAATATGTACAAGATATAGCTTTGAAGCTCCTTCATGTAAAATCCAAACTATCAACTATCACTATGTGAACTACTTTCCTAAGGATCTATTACATCAATTTATATCATCTCTAGAACAATAGATTCCTTTGCGTCAGCCAAGGAAGGTCACAAACTCCAAGGAAGAGTTGTAATGTGAGTACACAGATACGGACCTAAATGCATAGAACACCTCCACAAATGAATGGAATAATGTGTGGATCTTCAAGGAAGGTCGGCCATGAACCAAAGATCATTGAATGATGTTTCATTAAGCTCTACAAGTCAAGGAATGCTTCGCAAGTCTTCTCCTTTAGCTGATTATCAGAGACTGTCAGGATGCTATGTTCTAAGAAAACAGTCAATCTTCTGATAGCGATATCTTTTTGGTAATGATGTACGAATCTCTAAATTCTAGATATGATGTAGATGAATGAATCTAGATGCTAAGTCCAGCTCTGTAAGGACTAAAATGCAACTATGGAAAAATGCGGACCAAAATGCAGAAACTACTTCTGACTGAACTACCTAAACTGAACTGGAAAAATGAAAGAAATAAACTGGATTGCAAACAAACTAAAATGCAAATGTTTTTGGTTGATGCAAGATTGCTCTTGAACCAGGGATGCTCCTACATCAGACATCCGGGGTTATTGAAAAAGTGAGTCCCTCACTTTGTTGGGGCTAGGGGAGAACCACGACAGTCCACCTCAGCCTGAGAAATCCATGTGAATCTTCTTTTGGTTTTCCTTTCCACTTCACAAGATATTCTTTGTATTTTCTTCCTCTAGTGTTGTATCCAACTCTACTGTCCAAAATGTCTTCAATCTGCTCTGGTACTTGTTGTGGTAATTGCTTCTTCAAGTCTTCTTCCATGCTGTCACTGAACTCTGCTTCATGATACTGATAAAGGTCTGCAATGTTGAAAATAGGTGATATGCCCAAGGTCTCCGGTAATTCTACTTCATATGCATTTCCTGAATCAAATTTCCTAAGTATCTTACAAGGTCCAAACTGGAAATCTTTATTTTCTCAAGTACACCATCACTTCATCTCCAACTTCAAATTCCTTATGTCTTCTCTTCTCATCTTCCTTTTCCTTATACTTACTGTTCATGTCCTCCAAATTCTTCTTTACCTGATTATGTACTGTCTTCATGTGATTTGCAAATTCTTCTACTTCTGCACTTTTCTTCTCTTCCATACCAATGTCCCTCAATTCGGTAACTCCTCTAGGATTCACTCCAGTCACAATCTCAAAAGGTGTTCTTCTGGTACTCCTATTTATTGAATTATTGTATGCAAACTCTACTTGTGAAAGAATCAAACCCTAACTTCCTATCTTCTCTCCAACCAAACATCTCAACAAGTTTCCCAAACTCCTATTCACTACCTTTGTCTATCCATTAGTCTGTGGATGAAAAGTTGAACTAAACATCAAATTTGTCTTCATCTTCTTCCAAAGTGTCTTCCAAAAGTATCTAACAAACTTTGTATCTTTGTCTAAAACTATACTCTTAGGTAATCCATGCAATCTCACAATCTCCTTGAAAAATAGGTCAGCTACATGCACTACATCAGTTGTCTTCTTACAAGGTATGAAATGAGCCATCTTTGAAAATCTGTCAACCACTACAAATTTTGAATCATGTCATTGTTGTGTCTTTGGCAATCCCATTACAAAATCCATGCTTATGTCTTCCCAAGGTCTCTCCGGTACTGTCAAAGGTTTATACAATCTAGTATTCTAACTACTCCCTTTTGCAACTTGACAAACTCTACAATTTTGCACAAATTTTTAAACATCCTTATGTATCTAAGGCCAAAAGTAGTTTTCACTCACTAAAGCCACTATCTTATCAATGCCAAAATGTCCTTCTAATCCATCACTATGCCTCTCCTTGATCAAATTATCTCTCATTGAACTTCTAGGTATGCACAACTAATTTCCTCTGAACAACATATCTTCTTGAATGAAAGAGTCCAACCACTTACTCCTATCTGTCACAATAGGTTCCTTACATGCTTTCCAAGGTTATGCAAAATTAGTGTCTCCCTCATACATGTTATTCAATTCATCAAAATCCAACACTTCAACTCTCATCTCTCTCAACAAGTTTCTTCTCCTACTTAATGCATCAACAACTTTGTTTGATTTTCCACTCCTATGCACTGATATAACTCTGCATGAACTCTACCCATCTCATATTTCTCTGATTCAACTTACCTTGACTGTTCAAATACTGCAATCTTGATGATCTGTATACAACACAAACTCCTTAGGCAACAAATAATGTCTCCACTTCTTCAAGGCTTGAATTATGGCATAGAACTCTTGATCATAAACTATATATCTCCTCCTTGCATCCTTCAACTTCTCACTGAAATATGCTACAAGTCTTCCTTCTTGACTTAACACTACTCCAATCGCATTTCCACTTGCATCACAATCAACTTGAAATACCTTATTGAAATCCAGTAATGCCAAAACATGTTGATTTGTCACTTTCTGCTTCAACAACTCAACTTTTATCTGCTCTTGATGTCCACTTGAAATCTTTTCTGTCACCTCTCATTATCTCTGTCATAGGGTTACAAACTAAACTAAAATTTTTGATGAACTTCCGGTAGAAACTAGCCAATCCATGAAATGATGTAACTTCTCCAATACTCTCTGGTGTAGGCCATTCAACAATTGCTTTCATTTTCTCAGGGTCCATCTTCAATCCTTCCATAGAAATCACAAATCCCAAATATACCAACTCTTCTTTCATGAAACTATACTTCTTGAGGTTTATCAGCAATTTCTCTTCTCCCAGTCTTTGCAAAACTTGTCTAATATGCCACAAATTTTCCTCTTTTGTTTTACTAAAAATCAAAATATCATCCAAGTACACAATAACAAACTTACCCAAGAATTTCTGCAGAACTTCATTCATCAATCTCATGAAAGTACTTGGTGCATTTGTCAATCCAAAGGGCATCACTAACCAATCATACAATCCTTCATTTGTCTTAAAAGCAGTCTTCCATTCATCACCTTCTCTAATTCTGATTTGATGGTATCCACTCTTCAAATCTATCTTCGTGAAATATCTTTCTCCACTCAAACAATCCATGATATCATCCATCCTAGGTAAAGGAAATCTATACTTAACTATGATCTTGCTTATTGCTCTAGAGTCAGTACACATCCTCCATTCTCCATCCTTCTTCAGTACCAAAACTGTAGGTGCTACACAAGGACTCAATCTTTCTCTGATCAAACCTTTCCTCAACAACTCATGTATCTATCTATTCAATTCTTGATTCTATGATGGTGTCATTCTATGTGCCGCTTTGTTAGGCAAACTTGCTCCTAGTATAAGATCCATGTGATGACTAATACTCCTTATGGGTGGCAATCCTTCAGGTACATTATCTAATATGATGTCTTTTTACTCTGTCAGCAACTCTCTTATCTCATCCGGTTGTGATTCTTTAGTCTCCTTCTTCAATGCTTTAGGCTTCTTAGGAATTAAGGCATAACACATACTCTCATGTCTCAAACCATCTAGAATTTTTCTTCCATCTACCAGACAGATTCTAGCATTCCCACATACTTCACTCTTAGTATCATCCTCCAAAGGAATCAAAGTAATTCTCTTTCCATTTGTTGTTATAGTATATGTATTATTTCTCCCATCATGTATAGATTTTCTATCATACTGCCAAGGTCTACCCAACAAGATATGACAAACATCCATAGGCATAATATCACACAAGACTTCATCATGATAAGATCCAATATGAAATTTTACCAAACATTGTTCACTCACCAGTACCTTATGATCATCCTGAATCCATGCTATCTGATAGGGCTTAGGGTGTTTCAATCTTTCCAACTTTAGCTTAGTCACCATCTCTTCTGAAACTAGGTTATTTGAACTACCACTATCAATTACAACTTTACAACACTTACCTCCTAATTTGCATCTAGTTCTGAATAGACTCTTCCTCTGTGGTGGTTCTTCATTTGTCTCTACTTGGAATAGTGCTCTCCTCATCACAAGTGATTCTCCTTTCTCAAGTTTGCCAACTGAATTGGGTGATTCAATAGGTTCTTCTTACACAGAGGCTGCTCTTCCACTATTTTTTGTCCTCTTACTTGTACTACCTTGATTACAATCAAATGCTTTATGTCCTTCACCTCCACACTTGAAACAAGTACCTCTGAATGTTCTCTTATCAAATCCTCTTCCTTCTCTCATGTATCCTTCATTCTAGTATGCACTAGGGTTTCCTCTCTGGTAAAAATTTATGTCATCTCTCTGATACGCATTGTTATCTCTGTCATCCTTCTTAAATGGGTTGTCAAACTTGTTTTTCTCCGGATATGATCTATCTCCTCCAAAAAATGTTCTACCTCTCTGAAATTTACCTCCTCTACCTCTTTGTCTCTAATCATGCCTTTTATTCATCTTCTCTTCAACTTTCAGGGCAAACTGATATGATTCTTCCAAAGATGTCATCCTTACCAAGCTTAGTTCCTCTTGAATGTTCACTTTTAGTCCATTGATATATCTAGCCACTTTCTCCTTGTTTGCTTCATTATGTCCTATCCTTATGATCATTTTATGGAATTATTCAGTGTACTCCTTCACAGATTTCTCCTTTTGTCTTAGGTTTTGCAATCTTTTCAACAGTTCCAACTCATAGTCAGCAAGTATGAATTGGTTCTTCAACTTTGTCACCATCCTATCCCATTTTGTAATCTTTTCTTTTCCTCTTCTATTTATTTCCAACTAAACTTCTTTCCACCATATAGCCACATGTCCTTGCAACTTTGTCTTTGCAAATTTTACCTTCTCCAGATCTTCCATCTCTTCATAATCAAAGTATTCTTCCATGTCATTTATCCAGTCAATCAATTCTTCAGGGTTCAAATTACCAGTATAGTTTGGCACATCAACTCTAGGTCTCTTTCCAATCTTTAAAATAGCTCACAACATCTTTACTTGATCTGATTCTTCTTCTTCATCACCTCCTAGGGTTTCACCAGTTTGTTCCACAGATTGAAATTCTTCTTCATCATCGCTTTTAACATTAGGTCTCGATGTCAATCCTCTTCGCCTATCTTCTTCAATAACGTCCAAATGAATTCACATTGTTTTCATCATCTCCATCATCTCATCCATTCTACCAACCATTGTTCCAACAACAACAACTCTCCTCAGCGGCATTCTTACTAGGATCAAGTGTAAACTGCCTCAAGTTCAAGGATCGAGCTGCAAGGTGACAACTGCCTCTCAATCGGTGATCAGTTGTGACACAAGTAACCTACCTCAATTCAGTGATCTGTCGACAACAAGATCTTACAGAATTCCCTTACCAACTTCTCTTAATTCACTCCCAAAGATTTGAACTTTCACTCTAATACCACTTGGTGCAGTTATGGTAGGAGGGTTCATAGAATGAACTATTCAGACCGTGCAGCAAGAGTAAACACAATAGAAACAACTCTGAGAAATGAAGCAAATGTAGATTCAGTCATTTAGTTACCATAGAATTCAAATACAATCTGGTCGGCATCATGCAGGATTACAATTAGGGCTCAAAGGCCTAATTTCATAATATCAGAATATGCACAAGATATAGCTTTAAAGCTCCTTTGCGCAAAATCCAAACCATCAACTATCACTATGTGAACTACTTTCCTAAGGATCTATTACATCAATATATATCATCTCTTAAATAATAGATTCCTCTGCGTTGGCCAAGGAAGGTCACAAACTCCAAGGAAGAGCTGTAACATGAGTACACAGATAGGTCAGACCTAAATGCATAGAACACCTCCGCAAATGAATGGAATAACATGCATATCTTCAGGGAAGGTTGGCCATGAACTAAAGATCATTGAATGATGTTTCATTAAGCTCCACAAGTCAAGGAATTCTCTGCAAGTCTTCTCCTTTAGCCGATTATTAGAGACTGTCAGGATGCTCTGTTCTGAGAAAATAATTGATCTTCTGATAGCAATATCTTTCTGATAATGATGTGCGGATCTCTGAATTCTAGATATTATGTAGATGAATGAATCTAGATGCTAAGTCCAGCTCCGCAAGGACTGAAATGCAACTATGGCAAAATACAAACCAAAATGTAGAAACTACTTCTGCCTTAACTGAACTAGAGTAATGAAAGAAATAAACTGAACTACAAACAAACTAAAATGCAAATATTTTTGGTTGATGCAACATTGCTCTTGAACCAGGGATACTCCTGCATCAAAAATACTTAGATGCTTTACACTATTTTAGGCTTAACTCTATTCATCTGGACTTAGACAATTTAGCATGTGACTTTCAGAGGAAGTTAGAACTTGAACACTGGAAAATATGTTCACCAGATATTTATGAATAATATACCTGAACCACATATAATAATCTTCAATTGCGGAGGCATACTGATCCAATATCTGTTACTTACTTTATATACTACTCATACTTTAGTAATTTTGGGCTTCCAGACTAGAATCCTTTCATGCCTTGATCTACAGAGTTCCTTTCAAGCAATCTGCCATATAAATCTTCACATCATATCTTTGTGCTGAATCTCAACACTGACTATCTGGCTAGGGGATTTAGAAATTTCAATACAGCTCCCCCTGAGCCAAAGTTCCCAGTTTACTTCCCAGAGGAAGTATCTGCTCATAATCTGGTGCAGACTCATCTCTGACTTCATTTACTTCTTTCTTGACCCAAACCTTGTTCATCTCCTTCTTGACTTCTGCTAGATCAACCTTTTCCACTGATTTCTTCAATTCTTCTTAATTATCCGTCTTCATGTTCTTACTTCTACAAAATCTTGCAATATGTCCAGGCTTGTTGCAATTAAAGCACATAGTATTTTTCTGACCATTGTTCCTTTCATTTGTCCTTGACCTGCATAGGTTAGCTTTATGTCCAAATTTATTGCATATATAATAGTAGCCACTGAAGGATTCAATTGTCCTATTCTTGCCATAGTCATTTCTCACTTGACTTTTATACTCATTTTCCCTGTGTCCCATTTTATAGCATGCATTGCACTTAATAGGATTTTGACTCACTTTACTTCTACATACAGTAGCTTTATGACCAATTTTATTGCAAGTAAAACATCTTCCTTTGAAGGATTGTTCATTTCTCACATTGTTGAAACTTTTCTTGATTTGATTTCTACATTCACTTGCTCTATGACAATTGAAACAATGACTAGAGAATGAAGGAACCTTTTGATTTATTCTACTCCTACATTTAGTAGCCTTATTACCAAACTTATTACATGAATTACAACAACCATGAAAAGATGGGTACCTTTAAGCATTTGGTTGTCTGACTGGAGGTCATCTAGGTCTTCTTCTTTGATTTCTGAACTGGTATCCTTTGTTTTGCCTTAACTCAGTACTTACTTGACTAGAGTTTAAACTTTCTCCTTTCTCAAATGCCAAACCTTGCTTTTCATCAGCTCTCTTCTAGCTAGTAATCATTTCATCAAGCTTTGCAGTGCTTATCTTGAATCTTTCTTCAAACCTTTTAGCCTTTTCCAAGTCTGTTTTTAGATTTGCAATTTCTTCTTCAAGTTTTGCACAATCTTCTGACCTGTTCTTCACAATCAAATTCAAATCATCTTTTGCTCTTGTTCTTTCTATAAATTCTACTTCCAAATCATTCAGGGCTTCACTTGTTGATAACAATTGATCACTGACTTCTTTGTATTTGTCTTTGAATTTCTTGACTTGCTCTTTTAGTTTCAAGATGCATTCATCAGCTTGTTGCAAGTTTTCTGTCAAATTCCTGACTTCTGCTTCAGAATTTTCAAGATCCATAAGAGCTGCTTCTAGTTGGTTGTAGCTTCCATAATTTTCATATCTTCTTCTTTCCATGATCATACTATCCCAGATCTTCCTTAAGCTGTTAAACTTTTTTCCAAGGAACTTGGCTCTGATACCAATTGTTGATATGCCAAGAACACAGAGAGGGGGGGTGAATCAGTGTTCCAAAAATCTTTTCCTACACTTTAACTTTTAGCTGTTTACCAAAATTAATTAAACAAAAACACAATATGCATATGAACAACCATGAAAACATGACACATGAACACC
Source organism: Cunninghamia lanceolata (assembly GCA_027924645.1). Classification (NCBI taxonomy): domain Eukaryota; kingdom Viridiplantae; phylum Streptophyta; class Pinopsida; order Cupressales; family Cupressaceae; genus Cunninghamia; species Cunninghamia lanceolata. The sequence continues at coordinate 7,480,881 of BSBN01000828.1, forward strand.
GAGATTTTTATGTGGAAAACCCAAGAAGGGAAAACCATGGAGAGGATTAGTTCTCAAATATATATTGTAGTCTTTACAAAATAATGTTCAGGTTTGGTCACTCCATGGGCCTAGAATATGCTAGATCACTGCCATGAAGTACCACTAGGTCTAGCAGGCTCACTACCTCAACCCTAAACCTAGTAAGATTACAATAAGGGTTGTTAAACCCTGTTGAAGGCTCACTGCTTTGATGATGAAAGCTTGCTTCCAATCAGATTGCACATGAAAACTGACTACTTCTTAAGCATCTACCACTATGCCAGGTGTAGTCATTTAATAGCTAAATTTTGAATCCCAAGTCTTCATTCTCACTGTTCTGTGTCACTGCTTTGTTATTTGCATATTCGCATCACACCCACGCATTCTCTACTCTGCTCTACCTCTACTTTGCTTTGCCTCTTCTCTGCTCTGCCTTTTTGGACCTTTCTTATTATCTTTTCATTTTTCACTCAAGGACATCTTTTCCATGACTCAACTAAAAGTATTTATACACTTCATCAACCTTGGAATATCATCAAGGTCGGCATTACAATCATCAACCATTGAATAGTCTCCAAGGTTGGCATTACAAACATTTACAAAATAGGTCTTGACCTATTACAATATTATGCAAAGAAAATGAAGTAAAGATGTATGTGGATCCTGCCATGCCTTAGCTAGGACTCAAACATGATCTTTCATGCCACAACACACTTCCACAATCTTCAAGGAATCTCTGCAATAACTAGAATTTACCAAGTCGGCTAAGATTGGTTACACGTTACACTATCTGGGAACAATCTTCAAACACTATCTCAATTCCTTAACACAGACCAATGTCAAGATAGGAACATGATTAGGAAACATCCACAAGCACGTTATAATCATCAGGAGCAACCACACAAACCTTGACCACTTAATCCATGGGAATCTTCTCACTGAAACACATGAACTTCACTATCTTCAACTAACATGAAAGAAAGATAGCTTATGAACCACCAAAACATGAACCACTGCATTTGTGGGCACTTATCATCATCCTAGACTTCCCTCTAGAACCGCAGAGTAAAATACTTTATTGCAAAGGAATGCGGAGCCAAACACTTTCTCCTTGTCATGATAGAATAATCAGAAGGAGCAGGCTTTACTCTGGTGAATACAACTTTCTCACAACTTCACACTAGAGAATCAAACTTAGGATTTAGCATCTTTAGACATCCCTTTGAATAAATTCCAATCTGCAAACCAAGATCTTCATCTAGCAAGAGATGCGGAGCAGTCTACCGGACTGTTCTTTAGCATACAACTCTTTGTCTATACTGCACTCTTAGTATCATCCAGACAGTATCTACCAGACAGATTCTAGCATTCCCACATACTTCACTCTTAGTATCATCCTCCAAAGGAATCAAAGTAATTTTCTTTCCATTTGTTGTTATAGTATATGTATTATTTCTCCCATCATGTATAGATTTTCTATCATACTGCCAAGGTCTACCCAACAAGATATGACAAACATCCATAGGCATAATATCACACAAGACTTCATCATGATAAGATCCAATATGAAATTTTACCAAACATTGTTCACTCACCAGTACCTTATGATCATCCTGAATCCATGCTATCTGATAGGGCTTAGGGTGTTTCAATCTTTCCAACTTTAGCTTAGTCACCATCTCTTCTGAAACTAGGTTATTTGAACTACCACTATCAATTACAACTTTACAACACTTACCTCCTAATTTGCATCTAGTTCTGAATAGACTCTTCCTCTGTGGTGGTTCTTCATTTGTCTCTACTTGGAATAGTGCTCTCCTCATCACAAGTGATTCTCCTTTCTCAAGTTTGCCAACTGAATTGGGTGATTCAATAGGTTCTTCTTACACAGAGGCTGCTCTTCCACTATTTTTTGTCCTCTTACTTGTACTACCTTGATTACAATCAAATGCTTTATGTCCTTCACCTCCACACTTGAAACAAGTACCTCTGAATGTTCTCTTATCAAATCCTCTTCCTTCTCTCATGTATCCTTCATTCTAGTATGCACTAGGGTTTCCTCTCTGGTAAAAATTTATGTCATCTCTCTGATACGCATTGTTATCTCTGTCATCCTTCTTAAATGGGTTGTCAAACTTGTTTTTCTCCGGATATGATCTATCTCCTCCAAAAAATGTTCTACCTCTCTGAAATTTACCTCCTCTACCTCTTTGTCTCTAATCATGCCTTTTATTCATCTTCTCTTCAACTTTCAGGGCAAACTGATATGATTCTTCCAAAGATGTCATCCTTACCAAGCTTAGTTCCTCTTGAATGTTCACTTTTAGTCCATTGATATATCTAGCCACTTTCTCCTTGTTTGCTTCATTATGTCCTATCCTTATGATCATTTTATGGAATTATTCAGTGTACTCCTTCACAGATTTCTCCTTTTGTCTTAGGTTTTGCAATCTTTTCAACAGTTCCAACTCATAGTCAGCAAGTATGAATTGGTTCTTCAACTTTGTCACCATCCTATCCCATTTTGTAATCTTTTCTTTTCCTCTTCTATTTATTTCCAACTAAACTTCTTTCCACCATATAGCCACATGTCCTTGCAACTTTGTCTTTGCAAATTTTACCTTCTCCAGATCTTCCATCTCTTCATAATCAAAGTATTCTTCCATGTCATTTATCCAGTCAATCAATTCTTCAGGGTTCAAATTACCAGTATAGTTTGGCACATCAACTCTAGGTCTCTTTCCAATCTTTAAAATAGCTCACAACATCTTTACTTGATCTGATTCTTCTTCTTCATCACCTCCTAGGGTTTCACCAGTTTGTTCCACAGATTGAAATTCCTCTTCATCATCGCTTTTAACATTAGGTCTCGATGTCAATCCTCTTCGCCTATCTTCTTCAATAACGTCCAAATGAATTCACATTGTTTTCATCATCTCCATCATCTCATCCATTCTACCAACCATTGTTCCAACAACAACAACTCTCCTCAGCGGCATTCTTCCTAGGATCAAGTGTAAACTGCCTCAAGTTCAAGGATCGAGCTGCAAGGTGACAACTGCCTCTCAATCGGTGATCAGTTGTGACACAAGTAACCTACCTCAATTCAGTGATCTGTCGACAACAAGATCTTACATAATTCCCTTACCAACTTCTCTTAATTCACTCCCAAAGATTTGAACTTTCACTCTAATACCACTTGGTGCAGTTATGGTAGGAGGGTTCATAGAATGAACTATTCAGACCGTGCAGCAAGAGTAAACACAATAGAAACAACTCTGAGAAATGAAGCAAATGTAGATTCAGTCATTTAGTTACCATAGAATTCAAATACAATCTGGTCGGCATCATGCAGGATTACAATTAGGGCTCAAAGGCCTAATTTCATAATATCAGAATATGCACAAGATATAGCTTTAAAGCTCCTTTGCGCAAAATCCAAACCATCAACTATCACTATGTGAACTACTTTCCTAAGGATCTATTACATCAATATATATCATCTCTTAAATAATAGATTCCTCTGCGTTGGCCAAGGAAGGTCACAAACTCCAAGGAAGAGCTGTAACATGAGTACACAGATAGGTCAGACCTAAATGCATAGAACACCTCCGCAAATGAATGGAATAACATGCATATCTTCAGGGAAGGTTGGCCATGAACTAAAGATCATTGAATGATGTTTCATTAAGCTCCACAAGTCAAGGAATTCTCTGCAAGTCTTCTCCTTTAGCCGATTATTAGAGACTGTCAGGATGCTCTGTTCTGAGAAAATAATTGATCTTCTGATAGCAATATCTTTCTGATAATGATGTGCGGATCTCTGAATTCTAGATATTATGTAGATGAATGAATCTAGATGCTAAGTCCAGCTCCGCAAGGACTGAAATGCAACTATGGCAAAATACAAACCAAAATGTAGAAACTACTTCTGCCTTAACTGAACTAGAGTAATGAAAGAAATAAACTGAACTACAAACAAACTAAAATGCAAATATTTTTGGTTGATGCAACATTGCTCTTGAACCAGGGATACTCCTGCATCAAAAATACTTAGATGCTTTACACTATTTTAGGCTTAACTCTATTCATCTGGACTTAGACAATTTAGCATGTGACTTTCAGAGGAAGTTAGAACTTGAACACTGGAAAATATGTTCACCAGATATTTATGAATAATATACCTGAACCACATATAATAATCTTCAATTGCGGAGGCATACTGATCCAATATCTGTTACTTACTTTATATACTACTCATACTTTAGTAATTTTGGGCTTCCAGACTAGAATCCTTTCATGCCTTGATCTACAGAGTTCCTTTCAAGCAATCTGCCATATAAATCTTCACATCATATCTTTGTGCTGAATCTCAACACTGACTATCTGGCTAGGGGATTTAGAAATTTCAATACAGCTCCCCCTGAGCCAAAGTTCCCAGTTTACTTCCCAGAGGAAGTATCTGCTCATAATCTGGTGCAGACTCATCTCTGACTTCATTTACTTCTTTCTTGACCCAAACCTTGTTCATCTCCTTCTTGACTTCTGCTAGATCAACCTTTTCCACTGATTTCTTCAATTCTTCTTAATTATCCGTCTTCATGTTCTTACTTCTACAAAATCTTGCAATATGTCCAGGCTTGTTGCAATTAAAGCACATAGTATTTTTCTGACCATTGTTCCTTTCATTTGTCCTTGACCTGCATAGGTTAGCTTTATGTCCAAATTTATTGCATATATAATAGTAGCCACTGAAGGATTCAATTGTCCTATTCTTGCCATAGTCATTTCTCACTTGACTTTTATACTCATTTTCCCTGTGTCCCATTTTATAGCATGCATTGCACTTAATAGGATTTTGACTCACTTTACTTCTACATACAGTAGCTTTATGACCAATTTTATTGCAAGTAAAACATCTTCCTTTGAAGGATTGTTCATTTCTCACATTGTTGAAACTTTTCTTGATTTGATTTCTACATTCACTTGCTCTATGACAATTGAAACAATGACTAGAGAATGAAGGAACCTTTTGATTTATTCTACTCCTACATTTAGTAGCCTTATTACCAAACTTATTACATGAATTACAACAACCATGAAAAGATGGGTACCTTTAAGCATTTGGTTGTCTGACTGGAGGTCATCTAGGTCTTCTTCTTTGATTTCTGAACTGGTATCCTTTGTTTTGCCTTAACTCAGTACTTACTTGACTAGAGTTTAAACTTTCTCCTTTCTCAAATGCCAAACCTTGCTTTTCATCAGCTCTCTTCTAGCTAGTAATCATTTCATCAAGCTTTGCAGTGCTTATCTTGAATCTTTCTTCAAACCTTTTAGCCTTTTCCAAGTCTGTTTTTAGATTTGCAATTTCTTCTTCAAGTTTTGCACAATCTTCTGACCTGTTCTTCACAATCAAATTCAAATCATCTTTTGCTCTTGTTCTTTCTATAAATTCTACTTCCAAATCATTCAGGGCTTCACTTGTTGATAACAATTGATCACTGACTTCTTTGTATTTGTCTTTGAATTTCTTGACTTGCTCTTTTAGTTTCAAGATGCATTCATCAGCTTGTTGCAAGTTTTCTGTCAAATTCCTGACTTCTGCTTCAGAATTTTCAAGATCCATAAGAGCTGCTTCTAGTTGGTTGTAGCTTCCATAATTTTCATATCTTCTTCTTTCCATGATCATACTATCCCAGATCTTCCTTAAGCTGTTAAACTTTTTTCCAAGGAACTTGGCTCTGATACCAATTGTTGATATGCCAAGAACACAGAGAGGGGGGGTGAATCAGTGTTCCAAAAATCTTTTCCTACACTTTAACTTTTAGCTGTTTACCAAAATTAATTAAACAAAAACACAATATGCATATGAACAACCATGAAAACATGACACATGAACACCGAGATTTTTATGTGGAAAACCCAAGAAGGGAAAACCATGGAGAGGATTAGTTCTCAAATATATATTGTAGTCTTTACAAAATAATGTTCAGGTTTGGTCACTCCATGGGCCTAGAATATGCTAGATCACTGCCATGAAGTACCACTAGGTCTAGCAGGCTCACTACCTCAACCCTAAACCTAGTAAGATTACAATAAGGGTTGTTAAACCCTGTTGAAGGCTCACTGCTTTGATGATGAAAGCTTGCTTCCAATCAGATTGCACATGAAAACTGACTACTTCTTAAGCATCTACCACTATGCCAGGTGTAGTCATTTAATAGCTAAATTTTGAATCCCAAGTCTTCATTCTCACTGTTCTGTGTCACTGCTTTGTTATTTGCATATTCGCATCACACCCACGCATTCTCTACTCTGCTCTACCTCTACTTTGCTTTGCCTCTTCTCTGCTCTGCCTTTTTGGACCTTTCTTATTATCTTTTCATTTTTCACTCAAGGACATCTTTTCCATGACTCAACTAAAAGTATTTATACACTTCATCAACCTTGGAATATCATCAAGGTCGGCATTACAATCATCAACCATTGAATAGTCTCCAAGGTTGGCATTACAAACATTTACAAAATAGGTCTTGACCTATTACAATATTATGCAAAGAAAATGAAGTAAAGATGTATGTGGATCCTGCCATGCCTTAGCTAGGACTCAAACATGATCTTTCATGCCACAACACACTTCCACAATCTTCAAGGAATCTCTGCAATAACTAGAATTTACCAAGTCGGCTAAGATTGGTTACACGTTACACTATCTGGGAACAATCTTCAAACACTATCTCAATTCCTTAACACAGACCAATGTCAAGATAGGAACATGATTAGGAAACATCCACAAGCACGTTATAATCATCAGGAGCAACCACACAAACCTTGACCACTTAATCCATGGGAATCTTCTCATTGAAACACATGAACTTCACTATCTTCAACTAACATGAAAGAAAGATAGCTTATGAACCACCAAAACATGAACCACTGCATTTGTGGGCACTTATCATCATCCTAGACTTCCCTCTAGAACCGCAGAGTAAAATACTTTATTGCAAAGGAATGCGGAGCCAAACACTTTCTCCTTGTCATGATAGAATAATCAGAAGGAGCAGGCTTTACTCTGGTGAATACAACTTTCTCACAACTTCACACTAGAGAATCAAACTTAGGATTTAGCATCTTTAGACATCCCTTTGAATAAATTCCAATCTGCAAACCAAGATCTTCATCTAGCAAGAGATGCGGAGCAGTCTACCGGACTGTTCTTTAGCATACAACTCTCTGTCTATACTGCACTTCACTGTAAGTCACTTGATTCTTCCAGAGAGGCCAAATTTCTCAATATCCTCAACACACAAGGCTTCTAAACAAGTAATAGAATAGAACACAGTTGACACCAATGACAATCAAGATATGTTGACATCAATGACAACACCGATTAGGCACATACTTGCAACACAACACACAAATCAATACCATGAGACACCTCAAATGAAGAACCATGTTCTTCAAATTCTCTCTTTCGAGTTCACCTTGGCAATTGTTTATGTCATACCCACTGCTACAAATAGACTGCTAACACAAATCTTCCGTCATTTATATTTCATCTCCTTGTGGCTTAAATGAAGCACACTTCACATGAGAAAGATAATGTACCTTGCACCAAATAAACAAGTTCTCCTGTGCATCCACATGATCACCATCTTCACAATCTAGGGTAATCTCTTCACACTAAAACTCCATGGTTGCACCAACATCTATCTCTAATCAGTTATCATCATGTGCATCCACCTCTACATCTATCTCATGCAAGAAAATACTAATTTATTCATCATCACAAACATGAACAAAAGAGGGCAGCATATCAAACAAGAAACAAGTTTCTTGTTCATCCCCTATTTCACATACCTATGTACACTCAACATGATCAACCTTACAAGTTGATCCCATTGACTAGTCATCCCTATACACAACATCCTCATTGTTCATTGTGCCACATACCTCAACATTAGATTGGAATTCATCATTAGATCTATCATTATCATTTTCAATTGATGAGCTATCCAACTAAAGGTAGGTGCATATACTATCCTCATCATATGTATCATTGTTATATAATGCACCACCTTCACTTTCTACCCTCCTGACTACACAATCATCATCATCTGATGTTGCATTCACCTAATTTCTTGTATCCACACTATTGTTGTTCAGGTTAGCATGTTAATTACCAACAACACATGCACTTATGGACAACAAACCTTTTATGTAGTCATCTCTTATCTTCTCTATGGATTCTAGGGACAAATATGCTTGCTACATACTTGTTATTTTGAAATCTTCCTACACATAACTTACTCTAGTTTCATATGCTTCGAAAAACATACCAATGCAAGTGAGAGTGCTAGGTCTAAAATCTTTAGGGATATGGGAAAGAGAAACAACAAATCTGTGACCAAACTCCTTGCTTGACTCTCCCTCTTGTATTTTAATTTTTTCCATCTCTATGACAAGATCAACAGGGTCAAGACCTTTAGAAAATTCATAGTTTGTTAGGATGGTCAAAATCCAGATAATTTCTAGGGTCTACAACATAAGAAGATGCATAGGAAGGAGCACCCCTAGGGTATCCATGTTCATACCAAGTGGTCATGACTAAAGAATTCTACAATGCATGGCAAAGAACAAGAGGCATGTACAAATTTGTTCCTTCAACATGACAAGAAACAAACTTCAAAGGTTAGGAAGAAAACCACGTAGCTTTATTTCACCAACTACTGCACCTTGAAATGGGGTCTGTGATTCACCAATAGTAACCAAGTCCAACTACAGTAACAAACTTATGTTCTTTGACAGCAGAGTCACCACCTATTCCAAAGAGGAATTTCTTGAAGTATGACTCAGTTCCAAGGCATAAACTAATTTTGGGTTCAGCTCACTAGCAGAGTCATCAATTTCTTTGAACCCTTAAATTCTCCCCAGCAACGATGCCAAAATGTTGGTGTAAGTTGACAGGAGGCCAAACTTACCCAAACACACAAAAATGCAAACTGTAGACTTACTATTACCAAGGCCTTAAAATTTCTTGACCTTTCATTTCATTCCCTAGCAATGGTGCCAAAATATTCATTCCCAAAATAGCTACAACCCGAAACCCTAAAAAATTTTACAATCACCTAGGCCAGGGGTGTCATCAAGGTGATTGAAAGAGGTTTATCAATAGGTCAAGGGCAATTTTGGCCAACTGATAGGAGTGGCTATGCTCCTCCATACTTCAGGCTCAACTAGACGTAGGAGGGATATTCCTAGAGGCATGAAATAGAACACAAATAAACTAACACATCCATACCTAATGTACACTTGACCCCCAAAGATGTCACTAGGTCAAGACAAATTGGTTGCACAAGCCTCTATATTAAGTTGATTACTGCACTATGCATTTGCACCCAAATATAACTACTTCACATTCCTTAAGATGACTCCACTTAACTTAACATACACAAGATACATAGTGCAGGCATACATGTACATGATTCACCAATGGTTAAAATAGTTTTGCATCACTTCAGATTGATCCCTGGTTATTACACTGAGTCATGAATAGCATGAGAAAGCCTGAACTAAACCTACTCCTACTCCTATAGCTAACAGGACAAGGGTTTGGTTAAAATAGTGATTGTTCCATCCCCAATATGGACCAGCACCTACTCCATTGGGCAACTGAGTCATAAGCAATAAAGAGGAAGTAAATGGATCGAACCAACATCAATAGAAAACTAAAATGCATTCACATACATTTCTCATATTACATTTCATACACTAGACATACTTATTAACCTTGAGCAAATTACAATGATCCATTTGCAATAAAAGAAATGACCCAACACAAAGCTTGTATTGATTTAAATGTTGTCATACATTATCAAGTCCATGTTACAACATACTAGCAAGTGTGATATGAGAAAATACATAACTGGGTTCATATATTCCCCTCAATCATCACAATCTACCATGGAGACACACCACTGCATGAAGATGTGCATTACAATCCTTTCCTAAGTTGTATCAAATGCATTTCTCCATTAACTGACCAGACTAGTGTGATTTGAAGCCCTAAAATCAACCTAAGGCACATACTAGACAATAGGTTCAATGACCAACCCTTTAGAATGAATTTCAATCCTCTTTTTATAGCCTTCACAACTTGGATCTAAGGATAAAATGGACAGGAAAACCCCCAACAACCCCACCAACTACAATAAAAACATTAATTTCAACTACCCAATTCACATTAATGGTTATATTAAAGGTTGTTGGCACATTCCCAAGTGGTGGGAGGAGCAGGGAAGACAAAATAGTTAGGGCCCAACCAATCAAGCTTTCTCTAAGAAATTGACCTTTGAAATGGTGAAGAAGGAAGCCCCAATCTCCAAAGTCCAAAAGGAACAAAGGGAAACCACCAGGCTTCGAAGATCGGGCCTTCACCATACATCATTCATTTTGGAAGAGAAGAAAGGAACTGCCTAATCCTGAAACACTTTGAAAATTTGAAGCTCACCGGACTTCAACGATCGGATCTTCTGCCTTCCATCTTTGAAAAGAAAAGAGGAAGAGAAACCCCCAAGTCATTGACTCCCACAACACTTACAAACTCATATTAAACCTTGTTGGAATTTGACAATCGGGCCTTCTGCCAATAGCCTACAAAAAAGGAAGAAAGAAAAGAAGCCTCCTGCTTGCTACTACCCAAAAGACAGAAGAATTTGAGCTTTGTCAAACTTCAGTCGTCAGACCCTCACCCTTCTGCCCTCTCAGAAGAAGATTGAAGACCACCATCCTGACCTTTGACACCTGAAAGACTTAGGTGATTTTTATTAATTACCAAGGGGTAATTCAAAGCCGATAGGAATGGCACGATGGAGGAGAGAACCCTGAAACTTCAAAGCTCCAAAAAAGGCAAAACACACAAGGAAAAAGACAGGAATCTTTGGACTTAGCTTTTTTGTGGGATTCTTCCTTGCACTTCAAAATGGAAAACACTTAGAATTTTTCTAGATGGAACCCATTCAAAATAGTCTCAGATTGGATATAAATGATGGGTTCAACAATAAAGGCACAAATTAGGATCTTGATGGATTTGGAGCAATATAATGCAAGTTGGGAACTTTATTTTTTTAGGTGCCAACACCACCTTCAAATGTAATGCACCTCAATGTTTGAAGAAGTCATTAGCAAAGGTACTACCATTAAAAGGGCCCTTATTACCAAAGGGGCCATAAAAATTTATAGAGAAAACAATGACAACAAAAATAACAACAAAGTCAACAATAGAAACAACAATACCAACAACCACAACAATAATCAATCCTATGAAAAACCTCACTTTTGGGACAAAAAAAAACACTCTCAATGATGGTGTGACCGATATTAAATATGTTCAAAACATACAAGCCCCTACACCATCTAACTCATCCACGAGCAACAATAACATCAACATTTCTAAAGGACAACCAAGGCAAAATTATACACCTAAACGAAAGTTCACACCTTTAGGAGAACCTATTGAAAATGTTTTTCACAATTTGGTTAAATCTGACTTAATCCAGTTACCTGCTATTAGACCTTATGATGACAAATAATTCAAATCCTTGTGGTTTAATGAAAATACTTATTGTGAATACCATAGGGTCAAAGGTCATAAAACATCTGACTGCATGAGGCTAAAGAATTGCATACAAGATCTCATAGACTGAGGTGATATCACAATTGATGATCCTCCCAAAAGATCATCGAATGAAAACCTCGGTGCATACAAAGATCCACTCCCAAAACATGACAAAGAGAAATCCTCTAGTTAAAACCAATCATATAACATCGTTCCTCTACCTTCTTCTTCTTCTTACGATTTTGTTGTGGGACAAATTGAAGAATGCTCTAACCATGTATCTACCATTACCATAAGAGATAAGGATCCTAATTGTGTTGTTACTACTTGCCATGGGTGCATCACGATTCAAGGAGCCTCATCTGAAGCACCATCCACAAACCCCACATCATCGTCCAACAAGTACAACATCCTCGACCACCTTAGAAAGACTCCCGCACAAATATCTATCCTAGAGTTACTTTGTACTTCACCAACCCATAAGGAAGTCCTTGACAAAGCTCTTCAAGAGACTCATGTCCCCAATTACCTTAATGTAAATCAATTCAAGGCCATGGTAGGACATCTTTCATCCTAACATAACCTTACATTTTTTGAAAAAGATCTACCATCGTTTGACACATCTCACAATGATGCACTACATATATAGGTTCACATCTATAAACATATCATTAAACAAGTCTTAATAGATGGTGGGTCAGGCCTATATCTTTGCACTCTCAAATTAATAAAATATATAGGATATTCTGATGAGGTGGGAGATTACAACAAAAGCATCAATATAAAAGGATATGATGATAATGAGCAACAATCTAAAAGAACAATCAAGTTACCTATTCAAGTAAGACCTATGATCTTGGACACCACATGTCAAGTACTTGACCTTGACCTTCCATACAATATTCTCCTTAGCTACCCATGGATTCATGACATGCAAGTCATTCCATCCACATTCCATCAATGCCTTAAGTTCCCCCATAATGGGACTGAAGTAACCATAAATGTTGAACCCTGTCCCTTTCAATATTGTCGAATGTTGGAAGGAAGATATAAGAATTTTAATCAATGTCCCATCAATGATGTTGTCAAAGCATCCACATCATACATAGATCCATCAAGCATCACCTCATGCTCCACTTCACCACTCACCATTCCTAAGGTCAAGGTCAAGATAACTGATCAAGGGTGTGGAGAATATAACCTGGAAAAACTCCCACCTTCTCCAAAGTCATATAGAAAACTAAAATCTTCTGACTCAGTGACAATAGTGGTTATAAGAGGCAAATTTTAACTTAAACATCTCCTGGATGAAGATGACCTTGAAGATGTGTCACAATGGCTCTATAAAGATGAGGAAGATGAGATCATCTCTTTTCCACTAGAAAAACATGGAAAGGTAAAGAACATGGGATATAAAGGACAAGGTGGTTTAGGTCTTCATGAAAAAGGAATCATTGAACCCATAAAAGCCACATAAGGTTATTGCTATCAAGATCTAGGGTATGGGACACCCAAGTCTCCTTCCTCGGAACTTGAATGTATACTTAGTGAGGTAGTTAAGTTCTTTCCTAGCATTGAGAATTCTAACAAACATTCCCATGATGACTCCTTCAAGCATATCACCGACATCTTCAAAGACATGACCATTTGCACCATATATACCTTTTCATCCATATCATCTCCATCCAATGATACTTCTCTCACCTATCCCCAACTAATAGATTGGGACCAAAAAGGGCCTCCTATCATTGAAACCTTCCAGAATGATGAGGCTAGAGCAAAATTGATAGGAGTCAGAGAACATCTTCCCTTAGGGAATCACAAAGTAGGGTACGTCATAAAGCTCAATACACATGCCTACTTAGGAGAGACTGTAAAATTCCTTAGTCACAAAAATAAATATCAAAATCATCCCCTTAGTGAAAACCACCATGTGGCACTATAAGATGACAAGAAAGTAAAAATAAATGGTGTATCCTCTAGTGAAAACCTCTCTAAGGTGCTTAAGGATGAGGAACTAGATCTCCCCAAAGTACAAAGGGTCTATCGAGAAAAGTCCACAATCTTGGTAGAAGAAACATAAGAAATGAATCTGGGAACCATAGAAATACCAAGTATCACCTTTAAAGTTGCATCTCTAACCCCATTGGAACAACTAGAATTCTTATCATTCTTCAAAGAAAGGTCTCACAACTTTGCGTGGACCTATGCAGATATGCTAGGATTAGATCTTGAACTCATGTTGCACTATCTTGCAGTCTGTCCAGATGCTAAGCCTGTTAAACAAAAGCTGAGAAAGATGCATCCATAGATTGCACTCCTGGTTAAAGTTGAACTCCAAAGTTTTCTAGAAGCTAACTTCATCTGCCCTATTGATTATCCTGAGTGGGTATCAAATCGCATCCCAGTAGCTAAGGTAACAAGGGGCTCCATAGTTGTACAAATTTTAGAGATCTTAACAAGGCATGTTCTAAAGATGATTTCCCATTACCAAACATCAAAATCATCATTGAATTAACAACATGAAATGAAATCTTATCACTCATGGATGGATATTTTAGGGTATAACAAGATTTGTATAGCACCAGAAGACCAACATAAAACATCTTTCACATGTTCATGGGGCACATACTATTGGCAAGTTATGCCGTTTGGACTCAAGAATGTTGGGGAACCTTATTACAGGGAAATGATAGTAATATTCCATGATATGTTACACAAAACAATGGAAGACTATGTGGATGATGTCCTAGGAAAATCAAGAACAAGAGAAATATATCTACAAGTGCTGGGAAAAATCTTTGACCATTTGGAGCAGTACAGCCTGCGTCTTAATCCCAAAAAGTGTCTTTGGGGTAACATTTGGAAAACTTTTAGGCTACATTATTTCTTGAAGAGGCATCGAAGTGGACCCTATAAAAGTTAGAGCTATATTCGACATGCCTCCACCAAAGAATTTAAAGCAGCTACGTAGCCTTCAAGGGAAATTACAACCAATCAGAAGGTTTATTACACAACTAGTTGACAAATACCATCCCTTCTCACACCTTCTGAGGAAAGATGTAGGATTTCATTGGGATGAGAAATGTGAACAAGAATTTGACAAACTAAAGGAATACCTCACTTCTCCTCCAGTGCACATGCCTCCTAATTCAAATCAACCTCTATTATTGTACATTTCAGCTGCATCAACAACATTAGGGGCTCTTTTAGCACAGCATGATGAAACTGGAAAAGAATGAGTGGTACACTAAATTACTAGGACTTTAGTGGGATATGATCTCAACTACACTCCCATGGAATGAGAATGCCTAACAGTCATCTTTACTACTCAAAAATTAAGACATTACATGCTCAATTATAAGATCAAGTTCATCACTAAAGTTGACCCACTTAAGTACTTATTCTCAAAAGAAACACTCACAGGATGCATGGCAAAATGGATTATGATCTTAAGTGAGTTTGACATTGAGTATGTTGATCGTAAGGCCATAAAAGGACAAGTCATAGCTGATCAACTAGCCGATGCACTTGTTCATGCTGACTATCCACTCATTGTAGAATTCCCTGACGAAATTGTATCTATAGTTACTCTAGCAACACCATGGAAATTATACTTTGATGGGTCATACACTTATCATGGTTCAGGAGCAGGAATATCCTTCATCACACCACATGGTGACTGCATCCCTAAAGCCTACAAACTTGCCTTCCAATGCACAAACAATATAGTAGAGTATGAAGCCCTTATTGCAGTACTAAGAATGGCCATCCAATGGAGGATGAGACCTTGAATGTCTACGGAGATTCCTAGCTAGTGATCAAACATATTAAGGATGAGTACCAGATAAAAGATGGAAAATTGATCCCATATAAAAGGATGGTGGATGATCTCAAGGATTATTTTCATGAAATCCACTTCGAACAAGTTCCCTGGACTAATAACAAAGCTGATGATGCCATGGCTACTATTGGATCTCTCTTAGACATGCCCAATAATAGCCACATGTGTGAATTCTTTATTGAACAATTATTAGTAGCTACTTATGATGTAGGGTTGTCCCACAATACTATGTCCCACTTATGGGACATCTTGATTTTTGCCTAAAATCACATATTTTTTAGAAAAATTAATAATTTAAACCTTGAGGGGTTCCATCTAAAGGGGTTTAATTGAAAGGAGTTAGATAAAACCACTTTAGATCAAACCCCCTTAGATAGAACCCTCCTAGTCTTAAATTAAATCCTTGATGGAGTCTCCTATGCACCTATCAAAATGATGATAAAAACCAACTTTGCTACACTATTTGGGGAGTCATATGAAGTCATTTATAAATTATATTTTTTAATTATGTAGCCCTTTGGATACACTTCCCAAAAAGTATAATTTTAAATAATTTAACTTGATTAATATATTTATTTTCTATTTTCTAATGAATATAAGTTTTTCACCGAACAACAAGGTCTCTATTCCACACAAGCGAAAAAAAAATAGAGAAAAAAATTCTTAAAAATATATGTGCCCTAGGTATTGATGTCCTTGTTTCAACAAAAAAAAAATTGATACATACAAAACAAGTTATTATGTGTTACGACATAAACCTGTGTCCAAATTATAATTAATCTCACTTCAAAATTAATTCAAAAAATATGCAACAAAAAATTATGAAAAATATCCATGCCCTAGATAATGGTGTTACAAATCTATATTTTAAAAATTAGAATTTTATCATTTCTATAAAAAAAAGTTATGCATTATGACATAAATGTCACTTTTAAAAATGTTGTTTACTATAAAAAACAAGTTATTAAAAATTACGTAAAAAAATTCACAATTTATTTCTAATTTTTTTTAAAAATATATATTTAGAATCTACACACAAAATCTCACAAAACACTAGTTCACATCATCTTTGAATTCTTAATGGTTTTGTTGCTATAGGTGTCAAAAAGTGAAGATTTGGTTAAAAATGTTGATTTTAATGTTCTACTTTGGCTAAAAAGTGGGACACAGTATTGTGGGCTGACCTTGTACAAGATTCAAAGCTCATACATGCAAACTTGTTGGTCCCTTGTCCCCATGGTATCAAGACATTTACATTTACCTCCATGATAACACTTTACCACCTACTCTAACCAATACCTGATGCAAACCATTCATTCTCTGCTCATCTCGTTATACAATCCTCGATGACACATTGTATCGAAGGAGTCTAGATGGAACCCTTCTTAGGTTCCTTAATGAGGGAGAATCTTGAACTACGTTACAATACATAAATGAGGGTATCTATGGGTCACACTCTAGTGTCCCCACCCTAGCCAAGAAGCTATTAAGAATAGGATATTGTTGTCCTACCATGGAACAGGACACCCAACAGTTTGTGAAGAAATGTCTATAGTGCCAACAACATAATGATTTGATCCATGCACATTCTCAAGAACTACAACCAATCACCACACCTTGACCCTTTTCAAAATGGGGACTCAACCTTGTTGGTAAAATAACCCCTTCATCGTCCAATGACCATAAATTAATCATTACCGCCACTGAATATTTCACAAAGTGGGTAGAACCCATTCTACTCACTTATATCACTGGCAAACAAATATCCAAGTTTAATCTGCATAATCACTACCAACTATGGATTAGGAGCATATCAACTTGCCACACCTGAGGGCCAGCCTTTGGAAGAACCAATGAATAGTATCCATCTAAATAAATTCTACACCTAGCAGTGGATATCCCAAAAAGTTCAAAAAAACTAAAAATCAAAAATAGAAAATCAAAAAATTCCAAAAAACTAAGTGCAATAAAGTTGTCCAATGTTGAAAATCACTTTAGTGGAACCTTGGAGAAGTACCATTGTGAGAACATGTCTAAGGCATCATGAGTAATGGCCTTACCTACCATTTGTTAAACTCTTCATTATCCACTTCATCCACCATCACCTCATATCCTACCATGGCTTGAAACTTGTAAGCATTAACTGTCTCCACATTCCTTCCATTGCTACTCCACAAAGGGGGCAATCACAAAATCTAAATAAGAGTTGGATCTTTGTATGCATAGTTGGTCTCATGCATCTCTTGTACATATCGTAATACATCATAAAATACCCAAAAAATCACAAAACACCAAAAAAATCAAAATACCAAAAAAAATCAATAAACCATAAAATACCAAAATAAAATTAAAAAATACAAAAAAAATCACAAAATACAAAAAAAATTAAAAATTAAAAAATATTTAAAAATAAGCAATAAATCTACTATTCTCGAACCTAGGACAATAGACAACCACACAAAACAAACAACACACAAAAATATCACAACGCCAATCACACATAAGACCAAATTCCAAAAGACCACATAACCATCATATCTTGCGTCTATCCTTCAACATCCACAATCACAAACTATGCCTTAGGATACATTGTTCCCACAATAGGCATGGCCCAATCACATCCAATCCACACTCTTGGAAAGAGATTCAATGGCTATTGGTCATCTATCATTTGGTATTTTTGTTTTGATTTATCTTTTTATACCCCTTCTACACTTCTCCAAACACCACCTTGATCTTCCATATCTTGGTGCGTCATCAGATGGTATAGAATGGGGCAAGAGTCATTTTTCGATGTATGTTGTGTTTGTTGGATGCTTTTATTACTCCAACAAGTATTCATATCTTGTGTGTGTTGGAACAACTTCTTGTATAGCATTTGTTCTTTGCACCTAGGGATTATACATTTTGTGCACTAGGACTACCATGCTCTAAGTCTCTTCCTCCACATGTTTAGAGAAGGTTATACTATGTTGGGCATGTATAAGCACATCCTCTTGTGTGAGTGTCAAGTCCATGGAAACATTGGATATAAATCATCAACTTGGTCTTCTATACCATGGTGAACAATATCATGTTTTCTATATTAAAACTTAGGATTGCTCTAAAACATACCAACATAACTCCCACCCTCATCTTATCACCCACCCATGACTAGATCCATATCCAAAATCATCCACAAACATGTCTAACCTTGGCTCTGCATTAATGAAGATAGAGACCTAACCACTTTCCCATCCTAACAAACCCATTCCCAATCCTACCACAACCACCTCATCCTAACAAACAAACCCAACAAACCCTTCCCCCCAACCAACCTTGATCTCCCCTAGTAACCACCAATTCACACCTACCCAGACCATACAAGCAGGATTTAGGAAATTATTTCAATGGTTGGTAGAAAAATCTCTATTACTATCCACTCCCTCGAATAGTATGGTCTATGACCTGCTTCTATCTTTGTAAGGATTGAGTAGTCATACCCACTTCCTAATTCCCCCTCAGGAAAGCTTGCTCATGTTGCTTTCCAACCATTCTCCCCAATAAATACCCCAAAACCCAATTTACAAAGCAAGGATAGGCCACTCACCAACTCTTCATCCTCCGAAGGTTGCTGGTACTCCCAAATTTGCTTCGCCTGATGAGTATGTCATGGAGTTCTTGCCATAGATTCCGCATTTTATCACTATTCTCTCTCCTACTCACTAACCCTAATTCTTCTAACCCAACACTAAGCTTTCACCCATAGCCTCATACCATATCCATTTTTGCTCATTTTTTCTTCTGTTGATTCCATTTTATGTCCTACATAACTACCATTTTTCTTCCTTTTCGAGACTTCATACACAATTTTTTTTTTTTGCCTAATCTCTCAAGGGGGCATATCCCACTCATTCCTCCTTCCCCTTCAACTAGCTAGGGAAAATTTTTATTTCATATTATGTCACTGACATACAATCATAACGTCACATCAAAGAAGGGAAAAATGTAGACACCTGAAAATGACAAGAACCCTACACAACCATTTTCCTGCATCCCCTTTCCCATAATTAATTAAATAAAATTAATTTATCAATCCCCCATAATCACTTGTCTATAATTAATTAAATATGTCAAATTTAATTAATTACTTCTCCCTAACCATTGTCCATAATTGATTAAATAAACATTACAATTTATTTAATCGATTATTTTATCCTTGCCACTAACCCAATTAATTTTAAAAAGTCCATTTTTTAGTCAATCCACCTAGTCTATGACTAAAACTGGGCTAATTAAATAAATATCATTAATTTAATTTGCTACCCTACCCTACCTAGCCCCTAGACCCAAATTAATTAAGTAAACTCTTTCTTAATTAATTTAAACTACTAACTAACCTATCTCCTAATTTCCACCAACCACATTAATTAAGTTAGTCACTTAATTAACTAACCTTAACCCTCATTATCCCATCTCCCCACACTTGATTAAATAATTAACATTATTTAATTAAGGGGAGTCAGGTGTCTCCACCTCATATTTCCTAATGCATGCAAGAGTATTATTTAAATAATAAAGCTCACACATGTCTCCACCTCACCTTTCCAAATCCATGCACTTGTCATTTCTCATCCCATCACCTATTAAAATGAATTTTTAATTCATTCTCATGTCTTTATCTTCATTAATACAAAGCCTTCCCAAGGTGGAATTTTAAATTCTAAAATATTGAGATCCCTTTGTCTTTGTTAATGGAATCTTGGCCATTGATTTCACCATGCAATCTCCACCTTTGGATCTCATTTTCAAACCTCCACCATTGATCTAAAATCCTCTAAAATCTATAAATAAGAGCCTCTCCCAAGCCATTGGAACACAATTGAATCTTATTATACCATCATTATGCTTTGAAATTCCTCATATTCATAGCTAAATTCATAGCCAACTCCATATCTAATTGAATCCAAATCCTCGCTCTCACCATGCTGGTATTATATTGAGCAATCCACATTACATTTTATTGGGTAAAGCTAGGATTTTGCATTGGGTGCATGCTTCTTCCACCACCTTATCAAGGAGACTTGGATGGAAGGGATTTGAAGGTATAATCATTGTTTTTAACTTCCTTTATGTTTTTTATATCACCTGCATTTCATGTATCTTCATTTCCTTTGTCCATATTTGATTAAATAAATATTACAAATTATTTAATCAATTATTTTATGCTTGCCACTAACCCAAATTAATTAAATAAAGACAATTTATTTAATTAATCCACCTAGTCTATGACTAAAACTAGGCTAATTAAATAAATATCATTTATTTAATTAGGTACCATACCCTACCCAGCCCCTAGACCCAAATTAATTAATTAAACTCTTGCTTAGTTAATTCAAACCACTAATTAACCTATCTCGTAATTTCCACCAGCCACATTACTTAAGTTAATCACTTAAACTAACATAAACCCTGTTAGTGTAGGAATATTAACACTATTACTTATTATTTAAATAAGTAATTATGTGTATATTCCCCACATGGCTTTAAGCCACCTTAGGTGGTTAGGTGTCTACTTGGAGAGTCCAATACAACTCTCTAAGCCACTTGTCGACACTCTTTCTTCCACCTCTAATTGAGTGTTGAAGTCGACTCCTAAGTCGAGTCAACCTCTTTACCCTATATGTGCAATTACCTTGTTCATAATCAAATTACTCCAATTTGTAATCAACAATGCGTTAATCGATCTTGTTTCTAACATGGTATCAAGGCTACACTAATTCGCTTGCTGGTTCGTTTGGAGGCAAAAATCTCCTATTTGATGGAATTAATTGTAAAAAGCAAATTTTTTTTAGAAATTTAACATTTTGCAAGTTTTCGTTCATAACTTTTTGTCGAAAATGTAGTTTTTTTTTGCAAAATCAACAATTCGCAGGTCTGAGGGCTCTATTTGATCAATTTTTTGGTTGATTTTGGGCATATTTCTAGTGTTTATCAAGTTGTAGGTTATTGGTTCATTGGATTAAGGGTCACTGACCTATAGATTGTGCTCATGGTTTTAGTTTTTAAGCTCGACAATTTTCTTGTTGGCAGGTCATGGTGTTTACCAGGCTTGGTTGACGTTTGCAACCTCCAATCACCATTGACCGCTATTCCCACAATACACCAGCATGTTATGTATAAATCTTGCTCCACCCCTGAGCCGTTTGTAAGCTAGAAATATGAGGCATTTAGTCAGTTACATGTTCCTTTTTGTGAACCAAATAGTTGGTTTTGTTTGGGTTGCTCCATGTATTGAGTTTCAAAGTGGTGTCATTGATTGATAGCAGAGCAGTGATGGGAATGATGGACCGAAGTTTGAATCTCAATGACAATGATAATATATGAATGTTTCTTGTGATGATTCAACTGAAAGACAACAATGGGGTCTGTTGGATTTTCTGTTAACTGTGAAGCTGAAGTATGTCCAGTTGGGATATCATTACCTAGCGCAATATTTTCTGATGCTTTTACTGGTTCTGCTAATGGTTGCAGTGGTTCTGGAGATGGGGCGACTCAGGCCGGGGAAACTAAAATTGTTGTGGTAGGGAACCCTCATCTCCATCAATTTGCTCACCCGCTTTGCAGTCATACTGACGCTTGAAATAGAGGTCACCGTTTTGTTTTTGCAGTTTTGTTCTATAGTTCGTCACCTGTGTTTCAACATCATTGCCATGTATTTGATTTGGGAGACCTGCCAACATTTATTCAATCTCTAGGTAATTTACAACATCCATGACCTTCATGCAATCTTCATCATATCACGGTTGAAATTCCATTCAATTAGCAAGGTCCACATTGCATTATTTGAGGTTTATGGTTGTGTTTAAATTGTATTTGAATTGTACAACTAATAGTCTACATAGTCACCATAACTTTTCCTAATAGTCAGAGTGCTTCCCATAGAAGCACCAGCATCACTGGTAGGAGTCAAAGTTTGGTTATAATTCTTTTGATGAGTCACGTTGGTTTCAACATTTGTTGCACTTGTCATTTCCCTTATTGTATGCAAATATGAGTCTCTTTCTCCTTTGTAACATAAACACTATGAAAGTTGTAACATCATAATAGTAACATTTAGTATTACATATATGATTAAAGCTTCTATGCTACAACCAAATGTAACCATGACATTTGAAGTTGACTGCCAAAACATGCTAACTCTTCGAAGTTAGTTAACAAACTGCCCACACAAAACTTTTATGCTAGCATCATGCAACAATTAGTGGTAACAACAAACTACCAAAATTGACATTATATGCTAAGCAAATCATCCAAAGTTGAATTTCTAAAAAAAAATTGAAAGACCCCAATCTTGCATAGGTTTGTGCAAAGAGGGGCTTTTTTTCATTTCTCTATAACTTTCACCGATGAAGGTGAAATTGGACATATTTATAGTCGACGTGAAGCTGGTTCAGGCACCGACAAAGCTGCATCAAGATGATTTGGGGATTATCTAATTTTTCTCAAAAAAATTTCCCTTCATTGTACAACAAGTTAAACAACTAAAAAAACAATTGTATCTTTTGATTGGCAACTCAAAATTGAGTGTCATTTTTTAGAAAGTGAATATTTTTTTGAGAGTAATCTATTGGAAATGATTTTGCACTATCATTATAAAGTGTCATTTTTCATTCCAATTAGCCTTGTTTAACGCACTATCATTCTTACTAAATTTTGTTCACACTAAATTTAGTTAGACTTAATTGCAGTTGTTTCAAAAGGAGTAAGAGAAAGCTTTTTGAAGTTATTGCATTCAGTGCATATTTGAAGCCTTGACAAGGCATAAATAATGATCAGTTACCATGATAGCCCAACAGTCCAATCAGGATTGTTAAAACATCATGACAAGTGAGTTAGATTGTTAAGAAATCAAACAGTCAAGGAAGGCAGTTGATCTAAACTATTTCTATCTTTCAAGAGTTATAAGACAAATTGATTATTCAGTTGATCATAATTGAAAGCAAGAAAGAAAGAAATTTATTTAAACTATCATTTCATGTCATATTTGGAACATATATTTCAGTTTCAGTTACTCTATCCTATGCATTGATTGAAAAGAAAACATACATACATCAACTGCATAAGATAAATTAACTAATCATGTTTAAAAGAAGTGTTCAAATGTGTCGCACACAAGCTGTGGGAGTGACTAAACTGAGCAATGTAGACATATGCAAGCTATACATCTAATGATAAAAGAAATGAGGAAGAACACATGATAAAATTAAATATCCATCATTGCCTGAGCAAGGTTGATATCTTCTGTTGGTTGTTGAACTTATTCATGGTTGATCTTC
Source organism: Cunninghamia lanceolata (assembly GCA_027924645.1). Taxonomy (NCBI): domain Eukaryota; kingdom Viridiplantae; phylum Streptophyta; class Pinopsida; order Cupressales; family Cupressaceae; genus Cunninghamia; species Cunninghamia lanceolata. The sequence continues at coordinate 7,504,681 of BSBN01000828.1, forward strand.
AACTCCAGTTGTATCAAGTTAACCTGCAAAAAATTGGGGAAAGTCTATAAGAGCTATGAATATTTAGCACTATCATGTGCTTTTATCAAGTAGACATATCAACTTGTCACATCCTGCATTTCATATGAAAGAGTCAAATTAGGCATGTGCCATAAATCAAAATATCATGAAGAGGATCAATCAACTTTATCAGGTATGCTTTTATGCTAACTTGTTTGTTCACTGTGCAGGTATAGGAAAAGTAATGTTGTTGATTTGAAGACATTAAAACATGTGGAGAAAATGTGGCTTCCACAAGGGTTGAGCCCAGCATGTTCCCTTTTCTATCCATGTGAAAAGGATATTAGAATAAAATACAGGATGCATCATTCAAAGATATATCATGCATCATAAAATCGACTTGCAGAAAAAGTGTGTCATCATGATCATGAAAAGGAGCAGTTGTTCCTATAAACTATGTTCACCTTGATTACAGTTGATTAAATCGGATCAGATATGTTCAAGTGCCTGAGTCAACTTGGCAGATTACAAAAAATAGAAATGCAGCTCTGAAAGGTACTTTTCTTATTTATACCATCATTAAAATGCCTTATTGTTGTCATGTTTCATGCCACAGTTTCATAAAATCAGACTTAAGATATGACAGAAGCATGGAAATGAAATTAAGGACAGACCATATAGAAGCATCATTTGACTATGATAATCAAGAACAAGAGGACAAGTGGCAGATATAGAAGATCTAAGTGTCAGAGCCACAGGTATAGATGAAAGAAATAGCAATAAAGCTTTTGACAAAGTATTAAAATCTTGTTATCATGTGATGCTTTGAAGCTACAGTGGAGGATAGATGATATATGCATCATTGACTATGATAGTCGTAAATAGAATATAATACATCAAGTAAAGAAGACAAGTACAGATCAACAGGTTCAGATAACATAAAATACAGGTAGGTAGTCATCCATGACAGTTAATAAGAATAGATACAAAGAAAAAGATACATGATCTTTATGCACAAAAAGTGAAGTCAAAAGACATAGATTCAAGCTTTTTATAAGATCATATGTTTGTTATAGCCATGCTTCTTTCTAGTACATGTAAAGACATTCATGTCTTTCTATTCTATAGTGACAGTCATGAAATAAGAGGATGATCAAAGTTAGAATTGTCAAGGAAAAAGTGCAGATATGTCTAAGCTTGTTATATTTTGAAAGAAACTTCTAAAGCTTTATATATGCAAGAATGGCATGAACAGTTACAGGGCAGTTATTATTGCCCAAAAATGTCAAAAATAAATACACAGAGGAGCTACAGAACCAAAAAGATAAATTACCAATCAAGTAAAGAAGTGCTACTGTGTTTGAGAATATAAAACCCTTGTTTCAGATTTTGAAACCCTGATGTCTTATTGCATATGCAAAGATGAAGGAAACTGGAACAACATAAAAGAAAGATACAATTTTTACCAGATTATATCATTTTTTACAAGCCCTTATCACCTTTTGTATAATGAAGCCATAATAAGAGAGAGAGTAAAAAGGAGTCTCTTAGCACAGAGTAAAACCCATATGGGGTTTCTAGACAAAAGGTGCAGATATAGAAGAATGATGAAGCTTAGCCTTTAAAGCTAAAAGATGTACTAAAAAATACACATGATAGTAGATTTACAAGAAATACATGCACAGAACAAAGAAGAGGATAGCCGTGGTTGAAGGAGAGTTTTCTTCAAAGGAAAACAAATACCCATATCTTTTTCGAAACCCTTGTTTTTTCTTCTTCATATTTATAAAGGGTGTTTTCTTTTTTGCCAAATGAACCAAATTAAGTTTTCAAGAGTTGACATAAGCTACATTTTGGTGAGTTCTTTTTCTTTCTCATGTTCTTACAAGATGAAGAAGCAATAGGCCACGAGCCTAAATAAGGGTGATTCTTTTTGCCTTAATGCATGAAGATACACCAGAGCAAAGAAAAACAAAGAACAAAAGTCCACAGTGAGTGATAAAGTACAAAGCTTCAAGGAAAGCACAAAATGACTACAATGGCTACGGCCTACTATAAAGTTGCAAAGCAGAAAAGCCATATAAAGCCTTCGAAATCAATGCAAAAGGCTTACCTTGCATCTCAAATGGTGGAAAATGCAGAGAGATTGACCAAGAGAGCCCGAGAATGGAGAAGAAAGAGAAGAGGGTATCAAAACCTAAGTCGGCCATGGAGAAAAGTTGCAGAGCTGAAACAAAAGAATACCAAATGCTAAATGAAAAATCTTTTAGGGCTCTTTTTGCTTTTGTTCGATGGCATTTGAAGTTTCTTTTGTTTTTTGAAAATCATTACCATATCCAAAATGCAAACCGTGGTCAAGACTTGAAAGGATGTGATTCCTAGTGATAGTTGCTTAGAAGGGCCAACAACACCGACAACATCATAGCACTTTTTGCACTTGATTTTATTTATAAAAGTCAAAAGGGTGGTCAACATCATTAGGAGGTAAGGCTTATGCCTTAGATACTTTTCATATACCTTTATTCCCTTGTGATCAACTAAAGAGACGGTCGAGTCTACCCCTTTTATACTAATGCATAGTCAAAAATATGTATTATTGTCTTTTGCAAACATTGAATAGCCAAAGGTCCTTCTTCATAGTGTGTAATGATTATCAAGGTGGTCGGATCAAGAAGTCAACATATATTATGCATTTCTTAATGCATTGATTGCAAGGTGGAGTCATTTGTGGGTAAGATATTTTTACAAGGTGGTAGAGTCTTATGGATAATGTTTGATTTTTGCATGAGGGAGATTCTATGGCAGTGAGATGGTATTTTTGACATTGTAAATGGAGTAATAAGGCAGAGTGTATCATTATTTTTTCCTTAGTGCATGTGGAGCGATAACAGGTATTTTTATGCCTAAGTGTTTGTAAAGCATTTTGATATTGCATGTGGAGTCATAAGCGTAAAATTGTGCCTTAATGCATATGTCATGCAACTAGGAGGTTTTAATGCATATGGAGATATAAGGGGATTTTTGTTTTCTCCTAAGTCCTATTTTTGCTCAAATCATGCAAATTAGGCAAGTGTATGTGGAGAGATAAGGGAATTATGTTCTCTTTCATCATGATTTTACAAAATAAATCAATGTAAGTAAATAAAAAAGTAATATTCTACAAATTACTTTATTATTTTTCACAATTTGTAAAATCAAAAATAATACAAATTGTAACTAATAGTAGAGTCATTATCCTAATTACTTTATTATCCACTCACACCAATTTTGCAAATTGATGAGTTGAGTTAATTGAGGCCATTTTGGGACTTTTTGCATGATTTGGGGAGCAATTGGAGGAGTTTTGGTCAACTTCTTGGTCAAACATATGGAGAAGATCAACCTGGAGCTATTTTTGCTCAATTTGTGACAGTTTGGACCCTTATTTTTAGGAATTTCTTGGTTTGCTCATGGATCACTTTGGAGAGATTATTTTTAGAGGCAGTTAGTTGCAGTTCTATTTTTCATGCCTCTTGGAGAAAGCAAGCTATATATTGTAAAGAAAAACTTAGTTTTTGCTAGTTATTGCATTGTTTTATCTTCTACACATTGAAAGATAAGATTTTTTGTAACTCATTTTTTTAGTTCTTGCCTTTTTGCTCTTTACACTTTGAGAGAGAAGGAGGTTTTGTAACTCATTGATTACAGGTTTTATAGAGATTACAGCAAGTTACAAGTTCCATTTTTGTCTCTCTTGCAAAAATTTTCTTTAGTTTTTCATTGAAATCAAGTATTTGCCTTTCCATTGATGCTACTTGTATGGATGATTTGATGAAATTTTAATGTGTTTTAATATCAAAACCTTTAAAATTATTGTCTCATTCTTATTTGTAAGTGTTAATCATATTGAAATCACATGTCTTAGGTTGTGTTGTTGAAATCCTTTCTTTCATGTTGTGAAGAATCTTTTTCCTTCATAAAGAATAGTTTTTCCAACCTTCCTTAGAAATATTTTTTTATATTTATGCCAAGATTGGATTGTCTGGGTCAGATTTTTGAAATCTATTGTGAACCAGATTTGCATTTTTCCATCCTTATTAGGTGCATCACCAAATTTTACAGCTTTGTTACCATATAGTTTCTTTCTTACCATTTTCCAAAATAGAAATTATAGTTTCAAATAGAATATTTTAAGGGAACCAGCCCATAATCTAGAGGTTCAAACTCATTATAGGTCACCCATAGCTTGCATTTGTCCCCATGTTTCGAAGGATTGCAGAGTTTCACAACTTTGCATAAGGGTGCAATCCTCATTGACAACAGTTTTTGGCACGCCCGATGGGACTTTGAACTGATTTTTAGTTCAAAAAAGAATTTAATTTTTTGCTATTTTTGGTATGATTAGCAGTTAATACAACCTTTTTAGAGGTGTTATTTCAAATACTTGGTGACTCTAACTTTCTAGTTTTTTATAGATCAAACTTTGCAGCCTATAAGAAGGATTCACAAGATCAAGTGCAGTTTTTCCAGCTTTTGAATGAGTGAGCATGTCTACTTTTCATGGAAACATGTCATATCATCCATCATATCATGAAAATGTTGTTAATCCATCATCTTATCAGCCATATTAGATCAGCCATGCTGCTGGTTTTAGCCCAAATTCCATGGTTTTTCAAGGAAACCAGCATGCACAGTACTCTTACCACCCACCCACCCCTGCTCAACCTTCATATCAACATGCATATGTCCAAAATTAGCCTCAAGAGGTATCTCTGATATCAAATCCACTCAAACATTACTACCTCTAATGGGTTGAAGATATAAAAAACCAGTTCAAGAACAACATGAATGATATGAAAGTTATAGTGCTAGAAATCAATAATCAGATAGAAGAAATCAAAAGGTAGCAAGAGTATAACATACAGCAGGAGAAACTAGATTATCAAGCCTATCTTCATGAGCAGGAGTTGGAGGCACAAAGATTGCAATTTGAAGAAGGTCTTAGGAGCGAAACAACAACAAAAAAGGAGTTGATGAAGTTTTTGCTTGCACAAGTACAAAGGCAAGTAATCTAGATAGCTGCATTCATCCCAGAGTAGCCTGTTCAAAATGAGGTTTGTAGGTATCAAATTCCAAATTTTAGAATTTGTGATTTTGAATTTGTGATCATGAACCTATTTGCATTCAAAATCAGTCTATTAGCCCTAAGTATTAGTCACATCAACTGTCTGAACTAAGTCATCACAATCTTGAGCAACCATGGCAACCTTCTTGGACCAAGCATTCTGATTACAAAATGCCAAATCTTATTAATGCTACCCCTTCCATACCAATCCAAAATCAGGAACAGGAAAAAGTAGTAGTATCTGAACCAATCAAGATTCCAAGTTGGTATGGTGAACAAGAGCAAAAGGTTTTAGAGCCCAAGCCAATCAAGATTCCAAGTTTCAATCGAGCAGCTGAAGGTTCTATCAATCCTCCTTGTACCACCAAATTAGAAAAATTAGATGTGGAGCAAGAGGGTGTTGCTGTTTTTTCTGTATTCTGAGTTGAAAGTAAGCATAATGCATATGATGTGGAGCAAGACGTCACTATTACTCCAAATCATTTACATTTTGAATCATTTGAAAAGTTTTCAAATACTGTTTATAAGATGAATGAAAGTAGAATGCAGAGATCACAAGGTAATTGCCCAAGTTCCAAGTGAGAATAAACTAGACAAAGAAGAGGATTCGGTCTCTTTGTTTGATCAACTGCCTTCTTTTGTTGACCAAGATGAAGACATCATACAAGTACCCAAATTACCAGCTGATTTTAGACAGCTAGATGATATTGATATTGTAGAACATGATCTACTACTGGCCCATAAAGACTAGGATGAGGTTGAGGCCTCAGTTCAGCTAGAAGAGTGAAAGGGCAGTCCCATTTTGGAGACCGATGATCTTGTTTTGCATGAACATAGAATTGAATACCAATCTAAATATGAAACTAAATCAAATGATATTCTTTGTGAGGATAATACATCTAATCTATTTTTAGAGTGGCCAAATGAACCATTTGAAGATATTCAATCTTTTCAAGATAACTCTATATCTGATTGTCAAGATCATGATTGTTCATCTTGTAGGGAGCTTGCCACTCTACTAGATTCTTGTAGTGATCTAAAGCCTAAGTCAATAAATGAGGAGTATAACAAGGTAAATCAGGTTTCTAAACTTTTGCCTTTTACATTTGAACAATATGAGGCTGATTAGTTTGCAGACAACAAAGAAAGTGTCTAGGTGGAATAGCAGAGGGATGAAAATCATATGGATTCAGTACAAGATTTTCAATTAGATGAAAACATGTTTTCAGGTATTATAGAGAATTTTTGTTCTAACATAGATGAGGATCTGATACCATGTGATCAACAAGATCAAATCAAAGAGGCAAGTATTCATCCTTTTCATTCATATGAGCTAACTCTTTCAAATTAGATTGAAATTACAAGTGATCATATGACAACAGATCTAAATCAGAACATCAGGAGCATTAGCCAAGGATACATCATTGCAAAAGGATGTCCCATCAGATATATGGCTATCAGAGAACTAGATAAGCAGGAATAGATTGTTGTTGTACCGACAGAGCAGTTTTCAGCCTTAGAACAACAAAATCAAATCATCTTTTTACCCCATGAAAGAGGTTTACATGATCAGGTTCAGTAGGTGAGTGAATTTATCTACATTTTTTATGAAGCATTGCAGAAATTTGTTGAGTACTTTCTTATACTTCATCTAATTTCAGACATCCATAAGCATGTGAATCAGTGTCCCCTGTTGAGAAAGGAAAGTTATTGTAACCAAACAGTTAATGGATTTGTTTGACCAACACCTTTGGTTGGTTAGAGTAGGGTAGGTAGAATTTCAGTTCAGTATTTCATTTTCCAAGAAGTGCTTTTGCACATATTACTGGCTTTGTTTTAAGCAAGTCAGTTTAGTTTTGTTGCTGTTGCAGTTCTATCAGTTTGAGTTACAGAAAGTTTTTCAAAGTTTAGGGCTGAAGAAGACTCTATGCCCAATGGAATTACAGGCTACTGGTTCTAAGTTGTTTAGTAGGCAAACACCACTAAGAGGTTGCTAGAAATGTTACTAAATTTTCTTCACACTAAATTTAGTGAGACCTAATTGTCATTGTTTCAGGAGGAGTAAAATAAAGCTTTTTGAAGTTATTGCATTTAGTGAATATTTGATGCCTTGACAAGACAAAAATAATGATCAATTGCCATGATAGCCCAACAGTTCAATCAGGACTATTAAAACATCATGACAAGTGAGTTAGATTGTCAAGAAATTAAACAGTCAAGGAAGGTAGTTGATCTAAACTATTTTTATCTTTCAAGAGTTATAAGACAAATTGATTATTTAGTTGATAATAATTGAAAGCAAGAAAGAAATATATTTATTTAAAATGTCATTCCATGTCATAGTTGGAACATATATTTCAATTTCAGTCACTCTATCCTATGCATTGATTGAAAAGACAACATACATACATCAACTACATAAGATAAATTAACTGATCATGTTTAAAAGAAGTTATCAAATGTGTCCCACATAAGCCGTGGGAGTGACTAAACTGAGCAATGCAGACATATGCAAGCTATACATCTGATGATAAAAGAAATGATGAAGAACACATGATAAAATTAAATATCCATGATTGCCTAAGCAAGGTTTATATCTTCTATTTGTTGTTGAACTTATTGATTATTGATCTTCAACTCTCATCTTCAGCTCTAGTTGTATAAAGTTAACCTGCAAAAAATTAGGAAAAGTCTTATAAGAGCTCCAGATATTTAGCACTATCATATGCTTTTATCAAGCAGACATATCAACTTGTCACATCATGCATTTCATATGAAAGAGTCAAATCAGACATGTGCCATAAATCAGAATATCATGAAGAGGATCAATCAACTCCATAAGGTATGTTTTTATGCTAACTTGTTTATTCACTGTGCAAGTATAGGAAAAGTAATGCTGTTGATTTGAAGACATTAAAACATGTGGAGAAAATGTAGCTCCCACAAGGGTTGAGCCCAACATGTTCCCTTTTCAATTCATGTTAAAAGGATATCAGAATAAAAGACAAGATGCATCATTCAAAGATATATCATGCATCATAAAATCAACTTGCAGAAAAAGTGTGTCATCATGATCATGAAAAGGAGCAGTTGCTCCTATAAATGATGTTCTCATTGATTACAGTTGATTAAATCAGATCAGATATGTTCAAGTGCCTGAGTCAACTTGGCAGATTGCAGAAAATAGAAATGCAGCTATGAAAGGTACTTTCCTTATTTATACCATCATTAAAATGCCTTATTGCTGTCATGTTTTATGCCACAGTTTCATAAAATCAAACTTAAGATATGACAGAAACATGGAAATGAAATTAAGAATAGATCATATAGAAGCATCATTTGACTATGATAACCAAGTACAAGAGGACAAGGGGCAGATACAGAAGATCTAAGTGTTAAAGCCACACGTATAGATGAAAGAAACAACAATAATACTTTTGAAAAAGTATTAAAATCTTGTTATCATGTGATGCTTTGAAGCTACAGTGGAGGACAGATGATATATGCATCATTGACTGTGACAGTCGTAAATGGAAGATAATACATCAAGTAAAGAAGACAAGTATAGATCACTAGGTTCAAATAACATAAAATACAGGTAGGTAGTCATCCATGATAGTTAATAAGAACAAATACAAAGAAAAAGATACATGATCTTTATGCACAAAAAGAGAAGTAAAAAGACACAATTTCAAGCTTTTTATAAGATCATATGCTTGTTACAACCATGCTTCTATCTAGTACATGTAAAGGCATTCATGTCTTTCTATTCTGTAGTGACAGTCATGAAATAAGAGGATGATCAAAGATAAAATTGTCAAGGAAAAAGTGAAGATATGTCTAAGCTTGTTATATTTTGAAAGAAACTTCTAAAGCTTTATATATGAAAGAATGGCATGAACAGTTATAGAGCAGTTATTGTTGCCCAGAAATGTAAAAAAAATGCACAGAGGAGCTACAGAACTAGAAAGATAAATTACCAATCAAGTAAAGAAGTGCTACTGTGTTTGAGAATATAAAACACTTGTTTTAGATTTTGAAACCCTGATGTCTTATTGCATATGTAGAGATGAAGGAAACTGGAACAGCATAAAAGAAAGATATAGTTTATACCAAATTATATCATTTTTTACAAGCCCTTATCACCTTTTGTATAATGAAGCCACAGTCAGAGAGAGAGTAAAAAGGAGTCTCTTAGCACAGAGTAAAACCCATATGGGGTTTCTAGACAAAAGGTGCAGATATAGAAGAATGATGAAGCTGAGCCTATAAAGCTAAAAGATATACTCAAAAATACACATGATAGTAGATTTACAAGAAATACATGCACATAACAAAGAAGAGCAAAGCCGTGGTTGAAGGAGAGTTTTCTCCAAAGGAAAACAAATGCCCATATCTTTTTCGAAACCCTTGTTTTTTCTTCTTCATATTTACAAAGGGTGTTTTCTTTTTTGCCAAATGAACCAGATTAAGTTTTCAAGAAATGACATAAGCTACATTTTGGTGGGTTCTTTTTCTTTCTCATGTTCTTGCAAGATGAAGAAGCAATAGGCCATAGGCCTAAATAAGGGTGATTCTTTTTGCATTAATGCATGAAGATACATCAGAGCAAAGAAAAACATAGAACAAAAGTCCACAGTGAGTGATAAAGTACAAAGCTTCAAGGAAAGCTCAAAATGACTACAATGGCCACAGCCTACTATTAAGTTGCAGAGTAGAAAAGCCATATAAAGCCTTCGAAATCAACACAGAAGGCTTACCTTGAATCTCAAATGGTGGAAAATGCAGATAGATCGACCAAGAGAGCCCGAGAATGGAGGAGAAAGAGCAGAGGGTATCAAACCCTACGTTGGCCATGGAGAAAAGTTGTAGAGCCAAAACAAAAGAATGCCAAATGCTAAATGAAATATCTTTTAGGCCTCTTTTTTCTTTTGTTCTATGGCATTCGAAGTTTCCTTTGTTTTTTGAAAATCATTACCATATCCAAAATGCAAACCATGGTCAAGACTTGAAAGGATGTGATTCGTAGTGATAGTTGCTTAGAAGGGTCGATAGCACCGACAACATCATAGCACTTTTTGCACCTGATTTTATTTGTTAAAGTCAAAAGGGTGGTCGACATCATTAGGAGGTAAGGCTTATGCCTTAGATACTTTTCATATAACCTTTATTCCCTTGTGATCGACTAAAGAGATGGTCGAGTTTACCCCTTTTGCACTCATGCATGGTCGAAAATATGTATTATTGTCTTTTGCAAACATTGAAAAGTCAAAGGTCCTTCTTCATAGTGAGTAATGATTAGCAAGGTGGTCGGGTCAAGAAGTCCATATATTATGCATTTCTTAATGCATTCAGTGCAAGATGGAGTCATTTGTTTGTAAGATATTTTTACAAGGTGGCAGAGTCTTATGGATAAAGTTTGATTTTTGCATGAGGGAGATTATATGGCAGTGAGATGGTATTTTTGACATTGTAAATGGAGTAATAAGGCAGAGTGTATCATTATTTTTTCCTTAGTGCATGTGGAGCGATAACAGGTATTTTTATGCCTAAGTGTTTGTAAAGCATTTTGATATTGCATGTGGAGTCATAAGCGTAAAATTGTGCCTTAATGCATATGTCATGCAACTAGGAGGTTTTAATGCATATGGAGATATAAGGGGATTTTTGTTTTCTTCTAGGTCCTATTTTTACTCAAATCATGCAAATTAGGCAAGTGTACGTGGAGAGATAAGGGAATTATTTTATCTTTCATCATGCATGATTTTACAAAATAAATCAATGTAAGTAAATAATAAAGTAATATTCTACAAATTACTTTATTATTTTTCACAAGTTGTAAAATAAAAAATAATGCAAATTGTAACTAATTGCAGAGTAATTATCCTAATTACTTTATTATCCACTCACATCAATTTTGCAAATGCAAAATCATGCAAATTGATGAGTTGACTTAACTAAGGCCATTTTGGGACTTTTTGCATGATTTGGGGAGCAATTTGAGGAGTTTTGGTCAACTTATTGGTCAAACATATGGAGAAGATCAACTTGGAGCTATTTTTGCTCAATTTGTGATAGTTTGGACCCTTATTTTTAGGGATTTCTTGGTTTGCTCTTGGATCACTTTAGAGAGATTATTTTTAGAGGCAGTTAGTTGCAGTTCTATTTTTCATGCCTCTTGGAGAGAGCAAGCTATATATTGTAAAGCAAACTTAGTTTTTGCTAGTTCTTGCATTCTTTTCTCTTCTACACATTGAAAGACATGAGGTTTTGTAACTCATTTTTTGAGTTCTTGCATTTTTGCTCTTTACACTTTGAGAGAGAAGGAGGTTTTGTAACTCATTGATTACAAATTTTATAGAGATTACAGAAGGTTACAGGTTCCATTTTTGTCTCTCTTGCAATAGGTTCCTTTAGTTTTTCATTGAAATCAAGTGTTTGTCTTTCCATTGATGCTTCTTGTATGGATGATTTGATGAAATTTTAATGTGTTTTAATATCGAAACCTTTAAAATTATTGTCTCATTCTTATTTGTAACTGTTAATCATATTGAAATCACAGGTCTTAGGTTGTGTTACTAAAATCCTTTCTTTCATGTTGTGAAGAATCTTTTTCCTTCATAAAGAATAGTTTTTCTAGCCTTCCTTAGAAATAATTTTGTGATATTTATGCCAAGATTGGATTGTGTGGGTCAGATTTTTGAAATCTATTATGAACCAGATTTGCATTTTTCCATCCTTATTAGGTGCATCACCAAATTTTACAGCTTTGTTACCGTATAGTTTCTTTCCTACCCTTTTCCAAAATAGAAATCATAGTTTTAAATAGAATATTTTAAGAGAACCATCCCATAATATGGAGGTTCAAACTCATTATAGGTCACCCATGTTTTGAAGGATTGCAGAGTTTCACAGCTTTGCATAAGGGTGCAATCCTCATCGATAACAGTTTTTGGCATGCCCGGTGGGACTTTGAACTGATTTTTAGTTCAAAAAATAAATAAATTTTCTATTGTTTTTGGTATGATCAGTGGTTAATACAGCCTTTTTAGAGGTGTTATTTCAAATACCTAGTGACTCTAACTTTCTAGTTTTTTATAGATCAAATTTTGCAGCCTATAAGAAGGATTCACAAGACCAAGTGTAGTTTTTCCAGCTTTTGAATGAGTAAGCATGTCTACCTTTCATGGAAACATGTCATATCATCCATCATATCATGAAAATGCTGCTAATCCATCATCTTATCAACCATATCAGATCAGCCATGCTGTTGGTTTTAGCCCAAATTCCATGGTTTTTTAAGGAAACCAGCATGCACAGTACTCTTACCACCCACCCACCCCTGCTCAACCTTCATATTAGCATGCATATGTCCAAAATTAGCCTCAAGAGGTATCTGATATCAAATCCACTCGAACAATATTACCTCTATTGGGTTGAAGATATAAAAAACTAGTTCAGAATAGCATGAATGATACGAAAGTTATAGTGCTAGAAATTAATAAGCAGATAGAAGAGATCAAAAGATAGCAAGAGTATAACATACAGTAGTAGGAACTAGATTATCAAGCCTATCTTCATGAGCAGGAGATGGAGGCACAAAGATTATAGTTTGAAGGTCTTAGGAGGGAGATAGAACAAAAGAGGAGCTAATGAAGTTTTTGCTTGCACAAGTACAAAGGCTAGCAATCCAAATAGCTGTATTCATCCCAAAGCAGCATGTTCAAAATGATTTTAGTAGTTATCAAATTCTAAATTTTAGAAATTGTGATTTTGATCAGGAACCCGTTTGCATTCAAAATCAGTTTATTAACCCTAAGTATCAGTCACATCAACTACCTGAACCAAATCATCACAATCTTGAGCAACCATGGTGGCCTTCTTATACCAAGCATCTTGATTACAAAATGCCAAATCTTATTAAGGCTACCCCTTCCATACCAATCCAAAATTAGGAAGATGAAAAAGTAGTAATATCTGAACCAATCAAGTTTCCAAGTTGGTATGGTGAACAAGAGCAAAAGGTTTTAGAGCCCAAGCCAATCAAGATTCCAAGTTTCAACCCAACAACTAAAGGTTCTATCAGTCCTCCTTATGCCACCAAATTAGAAAAATCAAATGTGGAGCAATAGGGTGCTATTGTTTTTTCTGTATTCCTGGGTGAAAGTAAGCATAAGGCATATGATGTGGAGCAAGAGGTCACTGTTACTCCAAATCCTTGACATTTTGAATCATTTGAAAGGTCTTCTAATACTATTTATAAGATGAATGAGAGCATAATGCAGAGATCACAAGGTGAAAATCTTCAACTGTAGAGACAAATTGCCCAAGTTCCAAGTGAGAATAAACTAGACAATGAAGAGGATTCAGTCTCTTTGTTTGATCAACTGCCTTCTTTTATTCATCAAGACGAAGACATCATACAAGTACCCAAATTACTAGCTAATTTTAGATAGCTAGAAGATATTGATATTGTAGAACATGATCTACTACTAGCCCATAAAGACCAGGATAAGGTTGAGGCCTCAGTTCAGCTAGAAGAGTGAAAGGGCGGTCCCATTTTTGAGACTAACGATGTTGTTTTGCATGAACATAGGATTGAATACCAAGATGAATATGAAACTAAATCAAATGATATTCTTTGTGAGAATAATACATCTGATATGTTGTTAGACCAGCTAGATGAACTAATTGAAGATATTCAATCTTTTCAAGATAACTCTATATCTGATTGTCAAGATCCTGATTGTTCAACTTGTAGGGAGCTTGCCACTCTGCTAGATTCTTATAGCGATCAAAAGCCTAAGTCAATAAATGAGGAGTATAACAAGGTAAATTAGGTTTCTAAACTTTTACCTTTTACATTTGAACAATATGAGGCTGATCAATTTGAAGACAGCAAGGAAAGTGTGCAAGTGGAACAATAGAGGGATGAAAATCATATGGATTCAGTATAAGATTTTCAGTTAGATGAAAGCATGTTTTCAAGGATTATAGAGAATTTTTGTTCTAACATAGATGATGATTTGATACCATGTGAATCAGTAGTGTGTGATCAACAAGATCAAATCAAAGAGGCAAGTATTCATCCTTTTCATTCATATGATCTAACTCTTTCAAATCAGATTGAAATTACAAGTGATCATATGACAGCAGATCTAAATCAAAATAACAAGAGCATCAGCCAAGGATACATCATTGCAAGAGGATGTCCCATCAGATATATAGCTATCAGAGAGCTAGATAAGAAGGAATAGTTTGTTGTTGTACTAACAGAGCAGTTTTCAGACTTAGAGCAGCAAAATCAAAACATCTTTTTACCCCATGACAGAGGTTTACATGATCAGGTTCAGTTGGTGAGTGAATTTATCTACATTTTTTATGAAGCATTGCAGAAATTTGTCGAGTACTTTCTTATACTTCATCTAATTTTAGACATCCATAAGCATGTGAATTAGTGTCCGCTATTGAGAAAGAGGAGTTATTTTAACCAAATAATTAATGGTTTTGTTTGACCAGCACCTTTGGTTGGTTAGAGTAGGGTAGGTAGAATTTTAGTTTAGTATTTCATTTTCCAAGAAGTGCTTTTGCACATATTACTAGCTTTGTTTTAAGCAAGTCAGTTTAGTTTTAGTTTTAGTTTTGTTGCTATTGTAGTTCTATCAGTTTGAGTTATAGAAAGTTTTTCAAAGTTTAGGCCAAAAGAAGACTCTATGCCCAATGGAATTATAGGCTACTGGATCTAGGTTGTTTAGTAGGCAAACACCCCTGAGAGGTCTCCAGAAATGTTATAAATTTTATTCACACTAAATTTAGTTAGACCTAATTGCAGTTGTTTATGGAGGAGTAAAAGAAAGCTTTTTGAAGTTATTGCATTCAGTGAATATTTGATGCCTTGAGAAGGCAGAAATAATGATTAGTTGCCATGAAAGCCCAACAGTCCAATCAGAACTGTTAAAACACCATGACAAGTGAGTTAGACTGTCAAGAAATCAAACAGTCAAGGAAGGCAGCTGATCTAAACTATTTTTATCTTTCAAGAGTTATAAGACAAATTGATTATTCAGTTGATCATAATTAAAAGCAAGAAAGAAAGATATTTATTTAAACTATCATTTCATGTCATAATTGGAACATATATTTCAGTTTCAGTTACTCTATCCTATGCATTAATTGAAAATAAAACATATATACATCAACTGTATAAGATAAATTAATTGATCATGTTTAAAAGAAGTGTTCAAATGTGTCCCACACAAGCCATGGGAGTGACTAAACTGAGCAATGTAGACATATGCAAGCTATACATCTGATGATAAAAAAATTGATAAAGAACACATGATAAAATTAAATATCCATCATTGCCTGAGCAAGGTTGATATCTTTTGTTGGTTGTTGAACTTATTGATGGATGATCTTCAGCTCTTATCTTCAACTCTAGTTGTATCAAGTTAACCTGGAAAAAATTAGGGAAAGTCTTATAAGAACTCCGGATAATTAGCACTATCATATGCTTTTATCAAGCAGACATATAACTTGTCACATCATGTATTTCATATGAAATCAGACATGTGCCATAAATCAAAATATCATGAAGAGGATCAATCAACTCCATAAGGTATGTTTTTATGCTAACTTGTTTGTTCACTGTGGAGATATCAGAAAAGTAATGGTATTAATTTGAAGATATTAAAATATGTGGAGAAAATGTGGCTCCCACAAGGGTTGAGCCCAGTATGTTCCCTTTTCTATTCATGTGAAAAGGATACCAGATTAAAAGACAGGATGCATCATTCAAATATATATCATGCATCATAAAATCAACTTCCAGAAAAAGTGTTTCATCATGATTACAAAAAGGAGCATTTTCTCCTATAAACTATGTTCACCTTGATTACAGTTGATTAAATCGGATCAGATATGTTCAAGTGCCTGAGTCAACTTGGCAGATTGTAAAAAATAGAAATGAATCTATGAAAGGTACTTTTCTTATTTGTACCATCATTAAAATGCCTTATTGTTGTCATGTTTCATGCCATAGTTTCATAAAATTAGACTTAAGATATGACAGAAGCATGGAAATGAAATTAAGGACAGATCATATAGAAGCATCATTTGACTATGATAATCAAGTACAAGAGGACAAGTGGCAGATATAGAAGATCTAAGTGTCAAAGCCACAGGTATAGATGAAAGAAACAACAATAATGCTTTTGACAAAGTATTAAAATCTTGTTATCATGTGATGCTTTGAAGCTACAGTGGAGGATAGATGATATATGCATCATTGACTATGACAGTCATAAATGGAAGATAATACATCAAGTAAAGAAGACAAGTATAGATCAACAGGTTCAGATAACATAAAATACAGGTAGACAGTCATCCATGACAGTTAATAAGAACATACACAAAGAAAAAGATACATGATCTTTATGCATAGAAAGTGAAGTAAAAAGACACAATTTCAAGATTTTTATAAGATCATATGTTTGTTACAGCCATGCTTCTATCTAGTATAGGTAAAGACATTCATGTCTTTCTATTCTGTAGTGACAGTCATGAAATAAGAGGATGATCAAAGTTAAAACTATCAAGGAAAAAGTGCAGATATGTCTAAGCTTGTTATATTTTGAAAGAAACTTATATAGCTTTATATATGCAAGAATGGCATGAACAATTATAGGGCAGTTTTTGTTGCCTAGAAATGTCAAAAATAAATACATAGAGGAGCTACAGAACTAGAAAGATAAATTACCAATCAAGTAAAGAAGTGCTACTATGTTTGAGAATATAAAACCCTTGTTTCAGATTTTGAAACCCTGATGTCTTATTGCATATGCAGAGATGAAGGAAACTGGAACAACATAAAAGAAAGATACAGTTTATACTAGATTATATCATTTTTTGCAAGCCCTTATCACCTTTTGTATAACGAAGCCACAACTAAAGAGAGAGAGTTAAAGGGAGTCTCTCAGCATAGAGTAAAACCCATATGGGGTTTCTAGATAAAAGGTGCAAATATAGAAGAATGAAGCCGAGCCTTTAAAGCTAAAAGATGTACTCAAAAAATACACATGATAGTAGATTTACAAGAAATACATGCACAAAACAAAGAAGAGCATAGTCGTGGCTGAAGGAGAGTTTTTTGCAAATGAAAACAAATACCCATATCTTTTTCGAAACCCTTGTTTTTTCTTCTTCATATTTACAGAGGGTGTTTTCTTTTTTGCCAAATGAACCAAATTAAGTTTTCAAGAAATGACATAAGCTACATTTTGGTGGGTTCTTTTTCTTTCTCATGTTCTTGCAAGATGAAGAAGCAATAGGCCGCGGGCCTAAATAAGGGTGATTATTTTTTCCTTAATGCATGAAGATACATTGGAGCAAAGAAAAACAAAGAACAAAAGTCCACAGTGAGTGATAAAGTACAAAGCTTCAAGGAAATCTCAAAATGACTACAATGGTCGTGGCCTACTAGAAAGTTGCATAGCAAAAAAACCATATAAAGCCTTCAAAATCAACACAAAAGGCTTACCTTGAATCTCAAATGGTGGAAAATGCAGAGAGATTGACCAAGAGAGCCCGAGAATGGAGGAGAAAGAGCAGAGGGTATCAAACCCTACATCGGCCATGGAGAAGAGTTGCAGAATCGAAACAAAAGAATGCCAAATGCTAAATGAAATATCTTTTAGGGCTCTTTTTGCTTTTGTTCGATGGCATTCGAAGTTTATTTTGTTTTTTGAAAATCATTACCATATCCAAAATGCAAACCGTGGTCAAGACTTGAAAGGATGTGATTCTGAGTGATAATTGCTTAGAAGGGCCAACAACACCGACAACATCATAGCACTTTTTGCACCTGATTTTATTTATCAAAGTAAAAAGGGTGGTTGACATCATTAGGAGGTAAGGCCTATGACTTAGATACTTTTCATATAACCTTTATTCCCTTGTGATCGACTAAAGAGATGGTCAAGTTTACTCCTTTTGCACTCATGCATGGTTGAAAATATGTATTATTGTCTTTTGCAAACATTGAAAAGTCAAAGGCGGTCCTTCTTCATAGTGAGTAATGATCAGCAAGTTGGTTAGGTCAAGAAGTCAACATACATTATGCATTTGTTAATGCATTGAGTGCAAGGTGGAGTCATTTTTGGGTAAGATACGTTTACAAGGTGGCAAAATCTTATGGATAAAGTTTGATTGTTGCATGAGGGAGATTATATGGTAGTGAGATTGTATTTTTGACATTGTAAATGGAGTAATAAGGCAGAGTGTATCATTATTTTTTCCTTAGTGCATATGGAGCGATAAGGGGTATTTTTATGCCTAAGTGTTTGTAAAGCATTTTGATATTGCATGTGGAGTGATAAGGGTAAAATTTTGCGTTAATGCATATGTCATGCAACTAGGAGGTTTTAATGCATATGGAGATATAAGGGGATTTTTGTCTTCTTATAAGTCCTTTTTTTGCTCAAATCATGCAAATTAGGCAAGTGTATGTGGAGAGATAAGGGAATTATTTTCTCTTTCATCATGCATGATTTTACAAAATAAATCAATGTAAGTAAATAATAAAGTAATATTCTACAAATTACTTTATTATTTTTCACAAGTAAAATAAAAAATAATGCAAATTGTAACTACTAGTAAAGTAATTATCCTAATTACTTTATTATCCACTCACATCAATTTTGCAAATGCAAAATATGCAAATTGATGAGTTGAGTTAACTAAGGCCATTTTGGGACTTTTTGCATGATTTGGGGAGGAATTTGAAGAGTTTTGGTCAACTTCTTGGTCAAACAAATGGAGAAGATCAACTTGGAGCTATTTTTGCTCAATTTGTGACAGTTTGGACCCTTATTTTTAGGGATTTCTTGGTTTTCTCGTGGATCACTTTGGAGAGACTATTTTTAGAGGTAGTTAGCTGCAATTCTATTGTTCATGCCTCTTGGAGAGAGAAAGCTATATATTGTAAAGCAAAACTTAGTTTTTGCTAGTTCTTGCATTCTTTTCTCTTCTACACATTGAAAGACAGGAGGTTTTGTAACTCATTTTTTGGGTTATTTTCTTTTTGCTCTTTACACTTTGAGAGAGAAGGAGGTTTTGTAACTCATTGATTACAGATTTTATAGAGATTACAGTAGGTTACAGGTTCCATTTTTGTCTCTCTTGCAATAATTTCCTTTAGTTTTTCATTGAAATCAAGTGTTTGTCTTTCCATTGATGCTACTTGTATGGATGATTTGATGAAATTTTAATGTGTTTTAATATCAAAACCTTTAAAATTATTGTCTCATTCTTATTTGTAAGTGTTAATCATATTGAAATCACAGGTCTTAGGTTGTGTTACTGAAATCCTTTCTTTCATGTTGTGAAGAATCTTTTTCCTTCATAAAGAACAGTTTTTCCAGCCTTAGAAATATTTTTGTGATATTTATGCCAAGATTGGATTGTGTGGGTCAAATTTTTGAAATCTATTGTGAACCAGATTTGCATTTTTCTATCCTTATTAGGTGCATCACCAAAACTTACAACTTTGTTACCGTATAGTTTCTTTCTTACCCTTTTCCAAAATAGAAATCATAGTTTCAAATAGAATATTTTAAGGGAACCAACCCATAATCAGGAGGTTCAAACTCATTATAGGTCACCCACAACTTGAGTTTATCCCCATGTTTTGAAGGATTGTAGAGTTTCACAGCTTTGCATAAGGGTGCAATCCTCATCGACAACAATCATTATAAAGTGCCAAATTCAAGGGGGATAAAAATATTGAGTCACATGGATGCTTCTCAAACAACAAAATAATATTGGGATAAAAATATTGAATTATGGGGGGGGGTTCATAAAGTTGTGTCAAGAGCATTTCAAAGTTGTGCCAAGAGCACTTTCACAGAGTTATGTCAAGAGCACTTCCACTACTACTTCATCATTCTTCAAAATTTTTTTCCCCAATGTATTGAGATATGTAAAATACACTTCCATTGAGATGTGTCAAGAACATTTCCACTACACCACCACCTAATGCTACATGTGCATCCAAATTTGATTCTTCGAGGACTTCCAGAGATTCATCACAGTAGAAGATTGATATCAGTTCGTTTACTTCTACAAATTTCAGAGTTCCTTCATAGAAGGCTTCCATAGAATCTTCAAAACAAGACTTCACATTTGGATTGGGATTGTAGCCATATGACATGCAATTGCATTCCACACATGGATCTTGCAAATATTGCAAGACTATCACTTTTAGTTGTATTGTGTCAAGTGCACTTCCATCGAGTTGTGTCCAGAACACTTTCTTATTTTCTCTCTTTTTGGAGGAAAGTTTTTTCCCACTGGGTTTTATTTCTTTCTCTGCTTTATGAGAGACGCATTTGTACATGGGTACCTGATCAGGCATAGTTGCTGAGACCCATCTTTATTTTTCCCACCTAGGTTGTGCTTAAGGGGGTTGTTAGTGTAGGAATATTAACACTATTACTTATTATTTAAATAAGTAATTATGTGTATATTCCCCACATAATGTAAAGCCTTCCCAAACTAAAATTTTAAATTCTAAAATATTAAGAGCCCTCCATCTTTGTTGATGGAATCTTGGCCGTTGATTTCACCATGCAATCTCCACCCTTTGATCTCATTTTTAAACCTCCACCATTCATCTAAAATCCTCTTAAATATATAAATAAGAGCCTCTCCCAAGCCATTGGAACACAATTGAAGCTTATTATACCATTATTATGCTTTGAAATTCCTCATATTCATAGCCAACTCCATATCTAATTGAGTCCAAATCCTTGCTCTCACCATGTTGGTATTATACTGAGCAATCCACTTTACCTTTTATTGGGTAAAGCTAGGATTTTGCATTGGGTGCATGTTTCTTCCTCCACCTTATCAAAGATACTTGGATGGAGGGGATTTGAAAGTATAATCATTATTTTTAATTTCCTTTATGTTTGTTATATCTCTTGCATTTCATGTATCTTCATTTCTTTTGTCCATAATTGATTAAATAAATATTACAAATTATTTAATCAATTATTTTATCCTTGCCACTAACCCAAATTAATTAAATAAAGTCAATTTATTTAATTAATCCACCTAATCTATGACTAAAATTAGGCTAATTAAATAAATATCATTTATTTAATTACGTACCATACCCTACCTAGCCACTAGACCTAAATTAGTTTAGTAAACTCTTACTTAGTTAATTTAAACCACTAATTAACCTATCTCCTAATTTCCACTAGCCACATTAAAGTTAATCACTTAATTAACTAACCTAAACCCGCATTATCCCATCTCCCCACACTTGATTAAATAATTAACATTATTTAATTAAGAGGAGTCACATGTGTCTCTGCCTCATATTTCCTAA
Source organism: Cunninghamia lanceolata (assembly GCA_027924645.1). Taxonomy (NCBI): domain Eukaryota; kingdom Viridiplantae; phylum Streptophyta; class Pinopsida; order Cupressales; family Cupressaceae; genus Cunninghamia; species Cunninghamia lanceolata. The sequence continues at coordinate 7,526,178 of BSBN01000828.1, forward strand.
TGCATGAAAGAGCATTATTTAAATAATAAAGCTCACGCATGTCTCCACCTCACGTTTCCAAATCCATGCACTTGTCATTTCTCATCCCATTCACCCATTAAAATGAATTTTTAATTCATTCTCATGTCTTTATCTTCATTAATGCAAATCCTTCCCAAGGTGAAATTTTAAATTTCAAAATATTGAGAGCCCTCCATCTTTGTTGATGAAATCTTGGTCCTTGACTTCACCATGCAATCTCCACCCTTGGATCTCATTTTCAAACCTCCACCATCAATCTAAAATCCTCAAAAATCTATGAATAAGAGCCTCTCCCAAGCCATTGGAACACAATTGAAGATTATTATACCATCATTATGCTCTAAAATTCCTCATATTCATAGCCAATTCCATATCTAATTGAGTCCAAATCCTTGCTCTCACCATGCTAGTATTATATTAAGCAATCCACATTACTTTTTATTGGGTAAAGCTAGGATTTTGCATTGGGTGTATGCTTTTTCCTCCACCTTATCAAGGAGACTTGGATGGAGGGGACTTGAATGTATAATCATTTTTTTAAATGTCCTTTACATTTGTTATATCTCCTGCATTTCATGTATTAAAAAAGTCTAAAAAACTGAGTGCAATAAAGCTATCCAATGTTGAAAATCACTTCGGTGGCGCCTTGGATAAGTACCATGGTGAAAACTTGTCTCAGACATCATGAGTATTGGCCTTACCTACCATCTATTAAACTCTTCATCATCTACTTCATCCACCATAACCTCATAGCCTACCATGGCTTGGGACTTGTAAGCATTAAGCATCTCCACATTCCTTCCATTGCTACTCCACACTACGGGCAATCCCAGAGTCTGAATAAGAGTTGGATCTTTGTATGCATAGTTGGTCTCATACACTCCTGTACATATCATAATACATCATAAAATACCAAAAAAAAAAAATCACAAAACACCAAAACAAAATAAAAAACCACAAAATACCAAAAAAATTAATAAACCATAAAATACCAAAAAAATAAAAGGAATCACAAAATACAAAGAAAATCAAAAATAAAAAAATCTTCAAAAACAAGCAATAAATCTACTACACCCGAACCTAGGACAATAGATAGCCATGCAAAACAAACAACACACACAAAAATATCACAACACCAATCAAACATAAGACAAAATTTCCAAAGACCACATAACCATCATATCTTGCGTCTACTCTTCAGTATCCACAATCACAAACTATGCCTTAGGATGCATCATTCCCACAGTAGGCATGGCCAAATCACATCCAATCCACACTCTTGGCAAGAGATTCAATGGCTATTAGTCATCTATCAGTTGGTGATTTTATTTTGATTTATCTTTTTATACCCCTTCTACACTTCTCCAAACACCACCTTGATCTTCCATATCTTGGTGTGTCATCGAATGGTATAGAATGGGTCAAGAGTCATTTGTTGTTGTACATTTGGTGTTTGTTGGATGCTCTTATTACTCTAACAAGTATTCATATCTTGTGTGTGTAATTGGAATAACTTCTTGCATAACATATGTTCTTCACACCTAGGGCTTATACCTTTTCTGAACTAGGACTACCATGCTCTATGTCTTTTCCTCCACATGTTTAGACAAGGTTATACTATTTTGGGCATGCATAAGCACATCCTCTTGTTCGAGTGTCAAGTCCATGCAAACATTGGATATAAATCATCACCTTGGTCTTCTATACCATGGCGAATTTGATATCCTATTTTCTATACTAAAACTTAGGATTTCTCTAAAACATACCAACATAACTCTCACCCTCATCTTATCACCCACCCATGACTACATCCATATCCAAAATCATCCACAAACATCCCTAACCTTGGCTTTACATTAATGAAGATAGAGACCTAACCACTTTCCCATCCTAACAAACCCATTCCCAATCCTACCAAAACCACCTAATCCTAAAAAACAAATCCAACAAACTCTTCCTCCCCCCCCAACCAACCCTAATCTCCCCTAGTAACCCCCGATTCACACCTACCCAAACCATACAAGCAGGATTTAGGAGATTATTTCAAGGGTTGGTAGAAAAATATCTATTACTACCAAGTCCCTGGAATAGTATGGTCTATGGCCTGCTTTTGGATTTGTAAGGATTAATAAATCATACCCACTTCCCAATCCCCCCTTAAGAAAGCTTATTCATGTTGTTTTCCAACCATTCCCCTAATAAATACCCCAAAACCTAATTTACAAAGCAAGGATAAGCCACTCACTGACTCGCCAACCTCCAGAAGTCGCTGGTACTCGAACTTGCTCCATCTAATTCATCTCATGGAATTCCAGCCATAGCTTCTGTGCTTGATCACTATTCTCTCTCCTACTCACTAAGCTTAGGTGTGTAAATGAGGATTATGGGCCCCCCATAGCCTATTTATATCTTCCACCTAAGCCCTAACATGAATTCTTCTAACCCAACCCTAATCTTTCACTCATAGCCAAATACCATATCCATTTTTTGCCCATTCTTCTTTTGTTGATCCCATTTTCTATCATGCATAACTACCATTTTTCTTCCTTGTCGAGAGTTCATACAGAACATTTATTTTTTTCTACTTGATCTCTCGAGGGGGCATATCCCACTCGTTCCTCCTTCCCCTTCGATCAGCTAGGGAAATTTTTTCTTTGATATGACATCTCTCACATAAAATCACAATGTCACATCAAAGAGGGACAAAATGTAGACACTTGGAAATGACAAGAACCCTATACAACCTTTTTCTTGCATCCCCTTTCCTGTAATTAATTAAATATAATCAATTTATTTATTAATTTACCAATCCTCCATAGTCACTTGTCCATAATTAATTAAATATGTCAAATTTAATTAATTACTTCCCCCTAACCATTGTCCATAATTGATTAAATAAATATTACAATTTATTTAATCGATTATTTTATCCTTGCCACTAACCCAAATTAATTAAATAAAGTCTATTTATTTAATTAATCCACCTAGTCTATGACTAAAACTAGGCTAAGTAAATAACTATCATTTATTTAATTAGGTACCATACCCTACCTATCCCCTAGACCCAAATTAATTAAGTAAATTCTTTCTTAATTAATTTAAACCACTAATTAACCTATCTCCTAATTTCCACCAGCCACATTAATTTAGTCACTTAATTAACTAACATAAACCCTCATTATCCCATCTCCCCACACTAGATTAAGTAATTAACATTATTTAATTAAGGGGAGTCACACATGTCTCCACCTCATATTTCTTAATGCATGAAAAAGCATTATTTAAATAATAAAGCTCACACATGTCTCCACCTCACCTTTCCAAATACATGCACTTGTTATTTCTCATCCCATTCACCCATTAAAATGATTTTTTAACTCATTCTCATGTCTTTATCGTCATTAATGCAAAGCCTTCCCAAGGTGTAATTTTAAATTCCAAAATATTGAGAGCCCTCCATCTTTGTTGATGGAATCTTGACTCTTGATTTCACCATGCAATCTCCACCCTCGGATCTCATTTTCAAACCTCCACCATTGATCTAAATTCCTCAAAAATCTATAAATAAGAGACTCTACCAAGCCATTGGAACACAATTGAAGCTTATTATACCATCATTATGCTCCAAAATTCCTCATATCCATAGCCAAATTCATAGCCAATTCTATATCTAATTGAGTCCAAATCCTCTCTCACCATGTTGGTATTATATTGAGCAATCCACATTACTTTTTATTGGGTAAAGCTAGAATTTTGCATTGGGTGCATGATTCTTCCTCTACCTTATCAAGAAGACTTGGATGGAGGGGATTTCAAAGTATAATTTTTGTGTTTGATTCCCTTTATGTTTGTTATTGTTGCTAAATTTTGTTCACAATAAATTTAGTTAGACCTAATTGCAGTTGTTTCAAAAGGAGTAAATGAAAACTTTAAGGTTATTGCATCTAATGAACAGTTGATGTCTTGACACAGCAGAAATGAAGATAAGTTGTCATGATAACCCAACAATCTAATTAGGACTATTGAATCATCATGATAAGTGATTAAAATGTCAAGAGATCAAATATTCAAGAAATACAGTTTATCTAAAATAGTTTTATCTTTCAGGAGTTATAAGACAATTTGATTATTCAGATGATCGTATTTGAAAGAAAGAAAGAAAATATTTATTTAAACTGTCATTTCATGTCATATTTGGAACATACATTCAGTATCTGTTACTCTATCCTATGCATTGATTAAAATAAAAATACATTCATCAAGTTCATAAGATAAATTAACTGATCATGTTTAAAATAGGTTTTCAAATGTGTCCCACACAAGCCGTGGGAGTGACTAAACTGAGCAATGCAGACATATGCAAGCTATAGATCCGATGATAAAGGAAATGATGAGCACATAATAAAATTAAATATCCATCATTGCCTGAGCAAGCTGGTTGTTGAACTTGTTGACATTTGATCTTCAGCTCCAGTTGTATCAAGTTAACCTACAAAAAATTGGGAAAAAAACCTGTAAGAGCTCTAGATATTTAAGATTTTCATATGCTTTTATCAAACAGACATATCAACTTGTCACATCATGCATTTCATATAAAAGATCAAATCAGACATGTGCCATAAATTAGAATATCATGAAGAGGATCAATCAACTCCATCAGGTATGTTTTTATGCTAACTTGTTTGTTCACTGTGTAGGTATAGGAAAAGTAATGTTGTTGATTTGAAGACATTAAAACATGTGGAGAAAATGTGGCTTCCATAAGGGTTGAGCCCAGCATGTTCCATTTTCTATTCATTTGGAAAGGATATCAGAATAAAGATAGGATGCATCATTCAAAGATATATCATGCATCATATAATCAACTTGCAAAGAAAGTGTGTCATCATGATCATGAAAGGGAGCAGTTGCTCCTATAAAATATGTTCACATTGTTTGCAGTTGATTAAAATAGATCAGATATGTTCAAAATGCCTTAGTCAACTTAACAGAGTGCAGAAAATGGAAATGCAACCATGAAAGGTACTTTTCTTATTCATATCATCATTAAGATGCCTTATTGCTGTCATGTTTCATGTCATAGTTCATAAAATCAGATTCAAGATATCATAAGCATGCAAATAAGATGAAGGAAGACATAGAAGATCCAAATGATTAAGCTATAGATACAGACAAGAAAAAAAGAATAAGGATCAAAATCAAGTTTAGGTATTCATATTATCTCTTAACTGGTACAAAGAAAGGATTCATAATGTCAGGAATTATGCCATGATGAAGGAATAGAGAAGATACATGGTATTCAGTATACAGGAGGTTCCTTATGCACAAAAGATGAGGTAAAAGATCAACATTATAAAGCACATCTGACAGTTGACTGGAATTATGCCAAAGCAGAATAAATGGCAAACCAAGTTCAATGTTAAGGAAACCAACTACAGAATCTTTTGAATGAAGAAAAGGATGCATAATATGCTACATAAGGTTCTTAATACTTAAAAGAAAATGATAGTTATTATGCTCAGAAATATCAAGATATAGCATCATGAGGAGCTACAGAACCAGAGTGACAAGTTACTAGACAATAAAAAGTAATTTCTATGTTTAGAATTTGAAACTATGTTCCGGATTTTGAAACCCTGTCATTCTTGCATATGTAGTAGAAGGAAAAAAAGCACATAAAAGAAGATAAATGCCATGGCTATAATAATGGAGCCTCTTATACAGAAAAAACACAAGCCCTTACCAAATTTCAGAAACCCTAAATTCCATTTTTTGTGTTTATAGAAGAAGGAAAATAATACAACACATTTTCTACAATGGCTGTAATAGTTATACAAGGTTACTATGTATAAGAAAATGAAACCCTCATTTTAAAAATTAGAAACCCTCTTTCATTTTTTTATTTCATTTTGAAAAGAAGAAGTTACAGAGGTGTATCTATACCAAGGCCAGGACAGAAAATGGGTTTTTGAGATACCCATGTTAAAGTTTCAAACCCTAACACTTTTTTGCAGTTATAGAAAGAAGAATAGTAATACAATGTATCTATGCCAAGGCCATGCTAGAGAATAGCATTGTTATGCATTTTTTGAGATACCCTTGTCAATATTTCAAAACCCTCTTTCTTTTAGCAGTTAAGTCAAACAAAAGTGATATAAGGTATCTACAGGTATAGCCATGGAGGAGAAGAAGTTCTTGTGCACATTGAAGAGTTGAAACCCTTGTTTCACAGTAAGAAACCCCCAATTTTTTTGCATTAGAATTTGAGTAAAAATGCTATAGAACACATGGAATTTCACAGCCATAGCAAAAGATGAATGTCTTCTTTGAAAATGGAATACCCATTTCTTTTCTTTACAAAGAAACATCATACTTTTAGGTCGTCATACCAATGAATGCACGGTCAAAGAAAAGAAGACACTCACCTTTCATTTGAAGATGGAGAAGCAGGGCTGCGACCCCCTCTTTTGAGGGTTTCTTTCATTTTTGTCATAGTTACGAAATCAAAACAAAGAGAAAACAAAAGAATGGTGTCAAAGAAGACTACAAAGTAAAGAAGAGACATGGCTGTGGCCATTTAAAAGGAAGATACTACAGAAAATGGTACAAATGCCAATTAAACTTCAAACCATACTCACCAAAGCTTCTGTCATTATCCTCAGAGAAATGCAAGATTTTCCATAGAAGATAAGGAAATGCAGATGAAAGCTAGTGAAAATATCAAACCCTAACCATTCGACAGAGAGAAGTTGCAAAGCAGCTGAAGGAGAAGATGCAAAGTGAAAATGAGTTAAAATTTAGGGTTTACTCATTGTTTTGTTCATCGAAGCTTCTTTATTCCTTTCATTTTTTGACTTAGCAAACTAAAATCATTGTTTTATCAAAAATGCATCAGTATCAAGACTTGAGGAATAAAGATCCCTAGTTATCATCATTTGAAAGGGCCGACGGGCTTTTATCTTTTATGATTTTATTTGTTTAAAATCAAAGGTCAATGGGGTCGATATCATTGGAAAGTAAGGCTTATGCCTTAAGCAAATTCAAATAACCTTTTATTCCTTGTGGTCGATCAAAGCATGTGGTCAAAACATTTTCAAACAACATGCATGGTTGAATATACCTTGTCTTTTGCAAACATTTGATCAGTCAAAGATTCTCCTTCACAATACATAATTGATGCAAGGTGGCCGAATAAAACCAAGGAGATTATTCTCATGACTGTGCATGGCTTAATGCCTTGTAATATTATCATCCAAAGTCAAGGGTAAGAGAGTATATGAAGACATGATAAGATTGCAAGGTGGTAGAAGAGTATCATTACGGTTCTTTGCATGATGAAGATTCTTGGAAAGAAGGGATATTTTGCATGAGGGTAATAAGGCATATTACAAGGTGGTAGGATTTGGAATTTGTTTTTGCATGATGAAGGTCATATGGCAAAGTTGGCATTTTTTACATTGTAAATGGAGTTATATGCCTAAGTGTTTCAATGAATTTTTACATTGCATAAGGGTGAAATTTTGCCTTAAATGCATATATCATGCAAACTAGGAGTTTCTCTCACATAGAGATATAAGGGATTTTTATTTTCTTCTAAGTCCTATTTTTGCTGAAATCATGCAAATTAGGCAAGTGTAATTGGAGAGATAAGGAGATTATTTTTCTTTCCATTATGCATGATTTTACAAATAAATCAATGTAAGAAAATAATAGAGCAATATTCTTCAAATTACTTTATTATCTTTCATAAGTTGTAAAATCAAAAATAGTGCAAATTATAACTAACAATAGAGTAATTATCCTAATTACTTTATTATTCACTCACATCAATTTTGCAAAAGAAAAATCATGCAAATTGATGAGTTGAGTTAACTCAGGCCAATTAGAGACTTTTTGCATGATTCGAAGAGCAATTTGAGGAATTTTGGTCAACTTCTTGGTCAAACACATGGAGAGGGTCAACTTGGATCTATTTTTGCTCAATTGTGGCAGTTTGGGTCCCTATTTTTAGGGATTTCTTGGTTTACTCGTGGATCACTTTGGAGGACTTATTTTTAGAGGCAGTTAGCTGCAGTCTCATTTAGCACGCCTCTTAGAGAGAGCAAACTATATATTGTAAAGCAAAACTTAGGTTTTGCTAGTTCTTGCCTTTTTTGGTCTTTACACTTTGAGAGAGAAGGAGGTTTTGTAACTCATTGATTACAGATTTTGTAGAGATTACAGTAGGTTACAGGTTCAATTTCTTTGTTCTTCATACAATATTTTCCTTTATTTTTCATTGAAATCAAGTGTTTGCCTTTCCATTGATGCTACTAGTATGGATGATTTGATGAAATTTTAATGTGTTTTAACATCAAAACCTTTAAAATTATTGTCTCATTCTTATTCGTAAGTGTTAAGCATATTGATATTACAGGTCTTAGGTTGTGTTACTGAAATCCTTTCTTTCATGTTGTGAAGAATCATTTTCCTTCATAAAGAATAGTTTTTCCAGCCTTCCTTAGAAATATTTTTGTGATATTTATGCCAAGATTGGATTGTGTGGGTCAGATTTCTAAAATCTATTATGAACCAGATTTATAATTTTTCTATTCTTATTAGGTTCATCACCAAATTTTAAAGCTTTGTTACCATATAGTTTCTTTTTTACCCTTTTCCAAAATAGAAATCATAGTTTCAAATAGAATATTTTAAGGGAACCAGCCCATAATATGGAGGTTAAAACTCATTATAAGTCACCCACAGCCTAAGTTTGTTCCCATGTTTTGAAGGATTGCAGAGTTTCATAGCTTTGCATAAGGGTGCAATCCTCATCGACAACAGTTTTTGGCATGCCCGGTGGGACATTTGAACTGATTTTCAATTCAATAGAACTTATTTTTTCTATTGTTTTGGTATGAACAATAGCATTTTTAGCCTTTTAGAGGTTTATTTTCAAGTACCTGGCGAATCTAATACTTTGGTTTTATAGATCAAATCTTGCAGCTTATGAAAAAGTATCAAACAAGGTCAAATAAAGATTCTGAGAAGGCATATCTAGTTATCTCCACCAAAGAGGAGGATAAAAGCAGATAAAGTAATCAAATTAGCAGATTCAACAGTTGTTTTTGATTTGCCAACTACACATCCAAAGTTTGCTTCTCACCAAAATCTATTATTTGCAAGTTCATCATCAGAATTTCATACTTCTCCACCAGCAAGCCCAAGATGGCAGATTCCTATTTTCCAAGAGGAACTTCTTCTTTTAGGGCTTGAAGAGGAAGAACCTATGTTACAAGAAATATTTGAAGTAGTTTCAATCCAAGTACCATCTCAAATACCATCTACTCCAATGTCTCTACTTGGAGGAGGAGGTGGAGGGCTTGTACCACCTCCTAGAGAAGGAGGTGGAGGAGGAGGTGGAGGAGGTGGAAGAAATCCACCACCATCTAGAGATCAACCATTTGTTACATTTGATGGAGGCAACCCTTTGAATCTAAGGTAACATAATGATATACCAGTGGCTGCATTAAAGAGTTTACCAAATTTCACTGGAGAAGATGAGACTACACCAATTAAACATATCAGAGATGTGGCTTCTTTATGCTCTGTCCACCATATCACAGAAGAGAATGTAGCAATCAGGGTATTAGCAGCATCACTAAAAGGTAAAGCTCTTCAATGGTTTAGAGGCTTAAGAGTCAATTCAATTAGATCTTGGGATGAATTAGGTGCTGCTTTGAATAGGCAATTTCAGGATAAATCTGATCATTTATCATTAGTTGAACAAATGACTACTATTAAGAGAGCTCCACAAGAGTAAATGTCAGATTTTAATTTTAGATTTTAGAAAACATGGAATAGGATTCCTGAAACAGTGAAACCCTCACCAGAACTTTTTTTTGTATTATTTGAGGGCATTAAATTCTGATATTGTTGTTATGATACAATCTATGAGTGGGGTAACTTTACCAGTTGCTTTTGATTTTGCAATAAGAACATAAAACAATTTAATACAAGCTGGTAAGATAGCACCTAGGCCACCAATGCCAATTTTCTAGATATACAGCCTTTAATACCAATTTCAGTCCCACATATTTCATCAATTCCTAGTATACCAACTTTTGGTTATCAAGAAAATGTGAAAAATAGTGCAGATCCCATTCATTCTGAATTTCAAGAGTTAAAAGAAAACTAGCAAAGCATAGCAAAAATATTGCAGACTATAAGCAAATACTTGGTAAGTCTAAAAATTCAAGAAAATCATAATAGAAGGCCTTACCAAGTCCCATACCAAGCAAATAGACCCAATTATCAAGCAGATTATTAGGGTCAAAGAAGAAATTACAACAATAGGCCAAATCAGCAATATAATCCAAATGTTGTCAATACATCCAAGGAAATTGTGCCTATACAGAATAACATGGTTCAGGACTATGCATGGTGTTACCCATGTAATCAGCCTCATGATCAGGCCACTTGCCCAAATGGGATACTAAGTCAAGCTTTAATGGTACAGAATAACTATGCTGCTGCTGAAAATTCAACAGGTGATGTGAATAATCAGCTAGATAATCAGACTCAATATGTTAATCCTGATGTAGCTTTGATGAATTGGCAAGCTAACAAATTTTGTGGTGTGAATCACTTACTGGCTCAAAAGTAGTCTTTTACTAATATTGCAGCAAACACAAGATAAAAAAAGAGAGCTGTTGACTTGCAGTAGCAAGCTGGAAATGCAAATCAAGAAGCTAATTTCAATAAGAAGCAAACTAGAAATGTACAACAGCAAGTTGATAAAGGAAAAAGTATGATTTCTACGAGCCAACAAGGGAAGAATCAAGCTTCTACATCTCAAGATATGCATATTTTGTCAAGAGAATAGCCAACAGTTGAAAAAAGACAGCCTGAAGCTCATAAGCAGCAAAGTAAGGACCAACCGGAAGTTGCTATTCCCAAAATACAGCAAAAGGTTAGTGGTCCTATTTTTAATATTTTGGATCATATGAAGAAAGCAACAGTTAGCATGTCTATTTTAGATGCTTTACATATTCCAGGACAAAAAGATTTATTACAATATATTTTAGCACAGTTGTCTTTGTCAAATATAGTTCAAAAAGCACATCAACCTCAAGTTATGCTTACAAATGAGGTAGAGAAAAGAATAGAACCAAAACCAGTAGGCAAACCACCACCATTTTATGTCACTTTGATTGTTGGAGATCATTTGGTACACAATTGCATGATAGACTCCGGAGCTAGCAGCTTAGTTACGCCAAAGCAGCTAGCTGATAAACTTGGCCTTAAGTATGAACCTATTGTTAGAGAAGTTGTGAAAATGGATGGAACTAAAGTCAATACAGTTAGAATGTTTAAAAACTTGGGTCTAACTTTGCATGCCTATCCAAATCTTGTCATACATCAAGATATATATGTCATTGATTTACCACCTACTTTTGCTATCTGCTTATCTAAAGATTTTACAACAAGATTAGGAGGCTACTTGTCATCTGATTGGACACATTTATTCTTTAGAACTAGATATGGAACCAAGGTTACAATCAAATCTGAGCCACTAGCCAAGGATCACCTTGAACCCTATACACCCAATCTAATAAATGCCAACCTTTCCATTTTTTATCAAGAAGATATGATTCCTGTTCAAGACCCAAGTACACTTTTAGAGGGAATTCCTGATCTTGTTTTAGATCAGTGGGCAGCAGAGAATCATGAAACAAATCCATTTGAGCACATGGATGAGATAGGCATTGGTGTGTATATGATCCAGGAGAAAAATGTAGTCATTCCAATTCTGCTTTAAGAAAAAAATCAGCAAGTAAAAGAGGCTGAAAATGATGTTTGGGAGCTTTATTTTGATGGTCCTAGAAGTAGGATTGGTGTTGGTGGAGGAGCTGTTTTAGTTTCCCATGTTAGTGTAGGTTTTTATTTCTTAGTTGGGTTATTTATTTTTCTGATGCAGAGGCATCCACACTATAACCTTCGCATATAGCATGAATGTCTGCAGACCAACCTCATCATCATCATCTTCGCCATCATCATCATATTCCCTAACACCACCAACAGCATCATCATGATCCGCGTTACACAGTCAGCATCATCATCTTTCGGATGGTCGTAATTGTCCTCCTGCCGACCACTGTTCACCTCCTCCGCCTTCCTTCTAACATCATCATCATGATGTTCAGCGGGCGCAAACATCCTCCGGTTGCACTGTTCATCGGGCTCCGAACACTATCGTCTTCATCATGATCTTCAACACTACCTTCGTCAACAGGATAACCAGTATCCGGTTGTTCAAATATCCTGATGACGATCGCCTTCAGCAGCTTACCTTCGACGCTCCGCTACCCGACGATACAAGCAACAGCATCATGATCTACTTTATCCGGTTGTCTTCGAATACACTTTCTGCCGATGCCGATACTTAACCACTTAACAACGGCAGGATAAACTCGCACAGGGGGATACCTCAATATCCTGATGACGATGACGTCATATCCTGATGACGATGACGTCACCCAATATCCTGATGACCTTCTCAACACTTAGTCGAAAAACATGAACTTTCTCTCCCGCATCTACTCGCGATATGCGGATGTTTGGCACTCCGATATGATGATCCTGATGCCGATACATGCACTTAGTCTATGCCCGACTTAGGACATCCTGATGCACTCGCAACATGAAAACTCCAACAGTTTCATGAACCGATCTTCTACCTGATGCCGATGCACTCCACCTCGGCTCCTGATGATGATCACCCCGATGAACCCACACTTCATGCAACCGACAACACCATGCCGATCTCCTCCACTTATCCGGATGACGATATCTGAGCTGTCTGCAGGATATTTGCAGAAATATCCTGATGATGCCGTTTTTGGCGAACTTCTTCACTTAGCGAAATTTCACTTCGCCGATCCTCCAGGGATGACCCGATCCAACCTCAGGGTGACCTTCCAACTCAATCTTCTCAACTTGACCTAGCACATGAGGATGCTAGGCTTCTCAGCATCTGTCGACCGCGATCCTGCACACCTGCATGCAAACAAACAAACTACCTACTAACCTACTGTACATTGCCATTCCACCGATCAGATGAGTCAACCGGTGGAATGGATCAGTATATCCATGAAAACCTCTCAAACCAGCAATCGATTACAGGAAGGAGATCAAACAGAAAACGAAACAGGATCTTTATTGACTCAAAGATGCAATACAATATGATGTTCCTCACACAGAACACTCAACTCCTCTGCTTGATGCAACACTACACTGCCGATCGATGATCTACAATCAACCGATCTCATGCTTATAAAGATTTGCCTACGAGTACTACTGACCCGACTCCAAGCGGCTGGGAACTCTCCAGGCGGCTGGGAGATCCAACCGATCATACATCATGACAGCTGTTATAACTAACTAGCTAAAAATAGCAAAAGCCTGGTCAGCATGATCTTATCCTGATCAGCATGACCTTATTACATGCATTTGGTCTAACAGACCTTCTTGGAAACACAAACAAGACCTAAACTACTAACTGACCAAACAAGACCTAAACTACTAACTGCCTTATCATGACCAGCTGTCAGGTAGGTGCTCCTGCACCATATTCCCCAAAAGAAAAGAACTCATGTCCCATGAGTTTAGTATGTGGAAGTCCTCCACCTGTACACTTTGCTTTGTCAATAGTCTGACCTGCTCCAGCTTTGTCTGCTGCTGTCTCTTGGCTGCTCCAAGACTTCTGCACTGTAACTTGCTTTCTGGCAAGTAAATCTGCATGCCTGTTGATGTAGGCCTTTCTAAGGTTATCTCTGTGTTTGTCAGATTGTCTGACCAGACCCTTTGTCTGAACTGCCTCTTGAACTGCTGAAATGTTCAACTCTATCTTCCTGTCAACCTTTATAGGACAAGCAATAGTCCCAACTATGACAACACCCTTGTCATACTTCTCAACTGATGGTTGGTTGCACCCCTGTTTCTGAACCTGCTACTGACCTCTGTCAGTCACAACTGAAACTGTCTTCAGTTTGTTGTCTGTAACAACTCCTTTCTCTGCAGTATCCTTATCTGCCTTCATGCCTGCTCCTCTAGGCATCTGCACATACTCCTTTCCCATTAAAATGATTTGGGCTGCCTTCTGTACTGCAGCTTTTGCCTGCAATGGCATCAACTTAATAATCTTCCCATCCTTCTGGATGGTGTAGGTATTAGCATACCCATCATACAGTACCCTTCTGTCAAATTGCCATGGTCTACCCAACAGTAGGTGACAACATTCCATAGGCAAAATATCACACAAGATTCTATCCTGATATGGTCCAATCTGGAAATCCACATATGCCTGTTCAGAGACAAAAAGTGATTGCCTATCACTCACCCAAGATGCCTTGTAAGGGTGTGGATGTGGAATCCTTTCCAGCTTCAGTTTATCCACCATTTCCTGAGATACCATGTTGTCTGTTGAACCAGTATCAATGACAACCTTACATACCTTACCTTTGCTCTTGCATGTGGTTTTGAAAAGAGCTCTTCTTTGCATCATATCCTTTGATGCCTGCAAACTAATTCTCCTTAACATCAATGATTCTCCACTCTCTGGATATCCATAATTCTCAGGACCTTTGTTTGAACTCTGTGCACTTTCTTCTTCTTTCTCTTCTTGTACAAGTTGTACTCTCTTGTCACTAGTTCTATCATTTCTGGATGATGAACCTTTATTTTCTGGACACTTGAAAGATGGATGACCAAACTCACCACAGGTGTAACATTTTCCTAAAAATGTAGTAGAACCTCTACCACCTCCAAATCTTCCTCTATTACCTTTCCATCCACCTCTGAAATCAGACTGTCCCTGTCCTTTACCAGTGTCTTCTTGAACCTCATTGGTTTGCTTTTGTGCAGGGGCTGTTCCTCTTCCCCTATTGTTTCCTCTTCCTCTCATGGACTTATCATGTCCTCTATTCATCTTTTCTTCAATCCTGATTGCCATTTGATAACAATCCTCAACATTCTTAGGGTTAGCTAACACTAACTCATCCTGTATGTTAAACCTCAAACCAGCCAAGTACCTAGCCACCTTTTCTACCTCATTCTCATGATGACCAGATCTCATACTCAACAGATAAAATTCCTCAGTATATGCTTTCACATCCCTGTCTTTCTGTTTTAAAAATTGCAGCTTCTTGAACATCTGGATTTCATAATCCCTTGGCAAGAATTTACCCTTGATCCTTGCTACCATCTTATCCCATGAAGTGATCTTAGACTTCCCTTGTTTCCTTCTCTCAGATTGTACATAATCCCACCATACTAAAGCATGACCTCCTAACTTGGTCTTTGCAATCTTTACCTTCTGATCCTCAGCAACATCTTCACATTCAAAGTGATTATCAAGTGCAGCAATCCAATCCAACAACTCATCTTCATTCAAGCTTCCAGTATACTTGGTAACATCAACCTTTACCTTAGGTTTTTCACTCTGTACTGCCTTTAACAGTTTTGCCAATCTCTGGTCTTCAGCATCCAGATCTTCAGCTACCTCTTCATACTCTTCAACAGTATCTGCATCTTCTTCAGACTCACTGTCTTCCACTTCCCTCTTTTTGTTCTTTTCCAGGGCTGTCAGCCTGGCTTGAAGTGCTTCAGCAAGCTCCTTCATCTTCCTCATCTCTCTAGCATGTTTCTCCTTCATCTCCTGCAGTTCCCTTGCAGTACCACTACCTTTAGGAGGCATTTTGTCAACCTCTCACAACACACAATTCACAATTCAACTCTATCTCTACCTCTGCCCTTTCAGTGACAGAATCAACACACAACAGCCCAGACCTTTTGCTGAGCTCTGATACCACTATGATGCAGAGGCATCCACACTATAACCTTCGCATATAGCATGAATGTCTGCAGACCAACCTCATCATCATCATCTTCGCCATCATCATCATATTCCCTAACACCACCAACAGCATCATCATGATCCGCGTTACACAGTCAGCATCATCATCTTTCGGACGGTCGCAATTGTCCTCCTACCGACCACTGTTCACCTCCTCTGCCTTCCTTCTAACATCATCATCATGATGTTCAGCGGGCGCAAACATCCTCCGGTTGCACTGTTCATCAGGCTCCGAACACTATCGTCTTCATCATGATCTTCAACACTACCTTCGTCAGCAGGATAACCAGTATCCGGTTGTTCAAATATCCTGATGATGATCGCCTTCAGCAGCTTACCTTCGACGCTCCGCTACCCGACGATACAAGCAACAGCATCATGATCTACTTTATCCGGTTGTCTTCGAAACCTCCTGATGATGCTAATACACTTTCTGCCGATGCCGATACTTAACCACTTAACAACGGTAGGATAAACTCGCACAGGGGGATACCTCAATATCCTGATGACGATGACGTCATATCCTGATGACGATGACGTCACCCAATATCCTGATGACCTTCTCAACACTTAGTCGAAAAACATGAACTTTCTCTCCCGCATCTACTCGCGATATGCGGATGTTTGGCACTCCGATATGATGATCCTGATGCCGATACATGCACTTAGTCTATGCCCGACTTAGGACATCCTGATGCACTCGCAACATGAAAACTCCAACAGTTTCATGAACCGATCTTCTACCTGATGCCGATGCACTCCACCTCGGCTCCTGATGATGATCACCCCGATGAACCCACACTTCATGCAACCGACAACACCATGCCGATCTCCTCCACTTATCCGGATGACGATATCTGAGCTGTCTGCAGGATATTTGCAGAAATATCCTGATGATGCCGTTTTTGGCGAACTTCTTCACTTAGCGAAATTTCACTTCGCCGATCCTCCAGGGATGACCCGATCCAACCTCAGGGTGACCTTCCAACTCAATCTTCTCAACTTGACCTAGCACATGAGGATGCTAGGCTTCTCAGCATCTGTCGACCGCGATCCTGCACACCTGCATGCAAACAAACAAACTACCTACTAACCTACTGTACATTGCCATTCCACCGATCAGATGAGTCAACCGGTGGAATGGATCAGTATATCCATGAAAACCTCTCAAACCAGCAATCGATTACAGGAAGGAGATCAAATAGAAAATGAAACAGGATCTTTATTGACTCAAAGATGCAATACAATATGATGTTCCTCACACAGAACACTCAACTCCTCTACTTGATGCAACACTACACTGCCGATCGATGATCTACAATCAACCGATCTCATGCTTATAAAGATTTGCCTACGAGTACTACTGACCCGACTCCAAGCGGCTGGGAACTCTCCAGGCGGCTGGGAGATCCAACCAATCATACATCATGACAGCTGTTATAACTAACTAGCTAAAAATAGCAAAAGCCTGGTCAGCATGATCTTATCCTGATCAGCATGACCTTATTACATGCATTTGGTCTAACAGACCTTCTTGGAAACACAAACAAGACCTAAACTACTAACTGACCAAACAAGACCTAAACTACTAACTGCCTTATCATGACCAGCTGTCAGGTAGGTGCTCCTGCACCATTTTCCTATATTCTTAGGTTTTTCCTACACTTCTATTAATCTCGCTTAGGTTAATAAAGCATGTCTTATTAGGTCAAAGGATTATGAGGTGTACCTTCCTACATGTGAGCATCCATTAGCTATCTTGGAAAGATACTTTGCTATATTTAGTCTGATAGATGGTTGCTCCTGATTGGTCAGTGTTGCCACCTCCTCCCTCTTCTCAGTCTATATAAGCATGCTACCTAGCTTGTATTTAGTATCTTTTGCTTTTGCATCCTCTTAATGATATTTTGCTTCTAGCATTTGTATTACTCTCTTGGAGACTAACTCTATGTTTCTATTTTGATTTCGTATCATTTGCATTCATAGTTTAGATATCTATTCATTTGAACTAGTTTTCTGGCTTAATAATCTTTTCAGATTCTAACATGGTATCAGAGCTATTCTATGTGCAAGGATAGATTCTAGTTTCCTTATTTGAGAGATTCGGGGGGGCTAATAAAGCTTATTGTAGTTTTTCAAAAAACCCAGTATGCTCTTCTTTTGCATCCTCAAATGATCTGGAGAATCAGAAAAGTTTGACGGAAACATTTTTAATCTCTGGGGTTTGTACATGTGTTTTATGAAATCTGGGTGATTGCAATGTTTCTAATTATACTAGCAATATTTCTAGTTGTTCCAATGTGTCTAGGAGGCTTGAGAAAGTCATATTTGTTTTTTATTTCACCAAATTTAGAGATCGTCATACACAGTTGCGGAACTGAGGTTTCAAGCTCAAATCTGACAACCAACTTGTATATTTGATGTTTTCAATCAATATTACAGATTCCAGCATGCCTTTGCCTATCCTAGGTAGCTGATTTAGCCTTTGCATGCCATTTTTTGGTTGCTGGGGTTATTTTTTGTTGCTAAAGGCATTCTGTTTACATTAGAACTACATATTTTGTACATTGACAAGAAAAACGCCTTCTGGGTTTTGTTTGTAGCATCAAAAAATGATCTAGGTATCTTTTAGTTTTTGCATGTAGCTCATATAGTTTATAGAAATGCACTCAAAAAGCTATAGTAGGACCCCTCTCTATTGGCAGTTGCAATTTTGAAGGCAGCTTTCAAATGCTCCATTCTTGCTCATACAAACTCTGTTTCCCACAAAAATATTTTTGATCTTGGCTATTTTTTTGTACTCTATGCACTAGTGCAGACATTTTTTGATTTTGTTTCAGATATTTTTCAGAAATTGCAGATTCCTAGTCGTGACACTGCACAGTTCTCGTTTTGGGAACTTCAAAGGATCATAACTTTCACATACAACCTCGTATTGAGGCAATTCTTTTTTTAAAAGTGCATGATTTTTCGAGTAGATCGTAGTGGTATTGTGCCAAAGTTGTATTTTTAGCATATGCTCTTCATGAGGGTTTTGTAATGCATTGAAATCAAGACCACTTAGTATTTCTTGCTAGTGGCAATTGTAAATGCACTAATATAAAATGCCAAATCATATTTTCTTGCGGGGGTTCTTTGATTGAGTGAAAAGGGGGGGGTTGTCTTGGTGGTGTTCTCTTCTTTTCGGCATTTGCTTTTTGCATTTCTTCATCATGGATCAAACAAATGTGCCCATCCTAACTCCTTACAACTACTTTGGGTGGAAATCACGCATGACAATTCACTTAAGGAAAGTTGGCTTACATAGGATAACAATGGGACTTGAAACTGAACCTGTTAAAGATTGGTTTAACAAATGTGATGAGGCATATGGAACATTGTGTTTGTCTATTTTTCCTAATTTTCTCTTTCACATTGAGTCTTTAAATTCACCAAATGAAATCTAGAAAAAGCTAGAAAAACTATTTTGCACACAAGATTCAATGAGGGGTCATATGTTGGAAAATGAACTAATTAGTTTAAGTCTAGGCAATTTCAACACAATCCAAGATTTCTTCAAAAGATTGAAATCACTAAGGCTGCAGTTAAAATAATGTGGAATCAAAAAGAAAGATGAACAATTGATTCTCAGTATTCTCTCTAAGCTGAGTTCAGAATATTTTGTGTTTGTTTCTACCTTCTATGCTACTAAGGGTGCACTTGGTACTCAATTCACCATGCCATCTTTAGATGATTTTGCTATCTCTCTCACTTGAGAATAGGATAAGCTAATCCAGATAGGCACTCTTAAATCCTCTAAGTCACATGCCCTGGCAGCCAACCAAGGTAAAAAAGAATAGAAAGGACAAAGTAGTAACAAGATTAAGGATAAGAAACAAAAGAATAGCAAGGAGAAGGATCAGATACCAGTTGCTTCAAAAGTAACTAATGAGACCCAATCTTCCAAGGGTGACAAGCCTAAGAAAGAGAAAGTTCAATGTGCCTATTGTAAAAGACCCGGTCATGATGAACATAAGTGCTTGAAGAAACAAATTGATCATTTGATACACATTCTTGAGAAGAATAATATCGGTGTTCCTAAGTCCATCAAACAGAGTTCAAATGAGGGGTCTGACAAGGCAAAAGAAAACAAGGGAAAAGGAAAGGGCAAGGACCTTGTAGCAGTTGCTTCTTCACCATCCACTTGGGTTCTTGATGTGGGTGCTTCGCACCACATGGATTCATCTAAGGAAGAACTTGCATCTTTGGAGCCATGTACTATGCCTTCTATTTTGATGGGTGATGACACTTCTGTTGAGGTGTGTGGGAGAGGGTCTATTGATGTGGGGGATGGCATATTCCATGATGTTCTTTGTGTGCCCTCATTAACAACTAATCTCCTATCGGTATACCAAATCACTCACACAGGTTCAGGCAAGCAGGTTGAGTTCACTCCTGATTCAGTGGAGATTCGTGAGTTGCACAGTGGTTCTACAGTTGCAGTTGGGAGAGAAGATCATCAATCCTAGCTCTATCTGTTTTCTCACTTTGTTCTTGATCCTCCTTCGACTATTTTTCTCACTCATTCTAATGATGTGAGTAGATTATGGCATGAGCAGTTTGGCCATCTTAAGTTCTGCTACCTGCAGCAGCTCAACCAGCAGAGCATGGTCACAGGGTTGCCTTCAGTTCAATTTTCAGGTGGTGTTTACCAAGGCTGCATTCTTGGTAAGCATCCTAAGGAAAAGTTTAAAAAAGGTAAGGCATAGAGAGCTTCACAAATACTGGAGTTAGTTCACAGTGATTTGGCTGGTCCATTTCAGCATCCTTCTTTCAGCAGGGCTAGATATGTCCTCACATTCATTGATGACTTTTCTTGATATACTTGGGTGTATTTTCTCAAATAGATGTTAGAGGTATTTGATCATTTTCAAGACTTCAAAACTTTTGTAGAGAAGCAATCTGGGAAAGCCATCAAAGTTTTGCGCACTAACAATGGTGGTGAGTATGTCAACCATTAGTTTGAGAGGTTTTGTACTTTAGAGGGGATTGATTTACAACATTCATTTCCATACAATCCTCAGCAGAACAATGTTGTAGAATGAAAGAATAGGTCCTTGAAGGAAATGGTGAACTGCATGATTCACTCTAGATCTCTTGCACCACAGTATTGGACAGAGGCCATTAACTGTGCTTGCTATATCCAGAACTGTGTTCCTCATTGAGCCTTGAAGGGAGTTACTCCTTTTGAAGCTTGGAGCGGTCGGAAACCTTCAGTTAAGCACTTTCAAGTTTTTGGTTCTCCTGCATGGGCCCACATTCCTGCAGAGAAACACAAGGCCTTGGATCCGCAGAGTAGACCTTGCATATTTGTAGGTTTTCCTAATGGTGTGAAGGGTTATTGGTTGCTCCACCCTACTACACATGAGTTGTTCATTGAGAGGAGTGTTTAGTTTGAGGAGGGCTCTTTGAGCTCACTTTCTATCACTTCTCCAACTCCTTCTACTTTAAGACTAGAGTCACTTGGGATACATGACAGATCTTCTGATGAGTCAAATTCACCTGAGCAGTCTTCTACCTCCACTTCTGATGCAGAGAGTGATTCAGAGGACTCACCTCCTTCCTCTCCTAGTCATCATTCAGAGGTTGATGATTCTCCTCCAGATTCTCCATCTTCCAATCCGCTTTGGGCTAGACAGACCTTGTAGTCTGTAGGTGATTGGGTTGGGAATCCATCAGACACCATGCGGACTCATTCACAGTTCCAGGATGCTCCACATGTCTTCATTGCTACTACCTCAGATCCACAGTCTTTTCATGAGGCTTCTGGTATTCCTGAGTGGGATACAACTATGCAGGAGGAGTATATTTCCTTGATGAGGAACCACACTTGGGATCTTGTCCCTCTTCCTAAGGGAAGAAAACTTGTTCGATGTAAGTGGATCTATCAGATAAAATTTGTAGTAGATGGGTCAGTTGACAAGCATAAGGCTCGCTTGGTCACCAAAGGATTCTCCTAGGTTCCTGGGATTGACTACTCTAAGACTTTTGTGCCAGTTGCCTGAATGAATTCCATCCAACTTGTTCTTGCCATTGTTGCAGCCAATCATTGGGAAGTACACCAGATGGATGTGAAGAGTGCTTTTCTTCATGGTGACCTTTAGGAGGAGATTTACATGGAGCAGCCACATGGGTTCATTCAAAATTCTTCACTTGTGTGTCATCTTCGGAAGTCTCTCTATGGCCTCAAATAGGCTCCTCGGGCATGGTATGCCAAGATGGACTCCTTCCTTCTATTAGTTGGGTTCACTTGGTGCCATTCTGATCCCAATGTCTACATTCTACAATAGGATGATTCACTCCTATTTCTAGTTATGTATGTTGATGACTTACTGATCATAGGGAGTTCTTCATCCACCATTGGTGCTGTCAAAACTGCCCTTCATAACAAGTTTTTGGTGACTGACTTGGGCTTGTTGCATTACTTTCTCAGGATTGAGATCTACCAATCTGCTTCTGGGATCACCATCACACAGTCCAAGTATACTCTAGATTTTCTCTCAAGGTTTCATATGGCTGACTACAAGCCTACTTCGACTCCCTTTCTTTCTGGAGTCAAACTTGAGGCTCAGTGTTCTTCTCCACTTGTTGATGACACTTTGTACCGACATCTTGTTGGGAGTCTCATTTATCTGACTCATACGAGACCTAACATTTCATATGTTGTAGGCATAGTCTCTGAATTCATGCAGGAGCCTCATGAGTTGCATTGGAAAGCAGCCAAGTGCATACTTCACTACATTCAGGGCACTCATAGTTTTGGGATTCACTATGCAGGGGGCATTGAGCTTGACTTGGTGGGCTACACAGATTCAGATTGGGCAGGTGATTCTTAGGATCACAAATCTACTTCAGGTTATAGCTTCTCACTTGGTTTAGGTCCTATTTGTTGGTCGAGTAAGAAGCAGTCTGCTATTGCTCTATCTTCTATTGAGGCTAAGTATTGGGGGGCTGTGAATGCCGCCACTGAGGCCATTTAGCTTCAAAATCTTCTCACTGAGTTTGGTATCCAGATCAGATGGCCATCAGTCATATTTTATGACAACCAGACTACCATTTAGATCTCACAAAATCCAGTCTATCATCAGCGGACCAAACACATTGAGGTCCACAAGCACTACATCTAAGAACTCATCCATGGCCACGTCATCAACCTTAGCTACTATCTGACTTCCGAGCAGGTTGTTGATATCTTCACCAAACCCTTCACTGAGAGAAAGTTCCTTCATTTTGGAGCTTTGCTGGGGGTATGGGATGCTTCATCTTCTGGGGGGCTTCTTCCTCTCACTTAGAGTCCTGACTCTCTCTACTTTTGGGGGTCTCTTCTCTCTCTATTTTGGGGGGGCTTTTTCTCTCTCTTTGGGGGGGACTTTATGTACATGGGTACCTCATTAGGCTTGATTTGTCGAGACCCATTTCTACATCCACCTAAGCTTCGCTTATGGGGGGGTGTTAGTGTAGGTTTTTATTTCCTAGTTGGGTTATTTATTTTTCCTATATTCCTAAGTTTTTCCTACACTTCTATTAATCTCGCTTAGGTTAATAAAGCATGTCTTATTAGGTCAGAGGATTATGAGGTGTCACCTTCCTACATGTGAGCATCCATTAGCTATCTTGGGAAGATACTTTGCTATCTTTAGTCTGATAGATGGTTGCTCCTGATTGGTCAGTGTTGCCACCTCCTCCCTCTTCCTAGTCTATATAAGCATGCTACCTAGCTTGTATTTGGTATCTTTTACTTTTGCATCCTCTTAATGCTATTTTGCTTCTAGCATTTGCATAACTCTCTTGGAGACTAACTCTATTTTTCTATTTTGATTTCATATTATTTGCATTCATAGTTTAGATATCTATTCATTTGCACTAGTTTTATGGGTTAATAATCTTTTCAGATTCTAACATCCCCCACAGGTGAGAAATATTATTCATCTTTTAGATTTGCGTTCAGCTGTTCTAATAACTTAGCTAACTATGAAGCCTTAGTTCATGGATTAGAATGGGCCAGGAAAAGAAATATTAAATGCCTAAAAGCCTTTGGAGACAATGAATTAGTTGTTAAACAAGTCAAAAATCTTGCTGCTACAAAGAATGATTTGCTGAAATTGTATATGCATTTGGCAGTGTGGATACTGTATCAGCTATGCTTTGTCAGCAAAATGATGAAGGATTGGAACAGCCTATGGCATTTTTCAAACAAGTTCTGCATGACTATGAGGTAAGATATTCTTTTGTTGAAAAGCATGTATTGGTTGTTATCAAGAGCCTAAAGAAGTTTAAACATATGCCTTCAACTAATAGAATTCAGTTAATGGTTGCCCATCCTATAATGAAGGAATTCTTAGTAAGGATTTGAGTGATAAGAGAGAAGGGTGGATAACAAAGGTTATGGAGTACGACATTCAAATTAAATTTGTCAAGCTGGTCTGAGGCAAAGGACTGTGTGAACAGCTTGCAGACCATGAAAAATATAGCAAGGAACTTGAAGGAGAACCTAAGACAGTGCTACAGAATGATGAAGCAGTTGCTATCCCAGATTCCCCTACAAGCTGGGTGCATGATATGATCCATTATCTACACACTGGTGATTGTCCTCAAGGCTTGGACAGATCTAAAAGAAGATATTACAGATTGCAGGCAATTCCCTATGTTGTGATTGATGGAATCTTATACAAAAGAGACTTTAATAATGTTTTACTAAGGTGTGTGCAACTAGATCATATTCAAAAGATGCTAGAGGAATTTCATGATGGACCTTTTGGAGGTCATTTTGCAGCTAGAACAACAACTCTGAAGATTATGAGAGCTGGTTACTATTGGCCTGACATGTTCAAGGATGCACATGAATGGGTAAATAAATGTTTAAAATGTTTAGTTTTTGCAGGTAAACAAAGACTTGCAGCAATGCCCTTACATCCAATTCAAGTGGAGCAGTCATTTGGCAAGTGGGGATTGGACTTTATTGGTCCTATAAATCCACCTTTCAGCCAGGGGCACATGTGGATATTGACTGCTACTGATTATTTCACTAAATGAACTGAAGCAGTTGCCTTGAAGGAAGCTAATGAAACATCAGTCCTGAATTTTTATCAAGATTTAGTGTCCAGGTTTGGTACTCCTGACTCAATTATCTTAGATAATGCTTTAGCATTTATTGGATTAAGAGTATCTGATTGGTCTGTCAAAAATAACATATTTCTGAATACTTCATCACCCTTAAGGTAATGGATAGCCTAAGTCAACTAACAAAAATTTGATTAAAATCATAAAGAAAATAGTTGATGAAAATCAGAGGTCTTGGCATAACAGGTTAAAATTAGCCTTATGGGCTAATAGAATTACACCTAAAAGAGCAATAAGTAATTCACCCTATGTTCTCACATATGGAAAGGGGCTAAGCTGCCAATATCAGTTGAGTTACCAGCTTTGAATTACTTAAAAGAACTAGAGTTACTTGAAGAACAACCAATGGAAATCAGGCTTGCACAACTGATAGAACTTGAAGAAATTAGAAAAGAGGCCTTAAAAACATTAGAAATACACCAGGCCCAAATGAAAAGGACATTTGATAAAAGAGCAGTACCAAGAATATTTTAAGAAGGAGATCTGGTTTTCAAATGGAATGAATTAAAGAGAAGACTTGGTCAACGTACAAAATTTGATGCTATGTGGATGGACCGTACATTATTACAGGATGCAAGCAACACAATGCATTCCAGCTTGCTAAGTTAGATGGAGAGGTGTTGCCAATCCTAGTCAATGGGATTCATCTCAAGTTATGCTATTAGAGAAGCAGCCTTATGCTACAAATAAGTGCTTTTGCGCATTTAGTTCAATTATTATTTTGTTTTCCAAGAAGTGCTTTTACACATGTTGCTGGCTTTGTCTTAAGCAAACTAGTTTTAGTTTCAGTTTCAGTTTTTTTGCTGTTGTAGTTTTCTACCAGTTTGAGTTGTAGAAAGTTTTTCAAAGTTCAAGACAGAAGAAGACTCGTATGCCCAATGGAATTGCAAGGCTACCAGTGCTAAGTTGTTTAGCAGGAAAACACCCCTGAGAGGTCGCTAGAAATGTTACTAAATTTTGTTCACACTAAATTTAGTTAGAACTAATTGCAGTTGTTTCAAAAGGAGTAAATGAAAACTTTAAGGTTATTGCATCTAATGAATAGTTGATGTCTTGACACAACAGAAATGAAGATCAGTTGTCATGATAACCCAACAGTCCAATTAGGACTATTGAATCATCATGATAAGTGATTAAAATGTTGAGAGATCAAAGATTCAAGAAATACAGTTGATCTAAAATAGTTTTATCTTTCAAGAGTTATAAGACAATTTGATTATTTAGATGATCGTATTTGAAAGAAAGAAAAATATTTATTTAAAATGGCATTTCATGTCATATTTGGAACATATATTCAGTATCTATTACTATATCTTATGCATTGATTAAAAAGAAAAATAGATTCATCAAGTGCATAAGATAAATTAACTAATCATGTTTAAAAGAGGTTTTCAAATATGTCTCACACAAGCCATGGGAGTGAATAAACTGAGCAATGCAGACATATGCAAGCTATAGATCTAATGATAAAGGAAATGATGTTCACACATGATAAAATTAAATATCCATCATTGCCTAAGCAAGTTGGTTGTTGAACTTGTTGACAGTTGATCTTCAGTTGTCATCTTCAACTCAATTTGTATCAAGTTAACCTACAAAAAATTGGGAAAAAACCTATAAGAGCTCCGGATATTTAAGATTTCTATATGCTTTTATCAAGCAAACATATCAACTTGTCACATCATGCATTTCATATAAAAGATCAAATCAGACATGTGCCATAAATCAAAATATCATGAAGAGGATCAATCAACTCCATCAGGTATGTTTTTATGCTAACTTGTTTGTTCATTGTGCAGGTATAGGAAAAGTAATGTTGCTGATTTGAAGACATTTAAACATGTGGAGAAAATGTGGCTCCCACAAGGGTTGAGCCCAACATGTTCCCTTTTCTATTCATTTAGAAAGGATATTAGAATAAAGACAAGATGCATCATTCAAAGATATATCATGCATCATAGAATCAACTTGCAGAGAAAGTGTGTCATCATGATCATGAAAGGGAGCAGTTGCTCCTATAAACTATGTTCACATTGGTTGCAATTGATTAAAATAGATCAGATATGTTCAAAATGCCTTAGTAAACTTAACAAAGTGCAGAAACAAGAAATACAACAGTGAAAGGTAATTTTCTTATTCATATCATCATTAAGATGCCTTATTGTTGTCATGTTTCATGTCATAGTTCATAAAATCAAATTCAAGATATCAAAAGCATGTAAATAAGATGAAGGAAGACATAGAAGATCTGAATGATTAAGCTACAGGTACAGTCAAGAAGAAAAGAATAAGGATCAAAATCAAGTTTAGGTATTCATATTATCTCTTAACTAGTACAAAGAAAGGATTCATAATGTCAAGAATTATGCCATGATGAAGGAATAGAGGAGAAGATACATGGTATTTAGTATACAGGAGGTTCCTTATGCATAGAAAATGAGGTAAAAGATCAACATTATAAAGAACATCTGACAGTTGACTGGAATTATGCCAAAGCAGAATAAATGGCAAACCAAGTTCCATGTTCAGGAAACCAACTACAGAATCTTTTGAATGAAGAAAAGGATGCATAATATGTTAGAGAAGGTTCTTAATACTTAAAAGAAAATGACAGTTATTATGCTCAGAAATATCAAGATATAGCATCATGAGGAGCTACAGAACCATAGTGATAAGTTACCAGACAATAAAAAGTAATTTCTATGTTTAGAATTTGAAACTATGTTCCAGATTTTGAAACACTGTCATTCTTGCATATGCAGTAGAAGGAAAAAAGCACAGAAAAGAAGATAAATGCCATGGCTGTAATAATGGAGTCTCTTATACAGAAAAAATGCAAGCCCTTATCAAAATTCAGAAACCCTAAATTCCATTTTTGTGTTTACAGAAGAAGGAAAATAATACAACACATTTTCTACCATGGTCGTAATAGTTATACAAGGTTACTATGTATAAGAAAATGAAACCCTCATTTTAAAAATTAGAAACCCTCTTTTCTTTTTTTGTTTCATTTTGAAAAAAAGAAGTTACAGAGGTGTATCTATACCAAGGCCGCAATAGAGAATGGGTTTTTGAGATACCCATGTCAAAATTTCAAACCCTAACACTTTTTTGCAGTTACAAAAAGAAGAATAGTAATACAATGTATCTATGCCAAGGCCATGCTAGAGAATAGCATTGTTATGCATTTTTTGAGATACCCTTGTCAACATTTCAAAGCCCTCTTTCATTTTGCAGTTACAGTCAAACAAAAGTGATATAAGGTATCTATAGGTATAGCCGTGGAGGAGAAGTTCTTGTGCACATTGAAGAGTTGAAACCCTTGTTTCACAGTTAAAAACCCTCAAATTTTTTGCATCAAAATTTGAGTAAAAATGCTATAGAACACATGGAATATCATAGCCATAGCAGAAGATGAATATCTTCTTTGAAAAAAAAATACCCATTTCTTTTGTTTATAAAGAAACATCATACTTTTAGGTCGTCATACCAATGAATGCACAGTCAAAGAAAAGAAGAGACTCACCTTTCATTTGAAGATGGAGATGAAGGGCTGCCGACCCCCTCTTTTGAGGGTTTGTTTCATTTTTGTCACAGTTACGAAATCAAAACACAGAGAAAACAAAAGAATGGTGTCAAAGAAGATTGCAAAGTAAAGAAGAGACATGGCCGCAGCCATTTAAAAGGAAGATACTATAGAGAATGGTGCAAATGCCAGTTAAAATTCAAACCATACTCACCAAAGCTTCTATCGTTATCCTCACAGAGAAATGCAAGAGTTTTGACAACAGAAGATATGGAAATGTAGAGGAAAGCTCGTGAAAATATCAAACCCTAATCAGTCGACAGAGAGAAGTTGCAGAGTGGCTGAAAGGAGAAGATGCCTGGTGAAAATGAGTTAAACTTTAGGGTTTACTCATTGTTTTGTTCATCGAAGCTTCTTTATTCCTTTCATTTTTGACTTAGCAAACTAAAATCATTGTTTTATCCAAAATGCATCGGGATCAAGACTTGAGGGATAAAGATCCCTAGTAATCATCATTTGAAAGGGCCGACAGGCTTTATCTTTTATGATTTTATTTGCTTAAAATTAAAGGTCAATGGGGTCGATATCATTGGAAAGTAAGGCTTATGCCTTAAGCAAATTCAAATAACCTTTTATTCCTTGTGGTTGATCAAAGCATGTGGTCCAAACATACTCAAACAACATGCATGGTTGAATATACCTTGTCTTTTGCAAACATTGATCAATCAAAGTTCTCCTTCACAATACATAATTGATGCAAGGTGGCCAAATAAAACCAAGGAGATTATTCTCATGACTGTGCATCACTTAATGCCTTGTAATATTATCATCCAAAGTCAAGGGTAAGAGAGTATATGAAGACATGATAAGATTGCAAGGTGGCAGAAGAGTATCATTAAGGTTCTTTGCATGATGAAGATTCTTGGAAAGAAGGGATATTTTGCATGAGGGTAATAAGGCATATTACAAGGTGGCAGGATTTGGAATTTGTTTTTGCATGATGAAGGTCATATGGCAGAGTTGGCATTTTTTACATTGTAAATGGAGTTATATGCCTAAGTGTTTCAATGAATTTTTACATTACATAAGGGTGAAATTTTGCCTTAAATGCATATATCATGCAAACTAGGGGTTTTTCTCACATGGAGATATAAGCGATTTTTATTTTCTTCTAAGTCCTATTTTTGCTCAAATCATGCAAATTAGGCAAGTGTAATTGGAGAGATAAGGAGATTATTTTTCTTTTCATCATGCATGATTTTACAAATAAATCAATGTAAGAAAATAATAGAATAATATTCTTCAAATTACTTTATTATTTTTCACAAGTTGTAAAATCAAAAATAGTGCAAATTGTAACTAACAATAGAGTAATTATCCTAATTACTTTATTATTCACTCACATCAATTTTGCAAAAGCAAAATCATGCAAATTGTTGAGTTGAGTTAATTGAGGCTAATTAGAGACTTTTTGCATGATTCGAGGAGCAATTTGAGGAATCTTGGTCAGCTTCTTGGTCAAACACATGGAGAGGGTCAACTTGGAGCTATTTTTGCTCAATTTGTGGCAGTTTGGGCTCCTATTTTTAGGGATTTCTTGGTTTGCTCATGGATCACTTTGGAGGACTTATTTTTAGAGGAAGTTAACTGCAATTTCATTTAGCATGCCTCTTGGAAAGAGAAAACTATATATTGTAAAGAAAAACTTAGGTTTTGCTAGTTCTTGCCTTTTTTGGTCTTTACACTTTGAGAGAGAAGGAGGTTTTGTAACTCATTGATTATAGATTTTGTAGAGATTACAACAGGTTACAAGTTAAATTTCTTTATTCTTCATGCAATATTTTCCTTTATTTTTCATTGAAATCAAGTGTTTGTCTTTCCATTGATGCTACTTGTATGGATGATTTGATGAAATTTTAATGTGTTTTAACATCGAAACCTTTAAAATTATTGTCTCATTCTTATTTCTAAGTGTTAAGCATATTGATATTACAGGTCTTAGGTTGTGTTACTAAAATCCTTTCTTTCATGTTGTGAAGAATCCTTTTCCTTCATAAAGAATAGTTTTTCCAGCCTTAGAAATATTTTTGTGATATTTATGCCAAGATTGGATTGTGTGGGTCAAATTTCTAAAATCTATTGTGAACTAGATTTGCAATTTTTCCATCCTTATTAGGTGCATCACCAAATTTTACAGAGTTTCTTTTTTACCCTTTTCCAAAATAGAAATCATAGTTTCAAATAGAATATTTTAAGGGAACCAGCCCATAATCTAGAGGTTCAAACTCATTATAGGTCATCCACAGCCTGAGTTTGTCCCCATGTTTCAAAGGATTGCAAAGTTTCACAGCTTCACATAAGGCTGCAATCCTCATCGACAACAGTTATATTTCCTACATTTCATGTCCTTGGAATCGAAAAGCTACCTCTAACCCTTTGGGTTGGATGCCCAAGCAAAATCCAACCCTTATGGTTGGAATTTCCTAAAGCAGCCAAAAACACAAGTCGTTATAATGTGAGCACATTATAAAATAGTTAAAATGCATTTTATGCATGTATCTCTCTCCCTCTCTATCTTGTCTTCTTTATGGACCCCCTCTCTCTCTCATATAATTCATCTTCATCTCTTTATGTCCATTTGAGATCTTTTTCCACCTCCCCCCTCTCTTTTTCACCTCTTAACCCTAGCTTTCCTAGTTTTCCTTTTCCTTTCCAATTTTCCTTTAGATCCCACCAATTTGTCCCTATTTTACTATTTTCCACTTCTCCTCTCATCATTCTTCCCATCCAATTAACTTTCATTTTATCTTGTTTCTATTTCATCCTCCCAATTTATATCCTCATCCCTCTTTACATGTCCTAGTTTTCTTGTTTCCATTTACTTTGTTGATAAGGGAGAGGGAGGGAGGGAGGGAGGGAGGGAGGGGGGAGATGGAGAGAGAGAGAGAGAGAGAGAGAGAGAGTCCTAGTTTTGTTGTTTCCATTTCCTTTGTTGATAAGGGAGAGGGGGAGGGAGAGGAAGGGGGAGAGGGGGGATATAGAGGGGAGAGATGGGGAGATAGAGGAATGATAGGGGAGAAAAATGAGAGATAGGTAGATAAGGACAGGAGACAGAGGGGAGAGATAGGGAGATAGAGAGTGAGGGAGATGCCTAGAGATATAGGAAGAGAGATTAAGAGGTAGAGGGAAATGGGGGAGAGATAGGGAGATAGAGGTTTAGGGGTTAGGGTTTAGGGTCATTATTTAGGGTTTAGGATTTAGGATTTAGGGAGAGATAGGGAGAGAGAGAGAGAGAGAGAGGAGACAGAGGGGAGAGATGTGGAGATAGAGAGTGAGGGAGTTCAAATATATAGGGAGAGAGATTGAGAGGTAGATGGATGATAGAGGTAGAGGTTAGGGGTTGGGGTTTAGGGAACTTAGACCTACCCTAAGTGCGGGCTGGGCATATTTAGGGAATTGAAAGATAGAGGGATGATAGAGATAGGGAGATAAACGTTTAGGGGTTAGGGTTTAGGGATAGATAGAGAGAGTTAGAAAGAGATATCTAAAGAGAGAAGGAGTTTGTGAAATAGTAGAAGAGAGGGATATAAATACCATTTTAGCTAGTTTAAAACGCACTCACGTTATAATGCGAGTGCATTTTGAACTAATTAAAATAATGTCTAATGGCCTACAAAGAGGCATGCCACATGATTTTTGATGCACATGCTCTGTTTTATTCCCTGTTCTACACTTTTTTAATGAATTTTGTTTGCCTATGGTGGCAAGGAACACATTGTTCCAAAATGCTTCAGTTTCATGAAGTGAGAAGGTGCTAGGAGTGAAACTTTGCATTCCACACCTTGTGGGGCCCAATGGAGGTGGGTAAACACTAGGGGATGTCTCTTTTCATGTGCCAAGTGCCCTAGACATTCCAAGCTGCAAGCTGAGATCCCTGAGAGCAAAAAACTGTCAAACTTTAATGTAGTGGTTCTCCAAATTCATGGCACCTAGTAATGTTCTATTCAGACCTTTAGGTGCACATGGGGTCCATCCATAATAACCACTCTTGATTTTTTCAACTCCAATCCATTTGACTGTGCTGAAATTAAACGTATTCTTGCAAAATGCTTTAGTGGCATTCAACACAACCTTGCTAGGAGCCATATTTTTTTCTGCTCATCATGGGGCCCAATGGACTATGTCAACACATTGGGGTGGGTGGGTAAATGCTAGGGGAGGTCTCTTTTGATGCACCAATTTCCCTAGACTTTCTAGGCTATAGGCTATTGACAAAGTCACTTGAGATCCTTAAGAGCAAAAAATTGCCAAACTTTGACAGAGCGGTTCTTGGAATTCGTGGCACCTGGGAATGTTTCGTTTAGATCTATAGGTACACATGGGGTCCTCCCACAATAACCTCTCTCAATTTTTGCCAACTCCAATCCATTTGATTGTGCTTGAAATTAAACACATTCTTACAAAATTCTTCAGTGGCATTCAACACAACCTTGAGAGAAGCCATATTTTTCATTCTGCTTGCCGTGGTGCCCAATGAACTATGCCAACATGTGGAGGTGGGTGGGTAAATGCTAGGGGAGGTCTCTTTTCATGTGCCAAGTGCCCCAAACATTCTAGGTTGAAAGCTACTGACAAAGTCACAATGATTATCATTGATATATGACAAAAAGTTTGCATGTACTATATTTATGATCTTGTGATAAATTACATACCTAATGACTAGACCTCCTCTCATAACCTTGCACTGGATAGCTTACAGACACAGGATGAATACTTTGACCCTAGAATTTCTTAGTGCAGAAAATTACATACATTAATTTTGACTTAAAATATCATCTCATATAATTAATTAGAGATTTCAAATACAAATATATTAAATTGCAGAACCTTGTAAAAAAATTCATGGGAGTCAATACCAAATGTATGCTGTAAGAGGTCATTTGTGAGAACAATATTATCCAATATGGATGTGTCCATCACCTACTAGTACCCATGTGTCACATCATCCTGATGCTCTGGAATGTCTACATCCTGAGTCCTCAAATCACACAATGCCCCACATGACCCACGAAGATGGGGTGACCGATGATGCATACTGCTCTCATCCTCTCCAACCTGTGAAAGATTACCACCATGCTATGCTAAAGTCTAGGTAAAGGAACTTAGAGAATGTAGTGTCTCCACCTCAACACTCTCCTTCAAAGTCAAAGGGAGTGAGATAAGTTGTGGCCTCATAATGGGTCTTAGTGGACATAGATCACCTTTGTAAATTTTCTTATCTCTGACTTGCTTGTACGATAATTTATCAACGTAGAATTGCTGACACTCCTCCCTATAGTCCTTCCGATCAGTGATTCAAGCTTTATAACTAAGTCAATATGAGAAATAATCGACTCTAGTGAAGTGGCAAGGGTTCTCCTGTGATTGTTGCTTGTATTTGAATTTTTCAATGTTTCAACTAAGGATTGAAGTTGTTTTTTGTTTTGTTTGATTTGGCTTATATAATTTTCTTGGGTGTCACGTGGATGGTGGGGACGTGAAGGTAGAGTTTTAGGGTATTGAGGTTGCTCTTCAACAAGAATTTCAACATCTAGATTGGGGTTTTGCAATGGTTCAATAACTAAAAAATTAAAAAGAAAAATTCAATTAAAACAATAAAAAATAACTTCATTTTGTTTTGAAATGAAAAAGATTGATAAAACCCTACCTTCTTCAGTTGCCTGACTTTGTTGCCCTCATCCACTGCGGGATTGGTGACGCGGCATTATGTTCGATGGTCTTCTCCTTCAAATATTTTAGCATGTGCTAGCATTAAGCCCTAGTCACGTTTTGGGAGAAATGGGAAAATAGAAATGAAAAGCACATGTCGCGGCACTATGTGTTTTTACCTTATTTAGCAGGAAATAACATGATCACATTATAGGCTTGGTATTACTAAGACTAAACATGACCACGTTTATGTTTCCTAGTAATAAAATATTGGGGTGGCCACTTTTTGGCCCCCCATCTTCATGCACATGCCCTAGAGCTTTTAGGGAGTTTGATTCCTATGAAATTTATAGAGAAATTTTGGAGAGCAATCATGGTTGCTACTTACTAAAACATTTGACAAGGATTGACTTTAGATAATGGAATGAGTATCTTAGAGGAATCTTTGGGAGGAGGTCTAATATTTAAGAATCTTTCACAAGATATTCCTTCCTCAAATGCTACTTACAAAAAGGATGCTAATGGTTGTGTAAAATGAGAAGCATTACAAAAACTATGGATTCACCTCAAATCCAAACTTACAACATGTAGAGATCAAGGTGTTACAGCCAATGAGAATACTCAGAAAAACTCTTGAAGGACTTATGTATGTCTGGAATATTTTAGCCAAAAACCTTGCCTTTTCATTTTCTTCCAGTAATTAATGTAACTTGCTAGTTTTCTATATTTTTACAAATTTGGTTTAGTAAATCATGCTAAAGACAGCCAGGCATGTCGATGAGGATGTTACAATTGTTAGAAGTCATGATGAGGTGGCAACATACAAGTGTAACATACATTTTGAGGAGATATATGACACATGATGCCAATGCATCATATAAATATCTCCATGTTGCACTATTATCCTTAAAAAATGGGCTTAGATTTCACATGTGTTTTTAGAAGAATGGTGAGGTTAATGCTCTACTACAGATAGTGTACAAAATTTAATTTAGGGGAGATAGGCCCAAGTTGAGCTACATGAAGGGACACTATGGTGAGTGCAAGACAAAATGTGAAATTATAGGGTATGTAATTTTTGACATTACATGACCTAGGAGAATGTGTCCTTAGTGTTGGCACCTACCCAAGAATTTGAAAAAAATCCTAAGTGTTGTTTCTCATTGTTGTCTTGGAGGTATTATTCCCATCAATAATAGCTAATCTGAGAAACCTTCAATGGGTTTACCACGGTCTAAATTTTGTGTTGAGGTGGTCCTTTACCTTCCCCATGCCTACATCTTTGTGTTGAGAATTATAAAATCCAAAATATCCTAAGTCTAGAGGTTTTTTCCTTTTCCTTTTCTGAGTTTTTAGGGGTTTCAAGGACATTGGAACATGTTCCCAAGACCTTAGGTTCCCTAGTTCCCTAGAACCTTGAAACCTAAACTTCCCAGTTCCATGGTTCCCTAATTCCCTAGTCCCCCATAACCCTCAAACCTCGAAGTCCCTAGTTCAATTATTCCCTAAAATCCCCAAACCCTAAGGTTCTAGGTTCCCTTGAGGCCTCGAATCTTGAACCATGATGTCCCTCATTCCTTCCTGTGAACTTCCAGAAGTCTTGGGTACCTTTGCACAAAGTTCTAGAGTTCTAAAGTCCCTTGGGATCCTGAACCCTGACATCCCAAGATCCTAATCTTCCCAAACCCCAAAGTCCATGATTCATCTATTACCTGATTCCCTAGTTCCCCAATACCCCAAAATTCCCTACTTCTCAGGTCCCCATGTCCCTTGGTTCCTTGAAACCCTAAAATCCCTAGATTTATTCAAGACAACCTCACCTACCTCAACTACTTTACAAATCTCAATACCACCATTAATGATCAATTTGAGGCACGATAACAAGGTAGATAAACTCCATGCACCTCAGGACTCTAATGGACCCTGCAATGTTGGATTTTTTGCACAAAGGCATGGGCAAGCACTCCAAATGGGCATAGTTTGAGGTGCATGGCCATGTGAGGATGATGCAATGAGTATGCGTGATCTATATACATGTTTCTCGCTCCAAATTTGAATCCAAGAAAGAACATTAAATTGAAAGGCTATATATACTTGCAAAAAGATTAAAAAAAAGGGTTAGTAGATGTGAACCAATTTTTTATCACTAGTGTCTCAAGTTATTTCTAGGGTTTCAAACGATGTGTCTCTAGCCTTGTAAATGATATAGATTATTTGTAGTTTAGGGGAAGGTGTAGTCTAGAAGGTTTTATCTGCAAATGGTATGTCTCCATGGTATTTTATAATTATTTAGGGAAACCCTCAAATAGATTATGGATTTCCTCTTGCCACATTTGTTGGTATGAGTGCAATAGGAGTTTTATTATTGTCACAGCAATATAATGCATTGCAAGTGTTCTTATAATGGCTTTTATCCTATTTTCATAACTTAGATGAATATGTGGCATAACATTGCAATTCATTACAAATCTTTTGTGATGGTTTTCCCTATGTTGCACATGGGTAGTTGTAGTAGTGCTCTAGATTATTAAGTATGTGTATTTGCAGGTTCCTTATCTTATGAGTTTGTGTGCATATGCAAGATTGGTTCTAATGCTAGTTTACAAATATGTTATTCATCCTCTTTCTCAAATGTGACTTTATTGCCCAATGGAGTAGGCACTATACTAATTGGTGAGAGGCCAAATATCCTTTCATTTATAAGCATTCCTCTCTTGTTAGTTGTAGGAGTAGGTTAGGATCCACCACATCTGTATGATTCAACATTACAAACCTTTTTATATTTTATGCAATATTGTCCAACTAAAACATCATTATAGATTCATGTTGGTCTATATCTCTCTCTTAACCTTGTGTGTGAAGTGTTAAGTGAATTCATCTACTAGGGAAAATATAGTGTCATTGTCATTTTTGAGTGTAGGGTAAGAGTAGAATTTTTATCTATTTATTGGAGATCTTATAGGTTTGTATGTAGTCAATGCTAACATGAACTTAATGACACATCTTGGGGTTCATAGCATTTTGGGTATGGTTGCTTAAGGGCCTTGATTCTAGATGGTTTATTTCTCTTTACTTGTCCTACTGTTGAGACCTCAGGGAACACCCCCCTTGGCCTTACAGAACCTAAATCTGAATGTGAGTTTACCCACTCACAACAATTGGTCCATTCATGCCACTATTTGAGCATAAGTCATATGACCCATTACCTTTGATGACACATCCCTAGCCTTAGGTTTTGGTGCAAGTCTTTGGGATTTGTGGAGTTGCATGTTTGAGCACCAACACTTAGCAACACAATGATGGCCCTCCAAAGGTATTTTAAATATTGCCAATCTCAAATATCAATAGAGTAGAATAAATGAAAATCAAATAGGTAAGTTGTAGAGAAAAAAATTACACTAGGCAAGATCAAGTCTATGCACAAAGAACAAGTCTACAAACACAAAAAAAACCTAGATCTACAGACTCAACCCAAGAAAGAATGCAACTCTTGTGTAGAATCTAAGGAGTTACATAGACAAAGAGACGGTCCATTCCTATAGCATATATCAATCGAATTATAAAATCTTCAACAAAGACAATCATTGTTTAGCCATAGAACTAAGTACATTTATTTCTATATCATAACATTTAACTTTAAACAACATTAATGACAACTCATACTTACTAAATCTAAGTTATTTTATACTTATTTGTATACATCCTATTAATTTAACCTATATCACATAAAGAAAGTTTATTTTCCCTTACAATTAGGAGTATTTAAATTTGAAAAAGAAGGCCAACATAATCATTATATTATAAGTAACATTACAATAAAATACATTAAATTTACATAATCAAATCATTTTTATAGGTTTTAACATTTCTATGTTATATTTATAAATGTCATCTAAAAAACTAATAAACTTAGGGAGAAACTAATTTTAAATTTCACCCATATCACAAAATAAGACATCAAAAAGAAGCATTTGAATCAAGACAATAGTAATAATGGACATGAAGCTTTGCTCATATTAAGTATCTGACATAGCATATTGAAACCTAAACTTAATATAAGCATCCACTAAAATTAGGAGTCTGACTAGGCTTTATGTAAACAGCTCGCATAAGAATATGTGTTTTGTGATCTATCGATGTTGATGTGGACAATCTAACTAATTTTGCTATGTACATGTATATATTTATAAATAATTTTAATTAATATTATTTTGACTCACATCAAAATTACAACATACTTGCCACTTAAAATTTACCTTTACAGTAGTTTTAACGCCCACCGTAAACAGTTGGTACGTCGTAAACGACCGGCTATAGATACGGATTTCTCGATGGGTCTGCCAAAAATCTTTGACTAATAACCACAGCCAGTCACCTGCTCCCGACCTGCTCAGCCGTACTGTTGGTCGAAAGATTTTCGATTGTTTGGCAGGTTCCGTATAGGCTTCGACCAACCGGTCGTTTACAACGCACCGGCTGGTTAAGCCCTTCCTAATTTTAATATTGAAAGTAAATTCTTTTATGATTTAAAACAAATAAAATGAATATAATATAAGCTTCTCCTCAAATTAGGAGAGCACATGACTATAACATTGAATAATGAAATGCTGAGAAATAACATTCTAATTACAACCCATGTAAATCATATAAAGAAAATATGGTCACCTAGAGCACTCTACTTAACTAACACTTGCATCCATAGGAGGTTCAAGGAATACGCCGATAGCAACAACCAACGAGTTTAGAAAAATTTCCGCGTGAATTTTTTTTACTGTGTGAGATAATTTTCTGAGCACTATAATGCTCACATATAAAAGCCTATGGGCTAAATACGATCTATTGTAATTATATTAAAAGAAAAAAAGTCAATAGCAATTTTACACCTCATCCACAACAAACAGTACTATGAATAGCCAAATTATAGGTAGAAAGCTAGAAAGGAAAAAGCTAGAAGGAAGGCGTAGAGAGAATTTATAATTTTGTAAAATGTATTGAATACATATACAGTTTATTTAAAATGTATTGAATCCATATACAGTTTATTGATGACAATGTGTTGTTATGTCTAATTGATCCATTTTCTAAGCTGAATGGTCAAGATTGACAGTGTGAAATGGGTTGAAGAGGAAAGGCGTTGAGATGGGAACTGCGACCTTGTGGAAAAGCAGGATCTTTGCCAATCCACTCCCACTTTTTTCTCGCCATGTTAAACGCCAACGCACTCGGACTGAGCTGAGTGATTATGCACACCCACTCCTCCACTCCACAACATATCAATCTCTGTGATATATCAAGTGATGCAGAAGAAGCCATGAATTGTAGCTGAACCTGCTCAGGCATTTCCTCCAATAATCCCCATTCATACTCTTCCTTTTCCTTTAATCCCCCCCTCTTTTTAACGAGTTCCCAGATCTGAATACTACTATTACCAGTTTCTATGCCGTTCCTCATAACCATTAACAAACGGCCCCTGCATTCCACAAGGCAAGGCGAGGACAAATCATTACAACCTGCAGGCATTTCTGCTTTCAACTCTTCCCACACATCTCTTTTCTGGTCGAAAACAACGACGCCATTAGGCATCTCTACAATGCAATAAAATCGATTCTTTATCCAAACGCCAGCATCCAGCCCAAATTTGGCTTCAGCCATTGTTTCCCCTGAATTTCTCCAAATCTGGGCCTCAGAATCATAAACCTCTGTCAGCAAACCTCTAAAATTGTTCACAGCGCGGTCGTTCTCTCCCACCACCATGATCTTGAAGCCCTCATCTTTGTGAAGATTCAAGCTAACTTTATGTATAAACTGAATCCTATTCATGGGCGGCAGATTTTTCACTAATTTCCTGACCGGGTCACAGATGCTCAACACTCTACAATCTGCCACTAAATTCCCCAGACAAACCAAATTCCCGCTAGCGCTAACAATACTTTGTCTATGGAGAGGAGGATTCAGAATCTTGTGCCACCGTTTTAGTGAAAAATCGAAAGCACATGAAAATATCCCAGACGTGCAGAGAAACAGCCATGGCCTCTTCTGCTCCACTGCGTATCTTCTCCTGTAATAACAATGCGAGGCTAAGAAATCCCTCCACTCTTTGCACACGCTTTTGAACTGCATAGCGGTTGCCAGGGGTAAGAAAAGAAGTACCATTTCCACAATCTCTTTCGGAAGATGAGTCCATAAAGAATCCATAATTTCTTCTTCAGGGGCCTGCATTTTTATGATTTATTGAATCACTGCA
The DNA here is from genome assembly GCA_027924645.1 of Cunninghamia lanceolata. Classification (NCBI taxonomy): domain Eukaryota; kingdom Viridiplantae; phylum Streptophyta; class Pinopsida; order Cupressales; family Cupressaceae; genus Cunninghamia; species Cunninghamia lanceolata. Next base: position 7,566,732 of record BSBN01000828.1, read on the forward strand.
CTCTAATAATGGTTGTGCAGGAGGAAGAGAATTTGGATTGGATTTTCCCACGGACTTCTCGCTTTCTTGACAGCAAATAACGTGCGTGCACATGTTTTAAAAACAAAAACTCTACTCATGGCATACCAATTTTCAGAATTTATAGATCTAACCCACAAGATTACAGCACATCGACGCTAGAAGTTATTTCGTAGCCAATGAAAAATTATAGGCCGTAGATGTGGAGCACATTTTAACCTCATGCGACCGTCCGACCAAGTCGATTGAAACATGTAACTCCACGAGACCACCTGTTTTTTTTTTTTTTTTTAAATTATTAAGGGATAAGGTTGGAATTGTTCGAGTAAAAAATTTAACGCTCAGGGTCAAAGATCAGGGCTAATCATTCCATCAAATTTATTCATAATATCATATCAATCTCATTCTTTATTAATTATCTTTCAATAATTTGTACTTTAATAGATGGCTTAACTAAAAAAATAAACCTAGCACCTTCATCAATTGTATCAATCAACCAATTGAATTACTATGGTAGGTTGAAAAAACCTAATAAAATTGAAAAAAATTATAAAATATTAACTTAAAAATGAAAATATGTATTTAATCATAGATGTTGCGGCGGGCCCATCTAATTTGTGGTGTACCCCAGAAATTAAGATTCATTGTATTATTATGTGCGAATAGTTTAAGCTTTTAGCAGGGCGGCCTGAAGAAAAAGATTCCAATTCCTTTGTTTTCTTTTATTTAAAAAGTAGGGAAAAAAAAGAAATACAGTTTGCGACTCTCTCCAGTTGTTTTCCCTTATTAAAATAATAATAGGCAGAGAAAGAGGTACGGAACTCTGAATATTTGTTCCAAACAACTTGGAATTAATCGACACCATTTATACGGATATGTTTTTATTTTTTCTCTCAAATTCAGAGTCTGTACAATGTGAGTCGAATCAGATGGCTACGGCCGACAAGCTACAGGGGTTCATTTTGATCGTAGAAACTTCCCCTTAAAAATACATAGTTTATAGCTAGAGAGATTGTCTTATATAGTGTAGATAATTGAAAAGAAATAAAGTTTATTAGGTTTATTATGGTTAACAATTAGATTACTCTAACTAAATTAGTTATATAAATATATTATAAAAATTGATAAAGATATTTGTTTAATTAGGCTTAGTAAGGGTGGAGTGTAATGGGTAAGAGTGTTAACAAAAATTATTAAAGAGTTAGACATGCAAAAATAATAAAAACTATAAAATAGCTTTAAATAAATAAAATAAAATGGAATCTCTTAAGTAAATAAACAAACTATAAAATAACTAATCTCACAAAAATAAAATATAAATATAAATATCATTTACATAGTAATAAACATTGTTTAGATAGATATTAGAAATGATATTCATAAAGGAAAAATAACAACTTGTGAAGTAAAAATTAAAGTAATTTTTTTTTTCATTTACCTTTTTAAAACTTGAATTTTTTTTATGATTTATTGTGTTATTATTGAAAAATAAAATAGCTCTTCAATAAAATATAAAGTAAATAATGTCTAAAATAAAATAGTTGGTAAGTAAAAATTAAAATAAATAATTAATTCAAAAAAATTACTTACTATGAAGTATATAACTATTTACTATTTTATTTACATAACAATTTCAATAATTCTTTTTAGTTACTATATTTATTATAATATTAAAAATTACTCTTCTAGTAAATAAAGAAAGAATAATGTAAATAAATAAAAATAATTTATAAATAGTTCTAATGTAAAACTAGAATACCTATCTTTTGAAAAATCTATGTGTTACTAGATATAAAATTATGACGATCTATCGATGACTTACACTCTACTCAGGTTCAATCACACACCTACAGTTTGGAATCATTTTCCATAGTATGACTCTACACTGCTTCAAATCTACTCTCCGAGCACTATTGTATATGAGTTAGATGTGGGATAGCACATGCATTGCACTTGTGCAGCCTATGTATGGATATATAACTCCTACTCATGTGGCAAAAGCCAATGGAGTGGGGGAATGTTTGGAGGACTACCCTCCTCTCTTCATGAAGAAAGAGTGTCCTATGGGTGTTAACAATGTTTGTGTGTAGGGAAGTTGTGTCAACTTGATCTCTCACTTCATGAGGAAGGAGTGCTTGATGACAGATGATGGTATTGATTCATGGTGTGATGGCTAGAATGTGAGGGTGATCTCTAGCAAACCTCTAAAGAGGTGTTGTAATGATGATTCTCATGTGGCTGAGTGTATTGTTAACACAAATTATGTTTAGCTCCTATTGAGCATTGATGAGGAAGGCATTTAACAGACAATTTTCTATTTTTATCAACTATTAGAGGTGGCTAAATATCTTGCTTGTTCCTTATTGTTTTCTCCTTGAATTTGTTGCAACATGAGAGTTTTCTCATAAACTTGTTCTAGGTCGATTATTTCTAAGCTCATTTAGGACATGGGTTCTATCCAATCCTCTCTAACCCCAAGACACATGAACCTAATGGTAGAAGAGAGAAGAGATGCATATGCCTTATCCTCATGTGCTAGTTGTGTTTCATGGTTGCCTTGGTTTGCACTTGGTTGCATTAGTTGCGTGTTTGATTGTTCTTGCTTTGATTTAATTTGATTTGTTGGTTGTGATTCATTTGTTTGTTTTGCTTGCTTGTTGATTGCTTTGTTTTACCTTGTCTTGTTTTTTTGTTTTCCTTGGCTTGTTAGCAAGGTCTTTGATTTACTTGATGTTTTTGTATGAATGTGAAGATCAACACAAGAAATAAAGTAAACTAATGTTATCCTACTTCGTTCACCTCATATACACTTCGGATTGAGCATAAAGGAAAGCATAAAACATGAAATGAAACTACCTAATTCACCTCACATGCTAACCCTTATTGTGTGGATGTGCTCCTTTGATGTGTTGATGTAGGTGGCTCCTCATACATGGACACCATATCTTTGCAATGCATGGAGTCTTGAAAATGCTTGGGTTGAGGGTCAATTTATAGATTTTGTGTATGGGGATTGGATGGTCAAGATTGGATTTGGAGATCAAGGGTGGAGGATTCTTGAGAACTCTAAAGCAAGGAGATCTTGCCAAGTGGCATGATGAGATTGGATGAGAAGGGATATCCTCGGATCAAGGAGGAATAAATGGTCAAGATTGGGCTTTAGGAAAATTGGAGGGATGGGATTGATTTGGTAGATGGGATGTATGGGTTGGATTTGATTTGAATTTTAAATTGGGAAGCATGGGTACATGCCCAATTTAAAATTGGAGGAAAAGGGGATGAGTTGGATTTGATTTGAATTTTAAATTGGAAGCATGGGTACATACCCAATTTAAAATTGGAGGAAAAGGGGATGGAGGACAAAAAGATTTTTGTACAAAGGACATAGACCATGCCTCTATAAGGACATGTGGACATGTACAAGAGTCCATGCCTTTGTACATTTGAGGGAATGGAGAGGATTTGACCAAGATTAGATTAGGATTTGGGTTGTGTAAGTGGTAGATTAGGTTAGTTAATTAGGTTTAGGTGACCTAATCAAAATTGTAGAAAATAGGGAATTAAATACATATAAATATTTATTTAATTCATGGGATGGGAAAAGGGGATAATAGATAATTAAATTTATCTCATGTTTGGACTATAGATAAAGGGGATAAATTGTCACAACCCTTACTTTTAATAATTAACTATGAATTGTAACTGCATGGAAATGGTATACAAAAAGGGGGTCAAAAGTGGCCACGTTTTTCCTAAAATCAGCTAAACCTAAACTTGGATGAGTAATTTGAGATGCATGCACCCAAAATTTGAAGATATGGAAAGAACAAGAAATGTAGTGCTCTGAATCTAGTTTCTAAACTACTAAAGTTTTAAAAAAAATAGTTAAGATTAAGAGGGTGCAATGTTGCACACACACAAAAGTGTTCCTATTTTTATCACTAAAATATAACATAGTGTCTGGTGTGTGCCCCCCTATTTTTTTGTTGTATTTAATATTTTTAAAAATATGTTGGCAGAAATGTAGTTAAGAGTGAGTTAGACGTTGTGTATTTTTTTTGTAATTTTTTATTGAATTTATTTTTGTGATTTTTCAAAGTGAATGCATCCTAAAAACTGCATCACTGAGTGTGCACATCACATAACTTGCACAAAATAATTGAAAATGTAATTTTTTTAATGTATAAAGAATGAAGCATAGAACAATCCTATATAATTTTTTAAATTTTGATAAGCGGATCAAAATTTATAAAGAAAAATCAATACATATATGATTGAAGATTATGAGAACATTGTTCAAAAAAATAAAAAATAAATAGATCTTAACTTATTCAAAATTTAAAAAAAATATATGGTTGGAAAGCTAAGAACTAGCTCGTTATTTTGATGTTGGTTTATCAATTTTCGTTATAAAATGAGTAAATCTGACAACATTGAAGTTCAAAAATATTATTGACAATGAAAAAAATGTCTGTAGGAGGTATCATAGAGGTCCAGTCCTTAGGTTTGGTTGCCCAAGCCAAGTCCAAGCCTAAAAAGGTAGACCAAAAATTTGAAAAAACTTAAAACGCGCTCATGTTTTAGGTTCCAAAAAATATGAGTGAGTTTTTTGGAACATAAAAAGCACTCATGTTTTAGGTTCCACAAAACACAAGCATGTTTTATCGAACATAAAATGTGATCACATTTTGTGTTCATGTAAAACATGCTTTCTTTAGATCTTTAAAGAGGACTAAGTATCATATTTAAGGTTGAGCATGAGGTGACCTCATCTCAATTGATCTTTACCCATACCCAACCATAGTAGATCTAGCAAAGCTAATTGTTGACCCCAACTTCTCCACCACTTGCAATGAATCAATATTTAGATAAAGGCCCAGAAGGAACTAGAGTAGAGACACTAACTAGGAGTTGAAAGGATGTGATCAGTGCAAGGATAGGAGGTGGTCAAGAACCTATAACATTTTCTATGAGGAGGTGGTCGATCATCTCTGGTTTACGATCGTGGCCCCATGTTTTCCAAAAGGACCTAAACTTCACTTAGAAGGGCACAATCAATAGTGGAATTGAAATCATAATAGGGAGGGCATCTCCCTCAACCAGAGAAGCCCTAATATCTATAAGGGTGTAGATACCCCCTCTCTATAATAAGAGAAGTTCACAAAGGGGTTAAAACCTTTAAGAAAGCAATAGAAAGCTTGACCCATAGAAAATAATTCTAGAGAGAGGAATGTGAATCAAGAATGTTGTGCTCCCTCAGCTAATGTAGATGGAGTAATTCTCAATTTACAGTTAAAGAGACCTAAAGGTGCTAGAGATTCCAAAGAACATAGGGAGAGTAAAGAATCCAACTATATATAGTAGGGGGCAATAGAGAGGTAGGGACATTGATTACACCTTGGTCAAAAACTTGAAGAAAATGATAAAACCATTCTCTCAAATGTCAAGTAGGATATCCAAAGTGTCAAAGTTACTAGTCTCACCATCTTCTCATTCACACAGTCATCACCAATGAGATAGGAGACCAAGATGAGTACAACAATTGAAAAAGGAGAAACCTTCCAAATATTTTGTAGTACACAAATTTTATGGAAGTATACTCATGGTGTACTCCTTGACCCTTCTCATTGTCCTAAAGGGGTCCAGTTCCATGATGAAGCATATGAGAGTGGAAATTCTATTTAGGAAGATGATGAAAAAGGTGACCTATCCAAACTATGGTATAATAATTGGGATGATGACACTTAGGTTTTTGTTATGGATGAAAAAGAGGAGCTAACCCTATATTTATAGAGTTAGTTGAATTGATCTAGCCTAGTTCAAGTCTTATCTATCTTCAAAAGAAAAATCGTAGTGCTAAGCCTAGTCCAAAAGGTCTCACAATTCTTAATGAGATGATTGCTTAGGTATACTCTACTTATGATTCTAGGCATAGGAAAGTTTAAAAAACCTCGAATGGATAGACTAGAATAAGAATGACTCTCTCTCTCTCTCTCATTAATTAAATCTAAGTTCCCTAAATGTGAACCCAAAACCCTAAACATCAACACTAAAGCATTAAAAACCCCTCTCTATACTCTCTCTCTAATATGCTTGTTCTATATTTTTTCATTCTAGTTATTTATTAGTGTCGTTACTATGTCAAAGTGGTGATAATTTGTATAGATCAAATAACTTGTGGTATCTCTTCTTATAGGATTAAGTTGAAAATTGTCTTGTATTTCCCTTCATGAAGAAAGGCGTGTGATAATTTCCTTGTCCATTTTGAAATAATGGGCTTGATAAGATGGCTTATCTATTTCTTTCATTTTTGAGAGATATGTGAGCCTAATTAGATGGCTGTGAAGGCCACATACATACTTCATCAAGATATCATCTTCTTGAACATATCCTTGCCACTAACCCAAATTAATTAAATAAAGTTCATTTATTTAATCAATCCACCTAGTCTATGACTAAAACTAGGCTAATTAAATAAATATCATTCATTTAATTAGCTACCATACCCTACCTAGCCCATAGACCCAAATTAATTAAGTAAACTCTTTCTTAATTAATTTAAACCACTAATTAACCTATCTCCTAATTTCCACCAGCCGCATTAATTAAGTTAATCACTTAACTAACTAACCTAAACCCTCATTATCCCATCTCCCCACACTTGATTAAATAATTAACATTATTTAATTTAGGGGAGTCACATGTGTCTCCACCTCATATTTTCTAATGCATGAAAGAGCATTATTTAAATAATAAAGCTCACACATGCCTCCACCTCACCTTTCTAAATCCATGCACTTGTCATTTCTCATCCCATTCACCTATTAAATGAATTTTTAATTCATTCTCATGTCTTTATCTTCGTTAATAGAAAGCCTTCCCATGGTGGAATTTTAAATTCCAAGATATTGAGCCCTCCATCTTTGTTGATGGAATCTTGGCCCTTGATTTCACCATGCAATCTCCACCCTTGGATCTCATTTTCAAGCCTCCACCATTGATCTAAAATCCTCAAAAATCTATAAATAAGAGCCACTTCAAAGCCATTGGAACACAATTGAAGCTTATTATACCATCATTATGCTCCAAAATTCCTCATATTCATAGCCAAATTCATAGCCATTCCATATCTAATTGAGTCCAAATCCTTGCTATCACCATGCTAGTATTATATTGAGCCATCCACATTACTTTTTATTGGGTAAAGCTAGGATTTTGCATTGGGTGCATGCTTCTTCCTCCACCTTATCAAGGAGACCTGGATGGAGGGGATTTGAAGGTATAATCATTGTTTTTTATTTCCTTTATGTTTCGTATGGCTCATGCATTTCATGTATCTTCATTTCCTTTGTCCATAATTGATTAAATAAATATTACAATTTATTTAATTGATTATTTTATCCTTGCCACTAACCCAAATTAACTAAATAAAGTCAATTTATTTAACTATTCCACCTAGTCTATGACTAAAACTAGGCTAATTTAATCAGGTATCATACCCTACCTAGCCCCTAGACCCAAAGTAATTAAGTAAACTATTGATTAATTAATTTAAACCACTAATTAACCTATCTCCTAATTTCCACCAGCCACATTAATTAAGTTAATCATTAAATTAACTAACCAAAACCTTCATTATCCCATCTCCCCATACTTGATTAAATAATTAACATTATTTAATTAAGGGAAGTCACATGTGTCTCCACCTCATATTTCTCAATGCATGAAAGAGCATTGTTTAAATAATAAAGCTCACACATGTCTCCACCTCACCTTTCCAAATCCATGCACTTGTCATTTCTCATCCCATTCACCCATTAAAATAAATTTTTAATTCATTCTCATGTCTTTATCTTCATTAATGCAAAGCTTTCCCAAGTTAAAATTTTAAATTTCAAAATATTGAGAGCCATCCATCTAAATGTTGATGGAATCTTGGCCCTTGATTTCAACATGCAATCTCCACCCTTGGATCTCATTTTTAATCCTCCACCATTGATCTAAAATCCTCAAAAATCTATAAATAAGAGCCTCTCCCAAGCCATTGGAACACAATTGAAGCTTATTATACCATCATTATGCTCCAAAATTCCTCATATTCATAGCCAAACTCGTATCCAATTCCATATCTAATTGAGTCCAAATCCTTGCTCTCACCATGTTGGTATTATATTGAGCAATCCACATTACTTTTTATTGGGTAAAGCTAGGATTTTGCATTGGGTGCCTGTTTCTTCCTCCAACTTATCAAGGAGACTTGGATGGAGGGTATTTGAAGGTATAATCATTGTTTTTTATTTCCTTTATGTTTATTATATCTCCTGCATTTCAAGGATCAAAAAGTAAAAAAAATTGATTGCAATAAAACCGTCCAATGTTGAAAATCACTTCAGTGGCACCTTGGATAAGTACCATGCTGAAAACCTATCTCAAGCATCATGAGTAGTGGCCTTACCTACTGTTGATGGTGTTTTTAGCACACAACAACGCAGATGAAATACAAGGTATTTCAGCTCTCTTGAAAAAGGTATCCTATCCTAGATAAGACTGCCCCAAGGATAATACAGCTAGGTCTTAGCTTTGCATACAATAACTTCAGTGGAATGTACCAATTGTGGCAACAAGGGGTCTTACATGAAATGCAGGGTTTATGAAATATGACAGCAAACTATATGCAGAAACCCTAGGTGGTTCAGACTGTGAAGTCTAAAATTTCAACAGATGATCAATGTAATGTTGCTCAAACTCTAAATCTACCAAACTTGATGTAAAAAAAATGCAAAAGGAAAGGGAGAGAGAAAGGGATAAGAGATCCTATAGATAATTACAAGAATGATCAACAAACAGATAGACAAATTCCCAATAGTAAACAGATCTCTGGTTAACCAGGCAGCCCACAATGCCACAGAGATTGTGCATTCTTCTAGGGAAATGTAATGATTTTCAAATTGTAGAGGATTCATCAAACACCTAATTCCTAGTGCAGCTCAATGAAATCATACAATCAAACTTATCTCATAAAATATGCCCAAACTAACCATACATAATGACATACAATCAATAATCCATTAATGGTATGGACAAGAAATCCATCAAATATCTAAATAGCTAATCACAAATGCAAATGAATATCAACTAATTTTAGATTGACATGAATCATGAAATCTAAAATGAGACAACACAATGATGCAAATTCCCAGCAACCTACAAAACTTACTTTGTATTGATTGAATTTTGGCAGAGTCTTAGCAATTCATTATCAGATCTTACTTGTTACAATGAGAGAATGATGACCCCTTTATAGACAAGGCACCATACTGAGTTTTTGAATGGACGGTGGAGATTAACTCAACACCAATGGCCCAGATTTAACATCATTAAATACATTCATGACAACATTTTGCATTCTTGAATTACAATTTATCCTGTAGGAAAAGGACGAAGAACAACTTGCAAATACATTGAATCTGGACAAAATGGATACCCATTTGGATATACATGTCAAAGAACCACTTTCCAAGGTGAAAGGAAGTCAAAATAAGGTCATATGACATGTGAAAAGTTGAGCTGATATGGATTCACGGGATTCCAAATGCTGACTAGATCAAGAGGTACATGTGGCACCTTTTAGTGAAGGTATATCCAACTAGATGCTTGTTGGACTAATTCTTGATTACTGGACTACTGGAATAGTCGTATGAACATGTCTTGGGCATTGGACTAGATCTGTAGGAACTGCCATGAAAGAGGCATGATACTCAATGTCTTCTAGCTTCTAAGGCCTATCTCCATCATCTTGGACATCATACTGACTTCCTTTTGCATGTACAGTAGCAATTTGGTTGATAGAATGTTGATTCTGCATTTTTAGGTCACCACTGCAACTCTATGTGTTCACCTTGGGTAAGTGCAAGAAGATGGGGGGCCAAAAAGGGGTCTTAAATGGCCACTTTTTTTCTAAAATTAGGAAATGTTGGCCTTAGATGAGAAATTGAGCATAGTTACACTCAAAATTTGGAGATGAAACCAAAACAATGTTCGTAGTGCTTCGAGTCTACTTTCTAAACTACTAATTTTTTTTAAAATGGTATAGATTAAGGGGTTCAAAAAAGGGAGCCACAGAAATTGGTGTTGTTTCTGTCAAAAAAACATAACATAGCATGTTTTGTGGCTCCCTCAAAAGGTTAACTTTTTTTCGGTATTTTTAAAATCGCTTTGGTGATAAATTAGATAACAGCATGTAGTTTATGCCCAATTTTTCTAATTTGATTTTTTACTAATTTTCAAAGTGGACACATCCTAAAAATAAAATTTTGGCCATGCTACCCCTATAAATTTTGAAAACTAATTGAAAATCAATTTTTCTTTTTTTTTAATATGTGTAGAATGGAGTCTAGTTTCTAAATATGTAATTTTTTTTAAATTTCAATGAATGGTTAATTTACAATGAAAAAAAGACCAAACAGTGGTTTTTGCCCAAAAACAAACACACAAACAAAAGGAATTAAAGATGAAAGGCTTAACATTGTCAAAATGTGAAAAAAATTACATCGTTAAATAGCTAAGAGAAAGCCTAACATTACCTAGGTGTTCGATTTGTTTGACCTTAAAACACGTGCAAATTTGAGGGTTAGCACAAACAAAATTATGTGAAATCTTGTAGAATCTGCAAAACACGTCTGTGGATGTTGAAAAGGCACTCCAAGCCTTTGGGTTGGAAATCCAAAGCAAATCTAAAGCCCAAGGCTTGGGATTCCCAAAGCACAATATAACATGAGTGCTTTATGTTGTGCTTTTTTTGCTTTTTTGCATGTTTGCCGATGTTTTCCCAGTTCGACATAACGCGAGCATGTTATAACGCGCTTGCGTTATGTCTTTATTTGAATGAGATATGTTCAAATTTCATAAGTATGTTTCATGGATGTTTATATCTATTCTTGTAGGTATGTATGCATGTACATGTATGCATGCTTGTATGTATGCATCTTTGTATGTATGTATGTTTGTATGTATGCATGTATGTAAGTGTTTTGGGTTTAGTGTATATAAGCACCTGAGCCTGTATGGTTTTGAGGGTTGAGGGTTGAAGGATTAGAGCTTAAGTAATAGGTAGAGGGTTGAGGGTTGAGAGTTAATAAGGGTGTGTGCAAGAAGTTGTGTCCACTTTTTGGCCAAAAAGTGGAAGTGTTTTCCCTGATTTTCAGAATTTGTCACATTTGACCTAAAAATTTGAAGAATTTAAAGGTGGAATTTTGGAAAAAGTCACTAAATATGAAATGTAGTACTCAGAGTCTAGTTTCCAAATATGTAATTTTTTTAATACCCAGATGATAGAAATTAATTTTGAATAGGCATTTCTAAAAACCACTGTTTAAAAGTCACTTTTTTTTACTATACCACGTATGTGTACGTAATCCATATTTTGACCTAAATAATCATATTTTTCAAAATTCTTTTGGGAAAAGCTTTGTAACTCACTGAAGCATGTTTTCCATATTTATTTATAATTTTTTATTGAATAATTTTTTTTATTAATTTTTTATTGGTCATTTTTTGTCTTTTAAAAAATCATCGTGTACGTCACGCATAAGATGACCTAAACTTAACATTTTTTGAAATTTTTTTTTTAAATTGAAAAGAATTTTCTAAAGTATGTTTTCATACAATTTTTTACGAAAAAATAATTTAATAAAAAGTTATTAAAATATTAAAAAACCCTGATAATTCAAGTTTATGGACCTATTTCATCAGAAATTGATTAAAAAATAGAAAAATTAATCTAATTGTAAAAAAAATTACATATTTGGAATCTGCATTGTCTCCTCTATAATTGGTTTTAATTTTGTCAAAATATTCTACAAAATAGACCTTTAGATATATGCCCAAAGTCACTATTTTGTTGTGACATTGACAGGGCCTTCAAGTTGCAGGTCAAACCAGGTCCAGAGGTCAAGGTCGGGTCCCCAAAGCATTTTCTGAAGCGGGTTACAAAGCAAAACCTGAGCCTAAAATTCAAATTTTGAATAACGGGATCCCGTTTATAAAACGCGATCCCGTTTATTAAACGGGATCTCGTTTCTTTATTCATCAGTCAAAAATAAAATGGGATCCTGTAGTAAACGAGATCCCGTTATATTAAACGGGATCCCATTTATTATTTGCCCATTTTTTTAATAAGACTATACTATGACTATCATTTCTGCAACTTGCTCTACAGTATGGCTGACAGCGACTCTTGCAGCATTCTTTGGCATATTTTTTTCTTTTACATGTCCATCAACTTGAAGTATTGTTTGTATTTTGATAGAAGCCATCATGGAGACGCTATTTGAGTGGAATTTTGTTGAATTGGTACTTGTTTGAAGGACTTGAAACACATTCAAGTTTTTGACATTCATTTGTACATGCTTTATAATTTTTTTAATCATGGGATCACAAAGTAGTAATAAGAGGAAAGATAGGAAGCTATTAACCCCTGAAGAAATTGAAGCAAAGAAAGAGAAGGAGGCAAAAAGACAAAGAGATAGAAGAGTAAAGATTCCATCTATGAATAATGCTTAAGCATCCAATTTCACAACTATTGAAGATAAAAACATTGAGGAGACCATGGATGTAGATGATGCAAGTTTGCAAGATGTGAATGTGGAAACTAATACGATTATACAAACTACTCCTGGTATGTCTTCAAATCCCTCTATTAATGCTATGGAGAATGTTTCAATAGGCATAAATCTAGGTACTTCTTCAAATCCACCTTTGAATGAAATGGAAATAGTGTTGATAGGAGATTTAAAACAAGCTAGATATAACAATGTTGAGATTGATAATATTCATAGAGATCAAAATTTGAAACAAATTACTGTTGAAAATGAAAATGAAAATCCTTTTGTTGAAAATGAAAATGAAAATCTTTTTATTGTTGAAAATGAAAATGAAAACTGTTTTGTTGTTGAAAATGAAAACGAAAACAGTTTTGTTGTTGAAAATGAAAACGAAAATCCTTTTGTTGAAAATGAAAATGAAAATCGTTTTGTTGTTGAAAATGAAAATGAAAATCCTTTTGTTGAAAATGAAAATGAAAACCGTTTTGTTGTTGAAAATGAAAACGAAAATCCTTTTGTTGAAAATGAAAATGAAAACTGTTTTGTTGTTGAAAATGAAAATTGTTTTGAAGTTGAAAATGAAAATGAAAATCTAGGAAGTGATGTTGAAAATGAGAAATATTTTTTCAAAATTGAAAGAGATGTTTTGGATAATCTTCCTGGTAAAATTTCTTGGAGACAAATAAGAACACATGCCAATAGATTATACAAGGAATTTTTTTATCGTAAAAAACTATCATTTCAATGTCAATTAATGATGCAATTAATGAGAATGTGGAAAATGAGAAAAATAATGAAAATGTTAGGCATTTTTGTTAAACCAAGAAGAAAAGATCAATCATTAAAACATGTTATGTCTACTGTTGCTAGTGCCATTGAGTCTATTGGAAGTAATAGTCGATCCAAAGATAAAAATGTAGCAAGACGAGCTATAACAATTGCTATAGTGAATAAAACAACTTTGAATAGAAGAATGGTAAGCAATATTAGTGGAATTCTAAAAATGCATCCTAAAACATTGGTAAGAGCGGCAAAAAGAAGAGAAAGTATAGAAAATGATCCAATTAACCAATGTTGGAGTTTTAGTGGTCGACTCCCGAGATCTGGCATGAAACTAAATGTTGAAATTAGATCTTTGATCAAAAAATATTGGCATGATAATACTAGGGTATCGTCTAATGCTAGAGATGTTTTAAAATTAAGAGTGGGGTCCAAAGTTCGCGATCCTCATCCAAAACACCTATTAGATACAACGCAAACTGGATTTTATAGAAAATTTTGTGATGAATTAGTGTTACCTAGTAATATTAAAATAAGTCAAAGATCTTTTGAAAAATGCAAACCATGGTATGTGAAGATTAATAAGAAACGAATATCTTGTTGTAAAACGCATGTTCAATTTCGTTATTATTATGATGTGTTTCAATATATACGTTGTACTTTACATCGTAACATGATTATATAGGAATGTGATATTAATATGCCAACTGAAGCAATAAAAGAGTTTATATCAAGTTTGTTCTATGAAAGATCTAATGAAAAAGGTTTTTATTTAAGTTCAGGTATTTCTGGACAATGCACTAGTTGTGGCAATCTTTCTTTGTTAAGAGTTTGTATGCATGAAAGTGTTGAAAATAATTTTGGACAACAATTAGTGGATGTTAAAAGATTTAAGAATGTTGAATATTCTTTAAAAGATGGAAAATTTAGAAAGTGTTGTGATTTAATTACAGAAAAGGTTAGTGTGCATGCATTCATATCATAATTTAAAAGTAAAATTGTACCAAAATATGTCAAGCACTCTCAACAAGCTTGATGGCTTGATGGACAATTTCGTGAATGTAGAAACACATTTCTAGTTGGTACTATACTATCAGTGGTTGATTTTGTGGAAAACTATACTTTAGCTCTACAAGAGAAAATTCAATCACAATATTACAATTCAGTGCAGGTTGCTATGTTTGTTCATATTGTTTATAGACATGCAGATGATAGCACAGAGAATGATAGAAAAGTTTTGAGGGAGTATCATTTCTATTTGAGTGACAACCGATTACACTCATCAGAGTTTGTTCAATATTGTTTCAATATATTTTATACAAATTTAAGAGAAAGAGGAATCCAGATGACTGAACATCTTATATGGTCAGATAATTGTACGGGGCGGTTCAAGAATGCTCAAATGTTCTATTGGTTATGTAGGGTTCACAAGGAGAATAATGTCCAACATATGTGGAATTTTTTTGAAGCTAGACATGGTAAAGGAGAAAATGATGGAGCTGGTGCATGTGTTAAAAGAATTCTTGCTAGACAACAATTAAAATTTGAGGATGCAGTAAAATTTAAAGATGCACATGGGATTGTAGATTGGTGTAATACAAGATTATGTACACCTAGATCAAGCGAGTACTCTACAGTTCATCGATTCTTTTGGTTGGTTGAAGAAGAAAACATTCTACCTAGACTTGATTGCCAGACAATCAGTGGATCTACTAAATGGCATTCATTTAGGAGTTCGAATGTAAGTACATGGACTATCTGGACAAGGGAGCTTGCATATTTTTGTCAGTTTTGTATTTCAGGAGATTGGGAAGCATGTGAGAATACAGAATGGGTTGAAGAGTGGAAACAAAGACCATTGACACTTGCACAAGCACACAATCAAAGTGAAACAACAATTGAAGACAATGATCAACTATTTGTATCAGACGATTATGACTGTGTTTCAGACCTTGCACAAGAAGGTAATTTAATTCAAATCATTTCATTTTATTTCACTTCATTACTAATTTGTAGTGCTTTTATTTATTTATGTGTACATATGAATGCATGTATGTTGATTGGTCAAATTTTATGGACATGTGCAATTTATTGAATCAAAATTTGTTTGCAAGACATGTGTATGCTATTGTTGCACCAAAGAATAATGAAGAGGAAACTAAATATTGGTTGGCTCGTTGTGTGGAGACTAAACATAAGTTAATAGCACCTTGAAAAGATGATGATGGCTTTCCTTATCCAACAGGTTTGGTGATCCCCTTAAGACATCCCCTTAAGCAAATTTTGATAACAAGTCTTTGATCCCCTTAAGCATATTTTAAGAACTTCTTTGATCCCCTTAAGCAAATTTTAAGTATTTCTTTGATGATGGCTATCATTATCCAATAGGTTTGGTGGTGGTTGTTGGCACTTGGCTACGGAAATACCTAATAAGGAAAAATGGTTTGCCTGCATTCAAAGATTATGAAACACATAAGAAGATTATACATTACTCACATTTGGTGTTGGCAACAAATATAAAACTGGAGAGGTATCGTGGAAAACCTACAAATAAAGAGCTATGGAAGACCATGAGACAATCATCGATGCGTTGGAAAAAAGAGAGGATGGAGATGGTACAATGGAATAAGTAAATACAGGTAAATATAGTTAAATAGATTTATATTGTTGTTTTAAATACATTAGATACATGTTTTGATATTTCTTGTGCGTTATTAGTTGAAATTGATTTAATTTGTCCTTTTATATCCTCAGGCCATCATCACAAATTCATCACATACTTTGAAACAAAAACCTGAGAGGAACTTGTAAATACAGGTTCAAATTGTGTATATCTAGATAGTTTTATATAAATTAAAATACATGTTTTGATTCAAATATATTGATAAATTGCTTGTATTATTTTTACATCAGGTGGCATGAAAACCTGCTACATTCTCCTCAAGTTTTGGATTTTTTTGAGATGGCATATAACGACATTTTGTATTTACATTATTTTGAGTTGGCATATATGTACATACACAATTACATTATTACACATTTTGTATAGAAATTTGTATGCATGCACGTATGTACACAATTTTATACTCTACAGTATTAAATTTATCAAAATTATTATTCTATGTATTTTATTTGTTAAATGTCCATGTTTTTCTACTTAGAATTTACTTTAAATTTGATTTATTATATTGTTCAATTTGGTTGCCTTGGGCAACTTCACCAAATTTTGAGAACTTAAGACGTCCCCTTAAGACATCATAAATTAGGACCCCTTAAGACATCCAAAAAGTTAGCATCAAGTTGTAGGTTAATTGCAAATGATAGGTGTCTAGGTAGGGAATGTAATCACATTTTTATTTTTTCAATTTTCATGTTTATTTTTCAATTTTTGAGTGATCTAATGAGCAAGCTTCATTGGTGAGTAGTGTGTAGGAGGTTTCTACAACAAATCAAGTTGCCCTATGACAAGGTTGGATAGATAGAGTGGTGTAGGTTCCTATTGTGTTATCCTTATCACACATTTATTATGACAAAGTGGTACTATCAACACTACCTACCTAAAGCTCTTTTAATAATCTCTCTTTTTTTTTTTTTTTGTCTTTTAATAATCTTTTAAGCCACATTGATTTTTTGATGTTTTTATTGAACTTTTATATTTGCCCTTCGTGGATGATAGAGCCCCTATAGGTTGATTTTTATTACTCCATGTGATAGTCCCTACACTAAATTTAAAGAAATAGTCCTGGAAGTATATTTCTTATGAACAAAATTACCCAAAAAAAAAACCATATTTAAAAGTATTTTTAATATACTTCAATATTTTTTTAGTCATTTTTCAATGATCCACATATGGATCTTGCATGAATCTAGATGCAATACTTACTACATTATAAGCAATGTCTGGTATAGGTATGGTATGGTAAATAAGGCTTTCTACTAACTATCTATACAAAGTAGGATTGGTCTTTTCAAATAGAGGTTTGGAGTCAAGTTTAATACTCAATTCAATAGGAATAGCAGTTGGTTTATAGTCAACCATAATTGAAATTTTTAAGTATATATCTTATTTGTATCTTGCTTGTGATACCCTAATAGATTAATGATCCTAGAAGATAATCATTCCTAAGAAATGATGTAGAAACCCTAAATTAGTTATTCAAATATCTAGTTCAATTTATTTTTTATATTTGTGGATTGCAGAAATAAGACTACTCGTAATGAGTAAGTCGTCCATATATAATACAACTATAATGATTTGACCATTTTTAACATTAACAAAGAGGTCATTATCAAAGTCACAAATAGAGAATCCAAGAGATTGGAAAAAATATTGAACTTTACATGTGAAGGACTAAAAATGTCCACTTTCTCATATGGTATGTAGGCTCCTATCATTGAGCAAGTGGAGTTAGGTAAAGTTTATGCATGGGGGTTTGACATCCTACCTTCAAGGTCTACCATGACCTTTATTAGATTGTGCACCATAAGGCACTAGGATTTAGTCATCCTTTTCTAGTTATGGTATGGATATTGGAGCATATTAGACTAGGTATCAATGACCCATGCCCACACCAGATCTTTCACTTCCTTGAGGTATCAAGTAGTGTTGATTGGGTTACTATGGCACATGATTACACATTTACACAATGGTGAGTTTGACTAACACAAACAAATTATTACAAACCCATACA
The DNA here is from genome assembly GCA_027924645.1 of Cunninghamia lanceolata. Lineage (NCBI taxonomy): Eukaryota > Viridiplantae > Streptophyta > Pinopsida > Cupressales > Cupressaceae > Cunninghamia > Cunninghamia lanceolata. Next base: position 7,584,823 of record BSBN01000828.1, read on the forward strand.
TGGAGATAGAGAGGAGATGGACCATCTAGGAGATGACATGACTAGATATTATTGAAAAAGGGTGACTTTCTAAAGGATTTTCCCTAGTACACTCCCATGCTAGACATCACTACATATTCTTTCAATGCAATTTCTTCATTAAGCGCAAATCTAGATCAACACTATGACACTTACATATAGAGATTTATATTATTGAAAAGGGGCAACTTTCTAAAGGATTTCCCAGGTAGTACACTCCCATGCTACAAATCTACTTAAGATGTAGTAGAGGTTGGTCAAGGGACACTCCCGTGGATTCTTACTCTAGGGACTCCTAAATTACATGGTCAACACAAGAACTTGAGCATCAAGGCACTTGGATAAATATAACTATAACCATGCTAGGATCATTTAATATAACTTAGTTGATGTCTAGATGAGAAGATGTGAGAGATTGATCCCTCCTAGTAGGCAAGAGATCCTCATGAACTTATCTCACTTTTTAATGCTTTGTTTTGATTTGCTTACCATTTTATTGCTTAAAATTTGACCAGGACCTAAATATGCATACCGTGAATGAATGGAGGAACTTTATTAGGACCTCATCACTACATAAATTCTTTCAATGCAATTTCTTTTTATGGTTGATCTCAAATGTTTACATTTCTTTTCCTTCATGCACATGGTTAGATTAGAGTTTGATTTATGATTAAATTTAGGGATGCTTGTATATACATATGTATGTGATGTTATGCTTTTATAGTTTATGATGTATATGCAATGTATGTATGCATGGATAACAGATATATGTATGGATGCACCTAAACTAACATGATGGTTTTACATGATTATTACTTTGACATGTGTATGATTTTGTTACGACAAGATTGCATTTATTGTGTGACATGTAAAAATATATAGTCCAGGTTCAACAATATATATATAAAGTCCAGGTCCATGTTCAAAAAATATATAAAGTCCATGTTCAACAATATATATATAAAGTCCATGACAAACAGTATATAACAAATAGTCCATGAAATAGTCAAATATATAAAGTCTAGGTTCAACAATATATATAAAGTCCAGGTCCATGTTCAAAAAAATATATAAAGTCCATGTTCAACAATACATATAAAGTCCATGACAAACAGTATATAACATATAGTCCATGAAATAGTCAAATATATAAAGTCCAGGTCCATGTTCAAAAAAAATATAAAGTCCATGTTCAACAATATATATATAAAGTCCATGACAAATAGTATATAACATATAGTCCATGAAATAGTCAAATTATACATAGCCCATGTTCAATAACCTATCACATACTATCTCTATCATCACGAGTCCTCTTCACACCATGCGAACTACTCAGATGACCTGAATCACTCTGCAAAAGAGAAAGATTTAGATGAAATTCGATGTAAGATGATAAGGAAATCTAATTTAATGACAATTTTTAAATTTATAATTTATCATAAAATTAAATTACCGTGTGAGGCTGAGAGGCATGCTCTGGTGCACCTGGACCTGTCTCTCCATGCTTTGATTCAATCTATTTAATACAAGAGAAAGTTCAAGTTGAAATTAGATATACTTGACGATTTTAAAAATGATTTAATTCAATTTAATTTATAAGAACTATCATATTTAAAAACTATTATACCGTAAGAGGAACTTGTTGTGAATCCTCTATTCCAAGACCTGTCTCTACAGGCTTAGCTCCATGACATGTATCGAGCTATAAAAGAAAAAAGAAATTTGAATGTACATGTTAACATATATATATATATATATATATATATAAAGAAATTTACTTTAAGTTCACAACGTATATTTTAATTGTTCAATTTAAATATAATTTCTAAATTTTAAATTATACCGTATCAGGCTGCCCATCTCCTCTGTCCTCCTGCTTTGCATGTGCTGTGTGTTGATGAAACGTGTCACTAACAAGCTCCTACAATGTCATTTATATTTAAGTTAGCACATGTGTGTACAAATTAGGTTTTAAAACACACACACACACACACACACACACACACACACACACACACACATATTGACTTGTGTACATGTTATACATTTTTCAACAACCTGAAATGCAGTCGACTCCTGATATAAACTTGGATTATCCAAGTGTGCTACAATGCCCATCCTCATTGTTGTGTCAACTTGCATAGACATATTTATAAAATATTAAATAGTACATGTGCATGTTTTTAGATACACTGATATTAAAATAGAAAAATTTAAGTATATATATAGTTTTTTAAAACAATATACATACTATAAGAGTGTCATGTGAGATGCCCAATGATGGAGGAGTGCTTGAGACACCCTGAGATGGAGGATTCAATGTGGAAGAACCCTGAACCAGTTCATAAATTTAAGTTCATAAATATTTAATTGTACACACATTCAAGACTGAATTTTACAAATTTACAAATCATTGAAAATGTACCCCAAATGGTTGCCTGAGATGAACAGGTGTCAATGAAAAATTAATTCGATCAATGGTGACCCTTGTTGCCATCATCTACACCAAACAATTCAATTGTTAAAATATTACAATTTATTTGATCTATATGTTGATTAAAAACACGTGGTTAAAAAATTGTTTTAAATTCAACATGTGTACATAACCTATATATACCTGTGTCGAATGATCAGTGGGATGATCCTCAGCAAATAGATAATCAACAAATGATTTAGTGCCCACATTATCAGATGATGCATGTGTAGCTGAAGTGGGTGCAGCTGCCTGATAAGGTCCATAACACAACTAATTACAACTCGTACATGTATGAGGCATTGACACATGTGGAGTGGTACTAGGACCACTTCCATCATCAACTCCTCCATGCTCTCTAACTCGAGCTACCATCATAGAAGTCTGCTCATGTAGGCTACCTGAGAGTGCACTCAATGTGCCTAGTGTGGATACCACTGCACGATGCTGGAAGGGTGAAGGAATGGCAGCAACATGAGGGTCAATAAGAGGTTGAATAGGCACCGCTCGTTGGGGATCAACCCGTGCCCCCAACCTCTGTTGTGGCATGCCACCACCAACACCCTGGAATGATCTAAAATCAAAGTAGTTGGGTTTTTTATTCATAACAAACTCTACATATAATTTTCTCAAAAAATATAAAGGAACCTCACAATTAGCATGAGGTGGATAATCAAACACCATCCACCATCTATCCAAAAAATTGGCAGACATTCCTTCATGCCTACACCACCTAATTGATATTCTTTTCTTATTTGCAGGAATAGGTTCATTTGTAATGGGATGTCTAAAATATTGTGCTAAATGAGCTTTTGTGATTTTAAGATCCAAAATAGTCTTATAGGAGAGGCCATCAGCATAAAATTAGCGCCTCTCCTCTCTTCATTTCCGGAATCCATCAAAATCTGAGTCAATAGACCTCACAGAATCTACAATGTTTTGCATCAAAGATGCAAAACGTACTGCATGAGGTGGCATGAATTGTTCATTGCAAATGGAATTCAATTTTTCTTGTATCGAATCCACATTTTCATTTATTATGGCTCGCAAGTGAGCCTGGTCAATTCCAGGTGGGGGTGGAGGTGGAGGTGGAGGTGGGTCATCTGCAGGTGGGGCATCTAGAGGTGGGGCATTTGGCGTTGGGGGTGTGGGTGTGGGTGTGGGTGGGGGTGGGGGTGGGGGTGGCGGTGCGGCCGGATCATCTTGTGCATTAAGAAAGTCCTCAACATCAAAGTGAATATCATCTAGATTCATGATGTATATATAAAAATAGATATGAACTTGCATATCTATACATATAAACATACAAACTTCAATACAAATTTAAAATTAAATCAAGAATATATATATATATATATATATATATATATATATATATATATATATATGTTTCAAGAAATTACACTTGAAATGAATTTAAATTAAACATACAGATAATGTATACATGCATGTATAAATTTCAAAATGTAAGAGAGCTATTAGGACTACCATAATGATTGATACAATGGGAAAGGTGACCCATCTTAATGTATAATGTGCATTTAAGTAAGGAAGTATCTGGACAATCATCATGTGTTTCTTAAATGTGAATATGCATCCCAAATTTTGGACTATTTTAAAGAAATATGGTGCATTTAGGAACTTGGTGATTGTTGGGGTAAAGAGGAATATATGATCATGCTAGAAGAGGTGGATTAGGCTCATAATTGGCCAAGGTTGCTTTGAATAAGGTTAAAACAAGGAGATACCCATGTTGATAGTCACACCCTTTGGTCCACACCTACATTGGGATGGATTAAGCTTGAAATTTTGATGGGTAGCCAAGGGTAATCCTAGTGAAGTAGGAGGAGTATGTTTATGAAGAGATGATAAGGGAAAACCTCTACCTATCTTAAAGCTTATGATTTTGGTGTCAAGAACAATAATATGGTAGATTCTAGGGCCATGATATCCAGGGCCTCAAGATGACTTGGAAACTAAACAAGATATCCCTTAGTGTGGAAGGAGATTCCAAGATCAACATTGATCATATGAAAAAGCATAGATGAAGCTTGTGGTTATTGGAAGAAATCATTATTTAAATCTATCTCCTTCAAACATATCAAAAGAAAAGGTAATTATATTCTAGACTAGGTAGATAATGGAAGAAATCATTAAATTGCTCCCAGACATCTAGCATTTGTTGGGAAGAATAATTTTTTTACATTCAACTCAATCCCTAAGTTGTGCCTCCATGCTATCAAATGTTACTTGTATCTACCTTCTATACAATGATATTGAAGGGGTAGAAGGTTAGGCTAAGGATTTCTATATTGCTACTTAGATAAATTCCACATCTTCAATGTGTGGCATGAGTATATGCACAAAGCCTTGGAGGATATTTCTACGATAATGAAGATAAACCTTCATGTCTTGATGCTAAATTGGATGATTCTATCCACTATGAGAATTAAGATGAGGAGGAGGTGATATAAATCCCTCCTATCAAATTCGAACAATGTTAAAAATGTCAAGGAAGTGGTAGAGGCTTTGTAAGGCTTGTGTAATTTGTCCCACCACCCTAGGATAAAGTTTTTTAGTTTATTAGTAATTCTAACACTACTTCAACTTATTACTCTAGGGTGAGGGCCACTATAATTTTCCCTACCACTAATATATCTTAAGACACCTATTGGTTTATGTTTGATGTCATTGTAGTATATTAATTTTCCCTACCACTATTGATTGAACAAAACTATACCATATATATTAAGTACTCTAGCTCAATGATCTTAAGATTAATGAAATCAGGACTAACTATATCATCATTATGCTTAGATACACCCAACATGCTAATCAAGAACTTAATTACCTTCACAACCCTATTAGCATTGTATCACTCCTATTAGGGAGTGGACTTGAATGGGGCCAAAAGATTCTTTACCTCTTAGGATTGTGACTTTGGGTTTGGCATGGTCAACTTGGAGAGGTTGTGTGGCATATCCCTATAAGAGGATGAAGGGTGATAGGAGGTTGTCGGATGGCTAAAAGCATTCACATGATGATAATGTTCAAGTTTAAATTTCAAGATATGCATCATGGTCTACAAGGTTCTCTTGTTCAAAAGGTTCATCATATTCTAGACAAGGAACTCACAGTCATTGGTACCAAATTCAAGACCTCCTATTACAAGTCTCCATATAGCTTTCAACATAACACCTATAAACACAAAATTTATAGGGCTTGAATACAAGCCCGCCTCCCAGTTAGGAGACTTCCAAATAATTGGTGAACTCACATGCAATAAGGGAATAACACATGCATACAAAATATGTAGAAGAAAACCCTGTAGCATGACTCGTGATTAATTAAATTTAGGGTTAGGGTTTCAATTAGGATCAGGCTTAGGGTTAGAATTAGAATTCAAGGGTTGCTAAATTAGGGTAAGTATTAGAGCTACAATTATGGTTTGGGTTACGGCTAGAGTTAGGGTTATAATTACAATTACAAGTAGCTCGTTAGGGTTAGGGTTAGGGCTAGAGTTAGAGTTACAATTACAATTACAATTACAATTAGAGTTAGGGTTAGGGTTATGATTAGGGTTATAATAAGGGTTAGGGTTTGAATTGCATATAGAATTAGGGTTCAATCTATTTAGAACTAGATAAATTAGTCAAGATGGTTCTAGCTCGATTTTGTTTCCTATTTCCTAGATTTGCAAAACTATTGTTTTCTATTTAGTTGTTAGTCCCAACTCTTTCCTTTTAAGAAGTATATCAAATCTAATGCAGCAGTAGATACTTCTACATATACAAGTTTCTATTAGGAGAAAATATCTTTAGCCAAATTTGTATAGAGTTGTCTATAGTGTGTTCCAAGGTAATCAAATGATGTAAGTCACAATTTAGAGGGTTGAGCGATAAGTTTGTGTTGAGTCTATAGGAGGTGTTTTCTTACATAGACCGAGCTCCATAATCTAGGTGTCTCCATGTCTAACTCAAATGTTTCAACTTGGTCCATATTATATCTAGATTAATAATAAAATTTTATATATATGGCTATGAGATATCAATGTTTGGTAGAGAAAAGTTATCTAAGTTGGGGTAGATCCTTTTTTGATGTCTCAAAAGTTAGTGCAAACATGAATTCCCTTAGTTTTATTGTTAACTAAGACCACATTAGAGACCCATTTAGGATAAGTAATAGTCTAAATGAACCCTGGAAATCCAAGAGTTTATACAATTCTTCTATGACCACGAGGGCTACTTGGGGGTGCATTTTGCGTAGCTTTTATTGAATAGGTTTGGCATTGAGGTGAACCACAAGATGATGCATGACTTTAAAGATGGAGTCTCAAGGCATATCACCATAAGACCACATGAAGAAATCAACGTAATATTTAACATGGTGACATGGTTATATATGCCTTCTTTGATGTCAAGGTCCAGTGGAGCTACTATCTTAGAGAGTTTAGGGTCCGAGCTTCTATTCACAGGTTGATGTCTATAGCATCCTCAACAAGGAGAGGGGAGTCATGTCTTGTATCTGAGTGGTATCTAATGGAAGGTGAAGTTTGTCAAATTGAGGAGCTCTTGGGAAGTGTCCATTTTTATTGTATCATTTTAATCGATCACAAGTTTCTTCTTATATCTTGTTGCTATTCTGCCTAGACTAGGGTGCCTTAAGACTAAAGGGTTCTTTCTTTCTCTCCAAAATAAGCATATGTAGGTGTTAAGTATGGTGGAAAAGTCTTTCTTATGATTACAATGGGGATGTGGTCTTGACATTTCATAAGTTTCATGATGGCTTCATCATTTTGGAAAACATCAAATCATAAAGGGTCGTGTTGGTCCCAATTGATAAGCTCAAGGTATTATAGGTCTAAGGAGATGGTGAGGATAGTGACCTATCATGAAAGAGGTTAGTGGTGGAAAGATCTTCGTAAGGATCATGAGTGGAGCCTACATCAATGTCATTAAGATTAGGGGAAGCATTACCAATGAGGTTGAACTCGTATCACAATTAACATCACGATGTTCATTCTAGGGGCATAACCTAGCTAGTGAGGACAGCTACTTGAGTCTATCAAAAGTTACATAAATGTTGGCTTCATTTCATTCTTGATTAGTTGGCTATCACAAAAACTATAAAAATTTCTCAATTCTTGATTAGTTGGTTGTCTCTAAAGGTTTGATTATGAAGGATGTGATAAAGGTTTTATTATGGTTTGTTGTAATTTTTTTACATGATAGTTAGCTATTCAATAATGCCTTTAAAATACAATGACATACATTGTTATAAGTAAATTTTATAAAAACCAAATATATATATCATCCCAATGCTATATAATTTTTGACAGTTTGTTCAAAATCTCTCCTTTCATATGATACAATCGTTTCAAAATTTTAATTGTATTTTATAGCTAAAATGTTTAAATACAGCTATTCAACACTCAAATTGAACTCAAATTTTGACAGTTTGTTCAAAATCTCTCCTTTCATATGATACAGTATTTTCAAAATTTCAATTGTATTTTACAGCTAAAATGTTTAAATACAGCTATTCAACACTCAAATTGAACTCAAATTTTGACAGTTTGTTCAAAATCTCTCCTTTCATATGATACAGTATTTTCAAATTTTCAATTGTATTTTACAGCTAAAATGTCTAAATATATCTATTCAATTCTCAATTTTAAACATAATTTTGACAGTTTGTTCAAATTCTATCCTTTTATATGATATAGTCTTTCAAAATTTCAATTGTATTTTACAACTAAACTGTCAAAAATTAGCTACTGATTTCACAAACCCTAAACCCTAAATAACAATTCACAATTTAAATTTTGATTGCATTTTACACCAAAACAAACAAGGGAAGCTTAAAACGATTGATGGGTAATTTATAGAAGTGGAAAAATCCACTTACCTGGTGGGTGGATGCTGATGAACTCGGGATCCCGTTTTCGCCTGTCGACTGTCACTGTTGAAAATGGGGTCTCTGCAATTTTTTTTAAAATTTAATACTTTTTCAAAGTGGGATCCTGTTTTATGAAACGGGATCCTGTTACATAAAACGCGATCCCGTTCCACAAAACGGGATCCCATTTTTGGCATCTAGGTTCGGGATTCCGCTAAAAAATGGGATCACGTTTTTTGTTTTAGGCTCGGGATCCCGAGGCAAAATGGGATCACGTTTTATATAAACGGGATCTCGTTTTATAGAAACGAGATCTCGTTTTTGGATCCCCAATTTTGGATTTTTTTCTAACTCTGAAACTTCCACCTTAAGTGGACACAACTTCTTGCATTTACCCATAATTAGGTTGTTGAGTGTATAAGATTAAGTGTGTAAGGCACGGGGACTAGGGTTTAGGATTTATGATATGGATTGAGGGTATATAAGGCATAGGGTGACTTGGGTTGAGAGCACATATGGTTTAGGTTTCATTTAAGTATAGGGTTGAGACACAATATTCAAGGTTTAGGATATAAGGGTGAGGTTATATGGTCTAGGGATGAGGGTTTGAGGGTGTAGGCTTCAGGTTTAAGGTATAGGGTTGATGATTGAGGTATTAGGGCTTAAGTATATTATTGAGGGTATAGGGTTGAGGGTTTAGGGATAGGTTTGAGGGTTTAAGGTTTAAGGGTTAAGGGTTGAGGGATAGGGTTTAAGGTTTAGGGGTAAAGGATTAGGGTTTAACGTATAGTGTCTTGGGTTAAGGGTTTAGGAATAGGGGTATCATTTAGGGTTTAGGGATGAGGGATTAGGGTTGAGGGTTAAGGGATTAAGGTTTAAGGTATAACTTGCTGAGGGTTGAGTGTTTAAGGATAGGGTTTAGGGTTTAGGGTTGAGGGATTAGGGTTTAGAGTTGAGGGATTAGGGTTTAAGGAATAGTGTTGAGGGCTGAGGGTTTAGGGATAGAGTTTAGGGTTGAGGGATTATGGTTTAGGGTTGATGGATTAAGGTTTAAGGAATATTGTTGAGGGTTGAGGGTTTAGGAATAGGGTTTAGGGTTGACGGATTAGGGTTTAGGGTTGACGGATTAGGGTTTAATGTTGAGAGTTAAGGGTTTAGGGTTTAGGGATAGGGTTGATGGTCAAGGGACTAGGGTTAAAGTAGAGTGTTCAGGGTATAGGGATTACGGATAGGGTTTAGGGTTGAAGGTTTAACTATTGAGGGTTGAGGCTTTAGGGCTAAGGGCTAAGGGATTGGGGTTTAAGATATAGTGTTGAGTGTCGAGGTTTTATGGATAGGTTTTAGGGTTTAAGTTTTAAGGGTTAACGGTTGAGGGATAGGATTTAGGGTTTAGGGATAAGGGATTAGGGTTTAAGGTATAGTGTTGAGGGTTGAGGGTTTAGGAATAGGGATAGCGTTTAGGGTTTAGAGGTGAGGGATTAGGGTTGAGAGTTGAGGGATTAGGGTTGAGGAAGTAAGGTTTAAGGTATAGTGTTGAGGGTTGAGGGTTTATTGATAGGGTTGAGGGTTGAGGGTTGAGGGATTAGGTTTTAGGTTTGATGGATTAGGGTTTAAGGTATAGCGTTGAGGGTTGAGGGTTTAGGGATAGGGTTTAGGGTTGACGGATTAGGGTTTAGGATTGATGGATTAGCATTTAATGTCGAGGTTAGGGTTAGAGTGTCGAGGGTAGAGGGATTAGGGATAGGGTTTAGGGTTGAAGGTTTAAGGATTGAGGGTTGAGGGTTTAGGGATGAGGGTTTAAGGCTTAAGATATAGTGTCGAGTGTTGAGGGTGTAGGGATAGGGTTTAAGTTTTAAGGGTTAACGGTTGAGGGATAGGGATTAGGGTTCAAGGTATAGTGTTGAGGGTTGATGGTTTAGGGATAGGGTTTAGGTTTGAGGGATTAGGGTTTAGGATTGATGAATTAGGGTTTAATGTTGAGAGTTGAGGGTTAAGGGTTCAGGGTTGAGCATTTAGGGATAGGGTTGATGGTCAAGGGATTAGGGTTAAAGTAGAGTGTCAAGGGTAGAGGGATTAGGGATAGGGTTTAGGGTTGAAGGTTTAAGGATTTAGGGTTGAGGCTTTAGGGATGAGGGTTAAGGGATTAGGGTTTAAGATATAGTGTCGAGTGTCGAGGGTGTAGGAATAGGTTTTAGGGTTCAAGTTTGAAGGGTTGAGGGATAGTATCGAGCCCGTTGAGGGTTTAGGAATAGGGATAGTGTTTAGGGTTTAGGGATGAGGGATTAGGGTTGAGGGTTGATGGATTAGGTTTGAGGGTTGATGGATTAGGGCTTAGGGATAGGGTTTAGGGTTTAGGGTTGAGGGATCAGGGTTTAAGGTATAGTGTTGAGGGTTTATGGTTGAGGGATTAGAGTTAAGGGTTGAGGGATTAGGGTTTGATGTTGAGTGTTGACGGTTAAGGTTTTAGGGTTGAGGGTTTAGGGATAGGGTTGAGGGTCGAGGGATTAGAGTTAAGGGTTGAGGGATTAGGGTTTGATGTTGAGGGTTGAGGATTGAGGTTCAAGGGTCAAGGGTTTAGGGATAGGGTTGAGGGTCAAGGGATTATGGTTAAAGTAGAGTGTCGAGGGTATAAGGATTAAGGATAGGGTTGGAGGGTTTAGGGATAAGGGATTAGGGTTTAAGCTATAGTATCGAAACTGTTGAGGGTTCAGGAACAGGGATAGTGTTTAGGGTTTAGGAATGAGGGATTAGGGTTGAGGGTTAATATATTAGGGTTTAAGGTATAGTGTTGAGGGTTTAGGGATAGGGTTTAGGGTTGATGGATTAGAGTTAAGGGTTAAGGGATTAGGGTTTGACATTGAGGGTTGAGGGTTGAGGTTTTAGGGTTGAGGGTTTAGGGATAGGATTGAGGGTCGAGGGATTAGAGTTAAGGGTTGAGGGATTAGGGTTTGACGTTGGGGGTTAGTTTTGAGGTTCGAGGGTTGAGGGTTTAGGGATAGGGTTGAGGGTCGAGGGATTATGGTTAAAGTAGAGTGTTGAGGGTATAAGGATTAGGGATAGGGTTGGAGGGTTTAGGGATAAGGAATTAGGGTTTAAGGTATAGTATCGAGCTCGTTGAGGGTTTAGGAATAGGGATAGAGTTTAGGGTTTAGGGATGAGGGATTAGAATTGAGGGTTGAGGGATTAGGGTTGAGGGTTGAGGGGTTAGGGTTTAGGGATAAGGTTTAGTGTTTAGGGTTGAGGGATTAGGGTTTAAGGTATAGCGTTAAAGGTTTAGGGATAGGGTTTAGGGTTGAGGGATTAGAGTGAAGGGTTGAGGGATTAGGATTTGATGTTGATGGTTGAGGGTTGAGGTTTTAGGGTTTAGGGTTTAGGGATAGGGTTGAGGGTCGAGGGATTAGAGTTAAGGGTTGAGGGATTAGGATTTGAAATTGAGGGTTGAGGGTTGAGGTTTGAGGGTCGATGGTTTAGGGATAGGGTTGAGGGTCGAGGAATTAGGGTTAAAGTAGAGTGTCAAGGGTATAAGGATTAGGGATAGGGTTGGAGGGTTTAGGGATAAGGGATTAGGGTTTAAGGTATAGTATCAAGCCCGTTGAGGGTTTAGGAATAGGGATAGTGTTTAGGGTTTAGGGATGAGGGATTAGGGTTGAGGGTTGATGGATTAGGGTTGAGGGTTGACGGATTAGGACTTAGGGATGGGGTTTAGGGTTTAGGGTTGAGGGATTAGGGTTTAAGGTATAATGTTGAGGGTTTAGGGATATGGTTTAGGGTTGAGGGATTAGAGTTAAGGGTTGAGGGATTAGGGTTTGACGTTGACGGTTAAGGGTTGAGGTTTTAGGGTTGAGAGTTTAGGGTTTAGGGATAGGGTTGAGGGTCGAGGGATTAGAGTTAAGGGTTGAGGGATTAGGGTTTGACGTTGAAGGTTGAGTGTTGAGGTTCGAGGGTTGAGGGTTTAGGGATAGGGTTGAGGGTCAAGGGATTAGGGTTAAAATAGAGTGTCGAGGGTATAAGGATTAGGGATAGGGTTGGAGGGTTTAGGGATAAGGGATTAGGGTTTAAGGTATAGTATCGAGCCCATTGAGGGTTTAGGAATAGGGATAGTGTTTAGGGTTTAGGGATGAGGGATTAGAGTTGAGGGTTGAGGGATTAGGGTTGACGGTTGAGGGATTTGTTAGACTTAGGGCAGACAACTGAGACGGGGGGTGAATCAGTTGTCTAAAACTTTCTTCCAATTAAACAGTTAAATCCACTTTGTAATTCAGTAGCATAATAATAATAAATCAATCATGGAAACATAATGCATTAAATCAAGAGCAGAAACACATTAACACACAAGACACCAAGATTTTGATGTGGAAAACCTAGTTAAGGGAAAAAGCATGGGGTGATTAACCCAAGATTGTATTCTCTATTAGAAGAATAGAAAGAACAAAATGGCACATGCCAATTAGGGCTCACTTCCCGAGCACACTACTCACAAGAGGCCCACTGCCTATAGGAGACACACTATCTACAGAATAATAAGTATCACATACTTGAACTGGAGAATAGAATCCTCACCATGCTTGAGTCAGTTCCATTTAAGCTCAATACTTCTTCTCTACTCCTCTCTACCACACTCTCATCTCCACAAGATACTTTTGAAATGACTTAACAACTCTTTCTCTATACAAGACATTGACTTAAGAATTATCATCTAAGTCAGCATACATTATAGAGAAAATACATAAATACAACATGACATATTACAAAAAGACTTCACGCAGATCAACACACTATCGGCCACACAGATTTGAGACTCCAATACTTCTTTAGGAACATGCCATTCTTCACAGAACATCTCCAAGATCATCCATAGGGTGTGTAACTCATTCGGTCAGCCATACTCAGGAATAACATCATCATCAAGAAGTAATTCCTCATTTACTAGCTCAATCTTTAATGCAGACCACCAACACGAACTAGACATAATCCAAAGACCTCCACAAGCTTGCCTGAATCACCAAGAACATCCACACTACTACTGTCTACTGAAATCATTCTCTCCTTCATCTGGAACCTCAAGAACACAGTCTGTCATCACTATCATATTGGAATAGATGCTTGTGGACCTTCAGATCATGAACCAATTGAGTTGTCACTTCACATGGACTTCCTAAACACTCCACCAAATCCACAGAATAGGATATTGCATTTTCAGATCTCACCGAACCTATCTGTATCACTCTGTCACCTCTGAACACTTGCCAAAACTGGTTTTACTTAAGTCACCATAAATTCTTTAGATCTTCATGCGGATCTCTGAAATCTTTACTAGATCATCTCAAGACACATATCTACAAACCCTTTAAAGTTCATCCTCTAATATTCATCTTATCTGGGATCTTTACCTCACTGTCTTCACTGATCTTCTATGTTCCTGATTCAGACTAATTTTCTCAATATCCTCAGCACACAGCTCATCCAATCCTTATCATTAATGCAATAGGAGTATGTTGACATCAATGACAACACCGGTTAGGCCTATATTTGCAACAGGATTAGGGTTTAGGGATAAGGTTTAGGGTTTAGGGTTGAGGGATTAGGGTTTAAGGTATAGTGTTGAGGGTTTAGGGATATGGTTTAGGGTTGAGGGATTAGAGTGAAGGGTTGAGGGATTAGGATTTGACATTGAGGGTTGAGGGTTGAGGTTTTAGGGTTGGAGGGTTTAGGGATAAGGGATTAGGGTTTAAGGTGTAGTATCGATCCCGTTGAGAGTTTAGGAATAGGGATAGTGTTTAGGGTTTAGGGATGAGGGATTAGGGTTGAGGGTTGATGGATTAGGGTTGAGGGTTGATGGATTAGAGCTTAGGGATGGGGTTTAGGGTTTAGGGTTGAGGGATTAGGGTTTAAAGTATAGTGTTGAGGGTTTAGGGATAGGGTTTAGGGTTGATGGATTAGAGTTAAGGGTTAAGGGATTAGGGTTTGACATTGAGGGTTGAGGGTTGAGGGTTGAGGGTCGAGGGATTAGAGTTAAGGGTTGAGGGATTAGGGTTTGACATTCAGGGTTGAGTGTTGAGGTTCAAGGATTTAGGGTTTTGGGATATGGTTGAGGGTTGAGGGATTAGGGTTAAAGTAGAGTGTCGAGGGTATAAGGATTAGGGATAGGGTTGTAGGGTTTATGGATAATGGATTAGGGTTTAGGAATAGGGATAGCGTTTAGGGTTTAGGGATGAGGGATTAGAGTTGAAGGTTGAGGGATTAGGGTTGAGGATTTAGGGATTAGGGTTTAGGGATAAGGTTTAGGGTTTAGGGTTGAGGGATTAGGGTTTAAGGTATAGTGTTGAGGGTTTAGGGATATGGTTTCGGGTCAAGGGATTAGAGTGAAGGGTTGAGGGATTAGGATTTGATGTTGAGGGTTGAAGGTTGAGATTTTAGGGTTTAGGGTTTAGGGAAAGGGTTGAGGGTCAAGGGATTAGAGTTAAGGGTTGAGGGATTAGGGTTTGACATTGAGGGTTGAGGTTCAAGGGTTGAGGGTTGAGGGATTAGGGTTAAAGTAGAGTGTCGAGGGTATAAGGATTAGGGATAGGGTTGGAGGGTTTAGGGATAAGAGATTAGGGTTTAAGGTATAGTATCAACCCCATTGAGGGTTTAGGATTAAGTGAGACCTAGATGGCTTAGGATGGCTGGAGAGGTAGACAAGGAGGGACTGAGAGACATAGAGAGGGGAGAGGTAGAGAGGTGAGGGGGAGAGATAAGTGAGATATAGAACATGAGCTAATGGAACTAGAGGTGAGATATTGTAAAGGTGCTATCGAAGGTGAGATAGGCACAAATATTTATGGATCAATCTATAGCAATACAAAACGTGAGCATGTTATAACATGCTCATGTTTTGTTCTGCTATAGAAATGGTAAAAGAGTGTTGAATTCTGTGATCTAGGCCCACATGCTCTATTTTCATGCTGATTATGCGTGTGTTCTAAAAAAAAGAAGTGCTTTCATGTTGTTGGGAAGTTCACGTGCACATTTTACACATTCTACCAACTTTGCATGATCTTTCCACCACCTTTTCTACTTTGCAAACTTGAGAAGGATGAAATAACATAGTTTTCACACCAACTTTGATATATATCTATTCAAGTTTCAATTTTTGTAGTGTTGCAATGTTAATTGTGATTCAATTTTATGAATTTAATATTATAGATTGGTTAATAGTATTGTTGTTACTAATTATATTTGAGTGTTATTCAATTTAACATTGAAAAGGAAGCAAGTGGTCAAAAACTCAAATTGTTGAGTTTGATGCAAGAAGAAGAAAACACGACATAATTGGGTACTCTCTCCATTTTTTAGGTATGTCAAGTCTTTACATGCATGTTCTTTACATTTTCCTTAATTCTATTTGAATTACTTTATCATGCTTTATCATACATGTTTAAAATAGACACATTCCCAATCAAGAAAGAAGCATACAATCTCACATGATGCCATGTATATTTTCTACACTTGGGCTCTTTAATAATTATGTTAATAAATAGACCTTAACATACCATGATGTCAAACTATACAAGAATAAATCCTTACAACATAATAAAAATACAATCCCACTATTATCTTGTCATATTAACAAGTTAAAATACAAATGAATAGGTGCCAAGATCATACAAGTATGCACATGACATGATGATTTGTATGCATGTATCTTGGGCTAGGACATTCCTTATGCACCTATTCGTGATGATTTGTACATGCACATGACACAACAATATTTCAAAATTTCGTAATTGTCCTTTGTTAGCACATGATGGTGGTTACCTTGATCAACTATATACCATTCAATACCCTAAATTACAAAGATTAGTCTAATGATTTTTATGACAATCCTAGGTATGTGATGTAGAGGTAGGGTTCAACTCAATCCAAAGGGATCATACCAATAGTTTCTTCAAATTTCATAAGCTTTCCTCTCAAGTAATCTCCTTATACAAAGGCACAAAGAGGGTCTTCAATACTTCAAAACCTAACAAGGCTACTAGAGGTCTTCTTACCCCTCAGGAACTTAGACACAACCATTCTAAACCCTTACTAAAGTCTACACTCTTCAATTTTTGTCTATTCCTTCACAAGCCACCCAAATCCTAGTATCCCTAGTACCAACAAAACACCTTCTCAATTCCAAATCCTAGTAGCCCTAGTAACAACAAACAGGTCAAATTGGGTCTGCCTCAACCTTTTCAAGCATGAAGTCCCATGTACTCTTCACTTGTAGCCTCAATAGGTGACTCTCCTTTGACCTTATCCTCATCTAGGACTGAAGTGAACTTTGTACCATAATGCTTTGTATGGTTGCAGTAATGCTTTGTATGGCTGCAATAACATTGTGTAATAATGCTTTGTATGCTTTGTACCTATTTTGGTTGAGTGACATTTACTCTTTTACATGATGATTGTATGAAGGGTTGAATGACATATATTTTAGTTATTTGTATGGGTTCATTTCTTAGGAACTAATATTGGTCTCTTTATCATGCTACAGACAAATTCTTCGTCATGCCGAGGAAACAATAAAAAATTAAACCAACATAGGAAGAGATAGAAGCTAAGAATGCAAAGAAAGCAGCAGCTATGAGGGAACTTCGTGAGAAGAGGAAATTGGACAGTATAAATGAAGACATACCAATTGAAGAGGAACCACAACCATCACAAAAAGATATGGTATTGGTGGCACAAAGAGAACAAATGCAAAAACTTTGTGCTATGAGAGATTTGAATACCATAGTTGGAGACACGTCCTCTACCGCAAGTCAACATGTAGGGACATCATCACTCACATGTGATGAAGGAGGTACGCTATCGTTCCCAACTCAACTTCAAGGTATGTCATCTATTCCATCTTTGATCGAAGGTATGCTATCTAGCCCATCTCATTTAAATATTGATGAAATTCCTAATGTTCAGATGAATTTACCTAACTTAACACCACCTAGAATTTTTCCTAGAAAGCCAAATTATTTGATTGATATTGATGAGAATATTTTGTAGCCAATGGAAGGTAAGATTCCAAAACGCACTTGTAGAAGATATGCTCATAAGATTTGGAGATTGTTCTTTGAAAAGTTAAATGAGACTACAAGATGTCAACTATTCGTTGAAATGATGCGAAGTATAAAGTATAGGTCCATCATGAAGATTCTTGGGTTGAGAACATCAGAGGCTTCAAGTGAAAAATCTATTGTCAAGAATCTAATGAGTGCGTATGAGAGTGTGGGTAACACCTCATGCACAAAAGATAGTAATGCAACATGGTGTGTGATTACATCAACTATACTAAGTAGTCAAATGAGGAAAGCTCGTCTCATTAGAAAGACGAGTCAAGAATTGAGAATTAATAGGAAAACTTTATCAAGAGCCGTTGGAAGATGCCAAAGAATTTAGGACACTAATGCCAATGAATTATGGGCGTTCTCGGGGAGACTACCACAAAAAGATAAGCCAATTGTTGAAGCATTGAGTTCACTAATTGAATACATTTGGAAGAATTACACAAGGGTATCTCCAAATCAATGGGATGTGGTAAGAAGGAGAATCGGTAGTCAGAACCATGAGCCACATCCAAAGCATTTTTTGGATGAGACTCAAACATAGTTTTATGGTAAATTTCTAGAGAAGTATCCTCAAATTAAAATTTGTCAAAGATATTTTGAAATGCTAAAACCTTTCTATGTCAAGATAAATCACACAGGCACTACTTGTTGTTGTAGATTACATATTGATTTTTCTAACCATTTTGATGTTTATAGGTCTATATGTTTATATTTGCATACTAACAATGTTTTGCAGGGTTGTGCCATACGTGCCCCACCAACATCTTCAAGAGACTTCATATCAAGAATTTTATGTGAAAGAGAGGAAGGTCAAATATTCTACAAGAAATTATGCTTGGATGGCACATGTCATCGTTGCGGTGGCTTGCAACATTTGCCAATATGTGAACATATGGAAAGAACACATGCGGTTGGAAATGAACTAGTAGAGTTTAGCAAGTATAAAACAATGGCATACAATACAAAAGATAGTAAAGAAGTAAAGAGGTGTAAATTGGTTATTGAAAAGATTCCAGTGTATCAGTTTATGCCTATATTTCGTAACAGCATAGTGTATGAGTATGCAAGACATGCCCATAGAGCTTGATGGTTGGACTTGCAATTCAAGTTATGCAAGGACACATTTCTAGTTGGTAGCATTATTTCAGTCGTCGACTCTACAGATAACTATAATCTACAGCCACAGCTTGAGGTGCAATCACAATATTACAACTCCACATAGGTTTCTATATTTGTACACATCGCATTCATTCATGCGAATGATAGTACAAAGGATGACAAAAAGATCATAAGGGAGTATAATTTCTATATTAGTGATGATCACACGCATTCTACGGAGTTCGTGTAAGGTTGCTTTCAGGTGTTCTACAATGATTTAGCTAGAAGTGGCATATCGTTTAGTCAGCATATCATATGGTTGGATAATTGTGCGTCACAATTCAAGAACTCACAAAATTTCTATTGGCTGAGTAGGATGCATAATTTTACAGGTATTCAGCATATGTGGAACTTTTGTAAGGTCAGGCATGGAAAAGGGGAGCATGATGGTGCAAGAGCATGTATCAAAAGAGCCATAGCATGAGAAGAGTTAAAGTATAAAGATAATGCAAAGTTGACATATGTAAAATTGATTATCAAGTGGTGTAATGCTTCCATGGGTCTAGGTAATGAAGGTAAGTCTTCAGTTCGTAGATTTTTTTGGTTGATAGATGATACTAACATTGCACCATATGAGGACTATTCTACACTGACAAGATCAAGTGAGATGCACTCTTTCAGAAGCTCAATTATAGGTTCATGGAGTATCCATACGTGAAAGATGTCATCCTTTTGTTCTTACTGTACAATTCAAGATTGGGATGAGTGCGAGTCAAAGGAGTGGGTTGACGAATGGCAATTAAGTTATCTTAGCCCACTTAACACGTATCGAGCCCCGACAACACTGGAACTAACATAGATGGAATCATCAGTTGACTTTGACCACATATAAGATCTAGTTCAACTAGGTAATATATCTATTTGCATAGTTTTTGAAATTCCTAATGTCATCTTACTTTGTAGTGTTTTTGTAATGTTGACTAATTTCATCTAATTTGCTACACATATCAATGTAGGGCACGTATATGTAGTTATTGCAAATGAAGATAATGAAGAGGGAATAGATTATTGCTTATGTCATTGTGTTGAGGCCAAAAAGAAATTGGAGGCTCTAGTTACAAATGGAGTAAACATCGAATACCCTACAAGGTCAGTGGTTATTACTGGAACACGGCTTAGAAGGTACCCACATAAGAGTGTTAATGTTTGGTTGTTTTAGGACTTTGACATGCATCAGATGATTCTTCATTAATCGAACTTGTTAGGTCTCAAAAATGTAGGTTGCTAATCCTAAGAGGATGCCGGGCTCTGTGCTTAGATTTGCAACATTTTTTAACTAACTTGACAAAATCAACCTTCAAGGTTTGATGATTTCCTAAACTTTAGGTCCTGCTACACCTAGGTGGGTGAACCGTGTAAATTAAAGCAGAATGAATGTAAATGTCTTGACTAAGTAAATGAGTCTTCCTACAGTGGCAACTGGTGTAGGATAGATGAAAGCTTGCTAACCAATTCTATATCTAATATCTAATGAATGGTTGGTAGAAATTGTATAAGCAATATCAAGGTGAATTTTATGATTGTGTAAATAAAAGGATATAAATGATGGATTGAAATAAGACCAATGCCTTGTTGGGTAAACAGAGTCAAATGAAGGACTAAGACTAGTGGCTTATAGCGGACGATAATTCTAATTGTTTGGCACAATTTTAGTTTATAACTTGTATAAACGTGCAAGGAGATGACTGACAAACTCTTCTTGATAATCCAACCAATATAATCAGATATCTTGTAATTCACCAGAAGGTATTTTAATCCTTTCTTGAAGGAACCAATTGAATGAAATATGCAAGAGACAATAGATAATATTAATTTGGAGACAGAATGGCAATCCTAATTATATGGCTCTTCTTAGTAATCCAAACTAACACATACAGGTTACTGTGACTGATCAGAAGGATTTTAATTCCTCAAATGGAAACCAATTTACTCAATCACACAAATACAGCAAATGTGCATTGACAAATTAACTACATACTTGATATATTAATTTGAATAAGAAGGAAATATAGAATTGGAGACAACCACACAATTGAATAATCTTAACAAACAATTGATACCAAAATAGAACCATTGAACCAGAGAACTTCAATCTATTTCTTCAATAATAATATGCCACATGGTCTTTGAGAAACATTGTAAATTATATGTATATATTCTATTGCTGATGATCTTTCAGCACCAAATATTTGAACTTATATAGATATTCTTGTGAAGAGACATAACTCTTCAATAAGTCTTTTGGGAAGTTAACAAGATTAACAATCATAACATAACCATGATTAAGCTCTATTCAACTACAAGTAAATTTTAGCCACATGGTCTAGGTACTCTTGGCCACGATGGGAATCAATAAATTCAATGGCATTCCTTGTAATCACATCCATCATGACCATCTTCTCCAAATGTTTGTAGGCTTCCCCGGATGCAGAATCTTTGTCCTTAAGAGCTCCCAAAGCTTCATGTAAAAGAGCTTGACAGTCATTGCTCCACTCTTCTTTTCTTTTTAGTTCTTTATCACTTTTGAATATTGTGGGCACTCTTGCTTTTGAAGCTTCAACACATTCTTTGGCATCAATTCTAAGTTGATCATAGTACTTCTGATGTTGCTTGATCATTGGTGGCACCTGCAATGTCAGAAGTATCTTTACCTTGTATTTCATTCAATTTCTCCTGCAATCTTTTTTCGAGCCTTTCATGTTCTTGAATTGCTTTATAATTTTGAGAGTAATTATCCCAAAATTGGTTTAACCAATGCACCATGTTGACATGCCTGCTTTGTAGCACTGTGAGAAGTGTATCCATCTGAATTTGTGTTGCTTGATCTATGGATAATGCTTGAGTACTTTGTGAACTTTCACCCTGGGTTAACCTCTTTGTTGATCCTCCGAAGGTACTCTTAACAGCATCTTTTAAATAATCATTTTCTTTTGTCAACCTTTCACAGCTCAGTTTATATGCATCTCTTTCCTTAATCAACATTTGAGCCTGTGCTTTATTTAGCTTTGCAACATTGATGCCAATGTCTGCAGTGATCAAAGGGTTAGTCTCCCCTACTTTTAAAGTCATGACATGGCCAAAAGTTTTTTCAGTGTCTATAATAGCTATCTTTTTATGAGGAGGATATAGGGCCCATATCATTAATGAATTTTGGTCATTATTATATTTGGTGTCCATGTATACTTCATTGACACCCTCTGGAGTGAGCTTATATTTATCATCTGTATTATTCAAAAAATTGTCAAAGACTAGAGCAGAATTCAAATCAAGGCCAAGAAAGATCTTTACTCCTACATCTTTGAGCAATTATCTGCCCCTGCTAGGGGTCATATCCTGCAGCTCATTATCCACTGTTGTTTTCAGCATATCAAGTAATTATCTCTCATTGTTAGCAGAGACATCATCCACTAACTCTCTGATTTCCTTCCCTTTGCATTTATACAAAAATGATTTAAACTCTTTTGAATGAATGAATTTGTCATCAAAAATAAAAGAATCATAAGCTATTTGACGTGGGTCTTCATCAACAGACCCCTCCTCATCTTGTATTATGATAGAAGGCTGATATTGTTGCATCTTTCTCTTGGACATTTTTATTTTTTTGTCCTTTGGTTCCTCTCGCCCTGCCGGTTCTTCATCTCCAGAGGATAATATCTCAATCTCTGCCAGCTATTTTCTTTTCTCATCTAGATCCCTGTTATATTGTTCCACCACCAATTCCACCTCAGCCTCTTCTAGGTTTTTGATGACATCATCGTGTGGATAAGGGATGTGTGTGTATCCACTGAGGTTTTTCTTCCTCTGAGCAGAGTCAATAAAGCCTTCAGGATCAAATCCTTTTCTCACCTCAGCACACCTCATATTGTAGTGCATCAATTTATCCAGGATGAGATTATAACCTTCTTTAGAAACCACAGTGAAATCTCCAAAACACAAAGTGCTGGGCATAAAAGATTGTTTGTCATGGGAGCTCAGATGCATTACATTTGAATAGTGCATTTGCCTAACTATTTCTAGGTAAGCAATTCTATCAAGGACAGCTTTAGGTAAGATGAACGGAGTGTCCTCAAAACCATACACTCTAGCCATGGTGGCATCTTCAAAACAATACCAATCTCCCCAATTATGAATGACAGTAGGAGGACCACCAAAATCTTTAGGTCTAAGGAACCTCTTTATCTCAGTTGAGATTGAATACTCACAAGGGTGACTGAAATATCTATACAGCACTTTTACACAATATTCTTCAAATTGCACATAGCTAGAATGGGCATATCTGCTGTCCCATATCCTGGTCCATATCTGTATTGGTAACTTATGTCCCTTCTAGTCTGCAGGAACAATTTTAAATTCACTTGGCCACAACCCCACTTCCTGGCCATAATAGAGCACTATGTGCATAAGAAGTGAGTAATGCTCAAAAGAACTTGCTGGGGCATTTTTTTTATTGCAGTCAAACCAGAGTCCATTCTATTAACAATATAAGCAGCATAATCGAACTGCCTTGCATTGTGGCATTGGATGTCAGTAGCTATGACCATCAAAGGGCTTGTCATAAATTTAGGGACCACTGATCCTAGGACCTAGCCCACAGAATAATAGGTATGTTGTATGTAGGGTTCAAATATTGATACATGAAAAGGAGGACCATCAACCTCATTGAGGGGCACCAATTCTCCCTTAGCTCTGAACCTATGAATAGGCAACCTTCATCCATTGTAGGTTGTATCCATTCTCCAGTATTCATTTTCTAAATCTTCATAAATAATGGGGACAGTGCATAAATCATCCAAGTCGAATACTTCACAAATGGTATTTTTTGACAAGTGTATAACAAGCTCCCCTTGTGGGTTGCATATAGCCTTCAAACTTGGGTTATATTGTTTAGCAAGAAGTTGGAGGAGTTCAACATTCAGGAACACATCAGGCACAACTAATTTACCCAAATTCAAATGCCATGGGTTTGATACAGGAGAATTCCTAAATCTTCTGTTGTGGTGGAATTTGAAAAGTTCATACCCTCTGATTGGGGTCCAAATGTTCCCTAGGTGTTTACATTTGTCCTCTAATTTTTCTACTTCTGCCCTAAGTTGAGCAGATCTTCTAGCTTTGGGAGTTGACCCTGGCAATTGATCAATCAAATCTTGATTGAGCTTTCTGTCATTTATTTTCTCTTCAGGGGTTTTATCAATTTTCTGTTTCTTAGGTTTACTTGTATCCCCTTGTGATTTTCTGCTCTTTCCTTTTCCCGGAGTCTCCATTTTCAATCCTTGACAGAAAATCAAAATATAGGCTACAACACAAAGGTTTGTATGTATGTACTTGTCGTCGGTGGCTGTGATCGAATTCCCCTGTTTGCGCTTGAAGTTCCCCCTGTAGTTTCTTCTCAAACAACTTTGTTGATTTTAATTATAATGATCTTGGAGGATTTCATCACCGTTTGCATTTAATTGTTTGAGTAATTCAAATCCTTCATCATTGTGAAATGTCACATCGTCATAACTCCTTTCATTAGCATGATTTTCATAATGTCTGGGCGATTTTAATATCTCCTTATGGCGCGAACAATCAATCGTTGTAACCCTTCAATTGTCTCTTCGACGCTACATTAAGTCATATCAGCAGGAGATGTCTATACCTTGTCTGACGTGAAAGTGGGCACAATTGCCATCGGCATGACCTCTTTTATAGCTGTGTGATTGGTATTTCTTTCTAACATGTTATGTGTTACTGATATGACTATCGGTGAGAGTCTCGTCGATGTATGTGACTATCATTGTTATCAGGGTGATCTATGCCATTGGGATAATCTTTTTTAAGTCACTCGATCATGGTTATCTCCCCGATGGCCATTTTATATTCTTTATCAGAGAGAACTTCATGAAGTGTCACCGACACTTTTATCATTGTGACTTGTGGGTCGGTAAGACATATAAATTTCATTCCGACCTGTTTAGCTTTGCTAATGGTTCTTATCTATCACATGCATCGGTGTGAGCTATGCCGAAATACCTTTTGTTATTCGCTGAGACATTGGGGTATCGAGGACTCATAAATCTTTCATTTCGATGTTCATCTCTTGCCGATGACCACTATTCCTTTTAATTCCATAGGACGCTCGGTGAGAGTTTCACTGAAATACTCTATTGGTATGATGTATACTGTCAGGATGATCTTCAAAGTGTTACCCGATAGCCTTTAGTCACATCGATTGGTGTGACTGATAGATTTTCTTCCCGACAAAAGGTCATCGGTATTATTTACTCCATCGGTGACTTTTGCAATCTTCTCTCCGATCCTTGTTTTCATGCCGATAGTCATTTCAACTAGTTTCTTATGGATTGGCATAAGTAACATAGAGTCATGCCGATAGTATGAATTTTAAGCCCTTTACACCATTTTGTCATGGACTTTTTGTGGGATGTATCAATTTTAATTATGATTTTGGGCAGGATGTTTTATGATTTGGTCAGATATGGAGAAGTGAAAATACAAAAAAATTTTAAATTTTTCCTATCCCAACAGTGGCTCTATCTAGGATGTATACTCTTTGTGAGTATAACAAGGATTCAGATCTCTTGGGGGAGTAGACCACACGTTTTATTGTTTGAGATGATAATTGTATGAAAATGGGAAATGAAAGTGATAACAATTGGGAACGGGAATGATCCTATACTATTGTACATGGAAAAGCTTCTCTTTTTTTTTTATATAGAGATTGATAGGATTGTCCATGTACTAGCAGATCCTAATCTCTTTTGGTTTTCATAAACTACTGTGCATGGAATAAGATATTTTGAGAATTGTTTGAGGGTTGTCCATGCATTGGCAACGCTCAATCCTCCTTGTGCATGATTATGAAAAGAATGGCTTCAAATATTACCCATGCACAGGCAATTCTTGCTCTTCTCCAGACATATTCTACAAATAGTAAGAGTCATCACCTTCTTTGCTAGTGATAACAAAAGGACCTAACCATAGAGCTTCAAATTTTCCATGCTTTCCTTTGTCCTGACACCTTACATTCCACATTAGTACTAGATCATTTATTTCAAACTTTCTATCTTTGGCCTTTTTGTCAAAGAGGTATTTTACTTCTGATTGTAACTTAATATTCTACCTTTGAGCTATTCTTCTTGTTTCATCAAGTTCTACAAGATGTTCCAACCTCTCCTCCATTGGTTCGGGGATGTTTAAATATTCATGGAGAATGAATTTGTATACTTGTATGAGATTTTCTAACGGTATTCTTGCTTGTGTTCCATACACCAGCTCAAAAGGAGATCTCCCAATTGCCCTTTTTACAGTAATCCTATTAGCCCATACTGCCATTCTTAATTTTGAATCCCATGCTTTCTTGTTTCTATCCAACATTCTCTTTATGATTTTTAGGAGGCTTTTGTTACTTGATTCTGCTTGTCCATTTGCTTGTGGATGATAGGGGGCAGCATAGGACACAATGATGCCATGTGTACCACAAATTTTTTTGAATTCATCAGATCTGAAACACATTCCATTATCTGTAATTAACCTTACTGGAGTGCCAAATCTGAATATAATATTTTCCATCAGAAAGTTAATCACCACCCTACTTGTTGCCTGTTTGGTTGGAATTGCCTCCACCCATTTTGTAAAGTAATTAGTTGCCACTAAAATCCATTTGTGTTCACCACTTGATTTCTCCACAATTTCACCTATGAAATCAATACCCCACTGATAGAATGGAGCCTTGACTTGCATGGGTTTTAAGGGTAATGCTCCCTGATATTTCAACTTCCCTGAAAACTTCTGACATGCTTCACACTTCCTAGTGTAATGATATGAATCATTAAAAACTTTAGGCCAATAGTATCCAGCCCTCAAGATCTTGTGGGCTATAGTCTTTGTTGAAAAATGACCTCCACACATGCCTTCATGTAACTCTTTCATGATATGTTTTGATTGATGCTCATCTAGGTATAATAGTAGAATTCCATCTTTGTTTTTCCAGTAAAGATCCCCATCAATAAATACATATTTTGAGGCTTGCAATTTAAGTGTCCTCCTTTTGTTATCATCGTACCCCTCAGGGTATTTCATATGCTTTAGATAATATATGATATCTGTATACCATGGGGTATGCTCAACGCTAGAACTTGTATTATCAACATCATTTGTACTACATATCTGGCAAGCTTCAAGATTACTTTCAGCCATCAACCTAGTAAGACCTTGTCCTCTCACTAGTTTAGTGATTTGGATTTTGATATTGAACTTCTGAATTCTATTGATCCATCTGCATCTTCTACCAGTGACTTCAGTCTGGACCAATACATCCTTTATTGCAGCATTAGGTACATATGCTATGATTTTGGCTCCCACCAAGTATGGCCTAAAGGTTTTAACTGCCTTTACCAGTGCATATGCCTGTTTTTCAACAATGTCATACTTTAATTCTGCATGTTGAAGAGATTTACTAAAAAATGATATAGGTTGTTCATATCCATCACTATTTTTCTGTAATAGCACTGCCGCAACTGCATGATAAGAGGCAAATGAAAATAGTTGGAATGGTTTACTGAAATTAGGGGATATTAAGACTAGGGCTTCTTTGATCGCCTTCTTAATATTAGCAAATGTTTCTATTGTTTTTGTTGTCCATTTCACTTCTGAGTTCTTTTTTAGCATCTTTGATATAGGACAAACAATTTCTGCAAAATTTGAGATAAACCTTATGACAAAGTTAATCTAGCCAAAAAATGACTGTATAGCTTTCACATTTTTTGGAATAGGCACTTGGTCAATTGCTTTTACTCTTTCAAGATCTATTTTCACTCCATCTTTCGAAACTATGTGGCTAAGCAATTTCCCCTTTGTCACTGCAAAATGGCACTTCTTAGGATTCAATGAGATCCCATATTCTAGGGCTTTGATAAATATTTGCTCTAAATGTGTGCAATGATCCTCAGCCCTTTTAGAATATGTTGTCAAGTCATCCTGATATACTATCATGATCTTATTAATTAACTCGGCAAAAGCCACATCCATTTCTCTTTGGAATGTTGCTCCAACATTAGTGAGCCCGAATGGCATTCTCAAATATACATATGTTCCCCATGGAGTGGTGAATACAGTCTTAAATTGCTCTGATTCTTTGACTTTCACCTGATTGTAACCTGAGAAGCCATCCATCATTGACAACAATTCACATCCACTAACCTTTTGTAATATTGCTTCCATATTGGGGACGGGATAGTTATCTTTAAGAGAAGACTTGTTTAAATTCCTGAAATCCACACATAGTCTAATATCACCATTCTTTTTTCTGACAGGCACTAAATTAGAAACCCAGGAGGAATGTCTGATGGGTTTAATGATAACCCCATCTCTTAATTTTGTAAGTTCCTCTAGCATCTTAGGAGCTAATGTAGGATTTATAGGCCTCTATTTTTGCCTGATTGGTTTAGCATCTGGTTTTAGTGGTATTTCATGCTAAAACAAATCCTCTCTATATGCCTTTAAATCATCATACGACCAGGCAAATACATGCCTATACTTCCTAAGTAAGTTGATAATTTTGCTCCTGATTTTTGGGTTAAGATTTCTTCCAATGTACACATTCTTTGGGGCTGCTTGTGTCCCCAAATTGATTTCTTCAAGGTCATTAGGT
Organism: Cunninghamia lanceolata; assembly: GCA_027924645.1. NCBI lineage: Eukaryota > Viridiplantae > Streptophyta > Pinopsida > Cupressales > Cupressaceae > Cunninghamia > Cunninghamia lanceolata. The sequence continues at coordinate 7,613,108 of BSBN01000828.1, forward strand.
ACCACTGGTGTGTCATTCATTTTAAATTTGGCATGTCCATCGAATGCCTTTTCTAATGCTATAAGTCCCTTAGGTATTTTATTCATTTTCAACTGAACTATCTCTTGACCAAAAAGGGTTTCCTTCCCACCATGTTCTTCTACAAATGCATTGAAATCAATCTCTTGATTTTCATAATAATCAACACAATGTAAGAAGTTGATTATATTAGCATCATTGTTAAACACTTGCCAGTTATGTATATTATCTGGGATGGTGGGTCTAGTTTTGAATTCAACCTCTGTAATTCCTCCTAATGTGACATCATCCCTTTTCAATGTGATATTTGCTAGAAAAACTGCCATAATGTTTTTAGAGCTATCAATCAAGTTGATTGAAAAGGCATCAAATAATTCAATATTATCCCAGACTGCATTTCTGTACTGTCTCAACCTCTTATTTTTTGATAGGTATTTTTCTCTCACTTGGGAAGTGACAAATTCAGAATCACCATATACAGCTAACCTTTTTATTTTATGCTTAGTGGCTATGTTCAAACCAATGAGCAAAGCTTCATACTCTGCTACATTGTTTGTGCATTCAAATGTTAATAGAAAAGAGTATTTGAAAGTTTTACCTCCTGGTGAAATAAACACTACTCCAGCTCCATTTCCTATTTTGTTGCATGCACCATCGAAATACATCTTCCATACATCATTTTCTTCTTTCATAGATTCAGTATGTATTGGATCAGTATTATGCACTTCTGGCATACTTTCTCCCACTTTAAAAGCTCCCAAATCTGTGTCAAAAGAAATTTATTTGATATTGATCCAAACGTTCTATAATATTTTCATAGCTTGGCTCTCTGCATAGCTTGATTTCTTTGCCTCCCACTAGTATGGTGGCATATGATAAGTCCAATTGGACATTCCCTCCTGCCATTGCAGCCCATTGTCTTGATAGAAGAATTCCATAATATGGTGGGATGTCAACCACAGTAATATCAATGTTATAAGTTGCTTCAAGGTGGGAGGCAAGTTTTATCTCCACATCCCTCATAATACCAACAACTGGGATAGATCTATTATCCATTACATAACACTTGCCAAATGTAGTATCAACCCACATTCCCAATTTTTTCATAACTGCTATTGGCATAATGTTCATGGTAGCACCTGAATCAATCATGCAATTCCTCACTATCCTATTCTTGATCAATAATGTAGTGTAGAAACGGTCTATCTGTGAAGGATTCTTTGTTAGTGTATCACCAAGGTATACCTCAGGCATTTGGAATGTTTCTTGATGAACATTGTTCGTTCTTTTTTCATGTCCTTTATGTTTTTAACTTGGTGTATCAAAAGTCAGCTTAACGACTGTGCTCCTATATTTATCTATCTTCATCATTTCTAAAAGTGGAACTGATATTTTGACCTGAGACACTGCATGAGCAATGTCAAAAGAATGGGCCATAATCTAATCACTCTTTTCTGTCTTTATATTTTCTTTTTCTTGATTTTGCAATTTTTCTTTCGTTTTATCCTTACCACCCTTTTCTGGTTCTTTAAATGATGACTTTGTATTATTCTTTTTGTTATTCTGATCCTTTATGAATACACTCCCAGGTGTTCCTTGTTCAACGTTCACTATTCTATTCCTCAAGTTATAAGTGTTTTTAGCTTGAGCTATTGCAGCTACTGTAAGAGCTTCTCTTTCATCCTCAGTAGGCTTTCTTCATTGACCATATGGCTGATTGTTATAGTAAGTAGGTTCCTCATAACCATCTTCCTGATCTGAGAACACTTCTTGTTCTCCCATGTTGATATGATGCCTCTGGTTTCCTACATCATACTCATATCCCTCTTCCTCTGAAGAAGAGTAATCTTCAATCACCACACATGGTGTATCCTACATCATATTTATAGTAAGGTTGTCTCTATTATACTTGTATAACATCTCTTCTTGTTGTACTGATTTAGCCACCTCACAGTACTCAAGTAAATGTGGTAGATTGCACACCAAACACCAAGGTTTATTTTCTACCATATGTGCCATGTTTCTTTTCAGGGGGTTAGGGGTATCCTTGCCATAATGTTGCTTTCTGTTGTTGTCGATGGGTCTCCCATCTTTCCAATTTGTATTGTATGGCATATCGTGCAATCTGGGTCTTTCATGCCTATGCTGACCTTCTGGTTTAGTCTGTTGAACATTTGGGTTCTGAGGATTTCTAGGGTTATCTCTCTTGCTAATCATACCTGCAGCTTTCCTATTGTTTTCAATACTACTTTTTGTGCTTCAGCCAGGGTTGTAGGACACCGATTTCTAAGCTCGTACCCTGTCTTGGGGTCAAATGCTTTCATATAAATACTCAGTGTTACTGGATCAGACAACTTGGATCCATGTGGTACCTTGTGTAATTTGGAAAATTTTAGATTGAAATCATATACTGATTCATTTTCCTACTTTTGTATACTTATCAGTTCATGTAATGCAAACTCAGGGGCATACTGGTTGCCATACTGCTCCTTAAATTGATTATGGAAATCAGTTATAGAACTGATTGAGGCATCAGGTAAGCTGTTGAACCAATCTCTTGCATCTTCAGTGAGGGACATCATGAATAACCTCATTCTAATATCTTCCCAATCCATACCAGATCTTCAGCTGATATTGCATTGTTCCCAGTAAACTTGGGAACTATATTTCTCCAATTAATATCCATAGGATATGGATACAACTGATATCCAGTTAAATTAAATTGGCTACATATGTTTGCAAGGTTTTGAGGTGGAAAGTTCATGGGTGGTGGATTAGGATAGTAATTATACCCACCTGGTGGCTGATGATAGGCATATTGCTTTTGCGGGTTTATGTGGGGATTCATGTAAGGATTTGACGGTCTATAATATTGTTGGCTAGGGGGTGGGTAAGGATTTGCCATATGTTGAGATGCATTATGTATGGGAGGTGGTCTAGGGTTTTGGGGAATAATATTTTGATGACTTCCAGATGTATGTGAATTTTGAACACCATTTGTAATTTGCTGTGGATTCCTTGAAGTGTTTCCTCTATGCGGAGGTACATATTTTGGGGGGGCTGTTTTAGCTTTACTTTTCATCTGTTGAATCTCTTGCTGCAATAACCTTTTATCCTCCTGTATCTTAAACATTTTGAGTTATTTCTGGAGCCTGAGTACCTCCTACTGTTCTTCACTCATACTTCCTAGATTCTCTGGATTGTTATTTATTTCTTGACATGAGAATCCATGATTTACCCCTTCTCCCTGCTGTAATGACATCTTAAAATCATATTCAGCTTGGTTTTTGTCAATATCCCTCATGACCTGTGCTTCATACTCGAGATGTTCTTGAGGATCTAGTTTGTATCTTTCCAAAATATCATCAGTTACTCCATTGAGATTTTCGTTTGATTCATGCAGAGGTGTGAACTTGTTGTGAATTGAAATAGTTTGCTCTGCATTATCCTCTTGAGCATCCTGGTTATTATCTTGGTGAGAATAATTTAAAGTTCCATTTCTTTTGGAAATGTTTCTAAGTGGTGGAGATGACTGCAATTTCTTACCTTCCATCTTGGATCTCCTACCATCCATTTGGTATTAAATTATTGTTATAACTGTAACTAGAGTCACCACCTATTTTGTAAATAGGAAAAAGTTTGTAATTTTCTTTAGGGTTCTTGTTACCAGCAGAGTTACCAAATTAAAGTTTTTGAAATGACTCTATGAAAGGAATGATTTATTTCTAAGGCCTTTTATTTAGGATCCCCAACAGAGTCACCAATTTGTTAGGTCTCAAAAATGCAGGTTGCTAATCCTAAGAGGATGCCGGGCTCTGTGCTTAGATTTGCAACATTTTTGAACTAACTTGATGAAATCAACCTTCAAGGTTTGATGATTTCCTACACTTTAGGTCCTGCTACACCTAGGTGGGTGAACCATGTAAATTAAAGTAGAATGAATGTAAATGTCTTGACTAAGTAAATGAGTCTTCCTACAGTGGCAACTGGTGTAGGATAGATGAAAGCTTGCTAACTAATTCTACATCTATTATCTAATGAATGGTTGGTAGAAATTATATAAGTAATATCAAGGTGAATTTTATGATTGTGTAAATAAAAGGATATAAATGATGGATTGAAATAAGACCAGTGCCTTGTTGGGTAAACAAAGTCAAATGAAGGACTAAGACTAGTGGCTTATAGTGGATGATAATTCTAATTGTTTGGCACAATTTTAGTTTATAACTTGTATAAACGTGCAAGGAGATTACTGACAAACTCTTCTTGATAATCCAACCAATATAATCAGATATCTTGTAATTCACCAAAAAGTATTTTAATCCTTTCTTGAAGGAACCAATTGAATGAAATATGCAAGAGACAACAGATAATATTAATTTGGAGACAGAATGGCAATCCTAATTATATGGCTCTTCTTAGTAATCCAAACTAACACTTCCAGGTTACTATGACAGATCAGAAGGATTTTAATTCCTCAAATGGAAACCAATTTACTCAATCACACAGATACAACAAATGTGCATTGACAAATTAACTATATACTTGATATATTAATTTGAATAACAAGGAAATATAGAATTGGAGACAAACACACAATTGAATAATCTTAACAAACAATTGATACCAAAATAGAACCATTGAACTAGAGAACTTCAATCTATTGCTTCAATAATAATATGCCACATGGTCTTTGAGAAACATCGTAAATTATATGTATATATTCTACTACTGATAATCTTTCAGCACCAAATGTTTTAACTTATATAGATATTCTTGTAAAGAGACATAACTCTTCAATAAGTCTTTTGGCAAGTTAACAAGATTAACAATCATAACATAACCATGATTAAGCTCTATTCAACCACAAGTAAATTTTAGCCACATGGTCTAGGTACTCCTGGACACGATGGGAATCAGTAAATTCAATGGCATTCCTTGTAATCACATCCATCATGACCATCTTCTCCAAATGTTTGCAGGCTTCCCCAGATGCAGAATCTTTGTCCTTAAGAGCTCCCAAAGCTTCATGTAATATACCTTGACAGTCATTGCTCCACTCTTCTTTGCTTTTTAGTTCTTTATCACTTTTGAATAATGCGGGCACTCCTAGTTTTGAAGCTTCAGCACATTCTTTGGCATCAATTCTAAGTTGATCATAGTACTTCTAATGTTGCTTGATCAACTCTTTTGCATTGGTGGCACCTGCAATGTTGGATAAGGGATGTGTGTGTATCCACTAAGGTTTTGCTTCCTCCGAGAAGAGTCAATAAAGCCTTCAGGATCAAATCCTTTTCTCACCTCAGCACACCTCATATTGTAGTGCATCAATTTATCCAGGATGAGATTATAACATTCTTTGGAAACCACAGTGAAATCTCCAAAACACAAAGTGCTGGGCATAAAAGATTGTTTGTCATGGGAGCTCAGATGCATTACATTTGAACAGTGCATTTGCCTAACTATTTCTAGGTAAGCAATTCTGTCAAGGACAGTTTTAGGTAAGATGAACGGAATGTCCTCAAAACCATACACTCTAACCATGGTGGTATCTTCAAAACAATACCAATCTCCCCAATTATGAATGATAGTAGGAGGACCACCAAAATCTTTAGGTCTAAGGAACCTCTTTATCTCAGTTGAGATTGAATACTCACAAGGGTGACTGAAATATCTATACAGCACTTTCACACAATATTCTTCAAATTGCACATAGCTAGAATGGGCATATCTGCTATCCCATATCCTGGTCCATATCTGTATTGGTAACTTATGTCCCTTCTGGTCTGTAAGAACAACTTTAAGTTCACTTCGCCACAACCCCACTTCCTGGCCATAATAGAGCACCATGTGCATAAGAAATGAGTAATGCTCAAAAGAACTCGCCGAGGCATTATTTTTTATTGCAGTCAGACCATAGTCCATTCTATTAACAATATAAGCAGCATAATCGAACTACCTTGCATTGTGGCATTGGATGTCAGTAGCTATGACCATCAAAGGCATTGTCATAAATTCAGGGACCTCTGATCCTAGGACCTGGCCCACAGAATAATAGGTATGTTGTATGTAGGGTTCAAATATTGATACATGAAAAGGAGGACCATCAACCTCATTGAGGGGCACCAATTCTCCCTCAGCTCTAGGCCTATGAATAGGCAACCTCCATCCATTGTAGGTTGTATCCATTCTCCAGTATTCCTTTTCTAAATCTTCATAAATAATGGGGACAGTGCATAAACCATCCAAGTCGAATAATTCACAGATGGCATTTTTTGACAAGTGTATAACAGGCTCCCCTTGTGGGTTGCATATAGCCTTCAGACTTGGGTTATATTGTTTAGCAAGAAGTTGGAGGAGTTCAACATTCAGGAACACATTAGGCACAACTAATTTACCCAAATTCAAATGCAATGGGTTTGATACTGGAGAATTCCTAAATCTTCTATTGCGGTGGAATTTGAAAAGTTCATACCCTCTGATTGGGGCCCAAATGTTCCCTAGGTGTTTACATTTGTCCTCTAATTTTTCTACTTCTGCCCTAAGTTGAGCAGATCTTCTAGCTTTGGGAGTTAACCCTAGCAATTGATCAATCAAATCTTGATTGAGCTTTCTATCCTTTATTTTCTCTTCAGGGGTTTTATCAATTTTCTGTTTCTTAGGTTTACTTGTATCCCCTTGTGATTTTCTGCTCTTTCCTTTTCCTGGAGTCTCCATTTTCAATCCTTGACAAAAAATCAAAATACAAGCTATAACACAAAGGTTTGTATGTATGTACCTATTGTTGGTGGCTGTGATCAAATTCCCCTGTTTGCGCTTCAAGTTTCCCCTATAGTTTCTTCTCAAACAACTTTGTTGATTTTAATTATAATGATCTTGGAGGATTTCATCACCATTTCAATTTAATTGTTTGAGCAATTCAATATCCTTCATCATTGTGAAATGTCACATCGTCATATCTCCTTTCATCAACATGATTTTCATAATGTCTAGGCGATTTTAATATCTCTTTATGGCGTGAACAATCAATCGTTGTAACCCTTCAATTGTCTCTTCAACACTACATTAAGTCATATCGGCAGGAGATGTCTATACCTTGTCTGATGTGAAAGTGGGCACAATTGCCATCGGCATGACCTCTTTTATCGCTGTGTGATTGATATTTCTTTCCGACATGTTAAGTGTTACCGATATGAGTATCAGTGAGAGTCTCGTCTATGTATGTGACTATCATTATTATCGGGGTGATCTATGCCATCAAGATAATCTTTTTTAAGTCACCCGATCATGGTTATCTCCCCGATGGCCATTTTATATTCTTTATCAGAGAGAACTTCACGAAGTGTCACCGATACTTTTATCACTGTGACTTGTGGGTCGGTAAGACATATAAATTTTGTTCCGACCTATTCAACTTTGCCAATGGTTCTTATCTATCACATGCATCGGTGTGAGGTATGTCAAAATACCTTTTGTTATTCGCTAAGACATCGGGGTATCGGGGACTCAGAAATCTTTCGTTCCGATGTTCATCTCTTGCCGATGACCACTATTCCTTTTAATTCCACGGGACGTTGAACCTTGTCGTGGCATCCAATGTTCATTTGATACAATATCGGGGTAGGCCTTTGAACAAGACCTTGTGGAAGGTGCATGAGTCTGACCATGAAGCAATACTTGACACAATGAAGAATAGAGCAAACCTGGATGGTTCATTGGATTAATTTGTAAGTATTCACATTGATTTTGTAAAGTCATGTTATATTGAGTTGTAAGTATGCACATTAATTTGTAAGGTTTGTCTTTTTTTATTTGTTGCTGCATTTTTACACATAGACACATTTTTACACATAGACACATTTTTACATCATCATGTTATGCTTCATGGGGTTAGACCTAAGTGATGGATGAAGTTGATCCTGAGAATAATGTATAAAATCTAGGTAATGTATAAAATATAGGTGTCTCTAGGTGTCTTGGTTTCTAACTAGATAATAGGTGTCTCTAATTGTGTCTTAGGCATATACAATATGTCAACTAGGTAGATAGAGACTAGAAAATAGGTGTCTTAGGTGTCCTACGTCTACTAAACTACATGTGTCTTAGGTATTAGGTGAGGCCACATGAGCTTCCACCTTCATGTGGTTGGCCTTGTCAGTATAGAATATTTATATTTCTTGAAGCTAAGGGAAGCTCTTTTTCTTAATAGGAAAATTTTATCAACTTCAGTTGCACTAATGGTGTAGGGGCACCTAGGTTGTCATGCCTCCAAGAGGGGTCAAAAAATGAAATTGTGTTTTGATTGAGTCAATTGTATGTAATAAGGTCTTCTAAGACCACTTCATTTGTTTTTAAGTCACTTTGAGTCATTTGGGGTCAGTTTGAGTCTTTGAGTCCTGTTGCAAAAAAGTGTCAATGTTGTCAAGTTGCACAAAGTAACTTTTGCATTTTTGGAGTCCTGCTCCTGATGCGACCAAACTGATAGTTCCAATGCATCTAGATGGGTACGTTTAGGCTAGACATGGTTCCATTTTTACCCAAACATGTCAAAACAGTCCAAGCTACATTGTACCAACGATATCCCTGAAGAGTCCAAAGTGCAAAAAGGTAGCAATCTTTGACGAGATGTTACTGAAAAACCATGTCACTTAGAAATATTCTGTCTAAGGCAACACGTGTTGCAAGTATGTGGTGAGCCAGTGTTGTCATTGATGTCAACATACTCATATTGCATTGAAAAGAAGGATTGGATGAGCTGTGTGCTGAGGATATTGAGAAAATTAGCCTCAGTCAAGAACAGTGAAGAACCGTGATGAGAAGAAGGCAAATGTATTGTATAGGTTGAGAACCGGAGGATACGGATTAAAGGGTTTGTAGATATGAGTCTTGAGATGCTTCAGTTAAGATTTTAGAGGTCCGCATGAAGATCTGAAGCAGTTGTGGCTGTCGGTGTAGAACCGGTTCCGGCAAGTATTCAGAGGTGACAGAGGATCACAAAAAGGTCCGGTGAGGTCTGGAACTGTATAATCCTAATCTGTAGATTGGAAGGAGTCTTTGGGATGTCCTTGTGATGTGCCATCTCGAGTTGTGTATAATTTGGAGGTCCGGATGTACCTCCTGCATTATGACAGTGGCGACAGACAGTGTTCTTGAAGTTCCGGATAAGGAGGATAAGAGATTTCAGTAAGTAAAGGAAATGCGGGCGTACCTGGTCATTCAGGCAGGCTTGTGAAGGTTCTTGGATCATGTTGAGGTTGTGTTGTTGGTCCGCATTGATAGTAGAGCCCGGAATTGAAGATATTCTTTCGGATGAAGTTCTTACTCTGTTTAGCCGACCGGATGAGTTGTTCATCCTGTGAATGTTCTTGTGGTGGCCGACCGGATGTGTTATTCATCTTGCGGATACTCTTATGGTTGTTTGCCGACTTAGATGTTTGTTCCTAAGTCGATGTCTTGTATAAATAATAGTTTGTGAGTTCATTTCGAAGTGTGGATTGTGTGGATGAGTGTGGCATAGCGAAGAGAAGTGCGAAAGGCAGAGCAGAGATTTTTGGGCTTAAATGGAACTGATCCGGACATAGTAGAGATGTCATTCTCCAGTTCAAGATTGTGATTCTTATCACTTTGTAGACAGTGTGTCTCCTTGTAGGCAGTGGGCCTCTTTGTGAGTAGTGTGCTCGGGCAGTGAGCCCTAATTGGCAAGTGCCATTCTTTTTCTTATTCTTCTAACAGAGAATAATCCTTGGGTTAATCACCCCGTGGTTTTTCCCTTAACCAGGTTTTCCACGTCAAAATCTTGGTGTTCAATGTGTTGATGTTTATCTGCTCTTGTGTTTATGTATTATGCTTTCATGGATGATTAATTGATATGCTGTTAACTAACAACGAAGAATCAAGTGTTTGAAAGAAGAAGTTTTATACAACTGATTCACCCCCCCTCTCAGTTGTATGCCTTAAATCCAACAATTGGTATCAGAGCCAAGTTCCTCTGAAAGGAGCTTAACTGCTTGAGGAGATCCAGGATGTCGTCATACAAAAAGGATAGTCTGAAGTTCGATGGAACCAATTTTACTCTCTGGAAGGGTCGCATGAAATGTCACCTAGAATGTATGGGAAAAGCATACTTGGCCATGGTTTCAAAACCATATGTACCTCCACAAGGTGGTCCGACAACTCTGAATGAAATCACAGAAGCTGAAAACAATCTGCGGACCAAGGAAGCTCTTCTAAGCGCATTGAATGACTCAGATCTCTCAAATGTTATTGACCTACCAACTACATATGAGATCCTGACTAAACTGGAACTTCTGTATGAAGGAGATGAGTTTGTCAAAAGCGCAAGGTTGCAAAGTCTGAAAGGGAAATTTGAAAGATTGAAGATGAGGGATGATGAAAACATCACTACTTTTATGCCAAGAGTGAATGAACTAGTGTGTGGAATTAGAAATGCTGGTGGAACTCTGGATGAAAATGAGATCGTTTGCAAAATCCTTAGATCCCTTCCTGCTGCCTACAAAATCAAGGTTGCTGCAATTGATGAATTCAAAGCCCACACAACTGTCACAAGAGAACAACTGGCTGGCAAACTAGCTGCATTTGAAATGACCGAGTTTGGAGATGATCCTCCCAAGACTGAATCTACTTTCAAAGCCAGTACCTATGTGAAAGGCAAACAGAGATTTGATCCGGGAGAAAACTCATCAAGGAAGATGTCATGGTATGATCAAGCAAGAAGAGACATGGAAGAAGAAGAAGCAGAAACAGCTCAACTTGAAGCCCTCATTGCAAAGAGACTGCCAAGAGGATCCGGTAAGTATGAAGGAAAACTACCCTTTAAGTGTTTCAACTGCAATAAGATTGGTCATTTTGCTTCAAGATGTCTGAAAAGATCTGCAAAGTCTAATACTAATAGACAAAGGTTTCAAAAGAACTGCTATTATGTCCATGAAGAAGATGACAATGAAGGAGTAACAGATGATGAATCCGAACTAGGAAGCAAATCTGGAAATGAATGGGTGTTTATTGCCATCAAGGAAGAAGATTCAATATCCTCTGAATCTGTCAATCACAAGGTTGTGGAAAGAGCTTTGGCTGCTCAAGTGGAAGAAAAGGATGATTGGGTTATTGATAGTGGGTGTTCTCACCATATGACTGGTGACAAGAATAAGTTCTTAGATTTGGAAAGGTATGAAGGAGGAATGGTAAAGTTTGGTGACAATTTTGCTGGCAGAATCAGAGGTAGGGGAACTATTTCCTTTGATGGAAAGAGCAAAACAAGTAATGTACTATATGTTGAAAGATTGAAGCACAATCTTCTCAGTGTTGGTCAGTTAGTGGACAAAGGCTATGATCTCCGGTTCAAGAATAGAAAATGCAGAATCTTTACAAGCTCCGGAACTGAAATTGCATCCGGTGCTCAAACAAAAGGTAATATCTTTCATCTGGTTGGTTCAAACAAAAGTTGTCTGTTTGCTCAAGTTGATCAGAGTTGGTTATGGCATAGAAGAATGTGTCATGTGAATTTTGATAACATCATCAAGATAAGCAATATTTAGGCTGTAAGAGACCTTCCAAAATTGGTGAAACCTACAAATAGTTTGTGCAAAGAATGTCAGCTAGGTAAACAGAGCAGAGTCTCTTTCAAAAGCAAAGATCAGTCTTCTACCGGATTGTTGGAATTAGTACATACTGATCTCTGTGGTCCGACAAGAATCAAGAGTCTGCAAGGTGATAGATATTTCATGTTGTTAATTGATGATCATTCCCAGATGATGTGGGTTACCTTTCTAAAAGAAAAATTAGAAGCATTTGAGAAGTTTAAAATCTTCAAAGCTATGGTAGAGAATCAAACCGGATTGAAACTAAAGTGTCTAAGGTCTGATAGAGGTGGTGAATTTACATCTGGTGAGTTCATTGACTTTTGTGAGAAGCAGGGTATAAGGAGACAATTGTCTGCTCCTAGGACTCCACAACAGAATGGAGTAGTTGAAAGAAAGAACCGGACCATCCAGGAAGCTGCCAGGACAATGATGTTGGAAGAAAATGTTCCTCAGATGTTTTGGAAAGAAGCTATCAGCACTGCAGTCTACACTCTCAATCGAGTTCAAATCAGAAACAACACCGGTAAGACCCCCTATGAACTCTAGTTTGGCATCACTCCTACTGTGAAATATTTCAGAGTATTTGGTAGCAAGTGTTATATTAAAAGAGATGAAGATCTAGGAAAGTTTGATGCTAGAAGTGATGAAGGAATTTTCTTGGGCTACTCCACTCAAAGCAAAGCATACCGGTGTTACAATAAGAGATTGAGGAAGATGATAGAAAGCACCAATGTGAAAGTTGATGAAGGAATTGAGAAGCCTTCAAGATTTTATGAGTTTGATGAAGATGATCAAGATGGTGTTCAGGTTCAAGGGACTCAATCCCCTCCGGTAAGTCAGAATCAACTTGATCCAGTAAATCAGGAAGAAGAAATAGGTCAGAATGAACCTGATCAAGGAGCAACAGTGCAGGATATTCCCAAAATTCCAAGGTATGTAAGACTAAACCACTCTGAAGATCAGATCATAGGTGACAGAAGCAAAGGTGTGCAAACTAGAAGGAATGTTGCTCAAAATCAGGATGAATGTTGTCTGATTTCAAAGATTGAACCTAAAACAGTAAATGAAGCCTGCAATGATGAAAACTGGACTAAAGCAATGAAAGATGAATTAATGCAAATTGAAAAAATCATACTTGGGATCTTGTTCCCAGACCTAGAGACAGGAATGTGATTGGAACCAAATGGGTCTTCCGGAACAAACTGAATGAAGCTGGTGAAGTTATCAAAAACAAAGCTAGATTGGTCTGCAAAGGCTACTCTCAAATAGAAGGAATTGACTTTGAAGAGACCTTTGCTCCGGTGGCAAGAATTGAAGCAGTCAGATTATTTCTTGCATTTGCTGCCTTCAAAGACTTCAAGGTATATCAGATGGATGTCAAGTCTACTTTCCTAAATGGTGATCTGGAAGAAGAAGTTTACATTGAACAACCGGATGGATTTCAATTGTCTGATAATGATGATATGGTCTGCAAGTTGAAGAAAGCATTGTATGGACTAAAGCAAGCCCCAAGAGCATGGTATGAAAGGTTAGATAAGCATCTTGTGCAGATTGGATTCAACAAAGGTACTGCTGACAGTAACTTATATTTCAAAATTGTTCATGAAAACATTTTGATTGTTGAAATGTTTGTGGATGATATCATTTTTGGAGGAAAAGATAGTATGTGCAAAACTTTTGCAAATCAGATGAAAAGTGAGTTTGAAATGTCTATGCTTGGTGAAATGAATTTCTTCTTGGGTCTGCAAATTACTCAAACAAAGAAAGGAATCTTCATTTCTCAGACCAAATATGTGAAAGAATTGTTAAGGAAATATGGTATGGAAGATTCAAAACCAATGAACACTCCCATGGCAACCGGATGTAAGTTGAGCAAAGATGATGACTCCCCAAAGACAGATCAGACAAAGTATAGATCAATGATTGGTGGATTGTTGTATCTCACTCAGACTAGACCAAATATAATGCAGGCTGTTGGTCTTGTGGCAAGATTCCAGGCTGATCCTAGAGAATCTCATGTTATGGCAATCAAAAGAATTTTTAGGTACCTGAAAGGAACAGTTGAGTATGGTCTATGGTACCCTAGAGATCCGGATTTCTCTCTTCATGCTTACACAGATGCAGATTGGGCAGGAGATGTGGATGACCGGAAGAGCACTAGTGGTGGAGCATTCTTTTTGGGGAAGAGATTGGTTTCTTGGCTAAGCAAGAAACAAGATGCAATATCTCTGTCTACAACTGAAGCAGAATACATTGCAGCAGCAGGTAGTTGCACTCAAATCTTATGGATGAAGCAGATGCTAAGAGACATTAAAGTTGAATATGAGGAGCCTATCACAATTTTCTGTGATAATTCAAGTGCAATTAATATTTCTAAGAATCCAGTATTGCATTCTAAGACTAAGCACATATCTATCAAGTTTCACTTTTTGAGAGAACAAGTGAACAAGGAAGAAGTCAGATTGGAGTATGTTCCCTCAAAGGATCAGATTACAGATATCTTTACTAAACCTCTTCCCAAGGACTCTTTTGAATATCTCCGGGAGAAGTTAGGGGTCATGGCCCCTCCGGTGATGAACTAGGATGCACTGATGTGCATCAGTCCGGTGGATATCACAGTCATATCTTGTGATCTGGATTGATGATGGGGAGCTGCAACTAAGGGGGAGCAGCTGGTATGATTCTGATGTATGAGAATTGCAAGTATGAGCCCTTTGCCATTGATGTCAAAGGGGGAGAGAAGACATGTGAAAAACAAGTGGTTGATGATCAAAGGGGGAGCAGTAAAGGAAGAGAAGACATGTGAAAAGTTGTTGTTGATAGGGGGAGCTGTGACAGAAAGGAGAAGTTCTTGTCTTGATGGTTTTTCACATCATATGTTGCCATCAATGACAAAGGGGGAGATTGTTGCAAGTATGAGGTGAGCCAGTGTTGTCATTGATGTCAACATACTCATATTGCATTGACAAGAAGGATTGGATGAGCTGTGTGCTGAGGATATTGAGAAAATTAGCCTCAGTCAGGAACAGTGAAGAACCGTGATGAGAAGAAGGCAAATGTATTGTATAGGTTGAGAACCGGAGGATACGGATTAAAGGGTTTGTAGATATGAGTCTTGAGATGCTTCAGTTAAGATTTCAGAGGTCCGCATGAAGATCTGAAGGAGTTGTGGCTGTCGGTGTAGAACCGGTTCCGGTAAGTATTCAGAGGTGACAGAGGATCACAAAAAGGTCCGGTGAGGTCCGGAACTGTATAATCCTAATCTGCGGATTGGAAGGAGTCTTTGGGATGTCCTTGTGATGTGCCATCTCAAGTTGTGTATAATTTGGAGGTCCGGATGTACCTCCTGCATTATGACAGTGGCGATAGACAGTGTTCTTGAAGTTCCGGATAAGGAGGATAAGAGATTTCAGTAAGTAAAGGAAATGCGGACGTACCTAGTCATTCAGGCAGGCTTGTGAAGGTTCTTGGATCATGTTGAGGTTGTGTTGTTGGTCTGCATTGATAGTAGAGCCCGGAATTGAAGATATTCTTTCGGATGAAGTTCTTGCTCTATTTAGCCGACCGGATGAGTTGTTCATCCTGCGAATGTTCTTGTGGTGGCCGACCGGATGTGTTATTCATCTTGCGGATACTCTTATGGTTGTTTGCCGACTTAGATGTTTGTTCCTAAGTCGATGTCTTGTATAAATAATGGTTTGTGAGTTCATTTCGAAGTGTGGATTGTGTGGATGAGTGTGGCATAGCGAAGAGAAGTGCGAAAGGTAGAGCAGAGGTTTTTGGGCTTAAATGGAACTGATCCAGACATAGTAGAGATGTCATTCTCCAGTTCAAGATTGTGATTCTTATCACTTTGTAGACAGTGTGTCTCCTTGTAGGCAGTGGGCCTCTTTGTGAGCAGTGTGCTCGGGCAGTGAGCCCTAATTGGCAAGTGCCATTCTTTTTCTTATTCTTCTAACAGAGAATAATCCTTGGGTTAATCACCCCATGGTTTTTCCCTTAACCGGGTTTTCCACGTCAAAATCTTGGTGTTCAATGTGTTGATGTTTATCTGCTCTTGTGTTTATGTATTATGCTTTCATGGATGATTAATTGATATGCTGTTAACTAACAACGAAGAATCAAGTGTTTGAAAGAAGAAGAAGTTTTATACAACTGATTCACCCCCCCCTCTTAGTTGTATGCCTTAAATCCAACAACGCGATCATGTAGAGTACCTCTACAATAACCTCTCTCAATTTTTTATATCTTTGAGGCGTTTTCCCGTGGTGAAAGGTTTTATGCTGCCCCAAAAATCATCAGACGGAGGCAGTGTAAAGTTGCAAAGGGGTGTAACTTTTGTCCTGCTCCTGATGCGACCAAACTGACTGTTCCATCACGTCCAAATGGGTACATTTACGCTAGGCATGGTCCTTTTTTTCACCCAAACATGTCAAAATAGTCTGATCTACATTCTACCGATGATATCCCTGAAGAGTCCAAAGTGTAAAAAGGCAGCAATCTTTGACGAGATGTTACTCAAAAACTATGTCACTTAGAAACATTCCATCTGAGGAAACACGATCATGTAGGGTTCCTCTAAAAAAAACTCTCTCAGTTTTTTATATCTCTGAGGCATTTGCCCATGGTGAAAGGTTTTCTACTGCCCCAAAAATCATCAGAAGGAGGTAGTGTAAAGTTGCAAAGGGGTGTAACTTTCATCCTGCTCCCGATGAGACCAAACTGACTATTCCAACGTGTCTAGATGGGTACATTATGCTAGGTATGGTCCTATTTTTCACCCAAACATGACGAAACAGTCTGAGATACATTGTACCGACGATATCCCTGAAGAGTCCAAAGTACAAAAAGGTAGCAATCTTTGATGAGATGTTACTCAAAAATTATGTCACTTAGAAATATTCTGTCTAAGGCAACATGATCATGGAGAGTCCCTCTACAATAACCTCTCTCAGTTCTTTATATATCTAAGGCGTTTGCCCATGGTGAAAGGTTTTCTGCTACCCCAAAAATCGTCAGAAGGAGGTAGTGTAAAGTTGCAAAGGGGTGTAACTTTCATCATGCTCCTGATGCGACCAAAATGTCTATTCCAACGCATTTGGATGGGTACATTTACACTAGGCATGGTCCTTTTTTTCACCCAAACATGTCGAAACAGTCTAAGCTACATTGTACCGATGATATCCCTGAAGAGTCCAAAGTGCAAAAAGGCAACAATCTTTGACGAGATGTTACTCAAAAATTGTATCACTTAGAAACATTCCATCTAAGGCAACGTGATCATGTAGGGTTCCTCTACAATGACCTCTCTCAGTTTTTTATATCTCTGAGGTGTTTTCCCATGGTGAAAGGTTTTCTGCTGCCCCAAAAATCGTCAGGAGGTAGTGTAAAGTTGTAAAGGGGTGTAACTTTTGTCTTGCTCCTGATGTGACCAAACTAACTATTCCAATGTGTCTGGATGGGTACATTTACACTAGGCATAGTCCTATTTTTCACCCAAATATGCCAAAACAGTCTGAGCTACATTGTACCGACGATATCCCTGAAGAGTCCAAAGTGCTAAAAGGCAACAATATTTGACGAGATGTTACTCAAAAATTGTGTCACTTAGAAAATTTTGTTTAAGGCAACATGATCACGTAGAGTCCCTCTACAATAACCTCTCTTAATTTTTTATATATTTGAGGCGTTTGCCCATGGTGAAAGGTTTTCTGCTGCCCCAAAATCGTTAGAAGGAGGTAGTGTAAAGTTGCAAAGGGGTGTAACTTTCATCCTGCTCTTGATGCGACCAAACTAACTATTCCAATGCGTCTAGATGGGTACATTTACGCTAGGCATGGTCCCTTTTTTCACTCAAACATGTCGAAACAGTCTGAGCTACATTGTACCGACGATATCCCTGAAGAGTCCAAAGTGCAAAAAGGCAGCAATCTTTGATGAGATGTTACTCAAAAACCATGTCACTTAGAAACATTCCATCTAAGGCAACACGATCATGTAGAGTCCCTCTACAATAATCTCTCTCAGTTTTTTATATCTCTAAGGCATTTGCCCATGGTGAAAGGTTTTTTGCTGCCCCAAAAATCGTCAGAAGGAGGCAGTGTAAAGTTGCAAAGGGGTGTAACTTTCGTCCTACTCCTACTGCAACCAAATTGACAATTCCAATGCATCAGGATGGGTAGGTTTAGGCTAGGCATGATCCTGTTTTGCACCCAAACATACTGAAACAGTCCGAGCTACATTGTACTGGTGATATCCCTGAAGAGTCCAAAGTGCAAAAAGGCAGCAATCTTTGATGAGTTGTTACTCAGAAACTGTGTCATTTACATACATTCTGTCTAAGGTAACATGATCATGTAGGGTCCCTCTACAATAACCTCTCTTAGTTTTTTATATCTCTGAGGCATTTACCCATGGTGAAAAGTTTTCTGCTGCCCCAAAAATCATTAGGAGGTAATGTAAAGTTGCAAAGGGGTCTAACTTTTGTTCTTCTCCCCGTGTGGCCAAACTAATAGTTCCAACACATCTGGATGGGTATGTTTAGGCTAGGCATGGTCATATTTTGCACCCAAACATGCTGAAATAGTCTGAGCTACATTGTACCGGTGATATTCGTGAAGAGTCCAAAGTGCAAAAAGGCAGCAACCTTTGACGAGCTGTTATTCAGAAACCATGTCACTTAGATACATTCTGTCTAAGGAAAAGTGATCACATAGGGTCCCTCTACAATAACTTCTCTCATTTTTTAATATCTCTAAGGCGTTTGCTCGTAGTGAAAGGTTTTTTGCTGCCCCAAAAATCGTCAGAAGGAGGCAGTGTAAAGTTGCAAAGGGGTGTAACTTTAGTTCTTCTCCTCGTGTGGCCAAACTAACAGTTCCAACACGTCTGGATGGGTACGTTTAGGCTAGGCATGGTCCTGTTTTACACCCAAACATACCGAAACAATCTGAGCTACATTGTACTGGTGATATCCCTGAAGAGTCCAAAGTGCAAAAAGGTAGCAATATTTGATGAGTTGTTACTCAGAAACCATGTCACTTAGATACATTTTGTCTAAGGCAATGTGATCACGTAGGGTCCCTCTACAATAACCTCTCTCAATTTTTTATATCTCTGAGGGATTTTCCTATGGTGAAAGTTTTTCTGCTGCCCTAAAAATTGTCAAAAGGAGGCAGTGTAAAGTTGCAAAGGGGTGTAACTTTTGTTCTTCTCCTTGTGTGGCCAAACTGATAATTTTAATGCATCTAGATGGGTACGTTTGGGCTAGGCATGGTCCTGTTTAATACACAAACATGCCGAAATAGTCTGAGCTACAAACACTAACTAGTCTTCAATCTTCAAACACTACAAATACCATGATATCTTGCATAAAGCTATCTTTTAGCCTTTTATAAAGGCATGCCCATCAAATTCAACCACATAGTGATGATTGTTTATATTCAAAATTTCTTTTAAATACTGACCTTCCAATCTTTTTTCCTGCCCTCATATTAATTAAATATGACCTTCGATTATGATATGGTGCTCGAGCTTATGAGAGTTTACCAGAGACGTCAGTTGAGTTAGGTTGAAGGGTCATTGAACTAATGACTTAAAGACCCTTTAGTAGGTTGATTTAAGTGATAGTAACTTCTAATTATAAGTCAATATTAAATTAAAACAAAAGTGCACTTTACACATGACAGGCAATTGAGGGTTTTAAAGTCTTAAGAAAAGTAGATTCTTTTTAGGGTTTAATGCCCAATATGCAAACCCTAACTATCAATAAGATGATGATTATGAAATCTTGTGTCTTCTCTAACTTCTTATTGTATGAACAAAACTACATCAACCATGAATATGAACCTTGCATCATATCAACCTTTCAAGATAGACCTTATGATGAAAACCATATTCACAACAAAACCTTGCATGAATAAAACCACATCCACCATGAACATGAACCTTGCATCATATGAACCATGTTTGTCTTGTGCAGCATCAACATGAATTGAGAGACCTTATCATGAAAACAATATTCACAACATCATGCACCTCATGACCATCACCTACCTTGAATCACGGTATCACCTTATCAACATCATGGCATCAACCTTGACATCAATGAAAAATAACCTTGACCCTTTGACTTCAATGACAACCTTGAACCTTGATTGTTGATGACTTGTGGAAGCCTATAGCCCCAATGTTATGTTGCATACTAAAATTAGGTAAGACTCAATGTAATCTCATAACCTCACCTTATATGCAAGAGGAATTGCATTTAATGACCACAATGGTCATCATGTTCTCATAAGCATATGATTTTGACTATCTTATTCAAAACAACAAACATACTCTTTGCATCCCAATATGATATAATAACAAGAAATTAAGAAATATTTTCAATTGACCAACTCATAAAAAATATGGATCAACATACTCATTTGAATATTTTCAATTGAGAAACTCATAAAGAATATGAATATTTTATGTTCAACATGATGATTCATTTTTATTTTAAATACAACTTTTATCTTTTAGTTCCAAAATGAGGTTTAGGTGATACTTGAATAACAATAGCTGGATTATTGGATCAACAAACATCTTATGTAATACAATTGGACTTTAAATATTTGAAGTAGCCATCTACAAATATCCATTCAAATGTGGATTTATAATGCAAGTATGGACACCATCAATAAAAAAGATTTGTATTAACCAAATATCCATATAGGCATACATCAATATCTATCGATATAAGTATAACATATATACAAAATAGCCATGTAGGCTTACAAGAATGCCATATAGACATACAATGTAAACTATATGCAATACAAAATATATGTCCACAAATACCATAGAGGCATACAACAAAGGAACACAATAAAAAGTCATTCCCCTCTGGCTGGTGAAGAGAATAGATCATGGGCAGCCTTTGATCTTCTAGGGGATGGAGACGCGTATGTGGGTGGTCTACTACAAACCTGAGGGCTACTCCTATTTAGTTCTTCCTGCATCTGTAGCTATTACAATAAAAAGTATAGACATTAATATATAGAAATTACATGTTATAAAAAATGAAACATTTAACAAAATAATCACTTACCGCTGCCATATAATCTGTCTCCTCACTTGCCTTAGTAGCAGGATTAGGCTGTGGTGATGTCATGTCCTATAGAAACTATCCAGATAGAAATTAAACTTCAAATCAATAATCTTTTGATTTTTCAAAAATAAACAACTATAACAATAAATGTAAACTGAAATTTACTAATCTGCCTCATACCCCTGTCAATGGCATGGAGCTATCAATCACAGAGGTCACACCATGCTCTATTGCCCTATGAACATCGAGAGGTGTCTTTGCAGCCTGCATCATCTGGAAATAAAACAACATTATTCAATTATGAAAACTATAATAGTGATGCAAATCATGGCTCCTAACATACACACACATTCACCTAAACATGGAAGTACACACAATAAAGCACACAAGTCACATACAAAAATCTAGTAAGTACGATTCATTCATTAAACTATTTATTTTATTACCTCCGTGAAGCTTTGAAGTCCACCACCGCTGGCAGGTGTTGCCGTGAAATCTCTAATATTAACATATTCAACATCCAAAATCAGATATTAGAATACCATTCATATAATGATGTTATTCACATGTAATATTTATAATTGTTTACTAGTTACATACCCCGATAGTAGATGATGTAGTGTAATATGTAGGTGGAGAACCACTGAAAACTGCATCAACGCTATGACCCTGAAATTTCATTAAAATCATCAAACTAAATTAGTTAATCTTACATTTCAAAAATAAAATTTAATAAATTAAATTCATGAACTTGCTAATATTTACCTGAGTATCAAGGCCAAAAGTCTCACTCAGGAGGGTATCTGTCATCACCATCTGCTCAGCTGCAGATGTAGCCTGTGCACCTGCGTCCTGACTATCCATAGGGTCATTACCATAGGCTAACCCATAAGTCTAACAAGTATGGGGTGGGACCCTACTCCTCACACTATCTCCCAACCCACACTGTGCTACAGGACTGGCATGCTCTATGATGCTCTGGGTCAAGGCACTAATGGACTAAAGTGTATCGACCTCAACACTCTCCTTCACAATGGAAGGGATAGACACATGCTTATGGGCTGGTCTGCTGATTACTCGTCTCACTGGCTGCTGTGGATCAACATGTGCCTCTGGTCTATCTTGTGCTGACCCCCCACCTCTACCCTGGAAGTCCTGCATATCAAAATAGTTTGGCACTTTATTGAGGACAAACTTGCAGTAGAGTTTCCTCAAAAAGTATTGCGGGACTTCATTATTATTGCATGGAGGATGGTCAAAAACTATCCACCACCTCTGCCCAAAATTGTCTCTTATCGCTTGGTTGTTGCACCAATGGATAGGGAACCTCTTGCATGTAATGGGTGGAGGTTGATTTGTTTGTGGGTTTGTGAAAATGAAACACAAGTCCAATTTTGTAATTTATAACTTTTTCACATCTTCATATGATAGCTTGTCTACATAATACTCTCTAAACTCTCTCCTCTTATCTAACCAACTAGATATTTGCTTTCTAATTGAATCTACATTTGATAACATAGATTCAAGAGATTGAGCAAGCGTGGACCTATGCAAGGTTGAAGTTGAAAGATCTTTCAACCTTGCAATTATGTCTTCAATTTCTTTTTTATTGTTTTCAATTTGCCCCATTAGATTTTCTTGTGTTCCAAGGGCATGTCGAGGAATGGATGGAGGAGTTTTTTGTTCAAGTTGTTCTTCAGCAGGTATTCCCTCTTCAGGATTTTATGGATTTTGAGGAGGAAGAGGAGGAGGTGCATTAACATTTCCTAACAATTAAATAAATTTACATCAAAAATCAACTCAAACCTACCTATTTAGAAACAAATGCAAACAAATAAAACTCACTCCTTTGGCCTGCTCGATGTCGTGGTGGCATTTTGATGATGAATCAGTGAGATTTTGGTGTCAAATTGGGTCTTCAAAAATGTGAGCGCACTCTTTAGGGTTTGCAGGCTGCGGGTATAGAGGAAAATAAAGAAATCAAATGAGCATAAATGTTCTTATATATATATAATTAAACATAACACGCTCGCATTATGGTTTGGTTTTGATGAGTCTTAGGCTCGTCATTACCAAACCATAACATGAGCACGTTATGTATTAATTTTTTTTTTAAAACTTTTGGCCACTTTTTGGCCCCCCAACTTTTTGCACTTACCCCCTTCCAAGATGGCTCCAGTTGGCTCATTTGTCCTCTTAGACTTGCAATCAATAAGGCTAAGTATCAATTTCATCATAAACAATCATTTTCCATCAATTTGGATCAAGATATGTCCACTTGTAGCCATAGATCAATTAGGAACAACTCATTGTCAATGCCACCTTCTTATAAACAACCTCTTAAATCTAGTGATTTTCACATGATTTTCTACATTTTTTACCATTTTCAAGTACCCATTTGGCCAATATATTGATTTGGGAGGTTTCTGTGGTCATTAGAATCCATTTGGAAACATTTATTTCATATTTTTCTAGCTTTTTCTACAAAAAGCAGGATTTTTGGGGGTCACTGACTTTTTAGGTGCAGTAGCATTAATTGTCATAAAACATGCCCAAAATCTACACAAACATGCTAAAAATTTTCATCATGATGTGATAAATTGATATGCAATTCCAATCCATCAAAAAAATCCAATTTGTACCTTGATAAACTTAATTTTTAGGCCAAAATATCAAAAAGCATTGATTTTGGCTGTCACAGACCTAGCGCTAATTTTGGGTTCTACCGACTAAAAGTCGGTGCAATGCAATTCTAGCATAGGTCAGAGAGGTTCATTTTTAGCGCAAAATATGTTCAGCGCTGATTTTAGGTCCAACTAACCTTAGCGCAGATTTTGGGTTCGACCAACTAAAATGATGCTTCATGAGGTCAATCGGTTCACTTTTTAGCGCAGGTCCATTGGGTCTGTTTTTAGCGCAAAGTTTGTTGGCAGGGATTTTGGTGCCGACCAACTTAGCAGTAGTTTGGAAGAAAGTCGATCAGAGGTCAATTTAGCGCCGAAAATTGGTAGCGATTGTTTTTAGCGCTAAGGTCGGTAAGGGCTATTTTTGGCGGTCATTTTTAGTGCTAGATTTTGAATTGACAAGGGTGAAAGTACATTTAAAAATATATTTAAGTATGAATTTCTTATACTTAAAATATTTTTAAATATACTTTCAGGATGTTTGAGATAGGTTTCAGATCCATAGGATTTCATATATAGATTCTACAATTTTGTGGTTCCACCAGATTTCAGACTTAGTCATTTTTAGTGTTTTCAAGGTTTCAGACTTAGCCAAATTAGAGTTTCATGACCATGCATCAAGATGAAAGTGTGTGAACCCCTTAGTGAAATCTTGTGGAATTTGACATGATTTTGTAATTCTAAGACCTGAAAACTAGGAATTTTAACATGAAACATCCTACAAAATAAATTTTAAGGGCAATATCCAATGACATGGGATTTTGGAGCAAAATGCAGTAACACCCAATTTCAGTATAGAAGGCAACAAATGGCTATTTCTTAAGCACAAGACCACTTAAGACACTTCCAAATCAATCATGAAAGACATTAAATCACTCTAATCATGTAAAATACTCAACTTTGAAGCAAATCCTTTATTCTAAGCACAATTTCACTCTCATCATCATAAGTAACAAAGATTGAGACTCCAAGCCAAAGCAAAAGAGGGGGTTTGCATTTGGTCAAATGGGGCGTGTGTGCAAGGCACAACACCTACCATCTATTAAACTCTTCATCATCTGCTTCATCCACCATCACCTCACATCCTACCATGGCTTGAAACTAGAATTAAGTGTCTCCACATTCCTTCCATTGTTACTCCACACTAGGGGAAATCCCAGAGTCTGAATAAGAGTTGGATCTTTGTATTCATAGTTGGTCTCATGCATCTCCTATACATATTGTAATACATCATAAAATACCAAAAAAATCAAAAAATCACAAAACACCAAAAAAAAAAAAAAAACCACAAATACCAAAAAAATCAATAAACCATAAATGCTATTTTTTTTTAAATCACAAAATACAAAAAAAAATTAAAAAATCTTCAAAAACAAGCAATAAATCTGCTACACCCAAACCTAGGACAATAGCCAACCATGCAAAACAAACATCACACACTAAAATATCACAACTCCAATCACACATATGACAAAATTTCCATATACCACATAACCATCATATCTTGTGTCTATCCTTCAACATTCACAATCACAAACTATGCCTTAGGATGCATAGTTCCCACAATAGGCATGGCCCAATCACATCCAATCCACACTCTTGGCAAGAGATTCAATTGCTATTGGTTGTCTATTAGTTGATCTTTTTATTTTGATTTATCTTTTTATACCCCTTCTACACTTCTCCAAACACCACCTTGATCTTCCATATCTTGGTGCATCATCAAATGGTATAGAATGGGGCAAGAGTCATTTGTTGTATGTTGTGTTTGTTAGATGCTCTTATTACTCCAACAAGTATTCATATCTTGTGTGTGTTGGAATAACTTCTTGCATAGCATATGTTCTTTGCACTTAGGGATTATATCTTTTGTGCTCTAGGACTACCATGCTCTAAGTCTCTTCCTCCACATGTTTAGACAAGGTTATACTATTTTGGGCATGCATAAACACATCCTTGTTTGAGTGTTAAGTCCATGAAAAAATTTGATATAAATCATCACCTTGATCTTCTATACCTTGGTGAAAAATATCATGTTTTCTATATTAAAACTTAGGATTGCTCTAAAACATACCAACATAACTCCCAACCTCATCTTATCACCCACCAATGACTAGATCCATATCTAGAATCATCCACAAACATCCATAACCACATGGCTCTGCATTAATGATGACAGAGACCTAACCACTTTCTCATCCTAACAAACCCATTCCTAAACCTACCACAACCACATCATCCTAACAAACAAATCCAACAAACCCTTCCCCCCAACCAACCCTGATCTCCCCCAGTAACCCCCAATTCACACCTACCCATACCATACAAGAAGGATTCAAGAAATTATTTCAAGGGTTGGTAGAAAAATCTCTATTACTATGCACTCCCTAGAATAGTATGGTCTACTACCTACTTCTATCTATGTAAGGATTAAGTAATCCAACCCACTTCCCAATCCCCCCTTAGGCAAGCTTGTTCATGTTGCTTTCCAACCATTCCCCTCAATAAATACCCCAAAACCCAAATTACAAAGCAAGGATAGGCTACTCACCGACTTGCTAGCCTCCAGAGGTTGCCAGTACTCCTGAACTCACTCTGCCTGATGAGTATGTCATGGAATTCCTGCCATAGCTTCCATGCTTTATCACTATTCTCTCTCCTACTCACTAAGCTTAAGTGTGAAAATGAGAATTATGGGCCTTCATAGCCTATTTATAGCCTCCACCTAAGCTCTAACCCTAATTCCTCTTACCCAACCCTAATCTTTCACGCATAGCCTCATACCATATCCGTTTTTGCCTATTTTTTCTTCTGTTGATAGTGGCTAATATTCGCCTATTGGCTAATAGTTGAAATTAGGGCTTCAAATTTTGGCTAATAGTACAAGCTGTAGTGCAAAGTGAATCGCCACATTTTTACAAAATTTTATTTTAGTCCTAACTAAATCGCCATAACATTTATTTTATTAAACTTTTAAACTCAAATACTCACCACAATATTTGATACCTAATTAGATTAGATTCACCTAAATTTTATAAGTTATAGTAGAAAATGAAATAAATTTGCCAATAAAATTATATAATTATTGGTTACTTTAAGGCCATATTGCCAATTTTTAATCATCACCATTGCTTTTATTTATAATCTAATGACTAGGGTTGTATTCCATGGGTTAAAATGTACCCATGGAGCTCCAATGCCCATAGAGCCCAAAATTGTATTTGGGTCATTGATCTCAATTTATAATCTAATGGTTGGGGTTAAATTCCATGGGCTAAAATGTATCTGCAGAACTCCAATGCCCATGGGGCCCGAAGTTGCATTTATGGGGCCCCATGGGCATTGGAGTTCCATGGGTACATTTTAGCCCATGGAATAGAACCCAAACTGTTAGATTATAAATAAAATCAAGGGTGGTGAAAAATAATTTATGACTAATTTAAAATATTCAATATTTGATTTAAAATATTAAGGAATTAAGGAATTATAGACACAAGCACTACACCTTAAACTAGTCAATCACTGCCACCCTCAGGCACTTACTTTTCCGTAGGAATTTAATTTTTTTAAAATGGAAGGATTCACCTTGGTAATCAATACATGTCTATTTTTCATCAAGATTCGCCAAGATTTTATACAAATTTCTAATGATTTAAAATAATTCGCCAATAAAATTAATATTTTTTTTAGAAAATAGGAAAGATTCGCCAATAGAAATTAATATTTTTTTCAAAAAAAATGAAAGATTCGCAGGATTTTATATCTTTTTTCAGGGGGGATTTCTTAAAGTTATCACTGGAACTTGATCCTGTTTTCTGTCCTACATAACTAACATTTTTCTTCCTTTTCGAGAGTTCATATAGAAAATTTATTTTTTTACGCTTGATCTCTCAGGGGGGCATATCCCACTCATTCCTTCTTCCCTTTCGATCAGTTGGGGCAATTTTTTCTTTGATTGACATCATTCACATACAATTGCAACATCACATCAACAAGGGGCAAAATGTAGACACCTGGAAAATGATAAGAACCCTACACAACCATTTTCCTGCATCACCTTTCTCATAATTAATTAAATAGAATTAATTTATCAATCCCCCATAGTCACTTTCTGTAATTAATTAAATATGTCAAATTTAATTAATTACTTCCCCATAACCATTGTCCATAATTGAATAAATAAATATTACAATTTATTTAATCAATCCACCTGGTCTATGACTAAAACTGGGCTAATTAAATAAATATCATTTATTTAATTAGCTGTCATACCCTACCTATCCCATAAACCCAAATTAATTAAGTAAACTCTTTCTTAATTAATTTAAACCACTAATTAATCTATCTCCTAATTTCTAACAACCACATTAATTAGGTTAATCACTTAATTAACTAAGGTAAACCCTCATTATCCCATCTCCCCACACTTGATTAAATAATTAACATTATTTAATTAAGGGGAGTCACATGTGTCTCCACCTCATATTTCCTAGTGCATGAAAGAGCATTACTTAAATAATAAAGCTCACACATGTCTCCACCTCACCTTTCCAAATCCATGCACTTGTCATTTCTCATCCCATTCACCCATTAAAATAATTTTTTAATTCATTCTCATGTTCTTCGTAAATGCAAAGCCTTCCAAAGGTGAAATTTTAAATTACAAAATATTAAGAGCCCTCCATCTTTGTTGATGGAATCTTGGCCCTTGATTTCACCATGCAATCTTCACCCTTGGATCTCATATTCAAACCTAGATACCATTGATCTAAATCCTCTAAAATCTATAAATAAGAGCCTCTCCCAAGCCATTGGAACATAATTGAAGCTTATTATACCATCATTATGCTCCAAAATTCTGCATAATCATAGCCAAATTCATCGTCATGTTCCATATCTAATTGAGTCCAAATCCTTGCTTTCACCATGATGGTATTATATTGAGCCATCCACATTACTTTTTGTTGGGTAAAGCTAGGATTTTGCATTGGGTGCATGCTTCTTCCTCCACCTTATCAAGGAAACTTGGATGGAGGCGATTTGAAGGTATAATCATTGTTTTTTATTTCCTTTATGTTTGTTATATCTCATGCATTTCATGTATCTTCATTTCCTTTGTCCATAATTGATTAAATAAATATTACAATTTATTTAATCAATTATTTTATCCTTACCACTAACCCAAATTAATTAAATAAATTCAATTTATTTAATTAATCCACCTAGTCTATGACTAAAACTAGGCTAATTAAATATCATTTATTTAATTAGGTACCATACCCTACCTAGCCCCTAGACCCAAATTAATTAAGTAAACTCTTGATTAATTAATTTAAACCACTAATTAACCTATCTCCTAATTTCCACCAACCATATTAATTAAGTTAATCACATAATTAACTAACCTAAACCCTCATTATCCCATTTCCCCACACTTGATTAAATAATTAACATTATTTAATTAAGGGAAGTCACATGTGTCTCCACCTCATATTTCCTAATGCATGAAAGAGCATTATTTAAATAACAAAGCTCACACATGTCTCCACCTCACTTTTCTAAATCCATGCACTTATTATTTCTCATCTCATTCACCCATTAAAATAAATTTTTAATTCAATCTCATGTCTTTATCTTCATTAATGCAAAGCCTTCCCAAGGTGAAATTTTAAATTTAAAAATATTGAGAGCTCTTCATCTTTATTGATGGAATCTTGGCCCTTGATTTCACAATGCAATCTCCACCCTTGGATCTCATTTTCAATACTCCACCATTGATCTAAAATCCTCAAAAATCTATAAATAAGAGCCTCTCCCAAGCCATTGGAACACAATTGAAGCTTATTAGACCATCATTATGCTCTAAAATTCCTCATATTCATAGCCAAATTCATAGCCAATTCCATATCTAATTGAGTCCAAATCCTTGCTCTCACCATGCTAGTATTATATTGAGCAATCCACATTACTTTTTATTGTGTAAAGCTAGGATTTTGCATTGGGTGCATGTTTCTTCCTCCACCTTATCAAGGAGACTTGGATGGAGGGTATTTGAAGGTATAATCATTGTTTTTTATTTCCTTTATGTTTGTTATATCTCATGCATTTCATGTATCAAAAAGTTAAAAAAATTGAGTGCAATAAAGCCGTCCAATTTTGAAAATCACTTTGGTGGCATCTTGGATAAGTACCATGTTGAAAATCTGTCTCAAGCATCATGAGTAGTGGCCTTACCGACCATCTATTAAACTATGCATCATCTACTTCATCCACCATCACCTCATATCCTACCATGGCTTGAAACTTGTAAGCATTAAGCATCTCCACATTGCTTCCATTGTTACTCCACACTAGGAGAAATCCTAGAGTCTGAATAAGAGTGGGATCTTTGTATTCATAGTTGGTCTCATGCATCTCCTGTATATATTGTAATACATCATAAAATACCAAAAAAATCAAAAAATCACAAAACACCTGTGTATGAGGAAAAATCGATTAAACTAAACCAATAAAAAACCCAATAACATAAAGAGAACCGATCTAAATAAAGCTATTAATAATAATCAAAGAAACATAAAAGCTTTTACCGAGATTTGTATTGTTCCCTTTGGATTGAATGTGGATTGCTCAATATTGCTGTGAAACCATAGTTGCAACAAGCAAGTGTAGTGCTCAAAAGATCAATGTCAAAAGCTCGTGAAGTTGCTCAATCGATGCGATGTATGCTCAAAGCGCTGTTAAGTATGCCTGAGAATAAGATCGAAGAGAGAGGTAATGAAGGAGATGAGGGGCGTTTATATAGGTTTCAAGGAAGATCGATCAATGGTCCAGATAATTCAGAAGAATCAACAGAGGAGAACAGTTGAAGAACGTGCAATGAATAAGAAAAAGACAAGTGTCACACAAAAGCTGTTTTATTTGAGTTAAACACTTTCTTTTCTAAAGATAAGACATGCTTTTCATAAATTAGAAAGCTTTTTTCTAATTTAAGAGAAATTGATAAAAACAAGGTTGAGTGAATAGATAACTCAACTTTAGATTTGCTTTTGCATGATTTGAGAGAAATTAAATAATAAATTATTTAATTGTGTGTGCATGGAGAAGAAGACTTATTTTTAGAAGATTTGAAAGATATTTGTAGATAAGAAAGCAAATTAAATAAATAAATTTATTTAATTGTTGTGCATGATTTGGAAGAATAAATAAAATATTTTATTTATTTTATTTTTAGAGATTGAGAGGATTTAAATAAATTTGATTTGATTTATTTAAATTTGGAAGAATGAATTTGATTTAATTTTTTTTTTTTTTTTAATGCACCTGGTAAACTTTTTAACGTGACCAGCGATGCTGGTGCGACACGCCCTCCGGCTCCACGCGAATGCTTTTGCCCGGAGCAATGAACTGGTGAGGCCACAACTAGGGGACCTCATCCCCTAGGAAGAACACTTCAAACCCGCGAGCTCATTGGCCCAGCGAAGGCGTAAAGCCTTGCGAGCTCATTGGCCCAACGGGGGTTTGAACTCTGGGGGCCGCCACTACATCCTGAGTGACTTAACCACCGAACCATGCCAACATCGGCATGAATTTGATTTAATTAACTAATTAGGAATTATTTAATTATTTGGATAAGAGGGAATTTGTGATGAATTAATTAAATAATGGGATTTATTTAATTAATGAAGACTTGAGATTTGGAAAGAAGATAATGATTTAATTAAATAATATAAATTATTTAATGGAGACTTGAAATTTGAAAGAGGATAATGATTTAATTAAATAATATAAATTATTTAATTAATGGAGACTTGAAATTTAGAAAGAAGATAATTATCTAATTAAATAATTAAAATTATTTAATTGTGGAAGAATAGTAGAAGAATTTGATTTAATTAATTAAATAAAGAGAATTTATTTAATTAATGTTGAAAGTATGTGATTTAGAAGAATTTGGTAAAATTAATTAAATAAATAGATTATTTAATTAACATTGAAATGCAGGTGATTAGAAAAATTAGATAAAATGCAAGTAGTGTGACGACTTGGTCATTTTAGGGTGTCTACATTTTGTCCCTTTTTGGTGCAATGCAGTTTACAGCGTTGCGTCAAAGAAAATAATTGTTGAAGACATGATACAATTTTGATGCCCCAGTGTAGGTAGTTGCCCCAGCGTAGCTGGCGTAGGGTGCCCCCTCGAGAGGAAAGATAGGGAAACGATAGAAGAACTATGTTGACGCTCGACTAGAAGATTTGTTGGAGATAGGTGAGGTTGAATAGAAGAAAGTGGAGATAGAAAAGAACATAAGAGAAAGACTGTTGATTGATCTTTGCTGGAAAACTATATAAGGCCATGGGTAAATGGATGAGCTTGTTGCAATGGTTTCACATTTGTTTATAAAGAGCAATCCTTATTTTTGATATAGCACGTGGATAGTTCGCCACCAAGGTATAAAAGACCAAGGTGTAGTAATATCCGAGTGCCTGGACGTTCACTCTGCAAGCAAGCGGATTCAACTTAGATCCCTTTAGACATAATATGACCTTGTTGGAACATGTGAATGAGCCATAGTCTTGAACATAAAATAAACTTCAATACATGTAAATGCAAGAAGAATATTAATATGTAAGACGCTAGATTGTAACACACAAAAAATAAATAGAATGCTAAGAAAGATGCTAAAGATCATTCCTCAAACACGGCACACACAAAAAGCAATGACTATGCCTCCAATCCGTACTGCATCGCAACATACCAAGATTATACATAAATCAAGGTAGCCTTGAATAAGTATTGGAAAAGGAACAAAAGATAAACCATAACACAAATTGACTGACTTACAAAGTAAACATATAGCCAACATATTCTCTTGCCAAAGAGGTTGCTCAGGATAGATTGGATAGGAAAGACAACAGCCTTATCGTAGGAAATCTGTGTCCGTTAAAGGGTGCTATCTACCTAAAAAGACAATGTCTCGCTGCAAGAAATGCCACATGTTGCAGGAGACACGTGTGTTGGTCTCGACAATGGAACACTTCGCAGAAGACAAGCTTGTTGATCTAGGACTTTGGTTAAGCGGTACTTAGTTGATGTTGGCAATCGGTATGTAGGACAGTAGATGAGTCTGGAAGTAGGCCTCTTTGCTTCAGGTTTTTTTTTAAGGACTTTTTCTTTGAAAGGATGCGCTAGCTTGCTGCTTGAGTTAGTCAAGTCGAGGTGAATGGATTTTGATAACCGGAAGACTAGAAAGGTGACAGTGCTAATGGATTGGGGTGGGTGGAGAATGATGAATCGTATGTGCCTGAGTATTGGATACATCCTTCGTATTCTAGACTGCCTACATACCCTGTATCCATGGGATCAAGGCACATTATGATGAAAGATGAAAATGATAAATATGTAGTTCTGGATAGAGTGATGAGATGGGTCAAGGTGAAAGGAGGAAATCTTATGTACCTGAGTACTAGAAACTTCCTTCGTATTCTAGACTACCTACATACCCATATCCATGGGATCAAGGTACCTTAAGATTGAAAAGATGATAATATGTAGTTCTAGTTGTGTGATGATGTAGGAAAAGTGTTGAGAAGATAACAGCCTTATCGTAGGAGCGATGTGTCTGTTAAAGGGTGTTACCTGTGATCAATGAGAAAGAGTTGAAGTGTGCGTTGCGAACCACAAACAAGGAACCAATCCTAGACCTAAGTTAAGGAAAGAGTTGCCCCCATTCTAGTAGAGGAAACTATATGGGTGACTACTGAAGAAGACACAAAAAGCTTTGACCTAGGACAAGACAGTGTTAACTGTAGACACAGATCAAGACATGGGGAGACGATGATGGACATTGACAAATTTTCAAGCTATACTAGATAGGGAGATGGAAATGCAAACAAGGTCAATGGTTTTATTATGGATGGATGGAAAGTGCGCTACGAACTAGACATGGAGTGGACAAGACTCGATAGACGATGGATGCTGACTGTACACATAGCGCCTGTTTGTCAGGTTTTCACTATGGTACTTATCCAAGGCACCTGTTTGCTAGGTTTTCACCAGAGGACGGATTTTTTTTGGATTTTTTTTTTTTGGAATACTCTGAGGATCAGGCATAGAACTTCTTGAGATGGACACTATTAAGTGGCTCATCCAGAGGAATGCTGTCAGGTGTAGCTAAAGTATAAGCTCATGATCCATATGCCGTTGTCACAATAAAGGGACCTAACCAGTTAGGCTCAAACTTGCCCTTCTTTTCTCAATCTACTTGATTTCTCTGATTCTCCTTAATTACAAGATCACCAACTTGAAATCATCTTTCTTTGATCTTTTTGTTGTAATTATGTCGGAGGTAGTTTTGATAGACATGGAGATGATTAAGTGCGGTAAGGCGCCTCTCATCTAGTAGTTCAAGCTCAACTAATCTGGAAGTGCGATACTCGTCTCTGCTGATCAGGTCCTGCATGGATACCCTGAGGGATGGGATCTCGACCTCTATAGGTAGGATGGCTTCAGAGCCATAGACCAAAGCATAAGGTGTGGCACCAGTTGGTGTTCTGATACTAGTGCGGTAGGCCCATAGGGTGGGATTGAGTTGCAAGTGCCAATCACGACCAGCTTCATTGACTGTTTTCTTGAGGATTTTGAGAATGGTTTTATTGGAAGCCTCAGCTTGGCCGTTACTCTACGGATAGTAGGGAGTTGAAAAGCAGTGTTGGATATTGTATTGTGTGCACAAGGCACGAACATCTTGATTCTTGAATGGTCTCCCATTATCAGTGACAATGGCTTGGGGAATACCGTACCGGCATATGAGGTAGTTTAGGATAAACTTGGCTATTTGCTTACCGGTGATATAGGTCATAGGAATGGCTTCCACCCACTTCATGAAATACTCAGTGGCGGTAATGATAAACTTGTGGCCATTGGAGGAGGAAGGGTGGATTTGTCCTACGAGGTCGAGACCCCATTAAGAAAAAGGCCATGGAGTTGTCACAGGTTGTAATTCATGAGCTGGTGCGTGAATCAAATCTCCATGTTGCTGGCATTGTAGACACTTCTTAGCAAACTATGCAACATCTTGCTCTATTGTAGGCCAGTAATAACCTGTTCTGAGTCTCTTCTTAGCAAGATTAGGACTGGTAGAATGTGCGCCACAGACACCTTTGTGTATGTCTCGTAAGGTAGCCTCGGCTTCTTCCGCGCTAAGACATCGTAAGAGGATACCATCGAGACTCCAGCGATATAGTGTATCACCCAGAATGATGTAACGGGAGGATCGATGGATAAAGGTTTTACATTGGGTGGATGATAGGTCAGGGGGAAAGGTTTTGTTCTTGAGGTATTCATAGATATCTTCGTACCATGGGGAATTGGGACCAACAAGTTCGCAGATGATTTCAGTAATAGGAACATCGACGGCGGGTATCAACAATTGCTCGATCAAGAATTCGCATTTCTGTGTATTTACAGGCATGTCAATCAGTGACCCTACAGAAGCCATAGAATCTGCAACTTTATTATGCTCTCTTGGAATTTGCTCAAATGTGATGCTAGAAAAGTGTGGTTTGTAGGCATCTACTAGTTGCTTGTAGGGGACCAACTTTTCATCCTTTGTTTGGTACTCATCCGTGACTTGGCGAATGACTAGCTGTAAGTCTCCATATACTTGTAATTCTGTGATGTCCCATTGAACTACTGTATTCAGACCTATGAGAAGTGCTTTATACTTGGCTATGTTGTTGGTGCAAGGGAATGCAAGCCGATATGACTTTGGAATGTAGTCATTTTGAGGTGTGATGAACAAGATGCCGGCCCCTGATCCATGCTATGTGTAGGAACCATCAAAGTATAACTTCCACATTATGGAGTTGGAAAGAGTGAATAGATTCTTATCCAGAAAGTCTGCTACCATAGGGTGTGTATCTTGCATGGGTGCTTCTACTAGTTGATCTGCTAGAGCTTGTCCTTTGATTGCTTTGTGATCCACATATTCAATGTTGAACTCACTAAGGATCATGACCCATTTAGCTAATCGGCCTGTGAGAGCTGCTTTTGCTAGTAGATACTTCAATGGATCAATCTTGGCTATAAGAATTATGTGTTGGTTCAACATGTAATGCTGCAACTTTTGAGAGGCGAACACTACTACTAAACAAGCCCTTTCCATTGGTGAATAATTGAGTTCGTATCCCACCAAGGTTCTACTAATTTAGTAAATTGCATGCTCTTTTCCTGTTTCATCATGTTGTGCT
Source organism: Cunninghamia lanceolata (assembly GCA_027924645.1). Lineage (NCBI taxonomy): Eukaryota > Viridiplantae > Streptophyta > Pinopsida > Cupressales > Cupressaceae > Cunninghamia > Cunninghamia lanceolata. The sequence continues at coordinate 7,648,747 of BSBN01000828.1, forward strand.
CGCAAGGCCCCTAGGGCCGAAGTTGTAGTTGAGATGTATAATATCAAAGGTTTATCAGCAACTGGTGGAACCAATACAGGAGGTGTAGCTAGATACTCTTTGAGCTGATCAAATGCTGCTTGACACTTATAATTACATTGAAATGAGACATCCTTTCGGAGTAAGTGTTGAAATGGTTGACATTTATCCGCTAGCTGTGAGATGAAACACCTGATGGATTGCAACCTTCCTTGGAGGCTCCTTAATGCTTTTAGGTTCTTTGGTGGAGGCATCTCTATTATAGCCTTTACTTTTGCTGGATCTACTTCGATACCTCGACAAGAAACAATGTAACCCAATAGTTTCCCCAATGTTACACCGAAGACACACTTCTTTGGATTGAGGCGCACTTGATATTTCTCGAGCCTGTCAAAGATCTGTCCTAGCACTTGTATGTGATCTGCCCTAGAAGATTTAGCTAGTATGTCATCCACATAGTCCTCCATGATGTGATGAAAGAGGTCATGGAATATCACTGTCATTGCTCTCTGATAGGTTGCTCCTGCGTTCTTTAGACCAAATGGCATGACACACCAACAATAGTTACCCCACGGACAAGTAAAGGTTGTTTTATGCTAATCTTCCTCTGCTATCCTTATCTGATTGTAGCCAGAGAATCCGTCCATGAGAGAAAGCATCTCGTGACCTGTTGTCAAGTCAACTATCATGTCAATGTTTGGTAATGGAAAGTCATCTTTGGGACATGCCTTATTAAGGTCTCTAAAATCATTACACATGCGGATGCGCCCATTGGGTTTAGATACAGGTACAATGTTGGAGATCCAATCTGAGTAGTCAATAGGTCATATGAACTTTGCATCTAACAGCTTCTATATTTCCACTTTCACTAAGAGAGCTATTTGTGGGTGCATCTTCCTCAACTTTTGCTTGACTGGTTTAACTTTTGGATCAACAGTGAGATAGCGAACAACTAGCTTGGGGTCTAACCCTAGCATATCAGCATAGGTCCACGCAAAGTTGATGGTTCTCTATAAGAAGAATGTGTTAAGATTCCTGTGCTTTGTTTTTGATAATGATGCTGCTAGGAATGTGGTCTTTGGATTTTGCTCTGTGCCAAGGTTTATCTCTGTAGAATCTTCCACTAGGAGAGCTGACTTCTCTTGATACTTAGATGGTAGGGGAAGGTCAAATCCTCCATCCTCAGGTGCCACAATTGGGTATTCACCTTTGGATACGTCCTTTGTTTTTACTATTTTGTGATCAAGAGGTGCCACAGTGTGGTTTTCACCTAGAGATCTTTCTTTATTTTTACTTTTGTGACTAGAGGATTTGGCATTCTCACCAAAATAAGCTGTTGGCTCTAGTTCCATTACAAAACCTGCTTTATGATCGCCAAGAGAGATACCTTCCCGAAGTCCCATGAACTCAGCTAGAGCTTCGTCATTCTGAAATACATCTATTATGGGGGACCCTTGTTGGTCCCAATCGATAAGTTCAGGGTAGACAAGTGTTACATTCTGGGTGCTGGTGGTGGAGGTTAAGGATATGGAGGATAGCGTAAAAATGGAGGATTCTGCAAATAGGTTGGTCATATGGAGGGAAGAGTCATCGATGATATCCTCATTAGATGTCGAACCGGCAGGAAAAGCATCGGCTACTTCGTCGAGAATATACTCGATGTCCAAGGCGTGCGGCACCTTCTTACCAAATCCTAATCCCTTCCTATCTAGTTTCTTTGTCACAACAATGGGTTCCAGAGTTCCTTGATTCTGTTTCCCAAGGCCCCCCTTGCCTTTATAGCCCATGTGTTTTACTATTCTTAAGCCATTGCCATATTGCTTGACTGGTATTGTGACTGGTTCTTTCTTCTTATAGAGCCAAGAAGAAATATCCTCAATAGTTTCCTCTTCCAATAACTGTCCCTATTGGAATTGGGTTAGGAATCCTGAGGGAGGAATAGCTACTTTTTTGGTTACTTTGGCAATGGGTGGTTTGCCGTAAGATTTTGGAGATAAAGGCATCCGCCCTACACAACAAGATTTTGAGATATCATAAGATCTAAAGCCTATATCACGGATGTGAGCCTTGATCTCAGGTAGAGGATTTGGGTTACTTATAGAGGCTTGCGTCAGAGTTTCAGGATCAACATATAGTGGGGATTCAAGGGCTTTTTCATTGTTAGGCATCTAGTTGCAATTCTTATAACTGCCTTGCAAGACACGGCAGAATTCAAAAGGATTGGGTCTCCTGGGATAGTTATCTCTGTACCATTGAATGGGAACTTTAGAGACTGATGGTACGTGGAGGGAACAGCTTTCATTGCATGGATCCATGGGCGACCGAGGATAATGTTGTAAGGTAGCTCAATATCAAGGACCTGACACCTGGTTTCAAGCATGACAGGGCCCAGTTGTATAGGCAAGTGGATAACACCTTCTGAACAGCATTCTGCATCATCATATCCCTTGATTGTAATACTTTGATCATTGTTGACATGATCCTTAGAGTATCTCAATTGCTTAAGTAACTTTAAAGAATAGATGTTGAGACAAGCACCACCATCTATGAGTATACGTTTGATTTTGCACTTATGGATGAGCACTTCAATATGAAGGGCATCATTGTGACAAGGATCATGGGATGGGAGATCTTTCTCTGAGAAGACCACATTGTAGGGTGAAGCAATGTTACCTACTATAGCCTGGAAATCCACAACCGCTATGTTGTTAGGAACTGAAGACTCTTGGAGGACTTTTTCTAGCACGACTCTATGTGCAGGTGATGACCGTAGAAGGTCCAAGATAGAGATCTGTGCTGGCGTTTTCCCTAGATGTTCGACAAGATTATAATCAGATTGAGCTGGAAGACTAGGTGGAGGACCATGAATGGTGACACGACCATGGCGAGTGGTAACAGTGCAATCTGTAGATTTGCCCTTGATTGTGAGGGTAGACACTCGACTCTCTTCAAAATGACCGACAATGGAATCAAAGGAAGTGGAAGCTTGATTGATACCTTTACCTCTATCCTGAGGAGGAGGTGGACCATGATGAGGGAATGGTTCCTTGTACATGTCGAGGTCTTTGTTTGTGTCTTGAGCTGGTGGTTACGCAATAAGAAATTTAGCGAGGATGAACGTAACGAAGGAGGGACATAGGTAGAAGTGATTTGCGATGGTTGAGGTTGATTGAGGATGAGAGTAGAAGAATTTTGTGGGGGGGGGCTGCATGACTCTAATTGGTTGAGAGACAGAGGTTTGATGATATGGGAGGTGGTATGTGTTGAGACCCTTGTTGAATGGCTACATAGTTGTTCCCTGGATTGTAATTTGGTGGAAAACCTATTTGTGATGGGGTAACCAAGATTCCACTTGTGATTGGTGTGGACACTTTAGGAGGTGGTTGCATATTCGATTAAGCTAAGGTGGCTTGCTTAGCTAACTCCGCTTGTCATTGGATAGTTTCTTGTTGATTTTTGTGGATCTCCATAGGAGTCAGAAGCGGTGAAGTGGTCCTCTTTCCTATTGGGTTTTGAAAGAGGGGATTCTTATACTGCGAGCTTGGTTCCGGCAAAGGCGTGGTCACTGTTGACATGGTTTGCACTGCTTGTATGGTGTCTTGGTTGTTGTTAGGCTTGCTAAGCATGGATAGATCAAAACCTTTCGGTAATTTGGCTCCTTGCTCTGCTAGCAAGCGAAAGAAATGATCTTGGTTTTCACTAAGGATTTTGTCAAAGGTGGCCAAGGCTCGAGGATCTTGTATAAATTCATCAAGATCTTGCTCATCTTCTTGAGAGGATTGACCTATTTCAAAGTGTCGCTCTTCTTGAGATGGGGCTAGATCTGCAGTATAGCCTTGTGGCACAAAATCCTAAGGCATGCCGGTAGTATAGTGAGGAATGCTTACCAAAGGGACCCCTTCTTCCTAAGATGGTACTTGATCAATAGTATAACCTTCTGGAACAAAATCCTGAGGCATACCGATGGTGTATTGGGGTGTACTTACCAAAGGGACCCTACCCTCATGAGGAATGCTAGGGTGGTCAAGGTGTGGCATGCTGGGAGAGTTGGTAGATCTTTCCACAGGTGTCCTAGGAGTGACCTTGGGAATAATGTTGAGACGGCCTGATTGCGGTGTGTGAGGAGGCAATTTGCGCTTCCTAGGGACAACTTGCTTGGACTTCATAGTTTGTTGGAGCCTAGTGGTTACCATGGAATACACTAGAACAAAAGGTAATGCTAAGGTTCTGCCTGGTGTTTCTGAAAGAAAAGACAAACTCTGATGCACAAGTAACTGGACCAAAGGTGCTATACTATTTGACCAAGGGCGCATGACTATGCAACCAAAAGCATGCTACTGTTATACCAAAGGCGAGGTACTACTATACCAAAGGTGAGCTACAGAGACCAAAAGCGAGCTACTATACCACCAAGGGCGAGCTGCTGTAATACCAAAGGCACTGAAGTAGTGTCTGATGAAATTTTTTTTGTTTCTGATTGGATTTGGTTGTCTTGGTAAGAGAAAACATAGCAAACACAATTGGCAACCAAAAAATAGGACTGACACAACAGATAGTGTATGTTCGAGGCTCACAAAAAGCCCAATGTTTCCACAGGTATGAGATAGTTGCAAAAAATAATCAAGCACTTTTTATCCCTAGAGACAATGTTTCATTGCAGTAGATCAGCTCACAGCTTAATACTCTGTCGATAAAAATATCATTCCATAAAGGTGTCAGATATTTAATATCTTTGCGAGAGACGATAGGTAGGGATATCTCACCCTCCCCTTGGAAAGCTCAAGTAGGTCACAAGAGCTTTATGGCCAAGGGAATACTATCTCTTCTCAAGGGAGCCAATGGTGAGTGTCTTAAGGGCTTAAATCGATTCCCCTTGCACTGATGATTACTGCAATGTTCAGAGGTAGGTCGGGTAGTCTCTATCTAGAATGGTTCTTAGTAACTTTGAGGGACCAACACCTTACGAGCAATGCGACAAGCTACTAAAAGCTTTAACCAATCCTACTAAGAGTATCAAACACTTCACTTAATGTGAAAATCATTTCCACAAAGAGCTAGTACACCTCTTTTCAGTTTGGCACCACAAGGTAAGGCTGACGTCGGTTAGGACTTGGCTTTCACCTTATCCCTCTTATACAGCGGTTCAAAAGAAAACTCTGCTTAGGGTCATCCCTTTTGGATGAAACGTAATCTAAAAGCAGGCCCTTCTAAAGAAAGTACTGAAATGTAAGAGCAAGCACGTCAAACAAAGGTTCAATTGTCCCGTTATAAGAAAAATAAGGTGCAACTAAATTAGGCACACACACGTTTGTAGTTGTCAATTGTCCCTTATGAAATTGAAGTGTTTGACATTCATGTCCATTGTCCCTTAGAAAATTGAGGTGTGTTCGCATACATGTCCATTGTCCCTTAAGAAAAGCAATATGTTCCTAAGACTTAGATTGCAAAAGTGATTTGTTCAATTATCCCTTAAGAAGGCAATACGTTTCTAAGACTTAGTGCAATAGTTTGAGATTTTTTCAATGCTCGTCCTACATGAACATGTTAGAGAAACCCATTTGCTCTGTTTGAGTGATAAGAAGCTGCAACAAGTGATATTAGGTCCACACAAACTCAAAAGTTAGCAAGTGTTTAAAGTCATAGTTTGAAGATAGGCCAATGAGTGGTCTTAAAAAATAAATCTTAGAAAATCCTTGAAACTATATTACCACTATGTAGAGGACAGAAAAATATCAACTTTCAAAAAAAATATCACCTGAATCCGAGTCCGTTTGTGAAAGTTATGCAGCTTGGAAGGTCTAAAAACTGTGACGAGACAGAGACAGTAGTGAGAAAATCAATTTTTAGAAAAAAAGAGAATTTTGAGAAAAAACTAATTTCACCACGATGTAGATCATGAAATTCTAGCCTATTTCAAAAAAAAAGCACTGAAATATGTGTCCGTATGACCAAGATAATGAGGTTTGAAAATCCCCTATTAGTTTAAAAATCTCAATGAAGAGGGGCCTGTCCTAGCCCTCTGTGTCTGGCTCTTGGTCATTGATGTGACCTGCTGTTGGACTGAAGGTGCTTTATTTTAAAAATTAAAGAAAAAAAATATAACTTTTTTCTCTTTTTATTTTTCTAAAATAAAGCATTTATTTTTAGAGTTTCAATGTTTTCTCTTTTAAAAAAAGAATACCATAAAAAAACCTACGTTTGAAAAAAAAAAGTCTAGGTACTTTGAAAAGAAAAGATAAATAAGTACCTTGTCAGCAATGTACCACCATACGCTCCATGCACAGGTACGTACTTTTCTTGTTTGTTTTGCTTTTTTTTTTTAACTTTGACTTTTGTCTTTTTTTGGTGTTTTTTTTTTTTAATTTTTGTTTTGCTTTTTTATTTTTGGATTGTTTTTTTTTTGCTTTTTTTATTTTTCGAAAAAAAAGAAAACTTTTTTAAAAAATAAAAAATATTTTTTTTATTGTACCTCACAATGATTGTACGGCCTCGGGGTGCGTCCCTGAGGTAAAAAAAATTTCACCTTCACCAAAATAGGCCAAATTATATGTTTTTATTTGCTTCTCAATCGTTCCAAACGCAACCGTAATGTCCGTTTTTGCCCAGCAAGCTTCCTTTAAAAATTTATCTTTGGATCTCTTAAAAAAAAGAGTTAAAAAACCTGTGAAATCAAACTAAAAATTCCACGAATTTGATATTAGATCAGGACCAATGGGTCCCACCGGGCGTGCTAGAATGTGTATGAGGAAAAATTGATTAAACTAAACCAATCAAAAACCCAATAACATAAAGAGAACCGATCGAAATAAAAGCTATTAATAATAATCAAAGAAACATGAAAGCTTTTACCGAGATTTGTATTGTTTCCTTTGGATTGAATGTGGATTGCTCAATATTGCTGCAAAACCATAGTTGTAACAAGCAAGTGTAGTGCTCAAAAGATCAATGTCAAAAGATCGTGAAGTTGCTCAATCGATGCGATGTATGCTCAAAGTGCTGTTAAGTATGCCTAAGAATAAGATCGAAGAGAGAGGTAATGAAGGAGATGAGGGGGGTTTATATAGGTTTCAAAGAAAATCGATCAACAGTCCAGATAATTTAGAAGAATCAATGGAGGAGAACAGTTGAGGAACGTGCAATGAATAAGAAGAAGACAAGTGTCACACAAAAGTTGTTTTATTTGAGTTAAACACTTTCTTTTCTAAAGATAAGACATGCTTTTCATAAATTAGAAAGTTTTTTTCTAATTTAAGAGAAATTGATAAAAATAAGGTTGAGTGAATAGATAACTCAACTTTAGATTTGCTTTTGCATGATTTGAGAGAAATTAAATAATAAATTATTTAATTGTGTGTGCATGGAGAAGAAGACTTATTTTTAGAAGATTTGAAAGATATTTGTAGATAAGAAAGCAAATTAAATAAATAAATTTATTTAATTGTTGTGCATGATTTGGAAGAATAAATAAAATATCTGATTTATTTTATTTTTAGAGATTGAGAGGATTTAAATAAATTTGATTTGATTTATTTAAATTTGAAAGAATGAATTTGATTTAATTAACTAATTAAGAATTATTTAATTGTTTGGATAAGAGGGAATTTGTGATGAATTAATTAAATAATGGGATTTATTTAATTAATGGAGACTTGAGATTTGGAAAGAAGATAATGATTTAATTAAATAATATAAATTATTTAATGGAGACTTAAAATTTGAAAGAGGATAATGATTTAATTAAATAATATAAATTATTTAATTAATGCAGACTTGAAATTTAGAAAGAAGATAATTATCTAATTAAATAATTAAAATTATTTAATTGTGGAAGAATAGTACAAGAATTTGATTTAATTAATTAAATAAAGAGAATTTATTTAATTAATGTTGAAAGTATGTGATTTAGAAGAATTTGGTAAAATTAATTATATAAATAGATTATTTAATTAACGTTGAAATGCAGGTGATTAGAAGAATTAAGTAAAATGCAAGTAGTGTGACGACTTGGTTATTTTAGGGTGTCTACAACACCAAAACAAAATTTACAAAAAATCACAAAATACCAAAAAATCCAATAAACCATAAAATACCAATTTTTTTTTTTAAATCACAAAATACAAAAAAACAAAAAAACAAGCAAAAAATCTACTACACCTAAATCTAGGACAACAACCAACCATGCAAAACAAATAGCACACACAAAATATCACAACACCAATCACACATAAGACCAAATTTCCAAATAGCACATAACCATCATATCTTGTGTCTATCCTTAGACATGTCCACAATCACAAACTATGCCTTAGGATACATCGTTCCCACAATAGGCATGGCCCAATCACATCCAATCCACACTCTTCGAAAGAGATTCAATGGCTATTGGTCATCTATCAGTTGGTCTTTTTATTTTGATTTATCTTTTTATACCCCTTCTACACTTCTCCAAACACCACCTTGATCTTCCATATATTGGTGTGTCATTGAATGGTATAGAATGGGGCAAGAGTCATTTGTTGTTGTATGTTGTGTTTTTTGTATGCTCTTATTACTCCAACAAGTATTCATATCTTGTGTGTGTTGGAATAACTTCTTGCATAGCATATGTTCTTTGCACTTAGGGATTATATCTTTTGTGCACTAGGACTACCATGCTCTTAGTCTCTTCCTCCACATGTTTAGACAAGGTTATTCTATTTTGGACATTCATAAGTACATCCCCTTGTTTGAGTGTCAAGCGCATGCAAAAATTGGATATAAACCATCACCTTGATCTTCTATACCTTGGTGAACAATATTATGTTTACTATATTAAAACTTAGGATTGCTCTAAAATATACCAACATAACTCCCACCCTCATCTTATCACCCACCCATGACTAGATCCATATCTAGAGTCATCCACAAACATCCATAACCTTGGCTTTGCATTAATGAAGATAGAGACCTAACCACTTTCCCATCCTAACAAACCCATTCCCAATCCTACCACAACCACCTCATCCTAACAAATAAATCCAACAAACCCTTCCTCCCCAACCAACCCCGATCTCCCCCAATAACCCCCCAATTCACACCTACCCAGAATATACAAGAAGGATTTAGGAAATTATTTCAAGGGTTGGTAGAAGAATCTCTATTACTACCCACTCCCTAGAATAGTATGGTCTATGGCATGCTTCTAGCTTTGTAAGGATTAAGTAATCCTACCCACTTCCCAATCCCCCCTCAGGAAAGCTTGTTCATGTTGCTTTCCAACCATTCCCCCCAATAAATACCCCAAAACCTAATTTACAGAGCAAGGATAGGCCATTCACTGACTCGCCAACCTCCGGAGGTCACCGGCACTCCCGAACTCGCTCCGCCTGATGAGTATGTCATGGAATTCTCGCCATAGCTTTCGTGCTTTATCACTATTCTCTCTTCTATTCACTAATCTTAGGTGTGAAAATGAGAATTATGGGCCCCCATAGCCTATTTATAACCTCCACCTAAGCCCTAACCCTAATTCTTCTAGCCCAACCCTAATCTTTCACCCATAGCCTCATACCATATCTATTTTTGCTTGTTTTTTCTTCTGTTGATCCTATTTTTTGTCCTGAATAACTACCATTTTCCTTCCTTTTCAAGAGTTCATATAGAGAATTGATTTTTTTCCATCTGATCTCTCGAGGGGGCATATCCCACTCATTCCTCTTTCCCCTTCGGTCAGTTGGGGCAATTGTTTCTTTGATATGATGTCACTCACATACAATCACAATGTCACATCAAAGAGGGGCAAAATGTAGACACCTAAAAATGACAAGAACCCTACACAACCATTTTCCTACATCCCCTTTCCCATAATTAATTAAATAAAATCAATTTATTTAATTAATTTATCAATCCCCCATAGTCACGTGTCCATAATTAATTAAATATGTCAAATTTAATTAATTACTTCTCCCCTAAGCATTGTCCATAATTTATTAAATAAATATTACAATTTATTTAATCGATTATTTATCCTTGCCACTAACCCAAATTAATTAAATAAAGTCCATTTATTTAATTAATCCACCTAGTCTATGACTAAAACTAGGCTAATTAAATACATATTTTTATTTATTTAATTAGCTACCATACCCTACCTAGCCCCTAGACCCAGATTAATTAAGTAAACTCTTGCTTAATTAACTTAAACCACTAATTAACCTATCCCCTAATTTCCACCAGCCACATTAATTAATTTGATCACTTAATTAACTAACCTAAACCCTCATTATCCCATCTCCCCACACTTGATTAAATAATTAACATTATTTAATTAAGGGGAGTTACATGTGTCTCTGCCTCATATTTCCTAATGCATGAAAGAGCATTATTTAAATAATAAAGCTCACACATGTCTCCACCTCACCTTTCCAAATCCATGTACTTGTCATTTCGCATCCCATTCACCCATTAAAATGAATTTTTAATTCATTCTCATATCTTTATCTTCATTAATGCAAAGGCTTCCCAAGGTGGAATTTTAAATTCCAAAATATTGAGAGCCCTCCATCTTTGTTGATGGAATCTTGGCGATTGATTTCACCATGCAATATCCACCCTTGGATCTCATTTTCAAATCTCCACCATTGATCAAAAATCTTCAAAAATCTATAAATAAGAGCCTCTCCCAAGCCATTGGAACACAATTGAAGCTTATTATACCATCATTATGCTCCAAAATTCTTCATTTTCATAGCCAATTCCATATCTAATTGAGTCCAAATTCTCACTCTCACCATCCTGGTATTATATTGATCAATCCACATTACTTTTTATTGGGTAAAGCTAGGATTTTGCATTGGGTGCATGTTTCTTCCTCCACCTTATCAAGGAGACTTGGATGGAGGGGATTTGAAGGTATAATCATTGTTTTTTATTTCCTTTATGTTTGTTATATATCTCCTGCATTTCATGTATCTTCACTACCTATTTGTACTTTCATGCTTATCTATCTCCATAACTACCTATCATTGATCATCATATGAAACCTAGTAGGCCAATCTAGACCATGTTTTACTTCACCATCTAGACTATTTGACACTGACTATACTCTTATATTGTCATAGAAATTATTATAGTTACCTTTACATTTGGAGGCATCAAGCTTTCCATACTATGTTGTCATTGATTGAACCTTACATTCAAGGGCATTAGGTCTTCCTCCTCACATCTTATGATTTCATTGTTGTATCTTTACATTTAAATACATTGTTCCTTCTCACTTACAAGTTGTGTTCTTTATTGCATATCTTATGTTGCGGGCATCAAACCTTCCACCATGACATCTTTTCATGCCTTGTCACATTATCTTGTCCCATGTGGGGCAAATTACATTGATATGAGATTTCATGCTTACATCTTAGACTGTTGCAAGTTCACATGATATAATAACGTCCTAAGAATTCACTTTACCATATTGGGGGCATTGAAATAGTCACGCCTTCTCTATCACAGTGTGTACCCACATGACCTAACCATGTTCTAAGGGTTACACTAGGGACACTATGAGCTTTCCCTACATGTTATGTCATGTATCAAGATCTCTATTACTACTAGGGTCTTATCACCTTCCTTAACTAATTTGTTCTCATGCTCTTCAATTTTGTATTGGGAGCATTTTTTAGCCTATCATATTCCATACTCACACAAGTGTTCTTGGCCAATTATAAGGGTAACATCACCATTATTTATTTGCCCATGTTAGGGGAAATCTCTTTCCTTGATATCATCTCTAGCCCATGAGCTTACCGTGATTATCAATCAACATATTATCTTTGCTTGATACATGACACAATCATTTTTAATTATTACTTTACATGACTACATGTTTGCCTGCTTAGCTTACATTTACTTTTCATGTATTATTTTCCCTCTCCTAAAATTCTTTGTATCCTATGAATGCAACCAATTGTTGGGCCATATTCTATCACTAGCACTCCCATGTTGAGTTGTGCAGATTGTTATAGATGCCTACAAAGATTCTCCTTTAGTATATGACATGGTATACACCCCATACATGCCCGGTATCACCCATCAACTACCAAGTGAGGCATATCATTGCAACTAAATTGGTACATGTGTACTTTATCTAACCCTATTTCCACCTTTCTTTCTCCTTTATGACTGTTTACAATACAATTCAAATTGCATTTCTTTCTCCTTTATGATTGTTTACAATACAATTCAAATTGTATTTGTTCCTACTTGCATTATAGAAGCTACTCAAGGAATATAATTCCTTTGATTTGCAAGTTCCCATGGAGAGTACATGACAAAGGACAAACCTACATAATGACATCTTATAGGTTTCATTACTTTATAAGGAACCCCATTGTATCCTTTATGTCTAAATATTTACTTTACATGCATGTTTATGAGTGCTACATACTTTGAGATGCATGATCATTTAGGATTCACATGCACTTAAAGTGGGGGAAAATATAGTGGTAAATTTGTATACCCATGCCATTTCACATCTAATTTTGTGCTCATTTTGAGAAGAGTACCTTAATACAAATTTACATCTTGACAAATTATGGCATAAGTTGGTGCAAAGTTGGATCCCTTTTCCCCATGCTTTTAATACCCATCTATTTATACACATTATCATTCACCTATCCCCTCCTGATCCACATAAACACACATTTTAATATATTCATCTTATGTACGCACACATTCCCATGAATTTGTTATCCACTTTAGTTTGGCCCCTTTTTATGTCCCAAGTCAAGTCTGCTATCATAGGATTAACCCCACACCCCTAGACTTGACCCGAGCACAAAGTTTAAAATTCAAATCTAAATTTTGGCCAACTCCCACCTATTAAATTCTCGCCAAGGGCCAACTAAACATAAATTTGTGTGGTTACTTTCTATGCCCTTGTACTTAGAGGCATTTAATGCATTAATTTTAAATCATCCAAGTATCTCCTCATCTTCAAAGTATTGTTCACATATCACTTGCATTTAAGGAAGGAAACACTTCAATTTGGTGCTTTAAAATGAATCTAGACTTGGATATTCATCTTAGGAGAATTTACACGACTAAGTCCTTCTTGTAATTGATTGTTTACCTAAGTTCTCTAGGGTTGAGCAATGATAGGGAAAAAGAGTTCTACTCAATTCCTATTTAGCATTTAAATTGAATTGGATTGCAACTAAGTTAATTTTCCAAAATTAACCTAGAATTGCAAATACTATAGTTGATATTGTGATTTAAAAAAATAAAACCACTGAGCCACAGAAAAGAAGCCTGAACATAAAATAACACTGAGATCATAACCTGGTGCTAGAAGCACATGGTCTCAGTCTTAGACACTAGCACTCCACATGGATGTATGTGCTCCATGTTGTCAAGAAAGAGGCAAGTGTAATATCTCCAAATAATATATATAAAATTATAAATAGACAAAAGAAAATGGTTGGATGAAAAACAATTGAAATATATACACAAACCTTTGTGTGATTGATATGTCTCTAGATAACTTGTCATTGAGAGAAGAGAATAGTGGGGCTACTAAGGAGTTTGCCAAGAGTAGTCAAACCCTTGGTTTGGTCTTTCGACCTCCATGAATAGCTAGATGATAAAAGAGAATATTACGCTTCTATTCTACATGTGCCAAAGAAAAAGAAGCAGTGATCAAATGCCAAACTAGAGATATCTCCCTAGTCTATGGGGAATAATACTAGGCCTAGTGTGTGGATTGGGTAATAAGGATAGTAGGTAAAAAAGGAATGAGATTAGGTAAATGGATGGAGATTGTAGTGGTAACAAAACTTGGAGGAATGCCCAGTGAAGAAATATAACTTCACCAAGAATTTACTTCTAGTGCTATAAAGAATGCATTATAGAATATGGAGCTTTTAGGGAGCTTGATTCCTATGAAATTTATAGCGAAATCTCATAGAGCAGTCATAGTTTCTACTTACTAAAACATTCAATAAGGATTGACTTTAGAGAATGGAATGAGGAGCTTTAATAATCCTTGGGAGGAGCTCCCATCTTTAAGCATCTTTCGCAAGATATTTCTTCCTCGAATGCTACTTGCAAAAACACTGCTAATGGTTATGTGCAATGAGAAGCATTGCAAAAACTATGGATTCACCTCATAATGAAATGATGAGAAATAACATTCTAATTACAATCCATGTAAATCATATAAAGAAAACTTGGTCACCTAGACTACTCTACTTAACTAGCACTTGCACCCATAGGAGGTTCAAGGAATACACGGATAGGAACAATAGACGAGTTTAGAAAATTTCCCGAAATTTTTTTACGGTGAGACAATTTTCAGAGTACTATAATGCTCACATATAAAAGCCTATGGGCTAAATATCATCTATTATAATGATTAAAGAAAAAGGTCAATAGCAATTTTACACCTCATCCACAACAAAAAGTGGTAAGAATAGCCAATTTACACCATCAAAGGGAAAAAAGCTAGAAAGGAGAAAGCTAGAAGGAAGGCGTAGAGAGAATTTATAATTTTTTAAAATGTATTGAATACATATACAGTTTATTGATAACAATGTGTTGTTATCTCTAATTGATCCATTTTCTAAGCTGAATGATCAAGATTGACAGTGTGAAATGGGTTGAAGAGGAAAGGCGTAGAGATGGGAAGTGCGGCCTTGTGGAAAAGCAGGATCTTTGCCTACCCACTCCCACTTTTTTCTCACCATGTTAAACGCCAACGCACTCGGACTGAGCTGAGTGATTATGCACACCCACTCCTCCACTCCACAACATATCAATCTCTCAGATACATCAAGCGATGTGGAAGAAGCCATGAATTGTAGCTGAATATGCTCAGGCATTTCCTCCAATAATCCCCATTCATACTCTTCCTTTTCCTTTAATCCACCCCTCTTTTTAACGAGTTCCCAGATCTGAATACTACAATTACCAGTTTCTATGCTGTTCCTCATAACCATTAACAAACGGCCCCTGCATTCCGCAAGGCAAGGCGAGGACATATCATTACAACCTGCAGGCATTTCTGCTTTCAACTCTTCCCAGACATCTCTTTTCTGGTCAAAAACAGCAACGCCATAAGGCATCTCTACAATGCAATAAAATCGATTGTTTATCCAAACGCCGGCATCCAGCCCAAATTTGGCTTCAGCCATTGTTTCCCCTGACATTCTCCAAATCTGGGCCTCGGAATCATACACTTCTGTCAGCAATCCTCTAAAATTGTTCACAGTACAGTCGTTCTCTCCCACCACCATGATCTTGAAGGCCTCGTCTTTGTGAAGATTCAAGCTAACTTTATGTATAAACTGAATCCTATTCATGGGCGGAAGCTTTTTCACTAACTTTTTGACCGGGTCACAGATGCTCAACGCTCTACAATCTGCCACTAAATTCCCCATACAAACCAAATTCCCGCTAGCGCTAACAATACTTTGTCTATAGAGAGGAGGATTCAGAATCTTGTGCCACCGTTTTAGTGAAAAATCGAAAGCACATGAAAATTTCCCAGACGTGCAGAGAAACAGCCATGGCCTCTTCTGTTCCACTGCGTATCTTCTTCTGTAATAGCAATGCGAGGCTAAAAAATCCCTCCACTCTTTGCACACGCTTTTGAACTGCATAGCGCTTGCCAAGGGTAAGAAAAGCAGTACCATTTCCACAATCTCTTTGGGAAGATGAGTCCATAAAGAATCCATAATTTCTTCTTCAGGGGCCTGCAATTTTATGATTAATTGAATCAGTGCACTCTAATAATGGTTGTGCAGGAGGAAGAGAATTTGGATTGGATTTTCCCACGGACTTCTCGCTTTCTTGACAGCAAAGAACGTGCGTGCACATGTTTTAAAAACAAAAACTCGACCCATGTTGAGAATTTATGGATCCAAACCACAAGATTAATTATTTCATAGCCGTAGATGTGGAGCACATTTTAACCTCATGAGACCACAGGCTACTGACCGTCCGCCCAAGTTGATTGAAACACGTAACTCCATGGGACTACTTGTTTTTCAATTTAAAAATTAGGGGATAAGGTTGGAATTGTCTTTTAGTAAAAATTTTACAGCTTGAGGTCAAAAATTAAGGAGTATTTATTCTACCAAATTTGTCCAATCTCAATTTTAAATTATCTTTTCAAAATTTAAACTTTAGTAAATGGCCTAATTAAAAATATACCTAATTTAAACTTTAATAAATGGCCTAACTAAAAACATACCTAATTTAAACTTTAGTAAATAGCTTAATTAAAAACATACCTATCATCTTCACCAACCTATTGATTTACTATCCTTTAATATATTCTAAGGGCACGTCCCCATGTTGCTGCTTAGCTTATTTTGGCTAGCAGTCACTGTTCAATTTTTTTAGGAGACATTTGTGGAGCCGTGACCCCATAAAATTTTATTTTTCTACTTATTTTAAGCAGTTATCTTTATTTGGAGTTTTTTATTATATAAAAAAGTAAAAAATAAATTATTTTAACTATGTTAATTTAAAAGAAAATTAAAAAAAAAAAAGGGAAGGAAATATATGTAGCCACATGACATATTTTTCATTATGCTGATTTCTAACCCCCCTTTTTTTCCATAGGCGTATTTGTAATTCTTAAGTAGTCGCTGCTCCACAAAAATAAGAAAGATTCTATATTATCCTTTTCCCACAATTATAAATTTGCATGGGGCCACTCCAACTACTTAAATTTAAGCAGAAAATGAACTTAAACAGCAGCATGGGGACATAGGGTAAAACATGACAAAACCAGTGGCAGAAACGCTGCACCTACTAAAATTGAAAAATAATATTATAAAATATTAACTAAAAAATGAAAATGTGTGTTTAATCATAGAGGTTGCGGTGGGCCCATCTAATTTGTGTTGTACCCCAGAAATTAAGATTCATTGTATTATTATGTGCGAATAGTTTAAGCTTTTAGCAGGGCGGCCTGAAGAAAAAATTCCAATTCCTTTGTTTTCTCTAATTAAAAAAGTAGAGAAGAAAAAGATATACAGTTTCCAAATCTCGCCGGTTGATTTCACTTATTAATATAATAATAATAAGCAGAGAGAGAGAGAGGGGTACGGAACTATAAATATTTGTTCCAAATAGCTTGGAATTAGGTCATCCACAGCATTTATAAAGACACGTTTTTATTTTTTTTCCCCAAATTCGAAGTCTGTACAATGTAAGTCGAATCAGATGGCTACGGCCGACAAGCCACAGGCGTTAATTTTTTATTGTAGAAACTTTCCACTTAAATCTGACGTCATTTGTACCCGTGGGCCGTAACGTATCTTTCTAGCTTTGGATATATATAGTAAAAAAAAGGACACGATTGTATATATATATTTAATGGGAAAGACAAGTTTGAATTTTGGACAGTAGCGTATGTATCGATGTTATGCACAATATACATAGTTTATAGCTACAGAGGTTGTCTTATATATACTGATAATTGAAAAGAACTAAAGTTCTTAAAAATTAATTTTTAAGAACGGTTTACTATGGTTAACAATTAGACTATAGCTTTTATAATTTTCTCCATTTTTTTCCTCTAACCGTTTCCATTTTTCATTTTTATTTTTATTTTTATTTTCAGTGTTTTTCTCCACTTTCTTTTTTTTTTTTTTCCTTTCAATTGTTTCTAATTTGGTTTTTGGTTTTTAATTTTTTTTTTTTCAATTTCTTATTTTCTCTACCTTTTTTCCTTTAAGGTTTCCAATTTCTTTTTGACTTTTATCTTTTATTTTTCATATGCTCTCATCTCCACCCCTCTGTAACTAGAATGCCTTTAGGCATAATTATTCTAACTAAATTAGTTAGTGTTTTAAAACATTACATAAACATATTATGAAAATTGATAAAGATGATTAAGGTGTTTAATTATGTTGAGAGGCCTAATTACAATGAGAACAAGGGGTGGAGTGTAATGACATGAGTGTGTTAGCAAAAACTATTAAAGAGCTCACATGCAAAAATAATAAAAACTATAAAATAGCTTCAAGTAAATAAAATAAAATGGAATCACTAGTAAGTAAATAAACAAACTATAAAACAACTCTTAAGTAAATAAAATAACTCTAAAAATAACTAATCTCACAAAAAATATATATAAATATAAATATCACTTAAATGCAATAAGTAACTTAACTAGTGAACTAACATGTTTACATAGATATTAGAAATTATTTTCATAAAATAATAATAATATATGGTGCTTGCACACCGAATTCCTTCAGAAGGGATTTTGCATTCCCACGAGGTTGGAGAAAGGACTACGAAGGAAATTGGAGATTACAAGGCAGAAGCTATGAAGGGAAGAGGCTCAGGCTAGGGCCAAGAAGCCACTCAGAAGATCGATGCAGGGAAGACAGCGTGGAAGATCCAGTAAGGAGGAGGACTTTACAGGAGTTGTGCAGGGGAGCGAATTGCAGGAAATAAAAGCCGTCTAGATTGAGAAGGGTTCCTTGGTGGGCTCAAGAGAAAATGTGATCCCAATAAATGTAAGAAACCATTTGCCTAAATGTATCTCCTTCAATTTGAATTGCATCAATCTCAAGTAAACTCGGCCGCAAAACTTAACGCTCATGCATTGTTCATAAATGGGCGGGTCCTTGGCCTCAGAGCGCTAGAGTTGCCTCCTGGTGTCAAAAAAATTGGAACAAGGATATCAAAATTAAATCCCTTCCAAAAGGTTTTTTCTTGGTGGTATGTCCAATAGTAGAATCTAAGAAGAAGATTATGGAAGAAGGCCCTTATCTTATGGATGGCATAGGATTTTACATAAAGGATTGGGTGCCAAATTTCAACCCAATGAAACATGAAGTTACTATTGCACCAAAGTGGCTCTATTTGTATCATATTCTGATGGAGTATTGGGACAAAGGGATTCTAAAACAAATTGGTGACAACCTAGGGACCTTCCTCAAGATCGATGACAACCAGGTAGAGAATTTGGGATGTATGCAAGAATCTGCATGTATGTGGATTTCTCAAAGCCTTTCCCAGAGAAAATTAAGATTAGATTTGAGTCTGAAATCTGGAGGCAATGGGCAGAAATAGAAAGCTCCCCCTAGTTTGTAGAGAATGTAAAGAGCAAGGGCACTTTAGAAAAGGTTGTCCCAAACTAGGCATGGCAGAATCGGGGAGGAAGCTCGTGGAGACTCATAGTATAGAACAGTTGAAGGATATCGAAGCCCCTATAGACCAACAGAATAAGACCGGGTAGCATGTTCCACATCATCAGGAGGCAGGGGTGAACGAACCAATAAAGAAAGGGGAACCTCCAGACCAAATTCCATGGGAATGGAAGTGATGAAAACCCTATTTTAGAGGTGTTTGAGTCCGAGCAGGGTAAACATAACAATGCTAAGGATGCCCAACCCTCTGTGTTGGAAGGAAACATGGGATCTTAAGAGGAGGTGAGCATCAAGGACACTAGAGAGCCTTTCTTGGATACAGAGGCGTCAAATGTGTTAGAACAAGAAAGCTTAAAATCCTAGTAGGAGGATCCTAAGGGAGCAGAATTTGGGCCCAGGGAGGATGGACCAAACAAACTTACTCTGACAGTTATGGTTGAAAGGAAGGAGCAAAGGAACCTAAAAAATAGATCCACATTTGATTTGGCCCTGGATTTGTTTGGATGCAATGAGAGCCAAGATAGGAGTGAAGAGGCTAGCATCAAGGTTCTAGAACAAGAGTTCTAGGATTCAGAGCAGGTGTTTCCCTCTGATGAAGAATTGGGGGAATTGAAAGAAAGGGCCATCTCACAAAGGAAAGAAAAAAATAGTAAACCAAAATTAGGAGAAAAATGCTCGAAAGGCTGGAAAACGAATAGAGTCAGGATGGAAATAGCAGGGAGTGCTAAAGGGCAGAGTAAGCTGAGATCCGGGAAAGGATTTTCCCTTCTCAAGGAGCAATGATGCTCCTTTCTTGGAATGTTGGGAGCATGAATGCCCCTAATAGAAGGTGCATGCTCACTTGAGTCAACTGGAATTGAGAAAACCTTATCTCATGTTGTTACAAGAAACAAAATTGGGAAAGGAGGAAGATGAAACTCTGATGAATAAATGGAGGCAATGGAGAGGTCTTTTTGTTCTAGTAAGAGGGGCTTCGGGTGGCTTAGGGTTAATCTGGAATCCATTTACCTTGGATGTTGAAGAGCGGCAATCTTGCAATCCTTGGCAGATATGTAGATTAAAATTCCTGACAAATGGAGAGAACTTTGTGATTCTGAACATCTATGGCTCGACTAGCACCATGAAAAAAACTTGGTGTTCTGGGAACATCTCTATGTCATCTTGAAACCATTGGAAGAGGAAAGAATTATTCTTGGGGGGATTTCAATGCTACCTTAAATGCAAGTGAGAAAAAGGGTGGTATTGGGGGTCCATCCATAGTTCAAAAGGATTTTCAAGATTTTGTAAATGAGAATCAACTTTAGGATGTGATTCCAAAGAAGGGACAGTATACTTGGATCAATAGGAGAAAGGATTTTACCAATATTGCAGAGCGGTTCGATAGACCT
Organism: Cunninghamia lanceolata; assembly: GCA_027924645.1. Lineage (NCBI taxonomy): Eukaryota > Viridiplantae > Streptophyta > Pinopsida > Cupressales > Cupressaceae > Cunninghamia > Cunninghamia lanceolata. The sequence continues at coordinate 7,669,298 of BSBN01000828.1, forward strand.
GTGGTAATTGGTTGAATTCTTTTTTGGTGGTGGAATCTTCCATCCTTCCTCTCACTAGATCAGATAATTTCCCTATTCAACTCTTATTGTAGACGGATAGCAAAACTGGAGGGAGCTCCTTTAAATTCAAAAAAATGTGGTTAAGAGACCTAGAAATAGAGGAAAAAATCAAACAATGGTGGGAAGAAGCCCCAAGGGTCAGGGGATCCAAGCCTTTTATTCTATGGAAGAAACTATGCTTTGTCAAGATCAAGCTTAAGGAATGGAATAAGGAATATTTTAAAAATATTTTCCAAGAGAAGGCCAAATTGGAATCTGAATTGGAAGAGATAAATGAGCTTGTTCTCAATCAGGGAATGAACTTGGAAGGTTTTCTGAAGGAGAAAGAGCTTAAGCAGAAATATGATGAAGTGTTGGTAAGAGAAGAAATCTTTTGGTGGCAGAAGTCCAAGGAAAGATGGATGAAAGAGGGAGACCAAAATACCGAATACTTCCACAACATAACAAAGGTCAAAAGAGGGATCGACAGAATTCCCCCATTAAGGATAAGAATGGGGATGAAGTTAGCTCCTCACATTAGATTGGGCAGGTAGCCATGGACTATTTTGAAGAGCTTCTTAATGAAGAATTTCAACCAGACTTGGGTTCTAGAATTGAAGTGCTGAATAGGATCCTCCAAATTGTGAGTCAAGAAATGAATGAAAATTTGATGAAACCTTTTTCGAAGAGGGAGATTAAAGTGGTGGCCTTCCAGCTAGCTCTAGACAAGGCCCCATGCCTGGATGATTTCCTAACCTTTTTCTTCCAAAGTTTCTGGAGTATTATTGGGGAGATGTGTTCAAGGAAGTTGAGGAGTCTAGGAAGAATGCCACAATGTTGAAGGTGTTGAATAGTACTTTCATCGCCCTTATCCCTAAGAAGAAGGTAGTAGACTTCATGGATGATTATAGACTTAATGTGGGACAAACAGTGTCTCCCAAAGGCAAGATCCTTCACATAGGAAACTTTACAAAATAGAATCCTAACGGGTGATAGATTGAGGAAATTTCATTTTCTAGGTCCTTTGAGGTGTTACCTATGCAAGGAAGAGGAGGAGGATGCGGACCATATCCTATGCAGATGTAAACTCTTAGATTTTTTTTGGAAGAAACCCATGAACAATCTCAGATAGAAGAGTTTGTTGTCGGGTGACACATTGGGGACCTTCAATTTTTGGCTAAGGCTTTAGAAAAAGGCTCTTTTCTCTTGCCTTTGGATGATAAGCTCCTCCATTCTGATTTGGGAGATTTGGAAGGAGAGGAACAGAAGAACTTTTCAAGATAAAACTATGGATGAAGTCTCCCTTTGGAAAAATATCGAAAGAGCAATAGTAGAAGTGGTCAATAACGTAGTGAGAAATCAAAAAAATTCAAGGAAGTTATTCACGACTTGGGATGGAATGATGAGAGATTCTTGGCCTAGGCTTGTAGTCCCCCCAATTCAAGGGGTATCTAGGGATCACACATCAGATATCAAAGCAGAGGCAAGATGGTTGGTCCCCAACAAGGGTTGGTACAAGTTAAACTTTGATGGCACTACGTCAAGGGGAAATCTTGGGTCATCTTCAATTGGTTGTGTAATCAAGGATGACATAGGCAGGTTTTGTACAACAGTTCTGAAGTGCCTTGGGATTATGTCAAATAATGAAGTAGAAATGCAGGCCTTTATTATTGGATTACAACTAGGTCACTCATCAGGGATTAGAATGGTGCACATAGAAGGAGACTCTCAGATAATTATTAATGCAATCTAGAATAAACAAATGCCGAATTGGAGATTAAATAATCTTTTCATTAGGGGATTGGCCCTTTTGGATAATTTTTTAGAATTTAAATTCAATCATATGTTTGGGGAATCTAATAGAGTGGCTAATAGATTGGCAAAACTGGCATTTGAACTAAGGGAAGAGATGGGGATTGGTCAAACCATAGATGTGTGGGAGACGGTGGCCCCCAAATTAGACCGACTGCTTCAAACTGATAGTAGGAACCTTTTGGAGGAGATCTCAGGAGTGTTACCACATGTCCAGGGGTAGGAGAGTGTGGTCTAGCTGACATAAGGAAGGAGTGGGGCTAGGTTTGATGATGAGGCATGAGACAAATGGCTTGCGATGCATGTTGAATAGGTTGTTTGACATGAATTTCTACAGAGAAGGTAGGAGTTGAGTTGGGAATGATGCAATTAAGAGTACTGAGAGGTGTGGGAGAGAGCCGAAGTGTGATGAGCAATAATGGAGTAATTACACATTGTGTCAAAGGTCGATTTAGGGCCATTAAATTTTGGGAAGGTGAAACCAAATGCATTGTCTTTTGTTTCATGCAATGGAGTCGATGGTGCTGCTTACTGACTTGCGAAGGCAAATGGCCTTCTGGGGACCGATTACAAACAAGAGGCTCCAGGGGATTTTTTAATTGAACTTAGCGATTGGTTTCCACACAATTGGTATGATTCTAGGGGAGGCTTTTCTGAATTTGAATGAAAATTATAGGGTGAACATGAACATCTCTAGTATGTTCATTGGAGGGATGATACTGATCGGAGGTACTGCTAAGATACAACGTACTGTGGATCCAATTTGTGATACTTATTGTTGGTCGCCCATAAGCGAAAAGATGGAATGAAGCTCGTTGGGGGTGGCATTTATAAAAATAGTGGTTCGCCTTGCAGATGATGTTGGAGTAGACTGGGCGGAGATGCAGCTTTCAAAAGACTCAGGTGTAGGGGCGTGAGACTTGAGGTGGCGATGGATATTATAGAGTATAGATATTTTTAGTATGATAGTAAATATTAGCTATATTTCTAGTTTGTTGGTCTATTATGTAGCGACCAATTTTGGAATGTAATTTTGATACTATGTGACTCAAGATAATATATAAGGGCCGTCATTTGATGAGCAGCTAATTTTGTTATTTTTATGGTTCCATCTATACATGTGTTCTGGCTCCCTTAAGCCGAATTGATCAATCTAAAAAAAGAAATGATATTCATAAAGAAAAAATAGTAATTTGTGAAGTGAAAATTAAAGTAATTTTCTTTTTTCATTTACCTTTTTAAAAGTTGAGAATAATTTTTATGATTTATTGTATTATTAGTGAAAAATAAAATAGCTCTTCAATACAATATAAATTAAATAATGTCCAAAATAAAATAGTTGGTAAGTAAAAATTAAAATAAATAATTAATTCAAAAATATTACTTAATATTTTAGTTATAGACTACATTACTTATTTATGAAGTACATAACTTACTATTTTATTTATCAAATTACATAATAATTTCAATAATTCATTTAGTTACTTGTTAAGTATGGAAAAGGGGATGAAGGAGACAAGCATGCATACTAAATCAAACCCTCTTCCACAACAACATTCAAGGACAAGACTGATCCAAATCACTACCAAAGAGAGGTTGACTCAACTGCAGGTCTTGTGCTCAAGAGTGCCATGGAAAGATCAGATTTAAGCAGGTCTTTTATCAAACCCTAGGTCAACTAATGCACAAAACCCTAGATTTGTAAAGATCTAACCATAACAGGAGATATGGAGAAGATATTCAAAAACTAATTTCACAAGTGATCAAAGAGATATCAGAACCTGTACCCTGGAAGCTAGAAAGTCAGAGGACTATGGGGCAAGCACCCAAGTCCTGGAAGTCATAATCTTTAGAAACTTTAAACTGGAGAAATGTCACAAAGTGTCCTAATGCCAGATTTAGTGCTTGTTTCAGCAGGAAGACTATTTTGCGGGTGCCCAAGTCTTCTATAGTGGAATATTCTCAAAATGCTTTCGGATCCTAAAACCCTTTTCATCACTCAGCCTTCTTGTGTCTTCACCTTTCTGGATCTTGCACTTGTAACTTGCACATAAGGAGAAAAGGCATTTGGGGGTTATGGTGTTTAAGGACTTGCCTCACTCAAATCCTAGGATAGCATTCAAGCTTCCCAACATTGTTGTCTGATAAAGAGTGTGTGCACTAGTAGGGCTGAGGCTAAAGATAAACCAATGATGAAATGATTCAAATAATAATGATATCACCTCGGAGGTTGGTGCAGGAGCACCTCGAGACCTAAGAATCAGGAGGATTCCATGCATATTATGTTCTGTCCAAAGTGTAATGTTTGTAAGGCCTTAGCACCATATTGAGTCATACTTGGCCGAGTAATGTCATAACATTGAGTCTGTATACCTGTCATTAAAGATTGTAACTGAACTAAATGGGTGTAACTGAATGGCAGAGGTGGTTGTAGGGTGGTTCACCTTCCAAATTATGTAACTGCTGACATGAGTCTATATAGTAGGGTTGTGTTAGTTAAGAGACACAGAGAGAGGGAGTGAAAATGAACAGAGAGAGACGAAAAATCAATTTGTATGAATATTCTCAGAGGAATAAGAATTTTTGTTTTGTCGTGTATATCTGAGTAAGGCTCTGTTGCACAGAATGTAGATCAGAAGCATTCCACTGGTTGAGATTTCTTCAAAATCAGTGGAATGACTTCCTTAGAGTTAGATTGCTTTATGTTCTGTTGAGTTTGTTGTTTCTGTATAAGTTGTTATGTGTTTGCGTAGTGGTAGAGTAGCAGAAGTGGACATCGGTGTAAGACAGCCCCTCGGGGAAGCTTTTAGAAGTTATACCGATCGACAGTGTTCCAACGATCGAAGGTGCATCGGTGTGGCAATATAACGCATCGGTATATCGGCCTAAGTATGTAAGCGTTCACTGATGTTTGGAGTCTTGCCGATGGTCATGGTTTGAAGGTTGTCATTGGTGAGATCGGTATATCGGTGGAAGAGTTTTTGAGTGTGCTGACGGTATTAAGTCCTACCGATAGGTGAGGGACTTGGAGTCTCATATTGGAGTGACTAAGAAGTTAGTGTGAAAGGATATAAAGTCACTGATAGCGGTATGTCTGGCCGATAAGAGTCAATAATGGAATGTCTGTCAGAAGCGAAGTCAAACGGAGTCATAGTGGCATCAACCTATCGGCCAATGAAATTTTAAGCTCACCTTATCTCACCGATAGTGAGCTCAAAGGTTCAAATATTTGATCAATTGTGTGCTTCCACTGTGCGCTCTGCATCATATTGGTATCAGAGCTGGCAGAGGAATAAGAATTTATGTTTTGTCGTGTATATCTGAGTAAGGCTCTGTTGCACGGAATGTAGATCGAAAGCATTCCACTGGTTGAGATTTCTTCAAAATTAGTGGAATGACTTCCTTAGGGTTAGATTGTTTTATGTTCTGTTGAGTTTGTTGTTTCTGTATAAGTTGTTCTGTGTTTGCGTAGTGGTAGAGTAGCAGAAGTGGACATTGATGTAAGACAGCCCCTCGGGGAAGCTTTTAGAAGTTATACCGATCGACAGTGTTCCACCGATAGAAGGTGCATCGGTATGGCAATATAACACATCAGTATATTGGCCTAAGTATGTAAGCATTCACCGATGTTTGGAGTCTTGCCGACGGTCGTGGTTCGAAGGATGTCATCGGTGAGATTGGTGTATCAGCGAAAGAGTTTTCGAGTGTGCTGATGGTATTAAGTCATGCCGATAGGTGAGGGACTTGGAGTCTCGTATCAAAGTGACTAAGAAGTCGGTGTGAAAGGATATAAAGTCACCGATAGCGGTCTGTCTGGCCGATAAGAGTCAATGATGGAATGTCTGTCAGAAGCAAAGTCAAACGGAGTCACGGTGGCATCGGCCTATCGACTGATGAAATTTTAAGCTCGTCGATGGTATGTTGTCTCGCCGATAGTGAGTTTGAAGGTTCAACGGGTTCGACGAGTTCAAAGGTTCAAATATTTGATCAATTGTGCACTTCCGCTGTGCGCTCTGCATCAGAGGTGAAGCCCTTAGGAGAATGAAGATTCTTCAACTCATAAGGAGATGGATGATGATTCCAAATCTACAACAACACACACAATATAAACACAAATCTACAACAATAACACAATAAATGCTTTGAATGCTCTTTTCTCCAAGATCATAAGTTTACAATATCCATCTATGTTAAAAATGAATTCAAAAACACACTTATATATGCTTTCCCTCTAACATTAGTAAATTAAATGAAAAGAGCTGACAAGGAAAGACCATTTTAAAGGTCCTATGCTGACATGCTTTGAAATTTGCCCTGATTTGAAATTTGCCCTGACCAATCAGGGAGGACTTGGCCGCCTTCCTTTTTGGTCTAGGGTAAGGCATAAAATGGGCCCCTAGGTTCCAATTGTCATGGGTTTCAAGGGATTTTGCATCGGGATGAATATTTTGCATGTATAATGTTATCACGGGGACATAGGATCTAAACTAGGAGGTAAAAAGGCATGTGTCCACTGTTTACTCCCTAACATTTAGCCCCCACTTTAATGTGTGTACGATCTTATGATTTGGTACATACATTAAAGTACAGTCAAAGCATATCAAACACTAGAACAAAGGCACACCCTAAGTTGAATGACCATTTCTAGCCCCCAAGATTAGGCAAACATAAGAAAACACTTGACAGTCACACAAGACACAATGAATATAGTAAGAAAGCATGCAATACACAGAGAAGACATGAATACAGTCACACAATAGACAGAGAAGACATGATTAAACAATTATAAATATATATAATCCTAACTATAGAAAACACACAACGTGGAGGGAGCTCATCGCTACACGCCTTTAGACCATGCAAAAACACATAAAACACATGATGTGGAGGGAGATAATTGCTACATGCCTTTAGACCATGCAAAAACACGCAAGACACACAAGGAAGACACATAAAACACATGAAAAACACACATAATACATGAGCGCCATAGAGTATGTCGTTGACATACTATACGTCTTATACACAATAAACACGGGCAATAGGGAGGAGCTCATTGCTACACTCCACTATCTAAGACATGCCAAACACACCTGACGGTTGACCTACGCTACCACAACCGTCAAAGACATGCTTAAGGGTGAATAACTCAAGATCCAACCTCGCCTCTGCAGAGGACTTCTTTAAAAGGATGTGTAACCGCTCAAGGGAAGACACAATCCCACCTTCTATAGAAGGGCTTTTAAAATGCCACCCCACCCTTATCCGCAAATGCCATATAGTGAAAAGGAGGCATGCTCAAAGTATACAAACCCACCTACATCACGGAGATGCCTTATAGTGAAAAGGAGGTATACGTAAACAAAACAAAGTACACAACCCCACCTGCATCACAGAGATGCCTTACGGTGAAAGGAAGCATAAACAAACACACTTTATCAATATCTAAGCATAATACTGGCAATATATTCCCCCACCTTAAAGTGGTTGATCCCGCTTGCTAGTATCAAGCACATTTAAGGTAAGGTGATAACACGCAAGGGAATAAGATCTTTCACAAAGCCCATGCCCCAAAGGTGACATGTGCTTGCAATCACCGAATATTCCCATGAACACACCATTATCATTTGCTAACATAATGAACAATATATAAGCTTTGGTTAGAAAATCTATTCTAAGATAACGACCAAATCAATTCATGAAACTTACATAGAAATCAGTTATCATATCACATAATAGACCAAGGCTACACTTGCGAGTTCAGAACTAAGTATATCCGTGAGGTCATACTTCAGGTATCTCATAACTAAGTGTAGCTACAAGGTGAGATATAAAACAATCCAAAGTGCATAGAAGTAGATTTCGAGTATTGCAACTTAGGTTTGTTACAACAAATTTGACAACATGAATCACAACATGAGGTGATTCTACTAGTCAAGAGTCAGTAATATATCAACCCCATCTTCATATATGGATTGGGTCCATTTTTATTCTTGTTGTAGGGGCACGTGGTTCTTATCAGTGTTTATTTGTTATCAGTATTCGCTGAGTAGTAGAGCCACTGAAGAATGAAAACACTAAAAATGAGAGAGGAGACAAAAGTGACTTAGGGTCACAACGTGGGAAGATGCCCCCAAGACATCCTCCACAACACTATGCCCCCAAGACACCACACACAATAATTACAACAAGAGAGAGGAAAATAGAAGAATAGAGACACAGATAGAAGAAGTGTCACAACAAAGACGATCTCCTTGTATCCTTGACCTTACAACAATATCAAGGGTCATCCAAGGATACCTAAATAACATTTAACACAACATGGGGGAACACAACACAACACATAAGAGGAGGTCACCCATGAGAGCAACTCAAAGAGGTGCTACATCAAAGGTGGCTAAAAGTGTGAGAAATACTTACTTGCTATCTATGATCTTGATCTTTATATTTACTGTTAAGGCTTGGTCCTTTGTTCTTCTTTCCCTTTGAATCATATTGTCCACATTTTTTGGTATTTATGAAGAGGAAGCCATAGGATGTGGTAATCAAAAGATTCTCTCTTGAAGGTTTTCTCTTTTATATGCAAGGATGGTGGAGGAGAAATCGTAAAAATTCCCATTTCTCTTGGTTGAGGTGGTGTGGGAGCACCTTAAACCCTAGGAACGATATTTTCATTTTGAGTAAGTTCAACATCCCTTCCCAAAGGTTTTAATTTAGGAGAACTATTCATGTTCTCCACATCCTTAGAGATATCCAAGTTACTTAAATGTTCAAGCAACGGTAACCAATCCATAGTATGAGACTCATTTAGGAGACTGTTGAGAACCGATTTAAGAGTAGTACATGAACATTCATTATCAACTGATTGAGGAGTCTATTCAAGAGAAGACTCTTCATCCTCTAATGTTGAACATCTTGGATAAGGAGATCATTGGAATGAAGAGATGGTAGGGTGGTGTTAACGAATGTACCAATTATTTCTTCTTCTTGCTCCAAAATGTTAACTTTGGCATGTTGGTTGTCTTGTCATTGATGTCAAAAGGTCTTGCAGGTTCACATGGTGTTGGTGTTGATAGGAGTTGTTCATGTTCATGTTGATGCTTTGGTTACCTCATACTGGTTTGATATGATTGTCTCTTGTTTCAGTCCATGTTTAAGACCTTAGAATGAAGAGCAGACTGTGAAGCATTATCAAGTATCATTAGGAGCTTGTGCTTGATGTCCTCCTGTCATTATTAAGTTGTCTATAGTGGTGTTGTTCAAGAAGTATGTTGATGTCTCTGAGGTTAAGTTGTTGTAGTCAAAGAGAATGAAGAGATCACAAATAAGTTTATATACTTCATGATTCATGATGGTGTTGATGTCAAATGCCCACATTATTTATTTTTACATTTTTATGTTTAGGAGATCTTTTAAAATTTTAGTAATAAGTTAGAGAGTGGGATTTAATTATTCTACTCTCCATCAAATTTGATTATTGTTACATTTTTAAATTTAAATCAAATGAATTAATTTATTACTTGCGGACTTTAATCAACGAGGAGAAGTTTATTTTTTTTAATTTTAATTAGAGTGATTGTTTTAATTTAATTAATCTAGAACAATTTTATTAGTTTAATAGAGACGTCATTTTAATCCAACTTGGAAACCTAGTAAACTATCTAAACGAAGTTAGTATAACATGCTTCCATGATTTGGTCTACCAAGAAATTAGGAATAATGTAAAGGATGCAGTGATAACTCTGATTGATAGAGAACGTGAAGAAGAACAAATTGATCGAACTTTGTTGAAAAATGTTCTAGACATCTTTGTAGAGATTTCATTAATGAGTTTTGGGTTTTTTTTAATTAATATATTTAACTATTCTACCAATTTAACTAGTGTAAAGTAGGTAATTTAAAACCAACCCAGTAAACTTTCGATCAAATTTAGTTTTATTATAATAAACCCTAATCACGCTCGTGAGGCGTTATGCTACCAGATTTTTCCAGAATTTAGGGTTTAGCTAGGTTAGTAAAATTTAACCTTGCTTAGGATTAAATTATTGTTTTTGCCAGTTATCGACATTAGGTTTTGGAATTAAATTATATTTTTCTCAGGCAATTGAATTTGGCTTTTGATTTTGACTTACATCAAAATCCCACCATTCACTTAGGTTAACCTAGGGTTTCAATCGTTGATCCTAACCCTATTGGCGACATTAACTGCATCACATCGACCCCCTAGTTGGCCTTCATTGCGAAATGGCATGCGCAAGTGAATGCATTACCTCGCATTCAACTGTCATGTTTACACCTTATGCGTAACGCCACCGAGCACGCTTACGTATACAAGGGGGTTTCTAGGGAAGCGTGGTAAAAATTTTGGTATCTCGTGTCATGACCACATGACAAATGTGGACATGACACGTGTGATGTGTATCGTCATCACATGGGAAATGTGGGTATGACAGTTAGTTTATCTTGAAGCAATTCCTACAGGTTCTTGTAGAGCCCATCATCAGGAGTGGTCTTCATAGTTCACATGGGGTTCTTGCTTGATTGTTTCAAGAGCTGGTTCAGATCAATATCATCCCTAAATTCTTTTGCTTCATGTTTCACCATACATCGTGTTTCAGACAATGAGTTTATCTTGCTTCAATTAGGAGTTTTTAAGTGCTATTGATTGGTTACTTGTTCAAGAGAGAGGTTGATGGCTACATCATACAGATGTTGATAGGGTTGCAAGTGCCTTCAAGAGCTTAGGACGGCTAGTTTTCAGACAATATGGTGTTCAAAATGATCATGATGCACTTTGTATAAAGTGATGTCAAGATCCCTGAATATATGTTTATATTAGGGTTTTATTATAAGTGTTATAAACCCTAACAAAGGTTATACAAGGTTTATTTGATACACTGTCTAACCCGTTGTCCATCCATTGCATTTTTTGTTTGAATAAACTGTTGACTTACTATTATAAGTTGACAAGTCACTCAAGTGACTATCTCAGGGTATCACTATCGTTAGAATGGCCAGCTCCTTACCTTGTAAGACCAGCTCCTCCGGTCAAGACAACTTAACAAGAGTGCCAAAATTGAATCAATGGGCATAAATCAAAGTTTGGTGGGCGTGAAAAGCAAAATCAAAGGCCATGATTTAAACAAGGTTTAAAATCCAACGGCTCAGTATATATGTTTATTTTGACAGGGAGTTGGAAGATGAAAAGAACTAATAGTCCCTATAGTTATGGAACCGAATCAAGAAGGCTAGAAATATATATAAAACTAATATAGAGATGTTTTTGAGATGTTGAATGTATGATTCATGCTTAGCAGAGAAACACCTAATCATCCATGTGAAGATTGTTCATATTAATAAAGAAAAACTATGTTTTGGAAGTTATGAAGGAGAGATAGGTTTTCAGTACATGAAAGAGGGGATTAAGGATTTAGGTTATGTAAAGATATATCTACAAGTTCATACCAAAATATGTCTTCTTCTCCTAAGGTGTAGTAATATATTGTATCTGAAGACATTGTCTATGAAGAGACTTGCAGAGATCTTAAAGCACACAAAGTTTTGGGTAAGGACATGTAGAGACTTAAGAGACTGAAATGGACTTTTTGCAATGGCACAGAGGGGTATACCTGAGGTATGATTTGAGTATTATACAAGTGATTGTAAAGAAGTGATGCAGAAGTTTGTAGGCCAGAATGGAGTCTTTACCTTTAGTCTTCATACTTGCATTATCAATGAATCAGGGTGATTTATGATGTTTATTTCATTTGAATCAGGGTGATACATGTCTGCAAGAGAAATCTTGTTGAATTAAATTGGTTTGATATGTTTTTCATTGTAAAGGTATATTCAGTTTATGTGTCAAAGAGGATGCAGGATTAAGATGTGTAGAAGTGCAATCCAGTGAATCAAGGTAACCCCCTGAACTAATCCTTTCTTTCTAATGTTCATGTTTTTGCCAGTGAGGTAGATTTTGCTAGTGAGGCATTTTGTAAAGCTAGTGAGGCTATAAAACAAATCAGTAATCAGTGAGATTCTTTAAAAAGCTAGCGAGGCACAAAAATAGCCAGTGAGGCTTTGTAAACAGTGATTTTCTGATCAAACCAGTGAGGCATTTTTTGAGTGGTTTTTCATCCCTATGAGGGTTTTCCACTCATGTAAATCTTGTGTTATGGTTGATGTTGATTGTCTTCATGTTTTGTGCCCTAATGTCTTTGTTTAAGGTCTTGATCATTTCATTTGTCATTATACTTGTGTATATGTATTTGGTGAATCTTTCAAATCTTTCTCTTCTTCTATCTAGGGATTAAAAGTGTAAAAACTTGTTAAAATTATTGAAACACTGATTCACCCCTCCCTCTCAATGTTTCCCATACTCCAACAAATAGTATCAAAGCATAGGTTCCCTATAGAAGTCTAACAGGCTTGGGTAGGTCATGATAGTGGAGTACCATGGGAAAGTGTAAAAGAAATAGAGAAAAGAAAGATGCCAAGCAAAAGGTTGTACAACAAACCCCAGTCAAGTCATGCAGTGAGTTGTTGCATGAGTCATCCCTGAATATTGATACAAAGTGTGATAAAAAAGAATGATTTTGTTGTTGAGATTGATTGACAGGAGTTTGATGAAAATGATTGTGAAGTTGATTTAGAAGGTGAACTCTTGTGTGCCTTAGATTAGATCAAGCAACTTAGAAAGGAGAATTAGAGATTAGAAGATCAGCTTCAACAAGAAAAAGACTCTAAAGACAAGGTATGTTCAGATCTTGCAAAAGTTTCTTTAGAGTTTGAAGAGGCAAGAAATCAAATTGTAGACTTAAAGAGTCATGTTGATGAATTTGACAAATTGATTGTCAGTCTAAAGAATGAAACTAAGGAAGCCAAAAGAATAATAGATGTGTTATCAGAAAATGTGAACAATAGCATAAACAACTAGTATCCAATAACTCAATGGAAAATTATGTAAATACAAATAATCAAAGAATATACCTTCGAAGATCATTTTACCTCTGTGCTTCCATTGTTCACCTATCTGCTCCTGATCTTGATGGTAATGAAGCTCTCAGAAGTGTTGCACTTCCTTGCTTGTTGAAGATGACAAGAATAGAATGGCTAGGATATGGAATGTGCAATGGAGACTAAATTACACTGCAACTATAATGGAGATGGGTTGATGGAGACATGGTGATGATAATGGATTGATAATGCAAATGCAATGATGATGGTTTTGCCAAAGGCACGTTGTAATGATTCCTGCAGAGTAAGTTTACGAATACTCAGATGGATGAAATGAGGGTATGAAGACCTTGCTTATATAGGCTAAGGGAAGACCAAATCCAAGTGTCAATAGATCCATGACTGGAGGAATTACCTATGAGGTGTACAGTTGAGAAAGCTTGAGGGAATTGTTGACCTATTTTTCCTCTAACAGGAGTCAAAATAATTCAAGCAGGATCAGTTAGTATTCATATCCCCATGAAAGCCATATTTGCGATCCTGAGGTCTTAACCCAAATTTCAAAATCCGAAGCTTGCCTGAAGAGGCTTACCATGTGAAAGAGCTTGAAAAGATAGGTAGGTTTGCTTAAAACATCACCCTGAAATTCGCCAAAGTGAGGAAGTTATGCAGGGTCATAAGCCTGGTCAAACCTGAGATTTGCAAAGGAGGATATTTCATATCGATTCATATTTCGAACATAGGGTGATAATTGGAACATCACCTGATCTTCCCAATATCACCTGATGTTACAAATATCACCCTATCTTCCAACTATCCCCCCCATCTGATAGCATGACGATGACATCATGGTAATTGCAGTGATAAACCAAGTAACATGCTACTGATGTCATCCAAATCCATTCTGGGGGAAGATCATCTTTCTTACGAAGGTCATCATATTTATGCCAACCTGATCTTTCACATCAGGATGATATTTTAACATCGGGTGATCTTAGTTAAAGATCATCCTGATGTTGGTACTGCTAAGTTTTCTAAGTATGACCCGATCTTCTGAGGGGTCATCACATTTGAATATCGGGTGATCTTTGAAGATCATCCTGATGTTATTTTTCACTTCATGTTCGCTGGATCACCCAACATGCTGCTGATGTCATTCCTATGTCAGGGCGATATCCGCTTGTTTCACAGCTTCATGCATATTCCTACCGGGGGTGATATTTCAAAATATTAGTCATATTCCAAGATCACCCCGATCTTACAATGAAGCTACAGTGCAACCTGATATTTTGCGGGGATGATATTCCCGAATATCATCCTGCCCCAATATCATGATGATGTCATTAGGGTCCGAAGGAGCTCATATTTTCTTAACATCAGTTAGCATTCGAGGATCATCCCGATTTTCCAACATGCTGCTGATGTCATCAGGATGTTGGCAGATATTTCACATCAGGCTGATTTTTGAATATCAGGGTGATATTTCTGAATATCAGGGACCTTACAAATATCATTCTTGCTTCCAAATATCACCCTACTCTAATGTGATGATGACGTCACCTGGATATGAGGAGGTATGTTGTGTGAACATGATCAGGAGGATCTTTCCTCCGTACCATGCTGCTGATGTCATCCTAATTTTCAAACATCGGGGTGATACTTTATATCATGTTACTTTTGGCAGGAGGATATTTCATATCGGGGTGACATTCTATATCGGGCTGACATGCAGATGACTCACCGATATAAGGAGTCTTGCCGACGGGACTTGATGAGAAAGAAGATGATGATGAGGCTCATGATGATGCCGTCGGGAGAAAAATCACTGACATTATATATGCTCATGGCTTGGCTTATAAAGTGATGGAGGTGTCTCCTTTGGGTGCATGTGGGATAATCCGTTCCCGCAAAAATTTGAAAATATCAGGATGATGACCTTTTGGCAGGAATTCTTCAAGAGGGTTCCCACTTCCATTTTTGATCTGAATCTTCATGTCGGTCAGGTGGACTTTTTTGGTAGCGACTTTCTTGAGTTGGTGTAGATATTTTTTGTTGATAACTGAGAGGGGGGGTGAATCAGTTATCCTAATTATTTCTGTTTTTGAACTTTATTGTTAATTAATGCAGCATTGAATCAAACACAAAAACATTGCCATGAAATAAGAAACACATGACACAGTATTTTTGACGTGGAAACCCTGTTAAGGGAGAAAACCACGGGGTGATTAACCCAAAATTATTCTCTGTTAGAAGAATAGGAAATTACAAAAATGGCACTTGCCAATTAGGGCTCACTGCCCGAGCACACTGCTCACAAAGAGGCCCACTGCCTACAAGGAGACACACTGTCTACAAAGTGATAAGAATCATAGTCTTGAACTGATTGGAAGCATCTGCATATGCTGGAGTTCAGTTCCGGTTAGGCTCAGTACACTGATCTGATGCACTTCATCTCTCCTTTGTTCTTTATTCTGCTATCCTTTCACATACCGGATCTTTCTTGCTACTTCTGCTCTTTTCTGCACTTATTCACATATACCTTCACACAATCACACTCTTCACAACTAAATCCATCCTCTATATATATCCGCATAAGTAATTTCATCACCTTTCTAGTCGGCATCCAGAACAGTCTAGTTTCTTACAAACTCTGTTCTGTCGGCTGAATCCTTGCTCACCAAGCAATGCGGATCAAGCATATACTTGTAGATATCATTAATCATGTCGGCCAAACATGATTCCTGCCTTCACAACCTTTATCATCAACAGTAACACATCCAGAAAGTAGTCTGATACTCTGTCAGTCAGTTCTTCCTCTGTTTTCACTGTCTCTCAGGAATCCGGTACTCAACTATTCATATCTTTTTCTTTGTCCACCACCGGAGGCTAAATCCTTGGAATATACCACTCAAGGTAGTCCTCTTGACTTCCCCAAATCCGCACTGCACCAAGACACTTCCTCTGAGAGATCCGGACCAATCTGTCGGACCTTGCCACATGCTCTGTTCTTGTTCACCGGACCACAACAATCTTTATTCTGACTTCCGGTAGAGACACACCATGACTTGCGGATATGTGGGATGACCTTTGTTGCCATCAATGACAACAACCATGAATCCATATAGTGTCTCTTGCCAACAATCTCCCCCTTTGGCATTGATGGCAACACTTAGTGAAAAATGACTAAGTGTGTACACTATGCTCCCCCTTTGCTGATGCTCTGTCTTTATATACAATTTCCGGAACTCCCCCTTAGTTGGATTCCTCATTTTTCACAGCTCCTCACTCCCCCTTTGACATCAATGGCAAAGGGTAGGGTCTGCACACCAAAATTTTCAAAAATTTTCTATATATAGCCGCATATTTACATACTCACATATACTGAAGAATGTCTGCAAAGGATGTCTTCAATTGGATCAGTTCTGTAGCCCAACTTTGCTTCATTCTATCCAAAATTGAGATGTGACCACTCAACAAAAATGTAAAAGCTTCTGCCCTCTTGAGATCTGTCGGATCATTTGTTTGGGCGGTGGTCTGAGCATCACTGATGGCCTCATGCATAGTTTCTAACTTAGGGATTATAATCCTTCTAAGTTCTCCCATCCGGTTAGTGATATTCTTCCTTTCCTTCTCAAGATTCTTTATTTCATTCAAGACTGCAATAGTCTGACATTCTTGATTTATTATGGAGGAAGAGAGAGGATCAAAACTTTGAGATAAACTTTGTAGCTTGTCCTGTTCCTCTTTTATTTTCTTATCAATTGCTGCTGTTGCCTTTGACCAGGATATACAAAATTTGTAAATGTCACTGCCATCCTTAAGAGCATTTTCTAAGCTCTTTATTCCAATACTCATATTTCTCCTATCGTTAGAGATTAATCCTAATACTTCTGAAAATCTTTTATCCAGAAATTCCTTCCGGACCTTTTCTTCAGCAGATTTTTCTAGAGATTCAAAATGTGTACTAACACTGCTGACTAAGGTTTTGAGATTACCGGAAGAGGAGGCTGTGGGATCCTTTTGAAAAGATGGCATGATCTTTTCTAGCACTCCAGATGCTACCTCCATAAGCTCACAGTCTTCCATGTGAGATTTCAGCAGTTTCTCTTTGACTTTCTCATTTGCAAATGAGGCTATTTTCATTGTTTGCACTGGTGACAAAGAGTCAAAATCTAATGGTCCTTTTAGCAGGTCCGGTTCATCAATTTCTATAGTGGCTTTTGTCAGGAATTCTTGAACAGTTTGTGCAGTGTCTCTTGCCGGAGACAGATGTTTCTTCTCTTCTGCAGTTTTGTCCTTTTGAATCTTTTCTCCTTCCTTACTCTTACCACCTTCAGTCGTGGTTTTCTCTGTTGGGGTGCTGTCAACCTCTTTTTCTTTAACTGCTGCTTCTTTCTCCTGTAGTTTCTCTTCTTCTTGGGATCCAGAGACTGTAGGGGAAGCCGGAGGAGAGATGTTAGTCTGTTCAGGGCCCACTTCTTCTGGAGCAGATGATTCCAAATCCGCAGCTGTTTCTGCACCTAAGTCCTCTACAACAGGAAGATTGAACCTTTTGAAGGCCTTGCGGAGGATCTCTTCTGTCTCTTTGGCCACTTTGTCAGTCTCACCAAGCATGAGTTGATTCATCCTGGCTTTACTTCTGAACTCATCTTTGCAGTCTTTGAAGATTATGTTCATTGTCTTGGGATCAATTTGAGGATATAGCTGAATAACTATCTGCTCCCGGATCTCAAGATCTTTTGCATGAGCATTATTCTTTCTTATTTCTAATTCCTTTTCTAGGCTTTTAGGAATAAGAGATATGATCTCAATGAAAGCCTTATTGTATATGTTCAGATATTTGACTGTGGCTTCCTGCAGAGTCTTTTGGTCAGCCTCATTGTAGTCATCATAAAATTCAGTCATTGGTTGAAGGTTTCCATCCACCGTAACCGACTTGATTACACTCTTTAGAGACAGAGTGGGCTTTTCAACAGATACCTCTGCCATTTCATCCTTGTCTTGGCCTGTGGAGGGTTTACCGGATCCTTTCTTCTTCTGCTTCTTTATT
The DNA here is from genome assembly GCA_027924645.1 of Cunninghamia lanceolata. Taxonomy (NCBI): domain Eukaryota; kingdom Viridiplantae; phylum Streptophyta; class Pinopsida; order Cupressales; family Cupressaceae; genus Cunninghamia; species Cunninghamia lanceolata. Next base: position 7,687,152 of record BSBN01000828.1, read on the forward strand.
TCTTTTACTCCCTCATCTGACTCTGTTTCCTCTTCATCCTTTTGGCTTTCATAAGCCCTTGTGGCTTTTGTCTTAGATCTTTTACCGGATGCCTGGACTTCCGGTTTTGAGCTTTTGGTTGTGGGAGGTGTAGATCTTTTTGATGATCTGGTCCGGGTGGAAGTTTCAACCGGAACACTTTCTTTACTTTTCTTTTCTTCCTCAGCCTTCCTCCTCTTTTCCCGGCTGGCATCAAGTGCCTCTTTTGAGATGCCTAGGCCTTGAGCAATATGCTCTACTTCTTTTCTCACCTTTCTCTTTATCTCAGGTTCCCTGAGTTCTACATGGATCTTTGCACTCAGCTCCTCAAAGGTTCCAAACCTTTCTGCCTTTGGATCTTTGGGCTGACTTAGCATGTGTTGAACATGCAGCTCCACTATTTGTTCATCCACTTCATACCCCATGGGCATGATCCATACAGTTCTTGGTTCTACTGCCTCCATTAGACACTGATCTGTTTCTACCATGAAGCATACTGTGTCTTTGTACTTTTCAACGAGGGATAGGGGTATTCTTTCTCTTGCATGCATCATGCTTTGGAAGTTCTTGAAGTATCCCCATAGAGCTGTGTTTCTTGCTTTAGCATCCCCAAGTCCATGCAAATAGTCTCTGATTTGGATGGCAACTGGTCTGTCATTCTGCCATATCCATCCACTGGATCCGGGAAGCTCGTTCATGTAGTAAAAGAAGAGACAAAGGATCAGATTGCCATACTTGAAGGAGTTTTTCTTGTCCTTCTTAATCTTCTGTAGATTTTCAAAGAGTTGGTTTACAAGAAGCTCACACAAGTCATAGTCTGCATTCTCCTTTAACATTTGATAGGCTGTGTAGATTGCAGTTCCCGGTACTGAATTTTCCCTACTGGAGTGATAGATTTTGTAACCAATTATCATAGATGCAAATTTGACATCCGGTTCAGTGATGTCATCAACTGTCATAGCTCTCTTGTCAAACTTGGATCCGGTTGCATCACTAACTGTCTGATTTTTGACAGATTTGAGAACAGGTAATCCACCGGATGAGTGCAGACCGGTTACAGCCCTAATTGCATCTTTGGTGATCTTGAAGGGCTTGTTCAACCATAGGAAGTTGTCATGTACTCTACTTAGTACATACCGGACCCATTCATCTTCTTCAAAACAGGGGAAATGAATGCACTGTGCAAAGTGTTTGTCCCGGATGGCTTTGTACTGAGGTTTGATCTCAAAGGAGTCATCTATCAATTGTTTGTGATAGATATCCATCAGTTTTGATTCTCCAAAGTCTTCAAGATTCGCATGGATGTAAACCCTAATATCTTCCGTGTGTAATACACCATGAGGAACACTAGAGAAGGCTCCTAGTGGATCTACCTCCAAGGATTTGTAAGGATGTTTCTTAAATTCAGGTCGGGGCCTATCTGAGATTTTCACTATATTTGGAGTAGCCATTTCTTCAAAGATTTGCAGTGAGATAATGAAAACGGAGAATACCTTGTGCGCCTTCGGTTTGCACGGAGTGGTTGGATTGATTTCTTTATGCAATGACTTCGGCAGGAGATCTTTGGTGTGCTTGATGAATCTTGTTGCAGAGCTCCACTTTTCGCTTCTTCTTGAGTGCAGAATGAGCAAATGCTTTTTGAGAAATCCCTTATATTGCTCCGCAAACCCTAATATCTGATGGCAATAAATGCTCAACCTATATTATTCTAGTTTGCCTTATCCGGATAGCTTGGAGTATCCCGGATCAGTCCTGATCTGTGAACATCATCCGGATCTTTCAATCATGAATAAATCGAGGTGACACATTACAAGAACATCCCAAACACTCTGTCCAATCCGCAGAATAAGACAATGCACTTCCGGATCTCTCCGGATCTTTTTGTAATCCTCTGTCATATCGGAGCATCTCCCGGAACAGGTCTTACTTGATCAATCACAGCTTCTTCATATCTCCATGCGGACCTCTGAAATCTTATCTGGATCATCTCAAGACTTATATCTTTAAACCCTTTACTCCGCATCTTGTGCCACATCCGGCACCACTTGATTGGCTGGGGGAACAGGATTTTCTTTGAGTCTCCCCCTGAGCCAGAGCTCACTTTTTAATTTCTGGAAGAAATATCAGCACCAGAGTCTGGTGCGGATCCAACCTCTACATTCTCTGAACTTTTCTTCACCCAAATCTTGCTCATCTGATTCCTAACTTCATCCGCATTCATCTTTTGTTTACCCTTGTCTTGATTCTGATTATACACCGGACCTCTTTTGTCCTGATTCTTGCTTCTGCAGACTTTAGCATTATGACCGGACCTATTACAGATTTGGCAAATAACATTTCTTTGCATATTTGACTGATAACCTCTTGATTTGCATTGATTAGCCATATGACCTACTCTATTGCATGTAAAGCATCTACCTTTGAATGAATTGTTTACTTGCATATTTCTGCATTCATGGGATTTGTGTCCATACCTTTTGCAGTTAAAGCACTGTCCGGAGAAGGATGAATTAATCTGATTCATTCTCTTTTTGCACTGATTAGCTTTGTGACCAAAGTGGTTGCAGCTGTGGCAGTATCCATTGAAAGATGGATATCTTTGAGCATTGGGCTGTCTTACCGGAGGTCTTCTAGGTCTATTCCTTGGATTTTCTGATCCAAAATTCTTTTGACCGGATCCGGAGCTTTCTCCTTTCTCATATCCCAAACCATACTTGTCATCTATCCTCTTTTGACTTCCAAGAAGAACTTCAAGTTGAGCAGAACTTATCTTGAATTTCTCTTTATATTCATTTGCTGTTTGAAGGTCTCTTTTGAGAGAGGCAATTTGATCCTCAAGTTTTTCTTCATTATCTTTGGCATCTTCAAGATCAAATTCAAGATGTTTGATAATCCTGTCCATCTGGTGGCATTCTTCTAATTTTTCTTTAAGAGATTGTCTTAGATTGTCTTCAGCTTTTCTTTTTTCTTCAATCTCTTGAGTAAATTTTATAGTTCCTGATTCCATTTCATGTCTTAACATAATGACTTCTTTTGATAACTTTTCACATAACTTGGTTTGCTCAGTCAATTCTTCATTTGTATTGCTTTCTTCACTTTGTCTTGCCAATTGTTGGAGCAGCTCCTTTCTCTTTTTCATAGAGAGACTTAATTTGTCTTTTAATTCTCTCATGAATTCATCAGCCTGTTTGAGTCTTTCCTTTAATTCATTGACTTCAGAATTTGACTGTTCAAGATCCTCAAGGGCAGTCTTGAGTTGCTCCCTTAAACCATATGCATCCATTTGAACTCCCAGATCTTCCTCAAGCTGTTAGGCTCTATTAGGAGGAACTTAGCTCTGATACCAATTGTTGATAACTGAGAGGGGGGGTGAATCAGTTATCCTAATTATTTCCGTTTTTGAACTTTATTGTTAATTAATGCAGCATTGAATCAAACACAAAAACATTGCCATGAAATAAGAAACACATGACACAGTATTTTTGACGTGGAAACCCTGTTAAGGGAGAAAACCACGGGGTGATTAACCCAAAATTATTCTCTGTTAGAAGAATAGGAAATTACAAAAATGGCACTTGCCAATTAGGGCTCATTGCCCGAGCACACTGCTCACAAAGAGGCCCACTACCTACAAGGAGACACACTGTCTACAAAGTGATAAGAATCACAGTCTTGAACTGATTGGAAGCATCTGCATATGCTGGAGTTCAGTTCCGGTTAGGCTCAGTACACTGATCTGCTGCACTTCATCTCTCCTCTGTTCTTTATTCTGCTATCCTTTCACATACCGGATCTTTCTTGCTACTTCTGCTCTTTTCTGCACTTATTCGCATATACCTTCACACAATCACACTCTTCACAACTAAATCCATCCTCTATATATATCCGCATAAGTAATTTCATCACCTTTCTAGTCGGCATCCGGAACAGTCTAGTTTCTTACAAACTCTGTTCTGTCGGCTGAATCCTTGCTCACCAAGCAATGCGGATCAAGCATATACTTGTAGATATCATTAATCATGTCGGCCAAACATGATTCATGCCTTCACAACCTTTATCATCAACAGTAACACATCCGGAAAGTAGTCTGATACTCTGTCAGTCAGTTCTTCCTCTATTTTCACTGTCTCTCAGGAATCCGGTACTCAACTATTCATATCTTTTTCTTTGTCCACCATCGGAGGCTAAATCCTTGGAATATACCTCTCAAGGTAGTCCTCTTGACTTCCCCAAATCCGCACTGCACCAAGACACTTCCTCTGAGAGATCCGGACCAATCTGTCGGACCTTGCCACATGCTCTGTTCTTGTTCACCGGACCACAACAATCTTTATTCTGACTTCCGGTAGAGACACACCATGACTTGCGGATATGTGGGATGACCTTTGTTGCCATCAATGACAACAACCATGAATCCATATAGTGTCTCTTGCCAACATTTTTTGCATTTATTGCTACATAGGAGGGCATAGCTCGCATTGATGGCCCAAAATATCCCACCACCGCTTCATGTCCAATCTTTCCTCCGCCACCTGATTGTCGAGAACTCTCAGAGGCAGTTGCTCGCATTCAATGCTAGGTTATCCTCCGTCACTTTTGAGGATCAGATCGATGAGGCAGCTGCTTGCATTGAAGACTCAGAAATATCTTCCATCTGCCCCAGTTCCAGATTTCGACACCATTACTCCTATCAGCTGGATGTCCTTTCAAGGATTTTGTAACTGACCTCAGCTCCCTGAGTGGATTTTGTGACCGACCTAGGTTAGTTTTGAGATGCTATATAAGCAGAGGCTTATGATGTAAGAAGGGTTAGAAAACTTTTTGGAGCATCTTGTTCTCCCTATTTCCAAACAGAGCTTTCAGTTACTATAACCTTGCCTTCTTACTGAATATATGCAAGTTATCATACCTTTTGCTAATTTTCTAGTTCTGTGTGAATCTGCATATGGTTGTCTATAATGTCTTGTTCCTCTCAATCATCTTGCTTCTTTCCTCTGCTCGAATCATCTAATCTGTGTATATTTGCTTGTTGTATCTGGTTGTGTTGTGCATCCTCCAGTTCTGTGAAAGTTTCTTTAGTCTGTCTGGTGCATCATCCTTTCATGTTTTAAGTATTGTTGCTTTATCTTTCATTTCAGCACATTTCTTCGCCTCTTCCCCCCAACAATTCAGTAGTTTTAGGTGATAACTAGACAAGGAAGTTGACCTTCTCCAGAGGTCTGATCTCACTTAGCAAGGTCCCACACTTAGAGATCAGTCCCATGTTACTCCAGTTTGCAGAGGCTTCACAACTGTATGCATGGGTGTAAGACTGGGTGATAACAATTCTGGCACGCCCGGTGGGACCAATATGATGAACTTATCATCAAAGTACTGAGAGATTTGGTGTTTCTCCCAGTATCATCAGCCTTTGGAGGTAGTACAAACAACACCATGGCAACTCTAATGGCGAATCAGCTGGTTACAATAGTCTAGTTTCCAAGCAGCTAATGAGGTTGGTGCTACTTGTTAGTTTTACTATCATTTGACGGTTTTCTTAGTACCTGGTGACTCCATTTGGTGTTACAACTCACATCTTGATATGCAAAGACCTTGTGGTCTATATTTACTCTTAGTTTGTTATCTAGACTTGCTTATGCTTCATGATTTACCCTTGCAATGTCTAGTTATCAACACCACTATGGTTATTCTTCCCCATTCCATGAAAGTTTAGACTTTTGGCCCCCATATTAGCAATACCAGGCCCTAAATACCTCTGAATTTACTCCAAACAACCCCTCTCCTCATTGCAACCAGCATTACCAGCAAGAGCATTTTCAAGCCAATCCTGTTTATCCTTATTTGCAGCCCATTCATACCTATAGTCAGCCCTGTGAAGCCCATTCTACTCTAAATCAAATGTGCAACCTCCCCAGTCGCTCCGAAAATGATCCTATTTTGGGTAGCCTTGAAAGTTTGTTACTGGATTACCAAAGGCAAATTTCAAAAATAGATAGAGAAACACAATATAACAAGCAACAAGAGGAGCTTACATATCAAGCTTATTTGTCAGAGTAGGAAGTAGAAAATAGAAGAGTGTATGAGGGGGAATGCTTGAAAATGCAACTTGCAGTTAAGGAGAAACAAATGAAACAATTGCTTGCTCAAGAACAAGAGCTCAAAGTAAAAAAATTCTCTCCTATTCCCAGCTTCAAACAAATCCATCGTTCAAACCAAGGTGAATCTGTGAAAGTCGCTCAAACTTCTCTACCGTGGCAGCCTTCTTGGATCAATCATCCTGATTATAAGATATCAAACCTTGTGAAGGCCAATCCTCTCATACCATTTCAGAATCAGGAAGAAGAGAAAGCTGTAGAATCCATGCCTATCATAATTCCAAGTTTCAGGCAGCTTTCTACCTTTAAGGTTCCAAGTTGGAAGGGGCCATCTTTTTCACCTTGTGAGGACCCTCCATTAAATATACAAACAAAATATGCTCTAGCATCCAGCTAGCAGAAGAAGAGCAAAGGAGGTTTTTGTTGGCTCCATATCAAAAGTTGGAAACTCAGTCAGTTTTTTCTCCTCCAAATCCATTTTTTAGTGAGGAGAGTTCCAAGGTCAGAATACCAAGCTTCAAGCAGGGAGAGCCTCCTAAATGTCCTAAATTGGAAATCCCAAGTTTTAGAGGGCCTCATCCACTGCAACAAGAGCAGCCTAGACTCCACAAGTTTCCAGGGTTCAAAGCCTATATCCCTCTGTAGGAGCAATCTGTTCCTACACTCACAGAGAAAGAATTGTTTGAATCTATTGCACCTGTGAGTATTACTAAGGTCACTTCAGAAGTGAATGATGCTACCCTTCTTCATGAGCTACCTGATTATGTTGAAGAAGAAAACTTTAAGCAACTGGTTGTGGATATGCAACAGTAAGAGAACACTGAAAATAATAATAATTTGTTGTAGGTTGAGGCTGATGACGCTGATTTGCAAGATCTTAGTTGGTTGGAGGAGTTTCCTTTCTGTTGTATAGAAAAGTTTGAGGTTGATATAGCAAATGGAAGTCTGTAGGAAGAGGCTACCTCATTGTTTGAGCTTTTGCCTTCTTTTATTGAAGAAGAGAAGCTTCAAATGGAGGGCACTTCTCTGAGTAGTAATGGGAATTTTGAGCTTGGGCCAGCGGTTTGTAAAAATTTTCTAAGAACTGATAGTTTTGATGAGCTACTGGCTGTCCTAGTGAAAGAAGATGTTCCTTTGACCATAGAGGAGGAATCAATATGGCAAACTATCATGCAAGATGAAGATAATGATATCATTTATGAGTTTTCAAATTGTCTTCTCTCTTGTCCAGCCTTAGTCATGAACAGGGACAGCCATGAGCAAAAAATAGAAAGGTTTGAAGAATGCAGTCATGATAACATTATATCAGCTTTCTTGGGTTGTTTAAAGGAAGAAGGAGAAGGCCATGAGGTCCCAAGTCAGCTGTTTCACACACAAGCACAAAATGAGAGCAAGGTGGAGGTCATCATCATGCCAAATGAGGTGCAAGAAGAGAACAAATCAGAGCACAGACATGAAATCAGTCATCATGATTTGCATGTCATTTCAAGGGGATGCCCAATCAGGCATCTAGCCCAGCTGGGGATACATAAAGAGGAGTCACCACTTGTCATGCTTACCTCTAAGCATGAAGTTGAGCATCAAAATGAGTGGGATCAGCCCACTTATTCACCACATATCAGCAACATTAGTAATCAGTTCAGGTGGATAGGTGAGTCTATCTTCATTTTTTGGGGGGTGTTTTATCAGTTTGTCATATGTCTATTCCCCCCTCATCCCTTTTTAACTGCCCACATGCATGATGAACATTGCAAATTGTTAAGGAAGGGTAGTTACTTTCAAGAACCAGTTAATGGCTTTGTTTAGAGTCACGTCTGACTGGTTAGTTTAGGATTAGAATAGGTTTCATTTCTGTTTTAGTTTTCTCTTTCCCTAAGTGCTTCTGCACAGGCTGCTTTTTCATTAGGAGAAAGCAGGCCTTCTCCCCTTTTTGTGTTTTGAGAGGTAGGTCCTAGTTTTCTAGCATATTTTAAACTTGACTCCATGCCCAATGGATGCTTAAGGCCACTGATCATCTATTTAGTAGGCAAACACCACATAAAGGTCGCCAAATTGTTGATCTATTTTTCCTCTAACAGGAGTCAAAATAATTCAAGCAGGATCAGTCAGTATTCATATCCCCATGAAAGCCATATTTGTGATCCTAAGGTCTTAACCCAAATTTCAAAATCTGAAGCTTGCCTGAAGAGGCTTACCATGTGAAAGAGCTTGAAAAGATAGGCAGGTTTGCTTAAAACATCACCCTGAAATTCGCCAAAGTGAGGAAGTTATGCAGGGTCATAAGCCTAGTCAAACCTGATATTTGCAAAGGAGGATATTTCATATCAGGTCATATTTTGAACATAGGGTGATAATTGGAACTTCACCTGATCTTCCCAATATCACCTGATGTTACAAATATCACCCTATCTTCCAACTATCCCCCCCATCCGATAGCATGACGATGACATCATGGTAACTACAGTGATAAACCAAGTAACATGCTGCTGACGTCATCCAGATCCATTCCAGGGGAAGATCATCTTTCTTATGAAGGTCATCATATTTATGCCAACCCGATCTTTCGCATCAGGATGATATTTTAACATCGGGTGATCTTAGTTGAAGATCATCCTGATGTTGGTGCTACTAAGTTTTCTAAGTATGACCCGATCTTCTGAGGGGTCATCACATTTGAATATCGGGTGATCTTTGAAGATCATCCTGATGTTATTTTTCACTTCATGTTCACTGGATCACCCAACATGCTACTGACGTCATTCCTATGTCAGGGCGATATCCGCTTGTTTCACAGCTTCATGCATATTCCTGCCGGGGGTGATATTTCCAAATATTAGTCATATTCCAAGATCACCCTGATCTTATGATGAAGCTACAGTGCAACCTAATATTTTGTGGGGATGATATTCCCGAGTATCATCCTGCCCCAATATCATGATGATGTCATCAGGGTCCGAAGGAGCTCATATTTTCTTAACATCAGTTAGCATTCGAGGATCATCCTGATTTTCCAACATGCTGCTGACGTCATCAGGATGTTGGCAGATATTTCACATCAGGCTGATTTTCGAATATCAGGGTGATATTTCTGAATACCAGGTACCTTACAAATATCATTCTTACTTCCGAATATCACCCTACTCTAATGTGCTGATGACGTCACCTGGATATGAGGAGGTATGTTGTGTGAACATGATCAGGAGGATCTTTCCTCTGTAACATGCTACTGACATCATCCTAATTTTCAAACATCGAGGTGATACTTTATGTCATGTTACTTCCGGTAGGAGGATATTTCATATTGGGGTGACATTCTATATCGGGCTAACATATAGATGACTCGCTGATATAAAGAGTCTTGCTGACGGGACTTGATGAGGAAGAAGATGATGATGAGGCTCATGATGATGCCGTCGAGAGCAAAATCACTGACATTATATATGCTCACAGCTTGGCTTATAAAGTGATGGAGGCGTCTCCTCTGGGTGCATGTGGGATAATCCGTTCCCGCAGAAATTTGAAAATATTAGGATGATGACCTTTTGGCAGGAATTCTTCAAGAGGGTTCCCACTTCCATTTTTGATCTGGATCTTCATGTCGGTCGGATGGACTTTTTTGGCAACAAATTTCTTGAGTTGGTGCAGATATTTTTTGCATTTATTGCTACATAGGAGGGCACAACTCGCATTGATAGCCCAAAATATCCCACCACCGCTTCATGTCCAATCTTTCCTCCACCGCCTGATTGTCAAGAACTGTCAAAGGCAGCTGCTCACATTCAATGCTAGGTTATCCTCCGTCGCTTCTGAGGATCAGATCGATGACACAGCTGCTTGCATTGAAGACTCAGAAATATCTTCCATCTGCCCCAGTTCCAGATTTCGACACCATTACTCCTATCAACTGGATGTCTTTTCAAGGATTTTGTAACCGACCTCAGCTCCCTGAGCAGATTTTGTAACCGACCTAGGTTAGTTTTGAGATGCTATATAAGCAAAGACTTATGATGTAAGAAGGGTTGGAAAACTTTTTGGAGCATCTTGTTCTCCCTGTTTCCAAACAGAGCTTTCAGTTACTGTAACCTTGCCTTCTTACTGAATATATGCAAGTTATCATACCTTTTGCTAATTTTCTAGTTCTGTGTGAATCTACATATGGTTGTCTATGAATGTCTTTGTTCCTCTCAATCATCTTGCTTCTTGCCTCTGCTAGAATCATCTTATTTGTGTAGTGCATCCTCCAGTTCTGTGAAAGTTTCTTTAGTCTGTCTGGTGCATCATCCTTTCATGTTTTAAGTATTGTTGCTTTATCTTTCATTTCAACACATTTCTTCCCCTTTTCCCCCCAACAATTCAGTAGTTTTAGGTGATAACTAGAGAAGGAAGCCGGCCTTCTCTAGAGGTCTGATCTCACTTAGCAAGGTCCCACACTTAGAGATCAGTCCCATGTTACTCCAGTTTGCAGAGGCTTTACAACTGTATGCATGGGTGCAAGACTGGGTGATAACAGGAATGTGCATGAATCAAGAGAGGACAAGTGTCCAAGTCTTATTCATGAGTTATGGGAGTTAACTAAATAGATTGAGGAGTTAACTGAGATGATTGATCAATCAACTGGGTTGACTGAGGAGTTGACTAATTTGATTGACCAGTGAACTCAAATGACTAATTAGTTAACAAATTTGATTGATGAGTTAATTGATTAGACTAGAGGATAAATAGGACATGTGATTGAGGGGATATTAGTTAATTAAATATTAAAATATTTAATTACATGTGCAACAAGGTGAGGTGGAAAGGTGATGTGGAATGGTGAGGTGGATTTATGGAATTAGGACTTAGGATAGAGGAATTTAGGATTAATTAAATAATTTAGGATTATTTAATTATATGAGACATTAGAAGAATTAGGGGATTTAATTAAATAAATTGATTTTTATTTAATTTTGGGATAATGAACCAATAAAATAAATTTAGAATATTTATTTAATTGATAGAAGAGTAAGAATTAAGACCTTGCTTATATAGGCTGAGGGAAGACCAAATCCAAGTGTCAATAGATCCATGACTAGAGGAATTCCCTGTGAGGTGTACAGTTGAGAAAGCTTGAGGGAATGTGCGTGAATCAAGAGAGGACAAGTGCCCAAGCCTTCTTCATGAGTTATGGGAGTTAACATAATAGATTGAGGAGTTAACTAAGATGATTGATCAGTTAACCAAGTTGACTAAGGAGCTGACTAATTTGATTGAACAGTGAACTCAAATGACTAATTAGTTAACAGATTTGATTGATGAGTTAATTAATTAGACTGGAGGATAAATAGGACATGTGGTTGAGGGGATATTAGCTAATTAAATATTAAAATATTTAATTACATGTGCAACAAGGTGAGGTGGAAAGGTGAGGTGGATTTATGGAATTAGGACTTAGGATAGAGGAACTTAGGATTAATTAAATAATTTAGGATTATTTAATTATATGAGACATTAGAAGAATTAGGGGATTTAATTAAATAAATTGATTTTTATTTAATTTTGGGATAATGAACCAATCAAATAAATTTATAATATTTATTTAATTGATAGAAGAGTAAGAATTAAGATAAATATTAAAATATTTACTTAATTCCACATGAGCCATTTTTAGGTGTATAAATTTTGCCCCTCTTTGATGCAATATGATTTAACGTGTTACTTCAAAGAAATAAAAAAATTATGTGATTGATACATGCCCCAGTTTGCCCCTAGTACAGGTTATGATGTTAGGATGCCCCCTCAGGAGATTGGATAGGAAGAAGGTGGCGACAAGACAACGGATAATCTCATGATGAGATAGGTTTGATTTACCGGTTAGGGCGAAGAAAATGGAGGATACAAGATAAGGGATGGATGAAAAAGTAAATGACACATCACACAAGGTAAAATGATAACACACACAAGTAAGAAAGCAATTATGCACAAATGATACAACCACAGACAAGGCATTGCCCCTGTCCAGCTGTAAACCAATGATTAATCGATAACGATCGACGATAGTGTTTTTCATTGTGGGGAACGATATATCCCTAGATCAACACAAAGATGTGGGAAAGATGTATCCCACTGATAATTATGATTGATTGAGTTGGTTTACAACAAGATTAGGATCAAGACCACTGATTGTGATTGGATAATTTGACAAGATTGACTTTACTTGATTGGTATGGATTAGGGATGGACTTGCATTTGGATCATTGCTTGGATTTATTAGACAAGGATGAATGGATCACATGGATAACTAGAAGATACAATTGGATAAACTACTAGAAAGGACTTGGATCTTAAGACACTTGGAAAAGGTTTATTATGGAATGAAATGCAATTTGATATGTATGGATGCAGATTTTGTCATCTTCGTATACAAGATTTTGAAGTACTTTATTTCATCATTGAGCTTTTATTATGTTGTAAGAAAATACAAGTATCTAGGTATGATTAAACCATGATGACTTGAGTATCTCTTACATGGATTTTGATATAACAAGTTAATACAAGCATCTAGGTATAATTGAACCAAGATGACCTGAGTATTACTTGCGTATGAACAGACAAGGATTGCCCTGGTTCATGTTTAGACCTAGAACATCCTCAATGATCTTTAATTGATCATGTCGTGGGACAAGGTTGTCACATTACTAAAGATTAATCCACAAACAACAAACAAATAAGATAAGTATGCCCCCATCATAGCTCCTCTAGTTTTTGACATCCTTGAGTAGCATAGAAAGACATAATAACAAAAATCAAGACTCTGTGACTTAAACCTTTTTAATAAGCACAAATTTTCTCGCCATAGTTATGTTCTCTTGCAATGAAAATAGATACAATCAGCATGGTGGGTGAGGTCCATTGTGCCTTATTTATAGGTCTAGTTTGTGTGTCAAGCATTTTGTTGAAAAAAAAGTGTGTTTGTAATGTTGCCTGCTGTCTGGCGACAGTATCATGATCCTTATTGGTATCCTCTGATGGGTGTGACATTCCAGAATCCAATTCTCCAACTAGGTCGAGGATTTTTCCCCTAGTCCAAGGAAAGCATTGATTTATTGTGGATGAACTAATAATGGTCATGAAGAAATGGGCCCTAAGGGACTGACCTAGTGCCTCAGGGGCTCATTGATAAATGGCCTTGCCTACATGACGACGCAGAGGCAATGTAGTTCAAGGTGTGGACTTTGTGGACCTAGGACCTAGGCAATGGGAGATGGTGCGGATTGGAAGGACAAAAGGATAGGTGACACGGGATGGAATGGATGGGGAAGGAGCCTTAAGGGCACATCGATGATGGCCTTGCCTACGTGATAGCTCAAAGGTGAGATAGTTCGACAATGGTTCAATGGATTTGGTTGAGGATGGATGACAAGATGGACGCAAGTCTGGATTGGCAGCCTGGTGAAAGAAGGCGATAAGGACGAGCGAACAACAAGCCATGGTAGGGATCTTATGTGATTGGGTTAATGTGGTTAGGGGGGATGGATGAGGGACAAGGTTTTGAAAAGGTGGAGAAGATGGTTTATCACAAGTAGCGCATGTTTACCAGGTTTTTACCACTTGCTTTTATGTGGACAAATGCTAAAGTACACATGATGCCTGTTTTCCAGGTTTTCATCATGGTATCTATCCAAGGCACATGTTTACTAGGATTTCACCAGAGGATTAATTTTTTTTGTTGTTTTTCTATTTTTAAATTTTTTTTTTGCTATTTTTCCATTTTTTTTTAATTTTTTTTGCTATTTTTGACTCCCTTGCATTGAGGTTTTAGGTGTAGAACTTGCGGAGATGCATGTTGTTGATGGGATCATCGATCAGTTCCCCTTCCAATGTAGCCAATTGATAAGCACTTGATCCATAGGCAACAATGATGACAAAAGGACCCAGCCAGTTGGGTTCGAACTTACCTTTCTTCTCTCTATCTTACTGATTCTTGGGATTCTCTATGAGGACTAGGTCACCAACTTGAAATACTTGAGGTTTCACTCTATGATTGTCACTCCTAGACATCCTTTGTTGATAAGCCTTGAGATGGTTAAAGGCATGTTGTCTTCTTTCTTCAAGTAGCTCTAACTCTTGAAGTCTAGAAACTCTGTACTCGTCATCAGTAATGAGGCCTTTTAATGACACACTCAAGGAGGGGATTTCAACTTCAATGGGCAAGATGGCTTCAGAGCCATAGATGAGGGAATATGGCATTGCACCTATGGGTGTGCAGATACTCATGCGATAGGCCCATAGCATGGGATTCAATTGGATGTCGGCATCGTTGACAGTCTTTTTCAAGATTTTTAAGATGGTTTTATTTGATGCCTCTGCCGGGCCATTTCCTTGGGGGTAATATGGGGTGGAGAAACGGTGTTGGATGTGAAATTTGTCACAAAATTCTTTGACATCCTAATTTTTGAACAGTCGCCCATTATCTGTGATAATGGATAAAGGGATACCATAGCGGCAAATGATGTAGTTTAGAATGAAAGAGGCAATCTGTTTGCTTGTGACATGGGTGAGGGGTACAGCTTCAATCCACTTTGTAAAGTACTCAATGGTGGTTATGATGAAGTTATGGCCGCTAGATGATGGAGGGTGGATCTTGCCCACTAAGTCGAGTCCCCATTGACAGGAAGGCCAAGGAGTCATTAAAGGCTGTAGCTCCTGTGCTGGTGCATGTATCAGGTTCCCGTGGATTTGACATTTCTTGTACCTCTTTACAAAATGGTAGGAGTCTTTTTCCATAGTTGGCCAGTAGTATCCCATGTGTATGAGTTTCTTATCTAGGGTAGGGCCACTAGAGTGGGTTCCGCATATACCGTTGTGAACTTCGCTCAGGGTAGTTTGATATTCCTTGCTATCGAGACATCTAAGGAGAGTACCATCTAGACCTCGACAATATAGGGTGTTGGAGATAATGGCATAACGGGATGCTTGGTGGATGAAGGTTTGCTTTTGGTCATTTGAGAGATCTGGTGGTAGGGTATTCTCTTTTAGATAGGCAAATACTTTTCCGTATAGGGGAGAATTAGATCCTACGATATGGCAAATGATGTGGGATTCTGGGGTATCATACATAGGATGGGAGACTGGCAATACCAAGAACTCATAACGTGATTGGTTTTTAGGGATGTCGAGGAGAGATGCAATCGTTGCCATGATATCTGCTGCTTTGTTCTCTATCCTTGGTATAGGCTCAAAAGAGATCTCAACAAAGTATTCTTTGAAGTTGTCTACCATACATTTATATGGTATTAACTTCTCATTCTTTGTTTGGTAGTCGTCGTTCACTTGGTTGATGACAAATTGTGAGTCACCATATACATGAAGTTCTGTGATCTTCCATTCTATTGCCAGCTTGATGCCAATGACTAGGGCTTCATACTCCACCACATTGTTAGTGCATGGAAAGAGTAGTCTATATGACTTTGGAATGGTGTCACCATTGGGTGTGATCAATAAGATACCTACCCTGGACCCATGCTGAGTATATGGGCTGTCCAAGTAGAGTTTCCAAGTTGTTGTCATTATGTGAAAGATAGACTCATTTGGAAATTCAAATCTCAATGGGTTATCATCTATTAAAGGCACATCTGCCAACTGATCTGCAAGTACTTGCCCCTTTATAGCTCGTCTATCAACATACTCAATGTCAAATTCACTGAGTAGCATGACCCATTTAGATATTCTACCTATAAGGGTAGCTTTGTTGAGCAAGTATTTTAATGGATCGATCTTTGCTACTAGCTTGATGGAATGTGATAGCATGTAGTGTCTCCATTTTTGTGATGCAAAGACCACAGCGAGGCATGCTCTTTCAATTGGCGTGTACTATAGCTTGTAGCCGACCAATGTTCTGCTGATGTAGTATATTGCTTGTTCTTTTCCTTCATGATTTTGTTGTGCAAGAAGAGCTCCCAGAACTGTTGGCATAGTTGAGATGTAAAGTAGCAATGGCTTGCCCTGGATCGGTGGCATCAATACAGGTGGTTTCATGAGATACTCCTTTAAATGTTTAAATGCTTGTTTGCATGCATCATTCCACTTGAAAGGGATGTTCTTATGGAGGAGGTGCGTGAATGGGTGGCACTTATCTGCCAGTTGAGAGATGAACCTTCTGATAGATTGTAGTTTTCCCTATAGAGACGTCAATTGGCTGAGATTTTTGGGAGGTGGCATTTCCATGATGGATTTTACCTTAGCTAGGTCTACTTTGATTCCATTGACGGACACTATGTATCTGAGAAGCTTGCTGGATGTGACTTTGAATACACACTTCTTCAGGTTGAGGTGCACACTAAACTACTCCAATCTTGTGAAGATCTTGTCTAATACTTGTAGATGCCCTTCTCTAGTTTTTGATTTGGCTAGAATGTCATCAACGTAATCTTCCATGATGGTATGCATCATGTCATGAAAGATTATTGTCATCACCTGCTGATATGTTGCCCCCACATTCTTTACCCCGAATGGCATGACGCACCAACAATAGGTACCCCATGGACATGTTAATGTAGTTTTATGTTGATCCTCTGGCACTATCTTGATTTGGTTATATCTAGAGAATCCATCCATTAAAGACAACATGGTGTGTCTTGCTGTGAGGTCTACAATGATGTTAAAGTTAGGTAGGGGGAAGTCATCTTTGGGACAAGCCTTGTTCAGATTCCTGAAGTCATTACATAGTCGAACTCTTCCATCTGGTTTGGCGACAAGCACTATATTTGAAATCCACTCTGGATAGTTTATTGGTCTAATAAACCTGACATCTATTAGCTTCTTGAGTTCTTTTACCATGAGTGTGATATGCGGGTGCATCTTCCTAAGTTTTTGTTTAACTGGCTTGGCTCCCAGAGCTAGCGATAAGTGATGCATTATTAGGTTTGGATTGAGACCCAGCATATATATGACCAAGCAAAGTTGATTTGTTTCCTTTTGAAGAATTCAGTGAACTCTGGCTTCTCTTGTGTAGTTAAAGATTGTGCCATATGGATCATCCTTGGATTTTCACCTATGCCGACATTGATCTATCATGTTGGTTCTATCAAGATTGAGGATCTCTCCTGATGTGTTAGATTGGGAAGAGGGTCAAGCCTTTCATCCTTTGGCGCCTCAGAGAGGTTTTCACCATTGGATACATCTTTTATACTTTTACTATTTTCATGATCTAACACTGTCGTAGAGCGGTTTTCACCATTAGATTGATTTTTGATTTTTACATTTTTGAGACTAAAAGGCTTGGCACTCTCTCCAAAATAAGCCTTGTCATTGAGTTCTATGGCATAGCCAGCTCTGTGATCCCCTGTGGGTATATGTGCTCTAAGCTCTAGATAGTCTATGATGGCTTCATCATTTTGAAAGGTATCTTGCTCAAGGGTAGTGTCTTGCAAGTCCCAATCTATGAGTTCTAGATGCAATAGTGGTAACGTGTCATTGGATTGGTCTAGTTCGAGGGTATTGATGGTCTAGATGGAGGAGTTAAGGTGGTTATTATAAGCATTGACAATGCCTGCGATGGTACTCTCCACAAGCTGATCTGTCAAGTGTGGTATCATTCTTTCCTCACGAATCTCACTATCATTATTATGCAGATCAAACTCTAGAGGTCTAGCCCTTGGACTTTGTCTCTCATTAGTTGCATGGGTGGGGTCATACTCATGGACCACATCAATATCTTTTTCATCACAAGATAGTTCAGAGAGACGTTCCCATTCATACTCATTGGAGTCTATTTTACTCCATCCTTGTAGTTGGTGAATTTGCTCTACTAGGTTAGTAGTAGATTTTTTTGGTTGTTTGACTTTATGCTTGTCTGTTCCCTTGGTCTTTGCTTTTCCGGTGTAGCCTAGGCCTGTAGTGTCTCGACCTGTTAAGGTAGGAGGTTGAATAGGTTCCATGATACCTTCTTTCCTCAATCCTATGGGCCCATGATGTTCATATCCAATTCTTTGTAGTATTGTGAATCCTTGACCATACTGTTCAGTTTGCAATGTGGAGTGATGGTCTTGTTTCTTGGATATACTGTCTTCATCTTTATATAACCATTGTAGGATGTCTTTTTCATCACTCTCATCTTCAAGGCTCCCCCATTTGACAAATGAGCCTTTACTAGTTTCTAATGCCTTGGGCATGTTTATGGAAGGTTTTCCATAGGATTTGGGACAGAGTGGTAACTGTGCTAGGCAAAAGGATTGGGCAATGGTATACTCTCTGACACCCTTATCTTTGAGCTTGAGGTTGATTTGGGGTGCCTTTGATGTGGAAGGGAGTGAAGTTGGGTCAACAAGGGATGAGGATGGAGCAGAGGCTTGGTTATTAGGAATTACAACATAAGGTTTAGATTGTATGGACTTGCAATATTGAAATGGATTCAGATTGCCTTGGATGGTGATTTATTGGCCGTCATGAGGGAATTTGATATATTGGTGATAGGTTGATGGTACCGCCTTCATTGTTTGTATCTAAGGTCTACCAAGGAGGATATTATATGCAAGATCCATGTCGATCACTTGACACACTACACCTTTTACTACATGTCCCACTCTTATAGGCAAAACAACTATTCCCTTTGAAGTTCTTTCCTCTTCATCATAAGATTTGATGGTGATTTTCTTTTTAGGATCGATAGCATTCTTTGAAAACCCCAATGCAAAGATTAGCTTTAAGGTGCAAATATTTAAACCCACTCCTCCATCAATTAGAACCCTTTTTATTTTATGCTTGTGGACAAAGGCTTCGATGTGGAGAGGCGCATTGTGCAGTTGGGTGATTGACATGTCATCCTTTTCAATAAAGGTCAAGAAATGAGGTATGGTTAGGTGGCCTACCATGGATTGGAACTATTCTTCAGTGAGGTTTGTAGGGACGGTGGTTTCTAAAAGAGCTTGGTCAAGTATGGCTTTGTGGGATGGGGATATACGCAAGAGATCCAAAATGGAAATGTGTGCTGGTGTTTTGTGGAGCTGCTCTAAGACATTGTACTGGGTAGATGTGGATGGAATTTTGGATGGTGGCCTTTGAAGAGTAACTTTTCTACCATGGGTTGTTACGTTACAATTGGGGTTCTTGTTTATAGTGATGACATTGATATGCACATCACTTTCAGAAATGTGGTTAACAATGTAGTCATAAGACACATTTGTATAGTTTGCGTTGTTACCCCTATTATTGTTGTGGTTTGAAGAACCTCCCTCTTCATAGTTGGGGAGTGGATTCTGGTATGCCAAATGGTCTTCATTGGATCCTTGTCCCTTAACATTGACCACTTTTTGATCTACTAAGTCTTGAAGTAAGTTTTTGAATCTTTGGCAGTCATTTGTCTTATGTCCCTTACTTCGATGATACAGAAGTTAGTGTCTTTCCACCAAAGATGTTTCAATTTAGGTTCATAATCATGTTTCATTGGAAGTGTTATGACATTGTTTGATATGAGCTTTTGTAAGGTTGATTCTAGTGATTCTCCCAAAGGTGTGAACTTTCGTCGGGGAGGAAAGTTAGTGGGTCATGGAGCATTGTTTTGGGGCTTGTTTTGCGGTGTGTTGTTTTGTGCATTGGAGAAGTTGAAGATCAATTGCTTTGGGGTCACTTGTTTTGCATCCACGACACCGTCATTGACAATGTTTTTAATCTTTATCCAAAACCTCAACTTGTCTATGTTGTTATTGGAGCTAAGGGTTTCCCTGTGGATTTTGACTTGACCTTTGGCTATCAAATCTTTTTCAATGAGTAACCCCATCTCAATGACCTTACTAAATGAAGTAGGACATTGGATTTGTATTTGGTAGCTAAGATCAGCATTTAGATTGTGTACAAACATCTCAAGCATTTGTTTTTCTGGTATATGATATAGACATTTGCTGGCCAGTTGTCTCCATCTTTGCAAGAAAGTGGCTAAAGATTCTCCACCCTTTTGTTTTATGTTACAAAGATCTAACATTGAGATTTCATGCTCAATGTTATAGGAGAAGTGAGTGACAAACTTATCCACTAGCTCATTGAAGGTTTTAATACCAGGAGGTAGGTGAGAGAACCATTCCATAGCTTGTCCTCCCAAGCTCCTTGGGAATAGTCACATGAGATAGGTTTCATTGTGGGCGACTTCAAGAAATGCTACACTAAATTCTCTGATATGGTCTCTTAGATCACCCTTTCCTCAATATTTGTCAAATTTTGGTTCCTCAAATTTTGAGGGCAAAGGTATCATGATCAAGGTCTTGCCAAAAGGATATGGTAAAATATCCTCAAGAGAATAGTGTTTTGTTGATGCTCTAGTTTGAATGTCTGCAAGCTACTGTTGTAAGGCTTGGATTTGCATTGTCAATATATCCAAGGGATTGATTGTACTTTTAGCCTTGTCTATTTTGGGAACCTCTAGTGTGATCTTGGGATTTTTCGTGTCATTCGTAGAGGTGGTATCTTTGATGGTGGATGTGTCAAAATCTGCTAGAAGTTTGGCCCCTTGTTGTGCTAGCATAAGGAAATACTTTTGAGGGTCCATGTTTAAGACTTTGTCTATCATCTTTTAAAATTTACATCTTGTATAGCATCCATTACGTCCTCATATGGGATTTCTTATTCTCCATCACTGTGAGATGAAGATGGTATGTCTTTGTTCAAAGGATCCATATCTTGCTTTTCTTTGGATTTTGATCTAGCTACAACCATAAAAACCGTTTGGTGGGGGTGAATGTTGGATGAAAAATGCTTGTGAAATGGTTGAGATGAGAAGAATTTTCCTAAGGTTCAAATTTTGATCTATTGTTTGCTCAAACAAATGTGCTCTTGAGGTAAAAGATAGTCAAAGTAGGGAGAGTTGATCACCGCTATTGATATGGACTACTTTTATCAGGATTACACTAGTATAGTTTCGAGATGAAGGATGATATTGTTGCAAATATGTGCCTAAGCGGTGTTGTCATTGATGTCAACATATTCTTGTTGTCATTAGTGTCAACTGTGCCTTATTTTGTTGTCTATTTAGGAGACTAGAATGTTGAGGATATTGAGAAAATTAATGAAGATTCAATGTTCGCGGACCATATGGCTACATAGAGGATTGTTAGAGGTTGCTCCAATTAAGAATTGAGAGTCCGCATGAAGATTTGAAGAAGTTATGGCCATCTGAGTAGAACCAGATTTTGCAATATTCAGAAGAGACAGAGTGACAGTAAGTTGGTCTAAATTACTCCGCAGTGAAATATTATAGTCTGCAGATTTGAAGGCATGTTTGGGAAGTCAGTGTGTATCATCAACTCTAGTGGTTCGTGGTTTGGAGGTCTGCAAGCTATCTTTCTAGCTTGACAGTCATGGTAGACAATGTTCTTGAGGTTCTAGAGGAACATACAAATGATTCTGGTAATTTGGTAGAGAGTGGATGTTATTGGTGAATTCAATGTGCTTGTGGAGGTCTCTGGATCATGTGGCTACTATGTTGAAGGTCCACATTGAAGTTTGAGCTTGTTGTTGAAGATTTCTTCTTTGAGTTTGTTGTTCTTCCCAGTTTTTGGCCAACTGGATGTTTCAAGCGTGTTGTGGATGATCTAAGAGCATTTATCTAAAGTATGGCGTGTTGGTGAAGGAAGATTCGAGTCTCAGCGATATTGGGCTGACAATATAGTGATCCGCATTAAGTCAAGCTGGCCTTGATAATCATTCCAAGGTTGATGAAGCATATAAATACTTATTGATGAGTTGTGGAAAAGTGTCCTTGTGCAAAAATGATAAAATCCTAAGAAAGGTACAAAAAGTAGAGCAGGGTGAAGGAGAAGAGGAACAAAAGTAGCAAAGGATGAAGGAGTAAGGAAGAAGTGATTGGAGGGATTGAGCAAAAGTTTGTGAGTCTTCAAAGGGACTGAATCAGGCATGAATATAGATACTATTTCTCAGTTCATTATCTCTGTGTAAATCATAATTTCTTGTAGGCAGTGAGCCTATTTTGAGCAGTGAGCTCTGGGCAGTGCACCTGAAGGCATGCGCCTTCTATTTTCTTAAGTACTTTTAACATGGTACACATTTTTGTGGGTTAACCCCCACTGTGGTTTTTTCCTTAACTAGGTTTTCCATGTTAAAATTCTAGTGTTGTGTGTTCATGTTGTTTATGCTCATGTGTTGATTCATGCTTAAATGTTTATATCATTAATCTGTTTGTAAATCAAGAAAGAAGATTAAAAGTGCAGAAATTGATAAAGTTTAGGGACAACTGATTCACCCCCCCTCTCAATTGTCTGGACTAATTCCAACAATTGGTATCAGAGCCAAGTTCCTCTAAAATAAGCTTGACCACTTGAGGAGATCCAAGATGTCAGCCTACAAGAAGGGAAGTTTGAGATTTGATGGAACAAATTACTCCTCCTAGAAAGTATGCATGCAGTGTCATCTGGAATGTATGGGTGATGCCTTTTGGTTAATAACCAGGAATGCATATAAGATTCTGAAGAATGGACCTTCAAATATAGACAAACTCAAAGATGTTGAACACAATATTCGAGCCAAAGAAGCATTGTTGAGTGCCCTAACTGATACTGAATTGGCAAATGTCCTGGATTTGAAAACTATTCATGAAATCTGCAATAAATTGGAAAATCTATATGAAGGTGACAAATATGTTAAATGTGCCAAGCTATAAAGTCTGAAGGGTAAATATGAAAGATTGGTAATGAGTGAAGATGAAAACATTACTTCCTACATGCAGAAAGTAAATGAACTTGTGACCAGTATCAGAAATGCAGGTGGAGTTTTGGAAGAATCAGAAATTGTTGCCAAAGTGCTCAGATCCTTACCTGCAACATACAAGCATAAATCTACAACCATCGAAGAAATCAGGACAGTAGCAACTGTCACAAGGGATCAGTTAGTTGGTAAACTTTTAGCATTTGAAATGAGTGAATTTTGTGATTCTCTCCCTAAGTCTAAATTTGATTTCAAGGCCAATGTGTATGGAAAACAAAGATATGATCTAGGTGAAAGTTCTTTAGGAAGATCAAACAAATTTATGAAGACAAGGAAGGATCTTGAAGATGTTGAAATTGAGATTGCAGATCTTGAAGCTCTTATTGCTAAAAAGAATGCCAAGAGGATCCAGTAAGTATGAAGGAAAGTTTCCACTCAAATGCTTCGCTTGTAATAAGATTAGTCATTTTGCCTCAAGATGTCTGGAGAGGTTTTCAAAACCAAACCCTAATAGATACAAAAGTCAGAAGAATTGCTACTATGTCCAAGAAGCTAGAGAAGGAGTCATAGATGATGAATCTGATCATGGAGAAGGTGATTGGGTGTTCATTGCTATCAAAGAAGAAGATCCAATGTCTACTAAATCTACTAGCTGTCTAAATGTGAAAAGTGCCTTGGCTACTCAAGTTGTTGAAAAAGATGAATGAGTGATTGATAGTTGATGTTCTCATCATATGACTGGTGACAAGAGCAAGTTTGTGAGTTTTGAAAAATATGAAGGTGGGCTTGTGAAATTTAGAGACAACTCAGTTGGTAGAATCCGTGGCAAAGGATCCATCTCTTTTGATGGTAAGAATTGCACCAATGATGTTAAGTATGTGGAAGGACTGAAACATAATCTTCTCAATGTTAGACAGTTGGTTGACAAGGGTTATGATCTTTGATTCAAGGATGGAAAATGCAGAATCTTGGAGAGCTCCGAAACTAAAATTGCATCTGGTACTCAAACTAGAGGTAACATCTTTCATTTAAGTAGTTCTAGCAAAAGTTGTTTGATTGCTCAGACAGATCAAAGTTGGTTATGGCGTAGAAGGATGTGTCATGTGAAATTTAATAATATTGTCAAAATAAGTTCCACTCAGGCTATAAGAGATCTTCCAAGACTTGTGAAACCTGATAGCATATGTAGAGAATGTCAATTGGGTAAACAGAACAAAATTTTGTTCAGAAGTAAGGAACAAGCTTCAAGTGGACGATTGGAACTGGTACATACCGATCTCTGTGGTCCTGCTAAAATTAGGAGTGTGCAAGGAGATAGATATTTCATGTTGTTGATTGATGATTACTACCGGATGATGTGGGTAACTTTCCTAAAAGAAAAATTAGAACCTCTTGACAAGTTTAAGGTGTTCAAAGTAATGGTTGAAAATGAGATTAGTGAGAAACTGAAGTGTCTGAAATCCGATAGAGGTGGAGAATTTACTTCCAGTGAGTTTGTTGCCTTCTATGAAAAGCATGGCATAAAAAGATAGTTGTCTTCTCCTAGGACTCCTCAGTAAAATGGAGTTGTAGAAAGAAAAAATCGTACCATTCAAGAAGCTGCCAGGACCATGATGATGGAAAAAAATGTTCCTCAAGTTTATTGGAGAGAAGCTGTGAGTACTATTGTCTATACTCTTAACTGAGTGCATATCAAAGGCAATTCTGGTAAGACTCCTTATGAACTATGGTTTGGTCATCCTCCTACTATGAGATATTTTAGAGTTTTTGGCAGTAAATGCTATATCAAAAGAGATGAGGATTTGGGAAAGTTTGATGCAAGAAGTGATGAAGGAATATTCTTGGGATACTCTACTCAAAGTAAGGCTTACTGGTGCTTTAACAAGAGGTTGAAAAAGATTGTTGAAAGTGCTAATGTTAGAGTTGATGAGAGCAAAGAAGGACACTCCAGATATTGCGGATATGATTCAGATGATCAAGATGAAAGTCAAAGTCAAGGAAGGCAATTCTAAACTCAAACTCAAATCCAGATTGATCCAGAAACCCCAGTAACTCAAGAAGTTTGTGCAGAAGTTGAGAAACAAGCCCAAGAAACAAAAGCTCAAGCAATTCCCAAAACCCCCAGGTATGTAAGAATGAATCATCCTGAAGATCAAATCAAAGGAGATAGAAATAAAGGTGTTCGAACTAGGAGAAGAGTTGCTGAAGATCAAGAAGAGATTTGTTTGATTTCAAAGATTGAACCTAAATCAGTGAGTGAAGCCTGCAATGATAAAAACTGGGTAAAAGCAATGGAAGAAGAATTGTTGCAAATTGAAAAGAACCACACTTGGGATCTTGTTCATAGACCTGAGGACAAAAATGTGATGGGAACCAAATGGGTATTCTGGAATAAACTAAATGAAGATGGTGAAGTTGTAAGAAACAAAGCAAGGTTGGTATGCAAAGGCTATTCTCAAGTGGAAGGAATTAATTTTGAAGAAACATTTGCTCTAGTGGAAAGAATAGAAGTAGTCAAATTATTTCTTGCATTTACTGCTTTCAAAGATTTTAAGGTTTATCAGATAGATGTCAAATCAGCATTCCTAAATGGAGAATTGGAGGAAGAAGTCTACATTGAACAACTAGAAAGTTTTCAGTTGTCTGATTAGAGAAATATGGTCTGCAAACTGAGAAAAGCTTTGTATGGACTCAAGCAAGCCCCAAGAGCCTGGTATGCAAGATTGGATAAATATTTGCTTAAGATAGAATTTAGTAAAGGTACTATTGATTGCAATCTTTATTTCAAGATTAATCATGAGGACATCATGATTGTTGAAGTCTTTGTTGATGATATCATTTTTGGTGGAAATGAATGTATGTGTAAAGCATTTGCTAATCAGATGAAAAGTGAATTTGAGATGTCAATGTTTGGTGAGATGAATTTCTTTCTAGGTCTACAAATTGTTCAGTCAGATAAAGGTATCTTCATATCTTAGTCCAAGTATGTGAAAGAATTATTGAAGAAGTTTGGAATGGAAGACTCAAATCCAGTAGGTACACCTATGGTAACCGGATGCAAGTTAAGTAAAGATGATGACTCCCCCAAGGCAAATCAGAAAAGATATAGATCAATGATTGGAGGATTGCTCTATCTGACTCAAACCAGACCTGATATCATGAATGTCATTGGACTTGTTGCTAGATTTCAACCCTATCCAAAAGAATCCAATGTTGTGGCAGTCAAAAGAATATTCAAATATCTCAAGGGGACAATTGATTATGGATTGTGGTATCCAAAGGATGATAAATTCACTTTTCATGCATATACAGATGCTGATTGGGCAGGAGATGTGGATGATAGGAAAAGTACTAGTGGTGGTGCATTCTTCTTGGGAAGAAGATTGGTCTCTTGGATAAGCAAAAAGAAAGAGGCAATATCTCTATCTACTGTAGAGGCAGAGTATATAGCAGCAACAAATAATTGTACTCAAGTTCTGTGGATGAATCAAATGTTGAAGGACATCAGAATTGTGTTTGAGGAGCCAGTCACAATTTTTTGTGATAATTCTAGTGCAATAAGCATCTCAAAGAATCTGATGTTGCATTCAAAGACAAAGCATATATCTATCAAGTTTCATTTCTTGAGAGAGAAGGTAAATGAGAATGAAGTCAAGTTGGAGTTTGTGTCTTCCAAGGATCAGATCGCGGATATCTTCACTAAGCCTCTTCCCAAGGATACTTTTGAGTATCTTAGAGAGAAGTTAGAGGTTATTACCCCTCTTGATCAAAACTAAGATGCACTTATGTGCATCAATCTAGTGGAATTCTCAATCATATCTTGAGATCCGGATTGATGTTGAGAAGATACTACTCTAAGGAGTAGTTAGTATGCGAATGTTGGAGATCAGTCTGAACTAAAAAAGGGGGAGTAAAGATTGTACATATGTGTCATTTGCCATTGATGTCAAAGGGGGGAGAAGACATGTGAAAAACTAATTGCTGATGACAGGGGGAGAAATGAAGAAAGCAGTTGTAGAAGTCAGGGGGAGAAGTTCTTATCGTGATGGTTGAATCAGTTTTTCACATCACATGTTGCCATCAATGACAAAGGGGGAGATTGTTGCAAATATGTGCCTAAGAGGTGTTATCATTGATGTCAACATATTCCTGTTGTCATTGGTGTCAACTGTGCCTTCTTTTGTTGCATGTTTAGGGGACTGGAATGTTGAGGATATTGAGAAAATTAATGAAGATTTTGCAGACCATATGGCTGTATAGAGGATTGTCAAAGGTTACTCCAATTAAGAATTGAGAAGTCCGCATGAAGATTTGGAGAAGTTATGGCCATCTGAGTAGAACCAGATTTTGCAGTATTTAGAAGAGACAGAGTAACAGTAAGTTGGTCTGGATTGCTCCGCAGTGAAATATTATGGTCTGCAGATCTGAAGGCATGTTTGGGAAGTCGGTGTGTATCATCAACTCCAGTGGTTCATGGTTTGAAGGTCCACAAGCTATCTTTCTAGTTTGATAGTCATGGCAGACAATGTTCTCGAGGTTCTGGAGGAAGATACAAATGATTCTGGTAATTTGGTATAGAGTGGATGTTATTGGTGAATTCAATGTGCTTGTGGAGGTCTCTAGATTGTGTGGCTACTATGTTGAAGGTCCGCATTAAAGTTTGAGCTTTTTGTTGAAGATTTCTTCTTTGAGGTTGTTGTTCTTCCTAGTTCTTGGCTGACCGGATGTTTCAAGCATGTTACGGATGATCTAAGAGCAATTCTTTGGAGTATGATGTGTTGGTGAAGGAAGATTCAAATCTCAGCTATATTGGGCCAACAGTATAGTGATCTGCATTAACTCAAGCCAACCTTGATAATCATTCCAAGGTTGATGAAGCATATAAATACTTATTGATGAGTTGTGGAAAAGTGTCCTTGTGCGAAAATGATAAAATCCTAAGAAAGGTACAAAAAGCAGAGCAAGGTGAAGAACGAGCAGAGGAACAAAAGTAGCAAAGGATGAAGGAGTAATGAAGAAGTGATTAGAGGGATTGAGCAGAAGTTTGTGAGTCTTCAAAGGGACTGAATCAGGCATGAATATAGATGCTATTTCTCAGTTCATTATCTCTGTGTAAATCATAATTCTTTTAGACAGTGAGCCTATTTTGAGCAGTGAGCTTTGGGCAGTGCGTCCAAAGGCATGTGACTTCTATTTTCTTAATTACTTTTAACAGGGTACACATTTTTGTGGGTTAACCCCCACCATGGTTTTTCCCTTAACTGGGTTTTCCACATTAAAAAGTTTGGTGTTGTGTGTTCATGTTGTTTCTGCTCATGTGTTGATTCATGCTTAAATGTTTATATCATTAATCTATTTGTAAATCAAGAAAGAAGATTAAAAGTGCATAAATTGATAAAGTTTAGGGACAACTAATTCACCCCCCCTCTTAGTTGTCCGAACTAATTCCAACGGATATATCCTGTTGTGAAAGTAACTAGATTTTTGTTTCGAGTTTTTGGAAGATCCTAGTGACACCTTAGAGGGAAACTTGGTTTTGTTTGTTTGATAGTTTTACTAGGGATGATATGGCAAATGGAAATGTTTTGGAAAAAGTATGTGAAACAGATTTGTATGGTTTTTCTAAAATCATGAACAAGGTATATGCAATAATGGGTATCCAGAACTGGTTTCAATTTTTCCCAAAAGTGTACGGAAGTGCTCTTTGTTTTGCATGCGTAGCTTCAAATGCATAGGAAAAATGGTCAAATGCACAAAAGGTAGGTCAAATACATAGGTATGGTTCAAATGCACTAATTTTTAAATGTGTAGCACTACGATTTGGATGCGCTGCTCTATGCATCAAATGCGCAGAAGTATTGTATGCACAACAGAATGTCTCAAATGCATAGCAGCATGGGTCAATTGCGCAACAGAATTTGGCATATGCATAGCAGAATGGGTCAATTGCATAGCAAGATTAAATGTGCAGCAAAAATTATCACGTGCAGCAAAATGTTTTAAATGCGCGAAACTACAAGCAGTGTTGATTTTTTTTTTTGTTTCAATTTTCTGATCTTGGGTTATTTTCACAAAGTTTCTTGAAGCAAGTCTAGTATTTCTGCTGATGATTTGTATCAATTAGTTACAAGAAAACACATCACATAGGAAGATTTCATGTTTCTTATTACAAATTTTTTACCACAATGCAAGCACAATCCTAAGGTTGGCCAAGACAGTGTTTGGTGAGTTCCAACTTGGTTTTTACACCAGCCACTTGCATAAAGGTGGACAACTAATAACTTGGTAGCACTGGCTCCCCTCCATGACACTCACTTCTCACGCATACCAAGTTATAGTTCCTCCAAAGAGGTTAACTTTTCTGTCTCTACACTAAATGAGTGTATGACATTGGACGACTCTAGAGGTTCCTCCTCCTATGTCACCAAATAGGGGATTTTGGCTTACTAGAACAAAAGGATCTTAGTCAAGGCATCCATTCAGGTGGTTACACATGCGGCCATTCGCTCTGATAAGGAGGCTTCCCAACCTGTAGAGGTTACACTCCACAGGGTTTTGGGGGAAACATTGGTCGGTGTAACACAGCGGCATCCTTTGCTTGCAGCTTTCACCACAAACACAATTTATTTATAGTGACTTGGAGGTGGCTTGGCTTTAGCCCATTATCACTTAAGGTCATCCCACTTGGAAGGAAGGAATTCCAAGGGCATGCCTCTCTAAAGGTTAAACATGAAAAATGATAAGTTTGGCATTTTGGTCACCCAGAAAAGGGGAGAACATAGTCCTATTATCATTCTAAAAACACAAAGAACACTGGTTCTTTACCCCCTAGTTAAAAGAAAAATAACTAAATGTGTTAACTCTACCAAGCATAGAGATTTGTAACAAGATATCAATAACTTGGAAAAGATTGTTTATTTTAACCTTCTAACAAATCTAGGTGTAGATTGTTGCTTGAAGAAATAAACAAGTGTTACTTTCCCCTATTAAGCTATGTGATGGATTGTTGTGCAAGATAGTAAAAACATAAAGAAATTGTTCATTTTAACCCCTAGGGTTGAAAGTATCCATTAATCTGTAAACAGAACAGAAATCAAAACAGATACAGCTGATAAACCAGATAATGCAATTGATGAGATCTTATTCAAATGAAACTCAAATGTCCTATTTCTGCAATACTGTCAAACAACAGTGTTTCTCAATATCTGGACTATTCTCCTGAATCTCAACTCAATCACTAACACAACACCATAACATAACACAACTAACATGCTAAACCCTAACAGATTGAAGGTATATATAGCAATAACCTACGAGTACTACCAACTCGATTCCCAGTGGCTGGGAGCTTCCAAGCGGCTGGGAGAGGACAGCTCAGACTACCTGATCACGATCTCTAACTGCCTGCACACTCTCCTAGGCTGATCTAATACATATGCATTAGTCCAATGGACCTTATTACATGATGAAGTCAAACATACTAAAAATAGACTAATGTCCTGTCATGTGGACAATTAACCTATATCCTGTCTTGTACGGGTGCTCCTGCACCATACTCCCCAGAAGAAGAAATCTCAAGTCCACTTGAGATGAGAGTAGGAAGATCTGCACCATGTTTCTGGATCTGCTCTTCAGTCATCCATACTGCTTCAGAATTCGGTTTTCCCTTCCAAGAGACTAGATACTCCAAGTACTGTTTGTTCCAGGTCTGTTTGACCACTCTGGTGTCCAAACCCTGCTGCAACTGTGGAGGATCATGCTTGGGAATGTCATCATCAACTGTATCCTGTAGGAGATCCTGATCTGCATCTGGATAAGACTTGTATGGAGTTAAATCACATACATTGAATATAGGGGACAAACCAAGATCAGGTGGGAGTTGTATCTCATAAGCATTCTGTCCATGCTTGTGCAAAATCTGACATGGTCCAACTTTTCTCTGCATGAGCTTAGTATATTTTCCCTTAGGAAGTCTGTCCTTCTTCAAATGAACCCATACCAAATCTCCAACATCAAACTGTACATCCTTCTTCTTTTTATCAGCATATTCCTTATACTTCAAGGTGGTTTGCTGTAGTTGGGTCTTGACTTGATCATGAACCTCTTTTATGGCTTCTGCAAAAGCTTCACCTTCTGCACTAACAGGGTCTACTGTAGGTAGATCTCTCAATTCCAAATATCCTCTGGGATGCATACCATAAACTATCTGAAAAGGTGATTTCCCTGTGCTCCTATTGACAGTATCATTATAGGAAAACTCAGCTTGAGATAGAATATTATCCCACTTTTCTCCATGTTGTTTTGTCAAACATCTAAGCAAATTCCCTAAGGAACGGTTCACTACTTCAGTCTGTCCATCCGTTTGAGGATGATATGCAGAGGAAAAAGACAAATTTGTTCCAAGTTTCCTCCAAAGAGTTCTCCAGAAGTGACCAATAAACTTCACATCCCTGTCTGACACTATACTCAATGGCAATCCATGGATTCTGACAATCTCCCTGAAAAATAAATCTGCAATGTATGAAGCATCAGCAGTGGTCTTGCATGGCAAGAAATGTGCCATCTTACTGAATCTATCCACTACAACAAAAACACTGTCAAACCCTTTCCTTGTCCTTGGTAAACCCAAGACAAAATCCATACTTATGCTTTCCCATGGTCTGGAAGGAATGGGTAAGGGCTGATATAAACCTGCATTAGTTGACCTGCCTTTAGCTTTCTGACATATCACACATGTCTCTACAAATTTTCTGACATCTGATTGTAACTTAGGCCAAAAGTAATACCTTCTGACCAGATCAAGAGTTTTATCTAGACCAAAATGACCTGCCATAGTTCCACAATGTTTCTCCTTGATGATATTTAACCTCATAGAACACCTTGGAATACATAACTGTCCACCTTTGAACAATAATCCATCCTGAATCAAAAATTCAGAGAATTCAGCATGATATTTCTCTCCAAAAGAAGTACATACATGATATATCTCTCCAAAATCTTCATCAGTCTCATACATGGTCTTTAGTGAATCAATGCCAACACTTTCTAACTGAATCTAGTTGACTGTTAGAACTCTCCTACTCAAAGCATCTGCAACTTTATTCTTGACTCCTTTCTTATGCTTCAATGTAAAAGTGAAAGCTTGTAAGGTTTCTACCCATTTCATGTGTCTGTGGTTCAGCTTTTCCTGGCTGTTTATGAAACTCAGAGCCTGGTTATCTGTGAATACTATGAATTCCTTTGGCATCAAGTAATGCCTCCATTTCTTGAGTGACTGAACTAAAGCATACATTTCCAAATCATATGAGGAATACCTCTTTTTAGCATCATTGAGCTTCTCACTGAAAAATGCAATAGGTCTACCTTCTTGGCTGAGTACTGCTCCAATGGCCATGTGATTGGCATCACATTCTACCTGAAAGATTTTGTTAAAATATGGAAGTGCAAGGACTGGCTGCTGTGCCACCTTCTTCTTCAGTGTTTCAAAAGAATCATCTGCTCCTTGAGTCCAAACAAATCTGCACTTCTGTCCTCCTTTGATGGTATCCAGCATGGGTGCACAAATATGACTAAACCCTCTTATAAACTTCCTGTAGAAGGTTGCTAACCCATGGAAACTTCTGACATCATTCATAGTCTGTGGGGTAGGCCAAGACAATATGGCACTTACCTTCTCCTTATCCATTTGTAACTTTCCTTGTGAAATGACGAAACCCAAATATGTGATCTCCTCTTGCATAAACAAACACTTATCTGAATTTATCATCAGCTGCTCTTCATGTAATCTCTTAAGAACCAAATCTATGTGTCTGAGATGTTCTTCCTTTGTGTTGCTGAAAATCAGAATGTCATCTAAATATACTATGACAAACTTACCAATGAACTCTTTCAAAACCTCATTCATCAACCTCATAAAAGTACTAGGTGCATTAGATAAACCAAAAGGCATAACCTTCCATTCATATAATCCTTCATTAGTTTTGAATGCTATTTTCCATTCATCTCCTGGTCTAATCCTGATCTGATGATATCCACTCTTCAAATCTATTTTTGTAAAATATTTAGCACTTCCCAAACAGTCAAGTAAATCCTCTATCCTAGGGATTGGAAACCTATACCTGATTGTGATCTTGTTAATAGCTCTGGAATCTATGCAAAGCCTCCAAGTACCTTCCTTCTTTGGTGCTAGTATAGCTGGTACTGCACATGGACTTAAACTTTTCCCAATCAGACCTGAATCCAATAATTCTTCAATTTGTCTGGCTACTTCTGCATTCTGTTCTGGAGTAAGCTTATAGGCTGCTTTGTTTGGAAGTGTTGACCCTGGAATTAAGTCTATGTAGTGACTGATATCCCTTACAGGTGGTAGGGATCTGGGCATTCCCTCTGAGATGATACCTTTGTACTTATCCAATAGCTTTTGGATAGCTGGGTCTATAAACCTTTGCTTCTTCTCTTCCTTGACTTCTTGCTGCTGTTCTTTATTCACACTCATACATGGGATTAGGGCATATGCAACTGCACCTTCTGCTGCTACTTCTTTCATGAACTGTTTACCTTCCATCAGCATGACCTTCACCTCTTTTCCTTTGATCATTTTCCCCACTGCATCTTGTATAAGCCATACTCATAAGCCCTATCGCAATCTCACACATAGCCTTTCCTCTTCATCCTTTGCCAATGATAGCTATCATACTTGAGACATTGTCGTGATATCTATATCTTTTGGCACCTTAGCATCTTGGCTACATCTTTTCTGCATTGTCGCTTCTGCATAATAAACCTCATCCCACACTGGGGGCATTTGTTGAGTCTTATTTGGAAGTGGATCCTGTTATCTCTAGCTCATAACACGTCAAACAACTCAGCTTACAACACAACACACCTTATCAACTTTAACCATGGCACATGTCCACCGACAAATATGACCTAACGACTTGCAACTAGGATTCATACCTTCGCAATCCATCCACATTCATCCAACAATCACAACAAACATCGCTTGATCAAACATCCAATCGATTAGCCACATCAATAAGAACTACATCTAGCTCTATCGTTGATGCCTTGATCCCGTGGATACAGGGTATGTAGGCAATCTGAGATGCGAAGGAAGCACTCTGATTCAGGCTAAGACGATAGCCCCTTTCGTCAGTCATCTGTCTTCTAAACATCCTTCAATCTTTCAGCTCACATTCTTCTATCTTTCATCACATACATCATCAATAAAACCCAGAACTACATATTCATCATGTCTCGTCTTCATCATAAATGTGCTTTGATCCCGTGGATACAGGGTATGTAGGCAGTCTAGAATACGAAGGAAGTTTCCAGTACTCAAGCACAGATGATCCCCCCATCTTCTTCATCTTCATGCATCATCCATCTTCTTCTCTTTGATCAGCTCAAACAAGAAGCAATCCACGTGTCTATTGCAAGCTCACGCACTTTAACCAATCAAAGGTAAGCCAGAAGCTATTTGTCCGCATGCCTTAAGCCAACATTTGCTATAGCAGTTTATCAACAACTTTAGCCTTCAACAGGATGTAGCTTTCCTCTTAACAAGGCGCCAGCTTAATCTATCCAAGAGCACCCAAATTTGGCAAGAGAACGTGATGACAGTATCTTTTGTTTTATCTTTTGATTTATCTTTTGTCCCTTTTCTATACCTAATCAAGACTGCCTTGATCTATTTATATCTTGGTATGTTGCGATGAAGTAAGGACTGGGGCATGGTCATATAGCTTTCGTATGCCGTGTTTGCAGGATGATCTTATTCTCTTCCTATGCGTCTTGGTATCTTGTACGTGTTGGGATTAGCATCTTACATATCAATATCTCTAGCATCTGAGAAGCTAAACAGTCTCTTATGCATTGGAGACTATTCTATGTTAAGACTAACTCCATACATATAACCAGCAAGCTATCATTATGTGTAGTGGAGATAAGTTCAAACCATTGTTTGTAGCGTCAAAGTCCAACACTAGCTGCTATTCATATCTTGTGCATGTTGGCTCCACATCTTGCCCACATACGTTTAGACAAGATTGTAACATGCTAGTTACGCATTGGATACCTTGACACCTTGGTTTCTTATGCCCTGGTGCATAACATCCATATGCTATATCAAACATAAGGACTGCATTTCTTTTCATTTTGAGCAATTACTTGAAAGCTACCCATCATCATCTTATCTTATTCATTCTATCTATCCATTCGTTCCGTCATCCTCAGCCAAGATCAATCATTTCCATCATCCTTTGTCCATATTCCCGCTCCTGCAAAACAAGTATTAGCCATACATAAGTCCATATCTTTTTCTTTACCATCTACCTATATGCATACATCTATCCATATCATTACCTTTTACATATTCAAACATTTTCTATCAATTACCATTTGCATAAACATCCATCCATAATCCATATATAATCCATACACATAACATGCATAGCCATTATAATATCAACATCACAACCATTATAACATCATATAGATCACCAAAACTGCCATATATATATATATATATATATATACATGTGTGTGTCAAAATACAAGTGTCTACAATACAAGCTGAGCCCTGAAAAGCATGAATGTACAACAATGGCTCTAGGCCTCATCATGATACAATGTCAACAAGGTATGCCCTAGCGACTACTGCCAGCTCCCTTGCCCTGACCACCACCACCAACAGGTCCTGTACCTGGTCCTCCATCTCTCGGTGGCCCCATCACTGAAGCTACTGATCGAGATCCACCTGACCTCCGTGAGCTCGAAGCCCCTGACCTGCTCCTGAAGCTAGGCTGTCTCTGCTCTGTCAGCACAGCTCCATAATATAAGCCTCTATAATACTCAGCCTCACCCTGCACTCTCCGAAGCTCGGCCTGTACCGCTGTCAACTGTGTGGCTAAGTACATGGTAGCTCCATCAGTCCCCAAGGCAGTCACTGCTCTATCCCGCTCACTAGTCATCCCCTGCAGCTGCTGCACTGCCCTATCTCTCTCAGCTCGCAGACCATCCCTCTCAACTCGCAGACCATCTCTCTCTGCTCTCATAGCCTGCTCCTACTGTACTGCAGTATCTCGCTCAAGCCTCATCATCTGCTCATGCTGCCTAGCTGTATCCCTCTCTCCTGTAACTCTCGCGAGAGCACCATCATCCTGTCCATCTCCTCTCTGAGCTCCCAACTGTAGCTGAGCCTGATAAGTCTGTGCCTGTGCTCTAGCATGCCGCAGACTAACCACGGCCTGATGCCTATCCATCTCCACTCTCCTCAGCCTCATCTGTGCCCGCTGCCTCCATCTCCTCTCCTCTCTGATCCGTCTCCGCAGCTGCTGAATACCCACATCATCTCCTGCTCTGATCTGTGCCTATGGCTGTGCTAATATAGCAGGCTGACCTGGCACCTGCCCTGGCATCTGTATCCCTAGTGCAGCTGGCACTACTGCCTGTGCTGGTGGAGCCCGTCGTCGTCACCTCTGAACTGGCCTCTCCATCCCAATCTCCCCAATCTCTCCATCTCGTGTCAACCGAGTCGGCCTAGCTGTCGCCCAGTGTGCATCATACTCTGGCAATGTACCTGGATCTGCAGGACCCTGTCTCCACTGCCATGCTACTGGCTGCAATCCATCTCTCTCTGCCAAGGCTGTGTCCACCACAACCTCTGGACCCCAATCAAATACCTCCTGCCTCGTCCTCCCAAAAATGGCATCACCTACAGGTACTGCCTGTGCCTCTCTGAACTGTCTCAGGGCTCTCTCTGGCAAATAGCGCTCTATAATGTACACGCCGTGTCCAAAAATGTACCTCGCCTGTCTAACATAAGCAAGCTCGGCATCCTCCTCCTCCCACTGCTCACATCCTAGCCATGGCCTCCATACAAATCTGTCTATCTCATCTAATCTCCGCCGCCAGTATACCACCCCTCGGCGCTGTCGATACATCAAGGCTCCTCTATACATCCGTGCAAATGGCTCTCCTGCTGCTCTAGCAACCCATCCCTCTGGTCTCGTCACCGGAATGTGCTCATATGCCCATACATGCAACACTGTCACTCCTGCTGACATACTGGCTCCGAACATGTACGCACAATCATGTAGGTAATGATAGAGCTGTCCCAACACGCACTCTGCCCATGCATATCTCGTGCCATAGGAGAACATGCCCTCCATCACTATCCCCCATCCTACAGGAAAACCTCTCGCTCTCCTATCACCCACTAGCCATCTAATGATAGCCACTACCACTCGCTGTAATCTGTCGCAGAGCTCCTCCATCCTCCCCATCGGTATCTCTGAACCCTCTGCTCCGATGTCTGGTGTCCCAAACAATCTCCTGAATGCAGCTGGACCCATCTCTGGATCATAATCTACACGATCCCCATCTATCGGAATCCTCAAGATCCGGAACACATCCTCTAAGGTGATGGTCGCCTCACCTGTCGGTAATAAGAATGAACTGTGCTCGCTCATCCATCGCTCCACCATCGCAGTCATCAACCCTCGATGTGCCTGAACTAGCTCTAATCGTGAAACATGCTCCAAACCTAGGATCTCTAACACCAGTAGCTCCTCTGCATCCAACCGTCTCACTAGCCGCAAATCTCTCGGATGGGGCTCCCGTGATAGCAATGGTGGTAGTACATCCTGCATCATCCATTTACTCTTGTCAGTCCATCCCGTTAATCATTCATATCAAAATCTGCCTATCTATCTGCTATTTTATCCTACACCTACCATATGCGGTTCACTTTACCACATGCGCTCTTTTCCTGCTCACTAGCGACCCACTTTACCATCTACGCTCCTATTTTGACCAAACGCGAGCTTTTTTTTTACGTCATGCGCTCACTGTTTCACTATAAGCGACCTAAACTTCCTTGTGCGCTCATTATCCCTTCATATGCAAGCCATATCCTATATGCGCTCTATTTACCCTAAACGCGAGCTCTATTTTATATGCGCCTAGCTTTTCACTATTAGCGAGCTACCTCACCATATGCGTTCACTGTTTCACTATAAGCGCGCTATCTACCCTATGCGAGCTGTTTCTAGTCCTATGCGAGCTACATTACCCTATGCGACTACTATTTGCTCATAAGCGACTAGTTTTCACCTATATGCGCATTTCCGCCGATATTTTCCCGCCGACAGGATGCGACCTCATTTTCCCTAAGCGACCTACCCGCGCCTATAAGCGACCTAAACTACTCTAAGCGATCTCTTTTCCTACATAAGTGACCTATATGTGCCATGTCCTAAACTAGTCGCTTTTGGTGACGTGTGTGAATTAATTACGCTTTTAGCCTATTAAATGCACGCTTTTGGGAAAAGTTTTGAAACATACCGGTGCGCCTGCTCCCTCTGGTCGTCCATGTGTCCTCACTCGCTCCGCATGATGATCTCTGCGTGGAATCACCATCCTGCTAGCTCTGCCACTCTCACTCTCAGGAGCTCTGGATTTCTCTAAGTTTCTCAGCACAAATGAGCACAAATGAGCCTATTTGCCCTTGAAGCCCCTACTTATAGCCCTTCTCCAAACCCTAATTCTTCTATACCATAGCCTATTTTCTTCCATGCAACCCCCCTTTCCTTCGCGTCTGCCCTCTTTTCCGCCTTTTCTTCTATCGAGAGCCAACCCAGCCCTTCCTGGTTTGCCTGGCTTACCTCTCGAGGGGGCATCACCTGCCAGTTACACTGGGGCATAACTTGTTTATCGAACGCATCTCACATCTTCTTTGACACAATGTTCTATCGAACATTGTATCAAAGAGGGGCAAAATGTAGACACCCAAATTTGTCCATGTCTAGTAACACCTTGTTAAATCACTAATCTATTATCCAATTAATTAAATAAATTTTATTTAATTAATTAAAATCCCATTCTCATTCACTTAGCCAATTAATTAAATAAATTGTATTTATTTAATTAATTCCACATCATGTCTTATCTCATTTTATGCATTTATCCTATTAATTAAATAAATTTTATTTATTTAATTAATTTCCAACTCATATCCCAACTAATTCAAATACTTTATTCGAATTAAGCCTTTATCATTTATCACATTTCAACACTTGTCCATTTCCCATTCATCATGTGTTGTAAGACAACTTTCATTTAAAATCTTTCACATGCACAACTAATTGGACCTAAATTTAGTAACTTTCAATCTTAGCCATTCACATAGCCTCTGAATCTCCACCGTTGATTGATCTTGGTTGGGTTCTATATAAACACCCTTTCATTCCATATGAGCAATCCAACAATCCAGCAATCTAGTAATCCAGCAATCATATAGCACCTCCATTATCATCTTGAGCATTCGAGCTTTTATCATCCATCAATGGCAGCTTTCAGCTTTGTAATTGCTTATCGTTGAAGAAGCAGTCCACATCTCTCTCTCAAACAAGGAATCGCACGATCTAGGTGATGTTATGCTTGAATTGCATTATCCTTTGATTTCATTTAGGTTAGATTCCTTGATGATGGTAGGGTTAGGGTTTCATGACTATGTCTGATCTTCCACACCTGACTTTCACCTATCACAGGTCTCAAGGTTTTGTCCAAGAAATATCAAGAGTTTGAAGAAAGCACAAACAAGTTGAATGACATGTTAAGCAAACAAAAGCATTACAAGGACTCTACTAGTCTAGGTTATGAAGAACGAGAGTGTT
The DNA here is from genome assembly GCA_027924645.1 of Cunninghamia lanceolata. Taxonomy (NCBI): domain Eukaryota; kingdom Viridiplantae; phylum Streptophyta; class Pinopsida; order Cupressales; family Cupressaceae; genus Cunninghamia; species Cunninghamia lanceolata. The sequence continues at coordinate 7,726,627 of BSBN01000828.1, forward strand.
CCAAAGCAAGAAATGCACATAGGAAGAAGATAGACTTAAGTTATCATGCTGCTGCTCCTAAAGATGAAGGAAGGAGGACAACCAGGTTCACAAAATCTCTACCTACTAGGTAATCAATAAGGTACAAATACTCTCAATTTCATGGTTATTGTTATTCATGTCATGTTTATGGTCATAGAGCAAGAGATTGTGTAAGAAATTGTAGGATGTTTGAGAGACATGATCATATCAAGAATGACAATAAGAGTTTTTATAACATGCCTAGAAGAAATTATCCTTTCTTTGGTCTAGACAACAACATCATATGTTATAAGTGCAACTCTCCTGGATATAGAGCATATTCTTGTAGAAGACAAATACTTTGAGTAAAAGGAAGTTACAAGAAACAAGGAGCAAGTGGAGAAGGAAACATCCCAAGAAGACAAGCATTCAGAAGGTTTGGAGGATAAAGCAAAACCAGGAGAACGATGAAGCTTGTGCATTTTACATAAGAGACATCTTTATGTGCATAAGGAATAGCATGACCTTAGGGGGAGTAACTTATTGTCTCCTCATTTTATCCCCTTGGAAATGACAAAGACTATAGTAGTTTTTTTAAGGTTTTTGAAGTGATTGTGCAGTGAAGTTTTTATATAGTGTTTGACATGTGTGAGAATTAGAGACATCATGACAATCAATGTGACAGATAGTTTGTATTATTGTTTTGACAGTTTGGACAACTTGATAGATCTTTCACTTTAGAACATAGAAGAATATATCACTTGCTATGGCAGATGGTGGTCTTAAGATGTGCATAACAGTGTTTATTATCAAATGAGGATAGTCACTTGTGACTATGACTTGATATGTTAGCATGGTGATTGATGGTTGGCAAGTGGCATCAATGTATACTTTGTCAAAATGCAACACTACTTGTTGACACTTTGATATTGGTGACAATGCCAAGGTTCAGTTTATGGGTTTGGTTCATCATGAAAAGTTAAGGTGCATGGTGTTGCCCTGGGTGCAAAGCAAAGTTGATGGTATTTGTCTCATTGCAAGAGACTTGTTATGTTTTGAAATGACCAAAGGTTTCAAGGTGCTATCACAAAGGGCAGAGTGCTTGACATTAGTGTTATAATAGTACTCACGGTGATTGAGATGTCAGAGCATAGTGAAAGGACTTTTTATGCAAGATAGTGGATGCAAGGAAAGACTTTTGTGCGGATTCACTAAGGACAGTCGTTGTCTCCTACAGCTATGATAGTGATTGACACTGTATTTGTGGTGATGTTGACTATCATATTCTTCATTCACATATGGGAACAACTTCATTCATAGGGGAACAGTTGTGATAATGATTGTCCTTTTTTATCATTGTTAGTTTTGGTACTAGTACTGCTATATGGTTCATGCTTTTGTGGTTGGTATTTGGTACTTCAACATGGTATTAATTTATACATATGGTATTGTTTTCATTTCAATACTCATCTGGTTCATGATTGCTTATACTTCATGATGGTAGTAGTATTAGTATCATGATCAAGCTTATACTTCTTAGTGGACAGTGATATTAATGCTTATACAAATGATAACTATTTGTGATGTTTAACAATTGATGGAAAGTTCATATCAGACATTTTGAGTAGTAAGGGAATGATATCAAGTTTACAGATGTCTTAAATTAGAAGACAATAAGTGTAGTGATGCAGCTTTGACACTTGAAGAAAGTTGGAAAGCAATGTTCTATTTTGCTTTTGTGGTTCTGTTCTCATGGGGTGTGTCTTGAAACTGAGATAATATCCATGCTTTTGGTAATATTTGATAATGTCAACTAATAAGAATCCTTGTCAATGATTGCTATTGGAGTGTCTCATATGGTAAGTATCAATTTGAATGATAATACTGTGTAATGACAAGGTTGATGGAGCATTTAACAGTGAGAAGACAATGCATATGCATGCTTGCCTCTACTAGTGTTGTGAAATGATCAGTGGATGTTAGATTCTACTATTTTTATAGTCTTCTTATATCTCTATTTGACTTGATATAGAAATACTTTATTGTTTTCATATGTTTTGTTGTCAAGTTGGTAGAACATGCTTCACTCATGCTTAGTACTAAGGTCTCCCTCAATGAAAATACCAGTTTGTAGGAGTATGATGGCAATCTTGACTGAATTGTCAATGAATTGCATTACATTTTAGTAATTAAAGTGTGGGATATGGCATTAGCCTGCCTTCAGTCAGGGGAGTCCATGGTGACAGTACTTTGATTAGAATTCCAATGATTTATAAAAATGGATCAAGAAAAGGCTGTTTTGATGCTTGTGTAATACGAAGTTTTTCCTATGACTAGTCTTGTTTTTGCTCTTCATGACAGATAGGATAGTTGTGATAAAGGCACATAGAATTCTTGACAAAAGTGTCCCAAGGAGATGTGGTTGAAGTTCATTGCCTTGGTGATGAGATGTTTGTGCTTCAAGCTCATTGGTTTGGAGTTGTAAGTGTTGGAAGTTGGAGTTGATCATATTGATGATTGATAGGACTTCATATTGATGATTGATGTTCAAGACTTTAAATGTGATTGGATTTGGTTGTAGTTGTTCATGGTTCATTTAGTGTGTTTTTTCTTTAGAGATCAGCTACATATATTGTGTAGATGATTAAGCAATGGTATTTTTTGAGTGTCCAGCATCAGTTGTAGAAGACTGTGAAGATCGCAGAGCCTTACATTCCATGGTGTTATTGTTGTCTTCATGATCAAGATTATCTCAATTTACATACATTATAAATGTACTTTGTATCATATCAGTTGCAAGTATCAAGTTAGTATCTTAATAGTCTTGTGTATTGAAGTGACAATCATCAGTATGAAACAATATTATTCAGTGATAAAGTCATCATAGGTCTCTATGTTTCCATCTCTAGCTATAGTGTTTCAGATTCTTTGAAGTGGAGTTGGTTGATGGTTATGTCCCGGATGGACTATATTGTCAAGAGTACATAAATCATGATGGTTGTATTCTGTCCAAGGGGTACTGTATGGACAATTAAGGAACAATGTTTGTTTTCTAAGTTTCTGAGCAGGGCAACTATTAGTATCATAGTGCATGGTACTTTCATGGCTTGAAGTAAAACAAGTTTCATTTCATTATGATATCATGGAGGTAAAGGTGAAGTAAGAGTGAAAAGTGCATAGCAAATATCTAAAGGGAAATCTAGATTGTTTATGCATATCTGACAGGGGGAGTAGTTGTAAGCTCCTTTGTCATTTTTGTCAAAAAGGGGGAGAAGGTGAAAAGATGTTTTGACATCAATGCCAAAGCCAAAGGGGGAGTTTGTTGACTTTGGCATGTTAGTTGTTGGTTGTCTTGTCATTGATGTCAAAAGGTCTTGTAGGTTCACATGGTGTTGGTGTTGATAGGAGTTGTTCATGTTCATGTTGATGCTTTGGTTACCTCATACTAGTTTGAAATGATTGCCTCTTGTTTCAATTCATGTTCAAGACTTCAGAATGAAGCGCAGTCTGTGAAGCATTATCAACTATCATCAGGAGCTTGTGCTTGATGTCCTCATGTCATTATTAAGTTATCTACAGTGGTGTTGTTCAAGAAGTATGTTGATGTCTCTAAGGTTAAGTTGTTGTAGTCAAAGAGAATGAAGAGATCATAGATAAGTGATCACAAATTAGTTTATATACCTCATTATTCATGATGGTGTTGATGTCAAATGATGAGTTAGTTTGTCTTGAAGCAATTCATATAGGTTCTTGCAAATCTCATCATTAGGAGTGGTCTTCATAGTTCACATGAGGTTCTTGCTTGATTGTTTCAGGAGTTGGTTCAGATCAATATCATCCCTAAATTCTCTTGCTTCATGTTTCAAACAATGAGTTTATCTTGCTTCAATCAAGAGTTGTTAAGTGCTATTGACTGGTTACTTGTTCAAGAGAGAGGTTGATGGCTACATCATACAGAGATTGATAGGGTTGCAATGCCTTCAAGAGCTTAGGATGGCTAGTTTTTAGATAATATGGTGTTCAGAATGATCATGATGCACTTTGTATAAAGTGATGTCAAGATCCCTGAATATATGTTCATGTTAGTGTTTTATTATAAGTGTTGTAAACTGTAACAAAGGTTATACAAGGTTTATTTGATACACTGTCTAACCAGTCATCCATCCATTGCACTTTTTGTTTTAATAAATTGACTTACTATTATAAGTTGACAATTCACTTAAGTGACTATCTAAGGGTATCATTATCATTAGAATGACCAGCCCCTTACCTTGTAAGACCAGCTCCTCCAATCAGGACAACTTAAACCAAGTGCCAAAATCAAATCAATGGGCATAAATCAAGTTTGGTGGGCACAAAAAGCAAAATCAAGGGCCATGATTTAAACAAGGTTTAAAATCTAACGGCTCAGTATATATGTTTATTTTGACAGGGAGTTGGAAGATGAAAAGAACTAATAGTCCCTACAGTTATGGAACCAAATCAAGAAGGCCAGAAATATATATAAAACTGATACAAAGATGTTTCTGAGATGTTGAATGTATGATTCTTTCTTAGTAGAGAAACACCTAATCATCCATGTGAAGATTGTTCATATTGATAAAGAAAAACTATGTTTTGGAAGTTATAAAAGAGATAGGTTTTTAGTACATGAAAGAGGGGATTAATGATTTAGGTTCTGTAAAGATATATCTATAAGTTCATACCAAAATATTACTTCTTCTCCTAAGGTGTAGTAATATATTGTATCTGAATACATTGTATATGAAGAGACTTGCAGAGATCTTAAAGCACACAAAGTTTTGGGTAAGGACATGTAGAGACTTAAGAGACTGAAATGGACTTTCTACAATGGCACAAAGGGGTATACCTAAGGTATTATTTGAGTATTATTTAAGTGATTGTAAAGAAGTGATGCAGAAGTTTATAGGCTAGAATGGAGTCTTTACCTTTAGTCTTCATACTTGAATTATTAATGAATTAGGGTGATTTATGATGTTTATTTCATTTGAATCAGGGTGATACATGTCTGCAACAGAAATCTTGTTGAATTAAATTGGTTTGATATGTCTTTCATTGTAAAGGTATATTCAGTTTATGTGTCAAAGAGGATGCAGGATTAAGATGTGTAGAAGTGCAATCTAGTGAATTAGGGCAACCCCCTGAACTAATCTTTTCTTTCTAATGTTCATGTTTTTACCAATGAAGCAAATTTTTCCAGTGAGGCAATTTGTAAAGCCAGTGAGGCTGTAAAACAAATCAGTAATCAGTGAGATTCTTCAAAAAGCCAGTGAGGCTTTGTAAACAGTGAGTTTCTGATTAAGCCAGTGAGGCATTTTCTGAGTGTTTTTTCATCCCTATGAGGGTTTTTCACTCATCAAAATCTTGTGCTATGGTTGATGTTGATTGTCTTCATGTTTTGTGCCCTAATGTCTCTGTTTAAGGTCTTGATCATATCATTTGTCATTATACTTGTGCATATGTATTTGGTGAATCTTTGAGATCTTTCTCTTTTTCTATCCAGGGATTAAAAATGTAAAAACTTGTTAAAATTATTGAAACACTTATTTACCCCCCCCCTCTCAGTGTTTCCCATACTCCAACACAAAATTCCTCACAAGTGGGGACTATTTTGGGAGAGGAGTCCAAATCATTGGATGAGGCAGACAAGGCTATATCAGCTTCATATGTCTTAAAGATGATATTCATGAAATCATCATGAAATGTAGTAGAAGTCATAGGAGGATCATCAACATCACTTTCTTCATTATTATCTATGAATGTAGTGAGATCTTCTAATATCGAAGGATATATTCCCATGAGAGTTATGAAGCTTTCGAAATCAAATATATAACAAAGAATTTCATATGTGGAACACATAGAAATGTCAATGTCATATATGTGTGTTTAAGACATGAGGATGCCTATTGGTGAATTTAGAGAATTTTTCAAAGTCTACAATGTATGCAAACAAAGCTTCCAAAGATGAATAACAAAAAGCATCCATAATGAGAGATTTGCACACCAAGTCACTAGTTTAAGGAAATCAAGTTTTTAAAAATAAAAAGCACACTAATTTCACTACAAACAAAGTAAATATGATGTGAAGAGTGTTGTACAAAAAGGCAATGTAAATGATTTTAATATTTTGGACAAAGAAATGTGAGAAAGAAGCTAATGTTCTTAGTGTTGAATTACAAAATGTGTAATTATGAAAATTGAAATTTTGAATGTAAGGATGTCAAATGATGCAACACTACAATTCAAAATTAGATTTTAATGAATATTTTATGATAGTAGCAAAATCTGAAATAAGATTTTGACTACAAACCCTAGCTTTTGAAATTAACTAGGTTATAGAAAAAATGCAAGTTTTCAACAAAACCCTAGCAAATGAGATCTTCAAATGCAAGATGTGATATCATGAAATGATTAATTGCTTTAATATGGATCAGATCTGATGTAGAAATTAGAAAATCAAAAATTTTCAATGATATGCAATGAAAATAATGCCAAACTATGCCTTTATGTAAGCCTAGAATGCTTTTTTTTCCACTTTTTTTAAATTTATGCAAGATTTTTCAATGAATAATGATAAGTATGCTATGAATTAATGCAAGATATGAATTCAACACTTAGCAAGATGCAAATTCTTGATTCTATGGTTTCACCAAAATGTTAAGTATGGAAAAGGGGATGAAGGAAACAAGCATGCATACTAAATCAAACCCTCTTCCACAATAACATTCAAGGACAAGACTGAGCCAATCCACTACCAAAGAGAGGTAGACTCATCTATAGGTCTTGTGCTCAAGAGTGCTATGGAGAGATCATATTTAATTAGGCCTTTTATCAAATCCTAGGAGAACTAATGCACAAAACCCTAGATCTGTAAAGCTCTGATCATAACAGGAGATGCAGAGAAGATATTCAGAAACTAATTTCAAAAGAGTGATCAAAGAGATATCAAAACCTATACACCAAAAGCTGGAAAGTATGAGGCTTACGGGGTGGGCGCCCAAGTCTTGGAAGTTAGAATCTTCAGAAACTTAGAACTCGAGAAATGTCAAAGAGAGTGTCCTGATGCTGGATTCAGTGCTTGTTTCATCAGGAAGACTATTTTGTGGGCACCCAAGTCTTTTGTAGTGGAAATTTTTGAAAATTCTTTCAAATCTTGAAACCCTTTTCATCACTCAGCCTTCATGTGTCTTCACTTTTATGGATCTCGAACCTATAACCTGCATACAAGGATAAAAGGGGTTTGGGGGTTATGGTGTTTAGGGACTTGCCTCAGTCAAATCTTGGGATAGCATTCAGCTTCCCAACACCATTGTTTGATAGAAAGTGTGTGCCCTAGTAGGGTAAAGGATAAAGATAACCAATGATGAAATGATTCAAATAACAATGATATCACCTCAGAGTGAATCCCTTAGGAGAATGAAGATCTTTCAACTCATAAGGAGATGGATGATGATTCCAAATCTGCAACAACACACAATACAAACACAAATATACAACAATAACACAATAAATGCTTTGAATGTTCTTTGCTCCAAGATCATAAGTTTGCAATATCCATCTAGGTTACAAATGAATTAAAAAACACACTTTTATATGCTTTCCCACTAACATTCATAAATTAAATCAAAAGAGCTGACAAAGAAAGAACCTTTTAAAGGTCCTATGCCGACATGCTTTGAAATTTGTCCTGACCAATTAGGGAGGACTTAGACATGGGCCCCCAAGTCCCAAGGTGCCTTTTTGGTCTGGGGTAAGGCATAAAATGGGCCCCTAGTTTCCAATTGTCATGGGTTTTAGGGGATTTTACATTGGGATGCATATTTTGCATGTATAATGTTATCACGGGGACCTAGGAGCTAAAATAGGAGGTAAAAACGCATGTGTCCACTTTTTACTCCATAACATTACTATTTTTATTATAATAATAAAAATTACTCTTCGAGTAAATAAATAAAGAATAATGTAAACAAATAAAAATAACTTATGAATAGTTCTAATATAAAACTAGAATACCTCTCTTTTGAAAAATCTATGTAAAAAACATCAAGAGATATCATTTTCAAGGCACCTATTTTTCTTTAATCATAAATACAATAAAAAATAGGCACCTTGAGAATGATATCTCTCAGCGTCTTTTACATAGATTTCTCAAAAGATAGGTATGGTAGTTTCATTTATAATAGAAAGATATTTTGATGTAATTTGTCTTTAATGATTCAATTCAATTTTATGTTACTAGATATAAAATTATGAAGATTTATCAATGAATTACACTCTACTTAGTTTCAATCACACACCTATAGTTTGGAATTATTTTCTATAGTATGACTTTATATTGCTCCAAATCTACTCACTGAGCACTACTGTGTATAAGTTAGATGTGGGATAGCACACACATTGCACTTGTGTGGCCTATGTATGGATAGATCACTCCTACTCACATGGCAAAAGCCAATGGAGTGAGGGAGTGTCTAGAGGACTACCCTCCTCTCTTCATGAAGACTAAGTGTCTTATGAATTTTAACAATGTTTGTGTGTGGGGAAGTTACATTGTGTCAACTTGATCTCACTTCATGAGGAGGAGTTCTTGATGATAGATGATGGTGTTGATTCATGGTGTGGTGGCTAGAATGTGATGGTGATCTCTAGTAAACCTCTAAAGAGGTGTTGTAATGATGATTCTCATGTGGTTGAGTGTGTTGTTAACACAAGTTATGTTTAGATCCTATTGAGCATTGAAGAGGAAGGCATTTAATAGGTAGTTTTCTATTTTGATTAACTATTAGAGGTGGCCAACCCTCTTTATTGTTGCTTATTGTTCTCTCCTTGAATTTGTTGCAAAATGAGAGTTCTCTCATAAACTTGTTCTAAGTTGATTATTTCTAAGTTTAGTAGAGTTGTTTTGAGCTCATTTAGGACATAGATTCTTCCCAATCATCTCTAACCCCAAGACACATAAACCTAACGGTAGAAGAGAGAAGAGATGGATATGCCTTATCCTAATGTGCTAGTTGTGTTTCATGTTTGCCTTGGTTTGCACTTGATTGCATTAATTACTTGTTTGATTGTTCTTGTTTTGATTTAGATTGATTTATTTGTTGTGATTCATTTATTTGTTTTGCTTGCTTGTTAATTATTGTGTTTTACCTTGTCTTGTTTTTTGTTTTCCTTGACTCGTTAGAAAGGTCTTTTATTTACTTCATATTTTTGTATGCATGTGAATATGAACACAAGAAACAAACTAAACTAATGTTACCCTACTTCATTCATCTCATATACACCTCGGATTGAGCATAAAGGAAAGCATAAAACATGAAATGAAACTACCTAATTCTCCTCACATGCTAACCCTTGTCATGTGGATATGCTCCTTTGATGTGTTGATGTAGGTGGCTCCTTATATGGACAGCATGTCTTTACAATGCATGGAGTCTTGAAAATGCTTGGGTTGAGGGTCAATTTATAGATTTTTTGAATGGGGATTGGATGGTCAAGATTGGATTTGGAGATCAAGGGTGGAGGATCCTTGAGAGTTATCAAGCAAGGAGAGCTTGCCAAGTGGCATGATGAGATTGTATGAGAAGGGATGTCCTTGGATCAAGGAGGATTAAATGGTCAAGATTGGGCTTTGGGAAAATTGGAGGGATGAGATTGATTTGGTAGATGGGATGTATGGGTTGGATTTAATTTGAATTTTAAATTGGGAAGCATGGGTACATGCCCAATTTAAAATTGGAGGAAAAAGGGATGAGTTAGATTTGATTTGAATTTTAAATTGGAAGCACATGGGTACATTCCCAATTTAAAATTGGAGGAAAATGGCATGGAGGACAAAAGGACCTTTGTACAAAAGACCTAGACCACGCCTTTGTAAGAATGCCATGTGGACATGCACAAGAGGCCATGCCTTTGTACATTTGGGGGAATGGAGAGGATTTGACCAAGATTAGATTAGGATTTGGGTTGTGCAAGTGGGGGATTAGGTTAGTTAATTAGGTTTAGGTGACCTAATAAAAAGTGTAGAAAATAGGGAATTAAATAAATATAAATATTTATTTAATTCATGGGATGGGAAAAGGGGATAATAGAAATTAAATTTATCTAATGTTTGGACTATAGAGAAAGTTGATAAATTGACACAACCCTTAATTTTCATAATTAATAATGATTTGTAAGTGCATGGAAATGGTATACAAAAAGGGGGTCAGAAGTGGCCACTTTTTTCCTAAAATCAGCTAAACTTGAACTTGGATGAGTGATTTGAGATGCATGCACTCAAAATTTGAAGATTTAGAAAGAACAAGAATTGAAGTGCTTTGAATCTTGTTTTTAAATTTCTAAAGTTTTAAAAAAATAGTTAAGATTGAAAGGGTGAAATGTTGCGCGCACCCAAAAGTGTTCCTATTTTTATCACTAAAATATAACATAGTGTCTGGTGTGTACCCCCCTATATTTTTGCATTTAATATTTTTAAAAACTAGCTGGAAGAAATGTAGTTAAGAGTGAGTATTAGAAGTTGTGTATTTTTTTGTAATTTTTCAAAGTGGATGCATCCTGAAAACTGCATCACTGAGCATGTGGATCACATAACTTGCACAAAAATAATTGAAAATGTAATTTTTTTGATTGTATAAAGAATGAAGCATATAAAAATCCTATAAAAAAATTTAAATTTAGATAAGCAAATCAAAAGTTATAAATAAAAATCAATACATATATGATTGAAGAATATGAGGACACTATTCAAAGAAAATAAAAATAAATATATTAACTTATTCAAAAAAATTTAAAAAATATATGTGCTCGGCAAGCTAAGAACTAGCTCATCATTTTGGTGTTGGTTTCATCAAAATTTTCTATAAAATGAGTAAATCTAATGACATTGAAGTTCAAAAATGTTATTAACAATGAAAAACACGTCTGTAGAAGGTATCATAAAGGTCCAATCCTTAGGTTTGGTTGCCCAAGCCAATTCCAAGCCTAAAAAGGTAGGATAAAATTTTGAAAAAACCTAAACCTGTTGCAAGTATGGGCCTAACCGGTGTTGTCATTGATGTCAACATACTCTTGTTGCATTGATGACAAGGATTGGATGAGTTGTATGCTGAGGATATTAAGAAAATTAGTCCTATCAGAAATAGAGAAGAACAATGAAGTAAATATCCCAGCTAAGATGAAGATCAGAGGATGCACATCAAAGGGTTTGTAGATATGTGTCTTAAGGTGATCTAGTAAAGATTTGAAAGGTCTGTATGAAGATTTGAAGAAGTTATGGGCATATGAGTTAAACCAGTTCTGGCAGATGTTCAGAGGTAACAGAGTGACACAGATAGGTCCAGTGAGATCCAGAAATACAATATCTTGTTCTGTGGATTTGGTGGAGTGTCTAGGAAGTCAATGAGAATTGACAACTCAATTGGTTCATGGTCTGGAGGTCCACAAGTATCTATTCCAATATGACAGTGATGACAGACTATGTTCTTGAGGTTCTAAATGAAGGAGAGAATGATTTCAGTAATCAGAAGTAGTGTGGATGTTCTTGGTGATTCAAGCAAGCTTGTGGAAGTCTTTGGATTGTGTCTAGTTCGTGTTGGTGGTCCGCATTGAAGATTGAGCTCGTAATTGAAGAATTACTTCCAAATGAGTTACACATCTTGTGGATGATCTTGAAGATGTTCTGCGAAGCATGGCATGTTCCTCAAAGAAGATTGAAGTCCTAGATCTGTGTGGCCGATAGTGTGATGATCTGCATGAAGTCTTTTGTAATTAGTCAAGTTGTATTTTCTCTATAAAGTATGCTGACTTAGATGATTATCCCAAAGTCAATGTCTTGTATAAATAAGAGTTGTGAAGTCATTTCAAAAGGATCTTGGTGGAGATGAGTGTGTGGTAGAGAGGAGCAGAGCGAAAGGCAAAGCAGAAGTATTGGGCTTAAATGGAACTGACTCAAGCATGGTGAAGATGCTATTCTTCAGTTCAAGTATGTAATATTTATCATTCTGTAGACAATATGTCTCCTGTAGGCAGTGGACCTCTTGTGAGAAGTGTGCTTAGGTAGTGAGCCCTAAATGGCATGTGCCATTTTGTTCTTCTTATTCTTTTAACAGAGAATACAATCTTGGGTTAGTCACCCCGTGGTTTTTTCCTTAACCGAGTTTTCCACGTTAAAATCTTGATGTCATGTGTGTTAATGTGTTTCTGCTCTTGAATTGTTACATTATGTTTCCATGATTGATTTATTATTATGCTGTTGAATTACAAAGAGGATTTAAGTGATTAATAGGAAGAAAGTTTTGGGACAACTGATTCACCCCCCTCTCAGTTGTATGTCTTGAATCTAACAATTAGTATCAGAGCGAGGTTCCTCTATAAGAGCTTAATCGCTTGAGGAGATCCAGGATGTCTTCCTACAAGAAGGATAGTCCAAGGTTTGACAGAACCAATTTCACTCTTTGGAAAAGCCACTTGGAATGTCACTTGCAATGTATAGGAATGCAATATTGGATCATGGCTACAAAGAAGTATGTTCCTCCATAGAATGGTCCGAGAACTATAGATGAAATCAAAGATGCTGAAAAGAATCTTCGAGCTAAAGAAGCTCTTCTAAGTGCCTTATCTGATTCAGAGCTGACAAATGTTATAGATCTAAAAACTGCATATGAGATTTGGGAAAAACTAGAACTTCTGCATGGAGACAAGTATGTTAAATGTGCCAAGTACAGAGTCTGAAAGGAAAGTTCAAAAACCTGAAGATGAGTGAAGATGAAAATATCACTACATTTATGCCAAGAGTAAATGAGCTTGTTTGTGGCATTAGGTGTACTGTTGGAACCTTGTATGAAGATGAGATTGTTGCCAAAGTTCTCAGATCCCTACCTCCTTACAAATACAAGGTTGCTGCTATTGAAGAATTTAGATCTTTTTCAAATATCACAAGGGATCAATTGGTTGGTAAATTAGTTGCATTTGAATTGGCTAAGTTTGGAGATGCACCCCCCAAGACTGAATCTGCATTCAAAGCTAGTGCCTCTATAAAAGGAATACAAAAGTTTGATCCGGGAGAGAACTCTTCAAAGAAACTATCATTGTATGAAAAAACAAGAAAAGATCTGGAAGAAGATGAAGCAGAAGCTGCTCAACTTGAAGCCCTTATTGCAAAAAGATTGCCAAGAGGATCCAGTAAGTATGAAGGAAAATTGCCCTTTAAATGTTTTAACTACAATAAGATTCGTCATTTTGCCTCAAGGTGTCCAGAAAGATTTTCAAGGGCAGATCCAAACAGATCAAGATTCCAAAAGAAATGTTACTATGTTCATGAAGATGATGATGAAGGAGTAACAGATGATGAATCAGAGACAGGAAACAAATCCAGAAGTGACTGGGTGTTTATTGCCATCAAGGAAGAAGATCCAATGCCCTCTAAATCTGTTAATCATAAAATGGTAGAAAGAGCTCTAGCTGCCCAAGTTGAAGAAAAGGATGACTAGGTCATTGACAGTGGATGCTCCCACCATATGATAGGTGATAAAAATAAGTTCATAGATTTGGAAAGATATGAAGGAGGAGTTGTAAAATTTGGTGATAATTCTGCTGGCAAGATCAAAGGTAGAGGAACTATTTCTTTTGATGGAAAGAAAAAACTAGTAATGTACTATATGTTGAAGGTCTGAAGCACAATCTTCTCAATGTTGGACAGTTGGTGGATAAAGGCTATGATCTCCGATTCAAAAATAGAAAATGCAAGATCTTTGAAAGTTTCGAAACAAAGATTGCATCCAGTACTCAAACAAAAGGTAATATCTTACACTTGGTTGGTACTGGTAAAAGTTGTTTATTTGTTCAAATTGATCAGAGTTGGTTGTGGCATAGGAGAATGTGTCATGTGAATTTTGATAATATCATCAAGATAAGCAACACTTAGGCTATAAGAGATCTTCCAAGACTGGTGAAATCTACTAATAGTTTGTGCAAAGAATGTCAGTTGGGTAAGCAGAGCAGAGTCACATTCAAAATAAAGGAACAGTCTTCTACCAGATTGTTGGACTTAGTACATACTGATCTATGTGGTCTAGCAAGAATCTGGAGTTTGCAAGGTGATAGATACTTCATGTTATTAATTGATGATCACTCTCAGATGATGTGGGTGACTTTTCTAAAAGAGAAATCTAAGGCTCTTGAGAAATTCAAAATATTCAAGGCTATGGTAGAGAATGAAACCGGATTAAACTTAAAATGTCTTAGGTCTGACAAAGTTGGAGAATTCACATCCAGAGAGTTCATAGAATTATGTGAGAAACATGGGATAAAAAGACAGTTGTCTACTCCAAGGACTCCACAGCAGAATGGAGTAGTGGAGAGAAAGAACTAGACCATCCAAGAAGCTTCTAGAACCATGATGATGGAAGCAAATGTTCCTCAAATCTACTAGAGAGAAGTTGTAAGCACTGCTACCTATACTCTTAATCGAGTACAAATCAGAAGCAATACTGGTAAGACCCCTTATGAACTCTGGTTTGGCATCACTCCCACTATGAAGTATTTCAGAGTCTTTGGTAGCAAATGTTATATTAAAAGAGATGAAGACCTTAGCAAAATTGATGCTAGATGTGATGAAGGAATATTCTTGGGCTATTCTACTCAAAGCAAAGCATACCAGTGTTATAACAAGAGATTGAGAAAGATTATAGAAAATACAAATGTGAAGGTTGATGAAGGTATTGAAAAACCCTCAAGGTTTTATGAATATGATGAAGATGATTAGAATGATGTTTTGGTCCAATAAGTCCAAGCCCCTTCTAAAATTCAGATCCAGACTAATCTGGAGAATCAAGAAGAAGAGATAAGTTTGAATGAACCTGTTCAAGAAATAGAGGTGCAAGAAATTCCCAAAACTCCCAGGTATGTAAGATTGAATCACTTTGAAGATCAGATCATAGGTGATAAAAACAAAGGTGTTCAAACAAAAAGAAAGATTGCTCAAGACTCATAAAAGTATTGTCTGATTTCAAAGATTGAACCAAAGATAGTGAGTGAAGCATGCAATGATGAAAGCTGGACTAAAGCAATGGAGGAAGAGCTGATGCAAATTGAGAAAAATCACACTTGGGATCTTGTTCCCAAACCAAAAACAAGAATTTGATTGGAACCAAATGGGTCTTCTGGAATAAACTAAATGAAGATGGTGAAGTAGTCAAAAACAAAGCTAGATTGGTCTACAAGGGTTGTTCCCAAGTAGAAGGAGTTGATTTTGAAGAGACTTTTGCTCCAGTGGCAAGAATTGAAGCAGTTAGATTATTTCTTGCCTTTGCTACCTTCAAGGACTTCAAAGTATATCAGATGGATGTCAAGTCTGCCTTCTTGAATGGTGACTTGGAAGAAGAAGTTTACATTGAGCAACCAGATGGATTCCAATTGTCTGATCATGGTGATATGGTCTGCAAGTTGAAGAAAGCACTGTATGGACTCAAACAAGCCCCAAGAGCATGGTATGAAAGACTAGATAAGCAACTTTTGAAGATTGGTTTCAACAAAGGTACTACTGACAGTAACTTGTACTTCAAAATTGATCATGAAAATATCTTGATTGTTGAAGTATTTGTTGATGATATCATTTTTGGAGGAAGAGATAATATGTGCAAAACTTTTGCAAATCAAATGAAAAGTGAATTTGAGATGTCCATGTTTGGGGAAATGAATTTCTTCTTGGGTCTTCAAATCATTCAAATAAAGAAAGGAATCTTCATTTCATAGACCAAATATGTGAAAGAATTGTTGAAAAAATTTGAGATGGAAGACTCAAAACCAATGAGTACTCCCATGGCAACCAGATGTAAATTGAGCAAAGATGATGAATCTCCTAAGGTTGATCAGAAAAAGTACAGGTTAATGATTGGAGGACTATTGTATCTTACTCAAACTAGACCTGACATTATGAATGTTGTTGGTCTTGTTGCTAGATTCCAAGCTAATCCTAAAGAATCTCATGTCATGGCAATCAAGAGGATTCTTAGATATCTAAAAGGGGCAGTTGAGTTTGGTTTGTGGTATCCTAGAGATCATAATTTCTCTCTTCATTCATATACAGATGCAGATTGGGCAGGAGATGTGGATGACCGGAAGAGTACCAGTGGTGGAGCATTCTTTTTAGGGAAAAGATTGGTTTCTAGGCTGAGCAAGAAACAAGAGGCAATATCTCTGTCCACTGCAGAAGCAGAATATATTGCAGTAGCAGTAGTTGTACTCAAGTATTATGGATGAATCAAATGCTAAGAGACATCAGAGTGGAGTATGAGGAACCTATCACAATCATCTGTGATAATTCAAGTGCAATAAATATATCAAAAAATCCGGTGTTGCATTCAAAGACAAAACATATATCCATCAAGTTTCACTTTTTGAGAGAGCAAGTTAACAAGAATGAACTCAGATTAGAATTTGTGTCTTCCAAGGATCAGATTGCAGACATTTTTACCAAACCTCTACCTAAGGACTCTTTTGAGTATCTCAGGGAGAAGTTAGGGGTTATTACCCCTCTGGTTATGAATTAAGGTGCACTAATGTGCATCAGTCTGGTGGATCTCACAGTCATATCTTGTGGTCTGGATTGATGATGGGAAGCTGCTACTTAGGGGGAGCAGTTGATATGATTCTGAGTGATGCAAGTATGTGCCCTTTGCCATTGATGTCAAAGGGGGAGAGAAGACATGTGAAAAATAAAAAGTTGTTGCTGATCAAAGGGGGAGCAGTAAAGGAAGAGAAGACATGTGAATGGTTGTTGTTGATAGGGGGAGTTATGTCAGTCAGTGAGGAGAATTTCTTGTCTTGATGATTAAAATAATTTTTCAAATCATATGTTGCCATCAATGACAAAGGGGAGATTGTTGCAAGTATGGGCCTAACCGGTGTTGTCATTTATGTCAACATACTCCTATTGTATTGATGACAAGGATTGGATGAGTTGTATACTGAGGATATTGAGAAAATTAGTCCTATTAGAAACAAAAAAGAACAGTGAAGACAATGAAGTAAAGATCCCAGCTAAGATGAAGATCAGAGGATGTGCATCAAAGGGTTTGTAGATATGTGCTTAAGGTGATCTAGTAAAAATTTGAGAGGTCCGCATGAAGATTTGAAGAAGTTATGGCTATATGAGTTAAACTGGTTCTAGCAGATGTTTAGAGGTAACAGAGTGACACAGATAGGTCCGGTGAGATCCGAAAATGCAATATCTTGTTCTGTGGATTTGGTGGAGTGTTTAAGAAGTCAATGAGAATTGACAACTCAATTTGTTTGTGGTCTGGAGGTCCACAAGCATCTATTCCAATATGACAGTGATGACAGACTGTGTTCTTGAGGTTCCGGATGAAGGAGAGTGATTTTAGTAAGTAGAAGTAGTGTGGATGTTCTTGGTGATTCAGGCAAGCTTGTGGAAGTCTTTGGATTGTTTCTAGTTCATGTTGGTGGTCCGCATTGAAGATTGAGCTTGTAATTGAAGAACTACTTCTGAATGATGATGTTCTTCCTAAGTTTGGCTGACCAGATGAGTTACACATCTTGTGGATGATCTTGAAGATGTTCTACAAAGCATGGCGTGTACCTCAAAGAAGATTGAAGTCCCAGATCTGTGTGGCTGATAGTGTGATGATCCATATGAAGTCTTTTGTAATTAGTCAAGTTGTATTTTCTTTGTAAAGTGTGCCGACTTGGATGATTATCCCAAAGTCAATGTCTTGTATAAATAAGAGTTGTGAAGTCATTTCAAAAGGATCTTGGTGGAGATGAGTGTGTGGTAGAGAGGAGCAGAGCGAAAGGCAAAGCAGAAGTATTGGGCTTAAATGGAACTGACTCAAGTATGGTGAAGATGCTAATCTTCAGTTCAAGTATGTAATATTTATCATTCTGTAGACAATATGTCTCCTATAGGTAGTGGGCCTCTTGTGAGAAGTGTGCTCGGGTAGTGAGCCCTAATTGGCATGTGCCATTTTGTTCTTCTTATTCTTTTAACAAAGAGAACAATCTTGGGTTATTCACCCCATGGTTTTTTCCTTAACTAGGTTTTCCACGTTAAAATCTTGGTGTCATATGTGTTAATGTGTTTCTGCTCTTGAATTGTTGCATTATGTTTCCATGATTGATTTATTATTATGTTGCTGAATTACAAAGAGGATTTAAGTGATTAATAGGAAGAAAGTTTTGGGACAACTGATTCACCCCCCCTCTCAATTGTCTGTCTTGAATCTAACAAAAACATGCTCGTGTTTTAGGTTACACAAAATGTGAGCACGTTTTGTGGAACATAAAACATTCTCATGTTTTAGGTTCCACAAACCACAAGTGTGTTTACGGAACATAAAACACACTCATGTTTTAGGTTCCACAAAACATGAGCTTGTTTTGTGGAACATAAAATGTGCTCGTATTTTAGGTTCCACAAAACATGAGCACATTTTGTTAAACATAAAATGTCATCATGTTTTGTGTTCATGTAAAACATGCTTTTTATTTAGAATTGAAAGAGGACTTAGTATGATATTTAAGGTTGAGCATGAGGTGACCTCATCTCAATTGATCTTTACCCCTACTCAACCATAGCAGATCTAGTAGAGATAATTGTTGACCCCAACTTCTCCACCACTTGCAATGAATCAAGATTTAGATAAAGACCCAGAAGGAACTAGAGTAGAGACATTAACTAGGAGGTGCAAGGATGTGATTAGTTTAAGGATAAGAGGCAGTCAAGTACCTATGGTTTTCTATGAGGAGGTGGTCGAGCATCTATGATTTACAATTGTGGCCCCATGTTTTCCAAAAGGACCTAAACTTCTCTTAGAAGGGCACAATCAATAGTGGAATTGAAATCATAATAGGGATGGTATATCTCTTAACCAAATAAGCCCTAATATCTATAAGGGTGTAGATACCCCCTCTTTATAATAACAAAAGTTCACAAAGGGGTAAAAACCTTTAAGAAAGTAATAGAAAGCTTGACCCATAGAAAATAATGCTAGAGAGAGGAATGTGAATCAAGAATGTTGTGCTCTCTCGACTATTGTAGATGGAGCAATGCTCAATTTACAGTTAAAGAGACCTAAAGGGGATAGAGATTCCAAAGAACATAGGGAGAGTAAAGAATCCACCTATCTATAGTTGGGGGCAATATAGAGACAGGTCCATTAATTACACCTTAGTCAAAAACTTAAAGAAAATGATAAAATTATTCTCTCAAATGTCAAGTAGGATATCCAAAGTGTCAAAGTTACTAGCCTCACCATCTTCTCATTTACACAGTAATCACCAATGAGATAGGAGATCAAGATGAGTACAACAATGGACAAAAGGAGAAACCTTCCAAATACTTTGTAGTACAAAAATTTTATGGAACTGTACTCATGGTGTACTCCTTATATCCAAGCTCATGACCCTTATAATTGTCCTAAAGGGGTCCAATTCTATGATGAAGTAGGTGAGAGTGGAAATTCTATTTAGGAAGATGATGAAAAAGGTGACCTATCCAAACTATGGTATAATCATTGGGATGATGACATTTAGGTTTTTGCTATGGATGAAAAGAGGAACTGCACCTATATTTATAGAGTTAGTTGAATTGATCTAGCCTAGTTCAAGGCTTATCTATCTTCAAAAGAAATATGGTCTGCACAAAAATCCTAGTGCTAAGCCTGGTCCAGAAGGTCTCACAATTATTAATGAGATGATTGCTTAGGTACACCCCACTTATGAGTCTAGGCATAGGAAAGTTGGAAAACCCTCGAATGGATAGACTAGAATAAGAATGAGTTTGTATCTCTATTTATCTCTCTCTACCTTCCTCTTCCTTATTATTAAAACCTAAGTTCCCTAAATGTGAACCCAAACCCCTAAACATCAAAACTAAATCATTAAAAAACCCCTCTCTATATCTCCCTCTCTCTCTCTGTGTCATGGTTCTATTAGTTTTTACATTTTAGTTATTTATTAGTGTCATTACTATGTCAAAGTGGTGATAATTTGTATAGATCAAATAACTTGTGACATCTCTTCTTATAGGATTAAGTTGAAAATTGTTTTGTATTTCCCTTCATGAAGAAATGCATGTGATATTTTCCTTGCCCATTTTGAAATAATGAGCTTGATAAGATGGCTTATCTATTTCTTTCATTTTTGAGAGAAATATGAACCTAATTAAATGGCTATGAAGGCCACATACATACTTCATCAAGATATCATTTTCTTGCATATATCCTTTCCCATTTGAATAACTCTTCTACAAAATTCACTAGTGTACACTCTTGCACACTTTGACTTTGTTTTTAATTATTACATTACCACTCAATAGACCTATCTTCTTTGCTAACATAAGATAGAATTTATCATTCATTTTTCTTCTCACACAACCATATCACTACCATCTATGAGATTCTCTTGCTATGAGAAGAGAGTGATTAGTCAAATTCTCCTTTGCTTAGCTATATTTTTTTGGAAGAGCAGGAATAATTCAATCCATACCATCAATAAGGGAGTAGCACATATTGCATGTTTTGTTTTGAGTCCACCTCATTCACTTTTGTGATGAGAAGATTTAGAATATCACATATTTTGGTGAAACTAACATGAAAGGAAAATCCTTCTAGAGAAGCCCTCTCATTTTCTTTCTTCCACCTTTCACCCACCTTGTCTTCCCATTTTGTTGTGGTACTTATGGTACCCTCAAATATGTCTAGACCAATAACACAATAGGGACAAGGTCCCTTACACCTAGCTATCCCCCCTTCATTCAACTAGTACATTCTTCCCAATCCATTATCACCTATCTCAAATAGGTATGATTATAAAGATGTTAAATCCAATGGTTGATAACAATGACCACATTACTTCATCACTTCTGATAACCTAGTTTGAAACCAAGATACTATGATTCAAACAAACATAGATCAATTTAGAGAAATCAAGTGTTCATCTAATAAAAAATCCATCATTAGGGTCATCCCATAACAAACTACAAAGACACTACCACTTGAATTAAAAATGAGGTGATACTCTTAGAGAAAGACCTAGAAGAATCTTGTATAGCATGAGAGGCTCCCCATATAGATTATCAACATGAATGAGATGAAGCATGCCAAGGGTTACTAGAAATCTTCCTTGAGGAAAGAACCAACATGGCTACTCAACACTCGCTTACTAAACAAAACCCACCTCATGATGGAGAAATACAAAACATAGGAGATGATACCTCAAGAGATCGCATAGACACCATGGTCCAATGATCAAGATCCTTGAAGCTAGGATCATTGAAGAGAGAGGTGGGGAGATAGAGAGGGAAACATAGATAGATAGAGATAGAGGGGGAGATAAGGAGAGAGAGGGGGGAGATTAGGAGATAGAGAGAGGGAGGGAGGGAGGGAGGGAGATATAGAGAGAGGAAGGGAGGGAGAGATAGAGAGGGATGGAGGGAGAGATGGAGAGGGACTAATATAGAGAGAGATGGAGGATAAAGACATTGAGAGAGAAGAGATGGGAGAGATAGAGAGATATAGATAGAGAGAGGGGAGATAGAGGGGGAGATAGAGGGATATAGAGAGAGAGATATGCAAAATATGGAAGCATAAACAAGGCACGTGAACTATTTGACAAAATGCCTCGAAGAAATGTGTTCTCATGGAATGTCCTAATTATGGGATATCAAAAAAATGGGATCTAAGCCCAAGTTTATATATTGCTCCTAGCATGAACATAAGTGTGGGCTAGCATGCTCAGACCCCAACTAAGTTGGTGGTTATATATTCAAGGTTTAGGTCTAGGCTTGGATTGTCTACTATCCATGGTCTTATGTTTAAGGTTTGGTGTCTATGGTTTAGCATCTTAGGTTCAAGGTTTAGGGTCATGTATTCAAGGTTTGATGTACAAGTTTGAAGGGTCTAGTGTTCACTATCTTATGTCTAGGATCATGGTTTCAGGATTTAATATCAAGGGTCTTCAATTTAAGGTTTACAATTAAGGGTCTAAGGTCTAGCGTTCAAGATTCGAGGTCCAAGTTATAAGTGTCTAGAGTCTTGGGGTTTAGGTCCAAGGTCCAAGTCATGGGTTAAACATTTGAAATCTAAGTTCAAAGGGTCTAGTGTCCACAATCATATGTTCAAGGTCATAGATTTACAGTTTAGTGTAAGGGTCGTGGGTTCAAGGTTCAAGATCCAAGGGTTCAAGGTAAATGTTTCTTGTTCTAGGGTCCACAATCAATGGTTGTTGAATACAATGTCTATGATTCCAAGTCTAGCTTCCAAGCTCTAGGGTCCAAGGGTCAAATTCAAGGTCTAGGGTTTAAGGTTTGAGGTCTAAGTTTGAAGTTTCTAGTGTCCAAGGTTCTAGGTTTGGGTTTAGTGTCCATGGTCTTGGGTTTAAGGTTTTGGATTTTGGGTTAAGCAACCAAGGTCTTGGGTTCAAGGTTTAGCTTCTAGGGTTTTTAGTTTTGAGTTATGAATCTAATGTCTTGGATTCAAGATTTAGGGTCCAAGGTTCAAAGTACAAGGTAAAGATTTCTTAGTCTACAATCCATAATCCATGGTTTCAAGGTTCAAGATTTAGGGTATGGAGTTCATGTTCTACATTATAGGGTCTTAAGTCCATGGTCTAGGGTATAGCATCCAAGTTTCAAGGTCCATCATTCAATGGTCTAAGGTCTAGATTTCTAGGGATCATTGACCAAGGGTTAAGGGTCCAAGGTTCATGGTCCAATGGCTAGAAAGAGAAAGAAAGAAACAAAAAAATAAGAAAGAAGGAAAAAATAAAGAGAGAAAGATAGAGATGAAGATAAACATTATTAAAAAAGGAAATATGTACACAAAAATATAGAGAAAGTTAAAAGTAAAAGAAATATATGAAGAAAGAGGGAGGGATGCATGTAAAACAAAAATAAAGCGATAAATAAACATAGAATAAGTAAGAAATAAAAATTGTATGATAGAAATGAAGAATAAGACAGAGAAAGAAGGAAATAGAAAAGAATAAAATAAATAAAATACAAAGAATGAAAATAAAAATGAGTGAAACAAATAAAAAAGAGATACAAAGAGAAACAAAAATAAATAAACTAGAGTGAAATAAAGAAAAGAGGGAAGAGAGTAATTTAGAGAATGAGAGAGACAAAGAAAAAGAGGTAGAAATAAACAAAGAAAAAAGACAATAAAAATGAGACATAGAGACAAAATATAGATTGAAGTGAAGGGAGAAAGAAATATAATAGGAAAGAATGAGAGAAATAAAGAAAGAAAGAAAAAGAAATGGTGAAAGATAGAAAGAAAAAGATTATATAATAGGAAATAAGTATTGAATGAAATAAAGGAAACAATAAATACAATTGAAAAGAATGAGAGAAATAAAGAAAGAGACAAAAAATAGTAAAAGATAGAAACAAAAAGGTTTAGCAAAAAATAAGTGAGAAAGAACAAAATGGAGAGAGAGAGACAAAGATAAGATGATATCCAAACAAACAAACAAAAAGAGTTGGAGAAATCGAAGAATAGAATGAAAACATGATACATAAATATAAATATAGTCATAAATGAATAATAATGAATTCATGAAAGAAAAAAAGATATATAAAAAAAGAGAAAAAGAGAAATAAATAAAATATTGAAAAATGGAGAGAGAGAGAGAGAGTAAACAAATAAGCTAAATAAATACAAAGAAATAAATGAGAAACAAATAAAAAGAGAAAGATAGAAAGAGAAATAAAGACTCAAGAAAGTAAAAAATGAAGCTTACTACAAAAACATGTTTGTGTCTATATCTCTCTATCTCCCCCCTCTGTCTATCTCTCCCTCTCTCTATCTATATACCTTAATATACCCTCTCCCCCTATGTCCCCTCTATCTCTCCCTCTCCCTCTCTCCCTCTCTCCCTCTCTATCTCCCCCCCCCCTCTCTCTATTTATATATCTATCTCTCTCCCTCTCTAACTCTTTCAATGCTTGAAATGTAAATAAAATAACTCTTTCAATGCTTGAAAACCAAAGAAAACAACTCTCTCAACTACTTGAAAATGAAAAATGCAAAAGCAAATATAGCAAACATTTCAACTTCATCAAAGAAAGAAACAACACAAGTAATCACTATCTTTCAATATCTTTATCCTTCACTTGTCTTTTCACACCAAATCCATTCTCTTAGGCAACTCATCGATCAATTTGTGGCTGCCTTTGACATAAACAAATTGGTCAAGACAAGAAAATGAGAATTTTTAATGATCAAGAAAGAAAACGAGTCAATCACACATTTTATCACAAGATGGGGAAAAGTTCTCTATTCTTCAACAAGTGCACCAAACATAGATCATAGGGAACTTTGTGATCTCTTCTTACATGCTATCAATAATTACATAAAGGAATTCAAAAACTCCCTTACAAATCACATGAAGAAGTGCTTGAAAGTGCCCTTAGAATTGACCAAACTGCTATTGATCTAGTGGAAGAAGGGAGTATGATGTCAATGGAAGGTTTATAAACCATGATAGAAATTAAAAAATCCTTCATGAACAATCAAAATACAGATGGGTTAGTAGACTCTTCACCATCAAGGAACAACAATTGCGACTACAATTGTCATATGAATTTGGGAAGCCAAAATGTCAACAACTATCCCCTAAGAATCAAAAAGCAGTCATACAATAATAATCATAAACATCAAGAATACAATTGTGATAAATACTACCCATTTCACAAGAGGAGGGGCATGATATCAAGTGTAGAACTAATTGTGATTTCTTGGCCAAGCCTAGTAATTGAAATTGTTTTACTTTATTCATTTTCTATTCACTGTCATATTATGCTTCCTATGTTCATCTACATTAGATTAGATGTTAGATGTTAGGGGAATGCATTGCACAGATTCTCCATATTATGCTTCCTATGTTCATATACATTAGATTGGATGCTAGATGTTAGGGGAATGCACTACACAGATTCTCTCTCCTCTAATAACTGAGGTGGAGTGCACCAGATATTCAACATATGTTAGTGAGATTTGACTAATACATTGTATTTGTAACTTTCAAACCTATAAGATTGATAAAGGTATAGACTGATATGATAATTGGTTGTATAACAACTAACCATGCTTGAAGAGATAAGTAAAAATAGTGATCTCTAGATTAGAATGTAAGTGGGATCTTAGCAAATGCACGTACATGATATTATTACACATATTTTATTACTCTTTTGGATTTGGAAATCTAATTATATGTAGCTTTATTCCTTTATTTTGACTAAGTTGTGATGCCAAAGAAGATTATAAATATCATAGGTTGGGAGTATGAGCATTTCATGTTTAATTCATGAATGATGAATGATGAATGATCAAGTATGTGATCAAACTTAATGATATTATTGTCTATATGACTTGATAATTTTTTGAATTACTTTGCATCTAATGATGACGGATGTTGATACGATCCAATAGCTTGATTCTCACAAGTTTATTAATTAGTTACTAATGAGCTAACATCAGTATGAGTGTCTAATGGATGACTAGACATAAGGACCATGCTAGGTACATTTTGGAGTTATCGACAACATGGTCAGGTACTCAAACTAGAAAGGTATGGTAAACACGGGTATGAAGAAGTTATAAAAACTAGTAATTTTGCAATGGTTATGATTTGGAATAAAGTTTGGTTTTGATTTCTTGGTAATGTGATGATTATTTCTTCCTACTATAGGCATCGAGATGATGACCATTCTTAGAGGGGAAGGATGTCACATCCCATTTGCTTTGCCTGGCTAATTATTGATTAATAGAATGATTATAAAAGATAATTGAGTGTCTGTAAATTATCTTTTGAATTTAAATTGAAATGATTTCTAAAAATGTTTACTCATTTACGAGTTTATATTAGATATCAACTTGATGATGATTAATTAGGTGTTCTAATTATGTAAAAGTGATAGAATTTACTAACACGATCTTAGGTTGGAGAGAGAGTATCATCGAAAGAGAAGGGTCTATCCATTTGGAAGCATCGATTCATGAAGGAATCTATCACACACTCACCTAGGTGCACTAGCTCAGGTTGCATTGTGTATGTGTACGCAACTCTATTTATGCATGTCTCTATTGCATGTACTTGTGTGCATGTGACAACTCTGTATCAATCATTGGATTTGATTTTGAGTAAAATAATTAATGTTTTAGCTTGATGTCTTGTTAGAAGGATTCCTTAGAAAAGTTGAATTGTTAGTTTGGGCAATTTTAATACTTTTGGTTACTGCATTAAATCTTAGTAGCTCTTGTTAGGAACCAGTCATTGTAGGCCAGTGATTTTGGCAGCATGGGAATTAATATTGATGGTTGCCTTAACATTTCATTCTAAGAGGGAAACTTTGTTTTGTTGAGGAATCTTTTGTAGATCCTTGGATACCCAGTTACATTAACTACCTTGGCCATGCTTCATAAATTAGAGCATTGAAACTCTAACCTTGCAAAGGATTGAGTACAAACTTGAGGAGTGTGGGTTGTTGGTATGTCAATGTCTCATGTTTTCATGCAATGTTGGCATACGATGAATCCCTATATGCATTTAAAAGTATTTAGATTTTAGTCACCTGAGTTTCTACATAAAATCTAATCCAACTTTATGTATATTAATTTATTTCCCTTACCAGTTTTTGAGGGTGTTGGCCTAGGTTGAGTGATCTAGCCTTACACTTGACAATTATTTTTCTTGAAAAATTTATTGAGGCCTTTCAACAAAACCTTTTTTTGGCATATCCTGATGATTCTTTCCACAAGATGACACCTCTTTAAGGCTCTTTGTCCAAGCAGATACATGTGCCTTGTTTGGCTTCCACTTTCGGTATACATGTCTAAAAGAGCATTTGGAATGGAAAAAGCTAGAAAAAAAAATTCACATTCCATTATACTAAGAGAAGAGGGACATTTGCATCCTAGGGAAAGGAATAACAATATGGAAGAGGAGAGTGAGTGTTGGAAAAGATGGTGGAATTGGGTTTTACACCTGCGAGTTGCATTTAAGATTAAAAGTTTCAAGGGAAGGATGCTAGAAAAGGTTGTGAAATTTGGCTTTACACCTGCTCATTGCATATGCTTAAAATCTTATAAGGGCCTTTCAAAAAAATCATTCTGAACATATCCTATAATCATGGCATTCCATGAGACTACATTTCTTTTAGGCATTTTGAGATAAACAGATAGCGTGCATGTTATATGCTTCCACATTATGCATGTGCATCTACACGGACACTTGCAACCACAACATCTAAAGCTTTGCCAACAAATTCATTTGGTGATTTTTCTACAATTTCAAATTGAAAAATCTTGTTGGAAAGGTAAGTTTCACTAATGGATTTTTTTCCATGGTTCTTTTTCCATATAGAATCATCAAAATATATAATGTAATCAAGGTTTATGCTAAGTTTAGGGGTCCAGGATTCCAAGAATGCCTTATATAGTTTGGTTATTGCCTTGATTCCAAGAATGATTTCATAATTTGGGCAAACACATTGATTCCTAGAGATAGTTTTTATACCTTTATTACCATCCCTTTCAACTTGAAAGAATCTTATGATCTTCTTAGCAAATGGGTTGTATCAAATGGTTTATTATTTTAATCATATTCCCAAGCAAATATGTAAAATTTATTATTCAGTTTGAGTTTCACAACTACCATCAGTTACTATTACAGGGTGTGTGTGCAAGAATTTGGGTCCACCTTTTGGCCAAAAAAAAGGTGTTTTTCCTTAAAATCAAAGTTTGTCACAGTTGGACTAAAAATTTGAAGCACTTACACATAGAATCCTAAAAAAGTCCAATAATATGAAATGTAGGATTTTGAGTCTAGTTTTTAAATATGTAATTTATTTTAATACCCAGATGATACAAATTAATTTTGTATAGGTTTGTACAAAAACCACTTTTAAAAGTCACTTTTTTAGGACCATACCATGCACATGTCTGACAAGCATAATTTGACCTAAATAGAAGTATTTTTCTAATTCCTTTTTGGAAAAGATGTGTATTATATTGAAGATTGATGAGGATATTTTTTATACTTTTTTCCAAATATTTTTTTATTAATTTTTTATTGGCGCTAATTGTTATTTTTGGAAAACCCCTCATGTCCGAAAAGTATAATTTGAGCTAAACTAATCATTTTTTGACTTTTTTCATTGTGTAAAGAATTGTGTGTAGATTGATGACATATAATTTTTTTTAAAGAAACTTAAAAAATTAAATGTTATTAAAAAAATATGAACACTTAACATTTCAAGTTTATGGACCAGTTTCCTCATAAATTAATTAAAAAATAGAAAAACAAATCCCATCATAAAAATACATATGTGAAAACTAGACATCATCATCTATAATGGGTTTTTATTTCCAAACTTAGTTTTTTCTCTTGCTATTGACATGACCTTGTACTTGTAGGTCCAAGGCTAAGGGTCAGGTTACCATGCCTTTCTCGAGCCTAAAAGAAAACTTAAAAGGTGAGTCGACATTTCAAATTTTTTGGAACGGGTACCTATTTTAAAAAAACAAGCAGGAGACCATTTTTTAAAAAATAAATACTTTTGAGAAATGAGGCCCCATTTCTAAATGATTCAGTCCTATTTAGGCTCGATCCCATTTTTTTAAAACAAGATCCTATTCTTGTGGGGATATTTTTTCGTTTGACGCTTCCCTATATGTGGACCCAACTATTGGTTTTGTCATTGATGTGATTGCATTGAGATTAGATTGTTGGATTGGAGGCCATTTTAGGTTATTTGGTCAAACTAAGGACATCATCTTGTTAAACACCCAATTGGGTATTCCCTGTTTCATTTTGGTGAAGATTGGGCAAAAAATGGCTAAGTTATAGCCAATCAAAGATTTCTTCAATTCGTGAACTGCTCAATTCACTGACCTAGAAGTTACCTGATTTGACAAATTGTCGATAAGTCATGAGGATGATTCATATTGTTCAAATTTTATAAAAGGAAAAGTTTGAATTATTCAAGATTAGTCGATTGGGAATTTTACCGATTGCACTTTAAGTGAGCTTTGGAAGAAGTTCTTTTATTGTCGGTGAAATGGAGAGTTTGAGAACTCTGTTGGCAAAATCTCTAGTTTGTGATCCTTTAGGTTTACCGGTAAGTAACTTCACCGATAAAGGCGTAAAGAAGAGAGGGTGAAACTTGCAAGGTGTGTGTTATCGGCAAAGTTTTTGTTTCGCGAACTAGTTTGTGAGTTCGTCATTTCACCAATTCACTGACTAGGTGACAAAGGGCACTAAGGAAAGTTAGTTCGTGGTTTGGTGTGTTTTGCCAATAAAAGGGAAGTTGGCTCATGGCTCAAGGAAAAGGTGTTGAAGTGTAAGTGGAAGGTTAAGTTTGATAAAAACAATTTAATCATGGTTTGTGAGAACGATAAATTGCTAATAGTAAAGGCAATGTGCTCAAGGTTCTTAAAAGGAAAATCTTGCTGATAAAGGCGACAAAGGCCTAAGTTCATGAAAGAGACTTTTCACCTATAAAGGTGAAAAAGGCCTAAGTTCATGAAAGAGACTTTTTGCTAATAAAGGCGACAAAGGCCGAGGTTTGTAAAAGCATTTTTTTCCAATAAAGGGACTTGGTGACTAAAGATGTTGAACTAACAAACTTTTTAGTTTGCGAAATGATAAATTTGTCGATAGCTTGTGATGGTGAACTTTTAAGTTCATGAAGCAGTACATTTGCCTATGGATTGTTTTGAAGCTCGGGTATGTCTCAAATGTCAAATACATATTGGTGATTATACTGGTGACTATTATACACCATAATGAATGTTTGAGATGATATTTTAGATCTATAAGTGTTCCATTGTTGGGCGACTGTTTAACTGATTGGTGACTATTATGTAACTATTCTGAAACTGTCAACTTTTAGTTTTCTTAGCATTTGGTGGCAGTTCAACTGTTGAGATAGGTGTAGGGTTACATACATTTGGTTTTAAAGAATAGAAAATGTTGTTGATAGGGGGTGTGCCTTTCTTCTCACTAACAAATGTTCATAGATTGAGAAAAAGATTGAATAAAGAGAAGACTATAGAGTATTAAAGATGTTTTGGTTTGACAAAGATTTTGCAGTTAGACCTAACAAGTTTTTGTGAGAAAAATAGGGGTTGGTGCCTCATTGCATTGATTTGGTACTCAATTAGGTGTATAGTGTACCTGCAAGTTGGTGCCTCCAAACACGGTCTTGGTTGTTAATATACCCATAAGTGGATGCTTACAAAATATTTGTAAAAACGCTTTGTGAAAATTGATCATTTTCACTGTGGTTTTTCCCTTTTAGGGTTTTCCACCTACATCTAGTTTTATGTGGATTGTGTGTGTGATCTTAGTTTATGAATGATCTTAGTTCTTGTATTGGTTGAATCAAAAAAATTAATATACACTGATTCACCCCCTAGTGTATTAGTGTTCTTTCATCAATTGGTCTCAAAGCCTAGGGTTCCTTGAAGAAAGCTTAATCACTTAAGGAATATTTGGTCACAAGAACACTATGGTAGGACAAGAGGCTTCTTCTTCAAATAAAACACCATTATTTGATGGAACCAATTATGCTTTATGGACCATCAGAATGGAGACTTACCTGACCTCTCTTGAATTTGATGTATGGCAGTCTGTTGTAGATGGATACAAAGCACCAACAACTCCTCCCACTGATCAAGCTAGAAAGAAAGATTGTGAAAATGATGCCAAAGTAAGGAATGTTATACTATGTGGTCAAACCAATACAGAATTTGTGAAAGTCATGCATTGTAATTCTACCAAAGACATATGGGAGAAGCTGCATAACATCTATGACGGTGATGATAAAGTGAAGCAAGCAAAACTTCAAACTCATAGAGGTACATTTGAGTCCTCTAAAGATGAAAGATGATGAGAATATTATAGCCTACATGCTCAGGGTAGATGAGGTAGTGAATGCAATCAGAGCTCTCAGAGAATACATAGAAGACAAAGTGGTTGTAAGGAAAGTTCTAAGGTCTTTACCACAAAGATATGATTCCAAAGTCTCTGCAATAGAAGAAGCTAAAAATCTAGATAAGTTATCTATGGATGAATTGTTTGGATCTCTAACAGCATATGAAATGAGAAGTGAAAGTACAAGCTCAACAAATAAATAAGTAGCATTCAAGACTTCCAAAGCCAAGAAGATTGAAGAAGATTCTGAATCAAGTACTAGTTCAAGTGAAGAAGAAGCAAATTTTGTTAGAAAACTGAAGAAAGGCTTTGGAAAATACAAAGGTAAACTGCCTTTCAAATGTTTCAATTGTGGAAAAATTGGTCATTTTGCATCTAAATGTCCTTTAAGTGATAATGAAAAAGGGAATAGTTCTAGGCAACAAGTTTCCAAGTATAAGAAAAGGAACTTTAGCAAAAAGAAGAAGTCTTTATGTAGATAAAGAAATTAGTTCTTCTGATGACTACTCATTAGTGAGTGAAAGGGATAAAACTATATTTATGGTTGTAGAAGTCAAAGAGAACCAAAATGTTCCTACAGATGAATGTGAAGACTCTAATGAGGAAGAAGAAGGTGAGGTTGATTTGGAAGGTGAACTAGTCTCTACACTAACTGATCTAAAATATAAAAGAAGACAAAATGAAGAATACAAATTAAGGATTGAAGAAGATGAAAAACTTGTAGTAGACTTGAAGTTGCAGCTAGTAGAATCTAAGAGAGTAGAGGAAGTTACTAGTTTGAGTTTGAAAAACAAACTAGAAGAATGCCAAAAACTAGAGGCTGAAGTTGTATGTCTAAGGAAAGAATTAGAGAAATTAAATACACAATTAAATAGAAGTCTCAAACTTGGAAAAAGTTCTAAAACTCTTGATGAGATGCTTGGTAGTCAAAGATCCATATTCAACAAGTTTGTTGGTCTAGGACATGTTGAAAAAGATGTTGTCTCTAAGAAGAACTTTGAGGAAAAAGGGGAGTCAAGTTCTATGTCCAAGGAAACTGAAAAGGCTAAGAACATAGCAGAACCTAAAGGAACTGTTGCTGCATCAATGAAGTCTAAATATCCCATGAAGAAAAGTTCACAACCCAAAGAAGAGATTCAAGGATCAACTTGCAAGACAAACCAGGTTCAATTATGCTTTTTATGGTTACTATTTTTCATGTAATCAGTTTGGACATAAAGCAATAAATTGTAGAATTAGACCTAGGAGTAGGGTATGTGCAGGATCATGATGGGCCAAACTATACCTCTATGTGGCAATGAAAATACTAAAAATCAAACTTAATCAAGCTCATGAAAAAAATTGAATGGATTATCTACACAATTTGAAAAATATGTAAGAAAAAAAATTGTAGAGAATTGAATCTAGTTTATGAGCTACTATTTTTTTTTAAACTAAATTTACTTAGTGAAAAATGAATATTTCAATGAACAACTATTAAATTTTTTAGAAGAAAATAAAAAGTGGGTGTCATTCCAACCAACCTAACTATGAGCAAAGAATTTTTTTTTCTAATCTTTCAAAATAAGTAAAGGACGCATGCCTGGATGTGATGCATATTTTTTTGAAATTTTTTCCAATAAAATAATTAGTAATGATTTGTTTACTGTGACTTTTTTTAAAAACTAAAAAGTAATTTTCCAGCCAACCTAACTCGATCAAAAAAAATTGGAATTCAAAAAAAAATTAAACCTATAGCCAGAAAAGCATAGAGTGTGACGCGGCTTTCGAATCTCAAAAAGGTGAAACGTTTGAAAGTTATGGATGTTTTTCAATCAGTGTGTCCATCAAGATTTTAGACACATACTATATAGAAAATTATTAATAATTATTTAATAAAATGATAACCAAGAAAATCTTATATTTTTAGAAAGCTGACAATTTCTTCAATAAACCCTTTTCGTTTTACAATTTTGCATAAAAAAGTTTTTAGCACGAAGGGTGAAATTGAAGAAGAGAGTGAAACCTGTAAAAATGTTAGAATTCAGGGAAAGTCAACTATGACAGTCCCAAGCCTAAATACAAGGCAAAATTGAAGCAAAACAAATATCCATTTTGGGCAGCTAGAAACGGATATCCGTTCCTGGGAAACAAAAATGCATCCTTCTCAACCCTAGGTGGCATATATCCATTTCTCAAATGAAGATTTTTGTGTCAATCAGCTTGAATGATCCCCAAATAAATCCTTATCAACCCTAGGTGGCATATAGAGAGAAGAGTCTCTCCATTAGGAAACCAAAATGCATGGTTTAGAATAGATCCACAACCTTCCAAAGTGGCTATAAAGCCTTATTTTCACATCACCAAAGCATAATTGTAGTTCTTTCAATCTTTAATCTACAAGAAAGAATTGTAGAAAATTCTCCTTATGTCATCCTATTTTCATATAGGTTATCTCCTTCATGGATGTGTAGATTAACCATCACCTTGTCAAAATCTCTCATGGCAACACCATCCTTATAGACTTCTTCAAGTTCAATCTTCACTTCAGATGCAAAGTAGCTAATCAAGAAGGGAATTTTATGATAATAGGAGAAGATTTTTATGTCAAATCAACAATCCATTTCATTCTTGGTGGTGACAATTCCACACCAAGCCTTCATGATCTCATGTAGAAACTTTAAGGAAGTAGTCATGTTTAATTACCATGTAGTCCTACAACCACAACAAAAAGCATTTATCTATAACAAGTTAATTCAACAACATTTTAGTCTTTAAAAGATACAAAGCATTATCATTGCCTTAAACCTATACAGGTATCCTTGTATATATCTAGAAGATCTTCACCTATGATGTTTAGGACTACAAAGATTTTCAAACCATAAGACTAAATTACAATTCAATTCACCTAAGCATATAGAATGGATAAATTATTCATAAGAATACAAACAACCATTTACTACTTAGCCTATTTTCAAATTTCTCTCTTTTCCCTTATAATATCAAAATTTGATGATGCCATGGACAACCTCATCAAATTTTGACATCAAATTTTACAAAATTTATCATATGAATGCTTTCAATCTCCCTCCAAGGTGGTGATTATCTTGGTAGGCCTCTTATTTACATTTTTAGATCTACATGGCTCTTGAGGTGGTTCATATTCTCCAAGCAAAGCCCTTTTTTTTGGTATTCACACCTACAACCTTAGGGTTTAGAGATGATAATCTTATAGCTGCATTTAGGTTTTGTGGATCTCCTTTTCATTCATGTCAAGTGGATAAGCATTTTGTAATATTCTAAACAACCATCCTACTTGCATTGCTCTACATACTTCTTCTTTGGCCTAGCTATAGCTCTCTTTGACTGGAGATATATCACTCTAGGTAGCACTAACCTACATACACATGGAAAGAAGAATATTTAAATTCCTTGAGCTAAAAGTGGATAAACATTTGTATGTTATGACTAAATTTAGCAACAAATCTTATGGCATTAAATCAATTTTGAAAATCATTATCATACACAAATCAACTTTGGGTAGATTATTTACACATTGCAAAAAATCTCTCTCAACTTAATTCACTCTTGACTACAAAATATTTTGAATTTTGGTAAGAAAAATCACCAATAGTATTCCATCCCCTTGTCCAAGGATTGACCTATGTGTGTATTTCATGTATATACCCTACAACTTTATGAACTCATGGAACACTTGTTTGAATTTATGGTTTGAGAGTACTTTGTGTCCTAATATGTAGATTTTTGTGCAAACACTAGCCTTGAGACTAAAATGTGTGTATTCCTTTGATCTTGTAGTCAAATTAAAATTATTAATTCTAAACAATTGTATAGATCATGATAACCAAGTGCATGAATGTAAGGATATTATTGAGGAATCAAACCTTGTGGTATATGTGTTTACTAAGCATTGTAAACCTATGTAAAAACCCCAAATAGGTGTTTCCAAGCACGATAGGTAAAAAACAAGTTTTCCTAGATCCTCATTTTGAGAGTTGTCCACTTGGATCCAACTTGGGGCCTAGATCAGAGCATCCTTCGTGCCATCCTATGAATGATAGTTGATGCAACATATATTCATGTGTATACTTCATGCCTTACATACTTTCATGTATATGCTTCATGTCTTAGGTGTATTCAAGTGTATACCTCATGAATTGTAGTGTATTCATGTGTATACTTCATGACTGACATGTATTCAAGTGTATACTCCATGACTTACATGTATTCATGTCTATACTTTGTGACTTACGTATATTCATATGTATGCTTCGTGACTTATGTGTATCCATGTGCATACTTCATGTAGATTACATGTATTTACGTGTATGCTTCATGCCTCGTATCTTACGTGTTTTTATGCATATACTTCATGTATTCAAGTGTATACTTCATGACTCATGTGTATTATGTGTATACTTCATGACTGACATGTATTCAAGTGTATACTTAATGACTTACATGCATTCATGTGTATACTTTGTGACTTACGTATATCCATGTGTATGCTTCATGACTTACGTGTATCCATGTGCATACTTCATGTATATTAAATGTATTTACATGTATGCTTCATGCCTCGTATCTTACGTGTATTTATACATATACTTCGTGTATTACGTGTATGCTTCATGCTTCATGTATTACATTCTTTTATGTGAATACTTTGTGTATTATGTGTATGCTTCATGCTTCTTATATTACATGTACTTATGCGTATACTTGGTGTATTATGTGTATGCTTCATGCTCCATGTATTACATGTATTTATACGTATACTTTGTGTATTACATGTATGCTTCATGTTCCGTGTATTACATGTATCACGTGTATTTATATGTATGCTTCATGTTTCATATGTACTTATTTGTATTATGTGTATCTATGAGTATGCTTCATACTTTATGTATCATGTGTACTTAGATGCTTCATGCCTCACATGTATTTATGTGTATACTTCATAGATTATGTATTCTACATGCTTTGTGTCTTACGTGTATACTTCATGTATCATGTATACTTCATGTATTACGCATATCTGGTGTTGGCTTCATGTCTAATGTTTCTCCAACAAGTTACCCTTCTAGCATTAAACCTTGAGAGGAAGACATAAGGGATATACATTTTGTAGAAGGGATATCTGTTACTAGATATCCATTGCCCAAAGAATTAGGCTTTAGGTAATGGATATCCATTTTAAAAATGGATATCCATTATGTAAAGGCCAAAAAAAAGACAAAAGGAATGTTGTTGGGCCCGACAACCATGGCCACAAACCCTCTGTTGTCGAAAAACCTATGATCTCTGCCTCTTACACTAAAAAAACACTTTTATGCACTTTTGGACACACAATTTTATTGTTACAATCATAAGGGTGATATTTTTGTTCCCCTAATGGGGAGCAACAGTCGTCGTAAAGAAAAAAGGAGGAAAGTTACATTGGAGGGAATTGAAGCAATTAGTGAAAAGGATAGATCAAGGAAGAGTATTGGAAGATTAGGTTTGGTGGATGCTTTTCAAGGTGAAGCTTCTTCTTTACTATCTAATGACATGCAAATTGAAGGTGTTAATGTTAATTATAATGAAATGTTAGATAAGAATAAAATTGACCATGATATTGCAAATGAAAATGTTGCAAAATGTTATGAAACACCTATTGATAAGAGCAATACCATGGATAAAGAAGAAGAAAAACAAAAACGTTTGCTTGAAGAAAGTGGATGTGAACCTCATGATGTTGAATTTGCACTCCATAATCCATTTGTTGATAAAATTGATGAGGTTGATAACATGGATGAAACAATGAAAATAAATGTATCTCCAAATTACATAAGAAGAGAGGACATTTGTCAAGAAGAGAATAAGCATGATGAAATTGGAAAACATCCAAGAACCCCAAAATGGCTACTTCAAATTGATGAGAACATAATGGAAAAACTTGAAGGCAAGAGGTCGTCACAAATGGTTCGATTGTGGGCTTCAAAACTCTTCAATGAATACTTTGAGAATAAAACATTAACCGAACAATGCCAAATTTTTGTGCAATTACTAAAGATGTACAGAATGAGACCATTACTAAATAAATTAAAGATTCGGTTAAACAAAGTGTCCGATCGAAATAAAATTATTGTTAGAAGCCTTTTCAATGCACTCAATTCTATTGGAAAGATTAGAAAGGAGAAAGATAAAAGAGCTACTCAGAGTAATAACAACCTCAATAGTAAGCAAACAATTAAGAAAAGCTCAATTAATGAGGCAAACTTGTGTTTACTTTAGATTGAATCATTAAACATTGTCAAAAGCACTAATATTAAGATCAAGACTAGCTAGTCCTCTTGGAAATGATACTTGGGCTTTCAATGGTAGGCTTCCACATGTTGATAAGAACCTAATCAATAGCACAAAGGAAGAAATTGAATGATTTTGGCACACTAACTCTAGGGTATCACCGAATGGAAAAGATGTTTTAAAGTTAAGAATTGGTGATAAAAACTGCACACCACATCCTAAACATTACTTGGAATGTAGCCAAACAACATTGTACAAACAATATTGTGAAACACACCTAGGTATGACAATCTCACAAAGAGCATTTGAATCTCTTAAGCTATTTTATTGTGTTCCTCTTAAAATTTGTAATACATGTTGCAAATACCATGTAGAGTTTTCTGTATCATGAATTATTATGCAATAGTCATTCTACTTTGCACACTAACGAAATGTTATAGGAGTGTGGTGTAATTCAACTACTAAAGTCATCTAGGGACTTATTGGATTTATTTCTATGTATTAGAGATGATGGTTGCATTTTCTACAGGAATGATTGTTTAAATGAAAAATATTTACAATGCGGTGGGTTATCAAAGTTTGTATCATGTTTTCATGAGGGCAGCGAGCATGATTTTCTAAAGAGAATGGTAGAGAAAAAGAGATATGAGACAGTGAAATACAATTTGAAAAGTGGAGGTGAAGGTTCTAGATGTGAGTTGATTGTAAGAGAGGTAAGTATTATTGATTTTATTGATGATTTTAAGAAAGATCTTTTCTACAAGTATGCCAGACATAGCCATAGGTCTTGATGGTTAGATAATAGTTTAGGATGTGTAAAGACTTTTTCCTGATTGGAACTATTGTCTCTGTAGTTGATTTTGCAAAAAACTACACGTTGCAACCCCAAAATGAAGTGCAATCCGAGAACTACAATTCTATTTAGATTACTATTTTTGTTCACATCACATACAGACATGCCCCTGAGAGTACATAAGAGAATAGGAAGATTGTTAGAGAATACCATTTTTACATGAGTGATGATCGATCTCATTCATCAAAGTATGTGCAATATTGTTTTCAACAATTTTATGGGTTCTTGCAAGAAAATGATATTAGAATGGATCAACATCTCATTTAGTTAGATAATTGCACCGGTCAATTCAAGAATACTCGTATGTTCTATTGGTTGAGAAAAATGCATGCAAAGAAGGGTATACCTCATATTTGGAATTTTTTTGAAGCTGCACATGGAAAAGGGGAACATGATGGAGCTGGTGCATGCATGAAGAGATCTCTTTTTAAAGAACAACTAAAGATTAGAGGTGGTGCTACATTCAGTGGTGCAAATTCTATTGTTAAGTGGTGTAACTATGTATTGTCACAAGGAGTGGCTCTTGATTCAGAACTGCATAGGTTCTTTTGGTTGGTTGATGAGGGGATAGCGAGAGAGAAATTATATTGTCAAAGAATCAATTAATTGTCAAAGATGCATTCATTTTGAAGCTCGAATGCAAGTGCATAGACTATTTGGACATGAGAATTATCTTGTTTTTGTCAATGTTGTATTAAATGTGATTGGGATAATTGTGAGTCAAGTGAGTGGGTAGTTGCATGTATTCCATGATATTTAACCCCTTTATCTCAAGGTCAATCATCTTTAGTCAATGACATGGAGAGATCATTTGACTGTGAACATCTTTCAGACCTTGTACAACCAGGTCATGTTTATGCAATTGTTGCACTGCATAGAAATGAAGAGAGATCAGACTATTGGTTGGCACGATGTGTAAGGGAAAACAAAAGCTAACACGACCTATGACAAATAATGATGGGTTCACATATCCTATAGGATCAGTTGTTATTGTTGGGACTTGGTTGCGAACATATATGATTAGAAAGAATGGCATCCCTACATTTGAAGACTTTGAGAAGCATAAAACCATATTGATGTATTCACACCTAGTTGTAGCAACAAATGTTAAGTTTCTAAAGCATCATGCAAAACCAAAAACAAAACAACTATGGACAATTACTAATGTTGATCATGAAGCAATATTGGATACTCTGAAGGTAAGAGATGACCCCTCAGGTATGCTTGACTAGAATTAAAACTTCTAGATGGATGGGTATGACAATTTTTATCTTAACTTGTTCCTTTTTTTCTATTTTTTAGAATTGTTTTATTAAAAATCTTGTTTCTTTAACTATAATGCATGCTTTTGACTATACAGGACTGCGAATGAGGCTATTTTGCATGGCATCGTAGATGCAAGGTACAATTTTTAGTGTTCATTTGTATTTCCTAATATTTTTATTTATAGATTTTTCTACATACTAATTTATAAATTCATATTGTGCATATCCTACAATCAAGGCATTCCATGAGATGACATGTATTTGATGTGTTTTGTCGAACAGTTCATGTGCCTTGTCTATGCTTCCACATTTTGCATACATGTGTCACAGGGTAATTGCAACTACAACATCTGACAAAATTCTCATATCCTTAAAGCAACAAATCTATTTTGTGCATATCTTGCAATTATTGCATTCCAGTAGACAACATCTCTTTGAGTTGTTTTGTCAAATAGTTCACGTGGTTTGTATATTCTTCCACACTTTTCTTTACACCCACCAATTGCATTTTCTTGAAATTTTCTAAAGTAATAAATCCATCTTGTTCATATCTTGCTATCATTGCATTCCATCAAACAACATCTCTTGCAATCATTGCATTCCATCAAACAACAACTCCTCTAACAACATAGGTTCCTTAAGAATGCAATTTTTAAGGTGATGACTTGGTTAGTAAGGCATGTGCTGATCTAGAAACTTCTCCAAA
The DNA here is from genome assembly GCA_027924645.1 of Cunninghamia lanceolata. Classification (NCBI taxonomy): domain Eukaryota; kingdom Viridiplantae; phylum Streptophyta; class Pinopsida; order Cupressales; family Cupressaceae; genus Cunninghamia; species Cunninghamia lanceolata. Next base: position 7,766,714 of record BSBN01000828.1, read on the forward strand.
CCCCATATGTCATGCCTACTTGCCATATGTCAAGCATAAATAAAAAGATAGCTAATTTTTTTATTAAGATTTACCTTATAGCATTAGGTTCTCATGTTTTAAGCATATATTAATATGCAATTATACTATGTGTAGTTTTGGCATCATGACCTTCATGTGAAGCTTCTTATTTTCCATTTTCTCATAATTTCATCCACAACCAAACCTACATCCATGCATTTCCATGAAATGATCAATCTAAACTGTAAGATCTTCATGACTATCCTAGCTGAAAGTGAACAGTCACAAAGGTCTTAAGATTATTTTCTTTTTGGTCTTAAGTCTCTTCATCATCCCTATGTTTGATCTTTGCATTCTCTAAGATAGCCTCTTCAACCTCCTCTAGAGATTAGGATAAAAAATCTTTAGGGACATCATGACCATGTTCATATGGACTAGTATAATAGTCCTATTCACCACCATGGACTGATCCCAAAAGGACAGGGGGAGAAAAGTGAGTTTATAACCATCTCAAAACTAATTTTCTTAAAATTTTCTAAAGCAACAAATATATTTTGTGCATATCTTGCAATCATTGCATTCCATCAGACAACATCTCTTTGAGTTATTTTGTCAAATAGTTCACGTGGCTTGTCTATGCTTCCACACTTTGTATACATGTCTACCAAGGTAGTTGCAACTAGAACATCTAACAAAATTCCCATACCATTTATGCTTTGGTGGATGTCCATATCATGTTCTAAACATCACATTCATTGTCTATCGAGGTAGTTCCAAACATCCCATTGTGAAATTTGCCCTGCTTTCCCATTTTGGGATATTAAGAGGCTACCATGACTATCCCAACCCTTCATTACTATGTTATCATATTAAGAGGATATCATAATCTATTTAGGAACATTGTTTTATGTTATAAATTTAGGTTGTGGTCTTAGTAGGGTATCAAATTAGCATCATTCATGACTACCATCTTCTAAGGGGACATTGTCAACATTCACATGATGATCATTTTGAATTTGAAGAAAGAGGGACCATCATAGTCCATACAATAGTCCTACTTCTATTTCATGTCATGTCATAGGACCATTATTCCAAGAAGAAGCACTCATCCATTTGTTAGAAAACTCATGGTACTAGTTCCATTATATCATTCATTTAAGATAATTTGAAGAAACCATCAACTAGAGATAGAGAGGGCAATCCATGTAAAGGAGAAGAATACAATTTACATAAAGGGATTTAAGACTATTTGCCATTGTGATAGTCATTTACAATTTCTATCATGCCCATTATCTAAGAAATCTCCATGAAAAAGAGGCTTAGGGGTTGTCTTAGGGTATATACAAGATGATACAAAGGGAGTTATAAGGAGATAAAACACTAAAAAGGAGGTTTTCATGAGTTAAGGACAGTCACAAATCTATATAACAGTCCACTATCATAGTCATGAGTATCATGAAGTTGTTTTTAATTCATTACTTAAGTCTTTGATCTTTTCATACCTACTTCACACGTGCATGTGTCTTTTTCATCAAACCCTTGGTCTATAGGCTTCTACAGGGCAATATGACTACATTTCTTTTGAGTTTTCATGTGTTTTTTGAGTGATAATTGGAATATGGGTTTATTGTGGAAGGGCCTAACATCCAACTGTAGGTCCAAACAGATCATTCTTAGGTTCCATGAAGTGTGAGAACTACTCTATCAAAGTTTGGAAATTTTTTGCTCATAGGTCTCTTAAGAGACTTTGCCAGTACATTGTAGCCCGATTTGATTTGGACATATGGGGAATGAAACAGGGCCTCCACTAGCATAAACCCACCCACCCTAACCTATTGGCACTGTCAGTTAGGTCCCACAAGGTGAAGAATGCAAAACATGGTTCCTGGCACCTTTACACTACATGTCACTAAGTCATTTTTCAAGAATGCATCCGTCATTGGCACAGTCAAACGATGTTGAGTTGGTCAAAACCAAGAGAGGCTATTGTGGAGGGGCCTGACATCCAGCTATAGGTCCAAACGGATCATTCGTAGGGGCCACAAAGTGTGAGAGCTACTATGTCAAAGTCTAGCAATTTTTTGCTCTTAGGTCTCTTAAGAGACTTTGCTAGTACACTGTAGCCCGATTCAATTTGGACACCTGGGGAATGAAATAGGGCCTCCGCTAGCATAAACCCATCCACCCTGACTTGTCAGTATTGTCAATTAGGTCCCACAGAGTGAAGAACACAAAATATGGCTCATGGCACCTTTACACTACATGTCACTAAGGCATTTGTCAAGAATGCATCTATCGTTAGCACTGTCAAACAATGTTTAGCTAGTCAAAACTAAGATAGGTTATTGTGGAGGGGCCTGACATCCAACTATAGGTCCAAACAGATCATTTGTAGGTGCCACAAAGTGCAATAACTACTCTATCAAAGTCTAGCAATTTTTTACTCTTAGGTCTCTCAAGAGACTTTGTCGATACACTATAGCCCGATTCGATTTGGACACCAGGGGAACAAAATAGGGCCTCCGCTAGCATAATTCCACCCACCCTAACCTATAGGCACCATTGGTTAGGTCCCACAGTGTGAAGAATGCAAAATATGGCTCCTCACACCTTTACACTACATGTCACTAGAGCATTTTTCAAGAATGCATTCGTCATTGGCACGATCAAACGATGTTGAGTTGGTCAAAACCGAGAGAGGTTATTGTGGAGGGGCCTGACATCCAGTTGTAGGTCCAAATAGATCATTATTAGGTGCCACAAAATGCAAGAACTACTCTATCAAAGTTTGGTATTTTTTTGCTCTTATGTCTCTTAAGAGACTTTGCCAATACACTATAGCCCAATTCGATTGGAACACCTGGGGAATGAAACAGGGCCTCCACTAGCATAAACGCACCCACCCTAACCTATCAACACTCTTAGTTAGGTCCAAATATGAATCATGCCAAATGTATCTCTCTCCCTATGTAGTCATCTTTGTCATCTGTAAGGGCAAAATGTTCACTCCCCCACAAACATTGGAACGCACTGAGGGCACAATTCATTTTGGTCTTTCCATTACTTATGTAAACGCAAGGAAAATGAGGATATACAAAGTATGTAGACCATATAGAAGGTGAAATGAGGATTGAAAATCATGCAAAATGTACATCTCTCTCCCTATGTCTCTTTCTCTCTTCCTCTCTACCTCATTCTGCTCTTGCCATAACCCATATGGAAGGTGAAATGAGGGTATACTAGACCTATAGATGATGAAATGATGATAGGAAAATCATGTTAAACATATAGAAGGTGAAATGAGATTAAGAAAATAATGTCAAACATATAGAAGGTGAAATGAGGATATGTTATACATGTAGAAGGTGAAAAGAGGATATGTTATACATATAGAAGGTGAAATGAGGATACATTATACATATAGAAGGTGAAATGAGGATAAGAGAATCATGTCAAACATGTGGACCTATGAAATGAGGATATGCAAAGCATGGAGACCATATATAAGGTAAAATTAAGATATGTTAATCATGCTAGACGTGTCTCTCTCCCTACATGAAGACATATAGACTGTGAAATGAGGATATGATATTGAAACATGGAGTATATATGATATTGAAACATACTTCCATTTAAGATACATACACCTATTTACATTTCTAAATGCAACAGATGTTGAATTTGGGTTGTGGATGACATTTCTTTGCATAAACTAGACAACAAAATGGGTAAACACACAAACATGTCTTTGCTCATTAATACAAAAATAACTCTCTTGGATTGAATGAAAAACATCACAAGTTTTATCATTTTTAACATGTATTTTGCATGTTTAACATGTAAGATGAGAAATTATCAATGATTATCATATCTAATCTAGTAGTTTCTATATCAAATGTAGTGTTCTAATAAAATCTAACATGTCAAAGGTAGTGTTCTTGAATGAAAAAAACTCAAATGTCAAATATTCTAAGAAAATCCTATATCTAACTAAAACTAAAATCACGTGGCAATACATTAAAATTTTAAACTCAACCATTCTAACTCAACCATTGTATTAAACTAATTATACATTAAAATTTAATGAGTGTGTTGTTGATGTTGTAATCTTAATGAGTTTGTTGTTGATGTTGTATGGGTATTTCATTATGTTTCTAATCATGGTTGCCAAGGTTCTTCATTCTTGACCATCTATCAAGCTTTTCATTACATTATGACACCATGATGGATCTTACCTAGCAAGTTATCCTATTATGTAAAAGATCACTATGACAACACCATGGAGTTATCATCAACAATTAATGATCAAGTTGCATGTTTCTAAACCCTTAATCATCACTATTAAAACACAAAAATAGTCAAGTGACTATCATACCAAAAGAGCCCTAAAACTGCCATTATATAACTATGAGGAAATTTGGAAGTTGTCTTGGTTAGTTTTGAATAGTCATGCTTTGATCCATGACCATATCATATTTCCCTAAACCCTAGAATAGTCATGGATCTCCTGGAATCAATATTTACATAATTAGACACTATGTAAGTTGAAAATCTATCTATGTCATTGTTTTGTATGGAAAAGAAGGGGAAAGTGATACAAGGGTTAAATCCTCCTTTCACTACAAACATTCAAGAACATATCAACCAAGTTGAATCACACTTTTGCAAGAGGATTCACCTACAGGTTAGGCTATCAATTGGAACGATGTGGAAATTTAGAGATTGTCAATTGATGTTTTAATTTAATGCTCAAATACCCTTAAAACCCTAATTATGTAAAACAGTAAGCAAATTGATGAATTACAACAAATGCTTGCAGACCAAGGTAGTAGGCAGAGATTAATAACTAACTAATTTTTAAAGTTTGGGATGAAGAATACTCGGGGACACTAACATTAGCACCCAATTCCAATGTGGTGTTTTCTTTGTGGAATCTTGATCTCCTTCCAACACTGATGATCATTGTACTTTTTGTTTCAGTCCTGTGAGATATGAAGGACACTGGCACTAGTGCCCGAGTCCAAGGTAGGGTGATTTTCAAGATGTCAGAAGATCTTCAGATGTTGATTGTCACTGTCCAAATGATTTCTATGTTTCCAACCTCGGAGGACACTGGCATTGGCACCTGAGTCTAAGCAATCCTTTTCTTTAGGGATCTGGAATATGCACATTGTCTTACTATTCCCTACAACTTCACTCTGTTAAGATGTGACACCTATAACCTACACTCACAAGGAGAGTGGTTGGCAGTTGTGGTGTTTAGAGGCTTGCCTCAGTCAATCCCTAGAGAGACATTCAAGTCTTCCAAACACCGTTGTCAGATAAAGAGTGTGTATCCCTATGGGATAGAGGCAAAAACAAATTGATAAATGATTCAAACACAAATAGATATCACCTCAAAGGTGTAGATCTCACATAGATGAAGGCTCTTCAACACATGAGAAGATGAAGCTAAATCTGCAATCACAAACACAATAACAATGCTCTTCTTTGTAACAACAAATATCTTGAATGCTCTAAAATCACAAGTTAGCCAAAAGTTCATAATCATCTTCTAGTTTGCAAATGAAACACTAAACATGCTTATATAGGCAACTACACACATTCCCACTAAGAATTTCATAATTCAAACTTAAGATCTTGGCATGGGACCTAATTAACGGTCACCAAACCGACATTCAAATTTGGGGCTGACCTAAAATGGGACAGGACTAGGGCACTAACGCCCAAGTCCACCCTCCCAATTTAGGTCAAGATCTATTTAAATAGCACCCCCTAGGTCCTATTTGCCATAACACTTAGGGGTTTTCTCATCGGGATTCAAAATTATCATGCAAGATGCTTATAATGCATTCTAAAGGACCCAAGAGCTAAACCTTAAGAGGGAAAAGTCCCAGGGAGACATTTTTTGACATAACAATCATTATGTTGTCAATGTTTATATAATTTCCATCTCAAATAGTGCAGCCATGGAGACATGAGGTTGTCATGACATTCATCTTTAGTTAAATTAGTCGGGGTATCATATACATCATAAGTTTCTAAATTGGGATGAATACACTAAATATGTAACGAGATTTCCATTATGTACTTTAGAAACCATGTAAACATTGTTTGAAAAAGATTATTATAGTCAAAAGGGATTGTATAGTCATGATTAGGTGGGTTTAAAGCCTTGGAACTTGTGTCAATAGGTCTTGGTGGAGTGAGGAGAATGGGTTTAGATTCAATGAAGGATAGTCAATAGGAGTTTATATTTGTCAAAGGAAACATAAAAGTTGTAGAAGGGATGTTAGGACTGTCATGTCTCTAGGAATTTAGTCATGCATGTTGTTCTTGATGTTGTCATGCAACTAGAGGAGATCATTCAACAACTACAAAATGCATGTGGATAGAACAAGGGACTATCATCTAGTCAATCAACACTCCAACTTAACTAGACTGTTGTAATATCCCAAATGGGATATATGCAACAATTCTTATTTTTCTACTCAAACCCTAATTTTATGAAGTTCTAATTTTTATATCAGACCTAAACATACACTTATCTTAGCTCAAAAAACATGTTCAATACATCGCAAAAGCATCACCTGGATACACTTCCCAACAATATATTTGTAATCCACAATGAATTATACAAGGAAAACCATTTCAATTTGCAACTATAATGGACTGAAAGAAAATCAGATATCTACTGCTAGAAGTCTTAATATATAATGTCAATTACAAAGCAGTTAGATCTTACAAAATGATAGGAGAAAGGTTCTAATGTTGTTGTTCCAAGTTAGGGCATAAACCATAGGTCTTCTAGGTTCAAAGTACTTAAGAATACCTTCTCAAATGATTACACTCAGGTTTGCTTTGCCGCTGCCATAAACTCTGCTCTACTGAAACCATAAATCTACAAATAAACTCAAATGCCAAATCAACCTTGTATTTATATGCTTTTTGCTGCCTTTTCTCCCTGCTGGTTGACCAGGCTTTTATTCATTTTATTATTATTTTTATTAGCTTTTTCCTCAAAGAGGGCTTACTAGCACTAAGTCTTAATGAGCGCTCAAGTAAATTCAAATTAAAGATATGAATTTACCATCAATTAGGTTTCTCCAAGCACTGTCATGGATGAATGGAATATTATTAATTATCTTCTTCATTATGCACCCAATATCAAGTAAACCCTCATAATGATGGCGTACACAATGTGGCCTCAAACTTATACTTCTTTTTTCATAAGTGAAAGCATCCCCCTTTGTCAAGGTGGTATCCATATGAAACAATATCATATCTTGGAAAGATCATGTCAAGACTCCATATCTCATAGCATATCTCCATGTGAGTAGCTCTCCCAGGTGGTTTGCTCCAAGGAAGATAATCCTCAAAGATTCCTGGAGTGAAGTGATAAGCCCATGTCCTCTCTAATGGTGACCATTCCCAGAATGGGGACATTACAATTGTCATGATCCTCATCACCTTTGGACTACCACATAATTCATGGAGGGGATTGTTTGGACAATATAAGACTACCATCATATCTTATCATCAAGGATCAACTAAAGAGTCTAATACACTATTATTCTATGCAAGAGCACTATCATAAATGAGATAAAGTGGATTATCACCATGTTGCTCTACTATTATTACACCTAGTTATGAAATTTGGCAATCAATAGGGTCTTGGGATAGTTTTTAGAAGAATTAATCATTTTGTCAAGGTCTTGAGAGAGAAAGAATTCATTTAAAAAATAAAACTCTTATAATCATATGATCTTTGACTGTCCTAATATCTCATCACAATACACTCACCAAACATAGTTTTTTATTGTCTCATATCATAGAACAATAAATCCTTAGACTGTATGCAACACTTTGAAAGGGTTTAGATGTTGTGAATGCTTTTGTGTCCTTATAGGACAGCCATAAAGAGTTTCATCCTACTACCACAATCCATAAAGCTACTTGCAATCCTTTGAGAAAGTCACCTACACCCTTGGATCCCAATCTTATGCCTCATAAAGTTGGTCATAATAACAAGACACTATCATAAGGTTTGAAGGTGAATGTATGAGGCCCTAACATAGTCAAAAAGGTTGAAGGAATGATTGTCATATCAATGAAGAGTTGTCATAAATGACAGACATCCATGATTGTGGAGGTCTGGTGCATTATGGTAGGGGTTATTAAAGGGAGAGATGAAATGATTTTTTGTGAACCTTAGTGGACTTTCACATAAAACATTGAATATATTTGATTAATTGTTCTAAATTAGAATGGAGTGAGTTGAGCTATCAAAATACTCCTAGGACTGTCACAACGGTCCATAAGTATGCAAATAGACTGTCAAAACAACAAAGGCTACCATAATACCTCATAAATAGCTCAAGAGAAATCATTTATAGTCAAGGGTAGGCTATACAAGTTAAGATTGGTCATGCATAAATGGTTAAGCTCTAGGAGGCCAAGGAAAAATGATAAATTTGTGAAGTTTCCCACAACAACAAATTTGAAAACATGGTTTATGAGGCTGGAAACATTATGGAAACATCCATAAACAATGTAGAAACATGGTGGAAACTTCATGAAATGGAAAGATCTTCTTTTGTACCTACAAAATGAAAGCTAGAAGATGTCAATGAGTTTGAAGACAAACTCTAGGAGATGAAATGAAACAAGATTTTTCCATTTACCTAATTTTGAAAACCTTTTTGCAAAGTGTTGCTGTGACAACATTTCAAACTCCTAATTTGCTATACCAGCCATGAAACAACTTTATTTTCAGACCTATGACTATTGTACCTACACAATCATAGCTAGAAATGGTCAAAGATGAAGGAATCAAGGTCTTGGAGCTGAATGAAAATGAACTTTATAATCTTATACCTAAATTGCAGCCTTAGATATGATTGTTGCAGCCTTCCATGAGGTATGAAATTGATGTTCTAGATTGCAGATGTCCTGATTAAGACTAAAAATGGAGAAAACATGAAGAAAGGAGGCTAGAAATGAAGTTTTGATGCTGAAATTAGTCATCTACAACTAATTTTTTATGTTTCTACTTGAAAAATGAAGAGCTACAACTACATATGGAACTACAATCACATGACAATTAAGATCAAGATTGAGGTATGAAACTACATATATCATCTTTCTACCAAGAAAAACAATCATATATAACAAGAAATCAATCTATAACATGTTATTGATCATAACTCAACCATTGTAAATTGATTATACATTAAAATTTTAAGTTTTAAAGTAGGAATTTACATGCACATAAGGAATTTAAATTATATTGTATACCAAGGTGTATATATATTAAAATCTTGTCCATAATGGTAAACATATACAAACATTTGGCAAATATGCCAACTCAAAACATTTTTTACAAAATGTGGCATATGCCATGTCTCAAAATCTATATACAATCTACATGCCGAATAGCTACATCAAATACTAATGGTCCACTTGACCCTATGTCTCTGGTGAATCCTCAATCTGTGATGGACCCTCAAAAAGTGTCCTCTTCGTGTCATGATGTCTAGTAGTTGATGGAGGCAAAGTTGACTGCATTAACAAGTCAAACCACAAATTTGATTAATCTCTTCAATGGCAAATATAAATAAGTTAGAGTTAGTAAATAGAATCTTAAACTTTCATTTATTAATATACATCTAAATCACTACAATCAACTATAAGACCTTGATAAACTATGAATTATTTAGAAAAATTCAATTCAATTACCTCGACTCTTTCTTGTTGTTCAGACATTCGTTCTGCAAATGATTTTCTCTTAAGATGATCAGGTGTCCTACTAAAGCATGATGGCAAAGGTGGCACATCACTCACTTTCTCAATAGACTATAAAAATAAAGTAACATTGAAATAAATTAATTTATAATTATTAAACTAAAAAGGAAATGCATACATTAAAAAAGGTTAGATGTGTTACACATAAAAAATCTAGACTGCACTACACAAAAACTTATCTACTAGAAAACAAGCACATACCACCATCAAGGCCTCTTGCATCAATTGAGAAGGACTCATCATGGATGAACCAACTAATATCTTCTATATGAAAAATGACAAGAATGTAGGACTCTATGTATACAAATAATCATAATAGTTTTTTAAATTAATAGATTAATTTATCTATTCTCTATTTTATTATTTATCTAAATGAATATAATCAAATATTTAAGTTTTCTAAATTATCAATTTAAGTACAGTTCAATCAAATTACCTCCACCCTTTGTTGGTGTTCACAAAGTTGTTCCATGAATGATGGTCCCTTGGGTCAATCAAGAGTTCGATTAAAGGCCATTGGCAAAGATGCCACACCATTCACATTTTGGATTGACTATAAAAGTAAATTAACATTCGGATATAAATTAATATATAATTACTCACAAAGAATTAAATGCATACAATAAAAAAAGTTGATGTGTAGAAAAAACTATACCAGCAAGTCCAAGCCAAATTGGATCGCAAAGAGAGTTCCATGGTAAACTTTTGTCAACTCCTCTATCATCAACTGTTATCCCCCTTAGATACATTAGTACAATTATTCAAATGGAATACACCATGAAATTTAACTTTAAATTTTATGTCCATAAAAGATTGGTCATGCTCCTCTCCTTCTCTACCCACTGATGCTTGTGCTTCTACTCTCATCCCCGACCCCTCAGCTTGAGTTTTGGACACCACTGCCTCATCTCATGAAAGAGATGTATGGGGGACATCGTAATCTGAAGTGTTTAGTAGTGGCTCACTACTCTCCATAAGAGGACCTAAGCATAATTGATTGCAAAAAATATAGTGATGAGGCACACAAACATGTGTGGACGAGGAGGGTCTAGTAAAATCAGGTGATCCAATATCACCGCCAACATCATGTGACTTTGCAAACTGAGAGGTCTATGTAATCAAATGCTCAGTCAAAGAGTGTATGGCAATAAGGCCCTGTTGTGTTACATTTGTAACAACATCTGAGTGTTGAATTAGAGATGGAAAAGGGATAGCAGGAGGGGGAATAAAAGGACCTTGCACTTGTCTCATTGCCTCAGGTCTATCTTGAGGCATTCCCTTACCTACTCCCTAGAACTCTCTAAAATCAAAATAATTCACATGGTGACCCATTACAAACTTTGCATATAGTTTACAAAGGAAATAAAAAGGTACATCTAAATTGTTGTTGGGTGGTTTATCAAAAGCCATCCACCAATGATCCCAAAAATTCTTACTAATACCCTCATGTGTACACCGTTTGATCGAATATTTAGGCTTATGAACATCAACATGCAATCTGGTTTTAGGACTGATAAAATATTGGGCTAACATAGCTTTGATAATATCTAACTCTTTCACTTGATCATATTATAAATCATTAGCATATTCTACCTTCTTGATTTCTCACCATTTCCTAAATGATTTATGTTAGCTTGTGAGGGTTCGAACATGAGAAATAATCCCCTCTAAATTTGATGACATGGAAGACAATTGAGGGTGGCAGTGATAAATCTCTACAATCCTACTTATTTGATCAATATTTCTTTCAATTTTCTCTTCGATTATTAGAGGGGGACGGTTTGGTGGGGGAGGGTTTGGGTTTTCATGTTGTTTATCCATTTTACCTATTTAAAATACAAAACATAGCCATTTAGGATAAAAGATAAACAAAAATTACTTGAATCTACCAAAAAAACAAAAAAAAAAAGAAGAAATTCTCATATCTAGATTAGATATCCATTCTCCCTAGTTCAAATATCCATTTTTGCGCCTGTATGCATTTTGCAAGCCGCAGGTTTGCAAAACGCAGACCCAAAATGTGTTTTTTAAAGTCTCCAAAACATGGAAAATGGATATTCTACCCATCCCTGTGAAAGTCAAACTTCCCCTTTTTGCGATTTTGGCTAAGTTAAAACATGTTTTTTTTCCTATTGCCACTATTTAGCCTGTGATGATCCTGCACTCACCCAGTATTGGTAGGCATGATTTTGTAAGCAAGAATCATTTTACCCCTTTTGCTGATATGAATAGTAGATGTTATAATTGTAACAACCATGGGCATTTAGCCAATTTTTGTAGAAGTGTATTTATGCAGTCCTCTAGAAAGGAGAAAGAGAGATTTAATCCAAAGCCAGATAGACCAACACATACTACTGCAAGCAAACAAAAAGGATCTACATCTCCTACTCAAAAGAAAGAAATTGTAAGGTGTTGGATAGAGAAGACTAAGAAGAAGAGTGAAAAGTCTATGATTGTTCAAGCAACTTTCCATGCCAAAGGACAAGATAATTCATGGGTTATAGATAGTGGTTTCTCTTGTCATATGACTAGAGACAAAAGCAAGTTCATCAAGTTGGAGAAGTGGAATAGTGGTTCTGTAAAGTTTGGGGACAATACCATTACCAAGATAGCAGGGAAAGGCACTATGTGTGTGGTTGGCAAGACTAATGCTCAGGATGTGTTGTATGTAGAAGAACTATGACATAACTTGCTTAGTGTTAGCCAGATATGTGACAAGGGGTACAACTTTTTATTTCATACTAGTGGATGTGAGATAAGAAAGATAGCTCTGGTAGACTTGTTGTTAAGGCAAATAGAACAAACATCAATCTATATCATTTGAAAGAGGTGAAAAGTGGAAGATGTCTATTAGGACAAACTATTGAGAGTTGGTTATGGCACAAAAGGTTGGGCCACATTAACTTTGATCATCTAGTAAAGGTCAACAAAAGAATGCAATCAGACATATGTCTAGTATTAGCAAGCTAGCAAGTACCTTCTGTAAAGAATGCCAATAAGGGAAACAAACAAGGGCCAAATTCAAGACAAAGGAACATTCAACTTTAAAACCCTTGGAGTTGATTCATACAGATCTATGTGGACCAGCCAAAACCAAAAGCATAAATGGAGAAAGGTATTTCATGTTGTTAATAGATTATTATATAAGAATGGCATGGGTAAATTTTCTTAAAGATAAATCTCAAGCCTTAGAAAGATTCAAAATCTTTAGATCTATGGTTGAGAATTGTTGGCAAGAGACACTGCTCTGGTATGGATTTGTATGTTTTCATTGATGGTAACAAGGCTCAAAGATCCTATCACCATGACATGAAGAGATATCTCTGGAAGAACATATTAGATTCCATGTTCGGTTGACAAAAAATGGCTAAGTATGGAAAGTATGCAGAGTAGAGGATAGTAAGCTAGATAGTATGTCTCTGCAGAGGATGATCCAGTAATACGGTTAAGGTATGATGTCATTTGGTGTTTGATAGTGTTATGCCTCAGAGATTAAGTCTTAATCCTCTCAGGAAGTCATCTTGAAGAAATGTCTAAGTTTGGGCAAGCAAAGGTATAGATGGAACAGTGAATAGGGTCTAGTGCAGTGGTTCGCATTCCTCCGCAAACAAGTATTTTCTTATACAGTTTTGAGGTGTTGTAAAAACTTATATGAAGTGTCTTATTCCAAAGTTAGGAGATCTAAAGTTTACCTGAAGGATAGCTACAAGCTGCAAAGTATCGGCATAGTATTTGACAGAGCTTGATAGAGACAGAGTTTGAGTTCTGATGGTCTACATTTCTCCGCAAGATGATATGATGCCTTGTAGTTCTGAGGGTAAGATTGGGAATGTGTAAAGAGTCCTTGACATGATTTTTGAAGTGTTTTGTGATCCTCAGTAAAATTTGTAAGTCAGCAGATGAAGTTGTTAAGCATACTCTTAAGGAAGAGGCCGACAAGTATATTAATCATTGTGTAGAGAAGAGTTAATGTTTGGAGGATCTATGTAAGTAATTGAATGATTATAACTGACCTATATGAACACGTTTGGGAGAAGATTTGGGTCCATGCGACACATAGTGCATTGGATTAAGTGACAAGGTACATCTTTTTATGTACACGTTTCACTTCTTAGATGCTGACCTGATTATGGAGTAAATCATGATGCGGATATAAATGTGATGAAATTCAGTTGAGTTGTGTGTGGAAAAAGGTGTGTGTGATGTGAGCATGTGAATAAAAGAGCAAAGTTAAAAGAGAAGCAACGATGAAGACTTGGGATTCATAATACGGTTGTTAAATGACTACACCCTAGCATAATGGCAAATGCTTAAGTAGTATTCAGTTATCATGTGTGATTTCATTGGAAGCATGTTTTTGTCATCAAGGCAGTAAGTTGATAGTGAGCCTCCAGTAGGGTTTAATAGCCCTTATTGTAATCTTGCTAGGTTTAGGGTTGAGGTAGTGAGCCTGCTAAACTTAGTTGTACATCATGGTTGTGAGCCAGCATGTTCTAGGCTGGTGGAGTGACCAAGCCTAAACATCATTTTTGTAAAGATTGCAATATATATTTTTGAGAGCTAATCCTCTCTGTGGTTTTTCCCTTTTGGGGTTTCCATGTTTAAAATCTTGGTGTTATGTGTCATGCTTTTGTGGATGTTTTTCAGTTATTTTGCTTCTGTTTGATTATTATTTTGAAATGGTTAAAAGGAAAATTTCAAGAAAATATTTATAGAACACTTATTCACCCCCCCTCTCAGTGTTCCTGACAATCAACATTTGGTATCAGAGCAAGGTTCCTCAGAAGAAGTTTAACAGCTTGAGGAAGGTCTGGGATAGTGTGATCATGACAGCAAGAAGGTATGGAAACTATGAAAGGTACAATCAACTAGAAGCAACTCTTATGGATCTTGAAAACTCTGAAGCAGAAGTCAGGGATCTGAAAGAAAACTTGCAACAAGCAGATGAATGCATCTTAAAGCTAAAAGAGCAAGTCAAGAAATTCAAAGACAAATACAAAGAAGTCAATGATCAATTGTTATCAACAAATGAAGCCCTAAATGATTTGGAAGCAGAAGTTACATAAAGAACAAAAGAAGAAGATGATCTAAACTTGATTGTGAAAAATAGATCAGAAGATTGTGCAAAACTTGAAAAAGAAGTTATAAGTTTAATAATAGATCTAGAAAAGGCAAGAAGTTTTGAAGAAAAATTCAAGATAAGTACTGCAAAGCTTGATGAAATGATTTCTACCGAGAGGAATACTGATGACAAACATGATTTAGGATTTGAGAAAGGAGAAAATTCAAACTCCGGCCAAATAAGCACTAAGCCAAGGCAAAACAAAGGATACCAGTCTAGAAATCAAAGAAGAAGACCTAGAAGACCTCAGGTCAGACAACCAAATGCTCAAAGGTACCCATCTTTTAATGGATATTGTAATTCATGCAATAATTTTGGTCATAAGGTTACTTAGTGTAGAAGTAGAATAAATCAAAAGACTCCATTATTCTCTAGTCAGTGTTTCAATTGCAAGAAAATTGGTCATAGAGTAAATGAATGTGGAAATCAATTTAAGAGAAGTTTCAACAATGGAAGGAATGAATAGTCATTCAAAGGTAAATGCTTCACTTACAATAGGATTGGTCATAGAGCTATTATTTGCAAAAGTAAAGTAAGTTAGAATCCTATTAGGTGTAATGCATGCTATAAATGGGACATAGATCAAATGAATGCAGAAGTTTGGTAAGAACTAATCTTCAAAATTTCAGGAACAGTCAATCCTTCAATGGAAAGTGTTTTGCATGCAATAGATTTGGACATATGGCTAATCAATGCAAATCAAATTCAATCAATGAAAGGAATCAAAGTCAAAAGAATGCGGTGTACTTCAATTGCAACAAATTTGGACATGTTGCGAGGTTTTGCAGGAATGAGAAGAGAAATCACTACTTTGAAGAAAGGAAAACAGAGCAAAGAAATGACAAGGGAAAAGAGAAAGTTGATCTAGTTGAAACCAAGAGAGAAATGAACAAGGTATGGATCAAGAAAGGAGTAATTGAATTCAAAGATCAATCCACACTAGTATCTAGTGCAGATACCTCCTCCAAGAAGTAAATTGAGAACTCTGACTCAGGGGGAGCAGTGTAGAAAATTCAAATCCCCCAGCCAAAAATTGGGTACCAGAATCCGGCATGAAGATGTATCATAGAATCTAATGTGACACACCTATTAGAAGAAGAACCAAAAGAAAAGGATCAATGTGGTATATTACAGAGCGATCCTAATCAACTGTATTCTATAGTTAAGGGTTTTGACAACCTTTTGGAATAAGCATTTAATGACTACTAGGTCAGGCTGTGCAGAGGATAAAAGGCACATGTTTGGTTTCAAAAGTTACTTTGCACTCAGAGCTATCATAAATTTAGAGAGATCAAAGCCAACTTGAGCAATGACAATCAAAATTTGAAGCATTCAGAGAAAGGAAACCCTAACTCAACGAAACAAGGTATTTTCATTAAATCTCATTTTGTGAATCCGCCGAATCTTTGCTATGGCAACTCCACAAATTGTATATATCACTAAGTGCCCTCGGCCTAAGTTTAAGAAACACCCTTACAAGGTAACAGAAGTGGATCAAGTGGGTGCATTCTTAAAGATACCCTATGGAGTCTTGTATGTGGAATATGTTAGGGCATACATCCATGTGGCCCTATATGAGCCTAGTGGTAACAATTTTTCAGACCTATTTACGAAACACCTATGCAATGATCAATTTGATCTAAAGGAAGAATATAAAGCCCTAAAGGAGAAGGAATTCATCTAGTATGCAGAGTTTCCTGCATTCGCAGAGGACAAATGGGTCTAGTATGTTCTTAGTCAAATTCACGACGAATTTATGTCGTTGTGAAAAGGGCAACCCTTCAAAATAACAAAAGAGGCAATTCAGATAGTCACTAGACTAAACTCCACTGGAGGAGTGCCATTATTAAAAGAAGTTAAGAATCAAATGGTTACCGATGCTATCGGAGCACAATTTGACAAAAGGGCATTAACGATAAATGATATCTCTGATCCTGCAGTAAAATTTGCCTCAATGGTCATAGGTTATAAACTCTACTACTCAAACTAGGAGAATTCAGTTTCTGGTACCACAATATACATAGCATATCAAATGATCAAGGAGAATGCAGACTATGATATGTACGAACTACTGCGAACCCAACTACTGGAGAATTTGAAGAAGATAAAAGAAAGCAAAAACTACCCATTCAAGTATGGTATGCTAATCATCTATTTATTCTTCTATTTCTTGAATGAATTCCCTAATCATCAAGGATTGATTTGGTTGAGTAACAAACCAGTAGTTGTGCAAATTAGAAATTGTCTTAACAACTTGGGAGGTTATAATGAGCAAAAAGCAGCCCTATGGGGATTTTTCAAGAATTTTCAAAGCATGATGCACTCTAGAGAAAGAATTCATGAGCAAATTGTTAATAAGTACAAGGATACAATTTGTTTCATGGTCACTAAGGATCAATGTTTAATGGAGGTTGTGGAACCAAGAACTGTGTGGGTAATGCCCATGGGTTATGAGGTAGATGAACAAATTCTGGAAAATTATGCCCAGCATCTTCTTAGCAAACCAAAGGATGTCAAAGAAGAAAGGTTTGGAATGTATGAGGAGTTATCAATGAAACTCCATGTTGAGCTTAGACAAGTTGAATCTACCAAAAAAGTGAGAAAAGAGGTGGAAGAAATTACCACAAGGTATGGCATCACTAAAGAGCAACTTAAGGAATCAAGAGAAAAAGAAGAGAAAGCAAAGAAGGAAAAACAAAATGATCAGGCAAAGGTTTCGGAGGAGTCTATAAAGAAGTTAAGAGAGGCTAAAGATACTCAAAGGTCTACCCGAAGCTCTACCATTTCATTCGGTGCAACCTCATCAAAGAAGCTCTCTAAAAAGGACACAAAGAGGAAGAAGATGAAAGGAAAAAGATTGTATGTTAGTGTGGGAGAAAAGGATGAAGAAGAAATAGAGTCAGATGAAGAGGTCAAGAAGATGAAATTTGAGGCTATAAAAGTCTTTGGAATTAGTAAAGAAAAGTCCTCCGGAAAGGATAAGCCTAGCAAAAGATAGAAAAAGGAAAAGCCTCCACCACTCGTAGATGTAATAAAATCTGTCACCATGGATGGGAATTTGAAACCCATGATTGAATACTATGATGGATATAGTGATATTGATAAAAAGAAGTCTGGAAGAAGTCACTGTGAAGTATCTAAACATTTTCAACAGAACCCTTATTGAGATTATCTCTAAAATTCTAAAAAACCTAGAAAATCTTCTGAGCATCAGAAAGGAGACTGCTAGAGCCAAAGATATTGAGCTAAGAAAACATGTTCTGACAAGATTGTGTCCTGAAATCACTCCAGAAGAAGAGAATTTGATATATAACGAAACCAAAGAGAAATTTAGAACCAAAACAAGGATGAACTTATTGATGCTGGGAGAAATTGACAAAGTAGTCAAGGAGATAGAAAAAATCACCTAGAAATATTGAGAAAATACAATATTCCAACTACTCATGACAATGCAACAATAGATGGTGGAAATGGTACACCTATTCTAGAAGTAAATCTAGAGCAAGAATCAAATAAAGATGACAAAGTGACTGAGCAGGAAGAAGCACTTGTTGATGTTTTTGAGATAAGACCCTCTCCAGTACATCTTGCTAAGGATAACACTAACAAGGAGAAGATTGAGGAAGAACATGTCATAAAAACTCATCCAACAAAAAAGGAGGTGGATACTAATATGGATCAAGAGGATCTGGAACAAAGCCACAAAGAAGAAGTCCCTATCACAGCAAGAGACACTGTAAAGCCTACAAAAGAATTGTTGGAGAAAAGAACACAAGATTTGGATGAGCCAGAATTTCTACATGGTCCAATAAACTTGGACACAATGACACCAGAACAGAAGTTTAACTTGGTTACAATTGTTCAGACAAAGGCTCAAGAGGAGGTATTAAAATCACATATTGAGGATAGTAAATTGATTGCTGAACCATCTGGAATTTTGGAGAAGCTACTGCCCACATACAAGAGGGATTCATCCATGCCCCCAATAAGTCATCTGAAGGGATTAATGAGTTCCATAGGAAAACAATTTGAATCATTTAAAAATTCTATAGAAACAAAGGTGAGACAAGAATTTGATGAAAAATGTCTGGAACAATTAAACATAATGATAGAAAAAGACAAAATCTCATTAAACAATACAATAGCCAGCATTCAGAAAGCTGTGAAGGATGCTAGAGATGTGTACAAGTTTTGTTTGTCTTGGCCTAAAGCTACTCAAGAGAATGAAGAAAAGATCAAAGATTTGGAACAAAAATTGATGGATATTTCTGAGAAATTTGATTCGGAAACAGAGTCAGTCACAAGGAAGGAAACAGAAGTCATTAAGATTCACAATGACTTGATTGACTTAATAAATCAGAAATACCAAATAAAAAGTAGGATGGGACAACTTAGAAGACTAGTCTGTCCAAAGTTAGATTCAATGATGAATCTTATTACAGAGGCTAAGTTAGTTGTCCAAGCAGACACAACTTCTTATCTTCAAAAGGCAGAAGCCTCAGTTTTTATTCTCAGTGGTCAAATTCAGATTCTAGAAAATGTAAAGAAAAGATGGGATGCTGATTGGACATTGATCAAAAACATATTTAATGATGTGCTTAAACACATGTAATATTAATAATGAAGATTACACTTGTAAATATGCTGCAGAATATATAATTTTTTGGAAATTTGACAATTTTTTGGTTCCGAATCACACCCTTTGCCATTGATGTCAAAGGGGAGAAGTAGATTAGTGAAAAATGGATAATCATCTCAGGGGGAGCAAGAAAGTACAGTGTATATAGTAAGGGGGAGAAGTCAAGCATTTTTCACTAAGTGTTGCCATCAATGCCAAAGGAGGAGATTGTTGGCAAGAGACACTGCTTCGGTATGGATCCATATGTTGTCATTGATGGAAACAAGGCTTAGAGATCTTATCACCATGATAGGAAGAGATATCTCTGGAAGAACATATTAGATTCTAGGTTTGGTTGACAAAAAATGGCTAAGTATGGAAAGTATGCAGAGTAGAGGACAGTAAGCTGGACAGTATGCCTCCGCATATGATGATCTGGTAATACGATTCAGGTATGATGTCAGTTGGTGTTTGATAGTGTTATGCCTCAGAGATTAAGTCCTGATCCTCTTTGGAAGTCATCTTGAAGAAATGTCTAAGTCTGGGAAAGCAAAGGTATAGCAGGAACAGTGAACAAGGTCTAGTGCAGTGGTCTGTATTCCTCTGTAGACAAGTATTTCATTATGCAGTTTTGAGGTATTGTAAAAACTTATATGAAGTGTCTTATTCCAGAGTTAGGAGATCTAAAGTTCACCAAAAGGATAGCTACAAGCTGCTAAGTATCAGCATAGTATTTGACGGAGCTTGATAGAGACTGAGTCTGAGTTCTGATGGTCTGCATTTTTCTGTGAGATGATATGATGCCTTGCGGTTCTAAGGGTAAGATTAGGAATGTGTAAAGAGACCTTGACATGATTTTTGAAGTATTTTGTGATCCTCAGTAAAAGTTGCAAGCCAGCAGATGAAGTTGTTAAGCATACTCTTAAGGAAGAGGCCGAAAAGTATATTAATCATTGTGCGGAGAAGAGTTAATGTTTGGAGGATCTATGTAAGTAATTGAATGATTAGAGCTGACCTATATGAACATGTTTGGGAGAATATTTGGGTTTGCGCGACACATAGTGCATTGGATTAAGTGAAAAGGTACATCTTTTTATGTACATGTTTCACTTCTTGGGTGCCAACCTGATTATGGAGTAAATCATGATGTGGATATAAATGTGATGAAATTCGGTTGAGTTGTGTGTGGAAAAAGGTGTGTGTGATGCAAGCATGCGAATAGAAGAGTAGAGTTAAAAGAGAAGCAGCGATGAAGACTTGGGATTCAAAATACAGTTGTTAAATGACTGCACCCTAGAATAATGGTAGATGCTTAAGCAGTATTCAGTTATCATGTGTGATCTGATTGGAAGCATGTTTTTGTCATCAAGGTAGTAAGCTAGCAATGAGCCTCCAGTAGGGTTTAACATCCCTCAGGGTTTAACAGCCCTTATTGTAATCTTGCTAGGTTTATGGTTGAGGCAGTGAGCCTGCTAAACTTAGTTGTACATCATGGCTGTGAGCCAATATGTTCTAGGCCCATGGAGTGACCAAGCCTGAATATCATTTTTGTAAAGATTGCAATATATATTTTTTAGAGCTATTCCTCTCCGTGGTTTTTCCCTTTTGGGTTTTCCACGTAAATCTTGGTGTTATGTGTCATGATTTTGTGGATGTTGTTCAAATGTATATTTTGCTTCTGTTTGATTATTCTTTTGAAATGGTTAAAAGGAAAAGTTCAAGAAAAGATTTATAGAACACTGATTCACCCCCCCCCCTCTCAGTGTCCCTGACAATCAACAAGAATGATATTGGTGCAAGGACAAAATGCTTAAGGTCTGAGAGAGTTGAATAATTTACTTCTAATAAGTTTAATGAGTATTGTGAAAAACATGGTATTAGAAAACAACTCTCTGCAGCTAGGACACCTCAACAAAATGGAGTTGTTGAGAGGAAAAATAGAACGGTATAGGATATGGCTAGAACCATGTTGAATGAGGGCAAGTTACTTGATATATTTTAGGAGGTAGTTCATACTACAGTTTACATTATTAACAAGGGGCAGTTAAGAGTAAATCATGATAAAACTCCATATGAACTATGGAAGGGCAGACCTGCTTCTGTGAAGTATTTTAGGATATTTGGAAGTAGATGTTCAATAAAGAGAGATGAAGATAACTTAATCAAGTTTGATACAAAAGCAGATGAAGGTATTTTATTGGTTATTCAACTACAAGCAAGGCCTATAAATGTTATAATAAAAGATTGCAGAAGATAGTTGAAAGTGTGCATGTAAAAGTAGATGAAGATCTCTCTTAGCTGTCACAAAAAGGTAATATGTATTCAAAGGATGTTGATGTTGTTGACAAAGAAGATGAAGTCACCAAAGAAGAATTACAACAGGGTAATACTATTGAAGAACAATCAAAAGTTGAAATTGCCAAAGAAGAGCCACAAGAGAACAATGCTACTAAGGAAGAACAATCAAGAACAAATTCAAAAGCTCTACCCAAGTATGTGAAAAGAAACCATTTTTAAAATCAGATTCTTGGAAGCAAAAATGATGGTTTCATTACAAGGAGAATGCTAGAAAACCAAGAACAGGTAAACTATTCTTTATTGTCTAAACTAGAACCCAAATCTTACAAAGAAGCTAGTAAAGATGAGAGTTGGGTTAAGTCCGTGAAAGAAGAACTCAGTCAAATAGAAAAAAATCAAACTTGGGAACTTGTTCAAAGACCTATTGATAAGAATGTCATAGGCACAAAATGGGTGTTTAGAAACAAACTAAATGAAGATGGGCAAATAACTAGAAACAAAGCTAGATTAGTTTGCAAAGGTTATGCTCAGGTTGAGGGCATAGATTTTGAGGAGACATTTGCACCTGTGGCTAGGCTTGAATCCATTAGAATGTTTCTTTCTTATTCAATTTATAAAAAATTCAAGGTGTACCAAATGGATGTAAAGTCTACATTTCTCAATGGCTATCTGGAAGAGGAAGTCTATATAGAGCAACCTGAAGGATTCAAGGTGACTGAAGACAAAGACTATGTATGCAAATTGAAAAAGGCAATGTATGGTCTAAAATAAGCCCTTAGGGCTTGGTACTCTAGGCTAGACAAATATCTCTAAAAGCAAGGCTACAAAAAGGGTTTAGCTGATAAAAATCTGTATTTCAAGTGTGAAGGTAAGCATATGCTGATTGTTATTGTTTATGTTGATGACATAAGCTTTGGTGGTAATAGGGATAAGATGTCCAAAGACTTTGCTAACTCAATGCAAAAAGAGTTCAAGATGTCAATGCTAGGTGAATTGAAATTTTTTCTTGGTTTACAAGTGCATCAATTAGAAATAGGGATTTTAATTTTTCAGACCAAGTATGTGATGGAGATTTTGAAAAAGTGTAGGATGGAGGACTGCAAGCCAGTCAGTACACCTATGGTCACTGGGTGTAAACTCACCAAAGATGATTAATCTGTAGTAGTAGATCAAACCTTGTATAGATCCATGATTGGAAGTCTTTTATACCTTACAACAAGACCTGATATCATGCAAGTTGTCTGCATAGTTGCTAGATTTCAAGCTGCTCCTAAGGAGACACATGTCAAAGCTATGAAAAGGATATTTAGATACTTAAAGAGTACTTTAGACTATGGTTTATGGTATTCTATTGGTAATGACTTTACTTTGACTGCATATACAGATACAGATTGGGTTGGTTGTGTAGATGATAGAAAGAGCACTAGTGGTGGTGCATTCTTTCTAGGTGATAACTTGGTTGCATGGTTGAGTAAGAAACAAGAGTCAGTTTCATTGTTAATAGTTGAGGTAGAATACATTATTGTTGTATCATGCTACACTCAAGTCCTATGGATGAAACAAACTCTGCAAGATATCAAGGTTGAGTTTAATGGGCCAAGCAATATTTTTGTGACAATACAAGTGCTATAAACATTTCCAAGAATCTTGTAATGCATTCAAGAACAAAGCATATATCTATCAAATATCATATTCTATGGGAGAAAGTTGTTACCTAGGAAGTAAATTTGGAGTATATTGCCTCCAAAGAACAATTGGCAGATATCTTTACAAAGCCCCTTCCCAAGGAGACTTTTGAATAGCTCAGACAGAAGTTAGGAGTTGTCCCTTCTCCTATCTCTTCTTGAATACAAAAAGTATCCATCCAGGGGAAGCATGTTAGCATATTCCTCCATCAGAGTAGTTCTCAGGGGGATCCATCTCAGATTAGGCATTTTCTATGACTCCCTTTGTAATTGATGTCAAAGGGGGAGATGAAATGCGTGAAAAGAGAATGGAGGATTTAGTTGTCATCAATGACAAAGGGGGAGATTGTTGGTTTTTCATGCAGTCACGATAGGACGGTTCACAGAATGAACTGCCTAGACCATGCAGAAAGAGTAAACACAATGGAAACAACTCAAAGATATGGAACAAATGCAGATTCAATCATTCAATATATCATAGAATTCAAATACATATCAGCCAACAACATACGGGCTTACAATTAGGGCTCAAAGGCCTGATTTCAAAATATTAGAACATGCACAAGATATAGCTTTGAAGTTCCCTCGCACAAAATCTAAACTAGCAACTATCACTATTATCCTAAACTACTTTCCTAAGGATCTATTACATCAATATATATCATCTTCGAAACATAAGATTCCTCTGCGTCAGCCAAGGAAGATCACAAACTCTAATGAAGAGCTATAACGTGTGTACACAGATAAGTCAAACCTAATCATGAAGAGTTCCTCCGCAAATGAATGGAATGATGTGCGAATCTTGGGGAAGGTTGGCCATGAACCAAAGATCATTGAATGATGTTTCATTAAGCTCCACAAGTCAAGGAATGCTCCAGAAGTCTTCTCCTTCAACTGATGTGTCTGAGACTGTCATGATGCTCTATTCTGAGAAAACAGTCAATCTTCCAATAGCAATAACTTTCTAGTACTTGATCCAAATACTATGATAATTAGATATGGTGTAGATGAATGAATCTAGATGCTAAGTCTAGCTCCACAAGATCTAAAATGTAATTGTTGTAGAATGCGGACCAAAATATAGAAATCGCTACTGACTGAACTGCTTGAACTGAACTGGAAAATGAAAAGAAACAAACTAAACTGCAAACAAACTAAAATGTAAATGTTTTTGGTTGATGCAAGATTTCTCTTGAACTAGGGATGCTCTTGCATTAGTTCTGTAATTGATGTGATTGCATTGAGATTAGGAGATTGTTGGATTGGAGGCCATTTCAAATTATTTTAGGAAATTGTTGGATTGGAGGCCATTTCAGATTGTTTGGTCAAAATGAGGACATCATCTTATTAAAGACCCAATTGGGTATTCCCAATTTCATTCTAGTGAAGATTGGGCAAAATTTGGTAAGTTATAGCCAGTCAGAGATTTCTTTAGTTCACCGACCTAGAAGTTACCCGATTTGATAGATTGCCGAAAGGTCATAAGGATGATTCATATTGTTCAAAGTTTATAAAAGGAAAAGTTTGAATTATTCAAGATTAGCCAATTGGGAATTTCACTAATTTCACTTTAAGTGAGCTTTAGAAGAATTTCTTTTATTTTCGGTGAAATGGAGAGCTTGAGAACTCTATCCGAAAAATCTCCAGTTTACGAACCTTTAGGTTCACCAGTAAGTAACTTCATCGACAAAGGCCTAAATAAGAAAGGGTGAAGTGCAAGGTTTGTTTTATCAACAAAGTTTTTGTTTTGTGAACTAGTTCACGAGTTCGTCATTTCATCGATTCGCTGACTAGGTGACAAAGGGCACTAAGGAAAGTTAGTTCGTGGTTTGGTGTTTTTTTGCCGATAAAAGGGAAGTTGGCTCGTGGCTCAAGGAAAAGGTGTTGAAGTGTAAGTGGAATGTTAAGTTTGATAAAATTAGTTAAGTCATGGTTCATGAGAATGATAAATTACCAATAGTAAACGCAATGTGCTCAAGGTTCTTAAAAGGGAAATTTTGTTGATAAAGGCAACAAAGGCCTAAGTTCGTGAAAGAGACTTTTCATCGATAAAGGTGACAAAGGCCTAAGTTCGTGAAAGAGATTTTTCACTGATAAAGGAGACAAAGGCCGAGGTTTGTAAAACCAAATTTTTCTGATAAAGGGACTTGGTGACTAAAGGTGTTGAACCAACAAACTTTTTAGTTTGTGAAATGACAAATTTGTCGATAGCTTGTGACAACAAACTTTTAAGTTCATGAAGTGCTACATTTGTCGATGGACTATTTTGAAACTCAGGTATGTCTCAAATATCGAATACATATTGACAATTATACTAGCAACTATTATACACCATAATGAATGTTTGAGATGATATTTCAAATCTATAATTTTTCCATTGTTGGGTGGTTGTTTAACTGATTGGTGACTGTTATGTAACTATTCTAAAATAGTCGACTTTCAGTTTTCTTAGTAGTTGGTGGCGCTTCAACTGTTGAGACAAGTGTAGGAGTTACATATATTTAGTTTTGAAGAATAGAAAATGTTGTTGATA
Source organism: Cunninghamia lanceolata (assembly GCA_027924645.1). Classification (NCBI taxonomy): domain Eukaryota; kingdom Viridiplantae; phylum Streptophyta; class Pinopsida; order Cupressales; family Cupressaceae; genus Cunninghamia; species Cunninghamia lanceolata. The sequence goes on from BSBN01000828.1 coordinate 7,792,774, forward strand.
GGGGGTGTGCCTTTCTTCTCACCGACAAATGTTCATAGATTGAGAAAAAGGTTGAATAAAGAGAAGACCACAGAGTATTAAAGATGTTATAGTTTGACAGAGATTTTGCAGTCAAACCTAACAAGTTTTTTCTGAGAAAAATAGGGGTTGGTGCCTCATTGCATTGAGTTGGTGCTCAATTAGGTGTATAGTGTACCTGTGGGTTGGTGCCTCCAAACACTATCTTGGGTGTTAATGTACCCATAAGTGGATACTTACAAAACATTTGAAAAAATGTTTTTTGAAAATTGATCATCTTCACCGTGGTTTTTCCCTTTTAGGGTTTTGCACATACATCTAGTGTTATGTGGATTGTGTGTGTGATCTTAGTTTATGTTGAATTGACAAAATTAATATATATTGATTCACCCCCCCTCTCAATGTATTGGTGTTCTTTCATCACCAACTTCTTACACACACCCTACACTCAAATCTTCTCATCTTAGCTTGGCTGAAGCATTGACGCCTTTTATTTTAGTTTTATCCTTCCATAATGTCTCACTAAGTGGACTCAGCCCCCTACCATCACTTGAGCCCTATTGTTTCCATGTTGTATTTCCAGTACAGCATGGTTGTCAACATCAGAATCAGTCTTTTTCAAGATCTAGAACCTTTTAGTTGTCGTAAAATTGCTCTTGCTCCCTACAATTATTAATGACTCTAGCTAAAATAGAGATTCATGTTATGATAAAAAGAATATGTTAACTGTGAAATGGGTTGTGCTTAAATGGCAAAGGCCATAGGGTTCTCACGAAGTTTGAATACCTCAAGTAACATGTGGTTTCTATGTGGCTTCTAAGTTGATTAAGTCGGTTAAGTGGATATGTTGATGGGGAGGAGGTCCCCCTTGTGACCTCCAATACTTATGGATAAAAAAAAAGAATATGTTAACTTCTTAGGCAGAGCTCATGAGATTGAGAAGGTGGCATGAGACTTTCATGGTATGTACCACATTTTGAATGGTAGTGTGTTCACACAGTCGACCTCTTGATTGACTGCAATTTTAAGGAGGAAAGAAGAATAAAGAGTAGTGTAATTAATGTGACCATGCTAGATGAACTTGCTTAGAAAATTAGGGAATACCTCTTTTGGGTATTTCATTTGGTAGAGTTGATGCCTCACCTACTTCTCTCTACTCCCCTCTAACTTATTAAAGTGACAGGATACTTTTGGACGCTAATGACATTCCTTCAATAATCATCTTCTCTTTCTCATGTAAAACAATGTATTCTTCTACTTTACACGAATCCATTTTCAACTCTTAATTGTAGTTGCAACATGCTTCCTACAAATGTTTGAAGAGATTTCTATTTTATTTGTATTTTCTATGGTGTAGTGCTCTTATACTCAGTTTTGATGAAATTATAGCACTCTTTTTCAATATTACATTACCTTGAAATATGTGTGTTGAGTTTAAAAAGGTGGTCTCTTTAAGAATTTTGCAAGAATAACATTTGTTCTATAGCTAGAAATTTGTAATTAAATGTTTTTTTTCTAATTTGAGTTGGGTTCAGAGGATCAATGATGGTAACTTGTTTAAATCCTAAGGTTAAGTAATGAAGGGTTATCATCGTTGGATATGTTCCTTAAGGAATAATGAGCTTGGGGGCATAAAGGTCGATTAGTACTAGATGTTTGTACTTACCTTATTGAGGTGTATTTGACTTGTTATGAGAGTGCAAATTGTAAGTTTTGACATCTATTGTAATCTTGTTACTTGGTAGAAGTTGTAAATATTACTTTTGGGAGTTTGAGATTTTTCTCTACCTTGACGAAGGTTGGATGTGTGTTACACTCTCTTGCCAGTTGTAGTGAGATGGCAATTATAGATTGTGATGATGTTGCTATTATTGTTGTTCAGAAGAATGACTAAAATATTCAAATGTGATGCCGATAAGGGGTGGTTCGGTGGTTAAGTCGCTCGGTTGTAGTGGTGGCCACCAAAGTTCAAACCCCCACTGGGCCAACGAGCCCACAGGCATTACGCCTTCATTGGGCCAATGAGCTCATGGGTTTGAAGTGTTCTTTCTTGGGGATGAGGTCCCCCATGTTGTGGCCTCACCAATTCATTGCTCTGGGCAAAAGCGTTGCTTAGAGCTGGAGGGCATGTTGCACCAGTGTCACGGGTCATGTTAAACAGTTTACCAGGCACATTTTAAAATATATATATATTCAAATGTGATGATTAGGATACTGTTGACTTACATCTATGTACGTTAAAATTGATCAAAGGAAACCAGAAGATAAATGCAAACACAAAACCTTCTCCTTCAATCAAATCCGCACACTTTGATTGATAAAATGATTGATATGTTGATTGCTCATAATTCAATATAACTTTACTTTGTTGTGTCCCCTCATAATGGCTTGATTGAGGCCATATTTATAGATTTTCAATGATGAAGGGGGTAAGTCACAAAACACACAATAACAGATATTGAACACAACAAATAGAACTTTCTTTTATTGAACTAGGCAACTCATTACATCACAAAAGCTCAATTACAATCAGAGGATGAATCCTCTACTGGCTGCAACACATTACAGCTTTCCCAACCTCAAGACTCTAGAATCTTCAGCCTTCTGTAACCCCAAATCAGCTAGGGTTTATGTTTTCCCCACCTATTCTTGACTCTACACTGGCCCCCTTCACTCTACTACTGCTCAAGGTTCCTAAAATAGTCATAAATAGCACTTTTTGGCGGCCTCCAGCTAAATTTCAAAATTTGCAACTCCCTCCAAAAGAAGGTCAACTTCTGGGAAGCATAACTTTTGATCCAGTGTCCGATTGACGAACCGTTTTAAGCGCCGGAAAGCTCGCGATGTGAACTATCACTCTAGAAATTCATAAACAAATTTTCGTCAACTTTTCAAGACATTATGGGAAGTTTTAGTGCCTCATATCTCGTTCCAAAAATTTTCAGGGGCTTTTCGAAAAACAAAAACTTTAATATCTTTCAGCTCACAAATGATCTTTGCCTGATTCCTTCACCAAAGGTCTTATATTTCCATTGTGTAACTTTCTGAAAGTTTTTGCTTCATTATGTGCCCAAATGCAAACTTTCTAAAAGTAGCAGGTACACTTTCCAAAATAGGCAGGTCGCTATTTTTAGCAGTTTTGGAAAAACTGAAAGTCCTAATACTATTCTGGATATTATGGAACCAGAAACACTAATTATGGAAAGAAATGAAAACAACTACAATGATTTTGAATTAACTTTTTTTTGGGTGATGCAAGATTGCCCTTACACCACTGGATGCTTTTGCATCAGACACCCAGGGTAATTTGAGAAGTGATCCTGTCACGTCTCAGATGTTTGTGTGAGGAAAATCCAAATGGTCAACCTCTGCCTTAGACAATCAAGAAGAATCTTCAACAGGCCTTCCTTTCCATTTTACCAGATATTCTTCATATTGCGTGTTCTGAGTACTTCTTCCCACACTGCTATCCAAGATCTCTTCTATCTCCTCCATTGAAGTAGATGCCGGAATACTCCACTATACTTCTGTTGGTCCATCCTCTGTTCCACCTTCATGATATTCTGATAAATCAACAATGTTGAAAATAGGAGAAATATTGATCCCACTTGGTAGCTCTACCTCACATGCATTTCCTGAATCATGCTTCTTCAGGATTCTGTATGGTCCAAATTTCTTCATTTTCAACTTATTGTATGTTCCAATTGGGAACCTTTCTTTTCTCAAGTGAGCCATGACTTCATCTCCTACCTGGAATTCCTTATATCTCCTCTTCTGATCTACCTTAGCCTTGTACTGAATATTCATTTTATTAATGTGCTTTCTCACCTCTTCATGCAAATTCTTCAGCTTCAGCACTTGTCTTTTCTCCGTTGTCCAGCTTCCTTAACTCAGAAGCATTTCTTGGGCTATTGCCATATACAATCTGGAATGGTGATTTACCAGTACTCCTATTGACAGAATTGTTGTAAGCAAATTCTTCCTGTGGTAAAATCAAATCCCATCCCTTGGGCTTATCTCCTACTAAGCATCGTAGCAAGTTACCCAAACTCCTATTCACCACTTCAGTTTGTCCATTAGTCTGTGGATGGTGTGCAGAAGTAAACTTCAAATTTGTCTTCAACTTCTTCCACAATGTCCTCCAGAAATAACCAACAAACTTGGTATCTCGATCTGAAACTATGCTCTTTGGTAGACCATGTAGTCTCACCACTTCCCTGAAAAATAACTCTGCAATATGAACAGCATCATTAGTCTTCTTACAAGGAATAAAATGTGCCATCTTTGAGAATCTGTCCACTACCACAAAAATAGAATCATGCCCTCTCTGTGTCCTTGGTAAACCAAGAACAAAATCTATACTAATATCATCCCATGGCTTCTATGGTACAGGTAATGGTTGATACAACCCTATATTTTGACTTGTTCCTTTTGCCATCTGACATACTCTGCAACTCTGCACAAACTTCCTCACATCCTACTGTAACTATGGCTAATAATAATTTTCACCAACAATAGGAATGGTCTTATCTCGACCAAAGTGTCTAGCCAGTCCTCCACTATGCTTCTCTTTAATCAGGTTCTCTCTCATGGAACTCCTCGGAATGCACAACTGGCTTCCTCTAAACAACATGCCGTCTTGGATTATGAAATCCAACCATTTTGTCCTATCCAAAGTAATAGGCTCCAAACAAGCTTTCCAAGCCTCTGCAAAATTTGGATCTTCAGGGTACAAACTTTTGAGCTCATCAAACCTAACAACCTCTATCTTCATTTCTGTCAACAAATTTTGCCTTCTGCTCAAGGCATCTGCAACTTTGTTGGACTTCCCACTCTTGTGCTTCAAAACAAAGGTATAACTCTACAAAAACTCAACCCATTTTAAGTGCCTTTGGTTCAACTTCCCTTGACTATTAATAGACTGCAAAGCCTGATGATCAGTATATAAAACAAACTCTTTTGGCAACAAATAATGTCTCCATTTCTTCAAAGCCTGAACTATTGCATAAAATTCCTGATCATAAACAGAATACTTTTTCTTGGCATCATTAAGCTTCTCACTAAAATAGGTAATGGGCTTACCTTCTTGGCTCAAAACAGCTCCTATACCACTACCACTAGCATCACAATCTACCTGAAATACCTTATTGAAATCTAGAAGTGCCAAAACAAGTTGTTCTACAACTTTCTGCTTCAATGTATCAAAGCTCTTGTCTGCTCCTTTAGTCCATCTAAACTCTTTTCTATCCCCTCTCATTGTCTCAGTTAGGGGTGCACAAATGCTACTGAAATTCCTGATAAACTTTCTGTAAAAACTTGACAAACCATGAAAAGATCTTACCTCCGTTGCACTCCTTGGCGTAGGCCACTCAATGATAGCCCTTACTTTTTCTGGGTCCATCTTAAGACCTTCCTCCAAGACAACAAATCCCAGGTATACCAACTCCTTTGTAAAACTGTATTTCTTCAGATTAATCAGCAACTTCTCCTCCCTCAGCTTCTCTAGAACTCTTCTGATATGCATCAAATGCTCATCCCAAGTCTTACTAAAAATCAAAATAACATCCAAATAAACAATAACAAAACTTCCCAAAAATTCTTTCAGTACCTCGTTCATGAGCCGCATGAATGTGCTCAGTGCATTGGTTAGCCCAAATGGCATGACTAACCACTCATACAAACCTTCCTTTGTCTTGAAGGTTGTCTTCCATTCATCCCCTTCTCTGATACAGATTTGGTGATACCCACTCTTCAGGTCAATTTTCGTGAAGTACTTGGCTCCACTCAAACAATCCATGATGTCATCCATTCTTGGCAATGGAAATCTATACTTGATCGTTATCTTATTGATGGCTCGAGAGTCTGTACACATCCTCCATTCTCCATCTTTCTTTGGTGCTAGTACTACAGGTACCGCACATGGACTTAGGCTCTCCCTTATCAGTCCCTTCCTCAACAACTCCTGAACTTGTCTGTTCAACTCTTCATTCTCTACAGGGGTCATTATGTGGGCTGCCTTGTTTGGCAAACTGGCTCCTGGTATCAAATCCATTTGATGACTTATCTTCCTTACTGGTGGTAAACCTTCTGGTACATTATCAGAGATAATGTTCTGGAACTCTTCCAACATATCTGAAACTTCTGTTGGTACATCTTCACATTTCTCTTGACTAATCTTAGGAATCAATGCAAAGCAATGACGCTCATGCTTCATACCCTCCAAAAAATTCGTACCATCTAGCAAGCAAATTCTAGCAGTACTACATACCTTTTTTTCCACCTCCTTCAAGGGCTTCAACTTATGACGAACTCCATCCTTTGTTAGGGAATATGTGTTTGCATGACCATCATGAACAGCACTCCTATCATACTGCCACGGCCTCCCTAATAGCATATGACATGCATCCATCGGTAAGATATCACACATCACCTCATCATGGTAGTCACCAATCTTTAACTTCACTAAACACTGCTCATTGACCAAAGCTCTATGGTCCTTCTGCAACCATGCAATCCGATATGGATGCGGATGCTTTCTTCTTGTCAACTTCAACTTGTCAACCATCTCCTCTGAAATAAGATTATCAGTGCTTCCATTGTCAATAATAATATCACAACACTTACCCTCACATTTGCACCTTGTGTGGAATAAACTCTTCCTCTGATTGGGTTCTCTCTCCTCATTCAACAAAGTTCTTTTGACAACTAGGGTTTCTCCCCTTTCAGCATCTTTAGAATGCTCAGACTGTCCATCTTCATCTACATGTGCAACTCGTGCATTACCTTCAAGTCTTCTATTCATCCTTCCTTGATGTTGCGGACATTCATATTCTTGATGCCCTTCTTCTCCACATTGGAAACAGGTTCCTCTGAAACCTCCTCTTCAAGGTCCTTGCCCAGGTCTGCCTCTTCCTCTTCCTCTTTGCTCACCATTGTTCTGGTCACGAGGGCAGTAGGTATTATCACCTCTCTGATTTCGACTGGTGCCAGCTTATTCACTTTTCTTTGCATCTTCATTTCGGCCCCCATAGGGTCTTCCACCAGTCCTTCTGCCTTGACCTCTTCCCCTTTGCTTGCTGTCAAATCTTTTATTCAGCTTCTCTTCCACCTTCAGGGAAAACTGGTACACATCTTCTATGGTAGTCATTCTGACCAGGCTCAACTCCTCTTGAATACTCGGCCTCAACCCATTAATGTAACGGGCTACCTTCTCCTTGTTGGGCTCTACATGGCCTGTCCTGATAGTAATTTTATAAAACTCTTCTGTATACTCCTTAACAGACTTGTTACCTTGCTTCAGTCTTTGCAGCTTCTTCAGCAACTCCATCTCATAGTCCATAGGAATGAACTACTTCTTTAGTTTCTCCACCATCTGATCCCATCTGGAGATCTTTCCTTTTCCTCTTTTGTTCCTCTCTAATTGGACCTCCTTCCACCAAATATTGGCGTGGCCCTTCAACTTTATTTTTGCAAACTTAACCCGATCTGGGTCCTCCACATCTTCATACTCAAAATACTCCTCCATGTCATTGATCCAATCAATAAGCTGTTCTGGATTCAAATCTCCAGAATATGTCGAAACTTCGATCCTGGGCCTCTTTTCGATCTTCAAAATGACCCTCAACAACCTTACTTCTGCAGCATCTTCAGCAGCTTCTTGTTCTTCCTCAGATAGCTCTTCTTCAACTTCATCTTCACTTTCTTCTCTTGTCCTCGGCTCAAACCCTCTTCGTAGCTCCTCTTGCAATGCATCGATTTGCCTTTGTAGGGATCTAAAACCCTCTTCCGTCAAAGCATTCCTCCCAACATGATTTCTTCATGGAGGCATCTTGGTCTCCACAGCAAACCCACAACCTCAAGTCATGGTGCAAGCTGCCTCACGGTCGGCGATCTATCCACACACTGAGGAACCCTCACTTTGATAACACTTGATGAAGGGGGTAAGTCACAAAACACACAATAACATATATTGAACACAACAAATAGAACTTTCTTTTATTGAACTAGGCAACTCATTACATCACAAAAGCTCAATTACAATCAGAGGATGAATCCTCTACTGGCTGCAACACATTACAGCTTTCCCAACCTCAAGACTCTAGAATCTTCAACCTTCTGTAACCCCAAATTAGTTAAGGTTTCTATTTTCCCCACCTATTCTTGACTCTACACTGGCCCCCTTCACTCTACTACTGCTCAGGGTTCCTAAAATAGTCATAAATAGCACTTTTTGGCGGCCTCCAGCTAAATTTCAAAATTTGCAACTCCCTCCAAAAGTAGGTCAACTTCCGGGAAGCATAACTTTTGATCCGGGTGTCCGATTGATGAACCATTTTAAGCGTTGGAAAGCTCGCAATGTGAACTATCACACCAGAAATCCATAAACAGATTCCCATCAACTTTTTGGGACGTTATGGGAAGTTTTAGTGCCTCATATCTCATTCCAGAAATTTTCAGGGGCTTTTCGAAAAACAAAAACTTTAATATCTTTCAGCTCACAAATGATCTTTGCCTGATTCCTTCTCCAAAGGTCTTATATTTCCGTTGTGTAACTTTCTAGAAGTTTTTGCTTCATTATGTGCCCAAATGCAAACTTTCTAAAAATAGTAGGTACACTTTCCAAAATAGGCAGGTCGCTATTTTTAGCAGTTTTGGAAAAACTGAAAGTCCTAATTATTATTCTAGATATTATGGAACCAGAAACACTAATTATGGAAAGAAATGAAAACAACTACAATGATTTTGAATTAACTTCTTTTTGGGTGATGCAAGATTGCCCTTACACCACTGGATGCTCCTGCATCATTCAAGGATGAGGGGAAGAAGATTTGATAAAGATTTGATTTTTTGCTTTTTTTATCAAATAGTAAATAAAACAAGATAAGATAGGATTTCAAAAGATAGAAAGATTTGATTTTAGTTTTAAAGGAAATAAATCTTTGAAAAAGGATGGGAGGATAATTGATGAATTATCTAATTAAATTAATTAATTAGATACACATGAGTTCAATTAAGAAATCAAGAAGATGTTATTTGGATTTTATTAACTAAATAAATATTTGATTTATTTAATTAATGTTAGATTTTTTATTTAATTAATTAAATAATATAAATTATTTAATTAATTAAATAATATAAATTATTTAATTAATATTAGAAGAAAGAAGGGATTTGATTTTTCGCTTTATTTCATAAAAGAGGAAATAAAACAAGTAGAAGATAAGATTTGAAGAAGGAAAATGATTTGATTTTTATTTGATTTAAAAGGAAATAAATCAAAAGAAGATGAGAGGATAATTAAGAGGATTATCTAATTAAATAAATTAATTAGATACACATGAGTTAAAAAAGGAAATGAATCGAGAAGAAGATGTGATATTAATTAAATAAATATTTGATTTATTTAATTAATGTAGAATCATGATTTAATTATTTAAATAATTATAAATTATTTAATCAATATTAGAAGAAAGTATGGATTAATTAAATAATTGTAAGTTATTTAATTAATGCTAGGAAGCAAGAAAATTAACTTAATTAAATAATTAATAATTATTTAATTAATGTGGAAGAATAAGGTAAAGTGAGTGATGATGAAATTGGAGTCAATTTTAGGTGTCTAAAGTTTGCCCCTCTTTGAGATGGTGTTGTGAAGCAACATCAATTCAAAGAAAGATAAAATATAGTGTTTAGTAAGATAGAAGATGGTAGGATTAGGGATGATGATGCCCCAGTCACTTGAAAGTGACAAGGAAAAATGATGTAAGGATGGTATGTCCCCTCAAGAGGATAAGCAGGTTAGAAGAACACGGGTATGCTCTTGAAATGGATGAAACAAATTGATTAAAGAGATGGAGGAAAGATAAGGGATGGATGAAATGGATGAATGATACGTTATGCTGCATTGAGGTGAGCAACCATATAGTTTGATATAGCACTAGACATGATGCACCAAGGTAAAAAGACCAGGGTGACGATGTGTCTTGTGCACCTAGCATAATACAACCTTGTCTAGACATGAGGAAGGAAAATTAGAGCATAGTCCAAGTGCACAAAAGGTATAATGAGACCTTAGATGCAAAGGTATGCAAAAAGCTATTCCACCATACACAAGATATGAATATTAGCTAGAATAATAAGGACTTGATACAAATGCAAGATAAAATGATAACACACACAAGCAAGAAAGCAAGCACGCACAAATGATTCAAAAACAAACATGGTATTGCCCCTGTCAAGCTATAAACTGATGAATGATTGATCAAGGATTGATTGGATTGATTAAGGATAATGTTGTCATTGTGGGGAATGATATATTCCTAGAACAACACAAGGATGTGGGAATGATATATCCCATTGGTGATGATTGGATAAATGATCGATTGATTAGTTTGACAGCAATGTTGGAAACAAAACCAAAGTATGCTTTTGGATGATTGGCTAGATTACTCGATTGGATTGGTATGCATATAGGATGACTTGCATTTGAATGATAATTGTCGTATATGGACTTAATGTTTTAATATTAAGGGGTTTACATTCTTCCTTTAATTTAACTGTATGTTGAATGCTATTTTAGTATAGTATCCAATGTAGGATTGTGATTCATAATGTGTGCAATAATGTTATTATTTTAAAAAACACTATGAAATGTCAGATGAGGACATTATCTTCAATATATATAAATCCATCATGTTAAATTTCAAGATATTAGAATATGAGAAGAACATTTGTGCTTGCTTGGTACATATCCAGTCTTCTTCAAGCACTTGTTTTCTAGTTGGGTTATTTGTGCTTATCATCTCAAATTGTTTGAACTTGTAATAAACCACCCCTAAATTTTTTCAAAAAGTTGCAACAGATAATAAACAATGTCCTCAACACTTTCTGATCACCCAGTTCCCAAAGAGGGCAAGGTGAGAGCATACGACCTGTATTGGACTTCACATAAGCAACAACTATTGTAAAAAGAAACAAACATCCACTTATTCAGTGGGTAAACTAAAATTAAAATGCAAGGCACATCCACTTATTCAGTGGGATGCCTATTACAATGAAGCGACTTGTTCAGTGGGGTGAGAAACATGTAACAAGAGAGTAGTCAATTCCCACTAGCAGTACTAACATCCAAGGTATTACAGAATATGATTATTGCATTTAAAATAAAATATAACAATGAGTAATGGCTGCAATAATAATCTTACTATTCTAATTTCAGACTGAAATATACTACTACAAAAATTAATCCCTATGTAGAGGTAGATAAATCCATTCCAAACATTATTAGGAGCATAGCCATTAAAGATTTGATGATGTAAATGAAGGAGGAAGCTAAATCACAACTCAAAACACTTAAGATACCTCTAAATTCACTGAGGACATGTATGATATGAATTTGCAACAACATGAGGTTTGTAGATGACACAATGAAACCCTGACCAGCCAAAATAGTCCATAAATCTAATTTATTCAACCCAAAACAACACTGATTTCATACTTGTGATTGAAATATACTATATATCAAATCTAAACAACAATGGAAACACTCCAAAACTTCACACTTATAGTTGTTATGAAGTACCCAGATGATGTAAATTGTCCCAACACTGATCTTCTACTGAAAACACTGACATGCAATAACTAACACTAACATACAATTATTGATACCACACATGCAACCATCGAGCATTGACATGCAACCATTAGAATTGGCATACAAGTGTTGATCACTAACATGCAATATGAAAATTAAATCTCCAAATTACTAGAAAAAACTGGAAGAGCTTCACACAAATAACAATGGCACAAACCGTTCAACACAATGGCAACCTCTTAATGAAATTGCTCCAATGGATATAAGGGTTTTCATCAACAAACCCAATATCTTCCTACATTCAACACAAATGTGATTTATGTATGAAACCACCACAACCAACTAGGGAGGATCTTTCACCACCGAAACTAGTCTTCTCCAAGAGGGTTTTTGTCCTCAAGAAGGAATGGAAGAACACACAAGTTCAATCCAACAATATAACAATATAAAATCAATAACATCCCCAACAATGAGCTCTCAATCCTGTTAAACAGGCACTTTTAGGTTGCATGGGAATACATTTTTTGTTAAATAATTAATTTTTCATCTCCTTCAAATATTCTTCATTTTCCCATGTCTAGGTGCTCACTTTAATGTGCCTAATCAAAATATATTTCACTGTACCTTTCCAATGAGCTATAACACTTAAGTTAACTTTTGATATTTGTAACTTTGGATAACTTAAGTGAAATTAATATTTAATAGGTCAATAACTCACCCAATTTTATGAAAAATCCCAAACTAAAGCAAATTGCAAAAGAAACCATACCAACATGATTTGGGAGGTTTGGGATGAAAAATGATGCCAACTGGGTGACTTACTATAAATAGATGGATTCTCCAAGAAGTTTGAAGAGTGAATCAGAAAGTTCAAATTACTTCTGAAAACATCACCATGATTTTGAACACCAACTGAACTCAATGTCATAGAAAGAAATAAAAAAGAACTGAACTTGTGCACTCCAAGAAGGGAAAGCCACTTTATAATTAAAATTGCACTAAGTTGGTAATACTTATTCCAAACCTTAGGCAACCTTAGTGAAATATTATTTAAATTGCCAGATAATAGTCCCAAGATACGGAAAGCATAGAATTGCACTGATTGAACAACTTTGACCATACAAAAGTGTAATAGAAGACTTGAGATAAAAATTGAAGGTTGTCAAGTGACTATCTAAAATAGCATGTTTCTCCAAGTTGGAGAGCACCCAAGAGGTCAGAACTAAATTTTGAAAGCATATGTGAACTCCAAATGACTAGCCTAACTCAAAACCACGAACAACTGCTCTGCAAGACTAAGCCACAGCCACTCCAAGAATGTTGGAGTTCTCCCAAACATGATGAATACCCTTTGGAAGACTAGGAACAAGAATAATGCACACAAAAGGTCTATGTGCCAAGAAGGGGACATTATAGTCCTCCCTCCCCATAATTGCTTGCCCTTAAGCAATTGCAAATTAGGATGACCCAACATCTCCACACAATTCTGCCATGTGCACCTCCTCATCAAATTCTCATCATGTGTTAATCTTCTCAAGAGAAAAGTAGAGGCAAACACATGGAACAATTCAGGTCATCCCTCTAAAATTTTCATGCCTAAATTGAAGCTAGGAAGGATGAAATATCATTCGCCCATGAGTGAAACCTTTCTCTATCATCCAACCAAGGTATAGGAATCCAAACTAAAATCAACATATGGTTGTCCAAGGTAAATAATAGTAGATCATAGTCTAATTTTATCAAAATCAATGCTCTAGAAGTGGGACAACAGCTGCAATAATGAGGTCTCCAAACATTAACATAAATAATAAGCATTGCTTTACTAAAAGACAACGTGGAAGAGGCTATGAAGGACTCCCAAACAACCTCCAACTAAAAATTCATACTTCCCTTGACAGGAAATTTTTACCAACACTCCTGAACACGAGCAAACTAAAATGTGAAATGGTTGTCTTGCAACCAAACAAATTGATCAATTCTAAGCCAAGGGTCATCTCTTTGGTCAACATATCCCTCCAACATGCTTAGTTGGTGATGATTATGTTGAATTTGAAGTAACGGAGCAACTCCACTATGCTTGTGATGTGTTAGTCTACTCCTCATATGTGCCTCGGCAAAACATCATCTAATGCAACTATAGACATCCTTCCCCAAAGGAATACCTCTCATACACCCCATCCAAGTGTTATCCACAAACTGTACCTTGATATTACTAAGATCAACATAAAACATTGAGCTCATTTTGATTATACCTTCTTGTTCAACACGGTGAATGATAACAACTTGGACTTCTTATTGCAACTCAATCATGCAATCTTTTTCCTCAAAAGGTCTAGAGGAAAAAAATACCGAATCATGCCAAACAAGTTTTAAAATTACATCACTTGCTTTTGTTCAAAAAATTTCAGCAAGCTCAAAAACATTGTTTAGAAACTCTCAAAAATATGTATTGTAGAAGTCTTCATGGTTAAATATGTCCCATGAAGAAACTACATCTTCAACTCCATTCACATTCCCTTCATTAGGTTGTCTCCCAAAAGGATACCCAACTAATAAGCTTGGTGTGTCTTCAAAATGTGTACTCAAATCCTCACCAGGCTAAAACACACTATGTCTCAACTTTTGAAATTGCTCCCGGATCCCATATCTTGATGTTAACATCAAGTGCATTGCCTCCATCAGGAGTTGTTTCATCATACAACATGAAAAGAGGGTTATCATAAGTTACTTTTGTATCAAAGTCAAAGAGAGGGATATCAAAAACTTAAAAATTATCCCTGTCCTTTTGTTCAAAACATTCAAATCTGCACATGAAACTTCTGACTTTCTCAACATGATCTCCAAATCATACTCCTCTTGAAGATTATCAATCTCATCAATCACTAGCTTGATTTCTTCTATCAATGCTTCTTTTTCTTGCTCACTCAAGAATGCAATAGAAGCAAGTTGATCTTTTGTTTCTAATAATGCGACATGAGTACTATCTAAAGAATTCTTAGTTGATGTAAGCTCAAAGGTGAGCTCATCAACCTTAATTTCCATCTTTCTATAGGTAGCCAAGGCCTCAACTACTAACTTAATGGCATGATCCCTATCATAAAGAAAGTGCAAATATTCTAATTTCATTATTTCCACAACCCCTTTGATTACATGCCAATCAACAAGTGAAGATCCTCCTTCCATGCCTTTATGTCTCCTCTCAACTTGGACCTTCCAAATGTGATCTTCTATGAATTTATGTGTGTTTTCAAAGTGTGTTAAGGCTTGCACAACCTTGTCTTTGGTTATTAATAATTGATTCTTAAAATCATGTAATTCACTAGTTTTTGGGTCAAAATCAACTGCACACAAAAAAATTATAATTTGTCTTTAGTGGCACGACTCTTGAAATTCGCTACCTCTAAGAAATCCTCTTCACAGTCACTTTGATCAAATGATATGGCAGCATCACACACAATAATTGAGTCATCACTAAGGGTTGAATTAAGGCCTTCAACATGCTCTCCTTTTGATCTTTCTGAGAAGTCAAATTATTGTCTTTTATGCATGGGAAAATTCCAATCAGAATTGCCATCAATAGAATGGTGAAGATGCTCCACATTAGGTGTTGTTCTAAAAATTTCAGCAGCATCAATTTCTTCAACTATTGCAAATACACTTTTCTCCATGTCCTCATCATGACACTTTGCTGCAATAATCTTGGGCTCACTTGATAAATCACCTTCTAGCAATCTATCAATCATTCTCATCTTAGTTTTTAACGTAATGGCATCTTCATAATCATCAAACTCCTTGCATCATATATAGGACTTGCAAGGTCCAACATTTCAAGTTCTAGATCTTCTTTGACTTCTTCAAGGCTAGGCTCAACTTTAGAAATTTGTGTTGTAGTCTTTTCTAAATTAGCTAGCTCTTCAATTAACATATCATATTTTTGGGGTTCCACATCATTCCGTTGGAATGAACATGTGGTGAAGGTCACTGGTTCATCTTCTTTGTTCTTGCATTGGTGGTTAGGTTCCCAAGAATCCTTGCATAGAAAATAAATATTTCTTCTCCTGAGTTTGTTCTTGTTGTCATCATTTTTCCTTGCAATTGGTGAGTTTTTGTGTTGACTTGGAAGTGATGTCTTGGAATAGTTTTTGGTCTTCGACATAGGAGATCTTAACTCTAGCTTCCCTGATGACATTTTCTTCTCACACTCTTCCTTCTGTTTAAAACTTATTCCAAATTTATCTAGATCAGCAAGCTTTTCTGTTATCACTTCAACATGTTTTCTAACAGGACATGTGGTGGAAGTCACTGAATCAACTTTTCTTCTACTCCAATTTTCTTCTTCTTCTTCTAGTTCACCCAAAAATGTTTTAAATGTGAGGACATCTCAAATTTCTTTAGGAAGAGAGCAGTACTCATTAAAGTTGGTGCAAATTTCATTTTTTGTTTGTGAGACATACTTATGAATATGCGTAGATTCTCTCAGAAGGAAAGTGGGTAGCCATCTTCCATCCATAGTTATGAGATTTGGAAAACTTCAAAGATAAATCAGCCAAGTTTTGTAACTCTGACATGGAAATGCTAATCACTGTCATGCAACTATACCCTCAACCTCAACTCTAACATGCAAGCATCTGGGTAGTCTCAAAAATGACATGCAAGTATTGGGTACTAACATGCAACTAAATTTTCTGATATGAACTCTCCACAAGGGTTAGCAATCCAATAGGCTAGTAGGAAAACTAGCTCTAATACCACTGTAATAAACCACCCCTTTTTTTTTGAAAAGTTGCAACAGATAATAAACAATGTCCTCAACACTTTCTAATCACCTAGTTCCCAAAGAGGGCAAGGTGAGAGCATATAGTGTATTGGACTTCGCACAAGCAATGACTATTGCAACAAGAAACAAACATCCACTTATTCAATGGGTATCCACTTATTTAGTGGGTAAATTGATGGTAAAATGCAAGGCACATCCACTTATTCAGCGGGAAGCCTATTATGATGAAACCACTTGTTCAGTGGGGTGAGAAACATGTAACAAGAGAGCAGACAATTCCCACTGGTGGTACTACCATCCAGGGTATTACAGAATGTGATTATTGAATTTAAAATAAAACATAATAATGAGTAATGGCTGCAATAATAATCTTAATATTCTGATTTTAGACTAAAATATATTATTGCAACAATTATCACTGTGTAGAGGTACATAAATCCATTTCAAACATTATTAGGAGCATAGCCATTAAAGATTTGATGATGTAGACGAAGGAGAATGTTGAATCACAACTCAAAACACTCAAGATACCTCTAAACTCACTGAGGATGGGTCTTATATTAATTTGCAGTAGCATGAAGGTTTGTAGATGACACAATGAAACCCTAACCAGCTAGAATAGTCCATAAAGCTGATTTATTCAACCCAAAACAAGATTGATTTCAGACTTGTGACTGAAATATACTATTTATTAGATCTGAAAAACAAAGGAAACACTCCAAAACTTCATAGTGATAATTGTTATGAAGTACCCAAATGATGCAAATTGTCTCAACACTGATCTTCTACTAAAAACATTAACATTGAACCATTAGAACTGACATACAATCACCAACACTAACATGCAATGATTGATACCACGCATGCAACCATCAAGCATTGACATGCAACCATTAGAACTGACATACAAGTGTTGATCACTAACATGCAATATGAAAATTAAATCTCCAAATTACTAGAAAAAAATGGAAGAGCTTCACACAAATAACAATGGCAAAAACTATTTAGCACAATGGCAACCTCTAAATGAAATTGCTCCAATTAATATGAGGGTTTTCATCCCCAAACCTAATATCTTCCTACATTCAGCACAAATGTGATTTCTATATGAAACTACCACAACCAGCTAGGGAGGATCTTTCACCACTGAAACTAGTCTTCTCCAAGAGGGTTTTCATCCTCAAGAAGGAATGGAAGAACATGCAGGGGTGGGTGCAAAAAGTGGCCAACTTTTTAAAAAAATAAAAATTTAGGCCATAATGAAAGCAAGTTATAACACGCTAGTGTTATGCTCTGCTATTTAAAAAAAACTTGCATTTCATTTCGTTATTTCATACAGAAAACCCGTGGCTTGGAGACAAAGGAGAGCGCACTCACATTATCAAAGGGCATATCGTCAACAATTTGTTGTTGATTCATCATCAAAATACTGCCACGACGTCGGGGAGGCTGAAGGAGTAAGTTCTATTTGCTTTCTTGTGTGAATTTGTTGCTAAATAGGTAGGTTTAAGTAGTTTTTAATGTAAATTTTTTTAATTTATAGGAATTGATAATGCACCTCCCCCTCCTAAAAATCCACAAAATCCTCCATCACTTGAACAACAAATACCTACTGAAGAACAACCCCAACAACAAACACCTCCATTCATTCCTCAATATGCCCCTAGAACACAAGAAAATATAATGAGGCAAATTGAAAACAATAAAAAACAAATTGAGGACATAATTGGAAGGTTGAACGAACCTACAACTTCAACCTCGCATAGATCCATGCTTGCTCAGTCTCTTAAATCTATGTTATCAAATGTAGATTCAATTAGCAAGCAAATCTCTAGTTGGTCATAAAAGAGGAGAGAATTTAGAGAGTTCTATGTAGACAAGTTGTCCTATGAACAAGTTAAAAATGAACAAATTACAAAATTAGACTTGTGTTCCATTTTCACAGACCCTAGAACAAATCAACATCTATCCCTTACAAGCAAGAGGTTCCCTATCGATTGGTGTAACAACCAAGTGATAAGGGACAATTTTGGGCAGAGGTGGTGGATGGTTTTTGATCATCCTCCATGAAACAAAAATGAGGTCCCGCAATACTTTTTAAGGAAACTCCACTATGATTTTGTCAAAAATAAAGTGCCAAACTGTTTTGATATGCGGGAGTTCCACGGTAGAGGTGGGGGGTTAGCACAGGATAGACCAAGGGCACGTGTTGACCCACAGCAGCTAGTGAGATGAGCACTCTCCAGACCAGCCCATGAGCATGTGTCTATCCCTTTCGTTGTGAAGGAGAGTGTCGAAGTCGAGACGCTTCAGTCCATAAGTGCCTTAACCCAGAGCATCATAGAGCATGCCAGTCCTGTAGCACAGGGTGGGCTAGGGGAGAGTTCAAGGAGTAGGGTTCCAGCCCATACTTGTCAGGCTTGCGAGTCAACCTATGGTTATGACCCCACGGATTGTCAGGACGTAGGTGCGCAGGCTACATTTGCAGCTGAGCAGATGGTGATGACAGATGCCCTCCTGAGTGAAAATTTTGGCCTTGATACTCAGGTAAATGTTACCAAGTTCATTGAATTTAATTTATTAAATTTTATTTTGAAATGCAAGATTAACTAATTTAGTTTGATGATTTTAATGAAATTTCAGGGTCATAGTGTTGATGCAGTTTTCAACAATTATCCACCTGCATATTACACTACGACATCTACTGTCGAGCTATGTAACTAGTAAACAATTATAAATATTACATGTGAATAGCATTGTTATATGAATGGTATTCTAATATCTTATTTAGGATGTTGAATAGGTTAATCTTGGAGATTTCATGGCAACACCTGCCAGTGGTGGTGGAGTTCAAAGCTTCACTCAGGTAATAAAATAAATATTTTAACTAATGAATTATACTTACTAGATTTTTGTATTTTATATTCATATCATTGATTACATTTCATTGGACATCTTTCAAACTTAAAGTATTACTAGACATTGAATAACTAATAACTAGATGTTGATAGATGACAAAATTTCAATTACAATATAGTTATTTGAAAAAATGCCTCAAAGAAATGTGGTCTCATGGAATGCCATGACAAGCAGATGCATAGACAAGGACATCACCATGAGACCACATTTCTTTGAGGCATCTTTTCAAATAGCTCACTACCTTGTCTATGCTACCACATTTTCCATACATGTCTACCAAAGCTTGTTGATCCCCTCCACACTATTCTTCAACAAATTCTCTCTAATAAACTCATCCAGTTACCACCAATTAGACCCCAGGACATGACACTAGAGAGGGGCACGAGCCTATGACATCTTATATAGCATATGATTGACTCTAACATCATCTAGGTTTTAGGTATTAATTATGGGGGCAACAACTCACCCCTAACCAAAATCTTCAAATCTACACTAACCCATTCCCCTACAAACTATGTCAATCCTATTGGCTCAATTTCTTCCATCCCTACTTCTGATCCTACATCTAATAGAGACATTCTAGATAGAGTCAAAACATAGACATTATGAGCTGCAAAGAGGTGTTACTAGAATCTTGAATCACGAGCCTAATATATTCTAACAATGGACCATAACCATTTCTATTCCTACAACCTAATAATGTTTCATTAGTTTGATATGTTTATAAATGAAACTTGACTATTTTGACACAAATATCTTCACCAATGAAACACCATTGTTTCGAGCCTATAATTTAATAATTGCTTAATAGGTTGATAACTTCACCAATGAACCATGATTATTACAAACTTGCACTCTAATAAAGGTCCATGTAATTTATGTCTAAACATCAATAAACCATGACTATTTCAACACCTAAACTAAACAATTTTTCATGAACCAATATATTTTCCAATAAAATAGAACTATTTCAACGTCTACAACCTAGTATTTTCTTTTGCTAATTTCTAACTTCTTAAGGGAACCATGAACTTTTCTTAAAATTATCAAACTCCTCACTTCAAAATTTTAAAAACTTTCAACCCACTAAAGCTTAAAGTTTAATATTTTTTATCAATAACATTATGTTTAAACCAATCAACCTAACCAACATTAATATCTTCAACTTAATAATCAATATCAATAGACCAAAAAGCACAAGACTCTATAAAACCTTAGGGTTAAAGTAGCACAACCCCTTACCCTAACTAAACATACCACCATATTTCCAAGGTGTTGATATCATACCAATGCTCATGGATCCTTTATTCTTCTTAAGGGCAAAGTAAAACACCTCTTTAAATACACAACCACCTTTTCTAGGGACCCCTTAACCTTTGAAATGATCAAAATTCCCTCATATAATATACTTTACATACTTGGAGGCTAGTAGGGTTCTAATTTCTATCCATAAGGGAGTCAATCCTATCTTCCCTATCCAAAATAAGCAAGAACTTATTTACAATTTCAATGATTGTTACCTCCAACATTCATAGTTCTCAACCCAAGAAGCTAGATCGATAGATTAAACTCTTGGTTGTGATGTTTTTGATGCCCATACCCAAGACTTTACTATGGGAATTGATGGTGAAGAATGTGTATTAAGTGTCTAGTTGTATCATAGTGATGCATTGGTGATAATGAATATCTTTTTTTGGTACAATACAAAGCTTCATTACAATATCTAGACAAAGTACATTATGCATAGTTGGATACCTTTAACATGTTATTTATAGAGTTAGATCATGTTATGTATTTAGATGGAGCCCTTTTACATTTATCTGCTTGGTTGGAGTCCTTTCCGCATAGTCAAAGTTTTTATCACTTTTAGTAATAGGTGGAATCTTTCATCCTACTATTTTTTTAATTTTTTTTAAACAATTTAGCAAGTCATGGTTATGCTACCCCACAACCCTACCCCACCCTACCACCAACCTAAACCTAAACTAACACCTTCACTCCCTCTCTGACTTCTTAAACCTAAAATTTGATGCTACTATGGTCCCTCCTTTGTTGACCCTTATACCACACAATAGTCATGAATCTTCATCTAATTTGTATATATGCATACATGACTTGTGTGCTTTATTGTGTGTACTTCCAAGTTTGGGTGGACGTGTGTGTATGTTAGGAGCCATGACTTGCATCACTATTCTAGTTTTCATAATTGAGTAATGTTGTTTTATTTTCAGATGATGTAGGTTGTGAAGACACCTCCCGAAGTTCATAGGGCAATGGAGCATGGTGTGTCCTCTACGATTCATAGCTCCATACCTTTGACAAGGGTATGAGGCAGATTAGTAAATTTCAAATTACATTCATTGTTATAGTTGTTTATTTTTGAAAAATAAAATGATTATGATTTGAAGTTTAATTTCTATCTGGATGGTTTCTATAGGACATGACATCACCACAACCTAATCCTGATACTAAGGCAAATGAGGAGACATATTTTTTTGTAGCGGTAACTGATTATTTTGTTAAATGTTTCATTTTTTATAATGTAATTTCTATATATTAATGTCTATACTTTTTATTGTAACAGCTGCAGATCCATGAACAACTAAATAGGAGGAGCAGCCCTCGGGTTCGTAGTAGACCACCCTCATATGCATCTCCATCCCCTTGAAGATAAAAGGCTACCTATGATCTATTATATTCATCGAGTAGAGGGGAATGACTTTTTATTGGGTTCCTTTGTTGTATGCCTATATGGCATTTTTGGACATTTATTTTGTATTGCATATAGTTGACATTGTATGCCTATATGGCATTCTTGTAAGCCTATATGGCTATTTTGTATATATGTTAAACTTATATTGATGGATATTGATGTATGCCTATATGAATATTTAGTTAATACAAATAATTTTTGTTGATGGTGTCCATATTTGCATTATAAATCCATGCTTTAATGGATATTTGTGGATGGTTTGCTTCAAATATTTAAAGTCCAATTGTATTACATAGTAGGATTTTTTAAAATTCAATCTTCTCTATGGCTCTCATAATCCACTTAGCACACAAAGCTAATCCTTTGAAGACACCCAACAAAAGAGTCCTTTAAAATAAAAATGAATCATCATGTTGAATATCAACACGAGATTATATATTAAGTCATAAAAACTTGGGTTGTGTGTGGTGAATTTAATATAGTGGAAGTGGCATCAAACAAGTATGCTAATTCCTCCCCATGTAATAGACAACTAGTGAGATGGAAGCTTAGTCCTACATGCACAATAGATTGGGGCTTTCTTATCTCAATATTGTATGATGTCACAATCACTCTCCATGGTATATGTGGAATAATCTCTACTTAGAATATGGAAGGGAATTCAAAGGGCTTGAATGACCATTTATGACATGTTTACTAGAATTTGGAGCCACATCCTCCTCATTAGACTAGCTAGATTGAATGGTGAAATAATATTATCAAGCATACATGCCACTTTATTCACATTTATGGGTGCTAGTTGGTGCATGTTCACTATTGTTTATATAAGGTCACCACCATAAAGCTCTATCATGTCACTTATGAGTTGAAATAGCAAATATTGAAATAGCAACAAATGAAATAATGCTTTCTTGATAAGTTGAAAGAGCTTGACCCTTAAGAGGGCTAATGTCTTTTACTAGTATGTGAAGTGCTACATGATTGGTTGATGCATTGATGTTGAAAGCAACCCAATTTATTGGGGTGCGAAATAAAAAGGATGATAATGCATGGAGAACATTTGCAGAAAATGTTATCTTGATGTTCTCATGAATACTAATGACATTTCAAACGCGAAAAGTTGTGACCCTTCGAATAGGAAAGACTATGACCCTATTATAATGAAGGACAGTGACCATACGAAGTGTATATGTGCCCAACTAGATGTGTTGGCACTAATGGTTTGGCCCCACAAAGAACAAAACAAAAAGTAGCCTACCTTGGAACTTTACACTACATGCTTCTGATAATTTTTTGGAGCAGCAGAAAATCTTTCACCACGGGAAAATTCCTTAGAGATATCAAAAATTGAGAGAGGTTATTGTAGAAGGGTTCTATGTGATTGTGTAGCCTCAAACATAATATTTTTAAGTGACACAATTTCTGAGTAACATCTCGTAAAAGATTGTTGTCTTTTTGCATTTTGGTCTCTTAAAGGATATCACTGGTGCAATGTACCTCGGATTGTTTCGACATGTTTGGGTGCGAAATAGGACCATGCCTAGCCTAAGTGTACCTATTAGGACATGTTGGAACTGTTAGTTTGGC
This sequence comes from Cunninghamia lanceolata, assembly GCA_027924645.1. Classification (NCBI taxonomy): domain Eukaryota; kingdom Viridiplantae; phylum Streptophyta; class Pinopsida; order Cupressales; family Cupressaceae; genus Cunninghamia; species Cunninghamia lanceolata. The sequence goes on from BSBN01000828.1 coordinate 7,816,381, forward strand.
TGCACAAGGAGCAAGATGAAAGTTACACCCCTTTGCAACTTTACACTGCATGCATCTGACCTTTTTGGAGTAGAAGAAAAACTTTCACCACAGGAAAACACCTCATAGATATTAAAAAATGAGAGAGGTTATTATAGAGAGACCCTGTGTGATCATGTAGCCTCAAACAGAATATTTCTAAGTGACACAGTTTCTGATTAATAGCTCATCAAAGATTGTTGCCTTTTTGCACTTTGGTCTCTTAAGGGATATCGTTGGTACAATGTAGCTCGGATTGTTTCAGCATGTTTAGGTTCAAAACAAGACCATTCCTAGCCTAAACCTACCCATTCAGACATGTTGGAACTATTGGTTTGTTGCATGAGGAGCAGAACAAAAGTTACACCCCTTTGCAACTTTACACTGCATGCATCTGATAATTTTTGGAGCAGCAGAAAAACTTTCACCACGGGCAAACGCCTTAGATATATTAAAAACCAAGAGAGGTTATTGTAGAGGTACCCTACATGATCTTGTAGTCTTAGATAGAATGTTTCTAAGTGACATGGTTTCTGAGTAATAGCTCGTCAAAAATTGTTGCTTTTTTGCACTTGGTCTCTTAAGGGATATCATCGGTATAATGTAGCTGGAATTGTTTCGACATGTTTGGGTGTGAAAAAGGACCATGCCTAGCCTAAACATACCCATATAGATGCGTTGGAATTGTCAGTTTGGCTGCACGAGGAGCAGAATAAAAGTTACACCCCTTTGCAACTTTACACTACATGCATCTGACCATTTTTGGAGCAGCAGAAAAACTTGCACCACAAGCAAACGCCTCAGAGATATAAAAACCAAGAGAGATTATTATAGAGAGACCCTATGTGATCATTTAGCCTCAGACATAATATTTCTAAGTTACATGGTTTTCAAGTAATAGCTCGTCAAAGATTGATGTCTTTTGCACTTTGGTCTCTTAAGGGATATCACTGGTGCAATGTGTTGAAAGTTATTTGCCATTGATGTCAAAAGGTTAGGATGTGTTGATCATATCTCTGTTGGTGTTGTTGTCAAAGGATCAAGATGCTTAGTTATGGTGTTCATGTTTCATGCTATGGTCTTCACAAGATGCCTTCATTCACAGAGCTCACATGCCTTTCATGCTTCAGGATGGTGTGTTCATGTTTCACAAGAACCCTACAAGACATGTATGCAAAGTGTGGAAGGATATACATTGAGCGTGAATTGTTTGACACGATGCCTCAAAGAAATGTTGTCTCGTGGAATGCAATGATTGCAAGATATGCATGAAATAGATTTTTCATAAGGCTTTAAGAACTCTCAAGAAATGCACAAAAGTAAATTTCAACTAAACATAAATTTTTGCATGTCTAAAACCAAATTGCACAACCTTATCCAACTTCCTCCTTGCCTATACTAGAATGGGATCTAGGGAACATGGTGTGGACAACCATCAAAGCATAAATGACATAGGAATTTTGTCACATGTATTGTATTTGCAGCTGCCCTTGTAGACATGTATGGAAAGTGTGGAAGCATAGACAAGGCATGTGAACTATTTGAAATGATGCCTCAAAGAAATGCACAGTCCCACAGAGTGCAATGATTGCAAGATATGCACAAAATGAATTATTTGAATATAATTTATAAACTTTCAAGCAAATGCAATTGGCACGTGTAAAACCAAATTCCTATAATGATAATTGATTATCATAATAAATATTTAATATAAACTGTCATATGTACATAATGTCATGAACATAACATCTAGTTTATATACAAAGCCATATGGGTATGTCCAAACAAAGATATACAGGCATATATACAAAAGTATACATCAGTAACATACAAAAGTATGTATACAAAGCCATCAAGGCATACAAAAAATGTCCCAAAAAGTAGTTTCCTATGGACTTTTATGAAATAATTGGTAGCCCTTGCTTGACAGTGAAGATGGAAAGCCAATCTGTGACTCATCCTCTCTCTTCTGTCGAGTAGACCTCTTCAACAGAAGTTCATCCAACTCCACCTATTAATAAAATCAAACAATATGCACATTAATATAGAAAATGTATGAAATATATAACATCACATATGTAATCGATCACTTACCACCACCTGATGATCACTCTCCATCAACTTGTCTCTCTCTTCGTCCATAGTTGGACGGGTTGGATTTGTGACCTCATGTGAGAAGCATCAAGAAGCATAATTGACTAAACATAAATATCATTTATGTACATCAAATGACATGATATAAAACAAGAAATACAAAACTATGACATTTTCATGTTATTGGCTCATACCTCGGTCACAGGATAGGAATCCTTAGTAGAATAGAGTGGTTGAAAGAAAGAATAGGATTGTTCAAGAAGCTGCAAGGACAATGGTAAGAGAAGCAAACCTATCGGATGTATACTAGAGGGAAGTAATTCATACTACTATTTATATACAAAACAAAGTACAAGTAACCATCTAGGAAAGTTTTATGCATACTTACAAATTAATCCAATGAACCATCTGGGTCTCCTCTACTCTTATTGTGTCAAGTATTACCTCATTGTCAGACTCACGCACCTTCCACAAGGTCTTGTTCAAAGGTCTACCCCGATATTGTATCAAATGAACATTGGATTCCACGACAAGGTTCGAGTAATTAAGAATCTTCCAATGTGTGTGAAAGTCTTGAAACAACCAAACATTAACACTCTTATGTGGGTACCTTCTAAGCCATGTTCCAGTAACAACCACTGAGCCTATAGGGTATTTGATGGTTTATCCATATGTAACTGGGGCCTCCAATTTCTTTTTAGCCTCAACACGACACAAGTAATAATCCATTCCCTCTTCATTGTCTTCATCTGTAATAACTACATAAACATTCCCTACATTGATATGTGCAACAAATTAGATGAAATTAGTCAACATTACAAAAACACTACAAAGTAAGATAACATTAGCAATTTCAAAAACTATGCAAGTAGATATATTACTTGGTTGAACTAGATCTGATAAGTGGTCAAAGTCTATTGATGATTCCATATGTGTCAGTTCCAGTGCCATCGGGGGTCAATACATGTCAAGTGGGCTAAGATAACTTAACTGTCATTCATCAACCCACTCCTTTGACTCATACTCATTATAGGCTTGAATTGTACATGAACAAAAGCATGCCATCTTCCGCGTATGGATACTCCATGAACGTACAATTGAGGTTCTGAAAGAGTGTAGCTCACTTGATCTTGTCAGTGTACAACAGTCCTCATATGGTGCATTATTAGTATCATCTATCAACCAAAAAAAATTACGAACTAAAGACTTACCTTCATTACCTGGACCCATCGAAGCATTACACCACTCGACGATTGATTTTGTATCTGTCAAATTTGCATTATCTTTATACTTTAACTCTTCTCGTGCTATGTCTCTTTTGATACATGCTCCTGCACCATCATGCTCCCCCTTTCCATGCCCAGCCTCACAAAAGTTCCACATATGTTGAACACCTATAATATTATGCCTCCTGCTCAGCCAATAGAAATTCCACGAGTTACTGAATTGTGATGCACAGTTATCCAACCATATGATATGTTGACTGAATGATATGCCCCTTCTAGCCAATTCATTGTAGAACACCTGAAAGCAACCTTGCACGAACACTGTAGAATGTGTGCGATCATCACTAATATAAAAATGATACTCCCTAATGATCTTTCTGTCATCCTCTATACTATCATTCACATGAATGAATGCAATGTGCACAAATATAGAAACATGTGTGGAGTTGTAATATTGTGATTACACCTCACATTGTGGTTGTAGACTGTAGTTCTCTGTAAAGTCGACAAGCGAAACAATGCTACCAAGTGGAAATGTGTCCTTGCATAACTTGAATTGCAAGTCCAACCATCGAGCTCTATGAGTATGCCTTGCATACTCATACACTATAGTGTCATGAAATGTAGACATAAACTGATACACTAGAATATTTTAAATAGCCAAATCACACCTCTTTGCTTCTTTACTATCTTTTGTATTGTAGGCCATTGTTTTATACTTGATGAACTCGACTAGTTCATTTCTATTTGCATGTATGCTTTCCATATGTTCACATATTGGCATACATTGCAAGCTACCGCAATGCTGACATGTGTCATCCAAGCACAATTTCCTATAGAATATTTGACCTTCCTCTCTTTCACATAAAATTGTTGATATGAAGTCTTTTGAAGATGTTGGTGGGGCATGTATGCCACAATCCTGCAAAACATTGTTAGTATGCAAATCTAAATATATAGACCGATAAACATCAAAATGGTTAGAAAATTCAATATGTAATCTACAACAAGTAGTGCGTGTGTGATTTATTTTGACATAGAAAGGTTTTAGCATTTCAAAATATCTTTGAGAAATTTTAATTTGAGGATACATCTCTAGAAATTTACCAAAAAACTGTGTTTGAGTTATATCCAAAAAATGCTTTGGATCTGGCTCACAATTTTGACTACCAATTCTCCTTCTTACCACATCCCTTTGATTTGGAGATACCCTTGTGTAATTCTTCCAAAAGTATTCAATTAGTGATCTCAATGCTTCAACAATTGGTTTATCTTTTCATGGTAGTCTCCTTGAGAACGCCCATAATTCATTAGCATCGGTGTCCTCGATTATTTGGCACCTTCCAATGGCTCTTGATAAATTTTTTCTATTAATTCTCAATGCTTGACTCGTCTTTCTAATGAAACGAGCTTTCCTCATTTGATTACTTATTATTGTTGATGTAATGACACGTCATGTGACATTACTATCTTTTGTGCATGAGGTGTTACCCACACTCTTATATGCACTTATTAGATTCTTGACAATAGATTTTTCACTTAAATCCTCTGATGTTCTCAACCCAAGATCTTCATGATGGACCTATACTTTATACTTCGCATCATTTCAACGAATAGTTGACATCTTACGGTCTCATTTAACTTTTCAAAGAACACTCTCCAAATCTTATAAACATATCTTCTACAAGTGCATTTTGGAATCTTACCTTCCATTGGCTACAAAATATTCTCATCAATATCAATCAAATACTTTGGCTTTCTATGCAAAATTCTAGGTGGTGTTAAGAAAGGTAAATTCATCTCAACATTAGGAATTTCATCAATATTTAAATGAGATGGGCTAGATGGCATACCTTAGCTCAGAGATGGAATAGATGACATACCTTGAGGTTGAGGTGGGAATGATGGTGTACCTCCTTCCTCACATGTGAGTGATGATGTACTCTCAACTTGAGATGCGGTAGATGGTGTCCCTCCATCTTGACTTGTGGTAGAGGACGTGTCTCCAATTGCGGTATTCAAATCTCTCATAGCACGAAGATTTTGCATTTGTTCCCTTTGTTCCACCAATACCATATCTCTTGTTGATGGTTGAGCTTCCTCTTCAATTGGCATGTATTCAACAATCATTTCCAATTTCCTCTTCTCACGAAGTTCCCTCATAGTCATTTCTTTCTTTGCATTCTTAGCTTCTTTCTCTTCCTGTGTTAGTTTAATCCTTGATCATTTCCTCGGCATGACAGAGAATTTATCTGTAGCATGATAAAGAGACAAATATTAGTTCCTAAGAAATGAATATGGTTCCAAATTTTAGGTCTACTGGCCTCAAAATATTTATAGGTCTGCTACCCTACAAATTGGTGCTAATTTTATGTCTATAAGATATCAACATTGCATGTGCATACTCAACTAAGTATTAGATTTTATAGTAAAATTTTGGGTGAACCAAGAGCCCCATATAGCACCCTACAACCATCAAACCAATTCTTGGGTTGGAATATAGATATTCATTTAAGATATATGCCTCATTAATTTTATGCATCTTTGAAAGCCCTTATAAATTCCCCTTCCAAATTCATGGTCAAATTGTGACCATTTTTTATCTTTCAAGCCCTATAAACTAATTCCATTATGATGTTTTTGGGGATCTTAAAGTTGATCATGGTGAGTGTACTAATCTTCTCTATGCCAACTTAACTTCTCATTTCAGCTTTAAGTTAGGGTGTGTAATGCAAGTATTGACATTAATTGTGAAGTGTGATATTTTCTAAAAATTAATGCACTGAATTTTTTTATGGTGGTTTCAAATTGGTTAGTTGAGTAGTGGTTGTTGGGGGTGGTTCTTGTGGCTTATTATTAGGTGGATAGGTGTAATGTCTCTTAAGTCTAATGAAGATAGACCTCACAACTCTTTTAGGAAATGTGTAATGTCAAACAATAAACTATCTTTAATTTTTAATTGCTCCTCTCTAACTGCCTTAAAGTTTGTCAAAGCTATCTAAGGAAGGGGTGTGGACAATGAGTGCATTAAGACTTAAAGCATATATTAGAAGTGAATTTGTGGAAAATCTAGCTACTTTCATCCCTTTAATGAAATGGTGGTTAAGGCTTCTGAAGTTTGTACTCCCAAGCCACTTTGAAGTGGAAAATATCTTCACAAGTAAGAACTTGGTTTTGGTTGTATGGAAAGTTTTTAGGGTTTTATATTTCTTTGGTTGGTAGCTATGTTTGTTTAATAGTTGTTAAATCATTATTAGATGTTCTATAGTTGTCTTGACTAGTTTATGTTGGAGAGGAGTATATTGTAGTCTCATTTTTTTACTTTTTGAATTTGAATAAAGGAACTCAGTTCTGCAGCTAGGATACTATGTTTCTATTGATCATTTTGATAAATTCATGTTTTGGATTGATGATATCTTTTATGCACAGCTACAGGTCTGCATGTATAAAGAAGAAATTCAAAGCAATAGAAATTTATAGTTGTTTGGGAAGAAATTCAAAGCTTGGGCTGCAAATTCCCTATTAGACATGTATGCAAAATGTGGAAGCATAGACAAGGCACATGAACTATAAACACAACTAATATAAACACAAAATATATAAACCATACAAGTGATATAAACTTGTATTCAATGAGGCATGATAAAGTAATTCAAATAGAATTAAGGAAAATGTAACTTAGAACATGTGTAAAGACTGGACATACCTAAAAATAGAGAATTGAATGGAGAGAGTACCCAATTATGTAGTCTTTTTTCCTTCTTGCATCAAACTCCTCAACAATTTGAGCTTTTCACCACTTGCTTCCTTTTCAATGTTCAATTGAATAACACTCAAATAGAATTACTAACAACAAAACAATTAACCAATGTATAATGTTAAATTCCTACAATTCAATCACAATTAACATTGTAACTCTACAAAAATTGAAACTTGAATTGATATATATATATATCAAATTCAATGTGAAAACTATGTTATTTCCTCCTTAAGTTGGCAAACAAGGAAAAGGTGGTGGAAAGTTCATGCAAATGTGGTGGAATGTGAAAAATGTGCATGTGCACTTCCCAACAGCATGAAAAAGCTTTTTCTTTGTCAGAACACACACATAACTAGAAGAAAACAGAGCATGTGCTCCTGGATCACAGGTATCCTAGTCTTTTTATTGTTTCAATAGCAAGAAAAAATGTACTCATTTTATGGATTGCTATACAAAACTTTATATTATTCACTCTCTCATGTATTTCTTCTATCTCTCCCTTAACCCTAAACGCTAATCCCTTATCACTAAACCCTATCCCTCAACCCTAAACCCTAATCCCTCAACCCTAAACCCTAATCCCTTATCCCTAAACCCTAAACCCTATCCCTAAAGCCTCAACCCTCAACCCTTAAAGCTCAAATCCTAAACCCTCAACCCTCAACATTATACCTAAAACCCTAATCCCTCAACCCTAAACCCTAATCCCTTATCCCTAAACCCTAAACCCTATCCCTAAAGCCTCAACCCTCAACCCTTAAACCTTAAATCCTAAACCCTATCCCTAAACCCTCAACACTATACCCCAAACCCTAATCCCTCAACCCTAAACTCTATCCCTAAAACCTTAACCCTCAACACTATACCTCAAACCCTAAACCCTTAAACCTAAACCCTAATCCCTCAACCCTAAACCTTAATCCCTTATCCCTAAAGCCTCAACCCTTAACACTATACCTCAAACCCTAATCCCTCAACCCTAAACCCTAATCCATTAACCCTAAACCCTATCCCTAAAGCCTCAACCCTTAAACCTTAAATCCTAAAACCTATCCCTAAACCCTCAACCCTCAACACTATACCTCAAACCCTAATCCCTCAACTCTAAACCCTATCCCTAAATACTCAACCCTCAACACTATACCTCAAACCCTAATCCCTCAACCCTAAACCCTAATCCCTCAACCCTAAACCCTAATCCCTTATGCCTAAACCCTAAACCCTATCCCTAAAGCCTCAACCCTCAACCCTTAAACTTTAAATCCTAAACCCTATCCCTAAACCCTCAACCCTTAACACTATACCTCAAACCCTAATCCCTCAACCCTAAACCATATCCCTAAAGCCTCAACCCTCAACCCTTAAACCTTAAATCCTAAACCCTATTCCTAAACCCTCAACACTATACCTCAAACCCTAATCCCTCAACTCTAAACCCTCTCCCTAAATCCTCAACCCTCAACACTATACCTCAAACCCTAATCCCTCAACCCTAAACCTTAAACCCTATCCCTAAAGCCTCAACCCTCAACCCTTAAACCTTAAATCCTAAACCCTATCCCTAAACCATCAACCCTCAACACTATACCTCAAACCCTAATCCCTCAACCCTAAACCCTAATCCCTTATCCCTAAACCTTAAACCCTGTCCCTAAAGCCTCAACCCTCAACCCTTAAACCTTAAATCTTAAACCCTATCCCTAAACCCTAAACCCTCAACACTATACCTCAAACCCTAACCCCTCTATTGAAAGTAAGGAATATTGAGATAGGGGTGAATCGATATTCCACAAAACCACTTGTTAACTTGTTTATTAATCCAATTTCTAAAATTAATAACATGAAAGCAAAACAAGCATAGGAATAACAACCATAAAGACATAACACATAGACACCAATTTTTTTACATGGAAAACCCAAAGAGAGAAAAACCACGGTGAGTGTTAGCTCGCAATATATTATGATAGCTCACTACCAAATTACAAGAAGGCTCACTGCCCTATGAAGAAGTGCTCACTGCACAAAGGCTCACTTCCAAGAGAAAAGACGAAAGAAGAAGGATTGACTCACTGCTAGAAGATGAACTATTGTAAATGCATCTACTGCATGTTGGATCATAGTTCCATTGAAGGTTCAATATATAGATTCAAAGATCTTCATTTGTTTTTCCTTGCTTCTCAACTTAACTACATATACTCTATTTTCTGTCCTTATTCAACTTTTTCTACTCTACGCTCTACACATAATCCTTCACACTTTGAATTTGCACACTTCACACCATTTAACAACCCACCAACATCGAATTCCATCAAGTATATATATTCACTACAAGATTTATCTCATAATCAAGTCGGTAGGCAAAACATAAATTGTGTACACAAATACTACATCTTGTTGGCTTGAACTTGTGTACAATCTACAATGCAAACTTAAACAAACATACAAAAGTCTTCATATAGGTTGGCTTCAATCATATCATCACTGAGATTGATTATTCAAACAATATAACTTCTTCGCATAAGAATCTAACATGTCAGTTGGCTTGTTCCTAAGAGTATGCTTGATCAACTCATCTGTCACATCATAATTCCCACTGTAGACCATATGAGACTCTAAGATGCATAACCAATAATCATTCTAGATCTCTTAGCATACCTTCAAAACCGCAGAACAAAATATACAACTGCGGAGGAATGTGGACCCTTTTCTCTAGCACCATGCATTGTTCCTGACTTAACTATGTTCACCCAGACTTAAGTATTTTACCATGTGACTTCTGGAGGAAATCAAGACTTGAGAACTATAACAAATCATCACTAAATAGCTATGAACAACATACCTGATCCGTATATACTAATCTTTTACTGTGGAGGCATACCATCCCAAACATTGTTACTTACTCTGTATAATGTATATTGTTCATACTTAGTCATTTCTGCTTCCAGAGTAAAGCCTCTTTGTCATACCGGTGGAGTCTATTTCCTTTGTTGCCATCAATGACAACATTAAATCATTAGAACAATGTCTCTTGCCAACAATCTCCCCCTTTGGCATTGATGGCAACACTTAGTGAAAAATGTGCATCTTCTCCCCCTTATTCTATGTTTCTTCTCCCCCTAAGATGTTTGCCCATTTTTCACTGATCTTCTTCTCCCCCTTTGACATCAATGGAAAAGGTGTATGTACAAGAGTCAAAATTGGACCAAAATTGCAAAAATCTCCATACTCTGCCACATATGTACACATACAATACTTCAACTCAATTAGTTGTCAGTGAAAGAATATCCTTATACACAATCTTTAATTGTGTAATCTCTTCGTCCCATTATTAGCTCTTTCCAAAATTTGAATGTGACCATTTATTATAAAGATTGATTCTTCTACCTTTTGCACATCAGAATTTGTGTAAATTTGTGAAGCTGTATGTGCTTCTGTTGCAATACCGATCATTGAATCTAACTTAGGACTAATTAGTCCTCTCAACTGACACATTTTATTTTTCATCTAATCCCTCTTCTTTACAATGTCATTTAACTCATTATGAATATTAATTACTTGTATTTATTTTCTGCTCACCAACTCAGCTGCTGGATCAAATGATTTAGAAATATTTATTAGTTGTTGTTTTAGATCCTTTACCTTTTCTTCTAGCTCTTTTGTGGCTACCGGCCAAGATAGACAAAATTTATACGGGTCACTTGCTTATTTGATAGCACTTTGTATGCCTTTCATTTTATCAAGTCTAATAGAGCTTTGTCATTCACTATCATAGTCTTCAACTCATTTAACCTTTTCTCATCAAATTCTTGTCTCACTTTTGTCTCAGCAGATTTCTCAAAAGATTCAAAATGCTCACTTACAGAATTTATGAGTCCTTTAAGTTGAATTATAGAAGACAAAAAGGTGTCCTTCTGATATGATGGCATCAGCTTCTCCAAAATGTTGGATGTCTGACCAATCAGTTCACTGTCCTGTATGTGAGATTTAAAAATTTCTTCATGTACCTTTGCCTGCACAATTGATACCAATTTGAATTTCTATACAAGGGACATCGAGTCTAGATTTATTGGTCCTTTCAAAAATTTAGGCTCATCCAGGACTTGTTTCTCTTTCTCCAAAAAGTCTTTAAGTAATTCTGTAGTGTTTCTTGCTATACCAAAGACATCTTCTTCTTAGTTTAGCTCCGGAGGATCTAAATTCATAGCTTCATTTGCGCCATCCTTTTGTTCCAGTGCAGGGATTTCCTTAACATGTTTCTCTTCTTGATCATCGGCCTTATCTATCTTCTCATTCTTCTCCATTCGTGTCTCGTCACTTGTTGGATGTTCCAGAGGGAGACTAGTCTCATTAACTGTAGTAGGTGCTTCCTTCTCTTTAGCCACTTTGTCAACTAACCCTTGGTCCAAATTTGCTTCCGGAAAAGATGTATCATCTCCAACATTTGTTTCATTATTGTTTCATAGCCCATTGGCATAACCCAAATAGTTCTAGGCTCAACAGCCTCCATCATATATTGGTCTTTGGTTACAATAAAGTATATGTTATCCTTGTAATTTTCCACAATTGCTTTTGGAATTCTTTCTCTTTATTGCATCATTCTCTAGAAGTTCTTGAAATAGCCCCATAGGGCTGTATTTTAGTCATCATGGTTTCCAATGCTATTTAAATGATCCCTAATTTATACAGCAACTGGATGACTAATTAACCAAAACAAGTTCTTCATCTTTGGCAGCTCATGCATGAAGTAGAAAAACAAACAGATGATTAACGTACCAAATTTGAAGGGATATTTGTTTTCTTTTGTCTTTTTTAGGCTCTCCATCACTTGTTGCTAGAGGAATTCATAGATATCGAAGTTTGCATTTTCCTTAATCATCTGATAGGCAGTGTATATGGTTGTACCAGAGACAGAGTTCTCCCGGTTGGTGAAATAGACTTTGTATCATAACAACATGGATACAAATCTTACTGCATGATCTTCAATATCATTGATTGTTAAAGCCCTTTTATCAAATTTCACTCTGGTGACCACCATTACTGTATCATTTTTCACAACTTTCAATAAGAAAACACTACCGTTAGAGCTTAGTCCAGTCACAGCCCTAATTGCATCCTTGGTAATTTTGAAGGGCTATTCCAACCACATGAATTCATCGTGGATTCTGCTCAAGACGTATTGGACCCATTCATCTTCTGCAAATGTAGGGAAGTCTTTATATTGAATGAATTTCTTCTCCTCTAAAGCTTTGTATTCTTCTTTCAGCTCAAAATGATCACCACTTAGATGCTTCAGATACAGATCTATGAATCTGTTGTCACCATGCTCTTCTAGGACAACATGGATATAAACCCTAACATCCTTCACATGCATAACTCCATATGGTATATCAGAAAATGCACCTATTGGATCTACTTCTGTTGATTTGAAAGGATGTTTCTTGAATTTTGGCCTCATCCTTTCAGTTATATCAATCACATGTGGTGTTTCCATTTTTAAATAAATTCACAATAGGGTTTCAAATCTAAAAATACCTCTTGTCACCGAATTAGGGTTTTCTTTGGTCTTGTCTTAATTTGCTTTGGAAATCATTGAGTCTCTTGGGATTTCGCTTTAATTTTCCTTAGACCGGTTTGAATGCAAAGTGATTAATCTTTTACAAATCCAAGCCTTTTAACCCCTTGAAGCTTTAACTTAATCGTCATAAATGTTGTCTTTCAAAAAGTTGTCAAACACTTCTCTGACAACCACGGTCAATTCAAATTGCTCCGCATTAGATATTTTTTTTTACTAAAATTTATTTCAAAGGCTTTGTCATAGGGTTCTTCACAACATACCTTAGTGCCGAATTCCAACACTAACTTTCTGGCTGGGGGGCTTTGGATTTTCAACAAAGCTCCCCCTGAGCCAGAGCTCCCAATTTACTTCCCAGAGGAAGTATCTGCACCAAATGCTCGTGCGGATCCATCCTTGACTTCAATTACTTCTTTCTTGATCCAGATCTTGTCCATTTATTTCTTAGTTTCAAATGGATCAACCTTTTCTTTTCCCTTATCATTCCTCTGCTATGTTTTCCTTTCTTCAGCATAGTTGTTTCTTTTCACATTCTTGCTTCTATAAAATATTGCAACATGTCCAAACTTGTTGCAATTGTAGCACACAATGTTTCCCTGTCCTTGATTCCTTCCTTTAAATGAATTCATCCTTGATCTACATTGACTATCCATGTGTCCAAATCTATTGCAAGCAAAACATCTTCCATTGAATGATTGAGTATTCCTTGAATTGTGAAAGCCATTTCTTACCAAACTTCTGCATTCATTTGATCTATGACCAATTTTCTTGCAATTGAAGCATTTACCATAGAATGATGGAACATTTTGATTTATTCTACTCCTATACGAAGTAGCTTTATGACCAAACTTTTTGCAATTAAAACAATGGCCATTGAAAGATGGGTACCTTTGAGCATTTGGCTGTTTGACCGAAGGTCTTCTAGGTTTTCTACTTTGATTCTTGAATTGGTTCCCTTTGTTTTGCTTTATCTGAAAGTTTTCTTGACCTGATTTTGAACTTTCTCCTTTCTCAAATCCTAAGCCTTGCTTGTCATCTGAACTCTTTTGACTAGCAATCATCTCATCAAGTTTTGCAGAACTTATCTTGAACTTTTCTTCATAGATCTTGTCTTTTTCCAAATCTGCTTTCAGGCTCAGAACTTCTTTTTCCAGTTTGACACATTCTTCTATATTGTTATTTACCATCAGATTTAGATATTCTTCTACTTTAGCTCTTTTAATAACTTCCACTTTCAAATTATCCAGGTTCGCATTTGCTGATATCAATTGTTCACTAACATCTCTATATTTTTATTTGAATTTCTTGACTTGTTCTTTTAGCTTTAAAATGCACTCATTATGTTCTTGAATGTTATCCTTCAGATCCCTAATTTCTACTTCAGATTTTTCAAGATCAGCAAGAGCTTCTTCCAATTCAACATTGTTTGAGAAGTTTCCAAATCTCATGGCTACCATGAGTGAACTCTCCCAGATCTTCCTCAAGTTGTTAGGCTTCTTCCAAGGAACATTTCGCTGATACCAATTGTTGAAATTAAGGAATACTGAGAGGGGGGTGAATCAGTATTCCACAAAACCACTTGTTAACTTGTTTATTAATCCAATTTCCAAAATTAATAACATGAAAGTAGAACAAGCATAAGAACAGCAACCATAAAGACATAACACATAGACACCAACATTTTTATGTGGAAAACCCAAAGAGGGAAAAACCACAGTGAGTGTTATCTCACAATATATTGTGATAGCTCAATACCGAATTACAAAAAGGCTCACTTCCCTATGAAGAAGTGCTCACTATACAAAGGCTCACTGCCAAGAGAAAAGAAAAAAGAAGAAGGATTGGATCACTGTAGAAGATGAACTGTTGTAAATGCATCTACCACATGCTGGATCACAGTTCCATTGAAGGTTCAATATACAGATTCAAATGTCTTCATTTGTTTTGCCCTGCTTCTCAACTTAACTACATATACTCTATTTTATGTCCTTGTTTAACTTTTTCTACTCTACACTCTGCTCATAATCCTTCACACTTCAAATTCAAACACTTCACACCATTCAACAACCCACCAACATTGAATTCCATCGAGTATATATATTCACTACAAGATTTATCTCATAATCAGGTTAGCAAGCAAAACATAAACCATGTACACAAATACTGCATCTTCAGCTTGAACTTGTGTACAATCTCCAATGCAGACTTAAACAAACATACAAAAGTCTTCATATAGGTTGGCTTCAATCATATCATCACTCAGATTGACTATTCAGACAATATAACTTCTCTGCATAAGAATCTAACATGTCTGTCAACTTGTTCCTTAAGAGTATACTTGATCAACTCATCTATCACATCATAATTCCCATTACGGACCATATGAGACTCTGAGATGCATAACCAACAATCATTCTAGATCTCTTAGCATACCTTTAGAACCATAGAAAAAAATATACAACTGTGGAGGAATGTGGACCCTTTTCTCTAGCACTATGCATTGCTCCTGACTTAACTGTGTTCACTCAGACTTAAGTATTTTACCATGTGACTTCCAGAGGAAGTTAAGACTTGAGTACTGGCATAAATCATCATTAAATAGATATGAACAACATACCCGGTTTACATATATTGATCTTTTACTGTGGAGGCATACCATCCCAAACATTGTTACTTACTGTGTATAATGTATATTGTTCATACTTAGTCATCCTAAACCCTATCCCTAAACCCTTAACCCTCAACACTATACTTCAAACCCTAATCCCTCAACCCTAAACCCTATCCCTAAACCCTCAACACTATACCGTAAACCCTAATCCCTCAACCCTAAACCCTAATCCCTTATCCCTAAACCCTAAACCCTATCCCTAAAGCCTCAACCCTCAACCCTTAAACCTTAAATCCGAAACCCTATCCCTAAACCCTCCACACTATACCTTAAACCCTAATCCCTCAACCCTCCACACTATACCTTAAACCCTAATCCCTCAACCCTAAACCTTAATCTCTCAACCCTCAACCCTTAAACCTTAAATCATAAACCCTATGCCTAAACCCTCAACCCTCGACACTATACCTTAAACCCTAATCCCTTATCCCTAAACCCTAAACCCTATCCTTAAAGCTTCAACCCTCAAGGTCCTTAAACCTTAAATCCTAAATCCTATCCCTAAACCCTCAACCCTAAACCCTAATCCCTTATCCCTAAACCCTAAACCATATCCCTAAAGCCTCAACCCTCAACCCTTAAACCTTAAATCCTAAACCCTATCCCTAAACCCTCAACCCTCAACACTATATCGTAAACCTTAATCCCTCAACCCTAAACCCTAATCCCTTATCCCTAAACCCTAAACCATGTCCCTAAAGCCTCAACCCTCAACCCTTAAACCCTATTCCTAAACTCTCAACCCTTGACACTATACCTTAAACCCCAATTCCTTATCCCTAAACCCTAAACCATTATCCCTAAAACCTCAACCCTCAACCTTTAAACCTTAAATCCTAAACCCTATTCCTAAACCCTCAACCCTCGACACTATACCTTAAACCATAATCCCTTATCCCTAAACCCTATCACTAAAACCTCAACCCTCTACTCTTAGACCTTAAATCCTAAACCCTATTCCTAAACCCGCAACTCTAGACACTATATTTTAAACCCTAATCCCTTATCCTTAAACCCTAAACCCTACCCCTAAAGCCTCAACCCTCAACCCTTAAACCTTAAATCCTAAACCATGTCCCTAAACCCTCAACCCTCAACACTATACCTTAAACCCTAATCCCTCAACCCTAAACCCTAATCTCTCAACCCTAAAACTTTAAACCATCAACCCTTATCCACCCCTCTCCTCCCCTATCTGCTTCACCCCATCTCTCCCCTATCTCTCAACCCTTAGCCATCTAGGTCTCTCACTTATCCCTAAAGCCTCAACCCTCAACCCTTAAACCTTAAATCCTAAACCCTATCCCTAAACCCTCAACCCTCAACACTATATCTTAAACCCTAATCCCTTCACCCTTAACCCTAAACCCTATCCCTAAAGCCTCAACCCTTAAACCTTAAACCCTAAACCCTATTTCTAAAACATCTACCCTTGACACTATACCTTAAACCCTAATCCCTTAACCCTCAGCCTTAAATCCCCAACCCTCAATCCTTAAACGTTCAACCCTATCCCTAATCCCTCTACCCTCAAAATTGTACCTTAAACCCTAATCCCTCAACCCTTGAATGCTTAATCCCTCAAACCTTAAACCCTTAAACCCTAAACTCTCAACCCCTAGATACCCTTAAACCCTTAAACCTTAAACCCATAAACCCTATACCCTATACACTTAACCTTGGACACTTAACCTTGAACATTATCCCTCAAACTTCAAACCTCTACCCTATACCCTATACCCTCAACCCTATACTTATGCCCTAAACCCACAACCCTCATCCATATGCCTTATACCCTCAACCTTAAACCCTAAACCCTATATCTTAGACACTCAACCTTGAACATTATCCCTTAACTATAAAATCTCAACCCTCTACACTATACCCTCAACCACATACTTAAGCCCTAATCCCTCAATCCGCAACCCTATACCTTAAAGCCTGAAGCCTACACCCACAAACCCTCATCCCTATACCCTATAACCTCACCCTTATACCCTAAACCTTGAATATTGTGCTTCAACCCTATAATTAAAACCTAAACCATACACTCTCAACCCAAGTCACCCTATGCCTTATATACCATCAATCCATATCATATACCCTAAACCCAATATCCTAAACCCTAATCCCCATGCCTTACACACTTAATCTTATACACTCAACAAGCTGAATATTATCCCTCAACTGTGACCCTCTACCCTCTACCCTCTACCCTCTACCCTCTACTTATTACTTAATCCCTAATCCCTCAACCATATACCTTAAACCCTAAACCCAAAAAACTCAACCCTCAACCCTAAAAACTATATAGGCTCAGGTCCTTATACACCCTAAACCCAAAACCCTTACATACATACATACATACATACATACATGCATATATACATACATACAAGCATGCATACATGTACATACATACATACAACCATACATACATACATACAAGCATACATATATACATACATCAAACATACTTAAAAAACTTAAACAAAATCATTCAAAGGGAGACATAACACGAGCACATTATAACGTGCCTGCATTATGTCGAACTGGGAAAACATTGGGCAAACTTACAAAAAAGAAAAAAATACAAAACATAACACAAGCGTGTTATAACGCACTCACGTTATATTTTTATTTGGGAATCCCAAGCCTTAGGCTTGGGATTTGCTTTGGATTTCCAACCCAAAGGATTAGAGTGCTTTCCCAATGTCTAAAGACGTGTTTTTGCATATTCTACAAGATTTCACATAATTTTATTCGTGCTAACCCTCAGATTTGCTCATGTTTCAAGGTTGAACAAATCGAACACTTGGGTAATATTAGGCTTTCTCTTAGCTATTTAAAGATGTAATTTTTTTCACATTTTGACAATGTTAAGCCTTTCATATTTAATTTCTTTTGTTTGTGTGTCCGTTTTTGGCAAAAACTAGTGTTTGGTCTTTTTTTCATTATAAATTAATAGTTCATTGAAATTTTAAATAAATTACATTTTTTATAAACTAGACTCCATTCTACACATTTTTTTGTGCCTAGTAAACTTTTTTCACGTGACCGGTGATGCTGGCATGACACGCCCTCTGGTACCATGAGGACGGGGGGAGACTGGACCTTGTGACCATATTTACCGCAACAGAATTACTTAGCCAATCAAGCCAAGGCCTTCGCCCTTCCATTCTACACATTAAAAAAAAATTCAATTAGTTTTCAAAATTTACAGGGGTAGCACAGCCAAAATTCTATTTTTTAGGATGTGTCCACTTTGAAAATTAGTAAAAAATCAAATATTCATTAAAAATTTATCAGAAAAATCGGGCATAAACTACATGTTGTTAGCTAATTTCTCACCGAAGTGGTTTTAAAAATACCAAAAAAAAGTTAACCATTTGAGGGAGCCACAAAACACACTATGTTATGTTTTTTTGATAGAAACAACACCAATTTTTGTGACTCCCTTTTTTGAACCCCTTAATCTATACCATTTTCAAAAAAAAATAGTAGTTTATAAAGTAGACTCGGAGCACTACAAACATGGTTTTTGTTGCATCTTAAAATTTTGAGTGTAACTATGCTCAATTTCTCATCCAAGGTCAGTATTTCCTAATTTCAGAAGAAAAAAAGTGGCCACATAAGACCCCTTTTTGGCCCCCCATCTTCCTACACTTACCCATAGGTTCAATCCAACAACATAACAATATCAAATCAATAGAATCCCCAACAATGAGCTCTCAATCCTCTTAAATAGGCACTTTTAGGTTGCACAGGAATGCAATTCTTTTTTCAAATAATTAACTTTTCATCTCCTTCAAATATTCTTCCTCTTCCCAAGTCTAGGTGCTCACTTTAGTGTGCCTAATCAAAATATATTTCACTTTACCTTTCCAATGAGCTATAACACTTGAGTTATCTTTTAATATTTGTAACTTTAGATAACTTAAGTGAAATTAATATTTAATAGGTCAATAACTCACCCAATTCTATGAAAAATCTTGAACTAAAGCAAATTGCAAATTGTATTACAGACTTCTAACTGAAATATATTGTTTATCAGATCTGAACAACAAAGGAAACACTCCAAAACTTCACACTGATAGTTGTTATGAAGTACCCAGATGATGCAAATTGTGCCAACACTGATCTTCTACTAAAAACATTGGCATGCAACCATTAGAATTGAAATGCAATCACCAACACTAACATACAATGATTGAAACCACACATGCAACCATTAGAATTAACATGTAAGTGTTGATCACTAACATGCACTATGAAAATTAAATCTCCAAATTACTAGGAAAAACTAGAAGAGCTTCACACAAATAACAATGGTACAAACTATTTAGCACAATGGCAACCTCTGAATGAAAATGCTCCAATGGATATGAGGGTTTTCATCCCCAAACCCAATATCTTCCTACATTCAGCACAAATGTGATTTCTGTATGAAACCACCACAACTAGCTAGGGAGGATCTTTCACCACCAAAACTAGTCTTCTCCAAGAGAGTTTCTGTCCTCAAGAAAGAATGGAAGAACACAAGTTCAATCCAACAACATAACAATATCAAATCAATAGCATCCCCAACAATGAGCTCTCAATCCTCTTAAATAGGCACTTTTAGGTTGCACGGGAACACAATTCTTTTTTAAAACGATTAACTTTTCATCTCCTTCAAATATTCTTCCTTTTCCCATGTCTAGGCGCTCACTTTAATGTGCCTAATCAAAATATTTTTCACTTTACTTTTCCAATGAGCTATAACACTTAAGTTATCTTTTAATATTTGCAACTTTAGATAACTTAAGTGAAATTAATATTTAATAGGTCAATAACTCACCCAATTTTACAGAAAATCCCAAACAAAATTTAATTGCAAAATAAGCCATACCAACATGATTTTGGAGGTTTGGGATGAAGAATGATGCCAAATGGGTTACTTACTATAAATAGATGGATTCTCCAAGAAGTTTGGAGAGCAAATCAGAAAGCTGAAATTACTTCTAAAAACATCACTGTGATTTTGAACACCAACCAAACTCAATGTCATAGAAAGAAATACAAAAGAATTGAACTTGTGGACTCCAACAAGGGAAAGCCACTTTATAATTAATATTGCACTAAGTTGCTAATACTTATTCCAAACCTTAGGCAACCTTAGTGAAATATTAATTAAATTCCCAGATAATAGTCCCAAGCTACGAAAAGCATAAAAATGCACTGATCAAACAACTCTGACCATACAAAAGTGTAATAGAAGACTTGGGACAAAAATTGGAGGTTGTTGGGTGACTATCTAAAAATAGCATGTTTCTCCAAGAAAGTTGGAGAGCACCCAAGAGGTTGGAACTAAATTCTGAAAGCATCTATGAACTCTAAATGACTAGCCAAACCCAAAACCATGAACAACTACTTTGCAATACTGAGCCACGGCCACTCCAAGAACATTGGAGTTCTCCCAAACATGACGAATAGCCTCTGGAAGACTAGGAACAAGAATAATGCACATAAAAGGTCTATGTGCCAAAAAGGGGACATTACAATCCTCCCTCCCCAGAATTGCTTGCCCTCAAGCAATTGCAAATCAGGATGACCCAACATCTCTAGACAATTCTGCCATGCGCACCTCCTCATCAAATTCTCATCATGTGTTAATCTTCTCAAAAGAAAAGTAGTAGGCAAACACATGGAACAATTCAAGTCATCCCTCTAAAATTTCCATGCCTAATTGAAACTAGAGGAAGGCTAAAATATCATTCTCCCATGAATGAAACCTCTCTCTATCATCCAACCAAGGTGTAGGAGTCCAAACTAAAATCAACATGTGATTGTCCAAGGTAAATAACAGTAGATCATAGACTGATTTTATCAAAATTAGTACTCTAGAAGTGGGATAACAACTGCAATAATGAGGTCTCCAAGCATTAACATAAATACTAAACATTTCTTTACTAAAAGACAATATGGAAGAGGCTGTGAAGGACTCCCAAACAACCTCCAACTAAAAATTCATACTTTCCTTGATAAAAAAAATTTACCCACACTCCTGAACATGAGCAAACCAAAATATGAAATGGTTGTCTTACAACCAAACAACTTGATCAATTCTAAGCCAAGGGATGTCTCTTTGGTCACCATATCCTTCCAACATGCTTAGTCAGTGACCATTATGTTGAATTTGAAGTAACAGAGCAACTCCACCATGCTTGTGTTGCGCTACTCTGCTCCTCATATGTGCCTCATCAGAAGATCTTCTAATGCAGCCATAGACATTCTTCCCCAAAGGAATACCTCTCATACACCCCATCCAATTGCTATCCACAAACTATACCTCCACAGTACTAAGATCAACATAAAACATTAAACTCATTTTGATTATACCTTCTTGTTCAACACGGTGAATGGTAACAACTTGGACTTCTTCTTGCAACTCAATCATGCAAGCTTTTTCCTCAAAAGGTCTAGAGGCAAAAAAATACCAAATCATCATGCCAAAAAAGTTCTGAACTTACATCACTTGCTTTGTTTGGAAAATTTCAGCATGCTCAAAACTCTCAAAAATATGTATTGTAGAAGTGTTCATGGTTCAATATGTCCCATGAAGAAACAACATCTTCAATTCCATTCACATTCCCTTCATCAGGTGGTCTACCAGAAGGATACCCAATGTTGTAAGCTTGGTGTGTCTTCAAAATGTGTACTCAAATCCTCACCAAGCTAAAACACACACTATGTATCAACTTTTGAAACTACTCCTAGATCCCATATCTTGATGTTAACATCAAGTGCATTGCCTCCATTAGGAGTCGTTTCATCATCCAACATGAAAAGAGGGTTATCATAAGTTTCTTCTGTATCAAAGTCAAAGAGAGGGTTATCAAAAACTTGAAAATTATCCATTTCCTTTTGTTCAAAACCATTCAAATCTGCACATGAAACTACTAACTTCCTCAGCATGATCTCCAAATCATACTTCTCTTGAATATTATCAAGCTCATCAATCACTAGCTTGATTTCTTCTTTCAATGCTTCTTTTTCTTGCTCCCTCAAGAATGCAATAGAAACAAGCTGATCTTTTGTTTCTAATAATGCCACATGAGTACTATCTAAACAATTCTTAGTTGATGTAAGCTCAAAGATGAGCTCATCAACCTTAACCTCCATCTTTGTAGAAGTAGCCAAGGCCTCAACTAACAACTTAATGGCATCATCCCTATCATAAAGCAAGTGCAAATATTTTAATTTCATTATTTCCACAACCCTTTTGATTGCATGTCAATCAACAAGTGAAGATCCTCCTTCCATGCCTTTATGTCTCCTCTCAACTTGGACCTTCCAAATGTGGTCTTATATGAATTTATGTGTGCTATCAAAGTGTGTTAAGACTTGCACAATGATTAATAAATGATTCTTAAAATCATGTAATTCACTAGTTTTTGGGTAAAAATCAACTGCATAGAAAACAATTTCTGATTTGTCTTTAGTGGCATGACTCTTGAAATTAGCTACCTCTAAGAAATATTCTTCATAGTCACTTTGATCAAATGATATGGCAACACCACACTCAAGAATTGAGTCATCACTAAGGGTTGAATTAAGGCCTTCAACAAGCTCCACTTCAACATGCTCTCGTTTTGATCTCTCTGAGAAGTCAAACTGTTGTCTTTCATGCATGGGAAAATCCCAATTAAAATTTCCATCAATAAGATGGTGAAGATGCTCAACATTAGGCATTGTTCTAAAAATTTGAGCAGCATCAATTTCTTCAACTATTGCAAATAGACTTTTCTCCATGTCCTCATCAAGACACTTTGCTGCAATACTCTCAGGCTCGCTTGATAAATCACCTTCTAGCAATCTATCAATCATTCTCATCTCAGTTTTTAACATAATGGTATCTTCATAATCATCAACCTCCTCATCATATATAGGAATTGCAAGGTCCAGCATTTCAGGTTCTAAATTTTATTTGACTTCTTCAAGGCTAAGCTCAACTTTAGAAATTTTTGTTGTAGTGTTTTAAAAATCAACTAGCTCTTCAATTAACATATTGTCTTTTTTGGGGTTCCACATCATTCCGTTGGAATGAACACGTGGTGAAGGTCACTAGGTCATCTTCTTTGTTCTTGCATTGGTAGTTAGGCTCCCAAGATTCCTTGCATAGAAAACAAAGATTTCTTCTCCTAAGTTCATTATTTTTGTCATCAATTTTCCTTGCAATTGGTGAGTTTTTCTGTTGAGTTGGAAGTGATGTCTTGGAATAGTTTTTGGTCTTCGACATAGGAGATCTTAACTCTAGCTTCCTTGATGACATTTTATTCTCACACTCTTCCTTCTATTTAAAACTTATTCCAAATTTCTCTAGATCAGCAAGCTTTTCTGTTATCACTTCAACATGCTTTTTAACAGGACATGTGGTGGAATTCACTGAATCAACTTCTCCTCTACTCCAATTTTCTTTTTCCTCTTCTCATTCACCCAAAAATGTTTTAAATGTGAGGACATCTCAAATTTCTTTAGGAAGAAAGTAGTACTCATTAAATTCGATGCAAATTTCATCTTTTGTTGGCGAGACATACTTATGAAGACGCATAATTTCTCTCAGAAGGAAAGTGGGTAGCTATCTTCCATCCATAGTTCTAAGATTCAGAAAACTTCAAAGACAAATCAACCAAGTTTTATAAGTCTTAGATGCAAATGCTAATCACTATCATGCAACTATACCCTCAACCTCAACTCTAACATGCAAGCATCTAGGTAGTCTCAAAACTAACATGCAAGCTTCTACGGAGTCTCAAAACTGACATGCAAGTACTAGGTACTAACATGCAACTAAAATTTTTGACATGAACTCTCCATAAGGATTAGCATTCCAACAGGCTAGCAGGAAAACTAGCTCTAATAGCACTGTAATAAACTGCCCCTAGATTTTTTCAAAAAGTTGCAACAGATAATAAACAATGTCCTCAACACTTTCTAATCACCCAGTTCCCAAAGAGGGCAAGGTGAGAGCATGTAGTGTATTGGACTTCGCACAAGCAACAACTATTGTAACAAGAAACAAACATCCACTTACTCAGTGGGTAAATTAAAAGTAAAATTCAAGGCACATCCACTGATTCAACAGGAAGCCTATTACAATGAAACCACTTGTTTAGTGTGGTGAGAAACATGTAACAAGAGAGCAGACAATTCCCACTAGTAGTACTACCATCCAGGGTATTACAGAATGTGATTATTAAATTTAAAATAAAATATAACAATGAGTAATGGCTGCAATAATAATCTTAATATTCTAATTTCAAACTGAAATATATTGCTGCAACAATTATCATTGTGTAGAGGTACATAAATCCATTCCAAACATTATTAGGAGCATAGCCATTAAAGATTTGATGATGTAGATGAAGGAGGATGTTGAATCACAACTCAAAACACTCAAGATACCTCTAAATTCACTGAGGATAGGTCTGATATGAATTTGCAGTAGCATGAAGGTTTGTAGATGACACAATGAAACCCTAACCAGCCAGAATAGTCCATAAATCTAATTTATTCAACCCAAAACAACACTGATTTTAGACTTGTGACTGAAATATACTATTTATCAGATCTGAACAAAAAAGGAAACACTCCAAAACTTCACAGTGATAGTTGTTATGAAGTACCCAGATGATGTAAATTGTCCCAACACTGATCTTCTACTGAAAACATTGACATGTAACCATTAGAATTGACATACAATCACCAACACTAGAATACAATGATTGATACCACACATGCAGCCATCGAGCATTGACATGTGCACCATTAGAACTGGAATGCAAGTGTTGATCACTAACATGCAATATGAAAATTAAAACTCCAAATTACTAGAAAAAAATGGAAGAGCTTCACACAAATAACAATGGCACAAACCTTTTAGCACAATGGTAAACCTCTAAATGAAATTGATCCAATGGATATGAGGATTTTCATCCCCAAACCCAATATCTTCCTACATTCAGCACAAATGTGATTTCTGTATGAAACTACCACATCCAACTAGGGAGGATCTTTCACCACCAAAACTAGTCTTCTCCAAGAGGGTTTTCATCCTCAAGAAGGAATGGAAGAACATGCAGGTTCAATCCAACAGCATAACAATATCAAATCAATAGCATCCCCAACAATGAGCTCACAATCCTCTTAAATAGGCACTTTTAGGTTGCACGGGAATACAATTCTTTTTTAAAATAATTAACTTTTCATCTCCTTCAAAAATTCTTCCTCTTCTCATGTCTAGGTTCTCACTTTAATGTGCCTAATCAAATATATTTCACTTTACCTTTCCAATGAGCTATAACACTTAATTTATCTTTTAATATTTGCAACTTTAGATAACTTAAGTGAAATTAATATTTAATAGGTTAATAACTCACCCAATTTTATGATAAATCCCAAACTAAAGTGAATTGCAAATAACCATACCAACATGATTTTGGAGGTTTGGGATTAAGAATGATGCCAATTGGGTGACTTAGTATAAATAGATGGATTCTCCAAGAAGTTTGGAGAGCAAATCAGAAAGATGAAATTACTACTGAAAACATCACCGTGATTTTGAACACCAACCGAGCTCAATGCCATAGAAAAAAATAAAACAAAATTGAACATGTGTATTCCAAGAAGGGAAAGCCACTTTATAATTAATATTGCACTAAGTTGCTAGTACTTATTCCAAAGCTTAGGCAACCTTAGTGAAATATTAATTAAATTGCCAGATAATAGTCCCAAGCTACAAAAAGCATAGAAATGCACTGATTGAACAACTCTAACCATACCAAAGTGTAATAGAAGACTTGGGACGAAAATTGGAGGTCATTGGGTGACTGTCTAAAAATAGCATGTTTCTCCAAGAAAGTTGGAGAGCACCCGAGAGGTTGGAATTAAATTCTGAAAGCATCTATGAACTCCAAATGACAAATCAAACTCAAAACCATGAACAACTACTCTATAAGACTCAGTCGCAATCACTCCAAGAATGTTGGAGTTCTCCCAAACATGATGAATAGCCTCCGAAAGACTAGGAACAAGCATAATGCATAGAAAAGATCTGTGCCAAAAAGGGGACATTACAGTAAATATATGAGTTTTATGCTAATATGTCAAGACATCATTGTTGAGATGATTAGGACATGATTACTTCGTATTATGTTATTGTGTTTGTGTTGTGGGTTAGCATTCTTGGTGGACTAATCAGTAAACACTATTACCTGGAATATGTGTATATTTTTTAATCTAAATTTATAGGATTGAATGCCAGTTATGGACTTGTCCTTTGGATATATTTTATCCATCCTCTTGAATGTCGACATATCATGGTGAGATGATAGGACATTCTTTAAACTTCTTGAATGTCAAGATATCATGGTGAGATGATAGGATATTCTTATGTGGTAGGCATCGATTGTCATTGTTTTATATGGTAGAATCTTCTGTGTCTATTATAAACTATATGTATTGAGATCTAAAGTACTTATGTACATTTATTTGTTTGATATCTAAGGTATGAGTATGGACGGATGCCTTTTAGGAACTCAAAGTATGTAGGTCATTTTGTCTACGGAAAAGATGCTATGACCTTAGCTTTAAATCAAGAATAAGTGTGTACTTTGCTTGAGTCATACTTTCTTCCATAGTATGTTATTGATGGATATGTGCATTAGATATTATGTTGCATGAGCATATAGGTATGCTAGATTGTCTGTGATTCACAAAACTTGCACTAGATTCCTTTGTGTTTGTTGGCCACATATTTCTAGATCCTTCGTGATGGACCAGCCTTCTCTAGTGGAGTAGCACAGGGAAGCTTAATGCTTCATGGTAGGGTGCATATCACCTCAATGATGCTCTCTCACTTGCTCTATTTCTCTCTCTTTCCTTGCAAATTTCATGTATGACTTCAATAAGTGTGAACCTGAAGCAACAAATGTAAATGTGAATGTATTGATGATGTTGTATTATATGGTACTCTTAAAGGGTTAAGGCCTAGATGTATTTCAGGGCTAGTGGTCTGACCATATTGTATTATTCATTGATTGGATATGATTGATGTGAGATCATTTTGATAAAAAAAAACTCCCTTTTTATAGTATTTATTGAATTATTAATATTTTATGGTTATATATTTGGTCGGATCTTACAAAAATTCAAATCATAATAGCTTCCTTGAACACTATAGCTTCAAGATCCAAATAAAAGAATTCTCTTAGTCTCTTTTCTAGAAATGGAAAACAAAATCATACCAAGAACAAAAATCTATTACTTATGAAATAGTACATGGTACTATATACATTTGTGCATATATGGATGCACGTGTTCTAATAACCTTAAAAAACATGAACTTCAAAAAAAAGGACATTTGTTGCATTTGACAAAGTTGAAACCATTACTTACAATAGACACCATAATGACATAAACATACTAGCACAAAAAATATTTAATATATCAGTGCATGAACAAATTAGAACTCTCTACAAGTTGGTTGTCTCTAAGAATCAAAATTCCTCTATGGACAATTAAACTTGAACTTACACTTTCCATTTTTTCCTTTTTCTTATTCATTGCCTCAAGTATAGCCATCTTTGCCTTCCTAGAAGGGGAAAAAATAATGTATATTTAAGAAAACTAAAGTTAATAAATAATGTATCATCTTGATGGGGGCAAAATAATGTAAGAATGTGGCTTAATCTAAAAGACGGAGTTGGTAGTCTCCCATGCAAACAAGTTCGTTTTATTTTCCTTAGTGTTCACACAATCATAGACATAACCATGATGATGCTTTTAACAAAATCAACCAATTTAAACAACTCAACTATGGGCTATAGAGTACTCCTAATTAATCCTAGTATTTGCTTTCCAAAATGAAGTCCAAAATTTAGTGATATCAAGAACAAGCATTGCAAGCAAATGTAAGAGGATGCTTGTCAACTACACACCTCAATTTGATGGTATTTGGCTATAAAAACCATTTGTTTATCTTTCTCCTAGAACAAAAATGTTGCATCTTGTTGGTAACATCGATATTAAAAACAATTAACAAAGACAATACATATAGTAAAATAGTTTCAGACAAAAAAGTTTGAAGATTGTTCTATTGACATAATTATTCCTTACATAAATAGAATCCTTTCTTAATCTACATAACATACAATGAAAGAGCAAGCATCTTGTGTAGGTTCAACTAGTACAAAAACATGGTCAATAAGAACAATAACCAGTTCTTTTCCAAGGCTCTTCCAAAGAACCTACAACAAAGATACCAAGAATAAACAAATGAAGTTTGTTAGATGGAACACATTATCAATGCAAGCAACAAAATAGGGAATTGAGTACCTACTGCTTTTATTTATTTTATACATTAATCTACACTCAAAAGAGCTTTAGTTTTACTTTGTTCAATTATAGTGTGTCATTTATCAAGGGCACTAAATAAAAGCTCCATGGTAACCATCATATCAAGTAAGTCAAATTCCCAAATTGAAAAAAATTGGGAAAAGAAAAAAATAAATGAATGATCACTAAGTGCCACATTGAGGCAAATGGTAATAACTGAGATGATTAAAAATAACATGTAGATATAAAATGCATGCCTTGGTGAGAAAAATATTGAATGCCTCTCTTGGTTTTAAAATATTATGTACTTTACCCTTCCCAACTAAATATCTATATTTAAAAAAAACATAGAGTTCAACATCACCAACCAATATCTTTAAAAATCATAGACAAGGACACATAATCTTTAAAATCTCATTTGGCCAAAGCAATATAGATATGATTGATGGGAATCACAAGCAAACTCTGCATTTATGTGTTGTGCACATGTTTATATTGTTTACTTGCATGTTATTAATAGATGGATTAACACCTAGTTTCCATGAACAAAATCTAATTATTGCACAACCTAAAACTAAATAAAATTATGAAAAATTCCTTGAAGCTAACAAAATATAATTGAAGAATGCAATGAATGATATTGTGTACCAAGAGTAATTAGACAATAGACTTTTAAATAAATTGTTCCCATTTAATAGCTTTTAATTGCCTACAATGTTTTACTTTTTCTACTACTAGGTGAAGGACAGGGTAAAAATCATCCAATAGTTCAAAGAACCTTATAACTTTCTTTAATCAGGGCTTTAGGGAGAATATGAGGGCGTGATTTCATATAGTAGTGAGTAAGCACATAATTCTACACTCCAAACTACAAAGCAAAGACCCCTCTAAAAATATGTTTCAAGCCTTCTACTGCTTCTAAGGCTTCATTATCACAATTACAAGAAACAAATGACAAAGGGGTGATCCCACAATAGTGGGTTACACTTTTTGGCCAAAGTTGACATTAAAATGAACATTTTGAAAAAAATCTTCACTTTCGGACACCTATAGTTGCTAAATCGTGAGGAATTTGAAGATGATGTAAACTAGTGATTTGTCACATTTTTTCTGTAGATTCTAAGTATATATTTTTGAAATTTTTTGGAATCAAATTGCATTTCTTTTTCCATCTCCTTCAATAACTAGTTTTTAATAGTAAACACCATTTTTAAAGAGTGATGTGTACTGTGTAAAACATAACTTTTTTTCTATGAAGGATAAAATTCTAATTTTTTCAAATTTAGATTTTTATCTACAATATCTAGAGGATGCAGTTGGTTTCATAATATTTATTGAATATTTTTCTTTTAATTAACTTTTGAAGTCAAACCAATTACAATTTAGACATAGGTGTATTGTGTAAAGCATAACTTTTTTTGTATGTATCGGAATTCAATTTTTTTTTTGTTGGATCAAGGACATGAATACCAAGAGGATAGATATTTTTCATAATTTGTTTTGGTTAATATACTATTTTTTCACGTGTAGAACAAAGAGCTTGATTTTTAATGAAAAACTTATGTTTAATTAAACTAAAAAAAAACAATTATAGTAAAACCACAATATATCAAAATTATACTTGATAGAAAGCTCATTTCGAGGACTATAATCCTCCAGATGGGTTTGTCAAGTTGCTTCCATTTTGATCCTCAACTTGAGCTTCAAAACCCAAAAATCTGCATAAAATTGCAGCTGGAGAGGGGCAAGGGCAAAATAAGGGGGTTCAATCGAATGGGTGTTTGAAAAAACCCCCCATGACACGTTCGATCGAACTGGGGTTCAATAGAACCCCCATTTGATCGAACCCACCTATTTTGTATTAAAAAACATATAAAAAGGGGTTCAATTGAACCCAGTCGGTTAAAAAGAATTTTAACTATTGACATTCGTTCGAACCCTAGGCTGACCAAATTGTTATTATTTTTTAAAATAATGTTATATCCATATAAATATGAACGCTTTTCTTTTATTATTTCATATATCATTGCAAGACTAATTCGCATTTTTATTCAAGAAGCTATATTTTGGAGAAGAAAACTTTTGGTAGAGGATTTGAGAGAAGAAAACTTGAAGAAGAAAATTGGAGACAAAAAGAGAGACAAAATAAGACTCAAAGAAAGTATTCAAAGGAAAGAGAACAAGAGATGCAGGAAACAAATTTGGCAAGATACCATAGAAAGAAACAAGGTATGTATGCATATTTTCTTTCCTATTTAATTGATGAGTTTTTAGCATGTAGTAGGATGTTATTTGTAGTTTAGAACATAAATATACTAAGTGAATTTATATTTTTTTCAATTGAATGTGTATTAAAGGGTCCTTCATAGGTTTGCACACTAGAAGTAAATTATACTTGTATTATTTAGTCATAACTCTCTCTCTCTCTCTCTCTCTCTCTCTCTCTCTCTCTCTAAGGTCCTTTCTCTATCTCTCTTGACATGTACAAGTAGATTTTGAAAGCTCTCTCTCTCTCTCTCTTAGTCCTTAAGTCTTTTTAAAGCTCCTCCTTTCTCTCTTTACTAGGACTTCTCTAGATAGGTCTTCTATATCTCTCTTTCAACTTAAGTTTTTTTAAAGCTCTTTCTTTAGATCTCTCTTGACTTAAGTATTTTGTGTAGAACGGGCTCAACAAGCAGAAAGTTCTCAAGTAGAAGTCAAGCCAAATTTAGATATTGGGGCAAATGAGCCTGAAGACCACATAGTTGAAGATAGGGAGGAGACCCAAGTTCAAACAATGCGTGTTGGAGAGGGGTCAGGATTGCTTCCTTCTATTGGTATGGATGAGCATATGAATCTAGCTAAAGAGGTGAAGTCAAAAATTTCAAGTTATAGAAATTTAGATCATTTACTTGAATTAGATGTGGAGAAGTTGAAATCATATGCCAAACAACCTATAAATACTAGTAAGAGGTCAATGAATAAATCTGTAAAAGAAATAATCAATTATCATTTCAATCCACTTGGTACACTTGAAAAAACCCAACTGTTATCACTTTTACTTATTCATGATGAGTTGAAAGAGTCATTACAATTGTTGGGTGTAGATTCGACATTGAATAAGAGGAAAGCTTCATACAACCTAGGAAAAGATATTGTTGAAAATGTAAAAAAGGTTTAGATTCTATTGGGAAAAAATCTTGATCAATGGATAAGGCCACTACAAGAAGAGCGATGTTGACAGGTATTGTAAATACAGATATATCAAGAAAAAGAAAACTCTCTTCACTTTCGACTGAAATTGGTATCAGTAGAAAGACACTAACAAACTATGTGAAAAGGAGAAAAGTTTTGGATGATATTCTAGAAGGCAATTGGGCAATTGTGTGTAGAGCTCCTCATTCTGACAAGATTGAAGATGTTGTTAGGAACTTGGTCTGAAATTTTTGGAAAGATAATACTCGTACATCATCAAATAGTAGAGATGTTATCAAACACACGATTGGGCCCAATGATTATGAGCATCATAAAAAACATTGGCTAGACATAACACAACATGAGATGTATGTGAACTTTTGTAATTTGAATCCTGATATAAAGATTGGGAAAACAATGTTTGAAAGGTTAAATCTAGATATTATGTGAAGATAAACAAGGCTTTTGAAACTTTTTTTTGTCGTTATCATATTGAATTTGATCTCTACTATCAAATGTTTCAAAAGATGAGAGAAGAAAGTGATGGATTTGAAAATGCACCTCCTATATGGGTAAGCCTTTTCATAGAATCCATCTTATGTGATAATGCAATTGATCAAATAAACTGCATAAAAGGACTTTGTGAAACATGTGGAAATTTGGCTAAATTACCTATGAGAAATGAAGATACCAACCCAACAAAGACAGTAAATTGCAAGAGTTACAAGTATGTGAAGTTTCAAACAAATTTTGGGAAAGAATCCACAAGGTTAAACTATGTAGAAGAGGAGATGCCTATTGGAACATTTATGGAGAATTTTTAAAAATTGATACAACCGTACATACAGCATGCCTTTTTAGCTAGGTGGAAAGCACAATAGTTTCAAACATTAAGAGATACTTTCCCACCTGGAACAGTTCTATCAGTGGTTGACTTTACAGAAAATTACTCTTTTGTACATCAAAAAGAGATTCAATCAAATTATTACTTTTCAAAGTAGATCACTATTATGGTGCATGTGTGTTATCGACATGCACAATTGGATTTGGATGGTGTTGAGAGTACAAATGATGAACGAGTCATTAAGAAAGAATATCACTTTTATATTAGTGATGATAAAGAGCATGACACACTTTTTGTACAACATTGGTTTTCAAATTTTTTTGAGAATTTGGCAAGCAGGCATGTAAAAATTTAAAAGCATTTTGTATGGTCAGATGGATGTACGGCACAATTCAAATCATCACGACCATTTCATGCACTATGTAGATATCATCGAAGTTACAAAATACATGTTTGGAGTTTCTTTGAGAGTGGTCATGGAAAGGGTGAACATGATGGCGCAGGAGCTTGCATCAAACGTGCTCTAAGAAAGCATCAATGAGTTATTCAGAAGATCGTATAGACAATGCACATGATGTTGTTGAATGGTGTAAGAAACACTTTGCATCAAATGAGGCCGACACATCTTCAGGAACGAATCAATACATCCCACATAGAGTGTTTTGGGAGATATCAGGTATGTATATATAAATTTTACATAAATGAAAATTTCAAACTTTAAATTTAATTTATATATATATATATATACATGTGTATGTTTGAATTTGTATTTAAGTTTAAATTTTAAATCTAGTAAATTTAATTATTTTAAATGAATTTCTATTAAATTTATATATATGTAATTTTTTTATAATTTTTATCTATCTAGGTGTGGATAGAAGATCAAAGCATGGATGCAAGAGGGTAGACAAAACAAGATCTTTGCATT
Source organism: Cunninghamia lanceolata (assembly GCA_027924645.1). Taxonomy (NCBI): domain Eukaryota; kingdom Viridiplantae; phylum Streptophyta; class Pinopsida; order Cupressales; family Cupressaceae; genus Cunninghamia; species Cunninghamia lanceolata. The sequence continues at coordinate 7,850,045 of BSBN01000828.1, forward strand.
ATGTCATGAGTACAAATGATCACCCCGGATGGAAATTGTACACGAGGGATTACTCTTATTTTTGTGATGAGTGCATTTTGGAAAACTTTGAGGCATGTAACAACCAACAACATGGATATGTTAGTGAATGGAATGCGGTGCCATTAGTCACTTCTAACACATACCATGAAGATGAGGATGAAGGCTTTGAAGACATTCCTTTGATTTCAATTGATTATGACCATATTTCAGGATTGATTAGAAAAGGTATGTATGTATGTACATGTATGTGTATAGTTTGATTTACAATTAATGTAAATCTACAACACATGTATAGTTATTTATTTAAAGTTTCGTACTTTGATGAATTAAATTTAATGATTATAAAGTCTAGACAGTTCTAATTTTTTTACAAATTTTGAACCATGTAAATTTGGTGTGTACTCTAGGAGATGTTTTGCAGTCATAGCAGAGCCTGGAAACATAGAAGGTGTTAGTTATTATTTAATGTGTTGTACAAAAGAGAGGAAGAACCTAACACGACCTGAAACAAGTGATGAAATGCTGTTTCCCACAAGTGGGTCACATTTAAATTTATATATATACATGTACACATGTACATTAAACCTGGTTTTACATTAAATTATAGATAGGTTGAGTGAAAATGTTACGTGCATGTCTTAACAAGTTGGTTCATGTTGTTTATCATGCAGGTTTAGTTGTAGTGCAAGGGACATATCTCAAACAAGTCAAAATTGTTCAACATGGGATTCATTTTATTGACTATCAACCTAAGAACAAGGTATATTAGTATAGTCACCTAGTAATTGCTACCGCCCTACATCTTCATCTATTTCCACATGCACGTGGACGAAAAAATGGAGACTAGATAGTGAGGATCATGAGAAAATAATACATGTTATTAAAGAGCAGGCTGAACCAGATGTTTGAATGAGAACTTAAATCTAACTTGTTTGAACTCTATTGTTTTAGTTATAGTTTATAAAATTAGTGAGATCTTGAAGTTACACATTGGTGTAAGCTAATTTCTAGATGTTCTTAGTATGATCCAAACTTAGAAACTTACTACTTAATTCAAAGTACAAGTTTATATTTAGTGTTCAACACTTTTTTAGTTTGGGCATTTATATGTTTTGTATATTTAATCTCCTAGTTTGCATTTGTATTTATTTCTAGTTTATACATTTTCTTAATGAGGAGTTAGGAATGTCTTAGAATGATATTTAAATCTAATAGGTACACCTTAGATATGTCTTAGGTCTAGATTGGAATAAGGTAATTAAGGTTTACTTTTAGTAGTGGGTCTCTTACTCAAAAGGGTTTTCCCAAGTATATATGTCATCGTATCTTCCCTATCTAGACTTCACTTATTCTTCTATGTTTAATTAAGGTTAAATGTGTTTTCAATTCCTCCTAATTGAAGAATATGCATTGTAAAACCAATATTTGGTATCAAATCTTTATTTGGATTGATCCCATGAATGAATGGATCATACAGTTCTTATGTTGCTTTCTATTTTTGTTGTGGGATAATTCATGTGAATTTGAAATATAGATTTGAAAATTATAAGTCATGACCAACACCTTGACATTTGAGATTGAGAAGTTTAGTAGGTAAAACTTTGAGTTGTGGAAATTGGAGGTTGAAGATTTGTTAGTGGAGAGAGATCAATGGATTGAATAATAATTGTTGCACTCAATTTTCTACCTTTAGCAATCTCCAAAGCAAGATAAATGGGATAAGTTGGATAAAAGTGATAAATCTAATATTCTAGGTTGTGTCTTTCTAATTCAATCTTGATGGTTGTTTTAGTTCAAAATATTGCTAAGAGTTTATGAGATCAAATTATTGCATCATATCAAACTATGTATCTTGTAAATGCATTATTTTTGAAAAGAAAATTTTATTCTTTAAAGATGCATGAAGGAGACTTTGTAACCAAACATTTAAATGTTAAACCTCAATGTAATGCAATAAAAAAGAGAACTTGGATATGCAATAAGTACAAACCAGAAATTATATACATGCACACACACACACACACACACACACAAAATCTATCATATATTAATATACCTCAATGGCTTATATGCATGTCTTATATAATCTAGAATAAGGTATAAAATCTAGGTGTCCTTAGGTGTCTTAGGTCTTAAGTAAGCCCACATGAGCTTCCACCATCACGCAGTTTGCCTTGTCAATACAAAATAAATATTTCTTGAAGCTAAGGGAAGTTCATTTTTTGTATCTTAAAGTTATGAAACCCTAGTAAAGTTCCATGGTGCCCATTCGAGTTTGTTATCATTAGAAATTTATAGAACCCAACTTTTTAGTTCACTATATTTAGAAAGTTGTATGTGAGTTTAATTATCATTCAAGTCTCAAACTTAACAAGCCTCTTCTATCTAGTTCATTTACATTCAAATAAGATGAACTTGTATAGATTCAATCTTCATATGGTAGTATATATTATAAAATCAACATTGGATTTGATACCTCTTCACATTGTCTAGGAGTAGAAAATTATTCTAGTTTTGACTAAGATGGATGAATATATACATGAGTTCATGACTTTAACTATAATTATGTTAAATTACCTAATTGCATTCCGACTCACTATAGCTATAGCTAAAGGGAGATACAATCTTCAATCCTATAGGTACCATCAAAGTTGTTCAACATAAGTCAACAAGACCTCTTGAATTGAGAAGGATGGTCTTCAAATTAATTCTTGCTATGCATTAAATAAGGGAGATATATTCTTTAATCCTATAGGTACCATCAAATTTGTAAAACATAAGTGAACAGAATATCTTGACTTGAGAAGAATGATCTTAAAATTTTTATTCCAATTCTAGGAGATATGAAGGTTGTCCTAAGGTCGAACAATTCCTTATAATTTATGGACTACTATGATGTGTAGATAAGGCTATAGCCTTAATTGAATTGAAATCATTTCATTAAATAATATATGTTCTTAAATTAGGGCCTCTTATAGGAATTGATTGACAATGGGCATGGAATGGATTCTAGTTGTTTATATGCATTAAGCAAGTTTGAGTTAAGGTTATTCAAATGAATTCTTTATTTACAATTCATCGTCATTTAAATGGATATTGCAAAGCCAATCCTTAATGGTATTCCAATGTAGTTTTATTATGTTCATGGTGTGGTAAGTGGTTAATGTTACTTGATTAGATATTTGGCTTATAGTTTAATTCATGACTTGAGTGTAATACTTATTTGTTCTAGTAGTGGTGAAAGTCAAATTATCTAGAAGTTTAATTTTATTTTTTAATAAAAAATATTCCAAGTTTTATTTACATTTTTTATATATATTGTGTTCATATGCTACTTATGTGAGCCTAACTTATGTTATTTCATCATATAGCTAGCATTCTTGTCCTTTATCTAGATATTTGAATGGTATATCATTACAAAGTTATAAAGTTTATTTTAAACTTAAAATTTGAGATATGTACAACTTATAGAATCTATATATATCTTACATCTAGCATGTGTAGGTTGAAATTTACATGACGTGACTGAGATAAGCATAATATTTTTTAAGTTAATATTTTATTATTTCAAAACTTGTATTACATGTCTTAATACACACGTGTAAATATCGAATAGGTCCATTGAAAATATCAAGAAGCATTTATATGAAAACTTTATTAATATATATCTCAAACATAAATTTGTCCACATGTGTCAAATATAAGCATATTTGTGTCCATCTAAAGAATAAACATGTCTGTATGTATAGATGCATAAATGTCCAAACATGTTGAAAATATATAAACATAAATGTTCATACATGTTTGAAAATATAAACATAATCATGTCCATATACATAGATGCATAAATGTCCATACATGTCAAATATATAAACATAAACATCCATACATGCCATTTGAATATAAACATAAACATATAAATTATGTCCATATCTCAAACATAATCATAAGTTACGCAAATGTCCATGTCCATATCTCAAACATAAACATAAACATAAACACAAATGTCCACATAAATCATCAAACACATGTATGTAATCAAGTCGGGTGGAAATGTCAACATATAAAACATATATAAATGGAAATGTCTCTAGAAGCAACATCAGATGGAGACCTCTCTAGGTGGCTGCAGCCTAATCGTCGTGTCAGCTCCTAATCGAGCGACCCTCTGAATGAGAATCATGTTTTGATGCATGTGCCGAGTCCTAGAGATAAAATCAAGTACAATGTGTTAAATACATTTTATTTAGATATATAGAACTATTTAAAAATGTATATATTGTAATTTATTATAAATAGATAGATATATCTACATGTATACAAAACTCACCTATCCACTGACAACAATATCATCAACAGAATCACGTCGACGTACACGGTCTGACCTTAGGCTAGGAGTAACACGAGGTATCTCCATCTACTATATATATATCATTTTTAAGTTAAAACTAAAATCTAAATAATTTTTAAAAAAATTGAATTGAATGTATGCACATGCACACATACATATATATCTTATCTAGATCTACACATATACATACCTACATATCATCTGGTAGCATAGGATCCAAGCCCTCTACAATGTCTGCCTCCACTAAATCATCCAAATGATCTGATGTATCTGTCTGAGCCCTCTCATGTCGTAGTAATGATGAGTGAAGGGGACTGACCAATTGAGATGGCATCGATATAGAATCTGAGTGCATCAACATCTCCATAAAACCTGTAGAAGTCTACATCCTCTCAAGGTCATGATCTGAACCTGGATCACTGGCCTGTGCAGCAACTAAATGATCTATAGGTGGATTGTCATGTGCACTGGTGCTGCCAGGCCTAGCAGGGTGGTCAGAATGACGAGATCCTGAATGGGAATGAATAGACAACCAAATGATCTCTAACCTGATCTATGGAGATCCCTATCTCTAATGCAATCAATGCATATGCCTCCAAGAGATCCTCTGCAAAACAATGCAATGTGCTACGTGCCATCTCCCCTATGAGACCATCCAACTGTGCAGGTGTAGGGATGCCTGCCATAGCATAAGGATCACAATGAGTGTTGGTACACTGTGTTGTAAATGAATATCTAGATCGTGGACATCATGCCATCAAAAACTGACGCACACAATCAGTAGCTATTGTAGTGGTGGCAACTGCAACATTACCAACACTATCAATTACTTCCCTTTGGGATGCAACGACAACATGATCTGATGAGGGGGCTACGACTGGGGAGATAGCAGGATTCCTCTCACCAACTAATTCCCTATAAACTGGGGCCGCCCAATCAGGTCGATGATAAGCATCCCTATTAGCAAGCCTACCACGGCCCTGACCACAATATGGAGGAATGTCATAGTAGTTAACTTTGAGGCCCAAATGAACCTCGGCATACAACTATTGTGCAAAATATAAGGGAATTTGGTTCTTATCTGGATAATGACCATAAATAGCAAGTAATCGAGGGTATATCAATCTGGCCATATCATCATCGACACATCTGGTTACTTGGTATCCCTTCACCTTTAACTTATCCTGATAGTATGGAAAGCACTGGGATTTAATGGTTTCTTTTGTGACCACACTCTGAACATGAGAGAGGGGAACATCACCACAAGCTTCTTCCTACATGTGGGAAAGAATAGTAGTTACAGCATCAGGGGAATAAGCACTTGTGTCTCGAATTTTATCTCTATTTTTTTCTAAGCTTTCCATTATGGACTTACAACTGTCCTTATATATTCCCATGTTCATTCCATCATTTATGGAAACTCTCAATCTATCAATCTCATTATTAGTTTGTGCAAATAGTTCCTGAGGTGGAACTGGTGCATAATTTTCCATGTGTGATGTAGTTGAAAAGATCTCTAGAACTGGATAAAACATGTGCAAAATTAGACATCTAGAGATACATCATGTGCACATGTAGAAATTCATAGTTCTCATGTGTATAAATATATTATATATAAATAAGAAAACAAGAAAGAGAATAAGTAGTACATAATACACACAATATACAATACAAGAACATTTTAAATACAATAACATTTTTAAAACAATTATATGCCTTAAGAAAAGCAAGGAAAATACTTATTAGCTTAAGTGGGAGGTAACATGGATATATGGTATGAAATAATGTGGGCCTCCCGCTCAGACTTTAAAAACTGTATTGCTGACTGGTGGAAAGTTCAGATCCATGGGTCTTTGATGTACAAGCTCACATAAAAACTAGTTCATGTCAAAAACAAAGTCAAAGGTTGGAATAAGTTCTGCTTTGGTAATGTGATGAAGACCAAGAATCACCTCTCAAAGAGACTGCTTGAGGTCCAAGGAAAAATGGCCATGGGTGATGGGAGTGAAAGCTTATACAATACGAAGGAAGAGTTAGTCAGAAAACTGAAGGACATTACCAGTAAGGAAGAAATCTTCTGGAAGTAGAGATCTAGGGTTCAGTGGCTGAAAGAGGGAGATAGAAACATGACTTTCTTTCACCAATCAGCCATGAAACAAAGGAAAAGGAATAGCATTACCAAACTCCTAAATGAGCAGAATATCGAGGTGACGGATGATGGGGACCTTGGAAGATTGGCCTCTGATTACTTCAGAAACTTCCTGGTTGAGCAAAACATCAAAGTTGATAATGCTAAAGAAAATCTCCTTTTGGAGTGTATCCCTCAAATTCTTACCGAGGACAGTAATGTGGACCTGATGAAGCCTATCACGGACGAAGAGGTCAGAGCCGTGGTTTTCTCAATGGGGTCCTTCAAAGCTCCTAGATCAGACAGATTCCCCCTGGCTTATTTTCAGGAATTCTGGGATATAATAGGTTATGATGTTAAAAGTGATGTCAAAGACTTCTTCAGAACGGGGAAGTTTCTTAAGCAGATCAATGCTACGTTCATTGCATTGATCCCTAAGAAAACCATCACGGAAGTCATGGCTGACTTTCGCCCCATTAGTCTGTGTAACACCATTTATAAAATCATCATGAAAGTGTTGGTCCTTAGAATTCAGCCTCTCCTGGATAAGCTCATATCTAACAGCTAGAAAGGCTTCGTCCCTGGGAGACAGATTCTAGATGCGGCCATCTCGACCCATGAGACCATTCACTCTATGGATAAAAATAATAGCCCGAGCATGGCCCTTAAGTTGGATATATCGAAAGCTTATGATAGAGTGTCTTGGGAATTCCTATTCAAGGTTCTCAGTAAGATGGGCTTTAGTGACAAAATTCTCAATCTGATAAAGGAGTGTGTCACCGTTGTTAAATACTCGGTGTTGGTCAATGGCTTTCCGCGGGGGTTTTTCGAGGCAGGAAGGGGTTTAAGGCAGGGGATCCTCTATCCCCCTACTTATTTATTATGTTGGCCGAGGTCTTGGGAAGAAATATTCTGTCCCACCTAGACAGACGATCCCTTTCGGGTGTTAAAGCGGTGTCCACCTTGGGTCCGTCGGCTGTCCAACAATTCGTGGATGACACCATGTTGTTCAAGGCAGCTTCAGTGGTGGAGTCCAAGAGACAAAAAAATCTGCTCAACATGTATGCTGAGATTTCAGGACAATGCATTAACTATGAAAAGAGCAATGTGTTTTTCTTTAATACTAATGGGGATCTGCAAGTCAAGATTAAAAACATTCTCTAATGCAATCAGGCTACCCTCCCAACTACCTACCTTGGCCTGCCTCTCACGGTCAAAGATGTGACCCAGTCCTACTGGAACACGGTCTTGGAACGTATTAATAAGAAAATGGAAGGCTGGAAAGGAAAGCTCCTTAGCCAAGCTGGAAAACTTCAACTGCTGAAAGCCTCCCTTCAAGGCATCCCTACCTATTTTCTCTCATTGTTCAAAATTCCCAGGTATATGGCAGAGAAATTAGAAAGGATCCAAAGAACCTTCCTCTGGATTGGTGTGGAGGAAAAGAAAAGGATCTCACTGGTAAGAAAAATCCAAAGTATGAACAAATCCTTGCTAACCAAAATAGGATGGATCTTCCTAAAGGAAGAGAAGGAATGGGCTCATATCATGAAAGCCAAATACCTGCAGGGGAACTCCAATTCCCAGCTTCTATTAAGGGAATCCCTTCCCAAAGTTTCAACCATATGGAATAAAGTGTCTAAATCTCACAAGGCATCAAATGGAACCTAGGTAAAGGGGATAAAATTAGGTTCTGGGAGGACAACTGGCTGAGGAAGGAACCCCTAGGGAAAGGAAGTAATTCTTTGAGGGCTAGAGCGGTGAGCTATTTTGGCACCAAGGTAAGTAACTATCTGACCAACCATCCCCATACACAAAGAAAATGGAAGAACTTATTAGAGTGTTGCACCAACCAAAACAAGTCGCAAGATTATCAGTCTCTTCAGCAGGAGCTGGAAAATTACAGAATTCTGGTGTTTCAAAGAGAGGATGAGATGCTGTGGGGTCAAGATCAAAAAGGTAAGTTCACAGTCAAGTCATCTTACCATATGCTATCTAACGGGGGTCAACTGAATATGAACTAGAAAAAAGTCTGGAACAGGAAGTTATTACCCAAAGTTAACTTCTTCTTGTGGGCAGTGACACACAACAGAGTCCTTTCCATTGATAACCTTAATAAAAGGGGGTTTCAATTGGTTAACAGATGTGTGCTTTGCTGTCAAGAGCAAGAATCCTTACAGCATCTGTTCCTTCATTGTGAGTTCTCTAAACAAATATGGGGAAAAACACTGCAAAAGCTCAATCTGGAGTGGATTTTTTAGGACAACTTAAAGGACTTTGCTTTGAGTTGGTCCTCTCCTTTCTCTCATCCTAGAATAAATGAGCTATGGAGGTAGATCCCCCCACACCTGGGTTGGAGTGTGTGGAAAGAGAGAAACAATCATATTTTCAAAGAAAGTGCTCGTAATTCTGATGAGGTTTTCTTGTCTTTTTGTAGGGCGGTTATGGAAAATACCTCTTCCAGCTGGATATGAGTGGCTAAGCATCCCCCTACTACTATTAAAATTCAAATTGCTAAGAAATGGTGGCTAAAGGAGGATATGAGCAAAGTGGACACCTCTAACAAGATGGCCAGGCTTAGCACTCACTAGAGACAACCACCTAGAGGGTGGATCAAACTTAATTTCGATGGTGCGGAAAAAGAGATATATGGGTCTGCCAGTGGGGGGTATTTTCAGGGATTTCCTTGGAACCCCCATTGCTACTTATGATGAGGGAATTGGGAAGCAGTCTAATAATATGGCAAAAGGTTTGGCTCTCCTTAAAGGTCTTAAGATAGCCCACACTTTGGGTATAGACAACCTCCAAGTGGAAGGAGATTCTAAGTTAATTATTGATGTGGCTATGAGAAGGTCTACCAGTGGTTGGAAGTTGAAGAGCTTAGTTGAAGACATCATCTGTTTACTGGCCGGCTTCAACCAGATGTCCATCGGTCATGTGTATCGGGAGGGAAACAAAGTGGCTGACGCGATGGCAAATTTGGGGCAGGGAATGGACACGTGGCGTTGTTGGAGAAATGAAAAGACTCTCCCGTGCCTGATTCAAAACCTCATTAAAGTGGAGTTAAGCCCGGCTCCCGGTTCCTCGTGAGATCTAAAGTTAGGGAGAAAGGGTGGGACCGCCAAAGTTCTAGGAGCTTCTGACAACTAGACAGTGAGCACAAGTTGGAGGATGACATGATGAGCAAGTGCCAACTCAACATTGAGGGGCCTTGTCAATTCAACAGCAACAACGTTGATAACAAGGTGAGTTGGCAGCTTGAGGAAACCTTCCACATGCCGAGCCACGTGAAAACCTAGCTTCACAGCTTGGGAAAGCCCATCTTAAGATTTATTAATGAGCTTATGAAGCTTAATAATGATGATCTAAAAAGGAGTAAATGTGCCCGTCTAGATTTTTTTAGCAAGTATGCCACCTTAGGCATGGGAAAAGATGGTATCATTATTACCCTCAGATTAATTTCTATTATCTTTATAGTCATTAACAACAAACCTATCAAGAATTACACTAAGATGGCTCCCTACTCTGGGTTTGTTCTAATAATCGACTGTATTGTTTACTTGTTCAATAGTATCATGGGGGGAGATAGGTCTCAGACTGAACTAGAGACATGTGAGGAATTCAAGAACAATGAGATGATATGGCATATTTGTCAGGAGGATGGGATCACCTCCTACCTGGAATGCCTCCAGGGCTACGACAAGAGTCTCTCTGTTCAATTTCTGCAGTCTTACAATGGCAAGAGGGTCAAGGTTGGCAATGTGGAGTTTGAGGTCTCTAAAGAGGTGATTGGAATGGCTACTGGCCTGCCTATGGACTAGATGAAGCACCCTAGGAAGAGTAAGGTTTCTGACCCTGATGGCATGAAGCTTTTTCTTAACAAAAATGAGGTTCTAAACAGTCTGCAAGGGGGTTTTGACCGCTAGCTTCTTCCTCCACCTTGGGATGAGGTATGTTACTTAATTATGAAATATTTTACCCTGGAAGGAAGATTTAGGAGATTCTTTCACTATCATTTTTCTCTGCTTAACCACTTTAGGAGGAGTAAACATATCAGCTTCCCCTTTTATCTGCTTTCCTCCCTAGAGTCCTCCATTGTGGCTACCAAAGAACAGCACGCCCTTGATCCCAATAAACCTAAAATTCCACAGCACCAAGGTCTCATCATGAGACTGTACAAGTTTCACCTTGCTCTGTGTCCGCCAAAAGCTCCTACTCCTATTAGGATTGAACCCCATAACCCTCCTCTGGTTAGGGAAGGCCCAGTCATCATAACGAAAGCTACCCCAGATTCCTATGCCAAATCTTTTAAACCCGATAAGAAAAAACCCAAGATGACTAATAGTCCTGAACCCACCACTGAGGACCTCACCCCCACTTCTCCTACTGCTACCCTGGCAAAAAGAAAAATCAGTTATGATAACCCTTCCCTGCTCAATAAGAAGAAACGGGGAGCCGTGGAAGAAGGCTATGAAACTGCTAGTGAGATTAGGACCTTGAAAGCTACCCCGGTGGTTGAAGTCAGCACTAAGGAAGATAATGAGGACTTTGACAACGCTGAAGAGGAGGCTTATACCCCCACTAAAAGCAAAATGTGCTACCCGATTGCCAGACAATCATCTAGGTTGGCCGCTAAGCCGGCAGCCTTGGCCAAGGGGAAAGCGTGTATGTCTGAGAAGGAGGAGGTTGTGATTATACAGGAAAAGGACCAGCCAGAGGGGAAGAATTCTAAGGTTGAGAAGGATTTGCAAAGAGAGGGTAACTCTGAAGAGGGCACCAAGAAGGACTCTGAGGAGCTCCAGGGTTCAGAGTCAAGGGCTAATATCAACATGGACACTGTGGTTGAGGAGACTGAGCAAATGGGTGGTGACGTTTTTGTTAACAAAGGCAACAAGATTGAGGTGTTGGATGCTGGTGAAGGTCTCAGTAACTTCCCAGATTTTAATGTGCAAGGCTCAACACTGAGGAGAAGATTAAAGTGACCAGTAAGAAGAAAGGTACTAAAAATAACAAGGGCAAGGCTAAAGAGACCCTGGAGGATAGGATGACCCATCTGGAACAGAAGTTTAATACCCTGGCCAAGTTCTCTGCCAGGGTCATGCACAGGTCCGCCATGACTTTGTTGGCTCTCCAGAAGAAGGGTTCGAAAGACCAAGAGAAAACAGATAGGAAGATGAAGAAGTATGAGGACGTGCTCCAGTTCCTTATTGATGATTGGGACAAGATGTTCAATTAGCCGTTGGTGGCTGGGGGTTGGTCTGCTGTCGGTTTGTTGTCGGTTTGCTTTCTCTATGGCATCCTGTTTCTCTTTTGCTTTATATACTGGTTCTATTGTCTTTTGCTAGGTTGCTTAACTTTTATGGTTTCTTCTGAACTATTCAAGTTTTGGTGAGCCCTTAGTGGTTGTTTTGTTATGGGATCGGCACCCTTTTTTGCCACTTATCTTATCAAAAACATGGATATATGGTAAAGTTTTCTTTTGGATATTATATAATTTAATTAATAATGTGATTCTACATGTGTTAGTGACTCAAATATAGCTCAAAGGATGCTTTGGATCAATTGACTTAAATCTATGAATCAAAAGATGACTTAATTTAGTAGATGATACATACAGTCTACACATAAAATTAAATTATTTTCAAAATATCTATATACATCATATGTTGAATTATACTTACAATTTAACCTTATATAAAATTCTATAGTTGCCTTAGGATGGTCATGTTGAACCTATCAACATATGTAATTTCTTGCTTTTGACTTGTTGAGCTCGCTTATCCTCTTGTATCTAGAATTGGTTCAACAAGGCCATCCTAATGCAACTATAGCTTGGTATAAATAAGGTTTTGTAAGTATAACTCAACACATAATTGTATATTTCAAACAATTTAATTTTACCTGTAGACTGTCATCTACTTTTTTAAAAAAAATATGTACTTACAAAAGGTCTTAATATTATACCGAGCTATATCTAGTTGCATTAGGATGGCCATGTTGAACCAATTCTCTACACTTGATGACTAATATGTCTCACCATCATCATAACATGATAGTGTCTACTTTGGATTGTGGAACAAATGTATCAGCATACACGTCCTACATCAAAGTAGATAGGGATGTTGTGTTGTGCTCGCCTATATCAACATACAATTTCTTCTCTGATGCAGGTGTGTATGTTGATGTTGTTCCACAACTTCCAAAGTAAGCACTAGTTATCACTGGTGTTGGTGAGACATATCAGTCATCTTGTAGAGAATTGGTTAAACATGGCCATCCTAATGCAACTATAGCTCAGTATAAATAAGTTTTGTAAGTATAATTTGAAACACATAATTGTCTATTTCAAACAATTTAATTTTACGTACATTAGACTGTCATCTACTAATTTTTTTAAAAAAATATGTACATTTTTATGTGAGCAGATATATCATCAAGTCACATGTCCTCTCAAAATGGCACATATATTAACACATATATGTTTTAATCTAGAAGTTATAAATACCTATGTTAACCTTTCAATTTAACACACATATATACATGTAATAGAAGTTATAATTAAATTTAATGAAGTACATTTCCAATAGCAAATTATCATATTCCAACATGTTTTAAATAGTTGAACAAGAAGGAAGATTTCATTTCTAAAATGCATGGATGATTCTTTTCCAAGTTTCAAAGCTTGTGTCATCTACATACGTTCAATATTTTAACATGTTATCAAAGCCATAAATCTCATTTTTTATCAACTAGAATTCTTGTAAGATTTTGAAACTTTATAAAGAAAAAGAGATCCAGTACTAGTAGAAGGCATTGGAGAATCATAAAAGCTTATAGATCAATTTCAATGATTAAGGTTTTAATTTATATATGAAAGCTTATTTAAGTCAATGATTAAGGTTTTAAATATAATTAAATACATGTTTCTACTCACTCTTATAAATTATTATTTATTAACATTTATCTATAACTAAAAGAATTTATTATTTTTACATATTTACATTTATTTACCCTAAGCATTTATGTAAAATTTTGTTACACTCAATAAAACTTTAAATAAAAATTATAAATTAAAAAATAAAATTAAACGCAATTTACATTAAGTTCTTTTCCATATCAAAAGACATAAATGGCCAAGGATTCCCACCAACATTACTACAATTTCATAAAATAATGTTTTTGATAGGAAATTTGCACAACTTTAGTCTATTTTAAAGTAATATGATCATAAGCATGTAAATGTAAGAAGAAACAAGTGTCGCATAGTGGCTAGTCCTTGTCAACTTGCAAAATGTTTGGAAATAGAAATAATAATGTGTTGCTAATAGTTAGTCAATGAACTGTTGCAATATATTTGAAAATTAATTTGTGTATTTTAGTATGATCCCTTTAGAATGCACGAACAATGCAACACATTTATTAATATAGATACGAAGAATATGTGGTCCATAATTTTCTTAGTATTTTGTTTTGGAGCCTTGTCTAATGTAACAATATATTACGCATATAGTAGCCAAATCAATCAAAAAATCAATCATGGAGATCCATGGGCATTTGTGAAAGGAGATACAAATTTAAAATTTGACACAAAACAAAGATCAAGTAGATGCAATATAGTTGCTCCGTTCCTATTGCATGTAAACTTTACCCTATCTAGCATAAACAATGAAAAGTAATAACATGCACACAGAAGATGAAAATAGTAAAGGAAGTGTTCTTTCTATTTTGAAAGTAGGAGACTAAGAAAGGTAAGCAATAGTTTTACCTTTCACCCACACATGACTTCATTAGGCATGCGATTTGTTCAATATTTATGCTTTTATGCAATCAATATGTCCACATGAATTAACGAGCATGGGGAGGACGAAGAGAAAATATATATGGAGAATAGAAAACAAGTAGGTATTAATTACACAATTTTATGTCACGGGTTCATGTAGTTCTAAAATAAATTAAGGCCGTCATTATAATAGACAATTGTAATGTGGGTTGGTGCTGTCAAGTTGTTAGGGGATTGAGCTAATGTAATGGCGACCTATTTGCTACCACCTTAAAACTAGTTTGAATTCCTTTTGCAATGATGGAAGGATCAACTACAATTTCCAAAATCATATGCTTTAAACCTCTTAGGACATTGTTGAATCCGATCTTTATCACTCAACATTTATCTAATGGACCAAGAAAGAATTAAATAAGATATCGAAATCTAATTAGAGATATAAAGGCACTTCCCAAAAGAAGTCTCATTGGCCCATCATTCATGTGTTCTTTTTCTTAGGTTAATGTTTTGACATAAGCATTGTTACATTACCTATAGGATGTTTGTATGGGCCATTAATATCAATTATTCTCACATGGTAACCAACTTAAATGATTAATTAGTCTCTTGACATTTGCCGAAAAAGGAGATGATGTGTAGATCAATGTTTGGCTTTAGGATCTTAAGTTGGATTCCATGGAGATACGTGTCACACTACCTTTACTTCATGGTCCATGTCTTTTGACTATAGGTCTCAAACTCCAAACTAGGTTAACTCTTTGTAGAGAAAATGTGGATAAAAATGCATGTTTTCAAATAAATTATGTAATATGTACTTGTGAGACTATCCAACACGCTATCGTGTGTTTCTTTATGAGTTCAAGGATATAACAATGTGGTTGCTAAGAGGTGGGCATCAGATTTTTAAATATTATAATGCATATTTACTAGGATGTAAGTGATTGTATGCCTCCCAGCCTGTGCTACAATAAATTTTAACTGATCAAGCATATAAATGCCTACTCAATTCAACTATAAATGCACAACAGAACCATTGAAATGGTTTGTCAGTAGAGAAGTAAGGATGTTGGCAGGGACTGATAATTTAGACTGAAAAATATAAATTTTGTTTCATTGTCACAAAACGCCAAATTTGACTCACTGTGGGTTTGATATCATGTTCATAACACAACAACCTTTGCCAGCATCCTCCCTGCCTGTGACAAAATGGGAGCTTTGGAACAGGGTATGGATATCCATCTGAGCATAACGGAAGGGGATTTTTTGTCAAATATTATATTTGGAAATGTTGTGGTCGATATGTATGCAAAACGCGGAAGCCTGCACAAAGCACATGAATTGTTTGACAGAATGACTCAAAGAGATGTCATCTCGTGGACGACAATGATCGCAGGGTATGCACAAAATGGATTTGTTGAAAAGGCTTTAGAAACTTTCAAGCAAATGCAAGTGGAAGGTGTAAAACCAGACACCCTTCGCCAGCATCCTCCCTGCCTGTGACAAAATGGGAGCTTTGAAACGGGTATGGACATCCATCATAGCATAATTGAAGGGGGGTTTGTGGCAGATAATATAGTTGGAAATGCTCTGGTAGACATGTATCATAGCAAAATGTGGAATCACAGACAAGGCATATACATAATAAACGAGAGAAAGGGAGAAAATTATACATACCTGGAGAGGGTGGCGACGTTCGGCTGGTGGGGAGCTCCTGGGGTTCGGGTCGCTCTCGTCTGGGTTCGGCAGCAGTAACTGTCAAAAATGACAGTTAAAACACTTATTAAAAAAAATCCTAAACAGATGGGTTCAATCGAACTCATGTTCGATCGAACGCCCTATTTTTATTAATAAAAAATTAGATCATTCAGGGTTTGATCAAACACCCCCATGACCCGCGCTGACGTAGGATTCGATCAAACGTGGTGGTTTGATCGAATCTTTTTTCGGTTCGATCTAACACTCACGTTCGATCGAACCTAGTCTTTTTTTTTTTTGGAGGCACAGGGAATTTTCCTTCCTCGGTGCAATTGTAACTCAATTATGTGGGTTCACCTAGAGAAATTGGACAAACAATTATCTGATAGAGCAATTAATTACAAGTTTTTGAAATTGAGAGTAGGATAGCTAAAAATATGTCATAAAAACTTTGCTAGAGCATTTTCTACCTTTGAAATTAATTTAGAGGGCACAATAAACCCTAGGAAACATATTTCACCATTAAAAAAACAACCTAACTACTTTTAGTTACAAGCATATCATGTGAAAAGAGTTAAAATGCATAAGAAACAAGTGATAATGTTGGGAGATTCAAATGAATTGTTGCTCAAACAAGCTTAAGTATGCAAAAGAAAATCTGAAGTATGTATTGACCAAATTCATTGAGTTGGATAAAGAACTTTCTCTGATAAATAATTGTTTAAAGTGGAGCTTAGTTTCCTTCCAAATGATGGTACCGGCCCGATTGTACAACTTTCTCTGGCTCTTTCGAACCCTAGACAATAATACCATGAATCAAAGGAAAGCTCAACAAATAGAACTTTTCCCAATAACAATTAACCAATCACTAAGTACCTGACGAGATGTCAAGTTGGCAAATTTTTTATTTGTTATTTCCTGGCAACAAACAGTTGCAACCATCACCTATAACAGACTAAGTACCTGACGAGATGTCAAGTTGGCAAATTTTTTATTTGTTATTTCCTGGCAACAAACAGTTGCAACCATCACCTATAACAGACATTTAATATCTTGTAAAAACTCCAATGAAGCTAGAAACATAGAAGCACCACATTAAAAACTATTGAGTATAAAAATTATGCCCAATGTGATCACAGGTAACGATAAAACAGTAGCCTTGCAATAGCATGAAGACTTAATGCCTCAATGAATATAGATGATGGGTAGACTCAAGGCTTGACCATCCTTTATCTGGAGCAAAATATGAATAGACAAAAAAATCCAAAAAAAGTAGGCACCTGGTCATGCAAACAGATTTTTAACATTATAATAATAGTGAAGCACTGCTGACAATAGTTATGACAATGGAGGCAGATAAATAATGAACTAAAATAGATCAATGCAGCTAGCTCACCAGAGCGACACATTCCCCAAGTCCCATTCCTTCAAAGAATTGAAGAGCAGCAACAAGAGGGGCAATCTTACACCTATTTTGAGACATCCCGAGAATGATCCCAATTATAATAGAATGAAACATAACCCCAATCTCCAACACCTTACAAACTAATTTTTGCCTCTGTTGTACATACAAATCCTCCAAAGGTGGCACCATAGCCTTCTGTCCTTCGACGACCAAATCCATGCCACCATTTATCTCCTCCCAATGGCCCGCCCCTGTGTCGTAGCAATTCACTGGGAAAACTGAAGCGTTACCCATCTCCACATCCTTAAATTTAGCTTGAATATTATCAAACTTCACCTGTATATAAGACCTCATTCGGCTGTGGTGGGCAGTGAGAACCACACCTGGAAAGGGAAAATCTTTCCATGAGTAGAGGGCAGTAAGAATTCTTGAAATGTGAAGTCAGTTTTACTTATTCCAGTATTGACGAGCAGTGGACAATGAAGTCAGTTTTACTTATTTTTTTGGCCATGTTCCACATGTACACCATGCAAAATTACATGCGGAAGTGTCACTCACGCTTTTCTACATGTGCTTTTTCGTATTAGTCGAGCTTGAATGCCAAGGCATGAGAAAAAGTTTTGTAACTGCGAATTTTCTTCTCAGAATAAAATTGAGAGATCTTTGCCCGTGGTTTTTTTCCTGTACATTACTAGGTTTTCCACTTAAATCTGTGTTGTCTATTTTGTGCTTTTATTGTTAATTCACTGTTATTTCAGTTCTGCACTGCTTATTTTTCTAACAAGAATATCAACCCAGCATTGTGAGCAGACCCACTTTAGTATAGGCGAAATTTAATACTGCCACGTATTGCAGCATGCAGCACACACGTCTATCCTCGAAACAACCTGCAACTCACAACGAACCCATGTTTACAACCCTCCAAACATTACAAACCCTTGAAATGTTTTCTTCTCCTCATTTTTGATTAGCCACTGTATTTTGATCGATTTTTATAAATGAGAAAAACAAAACAAAAAAAACTCTGTAAAAATAACAGATCAATCAAGAAAAAACAAAACAACCATTAAAAAATCCGACCATTACAAAACAGAGTAGAAATATGCAAATTTTAGCTTGGAAACAGTTTCCAGTACACTGTTATTGAAAATTCATCCAGATGAAAACATTAATTCCCGCTTATAAAAAAACTAAAAAATACCCAAATACAAGTATACAACCATCAAATCTCCTCCAAACCTTTTTATGGGAACTTATCATAGTCATAGTCACCCAACTTTGGGTACAAATGCTAGTAAATGGTCGTCTCTCCATATTTTTACAATAGGCCAGCATCAAACAATATTACATTACCCATCTAGTTGAAGGAAGACCATGAGTCTTTGCTCTTCTTAAAGTACTTTTTTTTATACCGACATGGTGATTACCATCTTGTTAAAAGGTTCCAGCTTATCAATACGAATGTTAACCATGCATCTTACCACTCCCATAATAAAACAAGGTCTTATCCAAACGAGTCGGTAGAGAAAGAAAATGTATACAGGCCTAGAAAAACTTTCATCATAAAGAATTGGGCGGTTATATACAAGGTGGCACTTTTAACAATTGTGACCCTGCTCTTCATTCCAAGCGTTATACTTACAACGAGATATCCCGCCATGTGGATCATATCACGACAAGGCTTGCCGCTTCTCCAAACAAAACCCCCCACAACTTCTACTTCTTAAGCTAAATTTCAACTCCTATTTTTCTGAGCTTTACCCCCACTATCCATGGAGAATCGAAATTTCAGATGTATATCTTTACTCATAATCTCATCACTATTCTTTCACTGCGCACTGGCCCACAATGACTTCATTTCTCAGGTCACTGATCAAATGGACGAAAATAATACATGGAATTTCAGGTTTCTCTTTGACAAATTTATAACTGAACATGGGAAAGTGTATGGCAGCGTAAAAGAATATGGGAAAAGGCTGAGAATATTTGAGAAGAATTTGATAAGGGCAATGAAGAACCAGGCGTTGGATCCCACAGCCATCCATGGGATAACGCCTTTTTCTGATCTGACGGAGGAGGAGTTTGAATCTCATTACACAGGTTTGGTGAATGTTCCCCACAATTTTATGAATGGCTTGGCTGCGCCTGAGATTTTGCCTGTGGATGATTTGCCCACTGATTTCGATTGGAGAGATAAGGGTGCTGTGTCCCAGGTCAAAATGCAGGTGGGTATTCATAATTTAGCTTCTTAGCCTCGAGGAATTTATTTTTGGGCTTCAGTACTCTTTTTGAAGCCTCAGTATAAACAGTTTTTATTCATTTAGTAGGAAGAGTTTTATAGTTTGGTATTAGTATATTGGCTGCCTTATTTCAAAAAAAATTGCCAAAAATATAGAATCTGCTAGCAGAAAATGAAGGTCTTCCAAAGTGAAGATTGCTTCCTTTTCAAGTATTTTCCTAAACAATCAACCACCTGAATGGGAAATTCTAAAATACTTTGTTGGTTTCGAAATTCTAAAACATTTGCCAATATCTCTTTATGCATGGTGGGAACTTCTATAAATGATATCATTTGCTTTCTTTGCTATGCCAAATGCTGTGTAAAACTGCTTTCTGCTATAGGAATGATGGGTCTCTTTGAGTTCTCTTCTTAGTTTATCTCTCTTTTTATTGGCCGGTGGATAAGACTATAGCCCCATTGGTAGTGGCTACCTAATTTTTCTCAGTGGGTGCTCCTAGGAAAATTTAGGAGCCTTTACCAGTGAATTGGAATCATGGTTTTCTTTTTCTCAGCAGTAGATGCAGAGAAACTACAATAGAACATGTCAATAAACATCTTTCCTTCAAAATCAATTGGATGGAATTCAAAAACTAAACAATGATTTTCACTGGTCCCATTAGAAAATAAAAATGATGTCCGTAGTAGAATCCTGAGGAGCAGCAAGCAAAGAAATGATCTTGTCTTTCAATATAGCAACTACTGAAGATAATTCAGACAAGTTTGAGCTAAGTAAATTTTACTTCAACATACAGAGTCCCCTGTTTCATTCAATGCTGACACAACTCCCCATTTGTAGGATCAAGGTTAAGATTAAAAATAATCAGGATGTAATATAAAAGGTTTTTATTTTTACCCATTTAGAGAGTATAAGTAAAAAAAAAAAGGTAATTGAAGGCTTCAAATCTATCTGATTGTTGATCCTTGCTAGGGTCCAGTTTGGAATGGTTCATCATTATAAAAGGATCTCATGCCCCCATTTTTTACTCAAACTTGTCGTCATAAATATTTGAAACAGAGATAGTTGTCTCATTCTCTTTGCTTGTTCTATTAAATTAAGACTTGAAACATTTCTTTGAGTCTGACATCAATAAATTTTAGGCGACTAGATATCTTATGAAAGCATTGCACGTTGGGGATAATTTCTATTTCCTTCCCTTGTTTATCTACTGTTATGATATTCCAATGCCATGCCATTTATTGGAATTTCTAATATTTTCTTCCCTTTTAGGTGTAAGTGATATGCCTCTTAGAATTGAAAAGAATCAGTGCTCTAATTTCATTTATCATAACCATTTAATAAATGGCAGCAGAGGAAACCAAAGGACCCCTCAATGATGCCTCTGTACATGAGTGATGAGAACAAAACGAAATTCAAGAAACTGAATTATGACTAGTTTGTAAGTGATTTCAAGATGTACGAATCTGCAGATAATTCTCCTTTACTGCAACTATTATTATACCCACACGGAAGCTAGTCAAAGTTTCTTGATTATGTGATGAATTCTTCTTGGTTACAACTATTATTTTAGTCAAACGGAACCATTAACCAGAGTTTTTTCTACGCTTATCTTTATAGTATTTTGTTATATGTTATTACAATTTATCATCTTTACACGAGTATGCTGGCAGGGAACTTGTGGTTCATGTTGGGCATTCAGTACCACAGGAGCTATTGAAGGAGCAAACTTTCTTGCCACTGGAAAGCTCTTAAGCCTCAGCGAGCAGCAACTTATCGATTGTGATCACAAGGTGAAATGTGTAGTTCCTACATTTGCAGGCCTGTTTTCATGGCCATTTTGTGATTGGGTCCTGAAGCACTAGTAGAACAACAACATTTCTAATGTACAACCTTTTTCCATTCTATCAGTGTGATCCTGAGAACAAAAAGGCTTGTGATAATGGTTGCAATGGGGGATTAATGACAAATGCATACAATTATCTTATTGAAGCTGGAGGCATAGAGGAAGAGAAGACCTATCCATATACTGGAGCTCCAGGAGAATGCAAGTTCAGACCTGAAATGGTAGCTGTGCAAGTCCAAAATTTCACCAATATCCCTCTTGATGAAAATCAAATTGCTGCCAACTTAGTGAAGCATGGACCTTTGGCCGGTATGTATATATCTTTTACTATCTTGGATCAATATTAAAACTCAATCCATCTATTCTCCCCATTCTATTTTCCTTTCTCACTTTCACATCAGGGATTTTGGGAATACATCTTAGCATCCCTTCTTATGTTCATTTTCCTTGGGTGTTCCCATGTGTCTCCATTGGGAGATAATGGTGTAACACAATACAATGCACTCCAAGAGTATACTCATTTAATCATGTTATTGGGTAAGATCTTTTCTCAAGTTCCCTGCTTACAAGTTACATTCTATTGCAGTTGGGTTGAATGCAGCATTCCTGCAAACATACATTGGAGGAGTTTCTTGTCCTCTAATTTGCAGCAAAAGATTCGTAAACCATGGAGTGTTGCTGGTGGGATATGGAGAAAGAGGCTTCACACTATTAAGGTTGGGATACAAACCTTACTGGATCATAAAGAACTCATGGGGTAAAAGGTGGGGAGAACATGGCTATTACAAACTTTGTCGTGGGTATGGTGAATGTGGGATGAATACAATGGTGTCTGCAGTAATAGCAACACGATGAATAGGATAAGTCTATAATAAAATATTGTATATATTTTAGTTCCAGGGATCCTGTAACATATACACTTTGATGCTGTTGCTTTGAACATGGTTTTGGGCAGATCCCTTTTTGGGTTAAGTTCATAGAGTCTGTGATCCAATATTAGTTTTATGATAAGGCTTCACTTTCAATGGATAGCATATCAACTTCCATGAGCACTATTTTAAAACAGTTTTGGAGCAATAATTCTATTTGGCTCGATTATAACGTAATATGACAGCATTATATAATGGTAAAAGAAAGTAGGAAAATAAACTTTCCCTTAATCTTAATCTAGATTAATCAATTAATACAATTGATAAACACAATTAATCTAAATAACAAATGGGGGTAAAATATTAACATATTGAATAATTAAATCCTAAGCTAGGAAATTAAACGTGAAGAGGGTCCTAAGTACGAGGCACTGAAATTTATTATTGGTTTTTTTTGGGTAGAATATGTGAATCAGTGGATTTTATACCTAGGTGCAGATCTATCCTAGGGCTCATATATTTGATTTTGTAGGTTCATATATATCCTACTCCTGCCTTCTAATTTGCTGAATTCTATACGCAAGCATTGGTGGTATTCAAGATACCTTGGGGAGGGGGTTGGATTGTTAGGGTCAAGGTCTTTTAGGTTAACCCTTGGAAAGGTTGGCTTTATCATTGAAGTAATATTGAAGTAATGACCAAGGACAACAATATTTAGATATGCAAGTTTATTTTTTTAACGCTCCAATTGAAGTGTTCCTAGATTGATGTGTGAATTTTTATGTGTTTTTTAAGACATGTAAGGGTTCTAGCATGATGGTGTAAGTTTGGATTCTATTTTAGATACCTTTTAACGTTCCAATTGAAGTATTCATATCAATTGTTCCTAGATTGATATGTGAATGTTTTGACTACTTATTCTTCTTCATGCTAAATACATGTGCATTGAATGCTTTTGAGTACAAGTACATAGCAATAAATCATACCAAATGCATACTAGGTTCATGTTAAATATGCATACTAGGTTCATGTTAAATACATTTTCATTGAATGCTTTTGAGTACAAGTACATAGCAATAAATCATACCAAATGCATATTAGGTCGGGTCATGGTGGGAAAGAAATGGATGGGAGTTAGTCAAAACTTGAATTTAAAATTTAAGAATTTAGAAGTCAAATCTATTGATGCAAGATTGATTCTACACTTGCGATGTTGATCCAAGATGGTGAAATGATAAATCTAATGTATGTCAATGTGGATAAAATGTATGGGAATGGATGGGATAATGTCAAATGTATGTAAATGTGGATAGGTGAAAGAGCAAGGAACATGCTCAATTTCACATAAGATTTTGTCAATTTCACATAAGATTTTGTCATTTGTTGATATGTAATTGTATTAAGTCATTCTCTTAAAATGGGTTCAAAATAAAATGGGTGCAAATTTTACCATTATATCTTACTTCTATTTTGAGATGCATGTGAATCTTACAAACATGCATGTAAAATAATTTTTTGATATCAAAAAACACTAAGCTCCATATAAAGTAATGGACCCCTCTAGATCTCATTGTGTACATCTATCCTTTGACGTGTGCTCCTTGACAACCTACAAAATAGAAAAAGATGTGGCATGAGTAGCTTTTGTCACATAAGTAAAAGACAAATACAACTACAAGCTAAAATGTATTGTTAATGATCATGAGGAGAGAGAGAGAAGGGTTGGAAAGTGTAAAGTACGTATTCCAATGCAAAATTTACTGAAGTAAATAATCCACTTAGTTATGTCAACTCAAGTAAAAAGATAGATCTCCATAATCATATCAACATTAATGAAATTACATCTTACAATCTACGTGCCATAACTAGGTGTTAGCACTATAAAAGAATATACAATGTCCATCTAGCACACATGTCATAAGTTATCATAATGAATAATAAGTACAATAATCTGGTACAAGTAATGAATAAAATCTGAATCAATATCTCCAACGGCCACTGACTCACATGGTTTTCCACAAGTCGAGAAACACGGCTCATGCACTTTTTTGCCTAACCATGAAGTAATTACACTTCCTTGAATCCCTTTATAACACGAAGGAAACCCAGCCCTACCTTGCACAAAATGTCTAGCAACCTAAAAACAAATGGCAAAGAACACCCGATGCAAAGAGGAAAATCGAAATCGTTCTAAGTGAGAAAATAGGCAGGTTCACGCAAGAAACCATCACAAAATAAAGTAAAAAGGGTCGATTAATACAAAGAACTTAGTTGGACGCAAGGGTAGAGGAAAATAAAGTGTTTAAAGAAGGAAATAAAATAGCTTGAGGGTCGCCGAAACCATATTCATAGCAGATGGAGAAAAACAAAAGAAATAAAAGATTGTCAACCCATTGCAAGAAGGAAAAAGCAATTGAGAAGGCTGTTGCAAAAGGCTTAGATAGACCACACGAATACCATAAGGATGATCTGGATTTCAGGAAAAGCAAGGCTAAATCATATCTCAAAATCCACAGGTTTAATCTAGACCGATCATTGCAAGTACAGGAAAGGCATATCCAACAACGCAGGTGTTATAAATGGCAGCGAGGTCGCCATTAAAGTAAACGGGATGATACTAACATAAAACTCAAACTGTCAAATAATGTAATGAAAAATATTGATGGCCAAGCCGATCACAGAGTTTCAAGAAAAGAAAAATAACACAAATATTTAGATTTAAAACATCTGAAGAATACCTGAAATATGCGAAGCTTTTTCAATCTTCTATGTGCTTTCTTCCATCCCAATGACCTTCTTTCTGTGCTTTTCTTGGTGAGTAAGATTCCAAAATCACCTCCGATCTCTTGAGTGAATTGAATGCCCCCTGTTTCTTTTCCCCCATACTTTTATCTCCCTAATCCTCTTTAAGAATAGCGCTCTTTTTCTCTTAGACTCCACCTTCTCTTGAGTTAACTACGCATTCCTTTAACATAAGGTGCATGGCGCCATTGATCTTTTAACTTGTTTAATACCTTGGTTCAATTTTTGCATGATTAAATCTATTTTATATTTAGATTTCTTTTATAATTTTCTAATTATCACGCATGCACAAATATACCACCAATAATAGTTTAATTACATTGTCTATATATAAATAAATAGGAAACTTAAAAGTATATAAATATATATAGTCACTTGAAAACATTACACGAGGCTATTAATAGATCAATTTTTTTATAACAAAAGTCATAATAATAATTAAGAAGGGGGTGTATTAGCATTATTAACCATGTATACTTACTAACACAACACTTTCAAATAAAAACAATTTAAACCGTGGAAATACTATCACCTTATAATATTTTCAATTGGTCGAGAAGAAAGTATGACTTTTAATTTATTCAAATGAAACAAAAAGGACGTTCCAACGCAATGAAAGCACATAATTATCAATTCATATTAGTATTGTTGAAGTCAAAACATATTGAAGTTACTGAAATCAGGTATTTTATCTAATTTGCATCAGACAATCACGTCAACCAGAAACTTAAGAAGATTATGCTGAAGGAACTTAATGAAACCAATCATATGCAAAATGACATTATAATATATGTTCTACGTGTGCGTGTAGGTATCGGGGGGTTCCATTCCTATAAGTTCTTGTCGGGCAGCTAGAACACCTCTACCTCAGCCATGTTGTTGTCTTCGACGAGTACCTGCACTCAGCGGCACTCCAAATCGCATCAATAGGTTAGTCTCAAAAACCATAGCCGAAGCTTGCAAAAACATGATTCATAATCTCATACAATTTAATCCATCAAATTACAACAATTCACCAATTAAGCTTACAAATTAACCATGCAGTAAAATATTCAAAGTAACAATCAATAGTTTGAGTGGTAAAAGAGAGTCCAAACAATTGAGACATGACATCCTTCCTCACTAGGAAGAGGTATCGTCCCGATGTCTTATTACACAACTAAAATAATAATGTAATTGTCTAATGTATCCAAAGTATCATCAACTATGCATGAATAAAGAAACTATGCTATATCCTCAAATGAGGAAAAGATCTATCAATCTCCTCAACATCCTCCCATGTGGCACTATCCACAGAATATTGGTCCCACTAGACCTTGTACTGCACAATATCCCTGTTACGCAACTTAATGTTGCACCTCTCCAAAATTCGAGTGGGCTCTATGAGCACCAAAATCACGCATAGCCTCCACGAGGACCCCTATGATGATTTTAATCCTTGTCACATACATGTAAGCGTGAAATAATGTCCTCTAAGCAGCAAACATCTTGATGACGTGTCTTCTTTCTTGTTTTACTCTCTCTCTCTCTCTCTCTCTCTCTCTCTCTCTCTCTCTCTCTCTCTCTCCAGCTTTTGACACTTTTGCGACACTTGTCGATTTGCATTTTCTAAGCTTTCGACCTTGTTCCTAAGCCTTGTGAGCATCTTGTAGGTGAGTTTTCACCTTTCCCCTATGTTTTTCATCCTCTGCACCCCCTCGAAGCCTTCTAGAGGTCCCCCTTCCATCTCCAACTTTTAGTTTTTAGTTTCACTCAACCAATCCAAATCTCCCCCTATTATATCCAGATCTCCCCCGGGAGATCCTACGGTGCAAGTGGAGATTTGGATTCTTGCACATGATTGACCTGTTTTCAGAGGCAGAACACCTCCTTTTTTTCTCTTCTACCATCTCCCATCATGCAGTTCTTCTAAAACCCTTTTTTGCCTGGATCTCCCCCGAGCGACCCTACAGGCAAAAGGGGTGACCCTGTCGCATTTCTAGCTGTGGAAAAACTTGAGTTTCTCACTCAAAAAAGCTCTATTTTTGCCTATTTTTCTTCCAATTCGCATGATTTTTGATGCATAATATGGAGTTGACTATTTCATGCACCCACACATACATAATTAACTCCATTTGATCTAGAATTAACAACTCAATCAATCTCATGCATCCTTCCAACTCCAATTCTTCTTCAATGATAAGCTATTATTGATTTATCACTCCTTAGTTAGCTGAGTTCACTGGGTAATCAATCTAGTTCACTCTCTAATCAATCCTTGTTAACTTATAAAACAATTGAGTTAACTTCTCAATCAGTCCCATTCTTCAAACCTATAAATACCCCCTCCCTCAAGCACAAAGAGAGGCAATTCATTGTGCACACAACTCTTGCCAGCTTTTGCTCTCCAAATTAGCATTCTAATGCTCTCACAGGATGAAGGTGCCTTTTATTTTATTCATTGTTCAACCAAGCGTCGTTATGTTGCTTCAATAAATGCCATTGTGCTCATCCAAAGCTCACATTGAGCTTTCAAGCTTCAACAAGCTTCTTTTGCTTCTTTGTGTCATCTTGTCGTAAAGAGGTCTTCCCGCTGCTTCAAGAGGATTCAAGGTTGCCAACATCGAGGATTTCTAAGGGTAGTGGAGTCACACAAATATTCATTCTTTCAGGTTCCTTTATTGCTTTATTCAATTGATAGTAATTAAAAAATCAAAATTGCTCTTGGGAATAGTAAATCTTTGCTTTTTCCTTAATAGATTAGATCTTGCATGTTAGAATAATTGTTTTCAAATTCCTAGATCTAGACTATTTGTAAAAGCAATTTGCCCTCCTAGATTAGATTATTTCAAAACAACCAAAAACCCAAAAACATAGATTAAAATTGCATTAGGAAAAGTCATATTAGCTTGCATTCATATTTCCTTTCATAGATTAAAAAGCACTTTTCATTTCTAAAATACTAAAAAGGCACAAAAACAAGTTTGCATATCATTTAGCTTTGCATGCATATAGAAACCCTCAATACCATCATGAGGTAAACCACGATAAATAATTCAATGAAACCCTTGATCACATCACAACGTAAACACAAGTCAAAGCATAACTAAACCCTAGGTCAAAACCCTAAGTCTAGTTAAGGTTGGTCATTACACATTTAATTCTATCTTGGCTAACGAATGTGCCTAGGAGTAAGAGGTGAGTGGGTAAGGGCGATCCTCAACGAGATTGAAGAAATCAATCCATGACAGCAGCAAGAGATATTCACTTTACCACAACAAGATCCATTTGTCCTCTTATTAATAGAAGAACAAAGACAACTCCAAATACAACGAGAATTCATTCAACGAATTGAAAGACAAGAGGACATAAACGAAAGTAACTGCTTACCCACACAAAGGTGGAATAGAAGAAACCCCAATAGGAGAAGAGAAACTAGTGACCCTTCGGGTCATAGGGTTATCTCTACAACAACTGCCATCAAACAAAATATTTAACTTAGCACACAACAACAAAGGCTGCAGAACTTGTCGACCCCTCTCTGCGAAGTCTAGCTCTCCAACGAGCCAGACCCCCACCATGTCTCGCCTCCTCTTGACTGGTTGCTTCCATGAGAGCGAGAGTGACGTGGTGGATCACCCTATGGAAAGGAGGGAAGGGTCCGTGTGCATGCTAAAATCCAACCTGACAGCCCCAAGCAACCAGAGTCACGATTTTGAGCATACATGTTGTGGTGAACCCGACATGAACTACAAAATCTTTTGGTTTTGTAGTTTGCATTTCCATTCAAACACTTCAAAACATTTAGCAAAGGCTTCAAAACATTTTCACTTTATTCTTCATAGTCGCTTCAGCTTCTATTGCCTTCGCCATCATCCATTCCATTTGTTCTGTGGTGTCTATGGCACCCCCGAATATGATGGAACCTGACTTAAACCAAGGGAATATTTCCTCAAGAGAACCAAAAACTCCTTCCTTCGATAGGTACATGTCGCCGCATCCTGATGCACCAATCACCAATTTCTATGACGACGAAGATTCTGATTATGAACAAGATCAAAGAGAATCCAGGCGTTCTCTGTCTTTCAACAACCTAGCTTGGGAAAACAATCCGGCCATACCAAATGCACCACATAAAGCTAGAAGGCTAAGGTTAGAAATACATTGACCTGATCAATCTTCCACAAGCACATCAAGTACTCATCTTGATGAGAAAGTCAAATGATTAGAAAAACATCTGCAAGAAGCAAAAGATGCTCAAGAGGAATTAAGGATTGCCTTGCGAGAAGAACAAAGATAAAACGTTGCATGAGAAGAAGCATACCACCATGAAAATACTCAAAAAGAAAATCCCAGAAACGAAGAAACACCTAGAGTTGTTACTCCTGTAGACTTAATCACAACTCTAGTGCAAAGGATTAGAACCTTGGAAGCAGAGCAAGCGGCTCCGAAAGAAGGCAAAAATCTCATGAACAAGACCAAGGGGCATCTCAAAATCCCCCCTTGGTGCAAGAGCACCTAATCCACAGTGGTCCCCATGAGGCATTTAATTTCATGTTGTGTTTGATGTCATTTTGATGTTTCCAATAAGGTCCTAAAAGACCATTCAATGTAATATTGTCTGTTTGACCAATGCATGTTAATTTAGTTTGTGTCTAGGTTTATGTTGTAAGTCCCAAGGACATTTGTCAATCTCTAAGCACAAGGTTGTTAGACAGTTAGAGGTTGTTAGGCGATTGTGATCTCCCAGCCGCTTGGATTTGTCTCCCAGCCGCTTGGAGTCAATTCAGTACTACTCATGGTGAGTAGATAAATACCCCAAGATTAGATCGATTTGAGATCATGTGGTAGACAGATCGAATTGTATTGAGTTGTGCAACTATCAAAACAGAGCGTCTGTATACATTTCTGAAAGCATAATAAACAAGGTCTTGTTTGTGTTGTACATCTTTCTGGCATTCGAGTTCATTTCTTTCTCTGTACAAATTGATTTTCTGTTCTGAGGCCGAGATGGGTTCTTAACCCATTCCACCGGTTAGATTTCTTTGAAATCGGTGGAATGGTTGTACATATCAATTTGTGTTTTCATTTTGTTTGATTTCATGTTTGCAGGATCGCGTACAGGGTGCAGATAGATCCTAGCGCCATCATGTGCTAGGTTGGCAGGGTGAAAGATCTATGTTAGATTGGCGGAGGAACAAATCTATGCAGTTGCGAAGTTAAAGGATTTACAGCAGATCAAATCGGTGCAAGATTCGTGTTGTTCCATCAGATATATAATTTGTGTGTATATCACAATTGTATGTCAGGTAGACATTTTATGTATATATCATAGTTGTATGTTCGTGTGTATCTCGCAAATGGTTATCATGGTTGTATGTGGTGGATGTACATTGTGATGATACATTGAGTTAAGGTACAAAGGAGAGAGAAAGTTATAAGCTTCCGATCAGCATACAAAGGAGTCAACGGTCAAATGTACATTTTGCAAATGTATCTTTCGGTTATATGTTGAAACATACATTGGGTTAGATACAGGGAAGTCAGCGGTCAAACTCGTTGAATGCATCTTTCGAATGCATGTTCTACAAAGTATGTTGTGAATGCATCTTGCAAATGTATATTGAAATATACATTGCGCGTATACTTTGAGTTGGATGCAAAGCGTGACCGGAAGCAGCGGTAAGGGAAACCGGCAGCAGCAAGTCAAGCCTTACATGTATGAGGAGAGTCATCGGTACATCGGTGCGAGGAGATGAATGTTCGCCGATGGTGAGTATTATGGCGATGGTCGCAAGGAATAAAGTTACATCGCGAAGACCCATGGGGATCAGTCAGACTAAATGCAAGGTTTCTGATCTAAGGAGTCCGACCGATAAGCGAAGTCAACGGCTGATGAGTCAGGGTTAGGAGGAACGTCGGGGAATGCAGGTCAAGGTGTTTGGCTCTGCATCATAGTGGTATCAGAGTGAGTTAAGATTTGGGTGACAAATCAAATTAAGGATTTGCAGGAGTGTTGGCGTTTGGGTGTTGTCTATGAATGTTTATGTCAAACAGAGAAAGCGAGCCAGAGGCGTAGACGATGCCTCCCAAAAGTATGTCACAGGATGCCGTTAAGAAGCTGATTAAGGAGATGCTTGCAACCAAGTTGGGAGAGTTCAAGCAGTCCAAAAACAAGGATAAGGAAGCTGAAAGTGACAGTGATGAAGGTGATGCGAAAATTGTCGAAACCAGTAAAAAGACAGAGATACCAGTAGACCAGAGGGCATTTTTAAATGCATTACAATTAGTCAATAGGGACACCATAGACGGGTTGCCTATGTATAGTGGAAGTATGGATGCTGAAGAGGTGATTGATTGGATTGAGGCATTGAACAATCATTTCGAATACAAAGAAACCCCTCATGATAAGAGGGTTAAGTTGGCAAAAGCAAGACTGAAGGGATCTGCTCTTGCATGGTGGAATTATGAACAAGGAGAGAGAGTCAAGGAGGGGAGGAATATGATAACCTCCTGGGAAAGGATGAAGACCAAAATCAAGGCACAATTTTTACCTCTGGATTATAACGTGCAGATGTATAAGAAGTTATAGAATCTCAGACAAAGAGATCTTGATGTGAATGCATACACACAAGAATTTCATAAACTCAGTCTTAGATCAAAGAGACAAGAAGAAGAGTCAGAGAAGGTGGCCAGGTACTTGAATGGCCTAAGGATGAACATCCAAGATGAGATCAGCATCTTAGCACCAGAAACAGTGAACAAGTGTTTCCAATTCGCATTAAGAGCTGAAGAGGAAAGGTGAACAGAACAATAGAGGAAGTGGTGACAGAAATATTAGAGGCAATTTTGGAGGAAGAAGTCCTAACCAGAGGCCTAGTGGTGAGTCTAACCAAGAAGAGACTAGTAAAGGACAAGAGCAGTCTGATTTTAGGGGTGGATGGAAAGGCACAAGAGGCAAATTTGGAAGTGGTAAAGGTTCTAATGTTTTCACTGGGAGATGTTATCATTGTAATGAATGTGGTCATACAGCATTCAGATGTCCAGAAAGGCAAGGTTCATCATCAAGAAATGATAGGAAGAATGACAAGAGGGTTCAATTTGTGCAAGAAGAGAAGGTAGATGAAGGTGTTAACTCTCCAATGGGAAGTGCAGCCCCAGCTAAAGATGGAGAATCATTGATGCTAAGGAGAACACTTCTGAAGACATCCAAGGACATGATACAAAGGAGAGCACTTTTCAGGACCAATTGCAAAAGCAAAGGTAAAAAATGCAAGGTAGTAATAGATTCTGGTTCAATAGATAATATGGTATCTCAAGAAATGGTGGATAAGTTGAAACTGAACAGGATTCCTCATCAAAATCCTTACAAAGCATCTTGGGTCAGTGATAGTCAATCACTTTTGGTATATGAACGAGCATATATTGATTTTTAGATTGGAGAATATCAGGATAGGGTTTTGTGTGACATATTGCCCATGGAATGTTGTCACCTACTTTTAGGTAGGCCATGGCAATTTGATAAGAGAGCATTGTATGATGGTTATGCTAACACCTACACCATCAAGAAGGATGGGAGGATTTTTGTGATGACACCATTGTAGGAGGATGCTATAGCAAAGAAGGCAGCCAAGGCCATCTTGATAGGAAAGAAAGAGTTTGTGAAGATCAATGAAGAAGAGACAAGGAAAGTTGAGGATACCTCAAGGAGTGGGGTTACCAAAGATCATAGTTTGAATGTAATTTCAGTTTTGAATGATGGAGATCAGATGGTATTGTCTGAAATGGATCAGATAAAGGTCAAAGAGCAGGTCTACAAGTAGCCACAAGTTGATTGGACAGAAGAAGATGCTATCATAGTAGGGACTATTGTTTGTCCTCTAGAGCCAACAAGAGTTGAAAGGTAACCATCTTCTGCCATAACAACATTACCCAAGGTTTCCAATGCAGGTGTTCAGGCAGAGATGACAGTAAGAAAGAATGGCAAGCAAAGGGTAGGTCTGGTGGCAAGCAGTCACTCATGGTAAGGTATGAGTAGAGCCTACAAAGCTAGGCATGAGTCTTCGCTTCCAAGGAAGCAGGTTGCAATTCAGAGATCATGGGGAAGGCATGAGACAGCAAAGGCTAAAGGTGGATCAAGACAAAGAATTAACTCATGGGGCATGAGTTCTTTTCTCAGTGGGGAGTATGGTGCAAGAGCACCTAATCCATAGTGGCCCCCATGAGGCATTTAATTTCATGTTGTGTTTGATGTCATTTTGATGTTTCCAATAAGGTCCTAAAAGACCATTCAATATAATAAGGTCTATTTGACCAATGCATGTTAATTTAGTTTGTATCTAGATTTATGTTGTAAGTCCCAAGGACATTTGTCGATCTGTAAGCACAAGGTTGTTAGACAGTTAGAGTTTGTTAGGTGGTTGTGATCTCCCAGCCGCTTGGATTTGTCTCCCAGTCGCTTGGAATCAATTCAGTACTACTCATGGTAAGTAGTTAAATACCCCAAGAATCATATTGATTTGAGATCATATGGTAGACAGATCGAATTGTATTGAGTTGTGCAACTATGAAAATAGAGCGTCTGTATACATTTCTAAAAGCATAATAAACAAGGTCCTGTTTGTGTTGTACATCTTTTTGGCATTCGAGTTCATTTCTTTCTCTATGCAAATTAATTTTCTGTTCTGAGGCCGAGATGGGTTCTTAACCCATTCCACCAGTTAGATTTCTTCAAAATCGGTGGAATGATTATACATATCGATTTGTGTTTTCATTTTGTTCGATTTCATGTTTGTAGGATCGCGTACAGGGTGCAGATAGATCCTAGCGCCATCATGTGCTAGGTTGGTAGGGTGAAAGATCTGTGTTAGATTGGTGGAGGAACAGATCTATGCAGTTGTGAAGTTAAAGGATTTACAGCGGATCAAATCAGTGCAAGATTCGCGTTGTTCATCAAATATACAATTTGTGTGTATATCGCAATTGTATGTCAGGTAGACATTCTATGTATATATCGCAGTTGTATGTTCATGTGTATCTCGTAAATGGTTATCGCGATTGTATGTGGCGGATGTACATTGTGATGATACATTGAATTTAAGGTACAAAGGAGAGAGAAAGTTATAAGTTTCTGATCGGCATACAAAGGAGTCAATGGTCAAATGTACATTCTGCAAATGTATCTTCTGGTTGTATGTTGAAACATACATTGGGTTAGATACAAGGAAGTCAGCGGTCAAACCCGTTGAATGCATCTTTCGAATGCATGTTCTTCGAAGTATGTTGTGAACGCATCTTGCGAATGTATATTGAAATATACATTGCGTATATACTTTGAGTTGGATGCAAACCGTGATCGGCAGCAGCGGTAAGGGAAACCGGCAGCAACAAGTCAAGCCTTGCATGTATGAGGAGAGTCATCGGTACATCGGTGTGAGGAGATGAATGTTTGTTGATGGTGAGTATTACGTCGATGGTCGCAATGAATAAAGTATACATCGTGGAGACCCATGGGGATCGGTCAGACTAAATGCAAGGTTTCCGATCTAAGGAGTCCGGCCGATAAGTGAAGTCAACGGCCGACGAGTCAAGGTTAGGAGGAACGTCAGGGAATGCTGGTCAGGGTGTTTGGCTCTGCATCACCCCTACCTCAACTACTATTCACAAAATGCCAATAACGATACATGTCTGAATGGGAACCCTCCTATTCAGAATAACCAAACAAATCCGATAATAGGTTATTAGAACCCACCTACAAGGTTATTGCTATCAACCCCGCAATCTCAAAGTTCCTTCCTAGGAACATATCTTGAGTATTTGAAAGAACCTCTGGATCAAAACATAAGAAGCGTGCAGCTACCTCAGTCACTGCCAGATCTCCCAAAGTTCAAAGGAGAAGGAGATCCAAACTCCCATATTAAGGCCTACACCATGGCGATAAGAGAACTCCTCCCTTGGGATGGGGTTGTAGCAAAACTCTTTCTGAAAACTCTTGAAGGCATAGCTCTAGATTGGTACTATCGCTTACTAGAATATTTAATTCACTCGTTCAAACAACTAATCAGAGAGTTTGTCATGGCATTCAACATGAACAAACTCATTAAAATAGGGATCAGAGAATTCCTCACAATGAAATAGGAGCCAAATGAATCTGTAGCCCACTTTATCACTCGATGGAGGCAAGTCCTTTACTCCTTGACTAGTGCCCCGAACATGGATCACCGAGAACTATGCGACCTCTTCTTTCATGCCCTTAACAAGGACATGAGAGAAGATGTTCAAAAATTGTCATACAAATCCTATGAAGAAGCATTGGAAAGTGCTTTGAGGATTGATCAAGCCGCCATTGATAGTGGTAGAAAGGTCTATGGGTCAAATCAAAAGTTGATGAAGGAAGGCACAAGGAACAATGCCTCTGTCATTAAGATCCTTAAAAACAATAGGAGTGCAACCACAGACGAGGTGACAGATCAACCCCCAATCAAGAAAATAAGAGATGACTACAATGGGAGAGATTACTATCCTCCTAATGTAAATGCCATAGACCGACCTAGGAATGTGTACTACCCTAGGGATAATTACCAAAATTGGAATTGCAATGGAAATAGGAACAAAAATGATGGAAGATATGAAAGACCCACATACGAGTTCAATTAGTTTTGTTCTTTTCATAGAACAAGGGAGCACAGTACAAAATCTTGTAGAGAATATAACAGATTCATAGCAAGGCTACCAGAAGACCAACAATGTTTGTTCATAGAGATGTTCTTGAACTCATAGGAGGTCACACCAGATAACAAGGATACAAGACAAAATCAAGCTCCAATAGCTCCACAAGATGCAAACATGAGAATCTATCAAGACCTGTTTCCTACACATAAAGACACAGAAGCAACGAACCGAAACAAAATAGCTCAAAGTAGTAACCCTGAAGTCCCACCACAACTAGGACAAAAAGGAAAAGCTAGGATGATGGGATTAGTCGAGATCATGCAAAATGAAGGAGAGGAGGACCATGGGGATGGAAATGAACAAATAGAAGCATATGGAGGTATCATCTTGGTAGTGGAACTAATACCAGCTCCAATCAGACCTTATGAACTTATAGAATATTTAAAGAGGACATATGCTTACATTTCATTCATTGACTTACTCTGGAATTCCCCTTCACATCGCTCAACGGGTCTAAAATACCTCGACCAAATTATGCCACCACCTAGTGAGAAAATCAATTATGTGGACTACGACATCAGTCCACCAAATTCAAAACTCAAAGATCTAGGCTTCTTCTTTGACCTACAACAGATGCCTTCTGAGGTAGAATTAACCAAAAAAAGAGACACTATGTTGTATCTTCAAGTATGGATCTATGACACTTGCATCAAGCGAACCTTAATCGATGATGGGGCAAAAGTTAACATAGTTCCTTTCTCCTTATTAGAGAGGATGGGTTATGGACACACTAATATCACCACTTCACGGGATACTCTAAGCGGGTACGATAATCTAAAGGTTGCCACCATAGGTAAGATTACCCTTCCAATAACCTTGGGACCCAAAACCATTCCTACCACATTCTATGTCATAGACAAAGACATAGGATATAATTTGATTCTTCGAAGACTGTGGATACACAGGATGAAAGCTGTGTCATCCACATTATTTCAGGAAGCTCAATTCTTACATTTAGGGAAAGTATACGTCGCAAAGGGAGATCCAGAACCTTCCAGCGTGTTGAAATCAAACACACCAAACAAACGTATAGGTATCCCCATAGACTATGAACTCCCTACCAATAAATTGATTGTCCCTAATCCTACACCTCAATCGATATGCATCAAATGAATGGAAATCCCAGAAAAGACCATAAACGCCGCAGAGAGCAAAACTTTAGAAAATGAGGCATTGCCAAAACAAAAGGAAACGATTCCCAAGGAAAAGACAATTGAGATCATGGAATGGATAGAGTGGGATGGACCACTCCAATTCCCCCTAGAGGTACTCATGATCAATATCCAAGAGGCCTACAAACTCTTCCCTTGCATAGGAGAAAAACCGCACATAACTGAAGGTCCAGTGTTTGAGACAACCACGTTAGATTTGAGAAAAGCAGACCCACACTCTTTCTCAGATGTTGAAGAAGACATAACAGAAAGTTACACTCCATTGTCACCATTAAGTGAATGACATGTCCCTGAGACACCGGAAGAAACAGAATCTTATGAGCCTCTCACGCCAATAGAGGATTCACATCAACCATTGACACCCATGGAGGAGGCATATTCTATTGACAATGAATCAACTAATGCCATAGGAATGCTACCTAGGATGTTCATGGTGTCTCAACCACAAGAGAAGCCAACCACCTCTGCCTCAATTCAATCAAATGAACTCGGTGAGTGGGAAGCACCTCTAGTACAAATTGAAATGGTTAAAAGACTTTTCGACGAAGATGAAGAAAGTGAAGGTAATTTTCATAGAGCATGGAAGATGAGAGTGTCAGTCAGTGTTGATGACCCTATCATTTTCGAACTACCAAAGAGTTACATCAGATATGCCATGAACTTAAGACCAGAACCAAATGGGAGGACAAGTATAAGCTTTGTCCCTCCTAATGAGCAAAGGGAGCCACAAACTCCCTTTGAGTTGTTCCAATTTTTTCCAAGAATCCAAGAGAGACTAGATGTGAAAATCTACATGCAAGAACAATTTGACTTGTTAGTAGAATTATTAAATTGTGATGGATTCGTGTATTGGACCCCTTCTCATCAACAAGCCTTTCGAGACTTACTTCATCTCACGCTGCCAAGAGAATCCACCGAGTTAGTAACAATAGAATCAAATGATAAACCCTACAGAATAGGAGAACTCGTCCTGAGAAGAGGTAGCACGAAGAATAAGAAAAGAAGACAAAAAAGAGATTTTTTAGAAGACTGGAAAGGTCCTTACATGGCCAAAGAAGATGTTGGAAACGGTGTCTATCTCTTGTGCACAATGGAGGGAGAGGAATTTGGTGAAACAGTCAATGTCTTTCACCTCAAGAAATACTATGTCTAAAAACCAAAAAAATCATAAAACATAAAAATACAAAAAAATTATAAAAATCAAAATGTCAAAAAGAATTTGTTTCTTGCATTTCAGTATCATTCTGTTCATCTTGCATTACAGTTAGTGACTTTCTCTTGTACTATTTTCTTTTCAGTAAGGAATCTAATGTTGCCTAGATATACGTCATCCCTTCAAGACCTAGAGATTCCCCATTTTTCACAATCACCATTATTCCCTTTTCATTCCCAGTGATTCTAATCAAAGCTTAGCTCTTAGCTTTACACTGATCCCAGTCTTAATAAGTCAAGATGTTAGGTCTAAACAAAGTTAGTATTCAAACCTACAGTGTTCAAAGCAAGCTTGCAAGTAGACATTCCCAATTCTTCCCTAGTAGTAGAGAAGTCTGACCAAATTACAAAAACTTTAGGTGGCGCTCAGCCCCTTATCTTTCCTAGCCAAAAAAGTCAGGAGGGTCAAAACTCTGAAGGAAGTAATCTAAAATCCGAGTGAATAAAAAATGAGTGATCAAAATAAGAGTATTGAGAGATCAAATTATTGCATATCAAAGTTCTGAAAGCATTCATTTCTTGAAAAGTCAAAAATCCAAAAAAATGAGAAAAATCAAGTGAGGAAAATACAAAAAAAAAAAGTGAAAAGCAAAAAAAAGAAAGATACAAAAAAAGAGTGAAAGAGAGAAGATTGTTGAATGTCTGTACTCTTGGGTGGAGATCAGTCTAAGCTTGAAGCCTCAAGGGTGACATTCTAACAAAGAAAGTAAAAAAAAAGATACAAAGCACACACACGCACTAGCTGAGCAAAGCCGAGGGTCTCGTAGTCTCTAGGATCATCTTCTACCTAGGGACCCTTGTTCTTTTCTATTTTATCCTTTACCCTAGGTCTACCTTGCTTGCCATCTTTAATCTAAGTCTAGAGGACACCTATAAAATTTGTTACTTTTCTAAGTTGAAAGCTATCAGATTGTCTTATCTAGATAAGGATTAGTGTTTAGCCTTTAGCAAAGCCCAAAATTAGAAACGCTCCATTTTCATTCCTGCTCCCCACTTGAGTTTTTAAATCCTATCTCACAACCTTGATTAGGTCTCTTATATCAGGACAACTCGCAATCCCCTAGATTGAAAATCTTATTAAAGAGTAGTCACATTGTTTTTTCCACATTGCATTCATGCCAAAACTAGAAAAAGAGTCTCAAAGCAATAAAGTCAAATGTCATATCTCATGACATTCAGTAGAAGTAAATATTTCATTTCAGCATTTCTTGTGTTCCTACATTATCATATCGTAAACTACACCTCATACATATGCCATAAAAAATTACAAAAAAAAGTCATCGTTATCATACTTGCATTGTTAAAAGAGTTGAAAAGGTCAAAAACATAATCAAAAAGTTCTCAAACCTCCAAAACATGCACAAGAGATGAATACAAATCCGATAGGCGAAAACCATAAAAGGATAAACTTTCATAGATGCATCTGAAGTTTACATATACAAAGAGTATCAAAGAGCTAGGACAAAATGCTCTCAAAGGAAAAAGAGGCTCCCCATGCAAGGGGGCACGATTTCAAGAAAGGAAGTCAAGGTCAGTTCCCTCCAATGGAACCCTCAGGACTTTGGCTCCTCTGTCTACGAATACCACCCGTCGCTCCATGAGACCTATGGGAGCAAGGCACTCTACTGTGAGCATGTGACTGTGAAGGCCCCGCCATACTAGCATCTCATCGTCCAAAACTAAGACGAGCCATCTCTTGGAGCACCTGATTCTCACCCTTAAGGGTGTGAATCTCGGCCTTCAAGTCTGCATTCTCCTGGCATCCATGGTAGATAGGAGCAAAAATGTATGTGTGTCGTCCAGTAGCAAGGGGCATGCCAGGGTCATCTAAAAGATGGTCTCGAGTCATCTTAGTGAAGGGAGAAGCCAAGCCAACATTAATCTCAAGAACAAAATCCCCATAAAAAAGTGAATTGAAAGAGAAAGACGTGTCAGTTCCCCATGAAAAGAGAAAGGACAAAAGTGCGAAAAATAAACAAACAAAACTCACGTGGATCACCCGACTACCAATCAAGGTCAAGTTTTCGCATCACTTCATCTGAATGAGGAGGTCGGGGAACAACAGGAGGACCCTTAGGGATGTTAGGTGCATCATCAGTAGCATCAAGACCCTCATCTTGCACATCCTCAGGTAAGCCCTCATCTAACAAATCATCATCATCAAGAACATAGTCCTCGTCAGTAGACTCTGAATCCACAATTACAATGAGAGATCAGAAAGGAGTCCCTCTCCCTCCCCTCTATCCTCCTTTGGGAACTCTAGTAATGAACACTCCAAGAGTCAAAGGAGTCTAAACAACTGACCTCTGTCCAATCTCACCCATCTCCTGAACAGTCCTGTAGCAAGTGGACACTGGGGCAACTCCTCGGGGAAGTCCTCATCGAACTGATGTGAAACACACTCGACATGATAGGCCTCAACTAGACCATTATGGTCAAAAATCTCAAATACTCCATGATAATACTCTCTGACCTTGCCATCATGAGCCCAAGATCCCTCCATGTCATGATAAGGATCAAAGATCACATCCTCATCTATAAGAGTAGCGACAGTGGGTAAAGAAGAATCAAAGGGACCCACATTCATCCACCTCACTCCTCTTGGCAAATGTCTAACTAGAATCAAAATAAGCTTCTGATAGGGCCTAATGTGCTCAAATATCCATGTCATAACCAAAGAAGAGTGGCTAAAAGATAGAGCCCCTCGTCGTGAAATATGATAGAAGTCCCTGTAGACCATGGCCAAAATATCTGGACCCCAAGCATAGACCGTGCCCTCCTCAATACCATGAATGATAGGTGCCCAACACCATCTCAAATGAGTCGAGGTATTGTCTCCCGACAACCTCGATGCAATCAAGCTGATCAAGAATCTCCTCAGAAGTGGGATGTGAAGTCAAGGCACGGAAGTGAGTTGGACTCCTATCTGATCCACGAGATGACTAACCCCCATGAACTCTGCCTAGGATGCCTTGCCCTCGAAGGACTCACTAGTTGGAAGAATGAGAGGATGTCCTCTCACAAGAACTTCAAGAATATGATAGACATCAAACAGAGTGATGGTCCACTCTCCAGAGATCTATGGGAACCTGAATGTGTTTTTGTCTGCATTCCAGTAGGTTAGAATATTAAAGCATATGTGGGACACAGGGTGAATAACAGGCACATGACATACTCTAGCTAGACCTGCTCTCCTCAAAATAACATAGTCCTCATTACTCAGAGAAGTAAACATCCCTGAGAGCCACCCCTACTCTCAACAAGCATTCCATCGGATACGCATGTCCTGCAAGATCAGAAAAGAACTTTAGATTAGATCTCGTAAACTCACAAAAATTCCTAAAAATTATAAATTACAGAAAACCTTACACAAAAAAAGTGTATAAGCCCTCAAAATTGCAATAAATAGGTGAATACAGTAACCAAAACAAGTCAAATCAGAGTGAAACAGGTGTTAGAAACATGAAATTTCATTCAAAACCAACCCAACAGGGTCGCCCTTGGGCGAACCAGATGTTCTACAGGGTCGCCCCCAGGTGACCCAAATGTTTTGTAGGATCTCCCCTGGGTGACCCTGTTGTTCTGTAGGATCTCGCCCGAGCGACCTGACTGTTAGACAGGATCTCCCTCGGGGGACCCTGTTGTTCTACAGGATCTCCCCCGAGCGACCTGACTGTTAGATAGGATCTCCCCTGAGCAACTTGCCTGACAAAAGGGGCGACCCTAAAGGGAGATCCCTCAAATTAAAACCACTCTAAAAACTTCATTCCTCAGCCAATTTTAGAAAATGAAAGACCTATCATGCTCTAAACGATGAAACAGAGACAATGCAACAAGAAAAATTGACAAAAATAGACAATTTCAAGAGATTTTTCACAAACTTCAAACTAGGGTTTAGAGAAGGGTTTTTCATAGTTTACATACCCAATTCTCCATGGTTGAAGAAGAGGCAGCCATCTTTACGATCTCCTTGATGATACCTTTCCAACGACTGCTCACGCGATCAATTTTGTCATCGTTTCACTCCAATCTCACAATTTGACTTGCTTTGGTTGCCCTTAGCTTAGTTTCATTTGTGCATTTTTAGATTAGTTCTTTGCTTTTATGCATCTCTTTCATGCATTGTTTTGCCTGCATTCATTCGTACAGGTCCAAACTGACAAAGGCAAAAAACTAGTCGAACTCGAATGATCCATGGTAAGTTCGTCATTTCAGTTTTCACTATTCATTTTGATACATTTAAATGCCAGACTAATACTAGTTATTGTAGGTACAATTGTAGGAAAATTGACAACATGTAAGACCTAGTTCGGGAATGGTACCTACCTTTCATGTAGACTACCATCCCCGAGGGGGCAAATATGTAAGCACAAAAATCATGCACAGCCTCCACGAGGACCCCTATGATGATTTTAATCATTGTCACGTACATGTAAGCGTGAAATAATGTCCTCAAAGTAAGAAACCTCTTGATGACATGTCTTCTTTCTTGTCTTGTTTTGTTTCCTCTTTGTCATTTTCTCTCTCTCTCTCTTTTTTGATGCTTTTTGACACTTTTGCAACCCTTATCGATTTGCATTTTCTAAGCTTTCAACCTTGTTCCTAAGCCTTGTGAGCATCTTGTAGGTGAGTTTTCACCTTTCCCCTATGTTTTTTATCCTCTGCACCCCTTAGAAGCCTTCTAGAGGTCCCCCTTATCCATCTCCAACTTTTAGTTTTTAGTTTTACTCAACCAATCCAAATCTTCCCCTATTATTTCCAAATCTCCCCTGGGAGATCCTGCGGTCCAAGTGGAGATTTAGATTCTTGCACATAATTGACTTATTTTCAGAGGCAGAACGCCTCCTTTTTCTCTCTTCTACCATCTCCCATCATGCAGTTCTTCCAAAACCCTTTTTTACTAGGATCTCCACCGGGTGACCCTACTGGAAAAAGGGGCAACGCTATCGCGTTTCCAGCCGTGAAAAAACTTGAGTTTCTCACTCAAAAAAGCTCTATTTTCACTTGTTTTTCTTCCAATTCACATAATTTTTTATGCCTAATATGGATTTGACTATTTCATGCACCCACACATGCATAATTAACTCCACTTTATCTAAAATTAACAACTCAATCAATCGCATCCATCCTTCCAACTCCAATTCTTCTTCAGTGATAAGCTATTATTGATTTATCACTCTTTAGTTAGTTGAGTTCACTGGGTAATCAATCTAGTTCACTCTCTAATCAATTCATGTTAACTCATCAATCAATTGAGTTAACTTCTCAATCAATCCCATTCTTCAAACCTATAAATACCCCCCTCCCTCAAGCACAAAGGGAGGCAAATTCATTGTGCACACAGCTCTTGCCAGTTTTTGCTCTCCAAATTAGCATTCTAATGCTCTCACAGGACGAAGGTGCCTTTTATTTTATTCATTGTTCAACCAAGCATTGTTATGATGCTTCAATCAACGTCATTGTGCTCATCCAAAGCTCACATTGAGCTATTTCAAGCTTCTTTTGCTTCTTTGTGTCATCTTGTTGTCAAGAGGTCTTCCCACTGCTTCAAGAGGATTCAAGGTTGCCAACATAAAGGATTTATGAGGGTAGTGGAGTCACACAAATCTTCATTCTTTCAGGTTCCTTTATTGCTTTATTCAATTGATAGTAATTAAAAAATCAAAATTGCTCTTGGGAATAGTAAATCTTTGTTTTTTCCTTGATAGATTAGATCTTGCATGTTAGAATAATTATTTTCCAATTCCTAGATCTAGACTATTTGTAAAAGAAATTT
The DNA here is from genome assembly GCA_027924645.1 of Cunninghamia lanceolata. Taxonomy (NCBI): domain Eukaryota; kingdom Viridiplantae; phylum Streptophyta; class Pinopsida; order Cupressales; family Cupressaceae; genus Cunninghamia; species Cunninghamia lanceolata. Next base: position 7,894,046 of record BSBN01000828.1, read on the forward strand.
CCCTTCCTAGATTGGATTATTTCAAAACAACCAAAAACTAAAAACATAGATTAAAATTGCATTAGGAAAAGTCATATTAGCTTGCATTCATATTTCCTTTCATATATTAAAAAGCACTTTTCATTTCCAAAATACTAAAAAAGCACAAAAACAAGTTTGCATATCATTTAGCTTTGCATGCATATAGAAAGCCTAGAAAAGATAGATAACTTGCAAACCCTCGATACCATCACGAGGTAAACCACGATAAACAATTCAATCAAACGCTTGATCACATCATAAGGTAAACACAAGTCAAAGCATAACTAAACCCTAGGTCAACTAAACCCTAGGTCAAAACCCTAAATCTAGTTAAAGTTGGTCATTACACATTTATCTCTATCTTGGCTCACGAATGTGCCTAGGAGTAAGAGTTGAGTGTGTAAGGGCTATCCTCAATGAGATTGAAGAAATCAATCCATGACAGCAGCAAGAGATATTCACTTTACCACAATAAGATCCATTTGTCCTCTTATTAACAAAAGAACAAAGACAACTCCAAATACAACGAGAACTCATTCAACGAATTGAAAGACAGGAGGACATAAATGAAAGTAACCGCTTACCCACACAAAGGTGGAATAGAAGAAACCCCAACAGGAGAAGAGAAACTAGTGACCCTTCAGGTCATAGGGTTATCTCTACAACAACTTCCATCGAACGAAACATTCAACTTAGCACACAACAACAAAGGCCATAGAACTTGCCGACCCCTCTCTGCGAAGTCCAACTCTCCAACGAGTCAGACCCCCGCCATGTCTCACCTCCTCTCGACTCAGGGCTACTTCCATGAGAGCGAGTGTGGCGTGGCGGATCACCCCGTGTCAAGGAGGGAAGGGTCCATGTGCATGCCAAAATCTGACCCGAGGGTCCCAAGCAATTAGAGTCAAGATGTTGCCTTAAATGTAGTTATCATATTTATTATATTTATACTTGAACAAGAAATGTTCACTATACTTATACTAATGTGAGTGATGCATATTTCATATTATTATTGTCCTTGTGCAAGTGATACACTAGAGTAAGTTATTGATTCCTTTGTGAGGATAAAGCACTTGAGTAATTATTACATTCATAATTTGTGTGTGATATACACTTTTTATGTTCATTGTGTTTATTGGATGAAGTAATGATCACTATAATTATACTAATGTGATTTACGCATATTTCATATTTTGTACGAGAGATGCACTTACCATATTTATTGTACGTAAACTTGAACGAGTAATGCTCATTGTATGTAATGCATATTCCATATTTTGTGCGAGTGATGCACTACAAATAATTTATGTATTTGTACCCTATGTGAGTTATGCACCAAGGGTTCATGCATTCTTAATTGTTAATTAGTCATTCTATGTGCACTTGTGCGTGTTATGTATTATCATATTTATCTAGTCTATATTTTATGCAATTTGAAATAGATTGTTCTTGTTGAATGTGTTGTGTCTGACAAGCTTTAAGCTTACCTTCCGGGACAGGATGTCAAATGTGAGCTAACAGAGAAGGTGATCTTCTTTTTCAAGATCAACCAATTTTGTATTTATGCTTTGGCCAAAGCTATATTGTACCATTAAAATAGATGGGTAATGAATGCCTAGTTACTATTTATAGTTCTCTGCCACATCATGTATCCAAGAAATATGTTCATCCTAGTTTAGAGTGCATATAATGCATCAGGCACGCATCGAGAGTTTCCCTCCTGCCCATTTGTTCTAGGTTGCTTGGCACCTCATGCAGGGCCGGGTATTCTTTGAGTTAGGAAGAATTCCAGGGAAGTGTTGTGCTTCATGGTTGGGTGGAAAAAGCACCTTAACCATGCTCTTGACCTTCAGCTTGCGGAAGACCAGTAGGTCATGACAGTTGAAGATAGATTGTATATTTGAATCTCTTTATGCAATTTAGAAAATGGATATATATGTTGGCAAGAGACACATTGGAGCTTCATGATTGTTGTCATTGATGGCAACAAAGTTCATCCCACACATCCGCAGGACATAGTGTGCCTATACCAGAAATCAGATTGAAGAGTGTTGTGGTCCAGTAAGCAAGAATAGAGTGTTGTGGCAAGGTCTGATAGTCAGGTCCAGATCTCTCAGAGGAAGTATCATTGGAAAGTGCAGACTTGAGGAAGTCAAGAGGAGTACCTTGACTGATAGATTCCAGGAATTGAGCCTCCGGTGATGAAGGAGTGAAGAGATATGAGCATTCAAGTATTGGGGTCCTGTTGGCAGAACAGACAAAGGAAGAACTGACCGGCAGAGCATCAGACATTATTTTGGATAAGATATTGATGATGATCAAGATTCCTAAGGTATCATTCATGATTGGCCGACATGTTAGATGACTTCTATAAGTATCTTTTTGATCCGCATCACTTGGTAAGCAAGGATTCAGCTGACAGACTAAAGTTTGGGAAATACTGAATATTCTGGATGCCGACTAGGAAGAGGATGAAATCCTTTGTGTGGATATATATATACCAAATGGATTTCGATGAGAGTGTGTGTGTGGTGTGTTGTGAAGAGTGAAAAAAAGTAGAAGAGCAATGTGGAAGCAGTAAGGCAGGTTTGGTATGTGAAAGAACAGCAACACTAAAGAAGAGAAAGGATGAAGTGCAGTAGATCAATGTATTGAGCCTAACCGGAACTGAACCTCAGCATATGTGGATGCTTCTCATCAGTTCAAGGATCTTGTTATTCTTCTTACAACTTGCAGACAGTAAGTCTGTTGTAGGCAGTGAGCCTCTTGTGAGCAGTGTGCTCGGGCAGTGAGCCCTAATTGGCAAGTGCCATTTTGTATTTCTATTCTTCTAACAGAGAATACAATCTTGGGTTAATCACCCCGTGGTTTTCTCCCTTAACAGGGTTTCCACGTCAAAAATATTGTGTCGTGTGTATTTCCAATTCATGGTTATGTTTGCTTATTTGAATTGATGCTGCATTAATTATTAAGAAAGTTTAGAAAGCTGAAATAATTAAGATAACTGATTCACCCCCCTCTCAGTTATCAACAATTGGTATCAGAGCCAAGTTCCTCCAAACAGAGCCTAACAGCTTGAGGAAGATCTGGGAATTAAGATGGATGTGTAAGGTATGAGAGAGCAACTTTAGTCTACCCTAGATGATCTTGAGCAATCTAATTCTGAAGTCAATGAATTGAAGGAAAGACTCAAACAAGTTGATGATTTCATAAATGAACTAAAAGGGAAACTAAGTCTCTCTATGAAAAAGAGAAAGAAACTACTTCAGCAATTGGCAAGTCAAGGTGAAGCAAATGATACAAATGGAGATCTTAAGGAGAAAACCAAGTTATGTGAAAAATTATCAAAAGAGATCATCATGGTAAGACATGAAATGGAATCAGGAGTCATGAAATTTACTCAAGAAATTGAAGAGAAAAGAAAAACTGAAGATGATCTAAAACAATCTCTCAAGGAGAAATCAGAAGATTGCCACAAGATGGATAGAATAATCAGACATCTTGAATCTGATCTTGAAGATGCTAAAGATAATGAAGAAAAACTAGAAGATCAAATTGTCTCTCTTAAAAGGGATTTTCAAACAGCAAATGAATACAAAGAGAAATTCAAGATAAGTTCTGCTCAACTTGAAGTTCTTCTTGAAAGCCAAAAGAGGGTAGATGACAAGTGTGGCTTAGGATATGAGAAAGGTGAGAGCTCCGGATCCAGTCAGAAGAAGTTTGAATCAGAAAATCCAAGAAACAGGCCTAGAAGACCTCCAGTGAGGCAACCTAATGCTCAAAGATATTCATCCTTCAATGGATACTGCCACAACTGCAATAACTTTGGTCATAAAGCTAATCAATGCAGGAAGAGAATGAATCATACTAATACATCCTTCTCCGAACAATGTTTTAACTGTAAAAGGTATGGTCACAAATCTCATGAATGCAGAAATATGCAAATGAACAATTCTTTCAATGGTAGATGCTTTGCATGCAATCGAATGGGTCATATGGCTAATCAATGCATATCAAGAGGATATCAATCAAATATGCAAAGAAATGTTGTTTGCCACAATTGCAATAGATCCGGTTATATTGTCAAATTCTGTAGAAACAAGAATCAGGACAAAAGAGGTCTGGTACATCACAATCAGAATCAAGACAAGGGAAAAGGAAAAGTGAATGCGGATAAAGTTCAAAGTGAGATGAACAAGATTTGGGTGAAGATAAGTACAGAAAATGTAGGGGATGGATCCGTACCAGAATCTGGTGCTGATATTTCTTCCGAAAATTAAAAAGTGAGCTCTGGCTCAGGGGGCACAAGGAAAAAAAATTTCCCCCAATCAGTTAATTGGTGTTGGAATTGGCACAAGGAGAGTTGTGGATTAAAGGGTTTATAGAGAAACATCTAAATAAACTGTGTTTAAGATATGGAAGATCCGCAAGATGTTTAGAACAAGATTGATCCGATTCATCAAAGTCATCCGAATAAGAAAAACAAGGCAAACCGGAATGACTTAAGTCGAGCATTTATTACAACTTGGTATTAGGGTTTGCGAAATAATATAAGGGCTTTCTTATCAAACACTTGCTCATTCTGCATTCAAGAAGAAGCGATAAAGAGCTTTGCAACAAATCTCCTCAAGCCCATCAAAAATCATCTGCAAAAGTCGATTCATCTAGCAATCGATCTGGCTCACTCTGTGAAACCTAGAAGCGTAAAAGGTATTTTCCGTTCTTAAATATCTCTCTGAAAATATTTGAAAGATGGGTACTCCAAATGTGGTGAAGATTTCTGATAGGCCACACCCTAAATTTAAGAAGCATCCATATAAATCCCTAGAAGTTGATCCCCTAGGCGCTTTTTCAAGCATTCTGCATGGGGTTCTGCATGTAGAAGATGTTAGGGCATATATTCATGTGAGTATTAAAGAATTTGGGGAATCTAAGCTGGTCAATATCTATCACAAGAAATTGATAGATGACTCATTCGAACTCAAAACCCAGTATAAAGCTATCCGGGAAAAACATTTTGCACAATGCATTCATTCCCCCTGTTTTTCGGAGGATGAATGGGTCTGGTATATTCTGAGCCGAATGCATGACAACTTCATATGGTTGAACAGGCCGTTTAAGATCACTAAGGATGCCATTAAGGTTGTAATCAGATTACACTCAACCGGTGAGATGCCGATTCTCAAATTTGTCAAAAACCAAATTGTAAGTGAGGCTACCAGATCAAAGTTTGATAAAAGAGCAATGACTGTTGAGGATATCACAGATCTGGATATCAAGTTTGCATCAATGATAATTGGATATAAGATATATCACTCCAACAGGGAGAATTTAGTATCTGGAACTGCTATATATACTACTTATGAAATGTTGAGGAAGAATGCAGACTATGATCTTTGTGAGCTCCTTCTGAACCAACTCTTGGAGAATCTGCAGAAGATAAAGAAGGATAAGAAGAACTCTTTCAAATACGGTGGTTTGATACTCTGCCTATTCTTTTATTACATGAATGAGCTTCCCGGATCCAATGGTTGGGTATCGCAAAATGATAGACTAGTAGCCATTCAAATCAGAGATTATATACATGGGCTTGGTGATGCCAAGGCACAGAATACAGCTCTCTGGGGCTATTTCAAGAATTTTCAGAGCATGATGCAAGCAAGAGAGAGAATCCCCCAATCTTTAGTTGAAAAATATAAAGATACAATATGCTTTATGGTAGAAACTGATCAGTGCCTAATGGAGGCAGTGGAACCAAGAACAGTGTGGATCATGCCAATGGGGTATGAAGTTGATGAGAAAATTGTAGAGCTACATGTTCAACACATGCTAAGTCAGCCCAAGGATCCTAAGGCAGAAAGGTTTGGAACCTTTGAAGAATTAAGTATAAAAATCCATGTGGAGCTCAGACAACCGGAGATGAAGAGAAAAGTGAGAAAAGAGGTAGAAGAATTTGCCAAGAGGCATGGAATCTGAAAAGAGGCACTTGATGCACATAGAGAAAAGATGGAAAGGGCAGAGAAAGAGAAGGAAGAAGCAGAAAAGGAAAGTGATCCGGTAGAAGCCCCCTCCCGGACCAGATCCTCTAAGAGGTCTGCACCTACAACTGCTAAGACCTCAAAGGCATCAAAACCGGAAGCAAAACCATCCGGTAAAGCAGAGAAAAGAACTAAGACAAAGGCCACAAGGTCTTATATCAGTCAGAAGGATGAAGAAGAGACAGAATCTGATGAAGAGATCAAGAAGATGAAGAAGAAGAAGAAAGTATCCGATGAAGATAAGGAGGCTGAGGCAGAAGAGTTTATTGAAAGACCCACTCTGTCCTTAGATGATGTAGTCAAAGCAGTCACTATGTATGGGAATCTACAACCAATAACAGAATTCTATGATGCATACAATGATGCAGATAAAAACATTCTGGAGGAAGCCACAGTTAAGTATTTAAACAAATACAATAAGGCTTTTATTGAAATCATCTCTCTAATTCCCAAAAGTTTAGAGAAAGAACTTGAAATGAGGAAGAACAATGCCCGAGCAAAAGATCTAGAAATCCAGGAACAAATTGCTATTCAACTTTATCCCTCCATCACTCCAAAGCAAATAAACATGGTCTTTAAAGATTGCAAAGATGAGTTCCAGAGCAAAGCTAGAATGAATCAGCTTATGCTTGGAGAAACTGATAAAGTGGCAAAAGAAACTGAAGAAATTCTCAAGAATGCCTATAAAAAATTCAATATTCCTGTCATAGAGGACTTAGGTGATGAAACATCTTCCATGGATGACAAAGAAGAATCTACCGAGATAGTAGTAGAAGAGGTAAAGGAGACAGGTGAAGAAAAAGGTAAGGACTTAGATTCCTCTGCTCCAGAAGAGGAAGTTCAAGGAGAAGTAAATCCGGACTCTCCAGCAGTCTCCGGATCTAAAGGAGAAGAAAGTATAAATGAAAAATCCAGTCAAGAAGAATAAGGAAAGGGAAGAGAAGAAGAATCAAAGACAAAAAAAACTACAGATGACAGTGGTAAGGCTACAGAAGGAGAGAAAATTATGTCTTTGGCAAGAGACACAGCAGAAATAGTCAAGGATTTCTTGACCAAAGAGATGATGGAATTTGATGAACCAGAGTTGCTTCAAGGTCCATTTAATTTTGATTCCCTCTCTCCGGTGCAAACCATGAAGCTAGCATCCTTCACTCAAGCAAAGGCAAAAGAAAAAATGCTGAAGTCTCACATGGAAGATTGTGAACTCATAGAAACTGCATCCGGTGTATTGGAGAAGATCATGCCATCTTTTCAGAAAGATCCCTCAACCTCTTCATCCGGTAATCTCAAATCTCTAGTAAATAGTGTTAGTACACATTTTGAATCTCTAGATAAATCAGCTAAGGAGAAGGTCCGGAAAGAATTTTTGAATAAGAGATTCTCAGAGTTACAAGGCTTAATAACAAATGATAGGAGAGTTATGGATATTGGAATAAAGAGCTTGGAAAATGCTCTTAAAGATGGCGGAAATATCTACAAATTTTATTTATCCTGGCCTAAAGTAATCAAGGATATTGAGAAGAAAGTAAAAGAGCAAGAGGATAAACTGACAAGTTTATCTCAAAGTTTTGATCCTCTCTCCACTCCTATAGTAAATCAAGAATGTCAAACTATTCCAGTCATAGCTGAAATAAAGAAGCTTGAGAAGGAGAAGAAAAATAGAACAATCAGGTTAAGTGAACTCAGAGGGATCATTATCCCTAAGTTAGAGGCCATGCATGAGGCTCTAACTGATACTCAGAGCACAGCCCAGACCAATGATCTGACAGATCTCAAGAGGGCAGAAACTTTTGCATTCCTATTGAGTGGTCACATCTCAATTTTGGACAGGATGAAGCAGAGTTGGGCGACAGAAGTTGTGCAGTTGAAAACAACTTTTGCAGACATACTATAGTATATGTAAGTATAACCTATTTATATACTTATGCGGCTAAGTATAGTTGAATTTTTGGAATTTTGGTGTGCGGACCCTACCCTTTGCCATTGATGTCAAAGGGGGAGTGAGGAACAATGAAAAATGTGGAATCTAGCTAAGGGGGAGCTCCGAAAAAATGTACATTAGAAGAGAGCATCAACCAAGGGGGAGTATAGTATAACACTTAGTCATTTTTCACTAAGTGTTGCCATCAATGCCAAAGGGGGAGATTGTTGGCAAGAGACACATTGGAGCTTCATGATTGTTGTCATTGATGGCAACAAAGTTCATCTCACACATCCGCAGGACATAGTGTGCCTATACCAGAAGTCAGATTGAAGAGTGTTGTGGTCTGGTAAGTAAGAATAGAGTGTTGTGGCAAGGTCCGACAGTCAGGTCCGGATCTCTCAGAGGAAGTATCCTTGGAAAGTGCAGACTTGAGGAAGTCAAGAGGAGTACCTTGACTGATAGATTGCAAGAATTGAGCCTCCGGTGATGAAGGAGTGAAGAGATATGAGCATTCAAGTATTGGGGTCTTGTTGGTAGAACAGACAGAGGAAGAACTAACCGGCAGAGCATCAGACATTATTCCGGATAAGATATTGATGATGATCAAGATTCCTAAGGTATCATTCATGATTGGCTGACATGTTAGATGACTTCTATAAGTATCTTTTTAATCTGCATCACTTGGTAAGCAAGGATTGAGCCGACAGACTAAAGTTTGGGAAATACTAAATATTCCGGATGTAGACTAGGAAGAGGATGAAATCCTTTGTACGGATATATATATATATACCAAATGGATTTCGATGAGAGTGTGTGTTTGGTGTGTTGTGAAGAGCGAAAAAAAGTAGAAGAGCAGTGTGGAAGCAGTAAGGCAGGTCCGGTATGTGAAAGAACAGCGACACTAAAGAAGAGAAAGGATGAAGTGCAGTAGATCAATGTATTGAGCCTAACCGGAACTGAACCTCAGCATATGTGGATGCTTCTCATCAGTTCAAGGATCTTGTTATTCTTCTTACAACTTGTAGACAGTAAGTCTCTTGTAGGCAGTGAGCCTCTTGTGAGCAGTGTGCTCGGGCAGTGAGCCCTAATTGGCAAGTGCCATTTTGTATTTCTATTCTTCTAACAGAGAATACAATCTTGGGTTAATCACCCCGTGGTTTTCTCCCTTAATAGGGTTTCCACGTCAAAAATATTGTGTCATGTGTATTTCCATTTCATGGTTATGTTTGCTTATTTGAATTGATGCTGCATTAATTATTAAGAAAGTTCAGAAAGCTAAAATAATTATGATAACTAATTCACCCCCCCCCCCTCTTAGTTATCAACAATATCATGTATTGAAACTTTGTATGGCCTGTTAGCCAAAGTATGTAATTGTACTTCTCCCTCCATGAATTAAGGTTGCACTTGAAAAAATAAAAGATTATACATTTTTGGATATCTCTGTTAATAGAAAGTTTCTTTTTCCATTTATAGATTGAGATTTACTTTTCATTGTTAAATTTAGTAAATGATTGTATCAGTATTGAGATCATGATGATCTTCTTATCTTTGATGTTTCTAATCATGTTGATGATCTTTTTGTATGTTTCAAAACTAATTGATGTTCTTATCTTTTATGTTGATCAAGTCGAAGACCTTGTTGTAATTTGTTTGATATTTTATGTTTGTTGAGACTTTTTCTTTTTGTTTAGAGTTTTGATTTTCCAATGATGATAACAAGTAGTATAGGATGCTTGTTTTTTATCATAAAGGCAATTGTTCTTATGTCTAATGCGAGTAGGCATGTTGACAAAATGAACATAATTATTTTCTTTCTATATGTAAATATCTTGGAATATGAAAAAGATTTGATTAAGTTAAGGAAGATTGTATGAAAGAAATGAATTAGCCTGCATGCTTTTACTTGTCTAAAAGTATAGAAATAAAGCTAATTAACGAAGTAGTGACATGCTAATGATGTGTGCAAGTGAATGAATGTTAGATAGAGAAATTTTTGGTTGTTATGAACAAACAGGTTCTTGGAGCAAACGACACATTTGCCAAGTGGGTTGATATTGACATTTAGATAAAACAGAATTAAAGAGGTATGAAACCTTATCATAAGTTAAGTTGATTTAATCATGGGGACGATGATTCTTGTAAGGGGGAAAGGATTTCACAACCCCTAATTTCAATAATTAATTTAAATATTATTATTTTAATGATCGTCAACTAATTCCAACTTATGTGTGTTACAAGAATACTCTCTCGACGGAGAAAGAGTATCATCAAGGAGGGGGCATCTAGCTAATTGATGGCGACTTGTGGTGAAGAGAATCTGCACACCACATAGTTTCATGTAGATTAAATTGCATCAATATTTGTGTGTCTGTGAAAAATAATTTCATAATTAATTTTGTTGATTAGACTGAAATATTTAGTTGCATTAATAATTGCATTGTATTAGAATAATCATTTGACTAATAGTCGTTATAGATTAATGGCAATATTTTGGAATAATTATTTAGATAATTCGATATGTTCTAGAATAGATAATGATGCATTGTCATTTATGATTTTCTATCTTAAAAGTCAATTAAAAATAACAAATAAATATATATATTCTAGTTAAAATATTTATCCATTTCAAAATTTAATTTCTTCTATCCTTAATGGATTATGCCAAATTTGAAAGAATAGAAAAAGGAAACAAGAAAAGAAAAGAAAGAATAAAGCAAGAAAATTAGAATGAAAGCAATATGTAGAAAAAGGAAAATATAAGGATAGAATAAAGCGAAATTAATAGAAAGAAGAATGAAAATAGAATAAAACAAAACAAAAAATAAATAAAAGCAAAAATCTAAGAAAGGGAAGGAATTCCTTTGCAGTCATGGTAAGGGAAGCAGCTAAAAGAAGAATGCAACAAGAGAAGAAGGCAGTGGAATACGGGGAACAATTCGGGACTACATTCGTGGATTTTGATGGGAGGAAAGGGAGATGGACTTTTTGGGAAAGAAAAAGAGTTACGTGGGGGATAGAGAAGGAGGCACAAGAGTTGCAGAAGACCAAGGATGAGAAAGAAAAAAAAATATAGAATATAAGAACAAATTGGTAGATTCATGTATGATTTGAATAGAAACATGTTATGCATTTGTTGTATTTAATCACTGGACAACTTCCTATCTATCAAACATTGGTATTCCTGTAGGATACCTTATGTATTTTATCATTTACAACTCTACATCCATATCACTCTACATGCAATCTAGAAATGGCTTATGATTTGACCCTGATGGTCTGTGTACTGTCTTAAGTTGACTATATTAAAATCTAAATCTTCCTGAAATGAATATATGTTGTTTTGATGAACTTTCATCCTGCAAACCATTATCTATTACCTCTGCATAACACATCTCTAATATAAAATCAATCAGATTGAATACCATGCCATTAAGGGCGATTAGAATTGAATCAAGTTTTACTTATAATGATGCATTGTTATTCCTATCTTTACCCCGTGATCAAATACATTATTTTTCACCGATTCTCCTCTAAAGGATGCCTGAATCAGTTGAATCAAATATTTCATGTTTTAAATGCTATTTTACCTTACTTAGGATGATTTAATCATTGGCTCAAAGACCTTATGAAACCCCGTTTTGGCTAGAAAACTAGATTCATTTATGTATTGATTTTATATCTTCCTATTAAATAAACGTTATGTATTCCTATAGAAAATATTATGCATTTTTTTATCCATTTAAAAGGTTGTATTCTTGCAAAATATCTTGCTTTTCCTCTGTAGAAAACGTGGGTAAATACATCAGGCTATTCCTACATATATGATGTTCAATCTACATAAAAACGTGGTGTTCTTCTTTTTTTAAAACGTCATGTATTTCTGCAGCAAATCGTTGTCTAATCGTACATAAACATGTTAGTATATCCTTGCCAAATTGAGTAAATCCTTGTGTTAAAAGGTGGTTTATCTTTACTAAAAATATTGGTATTATTTATGTCAAAACTTGGTGTTATCTCTGTAGCAAAATGTGTGTAATTCCTGGGGAGTGCATTTGAGCATTAGATGTAGAATGCTAATATTATAATTGTAGGTTGATGTTGGTAGCATCTGAGTGAATAGCTATGTCTGTTGAGTGCAAGGATTAAATTACATGTTAATTTTAGCGTAGAAAGATAGTGTTAAAGTAATTTGCAGCATCCTTAGAGTGCAAAGAATATATTGCATGTTGATTTAGTGTATATCATTAGCACTGAGTAATAGCTGCACCTTGAAGGCAAGTAAAATATTATGTAAAGACACTATATAGATTTTCACTTCCGTAGGATTATAAATCATTGCAAATGTCATGGGCACCTTACAGTGTGAAGTTCAAATTTAGCATTGTCAGTAGCATTTTCTTATAGGGGAGAGGACCCAATAGTGTTGCACCCTAACTTCAGGGCTCTCAAAATCATATGTGGCAATTTCGAATCACTCCAAAAATTTTACAGTAGTTTACTTCGCAACACCCCTGCTTATAACTAAGGTTTTAGGGCCACATCATCAAATATGATGCCACATCAGCATGCTTTTTGTTGAGGTGTCAAATAGTTCCCAAAAAAAGGGTGGACCAATAGGTGTGCATTAAGTCATGTTTTGTTGGTGCGCTGATGTGACATCACATGATTGGTTGCTTTTTAAATCTAAAGGGCATATTTCATTCAATTATTAGTACTTATAGTAACATTAACAACCTTAAAGTCACTACTAGTACTAAACTTCAAAAATATATTGAGCCTTAAATAGACATATACTATCTCAACCATTGGAACTATCTCATCCATTGGGTCTTTTCCCCTAGCTTGAGTTGTTCCCGTGTAAACTATCCCATTTAAGTTTTCCTTTAAAAAAGTTATCACAAATTTTTATGTTTATTGTGCATTTTAGGGTTGGTCTTTTTTCAAGACTTTATGTATTATGCTTTAAGGAATAGTAATAACCGGAGATAGACACGTGGTTGTTTCTCATAATGCCCTAGAGGCATATTTCCGTATTAAAAATGAGTCTTACGAAACTCATAGAATGAATTGCTTAACAAGTTAATACGTGGGGAATGAAAAATTAAAGAAACAAGCTAAAATAAGTGTAGTGAACTTAAATTTTAATCTCTTTACTTTTAAACTTTATTTCCATTGAATTAAGTTTCCTCTTTTATAATAAATGAGTGGAGAGAAGAAATAGTAAGTTAATATCTTAAACTAGAAATTTAGAGAATATTTAAATTATTGGTAGGTTAAGATCTCTAATTTAGAAATTTAGAAAATATTTCAAATTATAAATCTTAGGCATTAAGTTGTAAATTTAATTAGCTCACAATATAAATCATTTATGTGGAATTAAATTAATTGTTTAAAATTATTATGAAATTTCAAATGATATTCTTTTTTGGCCATGATTAAAAGTAATTATTTTAGATATTAATAAGATTCAAAATTAGAAAACTTAGAGATATTTTTTTAGTATGCCTCAAGATTAGAAATAGAGAGTAAAAATTTTAGTTTGTTGGATTTATATTTTAGGAGCCTAGATCTTATATTGGTTAGAATCATATAATTTTTGGCAGTAGGTTAGTAAGCGGATGAATTTATATAAATATATTTGAATTAAGAAATATTCTAATTATTTTGATACTCTTGAAATGTTTGGTGTTTTGAACATCAAGATTTAGGTACGATAGTTAAGAGAATGTTAAGTGGTAGCCTGCTTTCAAAGCGTCCCGAGTTAACTTATGTTGTGACCATATTGAGGCTCAAAGGAGAGAGCCTAACTTTCTACTATAAATCTAGGATGGGATAATTAAGATTACCAATAGGAATGATTCTACCTAAACGAGCAAAAAGTAACCCTGTGAACTACGAAGCCTCTATGTTGTGCATACGTAGGCAAGGTCATCTGGGATGAGCCCCCGAGGCATTAGGTCTGGCCCTTAGGGCCTGTATATGTTGTATTTTGTGCATTGATATCTATGATGTTTTAATGATCATGTGAGATTAATGCTTACATCTAGTTGTGCAGGTTTATGAGGTGCTCTACAAGGTATTGGTGCTAAGACGGTAGCGAATGGAAGCTTACTATGAAATATATATTGTTAATATGATTTTCTTGTATAAGCCTACATAGCTAAGTATTGTAAAAGGCATAGTCCTATTTCATTACCCTTATTATTTCATGGATGTATGGAATCTTATTAGAATATATTAATGAAAGTTATTTCATGAGTTTGAGTTATTATGGAATTTTTTTATTATTTTTCCTTTTCCGCACTATTTTATTCAGATAATATTATTTTATTCAAGTAACTTGGAGTGGTTATTACATGTGGTATCATAATGTTTTGGGTTTAGCACTCGGGCCTCGAGTCTTCTACGCTTAGGTTGCATTATAGTAATGCAAACCTGCTTGGTGACATAAAGTCTTAGGTGTACGGAACCCTAGTAATGGGTCAAGATTCTTTTGATGAGTTGGTGATACTTATATGGTTCACTTGAAACCGAGTAGAAGTTTAGACATAGTTCGATCATTCAAAGAACTCTAGAGGTGTGAGACCTCTTCGCCTTAGTCGCATTTTCATAGGACTTGCTAGTAAGAGTAATGATGACTATTTGAAATAAGCCAAGATGGATAATATATAGTGCTATTTGAAGTGAGACAAGATGGATAATATATGGTGATAACCCATGAATGATGGTGTGGAAATAAGAGTGAATTAATAAGAGAAATATATTGAGAAGAGAGATATCTCTGATGACGTAAAGGATGAATGAGTTGATAAGATACAAGGGAAGAAGAAAAGATGAAATTTTTGATAAGAGGAAGAAGGAAAATCATCTGTAAAGTAAATTAAGTCAATAATAATGGATAAATATTGGTTGAGTCTTCTCAAAGGTAGGAAACCTAAGATGGATGTTTTAAAGGCAAGAATGTTTGTAACAGTACTACTCTTTGGGCAAGTTGATTGTTGAGCAACGTCTTATTCTTTCAGGATATGGATCTAGTAGAATCCATGAGATCTTTGAAGAATGCAAAGTTGAGATGCCTTAAGGGCCTTCATTAATAAGGATGATCAGATAAGTTTTCTCGATTTGTCTTATAGACAAGGTATCCTAATGATCGATGTTGTGTTGAAAAAGGATCTTAAGAATCCTATATGCTTGATTCCTATTAGTGAAAATACTTATAAATATGTACTATAAGAGAATGATACGTCTTCTGGTGCAAGTAATGCACATGTGCAATAATGCACTTCTCATGCTTTGTGTAAATGACACATCTATATGAGTGATTGTATTCATATTATAGCAAAATTGTTGCCTTAAATGCACTTATCATATTTATTATATTTATACTTGAACAAGAAATGTTCACTATACTTATACTAATGTGAGTGATGCATATTTCATATTATTGTTGTGCTTGTGCGAGTGATGCACTAAAGTAAGTTATTGATTCATTTCTGTGGATAAAGCACTTGAGTAATGATTACATTCATAATGTGTGTGTGATATACACTTTTTATATTCATTGTGTTTATTAGATCGAGTAATGATCACTATAATTATACTAATGTGATTTACACATATTTCATATTTTGTACGAGAGATGCACTTACCATATTTATTGTATGTAAACTTGAACAAGTAATGCTCGTTGTATGCAATGCATATTCCATATTTTGTGCGAGTGATGCACTACAAATAATTTATGTATTCGTATCTTAATTGTTAATTATTCATTCTATGTGCACTTGTGCATGTTATGGATTATCATATTTATCTAGTCTGTATTTTATGCAATTTGAAATAGATTGTTCTTGTTGAATGTGTTGTGTGTGATAAGCTTTAAGCTTACCTTCTGGGATAGGATGCTGAATGTGGGCTAACAAAGAAGGTGATCTTCTTTTTCAAGATCAACCAATTTTGCATTCATGCTTTGGCCAAAGCTATATTGTACCATTAAAATAGATGGGTAACGAATGCCTAGTTACTATTTATAATTCTCTGCCACATCTTGTATGTAAGAAATATGTTCATTCTAGTTTAGAGTGCATACAAGGCATCAGGCATGCATCGAGAGTTTCCCTCCTACCCATTTGTTCTAGGTTGCTTGGCGCCTCATGCAGGGCCAGGTATTCTTCGAGTTAGGAAAAATTCTGGGTAAGTGTTGTGCTTCATGATTGGGTGGAAAAAGCACCTTAACTATGCTCTTAACCTTCAGCTTGTGGAAGACCAGTGGGTCATGGCAGCTGAAGATAGATTGTATATTTGAATCTCTTTATGCAATTCAAAAAATGGATATATCATGTATTGAACCTTTGTATAGCCTGTTAGCCAAAGTATGTAATTGTACTTCTCCCTCCATGAACTAAGGTTGCACTTGAAAAATTAAAAGATTATAAATTTTTGGATATCTCTGTTAATAGAAAGTTTCTTTTTCCATTTATAGATTGAGATTTACTTTTCGTTGTTAAATTTAGTAAATGATTGTATCAGTATTGAGATCATGATGATCTTCTTATCTTTCATGTTTCTAATCATGTTGATGATCTTTTTGTATGTTAAAAACTTGTTGATCTTCTTATCTTTTATGTTGATCAAGTTGAAGACCTTGTAATTTGTTTGATATTTTTTGCTTGTTGAGACTTTTTCTTTTTGTTTGGAGTTTTGATTTGCCAATGATGGATAACAAGTAGTATGGGATGCTTGTTTTTCATCATAAAGGCAATTGTTTCGATGTCTCATGCAAGTAGGCATGTTGACAAAATGAACATAATTATTTTCTTTCTATATGTAAATATCTTGGAATATGAACAAGATTTGATTAAGCTATGGAAGATTGTATGAAAGAAATTAATTAGCATGCATGCTTTTACTTGTCTAAAAGTATAGAAATAAAGCTAATTGACGAAGTAGTGACATGCTAACGATGTGTGCAAGTGAATGAATGTTAGATAGAGAAATTTTTGGTTGTTATGAACAAACATGTGCTTGGAGCAAATGACACATTTGCCAGGTGGGTCAATTTTGACATTGAGGTAAAATAGAATTAAAGAGGTATGAAACCTTATCATAAGTTAAGTTGATTTAATCATTTGGATGATGATTCTTTTAAGGGGGAAAGGATGTCACAACTCCCAATTTCAATAATTAATTTAAATATTATTATTTTAATGATCGTCGACTAATTCCAACTTATGTGCATTACAAGAATACTTTCTCGACGGAGAGAGAGTATCATCAAGGAGGGGGCATCTAGCCAATTGATGACAACTTGTGGTGAAGAGAATCTGCACACACCACTTAGTTTTATGTAGATTAAATTGCATCAATATATGTGTGTGTCTATGAAAAATAATTTCATAATTAATTTGGTTGATTGGACTGAAATATTTAGTCGCATTAATAATTGCATTATATTAGAATAATCATTTGACTAATAGTCGTTATAGATTAATGGCAATATTTTGGAATAATTATTTAGATAATTTGATATGTTCTAGAATAGAAAATAATGCATTGTCATTTATGTTTTTATATCTTAAAAGTCAATTCAAAATAATAAATAAATATATATATTCTAGTTAAAATATTTATCCATTTTGAAATTTAATTTCTTTTATCCTTAATGGATAATGCCAAAATTGAAAGAATAGAAAAAGGAAACAAGAAAAGAAAAGAAAGAATAAAGCAAGACAATTAGAATGAAAGCAAAATGAAGAAAAAGAAAAATATAAGGATAGAATAAAGCGAATTTAATAGAAAGAAGAATGAAAATAGAATAAAACAAAACAAAAAATAAATAAAAGCAAAAATCTAAGAAAGGGAAGAAATTCCTTTGCAACCATGGTAAGGGAAGCAGCTAAAAGGAGAATGCAACAAGAGAAGAAGGTAGTGGAATACGGGGAACGATTGGGGACTGCATTCATGGATTTTGATGGGAGGAAAGGGAGATGGACTTTTTGGGAAAGAAAAAGGTTTACGTGGGAGATAGAGGAGGCACAGGAGTTGCAAAAGACCAAGGATGAGAAAGAAAAAAAATACAGAATATAAGAACAAATTGGTAGATTCAGGTATGATTTGAATAGAAACATGTTATGCATTTTCTTTATTTAATCGCTGGACAATTTCTTATCTGTGAAATGTTGGTATTCTTGTAGGATACCTTATGCATTTTATCATTTACAACTATATGTCCATATCACTCTACATGCAATCTAGAAATGGCTTATGATTTGACCTTGACAGTCTGTGTACTGTCTTAAGTCGACTATATTAAAATCTAAATCTTCCTAAAATGAATATATGTTGTTTTGATGAACTTTCATCCTACAAACCATTATCTGTTACCTCTGCATAACGCATCTCTAATATGAAATCAATTAGATTGAATACTATGCCATTAAGGGCGATTGGAAATGAAGCTTTTCAGTTATAATGATGCATTGGTATTCCTATCTTTACCCCATGATCAAATACATTCTTTTTCACTGATTCTCCTCTAAAGGATGCCTGAATCAGTTGAATCAAATATTTCATGTTTTAAATGCTATTTTACTTTAGGATGATTTAATCATTGGCTCAAAGACCTGATGAAACCCCCTTTTGGCTAGCAAACTAGATTCATTTCTGTATTTATTTTATATCTTCTTGTTAAATAAACATTATGTATTCCTATAGAAAATATTATGCATTCTTCTCAGTTAGAACATTGTCATCCTACTAAAATATTATACATTTTTTTATCCATTTAAAAGGTTGTATTCTTGCAAAATATCTTGCTTTTCCTCTGTAGAAAACATGGGTAAATACATAAGGTTATCCCTACATATATGATGTTCAATCTACATAAAAACGCGGTGTTCTTTTTTTTAAACATCATGTATTTCCGCAACAAATCGTTGTCTAATCCTACATAAACATGTTAGTATATCCTTGCTAAAATGAGTAAATCCTCGTGTTAAAAGGTGGTTTATCTTTACTAAAAATATTGGTATTATCTCTGTCAAAACTTGGTGTTATCTCTGTAGCAAAATGTGTGTAATTCCTAGGGAGTGCATTTGAACATTAGATGTAGAATGCTAATATTATAATTGTAGGTTGATGTTGGTAGCATCTAAGTGAATAGCTATGTCTGTTGAGTGCAAGGATTAAATTGCATTTTAATTTTAGCATAGAAAGATAGTGTTAAAGTAATTTGCAGCATCCTTAGAGTGCAAAGAATATATTGCATGTTGATTTAGTATATATCGTTAGCATTGAGTAATAGCTGCACCTTGAAGGCAAGTAAAATATTATGTAAAGACACTATATAGATTTTTGCTTCCGTAGGATTATAAATCATTGCAAATGTCATAGGCACCTTACAGTGTGAAGTTCAAATTTAGCATTGCCAGTAGCATTTCTTATAGCTTGAGTTGTTCCTGTGTAAACAAAGAAAATTCTATCGCATTTAGGTTTTCTTTTAAAAAGTTATCACAAGTTTTTATGTTTATTGTGCATTTTAGGGTTGGTCTTTTTTCAAGACTTTATGTATTATGCTTTAAGGAATAGTAATATTCCTGAGATAGACACATGGTTGTTTCTCATAATGCCCTAGAGGCATATTTTCGTATTAAAAATGCAATCTTTCTAAACTCATAGAATGAATTGCTTAACAAATTAATACGTGGGGAATGAAAAATTAAAGAAACATGCTAAAATAAGTGTAGTGAACTTAAATTTTAATCTCTTTACTTTTAACCTTCTTTCCATTGAATTAAGTTTCCTCTTTTATAATAAATGAGTAGAGAGAGAAAATAGTAAGTTAATATCTTAAACTAGAAATTTAGAGAATATTTAAATTATAGGTAGGTTAACATCTCTAATTTAGAAATTTAGAAAATATTTAAATACATTGTGATCACTGCTTGTATTTCAATACTATCTGGTGCCACAATGTTGTCCGAGATTACTCTGGCCTTAGTGATGGTATCTCTATGGTAGGGGTGACTTTCTCATGATCTTTCAACTTGACCTTCAAATTATCTATGGTTACTTGATAATCCATCAAGTTATCCAATGAATCGGTTGAGAAAGCTTTTTCTTCAAACTCAACCTGCATCATCTTATTGAATTCCTGTACCATTTCATCAACTGGAAGAAACTCACGATTATCATCAATCAATTTACACGGGAGCTACTCCAACTTGTGCAAGAGACTTAGATCACTGTTATCACACAACTATTGGGCATCTCCTAGTTCTTTGATTACTTCATTCAAGGCTTTCCTTCAGTGAACTAGGCCTACTTTTATTGAAACATATGCCTCTCGATTTGCATTACTGCCAAGTGAAACAAGAGTCTTCATTTTCATGCTTTCCCATTTTTCCAAACTAGAATCCAGATATTCAATATCCGCAAAAATAGAATCAATCAATTCATCTAATTCTGCTTTTACCTTGGTCATTTTTTCTTTTCTTTCTGTTGCTGCCTTCAATAGTGAAACACCATGTATTGATAACTTAGATATTCCTCTACAACCTTCCCTTTTGTTTGAGTCTTTTCAGCTTTTTGGACCAAGGGATTTTCAACTATTACTGCCATAGGCTCTATAATTTCTGATGTCATTATGATCTTCTGTAACACCATGGCTAACTGCTCAGCTTTTGATTCATAGTATTCCTTTTGTTTCTTCTCTTCATCATATTTCTCAAGAAGAGATGTGGTAGTGACTTGGAAATTAGCTTTAATACCTTCATGTGTTAATTTCCCCAATTCCACCCTAGATATCATATAGTCATTCACATCAAAAGTATCTTTAGTAGCCTCAGGAGGAGGCTTGGCAATCTCTGCATATCTGATACCCTTATCATCAATAAGCCTTGACATAGTCTTAGGCTTCTTCTTTTGTGCCTTTGTCTTGGGAGTCAGTTGTTTCCCCAAATCAATATCATCTGGTGATATCTCCTGTTTCTTTCTCTTAGGAGTATAAGCTAAAAGCCATGGGGGAAGTATTGATGTACTTATTTTGATCAGGAACCATTGATGGAGTGGAAAGAGATGCACTTACACCTATGGTAGCAACAATAGGAGAAGTATTGGTGAAGAGAGCAGCTGGTACATCCACATTAATGGCTTGCTCAGAACTCAAAACAAATTGGTCAAACATTGTAGAACCATCAATGTCATAAGAAGGGGATGACAAACTAGGAATAGATCCAGAAGAATGAAGAACATTATCAAAATTCACATTAGAATCATCAAAAATTGTTTTGGAAGATGATGGAGACTCAGATGATTGAATGTGAATGGGTGACATTGGGGTTATTGGAGGATTTGGCACAGAAACTAAAACAGGCACATTTGGATGAGGAGAGGAGACATCGGTATCCTGTAACACATCTCCATGTGGAGACACAGTTGTATCCTGCACATTTTCCTGTTCATTTTCTTCTTCTTTCTCCTAATCACCCTCATTATCTGATGCAGACTTATCCTCAACATCCATGTCCTCAACATTCATGCCTTCATAAGCTGGTTCTTCAACATCTTGCTCTGCATCAACTTCCATTTCTTTAGCAACAGATTCTTCCTCTGCTTCCCTAGCTTTGCTTCCTCTTGTCACAAATTTGATCTTGGGCTTGGAAGCCTTAGATGTGCTAGAAGCATCATTCTTATTCTTGGTTCTCATATCAACTTTCTTTCCTGTTTGCTCAAAAACTTCTTCCTCTGAACCGGTGATAAAATCCTTCAATGGTATACCTTTGTTTTGGAGCCACATGTTTGTGTTGGCTAACACAGGCTCAAACCTTTTCCTTAAGGAAGTCAATTCCTTCTGAGGCCATTGTATAGGAGGTAGAAGAGAATTCACAATCTACTCATTACCATATTTGGGATTAACTAGTTCTTCATTATCTACCATACCTTCAGGAATAGTAGCTAAACCCAAATATTCAATTTGATCCAGAGATAACCTATTGTAGTCTAGCTTTTTATTTCCTCTTCTGTCCTCAGATCAACCCAGATGTCCTCAACCATTGGCTCATGAAATTGAGTCTTTCTTTTGATTTTATCCTTCACTCCTCTATAATCAAATTTTGACCTCCTCTTGAATTGCTTCATAGTTACCAATTGCATTTCAGTTTCCATAGCTCTGGCTTTTGTGGCAGTTGAAACTGAGTATCTACCAATCTCAAGGGGAAATCTAAAACCAGGCTTCTTTAACTCCATTTGCTTGTTGTGGACAACAATCATTTGTCGACACAGCTCCATCAAAACCATTTTGTCAGAAGGAAATCTTGGCAACATATACAGATAGCCTTGGAAAAAGCCAACCCTTAAGTATGTGAAAGTCAAAAACTGAAGGAACAAACAACCAAAACCATTTACTACTAACCATGTTTCATCTGAGACTCTTCTTTGTTCCAACTAAGGATCAAAAAGGCACAAGAACACAGCAAAGAAGGCATCATTTACCATTCTGAAATGGTGGATTGAACCCTTCAATGTAAGCTGAGGATAATATTGTAAACAGGAACAACCCTCCTATCCCCCTTAGATGTCAAGCCTAGGAACATCCTCATTGAGGCTGCTATGTACACAAGATAGGAAGTCATATAGAATTTGTAGGTAGTAGGTACTTTGATCAATTGGTCATGGAGAGCATTACTGATTTGTTCACCCCAGAAGATAGTTTTTTTGCCCTGAAGTATAATTTTGATGAAAGGATACATCCATTCATGAAAAAGTGAAGAAGAAGCTAATCCCCTTACTCTACTGAGAAAAGTTATCAGATCACCCACTTCCTCAACAAAATCACTTTGAGGAAAGCTCCTCGGCCACCTGGACAAGTTTGACCTTGGATTCTTAAGCCACTTGGAATTAATTACCCTTTTAGCCTTCACAGAATAATTATCATATTCTTTCTAAGCAATAGTAAAATCAAGTTTTACAACTTCAGTAGGAGTAGGACACATGAAAACCTTATCAATAAACTCTGGATCCAGTCTCATGATTACATTCCCATGAGCATCAACCACTGCTCTGGTATCTTTGTTGTAGAAATGAGCACACTGAAGAACAAACTCTGTATTATGTGTTGCCACTAGAAATGAAGACACTAGGTGAATGTTGCTCCTGACAATCTTTTGCATAAGAGGGTTGGGGTTATCTAACTTAGTCATCTCTACAAATTCAGACATATCCACATGGCCAATCTCTATGTCCTGAATATCATCAACATTTGAAGTGACCGAAGTGATTGGGAAAAAACCTTGATACTTGTACTTCATTGCTTTTACTTTCTTCGGAGACAGCTCAGTCATTTGGAAAAATGACTCCTTCTAATGAAGACCTCAGTAGCTACTTGCAAGAGAAACTGCAACAACAAGTCATGATCTTGCAATTAGGGGAAATACTGATAATTTTGGGAAGCTGTAAGTTGATGATCATGACCACAAGAGTGAGCTTGAAAGGGCTAAAGTGCAAGCAGGTCAAAAAAACAAAGGAAAGCGGGCTTAGGATAGTAATTCAGAAAGTTTTCTAGAGTTAGGAAAATTTGAGGGAGTGAATGCATGGGCGAAAAAATTTGCCACCCTTGCATATCAAGGGGAATTGCAAATGTCAGGGTGGCAAATTTTGTCGCTCCTACAGGTAGGCTAAAATTTGCAAGGCAGTGTATAAGCGGCAATTTTTACCGCTTTCGCATATTGGAAAAACTTTCTAAGGTTTGTGTAAGAGCGGTAAAATCTACCAACTCTACATGTTGGAAGAATTGGGATCATATGTCTGAGCGGTGAATTTCACTGACTCAACATATGATGGATTTTGTAAGTTCTCATGCATAAGCGGTAAAATTAAGCGCTCAAGCATGAGTTAGGGAGTTTTGAAGTCCTTTAAGCGTGAGAGGTAAATTTTAATGCTCAAACATAAAACCTAAAAATGAAAACCTAGTTTTGAATTGACAAAAGAAAACTCAAAATCAAGATAAAAGACTTTAAAAAACAAAAACAAAAACTAGTTAATCGATAAAAGGAAACTTAGAAAGACTAGGGTTTTGAAATAGGGAATCGATAGAATGAGAAACAACGAAAATGATGAATCAAAACATGTTTTAATTCATCCATAAAAAACCCTAAATAGAAATGACTAGGGAAAAAGAAACTAACCTGATACAGAGAAATAGAAAAAACATAGAGAAAACCCTGACAATGGAAACCTCCTTAATCTGCTTGCAACCAATCAAATCGACAGTTTGATAAACTTAGGGCAAGAATTAAAGGCAGGGTAGAAAGAAAGACAACACAAAAACAATTTAAAAGACTTTTAAAAACTAAAAATGAAACTAAAAGTTCATAATAAATGTCACATGAGTTAACTCGTCGAGACATTTATTATGTGTCTCGACGGCGAAATTCGTCGACATCACATGAAGCCAACATAACATGCATAGGTGGCAAAATTTGCCGCCTCTGCATGTAGAAGCTAAAAATAAAACATGTAACGGTGCTAGATTCTACCACTTATGCATGTCATAGATAAAACTTCAAAAATATGCTCAAGCAACGAAATTCGCCGCCCCAACATATCAATAGTAAAAAAAAATTAACTCCTCAAAAGAGCCAAAATTGATATTTTGACAAGCTTATAACTTAACCAATTTTCACGAATTTTGAGGAATCATCTAAGGGGAGCATTACAATCTATTCTTAGGTGTCAGAGGACTACACATGAGGTCAAAGTTACTTACCTTGAAATGCGTACTTAGAGTGTAGGCTACGAAATAGACAAGTTTAGTAGGGGTCATCCTACAAAATGAGCTCAGCTAATTTTGAGGACAACAACTAGCTCTAACTGAGGAACTTCATTCGATCATTCTTTGAAATGATCAAAGGGAGAAGAATCTAGTCTCTAAGTGCCTTCATCCATGCCATTGGGCCATAGAGTCAAGATACCAAAACAAAAAGACACAAAAAGATTAAACAAAAATGAAAAATAAAAACACAAAACTATACAAATGTACAAATGAACTTATCTAATACTTCAAGGATTGAAATGTTTTAGATGTTGTCCACTATGGGGCAACAAGAATGGTGTTCCATCTTGATACTCTAGCAAGAAACTATTCTCACCACAAAATTGTTGATTGACAAATGGACCTCTCCATAGGGAATCAAACTTCCCATGCATTCCTTTTGGCTCCCTCCTCTTGTCCCATAACAAGACTTGATCCCCAATTTGAAATTCTCTAGCCTTCGTTGTCTTGTCAAAAAGTTTCTTGACCTGACTTTGATGCTCAGCAATATGGTCTACTACCATAACCCGCTGCTCTTCAAGTTCAGTGACGTACACTATTCTTTTGTCAATAGAACTTTCAAAAGTTCTATCTTCCACTGCTTTTGCCAACTTCAGAGCTGGCAATTCCAAAGTAATGGGTATTTCCGCATTCAAACCATATAGAAGCTAGAATGGTGACATGCCTATTGCCCTCTTAGGGGTAATTATGTCCGCCATAAATCATCAAACAAAGCTTTACGCCACATTCTCTGATTATCCTCCACCAGTTTCCTGATAATTGTAACCAGATTCTTGTTACTAGATTCCACCTGACCATTCCCTGGCAGATAATAGTCTGATGAATGAGAAAGAATGATTCCATATTCAAAGCAAAAACTAGTGTTCTCATTTGAAGAAAAACATGTAGCATTATCTGCTACAATTTTGTTTGGAACTCCAAACTGAGAAATAATATTCTCCTTGAGAAAATTACATACTAACTCTGAAGTAGCATGCTTAAGTGGAATTGCCTCCACCCACTTGGTGAAGTAATATGTTGCAGTGAAAACAAAATTGTGTCCCACACTCGACGATGGGTCCACAGCACCAATGAAGTCAATGTCCCATTGTTGAAAAGGTTCTTCAGTCACAACTGGCTTTAGTGGTAGTGTAGCTAACTTAGGCTTCCCAACAAACTGTTGGCAGAGTTCACATCTACGTACCCAGTTGTATGCATCTTGAAATAATGTAGGCCAATAGTACCTAGCCCGCAAAATTTTATGAGTTGTTACAAGTGCAGAAAAATGTCCTCCACATGCCAAATTGTGAAAAGACTCTAAAAGTTTATTTTTTTGTGCTTTATCCACACAATGGAGAAAAACTCTATCAATGCTTCTTTTATACAAATCGTTAGCCCACAAGACATAGTTTGCAGCCTTTAACTTGATAGTTCACTTCTCTTTATAAGATAAATAAGAAGGACACTCACCATATGTGAGAAAATAAGTGATATTGGAATTACTCATCTGTTGTAGTAACGAAGAGAACAGTTAGAACATCCTCAACCTCTACCTCTTCACCACCTATTTCTTTCAGGACATTGTCAGCAATCAAATGACATAAACCTCTCCCACGCACAAGCTTGGTGGGTTTGATAGAAAGATAAAATTCTTGGATCTTGGCAATCCAATTGCCCCTTTTAGTCCCAAATTCTTGTTGTGTCAGGATAGATTTCACTATTGTATCTGGCACCAAAACAACAGTGTGTGAATTCATAATGTAAAACTAGAAATGCTTCACTGCCTTGACTACAATGTAAGCATGTTTCTCCATATTTGAGTACTTAAGTTCATGAGCCTTCAGTGAGCAACTCATAAATGAAATCAAAGATTCTACACCTTCTTCATTCTGTTGAACTAGAATCGCTGAAAGTGTATGCTCCAACGCATAACTATACATTATGAAGTCTTTAGTGTAGTAAGGACAAACTAGAACCGGAGCATGAGTTATGGCCCTTTTAATATCCTCGAAGGCTACTTTACCTTCCACACTCAAATAGAAAGTGGTCTTATCCTTCATCATATTGACAATATGACAAGTTTTCTTTGCAAATTCTAGAATGAACCTCTGCAGAAAATTCACCTTCCCGAAGAAAGAATGAACTGCAGTCTTACTAGCAGGCAAAGTAAGACTCTGGATAGATTTGACTCTTTCTGAGTCAATTTTAGTACCTTCTCTGGACACAATGTGACCGAGAAGCTTACCCTCTATAACCCCAAAAACTAATTTCTTAGGATTAAGAGAAATACCATTTTGACGACACCGTTCCAGAACTTGTCGTAAGTGGTAGGCATGATCTTGACACTTTTTAGAGAAAACGGTCAAGTCATCAAGGTACACCACAATGAACTTCCCCATTTCATCTTTGAAGGCAAGGTCCATTGCTCTTTGGAAAGTAGCGCCAGCATTAATCAAACCAAAAGGCATCCTGCGGCATGTAAATGTGCCCCAAGGTGTTGTAAAAGCAATCTTGTATTGATCTGCTTCACTGACTTCTACTTGATTGTAGCCTGAAAAGCCATCTAACATAGACAGCATCTCTGAACCAGTTACAGTTTGTAATACTTGATCCATAATAGGTAGAGGGTAGTTATCTTTTAAAGAAGATTGGTTTAGATTTCTGAAATCAACACAAATATGGATTTCTCTGTTCTTCTTTCTCACAGGAACAATATTCACAATCTAAGTGGAATGATGGATAGGAAAGATTATCCTAGCATTTAGCATTTTTTGGATTTCAGAAAGAATAATACCTGATATCTTGGGATTATACTGCCTCTGCTTTTGCTTATGAGGCAATGATCCTACCTTGAGAGGAATCTCATGTTGGATCTCCTTGGGTCTAAAAGACTTCAGATCATCATATGAGTATGACAGCACATCAATGTAGTGGCGAAGAAGTGTAATGAACTTGAATTTCTCATTAGTAGTGCAACATTTCCTAATGTTAGCCATCTTGGGATCCGCTTCAGAACTCAAATTTACTTGCTCAAATTCCATGGATGAACTTGAATCAAATTGTTGTTGTTGTTTGATATATCTGTCATGCTTGTCAAATAACTTTTTCAGAGAAACCAAACCTTTCAGAATTTTATTCCCTTTTAGCTAAAGAAACTCCTCACCAATCTATGAATCTATTTTGGAAACATATTCCTGAGGTGGAGAATCACTACCTTCAAAGTAGAGCTCATCAAAGCTATCTGTCTTCTCTAAGAAAGCTATGATCTGATTATCACCATTGAAGACCTGCCAATGGTCAGCATTGTCTGGCACACTTGGTCAGAAAACTAACTCAATTATGTATTTATCACCTTTAAAATCCTTGTGAGGGACCATAAGGGTGGCAGAAACAGTTAATGAATCAGCACAATCATTAAACTCTCTTGGCACTGCAGAGATGTCGAAAGCATCAAAACCTTCAATGCAATCCCAGACATGATTGCGGTAATGTCTAAGCCCTTGGTCTGATAAAGATTTCTCACTTGGAAAATAACAAGCTCAACATCACCTTGTGCGTGAAGATTTTTAATACCTTTAACATGAGCAGCCTCCATTCCGAGTAACAATGACTTGTATTCAGCAGTGTTATTAGTATTGTCAAACTGCAGCTTATAGGAGAAAGGAAAAATATCACCTTGTGGAGATATTAGAACTACTCCAGCTCCAGATCTAGTGGAAGAACAATAGTTGCCATCAAATTCTAAAATCCAAACATCATTTGAATTTACCTTTTTGATGTTTCTATGACTAATAGGTTCTTCCTCATCAGAAAGAGAAGAATCCGACATCACTATGCTCTCGTCTAAACTTTCATCTGAATTATCTTTTGATTCTCCATCTGAATTATCTGAACTCTCGTCTGATGAACTAGAAGTATTTTCAGTGGCCAAGAAATAATTACCCATCCCTGAAGACTCAAACAAAATTTGAGCTTTTAGATTTTCAGTTTGAGTAACAATATATTTTGCCTCCTTCTCAGAAAGCAATTTCTGCATGATACCTTTAATGGGTATCCTTGCCTCAGATAAATCCATGTTTAGTTCTCCTCTCACATCCTTACAAAAATTACATCCAAGCAAAATGCCATAAGAAGCTGGAACATCAGCAACTAGGATGGTCATCTTAATCCTCTTATTCGAAAAAGCTGCAAATGCAAATTGAGCATCCTTGATTTGTCCAAACAAAGGCACTTTCTTATTTTCCATTGAAAAACATCTCCCAAAGGTCTTGTTCAAAGTGAGACTAAGAGCATCTGCCACCTTGGCAGGCATGACATTGTCAGAAGCTCCTAAGTCTATGATATAATTGCTTAGCTTGTGGCCATTGACTAACAGAGAAACATAGAAGGGTTCTATTTTCCCTGGAGCATCAAGGGGAGTGGTGACTAGATTATTTTGAGTGGACCTGTTCTTTGAGGAGTCATCAACAATTTTAGGAGAATCTTGCCCTGTAGGGGCAGCCTTATTTTTAACATACTTAGCTAACCTATCAAATTGGTCAGGGTTAGCTTGTAAATATTCTACCTCAGACATTTGGATTTTGGTTTTCCTAGAATGATCAATTATGTCAAAGAGCTAAAATGAATTAGATACAGATGAAGGAAATCCTTCATTATGGGGTTTAGTTGGGGTAGTGTTGTTCTAAGGAACAGGAGTAGAAGAAATAGGATTGTTAGATGAACTTACTTGTTTATTGACAATCGGATCTTTTGATTGAAAAGGCAATGGAGATCCTCACTTGGCAATTGAAATCACAGGTTGAGGCTCTTCTCTTGACTTTCCTTTATCAACCACTTGCTGATTTGATTGATTTTGGGACCTGGTAAAAATAGCATATGCCCCATCATACACCTCTCCTTCTCTTTCTGCTTCATCTTGGTAGTTCAGAAACCCAATAGTAGAGTCACCAGCTAATTCTTCTTCTCCTTCTGTAAAAAGATTAGCATTGTTTTCCTGATCCAAATTAGGTTGGAAAGAATTATCCTATTCTACTTCATAGTAGCCAACTGCAAAGTTGACTGGTGGAGCTTTAATGGCAAGCTTCCCCTGTGTTGTCGAAAGCCTATTCCGCCCTTGATTTCTCATGGCATTGCCTTGATATGACTTGTTAGGAAATGCCCTTCTTGGTATGTCCTTATAAGAAGGAGCGGGCATACCTTGGGACATTTGCTTTTTCAAAGATAGCAACTCATTTGCTAACTTCTGTACCATAGGATCTATGGTGCTTGTTGAAGGATTATCAGTAGAGGACTAACCTTTACTTTTGTTTGAATCCCTTCTTATCTTACCTGCAAGGATAAGATCATCTTCAACCTCTATAGCCAAACTTTGTGCTAAAGTAATATCAGTGGGACTAGCCTGCCTTAATAGAAAACTTACCTCAGGAAGCTGAGCATTGATGAAGAAACATTTAAGATTCTTCGTCGTTGGTTGAGCAGTTGCCGGAATCCTATTTGTCAATTTATTGAACTTGGCAATGAAATCTCGCATGGGCTCATGTGGTTCTTTCTTCATCTATGTTAGTTGGGCTAACAAAGTATGTGCATCTTCTACAGGCTTAAACCTAGCTTCAAACTTGGTTTTGAGAGTATTCCAATTGGTTATAGTTTGGGCTTGAAGATGATAAAACCAATCTGCAGCCACACCTTGAAGTGTTTCTACAAAAAGTCTCACAGCTACATCTTTGTGTTCCACCCCTAACACAACAAGATATGCAAAAAGCTGCAATGTGTTCATTAGGATGGAATTTCCCATCACCATATAATTTCAAGAAATTCTTCCTTGAACTACAGGGTAGTTCATGCAGTGGTGGTGTCAAATTCAAAGGTCCAAAAGTATTACCCCACAGGCCTTGAGCTGCCATGGTGTGCTGATTGAAAGGTGGGATAACAAACCTTTGTGGAACTCAAACAGATAAAACTCTTTTAGTATTGGAGTTGGAAGCTTCGCTTGGTATAGGAGACGTGGCATTGGTAAGAGGAAAACTCCTTGTTCGCCGAAGCGAAGGTTGTAGAGGCAAAATACCAAAGTTATTTTGTTGCATTAACTCAAACACAGGATCAATAATACCTTGATCTCTCTTACTTCTTGTATACCTTGAGTCTACCATAATGCAATGGACGAGGATGAAATGCTTCAACTCAAAGCATGAGGCTCCAAGTTGCGCGTTCTTCCCCAGTAGAGTCACCCAAAAACTGTTGGGTGAATATTTTGTCGTTTAGCTAACTAACAACAAAATGGTTATATCGCCACAGCTATGATGAGACAGAGTCTCTCCTCTTAGAAAGGGGAGGTTCCCTCTGGATGATGAATTTATTTCTAATAAACAACTTTTAACACTTATATAAACTAGACCTATGCTTGGGGTGTTTTCATTGCATCCTATTCTCTTTTTTCAGAATAGATGTTTTTGCTCTTCAAAATGATAACTTCAACAAAATTGATACTTAATAACTCCTGAACTAAGACAAACAATAGAAACAAAAAGTCTTCTATTGCTTGACTTATTTCCCACAAATAAACTTGATTGAATTCAAATGTAGCTCAAAGTCTCCACTCTTATCCAACACAATATAACTAGATTGAACACAACAGTTTACAGCACAAAGTCTTTAAACAATTCTATTCTCACAAATGTAAACATAAACTTCTGTAATGAGGAAATAGCACAAAGTCTATTTAACTAGAACAAAAACACTTCTCTCTCAATAAAACTCCATGATTTCAAAAATGATTCAATATAATATAACACCAATGACGTAAGAACATTGATATCATAAAACAATATGATTCAACTCAAAGTTTGATACTCAAACTGCTTGCTTATATTAATATTTGCTTGAAAATTTGATAAACATGAAAAGCTCAAAGTCTTGATATGTTTTTCAATTCAGCAGAGTTTCCTTGCAATAGATAAAAGATAATAATTACAAAAGAGGCCCTCTTTATTTATAGGGAGAGGACTTGAGAAAATTTAGGAAAAGCATAACTACTTTGACTTATTCAAAAATAGGAGTCCTTATTGACTTGGGACTTCCTAAGTTTTTACATGTAATTACATATTGGAAAAGTACATGTAAATATGTCCAAAACTAAATACAAAATGCATATGAACTACAAAAATATTCTAAGGCACAGATCAAATATATCAACTTCCACTGGCATCCTTCTTTGCTGACCCTTCATACATTGTGATCACTGCTTGTATTTCAATACTATCTGGTGCCTCAGTGTTGTTGGAGATTACTTTAGCCTTAGTGATGGTATCTCTGATGGTAGGGGTGACTTTCTCATGATCTTTCAACTTGACCTTCAAATTATCTATGGTTACTTGATAATCCGTCAAGTTATCCAATGAATCGGTTGAGAAAGCTTTTTCTTCAAACTTATCCTGCATCATCTTATTAAATTCCTGTACCATTTCATCAATTGGAAGAAACTCGTGATTATCATCAATCAATTTACACGGGAGCTGCTCCAACTTGTGCAAGAGATTTAGATCATTGTTATCACACAACTCTCGGGCATCTCCTAGTTCTTTGATTACTTCATTCAAGGCTTTCCTTCGGTGAACTAGGCCTACTTTTATTGAAACATATGCCTCTAGATTTGCAATAATGCCAAGTGAAATAAGAGTCTTCATTTTCATGCTTTCCCATTTTTCCAAACTAGAATCCAGATATTCAATATCCGCAAAAATAGAATCAATCAATTCATCTAATTCTGCTTTTACCTTGGCCATTTTTGTTTTTCTTTTTGCTGCTACCTTCAATAGTGAAACACCCTATATTGACAACTTCTTTAGATATTCCTCTACAACCTTCCCTTTTGCTTGAGTCTTTTCAGCTTTTTGGACCAAGGGATTTTCAACTGTTACTGCCATAGGCTCTATAATTTATGATGTCACTGTGATCTTCTATAACACCATGGCTAATTGCTCAACTTTTGATTCGTAGTATTCCTTTTGTTTCTTCTCTTCATCATATTTCTCAAGAAGAGATATGGCAATGACTTGGAAATCAGCTTTAATACCTTCATGTGTTAATTTCCCCAATTCTACCTTGGATATCACATAGTCATTCACATCAAAAGTATCTTTAGCAGCCTTAGGAGGAGGCTTAGCAATCTTGCATATCTGATATCCTTATCATCAATAAGCCTTGACATAGTCTTAGGCTTCTTCTTTTGTGCCTTTGGCTTGGGAGTCAGCAGTTTCCCCAAATCAATCTAGTGATATCTCTTGTTTCTTTCTCTTAGGAGTATAAGCTGAAAGCCATGGGGGAAGTATTGATGTACTTATATTCTGATCAGGAACCATTGGTGGAGTGGAAAGAGATGTACTTACACCTGTGGTAGCAACAATAGGAGAAGTATTGGTGAACACAACACCTGGTACATTGCTCAGAACTCAAAACAATTTTCTCAAACATTGCAGAACCATCAATGTCATAAGAAGGGGATGACAAACTAAGAATAGATCTAGAAGAACGAAGAACATTATCAAAATTCACATTAGAATCATCAAAAATATTTTTGGAAGATGATGGAGACTCGGATGATTGAATGTGAATGGGTGACATTGGGGTTATTGGAGGATTTGGCACAGAAACTAAAACAGGCACATTTGGATGAGGAGAGGAGACATCAGTATCCTATAACACATCTCCATGTGGAGACACAGCTGTATCCTGCACATTTTCTTGTTCATCTTCTTCTTCTTTCTCCTGATCACCCTCATTATCTGATCCAGACTTATCCTCAACATGCATGTCCTCAACATTCATGCCTTCAAAAGCTAGTTCTTCAACATCTTGCTCTACATCAACTTCCATTTCTTTAGCAACAGATTCTTCCCTTGCTTCCCTAGCTTTGCTTCCTTTTGTCACGAATTTGATCTTGGACTTGGAAGCCTTAGATGTGCTAGGAGCATCATTCTTATTCTTCGTTCTCATCTCAACTTTTTTTCCCATTTGCTCAAAAACTTCTTCCTCTGAACCAGTGATAAAATCCTTCAATGGTATACCTTTGCTTTGGAGCCACATGTTTGTGTTGGCTAACACAGGCTCAAACCTTTTCCTTAACGAAGTCAATTCCTTCTGAGACCACTATATAGGAGGTAGAGGAGAATTTGCAATCTTCTCATTACCATATTTGGGATTAACCAATTCTTCATTATCTACCATACCTTTAGGAATAGTAGCTAAACCTAAATATTCAATTTGATCAAGAGATAACCTACTGTAGTCCAGATTTTTTATTTCTTCTTCTATCCTTAGATCAACTCAGATGTCCTCAACCATTGGCTCATGAAATTAAGTCTTTATTTTGATTTTATCCTTCACTCCTCTATAATCAAATTTTGACCTCCTCTTGAATTGCTTCATAGTTACCAATTGCATTTCAGTTTCCATAGCTTTGGCTTTTGTTGCAGTTGAAACTGAGTATCTACTGATCTCAACGGGAAATCTAAAACCAGGCTTCTTTAAATCCATTTTCTTGTTGTGGATAACAATCATTTGTCGACACAGCTCCATCAAAACCATTTTGTCAGAAGAAAATATTGGCAACATATATGGATAGCCTTGGAAAAAGCCAACCCTTAAGTATGTGAAAGTCAGAAACTGAAGGAACAAACAACCAAAACCATTTACTAATGACCATGCTTCATCTAAGACTCTTCTTTGTTCCAACTAAGGATCAAAAAGGCACAAGAACACATCAAAGAAGGCATCATTTACCCTTCTAAAATGGTGGATTGAACCCTTCAATGTAAGCTGAGGATAATATTGGTAAACAGGAACAACCCTCCTATCCCCCTCAGATGTCAACCCTGGAAAAATCCTCATTGAGGCTGCTATGTACACAAGATAGGAAGTCATATAGAATTTGAAGGTAGTAGGTACTTTGATCAGTTTCTCATGGAGAGCATTGCTAATTTGTTCGCCCCAAAAGATAGTCTATTTGCCCTAAAGTATAATTTTGATGAAAGGATACATCCATTCATGAAAAAGTGAAGAAGAAGCTAATCCCCTTACTCTACTGAGAAGAGTTATCAAATCACCAACTTCCTCAACAAAATCACTTTAAGGAAAACTCCTCGGCCACCTGGACAAGTTTGACCTTGGATTCTTAAGCCACTTGGTATTAATTACCCTTTTAGCCTTCTTAGAATTCTTATCATATTCTTTCTGAGCAATAGTAAAATCAAGTTTCACAACTTCAGCAGGAGTTTGACACATGAAAACCTTATCAACAAACTCTGGATCTAGTCTCATGATTACATTCCCATGAGCATCAACCACTGCTTTGGTATCTTTGTTGTAGAAATGAGCACATTGAAGAACAAACTTTGTATTGTGTGCTGCCACTGGAAATGAAGACACCAGGTGAATGTTGCTCCTGACAATCTTTTGCATAAGAGGGCTAGGTTATTTGACTTAGTCCTCTCTACAACTTCAGTCATATCCACATGACCAATCTCTGTGTCCCAAATATCATCAACATTCGAAGTGACCAAAGTGATTGGGAAAACACCTTGATACTTGTACTTCATTGCTTTTACTTTCTTCAGAGACAGCTCAGCCATTTGGAAAAATGACTCCTTCGAATGAAGTCCTCAGCAGCTACTTGCAAGAGAAACTGCAACAACAAGTCATGATCTTGCAATTAGGGGAAATACTGGTAATTATGGGAAACTGCAAGTTGATGATCATGACCACAGGAGTGAGCTTGAAAGGGCTAAAGTGCAAGCGGGTCAAAAAATAGAGCAAAGCGGGTCAGGATAGTAATTCAGAAAGTTTTCCAGAGTTAGGAAAATTTGAGGGAGTGAATGCATGGGCGGCAAAATTTTCCACCCTTGCATGTCAAGGGGAATTGCAAATGTCAGGGCAGCAAATTTTGCCGCTCCTACAAGCACGCCAAAATTTGCAAGGCAATGTAGAGGCGACAATTTTTACCGCTTTTGCATATTGGAAAAACTTTGTAAGGTTTGTGTAAGAGCAGAAAAATATACTGACTCTACATGTTGGAAGAATTGGGATCATATCTCTAAGCGGTGAATTTTTCCAACTCAACATATGATGGATTTTGTAAGTTCTCATGCATAAGCAGTAAAATTGACCCCTCAAGCATGACTTGGGAGATTCGAAGTCTTTTAAGCATGAGAGGTAAATTTAAACGCTCAAACATAAAACCTAAAAACAAAAACCTAGTTCTTAATCGACAAAAGAAAACTCAAAATCAAGATAAAAGACTTTGAAAAAGAAAAATGAAAACAAAAACTAGTTAATCAATAAAAGGAAACTCAGAAAGACTAGGGTTTAGAAACAAGGAATCGATAGAATGAGAAACAACAAAAATGACGAATCAAAACATGTTTTAATTCATTCATAAAAACACTAAATAGAAACGACTAGGGAAAAAGAAACTAACCTGATACAAAGAAATAGAAAAAACACAGTGAAAACTCTGACGACAAAAACCTCCTCAATCCGCTTGCAACAAATCAAATCGACGGTTTGATAAACTTAGGGCAAGAATCGAAGGTAGAGTAGAAAGAAAGACAACACAAAAACAAATTAAAAGACTTTTAAAAACTAAAAATGAAACTAAAAGTTCATAATAAATGTCACATGAGTTAACTCGTCAAGACATTTATTACGTGTCTCGACGGCAAAATTCACCGATATCACATGAAGCCAACATAGCATGCATAGGCGGAAAAATTTGCGCCTCTGCATGTAGAAACTAAAAATAAAACATGTAACGGCACGAGATTCTAATGCTTATGCATGTCACAGATAAAACTTCAAAAATATGCTCAAGCGGCGCATTTCGCCACCCTAGCATATCAATAGTAAAAAAATTCTAACTCCTCAAAAGAGCCAAAATTAATATTTTGACAAGCTTATAACTTAACTGATTTTCACAAATTTTGAGGAATCGTCTAAGGGGAGCGTTACAAGCTATTCTTAGGTGTCAGAGGACTACACATGAGGTCAAAGTTACTTACCTCGAAATGCGTACTTAGAGTGTAGGCTACGAAACAGACAAGTTTTGTAGGGGTCGTCCTACAAAATGAGCTCAGCTGATTTTGAGGACAACAAATTATTATGAAATTTCAAATGATTTTCTTTTCTGGCAATGATTAAAAGTAATTATTTTAGATATTAATAAGATTCAAAATTTAAAAAGTTAGAGATATTTTTTAGTATGCTTCAAGATTAGAAATAGAGAGTAAAATTTTAGTTTGTTGGATTTATATTTTAGGAGCCTAGATCTTATACTAGTTAGAATCATATAATTTCTAGCAGTAGGTTAGTAAGCAGATGAATTTATATAAATCTATTTGAATTAAGAAATATTTTGATTATTTTGATACTCTTGAAATGTTTGGTGTTTTGAACATCAAGATTTGGGTACGATAGTTAAGAGAATAATTGTGATAGTTAAGAGAATGTTAAGTGGTAGCCTGCTTTCAAAGCATCCTGAGTTAATTTATGTCGTGACCATCTTGAGGCTCAGAGGAGAAAGCCTAATTTTCTACTATAAATCTAGGATGGGATAATTAAGATTACCAATAGGAATGATTCTACCTAAACAAGCAAAAAGTAACCTTGCAAACTACGAAGCCTCTACGCTGCGCGTACGTAGGCAAGGCCATTTGGGATGAGCCCTCGAGGCATTAGGTCTGGCCCTTAGGGCATATATATGTTGTAATTTATGCATTGATACCTATTATGTTTTAATGATCATGTGAGATTAATGCTTACATATAGTTGTGCAGGTTTATGAGGTGCTCTACAAGGTATTGGTGCTAAGACAGTAGCGAATGGAAGCTTACTGTGAAATATATATTGTTAATATGATATTCTTGTATAAGCCTACATAGCTAAGTATTGTAAAAGGCATAGTCCTATTTCATTACCCTTATTATTTCATGGATGTATGGAATCTTATTAGAATATATTAATGAAAATTATTTCATGAGTTTGAGTTATTATGGAAAAATTTTGAGTATTTTTCCTTTTCCGCAGATAATATAATTTTATTCAAGTAACTTGGAGTGGTTATTACAAAGAGCACTTAAAGTTGGGACAAAGGGAAATGGGTTGACTACTTAGGAGCTTGCCAAAATGGTCAAGCCCCAAATATGGTCTTTCATCCTCCACAAGTAGCTAGATAGAAAGTATATTGGAATTTAAATGTACTTTTAATCCTAGAAGTTCATTTAGAACTAAAAATAGTAAAGGAAATGATAAAGGAAGAATAATAAGCGTTAGAACATAATGTTATTAGGGGTCATACCCTTATAACATTTATATATATTTTTAATATAAGGTTATAAAACCTTATGTTTATTATATGTTTTATAAAGAATATACCATTTAATAACTATTAGATTATTAATTATTTACAAATAGTTATTTTGAATAGGTGTGACTAATACCCCTTCGAGTATTTAGCCACCCCTTACATATTTAAGGAGCATATATATTATTGAGAGGTAATGGAATTTGGAGATTTATAGTTAATTCTATTATTATGCACAAGAGGTATTATTGGTCATGTGGAAGTGGGGAGAAGTGGCATCCCCAGGTTTTGTCTAGAATTTTATAGACAATTTTGTAAGAGTTTTATAATAAAATGATGCTTTATGGGGTTTTTTAGCTGAAAGGGTTTTATCCATGTATATATTGTGTAATGTGTCGAATATATGCATCTTGTAATTCTAATTTCATTTATCTTATATTTTATTTGTAATGATTAGTGTTAGCAAGAAATGGGGAGGACTCAGTCTAGAGATTTGAGGCTCGGTCAAGTCTCTAAAGTCAGTTTATACCCCGGAAGATACAGTGAGAGAATCATAAATAACAACAAGGAAATATAACATGCGGTAAGAATATATCATTCATACACATCATACACATTCATATACACTTAGATATTAGATCATATCTTTATATCTCCATTATATATTCATTATAACCTTTTTATACAAAATGGTAGATCTGATTCTCTACTTTGCATATATCTCTTCTTACATATATTCTCTCTTACATATTACATATTACAAAATGCGTAGAAGATACAAATCCCAGCCAATATGGGAGATGTGGAGAAAACACACATTGAGATAGAGGCCTAGATCCAGGTGCTACAATAAACTAAGAGACAGTGGGACACTACCTTGAACCAGTTGGTATGTACAGCAGCAAGGAACACAACAGATCCTATCACAACTCACCACAAGGGGAATGCAAAGGACAAGGCCGACATAGGTAGTGACATTTTGTAAGGGACATGTCCCTAATGTAACATATAGATATGTAATGCCTCAGATAATATGTCTGTTAAGTGGGCTTGAAGGAGGTTGATTACCTCTCTTAGCTACTTTACCTGCCCCTTAATATGCTCCCTTTGATCCTGGAGTTGTTGCAATTATGTGTGGGTTGTCTCAATTTGCTTATAAGCTGCTAACAATTACTTTATACTATGTTACACTATAATACATTGCTTATGATACATTTCTATGAATCTAACACATTATCTTCTTTCATTTCAGAGATTGGTTGTAGTGCTTCAATCTTGCTCCATTGACAAACCATGCTAATAATTTTATGTTCATGTCCCATAATTTGACTGCTCCAGATTTTGTAATTTCATCTATGTAATAGGGTCCTAACCATCTTACTTTCAATTTTCCTTGTTTCTTAAATTTGTTGTCATATAAAAGTACTAAGTCACCTTCTTTGAAAATTTTCAATCGCAAATTTCTGTCATGCTAGGCCTTCTGCCGCATTCTTTCTAAGTTCAAATTATATGCCACAATCAGTCTATTCTCATCTAATTTTTCTAGTTCTTCAATTCTTTCAACTAAAGACTCATCCTCTATTAACCACAAAGTCAGTGTGGTATGAAAATTTGGAAGTATGAAGTTCATTGGCATCATAGC
The DNA here is from genome assembly GCA_027924645.1 of Cunninghamia lanceolata. Classification (NCBI taxonomy): domain Eukaryota; kingdom Viridiplantae; phylum Streptophyta; class Pinopsida; order Cupressales; family Cupressaceae; genus Cunninghamia; species Cunninghamia lanceolata. The sequence goes on from BSBN01000828.1 coordinate 7,933,832, forward strand.
ATCTAGTCCATACACTAGTTCAAAGGGTGTGAATTTTGTTGTCCTTTTATATGTTGTGTGATAGGCCCAAAGTACCGAGCAGGTACTTTTAGGTCCCAGTCTTCTCTATTACCATCACACATTTTAATCAATGAGTCCCTATTATCTTTTTTAAGTCTTCACTTGCTCTGTTTGCTTGCAGATGATAGGGTGAGCTCTTATTGTGTATTATCATAAAGGTATGTAATAGTTTCACAATTGTGTTATTGACAAAGTGCTTTCCCTGGTCACTTTTTATACTTAAAGGACATCCAAATCTCGTTATTATATTTTCAGATAAAAACTTTGCAACAGTTTTTGTTGTTCAATCGTTAGTTGGTTTGGCTTCTACCCATTTGGTTAGGTATTCAATCCATGTAATGATAAATATTTCTTTAGAATGTTTAGTAGGGGGGTCTATAGGTCCAATAAAGTCAATTTCCCATTTTCAAATGGGAGTTGAGTTAGTACTGGTTTCAACATCTCATCCCTTGCAGTTGATTTCCCTATGCTCTAACAGATGTCATAATGTTTGGCATATCTCTTTGCATCCTTGTGTAATGTAGGCCACTAGACTCTAGCTAGTTTAATTTTTCTTGCGGTAATCTCTCCTGAATTATGTCCTCCTACTACTCCTTCATGTGCTTCACTCAATATAGGTTCTCTTTCATGCTCATATACTACCCTTCTTATGACATCATCCTTTCCTATGATATTCAATTCTCCTTCTATTAATGTGTAAGTTAAATCCTTCCGCATTAAGGTTTGCTTCTCTTGTGGTGTCATATTTTCTAGAAATTCACCTATGGAAAGCAAGCTTGCTATGTCATGTAGTTCTTTCGGTACTGCAGTTATTCTAAACAAGTTTGTGCCAGGGAGGTCTTCCTCCTGGCTATCAAGTTCAATCCCTGTTTCAATCCTATATTAGTAGTCTAGTCCCTGATTGTGCTTTCCTAGTTTTACCATTATCTTAAAGTCAAATTCTTGAAATAAGAGTAGCCAGCAGCAAATTCTTCCATGAGTGGTTGGTTTGTTTAGTAGATATTTTAATGGCTCATGATCTATATAGAAGATGAATGGTGTTGATAATATATAATGTCTAAATTTATGTAATGCATAGAACATTGCTAAGGCTTTTCTCTCTGTTGTAGTATAGTTCTTTTCATCTTTTGATAATTTCCTGCTAGAAACTACTATAGGATGGTCTTTTATTCCTTTTGGTTGAGCTAGTACCACACCTATTTCTATGCCTGATACATCTACATGTACATGAAATGGTATATTCCAGTCATGAAATATCAATGTCGATGCCTATGTAATCTTTTGTTTCAGAGTGTCAAAAGAAGTTTGGCATTGGTTTGTCCATTCAATGTTTTTACCGCTTTTCTTCTTTAAGAGTTCTTCCAAAGGTGTTTCTGTTGTTGCATATACTCTAATAAACTTGTGGTGGTATCCAGTATACCCCAAGAAAGTTTTCATTTCTACTATAGTCTTAGGTGCTGGTAATGTGAGAATTAATATCACTTTAAGAGGATCTACCATTAAGCCTTCTTTACAGATAATATAACCTAGTAGGGTCCCAAAGGGTACCACAAGCATACATTTCTTCAAGTTTAGTGATATATGTAGGCTTCTACACTTGTTTAGCATCATTCTTAGGGTTTGTACATGATCTTTTACCAACCCATACACTATCCAATTATCTAGGTACACTTCTAAGAAATCATGTATGAACTCTTTAAATGCATTTACCATTATCTTGTTGAATACCGCAGGTGTATTTTTCAAGCCAAAAGGCATCATTGTATACATAAATGATCCAAACTCTGATGTAAAGGTAGTTTTAGGCTGGTCCTCTTCTCTTATCTTTATCTGATGGTATCCAGAGAACCCATAAGTGAATGAATAGATCACTCTCCATGCAACTGATTCTAGTATCTCTTCAGTGAATGGTGTTGGAAACGGGTCATGTATGCAGGCTTTGTGTAGTTCCTAAAATCAACACATATTCTCACTTCACCAGTCTTTTGTTCTACACTACCATCAAACTAATCCAGTCTGCATCGTTAATAGGTTTGATTATACCTGTAGCTAGCATCTTATCTATTTCTATTGAATACTGAGAGGGGGGGTTAATCAGTATTCTAAAATTTAAACAATTAAACCAAATGCCAACTTTAATAATCAGAAAGCAAAGTAACCACAAAAATACAAGACACATAAATATGACACATAGACACCAGATTTTTACATGGAAAACCCAAAAAGGAAAAAACCACGGAGAGGATTAGCTCTCAATATATATTGCAATCTTTTACAAATGGTGATGTTCAGGCTTGGTCACTCCATAGTTCTAGAACATGCTGGCTCATTGCCATGAAGTACAACTAGGTCTAGCAGGCTCATTGCCTCAACCCTAAACCTAGAAAGATTACAATGAGGACTATTAAACCCTAATGGTTGCTTACAGTTGGGCTCACTACCAAGTACAACTTAAATTATATTAGAAATATGAATACTGGAACAGCATCTATCAGTATGCTAGGGTGCAGTCATTTAGCAATTGAATACTAAATCCTAAGTCTTCATCATCACTGATCTTCTATCTCTGCTCTACTATTCTGATATTCGCATCAATCACATCCACACAATACTACTTCGCATATTCACATTCACATCACTTTTTCCTAATACTAAATTTGATCCCATATATATCCGCAACACTTAAGATCTTCATATTAGGTCAACATACTCAGATGAAGCATATAGTTAATAACCTTGTAGCTTGTCGGCCAAATCCATACATCAAAATACATGGTGGACCTAAATAATATTTGAATCACCTTCTCATATGTCGGCTCCAACTATAGAACCACTTAGGATAAATTTCTAATTAGTAGAACTTACCGCACATAAATCAAACTATCATGTCAGCCTCAAACACGGACTGTTAGTGACTCAGTCTAATTGTCAAATCACAACTTTCACTGCAGACCACAATACTTGCTTAAAACCATATCAAAGACTTCTTAGACATCTCTAATCATACCTTCAAAACCACAAAGCAAAATATTCTTTAGCGGCAAAATGCGGACCATTAGAACTCAGACATTGTCACAGTCAAACTCTGTCAAACACTGTAGCGATACTCAGCAGCTTAAAACTATCTTTCTGGTGGACTTCAGATCTTACAACTCTAGATTTAGACACTTCATACAAGTGTTTACAACACGTCAAAACTGCATAACAAAATATGCACTTGCAGAGGAATTCGGACCCTTTTACTTTGCACTGTACACTGTCCCTTCTATTTATCTAGACTTAGACATTTTCTTCAAACGACTTCTGGAGGAAGTCATGACTTGAACACTAGAATATATCATCATCAAGTGGGTATGAGTCAACATACCTAAACTGCATTTGTCGATCTTCATCTGTGGAGGCATACTGATCCACTTTCTGTCCCTTACTTTGAATACTATCCATACTTAGCCAATATGACTAAGTCTTCTTTACTAGACCACAAACTCTGTTTCAACCTTGTTCCTTTTCTTGTTACCATCAATGACAACACTCAAATATCCAACATAGCAGTGCCTCTTGCCAACAATTTCAAATTTCACTCTTTTCTTCATGTTTGGATTCAATCTATATGGTCTCTTCTTTATAGGCTTAGCTCCTTTTAGTTGAATCTTCATTACTTCTGCTTCTTCCATAATACCCTTCATGTCTGTAAATGTCCTAAGAAATAGGTCTTCAAATTCTGATAGTATCTCAGCTATTTGTGCTACCTCTTTGTCATCCCAATAGTCACCTATCTTTGCCATCTTAGGGTCACCTTCTTTTGCTATGTTCTCCTCCCTAAGTTTTATAGGTTTATTATAATATTTCTCCTTTGGTTCTATTGATAATTATAGTTCTCTTTCTCCTTCTTGGACTTCTATTTCTAGGTCATTTATATCCTCATCGTCTCCTTGTATTGTTGTAAATCTATGATTTGCCTCTTTGTCCATCCCTCTATTAATTTCCATGTCCCATCTATTCTAGGTGGCGGTAAACTTTATTCTAGTGTTTCTTGTTCCTTCTCTAAGGTGTTTAAAGATTATTTCTTTCATTTTTAGTAGTGTAGTGTGGATGTGTCTATCTGGATTATAAAATGAAAATGTATGTAGAAAATATTGTTGTATTTCATCCCAGTCTCTTGTTTCTCTTCTTTTTTGATTTATATACCAGGTATGCGCTACCGGTGACAATGTCTAATAGAATATATGAACATATAATCTAGTGTCATACTCATTTGTGCTTTTCCATGCCATTGTACATATGTCTAAGTGGTCTTGTGGTGGAATCTGGACTAGGTACTTAGGTATAATTTCATACTTCCCTTCTTCCAGTAAGTATCTGGTCTTTATGAGGATTTTGAATACCAGCGAATGTTTTATTATGTCTTTATGTGTATTTCTCCAATTTGTGGCATTACATATTAGTGTATGTTGTATGGCCTCTAGTCTTGTATGCTCATCTGTGAATGTTTTCTCCATTTCTATCAAGTATGTGTGCATGTCTTTTACTCCTAAATTTTTTGGCAATTTGATATGTGAAATCCCTTTTGTAATGTGGTTTAATCTTCAAGATTCCTAAGTTATATCTTTATTTTGGTCATCTGAGTTACCGCATGTGTTGTGTGGTATATTGTTATCTAACACTGTGAGTTGTGATACGTTTTCCTTCTGGGTTTGTACCATAAATATCTTACCGGTGCCTGTAATCCTACGTGTTTTTAGTTCTGGTTCATTGTTTAACCATGCTTCCAATACTTCCTCGTTGTTAGTGCTATAGTTGTTATCTTCTACTCTTATTTCCCCTTCCAAATTTGGTTCTTTTGTTGTGTCATCCCTGGGCAGTTTAGATATTGAATAAAGGTTTTTAGGATCCTCATCACTCCATTCTCCATAGTTGGTTTCTTTAGTGTAAGCTTCTTCCATGTCAACCCCTAATGGTATATGTATTATTTGATTGTTGTCAGCAAAAGATATTTCCTCCTTGTGGGAATCTACAATGCCATTTGCATTTACAAACCATTGTAACCCTAGTAGTGCATTAAATGAATCAAAGGGCTCTTTCATTGCCATCACTTCAAAATCTATTGCTTGTTTAATTCTCATTATGTTTACTTCAACTTCTTTCCAGGTTCCCAGTGTTCCCATGTTTGATCCATCTACTAGACAAATGTTATAGGGGGTTTCACTCAAATTAGGTCTTCCTAACTGTTCCCACACTCTCTTAGGTAACATATTCACATATGCACCTAAATCCACCATAACATTTTTAATTTTCTTGTGGTTTATATATGCATTAATCATTAAGGGTTTAGTCTTCCACTGTCTATCTGTTTTACCCATTTTACAGATTTGTGGTTTGTTTGCTTGTTGTTTATTCCAGTATTTACAAAATTGTTTCAGTTTATCAGTTAGGTTATGTTGTTGTGTTAGATTTATCAATTGTTTAAGTGTCGCAACTTCACCTTCAGTAAAGAACTGGGTGTGTTATTTTGTTTGTTTTGTTCCTTAATTATAATTTGTTTAGACTTCTCTATAATTTTATCGTGTTGATTTTTATTAGGGAAGATAGTTTCTTCTTCTTCGCGATCCTCTGATTCACTTCCAGTGTTTTGGGGGTTTGAGGTATTCATGCCCTGTTTAGTAACTACCAATGCTTTAGTCTTTCCTTTATTCTTCTTTTGTTTTGTTTGTTTATAGTTTACTTTGTTATAATAATCATCTTCCTCTGAATTTTCAATGTAAGAGGTGCCAGTTTCATAGTTAGCTTCCTTCTGGCAACTTCTAGCTGTCCACGGTTGTTCTTTTGGAATCTTTCTAATTATGCAGGAACCTTTTTGTGAGTTAAACCCTTGTAATTCATCACTTTTCAACTATTGCGGTGTATTTTTTAAGTACTATTGAGCCTTATCACATGAAAATAGGTCATGATCTATACTACTACAAAATGTGTATTATTTCCTTCTTTCTCCCCAACATTCATTAGTGAAGTAGCCTGGTTTACCGCATTTGAAGCATGTTGCACCCTCTCCTTATTACTCCTTGATCACTTGTTATACTTATTGAACAACCAAATCTTGTAATAATATTTTCATAGAGAAACTTTGCGGCAACTTTGGTTGTGCAATCTCTAGAACTTGGTTCTACTTCTGCCCACTTAGCTAAATATTCCACTCCTGTTATTATGAATCTTTCTTTTGAATGTCTTGCGGGAGGGTTTATGGGTCCAATGAAATCTATTACCCATTTTTTGAATGGTATTTTTGCCAAGACTGATTTCAAGGGCATTTCATCTTTTGATGTAGGTTTTCCTACTCTTTGACATATGTGACAATTCTTAACATATTATTTTGCATCCTTTTGTGAAGTATGCCACCAGAAGCTTGCTAGTTTTACCCTTTTTGTGGTAGTGTCTCCATAGTTATGTCCTCCAGAAATTCCTTCATGTGCGTCCCTTAATATTGTTTTTCTTTCGTGTTCATAAACCACCCTTCTTAAGATATCATTTTTTCCCAAGATGTGTAGTTTTCCTTCAACAAGTGTATAAGGCAGTGTGGCCTTCCATATTAATATTTATTTGTCATGTGATGAGATATCTTATAGAAATTCCCCTATGGAAAGTAATACTGCTATCTCCTACAATTCCTCTAGTACCGCATTTAGCCTAAACAAGTGTACATCAAGTAATTCTTCCTATTGGTCATTAGGTTCTTCCCCTGTTTCTATTTTGGGTAGGTAATTAGGGTCTTGGTTTTATTTCCCTGGTTTAGCCATTATCTTGAAATTGAACTCTTGAAACAATAGTAACCATCTACATATTTGGTCTTGAATAGCAGATCAGTTTAGTAAATATTTTAAAAGTTCATGGTATGTGAAGAATGTGAATGGAGTGGATAATAAATAATGTCTAAATTTCTGTAAGGCATAGACCATGGCCAAGGCTTCTCGCTCTATTTTTGTGTAGTTCTTTTCTGCTTTGGATAACTTCCTGCTAGCAAATGTTATAGGATGGTCCTTATTTCCCTTTGGTTGTGCTAGTATTGCTCTAATTGCTATCCCTGATGCATCCACATGTACATGAAATGGTATATTCTAATCAAGAAATATTAATATTGGTGCTTTTGCTATCTTTTCTTTTAATGTGTTAGAGGCATTCTGGCATTCTTCATTCCATTCAATGTTCTTTCTGGTTTTCTTTTTCAAGAGTTCCTCCAAACCCAATGCAAATATTTCTTAGTTTTATGGGCTGGTTATAATTTTTTTCTTTGGGTTTTGTAGGGAGTTCTAGTTCTCTTTTCCCTTCTTATACTTCTATTTCTAGGTCTTTATATCTTTATTGTGCCCTTGAGTAGTTTTGTAACATGTATGTGTGGTGGGGTTTTTTTCCTTGTTCATCCACTCAATAAATTTCCATATCCCTTTACTCTGTGGTGGTGGGGAACTTATTTGCGGTACTTGTTCTTCTCTTTCTTCATTAGGTTTGAATATTATTACGTTGATTTTAAGCAATGCGGTATGAACATGATCATCTTCATCCCAAAAAGCAAATGTATGATAGAAATCTTCTTTTAATATATCCCAGTGTCTAGTTTCTGCCCTTCTTTCATGGTTGATGTGCCAGGTCTGTACTACCGGTGTGAATGTCTAGTAGAATAATTATATGTATAGTGTTTCATTGTATTCATTTTGAGCCTTCCAAACCCAAATACAAGATTTTATGTGTTCTTTTGAATGGATACTTCCATCATATTTAGTGATTTCAGCATACTTACCTTCTTCTGCTATGTATCTTGTTTGGATTAAGATCTTAAAGACTGGCCAGTGCTGGATGTTATGTTTATGGGTGTTCCACCAACTAGAAGCATTGCATATTAGTGTATGTTTTAATGCTTCAAGTCTTGCTTCTTCTTTCTCAAAAGTTTGTTCCATTTGTGCTAGGTATGCAATTAGATCCCCAATTCCTAAGTATTTAGGTAGCTTGATATGTGATATTCCCCTTGAAATGTGGTTTATTTGATATGATTTTTGGTGTGCACCTTATGTGTATATGTCTTGTTCTCCGCTTATTCCTTGCGGTGTAATTTCATTATTTACTGTAAAATGCGGTGAATTTAGTTTTGTTAGTTTGACCATGCATACTCTCATGGGTCCCCTAATTTTGTGGGTTTATGTTTCTAGTTCTTGCAACCAGGCTCTTAGGACATCCTCACTATCCATGCTATAATGGTCAGTTTCAATTTCTATCTCTCTTTCAAAGTTAGGTTCTTCTATGTTGTCATTTCTAGGGAGTTTAGATTTTGAATTGAGGTTTGTGTTATCCTCATCATTGTATTCCTCTGGATTGATCTCTTCTATATATGGATCATTATAGTTTTGTCCTAAAGGTATGTGAACAATCTTCTCATTATCTGAAAAGGATATTTCTTCCTTCCTGGAGTCCACAACCCCATTTGCATCTACAAACCATCTCAACCCTAGTAGTGAACTGAAAGAGAAAGGTTTCTTTGATTTCTACTATCTCAATGTTTATAATTTGTTTTGCTCCCATGACACTAACTTCTACATTCCTCCATGTTCCTAGTGTTTTAATTCTAGATCCATTTACAAGACTGATATTATATGGTGTTTCTTGTAGTTCAGGCATTCCCAACTATTCCCATACCCTTTTCGGGATCATGTTGATAGTTGTGCCTAAATCAACCATTACATTTTTCAATCTTTTCTAGTCAATACCAAATATAATCATTATAGGGTTTTTCTTCCATAATCTCTTGGTTCTCCCTATATTTCTAATTTTTGATGGTTGGATCTTTTGTTCTTCCAATACTTGTTGAATTGTTTAAGTTTTTCTAAGAGATCATTTTGTTTATCCATTTGTGTGAATTGTTTTAGTATTCTTACTTCTTGTTCTAAATGTTGGGATATGGTGTTGTACACCATTGCATAATTTGATAGATTATAATGTTGTAATTAAATAATTATTTAGTTGTGATGTACCTAAGTGGTGTGGTTAATCATACTAGGTAATTATTTGAGGACCACTTGTATGTTGTATGTAACATTGGGATATTATTTGTATTATTTGATTAATTAGGAAAACTTAGTACCAATAGTCAAATGTGGGGTCAGTCATTTTGTGTTACCCATGGTTTTGGGGCACATGGTTTTCTCAATGTAATGTGTGAGCTTAAATTACAAAAGCAAGCACAAGGTTATTATTTGAGGTTGGCTGGATAATTCATTGTTGGTGAACAAAGGTTTTGTGAGAGGCTATCATTGTATTGAGCTCTCTCTTGTGAGTGCATATTGTGAAACATGGCAGGTGATGTGTGGATTCATGCTTGTACACATGGAGGATGCATTGGAGGTGCTTGATGGATTCAGAGGTATTCATGGAGGCTCATGGATTGTATTGTAATGATTTATTGTTGAATAATACATTTGAGCGTGGATGCTTTTGGAGGCTAGGTTTTTCCCTCTTGAGGGTTTTCCCAGGGTATATCTTGTGTTATCGTGTGTTAGTCATTGATCTTTGCATTATGGTTCATTTTTGCATCTTATTGAGACCTATTGGGTTATTGTGGAATTGGTTTTATTTGACCTGCAAATTCCTAACATGTGGTATCAAAGCCATGTTTATGGTTGAGGGAGGTGTGAGCTCCCTAGTTTGTTGATAACCCTTGTGTGTATAGATCGGGTGCAAAATGGAAGCCATGGCAATGCATGGAAGGATTGAGGACTATACAAGGTTTTGTGCAGGTTGTATTGCAGATTGGGGGTTCTGGGTATTGGAGATTTGTTGTGTATGTTGCAAATCGGGTGATTGAAAAATCATGGCTAATGAGGATTTTGAGGAGGAATTTTCACATATGACCTCCTGGAACAAAACGAACCTCGCCATTGAGTCCAAGAGGCCTGAGAGGTGAAAAAAAATATATCACTTCATATATTTTGGTCACTGGAGCTTCAGGCAAGAAATTTATGGCCTCCCTGGTTCACCGGTACGACCGTATGGCCGCAAGTACGCTCTGCAGACTTTAAACAAAAAAAAATCTCCTGCACAGGTTAATAGTTTTCTATAGTTCATGAAAAAATTAAAAAAAAATGAACTATAGGGATGTTTTTTTTAAATCAAGATTTACATTTAATAAAAAAAATTCATGGCAGGCAGGCAGGGGTGTAGACCCCCGTACCTTGCTGCGCAGAGGGTACCAACGAAGGTACCGCCGGCTCAGAGCCGGTCAGCCCCGCCGACCCCCGGTCAGCCTCCAGGCTGGTCTGGGTCCTCTGTTGGTCAAGACGGCCTTTAGCCGCCGGTTCGGCAGGGGTTGCCAGACGGCAGCCATCACGCCCTTTGGGCTATTAAAAAATTTAAACAATGGCAAAAAAATTTAATTAAAGTTTGACAACGAATAAAAATTCAGACCTATTTAAAAAATTAAACCTTCACTTTAATACCATGAGGTCCATGTATAGTGAAAACATTAAACTGGAGTTGAAATTTTTTGAAGTCTGTTGTCAAAGACAATATGATGACCAGTCCAGTCAAGGCCTCATCACCATGCCCAGTCAGCTGCTTACATCAGTAGTGATGTCGTCATGTGTGGATAGGGTACCAAGTCCCACCAGGGGACCACTTTTAGCCCTAGGAGGGCATTTTCTTCCAGGGGGCATAACTTTCACAAATGGTATCAATTGTTTGACTTCTTATAAGCGTCAGAAAGGTCTCTCTGAGCACTACACAGTGGTATAGATGTCATGGCCAGATTTTTCTATGTGAGTCAGAATTTGATGCCGGAAGCCAGGCATTGCTCCAGTACATTTTTATGCTCATAACTTTTGCATATGGAATCAAATTTTCGATTTTGGATAGGTGTTGAAGAGCTATTGCAGTGTACTACAGTTTGTATCATGTAAATTTTTAGTTTGGTGTGCAGAGAGAGATCGGTACTTGTTTGATCACTTGTAGGAGCCTGAGATTTAGAGTATGTTTATGAGTGCATTCAGATGGATTTTTTGGCGCAAACTTGTGGGAGTGCATATTGTTATAAGACCATCAATATGGTATAGCAGGTTTTCAGATTTGGTGCTTCCTGATACAAGTTTACAATGTTTTCAGAGTTTGGACTTTGATAGAGATAGGTACACAAGTTGTCTTCTAGTTTGAGGACATGGTTGATATGTGTGTGAGACTTGGAGTCTCATTTCAGTGGGAGTTGAGTATAGGTACAGTGATGACGATGATTATGGTGTCATGGATATGCAGGTACACATTTGCATTGGCACAACATGATCGTGTATGTGATTGACAGGTACGGACTACGATGTTTGATTCATGATGACAAGTGGTTTTGTGGTGTTATTTTAGGGGATTGTTCTTATCTTCTAGATGTTTGATTAGTTCCTTGACTATGGTATTCATTTTTGGACTTGTTGGCAAATTGAATCTAGCGTTGATTTGGTGTTTGAGTCTTGGAGTCTACAGGTTCTCTTCTTTGATATCTCAGATTGCATATTACTAGTGTGATGATTAGTTTGCATGTTGCATTTGTTTTGGATCTACGAGTTATTTGGTTTTGTAGGCTGATCACCTATTTGGCTATAGCGGGATAACTCGGATGTGGACTGTCTTTATCCACGAGATTGATTCAATGTTGATGCAAACTTTGTTAGTTGGCCTTGTCTGTGGTCATTTGTACATTGGTATGTTGCATTAGGATAAGAGGATGGATGATTAGAGTGCCTGGATAGTCAGTTGTTGGGACTTGTAGCATGTTTATCACAATGTCATGGAGAGCTTGGATACATGGTTTTATGTTAGCTTTTGACAGTGATGGTTTTATCTTCTTGTTTGGAGATTTTGGTTTACTCGACCTTTTGGGAGCTGTTGATGTTACAGTGGGATTCCTTGATTGGTTTGGGGCCATGGATGATCTTCATTTAGGATATGGTTACTTTGTTGTCTTGGATAGCTTGGTATCATGATTCAGTGGGAGCTTTGGCAGCAATATGGATTCATCAGTTGTGATGGATGATCTTCTGCAGTGGTTGTGGGTGTCTTGGACAGGCTCTTGGATTATGATTCTTGTTGGAGTGAGAGTACTTTGACATCCTAATTTTTATTGTCAGGAGATGGTTATCTTCATGTGAGTGGAGATGTTGACATCTTGGTTTACCATGGAGGACTTATTTGAGTCTTTGGTTGAGATATCAATTTATGATTTGTCAGTTTGACATGTTTATCTTGATTTAGAGATGTTGATATTGTGTCTTGATGGGCTCTTGATTCTAGATTACAGTTTTGGCATGATACAGGTTCTCTTGAGATAGGATGTATGCATTGTTGCATGTGATCTCCTTGGAGGAGATGGTTAGATCATGATGTCATGATGGGCTTCTTGATTATACAGACGTGTAGTAGGAGCATTGACAGTGATCTTGTTGGTTCTCTTGGTATTGAGTACTTTGGTCATTTGCTTCAGAGCTTCATGATAGTGTGGTTTTACATTTGGAGTTTAGCATGGGTTGATCATGGAGGTGCTCATGGATACTTGGAGACTTAGGTGAGGCCAGAGTTCTTTTGTGGTTAGAGATACTTGTTGAGATGGTTACTCGTTGGAGGTTTTAGCAGATAGACCGAGGAGTCTTACACCTAGATATGGACGTGAGTTCATCATGGACCTAGAGGAGATTGTTCTTGGAGAGAGTCATTAGGACTTGGTGTATCCTGGAGGAGCATTCTCATTCCCCACTCTTGGTCTACTCAACGATTTATCATCTATGAGGTATTGCTCATCCTTTTAGATGCATTTTACTTTATGTTTCATCTTCTCATAGATATGGATCTTGAGCTACAGTTATTGGTTCTGGAGGGTTCATTTGAGGGATGTTAGCATGGTTATCTCCTTCTTCGTATGGTTTGATTTATGATGTTCATTATGAGGAGTTTAGTAGATGTGATTAGGCTTATTCCTAGTTATGGAATGGTTATGAGTTTGATCTACCTTGATTAGAGATGCTTACAACCATGTTGGTTACATGTTACATATGTTCATTTGATCTTATGAGATTGAATGGTTGGGTGTTGTTGAGGCTTTTCATTTGGGATTGTAGAGGAGATCATACTTGACACAACTTAGCACTTTGAGGTGTTTGTAGAAGGACATTATGATTTACAACTTTTCTCTCTTTGTCTTATGGCTACTTCTTGGAGGATCATGTTGATATGGTTGGACTTGGGATAGTTATGGTGACATGTTGTGAGAGAGTATGCAGCGATTTATCATGCATGTATGGGATCATTGTGATTGTTCTTGATACTACATTGGCTTGTTGATTAGCCACACCTTGGTTTGAGTGTTGATTGATAGACTTGGTATGCCTTGGATCTATTTTTAGATTTGACATTACCTATGCAGTGGGAGTTCCTAGATGTATGTGTTCTTCATTGACAGGTTTTATACATGGAACTTGTGATTGTGGTATATGGGTTGGATATGTTGTTGGCATGAGTTTATTGATGTTGTTGATACCTATGAGGTATGGATGGTTGGAAGTATTAGCATATGTTGTGGGTGCTATTTCCATTCATGTGGGTTTTTTACCTTTGACAGTAGCTTGGAACCTTTTGTTATCACTTGGATTTAATGCTTGTGTTCTTTGGATTGGTGGATCTTCACCTTGGCATGTTCCTTTTCTTCCATAGGTGGCACGTTGGAGGATGAGAGGAGTTCTTGCTTGAGACAGTGGTCACTTTAATTTGTTGCAGGTATCTTGTTGGAGCACGAGAGCATGTTGGAGATTCATGTGATTTCATGTTTGTCTATAATGATGTATTTCATTGATTGACCCTTATGCAATGTATACAACAAGTGGGAGAATATTGGGATATGGTGTTGTACACCGTTGCATAATTTAATATATTATAATGTTGTAATTAAATAATTATTTAGTTGTCATGCACCTAGGTGGTGTGGTTAATCACACTAGGTAATTATTTGGGGACCACTTTTATGTTGTATGTAACATATTATTTGTATTATTTAATTAATTGGGAAAACTTAGTACCAATAGTCAAATGTGGGGTCAGTAGTTTTGTGTTACCCGTGGTTTTGGGGCACATGGTTTTCTCAATGTAATGTGTGAGATTAAATTATAAAAGCAAGAAGAAGGTTATTATTTGAGGTTCACTGGATAATGCATTGTTGGTGAACAAAGGTTTTGTGAGAGGCTGTCATTGTATCGAGCTCTCTCTTGTGAGTGCATATTGTGAAGCATGGCAGGTGATGTGTGGATTCATGCTTGTATACATGGAGGATGCATTGGAGGTGCTTGATGGATTCAGAGGTATTCATGGAGGCTCATGGATTATATTGTAATGATTTATTGTTAAATAATACATTTGAGCGTGGATGCTTTTGGAGGCTGGGTTTTTCCCTCTTGAGGGTTTTCCTAGGGTATATCTTGTGTTATCGTGTGTTTGTCATTGATCTTTGCAATATGGTCATTTCTGCATCTTATTGAGACCTATTGGGTTATTGTGGAATTGGTTTTATTTGACCTTCAAATTCCTAACACTAAAAAGAAGTTATATGGCTCTTTCTCTTTTTGTTGTTCTTGTTTGAGTGTTTTCTTAGTTTGTTCTACAATTTGATCATATTTTGCTTTATTAGGGAAAGGGTGTTATTCATCTTCCTCACTTGTGTTAATGTATTTTGTTGTGGTATCAGTTCCTTGTCTTGTGACTAGCACTGCTTTATTTTTCTTTTTTTGTTTTGGCTTTTGTTCATATGTTTCCGGTTGGTAATCATCTTTTGATGAACTATCGGTAATAATATTTGATTCATGGATTTCTAGTTTTTGGCATCTCCATGTTGTTTGTGTTGGTGTGAATAGGGTTATCACCTAACCGGTTTACCCTATTATGGATAATTCATCTTATTTAACTATTTACTAGTTAAATAATATTCACACATCACACATTAATCACACATATTAAGTTGACTTAGTGAGTCTAGTTGTGTCTAGTTGTGTCTAGTTAAGTCTAGTTGTGTGTTGAGTTGTTGATAGTTGGAGTGAGTTGTCTTATCCTCCACATGTGCAATTAGTTATCATCCTCTAATTGGCACATGTTGTAGGAATATCTCCACTTTCCACTCCACCTTCTAGCTCTCACCTTGCCTTTATAAGCAAGGCTCTCTTCATGTATTATGTAATCCAAACAACAACAATAATCAATCTTTTGCATTCAATGATAGAATAGCATCATTCTTTTATTTGATCTCTCTTGTGCTTTCATGAAGTCCTAGATCCTGGGTGGCTCCAATCCTAGCCAACTCTAACATGGTATCAGAGCTCTAGGAAGAATCACTTTGTGATAGTCAATTTTTTAGAGATCTTGAGTGCAATTTATGGTGGATCTTGATAGTTGAGTATGCTCTTCTCTTGCATCGCATGATGACCTAGAGAATCAGAAAAACTTGATAGAAACATCAGTTTTGTGAGGGTTTCCCTTTTTGCTCTTGTATTGCAGGTGCATTTCAGAGCGTGTTGTTGCAAATCAGACTTCACCATTGCGTCCAAAGCAGCTGAAATAGTCAAGATCACCTTTTGTTTCATCCAAATCAGACATCGGAGGCAAAATTGACGAGGGTTTCAATTTGGGGCTCTTTGGCGTGATCTGGGGGGTACCAGTAGTTTCAGAGCAGTTTGGCACAAATCGAACATCACCATTGCGTCCGGAGCGGCCAAATATGTACGGATCGACTGTAAAATTGTCCAAATCAGACAAAGTTGAACTGAAAGGCAAATTTTTTTTTGTTTCTGCCCTCGACCGTACGGAGTCTCTGCAGGGTATATTCCCTCTGTGCAGCGGCATATTCTCTGCACATGCAAAATCTTTGACTGCGTCGACCTGCATCAGTGGAATCGCGGCGCATATCTTTATCCATCGGGTAAAAAAATTAGATCGCTGGTAAATAGATTTGTCTGCTGATTAATAAAGTTTTTTTCTGCGGATTGTTGTACTCCCTGTGCAGAAGGCAAGGTACTTGTCAAATCGTTGGGAGCCTTTATTGGTGCGGGCCCCCAATTTATCGTCAGGCTATCTTTTGACAGCATTGTTTCAAATTTTGGCATTTATTTTTGAAGCGGTCTGCAAATTTGAAATCTCTAACAACGGCGATCATATTACTTTGGCCCTCAAACATTTATCTGCAGATTCACAAATCTTTAGCGGGTTAGCAAATCTTCATCGGCAAGATCTTCATCACCGGGAAACTTCCAAACTCGTGGTTTGTACTATCGGCGTATTTCCTTGAGCTTCCTACAGGTGTTATACCCAATCAGGCGGCATTTAGTCAATCATCGGGTGGCCTGTGCAAATACCTTCGGCGGCCCTTTGCCATCGACACACGCCGCAAAGAAAAATTCATGCCAAAGATTTTCTAAACTCGTCGGTTCTTCGCATCAGCGTACTCCTTCAAAATTCCCGGCGGCTAATTCTTTACCAGCATCAAACTTGTCTCAAGCCGTAAAAAAATTCACGCCAGCAAAATTTCTAACTCCGTCGGTAGTTCCTACCGAACCGCCTACATCATCGGGCTATACAGGTGTTTTTTTCCGCCAAAATCAGTGGTTTCGCGGGAGTCTTTCGGTGGTTTCGTGCCAAACAAAAGTGATTCCCGCATTTGGACCAGCTATTTTTGACTGATAAAGGTGGTTTCAACCTTCATATCTGTGGGTACCACACAGCAGCGTCCACTTGACTCCCCTCGGCGGTAAATAAAACCTTTGCTGGCCATTCTCATTGTGTCTCCAGCAACTGTCAATGGCGGTGATTGTTTAGCATAGTCAAACAGCGTTTTTGAATCTCTGACAGGTAGTTTCCACTAGTCAAAAGTTGTTTTGACTTCCAATCAGTGGTTTTCTATCTTTCATCAATTGTTACCCGCTCAACGATAGCAGTTTTGCCTTAGACTGGCGGTTTTAGCCCAAAACCAGATAGTCTCGCGACCAATAATAGTGGTTTCCGTCACGCCTAAAGGCAGTTTTCTGGCAAATTTTTGCTTTCTGGGAGGGGGGCTATTTTTTTGCCCAAAAGAGAATATTCCAAGAATATTCCACTGACGTCAGCACTGCATTAGCACTTGGGGCCATTTTTGCCTCTCAAAGTCCTAAACTAGGGCTTTTTTTTATTTTTGTATAACTTTTGCCCACGGAGGTGAAATTGGGCAAACGAGATATTGTTGGAAAGCTGACAGAGAGCACTTCGCAGTGGTTTTAGTAGTTTTCTAAAATTTTGCTGCAGGTGACTGCTACAGCAGTTTGAAGACAGATCTTCGTTTTTCACTTCCGAGCTCACAACTTCTTGCCAGGATCTCTAATTTTCATGATTTTTGCGGCATCCGAAAGGTATTTAGGACCTCTTCAAATCCATCCATGCACTTTTCTTAGATTCTGCTCCAAGTTTATTTTATTTCATTTGTCAATTTTTTGGCTTTTGAGTGATAACTTGAGCATTTGGGCACTTGAGGAAGTGAAACTTGTTTTGAAGGGATCTGTTTGTTGTGGTTAATCATTGTGAGCAATTGTAATCTCCTTTGAATCTCAGTTTTAAGAGATTTTCATGCTTTCCCAATTTTGGTCCTTTGAGGACAATTGTAAATCGCACTAAGTATAAAGTGCCACAATTATTCTTTTTTGGGGGGGTGATCTCTTTGATTAACAGGGGGGTGTCTTGTGTTCTTTTTTGTACTCTAGCATCATGGATTCACACAAACTTCCTCTACTCACACCATATAACTATCATGAGTGGAAAACTAAAATGGAGATTCATTTAAGAAGTTTGAAAATTCATAGAGTAACAATGGGTACAGAAATTGAACCAACTACAGTTGCAGAAAAGAGAAAATGGTACAATAGATGTGATCAAGCCTATGGAACACTATGCTTGTCTATCTCTCCTGATCTTCTTTTTCATATTGAATCTTGTAAAACACCTAATGAAGTGTGGACTACCTTAGAAAATCTCTTTGGTAAACAAGATACAATGAGAGGTTTCAAATTGGAGAATGAATTAATTGGTTTGAATCCAACCAGTTTTGCAAGCATCCAAGACTTCTTCACAAAACTAAAATCACTTAGATCGCAACTCAAACAATGTGGAATTGAGAAAGAGGACACTCAATTGATTCTTTCAATCCTTGCCAAGCTTGGTCCTGACTATTCAGTTTTTGTTTCTACCTTTTATGCTACAATGGATGCACTTGGGAAAGCTTTCACAATGCCTTCACTTGATGAGTTTGCTGCATCACTCACAAGGGAGCAAGCTAAGTTAGTACACATGGGCACATTGAAGTCTCCTAGGAATCAAGCTCTTCTTGCTATTCAAGGTTCTAAGGATCAAAAGGCTTCAACTAGCAAAGGAACCAACCAAATCACCTAAGTTCTTCCTCTCCCAAGGAGGAATCATCTAAGAAGGAGAGACCAAAGTGTGCATATTGCAATAAACTAGGACATGATGAGCATACGTGTTATGAGAAGAAAATTGTTGAGTTGACTCACATTATTCAAAAGCACAATATCAAAATGCCATCATCATCACCTAGTCCATCCTCTTCTTCAACACCATCATCATCTACACAGTCAGGGACAGCAGGCATTGCAAATGGGATAGACAAAGGAAAAGGACATGTACTCTTTGCTTCAACAAGTCTTCAATCAGAGAGATGGCTTCTTGATTCAGGAGCTTCTCATCATATGGCATCTTCATAGGGGATGTTCTCTTCATTTGAGTCATGCACTTTGACACCTATCTTGATGGGTAACAACACATACATGCATGCATCTGGAAAAGGGACAATTGATATTGGAGAGAATACATTCAACAATGTGTTGTGTGTACCTTCCTTGACATCAAATCTCCTTTCCATCTATCAGATTACTCATTGTGGTGCAGGCAAGACAGTTGAGTTCACTCCTGATTCAGTGATCATACGAGACTTGGAGAGTAGAGACATCATTGCAGTTGGGATGGCTAATCATGCATCTCACTTGTATACCTTTTTCCATTTTGTTTCTTCTGATGATGTAGATCCATTGATTGGCATTCACACTCATACATCAAGTGTGAATCATGTTTCTGAGGAGAAGTTTGGTCACTTGAACCTTGGTGTTCTTTCACCCACTTTGGTTCATGAGACTAGTGTTGAGCTTCCATCACCTCATCCTCCTGCTTCTTCAGAGATTGACATCGACATGGTTTCTTCAGTTGAGCAGGATACTACAGGTCTTTCAGATATAGCTTTGTGGGATACTTTCTTGGTAGGTATATCAGACTTGTTTTGTGAGTCTCATATTGCAGACTTGGAGGATACATTTGAGGGGCTATCTCTCCTCTTTGATGATAGTTACAGCACAACTGTTATCCCATCTACTCTGTCTTTGGAGGTTGTTCTTCATCAGTCTACACAGGATTTTGGATTGGACACACATCATTGCCTTGTGGCATTCCTTGATTCTGACATGTGGACACTTGAGCAGTCTTCAGAGGCATACATCATGAGGCTTTTTCCCTCATTCCTTGAGATGGAGTTTCTTCAACATCAGCCTTTGGACTTGTTTCTTCCTAAGGGGAGAAATGTTGTTTGCAGGTGTAAGGGTAAAATGGTGATCAATCAAATGAATTAAACATGACCCAAACATCAACAGAATAGAGAAACAAGAAGGATTCAATAAACGAAGCAATAAACAAACACAGTGCAAACCTCTCCCGTTTCAAAACTTCTGTTGTTCGCCTATCACAGATCGTCCTTTTGCAGATGAGATGAGCCCTCAAAGAGTGCAATCTTTTTAGCTGTTTGTAGGAAGTCGACGGTGAACGGCTATGGTGATATGCAATGAAGATGAGCTCCAATGCAAGTGTGTGATCTCAAGCTTGTAGATGACAAAAGGGTGCCAAAGGCGCGCTGGTGATATTTCTGCAGAGTAACAATGTCAAAAGCCTGGATGATTAGAATGGAGGGATGAAGCTTCATTTATAGACTTGGAAAAATGGGAATCAACGGTTGAGAGGAGATGTGAAGATCGACGGCTGAGAATGGTTGAGGAATGTGCAACCAGTAGAAATGTGACAAGTGTCCCAGCTCCATCATGAAAGAGGGGATGTGACAACATTGATTGGAGAGTTAACTCCATTGACTGAACAGTTAACAGACTTGATTGATCAGTTAGAAGAGTGAATTATGGGATTGACTGAATTGATTGACCAGTGAACTGGGTTGATTAAGGAGTCAACAGAATAGATTGACCAGTGAACTCAAATGACCAATCAGTTAACAGATTTGATTTATTAGTTAACTAACTTCTGATTTGAGAAGAAATAGGCCATGTGGGTGAGAGAAAAATAGGTAATTAAATATTAAATATATTTAATTACATGTGCAACCTGATGAGGTGGACAAGGTGAGGTGGAAAAGGTGAGGTGGATTTTTGAATTTAGAACTTAGGATAGAGGAATTTGGATTAATTAAATAATTTATGATTATTTAATTGTGTAGGACATTTAGAAGAATTTTAATTAAATAAATTGAATTTATTTAATTATGGAACAGTGAATCGATTCAATAAATTTAGAATATTTATTTAATTAATAGAAGAATGGAATAAATATTTAGAATATTTATTTAGGATGATTCGTGTCATTTTTGGGCGTATACATTTTGCCCCTCTTTGATGCAATGTAGTTTACAGCGTTGCTTCAAAGAATAAATAGCCTGACAGTGATATATGCCCTAGTTTGCCCCTGGTACAAGTTTAACGACAGGATGCCCCCTCGAGAGATTGGACGAGAAGAAGGCAGAAGGCGTGAGACGGACAATCTCATGATGAAGAAGGTTGAGTTTGAAGAAAATGGGTGAAGAAAGTGTCAAATGATACGTGATGCAAGATGGAATGATGACACACACAAGCAAGCAAGCAAGTATACACAAATGACACAAGAACAAACAAGGTATTGCCCCTGTCAAGCGGTAAACCAATGATATACTGATAATGATATACGACAGTGTTGTCATGGCGGGGAACAATATATCCCTAGACCAACACGACAATCGTGTTGTCATGGCGGGGAATGATAGATCCCTAGAGCAACATGAAGGATAGTGTCTGGTTTCAGGAAATGAAGCATGTCGTGTAAGACGCGTGTATTGTTCTGATTTCGACAATGCAACATCCTGTATAAGACAATTGATTGATTAACTGATCGAGTTGGTTTACGACCAGACAAGGATCAAGACCACTGATTGTGAGTGGATCATTTGTGCAAGATTGACTTGACTTGATTGGTATGGATTAAGGATGGACCTTGCATTTGGATCATTGCTCAGATTGACTGGACAAGGATGAAAGATATGATGATAGATAGAAATCTGATTGATAGAAGAAAGACTCGATAGAAAGATTCACAAGCTTTTATTTGTATTGATACTCTGCATTGTTGGATCTTTATTGCATGGGGTATGGTATGGATGTATAAATGGATATAGGATGGATGCTTTGCTTTTAGAGTGCTTTATTTCATCATTGGGCAGTGTGTTTTTGCTACATTTTCTGAAATGTTGTAAGTGAATACAAGCATCTAGGTATAATTGAACCGAGATGACCTGAGTATCGCTTACATGGATTGTGATTTAGCAAGTTAATACAAGCATCTAGTCAAAATTGAATCTAGATGACCTGAGTACTTCTTGCATTTCAACAAACAAGGATTGCCCCCGTTCATGTTATACCTTTGATGTCCTCGATGATCTTTTGCCGATCATGTCCTTAGACAAGGCTTCACATTACTAAGGTTTAATCCACAAATAGCAAACAAAGAAAGTAATCATGCCCCCATCATAGCGTCTCTAGCTTTTGGCATCCTCGAGTAGCATAGGAAGGTATGATAGCAAAAATCTGGACTCGAATTGTTAACCATGTTTCCAATCTACAAAGCATATTTGCGTTGATATGTGTTTAGTTCTTGCCTTAATTTGCATAAAATCATTTAGAAGACCTTGGGTATTTGCTTTGCATTGGATAGGTTAAGAGGCTCACAGTCAAGATTTCTACTTGAGGCGCGGGTTCTGCTTGCATTTGTTTGCTTGGTGAGAAGACTGCACAATCCTTATTGGGGAGACGGACCCTAATGGACTAACCTAGTGCCTCGGGGGCTCATTGCTAAATGGCCTTGCCTACGTGATGACGCAGAGGCAACGTAGTTCGGGGTAAACCCTAATGGACCATGGATGGACTAGAAGAAAGACGACAAGAATGAAGACAAGAAAGGGGATGAATGGGACCGTGGGAGAAATGGAAGCCTCGGGGGCGCATTAGAAAAATGGCCTTGCCTACGTGACGGCGCAGAGGCAACGTAGTTCATGGACTTGGACCATGGACACCGACGAGGGACACTACACTAGGCTCACACGAAGGAGACGGTATGGGACAAAACCCTGGTTGACAAGGCCATAAGGAGAGTATCGAGCCATGATAGGTAACTGTCAGGTGTTTATTGTGGGACAGATATGGGTCGAATGGGGCAAATAGAGAAAGAATGGACTCAAGGTGATTGGATTCCCAAAGATGGAGAAGGCGGTTTATCACAAGTAACGCCTGTTTACCAGGTTTTCATCACTTGCTTTTATTTGCACGAGAAGCTAGAAAGTAAACATGATGCCTGTTTGCCAGGTTTTCATCATGATACCTATCCAAGGCGCCTGTTTGCCAGGTTTTCACCAAAGGACAATTTTTTTTGTATGCCTTTCGATTTTTTCTAATTTTTTTGTATTTTCTCTTTTCAATTTTTTTTTGTTTTTTTGATTTCATGGTGCCCCTTTGCACTGGGGTTCTCCTAGGTATAGAACCAGCGAAGGTGCATGCTGTTGATTGGATCATCAAATAACTCACCCTCTGAAGTGGCCAACTAATATGCCCCCGATCCGTAAGCAGCCACAATCACATAGGGCCCAAGCCAGTTAGGCTCGAACTTACCTTTCTTTTCTCTGTCCTGCTGATTGCGAGGGTTCTCTTTTAGAACAAGGTCCCCAACCTTGAAGCATCTTGGTCGAACCTTGTGGTTGTAGCTTCTTGACATCATCTGTTGATAGGCTTTGAGATGGTCAAAAGCTTTCTGGCGCCTTTCCTCTAGCAGCTCTAGTTCCTGTAGCCTGGAGACTCTGTATTCTTCATCTGATATGAGACCTTTCAACGACACCCTGAGGGATGGGAGTTCGACCTCAATGGGAAGGATGGCTTCAGAGCCATAGACAAGGGCGTAGGGTGTAGCATCTGTGGGAGTGCGTATACTGGTTCTGTAGGCCCACAGAGCGGGATTGAGTTGGACGTGTCAATCGCGACCAGCTTCATTGACAGTCTTCTTTAGGATTTTCAGAATGGTTTTATTCGATGCCTCAGCTTGGCCGTTACCTTGGGGGTAGTATGGAGTGGAGAAACGATGTTGGATTTTGAAACGCTCACAAAGTTCCTAGACATCCTGATTTTTGAATGGTCTCCCATTATCCGTTATGATGGATGAAGGGATGTCGTATCGGTAGATAATGTAATTCAGAATGAACGAGGAAATTTGTTTTCCTGTGACGGTGGTTAGGGGAACGGCTTCAATCCACTTTGTGAAGTACTCAGTGGCGGTTATGATGAATTTATGGCCGTTGGAAGAAGGTGGATGAATCTTTCCCACAAGGTCAAGTCCCCACTGGCAAAAGGGCCAGGGCGTCGTTAAAGGTCTCAACTCCTAAGCAGGTGCATGAATCAGGTTCCCATGTATTTGGCACTGTTTGCACTTTTTGACGAACTGATATGAATCCATTTCCATATTGGGCCAGTAATAACCCAAATGCATGAGTTTCTTAGCTAAGGAAGGACCGCTGGAGTGTGTTCCGCAGATCCCTTCGTGTATGTCTCGCAAGGCCGTTATGGATTCTTCTTGTTCTAGACAATGGAGTAAAGTACCATCCAGACCATGTCGGTAAAGGGTATTAGCAATGATGGTGTAACGGGAGGCTTGTCGGATGAAAGTTCGTTTTTGGTTGGAAGAGAGGTCGGGTGGAAGAATATTGTCCTTGAGGTAAGTGTAGATCTTACCGTACCAAGGTGAATCAGATCCTACTAGGAGGCAAATGGAATGGGTTTCAAGGAGATCATAAGCCGGTTGCCAAATGGTTTCTACTAAGAACTCATACCGTGACTCATATTCAGGTATTTCAAGAAGAGAGGCTATGGTAGCCATTGCATCCGCTGCTTTGTTCTCGATCCTGGGTATTTGTTCAAAGGAGATGGTCCCAAAGTGTTCTTTGAGGTCATCGACCATCCGTTTGTATGGGATGAGCTTCTCATCTTTGGTTTGATATTCATCGTTGACCTGATTTATGATAAGCTGAGACTCACCGTAGACACATAGTGCTTGGATTTTCCACTCAGTGGCCATCTTGAGACCAATTACCAAGGCTTCATATTCCGCTATATTGTTAGTGCATGGAAATAACAACCTGTAGGACTTTGGAATTGTGTTGCCTTGGGCAGTGATAAACAGGATACCTGCCCCCGATCCGTGGTTGGTGTAAGACCCGTCGAAGTAGAGTTTCCAAGGAGATGTGGACAGGGTGAATAAAGACTCATCGGGAAACTCAAACTGCATTGGTGAAGTGTCCTGTAATGGTGCCTCGGCCAGTTGGTCAGCTATGATTTGCCCTTTGATGGCTTTTTTGTCCACATATTCTATATCATATTCACTAAGAAGCATAACCCACTTTGCTAATCGACCTGTGAGAGCTGCTTTGCTGAGAAGATACTTTAGTGGGTCGATTTTGGCAATGAGTTTGACAGGATGTGCCAACATGTCGTGTCAGAGTTTTTGTGAAGCAAAAACCACCACAAGGCATGATCGTTCTACCTGTGAGTATTGTAACTTGTAGCCCACTAAGGTTCGACTGATGTAGTATACAGCTCTTTCCTTGTTCTCATAGTCTTGCTGCGCTAGGAGAGCCCCAAGAGCAGTAGGTGTAGCAGAAATGTAGAGAATCAAAGGTTTTCCTTGGATCGGAGGCATGAGTATAGGAGGGTTCATAAGGTACTCCTTTAGCTTGTTGAATGCCTCTTCGCACCGCTCATCCCATTTAAATGGAATATTCTTATGTAGGAGGTGGCTGAAAGGTTGGCACTTGTCTGCCAACTGTGAGATGAACCTTCGAATGGCCTGCAGCTTGCCCTATAAGGATCTCAACTGTGTTAGAGTCTTGGGCGGTGGCATGTCCATTATTGCTTTGACCTTGGCCGGGTCTACCTCTATGCCATTTGCTGACACGATGACGCCTAGCAGCTTGCCCGATGTTACCCCAAACACACACTTCTTCAGATTCAGTTTGACTTGGAATTGATCCAGCCGTTGGAAGACTTTCTCTAGGATATCCAGGTGTGAGTCCCTCGTGAGAGATTTTGCTAAGATATCGTCAACATAATCCTCCATGGTCACATGCATCATGTCATGGAATATAGTTGTCATGGCCCGCTGATATGTAGCACCTGCATTTTTCAGCCCAAAAGGCATGACATTACAGCAAAAGGTACCCCATAGACAAGTGAAAGCTGTTTTGTGCTGATCCTCTGGTGCTATTTTGATCTGGTTGTACCCTGAGAATCCATCCATGACTGACAGCATTGTATGTCCTGCCGTGAGGTCGACTATGATATCGATGTTAGGCAATGGAAAGTCATCCTTGCGGCATGCTTTGTTTAAGTCTCTAAAATCGTTGCATAGTCGAACCCTGCCATCTGGTTTAGAAACTGGCACGATGTTTGATATCCATTCGGGGTAATCTATGGCCCTGATGAACCCCACGTCTAGTAATTTCTTGAGTTCTTCCTTGACCAAAAGGGCTATATGGGGATGCATCTTTCTCAGTTTCTGCTTTACGGGCTTCACCCCTGGATCCAATGGCAGATGATGCATAATCAAGTTAGGGTCTAGACCTGGCATGTCAGCATATGACCAAGCAAAGCTGCCTCTCTTCTTCTTAAAGAATGGTACAAACCTGGTTTTCTCAGGTGGTGTGAGAGATTTTGCGAAGTGGATAATCTTGGGCTGCTCTTCGGTGCCGATATTCACTAGCTCTGTTGGTTCCACCACAATCTGTGACCGCTCCTGGTACATATCACTAGGGAGGGTGTCAAGCATTCCATCGTCAGGTGCCACAGTTGGGTTTTCACCTTCGGATACATCCTTTCTTTTTACTGTTTTATGATCTGACACTGCCGCACGGTAGTTTTCACCATCATATCCATTTTTAATTTTAATATTTTTGTGACTAGAAGGCTTGGCACCCTCCCCAAAGTAAGCTACGGTATTGAGTTCGATAGCGAAACCAGCTTTATGATCTCCTTTTGGTAAGTGATCTCTAAGTTCCATATAGTCAATGTAAGCATCATCATTCTGGAACACATCTAATTGAGGGGTCCCTTGCAGGTCCCAGTCAATAAGCTCTGGGTGTAAGAGGGGAAGGGAGTCGGATGAGAGATCTGATTCATTAATGTTGTGAATGGAAATGTTATGGGCACTAGCGGGGGTAGTGTTCTGGGTGGTACTCTCCTCCAGGTTGTTTATCGCAATGGAATCGAAACTTTCCTCGAAAGCCATAATCTCAGGGAGGGGCAAATCAGACTCCAGTGGTCTGTCCCGTTGCGTCTGTCCCTCATGGTAGGGGCTGAGAGTTTGGATGGTGTCAATCTCCTTGTCATCATAGGAGTGCTCTGTTAGCTCGTCCCACTCATACTCATTCGACTCATCTGAATCTGTGTCCCCATCCACTTGGAGTGTTTGAATTGTCTCCACAAGGCAGGCATTTTCCTTGGCTTTACCTTTACCTTTGTACCCTAGGCCAGTTGTGTTTCTAGCCGAAGAGGATGAAGAAGGTTGTATGGGTTCAACGATTCCTTCTTTTCTGAGGCCTATGGGGCCTTGTCCCTCATATCCCATCCTGTGTAAAATGGTTTCACCCCGTCCATAGAGTTCTGTAGGGAGTCTAGGCGGCTCTTGGGGTGTGTTTTCCTCTTCAGCATAAAGCCATTGCAAGAGATCTCGCTCCTCTGTCTCATCAGATAAGGTCCCCCATTTTACAAAGGGATTTGCGGGAGTTGTAGGAGGAGCAGATGGCTTTGGAAAATGCCTAGGTTGATGCTTGGGTTTGCCAAAGGAGCAAGGAGACAAAGGCATGGTAGCAAGGTTGAGGCTATGCTCAATGGAGTACTCCCCCACGCCATTTTCTTTTATGGTAAGTTTCAGCGGTTTGGGCCTCGAGGAGGAAGCTTCGGTGGTATGGTCTTGTTGTGGAGTAGGGGAAATGTAGGCTCTGTTGTTGGGAATGACGCATTTAGATTTTGCTTGGAAAGAGTTGCAATGTTGGTAGGGGTCGGGGTCGCCTTGTATGGTGACCTGCTTGCCATCGTGTGGGAACTTAATGCATTGATGGTTGGTGGAGGGGACAGCCTTCATGGCGTGGATCCATGGTCTCCCTAGTAGAATATTGTAAGCAAGCTCCCGATCAAGGACTTGGCACACCACATCTTTAATTACCGGTCCCACTTGAATGGGTAGGACAACTGTTCCTTTGGTGGTTCATTCCTCCTCGTCATAGGCTTTGATAGTAATTTTCCGTCTTGGATCTATTGCCTGTTCGAAGAACCCCAGTGCAAGGACTAGCTTCAAAGTACAAATATTTAAACCGGCACCCCCATCAATGAGAACCCTCTTGATGCGGTGCTTGTGCACGAATGCAACAATGTGTAGAGGGGTGTTGTGGGGTTGAGATATGGAAAGGTCATCTTGCTCTGTAAACGAGATGGAAGTGGAGGATGTCAAATTACCCACCATGGTTTGAAACTTTTCTTGGGCTAGGTTAGTGGGGACAGTAGTTTCCACTAAGGCTTTCTCAAGAATCTCCTTATGAGAAGGAGATAGACGCAAGAGCTCCAATATAGAAATGTGAGCCGGAGTTTTTTGCAATTGGTCGATGACATTATATGGGCGGGAGTTGGATGGAGATGGTGATAACCTTGGGGGGGTGGTATTGATCGTGACCTTACCACTGCGGGTAATTATACTACAACTAGTTCTGTTAGGTCCTGGTTGTTGGTTGGGGGATATGACGTTGACTTGCAGAATATGCTCAGAAATGCAGTTAATGGTGTACTCAAATGGAACGCTTGCATAGTTAGCATTACTCGACCCGCTGTTCTGGTTTGGCCTGTTGCGATTGTTGTCATTATTGTTATTGCCATTGTAGTTGTTGCCGTTGTTGCTGTGGCTGTTGTTGTTGTTATGGCCATTGTTGTGATTGTTGTTATAAGGCCTGTTGTGATTCAGAAGTGGATCCCTGTAAGCCACATGAGATTCATTGGAGGTATACTGTTGTGTCCCTCCCTGGTTCTGATCTAGTACATCTTGTATGACATTTTTGAGGCGAATGCAGTTGTTAGTTGTGTGCCCCCGTCCTCGGTGATATTCACAATAGTCTATATCCTTCTAGTAGGGAGGTTTGACTATGGGTTTGTAATCACTTGTTGGCGGTAGAGAAATTTCGTTGTTAGCCAACAACTTCCGTAGTGCAGACTCTTGAGACTCACCCAACGGTGTGAATTTTCTCCTTGGATTTGAACTGTACCAAGACCTGGGCTCCCGAGAAGGTGGTTTGTTGAGTGGACCATTGTTTGTATCTCCCTTCAGAGTGAATATGGGTTGTTGCTTGGGAGCTGCCGCCTTGGCATCTACGACCCCATCATTGACCACATTCTTGTTTTTGGTCCAAAAATTTGATTTATCCGTTGTGTAATTGGAATTAGGCGTGTCCTTGTAGATCTTGATAGCTCCTTCAGCAATCATAGCCTTTTCGATGAGTAAGCCCATTTCAATGACTTTGGAGAATGATGTTGGGCATTGTATCTGAATTTGATAGCTAAGATCAGTGTTTAGGTTGTGGACAAACATTTCCAATAGCTGCTTCTCAGGTATATCGTAAGAACACTTACTAGCTAGCTGTCTCCATCGTTGTAAGAAGGTGGCGAATGACTCACCACATTTTTGTTTGGTGTTGCATAGATCTAGCATAGATACCTCGTGTTCTATGTTGTAAGAGAAGTGTGTTATGAATTTATTTACAAGTTCATCAAAAGTTTTGATTCCTAGTGGGAGGCGCAAGAACCACTCCATAGCTTGACCACCTAAAGATCTTGGGAACAGTCTCGTCAAGTAAGTCTCGTTGTGAGCTACTTCTAAACATGCGGCATTGAATTCCCGAATATGATATCTAGGGTCCCCCTTTCCTTTGTACTTGTTGAACTTTGGGACTCTGAATTGAAAAGGGAAGGGTTTCATGACCAAACTTTTGTCAAAAGGATACGGAGCGATGTCTTCCAAAGAGTAGTGTTTAGAACTTGAACCGGTCTTAAGGTTGGATATTTCTAGCTTTAGACTTTCGATCTGTTGTCTCACGTCCTCCATAGGAGCATTTTGATCTATGGGATTCTTACCCCTATCATTGGCATGCGGGACCGTGTCATTTGTGCCCCTCTCATGTGCATGTGGGACTGTGTCATTTGTGCCCCTCTCATGCTCATTGTCTACATTTTCCATGATGGAGCTAATGTCAAAGTCTGTGGGGAGTTTGATTCCGAGACTAGCAAGATGGTGGAAATATTTATGGGGGTCTTCAAGGATCATCTTCTCTACGACGCGTTGGAATTTTCTATCTTGCATGTGCGCCACTAATTCTTCATGAGAAATCTCTTCTTCACCATCACGTGGTGGGAGAAGGTGATCACATGAGTCAGCCATTTCGATTTGCTTGTTGTACTGGGATCGAGTAAGAACCATGCAAGGTGGGGTGGGATGAAGTGGACCAGGATTAGAAATTTTGGCGAGGTGCCGACCGAGACTATTGTGAATGGGATATCTAGGACAAGACTTGGACAAAGGATTCTCTCGCTCAATGACTTCAAGTAAGACGGTTGACACAAGACGCTAGCCGCTAGTAAGGGTAGTCGATACCAGTCTTACTGTGTAGGGCCTAGTCATTCAACAAGACTACTAGCAAAGGTACTGTGACCTACTAGGCTTACGTGAATTCAGTAATGAAACGAAGAAATGACCTATGTCGAATCGGTATGGGACAAACTGACTTTGGGACAAGAAGTGTATGGACAGAAAGCGAATGGGATGATTGACAAAAGAGAGAGACTTGGGTGAACCGGATGAAGACTGACTGCAAGGTTGAATCTGATCTCAGAAAGTGAAGCTAGGCTGAAATGGGTGCGTGCGCAACTTTGATTTTTTTTGGAAAAATTTTGGATGTTTCAGTTGTTTTTGGTATTTTTGGCTGGAAAAAGGTCTTCCTGATCTGATATTATGAATTAATAGCAAGAAAACACAGCAAGCACAAAGAATATTTTGTAGTTTTTCATTGTTTTTGTAGTTTTTTCGACTCTATTTTGGACTAAACTGAACAAAAGCAAGTACAAAAATCCTAGGTGAGAAATGGATTATAAGGGATTTGGGCCACTAGAACAAGAGGTATTTAATGCGGGCAACCGTTCAAGTGGTTACACATGCGGCGGCACTACTCTCCGTTATGGAGTCTCCCAGCCTCAAAGGGTTGTGCCTTAGAGGGTTTTGGGGGAGGTTGGCCGTCGGTGTAACATAACAGCACTTGTTGCAGGAAGTTTTCACCTCAAGCACAATTTATTTTAAGTGGCTTGGTAGGGCTTGGCTTTAGCCTGTTACCACTCAGGGTCGTTCCCACTTGGACAAGCGTGCATCCAAGGGCAGGCCCCTCCTAAAGGTTAAACAAATAGAATGACAAGACTGGCACTCTGATCACTCCCTTTGATGAGACACTTGCCTCCCAAGTGCACACGAATGATCAACCCAATAACTTAGATCCTAAAGAGCATAATGATGATCAAGATTCTAATGATCCTTCACCATCCATTATTGACCAAGCTACAAATCCATCGTCTTATATCCTTGGGCTTACTACCTTCATGCATGAATGTTCTTCCTTAGAACACCAACAACCATTATCCGCTATCTCGCCTTCCTCATCCAATAAGGAACTCGCTGCTAGTGCACCTATACATAATCCCATGGTCCACCGCATACTCCAGAATATGAACTATCAAGGCAAAGGCTTAGGCCTTCATGAACAAGGTATTTTGGAACCTATCCATGTCAATGTTCCTCCACCTTCATACGGCCTTGGCTACATACCCCAAGGTGAGCAATCTCAAGATGTTGGTACTTCCTCCACTCCTCCTAAGTCTACTACTTTCCATCGCAAACCCTATCATATCCCCAAAACATATGTTGCCATTCCACCTCCATCATCCTACATTTGTCAAAAGCATGTGACCATACACCTTCCACCATCCAATCTACCTCCGCTACTTCCAACTCCTAATAGCCCCCTATGCATCCTACCACCACTTCTTCCAACACCTTATCCATCCATCTATGCATCCTCTAAATATCCCAATCATGGCCGACAAATGCACATATTGTCTAAACAAGGAGCTTTCACCAACCTCACTTTCACCATCCCAAGCGAATTCAACGTCAAAAATGTGGATGCCTCTACCTATAAAATAAAAAATCCTATGAGTCCTCATGACCTAGGATACAAAAGCCAAGAATCAAAGAAAAATCCATCTCAAAAGTTGCATACACCCATACACCTCAATGCCAAACTGAAAAAGGTGTGGGTCCCCAAGCATCACGCAATTACCTCCAAAGCTGCACACAAGCTACATACACCCAAACTCATACCTTCACACGAAAAGTCTAAAAGCAAAATAGTTTGGGTACCTAAGCAAAAAGTCCTCAATTCAAATGAGGCATCCACCTCTCATGAATCCCAACCATCCACTTTCTCCAATTCCATCCAAAAGTATCAAATCCTTCCATCCCACATGACAAACAAAAATCAAAACAATGCAAAGTCTATGTGGGTCCCTAAAGGCCTATATCATTCATCCACCAAGAAAAACTCTCCATTGCTTCCTACACCACCTTCCCATCATCAGCTTCAATGTTTATCACAGTATGTGCAACCATTGGTCATGGTTCCCTTCCATTCCACAACACTTCCGTATAACTCCATCTCCCCTCCCCTCCACTACTATCCTACATATCTCCCTCATCCTATGGTCCAATGCTTTTGCATAAACCTTCCTTCCATCCTTGCATACGTCCTTTTGTATTCTGCATCATCATCCACTATCTCACCTTCCATAATCCACTATCTACATACTCATATCTCACTTTCATGCACTCCCTTACCAACATCTATGAGCACACTTGACATAGTCCATGCGACAACATCCATCTAGCAGGACTCTCACCTTTCAGGGAGCTAGATGCTTGAGTCTCTCCCTTCCATATCCGTGTTTTCCTACCCAAATGTTTCAAAAAAAAAAAAAGGAAAAAAAGAAAAAAAGTAAAGAAAAATCCCTTCATCCAATGGTGAAAACCTGGCAAACAGGCGCCTTGGATAAGTACCATGATGAAAACCTGGCAAACAGGCATCATGTGTAAGTTGATCTTCTATGTCCCCTACACTTGGGGGCACCTTGTCTCATCGGCATATCACTTTTCTCCTACCAATTTCCTTTCATACCATTTCCTATCCTATCCTCTATCCATTACATACCTATACTGTCCCATCCATCCATCCTAATCCTCCATTTCTCTATTTTTCTTGATCTTGATAAAGATTGGGGGCACAATGTTGACAAATGTTTTCGATATCTCTTGGCATACCTTATCCCTCCAAACCATGCAAATCCTTCATTATCCTCTCATCCTCCTATCGTCATTAGCATTGTCATGAAAAATCCTAGGTACTCTACCTACAATGGGGCATGTTTTTCTTATGCGACATAGTCCTTGGAGATCGCATCCTTGTTTCCTTCTACCTACCCTACCATTGATCCCCTATCGCCCATCCATCTGCCTATCCGTGGTGTTTCCCTTGTCATCGGTATCTCGCATTAAGGCTATCCAAAATTCTGGGGTTGTATCCTGTCCATAGTGTCAGCCTAACATAGCCTCTGTCATCAGTGTTATCTGTTCCATATCTGATCTATAGTTGTTCCATATCTGATCCATATCTGTTCTATATCTGATCCATAGCTATTCCATATCTGATCTATAGTTGTTCCATATCTGATCCATATATGTTCTATATCTGATCCATAGCTATTTCATATCCGATCTGTAGTTGTTCCATATCTACTCCATATCGTCTCATCTGATCCATATCTTAGGTCCATGGTCCAAGTCCGTGAACTACGTTGCCTCTGCGCCGTCACGTAGGCAAGGCCATTATTCTAATGCGCCCCCGAGGCTTCCATTTCTTCCATGGTCCCATTCGTCCCCTTTCTTGTCTTCATTCTTGTCGTCTTTCTTCTAGTCCATCCATGGTCCATTAGGGTTTACCCCGAACTACGTTGCCTCTGCGTCGTCACGTAGGCAAGGCCATTTAGCAATGAGCCCCCGAGGCACTAGGTCAGTCCATTAGGGTTTGTCTCCCCAATAAGGATTGTGCAATCTTCTCACCAAGCAAGCAAATGCAAGCAGAACCCGCGCCTCAAGCAGAAATCTTGACTATGAGCATCTTAACCTATCCAATGCAAAGCAAATACCCAAGGTCTTCTAAACGATTTTATGCAAATTAAGGCACGAGCTAAACACATATCAATGCAAATATGCTTTGTAGATCAGAAACATGGTTAACAATTCGAGTCCTGATTTTTGCTATCATACCCTCCTATGCTACTCAAGGATGCCAAAAGCTAGAGATGCTATGATGGGGGCATGATTATTTTCTTTGTTTGCTATTTGGGGATTAAACTTTAGTAATGTGAAGCCTTGTTTTAGGACGTGATCGGCAAAAGATCATCGAGGACATCAAAGGTCTAACATGAACGGGGGCAATCCTTGCTTGTTGAAATGCAAGAGGTACTCAGGTCATCTAGATTCAATTTTGACTAGATGCTTGTATTAACTTGCTAAATCACAATCCATGTAAGCGATACTCAGGTCATCTCGGTTCAATTATACCTAGATGCTTGTATTCACTTACAACATTTCAGAAAAGTACCACAAAAAAAAAATGCCCAATGATGAAATAAAGCACTCCAATAGCAAAGCATCCATCCTATATCCATTTATACATCCATACCATACCCCATGCAATAGCTCACGAATGGGTATGGGATCAAGTTGTTCAAGGACATCTTCCTCATAGGGAATATCTTGATCATAGAGAAGGTATAGGTTATGCATGGGACGGAATTGGATTTCCTTCTCATGTATAGGTGGTGGGAGATGGATAGGATCAAGTGGCTCATGGAGAGGTTCATTATTATGGATATCATCTTGATCATGGAAAAGATACATGTTATGGATAGGTTGCAAGAAAGTGATTTGATCTTGACTTAGACTAGGGATTAATGTTTCCTCATGCTTAGGATTAGACTCTTGACATACCTCTTGGGTTGCTTGAATGGAAGTGGATAGCTCTTGGATAGCTTCTTGATTGACAACATAGATGTTTGATGGACCTTGACTTTGGCGCATGGTAGAAGGCTCTTTGATAAGCTCAAGGAATTGAGGATCGCATGAAGGGGTTGTAGGATTTGACATGTTATTGGAAGTATCTTTTGTAAGGTCGAGTACCGAAATTTGGGGACATGGTTGATTCTCTGCTAGTAGCCCTTGGATCACATCCTTCGTAGGTGTATGGATAGGTGAATGAGGGGATTTTGCTTTCTCCCTAACTTTTCTCTGGTTGTATAAATTTGGAAAAACTCTTTTCCAGAAATCATCCGAGGATTCCTTGGTTGTCGGTTTAGAGTTTGGGGAACTCGATGGTGGTGTTGGTGTAGAACTGGTACGTTTTGGAATATGTGTCTTAGAAAGTGGTGAAGGAGGACTAGTAGATGGATTGGTATAGGATTTCCAACTTAAGGTGGTGCTTGCCTTGTCATGAGCATCATTAAGACGGGAAATAGATGTATGAGTTCGGGGCGAGGCGTAGCTAGTACTGGCATGTTCAGCTTGCAAGATTGCCATTTCTTATTGTCTGACTCGGAGTTCTTGAGCAATTGCTATACGACCTTGGGGTGAGGTGTCTAGGGTTAATTGCCATTTCAGGTATTTGAGTTCTTGAGCAAGCTCTTCTAATTCAGTTTTCATCTCCACAGAAACTAACACAAGACTGAAAGGGGTATTCAGAAAGGTGGAAAATTTTTCTTCAAAAATAGTGCAAATGGGTATAAGCCCAGCTCTGTTTTTCAGCAAAATTTTTGGATTTTTCTGGTGTTTTGGGTATTTTTGGCTGGAAAAAGACCTTCTTGGTCTGATTTTATGAATTAACAGCAAGAAAACACAGCAAGCACAAAGAATATTTTATAGGTTTTCATTATTTTTTTGTTTTTTTGGTTTTTTTGACTCTATTTTGGACTAAACTGAACAAAAGCAAGCACAAAGATCCTAGGTGAGAAATGGATTACAAGGGTTTTTGGCCACTAGAACAAGAGGTGTTTAATGAGGGCAACCGTTCGAGTGGTTACACATGTGGCGGCACTACTCTCCGTTATGGAGTCTCCCAGCCTCAAAGGGTTATGCCTTAGAGGGTTTTGGGGGAGGTTGGTCGTCGGTGTAACACAGCAGCACTCGTTGCAGGAGGTTTTCACCTCAAGCACAATTTATTTTAAGTAGCTTGGTAGGGCTTGGCTTTAGCCTGTTACCACTTAGGGTCGTTCCCACTTGGACAAGCGTGCATCCAAGGGCAGGCCCCTCCTAAAGGTTAAACAAATAGAATGACAAGTATGGCACTCTGATCACCCAGAAAAGGGGAGAGCATAAGCCTATTGTCATTCGCAAGCACAGAATACACTGGTTAATCTAACCTAGTTAAAATTTAGAAAAACTAAATGGGCTACTCTACTTGTGCACTCACACAGTTGTTAACTTTGAAGTGATTAGGAGATAGCAATGATTCTTTCCTTTGCAAGATAGCAATATTCTTAACTGAAAGAGATAGCCATATAGCAATGATCAATGAAACCAAGATTGCAATAATTTAGTTATCACCCTCCTAATTAGAAACTATGTGAGATTGGCATGCATGTTGTTACTTTTCTAATTAGAGTTGGATTAAAATTGTATGCAAGTTGCATGAACAATGGGTTACTCTTTCCTAATTAGAACTAGATGAAAATTGTATGCAAGTTGCGTGAACAATGAGTTACTCCTTCCTAATTAGAACTAGATGAGAATTGTATGCAAGTTGCATGAACAATGGGTTACTCCTTCCTAATTAGTACTAGATGAAAGTTGTATGCAAGTTGCATGAACAATGGGTTACTCCTTCCTAATTAGTACTAGATGAAAATTGTATGCAAGTTGTATGAAAATGGTTTACTCCTTCCTAATTAGAACTAGATGGAAATTGTATGCAAGTTGTTTTACTTTCCCCCTAGTTAAACTATGATGTGTGTGTTAAGGAAAATAAAACTATCTAGCTCTCAACCCTGTAGAAGATATATCAGAAGTTTCTTTTCTCCTTTCTTTGACAAGTGTTTAAGTCAAGCTGCACAGATAAATCATTAGTTTTCAAGAAAAAATGCTAGATTTAAGCTTGGAAAGATAGCTAAACTTTGACTGTAAAAATAGCTGACAAAATGATAAAATCACTTGATCAAACCTGCTCCATTGTGAAGTTCACAGAATTACCTTTCCAACGAGTGTTTATTTGCGAGATTACGAGTTCATATGCTCCTGTTATGGAAAAAAGAAAAAGATACCACCCTTATGGCATGTAGAAGAAGGTAGGATGGAGAATTGTTGGATAAAACAATGCACCCTACAGAAGCACCTTTCGGACCACTAGATAAAAGGATGTAGAAGCACCTTTCGGACCACTGGATAAAATGATGCACCTTGTGGGAGCACCCTTCGGACCGCTGGATAAAAGGATGCACCCTGCGAAAAAGCTATTAGGATAGTTGGATAAAAGGATGCGGGAGCACCCTTTGGACCGCTGGATAAAAGGATGCACCCTGCAGAAGCACTCTTCGGACCGCTGGATAAAAGGATGCACCCTGCAAAAAAGCTCTTTAGACAGTTGGATAAAAGGATGCGGAAGCACCCTTCGGACCGCTGGATAAAGTGATGCACCCTGTGGAAGCACCCTTTGGACCGCTGGATAAAAGGATGCACCCGCAAAAAAATCACAGAGATTTTTTTCAGTCTCTGATTTTTGTGAATTAACAGGCGATTCTAAGGTTTTTGACCCTTCTGAGCACGTTGGTGATGTCAGTTTCAGCCTAGGAGGTCACCTTTTGATAGATCCTTGCAAAACTCAACAATGGGGTTTAGAGAAACACAAATTTTTACTACAAAAATTTGTAAAAAAATAAAATTGAACGGTGGGCGCCAAAAATGTAAGGGTAAAATGGTGATCAATCAAATGAATTAAACATGACCCAAACATCAACAGAATAGAGAAACAAGAAGGATTCAATAAACGAAGCAATAAACAAACATAGTGCAAACCTCTCCCGTTTCGAAACTTCTGTTGTTCGCCTATCAAAGATCGTCCTTTTGCAGATGAGATGAGCCCTCAGAGAGTGCAATCTTTTTAGCTGTTTGTAGGAAGTCGACAGTGAACGGCTATGGTGATATGCAATGAAGATGAGCTCCAATGCAAGTGTGTGATCTCAAGCTTGTAGATGACAAAAGGGTGCCAAAGGCGCGCTGGTGATATTTCTGCAGAGTAACGATGTCAAAAGCCTAGATGATTAGAATGGAGGGATGAAGCTTCATTTATAGACTTGGAAAAATGGGAATCAACGGTTGAGAGGAGATGTGAAGATCGACGGCTGAGAATGGTTGAGGAATGTGCAACCAGTAGAAATGTGACAAGTGTCCCAGCTCCATCATGAAAGAGGGGATGTGACAACATTGATTGGAGAGTTAACTCCATTGACTGAACAGTTAACAGACTTGATTGATCAGTTAGAAGAGTGAATTATGGGATTGACTGAATTGATTAACCAGTGAACTGGGTTGATTGAGGAGTCAACAGAATAGATTGACCAGTGAACTCAAATGACCAATCAGTTAACAGATTTGATTGATTAGTTAACTAACTTCTGATTTGAGAAGAAATAGGCCATGTGGGTGAGAGAAAAATAGGTAATTAAATATTAAATATATTTAATTACATGTGCAACCTGATGAGGTGGACAAGGTGAGGTGGAAAAGGTGAGGTGGATTTTTGAATTTAGAACTTAGGATAGAGGAATTTGGATTAATTAAATAATTTATGATTATTTAATTGTGTAGGACATTTAGAAGAATTTTAATTAAATAAATTAAATTTATTTAATTATGGAACAGTGACTCGATTAAATAAATTTAGAATATTTATTTAATTAATAGAAGAATGGAATAAATATTTAGAATATTTATTTAGGATGATTCGTGTCATTTTTGGGCATATACAGCAGGTTCAGGACACTTTCCAGCATTCTTCTTCAGGCATCCACCATCGGCATAGGAGCTACTTCATTGTGGGGGGGACCTATAGTCTCACACTTGCTCTCCTATGGGGGGGTAATTGATTGTATATATGTGATAGAAGTAGTCCTTGGGGGGTCATGTTGAGTCCTCCTACTATCACTTCTTCTTTCACATTCATTGTTTCTGCATTCTCACTTTTGGAGAGGAGTTTTGTCCCATGAGGTTTTCTCCTTTTCTCCACTTGAGATTTGTTGTACATGGGTACCTAACATGGCCTAGTAGTCGGGACCCATCCATCTTTTCATCTTGCTTTAGTCAACTACTCCCTAAGTTACACTTAAGGGGGGGTGTTGGTGTGAACAGGGTTATCACCTAACCGGTTTACCCTAGTGTGGATAATTCATCTTATTTAACTATTTACTAGTTAAATAATATTCACACATCACACATTAATCACACATATTAAGTTGACTTAGTGAGTCTACTAGATGTCTAGTTGTGTCTAGTTGTGTCTAGTTAAGTCTAGTTGTGTGTTGAGTTGTTGATAGTTGGAGTGAGTTGTCTTATCCTCCACATGTGCAATTAGTTATCATCCTCTAATTGGCACATGTTGTAGGAATATCTCCACTTTCCACTCCACCTTCTAGCTCTCACCTTGCCTTTATATGCAAGGCTCTCTTCATGTATTATCTAATACAAACAACAACAATAATCAATCTTTTGCATTCAATGATAGAATAGCATCATTCTTTCATTTAATCTCTCTTGTGCTTTCATGAAGTCCTAGATCCTGGGTGGCTCCAATCCTAGCCAACTCTAACAGTTTGAAGTGGGTTTTTAGGTACTCTCCTCATAACTCTTTCTCCTTTGAAACCCTAAAGTTCATCGCTCTTATATTGTGGTGAGGTATTTTTGTAATATGTTTGAGCCTTATCACAGTTAAATATGTCATGGTCTATGCTACCACAGAACCCGCATTATTTTTCTTTTCTCCCCGGCACTCATTAGTGAAGTGACTTGGTTTACTACATTTGGATCATGTTGTATCATCTCTCCTTCTTCCTCTACCACAAACCCTTCCTCCTCTATAACCATTATATTGGCCTCTTTCCTCATTGTTATAGTTATTAATGTAAGGTGCAGAGTTAGGATTTATATTCTGTAAAGTATTATATTTCTTTGACTGGCCTAGTTGGGATGTTTATAGCCATGATCTTGCATGTACAAGGCTCTTTCTACTAGTCCTTTCACATACGCCATGTTTTCATTATATATTCTATTTTTGCGGTGTGCATTACACCAAGGTTCATGATCATCTTCCTCTCTTAACCTAAAGCATTGTGATGGACAATCTTCGATTTCATGGTCATCCCACTCTCTGCACAATCCACAAGAAATCGTATTGTTTCTTTTTGGTACTATTTTGATGTCCACTTTCATTGTGGTAGCCTTTCTCTCTCCTTTTATCATCAGGCATTCATTCTATAGATGTCCTTCTTTTGTGCAGTATGAGTACCATATATTAGGTATTTGTTTCTATGGGCTCTCTTATTTTCTTTCCAGAATTTCTTGTTTTAGTTTTAGTTGTTCTAGTTCAAGCTTCAGCTTTCTCATCTCTAGGTTTTCTTTGGTCTTGTCTTGTTTGTGCCAAGTTTGTGATTCTATGCGGCAGACCATAGTTATTGCTTTGGAGTATGTCTCAAAAACCTTTCCATCCAGAGAAGTTCTAATGTAAAGACTTAAGCTAGATACAAACCATTCAATCCTTTGTTTCTCTATTAGTGATTCTTCTAGCCTGTGTGGTTTCTTTAAACCTTTTATCAAATTCCTTAATAGATTCTTCTTCTCTCATGACCATATCTCTCATCTTATCCACTCCCTCTATAGGGAATTTCTGGGACTCAAATTATCTAAAAATTCTTTCTTAACCTCATCCCATTCTTTAGTGTGGTCGGGGCATGCCTTTCTATACCATTTTAATGCATCATTTCTTAAGGTTCCCACAAAATAAAAGCGTTTAATTTGGTCTCTTGTTATATTTATCCTATTCCAGATTGATTCCAAAACAAAGATATGTTATGCAGCTTTTGTTGTGTCCTTTCCAAATATATGCAGCTTGATAAGTGAATCCAATGTTGAGTTCTTTTGCTTTTCTGGAACTTTTGCTTTCTTGTGGTGTGTTAATTTATTATCTTTCCACTTAAGTCATGCTCTCTATATTAAGGTTTTATTTTCTCTTCCTTTGTCCCTTTGTAACTTAATGTCAAAATAATCTTTCCCTAATATTTCTTCGCAATCCTTTCTAATATGTTATTCAACCTCTTTTTGTTTGTCTATTTGATTTGTGTCCTCTTCTATCAAAATTCTCCTTGTCTTATATGGCACATGGGGTGACTCTTGGTCCAAGGGTTGCATCTCTTCAAGGTGCATCTACATTTTAGGAGATGAATTTTTGTTTGTTAGTGGCATCTCATCATTTATTGGTGTCATTTCATTTAATTATATTATACTCTCAGAATTAATGTTATCATATACCGCATCATCTCTTCTTTATCTAACCTTCATCACACTCCAATTTACTAGGTGGTCTAGGTAGTCCACATCCAAGTTCAAGGGTTGGAGGTTTCTTATAGGATTTAATAATTCTTCCCCTTGTTTATCAACCCTGATTTCTTATAAAATTTGGGGTTATGCCTATTTGTGGTAGGTTTAGGGTTTGAATATATTCTTCCCCCCATATCCTTCTTGACTGGTCATAGGCATCAATAC
This sequence comes from Cunninghamia lanceolata, assembly GCA_027924645.1. Taxonomy (NCBI): domain Eukaryota; kingdom Viridiplantae; phylum Streptophyta; class Pinopsida; order Cupressales; family Cupressaceae; genus Cunninghamia; species Cunninghamia lanceolata. The sequence goes on from BSBN01000828.1 coordinate 7,975,310, forward strand.
TTCCTCCTAGGATTTTGAGAAGTTTTGTAGCTCGGTCAATATGCATTGTTAGTGGTTCAGGATTGTCTATATCCCTCTATATCAAATTTGTAGCAACCCCTATGGTATGCTCATATATTATTTCTTCTTCTCCTACATTCTTCTCTTTGGCAACACCCACATTGGTGCACTCAGCAGCACCCTCAATGGCGCGCTCATTCTTTTCCTCCTTTTCCTTGGCAACCTTCTTGGTGTTTTCCCCTCCTAATTTTTCAGCATTCTCCATCTTTTTGTAGTATCTTTCTTGTCATTCCTGAGTCTACTTTTGTCTTTCTTCTCTGCTCATTTCCATTCCAATTTTTATAATTTCACTAATTTCCCTTAACTTCTTCTTATCCCTTTTTCCCATGGGTGTTTCAGATATGGTGTTTCATTAATCCTTATGTATCCCATGGTCAGCTTAACTTAAAGAGTTACATCTTTTCGATATCTTTTTAGACCCTCTCCCTTCCCATTTATCATTCCCTTAGGTGTATGCCCCCCTCTCACAAGGGTAGGTCCTAAGACGATTCACCGCAGATCATAATTATTTTTGTTATCTTCTTTTTTTATTATTTTGTTTCTCATTTTTGTTCCGCACTTTCCTTCTACTATTTCATTCTATTCTTCTTTCACTACTTTGTCTAGGATCCCAGCAATGGAACCAAATGTTGGCAAGAAAATGGAGAGGACTCAATCCAGATATCTAAACCTTAGTCAAATCTTTGTAGTTAGTTCATACCCTAGACGATATGGCAAGAGAACCATAAAGAACATCAAGGAATTATAGAATGTGGTAAGAATATATCAATCATACATATCAAACACATTCATACACATTTAGACATTAGGTCCAATCCATATATCTCCACTATATGTTCATTAAAATCTAATGTACAAATAGGCAAGTCTAAGTCTCTACTCCATATATATTTCCTCTTATATATTCACACTTACATCTTTGTTACATCTTACATATTATCTATTACATATCTATATGTTACATTAGGGATGTGTCCCTTACAAAATGACACTATCTATATCTTCCTTGTCCTCCACATTCCCTTTGCAATGAGTTGCGATAGGATTTTTTGTGTGCCCTATTGTTGTTCACCCCCTACTAATAGTTTATAAGAAAAGTAATGTCAAAATCCTACCCCATGATAAAGGGCTGAGTAGTAAAGTTCTTGTGCCTACTGATAAAATGGACCAAATGATGCACACATTAAAATAATTAAGTTACAAGGTGACTAGAAATGAGAAGGGAATATCAAATGAGAAGCCTAATTATGCTAAATAGGAGAGGATGTTGCAACTGTCTAACCATCCTTATAACACTAATTGGCATAATGGTAAACCTATCCAAGTAGGTTACAAAGGAAATGCAAGCAAAGAGACATTGAACGCTTTGAAAAAGGGGGTACATAACATAGAAGATACTCCCTGGTATGTATCTTGCCAATTACCTCATTCCCCTGTGTAGTGTGCAGTGGCCTTGTCAATGATTGATTTAGATAGACCCTATGATGAATGTAGTGATCTTGAGGGCCATGAGAATCAAAATGTCAACATGATATCATCCCAATGGTGCATGAGTAGTGATGAGTATTCATATGTGGAAGAAGGGGATGTGGACATGGATGTTGATGACAAGGGGCATGTAGAAAGTGCTTATCATCAACATGTTTTTTTAATAATGAAGAAGAAGATGATTGTGTTTACGACTTAGAATATAGTACCTACAATTTTCAATTAAGGAGACCATCAAATGAAGAGATTAGATCTCTCACTACTGTTGTTATTTCTCAAGTCAAGAGTAGCTATAATCTGAGAAATAAGAAGATTCAAAATGAAGGCGATAATATGGGGAATGTAGGTAGTCTATTTATCAAGGAAAAGTAGGAAGGACAAAAAATTTCTAGTCCTATCATTGGGCATGCGAGAGATACAACAAACACTCAAGCCTTACTCAACCAAGAGAAAATTGAGACTAACTCCAAATGGAAGACATACAGCTAGAAAGAGAAAAATTCTAATAGTGAGAAGGTTAATGTCACTAAGGGTGTTGATGTCAAAGAAAAGAATGATGTTGTGTAAACTTTAGCTATCAATGTGAGTAGTGTTGTGGTGAACCCCTTGTTAAAATATGTCCCATTGGATATGGATCAAGTTTTTAGTTAGTTAAAAGTTATTGTACCATTATTGGAGATGATGAGGATCACTGAACACAAATATAGAACACTAGCTCTTATTGATGAAACATCACCGATTCAACGGGATGCAAGTCCCAATGCTGATGTGCAGATAAATAAAGAAAAGAAAGAGATGAAGAGGTATAACAAACCAAAGGTTAAAATACTAGAGGTATATTTGGGGACTACATTACACAAATGTCCTTTGCAGGTAGACCCCTTTTATGTTACATTGATAGATTGATAAAGAATTGCATGATAGATTTTGGAGCACCCACAAATATCATGCCCTTACAAGTAATGAACCAGTTGGGTATGCAAGTAACTAAGTCATATGGGAGGTGCTTTGTAATGGACTCTAGATAAGTCCCATTCATCGGTGTCATGAAGAACATAGCTTTTAAGTTGGTCGCTTTCCCAAAAAAAGGAATTTAAAATAAATGTAACTTTGGTCAATATTCTGCCTCAATATGGAATGTTGTTATCAAGGAAACTTGGGCATCAACTATGGGAGGAAGCATTAGGGTAGATTCCTCCTACGCCATGATCCCCATAGATGGTAAGGAAGTTAGATTGGATAGGGAGAAAAGGGCCCCTTCCATCATCAAGGAACTAGAAGATAATGAAGAGCATATTTGTTACATTGATGTTGACTTGGACAATTTCAGGATGGAGTCAATTCATGTAACTCAGGCTAAAGATGAATCCCAAGAGGCAGAGGAGTGTGAAGCAGCTTTTAATGAAATATGGTAGATGTATTTTGATGGGTCTTGATCCAAGGATGGATCAAGAGCAAGGGAAATTCTCATTTGTCCAAGAGGAAAGACCTTCAAATCCTTATTCAAATTGGAATTTGAGTGTACAAATAATGTTGTAGAATATGATGCCCTCCTATTGGGATTGAATATGGCCATTAAGCACAAGGTGAGAAATCTCAACGTGAAAAGTGATTCCGAATTAGTAGTATCTCAAGTCATAGTGAAATATGCTTTTAAAAACAAGAGGCTTAAGCAGTTCAGAAATGCAGTATGGGATAGTATTGAATTGTTTGAAGCCTTTTCAATAGAATGTGTAGAAAGAGAGAAAAATATAGTGGTTGATTTCATGGCCAATGTGGCAGTAAGATCAGAGGATTTGTCATTAGCAGGGATATCCAAGGTTAAAGTCCATAATATACTTGATAATATCCATCATTCCAACATGTATTTGAAGATGATCATGATATCTTTAATTTCCTCAATGGAATTGATAAATATTACAACCAATAAATTGATTTTTAACACTTTGTTGAAAATGTTGATGGTAAAGAAATTGTGTTTGGAAATAAGATTATGTAGTTGAAAATAAATAAAATCCCTAGGGGTTTTGTGGCTCTGAAAAGGGTTTTTGATGGAGCGGACAGGGGCCTAGCTAAGCCCACTATTGTTTAAGAAAAGGATTTAGAGGGAATCAATATAGGGACTAAATCTACACCAAAGAAGGTTTATATTGGGAAGACGATGAGCCCAACGGTCAGAACAATGCTCATTACATTGTTGAAAAAGTATTATAAAGTCTTTGCATGGTCTTATGATTATTTGAAGGCATATAGAGAGAATCTATTCCAACATGAGATCCCACTGAAACCAGATGCAAAGCCTTTTAGACAGAAGCAGAGGCTAATTAACCCCACACTACCTCCAAAAATATAACAAAAATTAGCCAAGATTAGAGATCAGGGTATCATCAAACCTATTAGACATTCCACTTGGGTGTCTAACTTGATTCCTGTCAAGAAGAAAAATGGTGATATCATATTATGAGTAGATTTTAGGAATGCCAAAATTTTGTATCTAAAAGATAATTATCCTCTACCAAATATGGAAGCTATGCTTCAAAGGGTGACTAGATGTGAGATTATGTTTATGATGGATGGTTTCTCTGGATATAACCAGGTTAAGGTCAAGGAGTAAGAACAATACAAGACTACTTTCACAACTCCTTGGGGAACACATGTTTATGTTTGAATGCCTTTTGGGCTGACAAATGCAGGAGCGCCTTTTCAGAGGGTAATGGATGTAGCATTCTTAGACCTAATCAAGATCATCATGGTGGTATATCAGCATGATTTGATATCTTTTTCAAAAAAGGAAGAGGGGCATTGTAATCATTTAGAGCAGATCTTTAAGAGATGCTTGGAGTATAGAATTTCCTTGAATCCAAAGAAATGCATGTTTGGAGTCTCAGAGGGAAAATTTCTAGGACATATAGTGTCCAAAGATGGAGTCAAAATCGACCCAGAAAGGGTGGTTACTATTGATAAGATCCCTCAACCCAAAAAAATTTCAAAGGTATTCAATCTTTCTTTGGGTAGATTAACTTTGTTAGGCAATTTGTACCATATTTTGTCAAGAATACAAAGGCCATATCCAAAATGCTAAAGAAGGGATGAAGTGTAAAATGGGATGAAGAGCCAATCAGATCATTCAAAGACATAAAAGAGGCAATTAAACAAGCTCCAATGCTTGCTTCACCTTATTTTTCAAAACCATCCTAGTTATTTTCCTTCACATCTTTCCACACAATTGTTTTTGTTTTGTTGTAGAAAAACTAGGATGGGTTTGAGCAACCAATCTCCTTTTTCAGTAAATCACTTCAAGCTTTAGAATTGAAGTATGATGTCATGGAGAAGCAAGCTATGTTATAATCAATTTTGTTATAAATTACATGCCATATTTAGTAGGAGCTAATATTGTAGCCCTGCAGTTGTCAAGGACATATTTACTCAGCAAGAAGTAACAGGTAGGAGATGTAGAGGGATCAACAAGATTTAGGAATTTAATATTGACATTCAAATCACCAAGTTGGTTAGAGGGTAGGGTTTAGCTCGACTAATGACAAAATCCTATTATGGAGTAAAATGTGTACACTCCCATTTTACACTTTTTTTAGCACCTGGTTGGACCTAAAATGTTACCTTTGTTAATCAGGACCTATTTTAACACCTTTTTAAGATAAAACAATAAAATCTCAATCACAATGAATAACTAACAGAATAAACTTAGGACTGGCCTACGCCCATGACATTTGACACTCCCCAAAGCTTGTGGGGCTAAAGGACCAGGGCGCCCGAGTGCCCTGTGCCAAGATGGGTTCTTTAGGCTCTCTCTTGTGGTGTTAGCTTAGAACACCTCTCTAGTTTGTACATGTCAGACCCATTTGGTTTTATTCATTATTTGTAAGCAAGAATTCATATATAAAGGAGTTTTACAATTCATTTTACACCTTAATGATTATAAGATGCTTAATGCGAAATTAGAGTTTGCTCACATGTTTTGACCTTCTATGCTAAAGTGTTCTTCATACTTGGAATTACTATCTACTTGTGGATGTTGTGAAGTTTGTTTGTAGGTCTTGAAGGAAGTTTCAAGCCTTCTCATCGCTCTCCTTGTTGGTGCATGATCTTGAGTTATCTCCATAAACTAGGACTTCACATCTTGTGGTAATCATTATCATTTTCATTCATATTTCTATCATATATTGCAGACCTGACCTCTGCCCTCCTAGGGCACACACTCTTGGATCTAATCATCACTGTAATGGAGGTGGAAACACCAACATAGTGTTTGACTAAGGAAATCCCTTATACATATCACAACATTTTCCTCTTTTCTTATGTGCAAGTTGAAGGCACAAGTTTCTAAAGATAAGATCGGGAAGAAGATAGAGCTTGCAGGCATAGGTCTAGCGATACATCGAGATTCTGCTAAACCCTATTTAGGGTCTAGGGTGCCCAAGTGTCCTAGTCTTTGGTGTCTCTGCTTCCAGATCTAGGTTATGCTCTGCTTCCTGATCTCTACTGTACTTTTGGTTTTCTAAAATCTATTTCCAACAATTAGTTATTAGCATATCTTTGTCAATTAAGGTTTGGTCATTTGCCCTAGCCTATTTGCTTGATTTTGGTTGAATTTAGTTGACTCTTATATATACATCAAAAGGGAAGAACCCCTATAGTTTGGCTCTCCTTCATGGGTAGTAGCCAAGCTCGGTTTGTGCCCCAATGTTTGTAGAAGAGGGTTTGACCTAGTTTAACTCCTTAGGCTAGATCACTCTTTTCCACAACATCTTCGTGAACACGACTTGTCTTGCACTTTTGCATCCTTCTTGTTTCAGATCTGAGTTGTTTTCTGCCTTAGATCTGATTGGTATTGATTTCATTAATCATTTTACATACATACATAGTTAATTTTTGTATAGTTTCAAAACTAGGGTTTGTAAAAACCTTGCATTTCTAGAAAATATAGCTAGTTTTGAACCTAGGGTTTTTAGATTTGTGAGTTGTTTCATATCTTGTTGCATTGTTATCTTATTTAAAATAGTTACATTTTATATATCTTATCATTTTTGGTGTTTAAAACATTCTTGCATCCTTGCATTTGAAATTTGGAAAAGAAACACTTCATTCAAGATTTGGAAAAGAGCATATTTGTCACTTTGCATCTCATAAGGATAGATCATCATAGCATGAATTAAATGTCTGATTTTTGTGTCAGATTTGATTGGTATTACATTAATAATCATCTCATAGTGTTACAAATTTTGAAACTTTTTCATTGTTACAATTTGTCAAAAAGTTGCATTTTGTGAAAACCTAGTTAATGTTGGAATCTAGGGTTTGTGATTGATATTTAATTTCAAATTTTACTACTGTCATTTGTATTCCAAATCTGATTTTACATCATTCTACAACATTACAAATGTCATCTTGCATTGCAATTTGAAATTAGGAACAATTTTGAGAGGCTAATCTTGAAACAAGCATTAAAATTTGGGTTTGATTTAAGCATTGGCAATATTCATATCTAAGTGGATTTGAGTAGAGTTGAATTTGATCAAGGATATATCATGTGCATTGTGTTTGTTTACATTTCAACAAAACATTGCTTACTTAAACAAAAAATCAAATCCTTTTGATTCATCATTCATTTATTCTATTTGTGCATCTTTTGTGTTACTAAAGCTTGTAGACGATTTATGAGCTTTGTGACACAGTACCCTAATTCTAACATTCTTGTGCAATTAAGTCTTAGAATTATGGGTTCTAATACTTTGCATAATGATGATACCAATACATCAGAACCCCAAATTCCTTTTCTTATCACACAACAAGGTCAAACACTTCTTCTTGATATCCTCACTTCACATCACATCTTCCTGAAGCATCAAACTTCCATGAATCCATCAACATTGATGACCTTATGGCTCATGTTCTCGAAGCTCAAATTCAAAGATTAGACACTGAGTTGGCTAATTTTCAACAATTTGTAAGCTTAGAACACATAGCTAAAGAGGTCGTCCCTTTTGTTGAGAGTCTAAGAAGTCTTTTGCTCGAAGGTCAAGAAGGATTAGAAGTCTTGTGTGGCCTTGTTCATATAGTGCATAACAACATTCTATCTGCATCTAGTTGCGCTGAAATCATTACTAATGTCACTTCTTCTAATCAAATAGGTACTCAAGTGTAGGCACCCATACCAACACTTCCTATTCCTACATATACTTCTATTTTCACCACTACTACACAACTAAGTAATAGTGCCACCACATGCATTGGGTTGTCTACTAGGAATCCTATTCACCATTATAGTATTGTTCCATATAATTACATAAATTCCACACCTAATGTTACTCCACCTACATATAAACCTCCTATCACCTTCCAAAAGGCTACTCATACATTGTCACCTAGTCCTTCCAATTCATTCCAATCTCTACCTGATTCAGCTTTTGATCCTTTCATGAACCAATTGTTGAAAAATATGACCTCCATCCAACAACAATTAGATAGCATGAGCAATAGTCCACCTAAATCTAATATGACAACATATTATATATGTAGCTCTTCATCTTATTCAATCCTAAAAACTCAAATGCCCGAGAAGTTTGAGACCCCTCGCTTAGAGAAATATAATGGGAAGGGAGACCTTAACAACCATGTGGTGGTCTTTACTACTATGTGTAGTGATTTCTTCTTTGAGGATGCAATATTGGCAAAACTCTTTCCTAGATCACTCAAGGACACAACCTTGGATTGGTTTTCCTCTCTACCTCCTAATTCTATAACTTATTTCTCACAATTAGTCAATAAGTTCCTTGAGCATTTTCAAGCGAACATTCGACCTCAAGTCTCTTTGATAGACTTGGTTCATTGCAAATAAAGAATGAAAGAAAAAATAACATATTTTATGGGTTGTTATCAAGCCCTCTTCTCACAAGTCCAATATTCTATTCTGGATGCTAATGTGCAAAGAATCTTTATAGGAAACTTACAACTTCACATCCACGATAAGATATTGTTGATGCTATATGATTCTTTCACTCATCTTTGCACGACTTTCTGTGATTACCAACTTTCAGTTAGTTAGTATGAGCATAATCCCTCATCAGCTCTAGTTGGTCAATCCAAAGCCTCTCATAATCATTCATTCAAAAGACAAAACATAAACTTCATCAAGATAAATGCAATTTCAACTAATAACATAAGAAAACATGTGGTGGTAGCGTCATCTCCTACTCCCTCCACTTATAAATTGAAACCAAAAACAAGACACTTCACACCATTGTCAGAGTCTCTTTACTCTATAATGACATAACTTTTGAACAATAATCTCATCAAGATTCCACCCATTAGACCTCTTGATCCAAGCAATATGCAATCATTTTCCTTATATTCAAAAGCCTTTTGTCAATTTCACCACTCCTCTAGTCATGACACTGAAATATGTATGCGTCTTAAACATGAAGTTCAAGACCTCATTGATCTAATGCCATCTAGGTTGCTAGTGTGAATGACAAAGGGAATAAATTGGTGGTTCCTCCTAATCAAAATCTTCAAATATATATTGATCCTTTACCTCATCATGAATCTAATGTTGTACATCTATCTCAAGAACAAGATTATGAAGCTAATATTTGCATGGTGGATGCTCACCCTCACAAAGAGCGAGTGGAATCAGAACCTACTATATCTTTTACTCCACATGATGCTACTATTGAAGCTCCTGATGGACCTCTTTACATTACTATTCGAATCAATGATAAACCTATTCGAGGTGTTATGATTGATCCTATATGCATGTTAAATGTAGTACCTAAAGAGTTTCTCCACAGGCATGGTTTACATTGAGATACCTATAATGTATCAGAGATGGTGATTGGAGCACATGATGGGTCTATCCTTCCAACTTTTTGTGCCTTGACCCTTGATGTCAACATTGGGCCAAGAACCTTGGATGTTAATTTTGTCATCATTCCTACATCAAACTTATTTCATGTGAAGTTGGGTCACCCATGGATTTGATCCATGAAGATGGTCCCCTCTATGGTCCACAAGTGCTTAAAATTTCCATTTGAGGGACGTGTGCACACTATACATCACAATTGGTACCTACCTGTTGCTCGTAATGGACATTTTACACTTGACTACTTCTAACCACAACCAGTTGGAGTCGCTCAAGCTAGAGAGGATTTATTCTTCTTGTCATATCAACAATTTAAAGCAAAGAAAATAGCAAAGTTATGGCTTAGTAATATTCCTCCTTGTGATGTCCCTGAACCTCCTTGATCTTCTGAGGCTACGACAGTAGTTCCCCCTGTCCCACAGGTGGTGAATGAAGCTAAGCTCGAATGAAAGGTTCTTCCTTGTCCCCAAGTGTCTGGTCAATATGCTGAGGTTCCCCCTTTGCCATCCCTTCAAGGACAAGGAGGCAACCTCTGAGCACAAAATAGACTTCCCCGCAATCGCAATGTTACTTTTGTCCCACCTACCTTCACCTACCTTCATGGAGACTAGTCGAAATTAATCGATTGCGTGTGTGTTATTTCTTGAGGTTTCTCAATTGCTCGAGGATGCTCATGTACTTCCACTTGTATCACAAGTTGAGAAGGAAGAGCAGTCTACATTGAGGAACCGTTCCCCCGTAGTCTCCTAGTCTTCAATGGTTCCTCTCGTTTCTTCTAATGTTCATGAAGAAAAGGAAGAAAAGGAACCCATGTTGGAAGGTACTACGGCTCCCTTAACAAACATCACGAATAAAGCTAAGAGAAATAAGATTTTGAGAGAAAGAAAGAAGCGTCGTCGTGTTATGGCTCGCCTTGCTATAGGAGAGGAGAATCTCCCTCCTCGCAAGTGTTTATCACTGACAGATGGAAAAGAGGCATCTACTACTGTCTTGTCTCCTATAAAGAAAGATGGAGCTTCACAAGCTGCTATGGAACCTATTGTACTACATTCCGATAATGAATATGAAGATAATACAAGTATGGCTCTTGTTCCTTATACCTCACGTGCTATAGTTCCTCTTGAATCTTGTCCACCTTTCCAAATGGATGATGAGCAAGATTGGGAGGAGGATGGTTTGCTTTAGGTTGACTCGCAAGTGAGGTCTCTTATTTTTATTATGTTATGAGTGCATGTTATTGTTTTCCCCCGTGATTTGCTGCTTGATATTTTATTTATGTTGTTATTGTTATCATTAAGCTCTGTTTGGATGACCCTTGACACCCTTATAGGTTCAAAGTTATAAAGGGACCAAAATCTGTTGACATTCTCTCTATTTGTATCATCATTCTTCTATATGTCATAATTTATATTGTTGTTATATCCTCTGGGGACGATGCAAGGCATAGGATGCTTTGACATTCTCCCTTGTTGACCCAAAGGGCTTTTTATTTGGTTTCATGTGATATTTCTTCCTTTGTCTCTGTAGTTCTACCAGCTAGAGGATGATGACAATTCTATTTATATATATATTCTTGAGACGTCTTCTATTTTACAACCATTCATATACCAACGTCAGTTAGGTAGATGCATTTGTGTTATTACTTAGTATAACTTATTGATTATTTTATTTTTTGATTCATGTGGAACCTTATCACTATGCTCGATGTCATACCATGACTACACAAGCCATTGTGTATCATGCCCGTAGCATCACCTCAGTTTGGCCTTTTATGGGGGCAACCCCTTTATGTAATGTAGTTTTTGGGAACACATATCTTATGGGCAAGTGCTTCTGGAAAGCTCTCGTGCCTGTCTTGTGGTTTGTTCTACCTTAAAGCAATTGCTCCTTGATAGGAGTTAGCAATCACTTTAAGGTGGGGGAATACATCGTACTATGCTCCATTTTTGGTTACATACTTGTTTACCATAATTGTTAGTGGAAAATGTGAACAATAGTATTAAACAACTAATCATCCAATAACTCAATGAAAATTGATGTAAATACAAGTAAACAAAGATTATACCTTCGAAGACCGTTTTACCTCTATGCTTCCATTGTTTGCCTATCTCTTCTTGATCTTGATGATAATGGAGCTCTCAGAAGTGTGTACTTCCTTGCTGTTGAAGATGACAAGAGTAGAATGGTTGTAGGTGGATAATGCAATGGAGATTACACTACAATGCAATATTAATGGAGATGGATTGATAGAGATATGATTGAATGATGATTATGATAATGAGGTTGTGTGAATGCAAATGGAGATAACTTTGCCAAAGGCACACTGGTAGGATTCCTGCATAGTAAGATTATGAATGCTTGAGAGTGGATGCAAATGGGTGTGAAGACCTTGCTTATATAGGCTCAAGAGAGGCCAAATCCAAGTGTCAATAGATCCATGACTGGAGGAATTACTTGTGAGGTGTACGGTTGAGAAGACTTGAGGGAATGTGCGTGAATCAGGAGAGGACAAGTGTCCAAGCCTTCTTCATGAGTTATGGGAGTTAATAGAATAGATTAAAGAGTTAACTAAGATAATTGACCAATTAAGTGAATTGATTGATTAGATGACTAGGTTGATTGGGGAGTCGACAGAATAGATTGACCAGTGAACTCAATTGACTAATTAGTTAACTGATTTGATTGATGAGATAACTAATTTGACTAGAGGATGAATAGGACATGTGGATGAGGGAATATTAGCTAATTAAATATTAAAATATTTAATTATGTGTGCAACATGGTGAGGTAGAAAGGTGAGGTGGAAAGGTGATGTGGATTTATGAAATTAGGACTTTGGGATAGAGGAAATTAGGATTAATTAAATAATTTAGAATTATTCAATCATTTGAGACATTAGAAGAATTAGGGAATTTAATTAAATAAATTGATTTTTTATTTAATTTTGGGATAGTGAACCAATCAAATAAATTAGCTATATTTATTTAATTGATAGAAGAATAAGAATTAAGATAAATATTAAAATATTTACTTAATTCGACGCGAGCCATTTTTAGGTGTATACATTTTGCCCCTCTTTGATGCAGTGTGTTTTATCATGTTGTTTCAAAGAATAATTTTTTTTTGGTAATGATACGTGCCCTAGTTTGCCCCTAATATAGGTTAATGATGATAGGATGCCCCCTCGGGAGATTGGACGGGAAGAATGTGATGACAAGATGGCGGATGATCTCACGATGAGACAGAATAACAAAGGATGGCTAAAAAAATGGAGGATGAAAGATAAGAGATGGACGAAAGAGCTAAATGATGAAGAGAACTAGTGTCTCAAATTACTGCTTGGAACCTCATTTTTTAATCATTGGTTTTGTTCATATAAATCACATGTTCAAGAGTTCATTGAATCGTTTAGGAGTTCATCGGGTTCAATGGTTCAAGAGTTCATTGAACCGTTCAAGAGTTCATCGGGTTCAATGGTTCAAGAGTTTATTGAACCGTTCAAGAGTTCATCGGGTTCAATGGTTAAATGGTTCAACGTGAAGAGCTTTGGGCATTGCTGGGACAAGGAACCATCGGTGTAGGAAATGAAGTGGTCTCCGATGGCTTAGGTGTTCCCGATGAGGTATAGACTGGCATCGTCGGCAACAAAATTGCTGATGATAGTCTTACTGATTGTTTGTGGATATAAACTAGAATGTCAAACGTGAACTGGTGAATGTGGGACTAAACATCTCACATGAATATGAACAGTTGCAACGGTTGGAAGGCGGCGACGCTGGATCAATTGAAACAATCAGTTAGAGTAGAAGTTAAAAAATAGTTTTGCTCTTGAAGACTGAAAATAAATACAGGTCGGGTGATGTCGTTGAAGATTGATGAAGAGTTTCGATTATATTGTTCATCGGGTTCAAGAGTTCATTGAACCGTTCAAGAGTTCATCGCGTTCAAGAGTTCATCGGGTTCAAGGGTTCAAGAGTTTATTGAACCGTTCAAGAGTTCATCAGGTTCAATGGTTCAACGTGAAGAGCTTTGGGCATTGCTGGGACAAGGAATCATCAGTGTAGGAAATGAAGTGGTCTTCGATGGCTTAGGTGTTCCCGATGAGGTATAGACTGGCATCGTCGGCAACAAATTTGCCAACGATAGTCTTACTGATTATTTGTGGATATAAACCGGAATGTCAAACATGAACTAGTGAATGTGGGACTAAATGTCTCACATGAATATGAACAGTTGCGACGGTTGGAAAGTAGCGATGTTGGATTAGTTGAAATGATCAGTTAGAGTAGAAGTTAAAAAAATGGTTTTGCTCTTGAAGACTGAAAATAAATACAGGTCTGGTGATGTCGTTGAAGATTGATGGAGAGTTTCAATTATATTGTTCATTTTGTAAATGTGCAGAAAGTATGAATTGCTTATAATTTGAGAATCGATACCTGAGCAAGATAGCTGAGATCTTTATTGTAACTATTAAGTTTACTATAATAAATATTGTCTCTCTTGTGGTGGTGGGTTTTTTTACCCGAAAGGGTTTTCCCACGTACATCTGGTGTTATTCTTTGTTGTCTTGAATGTTTATTCTGTATTGTCTGATGTATTTATCTTTGTATTTGAATTAAACATAACCTGTCTGCATTATCCCCTTTTGAATTAACATTAGGGAAGCTGTATTCTGCACCTGTGCTTTCCTTACAAATGACCCATTATGTAAGATAAAATGATAATACACACACAAGCAAGTAAGCATGTATGCACAAATGATACAAGAACAAACAAGGTATTGCCCCTGTCAAGTTGTAAACCAATGATTAATCAATAATGATTGACGATAGTGTTGTCACTACAGGGAACGATATATCCCTAGATCAACACAAAGATGCGGGAAAGATATATCCCACAGTCAATGATGATTGATTGATTTGTTTATGATGAGATTAGTATCAAGACCATTGATTGTGATTGGATAATTTGACAAGATTGATTTACTCGATTGGTATGGAATAAGGATGGACTTGCATTTGGATCTTTGCTTGGATTGACTGGATTGGTTTGGATGAATGAAGAATTGATTAGAGGTTTAATTTGAAAGATTGATAAAATGATTTGGATAATGAAACAAAACCTAGGAGAATGAACTAGTTAACGGATGAAATGATTTGGGAAAATGGGTAAATGGATCTTGAGACACTTGAATTTGTGACAAGGATGAAAATGCTTATAATTAAATGCAATTTGATATGTATGGATGTGGATTTTGTCATCTTCGGATACAAGTTTTTGAAGTACTTTGTTTCATCATTGAGCTTTTAAAATGTTGTAAGAAATTACAAGCATCTAGGTATAATTGAACCATGATGACCTGAGTATTACTTACATGGATTTTGATTTAGCAAGTTAATACAAGCATCTAAGTATAATTGAACCAAGATGACCCAAGTATTGCTTGCATATCAACAGACAAGGATTATACATATTTCATGTTTAGACCCCTAATGTCCTCGATGATCTTTATGTTGATCATGTTGTTAAACAAGGCTTAACATTACTAAGGATAAACCCACAAATAGTAGACAAAGAAAATGATTATGCCCCCATCATAGCTCCTCTAGTTTTTGACATCCTTGAGTAGCATAAAAAGACATAATAACAAAAATCGTGATATAAGACTTAAAACAACCATTAAACCTTCTTGTCATAGATATATGTTTTCTTGCAATAACTTGATAAAGTCATGTTTGATGTTTTAGGCAGGTCGGTGTTATCAAGTGTAGTTTGATGCCTCATTGTCAAGATGATGTTTTAAAGCTTGCTTTGCTATGTTGCTTGTTGTCTAGTGATAAAACCACGATCCAGTTTGCTATCCTCTGAGTTGTAGCATTCAAAAATCCAATTCAGTATCTAGGTCGAGGATTTCCCCCAATCAAGTAAAGGATCAATTTATTATGGACTAACTGACAATAAACATGAAGAAACAGGCCCTAAGGGACTAACCTAGTGCCTCGGGGGCTCATCAATGATGGCCTTGCCTACGTGATAGCTCAGAGGCAATGTAGTTTGCAGTATGGACTTTATGGACCTAAGACCTAGGCAATGGGAAACAATGCGAATTTTGAGTGGACCCAAGGATAGGTGACATGGGATGGAATGGATGGGAAAGGAGCCTCGAGGGCGCATCAATGATGGCCTTGCTTATGTGATAGCTCAGAGGCGACGTAGTTTGACAACGGTTCAATGGATTAGTTGAGGATGGATGACAAGATGGATGCACACCTAGATTGGCAACCTGGTGGAAGAAGGCAATAAGGATGAGTGAACAACAAGCCATGTTAGGTATGTCGATGTGATTGGGTGGAAGTGGTTAGGAGGGATGGATGAGGAACAAGGTCTGAAAAGATGGAGGAGGTAGTTTATCACAAGTAGCGCCTGTTTACCAGGTTTTCACCACTTGCTTTTATTTGCACGAGAGCTAAAATACACATGACGCCTGTTTGCCAGGTTTTCATCATGGTATCTGTCCAAGGCACCTGTTTACCAGGTTTTCACCAGAGGATGGATTATTTTTTTGTTTTTTTATCTTTTTGATTTTGATTTTGATTTTTTTGCTTTTTTTTTTTTGCTATTTTGACTCCCTTGCATTGGGGTTTAGGTGTAGAACTTGTGAAGATGCATTCTATTGATGGGATCATCAAATAGTTCACCTTCTGATGTAGCCAATTGATAAGCATCTAATCCATAGGCAGCGATGATGACATAAGGACCTAGCTAGTTGGATTCGAACTTACCTTTCTTCTCTCGGTCTTGCTGATTCCTTGGATTCTCTCTAAGGACTAGGTCACCAACCTGAAATACCTGAGGTTTGACTCTGTGGTTGTAACTCCTGGACATCCTTTGTTGATAAGCCTTGAGATGGTTAAAGGCATGTTGTCTTCTTTCTTTGAGTAGCTCTAACTCTTGAAGTCCAGATATGAGGCCTTTTAACGATACTTGCAAGGATGGGATCTCGACTTCAATGGGCAAGATGGCTTCAAAGCCATATACGAGGGAATATGGCATTGCCCCTATGGGTGTGTGGATGTTTGTGCGGTAGGCCCACAACGTGGGATTCAATTGGATGTGCCAATCATGGCCGACATCATTGACAATCTTTTTCAGGATTTTTAAGATAGTATTATTTGATGCCTATGCCTCGCTGTTTCCTTGGGGGTAATATGGGGTGGAAAAGCGGTGTTGGATGTGGAATTTGTCACATAGCTCTTTGACATCTTGGTTTTTAAATGGTCTTCTATTATCAGTGATAATGGATAAAGGGATGCCATAGCAGAAAATGATGTAATTCAGGATGAAAGAGGCAATTTGTTTGCTTGTGACATTGGCGAGGGGTACGGCTTCAATCCACTTCATAAAGTACTCAGTGGTGGTGATTATGAATTTATGGCCATTAGATGATGGAGGGTGTATCTTGCCCACTAAGTCAAGTCCCCATTGACAGAAAGGCCAAGGAGTTGTTAAAGGTTGCAACTCCTGTGCTGGTGCATGTATTAGGTTTCCGTGGATTTGGCATTTTTTGCACCTCTTCACAAAATGATAGGAGTCTTTTTCCATAGTTGGCCAGTAGTATCACATACGTATGAGTTTCTTAGCCAGGGTAGAACCACTAGAGTGGGTCCCGCATATACCTTTATGAATTTCACTTAGGGCTATTTGATATTCCTCACTGTCTAGACACCTAAGGAGAGTACCATCGAGTCCTCGTCGATACAGGGTGTTAGAAATTATGGTAAAATAGGATGCTTGGCAGATGAAGGTTCTCTTTTGGTTACTTGATAGATCAGGAGGTAGGGTATTCTCTTTTAGATAGCCAAATACGTTTCCGTATAGGGGAGAATTAGATCCTACGATATGGCAAATGATGTGGGATTCGGGGGTGTCATATGCAGGATGGGACACTGGCTCTACCAAGAACTCATAACTTGATTGGTTTTCAGGGATATCAAGGAGAGATGCAATTGTTGCCATGGCATCTACTGCTTTGTTCTCCAACCTTGGTATCTACTCAAAAGATATCACAACAAAGTATTCTTTGAAGTCGTCTACCATACGTTTGTATGGTATTAACTTCTCATCCTTTGTTTGATAGTCGTCGTTCACTTGGTTGATGATAAGTTGTGAGTCGCCATACACATGAAGTTTTGTGATTTTCCATTCTACTGCCAGCTTGATGCCAGTGACTAGGGCTTCGTACTCCACCACATTGTTAGTGCATAGAAAGAGTAGTATGTATGACTTGGGAATTGTGTCTCCATTAGGTGTGATCAACAAGGTACCTACTCCATACCCATGCTGAGTATATGATTTGTCAAAGTAGAGTTTCCATGTTGTTGTCGTTATGTGAAAGATAGACTCATCTAGAAATCCAAAACTTAATGGGTTGTTACCCGTTAAAGGTGCATCTGCTAGCTAATCTACAATCACTTGCCCCTTTATTACTTGTCTATCTACATACTCGATGTCAAATTCACTGAGTATCATGACCCATTTTGATATTCTACCTGTTAGGGTAGCTTTGTTGAGCAAGTATTTCAATGGATCAATCTTCGCTACTAGCTTGATGGAATGTGATAGCATGTAATGTCTCCATTTTTGGGAAGCAAAGACCACAGTGAGACATACTCTTTCAATTGGTGTATATTGTAGCTCGTAACCTACCAGTGCTCGGCTGATGTAGTAGATTGCTTGTTCTTTTCCTTCATGGTTCTGTTATGCTAGCAGAGCTCCAAGAGCTGTTGGTGTGGTTGAAATGTAGAGTAGCAATGGCTTGCCTTGAATTGGCGGCATTGAGACAGGTGGGTTCATCAAATACTCCTTTAGATGTTGAAATTCTTGCTCACACATGTCATCCCATTTGAAAGGAATGTTTTTGAGTAGGAGATGCATGAATGGGTGACACTTATCTGCCAGCTGAGAGATGAATCTTCTAATGGACTTTAACTTCCCTTGTAGAGATCGCAATTGACTTAGATTCTTAGGTGGCAGTATTTCCATGATTGCTTTGACCTTGGTCATGTCCACCTCTATTCCATTAGCTGATACAATATATCCAAGGAGTTTACCAGATGTGACTCTAAAAACACACTTTTTTGGATTTAACCATACATTAAATTGCTCTAGTCTTGTGAAGATCTTGTCCAAGACTTGTAGATGCCCTTCTCTAGTTTTTGATTTGGCTAGAATGTCATCTATGTAATCTTCCACAATGGTATGCATCATGTCATGAAAGATTGTTGTCATTGCCCGCTGATATGTTGCCCCCACATTCTTTAGCCCGAATGGCATGACGCACCAACAATAGGTACCCCACGGACATGTGAATGTTGTTTTATGTTTATCCTCTAGTGCTATCTTGATTTGGTTATAGCTGGAGAATCCATCCATTAAAGACAATATGGTGTGCCCTAATGTAAGATCTACAATGATGTCGATGTTAGGCAAAGGGAAGTCATCTTTGGGACGAGCCTTGTTCAGATCCCTGAAGTCATTACATAGTCAAACTCTTCCATCTGGTTTGGTGATAAGCACTATATTTGAAATCCACTCTGGGTAGTCTATTGGCCTGATAAACCCGACATCTAGCAGCTTCTTCAGTTCTTCTTTTACCATGAGTGTGATATGTGGGTGCATCTTCCTAAGTTTTTGTTTAACTGGCTTAGCTCCCAAAGATAGCGATAAGTGATGCATTATAGGGTTTGGATCAAGATCTGGCATATCCACGTATGACCAAGCAAAGTTGATTTGTTTATTTTTGAAGAATTCAGAGAACTCTAGCTTCTCTTGTTCAGTTAAAGATTTTGCCATATGGATCATCTTTGGATTTTCACCTATGTCGACATTGATCTATTTTGCTGACTCCATCAAGATTGAGGATCTTTCCTGATGTGTTAGATTGGGAAGAGGGTCAATCCTTTCATCCTTCGATGCCTCAGAGAGGTTTTCACCATTGGATACGTCTGTTATATTTTTACTATTTTCACGATCTAACACTACTACAAAGCAGTTTTCACCATTAGATCTATCTTTCATTTTTACATTTTTGAGATTGAAAGGATTGGCACTATCTCCAAAATAAGCCATGTCATTGAGTTCTATGGCATAGCCAGCTTTGTGATCTCCTACGGGTATAGGGTCTCTAAGTTCTAGAAAATTGATGATGGCCTCATCATTCTGAAAGGTATCTAGCTCAGGGGTAGAGTCTTGCAAATCCCAATCTATGAGTTCTGGATGCAATAGTGGTAATGGGTCATTGGATTGGTCTAGTTTGAGTGTAGTGATGGTCAAGATGGAGGAGTTAGTGTGGTTATTGTAAGCATTGACAATGCCTGCGATGGTACTCTCCACAAGTTGGTCTGTCAAGTGTGGTATCATTCTTTCCTCACGAATCTCACTATTGTTATTATGCAGATCAAACTCTAGAGGTCTAGACCGTGAACTTTGTCTCTCATGAGTTGCATGAGTAAGGTCATACTCATGGACCACATCAACATCTTTTTCATCACAACATAGTTCAGAGAGACTATCCCATTCATACTCATTGGAGTCTGTCTCACTCCATCCTTGTAGTTGGTGAATCTGCTCTACTAGGTTAGTAGTAGATGTTTGTGGTTGTTTGCCTTTATGCTTGTCTATTCCTTTGGTCTTTGCTTTGCCTCTATAACCTAGCCTTGTAGTATCTCGGGTTGTTAATGAAGGAGGTTGGATAGGTTCAATGATACCTTCTTTCCTCAATCCTATGGGGCCATGACCTTCATATCCCATTCTTTGTAGTATTGAGAATCCTTGACCATATTGTTCAGTTTGCAACGTGGATTGATGGTCTTGTGGCTTGGATAGACTATCTTCATCCTTAAATAACCATTGTAGGATGTCTTTCTCATCACTCTCATCTTCGAGGCTTACCCATTTTACAAATGGACCTTTAGGAGATTCTAATGCCTTGGGTTTGCTCATGGATGGCTTTCCATAGGATCTAGGGGATATAGGTAGCTATGCTAAGCAAAAGGATTGTGCAATTGTATATTCACTGACACCATTGTCTTTGAGCTTGAGGTTGATTTCAGGTGCCTTAGATGTGGAAGGGAGTGAAGTTGGGTCAACACAAGATGAGGATGACGCAGAGCCACGATTCTTGGGAATTACAACGTCAGGTTTAGAATGTATGGAGTTGCAATATTGAAATGGATTGGGATCGCCTTGGATGGTGATCTATTGGCCGTCGTGAGGGAATTTGATACATTGGTGATAGGTGGTGTTGGTTATTTTCCCAGACTGGATGCTTGTTCCCAGTTATCCCTACAAAGTAGCCATCATTGATCAACAGGATTCCCAGGCCAGGGGCCAATAGTACAGGAGATAGACTCTATAAATATCTCCTCTTCTTCTTTAGGCTTTGCAGACCCAAGGGGGTATTCCCTACTCAACATCTATGACACATGCACATGAACTTACTTGGATGTTGATACAAAGCAAATAAATCCTCTTTTATGTAGACCAAAACTGTGGAATAAGTGCAAAGGGGCTAGCTTTGGGCCTATATTCAGTTGTGAGACAGAGGATTTTGATCCTAAAACTACTTCTAAAGTCCTAATGGTTTGATTTAAAGTTTAAGTTGATTTATGTTTGGATACAAAACTGAGACTTTAGGTTGCAACCTCAATACAAGATTGGATCGGTGCCTATCCAGGGCTCAGAGTCAATAAACATACACATGTGAATGGCCAGCATGAACATAGACCAAAGACTGGATATCAAGGTGATTTTTAGTATCTGCCTTACAGGTACTTCCCAAAATAGAGTATCCTGTTATCTCTACTTACTGATATCCCTATTGCAATGTCTTCTTCCCAACACTTGATCTAAAACATTTAATCTACTTCTTGAGCAGAAGTAAGAAATCAAGCATTCAACACAGCAAACCTATATTCTAGAATCATAAACACCCCTTAAATGCTTAGATTCATAAGAAGATCACACTCAATTTGGAGACAGATAACAGAACACATGCAATATAGCACTACTCATTTAAATTAGCATGATATCAGTAGATTTATGCAGAAAAACATACAACATGAGACTCATAAACTCACAAGACAGCCAAGACAGAGCCACCAATGAAGTCGTATCTTATTACAGCACCAAAATTTTGTCTAGTTTTCAACAATAACAATGAGTAACACAGTTTGGCTTTTATACCAAGACCGTGTACCCAACAAAAATTAATTACAAGGCAAATCAAGAATCTGCCAGATTCAATGCATGAGGAATGGCGCTCAGAAATATTCAATGTTGTGGAGAGACAAAGAGGAATGAGCAGGTAGAATCAAGATCCGCACCGCCGCTCAAGGACTTTCATCTTCAATCGGGTGGTTGACCTGTCATCTCGATCCATCATGCCTCCTGAAACCGCCATTAATGCCACAGCTACCTGCAGGCCCCCTTTGAAATGTAGTAGCGGATGCATCTGTTGTTTTCCCGCTCAAAAACAATTGCAAATATACAGGAAAAAACCTTCACTGTGGGTTCAAAACATGGCCATCGATCATCTCCTATCACATGAGATTTGCGGCCCCAAAACGCCCTGAAAGTCGCTAACCAGTCAGATCGTGCCACGTAGGCACCTCATGTTTCTATCGTTGGCCTTCTTCCCTCTCATTTTTGCATTTTCGCCCTTGTATATGCATGCTCAAATGTATATACAATCGTCTGATATACAAGCCGGACCTCAAACACTTACCTACCACATTTGATTTCCCCATCAGGTCTGAAATGCATATGTTTCATTGCACCTGTCGCAATGTATATCTGCATATACATTCACCTTATACATACAAGTGCGGATTTCAATTTCTCATAAAGCATGTTGAAGTTGCTTTGAAATCCGGATTGTATCCTCTATTTGTATCATTACAATGTATATCAGCACACATACAACTGCCATTGTATACAACTAGTGGGCCCGACCTGTTTTCTCTCTCCTTTGCATATTTTGTTGCACATCGCATATACAAATGCAATGTACAAGTCGCGGACGCCACTACTGCTCACAGCCTGATTTGAATCCCTTTTGAAGTCCGCCATGCATCCTCGGTGTTGTATGTCAAACATACAACAAAATAAACATACAACTCACCTGCTCGATACAATGGCGGCATCTTCAAGGAATCTTCAATGTATATTCCACCATTGCACATTTTTCGCTTGTATATAACCTTTGTATGTTAGAACATACAACAAAATATGTACAAGAAAAACCCGATATACATGCAAAGAATATTCTAGGAATCTTGCAGAAGATTCCCCCAATGTACATGTGTCCTTTTGAACCCGATATGCATTTGGAAATGCATACAACTGCAAAATATTCTTGGGGAATTTGCAATAGATTCTCCCTTGTATATGCAACTCGATATGCATTTGGAAATGCAAATAACTCAGTTTTTTCACCATTTTTGGAAACCGATTGAGATTTTGTAACCCTGCCAACATACATTTACACTTGCATATACAAACACTAAATATTTTTCTTATGTGCGACAGGAAAAAGTGGTAAAACACCACATGTAGGTCAAGGAACAATTCAAACTAAGGCACTAAGGGTTTGAAGGAATAATCACAGGAACCTGTAGACTCAAATTCAGAACCCTAACCCTAGGTGAACACCACCAGGTGGATGGCACCGCCTTCATTACATGTATCCAAGGTCTTCCAAGGAGAATATTATATGCAAGTTCCATGTCGAGCACTTGACATACCACATCCTTTACTTCAAGTCCCACTCTAATTGGCAAAGCAACGGTTCCCTTTGAAGTTCTTTCCTCTCCATCGTAAGCTTTGATGGTGATTTTTCTTTTTAGGATTGATAGCATTCTCTGAAAACCCCAATGCAAAGATTAGCTTTAAGGTGCAAATATTTAAACCCGCTCCTCCACCAATTAGAACCCTTTTATTTTATGCTTGTGGATGAAGGTTTCGATGTGAAGAGACGCATTGTGTGGTTGGGTGATTGACATGTCATCCTTTTCCGTGAATGATAGGAAATGAGGTGTGGTTAAATGACCTACCATGGTCTGAAACTGCTCTTCGGTGAGTTTGGTTGGGACGGTGGTTTTCGAAAGAGCCTGTTCGAGTATGGCTTTATGGGATGGGGATAGGCGTAAAAGTTCCAAAATGGAAATGTGTGTGGGAGTCTTGTGAAGTTGATCCAGGACATTGTACTAGTTGGATGTAGAGGATGGTTTGGACAGAGCTCTTTTAAGAGTAACCTTTCCACCATCAGTGGTTATAGTACAATCAGGGGTTTTATTTATAGTGATTACATTGATATGTGAATCACTTCTGAAAATGTGGTTTACAACGTAGTCATATGACACATTCGTATAGTTGGCGTTGTTAGCCCCACTTTTGTTTTGATTTGAAGGACCCCCCTTCTCATAGTTGGGGAGTGGATTCTTGAATGCTATATGATCATCATTAGAGGCATGCCCATCAAGTGATATATGTTTTTGATCCAACAAGTCTTGAATGGTGTGCTTTAATTTTTGGCAGTCATTTGTCTTGTGGCCTTTGCTTCCATGGTATTCACAGAAATCTGTCTTTCCACCAAGGAGGTTTAACTTTCAGTTCATATTCCTGTGCCGTTGGAAGCATTATGAGATTGTTCGATATTAGCTTCCATAGGGAGGATTCTAGTGTTTCCCCTAGAGGTGTGAACTTTATTCGAGGAGGAAAGTTTGTAGACCATGATTCAGTGTTTAGTGGTTTGTTTTGTTGGGGGTTGTTTTGTGGGTTTGATAAGTTGAAAATTGGTTGATTTGTCATCACATTTTTAGCATCGACCACCCCATCATTGACGATGTTCTTATTTTTGGTCCAAAATCACGGCTTATTTGTGTTAACATTTGCACTAGGGGTGTCCTTGTAAAATTTTATTTGCCCCTTTGCTATCAAAGCTTTTTCAATGAGTAAACCCATCTTAATGACCTTACTAAAAGAAGTAGGACATTGGATTGATATTTGATAGCTTAGATCAGTGTTTAGGTTGTGTACAAACATTTCAAGCATTTGTTTTTCTGGCATATGATATGGATATTTGCTACCCAGTTGTCTCCATCTTTGTAAGAAAGAGGCAAAGGATTCTCCACCCTTTTGTTGAAGGTTCGAATGCCGGGAGGTAGGTGAGAGAACCATTCCATAGCTTGTCCTCTGAAGCTCCTTGGGAATAGTCACATGAGATATGTTTCGTTGTGTGCGACTTTGAGACATGCTGCACTAAATTCTCTGATATGATCCCTCGGATCACCTTTCCCTCGATATTTGTCAAATTTCAGCACCTCAAATTTTGAGGGGAAAGGTATCATGATCAAGGTCTTATCAAAAGGATATGGTGAAATATCCTTGAGAGAGTAGTGTTTTGTGCATGCTCCAGTTTGAATGTTTGAGAGCTGTTGCTGCAAGACTTGGATTTGTTCCGTCAATAAATCTAGAGGGTTTGTGGTATCCTTTGTCTTGTCTATTTTGGGAACCTCTTGTGTGATCTTGGGGGTTTCAATGCCATTCGTAGAGGTGGTGTCTTGTAAGGTGGAGGTGTCAAAATCTAATAGAAGTTTGGTCCCTTGCTGTGCTAACATAAGGAAATACTTTTGAGGGTCCATGTTTAGGACCTTGTCCATCATCTTTTGAAATTTTGAGTCTTGTAAAGCACCAATTACTTCCTCATACAAGATTTCTTCTTCTCCATCACTATGAGATGGAGATGGTATGTCTTTGTTCAAAGGATCCATGTCTTGCTTTTCTTTGGAATTTGATCTAGTTGCAACCATAAATACCGTTTGATGGGGGTGAATGTTGGATGAAAATGCTTGTGAATGGATGTTTTTGGTGTGGTTGAGATGACAAGATTTTTTCTAAGGTTTGAATTTTGATCTACTGTTTGCTCAAATAAATGTGCTCTTGAGGCAAAAGATAGTCAAAGTAGGGAGAGTTGATCACCGCTATTGATATGGCCTACTTTTATCAAGATTACACTAGTGTAGTTCCGAGATGAAGGATGGTATATCCTGTTATGAAACCAACTAGATTTTTGTTTTGAGTTTTTGGAAGATTTTAATGACACCTTAGTAGGAAACTTGGTTTGTTTTGTTTGATATTTTTGCTTTGGATGATATGGCAAATGGAAATGTTTTTGGAAAAGGGATGCGAAACAGACTTGTATGGTTTTCCTGAGATCATAAACAAGGTATATGCAATAATGGGTACCCCGAACTGTTTAAATTTTTCTCTAAAGTGTATGGAATAGCTCTCGGTTTTACATGCGCAGCTTCAAATGCATAGAAAAAATGGTCAAATGCGCAGCTATGTAGGTCAAATGTGCAGGTCTAGTTGAAATGCTCTAATTTTTGAATGCGCAATACTGTGGTTTGCATGCGCCGCTCTGTGCTTCAAATGTGTAGAAGTATTGTATGCGCAACAAAATGTCTCAAATGCGCAGCATAATGGGCCAATTACGCAACAGGATTAAATGCGCAACAAAACTTTGCATATATGCAACAGAATGGTTTAAATGCGCAGAACTGCAGGTAGTGTTGTCTTTTTGTTTCAATTTTTTTGATCTTGGCTTATTTTCACAATGTTTCTTGAGGCAAGTCCGTATTTTCGCTGATGATTTGTATCAATTAGTTGCAAGAAAACACGTCAAACAAGAAGATTCCATGTTGTTTTTACAAATTTGTGACCAAAAGCAAGCACAATCCTAAGGTTGGCAAGGACAGTATTTGATGAGTTCCAACTTGGGTTTTACCCAAGCCACTTACATAAAGGTGTGACAGATAGTAACTTCGTAGCACCGGCTCCCCTCCATGGAACTCACTTCTCACGCATACCAAGTTACAGTTCCTCCGAAGAGTTGAACTTTTTTGTCTCCACAATAAATGAGTGTATGAGGTTGGACAGCTCTAGAGGTTCCTCCTCCTGTGTCTCCAAATAGGGGTTTTTGGCATTCTAAAAATAATGGCTTTTTAGTATGGACATTCATTTGGGTGGTTACACATGCGGCAATTCGCTCTGATAAGGAGGCTTCCCAGCCTACAGAGGTTACGCTCTACAGGGTTTTGGGGGAACATTTGTTAGTGTAACACAATAGCACCCGTGGTTTGTAATTTTCATCACAAACCCAATTTATTTATAGTGACTTAGAGGTGGCTTGGCTTTAGCTCGTTATCACTTAAGGTCGTCCCACTTGGAAGGAAGGAATTTCGAGGGCGGGCCTCTCTAAAGGTTATACATGTAAAATGATAAGTTTGGCATTCTGGTCACCCAAGAAAGGGGAGAGCATAGGCCTATTATCACTTCCAAGCACGGAGAATAGTGGTTCTTTATCTTCCTAGTTAAAAGAAAAATAACTAAATGTGTTAACTCTACCAAGCACAGAAATTTATAACAAGATAGCAATAACTTGGAAAAGATTGTTTATTTTAACCTTCTAACAAATCTAGGTGTAGATTGTTGCTTGAAGAAATAAACAAGTGTTACTTTCCCCTATTAAGCTATGTGATGGATTGTAGTGCAAGATAGTAAAAACATAAAGAAATTATTCAGTTTTAACCTCTAGGTTGGGACTAGATGCAAGTTGTGATGCAACAAAATGATTTACTTTCCTCCTAGTTATGTCTATGTGATGATTGGCGTGAACATATTAAGTTAGTCTCTCCTAATTAGTTTTAAGTGGCTTAATAATGCAGCTTAAATGACTAACACCTGCAAATGAGAGTTAGTATGGAAGATATGATAAAAACATTACAACTTTCTCTGACAAATCATATGCGCAGATCTACAGGTCATATATGCAACACTGCGATTCATATGCACAGATTTACAAAAGCGCAACAAAAGATATCAAATGTGTAGGGCTGTGCTTTTATATGCTTAGAAATATCAAAAGCGCAGCAAGACGCGTCAGATGCGCAACAGAACGGATTGGATGCGCAGAAAGGTGTATGCGGTGTAGAAAGTGTTGAATGTGCAGAACTAGAAGTTGTATGTGCAGGAACGACCTGTCATGACAGAACCTTCACAAAACACTCAAATTGAAGTTAAAAATGGGGCAAGGCCCCTAGGGTGGGTGCCAGAAATGTTAGTGGAAAATGTGAACAATAGTATTAAACAACTAATCATATAATAACTCAATGGAAATTGATGTAAATACAAGTAAACAAAGATTATACCTTCAAAGACCGTTTTACCTCTATGCTTCCATTGTTCGCCTATCTCTTCTTGATCTTGATGATAATGGAGCTCTCAGAAGTGTGTACTTCCTTGCTGTTGAAGATGACAAGAGTAGAACGGTTGTAGGTGGATAATGCAATAGAGATTACACTACAATGCAATATTGGAGATGGATTGATAGAGATATGATGTAATGGCTATTCCAAAAAATATTAACAAATAACAATAATTCAATGAATTAGTAAGAAATGATAAAAAAAAATGTAGGAGAAAATTTCCAATATAAGTTTGATAAACTTCAATTAATAAAACATAATTATGACAGATATGTGAATATCATAAATTTATCATTTCTGACTAATTCATTAAATTATTGTTATTTGTTAATATTTTTTGGAATAGGCATTACATATGATTGAATGATTATTATGATAATGAGGTTGTGTGAATGCAAATGGAGATAACTTTGCCAAAGGCACGCTGGTAAGATTCTTGTAGAGTAAGATTACAAATGCTTGAGAGTGGATGCAAATGGGTGTGAAGACCTTGCTTGTATAGGCTCAAGAGAGGCCAAATCCAAGTGTCAATAGATCCACGACTGGAGGAATTACCTGTGAGGTGTACGGTTGAGAAGACTTGAGGGAATGTGCACGAATCAAGAGAGGACAAGTGTCCAAGCCTTCTTCATGAGTTATGGAGTTAACAGAATAGATTGAAGATTTAACTGAGATGATTGACCAGTTAAGTGAATTGATTGATAAGATGACTGGGCTGATTAGGGAGTCAACATAATAGATTGACCAGTGAACTCAATTGACTAATTAGTTAACTGATTTGATTGATGAGTTAACTAATTTGACTGGAGGATGAATAGGACATGTGGGTGAGGGAATATTAGCTAATTAAATATTAAAATATTTAATTATGTGTGCAACATGGTGAGGTGGAAAGGTGAGGAGGAAAGGTGATGTGGATTTATGAAATTAGGACTTTGGGATAGAGGAAATTAGGATTAATTAAATAATTTAGAATTATTTAATCATGTGAGACATTAGAAGAATTAGGGAATTTAATTAAATAAATTGATTTTTTATTTAATTTTGGGATAGTGAACCAATCAAATAAATTAGAATATTTATTTAATTGATAGAAGAATAAGAATTAAGATAACTATTAAAATATATACTTAATTCAAGACGAGCCATTTTTAGGTGTATACGGTAATCAGCATGGAGCCCACCTAGTGATTCAGTTGTCCTCACTAGCCTGTGATGTTTCCTCTTTGGTCCATGAGCCACCTAGTGCAACGAAGTTGGCTAGCCCGTGTGCTTCATGTGACTTGTCGTGGTCACCTAGTAATTCGGCAGTCCTTACTAGTGTATGATCCACGAAGGCACTTCTTTTCACATGATCCCTAGCGATAGAGCAAGCTAGTGTTAGAGTCATGTGCCTTGTGTGTTTGTTTCTATGTTTGTTTGTTTAATGTATTGTTTTAACTTGTATTCTTTAATGATTCTATGTGTTTTGTGTGACTTCATCATTTTTTCTATGTATTCTTTGTGTCTCATGTGTATGCCTTATGCTTTGTGTCAAGCGTGTATGTATTGTGTGTATTACCCTTGTGTATTGTGTGTCTTTCACATGTATTCCTATGAATGCTTTTAGTACTCCATGTATGTGTGAATTACGTTGCAATATCTTGCATGTTTGAAAATCTCTTTGCTTATGTGTTCGCAACCTTAGAATCCTAAGCTTGGGGGATAATATAGTCCACAACTTGGTGGAATTCTTTGGCTTATATGTTTGTGTGTTGGAAATCTATCTTCTCCTTCCTTTAGTGTGAGTTCGAACATAAGTTTGCACCCATGCTAAAGTGGGGGCTAAATGTTATGGAGTAAAATGTGTACACTACCATTTTACACCTTGTTTAGCACCTAGTTGGACCTAAAATATTACCTTTGTTAATTAGGACCTATTTTAACACCTTTTTAGCATAAAATGAAAAAATATCGATCCTGATGAATAAACCCAATAGAAGAAACTTAAGACCAGGGCCTAAACCCATGACATTTGACACTCCCCAAAGTTTATGGTGCCTGAGCACCCTAGGCCCATATGGGTTCTTTAGCCCCTCCCTCATGGTGTCGGCTTAGAACACCTCCCTAGTTTGTACATGTCGGCTCCATTTGGTTTTATTCATCGTTTGTGAGTGGGAATGCATATATAAAGGAGTTTTACAATTCATTTTACACCTAGATGATTATAAGATACCTAATGTGAAATTAGAGTTTGCTCACATGTTTTGATCTTCTATGCTAAAGTGTTCTTCATACTTGGAATTGCTATCTACTTGAAGATGTTATGAAGTTTGTTTGTAGGTCTTGAAGGAAGTGTCAAGCCTTCTCATCACTCTCCTTGTTGGTGCATGATCTTGAGTTATCTCCATCAACTAGGACTTCACATCGTGTGGTAATCATTATCATTTTCATTCATATTTATATCATATATTGTAGATCTGGCCTTTGCCCTTCTAGGGAATGCACTTTTGGATCTAATCATCACTGTAGTGGAGGTGGAAACACCAACACAGGGTTTGACTAAGGCAAGACCTTATACACAACACAACCTTTTCCTCTTTTCTTATGTGCAGGTTGGTGACACAAGTTTCTGAAGATAAGATCCGGGAAGAAGATAGAGCTTGCAAGTATAGTTCTGGTGATACCCCAAGATTCTACTAAACCCTAATTAGGGTCTAGGACACCCAAGTACCCTGGTCTTTGGTGTCTCTACTTCCAAATCTAGGTTCTGATCTGCTTCCTAGTCTTTGCTATACTTTTGGTTTTTTGAAATATGTTTCTGACTGTTATTTATTAGCAGATCTTTGTCATTTAGGGTTTGGTCATTTGCCCTAGCTTGCTTGCTTGATTTTGGTTGACTCTTATCTATACAAAAAAGGATAGAACCCCTATAGTTTGGCTCTCCTTCATGGGTAGTATCCAAGCTCGATTTGTGCCCCAATGTTTGTAGAAGAGGGTTTGACCTAGTTTAACTCCTTAGGCTAGATCACTCTTTTCCGCATAACAAATCCAACTTGGAAGCTACTCAAATAAATCATCTTGAAATACAATAAGGATGTGCATTAAAAAGGTCACCATGGTATAAGGATGTATTGTATTACATGCACTAGTTGAATTGCCCTAAGGATATGACATAAAGTCAGAAAAAGACTTTGAAACTATATGCTATCAAATATGTTTAGATTGGCATGGAATTATTTTGGAAAAATGAAGATGGTAATCTTTTGAGGTGCTTGGATAAGAATAAGTCTGAAAGAGTGTTACATGAGATGCATAACGGGAACTACGGTGGCCATTTCATGTTTAAAACAAGAACCAACCAAATCCTACGTGCTGGATACTGGTGTCCTACTATCTTTAAGCATGCACATAGAATAGTAAGGAAGTGTGATGCATGCCAACGATTCTTAGGAATGTTGAAAGGGTCGGGGGATTTGCCTTTAAGATCACTAATAGTCGAGGCTCCTTTTCAACAATGGGGTATAGATTTTATTGGAGAGATTACAGAGGGATCAAGTGGTGGATTCATATAGATATTAATAGCCACTGACTACTTTACAAGATGTATTGAGGCCATTCCCACCAGAAAATATGCCAGCAAAGTTGTGATTGATTTTGTGTTGGATCATATTGTCACAAGATTTGGAGTTCCCAACAAGTTGATCACATATAATGCTATGTGTTTTAGATCATCAAAATTTAATTATTTCTACACTAAATATGGGATTAATTTATCCCATTCATCTCCATATCACCCATAAGGAAATGAATAAGCAAAATTAAGTAACAAGAGTCTGATGAAGATTGTTAAGAGAATATTGGGAGAGAACAAGAAAGCATGGGATTCTAAGTTGAGGTTAGATGCTCAGAAATCTACAGGGAAATCACCATTTGAGCTGGTATAGGGAGTAGACACAACATTACCAACCAACAATTTGATTCTTGTGTATCATTTTATGCAAGAGCTCGATGATGAGCCTGACAATGCCATCACTAAAAGGATCAATCAGTTGGCTGAATTAGATGAGAAAAGAAGGGAGGCTAATGTTGTGAATATCAAGAAGCAACATAAGTGAAGTATTTGTTTTATAAAAGAGCTTTCTTGAGGAAATCTAAAATTAGAGACATGGTTCTAATATGGAATGCAATAATTCAAGATAAGGGGAAACATGGAAAATTTGATCCTCTATGGCTTGGTCCTTATGTGATTTAAAATTTAGATGGAGAGAACTCATATTTCATTAGGAATCTAAGTGGAGAATTTCAAGAATTGACTGTACATGGACAATTCTTGAAGCACTATTTTTCTCGAGCTTTTGGCTCATTTTCTGTGCGCATTAGTTTAGGTTTTATGTCCCTATTTTGTGTCTTGTATGGCCATGGTTGTATGTGACCTGAGGTAAAGTGTGCATGTGTGTTTTTTGTTGTTGGTCTACCTCCCAAAGTTCTTCTAGATCCTCGCTATGTCCCACTAGAACATATTTTCGTAAACATGAGTCACTGTTAGAAATGTTCCTTAAAATTTCCTATGTTTCGTCCTCTAGGGTTTTGTGCACAACACTATGCTAGGGTTTATCCCTAATTATGTTTAAAACCATCAATATTTTGAAGTCTTTGCTTTGGTTGTGGGTATTATGTTTTGTTGTTAACTAGTTTGATCGGTCGCTATTCACTTAAGTCATTACCCAAGCCCCTTGTTATCGTTCATCAATTGGCCCTTTCAATTAAGTTACCCACTATCATATGTCATCGCAAGCTTTAGTTATCTCGTGTTATCATTTAAATCTTTTGGCAGGTATATGAGTCAACATCCACATGTCCAAGTATTATTGCATAACAAGGTTTTAAATTAGTACACTCACTTCCTTGGTTTGCTTTGAGTTCACAAGCTTGCACGGTGATAACACGTGTAAAGGTAGTTGCCAGTTTGTTCAAGTGATTCACTTAGTGGTGGTCCCTGCCAGGTGGAGATTTCTTACTTCAAGGCCATATTTCCTTCAAAATGCATTCTCAACAAGTGGGCCTGTCTCTTCATTTGTGATATGCAAGGCCTTGCTATGAAACTTTCACTTCATGGGTGTAATCCATGTGGCATGTTTTCATTGCATCACAAACTCAAAAGGGGATCTCATTTCCAAGTTTGTGTTGTGCGATGGATGTCCTTTAAGAAAAGATGAGTTGCATTTTAAGTCCCTATTATTGAAATCATATTGGGCCACGTATGAACTACTGGGCCAGGAGGGCCAATGTGTCTTTGCCTGGAACAAAGAAGTTGATGCATGTCAACAACCTTTTTAAATGAATGAATAATTTCATGCACATCATTGATCTGAGTTGCAATCGATGGAAATAATTTAAAATTCTCAATGGTCGCGCTACCCAAGGACTATAGCACACATAAGTATTAATCAGAAAGGTGGTGGGGTTTTATGCGAACTATCTTGATTTCCAAAAGCATTTTCACATAATTTACCCTATAAGTTGTAGACGACGAGTTGTGTCATCAGCCTCTAGTGACTATTAACATTCAATGGAGAATTGAAAAAGAGACTGGAAGGAATTTTTTACTTCTCAAGTGCATCATAAGGTACATGCTTTGTAACTGTTTGAATTCCTTTTTATGAAAGAAGGATTAGGGCTTTTCCAATTATGCTAAAAATTATCAGGTAGGTGATGGGTTGAAATATTGACCTCTTTTTATGTTGTTTTTATATGCTTTTAGAACTTTTCCATATGATCCTCTAGATACTTTTCCAACATCACCATCATTACATACTACCTTTTTATATACTTTGCAAGACTTTGAATCTATGTTATTAATATGGAATATGGTGATGATATTACCAATTGAATGATTTAAATATGAGTATGCATGCAATATAGATGGAATTCTATGGTTTAATTATGAAGGTTATTTGTGTGCATATGTTTTGTGAATTAACCCCTGTGCAGTAAGAACATGGCATCAAGGAAAGGAGCATTTGCAGTGAGTTACAGGACAAGAGGATTAAAGGAAGTTGAAGTTAAGATGCCAAAAGTGTAAGTAGCTAGAGGATGAATGTGAACCATCACATACATGAATAAATGCAGAAGTAGACTTGTTTCAAATGCATCTTATGTGTGTTCTTCATACGAGTCATTGCATAAGAGTTCTTGTTTGAATAGGATTCTCCTTCCTCTATTCAGTTAGATTAATAAATTGATCTTAAACCTGTATCCTAGTATCTAGGAATGGATTGATGATTGAAGTTAGTTGGTAGTTGCATAAAACTCTCTCGTTTCTGTATAAGTTAGGGGGGATGAGTTCAATGTTAAGTTAGTTACTTTTATTTTCTAGATACTCAGTTGTTGCTCTATTTTTATATATTGGAAGATCGACATGTTTTAAAGAATGGCATTATTGAATACAATCTAAAAGAGATTTTGTTTATGATATGAAATGAATGGAACTATGTGTTATGAGGATGCATGAGAATCTGAATTAGATTTGATTTCTAGTTAAGTGAGCCAGTCCCCTAAGTCGGCCACTCAAGGTACTGATCTTCACTTCATTTATTTTCTTATTCTTTAATGCATTTTGGTTAAATCTATTTTCCATTAGTTTATAAATACATTACGAGTCAATTAGAATACTTTGATTGTTAAATTACAGTAGTATGGTTCATGAACAAATGCATGCTTTGTCTACTTTAAGTCCTCTAGAGGTTAGCATTAGTTCTCTTATCATTTTGAATGTTTTGGGTTAGTTCTATAATTTCCTATTGTTAGCAGTTATCTACAACTTATGCTGAAGGTACCCATAGCCACTGGATTCTGTAATTGTTTTTACTGTTCTTACATTTCTGTGAATTCCAACAAAGTAGAATAATCTGAGTAAGTTTGGATAAGATAGTTTAGAAAGAATATGAGCCCTATAGGCACATATAGTGCAGTGCCATCATAAGATTACGCTCCTTGGTTGATAATTTAATGTAGGAATATAATGATAGGTGGATTGTTCAAATAGGTTTACCCTTGAATTATGTTAAGTCTACAATGCATTAGTTTTCTTCTAAAGTAGGGTTTGCATTTGTGAGGAAAATTTCCTTAAAATAGTTGGGTATCTAAATTCATGCGACCATTTCAACTACCACTATGAGTCAAGCTTCAGTCCAGTTGGGTAGGTCCAAAAGGGGTTTAGACCAGGAAATTATTGACCTGCTACCCGACTCTTCAAAGAAAACCAAATTGTCACAGGGCACTGGTATTTATCTCAGAGATTGGAGGATAGGAAGGAAGGTATTAGAGACCCAATTATCCCTTGGATGGGATGGAACTTGTTTAAGTATTTCTATGCCCGTGCTAATGATCGTATCCCAATATCAAATATTTTGTGATTTGACTTAGGGAAGCTAGTTGTCCCTAATGTCTATGTGAGCCCTGAATTGATATGTGTAATTAGTACCAATCGTTATAACCCAAACACTAGGCAATTAATAACCCAAACAAGAAAGGCAATGTTTATGTTAAACATGGAATTGATTGTAGCGGTTTTCAATTTAAACCCCCAAGCTAATGTCAAGATTGATTCAAAAGAATTATGCCAAGAATATGGAAGGGAAAGAAGTAGTTATAAGGTGAAATGGTTACCTTAGCATAGGAGGAATGGACTGAAGAACATTCACTCCAATGAAATGGAACCCTTGGATGATGCCCCATTCAATGATTACTTTAGTAACACATATATGGATTTGTGTCAGGTTTTAGGGGTTGATTATAAGATGCAGATGCCTGTTGATTTGATGATGATGATGACTACTGACATTCAACACTGGGAAGTAAATAGGTTGTTTGATTATGCATCTTTTGTAGTAGAGAAGATTCACTAGAGATTGATTTATCTCAAACAATGTGCCGATGTCTATCACTTCAGGTGGTACTCCATATTGTGCCATGTCCTTTTGTATCAAGGGAGGAAATGGGATTCTACTTTGAAGGTAGCACAAAAGACACCAGATGATCGACCCATGTAAATTCAAATGAGAACCTACATATGGGATTCCCACTGTCAGACATCTAATTATTACATTTTTTAAAGGTTTTTTTTGTAAGAAGAATCTTAAGTGTACTTGGGTATGATTTATGGAGGTTATCTCCTGCTTTTATGAAGTTTCTGAGGCCTAGGAAAATTGATCTCGAGGGGAATTGGAGTCACAACTATTGTCACTCTTGGCCCATGGTTTGATACCCATTATTTTGTAGAATTGCTATGTCGGTTACGTATTGATGTAATTATAAATAGACAAACATACAATAGGTAAAATATAGGAAGAATTGAGAAGGTGAATAGAGTGTGTGAATTCAAGTGTGAATTTGAGAGAGTTTGTTGAGCGCAGCTCCAAACAATATTTGTGCATTGTAATTGTGAGAAGACTAATCTGAGCAAGTGTTTCTTGGTGGACGTAGCCCACATTGGGTGAACCACGTTAAATCATGTCTTCATATTGTGCAATTTTTATTTTTGTTCTTTATTTATCTCTCTTCATAATTCTTGTTGCTACGATTCTGAGAAATTATTTCACATTGATTTATGTTCTATTTCTAACAACTCATCCTAGTTATGAATGGAATTGGGTGGTAACCCTATATACCACTGAAGTGTTTTACTTTTCAAAGAGGTAGCCATAAGTCTTATAGCTACATTATCTGGAGTAATATTATAAACAGAGCATATGTTAGCAACATCTTGTATGTGCTCTATGGGTGTAGTGGAGTTTTCACCAGTGAAATAGGGAATGGCCTTCAAAATTGAAGTTGGGATGTTATCATATTATTGAAGGTCAAGTGGGATTCCTCCATTAAAGGTTAAAAAAGGCTTGTTTCTAGGTAGAGCCATAATGGGGATACAAAAGTTTATGATAGGTGTGTGGAAGCTTGTTCTTGGTGAAGGGAATCTACCAAAAGGAGGACTGGATTGAGCTCCTGGAGGAGGTGATATAGTGCTTCTTATTCCCCTTTCAGGAGATCTAGACAATCTAGCTCTTTTTGTTCTTGAAGCGGATGAAGATAACTCAACAATTTGAAAATTCGTAACCTCTTGAAGAATCTCTTGTCTCCACTCTAGGCATGAAATGTAGGACTGACTTGAAACCTTTACTCGCAGAGTCACCAGGTGCTTGTCAGATGCCTTCATGACTGCAATAAACTAAGAATATCACCAAATCTCTTAGTTCAGACTCTTAAATTAGAGTAGAGGGTCCCACTGGGCATGCTAGAAATTGTTGTCACTTGGATTTGCACCCTTTGTTGAAGCCTACTACTGCAACAATCCAGTGAAACATTGGACCGATCTCAAGGTGTGGAACCTCACAAATGAGATCATACCTCCAGAGAAGGATGGTTCCTCTTTTTGAGCTTAAGGCTTAGAGAATAAATTGCAACTAAACCTATGCTAATAATCACCAGGGAAAAGGGAGAAGGAGGAATGTTGGAAATGTAAAAAGGGGGTGGTACACTAGATTTAGTTCATTTGATTAGACCTGACATAACACAACAATGATCTCAAAGGCTGAATAAACTCGCACAGACCCATAAAAATTTAACATAGGTTAGAGTAGAAAACTAAATGCTACAGAGGGACCATTTTATCCATAATATAATCATACAATCTTCAAATAAACATGGTGTAAAGTTTTAGAGAGGCAAATTTTAGTTGCTTGTATTAATCATAAAGGCTAAACAACCATTACAAAGAAAGAATGATCCAAAATAGAGGAGAAGATAGCACAAAATGACAACTTTCCACTCATTGTTGAATTGGAAGTGAAGAAATAAGAGGTCTAAAATAGAACACAATCCATCTAATTCATTCGGTTCTTGGAAAATGACACAAGGCCCGAGCTTGCTAACAAATGCTTCTTCCTAGATAATGATCCAGTGACCAACCAACTAAATTATATATGTTACATGTGCATATATAGCATTTTTCAAACATTATTGCAACCCTAGGTGTGGGAAACTTGGTCAACACATTTTGTCAGTCGCCCAAGCTTGTTGCATCACATCCATGTGGGTATGTTAGAAAATCTCTGTAGAGGAGTGCTTGCCCATAATTCTGGTAAAAAGATTTAATGTGGAGGGAGCCATAGTCAAATGTGTTACTAGAAAATCCATCTACCTCAGGTACCTACAACATTGAATCCATACACTATTCTATCTATCTGAATACCTACTCCAATATGCAATAATGGCGTTTCTAGGTGTTGAATAGGTGACTTCATATAGTGAACATGTGAAAAACCTATTTTCTAGCCTTTACGACACTTGAAAATTTGATTCTACATTTTCTGGCACTTGAAAGGCCATTAGGAACTTTTTTCAGTGAACTTGGAGGCTCGTGAACTAGAGAAAAAACATTCTTTTGTTCGCTCATTACTCTGTTTTGACATTTCAATATTTTTTGAAACCTGTGAACCTCTGAACTGTCTTGCTTTATTTGGTTCCTCAACCTATCTTCTTTCATCCTTTGGTAAAATGAACTTTTGAACATTTTCAACATTTTGGCAAGTTTACAAACTTGTGAACTCGTTGAAACTTATACTTTCTCTTCCTTTTCTTCTCGCCTCTTCTTCTCTTTGACTTGTCCTTTCCTTTTCAATGAAAAGAATAATTCACAAACCATTTTCAAACATTTTTGCAAGTTCATGAACTTTTCTTTGCTTTTCATTCCAATAACTTGATGAAAACTTGAATTTTGAAACTTTTTTTGATGAGTTTGTGAACTTACGAATTCACCAAAAGCCCTTTTCCTTCTTCAATTTTTTGCTTCTCTTCACCTTTTAGAAACTTTGAAACTCCACGAACCATGTGTTCCTTTCATTTTCAGTGTTTTGGTGAAACGGCAAACCAACAAACTAGTTCGCCAATTAAATATTTCACCAAAGTTCCAAAAATAATTGTAACTTTTCCATTCCTTAGCGTCGTTTCAATGAAACAAGGAACCAAAAAACTAGTTCGTTGGTTCAGTATTTCACCAAAATGTCAAAAAAGACAAGGCAAATCCCATGTTTAGCCTTTGGATAGGTTACGAACCCGCAAACCTACTGAAAGGTAAAGAAATTCTAAAGGAAAATACTTAAAACACATGATTTTTCAAACTTAGGGATTTTGGGGATTTTTTGAGGATGGGGAACCCATCAAAGGTGATCTTGGATTGGTTATATTTGATGGGTTATGCACAAAAGGGGCAGGAACAAAGGGTCTCTTGAGGAAGGACTATCTGAGTCAGGATGACTAAAATACGACAACATTTATAAAGACGGTAACAAGACTACCGACCTTCTTACAAATTTGGGAGGCATAATTGGTGACTATTGGCACATGGAGGGGTCACTTCACCCTAATATTAAATGAAGCCTTGATAAAGAATCCAAAAAATTCCATTAGTCCCTTATTGCTAGTTTTAAAATTGGCTTCATTATCACAAAGATGTTAAATGAAAAGTAGCATAGCAATCATGACAACATAGATTGCATAGTGAAGTGGGAGAGTAGTAATCATGACAAGATCAAGTTGAATTGGTAACAAGAAACCCTGCATTCAAATGATTTGACATTACAAGATTTTGGTGAAGGGTTGAGACTAGTTATCAAACCTCGCATGTCTATTCAAGGAAGCTGAGCCATGATAGGTGACATGCTCAAGATCAAGCCCTCATCTTGTGAGAAAGCTTGTATCAATGCCATCGTTTCGAATTAAGGAGACAAGCCCTTACCCCATTCTTGATAGCAGTTAGCGAGTATGACCCAGTGTTATCCTATGAATTTACAAAATCTTGGAAGAATAGGCATAATAGGTCTTTACAAAATCTTGGAAGTGGTATCTCTTTCAAGATTTCAGAGGAATTAATCTCCGTGGTTACAAGGTT
Organism: Cunninghamia lanceolata; assembly: GCA_027924645.1. Lineage (NCBI taxonomy): Eukaryota > Viridiplantae > Streptophyta > Pinopsida > Cupressales > Cupressaceae > Cunninghamia > Cunninghamia lanceolata. Next base: position 8,014,989 of record BSBN01000828.1, read on the forward strand.
AAGCATTGAAGTAATAAAGATCCATAAAACTATAAAAAACTAGGACCATCAACACATAGAAACTTTCCTCAAGTGGGGAGAGAAGATATTAAGGTTCCATAATGGCTTCAATTGTGATGACCTACCCAAGTCATGGTGAGATATGCCAAAAGTTCTTACGAGATACTTCACACTTAAGGGAAGGTATCAAAGAATCTACTCTTATCACTTCCCTATGTCTAATCACCTCTGCCATAACAAGAAAATTAGATTCCCTTTCTTTTTGTTCTATTCACTGGAAGATTATGTCCTAAATGTGCTTATTGGTAAGTTTGAGTTTCCCCTTCATTAGGGCATTATATACTGAATTTGTAGATATGAGTAGGCTAAAATGCCTAAATCCTTGTTCTTCCTCGGATATTAAATCTTGCCCTGGTTCAGCCCAAAGTGAAGGAGGATTCTCACCATGGTTTGTCCTCATCCCTTATTAATCCCAAGGGTGGGACTATGACTTCTCATCCTCCTTTTCATCTCATAGTTGTAGTCCTAAACAAGCCTAACCCTAACCCTGTTGTTAAAATCCTCGTGCCCCCCACTAAGCCCCAATTGGATTATACCCCAGCTCTATTCATTCCATGCCCCCTAACCAAAAGTCTCAACCAATTCATAAGGGGAAGGCTATCATGGAGGAAAACCCCTCTACTAACCCCACTCCTAGCTCTAGTCTCCCTATCAAGCTCTTTGTGACTTTGTAGCCATAACTTTCACACAAAGACTCCTTTTTTAGTGTAGTTTTTTTGACAGTGTGAGATTTTTTGTGTATTGTGCAATTGTGCACTTTATTTTTTCTCATTCTATACTAGGATTGTACATTTAATATTTTCCCCTTTATTATAATAGGATTGTGCACTTTGTTTGTTCTCATTCTATACTAGGATTGTACATTTAATATTTTCCCCTTTATTATAATAGGATTGTGCACTTTGTTTGTTCTCATTCTATACTAGGATTGTACATTTAATTGTAAACTCCTTTGAAACTATAACTAGGCTTGTAAATAGACTAATTATAAAGTGTTGCAATTTTACTTATCTTTAGGGGGTTATACAAATCATTAATGAGGTTCTTTTAATCAATGTTTTGACATAAAATTTCATTTTTTAGAGGTGGTTTCAATCATGTTTTTTGGTATGTTCACACAAAGTATTTATTTTGGAAATAAGGGATCAAGAACCATTGCCTTGCGTAGAATCTATTACCCAGTCTTCTTAGACATGTTCTTACATCAAGTGATATTTAAGAAAATGGTGTGTGATCAAACTACAATGACATGGTGTATGGAGTAATATGTCTTTATATTTTTGAGGATATCTTACATCACAAAGAGCACATATAGTGCCCTTTCATTGCTTGGACCATAGTCAAGCAATTGTATGGAGATCTCAAACCTTCATTTGATAGTGATGTTGCCTTGGAAAACCTTGTACACATGAATGATATTGAAGCAACTATTGGTCTTCCTCCTAATGCCCCATCTATAGATGTTTATATTCACATAGTCAATGTAAGCAGATCATGGGATGAGTATTGCGGTCATCTAAACTATTAAGTTACTAAGATGCACTAAGATTCCATCACCTCTTATTATTGCTACATCATTTATAGTTGTCTCTCCAAAGGCATATACTAATTCTTTTTAGCAAGATCATTTTTGTCTACTAGATACATTTCATTGGGATGCTTACTTGATAGATCTCGATGCCTATTTGTTGAATTCCACCTATCAGATCTAGAAGATGATATTGAGGACCCAGTTTTCCTCTTTGATGACAATGCTCCAATAGCTACATCATCATCTTCTTTGGCACTTGTTCTATTTCATCCTCCACGTGCCTTTGAGATGTCATTTTCAACAGTTGTACTTGGGACCCTTGATCGAGGGTTCTAGACTTTATATTCTTATTTTGTCTTCCCTCATTTTCCTTCATGGAATTAGAAGGCCTTCTGCATGCACCTATGGGCACATCTCTTCCAATAGAAGAAATGTTATTTAATGAAATTAGATCATCATCAACATTTAGTATCGCCCATCCATTTTTTATGTGAGAGGCAACACATTTGGGTGGGCTGCCTAGTCTCTATTTTGGGGGTGTCTCTCTCATTCTTTGGGGAGTATCTTTGTACATGGGTACCTAGCATGACATAATTATTGAGATCCATTTTTTATTCTCCCTAAGATGAACTTAAGGGGGGGTGTTTGTGTAATAATATATTTCACCTACGATAGTTTTATCTTAAGTGTAATACTACAACTATTTTTTAAGTTTACTTAGGATAATAGGATATTTTATTTTTCCTCATCTAGGTAGCTAATAAAGATGTTTCACCCTTGATTTGAGATCATTAAGTCCCAACACTCCCTCATAAATTCTTGATTGATGGAAGTTAGGTGCTACCTCTATCTAATCAAAGGCCACTTCTATCTTGTTTGATTGAGTTAACTCATCTATTGATTGGTAGTTAACTTGTGACCTCTTGAACATGTGTCATCTCGACTCCTCCATTAAAGAGGCCTATATATTTGTACTTTAATAATTGTATTATTTCTTATTCATGCTCAATTGTAATAGAATATCATTATTCTTATTTCTAGTTTTGTGGCTAATTCATATGTACATTAGGTCTTAGGTTTATTTTATTCATCACAAAATCCAACATGATATGTTAAGAAGATCAATTAAATTTCTCAACAAAAAATTAGGATACATGGAGAGATCAAGGAATGTCAATGCATTTAATCTCTTAAACACATGTTAAGAATTGAAATTCATTTGGGTCTAGAGGATCGTGAGTTTTAACTTAGGATAAAATATCACATACAATACAAATCGAAGGGAAAATGAAATAAAAAAGAAAGAGTCGTTTGTAAATCAACAAACTTCACATAGATAAGAACTACGTCCATAATACAGGTTGGAGTAGTTGCATAATGAATGGCACCAATGTTAGTGCAACATTTAAATTTTCCCAATATTTACTATTTTGGTTGCAAGAATGAAATTTGAAATTGATCTTCACTCTAGTTGTAGGAACTCACACTCTAGATGTATCAATTCCATTTCTTACAATGAACATTGATCCACATTATTAGTTGTAAGGATTGATGTTAGGACGTATTTGTTCAATCAAATTTACTTGTAACTTACACTTGAACTTAGTTATTTTTTGAAAATTACTCTAGGATAAAAATTAACTAGAGTTGTTATAGATTAGGGACATGCCAAGCACTTTTTGAAGTCAACTATCACAATAGTCATCATTTTGAGGTTAATGACCAATTGAAAAGGGAAAACCTATTTACCATATACTAAAAGGCGAGACTATCAGATTTTACTATTTGTAAGGCCAAAATAATTACTTTTATAATTAGGTGTAATCATATTATCACCCAACTACTTCACCTCCAATTAAAGATGCACACCTTGTAGCTCCCCTTATTTATAATTAAACTCTAAACTCGCATGTTCTAATAATACTAGTTAGAATTTGAAAATTGAGCCTTACTAGCTCCAAACTTATACTAGATCACAACCATTGTATGAACCAATAAAATACCTTCTTGTTACATCCCCAACCTATGATTTAGCTTAATCTTATTTTTGTGTGGTAATCAGGGGGATTAATCATAGTTTAATGATTAGAGGTTGTGGAAATATTTGATTTAATCATTGATTATGTGAATACTGACTAATGATAGTTAGATATGAGATTACATGTTCATATGATTATTTAATTATTATGAATTGAGAATCAGATGACAATGCACTGATCATGATTTTATGATGGTGAGTGTGAACAGGAAATGAACCTTTCCTTCAAAGACGGAATGAGAGTATCATATGGGAGGAAGAGATAGATGTCGGGAAATGGGTCAAATTGTCATTTGAGTATCAAATTTTGCATCCTTATGAACCTTTGTAAGTTAGCGTGAGTCACGTCCTTTCTTTGCTAGTCAATTTTCTTTATGTGTCGTCATGTCGATTGAGTTTTCTCGACGATGTTTACATCGACTCGACCAAACAACATTCTTAGAACTTCAATGTAAGTCGAGAGATAGTCTCGCCCAAGTGGTGGAGTACTTGTTTCTTATTTATACTCGAACCGGGTTTTGAATCTATTATTCTTTTTATATTATGCGTAGGGTTTATAACGAAGAAGGGGAAGCAGTGCTCGACCCCTAAATCACATTTTGGTCATGTCACCATATTGGTGATGATGTTCTATGCTGACATCTTGGTTGTTATGAGTACCTTCATACATCATGTAGATGTATGGAAAGCTTATTAAGGTATAACTATTTAAACCATGTAATCGAGCTCCATATTATTATTAATATGTGTATGTTTTAAGTGCTTTAGTTGACATCATCCATGCTTAGTGGAGTGATTAGAGGCCATATTGGACCCACTTTGATCCTTACCCTCGTTGTCCACTTGTTTATAGCAAGTTATGGATTGAGAGAACCAATGAAGCCGCAGGGTGGCGAAGTGGAGTAACCACCTTTTCTTCGTGGGCTCAAAGGTGGCGGATTTGCCGCATGCTTAGCATGTAAAAGAAGATCAAAACTTAGTTTTGGTTAGTCTTTTCTTTTGGGGGATACATAATGCTCAGGAGAAGGGATCAAGAATAGGGATAACAACCAATTTTTTGGAAAGGAAATCTTTATCGAATACCACAGGGAGTTGGGAATGACTGTGCTATGCTAGAACCATCGATAGGCTGCCTCGTGAATACTTATATGAACATCTTTAGGTATAATTTGAAGTCTGGAAAGAATCTTATTTTTTCTAGAATGATAAATAGTAAGATAACATTGTGTGAATAGAGTCAACTATGTCGATAGTTAAGTGTTAAACATGTTGTGGCTATCATTTTGTGGCCCTCGAGCTGAAGCATTTGATATGATAATCTTTATTATTAGACCCTCGAGGTCTATGTTTCTATTGTTTAATCTTGTTATTGCATATATTGTGGAGATAATCTTCAGGCGCTCGAGGCCGTAAATGAATTATACTTCAAACTTGTTATAACTGTTGTTTAACTTGTCACTCGAGGCCCTCGAGGCCGAGCTAGAGCTAGAGCTCGCAGTAGGGAGCACCATAATTGAGTGTGGATATGGCATAGTTGAAAACAATTTAATGATAACACTAAAGCTATCATGATGTGCTCGAGCTGACTGTGCTCATGAAACAAATTGTTTAAAACTATTATGTTTTGATATGTGTTTGGAGGATTTGGCCTACATGTGGGTCGAGCACCTTCCTCGAACCATAAAGATGATCTTTATGAAACTTTAACCTTTGAATGTGCAAAGAGCACTTAGATACCATTCATGACAACTATATCCATAGTACTTGACTGCTAAGGAAAGGTTATTGGGATAACCATAATGCGGTATGTATCGGTCCCCTTGATAAAGAAGGAGGTTAGATAAATGAAAGTTAATATTATTACTTAAAGGCAACATTGCATGCATGTCGGGTTAATGGTGAGAATTCTCCTTGATGCTTATAACTTTATGAGGTTGAAAACTAAACTAGTCTAAGTCTCTTGCATTGTAATGTAAATAAAAGCCATTTCTTTTACTAGTGGCCAAACTCCATGAAGGGAGTATTTATGTTAAAAACTCACATGGGTACACTGGTAGAAAAAAAATGACTAAAAAAACTACCAAAAATTGGTCACGTGACCATTGGTAGTTTATTGCCAGTCATTTATCTCGCGACCAAATTTATGACTAAACAAATTTTAGTCATTAATTTGGTAGTATATTTAGTCATTAATTTGGTAGTATATTTAGTCATCAATTTGGTAGTATATTTGGTAATTTGGTAGTATATTTAGTTATCAATTTGGTATTATATTTAGTCATTAATTTAGTCATTGATTGTTGTTAGCTGGTCATTGTTTAAAAAAACAATAAATGCCTAAAAAAACTACTAAAAATTACAGTCATTTATTTAGTCATGGTAGTCATTTATTTAGTCATTGTAGTCATTTATTTTAGTCATTGTATTCATTTATTTTAGTCATGGTAGTCATTTATTTAGTCATGGTTTAGTCATTTATTTGGGTGAATCGGTGATTCAAGTTACAAATCAAATCTAACTTAATTAATCCTCACAAATTTATGCATATAAACTTCAAGTATAATAGATATTCAAATGTTGAGAGAAGCACCATGAAATGAAGACTAAAATGCTTGAACAAATATTTTGAAAATTTATTTCATTAAGTCTCACTGGCAAAACGAAACCTCACTAGTTACAGCCTCACTGGATAAACATAAATCTCACTAATTTCAGCATCACTGGCAACTTGTCTCACTGATTATCTTACATCATTTATTGAACATTCATCTCAGCTCATTTACATCATTTGCATCATTTATTAAACATTTATAAAAATGTGTTTCTCCTTATTAAAAAAAACATTATCTCAGCTCATGCACTATTAAATAGTGAATTTGTATCAGGGCATTTCACATTCAAACTCTTCCTTGTTGGTATTCACCTTTCACCTTCCAAGCTTCATCCTTTTGTGAATTTGATACATTTTGTGTATGATCAAAAGCCTGCAAATAAAAAAAGGGTGAAAAAACAATAACACTATTACCAAAATTTCACTTACAACTCAATTTGGTAGAGCTGAAACAACTGATTATTTTAAAGGTGAAAGGTACTCTAACAATTTTTTGCCAAAGCTTAACCATTTGCATGTGAATGTTTTAAATGGAATTCAATTTTTTATTATGCAATGTTTTACAACAGAAAGAAATTACACAAGTTGCATGATATTGCTGTCTTTCATTCATTTTGCAATGGAAAGTGTATACAATGTTGTTGTCTCATACATTGAGATCAAAAGAAGGTTTAACATGTCCCACACAAGCCGTGGGAATGACTAAATTGAGCTAATGCAAACATGAAAAGCAAACTATACATTTGAAGATAAATAAAGGAAAAGCATGTGAAGAGAGTTCATATCCTTCATTGCCTTAAATGGTCGATGCTGGTGTTGTTCCTCTTATCTCCAACTCCTTTCGTTCCTAATCTTCAGATATACTTGCAGATGATTGAAAGTTTAGTTAGAGCTTGGAACATGAAATCTCATCATATGTTTCATCAACAGACATATAACCTAGGCATATGATGCATTAAATTAGTTGAGCCATTACCAGATGTGTGCGAGAGCCAGAAAGATCAAATCATCACATGAGCATTGAACTTCATTGTTTTTATCTAACTTGTTTGTGCAATGTGTAGATACAAGTACATTCATCATTGTGCATGATATTTCAGCATGTAGGGAAAAAATGGGCTCCCACAAGGGTTGAGCCTAGCATGCTGCCTCCTAAATCTTAAGAGGGGCATGGATAAGAAAGAGACATTCAGATTGTTCAAATAAAAGTATTATCAGTTTGAGGAACAATTTATAAAGTCACAGAGCACATTGTTCACCCATGACTATCAAATCAAGAAGTGTAATGAAGGTTTGATATTCCTTCACCTTGAAGTGATAATCATAAATGAGCAATGAGCTCATTCAGACACATGTTAATCTACATAACTGAGCAAAAAAGTGCATCATTTTGTGCCAAGGAAATCATGTTTGCAAACATGTTTTTATGCTGTCACTGTTTGTAATGAAGAAGTGTGAAAGCAAATTTATTAAGGATAGTCATTTGTGACTATATTCCAGGATAGCAATATCAACACTCAAATAAGGATCATACAACAGGTTTGAAGATCAAGCTAGGTAATGCAATGAGGAAATCACATTCAAAGCTAGATCATTGCTAGAATTCACTGTCCATTCATAAGAGATCTGTCATTCTTCAATCATCATTCATTTCATGAACTAACAATCTATACAGCTTTATAAGAGGATAGTGATGCACAACAAATATAGTGCCATTTCATTGTGAAATGCAATGCCAAGCATATGAACTCTTGAGAAGGAGAAGTCACTGTTTCATAAGCTTATTAGTGAGCAAAGTTTGAGAGCATTTTGAAGTTCAAGACAATAAATAGACTAAGAAAAGATGCAATAGTCAAGACAACAAGAGCAATGCAATGGGAAGGAGATATGTCAAGCAGGAGAATCATTCGACCATGGATCCTATTATGGCTATCGAATAGATTGAAAATTTGAGTCCAATGAGGTTGGTAATGATGAGCTTTTGATGAATACCCTGGCGGTTCATAAACAAATTGTGTGAAAGATTTATTTCAGATGAAGAATAGCGGCCTTGTTAGGCTCAGTGTGACTCTTGACAATTACACTGTGCATCCCGTCTCACCACATTGGATATTAGTATTGGAGCTTCAAAATACTGGTAAGGAAAATGCTATAGCCAACAACGATTATCACAAAAGACTATAAATGGAGAAAATAACTAAACATGAAGAGAATGCACAGAAATAAATCAAATATATTAATCATTTGCATCTATATCAGCTCGGGTTCTTTTGATAGAAAATGAAAAGGAAAAAGTAGATTTTGAATGACAGAGAACGTACCCAGCTCATCCTATTTATTTCTCATAAAAAATGTAGATTTCACCATCAAAAAATCTAGTGAAACCTTCAGAAGCTCGAGCAAACCCTAGTTCAGGGCAGCGCAACTGAAGGCCGGCAATAAGCAAAGCAACAAAATGATATATGTTTTAGGTTTTCATTTCTTTTTGTCAAAGTCGCCCTAGCCCAATAGTGGGCAATTTTGATTTTATTTTATAAGAAAAACATTTGCCATCAAATAAGCCAAGGTCAAAACCTCAAGATAGTGAAACCTAATGATGCCAAAGAGCTCGTGAAGGGTCATTTTCAAATCAATGATGCCGTTTGTTGTTGCCTGTGTTTGAAGGTCTTTTGACCTTAGAAATATAATCAAGTGTCACATATATATGCATGGAAACGCCTTGATGACATGGGAGTCATAAGGGGATATCATATGTGTGTGTATTGTGATGGATGTGACATGGGAGTCATAAGGGTGCAGTGATTTGTATAATCAAATGCTTTTATTTTGACTTATGCATGGATTGGACATGAGGTCCAATGATATAGCATTATGGCATGGGAGATATAAGGGATTAATCCATGATTTTATAGATTATATATATATATATATATATATATATATATATTATATATATATATTATATTATATAATATCATATTATATTATAATATATTATATTGTATTGTATTGTAATATAATAATATATTATTATTATATTATATTATAATACAACCCATTCCTTCAATTCGAAATATTTTTTTTAATTATCCACTTTAATATCATATCGTCTAATTTTTATTTGTGTGACTAATTATTTAGTCATTTTTATTTGTGTATAAGTTATAAATTATAAAACTTAAGTTATTAAATTATATAATTTAAATTAATTTAACTTAAATTATACTTGTGCATACTGGACTTGCAAAATTAAATAATTTATCAATATTATAGTATATTTAAAAGTTGTATATTTAATAATTTTTTCTTTATTTTATTTGTATCTATCCAGTTTGTCTATTTTCTTGTCTTATTTTTAAATTTTTTTGTATATTCCTATTGTATGATTTGTCTTTTTTCTTTTTATCCCTTTATTCAATCATTTCTCTCCTTTTATTCCTTTGGTCTAAGCGGACATTTATTGCCTTGCCTTGTCTTGTCTTTGAATTCATGGATTATGATCAAATTAGAAAGAAAAAAGAATAGAGGAGTAATAGTCATTTATTTAGTCATTTTTATTTGTCTGACCAATTATTTAGTTGTGTTTTTTGCCTGATGACCAAATTAGTCATTTGTAACTGTGTTGCAAAAAAAAGTAGAATTTTGGTCACGTGACTAAAAGTTTTAGTCACCTGGTCATTTATTAGCCATATTTCTACCAGTGGTAAATGAATTGGAGTCTTTTATTAAGACCATCTTATTGGGCTAAGGCAACGTAAGCCTTTGATATTATGATCTTGAATATAACCTACATGGTAGGTCATCATGAAACTGTGAACCTTGGGAGGACCTAGGATGGAAAACTTTGTTTGACTATTGCCATGTTGAAAAATGGAACATAGTGATGAGGAGTCACAGGTTCCCTATTGTGAGAGCAACCTATTATATTTGATGTGCTCCTAACATAGGAGTCAACTATCCTAGAATTGGACTAAGAATCAGATTGAACTCACTTTTGCTAGACTTGGAGAGGTCGAACTAAGCATACTATAGGATGAGACAGCTTCTAAGTCGAGTCAGGGTGGTGGACATACGACTACGTTTATTGCAAAATGTATATGTATGTAAATATTTGGCCAAAGTAATGCATCCATCTCTACATGCATTAGTTGGTCCATAGTGCTCCAGATGGAATAATGTTTCCAATAGTATCATACATATTTAGAGTGGATCTATAGTTGTGTGACCGTGAAACATTATGAAGGACACAACACTAGATACTCAGATGGCAAACCTAACGGATCCTTATATCTATACCTTCCGTGAAGGGTAGGGCCGCTTCTAGGTAGGAAGTTGTGCAAGGGACCGCCGGTCTGTGGTTGGAGGAAAAGCACTAAGATGATGCTCTCCTTTTGAAGTAGAAGACAAGCTGAGGCTTATGAAGACAGATGTCAAAAATCAAGATGCAGTGCTTTTCTTTATATGACTTGATAGTTAGTTATTATGCATAATTTTATATTTGATGCCTTGAGCATAGCTTTGAATATGTATAGTGAATGTTATTCACTTTCACTAATGAGATATCATTGAATATTGTAATATTAAGTTTTGTTATATTCTGGAAAAGAATAACTTGCTTAATTATTGAGATGAAGATAATTCACTTTTGTTTAACTATGATTTGGTTAATCATGATGTATCCTAACTCTTAGTTAAGATGAATATTTATGTTTTATTATGAGCATTATGGAATGTGATGTTACATAGGGTATCAGAGATACCAGGTTCAATACATGGACCTATGAGCTCACTACTTGATGATTATTTGTATCCAACATGAATAGATGCTAATGTTTGGATGTTCTATGCCAGAATGGTAAGAATTAGAACAACACCTAGAAAGAAGGTAACATAAAATGGATGTTACCTACATCATCTTAATATCTTGAGGGAGTGAGCCTCAAGAATGAAATGGCTTGAACAAACTGGTTGTTTAGTAGGAGCATGGTTGACTAATGAGGAGATCTTTGTTGATGCTATTAAACACATCAAGCAGGAGTTGAGGAAATCAGATAAGATTGTTGCTCCTAACTCTAATGATACATTGGCAGAACCCTCTGCACCTAAAGTACCAGCTATGGAAAGCAATCCTAAGGATTTTGATGTAAATAAGGAGGCTGTGGATGAGTACCTACGAGTAATTCCACCTCCTAAAACTGATATGATAAATCTCAAGGCTGAGAAATGAACATGGGAAAGTATCCCACCTTGATAATGACTTGCAGTAGCAAGATGTAAACAAAATTTTATAATTTTGATGATTATATGTAATCTAATGAAAACTATAAGGCAATTGATTTTTTTTGACAATCTTTCCTTTCTTGTTAAAGATTACATGAATGAGAATAGATTTATGTTATGAATGGGGTTAATGATATGGAAAACTAATCCATGATTAATCTGTAAACTTCAGGAAGAAGTAGATTGTAGCAATGTTCAGATAAGAACCAGGATGGGAGATATCCAGGACGAAGGGCAACCTTCAGGGCACTTCGAATCTAAACTTGACCGGATCATTGCTTTGCTTCAAGAGACAAGAGCGAGAGTAGTAACTCTCGAATAGGAGGTCAAGGGTCAGTCAGGACCTGGGCGAGAAGTCAGCTATGGGGGTGATGACGAGGCATGTCATAATGATACCACCCAAAGAGAGCATGGAGAGAATAACTTCGAGGCTAGACAAGAAGAGGATAGAAGAAACCATATTGATTTAGAATTATCCCAGGACATGAAAAAGGTTATGCCTCCCAAATTCGATGGGTCTATAAGTGAAGATGCCATAGAGGCATGGCTTACGGAGATGGGAAAGTATTTCAAAATAAGAAATTACATTGAGATCACTAAAGTAGTATGGGGAGCATACTAGTTGGCGGGTGAAGCATCCACATGGTGGATGAATAAAAAGATGGAATTAGGCTTGAGGTATACAAGTCTAACTTGGGACAGGTTCGTGGAACTTTTTAGGCAAAGATGGTTGCCTCAGTTGTTCTACAATCAAAAGCTTATAGATTTCTAAAATTTGAGACAAGGAGATCTAACTGTGAATGAATATTGGGAAAAGTTCACTCACCTACTTAAGTATGTACTACAATATTAGCAGGATGAGAGTTTTTGCATCTGAAACTTTATAATGGGATTGAACACCCAGATTGGGGGTGAGGTTGACGTGCATGGTCCCACTTTAATGGACCTGGTCTACGAGAAGGCCATCAAACGGGAACAAAAATTGAAGGCTATGTCTGCTTATAGGGAAAGAAGCTGAAAGAGGTTTAATTGGTCTCAATCCTCTTAATCCTCTAAGAAAAAGAGGAAAAAGCAGGATTTTACTAAGAAAAGTGATAAAGGGGCCAAGCATAAGCAACTGAGTCCAAGGGGGAGAAGAAGGGAAATAACCACTCCATAAAAAATGGAGACAATTCTGGGAAATCACAAGAGAGGCAAGGACCTATGGGAGGGTGCTACACATGTGGTAGAGATCATTACACCAACCAGTGTCCTAACAAGACGCAAGGAGCACAACCATGAGAAAACCCTCTACCCTCTCAGTAAGCAGCATTCCAACAATGCATCTATGTAGCCTTGGATAACAGGCAAGCCGAATACCAAATTACTCCAATTGAAACTACAAGTATTTTATTTGGTCTCCCAATTTTAGTTTTACTTGATACTGGTGCTACATAATGCTTTGTTTCCCCTAAAATTTTAAGCAAAATTCCTAGAAAAGATGGATATATGGCAAACACATGGTGAGTAGAATATGCAAATCAGATCAAGGCTTAGGTAGAGCAATGCCAGTTTGAGGATAAGGTTGAAATTCCAAGTTTCTCCACTGAAGTAAAGCTTTATGTAGCCCCACTAGGCTCATACGATGTTATCCTTAGAATAAATTGGTTATGGAGACATCGAGCCAAAGTGGACTGTTATGCCAAATAGTAGAATGTCTTGATGACTTGGGAAACAAGGTTTTTCTACAAGGGAACCCTATGGAAGTCAAACTAAGACAAATTTTTGCCTTGCAAATGAAAAGAGCTCAAAGAAAGGGATGCCAACTTTTTGCTGTCAAAATGGAAAAACTAAGTGGGTTTGAGGAAACCAATTTCCAAGATGATTTAATGTTTTACGATTCTCAGAAACTCAATGAAGTTGGCAAGGAGTCCATAGTTCATGAGAGATCAGATATGGACAGGTATCCTTTCCTTAGAGATTTTGAGGATGCATTTCTGGATGAGCTATTGGGATTACCTCCTAAAAGAGCCTTTGACTTCTTTGTTGATATAATTCTAGGGTCGAGACTTATTTCTAAAGCCCCCTACAGAATGACCATTACAGAGTTAATGGAGCTAAAGGCTCAATTATAGGAATTGTTGGACAAGGGACTGATTAGACCTAGTGTGTCGCCCTGGGGAGTGCCAGTTATTTTGTGAAAAAGAAAGATGACACTTTGCAGTTATGCATGGACTATCACATGTTGAATAAAGCAACAATTAAAAATAAATACCCGTTGCCTCGTATCGATGATTTTTTCGATCAAATGAGAGGTGCAACTGTGTTTTCTAAGATCGATCTTTAGTCTGGGTATCACCAATTAAGGTTAAAGGATGATGACATCCAAAAACACAAACTTTAGAACAAGGTATGGGCATTATGAGTTCACTATCCTACCTTTTGGATTAATGAATGCACATGCAATGTTTATGAACCTAATGAATAGCGAGCTTAGGGATTGTTTGGACAAGTTTTTCCTAGTGTTTCTTGATGACATTCTAATCTATTCTAAGAATGAAGAAGAGCACCTTCAACATTTGAGAATTGTTCTTCAATGGTTGAGAGAACATAAACTATATGGAAATCTCTCTAAGTGTACTTTCTTTCAAAAGGAAGTGCAGTATTTGGGCCACATAATTTTAGCTAAGGGAATAGTTTTGGACCCAACTAAAATTAAGGTTATTTTAGAATGGCCGGTACCGAGGAATGTTCGTGAGGTCTAAAGTTTCATGGGCCTTGCAGGTTACTATAGGAAGTTTGTGAAAAACTTTTCAAAAATTGTGTATCTTATAACTTTCTTGCAGAGAAAAGGCAAGAGATTTGAGTGCTTAGAAAAGTGCCAGGAGACCTTTGACCTATCGAAGGAAAAAATTGACTTTAGTACCAATTTTGAAAGTACCTGACCCATAAGGTCAATTTGGAGTCATTATCGATGCCTCAAGGGAAGGCTTAGGTGGTGTACTAGTCTAGGATGGACAAGTCATTGCATATGAATCCAAAAAATTGAAAACTTATGAGCAAAACTATGCCCCCCATGATTTGGAACTAGCAACAGTCATTCATGCACTGCAAATGTGGAGACACTATTTGCTCATAAAACCCTTTGAGTTGAAAATAGACCATCAAGGACTCAAATACCTATTTACTCAACCACATCTAAATGCTTGTCAAAGAAGATGGTTGGAATTTATCTCGAATTATGATTTCGAGATTAAATATATCCAAGGAAAAAAAACCTGGGTGGCAGATGCCTTGGGTAGGAGAAGACACATCTCCTCAATGATCTCCATACATTCTGATTTTAGAAATCAGGTACTACAAAAATCTAAGGGAGATGAGTTTTGTGAACAGGTAAAATAGGCCCTTGTGGAAAATTTCCATAATCCAAGATACGATGGATTTAACTTTGAACCGGATGGATTGTTAAGGTTTAAAGGAAGGATGTATGTGCCTAACTCTATAGAGTTAAGGAATATGGTGTGGAAGGAGGTTCATTCTACACCGTATTCAGGACATCCTGGTGTAACAAAGTTACTTGCCGATGTGAAACCCCTATATTTCTAGAAAGGAATTAAGAGGAATGCTGCAAAATTTGTAGCTACATGTATAGAATGCCAAAGGGTGAAGGTGGAACACCATCACCCGACATGACTCTTATACCCTCATGAAATTTCTGAGTCGAAATGGCAAATTATAAGCATGGATTTTGTGCAAGGGCTTCCTATGTCAAGGAACATGCACAATGCTATTTTAGTTGTGGTGGATAGACTCACCAAAGCCGCTCATTTTATACCTGGGAACTTGACGGATGAGGCACCCATCATAGCCTGTAAATTTGTTCAAGAGATTTTCAGATTGCATGGCATTCCTAAGAAGATTATCTCAGATAGGGATGCGTGAAAGACATCAAGGTTTTGGGATGCGTGAATGACATCGAAGTTTTGGCAAACCTTATTCTCTTCACTTAGAACCTAGTTGAACATAAGCTTTGCTTATCATCCTGAGATGGATGGTCAAACTGAAAGGGTAAACCAAGTGCTGGAGGATTTGTTGAGAATGTATTGCATGGACCAACAATACAAATGGGAAAATTATCTTCCTCTGGTGGAATTTGCCTACAATAATTCTTATCATTCCACTATTAAGATGGCTCCATTTGAAGCATTGTTGGAAGAAAGTGTCGAACCCTTATAAGCTGGGACAAGCTAAAAGATAAGGTTAGCCTTGGTCTATAAATGTTGTCAGAAATGGAAGAGCAAGTCCATCTGATTAAGAAAAGGCTAGCGGAAGCCAATGATAGGCAAAAGAGTTATGCAGATTCTAAGCGCATCGAAAGGCATTTCTTAGTGGGAGAGAAAGTCCTTTTAAGGGTAAAACCTCAAAAGAGCTCCATTAAATTTGGAAAGACATCCAAACTAGCACCTAGATACGTGGGTCCCTTCAAAGTTCTTGAATAAGTCAACCCAGTTGCATACAGAATTGCTCTACTGCCAGCTCTTTCCATGATGCATAATGTTTTTCATGTTTCCTATTTGAAAAAGTTTAATGCTGGAGATAATCAAATCCCTATTCTTTATTGGAATGCTATACAGGTGAAGGACCCAGGGGTGGTGGTGATCGAGCCCATCAAGGTGCTGGAAACGCGTAAGCTACGCTTACGTAACAAAGAGATAACACAATGCAAGGTCTAGTGGGACCAATATGTAGGGGAAAATGGGATGTGGGAAAACTATGAGGATATGCATGTGAGATTTCCCTTCTATTTTGAAAGAACTTTTTATTATGCTCTCAAAACATTTTCTTATTATGTTGGTTAACTCTTAAGACAATTAATCATCGGGGACAATGATTCTTATGGGGGGAGATATGTTACATCCCCAACTTATGATTTAGCTTAATCTTATTTTTGTGTGGTAATCAAGAGGATTAATCATAGTTTAATGATTAGAGGTTGTGGAAATATCTGCTTTAATCATTGATTATGTGAATACTGACTAATGATAGTTAGATATGAGATTACATGTTCATATGATTATTTAATTATTATGAATTGAGAATTAGATGGTGATGCACTGATCATGATTTTATGATGGTGAGTGTGAATAGGAAAATGAATATTTCCTTCGAAGATAGAAGGAGAGTATCATCCGAGAGGAAGAGATAGATGTCAGGAAATGGGTCAAATTGCCATCTGAGTATTAGATTTTACGTCCTTATGAACCCTTGTAAGTTAGCGTGAGTCACGTCCTTTCTTTGCTAGTTGATTTCCTTTATGTGTTGTCATGTCGATTTAGCTATCTCGACGATGTTTACATTGACTCGACTAAACGACGTTCTTAGAATGTCAACGTAAGTTGAGAGATAGTCTCACCAAGTGGTGGAGTACTTTCTTATTTCTTATTTATACCCGAACAGGGATTTTGAATCTATTATTCTTTTTATATTATGCTTAGGGTTTATAGCGAAGAAGGGGCAGCGGTGCTCAACCCCTAAATCATATTTTGATCGTGTCACCACATTGGTGATGATGTCGTATGACATCTTGGTTGTTATGAGTACCTTCATACATCATGTAGATGTATGTCCAAAGTTTATTAAGGTGTAACTATTTAAACCATGTAATCAAGCTCCATATTATTATTAATATGTATATGTTTTAAGTGCTTTAGCTGACATCATCCACGGTTAGTGGAGTGATTAGAGGCCATATCAAACCCACTTGGATCATTACCCTCACTGTCCACTTGTTTATAGCAAGTTATGGACTGAGAGAACCAATGAAGCCGCGGGGTGGCGAAGTGGAGTAACCACCTTTCCTTTGTGGGCTCGAAGGTGGTGGATTCATGCTTAGCATGCAAAAGAAGATCAAAAATTAGTTTTGGTTAGTATTTTCTTTTGGGGGATACACAATGCTCGGGAGAAGGGAGCAAGAACATGGATAACAACCAGTTTTCTGGAAAGGAAATCTTTATCGAATACCACAGGGAGTTGGGAATGACTGTGCTCTACTAGAGCCATAGATAGGCCTCGTTGTGAATACTTATATGAACATCTTTAGGTATGATTTGAAGTCTGGAAAGACTCTTATTTTTTTAGAATAATAAACAGTAAGATAACACTGTGTGAATAGAGTCGACTGTGTCGATAGTTAAGTGTTAAACATGTTGTGGCTATCATTTTGTGGCCCTCGGGCCAAAGCATTTGATATGATAATCTTTATTATCATACCCTCGAGGTCTATGTTTCTATTGTTTAATCTTGTTATTGCATATATTGAGGAGATAATCTCCAGGCCCTCGAGGTCGTAAATGAATTATACTACAAACTTGTTATAACTATTGTTTAACTTGTCGCTCGAGGCCCTCAAGGCCAAGCTAGAGCTCGCAGTAGCAAGCACCATACTTGAGTGCCAACATGGCACCATTGAAAACAATTTAATGACAACACTAAAGCTATCATGATGTGCTCGAGCCGATTGTGCTCATGAAACAAAGTGTTTACAACTATTATGTTTTGATATGTGTTTGGAGGATTCGACATGCATGTGGGTTGAGCACCTTCCTCGAACCATAATGATGATCTTTATGAAACTTTAACCTTTGAACGTGCAAAGAGCACTTAGATACCATTCATGAGAACTATATCCATAGTACTTGACTGCTAAGGAAAGGTCATTGGGATAACCATAGTGTAGTATGTATCGACCCCTTGATAAAGAAGGAGGTTAGATAAATGAAAGTTAATATTATTACTTAAAGGCAACATTGGATGCATATTGGGCTAATGGTGAGAATTCTCCTCTTGATGCTTATAACTTTATGAGGTTGAAAACTAAACTAGTCTAAGTCTCTTGCATTGTAATGTAAATAAAAGCCATTTCTTTTACTAGTGGCCAAACTCCATGAAGGGAGTATTTAATGTTAAAAACTCACATGGGTAAATGAATTGGAGTCTTTTATTAAGACTATCTTATTGGGCTAAGGCAATGTAAGCCTTTGATATTATGATCTTGAATATAACCTATATGGTAGGTCATCATGAAACTATGAACCTTGGGAGGACCTAGGATGGAAAACTTTGTTTGGCTATTGCAATGTTGAAAAATGGAACAGAGTGACGAGGAGTCACAGGTTCCCTGTTGCGAAAGCAACCTATTATATTTGATGTGCTCCTAAGATAGGAGTCAACTGTCCTAGAATTGGACTAAGAATTGAATTAAACTCACGTTTGCTAGACCTAGAGAGGTCAAACTAAGCATATTGTAGGATGAGACAACTTCTAAGTCGAGTCAGGGTGGTGGACATATGACTATGTTCATTGCAAAATGTATATGTATGTAAATCTTTGGCCAAAGTAATGCATCCATCTCTGCGTGCATTAGTCGGTCCATAGTGCTCCAGATGGCATAATGTTTTCAGTAGTGGACCATACATAGTTAGAGTGGATCTATAGTTGTGTGATCGTGAAACATTATGAAGGACACAACACCAGATACTTAGATGGCAAACCTAACAGTTCCTTATATCTATACCTTCTGTGAAGGGTAGGGCTGCTTCCAGGTAGGAAGTTGTGCGGGGGACCGTTAGTCTGTGGTTGGAGGAAAAGCACTCGGATGATGCTCTCCTTCCCAAGCATAAGACAAGCCGAGGCTTATGAAGATAGATGTCAAAAATTGAGATGCAATGCTTTTCTTTATATGACTTGATAATCAATTATTATGCATAATGTTATATTTGATGCTTTGAGCATAGCTTTGAATATGTATAGTGAATGTTATTCACTAATGAGATATCATTGAATATTGTAATATTAAGTTTTGTTATATTATGGAAAAGAATAACTTGCTTAATTATTGAGATGAAGATAATTCACTTTTGTTTAACTATGATTTGGTTAATCATGACGTATCCTAACTCTTAGTTAAGATGAATATTTATGTTTAATTATGAGCATTATGGAATGTGATGTTACACTTCGATTGTATCACATAGTCAATATGAATTTCCATCCATTCTCATATTCAATTTAAGACTTTAGACTAAATGAATTGACAAGGTTTAGTTCATTTATGAAGTTCGTTTTAAAATTAAATTAAAGAGTACTAAATAATACACAATCTAAAGAATATGTAAGGTGAAAATTGCATACCTTGCACCATTCCCTTTCATTTTTAGCTCATTTTGACAAGGTTCTCCCTAATGCAATGACTATTGTACATGTGGCATGCTTTAATTTAAAAGTTGGCAACTAATTTGAACCTAACTTGATTATACCTTCACACATTTATGGGGATTGATCCCGATCTTTAATTTAATAATTACTTTTCCTAGGTCAAATCTATAAGAATAGAAGTGGTCCTAGAACTTTTAAATTTAAATTTATGTATGGACTCAAGTCAACTCTCTTTTACTAGTGATTACTTGCCAACTTGAGCATGGATTGTGTTAATTTGTGTGATAAAGTATTGTATAGAAGGATAAATCGTAATTCACGAAGAGATCTAAGAGAGCATCATAGCACATTGCATTATCAACTTACATTAGCATTTGCATCATTAGAGATAGACTAGACATACTACATGATTGTTTGTTGGGTCTTTAATCATTATTCAAATTGTTAATTTAGATCAAGGGGTTTGATATAAGGAGAACATCCTTGCTTAGCAAACTCCCATTGGTGTTTCTCAATACTACTTACTCTTTAGACATAGGTTTTAGACTTAAAGATGTGCATATTCTGTGCATCGAGAAGAGCACAATTCATTTATGCAAACACAATTTGGATTCATGGGACATATTCTTTTTCGCAAGCATGGAGATTAGTTCCATAGATGTAGATTTAACCCAGAACAAAGAATAAAAATAGTCATCTATTTGTCAAAGCTTATCAACCATATATCTGATCGCTAAACAAAGTTTTAGATCACATAATACCATCTCTAACAAAACAATCCCATAACCACACACGAAACTAAATCCTAATCTCTTTTTTATCATGGTAGTCATTAGTTTTCCATAGTCCATGATGTTGAATTGATCATGCTTCTGGATTTGACTGTGTAGATCATTTTTCCCTCAACGTGTTTCAAATCACACTCAGTGATCCATCATCAGGAGAAAGAGAGCAAGAGAAGAGACATTCTTATCATTTTAAAAAACATTCTTATATATCAAATACTATTTTAACTTATAATCCTAAAATGTTTATTTTAAAAAGTGTTTTTATTTCCTTTCAAGGAAGATAAATTGTCATTGCACCATAACTGGTTGGACAAGCCCTAACCACCTTCAAGTAACCCACCCAATCAATGTCAGTTTCTATCCACTTTTTATTATTTGGATTTAGTACTATATATGTAATGAGATAACAAAGTTTAGCTTACTTAAGTCAAAGCTCACGAATACAAAATGTAAATTACCTATAAATTACAACAGAACTAACTTAAAGATCCCATACCAAATTTACGTGTAGGCTTACCATGGCCTTAGAAAAGCCACCTTTCACCAAGGAGAAAAATATATCATCACCTAAAATGGGGCCCATATGCCATCAATTGTGCCACACTTTAACATGAAGAAAGGGGGCACTTTTCATGATAAGTGTAGCGGGCCCAATACGATGGAGCCAAGCAACAAAGTGACATGTAAATCATGCCCAACTTTCTTAGGGTATGCACTACTCATATAGTTTGTTTGTGCGTACGTCCCCACAAACCCTCCCTCCGCCGTCCACCAAATAAAAAATTGAATTCAAAAGGAAAAACCAAAGACATAAATGCGAACAGTATGAATTAATGCTGTATAAGTTATATATCCGTTTGCTCAAAACACGGATTTGGCTTTTTTCACAGGCGAATACAAGGCAAAAGCTAAGCCCATTCCGTATTGCAGGCTGCATTATTTTATTCTATTCACTCTGCGATCTTCAATTACTCAGTCATTATCTCGCTGGCTTTTCTGTTTAAGCCCTCGTTAATAGCGCCAAGAAGGATCGGCCATTTCTTGTATGAAAAAGAGGATTTTAGAGTTAGCGTATTAGCGGGATGGGAGGTCATATGCAGCAGAGTAGTGCAGCAGTATATGACCACACGGGAAGCCTGGGGGAAGCCGGCGATGCCGCCATGTCGCGATGGTTGCAGTCGGCTGGCCTGCAGCATTTGGCTTCAAATGGATTCGATCAGAGGCTTCTTCCAAATTTACTCGCGCAGGTTAGTTTTATTTTTATTTTTCCTTTATTTTATCTGCTTATTCGCCTTCTATTTTACCTACATTTTCTTGGCATTTTCCTGAGTTTTAGATTGTGAAATTTTTGAAATACAAGGGTAACTTTCGGCAGGAAACCCTCCGTGTTTAGTTATTTGAGAACAAATTTAGTGAATACTCGCTTTAAAGTTAATTTATGGAAAATGCAGTTTTATCGCTAGACATTTTGTCAAGAAAACCTCGCTTTAGAGTTGATTTGTAGAAAATGCAGCACTGGCATCTCAAAGTTTGACATTAAACCCTTTCCTCAGAGTTGATTTGTAGAAAATGCAGCACTGGCATCTCAAAGTTTGGCATTAAACCCTTTCCTCAGAGTTGATTTGTAGAAAATGCAGCACTGGCATTTCAAAGTTTGGCATTAAACCCTTTCCTCAGAGTTGATTTGTAGAAAATGCAGCACTGGCATCTCAAAGTTTGACATTAAACCCTTTCCTCAGAGTTGATTTGTTGATTATATGCAGTAAATTGCTTAATTTCTTGTCCGCTGCAAGGAGTGTCATGTTACAAATTTCAGTAGCAAACCCTCATGTTAGATAACGACAGAAACAAATCAATTAAGTCCCTGTTTCAGATTGAAAAAGTAATTGATATGAAATGGAGTTTTGTTGCTGTAAATTTCAGAAGGAAAGCCTTGCTTTAGAGTTGGTTTGTAGAAAATGTTGTTGTATTTACTATTTTGTATAACTATATTCTAGCAATAATGTCTTGCCTTTGTGTTGATCTATAGAATATACAGCTGTGTTGCCACAAACTTTAGAATTCAGTGTTTGTTTTAGAGTTAATTTGTCCAGAATGAGTATATGTCGCCATGAATTTTTGTAGTAAACTGAAACTCTTTGCCTTAAGGTTGATTTATAGATAATGCAGTTATGTTATTGTAAATCTTGCAATAGGTTTTTGTTTTAAAGTTAATTTACTGAAAATGAAGTTATATTAGAATGATTCTCAGGAGGAAAGTATCATAAATGATAAAAGTTAAATTTCAGCTTTGCCGGGGTGAATTATATAGCCAGAAATTTTACGATTAAACTCTGAATTGCCAGAAATTTTGCTTTTGAAAATGTTCTGTTACCATAGATGTTAGAAGGAAAACAACATTTAGAGTTGGTTTGCAGGAAATGCACTTCTTTTATAATTTTCAGCAGCAAACCCTTGCTTTAGACAAGTAGATATTAGTGTTGAAGGAACCTGTCAACGATGGATTATGCCACTGTAGTTTATTTTATTTGGAGAAAATGCAATTATGTGTTCACCAGTTTTGGTAGCAAGTCCCTTTTTAGAGTCTTTTTTATAGAAAATGAAGCTACATTGCTCTAAATTTCACCAGTAAACCTTTGTTTTAGACTTAATTTATAGAAAATGAAGTTGTTCTACAATTTCATTAATAAACCCCTAATTTTGAGTTGGTTTATAGAAAATGTAGTTCCCTTACTATAAATTTCAGCAGTCGAGATTTACCTTAGGATTTAGTCATAGATAATCCAGTTATGTCATGGCAAGATGCATTTTGGCAAGGGATCATTAAATTTCTGGATTAGCAGCAAGCCCTTAGGTTTTGACAGTAAAAACTAAAAACCTTATTTTTTTTTGGCTTATAATAACTTGGGTAAGGGATCTTAGACCCGCATCAAATGGCATTTAATGCCAGATTCAAATAATGTTACGGCTCATTTGAATCTCAATAAAAAGTGTTATCACACTGAAAACAAAACAAACTCAATTGTCTTAACACCCAAGAAAACACTTCCTTATATTCTTGGAAGAGTTGAGAGTCATCTGACGAGTAATCTTCCTCTGTGAGTGTTCCTTCTTTTTCACCTCCGTACAGTCATGTTAAGGGTAGGCAAAGCTTGTATTTTTAAATCAAGAACTGTATCCTTAGGTTGCTCCGAACCCACCCTTGTTGCAGCCAACACTGAAAAGTGTTGATGCCTCCACAGCTGGAACAATCGAAGGAGCTTCCTGCAAAGTTTGGGAAGGATCTCAATCGAATTCTTTCTTTTTAATATTAGCATGCACTGCTTGCCTATTTGAATGTGCAGAAATTTTATCCAAACCACCCTCTTCCTTATCTATATATGCACTCAAATCCTACTGGTGAACTAAGACTTTCTCTATAGCCTCAAAAGCCTCATTCTTCTTTCTTGGGTAAATTTTGAAATGGTGCATTTCAGCCCCTTTCCACCAAGTAGCATGGGAAGAGATCTTCGTACTGCTGACCAGGGAAGGAATAGTGCTCTTCTTTGGGCAATGAGAAGCCAAATTTCCATAAACAAAACAATAGTGTCACTGAAAGGGGATATTCACATAATCCAACTTTTGTGGCCAAGGAATTTCTAATAGCTACCATGCTTTTTCAATATAATTTATTCTGACAGCCGTTTATCTAAATCCATATCAACACAGATTTGAGTGTAAATGGCGCGAGAATGCTCCAAAGTTTCTTGAGCAACATCCACAAGAAGGTGCACAAGGAATTCCCAATAGCCTCAAAACTAGAATAACACCAATATAGCAGTGACAAATAGGGAAAGTGCACCTAGACAGGTAGGGTACAAAAAGAAGTCAAGAAGGATATCAAAAGAAGGATATCATGGTTTCATAATTAAAGTGTAATCCTCCCAGAACCATGGCCCTGAGCTAAGAATAGTCTTTCTATCTTCAGAAGACATACAGTCCACATTAGAAAAATGTTGTGCACACAGAAAAATATCTATTTCCTCCTTTAACAATGGTTTGAAACCCACTTATGCAGACTGTCCAGATTTGGCTAAAAGCCATTGAGTTTCCCTATTAGGCATGACACATCAAGTTTTCTTTCCACATATTTACTTCCTTATTTTGATCAAAAACTACTTCCAGCACCTGATCTGCTCTTTTAGAAACTTGCAATCCTTTGTAACATGTAATGTCCCCTCTTCAAAATTAAACCAAAATAAACCCAAGCGCCCATCATACAATAAAGAGGGTCATTATGAGCTGCCTATGTAATATTATGAAATTATAATAAAGTTAAAATATTAAATAAGGTCTCTTATAATTAAAGTTTATTTTAAATAATTTCTCTCAAATATCAATCAAGGGCCATGAAGGAAATATGAAGAGACATGACTTTTGGAAGGAAATTCTATTTAAGAGAGGCCAAGAAAGGAGGAGGCATTATGGATCAACCATTTTATTTTCTGATGTGTACTCCTTGTGTTGGAGCATTGGACTTAGGTTCAATTAACCTGAGGACGAAAACCCTCTAGGTCTGGAATTAGAGGACGAAAACCGCCTGATTTCCATTACTGGATTAGTGGATGAAAACCCCTGATTCAGACTTGGGGCGATCTCACCCAGAGATTGCATGAGAGCTTCATGTTGACAGGCAATTGGAATTCATGGTGAAATCATTCTGAACTATTTCTGAATTATTCAATTTATATTTGTTGTTCTTGATATACCAGACGGCTTGTTTAGTGTCTTGTTGATTAGGCAAGATTTGTGATATTGTGGCTGCTAGCTAAGTCATCAGGTTCAAATTCGAATTCGAATTCGGCAAGGATGAAATTCAAAATAAATTCACCAAGAAAAATTTTGGGAAAAAAAATTCATGATTAAATTTCGCCTTACATAAATTTGATTTTTTTTTTAAATATAAGTAATAAATATACAAAATTGTCAAAATAGTTTAACATTGCTAAATAGATGCCACATTTATAAACCATGATAAACTTTAAATCATAAGAAACATAATTAAAAAGATACTAATTTTATTTAAAAAACATAAAAATAAAAATATATTTAATTTATATTTTAACTTTAAAAAATTAAATAAAATAATTACTAATTTTATTTTAAAAAACATATAAATAAAAATATATTTTTAAAAACAAATTAAAAAAATACTAGTTTTATTTTTATATTTAATTTATATTTTAACTTAAAAAATAAAATAAAATAATTATGAATTTTATTTTAAAAAACATAAAAATGAAATATATTAAATTTATGTTTTAATTTTAAAAAACAAAATTAAAAAATACTATTTTATTTTAAAAATATAAATAATAAAAAATATATTAAATATACATTTTAAATTTCAACTTTAAAGTTCAAAAAACAAAAAAATCTAAATTATATTAAAAAAATTAAATTATAAAAACTTAAAATATAATTAGCCGATAGGCTTTTATATGTGAGCATTATAGTGCTCCGAAAATTGTCTCACGCTGTAAAAAAAATTCACGCTGGTAAATTTTCTAAACTCGTTGGTTGTTCCTATCGAGCGTATTCCTTGAACCTCCTATGGGTGCAAGCGCCAGTAAATATTAAATATTATTTTAAAGAAACCTAAAACTGAAATGAACCAGCGCCAAACTCATATGAATCTCCAATTGAAAAATATGCCATCTCCATGAGTCTGGATGATACAATGAAGAATTGTGTGAACTAGGAATTACATTATCATCATTAGTTTTCTCAATTGGAAAGACAAAAGTGTTGCCACCCATCGTTCCATGAAGATTCAAGATCTCAGATATACCATTTTTTTTGAACTTTACATAATTTTTCAAGATGGATCCAAATAAGCAAAACATATTAAGGTTTTGATGCCATGAAACACGAAAACCAGACCCGTTTTTGGATTACTAAGGATTTGAAGGGGAGGAACAGGAGCGAGTCAGGAGCCACCAGGAGCAAAACCCGCACTAAAAACCTTAGTTAATCGTTGCTTTAGAGTTGATTTATAGAAAATGCAGCTATATTGTTGTAAATTATAGTAGGAACCTTGTTTTTGAGTTGAATTATAATTAATGCAGTTCTGTTATGATATATTTGAGCAGAAATCTGGAACCCTTGCCTTCTTCTTTATTTACCTTTCATTTAACCTGTATTTTGTTTATTTGTCAGCTAAATGGTATGGCAAGTTGAATTGTAGCAGGGGGCAGGTAAATTTTACAAGTGCAAGTGTAAACTTTAGCAGCAAAACCTTGTGCCTTGTTATGACAGTGATATGTAATGACTTCCTGTTTAGAGTTAATTTAAAATGATGCAGTTATGTGCAGTAAATTCGAATAGTAAACATGTGTTTAGAGATTCTTTGTATAAATCACAGTCACGCTCCCGTGAATATCAGAGATAAGCATCTTCCTTAGAGTTGGCTTACAGATGCTAGAGTAATATAACATGTTTAATAAATGAGTAGTAAGTGTTAGTTTTTGAGTTAATTTGTGTAAAGTGCAGCTATGTTGAATTCATTTTAAGGAGAACATATTTATGTTGAAGCTAGTTTTTGTTTTGATTAATTCTAAGCATCATCCACTAAGGAACAACACGTTCACCACGGGATTTTAACTGTGCGAATACTGCTGCACCATGTGCTCCGGTGCTGAGATGTCACTTTGAGGGATTCAAACTTGGGTCTCAGTTGTGAGAACCGAATGGCTTAGCCATTTGAGCACAGCCTCTTTGACACGTTGAAGCTAATTTTAACTGAAGCTAAATTTCAGGTGGGGAGAATTTCAGTAGCAAACCCCCCCTTTTAAAGATATTTGTATGTTTGTTGGGTTTTTTGGCTACATGAATTATTTTCATACTTGTTACATTTTGCAAAGAAGCAAGAAACTATCCAAGACTTAGTTCATGATAAGATACAATAGAATTGTTTAACATATGATCCTATAATCAAAATAGCAAAACAGAGCTCATTTCATTACTAGTAATACAAGAGCAAACAACATAAAGGAAGCTCACTCTCCACCACCATAAATTAGTGGTGAGTGGAGTATATATGGATAGAAGTGAGACAAATACAATCAATAGGAGGAGTAACTCCAACTGCAAGAAATGGGTGGGAGTTACAACTACTAGGAAGATTCTAACAAATGGTTGTATCTACTTGGTAAAAGATAAACAAATGGTTAAGAGAGGTGGCATATACATTCAAGAAAACAGGTAACTCCAACTACCAAGAATAGGTGGGAGTTATACATGTTTCTTATAGAGGATGCCATCTACTCTCATAAATACCATTTATAATAGTTCAAGCAAGCTTAAATATGTGTAAGAAAAAGAAATAAACCGGAATATAAGGAAAATAAAAACTTACACTAACACCCCCTTAAGCACAACTTAGGTGGTTGAAAAGATGGGTCATGATAGATGAAGCTCGATGAGGTATGCATGTACATAAAAAATCCCCCCAAAAAGAAAAACCTCCCTCAGAAGAGAGAATACCCCCCATATATATACACAGAGAGAGAGAGAGAGAGAGAGAGAGAGAGAGAGAGAGAGAGAGAGAGAGAGAGAGAGAGAGAGAGAGAGAGAGAGAGAGAGAGAGAGAGAGAGGACCACCTCCACTCCCCAAAAAAAAGACGTAGCCTTTGGCACCCCTAGTGAAGCTCGTAAATGAAGAAACTTGCTTTTTGTAGAGGGTTTGGTGAAGATGTTGGCTACTTGTTCAGTAATCAAGCAATAATGGAGATTGATGACTTGCCCATGAATGAGCTCCCAAATGTATTGCATTTGGAACTCAATGTGTTTGGTTTGTTGATGATGGACTAGGTTTTGAGGGATCAAAATAGCACACTGGTTGTCACAAAATATGATAGATGGTCAGCGAAACTAGATTAAGAACTCGGTGAGAATATATTGAAGCCAAAGGGCCTTAATGGCATCATTCGTGCAACTCCTCAATACCTGGCCTATGTGGAAGAAAGATCAATAGCACTCTGCTTCTTGCTTAACTGACATATAGGACCAAAACCAAGTGAGAAGTTGTAACTATCGCTTGCACAATTAGAATTAGTGTACCCAACCAAGTCAACATTAATGCCCACTTCATGGTGAATCCCAAAACTGTAGTAGAGGATTTACTTAGCTACCTTCCAGTGCAGTTTGTGAGGTTTTTGTATAAACCTAGAGACCATGCCCACAAAATATGAAATGTTGGGCCTAGTGTGAGTCAAGTATGAGGCTACCAACAAGTTGTTGATACAAAGTAGCATCAATCAATGGTGAAGAACACTCTGCCTCAAGTTTGATTCTAGAGAGAAAGGGAGTCGGAGCAAGTTTGCAGTCAACCATATGGAACTGTGAGAGCAAATCAAGGGCATACTTGGACTGTGCAATGCTAATCCTGGAAGCAAACTAATGGATCTCAATCCCGAGAAAATAGTGCAACAAACCCAAGTCGGTCATTAAAAACCTTTCATGTAGGGCAATTTTCATTGTCGCAATTGAGGATGAAGTAGAAAACTAGAAATAAGAGAGACTTAGACATTTGGATCAGAATGACATTGAGTGCATCCAACGTAGAGAAGGAAGGAATCCATCTTGGCATACCAAGCCGTAGGGACCTGTTCGAGGCCATTGATGGATTTCTTGAGTTTGCAAACCAATGAAGAGTCCTATTGAAAACCCGTGGCTGCACCATGTATATCTCTTCCTCAAGATCCCCGTGAAGAAAGACACTCTTAACATCCATCTAATGAACCTCCTAGCGATGTGCAATGGCAACAAGCATGAGTTGGATAGAGTTCATCTTTGTAACATGTGTAAAGGTCTTAGTGCAGTCAATACTAGGAACCTGTGGAAATCCCTTATCAACTAGGTGAGTGTTGAACTTATCAATGGACCTATTTGCAACAGATTTAGTTTGATAGATCCACTTACATTGAACAAGTTTTCTTCTCTTAGGAAATGGGACTAAATCCTGTGTGATTCCTCATCAAGAAATTGTATTCCTACATAATTGCATCCCATTGAGGAATTCCAGACGCCTCTTGAAAAGATTGTGGATTGGAAGCGGAGGCGATGAAAACATTAGCTGGTGCTTGGAATTGTAACTAAGTTTGCTTGGTGTCTAAAGGGTTCTTGACCAAATCACTTATAGACTGCGAAGTTTGTCTAACCCAAAGTGGACTAGAGATGGGAGAGTCAAGAGGAGATTTTGCATCCTTAGAGTGATGGCCAAGAGAGGAGGGAGGATGATCCTTATCATCACTCATCATCTGAAGTAGATGAAGGAGAATCCTCATAATCAGAAATGTGCTTAGGTGGATATGTCTCATGTAAGGAATTGTCATGTGTCCCAAGTGTACCCCACGTGATTGAAGAAGGAGAAGTGTCAAGAGTTGGACTCGAAGACTCCTCAAAGCTTCAAAAGGAGTAACTCCTTATAAGCTTTATGGGGAGCCTGGTTTTGGATATAGTTTGCACAATTTAGGACCTTTGTTCAGAATTGTGGTGCAAAGAATCTAGAGTGGAGTATTGCATCGAATTGTATGTTGCAAGTCAATCCTCTTTGAAGTACATAACTACTCAAATTGATGGTTGACATACTCACCACCATTATTTGTACATAGAATCTTGATGTCTTTCGCAGATTGTTTCTCGAGAAGTGCTTTGAAGTTCTAAAAGTGCTCAAAGACCTTTGCCTTTTGTTGAAGAAAGTACACCCAAGTAAATTGAGAGAAGTCATCGATGAAGGTAAGAACCATAGTTGGCAAACTCTTACTCGGCAAAAACTCGACAGACCCAATATTTCTGACTTGGCAAAAACTCGACAACTTAAAAAATTGCTTAAATTTCTTTACAAACACATTTTTTTTTTTGCAAAAATCAATGATAAAATGTATCCAACGAGTCTATAAATGAGTACAAAAGTGTTTTCTATTAAATTTGATTAATTTGAATACAAATTGAGTACAAAATTGCATAATCATGCGTAATCTTGATACAATATATAGTTGACAACTATTATGAATTTATGATGATTGCCTTTAAAAATCATCATCATAATTCATAAATTACATATTACAAAATACAACATTTTACATCTTCCTCTTCCCTAATATAGTGAAAACTTGGGGAGAGGTTGAAGTTCTAATCCTTGCAATCTGTTGCAGCTCCTCGCTCGACATAGAAAGCTGTACTTGTGGCTCTGGCTTGACCTCCATCTTGCTAGTAGATGGCAATGATTCCTCCTCTGCCTCATCAATGCTATCCAATCCTATAGCTCCTTCTGTTGTAGCCACATCCTCCATTGCCTGCCTCTCAAAATCAAGACTTTAGTAAACAATGGGGACTGCTTATCTCGCCCTGTCTAGTCGCTATAAGGATCAATGTCATCCAAATTACTGAGCTCCTATGATTTGTCCTCTATCTTTTTTATGCCAAGTTGAAGATTGTATTGCACAAAGACAAGGTCATTGAGGTGTTTTTGAGATAATTTGTTCCTCTTCTTCGTGTGGATGGCCTCAAACAAATTCCAATTGCACTCGCAACTGGATGCACTACAAGGTTGGCACAAAATGCGGAGGGCTAATTTTTGAAGATTTGGGGTATTTGCACCTCAGTCTATCCACCAAGAATCTACAAAATCAAATATTAAAGATTTAGTAAGCAAACGATATTTTATCAAATTATCAATAGTTGTAAATTTGAAATTTGTAACTTGTAAGATGCTTGTGATGTAAAGACTCCAATTTTTGTTACTTGGTGATTGAGTGGTTCTTCCTCAGATAGCTAGTTCCAAAGACAATAGCTTACCCCTTCTAGTCTTGTGATTGTGCAATTCTTGAATAACAATGTCTCTCACCTCAACCTGGGTGTCATCCTTTGAATGCATGTTGTGAGGCCCTCCTTATAGAAAAATCTCGGGTTGAGGAAGTACCCTCTTGCATGGATGGGTTGGTGGAGTTGATTGTTCCACCTCCGATCAGTGATCTCCCAAATGGGATCAAATTTAAGGTTGTCTCCTTGTAATCGTTTCGGATGGACTCTTTGGCCTTATCCATGGGCTTTTAAATGTACCTCATTGGGTTTTGATCCCCATCTACCAAATGGAAAACTCTAACCAAGGGGGCTCCAACACCTACAATTTACAAATACAAAAAGATTGAAGTTACAAATTTATAATGAAAGACTAAAATTAAAAAATAAAATATTCAATTTGAATTTGAAATCAAAGTTTTGAGGTTACCTTCACGATCTTTGTAGCTCTTTGTGCAAAAAGATTATCAAAGACTATCCTTGCAACCCTCTCTCCTTCAGGCTTCTTTGAATATGATGAGTCTAGCCATGCTTGACTCACAAACATCTGTTTCAAGGAAGTCAACAAACCAATAATGCTTTGCAATGTTAGGAAAATCATTGCAAACCTTGTGACACCCGATCGCACCAACTCTTGCCCTTTGGTGTGATCTTTCATCAAACTAAGAACCCAAGGGTGATTTATAAATGAATTTTGTTATGCTTCTTGCATCATCTACAACCGGGCTCACCCAATCAAGTTTGCTTATGTCCTCCAAAGGAAGGTCAAGGCAATGTGCTGCGCAAGGGGTCCAAAAGAGTGACTGATGCCTCTCTTGGAGCAATCTTCCAGCCGACACATATGCTGCTGCACGATTAGTTATGATATGAACTACATTCTCTATGCCCACCTCCAAGACAACTTCCTCCAACATTAGACTCAATGTTTCTGCATTTTTTACTTTGTTAAAGGCATCAATTGACTTCAAAAAAATTACCTCACCATTTGAAGCTACCAAAAAGTTGATAATGGTGCGGTTCTTTCCGTCTGTCCACCCATCAAAAACAATAGTGCAACCATACTTTTGCCATTGCTTCTTCTGTTCTTTCACTACTAACTTTGCCTCATTAGTTGTATCCGTGAGCAACCTCCCACTTAAGTCTTTCCTAAAAGGTGCCTTGTAGCCTTTTCCTGCTACTGCCAATTCAGTTACCGAATTCTCCCAATAAGGACTGCTCGCCACATTGAAGGGAAGGTTGTTGAAGTACCAAAAATTGGCACATGCCTTATCTACTTCTCGATACACCTCTCTGTTCCACCCTATACCTTCCAATGATGGTTGTGCTCCAGGTATGCTTTTGGGTACAAAAAACTTATGTGGTGTGTGTAGGCGCTCTACTTGAAGTAGATGAAGTGGATGCCGTTGTGCTTCGTACGTGTGGACCACGAAGGGAGCCCACTATGCCTTCAAATGTCGTATCTTCATCTGTTTTTGCTTACATTTGAGGACCATGACTACTAGCTGCCCTTGTCTTCTGCTACAATTGCCCATGTCTTCTCCCTTTGTAACTTTTTTTCTTCTGCCAATGCAATGTGTGCATTCGTCTCTCCTTTTATCTCTTCTATGGTCTTCTCACAGGGCTTTGCATCACGATGAGTAATGCCTGCAAGATGATATTTGAGGCGATTTATGCCTCCATGATATAGGTTCTTACATTCTGTGCAAATGATTGTGTCGGGTGTCTGTCCCTTTATGACATATGTCCAAGCAGGGTCTCTAGCTCTAGGGGGACGAGTGCCTGTAACTGGCATCGATTGGGCTGAGCCTGATCCAGAGGCTTCTCTATTTGCCATTGTATCTAACCTACAAATACAAAGTACAACATTTTAATTTTTAAATATAAAAAAAGAAGCTTAAATTCAACATAAATTACTATAAATCAGCATAAATTTAGCCTAAAATTAGTATAAATCAACATAAATTAATTTAAATCAGCATAAATTCAATATAACCTAATCATTTTATTCCCAAAAAAATGTTAAAATCAGAAAAATAACGTGTATACAAAAAAACAGTGAATTCATTAAAAATCAGTATAAATGAACCAAAAATGGTGATGAATTCAATTTTTTGGAAGTAAATTTCAAAATACTACTAATTTTAGGAAATTATGAATTATTTTTAACCCACATGCTAGATTTCAGCAACCAAAATGAATTTAAATGCTTGCAAAAAAACCACAAAAAAAGTTACTAACCTGCCCTGGAAATTCTTCAAATTTGCATGTCAAATTCACCTAAAAATCCTTCCAATCAACTCAAAAGGATGCAAGAGTGCTGTGTGAGAAGTGTGAGGGGTGTGGATGGATTTATAGGGCGAAATGACACATTTTTTGCACGTTCTTGGCGCATTTTGCGTTTTTGATGCGTCTGCTGAGTTTTTTTTCTCGAACTCACGAGTTTTCTGGTGAGTAACCCGTTGACGTAAATAATCGGCGAGTACTTGTCGAGTCTGCCTATTGGAAATGAGGATCGACTAAATGCATGCTGATCACAAATTTGGAGTAAATTGATAAACAACATGTACAATATATAGGAGTAGAGGTTGAGTCGACTCAGAAGTCGACTTCAACACTCAACTAGAGGTGGAAGAAAGAGTGTCGACATGTGTCTTGGAGAGTTGTGTAGAACTCTCCAAGTCGACACCTAACCACCTAAGGTGGCTTAAAGCCTTGTGCAAAAGTAATATAATAATGTTTTGCATGTACACCCCCCCTTAAGCATAGCTTAGGTGGGTACAATAAAGATGGGTCTTGACCATAGTTGGAAAACTCTGCTAGGACTCTCCAAAACTCGGCGGACTCGCGAGTCCTAGGGCGAGCCGAGTCGACTCGGCTCGGACTCGCGAGTCGAGTTTTAAAGAGTCCAGGGTCGGGACTCCCAAGTCCTATCCTAGGACTCGCGCGAGTCCCGACCTTGGACTCTTGGTCTGTCACTTGAACGCCCAGAAACACTTAAAACTCTTTTTTTTTTTTCCTTCATTTTAACACTCTTTGAGGCACACAATAGGTCTGCATAGTGGATTAGAAGCTGGAGAAGAGGAGATTATGAGCTAAGGAGATTGAAATAGAGCCAGGTAAGTGATTTTAATTCTCTTTTTTTTTTTGTTTTGTTTGATTGAGTCCATTGACTTAGATGATATTGATCCATATGGTGAATGGACTACCAATGAACAAAATGATGATGATGTCCTCCTTACTAAAGAAGATCTTTCAGAATTGGAGAGAGGAGCAGCAGTAGAAGCAGAAGCAGCAGAATTGGATGAAATAGAGGATGATGAAGACAATTTTGATTTTGAAGAACAAGAAACAACTGTAGCACCTTCTAGTTCGAGGCCTCAAAAATTGAGTTACATTAGGAGAGGAAAGAGGAAGATGTAGATTTTATTTGGTTGTTTTTCTCATTTTGACATCATTATATGTAAACATTTATAAACTTATGATGTTGTTACTTGTTATACATTTGAAAGTTTGAAACTATGAGTATGAATCATATGATTATGGTTCATGAATGATGAAATTTCAAATATTGAGTGTTTGAAGATCATATGACATGTGTAATGTTTGAATTATGGCTCTTATGTTCTCTAAATGCATTAATTTCTTTTTGTTTTTTTTGTAAAACTACGGTTTTCTTCTTTGCCGAGTCCTAGCCGAGTTTTTTGCCGAGTCCCAAGTCCGAGTCCTATTTTGGGCTGCCGAGTCCGCGGCGAGTCCGAGTTTTCCAACTATGGTCTTGACTACTAGGCCTGGTGAGGTTCCCATGTACAAAGTAATCTCTCATAAAGTGGAGAAAGGTAGAAAACACTGTGGGAAAAAAACTACCCTCCAAAAGAGAGAAAAGATGCATGAAAATTATACAAATGAAGAAGTACTACTTTCACTGAGTACAATATATGTTTTCCCCATAAGAGAGAAAATGATAGAAGGTCTATGAGACCCCCCCATAATACACATCCTGCTTTGAAGATTCTCTGGAAGCCTTATGTGAAGCAACACTTGAAATTTGTCGAAGCAAAGGAACTGATATCAATCTTCTGTTACGATGAATCTCTGGGAGTTCTTTAAGAATCAACTCTGGATTCACATGTAGCATTAGGTGATGGTGTAGTGGAAGTTTTCTTGACACATCTCAATACAATGCGGAAAAAATGTTGAAGGATGTTGAAGGAGTAGTGGAAGTGCTCTTGACATATCTCTGTGGAAGTGCTCTTGGCTCAACTCGGAAATGCTCTTGACACAACTCTATGAACCCCCCCATAATTCAATATTTTTATCCCAGATATTTGTGACTGATATGACTCCATCCCACCTTCTTTGAGTTGCAACCTCATTGAGTTAAGTTATGTGACATAGTCCTCTATAGTATTAGAGTCTCTTGGACTTATACTTATGAGCTTGTGCCTTCTTTGTTCATTGACCTTCCCAAAGAGCTATACAGACCTCATTGGGTGTTTTCAAGGTCCCAATATGAATAGAAGTTCTTGGAGATAGACTTGATCATACTTATAAAACTATGTAGATGAGATGTATGTTGCAGACTTAGATGGCTTGAAAGGAACAAACTCAATGACACCCTCCTGAATTTTGCACTTTAAAATAGTAGTGCATTAAGCAAGTCTAATTGGAACGAAAAATGACACTTTATAACAGCAGTGCGAAATCATTTCTAACAGATCAGGCTCGAAAAACTATTCACTTTCTAAAAAAGCGGCACTCAATTTCGAGTTGCCAATCAAAAGATACAATTGTTTTTCGAGTTGCTTAACTGGCTGTACAAAAAGGGGAAATTTTTTTGAGAAGATGGGACAATTCCCAAATCGTCTCGACGCAGCTTTGTCGGTGAAGCAGCTTCCCGTCGACTATAAATATGCCCAATTTCGCTTCCGTGGGCGAAAGTTATGGCAAAATGAAAAAATCAGCCTCCTTTGGCAAGTAAAGAGCCCCTGACTGGTCTATCTGGCGCAAAGAGTTGTCTTCGGCATCTGTCTGGCATAAAATGTCAAGGTTGGCGGTTTGGATTAACCCACTAGAGGTCACATCAAAGGTCATTGTTACATAAAATGTTAACATAAATGTTTAGCAGTTAGATTAAATATAACACTAAATGTTAAGGTTGTAAAAAATGCTAACATAAGCATAGAGGTAGTTTACAAACTGTGTAACATAAGATGTTACAATGAAATGATTACATAACATAAAACCGCAACCTTAACTGAAAACAGTGACCAAAAAACAAAACTATGACCTGCGCCTTGATGGAGATGCTGGCGGTTTATGGTAATTGGAAGAACCATAATAATGAACTCAGCTTTAGTGCTCTGTAGCTACCTGACCCGTTGATTTTGAAGACTAGTAAAGACGCCCAAACCATATAACAATAAATGTTTGAAGATCTGGATAGCGACGGTCAAATCAAACCCTACGACCAGAAACAAAGAAAATTACCATAGAAAACCCTCAATAATAGAGAGGCGTTTGAAGATGGTTCGCTGGTGGTGCTTGTTTCACCAATGTCGAGCCAGAGGCAGCGGCATGATTGCAGAAATTATCCAAAATCTAGTGCAAGAATCCCTTGACTCAAATCAATGACCATACACCTTATGTCGGCCTCCAAAAAGAAACAACCTTCAAAAATTGTTGGTGGTGAATGAGATCCTGCAGAGGAAATCACAGCCCCTTACGATCTCCTTGCACTAATGTTGACACCAGAACAAGAAATGGAGGCTGTGTGTAAAGAGGGTCACCAGAAATAGAGATGGCGCCTTCAAGAAAAGTCCACAAACCTCAACAAACAATGGCAGCTGCTTCAAATTTTGTGTGCAGAGAGGCTCAACGGCCTGCAGAGAGAAACAAGCGACCTTACAAACAAAAAACAAGACTTCAACTATTCAAAACCTGGTTTTGTAGAAAAAGCAGTTTTATTACCATAAATTTAGCAATTGACGCTTGTTTCAGAGGTTGTTTAGAAAGAATGCAGTTATTTTAGGGAATATTTGGTATTAAACCCCCGATTTATAGGAAAGGCAGCTAGTCTGCAATAAATTCCAGAAGCAAACCATTGTTTTAGAGTCAAGTAATAGAGTATGCACTTATGTTGCCATAAATTTCATCAGTAAACACTTGCCTTAAAGTTGATTTATAGATATTGCAGCTATTTGGCTGGAAATATCGGCAGTAAATTGCTGTTGTGAAGTTAATTTATAGAATATACAATTATGTCTGGATGACTTCCAGGATGAAAACTTTATGTGGTTAATTTTGGGAGAAGTTAATTTTCAGCAGTGTAAGGGCAAATTTTAGCGGCAAACCTTTGCGTTAGGATGTGGAAGTTCTGTCACTCTTAAGAATTGATTTAAAAAAAAAATTAGCTGTATTGGAATACATTTCTACATTACATGCTTATGTAAGAGCTGTTTTACAGAAAATGCAGTTGTTAGTCCATAAATTTTAATGGTCATGATTTAACTTTTAGTCTTTTACAGTTCATTTGTAAGTGGTTGGCAGTCAGTCATGTGAGATTGATATTTTTTATATTTCTGTGGCAATGTATGATTTAGCAAGGAGCGGTAAATTTGAGCAATGCTAGGGTAAATTTCAAAAGTAAACCCATGACACTTGTGTAACTGTAAACTTTAACAGTAAACCCTTGCCTTAGAGTTGATCTGTAGATAACGCGTTTATGTTGCTATAAATTTCAATAGTAAAGCCTTCTTTTGCAGTTGGTTTATATGTTTGGCGTTTATGTTGCCATAAATTCATTGATATAAGTTTCTTGTGGAGCTAATTTGTAAAAAATGTAGTTCTGTCCAGATGATTTTCTAGAGGACACCCTTAGGTTGAGGTTAACCTTTGCGCTTGTATCATGTTACAGTAGTAATTTTTTTGGCAAACCCTTTATTTAGAATCAATAAATATAAAATGCAGCTGTGTTTCCATAAACTTGAGCAGTAAACCCTCTCCATAGAGTTTATTTATAGATAATGCTATTATGATGCCATAAATTTCAGCAGTAAGTTCTTATTCTAGAAATGATTTGTAGAATATACAGTTATGTTATCCCAAACTTTAGTAGTAACTTGCTAGCCATTGCCTCATACTTGGATTATTGGAAATGCAGTTATTTATGTTACCATATATTTCAGTAGTAAACCCTTACTTTAGGTTTGGTTTATATCGAATATGGTCCTGGTGCCGCAATTTTCGGCAGCGACTCCTTGTCTTAGAGTTGATTTTATATAAAAATTAAGTCATTTTGTGATAGTTTTCAGCCATAAATTCTTGTTGTAGAATATATATTGAAAATGTAGCTATGCTGCCATAGATGTAAGCAGTAAAAAACTTGTCCTATTACCATTTATTCTAGCAGTGAACTTTTGTTTGAGAGTTGGTATGCAGAAAATACAAAATTTCACTGTTAAAGCTTTTTGTTTCATAGCTAATTTAAATAGATTTATTTCAGGAGTAATCTACTACTTGAGTGATTTAGAGACATTTCTAGGACACATCAAGTTTTTTGAGGCAGAAATGGTTGTTTTTCTTAAATGTGCACCTGGACAGGGATATGGAGCACAGTCCTTGGAGGAGAAGCAGAAGGTGTTTAGGATGTTAAGGAGCATGAACCTGGGCAATGAAGGTGGGCTGGATACTCTAAATCCACCGGTGGCTAACATAGACGGCTTCTTGTCCCCTGAAATGAGAGGCGACTTTGGAGCTGGGCTTTTGGATTTGCATGCCTTAGACGACAATGAACTGCTTTCTGAGGTGTGTAATGATAGCTTGAGTTCTTCATTGTTTAGATGTCACATATTGAGGTTTTTTTTTTGACAGCTTGATGTTTGTTACTGGTACTTGTAGTTGTAGCTATTAACAGTACTGTAGCTATTAATTTGAAGTTCTGTGAGCGGTACGGTGTAACTAATATTCTACAGAGTTAATGGTCTACATTAGGAAACTATGATCTGTTTCAGTTGTTCTGCTGATAGTTTGATCTAGTCTGTGAATGTAATGAACTTTAAGCCACAAAGAATATTGAGCAAAATATTGTAGAGGCTCGTTGTTTGTTGTTATATGCAAACTACTAGGTTACTGCATTTCACAAAATATTATCATCTGAGGTAGGGCACCCGGGCGAATAGTAGGGGCCGGGTGGGGAATTATAGTGGTTCCGGCCCGGCTCTATTCTATCTATAGCCCCTGGGGTTGGGGCAGATCTTGATTGTGCCTTGAGCTAAATAACTATAGTGGTGCTGGGGGTGTGGGCCCATTCTTTCGTCTTTAACTAAAGAATCCAGCATATCCTAAGCACAATCCTTGACTTTAGAGGCTTCTCTAGACTCTATAGAGAAAGCCAATATTATGACATGATAAGCAGGGACTAGCATTTGACTTCCAAGGTTCACCAGTTCAAAATCAAAAGGATAAAAAATGTAGATTCTTGCTGTACTTGGGATCAGAAATAGGAGAGAAAATGTATGTAATGAAGAATGAGAAAACATGGGCATTTCGCAGTTTGTTGGTAAACTATTGAATCTGTGCATTGGGACATTGCAACTTAACATATTTGATATTTCAGAAAAAAAACATGTCTTGAGACTTGAGCCAAAAACACAACGGGGTTCCATGAAATTGGCTATCTGAATGATATGTTTCTTGTAATAAGAAATAAGCAATGCCAGCCCTAGTTTTCATACAAAGTTTGATACAATGTTGACACATTGTTCTTGATGAGTCTTGTTTAGAAACTGCTGTACTGCTTTAGTTGGCGACTAGTAGTCCAATTTCTGTAAGCATGTAAGTGATTTTCAATGTTAGGAAAATGATTTTGAAGATGATGTTATTGCACTCTTTATTTTTAGTTATAATGTTTTGGGTCTTTCTAGTTTTCACACATAGCCTGCAAGGGCGATTATGGACTCTATGAAGGATCTTGTGTTTGATTTGGCATTGTTAGGAACTGATTGTCTTGTATATGAGATACTTTTCAACTGCAGCAAAGTAATACGTTGTCATTTTTAAAGAATGATAGTTTTTGTGCATTTGCTTGCGCCGGTCTATATTTCAGTCTTGAGATTTGATGTTAAATTTGGTTGTAGGACCATTAGTATGACTTTTCCATTTTGGTACATTAGTGTTGACCCTCTACCAAATATATTTTGCAATAGGCTTTCTGCATAGTTTCTCTTTTCTATACAAAATCATTTTTCAACTCTGTCTTGTATAACCGACAATAAAGGAGTTAACTATTGACAAATTTTACTTTTCTTCGCTTTGGCAGCATACACTGGCAGAAACTTTTGAAACATCACCCTTCATGCCTATCAGTGAAAGAGGTTTTGAGAACAGTTTTGATGCTGGCAGTAGTTCGGGAAAACAGCAAATGGGCCAGATGGATATAAACTCATTCAGATCATCTGCAATGGATAGAGAAGTCAATGGGAGAGAAGGCAACCTGGCAAAAATTAGAGTTGTGGTATGCCACATTTCTTTGCCATATAGTAGATGTGCTGTAGGTCAATGATAATAGATGTCAATTTTAGATCTGTCAAATAGGCTTTAATGCAATCAGTTCTCATAATAATTTAAATTTCTAATGTTATCTGCATTTAAATTGGTTCATTCTTTGTGTATTGATATTCCTTTAATTTGAACCATAGATTTGCTACCTTATTATTTGTTGTGAAATTGCATGAATGATGATTATTGTCATCTAAAATGTTGATGGCAAGGGAAATGCCATTTGTTCTATATGCTTGTGATTAGATAGAGAAGGTTTTGGATAAGTCAAACCATTATTATGCCTTGGTGTGGTCAATTTTTTTTTGAACATTTCTTTGTCGCTACTGAGTTTTTTGAGATCTTTTAAAAAGTAAATTGTTCATTTTTTTGTGTAATATATCCATCTCTTTCTGAACAATTATTAATGCTTAGGAACTTTGCTGTCAATTGGGCCAGTATATGTTGTTTTACTAAAATGCTTTCTTGATTTTAATATATCAAGACACATTGTTTCATTATGTGTACTGTGTGCTTCACAGTAGTGAATGTCCTTGTATATTGATACATTCAGTAAGAATTTTTACTGTTGTCTGTCATTATTCTTTGTGAAATTAGTATTATTGGAAAGTAGTTACCTTTTTGTCATTTTTTTTTGTTTCGTGAATTGAGGGACATAGGGCCCTCACCCTCTGGGTAAAAATCAATTTCCAATTAAACTGGTTCCTATGTCAGAGCGAGTAACCAAACCAATTGAGTTGACCCTTGGGGGCAGATGTCATTTTATTATTAAGCAAAAGTAATCAGATGATTTTGAAAAGTCTTTTCATCTCTTTACAGTTACAGAATGCCATACTACTCAAAGTTACAGAAAAATTCAAATAATTTTTTAACAATTGGATATAATAATGAATTTGAGGTTTTCACAGTCCATGAGATAGAGTAAAAAACCTTCTGGAAAAAACTGTGTACATTTAATTTTTATCAACGTTTTTTTATCTCACTATCCTGATGATGGACCAGGAGTGAGATCCAAAGCGTTGATGAAAATTAAATGTACAATTTTTTTCCATAAGTTTTTAACTCAATTTGGATAAAATATTAAAATCATACTCTCTGTAAAGCAGTGTTATCAAATTTGGTTCTGTTTGAATTTTTGAAAGTTTTGGATTTCTGAATTTTTTGTAATTTCCTGAACAAATTAAATTTATTGAACCTGGTAGCTATGTGACAAAGACATGAAATGAAAATTATACTGTTATTAAGCTTGAATTTCAGTCTGCACTTGAACAAATTATCTCGTCTTATCGTATTGGGAACTTGAATAAATTACCTAATCAATTTTTGAACTCTCATTTTATTATTAAGCATAAGGTGTCATCTCTTTTACATCTCTTTTATATGGAGTTAAACCAACCAAGTATTTTGTGTCAAGAAATTAGTGATAGTTGCTGCCATGCCCCACTAATTGTGAGGTGAATTTTCAACATCATGTCAAGAATATTGTTCATATTTGGATAAAATCATACTCAGAACCTTAAAGGTTAAATAACATTCTCAGATTTTCTGTAGAATTCCCATATATAAATGTGTGGAAAAATATGATTCACTTTGATGTGTAGACAATGTTAATGCGGAGCCATTCATTTCCTGTGTTTCTAAACAGAATTGAGGTTAATGAGGGAAGGTATTACATATTGTTTTAATTTTATCAGGACAAGAGTTCTAAGAATAAAATTGCATAGTATCTAGGTCATATTCCATTTTGACAAAGAGAGTGTCCTGTAATGTTGTCTACACAAGAGGGGGTTATATTACTAGCACAGATTGATAAAATAGGGACAAAGGCATCCATGCAAAAAATTCAATCTGTAGATTCCTGAGTGAGAGTGTTATGGACTAAAGATGTGATTTTGTTCTTGTAAAGCAAGAGAACCATGGAATTTGAAGAAACATAATTTGATTGAGGGAATATGACCTTATGGATTTGGCTTTCTATTGCCAAGCTGTACCATTGCATGTAAAATGGGAGAGGTAATGGTGAATATGTTGAAAGGTCAAATCTAAAGTGGGTTTTGTTTCAAGGTTTGCTCATCTGATGTTTGCTTTGCTGCATTGTTCTACCACACATAAATTTGATAGTAAACTCTGCTGAGTCACAGGTTAAGGTGGTTTACTCTATGTGAGGTAACTTTTTATGCTTTTGAATCTTTGATGTATTGGGATCATGACTGAATTTTTTTGACATGTTTTCAGGTACGAAAAAGGCCTTTAAACAAAAAAGAGTTGGCTCGAAAGGAAGATGACATAGTTACAATTGATTCAAAGGCATTCTCATTAACTGTTCATGAGACTAAGTTAAAGGTATCATTTTCTTACTCAAAAAGGATTGTTGTAAGATTATTGGAAATTGCTATTTGTCTATTTGTTTTGGATATAGTTTATATGTTAAAGTGCTTTTAGGACAACATTAAAGTGAATAGTTAAACATCTCATACTAGTAGTGATCAGTGAACAATACTGACAGGATAAAACTGACCAAAGAATCCTTGAGTTGGGATTATCTCATGCATAGCTTATGATTGGGACTTCTACGTGTTTTGTGCATAAGACACTTGGTTCATTATTAATTAGATGTATTTAGAAGTGTTGTAAGTAAGGGTTTTCTTATTTCTAAGCAGTTGCTGGCAAGATTACCTGGCATTCACCATATTAGACTTTAGTTTTACTCTATGGTTAATCAGGGGTTAAGTCAATAAGCAAATTTCAGGATATGACTCTTCTTGTCAGCAAGAAAAATAAAGAGTTTTTAAATCGACATGTTCAACAATGAGTTTTTAAATGCTTTAAATTTTGACTTATAGGGGTTACCGACTATTCTTGTCTTGTAGGTGGATTTGACAGCATATGTGGAGAAAAGCGAATTTACATTTGACTCTGTTTTAGACGAGTATGTCACCAACGAGGAGGTACATGCCTATAATGTCACAACTAATCACGTTTCACTTTAAAATCACCTATAATTTCAAGTTTTGAGCATTAAAGTCTAAAGACTTACCGAAATCGAACTTTTTTGTGGAATTCATCATAACTTAGGCATGTCTTGTGAATGAGCAATCTTTTATGTTGTCTGTAAGTGATAACTGCTCACTTTTAGTGAAGAGGAGCAGTGTGCGCTTCAGAAATTTCTAATTGCTTTTACCCATGTCAACTTATTGTTGGAAATGTGTATGCATTTTGATAGAATTCTGAATAATTACTACAGCCATATGGCAGCCATGTTCTGTCAAGAATGTGAAAAATGTTTAATGCACAGTATTTTCTGAGAAAATTCGTGCTATGGAATGTGTTTGATGACTGTTTAAAATAATAGCCAAATTCAACTATTATTTCTTTTGCTTGATATAGCCAAATTCAACTATTATGATATGTCTTTATGGCATTTTTTGAGCGATGCTTATAATCCTAATTTTTTTCATTTGAGATCATTTGCGACTTCTATTAATGGTTGTTTAACTCCTTGTAAATGAATTTTTTTGGCTTTGGGGATTTTCCTTGTAATGGTGATCAACGATTTTTGGCTTGGGCCATTTAGTGCATGGATTGTACATATAGACAATGTTGACTGTTCTTTCTTTTTCAGTACCATATAGTAATCTGGGGAAAAATGAATGACTCATGGTAAGTTGTACTTATTGTCTTTAATTTCATATGATTCAGTTACAGCTGGAGGATTTAATACTCATGCTTATGACTGTCTTATTGTTTTGGGCATAAGATTTTCATGATTAGCTAATGCAAACA
Source organism: Cunninghamia lanceolata (assembly GCA_027924645.1). Taxonomy (NCBI): domain Eukaryota; kingdom Viridiplantae; phylum Streptophyta; class Pinopsida; order Cupressales; family Cupressaceae; genus Cunninghamia; species Cunninghamia lanceolata. The sequence continues at coordinate 8,059,670 of BSBN01000828.1, forward strand.
GCCATTGTTGTTGAGTTTTCAACTGCTTTTGCTAATCTTATATTCTTTCCTTAAGAAAGAAAGAAAGAAAGAAAGAAAGAAATTATATAAATATCCATGAATGACCAAAAATAGATCAAAGGAACTGGAATGCACAACAGGTACAATAGCAAAGGACTAGGATATTATACGGTATTATCATTTATCACTATAGGAGCACCTATACAAAGTTTGGGAATGCTTATTGAGGAAAGTCCAGTGCTAAGTGGACATTCCTAGAAGGTAGTTGATTCTGCATGGGACCTCTTCTAACATTCAAACCTAAAGAACTGTTCGTAGTAGGGAAAAAAACCTAATGAAGTGAACTTGCTCTTGAGATATGTGCTACTGAAGAGGGGTTTGAGGGGGTTCCCAATGTTGAGAAGAGAAAGAGAAACAAAGGAGTTAGATTGACGTCCACAAATGACCAAAGTATGTCAATGGGACTTACAAGCATATCCAAGAATAACAAGAGCGAATCTAAAATTATCTAGATTGCCTAAAGGAAAGACACATAGTGGTACAAGTCAAAAGCTTGTTGCAAAACAAGGAAGGAGAATAACTAACTTGGGGTGAACCTAGAACAAGTGAACCTTAAACATGATAGAAATGTGATGTTTTTGTTGAAACAATTGAGTTAAATAGAATGCATCCATCTTTCTAGGAAAACATGGTTACTCTTTGTCAACTTAGTTTTTATGTTAGGACTCACATGACTAGGAGCTCATCCATCTTTCTTGCAATACAGATTAACTAGGACCATTTAGATTATATGGAGGTCTGCTTGTTGCAAGAATGACACATTTATGGCAACTGGTAACATGCTATAATGATGCACACATTTGTATCTTAGCAATGTCACGAGTAATCATGGACCCTATAATCTCAAAGGCCAAGGTCTAGAACCTCAAATCGTGATAGGAGCTTCTACTTATGGTTTGAGATGAAAAGTCAAAATCTGAAGTTGGGTGTAAAATTGATTGGATCTGCTCTAGCCAATGACATAGACAAGATGAACTTGACCGGTGGCTCCTAAGCTCTTCATTGTTTGTTAGTTATTCAAAAATCAAGGTTTTTCACAAGAATTTGCAAGAGCTCTTCTACATTTATTTTTTGGTTCCTCTATTCTGCCCTCCAAATTGGTAGTTGAAGTTTTTGAACCTTTTCCCTCCATTTTTAGGTTTTGAATTGTAAATTTATGCCAATGGAGCACTTGTGGTGGAACTTGCCAACATTGCCAGTTGCGGTGGAGGATTTTTTTTGAATTAAAATTTAGCTATTGTTGGTGTTAGGGTTGAGTAGAGGTGGTTTTGCAGACAATGGCATAGCTGCCACCAGAGTCAAGCCGCTGATTGGTAATGTAGGCATGAAGAATGATTGAGTTGTGATTAGAGTGGAAGGAGAAAGAAAATAAACAAAGGTCAAAATTATAGTAATGTCCACAAATGACCAAGGATAGGTTAAAGGGACTAGAATGTACATCAGGTACAAAAGCAAAAGAACTATGGCAAAAGGGGTCCCTAGACTCGAAACAAAAACAATAAAACAAGAAAAATAGGCAAAAATAAAGAAATAGACAAATGGGGATTAACCCAAAAAGGGTAAACCACAACCTAGTATGAGTATAAATATAAATGCAAAGCAGTGGAGATGAAGATCATTGAGGTGGGGAACAAAAAACCTCAGTAACTAGTATTCAAGGATGCATTGGAAGAGTCACCAATATTGTAATTGATCACTAAAGGAGTACTGGTGCAAAGTTAGAGAATGCTCGTCAGGGAAAGTCTAGGGCTAAGAGGACTAGACTAGATAATCCTAGGAGGTAGTTAATTTTGTATAGAACCCCTCCTAACACTCAAAGTTGATGAATTGTTGGTAGTAGAAAAGAAATTGGTAATGTGAGCTTGTCCCATGAGATAAGTGTTGTGAAAGAAGGGTGTTAGAGGATACCTAACATTGAGAAGAGTTAGAGCTACAACCATTAGAAATAGAGTTGGGGCATCGAGGAGTCTTAGTTGTAGTGGATTGCAAGGATGAAAGATGCCTCATTGATCTATCTTCATATGTATGTGAATCAATAGTATCCAAAGGGTGCTTAATGCCTCCAACATTTGTGACGGGTTGAACAAAGTGATCAATCTAGTAGATTTTGGATCACTGAAAAGATCTATATGCATGAAAGTGGTGACCTCATGAAGAAACAGTACGCAACATCTCTAGTCAAGGTAGTAGAAGAAAGTGGATAGAAAACCATTGGTATCTTTGTATAGACAATGGTATCTCCTTTGGATTTCATAGGAAGATTGAACATTGGAAAGTAAAATGCTCCTCAAGCTCAACCTTTTAAAGAGAGCAATGCTGGCAAACCCTTTTACTCTATAAAATATGGTGGCTTGTCTCAACATAGAGTTGATGGGAGCACACCTGTAATTGGCCAAGGGGAATCCTCAAACCATGGAACCAATGATGCTCAAGATAGTTGGGTTGAACAATGGTCGCATCAACGATCTGTAAGAAGTGTTGAGTGTATAATGGGGTTGAGAGAGTCCAAAGGGGGGAGGTTTAGGTAACTTGGATGTGCTAGTAGTAAATGTCCTCTTTACTAGACTTGTTGAGCATCCCTTTCCTTGGAAGAAGGTGACAAGAAGCACACAAGGAATACTTAAAAGGAGGAAGCTCGTCCAAAGAAATGCCAATAGATTAAAAGAGCAAACGGACCTCAGAGAACCGCCAATGTTGACATGTGGAGGGAACCAAAGAAGCAATATTGCTGGAGGAATAAAGTGCAAAAATAGATCTCCCACTATAAAAAGTAGATCCACTCATAGATGTAAGGCATTGTATAAACCGAGTGAGTTTGAAGATACTCTCGAGATGGAAGGGGTTGGGTGGCAAATTTGGCTTGGACAATGCATTGAGGAACTGTTCATTTGCACCACATCATATGTTGAAGCATAATCATCTGAAATCTCTCAACCCAAGATAGTCACAAGATTCCAAACTAGGGCTCCAAACCTCAGAAGCAAACATCATCATGGGCTTAATCATTGTGGCAAAGAGGCACATCTGCAAAGGGATATCATGGAAATGAAACTCAAAGCATTGGCATTCAAGGACAAAGAGCAAGGCATGTCCCTTGCAAAGACAAGTTGGAGAGGTAGGCTACAAAGCAAGAGGAAGATCAATAAACTATAATCCTAGATAGGTGTAAGAAGTGGCGATCTCCATTGGGCCTCCTTTGTAGAAGAAATGAAACTTGAAAAGAGCATCTTTTGTAGTGTTGAAGACCATGACCTTAGTTTTACTAAGGTTAAGCACAAGCTGATGAAAGTCACAAAACTTAGAAAATGCATCAAGGTGTCTTTGCAAGTTGTCACGACAATGAGGACCACATCATCAACAAAGAGCAAAATAGCAAGCACAACATGATGAAACCACAAGAGAATGTTGTCTAAGAAAATTCTCAATCTAATAAGTGTAGATGCCAAAGAGGGTTGGTGAAAGAGGGAAACCTCACTTAACTCCAATAGTAGACTAGACAAAGTCAGAGAGGCCATGGGGAGCCCTGAATTGCAATAACTATCTTGTAGAGTCTCATGATGGCTTTGATTAGTGTCAAAAATATCAATGTCCCATGACATAAGACTTTAGAAGACTCATGATGAATCTCTTCACATGAAGGAATCAATGCTTCTAATGACAATGTTATTGTTTATCAATGATAGTGCACTTGCTCATGCTTTTATTATTGTTGATATTACCCCTAATGTTGCTGTATCGAGAAGCATACATTAGCCATTGTGTTTAAATCTACATCATAAAATAGGCTATATAGGAAGTAGTCTTGGAAAGAATGATCCCATTGACCCAATTATAACAAACGAGAGATCGTTCTTGGTTATTTAGAGATGATGTTACCTATTTCTGATGCGTATACACTAGCGGATAATGAATCTTCACTAGTTTCAGCTCCTTGTGAGGATTGGCTAGAGCATGATGCATCTTTACAAGAGAAGATATATTTGCCAGCCTTGGTTGCCTTACAAATGACTCATTTGATTAAGGTACTATTCTTGGTAACTTTGTCAATACTAATAGTATTGTAATTTGATGCTGTGATGGTATGAAATGTGTGGTTTAGGGCCCCTGATTGCCCCATTCTTTTAATGCTTCAAGACTTCGAACCACAAAACATGCCATGCTGCCTACAAGACGTTCTCCATATGCCGAGACATTGATATTTAATAAGCAAATGGCCATCTACAATCCCTACTTCTAAACCCCTCTGAAAACTGCAACTATGTCCCCATGGAATGCTGGATAACAGTCTATATTGCTCTTTTACAATGTCACTTGGTTTTGCGGACTATGTTATATACCAAATATTCTAAGAAATGGTCCTTGGACTTGTAGCTCTATTCTTTGAAGTCCTTATAGCTCCCAATATGGTGGTTATTAGAGGAGTTTAGTTGATATATCTGCAATACTGGAAGATAGTCCAATTATCTGGTTTGTCTAGAATATAGATGTATTTGAATTTTCTATATTAAGCCCAAATGCAGAGCTACAACTTTTGCTTTTGTTATCATCGCTTAACTATATTCTGGTTGTATCACTGGTTTTGCACCAAGAAGACATGTAAAGCCTATCTATGCCTATGCCTATGCTTTTACTGTAACAATGGACATACCTGTCTTTAGCCAAAAATTTAGAGGATGTTACAATATAATTTAGTAGGCTTAGGAATGTAACACAAAACATGTGTGTCAAAAAACTGCCTATAGCATTACTTCAGTCATAAAGAGCTTTTGCTTGTCTTTAATTTTTCTGTAGATATTTATTCCAAATTTGAATATACATTGTCAGAATATGAAGATATTGGTTAAGAACTTTTGGTTCTTGGACAACATATCCTGATACAAGTCGCTTGAATAGATGAAGAAGGGTAAAAAGCCATTGGTTTTTTATACTTCTCCAGTGTTATGATATGGACAAGTTGATTTTGAAAGCCAAAATCCAGAGTCCAAGAGGCATTCTGCACCAAATTGTCAATACTTAAGATAATAGAAGAGTTTGAAAGTGTTTGAATTTGTATTTCTTAGATATATATGTGCAAATCTGTACCATTCATTGATGTCAAGGATTCTAGGATGCTCTGGGCATGCATTGTGTTTTGTTTATGGTTCTCTATTATTGTATAGATTTATTTTGGGCATAAATATTAGTTCAATTTGCAGGTTTATCGATGTACTGTTGAGCCCATTATTCCCACTCTCTTTCGTCGCACAAAAGCAACATGCTTTGCATATGGTCAGACAGGTGAGTCTGCAGTTTTTATTAGTTTTATTCTCCTGTGACAAATTGAACATGCTGATGGTAGTTGGTAGTTGAGTAAATGAGTAAATGTGCAGCAGGTTCAGTTTTGGTAGACAAGTATCATTGTTTGATCTCTGTCCTCTGACAGATTGAATAGGCCAGTTGTTTAGATGGATAAAGATTGACATATTGCTTTTTATATGAGATAATATAGTCATATTGTGCACTTGCATGAGTTTTCACATATAAGGATCATTTATCACTTGTCTGTAATACTGAAATATAGAGATTGAAATTGCTTGTTTATCTTGATCCTCTGCCATTTTTTTCTTCAATTTTTTTGTAACCAGGTAGTGGAAAAACCTACACAATGCAGCCATTGCCTCTTAAGGCATCAGAGGATATACTAGGTCGTATGAATCAAGCTGTATACCGAAATCAAGGATTCCACCTGTGGCTTAGCTTTTTTGAGATTTATGGGGGTAAACTCTACGATCTTCTCAGTGATAGGAGGTATGTTGCACTTCTAGTCCTCAACTATTCATAGAAGGTGGCAGCACCTTAGTGAAGAATTATACTGCAAATAATGAACAAATTTTAAAGTTTTAACTTTTAAACACCTGTGTTGCATGTTGCAAGCTATGTTGACTGATTTAAGTTCAGTTTTAAATTTACTGACCACAAAATTTGAAAGAAGTTTGGTGACACAAAAATGTCTCATCAAAATTTGGCATTAAGTTTGAAAAATAAAAGCAGGCTCGATTTCTCCTGAAATGATATTTAAATGTGTATAAAATGTTTCTGAAAATTTGATTTGTGAACTTCATTTCAAGCCCAGCTTCTATGAGTTGATGCTTATGCCTAATGTTAATGCTACTTTTTACAGTTTGTTTCCTATGACACGTTTTCTACAAGTATGATTTAAATATATTTGAGATCTGTTTGACACTTTCATACATTCAAAACTGTATGGGCAAAGCATCCTCAAAAGCATTTGTATGCACTTATTGTGTGATTGAGAATGATTTGAATTTCAGGTTGATTACATTGGTATCATAACCAGGATTTTGTTTGAAGTCTAAGATAATTGTAGGCTGCTCAAATTGAAATTTGTATTTTTATCTTTTTTCCTTCTGCAGAATACCTGTTTTTGATTATTGGAAATGGGAAGATTTTCTTATAGGTATGCTGAAGCTGCGAGTTGTTAAAACAAAAACATTAAGAGAGGATTGAGTTAATTCAAGAAGGTTGGAGGATAAATCAATAAAATTAGAGGATTGACAAAAATCAGTAAAGTAAATTATTTTGAATATGTAAAAAGTAAGATAAATGAGATATGTAAAAAGTAAATTATACATTTCTCCATTGTTCATCAAGAGAAGTTTGTATGTAGGTCTTTTGAAGCAGTGCCTTCAACAAAGGTGTAAAGTAGGACAATGAGTAAGGACCTGAATGCATAAGGACCTTAAGTCAATCAATTGTTCTTGGTCGAGGTGTGAGCAGCAGCAAATCACTCTACCGGGATGCTTATGTGCCATGGGAAGAGTGATGCTTATGATTTCCTCCTCCTTTTCCTCCTCTCCCTATGAGGAGAATGGGTCACACCTCAACCTCCCTACCCAATCGGTAGGTGGCAATCAAGTTGATTTGGATTCTCAAAATAAAAGTGGCAACAAGCCTGCACACAAATTGGCAAATATGCAAAAGAATGGATGACCATTTAAGACCATTGATTAGGTAAAATGAATAAAAGCCATGAAGGAAAATACCTTTGAGAGTGCTTTGTAGTTTGTACAATGTTTATCTTAGAACCTCTATGGATGTGCCCTGCTTGCCACTATATACAAAGTCACTAAAATGTTATTAACTTACCTCCAAAAATGTCCTTGCTTTGTAATCGTCTTCTGTCATTTAGTCCAAATCATAGTTACACCGAGAGGCTTAACTAAAGTGGCAGCAAAAGGGTTGTAATGGCTTGTGTTCACAGAAACCCCTTGTTGGCCGACAAACCAAAAAAAATGAAATACACCATGGACCGCTCTTACAGGCTTCTACACATTTTTTCAATGATACATGGTTACATGCAATAAGCCTATATAGTCTTTCCTATATTGGAGGGGTGAGTACACGCATTTAAGTGTTTTAAGGGTCAGATATAGCACTTAACCGGTTTACATGGACATAGATGAACGTATGGTGAAGTGTATTCAAATTATAATTGATCCATTTTGGATGGCAAATGGTAATATATTAAATAGAAGACAATGGTCTTTGAAAGGAACAAAGATTTATTTTTACATCACTTTTTTAAATGTAAAATGAATTCTCACATACAAGCAAATAACAGCCACCCACATAGGTGTTTGGCAGATAAGAATGTTTTTTTGGGGTTCTCGTTCCAATAAATCTAGTAACTCAAGTAACTATGCATTGACTAAGTCTGTACCTTTTTTATTATTTACTTAACAATTACTTAATGCATTAGCCTAAATAATTTTTCATTAATAATTTAATTATTGTAAGAGCGTTGAAATATTTGTTTTCTTTAATTGTGTATATTTTTTGAAAGTTTTATGGAAATAGTGCATGAGGGATAATTAATGTCATGTTTGAAAATTTTAAGGAAACTGTGCATGAGGGAGGATGGTCGGCAACAAGTCTGTATTGTTGGCTTGCAAGAATTTGAAGTCTCAGATGTACAAGTTGTGAAGGACTATATTGAAAAGGGAAATGCATCTCGAAGCACTGGATCAACTGGTGCCAATGAGGAATCTTCTAGGTCTCATGCTATACTACAACTGGTTATTAAAAAACACAATAATGGCAATGAGATGAAAGGGGCCAAAACAGTTGGGAAGATGTCTTTTATTGACCTTGCTGGAAGTGAACGTGGTGCTGACACAACAGACAATGACAGGCAAACAAGGCAAGCAACATTGAGCAATCTTTCTTAGTCTGATATATCTCTTTGGGATAGCTTAATTCTGAAACCATTAATCTGATAATTATTTGGTATTATTTGCACAGGATGGAGGGAGCCGAGATTAATAAGAGCCTATTGGCTTTGAAAGAGTGCATTCGTGCTCTTGATAATGATCAAATTCACATTCCTTTTCGTGGAAGCAAGCTAACAGAGGTGCTTCGTGATTCATTTGTTGGTGACTCACGCACAGTTATGATCTCATGTATTTCTCCTAATGCAGGTTCTTGCGAACATACACTCAATACTCTAAGATATGCAGATAGGTAAGAGTTCAGTCTTTTGGTTACTTGTCATCTAGGGTTGTCAGTCTGTCATTTATTTAGGCTTTTGATTCTATGCTGGTTTGCTTAGATTTCTCGTTCTTCTGTATGTCGACTCTGGAGTATTGCAGGGTTAAAGGACTTTCAAAGAGCAACAGTAAAAAAGACCAAACTGTCAGCAATTTAGCTCCTCCCCAAAAGGATTCACCACCATCTGGTCCTGTGGCTTCGGTGGACTCTTCTGATTATAATCAGGAGGCATCAGTTACATATAATATTAGAAAGCCAGTGGAAATTCCATCATTTTATGGTCAGAACGGAGACCTTGATGCACATTCCTCTAATTTAGTTTCAAATTTTTCTCTTAATACCAGAAATGAAACTGGAATGACTTCAAATCCTTTAGAAAAGGATAGAGCCAACTTGAGAGAGAAGTTTTCTGGTAGTCAGAAATTATCTTTGGTGGGTGTGAAATCCAATGATATGCATGATGTGGTTTCTCCAACTAGTCGGAAGATATCTAGAGAACAGAAACCTGAGAAACAAATGTACTGGCAATCAAAAGAGGATGTCAAACTTGATGCATCATACGCTGTTTATAGCCGACAACAACCATATACTGATGAATCTGCATCAAATGCTGCTTCCTTAAGACCAAAGGAAACTGAATATGATGGGCACATAAATGCAATACTTGAGGTATGCAAAATCTGCTCTTACGGTATATTTTGTTATGACAACGGATGTTTACATATGATAGTTTACTGCATCTTCTTTTAGTGCTTGTACCGTGAGACATTAATCTATTGTCTTATATTTGTATATTTGATAATGGATATCTTGCATGATAACTATTGAAAGACAACTTTTATTAATATTGGGAGATGGCTAAGTTAGACTAATATTATATCTTGATTTTACTGAAGCAAGAGGAGGCTTTAGTAGCTGCCCACAGGAAGGAGATCGAAGTCACAATGGAATTAGTGCGGGAGGTGAGCTTCTAGCATCTGTATGGAATATTGATATTACTGTATTGTTTGGCTGAAATCTGAGAGAGTTCCTTATCAGGCTTTTCTTAATTTTAAATAAAGATAAGACATGCCTCTATATGGATTCAATGTTCTAGTCAACATTTTCCTTTGTACCTTTGTTGTCATCAAATTCTCCTTTGAACAATCATTTACTTTTCTTGTTTCTTTATTTTGTTGCAAAGAACCTTAGCGATGTAGATACAATGTTGTTTAAGCTTTTTACTGGTCATATTTGTTTTCTATTATTCATTTAATTTTAATAATCTTGCTTGTTGACCATAATATTAAATATAACAATATTTTCTAGATCTATTTTGCTTACATATGCTCTTTATTTCATTACACAATGATCAATGATATGAACAATCTATTTATGTCTTGTTTGGGAAGATAGTTGCATCAAGAAAGAAAATAAGATTCCAAGAATTTTTGCTTGTATTTATTTAACTGAAGAGTTCGTCTCCTTTGTTCATTTGTCAGGAAATGAAACTTATCACAGAAGTGGATCAACCTGGTAGCCGTATAGATCGATATGTGTCCCAACTAAGTTCAGTTCTCTCACGCAAAGCAACTGGGTTGGTTAACCTACAAGCCTGTCTTGCAAGGTTTCAGCAGAAGATGAAGGAGCATGAGATTTTTAGCACAAGGGAAATGCATTAGTTTAAAGTTCAAGCTGCTGGTTGCAGGTCAGTAGATAACATTTTATCTAGTGGCAATTTTTTCCCCCTTAATATCAAATTCAGTCAAAGGATTTTCTAAGGTTGGCATCAATCAGGCATATATGTGCAACTGTCAATTTGCTTGAACAGATTCTGCTGGGATTTCCTATAGATATATTTAGGTGTTGTGGTATTCTGAATTTATACTGTTCTTCTCCATAAGAATGAACCTTTAATTATATATTACAAATTCAAAGTCATGAACATGTAGACTGAGCATTAGTTATTCACTTTTGAGAAGTAAGCATTATTGTTTTGAGATATGTTCCATTATATAATAGTTCAAAAACTCGGTGAGTGACTTGTCAACTCATGAGAGCTCATTAGGCAAAATTGGTCAGCTAGTCACTCACTGAAAAACTTGTGGGTGAGTTGCAGGTGAATAACTTGCTGCGAAATTCGTGAGTTCCAGTGAGTTTGTGTAGAAAACTTGCCTGTGTTGAACACAACAAGATACTGGGGGTGGGGTGAATCAGTATCAAAACAATCTTCAACTTATCTGGAGCAGATTAAAACTTAAGCATCACAATATTAACATGAACATGAAAGATTAGCACAGTGCACACCAACACATAACACCAGATATATGTGAAAAACCCTAGAAGGGAAAAACCACAGTGAGGATTAACTCACAATATATGAAGATCAAATAACAACTTTGTTTTAGGGCTACAACCCAAGGAAGCTACTACTCCTTGCAGACTTTGTTTTAGGGCTACAATCCAAAGAAGCAACTACTCCCTGAAAATTTTGCTTTAGGGTCACTCCCAAGGAAGCTACTACTCCCTGAATACTTTGTTTAAGGGTCACTCCCAAGGAAGTTACTACTCCCTGAATTGAGAACACACTTTAGAACAGATTATAGTATGACAATCTTTCTACTGCCTGAAAACTGACATTGAAATTCACACCTTTGATGATTGGAATACTATCTCTTCACACTTCTTTCTGATGATCAGATTAGTTAGACACTCTACACTTGATCACTGTCACATGAATGTCTTCAAGATGAATCAGGACAACATCTACAACTTTTGCTCTTTCTCCTTCAGTCGCACATCAAAATGTATTCATTCTGCTCCTTTTCTTACATGCGAGCCTTATCAATCACTTTGCAATCACACACTCCTAACTCAATTTGATTCACTATTTATGCATGATATTACATTGATCACATTGCTTATCGGCTAGATACAACATGAAAAATACATTTATAAGTCGGCCAGACAACACACAATATGAAATGTGTAGAAGATAGGTCCTAAGTGAAACCACACATTACACCAGCAGAAGATCCATGCCTTGCGGACACCAACACTTGTTTAACCAGGTCCAAAACATCCTTCATAGCTTCAAACACCAAAGAATTACATCCGCACACTCCGCTTATTTGAAAATAGGACAACTTTAACCAAAAACACATGAACCTTGAAGCATAATGACCACATCAACTTGAAACCTTGTGTGGTATTGGAAACAAGAAAGATCTTCATGAAAACTCTTCCAGATGACGCCACATGACTCATACAACATCTTCAAACACTCCTTTACCACTGCACGTCAAAGAATTGTGTCGCACAATTTCAATTATGAACTCTGAGCTTCGGAACACACTTGTAACATGCTGTCATTTGAAAAATTGAGTTGCGGACTACCAAGGACCTTGAAACTGCAAGGAAGCATGTAATACACATTCATAAACATGTCTTCAAAACCGCAAGGGCAATCATTCATTTCTGGAGGAATGCGGAGCACATTCCAACAGGCCTTCAACATTAGCTTACTCTGCCAGAACACATGCCGGTACTCTATCATGCATAACTTTCATAGCGGAAGGACAAATGATATGAAAACTTGGAATTATCACCTTCATTGCACCTTGAACGGAGTTCCAGAACTGCATGGCCATATCTTCAAATGCGGAGGAATGCGGAGCATTCCATTGTCCCATATAGAACACCTTCACAGAGACAACATTGTCTTCAACCAGTCAATAGCGAAACACTCTTTCGGTAATCCAATCATGGAACTTGGACCATACACGTTTTAGGCCATCAGTAACATCAACAATATATTCGATCATCTTTGTGCGTCTAATTCCCATATTAATGTGAACTATATCTTCTCCCTTCTCTTGTTGGATGAGACATGACATCCAACTATGAATTGTCTTCTTCTCTTGTTGGATGGGACATGATATCTAACCATGAACTGTATCTTTTTCTTTTGTTGGATGGGACATAACATCCAACCATGGACACCATCACACCACCATGATAGTGTTGACATCAATGACAACCATAGGAACCATATGTGTAACAGCGTGCTAGTTGCAGTAGGCAGAAAACAAACAAAAGTTCTTTTTTTTTCATTTTCTCATTTATGTAATTGTGCCATTGACAACATTGCATCTATTTATCGGTGGTTAAAACCTAAAAGTGAAAATTATGAAAAATAGCATGTGTAATGTCCCTTTTTGGATTATTCTTGCTTTCTATGCTTGCAACAAGACTAGGTACTCAAATTGAACATTAGAGACATTAAGATTACTAAATCATGATAATATTCAATACAATTCATCATATCATAATTAGTATTTAAATCAATATATTCAACAATGTAGATTAATACATCATAGCATAAACAATATTCAGTTCAATACATCGTAACATAATCCTTCAAGCTAATCACATAGTGAATTCTTTAGGAACTCTTGCAAGTAGCAATATTGAAAGGGGTCAGTCCACCTAACAATATTGCTGAGAGCATGAAAGGTGTTGGTCCACCTAACAGCTCCTAGTCCACCTTGGAGGTTGGTCGTCCTCCTTGATCAAGTCGCACGAGTATGAAAGAGGTCAGTCCACCTAACAACTCTATTCGGCCCAAGAGCATGATATTGTCGAGAGCATGAAAGGTTTAGTCCACCTAACAGCTTCTAATGCACCTCTTGGCCTAACTTGATAAGAGCATGAGAAGGGTCAGTCCACCGCTCATCTCGTGAACTTGGAAGGACCATTCTTCGTACCTGCAACATCTCCCTGAATTCAAAAGGGATTGCTTAGGAATCTGTTAGATGACTAATATACAGTACCTCCTGATGGATTACCAGTTTACTCCAATCTGCTGTTATATATATTATCACTGCTGATTCCAACTATATATATATATATATCACTTCTGTTATATTCCTGCAGATTTATCTCTGCTAAAGATGTATATTTTTTCTGATTACTTCCCGTCTTCAATCGTCTTTGGATCTTTGTTTTATTCCCTTCATAGCAAGGAATCACACCTTTTTAACACAACCGTTGCCTTTTGACAACCACTGCTGCCCTTTGGATTAATATTAATTAATGTTTCCTTTTTTTTGGTCTTCTAGTGTCTTTGGCTTCTAGTGCCTTTTGTCCTCTAGTGATGGCTTTGTCTTTTCCTAGCCAGCGGTGGGTATTATTGTTATATTTTTTATTTTTATTTTATTTTTGTTTGTTTGTTCTTTGTCTAACAAGTCGGGGCATGACAGCATGTGCCATGAATGTTCATGTGGTTTCGAAGGCCTTAATTTGGGCTTGATGGCAGGGGCTTTGCCCCTTAACCCCACCCTATATTACGGCAGGGGACACATGAGGGGCACTGCCGCTTGACCCTGCTGTGGGCTGCCGCTGTCCATGTTTTCCTCAGATGAGATTGCTGATTTTGAGAGAGAAGCAACAGAATGGGCAACAGGTGTAGCAGTACATGCAGAGGCAAAAGGTGAACCGCCAATAGGGGCTTCTTCATTGGATGATTGTTCCTCAACAGGAATCATTATCATCCACTTTGAAGGAACCCACACAACCACTTAAATTCTTTAGTCAAAGAAGAAATTTGTAAAATATTAATACAGATTTGTAATTTATAAATCATATAACATTGTGATGTGCATTGATGTCGTTTTTTGATCTATAAATGAAGGAAAAACTAATGGGTTCTCTAAATTTATTTTTATGTATGTTTTTTAATATTATTTTACAGATTTTTGTGTTTTTTAATGTTCAGAAATTTTGTCAAGTTTTTCTTGAGTCCTTGAGTCCGAGTCAATTTTTAGGCTTGCCAAGTTCTTGCCATGTTTGAGTTTTTAAACTATGTGTAATATAATCATAGTTCTCATGTTATCAACTGGAAAAAATTCACGATTCTGTTTGATTATTGATGTTTGAAACTTCTTCACAATGGTAAGATTCTAGTTATTTCTTTATTTTGTTGACTTCTAAATCCTTTCTTTTAACATTTATTCCGTTGAGACAGTTTTCTTGCAATGTTGATATTTACGTGTGATAGCCAAATCCCATAGAAATATGATGAAAAAAACAGATACAAATGAGAAGCTAAGTTACTGGTTCTGGTACTGGTTCGGGTTCGGGTTCGCGGGTTCGGTCAAATTTTTTTTTGGGTGTGGGTTTGTTTTGGGTTCGTCCATACAAAAACATATAAAAATCAGAAATATATTCATATTTGTAGCAGTAATTAAGTTCAGAATACCATAGCATCATGAATATGATCATATAATAAACAAAACCACACTAGTGTTAGAAATTAAAAATACTACAATGTCAATTAGTCAAACACGAATGTCGAATGTCATGATATATATAGTTATTACAATTCAAAAATCAAAATTATAATGCCAAATGTCAACAATCAGCGAATGCCATCACTAATTAGGCATCACTGTCATATGGGTCTTCAAAAATATCATCACCACAAGCCATATGAGCATCAGTAGGTATTGGTATATTAGTAGAACCACAAAAAGTGGCACTCGCACTGGCACTCTCATGCCCACTAGGGCCACTACCAATCCAACATCAACATCAACTTCAAGTGCGGGAAGGTGGGAAATGGTAGCATCCAGGTTAGTATGCTCTGGCTCGATATCCCACTTCCTTGAGTCCCCTTCCTTGTAGTCCTTGTTTTTGTGTGTAAGGAGGCGCAAGTTGGAATGCACATACACTAAGTCCTCCGCCTTTTTTGAGTGCGGCCTGTTACGCTTTACTAAGTGGATGAAGGAGCATGTGCTCCAATTCCTCTCAGAAGCTGATGAACTAGCAACCTATTCATACAAGACAACATTAGACAGAGTTATAAATTAGAAATTTCGAATTTAGAAATTAAACTTAAAAATCTAAAAGATAATAAAACTTACTTGCGCTAAAATTTTTATTGCAAGAGGTTGTAGGTGTATGAATGATTGGCCATGGAAGTACCACCACATATGAGCATCAACCTTATATTTGTCAACAAGAGCATCAACACCCATGTCCGTGGAGCTCACAAAATGCATGAACTCGGCTCTAACTGCTTCTCGTATGTCAGGATCAACAAAGAGTCTGCGAAATGCTGCCTTGTACCCTTGGCTGACTTCAGCATCTCTATATGGGGCAACCCTTGTCCCCACAGAAAGGAGTTGAGCACTATAATATTTGGGACTCAGTGCAAAGGCAAGAAGATGCAATGGGGTGGTCATTTTGTCCCATCTCTTCAATAATTTGGTGTATTTGATTGAAGAAAGTTTCTCTAGGATCTCGCTCATGTTCATTTATGATGGCTTTTATGTTCTCAATCATTGAGTCGATGCCATCATATACCTCTCCCAAACAAGGCCTATCCATGTCGGTATAATGGATCATACTCAATATGGGCTGGGTAAAACTAAGGAGATACTCAACACGATCCCACCAATGGTCATCTGGTATCAGTTGCTTAATTTTTTTTTGCCCTTTCAGTGCTAGATTGCCTCCATATGGACCAATTTTGGCTGGTGACCATGCTAGAGAGTGCCTCTTTAACCTTCACAAGCCGTCTTAAGACAATTGTGTTGGAGGCAAAACGGGTCTCAGCAACCTATAAAAAAAAAATAAAAAAATAAGGCTTCTTAAAAAATAATTTAAATAAATTTACAAAACTCAAAACATAAACTTAAGAAAAATAAAAATTGCTTGAAGCTTCACTTACCTTTAGCAGCTCCAATCTTGAGAATGATCTGAAAATGCCTTGTGACATATGGTGGTTGGTGATGAACATTTGGATGTCTTTTGCCTCACTATACACCTGTTTGATCCAATCAATTTTTTTGCCAATTTTTTGTAGCATAAGGTTGAGGGAGTGGACCGCACAAGGTGTCCAAAAAATGTGTGAGTAACGCTCCTCAACCAATAAACCAGGTGCTCTACAATTTTTTGCATTGTCTGTTACCTCTTGAACCACGTTTCGAGGCCCCACTTCCTCAAAGGCTTGACAAAAATATTAGCAATAAATGGACCATCCTTCACCTCCCCTTCACAATCGACTGCCTTCAAAAACATAGCCCCTTTAGGGCACACTGCAATAACACTGACCAATGGCCGATTTTTTGAATCTTTCCATCCGTCAGAAACAATGGATAAACCTGTCTCAGCCCAAGATTCCCTTATGGGCTTCAATTTATCCTCTACAAACTTCACTTCCTTTTCCAATAAGGTGGTGCACACCTTCTCAAAATCTGGGCCCTTGAAACCTTTTGGAGTATCATTAATTGCTTTCACCATTTGTTTCCAATACGGTGAGCGAACAACATTGAAAGCTAAGCCATTCACATAGAGACATCTTGCAATTTGTTGATCAGCAAACTCACGAGACTCATTGTGAAATGCTGTTTCCAATGGTCCCTTTGATCTCTTGCGTGCTACAGGTTCTTCAACTGTGGGCAAAAATGGGTGGCTCTCTACATGTTCCTGTTCAAATTCTGATGGTGATGTTGATTGAGGGGGCTTTCCTTGAGAACCTCTCTTTAGCAAAGGGTGACTTAGTTTACAACCTGATGCTTCCTCTGCTTTTTCTTGCTCTTGGATATATGTAAGGACTTGAGTTTGTGGGATGGGTGCAGCATTTTTTCCAGGGCAAGCTTTGATGCCCAACCTAGGTATGTTACACAAATGGGCTTTCACCCGACTGTAAGAGCTTCTATATTTAACCCCACAACCATTGCACATCCATATATAACCTCCACCAACTGGAAGTGGTTCTAACATTTTAACATATTCCAAAGAGGTAAGTTTGGATCTGTTTTGAATTTGGATTTCTCTGAGGAGGTTGAACCACTCGCCATTGTAATCCCTATGCCAAAAAATTTAAAAAATCAATAAACAACACATTCTATGAATTCAAAGTTCCAAACAAATGAAATTGAAAACAAAAAAAATAAATTAAAAGTAAAACCTAGTTGAGTTTAAAAGCTTTACATGTGCCATTGATTTATAGTCGATAGAAGAATTTAGAAAAAAGAACAAAAAATATTCAAAACAAAACAAAAATATAGAAAAAAAACACAAAAAAAAACCAACCTTTTTTGCAAAATCTGCCTCTACAATCCCCCTTGTAGCAAACGAGCTATTGCACACCTGTAGGAATAGCAAAACAATCGCTTTAGATCCTTCACCAATGGATCTTCAACTCTAGAGATCTGATGGCAAGAAAAAAAAATAGCTCAGCTCAATATGGAAGAGTTTTGTTTTTTCATTTGGAATGAGGAAAATTGATTGTTTTTGGTTTTTAAATTGTTTCCACATTATGCTTTTAGGGTTGGAGGAGTGTCAAATAAAAAAAAAAAAATTAAAAAATGTCAAATTTTATTAAAAAATCTAAAAGAAACTTGAGTTTTTCGCTTCCTGCCGCGGGTTCGACCTGGGTTCTGCATTGGTTCGCTGTGGGTTCGTTGTGGGTTTGCCCGGGTTCGTCCCGGACGAACCCATAGGCAAGTGAAGGGACCCTAGGCGTATCCCTGCCGAACCGGACCCGGACCAGGACCCGGGCCGGACCGAACCGGGACCCAGGGAATTCTGTTGGAGAACCGGTATCATAGATGAGAAGAATACACATCATGATCTTCCACGAGAAGGTGCCTTTGACTGTATATTATTCATTTTTGAGAATTAAACATTACTGTTTTGAGATATCTTCTGTAATAAAGTCATTACCCTCGTGTTATCTACTGGAAAAATTTCACCATTCTGTTTGATTGATGTTTGAAACTTCATTATGAATGTAAGATTTTAGATATTTCTTTATTTTAATGACATAAATTCTTTGTTTAACGTTTTTTTTGGTGTTATTTTCTTGCAACATTGAAATTTATATGCGGTTGCCAAATCCAATAGAATTATGGTGGAAAAAATAGATGATATAGATGAGAAGGATGCAAGAAATAGAGGAAGAGGTATTTTTTTTTACATGATAGTTAAGATCCTTATAACAAATACTTGTCCCAGAATGCACATGGTTGGAATAAAACTATCCATGGGATTATTAATATCAAACCAGATAAGGAAGCTCACGTGAAAATGAATACCAAGATGCAGGGTTTATTCCCCATTTCATTTATTCTCAAAATATTGTTTTTCTTAATGCCTGTCGAATTCAAATGCTGTTATAAACATATATTAATAAGCAGGAACTGTTTTCTATGACATTTTTTTTGGTCAAGCCAGCGAGCTACTATATCATTACTGGTAAGTCTGTGTTATAGAGTCTCTAATATTTGGCTAAGGTGAGAGGTCACTTTGAGCATCAGTGCATAGCATTTGTTTTTATGGTAGATGGCGAAATAATAAATTATAAGACATAACATTCTTCTAACATTTGTTCTTATGGTAGAGGGACTTCTGTTTCTTTCCTGTTTTGTCATTGAAAGTTTTCTTGATGGTTTTAGATTTGCTCAGTAGATTCCCCAATATAACGGAAAGTTTAGTCTTGAAGTTCCATTGTATTTCCAACCTTGCTGTTTCTCCAGATTAAAGACTAAAATATTGCAACCTCCATTATGCCCTTTGAAGTTCGCATCTGCAATGCACACCTTTGCATACAAAATGATACAATTCATAAGTGGAAGGTCTTGAAATTATCTGACGAAAGTTATTGTAAGAATGGTATTCTATATTAACTGTTGTCCCTTAGTACTTGCTTTCTGTCCTTCCATCAAGCCATATCTGTTCATCTTTGGTTTAGAATGGCTTCATACACATCACATTTTCCTTTTAAGTACTTAGGCCACCATCAACCCTTACTTGCTAACATAAAGGAAGTATATTGGTAAATGACAAAAAGTTAATGCATGCATTGAGTTTTAAGCCCAGGTTGAGCTTGATCCCAAACTAGTGTTTCAATATGATAAAAGTTCTGTTGCGTAACATGTATTATAATCCATATCAGTAGCTCTTTACAGGGCTCACAACAATAACTAAGAAGCATTAATCATAGTTTAAATTTATCATTTCTGTATGCTAGCCAGCTTGCGTTATTTATGCCGTGATGGTTCATAAGCTTGGGAAAGACAAAATAACATGAATTATGAGAACTGATTCTGGAATTGTAAGGAATCAAATATACAGTACTATGCAAATGATACCCCTGTTCATGTTTCATAGTCAGAAGAATTCATCCTTCTTCACTTTATTCGTCTGTATATATTTGTTTTTGATTTATGTGCCCTACACTTATCCTCTGGTTTTGTGATCTAGGGCATGGATACAGATGTCGAATCTTGATGATCTTTGTGACAAGTTGTTGAAGCTGGAGAAATTAATTGGATATTTATTGATAGATTGAGAGCTCTGTAAGTTTGTCAAAAGACAAGAATCTTTGCATGCTAGCGTGTGCATTGAAATTTTGATGATTCATTATGATGAAATACAAATGCAGGAGAGGCTTTTACCTTGATTGTCACCAGTGATGAATACTACTTGTATACAGGAGAAGCTTTTCATATGTACTTTGATTGTAACCTGAGCCACGTGAGAGAAATTGGGTGGCATATAATCTAAACTAAATTGTTTCATATGTACTTCGATAGTAATGAACCATACTGCCTCTGCATAATTAAGAAAGCTGCTCGAAATTGTTCCATGCATAGCTAAACGAGGTGGGTGACCAGCATGCCAATAATGCAAATACACTCTCTTAGGTATGATAGTGAACTGTGTCAATCTTTTTATACAGTAGATCAAACAAGTAAAAATGTACGGTGTTATCAATATCTTAATATATCGATAAAATATCCGAACAAAAAACATATGAACAAAACATTATAGAGAATGCTAGGATTTACGCTCCAAAACTGGGAACCGTTCGCCATAAAATATTAAATGAGTTTGATTAAAATTTAAAATTCTGGCAATTCTTGATAGAACAAGTTTAATTACATATACCAGGACCTATTTTCAATCAATATATGGAAATAATGATCATTGCATATGTGGCGCTAAGAATTATCTGTATTTTGGCAGCAAATCTTTGTATTGAGATGCAAAACCCAACTTTTCCACAGTAAAAAAAAAAATTCTTGATAAGAGTAAGGAGATTTGGGTGCATTCATAAAACATGTGCTAGTCAGGTATATTCTTCGAAATGAAACATGGACATGTGAAGAATTGCTTTAAGAAAATCACAAAGGAAAGGTGTCATGCAGATTCCATGGCAACCAAGAGAATCACAAGTGTCACATAAGACATTAATGTGTGCTCGTGTCAACTATTTGTGAATTATCTTTAATATCAATGCAAGAAGTTAATTCAAGATATTAATATATTGTTGAGTTTTAAGAAAGTGAGGGTTTTCTATGAAATATGATGTAGCCAATGCAGCAAATCTTTGTCTATGGAAAC
The DNA here is from genome assembly GCA_027924645.1 of Cunninghamia lanceolata. Lineage (NCBI taxonomy): Eukaryota > Viridiplantae > Streptophyta > Pinopsida > Cupressales > Cupressaceae > Cunninghamia > Cunninghamia lanceolata. Next base: position 8,080,670 of record BSBN01000828.1, read on the forward strand.
AAGACAAACGAAGGTACATAAAAATGCAACCTACATACGTCCTCTTGTCGTCACACATGGAAACCAAACAATTACAATAAAAGCTACATAAATTTGTGACAAACGTACTTTTGGAGATCGTTTGATTTACAACTATAAGAGCTTTATATAGATATTAAAAAAATAATGGATGGTCTTTATGATACATTTGATTATTAAGTGCATTTTTGAAGGTTAGAAATTGGGAAGATGTATTTAGTTTCCTTTCCTTATAATCATACTTCAAATAAAATAGTATTTCTTGCAAAATATAGTAATTGCAAAATTAAAAGTTACAGATCTCAAGAAAGAAACATATCATTTAAGAGAGTTTTCCAATGATGTAAACAACTATTTGAAGTCAATTTTAACATTTTTATTTTCCAATAGACAAGCCATGTATGTAGATTAAGGTTCCAAGAAAAAAGTAGAGCTTATGTAAGTGGAGTTTGCATGAAGGTTTTTATCGTATACACTATTTAAAAAAAAACTCATCTTTGTTAGGCTTTGGTAAGCCTCGCACACAATTTGTTAGTTCTCGTCTTTATTGCTTTTTATACAATTCTATGTTACAAATGCAACAATGTTTCATTTTTAACACTTAAAAGTAATATTTCATCTTCAAAATTGATTATAAGCTCGTGACAATAGCTTAATTATATGGTTATGTAATTTTGTCTGTATTGATTAGGAAATGCCTTCAGTTTCGTGGCCCCTTGGTTCTTGTGTTTATTGGTTTTCCCATCTAGTTTGTTTTTTCTTTGATTTGCAAGTAGAATCAATTGCATTACTTTATGTACATTGCTCCTCTTACTTAAAAATAAGGCAATGATGACATGTTTTGTTTGAGATGGATGTGTTTTTTTGAATTGATAAACTCAAGCTGATCCCAATGCTAACATATTTGTCTTGAGCTGAATTTTACCAAATGGGTTTTGATAGAAGATTGTGGGTTAGAACAATTGTTTGAGGGTCAAAGGATTAAATGAATTATAAAATGTATATGGGTGGATGTGTTTCTAGTAGAACTTAGGGCAAGTCTAGAAGGCTCTATTGCTTTGAGTCAAAAAGACTTGATTTTAGACTTATTTGAGCCTATTCATAGATCATTAAATTAATACTTCACCCAAAAAAAATGATATATTACACCCCAAGGTTCATAGTCTGTCTAGGAAAAGAAGTAGGGTTACATTACCTTGATAAAAACATTAAGAAAAATAAAATGAAGAAAATGAATGCTTAGTTGAAATTCTTACCTCCACAATTGTTGTCTCATTGTACAAAAAAGAGAATGTTGTGTAATGTCCCCTCTTTCTCAGCATTAATTTTTTTTTAAAAAAATGGGTTAGCCTTTTACTAACATTTTTGAATGGGAAATATGGTTTCTAAAAAAGAGAATTGATAATAGTCATTTAATCTTCCGTGCCCATCGTGCATATCATAACTGTTAAATCTTTTTTTAGATTGGGAGTTGTTGTCAGAAGTGGTTGCTGGTGGTGGGGCCCCTTTTTTCTTTCTCATTTGCCTATTCCTGGGATATTTGTTGGATGGAGGAGGTGCTCAATATGATTCTTTTCTATTTTTTGAGTTGGGTGTCAGCATGGCAGACCAGTCTGGGATCTAACAATATTCCTTTTCTATTTTGACTGGGTGTGGGGTATTTGGTAGTGGTATTTGCTCATTTTGAGATTATTCTAGATGCATTTTTTGGAGCTGTTCTCTGAGAACCTGTGTTGTGAGTAAGGTCTGAATAATTCATTTCTTCTTACCGTGAGAGACCAGTCCTAGCTAAGGCGAATATTGGTGATTTCATACTCAGAAATCACATTTGTGCACAATGGAGTTCAATGTATTTTGATGGTTTTTCTTGCAAGATTTTAGCTCGCTGTTTGGAGTTGATTGAGAAAGTTTTTGTTTTGGTTGTGAGTATTTCTTGGGGAGTTTTTCTTTACTTGCTGTTACAGATGGAACTGTACTTGTGGGTGTTAGGAGGATATAAAATCTTGTCTGCAGATCTTTTAAGGCACAAAACAATGAAGTCTATGTTCAAGCAAGTCTCTGTGTTTTCTTGCATTTTGGGAGTTATTTAGCACTATGCCTTGACAGAAGAGATATCATGATAAAACCCAACTCATATCATTTCTTCTTTCTCCTTCTCCGTTTGAATGAACCATATCATAAATGTTAGTAACAACACATATTAGGAGTGGGTTTATAAGATACTTTTTCTGTAACTCAGTTTGGGGTTTGCTTCTCAAAAATAAATAAAATCTGGGTAGACCATTGCAGTGGTATCAGAGCTGGTATCCTGCCAGCCTGTGAAGTTTTTTTGACTTTGCATGCAGCAATCCAGTGACAGGGAATGGAGGTATAAGCAGAGAGGAAAGAAAGTCGAAAACTACAGTTATCTCAAATACAGTTGAGGAAGAATCAGTCATGGCGGATGGGGACAGAAAACTATCCACCTAAAAGCCCAGGTAAAATAATGGAGAGGAAGTTTGATCACATGTATGAGATGATAGCAAGATTAGTGGATAAATTGGATTAGAACTTAGTTCCGAGCACAAGAAACAATACTGAAGCCAGCAGCTCGCAAAACAATGGAGCCCGAAATGATCATGTGAGAACACCTACCAGGACCTCAGTGGGATTAGCTACAAGACCCCTTCAACCTTTTGCAAATAGAAGGGAAGAAACACCACCTGAACATGAGGAGAGGATTACGTTCATTGATGATATTATGGTGAATCATGATGAATATATGACCCTTCCTGCTGTTGTTCGTAGAAGTCTAACATTTAATCAATTTCTGAATTAAAAAAAAAAAGGAACGGTAGAAGACCGGACAACAGGGAGAACAAGGATTACAAGCATGCTCTGAGTAAAGTGTCTAGGACAAATTTGATGGTAGCGGAAAATGCACTGCAAGAGCTTGGGTTCAAAAGCTTGACACTTATATTACTTTGAAGCCTATGCCTGAGGAGACAACCTTAAACTCTGCAACTTTACATTTGGAAGGGGCTGCTTATGAGTGGTGGTATCATGGCCTTGTGACATAGGGTCATAACCTGATTACAACCTATGACGAGTTCACAAATAGACTCATTGAGAGGTTTGACAAACAAGACCCAGAGCAAAGCTTCAAAGACTTGGCACAACTGAAGCAAACGGGTAACATTGATTCATATATCATTGAGTTTCAAAGGCTTAGTGTCATGGTACCTGATATTTCTGAAAGGACGTTGATTTTTCTGTTTGTTGAAGGTTTGGCTGAACCAATCAGAGGATGGGTAAAATCTTTGGATTCTCAGTCCTTACAAGAGGCCATTAAAAAGGCTAGAAGTTGAAGCTAACTCTTTGTTTGCCAAGGAATCAAAGTGTGAGTTTGGCATGACTGAAATTTTATATTTGGGACATGTAATCAGTGTGGATGGTGTCAGAGTGGACCAAGAAAAAATCCGTGCTATCATTGAGTGACCACCACCCAAAACCCTCACTTATCTTAAGGGTTTTTTTTGGCCTATGTTGTTTCTACAGGTGGTTTGTGAAGGGGTTTTCCCAAATGGCAGCTCCTCTTACTGATTTAACTAAAAAGGGAGCCTCCTCTTGGTCTGAATCAGTGCATATATCTTTTGAAAAGTTCAAGGAAATTATGAGCAATGTTCTAGTGTTGGCTCTCCCAGATTTTTCCAAGCCTTTTGAGCTTGAATGTGATGCTTCAGGGGAAGGCGTAGGGGCTGTCCTAATGCAACAAAAACATCCTATTGCCTTTAAAAGTAGGAAATTGTGGGATGTAGAAAAAAGTTACTCAATCTATGACAAGGAAATGCTTGCAATCATGCATGCATTAACCAAGTTCATGCAATACTTGGTGCGAGGTAAGTTTATTGTTAAGACTGATCATAATAGTCTTAAATGCTTCTTAAATCAAAAGGATTTGAGTGAAAGGTAGCAGCGTTGGGTAAGCAAACTTCAGGCTTTTGACTTTGATATAGTCTATGTGAAGGGTAAGAAGAATGTTGTGGCTAATGCACTTTCAAGGAGACCTCATCTCACTTCTATTGTGGGTATAACAGTTGATTGGAGAGATCAGATTTTGGTTGAATATGCCAAAGATCCATTGGCTGTTAGCATCATTGATGGAGACACTTTTGGAGATAAGTACAAGGTAAACAATGAGCTGATTTTTTACAAAGATCGAATATTTCTTGTGGCTAATTCTAAAGTAAAGGAAAAGATTATGAGAACATTTCATGATGAGCCCTTGGCTGGTCACCAAGGATTTTACAAGACATACAAGCAGATTCGTGAAAGGTTCACTTGGAAGGGGTTAAAGAATGACATCATGAACTATGTTAGGGAGTGTTTGGTATGTCAACAAAATAAAAATGAGCATTCTTACCGAGCTGGTTTGCTGTAACCATTGCCTATTCCCGCTCAGAAATGGGAAAGTATTTCAATGGACTTCATTACAGGGCTGCCTAAGGTGCAAGGTAAGGATTCTATTTATGTTGTTGATAGGTTGACTAAATATGCTCATTTTTATGCAAACAGTTTAGATTTCAGAGCAACCCAAGTGGCTGAACTATTTTTCAGAGAGGTGTTCAGATTGCATGGGTTACCTCGAAACATAGTCAGTGATCGGGACAACAAGTCTCTGAGTTTGTTTTGGCAAGAGTTGTTCTATTTGAGTGGGACTGAGCTCACTCCGAGTACTAGTTATCACCCTCAGACTGATGGACAAACTGAGGTGGCGAATAAGTGGCTAGAGGGATATCTAAGGAACTATGTTTCAAAATAGCAAATGGCTTGGGTCTGATGGCTTCATCTAGGAGAGTATTGGTCTAACTCTTCCTATCACATGTCAATCAAAATGTCTCCTTTCATGGCACTTTATGGTTATAATGCACCAAGCTTCATAGATCTAATATTTGATGAATGCAGAGCACCTCAGGCCAAAGATTTTCTACAACAAAGTCAAGATATCTTGAGGGCATTGAAAGATAACCTGCTGCATGCTTAAAACCAGCATAAACTCTATGCTGATTAGTGTCGTGTTGAACGCTATTTTGAGGAGGGAGACATGGTTTACTTGAGATTGTAGCCCTACAGGCAGTCCACTCTCAAAAAGAGTGGAGCAGAGAAGTTGAAACCTCGATTTTATGGTCCTTTCAGGGTGAAGGAGAGTGGGTGCAGTTGCATATGAGTTGGAACTTCCGGAGAGTTGCAAGGTTCATAATGTATTTCATGTGTCTCGCCTCAAGAAGGCTCTTGGACACAATGTGATGGCTTCTTCTGAGTTGCCTCCATTGGATGAGGAAGGCAATTTGGTCTTGATTCCAGAGAGAGTATTAGAGTTCAGAGAACATATAGTGAGGAAGAGGACTATTAGTGAGTATCTAATCAAGTGGAAGAACCTACCACTAGAAGATGCTACGTGGGAAAGCGAGCAGATTCTTCAGCACCCAGAATTGCAGTTGCTTGGGGACAAGCAACCTCAGGGTGGGAGGACTGTAATATCCCCTCTTTCTTAGCATTATTTTTTTAAAAAAAACAATGGGTTAGCCTTTTACTATTTCCCGAAGGCTAACATTTTTGAATGGGAAATATGGTTTCTAAAAAAGAGAACTGATAATAGTCATTTAATCTTCAGTGCCCATCGTGCATATCATAACTATTAAATCTTTTTTTAGATTCGGAGTTGCTGTCAAAAGTGGTTGTTGGTGGTGGGACCCTTTTTTTCTTTCTCATTTGCTTGGGATATTCATTAGATGGAGGAGGTGCTCAATATGATTCTTTTGTATTTTTTTGGGCTGGGCATCAGCAGGGCGGGCCAGTCTGAGGTTTGACAATATTCCTTTTCTATTCTGACTGGGTGTGGGGTATTTGGTAGAAGTATTCACTCATTTTGAGATTATTCTGGATGCATTTTTTGGAGCTGTTCTCTAAGAACCTGTGCTGTGAGTAAGGTCTGAATAATTCATTTCTTCTTCCTCTAGTTTCAACTGTGAGAGACCAGTCCTAGCTAAGGCGAATATTGGTGATTTCATACCCAAAAATCGCATTTGTGCACAATGGAGTTCGATGTATTTTGATGGTTTTTCTTGCAAGATTTTAGCTTGCTATTTGGAGTTGATTGAGAAAGTTTTTGTTTTGGTTGTGAGTATTTCTTGGGGAGTTTTTCTTTACTTGCTGTTACATACGGAATTGTACCTGTGGGTGTTAGGAGGATATAAAATCTTGTCTGCAGATCTTTTAAGGCACAAAACAATGAAGTCTACGTTCAAGCAAGTCTCTGTGTTTTCTTGCATTCTGGGAGTTATTTAGCATTGTGCCTTGACATCAGAGATATCATGGTAAAACCCAACTCATATCATTTCTTCTTTCTCCTTGTCAGTTTGAATGAACAATATCATAAATGTTAGTAACAACACATATTAGGAGTGGGTTTATAAGCTACTTTTTCTGTAACACAGTTTGGGATTTGCTTCTCAAAAAGAAATAAAATCTGGGTAGACCATTGCATGTTGAAGCTCACTAGAGTAGTCATTCATTGATGTACCCTAACATCACTCCATGAAATGCTCCAGTGTTACTTTTTGAGATGTCTCAACATCGTCGATGTTTGTGTTGCAAAAGTATTGGGAAAGACATGGTTATTAAATGTACATGATATCATAATAAGGTGACGCCTAGCGTGAGTGATGCATGAGTAGTGTAATCATAAATGTGTGTGATTATGTGAGTTGAGTTGATGACAAATTGGTTCAAAATGTTAGTCTTCAAGCTTCAAACTATGGTGTTGAATTGATGATAGATAAGTGATCAAGCTTAAATAAGGGCAAGAAAGTGATCATAATGGTTTAAGGCCAATATGTCTAATTGTTTGGTAGGTTTGTCATGTGTAAAATGGAAAAATGTAATGTGACTTGATGTATTTGAAGCAAAATTTTTTAGTCACGAGATAATGATAGAATGTATCTAAATCAAGAATATGTGGATGGGATAATTGATCAATTTAATCTTGAAGCACTACATCGTATGCTTAAATGTTGGACAAGTACTACCAAAAATCAAGAATGAAGAAGTGTAATTATGCACTTAAACAATCTAAGATGGAATATAAATAGTGTAAATGGAAATGGAGAACTTTTAGCAAGCTCAAAGTTTGAAAACTAAAAATGAAGGTTAGATGTGTTAATAAGAAAAATAGACTTTCCTCCCAAGTGTATGTAGCTTGTAAATTACAAGCTTTATCATTTTTTTAATCTTGCTTTAAGGGTTGCTATTCAGGGCTCTAAGATGCCCCAACATATATTGGTGATAGATTGGGATGAATTCTTATGTAGAGACATATGGTTGAAGAATAATATACCCTTGTCAATTTGTATAGTTGATTTTGGTCTATCGTTAGTTCACAATTATTGTATTTCTTGCTAGTACATATTGGTAGAAAAAATCTTTATTGAAAGTGATTATATGCCCCTTATACTTTGTTTGTTGGAACACGATGACAAGTTGTGGCACTGCGCTTTAAGATGGGACCTCTTTTAAGACAATCAACTTGGCAAGGTCTTAATTTTCTATAGGTTGTCAATATATGAAACCATAAGATGCACTGAAAACTCGGGATTTTCTCGAAGTCAATGATCTTTGCTTCGAGACATCATATTTCTTGTCCCTTTGAAAGGCTTAGAAATTGAAAAATAAAAATATGGTATCACAAAACCCAAAATGTTTGGAAACTCAAATTTTGTGCTTTTGTGAGTTTTATTTCACTATAAGATCTGTCAACTTCCTAGGGGAACAATTGTCACATGGGTTTTCAATTCTAGGCCAAATCATTCCGCTTCTAGTTATAGGGTTCATTTCCTTGTTTTGTTGCATTGGTTTCATAACATATGAGATCATTGCAATTAAGTGTGTTTGACCCATCATATTACCAATTAATTTTGGATCAGTAGTCTTCAGAGGAGGTTCACCAAACTACCGCATGGATAATTGTCTTGCCTCTTATTTGATGATTTTTAGTCCTGTATTCACTCGCTCAGCATTAATCTTTCTTTGAAACTTGTGCCAGGCAAAAATTTCAGAAATCTCTAATGTTGTTAAGCATTAATCCTTCCTTCAAACCCGTGCGAAGCAAAAATTTCACACAAATCTTTAATGTTTGTTTTTTTGAGAATTTTGAACTGTTGGAAAACAGTGAATTTGATTTTTTCATTGGCTGATGGCTTTTAAAGCCCATTGGCATTTATTTTTTGAAATCTTAAAATGTTCTAATATTTCCTGGCAGTCGTGAGTGCGGGCGTCAGTGCTCTGTTTAATCTGTCCGTTGTGGGTAGGAATAGAATGCGAATTACAGATCCAAAGGCTCCATCTCTTATTACATTTATTATGTTTTATTTCTTATTTCAAATTGAATGCTTTTTGTTTAATTTTTTCAAACTTGGAGATTGAGTGTGGATAGAAATCTTCGAATCAGTTACAGCTCTGCAGAAGTGTATGTGAATGGGGTATCTAATAAAGAAAACCCTAATTTTTTTTAGGGCCTCTGAGCACGATTTTTAGCATGCATTCGAGGATTTCACTCCAATTTGAGGGTGCATTGATCAAATCGATGACACCCACCTTCTAAATTGGCATCAAAATATTTGAAATCTGGATAATGTTCTGAAACTTTTAACTGTTTAAAATTATCTTTTGTATTCATTTAAATTTTATTATTTTAAATTTTTAATAATAAATAAAAATAAAAATTCTGTTTTACGCCCCAACTCTAATAACCCTGAACTTTTTTTCAGAGTCAGGGTAGGGTTTCTGAGTTTAGTTTTCAGCATACATTCGAGGATTCACTCAGATTTGAAGGTGCATTGATTAGATCATGGTACCAAAAAATTTGAAATCTGAGTGAGGTTCTGAAACTCGGATGAGGTTCTGAAACTTTTAACTGTTTTAAATTATCTTTTGTAATCATTTAAATTTTAGTAATAAATAAAATTTAAAACTATGTTTTTATGCCCTAACCCTAACCTTAAATCCTGAAAAAAAAATCAGTAGGGTTTCTGAGCGCAGTTTTCAGCATATTGGAAGATTCCACTTTGATAGGATGCATTGATCAGATCAACAGAACCCACCTTCTAAATTGGGAGTGAAATACTTGAAATCTGGGTAAGGTTCTGAAATTTTTAACAGTTTTAAATTATTTTTGTATTCATTTAAATTTTAAACTCTGTTTTTGTGCCCTAATCCTAACCCTAAGCCCCGGAAAAAAATTTAGGGTGCAGAGTTAAGATTAGTTTTATTTTTTAAATCAGTATGTTGTTCTTACTCCCTACACCCTAACCCTACACCCTGAATTTATTGGAGATAGGGTTTTTAAATTGATATGTTATTTTTTATGTGCTAACCCTAACTCTGAACCCCGAAATTCAGGCTTAATGTTTTATTAAATTAGTATGTTGTTTTTACACCCTAACGCAAATGAAGGCATATGCAATCATATTTGCTCAAATTTCAGTAAGTTTGTTGATTCTGCTTCATTTTTGTCTGGCAGATGTGGGCACAGCAACATTTTATGGTCCTCCTTATGTTCGTAAGTATCGTTAGCTTAATAAAGCATTTCACCAATACCTTATATTTTAAGTTACATAATAATATAACGGTCTCTGATTTGATATTTCTCATACTGGTCTTCATGTCGGGTGAAAAGAGTGGCCGAAAAGCTCATCTTTTAGGGTGTTGCCTATGTTGGGACTATGAGCAGTTTCAAAATTTTCACCACGTTTAATTATAAGCTTGTGTCTTTATATAAAGAGCTTCGATTTATAATTCAATTTTTTTAATCTGGTTGATTAGAAACAATAGCTTGAAACATAAGCTGGAGAGAGGTATGCTCATTTAAAGCAATTTCCCTGGGCCTTCTATTGTACATTTCTTTACATAAGAGCTCCTGTTTGCAATGCTTATTACTTAGTTCATTGTCTTCAATTTTTTTTCATGGTAGGCCGATTAATGGCAACACATTCACCTTGAATAAGGAGGATTTGCTTAAAATCGGGCGAGGAGAGCCTTTAAAAAAAATCTATATTAGTGCATACCCTGCAATCATGGCATTCCATGAGACCACATTTCACCGAGGCATTTCGTCAAACACTTCACTGTCTTGTGTATGTTTGCTCCACTGTCTTGTCTATGCTTCCCGTCTTTTTGCATAGTGTCTGCCAGACCACTCCTAACTGTAATATCTGATAAAAATGCCTCTTTCATTATGCTTTGATGGATGTCCATACCCTGTTCCAAAGTGCCCACTTTAGCACAGGCTCGGAGGATGCTGGCAAAGTTAATGGAATTTGGCTTGAGATTTGATCATTATTTTAAATACATTTAGCAAGAATTTTCATTTCCTATAATAATTTGCAGCAGCTCTTTGGCAGGAGATTCAGAGGACTATATTTGCAGAGGACTATTTTGCAGTCTTAGGCAGGGACTGCAGCTGTGCACCACAGCCCTTGTTTTATTTTGATTGCGAAAGGATTTAGTTGGACTAAGATTGTTTCACTTTTTGTCAAATAGCTTAATGTTTTCATAATGAATCTTAGCTGCACGTACCAACTTTCTTGTATCCCTTACATAACAACTTCATTTACACAGAATGAATAATATTTCACACTTGATTACAGTTGTAAGCAAACTAATAATATTTCACACTTGATTACAGTCGTAAGCAAACTATTGAAGCGACCATGTCTGTTGTTATATGAGTGGTTACTTCTGGGTGATTCCATACATAGAACGTCATAAGCTAATGATTTTTGAGAAGCATGTGTAGGAAATGGAGTTGGATATACTTGTAGATGAATATTTGTTTAAGCATTTATTATTCTTGTGTAATCAATTGCAAAGTATCCAAAGTATCTACAAGTTTATGTTGAACATTCATAATTCCTATATCACAAACATAATTAATTGTCATTATACCTTGTGGGTGGATGCTCTTCGTTGAATAATTGATGTGAATTGGAGGCAAGATTACTTTGAATTCATGAATAGATGTTTGAACTTGAAATGATTAGAGCATTACAAGTGATGGGATGAGTGGATGGTGGAAACATGAGGGGTTGTTCCCCTCTAGATAAGATAGTTATAGGTCTACCTTATTGACGAGATCATAAGATTCAAATGAATTAATTGTCTATATCTTTGTGGATCTACATAAATCCATTTGATACAATTTGTTTGTCATGAGGTTCACTTGTGTCTTGGTTGCTCATGGTATGTTGAGTTTAGTCATGACTCTATCTTGCAAATTATTATTCAATTATAATCTTGCAAATTATTATTGTCGTAGATTTGTGATTGAATTGTTTGTTGGTGATAAAATATTTAAAATGGCCCTTTTGTGATAAACCTAATTAATATTCTTGTTGGAGAACTCAAACCGAATTGTCAAAAGCATAGATAGATGCAAAAGTAAGATAGATATACCATTCTAAAGCATCATCTACAAAAGATTTAGTGAAAAGCCTATGTGAAAGATAAGTGTTGAATCTATTCTTTATACACAAATATAAAATTTATAAAGTTGAACAACATGATATCACCATTACATTAAATGTCATGTTGGGCATGATGATACCGAGGACCCCTAACATCTTGTAATCCCTAAGTAGAAACCCATTATCACAACTATACCTTTAATAGGTAGCCTCATCATTAGCAACGCAAAATTGTTGCTAACAAATATATTGCTACCTTAATTATGAATTGTCTCTTATTTTAATGAGGATTATTGTCCTTTTTAAATCATGTAGGAATTGTTGAATTTTGTAGATTCACGGAAGTGTCTTATGGTTACATAAACTACCAAAATAAACTCTTGACAATGTGATAACATGCAATTGAATCAATTGCAAGAAGTACAACATACTTCTAATAATATTGATTCCTCTTTTGAAATGAATTACACACATGCCTTTTTATAGGCCAAAGATGATGAAATCTTGACTAAAATTGATTGAGAATCAACTCATAAGTTGAGTTTAGTGAACTTAGTCATCTAAATTGACATTGAGTTCAATTAGGGAGTGAAATAATATCGACTATTCTCATTGATGATACCTAAGCTAGACTAAGTCAACTTATTCTAGATGAGTGTGTATATGTTATATACCAACATCCTGTTGATGGTGGTTTTAGCACACAACAACGCAGGTGTGATTGCTAGTTTCACACCTCTTTTGAAAAGTATCCTACTCTAGGTAAGACTACTCCAAAGATAATATAGCTAGCTTGTTTGAAATTTCTCAGTTGGTATGTTCTAGTTGTGCCTACAAGGGGTCTTACACGCAGTCTGCAAATCTTCAGGTTTGGAGCAACAAATACACATAAACCCTCCTATGGTTTTCAGCTGATAAACAAGATAAAGTGCTACTGAAATTCTTAGTCTAATGGATAACAATGGTTTTGAAGAAAATGCAAAAGGGTTAGGGTTTTTTTAGAAGGATCCTAAGTGACATTCACAATGCATAGGTTGTCTTTAGTAGACAAATACTCTAAAACTTTAAACCAGCTTCCTGAGTTACCAAATTGAAATGGGTGTTACAGTGTTGCAGAAAACGGTGCTATCTTCAATGGAAGTCAATAGATTTTCAGATCGCATTCATTTGTTAAATACTCAATAAGCGACGCAACTTAACTTGTGAAATGCAATTGAACTTTAGCACAAATAATCAGTCCAGGCTAACTTTACACAACTATCTACCATCAACAAACAACTAAAAGTATGGACTTAGAGTATTCATTAGATACTTCAGCAAACTATGAACATTACAAAAGCACAACTAACTATGGGAGAACAAGAAGCGAACCATGAAAACCAAAATGAGTCAACACAAGACACAAATTCTCAGAATTACTGCAGAAATTTGCTTTGTATTACTTCAAATGGCATATAGTCAATAATTCGGTATCAAAATCTCCCTTACAAACAAAGGAAATGACAGCCCTTTATATAGAAAAGTAGCATATCGAGTTTTCGAATGAATGGTGGAGATTAACTCGACACCGATGGTCCATATTACATCAATAAATACAATTATAACAGCTCACATCAATTCTTGGATTACATTTTGTCTTCTATGAAAAAGATGAAAAACAACCCCTAGATACATTGAATCTAGTCAATTTGACTAGCCAACTCAATATATTACTAGAAAAGAACATTTTAGAAGCAAGAAAAAGACAAAATAGAGTCACATGCTGCCCTGAATACAACAATTTAGAACTATGACAGGATTACATCCTTAGAATATTTAAAATAACCTCAGGATTCATCATCTAAGTCAATTTTGTCTTTGCTAGCCAGCTTGTTGCGATAAGTCAACCACGTGTCAAGTGCAGGATTAATTTCAGACGGATCTGGATCCTTTAAATGATTTATCCAGTAGTCAAACACCTCCAGTTCCCGACTGAATTTAGTCTGTATTCTTTCTATCTCTGCTCCTGCCTTTTGAAACGCCTTGAATTTAGCTCTAAGGTCGCTTGCCTTGTCTAACCTTTCCTCCATAGTGAGCGTGGCATCTTCAAAAATGACCTTATGCAACTTATCTTTACACTTCTTGATATCAAAAGGGGCATAATCATCATAGGATGCTTCTTGACAATCCTTTAAAGAGTCATTGATATCATATATGATTGATCTCAGTTCTTCATCAGCTGGTTTATATGCTTCTTTTATATGTTCAAAAGTTTCTTTCCTCAAAAGCAGCGGTTGATACTGTTAGTTTTTTCTTTTGAATCAGCATTAGGGTTTGCCAGTTCTAATGCATAGGCAGATTCAGCCAACTAAATACAGGAGGTTGCGTGAGCTCCTCCCCTTCACTTCTGGTTCTGCCGCACCAAGGGGGGTGTCCCTATTTGATAAAGATATGACCTTGACTAGCTCAATGATAGAAGGATTTAACTTGACATCATCAGGGAGAATACTCTCATGTATGGACCAAGATTTGTGTAACAAATCACAAGGTTGGCAACATTCTTGGACATATGTGTCTGGTTAGGGATGAGAGCATGCAGGGGTTTCCTACTCCTACTCCTACAACTAACAGGTGGAAGGATGAAAAGGTTTGATTTGATGTTTGGATGCAAACCTGGACCTGGTGTATAACCTCAACACAGAGCTAGATTGGTGCCTATCCAGGGCTTGGAGTCGGTAGACATACACCTGTGAATGATCAACATGAACAACTAAAACTGGATTTCAAGGGGATATGCGTGATATCTGCCTTACAGATATCTCCCAATACAGAGTGTTAAGCTATCTCTACTTATGGCATCCCTATTGCAGTATACCCTTCCCAATACTTAATCTGAAAACACTTTAATCTACCCCTTGAGCAGAAGTTGAAAGATCAAGCATTCAATACAGGAATTCTATATTCTAGAATACCTGACACCCCTTAGATATCTAGATTTAGAAGAAGGATACATGCAATACTGGAGACAAAATTAACAAAACACATGCAAATACAATATTACTCATATAAAATCAATCATGAAATCAGCAGATTCATGCATGAGACATACAACAAGAGATACATAAACTCACAAGATTTTCTGTACAGAGCAACCAAAACCAGTTGTCTTATTACAGAGCCAAAATGTCCAGTTTTCAACAACCGAGAAAAGAGTAACACAATCTTCTTAAAACAGCCAGAAAGTGTACCTTCAGCATTTAATTACAAGGCTGATTTCAAAATTTGCCAGATACATAATATTTTGAGGAAATGGCCTTCAAAAATTAAATGCAGCAGGGGACAAAACATGGAGAAAGAAAGAGAAGGACAGGAAGCAGATGAGCTCGAGCCCTGTGCCACCAATGGAAAATTCTCCATCACAAATCTGGTACATGGTTGTTTGACTATTTGCCCATAACTCTGCATACTGCCATTAAAGGCTCCAACCACCCGCGTCTTCTCCTGAAAACTGTCGCAGCACCCAAATGGAAATCTCCCGCTCAAAGCACACCTGAGGACACAAAGAAAACCAATGTCCCAACTTTAAAACATGGCCGTCGATCATTCCACCACTTAAAAATCTATGGCACCAAATTCATGTTGAAAAGTCACCGTCCTGTGAAAATGTGCCACGTAGGCAGCTTGCACATACATGTTCTGCGTTGCGTATCACGCCATCGGCGTGACCAAGACTATCGGGAAGACCTCCATGTCTGCATGATTTAATATCCCACATTTGTCCTGCAGAGACCATTCCAACACCTTATAAGCAGGGCCGCTAACAAACCAAGTGTCGAGCGTTTTGCCCCGCTCGACCCACGAACCCTCAGCCAAAAGCCCATCGCCCTGACATACACCATCGGAGCAACCAAAAACCCTCTGGCTGACACCATGTGTTACATCGATGCTTAGTTCACATCCCCTTCGTCGGCCAGAGATAGACCATCAGCCTAGCCACTTTCCTCCTTCGCCGACGCACCAACTCTCTTTGATATACAAATACCCATCGACCAGATACAAACCGTCGGAACGACCTCCATCGGCTAGCCCGATATGTAATGTTATGCCGATGGACATCTTCAAAACTGCACACCGCCCTCCGTTGGCGAGACAAACCACATCGGAGCACAAATCAATCGCTGCACTGATGAGTGATGTTACTCCAATGGCATCCTCCATCGGGGTGACCCCCTTCAGTCACAGAACTCAAAATAGCTCTGTTGATATACCAAGCTATGCCGATGGGAACCCTATCGGCCAGATTGAACACATCGGAGGATCCAAAAATTCCTACGCCGATAACAAAATTCATGCCGATGGTCACCTTCCTGAAAGCTTCAACCCAAAAAACACATTGGCGTGACCAAAACCATCGGCCCAACAAAAAGCTTCCCCGCCAACCACACCACGTTATGCCGATACAGCCCCATCGGCCATAGTACCCATGTCGGCCAAAAAAATGCTACGTCGATGAGACAAGTCATCTCGATGAAAGCCTTAAACCACATTCCGTCGGCTAGACCAGCCTCGTTGGAATGACAACAACCTCGGCCGCCGATAGAGAAAGTCTTGGCGATGTAATGAACACACCATTGCTACCAACCTGATCGCCAAGACATAGGATATTCATGCCGATGGACAAGAAAACTTAGGGTTCGAATGAAAAATCTGCAAATATCCAAGTTCAAACCCCTGACCAAAATGATTACTAACATAGGCTCTGTCTGGGGACGTGCAGGTGCAAGACTGCAGTGAGGACCTCAGATCTCTGGGATGCAGACCAGTCCCTATCCATTGGGCAAAAAGTCAAAACCACTCCAGCCTGCATCACAAAACATAATTTTTAGAATTTATTTGGCAGCCCAGGGCCACCAAAAAGGAAAAACCAAAATTTTCCTTTGTCAAACACTCTGTTTTTTTTTGATTTCTTCAAATGAAGCCTGAAGACATTTTGTTGTTTGCAGCACCCAATATTGTAATTGTTTGTGCTGCTACCACGTTCTTTTTCTTTGACAAATCTACAGCAAGCTTGATTAGCATACATTATCATCAGCTGCAGTGTGTCATCGTCATATGAGTCACCAATGCTGTTGTTTAGAAAAATAATAGACTCACATGAAACAAAAGAATCCACATCAGGATTTTGCCCTTCATCAGAAAATAAGAGCTTCTCTGTATCAAACATACAATACTAGGGCACAAGTAACATTTCATAATCACATTTATCTTTATTGACATTCAGATACTCATCGTCATTGTGCTCAACAATTTTGTCATTGTTATCAACCTGGAATGTCTCAAAAGAAGGCAGAAAAAGCTCATAAAGTAGCCCTATGTCAAAAACTTCATAGTCACCCCTGCAACCAGCACTATCCCCAATCGTGTGAGCATACACATCTGCAACTTGTTTGTCCACCTTTGAATAGTGACCCTGTTTCTTCTCTTCACTACTGTACTGACAATCAAAAGCAAATCTTTCAACCTCTGCATTGTGAAGGTAGTCAGAATCTTCAAGGAAACACTCATACTCAGCATCCATGTATATTTCATCATCTGAAAGGCTCATATATGTATCTGAATGCTGACAATCACTAATGTATTCACTACTATCCCTTGAAGCAGCATCTTCTATATTCAGAGTGAAGCTTTGCATATCCACTTCACATAAATGGTTAGGAATAATTGGGATATGAATATTGCTGCAGGACACAACTTCATGTACATCTTTCAATTGATCATTTGAAGGGCATCTTATGTCTGTAGGCTTCTCTTCTAGAGGCTGATAACAATCTTTGTTTTCATTATTACAAGATGTGCCTATATTTTCTACAACATTTTCTTCATGCATCACATCATGGCTGCATACATTATTCTGAAATATACTTCCATCTACACAATCATTTATCAATGAACACACTGGAACAACAGAAATACATTCACTTTGATAACTGTTTTGAAGGCTTGCAGCTATGAAACCTATTGGCATTCCATATTTTTCATTATTTTCAATATCCATAGCAAATTGGAAAGCCTGGTGAAGTGTGACTGGTTCTTTATCTCTCAATAGATAGCTCATTTCTTCATCAAATGCAGCCAAATAAATTGCTAAGCACAATGCATCATTGGGTCTCATATACTTAGGGACTTGCTTAAGCAACTTAATAAATCTAAGATTAAAGGTTGGAACCAATTCCTCATCTCCCCTTTGGATATTCATAAACTATATGATCAGTGAGGCCACATCAAATCTTTCACCAAACTGCCCTAGGAATGCAATTTCTAATTCTACCCATGAAGAAACTGAACATACAGGCAGGTTTGAAAACCAAACCCTAGCATCATCTTCTAATGACTGAACAAAAAGTCTCATTACAACATCTTCATCTTCTACCTCATAGTCTTCCATTACATTACAAATTTTTTTGCAAATGTTTGTTTGCCGATTCAGAATCTGATCCATTATATTTTGGCAAACGTTTTCTAATTTTATTTGGAATAGCATTTGGGTAACCATATATCCCTGTGAAATTTAGGGCTCTATATCTTTCAATAAAGAATGGTCTCCTTTGAGAGCACACCTAGGTTTGCTGTTCTAAACTCAACATTTTGAATCAAAGATGAATACCTGGATATACGGTGCAACACTGATAGGTTCTTTCAACAGAGTCGCCACCTCTCACAGAGAGGATAGAAATTCAACAAGGCACTTCTATTTTCTGGATTCATCACCCCAACAGAGCACCACATGGTTTTTCTTTGGATCTTGCTGCAACAACTTCACTGGAAACTAGATTTTCCAGTCTTCAGATCACTTGACTCTTTCTGTCCCCAACAGAGTTGCCGTTTTTGTTGGTTTTTTCTTTTGAATCAGCATTAGGGTTTGCTAGTTCTAATGCACAGGTAGATTCAACCAACTAAATACAGGAGGTTGCATGAGCTCCTCCCCTTCACTTTTGGTTCTGCCGCACCAAGGGGGGTGCCCCTATTTGATAAAGATATGACCTTGACTAGCTCAATGATAGAAGGATTTAACTTGACATCATCAGGCAGAATACTCTCATGTATGGACCAAGATTTGTGTAACAAATCACAAGGTTGGCAACATTCTTGGACATATGTGTCTGGTTAGGGATGAGAGCATGCAGGGGTTTCCTACTCCTACTCCTACAACTAACAGGTGGAAGGATGAAAATGTTTGATTTGATGTTTGGATGCAAACCTGGACCTGGTGTATAACCTCAACACAGAGCTAGATTGGTGCCTATCCAGGGCTTGGAGTCGGTAGACATACACCTATGAATGATCAGCATGAACAACTAAAACTGGATTTCAAGGGGATATGTGTGATATCTGCCTTACAGATATCTCCCAATACAGAGTGTTAAGATATCTCTACTTATGGCATCCCTACTGCAGTATACCCTTCCCAATACTTAATCTGAAAACACTTTAATCTACCCCTTGAGCAGAAGTTGAAAGATCAAGCATTCAATACAGGAATTCTATATTCTAGAATACTAGACACCCCTTAGATATCTAGATTCAGAAGAAGGATACATGCAATACTAGAGACAGAATTAACAAAACACATGCAAATATAGCATTACTCATAAAATCAATCATGAAATCAGCAGATTCATGCATGAAACATACAACAAGAGATACATAAACTCACAAGATTTTCTGTACAGAGCAACCAAAACCAGTTGTCTTATTACAGAGCCAAAATGTCTAGTTTTCAACAACCGAGAAAAGAGTAATATAATCTTCTTAAAATAGCCAGAAAGTGTACCTTCAGCATTTAATTACAAGGCTGATTTTAAAATTCCCCAGATACATAATATTTTGAGGAAATGGCCTTCAAAAATTAAATGCAGCAGGGGACAAAACATGAAGAAAGAAAGAGAAGGACAGGAAGCAGATGAGCTCGAGCCCTGTGCCACCAATGGAAAATTCTCTGTCACAAATCTGGTACATGGTTGTTTGACTATTTGACCATAACTTTGCATACTGCCATTAAAGGCTCCAACCACCCGCGTCTTCTCCTGAAAACTGTTGCAGCACCCAAATGGAAATCTCCCGCTCAAAGCACACCTAAGGACACAAAGAAAACCAATGTCCCAACTTTAAAACATGGCCGTCAATCATTCCACCGCGTAGAAATCCATGGCACCAAATTCATGTTGAAAAGTCACCGTCCTGTGAAAATGTGCCACGTAGGCAGCTTGCACATACATGTTCTGCGTTGCGTATCATGCCATCGGCGTGACCAAGACTATCGGGAAGACCTCCATGTATGCATGATTTAATATCCCGCATTTGTCCTGCAGAGACCATTCCAACACCTTATAAGCAGGGCTGCTAACAAACCAAGTGTCGAGTGTTTTGCCCCACTCGACCCACGAACCCTCAGCCAAAAGCCCATCGCCCTGACATACACCATTGGAGCAACCAAAAACCCTCTGGCTGACACCATGTGTTACATCGATGCTTACTTCACATCCCCTTCGTCAGCCAGAGATAGACCATCGGCCTAGCCACTTTCCTCCTTCGCTGACGCACCAACTCTCTCTGATATACAAATACCCATCGACCAGATACAAACCGTCGGAACGACCTCCATCGGCTAGCCCGATATGTAATGTTATGCCGATGGACATCTTCAAAACCACACACCGCCCTCTGTCGGCGAGACAAACCACATCGGAGCACAAATCAATCGCTGCACCGATGAGTGATGTTACTCTGATGGCATCCTCCATCGGGGTGACCCCCTTCTGTCGTGGAACTCAAAATAGCTCTGTCCATATACCAAGCTATGCCAATGGGAACCCCATCGGCCAGATCAAACACATCGGAGGATCCAAAAATTCCTACGCCGATAACAAAATTCACGCCGATGGTCACCTTCCTAAAAGCTTCAACCCAAATAACACATCGATGTGACCAAAACTATCGGCCCAACAAAAAGCTTCCCCGCCGACCACACCACGTACCCATGTCGGCCCAACTCTACACACCCCATCCGATGCACCAAGTCATCCCGATGGCACTTACAAGCTACATTTGTCGGCGAGACCCCAAGCGTCGGCGAAACCAAAAACTCCATCACCGATAGCAATACACACACCGATGACATTCCCATTGGTATGACCAGAAACATCGAAGGGCCAAAGAAATGCTACGTCGATGACACAAGTCATCCCGATGAAAGCCTTAAACCACATTTCGTTGGCCAGACTAGCCTTGACGGAATGACAACAACCTCGGCCGCCGATAGATAAAGTCTTGGCAATGTAATGAACACACCACTACTACCAACCTGATCGCCAAGACATAGGATATTTATGCCGATGGACAAGAAAACTTAGGGTTCGAATGAAAAATCTACAAATATCCAAGTTCAAACCCCTGACCA
This sequence comes from Cunninghamia lanceolata, assembly GCA_027924645.1. Classification (NCBI taxonomy): domain Eukaryota; kingdom Viridiplantae; phylum Streptophyta; class Pinopsida; order Cupressales; family Cupressaceae; genus Cunninghamia; species Cunninghamia lanceolata. The sequence goes on from BSBN01000828.1 coordinate 8,101,622, forward strand.
AAATGATTACAAACAGATACCATTCAATGACCTTTGGCAGCTGATTCCCAGTCAAAATGTTCTCTACGACTAGAGTTTGGGCAGGCAATTCCCTGATGCTCTTTATCTGAGGATACATATGAGAATAATATTCGTCAAAGGTGTCACACTCTTCGCGCAAGTCTTTCCACTTCTTATGTAATTCTACTAATTTCTGGTGCGCTTGAGCAGAGGCACTAATAGCTTCACATTCCATCTCAAAAACTTTCAATAACCAATTTTTTGTACCTTGGGATTTGGATCTTACCTCACCCAATCTGGCCATCTCATTAGTAGACACGAAAGTAGGTATCGTCCTTATATCTCCTCCTGCATCTACTGGCTTTACCAAAAATTGAAGACATGCGCGAAGTTCTTCATTCTGCTGCTTCAAATCGTTCTTGGACGTTTCATCCTTGTCCAATTGTTCCAAAATTGATGCGACCGAGTCCTTAAAATCATCCACTCTTTGAGCACGAGTGGCTGGTCCCAGATCAACTGTAGATATTATGTAATCTTCTACCCTGAGTTGATCTTTTGCTGTGTCAGCTGGCGGGACTGCTATTTTTGTAATTCTCGATCCTGATTCATCTCTGTAGATTCTGGACTGTATCTTAGCCTTCTTCTGTTTCTTAGGCTTCTGAGCTTGTGACAGGATCGTACTCAGATCAAGATGCATTATCTCCACTTGTGGCTCAGGGTATGCTATTCTACTTTGCAGCCATTTAGGTGTAGAGGATTTGTTCAATTTAGTGGCTCCATCCTTATCAATTACAACCAACTCTTTGGGAGATTTCTATCCTTGCTCCTGTTCCTCATTCTTCTCTGTGCTTATCTCTTCTACTTTTTCTTCTTCTTGGGCCAGGTTTTCCAGATTTGCCATTACATTTTCTTGAGCAGACTTGAAAAATTTCTTCGCCTTTGTCTGGAGGGCTATCAAATACATCAATAAATTCAACATTGGCTGAATGTTCATGGAAGTCTTTATCAATTACTTCAACCAATACACCCTTTTCCTCCTCAAGTGCGGTTTCAGGCTTATGCAACCCCAACTATGCACATACTTTCTTGATCCCAGGTAGCAGTGGCACTGCCAAAGAGTCTGCAGGAATTTACGAAATGGGCACAATAGAGGATATGGCTAGGGAAGGCATATTAACTTGTGTCAGGTTAGCTAAGACAGATGACAAGGAAGAAGAGATGACAAGAGGTGAAGGAAAGGGTAGTGAAGGTAGAGGAAGAGGGGGTGAAAGGATGGTAGAAATGGGAGGTAATGGTAATTGAGTGGAAGGAGTAGAAGATGCAAGTGTAGTGATAGTGGAAGAAATAGGGCTTCTAGAGGTATTGGAAGAAATTGCCAGTGAGCAGGAAGTAGTTGCAATGGTAGTGGTGAGAGAGGTGGCAGGGGATGTTTCTTGAGTTATGGAGGCTAAAGTTATGGGTGAAGTGGATGCAACAGAGGAAGGAGTGATAGAAGGAGAAGTGGTAGTAGAAATAGCAGGGGTTGTGACAGCAGTGCCCACAGTTTGGATAGTAGGAGACTGGACAATTGGAGGACTAGAATCTTTCTTGGCTATAGCATCCTCCTTACTAACTTCTTTTACTTTTACCTTCTTTGCCTTAGAGCCTTCTCCAGGACCACTTGGCATATCTCTTTTCTTGGAGGCCCTTGTCCTGGTAGAGGGAGGTTGATCTTTCTTTTGAGGGGATCTTGTAGATGGCTTCTTCATCCTCTTTGCTTTTTCAGCCAGAGATGCATGATCTTCAATGTCTGACTTCTATCTCTTAGCTGGCTCTACCTCATCTATGACATTAATTGGCTCATCCTCCTCTGCCCCGGAGTCCTTATCTGATTCCAATGCTGTATAAGTAAGCTGAACTCCCTGTCCTTCTAGAGCAGCCACCTGACCTCTTACTCAGGCCTTGCTTAGTCTGATAGGTTCCCTCATGACAATATCCAAGGAGCTCTCTTTTGCATTTGCCCAATTTGGCAATGGGATAGGCTGATGGTACTGAGCCTCCCATGGTGCTCTGACCATAACATTTTTGTCATCTTGCAGCTGGTCTGGAACTGCCATAATATGAAACTTCCTGACAAAATCCAGAGGCAGCCTTGAATGTGCTCTCTTCATGATCTCATAATCATCGGGGTAATTGGCCAACAAATCTTCAATGTGCATCTTGTAGAAGAGCTTCTTACTCACGAATCTTTCCATCACTCTATTTGGATCAAAATGATCTCTTGCATTGTAGTAGTACAAATTGAGGAGCTAAAGCTCTTTATCAGAATGTTTTGCTGATGCCAAAGAAGGGCATGCATACATTCCCTTGCCAAACTTGATAGGAAACTGCACATTGGTTCTGTGCAAGTGTTTGAGCTTCTCAGCATAGGGTATTAACTATTTAGACAGCTCCAGAAGTATTGTCTTATCATCAGGATATCTGGGAAGTCTGTAGGCCATCCCAATGAAGCCTTGCACCCTTAAATATGTGAATTTCTCAAACTGGATGAACCATCTTCCATACCTAGTTATTTCGTTCATGGCCTCAGTGGAAATCCTTAAGGCTATGTTACCTTGCAGCATTCTGGTTATATACATTGTGAAAGCATCATTTACTCTTTTAAAATGTATCAAGGATTAAGAAGAGGTTAGTTGTAGGTAGCATTCATACACCTTTATCTGAGTTTGCTCATCATTCCCAACTTCACCAACCTTGGACAACCCAACATAGTGATTTCTTCTTGCCAATGCATAAACAATGTAGGATGTCCATCTGAAGTATCTTTTGTCCTTGAAATTGCTAAAGGCCTCATGAATGTTTTCATTGAGGATTTGAGCCCAGTGGAACTTAGTCCCTTTTAATATCTCAGTGATAATGACAAACATCCACTCCTCAAAAGTGGAGGCTGTAGGTAGTCCATATATCTTGCTTAAGAAGGTCACTAAGTCTCCAATTTCATCATGGAAATCACTTCTATATAGTATTCATGGAAGTTTGATGAGAGCATACTTTCTGCTTTTGGCCCAATTGTCATTTGTGTGCTTTCTGCAGCCTTTTACATCTTTGTTATAAGCATCCTGTGATCCTTTTTTTTTCTGGCATAGTCATAACCTTGTGCCAAGGAATATCAAAGGTCTTAGCTAGAGAAGATGGGCTTAAATCAGCCAATATATCCCCACCGGTTGTTTGGATTGTTCTTGTCATTACATCATATCTATCTGCACAAGTTGCCATCAGTTCTGCACATTGTACTGAAGTGGGGAAGGCAACAGCTCATGAAATACCACTATCTTTGAGTGTTCTGGCCCTAGGAGTTGGGTTTGGACTGAAGACCCTCAATCTTAAATCATCTAGGTCTATGTGACCTAGGTCTGTATCTCCTACATCACTCCTTCCAGAGTGAATCTTGGTCTCTGGAGGGATTCCTTTGAACTCGTACTTCATAGCTTGGGCCCAAGCAGTCATTTAGTTTGCAGGACCGGACCTTATAAGTTTGATACCTTGAGAAATCCTTAACATACTCCTAAGTCTAAGATGAACCTTAATGCATATGCTAATACTACTAATATACCATTTGAAGGAAACTCAAATCTAACAGTTATTGCAACAACCATCATTAATGCATTCAAAGAAACATCTAATGTTGCAAAAAATTCCATGAAAATCATCATTATCAATGCATCACAACATTAAATCTATCATTTGGGCACTTTCCCTTTGAAAATTCAGTCATTTCCCTGTCTTGCGCTATTTTTAGGGTCATCCGACCTGCAGGCAGAAAAGCACTGAAATCAGGGTCATCCGACCTCAGCGGGAGAAATGGGCTAGTCCGAGCAAAGGCTTTACTACCATTTATGCCTTTAAACGCTTTATGCGGATTTTGATGGGTACCGACCTGCGTGGGTTTTAGAGGTCCCTGACCTCCACAGTTGTGAACTCAGTTGGTTGTGTTTTTAGTGGAAAGCCTATCGATATTCTTTGTATTACATTTGCATGGGATTCAGCGTGGTCCGATTTGTGCAAGTTTTGGTTGCTACCAACTAGGTCGGTGAGAGAGTATTGCAGTGTAGGTCAGAAGAGATCATTTTTAGCACACAACCAGTGTATTGCTTCTAGCAGGTTTTTGAGATGCTACGGACTTGGCGGGGAAATTTGAGGTGTCCGACCAAGTCGGAGACGAGGACTTTTAGCGCAAAGTCAGTGCAAGGGGTTTTCGGCGCAAAAACATCTTTCAAGGCTTGCGGGGTTTTTAGGTCCTCCTGACCAAGTCGGAGAAATGCGACACGGGGAGCTTTGGTCGGAGATTGAATTTTTTAACGCCCAATGAATCTGAAAGTGCGGCGTGGGTTTTAGATGTCTCCGACTGACTAAAGAGTGGGCTCGTTCACAGGTCGGTCAGACCTCATTTTAGCGCTAAAACTTGAAGGTATCTATGGGAAATTTGTCTAAGTTTTGGTCTTTAGTCAACCCATGACAATCCATTTTCAACAGGGAATCTTAACAGGGTTTAAATGGAAAATGAACAATTTAGATGCAAACTCTAGCTAGAAACCCTAAGATTACTCATTTAGAAAGAAGCACATTAATTCAAACCCTAAATGTTTGCAATGAAAGCTCAGAGGTCAAAGTTCAAAACCCTACCTGGTGAATATGAAGGCGCGTCCGGACTATGCAAATAGGGTTGGTCGAGGGTTTGAGCTTTGGCAGATCAGTAGCAAAAGAGTCTAAAATCTCAACGGAGCTCTAAAATCTCGTCGAATGCAAAAAAAATGGTTCAAAACACAGGATTTGCCCCTTTTAACTTCTGGTGAAATCATAATTAATACGTAGGCGTGCGTCTGTCAGTTTAGGGTTTGGCGCGGTTTCTCCTTAGCTCAGACCTGGCGAGGAATTTGGATGCGTCGGACCTGGTCGGACATGATTGTTTTCAGCGATAAAACTTATAAGTTCAATTTGCATCGCATTTCAGGTTCCTCTGACTTGCAGGTGTTTTGGCTTTGTCTGACTTAGTTAGTGATCACTCGGTTTAGCGCAAGTCGGAGACAGTCAATTCTAGCCCAGAAGTCCGTCAAAGAGGAAATTAGCGCTGAAGTCAATGACAACGAATTTTAGTGCTAGGTCGGTTGGAAGACAATCCAGTGCAAAGGTCGGATAGATAGGAATTTAGCGCAAAGGTCAGACAGGCAGGAATTTAGCGCAAAGGTTGGAGCAAAGGTAATCTAGCGCAAAAGGGAAATTCAAGGCCTTCAAAAGGAAAGTAAAGAACTAACCTAGCAGATTCTTGAAGTAATTTTTCAATATGATCGTTCAATCCAGGTTAAAATATACATTGACCACTTAACCACTAAGGAGATCTCTGTGTTTCCCACATATTAAGCAAAAAAGCAAGGTACCTTATCAAAGAATCTAAGATCACTAACTAGTGCAACCATCCACATCCTGAAAACCTAAGTGTGTGTAATTATATTCATTCCCATCCTTTGGCAACTAAGTTCATCCAAGATCCCCTGAGACAAGCTAGAAAGTTGAGACTATTCTACCACCAAGTAGTGCTCAAATATTTAAGATGTGATGAGCTTTGAGAGACAGATAATGTTTTCTGGTACAATGGTATTTAATGGTAATCATTTCTAGATAGTACCTTTTGTAAATATTTGCAATTGGTAGTTTCTTGACATTGCACTGTAGTGGGTATGGTGTTGAAAAACACCTTTTATTTTTACCCAATATAGGCTAGCAACACTTAGTGTCACCTGCCTTCTTTCTTGATTGATAGTGCATGTGGTAGAAGAAGAAATCAACCCCTTTTACTTGACACAAGATCACCTAGACTCGCCTAGCTACTTCAGGATTATTTAAAGTGTGAGAGATATATGGTTAGAAAATACTTCAGGTGCACCAACTAATGACTCATTTCTAATGAACAAACACCATACTCCCTGGTATAACAGTGGAACCCACAGTAGGACTAAAAAGAAATTTGGTTTCTTGAAGGAAGACTCACGACTATTCACCCATCAAAGAAGCACTTGTAGGTCCACACAATTGCAACCACATCAAAAATAAAGACCCCGTGAAAAAGCAAGCGCAACAAGCAAAACCAAAAGGACAACTAAACTAAGTAAAGCACCTAACAACTAAGGAAAGCAAAGACAGGAAAGCAAGACCAAACTAAACTAAAGGCAACCTAAACTAACCAAAGCAAACAAACCCCTAACTATGTACACTAAAATGAGGCATGACTGCCTCTCAGGCCTGGAAGTAGTGCTTTAGGAACTGGCCATTGACAGGTAATGGCAGCTCCTCACTAGTAAGGCTCTTGAGTCGGTACGTGTTGTCTCCAAGGATCTCATAGATCTGATAGGGACCCAACCAAAGTTTATCAAACTTACCATGTTCTCCTTTCTTTTCATGCGCTTTATCCAAACATAGGACCAAATCAGAAATGCGGAAGGCTTTGATTTTGGCTCTTTTGTCGAACCATCGTTTTACGACTCCTTGATGTTTAGCAAAGTTTTAGATAGTAGCATCACGTTTCTCTTCAAGGTGCAGTAACTGGGCCAACCTAGAGGACAATTGATCATCAGTTTTAAGGTAGTCTTGCATGAATTGTAGCACAGGAATCCTCAAGTGGATGGGAAAGATGGGTTCAATCCCATAGACTAGGTGATAAGGCGATGTGTTCAGGGCTGCTTTATGTTAGATTCTATCAGCCCATAGGGCAAACCTAAGTTGAGTATGCCAGTCTTGGGGGTTTTTGTCTAGTAGTTTCTTAATAACTTCAAGCAGATTTTTGTTCGTTGATTCAGCTACCCCATTCCCTTGTGGATAGTAATTAGATGAGAACTTGAGAGTAATCCCATAATCAAATGCCTAGTTAGAAAAATGTAATGATGAAAAGACAGATCCATTATCACAAACTAAAGGAAATGGACAACCAAATCTAGTGATAATATGCTTTTCAACAAATTCAATAACTACCTCTGTGGTGCATTACTTACAAGCTATTGCTTTAGACCATCGAGTGTAGTAATCAGTAGCAGTTAGAATATACCTGTGGCCTGCAGAGGAAGGCGGATTGATCATACAGATAAAGTCGAGGCCCCACCGAGCAAATGGTCGTACCCCCACCACTGGTCGCAAAGGTATGGCTATGTGTCACTCTCTGTGTGCAGTGGTTTGGCATATATGACAGGTTCTTACATGTGAATATGCATCTTTGAACAAGGTTGTCTAGTAATATCCGGCACGAAGAACCTGATTAGCTGTTGAGTGAGCTGACCCATGACCTATCCCGAATGTCTTGTGAAAATTGGTTAATACTTGATTGACCTTTGACTTGTCCAAACACCTCAGATAGATGCCTTCGTGATTCTTCTTGTAAAGGACTGATTCTTTTATCATGTAATTGCTACTTTTTAGTTTGAGAGCTCTCCTTTGCACTGAATTCAGCTGTGGTGGACAACGTTGATTGAGTAAATAAAATATGATAGCTTCGTAGCACTCATCTTTTGAAACGTCTTCCAACAGGTATTGCTAGGAGACTAAGTCTGGTCCCACTTCAGCCATTGTTCTCGTTAGGGCCTGACCTCTCACCAATTTCATGGGTTGAATATCTATGTCAAACTCTTGCAGTATGGTGACCCACTTCCCTCTTCTTTCTCCTAATTCACTTTGCATCAGCAATGCTTTAACTGCTGCATCTGGGACTATGGCAATTACTTGACTTCTTAAAATGTAGTGATGAAATTTCTTAACTGCCATTACCAGAGCATACGCTTGTTTCTCCACATTTGGATACCTTAGCTCTGTGTCTTTCAATGGTGTGCTCATGAAAGCGATGGGCCTTTCATCATCAACCGATCTCTTTTGTGTCAACATTATAGCACAAGTATGCTCGGAAGCAAATGAGTATATCTGAAATGGCAAAGTGTAATCGGGACTCACCAAGACAGGTGCATTGGCTATAGCTTGTTTATTTTGTATGAAGGCAGCCTTGGCTTCTGGAGTCCAATCCATTTTAGCATCCTTCAGCATGGCATTGAGAGGTCGAACAATGTCAGCAAACCTCGTGATGAATTTACGTATAAAATTGATCTTGCCAAAGTATGACTTAAGTTCCTTCTTGCTGGCTGGGGGAGATACTTTGAGTATTGCTCAGATCCGGTCTGGGTCGATAAATATTCCTTGTTCAGATATTACATGTCCCAGCAACTTCCCCTTAGTTACTCCAAAAATGCACTTCTTGGGATTGAGTGATATACCATAATCCTTGCATTGCTACAACACCTTTCTTAGATCTGCTACATGATCTTCTCACTTTTTTGAGTATACTGTGAGGTCATCCATGTAGATGATAATACATTTTCTAACTAATCCTTTAAAAGCAACATCCATTGCACGCTGAAAAGTTTTGCCAGCGTTGATTAAACTGAATGGCATGCGGCGATATGCATAGATGCCCCATTTGCAGGTGAAGGACGTCTTCAATCTATCTTCATATTCCACCATCACCTAGTTATAACCAAAATATCCATCCAAGAATGACATCATCTAGGATCCATTAACAATCTGCAATACTTCATCCAAAGAAGGCAATGGTTAATTACCCTTTTCAGATGCTCTGTTTAAGTTACGGAAGTCAACACAAAGCCTGATTTCTCCATTTTTCTTTCAGATTGGAACTAAATTTGCTACCCATGTGGAATGTCTGACTGGAAATATTATCATTGCTGATAGCAGCTTCTAAACTTCTTTGAAAATCAGTGGTTCTAGTAGAGCATTTACTGGCCGCTACCTTTGTTTGAATGGCTTTGCTCTTGGCTTCAATGGGATGGTGTGCGTGATGATCAAGGTATCGTACGTCTTTAGATCTTCATAACTCCATGCTATAACCTCATGGTAATCTCTCAATGCATGTATGATTCCTGTCTTTTCTTCTTCAGTACTAGCTTTCCCAATGAACACATTCTTAACATTCTCTTCCGTTCCCAAGTTAATTAGGTCACATTTTCCTCATGGAGACTCTCCTTCTTTCCTTTGGGTTCCTAAATTATCTACATCAAACAATCTTTCCAATTCTACCATTCCTCGTGGAATCGTATTGGTTTTCAGATTTAGTACTCCTTCCAAGTCCATTTCAGCCAGTTCCATTTCTTCTTCAACTATTATCTGAGCAGTGAAAACATTAGAAGAAGTAAGGAAGTTAACTATATGCTGATCATCCTCAAAAACTTGGAAATTGGTAACATTATCTGGTACAGACAGGGTAGTGACAAATTCAACCGAAAACTTCTTTAATCCTGCCATGAATGTTGGCTCTAAAGTACTTGCTGTCTGAGCTAGGGCATTTGCAACATGATTTTGCCTCCTTGGGATCAATTGGATGTTAAAACTATCAAAGCATTCTATCAAATCCCAGACTCTATTCCTATACCTATTCAACCTTTTATCATTGCACGAGTACTGCTTTCTTACTTGTTTCACCACTAACTCAGAATCACCAAACACCTGGATAATTCTGACCTTCTTCTGCAGTGCTAGCAGCAACCCTTGCACTAATGCTTCGTATTCAGTGACGTTGTTTGTGCATGGAAACTATAGTCTTTGTGATGCCAAATATGACTCCCAGTGGGGCTAATTAATTCGACCCCTACACCAGACCCTTGTCTGCATCTTGAGCCATCAAATCTTAGGGCCCATAAGCGGAAATCTTTGTTGTTATCATTCTGTTTTAAAGATTTCTTCTCATCAAGCAGAGGCTCGACTTCTTCCTTCTTTTCAACTTGATACCTTCTTTAGAATTATAGGGATCTTTAGTTGTCTTTGTACTTGCTTCACTGCCTCTTGACACAATTGACAAGTGAATTCAGAATGTGATGTATCATGTATGCGACACCAGTTGGGTAATAATAACTCCTCCATGTGAACCTGCTTTCCAACAATAGTTTGATCTTGCACAAACCTGGCTACGAAATCATGGAATCCTTCAAATATCCCAGGTTCATCCTCTTCTGAAGAGTCTTCTAAATCTGATTGAATGTATGCTTCTGTACTTTTCGGTCTGTCTATAAGTGGTTTAGAGGGTCTTAAGCAACTCAGCATAAGAACTTCTTCTGATTGACTAATGTGTAGAAGATGAACTCCCAAATCAACTTCTAAGAATAGAATCTCATTGGGTTGATTGTATTCTGTGATCATATGCTTCATCTTAGGTTCTCTTTTAATACGTATCTGATTGGCCAACCCTTTCCATGGTAGCCACATATGGGAAAAGTTAGTTTCCATATAATCGTTCAAAGTCCTAGACCAATCTCTACTTAGAAGCATGCCATACTGGTCTAAAATGTCTACCACTTGAATATCTATATACTGCTGCACCCTAGGATCAGAAGCCAGCTGCATGTGTATCCTATTTAATTCACCTACTACATTCACTTCAGTCTTATCTAATTGTGTCATCTTTCTGGAAGACTTGGCTGGAGTGAGCCCAAGCGCTTTACAGACTGATAATGGCATTACATTTGTGGAAGCACCATAATCTACTAAATAGTTATGGAGGTTTTTATTGAAGATCCTGAGTGTTAAGAGGAAAGGGGGACTTTCCCTCTTGTCTTTATACAGTGTCATCTTTTGTTCCACATCAGTCACGTGTATTCTTTCTTTCCCTTTATTAATGCTATCCTTGGTGATGTTTTCCTTTGGTATATAATTGATTTTGGTTGTAGCACCCATATCTTGAAAGAAAGATGTCCTAACCTTAGGTATTTTAAGTAACTCATACACAGAAGACTGACCTTCATTTTCTTAAGTTCCTCGGCTACATACTGCCCCATCTTCACTATGTCGGATTGTTGAGAATTTTCTGTAGCAGTAGCGCCCTGATATACTGATTGATGGGGAACTTTCAGGGTTCAGGGTTATTGGTAGCTTTTGGGTCAGGTGGAATTTGATAGCTATTTGGTGGGATGGAGGTGGTGAAAGGGCCTTTGGGCTTGCTACTTCTCAGGTTGTAAGGAGTCTTAATATACTGCTGATATGCATTAACCTCTTCAGACTCTTCTTCCTCAGGTTGATTATCATCTTGGAATGGAAATGTATAACTATCAAGAACTAGGGCAGTGTTATACCTCTAAGAAGGAACAATTTCATACCATGTTGGTGGAGTTTTCTGAGTTTTAGCATTTTGGATCTCCATCTGGAAGATACTGGATGCAATCTAAAATTCTGAGTAGTCTAGTTCGGAGTGAGCATTTGTGTTATGCAGTCTGCACCAAGTGGATAAAGCTGCTTCAGCTAACATCACACGACCCGGGGGCCTGGTATCATTGTTCTGATTTTCCAAGGGCGATGGTACTCCCCCATTGTTTGGCCTGGTGTTCCAGGATCGGTTTGGTCGCTATTGAAAGTTCTGATTTTGGTACTGACTCTGATTTGGGAACTGGTTCTGATTTTGATTCTGGGAGTACTGCTGATTCTGAAAATGTTGCTGATTCTGTCCCCTCTGCTATAGGTAAGCATTCTGGTTCTTGAGGTGGGTAACCTCAGCAGTAAGCTTTTTCATTTGCTCAACCAATTCTTTGATATCATCTCTGTCTTCTTTGGCTTTGGCTATTTCTGAAGACTGTAAGAAAGGCATTTGTGTTGGAGGCATTTCAGCTACTGGATTGCCTGGGTGGACCACTAAAGCTTGTGTTGTAGCTGGGTTTGGAATTGGATTCATCACAGGAGTATGATTAGCTAATGGATGATTTATCATAGGTATTTGATTTGGCATGGCAACAGGTCCCATATGGTTCAATGGACTAGAGGCTGTCTGTCCTAGCTAGGTACTCACAGTGACAACAACAGAATATGCTTGAGCTAAAGTAGCAGGTATTGGGTCAGCTCTTCTTGCAAACATGGAGGTAAGTTTATCCAGGGCAGCATAGTAAATAGGTAGGGCAGCAACCTGTTCTACAACGTAAGGAGTTTGCAAACGACTGTAAGCTTTCTGGAATCTGTTGTTAAAGGAACTTATCATCTCCCCTTCACCTCGATGGATTTCTACAAAGGATCGATAAAGGTTAGCTGGGGTGGTAGGCATATGGAACCTATCCAGAAATGCAGTCTTCAGTTTTAGCCATGAATTTATGGATGCCGCAGGGAGGTTAGCAAACCAGTAATAAGCTTCATCCTGTAGAGAATAAGGGAACAACCTGCATATTACATCCTCATACTATACTTGTAACATGAACATGTTACCTTCAAAGATCTTAATGTGCTCATCTGCAGTCCTATCTAGATCATTTACTCTAAACTTTGAACATAACTTATCTGGGTTCTTTGGCATATCATGGTAATCATTGAATAGGAAAGGAGACTGGTTATTTCCTACAAAGAAGGCCATGTTGGGAGGATAAAAGGGAGCTGTAACCGTGTTCCTAGGGGCTGACTAGGCTCTTGGAGCTCTGGGTATTCCTTGATCCCTTCTTGTTTGTCTGAATTCTACTAGGGACAATAACTCTTCTCTAGCTGAGCTGGATCTAGTATGTCTCTGTCTAGTCCCCAGACTTGCTAATTTTTAAGCAGAGGGAAAAGTAGAGCTCTCCTTCTAGCGCTAATTCTGTTGATGGTGGTTTTAGCACACAACAACGCAGGTGTGATTGCTAGTTTCACACCTCTCTTGAAAAGTTTCCTACCCTAGGTAAGACTACTCCAAGGATAATACAGCTAGGTCTTAGCTTGCTTGAAATTTCTCAGTTGGTATGTTCTAGCTGTGCCTACAAGGGGTCTTACACGCAGTCTGCAAATCTTTAGGTTTGGAGCAGCAAATTCACATAAACCCTCCTATGGTTTTCAACTGATAACCAAGATAAAGTGCTACTGAAATTATTATTCTAATGGATAACAATGGTTTTGAAGAAAATGCAAAAGGGTTAGGGTTTTTTTAGAAGGATCCTAAGTGACATTCACAATGCATAGGTTGTCTTTAGTAGACAAATACTCTGAAACTTTTAAACCAACTTCCTGAGTTACCAAACTGAAATGGGTGTTACAATGCTGTAGAAAACGGTGCTATCTTCAATGGAAGTCAATAGATTTTCAGATCGCATTCATTTGTTAAATACCTAATAAGCAGCGCAACGTAACTTGTGAAATGCAATTGAACTTTAGCACAAATAATTAGTCTAGGCTAACTTTACATAGCTATCTACCATCAACAAACAACTAAAAGTATGGACTTAGAGTATTCATCAGATACTTCAGCAAACCATGAACATTACAAAAGCACAACTAACTAACTATGGGAGAGCAAAAAGTGAACCATGAAAACTAAAATGAGCCAACACAAGACACAAATTCTCAGAATTACTGCAGAAACTTACTTTGTATTACTTCAAATGGCATAGAGTCAACAATTTAGTATCAAAATCTCTCTTACAAACAAAGGAAATGGCATCCCTTTATATAGAAAAGCAGCATATCGAGTTTTCGAATGAATGGTGGAGATTAACTCGACACCGACGGTCTAGATTACATCAATAAATGCAATTATAATAGCTCACATCAATTCTTGGATTACATTTTGTCTTCTATGAAAAAGATGAAAACAACCCCCAGATACATTGAATCTAGTCAATTTGACTAGCCAACTCAATATATTAGTAGAAAATAACATTTTAGAAGCAAGAAAAAGACAAAATAGAGTCACATGCTGCCATGAATACAACAATTTAGAACTATGATGGGATTACATCCTTAGAATATTCAAAATAACCTTAGGATTCATCATCTAAGTCAATTTTGTCTTTGCCAGCCAGCTTGTTGTGATAAGTCAACCATGCGTCAAGTGCAGGATTAATTTCAGATGGATCTGGATCCTTCAAATGATTTATTCGGTAGTCAAACACCTCCAGTTCCTGACTGAATTTACTATGTATTCTCTCTATCTCTGCTCCTGCCTTCTGTAATGCCTTGAACTCAACTCTAAGGTTGCTTGCCTTGTCTAACCTTTCCTCCATACTGAGCATGGCATCTTAAAAAATCACCTTATGCAACTTATATTTACACTTCTCGATATCAAAAGGGGTATAATCATCGTAGGATGCTTCCCAACAATCCTTTAAAGAGTCATTGATATCATATATGATTGATCTCAGTTCTTCATCAGCTGGTTTATATGCTTCTTTTATATGTTCAAAAGTTTCTTTCCTCAAAATAAGCTATTGATACCATTCAATGGCCTTTGGCAGCTGATTCACAGTCAAAATGTTCTCTATGACCAGAGTTTGGGAAGGCAATTCCCTAATGCTCTTTATCTGAGGATACATATGAGAATAATATTCGTCGAAGGTGTCACACTCTTCACGCAAGTCTTTCCACTTCTTATGTAATTCTACTAATTTCTGGTTAGCTTGAGCAGAGGCACTAATAGCTTCACATCCCATCTCAAAAACTTTCAATAACCAATTTTCTGTACCTTGAGATTTATATCTTACCTCACCCAATCTGGCCATCTCATTGGTAGACAAGAAAGTAGGTATCACCCTTATATCTTCTCCTGCATCTACTGTCTTTACCAAAAATTGAAGACATGCGCGAAGTTCTTCATTCTGCTGCTTCAAATCCTTCTTGGACGTTTCATCCTTGTCCAATTGTTCCAAAATTGATGTCACTGATTCCTTAAAATCATCCACTCTTTGAGCACGAGTGGATGGTCCCAGATCAATCGTAGATATTATGTAATCTTCTGCCCTGACTTGATCTTTTGTTGTGTTAGCTGGCGGGATTGCTATTTCTGCAATTCTCAATCTTGATTCATCTCTGTAGATTCTGGACTGTATCTTAGCCTTCTTCTGTTTCTTAGGCTTCTAAGCTTGTGACATGATCATACTCAGATCAAGCTGCTTTATATCCACTTTTGGCTCAGGGTATGCTATTCTACTTTGCATCCATTCAGGTGTAGAGGATTTGTTCAATTCAGTGGCTCCATCCTTATCAATTACAACCAACTCTTTGGGAGATTTTTGTCCTTGCTCTTGTTCCTCATTCTTCTCTATGCTTATCTCTTCTGGTTTTTCTTCTTCTTGGGCCAGGTTTTCCAGATTTACCATTACATTTTCTTGAGCAAACTTGAAAACTTCCTCCGCTTGACCGTTGTTTGGAGGGCTATCAAATACATCAATAACTTCAACATTGGCTGAATGTTCATGGAAGTCTTTATCAGTTACTTCAACCAATACATCATTTTCCTCCTCAAGTGCGGTTTCAGGCTCATGCAACCCCAACTTTGTACATACTTTCTCAATCCTAGGCAGCAGTGGCACTGCCAAAGAGTCTGCAGACATTTGTGAAATGGGCACAACAAAGGATATGGCTAGGGAAGGCATATTAACTTGTGTTAGGTTAGCTAAGACAGATGACAAGGAAGAAGAGATGACAAGAGGTGAAGGAAAGGGTAGTGAAGGTAGAGGAAGAGGGGGTGAAAGGATGGTAGAAATGGGAGGTAATGGTAATTGAGTGGAAGGAGTAGAAGATGCAGGTGTAGTGATAGTGGGAGAAATAGGGCTGCCAGAGGTATTGGAAGAAATTGCCAGTGAGCAGGAAGTAGTTGCAATGGCAGTGGTAAGAGAGGTCACAGGGAATGTTTTTTGAGTTATGGAGGTTGAAGTTATGGGTGAAGTTGATGCAACAGAGGAAGGAGTGATAGAAGGAGAAGTGGTAGTAGAAAGGGTAGGGGTTGTGACAACAGTGCCCACAGTTTGGATAGTAGGAGACTGGATAGTTGGAGGACTAGAATATTTCTTGGCTGTAGCATCCTCCTTACTAACTTCTTTTACTTTTACCTTCTTTGCCTTAGAGCCTTCTCCAGGACCACTTGACATATCTCTTTTCTTGGAGGCCCTTGTCCTGGTAGAGGGAGGTTGATCTTTCTTTTGAGGGGATCTTGTAGATGGCTTCTTCATCCTCTTTGCTTTTTCGGCCAGAGATGCATGATCTTCACTGTCTGACTTCTATCTCTCAGCTGGCTCTACCTCATCTGTGACATTAATTTGTCTCATGCTCCTCTGCCTCGGAGTCCTTATTTGATTCTAATGCTGTATAAGTAAGTTGAACTCCTTGTCCTTCTAGAGTAGCCACCTGACCTCTTACCCAGGCCTTGCTTAGTCTGATAGGTTCCCTCATGACAATATCCAAGGAGCTCTCTTCTGCATTTGTCCAATTTGGCAATGGGATAGGCTGATGGTACTGAGCCTCCCATGGTCCTCTAACCATAACATTTTCATCATCTTGCGGCTGGTCTGGAACTGCCATAATATGAAACTTCTTGACAAAATCCAAAGGCAACCTTGAATGTGCTCTCTTCATGATCTCATAATCATCGGGGCAATTGGCCCAAAAATCTTCAATGTGCATCTTGTGGAAGAGCTTCTTACTCATGAATCTTTCCATCACTCTATTTGGATCAAAAGGACCCCTTGCATTGTAGTAGTACAAATTGAGGAGCTGGAGCTCTTTATCAGAATGTTCTGTTGATGCCAAAGAAGGGCATGCATACATTTCCTTGCCAAACTTAATAGGAAACTGCACATTGGTTCTGTACAAGTGTTTGACCTTCTCAACACAGGGTATTAACTATCTAGACAACTCTAGAAGTACTGTCTTATCATCGGGATATCTAGGAAGTCTGTAGGCCATCCCAGTGAAGCCTTGCACCCTTAAATATGTGAATTTCTAAAACTAGATGTGCCATCTTCCATACCTAGTTATTTCGTTCATGGCCTCAATAGAAATCCTTAAGGCTTTGTTACCTTGCAGCATTCTGGTTATATACATTGTGAAAGCATCATTTACTCTTTTAAAATGTATCAAGGATTGAGAAGAGGTCAGCTGGGGGTAGCATTCATACACCTTTATCTGAGTTTGCTCATCATTCCCAACTTCACCAACCTTGGACAACCCAACATAGTGATTTCTTCTTGCCAATGCATAAACAATGTAGGATGTCCATCTGAAGTATCTTTTGTCCTTGAAATTTCTAAAGGCCTCATGAATGTTATCGCTGAGGATTTGAGCCTAGTGGAACTTAGTCCCTTTCAATATCTTAGTGATAATGACAAACATCCAGTCCTCAAAAGTGGAGGCTGTAGGTACTCCATATATCCTGCTTAAGAAGGTCACTAAGTCTCCAATTTCATCATGGAAATCACTTCTGTATAGTATTTGGGGAAGTTTGATGAGAGCAAACTTCTTGCTTATGGCCCAATTGTCATTTATGTGCTTTCTGCAGCCTTTTACATCTTTGTTATAAGCATCCTATGATCCTTTTTTGTCTGGCATAGTCATAACCTTGTGCCAAGGAATATAAAAGGTCTCAGCTAGAGAAGGTGGGCTTAAATCAACCAAGATATCCCCACTGGTTGTTTGGATTGTTCTTGTCATTACATCATATCTATCTGCACAAGTTGCCATCAGTTCTGCACATTGTACTAAAGTGGGGAAGGCAACAACTTGTGAAATACCACTATGTCTAAGTATTGTGGCCCTATGAGTTGGGTTTGGACCGAAGACCCTCAATCTTAAATCATCTAGGTCTATGTGACCTAGGTCTGTATCTCCTACATCACTCCATTCGGAGTGAATCTTTGTCTTTGGAGGGATTCCTTTGAACTCGTACTTCATAGCTTGGGCCCAAGCAGTCATTTAGTTTGCAAGACCGGACCTTATAAGTTTGATACGTTGAGAAACTCTTAACATACTCCTAAGTCTAAGATGAAGCTTAATGCATCTACTAGTACTACTAATATACCCTTTGAAGGAAACTCAAATCTAATAGTTATTGCAACAACCATCATTAATGCATGCAAAGAAACATCTAATGTTGCAAAAAATTCCATGAAAATCATCATTATCAATGCATCACAACATTAACTCTATCATTTTGGGCACTTTCCCTTTGAAAATTCTTTGAAAATTCAGTCATTTGCCTATCTTGCGCTATTTTTAGGGTCATCTGACCTACAGGTAGAAAAGTGCTTAAATCAGGGTCATCCGACCTCAGCGGGAGAAACGGGCTAGTTCGACCAAAGGCTTTACTACCATTTATGCCTTTAAACGCTTTGCGCGGATTTTGATGGGTACCGACCTGCGTGGGTTTTAGGGGTCTCTGACCTCCATCAGTTGTCAAGTCAGTTGGTTGTGTTTTTAGCACAAAGCCTATCGATATTCTTTGTATTACATTTGCGAGAGATTCAGCATGGTCTGATTTTTGAGAGTTTTGGTTGCTACCGACCAGAACTTTGAGAGAGTATTGCAGCGCAGGTCGGAAGAGATCATTTTTAGTGCACAATTGGTGTATTGCTTCTAGCAGGTTTCTGAGATGCCACGTACTTGGCGGGGAAATTCGAGGTGTCCGACCAAGTCGGAGATGAGGACTTTTAGCGCAAAGTCAGCGTAACGGTTTTCGGTGCAAAAAGATCTTTCAAGGCTTGCTAGATTTTTAGGTCCTCTCAACCAAGTCGGATAAATGCGACACGGGGAGCTTTGGTCAGAGATTGAAGTTTTTAGCACCCAATTAATCTGAAAGTGCAGCGTGGGTTTTAGAGGTCTCCGACCGACTAAAGAGTGGGCTCATTCACAGGTCGGTTGGACCTCATTTTAGCGCTAAAACTTGAAGGTATCTATGTGAAATTTGTCTAAGTTTTGGTCTTTAGTCAACCCATGGAAATCCATTTTCAACAGGGAATCTTAACAGGGTTTAAACAAAAAATGAACAATTTACATGCAAACCCTAGCTAGAAACCCTAAGATCACTCATATAGAAAGAAACACATTAATTCAAACCCTAAATGTTTACAGTGAAAGCTCAGAGGTCAAAGTTCAAAACCCTACCTGGTGAATATGAAGGCGCGTCCGGACTGTGCAAACGGGGTTGATGGCGGGTTCGAGCTTTGGCGGATCGGCAGTAAAAGAGTCTAAAATCTCAATGGAGCTCTGAAATCCCATCGAATGCAAAACAAATGGTTCAAAACGGAGGATTTGTCCCTTTTAACTTCTGGCAAAATCACCATTAATGCACAGGCGTACGTTTGTTAGTTTAGGGTTTGGCGCAGTTTCTCCTTAGCTCAGACTTGGCAGGTTATTTGGATGCGTTGGACCTGGTCGGACATGATCATTTTTAGCGCTAAAACTTACAAGTTCAATTTGCACCGCTTGTGGGCGTTTCAGGTCCTCTGACTTGCGGGCATTTTGGCTTCGTCTGACTTAGTCGGTGATCACTTGGTTTAGCGCAAGTCAGAGATAGTCAATTCTAGCGCAGAACTCCGTCAAAGAGGAAATTAGCACTGAAGTTGGTGACAACAGATTTTAGTGCCAGGTCAGTTGGAAGACAATCCAGCGCAAAGGTCGGACAGATAGGAATTTAGTGCAAAGGTCAGACAGGAAGGAATTTAGCGCAAAGGTCAGAGTAAAGGCAATCTAGTGCAAAAGGGCAATTCAAGGCCTTCAAAAGGAAAGTAAAGAACCAAACTAGCAGATTCTTGAAGTGATTTTTTAATATCATCGTTCAATCTAGGTCAAAATGCACATTGACCACTTAACCACTAAGGAGATGAAAAGATCTAATGACCTCTAAGCCAAATAAAAAAGAGGGGGTCCCCATTTTGAATGGCGTGTGTGTGCGAGGCACAACAAATGGCGACTCTACTTGGAAATGCTCCCGAGCATTCCAACGATAAATGTTCAGTTTGAATCTAGAATCTCTATGTTCCCCACATATTAAAGGAAAAAGCAAGGTACCTTATCAAAGAATCTAAGATCACTAACTAGTGCAACCATCCACATCCTGAAAACCTAAGTGTGTGCAATTGTATTCATTCCCATCCTTTGGCAACTAAGTTCATCCAAGATCCCTTGAGACAAGCTAGAAAGTTGAGACTATTCTACCACCAAGTAGTGCTCAAATATTTAGGATGTGATGAGCTTTGAGAGATAGATAATGTTTTCTGGTACAATGGTATTTGATGGTAATCATTTCTGGTTAGTACCTTTTGTAAATATTTGCAATTGGTAGTTTCTTGACATTGCACTGTAGTGGGTCTGGTGTTGAAAAACACCTTTTATTTTTACCCAATATAGGCTAGCAACACTTAGTGTCACCTGCCTTCTTTCTTGATTGATAGTGCATGTAGTAGAAGAAGAAATCAACACCTTTTACTTGACACAAGATCACCTAGACTCACCTAGCTACTTCAGGATTATTTAAAGTGTGAGAGATATATGGTTAGAAAATACTTCAGGTGCACCAACTAATGACTCATTTCCAATGAACAAACACCATACTCCCTAGTATAACAGTGGAACCCACAATAGGACTAACCAGAAACCTTGGCTTCTCGAAGGAAGACTCATGACTATTCACCCATCAAAGAAGCACTTGTAGGTCCACACAACTGCCACCACATCAAAAACAAAGACCCCGCAAAAAAGCAAGCACAACAAGCAAAATGAAAAGGACAACTAAACTAAGAAAAGCACCTAACAACTAAGGAAAGCAAAGACATGCAAGCAAGACCAAACTAAACTAAAGGCAACCTAAACTAACCAAAGCAAACAAACCCCTAACTATGTACACTAAAACAAGGCATGGCTGCCTCTCAGGCCTGGACGTAGTGCTTTAGGAACTGGCCATTGATAGGCAATGGCAACTCCTCACCAGTAAGGCTCTTGAGTCGGTACGTGTTGTCTCCAAGGATGTCACAGATATTATAGGGACCCAACCAAAGTTTATCAAACTTACCATGTTCTCCTTTCTTTTCATGCGCTTTATCCCAGCATAGGACCAAATCAGAAATGCGGAAGGCTTTGATTTTTGCTCTTTTGTCGAACCATCATTTTAGGACTCCTTGATGTTTAGCAAAGTTTTCAATAGCAGCATCACATTTCTCTTCAAGGTGAAGTAATTGGGCCAACTTAGAGGACAATTGATCATCAGTTTCAAGGTAGTCTTGCATGAATTGTAGCACAGGAATCCTCAAATGGATGGGAAAGATGGGTTCAATCCCATAGACTAGGTGATAAGGTGATGTGTTCAGGGTTGCTTTATGTTAGATTCTATCAGCCCATAGGACAAACCTAAGCTGAGTATGCCAGTCTCGAGGGTTTTTGTCCAGTAGTTTCTTAATAACTTCAAGTAGATTTTTGTTCGTTGATTCAGCTACCCCATTCCCTTGTGGATATTAATTAGATGAGAACTTGAGAGTAATCCCGTAATCAAATGCCTAGTTAGAAAAATGTAATGATGAAAAGGCAGATCCATTATCACAAACTAAAGCAAATGGACAACCAAATCTAGTGATAATATGCTTTTCAATAAATTCAATAACTACCTTTGTGGTGCATTGCTTACAAGCTATTGCTTCAGACCATCGAGTGTAGTAATTAGTGGTGGTCAGAACATACCTGTGGCCTACAGAGGAAGGTGGATTGATCATACTGATAAAGTCGAGGCCCCACTATGCAAATGGTCGTACCCCCACTACTGGTCGCAAAGGCATGGCTGCGTGTCGCTCTCTGTGTGCAGCGGTTTGGCATATATGACAGGTTCTTACATGTGAATATGCGTCTCTTAATAAGCTTGGCCAGTAATATCTGTCACGAAGAACCTGATTAGCTGTTGAGTGAGCTTACCCATGACCTGTCCTGAATCTCTCGTGAGAATTGGTTAATACTTGATTGACCTCTGACTTGTCCAAACACCTCAGATAGATGCCTTCGTGATTCTTCTTGTAAAGGACTGATCCTTTTATCATGTAATTGCTTCTTTTTAGTTTGAGAGCTCTCGTTTGCACTGAATTAAGCTGTGGTGGACAATGTTGATTGAGTAAATAAAATATATCTCCGTACCACTCATATTTTGAAACGTCTTCCAACAGGTATTGCTGGGAGACTAAGTCTGGTCCCACTTCAACCATTGTTCTCATGAGGGCCTGACCTCTCACCAATTTCATGGGTTTAATATCTATGTCAAACTCTTGCAGTATGGTGACCCACTTCCCTCTTCTTTGTCCTAATTCACTTTGCATCAGCAATGCTTTAACTGCTGCATCTGGGACTATGGCAATTACTTGACTTCTTAAAATGTAGTGACGAAATTTCTTAACTGCCTTTATCAAAGCGTACGCTTGTTTCTCCACATTTG
Organism: Cunninghamia lanceolata; assembly: GCA_027924645.1. Classification (NCBI taxonomy): domain Eukaryota; kingdom Viridiplantae; phylum Streptophyta; class Pinopsida; order Cupressales; family Cupressaceae; genus Cunninghamia; species Cunninghamia lanceolata. Next base: position 8,123,823 of record BSBN01000828.1, read on the forward strand.
GATACCTTAGCTTTGTGTCTTTCAATGGGGTGCTCATGAAAGTGATGGGCCTTTCATCATCAATTGATCTCTTCTGCGTCAATATTGAAGCATAAGTATGCTCGGAAGAAAACGAGTATATTTGAAATGGCAAAGTGTAATTAGGACTCACCAAGATAGGTACATTGGCTATAGCGTGTTTAATTTATGCAAAGGTAGCCTTGGCTTCTAGAGTCTATCCATTTTAGCATCCTTCTTCAGCATGGCGTTGAGAGGTCAAACAATCTCATCAAACCTGTGATGAATTTACGTACAAAATTGATCTTGCCAAAGTATGACTTAAGTTCCTTCTTGCTGGCTGGGGGAGGTACTTTGAGTATTGCTCGGATCCGGTCTGGGTCGATAGATATTCCTTGTTTAGATATTACATGTCCCAGCAACTTCCCCTTAGTTACTCCAAGAATGCACTTCTTGGGATTGAGTGATATACCATAATCCTTGCATCACTGCAACACCTTTCTCAGATCTACTACATGATCTTCTCACCTTTTTGAGAATACTGTGAGGTTGTCCATGTAGATGATAATACAATTTCCAACTAATCCTTTAAAAGCAACATCCTGAAAAGGTTTTCTCCCTCTTTGTATTCTATTTTGTTTACAGATGCTAGTGAACCGAAAGGGTATGATGAAGCTATGCAAATGGATACAAAGGTTCAGTGGGAGCTTGCAATGAAAGAAGAAATGGACTCCTTGCTGAAAAATCAGACTTGGGAATTATGTAAGTTGCCTGCAAGTAAAAAGGCTTTACCAAACAAATGGGTTTATAGGCTGAAAGAGGAAGATGGAGGTAAGAAAAGATTTAAAGCCAGGTTAGTTGTAAATGATTTGCACAGAAAAAGGGCATTGATTTTGATGAGATTTTTTCTCTGGTTGTTAAGATGACTTCTATTCGTACCGTTTTAAGTATTGTGGCTGCTGAAGATTTGCATTTGAAACAACTAGATGTGAAAACTACCTTTATCCATGGTGATTTGGAGGAGGAGATATATATGGAACAACACTAAGGATTTGAGGCCAAAGGTAAGGAGAAACTGGTGTGCAGATTGAAGAAGAGTTTGTATGGCTTGAAACAAGCACCTCGGTAATGGTATTTGAAATTTGATAGTTTTATGGCTGAGCAAGGCTATAGTTGGTGTAATTCTAACCATTGTGTTTATTTTAAGAGGTTGGATAATGATAGCTACATTATTTTATGTTTATATGTTGATGACATGCTTGTAGCAGGGTCTAACATGGATCACATAAGAGAGTTAAAACAACAGTTAGCACAATCATTTGTTATGAAGGATTTGGGGGTAGAAAAATAAATCCTTGGTATGAAAATTTGTAGAGATAGGAAGAACATAAAATTAACTCTAACTCAGGTTGATTATGTTGAAAAGGTGTTGCAGAGATTCCATATGGAGAATGCAAAAGTTATCAACACACCTTTGCCCAGTCATTTGAAATTGACTAAGGAGATGTGTCCAAAGACTCAAGAGGAGGAAGATAAAATGTCCAAGGTACCATATGCTTCAGCTGTAGGAAGTTTAATGTACACCATGGTATGCATGAGACCGGATATTGCACATGCTGTAGGAGTCTTAAGTAGGTATATGAGTAATCCTGGACTGGAGCATTGGAATGCAGTCAAATGGATTCTCAGGTATTTGAGAGGTACATCCAATAAACACTTATGTTTTGGGGGCTCTAATACTGATTTAGCAGGTTATGTAGACTCAGATTTGGCAGGGGATATTGATACCAGGTGGAGTACTACAGGTTAGGTCTTAACTGTAGGTGGGACAGTAGTGAGTTGGATCTCACGGTTGTAAAAGGTGGTTGCTTTATCCACCATAGAGGCAGAGTATGTAGCTGCAACAGAGGCAAACAAGGAGATGATATGGCTGCAATCTTTCATGGAAGAATTGGGCAAACAACAAGCTAACAGTTATTTGTTTATGGACAACTAGAGTGCCATACATCTTGCAAAGAATTCTGCCTTGCATTCAAAGACTAAACACATACAACTAAGGTATCACTTCATCTGGTCAGTGTTGGATGATGGACAATTAAGGCTGGAAAAGATACATACAGATGCAAATCCAACAGATATGTTTACAAAGGCAGTGACAAGGGAGAAACTAGCTCCTCTTCAGCTTCGGTTGGTCTTCAAGATAGAAACAACAAAATTAGAACAACAGGGTCCAGGGTGCTTATTTCCAGTGGGAGCTACAGGGTCAGCGGTGTTATGATCAGTCTCCAAGTGGGATATGATATGGTGTGGAGTCTGATCAGTCTCCAAGTGGGAGATTGTTGTTATATGGAGCCTAATCAGACTCGGAGGTTAAATTTTCCCCACTTTTATTAGCACGGTTTCCCCCCAAATTATTTAACGGGGGTTTGGGGGCAGTGTCCCCAAGACGGGGTCAAGGGGCAGCACCCCTTGTGGGGTCCATGGGCAACACCCCTGGCGCGCTCCCTGTTGCGATACAGAGCGGGTTCGAGGGGAAACGCCCCCATGAGGGCTTGGGGGCAGCACCCCCGAAACCTCAAATATTTTTTTATTATTTTATAAAGGCGTCGAGAGTTATTTTTTCTATTGGCTGACATTAAAAAAACCCTATTTTGTAACCGATATAAGGCTTGATAAAAGCGGCTAAGGGTTAGGGTTTCCATTGATATTGTATTGTAGCATTTGCAGCGGTATTGAGTTGCAAGGATTGCTGGTTGTAATCAGTTTGATTTGCTAGATAATAATATTGGACTCTCTGTTGGTGGATGTAGCCTGAGTTTGGGTGAACCATGTTAAAATTAGTCTCTCGCTGTTATTATTTATGTGTATTTTTCATTCCTCTATTTAATTTTTATTTGCATTTAATTGATATCTTCTGCATGCAATTCGTAACACTTCTTTTATCTCTTCAAATCTATTACACTAGTTTGCTCATTTGGGTTCTGAGTAGTTTAGTTTTCATTCTTGTTATTTGTAAAATATATTGTCACTATGTTATTCCGTTCTATTTTCACATAGAAAATAGTAGCACACACTTGTTTTTCTCCATTTTTCATCTTGGCTGCCCATGGAGGCCGAAAGACCAAAATAGGGTCTTGACCTGAAGGAAAGCTCCCAAGTAGCCCAAACCATTTTCTCTTTTCTCTGTAGGAGTAAAGATTCAAGTGGGAAGCTCCATCCTTTGTTACTGGTTTTGTGATCTCTCACCTGCACCATTTTATTTCATTGTCATTCATTTCATTTACTTCAAGTTTATTGTACATCTCTCTTTAATTTTTATTTATTTCTCATCACCTGGAGATTACTGGTTTGGTATTTTGGTTGTAGCCGTGCTATGCAGGTGATAGGAAATTAAGTAGAGTTGAAATATTTTATTTTTCATGCATCTTAGACTACAACATGATGCGTAGACATCCCTATAATGCGCTGGTGTCCCTATAAATGATCTTTATCTTCTAATACTAGGTTCCTTTGTATCCCTTCTTTTCCATTTTGTATCTAAAATTTCATAATTTTGTCTATAGCTGTTCATTTCTAGCATTTTATCATCTTCTTTTCATTTGTTTAACAACTAGCATAGTTTCTATTTTCATATTTTTAGTGCAAAAAGGGTTTGTTAATGTTAGTTTGTCGTTTAATATATTTACTCTTCCTAAAGGCTTCTATTTCCAGAGATAAAACACATTTGAAGTTCATGGGCACTTTATTCAAGGAAAAATATTTACATCATAAAATTACTCTCTAGTTCTGCTAGACTGATTATCAAATGGTAAATATACTATGATCAAGAAGACTTGGGCGAGGCTCCTAGTAATCACAAACGAAATCCTATATGTAGTATAGCACCAAACCTCTGTGTAGTATCAAATTTTTTAAATTCAAATCAATGCTTGATTGTAAGGAGTTTCCATTGAGGGGGAGTGTGCATGACAATGGAACCTCAAGATGTAAGACCTAAAAAGCATAACATAAGACCCCTAGGCATTATATATAAGCCCTCTAGATGTAAGACCTAAAAGGCATAAAATAAGCCCTCTAGGAATTATATATGGCTAAATCTTGGATGTTAGACCTAACAGGCATAACATAAGACCTCTAGGAATTATATGTATAAGTCCTTCAAGCATATTGTAGATTCTTCTCTTTATAAATCTTCAACTTGTAAAAATATTGTATTTTATAAGACCTATGGGCACTATGTAATTAACTTGGGGGAAGCTAGTTTGAGGAGTCCCGAGCTCTAATAAAAACTTTATAAGACCTTGTTTAGGAATAATTTTTTAAACACTAGGATTATAAATTATGACAATATGACTTTCAAGTACTACAGATTACATGATCTTCATTTTGGCATATATTTATGTCCCTATTATCATTGTCAAAGAAGACCTACGTTACTGGGGTACTTCATTTTTTCTTTAATAAAAATTGATAGGTGATGCCCCTATTAACATTAAGGGGGAGTGTTAGAACACAATGTATTTAGGGGTCACACCCTTATAACATTTATATATTTTTCTAATATAAGGTTATAAAACCTTGTGTTTATTATATGCTTTATAAAGCATATACCATTTAATAATTAATAATCTAATAACTATTAGATTATTAATTATTTACAAATGTTTGTTTTGAATAGGTGTGACTAATACCCCTTTAGGTATTTTGCCACACCCTTCTACATTTAAAGAGCTTCTCTGTCATTGAGAGGTAAGTGAATTCTATCACTATGCATATGAGGTATTATTGGCCATGTGTAAGTGTCTCCCTAGGTGTTGTCTATAATTTTATAGACAAGTTTATAGCTATTTTATAATAAAATGATACCTTATGGGGTTTTCTACTTAGAAAACCATGTTGTGTAATGTGTTAAATCTATGCTTCTATAATTTTCATTTTATTTATTTTTATATTTTATTTGTAATGATTAGTATCCTAAGATCCTAATTTTTAACAGACATACCACATAAAATGTGGTTCAAATGTCATGAACTTTAGTATGTTGTTTGGCTTCATCCTTATTTTTCCCCTCTAAATTCTATGGTGAGTCTTTGTTAATTGCTGTGACATAGTTAGAGCTTTTCTCGACCCTTCTTAGACTATAGAGTCTTCTTTCTCCTAATATTTTCCTAGATCTTATTTTTGGCTTGTCTTGAAGCAAAGCTTCCATTTCATCCTCACTATCAGTGCTATGGTTGCTGCTATCCAAAATGGTTTCTCCCTCTGAATTGGGTTCATGCATGGTGTCTTTTGTAGGGATTCTTAGAGAGAACATGGCCTTCCTATCTTATTCTTCACTCTCTTGTTGTGCCACTTCTTCTATGTAAGCATTAGTCATATAAGTGAATAAGGGTATATGTATTATTTTATCTTTATCAAAAAATGACATTTCTTCCTAAAAGGAATCTATTCTCCCATTATAGTTGATGAACCATTCTAGGTTTGGTAGGATGTTAGATATGTTGAAGGGTTCCTTCATTTCTATCACTTCAAAATCAACCTTCTTTTTGATTCCTAGTAAGTTGACTTCTACATCCCTCCAAGTTCTGACTATGTACTACTAGAAGCACCATTTGCAAGGGCAATATTATAAGGTGTGTCATAGAGCATTGGTCTTCAAAATTCTTTCTAAACTCTTTTGGGTATACTATTAACATCTCAAATCAACTAGTACATTCTTAAAATGCCTATTGTTTATACAGAGTTCTATCATTATTGGTCTTTTTTTCCATCTTCTTGATGTCTTCGCCACATTTTTGATTTAGGGTCTTGAATTTGTGGTTTTAGTTTGTTCCAATATTATGAGAATTGCTTTAGTTTTTCAAGAATGTTTTCTTTTTTTTTTTAAAAAAAAAATGCGCTTGGTAAACTTTTTAACGTGACCGGTGACGCTGGTGCGACACGCCCTTCGGGTCCACATGAATGCTTTTGCCCGGAGCAATGAACCGGTGAGGCCACAACTGGGGGACCTCATCCCCTAGGAAGAACACTTCAAACCCGCAAGCTCATTGGCCCAGCGAAGGCGTAAAGCCTTGCGAGCTCGTTGGCCCAGCGGGGGTTTGAACTCTGGTGGCCGCCACTACAACTGAGCGACTTAACCACCGAACCATGCCATCATTGGCATCAAGAATGTTTTCTTATTTTGCAAAGGATTTCTTCTTTTGAAAAGGTTGCTAATTCCTTTAATAATAAGATTCTCTTTCTAAAAATCATTCCTTCAGATAGTCACCTTTCCTCTTTTCTTATAGGATGATTCTTCTAGTGTCCTTAGTTATCTGGTCATGTTTTGATTTTGTCAAAAAGTATTCTCCTTCTTCTTCATCCTCCCACTCCTCTTCTTCTTCCAACTCATTTCTTAGTATTCTTCTTTTTGTAGTGTCAATTCCTCTAATTATTACTGCAACTTTGTTTTTTCATCCATATTTCATAATAGATTTCTTTTTAAGTTTTTCCTTCCTTTCCAGATATTCCTTTTCCACTTAATTCTCTTCTGTAAGTGATAGTTTGCTTCTTGCATCATCCTCATTGAATTCAGTTTTCACACACCTCTTGGCTCCTTGAATGGTTTGCTTGGGTATCTTCATTATAAATTTTACTCCCTTTGGTGCATTAGGTATTGATAGCTCTTCACTCTTTATTTGCAGTGGTGCATTTAGGTTCTGATAGTCTCATCTTATCTAATTCCTTATTCTCTTTCTCCTTATTCTTTCTTCTCCAAGTTATGCAGCTCAAGATCCAGGGGCTTTGTCAAGCTACCAGATCAAGCAACAAAAATGAATAACACAACACAAGAAAACAAAACGATTCTTTATTCATAAGCAAGAGAAGGATTACTACAGGAGCCCAACTGGCATTACATTTACATTGGCCTCAGCCTTACAACATTCAAGATCAGATCCAACAGATCTTGTATTCTAGAGAAAATCCTCTGCAGCTCAAAAAATGTACTACTGTCGTCGACCTAGGAGAATCTTTGCACTAGGGAGAATCTACCTTCCATAGTATGGAATCCACTTATTTATAGATCCATGAGGAGGCCACTGACCTTTTCACCTACTCATGACATGTGTCAGATCCTCATTTGCTCAAAAACTGGCCATTCATGTGATTAAAAACTAAATTTGTCGCTTCCTGGGCATTTATGATGATTTTGTGCCTCACCAGATATTGTATTTTGCAGGAATTTTCTAGTTGACTAGACATCGCATTTTGCAGGGGTTTGTAGGTTGACCAGACATTTGGTTGCAGAGAAAGCGGTCATTTAGGTCCTTACCAGATAAAGCGGGGAATTGGTGCTTTACTGGATATATCCAGTGTCAAGTGAAATTAGCGCAAGGTCACGGCAGTTTGAGCGGGAAAAACACATGTCAGTAGATATGCGAGAGATTTAGCCATCATTGGACAAAGAGGGGTTTTCACCTTGCACTGGATTGGCGCAAATTTTGTCATTCAGTGGATATGTCCTATGAAGGTCCCTTTTCGTGTAGATCCAGTGAAGTCAACTTTTAGCACTAACACCTATTTAATACTCCGGCGGGGAAATCCACTGTCACTAGACTGGCATGGATTATGGTGTCTGCTGGACATATTTGGTGAAGCCCAATTTTAGCGCAAATCCGGTGAAGGAGGATTTTAGCGCAATATCCATTGAAGCTTATTTTTAGTGCAAATTTGGTGGAGGATTTTAGTGCAATATCCATTGAAGCCTGATTTTAGCGCAAGGCAGTCCAAACAAATTGGCGGGCAAAAGGAAGGTCACATGATATCTGGTGATAGGTAAAAACTCCTCCAAGGCATAATTTCCTCAAATTTTAGTGGATTTTCACCAAATTTGAGATATAGATACCCATTTGGGCCTTCTTCAAGATCAACTCATCACTTGGCCAAAATCTTTAGGAAAATTCTCTAGAAATTGATCAATCAACTCTTGTAGCAACTCTTGCAGCAAAACAAACAACAAGAAAGTAAAGCAAATATTTTTGGTTGATGAGGATTTTACATGAACCCAGATACTCGTGCATTAGACATGCTGAGTAAGAAGTTTGTGAGCATGGGCTCACAAAATGGAGTTGGATAGTAGAACTACCCTTCCAGGTTGTAAACAACTTGTAGCAAACTCTATTACTGAATTAGGCTCATCAAAAGACTTCTTCCTTCGCCTCTTCCAACATCTAGTTGGGAAAACCTTCATCCTCCAACAAATTTCAATTTAGAATCTTTCCCTGCATATAAATCAACACCACAAAAATCCACTTGTACCATCTCTTCTCGGCATTCACCCACTTATTCATCTCAACATGCAAATCAATTTTCACAAATTCACAAGAGTTTAGTGTTACCTCTTTCACCTTTTCCTCTACTACTGCTATAACATCTTCATCTTCATACACTCCACTCTCATCTTCATTATAAAAATAAAACATGTTATGCATTACCTCTTTCTCTGCTACCTTTTTTTTGTCATTGTCTGTGCCATATCTTCGACATTCTAATTCTCTACTGCTGCAACCTCAATATCTACAACAACTACATCCTTCTTCTCATCCTCATCCACTGCTATAATCTCTTCTTTTTTCTCTTTACTCGCATACACATCATCACTAGCAAACACATCTTGATTAGAAAAATAATGGGACTCTTTTATACTCATATTTTCCTCTTCAACTGCTACATCATTTTCTTGTTCCTCACTCTCTTTCACCATGTCTTCCTCATGGCATGCTACTGCACTTTCTTCTTTTTCATCCTTCTTATCTGCCACAACTTCTTTTGCCACTTCCTCCTGTCTATCCTACAATGGAGACAAATCAAATTCTTCTCCATCCTTGATTATACTATATGTATTCTTCCTACCATCATGCACATCTTCTCTATCCCAAAGCCAAGGTAAACCCAATAGGACATGGCATACATCCATGGGTACTACATCACACACAATCTCATCCCTATATCTACCAATGTGAAAATTGACAACACATTGCTCACTTACCCAAATCCGATGATCTCCTTGCAACAAAGAAATACTGTAAGGATTGGGATGCTTTCTTCTCTTCAAGTTCAACTTCTCGACCATCTCCAATGACACCAAATTATCTATGCTACTTTTGTCCACAACCATTCTGTAGCACTTTCCACTGACTTGCAAATAGTTCGAAACACATTGCTCCTCTGTATAGGCTCCTGCACCCTCTCTGTGGCTTCAAAAATACCTTCTTCATCATTAGGCATTCTCCCTGCCTCCAAGACATTCTGTCAAACAACTGTCACACACTCTCAATATGCAACCTTTACAAAACACATAATCAATTCTTCACAGCTTGTCAGCTCTCACTTGCTTAGGACTCCTCTCTACCTACAACAATCTTTTAAGCTCTTCACAACTGCTTCACTCTCTACCCTCAGGTCCTGGCATTGGCTGCCTCACATTCAACACTCTGCCTATTCACACAAGACCAACCTTGCTCTGATACCACTTGATGCAGCTCAAGATCAAGGGGCTTTGTCAAGCTACTAGATAAAGCAACAAAAATGAATAACACAACACAACAAAACAAAATGATTCTTTATTCATAAGCAAGAGAAGGATTACTACAAGAGCCCAATTGGCATTACATTTGCATTGGCCTCAACCTTACAACATTCAAGATCAGATCCAACAGATCTTGTATTTTGGAGAAAATCCTCTGCAGCTCCAAAAATGTACTGCCGTCATCGACCTAGGAGAATCTCTGCACTAGGGAGAATCTACCTTCCATCATACAAAATCCACTTATTTATAGATCCCTGAGGCAGCCATTGACCTTTTCACTTGCTCATGACACGTGTCAGATCCTCATTCGCTCCAAAACTGGCCGTTCATGTGATTAAAAATTAAATTTGTCATTTCCTAGGTGTTTGCGGCGATTTTGTGCCTCACTGGATATTGCATTTTGTAAGAATTTTCTAGTTGACCAAACATCACATTTTGTGGGGGTTTGTAGGCTGACCGAACATCTATTTGCAGAGAAAGCGGTCATTTAGGTCCTAACTGGATAAAGCGGGGAATTGGTGCTTTACTAGATATATCTAGTGTCAAGTGAAATTAGTGCAAGGTCATGACAGTCTGAGCAAGAAAAATGCACGTCAGTAGATATGCGAGAGATTTAGCCATCACTGGACAAAGCAGGGGTTTCACCCTGCACTGGATCGACAGGGATTTTGTTGTTCAGTGGATATGTCCTGTGAAGGTCCCTTTTCGTGCAGATCCAGTGAAGTCAACTTTTAGTGCTAACACCTATTTAATACTTTGGCGGGGAAATCCACTATCATTGGACCGGTGGGGATTATGGTGTCTGCCAGACATATCCGGTGAAGCCAGATTTTAGTACAAATCTAGTGAAGGAGGATTTTAGTGCAATATCCATTGAAGCCTGATTTTAGTACAAGGCGGTCCAAACAACTTGGCGGGCAAAAGGAAGGTCACAAGATATCCGGTGATAGGCAAAAGCTTCGTCAAGGAATAATTTCCTCAAATTTTAGTGGATTTTCACCAAATTTGAGATACAGATACCCATTTGGGCCTTCTTTAAGATCAACTCATCACTTGACCAAAATCTTTAGGAAAATTGTCTGAAAATTGATCAATCAACTCCTATAGCAAAATAAACAACAAGAAAGTAAAGCAAATATTTTTGGTTGATAAGGATTGCACGTGAACCCGGATGCTCCTGCATCACGAAGGCTGTGCTTCTATTTTGCATGCTAACTCTACCACACTTGAGTATGTATCAAAGGCCTTTTCATCCAACATAGTTCTAATTTTTGATAGTAGTCCAGACACAAACCACTCAACTCTTTATTTCTCCATTAGCGGCTCTTCCATTTTCTTACTACTTCCTTGAGTCAACAGTCAAATTACTTAACTGTTTCCCCTTCTGCATGTTGGAAAAGGTGTGTTGTACACCTTTCATAAAATGAATTATTTAAATTATGTAAAATAAATATTTATTTGTGTTGCATCCTATGTGATGTGTTTAGCCACATTAAATATTTATTTGGGTCCACTTGTAAAGCTTTATGTAATATTGAGAAAATATTTAATGTGGGTTGCGCACTGGAAAAATATTTAGTATTGGGAAAAATTAGTACCATAAAGGGAAAACTTAGTACCGATAATTAAATGAGGGGGACATGGTTTAGTGAGCTCATGGTTTTGGGGAACATGGTTATGTGATACCACTTAGTGGTTTTGTGCAAGCTTATTTCTATAAAATCAAGCACATGAGTAGTTGTTGGGGTTGGCTTTTCATTTGTATTGAGCTTCTCTTATAGGTTTCATTTGTGAGGAGAGGAAGCATGGATTGGGATGTGTGGTTACGTGATTCTCATTTTCTTGTTCACAAGGAGTGAAATTAGGGAGCTCGATGATTTAGAGTATTCATGGAGGCTATGTATTGTAATCTTTGTTCATGAGATAATACAATCGATGTGGATGCTTTTGGAGGCTGGGTTTTTCCCTCATGGAGGGTTTTCCTAGGGTACATATTATGTCATCTTGATGGTATGTTTTCCTATTCTTTTTCATATGAATTTTTGAATACTTGTTTGCATAAATATCTCTCATAGGGTTATGTGGAAATTATCTTTATGGTTGCAAATTTCCCTTCACTTCATGTACTATTTCTCTCATCTTGTTGATGCTCTTTGATGGAACCCTAGGAAATACGAAGTTAGATAGAAACTCATACTTTATTTCTAACCATTCCTTATCATGTTGTAGGCACTTTTTCATATACCATTTGAGGGTCATTCCTCAGTGTCCCTACAAAATCATAAATTTTGGCTTGATTATCTTGGGTTGCATTCCTTTTCCAAATAGATTCCAACAAAAAATATGTTCAAATGATTTAGAAGTATCTTTTCCAAAGATTGGTAGTTTCATATTTAGGCCCATATTTAGAGTTTTCTCTCTAGATTTGTTGATACCAGATGAGGGTTCTTCTCTTCTTTGTGGTGGACTACTTTCCTTTGGCCTTGGCTCTTTGTATATTTTCTCCTTCACTAATCTCTTAATGCAACTCCTTTGTTTCAATAACTTTTTGTTTCTCCCTTTATCCCTTTCTAATTCAATCTCAAAGAACTCAATCCCTAGTATTTTTACATAATCTCTCACAAATTATTGTTGTTGGTTCTCTCTCGTCCAAGTTGAATCACTATTTATTTCTTTGCATGCACTCTTCTTGTCTTCTTTGGCATAGGGGATGAATCTTAGTCTAGGGGGTTCACCTCTTCATGTGATCATTTCAATTTGGGAGACCCTTTCATTTACTTAGATATAGGGTCTTGTCATCCTTCGTTAATCATTTTAATAGTGTCCATGGAAAGGTTATTGAATAAATTTTCAATTTCTCTTTCTACCGCATTCTCCTTATTTTCTTGTAGATTCTAATCTCACATCATTTTCTCCTTTTGTAAATCCACACTTTTCCTTACCACCTTATCTAAGTAATCTGTATTTAAATCTAGAGGCTTTAATTTTGTGAAAGGTTTTAGTAATTCCTCCAATTCTTTGTTAACTGTGATCTTTAGGTTAGGCAAATTAGGTTCCAAATGAGGGTTTTGAGTCAAAATTTTGAATGGTGGAGTGCCCCTGCTTCTACACCCTTCTTCTAATGACTCATTATGTTCGACATATTCTTTAATTTATCTTGCTAACCCTTGTAGAATTTTGGATTATTTTATTAGGATGTATATTGAGTTTCTCAGATGTATCTTTGTTTTAGAGTGGTGTAATTAATCTTGATTCCTCTATTTGTGAAGTCATACTAATCTCAATGGGATTCCTATGTTCAACTACAACCCTAATGAAATTCTCATTCATGCTCTAATTCTTCCTCAACAACAACCCTCCTAGCATGCTCAATCTTGGATTCTCCAACCTTATCCATTCTTTTGTGGTATATTTCCTATATTTCCTGAATTTGTTTTAGTTTCCTCTCTTCCATGTTTAGTTCCATTTCCAATTCAATCTTCCCTAATTTCTCTCTTCTTCTTGCTATCTCATTTTTCCATGTTTGTTTTTGATTTGGTGTTTCATTAATCCTTTTATTCATCCCTAATATCTTATTGTTTTTCTTCTTCTAAAGGTCACATCTCTTCAGAGATCCCTTCAGGATCCCCCCTTTCCATTCACCATCCCCTAGGTGCCTAACCCCTCTCACAAGGTTAGAAACTAGAATAATTTGTCATAATTCATCAAGTATTGTTTGTTCTTAATTGGTAATCCTTTCTGGTTCTAATCTTGTCTATTGTGAATGATATATTTCTTATTTTAGATCACTATTTTATCCTTATACTAGGGCCCTAGAAATAGAAACTGAGATGTTGACAAGTATGGACATTGATTAGAGATCTGGGCTTAGGTACTTGAAATGTTGTATTTATACACTAGTGTCAAGGATAAGAAGAGGATTCAAGTAAATGTGGTAGATTGCAGAAGGTTACGGTAGGAAATGACATGCAAAATTAGTAAAACATAGTTCCTAACAACCATAACATACACCATAACACATTAAATACAAGTCCAACCAACTTGCAGTATATTATATTTATCCAAATAGCCTTGTTACATTACCAATTTATGTCTCATATATGTATTATAATTGACTTTCCTTTCTATTATGTTATCCCTTACAATTTAGGTTAGTACATGTATCTGTAGTGTACCTATTACATCCTTTTCTTCTTCCCTTTCTACTTTTTCTATTTATATCTATATCTATGCCTCTATTTTCTCTCTCATATTCCTATATTACATTTTACATTTGTGGAGCCATTTATTATAACCAAATATAAGTGTCAAATAGTGTCTTCTTATATGCATTATGTCCTTTGGATGTGTTGATGTCATAATCCTTTTGCGATGGTTGATTCTTGCTGTAAAGTCAACTCTGTCCTACAAAAACATCCCATTGTGTTTCTAGAAATTTTTGTTTTAGTTATACATCCAACCTTTTTTCAAGGGGCCAGTGTACCACTTGTGAATGAACAATAATGGAAAGCCTTATTGGTAGCAATGCTACAAGCAATGAGGTTGATCCCAATAAGGAAATCTCTAGGGATAGAGGGTTGGTTACCTTCCTATTGAATGGAGTAAGCCTAAGCTATCCATTTTGTTTTTGGGGGACAAATAGAGTTAGGGATTGTAGAAAATAATAAACTAAAGAAAGAGGCTCATGTTGGACAAAATTAACTATCTTCACAACTAGAGTAGAGAAAAGTAACACACAATGTAATAATCAACAAAAGAACATGTGTATAATAGTCATAAGGTGAACAAAGACAAGTCATATGCCAATTGATGACTCACTTATTATTAAGTTCACTTGTCATACGATTGTTATAAAGGCATAATTTACTAGAAACATACATAGAGGCTTCCCTGCTAGAAGTAAAGAGAGACTAGATTCAACTATCATATCATGCTCTTCAACTTAACTATGACAAGTATCCTCCTTGGAAGAATAATCAATGCATCAAGATCTTCAACTCAGTTGCTCAAAATTCCTTGCTTGTAAAAGACACGTAGGCTAGTATATATAGATTTCTCTACCCAACCCACAACAGTTTCCCCCAAAAATTGCATTTAAAATTCAAATTTTTAGACGGGATACAATTCTATAGCACTCAACACCTTAGTTATTCCTATCAATGGTTGAGTATAGCTATAGGCCTTCTGTATCTAGTCTATAGAGTTCTCTACCTAGCTTCTACACTTACCAAGACATTGGTAGGTGAAACTTTCCATTTGGGTACCATTTGGGCACTAGTCTTGAATGTTGGGCCTTATCACCCTAAGAATTTTGAATTTGTGATGTAGTAGAGCCCATTTGTGCAATTCTAGTGTTCTAGGCTCTCTTAGGATGACACAGGGAAGTCACAAGTGCCAAAATTTGCATAGCTGGGATGCAAGAGGAAGTTGCGCTATGTTGCAATGGCTATATGTTATGCAATCTATTAGATGAGATATTTGGTGGTAGATTAGAATAATCACATTATCTTAAGAAACCTTACTTTTTTCCTTCTTGTAAGACCTTGGGAGCATGCCATGTATCCTTAGTAAAGTGATGACTTAAACTAAAAACAATGATAGGGCCACCAATATTTTACAAGGAACCTTTTACTTCTTATTTCTTCGTAGTTTGGCCATTTGTCATCACACTAGGGATGCTCACCAAAACATCTTCTACCTTTTCTCAAAAGTCCCATGAGTTGTTAGATATGTTTTGACTTGTAAAATCCAACAACGTGTGCTCTTTAAGACTTAGCTTTTTTAGGAACTACAATAGATGACCAAAATTAATAAGATGGATTAGAGCAGGGAGGTCCATGGATGCCATAGGGCATTCTTATTCATCATGGATTAAGATAGGTTGAATTTGCCACCTATTGTGAAGGATTCACTATAATTACCTTGTATGTGAAATAATTTGATTCGATCCTTGGATGAGTTTGATCCATGCACATTAGATAGTTAGTTTAATTTTTACCCCATCCTCTTTCTTATTGGCTAGTTTTTTACTATTTTTTATAAATGTTAAATTATTTTTTTAATCAATGTAAGAAGCAAAGTTCAATTAGAAATTTAGTTTTTAGCTTCTTCTATCCAAATAAATTCCAATGATGAAATCAACATTAAAGTTAGGGATTAATTTTTCCACCAATGCAAGTGTCTAAATAAATAAATATAACAAATTTGACATTAGTGAAAATATTAGAACCCCTACTAAAAGCAAGGACTAATAATAAAAGTGAAAGGACAAAAATGCATTTTTCTCCTTACACATAGAACCGAATTATAAACCGAGTCATTGATGGGAAAATTGACATCTTGGGAAAGGAAGATTCCTCCATCTTAGTCTCTTTGTTTGTTAATGATAATAATAATTTATATCTCACCACAACTATATATAGATGCACTTTTTAATATGTAAGCTATTATTCTATCCCATATGATCTTCCACTAGTTCTTCCACTACGAACTCTTCCTCTTTGTTTGTTCTCAAATTATCTGTTCAACTTTTCTTCTACCTTCATTGCAAATTGATATGTATCTTCAATAGTTGTCAATCTAACTAGGCTTAATTCTTCTTGGATACTAGGTTTCAACCCATTGATATACCTGGTTACCTTCTCTTTATTAGTCTTTGTGTGATCTACTCTGATGATGACTTTGTAAAACTCTTCAGTGTATTCTTTGGATGTCTTGTTCATTTGTCTTAGATCTTGCATTTTCTTCAGAAGTTCCAACTCATAATCCACATGAATAAATGGTCTCTTCAATTTATCAACCATTCTAACCCATCTAGTGATCTTTTCTTTTCCTTTTTAGGTTCTTTTTAACTGCACCTCCTTCCACCAAATTCCAGCATGACCCTTGAGCTTGGTCTTGGAAAACTTGACCCTCTCAGGATCTTCTATTTCTTCATATTCAAAATATTCCTCCATATAATTGATCCAATCTATCAATTCTTCCAGACTGAGATTACCAAAAAATGTAGAGATGTCAATCTTTGGCCTTTTCCTAATTTTTGTTATGGCCTTCAACAATCTAACATGTTCAAGTTCTACTTCTCCATCATTTTCTTCAGATTGTGCATCATCTTGGGGTGCATCATCTTCATCTTCACTTTCATCTCTCCTTCTTGGTTCAGAATCTCTTCTCAGTTCCTCTTGGATTGCATTAATCTACCTCTGTAGAGCTCTAAACCCTTCTTCTATCACAACATGACTTCTACCAACATAGTTTTTTCATGGAGGCATCTTGATTTTCTTCTTTCTTCTCTTATACTTAATGTAAAATTCCTCAATGCGAAGCTGCCTCAAATCAACGGTTCTACTTCCACCTTTAAACACATGATCTCAAGGTCCTAGCACAAAATACCTCATTGTTTGAAGATCTATTTACACTCTCAGGAAAAAGTCACTTTGATACCACTTGATGAGGGTGTACTCTACCCAACACACTCACAACAACAAATTATAAGCTTCAAACCACAAAGACAATGATTTACGTGGCGAAAACCATTTCAGGTGAAAAACCCCACACTCGAAAAGAAACTCAATATATTATTTAGGAATCTCAATAGGATTACAAAATATACTTAGACATCTCAACATCTATCATACTCCCACACACAACCTCTATCTCAAACACTTGATATATAGGAGATACAATACAAGAAACCGTCAAACGCTATTACAAAACCATGAGCTAAAACCACCCAAAAGTGGTGCCTAAATTATCTACCAATAAAAGATGCCTTATGATGTGTCAAAATACTCATGAAAACATGTAGCTTCCCTTAACAACTCTTTTCTATGCCCGGCACATTTTTACATTCTCTAATATGGGAAGCCTAACTTCTGGAGGCCATAACTTTTGATTCGGACGTCTGATTGACGAATCGTTTGATGCATTGGAAAGATCACAAAAAATTGAAGCTCATTTTTGGACAATTTTTGTGTTGTTATGGAATATCTAAGTGCCTCAAAATCAACTTTGAAACTTTTTTCATGAACCTCAAAAATTGAAACTTTAATATCTTGAAATCCAGACATGATCTTGGGCTGAAATTTACCAAGAATGTTTATGTTTCTATTCTAAACCTTTGGGGAAAATTTCAAGCCCAACCAATTCTCAGATGTAGGCTTACTAAAAATAGTAAGTCTTGGTATTCTCAGCGTTTTTGGAAACTTTGAAGGTTCCAAATCATTATTCAAGCAAATGAGTATTCGCAAAAACCAAAATTGAAAAGAATAGAAAAAAATATTTTTTTGGTGATGCAAGATTGCCCTACACCTCTAGATGCTCCTGCATCAGACAACCAGGGTAATTTTAGAAGTGACCTTGTCCTATCTCTAGTGTTTGAGGAAAACCAATGTGGTCAACCTTTGCTTTGGATAACCATGGTGAATCTTCAACAGGTCATCCTCTCCATTTGACCAAATATTCTTCATACTACCTATTTCTTGTGCTCCTTCCCACATGACTATCTAAGATTTATTCAATTTCTTCCTTCTTTGAAATAGGTGCTGGGATATTCCACTATCCATTTGCTTGCCCATCTTTCATACTTCCTTCATGATATTCTGTCAAATCAACAATATTGAACACAAGTGAAATATTGATCTCACTCGACAACTCAACTTCCTAAGCATTCCTTGATTCATGCTTCTTCAAATCTTAAAAGGTCCAAATTTCTGTCTTTAGCTTGTTATATGTTCCTATAGGGAACCTTTCCTAACCAAGGTAAACCATGACCTCATCTCCAACATTAAACTCATTGAATCATATTTTTTGATCTGCCTTCTCCTTATACTAATTATTCATTTTATGGATATGATTCCTTACCTCCTCATGTAGAATCTTCATGTTTTTTGCAAAATCTTCTACATTTGCACTCCTATTTTCCTCCTTATCCATCTTCCTCAACTCTAAAAAGTTTCTGGGACTACTTCCATATAATATCTAGAATGGTAATTTTCTTGTACTCTTGTTAACTGAGTTGTTGTATGCGAACTCATCTTGTGGAAAAATCAAATCCCATCCCTTTGGATTTTCTCCTACCAAACATCTCAAAAGGTTTCCCAAACTTCTGTTTACCACTTTTGTCTGACCATCAGTTGTGGATGATGTGCATAACTAAACTTTAAATCTATTTTCAGCTTCTTCCACAATGTCCTCCAAAAAATATCCAATGAATTTTATATCTCTGTCTGAAACTATACTCTTCATTAGACCATGAAGTCTAACCACCTCCTTGAAAAATATCTTTGTAATATGAACTACATCATTTGTCTTCTGGCAAGGAATGAAATGTGCCATATTGGAAAATCTATCAACCACCACAAAAATGGAATCATGACCTCTCTGAGTCCTTGGCAAACCAAGTACAAAATCCATGCCAATGTCTTCCCATGATCTTTTAGGTACTAAGAAATGTTGATACAGACCAATATTTTGACTTACTCCCTTAGCCATTTGACATACCCTGCAACATTGTACAAACTTTTTCACATCCTGATATGACTGTGGCCAATAATAGTTCTCACTTACTAATGCAACTTTCTTATCTCTCCCAGAATGCCTTACTAATCCTCCACTGTAGTTTTCTTTTATCAAGTTCTCCCTCATGGAACTTCTTGGAATGCATTTCTAACTTCCTCTGAATAACATGCCATCTTGGATTATGTAATCCAACCACTATGTTCTATCCATGGTGACAGGCTCTAGGCAAGCTTTCCATGCCTCTGAAAAATCTGGATCTTCTGGATACAAATGATTGAGTTATTCAAACCCAACAACTTCAATTCTCATCTCCACAACCAAATTTTGTCTCATACTCAAGGAATATGCAATCCTATTAGACTTCCCGCTTCTATTCTTCAATACAAATGTATAGATTTGCAAAAATTCAACCCATTTCAAATGTCTTTGATTCAACTTCACTTGACTATTCAAATATTGTAAGGCTTGATGATTAGTGTACAAAATAAATTCCTTAGAAAAAATATAATGTCTCCATATATTTAATGCTTGAACAATAACATATAATTCTTGATCATAAATAGAATATTTCTTCCTAGCATCATTGATCTTTTCACTAAAATATGCAATGGATCTTCCTTCTTGCCTTAATACAACTCCTATGGCACTACCACTAGCATCACAATCTACCTAAAATACCTTGTTAAAATTTGGAAGTGCTAAAATAGGTTGCTTTGTAACTTTTTGCTTTAACAAATCAAAACTCTTGGCTGCCCCTATAGTCCATTTAAATTCTTTTCTATCTCCTCTCATTGTTTCAGTTAAAGGTGCACATATGCTGCTGACATTTATAATGAACTTCCTATAAAAACTAGCCAATCCATCAATGATCTTACCTCAGTAATATTCCTCAGTGTAGGCCATTCTATGATAGCCATTATTTTCTCTGGATCCATCTTAAGACCCTTAGTTGAGATCACAAATCCTAGGTACACTAACTCCTTCACAAAGCTGCACTTCAGATTTATCAAAAATTTCTCTTCCTGCAACCTCTCAAAAACTCTATGAACATGCATCAAATGTTCCTCCAAGGTTTTGCTAAAAAATAAAATATCGTCCAAATAGAAAATAATAAACTTACCTAGAAATTCTTTGAGTACCTCGTTCATGAGCCTCATGAAAGTGCTTGGTGCATTGGTTAGTCCAAATGGCATCACTAACCACTCATATAGTGCTTCTTTTGTCTTGAATGCTATCTTACATTCATCTCCTTCCCTATCATGATCTGGTGATACCCACTCTTCAAATCTATCTTTGTAAAATGCTTCGCTCCACTTAGGCAGTCCATGATATCATCCATCCTTGGCAAACGAAATCTGTACTTGATTGTGGTTTTGTTTATGTCCCTAGAATTGATACACATCCTACATTCTCCATCCTTCTTAGGTGCTAGTACTGTAGGTACTGCACACGAATTCAAATTCTCTTTGATTAGCCCCTTTTTCAACATTTCCTAAACTTGTTTGTTCAACTCCTCATTTTTTGTAGGAGTCATTCTATGGGCTGCCTTGTTAGGCAAAATTACTCCTGGTATCAAATCCATCTGATGACTTATGCTTCTCACAGGTGGAAAACCTTCAGATACATTATTTGAAACAATATCTTTAAATTCATCCAATAGATCTGTAATTTCTACGAGTACATTTTCTCCTTCCTCTTCATGGAGTTTAGGAATCAAGGAAAAGCACATATGTTCATGTTTCATTCCATCCTAAAATTTTCTACCATCTACCAAACAAATTCTAGTATTACTACTGTTATGTGGGAAAAGTGGGAATAGGGTTTAATGAATGATATGCCTAGATCCTCCTTTCACTACACACATTCAAGGACATTTAACCAAGTTGAATCACAACCTTTGCAAGAGGATTCACCTACAGGTTGGTTATCACTTGTAATGAGGAATTTATTGATTAATGTATTAATTTAATGTCAGATTATGCTTAAAACCCTAAATATGCAAAATCGTAAACAAATGGACGAATTCTGACAAATGCTTGCACACAGAGATATCAAATGACAATTAGTTATATAATAGGTTCCGGGATTCGAGATGCAGAAAAGTCAGGGGCTAAAGAGCAGGCACCCAAGCTCAAGGTAGGAACTTCTTTAGGGATTTCTGGAACTTGTCTGCTACTAATCACCACTGTCTCAAATATTTTCTGCCGTGCAAATCCATAGGGCTTCAGGGTGGGTGCCCAAGCCCTTGCAGTGCTTTTCTTCTTAGATCTAGAATCTGCACAATCTGTCACAGCCTCCTGCAACTCCACTTTCGCAGAACATGACACCTATCACCTGCAATCATAAAGAAGAGGGTTGGGGTTGTGGTGTTTAGGAGCTTGCCTTAGTCAAGCCTTGGAATGGCATTCAAGCCTTCCAACATCGTTGTTTGATAAAGAGTACATATCCCTATAGGATAGAGGCAAAAATAAATTGATAAATGATTGATTCAACACAAATAGATATCACCTTAGAGGTGTAGCTCACATGTAGATGAATATCCTTCAACACATGAGAAGATGAAGCCAAATTTGCATAACAAACACAATAACAATATTCTGCTCTGCAACAATGAATGCTTTGAATGCTCTACAATCATAAGTTTGCCAAAAGTTCATCATCATCTTCTAGTCATCTTCTAGTTTACAAATGAAACCCTAAACATGCTTATATATGCATTCCCGCTACAAATTTTGTAATTCAAACTTAAGATGTCGGCAACGGAACCTTTTAACGGTCACATAACTGACATTCAAATTTGGGACCCACCTAAAATAGGGAAGGACTAGGGCGGGAGCACCCAAGCCCCTGGGTCCTATTTTAAGATAGGGTCAAACTCAACAATGTCTCTCAAGCCCCATTTGACATGGGTTTCAGGCCATTTTGTCTTGGGAGTTAAATCTAACATGCAAGATGCAAAACAAGGGACTTGGGAGCTAAACTTAGGAGGTAAAAGTCCTAGGGGGACATTTTATGACATAACAACTACATACCTTTTCCTCTGTTTCTCTCACAGGTTTCAACTTATGTCTCACTCCATCTTTGGTCAAAGAATAGGTGTTAGCATGACCATCATGGATAGCATACCTATCATACTTCCATGACCTTCCTAATAAAAAGTGACATACATCCATTGGCATAATGTCTCATAACACCTCATCATGGTAATCTCCAATCTCAAACTTTACCAAACATTGTTCAATAACCAAAGTGTTATGATCTTTCTACAACCAAGCAATCCTATAGGGACGTGGATGCTCTATTCTCTTCAAATTCAACTTTCTACCCATCTCTTCAGAGACTAGATTATCTGTACTTCCACTATCAATAATCACATCACAACACTTACCTTCTGATTTACACCTTTTTCAGAATAGGTTCTTTCTTTGTGCTGGTTCTTCTTTTCCCTCTTCTTTTAGCAAGGCTCTTTCAATAACAAGAGCTTCTCCTCTTTCTGCATCTTTTGAATGTTCAGATCTAACCTCCTCATCAACATGAGCAACTCTAGCATTACCCTCTAGTCTTCTATTTGATCCTCCCTGATTTTGTTGATAGTCATATGCTCTATGCCCTTCTTCACCACATCTAAAATAGGTTCCTCTAAATCCTCCTCTTCCAGGCCCTCTTCAAAATCCACCTCTTCCTCTCTGGTACCCATCATTCTTTCCTTGAGTGCGGTATGTATTTTCACCTCTTTTATTTTGACTGGTACTTGCATCTTCATTTTTATTTTGCCCATCTTGTTGTCCATGACCCCATATGACCTTCCACTAGTTCTTCCACCATGACCTGCTCCTCTTTGTTTGTTCTCAAATTTTTTGTTCAACTTTTCTTCTACCTTCATTGTAAACTAATATGTATATTCAATAGTTGTCATTCTAACCATGCTTTTAATTCTTCTTGGATACTAGGTTTCAACCCATTGATATACTTGGCTACCTTCTCTTTATTATCCTTTGTGTGACCTTCTCTAATGATGACTTTGTAAAAATATTTAGTGTATTCTTTGACTGTCTTATTCATTTGTCTTAGACCTTGCATTTTCTTCAGAAGTTCCAACTCATGATCCGAAGGAATAAATTGTCTCTTCTATATATTAACCATTCTATCCCATCTGGTGATCTTCTCTTTTCCTTTTTAGTTTCTTTCTAACTACGCCTCCTTTTCAGTTTCTTTCTAGCATGACCCTTGAGCTTGGTCTTGGAAAACTTGACCCTCGCAAGATCTTCTATTTCTTCACTTTCAAAATATTCCTCCATTTCATTGATCCAATCTATCAATTTTTCTAGACTGAGATTACCATAAAATGTAGAGATGTTAATCTTTGGCCTTTTCCCAAATTTTGTTATGGCCTTCAACAATCTAACATGTTCAGGTTCTTCTTCTCCATCATTTTTTTTAGATTGTGCATCATCTTGGGGTGCATAATATTCATCTTCACTTTCATGTCT
This sequence comes from Cunninghamia lanceolata, assembly GCA_027924645.1. NCBI lineage: Eukaryota > Viridiplantae > Streptophyta > Pinopsida > Cupressales > Cupressaceae > Cunninghamia > Cunninghamia lanceolata. The sequence goes on from BSBN01000828.1 coordinate 8,147,397, forward strand.
CCTTCTTGGTTCAAACCCTCTTCTCAATTACTCTTGGATTACATTAATATGCCTTTGTAGAGCTCTAAACTCTTCTTCTATCACAACAGGATTTCTACCAACACAGTTTCTGCATGGAGGCATCTTAATTTTCTTCTTTCTTCCCTTATAATTAATGTAAATTTATTCAATACGAAGTTGCTTGAAATCAACTATTCTACTTCTACCTATAAACACATGATCTCGAGGTTCTGACACAAACTACCTCACTGTTCGGTGATTTGTTTGCACTCTCAAGAAAAACTCACTCTTATACCACTTGATGAGAGTGTACTCCACCCAACACACTCACAACAATAAATTATAATCTTCAAACTAGAAACACAATGATTTACACGGGGAAAACCCTTTCAGGTGAAAAACCCTACACTAGAAAAGCAACTCAATATATTATTCAAGAATCTCAATAAGATTAAAATATACTCAGACAACTCAACATCTATCATACTCCCACACACAACCTCTATCTCAAACACATGATATATAGGAGATAAACTACAAGAAACCGTCAAACTGTATTACAAAACCATGAACTAAAACTACCCAAAAGTGGCACGGAAATTATATACCAATAAAAGATGCCTTATGATGTGTCAAAACACTCATCAACATGTGTAGCTTCCCTTAACAACTCTTTTCTATGTCCGACATGTTTTTACATTCTCTAATACGGGAGGCCCAACTTCTGAAGGCCATAACTTTTGATCTAACGTCCAATTGACGAACTGTTTGATGTGTTGGAAAGATTGCAAAAAATTGAAGCTCCTTTTCAGCCAGTTTTTGGGCCGTTACAAAACATCTAAGTGCCTCAAAATTGACTTTTGAAACTTTTTGCATGAACCTCAAAAATTGAAACTTAATGTTTTTGAAATCTAGACATGATCTTGGGCTAAAATTTGTCAAGAATGTTTATGTTGCTATTCTGAAGCTTTGGGGAAAATTTTGGGCCTAACCACTTCTCAAATGTAGGATTACTAAAAATAGTAAGTCCTAGTATTCTCATCCTTTTTGGAAACTTTGAAGGTTCCAAATCATTATTCAAGCAAGTGGGTATTCACAAAAACCCAAACTGGAAAGAACACAAAAAAAACATTTTTTTTGGTGATGCAAGATTTCCCTACACCTCTAGATGCTCCTTCATCATGGATTGAACTTATTGAACATGATGGTTTATTATATGAGCCCTTACTTATAGAAGGAATTATAAACATGTATTCACTTCAAACCATGAGAGAACAATGTGTTTGTGTGCTCTGGAAATGAAGACATGAACTACCAGGGTGAAGTTTATTGTTGTCAGTGGGTGAAAGTTTAAAGTTGTGTCAGAAATCACAAAGATTACACAAGCTGCCCAATATATTATTCAAAAATCACAAAGATTACAATATACTTGCAAAGAAAGCTTCTCATAGGACTATCACCACCAGAGATCTAGAGACAACACAACTGCTATCAGACTCTTAGAATACATCATGATATCAAATTCGTAATACAACACCCTCATAAATAGGGTTACCTTCTAGGGCAAGACAAGCCAACAAAATATCTACCATCAGATCAAAACCTAATAATGAATGGTCCAGATTTACAATATATGATTAATTTAATGTATGTCAGCCATTTAATAGTTTTTGTTAACAAAAAATGTTAACACACATCCCACTCCACCCCATGCTCCCATTGTATATTACACCTATCAGTGTAACTAGGGAATATATAAAAATATAAATATATATATATCCTATCAACAATAAAACTTATATAATTGCAAGGTTGAGACACATTTTCCAAACACTTTTTACATGCAATCTATTATACAACTATAGATTCCTTCTAACTGAGTATAAAAATCTAACTAAAATTTAAATCTAAGACATAGTGATTCGACAATGCACATAGTCAATAAAGTACTTTGACCAAAGATTCATAAATAAAACATATTCTGCATCAGATATATGTGTCAATCTATCACAAACACCTCTATCTCAATCTTGCCCTTAGATTTTCACAAATACCTTATACTGACTTCCTAAGTCATCTTTCATTTAATGAAACAAATTATCTTTCAATCTAATAAAATAAAAAGATTGTTTACAACCTTAGTCCACTTAACCTCTAGAGATTCTGACCCACATAAATTATTTGATATTACATGATATCAGAAAACCATTCCTAACATTTTCCAACTCTTCAGTTAGTCTAGTAGATTGTAATATTTCTCCACAGATAGAGGTATCTCTATATGTATATTCGAATGAAAACAACAATCAAATAATGTATAGACATACAGTCCAATGGAGACTTCCACAACCAGTTTAAAACACATAGGTGATGAAGGGGGTAAATCACAAAACACACCACAAAAAAAATTGAACACTGAAAATAGAACTTTCTTTTATTGATCTGGGCAACTCATTACATTACAGAAGCTTAATTACAATAAGAGGAATCAATCCTCCATAGGCTGCAACACACTACAACTACCCCTCCCAGGCTCTTGAATTTTCTGCCTTATGTAACCCCCAAATCAGCTAGGGTTTCTATTTTCCTGCCTATTCTTAACTCCACACTTGCCCCCTTAACTCTACTACTGCCCAGGGTTCCCAAAATAGTCATAAATAGCACTTTTTGGTGGTCTCCAGCTAAATTTCAAAATTTTCAACTCCCTCCAAAAGTAGGTCAACTTCCGGGAAGCATAACTTTTGATCCGGGTGTCCGATTGACGAACCATTTTAAGCGCCGAAAAGATCGCGATGTGAACTATCATGTGAAAAATTCATAAATGGATTTCCATCAACTTTTCAGGATGTTATGGGATGTTTTACTACCTCATATCTCGTTCCAGAAATTTTTAGGGGCTTTTCAGAAAACAAAAACTTTAATATCTTTCAGCTCACAAATGATCTTTGCCTGATTCCTTCGCCAAAGGTATTATATTTCCATTATGTAACTTTCTGTAAGATTTCACTTCAATCCGTGCCCAAATGCAAACTTTCCAAAAATAGCAGGTACACTTTCCAAAACATGCATGTTGCTATTTTTAGCAATTTTGGAAAAAATGAAAGTCCTACATCATTATTCTGGATATTATGGAACCAAAAACACTAATTATGGAAAGAAATGAAAACAACTACAATGATTTTGAATTATCTTCTTTTTGGGTGATGCAAGATTGCCCTTACACCACTGGATGCTCCTGCATCAGACACCTAGGGTAATTTGAGAAGTGACCCTGTCACGTCTCAGATGTTTGTGTGAGGAAAACCCAAATGGTTAACCTCTGCCTTAGACAACCAAGAAGAATCTTCAATAGGAGTTTCTTTCCATTTTACTAGATATTCTTCATATTGCTTGTTCCGAGTACTTCTTCCCACACGGCTATCCAAGATCTCTTCTATCTCCTCCATTGAAGTAGATGCTGGAATACTCCACTGTGCTTCTGTTGGTCCATCCTCTATTCCACCTTCATGATATTCTGATAAATCAACAATGTTGAAAATAGGGAAAATATTGATCCCACTTGGCAGCTCTACCTCATATACATTTCCTGAATCATGTTTCTTCAAAATTCTGTATGGTCCAAATTTCTTCATTTTTAGCTAATTGTATGTTCCAATTGGGAACCTTTTTTTTCTCAAGTGAACCATGACTTTATCTCCTACCTGGAATTCCTTATATCTCCTCTTCTGATCTGCCTTAGCCTTGTACTGAATATTCATCTTATTAATGTGCTTTTTCACCTCTTCATGCAAATTCTTCATGTGTTCTGCAAAGTCTTCAGCCTCGGCACTTGTCTTTTCTCCTTTGTCCAGATTTATTAACTCTAAAGCATTTCTTGGACTATTCCCATATACAATCTGGAATGGTGACTTACCAGTACTCCTATTGATAGAATTGTTGTAAGCAAATTCTGCCTGTGGTAAAATCAAATCCCATCCCTTGGGCTTATCTCCTACTAATCATCGTAGCAAGTTACCCAAACTCCTATTCACAACTTCAGTCTGTCCATCAGTTTGTGGATGGTGTGCAGAACTGAACTTCAAATCTGTCTTCAACTTCTTCCACAATGTGCTCCAGAAATAACTAATAAACTTGGTATCTCGATCTGAAACTATGCTCTTTGGTAGACCATGTAATCTCACCACCTCCTTGAAAAATAATTCAGCAATATGAACAGCATCATTAATCTTCTTACAAGGGATGAAATGTGCCATCTTCGAGAATCTATCCACCACCAAAAAAATGGATTCATGTCCTCTCTGTGTCCTTGGTAAACCAAGAACAAAATCCATACTAATATCATCCCACGGCTTCTCTGGTATAGGTAGTGGCTGATATAGACCTATATTCTGACTTGCTCCTTTCGCCATCTGACATACTCTGCAACTCTGCACAAATTTCCTCACATCCTGCTGCAACTGTGGCCAATAATAATTTTCACCAACAATAGCAATGGTCTTATCTCGACCAAAGTGTCCAGCCAATTCTCCACTATGCTTCTCCTTTATCAGATTCTCTCTCATGGAACTCCTCAGAATGCACAACTGGGTTCCTCTAAACAACATGCCATCTTGGATTATGAAATCCAACCATTTTGTCCTGTCCAAAGTAACAGGTTCCAAACAAGCTTTCCAGGCCTCTGCAAAATCTGGATCCTCAGGATACAAACTTTTGAGCTCATCAAACCCAACAACCTCTATCTTCATTTCTGTCAACAAATTTTGCCTTCTGCTTAAGGCATCTGCAACTCTGTTGGACTTCCCACTCCTGTGCTTCAAAACAAAAGTATAGCTCTGCAAAAACTCAACCCATTTTAATTTCCTTTGCTTCAACTTTCCTTGACTATTAAGATACTGTAAAGCCTGATGATCCGTATATAAAACAAACTCCTTTGGCAACAAATAATGTCTCCATTTCTTCAAAGCCTGAACTATTGCATAAAACTCCTAATCATAAACATAATACTTTTTCTTGGCATCATTAAACTTTTCACTAAAATAGGCAATGGGCTTACCTCCTTGACTCAAAACAGCTCCTATACCACTACCACTAGCATCACAATCTACCTGAAATACCTTATTGAAATCTGGAAGTGCCAAAACAGGTTGTTCTATGACTTTTTGCTTCAATGTATCAAAGCTCTTGTCTGCTCCTTTAGTCCATCTAAACTCTTTTCTATCCCCTCTCATTGTCTCAGTTAGGGGTGCACAAATGCTACTAAAATTCCTGATAAACTTTCTGTAAAAACTTGCCAAACCATGAAAAGATCTTACCTCAGTTGCACTCCTTGGCGTAGGCCATTCAATGATAGCCCTTACTTTTACTGGGTCCATCTTAAGACCTTCCTCTGAGACAACAAATCCCAGGTATACCAACTCCTTCTTTGCAAAACTACATTTCTTCAGATTAATCAGCAACTTCTCCTCCCTCAGCTTCTCTAAAACTCTTCTAATATGCATCAGATGCTCATCCCAAGTCTTACTAAAAATTAAAATATCATCTAAATAGACAATAACAAAACTTCCCAAAAATTCTTTCAGTACCTCATTCATGAGCCGCATGAATGTGCTCGGTGCATTGGTTAGCCCAAATGGCATGACTAACCACTCATACAAACCCTCCTTGGTCTAGAAGGCTATCTTCCATTCATCTCCTCTGATTCGGATTTGGTGATACCCACTCTTCAGATCAATCTTCGTGAAGTACTTGGCTCCACTCAAACAGTCCATTATGTCATCCATTCTGGGTAGTAGAAATCTGTACTTGATCATGATCTTATTGATGGCTCGAGACTTTGTACACATTCTCCACTCCCCATCTTTCTTTGGTGCTAGTACTACAGGTACCACACATGGACTTAGGCTATCTCTTATTAATCCCTTCCTCAACAACTCCTGAACTTGTCTGTTCAACTCTTCACTCTCGGCTGGAGTCATTCTATGTGCTGCCTTATCTGGCAAACCGGCTCCTAGTATCAAATCCATTTGATGACTTATCTTTCTTACTGGTGGTAAACCCTCTGGTACATTATCAGAGATAATGTCCTAAAATTCTTCCAACATATCTGAAACTTCTACTGGTACATCTTCACATTTCTCTTGACTAATCTTAGGAATCAATGTAAAGCAATGATGCTCAAGCTTCATACCCTCCAAAACTTTTCTACCATCTACCAAGCAAATTCTGGTGGTGCTACATACCTTTTCTTCCACCTCCTTCAAGGGCTTCAACTTGTGACGAACTCCATCCTTTGTTAGGGAATATGTGTTTGCACGGCCATCATGGACAGCTCTCCTATCATACTACCACGACCTCTCCAATAGCATATGACATGCATCCATCGGTATGATATCACACAACACCTCATCATGGTAGTCCCCAATCTTGAACTTCACTAAACATTGCTCATTGACCAAAGCTCAGTGGTCCTTCTGCAACCATGCAATTTGATATGGATGTGGATGCTTTCTTCTTGTCAACTTCAACCTGTCAACCATATCCTCTGAAATAAGATTGTCAGTACTTCCACAATCAATAATAATGTCACAACACTTACCTTCACATTTACACCTTGTGTGGAATAAACTCTTCCTTTGATTGGGTTCTTTCTCCTCATTCAACAAAGTTCTTCTGACAACTAGGGTTTCTCCCCTTTCAACATCTTCAGAATGCTCAGATTGCACATCTTCATCTACATGTACAACTCATGCATTACCTTCAGGTCTTTATTTGTCCTTCCTTAATGTTGTGGACACTCATATGCTCGATGCCCTTCTTCTCCACATTGGAAACAGGTTCCTCTGAAACCTCCTCTCCCAGGTCCTTGCCCAGGTCTACCTCTTCCTCTTCCTCTTTGCTCACCATTGTTCTGGTCACGAGGGTGGTAGGTATTATCTCCTCTCTGATTTCGACTAGTGTCAGCTTCTTCACTTTTCTTTGAATCTTCATTTCAGCCCCCATAGGGTCTTCCACCAGTCCTTCCACCTTGACCTCTTCCCCTTTGCTTGTTGTCAAATCTTTTATTCAGCTTCTCTTCCACCTTTAGGGAAAACTGGTATGCATCTTCTATGGTGGTCATTTTGACCAGGCTTAGCTCCTCTTGAATACTTGGCCTCAACCCATTAATGTAACAGACTACCTTCTCCTTGTTGGGCTCTGCATCACCTGTCCTGATAGTAATCTTATAAAACTCTTCTGTATACTCCTTAACAGAATTGTTACCTTGCTTCAGTCCTTGTAGCTTCTTCAACAACTCCATCTCATAGTCCACAGGAATGAACTGCTTCTTCAGTTTCTCCATCATCCGATCCCATCTGGTGATCTTTCCTTTTCCTCTTCTATTCCTTTCTAATTGGACCTCCTTCCACCAAATATTGGCATGGCCCTTCAACTTTGTTTTTGCAAACTTGACCCGATTTGGGTCTTCCACATCTTCATACTCAAAATACTCCTCCATGTCATTGATCCAATCAATAAGCTGTTCCGGATTCAAATCTCCAGAATATGTAGAAACTTCAATCCTGGGCCTCTTTCCAATCTTAGAAATGGCCCTCAACAACCTAACTTATGCAGGATCTCCTGCAGCTTCTTGTTCTTCCTCAGATAGCTCCTTTTCAGCTTCATCTTCTCTTTCTTCTCTTGTTCTCGGATCAAACCCTCTTTGCAGTTCCTCTTGCAATGCATCGATTTGCCTTTGTAGGGCTCTAAAACCCTCTTCCATCAAAGCATTCCTCCCAACACGATTTCTTCGTGGAGGCATTTTGATCTCCGCAGAAAACCCACAACCTCAGGTCCTGGTGCAAACTACCTCACGGTCGGCGATCTGTTTACACACTCAGGAACCCTTGCTCTGATACCATTTGATGAAGGGGGTAAATCACAAAACACATCACAAAAAAAATTGAACACTGAAAATAGAACTTTCTTTTATTGATCTGGGCAACTCCTTACATTATAGAAGCTTAATTACAATTAGAGGAATCAACCCTCCACAAGCTGCAACACACTACAACTACCCCTCCCAGGCTCTGGAATCTTCTGCCTTCTATAACCCCCAAATCAGCTAGGGTTTCCATTTTCCCGCCTATTCTTAACTCCACACTTGCCCCCTTAACTCTACTACCGCCTAGAGTTCCCAAAATAGTCATAAATAACACTTTTTGGTGGCCTCCAGCTAAATTTTAAAATTTGCAACTCCCTCCAAAAGTAGGTCAAATTCTGGGAAGCATAACTTTTGATCTGGGTCTCTAATTGATGAATCGTTTGAAGCACCAGAAAGCTCACGATGTGAACTATCATGCCGGAAATCCATAAATGGATTTCCGTCAACTTTTTGGGATGTTATTGGATGTTTTAGTGCGTCATATCTCATTCCAAAAAATTTCAGGGGCTTTTCAGAAAACAAAAACTTTAATATCTTTCAGCTCACAAATGATCTTTGCCTTATTCCTTTGCCAAAGGTCTTATATTTCCGTTATGTAACTTTCTCTAAGTTTTTGCTTCAATCCATGCCCAAATGCAAACTTTCCAAAAATAGCAGGTACACTTTCCAAAATAGGCAGGTTGCTATTTTTAGTAGTTTTGGAAAAACTGAAAGTCCTACATCATTATTCTGGATATTATGGAACCAAAAACACTAATTATAGAAATAAATGAAAACAACTACAATGATTTTGAATTATCTTCTTTTTGGGTGATGCAAGATTTCCCTTACACCATTGGATGCTCCTGCATCAATAGGTATATAATTCAATGCAGTTGAGACAAAATTAAATAGTGGGTTATACTTTTTGGCCAAAGTTGACATTGAAATGAACATTTTGAAAAAAATATTCACTTTCGAACACCTATAGTTGCTAAACCACGAGGAATTTGAAGATAATGTAGACTAATGAGATTTGTCACATTTTGTCTGTAGATTCTAAATATATTTTTAAATTTTTTTTTTGGAATCAAATTATATTTCCTTTTCCATCTCCTTCAATAACTAGTTTCTAATAGTAAACAACATTTTTAAAGAGTGACGTGTACTGTGTAAAACATAACTTTTTTTCTATGAAGGATAAAATTCAAATTTTTTCAAATTTAGATTTTTAACTATGATATCTAGAGGATGCATTTGGTTTCATAATATTTTATTGAATATTTTTCTTTTAATTAACTTTTGAAACCAAACCAATTACAATTTAGACATAGGTGTACTGTGTAAAGCATAACTTTTTTTGTATGTATCGGAATTCAATTTTTTTTGTTGGATTAAGGACATCAATACCTAGAGGACACATATTTTTAGATTTTTTTTCTATATTTTCCTATTTTTTTGTATGTATGAAATAGAGACCTTGATGTTCATATTTTCGTATGTATGAAACAGAGACCTTGATGTTCATTAAAAAACCTACATTCACAAGAAATAAAAAATGAATATAAAAATCAAATTAAATATATTTAAAATTATACTTGTTGGGAAGCTTATAATAAGGACTTCATACTTACAAAACATAAAATTTTAAATGAATTCATTTGATCCCCCAAAAGGTAAATCAAAAGTGGTTTTTTATCAGCATTTTGATAGGTGTAGAGGAGACTCCATGACATGTATGGTTTAAAACTAGCGGGGTTCTATCCAAGGGGGTTTGATATAAGGGGGTTTGATCAAACCCTATTCAATTACAATCCTTTAAATGGAACCTTTCAAGGCTTAAATCATTATATTTTATAAAAATATGTGATTTCAGCAAAATCAAGATGTCCTGGAAAGTGTAACCCATTATTGTGGTAGCACCCAGTCTTAATCATCTAATTTAAATATATGGTTTTGTAAGTCTATATAGTTTTCAACAGTTAGTTTAAATATATAAAATTTCAATCCAAATAAGTCCTTTTAGAATTATCAAGCTATTGTCTTGAGTATGGCCGAGGACAAGTATGTATAACCTTATATAGAAAAATAACCATGCCAATCAACTACATCTTACTCATATGCCTGTGAATGTATATATTCTTATATACATCCATAAGCATAAGTAAAAATGTATAAAAAGTATTCTATATTGTTAAAATATCATCTAGTCAGAGATCTCTTTTATGTAAACAAGTCATGCACAGTGAAGACCAATTCAATACTCTGTGTTTCTTGAGTGATAAAGTTTATAACCCTTTTTGGGTCAACCAAAACATTGACCATGATGATCACAATTCTCATTCAATAGTTTTCCAAGTCGAGACCTCTTGATATCCTACTATCCCATACACTTGTTATGGCTTAACTCAATTTATGAGAAGTATAAAATCTTAACAGTTAATAGTAGTAATCCACTAACCCTTCGTCTTAGCTTCAATGGTATATGTTAGCATTAACTCTCTCTATTTACTTAATGTTGTTGAGACCTTCTGAAGGCACTCTACAAAACAATGCATGCTTGTACATACCTAAGTATGTGATTGTATACCTTTGTATGTATACGTATGTTGTTCATTCAAGCAAGAATTTAGTAATTAAAAGAAACTAACATGGTTTCTCATTTACATACTATATTTTTCCTTAAACCCTAATGCATCCCAATACAGAGATAAAACCTTTATAGGAGATAATTTAATAGAGTTTTCATTTCCAAATTGAGTGGTGAAAAAAACAACCAATTTCAAAATTGTTAAAGAATTCGAAATGCCATGCATATGAATGTCTATATTTACTAAAAGAAAGAAACTATGTTTCCACTTCAAAACAATTCATTTCCTTAATACACAACCCTTAGATACCCCTAAGAAATGCTAAGATTTGAAAGGAATCCCTCTTCATAAAACTTGTTCATACCATTCACAAGAATGTTCATACTAAAAAGACAAATTATTTTTCCTTGTATGCAACCAAATTGTAAAACATACCATTTTAGAAAATATAATCCAATAAAAAGTGCAGAGCTCCAAAACCTCCAATCACCGAAACTCCACTTTCCTCTGTTCTCCTTCCTCATCCACAATCTTCTTCCCCTATTTAAGATCCACCAAGATCTCCTTACAAACAAAAAAATTCTCACAAATAACACTCGAATTGGCCAAGTTAAAACATGCATCCAAAATGCAGTGTCTAGCTCCAACTTCTCTCTTTGAGAGTTTTTTTCTCCTTCTCTCCTACTCCAGTTCAAAGTTATGGAATTTACTCACTGTACCATATGCATCAGTTGGAGTAACTATATCCAACGCATGAGTTGTCACTTTCTTCAATATTTTAAAAGCCACTCCACTATGTGAATTGATTTCTTTAAATTGACATGCAATTACCAATAATCAATAATTCTATACTATCAAAAGAGTAATATTATCACTATTATTATTATTGTTAACAGTGATAATATTAATAATATCTATTATTAATATTATCAATGTTAATATTAATAATATTTTGAATAACAAAAACATATGTTCATAGAAGATACTAACGTTCATTATTATTATTCTATAATAATAAACACTATTGTCAATCATTTATCGATTGATAATAATAAAGTCTCTATTAACAACCTCTAATGTTAATAGCGATGGTATTATTAACAAAATTGTTAGTTCTAACAAATAATAAATTTTCAAGACCAATTAGTATATCCATGAAACTACCATTGCAATCATAAAAAACATTTCATTCACATGATAACACAGAAAGACAGATCAATCTAACATGATAAAGACTTTCTACTGTCATTCAAAATAACTTATAAATTGCATTAAGTGTGATTGTGTGTAGTTCTCAGAGGGTCATGGTTTCACAAGAATCTCATCCCAATCTACACTTCTCTCCCCGATGATACTCTCCCTCAATCTCAGAAGGGTACATTGTACTCCTTCATTCACCTCATAGTAGATAAAATGTAGTTAGTCCAAATCTTGTTTACCTAAAACAAGATAATCATAATAATCATTAAAATAGAATTTAATAACCAATCATTATTCAAGTATCACCTTGTTATTAACATTACAAAATGCATTCTCATGTTTACAAAACATGACATCATTGAATATACATATTCAAATTCTAATCATGTTAAACACAAATAAATCATTTCCTTTGGCAGTCTTGTTTCATAAAATAATGACATAATAAAAATAAAAACTTGTTTTAATTGATCACAAAATAGGATGTGACAATTAGGAATGGGAAGAATTGGGATGCTTGGATCATGATTAGGAAGGGTAGTAGATGTTTTGACATGATTTGGATTAGGATCTTGACATAGTTGGATTCGCATGGATAGTGTGATGGGGGAGGAACATGTACTTTCAATTATTTGAATAGACTCCTTGGATGGGGTAGATTGAGAAGTGGGAAATATTTTGGATAAGATGGAGGAAGGTGGTGATTTGGTTTTGATAGGTGTGAGGTGAGTGGTGACGTCATCAACGACACACTTGGGTGATTGAGGAGGAGTGGGATGGCGTGACTCCACAAGTTTGTTTGGGCATTTATGCTCAATATATTTAACTAGGAGTCCTTGGAGAAAGGACTATTTTGATTTAGTAGGGGAGTTGGATAGTGTATTCGATGGTAACATTGGTAGATAAGGAGATGGTTGATTTGGATAAGTGGGATAAGGATATGAAGGATGTAGATAAGGGATGGAGGTGATGGGGACCTCATACAAGAATGGATGACACGATGTGGATGAGGGATAGAATAGAGTTCCCTTGTCAAGGGTAGTGCATAAGGATGACCATATGGTATGTAATTAGGCATGGAGGTGTATCTTGTGCTAGCCAATGCGTGGTCATAAGGTTCTTGCATATGCATGGATGGGTGAGGATGGTTTATGGCAAGCTTGCCTGCAACAATTTCATCAAGGATTTCAATTTTAGCTTGGTCAAAAGGACTATCATCACCATCAAAAATATATGAAGTCATGATTGGTTTGAATTTAGGATGATGGTGATGTAGGATAACTTGGTGAATTTGATTTTGATTTTGGATTAAAGGGAGGTTTTGATTGATTTGGATTGATCAAGGTCAATGATATATGACACTTGATGCTAGGATGGATTTGATTTGATTTTATTAATCAAGGTCAACGATGTATGACACTTGATCAGATTTGGATTGATCGAGATTGATTTTGATTAGGCAAATGCCCCTTTCGATGGATGGATTGGATTAGATTTGATTAGGCCAAGGGCCCTTTGGATAGTGATATGGATGTCGATTTGGAGGAAAATGATTAAGGATTTGGATGAAATTGGATGGGTTATGATTAGGATTTGGAGAGGGTTGAAGGGGCTAAGCCCTTAACCAAATTTTGATTTGCAAATGATGGTTTGGATTAAGGATTGGGGTTGAATTTTGGTTGAAATAGATGTATGGATAAAGGGTAATTGATTTATGATGAGGGATAATTGGATTAGGTGATGATTAGGAATGAATGGAGGGGTGGATGATGGGAATTATGATTAGGGATGGAGTGATTATGATTGGATAATGTAATAGATTATGAAGGATAATGAATGAAGGCTTAAGCTCAATAATGAGATTAACATTAGGGGGGGATTTTGATGAAGTGATTAGGGATGATGGATATTAAGATAATGATAGGAGGAGATGATTAGGATAATGGTTTTTTTATGAGGATTGTGATGTGGATTATGAGTGATAAGGGATTGAATTAGGATGAAAGGATTAAGATGGGATGATGGATTAGGAAATTAGATTGGGTGATGATTAGGATGAGCTTGTACTAGATTGGATTAGATTAAGATGGAAGTGAATAGGGTTAGATGAATGATGGTAGTGGATTAGATTGGGATAGTAAATTGGATTAAATGGGATGGATTGGATTAAGATTAGGGATGATAATGGATCAATAGATAAGTGGATGAGGTGATAAGGATGGGATTAGGATGGTGATGAAGAATTGGATTAGGAAATGGATGAGATGATTAGGATAATGGAAAGTGCATTAGGATATGGATTAGGTAGGTAATGGATATTGGATGATCGATTATGGATTGGATTAGGAAATAATTAGGTTGATAATGGTTATGTTGAGGATTAGGGATAGTGGATTAGAAAGTGATTAGAATGATGGTGGATAGGATTAATCTCAAGGATGGGATTTGATCAAGCTCGAATGATGGGATTCAATTAGGATAATGATAGTGATTAGGAAGTGGATTAGGTGGATAGGATTGACTAGGATTAGGCCCTTGATTAGATTAGGTAATTTGATTGGGATTAGGGTCCTAATTGATTGGATTAGGAATGTATTAGGAAGATGCTTATGATGATTAGGATAATTGGATGATTGATTAGGATGAATTAGATTAATAGTAAGGTGGATTAGGAAGAAATTGGATTAGGAAGAAATTGTATTAGGATAATGTGGATTAAGAGGAAATTGGATTAGGATGACTTGGATTAGGGAGATGGATGATTTGGATTTTGATTAATATGGGTGATTAGGAGGTGATTAAGGATGGATGGGTGCTTGACCTTAGGCAACTTTGCAAGTAAAATACACATACATCATGCATAATTCTTGGAAAGGATGGGAATTTTGGATTAAGGGGATGCATGGGCTTCATCGATGAAGACATGCTAAAAACAAAAACATCCTAGATTATTCAAGTAGGATTGACTCCTAGTGTGGTCCCACCAAAATACCATTCCCATGAGCGAATAGCTAGGGAGTGTCGCATTGCATGGGATCTGTTTCCTTGGAGGTCTTGATGCCTTCCCCAAGGAGTAGGCTCTATATCAACTCAAGGGCATAGGGGTGAGTAACTTTCAAGTTTGATGTTGAACCTTGCACCACACTAAAATATATGTTACACATATGGTTTCTAGGGATGTCATTGATGTCAACACTGTCACTTGGTTGTCATTGATGTCAACACTATCATGAAGGTATGATGGTGTTCATGGTTGGATGTCATGCCCCATCTAGCAGAGAAGATACAGTTCATGGTTGGATGTCATGCCCTGATCATTGTAGAGTTGAGTATAAAGTAATATTAATATGGGAATTAGAAGCACTAAGCAGATCATATATGTTGCTGATGGTAGAAGATGTTACTGAAGGCCTGATGCATGGATGTTCCAAGTTTCATGATGATTGATTTACTGGAAGAATATTTTACTGTTGCTAGACTGAAGACAATGTTGTTTTTGTGAAGGTGTTCTATGTAGGACAATGGAATGCTCTGCATTCCTCCGCATTTGTAGATATAGCTATGTAGTTTAGGAACTATGTTCAGGGTGTAGTGAAGGTGATAATTCCAAAGTTTTAGATAATTTTTCCTTCTACTGTGAAAGTTATGCATGATAGAGTACCGACATGTGTTTTGGCAAAGTGAGTTAGTGTTGAAGACTTGTTGGAATGCTCCACATTCCTTCAGAAGTGAATGGTTGCATTTACAGTTTTGTATACATGTTAATGGACATGCATTATATGCTTCCTTGTAGTTTCAAGGTTCTTGGTGGTCCGCAAGCTCAATTTTTCAATGACAGTATGTTGCAGTGTGTTCTGGATGATAGGTTATTCTCAAAGTTCATGATTAAAGATGTGTGGTGCAAAATATTTGATGTGTTGAGGTAAATGAGTGTTTGGAGATGTTGCATGAGTCTTGTAGACTCATCTGGAAAAGTTTCATGAAGATCTTTCTTGTTTCCAGTACCGCACAAGGTTTTCAAGTTGTTGTGGCTATTATGCTTCAAGGTTCATGTGTTTTTGCTTAAAACTATTGTATTTTCAAATGAGTGGAGTGTGTGGATGTAATTCCCTGGTGGTTGATGTTGTGAAGGATGTTTTGGACCTAATTAAGTAATTGTTGATGTTCGCAAGGCATGGGACTTATGCCAGTGTAGCTTGTAGTCTTGTTTAGGACTTGTCCTCTACACGTTTCATGTTGTGTGTTGTTTGGCTGAATTGTAAATGTATTTTTCATGATTGTATTTGGCCAACAAGTAATGTAATCAATGTAATATCATGTATAAATTGTAAATCAATGTGAGTTAGGAGAGGTGTGATTACAAAATGATTGATAAGGTTTGCAAGATAAGGAGCATAATGAATGCATTATGATGTGTGACTGAAGGAGAAAGAGTAGAAGTTGTAGATGCTACATCTTGATTCATCTTGAAGACATATTTGTGACAATGATCAAGTGTAGAGTGTGGCTAACTCATTTTATCATCAGAAGAAAGTGTGAAGAGGTAGAATTGTAATCATCAAAGGTGTGAGTTTCAATGTCAGCTTTCATACAGTAGAAGGACTGTCATACTATAATCTTTTGTAAGTGTGTTCTCAATTCAGAGAGTAGTAGATTCCTTGGGTTGTAGCCCTAAAAAAATTTATTATTTTTGAGCTTCATTTACTGTGAGTTAATCCTCACCATGGCTTTTTTGTTCTTGGGTTTTCCACGTATATCTGGTGTTATGTGTTGATGTGCATTGTGTTAATCTTTCATGCTTATGTTAATGCTGTGATGCTTAAGTTTTGATCTACTTCAAATGAGTTGAAGGTGTTAACTTTGAAGATTTTTTAGATACTAATTCACCCCCCTCTCAGTATCTTGATGTGTTCAACAAGATAAATTGAAAGGTCTTAGCTAGGATGAACAGGCTTCTAGGGGTATCCTCTATACAATCAAGGTGTGTGAGGCCTATGTATGTGAAATGTGGGGTATCTATAATGGCATGGTGCGAGAGAGTAACCCACTCTCCTCCTTCACTTTGAAAAGTATAAAGTTCTTGCAAGATTCACCCAAACAATAGATGTCCTCCAATGGAAGAGTCTTTCGATTCTCTTCCAAACTTATATACCTTGCCAGAACATGAGGGTTAAGGTCAACTCCTTGGTGATGAAATCCAAGGTAGGCTCCCTAGAGGAAAGAATCCAAGGATCAAGGTTGCACAAAGCGCAAGGAGAGAGCATACATACCAACGACCTTGGAATTAAACAATGATAACAAGATTAGATCAAATCAAGGTTTTTGATCCCCAAGATCACAAGAAGTGCAAGGGGAGTGCATACACCTTGATTGATCCCAAACAAAGCAAACAGTGCTCTTTTTTAACCCCAAAAAGAAATGTTCCTAGATTTAGTATAAAATAAGATTGGTCCTTTGACTTGCGTGCTACAAAACCACAAGATTAGTAGTTGAGTAATGCATCTTGGACCAATGTAATATGCACAAAATGATGTTAGGGACCAAGGAACATGCATAAAATTCCAAGATACAGGGATTATATTGCTCAGATTTCAAGAAAAATATAGAAAATTAATGACAGAGTGGATCCGCCCAAACATAGGATAGATTAGCTGATTTAGAGATAGATCCACTAAAATAGAGTTAGAGGCTAAAAATGAGTTCAGATTATACCTACAGATTCGTTGAAGCAGGTAACAAATCCTATGATTTGCCTACAAAAACATTAAACTTTGTTCAAGACCTGAAATCAATGATTTTCAAGGAAAATGATCAGATTTTTGATAAGATTAGATGATTAAGGGAAGTTTTAGCATTATAACTCCCTATAAAATGGATGCCCTATTAGAAAATAGAATGATGAAAATATTAGAAAATGATGGGAGAAATTTAGGGAAGATTGGAGGTGAGTTGCCCCTATACAGGATAAAATTGCTGAAACTCCTATATATCCACCCAAACACCTACAAATCCATTGATTTAGAGTTTGGTGTAGGGAACATGAGTCCAACTTAAGATGATTTTCCCAAGCATGTGATAGATCCTCCCAAATGCAAATAGATCCACTGAACTATGCCAAAACAAGCAACTTGAAACCTGCAACTTCACAACAAGCTCTTAAAAGAAAAATAGGTTAGATAAGGACCCTAGGGGGTCCTATCAGGTGTGCCAAATGTATCATAGTATACAATGCACATAAAGAAATAAACCAAATCTATATTGACCCATTTCATGCAAATCCTAAAGTGACCTCAAGATAGAGCATAAAGGAAAGCATACAAACATGAAATGAAAACTATCTAATTCACCTCACATGCTAACCCTTGTTGTGTGGATTTTCTCTTTGATGTGTTGATGTGTAGGTGGCTTCTCAAATGGTAGTATTACTTTATGGCTCACGGAGTCTTGAAAATGGCTTGGCATGTGCTAGATTTTTAGGATTTTGGGATGAAGATCAATGGATGAAGATTGATGAGAGGCTTGGATGCATGAGCACTTGCCAAGTAACAAGCATTGGTTGGTTGAGAAGGGATGTCCTTGGATTGAGAGGAAATCAAGGGTGGAAAAGTGGATTGGATAAAGTGAAGGGATGTGATTGAATGAGGACAAAAGGACTCTTGTACAAAGAACTTTGACCATACCTTTGTAAGAGACCCATGTGATCTTGTACAAGAGGACATGCCTTTGTACACATAGAACTTGACGTGGAGGATTTGAGTAGGATTAGGTTAGGATAATCTAATGTGCAAGTAGGAGATTAGGTAATTAATTAGGTTTAGGTCACCTAATCAAAAGTATAGAAAATAGGAATTAAATAAATAGATAAATTTATTTAATTCATGGGATGGGAAAAGGGGATATTAGATAAATTAAATTTATCTAATGTTTGGACTATAGGATAAGGTTAATAAATGATTAATAAATCGTTTATGCTAGGGATAGGTATGTATGTAGGTACAAATGAATAGTGAATAGTGATTTTGACAATAAAATATTATTTAATCATGGTTTGCAGAGGATTTGATCAATTAACTATCTAAACATGTGTTTATTCAGTTAATTATGGAAGAAAGGTAGTTTAGGGGTGTCTAGAGATGGTTAGTGATGGTTTAGAGATGAATAGGGATGAATATGAATGAATTAGGGATGTTTAGGGATGAGATAAAGAGTGGATAGTTTTAGGTGTCTACACAATTCGAACAAACAAGGAAAGTATAAGTCACATGATGCAAGTGCAACATACCTAAGTAGATACCTACTTCAACAAGCTTGTCCTATTGTAGGTGCATATAATTCAACAAAGTAATAAACTAAATATAAAAAATAAAATAATCCAACAACAACCCATTCTAGAGATCTCGATACTACCATTTCCTTATCTTGGGTCAATCATGTGGTGCTCAAGTTTGAGCCTAGGTTACTTAGGATTGACTCCAAAATTCAATTTTTTAAATTTAAATTTGTTCATTCCCACCCTTTCCTACTAGCTAGTGGGAGTTGACTTGGTATACATTTACACAACTTATTTCTATTTCTTCCTATTTAAAGACATTCACTTGTGCAATTAAAGACATTAAAAGAAAACAAGTAACATTCAATTATCAAAAGAGAAATCATTCTAGAAACATTTCAATTTGGAGATGGATAAATGGAAACTATTGCATCATAATTTGCATATAGGCCACTTGCACACCTGCTTGCTATCTTTCAACACTCATACAAGGAAATAAAGTTAGTTTGTCAAGGGGGTTGACATAGGAGAACTTGACTCTAGTGAACTAACAAGTTTCACAAGAGTATTTAAAAATAATATCATTCTTATGTATCTTCAGTTACTAGAGGTCATAGGGAACCAAGTTAGAAAACTCTTCTATCTACCAAATCTAATATGCACATCAAAGGACAAATCTACATTGCTCAAGATTGACCATGAGCCACTTAGGATTGACCCAAAAAAATTACAAATCTATTTTGATTTTGGAATAGTGAGCACATTAAGGACATCATTTTCCAAGCACTAGCAAATAAATTATGTGCATCTATAGCTCCCACATTCCAACATCAAATTAAGAGTTAAGTACGCCCATACTTATTTAATTTCTCAAAATAACATTTCAATTTATCATTGCCCCTCCTAAATTATATCGTGTACATTTGTTTAATTAGCATAGATTTATGTAAAAGGAATTTTATTCCTACCCAATGTTATAGCCCGATTTAGTATACATAAAAATATAAGAAAAATAAAAAGTTATTATTATAATATAATTTTAAGAAGTTTTAATAAAACAAAGCCATACATACTGTTGGTTTAAAAACACACTTGCAAATTTATTTATAACTAAAATTTCACATGAATTAGTAGTAAAATTTAAATATTAAATTTGTAAGAGTTGAGAATCAAATAATTGAGATAAGTAATTGAGAGAAAAAATAGACACATTGAAATGAAATTGAGAGAAAATTTGATTTCATGTGAACTTTGACTATTGTAATGCTATGACAAAGAAACAATTTTGAAATGTAGAATTTGATAAATGATTAGAATAGTGTGACAACAAATTCCAAATAATTTGAGGGCCTAGGATAGCACCACAACCACAATCCGATCTGGTTGACATGGTTTCATTTTGCATAGAAACTTATCTTTAGTACCAACATAAATTATCACTTGGATTATATATCTATAAGAAGACAATGTGGTGTTAAGAACATTGTTGGTAGCATGTTATGTGAATGTTTAAGTGTGAAACATCCTTAAACCTTGAGTAAGGCCAATAGTTTGAGTTAACATTACTAAAACTAGCTAAAGAGATGTCACTAAATGTCAATGAGTTGATTGTTGAATATTGCTTATGTCTAACGCAAGCAAATGTGTGACTCTATCTGATAGATGTCTTTGTGGTGAGCTTTGGTTCTAAATTTTACAATAAATATCGATTTGGTTATTGTTGATGCCTAATGATAATAGATGATGACTGATGCATGATTTTAGTAAGACCTAAGAAATGTTTTTGTGTTCTTTTAATTTCTTTAATTATATCTTATGAAAATATCCTAAAATGATATGTTTAAATACACAACTTCAGATACACAATTTAAATTTTTTGACACCTATATTAACAAAAATATTAATATTATTTAACCTTAAAAATATAAATTTTAATTTTAAAAGTAAAAGATGAAATAACCATTAAAATCTAACCTAAAAAATACAATCATAAATATAATTCCATCCAGAATAAAAAATTAAAATCAAACAAATTGTAAACTAAAAAATATATTACATGTCAAAAGACTAGATTCAAACTTAAGAACAATGAACATATCATAAAAGCTAACTAAATTGTTGCTAAAGTTACAATATATCCTCTCAAAATAATATAAAAATAAAAGAGAAAAAATATATACTTTTCTCCTTACACACACAAATAGAATCTCTAGAAAAATAATATAAAAATTATCACTTATATTTTTAAGAGGTGTAAGGGTTTCCTCCATAGAAAAATAATGATATTAATAATTTAGATGCATTAATTATGACGTAATATTTTTAAATAAGTAGGAAGATTTGATTTGTGAGAAGATTTGATTTTTTACATTATTAATTTCTACGAAAATTTAATTTATTAGAAGATTTGATTTTTCACATTATTAATTTTTGATGACCTGAAAATAATTGAATAACAAATTAGAAAACTATTTTCCACCTCAAATCAAGTCTTTGGGCTGCCGAATCATTTATATAGCTCGAAATCCCAAGGACACTTTCGTTTCCCACTGGAAGTTCTTGCCTTCAATAAGAGCTGCCATCAATGTTGAAACGACTTGTCCAACCTCCAAGGAGGTATTCTTTGATTCTTTCTGTAATGGTGTCTCTCTCTTTGGTCCTTTTGTTGATCATGTCTTGAGATTTTGGAATCCGAGTAGGCATCAAAGAAACATATTGTTTTTGACTTACGAAGATATGAAGGCAGATTCTTTGTCCCACATCAAAAAGATTTCGGATTTCTTGGGGCAATCTTTTTTGACAGGGGAAGACATTCATTACATAGACAGCCAATGCAGCTTTCAAAGTCTTTCCACTCTAGATGTTAACAGAAATGGAAGAATAAATTTTAAGAATACCAATGTTAGCAATCATTCTCTGTTTCGCAAAGGTGAAGTGGGTGATTGGAAGAATCATTTCACCCCAGAAATGAACAGCCGTTTGGATTTGGTAGCGGAGAATAAGTTTCAGGAAGCAGGCTTGTTCCTCAAGTACCAATTTTGATGTCTTTTCTTAAATATTATCTATTTCAACAGTCAAAAGTTAATTTTATCTAATAAAAATAGGACAAATATTTACCACTTTTTGTTGTGGATGAGGTGTAAAATTTCTATTGACGGTTTAACCATTGAAATGGATGATGTTTAAGTAGAGTGAACTCTGACATACAAAAATGTCTCTTCAAACTCTCTGAGTTTGTACTCTTTGCTTGGCATGTCCCTGTTTTTGCAAAATGCAAATAAAAAAGTAATCTACAGTCAATAAAAATGTACCCTTTTAATGTAAAGTAAAGCAGGAATATTCATCAAAAAAATGGTACCCTTTTCTCCTCTTTACTACGACAAAGCTTGGTCTATTTATTATACCAAAGAGTGCCAAGGACAATTCTATAGGCTGTCTTCTTTGGCAGTCAAAAGCTTTGCTATGAGACAGTTCCAAATAAAAATTAGGATCCGGCCTGCTTTAGCTATTTTTAATTATAGGCTAAATATTTATCATTTTTGGCATGGATGAGGTGTAAATTTGTTATTGATTGGTTGACCATTGAACTGGATGATACTTAAGTACAGTGGTCCGCTTCATGGTCATTACAAGTTGGAGATTTGAACATATAATTGTCGTTGTACTTACAATTTCCTTTTGCAATGTGTAATCCTAGGCACATTTTAAATTTAATATCAGTAAATGAAAATCTATCCAATTTTATTACAATTTGTTTCAGGCTATTCTTAAATATCATCCACTTCAATAGTGAAAGGTCAATTTTGGCCAATAAAAATAGGACAAATATTTACCACTTTTTATTGTGAATGAGGTGTAAAATTGTTATTGGCTGTTGACCATTGAAGTGGATGATATTTAAGTAGAGTGTTTGTTTCACAACCATATTTTTACAAAGTTTCAACACATTCTTGTAATCAAAACTACCAATTTCACCTCTCTCTAAAAACACAATAGTGATTATTTTACATTTTTTTAAGAAACTAAACATTGCAAGTTGTAAGTTGTACATATTATTTCATGATCACATCTTGATATCTTATCAAATAATTTTACATGATAATACATTTTACACCATAACATGTTTATAGAGCTTACATGATCACATCCTTTCACATATTACTTTTCTTATCTCCTCAAATTACATGTGTCACTTTGTATGCAATAAATTTGAGTGCACATATTATATCACTGATGCACTCATGATTATATTTCTGACTCTCCAAGTGTCCTATACCATACACTAATGGTTAAAATGGCTCGTTAGGGGCCCTACATCAATATTTATTGTTATAGTGGCTTGTTGGAAGTCTCACACCATCTTTTTTTCATTGTCTTGTACGTTAAAGTGGCTATTCATGAAATTGACACCTATTTCTCACTCTTTCTTTAGGTTATAACGACTCTTCATAGTCCTACACCTCTTCCATTTAAGTATTGATTTTTGGCATTGCTATGTAGTTGTTGTTATTCTCAGTTCACTATTTATATATTAGATGCTACTAATTGAATTCAAGATGCATGCATGTCTAAAGGTAGAGTTATTATCACATGGAAAGAAAATAAAACATCATCCATATTTAGATCCTTTTATGAATGTGGTTGTCATTTACCCTCATGTTGGTTGCTTGTTTTACTTTGACATGCCTGATTAAGGTTGTAACCCCAAACAAAGTACAATTCATGTTTTAGTTTGTCAAAGCCCCATTGATACTTGAATCTGATAGAAGATTTCAGAAGTAGACCACAAAGTAAACATTACAACAAAATGTACTTCACCACACACACAACTAAGAGCATTTTCCCCTCTGTCAATTTAAGCATATTTTTTTAGTACTCATCAAGACTCAACTCCTTTATCTAGGCTAATTGGATTGCTTTAATTAATTCATTATCTTATATTATTTATTGTAGAGGGTGATTTATTTCTCTATTAAAAAAAGAAGCCTAGCTAGTTTAGATATATCTGTTCGAGAAACTCCAAGAGGTATCATTATCATACCTATTATACTAGTGTGACGAAATCACAACTAAGTGCTTCAAGAATGATATCTCTTGTTTTTAAATAAATATTTCTAAAATATCTTAATTGATGTCCTACTATAAAGAAAATAAATGCTTTATATAAATAATCTAGGCTAATGAGATAAATGCAATCAATTAACAGATTTTCTTAAACCCTAGATCTAGCCTATTTGTCTCAATCGATTTGGTTACAACAAAGGGATAGAGCTCTCACCAACCCAGCCAAGGCTCTTCCTAAGGGACAACAACCTAGCTTGAAGTGTTGGTGGCTTGTGTTCCAATGTTTGACTTAAAAATTAACTTACTGTATGATTACCTAGATCTCTTTTTATATCTAACAGAAAAAGACTGAAATATAGTGTGTGCCATTATCCTTTAAGTGTGTCTAGATAACTAATAGAAGTGACAAATAAAGTAGATTTGAACAATATGAAACTAATCTACTCAATACAAGAGAAAACTAGTGAGCTATTGGAAGGAAGAAAGGAGATGAGGTAACCCACCTAATGCCTCAAGCACACAAATGGATTACACTAAATAAAAAAATTTAAAGAGAGAAAGATGGAACTCAATCACCTTACAAGAGGGGAGATGCAAACTACCCAACTAAAAATGGAAGCCTAACACGTAGTGGTTCCAAGAAACCCCACGAAGATATAAAAAATCTATAAGATCACATGATCTTGAACACTTGAAATATAATTATTTGTATGCTAATAGAGAGCCAAGAGAGTTGCCTAGAATATTGATAGATTGCTAGAAATAACCAGAGATATGCCAAGGGATTCACAAGTTTCACTAAGAGATTGCAAGAGAGAGACAAGAGATTGTTCAAAAATAAAAATCTTAGAGAGTAAAAGAGAGGGGTTGGTCAAAGAAAACCATTCGAAGTTGCAAAGGCAATACACAAAATCTCTCACGTCGTAGGAGGTGGTAAGTAATTCTCAAGAAATGGTCACTTGGTGCCACATAGGCTCTAGATGCTAGTGCGTTGTGTGAATGTCCGTGCTAAGTGTTATGAGTGACATCATCTTTTGATTTCATAGGACGCCTTAGGACAGTGAAAGAATCAAAGCATTAAAATGAAATTTGACAAAAATAAGCAAAAAGGTTGGAACACAACACAATTGCAACATTTGTGGATTAGGAAAAAGGCTAAGGCAAGGCTAAAATGATTCTTAAAATATACTAGGGGAGCATACTCTAAAATGAGTGAAAAACATAGCATGAAATTGGAAGGGTATGCAATTTTCAACATTACAATTAGATAATGGAAACCATGATTCAAAACCCCAAGAATTAGTCAAACACAAAACCTTTTTTAGCAAAACATAATGCACAACTCCTAAAAATTACTCAATCAATAAATCTCCTCAAGCATTTAATATGATTATACAACTTTATACAAGTAGTGAATTCATTTATAATTGCCAGTTGCCAAATGTACAATAGTGGACTTGATCAAAATGAATACAAATGCCCGAAAAAGGCAACATATTAAAACTATAAATTTGATAAATAATGAAAACAAATCATGGAGACCACCATGAAGTACATAAAAACTCATGCAGTGTCTCAATCATGGGACCTAAAAAAGATCCCATATGACCTGAAAAAATGTCATAAGCACAAAAATATAAGGTTGGTTGTTCTATAACAAATTAGAAAACTGTTTTATAACAAATATGTCATTTTTAATAACAAATTAGTAAACTGTTTAGAAAGCTAGAATCTCTTCTCAAAAAACGATTCCATAGTAGGGGAGAGGACCCAGTAGTTGTGCACCCTAACTTTATGCCTCTCAAAATCATACGTGGCAATTTCGAATCACTTCAAAAATTTTACAATAGCTTACTTGGCAATGCCCCTGCTTATAACTAAGGTTTCAGGGCCACATCATCAAATATGATGCCACATCAGCATGCTTTTTGTTGAGGTGTCAAATAGTGCCCAAAAAAAAAGTGTGGACCAATAGGTGTGAATTAAGACCCCCTTTGATGGTGCGCTGATTTGGCATCACATGATTGGTTGCTTTTTAAATCTAAAAGGCACATTTCATTCAATTATTAGTACTTATAATAACACTAACAACCTTAAACTCACAACTACTAGTACTAAACTTTAAAAATATTGGGCCTTAAATGCACATTTACTGTCTCAGCGATTGGAACTATCCCACCTATTGGGTCCTTTCCCCTATAATATGAGTTGTGGGTGGGAAAATTAGCAACTTGGGCGAGGGAGATTCCAGGAGTGGGTAAGTGGCTTCTTGTCTCTTTGTTTGTTGACGATAATTAGATAGACTGATATGTGGGAGATTTCTCCCGTGAAAGTGTCGGACACGGCCATGTGTTTTTTTTCCGTTAACGAATCCGCCGCCGGAGGTCATTTTGTTGGGTGTTGACGAGAGTTTTCGTGTGGTATTTATTGTAGTTTAAATACAATTTTATCTGCAGATGGCGTGCCGTATGACGTAAAGGAGATATAATATGATGCACTCTCGCTGCCAGTGGTAGTTTATTTATGTTTTCAATTTAAATCATTGCTTGTTCTTAATTCTTAAATAACCTGCTCATATTTGAAAAATTTAAGAAAGTGTCGGAGACTAGACTTTTTTTTTAACTATTGCCATTTTCTGCCTTCCCCGTTACGCGGGAGATAATTTGTTAAACTCTTCGCAGTCGTGTGACTCTGTTATTATATATTTAACTTTTTCCACGTGAATGGAAATGATTAAATTACGGTTTGGTAACTCCTATTTATAATTATTTATTAATTTTTTTTTAATAAAAGAAACTTTTGTAGTTTAATCTTATTTTTATATATCATCAAAATTTGAAATATAACTAAAGAAACTTTTGTAGTTTAATGGTTTAGATTATTACGGGTGTTTTTTGTTTTTGGTAAATGCAGTTTGCAAGTTAATTCAAAATATTGTTAAAGTGGTGATAGAATTAATATTTAAGTATTAAAGAATAGTGTCAACATTTTATAAGAGAGTATAAGAGATACATGTTAATTCAAAATTTAAACTTTTTAATGTTTTAAGTTAATGGAACTTCTGAGTTTATGTCTCCATCCTAACCTAAATATTTTTAACTAATCTAAATAAGGTTTTTAAAAGGCTTAATGCTATATATTTTACTATATATAAAATAAAATAAATTAAATAAATAGAAATTTAAATTAATTTAATATAAAAGAAAAATAAATAATTATAATAAATTGTTAGTTTTTTATGATTGAAGTTTTTTAATAATTTCTTTATTAAGAGTCTCTAAATTAATTAAATTAATTTGAAAGTATGATCCATTTTTCCCAACATAACTTTAACAATACAAAAACTATATATTACAAAAACTATATATGTGAAGAGTTAGAAAACCATATTATAATAAAAAATATTATATTTAATAGAACTATTTTATTTTTTAATAATAATTTACTTTAACTTTGTTTCAAAAACTATTATATTTTTCTATGTAAAATAGAATAGTTCTTAAATAATGTTCATTAAAAAATGATTATTTTTTAATTATATGAAAATAAATAAATAATGTTTAAAATAAAATAGTTTTTAATAGAATAGTTCTTAAATAAAAAAATATATTGAAAAACTATTTTTTTTAAAAATAATAATTATATTTAATATTATATCCATGCATCTATTTGAAAATTTGTGGATGAATTTTTTTTAATTGAAGAACTATTTTATTTTATTTTTTGCCAATAAACTGATATGTGAGAGATTTCTCCATTAGAATTCTTGCCTTTTTTTTCTTGACATGTAAATTTCTGTTTTCTTGGTTGAAATCTTCAACCCTACTGTGCTTTCGTCTATTCGTCTTTCAGCTTTTGCACCATAGCTGAGAACATTAATAAAAAAGGAAGGAATTCCAATAAATTATTTAATGGTGTTATTAAGGGACTTGGGTCTCCTTTATTTACTATAACAAATTTAATATATTTCATTCAACTTTACAACTTTGTGATTAGGTGTAAACTTTCCATTGATAATATTTATGTGTATATATTTTTTATTTAAAAAGTAAATATTGATTTTAATTAATTTTATATTTTTATATTTTTATAATTATATAGATATGTTTTCTTTCAATTAAAGGGTTTATTGTGTGTTTATTCTTCTCCAATTTAATAACTCATTTATATGTGTCAAAAATAAACTAAATAGAAAAAAAGAATCCATTAAAAATGCTTATCTTAAAAGTAGTCTTTTAAAGAAAACATTTAATAATATTTAAGAACTAACATTCAAGAATCAAAATAATTTGAGTATTTCATTTTATGTTGAAATATAAAAATGATATTAAAAAAAAAATTCTTATTTTTATTTTATTATTAAAGAAGAAAAACTACTTTTAAAATAATATTTATGATAATATATGTAATAATTAAGTAATCAATCAATTAATTTACATAAAAGAGTTGACTCTAAATAAAGTATTTAAATATGAATGGCATTGATAAAGAGGGGAATAGGTGCTTAGTTCTATGTGCGACAATAGATGTTTTGTTGATATTCACATTTTTATGATCCAAAAATCAAGTAAAATAATTTTTCTTAGTTAAGGTTTAGAAACATGTGTACACTGTCAAACTAGAACTTAGAGTAAATAAAAAAAATTAATTAGTCACATGACTATCCATAATTAGTAAATAAAAGTCAAACATCTTGCAAATCTCCACCTTCCATTTCCACACTACATCTTAAACTCTCAACCATTCAAATAAATATAGCCCTAAAAGAAACCTGGCAATACATCATTTAATATATTCATCTAAATCAATCTCATCCATCCAATTGCAATTAATCTTTACCATTCATCCTTTAGATTTCTCTAGAAACTAACTTGTTCTAAAAGCTAATGCATCTCATCCTTAGCTTCCTCTAGAAGTTAATGCATCTTAACAATCCATTTCAATACTCTTCAAATCTAGACCATTCACATTCTCAATCAAAAATTTATAAATTCAAACCAATCCTTCATCAAATCATGATCATCCTCTTGAGGTACATGTTGCAAAAATCTTGCATGACTCCTTGAGCAACCACATCAATCACATCTTATGAGCAAATCCACTCAAGAAAAGGATAATCTTGCTTTGTAAGTGAAGATGAGATTATTTTATTTGGTCTTCTTTATGCTCAATAAGAGGTTATGCTTGATTTAGAATAAATGGTTTAATATTGTTTTAATATCTTTGCATTTCATTCTAAAATTTGCATATACAACATGAACTTGAGGGTACAAATTGAGCTAGATATTCAGATAACATGAGGTATACCAGAGAGCATGTGTTTACCTTGTTTTATGATGTAGTTAGTTGGATGTATGAGTGACAAGAAATGGTCGTTATTTCAACTACAAAGGTAGAGTACACGGTGGTTACTTAGACTTATTTTTGAGGAGTTTTTATCTTCAATGATTGCGTTCACATATTAGGTTGAAGCAAGATGTAGATATGTTTTGTGTGATAGTTAGTGTGCCATCAACTTGGCTAGGGATCTTGTATTTCGTGCATTGGAATGATGGAGGATGAGAGGATTTTAGTCAAGATGGTGGCCACCTTGGTTGCTACTACAAATGCTTTGATAAATCCCATGAGCACAAATGATTTCAATTTTTCTCCCATAGTTGTGGGCTTCTTATCCCATGGTGGGTTGTTCATTGATTGTTGGTTTTCCCTTTTTCTCTTATAAGGTATATGACAAGTAGGAGAATGTCTAAACTTTCCCTATCATTCATATCTAAACTTTCCCTACACAAATGATCTATCTTAAATATGCTTATTAAAAGTCATTTTCCTTGATTTGATATACCTATGTCTTAAGTTGAGTAGTGTTGAGATACACCATTTAGGAACCTGGTACACAAAGATTTGATCTCCTTTTGTCAAATCCCTAGTTAGACTAATTTAATGATGATGAATAAATATCAAAGACAATAGGCAAGCATGCAATATACTTAGGACAATGTAAGGTAGATGCCCTAGTTATGCTCTCTATAGATGTATCATGAATGTTCTTGGATCTAAATGGGTAAGTAATGAATTAGGGCATCTTTAATTACACCGTCCTAACATATAATTTGAAATAATTCACACTTTACTTAGTTTATAATTTCTAGTGGGAAAAGGGAAACATGGACTTAGTTTGAAATTTTAAATTAAAAATTTAGAACTCAAATCTATAAGTGAGATTGATTGAAATCAATTCTATACATACAAATTTTAACCAGGACGATGAATAATGGAGATTTTAGATCCAATTTGAACTCTTAAAATGTGTAGAAATAAAATAAAACTAAGATATATTTTATTTTTTAACTAA
The DNA here is from genome assembly GCA_027924645.1 of Cunninghamia lanceolata. Lineage (NCBI taxonomy): Eukaryota > Viridiplantae > Streptophyta > Pinopsida > Cupressales > Cupressaceae > Cunninghamia > Cunninghamia lanceolata. Next base: position 8,177,774 of record BSBN01000828.1, read on the forward strand.
CTTCCACATAAAGATACATCCACTTTACACACTAAACAATACCAAAAAAACCAACTTTCTAAAAATGGACCCAAAACGTAAGGAAAAAGGACATGGGTATGGATTTTTACCATTACACAAGGAAAAAGGACATGAGGAAGCCTTGATGATAATTTTTTAAAATGTAAATGTTATTTTGATTATGTTTAAATTTATTGACTTGGTTAAGTTTACTATATAAAATAATAAATATAATACATATTAAGAAATGTAATGTTGTTGGTGTTACCAATTATATGGTATCCTCTTTTTATGCAAGTATTCCAATGGAAAGCTATTGGAAGTGTATAATTTATTTCAGTTGTGTAGTCAGTCATAATGTTCTATTTTTTTTGTTTTAGAGTTTTTTAGATTTTATTTTTCTTAGATTTTAAAATACAGACTTAAACACCTGCTTTGCTTACACATTATGTGGAGAATACTTGATTCTCTGGATGAGTGAATATTATTTTCACATATGCACATACTTTCTACAGAAGGCGTTCTTCATTAATTGACTATAAAGGCATGGTTTTCTTATTATTTTTAAGAGCAGCAACAGCTGAGAACCAGTTGCCACTACTTCCCATTTGTACTTGCATTTGTTTTTTGCTTACACTTTCTCGTTGTTAAACTAGTCTCTTCAAAGTTGAATTAGCTCTATAGTATTATGTCTCCAAATATTTTGTTGACAAGAAAACTCTCCTAGAAAATTAACATAGTGACCATTCTAGACTAATAAAACATAGGATACAATGGGAGCACAAAATTATTGAAATAACAACATTATTTGTTAAACTTTTGAAGTTTCTAAGTTATCTCATGCATTTTTTATCCAACACCACCTCTTTTCAGATTATTATTCTTCTACTCGATCTTTACCAACTATCAGTCTTTATGAAAGTCCCTCCTTTTTTAGGATTGATATTTAAATGTAAGTAAAAAATGGCAAAATCATTGCGCGTAAACTCCATGCAATTGCAGTTTAAAAACAGTGGATTACAACTTATATTAATGATGTTTTAGATGTTATTAAAGTATAAATACAAGTTAAGTGCATTTTGGGTATGTACAAATATGGCCACACTGGCATGGCTTGGTTAAGAGCTTCCATTTTGGTAGCTTTCTTGGCAAAGTTGGAGGATAAAGTGCCTTTGTCTAAGGTTAGGAACTAGGTTACTTGTGATCCTTCCTATATTATCTCGTTTCCTATGGCCTCAGATGACTATGTCTATGGAGAATTCAAAGGTGGTAGGTGCCCCAAAATAGGTGGTGATTTTGGATGAACTGGGTGTTTCGAGCAAGGAGCTCTTACCTATTTACAATTAGTTGCTGGAGCTTAAAAGATTTTTGCTTAGACTTGAGGATGGAGGGCAAGCACTTGCTGGCTACCCACCATTGTGGAAAATTGGAGGTTACAAGTTTGTGTACTTGGTCTTTGTCAATGGATGGTGGGATTGGATTGTGCGGCTTTGTGAGAGAAATTATTTTGGGATTAAGGTGGTGATTTGACAGATGTAAAAGTACATCTCCACATTAAATATCCCTTTATTTTATGTTTTCATCACTCAGATATCTTCTATCTTGAGAAGGATAAACTAAACATATTTAATAATTATTATTTAATTATTTTATTTTATATATAATATAGACTCTAATATAATTGTATTTATTTTTATTTAATATATTTTATATAATGTAAATTATTTAATATATTTTAAAAATAATATTATATTATAAAATTATTTATTATATTAAATATTTATTTATAATATAATCATATTTATTTTATATATAGTATTTAATATTTAATATAGTTATATTTGTTATTATTTAGCATATTTTATATAATGTAAATTATTTAGAAATGAGATAGAGAGACATAGAGGAGGATAGAGAAAGAGAAGGAGATAGAGAGAGAATGAAAGAGAGGAAGAGAGAAAGAGAGGTAGAGGAAGAGAGACGAAGAGATAAAGGGATACACAAAGAGAGAGGAAAAGAGAAGTGGAGAGAGATAAAGAGAATGAAAGAGAGAGGAAGATAAAAACAGAGGTAGACCTGGAGAAAGAAGGGGAGAGACAAACAGATAAACGAATACAAAGAGAGACATGGTATAATATAGAGAGATTGACGAATAGAGAGAGAGAGACATATTTACTATTTACAACTTAATTATATTTATTTTATATTTAATATATAGTCTCTAATATAATTGTATTTATTCATATATAGTGCATTTTTGAGTGATCGTGTTGTTGATCTCTCAATTCATTATTATTTATACAATTACAATTGCTTGGCTTAAGATGAGCTCTAGGAGATTGTATTAGCTATAACATTTAGTATTGTAAGATTATCAATATCTAATGTTAGTAGTTAAACAATTGGCAATATTAAAAATGTCTTTTTGAGGAAAAAACATTAGTATACTAAAAATGTCAACTATATAATGCAATGTGGTCTCCACCTTCCTAACACTTTTCAAAATGGCACTATTTAGAGAAGAATAATGATTTTACTATACAATTAAAGTTTTAATGCTTTCCACTCTTTGACAACTACTCCAAAACATGTGAATCCAAAGGAAATGTACAAATGCCCTCCTCTTAAAGTAATAGGTGCAAAAGAATAATGGTAACAAAAAATTAAACAATAAATGATCCATATTCTTAGCATCCTTCTATGCTTGATGTGGTTACTAACACCAAGAGTTGCATTTCTTTTACTAATATAATCTACATACTTTGTCACACCACTATGGAGAACTCACTGCAACTTCAAATGGCTTTTATTGTATTAAAAATATGAAAATATATCTATCTTATGAAAACCCAAATTCTATAAACCTTGTATTATTCCTATTCATATAAGGAACATTTACTGTAAATACTACATATTTTAAATGTAAATTAAAAATGCTTATTATACGTTGAAAAAATAAAACCCCATAGTCATTGTCTCATCTTGTAATGTAAGTATGAATTTTTATTTATATAGTTTATTCCACAATTTATTGCTTCATTACTAAAAGCCTATCGGCAGCGAAAACTCCGTCTCCGTGCAACTGCTAGTATATAGATGCAATAGATTGTTTGACTGTTAACCTGCCACTTATCTCTCTTCGTATACACTTCAGTTGGTGGAAGAAGAGAAAGTCCGTATGGAATTGAACTTGTTGAACATGATGGTTTCTTCTACGAGCCCTTACTTGTGGAAAGAGTGATGAACATATATACACAGTTCAAACCACGGAAGGACGATGTGTTTGTGTGCTCTGGATTGAAAACGGGATGCACTTGGATGAAGGCTATTGTTAGTAGCATTATGAGCGAAAGCAAAAGCCACGTTTCCAAGGGAATGGGCATGCATGAGTTGATTCCCTTGCTAGAAGTAATCTACGGTCCACGAGCAATGCCTAATGCTTCCACTGTAATTGAAGAAATGCCCTCTCCAAGGTTGCTCGCATTAAGAGCTGTCTTCAATGTTGAAACGACTTGTCCAACTTCCAAGGAGGTATTTTTTGATTCTTTCTGTAATGGTGTCTCTCTATGGTCCTTTTGTTGATCATGTCTTGAGCTTTTGGAATCCCAGTAGGGATCAAAGTAACATCTTGTTTTTGACTTACGGAGATATAAAGGCAGATTCTTTGTCCCACATCAAAAAGATTTCGGATTTCTTGGGGCAATCTTCTTTGACAGAGGAAGACATTCTTTACATAGACAGCCAATACAGCTTTCAATTTCTTTTCACTCTGGATGTTAACAGAAATGGTAAAATGAATTTGAAGACTGGTAATTTTAGCATTCTATTTTTCGCAAAGGTGAAGTGGGTGATTGGAAGAATCATTTCACCCCAGAAATGAACAGCGTATGGATTTGGTAGTGGAGAAAAAGTTCCAGGAAGCAGGCCTCTTTTTCAAGTATCAACTATGATGGTTATTCTTAAACATCATCTATTTCAACAGTCAAAAGTTAATTTTAGCCATTACCACTTTTTGTTGTGGATGAGGTGTAAAATTTCTATTGACTGTTTAACCATTGAAATGGATAATGTTTACGTAGAATGAATTCTGAGATACAGAAACCATCTCTTCAAACTCTGTGTACTCTCTGCTTGGCACCTCCCTGTTTTTGCAGAATGCAAATAAAAAAGTATTCTAGAGTCATAAAAATGTACCTTTTTAATATAAAGTAGGAATATTCATAAAAAAAAAAATTGTACCCTTTTCTCCTCTTTACTACCACAAAGCTTGATCTATTTATTATACCAAAGAGTGCCCAGGAGGCTTAGGCTGTTTATCTTCTGCTCTTGTTGGTCCTGCAGACAGAAATAACGCCTAGGGGGCTTGAGTGCCTTCCAATCCTTGTTTTGCCTGTTTGCTGTGATGTTGACTGGAAAAGCTGGTTGTTTTTGAGCCTTTTGGGAGGTTGTTGGCAGGCAGCCCCTTCTGTGTACAGCTGGAGTTTGTTCTCGGTGTGCTGTCCTCTAGATTGGTGTTGTGTTTATTCTTTATATTGCTCAGGCACAGGCTCCTTTTCTGGCTTCTTTCTCCTTGGATCTGTTGCTGTGCATGTCTGTGTATTTACAACAGTTGTTTTTGTATTTGCTTTGCTTTTAGAAAACTATTATATGGTATGTAGTGGTGCTGGCAGCCTTCATCAGTGGCTGTCCATGCTTTTGTTCTGGTTTCAGCTGTATGGTTTTTAGCTGTTACTGGTAACAGTTATATTTGTAGTCATTTGCTGCTGACTGGAGTATTTGTACGGCTTTCCTCTTTGGCAGTCAAAGCTTTGCTACTAGACAGTTCCAAATAAAAATTAAGATCCGGCCTGCTTTAGCTATTTTTAATTATAGGCTAAATATTTATCATTTTTGGCGTGGATGAGGTGTAAATTTGTTATTGACTATTTGACCATTGAACTGGATGATACTTAAGTAGAGTGGCCTACTTCATGGTCATTAAAAGTGGTAACTATTGCAATGAGTTCACACTTATCTAGTTATTAATCTATTGATTGCAAACCAATCAAAAGATAGGATTATTTTTCTTGTTGGGGAAATCTGATTTAAATTTGTATTAAAAATTTATTGAAAAATGATTTATCTGTATTGTCATTGGCTAAAAAAAATGACTTCTTCTCTGCGGATTGTTGAAGAGTGCAACAAAAAACTATAAATGTGGAGAGAATTTTGGTTTGAGGGGAGGATGTGGCAAATAAACAAATTATGAACACAAATTTTGTCTCCCACTAGTTAAGTCATGCATAAATGGATGGGGATAATTATGAGAGGAAGAATCATCAGTTTTTATAAATTTAATTTTTTGATTCATTAGCTAAATGTAAAAATTACATTTTGTCAAAGGAACAAAGTTATAATATTAATAATACTATTAAAAATATAGGGTTCTACACATTTTATTTTATGAAATTAGATTATTTTTGGGATTTCAATTTTATTTACTCGAGTTAAAAATCTAGTATTTCAATTTTATTTACTAAAAAATTAAAAATCTATAGTATCATAAAAAATGTTATTACATTTTTTATTTTATTTCTCAAACATACAATATTTTAATGCATTTTAAATTATCATAGTATTAATATTATTACATTATAATATCTTAAGCAAACATTTCAAATCTCCACATAATACAAATATGTTGTAAAGTTTAGTTTTATAGTTAAAGTTTTATAGCTAAGTAAATATTTTAGTGTTATTTTATTTTTACCAAATTACATAAATTTTTCCTTATAAATTTAGTTATGGAAATATAATAGTTACAAAACCACAATATTAGATTAATTAAAATAATTAAAATTAGGTTATCTAAAAGTACTTACTATTATTACTTAAACAAAAAATTAAGTGACTAAGTGTAGTGATCTAAATATAAATATGTTATTGTTATTATATTGTGTAATTATTCTTCAAACTTACAATACTTTAATACATTTTAAATTGTAATAGTATTCAATATTATTACATTTTAATATGTTAGGTAGACATTTCAAATCTCTCCAGGGTTAGGGTTCTACACATTTTATTTTATGAAATTAGATTATTTTGGGATTTTAATTTTATTTAATATGCTTTGTAAAGTTTAGTTTTATAGTTAAAGGAAATATTTTAGTCCTAGATTATTTTTGAGATTTCAATTTTATTTATCCAAAACATTTCAACACTCTTCAAAAATTAATTTTTTACTTATTGGAATGTAATTTGTCTATACAACCAATACCTAATCAACAAAAAAATTATAATTAAACAAATACTATATACAACCAATAGCTAATCAACCAAAAAATTACAACTAAACAAATACTATAATAACAACACTACAAGGTAGGTACTGGCCACTATGGGGCACTTGTTACAATTTGTTTTAGGGTATTCTTAAATATCATCCACTTCAAAAGTGAAAGGTCAATTTTGGCCAATAAAAATAAGACAAAGATTTACCACTTTTTATTGTGGATGAGGTGTAAAATTGTTATTGACTGTTTGACCATTGAAGTGGATGATATTTAAGTAGAGTGTTTGTTTCACAACCATCTTTTTACAAGATTTCAACACATTCTTGTCATCAAAACTACAAATTTCACCTCTCTAAAAACATGATAGTGAATATTTTGCATTTTAAAAAAAAACTAAACATTGCAAGTTGTAAGTTCTACATATTATTTCATGATCACATCTAGATATCTTATCAAATGATTTTACATGATAATATATTTTGCACCATAACATGTTTATTCAGCTTACATGATCACATCCTTTCACATATTACTTTTCTTCTCTCCTCAAATTACATGTGTCACTTTGTATGCAACAAATTTGAGGGCACATATTATATCACTGATGCACTCATGATTATGTTTCTGACTCTCCAAGTTTTACTTTTCAAAGGCCCTACACCAATATTATATTGTTATATTAGTAGCTTGTTGGAAGTCTTACACCATCTTTTTTCATTGGCTTGTACGTGATGAAACTGACACCTATTTCTCACTCTCTTTCTTTAGGTTATTATGATTCTTCATAGTCCTACACCTCTTCCATTTAAGTATTGATTTTTGACATTTCTATGTAGTTGTTGTTTGTTTTCATTTCACTATTTATATTAGATGCTACTAATTGAATTCAAGATGCATGTAGGTGTAAAGGTAGAGTTATTATCACATGGAAAGAAAATAAAAAAAAATCGTCCATATTTATATCATTTTATGAATGTGGTTGTCATTTAACCTCATGTTGGTTGCTTGTTTTACTTTGACAAGCTTGATCAAGGTTGTAACCCCAAACAAAGTACAATTCAAGTTTTAGTTTGTCAAAGCCCCATTGTTACTTGAATCTGATAGAAGATTTCAGAATTACACCACAAAGTGCACATTACAACAAAATGTACTTCACCACACACACAATTAAGAGCATTTTCCCCTCTTTGTCAATTTAAGCATATTTTTTTAGTACTCATCAAGACTCAACTCCTTTACCTAGGGTAATTGGATTGCTTTAATTAATTTATTACCTTATATAATTTATTGTAGAGGGTGATTTATTTCTTTTCCAAAAAAAAGAAGCGTAGCTAGTTTAGATATATCTATCTGAGAAACTCCAAGAGCTATCATTATCATACCTATTAAAATACTAGTGTGACAAATTCACAACTAAGTGCTTCAAGAATGATATCTCTTGTTTTTAAAAAATAAATGTTTCTAAAATATTTTAATTGATGTCCTACTATAAGGAAAATAAATGCTTTACATAAATAATCTAGGCTAATTAGATAAATGCAATCAATTAAGCTTAATTAACCTATATCAATCAAAGTTGGAACATATAATTGCAATAAATACACAAAAATGAAATGCAAGGAATACAAGTTCTTAGCTTTTAAATCGATGATGGAAGAATAATGTTGATGATGTTCTAAATGGATTTGCTACCTTCAAAAATTAAAGGGCATAGTTTGATGATTATCTCAAATTCTAATCTCACATTGAAAATGATGAAGGCCAATTTTGAGTGATGTGAATTCAATCTTGATTGCTGCAAACCTAATCTAAGATGTAAAATTGATTTGTGTTGCACAAGATTGAATTGATAAAATGCATGCTTAAAAATTTGTCCACCTTTGTCTTCCTAGTATTTGAATCTATCAAGGTGGTGCCTAGAGACACCATTTAGGAGTTTGCCAATTTGATAGGTGAACATGTTCTCCTAAGTCAAACCCCTTAGCTTGGGCCAGATAAAAAATGACGAGCAATAGTGAAGACAACTTATACAAACATGTAGATGAAATATATGATGATGTGGATCTTATTGTTCATTTCCCCTTAGAAATTTATGTGCGCTTTAATGATTTTATCTTTGATGTCCTCCTATGAAATTAATTACATAGTGTATGTGTTTAAATGCCATGATATATCAACATGTCACTCAAAGTTATGCCAATTTGGCTCATAACAACTAGTAGAAAGGAGAAAGAAAGTTAAAAATTGAATTTAAACATTTAAATTTTGGGGTCGTTCTCCCACACCTCAAGATTGACCTCGGTTAATCCCAAATAACATGGAAATTAACTAGAGGGATAAGATCTTAATCTTGAAGTTAGAGGTGAATGTATGAGAGTACAAGTACAAATAGAGATGAAATCAAAAGGACTAGAGGGCAAATGTATAAGAATTGGTGTAAATGGGAATGAAACAAATGTGGATAGGAATGAGGGCATGAGCTAAACTTAACACAAGAATATATACCACTTATCAATATATTATTACATTAAAAAATTCTCATCAAAATAAACACAAAACTAAATAGAAAATAACATGAATATGTTAATTTCACTATTACACCGATAACAACCATTTTAATCATCATGATACAAATTCACCTAAAAGTTATTTATTACTTAAATATAAATTAAAATCCATCTTATAACATATTTGGAAAATTTATAAGAAAATAAAACATTAAATTGTAATCTACCTGAGAAATCCTTGAAGGTACACAGACGTTATTGTTGTTTATATGGAACCTCCCCACAACTAGTCATAACCTGCGTACTATTTAAACTAGAAAATAGGTGATTCACGATTGAATAGATAACAAACAATAAATTTGGAACTTGAATCTTGTTAGAGCAGCACATGTTGAGTTTTGCAACTTTGGACGCTCATAGCATTATGCCCACGGTACAAATTAAAACAAAAATTGGATTTACGCATATGCAATTTTCATTGTTTGAAAATAAAATAAATGAAAAAGGGAAATAAAGTTAAATAGAAGGTAATAGGTTAAGGCGGGAGGGGGAAGGATTGTTTAAGCTAACGTGGAAATAGTGTTTTTTAATAAGAGCCATTCTTTCAAAATTAGATATTCCAAGTTGTATATATCTTGATTCTTGTTATGTATGAAAAAGGTGAATGAAGAAGATTGGCATGCACACTAGATCAAACCCTCTTCCACAATAACATTCAAGGACAAAACTGAGCCAAATCAATACCAAATGGAGGTGGACTTAACTATATATTTTATACTTAGGAGTGCACTATTTATCGAACCCCAGGTCAATCAATGCACTAAAATCTAGATTTGCAAAGATCTTACTATAACAGGAGATGTACATCAGATAACCAGAAACTAACTTCGCAAGAGTGATTAGGAAGATATCAAAACATGTGCCCCAAAGGATGGAATGTCGAAGCACTATTTCAAAGGTGCCCAAATCATGAAAGGTGGAATTTTTGGAAACTATAAACTAAAGAAATGATGTAGAGATTGTCTTGATTCCAAATCTAATGTTAGCTATGGCAGAAGGACAGTTTCAAAGGTGCCCAAGTCTTTCATAGAGGAATACTCCCGAAATGTTGTCATAGCCTAGAACCCTTTTCCTTACTTAGTCTTTTTGATGCGAGTGTTAGTCACACAAAAATAAATAAAAGTTTACAACAAACCTTTATTTATCTTGAAAGATATGATGAATTCCAAGTGAATTCATGATCCTAAGTCTCTGTAAGTTAGGTCTTGACCATCTGACAGTCATTCAAGGTTGACATGTCTTGCTGTTAATCATGTTGGGGCCTTACATACTTTTTTATCATCTTCATAAAGCTTTCTCAATATTCACTGATGTATAACATGTTTCACCTGATCTGCATATATGTTAGGGTTAGCCGATAGAAGATATCAATTAAATGCAAATAAAGATTAAACAGAGGAATGGAAATACATAGAAATATTAACAGAGAGAGACAAGTTTTAACATGGTTCACCCAAACTCGGGCTACATCCACCAAACAGAGAGTCCAATATTATTATCCAGTAAATCAAACTGATTACAACCAGCAATCTTTGCAACTCATTACTGCTGCAAATACTACAATACATCAATGAAAACCCTAACCCTTAGCCATTTTTATCATGACTTTTGTCAGTTACAAAATAGGGTTTTTTTATGTCGGCCAATGAAAAAATAACTCCCGGCGCAGCCCCCAAACCCCCGCAAAGGGCGTTGCCCCTTGACCCCGTAGGAATTTGTGGGGAAACCATGCTGATAAAAGTGGGGTTAATTTAACCTCCAAGTTTGATTAGCCTCCATATAACAACAATATATTCTTGACAATCATGTAAATCTTGTAACATTAAGTCGAGATTTGCACAAATATGTGTAAATTTATTCCTAACTTTAAGTAATTCACTTGACTTTATCCCTTATTTGGAAAAATTATAAAGATATTTTTAAGTTTGATCAATTCTTTTGAAACTATCTCTAATTTGAATTGATCTTTGCTTTTGCACCTCAAATTCATTTAAGAGTGTGCCTATAAGCATGTATTTAACCAATATTTTCCATTATTTGCATGGTGTTTACTATAATTTGCAATTATAACTACAATATACTCTGGATATATGATTATTCGTGTCAATTCAACATATATTTACTATTTCTGCTTAAAGTTCATTAATATTTGTAGCTATTTATGACTATTATGAAATGAAATGTCAAAAGATAAGGTTTAGAGAATGTAAATCCTAGAATTTCTAAGTTTCGATTAATGAACCACATGCATACTCTAATACAGTCATGAAAATGAAGTAAACTAGATCATACTTAACTAGGATGTTCCACAACTACATACAATTAGCACAAATCTTCATAGGAAATTAATCACAATTTGCAATTCAAATGAAAGCACTCCAAGAGGACACAACAATTCACCATTACAGATTAAAATCAATGTCCAAGACTATGTAAGATTTACTATCAAGAAATAGTTTGCAGCTTCATCTTCATTCAATATGCTTAAAAATATGTACATATACATGTGATCCTGAGAAAGAACCTTGAGAAGTCACAAAATCTATAAAATTCACAAACTTAACGCTTACAAGTCTAGCAATTCAATCTCCCTTTACAAATGAGGGTCAATGTCCTTTTATAGAGCAAGGACAAGATTCAGTTACAATGATCCAACGATTAGGATCTGTCCAAGATAAACAACGCTCAAGATTCCTTTGACCAAGTCAACAACCAATAAGAGTGGCACATGTTGCCAGTTGGCAACTAATAATGGGGAAAAACTAGCAAGGAATATTCTTCAATATATTGATAGTAGCATCCTTTTGGAATATCCTATTCTGATTCATTCAATCCTTCTGCGTTGACTACCCTTGTATCCAGTTTCTTGTAGAAGTCATATGCAAGCACCACGGTGTCTATTTGTGACTTATCCCCTACTTGGGCCTTTGCCCTTACATATTCATATGCCTTCAATTTTTCACTAAGGCATATCACCCTAGTTGCTCTGTCACCTATCTTCTTGCCATATACCCCTACTTTAACATTCAACTCTGTCATTTCATCCATAGTAGCCTCTGAAAAATGAAGCACAGGGTCCTCTAGTACTAGACTAAATCTATCCTTGAATGTCTGTATATATCCTTGTTCATCAGGTGTCCCTATCTCTGCCATTGGATTACCAAGCAGCTCCTCCAAAATTCCTACTTCACCAGACAATAGGTTATGGACCTTTACACTTATATCTCCTACCTTAGCCATGCATGTTTTCAAAACATCTATTTCAAACTATACATCCTAGATCCACGTGCTTACCTTAGGCAATGTCTGGGTGGTTAGAATCTTATGTTTCAAGAGATCCTGATCATCCATCTTCTTTATCTTCTTCAACCTATCCAAGGCATAATCACTTTGGCTGAGCCTATGCCCAGATTTTCTTTTCAAAGACTTTGCTTCTACCTTTAAATTGACCAAAGTGCTCCAATTGGACAAGGATGTCCTTATTACCTTCTCTCTTGCATCCATGAACTATGTGAACCACCTATTCATGATATGGGCATGATGCTTTTGTGTATCCAGACCTATTATTTGCTCTTGGCTTACCAATGCCAAGGCGATAGGCTTCTCTAATGTCTGTATTGCAGGTGTTAGCCCTGTAGGCTTGACCAATCCCTTGATGAATACGTGGAGTTGAGCATTCTACTCTTTCAACTCCTTATTCTTGGCCTTCAGCCTCTTCATCCTGGTTGCTATAGCTTCTGTGCTCTCCTTGAGCTCTTCAATAGCTTGATCAGCTATTGAATGTCCCAAGTCAATTGTGGTGACTTGGATTTCTCCTGTACTTATTTCTCCTTTATTTTTACCTACAAGGGGGACATCTAATTGGGTCATTCTCTTCCCTGTTGTAGAATCTCTTTTTATTGCTGATATGGCCCTATCCTTGTGCTTGTGCTTGACATTAACCAAAGTAAATAATGACTTAAAATCAAAAGGTGTTCCAGGTCATGTGCAGGAGCCTCTACCTTCGATGCTAGCCATGATGACACACTTGATCTTGACTTAGTATGGCTTAACTGCTAAATTTGAGCATCATGTATTTCTATTTCTTTCTCTTTACCCTGACTCGGTGGGATCCCCCTTGGATTCTCTTGTTGTTACATAATTTCCTGAACACCACCATCATCCCTATGGATGTACTCTTGCATATGTGATCATTGGCCTTCATGTGATATTTCATTTTGTGCATCCAGACCTACCTCACCCCTTGGATCACGTTTGGTTTGTTCCTTCTGTGAGTCTTGATTTTGGATATCCTAATGAAGGGTTTCCATGCTTTAACTTTGACTTGCCACCTGATTGGTCACCTTATCCATTTGAGCCTGTTGTTCTGATGTGGACTTATACTGTTTGGAAGGTCGCCTAACCCTTCTAACTCATTTTAGATATAGATTCAGGTATGAGTACATCTTCTATGAAGTCTTATGATGGATAAATTTAAAATTACTCTAATATAGCATTCCAACGATTCTAATCCATTCAAGGTATCTTATCTTATTGTTTAGAACATACTTGTCTAGTGTCACCTTTTATCACCCTTGAGTAATGAAATAGAATATTCCGCATCATTTTAATCATAGTTTATTATGCATTCAATCCTCTAACTCACACATTGTTGCATGTATTTAAATATGGAGATTTAAAAATAATGTGGGGGAATCAATCATTAAATTATGCTTCTCCTTGACCTTTTATGAAATGATAATACTTTTGTAAATTATTATTGTTATATTAATTTTATGCTGTATCATTTTATTTGTTTAATAGAGCTATGTTGTGCCCTTATTAAGATATGATGTTTAGATTTAAAACAAGTAAAGGAATTTTAAAATATTGGAGAAGGTTTTATTATGTTGTTATTTAAAAGAGTTGATTAAAATATATGTATATAAATAAATAAATGAAGTTAATAGAGTTTTATTTCTAGACATTTAAATAAGAAAGTAAATATGTTTTATTGATAAGATTTATATTAGAAATTTGAGTAATATTAGAATAAAGAAATTTGTGTTATAAAAATATAAAATCTATTTTTCTTTATTTAAATTAGATTTTGAGTTTTATGTTAGCAAAAAAAAAAAGATAAAATAAAAGAGATGTGGGTCCTTAAGTGCCTAAATCACCCATCCACTAAGCAAAAATCTCCATTGCTTCCTACACCACCTTCCCATCATAAGCTTCAATGCTTATCACGGTATGTGCAACTGTTGGTCATGGTTCCCTTCATTCCCATGACACTTCCACATACCTCCATCTCCCCTTCCTTCCATTATTATCCTACATATCTTCCCCATCCTATCCCTATGGTCCATGCTTTTACATAAGCCTTCATTCCATCCATGCATAAGTCCTACATAATCCACATCATAATCCACTATCACACCTTCCATAATCTGCTATCTACCTTCCCCATCTTCCTTTCATGCCACCCTTACCAACATCTATGAGCGTAGAGACATTTGACATGATCCATGCGACGACATGCATCTCTAACGAGACACTATCACCTTCATGGAACCAGACAGTTGAGTCCCTCTTGTCCATATTCCACCTATCCTATCCAAATATTCAAAAAAAAAAGAAAAGAAAAAGAAAAATAAAAAAAAAGTAAAGAAAAATCCTTTCAGCCAATGGTGAAAACCTGGTAAACAGGTGCCTTGGATAAGTACCATGATGAAAACGTGGCAAACATGCATCATGTGTAGGTTGATCTTCCATGTCATTTACCCTTGGGAGTGCATTATCTCATTGACCCTATCATTTTCCATCTTATCTTACTATACCATCCTATCATCCTTATCCTACATATACCTATCATATTGAGTCTATCCATCCTCCATTCCTCTTTTGATCTTGATAAAGGTATGGGGGCAAAATGTCAAAACATGCTTTGGAAAAACTCTTGATATACCTTGCCTTTTTCAAAACAATCCAATCCTCTCATCCTCTGGTGCAGGAGCACCCGCACATGATCAGGATATAGGTCCGCATGATGACATACATGATCAGGATGTAGGATAGTTATCATCATGCTGACGGGATAATCTATTTTTAGTATGTTTGACTTTATCATGTAATAAGGTCCACTGGACCGATGCTATGTAATAGTTCAACATAGGAGTATGTGTAGGCAGTTAGAGGCAGTTAGAGATCGGGATAAGGTTATCTGAGCTGTCCTCTCTCCCAGCCGCTTGGAAGCTCCCAGCCGCTGGGAAGTGATGTTAGTAGTACTCGAAGGATTTGTTATATATACCTTCGATCTGTAGGGTTTAGAGAGAGATAGTTTTGATATTGATGTACTGGTGTTGAGTTGATATTCAGGAGAGCAGTTCAGACATTGTGAAGCTGTATTCAGGACATTGAATTTCAATTGAATAAGATCTCGTCTTTTGCATTATCTGTTTGCATCTGTGTTGATTCCCTTTCCATTTTGCAAGTTAATGGGCACTTTCAACCCTTCCACCGGTTGATCCTGCAAATCGGTGGAATGGTCCTGTATCATAGATTAGATTGCATTTGTGTTTTCTGTTTGTGCATTGCATTGTTCAGGAGATCTGTTAGAAGCATGCTGTAAATCAGCCTAGCATCCTCATGTGCTACGTCTAGAAGATAAGTTTGCTTAGATTTTGGTTTGAAGGTGATCCGGCCCGGTCGTCACATGATCTTTGTGAAATTATGCGGTTGTGAGTGTTTTCATGCAGTGGAAGGATACACAGGAGTCTGCATGTGCGTTTCTAGTCGGAACGAGCCGCAACATCATCTGCGAATCCATCGCCATCAGGATCGGGTCATGAAGTTGTTGAAATTTGCATGTTGCAGGTGCATCATGATGTTTTGAGTTGGATATATACTCAGTGTATATATCGCAGTCAGGATCATCTCTCGGGGAAGGTCATCATTCGCATATCGCTAACGGATGCGGGTGTGAAAGTTGAGTTTTTTTGGCTAAGTGTTGAAGAGTTCATCAGGATGATGTGTGACGTCATCGTCATCAGGATATGACGTCATCGTCATCAGGATATTCAGAAATCCCTCTATGCGAGTTTATCCTGTTGTCGCTAAGGGTTTAGACATCGGCGTAGGCAGGAAGTTGTATTAGCATCATCAGGAGGTTTCGAGGAACCGGATGTTTAATATCATGATGCTGTTGCTTGTATCGTCGGGCAGTGGAACATCGAAGGCAAATTGTTGAAGTGCAACGTCATCAGGATATTTGGGGCAACCAGATATTTTGGATATCCTGCTGACGAAGGTGATATTGAATATCATGATGATGCCGCTTGTGTTTGGCACCCGATGAACAGTGCAACCGGAGGAGGTTCGCGCCCGTTGTTTATCATGATGATGATAGGCGAGAGTCGAAGGAGGTAAATAGTAGTCGACAGGAGGATATTTGCGATCATCTGAAATATGATGATGCTGTTGAAATGTGATGATGCTGTTGGTGTTAGGAAATATGATGATGATGTTCAGCCGATAGACATTTTTATCAGGTTGTTTGTATTATTGGCTACTCCTTCCTGTTAGTTAGCCTCCGTTGCGTTCCACTCTGCATCATCCTCCTTCGTCATAAGCTTTGTCGTGTCAAATCCTGAGTTATTCCTATGCGACATAGTCCTTGGAGATCACTTCCTTGTTTCCTTCTATCTACCCATCCATTATCCATTATCACACATCCATTTACCTATCCGTGGCATTCCCTTGTCATCAGTATCCAACATTTAGGCTATCCAAGTTCCCATCTGAAAAATCCTACAGACATCGAAACATTAGCAAAATTCAAAAAATTCCAAAAATAACAAATCATCTGCAACCCCATCATTAGTACCATTGTCGAACTACGTTGCCTCTGCGTCATCACATAAGCAAGGATATTTCTCAATAGGCCCCCGAGGCACTAGGTCAGTCCCCTAGGGCCTGTTTCTTCATGTCCATTGTTAGTTCATCCACAATAAATGATCCTTTACTTGACTGGGGGCAAATCCTTGACCTAGTTGGAGAATTGGATTCTTGAATGCCATGCACCTTAAAGGGCACTAATAAGGATCGCAATACCATCACTAGACAACAAGCAGCACCGCAAAGTAAGATTTTAAACATCATCTTGGCAAGAAGACATTTAAATTGCACTAGACAAATCCCAACCTGCCTAAAACATCAAACATGACTCTATCAAGTTATTGCAAGAAAACATATATCTATGGCAAGAAGGTTTAATGGTTGTTTTAAGTCGTATTATCTTGATTCTTGTTATTATGTCCTTTTATGCTACTCAAGGATGCCTAAAAACTAGAGATGCTATGATGGGGGCATGATTTTTTTTTGTTTGTTGCTTGTGGGTTCATCTTTAGTAATGTGAAGCCTTGTCTAACGACATGATCAACATAATGATCATCGAGGACATCAGAGGCCTAAACATGAAACAGGTGTAATCCTTGTCTATTGATACACAAGAAATACTCAGGTCATCTTGGTTCAATTATACTTAGATGCTTGTATTAACTTGCTAAATCAAAATCCATGTAAGGGATACTTAGGTCATCATGGTTTAATTATACCTCGATGCTTGTATTTTCTTACAACATTTTAAAGAAAAAAAATCACCCAATGATGAATCAAGCACTTCAAAATACTTGCATATCCGAAGATGACAAAATCCACATCCATGCATATCAAATCGCATTTCATTCCATAATAAACCTTTTCCAAGTGCCTTAAGATCCAAATCCTTTCTGGCAGCCTATCCAAATCGTATCTTCTAGTTATCCATATAATCCATTCACCCTTGTCCAATCAGTCCAAGCAATGATCCAAATGCAAGTCCATTCTTAATCCATACTAATCGAGTAAAGTCAATCTTGTCAAATTATCCAATCACAATCAGTGGTCTTTATCCTAATCTTGTCATAAACCAACTCAATCAATCATAATTATTAGTGGTATATATCTTTCCCACATCTTTTGTGTTGATCTAGGGATATATCATTCCCCGCAATGACAACACTATCATTAATCATTATCGACTAATCATTGGTTTATAGCTGGACAGGGGCAATACCTTGTTTGTTCTTATATTATTTGTGCATACTTGCTTACTTGCTTGTGTGTGTTATCATTTTATCTTGCATCACATATCATTCAACTCTTTATTCATCCCGTTTTTCTTCCGCATCAACCAATTTTTTCACCCTAACCTAGCTCTTCAACCTATCTCATTGTGAGATTGTCCATCTCACGCCCTCGAAACATTCTTCCCACCCAATCTCCTGAGGGGGCATCCTACCGTCGTTAAACCTGTATCAGGGGCAAACTGGGGCATGTATCATTATCAAAAATTTTAGCTTTCTTTGAAACAACGTGATAAAACACATTGCATCAAAGAGGGGCAAAATGTATACACTTAAAAATGACACGACTCTAGCTAAATAAATATTTTAAATATTTATTTCATTTTAAATTTCTCTATGAATAAATAAATAAATCAATTTATTTATTTGATTCACATTTCTCCAAAAATTAAATAAAATCATTTATTTAATAAAATTATCCAAATTCTTCTAAAATCATTCTAAATTAAATAATACCAAATTATTTAATTAATTCTTCTAAATTCCAAAGTCTTCAAATCCATAAGTATCAAATCATTCTCTATATTTAAATAAATCCAAATATTTATTGAAATTGTCTATTTCAAATTGAATTAATACCCAAAAATAATTCAATTAATCCATGTGCACATGTAATTAAATATTTCAATATTTAATTAGCTAGTATCCCCTCACCCACATGTCCTATTTCTCTTCCAGTCAGATTAGTTAACTCATCAATCAAATCTGTTAACTGATTAGTCATCTGAGTTCACTGATCAATCATATCAGTTAACTCCTTAGTCTATTTTGTTAACTAATCAACCATCTCAGTTAACTCCTCAATCTATTCTGTTAACTCCCCTAATGCATGAAAGAGTAGGACACTTGTCCTCTCCCTATTCCTGCACATCCTCTCAAATTTACTCACCGTTGATCTTCTTATTCATTCTACACCGTTGATATTCTTTTGCACAAATCTATAAATACAACCCCTATTCCTCCATTTGAATGATCCAAGCTTTTTATAAACTTACTCTGCAGGAATCACAGTGCGCCTTTGGCACAAATCACACCATAGCTTGAGATCAATTTTCATACCATTATCACCATTATCATTGCATTGTGAAGATCCTCTTCATTTACAAGAGCTATCAACAGCCATTCTCCATTGCCATCTTGAAAAAAGCAGGGAAGTGCATCTGTTGAGGGCTCTATTCATACATGAGATCAATTTGAGATAGGTGACCAATGGAAGTCACAGAATAGAAAGGTTTGCAAGGTATTGTGTTCTTTGTGTTTGATCTTATTTGTTCTAATTTCATTGAGATTATCAGATAATTAGTTGTTGATACTATTGTTCACATTTTTTGATAACAATATTTATACTTCTATTAAATATAGAGGAATATATATGATTTTTGCTTTATGATTTAATTTGAAGATAAATATACAAATAAATATATATTATGCTATTATTTAAATGAGATTTTTGGTTTTAAGATAAAAGTAATGGTGCTTTATTCAAATATCTAGAATTTTATGTTTTATTTATGCTTTATTCTATTTTGGAGTATGAGGAAAAATTAGTTACTAGTATATTTATATTTAAAATACGCCGAGGTATATCTTTTTTCCATAGTTTCTTTGATTTTCTCTTGCAATTTCTTTTTTGATTTTGAGTTTTTAATTTTTTCAATTTCTTTTTTGGTTCCATAGTTTTTGTGATTTTCTCTAGCTTTTTCTCCTCCCAACAATTTCTGATTTCTTTTTTGGTTTTTATTTTTTATTTTTTCCAATTTCTTTTTTAGTTTTTTCTAATTTCTTTTTTGGTTCCATAGTTTTTGTGATTTAGCTTTTTCTCCGCAGTTGCATATTTTGTCTTGCAATTCTGAAGGTATGCTAAGAGGTCAAGAATATATGTTGGTTATGAATCCTTGAATCTCTTGTGGTCTGCAGTGAGAGTTTTGATGTGACAAATGAATTGGGTCAAGCATGCTCTTAAGAGACAAGCCGACAGGCAGATAAATCTTTATGCGGAGAAGGTATATTGCTTGAACAATAAATAAGTGGTTGTATGTTTGGTACCGACTTGTATGAAGATTATTCAATGATTGTTTAGGTCCGCATTATTGTTTATACACATGATCAAGCCGACAAGGTAAAATACATTGTATACATGCTTCATGTCTGGCTTGCCGACCTAATTATGAGATTGAATCTTGTTGCAGATATAAATACTTGATGGATTAAGGTATTGTGGCATTGTGACATGTGTGTGGTATGTGAATTCAAAGTGTGAAGAATTATGAGCAGAGTGTAGAGTAGAAAAAGTTGAACAAGGGCAGAAAAGAGAGTATATATAGTTAAGTTGAGAAGCAGGGCAGAATAAATGAAGACCTTTGAATATGTGTATTGAACCTTTAATGAAATTGTAATCCAACATATGGTAGATGCATTTACAACAGTTTATCTTTTGGCAATGAGCCATTCTTTCTTCTTCTTTCTTTCTTTCTTTCTCTATGGACAGTGAGTCCACCTACAGTGAGCAATTCTTTGGGCAGTGAGCCTTTTGTAATCCAGATTGTGAGCTAACACTCACCGTGGTTTTTCCCTTTTTGGGTTTTCCACGTAAAAATCTTGGTGTCCATGTGTTATGCCTTTATGGTTGCTATTCTTATGTTTATTCTTCTTTCATGTTATTAATTTTGGGAATTCATGGATTAATGAACATGTTAAGAAGTGGTTTTGTAGGATACTAATTCACCCCCCTCTCAAGATTCCTTACTTTCAACAATTACATGCTAAGTCATCTAACTAAGCTCATATCAAAGATTGACCCTCTCAAGTATTTACTATCCAAAGCAGCTTTAACTGGTCATATGGTTAAGTGGGCGATGATGCTTAGAGAATTTGATATTGAATACATTGACAAGAAAGCTATAAAAGGACAAATAATAGTAGATCAATTAGTAGTTCAGCATGATAGTAGAATCAGATCATCCCATAATAATAGAATTTCCTAATGAATCTATTCTAGACATAGAAACTCTTCCATCCTAGCAATTGTATTTCGACGGTTCCTATACTCAGCGTGGCTCGCGAGCTGGAATACTCTTTGTTACTCCTCAAGGTGATTACATACCAAAATCATTTCACATTCAGTTTCCATGTACAAACAACATCTCTGAATATGAAGCACTAATCAAAGGATTGAAATTAGCTATAACCTGGAATATCAAAGAGTCACAAGTTCATGGAGATTCTCAACTAGTGATCAAACAAGTAAATAATGAATATTAGACAAAAGATGAAAAGTTAATGCCATACAAGAAACTAGTTGATACATTCAAAGCATATTTCAACAAGATCACATTTGAACAGATCTCAAGGCTTCACAATAAAGCTACTGACGCTATGGCCACAATTGGTTCAATGATAGAGATGCATGTAAATGATGCCAAAATTGAATTCTTGATAGAGCAGTTGTTTATACCACCTTTTGATATTCCAGAGTCAGAGTTGGTATGTGATATTGTTGGTCCTAACTCCACTTGGTTCAATGAGATCTACCATTACCTATATAGCCAAATCATCCCATCAAATCTTTCAAAATCCCAACGTTGCTCCTTCATTCATCGTTCTTCCCAATATGTCATCCTCGGTGACACACTTTATCAAAGGTCACTAGATGGTGTCCTGCTTAAATGTCTTAATGCGAAAGAAGCCCAAACTACCTTGCATGAGATACACAAAGGCATATGTGGTGCTCATTCTAGTGGTCCTTCCTTAGTCAAGAAATTACTTCGCACAGGATATTACTAGCCTACTATGGAGCAGGATGCGCATGATTTTGTCAAGAAATGTGTACTTTGTTAGCAACATAGTGACCTAATTCATGCACCAACACAATAATTACAAACTATCACTACTCCATGGCCATACTCACAATGGGGGCTTGATCTCATTGGAAAAATACATCCCTCCTCAGATGGCCACAAATTTATTATCACTACTACCGAATACTTCACCAAATGGGTTGAAGCAATTCCTCTTACTTACATCACAAGAAAGCAAATATCTAAGTTTATTTTCCATTACATCATTTGCCTCTATGGGGTAAATGCAAGGAGATGGGGGACCAAAAAGTTGCCACCATCTTCAAAATTAAAACAAAATGCGAGCACGTTATAATGCGCTCACATTTTAAAATACGTGCATGTTATAACATGAGCATGTTATAAAGCACTCGTGTTTTGCTTTTAATAAAAGAAAAAAAAAAAAGTATTTTCTGCTCATTCGCTGTGCGGCTTTTCTCCTCACAACAGCAAAAATCCAAGCAAAAACATGATCGCGTTGAAAAGAGGACATTGAATCAAGTGCACCTGAGAAAACAAGAAATTCACAATGCCACCTCGCCGTTAAAGACATCATCATGCAAATTTGGAGGCTCCAGTACATGAAGAAGGTAGGGTTTGTCTAATTTTGTTACTTTTAGAACAAGTTTTTAGTTTTGTGATGTTTGATTTGTTTTTATATTGCATTTACAGTTATTAGAGAAGCAGAAAACCTAAATCCAGATGAGGAGGGTGAAAACAACCCCCAAAACCCTCCAAATCCTCCAAACCCTCAAAACCCACCTTCACCTCCTTTCCATGTAAGGGATAATAGAAGAAAACAAGAAACATCTTGAAACTATTATTCAAACCCTAAACAATCCAAGTGGAACCACTGATTATAGGAGGGCACTTGCAAAATCACTATAGGAGATTGTTTCCCACATGGATTTGGTGACGAAACAAATCACCGAATTCCAAGACTATAGGGAGAGGAGTTAGCAATATTATGCTGACAAGTTGTCATATGAACAAGTCAAGAAGGAAAAAATTACAAAATCTTAATTATGTGCATAATTTATTAATCCCAAAACTAGCCAAACATTAGAGGAAAGTTGCAAACGGTTTCCTATACATTGGTGTAGGAATGAAGACATATCCCAAAACTTTTGGGATAGATGATACATGGTCTTCAATGAGTAGCCATGCAACAATGATGAGGTACCACACTATTTTTTGAGGAAACTCTATTGCGAGTTCGTCCTCAACAAGATTCTAAATTATTTTGACATTCGTGAGTTCCAGGGTAGAGGTGATGGCTCTGCCCAAGATAGACCTGGGGCTCAGCGAGATGAACAACATGTGCCTATACCCCGAGTGAGGCCAGAATGTAGGTCACTCCCTTTGGCTTTGAAGGAGAGTGTTGAGATGGAGACTTTACATTCACTGACTACTCTCACCCAAACTCTATCACAGCATGCAGATGATTTTACTCAGGGCGATGAGGGTGAGAGTAGTAGGCGTCATGTGTCTCCACATTTGTGTAGTATATGTGGGAACCTATGTGATTATGGGATGTAGGAGGCACGACAGGACTTTGTGACACAGGGGCAGCATGCAGTGACACAGGGGTAGCATGATGCGACACAGGGGCAAGACATATTGGATGATCTTTTTCTCAGTAACGATCTCTTATAGTATACATTTGGTATTGACTCTTAGGTAATTTGTTACAAGTTTCATCTTGCTTTAGTATATTGTTATTTGAAATTTGTAAATAATTTTATATGATTATCTATATTATAAGTCAAAAATAATGTATGTAATTTTTTGCGCAATGAAATTCTAGGGTCAGAGTCTTCATCCTGCCTCCGTTAGTCATCCATTGGTGGGTTATGAGAGGAGGTCAAGTTAGCAAGTATGTAATTTATCACATATTCATAATTATTGTAGATATGTCAATGGTAATGTTATTTTGTGACAATTTGATGATTTCAACAGTCACCAACACCTCCATGGTTTCCTTGGTCCCTTGGACGCCAAACCACCACTTTTATGGAGGTAAATTTAACCATTTCTAATCATTATGCATTTTTAAAATAATGTTATGTATTTATTTTGTTTGAATAATCTTGAACTTGATTTTTAGATGCTGAATACAGTGGAGACTCCTTATCTTCGTGAGTCAACGTAGATAGGCATTGATGCATTCATGATGTCTACAAATCCTTTGACTGAGGTATGAGCCAATAACATGAAAATATCATAATTTTGTATTTATTTTTTTATCTCATGTCATTTGATGTACATAAATGATATTTATGTTTAGTCAATTTTTCTTCTTGATGCTTCTCACAGGAGGTCACAACTCTAGTCTATCCAACTACGGACGAAGAGAGAGACAAGATGATGGAGAGTGATCATCAGTTGGCAGTAAGTGATCAATTACATATGTGATGTTATATATTTCATACATTTTCTATACTAATGCGCATATTGTTTGTTTGTATTAATAGTTGCAGGTAGATGAAATTTATTTGAAGAGGTCTACTCGATGGCAGAGAGAGGATGTGTCACTGACTGGCTCTCCATCTTCACAGTCAAAGAAGGGCCACCGATTATTTCCTAAAAGCCCATAGGAAACTAGTTTTTGGGAACTTTTTTGTATGCCTAGATGGTTTTGTATACATACTTTTGTATGTTAATCTGATGTATATTTTTGTATATTTGCCTGTATGGCTTTGTTTGGACATGCCTATATGGTTTTTATATAAACTAGATGTTATGTTCATGACATTATGTATATGATAGTTTATATTAAATATTTAATATGATAATCAATTATTGTTACAGGGATTTGGTTTTACAAGTGCCAATTGCATTTGCTTGAAAGTTTATAAATCATTTTCAAATAATCCATTTTGTGCATATCTTGCAATCATTGAATTCTGTGGGACTGTACATTTCTTTGAGGCATCATTTCAAATAGTTCATGTGCCTTGTCTACGCTTCTATACTTTCCATACATGTCTACAAGGGCAACTTTGCAAATACAATACATGTGACAAAATTCCTATATCATTTTTGCTTTGATGGTTGTCCACACCATGTTCTCTAGATCCCATTATAGCATAGGCAAGGATGAAGTTAGTTAAGGTTGTGCAATTTAGTTTTAGATGTACCAAAATTTGCATAAATGGTTGAAACTTATTTTTATGCATTTGGTTGAGAGTTTTTAAAGCCGTATGAAAAATCCATTTCATGCATATCTTGCAATCATTGCATTCCACGAGACAACATTTCTTTGAGGCATCATGTCAAATAGTTCATGTTCATTATATATGCTTCCACACAAGTTGCATACATGTCTTGCAAGGTACTTACAACTACGACATTTGATAAAATTCCTATATCCTTTATGCTTTGATGGATGTCTATATCATGCTCCAAACATGCCATTTCTAAGGTTTTGGAATTTGGCTTTACACTTGCCAATTGCATTTTCTTGGAACTTTCTAAAGGCTTATCAGTAAATCCATTTTGTTCATATCTTGTAATCATTGTATTCCATGAGGCGACATTTCTTTGAGGCATCATGACAAACAGTTCATGTGCCTTGTCTATGCTTCCACACTTTGCATACATGTCTCTGAGGGCAGTTGCAACTACAACATCTAACAAAATTCCCATATGTTTTATCCTTTTGATGGATGTCCATTTTGGCATAGGAAAGGAAGATACTGGCTATGGTTGTGGAATTTTGCTTTACAGCCACCAATCACATTTTCTTGAAAGTTTCTAATGCCTTATCAAAAAATCCATTTTGTTCATATCTTGCAATCATTGCATTCAATGAGGTGACATTTCTTTGGGGCATCATGCCAAATAGTTCATGTGCCTTGTCTATGCTTCCACACTTTGCATACATGTCTACAAGGGTGATGCAGTAGGTAAGGAGGATGACTCAACACCATGGAAACATATTTCATGGTGTAGGAGCACCTTAGCCATAATCAATCTTGGCTAGGAGCATGTCATAACAAGGTCCTAGGACATTATAGGACAAGTTGATGGTCTTGTGTCATCATTTTGCATGTAATAAGGTCAAATGACCAATGTCATTTGTGTTTGGAGTCATGTTTTATGTTGTTGTCAAACAAAAAGTCTAATAATGCAAGTAGTGGTAAGAAGTTGCTTTGTCAACTTAATAAATCATGTAATAAGGAGGTTACCCAATGATCAAACAAGTTGAAAGTTAGTTATGATAGATTGGAACTGTTGTAAACATGTATAAAAACCTTCACACACATTGAGGAGGGGTTGGTGAAGAAGGTTTTGAAGGGCAAAGTTGAATAAAACTAATTTTTCTACTACTTTTCCTAAAATTTGATGGATGTTTATACTGTGTTCCAAAGATACAATTTCAAAGGTTTTGGAATTTGGCTTTTGGTGCAGGAGCACTAACACCATCTTTTACAAAATTGGGTCATTTGAAGGTCTTGACAGGTTGAGTCTAGGATGTTTTGAAGTAATTTGAGTCTTTTTGCATCAAATAAGGTAATTGTAGACCATGATACATGTAATAAGGTCAAGATGACCAATTTTCTATGTTTTGGAGTCATGTTTAGTCAAATAAAAGTCATGTAATGCAAAGGTTTCTAAGGGTTGTTTTGAAAATGCAATGTATACATGTATTGGAGAGTTGGAAAATTACCATGTGGTTGGTTGTGGTAGTTGTAGGTCATTTGAAACTGCTTAAAATATGTATTAAATCCCTCACATACCCCGAGGAGAGAAGGGAGATGAGTTTTGTATTACAAAATTTGAATAAAAATTTAGTTTTTTTAATTTTTTTCTGTAAAAATGTTGTTCCAGGCTGTACCACGACCTTGTATGGCCTAGCCATGTGCTAAAATTATTAGAAGTGGTAGTAGTATGTCTTAACTTTAAAATGCACTTGGTTTGAGGAGAAACCATTGAGTTTTGAGTGAGATATCTTCATTTTTCTGAAACTGCCTGTGTAACCCTCAAAACAAGGGTTTGAGTGTGTAATGGGATGTTTCAGACCATTCCACTTTCTGTATGACCCTGTAACTTAGTGGAATGGTTTGGTGCTTTAGATTC
This sequence comes from Cunninghamia lanceolata, assembly GCA_027924645.1. Classification (NCBI taxonomy): domain Eukaryota; kingdom Viridiplantae; phylum Streptophyta; class Pinopsida; order Cupressales; family Cupressaceae; genus Cunninghamia; species Cunninghamia lanceolata. The sequence goes on from BSBN01000828.1 coordinate 8,204,698, forward strand.
CCATGAAGTTAGGGAAGTAGGAGATGGAGTTTGACCAAACTATGGTGTTGTCTTAGGTAAGTTTTGTCTTGTTTCCAAGCAAGAAAGGGTGGTTTTAGGCTAGGGTTTGTTAAAAGAAGGTTGGAAAGTACTGGGAGATGGTTCCTAAAGCATATGTAGACCATTTTTTAAGTGTTCCAAGTGTTGGCAAAGTTTGAGAGTGTGTGGAAGGTAGAGTTTCAATAAACCCTCCTCAAATTGGCCTAGATTGAGGATTTTTAGGGTTTGGTATGTTAGTGAGGGTTTCTTTTGAAACTAATTGTGGTTTTGAGAGTTTGGACACATGGGAGATGCTACCCTATCAAGTCTAGGGGTTTGTTGGATGTTTAGAGGTATGTTTCTTCACAAACTAGGCCTAATTAGCCTATTTTAGACATAAAAACATGTCATTTTTGAGGTACATGGTCCAAAGGAGTCACTATTGGTTTTGAGATATGTTATGTAACTTGGAAATGAGTATCTAAATGTATATTTATTTTGGAAGGTCTTTTGGAAAGTTTGAGAGAAAAACCCCAAAAATAGGGTCTACTGTCCTATTAGATTAGGCCTGATTGAAACATGAAAAGTATGAAGGTTGAGACTAGGCACTTTGAAGGTTGTTTGATTCCATAAATTGTGGGGCCGAATGGACTTCATCAACTCATCAGGGTGGGTGGGTAAATGCCAGGGGAGGTCTCATTTCATGTGCCAAGCGCCACAGACGTTTGGGGTAGTAGGCTATCGGCAAAGTCCCTTAAGATCCCTACGACGAAAAAACTGCCAAACTTTGACGGGATAGTTCTCAGAATTCATGGCAGCTAGGAACATTCCATTTAGACTTACAGGTGCATGTGGAGTCCGTCTACAATAACCTCTCTCAGTTTTGTTCAACTCTTGTCCATTTGACCGTGCCAGAATCAAATGCATTCTTGCAAAATGCTTCATTTTCATGCAGTGGAAAGGTGCTAGGAGTGACATTTTGCATTCCATAGCTCGTGGGCCCAAACAAACTTCACCAACGTATCAAGGTGGTGGGTAAATGCCAAGGGAGGTCTTGTTTTGTGTGCCAAGCATCGCAATCGTTCGGGGTAGTAGGCTACCGACAAAGTCCCTTAAGCTCCCTAAGACAAAAAAATGCTAAACTTTGACGGGACAGTTCTCAGAATTTGTGGTAGTTGGAAACATTCCATTTGGACCTACAGGTGCATGTGGAGTCCATCTACAATAACCTCTCTCAGTTTCATTCAACTCTTGTCTGTTTGACCGTGCTAGAATCAAACGTATTCTTGCAAAATGCTTCAGTTTCATGCAGTGGAAAGGTGCTAGGAGTGACATTTTATATTCCATAGCTCGTGGGGCTGAATGGACTTCGTCAATGCATCAGGGTGGGTGGCTAAATGCCAGGGGAGGTCTTGTTTCGTGTGCCAAGCATCGCAATCGTTCGGTGCAGCAGGCTACCGGCAAAGTCCCTTAAGCTCCCTAAGATGAAAAACTGCCAAACTTTGACGGGATAGTTCTCAGAATTCGTGATACATGGGCACATTCCATTTAGACCTATAGGTGCATGTGGAGTCCATCTACAATAACCTCTCTCAGTTTCGTTCAACTCCAGTCTGTTTGACCGTGCTAGAATTAAACACATTCTTGCAAAATGCTTCAGTTTCATGTAGTGGAAAGGTGCTAGGAGTGACATTTTGCATTCCATAGCTCGTGGGGCCGAACGGACTTTGCCAACACATTGGAGTGGGGGGGTAAATGCCAGGGGGGTCTTGTTTCATGTGCCAAGCGTCGCAGTTGTTTGAGGCAGCAGGCTACCAACAAAGTCCCTTAAGCTCCCTAAGACGAAAAAATTGCCAAACTTTGATGGGACAATTCTCAGAATTTGTGGCAGATGGGAATGTACTATTTAGACCTACAAGTGCATGTGGAGTCCGTCTACAATAACCTCTCTCAGTTTCGTTCAACTCCTGTCCGTTTGACTGTGCCAGAATCAAATGCATTATTGCAAAATGCTTCAGTTTTATGTAATGGAAAGGTTACTAGGTGCCATATTTTTTGTTCTCCTCATCATGGGGCTGAACGGACTACGCCAACATGTCAGGGTGGGTGGGTAAATGTTAGGGGAGGTCTCATTTCATGCGCCAAGTGTCTTAGTCATTCTGGGCTGCAAGCTACCGGTAAACTTAAAAAGTGCTAGGTCTTAGTAGCTTGCAGGCTAGAATGACTGGGACGCTTGGCACATAAAATGAGACCCTCCCTACCATTTACCCACCCATGTTGATGTGTTGGCGTAGTCCATTCAGCCCCACAATCAACAGAACAAAAAATATGGCACCTGGCAACCTTTCCATTGCATGAAACTTAAGCATTTTGCAAGAATGCGTTTGAATCTAGCACAGTCAAATGGACAGGAGTTGAATGAAACTGAGAGAGGTTATTGTGGATGGACCCCACCTACACCTGTAGGTCCAAATGAAACATTCCCAGCTACCACGAATTCTAAGAATTGTCCCGTCAAAGTTTGACAATTTTTTCATCTTAGGGATCTTAAGGGACTTTGCCGGTAGCCTGCTGCTCTGAACAACTGTGACACTTGGCACATGAAATGAGACCTCCCTTGGCATTTACCCACCCACCTCGATGCGTTGGAAAATTCCGTTCGGTCCCATGAGCTATGGAATACAAGATGTCACTCCTAGCACCTTTCCACTTCATGAAACTGAAGCATTTTGCAAGAATGCATTTGATTTTGGCACGGTCAAACAGACAGGTGTTGAACAAAATTGAGAGAGGTTATTGTAGATGGATTCCACATGCACCTGTAGGTCCAAACTAAATGTTCCTAGCTACCATGAATTCTGAGAACTGTCCCATCAAAGTTTGGCAGTTTTTTTATCTTAGGGATCTTAAGGCACTTTACCAATAGCCTGCTGCCTCGAACGACTGCGACACTTGGCACATGAAACAAGACCTTTCTTGGCATTTACCTGCCCACCCTGATGCATTAGCGAAGTCCGTTTGGCCCCACGAGCTATGGAATGCAAAATGTCACTCCTAGCACCTTTCCACTGCATGAAACTGAAGCATTTTACAAGAATGTGTTTGATTCTGGCACGGTCAAATGGACAGGAGTTGAATGAAATTGAGAGAGGTTATTGTAGATGGACTCCACATGCACCTATAGGTCTTAATAGAATGTTTCCAGTTGCCACGAATTCTGAGAGCTATCTCGTCAAAGTTTGGCCATTTTTTCATCTTAGGGAGCTTAAGGGACTTTGCCGGTAGCCTGCTGCCCCGAATGACTGCGACGCTTGGCACATGAAACGAGACCTTCCATGGTATTTACCTATCCACCTTGACATGTTGGCAAAGTCCATTTGGCCCCATGAGCTATGGAATGCAAAATGTCACTCCTAACACCTTTCCACTGCATGAAACTGAAGCATGTTGCAAGAATGCATTTGAAGAAATCCTTGACACATGAAGACACTAAGAACACTGAAGACATGGAGGACAAAGAAGCATGAAGACATTAAAAAACTCATGTCATGAGGAAGAACCACAAACCAATCTAACTCCTGAAAGCATGATAGGTTATGATGAAGAACCACAACCAAATCCAATGATCCAATGGCATGAACCAATGACATAAGAAACTATGTCCTACTATTGTAACATGATAAACATGAATGTTATGAACTAACATCCAAACCCTATGACATGAATCTTGATATGACATGAGTGAAACATGAGTGAACATGATTAAGACCAATTAGGATCAACTTCATCGATTACTTAGATCTAACCCAATGAAGCATAACATGATGATGATGCAAACATCAAATGTATACCATATAAAACAAATCAAATGAAACATGAGGCCTTCACTTCCCATAGTTCATACCACTGCTCAAGGATAATTTATCATCATATTAAATATTTAATATAAACTATCGTATACATAATGTCATGAACATAACATCTAGTTTACATACAAAACCATATAGGCATGTCCAAACAAAGCCATACAGGCATATATACAAAAATATCCATGACTCATCCTCTCTCTGCCATCGAGTAGACCTCTTCGACAGTTCAAGCTCATCCAGCTCCACCTATTAATACAATCAAACAATATGCACATTACTATAAAAAAATATATGTGAAATATATAACATCACTTATGTAATCGATCACTTACTGCCATCTGATGATCACCCTCCATCATATTTTCTTGAGCTTCTTTGTCCGTAGTTGGACGGACTGGAGTTGTGACCTCCTATGGGAAGCATCAAAAAGAAAAATTGACTAAACATAAATATACTGGAGGGAAGCAATTCATACTACTATTTATATACAAAACAAAGTATAAGTAACCATCTAGGAAAGTTTTATGCATACTTACAAATTAATCCAACGAACCATCTAGGTCTTCTCTACTCTTTATTGTGTCAAGTATTACCTCATGGTCAGAGTCACGCACCTTCCACAAGGTCTTGTTCAAAGGTCTACCTCGATATTGTATCAAATGAACATTGGTTTCCACAACAAGGTTGGAGTAATTAAGAATCTTCCGATGCATGCCAAAGTCCTCAAACAACCAAACATTAACACTCTTATGTGGGTACCTTCTAAGCCATGTTCCAGTAACAACCACTGAGCCTGTAGGGTATTCGATATTTTCTCCATCTGTAACTGGGGCCTCCAATTTCTTTTTGGCCTCAACACAATGACACAAGTAATAATCTGTTCTCTCTTCATTATCTTCATCTGCAATAACTGCATAAACATGCCCTACAATGATATGTACAGCAAATTAGATGAAATTAGTCAACATTACAAAAATACTACAAAGTTTAAGATAACATTAGGAATTTCAAATTTAACTATGCAAGTAGATATATTACCTGGTTAAACTAGATTTGATATGTGGTCAAAGTCAACTGACGATTCCATCTCTGTCAATTCCAATGCCGTTGGGGGTCGATATGTGTCAAGTGGGCTAAGATAACTGAACTGCCATTCATCAACCCACTCATGTGACTTGTACTCATTCCAAGCTTGAATTGTACATGGAGAACAAAAGCACACCATCTTCCGCATATGTATACTCCATGAACCTGCAATTGAGCTTCTGATAGAGTGTAGCTCACTTGATCCTGTCGTGTACAACAGTCCTCATATGGTGCAATGTTAGTATCATCTATCAACCAAAAAAATCTACGAACTGAAGACTTAGCTTCATTACTTGGACCCATCAAAGTATTACACCACTTGACAATTGATTTTGCATCTGTCAACTTTGCATTGTCTTTATACTTTAACTGTTCCTGTGCTATGGCTCTTTTGATAATGCTCCTGCACCATCATGCTCCCCCTTTCCATGCCTGGCCTCACAAAAGTTCCACATATGCTAAACACCTGTAATATTATGCTTCTTTCTCATCTAATAGAAATTCCATGAGTTCTTGAATTGTGATGCACAATTATCCGACCATGTGATATGCTGACTGAATGATATGCCCCTTCTAGCCAGATCATTGTAGAACACCTAAAAATAACCTTGCATGAACTCTGCGGAATGCGTGCAATCATCGCTTATATAAAAATGATACTCCCTTATGATCTTTCTGTCATCCTCTATACTATCATTCGCATGGATGAATGCGATGTGCACAAATATAGAAACTTGTGTCGAGTTATAATATTGGGATTGCACCTCACACTGTGGTTGTAGACTGTAGTTCTCTGCAAAGTCAATGACTAAAACAATGCTACCAACTAGAAATGTGTCCTTGCATAACTTGAATTGCAAGTCCAACCATTGAGCTCTATGAGCATGTCTTACATACTCATACACTATGTTGTCACAAAATATAGGCATAAACTGATACATTAGAATCTTCTGAATAACATATTCACACCTCTTTGCTTCTTTACCATCTCTTGTATTGTATGCCACTATTTTATACTTGCCGTTCGACTCTACTAGTTCATTTCCAACCGCATGTGTTCTTTCCATATGTTCACATATTGGCATACGTTGCAAGCCACCACAATGCTGACATGTGCCATCCAAGCATAATTTCTTGTAGAATATTTGAATTTCCTCTCTATCACATAAAATCATTGATATGAAGTCTCTTGAGGTAGTTGGTGGGGCATGTATGCCACAATCCTGCAAAACATTGTTAGTATGTAAATCTAAACATATAGACCAATAAACATCAAAATGGTTAGAAAATTCAATATGTAATCTACAACAACAAGTAGTGCGTGTGTGATTTATTTTGACAAAGAAAGCTTTTAGCATTTCAAAATATCTTTGAGAAATTTTAATTTGAGGATACTTCTCTAGAAATTTACCAAAAAACTGTGTTTGAGTCATATCCAAAAAATGCTTTGGATGTGGCTCACGGTTTCGACTACCAATTCTCCTTCTTACCACATCCCTTTGATTCAGAGATACCCTTGTGTAATTCTTTGACGTCTTCCAATGGCTCTCATTAGAGTTTTTCTATTTATTTTCAATGCTTGATTTGTCTTTCTAATGAGGTGAGCTTTTTTTGTTTGTTGGCTTACAATTGTCGATGTAATGACACGTCGTGTGACATTACTATCCTTGGTGTGTGAGGTGGAATGCACACTCTCATACGCATGTTCATAACTGAGAGGGGGGGTGAATCAGTTATCCTAATTATTTCTGCTTTTTAAACTTTATTAATAATTAATTCAAATAAGCAAACATAGCCGTGAAATGGAAATACACAAGACACAATATTTTTGACGTGGAAACCCTGTTAAGGGAGAAAACCATGGGGTGATTAACCCAAGATTGTATTCTCTGTTAGAAGAATGGAAATACAAAATGGCACTTGCCAATTAGGGCTCACTGCCTGAGCACACTGCTCACAAGAGGCACACTGCCTATAAGAGACTCACTATCTACAAAAGGAATGTAAAATAATACTTGAACTGATTGGGAGCATCTACAAATGCTAGAGTTCAGTTTCGGTTGAGCTTAGTACACTGATTTGCTGCACTTCATCTTTCTTTTCTTTTATGCTGCTTTCCCTTCACATACTGGATCTTCCTAACTGCTTTTACTCTACTCTTCTGCTTTTATTCGCACATCACCAACAACCATGACACCTCTCGTAACCAAATCCATCTTGTATATATATCCGCACAAGTGATTTCATCACCTTTCTAGTCGGCACCCGGAATAGTCAATATTTTCCATAAACTCTGATCTGTCGGCTGAATCCTTGCTTACCAAGTAATACGGATCAAGGATATACTTGTGGAAATCATTAATCATGTCGGCCAAACATAATTTATGCCTTCATAACCTTTACCAACATCAGAAACACATCCGGAATAATGTCTAATGTTCTGCCAGTCAGTTCTTCCTCTGTTCACACTGTCACTTGGGAACCCGACACTCAAGCATTCATATCTCTTTGTCCTTTCCACACCAGAGGATCAAACCTTGGAATCTATCAGTCAAGATACTCCTCTTGACTTCCCCAAATCCACACTTCACTGAGATACTTCTACTGAGAGATCCGGACCTGTCTGTCGGATCTTACCGACTGCTCTGTTCTTGCTTACCGGACCTCAACACTTCTTCAATCTGACTTTCGGTGAGGACTTATCATGCATTGCGGATGTGTTGGATAACCTTTGTTGCCATCAATGACAACATTCATGAATCCCTATAGTGTCTCTTGCCAACAATCTCCCCCTTGGCATTGATGGCAACACTTAGTGTAAAATGACTAAGTGTTTACACTATGCTCCCCCTTGGCTGATGCTCTATTTTTATATACATTTTCTGGAGCTCCCCCTTAGTTGGATTCCTCATTTTTCACTGTTCTTCACTCCCCCTTTGACATCAATGGCAAAGGGTAGGGTCCGCATACCAAAATTTTCAAAATTTTGTCCGCACAAGTAAATACATAAGGAATACTTACATATACTAAAGTATGTCTGCAAAAGTTGTTTTCAATTGAATGAATTCTTTAGCCCAACTTTGCTTCATTCTGTCCAAAATTGATATATGACCGCTCAACAAGAATGCAAACGCATCTGCCCTTTTTAGATCTGTTGGATCATTTGTCTGGGCTGTGATTTGAGCTTCTGTTATGGCCTCATGCATGGCCTCTAACTTAGGGACAATGATCCTTCTAAGTTCACCCATCCGGCTAATTATGTTCTTCCTTTCCTTCTCAAAATTCTTTATTGCATTTGTGATTGCAATAGTCTGACACTCTTGATTTACTATGGAGGATGAGAGAGGATCAAAACTTTGAGACAGACTTAATAGTTTATCCTCTTGTTCTTTTACTTTCCTCTCAATATCTTTGGTCACTGTGGGCCAAGATAAGCAAAATTTGTACATATCTCCGCCATCTTTAAGAGCATTTTCCAAGTTCTTTATCCCAATATCCATAACTTTCCTATCATTTGTTATCAGGCCCTGTACTTCAGAGAATCTCTTATCTAAAAAACTCCTTCCGGACCTTTTCTTCAGCGGACTTCTCTAGAGAATCAAAATGTGTGCTAACACTGTTGACTAGAGTTTTGAGATTACCGGAAGAAGAGGCTGTGGGATCCTTTTGAAAAGATGGCATGATCTTTTCTAATACTCTGGATGCTACCTCTATAAGCTCACAGTCTTCCATGTGAGACTTTAGGAGTTTTTCTTTAGCCTTTGCATTAGCAAATGAAGCTATCTTCATTGTCTGTACCGGAGAAAGAGAATCAAAATTGAATGGTCCTTGTAGAAGCTCTGGTTCATCAATCTCCATTGTTTCTTTGTTTAGAAATTCTTGGACAGTTTTTGCAGTGTCTCTTGCTGGAGACAGATTTTTCTTTTCTTCTGCATTCTTAGAGCTGTCTCTTGGAGTTTTCTCTCCTTCTACATTCTTATCACTGGCATCTTCTTTTCCCTTCACCTCTATTTCTTTCTCCTATATTCTTTCTTCTCCTTTAGATCCGGAGACTGTAGGGGAAACCAGAGAAGAAATGTTAGTCTGTTCAAGGCCCACCTCTTCTGTCATTGTCTCAGAAGATTCTTCTGCAACATTTGTAGTTGAGGGATCAGTACCCAAGTCCTCTATAATAGGAAGATTAAATCTTTTGAAGGCCTTCCAGAGGATCTCTTCTGTGTCCTTAGCTACCTTGTCAGTCTCACCAAGCAAAGTTGATTCATCCTTGCTTTGCTTCTGAACTCATCCTTACAATCTTTGAATACCATATTCATTGTCTTGGGATAGATTGAAGGATATAGCTAAATTGCTATCTGTTCCCAGATTTCTAGATCTTTGGCTTGGGCATTGTTCTTTCTTATTTCTAGTTCCTTCTCCAAGCTTTTGGGGATCAAAGATATAATTTCAATGAATGCTTTGTTGTAGATATTTAGGTACCTGACTGTGGCATCTTGCAATATCTTCTGATCTGCTTCACCGTAATCATCATAGAACTCAACCATTGGCTGAAGATTTTCGTCCACTATGACTGATTTGATTATGTCATCAATGTGAAGAGTGGGTTTTTCAACATATTCCTCTATCTTTTCTTCTTCCTTCTATCCGGTAGAGGGTTGACTGGATGTTTTCTTCTTTTTCTTCATTTTCTTGATTTCTTCATCAGATTTAGTCTCCTCTTCATCCCTTTGACTGGCATAAGCTCTTGTAGCTTTTGTCTTTGTTCTTTTCTCTCCTTTGCTGGATGATTGTGCTTCCAGTTCTGATGTCCTTGAGCCTTTGGCAGTGGTAGGTGCAAATCTCTTTGATGATCTGGTCTGGGTGGAAGGTTTTGCCGGAGCACTTTCCTCATTTTTCTTTTCTGCCTTCTTCTTCTCTTCCTTAGCCCTTTCCATCTTTTTCTTGATGGCATCAAGTGCCTCCTTTGAAATGCCAAAGCCTTTGGCAACATCTTCTACTTCTTTTATCACTTTCCTCTTGATCTCTGGTTGTCTGAGTTCCACATGAATCTTTACACTTAGCTCCTCAAAGGTTCCAAACCTTTCTACCTTTGGATCCTTTGGCTGACTTAGCATGTGTTGAACATGTAGCTCCACAATTTGTTCATTAACTTCATACCCCATGGGCATGATCCATACAGTTCTTGGTTCTACTGCCTCCATTAGGCACTGATCAGTCTCTACCATAAAACAAACTGTGTCTTTGTATTTCTCAACAAGAGACTGGGGAATCCTTTCTCTTGCTTGCATCATGTTCTAAAAATTCTTGAAATATCCCCACAGAGCTGTATTTTGTGCTTTGTCATCACCAAGTCCATGCAAATAATCTCTGATTTGGATAGCTACTGGTCTATCATTCTCCCACACCCAGCCACTAGATCTGGGAAGCTCATTCATAAAGTAGAAGAATAAGCACAATATTAATCCACCATACTTAAATGAATTCTTTTTATCTTTCTTTATTTTCTGTAGATTCTCTAAGAGTTTGTTCAAGAGAAGTTGACAAAGATCGTAATCTGCATCCTTTCTTAGCATTTCATAAGTGGTGTAGATGGCAGTTCTAGGTACTAAATTTTCCCTGCTAGAATGATATATTTTATATCCAATGATCATGGAGGCAAACTTGACATCCGAATCAGAGATGTCATCTACTGTCATTGCTCTTTTGTCAAACTTGGATCCGGTATCCTCACTCACAGTTTGATTCTTCACAAATTTAAGAACAGGAATCCCACCGGATGAGTGTAATCTGGTAACTGCCCTAATGGCATCTTTTGTGATTTTGAATGGTCCATTTAACCACATGAAGTTGTCATGTATTCTACTCAAAATATACTTGACCCATTCATCCTCAGTAAAATAGGGGAAATGTATGTATTGTGCAAAGTGCTTATTCCGGAGGCCCTTGTATTGGGGTTTGAGCTCAAATGAATCATCTAACAGTTGTTTGTGATAGATATCTCTTAGTTTGAATTCCCCAAACTCTTCAACATTTGTGTGTATGTAAACCCTAATATCTTTGGTGTGCAAAACACCATGCAGAACACTAGAGAAGGCTCCTAGGGGATCTACCTCCAAGGATTTGTATGGATGCTTCTTAAATATGGGGCGAGGTCTATCAGAAATCTTTACTATATTTGGAGTAGCCATCATCAAGGAATTTTACTAAGAGATATCAAGAATGAAAAATACCTTTTACGCTATTTAGGGCACACATGATGAAATCCGGATTGAACTGTATGAAGAATCATCTTGATCTTTGGGAGAAGTAGTTGCAGAGCTCCTTTTCTCTCTTCTTTGCATGTGAGTGTACAAATGATGAGCGAATGAACTCTTTTATTTCTGAGAAGCCCTAATTTTCATTTGGCAATAAATGCGCAACCTAATTCATTCCGGTTTGCCTTGTTTGTCTTATTCAGAGACAAAACCTTTCCAGATCACTGAGACAGATTTTGAAATTATTCTAGGAGAGTAGTGATAATCTATCTTCCTTTCATTAGTCATTTGATCTATTTGTAGATCAAGACACCATAGTTTAAATCATACCAGACCAAACTTGTAAGGAATCTATTTTTACCGGAAGACTGTTTTACTGGATCAATTCTGGTAGGATTAGACTCTTCAAATCTTCTTGCGGATCTCTCAAATCTTTACCATACCCCTTTTAGATGTTTCTTGTATGACCCCTTTTAATCCGCAGCTCTCCTTGTGCCAGTTCCGGCACCAATTGAATGGCTAGGGGAACAAGGTTTTCTTTGTGTCTCCCCCTGAGCCAGAGCTCACTTTTTAATTTCTGGAAGGAATATCAACATCAGAGTTTGGTGTGGATCCATCCTCTACATTCTCTGTACTTTTCTTCACCCAAATATTGTTCATCTCACTTTGAACTTCATCCGCATTCACCTTTTGTTTTCCCTTATCTTGATTCTGATTATGATATACCGGACCTCTTTTGTCCTGATTCTTGCTTCTATAGAATTTTGCAATATGACCGGATCTATTGCAAATTTGGCAAACAACATTTCTTTGCATATTTGATTGATATCCTTTTGATCTGCATTGATTAGCCATATGACCTATTCTATTGCATGCAAAGCATCTACCATTGAATGATTGTTCATTTGCATATTTCTGCATTCATGAGATTTGTGACCATACCTTTTGCAGTTAAAACACTGTCTGGAGAAGGATGAATTAGTCTGATTCATTCTCTTTCTGCACTGATTAGCTTTATGACCAAAGTTATTGTAGTTGTGGCAGTATCCATTGAAGGATGGATATCTTTGAGCATTAGGTTGTCTTATTGGAGGTCTTCTAGGCCTGTTCCTTAGATTTTCTGATCCAAAATTCTTCTGACTGGATCTGGAGCTTTCTCCTTTCTCATATCCCAAACCACACTTGTCATCTACCCTCTTTTGACTTCCAAGAAGAACTTCAAGTTGAGCAGAACTTATCTTGAATTTCTCTTTATATTCATTTGCTGTTTGAAGATCCCTTTTGAGAGAGACAATTTGATCCTTAAGTTTTTCTTCATTATCTTTAGCATCTTCAAGATCAGATTCAAGATGTCTAATAATTCTATCCATCTTGTGGCAATCTTCTAATTTCTCTTTGAGAGATTGTCTTAGATTATCTTCAGTTTTTCTTTTCTCTTCAACTTCTTGGGTAAACTTCATAACTCCTGATTCTATTTCATGTCTTACCATAATGATTTCTTTTGATAACTTTTCACATAACTTGGTTTTCTCCTTCAACTCTTCATTTGCATCATTTGCTTCACCTTGACTTGCTAATTGTTGAAGTAGCTCCTTTCTCTTTTTCATAGAGAGACTTAATTTGTCTTTTAGTTCTCTCATGAAATCATCAGCCTGTTTGAGTCTTTCCTTTAATTCATTGACTTCAGAGTTTGACTATTCAAGATCATCAAGGGTAGTCTTGAGTTGCTCCCTTAAACCATATGCATCCATTTGAATTCCTAGATCTTCCTCAAGCTGTTAGACTCTGTTAGGAGGAACTTGGCTCTGATACCAATTGTTGATAATTGAGGGGGGGTGAATCAGTTATCCTAATTATTTCTGCTTTTTGAACTTTATTAATAATTAATTCAAATAAGCAAACATAACCATGAAATAGAAATACACAAGACACAATATTTTTGATGTGGAAACCCTGTTAAGGGAGAAAACCACGGGGTGATTAACCCAAGATTGTATTCTCTGTTAGAAGAATGGAAATACAAAATGGCACTTGCCAATTAGGGCTCACTACCCGAGCACACTGCTCACAAGAGGCACACTTCCTACAAGAGACTCACTGTCTACAAAAGGAATGTAAAACAATACTTGAACTGATTGGGAACATCTACAAATGCTAGAGTTCAGTTCCGGTTGAGCTCAGTACACTGATTTGTTGCACTTCATCTTTCTTTTCCTTTATGCTGCTTTCCCTTCACATACTGGATCTTCCTAACTACTTTTACTCTGCTCTTCTACTTTTATTTGCACATCACCAACAACCACGATACCTCTCATAACCAAATCCATCTTGTATATATATCCGCACAAGTGATTTCATCACCTTTCTAGTCGGCACCCAGAATAGTCAATATTTTCCATAAACTTTGATCTGTCGGCTGAATCCTTGCTTACCAAGTACTGCGGATCAAGGATATACTTGTGGAAATCATTAATCATGTCAGCCAAACATAATTTATGCCTTCATAACCTTTACCAACATCAGAAACACATCCAGAATAATGTCTGATGTTCTGCCAGTCAGTTCTTCCTCTGTTCACACTGTCACTTGGGAACCCGACACTCAAGCATTCATATCTCTTTATCCTTTCCACACCAGAGGCTCAAACCTTGGAATCTATCAATCAAGATACTCCTCTTGACTTCCCCAAATCTAAACTTCACTGAGATACTTCTACTGAGAGATCCAGACTTGTCTGTCAGATTTTACTGACTGCTCTGTTCTTGCTTACTGGACCTCAACACTTCTTCAATCTGACTTTCGGTGAGGACTTATCATGCATTGTGGATGTGTGGGATAACCTTTGTTTCCATGAATGACAACATTCATGAATCCATATAGTGTCTCTTGCCAACAACGCACTCATTAGATTCTTGACAATTGATTTTTCACTTGACACATTCGATGTTCTTAGGTCAAGAATCTTCATAGTGGGCCTAAATTTTAAATTTCTCATTAGTTCAATAAAGAGTTGACATCTTCTGGTTTCATTTAAATTCTCAAAGAATAATTTCCATATCTTATTTGCATATCTTTGGCAAGTGCACATGGGAATCTTATCCTGCATGGCCTCCAATACATTCTCATCAATATCAATTAGAAACTTAGGCCTCCTATGCAAAATTCTAGGAGGTGTTTTATTTGGTAAAGTAGACTGAACATTAGGAATTTCTTCAATATTTACTTGAGATGGGATAGATGACGTACCTTTGATTGGAGGTGAAAAGGTTGAAAATAACATACCTTCAACTTGAGGTGTGAATGATGGTGTGTCACCAACTTGAGAAGAAAATGCAGATGTGCCTTCTACTTCACCTATAAAAGATGGAGTGTCTCTAATTCGAGAAGCTAATGCTGGTGTTCCTTCAACTTGACCTGTGGACGATGGAGTGCCTCCAACTTGGAGATTCACTTTCCTCATTGCATGGAGGTTTTGCATTCATTCCCTTTGTGCCACCAATTCCATCTCTCTCTTAGCTTCGTTAGACGTGTCACGTTCCTCTTCAATTGGCAATGGTGGAATGTCTTCTTATATGGTTGGAAATTTCCTACTTTCCTAAATTCACCTCATTCTTTCTCTTTTCCTCTCATTCTCAACTTCACACTCTTCTGGTGTTAGATTCTTTGCTCGTTTCCTCAGTATGATGATGATTTCTACAAGCATGAAGAATAAGACAATGATAATTAGAAATTTTATAATGACAATGAATAGCACAGTCAGAATGAATAACAAGGTTTGACAAACTTCTAAATAAGACACCTCATATCAAGATAACTTGAACATACATAAGTCATGGAGTATGCATTTGTACACACATATAAGTCATGTAGTATACACTTGAACATACAAAGTCATAAATGGTGTAGGAGCACCTAGTCCCTTAAGGGCAATTATGGCAAATGCAATGTAAATGAGTTCAAATGTTTCTTTCCATGTGTGGAATCCTATTTTGATGTATTAAGGTCTATAAAATACCATTTGTATATCTTAGAGTCCTTTAGGGGGGTCAAGTAGTTAAGTTTTGTCAAGTGTCATAATATTGCTTATGCAAATTACATGTTTTGTCCATTTTAAAACAAATCCAATGGTCATATCCTCCAAAAATGTGGTTGGATCAGTTGGAAAATGGTTGACAAATGATGTAGAAAGTCTCCAAATGAAGACACAAGGAAGAAGACACGAATTTTGATGAAGAAAGAACAACATTTACTCTATTTTTCTGTTGTAACCACATTTTTCTTTGCATTTTCTCTGTTTTAGACTGTACTATGACCCTGTATAGTACTGTCTAGACTTAAAATTTATTTGATGTGTTAGAGGTTTGTGTTAACTTTCTTTTGAATCAATTTTGAGAGGTTTTCATTAGGTTTAGAGGGAGATTTAACCAAATTTTTGAAACTGCTTGTATAAGGCCAGTGAGGGCTCTGGTTGGGGTTTAAACAATGTTTTAGTCATTCCACCTACTGTCATGACTTGTATCTTGGTGGAATGACTATTAAAAGAGTAATCTAAGTGTTCTCATGATTTGGTAGGTAGAGAAGATCAGTTGGTGTGGTTTTAGTGTGATGCCCTAGGGTTTTAAAGAGTGTTTTCATGTGGGAAAGAGGAACCAAAGAGGGTATTTGACAAAATATCAAAAGAAAATGTTTGTTTGATGGTTTTGTGAGCATGTGTAGGTGTATTCTAAGGTGTTTGAAGTAGTGGTCTGAGGAGAAAGTGTCAGGAACCATTATTTTCAATAAACCCTCCTTAATTTTTCCCAAACTAAGGGTTTTGTGGTTTGGTATATAGGTGAATGTTTCTCCTAAAACAAATTGTGTTTTGAGGGTTTGGACACATTAATAATGCTTCCCAAACAAGTTTAGGGGTCTGTAGAAAGTTTAAAGGCTAGTTCCTTTGTAATATAGGCCTAATTAGCCCTTTTAGGACAGCAAAAAAAGGTCATTTTTGAGGCACACAGTCCAAAGAAGTCAAGGTTAGGTTGTGTTTGGTTGGTGAAATTAATCTTGTTAGATGCCTCATCAAGCATATGATATGAAAGTTTGGAATTATCACATTCACAGCCCCCAAAACATAGTTCCAGAACTGCATAGCTATAACTACTAATGTGGAGGAATGTGGAGCAATCTCCCAGACAGTCTTCAAAGGCAATCATCCTATAGTAGAAATTGTCACCAACTTTCAGAGGCCAAACATTCTTTGTATCAACACATGAATTCTTAGGAATAGTAAGAGAGATCATACAATATGCCTCAAGTCACCGGTAACATCTTCTCAACATCAGCAACACATCTGATCATCTTAGTGATTCTAATTCCTATATTAATATAACTTCATATTCAACTCTGTATTGATCAAGGCATGACATCCAACCATGAACTTTAGTAACCTCATTATATTCAACATGACATCCAACCATGAACTGTATCTTCTCTACTGGATAGGACATGACATCGAACCATGAACTTCATTAACCTCATTATATTCAAGATGACATCCAACCATGAATTTTATCTTCTTTGTTGGATAGGACATGACATCGAACCAAGAACACCATCACACATCAAGATAGTGTTGACATCAATGACAACCTTGTGACAGTGCTGACATCAATGACAACCTTAGGAACCATATGTATAACAATCTCCCCATTTGGCATTAATGGAAACACATACCTATGCATTTCTCCTCCTTTGACATCAAGGACAAAGGGAAACTTATTTTCTCTTAGGGAATAACTTCTTACAACAAACAAACTCCTCCAATCATCAACAACCACTACTTTCTCCCCATGAGAGGTAGCCACCATCAGTATAGGAAAAAGATATAACATGAACCCCCTAGACAGATGCACCACTATGCATCTAGCAAGAAGGAGGGAAAATAACCCTTAACCTCTGTCAGAAAACCAATCTACTTCCTAAGAAGAAAGGACCACCACTTACACTTCTTCTATCATCAACACAACCAACCCAATCAACATTAGTGTAGGCACTCAAATCAAAGTCATTACCTTTTGGATACCATAAACCATAATATGGAGTTCTTTTTAAATATCTAAATATTCTTTTCACTACCTTCTCATGTGTTTTCTTGGGATTGGCTTGATATATGGAAACCACACATATTGCATGCATAATATCAGGTCTAAAAGTAGTTAGGTACAACAATCTTCCAATCATAGATCTATAGGAAGTCTAATCCACCTTTGAAGAATCATCATTCTTGCTCAAGTGATATCCAGTGACCATGGGAGTACTCACTAGTTTTGAATCCTCCATACCAAACTTGTTCAACAACTCTTTGACATACTTATCTTGAAAAATAAAGATACCACCAACTAGCTGAGTAATTTGAAGTCCATGGAAGAAAGACATCTCACCAATCATAGATATCTCAAACTCTTTTTGCATCTCCTCTGCAAACCTCTTACACATATCATCATCTCCACCAAAGATGATATCATCAACATTAACTACAACTATCAATTTCATATCTCCTTCTTCCTTGATGTAAAGATTACTATTTGTAGTACCTTTCTTGAAGCCTTGCTAAAGTACTTATCCAACCTAGCATGCCAAGCTCTAGGTGCTTGCTTGAGACCATACAAAGCTTTCTTGAGTTTGCACACCATGTCTAGATCTTCTGATATCTAAAAACCACCTAGTTGCTCAATATAAACCTCTTCCTCTAGATCATCATTCAAGAATGTTGACTTAACATCCATCTGATATACCTTGAAGTTCTTATGACCAACAAGGGCAAGGAACATTCTGATTGATTCCATCCTAGCTACTAGAGCAAAAGTATCCTCAAAATCAATGCCTTCAACTTGTGAGTATCCTTAACATACCAACCTTGCTTTGTTCCTTACAACTTCACCTTCTTCTTTCATCTTGTTCCAGGACACCCACTTTGTTCCTATGACATTCTTATTGGTTGGTCTGGGAACCAATTCCCATGTCTGATTCTTCCCAATCTAATCTAGTTCTTCTTCCATTACTTTTATCCATCCATCATCTTTGCTAGCATCAACAAAGGTTTTGGGTTCTACTTTTGATAACAAACACAAGTTTACTTTCTCATGTGTCTTAGCAAACCTTCTCCTTGTCTGCACACCTTCATTCTTATCTCCAATGATCTAATCTAATGAGTGGTTCTTCTAAACATACTTTGCTAGAGTCTTAGACATCTTCTCTGGTTCTTATTCCTTTTCTTCTTTCACTTCATCTTCTTCATCTTCAATGCATGGAAAGATATCATATCTGTCATATTTGGAGTCCTCTGAATCTTGTGAGATTTGATACAAGTCTTCATCTACTTTGACATTTGTTCTTTTAATTATCTTTCCCATCCTCTTGTTGTAGCATCTATAGTCCTTGCTTCTGGTTGAGTAACCAAGAAAGATCCCTTCATGACATCTTAAATCAAACTTTCCTAGGTCTTCTTCATCTCCTCTAATATAGCATTTTCTACCAAAGATTCTGAAGTATTTGATAGTGGGAGGTCTTCCATACCATACCTTATAAGGGGTCTTAGTGATGTTGACTAGTTTGCATTACTCTCGGAGACTAAGTCTATGCTACTATTTTGATTTCATATCATTTGCATTCATAGTTTAGATATCTATTCTTTTGTACTAGTTTTCTAGGTCAATCATCTTTTTAGATTCTAATAGTCACCCTAGAACTAGTGTTAGTACTATTACCAGATTGTGTAGTAGTTGTGACAATGGAAGAAGTGAATGTTCATATAGAAGATGTCGACATGGGTATCAATACCTGTGTCCCCATTTGGTTTTGAGATGACATGTTGTTGAGGAGCTCCGCATAGCTAGCTGGTGACATAATGTTGTTATCCACTATGTGAGAAAGATCATGTAGAACTTCCACACCCTATGGATCATTGATCAATTTATTTCTTTGATTCTTTATAAGAGGTACATCCTTCCTAGCCAAGTGTTCTATGCCCAAGAGTTGTTGGAAACTAGACAACCCAATGTCTACCTTCTAAATTTGGGCCTTCGGAACATGGCCTGTGAAGTTTTCAAGAGCATCAAGAGAAGGTTGTGTTTTAAAGATCATTAGTAAGGTGGGGATGTAAGTATGATATGACCATGTTCTAGAACTCCCTAGTACAAATAAGTTATCCAATTCAAGTTCCAATGTGGAAACACCTTAGCTAGCTAATTGTTGAGAGGCCATTAGGATTCGATAACTTATTCTCATAGGATGTTGCTATTTAGAGCACCGGGTCATAAAAATCATAAAGCAATTACAAATTTTTGGACACTCATGTACTCTAAGGAAGTGATTTAGAAGAAATGGTGGTGACAAGATGGATATGCTAATTAAGGGACAAAAGAATGAGAGAATGTTGTTTGTGTTTTGTTTTCAAAAATAAAATATGCAATACAAGTGTCTAATCAATTTATAAACTAATCAAACACATCAAAATGTAAACAAGCTTGCACAAATGTATATGAACTATGTATATGCAAAAGAAGTGTCTAATTAACTTAATAACTAACTAAACACAAAAACTTACTAAAGAAGGTGCAACAAAGCTAAAGAAAGTACAACAAAGCTAAAGAACGTTGCAAGCATGCTGAGTTCACCAAAATGTTGTGTGGGAAAAAAAGATCCTAATTAACAATGAAGCAATTAGGTCAATCTCTCCTCACATAACATTGGAACACAAGCCACCAAGGGCTATAGACTTGGCTATTGTCCCTAGAGAAGAGTCAAGTTATGAAAGGAAGCTAGGTGTGTGGAAATCACTTCCTACACTAATCTAATGAGGAGAGATGAGTGCAAATTCATTTTAATCTTTACAGTTATAGAATGTTAAACACAACAATGGAGATATTGCAGCAATACACAACACAAGAATGTAAGACAGAAAAGAGAGACAAGATATAACATGGGGAAAACCCTTATCGGGTGAAAAACCCCACACTCCAAAACCTGCACAATGTATTATCAAAACTGAAGTGGTTTACAATACACTTGTAATGCAATCTCTCAGGAGTCTTCAACACTCATATCAGGAGACAAATTGGCATCATAACATCACCTTTCAATCACATAATACATCTCTCAAAGCATCTGCTTAAATAGAAGTTTACAAGGAAAAAGTGAACCTTTCTTGAGATGGGCGTCCAACTTGGCCTCATGGCCCAAAACCCACACCTAGGGACACTTGTCCAACACTGCAGCATGAGCTTGACACTTGTCATATCATCCCATCCCAATATGGTCACCTATTCCCAAGTTGGCCAATGACAGATGCTCTTATGACTCTTACGATTGTCATAGAATCTGTCATAACTGTCATATCTTACAGCTGTAAGAGAATCTATCATACACAGGCTAAAAAAAGCATATTCTCTTACAACATGTCATAAGCCTCCTTGGGGAGCCCAAAGATGCCTTCTTCCAAGATGTCTTGTGACACATGTCTTCACCTATCATAGGATCTTCCATTTACGACTCTTACGTGTCATAGATTCTGTCATTACAATTTTGGACAAGATTCACTTACACACTAGTCAAGATGCTGACACATGGTAGAAAACCTCTACCCAATAAAGGGGACACCTATCTCCACATGGAGTGAGTTGACCATCCTAGTCACCTTACAAGTGGAGTGACAACTCATTGTGCCACTTCACACTAAGTGACAAAATATGATGTGCAATAAAATTACATCATAGGCTAAATAAATAAATAAATACATTACAATAAAAAAATGCAAGGAATTACCAAGGTTGAGACACCTTAATTCCAAACATTCTCCCACTTGTCGAACACCTTGTAAGAGCCAATGGAAATGACAAGATTTAACTGCTATAGGCCGAGAGGCCTATAGACTCCGAAAACCATCTAAACTTCTCTATGCCCATTGGTTTCGTCAATGCATCTCTAACATTCTTCAAAGTGTCTACCTTCTCCAAATTAACCTTCCCATCCTCTACCATGTCTCATACTAGGTGAAACTGTACATAAATATGCTTTGTTCTGGCATGGAAAGTTGGATTCTTTGCTAGGCAAATCGCACTCTGATTGTCACAACAAATCGTAATTTGTCCTGCATCAACACCAATATCTGAACACAATCTCTTAAGACAAATGGCTTCCTTGCAAGCATGAGTTGTTTCCATATACTCAGCTTCTGTCGTGAACAAAGTTACCACAGTTTGTCACTTACTCATCCAACTAATTGCACCACTAAACATAGTAAACACGTAAGCACTGGTAGATCTCCTGCTGTCAATGTCACCCGCCCAATCAGAATCCACGAATACAAATAGAATGCAGAGGTCCTGTAGGATTGTCATAATAGCATATGGAATACTTAGAAGTACCCCTCAAATATCTGAACACTCACTTAACTACATCCCAATGTACCTGTCTAGGATTAGCCATAAATTGACTAAGGACTCCCACTGCTTGGATAATGTTTGGTCTTGTGTAGACCATAGAATACATAAAACTACCAACAACACTAGCATAAGGCACTCTGCTCATGTCCTCCACCTCACTAGGAGATTTCAGACAATCACTAACAGACAACTTTGTCCCCAATGAAACAGGAACACATAATGGTCTACAATTTACCATGCTAAACCTATCCAACACAGTCTTCACATACTTACTTTGGCTTAACTAAAGTTTTCTATTAGCTCTGTCTCTTCTGATTTCCATTCCCAGAATGTACCTAGCTGCCCCTAGATTTTTCATCTCAAACTGTGCTGACAACTGAGACTTCAAATCAGAAATCATATTCTTACCATTCCAAATTAACAACATATCATCAACATACAATGCAATAATGAGAATGCGATCATTGTCAAACTTGTAATAAACACAATGATATGATTTTGATCTCAGAAATCTAATTGACAACACAAAGGCAATCAAATTTCATATAAAACATCCTAGGAGACTGCTTCAAACCATACAATGACTTCTTCAACTTGTAAACCAAATTTTCTTTACCTTTCTCTATGTAATGCTCTGGCTGTGACATGTGAATCTCTTCCTCCAAATCACCATGAAGGAAAGTTGTCTTCATATCCATCTGCTCCATCTCTAAGTCATAAGTAGCTGCAAGAGATAACAAGAATTGAATGGATGTCAACTTTGAAATGGGGGAGAAAATTTCACCATAATCAATTCCCTCCACTTCATATCTACATTCAATAACTTTCAATTATTACAACTAGATTTATTTTTAAATTCATGATTAGTCATAGTTTATTTCATGCATACGATGAATGTTATCACCATTTCTTTTAATCACTCCTCCTCATTCCATAATACCTGCCACATGAAGTGAGGTGACTTCACAATTAAGTTGGGGGGAGGGTTATTTTCAATTTTTGCCATTAGAAAAACATTTGCCTTTGGAAACCTTGTCTTTCAAGAAAACTAGACAAACATTCTACACCATGAACTTACCTTATTTTTCCAACAAGTGAATTAGTACCCTAAGGAAGTTGTAGTGCAAAGGACAGAAGAGGCGGATTGGTTCTTTTGGGGTGGCGACCTGAAGCAGTAGGAATTGAGAAAAAAAAATGACATTGTGCAGAAAATTGACACTGTAGTGTTTGCAATTCACAACAGTAATGGGAGGAGACATGATCAGAAGAGAACCTTTGACACATAAGGAACTACTAGAGGATGTGATTGTTCTCCCACTCTTCATGAGAGTAGGATGGTTAGACTACTTCCTAAAATTGATAGAGTTTGATGATGATATGACGAAAGAATTTGCATTTACTCTACAATATGATGAAGCAATGGTGAAGGGGTTAAATATAGATGCTTCTAAGTTAGCTATTGCTTAGGTCACAGGGTTGCCACGGAGAGGGTCCGAGTACCCAGCTAGAGCTAATGTAGCCACATCTAGGGAGGAGTTTTGTGAAAGAGGTGAACACCTGGATTCTACCACACAAGGTACCAAATGACCATCTCTTCCCTTCTTTTGGGGGAAATGTGCCTATTAAATTATCAAGTATATTACCTATGATGGTAGATACAATATGTTACATACTACACAACTTAAATTGCTCAACCATTTGCGACATGAAAAACTTGCAAATGTTCCAAACTATTTGTATACTATGTTGAAAAGGATGTTGTTGGTCATGATGTTAGTCATAAACAAGCATAGAATAAAAGTACACATTAACCTTTATTCATCTTGAAAGAGATCATGAATTCAGAGAATTCATGATCCCAAGTCTACGGTGATTAGGTCTTAATCGTCTGACGTTACTCAGAGGTTGATGTGTGTTGCTGTTTCCATTTTGGGGCCTTACGTCAAGTTCATCATCATGACATTATTTCTGCAAAAGATTCTTCACAGAGAGGTCATTTTCTATAGTTGTTTGATCAAATGATACAGTTATACTCAAATATTTGCATGATATTAATCAATTATACATGCTTTAGCTTCAAATATGCTAAATATTTGCAATTATCTATGAGATGTCCACATATTTGCATTATTTGCTTGAGATTATCAATTATCTGCAATTATGATGGTGAAATGTTATGAAATTTAAAAGAAATTGAAAGAAATGCTTCAAATTAATGTTGACCCTTTAGCTATTGAACCACATGTACATCAGATACAGTCATGAAGAGAAGAAAACCAAACCATATGTTCACTAGGACATTCCACAGCTAGATATAGTTGATGCTAACTTCAAAGAAATTGTATGAAAACAACATATGCAAGTAGATATGCACTCCAAGGGACACAGCAAATCATAGCATATATCCAGAATTCACACACTGATTACTCAAGATTTACTATGAATTGTAATCAAACAAGTCTTCTCATTCATTAAGTATGTGAGGATATAAATGTATACAAAAAGTTTTGAAATGAGCCCTGAATATTTCAGCAGACAGATTTCAATTAAGTTTCAAATATTTGAAATGAGGCATTCCTGCACCTTTTATAGAACAAGGTGAGGAATCCGTTACAAAAGATCTACGATCTTGATTTATCTATGAGTATCTACGGTCAGTATTTCCCTTTGATTATGTCAACTTTATCAAAATGGCACAAGTTGCCAGCTGGCAACTATCTGAAATACTTATTTTCACTAAGTATTGGATGCTGATATTTACTTTATAATGCTTCATCATCTACTTTATCTGACTCATGCGCTCCATCATCAGGTGTATCACTTTCGGTACCTTCATCATCCTGATGATGCCGACCTTGTACATGAGGCTGCATGATGACCCTGACATTTTCATACAATTGCATGATTTTATCTATTTCTCCACCATCTTGGGTCTTTGCTTTGATGATGGCATGTTTATGTGCCTGGTATTTGTTTCTAATGCTATCTAATTTATTTCTTCTGTTGTGCAGTGTCTCAGTATAATTTTCCATTTTTACCTTGGTCCTCACCAGTTTATCCATGATTTCTTCTGTCATTTGGCCTAATGGATCATCAGCAACAAATTGGAAGTTACTGGGTAGAGCTTGGATTGCAAACTCCTCATCTTGATTATCTATCTTCCCTTCCACTTTTCCTTCTAACGTCTCCAAAATTTCTGCCTCAAAAGACATCATATCATGCAATTTCATGCTGATTTCTCTCAGTTTGTTGTTGCATCTTTTGAGCACATCACATTCAAATTGAATGTCCTTATACCATATATCTATTAATAATGCATAGTTATTATTTAGCACCTACTTGCTAATGAGCAATTGAGGATTTATCCTCCTTATTTCTCCCAGGATATCCAATATCTTCTCCAATTGGAAAGACCTTTTACCTGTCTACATTTGCAGCTTGTCTACCTTTTTCTTGGAGTCACTGAGAGAGCTCCACCTCTTCAAAGAGGCCTTTACCACTTCCTTTGCTGCATCAAATGTGGAATACATCCACTTTCTCAATATGGATGACTCATGTTTCATGAGATCCAACTTATTTACCTCCTCTTGGGAAATAGCAGTTAATGGGATTGCATGGTCAGTAGAATCATCCTCAGGATTAGTTAACCTGCCTATATATGCATGCAACTGAGCAATGTGCTCTTTGTGTTGCTTATTTTTCTCTTTTTCTCTCTTAACTTTCTGAATCAAAGAATCTATGATGTCTTTTCCTTCTTGACCCTCCTAGTCTTCATTTGCAAACCCCAAGTCAACTGTATTAATCTAGAATTCTTCCAGAGTAATTTTACCCTTTCTTTATCTACAGTGGGGATTGCAATTTGTGTAGTCCTTCTTCCGGTTGTTGGATCCCTCTTAATGTCTGAAGTCATTCTGGCCTTCCTCTTTGGTTTTATTAGATTTTCAGAAAATAAGGTGGATACATCAAATTCTTGAATCTCAAAATCTACCTCTGTGTTGACTTCCTTCTCCAACCATCGAGGTACCTGATCATGTTTTTCCGCATCATCATGATGTTCACCTTGATCTCCTATATCCGTTAGCATATGTGATGGAGAAGGTGATTTTCTTGTTTCTTCTTCATGATGCTCATCCTGAGGGTGATCCTGTGGTATATCTTCTTGCTGAGGAATTTCCTTTTTTGGAGGAGCATCATCCTTAGGTGGAGGATCTTGAGATGTGTCTATATGATGATCATGATGATCATGATCCTTCTTCATTATTACTTCATCCACTTTTGACTTTTCCTCCTGTTGACGCACATTTATAGTAGTGGATACTGTGGAATCCTCCTTAGGTGCTGGTGTTTGTTCTGAAACTACGATCTATACTGCACCTGTGCTACTCACTTCCTGCACTTTAGAAGCATGATCTTCAGATACATCCTTCTCATCAGCCTTCTTTTCTTGAACCTCTACTACAACAGGCCTCGTTGATGTATCTTGTTGGTGTTGTTGGCTTATTTTTGAAGCATGACCTTCTGGTTATTCTATCTTCACTCTTCTATGTGTTCTCCTTTATTAGGTGTACCTGCTAGATGTTGAGGACTTACCTCCTGACTGTATGTCAAATCCACTATTGCAGGACTTGTCACCTGTGCAACTAATGTGTCTAGCCCCATTTCTTGGGCTATCTTCTCTGAACTCTTTTCTTTTTCGGATACCACTTGCTTTATCTCCTCCAATATTGTTTGAACTAATGGAGTCCCATGAGGAGTCATGTGCGTACCTGCAGCAAGGGTTTCCATCTTCTGTGAAGCTACTTCCTTCACAACCTCATCATCAGATAAATTCACTATTTTATCTAGTGAGATAATGCCACTCTCGGATATCTTGGAGGTTTCTTTTCTTTGTTCTTCTGCAAGTTCAGTCTTGAACTTCACAATGGTAGGAAGTGGAACATTGTGTTGAAATTCCTTACAAAAAACTTCACTACCTGCCCCTTTTAATAGTGTAGGGGATTGCTTGATCTCACCCCTCATGGAGGTTCTTGGTTTCTTAGGTGGGGTAGCTACCACCACCTGTGGGGCTTTTCTTTTCCTTTTGAACAGTTAAGGGGCCTCCTCTTCCTCAGGCTCTTCTTCCATAAGGATATCTTCCTCTATTTGTTTATGTGAGGATTGACCCTCTTCTTGGGGTCTCAGTAACTACTGTTTCTGCCCTCTGATCTTTCTTGGACTTTTGTTTACCTATCCGTGGAGGTGATGTTGATCCTGATCCTGATGCTGTTGCATCCTCAGCTGGAAACACTGCCCTTTCAATAATCACCCCTTTGGGTTCATTATCAATTTTCTTACCCCTAGGGGGTCTTTTGCTTTGTTGTATTTGTGGAGGCAACCTGTCTCCTTTAGATTTCCTCTTTTCAGTTATAAAATCATCACATTCCTCATCAGGAATATCTTGTCCTTTCTTTTTATCATCCACAGTAATGGCAACGCCTTTCTTCTTCGATGCCTCAATTTGTTCATCAACCCAAGCTTGGGTTAGCTATAAGGTCCTAGCAATAAAAGGGTCCAAAGATATATCCTCTTGTATAGTCAGGTTAGGTACAGATATTGTATCATTATATATTTTCTTTTCTTCATATTCATCTGCCATTATCCTGCCATCATCCTTTTTCAACTGTGAAGGAATGGGGATGCAGTCAAAGGTTTTGATTTGATTCAATGTCAACCTTTGGTATCTTCTTCTTCTAGCTTCTGCTTCATCCTCACAATCTGCCCAGAAGTCTTCTAGGTGCCTTTGATGAATAGGTTTCCCTATTATTTTCTGTATCCTCCCATAAGGATCATATGGCCTTATCAGTGGGAATGGCTGCAATTGCATTTTATTCAGACTAACCATGACTTTCTTGATACTTTCTGAATCTGGGCACATATACCAGCTAATGGATACTGGAAACAAAATGGGTGGTAGTTTATGAGCATCCTTATATGTCTTCAGTATTGTGGAGCTCTGCCTTATAAATTCCATCAATACCACTACATCAGTGGGGTATCTTGGTAGCATGAGGGGGTGTCCTTCAAAACCCTCAATTCTTATGTAAGAGAATGTAGCAAATTGAATGTACCAGGCTCCATGCCTGTAGATTATTTCTTAAGCCTCCATGCTCAATCTTTTTGTCCTGTCCTCCTCCATGGTCCTCACCAGATGCATAGAGAATGCATCATTTACCAATTTATAGTCTTGGAGGTAATTAACTCTTTGTAACTGGGGATGATGATCCCATATGTGTACAATGTTGATTGTGCCTGTAACCTTCCCATCTATAACCAGTGCATCAAATGTGCCTTTGTAAGAACAGGAGTAGACAATGTAGGATGTCATGTAAAAGGAACAATTTGAACCTCCCAGGTTCATCAGCTGTTCATGCAGAGCATCACTTATCAATTGGCCCCATAGTGGCTTGGTATCTGCATATATGCACATCATGATGACACCGTACATCTAGTCTTTAAAACTACCAACATCAGGCTGGCCTGTCACTCTACTAAATCAGGCTGGCCTGTCACTCTACTAAGCAATGCAATCATATATTGATATTCTTCGTCAAAATCATATTTATACAAGTGCACAGGAAGTTTGGCAGCTGCAGGATATGTGTTATTCTGAGCCCTCCACTGATACATGGTCTTCCTTGCCTTCTTCTTATTGTTTTCATATTCAACCTTAGATTTCTTCAAATCTATGCTCTTAACCTTCTTGCCCAATGGTAGTCCAAATGTCTTGGAAAGACCCTTGATGGATAGGTCTGCATATATTCTTCCATGCTTCACCACCTGTTTGGTCTCTGGATTATAGTTTCGTGCACACTCAATGACCAGCTCTGGAGACTCCATGGAGTATGGAAAACCAGTAGCATTCCACATTCCTGACATGAACACTGCATCCGGCAGGGTGCTTCTATTCTTCTCGTCATTCATTTTGGTGGACCAGGCCTCCAAATTAGTACTTCCTTGATGTGTATCTGTTATGGCGCCATATTTGAATAGGATTCCTCTGGGAGATGCAAAAATGGGCTTACTAAATTTAGCCTCACACTTAGCTAACCTCTTGTCAGCCATGGATATCTGTAATTAACAAGATTTTGTCTTACAATGGGTATTCACATGCATGCAGATAACATTTATCTCTATTAACATCATGCATACTATACTTATTTAGCATTTACTTATCATGGGATGCATAAACTAACACCTGCAACATCATACCTAATCACACAGAAGTAACAGGATGAGGGTTTCAATTACTTACCTAATTATGCAAATCCCCCTTTGATTATACTAGTGGTTATCTGAAAATGCTCTTAATTTTGGTGACAATCACGTGTTTCTGCCTGCCTGTAAGCTCTGTTCGCCTGAGTATCACCTGTACGAGGGTTTGGAAGCTAGCACTCTTTAAAAATGATTTTATCGCAAGGTAAGTGTGAAAATAGCAATTGAATTTACCTTTTAACCTTGCAACTAGGGTGAAATTAGGGCAAACCCTGACATATTAGATTTTAATCGTTGATCTTCTCACAGAAACTCAGGATTTTGCTAGGTGTTTCATTAGGTTTTGTGGTCGGCGGGAACTACCTACCACCTCTGCACGCATTAAATGTCAATGGGGGCAACGGGAGTGGGGTGATATTCGAATGACAGGATATATTCGAATGACCAGATGATATTTGAAAATTGGGGTGATATTTGGATATCAGGGTGATATTACCAAATATCATCCCGAGTGTAATGTGATCATCCTCCTTTAGAGGAAAAACTATCTTGACAGGATTAGGTGATGAACGCACCCTTTAGGTCATGTTTTGTACATAAGGAGGATATTTCAATATATCGGGTGATGTTACAAAAATGATGATGACTGGATAAACCATAACCTCCTTCTCTCAGAATATCAAGATGATGTCATCCAGATATTCGCTCATTACATCGCTATGGCATCATGATGTCATCGTCATGTTATATGAGAAGGATCATGTTTAAAAATTATGCCCCGAGAGGTAAAAATGATAATTACGTCATCGTCATGTTTGTCACTTTGGTTATCAGACTTGAATGACACCATCAGGATAATGGCTTAGGGGGATATTTCACGGCAGGAGGATATTGAGAAATATGATCATCACGAAATACATAAGGCTGTTGACGGGTAAAGGTCACTATAACCTAAAATTGACGTCCAAACATTTGGACCGCATGATTTATCGGGTGATAAATTAGATCGGGGTGATCTTCCGCAATATGACTGATGTTAAGAAATATGATCCTCCCCCCTGTGAATATTAGGTTTGACCAGGATTTTGACCATTCATAACTTTCACATCCTAATGAATATTAGGGTGATGCAAAAGGCAAACCTGCATGAAATTTGATGCTCTTTCAAAATATGAGGTTACTGGAATACAACATGAACTTTGACAAACTGACCTCATGATGATGACCTACCACCTCCTCTCCATGCATGCTGATCTGCATGACTTACTTTTACCAAACCGCCAGGAAGTATAAAACACAGGCCAAGCCAAAAAGTTGGGTCCCTGTTTTGCCAAGTCAAAATGGGGCATGTTGCATAACCACACAACAGATGTCTTCAAAATATCAGAGACAATAGGTAGACACTACTCTTTCCCACCATTGTTTGATAGTTTTTCTAATAAAAAGGAGTTTAAGGATTCAGTACCCACAGATTGGATGGGAAGCTTTTAAACAATGTGTAGACATTTTAACACTTTTAGAGGCACCAGAACTAGAAGATGAAATTCCATATGAGCCTGAGCCTCCTCTTGAAACTAAGTAGGAAGAGCCACAACATGAGAACCCTCTAGAGTTTAGGTCTGTGTCAGCTAAGGAACCCTCAACATCTGCCCCTCAAACTAAAAGAACCACTCCTTCAACATCGAGTAAGGAAAAGAAGAGTAGGAAGAGAGTGAGTAAACACAAGAGTGCAACAAAAGAAGGAAGTGTAGGGGAAAAGAGGAAGAAGGGGACAATAAAAAGGGAAAAAAGGTAGATAAGCAGGAAATAGTCACAGCTAGACACTCAAGGAGGTTAAGGAGGCAAGGTGCCAAAGAGCAAGTTGTTGAGAAACAGAGAGGAGAGGACAAAAATATAGGCCAATAAGACAATGATCTAACTCCTCTGAATCTAGATTTAGATAGAGAAAAAAACCCCCTTGAGGATGTCTTTGTAGATGCCTATGAAAATGTTGATATTCCTGTAAAGAAAAGAAAGTACATTTCTTCTTCTGATTCGGAGTCAGAAGACTTGTTTACTGCAAGGAAGATTGGTAAGCTTGTGCCAGATGATTCTGTTAAAGAAGTTTATGATGTTCCTAGAAAAAGGAATGATGATGATGTTCTTGGAAAAAGAAATGATGAAAATGCTGAAAAAGAAAAGGAGTTATTAGAGGACAGAGATATTAGGAAGGAACTTCAAGAAGCCTTGGACAAAATAAGAAAGTTGGAGGAACAGGTAAGGGGTTATGAAGAAAAAGATAAAGAGAAAGAGAAAAGAATTCAGGAGTTGGAGGAGAAGATCCAAACTTATGGCCATGGTTCTAACTTAGACTTATTGTCACAGTTGGCTGAAAAAAAAATAGAAATTGAGAAAGAAGAAGTACTTACTCTCCAACCTCCTGTGACAAGGACCCCAAAGTACCATACTACCCTATCTTTGGGATTTGAACTAATTAAATTGACTGATAAGACTAAGGAAGAAAAACAGAATTGAGAAAAGGAGAAACATAGCCTCAATGCATCAATCGCAGAAAAGGATTTGATAATCAAAAGGTTGGAGGATCATCTAGCAGAGGTTATTGATAGAGCCAAGCAAATCATTGGATGCAGACCCCCATCCAAGGTTTATGCATTGTTTCTAAAAGAGAAATTTCTTAGTTTTCAGTTTAATAGATTTATCAATAATCAACATGAATTGCATTCAAGCACATTTTTTGTAAATATTTCAAAGAGGTCAGTTTAGAAGAATAGGACCAGTTGTGTGAATACAATATACATAATTACCTGATGGATGAGGACATAGAATGGAACCCCTGCATCTATGTTGGAGACCTATAGATTAGAGCTTTAATGTCATACTTTAAAAATGAACAACTCAGGGGAGTACTGATGGACCAATATGAGGAGCAGGAAAAGAAGGAGCCACTACTAATTAGGAAAGAAGCTTTAGAACCTAAAGTGATCTTGACCCAATGGCTAACATTACGTTCTCATAGGGGTTCATGTAAGGTAATCATGGAAGAATACAAAGATTAGTAGTGTCCATCATTCAAAATTGTCAAAGGTATGTGCAGAACAGGTGGAATAGTCTAACTCCAAAATTGCAAAAGAAGGAACCCCACTCTTTCCACAACTTTATGAATATGTTTGAGGGATTACACAGGTACATCTAGATCTTAGAGAAAAAGAGAGTAGCATGGTTGCCTCTTACTTTTCAGCCTCTTATCCTTCTCTATGTAGTGCCACACTGGACAAGAGGGAGAAGTGATAAGTGTAGGAGTGTTGAGCTAAACAGGATGGAGAGACTTGCATGTTACAATGGATTCTATCTCAAACAAGGAGGAGTCAAAGAAAACATGGACCTCAGAAAAACTACTTTGCATTATAACTTTCTACCCTAGATGTTAGTTCCTTGGTTTTGCTTAGGGAAATGTTGGGTTGAAATATTGACTTTCTTTTATAATGTTTCTATATGTTTTAAAGACCTTTTTACATGATTCTGCAAGAACCTTACAGAAATTACCTTTATTATATGTTGTTTCACATATACTTCTTAGAGATTTTGAACCTATGCTAATAAATAGAATATGGTGATTATATTAACTAGATGATTTAAATTATTGACATGCATGTAATATAGATAGGATTTCATAAGTTTAATATGCAAGGTTATTTTGTGTATATATGTTGGAATAACTAATCTTGTGCAGCAAAGACAACATCCGGGAAGGAGTAATTGTAGCAGAGTGCAGAACAGGGGAATTGATTAGAGTACAGTCCAAGTGCCAGAAATGAAGATCAATGGAGATGAACATGGTCATCATGGAAGAATAAATGCAAGGAAGAAGAAGACTTGTTCTAGAAGTCTAACCGCAACTTATGTGTTTTCATTCATGAGCTGTTGTATGGGATTTCTATTTGAATAGGACTTTGTTTCCTTTGTTCTAGATAATTAATAAGTTGATCTCAAAATTATATCCTAACATCCAGGGATGAATTGATGATCAGAGTTAGTTAGAAGTTCGCATACAACTCTCCCACTTTTGTATAAGTTAGGGGATGAGTTTGTTGATTGGTTAGCTGTTATTTTTACTTTCTATCTACATATCTGTTAGTCAATTTTTTACAATTATCTGTTATTCTAGACATGTTTTGATTTTAAATAAAATCTGAAGAAGATTCTATCTTTGATAAGAATTAATTTCAACTGTATGTCATGAAAATGTGTGAAGATCTGAAGTAGATTTAGTTTCCAGAAGAAGTCAGATATTTCCCTGAGCTGGCATCTCAAGGTACTAACTCTCGGTTCATACATTCATTTATTTATTTATGCATTTATAGTTAGACTGTTTCATGTTATCTTATACATTGCATTGTGAGGTAAGTAAGAAATCGTGATTGTTATTTTTGATAGTCATGATTCATGAATAGAATACATCATTGAAGTCCTCCGGAGGTTAGTGTTAAGTCTTTTCTCATTCTGTGTATTTCAAGTTAATTCTGTAATTCTTATGCTGGGGGTACCTGTAGCAAATAGGTTTTTAACTATTTTTGTTGTTCTTTCATTTCTGTGAACTCCAGTCAATTAAGTTGATTATAATAAGTTTGTATGAGATAGTTTAGGATAGAAATGAGTCTTGAAGGCATATATAGTGCAAGTATCATCATAAGCTTATGCTCCTTGGTCGATAATTCAATGTAGGAATGTAATGAGAGAGTGGATAGTTCAGTTAGGTTTAACCCTAAATTTTGTTTAAGTCTACAATGCATTAGTTTTCCTCTACAAAGAGTACATGGGACTTCATGTTGACTACTTGTTGATAACCATCTAGTCATGAAAGGATATGTGATTGATATCATGGGAGACATCACACTAGGGTATGCTTTGGATTAGTGTAGAGGGTGAATGAGGGATATCAAGAGACAATTATTAAAGTCAAGGCTCATTAATATGGCAATGCCAAACTCAAGTGGATAATGATATACATTTTAGAGGCAAATTATTCTAGGCTGAAAACTCTTATTTTTAGGCAATTAAGATGCATAAGGGTTAGGGTTTGTAGAGAAAATCTTTGGAAGGTGTTTGTAATACTTGAAAAGGCTGAGGTAGACCCAATTTTACATGTTTGGAGTCTTGGTTTGAAGATTGGAATCCTAGAGATCAAAATACCTGTAGTGACCTATATGCATAAGTGGGACAATCAATTTTAAGGTCTTGTATTACAAAACAACCACCCTTAAATTTTGGATATGTTTTAAAACTCCAAAAAGGGTATCCTAAATAGCTTTTGGATTGTGGGTTGGAGTTGTTTTCTAAAAGATATACCACAAAAACCTTGTTTGTTGTCCTACAAGGGAAATAGAAGATTGTGAAGGTAATCACTAAGTTGGGACTCCAGAATTTGGAAATTTGATTATTTTAGTGTTTGTAGAAGTTCTCCACCCTACTCTAGATCAAGATGGGTGTTGCAAAAAGATATCCTAGACAAGTTCATTGCATGAAGACATGACTGCCATATTCAAATGCAAATAAGACTGTCACAGCTATGAGGGAAGTCATAACAGTCCTAACTATCTAAGACTATCACACCTAGTTCTAGAGACAACCATTATTGTTGATCACTTCATGCACATGATAATAACTTTATTCATAAGGTTCTAAGAGGATTATTTTAGAGATTTTTCAATGTAGACAAAAGGTGAAAGTTTGAAGAAGATTGACCAAGTGCTCATAAAGGATTGTCATGCCATAACTATTTTATTCAAAAGGATAGTCATATTAATGAAATTTGGATTGAGTTTGATTTCATTTGAGGTGGTATGATGGAGTTTAATTATGTTCAATAAGTTTCACATACAATTGTCCTAACACTGCAAACCATTGAAACACACATGAAGGAAATCTAAATTGCTGAAATACATAGTGTGCAATTCACAGAGTAGTCCTAGGGATAGCCATCTAGATTTATTGTGATTAGATAATTATGGAATGATGAAGCCACTATGAGATGATGAGTTATATGATTCATGAAGACAATGATGGAGATCCATGGAGAAAACCAAGGAGGACAAGATAAGACACCAAATTTGTGAAGTTGCCAATGGCAACAAATTTACCACCTAGCTGTCCTTAACTAATTCATGATTGCAAATGGATGTATTTTGGCTTATATTGACTAAAAATGACTTATTTATGATGAATATAATGCTCAAAATTTTTTCTTGCATGTATAAGAAGTTGGAAACAAGTGGACATTAGCTAGAGCTATCTTGGAAACATGAATATTTGGAGACATACCTAGGACTGTCATAAAAATCATTTGACTAATCTCTATAATTTAGGATATTGAATGGTATATAGTTGATCAAGGTAACCACCATCATGTGCTAACAAAGGACAATTAGGAAATTTTGAAATAGTGTTGTTGTATTATGCTTAAGGGATTGTATATTTATATGTTGTAAGGATTTATTCTTGTATAGTTTGACATCACGGTATGTTAAGGTCTGTTTAATTCATTATTACACATAATTATTAAAGAGCCCAAGTGTAGAAAATATACATGGCACCATGTGAGATTGTAGGCTGCTTTCTTGATCGTGATTGTGTCTATTTTAATTAATGTCAACCTTTGAGATATCTTTTATTATGCATACCATGAACTAATTTAAAACATAGTCTATTATATAAACACAAAATATGTATACATAGTCTTTTATCATGCATACTAGATACAAGTGATATAAACATGTATGATAAAGCATGATAAAGTAATTCAAATAGAATTAAGGAAAATGTAAAGAACATGCATGTAAAGACTTGACATGTAAAGACTTGACATACCTAAAAATGGATATTCGAATGGAGAGAGTACCCAATTATGTAGTGTTTTTTTCTTCTTGCATCAAACTCCTCAATAATTTGAGTTTTTCACCACTTGCTTCCTTTTCAACGTTTAATTGAATAACACTCAAATAGAATTAGGAACAACAATACTATTAACCAATATACAATGTTAAATTCCTACAATTCAATCACAATTAACATTGTAACACTACAAAAATTAAAACTTGAATTGACAATATCAAATTTGATGTGAAAACTATGTTATTTCCTCCTTCTTAAGTTGGCAAAGTAGAAAAAGGTGGTGGAAAGTTCATGCAAAGGTGGTGTAATGTGTAAAATGTGCGTGTGAACTTCCCAATAGCATGAAAACACTTTTTTTTGTTAGAACACACACATAAACAACATGAAAACAGAGTATGTGGGCCTGGATCATGGGGCCCAAGCCTTTTTACCATTTATATAGCAACCCAAACCATGAGCGTGTTATAACGTGCTCATGTTTTGTCCTGATATAGATTGATCCATAAATATTTGTGCCTATCTCACCTTTGATAGAACCTTTGCAATATCTCTCACCTCTAGTTCCATTAGCTCATGTTCTATCTCTCACCTCTCTATATCTCACTTATCTCTCCCCCTCACCTCTCTACCTCTCCCCTCTTTATGTCTCTCAATTGCTCCTTGTGTACCTCTCCATCCATCCTTAGCCATCTAGGTCTCACTTAACCCTAAACCCTAAAGCCTCAACCCTCAACCCTTAAACCTTAAATCATAAACCCTATCCATAAACCCTCAACACTTTACCTTAAACCCTATTCCCTCAACCCTAAACCCTAATCCCTCAGCCCTAAACCCTACACCCTATCACTAAACCCTTGACACTCTACCTTAACCCTAATACCTCGACCCTCAACCCTAATCCCTCAACCCTCAACCCTAATCCCTCATCCCTAAACCCTAAACACTATCCCTATTCCTAAACCCTCAACCCTCAACACTATACCTTAAACCCTAATCCCTAATCCCAAAACCCTAAACCCTATCCATCAACCCTTAACCCTTAAACCTTAAACCCTAAAACCTATCCCTAAAACCTCAACCCATGACACTTTACCTTAAACCCTAATCCCTTAGCCCTCAGTCCTAAAGCCTCAACCATCAATCCTTAAACCTTCAACCCTAATCCCTATACCCTCAACACTCTACTTTAACCCTAATCCCTCGACCTTCAACCGTATCCCTAAACCCTCAACCCTCAATGTCAAACCCTAATCTGTCAACCTAAACCCTAATCCCTCAACCCTAAACCATCAACACTATACCTTAAACCCTAATCCCTCAACCCTCAACCCTCAACCCTATCCCTAAACCCTAATCCCTCAACTGTCAACCCTAATATCTCAACCCTCAATCCTAATCCCTCATTCCTAAACCCTAAACTCTATTCCTATTCCTAAACCCTCAACCCTCGACACTATACCTTAAACCCTAATCCCTTATCCCTAAACCCTCAACCCTTAACCCTTAAAACTTAAGACCTAAAACCTATCCCTAAACCCTTGACACTCGACACTATATCTTAAACCCTAATCCCTTAACCCTCATCCCTAAAGCCTCAACCCTCAATCCTTAAACCTTCAACCCTAAACCCTATCCCTAATCCCTCTACCCTCGACACTCTACTTTAACCCTAATCCCTTGACCATCAACCCTATCCCTAAACCATCAACCCTCAACCCTCAACTCTCAACATTAAACCCTAATCTGTCAACCCTAAACCCTAATCACTCAACCCTAAATCCTATCCCTAAACCCTCAACCCTCAACACTACACCTTAAAACCTAATCCCTCAACCCTAAACACTAATCCCTCAACCCTAAACCCTTAACTCTCGACACTATACCTTAAACCCTAATCCCTCAACCCTCAACCCTAATCCCTCATCCCTAAACCCTAAATGCTATCCCTATTCCTAAACCCTCAACCCTTGACACTATACCTTAAACCCTAATCCCTTATTCCTAAACCCTAAACCCTATCCCTCAACCCTTAACCCTTAAAACATAAACTGTAAAACCTATCCCTAAACCCTCGATGCTCAACACTATATCTTAAACCATAATCCCTTAACCCTCATTCCTAAAGCCTCAACCCTCAATCTTTAAACCTTCAACCCTAAACCATGTCCCTAATCCCTCTACCCTCGACACCCTACTTTAACCCTAATACCTTGACCATAAACCCTATCCCTCAACCCTCAACCCTCAACCCTCCACTCTCAACTCTCAACATTAAACCCTAATCTGTCAACCCTTTAAGCCCTAATACCTCAACCCTAAACCCTCAACCCACAACACTATACCTTAAACCCTAATCCCTCAACCCTAAACCCTAATCCCTCAACCCTCAACCCTAAACCCTATCCCTAAACCCTCAACCCTTGACATTATACCTTAAACTCTAATCCATCAACCCTCAACCCTAACCCCTCATCCCTAAACCCTAATTGTTGTCCCTATTCCATAACCCTCAACCCTCGACACTATACCTTAAACCCTAATCCCTAATCCCTTATCCCTAAACCCTATCCCTCAACCCTTATCCCTTAAAACTTAAACCATAAAACCTATCCCTAAATGCTCGACACTATACACTATATCTTAAACCCTCAACCCTCAACCCTAATCCCTCATCCCTAAACCCTAAATGCTATCCCTATTCCTAAACCCTCAACCCTCGACACTATTGGTCGGTTTACATTTTGTGACTTCATTTTCATTGAATAAAAAGGTTTATCTGATTTGAAATAAGGGGTAGAATTTACTGTCATGTGCTTTTCTAGATGAGAGGGTCCATAATGTCCAAGGTTCTTCCAAGAATGGCCTGCAACAGAAATAATTTTTTGTTATACCAATCCTCCTGGTAAAGCTACAATTCAAATGCCTACTTTGAAAGTTGAAATAAATTAAATTAGACTTACAATTTTGATTTTCTTCCATTACTTCAACATTATTGTTGTTTTCCCCATCAGAAACCAATTCATTTAGCAACTTACTGCCCATTGGTTGACTTGAACTGCATACTCTGTTAGAAGAAGGGCATCTTTTATCCGTATCAATGTTAGTATTCATAAGTTGAAGAGCATTGATATTTTTCACACATCCTATTCTTCAAAATATCTTAACCTTAAAATATGACTTGGATATGTACTTGAACACAACAAAATCTCCAATCTCTAGCCCATGATGAGTCACAAAAATTTCCCAACCTTGCCTAAATTCTAGTTTATTTATGGTACCCCCTAATTGTACATCCCACTCCTGCCCACCTGGGCCTTGCAAGACCATATGTTTGTCTGTGTTGTCTATAAACTATGAAACAAATGCAGGAGGAATGTGTTGCCATAAACACATTACACAATTAGATTTTACAAGTTCTTAACAGTGTACAGGAAATAAAAGAATGAAAAATAATGTATAGAGTTACCAGTTTTTGTGTAA
Organism: Cunninghamia lanceolata; assembly: GCA_027924645.1. NCBI lineage: Eukaryota > Viridiplantae > Streptophyta > Pinopsida > Cupressales > Cupressaceae > Cunninghamia > Cunninghamia lanceolata. Next base: position 8,243,965 of record BSBN01000828.1, read on the forward strand.
AGTCTCCAAGCATAACTTTGAAGAAGGAGACACACCCATTAAACCAATTCATTCAACAACTTGCTGCCCATTGGTTGACTTGAACTACATACTCTATTAGAAGGACATCTTTTATATGTATCAATGTTGGTATTCATAAGTTGAAGAGCATTGATATTTTTCACACCTTGTTCTTTGAAATATCTTAACCTTAAATTATGACTTGGATGTGTACTTGAACATAGTAAAATCTCTAATCTCCAGCCCATAATGATTCACAAAATTTTCCCAACCCTACCTAAATTCTAGTTTATTTATGGTATCCCCTAATTGTACATCCCTAAACCCTAAACCCTAAACCCTAATCCCTAATTATAATTTATGCTACCCTAATCCCTCAACCCTAAACCCTAATCCCTTACCCCTAAACCATAAACCCTATCCTTAAATCCTCAACCCTCAACACTTAAACCTTAAATCCTAAACCCTATCCCTAAACCCTCAACCCTCAACACTATACCTTAAACCCTAATCCCTCAACCCTAAAGCTTTAAAGCCTCAACCCTTATCCACCCCTTTCCTCCCCTATCTACCTCACCCCATCTCTCCCCTATCACTCAACCCTTAGCCATCTAGGTCTCTCTCTTATCCCTAAAGCCTCAACCCTCAACCCTTAAACCTTAAATCCTATACCCTATCCCTAAACCCTCAAGCCTTGACACTGCACCTTAAACCCTAATCTCTTATCCCTAAACCCTATCCCTAATCCCTCTACCCTCAACATTCTACCTTAACCCTAATCCCTCAACCCTAAACGCTATCCCTAAAGCCTCAACCCTAAATCCTAATCCCTCAAGGTCCTAAACCCTAATCCCTCAACCTTACACCTTAATCCCTCAACCCTAAACCTTAATCCCTCAACCCTCAACCATAATTCCTTATCCCTAAACCCTAAACCCTAAACACCATCCCTATTCCTAAACCCTCAACCCTCGACACTATACCTTAAACCCTAATACCTTATCTCTAATCCCTCAACCCTAAACCCTAAACCTTCAACCCCAAACCCTATCCCTAATCCCTCTACGCTCAACACTCTACCTTAACCCTAATCCCTCGACCCTCAACCCTAATTCCTCAACCCTAAACACTATCCCTAAAGCCTCAACCCTAAACCTTAATCCCTCAAGGTCCTAAACCCTAATCCCTTATCTCTAAACTCTAAATCCTATCCCTAAACCCTCAACCCTCAACCCTCAACCTTAAACCTTAATCCGTCAACCCTAAACCCTTGACCCTAAACCCTCAACCCTTAAACCCTAAACCCTTGACCCTTAAACCCTCAACCCTTATCCACCCCTCTCCTCCCCTATCCGCCTCACCCCCATCTCTACCCTCCTCTACCCTCGACACTATACATACATACATACATACATACATATAAGTATACATACATACATATAGGCATACATACATACATCAATACATACATACATACATATAGGCATACATACATACATACATACATACATACATACATACATACATACATACATACATACATACAAGCATATATACATACATGCTTAATAATCTTGAACATAAAAAATTTCGAGGGAGACATAACACGAGCGCAGTATAACGTGCTCGTGTTATGTCAAACATGACAAACATCGAGCAAACATTTGCAAAAAAGAAAAAAATACAAAACAAAACATAACGTGAGCGCATTATAATGCGCTCGAATTATATTTTTCTTTAGAAATCCCAAGCCTTAGGCTTGGGATTTGCTTTGGATTTCCAACCCAAAGGCTTGGCCAACATCCACAGACATGCTTTTGCAAATTCTACAAGATTTCACATAATTTCGTTCGTGCTAACCCTCAAATTTGCATATGTTTCAAGGTCAAACAAATCAAACACATGGGTAATGTTAGGCTTTCTCTTAGCTATTTAACAATGTAATTTTTTTCACATTTTGACAATGTTAAGCCTTTCATCTCTAATTTCTTTTGTTTGTGTGTCCATTTTTGGGCAAAAACCAATGTTTGGTCTTTTTTTCATTGTAAATTAATCATTCATTGAAATTTTTAAAAAATTACATTTTTAGAAACTAGACTCCATTCTACACATATTAAAAAAATGATTTTCAATTAGTTTTCAAAATTTATAGGGGTAGCATGGCCAAAATTCTATTTTTTAGGATGTGTCCACTTTGAAAATTAGTAAAAAATCAAATATTCATCAAAAAATTATCAGAAAAATTAGGCATAAACTACATGTTGTTAGCTAATTTCTCACCAAAGCAATTTTAAAAATACCAAAAAAAGTTAACCTTTTGAGGGAGCCACAAAACATGCTATGTTATGCTTTTTTGACAGAAACAACACCAATTTTTGTGGCTCCCTCTTTTGAACCCCTTAATCTATACCATTTTCAAAAAATATTAGTAGTTTAGAAAGTAGACTCGGAGCACTACAAACATTGTTTTGGTTGCACCTTCAAATTTTAAGCGTAACTATGCTCAATTTCTCATCCAAGGACAACATTTCCTAATTTTAGAAAAAAAAAGTGGCCACTTAAGACCCCTTTTTGGCTCCCCATCTTCTTGCACTTATCCTGCTGAGTATCGGTACAATGTTTGACAGAGTTTGACAGAGACAGAGTCTGAGTTGTAATGGTCCAAATTTCTCTGAAAGATGATATCATGCCTTGCGGTTCTGAGGGTAAGATTAGGAATGTGTAAAGAGTCCTTGATATGATTTTGGAAGCGTTTTGTGATCCGCAATAAAATTGTAAGTCTACAAATAAACCTGTTAAGCATGCTCTTAAGGAATAGGCTGACTAATATGATAAATTATTGTGTGGAGAAGAGATACTTTGTGAAGGATCTATTTAAGTGATTGAATGATTAGAGCTAACCTATTTGAACATGTTTGGGAAAACATTTGGGTCTGCATAACATAAAGTGCATTGGATTGAGCCGACAAGATACACCTTTCTATGTACATGTTTCACTTCTTAGATGCTGACCTGATTCTAGATCAAATCATGATGCAGATATATAAGAGTGATGAATTTTAGTTGAGATGTAGAGTGGATGTGTGTGGATGGATGTAAATATGTGAATAGCAGAGCAGTGACCCAGATTAGTGATAATGAAGACTTGGGATTCAAAATTTAGTTGCTAAATGACTGCACCCTGGCATAGTGACAGATACTTATACAGTATTCAGTTTTCATGTGCAATTCACTTTGTACTTGGTAGTGATTCTTCTTCATGAAGGCAGTGAGCCTCCATTAGGGTTTAACAGCCCTCAGGGTTTAACAACCCTTATTGTAATCTTTCTAGGTTTAGGGTTTAGGCAGTGAGCTTGCTGGACCTAGTTTTACTTCATGGCAGTGAGCCAGCATGTTCCAGGCCCATGGAGTGACCAATCCTAAACATCATTATTTGCAAAGATTGAAATATATATTTGAGATCTAATCCTCTTCATGGTTTTGTTGCAAGTATGGGCCTAACTGGTGTTGTCATTGATGTCAACATACTCTTGTTGCATTAATGATAAGGATTGGATGAGCTGTGTGCTGAGGATATTGAGAAAAATTGTCTCAATTAGGAACACTGAAGAATAGTGATGACAGTAAGATAAAAGTCCAAGATAGGATGAGGATCAGAGGATGCGGTTTAAATGGTTTGTATATATGTGTCTTAAGGTGGTCCAGTAGAGATTTTAGAGGTCTGCATGAAGATCTGAAGAAGTTGTGGCCGCTCAAGTAAAACTGGTTCCGGTAGGTGTTCAGAGGTGACAGAGTGATACAGAAAGGTCCGGTGAGATCCGGAAATGTATTATCCTATTCTGTGGATCTAAGAGAGTGTTGAGGAAGTCTTTATGAAGTGTCAACTCGATTGGTTCATGGTTTAAAGGTCCACAAGCATCTATTCTTTTGTGACAGTGATGACAGACTGTGTTCTTGAAGCTCTGGTTGAAGGAGAGAAGGATTTCAGTAAGCAGATGAAGTGTGGATGTTCTTGGTGATTCAGGAAAGCTTGTGGAGGTCTTTAGATCATGTCCAGTTCATGTTGGTGGTCCACATTGGAGTTGGACCTCGTAATTGAAGAACTACTTCTGGCTGTTGGTGTTCTTCTTGAGATTGGCAAACCAGATGAGCTACACATCCTACGGATGCTCTTGTAGTTGTTTTCTGACTTAGATGATTACTCCTAAGTCAATGTCTTGTATAAATAAGGGATTGTAAAGTCATTTCTTGGTGTGTCTTGTGGAGATGTGAGTGTGATAGCAAGGAGGAGACCGAAAGGTAGAACAGAAGTATTGGACTTAAATGGAACTGATTCAAGCATGGTGAAGATGCTATTTTCCAGTTCATGTATGTGATACTTATTATTTTGTAGATAGTGTGTCTCTTGTAGGCAGTGAGCCTCTTGTGAGTAGTGTGCTCAGGCAGTGAACCCTAATTGGCATGTGCCATTTTGTTCTTTCTATTCTTCTAACAGAGAATACAATCTTGGGTTAATCACCCCGTGGTTTTTCCCTTAACTAGGTTTTCCACGTCAAAATCTTGGTGTCTCATCTGTGAATGTGTTTCTGCTCTTGATTCATTGCATTAAGTTTTCATGATTGATTTATTATTATGCTGCTAAATTACAAGGTGGAGTTAAGTGTTTAATTGCAAGAAAAGTTTTGTACAACTGATTCACCCCCCCTCTCAGTTGTCTGCCCTAAATCTAACAATTGGTATCAGAGCCAAGTTCCTCTAAAGAAGCTTAACCGCTTGAGGAGATCCAGGATGTCATCCTACAAGAAGGATAGTCCAAAGTTTTATGGAACCAATTTTAATCTTTGGAAAAGTCGCATGAAATGTCACTTGCAATGTATGGGAATGGCGTACTGGAACATGGCTTCAACGAAGTATACTCCTCCATAGGGTGGTTCGAAAGCCCCAAATGAAATCACTGATGTTGAAAACAATCTGCGAACTATTGAAGCACTTCTAAGTGCATTATCTGATTCAGAGCTTTCTAATGTTGTTGACCTACCAACTACTTTTGAGATTTGGGAAAAACTGGAACTTCTACATGAGGGAGACAAGTATGTTAAATGTGCAAGGTTACAGAGTCTAAAAGGGAATTTTGAAAACTTGAAGATGAGAGAAGATGAAAATATCTCTACTTTTATGCCAAGGGTAAATGAGCTTGTTTGTGGAATTAGAAATGTTGGTGGAGTCTTGGATGAAAATGAGATTGTTAGCAAAATTCTCAGATCCCTTCCTGCTTCTTCTAAAATCAAGGTTGCTACCATTGAAGAATTTAGAGCCCATACAACTGTCATAAGAGATCAATTGGCTGGTAAATTGGCTATATTTGAAATGACCGAGTTTGAAGATCCCCCTCCCAAGATTGAAACTGCATTCAAAGCCAGTGCCTCTGTAAAAGGTAAATAAAGGTTTGATTTGGGAGAAAACTCTTCAAGGAAACTATCATGGTATGAAAAAGCAAGAAAAGACCTGGAAGAAGAAGAAGCTAAAACTGCTCATCTTGAAGCCCTTATTGTAAAAAGACTACCAAGAGGTTCCGGTAAGTATGAAGGGAAATTGCCCTTTAAGTGTTTCAACTGCAATAAGATTGGTCATTTTACTTCAAGGTGTCCGGAAAGATTTTCAAGGCAAAATCCTAAAAAGCCAAGGTTCCAAAAGAACTGTTACTATGTACATGAAGATGATGATAATGAAGGAGTAACAGATGATGAATTAGAGATAGGAAAAAAATCTAGAAATGAATGGGTGTTCATTGCCATCAAGGAAGAAGATCCAATGTCCTCTGTATCTATCAATCATAAGACTGTGGAAAGAGCTCTAGCTGCCCAAGTTGAAGAGAAGGATGATTGGGTCATTGACAGTGGATGCTCTCACCATATGACAGGTGACAAAATTAAGTTCATAGATTTGGAGAGGTATGAAGGAGGAGTGGTAAAGTTTGGTGATAATTCTGCTGGTAGAATCAGAGGTAGAGGAACTATTTCTTTTGATGGAAGGAATAAAACAAGTAATGTACTGTATGTTGAAGGTTTGAAGCACAATCTTCTCAGTGTTGGATAGTTGGTGGACAAAGGCTATGATTTCTGATTCAAGAATGGAAAATACAAGATCTTTGAAAGTTCCAGAACAAAGATTGCATCCGGTACTCAAAAAAAAGGTAATATCTTCCATTTGGTTGGTACTGGTAAAAGTTGCTTATTTGTTCAAGTTGATCAGAGTTGGTTATGGCATAGGAGGATGTGTCATGTGAATTTTGATAACATCATCAAGATAAGCAACACTCAGGCTGTAAGAGATCTTCCCAAATTGGTGAAACCTACTAATAGCTTGTGCAAAGAATGTCAGTTGGGTAAGTTGAGTAGAATCACATTCAAGAGTAAGGAACTGTCCTCTACCGGATTATTGGACTTAGTTCATACTAATCTTTGTGGTCCGACAAGAATCAGGAGTGTGCAAGGTGATAGATACTTCATGTTACTAATTGATGACTATTCCCGAATGATGTGGGTAACCTTTCTAAAAGAGAAATCAGAAGCTCTTGAGAAATTCAAAATATTCAAGACGATGGTAGAGAATGAAACTAGATTAAAATTAAAATGTCTAAGGTCTGACAGAGGTGGAGAATTAACATCCAGTGAATTCATAGAACAGCAGAATGGAGTAGTGGAAAGAAAGAATCAGACCATCTAGGAAGCATCTAGGACCATGATGATGGAAGCAAATGTTCCTCAGATCTATTGGAGAGAAGTTGTCAGCACTGAAGTCTATACTCTCAATCGAGTTCAAATCAGAAGCAATACTGGTAAGACTCCTTATGAACTTTGGTTTGGCATCACTCCTACTGTGAGGTATTTCAAAGTTTTTGGTAGAAAATGTTACATTAAAAGAGATGAAGATCTAGGAAAGTTTGATGCTAGAAGTGATGAAGTAATATTCTTGGGTTACTCTACTCAAAGCAAAGCATATCAGTTCTATAACAAGAGAATGAGAAAAATTATAGAAAGTACAAATGTGAAGGTTGATGAAGGAATTGAAAAACCCTCAAGGTTTTATGAATATGATGAAGATGATCAGAATGGTGTTCTAATTCAAGGAGCCCAAGCCTCCTCTAAAGTTCATATTCAAACTGATCCGTAAATCAGGAAGAAGAGATGAATCTTAATGAGCCTGATCAAGAATCAGAAGTGCAAGAAATTCCCAAAGTTCCTAGGGATGTAAGATTGAACCACTCTGAAGATCAGATCATAGGTGATAAAAGCAAAGGTGTACAAACAAGAAGGAGAATTGCTCAAGATTCAGATGAGTATTATGTAATTTTAAAGATTGAACCTAAGATAGTGAATGAAGCTTGCAATGATGAAAACTGGACCAAAGCAATGGAGGAAGAGCTGATGCAAATTGAGAAAAATCACACTTGGAATCTTGTTCCCAGACCTAGAAACAAGAATCTGATTGGAACAAAGTGGGTCTTCCGGAACAAACTGAATGAAGCTGGTGAAGTAATTAGAAATAAAGCCAGATTGGTCTGCAAGGGTTACTCTCAAATAGAAGGAGTTGATTTTGAAGAAACTTTTGCTCTGGTGGCAAGAATTGAAGCAATCAGATTATTCCTTGCTTTTGCTGCCTTCAAATATTTCAAGGTATATTAGATGGATGTCAAGTCTGCCTTCCTGAATGGTGACTTGGAAGAAGAAGTGTACATTGAGTAACCGGATGGATTTCAATTATCTGATCATGGTGATATGGTCTGCAAGTTGAAGAAAGCACTGTATGGACTAAAGCAAGCCCGAAGAGCCTGATATGAAAGATTGGATAAGTATCTTTTGAAGATTGATTTCAACAAAGGTACTGCTGACAGTAATTTGTATTTCAAAATCGATCATGAAAACATCTTGATTATTGAAGTGTTTGTTGATGATATCATTTTTGGAGGAAGAGATAGTATGTGTAAAACCTTTGTAAATCAAATGAAAAGTGAATTTGAGATGTCCATGCTTGGGGAAATGAATTTCTTCTTAGGTCTACAAATCACTCAAACAAAGAAGGGAATCTTCATTTCTCAGACCAAATATGTGAAAGAATTGTTGAAGAAATTTGGGATGGAAGATTCAAAACCAATGAATACTCCCATGGCAACCAGATGTAAATTGGACAAAGATGATGACTCTCCTAAGGATGACAAGAAAAAGTACAGGTTAATGATTGGTGGATTGTTATATCTTACTCAAACTAGACCTGACATTATGAATGTTGTTGGTCTTGTTGCTAGATTTCAAGCTGATCCTAGGAAATCTCATGTCATGGCAATCAAGAGGATTTTTAGATATCTAAAAGGGATAGTTAAGTATGGATTGTGGTATCCCAGAGATCATGATTTTTCTCTTCATGCATATACAGATGCTGATTGGGCAGGAGATGTGGATGACCGGAAGAGTACCAATGGTGGAGCATTCTTTTTGGGGAAGAGGTTGGTTTCTTGGATGAGCAAGAAACAAGAGGAAATATCTCTGTCAACTACAGAAGTAGAGTATATTGCAGCAGCAGGTAGTTGCACTCAAGTTTTGTGGATGAAGCAAATGCTAAGAGACATAAGAATAGAGTATGAGGAGCCTATCACAATCTTCTGTGATAATTCAAGTGCAATAAACATATCTAAGAATCCAGTGTTACATTCAAAGACTAAACATATATCCATCAAGTTTCAATTTTTGAGAGAGCAAGTGAACAAGAATGAAGTCAGATTGGAGTTTGTGCCGTCTAAAGATTAGATTACAGACATCTTTACTAAACCTCTACCTAAGGACTCTTTTGAGTATCTCAGGGAGAAGTTAGGGGTTATTTCCCCTCTGGTGATGAATTAAGGTGCACTAGAGTGCATTAGTCCAGTAGATATCACAGTCATATCTTGTGGCCTGGAATGATGATAGGGAGCTGCCACTCAGGGGGAGCAGCTGGCATGAATCTGAAGTGTTGGAGTTGCAAGTATGAGCCCTTTGCCATTGATGTCAAAGGGGGAGATAAGACATGTGAAAAACAAGTGGTTTCTGATCAAATGGGGAGCATGAAAGGAAAAGAAGACATGTGAATGGTTGTTGCTGATAAGGGGAGTTGTGACAGAAAGAAGAAGTTCTTGTCTTGATGATCAAAACAGTTTTTCACATCATATGTTGCCATAAATGACAAATGGGGAGATTGTTGCAAGTATGGGCCTAACTGGTGTTGTCATTGATGTCAACATACTCCTATTGCATTAATGATAAGGATTGGATGAGCTATGTGTTGAGGATATTGAGAAAATTTGTCTCAATCAGGAATAGTGATGACAGTAAGATAAAAGTCCAAGATAGGATGAGGATCAGAGGATGTAGTTTAAAGGGTTTGTATATATGTGTCTTAAGGTGGTCTAGTAGAGATTTCAGAGGTCCGCATGAAGATCTGAAAAAGTTGTGGCCGCTCAAGTAAAACTGGTTCTGGTAGGTGTTCAGAGGTGATAGAGTGATACAGAAAGGTCAGGTGAGATTCGAAAATGTATTATCCTATTCTGTGGATCTGAGGGAGTGTTGAGGAAGTCTTTATGAAGTGTCAACTCAATTGGTTCATGGTTTAAAGGTCCGCAAGCATCTATTCTTTTGTGACAGTGATGACAGACCGTGTTCTTAAAGTTCTGGTTGAAGGAGAGAAGGATTTCAGTAAGTAGATGAAGTGTGGATGTTCTTCGTGATTTAGGAAAGCTTGTGGAGGTCTTTAGATCATGTCCAGTTCGTGTTGGTGGTCCGCATTGGAGTTGGAGCTCACAATTGAAGAACTACTTCTGGATGTTGGTGTTCTTCTGAGATTGGCCAACCGGATGAGCTACACATCCTGCGGATGCTCTTGTAGTTGTTTTCTGACTTAGATGATTACTCCTAAGTCAATGTATTGTATAAATAAGGGATTGTAAAGTCATTTCTTGGTGTGTCTTGTGGAGATGTGAGTGTGGTAGCAAGGAGGAGACCGAAAGGCAGAGTAGAAGTATTGGACTTAAATGGAACTAATTCAAGCATGGTGAAGATGCTATTCTCCAGTTCATGTATGTGATACTTATTATTTTGTAGATAGTGTGTCTCTTGTAGGTAGTGAGCCTCTTGTGAGTAGTGTGCTCGGGCAGTAAGCCCTAATTGGCATGTGCCATTTTATTCTTTCTATTCTTCTAATAGAGAATACAATCTTGGGTTAATCACCCCGTGGTTTTTCCCTTTACTAGGTTTTCCAAGTCAAAATCTTGGTGTCTCATGTGTGAATGTGTTTCTGCTCTTGATTCATTGCATTAAGTTTTCATGTTTGATTTATTATTATGCTGCTAAATTACAAGGTGGAGTTAAGTGTTTAATTGCAAGAAAAGTTTTGTACAACTGATTCACCCCCCCTCTCAGTTGTCTGCCCTAAATCTAACAATTGGTATCAGAGCCAAGTTCCTCTAAAGAAGCTTAACTGCTTGAGGAGATCCAGGATGTCATCCTACAAGAAGGATAGTTTGAAGTTTGATGAAACCAATTTTAATCTTTGGAAAAGTCACATGAAATGTCACTTGCAATGTATGGGAATGGCGTACTAGAACATGGCTTCAACAAAGTATACTCCTCCATAGGGTGGTCTGAAAGCCCCAAATGAAATCACTAATGCTGAAAACAATCTGCGAACTATTAAAGCTCTTCTAAGCGCATTGTCTGATTTAGAGCTTTCTAATGTTGTTGACCTACCAACTACTTTTGAGATTTGGGAATAACTAGAACTTCTGCATGAAGGAGACAAGTATGTTAAATGTGCAAGGCTATAGAGTCTGAAAGGGAATTTTGAAAACCTGAAGATGAGAGATGATGAAAATATCTCTACTTTTATGCCAAGGGTAAATGAGCTTGTTTGTGGAATTAGAAATGCTGGTGGAGTCTTGGATGAAAATGAGATTGTTGGCAAAATTCTCAGATAGAAGGAAATCAGATTAGGGTTTTTCTTGATCTTGTTTTGTTTTTCTTTGGAAATCACTGTAGTCACTTGGAATTTAGCTTCAGTTCACCTTAGACACTTGAAAGTTTGAATGCAAAATCAATTTTTCATCAGATAAGCCCCTTTTTAATCCTTTATCTATCTCATCCTAATTGCCATAAATGCCTCTAATGAAAAAGCTACCAACACATTTCTATAGAATCCAGTCTATTAGGATTGCTCCATAATGCTCCACACTTGAACCTTTTTCACCAGAATTTACTTCAAGAGATTTGCAATATGTATCTTTTCAACATATCTTTGTGCCAGATTCTGGCACCGACAAATTGGGTAGGGGATTAAGATTTTCGTTTCAGCTCCCCCTAAGCCAGAGCTCACCATCTAATTCCCTGAGGAAATATCTACACCAAAAACTGGTGCAGATCCATCCCTGATATTATCAACATCTTTCTTAATCCAGACCTTGCTCATTTCCTTCTTGACTTCCACTGGATCAATCTTGTTCTTGCCTTTATCTTCTCTCTACTCTGTTTTCCTCTTCTCTGTAGGATAGTTTCTCTTTTCATTCTTGCTCCTGCAAAATCCTGCAACATGTCCAAACTTATTGCAATTGTAGCATACCACATTCCTTTGTCCTTAATTCCTTCTATTGATTGGATTTGTTCTTGATCTGCATTGATTAGCCATATATCCAAATCTATTGCATGCAAAACACTTTCTATTGAATAATTGAGTATTTCTTGCATTATAAAAACTATTCCTTACTAGACTTTTGCATTCATTTGATCTATGAACAATTTTCTTGCAATTGAAACTTGACCAGAAAATGATGGAGCATTCTGATTCACTCTACTCCTACACTGAGTAGCCTTATGACCAAACTTATTGCAATTAAAATAATGGCCATTGAAAGATGGGTACCTTTGAGCATTTGGCTATCTGACTAGAGGTCTCCTAGGTCTTTTTCTTTGATTCCTGAATTGGATGCCTTTGTTTTGCTTCAATTTAAAGTTTTCTTGACCTGATTTTGAACTTTCTCCTTTCTCAAATCCTAAGCCTTGCTTGTCATCTAAACTCTTCTGACTTGCAATTAACTCCTCAAGCTTTGCAGAGCTTATCTTAAACTTTTCTTCATAACTCTTAGCTTTCTCCAAATCTGATTTCAGGCTTACAACTTCTTTTTCAAGTTTATTGCATTCTTCTAATTTTCTTTTTACCAACATATTTAGATCATATTTTTCTTTAGCTCTTTCTACAACTTCCATTTTGAAATCATCCAAGGTTTCATTGGCTGATATTAATTGGTCACTAACCTCTTTGTATTTTCTTTGAATTTATTGACTTGTTCTTTCAGGTTTAGAATGCATTCATCAGCTTCTTGTATGTTATCCTTTAGATCCCTAATTTCTACTTCAGACTTTTCAAGATCAATAAGAGTTGCTTCTGGAGTTCAACATTGCTTTCATATGAAAATTTTCCAAATCTTCTGGTTACCATGAGTGAACTTTCCCAGATCTTTCTCAAGCTATTAGGCTTCTTCCAAGGAACCTTTCTCTTGTACCAATTGTTGAACACAGAGAATACAGAGAGGGGGAGTGAATCAATATTATTCGAAACCACTTAGTTTGTTGTTCCTTAATCCAATTACCAAATTCAATAACATGAAAGTAGAATAAACATAAGAACAACAACCATAAAGACATAATACATAGACACCAAGATTTTTACGTGGAAAACCCAAAAAGGGAAAAACCATGGTGAGTGTTAGCTCATAATATATTATGATATCATAGTACCGAATTACAAGAAGGCTCACTACCTTAGGGCTCACTACTCTATGAAGAAGTGCTCATTGTACAAAGGCTCATTGCCAAGAGAAAAGAAGATAGAAGAAGAATTGGCTCACTGCCAGAGATGACTGCTATGAATGTATCTACAGAATGCTGAGGTACAGTACCAATTAGTTAAATATATAGATTCAAAAGACTTCATACTGTCTGCTCTACATAAACTTTGCTCTTCTACCCTTACTGTCTTCTTCTGGTCACAACTCTGCTTTTGAATTGTACACACATTTAGTTCATTCACATCACATTGCCATATCATCATTTAACACCAAAATCTAACCCATATAAATATCTGCAACTTTGAATTCAATCTCAAAACTGAGTCAGCCTATCAAGAACAACACTTTATCAACTTACATTGACTCTGTCAGCCCAACACTTCCACCAAAACTCACATGGGACTCCAAGAACCACATCAATCATTCCTAATGCTTCACATATCATATCTTATCAACTGCAGATCATGATGCCCTTATGTGGTGAAATACAGAACTCAAAACTATCTCCTCTACCTTGGTGAAATACTAGCAAACTAGCTGCCGGGACATGGAATTTTGTAGGTGATCTTCCAAATCACTTTACACTCTGTATTGATAGTAGATGCATAATACAAGTGCAAGCATTGAATGAAGTACTATGTGGTTGTGAGATATTTTTGATCACTTATGTGTGCCAAAAGACATGTCTATAATTCATTGTGTTTAAAATGTCAAATGGTAAAAGTAGAACATCGAATGTATCTAAGTGGGCAATTATATCCTCATGATGTAACTTTTCACAAGTGGTCTTTTATTTCTATGGATTTTGTTATAGGTCTACCAAAGACTAAATGTCACCATGATTCTATCTTGGTAGTTGTGGACAAGTTGACTAAAGTTGCACATTTCATCCTAGGAAATGTGAAGGATGATGCATAGACTATAGTTAGAAGGTTTATCAAAGAGGTTGTATGATTGCATGGGGTTCTATAGGTGATTATCTTTGATACTTGGATAAGTTGTTTACTTCTATATTTTGGGGAACTTTCATGGCAAATTTTTGTTCAAAGTTGAATTTTAGTTCTTTCTAGATCATCCAGAGATAGATAGTAAAGCTAAAAGAGTTAATCAGGTGATGGAATATATGCTAAGAATGTATTGTATGGATCAATAGAGGAAGTGGGAAGACTACCTTCCTTTAATTGAATTTGTGTATAATAATTTTTACCATGCATCGCTTAAATTGGCACCATTTGAGGCTTTAAATAGAAGAAAGTGTAGGACTCGATTGGATGGGACAACTTAGAGAATCAGGATGTGTTTGAGTCCAATATGCTCTAGGATTATGATAGACAGATTCATATCATCACAGAGAGGTTGAAGGAAGCATTAAATCAACAAAAGAGTTATGTAAATCTTAAGAGGGCTGATAGGGAATTTGTGGTGGGAGATAAGGTGTTTCTTAGAGTTCATCCACATAATTTTTTTGATAAAATTTGGAAAGGCTTCCAAATTGGCACTGCAGTTTGTGGGTCCATTCAAGATCTTAGCTCAAAGATTAGTCTAGTGGCATATCAGCTTTCTTCACCACCATCTCTCTCTAGTGTACATGATGTATTTCATATTTATTTGCTAAAGAAGTATATTTATGATTCCTCTTATATGACTAATTGGCAAGTTCTTCAAGTGGATTGAAAGGGGTAATTTCATGTTGATCCCATTAGTATTCTTGACCATAGAGATGTCCATCTTCACAATAGAATAATCATGGAGGTGAAGGTTCTATGGGAGGAGTTTGAAATAATAATTAATAGGAAATAAATAATTAATCAATAGGAAGTAAATAATTATTTTAGTTTAATTATTTATTGAATTTTTGAAAATTATAGAATTCATAATATAATAAATAATTATGGTGGTGAATTTTTTATTAATACATAGATTTTTATTTATTAATTATTTAGTTAGAAGGATAATTATACTTATTTCATGATTGGAAAAGGAAAATAATGTAAATATTTTTATATTTAGTTGTAAATAGGAAATGATTATTCAATTATTTTTTTATTTACTTGAAATAAAATTGTTATCTTTAAACATTATATTCTTATTTTGGAGAATTCATGAGTTAGGGTTGAGAAAAGGAAAGCAAGAAAAAGAAGAAAACTGTGATTTGAAATGTATTTTTGGATTTATTTGTTATTTTTATTTCTTTAGGCATTAATTCTTTATTAGGTACTACACAATTATTGATTATTTAAAATAATCTAGAAAAAAAATAGAATGAACTTATAGAAATAAGAATTAAGCATGTGGTTATTTTTCTTTGGAAATTTAAATTTCAAGATCTTTGCCAAACTTAAAATTTATGCAAGAGTATTAAAGGTAATAATCTAATCATGAAAAGTTGTAGATAATATTTAGTTTTCCTAGTAATTAATAAACTTAGGTTTTGTTTAAGAAAGAATTGAATTTTGATCACATTGTGTATGAATCACAAACTAGTAATCTTGAAAAGCAAACAACAACCTATGTTAGATTGGTCATATTTCATAAAAGGTGAGTTAGGTACCATTGAATTTTGCATATGTAGTTTCCAACTATAGAATAAACTTTTCCTATAATTTTTATAATTTCATCTTACATAGTTTTTGTTTTGTGGATTAAGTAAATTGACTATTTTTTGTAAAAATTGATAAAAATGTTCTGAGAAAAACCAGCTCATTGCATCTTCAAGAAGATTTATTTTAGAAACTATGTTTTCCTAATAATTTTAAGAATATTGTGCAAATAAGTTTACTGAATTATATAGAAAAATCAACCATAGCTAGATTATAAATTTCAAGATATAAAAGAATTTGTGATTGTATGTCTGTGTTGTTATGGGTTGAGAGGACTTGGGTGTTTCTTGGATGATTCCAACTGACATCACCTCCTTTAATTCCTTAACCATCATACATAAATATTGTCTCCTTATAAGTAAGACTACAAAGAGATTATCATATGCTCTACTAACATTAGACACTTCACATTCATTTTAGTGCTTTGAATGGGAAAAGGGTCTCATAGGGTGTAGATGCACTAATTATGATTTCTATTTTGTCACTAAAGCTAGGATATTTATGACTAAGAGCTATGAACTAACTTTGTTTAATATATCACTAGATGGTGGAGTTCTTTGTGTGTAATAAATAGTCTAATTTCTTATTGGTATTATATTTGGTATGGATGTACTTTACCAATGGGAGATGCATCCCTTTAATACTTCTCTTAATAATCTTTCAGACCATAGATCTCTCAGTGAAGTAGATTAATCAACAAATTATGATACAAATTAGATGTAAAAATAAATTCATATCCCCAAATATAAAACTCTTATGATTACTTACCTCACTTATAACTTGTAACCTAGAAACATGCATAACTCTCTAAAATGACTCAAAAATTCTATCTCTCAAAGGATGTGGCAAAATCATGTAGTGTTGAGTTTATGCATACTAGTAAAATATTATTATGAATAATTTGTTAGAACATTGAATATATGATTTATTACTTAAAGATTGATCAAATGGCAAAGAATATGATTGATGTCATTCATGACCAATAGAGTTAAACCATAAAGTAGTGAGAAAACATTTATGTAAATCTAAGACATAAAACCAAAAATGCATGTGATATCCTACCAGTCTTGCTGCACTTTCACTCAAATACAACTTAAAGACTCAAAATACTCACATGAGAAAATATTCAAGTACTAATCTAAAAATGAATAGATATCCAATATGTTATTGGTGGAAAGTTTTTACAACTACTACAATAGTAGACTAACCAAAAATATCAAAGAGCTTGCAAATGTAGGCCCTAAGATTTGTTAAATCCCTAGTAAACTTGCATTTTCTTGTATAAACACCAAGAGTAGTGAAAGGAGTAAAGACTAACTATTAGTTCACATCAAGTAAATACATACATTTTTAAAACATTTTTAACATAAAATTTTTAAATCATCAAATGTATGTAATCAAGCCCTGGTGTAAATGTGCACGTGTCAGTATATCAAGCAGAAATCATCAAACATGTATGTAATCAAGTTGGACTGGAAATGTCAATGTATCTTGAACATAAATCATCAAACATGTATGTAATCAAGTCCTGAAAATGTCAATATATATCAAACATAAATCATCAAACATGTGTTGTAACCAAGTCCTGGAAATGTCAATATAGTGCAAACATAAATCATCAAACACATGTATGTAATCAAGTCCTAGAAATGTCAACATATCAAACATATATAAATGGAAATGTCTAGATGCAAAATCAAATATCTAGGTGGTTGTAGCCTAATCGTCATGTCGACTCTTAATCGAGCGACCCTCTGAATGAGAATCCTGTTTCGATGGATGTGTTGAGTCCTGGAGATAAAATCAAGTACAATGTGTTAAATACATTTTATCTAGATATATAGAACTATTTAAAAGTGTATATGTAATATTATAAATAGATCTATATCTATCTAGATCTATATATATACATGTATACAAAACTCACATGTCCATTGACAACAATATCATCAATAGAATCACGCTGACATATACAGTATGACCTTAGGCTAGGAGTGACATGAGGTATCTGTTGGTGATTGTTTTGATGCAATCATAACAATTAGTTAAAATTCACATAAAATGAACCAAAATTGACTTGAAAGATATGAAGGAATCGGTTAAGATTCACTTAATCCCAAGTTTAATATGGTTAGGTCTTGACCTGTTGGGCAAATTCAATTGGTCTATGTGAAGCTGTAATGTTCAAGGGGCCTTACGTAATTTAGGGTTTCTTATTGGTTAACTGGACTTAAACTATGCAAAAGATCATCAATATCAACATGTTGTTCATTCCTTTTGCATAAAAAATGTTACTGTACAGCAAAGCTTTAAATGGTTTTCTTGAATTATTGTAGCTTTCTCTTCAATATTATGAAACCTATCTACTTTCAACTCTGTTATGCATGCTTTTTTAAATATGAGACAAATTTCCTTTAAGTTTTTGCATTTTAAGCTAAGTATTTTCAGATGGGTTGGGAAAAGTTAGAAAGATCTAAACTAAACATCATTCATTCTACCAAAGGATCTAGTTGTTCTGTTATCCATTGTATAAGAATTACAGTAATTTGATGAAATCCACAGACAAAACCTTAAGTGTAAGTTCTGAGCATTTTCACAAACATACACCTAAGATTGCAAGCTCTAAGAGAAAATGTTTCAAACACAAAGAAGAGCAGGAAAACACTCAAAAGATAGATGCAGAATTCCAGATTCAATTGTATTAGATACAGATAGTCATATAAGATTTACAATGTCTGAATGACTCTTAGCTTCATTGACCAAACTACAGAAAACTTACAAGCTTTACATATACAACAAGGAAGCTAGATGTTCCATGTATTCCTTATTGTAGACACAGGTGACCTCCTTCTTCTACTTCTAAACTAAACTAAAATGCTATTTTTACAAATTCTTGCTACTACAAATCTCTATGTAGCCCTTGTGTAAAGTTTTATAATGCATAGAGGCACAATATATAGACTTTGATTGTCCTCAATACAGCTCAAAACCTCTAGTTTAAACCCTGGTTCAAACCTCTGGTTACAACAATAAATGCTGGAGATCAAATCTCCCAAAATATCTCTGAGCATACATCCAATCTGGGCAAAATATGCCATTCTGGAAACCCTAGCAGCTTAATAATAACTTCTGTGGTCTGCTGCAATAATGTCTTCAACTATATTTTGTCTTCATCAGTGAAGACCCTTGACTTCTTCGCACTTCATCCTTATCTTCCTCTGCTCCTGAGATCTGATTTCCTCCTCCATGATGTCACTGCCATTAAGTTTCAACTCCCTCCCCAACTGCAAACCTGTAAAAATGAATAAGCAATAAGTATCACATTTAATAAAACTACAGGAAGAAAAATAGCTGCCAAATCTAGTTGTGACTATGTGAACGCATCAATCGGGCCCTAAATCTATAAAAATTGCATCCAAAAATGCATATACACGTCCAAAATAGTCAGGTCAACCATCATTGACTGAAAATATGCATTCGGGCCTCAAAAATAACTTCCAAATTCCTATCGCTCCAATTTCCCGCTCATTTTCCTTGTTTAAATCCATGTATATTGATATACATGCTGAGTACGATACAACGAATTAATTGAATTCCAATTTGCCTCTGAGTTCCATAATGTATATTTCGTTGTATATCTTAATGTACAAGCTGGAAATATACAAGCAATTAATTCTATTTAAACCACTCTTCAATTCCACCCCAAGTACATATGCATTGTATCCTCCGATATACAAGTCAGATGCGATACAAGCAATAAATCAGTTTTGATTTCCTTTGGGTTCCGGTTTGTATGAGCACAATGTATATTGGTTTGTATATAAGAACATACAAGCGCAAAATATACATGCACTTACCTTCGATTTATAACTTTTCAAATCTGCCATATAAAGCAACCTATCGAATCCGCAATGTATCTCTTGATATGCAAACTCGGACGTGATACATAGGATAAATTCGATTTCAGATTCATTTGAATTCCGGCTTGTATGTGTAAGGTGTAACGTATGTTTCGAAATATACAAGTCGGAACTTATACAACGAATTAGCATTTGTTTGATAGCTCCTTTAAAATCCGTGTTGTATATGTTGTTTGCATGTCAGCTTGTATATCGATAATATACAAGTCAGAAACATACATTGAATTAACGATGTTTCAAAAAAACTTTTAAATCCGCGTTGTATATCGGGTCTTGTATATTTACGAAACCCTCTTTCCAAATCCGCGGATATACAATGAATTTTCCATATTTAAAAACCATTTCACGTCCGCCATTGTATATTTGCATTGTATGTTACCAAAACATACAAGCCCGCAAAATATACAAGGGATTAACCTTGTTCAATAATTGCTTCAAGTCCGTGTGATGTATGTTGCCAATGTATATTTTACTTTGTATGTCCAAATATACAAGCACCAAATGTACATTGATTTAATCAATGTTTAATGACTTTTTCGGGTCCGCTATGTATATTGGCAATGTATATTGACTTGCATGCTCTGCTTGTATGTATTTTTTGATATACAATGAATTTTCTATTTTGGACCTTTATTTCAAATCTGGCCTGTATGTGAACAGTGCCTTGTATGTTCCTCTTGTATGTAAAAACATACAAGCGCCGAATATACAACGACTTAATTTGTTTTAATAAGTCTGTCAGGTCCGCGTTGTATATAGAACACTTGTATCTTATGCATTGTATATTTCAAAACATACAAGCAACTAACTTTATTTAAACAACCCTTCGGGTCCGCGATTTGCATATAGATGTTCCATGTTCCAAATGTATGCACAAATATACAAACCCAAAATGTACAATGAATTAACATTGTTTTCATAATATTTGGATTCCGCGCCATGTATAAAGTGTGTATATTTCCTTGTATGTTGCGACCTGCCGAACATACAAAGGCTAGATATACGCGACAGAATTCAAACCCTTATTCACTTTTACTCTAAAACTATTTCGGATCCATCCTGTATGTATAAATAAAGCTTTTATTTAAAATGCATACAAGGTAAAAAGAATATACAATCGACCCAACCATGCAAATAACAATGTATATGAGCTCGACTGCAAAAAGCGATTAAGTATAAAAAGGACTTTGCACATACAAAGGACTTTGTATATAAAGCGATATACAAACTTGAATGTACATTTTACCAAAATGATCATAACTTGCAAAATATGGCAAATTTTAAGATGGTTCAAAAAGAAACCCTAGCTCATTTTTCACAAGGAATCCAACCATATCATGCCCTAGTACTAAAAATGCATTTTTTCTCTATTTTTACCAAAGTCTGCAACTTTAACCCTCTTTTCCCTTTACCACCAAGCAAAACAAAACACACAAAAGCAAAAAAGCAAAGCCACAACAGGGGTCCTCATTTTACTAAGGAGTAAAATGGGGCGTGTTGTGAACATCACAACAACTAGCAACCAAACAAAACAATTAAATTCAAAGTGTTCAAGAAAACTAGATGAAATGAATTCATAACTCCCAACTATCTTTCATGTAAATTATTATCCAACTTGAAACCTAAGGTATTCAATAAGGATGCATGAATTTTCATTTTCAGTTTAAGTATGTGCACGTGGTTAATTATCCTCATCTTGAAGATCGGTTGAACAAACCAGTGACTGATATTAGCCTACGTAGGTGAGGACATTCCCTCATAGCCAACCGGATAGAGCCTTGCTGCCAGCGAGCGTCTATAGCCCCAGCAAGGTTATTGTTACAATTCTCCTAAGTAGAGCCCCACTGCCAGCAAGCGTCTATAGCCCCGGTAGAGTTACTTAGATGGCTTAATCTGGACTTTCAGTATAATCCACTTTATTTATTTTTTATATTTTATATTTATACTTTATTGATTTTGATGCTTGATAGGAATTTTACAAGATATAGCAATTTGTAACTTTATGATGCAAGGTATGAGCACTTGTTGAAATTAAGCTGAGAATTGTAATGGTAGCAAGGGTGACCTCAGATTTTTCACCTAATATCTACACTGGTAGGTTCAATAAACCTAAGGATTTTAGGTGTGTCATCGTGAGAAACCCTCTTCGAACTCTCAATCACTGTTATTGAATACTAAATTTCAGAAGCTAAACAACTCTCTACATTCATGACAGTCATAACAAGTTATGTATAAATTGCAAATAATCAACCTAAATATTCTAAATTTTATACTATTTTGAATGGTTGTTAGTTTGCTCCTTAATACTCTTAAGGAAAAACAAAGATCCCTGCTGAGGAGAAAACAACAAACCAAACAGCAGACTGTACAAGAAAGATAAAAAGAACTAGAAAACAAAGCAAAAGGACAACTGTACAAACAACTAACCTAAAAAAGAAAACAAAAAACAAAGCAAAGAAAACTGTACAGTACCTACACTATATTACACAAAATGGACTGCCCTTTACTTTAGGCCTGGAAGTAGTGTTTCAAATGTTGGCCATCAACTGGTAATGGCACATCTTCCCCTGTCAAGGTCTTGAGTCTAAATGTGTTATCCCCTATTATTTCTAAGACTTGTAATGGACCTAGCCATAGTTTATCAAATTTTCCATGGCTCTGCTTCTTTTCATGTGCTTTGTCCCAGCACAACACTAAGTCTGATATCTTGAATGTCTTGACTCTTGCCCTCTTATCAAACCACCTCTTAACTACTGCCTGGTGTTTTGCAAATTTCTCGATGGCTTGACCTCTTTTCTCATCTAATTGTAACATTTGTACTATCCTGGCTTCTCTATGATTATCAAAGCCTAAATACTCATTGACAAACTTCTAGATTGGTATTCTCAGATTTACTAGAAGTATGGGATCAGTCCATAAACTAAATGATAAGGTGTACTACCTAAAGTTGTTTTGAACTTGGTCCTATCTACCCATAGTGCATATTTTAACAAGGTATTCCATTCTCTGGGACTCTTTATAATTAGCTTCTTGATTATATCCAATAAAATCTTGTTCATAGACTACGCTAATCCATTACCTTGAGGGTAGTAATTTGAAGAAAATTTTAAAACAATCCCGTATTCAAATGCCCATTTAGAAAACTTTAAAGAAGAGAAAGCAGGGTCGTTGTCACATACTAATGAATAGGGAGTTCCAAACCTGGTGATGGTGTTTTCTTCAAGAAACTTGATAACTACCTCAGTTGTGGAGAATTTACAGCATGCAGCCTTAGTCCACCTTGTACAGTAGTCCGTCACTATGAACTTGTGTCCTGCAGAAAATGGAGGATTGATGACTCCAATAAAATCCAGGCCGCACTATGCAAATGGTCTTGATTCAATCACAGGTTGTAATGGGTTGGCCTGATTTCTTCCCTTATCTGCTGCAGTCTGACAGGTGTGGCAACTTTTGATGTGACTCTTAGTATCTTTGAACATTGTGGGCCAGTAATAGCCCGCCCTCAATATTTTATGTGTTGTAGCTAGATGGGAACCATAACCTGTTCTATATTTGTCATGCAATTCTGTCAACACTTTATCCGCTTCAACTCTATTTAGACATCTCAAATAAATTGCATCATGGTTCTTCCTGAATAGAAGACCTCTTTGCACCATATATTTCTATGCTTTAATCTTCAAAGCTCTCCTCTGAGAAGCTTTCATCCTATTTAGGTACTTTCCAGCTATTAGAAAAGTACTTAAATCACCATACCAGTCTGATATGTGATGAGAATTCAATACATACTGCTATTTTATCAAATCCGGATCTGTATTTGCTATTGTTTGTACCAACGCCTGCCCTCTGACCAGCTTCATGGGAATGATTTCCATGTCAAATTCTTGCAGCTTGGTGATCCGCTTGGCTCTCTTTTCTCCAGGTTCATTCTGCATCAGCAACATCTTTACTGCTGCATCTGGCACTATGCCTTTGATCTGGCTGCGTAGAATGTAATGTCTAAATTTTTTCACGGATCTCATTAATGCAAATGCTTGTCTCTCAGTGTCCAGATATCTTGACTATGCATCCTTCAGAGGCGCGCTCATGAATGTGATGGGCCTTTCTTCATTCTCCTCACCTTTCTGTGTCAAGGCAGCCGCGGTTGAATGGGAGGATGCAAAGGAATAGATATAAAATGTTTTGGTGTAGTCTGGGCTTGCCAATATAGGAGCATCAGAAATTACCTCCTTGATATCTTCGAATGTAGCCCTAGCCACAGGCGTCCACTCCATCTACGCATCTTTCTTCAACATGGCATTTAACAGCTGCACGATCTCTGCAAAACCCATGATAAACTTTCGAACAAAGTTAATCTTACCAAAAAATGATTTTAACTCTTTCCTATTGTTGGGTATTTGCAAACTTTTTATTGATTCTATTCTATCTGGGTCAATCGATATTCCATCTTTAGAGATGACATGCCCTAGTAATTTACCTTCAGTAACTCCAAATGAACATTTTTTAGGATTAAGGGAAATTCCATACCTTTCACATCACTTGAGAATTTTCCTGAGATCTTCAGCATGAGTGGATGCATCCTTGGAATACCCAGTTAAATCATCCATATAAACAACAATGCACTTACCTGATAATCCACAAAACACAATGTCCATGGCTCTCTAAAAAGTGGCACCTGCATTGATCAGACCAAAAGGCATTCTCCTATATGCATAATTTCCCCATTTACAAGTGAAGGTGGTTTTTAATCTATCATCTCTATCAATTAAAACCTGGTTATAACCCAAGAAACCATCTAGAAAAGACATCATCTTTGCCCCGTTTACTGCTTGCAGCACTTCATCTATAGGAGGCAAAGGATAATTGTCCTTTTCAAATGCTTTATTCAAATTTCTAAAATCTACGCATAATCTGATGTCTCTGTTTTTATTCCTTACTGGTACTAGGTTAGCTACCCAGACTGAATGTCTGACTAGGAAAATTATTCCAGCAGACAACAATTTTTTAACTTCCTCGAAGATTAAATGCTCTAGAATGGCATTTACAGGCTTTTGTTTCTGCCTAAATGGTTTAATCTCTAGTCTCAAAGGTATTACGTGAGTTATGATGGACGTATCATAGGTTTTCAGGTCTTCATATGTCCATGCTACTACGTGTTTGTAATCTTTCAGAGCATCTAAAATTTCTTTTCTAATTTTCTCAAAGTAAGCTTTTCTGATTGGTACATTTTGTGGATTTTGCTCTGTCCCTAAGTTGTGTAAATCACACTTACCCCCTTCTGTTTTGAGTAAATCTTTCTATCTTATTATTCCATCGAAGTCAAAAATATGTTCTAGTTCAATTACCCCTTTGGGTAAAAAGTTGCTCTTCAAGTTGATTATATCCTCTTCATCCCATGTTATCTCAGGCCTTTCTTGCTCATCAATGATTTGAGCCTCAAATACCTCATTGCAGGTCAGGAAGTCAATGATTTGTTGATCCCCTCCAAATACCTGAAAATGTGTAACGTTGTCCGGGATACTAGGAACATTAACTAGCTCAACAGCAAATCGTCTCAATCCTAACAGTGCCAAGGGCTCTAGTGTGCTAGCAGCAACTGCTAGTGCATTCGGCCTATGGTTCAACTCTCTAGGGATGTGCTCTATGTTGAAAGCATCAAATAAATCTATTAAACCCCATACTCTATGTCTGTAACAAATCATTTTCTTGTAGTTGCAAGCATATAGTTTCCTTACTTGTCTAACTACTAGTTCAGAGTCTGAAAATACCTTAATCATTTTCACCTTTTTCTTAACGGCCATGACAAGTCCCATAATTAAGGCTTCATATTCAGCAATATTGTTAGTACAGGAAAACTGTAGTCTATATGCTGCTAGGTATGACTTACCTTGAGGATCTATAAGTTCAACACCTGCACCAGCGCCTTGCTTTGACTTGGACACGTCACATTTTAATGTCCACATGCCATCTTTACTTTTCTGATCTTTCCCCTTGGCATGCTTTGTCTTCTCTATTACTTGTGAGGTACTGGTATATTTATTCATGGGTATTTCTATTTGGTTAACTTGCATATGTGTATTTTTATCTTGCAAATCAGAAGGACAACTACCCTTGTCCTTTAATCCCTCTTCTAAATTTAAAATCAGAGCATCTACATTCCTCTAAAAGTATTTCTGTGGTTGATCAGGATTCTCATTTTCCTCTTGTGACTCTACCCTCTTTATGCATTTTTTGTATCCATATTCAATGATGTCTTTGCACATTCCACAACTCTCCTCAGAGTGTGGCCTATCATGGACCCTACATCTATTTTTATACAATTTACATTGGGTGGACAGACCTTGTCTAATGCACTCTTACACCTCTTGTCTAATGGCATGGCCAAATTTGTTCATTGCACTATTTTCTTCATCCAAAGAATTTCCATTAGACTTAATGAATAATGATGTCTCCTTGCTGACACATTTTTCTCTAATGTTTAACATCATGATCTCTTCAATTTGCACCCCATTGTTAGTAATTTTGTAGACACCAGGTTCAACAGCAGCATACAATATTTCATTCGTTCGATTATACTCTGTTATCATATGTTTCATCTTGGGTTCTGCCTCTATTCTAATCTGGTTTGGGATGCCTCTCCAAGGTAGCCATATATGTGAAAAGTCTGTGGCCATATATCCATTTAATGTCTTGGACCAATCCCTACTTAACAACATTCCATCATTCACGGGTATGTCCACTATTTGAATGTTAATGAATTGGCTTACCCTAGGGTTTGAAGCTAATTACATTTGAATGTTCATGAGTTCTCCTATCACACTAACCTCAGTCTTATCTAACTGTGTGACAACCTTGGCAAATTTGGTGGGAGTCAGCTGAAGGTTTGAATTCATTGAAGGGTCATTGTGAGAGTTTGTGAAGCCAATCTAGAACACAAGTTTGTGAAACTTTGTACAAATCAAGTTGTTTCTGAAACTTTTTTGTTGCGAGAGTTTGTGGAGACCATAAGGTGTTGAGACATCATGCTATGTAAAGGTATATCTCTAATACTAAGCCTCCCTTTGACCCTATCAACTCTTAAGAACATCACCTTGATTGCTCTTGACTATCTTGCCCCTTGAAGGCCATTGTTTGGACTCTTATATGAGTATTAAATCACTATTTTAGGATTGGAAATCATGAATTGTATGGTTAATTTTTTACATATATGAGTTGTATGTCCAGGTGATTTTGAAGGATGACAAAATGAATGCCATCAAAGGGGACTGTAATCAACATAAATTGACTATCCTAATAGTCTTAAACCAGTCCAAAAACTTTGTGATAGTCAAAAGAACATTAACCATTGAAGATAACCTTCTGGATACTCATGACAAAAGATCAAAGACATCTTATGTAATGCATAAATTAAAAACAACTTCATGATGGTCATGACTATGATAGTGGACTATTATATAGACTTGTGACTGCCCTACAGTCATGAAAACCTCCTTTTTAGTGTTTATCTCCTCGTAACTCCCTTTGTATCATCTTGTGTCATGATGCTTGTATGTCCGTACATATTTGTATATAACTCTCTTCTCTAAAATTTTGTTATGTTGATGAAGTAAATACATAATCTCCATCATATTTTTTATGGATTGAGTGGTATCAAAGTGAGTTGTAACAACATATATATCTTAGAACATAAAGAACATAAAAGAACATAAAGACATAAAGACATTTAAAGACATAAAGAACATAAGAACATATATATGTGAATTGAAATGGACATTTAATTTGAACATACCTTAGAATTTGATATTGTAGTTAACCAATTCTCCAAAAGATGGCTTCAAAATCCTCAAATTCTTGTTTTTCGCAAGTTTGATTATGAATTCTATATAATTCTAGAATAGGATTAGTAAAATTTATGGAAAAAACAAACATATATCATCAAATTCAATCTATATATCAATGGTAATTAGCTTTGAAACAAAATCACACATGAAACATGAAACTTTCAATTTAAATAATCAAATTTTCTGTAAAAACATGAAAAATCACTTCTTCTATGTTGAAAAAACAAAAAAAGGTGATCGATTGATATAAAAATTATTGTCAATTAGTTAAACAAAATGAAAAGCATTCTTTTGTCTGATATACTCATGAAAAGTAGGAATAATAGTCATGTGGGGTCTGAAACATGGCTCCCACATGCTTTTTTACCATTTTCCATGCTTCCCAGAACACGATCGCGTTATAACACAAGCGCGTTCTAGGAAGCATGATAGGTAACCTTGTATCTACATGGGAGAGTCTCTCTCTCTCTCTCTTTCTTCATTTCTCTATCCTATATATAGAGAGGGATCTGGAGACATGGAGAGATAGAGAGGGACATGTAGATAGAGAGGATAGGTGAGATAGAGATGGGGAGAGGGAGAGATGGGGACTGAGATAGAGAAAGGGGTCTATAGAGGGAGAAAGATAGAAATACATATATATAGAGAGGGGAGATAGATCTAGAAATGGAGAGATAGATAGGGAAATATAGAGAGAGAGGTAGAGAGGGGTATATTAAGAGATAGGGTTATGAGGATATATAGATCGATAGGGAAAGAGATCAAGAGATGTCTAGAGACATAGGGAGAGAGATTTCAAGAGGTAGAGGGATGGGGAGAGAGATAAAGAGGAGGAGAGAGAGGTAGAGAGGGATAGATTAAGAGATAGGGATCCATATGTCCAAAGAGAGATAGGGATCCCTATTCTCCCCTCTACCTAAACCATAAACCTAAACCTCTAAACCATAAACCCTAAACCCTAAATAATGTCCCTAAACCCTAAAATTGAGCAACCCTAAACCCCTAAGCCCAAACCCTAAACCCTAAACTCAAGCAACCCTAAATCCCTAACTCATAAACTGTAAACCCTAACCCCTAGACCCTAAACCCTAAACTTGAGCATCCCTAAACCCCTAAATCTTAAATAATTCCCCTAAACCCTTACCCAAAACCCAAAACTCTATTTACTTGAGCAACCCTAAATTCATGTAAACCTAAAATAGTGAGGGAGGGAGAGATACAAAGGTAGAGTTAGAGAGAGGGGATCGAAAGTGATCTAGCAAGATAGAGAGACAGGGAGAGAGAGAGATAAAGAGGTAGGTATAGTTAGAGAGAGGGATAGAGAAGACAGAGATATCTCTCCCAGGCTTGGTCTCCTCTGTATCTCCCTATTTGCCTCTCTACCTAAACCATAAACCTAAACCTCTAAACCTTAACCCCTAACCCCTAAACCATAAACCCTAAACCATAAATAATGCCCCTAAACCCTAACCCCTAAACCCTGAAAATGAGCAACAGGATAAACCCTTAAACCCCTAACCCCTAAACCATAAAACCTGGAAGCAACCCTAAACCTCTATCTCCCTATATCTCCCAATCTCTATAATGTGAAAGTTCACGAAAACATTAAGCTTTCATTCTAACCAAGTTCATTCATAATCAATCACAAATCATCCCTAATCCATTCAATTTCATCTCTAATCATCCCTAAACCACTTCTAATCAGCCCTAAACCACTTCACACCATCCCAAATCACATCCAAATCAATTTAACTCCATCCCTAATCAATTTAAAATCAACCTAGATTTCATCTCAAATACAATCCCTAAACTATTTCTAAATCATTCTAATCATTCCCTAATCAACACTAAACCACTTCAAACCATCCCTAAAACCATTCTAATCATTCCCAAATCATTCCTAATCTAGTCCTTTTCACCTCTCATCATCCCTAAACAAATCCATTTCATCCTAACTCCATCCCAAATCAATCTAAGCTCCATCTCAAATGATCCCAAAAATAATCAAAATCAAACAAATACATCACTAGGAGCCATTAGAAGATCATAGTGCAAATCTGTTAGTCATTTGCACCATTTTGTATATATCGTATGTGCCAATATGCTCCTTATTAGTACCTACCTATCAATCACAAACATCATTATACACCTAGCCAGTCATAGGTGTCATTCTACCCTCTGCTAGCCACAAGAGCCATCAGAACATCATAAGCACCAATATGTTAGTCATTTAAACCATTTTATACATCATATATACCAACCATAAACCCTAAACCTGATCAACCCTAAACCCTTATCTCCTTGTCTCTATCATCTTTCTACCTCTCAATCTCTCTACCTATGTCTTTGGCCATGTCCATCACCCTCTATCTCCCTATCTCTCCCTCTTTAAACTCTAAACCTGATCAACCCTAAACCCATATCTCCTTGTCTCTATCATCTCTCTATCTCTCAATCTCTCTGGCTATGTCTCTAGCCATGTCCCTCACCCTCTATCTCCATATCTCTCCCTCTCTAAACTCCTAACCTGGATAAACCCTAAACCTGATCAACCCTAAATCAGATCAACCCTAAACCCTATCTCCTTGTCTCTATCATCCCTCTCCCTCTCAATCTCTCTACCTATGTCTCTGGCCATGTCGCTCACCCTCTATCTCCCTATGTCTCCCTTCGGTCTCCTCTATATCTCCCTATCGGTCTTCTCTCTCTAAACCCTAATCTAAACCTTAAGTTACCCTAAATAATGCCCCTAAACCGTAACCCCTAACCCCTAAACCCTAAAACTGAGCAGTTCCCTAAACCCCAAACCTCTAAACCATAAACCTTGGAAGCAACTCTAAACCTCTATCTCCCTATCTCTCCCAATATCTATCGATCCCCTCACTCTCTCTCTCTAAACCCTAACCCCTAAACTCTAAACCTGAGAAACCTTAAATCCCTAACCCCTAAACCCTAAACCATAAACTTGAGCAATCGTAAACCCCTAAACCCTAAATAATTCCCCTAGAACCCTAACCCTAAACCTTAAACCCTAAACTTGAGCAACCCTAAAATCATAAACCATAAATAATGCCCCTAAAGGTCTAAGCAACCCTAAGCTCATAAACCCTAAATAATGACCCTAAACCTGAGCAACTGTAAACCTCTCTCTCTCTCTCTCTCCCAAAACCCCAAAACCCTCAATAATGCCCCTAAATCCTAACCCTTAAACCATAAACCATAAACCTGAGCAACCCTAAACCCCTAAACTCTAAATAATTTCCCTAAACCCTAAACTTAAGCAACCCTAAACTCATAAACCCAACCCACCCTCTCTCTCTCTCCAAAACAAGAAAACCAGGACTCTCTATCTCTCTCTCTCTCTCTCTCTCTCCCTATCACCAGGCATCTCTCCCCTTTCTCTCCCCTCCATCTCCATCCTCTCTCCCTTTTCCTCCCTCTCACTCTCCCTTGTCAACAAAGAACATGGAAACAAGAAAAATAGGACATGTAAAGATGGATGAGGATATAAATTTGGATGATGAAATGGAAACAAGATAATTTATGAAATTTCATAGGATGGGAAGAATGAGGAGGAGAGGTAGAGAGGGGAGGGAAGTAGAGAGTGAGAGAGAGGATAGAAGGTAGAGACAAGAGGGAAGTAGAGAGTGGGAGAGGACCGTAGGTGGTAGATAGGGGAAGGAAGAAGAGAGAGAGGGTAGGAGGTAGACAAGGGAGGGAAGTAGAAAGTGAGAGAGAGGGTAAGAGGTAGAGAGGGAGGGGGGAGAAGAGAGTGAGAGAGAAGGTAGGAGGTAGAGAGGCAAGGGAAGCAAAGACTTAGAAAGAGGGTAGGAGGTAGATAGGGGAGGGAAGTAGAAAGTGAGAGAGAGGGTAGAAGGTAGATAGGGGAGGGAAGAAGAGAGTGAGAGAGAAGGTGGGAGGTAGAGAGGGGAGGGAAGCTGAGACTCAGAGAAAGGGTAGGACGTAGAGAGGGGAGAGAAATAGAGTGAGAGAGATGATAGGAAGTGCAACTGCCCTTGTAGACATGTATGTAAAGTGTGGAGGCATAGACAAGGCATGTCAATTGTATGACATAACACCTCAAAGAGATGTTCTATAATGGAATGCAATGATTGCAAGATATGCGAAAAATGAATTTGTTGAAAAGGCTTTAGAAACTTTCAAGCAAATGCAATTGGCATGTGTATTTCCAGTTATGCTCATCATAACATGAGTGCGTTATAATGCGCTCGTGTTATTGTTAGCTTTGTTTGACATGTTTTTATCAGTTTTTAGCAAAATCTAGAGATAATATAGAGCGTGTTCCCCATCAGGATGGCACTTTTCTCAATGAAAACTCAAAAAAAATACCACCATAATCTTAAGCTCTTTGTTAGCTATCTAACCATATAATGTTTTTCACATTTTGTGTATGTTTATTGTTTCATCTTGAATTTCTTTTGTAAGTGTGTCCAGTTTTTGTCAAAAACTAGTGTCTAGTATTTTTGACTTTTTTTTTAACCATTCATAAAAAATTGAAATAAGTTTTATTTTTAGAAACTAGACTCCATTCTACACGAATTAAAAAAAAATTGATTTTCGATTAGTTTTCAAACATTTTAGGGGGGAGCACGCTCAAATTTCTATTTTTCAGGATGTGTCCACTTTAGAAATTACTAAAAAATCAATTATTCATTAACAAATAATCAGAAAAATTAGGGATAAACTATATGGTGTTACCTAATTTCTCACCAGAGTGATTATTGAAATACTAAAAAAAAGTTAACATTTTAGGGGGAGCACACTAGACACTATGTTATGTTTTTTTGAGAAAAATAGGACCAATTTGTGTGCTCCCCCTTTTTGAACCCCTTAATCTCAACCATTTTTAGAAAAAAATAGTAGTTTAGAAACTAGATTCGGAGCACTACAACTCTTGTTTTTGTTTCATCTTCAAATTTTGAGTGTAGCTATCTTCAATTTCTCATCCAACATCAATGTTTCCTAATTTCAGAAAAAGTGGCAATTTAAGACCCCATTTTGGTCCCTCATCTTTGTGCACTTACCCTATGGTATTCCTCAAGCCATAGTCACAGATAATGGTCGCCCTTTTGAGAATTAGGATGTCAAAGGTCTTTGCAGCAAATTCAAGATCCAACATCACTTTTCCACTCTTTATTATCCACAAAGCAGTGACCAAGCTG
Source organism: Cunninghamia lanceolata (assembly GCA_027924645.1). Classification (NCBI taxonomy): domain Eukaryota; kingdom Viridiplantae; phylum Streptophyta; class Pinopsida; order Cupressales; family Cupressaceae; genus Cunninghamia; species Cunninghamia lanceolata. The sequence goes on from BSBN01000828.1 coordinate 8,276,371, forward strand.
AAGCAACTAATAAGACTCTCATAAAAATACTAAAGAAATGGTGAACGAGGTTTGCCATGATTGGAACTTGCAAGTTAATCCTGCTCTGTGGGCTTATCGAACCAGCATCCACAATCCTACTGGAGCCATGCCTTATTCCTTGGTGTATAGTTTAGAAGCTATTCTAACCATTGAGATTGAGCTCCCATCCTTGCGAGTATCCTTACAACATTTGATTTCAGATGAAGAATATCATGTGTCAAGATTACAAGATATTGAACTGTTGGATGAGAAGTGACTTACAACTCTTAATCATCTGAAAGCTTATCAAAATTGCCTTTGCCAAGGTTACAACAAAAAGATGAAGCCTCGTAAATTTGTGATTGGAGATCTTGTCTTGAAAGAAAATCAAAGAAATCTTGCTGATCATGAAAGGAAAGGGAAGTTTGAACCTATCTAGTTAGGACCTTTTGTCATTACCAGGAGCTATGGATCAGGAGCTTACCAACTTTCCACTTTGGAAGGTCAACCTTTGGAAGAGCCTATCAACATAGCTCATCTCATACAGCTCTATACCTGACTCGGCATATCCCAGTTTCAAATTTTTTTTTTGTCCAATGGTTAAAACCATTTCAGTGGCGCCCTGGATAAGTACCATGGTGAAAACCTATTTGTAGGCGCCATGTGTAGAAAATTTGAGCTATCCCTACCATCCTTTACGTAGCTTTTTCCCATGACCCATCACTCCACCATCCATCTCCCATCCATAATAATAAAATCTATTCTCCATTCATCCCCTATCCATATCTTGCAATACGAATCTACTCAGTATCATCTGGTTATACAGTGTTGTCTAGCCTTTTATTCTAAGTTCCTTTTCATCTGCTTTGCCGTTAGTCTTTTCCCATCCCTTCACTTGTTTCCATCCTCGTATTCCTTTGTCCATCTGTGCGGGTCTATATGTCTTGGTACCTTTGGGTTCCTCATAATAAACTCTTGAGTTTGTCTACATTTCTAGTCTCATGCAATCCCATAATAAAGTTTTCAACACCAGGTCATCATCATCTCCATCCATAAAAATCATAAAAATCAAGCAAAGTACAACCAATTTTTGACACTCTTACAATTCAAGAAATATCTCACAAACACTTTGAAACTCATATGCACAATGATAATTTCAGTGCTTGATGATTTGATCTTGTCACTAGTAACCAAGCTATAGATCCCTCATGCCAAACCATCCTTTTCCTGTCTTATCATATCCAACATCCTTTATCCAGGGATATATCATTCCCACAATAGGCACTTATCCATTTATTGTGTTAATCTTTGGCAAGAGATATTCATGGCTTTGTAACTTATGTCAGGATTAAGTCTTTTGGTTCATGATTTTCCATTTTGACTAGGGGCAACATAGTGTATGCATGCTTTGCTTGTTTTGTTTGTGTGTGTTCCCTTGTTTTGTGTCTGTATCAGTCCTTGCAACATATCTGCACTTTGTCATCATGGTCTTTCATATCATGGTGGCTTTGTCATATATTTGCTAGTGACTTTCTATCCTTCATGCATTTGACACATCGTCACCCTGGTGTCTATACCTTGGTGCATAATGTTTGATGCTATATCAAACATCAGGTTGCTCAAAACTAAATCAACATAACTCTATCTCGTTCCCTTTATTTCCTTTTTCAAGAGCATATCCATCTCCTTTGTCCCTGCATATCCTCTCGAGGGGCATCATCTACCAATCCTTCATTTTTATGAGCCCCATGTGAGCCCAACCTACCCAAAATCCAAATCTAAAACCTATGTTTTAATCTTATTTGAAATGACATTGCTTTGCAACATCATCTCAAAGAGGGGCAAAATGTAGACATTGAAAGATTGACCTAATTATCCCCATAATTATCCCTCATTATTCCTTGTCATCCCCTAATTATCTTTATCATTAATTAATCCCTAGTTCAGCCCTATCCTAATCCTTACCCTTTGTAGGAGTACAATCAACACTGAGAGAGGGGGGGGTGAATCAGTGTTGATACACAAAAACCAATTTTTTATCTTCTTTCAAAAATAGTCAATAAGTTTTGTCTGAATTGAATCTATTATCAAATAACACATTCACCAAATCTTCAATTATGTAGGACACATGAAATTATGCAAGTCATCAACACAAAAATTATTCAAGACATCAACACAGGAAGAATTACAGAGTGGAAAACCCTCTAGGGGTAGAAAAACCCCTCAAACTGCCTCACTGGCTTATATGTGAAAACTTCAAGTTTTACAATGTCTCACTGACAAATTATAAGGTCTCAATGACCTACAAGTCTCACTGACTGGCATCAATGCCTCACTGGCATTACATGTCTCACTGACTTAATATTGCCTCAGTAGCTTTTCTCAATAGATCAAAACAAAAGATCTTATGTGCAAGAAGTGATTGCCATTCAATCTGATTTGCACCATTTAAACCCTCATTCATCTCTTTAACAATTTTCTCATAGATGCATTTTCATCACACACTTTATTCATCACATGTCCAGTATCACCTTCTCATCTATCTTTTCTCTTCAAGAGGATTTTTACAATAATATCTTCAACCCTACATATTGAATCACATCATAACTCTGACATACAAAGCACCTGCAAAACCAATATATACGAGATGACCATACATATTCTTCTTTTGCAAAAACATTTTCATCCTGCAAGAAAAATAAAATCAATCATTGCAAGACCATTCCCTTTCCTCTCTCTCTGTATATTCATCTTCACAACCATACAATTCCTTTAAACCGCAAAAAATAATCTTTTGATATATTCCTCTCCTCTTCTTTAAACTCTTCATCTCCTCTGTATATTTACCTGTATTAAAAAATTTAATGACCTTGCATATATATATTTTCAACTTCATCAATCTTTTCATCTTCTCCAAAATAAAATACCATAAATGATATCCTTTACACAAAATCTTCAGTCAATTCATCTTCTCTATATCTTCAAAAATAAATCAATCTTCTGCATAAAAATATTCATTAATAAATCAATCTCATCATCAAAAAATATAATCTTCTCACAAAAATCCATTCACCTTCATCTTCTTCAAAATTCTTCAATTTGTGAAAATCATCTTCAATAAAAATCAAAATTCTTCAAATTATGAAAATCATCTTCAATAAAAAAACTTCTATCTTCAAGGACTCTTGGTCTTTGTTGTCACTTAAAAATGGAAACAAATATGTTTTTAGCCTTTTAAAAAAACAAAAATCCTTATAAAAAGGCTTTATTTGATGTCAACAATAGAAATGAGAGTTAAAAACAATTAAGTTTCCAATATAAACAAAAAGACCATAAGGATCAGGCTACCACTTTAAGAAAGGCACAAAGCACATAAGGAGGGGTCGAGTCTTATGTCATATATGACATTTTAACACTTTTTTTCATCGGCCTTTTTAGTATTTTTATAAAATATGTTTATAGAATATACTATTTGATAAAAAGCAATTGGATGCTTTTCTTAAATAACTTGCTCCCCCTTTTTAAATATGCATTAAATTTCAAAGACATTTGATGGCAAACTCCTCCTTGAAAATCAATCTCTCCTTATAATATTAAATATGGGTCTTCAAATAAATATTCATGGTCCCCTAAAGTCATTCGATGCCATTTTTTTGATGAGAAACATGTTCCCTCATAAAGTGCTTGATGCTAATGAAATGAGCTCCCCTTCGAATTCAATCTCCCTATAATTAAATACAAACCTTTGATGAACATAAGAAAACCTCCCAAGACATCATAGCAACTTAATTCCAAACTTATGAAGATGAACTTCTACAACATGATGAATTCAATACAGATATCATAGATGTCCATACTTGCAAGTCAATATCAATACACTGATATCCAACTGTCAACAATATCTGCACCATATCTGCATCATATCCTGATTGATGATCAACTCAAAACCATAACACCATGATCAAATATGAACCAATATGAATCAAGAACATTAGTATCCTTCCTAATCAAATGAGAGCATCTCTTATATGATGACATGAACAACACAACTCCTGTATGATCAATGTCAACACCATGTGAACCTTCAAAACCTTTTGACATCAATAACATTCAACTCAAACACCTTTTTGACATCAATGAAAATTAATCTCCATCAATCTCCCCCTTTGTCATTGATGGCAAAACTTCATGATGTAATTTTCTCTTTCTCCCTCGTTTTGACATTTGATGACAAAGACTCAAAACTATTTTCTTCCCCTATGTTGAAGTGTACTAACAAATCACAGCTCATGAATATCACTGCCAATCTCTGACAAGGTTAACCAACACTATAGCACCATCTCTGATTTGATGAAATATAAGGCTCACCATCAATGTCAAAAGCATATCTAGATTGTCACAGGTTAAAGCACATACCTTCCTGAAACATATAAATGATGAAGACCATTAAAAAAACATTTATTATTATCACATCAAAAACACTTCCATATGAGCATGACTATCTAGTCCACCATCTACAATCCACCTAAAAGCTCCAATTCTCATGCAAGACACATAGATCAAACAACATGATCAAAATACATGAAGATTAATATCAAGAACATTCTTGAAGCAAGCATATAACAGGCCATGTAGATAATACTCTAAAACACTCTTCAATTTGATCTAAACCACATACAATCTGAAGCATAGATCATTATTGAGATCTTCTGGTCTCATATTTTGACAAGATGAAGACTGACATATATAAACTTGACTCATAATGATATGATGACCACTCCAGAGATGATCTTGCCAAGACTTCCAATATGGACAATCATCCTACAACCAATTTACTTCTGCACACACATCTTGACATGATAAAGACTGAAGATCATCCTCCTGTTCCTGCACAAGACACCTTTTTGCAACATAATGGCAAATCTGATATATATACAAAATCACATCTGAAACATATTGCAATCTTGACTTTATCATTCAAATCATCCCAACAGGACTATTTATCAACAAATTAATTGTACCAACAATCTCTTCCTTAACTGAAGCATTATGCCAACTCAACCATGTAAGTATCAATATGATATGAACAATATACAAATAGGATCAAGTCACTCAACATCATCAAATTCTTTGTGCAGAGAACTTTTGAACATGCTTTCAACATCTTATTTGCATACTGATCTAAAGATCATGTCACATACTAAACATCAACATTGTTAGCAACACCACCATCAACTATATGAATTTAATTTCATAAAATTAGTAAGAATAAACATGACAAGATCACCATCTCCTCCTGAAACCTTTTAGGGATAATTGATAGAACATGGACAACTCCCCCTAACTTCATGCTATCTGTTATGCAATTGATGAAGTGACTTTTGCAAGATGCACAAGTTTAAAATCTGTATTCTTTTGCCTTTGTTTCAATCTCCAAATTTTCACAAGTTCTTTCTTCCTCCAAACCTTTACACTATCCTTCTTTTTCTTGGTTATAATATCTATCTTCTTGTCATATTTAGGTGATTTCACAAGACCATTTCTACAAAAAGATGTTGAATGACCAAAGTTGTTACACTTATAACATTAGACATTGTAGTCCAGAATCCAAGAATCATAATTTGTTCTTGACAATCCATAGAAACTTTTATGATTATATCTTCCATACAAGCTACAATCTCTTTTCTTGTGACCTACTTGATTGCACTTGTAACAAACTAGATCAACATTCCTTATTGAAGGAGTTTGACTTCTTTTGCAATTAACTACTTTGTGTCCAAAACAATTACAAGTAAAACAATAACCAAAAAATGTGTAATTGTACCTGTACATGTATGCTTGCCTCACTGGAGCAGTTCTTCTGAGATTTCTTCTTTGATTGTGTATTTTGACAAAATCTTCTTTGGTTTTCACCTTAGCTTCAATCTTCTTTTTGCCTTTAGTCTTAGGAGTAGCAGCATGATGACTTAAACCAATTGAATGTGAGCATTGTCCTTCTTCAAATCCTAGACCAGTTTTGTCCTTGTAGCTCTTTTATTTTCCCAAAAGGTCTTCTAGTTTATCACTACTATTACACATGTCAAGTCTTCTTCTCAAAGTCATAATTTCAGCTTCTAGAGCATGACACTCTTTATCTTTGGCATCTAACTCTTTGTTTGCCTCTTCAACAATTATTTTACTCTCTTCAAGATTCAATTTTAGGTTTGCAATTTGTTTTCATAATCAATGACCTTGCTGATCATAATTTCATTGTCTTTTTGAAACTGATTTCTTTGAGCAATTGCCTCCTTTTTGACCTTCTTAACTTCTCCAAGAGCACACTTCAACTCACCTTCAAAATCAACTATTGCTTCTTCATTTTTAGATTGATCTTCACATTTTTTATTCTGATTTTCATTTATAACAGCCATGAACAAAGTTTCTGCACCTTCCTCAATTGACTCCTCTGAATCACTGTCAGTTATATCAATATTTTTTATGAACAAGCTCTTCTTCTTTTTGAAGTGAAACTATTTCTTCTTGAATTGTGGCTTATTTTCTTCTTCATCACTATCCAAATCTTTATATGGACAATTTGTAGCATAGTGTCCTATTCTTCCACACTCAAAACATTTAAATGGAAGTTTACCTTTATATTTTCTAGTTGACCCCTTTTTCAGTTTACTAACAAATGAAGATTCTTGATCCTCATCCAATTCTTCTGAATCAGCCTTTACTTCCGTTTCTTTTCTGATTGATTTGAATGCAAATTCTTTACTTGAAGATGCATCATTACTTATCCTCATCTCAAAAGCTGTGAAGGTACCATGAAGTTCATCAAAGGTCACTTTGCTCAAATCTCTCTCCTCTACTGCAGACACTTTCAACTCATATTTTGAAGTTAGAGTCCTTAAGAATTTTGTTACAACTATCTTTTCTTCCAGAGTATCACCCAATCCTCTATGGCATTTACAATTTCTTGGACCCTCATAAGATATTCTGCCACTTTCTCATCATCACTCATCTTGAGACTTTCAAATTTAGCCCTATAGGATTGTAATTTTGCTTCTTTGATTTTATCATCTCCTTGATAAATATTGGTTAACTTGTCCCATATTGCCTTAGCTGATTTATACTCCATGATTTTAACAAGTATCTCATTGCTTAAGCCACAACATACTGCATTTTTGGCCTTAGCATTATTTTCAAAGGCCTTTTTCTCATCAGGAGTTGAAGGAGGATTTGTTGCAGTATATTCATTTACAATAGCAGCATACACATCATACCCCAAAGATGACAAATATGACTCCATCCTAAACTTCTAGAATGCATAGTTAGACCCATCAAATAAAGGTGCCTTGTAGGTTGAAAAACTCTCTTGACTTGCCATAACAAGTACTCCACTTATATGACCTACCCAAGCTGATTAAGCCTTTACATGGAACTTGGCTCTGATACCAATTGTAGGAGTACAATCAACATTAAGAGGGGGGGGGGTGAATCAGTGTTGATACACAAAAACTAATTTTTTAACTTCTTTCAAAAATAGTCAATAAGTTTTGTTTGAATTGAATCTATTATCAAACAACACATTCACCAAATCTTCAATTATGTAGGACACATGAAATTATGCAAGTCATCAACACAAAAATTATTCAAGACATCAACACAAGAAGAATTACAGAGTGGAAAACCCTCCAGGGGTAGAAAAACCACTCAAACTACCTCACTGGCTTATATGTGAAAACTTCAAGTTTTACAATGTCTCACTGACAAAATATAAGGTCTCACTGACCTACAAGTCTCATTGACTTATGTCAATACCTCACTCACTGACTTAATATTGCCTCTCTGGCTTTTCTCAATCAATCAAAACAAAATATCTCATGTGCAAGAAGTGATTTCCATTCAATCTGATTTGTACCATTTAAACCTTCATTCATCTCTTTAACAATTTTCTCATAGATGCATTTTTATCACACACTTTATTCATCACATGTCCAATATCACCTTCTCATCTATCTTTTCTCTTCAAGAGGATTTTTACAATAATATCTTCAACCCTACATATTGAATCACATCACACCTCTCACATACAAAGCACCAACAAAACCAATATATACGAGATGACCATACATATTCTTCTTCTGCAAAAACATTTTCATCCTGCAAGAAAAATAAAATCAATCATTGCAAGACCATTCCCTTTCCTCTCTCCCTGTATATTCATCTTCACAACCATACAATTCCTTTAAACTGCAAAAATTAATCTTTTGATATATTCCTCTCCTCTTCTTCAATCTCTTCATCTCCTCTATATATTTACCTGTATTAAAAATTTAATGACCCTGCATATATATATTTTCAACTTCATCAATCTTTTCATCTTCTCCAAAATAAAATACCATAAATGATATTCTTTACACAAAATCTTCAGTCAATTCATCTTCTCTGTATCTTCAAAAATAAATCAATCTTTTGCATAAAAATCTTCATTAATAAATCAATCTCATCATCAAAAAATATAATCTTCTCACAAAACTCCATTCACCTTCATCTTCTTCAAAATTCTTCAATTTGTGAAAATCATCTTCAATAAAAATCAAAATTCTTCAAATTGTGAAAATCATCTTCAATAAAAAAACTTCTATCTTCAAGGACTCTTGGTCTTTGTTGTCACTTAAAAATGGAAACAAATATGTTTTTAGCCTTTAAAAAAAACAAAACTCCATATAAAAAAGCTTTATTTGATGTCAACAATAGAAATGAGAGTTAAAAACAATTAAGTTTCCAATATAAACAAAAAGACCATAAGGATTGGGCTACCACTTTAAGAAAGGCACGAAGCACATAAGGAGGGGTTGAGTCTTATGTCATGTATGACATTTTAACACTTTTTTTCATCAGCCTTTTTAGTATTTTTATAAAATATGTTTATAGAATATACTATTTGATAAAAAGCAATTGGATGCTTTTCTTAAATAACTTGCTCCCCCTTTTTAAATATGCATTAAATTTCAAAGACATTTGATGGCAAACTCCTTGAAAATCAATCTCTCCTTATAATATTAAATATGGGTCTTCAAATAAATATTCATGGTCCCCTAAAGTCATTTGATGCCATTTTTTTGATGAGAAACATGTTCCCTCATAACGTGCCTGATGCTAATGAAATGAGCTCTCCTTCGAATTCAAGCTCCCTATAATTAAATACAAACCTTTGATGAACATAAGACAACCTCCCAAGACATCATAGCAAATTAATTCCAAACTTATGAAAATGAACTTCTGCAACATGATGAATTCAATATAGATATCATAGATGTCCATACTTGCAAGTCAATATCAATACACTGATATCCAACTGTCAACAATATTTGCACCATATCTGCATCATATCCTAATTGATGATCAACTCAAATCCATAACATCATGATAAAATATGAACCAATATGAGTCAAGAACATTAGTATCCTTCCTGATCAAATGAGAGCATCTCTTATATGATGACATGAACAACACAACTCCTGTATGATCAATGTCAACACCATGTGAAACTTCAAAACCTTTTGACATCAATAACATTCAACTCAAACACCTTTTTGACATCAATGACAATCAATTTCCATCACCCTTATCTATGAGATTTAATTATTTAATTAAATTAATTAAATCTCCACTTTATTACCATCTTGTAAATAATAAATTAAAGTTAAATAACTTAAACTATTATTTACTAAAAACCTAAATTCAAAACCTAAAAACTATTCATAAATATAATAAATTAAAAATCAAAACCCGTAAACTACCTACAATTTCCATTCAACTACCTGAACCATTCTACCAAATAATATAAAAATCAATTTAATTTCTCATTTGCCCCCTGGAGAAATTATTTTGGAGTTATGCAATCTTTCGAGCAACCAAATTTTAAGTGTATTTGGTAACATTTATTTTATCTTATCTTTTGATCTAATTGGTGAATTTGATATAAATTTAGGGTTTTGTCATATGTTCAAATCTTTTATTAAAATTTATATCTCTACATACACACACCAAAGGACAAATCTACATTGCTCAAGATTGACCATGAGCCACTTAAGATTGACCCAAAAAAAATTACAAATCTATTTTTATTTTGGGATAGTGAGCACATTAAGGACATCATTTTCCAAGCACTAGCAAATAAATTATGTACATCTCTAGCTCCCACATTCCAACATCAAATTGAGAGTTAAGTACAACATCCTTTTTATTTAATTTCTTAAAATAACATTTCAATTTATCATTGCCCCTCCTAAATTATATTGTGTACATTTGTTTAATTAGCATATATTTATGTAAAAGGGATTTTATTCCTCCCCAATGTTATAGTCCGATTTAGTATACATAAAAATATAAGAAAAATAAAAAATAATTAATATAATATAATTTTAAGAGGTTTTAATAAAACAAAGCCATACATATTGTCGATTTAAAAACACACTTGCAAATATATTTATAGCTCAAATTTCACATGAATTAGTAGTAAAATTTAAATATTAAATTTATAAGAGTTGAGAATGACATAATTGAGATAAGTAATTGAGACAAAAAATAGATGCATTGAAATGAAATTGAGAGAAAATTTGACTTCATGTGAACTTTGACTATTGTAATGCTATGACAAAGAGACAATTTTGAAATGTAGAATTCGATAAATGATAAGAATAGTGTGACAACAAATTCCAAAGAATTTGAGGGCCTAGGATAGCACCACAACCAAAATCCAATCTAGTTGACATGGTTTCATTTTGCATATAAACTTATCTTTAGTACCAACATAAATTATCACTTGGATTATATATTTATAAAGAAAATAATGCAGTGTTAAAGAATATTGTTGGTAGCATGTTATGTGATTGTTTAAGTGTGAAACATCCTTAACCTTGAGTAAGGCCAATAGTTTGAGTTAACAATACTAAAACTAGCTAAAGGGATGGAATTAAATGTCAATGAGTTGATTGTTGAATATTGCTTATGTCTAACACAAGCAAATGTGTGACTCTATTTGATAGATGTCTTTGTGGTGAGCTTTGGTTCTAAATTTTACAATAAACATCGATTTGGTATGTTGATGCCTAATGATAATAGATGATGACTGATGCATGATTCTAGTAAGACCTAATAAATGTTTTTGTGTTCATTCAATTTCTTTAATTATATCTTCTAAAAAAATCCTAAAATGATATGTTTAAGTACACAACTTCATATACATAATTTAAACCTTTTGACACCTACACTAACAAAAATATTAATATTATTAACCTTAAAAATATAAATTTTAATTTTAAAAATAAAAGATGAAATAACCATTAAAATCTGGCCTAAAGAATATAATCATAAATATAATTCCATCCAAATAAAAAATTAAAATCAAACAAATTCTAAACTAAAAAATATTACATGTTAAAAGACTAGATTCAAACTTAAGAACAATGAACATATCATAAAAGCTAACTAAATTATTGCTAAAGTTACAACATATCCTTGCAAAATAATGTGAAAATAAAAGAGAAAAATATATACTTTTCTCCTTAGATAGACAAATAGAATCCCTAGCAAAATAATATAAAAATTAGCACTTGTATTTTTTAGAGGTGTAAGGGTTTCGTTGATAGGAAAATAATGATATTAGCAATTTAGATGCATTAATTATGACTTAATATTTTTACATCATGAAGATTTGATTTGTGAGAAGATTTGATTTGGGCATCAAGGTAGATTCCATGCAAGGTCCATGCCCTGCCGACCCAATCTTTGAGCATGCTTTTAAGGGGGACCTTACAAAATACCCTATCAAGGTAAGATTTTCTAGCCATTTGAATGCATTGTCAAATTCAAGAATTGGAAGAACAACATTTGGTGGTGTTTCAGGGGACGTACCTCATGGGACACCTTGGGTACAAATTTCTGGGGTTGTTTGAGTAGGGGAACCATTGAATGTCATCGTCGAACCTTCAACTCTAGTAGTAGTAGCTATAGAGGAATGAAAGATTGAAGCCATTTAAAGGGGACGAAAGTCTCCTGTAAGTGTAGTGATGTAAAACACGCCGCAATAAATGTAGGCTAGCGCAAAATAATCCTATTGTCTCCATCTGTGTGACATAGATGCAAACAAAGCTAAGAAACCTGTGTGCAACAGTATGACATAAATATAAAATTTGATTTGTTGGAAGATTTTATGTTTCACACTATTAATTTTGAAAATGATGGATGGTTTTAGGTTTTCTAGGGTTTCACCGTGCATTTTTCCTGCTAGCATCTATCTTGCGTCATACCGCATTTACTGCATGAGTTTTTTGAGTTTATAATGGCCTTAGCCAGCGTCAACCCAGCTATTGTTGCTGGCATTGGCGTTTTGGCATCTGACGAGAATGGCTCCTATGAACAAACATCCCTAGAAGTTTGTACCCAAGGTGTTTCATGAGGTATGCATACTGAAAAATTTGCAGACGTTATTTTGCCTGTTTAGGATTTTGATAATGCTTGCCAATGGCTTGAACATCATACTTTAATAGGCTATTTTGTTGGGAGGGTTCCCTCAGAAAGCATGCTTAGGGATTGGGTCGCCAAGGCATGGACCCCTCATGGGGTCCACCTTGATGGTGTTCAAAACCTGACCAAAGGTTTTTTCTTGTTTTGTTTTGTTGAGGTCAACCATGTCTAGGCCATTCTTCAGAATGGGCCCTGGTATGTGAGGTCTTCTCTTTTGGTTTTTCAACCATGGTCACGTGATTTCATAGTCTTTGATGATAAGAGACTTCATGTCCCTGTGTGGGTTGAATTCCCTAGCCTTCCTTTGCCTTTTTGGCCTTTTTTGCATCTCATTGCCCAATCTTTGGGTAAAGTGGCTTGTGTGGAGCCTGACCACTTCTTTCACGCTCGACCCCAGAAAAGGGCTTGTGTGGAGGTTGACTTGTCCCGTGACCTCAAGGAAACTATTGATATCCAGATAGTTGGGGTTTCTCATACCCAGTGTGTGTTTTACATCAACCTGCCAAACACTTGCTTCCGTTGTCAATCATTAGAGAACAAAATTAAAGATTGCCCTTTGAATGTTTAGAGGGATAAGTCCCCACCTAAGGTGGTTGACCCTCCGAAGTCCTAGGAAGCTTCCAAATATGAGGACAAATGGACCACAGTCTCCCACAAAGGGAAAGTTGCAACTTCTAATAGTGCTAAACAGGCTGAACCTGTTAATCGCCCATTGGCACCAGTTTCAAACCCTTCGGTGAAGGGGAAGGAGAATTCAGTTGTGCAAGTGGTAGAAACTCTGGGTCGAGTTATGGGTGTGCGGCCTCCGCAACCCACCCCATCTATTCCAACTCATACCCCTAGCCTTCACCGCTCATGTAGCCCCTCGGGGCATGTGGAGGAAGGAAATGGTATGCTGGAGAAGAAGCAGAATGGACATGCAAGAGCTCCAAAAGTGTTTGATTTCTTGTAGAATCGTTTCTCCTCTCTTGGGGATGAGGACGATATGCAAGATTTTGACACATGAATTTTCTTTCATGGAATGTTTGAGGTCTCGTTGACCTTGCTAGAAAGTATTCTATAAGGGATACTTGTCAGAATTATCCTGGCATTGATGTTTTGTGTCTTCAGAAAGTTAAGATCACGACCTTCATGCTTTCTTCTGCATGTTAGGTTATTTTTCTTGGTTCTTTAGTTTTTGCATCTAGTCACGAAGCAGGATGTGGAGGGGTTGTTACCATTTTGGTGCCACAGTGGCAGTCTTGTGTCATTGATCATGGATCGGATCCCTCCATGAGGCTGGTTTGGATTCTCATGTTGATCAACAATCATTCTTTTGGAGTCATTAATGTTTATGCTTCCAATGATGTTGTTGAAAGATCTTCTCTTTGGCATTGGATCGTGGATTCTCTCCCCCTGGCGACTTGGGTTTTGTGCAGAGATTTTAATATGGTAGAGATGGCCTTTAATAAGGAAGGTTTATTGCCTTTCCGATGGACAGTTGGAGAAAGGAAGGCGTGGTTTTATATGTGTAATAAATTGGGCCTTTATGACCCCAATACCACCTGCCGCCATCAATAGGTTGTTTGGCATACATGGAGTAATTTCCAAGTCGGTTCTGATAGAGTTCTTAAAAGTCTTGATTGTGCCATGTTAACAGCACAATCTTTTTTCTCTTTTGCATCTTGTCAGTAATTGCCAGTTATGTCTCTCCTAGAGGTCATGTTGTCAGACCAATTTCCTATTAAATTTGGCATTAAATGGCAAGTGGGGTTTTCTCGGCCCCCCAAAACGTAATTTTTTCTCAACATGTCTCTGCTGAGTCATCAACCCACATTGGCCCACATCCAGTGGGTTTGGAATCTTGCATGTCGTCTAGCTCAACATTTTAGTTGGATTGACTAGTGGAATGACGCCATTCGGCGCACTGCTCGGTTTCTCTGCATCTATGGCCGCCAACTTGCCACCTTCCGGCATTGTTCATACGAGGCCACCACCTCGGATCTTCACTGTGCTACAGAAGAACTTGCTGCCAACCCTTTTTCTCAAACCTTATAGGCCAGGGTGGCCCATCTTTGTCATCAAAAATAGATAGCTGATAGCTATGCTTCTAGAGGTGCCCAAATTAAGGCTCGCCTTCATTGGCTTAAAATCAGAGACCAAGCTTCGAAGGAGTTTTTCCTAGCTCTGCACTCTCGCCATTCTTCGCCAGGGATTAAGAAAATCTGGGAAGGACAAATGGTGCTTTCTGAGTTGCTAGTTATTATTCAAGCCTTTGTCCGGTATTATGAGAAAGTTTTCACAACGCAAGAGGTTTCGCCAGAGCGTGATAGAGCCTTGAAAGAATGCCTTCAAGTGGTTCTTACTAAGCTCTTAGAATCTCAGCATGCCTTTTGTGAGCAATTGCTCACTATTGAAGACCTTAAGGAAGCTACTTTTTCCATGGTGGATGACAAAGCTCCAAGATGTGATGGCTTTCCTTGTGAATTTTATAAAGCATTGTGGCATTGTGTGGGTCCCGACTTGCACAAAGTTTACCTGGAAGCCTTTCATAATCAATCCTTAGGTAATTTAATTAACAAGGGAAATATCAAATTCATACCTAAGGCTGGCGACCCTGAAGATATCTACAATTGGCGTCCTATCACGCTGCTCAATGTTTCCTACAAGATCATTGCCAAAGTGTTAGCCTTAAAAATTTGTTATTTGCTTGCGCAAATTGTTCACCCAGAAAAAATAGGTTTCATTAAATCTAGATTCATTCTGGATAATATTATTGTTGTTTGGGAAGGTATGGAATGGGCTCACTGGTCTCGGCAATAGGCCCTTTTCCTCAAAATTGACTTTGCTAAAGCTTATGATCGCATTGAGTGGCCTTTTAGTATTCTTGCCATGCTTAAGGCTCTGGGTTTTGGCCCCCATTTATTTAATCTATCAAAATACTTTTTGGCAATGCTTTTGCATGCATTACCATTAACGATCACAATCTCAAGCTTTTGGCCTTCATCATTCTATCAGGCAAGGCTGCCCGCTTGCTCCTTCTTTATATGTCCTAGCTACTAAAGGTTTTGGTTATCTTCTGGCCCATTCCATTTCTCTTGGAAGGGTTAGAGGGATTGCTCTCCCTGATTCTTCTGCTCAACTTGTAAATGGTCACTTTGCAGATGACTCCTTTCTTATGCTGATTGAAGAAGAGGAAAATGTCAAAAAAGCTCTTCACTGCCTTGACACATTTTGTCTAGCTTCTAGTTCTACAATTTAGTGGCATAAAACTCAATGTTACAAGCAATCCATCCTTCTGACTCCTCAATGGAAGTTGATCAATCATGGAGAAGTTTTTTTCTTTTTGGGCATTCCTTTTGCTTTCCAAGCCTCCTCTATGGATCTTTGGAATGTTGTGCTCTCTCGAATTGAGAAAAAACTTTCATTCTGGATTACCAAGCCACTTTCTTTGGTTGGTAAATTTCAGGTATGCTCCAAAATTTTTGCAGCTACTCATGTTTATTACTCTTCTTGTTGGGCCCCGTCTAAAGCTTCATACATGAAGTTGGAAAAGGTTCTCAGGGATTTTTTATGGGCCTCCTTGGAGGAGCATAGAGTATTTCACAGAGTGGCCTAGGAATTTTGCTACCTCCCGAGAGTCTCAAGAGGGCTTAGACTCCTTTCCACTCGTTGCCAGGGTATGGCTCTTTGTGCCAAATGGATTGTGCAGGCAGTCTCTGGTAACGAAGCCTAGAAAGTGTTTCTTTGACACTGTATTTCTTCAGGCTACCTTGTTCACCGCTTGACTTGGAAGGGGATTGGCTTTCAAACTCTTCTTGTTATGAAAGAAACTATTCATATTGACGGTATTTTTGTTGCCAAAAGCATTTGGCGGGCTTGGGAAGCCATTAAACCGTGGCTTTGCTGGAATGGTTCTGGTTTTCGTGAAGGCCTTTCATTTAATTGTTACAACCTCTGGTGGTGCCATCTCATTCAAGTTCAAGGTCAGCCTCTTGCTAAGCTTCCTTGGGTTCGTGCTTTGTGTTTTCATAAGCGAGGCATTCGCACTCTCAAAGACTTATTTTCTAGAGCCTCATTGAATTTACGCTCATGGGAGGATATAAGGGTCCAATTTAATCTTAATAGATTGGATCGTGAAACGTTTGACATTGTGATGTTAGCTCTCCCACTAAATATGATTCATAAGATTGGTATTTTCTCTACTAAACCTTGGTGGAAGGATTGGTTGTGGTCTCCTGAGACCGCTTTTTGTCGGTACAAGCTGCGGCTTGGATATTGTTGGTTATCTCCACATCTACCAATGGTATCTTCTTTGAATAACCGGTGGCATTTGCAGTCTTCACCTTCTGTTTGGCAAAAGCGATTCCAGACTATTTGGTATGTAATTTTTGAGCCCAAGTTGGCTTATTTTGCATGGTGTATGATTTTTCAAGGGTTGCCAATTGGATCTTTCCTGAGCCGCCATTTAGGTGTTCTTGATCCTTGATGCCCATTTTGTGGCCAGCCAGAGACTTTTATGCATATCTTTTGGTTCTATCGACATGCCCAGAACCTTTGGAATTGGATTCGTGACTTTTATAGGCCTTTTCATCCAAAACCTTTTTCCTAGCATATGATTCTTTTGAGAGATTGGCCTCGTCTTCCTTCCAGATTTACCCAAATTTGACATGTTTTCCAGGGGCAGATTTTGTTTTCCTTAGGGAAGGATAGGAATTCTGCTATTTTTGCTCATCATACTATAACAATTGATATTTCTATGTTTTCTAAAGCTTGTATTTGCAACAATGTGCTTCTTCAGATTCAAGTTCAAGCCAGCAAAGTGGCTTTGGAAGTCTCTCACCTCCAGGAGCTCCTGGACCATTAGAGTAATGCCCCTTGCACTGTGGCCCGGATCCCTCCTGATGCTTCCACTTCCCAGGGTTATTCCCCCTCTTGGGGACGAAGGCGTGGTAGGAGTTCTCTCGACCGCTGTTCTCAGAACCCCTGTTCCCAGTCCTGGTGCCACTCTGGCTGCAATGGTATTCTAAGGCGGCGCTCTACCTCTCCCCCACGGGGTGGAGCTACTCAGCGGCGCTCTGCCTCCCCTCCTCGTGGCGGCTCTGTGTGGGGCACTGGGAGAGATGAGCAACATTTTGGAAGTGCTAGTGGTTGGCATGATTCTGGTTGGTGGGGCTCTTCCAAAGTGTTCCCCACTTTGGCCCTCGCTATTTCCCTGGTGCATGATGACAAAGGAGAAGGAGAAGCTGAGGATGGCTGGTCTATTCCTGAGGATACCTCGGACCCCAATGATATTTGGGGCAATTTGGAAGATAAGAATCCTCCACCGCCACCTGCTGGGATTGCTCTTGTTGCTTAGTCGGCTTATGTTGTTTACTTGATTTTGTTTCTATCTGGGCTCTACCCATGTGACGCTGGACTTTGTGGGGTGACCTTGTGTCCCTCAGCTTTTTTTTTTTGAATATGTACTTTATTACTATACTTTTTCAGTAATAGATTTGCATATTCATCACCCAAAAAAAAGAGAGTTTAATAACAAGTTTGAAAATTTCCGACGGAAGACTATTGGCTAATTAAAATGAAAGGAAAAATATGCAGTTTTGTCCTTATACATACAAAGAAGTAGAATCTCTTCTCAAGAAAGATTCCATAGTATAATATCAGTTGTGGGTGGGAATATTGGCATCTTGGGCGAGGGAGATTCGAGGAGTGGATAAATGGCTTCTTGTCTGTTTGTTTGTTGACGATAATATATAGATGCATTAGGTTGTTTGACTGTTAACCTGCCACTTATCTCTCTTCATATATTCGGCACCCTCTTTGTTTGAATATGCCTACAGCATTCACTCCAGTTGTTGGAAGAAGAGAAAGTCCTTATGGAATTGAACTTGTTGAACATGATGGTTTCTTCTACGAGCCCTTAATTCTGGAAGGAGTGATGAACATATATATACAGTTCAAACCACGGAAGGACGATGTGTTTGTGTGCTCTGCAATGAAAACAGGATGCACCTGGATGAAGGCTATCGTTAGTAGCATTATAAGCGAAAGCAAGAGCCACGTTTCCAAGGGAATGGGCACGCATGACTTGATTCCCTTTTTAGAACTAATCTACGGTCCACTAGCAATGCCTAATGCTTCCACTGTAATTGAAGAAATGCCCTCTCCAAGGTTGCTCGCCACCCATCTGCCTTACTCTGCTCTTCCACCTGAAATCAAGACTTTGGGCTGCCGAATCATTTATACAGCTCGAAATCCCAAGGACAATTTCGTTTCCCACTGGAAGTTCTTGCCTGCAATGCAAGCTGCCGCCAATGCTGAAATAACTTGTTCAACTTCCAAGGAGGTATTCTTTGATTATTTCTGTAATGGTCTCTCTCTCTTTGGTCCTTTTGTTGACTTACGAAGATATGAAGGCAGATTCTTTGTCCCACATCAAAAAGATTTCGGATTTTTTGGGGCAATCTTCTTTGACAGAGGAAGACATTCGTTACATAGACAGCCAATGTAGCTTTCAATTTCTTTCCAATCTAGATGTTAACACAAGAGGTAGTGAATTTGAAGAATACCAATGTTGGCAATCATTCGTATTTTCGCAAAGGTGAAGTGGGTGATTGGAAGAATCATTTCACCCCAGAAATGAACAGCCGTATGGATTTGGTAGCTCAGAAAAAGTTTCAGGAAGCAGGCCTCTTCTTTAAGTATCAACTCTGATGGTTATTCTTAAACATCATCTATTTCAACAGTCAAAAATTAATTTTAGTTATTACTACTTTTTGTTGTGGATGAGGCGTAAAATTTCTATTAAGTATTTAACCATTGAAATGGATGATGTTTAAGTAGAATGAATTCTGAGATACAGAAACCATCTCTTCAAACTCTGTGAGTGTGTACTCTCTGCTTGGCACGTACGTGTTTTTGCAGAATGCAAATAAAAAAGTATTCTAGAGTCATAAAAATGTACCTTTTTAATATAAAGTAGGAATATTCATAAAAAAAAATTGTAACGATTTATTATACCAAAGAGTGCCAAGGAGGCTTAGGTTGTTTGTCTGCTGCTCTTGTTGGTCCTGCAGACAGAAATAACGCCTAGGGGGCTTGAGTGCCTTCCAATCCTTGCTTTGCCTGTTTGCTGTGATGCTGACTGGTTGTTTTTGAGCCTTTTGGGAGGTTTTTGGCAGGCAGCCCCTTCTGGGTACAGCTGGAGTTTGTTCTGGGTGTGCTGTCCTCTAGATTGGTGTTGTGTTTATTCTTTATATTGTTCAGGCACAGGCTCCTTTTCTGGCTTCTTTCTCCTTGGATCTGTTGCTGTGCATGTCTGTGTATGTACAACAGTTGTTGTTTTTGTATTTGCTTTGCTTTTAGAAAACTATTATATAGTTTGTAGTGGTGCTGGCAACCTTCATCAGTGGCTGTCCATGCTTTTGTTCTGGTTTCAGCAGTATGGTTTTTAGCTATTACTGGTAATAGTTAAATTTGTAGTCATTTGCTGCTGATTGGAGTTTTTGTACAGCTGTAGCTGCTATTTGCAATTTGTTTCTTTAGCTTTATCCAATTAAAAAAAAGGATAATTCTATAGGCTTTCCTCTTTGGCAGTCAAAACCTTTGCTACGAGACAGTTCCAAATAAAAATTAAGATCCCACCTGTTTTAGCTATTTTTAATTATAAGCTAAATATTTACCATTTTTGGCGTGGATGAGGTGTAAATTTGTTATTGACTATTTGACTATTGAACCGAATGATACTTGAGTAGAGTGGCCTGCTTCATGGCCATTAGAAGTGTGAAATTTGAACATATAATTGTAGTACATACTTACAATTTCCTTTTGCAATGTGTAACCCTATGCAAATTTTAAATTTAATATCAGTAAATGAAAATCTATCCAATTTTATTACAATTTGTTTCAGGCTATTATTAAATATCATCCACTTCAACAGTGAAAGGTCAATTTTGGCCAATAAAAATAGGACAAATATTTACCACTTTTTATTGTGAATGAGGTGTAAAATTGTTATTGACTATTTGACCATTGAAATGGATGATATTCAAGTAGAGTGTTTGTTTCACAACCATCTTTTTACAAGATTTCAACACATTCTTGTCATCAAAACTACCAATTTCACCTCTCTCTAAAAACACGATAGTGAACATTTTGGATTTTTTTTAAAACTAAACATTACAAGTTGTAAGTTGTACATAGTATTTCATGATCACATCTCGATATCTTATCAAATGATTTTACATGATAATATATTTTACACCATAACATGTTTTTTGAGCTTACATGATCACATCCTTTCACATATTACTTTTCTTCTCTCTTCAGATTACATGTGTCACTTTGTATGCAATAAATTTGAGGGCACATATTATGTCATAGATGCAGTCATGATTATGTTTATGAGTCTCCAAGTGTCATATACCATGCACTAATGGTTAAAATGGCTTGTTAGGGGCCCTACACCAATATTATATTGTTATAGTGGCTTCTTGGAAGTCTTACACCATCTTTTTTCATTGGCTTGTACATTATAGTGGTTATTCATGAAATTGACACCTATTTCTCACTCTCTTTCTTTAGGAACTATAATGACTCTTCACAGTCCTACACCTCTTTCATTTAAGTATTGATTGTTGGCATTTCTATGTAGCTGTTGTTTATGCTCATTTCACTATTTGTATTAAATGCTACTAATTGAATTTGATGCATGTAGGTCTAAAGGTAGAGTTATTATCACATGGAGAGAAAACAAAAGTATATCATCCATACTTATATCCTTTTATGAATGTGGTTGTCATTTACCCTTATGTTGGTTGCTTGTTTTACTTTGACATGCATGATCAAGGCTGTAACCCCAAACAAAGTGCAATTCATATTTTAGTTTGTCAAATCCCCATTGATACTTGAATCTGATAGAAGATTTCAGAATCAAACCACAAAGTGCAAATTACAACAAAATGTACAAGTTGACCACACACACAACTAAGAGCGTTTTCCCCTCTTTGTCAATTTAAGCATATTTTTTAGTACTCATCCAGACTCAATTCCTTTATCTAGGCAAATTGGATTGCTTTAATTAATTCATTACCTTATATAATTTATTGTAGATGGTGATTTATTTCTCTACCAAATAAAAGCCTAGCTAGTTTAGATATATATCTATTCAAGGAACACCAAGAGCTATGATTATCAAACTTTCTATACTAGTGTGACAAATTCACAACTAAGTTCTTTAAGAATGATATCTCTTGTTGTTTTTAAATAAATATTTCTAAAATATCTTAAATGATGTCCTAGTGTAAAGAAAATAAATGGTTTACATAAATAATCTAGGCTAATTAGATAAATGCAATCAATTATTGCTTAAATTAACCTATATTAATCAAAGTTGGAACATATAATTGTAATAAATACACAAAAATGAAATGCAAAGAATAAAAGTGCTTAGCTTTTAAATCGATGATGGAAGAACAATGTTGATGATGTTCTAAATTGATTTGCCACCTCCAAAAAATTAAAGGCCATAGTTTGATGACTATCTCAAATTCTAATCTCACATAGAAAATGATGAAGGCCAATTTTGAGTGATGCAAATTCAAACCTGATTGTTGCCAACCTAATCTACCATGTAAAATTGATTTGTGTTGTACAAGATTGAATTGATAAAATGCATGCTTAAAAAAATGTTCACCTTTGTCTTCCTAGTATTTGAATCTATCAAGGTGGTGTTTAGAGACACATGTTGCAAGTATGTGCCTAATTGGTGTTGTCATTGATGTCAACATATATGTATTGTCATTGGTGTCAACTGTACTCTTACTTTGTTGAGGATATTGAGAAAATTAGCCCCTCTGGTGATAACAATGTGTTGCAGTAGAAACAATGCATTACATGCAGTAGAATAGTCCAGATGAATGCTCCACATTTCTTATAGAATAAATATCTTCACATGTAGATTGGAAGTTATTTAGAAGCCTATCTGAAGATGTTATATTCTAAGTTTGAGCCTCCGGTATGAAGAATTGAGTGAGTTATGTTCACCAGAGTGAAAACAACTTTTTCTATGTGTTTGGTGGTGACATGGAGAAAGTGTTTTGCTCCGCATTCCTCCGCATTAAAGTATTTTGGTCTACGGTTTTGGAAGTAAGTCTGTGACGATATTAAATGCCTTCAAGTGTAATGGTTCATGATTTGGTGGTCCACAAGCTATCTTTTACTTATGACAGTGGCTAGCAGTGTTGCTCTTGTGCTTCGGTTTGAAGAATCTTATTGATTAAGTTGTTAGAGATCGTGTGGTTGTTCCTGGTGATTAACAATGTGCTTGTGGATGTCTCCTGATCATGCTCCTACATTCAGATTGGTCCGCAAGGTGTAATTCAGATCATGCATGAAGTGTGTTCTTTAGAATACTTGTGTTAACATCAGTCTTGGCTGACCTGGTTGAATTCATCATCTACAGAGAAGCATCAAAGATTGTGATAGCATTTTGTAGCATGGAAGATTGTGTTAGAGTCCCAGCTAAGGCATGGCATGATTTGCATACATTCTTACATCTTTTCCTTAGCTAAATTTGTATTAGGTCCAGACCTATTTTATGTATGTTTGTAATGCCGACCTTGGAGATTGTTCCAACAATTGACGATTATAATTCTGACCTTGATGATCATTCCAAGGTTGATGAAGTGTATAAATACTTGTAATTGAGTCATGAAAATGTATCCAAGAGCGAAGATGCGAAGATAAAGTGAAGTAAGGTAGCAGAGCAGAGCATAGGTGTTTGTGCTTCAATGGAACTGAACCTTGGCATGAAGTAGATACTGTTATCTCAGTTCAACCCTTTGGCAGTGAGCCTTTCTTTGCAGTGAGCAATTTGGGCAGTGAGCTTCTATTTTTTGGTATTGATATAACTTATATATTTCTGTGGGCTAACACCCACTGTGGTTTTTCCCTTTTAGGATTTTCTATGTAAAAATCTAGTGTCTCCAGTGTTGTTTATGCTTTTGTGTTGAGCTTCTCATTTGATGCTTCCATGGTTATATCTGAATATAAGTAATTGATAAGTTGACGATCATATTGGTTAAAAGTTTTACGACAATTGATTCACCCTCCTCTCAGTTGTCCGGTGTAGTTCAACAATTGGTATCAGAGCAGTTTCCTTTGAAGAAAGCCTAACAACTTGAGGAAGATCCAGGATGTCTTATAAGAAGGAAGCTCCACATTTTGATGGGACAAATTATGCTCTTTGGAAGGTATGAATGAAAAGCCATCTTCTTTCTCTTGGTTATAAAGTATGGAAAGTTGTAGAAGCAAAATATAGTATGCCTCCAAATGGTTTGATGACTGAAGATGAAATCAAAGAATATGAGGTGGATGCAAAAGAAAAGGATGCTCTGCAAAGTTCCTTAAGTGACTTTGTGTTGACAAAAGTTGTGGACCTTGAAACTACAAATGAGGTATGGGAGAAGCTAAAAAATCTGTATGAAGGAGATGATTTTGTAAAAGAAGCCAAACTACAAAGTCTGAAAGTGAAGTATGAGGTTTTGAAGATGAATGAAGATGAAAACATAACAGCCTTTATGCAAAGAGTTGATGAACTTGTCACTGGAATAAAGGGTATGGGAGGAACTCTTGGTGATAAGGAAGTTGTGATGAAAATTCTCAGATCACTACCAAAGTCATATAGTCAAAAGGTAGCTACAACTGAAGAAGTCAGGACTGTGAAAACTATTGACAGAGATCAGTTACTTGGAAAGCTTATAGCCTTTAAGACGAGAGAATTTGGGGATGCCTTGCCTAAAGTTGAATCAACTTTTAAAGCCAGTACCTCAACAGAGATCTCCAAAGTTGAAAAGTACAAGGTGGATGATGACTTTGATGAAATTTCAGCTAACTTTCTTGACATGCTACAAAGAGTCTCTGGTAAGTTCAAAGGTAAATTACCTTTCAAATGTTTCTCTTGTGGTAAAGTAGGTCATTATGCTTCCAGATGTCCTGAAAGAATTGAAAGAAACTAGAAGAAATATGAGAGCAGGCCTAGAGTTCCAAAGAAATGCTACTATGTCAGAGATTTTGATGATGAAGGCATGATTGATGATGAATCTGATGATGCTAATACTAGTGCAAATGAATGCCTATTTATTGCTATTAAAGAAGATCCTATGTCTACTAATTTTGCTAGCTGTGTGAAGGATGAAAAACTAGTAGAAGAAAGTGCTTTGGCTGTTCAGGTTGAGGAAGATAAGGATGAATGGATTATTGATAGTGGATGCTCACATCACATGACCAATGACAAAAGTAAGTTTGTAAGTTTGGAAAAGTATGATGGAGGACTGGTTAGGTTTGGAGATAATGTAGCTGGTAAGATTTGTCGAAATGGATCTATTTCATTTGATGGAAAGCATAATACTAACAATGTTCTATATGTGAAGGGTTTGAAGCATAATCTTTTTAGTGTTGGTCAGATGTGTGACAAAGGATATGATATGAGATTCAAAGATAATGGGTGCAAATCATGGAAAGTTCCAGAATTGTGATTTCTATCAGTAAGAAGACAAAAGGAAACATCTATCAATTGAGAGGAACTAATGATTATTGTTTATTGGCTCAGGCAGATGAAAGTTGGATGTGGCATAGAAGGATGTGTCATATAAACTTTGATAGTTTGGTAAAGATAAGTTTAATTCAGGTTGTGAGAGATTTACCAAAACTTGTGAAACCCTCCAACTCAATTTGTAAGGAATGTTAGTTGGGAAAGCAGATAAGGACAAGTTTCAAGATCAAAGAATAATTTTCTGCTGGTTTGCTGGATCTAGTGCATACAGATCTCTGTGGTCCTACAAGGGTGAGAAGTCTACAAGGTGACAGGTACTTCATGTTGCTTATTGATGATTATTCTAGAATGACTTGGGTTACTTTTCTAAGAGATAAATCAGAAGCCCTAGAGAAGTTTAAATCTTTCAAGGAAATAGTTGAGAATGAAATAGATTTGAAGATCAAATGCTTGAGGTCTGATAGAGGAGGTGAGTTCACATCAAATGATTTCAACATTTTCTATGAAGAACATGGGATAAAGAGACAACTATCTGCACCTAGGACTCCTCAGCAGAATGAAGTTGTGGAAAGGAAGAATAAGATAGTTTAGGAGGCTTCTAGGACAATGATGAAGGAAGGTCTGCTGGAAGTCTTTTGGAAAGAAGCTATTCACACTGTTGTCTACATCCAAAACATAGTTCAAGTAAAAGGTAATGGTACTAAAACTCCCTATGAATTGTGGTATGGAAGAATTCCAACAGTAAAATATTTCAAAGTCTTTGGAAGCAAATGTTATGCAAATGTTATATTAGGAGAGATGAAGATCTAGGAAAGTTTGATGCAAGATGCGATGAAGGAATCTTCTTTGGATACTCTACCAAGAGTAAGGCTTACCGGTGCTACAACAAAAGGCTCAAAAAGATTGTTGAGAGTGCAAATGTGAAGGTAGATGAAGGCAAGGAAAGAATATCAGACCTGAGTTGTTATGAACTAGATGAATCTGTGACTATAGTAAATGAAGAGAAAGATAAGCAAGAAGAAGTCAGGATGAAGAAGAGGCTCTGGAAAGTATTGTCAAGACTCCCAGGTATGTAAGGATCAATCATTCTAAAAATCAAATTATAGGTGACAAAAACAAAGGTGTGCTAATAAGAAGAAGAGTTGCAGAGGAACAAGTCAATTACTGTTTGCTTTCAAAGATTGAACCAAACATTGTTAATGAAGCATGCAATGATGGAAATTGGGTAAAGGCAATGGAGGAAGAACTATTGCAGATAGAGAAGAATGAAACTTAGGAATTAGTTCCTAGACCTGCTGACAGAAATGTTATTGGAACTAAATGGGTCTTCAAGAACAAGATGAATGAAAATGGAGAAGTTGTAAGGAATAAAGCAAGAATTGTATGTAAAGGATATTGTCAAATTGAAGGGATAGATTTTGAAGAAACCTTTGCCGCAGTAGCTTAGATTGAAGCAATTAGAATGTTTCTGACGTTTGCAGCTCACAAAGATTTTAAGGTATATTAGATGGATGTGAAATCCGCCTTCCTAAATGGTGAATTAGAAGAGGAAATATACATTGAGCAACTAGAGGGATTCCAATTGTCAAATCAAGGTGATATGGTATGCAGGTTGAAGAAATCATTGTATGGACTCAAACAAGCTCCTTGTGCCTAGTATGCAAGGCTGGACAAGTATTTGTCCCAATTGGGATTTAGTAAAGGTACTGCAGATAGCAATTTGTACTTCAAAATCAATGATGATAAGATCTTGATTGTTGAAGTCTTTGTTGATGACATTATTTTTGAAGTAAATGAAGGTATGTGCATAAGGTTTGTCGGTGAGATGAAAAATGAATTTGGAATGTCCATGTTTGGTGAAATGAATTTCTTTTTGGGTCTGCAAATTAATCAATCAGATAAAGGAATCTTCATATCTCAGTCTAAGTATGTGAAAGAGTTGTTGAAGAAGTTTGGGATGGAAGACTCTAAACTGGTATGTACTCCCATGGTGACTGGTTGCAAGTTGAGAAAAGCTGATGAGTCACCTAACGCTGATCAGAAAAGATATAGATCCATGATTGGAGGATTGCTTTATCTAACTCAAACCAAACCTGATATTATGCATGCAGTTTGTCTTGTTGCAAGGTTTCAAGCTGATCCAAGAGAATCACTTGTGATGGCAGTTAAGAGAATCTTGAGGTATTTGAAAGGTACTCCAGATTATGGCTTATGGTATGTAAAGGACAATGATTTCACTCTCAGTGCTTATACAGATGCAGATTGGGCCGAAGATATTGATGATAGAAAGAGTACAAGTGGAGGTGCCTTCTTCTTGGGTAATAGATTGGTCTCATGGCTAAGCAAGAAACAAGATTCAATATCTTTGTCAACTGCAGAAGCAGAGTATATTGTAGTAGCATGTTGTTGCACTCAAGTATTATGGATGAAGCAGACTCTGAAGGATATAAGAGTTGTGTATGAAGATCCAATTGCAATCTTTTGTGACAATACAAGTGCCATAAACATTTCAAAGAATCTAGCGATGCACTCAAGAACAAAGCACATATCAATAAGGTATCACTTTTTGAGAGAGAAGGTGACATAAAATGAAGTAAAGTTGGAATATGTGTCCACAAAGGATCAGATTGTAGACATTTTCACTAAGCCTCTGCCTAAAGATACCTTTGAGTATCTCAGAGAAAAGTTAGGGGTCATTACCCCTCCTGTTCTGAACTAGGATGCATAGGAATGCATCAATTCAGTGGAGCTCAAAGTGTCATTCCTTGATCTAGATTAATGTTCTGAAGGATACCTCTCAGGGGGAGTAGCTAAATGTTTGTGGTAAAGTAAATGGATCAGAGCAGCAGAATGCAAGTATGTGTCCTTTTCCATTGATGTCAGAGGGGGAGAAAAATCATGTGAATAACTCAGGGGGAGAAAGAATGCAGATGTGTAAAGAGAAAGAGGGAGAATTTTGTCTTGGTGGTCTTTTTCAGTTTTTCACATCATATGTTGCCATCAATGACAAAGGGGGAGATTGTTGCAACTATGTGCCTAATCAGTATTGTCATTGATGTCAACATATCTGTGTTGTCATTGTTGTCAACTATGCTCTTACTTTGTTGAGGATATTGAGAAAATTAGCCCCTCTGGTGATAACAATGTGTTGTAGTAGAAATAGTGCATTACATGCAGTAGAACAATCAAGATGAATGCTCTGTATTTCTTGTATAATAAATATCTTCACCTATGGATTGGAAGTTATTTAGAAGCCTATCTGAAGATATTATATTCTATGTTTGACCCTCCGATATGAAGAATTGAGTGAGTTATGTTCACTAGAGTGAAAATAACTTTTTCTGTGTGTTTGATGGTGACAGGGAGAAAGTGTTTTGCTCCGCATTCCTCCACATTAAAGTATTTTGGTTTGTAGTTCTGGAAGTAAGTTTGTGATGATGTTAAATGTCTTCAAGTTTAATGGTTCATGATTTGGTGGTCCGCAAGCTATCTTTTACTCATGACAGTGGCTGGCAGTGTTGTTCTTGTGCTTCAGTTTGAAGAATCTTATTGATTAAGTGGTTAGAGATTGTGCGGTTGTTTTTGGTGATTACAATGTGCTTGTGGATGTCTCCTGATCATGCTCCTACATTCGGATTGGTCCGCAAGGTGTAATTCAGATCATGCATGAAGCGTGTTCTTGAGAATACTTGTGTTAACATCAGTCTTGGCCGACCTGGTTGAATTCATCATCTACAGAGATGCATAGAAGATTGTGATAGCGTGTTGTAGCATGGAAGATTGTGTTAGAGTCCCAGCTAAGGTATGGCATGATTCACATACATTCTTACATCTTTTCATTAGCTAAATTTGTATTAGGTCCAAACCTATTTTATGTATGTTTGTAATGCCAACCTTGGAGATTGTTCCAATGGCTGATGATTGTAATGCCAACCTTGATGATCATTCCAAGGTTGATGAAGTGTATAAATACTTGTAATTGAGTCATGAAAATGTATCCAAGAGTGAACATGCGAGGATAAAGTTAAGTAAGGTAGTAGAGTAGAGCAAAGGTGTTTGTGCTTCAATGGAACTAAACCTTGGCATGAAGTAGATGTTGTTATATTAGTTCAACCCTTTGGTAGTGAGCCATCCATAGGCAGTGAGCAATTTGGGTAGTGAACCTCTATTTTTTGTTATTGATATAACTTATATATTTCTATGGGCTAACACCCACCGTAGTTTTTCCCTTTTAGGGTTTTCCACGTAAAAATTTGGTGTCTCATGTGTTGTTTATGATTTTGTGTTGAGCTTTTGATTTCATGCTTCCATGGTTATATTTGAATATAAGTAATTGACAAGTTGATGATCATATTGGTTAAAAGTTTTAGGACAACTGATTCACCCCCCCTCTCAGTTGTCTGGTACAGTTCAACAACACCATTTAGGAGTTTTCCAATTTGATAGGAGAACATGCTCTCCTAGGTCAAACACCTTGGTGGGCTAGATTAAAAATGACAAGCAATATTGAAGACAACATATATAAACATGTAGATGAAATATATGATAATGTGGATCTTATTGTTCATTTCCCTTTAGAAATTGATGTGTGCTTTAATGATTTTATCTTTGATGTCCTCCTATGAAATTAATTACATGTTGTATGCATTTAAATACCATGATATTTGAACATGTCACTCAAATTTGTGCCAGTGTGGCTCATAAGGACTAGTAGAAAGGAGCGAGAAAGTTAAAATTTGAATTTAAACATTTAAATTTTGGGGTCATTCTTGCACGCCTCAAGATTTTCCTAGGTTAATCCCAAATAACATGGAAATTAACTAGAGGGATAAGATGATAATCTTGATGTTAGAGGTGAATGTATTAGAGTAAGTACCAATAGAGATGAAATCAGAAGAACTAGAGGGCAAATGTATAAAAATTGGTGTAAATAGGAATGAAACAACTATGGATAGGAATGAGGGCATGAGCTAAATTTAGCACAAAAATATACCACTTATCAATATATTATTACATTAAGAAGTTCTCATCAAAATAAACACAAAACTGAGTAGAAAATGGCATGAGTATGCTAATTTCACCATTAAACCCATAACAATCATTTTAATCATCATCATACAAATTCATCTAAAAATTATTTATTACTTAAATATAAATTAAAATTCATCTTATAACATATTTGGAAAATTTATGAGAAAATAAAACATTAAATTGTAATGTGCCTTAAGAAATCCTTGAAAGTAAATAGATGTTATTGTTGTTTATATGGAACCTCCCCACAACCAGTCACAACCTGCCTATTGTTTAAACTGGAAAATAGGCAACTCACAATTGAATAGCTAACAAACAATAAAATTGGAACTTGAATCTCATCAGAGTAGCACATGCTGAGTTTTGGAACTTTGGACATTCATAGCATTATGCCCATACAAATTAAAACAAAAATTAGAAACACATGCAATTTTCACTGTTTGAAAATAAAATAAATGAAAAAAAGGGCAATAAAGTTAAACAAAAGGTAACAAGTTAAGGAAGGAGGAGAAGGATTGAACCACTAGTTCCACATCAACATTAATTTTGACATGGAAGAGTGTTGCTTAAGAAGAGCTAGTTTTTCAAAACTAGATATTTCAAGTTGTACATATCTCAATTCCATGTATTCCATATTTTTCTTGAAAAGCCCAACATTTTCAAAAATCAAAATGTTGATACAACTGTTAGTCATATGAACACAAATAAAAGTATGCACAACAAACCTTTATCATCTTGTAAGATACGATAAATTCTAGGATGAATTTATGATCCCAAGTCTCTGATATTCAGGATATGACCCTTCTGACAGTCACTCAATGGTTTGATGTGATGATGTTGTTAATCATTCAGGGGCCTCACGCATGAATTTGATGTAATTCTATCCAGATATTGTCCTGTGTACCTGCTCTACATGAATTCTCACTTAATTGTGTTTAATCTTACTATCACTAATTAGGATGTGCAAATATTTACATGAATATGTCCTAACTTTGCACATTTCTTTCACAATTTATCAATATTTGAGATTATTCTAAAAGTTTGTTCTAGTTCTTCTGAAACCATCTCAAATTTACTTATTCTTCACTTCTACTCTTAAATTCTTCTAAATATTGTGCCTACAAGCTGATATTTCTAAGTTCTTTGTCATTATTTCCAAATATTTGCATGATATTTTTTTATGCTACATGCAATTTGCTCAAATATGCATAAGATATTCAGTTATCTATGAAAATATGCATATTACTCTATATTCTGCTTATCATTTATCAATATTTGCAGTTGTGATGATGATTCATGAAATTTAAAAGAAAAAATGACCAAAATTGTAAATTCAATGAAATTAAGTGAAGTTTGATCACTGATCCACATGTATCTTTGATACTTTCATGAAAGGAGATGAAAAACAAACCATGTTTTGCCAGGACAGTCCACGACTACACATGATAGGTGTGAATCTTCAAAGGAAAAGAATGAAGACAACATGCACTTTGTGAATGCACCTATGTTGAGCGCAACAATCCACAGCTACACATCTAGAATTATGCAAGATATATGATAATTTGTAATCTAAGTTCTCCATCTTCATTAAGTATGCAAAAGAACTTACACATATACATATGATCTCAAGAAAGAATAATGAGAAAACACCAAGTAACATAATGTTCACTAATCAACAATTCTATCTCAGTTAAGCTTCGAATATTTTACAAAATGGCAATTCATCTCCTTTTACAGACCAAGGATAGGATGTAGTTACAAATGATCCAATGACTAGGATCGACTTGGGATGATCTGACGGTCAAAAAATGTGGTATGTGATTGCACATTTAGCAATCTATTGTGGAGGATAGCTGGCAAGTCTAGAATAATCCCCAAATCTTTA
Organism: Cunninghamia lanceolata; assembly: GCA_027924645.1. Lineage (NCBI taxonomy): Eukaryota > Viridiplantae > Streptophyta > Pinopsida > Cupressales > Cupressaceae > Cunninghamia > Cunninghamia lanceolata. The sequence continues at coordinate 8,308,335 of BSBN01000828.1, forward strand.
ACTTGGTCTTCATTCAGCATTATCATCAGATTCCTCTTCTGTTGATGCTTGCTTAGATATCATGCATCCAATGCCTTGGATGAGCTCATATGCTCTAAGAGCTGTATCTATCTCTGCTCTGTTCTGAATCTTAGCCTTCTCAGCTCTGCATGCTCTTGAGATTTCAATTACTCTTTCAAGGATATCCACCTATTGGTCCTACTATCCAATTCTTCATTATATGCATCAATCTTGGAATTCATAAGCATATCCTAATTTATAGTGTCCTTTGAAAAATGTTGGATAGGATCCTTAATTGTTGAGATGAAGTTATCTCTAAATGCCTTCATTGTAAATTCATTATCCTAATTTTCAATCTTGTCCTCAACTTCTCCCTCCAAAACTTCCAAAATGGCCAACTCCTTAGCTAACAACTCATGTGCCTTTATGCTTATGTCAACTGTCTTACTGTTACATCTTTTCAAAATATTGACCTTAAATCTTAGGTCTTCAACCCAAGTATCCACTTGTGGAAGCATTTGAGGTGTCAAAACCTTCTTTGTCATGAGGGTATTTATATCTTCTCTCCCCATATCCTTCAATTTAGTCAGATCCTGACTACTTTTAATCAATCTTTGGCTTACTTCCTTCTTCAACTTGTCTACTTTGCTCTTCATGTTGCTGAGCATGTCCCAATTGGACAATGAGGTCTTTACTACTTCATCTCCCTCTTTCAGGAACTTGATGAACCAATTGTTCATCACATGTGCTTGATGCTTTAGTGCATCCTGTTGCAAGTATGAGGTGAGCCATTGTTGTCATTGATGTCAACATACTCACACTGCATTGACAAGAAGGATTTGATGAGCTTTGTGCTGAGGATATTGAGAAAATTAGCCTCAGTCAGGAACAGTGAAGAACAGTGATGAGAAGAAGGTAAATATACTGTATAGGATGAGAACCGGAGGATGCGGATTAAAGGGTTAGTAGATATGAGTCTTAAGATGCTACAGTTAAGATTTCAGAGGTCCGCATGAAGATCTGAAGGAGTTATGGCTGCCGGTATAGAACCGGGTCCGGCAAGTATCCGGAGGTGACAGAGGATCACAAAAAGGTCCGGTGAGGTCCGGAATTGTATTATCATAATCTGCGGATTGGAAGGAGTGTTTTATATGTCCTTGTGATGTTTCATCCTGATTTGTGTGTAATTTGGAGGTCCGGATGTACCTCCTGCATTACGACAGTGGCGACAGACTGTGTTCTTGAAGTTCCGGATGAGGAAGACAAGAGATCCCAGTAAGCAGAGAAAGTGCGGATGTATCCGGACATTCAGACAGACTTGTGAAGGTTCTTGAATCATGTTTAGGTTGTGTTGTTGGTCCGCATTGATGGTAGAGCCCGGAATTGAAGTTATTCTTCCGGATGAAGTTATTGCTCTGTTTAGCCGACCGGATGAGTTGTTCATCCTGCGAATGTTCTTGTGATAGCCGACCGGATGTGTTATTCATCTTGCGGATACTCCTATGGTTGTTTGCCGACTTAGATGCTTGTTCCTAAGTCGATGTCTTGTATAAATAATGATTTGTGAATTCATTTCAGTAAGGAAGCATGTGTATATGTAAGGTGTAGCGAAGAAAGGTGCGAAAGGCAGAGCAGAGATTGTTGGGCTTAATTGGAACTGATCCGGACATGGTAGAGATGTCATTCTCCAGTTCAAGACTGTGATTTTTATCACTCTGTAGACAGTGTGTCTCCTTGTAGGCAGTGGGCCTCTTTGTGAGCAGTGTGCTCGGGCAGTGAGCCCTTATTGGCATGTGCCATTCATTTTTCTTTATTCTTCTAACAGAGAATAATTCTTGGGTTAATCACCCCGTGGTTTTTCCCTTAACCGGGTTTTCCACGTCAAAATCTTGGTGTTCAATGTGTTAATGCTTATCTGCTCTTGTGTTTATGTATTGTGCTTCCATGAATGATTATTTGATATGCTGCTAACTAACAACAGAGAATTAAGTGTTTGAAAGAGAACAAGTTCTATACAACTGATTCACCCCCCCCCTCTCAGTTGTATGCCCTAGATCCAACAATTGGTATCAGAGCTGAGTTCCTCTGATAGGAGCTTAACCGCTTGAGGTGATCCAGGATGTCGTCATACAAGAAGGATAGTCCGAAGTTCGATGGAACCAACTTCACTCTCTGGAAAGGTCGCATGAAGTGTCATTTGGAATGTATGGGAAAAGCATACTTGGCTATGATTTCAAAACCATATATACCCCCACAAGGTGGTCCGACAACTCCTGATGAAACCACAGAAGCTGAAAACAATCTGCGGACCAAGGAAGCTCTTCTAAGCGCATTGAATGACTCAGATCTCTCGAATGTCATTGACCTACCAACTGCATATGAGATCCTAACTAAACTGGAACTTCTGTATGAAGGAGATGAGTTTGTCAAAAGTGCAAGGTTGCAAAGTCTGAAAGGGAAATTTGAAAGATTGAAAATGAGAGATGATGAAAACATTACTACCTTTATGCCAAGAGTAAATGAGCTGGTATGTGGAATCAGAAATGCTGGTGGAACTCTAGATGAAAATGAGATTGTCTGCAAAATCCTAAGATCCCTTCCTGCTGCCTACAAAATCAAAGTTGCTGCCATTGATGAATTCAGAGCCCACACAACTGTCACAAGAGAACAATTGGCTGGCAAACTAGCTGCATTTGAAATGACCGAGTTTGGAGATGATCCACCCAAGACTGAGTCTGCTTTTAAAGCCAGTGCCTATGTGAAAGGCAAACAGAGATTTGATCCGGGTGAAAACTCATCAAGGAAAATGTCATGGTATGATCAAGCAAGAAGAGACATGGAAGAAGAAGAAGCAGAAACAGCTCAACTTGAAGCCCTCATTGCAAAGAGACTGCCAAGAGGATCCGGTAAGTATGAAGGAAAACTACCCTTTAAGTGTTTTAACTGCAATAAGATTGGTCATTTTGCCTCAAGATGTCCGGAGAGATCTGCAAGATCTAATACTCACAGACAAAGGTTTCAAAAGAATTGCTATTATGTTCATGAAGAAGATGACAATGAAGGAGTAACAGATGATGAATCAGATCCAGGAAGCAAATCCGGAAATGAGTGGGTGTTTATAGCCATCAAGGAAGAAGAGTCCTTGCTCTCTGAATCTGTCAATCACAAAGTTGTTGAAAAAGCCTTGGCTGCTCAAGTGGAAGAAAAGGATGATTGGGTTATTGACAGTGGATGCTCTCATCATATGACTGGTGACAAGAATAAGTTCTTAGATTTGGAAAGATATGAAGGAGGAATGGTAAAGTTTGGTGACAATTCTGCTGGCAGAATCAGAGGTAGGGGAACTATTTCCTTTGATGGTAAGAGCAAAACAGGTAATGTACTATATGTTGAAGGATTGAAGCACAATCTTCTCAGTGTTGGTCAGTTAGTGGACAAAGGCTATGATCTCCGGTTCAAGAATGGAAAATGCAGAATCTTTACAAGCTCCGGAACTGAAATTGCATCCGGTACTCAGACAAAAGGTAACATCTTTCATCTGGTTGGTTCAAATAAAAGTTGTTTGTTTGTTCAAATTGATCAGAGTTGGTTATGGCATAGAAGAATGTGTCATGTAAATTTTGATAACATCATCAAAATAAGCAATACTCAGGCTGTGAGAGATCTTCCAAAGTTGATAAAACCTACAAACAGTGTGTGTAAAGAATGTCAGTTAGGCAAACAAAGCAGAGTCTCTTTTAAAAGCAAAGATCAGTCTTCTACCGGATTGTTGGAATTAGTACATACTGATCTATGTGGTCCGACAAGAATCAAGAGTCTGCAAGGTGATAGATATTTCATGTTGTTAATTGATGATCATTCCCGGATGATGTGGGTTACCTTTCTGAAAGAAAAATCAGAAGCTTTTGAGAAGTTCAAAATCTTCAAAGCTATGGTGGAGAATCAAACCGGATTGAAACTGAAGTGTCTAAGGTCTGATAGAGGTGGTGAATTTACATCTGGTGAATTCATTGACTTTTGTGAGAAACAGGGTATAAGGAGACAGTTGTCTGCTCCTAGGACTCCACAGCAGAATGGAGTAGTTGAGAGAAAGAACCGGACCATCCAGGAAGCTGCTAGGACAATGATGTTGGAAGCAAATGTTCCTCAAATGTTTTGGAAAGAAGCTATCAGCACTGCAGTCTACACTCTCAATCGAGTTCAAATCAGAAACAACACCGGTAAGACCCCCTATGAACTTTGGTTTGACATCACTCCTACTGTGAAATATTTCAGGGTATTTGGTAGCAAGTGTTATATTAAAAGAGATGAAGATCTAGGAAAGTTTGATGCTAGAAGTGATGAAGGAATTTTCTTGGGCTACTCCACTCAAAGCAAAGCATATCGGTGTTACAATAAGAGATTGAGGAAGATGATAGAAAGTACCAATGTAAAGGTTGATGAAGGAATTGAGAAGCCTTCAAGATTTTATGAATTTGATGAAGATGACCAAGATAGTGTTCAAGGAACTCAATCCTCTCCGGTGAAACAGAGTCAGCCTGATCCGGTAAATCAGGAAGAAGAGTTAGGTTTAAATGAGCCTGATCAAGAAACAGCAGTACTGGATACTCCCAAAATTCCAAGGTATGTAAAACTGAATCACTCTGAAGATCAGATCATAGGTGACAGAAGCAAAGGTGTACAAACTAGAAGGAATATTGCTCAAGATCAGAATGAATGTTGTCTGATTTCAAGGATTGAACCTAAAACAATAAATGAAGCCTGCAATGATGAAAATTGGACCAAAGCAATGGAAGATGAACTGATGCAAATTGAGAAAAATCATACTTGGGATCTTGTTCCCAGACCTAGAGACAGGAATGTAATTGGAACCAAGTGGGTCTTCCGGAACAAACTAAATGAAGCTGGTGAAGTAATCAGAAACAAAGCTAGATTGGTCTGCAAAGGCTACTCTCAAATAGAAGGAATTGACTTTGAAGAGACTTTTGCTCCGGTAGCAAGAATTGAAGCAGTCAGATTACTTCTTGCATTTGCTGCCTTCAAAGATTTCAAGGTATATCAGATGGATGTCAAGTCTGCCTTCTTAAATGGTGATCTGGAAGAAGAAGTCTACATTGAACAACCGGATGGATTCCAATTGTCTGATAATAATGATATGGTCTGCAAGTTGAAGAAAGCTTTGTATGGATTGAAGCAAGCCCCAAGAGCATGGTATGAAAGGTTGGATAAGCATCTTGTGCAGATTGGATTCAACAAAGGTACTGCTGACAGCAACTTATATTTCAAAATTGATCATGAAAACATTCTGATTGTTGAAGTGTTTGTGGATGATATCATTTTTGGAGGAAGAGATAGTATGTGTAAAACTTTTGCAAATCAGATGAAAAGTGAGTTTGAAATGTCTATGCTTGGTGAAATGAATTTCTTCTTGGGTCTGCAAATTACTCAAACAAAAGAAGGGATCTTCATTTCTCAGACCAAATATGTGAAAGAATTGTTAAAGAAATTTGGTATGGAAGACTCAAAGCCTATGAACACTCCTATGGCAACCGGATGTAAGTTAAGCAAAGATGATGATTCTCCAAAGGCAGATCAGACAAAGTATAGATCAATGATTGGTGGATTGTTGTATCTCACTCAAACTAGACCAGATATAATGCAAGCTGTTGGTCTTGTGGCAAGATTCCAGGCTGATCCTAGAGAATCTCATGTTATGGCAATCAAAAGAATTTTTAGATACTTGAAAGGGACAGTTGAGTATGGTCTATGGTATCCTAGAGATCCGGATTTTTCTCTTCATGCTTACACAGATGCAGATTGGGCAGGAGATGTGGATGACCGGAAGAGCACTAGTGGTGGAGCATTCTTTTTGGGGAAGAGATTGGTTTCTTGGCTAAGCAAGAAACAAGATGCAATATCTCTGTCTACAACTGAAGCAGAATACATTGCAGCAGCAGGTAGTTGCACTCAAATCTTGTGGATGAAGCAGATGCTAAGAGACATCAAAGTTGAATATGAGGAGCCTATCACAATTTTCTGTGATAATTCAAGTGCAATTAATATTTCCAAGAATCCGGTATTGCATTCTAAGACTAAGCACATATCTATCAAATTTCACTTTTTGAGAGAACAAGTAAACAAGGAAGAAGTCAGATTGGAGTATGTTCCCTCCAAGGATCAGATTGCAGATATCTTTACAAAACCTCTTCCCAAGGACTCTTTTGAATATCTCCGGGAGAAGTTAGGGGTCATGGCCCCTCCGGTGATGAACTAAGATGCACTGATGTGCATCAGTCCGGTGGCTATCACAGTCATATCTTGTGATCCGGACTAATGGGGAGCTGCAACTAAGGGGGAGCAGCTGGTATTATTCTGATGCATGAGAGTTGCAAGTATGAGCCCTTTGCCATTGATGTCAAAGGGGGAGAGAAGACATGTGAAAAACAAGTGGTTGATGATCAAAGGGGGAGCAGCAAAGGAAGACATGTGAGGAGTTGTTGTTGACAGGGGGAGCTGTGACAGAAAAGAGAAGTTCTTGTCTTGATGGTTTTTCACATCATATGTTGCCATCAATGACAAAGGGGGAGATTGTTGCAAGTATGAGGTGAGCCATTGTTGTCATTGATGTCAACATACTCACACTGCATTGACAAGAAGGATTTGATGAGCTTTGTGCTGAGGATATTGAGAAAATTAGCCTCAGTCAGGAACAGTGAAGAACAGTGATGAGAAGAAGGTAAATATACTGTATAGGATGAGAACCGGAGGATGCGGATTAAAGGGTTAGTAGATATGAGTCTTAAGATGCTACAGTTAAGATTTCAGAGGTCCGCATGAAGATCTGAAGGAGTTATGGCTGCCGGTATAGAACCGGGTCCGGCAAGTATCCGGAGGTGACAGAGGATCACAAAAAGGTCCGGTGAGGTCCGGAATTGTATTATCATAATCTGCGGATTGGAAGGAGTGTTTTATATGTCCTTGTGATGTTTCATCCTGATTTGTGTGTAATTTGGAGGTCCGGATGTACCTCCTGCATTACGACAGTGGCGACAGACTGTGTTCTTGAAGTTCCGGATGAGGAAGACAAGAGATCCCAGTAAGCAGAGAAAGTGCGGATGTATCCGGACATTCAGACAGACTTGTGAAGGTTCTTGAATCATGTTTAGGTTGTGTTGTTGGTCCGCATTGATGGTAGAGCCCGGAATTGAAGTTATTCTTCCGGATGAAGTTATTGCTCTGTTTAGCCGACCGGATGAGTTGTTCATCCTGCGAATGTTCTTGTGATAGCCGACCGGATGTGTTATTCATCTTGCGGATACTCCTATGGTTGTTTGCCGACTTAGATGCTTGTTCCTAAGTCGATGTCTTGTATAAATAATGATTTGTGAATTCATTTCAGTAAGGAAGCATGTGTATATGTAAGGTGTAGCGAAGAAAGGTGCGAAAGGCAGAGCAGAGATTGTTGGGCTTAATTGGAACTGATCCGGACATGGTAGAGATGTCATTCTCCAGTTCAAGACTGTGATTTTTATCACTCTGTAGACAGTGTGTCTCCTTGTAGGCAGTGGGCCTCTTTGTGAGCAGTGTGCTCGGGCAGTGAGCCCTTATTGGCATGTGCCATTCATTTTTCTTTATTCTTCTAACAGAGAATAATTCTTGGGTTAATCACCCCGTGGTTTTTCCCTTAACCGGGTTTTCCACGTCAAAATCTTGGTGTTCAATGTGTTAATGCTTATCTGCTCTTGTGTTTATGTATTGTGCTTCCATGAATGATTATTTGATATGCTGCTAACTAACAACAGAGAATTAAGTGTTTGAAAGAGAACAAGTTCTATACAACTGATTCACCCCCCCCCTCTCAGTTGTATGCCCTAGATCCAACACATCCAATCTGGTGATCTCTTGTTGAGATACTAACGCCAAGGGTGTGGCTTGTGTAATCTGTACATTTGTAGGTGCAACCAACCCTTTTATGAAGGCCTGTAGTTGAGCAATGTGCTTTTTATACTTTTTATTCTTGACCTTGAATTTTATTATCCTAGCCTCTATAGCATCTGTATGGTCTCTCAGCCCTTGGATTTCATTCTCTTTGGTAGTGTGCCCTAGATCTATTGTTGTTATATGGAACTCACTGGCACTTATTTCTCCTTTTGCCTTATTAACTAGAGGTACAACTAATTGAGTTGTCCTCTTCCTTGTGGCTGGATCTCTCTTTATTACCGAGGTTGCCCTCACTGTGCACTTAGGTTTTTCAACTTCAAGAAAAAATAATGAAGAAATATCAAAATTTGAAGCATTAGAAACCTAGAGCTGACTTACCTCACATGCAAGCCAATGCAGCGTACTAGATATGGACCCTTACTGGTCTGTCTGCTCAATGTGAGCCTCATGTATTTCTACATCTTTCTCTTTTGGCACATCCTCATGCACATTTTGCTGTTGGTCCCCATCAGTAGGAACCTCCTCATACACTTCCTATTATGATTTTGATCCTGTGTAGCATCTCTAGATGTCATGTTCTGATCTTTGGATATCTCCTTAGTAGGCTCTTGTTTATCAGGCACATTAGGTTGGACATCCTTGTCTTGTTTGCTTGCATCTACATGTACATCCTGATGTGTCTCTACATTCTGACCTGAAGTACATGTTGTGTGTTTTGGGACTAAGGATTACCTGAATTAGGCCCTTGGTGGCCATGATCTTGCATATCTTGATGTTCACTTTGATCACAACTAGTTTCTATCTTTTCTATCTTCTCCTCATCACTTTTATTCTGTGGACCTTCATGTCCAGATGTTGGCATTTATCTATCTTTTGGATCCTTTGATCTTGATGTAGCCATTGTACCCACTTGTCCAGATGTTAACACTTGTTCTTTATCCCCTGCCTTAGCATGTCCCTCTTTAATATCTTGGACATTATGCTTGGGTTATTCTGTATGGATATCCAATTCCATAGATGTATCCTTTCTAGTTTGCACATCATCCATGGATTTTTCCCTTTCCTCATCTTTACCCCCATCATATGATAAATCAATTACTATGGGGTTGGTGATTGTTTCCACTAACACATTGAGGCCTATGTTCTTCACCACTGTTTCAGGATCTTCAACTTCATCCTCATCTCTTGTGCTCTTTTGTGCCTATGGCGTACCCTGGGGTGTTAGTGTTATATTCCTTATTAAGTTCTCAAGGGCACTAGATGTCACCTCCCTTGTCATGTCATCATCTATGCGATCAATAGTTTTATCCAGTGGCAAGGATGGATCATTCACCTTCTTTCTTTCTTCTTCTCTTGCTTCTTCTCTTGCTCCTTGAGCTAATTCTGATTTGAACTTCATAATAGTAGGGATGGGGACATTGTTCTGAAACTTTGTTTGTACTATCTTCACATCCTTACCCTTTGGCACCATTGTTTTTGCAGCTCCATTTGCTGTAGGTTGCTGAGTAGCAAACATTTGTTCCATTTTGGTGAACTCTTCACCTTTTAGCAGGACACTAGACTGCTTACTTGTAGATCCTCTCATCATAGGTATTTGTCCTCTCTTTTGTTTAGGGATATTATCTCCTTGCAATATATCCTGACCTCTTCTTATCAAAGCTACCTCATCGTCCTCATCCTCCATATCATCATATGTAACCCTATACTCTTCTTCCTGTCTTGTGGTTATTGCAATTGCAGGGATATGATCCTTTTCTTTCTGGGGGATGGTCTAGTGGCTATGATGATGCCACTATCAGTAAATTCTTTAGCTTCCTTTGATGAAGCTGGCTTAGCCTGCTTGGCCTCCATGATTTGCCTTTTGTGTATCAAAAAGTCATCAAAATTAGTTTCAGGTAGTTCTTGCCTCTTTCTCTTCTTGTCCACTATAAGAGCCACTCCTTTAGCTTTAAGTGTAGCCAACTGCTGATCTACCCACACCCTAGTCAACTTCATGACCCTGGCTATAATGAGGTCAATGGATGTTACCTCTAGTTGGCTCCAATCAGGAGGGGAGATGGTCTCATTATAGATCTTTTTATCATCATATTCTTTGGCAGTCAACATGCCATCATCAAAGTGCAATTGAGGGGGGACATCAAAACAATCCAATGTCTAGATCTATTTTAGAGTTAACCTTTGGTAACTCCTTCTCCTTACCTTCACATCATCTGGACAATCTGCCTAGTAGTCTTCCAAGTGCACTTGATGCACTGACTTCTTGCTTGCAAATCTATCCTTCTATAAGGATCATATTGCCTAGCCAAGGGAAATGACTACAAATTCAACATGTATAATTCTTCTTCTAAACTTTTGGCTACATCTATAGATGGGAAAAAATACCAGCCAATGATGTAAGGAAACCTGACATTACCTTTCTTATTTCTCTTCACATATGCTTCATATGAAGGAATTATCTGTCTGGTTAACTCTAGCAGAATTATTTTGTCTATTGGGTATCTTGGCAACATGAGAGGTTGCCCACTAAATCCCTCCATTCTGAGGTATGTGAAGGTTGGGAACTGGATAAACCAAGTTCCATTTCTGGCAATGACCTCTTCAACATCAGTGCTCAATATTTTGGCTCTATCATTATCCATTAATCTGACCAGATGCATGACAAAGCAATCATTCACACTTCTATAATTTTGAATAGAAGATTTCCTCTCTAGCTAGGGATAATAATCCCATATGTTCACATCTCCTAAATTCCTTCCAACCCTGCCTACTATTTGTAAGCCAAAAAAAGTGGATTGTGCAGCACATTCATGCACAACATATGAAGACATATAGAACAAGCACAATTTACCTCCAAACATCTGCATGCCTTCATCCAGTCTATCACTGATAAGTGATGCCCATTGTACTTCCATGTCTGAGGTATCTACCAACTAGATCAACCCATACATCCAAGGCTCAAAATTCCCTGCATCAGCCTTTCCAGCCATCATCATGTATTGCATCTCTGGGGTGAAATCAAACTTGTATAAATTCTATGGCATCTTTGCCACTGCCTTGACCTTACTATCTTGTGCCCTCCAAGATGAGAACATGATCTTTTTATAGTCATTGGTTTTACTTTTGTATTGGTTCTCCAAGGCCTTAAGATCTATCTTGAATAATTGGGGACCCGTAGGTAAATGGAATGCCTTTGTAATACCTTTAATGGAAAAGTCTACATATACTTGGCCATGTTTCTCTACCTTTCTATTCTCCTTGTTATAATTCTCTGCACATGCCACCACCATCTCCATAGCCTCCACAACATAAGGGAAACCACTAGCATGCCACATCCCTGAATTGTATATCTTTTGTAGCATGGGATGTCCACTCCCTTGCATTGACTTGGCAATCCACGCATCGATGTTGGTATTGCCGGAGTGTGTATCACCAACCCTTTTGAATCTGGAACCGGATGCTCTAGGACTTGGGAACATAGGAGCCTTAAACTTTGCCTCATTTTTGTTCTTTCAATCCTACATTGTATCCTACAATTACAGGGATGCATGTCTCAAAATACATCCTACATATTGTGTTTAATCAGTTAATTCTCAATATCTTGACATTTTACAATTTATAGAGCATAATGTGCATATGCAAGCAAGATTTTACCCTAAGTTCAAATTTACCTTTTACTATGATGAATAATGACAAAACAAGGGTTTTACCGTTACATACATGTTTTCTACAATTAAACCTGATTAAAATACATCTGGATGTGGACTTTCACTGTATAATCACTGTTCACTATTATCCATTTGCTATTCATGCCATTCCATTCAAGATTAGGATCTCTGTAACAATCACTGTAGTATCGCAGGAGCTCTATAATTTTCACTTATGAATGCTTTGTGAGCTTAAAATGAGGGTGCTGCCACAATAATGGGTTACACTTTTTGGGACATCCCGATTTTTGTTGAAATCACATATTTTTAGAAAATATAATGATTTAAGCCTTGAAAGGTTCCATTTAAAGGATTTTAATTGAAGAGGGTTTGATCAAACCCCCTTAGATAGAACCCCGCTAGTTTTAAACCATACCTATAATGGAGTCTCCTCTACACGTATCAAAATGTTGATAAAAAACTACTTTTGATTTACCTTTTGGGGGATCAAATGAATTCATTTAAAATTTATGTTTTGTAAGTATGTAGTCCTTATTATAAGCTTCCCAAAAAGTATAATTTTAAATATATTTAATTTGATTATTATATTTATTTTTTATTTCTTGTGAATGTAGGTTTTTTGCCAAACATCAAGTTCTCTGTTCTACAGACATGGTGAATTAGTAAATTAGTGAAAAAAAATTCTAAAAAATGTCTATGCCCTAGGTATTGATGTCCTTGTTTCAACAAAAAAAGAAAAATTGAATTTCAATACATACATAAAAAGTTATGTTTTACAGAATACGCCTATGTCTAAATTGTAATTGGTTTGACTTCAAAACTTAATTTAATAAAAATATTCAACAAAACATTATGAAACCAAATGCATGCCCCATATATCAGTGTTACCAATCTAAATTCAAAAGGATCAGAATTTAATCCTTTGTAGAAAAAAACTTATGTGCTACAGAATACACATCACTTTAGAAAAATGTTGTTTACTATTAAAAACTAGTTATCAAAGGAGACGCCAAAAAATTTACAATTTAACTTCAATTTTTTTAAAAAAATATATTTAGAATCTACAAACAAAATATCACAAATCACTAGTTCGCATCATCTTCAAATTCCTAATGGTTTAGTGGCTATAGGTGTCAGAAAGTAAAGATTTAGTTCAAAATGTTGATTTCAATGTCAAGTTTAGCCAAAAAGTGTAACCCATTATTGTGGGATGACCCATGATCGAAAAATACCTTTTATGTGTTAAAATCAAGAGACTAGGAAATAATAAATGCTAATTTCATCGGCTAGGGACATCTGGTTATGGATCTTGGGAGATCATTATAGGTGGCAACTTCTAATTTGAATTTTCAAATGACCAATGACTCACTTTCATGACATGTATTGCTAAGCCTGGATATAAGCATATGTTCAGATGTTTAAGCAGTGTGCTTACCTCTCGAAATGTGCATATGCATATGACGTCATCATATTGGTCAATGTTGACTAAAGGTGGGGGCTCGAGATGTTAAGATCCAAAGTCATCGTCTTTGATCTTCAAATGTCAGGACATTAAAAATGTCTAGTCAAAAAAGTCAACTTGTGCCACATGGCACCATTTGATTGGTCCATGGAAGCTGTAAATTTTGGTCGCAGGAGACAAGGATATAGATATTAAGAAATATCCTGACATTAATGTTTGTGAAACATCATGTGCCCTTAATATCAAGATGATGTCATCACTTTATGATATTTCTTTTGAGTCATGATCATATGACATCATCCGGATGTTAAGGAAAGTCTGGATGTTAAATGTTTAAGTGTAATGTTTAGAGTCAAATGTCTATTTGAAAAGTCAAATGGGACACATCATCATATATTCAGAAAAGTAATAGACATTAGTGAATGTTCGGATATTGGAATTGATTGGGATTTTAAAGTAAGTATGGTTATTAAGAAATGTCTAGATATTGAGATCAAATATGCATACCCACGAATATCCATGCTAAGAGAATATGCGCATGATTGTTTTGTTACACCATGATTTAAATTTGACATGTGCACATTTGCGAATGTTGGGATATTTCTCTTTACTTAGCAATTTCTTGGGTTGGGACATTAAGCTAATGTCTAAATTTTTGAGATAATACAAACATCCCTATGACTAGTTGACCAAACTTTGACCGGGCATAACTTCCTGGTTTTAGGGAATTTCTTGGTGATGTAAAAGGCAAACCTGATTAGAATTTTATTCTCTTTCATTTAACAGGCTTCAGAAGAGGAAATTTTAACTTTAAAATTTTGATCCATATTTCAGGATCTGGATATTCCTAGGACAAGATCCTGACATACATCTGCTACTGTTTTATCATACCACCCAAAGCAAAGGGGAACAAAACAAGCCAAGCAAAAGTAGGAAAAAAGTAGGGTCCCTATTTTTTCTGGGGCAAAATGGGGCGTGTTGTGTAACCACACAACATGAAACACATGATCTCCAAAAAAAGCCATAAAATATTACAAAAGGACTTCTAAACAATAATAACTGCCACTATTATATCTGATATAAGAATTTTTTCATATATTGATAAAACTAAGTGGCGTTTACTACAACTGCTAGAATAGTAAGACCCTTTGCACACCTATGGAAATAGTCATTGATGAATGCTATAAAGTTGACATTCATCTCCTCAATGTTAGGGTCTCTAAGACAATATTTGTCTCTATTCTATAATGTCATTTTACCAAGCAATTTTGTTTCAGAACTTTCATTACAAGATTACACCTAATGTATGTCTTTAAGTTTGAGTCTTTATTATTTCTACTAAGGTTAGGAGTTCAACTCTGATAAATAACATTTTCATTGTCTCATCCATAAGCATCTCAATACACTATGTTTTTTATTTTGGTTATAAACTACTATGAACCTATCTCTTTTGAGTAGTCTAGCTAGAGTGAGAGAGACCTCGAGGGTGTAAGATTTGAACTGACAACCTCTAACTAGCAAACACTTAGTGGCTACTGATTGATCTACTAGCCACACCAATATTCAACTAACTTAACTAATCCATTTTCAAATCTTATCTCTTGAATTGGGAGGCTTTTCCTCAGGAAAAATTTCAAATAGTAAAAGACTTCTCTCACCTTACATATTTGATACAAATCAAGGTCTATGCATTCCATTAAAGATTGTTAAACTAAGCCGCATAGCAACAAGCATACACAAAGCATAGAAACAACAGAGATAATTGGATGTAAAAAAGTTCTATTGTCAACATATAGATTCAATTTAGTGAGCAAAATTACAATATGATAAAACATGACTATTTATCATGTGCATGTTCTTCACTCAAGGTGGAAGAATGTGCTCCAAAGTCTCATAGATTTCCACATAAATATATAACTCAGTTTATTATTATATTTATATATAAACTAAGAGGTTGTTATTGTATATTTAGTGAATTTTCAATATCTAATAAGATCTAAAACTCTTTGATGAAGAATCTACCAATATTTTCCTAGAGCCAATTTTTTTGTTTCATACTCAAAATAGGCTAGGTGAATAAGGGCAAAAGCATGGTATTGAAGAATACTTTTGGCTTATTTTCTATCACTTTTTTCATATAAAATGCATATGTCCCATCATATCACTTACCATGTGAGTGAGATATTGATGTTGGGATTTTGGGTGAGTTTGGGATAGTGAGTGAGTTTGTGCATCAAAGGGTTAGGAGAGGTATGGTGATAGAAAAACACTTCCATTCCAACCAAAGTTTGTAATTTGTAATGCCTAAACTTTTACATCAAGACATTAAGGGACAAAACATGGACCAATAATTTTTTGCATTACTATTGTGACATACACATGTGACAACTCACATATTTTCACACACAATGTTTTTGAAACTGAACATCATGACCAAAGCACATGGCAACACTATGAAATTCTTGACAACACAAGGTCTACACATACCAAATTGAATTGTATTAGTGAAAGACTTAAAATGATCATGATATGACCACATAATAATGGACAATTGAGATGATAAAGACTTCTTTAACATGATGGTAGTTTACAAGACCACCATTATGATCTTAAACAAATGATAAAATTCGGGTTAGAGAAGTACATAATCTCTACAATCAACAAAAAAAAACATAACCAGATATCCACAATGATGTGGAAAGGACATCCCAACCATAGGTTTACTTAGTCAAGAAGGATGATCTCTAAGATATCCAAGACATCACCTAGTCACACAAAAGACTAGTCTTTCTCCCACAAGGACATGCCTTTTAAAACAAAAGGATGAAAAACTAACAAGGTACACAAAGTACCATCAAACTAAGTTGATAGATAGTCAGGGAAAATCCTAATGAATAACTTCACTTTAGAAAAAATTCAAAAAAGGTCTAAAAGTCTCCACTATGTTTAAATCACCCCTGTTGGGACCTAATTACCCATTGTAGACACCCAAAATTGTCCATGTCATAACATTACCTAGTCACACATGACCTTGTAAAACATCTTGTAATATTTTACCATAGGTCATTTCATTATCCCACTTATTCCACTTATAAATCCCACTTGTTCACCTTTCCAATTAATTAAATAAAACCCTTTTATTTAATTAATTCCCCTTCACATGTCTCAAAAATAATTCAAATTAAATAGTTGAATTAATCCCTCACCTTTTCCACATTGCAACATGTGTCACATGACTACAACTCTTCACATGCACAAATAATTTAAATAATTTTATTATTTAAATTATGAGATTCCCACTCACATCCTATTTTTAGGCCCACTCATTTGTGCATCATAGGCATCTTTTCCTCCAAAATAAATAAAAGAATCCCACTTATTCCCTCACATCCTAATTTTAGCCTCATGTCATAACCCACTTAATGTGCGTCATAGGCACTAAAATCAAATTTTAATCCTAGCCATACACATCACACATTTGACTTTTAATCTTGGCCATTGAATCAAATCAGCCCCATCCTATAAATATGGCCTCTCACAAGCCATTTGAGATCCATCTTCTTCCAGTATCCTCACTCTGCCAAAATTCCTCTAATCTTCTCATCTTCATCTTAGTGTTATGCTGCTGATTCGAGCAACCAACATACATTTAAATAATCAAACCTTCAAAATATTGCATTCTCATGCAAGATGGAGAAGAGCAATGGAGGTCAATCAAGAATAGCATGGAGATTTCAGTTTGCATTTGTGTTTATTATTTTGATTTTCATGTTGTCTTGTTCTCTATTGTGCATTGTTAGGGTTTTATCATTGTTGATTATTCATTTACCCTTGATTTGCAATTTTTACCCTAACTGCATCTGGAACGCCCTGTGGGACAAACCCTTGCCTTTTGTAGATCTACTAGCTTGTTTTTTTTGCAGGTTTTATTAACCTTTTGTTGCAGATCTACCATTTTTTTGACAAAACCCTAGGTTTTCAACATTTCGTCATATCTTCCAAACAACTACAAATTTTTCTACAAGATTTCCAGTGAAGTTTTTTCATTATCTAAGGAGGCTATAGCAGAAAAATTACAGGTTTATCGCCATTTTTGTAGGAGTTATCACGATTTTACGTTTTTTCATAAAATTAACTTTCTAGGTGTAAATCATCGAATTTTATAGAAATGTTTACATTTATGGAAAGCTCTTGAAATTCTAGTGGGGACCTATTTTTTACAGATTTGATTTTGAGGTAATATATGGTGCGAAAAATTAGATCTTTGCAGACTATATCTTTTCCATAAATCCACCTTTCTGGGTGCAAATTTGGGAATTTTTCTGACTTCCTTACATTTCTAGAAAGCTCTCAGAAAATTAGTAGGGATCACTTCTTTGATTTTTTAGTTTTCAGATCGAAAATGTCTTGAAACAATTGAATCTAATTTGGCTATGTAAAACAAAAATGTATTTGAAATTACATTGAAGTTTACTTGTTCTTTCTTTGTCTTGGTGGATTTTAGGTGAATCTAAGAAGCTGGATTAGTGTTTGGATCAGTCACAATAGCAGCTTGGAAAGATAAAACAATCAGGTGCACACATTCCATCTTTAATCTCTAATCATTGCTTGTCAAAACACTTGAATTTGGGGCTTAAAAAAAATATTTGTTTGATCTCACATTTGGATTTTGGTCTAAAAAAGAATCTTGTCTTCAATCACACATAAAAAATTAGGTCCAAAATTAACAAGTGTCTTCCTACACATTTGATTTGGGAGCTAAAAAGAACAAGTGCTTGAATTGTTTGATCACACATTTCAATTTTCTAAAGGTCAATTAACAACTGCGAGTGTGAATCAAGTGATAACTCACTTGGTTTGCTTTTGTTTACCCTATCTTAGGAGGCCTACTTGGAGATACACCCACTTCAAGGGATGACCTCAACCGAGGTTGAATCGAAAGACACCCTCATTGGGAGTTGTAAATCTTGTCACTCTTAGAACTTTATACCTTTGGGAAGTGAAGGTGAAGGGTGGGTTACCCCTTTCTCCTGACTGTGTGGCAAGATTTCGCTTTCAATCCCTTTTCCCTAGTCAACCTTGTGCAACTTAGCTTAAGACCTAACTAATCATTAGGGCTTGTTGATGTGTTTTCAAGTGTTTGCTTAATCATAACATTTACTCTTGAAAGGAAAATTGAACATTGTGTTTGGTGTGTGTATTCATGCATTTATATGTGAAATTTTGTGTTTGATATTGCCCAAGTCAAACTACCAATAAACATTTGCCACATCATCCAATCTTTCCAAGACAAATCATCCTAGTCATTCAAACAATCACATCCTAATCTACCACTTTTAAACATGGACATGACATTTCCAAACAAGACCTATGAGAATGATCCTTATGGCACCAAAAGAATGCTTGACGCACTTAAGTGGTTATATAGAAAGGAACAGGTCCAAACACCATCCCAACCTCAACAAATTCCTTATCAATCCTATGTGTCATCCCCCTCAATGTCATACCAATATAATCCATCCACATGTCAAATCAATTCTATATCAACTTATCCCACTTCATATCAACTTAATCCAACCACCTATCAAATCAATGCCACATCATCTTATCCCACACCTTTCTATGTCAATGCCACATCATCATACCCCACTTCTTCCAATACCAATCACCAAGCCTATCAATGGTCTCCAAAACAAGACTATCAAGCACCATTGATAGACCTAAGTTCACATTTGCAACAAGACCTAATATCCTTTGACACTCATGATATATTTGACAAGGAAGATACCAATCTAGAGTGGCCTCCACTATCCACCCAAATGCCAATCCATGAGCTTACTAGTCCTATCTTAACACCACCATGTGATCCTACTTCTAGTTCATTGATCCACCAACCTTATTATCCCTCCATCCAATCCGAACCCTAATATATCCAATCCTACCATTCCTCCTTCCAATCCAAATCCTAATATGTCTAATCCATTGAATCCCCTTATCCTTTCATCTAGCCCAAGTCCTAGCCCATCTAATCCCATTATCCATCTCACAAGTCCTAATCCTAAGCCTACAAGACCATCTACCCTTATCATCCATCCATTATATTATCCATTCACACATACCCTAATGAAGGATGTGATCCAATGGCTACTAGCAAGGAATCAATCATTGCCATATCATCAAAGTCCTATCCATGAGTCTACCAAAGAGCCTTCAGATACCTTTCATATTCCTACAACCCCATCATGTGACCCACAAGCCATCGAGCCTATTCAAGAGCCTCCTATCATGGGCCCAAGTCAAAGTCCATCATACTCTCTTATTGATGAATGTCAAGAACCCATCAAACTTATCCAAGAGTCTCCCACTTTCACTTTTATGAAACCACAAGAGTTATGTCAAGAACATAATCTAAAGCATGTGGAAACATCAAGCCCTAGTCATACTCAAGATCAAATCCCTTCCATTATACCCATCCATAGCACACTTAATCCTATCTATGATCAAGCTCCTATATATGATCATGATCCCCTCTATAATCAAGAAGACCATGATGATCCTCTTAGCCAACTTTATGCATTCCATGGTCAAGAGATTATCACCCCATCCATCTATCCTCCATTAAGTCCTAATGCACAAACATCCACTTGTCATGATGAGACACATGCCTCCCAAGAACACATAAGCATAGAAGATCAAACAAATACCTTGGATCCTAATGAGCATGATCAAGATCCTAATGATCCTTCCACATCCATTATCAACCATATTCTAAATCCACCATCACATCCTATTGGTTTATCCACCCTCATTAATAAGTGTTCCTCCCTAGGAACACAACACCCATTGCCTACCACCTCATCTTCTCCATCCAATAAGGAACTCGTGTCTAGTGTCCCTCCCACACCTAGTCCCATTTTCCATCACATGCTTCAAAACATGAAAGACCAAAGTAAAGGCTTAGGCCTTCATGAACAAGGTATTTTGGAGCCCATCCATGTCAAGGTACCTCCACGCTCATATGGCCTTGGATATACATGCCAAGGTAAACAATCGCAAGATGTTGGTACTTCCTCCATGCATCCTAAGTCCACTTTCCATCCCAAATCCTATACATCCTATCATACCCCTAAAACATATATTGCCATTCCACCTCCATCATCTTACAAATGTCAAAAGAATGTGACTTTACATCTTCCACCATCCACTCTACCACCACTACTTCCAACTCCTAATATCCCTCCATCCACTTTGCCTCCACTTCTACCAACGCCTAATTATCCACTTATCCATAAATCCCCTCCAAATCCTAATCATGACCAACAAATGCACACATTGTCTAAACATGAAGCTTCCACTCATTCCACTCATTCCACCATACCCATGGGATTCAAAAGCAAAAATTTGGATGCATCTACACATAAAGTTAAAAATACTAAAGGTCCTAATACCTTAAGATACAAGTGCAAAAAGTCAAAGCCAAGTACATCCAAAAAGCAATCAAAGCCCATACCTCCAAAAGAAAAGTCTAAAAACAAAATGGTTTGGGTACCTAAGAAAAAAGAAATCAAGTCAAAAGAGGTATCCACATCACAAAAATCCCAACCATCCTCTTCCATCCAAAAATGCCACTCCATTCAAAAGTTTCAAACTCTTAAATCCCACAAGCAAAGTGGAAATCATAAAAATACTAAGTCTATGTGGGCACCTAAAGCACTTTGTCAACCATCTCCTAAGCAAACATCTCCATTGCTTCCTACACCCCCTCCACATCAAAATCTTCAATGTTTATCACGGTGTGTGCATTCGTTGGTCATGATTCCATTTCATCACGCAACAATTCCACATACCTCCATCTCCCCATCCTTCTTCCACTATCCTACATATCTTCCTCATCCTATTCCTATGGTCCATGCTTTAGCTTAAGTCTTCCACTCATACTTTTATAAGTCCTATATAATCTGCATCATAATCCACTATCCTTTCCTCCATAATTGACATCATAATCCATAGCACAATCCACTATTTCCCTCCATAATCCACATCATAATCAATTATCTACCTACTCCATCTACCTCTTTCATATCATCCCTTACCAACATCTATGAGCATAAGACATTTTGACATGGTCCATGCGATGACCTCCATCTAGCAAGACTATCACCTTTCATGGAACTAGATACTTGAGTCCCTCCTATCCTTCTCCTATCCAAAAAGTCAAAAAGTCAAAAAAGTAAAGAGAAATCCCTTCGTCCAACAGTGAAAACCTGACAAACATGCACCTTGAATAAGTACCATGATGAAAACCTGGCAAATAGGCATCATGTGTAGGTTGATCTTCTATGTCACTTACACTTGGTGGCACCTTGTCTCATTCACACTGTCTATCATATCATACCACTTCCTACCATTTTCATCTTATTCTATCCTACCTTACCATCATTATCCATTACCCGCATACCTATTCTATTGAGTTCATTCATCCTCCCTTCCTCTTTTGGCCTTGATGAAGATATAGGAGCAAAAACAAAAAATATGTTGAAACATGTTTTGGATATCTCTTGATGTACCTCATCCCTTCCAGTCCATCCTATCATCATCATATTGTCCTAAGCGTTGTCATGAAAAATCCTAAGCATATTATCTAGAACGCGGCATGTTATTCCAATGCGACATAGCCTTTTGAGACCACATCCTTTCTCTTATGCATACATCCATCCACTATAGCCTATCCTTTTATCTATCCATCTCTCATGAGCCTTTTATCCCTTATCCTATCGCCCATCCTTTTATCCATCTATCTAATGCAATCCTACATTATCCTTGCACCTAGACTTGGTTTTCCCCTTGTCATTGGTATCTAGCACAAAGACTACCCAAAAATGTCATCCAATACCATCCCAAAACATTTCAAAAATACAAAAAATCAAAACATTTCCAAAATCCAAAAAAATCAAAACATTTCAAAAATACAAAAAAATCAAAACATTTCCAAAATCCAAAAAAATCAAAATATTCCCAAAAATACAAAAAAATCAAAACATTTCAAAATTCAAAAAAAAAAAAACATGTCAAAATCCAAAAAAAATCAAAACATTTCCAAAATCCAAAAAAAATCAAAATATTTCTAAAATCCATAAAAAATCAAAACATTCCAAAAATCCAAAAAAATCAAAACATGTCAAAATCCAAAAAACTCAAAACATTCCAAAAATCCAAAAAAACCAAAACATTCCCAAAAATCCAAAAAAATCAAAACATTCCAAAAAATCCAAAAAAAAATCACATGTCAAAATCCAAAAAAATCAAAACAAAACATTTCCAAAAATCCAAAAAAATCAAAACATTCCAAAAATCCAAAAAAATAAAAACATTCCAAAAATCCAAAAAAAAAAAATCAAAACATTTCAAAAATCCAAAAAAATCTAAACATTCCAAAAAATCCAAAAAAAATTAAAACATTCCAAAAATCCAAAAAAAAATTCAAATATTCCCAAAAATCCAAAAAAATCAAAACATTCCAAAAATCCAAAAAAAAAATCAAAACATTTCCAAAATCCAAAAAAAAATCAAAACATTCCAAAAATCCAAAAAAAAATATCAAAACATTTCCAAAATCCAAAAAAATCAAAACATTTCAAAAATCCAAAAAAATCAAAACATTTCAAAATCCAAAAAAAAAATCAAAACATTTCAAAAATCCAAAAAAATCTAAACATTCCAAAAAATCCAAAAAAAATTAAAACATTCCAAAAATTCAAAAAAAATCAAATATTCCCAAAAATCCAAAAAAATCAAAACATTCCAAAAATCCAAAAAAAATCAAAACATTTCCAAAATCCAAAAAAATCAAAACATTCCAAAAATCTAAAAAAAATATCAGAACATTTCAAAAATCCCAAAAAATCAAAACATTTCAAAATCCAAAAAAAAAAAAAACATTTCAAAAATCCAAAAATTGAAAAAAATCAAAACATTCAAAAAATCCAAAAAAAATCAAAACATTCCGAAAATCGAAAAAAATCAAAACATTCCAAAAATACAAAAAAATCAAAACATTTCCAAAATCGAAAAAAATTAAAATATTCCCCAAAATACAAAAATATCAAATATCGAACAAAAATCCAAGCATTAAGATCAATCACATCATCAAATCAATCCAATTATCAAATCACTTCTTCTCAACAAATCCAATCAAAATAAATCTAATCAAATCATCAAATCAAATCAAGCCAATCTATCAATCAATCAAAATCACATCAACCCAATCCATATCATCCCATCAATAACATCATATATTATCAAACATCCAATCAATCCCAATCAATCCATAACTTGATCAATCTATCCACCTTCATCATCACCACCAATAAAACACAAATTAGAACTACATCTCATTTTTATCGTTAAATGCCTTGATCCCGTGGATACAGGGTATGTAGGCAATCTGGGATATGAAGGAAGTACCCAGATTCAGGTATAGGTGATAGACCATTTTCATCTTTCATCATTCTTCTAATCTTCACCAATCATCATCTTTATCCATCTCATTTGTTCTATCATCTATCTCCCACACTTAAAATCCAATCAATCATCACTTCATTCCAATCAAATCACTTCCTCAAATCATCAATCCATCACTTCTTCCAATCAATCTCATCATCAATCATCCATCTAATAAACTCAAATGCAAATCAATCCTTAAAACCATACCAACCAAGTTAATCAATCTTGCCAAATTATCCAATTACATCAATGGTCTTGATCCTAGCCTTGTTGTAAACCCAATCAATTAATCAATCATCCTTGTGTTGATCTAGGGATATATCATTCCCCGCAATGACAACACTATCATCATCATCAATTAATCAATTAATCATTGGTTTACAACTTGATAAGGGCAATACCTTGTTTATTTTTGTATCATTTGTGCATGTTTGCTTGCTTGTGTGTGTTATCATTTTTATCTTGCATTTGCATCAAATCCGTATCCTCCCAGCTAATATTCATATCTTGTACATAGACAAGGTTGTATTATGTTGGGGCATAAGACACATCGTCACCTTGGTCCTTATACCTTGGTGCATAATGTCTAGTGCTATATCAAACATCATGGTTGCTCACTTTCATTGTAGCATAACACATCATTCATTTCTTTTATCCATTCCCTTATCTTTCTTTCTTGACCAATCTATTTCATTTCAAGAGCCTACCTGTGTTTGTCCAACCCGCCTATCCTCTCGAGGGGGCATCCTCATCCTATCTTTCCATCATCATTCTATCTTTACACCATCTCATATTTTTTCCTCCATCTATACCTTAGTTTATTTGAAATGATGTTACTCAACATAAATCTCATCATCTCGAACATCATCTTAAAGAGGGAAAAAATGTAGACACCCAAAACTATCCATGTCATAACATTACCTAGTCACACATGACCTTGTAAAACTTCTTGTAATATTTCACCCTAGGTCATTACATTATCCCACTTATCCCACTTATAAATCCCACTTGATCACCTTTCCAATTAATTAAATAAAACCCCTTTATTTAATTAATTCCCTTTCACATGTCTCAAAATAATTCAAATTAAATATTTGAATTAATCCCTCACCTTTTCCACATTGCAACATGTGTCACATGACTACAACTCTTCAAATGCACAAATAATTTAAATAATTTTATTATTTAAATTATGAGATTCCCACTCACATCCTATTTTTAGCCCTTCATTTGTGCGTCATAGGCATCTTTTCCTCCAAAATAAATAAAAGAATCCCATTTATTCCCTCGCATCCTAATTTTAGCCTCATGTCATAACCCACTTAATGTGCGTCATAGGCACTAAAATCAACTTTTAATCCTATCCATACACATCATACATTTGACTTTTAATCTTGGCCATCGAATCAAATCAGCCCCATCCTATAAATATGGCCTCTCACAAGCCATTTGAGATCCATCTTCTTCTAGTATCCTCACTCTACCAAAATTCATCTAATCTTCTCATCTTCATCTTAGTGTTATGCTGCTGATTCGAGTAACCAACAGACATTTCAATAATCAAACCTTCAAAATATTGCATTCTCATGTGAGGTGGAGAAGAGAAATGGAGGTAAATCAAGTATAGCATGGAGATTTCAGTTTGCATTTGTGTTTATTGTCTTGATTTTCATGTTGTCTTGTTCTCTATTGTGCATTGTTAGGGTTTTATCATTGTTGATTTTTCATTTACCGTTGATTTGCAATTTTTACCCTTACACCCATATTACCAAAGTAAATCACATAGGCAATTGGGAATCACCCCTGGCTATCTTAGAATTTCCCCTCTAGCAAGACACATAATTTGTAGAAGGGGATGCACTCTTTCGACCCAAAAAAGTTTTTTTCAACTCCAAACTTGATTCTTAGCATACCAAAAGGATCCACTAAGGCTCCTACACCTTAATTATCCCCTAACACTAAGGTTTAAACTACAAACACACTTACCAAGGTAAAAGGATTTAAACCCCACATATTTCCAAGCAATGCAATCCAAATGGAAGGATGCAACACACCCAAAGTGCTATGTGAAAGCAACTCACAGCCATGGGAAATGACATCCCTAAGAATCCTAACCAATTCTTAAAGTATCATAGACACATCTTTTCAAAAATAAGCATTACCTTACTTTTCTACACATGGCTAACAAGCCTACTCTAACATGTCATTAAAACATGATTTAGAGCCTATCCTTCCACGTATCATAACTAAGAAAGAACATGATAAATGATGAATTTAATTCCATTTCAATAACACAATTCAATGCTTAGTTCAACTATATTCATTCTTTCTAATTAAGGACAAACTCAACTATTCAAAGTGCACAACAAGACTACCAAACATGCTACACCAATATATCAATTTGATCATAACTTTGAGAAAATGGGGTTGGATGAACACCAAGGTCATACCAATGGATTTTAAATAACAATTACAACACATCCATCAAATAAAATATCACTTTTATAGGTTTTCGAAAATCATGAACACTAACATCTATGCTATTCAAATGGAATTTCTCACTTACACAATCATTTTCTATCTAAATACAAAATACAATAAATATTACAATTACTAGCCCACACACAATGAGTATAATGATGGGTGTATTTCAAGATCAAATACATGATTACAATCTTTACTTATGTACAAGGTGTAAATATAAACTAATCAAAATACTGAACTAGGAACTCTTCAAGCTCTAAGAGATATTCATGAAGGAGATCAATGGAGGATGTTACTTACCATCCTAGCATATTACCATTGTCAAGTGCAATATATTTCTATCCCACTCTAGGAAACCCTTGAGCTATAGAGAGAGAAGATCATGGATAGACCACAAACAAGATCATCTCACACAAAAACAAGGGTCTCAAGCAAGACATCAAAAATAATCAACACAAGCTCACACATGGTTTTCATACACCAGAGCGTGTGCATGAAGATGGGGGACCAAAAAGTGACCACCCCACTTTTGGTCATAGAAAACTAAAATGCGATTACGTTTTTTACTACTAAACATAAAAAAACACAAAATCACAACTTCCCATATTTCATTTGCATTTTAGAGGTGTGAAAATGCGATAGGTGTTATTATGTGAGCGTGTTTTGAGGAGATTGAGGGAGAAAGCACACAAACACAAATCTGCGTCATCATTCTCATCATGCATGAGCTCAACAAAGACAAAAAATTCAAGAAGGTAGGGTTTTCATCTTTTCTCTACACTTGAAAATGAACTGAATTTGTTTTCGTTGTTTTGATTGAATTTCTATTTTCGGTTTTCAGCCAATCAATCACCCCAAAACTCTAATATAGGAGATGAGATTCCAATTGAAGAAGAGGCTCAAAATCCTCCTCAAACTCTGCCTTCACTTCCTCGCCATCCACATGACATGTACATGAAAACTATTTAGGGCAGATCCAAGAGAATAAAAAACAACTTGAAACCTTAATTCAAAAATTAAAAATTCCAAATGCAAGCATCAATCATAGGAGATCCCTTTCCAGTCCATTAGAGTCCATTATTTCTCATGTTGAATCAGTGACAAACCAAATCAACGAATGGGTAGACTATATAGATAGATGTCATCAATTCTATGTAGACAAATTGTCATACAAATAGGTTAAAGATAATAAAATTTCAAAAGCCAATCTATGTGCACTTTTTATCGATCCTAGAACAAACCAACCATTGCATGATAGTTGCAAATGATTCCCCATTCATTGGTGTATGCACGATGGAATATCCCAAAACTTTTGGGATAGATGGTATATGGTTTTTGACAACTTACCCTATAATAATAATGAGGTCCCACAATATTTCTTAAGAAAATTCTATTGTGAGTTCAAACTCAATGAGATTCCAAACTACTTTGACATCTAGGATTTCCAAGGCAGAGGTGGTGGCTATGCACAAGATAGAGAGGGGGCACATCATGCTTAGAATCATCCACCTAGACAGGCCCTATGAGGTCACATCATATCTCATTCCCTTCAACTTTGAAGGAGAGTGTTGAGGTGGAGACACTACACTCTCTTAGTTCCCTCACCTAGTCTATAGAACAACATGGCAGCGATCTTTCCCAGGTTGGTGAGGGTGAAAGCAGTAGGCACCGTTAGTCCCCCCATCTTTGCCGATCAAGTGGAGGTTTGTGTGATAATGGGACCGAGGGCACTCCCCATGTAGACATTAGAGATGATGCTCTAGAGTTCAGGGCTATGCGACACAGGGGCAGTAGCAGGCGCAAGACACATCCATATTGGATGATATTGTACTGACATATGACGTGTTGCATGATACATTTGGTAATGATTCCTAGACAATTTTTAGAAGGTTCTACAATTTATTATATTTGTATTTTAAATCTCTAATTAATTATATTACACTACAACAAATCCTTGTGATTAGCTCCCTTTTTTGCTCCATTTTTTGCTTCCACCCACTATTTTAATGTATTTTTCTCCAATTTTTTGAAAAAGTCAGCGCTATTTATCGGGATGGCACTATTTTTGGCATTTTTTACGCTGATCAGAACAAGTAGGTGCTAAATTAGGCACAATTTAGCATCAAATTTAGCATTGAATTTAATCATTAGGTTCACAAAGGCCTATATTACTGTTAGGACTGAAAAATCTCACAATTTTCTTAGTCCCCATCTACTTATCCTTGATATATACCACACATAAATTAGCCACTCTGTAATTTTATGATCAATACAAATTGCAAAAATTTGTGTGACAAGATCCATTTTAGCCTAAAATTTGTGTGACAAGATCCATATTATAACCTCTGTTAAATCCCATCAATCTGACCTTGATAAACATTTCCATGATCATAGTCAAGGAAACCTTAATTTCATCCTCATCGGCAAGACCTTGGGCATATCTTTCAAGATCCTAAAGTCATAATCTTATACAAAGTATTTTATCCATGGTTGGGGAGAGACAAGTAAACTTTCAGCGATAAGAGTTGCATAGACAACAAGAATAAATGATCGGCAAGATGTCACTTAACGTCGCACCGATGAATATTCATCGACAAAAACAAGATAGTCGGAACAAGATCTCCAAGTTATACCAATCTTGTGCCTCATACCGATGGATGTGTATCAGGGAGAGATGTGCACACTCACACCGACAGAGAAAAACAATTTAACAATTGTGTCGGGGAAACATATATAATTGGAGCAAGCTCGCTAGGTCTCTCCGACTGCATGGGTCACTTCGATGATAAAGACCTAGAATCCCTAGGAAGATAAGAGTAAAGTTTTGGAAATATGGAAAAAGAGGACAAGTGAAGAAGGAATGTAAAAAATTAGTTAATCATTGCCACAATCTCATTATCATTATTCTAGTAGAAAATCCTAGTTTTGATTCTTTTTTCATAATGCATTAGTTAATCACACACTTCACATTTGACGTCATGCTAAAAAGATCAAATAAGTTTTGTATTTCTTCTCAACTATTTCATTTCTCTCTCTTAATTACTTAATATCTCAATATTTTATTCTACTCTCAACTCCTTGTACTTTAAAGTTTAATTAAATCTAGGATTGGACTTAAATCTTCTATTATAGGGTATGATTTATTTCCCTACATTTTTTTGAACTTGCAATTTCCATGCCTATGTTTAGGATAGAAAAAGATTGATTTTTTATTTTGAGATTTTTGTGGTTTGCATTTGTTGGAAACAACCCAATGCCTTTAATTTTGTATTCCTAAGAAACATCTAGGATCCTTATGTCCCCTTCAAAAAAGTACTAGTTCAAACCCTCACCTTGCAAACATGACTACCTCTTTCTCCAACTTCCTATGATGATCACATGTTGCATTCTAATGATGAAGAAGAATATTATGATCATGATGTCTTTAGTAAAAGTGTTGAAAATGAATAGAAACATGAGATCATTGATAAATTGAAATATTTGTGCAATCAATTAGCTAATATAGATGATAATATGTCCACTTCATTTTTCATTGATGGTCTTACTCAAGTACTTATCACAAGATAACATGGCATAGATACAATTAAGGATATATATGAAAAATAATTAAAGATAAACAAACTCCTCATGTGGCAGGCACCGGTTTTTCTCTTTTGAAAATCATTCCCTTGTATATATTTTCAAAATCCAAATTTATTTTTCTATTTTAGGAGCAGGGTTTAAAGATTTATAGAAAATATTAATCCAAATCATATGCAAGATTGGGTTAAGTGAAGTGGATGAATTAATTGACAAAATTACATAAGCTCCTTAATCTGTTCTGAAGTCACCAGCAAACTTGAAAGTAAATTGTCATTTGTGAAACAACGTAACACCCACTATTTAAGGAACTTGATGAGCTTATCCTTTAACCTATATCACTTAATACTTCCATCACATAAGGATTATCCACTAACAAGTTATGAAGAACATCAATCAATCCATTTAATTAACATTATTGCCAACAATTCATACCAAAGATTAAACTATTTAAGGATATTGCAATAGGTAATTTGTCAACAATTAAACAATCCATTTAATTAACATTATTGCCAACAATTTAATCATCCTTTTTTAAACACGGATTGCAAATAATTTTGAAAATTTAGAAGTCTTGGTCATTAACATTATTGTCTGCTACAATGTCATCAAGTGTATCATTGTCAATGTTCATGTGATTTCAAGTATTTAATATTATCATCATCCTCATCTTGACCTGCATCATCTTCATCATCATTGAAATTTGAATGTAGACCATCTATATTGTTACCAGATGTATTTGGATCATCATTTTATACCATCCATATTGTTGTCTTCCATAACATCATCTAACTCTGGATTGTTGTCTTCTTGTGCCTGAACATAACCATCTTCAATATCATCATGGATGTCAATTTCTTCGATGTTCTCTAATCCCTCTCTCTCATTTTCTTGGTCATCATTATTTTTCTCAGTATCCACTAATGCATCGTCAAATACATGCCTTAATCTTGGATCATAATGTATGACAAATATCCATTTCGGGTCCAAAATATCTTCATAGAAAAATACCTGCACATGAACGACATACATATATTAGACATATGGTATAACAATTTTATTGATTAATAAACACATGTATATATTCACAATAAACTATGATTTAATAGATTAATGATCACTACCGCTTCTTGTTTGAGTTAAAGAAATACCTGCTCACAATGAATTGGTAAAACATAAGGCTCCTTATCCTCTAGTAGGAAACATGAGGAATCTATAGAAAACAATCCACTATGGGTATCATGTCTTCGTGTCCTCTCAAATGCTTCATACCATATACACTTAAAAAAACAACATTTAAAAGAGTGGTAATCCAACTCAATAATTTCTTGTATTTTCCCAACATATTGTAGATTCCCTTCAATTATATTCTTATCTTTTGAGCTTGATCGACTGGATTGCTTGAAGTCAACCATGATGCCACAATCGAAGGACCATCTCTTTACATCTACACTTTCTACATGATAATGTCGACCATATGACCACATTGCTAGATATTTCCTCGCCTGTGAAAGACCATTTATTTAAGTGAAAACAAATATAATGACGAATATTAAAATAGTTAATAGTGTCAAAACTGTAAGGAAACAACATTTTGTAAAATTCCAACTATACCTTTCTTTCACATCCTCTAGACATGTTGATTTCATCTTCTGTTATGTTTGAATCTATACCTGTATCTTCTATTTGATTTTAAATTTGTTCAGTAACCCATTCTAGTGTGTAATATTTGCCCCATTCCCCAAGCAGATAAGTGGGAAGTGAAGTATTCCTTGGGTTTGATCTCTTAAACTGTCTCCTTGCTTCTAACACTTCTCTTTTTATCATACAGATCGATCCATTTGTTCATAAAGTCCATGTGGTACAGAATGAACTTGTTGAGTATAGCACTTTTGTCTACACCTATTACATGTCAACATGTTTATTTCAAACTCCAAATGTCATGCTGTTAATTTGACAAATAAATTATAGAGTAAATTAATGATTGCAAGAAAAACAACCACACTGATCATGAATTTACTTACTTATTTCTACTTGAATACCATTAGATTGTGGTTTTTCTCCATCAATAATATCTGATGCTCGTTCTTCATCCCAGAAGCATGGCCCATCTTCAAAATCCTTACCAAGGAATTCACACAGGAAGAAAAATGCTTCATTCAATACATACCCTTTAGCCATGCAACCCTCTGGATGTGCCTTTTGTTGGACATATCTTTTTAGAGTTTTCATATATGTCTCAAAGAAAAATGTCCACCTCATTGATACGACACCCACTAATTCAATATCATTGACTAGGTGTATAAGTAAATGGACTTGTAGGTCCATGAAACTTGTAGGGAGCTCCCTCTCAAATACACATACAATTTATGCAATTTCCTTCTTCTATTTTGGTACTTCACATTCATGGATCTCCTTAGAGGTCACCCACCTAATATAAGAATAGTAAATTAGTATGAACCTTTAGTCAAAAATTAAAATACAATATAATATCTCTATGTCTCTCATACATGAACATTTTATATAACCACATGTTGCAAGTATGAGGTTAATCAGTGTTGTCATTGATGTCAACATACTCATATTGCATTAACAAGAAGGATTGGATGAACTATGAGCTGAGGATATTGAGAAAATTAGTCTCAAACAGGAATAGTGAAAAACAGTGATGAGATGAAGGCAAAAGTACTCAATATGTTGATGATCAAAGGATGCAGATTAAAGGGTTTGTAGCTATGAGTCTTGAGATGATTTAGTTAAGTTTTCAGAGGTTCGCATGCAGATTTGAAGAAGTTATGATTGATCAAGTAGAATCGGTTCTGGGAGGTGCTCTAGAGTGACAGAGTTCTACAAAGAGGTCCGGTGAGATCTGGAAGTGCATTATCCTATCTTGCGGATTGGATGGAGTGTTTGGGATATCCTTGTGATGTGTCATCTCAACGTGTTCATGATTTGGAGGTCCGGAAGCACATGTTTCAGTATGACAGTGGTGGTAGACTGTGTTCTTGAAGTTCCAGATAAGGAAGAGAAGAGATTCCGGTGAGCAGAGGAAGTGCGGATGTTCCTGGTCGTTCAGGCTAGCTTGTGAAGGTTCTTGGATTGTGTTGAGGTTATGTTGTTGGTCCGCATTGGTGGTAGAGCCCGAAATTGAAGATATTCTTTTGGATGAAGTTCTTGTTCAGACTAGCCGACCAGATGAGTTGTTCATCTTACAAATGTTCTTGTGGTGGCCGACCGGATGTATTATTCATCTTGCGAATGTTCTTATGGTTGAGTGCCGACTTAGATGCTTATTCCTAAGTTGATGCCTTGTATAAATAAAGGTTTGTGAGTTCATTTCAAAGTGTGTTGAGGAGCGGATGAGTGTGGAATAGCGAAAGAGTGAAAGGCAGAGCAGTTGTGTTTCGGGTGTAAATGAAACTGACCCAGACATGGTGAAGATGTCATTCTCTAGTTCAAGGTGATACTTATGATCTTGTAGACAGTGTGTCTCTTTTGTAGGCAGTGTGCCTCTTTGTGAGCAATGTGCTTGGGCAGTGAGCCCTGACTGGCATGTGCCATTTCTTTTTCTTATTCTTCTAACAAAGAATAATCCTTGGGTTAATCACCCCGTGGTTTTTCCCTTAACCAGGTTTTCCATGTCAAAAATCTTGGTGTCTAATGTGTTGATATTTTCATACTCTCTACTTTCATGAATGGCTAATTGATATGTTATTATCTAACAAAGAAGAATCAAGTGTTTAAGTAGAAGCAAGTTTCTGTACAACTGATTCACCCCCCCTCTTAGTTGTGAGCCCTAGATCTAACAATTGGTATCAGAGCCAAGTTCCTCTGAAAGGAGCTTAACCGCTTGAGGAGATCCAGGATGTCGTCATATAAGAAGGATAGTCCGAAGTTTGATGGAACCAATTTCTCACTCTGGAAAGGTCGCATGAGATGTCACTTGGAGTGTATGGGAAAAGCATATCTGTCCATGATCTCAAAGGCTTATGTACCTCCACAAGGTGGTCTGACAACACTGAATGAAATCATAGATGCTGAAAACAATTTGCGGACCGAAGAAGCTCTTCTAAGTGCATTGAATGATACAGATCTCTCAAATGTTATTGACCTACCAACTGCATATGGAATCTAGACTAAACTAGAACTTCTGTATGAAGGAGATGAGTTTGTCAAGAGTGCAAGGTTGCAAAGTCTAAAAGGGAAATTTGAAAGATTGAAGATGAGAGATGATGAAAATATCACTACCTTTATGCCAAGAGTGAATGAGCTGGTGTGTGGAATCAGGAATGCTGGTGGAGTTTTAGATGAAAATGAAATTGTTTGCAAAATTCTTAGATCTCTTCCTACTGCCTACAAAATCAAGGTTGCTGCCATTGATGAATTCAGAGCCCATACAACTGTCACAAGAGAGCAATTGGCTGGCAAACTGGCTGCATTTGAAATGACTGAGTTTGGAGATGATCCCCCCAAGACTGAATCTGCATTCAAAGCCAGTGCCTTTGTGAAAGGCAAACAAAGATTTGATCCGGGAGAGAACTCTTCAAGGAAGCTTTCATGGTATGATCAAGCAAGGAAAGACATGGAAGAGGAAGAAGCAGAAACAACTCAACTTGAAGCCCTCATTGCAAAGAGACTGCCAAGGGGATTCGGTAAGTATGAAGGAAAACTACCCTTTAAGTGCTTCAACTGCAATAAGATTGGTCATTTTGCTTCAAGATGTCCGGAAAGATCTGCAAGGTCAAATGCTAACAGATAAAGGTTCCAAAAGAACTGTTATTATGTTCATGAAGAAGATGATAATGAAGGAGTAACAGATGATGAATCAGAAATGGGAAGCAAATCTGGAAATGAATGAGTGTTTATTGCCATCAAGGAAGAAGATTCCATATCTTCTGAATCTATCAATCATAAGATTGTGGAAAGAGCCTTGGCTGCCCAAATTGAAGAAAAGGATGACTGGGTTATTGATAGTGGATGTTCTCACCACATGACAGGTGACAAGAACAAGTTCTTAGATTTGGAAAGGTGTGAAGGAGGAATGGTAAAGTTTGGTGATAATTCTGCTGGCAGAATCAGAGGTAGGGGAACTATTTCTTTTGATGGAAAGAGCAAAACTGGTAATGTACTATATGTTGAAGGATTGAAGCACAATCTTCTCAGTATTGGTCAGTTGGTGGACAAAGGCTATGATCTTCAGTTCAAGAATGGAAGATGTAGGATCTTTGAAAGCTTCGGAACTGAGATTACATCCGGTACTCAAACAAAAGGTAATATCTTCCATCTAGTTGGTTCAAATAAAAGTTGTCTGTTTGTTCAAGTTGATCAGAGTTGGTTATGGCATAGAAGAATGTGTCATGTGAATTTTGATAACATCATTAAGATAAGCAATACTCAAGCTGTAAGAGATCTTCCAAAATTGGTGAAACCTACAAATAGTTTGTGCAAAGAAGGTCAGCTAGGTAAACAGAGCAGAGTCTCATTCAAAAGCAAGGATCAGTCCTCTACCGGATTGTTGGAATTAGTTCATACTAATCTCTGTGGTCTGACAAGAATCAAGAGTATGCAAGGTGACAGATATTTCATGTTGCTAATTGATGACCATTCTTGGATGATGTGGGTTACCTTCCTAAAAGAGAAATCAGAAGCCCTTGAGAAGTTCAAAATCTTCAAGGCCATGGTAGAGAATCAAACCGGATTGAAACTGAAATGTTTAAGGTCTGATAGAGGTGGTGAATTCACATCCAGTGAGTTCATAGACTTTTGTGAGAAGCATGGCATAAGGAGACAGTTGTCTGCTCCTAGGACTCCATAGCAGAATGGAGTAGTTGAGAGAAAGAAACGGACCATCCAGGAAGTAGCTAGGACAATGATGATGGAAGCAAATGTTCCTCAGATGTTTTGGAGAGAAGCTGTCAGCACTGCAATCTACACCCTTAATCGAGTTCAAATCAGAAGCAATGCCGGTAAGACTCCTTATGAACTTTGGTTTGGCATAACTCCCACTGTGAGATATTTCAGAGTATTTGGTAGCAAGTGTTACATCAAAAGAGATGAAGATTTAGGAAAGTTTGATGCTAGAAGTGATGAAGGAATTTTCTTGGGTTACTCCACTCAAAGCAAAGCATACTGGTGTTACAATAAGAGATTAAGAAAGATGATAGAAAGTACAAATGCGAAGGTTGATGGAGTTGAGAAGCCCTCAAGATTCTATGAATGTGAAGAAGATGATCAGAATGATTCTCTAGTGCAAGGAGCTCCATCCTCCTCTAAAATTCAGATCTAGACTAATCCGGTAAATCAGGAAGAAGAGGTTTGTCTGAATGAGCCTGATCAAGAATTAGTAGTGCAAGAAACTCCCAAAGTTCCAAGGTATGTAACTCTAAATCATTCTGAAGATCAGATCATAGGTGACAAGAGTAAAGGGGTACACACAAGGAGAAGAATTGCTCAAGACTCAAATGAATACTGTCTGATTTCAAAGATTGAACCTAAGATAGTTAATGAAGCTTGCAATGATGAAAACTGGACCAAAGCAATGGAGGAAGAATTGATGCAAATTGAGAAAAATCATACTTGGGATCTTGTTCCCAGACCTAGAAACAAGAATGTGATTGGAAACAAATGGGTCTTCTGGAACAAACTAAATGAAGTTGGTGAAGGAATAAAAAACAAAGCTAGATTGGTCTGCAAAGGCTACTCTCAAATAGAAGGAATTGATTTTGAAGAGACTTTTTCTCCAGTGGCAAGAATTGAAGCAGTCAGATTATTTCTTGCATTTGCTACCTTCAAAGACCTCAAGGTATATCAGATGGATGTCAAGTCTGCCTTCCTAAATGGTGACTTGGAAGAAGAAGTGTACATTGAACAACCAGATGGATTTTGATGATATGGTCTGCAAGTTGAAGAAAGCACTGTATGGTTTGAAGCAAGCCCCAAGAGCATGGTATGAAAGATTGGATAAGCATCTTGTACAGATTGGCTTCAACAAAGGTACTACTGATAGTAACCTATACTTCCAAATAGATAAGGAAAACATCTTGATTATTGAAGTATTTGTTGATGATACCATCTTTGGAGGAAAGGACAGCATGTGTAAAACTTTTGCAAATCAAATGAAAAGTGAGTTTGAAATGTCAATGCTTGGCGAAATGAATTTCTTCTTGGGTCTGCAAATTACTCAGACAAAGAAAGGCATCTTTATCTGTCAAACCAAATATGCAAAAGAATTGTTGAGGAAATTTGGAATGGAAGATGCAAAGCCAATGAACACCCCTATGGCAACCGGATGTAAGTTGAGTAAAGATGATGACTCTCCTAAGACAGATTAGACCAAGTATAGATCAATGATTGGAGGACTATTGTATCTCACTCAGACTAGACCAGATATAATGAGGGCTGTTGGTCTTGTGGCAAGATTTCAGGCTGATCCCAGAGAATCTCATGTCATGGCAATCAAAAGAATTTTTAGGTACTTGAAAGGAACAGCTGAGTATGGTCTATGGTATCCTAGAGATCAGGATTTCTCTCTTCATGTATACACAAATGCAGATTGGGCAGGAGATGTGGATGACCGGAAGAGTACAAGTGGAGGAGCATTCTTTTTGGGAAAAAGGTTAGTTTCTTAACTTAGCAAGAAACAAGAGGCAATATCCTTGTCTACAATTGAAGCAGAATACATTGCAGCAACAAGTAGTTGCACTCAGATCTTATGGATGAAGCAAATGTTAAAAGACATTAAAGTAGAATATAAGGAGCCTATCACAATTTTCTGTGATAATTCTAGTGCAATAAATATCTCTAAGAATCCGGTGTTGCATTCTAAGACCAAACACATATCTATCAAGTATCACTTTCTGAGAGAGCAAGTGAACAAGGGAGAAGTCAGATTGGAGTATGTACCCTCCAAGGATCAGATTGCAGATATTTTCACTAAACCTCTTCCCAAGGACTCCTTTGAGTATCTCCGGAAGAAGTTAGGGGTCATGGCCTCTCCGGTGATGAACTAGGATGCATTGATGTGCATCAGTCTGGTGGATATCACAGTCATATCTTGTGATCCGGATTGATGATGGGGAGCTGCTACTAAGGGGGAGCAGCTAGTATGATTCTGATGTGTTAGAGTTGTAAGTATGAGCCCTTTGCCATTGATGTCAAAGGGGGAGAGAAGACATGTGAAAAACAAGTAGTTGATGATCAAAGGGGGAGCAGTAAAGGAAGACAAGACATATGAAGAGTTGTTGTTGATAGGGAGAGCTGTGACAGAAAGAAGAAGATCTTGTCTTGATGGTTTTTGACATCATATGTTGCCATCAATGACAAAGGGGGAGATTGTTGCAAGTATGAGGTTAATCAGTGTTGTCATTGATGTCAACATACTCATATTGCATTAACAAGAAGGATTGGATGAACTGTGAGCTGAGGATATTGAGAAAATTAGTCTCAAATAGGAACAGTGAAAAACAGTGATGAGATGAAGGCAAAAGTACTTAATATGTTGATGATCAAAGGATGCGGATTAAAGGGTTTGTAGCTATGAGTCTTGAGATAATTTAGTTAAGTTTTCAGAGGTTCGCATGCAGATTTGAAGAAGTTATGATTGATCAAGTAGAACCGGTTCCGGGAGGTGCTCCAGAGTGACAGAGTTCTACAAAGAGGTCCAGTGAGATCCGAAAGTGCATTATCCTATCTTGTGGATTGGATGGAGTGTTTGGGATATCCTTGTGATGTGTCATCTCAACGTGTTCATGATTTGGAGGTCTGGAAGCACATGTTTTAGTATGATAGTGGCGGTAGACTGTGTTCTTGAAGTTTCAGATAAGGAAGAGAAGAGATTCCGGTGAGCAGAGGAAGTGCGGATGTTCCTGGTCATTCAGGATAGCTTGTGAAGGTTCTTGGATCATGTTGAGGTTATGTTGTCGGTCTGCATTGGTGGTAGAGCCTGGAATTGAAGATATTCTTTCAGATGAAGTTCTTGTTCAGACTAGCCAACTGGATGAGTTGTTCATCTTACAAATGTTCTTGTGGTGGCCGACCGGATGTATTATTCATCTTGCAAATGTTCTTATGGTTGAGTGCCGACTTAGATGCTTATTCCTAAGTTGATGCCTTGTATAAATAAAGGTTTGTGAGTTCATTTCAAAGTGTGTTGAGGAGTGGATGAGTGTGGAATAGAGAAAGAGCGAAAGGCAGAGCAGTTGTGTTTCAGACGTAAATGGAACTGACCCAGACATGGTGAAGATGTCATTCTCCAGTTCAAGGTTGTGATACTTATGATCTTGTAGACAGTGTGTCTCTTTTGTAGGCAATGTGCCTCTTTGTGAGCAGTGTGCTTGGGTAGTGAGCCCTGACTGGCATGTGCCATTTCTTTTTCTTATTCTTCTAACAGAGAATAATCCTTGGGTTAATCACCTCGTGGTTTTTCCCTTAACTAGGTTTTCCACGTCAAAAATCTTGGTGTCTAATGTGTTGATGTTTTCATGCTCTCTACTTTCATGAATGGTTAATTGATATGCTGTTATCTAACAAAGAAGAATCAAGTGTTTAAGTAGAAGCAAGTTTCTGTACAACTGATTCACCACCCCTCAGTTGTGAGCCCTAGATCTAACACCACATACCTTGTAAATGCTGACAATCGACTTATGACATTCCTTAAGTCAACTGTAAGACAGGAATCCCCCTAAATAGCCAATGGCATGATATGCTATCAAACACATTTATGAAAAGGTCATTAGTAATTTTGTCTCACAAAACAAAATATCAAAATATATTTAGTACTTAATCAATGTTATTGGTAAATGTTAAATGATGGTATATAATACCTTCATAAAATTATGAAAATCATGTGTTTTAAATCCTGTGATATGTCCATCAACTGTAAAAGCTTTAGCTAATGATGACCCATAGCTAGTAGGTGTCCTTATTGAATGGATGACATTTTTTAGTTGGTCTAGCTCTTTTTTTTTCAAAATCCATGGAGCTTCTGCATATGTTTCATTTTCCTTGTTTGGCCACAAATGTTTTCTATCAATTTTGGTATGTGAAAGAGAAATATCTCTCCTCGAAGACAGGGTGTCCTTCTCTTTGCCTGATATATGTCGAAATATAGAATCTGGGACATTTTTGAAGATGTGCATAGGATCTAATAGGTGAGATATTAATAGATCCTTCCAGTAAGGGAGCTCATAAAATATGGATTCCTTTTCATTCCTTCATGCATATTAACTACAACTTGTTCTGGTTCTTCAATTGAATCACCTCGATAAAAAAAATCCTCCCAAGCTTTCAATTCAGCATCTTCATACTTCTTAATCCAATCACCTGGACCCATAATCATGGAAGGGCCTCTATTTTCAACTTTTCCATCAAATTGATTCTTCAGGCGATTTCTAAACTTATGATCTAATTGTAGAAAAACCCTATTGTTTGCGTAAATAAATTTATGTAGATCTTTAGAATACCACCCTTGAAATTGTTCTGCACATCTTGGACATGCAAATATCCCCTTTGTTTCAAGACCTGCAATTCAATAAGCAATGTAAATAACATCAAAACAATAGTATTAAACTAAGTATGAAAGTTGGGATGAAAATAAATTATGAGTGTAAATACGTAAATATTTTATCTTACCAGAACAAACACCAAGTCCTGGGAAATCATGAATAGTCCAACATAGTAGACCATACAACATGAAGGACCTATTTGATGGGGAATGTGATATGTCATACATTCTTATGCCTTTCCATATCAGTTGCATCTCATCAATAAAAGGCGCAAGATAAACATCCATGTTTTTAACTTGATGTTTTCCTGGAACAATGAGAGTTAGCATAAGGTGCTCCTTTCTAACACTCATCCATGGGTGAATATTGTATAGTATCAATCTGACTAGCCAAACACTATAATTTGAGCTTAGGAAAGAGAATGGGCACACTCCATCAATTGCAAGACCAAACTGGATACTACGGGGTTCATCTTTGAATTTTCTTGGCCATTTTTCCTCTATGTGTTTAATTGCTTTGGAGTCAGCTAGAATTCACACGAATCCATCTTTACTCCTATTCTTTGCATGCCAGTCCATCAATTGTGCAAGTGACTTGCAATGAAACATTCGTTGAAGTCTAGGTATAATTGGCATGTGACATAAAACCTTCTCTGGAACTGTAGGACCTTGTACATCTGTACGATATCTCTTCTCTTTGCATACAGGGAATTCTACCTTGTTTTCATATTCATCTCTATATAAAATGCAATCATTTTTACATGAATGAATTTGCTTATATTCAATCCCCAACTCAACCAACAACAGATGTGCCTCTCTACAAGTTGATGGCAACACATTCTTTTCAGGGAATATTTTAGTTTTTAGTGCCCTGTAAGATTGCGAGAGATTAAATCAATTGAATGTTTGACTTATGATGAACATGTTTGATATGTCAATCTATACTAGGACTGTTTATATACAATATATGGTTTTAAATTCCCCTTTAAAGAAATATAAACAAAGTTGATGAATGTTTACGAATTATGTACACCAATTGACAATGCAAAGTAAGAAATGGATTTCAACTCACTTTAGTAGGGTAGTGAATCCTTTGTTTGACCAACCAAATAGTTACTTGATTTCTAATAATATTAATGTGCATGCCAGTTTTGAAGTTCTAGTTGCACCCGATTTGAACACGGGTGTCTTCGCTGCTTGCCTGATGGAGTCTTTCAGGTTGTTATCATTAACATTATGTTGGTGGTAATTACCCCTACTATCATCATTACTATCAACCATATGATCATTATTGTCATCATTGTTTCCATCCCCAAAGAAACTTGTAAGCATTTCATTCAATCCTTCTTCATGCACTGCATTTTCACTATCATGATCATCATCATTAAGGCTAGCTGGCATGTCATCAGTATATGCGGATCTCATCAGCAATTCAAATTTCTCAGTTGCTAGTATTCTCTTCAATGTTGCTCTTTTTTGCCTGGTATGGTTTAAAGGATGGTTTGGATCATCCCATCCAAACCTTAATAATCCATTTGGATCTTGGGTATTAGTATGTGTTTCATCAACATCTTCTACCTATCAACAAACACAAGCATTATTTAATGTTTGGTAACAATTGCCCTAAATTCAAAATGTATCAATTTCAAAGAAATATAATCAAATATGGCTTAAAAAATAAAAATAAAAATTCTATGATCATATATACATCAATTGAATAATGGAACATTATTTTATAGACTACCTTATTTATATGTAATAATTTAAAGAAAACACAATTTTGGCAACATAGTTTATAAAACATCAGTCCACACTCATTTATTATTCTTTGGTTTTCTGCCCTTAAGAAGATCCTTAGGGAGACCTTGTTCTTCCCTTTTCTTTCACATAGGAGTACGTTTTAAGAAGGCATAATCAATCAATAACTCATCCCCAATGGTAAGGTACATAATAGCCTCAACCATTATCAATCTATCAACCTCTCTTTCCATATATCCATCTTTATCAGTTATAACCTCAACAAATTGACAATTCGGTCTTACATTAGGGTCCCTTCCCTTACTACTATTTATAAATCTTGCAATATTTTTGTGTGTGTATGCACATCCATCTATATACATAAGATGACCTCTATTAATTTCTTTTCCACTTGCCAATTGGAGACAATGTGTATACATATTTAAATTTAGACCATATGCTGACATGCTAGGCTTATATTCTGCTAGCCTTCTCCATTCACCACTGTAATATGTTGGACCATAATATGGCATTAATCTCCTAGTGGTTTGTTCTGAATTGTTTCTATGTTTAGATCCCACATGTACATTTTGGATGATAAAGAGGCCTAGATTCACTCCATGAATATTGGAGGGTCATATCATGTAGCTGTATCCCCAAATTTGAAACACCTCATACACTCTAGGTAGTTGTTGATCACTATCGCCAAGCACAATATAGTTGACGATCAAATGTCTCTTTTTAAATTGATCTCAAACTCAGGGGAAAGTCATCATCTCCATCACACTCATTCTCATAGGGTATGTAGTCCACCTTCCCCTTGTCTTTAAGCAAATTATGCATCTTTAAACTGGTTCTTGTTCTGTTACTTGTTTTCATCAATTCCTCATCTTCGGATCTGGTATATTGGCACAGATTTTTGTTAGATGTATCATCTAATGAATAATCATTGCCCTCTAGGCTGGAAGTCAGTGATCTAGGAAACATTAAACCAAGAACTTTATCCTGCAAGTATCCATTAAGAAAAAAATTAGTTATTTAAATAATATAAAACAATGTTTAAATGAAGTATACATGTTATTTATATCAAATTGTAAAATTCCTTACCACAATTCCTATTGGATTTGAATCGATTGTAGGATGCATACTACCGACTAGAAGCTCATCATATATGTAATGTCTTTGTACAATTACTCGTTTGAATTGTTTCTTTCCATGACATACAAAACATCCACAAACAATAATTTCTCAAAGTATTCATCCCATGTACTATAGTCCCGACCAACCTCTTATTCAGTGCAATCATTTGTTGTGTCTATAGGATCCATTGTCATATCCTCTTCCACCCACTATCATCTACGTGATTTAACAGTTTTAGGTCCACATCCACATACATATCTTTTTCTTTTTCAAGTTTAATGCTTAGGCTCTACATTTGCTCCAATCTCCATCTAAAATAATAAAAACTTGCATTAATTTATGTCAAGATTGGATAATACATTATAAATTTAAATAATACTGTGAAAAAAGATGGATGTATCACAAAATGCCATCAGATAATTTTTTCCTAAGTTAAGTCAAAATTTGAGTACCTAATGTCCTGCTTCATCCATTGTGTCCTCATTTGATATGACATGATCTATTGCCATGGCCTCGTCTGGCCCCAATAATACACAACATAGTAAATAATGTTTAGTACACCAATTATATCATTTCAACGAATATGCTATCCAACACAAAACCTCACTTTAGTCATATATGTGACATATTCATATCATGTTTTGGCCATCCTAATTTTCAAACTTTTCCCTTGATCATAGAATCACATTTAATCACCATTCATGTGCATTTTCAACCAATAAGTTTGACCTCAGAGGCCTCATGGACAAAAAAATGACTTTATCTC
The DNA here is from genome assembly GCA_027924645.1 of Cunninghamia lanceolata. Lineage (NCBI taxonomy): Eukaryota > Viridiplantae > Streptophyta > Pinopsida > Cupressales > Cupressaceae > Cunninghamia > Cunninghamia lanceolata. Next base: position 8,352,113 of record BSBN01000828.1, read on the forward strand.
CTCTCTGTTGTAGCATTTGTGAATTCATAAACACCTTCCTCTTTTGGTTGAGGTTGCTTTCTCTTCTTACCTCTATTGGTTTTGCAGATTCTGTTGTCATATCTATTTCCACCGACTTTCCTCTCTGTGATTTAGTAGTTCTACGCCATCCACGTCCTCTCTCCATGGCCTCTTCTGGATCCTATAATAAACAACAATGACAATAGTCACATAATAGCTGTGCATCAAGAGGTTAAAAGGAACCAATCAAGATAACCACACATGAACAACAAATGTGTCTTGACAGATTATATAAATTTCCTATATGTTTACATTTATCCTTTAACCTTTCTACATCAGCCCTCAATTGTGCAGACCTCTTAGCTTTTGGCCCTGAGCTAGGCAATTGATCAATTAGGTCTTGGTTTAATTTTCATTCCCTTTCTTTCAATTCTCGCCCTGTTTCAGTTTTTAGTTTCTTATTTTTGGACTGACTAGTTTCACCCTTTTGCTTCTTATTTTTTGTTTTTGTAGGACCTTCCATCTTATTTCTCTATAGAACTGAATTATAATCTAGCAATTGCAGGGATATATCAGATGCTTACTTGTATATTGTGGGTGCATTGAACTCCTTGACCTCTATTTCAATCTCCCATTTTTTCTCTGCTGCAATTTATGAAAATTGCTTTTAGCTCTGTTAGGTCTCAAAAATGTAGGTCGTTAACCCTAAGAGGTTGCCAGGCTCTCTTGACGTTTTTGGCTCATTGACACAAGGTAGATATGGCTAAACCCCCTTCACTTCAGGATCTGCCAGACCTATGTGGGTATACCTTAATGATTAGTGCACACTTAATTTGGCCTTCACAGTGGTAAATAGGTGTGAAGTAGATACAGAGCTTGCTTACTAATTCCTAAATTTTTTTGAAGTATCAAGATTGTAAATTAGATTTGGAGAAAATGTTCTAAAATTGATCAGTGCCTATTCTATTGGGTGAATTGAGTCAATGGATGAATGATGATTATGGAAGCAAATGTGCAAGATAGGTGGATCTTTTTTTAATAGTTGTTATATGCAAATGATTTGTATCCTTGCATTCCCATTGACAAATACAATGAACTGATTTAAATCCTTGTATAACCAATTTGTAGGTACAGTGAATTGATTTGAGTTTTTGCATTCACAATTAAAAAATCACAGTGAGATGGTTTGAATCCTTGAGTACTCAATTATCAAACATGGTGAAACAATGCAGGTTTTCACATACCCACTTAGCTATTATAGTGAAATGTATATGAATATTTGAAGATCCATTCACCATACATGGTGACTATTTAGACATAGGACTTTGAAGTCCATGCACTGAACAGAGGAAAATACTACATTAGTTTTCAATGTCTGATGACATGTTTAAAGACATCTCTTCCTTTAACAACATTTGAAAAGGGAAGAAGCAGGTGACCTAATTTGTGAAAAAATGGTGATCACTTTCACTGGTAAGCTCATTATTCTTGCATTGATAGAATTTGATAGTTTTCTTCTCATTTGTAAAATTGTAAGAAAAAGGTTTTCATTATAGTATGAGAAAATTACAAGAATCCACATCATCCACTCCTAGGTCTAAAATTTTCCAATAGTTGTTATATGCAAATGATTTGTATCCTTGCATTCCCATTGGAAAATACACTGAACTGATTTGAATCCTTGTATAACCAATTTATAGGTAGAGTGAATTGATTTGAGTTTTTGCATTCACAATTAAAAAATCACAACGAGATGGTTTGAATCCTTGAGTACTCAATTACCAAACACAGTGAAACGATTCAAGTTTTCGCATACCCACTTAGTTATTATAGTGAAATGTATATGAATATTTGAAGATCCATTCACCATACATGGTGACTATTTAGACATAGGACTTTGAAGTCCATGCACTGAACAGAGGAAAATACTACATCAGTTTTCAATGCCTGATGACATGTTTAAAGACATCTCTTCCTTTAACAACATTTGAAAAGGGAAGAAGCAGGTGACCTAATTTGTGAAAGAATGGTGATCACTTTCACTGGTAAGCTCATTATTCTTGCATTGGTAGAATTTGATAAATTTCTTCTCATTTGTAAAATTGTAAGCAAAAGGTTTTCATTATAGTATGAGAAAATTACAAGCATCCACATCATCCTCTCCTAGGTCTAAAATTTTCCAATAGTTGTTATATGCAAATGATTTGTATCCTTGCATTCCCATTGGCAAATATAGTGAACTGATTTGAATCCTTGTATAACCAATTTGTAGGTATAGTGAATTGATATGAGTTTTTACATTCACAATTAAAAAATCACAGCGAGATGGTTTGAATCCTTGAGTACTCAATTACCAAACATGGTGAAACAATGCAGGTTTTCGTATACCCACTTAGCTATTATAGTGAAATGTATATGAATATTTGAAGATCCATTCACCATACATGGTGACTATTTAAACATAGGACTTTGAAGTCCATGCACTGAATAGAGGAAAATACTTCATCAGTTTTCAATGCCTGATGACATGTTTAAAGACATCTCTTCCTTTAACAACATTTGAAAAGGGAAGAACTAGGTGACCTAATTTGTGAAAGAATGGTGATCATTTTCACTGGTAAGCTCATTATTCTTGCATTGGTAGAATTTGATAGATTTTTTCTCATTTGTAAAATTGTAAGCAAAAGGTTTTCATTATAGGATGAGAAAATTACAAGTATCCACATCATCCACTCCTAGGTCTAAAATTTTCCAATAGTTGTTATATGCAAATGATTTGTATCCTTGCATTCCCATTGGAAAATACAGTGAACTGATTTGAATCCTTGTATAACCAATTTACAGGTACAGTGAATTGATTTGAGTTTTTGCATTCACAATTAAAAAATCACAGCGAGATGATTTGAATCCTTGAGTACTCAATTACCAAACACGGTGAAATGATGCAGGTTTTTGCATACCCACTTAGCTATTATAGTGAAATGTATATGAATATTTTAAGATCCATTCACCATACATGGTGACTGTTTAGATATAGGACTTTGAAGTCCATTCATTGAATAGAGGAAAATACTACATCAGTTTTCAATGCCTGATGACATGTTTAAAGACATCTCTTCCTTTAACAATATTTGAAAAGGGAAGAAGCAGGTGACCTAATTTGTGAAAGAATGGTGATCACTTTCACTGGTAAACTTATTATTCTTGTATTGGCCGAATTTGATAGATTTCTTCTCATTTGTAAAATTGTAAGCAAAAGGTTTTCATTATAGTATGAGAAAATTACAAGCATCCATATCATCCAAATTACAAGCATCATCATCATCATCATCAAATCATTTGTATATTTTTTCAATCACTTTGGAGACAGTACAACAACATATAAACATGAAAATTAACACAACAATTGAACACTGAAAAAAGGTTACCATTTAAGTACAGTCTTCTCCATAATACTGCTTCATACTATATATTAATTGCAAAGTTTTTGGAACATGAAAGTGGATGAGTGGGATGGGTGCAATCTATCTTCTTACTAAGTCCCCTATAATGCTTCAGAAAGAACTACTACCCTCCTTTTTTCTCTCGAGTCTTGGTCTCTCTTATATGTGAGAGGCAACAAGCTACATACCCATTACAAAAAGACATGACTTTTGATAACTAATTATAACTAAAAAGAAAAACATTTCATTAAATAGATACACCAATCCATCAATCTTCGAATAGAGGCCCGTGACCATCTAAGGCCTATACAAAGCTTCTATTTTCTGATATGATGCCCATCATACTGTTGGCTAATCTCCTCCATCCAATGACTATCTTGTCATATTTGGCATGTTCATGGTTTGATTGATAAACATATTTATTACAGAGAGATGATGGATGTAGTCCTGTTCTACATAGGTATTCACATTGATAATCACTTTCTTCATATCATACTCCATTCGCATCATTTTTTCCAACTTCTTATGAGTATTTTTCAAAACTATCTCTTCATCATTGATCTCCTATAATGCATTAATCAAAACCATGGCCAATTCTTCCTTCCAATCATCACATTTTTAGAGATTCCCAGAATTATCATGAAGTGGTGGAGCAAGATTAAAATAATCAAGCTCTTCTTTGAGCTTGTCATGATATTCATCATGTGACTCTATCAAATCATTATATACCTATAATGTTTATCCCACCAAGATCCCTTTGCCCAAAAGGTCTTCTTTCTTTTCAGTCATCCTCCCCTATAATCTTTTGTTTTTTGCCATTGCTGAGAGTGTCAGCTTAAACAATTTCCAATAGGTATCAGTACAGTTCATCATTTTATTGAATCTTTCCCTAATTAATTCAGATGCCATATCGTATTTGATAGTTTTTACTTCCTTCTCCAGCTCTTTACATTTCCCTTGGGATTTCAGATGGCAATTTTTCCAATAAGATGCATCAGTAAGTGCATCCAACACTTTCTTATCTTTCTCTAACAGCTCCTTCTTTAGTCTATCATTTTCTTTAAGCAAATTTTCAACTTCTACCTTATTGAACTTTGCCACATTAATGTTGAGCTCTGCTGTTTCCATGGGGTTAGTATCCCCTACCCTTTTGACTAAGAGATGACTAAACATTTGATTTGAATTATTAGCAATGCCGGTCTCTTATCCTGTGGGTAAAGTGACCAAATGAGTAGGGTGGCTTCATCTGCATTATACCCTAATACTGATCCTGAGTATATCTTATCACTAGCTTCTTCAGTTAAATTCATTGTTTTGTCTTCTCTCTTCCTGAAGCTATCAAACACAATTGCTGAACTCATATCCCACCCTGACAAGAGCAATACTTTGGTTTCTTGAAGCAACTCCCTTCCTATTTCAGGAGTGATGGACTCCATCTCTTTATCAACTTCCCTTTTTAATTCATCCAAAACAGTAACCTCTTGTTCAGAAGTGACATCTTGCATTTTCTCTCTCACCTTTTTTCCTTTGTACTCATAGACAAATGACTTAAATTTGGGAGTTTTAATAAAATCATCATCAGAAATAAATTTCTGTGCAACCAAGATTCTAATGTCATCAGATAATTCATCTAATGTCTCAGACTTTACATCATTCAATTCAGGAGGATGCTCATATTGTGCTATTTCAAGAGCATTTATTGGCTTCATTTGTTCACTTTCTTCATCACTCTCCCCTTCTTCACTTATGTCAGTATCTATAGAAAAACATACTTTAGGGGTAGGCTGTGAGGCTTCGTAGCCTAGAGGCTCTATGTCTTCAGCTTGTGTTCCTGAATAGATTGTATAAGTTGTATCAAAAACAACTTGGGGCACATCTTTTATGATTTCATTTGCATGAGAAATCAATTGTTCAATCCTTTCCAATGGATCCTGTATTTCACAAAATGTTTTTGAATAAGATTGGACATGTTTTCTTTTCCATTCATCAACAAGTATCACTTTGTTGAATGTACCCATTCTGTTGATAGTAGAGGCCTCATCACAGTTTCTAATGACATCTTCCTCTGAAAATAAATGTTCATATCCTAAGAGCCCTTGTGAAATCTTTGATTTATGAATAAAACCCTCTGAATCAAATTTTTGTCTTTCATTACCTATAGGAAGATTGTACTGTGCGAATTTAGTATTAATTTCTTCATACCCTTCATTCGTGACCACTGTGAAATCTCCAAAACATAGAGTACTGGGCATGATTGACTATTTTTTATGCTTCTTGAGGTGTATGGCATCACATTTTGCTAATTGCCTCACATTCTCTAGATAGGCAATCCGATCAGGAACTATTTGTTGGAAAGAGACACTATACGGATTCATGGTTGTTGTCATTGATGGCAACAAAGGTCATCCCACATATCAGCAAGTCATGGTGTGCCTCTACTGGAAGTCAGAATGAAGACTGTTGTGGTCCGGTGAACAAGAACAGAGCATGTGGCAAGGTCCGACAGATTGGTCCGGACCTCTCAGAGGAAGTGTCTTGGTGTAGTGCGGATTTGGGGAAGTCAAGAGGACTACCTTGAGTAGTATATTCCAAGGATTTAGCCTCTAGTGATGGACAAAGAAAAAAGATATGAATAGTTGAGTACTGGATTCCTGAGAGACAGTGAGAACAGAGGAAGAACTAACTGATAGAGCATCAGACTATTTTTCGGATGTGTTACTGTTGATGGTAAAGGTTGTGAAGGCATGAATCATGTTTGGCCGACATGATTAATGATATCTACAAGTATATGCTTGATCCGCATTACTTGATATGCAAGGATTCAGCCGACAGATCAAAGTTTGTGAGAAGATAAACTATTCCAAGTGCCGACTAGAAAGATAATAAAATCACTAGTGCGGATATATATAGAGGATGGATTTTGTTGTGAGAGGTAAAGTAGTATGATGGTGTATGCGAATAAGTGCAGAGTAGAGCAAAAGTAGTAAGAAAGATCCGGTATGTGAAAGGAAAGCAGATTAAAGAACAGAGGAAAGATGAAGTGCAGCAGATCAGTGTACTGAGCCTAACCGGAACTAAACTCCAGCATATGTAGATGCTTCCAATCAGTTCAAGTATTGTATAACATTCTTTTGTAGATAGTGTGTCTCTTTGTAGGCAGTGTGCCTCTTTGTGAGCAGTGTGCTCGGGCAGTGAGCCCTAATTGGCAAGTGCCATTTTTGTAATTCCTTATTCTTCTAATAGAGAATAATCTTTGGGTTAATCACCCCGTAGTTTTCTCCCTTAACCGGATTTCCACGTCAAAAATACTGTGTCATGTGTTTCTCATTTCATGGTAATGTTTGTTTGTTTGATTTAATGATGCTTTGATTAATAAGAAAGTTCAAAAGAAGAAATAATTAGCATAACTGATTCACCCCCCTCTCAGTTATCAACAATTGGTATCAGAGCCAAGTTCCTCCTAATAGAGCCTAACAGCTTGAGGAAGATCTGGGAGTTCAAATGGATGCATATGGTTTAAGGGAGCAACTCAAGACTGCCCTTGAGGATCTTGAACAGTCAAACTCTGAAGTCAATGAATTAAAGGAAAGACTCAAACATGCTGATGAATTCATGAGAGAACTAAAGGACAAATTAAGTCTCTCTATGAAAAAGAGAAAGGAACTGCTCCAAAAATTGGCAAGACAAAGTGAAGAAAGCAATACAAATGAAGAATTGACTGAGAAAACCAAGTTATGTGAAAAGTTATCAAAAGAAGTCATTATGTTAAGACATGAAATGGAATCAGGAACTATAAAGTTTACTCAAGAGATTGAAGAAAAAAGAAAAGCTGAAGACAATCTAAGACAATCTCTTAAAGAGAAATCAGAAGAATGCCACCAGATGGACAGGATTATCAGACATCTTGAATCTGATCTTGAAGATGCCAAAGATAATGAAGAAAAACTTGAGGATCAAATTGTTTCTCTCAAAAGAGATCTTCAAATAGCAAATGAATATAAAGAAAAATTCAAGATAAGCTCTGCCCAACTTGAAGTACTTCTTGGAAGTCAAAAGAGGACAGATGACAAGTATGGTTTGGGATATGAGAAAGGAGAAAGCTCTGGATCCGGTCAAAAGAATTTTGGATCAGAAAATCCAAGGAATAGGCCTAGAAGACCTCTGGTAAGACAGCCCAATGCTCAAAGATATCCATCCTTCAATGGATACTGCCACAGCTGCAATCACTTTGGTCACAACGCTAATCAGTGCAGGAAGAGAATGAATCAGACTAATTCATCCTTCTCCAGACAGTGCTTTAACTGCAAAAGGTATGGACACAAGTCTCATGAATGCAGAAATATGCAAATAAACAAATCATTCAATGGTAGATGCTTTGCATGCAATAGAGTAGGTCATATGGCTAATCAATGCAGATCAAGAGGTTATCAGACAAATATGCAAGGAAATATTATTTGCCAAATCTGTAACAGGTCCGGTCATAATACAAAAATCTACAGAAGTAAGAATCAAGACAGAAGAGGTCTGGTGTATAATCATAATCAAGACAAGGGTAAACAAAAGATGAATGCGGATGAAGTTAGGAATCAGATGAACAAGATCTGGGTGAAGAAAAGTTTAGAGAATGTAGAGGTTGGATCCGCACCAGACTCTGGTGCTGACATTCCTTCCGAAAATTAAAAGGTGAGCTCTGGCTCAGGGGGAGACTCAAAGAAAATCCTGTTCCCCCAGCCAATCAAGTGATGCCTGATGTGGCACAAGATGTAGAGCAAAGGATTTGTAGATATAAGTCTTGAGATGATCTAGATAAGATTTCAGAGGTCCGCATGAAGAGATGAAGAAGTTGTGATCAATCAAGTAAGACCTGTTCTGGGAGATGCTCCAGAATGACAAAAGATTACAAAAGGTCCAGAGAAATCCAGAAGTGCATTGTCTTATTCTGTGGATTAGACAGAGTGTTTGGGATATTCTTGTAATATGTCATCTTGATTTGTTCATGATTGGAAGATCCGCATGATGTTCATAGATCAGGACTGATCCGGTACTCCAAGCTATCCGAATAAGGCAAACTGGAATAATGTAGGTCAAGCATTTATTGCAAACAGATATTAGGGTTTGCGAAACAATATAAGGGATTTCTCAATAATCACTTGATCATTCCACACCCAAGAAGAAGCAAAAAGCGGAGCTCTGCAACAAAATTCATCAAGTTCACCGAAGATCACTTGCAGGAGTTACTACATACAAAAATCAATCCAACCACTCTGTATAACTGAAGGCGCACAAGGTATTTTCCATTTTCTATATCTCACTGCAAATCTTTGAAAAAATGGCTACTCTGAATATAGTTAAGATCTCTGATATATCTCGTCCCACATTCAAGAAACATCCATACAAATCTATGGAGGTAGATCCACTAGGAGCCTTCTCTAGTGTTCCGCATGGTGTATTGCATACGGAGGACATTAGAGTTTACATTCATGTGAATTTTGAAGACTTTGGGGATTCAAAATTGATGGATATCTATCACAAACAGTTGATAGATGACTCCTTTGAGATTAAACCACAGTACAAAGCCATCCGGGATAAGAACTTTGCACAGTGCATCCATTTCCCCTGTTTTGAAGAAGATGAATGGGTCCGGTATGTACTAAGCATAGTGCATGACAACTTTCTATGGTTGAACAAGCCCTTCAAGATCACCAAAGATGCAATTAGGGCAGTAACCAGTCTGCACTCATCTGGTGGATTACCTGTTCTCAAGTCTATCAAAAATCAGATAGTTAGTGATGCAATCGAATCTAAGTTTGACAAGAGAGCTATGACAGTTGAAGACATCACTGAACTGGATGTCAAATTTGCATCTATGATAATAGGATACAAGATCTATCACTCCAGTAGGGAAAATTCAGTACCGGGAACTGCAATTTACACGGCCTATCAAATGCTAAAGGAGAATGCAGACTATGACTTGTGTGAGCTTCTTGTAAACCAACTTTTTGAAAATTTGCAGAAGATCAAGAAGGACAAGAAAAGCTCCTTCAAGTATGGCAATTTGATCCTTTGTCTCTTCTTTTATTACATGAATGAGCTTCCCAGATCTAGTGGATGGATATGGTAGAATGACAGACTGGTTGCCATCCAAATCAGAGATTATTTGCATGGACTTGGGGATGCTAAAGCAAGAAAAATAGCTCTATGAGGATATTTCAAGAACTTCCAAAGCATGATGCATGCAAGAGAAAGAATACCCCAATCCCTTGTTGAAAAGTACAAAGACACAGTATGCTTCATGGTAGAAACAGATCAGTGTCTAATGGAGGCAGTAGAACCAAGAACTGTATGGATCATGCCCATGGGGTATGAAGTGGATGAACAGATAGTGGAGCTGCATGTTCAACACATGCTAAGTCAGCCCAAAGATCCAAAGGCAGAAAGGTTTGGAACCTTTGAGGAGCTGAGTGTGAAGATCCATGTAGATCTTAGGGAACCTGAGATAAAGAGGAAGGTAAGAAAAGAAGTAGAGCATATTTCTCAAGGCCTAGGCATCCCAAAGGAGGCACTTGATGCCAACCGGGAAAAGAGAAGAAAGGCTGAGGAAGAAAAGAAAGAGGCAGAAAAGAAAAGCAAGAAAAGTGCTTCGGTGGAAACCTCAACCCAGACCAGATCATCAAAAGGATCTACACCTGTCAGAACCAAAAGCTCAAAACCAGAAGTCTAGGCATCCGGTAAAAGATCTAAGACAAAAGCCACAAGGGCTTATGAAAGCCAAAAGGATGAAGAGGAAACTGAGTCAGATGAGGGAGTAAAAGAAATAAAGAAGCAGAAGAAGAAAGGATCCGGTAAACCCTCCACAAGCCAAGACAAGGAAGAAATGGCAGAGGTAGTTGTTGAAAAGCCCACCCTGTCTCTAGAGAGTGTAATCAAGTTAGTCACGGTGGATGGAAACCTTCAACCAATGACTGAATTCTATGATGACTACAATGAGGCTGACCAAAAGATTCTGTAGGAAGCCACAGTCAAGTATCTGAACATATACAATAAGGCTTTCATTGAGATCATATCTCTAATTCCTAAAAGCCTAGAAAAGGAATTAGAAATAAGAAAGAATAATGCTCAGGCAAAAGATCTTGAGATCTGGGAGCAGATAGCTATTCAGCTATATCCTCAAATTGATCCCAAGACAATGAACATAATATTCAAGGACTGCAAAGATGAGTTCAGGAGTAAAGCAAGAATGAATCAACTCATGCTTGGAGAGACTGACAAGGTGGCCATAGAGACATAAGAGATCCTCCGGAAGGCCTTCAAAAGGTTTAATCTTCCTGTTGTAGAGGACTTAGGTGCAGAAACAGCTGTGGACTTGGAATCATCTGCTCCGGAAGAAGTGCCCCTTGAACAGACTAACATCTCTTCTCTGACTTCTCCTACAGTCTCCAGATCCCAAGAAGAAGAGAAATTACAGGAGAAAGAAGTAGCAGTAAAAGAAAAAGAGGTTGACAGCACCAAGGATGCAGAGAAAGAGAAGATTCCAACAGAGAAAACCATAATTGAAAGTGGGAAGAATGTAAAGACTCCAAAGGACAAAATTGCAGAAGAGAAGAAACATCTGTCTCCGGCAAGAGACACTGCACAAACTATTCAAAAGTTTCTGAGCCAGGAAACAATAGAGATTGATGAACCAGAGATTCTAAAAGGTCCATTCAACTTTGACTCCCTCTCTCCGGTACAGACAATGAAGATAGCTACATTTGCAAATGCTAAGGCAAATGAAAAACTCCTAAAGTCTCATATGGAAGACTGTGAGTTGATAGAGGTTTCTTCTAAAGTGCTTGAAAAGATTATGCCATCAGTCCAGATAGATCCGACAGCCTCCTCTTCTGGTAATCTCAAAACCTTAGTCAGCAGTGTTGATACACATTTTGATTCTCTAGAAAATTAGCTGAAGGAAAGGTCTGGAAGGAATTTTTGGATAAGAGATTTTCAGAAGTACTAGGATTAATTTCTAATGATAGGAGAAATATGAGTATTGGAATAAAGAGCTTAGAAAATGCTCTTAAGGATGGCGGTGACATCTACAAATTTTGCATCTCCTGGTCAAAGGCAACAACAGACATTGACAAGAAAATAAAAGAGGAACAGGACAAACTACAAAGTCTATCTCAAAGTTTTGATCCTCTCTCTTCCTCCATAGTAACAAGAATGTCAAACTATTGCAATCACAAATGCAATAAAGAACTTTGAGAAGGAAAGGAAGAATATAACTAACCGGATGGGAGAACTTAGAAGGATTATAATCCCTAAGTTAGAAACTATGCATGAGGCCATCAGTGATGCTCAGACTACCGCCCAAACAAATGATCTGACAGATCTCAAGAGGGCAGAAGCTTTTGCATTTCTGTTGAGTGGTCACATTTCAATTTTGGATAGAATGAAGCAAAGTTGGGCTACAGAACTGATCCAATTGAAGACATCCTTTGCAGACATTCTTTAGTTTATGTGAGTATGTAACATACGGCTAAGTATAGTAAATTTTTGAAAATTTTGGTGTGCGGACCCTACCCCTTGCCATTGATGTCAAAGGGGGAGTGAGGAGCAGTGAAAAATGAGGAATCCAACTAAGGGGGAGTTCTGGAATTGTATATAAAGTTAGAGCATCAGCCAAGGGGGAGCATAGTGTAAACACTTAATCATTTTTTCACTAAGTGTTGCCATCAATGCCAAAGGGGGAGATTGTTGGCAAGAGACACTATACGGATTCATGGTTGTTGTCATTGATGGCAACAAAGGTCATCCCACATATCCGCAAGTCATGGTGTGCCTCTACCGGAAGTCAGAATGAAGACTGTTGTGGTCCGGTGAACAAGAACAGAGCATGTGGCAAGGTCCGACAGATTGGTCCGGACCTCTCAGAGGAAGTGTCTTGGTGCAGTGCGGATTTGGGGAAGTTAAGAGGACTACCTTGAGTAGTATATTCCAAGGATTTAGCCTCAACTGATGGACAAAGAAAAAGATATGAATAGTTGAGTACCGGATTCCTGAGAGACAGTGAGAACAGAGGAAGAACTGACTGACAGAGCATCAGACTATTTTCTGGATGTGTTACTGTTGATGGTAAAGGTTGTGAAGGCATGAATCATGTTTGGCCGACATGATTAATGATATCTACAAGTATATGCTTGATCCGCATTACTTGATATGCAAGGATTCAGCCGACAGATCAAAGTTTGTGAGAAGATAAACTATTCCGGGTGCCGACTAGAAAGATAATAAAATCACTAGTGCGGATATATATAGAGGATGGATTTTGTTGTGAGAGGTGAAGTAGTATGATGGTGTATGCGGATAAGTACAGAGTAGAGCAAAAGTAGTAAGAAAGATCCGGTATGTGAAAGGAAAGCAGATTAAAGAACAGAGGAAAGATGAAGTGCAGCAGATCAGTGTACTGAGCCTAACCGGAACTAAACTCCAGCATATGTAGATGCTTCCAATCAGTTCAAGTATTGTATAACATTCTTTTGTAGACAGTGTGTCTCTTTGTAGGCAGTGTGCCTCTTTGTGAGCAGTGTGCTCGGGCAGTGAGACCTAATTGGCAAGTGCCATTTTTGTAATTCCTTATTCTTCTAACAGAGAATAATCTTTGGGTTAATCACCCCGTGGTTTTCTCCCTTAACCGGGTTTCCACGTCAAAAATACTGTGTCATGTGTTTCTCATTTCATGGTAATGTTTGTTTGTTTGATTTAATGATGCTTTGATTAATAAGAAAGTTCAAAAGAAGAAATAATTAGCATAACTGATTCACCCCCCCTCTTAGTTATCAACACTATTCGTGGCAGCAAATGTGGAATGCCCTCAAATCCATAAACTCTAATAATTGTGCAGTCAGGGAAAGCATACCAATCTCCCCAATTATGGTCCACTTTACTTTTAGGGTCATTTTCTTTGGGTTTTAGAAATATTTGCATCCTTGGGGATAGGTTATAATCCTGGGGATATCCCAGTAACTCCATTAAAGGTTTTACAAAAAACTCTTCAAAGTAGAGGTAGTGAGATCTACCAAATCAGCTATCCCATAACGAAGTCCACATCTGTACATGTTTAGGATCCCCATTATCAAAAGAATCCCTTATCCTCAGTTCACTGCTCCAAAATCCTCTATCATGTCTCTCATACAAAAGCAAATGCATTAATAAGGAATAGTGTTTGAAGTTGATTCTATCACTGTTATTTTTAATTTTTTCAAGCCCTTGATTTAGGGCATTAGCCACAAAGATAGCATAGTCAAAAGGCCTAGCCCACTTAGTCTATACATTTGCGGCTAAAACCATTGGTGCAATTGACATTAGAGGTGGGACCTCTACTCCCAAGACTTTACCAGTTGCATAATAGGTGTATCGAAAATACTCTTCAAACATATCTTCATGAAATGGAGGATTCTCATTACTAGAGAACTTCTTTAATTATCCTTCTTCATCCTTAGGTCTATGCAAGGCCAACTTCTACCTTTTATAGCTAGTATCCATATGATGATACTCTAGCAATAGATCTCTGATTATGAATGGTAAATCAAAACCACACTTTAATTGAAATACATTGGAAATGAGATCTTTGAAATAACTAGTAAATTATTGCCACTGTGTGTTCAAATAGTTCTTTTTTTAGATCATATTTACTGGCAAGAGCTTTCATTAATTCCACATTGACAAACACCTCTAGCACAACTAATCTCCCTAGGTTCAGCGTCCACGGGTTACAGACTGGTAAAAACCTATATTGTTTTCTATAGTGGTATAAGAAAAGTTCATACCTTCATAGTGAAGTCCAGACATCTCCCAAGTCCTTGTGATTGCCCAACAATTGATCATGTGAGGGGTTCATCTGTACACTTCTTTTTGGTCATGGTCCCAACCCAAGACACTAATCTATCAAGTCTTGGTTTAATGGTCTCTTTTCAGTTTTTTGTTTCTTATTTTTAGGTTTTTCTGCACTATCTCCCATTGGTTAATCTATCAAGTCTTGGTTTAATGGTCTCTTTTCAGTTTTTAGTTTCTTATTTTTAGGTTTTTCTACACTATCTCCCATTGCTTGAATTTAAACCTTTAAGAGACAGAATTTCTCAGCTGGGATCAGTCTACTTACTTGAATTTCGTCCACTGGTTTTTCTTTGCTTTACTATGTGAGAGCTTCAGCCCCTTTTACAATTTGTTCAAGTTTTATAGGAGCTATGTGATCAAACTATGGCACAAATCACTTTTATTCCTAGTTCATAAATGCACCTTTCATTTCTGTCATGTCATTTATTTTGAATATCTGAACGATGCCTCAGGATGTCACAATAATTATTATCATTGCATCATTGAGACTATTATTTATGTTTCACCTATGTCAGCTTCCTTCATCGATGAACTCTTTATGTCGGTGTATTGGTGGGATGCTAGGTAACATTACCCCGATGCACCTTAGCTTGGGCGATATTGCACCTTTTGCTAACTTATGGTCATATTGGGTTATCGGGGAAACAAAAACATTTGTTCCTCTGATGTTTATGAGTCACAATGATGTGCTAGCTTTTGTTGATTTTATCAGTCTATCGGTGAGGGACTCTCAAGAGTTAGGTCGATAGGATATTGTTAGCCCGATATGGCTACGAGTTATGTTTATAGGACTATCAGTGGGAGTATGATGGGAACTCCAACGATGAGGGCATGCTCGGCCGATTATGTCTAATTTTGGACAACCCACAGTTATATCGCGTTGTCGGGGGAATATGAATATCTATCCTATCGATGACTATGTTGCAACGATGAGCTCACTGTAGTTGGCTATATCAGTCAATCGGAGGAAGGACTTCAAAGATTAGCCTGACAGAGTATTTTTAGATAGATAAGGTTGTAAATTGTTTTTCATAGGGCTGTCGGTGGAGCTATAAATAGGGTTCCAATGATGAAGTGTTACTAGGCCGATACACTTAGGAAAATATGTTATGAGGATTTGTTCATAAATGTAATTGTTCTAATAGGATTTTGTCACACATGTTTTAGCAATTTAGGAGTTAATATGGATCTTGTCACACAAATTTTTATAAATTGTTTTAATCACAAAATTATAATGTGGCCAATTTCCATGGTATACAGAGGATAAGTGTGAAGAGGTTGGTGAGAGATGTAAAATTTTTTCTAGTTTTAACAAGTTCAATCCCTTATCAATCAAAATTGTTCATATAATGTTCATTTGCGCAGCCATTAATGTCCATCACTGGAAATAAATGCAACAAATTTTTTAAATTTTGAAATGTCAGATTGCATCGGTGGGACTCTCCTAGTTTCAGGCTGATCTATGTGCTTCATTTGGTGTCATCTTTGTTTATATATTCATAACTGATCACCAAGACTCACTAAAATCCTTTTGAGTGGAATGGGAATTTGAGATGGGAGTAGATGATTGGAATGTTTTAGAGGTATATGCCTCATTTAACTTGATTTGTTGTTGCTTAGGTACCCATACCATTTTGGTTTTGGACTTTGCTTGTGGAGGTATGGGCTTGGATAACTTTTTGGATTGATTTTTCTTCGACTCTTTATTTTTATGTCTTGAGGCATGAGGACCCTTAGGATGTTTGACTTTATCAGTAGAGGCATCTAATTTTGCATTTCTGGATCCCTTGGGGATGGTGGAATGACTGGAAGCTTTAAGTTTAGCTTTAAGATTAGGGTTGAGGGTTGAGGGTTGAGGGATTAGGGTTTAAGGTATAGTGTTGAGGGTTAAGTGTTTAGGGTTTAGGGTTTAGGGATTAGGGTTTAGAGTTGAGGGATTGGGGTTTAAGGCATAGTGTTTAGGGTTGAGGGTTTAGGGATAGGGTTTAGGATTTAAGGTTCAAGTGTTGAGAGTTGAGGCTTTAGGGATAGGATTTAAGGTTTAGCTATAAGGGATTAGGGTTTAAGGTTGAGGGATTAGGGTTTAGAGTTGAGGGATTAGGGTTTAAGGTATAGTGTTTAGGGTTGAGGGTTTAGGGATAGGGTTTAGGGTTTAAGGTTTAAGGGTTGAGGCTTCAGGCTTTACGGATAGCGTTTAGGGTTGAGAGATTAGGGTTTAGGGTGGAGGGATTAGGGTTTAAGGTATAGTGTTTAGGGTTGAGGGTTGAAGGATGCATTTCACTGCACTAAAAGGTTATAGTCCCATTAGAAAATGATGTCCTCACATGGACCATGTTGAGTGTCCTCATCGATGTTGGTAAGGGATACATGGAAGGCAAATGGATTAGGTAGATAGTGGATTATGACGTGGATTCTATAGGGGAGAAAAGTGGATTATGATGTGGATTATGTCGGACTTATGCCAAAGCATGGACCATAGGGATGGTATGTGGAGGGTATGTAGGATAGTGGATGAATGATGGTAGATTTATTGCAGAATGGAACGGAACCATGACCAATGGTTGCACACATCGCGATAAATGTTGAAGCTTGTGATACGAAGGTGGTGTAGGGTGCAATGGAGATGTTTGATTAGGAGATGGATGATTAAGGGCTTTAGGAACCCACAGAGACTTAGGAATTTTATTACTTCTATTTTTCTTGTGGGATGGAATGTTTTGACACTTTTGAGCGGAATGGGAATTTGATATGGGAGTAGATGGTTGGGATTTTTGAGAGGTAGATTCCTCATTTAACTTGATTTGTTGTTGCTTAGGTACCCATAACATTTTGGTTTTGGACTTTACTTGTGGAGGTATGGGCTTGGATAACTTTTTTGATTGATTTTTCTTTGACTCTTTGTTTTTATGTCCTGAGGCATGAGGACCCTTAGGATGTTTGGCTTTATTAGTAGAGGCATCTAATTTTGCATTTATGGATCCCATGGGGATGGTGGAATGACTGGAAGCTTTAAGTTTAGCTTTAAGATTAGGGTTGATGGTTGAGGGTTGAGGGATTAGGGTTTAAGGTATAGTGTTGAGGGTTGAGGGTTTAGGGTTTAGGGTTTAGGGATTAGAGTTTAGAATTGAGGGATTAGGGTTTAAGGCATAGTGTTTAGGGTTAAGGGTTTAGGATTTAAGGTTTAATTGTTGAGGGTTGAAGCTTTAGGGATAGGGCTTAAGGTTTAGTGATAAGGGATCAGGGTTTAGGGTTGAGGGATTAGGGTTTAGTGTTGAGGGCTAAGGGTTTAAGGTATAGTGTTTAGGGTTGAGGGTTTAGGGATAGGGTTTAGGGTTTAAAGTTTAAGGGTTGAGGCTTCAGGATTTAGGCATAGTGTTTAGGGTTGAGGGATTAGGGTTTAGGGTGGAGGGATTAGGGTTTAAGGTATAGTGTTTAGGGTTGAAGGATACGTTGCACTACACTGAAAGATTATAGTCCCATTAGAGAATGATGTCCTCGAATGGACCATGTCAAGTGCCCTCATCGATGTTGGTAAGGAATACATGGAAGGAAAATGGATTAGACATATAGTGGATTATGACGTGGATTATAGAGGGGAGAAAAGTGGATTATGATGTGGATTATGTCAAACTTATGCCAAAACATGGACTATATGGATGGTATGTGGAGAGTATGTAGGATAGTGGACAAATGATGGAAGATTTATTACAGAATGGAAGGGAACCATGACCAATGGTTGCACACGTCATGATAAACGTTGAAGCTTGTGATGTGGAGGTGGTGTAGGGTGCAATGGAGATGTTTGCTTAGGAGATGGATGATGAAGGGCTTTAGGAACCCACATAGACTTAGGCATTTTATTACTTTTATTTTACTTGTGGGATGGAATGTTTTGACACTTTTGAGTAGAATGGGAATTTGAGATGGGAGTAGATGGTTGGGATTTTTTAGAGCTAGATGCCTCATTTAACTTGATTTCTTGCTACTTAGGTACCCATACCATTTTGGTTTTGGAATTTTCTTGTGGAGGTATGGGCTTGGATAACTTTTTGGATTGATTTTTCTTTGACTCTTTATTTTTATGTCCTGAGGCATGAGGACCCTTAGGATGTTTGGCTTTATCAGTAGATGCATCTAATTTTGCATTTCTGGATCCCTTGGGGATGGTGGAATGACTGGAAGCTTTAAGTTTAGCTTTAAGATTAGGGTTGAGGGTTGAGGGATTAGGGTTTAAGGTATAGTGTTGAGGGTTGAGGGTTGAGGGATTAGGGTTTAGAGTTGAGGGATTAGGGTTTAAGGCATAGTGTTTAGGGTTGAGGGTTTAGGGATAGGGTTTAGGATTTAAGGTTCAAGTGTTGAGGGTTGATGCTTTACAGATAGGTTTTAAGGTTTAACGATAAAGGATTAGGGTTTAGGGTAGAGGGATTAGGGTTTAGTGTTGAGGGATTAGGGTTTAAGGTATAGTGTTTAGGGATAAGGGTCTAGGGATAGGGTTTAGGGTTTAAGGCTTAAGGGTTGAGGCTTCAGACTTTAGGGATAGCATTTAGGGTTGAGGGATTAGGGTTTAGGGTGGAGGGATTAGGGTTTAAGGTATAGTGTTTAGGGTTGAGGGTTGAAGGATGCATTGCTGTGCACTGAAAGGTTATAGTCCCATTAGAGAATGATGTCCTCGCATGGACCATGTCGAGTCCCCTCATTGATGTTGGTAAGGGATACATGAACGGGAAATGGATTTGGCAGATAGTGGATTATGACATGGATTATAGAGGGGAGAAAAGTGGATTATGATGTGGATTATGTTAGACTTATGCCAAAGCATGGACCATAGGGATCTGGTATGTGGAGGGTATGTAGGATAGTGGATGAATGATGGTAGATTTATTGTAGAATGGAAGGGAACCATGACCAATGGTTGCACACATCACGATAAATGTTGAAGCTTGTGATGCAGAGGTGGTGTAGGGTGCAATGGAGATGTTTGATTAAGAGATGGATGATGAAGGGCTTTAGGAACCCACATAGACTTAGGCATTTTATTACTTTTGTCTTTCTTGTGGGATGGAATATTTTGACACTTTTGAGTGGAATGGGAATTTGAGATGGGTGTAGATGGTTGGGATTTTTGAGAGGTAGATGCCTCATTTAACTTGATTTATTGTTGTTTAGGTACCCATACCATTTTGGTTTTGGACTTTGCTTGTGGAGGTATGGGCTTGAATAACTTTTTGGATTGATTTTTCTTTGACTCTTTGTTTTAATGTCCTGAGGCATGATGACCCTTAGGACATTTGGCTTTATTTGTAGAGGCATCTAATTTTGCATTTCTAGATCCCTTGGGGATGGTGGAATGATTGGAAACTTTAAGTTTAGCTTTAAGATTAGGGTTGAGGGTTGACGGTTGAGAGATTAGGGTTTAAGGTATAGTATTGAGGGTTTAAAGTTTAGGGTTTAGGGTTTAGGGTTTAGGGTTGAGCAATTAGGGTTTAAGGCATAGTGTTTAGGGTTGAGGGTCTAGGGATAGGGTTTAGGATTTAAGGTTCAAGTGTTGAGGGTTGAGGCTTTAGGGATAGGGTTTAAGGTTTAGCGATAAGGGATTAGGGTTTAGGGTTGAGGGATTAGGGTTTGGTGTTGAGGGATTAGGGTTTAAGGTATAGTGTTTAGGGTTGAGGGTTTAGGGATAGGGTTTAGGGTTTAAGGTTTAAGGGTTGAGGCTTCAGGATTTAGGGATAACATTTAGGGTTGAGGGATTAGGGTTTAGGGTGGAAGGATTAGGGTTTAAGGTAAAATGTTTAGGGTTGAGGGTTGAGGGTTGAAGGATGCATTGCACTGCACTAAAATGTTATAGTCCCATTAGAGAATGATGTCCTCGCATGGACCATGTCCAGTGCCCTCATCGATGTTGGTAAGGGATACATGTAAGGCAAATGGATTAGGCAGATAGTGGATTATGTCATGGATTCTAGAGGGGAGAAAAGTGGATTATTATGTGGATTATGTAGGGAAAATAGTGGATTATGATGTGGATTATGTCAGATTTATGCCAAAGCATGGACCATAGGGATGGTATGTGGAGGGTATGTAGGATAGTGGATGAATGATGGTAGATTTATTGAGGAATGGAAGGGAACCTTGACCAATGGTTGCACACATCGCGATAAACATTGAAGCTTGTGATGCGGAGGTGGTGTAGGGTGCAATGGAGATGTTTGCGTAGGAGATGGATGATGAAGGGCTTTTGGAACCCACATACTCTTAGGCCTTTTATTAATTGTTTTTCTTGTGGGATGGAATGTTTTGACACTTTTGAGTGGAAATGGAATTTGAGATGGGAGTAGATGGTTGGGATTTTTGAGAGGTAGATGCCTCATTTAACTTGATTTCTTGTTGCTTAGGTACCCATACCATTTTGGTTTTGGAGTTTTCTTGTGGAGGTATGGGCTTGGATAACTTTTTGGATTGATTTTTATTTGACTCTTTGTTTTTATGTCCCGAGGCATGAGGACCCTTAGGATGTTTGGCTTTATCAGTAGAGGCATGTAATTTTGCATTTCTGGAGCCCTTGGGGATGGTGGAATGACTGGAAGCTTTAAGTTTAGCTTTAAGATTAGGGTTGAGGGATTAGGGTTTAAGGTATAGTGTTGAGGGTTTAGGGTTGAGGGATTAGGGTTTAAGGTATAGTGTTGAGGGTTTAGGGTTGAGGGTTTAGGGTTTAGGGATTAGGGTTTAAGGCATAGTGTTTAGGGTTGAGGGTTTAGGGATAGGGTTTAGGATTTAAGGTTCAAGTGTTGAGGGTTGAGCTTTAGGGATAGGGAAGGTTTAGCGATAAGCAATTAGGGTTTAGGGTTGAGGGATTAGGGTTTAGTGTTGAGGGATTAGAGTTTAGGGATATTTACTCTTGAATCTTTACTCTTGTTCTTTGCATGCCAGTCCATCAATTGTGTAAGTGACTTGTAATGAAACATTCATTGAAGTCTATGTATAATTGGCATGTTGGTATGAGGAACATTTTGGTTTGGCATAGCTAGGCGCTAAATTTGGCATACTTCGTGCCAGTTTTGCCAACCCAAAGAGATTACATTTAGGGCTAAAATTTGGTGCTAAAGTCAGTGTTAGAGACATCAACTTTAGCACCGACTAATGAATCCAAAAAAAAAATTCCCGCTTGCGTTAAAACATACCACACAAAAAAAACACAAATTCAAGTTAATACATTTAAGCCCACAACACTGTGTACTTTGCCTCTGTTTTAGGTTTCTGGCTAAGAATTGTAGGCTACGAAGCGATGAATTTATTAGGTAAAAAATGGAAGTTATTGAAAAGTTTCTACAATGGATCCGTGAATTTGTATTTTATTTATTTTTGGTTCTAGATATCCAGAAGATAAAAAATTGCTTTAGCTAGCTGCTAAATTTGGGGTTTCTAGCTACCTAAGCCATTCAATCAAGCTTGTTCATCTACATTTTAGCAAGTAAGTTCCAATTGCTGAGCAATTTACTCTTGACCTTGGTTTTTATCAATTTTGATATAATTTTGAGCTCAAAGAAAGTTTTTCTAAGATGTTGTACTCACGCTTTAAGGTAAATTTGAGTAGTAATGTTGTTAATTATCCTTGCTTGCAGTATAACTTGCATTTACCATTTTTGGAAGGTCTGTCGAATAAGGTCTCTTTGTACATCATACCCAAAATACAAGCTATTAGGATTTGTTTTTGGCTATGATTGGTCAAGCACGTTGTTAATTCATACCTAGATACGATTGCCTCTAGAGACTGGAAGAAAATAATTTGCCCTAGTTCACCTCAAAATGTCAAGCAATAGAGGGAAGGAAGCAAACTTTGGCCACAATTAGGTAATTCACTGTCAGTTATAGATTTGTAAATGTTTCCATTGTTTCTTTGATTTTTAGTATTTAGTTTTCTATTTCTAAATTTAAAAGAAGAAATTATATATATAGGGACATGAGACTGACAAAGATAAAGAGGCATTGGCTTCCATATTGGGGGTAGAGGCAGTGAACAAATTGGATGGTGTTCACTTGACAATGCTTGCCAAATACATAGAAAAATGATCTAGTAAAGCCCTTAAAACATTGCAACCAAATCAACAGTGTCAAAGGGAATCAATTGATTCCCCAACTAGTCCTAGATTGAGAAAAAGATCCAAGAGAAAATCAATAACAGTAACCTCTAAGAATGTGGAACAGGAAGTAGAAGCTTCCAATGTCCCAACCACTCCTGGGACACAGAGTTCTTCAACCACCATGCCATGTTTTGCATCTTGCATTGGTAGCTACAATACCAAGATAGAATACGATGTGGTTTTAGGGGAAGTCTGAATGACAGATGCTGGAAAAATGTTTGTGAATAGGTTGAATGAATCATGCCTTGAATAGTTCAAAGACCATCTACATTTGCCATTCTCAAAGATACCCATGCATCTACAAAAAGCAGTTATCCATGACATGGAGACTAAATTTGGCATAGGTTGGTCTGTAAAGAAAATAAAGCTACGAATGTCTCAAAACTACAAGATATTTTGGTACAACCAAACAAAGAAGATAAAAAAAATCCCTCCTAAGCTAATGCTAAAAAAAAGGCCAATTGATGTAAGTCTAAAAGTATGGAAAGAGCTTGTAAAAGCATATGAGAAGTCTGATGCATGGAGGAAGTCCGGTGAGGAGAGTACATAGGTATTTGAATTTGCTCATAATATTTTATAAAATTTATTAAATGATTTTTAAATTTTATTTGTGCATAATTAAATTGAATTAGTATATGTTTCAGGACAAGGCCTCCAAGGCCAGGCTTGACAAACTTCGTGCCACTAATCACAGTGGCCAGAAAGGTTTACAAGCCTTGATCTATACATTTGTAAGTATATTTAATATGTTAAATGATATTTTTTTTATTTCCTAGGAAAAAGTAAATGATTGCATATTAATTAGTTTAACTAGTCCATGTACCATGTTTTGATAGGAGGAGAAAGATAGTCGGCAACCAACGCAATTTGAAAAGGAAATGTTACAAAGCAAAAAGTGGACCAATTTTGTAATTTGGATGGGGAATGAGGTATCAATAGTTGACTTTCAATAACTTAGTTGGGTATTGTTGTGTTAATATGTCAATTTGTATTTCTTGTGTTGAGTTTCAATAATCTTTGAAGAGGTTATAGAGTGATACTTGAGACAAACAGTTACCGTTGTACTCTGTTTGTTGTGTTTGGTTTCTATTGGTCTTCTTGTCTTTTGACTCAAGTGGATTGTTATTCATAGGTCGCTTGTCATTCTTGTTGATCATGTGGATGTAGTTATCATTGAGTATTCAGGTGGTCTCCTAAGTGAACAGACCAAAGGGTTTATCTCAAGTCTTTGCTTCCTAACCTTTTATTATAAGACTTAAAGGGGGGCATGCATTACAGTTACGTTGTTGGTTATATTTCAAACCTTTGAAATATAATAGTGGACATTTAAATTTTAATATGCACATTTTTTTTGTTGAGAAGGAGCCATCATTGGTAGCAGGCATTAACTCTCCTCTGCCATAACAACTTTGGGAAGTACTAGTCTTTAATGTGCTTGGTTTTGGGGTATGTGAGGGAGAAAAGGAAGGAGTGGGGAACCATTTTGGGGGGGGAATTCTTCTTTTTGCCTTGGGGTCAAGGAAGGAAGGTTGATGGTTGGACTATATGTGATTTAGAGGAAGGGAGACTTTGGGTGTGCTCATCATGTTGGCTGAGTGTCTTGCTATTTGGGTTGGAGACTAAGAATCAAATCGCCAACTAGTCTTCTTCAACTAAGCTAACCTTTTTTTGAAGTAAAGCTCCTTGTCATCCATTCTTGTAAAATTACACTGACCATTTTGGTGAAACATTTCCTTTAACTTGTGTAACTATGTGTGATCTTGTGAAATCCTATGCTAAAGGGTTTGGATGAGGAAAATATTGTTAACTGTGAAAGTTCAGACTTAAGATCATGGGACTTACGAACTATGGAAAATTGTTGGTTATTGTGTTTTGGATTTCTATCATGAAGGAAGCTACATTAATTTGGTCACAGTTTGAGGTGGAGTTTCAAACCCTGGCTAGAATTGTGAGAATGTTATCATTGTAACATACCATGAGTCTTGAGGAAACCTAACCTAGTTCATGGTTATCTTTTTTGACATGGTTGTAAACCCTAATGGTGTTGGTATTTCACCTATAAATGTCCACCCTCTCAATTGTGGATGTGAGGTCTTCTTGGGATTAATAATGCCACTCCTAGGTGGGGTTTTGGGATGGCTTTGGATCCTTGGTTCAGGTCAACTTGCCCCCCAACACTCCCTCCAAGGTTATGAGGTTTGCATTACTGAAGCCACAATGGAATACAATGTTGAAACAACACTACATGATTGTATTTGATTACCAGCTGACTCTTGGAAAGAATGGGTTTTGTCAATTGCATACAGTTGTGTAACATTGCAATAGTTGTATTGTACTTGTAACTAGAACAGTCTATTGTGAAGGCATTCGTTTGATGAGAATGACCTTTGAGTTCATTGTAATGACTTGCACTAACTTAGAAATGTGATTTCAAACTAGTATTTATTAAATTGGAGACTGCTTGTGAATAAATTTATCTTAGTATGGACTTCCCTGTGTTTGAATGACTAAGCACTACCCACGGAATAGTAGATATTATGTACTTGTGATCACTGCATCATTTGGATAGAGGACTCATAAATGGAATATAGGACCTTCTGTTTCATTGTCCATAAAATCCTAAGGGTTGATTAAGTTATTGTGCATGGATGTAAATGGAAACTTTGAGCTCTCTGAAGGCTTGCTTATCATTTGCAAAGTAGCATTAATTTCTTATTTTAACCATGGAAACATCTTGTGGACACTAGTATGGTGTTGACTAAGGAATTATCTTGTAAACACTAGAAAGGTCTATGCATGTTAATCATAGACTGTAACCCTACATTTGGAAGGAAATTGTTATTGTAGATGTGATATATATTGTACAGTTGTATTTGGTCTATGGCATGACATCTTTAGTAGGAGGCAGCTTCAAATTTTTGTAGCATCATGTCTAGCCTAAGGCATCGTAAAGTTAAGTGTGCATTGTATGGTGTTATTGTATTGGAGGCTGCTGTATGCAAATCTATAGTGATATAAGGAGACTCGACTCTCGTCATTTCATTGCACAAAGTGAGTGACAAAACAACTACCTAGTTTAAAATTGGTCCTTCTTTAAGCAGCATATGTAGCAATGAGACTTAGGATTCTTGAAAATAAGAAGCATCCTTCTCCCCATACAACCTGCTAACTAGGGCTACTATGTTTTTTACTGAACCCTTGAGGCTGATGGAAGGGTACCATTTAGTGTTCCTAGAAGTTAATTGTCTAACTCCTCCTCTTGAGCCAATTTCCTTGTATGATGAACTAGATGATTAGGATGACCATCTTGAAGATGTAACTGAAGACTTTTGTGCTTGTGTAGTGTTGCAAATGTACACTCCATGGGGACAAAACTTGTAGATCTTAGTGTTAATCATGATATAGGCACAATTTTTTTAATTGTTGGTCATGTAAATGTGAGTTTTTAGCTACCACGAGTGTACTCTTAAGGATAGTCTTGCTAAGGAAAGCATGGATGTAAGAGTCAAAACTTGAGATACATGATCTTGACTTTCTTCTCGGTATACCTGAAGTTTCTAATCTCATTGTTAATGAACTAGATGTCAATTTGAACCAAGGATGTGTTTCCAACATTTGTGATGATGTTTCCATTCATGAGGATGATAAGTTACATCAAAATATCAAAAGTTACATAGCCTCTGAGATGGAGTTTATCCCATCTGTGAGGGAGTTAATTCGTTCCAGCTATTTTGCTCATAACAGATCACCATATAGGCTTACAAAGTTTGCAAAAGTAGTCATGTCATAGTTTTCCAGTCCCTCTCTGAAGATCTTGAGGGCTTCTTCAGTTTTCTTCTTCTTCTTGATTGCCTCCATGTCGAAGACTCCATAGATGAAACCTTTTTTTGGATTTGGGTTGTTGTGCTGGCCTACAATAATATCATCCTTGATCCCCTCATTGACCAGAAAACTCATAAATCTTGACGCCCTGGAAAGAGACCTTGTGGCTTGGATGACAATCATGTAAAAAAGCTCTAAAAGGACACCGCCATGGATATGGCTGCCTTGTGCTCCCCTTATCCCTGCAATATCTTTGATGGCATTGCGTAGCCCCTCCTCCTCTGTACTAAATAAGTGGCAAACTTGCTGGTCCACTGACTCCTCCAAGCACTTGTAGTAGACACTGAAGTGTTTTCTGCTTGCCATTGTTATGGGAGACTTCAATCTGTCCTCCTAAAATAGGAAGTTTCTCTCGATTACCTTCCTCGTGACTTACTCACATTATCTAAAAGTTGTAGGTTTTATGATGCTTTTTGCCTATCTAAACTGTCCTCACTTCTGGAAAAGGAATGCTTGATAGACTCTTCCCTAATTGAACCAGACTGGGGACAGTCCTTCTTATCTCCTCTAGGATTTCCTATCTTGGAGAAAGCCATGCTCACCATCAATTCTTCTAAGATCTCCTACCTTGAGCTATACCTATGAAATTCCTAAATCCCCATCATCCTTGATTAGCATCTTTCTCAGATCCTTGAAACACTGCCCTTCGAAAAAGTATTCCTCCCCCGTTTCCTGCTCAACCCCTCGATTCGCTAGGAGATCGGCCACCCCGTTGGCCTCTCTATATACGTGCATGGTTGACCTCCTTTCCCATGCTAGCTATCTTGAAGACACCCTAACCTTTATCATTGAGATACCTGTTAAATCTGTGCTGGTTGTATGCATGTGTTTTCTTGGTGCCTGTAGATCACATATGAATATAGGCTTAGGAGTATTTATAGCAACATTGCTTTTTGATTTGGATCCTAAAAATGTTACGCAATTTATGTTCTTCTCTCAAACATCATCCACAAGTGGGCAGGTGTGGTGAGGTAAGGAGATTGATGAAAGATAGAGGAATTAAAAAAAATGCCTGGATGCAGTTGGATTGAAGGGCATAAAATGGTACATACTTTTTTGTGTAGGACACAGATCACATCCATAGACAAAGGAGACCTATGCAAAGTTGGAGAAATTGGCTTGGAAGATGAAGGCAGCAAGGTCTTTTCCAGATTCAAGAATTTACTTAATGCTGTGGAAGGATGGGAAAAAGAATTATTTCTTTGCCACCATGGTGAAAAGTTGGCAATTGCATTTGGTTTCTTAAACATGCCCCATGGAACAACTACTAGATCTTTATCTTAAGGTTACTCATGAACCTTAAGATAAATAATTAATGAAAAAAAATTGTGCATTCATTAATGACATGTAAGAGAATATAATCAACTACTACTTAAAAATTTTTAATGTTTTTGTCTAATGTAGGTTATTAGATTAATAGTGAAAAAGAACATACATTGACCACACAATTTGTGGCACTTAAGGTTATGTAATAGAATTTACAGTTGATAGTTAAATTGTCTAACAATTTTTTTTATGATCTTTAGTAACGTTTATTATAATTGTTGCATGTTTTACATCATTGGAATGACATATTAGCTGTAACTTTTTTGAAATTTTATTATGGTATGTGCACTTTGATATGATGTAATATGATTATGGTTTTGTTTCATATGTTGGAATATTAGATATATAACAGAAAAATAAATTATTACATGAAATAAATAATAATTTTCATTTTAAATGTTTTTTTTGCAGAACACGGGTCTTCCAGAAGATGAAGATGATCCTGATGATATAGACCCATATTATATTAGTTCTGGTACATATCACATGGTAGAGCATGATGATGATGCAAATACAGAAGACAACGAGGCCAATGACATTGATGATGACGACGATGATGATCATGATGATGATGATCATGATGGTGATGATGATGAGGCAGTTGCTAGTAGTAGCCAGTGACATTCATGATCATATAGACCACATCATGGATCATTGTTGATATATTGTTATGATGCCTCTTTTCATGGTTACTATCATATGTATCATTTTCACAGCCTGCAGTACCATATTATTGAGTTGTACATTTTCACATGTATCAATTTGACTTATATCATTTGGACATGTATCATCTTGACTTGTATCATTTTGAGTTACATAATTTATCATTTTTACTTATATCATTTGTACATGTATCATTTTGACATGTTATTGATCTATTGGCATATTTGACTTTCACTTGTTTTAGTTATATATGATGATGATCTTATCAGTATTGACTTGTCAATTTATATATATTGAAAGTGGTCGATGATTTTTGGATGCATATTTATTATGTATGATGATTTTAATTTACTGCTCAGGATGGATGTTGTAAAATTCAATTAAATTATAGATATTTGACTCACTTGTTTTAATTATAGATGACAACCATGTTGTAATAATTATATTGTTATTTTATAATAATTATCTTATTTTTTTATATAATTATCTTATTAAATTGGAAGCAAAACCCAAAGCAACAAAGGAGGTCATAATGGAAACAAAACTTGGTGTCAATTAGGAAGCCAAAAAAGAAGCTATTTTCGACACCATACAAGAACCAAAATATGAAGCACAACTAAGAGCAAAACTAGAAGCAAAAATGGAAGCAGACATGGAAGAAAAATTGGAAGCTAAATTGGGTGCCAAATTTGGCACTAAATTGGATGCAAAACTGGAAGCAAAATTGGAAGAAAACTTGGAATAAAATATGAAAGCAAATCTAGAAGCAAAACCTGAAGCAAACCTGGAAGCAAAATCAGAAGCAAACCTGGAAGCAAAACTGGAAGCAAAACTGGAAGAAAAACTAGAAGCAAACTTGGAAGCAACACAAGTAGCCAAACCAGAAGCCAAACTAGAAGCCAAATCCAGTGCTAAATTGGAAGCAAATCTGGAAGCAAAATTAGAAGCAAAATGGGAATCAAAATTGGAAGCAAAAATTGAAGCAAAATCAAAAGCCAAATTGGGTACCAAATCTGGCACTAAATTGGAAGCAAATCTGGAAGCAAAATCAGAAGCAAAATGGGAAGCAAAATTGGAAGCAAAAATTGAAGCAAAACCAGAAGCAAACCTGGAAGCAAAACCAAAAGAAAAATCAGAAGCCAAATTGGAAGCCAATTTGGGTGCCAAATCTGATGCTAAATTGGAAGCAAATCTGGAAGCAAAATGGGAAGCAACACTAGAAGCAAAAATGGAAGCAAAACAAGAAGCAAACCTGGAAGCAAAACCATAAGCAAAATTGGAAGCCAAATTGGGTGTCAAATCTGGCGCTAAATTTGGCGCCAAATCCAACTATTGCTTTCTAGTGCTAAATCTGGCACTAAAGTTGGCGCTAAATCCGGCACCGAAGTAAGCATGCAAACTTGCACCGAGTTTTGTGCTGAAAAAAGTGTCCAATTCTTGAGCTCAATTGCACTAAAATTTGGTGCTATTTCAGGTGCTAATTGCCTATTCTGTTGTAGTGTTAATAGATATTATAAGTCAAAATTAATGTAGGTAATTATATGCACTATGAAATTCCAAGGTCAAAGTATTAATCCTACGTCTATCAGCCATCTATTGCAAGGTTATGAGAGGAGGTTAATTCGATAGGTATGCAATTTGTCACAAGATCATAAATATAGTAGATGTAAACTTTTTTTCATATATCAATGGTAATCTTATTTAGTGAAAATTTGATGATGAACAAGTGGATGTTAGAGCTCCACCATCAGGAGGATTTCGTTGGGCCTGTCACAGAGGTAGTTTCACTGAGGTAAATTTAACCATTTCTAATCATTATGCATTTAAATAATGTTATGTATCTATTTTGGTCGAATAACCTTGAACTCTATTTTTAGATTATGAAAAATTTAGAGACTCCTCATCTTCGTTAGTCAGCAGAGGTGAGCATTGCTGCAACTGTTTTGTCTACGAATCCTTTGACTGAGGTACGATCTAGTAACATGTAAATGTCATTTTGTATTTCTTGTTTTATCTCACATCATTTAATGTACATAAATTATATTCATGTTTACTCAAATTTGCTTCTTCATGCTTCTCATAGGACGTCACAACTCCTACACATCCATCTATAGAAGAAGAGAGACAACAAATAATCGAGAGGGATCACCAGTTGGGGGTAAGTGATTGATTACTTATGCCATGTTGTATATTTCATGTTTTCTATATTAATTTGGATATTGTTTGATTGTATTAATAGGTGGAGCTTCAAAATTGCTTTCGAGGAGGTCTAGTCATTGGACGAGAGAGGACGAGTCATTGATTGATTCTCCATCTTCATGGCTAAGAAAGGGTCGATGATTATTTAATAGCACTCCATAGGAAATTTGATTTTGGGCCTTTTTTTTTTTATGCCTATATGGCTTTGTAAACATACTTTTCTATTTTACTAATGTATATCGTTGTATATGCCTATATGGCTTTGTTTGTACATGCCTATATGGATTTATATATACACTATATGTGATTTTCATTACATTATGTATATGAGATTTTACATTATATAAATGATGATCAATTATGGTTACAGGATAGATAATGTATCATGCTTAAAAGGTTTGATATTGTGGCAAATGTTCTTCAATATTAACATGAAAAGATATTACATTGAATTATGGCTCAATATATTTTCTAGAGTGTTTGATTAATTCAAATATTTTGACAACATCCTTGCAAAATACATTTTGTGCATATCCTACAATCATGGCATTCCATGAGACTACATTTCTTTGAGGCATCATGTTAAATAGTTCATGTGTCTTGTCTATGCTTTTACATTTTGCATACATGTCTCCCAGGGTAGGTGCAACTACAACATCTGACAAAATTTCCATATCCTTTATGCTTTGATGGATGTCCATACCCTATTCAAAATATCTTGTTTTGGCACAGGCAGGGAGGATGCTAGAAAAGGTTGTGGAATTTGGATTTACACCTAGCAATTGCATTTGCTTGAATGTTTCTAAAGCCTTATCAAAAAATCCATTTTGTGCATATATTTCAATCATTGCATTCCATGGGACAACATTTATTTGAGGCATCATGTCAAACAATTCACGTACTTGTCTATGCTTCCACACTTTGCATACATGTCTCGTAACTTCTAAGTACTAGCCATCTGCATGGGGATGAGGAGGTGCACTTAGTATGGGTTTCTTTCCTTTAACTACCTGTGGAGTAGAAAAATGAACAGGAGGAACCACTGAAGGCTAAGAGATCAAAGGGGTAGTAGCTATAGGATACAAGGGAGAAGGGCCACCAAACAACTACACAATCCAACTAAATTTAAATTTTTGGTATGATAAAAATAAAAAAATCATTGCAAGGTTAGAGAGGATCAGTCAAGGCCAGCTAAAAGTAGTCCAAAGAGAAATTCCCATGCATGGAGAGAGGCTGGAATCCACTATGGTGGATTGTGTGCACTACTCCATCATGGGGGAATTTTAAGCACTTATGGACTATAGAAGGGAAGTCATGCTCCTATAGAAGCAAGCCATAGATGACCTAACTTTAAGGAAAAATGATCTAAGGTAGGAACCACTAAGAAGGAGGTATCCGGGGTTTTGTGTTTGACCTATGTAGAGAGGGTAAGTGAAACCATGGTCAGTCAGGACAAGCCATCATGCAACCGTATGTAGACTTCTAATTATTCATACATGTCTTTATACATTTCATGAATATACAGGAACTCCTCTGTAATGAAATTTACCATGCACACTAGATCAACAAGGATAACTCTAGAGGTTTTCTATTAACTTGGGTGACAATGTATAAAAGGCCATCATATACATGCATGGGAACATCGATGGGGGTAAAGGAAATGCTAGGTTTAGGAATATGCCACTCTCAAGAAGCATGGGGACATACATCTACCATTCCTATCATTTCAAAAAATGAGGGGAAAGACTTATCAGTAGTCTTTTCCATCACCACAAAGGTAGATGGAATGTCAATCAAATTGGAAGAGTGACATGGCAGAGGGTTGGTATAAATTTGCAAGTTTTGTTTGGAAGGAGTGATGGAATTTTTTCCTTTATCATTCACTCCAGATACCTAGATAACATTTTGATCGATGAGGTCTTGCACTATATATTTAAGGTGCAAATATCTTTTGGTGTCATGACCAGGGACTCTATGGAATTGACAAAAGGCCTTTGGGTTGTAAGAAGTTGGTAGGCGTTTTCTTGTGTCTAAGGGTTAGATAGGTGGCAATTGGACTAAATTGTTATTCAAGAGTTGCAACATGATAGAATAGAGAGACTTAGACAAAGGTGTAAATTGCTAAGTTACTTTCTATTTAGAAGAATAGAGGGCTAGAGCATCTTGTGAGGGTGTTGTAGCCACTGTATTATTGAAAATTGTAGAAGTGTTATGTTTAAAGAATTTTTTGTTTTTCTTGTAATTATTAAAAGAAGAAGATGCTTTGGACTATCTAGTAGGAGCTAGTGAGGTTGGGACCTCAAACTAGCTAACATACTGTTGGTAATCATAGAGCATTGTGCATAGATGAATGAAAGAAGGATATTTCATTAGCAAAATCTTGCCCCAGATTAGAGGTTCTAGGTTACTAATAAACACCCACTACATATCTAAGTTTGGTAGTGCCTAAGGAATTTACAAAAATAAATGTTGATACCTATAAATAAAATTACTAATTTTCTCTTAGGCTCCATGGTGACAATGAAGAAGGTCTGTGAAAGTGACCCGAGATCCATTGTTGGCCTATAAGTGTTGGAGAAATTGATTTACAAGCTACTCAAATGAAGATATGGAATGGTTAGGTAATGATCAAAACCAATTTTTTTTGCCAATAAATGGTCATGAAATATGAAGTTATTGTACAAGGTGGTAAATGTAGATACATGTATTTGTAGATCTCCTTTTCCATAGTACTTTTCAAATTGGGATGCCTTGGAGCATTGGGAGAATGGAGCAACTAGGATGGTGAGAGATAAAGGACTACATCTATAATATGATGGGATGAGGGTGGCGAGTTACTATTGTAGGGAGATAAAATTCTACAAGAGTTGGTTTATGACAAGATTTGTGGTATACATGGGTGTAAAGATGGTGGTAGAAGTGATATGAAGAGACGTGTTGGGAGGCCTTGATGTGACCACTAGGAATAGTAAATTGTAGGGGAAGAGAAGGGGGGAAAACCCATATTGATTTATGGGGTTCCCACCCATTCCAAATGAACTAGCATCTACTTTACCATGTTTTGTAGCATTAGTGAGCATATGCAAAGATGTATATGTTTGTGTAGAAGAAGTAGCCATTGGGATGGAAATTTGATTACTAGTAATGTTGGAATGGGAGTCCTGAGCCCCCTTGTGGTAGCTTGCTAATAGAGGTGCATCACTATATAAAATATGAGAAATATCATTGAGAAAGTCAAGACCATCAAGGTTACTAGTTAACATTCCATGAAGCACTTCTACTATAGGAACAATGACACTAGGTAGATTATTAGTAGTCATGAATTCTTGGTATTCAACTAAGTGTCAATCTAACTCCTAGATCTAAATTTGAGAAAGAGTACCTAATGTGCCTCATGATCAAAGGCCACATCAACATCATGAAAGCTTGTCACTGGAGGAGTTGATAAGATGATAAATAAGGAAGAGTTGTCATTGTAGCATCATAAGAGAAGTTTGTGAAATTTGGTGCCAACCTAATAGAAGTATTAGGGGCATGAGATTTGGCCATTGTAGCATTCCTCAACCTCCTACGAATAATGTAATTAGAATTCGAGGATTTCATGGTGAAGCTCATAACTAAAATTTAATTTCACAACACACAACTGAATGTGATGAGAAAGTTTCTTTTATGCTAAATAAGGTGTTTAAATGTGAAAAGATAAGTTTTTAAAGATTTTATAGAATGTTAGGTGTAAGGCTCAACCTTTTTCTATTTTGTAGACACTTTAGTGATAGGCATGTGTGACTATGTTACTTATGTTTTGGATCAATTATTTTATTTGATTATTTTGATACTCTTGTTGATAGATTTATGTGGTTATGGTAATTATAGATTTGGATGTTATGTTATGTATTATAGATATGAGGTGAAGAAGAAGAAGAATCAGATCAAGTCAAGATGTTGCAATCTATTTCAAAGATTGGGAAAAGACCTAGAGTTGATGTACCTAATTATACTAGCAATCTAAACCCTAAAGAGTTGATTGACTAGATAAATGACATGGAAGAATACTTTGAATATGAAGAAGTTGAAGATTTGGAGAAGGTGAAATTTACAAAGACAAAGTTGAAAGGACATTCTACTATATGGTGGAGAGAAGTTCAGTTGGATAGAAATAGAAGAGGAAAATAGAAGATTACAAAATGGGATAGAATGATGACAAAGTTGAAGAATCAGTTTATACCTGTTGACTACGAGTTGGAACTATTGAAGAGATTGCAAACCTTGAAACAAAAGGAGAAATATGTGAAGGAATATATTGAAGAATTTCACAAGATGATCATAAGGACAAGACATAGTGAAGTAATCAAGGAGAAAGTCACTATATACATTAATGGACTGAGATTGAATATTCAATAAGAACTGAGTTTGGTGAGCATGACATCTTTGGAGGAAGCATATCAGTTTGCCCTGAAAGTTGAAGAGAAGTTGAACAAGAGACATGATCAGAGACAGAGAGGTAGAGGAGGTAAATTTTAGAGAGGTAGAACATTTTCTGGAGGAGAGAGATCATGTGAGGAGCAGAACAAACAAGAAAACACATTCAAGAAGGAGGACAAAGATAACAATGTATACTGGAGAGATGACATAAATTTCTACCACAGAGGAAACCCTAGTCCATACTAGAGTGAAGGATACAAAAGAGAAGGAAGAGGACCTAATAGGAGAAAACTTATAGGAACCTGTTTCAAGTGTGGAGGTGAAGGACATAGAGCATTGTTGGGAATTAAGGTGTCTCAACCTTGGTAATTCCTTGCATTTATTATTGTAATGTAATTTATTTACTTAGCCTATGTTGTAATTTTGTTGCACATCCTATTTTGTCATCTAGTGTGAAGTGGCATGATGAGTTGTCACTCCATTTGTAAGATGACTAGGATGGTCAACTCACTCCATGTGGAGATAGGCATCCCTTTTGTGTGGTAGAGGTTTTTTGCCATGTGTTAGCATCTTGTCTAGTGTGTAAGTGAATCTTGACCAAAACGGTTATGATAGATTCCTATGACATGTAAGAGTTGGAAATAGAAGGTTCTATGACAGGTGAAGACATGTGTCACAAGGCATATTGGAAGAAGGCATATTTGGGCACCCCAAGGAGAGTTATGACACATTATAAGAGAATATGCTATTTATAACCTATTTATGATAGATTCTCTTACAGCTGTAAGATATGTTAGTATGACGGATTCTATGATGGTTGTAAGAGTTGTAAGAGCATCTGTCATTGCCCAACTTAGGAATAGGTGACCTCTTTGGGATGGGGTGACTTGACAAGTGTCAGGAACATCCTACAGTGTTGGAAAAGTGTCCATAAGCATGGGTTTTGGGCCATGAGGCCATGTTGGATGCCCATCTCAACATAGAGCCATTTTTGCCTTGTATTTTCTATATAAATAGGTACTTTGGAGAGGAGATGTATTATGTGATTGATAGGTACTATTATGCTTCTAGTTTGTCTCTAGATACAAGTGTTGAAGACTCCTGAGAGCTTGCATTGCAAGTGTATTGTAAACAATTTCAGTTTTAATAATACATTGTGTAGGTTTTGGAGTGTGGGGTTTTTTCACCCGATAAGGGTTTTCCCCACGTATATCTTGTGTCTCTCTCTTTTGTCTCATTTCTGTGTGTATGTGTGTTGTTGCAATATCTCCATTGTTGTCGTTAACATTCTATAATTGTAAGGATAAAAATGAATTTTCACTCTTCTCTCCTCTTTAGATTAGTGTAGGAAGTGATTTCTGCACACCTAGCTTCCTTTCAGTTGGTATCAGAGCCTGGCCAGTTTTGGTTCTAGCTGTTGGGTAGGGTTTTTTGAGCTAATCATAGGTTAAGTGGGAGTTTGTGTAGAGTATTCTGTATCTTGTTGCAGGAAGGAGATGGCAACCACATCCAGAAGAGTAGAAGTGGATAAGTTCAATGGCACAAATTTTTAGTTGTGGAAACTCAAGATGGAAGACCTACTTGTTGATCGTGACCTATGGGAAATCGTTGATGGAACAAAACCTACGACAATGTCACAAGCTAATTGGGACCTGAAAGATCGGAAGACTAAGGATCTCATAAGACTCTGTCTAGCTGACTCTGTCCTATTGAATGTCCATGAGGAGAAGACTGCAAAAGTTCTTTGGAAGAAGTTGGGAGATGTTTATCAAGCCAAGTCCTTGGTGAACAAGCTTTTTCTGAAAAATAAGTTGTTTGCTCTAAATATGGAAGGCAGAGGATTTGTTGTGGACCATATGAATGCTTTCAACATGATTCTTGCACAGTTGACATCCGTGGGTGTGAAAATAGAGGAGGAGGATTAGTATATGACCTTGCTTTGTTCTTTGCCAGATTCGTGGGATCATCTTGTCATGGCCATTAGAAGGACCACTACCACCTTCAAGATGGAATATGTGGTGTCTTCACTGATATCTGAAGAAATGTAGAGAAAGACAACCGAGTCAGCTAAAGAAGCTCTTGCAGTTTGTGGAAGACCCAAAGAAAAAGGGAAGAAGAAGGACAAGAAAGGTGAAAAGGGTAGAACCAAATCCTATGGGAGATCCAAATCTCCTAGAAAGTCCAAGGCTCTCTGTTGGAATTGTGGAAAATCTAGGCATTTCCAAAAGGAATGCAAAGAGGAAAAGAAGAAGAAGAAGAAGAATGCCTGAGATTCATATTTTGACAAGTCACAAGATGATGGTGATGCCTTCATCACAACCCTGGCCACCCATGTATCTGATGATGTGTGGTTGATAGATTCTGGTGCATCATTCCACATGACCTCACATCAAAGCTAGTTCATGAAGTATGAAGAGTTCGATGGTGGAAGAGTGTACTTGGGTGGCAATTCTCATCTGAAGATTGTTGGTCATGGAAGAGTCTCAATCTGATTCCCTGATGGATGAGTGAAGGGGATCACTAGGGTTATGCACATCCCAGGCTTGGCATTGAACCTACTTTCTATAAGTATGTTGAATGATTCAGGTGTGTAGGTTGTATTTTCAAAGGATGGATGCAAGATGACTAGAGGATCTATGGTGCTTGTGAAGGGTACTTGGAGAGGTACTCTGTTTCAGCTGGAGGCATGCACTTCACAGTGTAATAGTTCTTTTGACTCGAAGAAAAGCTGCAGTCACTTCATCCCTACCATTTGAATGAGTAGCGAAGAAATCTATTGTAACACATTCTGATGGTAGTGCACATGCTTTGGAAGTTAAACTTCCTACTGAAAAGACTATGTTATGGCATTTGAGATATGGCCACATTGGTGAGAAGGGTCTTAGAACCTTGAAAAATAAAAACCTCATTGAGGGGTTAAATGATTGTAATCTCAAGTTTGACTTTTGCGAACATTGTGTATATGGAAAGTAAAACCATGTTCAGTTTTACTCTAGTTCTCACAAGTCTTCTGGTGTATTGGATCTTATTCATTCTGATGTGTTTGGTCCTGTTAATGTTCCTTCAATTTCCAAATATATATATTCTGTATCTTTCATAGATGATTACAATAGAAGGACATGGGTTTATTTTATCAGAAGCAAGATTGAAGTCTATAGTCGGTTTAAAGAGTTTAAAGTTTTTGCTGAAAATCAGACTAGTAAAAAGATTAAGTGTTTGAGAACTGACAACGGTGGTGAGTTTTGTTTGGTAGAGTTTGATAAGTTCTGTAAAGAGAAAGGGATTGAAAGACTTAAGACAACTCCATACACCCCACAGAAAAATGGAGTTGTAGAGAGGATGAACATGACACTGATGAGGAAGGCTAGGAGTATGCTTAGTGGAGCAAGCCTCGAACAAAATTTTTGGGCTGAAGCTATAGCCACTGCTTGCTACCTGGTAAATAGGTCTCCTACATTAGCTCTTGTTGGTAAGACACCTATGTAGGTGTGGTCTGGTAAGAAGCCTTTAGTTAGACATCTTCATGTTTTTGGTTGTGAGGCATATGCACATGTGCCTAGGGAGAAATAGTCTAAATTGGAGAACAAGGCTGTTAAGTGTATTTTCATTGGCTATGGTGTCGGTGTGAAAGAATACAAGCTTTGGGATCCTGTGGTTGAAAAAGTTTCGTATAGAAGAAGTGTTAGCTTTAGAGAGCTAACAACTTCTTCCATTGTTCTACAGCTAGAACAGATAGAAAAGAAAGAAGATGTGGTTTAGTTTCCTTCTACCCTTAGAAGACTCAACCAATAGACCATGTGAGACCTGAAGATGAGGAGAGCTCTAGCAGCTCTGAAAGCTTAGAAGAAGAAGTAGAACCTCAACCTCAGCCATTGAGGAGGTCTACATGAACAAGAAAGCAACTTGATAGGTTTAGTTATTCATTACTTGATTCTAGTTGTGCTTTGGCCTTACTTACTAACACTGATGAGCCTAGAACTGTGACAGAGGCTATGGGCATGAAAGATGCAAGTTCCTGGAAGGAAACCATGGAAGATGAAATGGTTTCTTTGGAGAAAAATAAAACATGGGACTTGGTGCCTTTACCTGAAGGATAGAAACTTGTTGGATGCAAATGGGTGTTTAAGAAGAAATTTGGTGTAGATGGTAGTGTTAAAAAGTACAAGGATAGATTGGTTGTGAAGGGGTACTCACAAGTGGAGGGAATTGATTATGGTGAAATTTTCTCTCCCGTTACAAAGCTGACATCCATTCAGTTCTTGTTATCTCTTGCAGTTGCTTATGACTTAGAGGTGGAGCAGATGGATGTGAAGACAACTTTCCTTCATGGTGATTTGGAGGAAGAGATTTACATGTCACAACCAGAGCATTACATAGATAAAGGTAAATAAAATTTGGTTTGCAAGTTGAAGAAGTCTTTGTATGGTTGAAGCAGTCTCCTAGAATGTGGTATATGAAATTTTATGCCTTTGTGTTGTCCATTAGATTTCTGAGATCAAAATCTGATCATTGTGTGTATTATAAGTTTGACAATGATCACATTCTCATTATTGCATTGTATGTTGACGATATGATGTTGATTGGGAATGGTAAGAATATGATTTCTGATTTGAAGTCTCAGTTGTCAGTACAGTTTGAGATGAAAAATCTAGGGGTAGCTAGGTACATTCTAGGAATGGAAATCAAAAGAGACAGAGCTAACATAAAACTTTGGTTAAGCCAGAGTAAGTATGTGAAGACTGTGTTGGATAGGTTCAGCATGGCAGATTGTAGACCATTGTGTGTTCCTATTTTATTGGGGACAAAGTTGTCTGTTAATGATTGTCCAAAATCTTCTAGTGAGGTGGAGGACATGAGCAGAGTACCTTATGCTAGTGTTGTTGGTAGTTAATGTATGCTATGGTCTGCACAAGACTAGACATTGCCCAAGCAGTGGGAGTCCTTAATCGATTTATGGCTAATCCTGGATGGGTACATTGGGATGCAGTTAAGCAAGTGTTTAGATATTTGAGGGGTACTTCTGAGTATTCCATATGCTATCATGGTAATGCTACAGGACCTCCACATTTAGTTTATATTTGTGGATTCATGGATTCTGATTGGGCTGGTGACATTGACAGCAGGAGATCCACCAGTGCCCATGTGTTCATTATGTTTGGTGGTGCAATTAGTTGGATGAGTAAGCGACAACTTGTGGTTGCTTTGTCCATGATGGAAGCTAAGTATATGGTAGCAACTCATGCTTGCAAGGAAGCCATTTGGCGTAAGAGATTGTGTTCAGATATTGGTGTTGATGCAGGACAGATTACGATTTGTTGTGACAGTCAGAGTGCGATTTGCCTAGCAAAGAATCCAACTTTCCATACCAGAACAAAGCATATTGATGTACAGTTTAACTTCATGCGAGACATGGTAGAGGATGGGAAGGTGAATTTGGAGAAGGTAGATACTTTGAAGAATGTTGTGGATGCATTGACGAAACCAATGGGCACAGAGAAGTTCAGATGGCGTTCGGAGTCTATGGGCCTCTCGTCCTATAGAAGTTAAATCCTATTATTTCTATTGGCTCTTACAAGGTGTTCAACAAGTGGGAGAATTTTGGGAATTAGGGTGTCTCAACCTTGGTAATTCCTTGCATTTATTATTGTAATGTAATTTATTTACTTAGCCTATGTTGTAATTTTGTTTCACATCCTGTTTTGTCATCTAGTGTGAAGTGGCACGATGAGTTGTCACTCCACTTATAAGATGACTAGGATGGTCAACTCACTCCATGTGGATATAGGCATCTCTTTTGTGTGGTAGAGGTTTTCTTTCATGTGTCAACATCTTGACTAGTGTGTAAGTGAATCTTGACTGAAACGGTTATGACAGGTTCCTATGACAGAATCTATGACATGTAAGAGTCAGAAATAGAAGGTTCTATGATAGGTGAAGACATGTGTCACAAGGCATCTTGGAAGAAGGCATCTTTGGGCCCCCCAAGGAGAGTTATGACATGTTGTAAGAGAATATGTTGTTTATAGCCTGTTTATGATAGATTCTCTTACAGCTGTAAGATATGTTAGTATGACGGATTCTATGATGGTTGTAAGAGTCATAAGAGCATATTTCATTGCCCAACTTGGGAATAGGAAACCTCTTTGGGATGGGTTGACTTGACAAGTTTTAGGAACATCCTATAGTGTTGGACAAGTGTCCACAGGCATGGATTTTGGGCCATGAGGCCATGTTGGATGCCCATCTAAAGATAGAGCCATTTTTTCCTTGTATTTTCTATATAAATAGGTGCTTTGGAGAGGAGATGTATTATGTGATTGACAGGTACTATTATGTTGCCGGTTTGTGTCCAGATACGAGTGTCAAAGACTCCTGAGAGCTTTCATTGCAAGTGTATTGTTAACCATTTCAGTTTTGATAATACATTGTGTAGGTTTTGGAGTGTGGGGTTTTTCACCCGATAAGGGTTTTCCCCGCGTATATCTTGTGTCTCTCTCTTCTATCTCATTTCTGTGTGTATGTGTGTTTCTGCAATATCTCCATTGTTGTCATTAACATTCTGTAATTGTAAGGACTTTGCACTCTTCTCTCCTCTTTAGATTAGTGTAGGAAGCGATTTCTGCACACCTAGCTTCCTTTCAAGCATTTGAATGTAATCAAGGGAGTACAGGAAAGAGAATGGAGAACAATGGAAGAGCATCTTATGTTGAAGAAGAGCCTGTTAGATCACCTACTTCAATTGGCAAACCTAAGAAAGGAGACTCACTTGTGATGAGAGCACTATTTCAAGTAGAGACAGATGAAGAACCACCACAAAGGAAAAGTTTTTTCAAAACCAAATGCAATCAGGAGGTAAATGTTGTAAAGTTGTAATTGAT
Organism: Cunninghamia lanceolata; assembly: GCA_027924645.1. Classification (NCBI taxonomy): domain Eukaryota; kingdom Viridiplantae; phylum Streptophyta; class Pinopsida; order Cupressales; family Cupressaceae; genus Cunninghamia; species Cunninghamia lanceolata. The sequence goes on from BSBN01000828.1 coordinate 8,393,939, forward strand.
AGTGGTAGTTCTAATAACCTAGTTTTAGAGGAGATGGTGACTAAGCTGAATTTGGAAAGATTGAAACACCCTAAACCCTATTAGATAGTGTGGATTCAGGATGATCATAAGGTACTGGTGAGTGAGCAATGTTTGGTGAAATTTCATATTGGATCTTATTATGATGAAGTATTGTATGATATTATGCCTATGGATGTATGTCATATCTTGTTGGGAGGACCTTGGTAGTATGATAGAAAAGCTATACATGATGGGAGAAATAATACATACACTATAACATCAAATGGAAAGAGAATTACTTTGATTCCTTTAGAAGATGATCTAAAAATGAAGTATGCGGAAATGCTAGAATCTGTTTGGTAGATAGAAGAAATTTTTTGGATGGTTTGAGACATGAGAACATGTGTTATGCTTTGATTCCTAAGAAACTTGAAACATTGAAGAAGGAGATTGAAGAATCACAACCCGAGGTGATAACTGAGTTGTTGATAGAGTATGAAGATATCATATCATATAATGTACTTGAAGGATTACCACCAATCAGAAATATTAGTCATCACATGGATCTTATACTAGGAGCTAGTTTGCCTAACAAAGCAGTGCATATAATGACATCGACAGAGAATGAAGAATTGAACAGATAAATACAAGAGTTGTTGAGGAAAGGTTTGATTAGAGAGTTTGAGTCCTTGTGCAGTACCTGCAGTGTTAGCACCAAAGAAAGATGGAGAATGGAGAATGTGTATAGACTTTAGAGCAATAAACAAGATCATAGTTAAGTATAGATTTCCTTTACCTAGGATGGATGATATCATGGATAGTTTGAGTGGAGCAAAATATTTTACAAAGATAGACTTGAAGAGTGGATACCATCAAATTAGAATCAGAGAAGGAGATGAATGGAAGACTGCTTTTAAGACAAATGAAGGATTGTATGAGTGGTTAGTGACGCCTTTTGGATTGACAAATAAACCTAGTACTTTAATGAGATTGATGAATGAAGTTTTGAAGAAATTCTTGGGTAAGTTTGTTATTGTATATTTGGATGACATTCTGATTTTCAATAAGACAAAAGAAGAACATTTGCAACTGTATATCAAAAAATTTGGATTTGTAAATGGAAATGATCAAACAATTGAAATGCATAACCTAAACCCAAATAATTCAATACCTCGAAGATGCAAGATGAGCTCGATTGATTGATCGCTTTGTTGTGTTGATTGCTTGATTCCGCAGCATAACGTTGATAAGGATGCAAGCTAGATGGATTGAAGATGATGGATGAGGACTTGAGATGAAAATTCAGCAGAGTGAGGTTGCATGAAGAAGAATCCTGAAAATCCCCCCCCTAATGGCTCAAGAGAGGCTTGTTTTATAGGAAAGGCTTGGTTCCAATGGATGGCTAGGATCAATTAGGGCTTTAGATGAAATGGATGGATAGGATTGAGTTAGGTTTCCTTGCACATCAAGAAATTGTAGTCAATTGACATGTGGCAAAGGAGGATAAAGCTTAGGTGTGCTTGTGTAGATAAATACTAAAATTAGGTCCATTAGTTGTGCATGTGAAGGATAAAAGTTGTAACACATGATTGATTGGACAAGTGTTGGAATGTGATGAAAGATGAGGACTTAATTCAAATAAAATATTTGAATTAGTTGGGATATGAGTTGGATATTAATTAAATAAATAAGATTTATTTAATTAATTGGATAAATGAATAGGATGGGATAAGATATGATGTGGAAATTAATTAAATAAATAAAATTTATTTAATTAATTGGGATGGGGATAGGATAAATGGGATTATGCATGTGAAATTAATTAAATAAATAAAATTTATTTAATTAATTAGCTAAGTAGGATGAGGATGGGATTGAATGGGATTTTAATTAAATAAATAAAATTTATTTAATTAATTGGCTAATGGATAAATGGGATTAAGAGTGGGATTAAGACAAAATGCTACATGATGTCTAAGTGATGTTTTTATCAAGGTGTTGCAAGACATACACAAATTTGGGACAAATTTGGGTGTCTACAGCAACACCTAAGACAAGTTTTGTAGAGACTGAGAGAAGAGAATTTGTTGATAAACATTAAGAAGTGTAGTTTCATGAAGGAGGAATTGGTATATTTGGGATTTGTGATTTCTGCAAAAGGATTGAAGATAGACCCTGAGAAAGTGAGAGCAATTGTTGAATGGCCTACACCAGAGAGCATTGGAGAGGTTAGATCATTTCATGGATTAGCTAGTTTCTACCGGAAGTTCATCAGAAATTTTAGTTCAGTTTGTAACCCTATGACAGAGACAATGAGAGGTGAGAGAAAAGATTTCAAGTGGACATCAGGAGCAGATAAAAGTTTTGAATTATTGAAGCAAAAAGTGACAGAGCAACCTATTTTGGCATTACCAGATTTCAATAAGGTATTTCAAGTAGACTTTGATGCAAGTGGGAATGCAATAGGAGTAGTGTTAAGTCAAGAAGGTAGACCTATAGCATATTTTAGTGAGAAGTTGAATGATCAAGAGTTCTATACCATAATTCAAGCCTTGAAGAAGTGGAGACATTACTTGTTGCCTAAGGAGTTTGTGTTTTATATAGATCATCAATCTTTGCAATATTTGAACAGTCAAGGAAAGTTGAATCAGAGACATATGAGGTGGGTAGAGTTCATGTAGAGTTATACTTTTGTGTTGAAGCATATGAGTGGAAAGTCAAACAAAGTTGTAGATGCACTGAGTAGGAGAAGGAACTTGCTGACAGAGATGAGGATTGAAGTATTGGGATTTGATGAATTGAAGCATATGTATGAGGGAGACATTGATATTGTAGAACCTTGGAGAGCATGTAAGGAACCTGTTGTGACAGATAGAAGTGGTTGGACTATTTCATTCAGGAAGATATGTTGTTCAAGGGAAATCAATTGTGCATACCTAGAAGTTCCATGAGAGATAATTTGATCAAGGAGAAACATAGTGGTGGATTGGAAGGACACTTTGGCATTGATAAAATAGTAACATTGGTAAGTGAAAATTACTTTTGGTCTCAGATACATAAGGATGTTAGGAAATTTGTGCAAAGTTGTAGCTCGTTTGTCAAGTTGCAAAAGGGAGTAGTCAGAATACTGGATTGTATAAACCTTTGATAGTACCAAAGAGACCTTGGGAAGACATAAGTATGGATTTTGTAATGGGATTACCTAAGACACAAAGAGGACATGATTCAATATTTGTAGTGGTGGACATATTGTCAAAGATGACACATTTCATACCTTGTAAGAAGACAACTGATGTAGTGCATGTAGCTGACCTATTTTTCAAGGAGATTGTGAGATTGCATGGATTACCTAAGAGCATAATTTCAGACAGAGACACAAGATTTCTTGGATACTTTTGGAAGACACTTTGGAAGAAGATGAAGACAAAATTGAAGTTCAGTTCAATATTTCATCCACAGACTAATGGACAGCAGTCAGAGATAGTGAATAGGAGTTTGGGAAACTTGTTGAGATGTTTGGTTGGAGAGAAGACATGAAGTTGGGATTTCATTCTTTCATAAGTAGAGTTTGCATACAATAATTTAGTGAATAGGAGTACTAGAAGAACACCTTTTGAGATTGTGATAGGAACTAACCCTAGAGGAGTTGTAGAGTTGAGAGACATTAGTATAGAAGAGAAGAGAAGTGCAGAAGTAGAAGAATTTGTAGAACATATGGAGACAGTGCATAATTAGGTTAAGAAGCATTTGGAGGAGATGAAAAACAAGTATAAAGAGAAGGCAGATGAGAAGAAGAGACAAAGAATTTGTAGTTGGAGATGAAGTGATGGTGTACTTGAGAAAAGAAAGATTTCTAGTTGGGACATATAACAAGTTGAAGATGAAGAAGTTTGGACCTTGTAGGATAATCAGAAAGTTTGATTCAGGGAATGCATATGAAGTGGAGTTACCAGAGACAATGGGTATATCACCTATTTTCAACATTACAGACCTATATCCATATCATGAAGTAGAGTTTAGTGACAACATTGAAGAAGACTTGAAGAAGTAGTTACCACAATAAGCATCGGAGCAGATTACATACCTTTTAGATAACAGAGTTGGACAAAGCACCAGATGAAGGCAATACAAAGAATACCTTGTGAAGTGGAAAGGTAGATCAGAAGAAGATTCATCATGGATTTCTTAGGCTGAGGTAGAAGATCTTGGTTTTCCTCTAGCCCCAACAAAGTGAGGGACTCACTTTTTCAATAACCCTGAATGTCTGATGTAGGAGTATCCCTGGTTCAAGAGGAATCTTGCATCAACCAAAATCATTTGCATTTCAGTTTGTTTCTTTTCATTTTCTAGTTTAGTTTAGGCAGTTCAATTAGTAGCAATTTTTGTATTTTGGTCTACATTCTACCACAAATACACTTCAGACCTTGCAGAGCTGGATTTATTATCTAGATCCATTCATGCACATCATATCCAAATTTTAGAGCATTTGGATCAAGTACCTATAAGATATCGCTATCAGAAGATTGACTGCTCTCTCAGAGAAAAGCATCCTGACAGTCTCAGATAATCAGCTAAGGGAGAAGACTTGTGGAGTATTTCACAACTTGCGGAGCTAAATTACACAGTATTCAATGTTGTTTGGTTTGTGGTTGACCTTTGCTAAGATCAGCACATCATTCTATGCATTTGGAATCGAGTTCTACTCTTTTAGGTTTGAACTATCCGTGTACACACGTTATAGCTCTTCATTAGAGTTTGTAATGATCCTTGGCCGACGCAGAGGAATATTATGTTCTGAATATGATATATATTGATGTAATAGATGCCTAGGAAAGTAGTTATCAAGTTCATGATATAGAGATAGTTGAATTCTTTGTGAAGGAGCTTCAAAGATTTATCTTGCGTATATTATGTAATTAGGCTTGTGAGCCCTAATTGTAAGCCCCCATGTTGCCGACCAATTTGTATTTGAATTCTATGATATATTGAATGACTGAATCTGCATTTGCTTCATATCTTTGAGTTGTTTCTGTTGTGTTTACTCTAGTTGTACAACCTAGATAGTTCATTCTGTGAACCCTCCTACCATGACTGCACTGACCATATTGTTATATTAATGATCATTGTTCTTATTGTGATTATTATAATAATATGGGTACTTGAGATATTAGAATTTTAATACATATATATGTTTGAGTAATTAGATATGATTTAAAGATGGTATTATGAATTATGAATGTAGATGTTTAGAATTAAAATTTAAGATGTGATTTAATTGGATATTATGTTAGATAGTGATTGGATTATAAAAGTTTAATATTGTACTACATGTATGGTTATTTTAAAAGTTGCTTCGACTATTATTATTATGATATACTGATATTTAAAACTTGATTGTGTACGTGGGTGGTCAAGGAAAATAGAATTCAGAGAGTTCTAAGGAACCTATGTTTTCTATACCCAGTTTACCCAAGCCTAATTTGTAGAATGGATTTAGAGTTTATAATGTCATGGGAATGTGTGGGAGATTGATTTTATTTTCCTTGGTTTGTTTAGGTTATAGCTTAGACAACAATAAGTGTAGATACAATTTGTATGTTAATTTATTTGATCCTTATTAAAAAAGAAAATTTTGTAGTTCCTCTTGTGTGTTTGTCCACTTGTATGTGCATTTATAGGTGGGCATTACATTATGTTCACCAAAATGTAGAGAAGGAAAAGTCACAATTCAACTAAGAGGTATTAGTCAAATGGACCTTTCACTACAACCACATTAAGATTTTATATTTTTCTACTACATACTATTGTTTAACAGAATAATGTCTACAATCCTTAGAGTGCTAAGAATGAAGAAAGTAAAATGTGCTAACTAGCTACATGAAGAAGAGAAGCAAACTAGTAAAATAGTTTATAGAAAACTAGAAGTGAAATTGAAGATTTTAATCATGGAATAGAAAAGAAAGAAACAAGAGGAATTTTTGATGTCAAATGGAGGAGCTCATTTCCAAGGATACCAAGATGCCATGAGGATGTTTGTGTGTCACGTTGTAGTCTAGAAAGTACACTCTACCTCATTCAACATGTACTGCATAAGATAGAACCAAGTACTAGTAGCTTCCAAGTAATGAAAATAAGTTGAAATTGAAATGATTTTATCACTATTACTCAGAAGGATTGGAATGAGTAACATAAATAAAAGATAAAGGAAAAAGTTAACAAAAACAACATGTGGATGTAATCTTCTCCTCTAAACTTGGAATTTGGAAGAAAGACAAGGAAGGTTGGGGCTATTTGGGGATTCGCCTTAAGTTCAAACTACTATTTTGGTATTTCTACCTCCATAGACAACTAATATTGAAAAATATTGAAATAGATTGTGTACTATTATCCTTTAAGTGTGTCTAGGGGTGCTGTCACAATAGTGTGTCCCACTTATGGGACATCCTAATTTTTGTCTGAAATCACATACTTTTTAAAAAAATTAATGACTTAACCCTTGAGGGGTTCCATCTAAAGGGGTTTAATTGAAGGGTTTGATAAAACCCTATTAGATCAAATCCCCTTGGAAAGAACCCCCTAGTCTTAAATCAAACCCTCGATGGAGTCTCCTCCACACCTATCAAAATGCTGACAAAAACAAATTTTGCTTCACCTTTTGGGGGATCAAATGAAGTCATATTAGAAATTCTATTTTGTAAATATGTAGTCCTTAGTATAAACTTTCCAAAAAGTATGATTTTTAATATGTTTCATTTGATTTTATATTTATTTGTATTTTCTAGCGAATGTAGGTTTTTCACCGAATATCAATGTCTCTTTTCCACACGCGAAAAAAATAAAAAAATAGAGAAAAAATTCTAAAAAATAATTTTACAGTAGGTATTTATGTCCTTGTTTCACCAAGAAAAAAATTGAATTTCGATATATAGACAAGTTATGCTTGATGACATACACCTATGTCCAAATTATAGTTACCCTGAATTAAAAAAATTAATTAGAAAAAAATATGTAACCAAAATTTATGAAAAAAAATCCATGCACTAGATATTGATGTTAAAAATCTATATTTTAAAAATTAGAATTTTATCCTTTCCAGAAAAAAAAAAAGTTATGTTGGACGACATAAATTACTTTCTAAAAATGTTGTTTACTATTAAAAACTAGTTATTAAAGGAGACATTGAAATATTTATGATTTATTTCAAAAAAAAATAAAAAAAACATATTTAGAATCTACACAAATCACCACAAATCACTAGTTTGCATCATCTCCAAATTCTTAATGGTTTAGCTACTATAGGTCTCAAAAAGTGAAGATTTAGTTAAAAATGTTGATATCAATGTCCATCTTGGCCAAAAAGTGGGACTCATAATTGTGGGATTACCCCTAGATAAATAATAATAGTGACAAATAAAATAGATTTGAACAATACGAAACTAATCTACTCAATATAAGAGTAAATTAGTGAGCTATTGGAAGGAAGAAAGGAGATGAGGTAACCCACACAATGCCAAAAGCACACAAATGGATTACACTAAATAAGAAAATGAAGAGGGAAATATGGAACTCAATCACCTTACAAGAGTGAAAATGCAAACTACCCAACTGAAAATGAAAGCCCAACAAGTAGTGGTTCCAAGAAACCTCACGAAGACATAACAAATCTACAAGATCACTTGAGCTTGAACAATTGAAATATAACTATTTGTAGGCTAATAGAGAGCCAAGAGAGTTTCCTAGAATATTGATAGATTGCTAAAAATAACTAGAGATATGCCAAGAGCTTCACAAGTTTCACCAAGAGATTGCAAGAGAGACAAGAGATTGTTCAAAAATAAAAATCTCAGAGACAAAAAGAGAGGGGTTGGTCAAAGAAAGCCATTCAAAGGTGCAAAGGCATTACACTAAATCTCTCACATCATAGGAGGTGGTAAGTAATTCTCAAGAAATGGTCACTTCATGCCACATAGGCTCAAGATGCTAGTGCATTGCATGAATGTCTGCACTAAGTGCTAGTGTCTAAGTGACATCATCTTTTGATTTCACAGGACACCTTAGGATAGTGAAAGAATCAAAGCATTAAAATGGAATTTGATAAAAATAAGAAAAAAGGTTGGAACACAACACAAATGCAACATTTGTGGATTAGGAAAAAGGATAACACAGGGTTAAAATGATTCTTAAAACATACTAGGGGAGCAGACACCAAAATGAGTGAAAAACATAGCATGAAATTACAAGGGTGTGCAATTTTCAATGTTACAATGAGATAATGGAAACAGTGATTGAAAACCCCAAGAATTAGTCAAACACAAGATCCTTTTTAGCAAAACATAATGCACAACCCCTAAAAATTACTCAATCAATAAATCTCCTCAAGCATTTAATATGATTATGGAAATTATACTTAGTGAATTTATAGTCACCACTTTCCAAATGTCCAATAGTGGACTTGATCAAAATGAATACTGTTGATGATGATGATGAGTCATAACAACATTCATAAAAATTTGTACATCAAACCTTTATTATCTTGTAAAGTACGATCAACTTAAGGTAAGTTGATGACTCCAAGTCTCCATTGATCAGGTCATAATCATCTGACGTTACTCAGAGGTTGATGTGACATTCTATTTTTCTATTTCAAGGGGTCTTACATTTGTCTTGATGATTAGTATTGTTCTATTTCCTGTAAATTTACTCCACAGAGAGGTTATTTCTACTCTATTTCCAAAGATAACTGATGTATTTGCAAGTTTGATCAATTCTTCTTATTATTGATCATCATGAACCCGTTCTTTCTTCTACACAATATATCTATTCAAATGATGTGTCTGTGAGTAGATATTTGCATGATATTTCTTGGATTTATGTATGAATTTGCATGATATTTGTCAATTTAACATGCTTTTACTCTAAATATGCTATGTATTTCCAATTATCTATGGGATATTAGCATATTTCATGTTACTTGCTTTTAGTTCTCTGTTATTTGCAGTTATGGTGATGAATTATTATGAAATTGAAAGAAATTTAAAAGAATGCTTCAAATTTTGGTGAATCTTTAGCCATTGAACCACATACATACAAGATACATTCATGAGGAGAAGAAATCAAACCATATTGTCACCAGGATGTTCCACAGCTAGATACGAATGATGCTAACTTCAAAGGATAAGGAATGAAAACAACACATGCAGACTGATAAGCACTCCAAGGGACGCAACTGATCAATGCATGTATCAATATTTCAAACACAAATTACTCAAAATTTATGATGATTTGTAATCAAATTGTCTTCTCTTTCATTCAGTATGCATAACATGTACATTTACAATAGCTTTGAAATGAGTCCTGATATTTTAGCAATCAAATTTCAATTAAGTTTCTGAATATTCAAAATATGGCACCCCTGCACCTTTTATAGAATAAGGTGAGGGAGTAGTTAAAAATGACCTAGGGTCAGGATTTGTCAATTAAGATCAACGATATGTAATCACTCTTGACTCAGTCAACCTTTCCTCGTGGCACAGGTTGCTAGCTGGCAACCATCTAGATGACTCATTATCTTATGAGTACCTGATGCATATGTCTTCTTTGTGATGCATCTTCATTTATTCCTCGGGTTCCTCTTCTTCATGTTCTTCTTCTTCATTACAATCATCATCCTCATTTCTTTCTGTATCACTATCATCCTAATGAACATCATCCTGTATAAGGACCTTCATTGCCATCTTGATATTCTCATAGGCTTGTACTTTTTTATCTACTTCTCCACCATCTTGGGTTTTGGCTTTTGTTATGGCATGCTTGTGAGACTAGAATTTAGCTTTGATCGCATCTAGCTTACCCTTTCTACTATTCAAAGTCTCATTATAAATCTCCACATTAGCCTTGATCCTCATGATCTTATTCATCACCTCTTCTATTAGGTGGGTGAGGGGGTCATCAGCCATCGGCTGGAAATTATCATGCAGTGCCTTGATGGCAAAGTTTGTGTCTTGGTTTTCAATCTTCCCCTCTACTTTTCCTTCCAAAGCTTCTAGGATCTTTGCCTCATATGCCATCATACTGTGCAGCTTTATACTTGTATCCCTGAGTTTGCCAATGCATTTCTTCAGGATATCACATTCAAACTTGATATCCTCATACCATATGTCTATCAGCACGGTGATGTTACTATTCAATATTTGATTATTTATTAGAATTTGAGGATCAATCCTCCTCATCTCATTCAACGCAGTTAGGTCCTTTTCCAGTTGGAATGACCATTTCCCTGTTTCATTTTGCATTTTGTCTACTTTTCTCTTCAAGCCTCTTAGAGAATTCCACCTCTGTAAAGAGGTTCTCAAAACTTCCTCAGCTCCTGTGAGGGCTAATAGCATCCACTTCTCCATTATCATGGCTTCATGTTTCATGAAGTCTAATTTGGTGACCTCCTCCTGGGATATGATAGTCAATGGGACTACCGGATCCACTAGTGTACTATCAGGGTTAATCAACCCCTTTATATATGAATGTAGCTGGGCAATGTGCTCCTTATGCTATTTATTTTTCCCTTTCTCCTTCTTTACCCTTTGGGTTAAAGAATCAATGATATCCTTCCCTTCCTGACCCTCTTGGTCTTCGTTGGTAAAACCCAAATCAACAGTTGTGATTTGGAACTCCTCAAGGGTGATTTTGCTCTTCTCTTTCTCTACTGTGGGAAGTGCTACCTGGGCTGTCCTTCTGCCTATAGCAGGATCTCTTCTAATAGCCAATGTTAATCTATCTTTCCTCTTGGGCTTCATGATTGTCTCTACAAACAAGGTGGAAACATCAAATTCTTGAATTTCAAAGCCTTGTTCCATACCTATTTCTTTCTCCAGCCACTAAGGCACATCCTATCTGGGTCCTTGATGTCCTTTGTCATCATCATGTCCACCTTGTTCTCTAATATCTGTCTCTATTCTAGGTGGAGAAGGTGACTTCCTAGTTTATTCCTCATGAAGTTCCTCATGAGGGGGTTCTTGTTGCATATCTTCTTCCTGAGGGGCCTCTTTCTGTGGGGGAGGATCCTGTGGAATGTCCACATGATGATATTGCACTTGATCCTACATTCTCTCTTCCTTACTTTCATCCTCCTTAGTATTTTCCTCATCCTGAGGCATATTAACATCTGTGGCAGATGTCTGAGTGTTTAGGCCTTGTGCATCACTTTGATCTTGGGTCATATTTTGGTCCATACCTGATGCACCGACATCTTGTGTATTAAGGTCCTCATGACCTGATTTATCTTTTTCTCCTATATCTCCTTGAGTCTAGGAAACATCATCACCTGATGTATCTTTATCACCCTCTCCCTTTTGTTGGATTTCAACTATCTTTGGCTCAGTGGGTATCTCATGCTATTGCTAGCCCATATATGGACCATTGCTCTCTTTATTTGCCTACTTGGCTTCTTCAACTTTCTCTTTTTGATCAGGTGCACCTACTTTGTCTTTGGGGCTCACATCCTCCCTATATGTCAAATCTATAATTATAGGGCTAGTCACCTGATCAACCAACTTGTCAAGCCCGATTTGTTGGGCTGCTCTTTCTGGGCTACTCTCCTTTTCTTGGGATATTTGCTTCACCTCCTCCAATACTGCCATCTATGCTAATGGTGTCCCATGTGGAGTCATGCGGATATTGGAGGCAAGAGTTTCCATCCTCTGTGAGGCTACATTCTATACTACCTCATCATTTGATAGGTCCACAGTGTCCTCCTAGGAGAAAGGACCACCTTGACTTACTTTGAAAGTCTCTTTTTCTTGTTCCTCTGCTCTCTATATTTTAAATTTGATTATAGTGGGAAGTGGCACATCATGTTGCATCTCCTTCCTAAACACTTCACCACTAGCTCCTCTCAATACTATAGGATCGGTCCTGATCTCATCCCACATGGATGTCCTCTGCTTCTTGGGAGGTGATGCCAGCGGCATCTCCTTTCTCTTCCTGCTAACCATCATTGGGTCATCACCTACAGGTTCTTTATCCACTGGCTCTTCTTCAAACGAGATATCCTCTTCTACCTCCTATTGTGAGGTTTGGCCCTAATCCTATACTTCTGCAGTTTCAATAGCTGGCCTTAGGATCCTCTTTGTTTTAGGTTTGTCCATCAGAGGTGGTGCAAATGAGGCAGATGCTTGTCCTGATGTTGATGCACCTGTAGATGGTATGGTAGTTGTCTCGATTATCACCCCCTTAGGCTCATCATCAGTTTTCTTTCCTCTACGGGGACCCTTCCTTTGTTTCTGGGTAGGTAGTCTTTCTCCATTTGATTTCCTTTTCTCATTGAGGAAGTCATCATACTCCTCATTAGTTAGTTCTTTCCTTTTCTTCTTGGCATCAACAGTAAGGGCTACACCCCTTTTTTTCAATCTGCTTATCTGTTCATCTACCCAAGCTTGGGTTAACTATAGCACCCCACCAAGGAAATATCCTCTGGCTATGTTAGATTAGGGGCTGAGATGGTGTCATTGTAGACGTTCTTATCTTCATATTCATTTGACATTATTTTTCCATCATCTTTCTTCAGCTATGCTGGCACTTGGATGCAGTCATAGGTCCTTATCTAGTTCAAGGTGAGCCTTTGGTATTTCCTTCTTCTCACCTCAGCTTCATCCTCACAATCCGTCCAGAAATCCTCTAGATGCTTATGATGAATAGGTTTCCCCATTATTTTCTGCATCCTGCCATAGGGGTCATAAGATCTAGCCAATGGAAATGGCTGTAGATACATCAGTTTCAGACCTCCCATGACATGCTCTATGCTCTGTGAATCTGAGCACATGTACCACCCCATTGATACTGGAAATAGTACTGGAGGTATCTTCTTTTGTGCTTTATATGCCTCCACTCTGGTAGATACTTGTCTAAGAAACTCCATCAGTAGGGTACCTTGGTAACATAAGGGTCTGATTTTCAAATCCCTCTATTCTTATTTATGAAAATGTGGTATACTTGATGAACCAGGCCCCATGTATGTAAACAAATTCTTGAGCCTCCATGCTCAGTCTCTTGGTTCTATCTTCCTCCATTGTTCTGACTAGATGAATAGAGAATGCATCATTCACCAATTTGTAATCTAGGAGGTAGTTCTTTCTCTGTATCTGAGGATAATGATCCCATATGTGGGCATCATCTACACCACCGCTAACCTTACCCACTATAGTCAGGGCATCAAAGGTTCCCTTGTAGGCACATGAGTACACAACATATGAGGTCATGTGGAATGAGCACTCCTAACCTCCTAGATTCCTCATCTCTTCATCCAATGCATCACTGATGACCTTGGCCCATAATAGCTTGTTATCTATATAAAGGACCATCTAGATGATTCCAAACATCTAATTCTTAAAATTTCCAGCATGAGGATGACTTGTCATCCTGCTAAGCAGGGTAATCATGTACTGGTACTCATCATCAAAATCAAATTTATACACGTGGACAGGCAGCTTTGCCGAGGTAGTGTAGGTGTTGCTCTTAGACCTCCACTGGTACATCCTCTTCCTTACATTCTTTTTATTGTTGTTATATTTTGTCTCCAGTTTAAATAGATATACACTGACCACCCTCTTTTCAACTGGCAAATTGAAAGTAGATGTGATGCCCTTAATTAAAAAGTTAGTATATACTCTTCCATGCTTCTCCACCTGCCTTTTCTAAGGGTTATAGTTCCTGGCACATTCTACTACCAGTTTTGGGTTCTCCATGGCATATGGGAATCCAGCTGCATGCCACATCCCTGAAACATATATTGCATCCAGAAGGGTATTGTCTTTATCATGATCTATTCTGGATGACCATACTGCTAAATCTGTATCCCCTTGGTGAGTGTCACCAATGATGCCATACTTGAATTGTACCCCCTCGGGATGAACAAACATGGGCTTAAGAAATTTTGCATTAGACCTGTTCCACCTAAGATCCACCATGGAATCCTACAATAAACATGCCTTGTCTTACCATACGATATCCATATGTATTTATACAACATTATATATCTCTATGGCATCATGCATACTCTATTCATTACTCTTTACTTCATCATGATATGCACATTTACAGATTCAAACCACAAGAAAGAACATACTACCAGAACATGTAGATAATGACAACATGAGGCTTTTTAATTACTTACCTGATAATGCTTTTCTCCTAGGTTATATGAGTGATTACAGAAAAGGGTAGCAAATGCTGATGATCACCCGTTCTGTTATGCTGCAAGCTGTAGTCCATTCATAGGTAGCTTGTATGAGGGTTTGACTTCTCTGCTCTATAATTTCTTGTTTTTTTGCAAGGTAATTGAAAATAACCTTGGAAAGTTACCTTTAAACTCATCTGTAGGGCAAATTAGGGTAAAACTGCATTAAATCGATTGAATCCGTTGATCTTCTGCAGAGAAACCATGGATGGTGCCATGTGTTTGAATTGTATTTGTAGTCAGCGGGAACCCATCTACCACATTTAAGTCCATTTAATGTTAGGAAACAAGGGGGAGAGGTGATCTTTGAAAGATCAGGTGATATTCAAAATATGACCCCCCCTTGGATAAAATGACCTTCTGCCTTTGAGCGGTAAAATTAATGCAAAAGAATTAGGTGATGTGGTCAACATTGACCACATGTAAATCAGGTCCTGAATTTAAGATCAGGGGTTGCTCAAAATATGACCTCGCAACTTAAAATGACCCCCCCTTAGCAAGATCAGGGTGATGTTAGCATGTTGACGACCTTGTTTAAATGTTGTGTTGTAATGATGTCACCGTCATGTTATTGAATATGGTGGGCACCAGATATATACCTTCGCGGGGTAAAAATAAAATGATGACTTCATCACCAGGGTGATATCCTTTGTTCATTGGGTTTGGATGACATCATCATCATATTGGCATAGGGTGATATTTGTAAGATGACAGATATTAGAAATATGACCCCCCGCAAAATAAGTGAAGTTGTTTGATGAGTAGATAACAGCCACTACGTAAAATTGATGTTCAGACTTCGTGGACCAAGTGATTATCAGGTGATAAACTTATATCAAGGTGATCTTATAGAATGTGACTGATGTTTGAAATATGACCCCCTTCCTCGGAATATCAGGTTTGACCAAAACTTTGACTTAACATAACTTTGTTCCCTTAAAGAATTTCAGGGTGATCCAACAGGCAAACCTGCTTGGAATTTTGTGCACTTTCCAACCATGAGGTTGATGATATGAAATACTGACTTTGGCAATTGACCTCATCATGGTGACCTATCTACCCCCTGTAGGGTTATCTGCATGACTTAATTTTACCAGACCACCCAAAGCAGAAAAACAACAAGCGGAAGCAGCAAAAAAAGAGTTGGGTCCCTGTTTTGTCAAGTCAAAATGGGGCGTGTTGTGTAACCACACAACAAATACAAATGCCTAAAGGAGCCAACATATTAAAACTATAAATTATGTAAATAGTGGAAACAAATCATGGACACCACCATGAAGTACATAAGAACTCATGCACTTTCAAAATCATGGCACCTAAAAAAGATCCCATATGACCTGAAAATATGTCATAAGCACAAAAATATAAGATTGATTATTTTATAACAAATTAGAAAACTATTTTATAACAAATATGTCATTTTTGATAACCTGAAAATGGTTTAATAACAAATTAGAAAACTGTTTATATATATGATGAAATTGCTTAACTTGTATGATCCTATTTTTCCATGTATTCTCCATGTGTCCTTCATGTGTGTTTCCATGTGTCTTCTTTGCATATTTTGTGTATATCCTATGTCTACTTCATGAATTGCATGTATGCCTTGTGTTATATGTGTATTCTTAGTGTATGCTTCGTGAGTACTCCATGCATGTGTGAATTTTATTCTATATGTCTGGTGTGTATGTGATCTCTATTGCCATGCTTTGTAGACCCTTAGAATCCTAAGTTTGGGGGCTATCATAGTTATCAACTTAGCAACATTCTGTGGCTTTGATATTCTAGCGAAGGAGTTTGTTTTTCTTTGTACTTTATTGTGTGTATGAATGTAAGATTGTACCCATGCTAAACTGGGAGCTAAATGTAGTGTCATAAATTATCGACACCAGAAATTTCACACTAGGTTTAGTACTCTTGTAGACTGGTGTACATCCCTCTATTGAAAGAAGACCAAGTTCTGAGGCAGATTCTGACTCCAAGTGTTGTCCTCTAACAATAGGCCTTGAAAGGACCCAAAACACCTCGATTCTAGTGACCAAGTGCTAGTGTTCTGGATATTTGCAAAAATAAAGTCTTGTGTGGCCTTGGATGTCATCCTTGTTGCCTTGGGTGATGTACTTTGTTGACCTTTCCTAAAAATTTTTCCCAAAAAATGAATTGGAATGCATATATAAACAAGCCCACCTCTCTCATTTGAAAATTAGGGAGTGATATGGACAAAAGTGATATTCAAATTGTGCACGATCTATCAACAAAGATCTCAATTTTGGATGTTATTATATAGATTTGTGTGAACCTCACTATTGTTGCAGATTTGTGATATTATTGCAGGTTTTAGAGGAAGCTTCTTCCTCCATCATCTCCTTGTGGCAATCTTGTGTTGTGACACCAAGTCTCACTAGGGTTTATGTTGTGGTAAAGCTTCTTTATTGCAACATTTATTTATATTGGATTTCACTTCTATTCTATAATTGAACACATGCTCTTATCATCAAAATCTTGGTTGTTGTGGAGGTGGGAACACCATTCATGGGGTTTGACCGAGCCAAGCCACTAAAATGACCTAAACCCTTTTTCCTCTTGGGTGGGTGCAAAAAGTTGGAGGGGCAAAAAGTGGCCAACTTTTAAAAAAAAAACATTTTAGACATAGCACGCTCACATTATGGCTTGGTGTTGCCGAACCCAACACCAAGCCATAACATGAGCACGTTATTGTCTGTTGTATTAAAAAAAATCAGCATTTAATTTCATAATTTGACAGCATTTTACAAGAAACCCACGGCTTGGAGAGAAGATAGAGCGTGCTCATGTTATCGAAGGCCATTTCATCAACTATTTCTCGCCAATTCATCATCAAAATGCTACCATGACATCGGGGAGGTCGAAGAAGTAAGTTCTATTTTCTTTCTTATGTGAATTTGTTGCTAAATGGTAGGTTAAAATAGTTTTTGATGTAAATTTCTTTAATTTACAGGAATTGATAATGCACCTCCTCCTCCTAAAAATCCACAAAATCCTCCATCACCTGAACAACAAATACCTGCTGAAGAAGAACCCCAACAACAAACACCTCCATTCATTTCCTCAATATGCCCCTGGAACATAAGAAAATATAGTGGGGCAAATTGAAAACAATAAAAAACAAATTGAGGACATAATTGCAAGGTTGAAAGAACCTACAACTTCAACCTTGCATAGATCCATGCTTTCTCAATCTCTTGAATCTATGTTATCAAATGTAGATTCAATTAGCAAGCAAATCACTTGTTGGTCAGAAAAGAGGAGAGAATTTAGAGAGTTCTATGCAGATAAGTTGTCCTATGAACAAGTTAAAAATGAACAAATTACAAAATTGGACTTGTGTTCTATTTTCACAAACCCACAAATGAATCAACCTCTACCCCTTACATGCAAGAGGTTCCCTATCCATTGGTACAACAACCAAGCAATAAGGGACAATTTTACACAGAGGTGGTGGATGGTTTTTGACCATCATCCATGCAACAATAATGAGGTCCCACAATATTTTTTGAGGAAAATCTACTGCAAGTTTGTCAAAAATAAAGTGCCAAATTATTTTGGTATGCGGGAGTTCTAGGGTAGAGGTGGGGGGTTAGCACAAGATAGACTAGGGGCACATGTTGACCCACAATGACCAGCGAGATGAGCACTCACCAGACCAGCCCATGAACACATTTCTATCCCTTCCGTTGTGAAGGAGAGTGTTGAGGTCAAGACACTTCAATCCATTAGTGCCTTGACCTAGAGCATCATACATCATGCTATTCCTGCAGCACAACATGGGTTGGGGGAGAGTTTGAGTAAGTTTCCACCCCATACTTGTCAGGCTTGCGGGTCAGCATGTGGTTATGAGCCCACAGATAGTTGGGATGTAGGTGCACAGGATACATCTATAGCTGAGTAGATGGTGATGATAGATGCCCTCCTGAGTGAGACTTTCAGGCTTGATACTCAAGTAAATCTTAGCAAGTTCATTGAATTTAATTTATTAAATTTTATTTTTGAAATGCAATATTAACTAATTTAGTTTGATGATTTTAATGAAATTTTAGGGTCATAGCATTGATGCAGTTTTTAGTGGTTCTCCACCTGCATATTACACTACATCATCTACTGTTGGGGTATGTAACTAGTAAACAATTATAAATATTTCATGTGAATAGCATCATTATATGAATGGTATTCTAATATGTAATTTTGGATGTTGAATAGGTTAATATTAGAGATTTCACGGCAACACTTGCCAGTGGTGGTGGACTACAAAGCTTCACGGAGGTAATAAAATAAACAGTTTAATGAATGAATTGTACTTACTAGATTTTTGTATTTTATATTCATATCATTGGTTACATTTCATTGCACATCTTTCAAACTCAAAGCATTACTATACATTGCATAACTAATAACTAGATGTTGATAGATGCCAAAATTTCAATTACAATATAGTTATTTGAAAAAATGCCTCAAAGAAATGTGGTCTCATGGAATGTCATGACAAGCAGATGCATAGATAAGGACATCACCATGAGACCACATTTCTTTGTGGCATCTTTTCAAATAGCTCACTACCTTGTCTATGCTACCACATTTTCCATACATGTCTACCAAATCTTGTTGATCCACTCCACACTATTCTTCGACATATTCTCTCTAATAAAATCATCCAATTACCACCAATTAGACCCTAGGACATGACACCAGAGAGGGGTATGAGCCTATGACATCTTATATAGCATATGATTGACTCCAACATCATCTAGGTCCCTCCTTTGTTGATTCTAAAATTCCCCATGATGGTAATGTCTTTATCATTTCTCATAGCCCATACCAACTAGTTGTTACCTTAAGACACTTCTCCTTAGATTAGTTTTTCTCAACTCCTTCTGGTCCACCTCAACCTCATACCAATTCCCTCTTTCACCTTTACCTATCTTATGCCTCTAAACATATTTTTGCCCCAACCCCATAACCTCTTTCTATTACTTCACCTACTCCACTAGCAATGCCCCTATCTTCCTCACCATATATCCACCTATTACTACTTCACCTTCCTCATTGAATTCTATCTCCCCTCTAACATCCCACCAAGATAAAGTAAAATAAAAAGTGTAGGACCTTTCCCTATCCACTTCTAATAGTAGGCCTAAGGAACTTCCCCAACACTACACTCAACCTACTGACCAACCCATATCTACCCTAACTATTTCCTAATATACCCCTACGAGACATCCCAGACCTAGTTTGCTTCCAACCCACCCCCTGACAAACCTCAAGACAAAAAAAAATGATAAGAAAATTTTAAAATAAGGTTTTTCTTCTCCTATCTAGTATCTTTCCTCCCTCATATTATCTCACAAACTCCTGATATTCCTCCTTCCCGTAAACCCATAAACTTACCTAATGTATATGTGATTTCTAGTTTAGGCATTGTCTTGTAAAGCCACAAACTCTATCTTAGGTATTGTTCTACCTCCACGACTACCAAACAAACAAAAATTTGAGCACAACCCTACTCCACCCTACCACCAACTTAAACCTAAACTAACACCTTCACTCCCTCTCTGACTTCTTAAACCTAAAATTTGATGCTACTATGGTCCCTCCTTTGTTGACCCTTATACCACACAATAGTCATGAATCTTCATCTAATTTGTATATATGCATGTGACTTGTGTACTTTATTGTGTGTACTTCCATGTTTAGGTGAACGTGTGTGTATGTTAGGAGCCATGACTTGCGTCACTATTATAGTTTTCCTAATTGAATAATGTTGTTTTATTTTCAGATGATGCAGGCTACGGAGAGACCTCCTGATGTTCATAGGGCAACGGATCATGGTGTGTCCTCTACGATTCATAGATCCGTGCCTTTGATGGGGGTATGAGGCAAATTAGTAAATTTCAAATTACATTCGTTGTTATAGTTGTTTATTTTTGAAAAATCAAATGATTATTGATTTGAAGTTTAATTTCTATCAGGATGGTTTCTATAGGACATGACATCACCACAACCTAATCCTAGTATTGAAGCAAATGAGGAGACAGATTTTTAGATAGCGGTAAGTGGTTATTTTGTTAAATGTTTCATTTTTTATAATGTAATTCCTATATATTAATGTCTATACTTTTTATTGTAACAACTACAGATCCATGAACAACTAAATAGGAGGAGTAGCCCTCAGGTTCATAGTAGACCACCCTCATATGCGTCTCCATTCTCTCAAAGATCAAAATCTTCCCATGATCTATTCTCTTCACCGGACAGAGGGGAATGACTTTTTATTGTGTTCCTTTGTTGTATGCCTATATGGCATTTATGGACATATATTTTGTATTGCATATAGTTGACATTGTATGCCTATATGGCATTCTTGTAAGCCTATATGGCTATTTTGTATATATGTTATACTTATATCGACAGATATTGATGTATGCCTATATAGATATTTGGTTAATACAAATCATTTTTGTTGATCATTATGTAATATGGATAGGTGCAGTGTAGATCATTTTTGTATGCCTTTAGGTTTCAAAGTTTAATTGTCAAAGAATCCATCCCAATTGATAATAAGAGAATTTGAGTTTTGGGTTGAAAGCTTTAGTCTCTCTCAAAACTAGACATGCTCAAGAAAATAGAGAAAGGAAGATTGGTCATGTGTGCTTGTTTTTTTAATGTTTGAATTGTATGTTGTTGTATGGTATTACTTTTTTTTGTGTGTCCAAATACGTATTTGAATTGTTATTTTATGTATGTTTGGATACTTGTGTTGTACTAAGGTTAATATTCTTGTAGTATGGGATGCATATAGTTCTACCTTGGGCATGTGTTCTTAGTAAGACATATATCCTCACCCGAAGAGAGCTTTCATAATATGGGATGTGATTAGCAATTCAGGTGGACTTGGATATGATCTTGGATGTATAGTTCTAAGTCAAACTTGTAGGATTAAAATGACTTGTGGTTACTATCAATGGTCATATTTGGCTTGATCATGTACTTGTATTTATTTGTGTATTAGATGCTAGAAAGGATGTGTTGATGTTAGTTGAGAAATCTATTTCCATGTATTTGAGATGTTTTAGATCCATGAATTTATGTGTATACTTGTGTTAATAAGAAAATGAATTAAATAAGATAATCACCATTCTACCACACTTTCAAATTATGGATGGTGCTTGATCACCTTGATTTATGGATGGGGAGGAAAGGGAGATCCTCGCGTTATCAGGTTCAACCCCTTCCTCAATCAGCACCAAGACCATAGGATCTTAGAGGATTCATTTGTAGAGTTGAGTCTGGAGTTATTCAAATATTATTCATGATGTACATTGTAATATGGCCACTTGTATTTATAGTGGGTGGTTCATGGCTTATTACATTCATTATAATTGATGATCTAGTTTTAGTATTTGACCCCTTGTATATCTTGGCTATGTAATGATGTTATCTTCAAGCCTAATAACACAGTGAACTAAAGGTGGAAGAAGATGAGGGTTGAACAACATGGCTATGACAACATGAAGATGATATTAAGGTTCAAGAGAGTAGCCTAACAGAGGTCTATTTCAAGCCTAATAGGGGTCTAAGATCGCAGTCATGGAACAATGCATTGAAGGACTAAAACAAACCCTACAGAGATAGTACTAGAAAACAAAGTCAAGGTGAACTGAGATAAAAGAACAAGAAATTCATATATGACTGTGTTGACTGCTAAAACGAGTATGTTAACAACCATAAGATGCATGTTGATATGTGAAGACTATAACAATTATAGCAAAGACAATGTGTGAGGATATCACCAGTACAATGTAGCTCGCACTATTTTGGCATGTTTGGGTGTGAAACAGGACCATGCCTAGCCTAAACATACCCATTCTAATGTGTTGGAACAGTCAGTTTGGTGGCATGAGGAGCAGAATAAAATTTATAGCCCTTTACAACTTTACACTGCATGATCTAAACATTTTTGGGGCAACAGAAAAACTTTCACCATGGGCAAATGCCTTAGAGATATAAAAAACTGAGTGGTTATTATAGAGGGACTGTACGTGATCCTGTACCCTCAGACGAAATGTTTCTAAGTGATATGGTTTTCAAGATATGGTTTTCAAGTAACAACCCATCAAAGATTGCTACCTTTTTGCACTTTAGACTCTTCAGGGATATCGTTGGTACAATGTAGCTTAAACTATTTCAGCATGTTTGGTTGTGAAATAGGACCATGCCTAGCCTAAACGTACCCATCTAGATGCATTGGAATAGTCAATTTGGCCACATCAAGAGCAGGACGAAAGTTACACCCCTTTGCAACTTTACACTACCTCCTGACGATTTTTGGGGTAGCAGAAAACCTTTCACCATGGGCAAATGCCTTAGAGATATAAAACACTGAGAGAGGTTATTGTAGAGGGACCATATGTGATTGCGTTTCCTTAGACATAATGTTTCTAAGTGACACGGTTTTTGAGTAACATCTCATCAAAGATTGCTACCTTTTTATACTTTAGACTCTTTAGGGATATCGCCGGTATAATGTAGCTCAGACTATTTTAGCATGTTTGGGTACAAAATAGGACCATTCCTAGCCTAAACATATCCATATAGATGTGGTGGAATAGTCAGTTTGGTCACATCAGGAGTAGGATAAAAGTTACACCCCTTTGTAACTTTACACTACATCCTTCTGAAGATTTTTGGGGTAGAAGAATACCTTTCACCATGAGCAAACGCCTTAGAGATACAAAAAACTAAGAGAGATTACTATAGAGAGACCCTACGTGATTATGTTTCCCTAGACAAAATGTTTCTAAGTGACACAGTTTTTGAGTAACAACTCGTCAAAGATTGCTACCCTTTTGCACTTTGGACTCTTCAGGGATATCGCCGGTACAATGTAGATTGGATAGTTTCAGCATGTTTGGGTGCAAAATAGGACCATGCCTAGCCTAAACGTACCCATCTGGATGCATTGGAATAGTCATTTTGGTTGCATTAGGAGCAGGACAAAAGTTACACCCTTTTACAAATTTACACTACCTCCTTCTGATGATTTTTAGGGCAGCAAAAATCCTTTCACCATGGGCAAATGCCTTAGAGATATAAAAAACCAAGAGAGGTTATTGTAGAGGGACCCTACGTGACCGCATTGCCTAAGATGAAATGTTTCTAAGTGACACGGTTTTTGAGTAACAGCTCATAAAAGATTGCTGCATTTTTGCACTTTGGACTCTTCAGGGATATCGCCGGTACAATGTAGCTTAGACTATTTTGGGATGTTTGGGTGCAAAATAGGACCATGCCTAGCCTAAACATACCCATCTAGATGCATTGGAATAGTCATTTTGGTTGCATCAGGAGCAGGACAAAAGTTACACCCCTTTGCAACTTTACACTACCTCCTTCTGATAATTTTTGGGCAGTAGGAAACCTTTCACCACGGGCAAACTCCTTAGAGATATAAAAAACTGAGAGAGGTTATTGTAGAATGACCCTACATGATCACATTGCTTTAGATGGAATGTTTATAAGTGACATGGTTTCTAAGTAACAGCTCATCAAAGATTGCTGCCCTTTTACACTTTGGACTCTTTAGGGATACCGCTGGTACAATGTAGCTTAGACTGTTTCGACATGTTTGGGTGAAAAACAAGACCATACTTAGCCTAAACATACTCATCTGGATGCAATGGAACTATCAGTTTGGTCACATCAAGAGAAGGACGAAAGTTAGATCCCTTTGCAACTTTACACTACCTCCTTCTGATGATTTTTGGGATAGCAGAAAACCTTTCACCATAGGCAAACGCCTCAGAGATATAAAAAAATGAGAGAGGTTATTGTAGAAGGACTCTACATGACCACGTTGCCTCAGACATAATGTTTCTAAGTGACAAGGTTTCTGAGTAACAGCTCATCAAAGATTACTACCTTTTTGCACTTTGGACTCTTCAGGGATATCGCCGGTACAATGTAGCTCAAACTGTTTCGGCATGTTTGGGTGCAAAACATGACCATGCCTAGCCTAAATGTACCCATACAGATGCATTGGAACTATCAGTTTGGTCACATCAGGAGTAGGACACCAAAAATACAAAAGTTGCTTTGTGCAACTTGACAACATTGACACTTTTTTGCAACAAGACTCAAAGACTCAAACTGACCCCAAATGACTCAAACTGACTTAGAAACATATGAAATGGTCTTAGAAGACCTTATTACATACAATTGACTCAATCAAAACAAAATTTCACTTTTTTACATACTTACAACTTAATGTAACATGATTTTACAAAATCATTGTGAATACTTACAAATTAATCCAACGAACCATCCGGGTCTACTCTACTCTTTATTGTGTCAAGTATTGCCTCATAGCCAAACTCATGCACCTTCCACAAGGTCTTGTTTAAAGGTCTACCTTGATATTGTATCAAATGAACATTAGATGCCACGATAAGGTTCGAGTAATGAAGAATCTTCTAATGCATGTCAAAGTCCTGAAAAAGCCAAACATTAACACTCTTATGTGGGTACCTTCTAAGCCATGTTCTAGTAACAACCACTGAGGTTGTAGGGTATTTGATGTTTTCTCCATCTGTAACTGGGGCCTTCTGTTTATTTTTGGCCTCAACACAACGACACAAGTAATAATCTGTTCCCTCTTCATTATCTTCATATGCAATAACTACATATACATGCCCTACATTGATATGTGTAGCAAATTAGATGAAATTAGTCAACATTACAAAAACACTACAAAGTAAGATAACATTAAGAATTTTAAAAACTATGCAAATAAATATATTCTCTGGTTGAACTAGATCTGATATGTGGTCAAGGTCAACTGATGATTCTATCTCTGTTAGTTCCAGTGCCGTCGAAGGTTGATACATGCCAAGTGGGATAAGATAACTTAACTGCCATTTGTCAACCCACTCCTTTGACTCACACTCATCCCAGGCTTAAATTGTACATGAAGAACAAAAGCATGCCATCTTCCAAGAATGGATACTCCATAAACCTACAATTGAGCTTATGAAAGAGTGCATCTCACTTGATCCTGTTAGTGTAGAACAATCCTCATATGGTACAATGTTAGTATCATCTATCAACCAAAAAAATCTATGAACTGAAGACTTACCTTCATTACCTGGACCCATGGAAGCATTACACCACTTGACGATTGATTTTTCATCTGTCAACTTTGCATTGTATTTATACTTTAACTCTTCTCATGCTATGGCTCTTTTGATACATGTTCATGTACCATCATGCTCCACCTTTCCATGCCTGGCCTCACAAAAGTTCCACATATGTTGAGCACCTGTAAAATTATGCCTCTTGCTCAGCCAATATAAATTCTATGAATTCTTGAATTGTGATGCATAGTTATTTGACCATATGATAAGCTGACCGAATGATATGCCCCTTCTAGCCAAATCATTGTAGAACACCTGGAAGAAACCTTGCACGAACTCCATAGAATGTGTGCGATCATCACTAATATAGAAATGATACTCCCTTATGATCTTTTTGTCATCCTCTGTACTATCATTCGCATGAATAAATGTGATGTGCACAAATACAGAAACCTGTGTTGAGTTGTAATATTGTGATTGCACCTCACGCTGCGGTTGTAGACTATAGTTCTTTGCAAAGTCAATGACTGAAATAATGCTACCAATTGGAAATATGTCCTTGCATAACTTGAATTGCAAGTCCAACCATCAAGCTCTATGGGCATGTCTTGCATACTCATACACTATACTATCATGAAATATAGGCATAAACTGATACACTGGAATCTTTTCAATAACCAATTCACACCTCTTTGCTTCTTTACCATCTTTTGTATTGTATGCCACTATTTTATACTTGCCAAACTCTACTAGTTTCTTTCCAACCACATGTGTTCTTTCTATATGTTCACATATTGGCATATGTTGCAAGCCATTGCAATGCTCACATGTGCCATCCAAGCATAATTTCCTGTAGAATATTTGACCTTCCTTTCTTTCACATAAAATTCTTGATATGAAGTCTCTTGAAGATGTTGGTGGGGCATGTATGCCACAATCCTGCAAAACATTGTTAGTATGCAAATCTAAACATATAGACTGATAAACATCAAAATGGTTAGAAAATTCAATATGTAATCTATAACAACAAGTAGTGTGTGTCTGATTTATCTTGACATAGAAAGTTTTTAGCATTTCAAAATATCTTTGACAAATTTTAATTTAAGGATACATCTCTAGAAATTTTTTGGATATGACTGTGTTTGAGTCATATCCAAAAAATGCTTTGGATGTGGCTCACGGTTCTGACTACTAATTCTCTTTCTTACCACATCCCTTTGATTTGGAGATACCCTTGTATAATTCTTCCAAAAGTCTTCAATTAGTGATCTCAATGCTTAAACAATTGGTTTATCTTTTTGTGGTAGTCTCCCCGAGAACACCCATAATTCATTGGCACTAGTGTCCTCAATTCTTTGGCGCCTTCCAATGGCTCTTGATAAAGTTTTCCTATTAATTGTCAATGCTTGACTCGTCTTTCTAATGAGATGAGATTTCCTCATTTGACTAATTACTATAGTCGATGTAATCACACGCTGTGTTGCATTACTATCTTTTGTGCATGAGGTGTTACCCACACTCTCATATGCACTCATTTGATACTTGACAATAGATTTTTCACTTGAAGCCTCTGATTTTCTCAACCCAAGAATCTTCATGATGGACCTATACTTTATACTTCACATCATTTCAACGAATAGTTGACATCTTGCGGTCTCATTTAACTTTTCAAAGAACAATCTCCAAATCTTATGAGCATATCTCCTACAAGTGCATTTTGGAATCTTACCTTCCATTGGCTGCAAAATATTCTCATCAATATCAATCAAATACTTTGGCTTTCTATGCAAAATTCTAGGCGGTGTTAAGATAGGTAAATTGATCTCAACATTAGGAATTTCATCAATATTTAAATGAGATGGGCTAGATGGCATGATGCAGAGGCATCCACACTATAACATTCGCATATAGCATGGATGTCTGCAGACCAACCTCATCATCATCATATTCGCCATCATCATCATATTTCCCAAAACCAACAGCATCATCATAATTCGGACACTCGCAATGGTCCTCCTGCCGACTACTATTCACCTCCGCTTTCCTCCTAACATCATCATCATGATGTTCAACGGGCGCACACATCCTTCGGTTGCACTGTTCATCGGGCTCCAAACACTATCGTCATCATCATGACCTTCAACACTACCTTCGTCAGCAGGATATTCAACATCCGGTTGTTCAAATATCCTGATGACGATCACCTTCAGCACCTTCCCTGCGATGCTCCGCTAGCCGACGACACAAACAACAGCATCATGATCTACTTTATCTGGTTCTCTCGAAACCTCCTGATGATGCTTCACACTTCTTGCTATAGACTTCCGCCGATACCTTAGCACTGAACGACGGCAGGATAAACTCGGATAAGGGGATATCTCAATATCCTGATGACGATGACGTCATATCCTGATGACGATGACATCACCCAATATCCTGATGACCTCTTCAATACTTAGTCAAAAAAAACCTGAACTTTCTCTCCCGCATCTACTCGCGATACGCGGATGTTTGGCACTCCCGATATGATGATCCTGTTGCCGATACATGCACTTAGTCTATGTCCGACCTAAAACATCCTGATGCACTCGCAACATGAAAACTCCAACAGTTTCATGACCCGATCTTCTAACTGATGCCGATGCACTCCTCCTCGGCTCCTCCAGATGATGATCACCCCGACGAACTCACACTTCCTGCAACCGACAACATCATGCCGATCTCCTCCACTTATCCGGATGACGATGTCTGAACTGTCTTCAGGATATTCACCAAGATATCCTGATGATGCCGTTTTAACAGACTTCTTCACTTAGCGAAATCTCACTTCGCCGATCCTCCAGGGATGACCCGATCCAACCTCAGGGTGATCTTCCAACTCAATCAGCTTATCAACTCGACCTAGCACATGAGGATGCTAGGGTTTTCAACATCTCTTGACCGCGATCCTGCACACCTGCATGCAAAGAGAAAACAAACTACTGCCTACCCTACTATACATTACCATTCCACCGATCAGATGAGTCAACCGGTGGAATGGATCAGGAAATCCATGAAACCCTCTCAAACCAGCAAATCGATTACACAAAGGAATCCAACCAGAGCAAGAACACAAACAGGATCTTTATTGATTCAAAGATGCAATACAATATGATGTTCCTCACACAGAACACTCAACCTCCTCTGCCTAATGCAATACTATACTACTGATCGATGATCTACAATCAACCGATCTCATGCTTATAAAGATTTCCCTACGAGTACTACTGACCCGACTCCAAGCGGCTGGGAACTCTCCAAACGGCTGGGAGATCCCACCGAACACACATCATGACAACTGTCTTAACAAACTAACTAAAAATAGCAAAAGCCCGGTCAGCATGATCTTATCATGATCAGCATGACCTTATTACATGCAATTGGTCTTAACAGACCTTCTTGGAAACACAAACAAGACCTAAACTACTAACTGCCTTATCAAGACCAGCTGTTAGGTAGGTGCTCCTGCACCATACTCCCCAAAAGAAAAGAACTCATGTCCCATGAGTTTAGTATGTGGAAGTCTTCCACCTTTACAGTTTGCCTTGTCAATAGTCTGACCTGCTCCAGCTTTGGCTGCTGCTGACTCTTGGCTTCTCCAAGACTTCTGAACTGTAACTTGCTTTCTGGCAAGTAAATCCTCATGCCTGTTGATGTAGGCCTTTCTCAGGTTGTCTCTGTGTTTGTCAGATTGTCTGACCAGAACCTCTTTCTGAACTGCCTCTTGAACTTCTGAAATGTTCAACTCTATCTTCCTGTCAATCTTTATAGGACAAGCAATAGTCCCAACTATGACAACATCCTTGTCATTCTTCTGAACTGGTTGCTGTTTGCACCCCTGTTTCTGAACCTGCTGCTGACCTCTGTCAGGCACAACTGAAACTTTCTTCAGCTTGTTATCTGTAACAAATCCTTTCCCTGCAGTGTCCTGAACTGCCTTCATGCCTGCTCCTATAGGCTTCGGCACAAATTCCTTATTTCCCATTAAAATGATTTGAGCTGCCTTCTGTACTGCAGCTTTTGCCTGCAATGGCATCAACTTAATAATCTTCCCATCCTTCTTGATGGTGTAGGTATTAGCATACCCATCATACAGTACCCTTCTGTCAAATTGCCATGGTCTACCTAACAGTAGGTGACAACATTCCATAGGCAATATGTCACACAAAATCC
Organism: Cunninghamia lanceolata; assembly: GCA_027924645.1. Lineage (NCBI taxonomy): Eukaryota > Viridiplantae > Streptophyta > Pinopsida > Cupressales > Cupressaceae > Cunninghamia > Cunninghamia lanceolata. The sequence goes on from BSBN01000828.1 coordinate 8,423,540, forward strand.
TATCATGATATGGTCCAATCTGGAAATCCACATATGCCTGTTCAGAGACAAAAAGTGATTGACTATCACTCACCCAAGATGTCTTGTAAGGGTGTGGATGTGGAATCCTTTCCAACTTCAGTTTATCCACCATCTCCTGAGATACCATGTTGTCTGTTGAACCAGTATCAATGACAACCTTACATACCTTACCTTTGCTCTTACATGTGGTCTTGAAAATAGCTCTTCTTTGCATCATATCCTTTGATGCTTGCAAACTAATTCTCCTTAGCATCAATGATTCTCCACTCTCTGGATATCCATAATTCTCAGGACCTTTGTTTGAACTCTGTGCACTTTCCTCTTCTTTCTCTTCTTGCACAAGTTGTACTCTCTTGTCACTAGTTCTATCATTTCTAGATGATGAACCTTTGTTTTCTGGACATTTGAAAGATGGATGACCAAACTCTCCACAGGTGTAACATTTTCCTGAAAATGTAGTAGAACCTCTACCACCTCCAAATCTTCCTCTATTACCTTTCCATCCACCCCTGAAATCAGACTGTCCCTGTCCTTTACCAGTGTCTTCTTGACCCTCATTGGTTTGCTTTTGTGCAGGGGCTGCTCCTCTTCCCCTATTGTTTCCTCTTCCTCTCATGGACTTCTCATGTCCTCTATTCAGCTTGTCTTCAATCCTGATTGTCATTTGATAACAATCCTCCACATTCTTAGGGTTAGCTAACACTAACTCATCCTGTATGTTAAACCTTAAACCAGCCAAGTACCTAGCCACCTTTTCTACCTCATTCTCATGATGACCAGATCTCATACTTAACAGATAAAATTCCTCAGTATATGCTTTCACATCCCTGTCTTTCTGCTTTAAATTTTGCAGCTTCTTAAACATCTGGATTTCATAATCCCTTGGCAAGAATTTACCCTTGATCCTTGCTACCATCTTATCCCAAGAAGTGATCTTAGACTTCCCTTGTTTCCTTCTCTCAGATTGTACATAATCCCACCATACCAAAGCATGACCTCCTAACTTGGTCTTTGCAATCTTGACTTTCTGATCCTCAGCAACATCTTCACATTCAAAGTGATTATCAAGTGCAGCAATCCAGTCTAACAACTCATCTTCATTCAAGCTTCCAGTATACTTGGTAACATCAACCTTTACCTTAGGTTTTTCACTCTGTACTGCCTTTAGCAGTTTTGCCAATCTCTGGTCTTCAGCATCTAGATCTTCAGCTACCTCTTCATACTCTTCAACAGTATCTTCTTCTTCTTCAGACTCACTGTCTTCCACTTCCCTCTTTTTGTTCTTTTCCAGGGCTGTCAGCCTGGCTTGAAGTGCTTCAGCAAGCTCCTTCATCTTCCTCATCTCTCTAGCATGTTTCTCCTTCATCTCCTGCAATTCCCTTGCAGTACCACTACCTTTAGGAGGCATTTTGTCAACCTCTCAATCAACACACAATTCAACTCTACCTCTACCTCTGCCCTTTCAGTGACAGAATCAACACACAACAGCCTAGACCTTTTGCTGAGCTCTGATACCACTATGATGCAGAGGCATCCACACTATAACATTCGCATATAGCATGGATGTCTGCAGACCAACCTCATCATCATCATATTCGCCATCATCATCATATTTCCCAAAACCAATAGCATCATCATAATTTGGACACTCGCAATGGTCCTCCTGCCGACTACTATTCACCTCCGCTTTCCTCCTAACATCATCATCATGATGTTCAACGGGCGCACACATCCTCCGGTTGCACTGTTCATCGGGCTCCAAACACTATCGTCATCATCATGACCTTCAACACTACCTTCGTCAGCAGGATATTCAACATCCGGTTGTTCAAATATCCTGATGACGATCACCTTTAGCACCTTCCCTGCGATGCTCCGCTAGCCGACGACACAAACAACAGCATCATGATCTACTTTATCCGGTTCTCTCGAAACCTCCTGATGATGCTTCACACTTCTTGCTACAGACTTCCGCCGATACCTTAGCACTGAACGACGGCAGGATAAACTCGGATAAGGGGATATCTCAATATCCTGATGATGATGACGTCATATCCTAATGACGATGATGTCACCCAATATCCTGATGACCTCTTCAATACTTAGTCAAAAAAACCCAAACTTTCTCTCCCGCATCTACTCGCGATACGCGGATGTTTGGCACTCCCGATATGATGATCCTGTTGCCGATACATGCACTTAGTCTATGTCTGACCTAAAACATTCTGATGCACTCGCAACATGAAAACTCCAACAGTTTCATGACCCGATCTTCTAACTGATGCCGATGCACTCCTCCTCGGCTCCTCCAGATGATGATCACCCCGACGAACTCACACTTCCTGCAACCGACAACATCATGCCGATCTCCTCCACTTATCTGGATGACGATGTCCGAACTGTCTTCAGGATATTCACCAAGATATCCTGATGATGCCGTTTTAACAGACTTCTTCACTTAGCGAAATCTCACTTCGCCAATCCTCCAGGGATGACCCGATCCAACCTCAGGGTGATCTTCCAACTCAATCAGCTTATCAACTCGACCTAGCACATGAGGATGCTAGGGTCTTCAACATCTCTTGACCGCGATCCTGCACACCTGCATGCAAAGAGAAAACAAACTACTGCCTACCCTACTGTACATTACCATTCCACCGATCAGATGAGTCAACCGGTGGAATGGATCAGGAAATCCATGAAACCCTCTCAAACCAGCAAATCGATTACACAAAGGAATCCAACCAGAGCAAGAACACAAACAGGATCTTTATTGATTCAAAGATGCAATACAATATGATGTTCCTCACACAGAACACTCAACCTCCTCTGCCTAATGCAATACTATACTGCTGATCGATGATCTACAATCAACCGATCTCATGCTTATAAAGATTTCCCTACGAGTACTACTGACCCGACTCCAAGCGGCTGGGAACTCTCCAAACGGCTGGGAGATCCCACCGAACACGCATCATGACAACTGTCTTAACAAACTAACTAAAAATAGCAAAAGCCCGGTCAGCATGATCTTATCATGATCAGCATGACCTTATTACATGCAATTGGTCTTAACAGACCTTCTTGGAAACACAAACAAGACCTAAACTACTAACTGCCTTATCAAGACCAGCTGTCAGGTAGGTGCTCCTGCACCATGGCATACCTTCAATTGAAGATGGAATAGATGACATACCTTGAGGTTGAGGTGGGAATGATGGTGTACCTCCTTCATCACATGTGAGTGATGATGCACTCTCAACTTGAGATGCGGTAGATGGTGTCCCTACATGTTAACTTGCAGTAGAGGACGTGTCTCCAACTACGGTATTCAAATCTCTCATAGCACGAAGTTTTTGCATTCGTTCTCTTTGTGCCGACAATACCATATCTCTTTTTGATGGTTGTGGTTCCTCTTCAATTGGCATGTCTTCATTTATCATGTCTAATTTCCTCTTCTCACGAATTTCCCTCATAGCCGCTACTTTCTTTGCATTCTTAGCTTCTATCTCTTCCTATGTTGGTTTAATTCTTGATCGTTTCCTTGGCATGACGGAGAATTTGTCTGTAGCATGATAAAGAGACCAATATTAGTTCCTAAGAAATGAATCCATACAAATAACTAAAATATGTCATTCAACCCTTCATAGTAAATGTACATACAATCATCATGTAGAAGAGTAAATGTCACTCAACCAAAATAGGTACAAAGTATACAAAGCATTATTGCAGCCATACAAAGCATTATTGTACAATGTTATTGTAGCCATACAAAGTATTATGGTACAAAGTTCACTTTAGTTCTATGAGGATAAGGTCAAAGGAGAGTCACCTATTGAGGCTACAAGTGAAGAGTACATGGGACTTCATGTTGACTACAAGGTTGAATATGTGAGATATCAAGAGGGTGAAGAAGGGATATCAAGAGACAATTATTAAAGTCAAGGCTCATTAATATGGCAATTCCAAACTCAAGTAGATAATCATGTGCATAAGCTAAATTTCCATAAAAGCCACTATGAAGGAGACAATCTGCTGTCATAACCAACACTTAGGATAATCATGAATAGGTACAAATGCCTTGCTCAAGAGTGTTGTTGATCTTTGCAATGAGAATGAAGGTGAGGATGTGGTGCAGGGCACCATAGGTCTTATTGAAGAAAATTGCTAAGTGTTAGTCTTTTGGTAGGATGAAGTCATGTTTTTGTTTGTAATAAGGTCCTTGAGACCATTTCTCATGTTGTTAGTTGTTTGGAGTCATTTTGAAGTCAATTTTGTAAATGTTGCAAAAGTTACAAAAGTTGTCAAAACAACTTTGCATTTTTACATTTTGAGGAAGTTCAATGGTTGGTCTTTAAAAAGTCAATTGTGGTCAGTTGGACATGGTTGGTAAATGCTAAATAGGCTTTGTAATGGCAAAGACAAGGTTCAGGTGTGCACTTTGAAGATTGAGCATCAATAAAATATTGTTTTCTACGTTTTTCCATGTGTTTTTGCTGCTACAAGAGATAGTATGGCCTGTAAGTGGTCTAAACTTCATTGGAGTTGATGTGGAATTGAATCTACTCTCTAAAAAACTTGGTTTCATTGAATTTCATTCCAATTTGAGCATTTTAGAGGTAGATTATTCTAGATTGTTTTGAAACCCTAGGTTTTAGTGTTTTGAGTGAAGAAAAATGAGTTTTTGATCCATTCCACTGGTGAAAAGGCCTAAGAACTAGTGGAATGGAAGTAGTTAGGTTGTGTTTTGTGTTCATTTTGTTTGCAGGAGCAGGGGAGGGAGATTGATGATAGTTTGTTGATGCCTTAGGCTGAAAACTCATGTTTTTAGGCAATTAAGTTGCATAAGGGCTGGGGTTTGTAGAGAAAATCTTTGGAAGGTGTTTGTAATGCTTGAACTGGTTGAGGTAGACCCAATTTGACATGTTTGGAGTCTTGGTTTGAAGTTTGGAAGCCCGAAGATCAAAAACCTGTAGTGACCTATTTGCACAAGCCTAATTGGGCCTCTTGTCAAGTGAGATAGTCAATTTTAAGGTCTTGTATTACAAAACAACCACCCTTAAATTTTGGATATGTTTTAAAAATCCCAAAAGGGTATCCTAAACAAATTTTGGATTGTGGGTTGGAGTTGTTCTCTGCAAGATATACCACAAAACTCCAGTTTTCTGTCCTACAAGGGAAATAGAAGATTGTGAAGGTAATCACTAAGTTGGGACTCTAGAATTTGGAAATTTGATTGTTTTAGTGTTTGTAGAAGTTCTCCACCCTACTCTACATTAGGATGGGTGGTGCAGGGGCACCTAAACCATAGTGGCCTCCTTAAGGCATTTAATTGTTTTATGTTCTTTTTACTATTTTCAATAAAATCCTAAGCTGACCATCCATGTAATAAGGTTTGTTTGACCAATGCATGTGCATTTTAGTTGTATCTAGGTTCAATTGTAAGTCTTATAGGACACTTGGCAAATTTGCATTCACGAGGTTGTTAGACAGTTAGGAAGTTGTAGATCGGTTGGAGGTTGTTAGATCTCCCAGCTACTTGGAGACAATTTTGTACTACACATGGTGAGTAGATAAATACCCTAAGGTCAGATCGATTGAGATTAGATAGTCAGTGGTAGAAGTTAGTTGTACAATTGAGAAACAAAGCATCTGTGTGTATTCCTGAAAAGCATAATAAAGTTCTATGTTATTCATCTTTCTGGCATTCAAATTCATTGTACAATCGACTTGCTGTTTTGTGGCTGGATGGATCTCTTAATCCATTCCACCAGTTAGATTTCTTCAAAATTGGTGGAATGGTTGTGTACATATCGATTTGTGTTTTTGGTTTTGTTTTTTTTCCTATTCGTTCATGTTCATGCTTGCAAGATTGGGTACGAAATGCATTGAGGGATCCTAGCATTTGCGTGTGCTAGGTTTGACAGGGTGCAAAGGTCTGTAGGGTTGTTGAAGGAACAAATCTGTGCAATTGCTAAGTACAAAGTGGGTCAAAATAGTGAAAATCTACGTGGTTTCAATAGACATACAAATTATGTATATATCACTTTTTTTATGCGGGATATACATTCTATGAGTATATCGCTATCACATGTTCCTGTGTATATCACATTTGTCCATCACAATTGTATGTGGGAAACACACATCGTAAACACACAAGTTTGTCACATACACAAGGGAGAGAGATAGCTTCGGGTACATGCAAGGTGGTCAACATCGGTCAAGGGTTTGTATGCAATCAGAGGAATGCATCTTTAGGTTGCATGTTTCAGTTGTATGTTGGAACATACAATAGGTTGGATACAACAAAGTCAATGGTCAAATGTATGTTAGGCGGAGCAAACAGTGATTGTATGTTATGTGTTTGCATATTGCAAATGTATATTGGAATATACAAAGTGTATATACAAGTGGCGACCGGCAGGGATGGTGGAAGTAACTAGCGATCGTAAATCATGCATTGTATGTATGTTTGTTTAGCGTAAAGGAAAGGGTGGCAGATGCAATTGGGTCACGTGCGTAGCAGGTAAAGGTTTGTATATACAAGAAGGAATGTATCTCGCGATAGATACAAGTGCTACAGTGGTTGGAATAAGGACAGATTTTAGGTCACCAGATGCAAGGAGTCTCACCGAAGGCAAAGCTTAGTGTTAAGCTCATCGGGAAGAAACATAGATCGCTGGAAGGGTTTTAGGTTACGCCGATAGAAGAAGTCATAGCGAAAGGGTGTTGGAGACACATCAATATGAAATAGCACTTTGGTGCGAAAGAAATTTGGTTGGCCAATAATCCATAGTCTTGCCAATAGGCGAGAGAGGCAAGTACATACAATGGGAAATGTATGTTAGGGTTTCTGTGGATGCCCTGCATCATAGTGGTATCAGATCTCAATAAAAGGTATGGGCTATTGTGTGTTGATTCTGTCACTGAGAAGGCAAAAGTAGAAGATTGAGAGGTTGACAAGATGACTCCAAAAGGTAATGGTATTGCCAGAGAGTTGCAAGAGATGAAGGAAAAACATGCTAAAGAGATGAGGAAGATGAAAGAGCTTGTAGAAGCACTTCAAGCCAGGCTTGCAGCCTTGGAGACAAACAAACGAAGAGAAATGGAAGACAGTGAATCATAAAAAGAAGATGAAGATCTGAATCAGGAAGATCAGAGATTTGCAAAACTGTTAAGGGCAGTTCAGAATGATAAACCTAAGGTAAAGATTGATGTTCCAAGGTACACTGGAAGTTTAAATGAGGAAGATTTGCTTGATTGGATTGCTACATTAGATAATCATTTTGAATGTGAGGAAGTCCCTGAGGAGCAGAAGGTAAAGATTGCAAAGACCAAATTGGGAGGTCATGCTTTGGTATGGTGGGATTATGTACAATTAGAGAGGAGAAAGCAAGGTAAGTCAAAGATTTCTTCATGGGACAAAATGGTAGCAAGGATCAAAGGTAAATTTTTACCCAAGGATTATGAAGTTCAAATGTTTAAGAAGCTTCAATTTTTAAGGCAAAAGGAAATGGATGTGAAAACATATACTAAGGAATTTTATAAATTGCGTATGAGTTTGGTCATCATGAGAATGAGGTTGAAAAGGTTGCTAGATATTTGGTTGGTTTGAGATTGAACATACAAGATGAGTTAGTTTTGGCTAACACTAGGAGTGTAGAAGATTGTTACCAAATGGCAATTAGGATTGAGGAGAAAATGAAAAGGAGACAAGATAAGTCCATGAGGGGAAGAGGCAGCGATATAAGGGGAAGAGGATCAGCCCCTACAACAAGGCAAACCAATGAGGACCAGGAAGAAACTAGTAAAGGACAAGAACAGTCTGATTTCAGAGGTGGATGGAAAGGCACAAGAGGTAGATTTGGAAGTGGTAGATGTTCTAATGTTTTCACTAGAAGATGTTATCATTGTAATGAAATTGGTCACACAGGATTCAAGTGTCCAGATAGGCGAGGTTCATCATCAAGAGATGGTAGGTAGAATGACAAGACGGTTCAATTTGTGCAAGAAGAGAAAGTAGATGAAAGTGTTAACTCTCCAATGGGGAGTGCAGCACCATGTCAAGAAGGAGAATCATTGATGCTAAGGAGAACAATCTTGAAGACATCCAAGGACATGTTACAAAGGAGAGCACTTTTCAGAACCAAGTGCAAAAGCAAGGGTAAACTATGCAAGGTAGTAATTGATCCTGGTTCTACAAATAATATGGTATCTCAGGAAATGGTGGATAAACTGAACCTAGAAAGGATTCCACATCAAAATCCTTACAAAGCATCTTGGGTAAGTGATAGTCAATCACTCTTGGTATATGAATAGGCATATGTTGATTTTCAGATTGGGGAATATCAGGATAGGGTTTTGTGTGATATTTTGCCCATGGAGTGCTGTCACCTACTTTTGGGTAGGCCATGGCAATTTGATAGGAGAGCATTGTATGATGGATATGCTAACACCTACACCTCCAGGAAGGAAGGGAGAACTTTTGTGATGACACCATTGCGGGAGGGTGTTGAAGCAAATAAGGTAGCCAAAATCATTTTGGTAGGAAAGAAAGAGTTTGTGAAGATGCCTACAATGGAAGTTGATGATATCTTAAGGAATAGGATTGTTGGAGATCACAGTTTGAAGAAGATTTCAGTTCTGACTGATAGAGGTCAGATGGATCAGCAGAAAGTTAAAAGGTAGGTTTGTACATAGTGACAAGTTGATTGGAAAGACAAAGATGAAATCATAGTAGGGACTATTGTTTGTCTTCTCGCACTAACAAGAGTTGAAAGACAAACAGATTCTGTCACAGCAATAGTACAAGAAGCATTACCCAAAGTTTATAATGCAGATGTTCTGATAGAGATGATGGTAAGAAAGAATGACCAGCAAGGTGCGAGAAGAGAGTACAGTGCTAGGCATGAGTATTTGATTCCATGGCAACAGGTTGTAGTCCAACACTCATGGGGCAGACATGAGACAGTAGCAGATATAGGTGGATCAAGTCAAAGAATTAACTCACGGGGCATGAGTTCTTTTCAAGGTGGGGAGTATGGTGCAGGGGCACCTAAACCACAATGTCCTCCTTAAGGAATTTAATTTTTTTATGTTCTTTTTACTATTTTCAATAAAGTCCTAAGCTGACCATCCATGTAATAATGTTTGTTCGACCAATGCATGTGCATTTTAGTTGTATCTAGGTTCAATTGTAAGTTCCACGAGACACTTGCCAAATTTGCATTCACGAGGTTGTTAGACAATTAGGAAGTTGTAGATCAGTTGGAGGTTATTAGATCTCCCAGCCGCTTGGAGACAATTCTGTACTACACATGGTGAGTAGATAAATACCCTAAGGTCAGATCAATTGAGATCAGATAGTTAGTGGTAGAATTCAGTTGTGCAATTGAGAAACATAGCATCTGTGTGTATTCCTGAAAAGCATAATAAAGTTCTATGTTATTCATCTTTCTGGCATTCAAATTCATTATACAATCGACTTGTTGTTTTGTGGCCGGATGGATCTCTTAATCCATTCCACCCGTTAGATTTCTTCGAAATCGGTGGAATGGTTGTGTACATATCGATTTGTGTTTCTAGTTATTTTTCTATTTGTTCATGTTCATGCTTGCAGGATTAGGTACGGAATGTGTTGAAGGATCCTAGCATTTGCATGTGCTAGGTTTGATAGGGTGCAAAGGTCTGTAGGGTTGTTGAAGGAACAGATCTGTGCAATCGCTAAGTACAAAGCGGGTCAAAATAGTGAAAATCCGTGTGGTTTCAATAGACATAGAAATTGTGTATATATCACTTTTGTATGTGGGATATACATTCTATGAGTATATCAATATCGCATGTTCTTGTGTATATTGCATTTGTCCATCGCAATTGTATGTGGGAAACAAACATCGTAAACACACAAGTCTGTTGTATATACAAGGGAGAGAGACAACTTCGGGTACATGCAAGGTGGTCAATGTCGGTCAAGGGTTTGTATGCAGGCGGAGGAATGCATCTTTAGGTTGCATGTTTTAGTTGTATGTTGGAACATACAATAGGTTGGATACAACAAAGTCAACGGTCAAATGTATGTTAGGTAGAGCAAACAGTGATTGTATGTTATGTGTTTGCATATCGTGAATGTATATTGGAATATACAACGCATATATACAAGCAGGGACTGGCAGGGACGGTGGAAGTAACCGGTGATCGTAAGTCATGCATTGTATTTATGTTTGTTTAGCGTAAAGGAAAGGGTGGTAGATGCAATTGGGTCGCGGGCCCAGCAGGTAAAGGTTTGTATATACAAGAAGGAATGTATCTCACAATAGATACAAGTGCTACAGTGGTTAGAATAAGGAAAGATTTTAGGTCACCCGATGCAAGGAGTCTCGCCGAAGGCAAAGCTTAGTGTTAAGCTCATCGGGAAGAAACATAGATCGCTGGAAGGGTTTTAGGTTACGCTGATAGAAGTTGTCATAGAGAAAGGGTGTCAGAGACACATCGATATGAAATAGGACTTTGGTGCAAAAGGAATTTGGTTGGCTGATAATGCATAGTTTTGTCGATAGGCGAGAGAGGCAAGTACATACAATGGGAAATGTATGTTAGGGTTTCCGTGGATGCTCTGCATCAATGGGTGTTGTAGAAAGATATCCTAGACAAGTTCATAGAATGGAGACATGACTGTCATATTCAGGTGCAAATAAGACTGTCACAGCTATGAGGGTAGTCATAACAGTCCTAACTATCTAAGACTATCACACCTAGTTCTAGAGACAACCATTATTGTTGATCACTTCATGCACATGATAATAACTTTATTCGTAGGGTTCTAAGAGGATTATTTTAGAGATTTTTGAATATAGACAAAAGGTGAAAGTTTGAAGATTGACCAAGTGCTCATAAAGGATTGTCATGCCATAACTGATTTATTGAAAAGGATAGTCATATTCATGAAATTTGGATTGAGTTTGATTTCATTTGAGGTGGTGTGATGGAGTTTAATTATGTTTCATAAGTTTCACATATGACTGTCCTAACACTGTAAACCATTGAAACACACATGAAGGAAATATAAATTGCTGAAATACATAGTGTGCAATTCACAGAGTAGTCCTAGGGATAGCCATCTAGGGTTATTGTGATTAGATAATTATGGAATAATGAAGCCACTATGACATGATGAATTATACGATTCATGAAGACAATGATGGAGATCCATGGAGAAAACCAAGGAGGACAAGATAAGACACCAAATTTGTGAAGTTGCCAATGGCAACGAATTTACCACCTAGATGTCCTTAACTAATCCATGATTACAAATGGATGTATTTTGTCTTCTATTGACTAAAAGAGACTTATTTATGATTAATATAATGCTTAGAATTGTTTCTTTCATGTTTAAGAAGTTGGAAATAAGTGGACATTAGCTAGAGCTATTTTGGAAACATGAATATTTGGAGACATACCTGTTGTCACATGAAATTGCACCCTGCTTGAATGGGATTTCAAGCATTCCAATGACACAATGGGATTGATCTCTAAGTGTGGGACTTTGCTAAATGAGATCAAACCTCCAGAGAAGGCTGGCTTCCTTGTCTAGTTATCACCTAAAACTACTGTATTTTGGGGTGAAAAGGGGAAGAGATGTGCTACAATGAAAGCAACAATACTTAAAAGCATGAAAGGGTGATGCACCAGACAGTTCTAAAGACCTTTGCAAAGATGAAGCATGCACAATATAATCAGATACAGCAAGCAAATATACACAAAATAGATGATTCTAACAGAGGTAAGGAGCTAAATGATTGAGAGGAACAAGAAATATTCACAGACAACCATATGCAGATTTACATAGAGATAGAGAAATCAGCAAAAGGCATGATAGCTTTCATATATCTAAAGAAAGGCAAGGTAACAGTATGCAAAGTTCTGTTTGGAAATAAGAGAACAGAATGTTTCCAAAAAAAAATCCAACCCTTATTATATCATAAGCCTCAGCTTATATAGCAATACAAAAACTGTCTTAGGTCGGTTACAAAAATCCACTCAGGGAGATGCAATTAGAAATATCTTCCTGAAGGGACATCCACCTGCCAAGAGTAATGGTGCAAAAGATCTGGAACCAAGGCAGGTGGGAGATATTCTAGGTCTTCAATGCAAACAGCCGTGTCATCGATCTGAACCTCAAAATGGTGGAGGATAACTTAGCATTGAATGCTGACAGCTGCTTGCATATATCTGCTGTAATGAATGCCCCCAAAAATCTCCATCTATTGAAAAAGTGTCACAAAACCTCTCGAAAAGCCTACCAAATGAAAGAGGGGATGAAAACATGCAACTTTGCCTCTTACAGCATGTGAAAATTTGCTAAAACAGAGGAGATACAGGTGGTCAAAGTTTGGTCAATCACCTGTGTATATCACTTCTGCATTTGTGTGTATATCGCTTCAGTATCTTTAACTGTGTCTCGGCATATACAACCCTAAATGCAAGCTGTGGACTCGAAGCTCCTTATGAAACTATTGAAAATGCCGTCAGGTCCAGGTTGTATGTGTAATAACATCTCCCTTTCTGTCTACGCGAACATACAAGCTGCGGACCTGAAAAATCACCCTTAGCTGCATTTCATTTTCCTGTCGAGTTCGTCTTGTATCACTTTCCCCCTGAGAAGCCCCTGCCAGAAACATGTGCGGAAGTTGACATGTGGCAAGTTTCGCGTTGCCTTGTAAAAACTGTATCAAAGTTTGAAGTTGCCCCCGCTCGTGACACGTGTCGCAACCCGCGGCATCATCCACAGCAACTGAGCTTCCCCTGGGACCCACCTCACCTGCGCCAAGCTTTGAAACAAATAGAAACAACTGCAGAAGCTGACACTTGTCAGCTTTCGCGGAAGTGTTAAGGGGCACGTGGCGTCCTCTACAACAAGCTAGAAACCTTTAGAAACTTTAGCGGAGAGCGACACATGGTGAGCTCCACGTTGTCATGAGAAACATAGAGGCTTAGCTGGGACTCACGTGGGTGATGACACCTGGTGCCTTCCGTACCTTCTTGAGATACATAGAGACACTGCTTGAAACCTTCACAGACGCTGACACATGGCATACCCCGCGTTACTCTTGAAACATCAACAGGGACTCTTGAAACTACAACAGATAGCGACACTTGTCACTGTCCGCTTATCTTTTGAGAAACATATGGGACCCTCCATAGCTGACACATGGCGCCCTTCGCGCACACTTAGAACATATAAAGGGGCCCTTTGAAACTTCGGCGGAACCCGCCACTTGGCACCTTCCACGCAGAGAGAAACAAGATAGAAACCTTTTAAAGACCCACTTAAGATTCACGTGGAAGCCGACACGTGTTGGGTTTCACTTTACTCTGAGAAACATAGTAGGGGCCCACCTTGCCTCTTAGCCTTGCACCAAAGCAAATAGAAACTCACGCAGAAGCTGACACGCGTCAGCTTCTGCAGCAACTACAAGGGACACGTGGAGCGTTCCGCCCCATCTTAGAAACATAGAAGAGACTTCAGCAGAAAGCGACACTTGTCAGTTTCCGCGGGACTCTGAGAAACAATAATGAGACTCTCCACCGTTGACACTTGTCGCAACCTGCGGCACTGAGAAACTTTATAAAAGGGGCTCGCAAAACTTGGGCGGGGGCCGTGAAACTTTTAGAAACATGGTGGGTACTGCCACTTGGCACCATCTGCGGGGCTTTTGAGAAACATTATGTGTCCCTCGGGTGGCTCCACGTGGTGCCATCTATGCCACTTTCAGAGACTTAAAGAAACTGTGAGTTAGAAACTTAAAGAAACTGCAAAGAGACTGTGGCAGAAGCTGACATGTGGTGCCCTCCGTGGCAACATTGAAACTTTTAGAAACTGTGCTCCACCGTTGACACGTGGCATGCCCCGCGGTGATCAATTTTAAATGTCAATGGAAATTTTTAAGAGCCCGCCAAAATGCACATTTGAACTATCAGTTGATTGAAACTTTGACCATGCATAACTTCTTCATTTGGATGAATTTTAGGGTGCTGTAAAAAGCAAACTTGCCTTTTTTTTGAGCTCTTTACAATGGTAAGGTTTTTAGGAAAGGCTTCTGGGAATTTTGGCACTTTGCTTTATGGGGACCTTTTCCAAGGGATTTCCAAGGAAAATATCAGGTTAATTGTTTGGCTCTGGACAGAGGGAAAAAAGGTTAACATTTTTGGCGACCTCTATGGGATGTTTGCCTGCTAAACATGAGATCAGTGGCCTCAAGCATCCATTGGGAATGGAGTCAAGTCTAAAATATGCTGGGAAACTCAGACTTGCCTCTCAAAACACAAAAAAGGGAGAAAATGACTGCCTTCTCCTAATGACAAGGCAGCTTGTGCAGAAGCACTTAGGGAAGTAAAAGAATCTAAACTACTGTGCCACAACACTTATTGAAAACAAGAAGTCTAACCTACTAATTTACAGGGTGCTCATACCTCAAAACATCTTTTCAAATGTATCCCATTAACTGGGATATGCAAATTTTCTCCATTCATATTAGACAATTGAAATGCATTGTGCTCCTTGCATTTAGTGATGAGAAAGGGGCCACTCCACATGCTGTCAAATTTGGAATGCTTTCCTGGTCTACTCCTCAGTTCATCCCATTTGAGCACCATATCACCCACTCTAAAATGTCTAGGGGTGGCCTTCTTGTCAAAATTTCTCTTTGTTTGCAGCTGATGATGTTCCATGGCTACCATAGCTTTGTCTCTGCTTTCCTCCAGCTCCATAAGCTGAGCATATCTTACAGCCATGGGGCTCTCTGCTTCAAGCATTTCTAGGTGATGCATAATGTCTAATGCTGGCAGCTCCGCAGACATAGGCAACCTTGCCTCTTTTCCATACACTAGCAGATAAGGGGAGTTCTCAATAGATCTTTTAGGAGTTATCCTATCAGCCCATAGAGCAAATTTCAAATCAGTGTACTAGGTCCTCTGATTACTCTCCATTGCCCTCTTAATAATCCTGATGAGATTTTTGTTTGTGGACTCAGCCAAACCATTACCCTGTGGGTAATAATTTGATGAAGTATTCAAATAAATCCCATTCTTGACAGCCCAGTCAGTTATTCTTAGGCCAACAAAAGCTAGAGCATTATCGGAGATGATTGATTCAGGCACTCCAAATCTGGAGACCAAATCACAATAAAAATTTAAAACAACACTCTCATTAGATTCTTTCAAAGCCATTGCTTCAGTCCATCTTGTGAAGTAGTCTGTGGCTGTGAGTATCCACCTATGGCCTGCACTTGATGGTGGGTTGATAGGTCCAATAAAATCAATGCCCCATCTCATAAAGGGCTGCTCTACCTGGATTGGGTGTAGAGGCAAAGCTGGCAGTTTCTCTTTTCCTGCAAAAAGGGCACACTTAACACACTTTCTAGCCCATGCATGGGCATCCTTAAATAAGCTAGGCCAATAATAGCCAGCTCTCATTACTTTCCAAGCAGTAGTTCTTGGGGCAAAATGTCCTCCTGCTGTTCCATCATGGAATTCATGTAGCACCCTGTCAGTCTGATCAGTATCAATACATCTAAGCAATACACCATTAAAGTCTTTTCTGAAAAGGATGCCTTCTATTAAAACATATGGAATGGATTGTAGCCTGAAGTATCTTCTTTTAGCTTTATCTAAGCCTGCAGGACATCTACCAGTTTGCAAAAATTGGATCATATCGTTAACCCAACTAGTACCTACAGCTGCTGTATCATCTTGATGCTCCTCCTCTATGATCAGGAGCACCTCTTCTTCTTCTTCTACCTCATCCTTAGAACTAGTGATAAGCTACTCACTGAGTCCTCTGCCTCTGACCAGTTTGGTTATCTTGATCTCCACATAATATTCCATGACCTTGGTGATCCAACCAGCCCTTTTCTCATTAACGTCTTTACTCAGTAGGAACTCTTTCACACTGGAATGAGCCACCATCAGGTGTATCTTATTATTTGAAACAAGATGCCTAAATTTTTTTAGACTTTTGACTACTGCCAGGACATACTTTTCAACGAAGCTATACTTCTGCTCATACTCCTTCAACCCTTGGCTGAAGAAGGTGATCGGTTGCTCGAAACTCTCGCTCTGCTGCTGCACCAGAATAGCAGAAATGGTATCCAGGCTACCATAAGCATATGGGATGAAGTCCTTAGAGAAATCAGGATTGATCAAGGTTGGCGCAGTTGCTAATGCCTCTTTTATGGACTGGAAGCTAAGTCTGGCCTCTGACATCCAACTCAAAGTTATGTTCTTTTTTAACATAGATGTCAAGGGTTTTAAGAGATTCACAATATCACGTATGAACCTTCTTAGAAAATTAATTCTGTCAATGAAGCGCTACAGTCCCTGCTTATGACTGGGTAAGGGCAGCTGCAAAATGGCCTGTATTCTCTCTTTATCAATGTTAATACCCTCCTTTGACACAATATGCCCCAACAACTTGCCCTCATGTACAGAAAAATGCATTTCTTTGGATTGAGGGATATCCCAAACTCTGTGCATCTTTCAAAGACTAGCCTTAGGTGGGATAAATGCTCAGATGCATTTTTAGAGAAAACTGTTATATCATCCAGGTATACCAGCACAAGCTTATACATCAAACCCTTAAAGGCCATGTCCATGGCTCTTTGAAAAGTAGAGCCAGCATTTGAGAGACCAAAAGGCATCCTCTTATAGGCCATAGTACCCCACTTGGTTGTGAAAGCAGTCTTGAATTGGTCCTCTTCCTTGACTAGCACCTGATTATAACCAGAAAATCCATCAAGCAAAGAAAACCTTTCTGAACCAGCTAACACCTACAGAATTTGCTCCATTGAAGGCAATGGGTAGTGGTCTTTTAGGGAGGATCTGTTGAGGTCTCTGAAGTCAACACACAACTTGATCTCCCCATTTTTCTTCCTCATAGGCACAAGGTTAGAAACCCAAGAAGTGTGCTTGATTGGAAAGATGATCTTCCCCTCAATCAGCTTGGTTAGTTCTTTGATCATTAGGGGTTCTAGCTTTGGATTCAAAGGTCTTTGTTTCTGTCTCACAGGTTTTATACCCGGCTCTAATTCTATGGTGTGTTGGGCAATATGAGGATCAAATCCCTTTAAGTCTGCATAGTCCCAAGCAAACACCTCTTCAAATTCTTTACAAAGGGCAATGAAAGCTCTTTTGTCTTCAACCGAGCAGATTTTACCAATTTTAAGGAGCCTACCCTTGAAAACTTCTAACTCTTCATAATGCTCCTCCTTTACCTGCATATTGGTTTTTGTCTTCTTCTTTTGGTCATCAGTGCCAAAAATAGATTCCAAGGTGACCAATCCCTTGGGCAGCTTATTTGTTCTCAGCTGAGTGATTTGATCATTATCATATTGCTGTTTGAGTTTATCCTGATTCATCATGGAAAACTCATCTTCCTCTAATAGGAATCTCAGGATCTGTTCATCATTGTCAAAAACTTGCCAGTGAATATTATTATTAGGGATAGAGGGCCTAGAAATTATTTTTACATGAGGCTGAACCTTCTCCCTTTGAATGTCACTGGGGATGTCAAAATGAGCCCCAATTGAAGCTAATCTGTCAGCATAATGGTTATGACTTCTTGGAATGGAAATCAAATTGAAAGCATCAAAATCTTCAATAAAATTCCATATCCTATGTTTGTAGTACTTCAGGGCATCACTTTTTGTAAGGTGTAGTCCCCTTACCTAATTCACAATGAGCTCACTATCTCCAAACACCTGTAAATAGCCAATCTTCCTCCTTCTTGCCCACTGCAGACCTTGGATCAACCCTTCATACTCAACAGTGTTGTTAGTACAAGAAAAGGCAAAACGAAAGACAACATAATAGTTTTCACCTTGTGGTGACACAAGCATTGCACCACCACCAGATCCATTTCTGCCCCTAGAGCCATCAAAATACATTTTCCATACCTCATCATGATGCTTTATCTGCTGCTCTGCTTTCTTCAGAAGACTTGGAATTGCTGTTTCATGCTCATGCAACATGTACACTCCCATGCCAACTTCTTGGATATGTCCCTCAGGATCTTCTACAACATTTTCAGAGGCCCACTCCTTCAAGAGTACCTCTGGTATGCTCTCAACTTGTAGTTCCTGAGTAGTAACTAGTTCAGGGTCATCAGAGATAATGCAATTTGCATTAACAACACTGGGTGTGTAAGGTTCTATGTGATAATCTGAAAGTAACTCAGATTTCAAAGTTACTTTGATGCTGTATCTAGTCCTAAAAAACATGTGGGACCAGTCAGAAGACAAATATCCTCCTATTTTGGCTGTGAATTTCCTTGATAAGCACATGGCAAAATGAGGAGGCAAATCTAATATGAACACCTCCTGTGAAATAGAAACATTGGGGCAGGCATGTAGGGTAAGACCTAGGTCTCTTATGATACCCACAGTGTTAACAAATGTTCCATCCAACTGGAGTACACCTTTCTCAAGTGGCTGGTACTTAAGCCTTAACTGATCTGCAATCTTCTTAGGCATGACAGAACTGCTTGCTCCACTATCCACCATGCAATTGTGCACTAGTTTGTCCCCAATTATCAGTGAGACATAAAAGGGAAGAGGTTTAACACATTGGTTATGCTGCTTGATGTCCTCTTGGGATGAATTAGTAAGGGTAGTCCTATCTGGGTCAAAAGTGGTATCATTGGGTACCTTCAAATCAGACAAAGCAAACTACAACATCTTCTTTTGGCCAGGGATCTCTAAAGAATCCCACATAGACATGGTTACACTCATTTTTTTCATGTTTTCAATAATATTGAAAGGTGGAGAGGCACCTACCTTATGACTTGACTTTGTAGTAGCAGTATCGGCCTACAAATGAGGTATCTCCCTTGTTGTTGTTGGTGCACCTCTTTGCAAGATGCGAGGAATGCGGGATGTGGAAGCATCAGTATGTTCTCTACCTTTGTTTGCTATTGGCTCAACCTCATAACCCCTCTACTTAGCCCTTATATTGGCAGCAACTGGACTACTATCACTGTTTACCCCACAGAATTCTCCTTCCTGCCAATTCATGAAAGCAGAATCATTCTGAGGTTGCTCTTGTTGTTGTGCAGCTCCATCATTTTGTGTGCATGGCTGTGTAGCTGCCACATTTTGTGCCATCAGAGCCTGATTTAGGACTCCACTTGAATAGGCTACCTGATTGTGTGGCATATGGCATGGGACACACTAGTCATAATCAGTTGCAATGTTATTTTGGATAGGGACAAGGTCCCTTGCCATATTAATAGGTGTTGGATTGTAAGGCTGAAAAGGCCTTTGGTTCATATTTTGCTTGGCATCGTGGTAGCTATTCTGATAAGATGGCCTATTGGCCTGGTAAGGTTGACCCTGTCCCTGATATGCTTGGTTCTGCCCCTGATATTGTTGTTGATAAAGCTGTCTACCTTGAGACTATTGCTTCTTGATGTTTACTATATCATTCCCAAAAGTCTGCAGAAGATTTTCTATTTTTTGTTGGCTACTTTTTATCTCCTTTAGCTCTTGAGATGAACTAGAGGCAGCAGGCTCAGAAGTAGAGGTACTTGGTAATGCTGCAACAATAGGTGTAGGGACAAAATATGGGGTGGGTAAAGGTATAGAAGCCTGGATCTCAGGAAAAATGGGCATAGGGGGCCTAGGTGCTATTTTTTAGCCTGAATTAGACTGTTCTCTGCTCTAATGGCAATTTCATAGGCATCAGGTAGTCTTACACCTCCTAGTGATTGTATCATCACTGAAATATCATTATTTAAAGCTTTTAATAAATATAAGAATGAATACTTAGCTGGAGGTCTTACCGTAGCAGGGATTCTGTCCCATGTCTTCTGAAATCTGAAGTTGAAGTCCATCATTGGTTCCTGAGGAGCTCTCTTTATAGTGGTCATCTGTTCCACCAATGACAGATTATCTGATTTATTATGCATACTAGATACAAGTGATATAAACATGTATGATAAAGCATGATAAAGTAATTCAAATGGAATTAAGGAAAATGTAAAGAACATGCATGTAAAGACTTGACATACCTAAAAAATGGAGATTCAAATGGAGAGAGTTCCTAATTATGTAGTGTTTTTTTTTTCTTGCATCAAACTCCTCAACAATTTGAGTTTTTCACCACTTGCTTCATTTTCAACGTTAAATTGAATAACCCTCAAATAGAATTAGTAACAACAATACTATTAACCAATCTATAATGTTAAATTCCTATAATTCAATCACAATTAACATTGTAACACTACAAAAATTGAAACTTGAATTGATATATCAAATTCAATGTGAAAACTATGTTATTTCCTCCTTCTTAAGTTGGGAAAGCAGAAAAACATGGTGGAAAGTTCATGCAAAGGTGGTATAATGTGCATGTGAACTTCGCAACAACATGAAAACAGTTTTTTTTTTCTGAACACATGCATAAATAGCATGAAAAGAGAGTATGTGGGCCTGGATCATGGTCCAGGCCTTTTTACTGTTTGTATAGAAAGCCAAAATGTGAGCGCGTTATAACACACTTGCATTTTGTCCTACTATAGATTGATCCATAAATATTTGTCCCTATCTCACCTTTGATAGCACCTTTGCAATATCTCTCACCTGTAGTTCCATTAGCTCATGTTCTATCTCTCACCTCTCTATATCTCACTTATCTCTCCCCCTCACCTCTCTACCTCTCCCCTCTCTATGTCTCTTAGTCACTCCTTGTCTACCTCTCCATCCATCCTTAGCCATCTAGGTCTCACTTAACCCTAAACCCTAAAGCCTCAACCCTCAACCCTTAAACCTTAAATCCTAAACCCTATCCCTAAACCCTCAAAACTTTACCTTAAACCCTATTCCCTCAAACCTAAACCCTAATCCCTCAACCCTAAACCCTACACCCTATCACTAAACCCTCAACACTCTACCTTAAACCTAATCCTTTGACCCTCAACCCTCAACCCTCAACCCTAATCCCTCATCCCTAAACCCTAATGCTATCCCTGTTCCTAAACCCTCAACCCTTAACACTATATGTTAAACCCTAATCCCTTATCCCTTAAACCTAAGCCCTATCCCTCAACCCTTAACCCTTAAACCTTAAACCCTAAAA
Organism: Cunninghamia lanceolata; assembly: GCA_027924645.1. Lineage (NCBI taxonomy): Eukaryota > Viridiplantae > Streptophyta > Pinopsida > Cupressales > Cupressaceae > Cunninghamia > Cunninghamia lanceolata. The sequence continues at coordinate 8,444,684 of BSBN01000828.1, forward strand.
CCTCAACCCTCGACACTATATCTTAATCCCTAATCCCTTAACCCTTAATCCTTAAACCTTCAACCCTAAACCCTATCTGTAATCTCTATACCCTTGACACTCTACTTTAACCCTAATCCCTCGACCCTCAACCCTATCCCTAAACCCTCAATCCTCAACCCTCAACCCTCAACCCTCAACCCTCAACCCTCAACCCTTAATGTTAAACCCTAATCCATCAACCCTAAACCCAATACCTAAACCCTCAACCCTCAACCCTCAATGTTAAACCCTAATCCATCAATCCTAAACCCAATACCTAAACCCTCAACCCTCAACACTATACCTTAAACCCTAATCCCTCAACCCTAATCTCTCAACCCTCAACCCTAATCCCTCATCCCTAAACCCTAAATGCTATCCCTATTACTAAACCCTCAATCCTTGATACTATACCTTAAACCCTAATCCCTTATCCCTAAACCCTAAACCCTATCCCTCAACCCTTAACCCTTAAAACTTAAACCCTAAAACCTATCCCTAAACCCTCGACGCTCGACACTATATCTTAAACCCTAATACCTTAACCCTCATCCCTAAAGCCTCAAGCCTCAATCTTTAAACCTTCAACCCTAAACCCTATCCCTAATCCCTCTACCCTTGACAGTCTACTTTAACCCTAATCCCTCAATCCTAAACCATATCCCTAAACCCTCAACCCTCAACACTATACCTTAAAACCTAATCCCTCAACCCTAGACTCTATCCCTAAACCCAACAAAATTGCTTTGCCTTATGTTAGGTTGTTAAACCCATAATTTTTGACACTCTTCTCTATACAAAATAAGAGGAATAAGCATAGAAGGCAAAGAATTTGGTCTTACTAGTTTGCATATTGGTCGGTTTACATTCTATGACTTCATTTTCATTGAATAAAAAGTTTTATCTAATTTGAAATGAGGGGTAGAGTTCATTATCATGTGCTTTTCTATATGAGAGGGTCCATAATGTCCAGGGTTCTTCCAAGAATGGCTTGCAATAGATATAAGTTTTTGTTATACCAATCCTCCTAGTAAAGCTACAATTCAAATGCCTGCTTTGAAAGTTGAAATAAATTAAATTAGACTTAAAATTTTGATTTTCTTCCATTGCTTCAACATCATTGTTGTTTTTGCCATCAGAAACCAATCCATTCAGTAACTTGTTGCCCATTGGTTGACTTGAACTACATACTCTGTTAGAAGAAGGGCACCTTTTATTTGTATCAATGTTGGTATTCATAAGCTGAAGAGCATTGATATTTTTCACACACTCTATTCTTTGAAATATCTTAACATTAAAATATGACTGTTATCACTGGGAATTGCACCTATATGCAAGGCTAGTAAAGCTCTGCAATTCCGTGTAACATAGGACTAATTTTAGGTTGTGGGTTGGTTCCCTTCAAATGTTCTATTGGAATGTATGTATTTTGTTTTGAAAAAAGGAAGAAAGAAACTATATGAAATAAAAGTTGTAAATTTCAGTAATGCACCTAAGTTGGCTAATAATATGCAATTTGGCTCACAATATAACCTAGAAATATTACTTTCATATAATCCAATCTTGGCATAAATATCATAAAAGTGATTCTAAGGGAGGTTTGAAAATAGGCTTTCAATGAAGGAAATGGTTTTCCACAACACAAAAGAACTACTTCCGAATAACACAACCTAAGACCTGTGATGATTATATGCTTAATGCTGCAAACAAGGAAGTGAGACAATAATTTTCAAGGTTTAATGATTAAACACAACAAAATTTCATCAAAATCACTTCAATAATTAGCACTAAATGGAAAGGTAACTTGATCGATCTCAAAGAAACAAAGGAAAACTCTGCAAAGAAGACAAAAATAGAACATGTAACCTGTCGATCTCTCAATAAAACTGTAAAAATGACCTAGAAGAATTCTCCAATCTGTCTGAATCAGAATGAGTATCATGAACTAGCAAAAACAAACTTTTTCTTTACAATATATAGGTTTGCTCTCTCAAAGAGGCATGCAAAAAGTGAACTTGCAGATAAGTGCCTCTAAAAATAATCTCTCCCGAGCAAACTCTAAAATCCTTAAAATTAGGGTCTAAAACTACCACAAATTGAGCAAACATAGCTCCAATTTGGGCCTCTCCATATTCTTGACCAAAAAGTTGACCAAGAACCCTAAAAATACTCCTAAAATCATGCAAAAACCTGCTAGGTGGCCTAGTTAACTCAACTAATCAATTTGCATGATTTTGCATTAGCAAAATTGATTGTGAGTAAATAATAAAGTAATAAAAATAATTACTTTATTATTGGTTACAACTTGTTCTAATTTTGACTTTATAATTTGTGAAAAATAATAAAGTAATTTGTAAAATATTACTTTATTATTTATTTACAATTAATTTGTTTGTAAAATCATGCATGATGAGAAGAAAAATATCACTCCTTATCTCTCCAAATTACAGTTGCCTAATTTGCATGATTTGACCACAAATAGGACTTAGAAGAAAATAAAAAATCCCCTTATACCTCCATGTGGAAAAAGCCCCTAGTTTGCAAGATACATATACATTAAGGGAAAAAAATTTTACCCTTATCACTCCACATGCACTAAGGAAAAAATACCAATCCTCTCTCTGCAAGATAAAACCTTGAGTCATCCTATGCATTATATTGCATCCATGCACAAAACAATATACATTAATATCCTTATGTCTCCCTTTGATGCCTTAGTGCATACATATATCTTTATATCTTGAGGTCACCTTATATCTCCATGTGCAATTTAAATATCAAGAAAACCTTATAACTCCATGACTCCATGCATCAAACATTACACCATTACATATGCTCACCTTGTTTGCCACCTTGTCTTCATGCATATCATGTCTTAAAATAATGTTCCTTTGACCTTGTTGGCCACCATGCATAATAAGGAAGGATCTTTGACCTTTGAATGTTTGCAAAAAATGACAAGGAATCTTTGACTAGCATGAGTTTCATATGAGGCAGTTCGACCATGTCATTTAGTCGACCATAAGGGATTTAAATAAATCATAAGGCATGAAGCCTTGCCTTCTTATCATATTGACCCTTTTAACTTTATGAAAAATCAAGTGCAACAATGTTGGTCAGCCTCTGCATATCATGATGACTAGGAAATCTTCAAGACTAAAGTCTTAACCACGGGCATTTTGGATAAGCTAATTGATTTTTGTCTTTTGTGAAGTCAAAAACTTAAGAGAAAGAACCTTTGAATAAAAGAAATAGATAACCCTAAAACATTGTCTCCATTTTTCATTTGGCATTCTCCCTCATTCGCTCTAAAATTGCTTTCTATCGGTTAGGTTTTGAAGGATTCAAGCATATCTCTCTAGATTTTACTCTCTCTGGTCTTCTCTTGGTCAAATCATCAGAACTTTGCATGCAAGAAAGAAGGTAACATTTTTTTTGAGTATACTGGCATCTTTGTTGGTATCTGTAGCTTCTTTCTCCTTTCATGGCTATCTTAATACATTACTTATTCTTTGACAACAACTTCTTCTTGTCTGTGTATCTTTATCTCTGCAACTGTTACCTATATTTGAGAGTTTGATACTCCTGTGAGGCTACGGATAGGTGTCTCTTCCTGCTAGAAAAACAAGTTAAGCACTTATTTCATGTCTCTCCTATAGCTTCATTTGTCTTTCTATAAGTGAAGAATGATAAGGGTTTGTTCTTTTTTTTGGCACATACAAAAGCCTTCATTTTGTTATGGCTGTGTTCCATTTGTATGTAGACACAAAAATGTGAAAAAACTGATGAGGGTTTCTAAATATGAAACAAGGGTTTCAACTTTGTTTGCATAAAAACCCTTCTAACTGTCAGGGCCATCTTCTTGTAATATTCACTGTGTTCTCTTTTTGACTGTATAGAGAAAAGGAACAAGGGTTTTTTATATATAGATGGGTATTCAATTTTTAGCATGAAAATGTCTTCTTCTGGCACGACTATGGCAGTAGATATATTTTTCACCTTCTTTTGGTTGTAAGTGCAAGATGGCACTAGGGTTTGAAATTTTCTGATAAGGGTTCATTCATTTTTTCACAAAAGGCCTTCCTCTAGCAAAGATATGGTATTAACTCCATCTTATGGCACTCATTTCAACTGTATACAGAAAAGAAACAAGGGCTTTACCTTTTTTGCAAATGGGTATTACATTTTAACATAAAAAAATGGTCTCCTACTCACGGCCATCACATCTCTTCTCTATTTAGCAAATCTTTGACTGTATTTTTATTTGTAGGTAAAAAGACACTAGGGTTTGAAAATATCAATAAATGAAATTTTACTTTCTCTTGCACAGAACTTTCTCCTCCTTTTTATTGTGACTATCATAATTAGATGATGATGATGCATTTACCTTATCTATCTTCAACTGTAGCTCCAAGGCATCATATGATAATAAGATTTTGACATTCAAAAAAGTATGATTGTTGTTTCTTTATCTCTATCTGTAACTTAAAACTTCGATACTCTTGTAGCACACATTCTGTCAAAAACTCCTGTCAACTATTCATTCTCACCTGTCCTACTCTAAGAACTTAATTGGCACATTCTCTTGTATCATTATCTGATATTGCTGAGCAATGAAGGTTCTCTTGTTGCAACATTTTAAATTGTTCATGCTATGTAATCACTTGATAGGAGATAAATACATGCATTTAAAAGAGAAAAACCTAAACTTTCAAATGGCTCTTTTAGCCTATTCATTCTGTTTGACTTTCTTGAGCTCAAATGGCTTCTATAGCCTGTTTGCATGTCATATATCTCCTTTGCATGGTAATTGTAGGATGATTCATCATTTGTCATGTGTGATGATACATATATGTGACTTAACACTTATATTTACATCAGAGAGTGGTAAATACATGCCCTATTTTCATTGGCCTAGACTAGGATTTCAACTGTTGAAAACGGATGATGTTTAGAGTTGAATGATTGTTGCCTCATGTGTGACTGTGTGATCTTGTGACTACCTTTGTTGCATTTGGATCCTACTATAGCATAAATATCATGTTCTGATCTCTCCTTGGCTATCTATATTTCTTGGTCCATCTGAATCCATATGATGTTAGCTCCCTCCTCATTACAAAGTATGAATGTTTGATCAATGTGGCAATGAGTCTGAAATTCTGTAGCATATAGATTTTATCTTCAACTACTTTCTGAATGTTGAGGCTCTTCTATTTGTATCTATCAATCATTATTATTCGACTGTCCATCAACATCTACTTCTTTAACCTTGGATAGCTCCATGAAAAATGTTGCCTTATGTATGTGATTTGTGGAATCACTATTGTCTTCATTTACATCTAGCTGTGGCATTCTTTAGATACTCCTTCTAGCTGGCTCTTTGCATGCTCATTGCTTATCTCATGATGCATTTGACATATCATGTGCCTTTGTCAATCATCATCACTGTAGCATTTGGCATATCATGTGCCATCTACTGCTTCTCCTTCATCATTGATGTGGTATTCTCTTTCAACAATGTTCTACTCTTGTTGATAGACATGGAAGTTGTGATCTATTCTAATTGTATTTGCTTGTACAAGCCACTTCATGATCACTATCATAACTATTCATAGTAAATGTGACTGCACTTGTTTAATTCTTGCAAGATATCTCTCGTTCTAGTATTTGCTGACTGTAGCATGATGTCTTTTCACTATTCCAAGGCATATGAGATAAGGTTGTTTCTCCAGTACAGTGATGACATTGGGAATATGCTATGACTTCCATGTGTTACTTGAATGTTTGAATGTTGAACATTTGATTATATTGGGACTATGGCAGCTACCTGGGAATATAGGCTCTCTATTGATGACTTAATCATATGGAATTTTGACTTGGCTATTTCATCTTTGAAAGCTATGACATAGTTGTTCCACATATACTGTTTCATTTTCTTAATCATCCTGTTTCTTCATTATGCATATGTCTACCAGAGTTATTGATGCCTTGCTATTTTGATTTTGTCTTTTTAAAGGCATATCTTGTATTATTTATCTCAGCTGGCTGATCACTTTGAGTACCTGTAACATGTCATTTTACTTCTTGCTCTTTTATCATAATGAGATGATACTTTTACATGGACCATCTTGTAACTTGTTCAAATGATACACAAGCTCTATGTCTTGGAAGCTTTATTCTGTTTCTTTTATCTTCATCAGACACAGTAATATGAACACTTGTAGCTACATGCATTCAAAATGATTCTGTACTTCAGATGGCTCATGTAGGCTGTTCATTCTTTTGTGACTATAACCTAATTTCTGCACTTTATCTTTGTTAACTTGACTCAGTCATGTTAATTTGATTTGCTCCAATCAACTGTAATAATGTCATGATGACATAACTTTTTTGCATGTTGATTAGATGATCTAGCTTGGAATGATGCATCCTATCTTTTTTGATACTCTTTTCAAAATGAAAAGAAACATGTTGGGCTCAAACCCTTGTGGAAGCCACATTTAATCCACATGTTTTATTTATCTTCAAATGAACAATAATACTTGTCCTATACTTTTACAATGAACAAACAAGTTAGCATAAAAATATACTTGATAGTATTGATTGATCTTCTTCATGGTTTCTTCTTGATTTGTGTCACTTATCTGATTTGATCTCTCATCTAAATGCATGATGTGATAAGTAGATGTTTCTGTTTGATAAAGGCATGTGATAACTTTAAACATCTAGAGCACTAACAGGGCTATCCCCAAAGTTTTGCAAGTTCAAATGATGATGGAGCTGAAAGTGAAGACTAAAGACTAAAGATTGAAGACTGGCATCAACAAACAACCTTCTTGCTCAGGCAATGATGGATGTTTCAATTTATCATGTGTTCATTTCTTTTCCTTTTATCAAATGGGTGCATAGTTTGAATGTCTGTAATTGCTCAGTCTAGTTACTCCCACAGCTTGTGTGGGACACATTTGAACACTTCTTTTAAACAGGATCAGTTAATTTCTCTTATGCATATGATGTATATGTGTTTCCTTTTCAATTAATGCATGAGATAAAGTAACATATACCTGAATGTATGTTCAAAACATGACATGAAATAACAGTTCAATAAATATCTTTCCTTTTTCCTTTCAAAACTGATTAACTGAATAATCAATGTAACTTATAACTCCTAAAAGATCAAACTGTGTTAGATCAACTGTATTTCTTGAAGCTTTGAGTTCTTGACAATCTTATTCTCTTGTCATGATAACTCGTCAGTCCTGATTGGACTGATGGGTTATCCTGACAATTGGATATCATTCTCTTCTTTGTCAAGGCATCAACCATTCAATGAATGCAATAACTTAAAGTTTTCTTTTATTCCTTCTGAACAATTACACTTAGGTCCAACTAATTTTAAGTGTGAACAAAAAATTAGTAACATTTTTGGTGACCTCTCAGGGGTGTTTGCCTACTAAACAGTTTAGAACCAGTAGCCTTTGTAACTCCATTGGGCATAGAGTCTTTTCTGCCTTGAACTTAGAGAATTTCTGGAACTCAGACTAACTAAACACATCAACAGCAACTAACTAAAAAACTAAAACTAAATTGATTTGCTTAAAACAAAATCAGCAACATGTGCAAAAGCAATTCTTGAAAACAAAACAACAATAATTGAAACTAAATGTGCAAAAGCACTTATTTGCAGCATAAGGCTGCCTTACTAGTAGAATAACTTGAGGTGAATCCCATTAACTGGGATTGGCAACACCTCACCATCTAACTTAGCAAGCTAGAATGCATTGTGTTGCTTGCATTCTGTTATTATATATGGTCCATCTCATATTGCATCAAACTTTGTATGCTGTCCTGGTTTTCTCTTCAGCTCATTCCATTTGAAAACTAGATCTCCTTCTTTATAAACTCTTGGTACTACCCTTTTATCAAAAGTCCTTTTCATTTGGGCCTAGTGTACTTCCAATGTTTTCAAGGCCTCTTCCCTGATTTCTTCAAGTTCAATCAGCTGTGCAAGCTTGATTTCCATTGGCTGTTCTTCAAGTAACTCTAGTTCTTTTATGTAGCTAAGTGTTGGCAACTCCAAAGTTATTGGTAACTTTGCTTCCTTTCCATATGTAAGCACATAGGGTGAATTACCTGTTGATCTTTTAGGTGTAATTCTATCAGTCCATAATGCTAACTTTAACTTATCATGCCAAGACCTCTAATTTTCATCAACTATTTTCTTTATGATTTTAATTAGTTTTTTGTTAGTTGATTTACCCTTTCCATTACCTTGAGGGTAATAATTTGATGAAGTATTTAGAAATATTTTATTTTTGATAGACCAATTAGATATTCTTAACCCAATAAATGCTAAAGCATTATCTAAAATAATTGAGTCAGGAGTTCCAAACTTGGACACTAGATCTTGATAAAAATTTAGGATTGATGTTTCATTAGCATCTTTCAAAGCAACTGCTTCAGTCCACTTAGTGAAATAATTAGTAGTAGTCAAAATCCACTTATGTCCTTGGCTTGAAGGTGGATTAATAGAACCAATGAAGTCCAATTCCCACTTGCCAAATGGCTGTTCCACTTGAATTGGCTGCAAGGGTATTGCTGCCAGTCTTTGTTTACCTGTAAAAACTGAACACTTTAGACATTTCTTTACCTCATTCATGAGCATCCTTGAACATGTTAGGCCAATAGTAACCAGCTCTCATAATTTTTAGAGCTGTTGTTCTAGCTACAAAATGACCTCCAACATGTCCATCATGAAATTCTTCTAAAATCCTTTGAGTTTGATCTGGCTGTACACATCTCAGCAAAACATTGTTAAAGTCTCTTTTGTATAGAATTCAATCAATTACAGCATAAGGAATTGCCTATAATCTATAATATCTTCTTTTAGATCTATCCAGGCCCTATGGACAATCACCAGTGTGCAGAGAATGGATCATATCATGCACCCAACTTGTAGGGGGGTCTGGGACAGCAGCTGTTTCATTATTTTGAAGCACTATCTTAGCTTCTCCTTCAAGTTCTTTGTTGGATCCTTCATTTTCTACAAGCTGTTCACACAATCCTTTACCTCAAACCAGCTTGGTGACCTTAATTTGTATGTCATATTCCATGACCTTGGTTATCCACCCTGCTCTCTTGTCATTTAAATCCTTACGGAGCAAAAATTCTTTCACTGTGGGGTGAGCAACCATTAACTGAATTCTATTATTCGAAAGAATATGTTTGAATTTCTTTAGGCTCCTGATAACAACTAATACATGCTTTTCAACAAAAGAATATCTTACCTCATAGTCATGCAGAACTTGGCTAAAAAATGCTATAGGTTGTTCCATTCCTTCATTGTTCTACTAACAAAGCATAGCTGATATAATATCCACATTGCCAAATGCATATAAAATGAAGTTTTTATCAAAGTTTGGATTTATCAGAGTGGGAGTAGCAACAAGTGCCTCCTTTATTTCTTCAAAGCTCTGCTTTCCTTCTTTGGTCTAGGTGAAAGGAGTATTCTTCTTCAGCATTGCCGTAAGAGGTTGTAAAAGTGCTGTTATGTTAGGAATAAACCTTCTTACAAAGTTAATTCTTCCCAGAAAGCTCTGTAAGCCTTTCTTGTGTGCAGGAAGAGGCAATGCCAATATTGTAGTGATTCTTTCAAGATCAATTGATATTCCATCTTTAGACACAATGTGTCCCAATAGTTTGCCTTCATGAACAGAGAAAATACTCTTCTTTGGGTTTAGTGATACCCCAAATTCTCTAGATCTTTCAAAGATTAGTCTTAAACGATGAAAATGATCTTCAACTTTTTTAGAAAAAATAGTCACATCATCTAAGTATACAAGCACAATTTTATTAATCAGACCTTGAAAAGCCATGTCCATTGCTCTCTGAAATGTTGCACCTGCATTTGACAAGCCAAATGGCATCTTTCTGCATGCTAGTGTGCCCCATTTTGTAGTAAATGTTGTCTTGTACTCATCTTCCTCTTTTACAAGAATTTGGTTATAACCTGAATAACCATCCAATAAAGAAAACCTTTCTGATCCAGAAACAACCTGCAATATTTGCTCCATATATGGTAAAGGATAATGATCCTTTAAAGATGCTCTGTTTATATCACAGAAATCAACACATGATCTGATTTCTCCGTTCTTTTTTCTGACAAGAACCAAGTTAGAAACCCATGAAATATGTTTGATAGGAAAAATAATATTACCTTCAATGAGTTTATTGAGTTCTGTCTTCATAAGCACTTCCAGCTTAGGATTTAGTGGCCTTTGCTTCTATCTGACAGGTTTAGCTTTGGGTTCCATCTCTATTGTGTGTTGAGCTACCTCAGGGTTGAAACCTTTTAGATCTCCATATTCCCATGCAAAAATGTCACTAAACTCTTGACAAAGTTGTATGAATGCTTGTTGTTCTTCTTTTGTACATATCTTTCCCAGCTTGAGCAACTTTCCCTTAAAGATCTCAATGGGTTCATAATGCTCTTGCTTTACTAACAAGCTGGCCTTATCTTTTCTTACTTGATCATCAGTATTAATGATAGATTCCAAGGTCACTAAGCCCTTGGGTAGCTTGTTTGATCTTAACTGAAGTATTTGATCATCATATTGCTGTACAAATTTTTGCTGATTACCTGTAGAAAATTCAGCCTCTTCCATTAAGAAATTTACAATCTGTTCATCACTATCAAACACTTTCCAATTGACATTATTATCTAGGACTGATGGTCTAACAACAAATTTGACATATAAAGGGGAGTGAATATTCTTCATTTCAACAGGAATATTTTATTCAACTCCTATGGTAGCTAATTTGTCAGCTTGCTTGTTATCAGTTCTAGGTACATATATCAAATTAAATGCATCAAACTCTTCTATCATGTCCCAAACTCTATGCTTATATAATTTTAACAAGTCAATTTTTGTAGTAGCAAGGTTTCTGACTTGTTTAACCACTAATTCACTATCTCCAAAAACTTTTAAACACTTTATTTTTCTTTTTCTTGCCCATTCAAGTCTATGAACTAAAGCCTCATATTCAACTGAGTTGTTAGAATAGCTGAAAGCAAATCTGAAAGATGAATAATATTTCTCACCTATGGGAGAAATTAAAAGAGCCCCTCCTCCAGCTCCTACCTTACTTCTAGAACCATCAAAATATAGTTCCCAAACATCATTTTCAGATTCTACAGTTTGATGTTTTTCTTCTTTAATTAGATTTGGAATAACTGTATGGTTCTCTTGAATCATACACACACCAAGGCCTATCTCATCCATTTATTCAAATGGATCTATTTCATGATTTTCTGCTGCCCATTGATCTAAAACCATATCTGGAATTCCTTCTAAAGGTGTATTTGGGTCTTGGATAGGAATCAGATCCTCTTGATAAAAAATGGAAAGGTTTGCATTTATGGAACTGGGTGTGTAAGGTTCTAGATGATCTTTGGCTAGTGGTTCAAATTTGATTGTAACCTTGGTTCCATATCTAGTTCTGAAGAATAAATGTGTCAAATCAGATGATAAACACCCTCTAACCTTGCTGCAAAATCTCTAGATAAGCAAATAGCAAAGGTAGGTGACAGATCAATGACAAAAATGTCCTGGTATATAACAAAGTTTGGACAGGCATGCAAAGTAAGGCCTAAATTTTTGGACATTCCAATTGTACTCACCTCAGTTCCATCCATTTGTACAACACCTCTAACAACAAGTTCATATTTTAGACCTAACTTATTAGCTAGTTGTTTTGGCATAACTGAGATGCTGGCTCCTGAATCTATCATGTAATTATGTACTAAATAGTCACCTACAATCAAAGTGACATAAAATGGTGCAGGTTTGCCTACTAGTTTAGGCTATTCTATTCTTTTTTCTGCCTCATTTGCAATCATAATATGAGGTTGATGTGATTTTTGTACTTCATTTGACAAAGGCAACTGAGATAATGCATTTTGTAACAAATCTTTTTGTCCTGGAATGTGTAAAGCATCTAAAATAGACATGCTTAGTGTTGTCTTTTTCATATGATCCAAAATATTAAATGCAGGACCACTAACCTTTTGTTGCACTTTTGGGACATCAACCTATGGTTGGTCTTTAGCTGGTTGTATATTCTCTATAGTTGGATACCTTGATAAAATATGCAAATCCTTTGATATAGAAGCTTGATTCTATTCATTTTGAGTTGTAGAAACTGTATTTTTACCTTTATCAGCTTGCTGTGGTACATTTCTAGCTTGCTATTTACTAGTATCAACTTGCTGATTTACAGTTCCATCCTATTGTTGCAAGTCAACAACTCTCTTTTTTGATCTTGTATTTGCTGCAATATTAGTAAAAGATTGCTTTTGACCTGGCAACTAATTTACACCACAAAATTCATTAGCCTACCAATTCATTAAAGCTACATCAGGATTAACATACTGAGTCTGAATATCCTGCTGGTTGTTTAGATCACTTGCTAAATTTTTAGCAGCAACATAGTTATTCTGTACCATCAAAGCTTGATTTACTATCCCATTTGGGCAAGTGGCCTAATTATGAGTCTAATTACAGGGGTAACACCATGCATAATCCTGAACCATGTTATTCTATATAGGCACTATTTCTTTTGATGTACTAACAACATTTGGATTATATTGCTGATTTGGCCTATTGTTGTAATTTCTCCTTTGACCCTGATAATCTTCCTAATAACCAGGTCTATTTGTTTGGTAAGGGGTTGATTGGTAAGGTCTATTATTTTGGTTTGTTTGAATTTTTAGACTTACTAGGTTATTGCTCATAGTTTGCAGTATTTTTGCTATACTTTGCTAGTTTTCTTTCAACTCTCAAAATTTAGAATGAATGGGATATGTACCATTTTGTGCATTTGCTTGATAACCAAAAGATGGTATTGATGAAATATGTGGAGCTGAAATTGGAATTAGAGGCTATATATCTGGAAAAATTGGCATTGGGGGCCTAGGTGCTATTTTACCAGCTTGTATTAAACTATTTTCTGCTCTTATTGCAATATCAAAAGTAGCTGGTAAAGTTACCCCTCCCATAGATTGTATCATAACAGCAATATCAGAATTTAATGCCCTCAAATAATACAAAAAAGCATGCTCTAGTGATGGTTTCACTGTTTCTAGGATTCTATTCCATGTTTTCTGAAATCTAAAATTAAAATCTATCATTTACTCTTGTGGAGCCCTCTTAATAGTAGTCATTTGTTCGACTAATGATAAATGATCAGATTTATCCTGAAATTGCCTATTCAAAGTAGCACCTAACTCATCCCAAGATCTAATTGAATTAACTCTTAAGCCTCTAAACCATTGAAGAACTTTACCTTTTAGTGATGCTGCCAATAGCCTGATTGCAACGTTCTCTTTGGTGATGTGGTGAACAGAACACAAAGAAGCCATATCTCTGATATGTTCAATGGGTGTAGTCCCATCTTCTCTTGTGAAACTTGGTAAACTTTTCAATGCAGCCATTAGTATGTCATCATGCTGATTTAGATTCAAAGGGCTGTCTCCATTAAATAAAACAAAAGGATGATTTTGAGGTGGTGGTAGATTTCTTCCACCTCCTCCACCTCCTTGACCTCCGGCTCCTCTAGGAGGTGGTAATACACCTCCAGCTCCTCCACTAGGTGGAATAGGTCCTCCTCCTATTAAAGACATTAGAGTAGGTAGAATTTGAGCTGGTGTTTGGACTGGAACTGCTTGGAATATTTCTTGTAACATAGGTTCTTCTTCCATAAACTCAAGAAGAAGAGGTTCCTCTTGGAAAACAAGAATTTGCTCTCTTGGGCTTGCTAGTGGAGAACTAAGAAACTCTGATGATGAACTTGCAAATAATGGATTCTGGTGTGAAGCAAACTCAGGATGTGTACTTGGCAGATTTGAAACAACTGATAAATCTACTGGGTTGAATTCTTTATCTACTTTTATTCTCCTCTTTGGTGGAGATAACTGCTTATGCCTCTTCTCAGAATCTTTACTTGACCTTGTTTGATATTTTTTCATAAGTTGCAAGATCTGATCTGTAAAACCAAAGTATTAGAGTTGCCAGGTACTTGATAATGAACCTCTAAAAGGCTGGAATTCTATTGTTCATACCAAAAACAACAAAAAGGAATAAGTCCTTTTGAACTAAAAATCAGTTCAAAGTCCCATCAGGCATGCCAAAAACTGTTATCACTAGGAATTGCACCCGTATGCAAGGCTGGTAAATCTCTGCAATTCTGTGTAACATGGGACTAATTTCAGGTTGTGGGTACCTGTTGGTCATGATGTTAGTCACAAACAAACATAGAATAAAAGTACACATTAACCTTTATTCATCTTGAAAGATACAATGAATTCAAAGAATTCCTGATCCCAAGTCTCCAGTGATTAGGTCTTAATCTACTGACGTTACTCAGTGGTTGATGTGTGTTACTATTTTCCATTCAGGGGCCTTACGTATTTCTGCAAAGTTCATCATTATTTCTCCAAATATCCTGCACTGTATGTCTGCTCTGCATAAATCTCCAATAATTCTACCTCTGCACTGTGAATTTAGTCAAATAGTGTGCCTACAAGCTGATATTTGCATGATTTCTACCATTATTTGCAATTCTTTGCATGATATTTACAATACTACATGCATTTAACTCAAATATGCTAATGATTTTCAGTTACCTACGGGATTTCAGCATATTTCTCTGTTGTTTACTTAAGACTATCAGTTTATTTGCAATTGTGATAGTGAGATGCTCTGAAATTGAAAGAAATTAAAGGAAATGCTTCTAATTAAGTTGAACCTTTAGCTTTTGATCCACATACATGCTTGATACTATCATGAGGAGAAGAAATCAAACCATATGTTCACCAGGACATTCCACAGCTAGATACAGTTGATGCAAACTTCAGAGGATAATGAATGAAAACAATACATGCAACATGATGAGCACTCCAAGGGACGCAACAAATCAAAGCACATATCCAGAATTCAGACACGGATTACTCAAGATTTACGAAGATTTGTAATCAAAATACTCTTCTCTTTCATTAAGTATGCAAAAGATATGTACATATATAGCAGCTTTGAAATAAGTCCTGAATATTTCAGCAATCAGATTTCAATTAAGTTTCCAATGAATACAACAAGGCATTCCACCACCTTTTATAGAATAAGGTGAGGAATCCGTTACAAAAGATCCATGGATCTGATTTATCAATACAAATCAACGGTCATCACTTCATGACATGTCAATTTTACAAAAGACACAAGCTGCCAGCTGGCAACTATCTATACTGCATATGCAAGATATTCCCCCTTTATGATGTATCTTCATCATGCTCTTCATCTGATGCATGCGGGTCATCATCATGTGCATCACTCTCTAAACTTTTGCTATCTGGATGATGACGCTGCTGCATATGGGGCTGCATGCTGCTCTGGATTTGTTCGTATGACTGCACAACTTGGTCTATTCCTCCGCCATCTTGAGTGTTTGCCTTGATGATGGCGTGTTTGTGCGCTTCATACTTATCCCTGGTGTTATCCAGCTTATTCTTTCTGTCCTGCAGTGTCTCATTATAGGTCTCCATCTTGACCTTGATCCTCATCATTTTATTTATTATCTCTTCTGTCAAGTGGACTAGCGGACCATCATCTTCCACTTGGAAGTTATTACGCAGAGCCTTGAGGGAAGAATCTTCATCTTGATTCTCTATCTTCCCTTCCACCTTGCCCTCTAATGTTTCGAGCATGTCTGCTTCAATGCCCATTAAATCGCGTAGCCTCATGCTGATCTCCCTTAGCTTATTATTGCATCTCTTGAGGACTCCGCATTCGAACTGTACATCTTTATACCAGATATCCACTAATAATGCAGTATTATTATTTAACACCTGCTTACTGATAAGTAATTGTGGATTTATCTTCCTTATTTTGTCCAGCAGGCTGAGGACTTTCTCCAGTTTATAAGACCTTTTTCCGGTCTGCATCTGCAACCTGTCCACCTTGGTTTTGGAGTCACTCAATATGCTCCATCTCTTCAAAGAACCTTTCATTATTTCAATGGCATCATCCAATGTGGATGACACCCATTTTCTGATTACGGACACCTCATGTTTCATGAGGTCCAGTTTACTTACCTCCTCCTGAGAAATGGCAGTCAATGGGACTGCAGCTTCACTTGTGGTATCCTCAGGGTTGGTTAAACCCTTAATGTATGCATGCAACTGAGCAATGTGCTCTTTATGTTGCTTATTCTTCTCCTTCTCTCTTTTCACCTTCTGAATTAGAGAGTCTATAATGTCTTTTCCCTCCTGACCTTCCTGCTCTTCATTGGCAAAACCCAAATCAACTGTGCTTATCTGGAACTCATCCACAGTGATTTTGCCTTTCTCTTTCTCTACGGCAGGCACAGCAATCTGTGCGGTCCTTCTCCCTGTCACCGGATCTCTTTTGATGGCCGAAGTCATCCTGGCCTTCCTCCTGGGTTTCATTATATCTGCGGCGAACAGGGTGGAGACGTCGAATTCCTGAATCTCCAGTTCTTCTTCAACATTCACCTCCTTTTCTAACCATGGAGGCACCTGATCATGTTTCTCAGCATCATGATGCTGCTCACCTCTATCTCCTGTTTCTATCAATATGTGTTGTGGAGATGGTGACTTTTCTTTTTCTGGCTCTTGATGCTCGCCTTGCTGCTGTTGATCCTGAGGTGCCTCCTCCTGTTGAGGAGCTTCTTTTTCCGGGGGAGCATCTTCTTTGTGTGGGGAACCTAGCGGTGTACCTGTAGGTAGATCATGATGATCATGATCTTTTTCTTTCGTTATTTCATTTGTCCCCAGTTCTTCCCCCTGTGGAGGTTGATCATCCTCCTTTTGCTTTTCTACTTTTGGTGGTATGTCAACCACCTTTGATATTGTAGGATCTGCCTGAGGTGATGGCATCTGTTCTGCAGCTGTTACTTGTCCTATGCCTGCATCATCCACCTCTTGTGCCTTATCAGCAGGATCCTCTATCACTTCTTTCTTCTTATCATCAACCTTTGCTTCTTCTCGGACCTCTACTATAGCAGGTCCTACTGATGTATCCTGTGGGCTTTGTTGGCCTGATTCAAGAGCATGGCCCTCTGTTTCGGTCATCTCTATCTCCTTTGTCAAGTGGCCCTTATCAGGTGATCCTGCTGGCTGTTCAAGACTTGCATCCCTTTTCTCCGTCAAGTCGACCACTGCAGGACTTGTCACCTCAGCAATCAGTGTGTCCAGCCCTATGTCCTGAGCTACCTGCTCCGGGCTCTTCTTTGGTTCTGGGCTCTTTTCTGGCTCCGCCTCTGCTTGTTTCATCTCTTCAAGCGTTGATTGGACAGATGGAGGCATGTGAGGAGCCATACTGATGCCAGCAGCCGCAAGTGTTTCCATTTCTTGTGCAGCTACATCCTGCACCACCTCATCGTCAGACAAGTTTATTGTCTCATTTAGCAAGACATGCTTTTCTGCTTGTGCCTGAGATGTTTCCTTTTGTTGCTCTTCTGCAAGTTCTGCTTTGAACTTGACAATGGTAGGAAGTGGAACATTGTGCTGAAGTTCCTTCTGCACTTCACTACCTGCCCCTTGTACTTGTACTGGGGGGTGACTCATCTCACCTCTCATGGAGGTTCTTGTTTTCTTAGGTGTGGTAGGAACCAACACCTGCGGAGCTCTCCTCTTTCTTCTAATTACTAGTGGAGCTTCCTCCTCTTCTTCAGGCTCTTCCTCCATGAGGATATCCTTGCCTGGTTGTCTGGATGATTGACCCACTTCTTGGGTCTCTGTGGTTCCAGCCTCTGCTGTTTTGGCTTTCTTGGGCTTGGGAGGAGAATCTGATTCTGATCCTGCTCTAGCTGCCTCCTCAGCCGTGAATACTGCCCTTTCGATTATGACCCCTTTGGGTCCCTTTTCTACCTTCTTGCTCCTTGGGGCTCTCTTGCTTGGCTGCTGTGGTGGAAGAATCCTCTCTCCCTTAGTCTTGCGCTTCTCCAGCAGGAAGTCATCATATTCGTCTATGGGGATGTCCTGCCCCTTCTTCTTGCTGTCCACCGTGATGGCAACACCCTTTTTCTTCAATGCCTCTACCTGTGCATCTACCCAAGCTTGGGTCAAGTGTATGGTTCTGGCAAAGAATGGGTCCAAGGACATATCCTCCTGCATGGTGAGGTCAGGGGCAGAAATGGTATCATTGTATATCTTCTTCTGCTCATATTCATCTGCCATGATCTTGCCGTCGTCACTCTTTGGCTGCTGAGGGAGGGGTATGCAGTCAAATGTCCTGATCTAGTTCAGAGTCAACCTCTGATACCTCCTCCTCCTGGCCTCTGCCTCATCTTCGCAGTCAGCCCAAAAATCTTCTAGGTGCCTTTGGTGAATTGGCTTTCCTAGGATCTTTTGCATTCGGCCGTAAGGATCATATGGTCTTGTTACTAGGAAGGGTAGTAGATTCATCTTGTTCAGAGTGACCATCACCTTCTTAATATTATCCAAGTCAGGGCACATATAGTTGCCAATGCTGACTGGGAACAAAATTGGTGGCAGCTTCTTGGCATCCTTATACGTCTGTATTATGGTGGAGCCCTGCCTGATAAATTCCATTAAAACTACTGCATCAGTAGGATATCTTGGCATCATCATGGGATGCCCTTCAAAACCTTCTATCCTGATGTAGGAAAAGGTGGCAAATTGGATGTACCATGCCCCATGCCTGTATACTGCCTCCTGAGCTTCCATGCTCAGTCTTTTTGTTCTGTCATCTTCCATGGTCCTTACCAGATGCATAGAGAATGCATCATTGACCAGTTTATAGTCCTTGATATACTTGGTTCTTTGCAGCTGGGGATGATGATCCCAGATATATGCTGCATTTGTGCCTGTTAGCTTCCCATTTGTGGTTAAGGCATCAAATGTACCTCTATATGCACAGGAATAAACAATGTAAGAGGTCATATAGAAGGCACAATCTGAACCTCCCAGGTTCAGCAGCTGCTCATGCAGAGCATCACTTATGATTTGGCCCCACAGTGGCTTGATGTCTGCATATAGACACATCATTATTATGCCGTACATCCAGTCTCTGAATTCTCCAGTATCAGGCTGGCCAGTCATCCTCCTCAGTAGGGCAATCACATACTGATATTCCTCATTAAAATCAAATTTGAACATGTGCACAGGGAGCTTGGCCGCTGCATTATATGTGCTGTTCTCGGCCCGCCAAGCATACATATTCTTTCTGGCCGTCTTCTTATTGGCCTCATATTCTCTTTCAGACTTCTTCAAGTCTACACTCTTTACCTTGCTGCCCATTGGCAGTCCAAATGTTTGGGATAGACCTTTGATGGATAGGTCTGCATACACTCTCCCATGCTTCACCACCTGCCTCGTCTGAGGGTTGTAGTTCCGGGCGCACTCAATAACCAGCTCCGGAGACTCCATGGAGTAGGGGAAGCCAGCAGCGTTCCACATGCCGGACACAAACACGGCATCCAATACTGGACCCTTATCTTGTCCATCATTCAGCTTGGCTGACCAAGCTTCCAGGTTGGTACTCCCCTGATGGGTATCTGTAATTGCCCCAAATTTGAACAGGACCCCTCTCTGTGAAGAGAACATAGGCCGGCTGAATTCTTCCTGATTCTTGACTGAGCGTTTTTCAGCCATGGGTACCTGCAATTAACAATCATTTCTTCTCACAACAGGGACATGCATGCATACATATTGCAAATATCATGCTTATTGTATCAATTTCACGTTACTTGCTCACATGGATATGTAACCAGAACTTACAACATTATTTAGAAACAACATGATGAGGGTTTTATTTCACTTACCTGGTTATGCAAATTTCTTTCTATACCAGTATATCGTTGAGACGCTCTTGATTCAGCTGCTGATCACCTTCCTTCCTTAGTTTATGAGCTCCAGTCGCGCAACGGTAGCTATTATGCAGATATGGAGGCTAGTGCTCTGTAAAACAATTTTAACACAGGCGAATGTAACAATGGCGATTGAATTACCTTTTAACCTCACAGTTAGGGTAAACTTAGGGTAACTCTGACAAGTTAGATCGCAATCTTTGATCATTCGTGCGAAAACTCAGGATCTCGCCAGACGTTTCATTGGGTTCCGGGGTCGGCGGGAATCACCTACCATATCCGCGCGCATTTAATGGCAATGGCGGCAAAGGGAGCAGGGGGATATTCATACGACAAGATATCATGAGGGCAGGATGATATTTCACAAATATCAGGTTGAGTTTCAATATCATCCTCCCTAGTCTTGAAATTGTTATCGCGACAAAATTCGGGTGACAACGCACCTTGCTTTCATTTTAGCACATCAGGAGGGTATTTCGGTCCATCGGGTGATATTTCAAAATATGATGATGACCTTCAAACTTACTCATTCTCCTTTCGGAATATCAGGATGACGTCATCATGATATTTGTTCTTTGTATTGGAAATGTCTTATGACGTCATCGTCATATTGGGTGAACATGATCATGTTTACAAAATATCCTGTCGAAATGTAAATATGATGATGATGTCATCAGGATGTTTGTTTCTTTGTTTATCGTGTTCAAATGATGTCATCAGGATGTTTGTTAAAGGTGATATTTTGCATCAGGATGATATTAACGAATATCGGGTTACATTTGAAAACATGATGCTCGCGATACAAAAGACCGTTCGACGGGGAAGACTTACTATCACTTAAAGTTGACGTCCAGATATTTGAACCGCAGGATATTATCGGGGGGGACGTTTCAAATATGATGATGATGTTCTTCAAACAGCATAACTGAGTTTATAAAATATGACCCTCTTCTTGCGAATATCAGGTTTGACCAAAACTTTGACTGTTCATAACTCTCACATCCTGATGAATATCAGGGTGATGTAAAAGGCAAACCTGCATGAATTTTAATGCTCTTTCAGAATATGTGGTCATATATATGAAATACGAATTTTGACAAACTGACCTCATATTGGGGCTTACCTCATCTTGACTCCATATGATGATGAACATGACTGATTTTACCAAATCGCCAGAAAGCAGACAACACAAGCCAAAAGAAAAGTTGGGTCCCTGTTTTGCCAAGTCAAAATGGGGCGTGTTGTGTAACCACACAACAACTTGCCACCAAAGAAAATGAACAAATTCCAATGATTCAAGTGATGTGATCACATTCATCTACAGTGTTCTAATTCTGTCTAAGTGTAAGCACCATAATCCTCTGAATGATAAAATTTCATTATGGTGATAAAGCTAACAAAGGATCAGGTGTGTGCATATGATTAATTATCCTCATCTTGAAAGTAAGTTGAAAATATAAGTAACTGGTGTTAAACTATATAGTTGGAGATCATCCCTCATAGCCAACCTGGATAGAGCCTTGCTGCCAGCAGGCGTCTATAGCCCCGGCAAGGTTATCTATACAATCTCCCTAAGTAGAGCCCCACTGCCAGCAGGCGTCCATAGCCCTGGTAGAGTTACTTAGATGGCCTAATTTTATTTGTTTTCTGATTTTCTTTAAAAATTTATATCTGATATCATCATGTCAGCTCATTTGTACAAGGTATAGTCACTTGCAGCTTTAGGTTGGAGATTGTATTGGTAGCAAGGGAGTCCTTTTAGATTTTTCACTTAACACCTATACTAGTGTGTTCAACAAACCCAAGGCTGTTAGGTGTTTCATTGTGATGGATTCGCATTGACCAAGAAAAAGCATCCTGATGAAAAGACATCACAAACCTGATCATGAATACTTCCTAGAATGAATCATAACCTATATTTAAATGTGATCTCATCATTTGAATCTCAACAATTTAATTATTTTCTTAGGGTGATGAAGTGCATCATCCTGACTTACCAGAACAAGGTCCCAACCAACAAAACAACAACACACAACAAACAAACTGTACAAACAACTATACAAATATACATTATGATACATATGACTGTTATGAAGTCATTCAGGCCTGGAAATAATGTTTGAGGAATTGTCCATTGACTGGCAACGGGACATCCTCACCTGTCAGGTTCTTAAGCCTATAAGTGCTATCTCCTAAAATTTCAGAAATCTGAAAGGGACCTATCCATAATCTATCAAACTTACCATGATCACCTTTCTTTTCATGAGCTTTATCCCACATCAGGACTAAATCAGATATCCTGAAAGCTTTAATTCTGGCTCTCTTGTCAAACCAGCGTTTGACAACAGCCTGATGTTTTGCGAATTGATCAATCGCTTGACTTCGTTTTTCTTCCAGGTGCATCAACTGAAGCAACCTGACTTCCTGTTTATTATCTATGCCTAGATACTCTTGGGCAAACTGCAGAGTAGGAATTTTCAAGTTTACAGGGAGGATAGGATCTACCCCGTACACTAATTGGAAGGGTGAGTTTCCTAATGCAATTTTTATTCTAGTTCTGTCTACCCATAAGGCATATTTCAGAAATGAGTTCCATTCCCTGGGATTTTTCTCTATCAATTTTCTTATGATACTCAGTAAATTCTTGTTGGTGGATTCTGCTAATCCATTTCCCTGGGGATAGTAGTTGGATGAAAACTTAAGTATGATCCCATGATCAAAAGCCCAACTTGACAATTTGGTGGAAATAAAGGCAGAACCATTATCACTTACCAATGCATAGGGAGTTCCATACCTGGTGATAATGTTGCTTTCCAGAAATTTGATAACATCATCTGCAGTGCAGGTTTTGCTGCTGGTAGCCTCAGTCCATCTGGTACAATAATCAGTAATCGTTAGGACATACCTATGGCCTGAGGAAGACGGAGGATTGATTAGTCCTATGAAATCCATGCCCCACTGTGCAAATGGGCATTCTTCTACCACTGGCTGCAACGGTTGTGCAGCATATTTCTCTCTGTTGGCAGCAACCTGGCAAACATGACAACATTTAACATGATCAGCCGTGTCTTTAAAAATTGTAGGCCAGTAATATCCCGCTCTGAGGATTGCATGTGTTGTGGCCAACGCTGATCCGTGGGCAGTTCCAAACTTGTCATGTAACTCTGTCAAAACTTTATTTGCTTCTGGTTTCTCTAAACATCTCAAGTATATCCCTTCATAATTCTTTTTAAATAGGGTTCCTCCCTTCATCATATACTTCTGGGATCTTATCTTTAAGGCTCTTCTCTGTGAGGCTTGCATTCTTGAAGGACATCTTCCAGTGATCAGGATGTGCCTGATGTCTGAATACCATTCTCTATTGTCTTTCTCATTGATCACATACTGCTGACTGATGATGTTTGGATCAGTTTCAGATATCATCTGGCTCAGAGCTTGTCCTCTTACCAGCTTCATGGGTGTGATCTCCATGTCATATTCTTGTAATACAGTAATCCATTTGGCTCTTTTTTCACCAGGTTCACTCTGCATCAACAGCATCTTCACCGCTGCATCTGGTACCACAGCAATCACTTTACTTCTTAGTATATAATGTCTAAACTTCTTTACTGCTCTGACTAATGCAAGTGCCTGTCTTTCAACATCTACATATCTCAACTCAGTATCCCTGAAAGGACAGCTCATGAAAGCAATTGGTTTCTCTTCTTTATCTTCATTTCTTTGAGTTAACACTGCTGCTGAGGTATGTTCTGAGGCAAATGAGTAGATGTAGAAATCTCTTGTATAATCTGGACTAATGAGGACAGGAGCATCTGAAATGGCCTTCTTTATATCTTCAAAGGCAGCCTTGGCTTCTGGTGTCCACTCAATTTGTGCATCTTTTTTCAACATGGCATTTAGTGGTTTGACAATCTCAGCAAAGCCAGTGATGAACTTCCTCACAAAATTTATCTTACCAAAATAAGATTTAAGTTCCTTTTTGCTTCCTAGAAGTTGTAACTTCATAATAGACTCCACCCTGTCAGGATCAATGATAATTCCATCTTCTGTGATCAGGTGGCCTAGTAACTTTCCTGTTGTGACCCCGAATATGCACTTCTTAGGATTCAAAGATATTCCATATTCTTCACATTTCTTCAGTACACTTCTGAGATCAGCAACATGATTTCCCCTTTCCTTGGAGAATACTGTCAGGTCATCCATGTAGATGACTATACACTTTCCTATTAAGCCTCTGAAGGCTATGTCCATTGCTCGCTGGAATGTAGCTCCAGCATTTATAAGTCCAAATGGCATACGTCTATATGCAAATATCCCCCACTTTGTGGTGAAGGCAGTTTTCAATCTGTCAATTTTATCAACCATTACTTGGTTGTATTCTGAAAAACCATCTAAGAAGGACATCATTTTGGCTCCATTTACAATCTGTAGAACTTCATCCAAAGAGGGCAAAGGATAATTATCCTTTTCTGATGCTCTGTTCAGGTTCCTGAAATCTACACACAACCTGATGTCTCCATTCTTCTTTCTGACTGGCACAAGATTCGCCACCCAAGTGGAGTGCCTCACAGGAAATATTATCTGGGCATTTAACAATTTCTTGACTTCTTCAAGGATGATTGGTTCAAGCAGAGCATTGACTGGCCTCTGCTTCTGTCTGAAAGGTTTTGCATCTGGCTTGAGAGGTATAGTATGAGTTATGACAGAAGTGTCATATGTCTTTAGCTCGTCATAAGTCCATGTAATTACATGTATGTAATCCTTAAGGGCCTGAGTTATTCCTTCTAACTCTTCTGGTGTACAAACCTTACCCAATAAGACATTTCTCTTGTCATCAGCTTGTCCAATATTCACCTGTGAATATTGACCTCCATCTGCCTTAGGCAGATCCTTATGTTTAAGCATATTATCTAGATCAAAGGCTCTTTCTAATTCAATCATACCTTTGGGAATTCTGTTGCTAGGCAACTCTAATATCTCATCTTCTTCCCAGACATGATCTTCCATACTATTCTCATCTATAATCTGAGCTTCAAATATGTCTCTGTTTGATATAAAGTCCAGGATGTGCTGATCATCATCAAACACCTGGAGATTAGTCACATTGTCAGGTACTGAAGGTACTGACACCAATTCTACTGAAAATCTCTTTAGACCATATATGGACAGCAGTTCCAACGTACTGGCGGCCTGGGCAAGTGCATCTGCCCTCTGGTTCTGTTCTCTTGGTACGTGAACGATATTAAAGGCATCAAAGTCTTCAATCAGGTCCCACACTTGATGTCTGTAATTTGATAGCTTTCTGTAATTACAAGAGTAAATTCCTCTTACTTGTCTCACAACTAGTTCTGAATCTCCAAAGACATGCAGGATCTTCACTTTCTTCTTATGGGCAAACAACATTCCATGAATCAGAGCTTCATACTCTGCGACATTATTGGTGCAGGGGAACTATAGTCTGTAAGCTGCTAAATAGGATTTCCCTGATGGATCAATAAGGTCAATTCCTACCCCAGCACCTTGCTTAGATTTGGATCCATCAAACCTCAGGATCCAAGGCTTATCTTCAGCAGGACATTTGTCTTCATCAGGATATTTACTTAAACTTTCTTTCTTCTTTGCAGCTCTGGCTGCTGCTCCGCCTGATATCCACTTTAACTTGGGGATGTCATCCTCAAGTCTCTTCTTTCCTTTATTTGGTGAGCCTGATGGCTTTTCTGTTTTCTCTTCCATCTCAGCAGGAGGATGATGTTCAGCACATACAGCTGCATGCTTCTTCAAGATGTGTAAACATAGTGAGCAAGTTGTTTCTGAGTGAGGTGCCTCATGCAGCCTACACCAACCTTTAATTAAAACCTCCTGGGGAGATTTACGCTGTTGTGTCATCTTTTCTATTTCTTTTACCAGAAATTCTTCGAACTTCGTTAGGTCACTGCCTTTATCTTCGTCAGACAACTCATAATCTGGTTCCATGAAGCAATCCCTACCAGGAGTGATCTTTTCTTTGTCTGCATCATTTATCGGATCTGACACCAGGATCTCTTCTATTCTCCGGATATGATCTTCATCATGATCTGTCGACTCTTCTTCTGCAGAAGACAAATAAGAATTAGTATCATCATCATCATCAGATGTAACACTCACCTCGGAATATGATGATGATGCTTCACTATACGTCTACTCCAGTATCATCATGTCTAAGCATGGTTCACAAGTCTTTTCTGAGTGTGCTTCGCCGTGTAATCTGCACCATCCATCAATCAAAATATCATTAGCAGGTATATTCAATAATTGGCAATGTTTTACCTGAATAGATAAATGCATCTCAAAATCTCTGAAGCGATCTATTTCGTTCTCATTATCTGGCTTATTACCAAATTCCATACTCAGCATGTCCTCATGATAATCATTATCATGATGATGATGAACATCAAGCATCAGGATCTCTTCTATTTTAACGGTTTGCGGCCTGATGTGATAAAATCCAAGTTCTACGTTTACATACATGATCTCATTTGTTTTGTTATATTCCGTGATCATATGTTTCATCCTAGGCTCAGCATCAATCCTGATCTGATTAGGTATACCTTTCCATGGTAACCACATGTGACTGAAGTCTGTGGACATATATCCGTTGAGTGTTTTAGACCA
The DNA here is from genome assembly GCA_027924645.1 of Cunninghamia lanceolata. Taxonomy (NCBI): domain Eukaryota; kingdom Viridiplantae; phylum Streptophyta; class Pinopsida; order Cupressales; family Cupressaceae; genus Cunninghamia; species Cunninghamia lanceolata. Next base: position 8,471,258 of record BSBN01000828.1, read on the forward strand.
GTCTCGGCTGAGCAACATCCCATATGTATCAGGTATGTCAACTACCTGAATGTCAATGTAATACTGTATCCTAGGATCAGACGCTAGCTGCATGTGAATGTGAGTGAGTTCTCCCACTACACTTACTTCTGTCTTGTCCAGTTGAGTGACCTTCTTTAAGGATTTAGCAGAATGTAGTCCTAAAGCGTTGCATATTGATAAAGGCATAACATTCGTTGAGGCTCCTGAATCAACTAAACAGTTGTGCAAGTTCTTGGTGAACATTCTTATGGTGAGGAGAAACGGAGGTGATTCAGTTTTATCTCTATACAAGGTCATGTGGGAGGTTTCAGCAGCTTGGACTGTAGCTGACACCTTGGGCTTGCTAGTATTATCTTTAGCAGCATGATCTTTGCCATTGGATTGACTTGAAAGATGATTATCCTCTTTAGGAGCAGGATCATCTAGTGACTTCATGAATGCCCTTTTGATGGCAGGAGTTTTCAATAGCTCAGATAGGGACAGGCTGATCTTGATTTTTTTCATTTCATCAGCCAAATAGCTGACTAACTTGTCAGACTCTTGAGGTGCATTTACGACTTTTGTTACTGTGTTTTGAGGAGACAAGTATTGAGCATTCACCTTAGGGAACCCAGGGTTATTGCTAGCCTTAGGATCAGGAGGTGTGTTGAAGTTGTTTGGAGGTAGAGATGATGTCAATGGACCAGCAGGTCTGTTGGCATTGCTCCTCAGGTTATAATTGTGCTTACCAGGATATTGCTGCTGGTATGCATGTACTTCCTCATGCTCTCTTGCAGGTTCATTTTCATCCTCAAAGGGGAAGACATAGTTTGTTTCAAAGGTTAAGGCAGATTCTTCACATGTCTGATTATAATCCTGATGAGGTTGATTTGTGTACATTTCTAACACAAAAGCGGAGTCATATCCACAAGGAACTATTTCATTTCCTTCTGCCTGAGGTGGATTTCCAGAAGTATTAGACACTTCAGTCTGAAAGATGCTGGCAGCAATCCTAAATTGTGGACAATCTAATTCTGCATGTGCATTGGTATTGTGGATCCTGCACCAATTGGTAAGGGCTGCCTCGGCAAGATTGACTCTGGTAGTTTGTTTGGCTTCACCAGGAGGCTGATTGTCTAGGGGTGATGGTAATGAGCCATTATTTAGCCTAGAGTTCCACAGTCTGGGCTGTCTAGGAGGATTATTGTTGTTTCCACCATTATTGTTGAAGTTATTGTTGTTATATCCTCTGTCAGGGTAGTTTGGTCTGTCATTGGAATAACTCCTATTCTGACCTGACTGCGAATAAAACCCTTGATTTCTTAAATGTGTTACTTCTGTGGTGAGTTTTCTGAGTTGAGTAGAAATTTCTTTGATTTCTTCCTTCTCCTCTTGAGCTTTGGCCACTACATTTTCAGTTTGAGGCTTGAAAAAGGAAGATCCATGGTTACTGTTGGATAGATCGGTATTCTGAGGTGTCTGAGTATGTGCAGGATATTGTGGCAATTGGCCATTTCTGTTAGGAGGAGGCATAATACTCAATGGAGGTACTTGCAAAGGTGCAGGCATGACTGCTGGGGGTATCACTACCCTATTTGGATATTGTGCAGGATATTGTGAAGGATAAGCTGTGGGATATTGTGCTGGATATTGTGATTGTACGCTAGGCAAAGTAGGGAATACTATATTTGGAGTAGGAGCAGGTATCAACTGCTGATTTACCTTGATAGCTTCTTGAAAAGCTCCTGTCAATGTAGTGATCTCAGGATGTGTTCTTCTGATGAACATGGAAGTTAATGGATCCAGGGCTGAATAATAGATACTCCTAGCAGCAGCATCAACCACCACATATGGGGCAACTAGCTTAGACAACATTTTCTGAAACCTAGCATTGAAATTGGCAATAGGCTCATTCTCAAATCTTTTGATTGTGGCAAACATGTGGTAATTCATGGATGGATCAATAGGGACCTTGAACCTGTCAAGAAAGGCTTTCTCTAAGACAACCCACGAACCGACAGAAGCTTGGCCAAGACTAATGAACCAATTATAAGCCTCTTCCCCTAGGGAAAAAGGGAATAATCTGTACACCATGTCCTGATGTTCTATTCTGGCTCTGCAGCACGCTTCTTTAAACGTCCTGATATGATCATCAGCATCTTGATAAGGATGATATTTTGGACAAAGTTTGTCTGGATTCTTTGGTAACTCGTGATATGAATTAAAGGTCAAGGGTGACTCTGCTGCAAAGAAAGACATTGCAACCTGAGGGGGCTGAACTGGTGGTGCAGTTGGCTGAGGTTGAACTAAATGTATACCCTAGGTTTGAACAGGAGGTGTCACGGATATACCAGAAGGTATTTGCAAACCAACAGGAGTTACAGGAGGAGGTCCCGGTGAAGCTCTAGACGCACTAGACCCTGGAGTATGGTGAATGTCTACAGTCCTAGGTCTGAAACCTCTAACAGGCAATTCTTCAAAAATTTCACTAGGTCTAGACCTGGTATTTATCCTGTAAGCCAGGATTTCTTGATTTGGAGGCAAATTGGCTGAAACTTTGCAAATATTGGCTGGATTCCACCGGATGAGGTGATATTTGCGGTTAAACGGTAAATCAGACTGGATATTTAGGAAATATTTGCGAAGATACTGCAAATATGACAGAATGTTGGGATATCCTGACTCATAGCACAAGATCTCAAGTGCCTAAAGCCTAAAAGTCTCAAAGCTTGAACAAATTTACGTATCCTTAGCCGATATTAGTGAATTCAGAGAGATCTACTGTAAAGCTTGCAATATTTATGTGAGATCTGGAAATCTTTACATAGAATGAACACATACAATTTTATCACAGCAAATATTTACGTAATTTACTGAAATTCACAGACGATCTGAGGGTACCTTACTCTATGCGTCCTCAAACCTGAATTCACTGTATGTTGCGTTAGGAGCGAGGCGCCTGCAGATATGTTTGCAAGATTTAAAGCGGGCAAGCTGCTATACTAAGGCAGGGGATATCACTTCAACTGAAAAGAATTTATTTGCTGAGAAACAGCTCACGCCCTCCTTCTAGTGCCAATTTATGTTGGTCATGATGTTAGTCACAAACAAACATAGAATAAAAGTACACATTAACCTTTATTCATCTTGAAAGATACAGTGAATTCAAAGAATTCCTGATCCCAAGTCTCCAGTGATTAGGTCTTAATCTACTGACGTTACTCAGTGGTTGATGTGTGTTACTATTTTCCATTTAGGGGCCTTACGTATTTCTACAAAGTTCATCATTATTTCTCCAAATATCTTGCACTGTATGTCTGCTCTGCATAAATTCCAATAATTCTACCTCTGCACTATGAATTTAGTCAAATAGTGTGCCTACAGGCTAATATTTGCATGATTTCTACCATTATTTGCAATTCTTTGCATGATATTTACAATACTACATGCATTTAACTCAAATATGCTAATGATTTTTAGTTACCTACAGGATTTCAGCATATTTCTCTGTTGTTTGCTTAAGATTATCAGTTTATTTGTAATTGTGATAGTGAGATGCTCTGAAATTGAAAGAAATTAAAGGAAATGCTTCTAATTAAGTTGAACCTTTAGCTTTTGATCCACATACATGCTTGATACTGTCATGAGGAGAAGAAATCAAACCATATGTTCACCAGGACATTCCACAGCTAGATACAGTTGATGCAAACTTCAGAGGATAATGAATGAAAACAATACATGCAACATGATGAGCACTCTAAGGGACGCAGCAAATCAAAGCACATATCTAGAATTCAGACACGGATTACTCAAGATTTACGAAGATTTGTAATCAAAATACTCTTCTCTTTCATTAAGTCTGCAAAAGACATGTACATATACAGTAGCTTTGAAATAAGTCCTGAATATTTCAGCAATCAGATTCAATTAAGTTTCCAATGAATACAACAAGGCATTCCACCACCTTTTATAGAATAAGGTGAGGAATCCGTTACAAAAGATCCACGGATCTGATTTATCAATACAAATCAACGGTCATCACTTCATGACATGTCAATTTTACAAAAGACACAAGCTGCCAGCTGGCAACTATCTATACTGCATATGCAAGATATTCCCCCTTTATGATGTATCTTCATCATGCTCTTCATCTGATGCATGCGGGTCATCATCATGTGCATCACTCTCTGAACTTTCGCTATCCGGATGATGACGCTGCTGCATATGGGGCTACATGCTGCTCTGGATTTGTTCGTATGACTGCACAACTTGGTCTATTCCTCTGCCATCTTGAGTGTTTGCCTTGATGATGGCATGTTTGTGCGCTTCATACTTATCCCTGGTGTTATCCAGCTTATTCTTTCTGTCCTGCAGTGTCTCATTATAGGTCTCCATCTTGACCTTGATCCTCATCATTTTATTTATTATCTCTTCTGTCAAGTGGACTAGCGGACCATCATCTTCCACTTGGAAGTTATTACGCAGAGCCTTGAGGGCAGAATCTTCATCTTGATTCTCTATCTTCCCTTCCACCTTGCCCTCTAATGTTTCGAGCATGTCTGCTTCAATGCCCATTAAATCGCGTAGCCTCATGCTGATCTCCCTCAGCTTATTATTGCATCTCTTGAGGACTCCGCATTCGAACTGTACATCTTTATACCAGATATCCACTAATAATGCAGTATTATTATTGAACACCTGCTTATTGATAAGCAGTTGTGGATTTATCTTCCTTATTTCGTCCAGCAGGCTGAGGACTTTCTCCAGTTTATAAGACCTTTTTCCGGTCTGCATCTGCAACCTGTCCACCTTGGTTTTGGAGTCACTCAATATGCTCCATCTCTTCAAAGAACCTTTCATTATTTCAATGGCATCATCCAATGTGGATGACACCCATTTTCTGATTACGGACACCTCATGTTTCATGAGGTCTAGTTTACTTACCTCCTCCTGAGAAATGGCAGTCAATGGGACTGCAGCTTCACTTGTGGTATCCTCAGGGTTGGTTAAACCCTTAATGTATGCATGCAACTAAGCAATGTGCTCTTTATGTTGCTTATTCTTCTCCTTCTCTCTTTTCACCTTCTGAATTAGAGAGTCTATAATGTCTTTTCCCTCCTGACCTTCCTGCTCTTCATTGGCAAAACCCAAATCAACTGTGCTTATCTGGAACTCATCCACAGTGATTTTGCCTTTCTCTTTCTCTACGGCAGGCACAACAATCTGTGCGGTCCTTCTCCCTATCGCCGAATCTCTTTTGATGGCCGAAGTCATCCTGGCCTTCCTCCTGGGTTTCATTATATCTGCGGCGAACAGGGTGGAGACGTCGAATTCTTGAATCTCCAGTTCCTCTTCAACATTCACCTCCTTTTCTAACCATGGAGGCACCTGATCATGTTTCTCAGCATCATGATGCTGCTCACCTCTATCTCCTGTTTCTATCAATATGTGTTGTGGAGATGGTGACTTTTCTTTTTCCGGCTCTTGATGCTCGCCTTGCTGCTGTTGATCCTGAGGTGCCTCCTCCTGTTGAGGAGCTTCTTTTTCCGGGGGAGCATCTTCTCTGTGTGGGGAACCTGGCGGTGTACCTGTAGGTAGATCATGATGATCATGATCTTTTTCTTTCGTTATTTCATCTGTCCCCAGTTCTTCCCCCTGTGGAGGTTGATCATCCTCCTTTTGCTTTTCTACTTCTGGTGGTATGTCAACCACCTTTGATATTGTAGGATCTACCTGAGGTGATGGCATCTGTTCTACAGCTGTTACTTGTCCTATGCCTGCATCATCCACCTCTTGTGCCTTATCAACAGGATCCTCTATCACTTCTTTCTTCTTATCATCAGCCTTTGCTTCTTCTCGGACCTCTACTATAGCAGGTCCTGCTGTTGTATCCTGTGGGCTTTGTTGGCCTAATTCAAGAGCATGGCCCTCTGTTTCGGTCATCTCTATCTCCTTTGTCAGGTGGCCCTTATCAGGTGATCCTGCTGGTTGTTCAGGACTTGCATCCCTTTTCTCCGTCAAGTCGACCACTGCAGGACTTGTCACCTCAGCAATCAGTGTGTCCAGCCCTATGTCCTGAGCTACCTGCTCCGGGCTCTTCTCTGGTTTTGGGCTCTTTTCTGGCTCCGCCTCTGCTTGTTTCATCTCTTCAAGCATTGATTGGACAGATGGAGGCATGTGAGGAGCCATACTGATGCCAGCAGCCGCAAGTGTTTCCATTTCTTGTGCAGCTACATCCTGCACCACCTCATCGTCAGACAAGTTTATTGTCTCGTCTAGCAAGACATGCTTTTCTGCTTGTGCCTGAGATGTTTCCTTTTGTTGCTCTTCTGCAAGTTCTGCTTTGAACTTGACAATGGTAGGAAGTGGAACATTGTGCTGAAGTTCCTTCTGCACTTCACTACCTGCCCCTTGTACTTGTACTGGGGGGTGACTCATCTCACCTCTCATGGAGGTTCTTGTTTTCTTAGGTGTGGTAGGAACCAACACCTGCGGAGCTCTCCTCTTTCTTCTAATTACTAGTGGAGCTTCCTCCTCTTCTTCAGGCTCTTCCTCCATGAGGATATCCTTGCCTGGTTGTCTGGATGATTGACCCACTTCTTGGGTCTCTGTGGTTCCAGCCTCTGTTGTTTTGGCTTTCTTGGGCTTGGGAGGAGAATCTGATTTTGATCCTGCTCTAGCTGCCTCCTCAGCCGTGAATACTGCCCTTTCGATTATGACCCCTTTGGGTCCCTTTTCTACCTTCTTGCCCCTTGGGGCTCTCTTGCTTGGCTGCTGTGGTGGAAGAATCCTCTCTCCCTTAGTCTTCTGCTTCTCCAGCAAGAAGTCATCATATTCGTCTGTGGGGATGTCCTGCCCCTTCTGCTTGCTGTCCACCGTGATGGCAACACCCTTTTTCTTCAATGCCTCTACCTGTGCATCTACCCAAGCTTGGGTCAAGTGTATGGTTCTGGCAAAGAATGGGTCCAAGGAGATATCCTCCTGCATGGTGAGGTCAGGGGCAGAAATGGTATCATTGTATATCTTCTTCTGCTCATATTCATCTGCCATGATCTTGCCGTCGTCACTCTTCAGCTGCGGAGGGAGGGGTATGCAGTCAAATGTCCTGATCTGGTTCAGAGTCAACCTCTGATACCTCCTCCTCCTGGCCTCTGCCTCATCTTCGCAGTCAGCCCAAAAATCTTTTAGGTGCCTTTGGTGAATTGGCTTTCCTAGGATCTTTTGCATTCGGCCGTAAGGATCATATGGTCTTGTTACTGGGAAGGGTAGTAGATTCATCTTGTTCAGAGTGACCATCACCTTCTTAATATTATCCGAGTCAGGGCACATATAGTTGCCAATGCTAACTGGGAACAAAATTGGTGGCAGCTTCTTGGCATCATTATACGTCTGTATTATGGTGGAGCCCTGCCTGATAAATTCCATTAAAACTACTGTATCAGTAGGATATCTTGGTAGCATCATGGGATGCCCTTCAAAACCTTCTATCCTGATGTAAGAAAAGGTGGCAAATTGGATGTACCATGCCCCATGCCTGTATACTGCCTCCTGAGCTTCCATGCTCAGTCCTTTTGTTCTGTCATCTTCCATGGTCCTTACCAGATGCATAGAGAATGCATCATTGACCAGTTTATAGTCCTTGATATACTTGGTTCTTTGCAGCTGGGGATGATGATCCCAGATATATGCTGCATTTGTGCCTGTTAGCTTCCCATCTGTGGTTAAGGCATCAAACGTACCTCTATATGCACAGGAATAAACAATGTAAGAGGTCATATAGAAGGCACAATCTGAACCTCCCAGGTTCAGCAGCTGCTCATGCAGAGCATCACTTATGATTTGGCCCCACAGTGGCTTGATGTCTGCATATAGACACATCATTATTATGCCGTACATCCAGTCTCTGAATTCTCCAGTATCAGGCTGGCCAGTCACCCTGCTCAGTAGGGCAATCACATACTGATATTCCTCATTAAAATCAAATTTGAACATGTGCACAGGGAGCTTGGTCGCTGCATTATATGTGCTGTTCTCGGCCCGCCAAGCATACATATTCTTTCTGGCCGTCTTCTTGTTGGCCTCATATTCTCTTTCAGACTTCTTCAAGTCTACACTCTTTACCTTGCTGCCCATTGGCAGTCCAAATGTTTGGGATAGACCTTTGATGGATAGGTCTACATACACTCTCCCATGCTTCACCACCTGCCTCGTCTAAGGGTTGTAGTTCCGGGCGCACTCAATAACCAGCTCCGGAGACTCCATGGAGTAGGGGAAGCCAGCAGCGTTCCACATGCCGGACACAAACACGGCATCCAATACTGGACTCTTATCTTGTCCATCATTCAGCTTGGCTGACCAAGCTTCCAGGTTGGTACTCCCCTGATGGGTATCTGTAATTGCCCCAAATTTGAACAGGACCCCTCTCTGTGAAGAGAACATAGGCCGGCTGAATTCTTCCTGATTCTTGACTGAGCGTTTTTCAGCCATGGGTACCTACAATTAACAATCATTTCTTCTCACAACAGGGACATGCATGCATACATATTGCAAATATCATGCTTATTGTATCAATTTCACGTTACTTGCTCACATGGATATGTAACCAGAACTTACAACATTATTTAGAAACAACATGATGAGGGTTTTATTTCACTTACCTGGTTATGCAAATTTCTTTCTATACCAGTATATCATTGAGACGCTCTTGATTCAGCTGCTGATCACCTTCCTTCCTTAGTTTATGAGCTCCAGTCATGCAACGGTAGCTATTATGCAGATATGGAGGCTAGTGCTCTGTAAAACAATTTTAACGCAGGTGAATGTAACAATGGCGGTTGAATTACCTTTTAACCTCACAGTTAGGGTAAACTTAGGGTAACTCTGACAAGTTAGATCGCAATCTTTGATCATTCGTGCGAAAACTCAGGATCTCGCTAAACGTTTCATTGGGTTCCGGGGTCGGCGGGAATCACCTACCATATCCGCGCGCATTTAATGGCAATGGCGGCAAAGGGAGTAGGGGGATATTCATACGACAAGATATCATGAGGGCAGGATGATATTTCACAAATATCAGGTTGAGTTTCAATATCATCCTCCCTAGTCTTGAAATTGTTATCGCGACAAAATTCGGGTGACAACGCACCTTGCTTTCATTTTAGCACATCAGGAGGATATTTCGGTCGATCGGGTGATATTTCAAAATATGATGATGACCTTCAAACTTACTCATTCTCCTTTCGGAATATCAGGATGACGTCATCATGATATTTGTTCTTTGTATTGGAAATGTCTTATGACGTCATCGTCATATTGGGTGGACATGATCATGTTTACAAAATATCCTGTCAAAATGTAAATATGATGATGATATCATCAGGATGTTTGTTTCTTTGTTTACCGAGTTCAGATGATGTCATCAGGATGTTTGTTAAAGGTGATATTTTGCATCAGGATGATATTAACGAATATCGGGTTACATTTGAAAACATGATGCTCGCGATACAAAAGACCGTTCGACGGGGAAGACTTACTATCACTTAAAGTTGACGTCCAGATATTTGAACCGTAGGATATTATCAGGGGGGACGTTTCAAATATGATGATGATGTTCTTCAAACAACATAACTAAGTTTATAAAATATGACCCTCTTCTTGCGAATATCAGGTTTGACCAAAACTTTGACTGTTCATAACTCTCACATCCTGATGAATATCAGGGTGATGTAAAAGGCAAACCTGCATGAATTTTAATGCTCTTTCAGAATATGTGGTCATATATATGAAATACAAATTTTGACAAACTGACCTCATATTGGGGCTTACCTCATCTTGACTCCACATGATGATGAACATGACTGATTTTACCAAATCGCCAGAAAGCAGACAACACAAGCCAAAAGAAAAGTTGGGTCCCTGTTTTGCCAAGTCAAAATGGGGCGTGTTGTGTAACCACACAATAGTACCCTATAATGAAATTAGACCTCCAGATTGTAGGTTGGTTCCCTTCAAATGTTCTTTGGAATGTATGTATTTTGTTTTGAAAGAAGGAAGAAAGAAACTATATGAAATAAAAGTTGTAAATTCCGGTGATGCACCTAAGTTGGATAATAATATGCAATTTGGCTCACAATATAACCCAGAAATCTTACTTTCACATAATCCAATCTTGCCATAAATATCACAAAAGTGATTCTAAGGGAGGTTTGAAAATAGGCTTTCAATGAAGGAAATGGTTTTTCACAACACAAAAGGACTACTTTCGAATAACACAACCTAAGACCTGTGATGATTATATGCTTAATGCTGCAAACAAAGAAGTGAGATAATAATTTTAAAGGTTTAATGATTAAACACAACAAAATTTCATCAAAATCACTTCGATAATTAGCACTAAATGGAAAGGTAACTTGATCGATCTCAAAGAAACAAAGGAAAACTCTGCAAAGAAGACAAAAATAGAAACTGTAACATGCTAATCTCTCAATAAAATTGTAAAAATGAGCTACAAGAATTCTCCAATCTGTCTGAATCAGAATGAGAATCAAGAACTAGCAAAAACAAACTTTTGCTTTACAATATATAGGTTTTCTCTCTCAAAGAGGCATAAAAAAAATGAACTTGCAGATAACTGCCTCTAAAAATAATCTCTCTCGGGCAAACTCCAAAATCCTCAAAATTAGGGTCTAAAACTACCACAAATTGAGCAAAAATAGCTCCAATTTGGGCCTCTCCATATGCTTGACCAAAAAGTTGACCAAGAACCCTAAAAATACTCATAAAATCATGCAAAAACCTCCTAGGTGGCCTAGTTAACTCAACTAATCAATTTGCATGATTTTGCATTAGCAAAATTGATTGTGAATAAATAATAAAGTAATAAAAATAATTACTTTATTATTGGTTACAACTTGTTCTAAATTTGACTTTACAATTTGTGAAAAATAATAAAGTAATTTGTAAAATATTACTTCATTATTTATTTACAATTAATTTGTTTGTAAAATCATGCATGATGAGAAGAAAAATATCACTCCTTATCTCTCCAAATTACAGTTGCCTAATTTGCATAATTTGAGCACAAATAGGACTTAGAAGAAAATAAAAAATCCCCTTATACCTCCAAGTGTGGAGAAAACCCTAGTTTGCATGATACATATTCATTAAGGCAAAATTTTTTACCCTTATCACTCCAAATGCACTAAGTCAAAAATACCAATCCTCTCTCTGCAAGATAAAACCTTGAGTCATCCTATGCATTATAATGTCTCCATCCACAAAACAATATACATTAATATCCTTATGACTCCCTTTGATGCCTTAGTGCATACATATATCTTTATATCTTGAGGTCACCTTATATCTCCATGTGCAATTTCAATATCAAGAAAACCTTATAACTCCATGACTCCATGCATCAAACATTACACCATTACATATGCTCACCTTGTCTGCCACCTTGTCTTCATGCATATCATGTCTTAAAACAATGTTCCTTTGACCTTGTTGGCCACCATGCATAATAAGGAAGGATCTTTGACCTTTGAATGTTTGCAAAAAATGACAAGGAATCTTTGACTAGCATGAGTTTCATATGAGGCAGCTTCGACCATGTCATTTAGTCGACCACAAGGGATTTAAATAAATCATAAGGCATGAAGCCTTGCCTTCTCATCATACCGACCCTTTTGACTTTATAAAAAATCAAGTACAACAATGTTGGTCGGCCTCTCCATATCATGATGACTAGGAAATCTTCAAGACTAAAGTCTTGACCACGGGCATTTTGGCTAAGGTAATTGATTTTTGTCTTTTGTGAAGTCAAAAACTCAAGAGAAAGAACCTTCAAACAAAACCAATAGATAACACTAAAAAGTTGTCTTCATTTTTCATTTGGCATTCTCCCTCATTCGCTCTGCAACTGCTTTCTATCGGTTAGGTTTTGAAGGATTCAAGCATATCTTTCTGGATTTTACTCTCTCTGGTCTTGTCTTGGGCGAATCATCAGAACTTTGCATGCAAGAAAGAAGGTAACATTTTTTTTTTGAGAATAATGGCATCTTTGTTGGTATCTGTAGCTTCTTTCTCCTTTCATGGCTGCGACTTCTTTCTCCTTTCATGGCTATCTTAATACATTACTCATTCTTTGACAACCACTCCTTCTTGTCTCTGTATCTTTATCTCTGCAACTATTACCTGTATTTGAGAGTTTGATACTCCTGTGAGGCCGCGGATAGGTGTCTCTTCCTACTAGAAAAATAAGGTGAGCACTTGTTTCTTCTCTCTCTTGTAGCTTCATTTGTCTTTCTGTAAGTGAAGAATGATAAGGGCTTGTTCTTTTTTTTGCACATACAAAGCCTTCATCTTGTTATGGTTGTGCTCCATCTGTATGTAGACACAAAAATGTGAAAAAACTGATGAGGGTTTTTAAATATGAAACAAGGGTTTCAACTTTCTTTGCATAAAAACCCTTCTAACTATCATAGCCAGGTTCTTGTAATATTCACCGTGTTCTCTTTTTGACTGTATATAGAAAAGAAACAAGGGTTTTTCATATACAGATGGGTATTCAATTTTTAGCGTGAAAATGTCTTCTTCTGGCATGGCTATGGTAGTAGATGTATTTTATCACCTTCTTTTGGCTGTAAGTGCAAGATGGCACTAGGGTTTGAAATTTTCTGATAAGGGTTCATTCCTTTTTGCACAAAAGGCCTTCTTCTAGCACAACTATGGTATTAGCTCCATCTTATGGCACTCATTTCAACTGTATATAGAAAAGAAACAAGGGCTTTACCTTTTTTGCAAATGGGTATTACATTTTAACATAAAAAAAATGATCTCCTGCTCATGACCATCACATCTCTTCTTTGTATAGCAAATCTTTGACTGTATTTTTATTTGTATGTAAAAAGGCACTAGGGTTTGAAAATATCAATAAACGAAATTTCACTTTCTCTTGCACAGAACTTTCTCCTCCTTTTCATTGTGACCATCATAGTTAGATGATGATGATGCATTTACCTTATTTGTCTTCAACTGTAGCTCCAAGGCATCATATGATAATTAGATTTTGACATTCAAAAAAGTATGATTGTTGTTTCTTTATCTCCATCTGTAACTTAAAACTTCGATACTCCTGTAGCACACATTCTGTCAAAAACTCATGTCAACTGTTCATTCTCACCTGTCCTACTCCAGGAACTTAATTGGCACATTCTCATGTATCATTATTTGATATTGCTGAGTAATGAAGGTTCTCCTATTGCAACATTTTAAATTGTTCATGCTATTTAATCACTTGATAGGAGATAAATACATGCATTTAAAAGAGAAAAACCTGAACTTTCAAATGGCTCTTTTAGCCTGTTCATTCTATTTCACTTTCTTGAGCTCAAATGGCTTGTATAGCCTGTCTACATGTCATATATCTCCTTTTCATGGTAATTGTAGGATGATTGATCATTTGTCATGTGTAATGATACATATATGTGACTTAACACTTATATATACATCAAAGAGTGGTAAATACATGCCCTATTTTCATTGGCCTAGACTAGGCTTTCAACTGTTGAAAATGGATGATGTTTAGAGTTGAATGATTGTTGCCTCATGTGTGACTGTGGGATCATCTCCTGACTACCTTTGTGTATGCTCCTTCTGACTACCTTTGTTGCATTTGGATCCTACTGTAGCATAAATATCATGTTCTGATCTCTCCTTGGATGTCTGCATTTCTTGGTCCATTTGAATCCATATGATGTCAACTCCCTCCTCATTACAAAGTATGAATATTTGATCAATGTGGCAAGGGGTCTGAAATTTTGTAGCATATAGATTTTATCTTCAACTACTTTTTGAATGTTGAGGCTCCTCTATTTGTATCTATCAATCATTATTATTCGACTGTCCATCAGCATCTGCTTCTTTAACCTTGGATAGCTCCATGAGAAATGTTGCCTTATGTGTGTGATTTGTGGAATCACTGTTGTCTTCATTTACATCTGGCTATGGCATTCTTTAGATACTCCTTCTAGTTGCCTCTATGCATGCTCATTATTGATCTCATGATGCATTTGACATATCATGTGCCTTTATCAATCATCATCACTGTAGCATTTGGCATATCATGTGCCATCTACTACTTCTCCTTCATCATTGATGTGGTATTCACTTTCAAGAATGTTCTACTCTTGTTAATGGACATGGAAGTTTTGATCTATTCTGATTGTATTTGCTTGCACAAGCCACTTCATGATCACTGTCATAACTATTCATAGTAAATGTGACTGCACTTGTTTAATTCTTGCAAGATATCTCTCCTTCTGGTATTTGCTGACTGTAGCATGACGTCTTTTCACCATTCCAAGGCATATGAGATAAGGTTGTTTCTCCAGTACAGTGATGACATTGGGAATATGCTATGACTTCCATGTGTCACTTGAATGTTTGAATGTTGAATATTTGATTATATTAGGACTGTGGCAGCTACCTTGGAATATAGGCTCTCTATTGATGACTTAATCATATGGAATTTTGGCTTGGCCGTTTCATCTTTGAAAGCTATGACATAGCTGTTCCACATATACTATTTCATTTTCTTAATCATCCTGTTTCTTCATTATGGCATATGTCTGCCAGAGTTATTGATGCCTTGTTGTTTTGATTTTGTCTTTTTAAAGGCATAACCTGTATTATTTATCTCAGCTAACTTATCACTTTGAGTACCTGTAACATGTCATTTTACTTCTTGCTCTTTTATCATAATGAGATGATACTTTTACATGGCCCATCTTGTAACTTGTTCAAATGATACACAAGCTCTATGTCTTGGAAGCTTTATTCTGTTTCTTTTATCTTCATCAGACACAGTAATATGAACACTTGTAGCTACATGCATTCAAAATGATTCTGCACTTTAGATGGCTCTTGTAGCTTGTTCATTCTTTTGTGACTATAACCTGATTTCTACACTTTGTCTTTGTTAACTTGACTCAGTCATGTTAATATGATTTGCTCCAATCAATTGTAATAATGTCATGATGACATAACTTATCTGCAAGTTGATTAGATGATGCATTATGTAGCTTGGAATGATGCATCCTGTCTTTTTTGATACTCATTTCAAAATGAAAAGAAACATGCTAGGCTCAAACCCTTGTGGGAGCCACATTTAATCCACATGTTTTATTTGTCTTCAAATCAACAATAATACTTTTCCTATACCTGTACAATGAACAATCAAGTTAGCATAAAAATATACCTGATAGTATTGATTGATCTTCTTCATGGTTTTTTCCTGATTTGTGTCACTTATCTGATTTGATCTCTCATCTAAATGCATGATGTGATAAGTAAATATTTCTATTTGATAAAAACATGTGATAACTTTAAACATCCAGAGCACTAACAGGGATGTCCCCAAAATTTTGCAGGTTCAAATGATGATGGAGCTTAAAGTGAAGAATGAAGACTAAAGACATGCATCAATAAACAACCTTCTTGCTCAGACAATGATGGATGTTTCAATTTATCATGTGTTCATTTCTTTTCCTTTTATCAAACAGATGCATAGCTTGCATGTCTGCAATTGCTCATTCTAGTTACTCCCACGGCTTGTGTGGGGCACATTTGAACACTTCTTCTAAAGATGATCAGTTAATTTCTCTTATGCATATGATGTATGTGTTTCCTTTTCAACAAATGCATGAGATAAAGTAATAGATACCTGAATGTATGTTCAAAAAATGACATGAAATAACAGTTCAATAAATATCTTTCCTTTTCCCTTTCAAAACTAATTAACTGAATAATCAATGTAACTTATAACTCCTGAAAGATCAAACTGTGTTAGATCAACTGTATTTATTGAATCTTTGATTTCTTGACAATCTTATTCTCTTGTCATGATAACTCATCAGTCTTGGACTGATGGGTTATCTTAACAACTGGATATCATTCTCTGCTTTGTCAAGGCATCAATCGTTCAATGAATGCAATATCATAAAGTTTTCTTTTATTCCTTCTGAACAATTACACTTAGGTCCAACTAATTTTAAGTGTGAACAAAAAATTAGTAACAATGACTTGGATTTGTACTTGAACACAATAAAATCTCCAATCTCCAGCCCATAATGATTCACAAAATTTTCCCAACCCTGCCTAAATTCTAGTTTATTTATGGTACCCCCTAATTGTACATCCCACTCCTACCCACCTGGGCCTTGTAACACCATATGTTTGTATGTGTTGTCTATAAACTGTGAAACAAATGCAGGAGGAATGCGCTGCCATAAACACATTACACAATTAGATTATACAAGTTCTTTATAGTGTACATGAAATAAAAGAATGAAAAATAATGTATAGAGTTACCGATTTTTGTGTAAAGTCTCCAAGCATAAGTTTGAAGGAGGCACACCCATTAAACGAATTCATTCAGCAACTTGTTGCCCATTGGTTGAGTTGAACTACATACTCTATTAGAAGAAGGGTATCTTTTATCTGTATCAATGTTGGTATTCATAAGATGAAGATCATTGATATTTTTTACACACCCTATTCTTTGAAATATCTTAACCTTAAAATATGACTTGGATATGTACTTGAACACAACAAAATCTCCAATCTCCAGCCCATGATGATTCACAAAATTTTCCCAACCCTACCTAAATTCTAGTTTATTTATGGTATACCCTAATTGTACATCCCTAAACCCTAAACCCTAATCCCTTAACCCTAAACCCTAATCCCTAATCCCTAAATCATAAAACCTAATCCCTAATTATAATTTATGGTACCCTAATCCCTCAACCCTAAACCCTAATCCCTTATCCCTAAACCATAAACCCTATCTCTAAATCCTTAATCCTCAACACTTAAACCTTAAATTGTAACCCTATTTCTAAACCCTCAACCCTCAACACTATACCTTAAACCCCAATCCCTCAACCCTAAAGCTTTAAAGCCTCAACCCTTATCCACCCCTTTCCTCCCCTATCTACCTCACCCCATCTCTCCCTTATCTCTCAACCCTTAGCCATCTAGGTCTCTCTCTTATCCCTAAAGCCTCAACCCTCAACGCTTAAACCTTAAATCCTAAACCTTATCCCTAAACCCTCAAGCCTCGACACTGTACCTTAAACCCTAATCCCATATCCCTAAACCCTATCCCTAATCCCTCTACCCTCAACACTCTACCTTAACCCTAATCCATTGACAATCAACCCTAATCCCTCAACCCTAAATGCTATCCCAAAAGCCTCAACCCTAAACCCTAATCCCTTATCCCTAAACTCTAAACTCTATCCCTAAACCCTCAACCCTCAACCTTAAACTTTAATCCCTCAACCCTAAACCTTAATCCCTCAACCCTCAACTATCCCTAAACCCTAAACCCTTAAATCCATCAACCCTAAACCCTAAATGCTATCCCTATTCCTAAACCCTCAACTCTCGACACTATACCTTAAACCCTAATCCCTTAGCCCTAAGCCCTCAACCCTAAGCCCTAATCCCTCAACCCTAAACCTTCAACCCTAAACCCTATCCCTAATCCCTCTACCCTCAACACTCTACCTTAACCCTAATCCCTCCACCCTTAACCCTAAATGCTATCCCTAAAGCCTCAACCTTCAACCCTAATCCCTCAAGGTCCTAAACCCTAATCCCTTATCCCTAAACTCTAAATCCTATCCCTAAACCCTTAACCCTCATCCCTCAACCCTCAACCCTCAACCTTAAACCTTAATCCCTCAACCCTAAACCCTAATCCCTCTTGACCTTAAACCCTCATCCCTTAAACCCTAAACCCTTGACCCTTAAACCCTCAACCCTTATCCACCCCTCTCCTCCCCTATCCGCCACACCCCCATCTCTACCCTCCTCTACCCTCGATAGTATACATACATACATACATATGGGCATACATATATACATAGATACATACATATAAGTGCACATACATACATATAGGCATACATACATACATACATATAGGCATACATACATACATACATACAAGAATACATACATACGTGCTTAATAACCTTGAACATAAAACATTCCAAGGGAGACATAACGTGAGCACATTTAAACATGCCCGCGTTATGTCAAACATGACAAACACCAGGCAAACTTTTGTGAAAAAGAAAAAAAATGCAAAACAAAACATAATGCTAGCGCATTATAATGTGCTCGCGTTAGATTTCACTTTGGTATCCCAAGCCTTAGGCTTGGAATTTGCTTTGGATTTCCAACCCAAAGGCTTGGAGTGCCTTCCCAACATGCACAGATGTGTTTTTGCAAATTCTACAAGATTTCACATAATTTTGTTCATGCTAACCCTTAGATTTGCATGTGTTTCAAGGTTGAACAAATCAAACACCTGGGTAATGTTAGGCTTTCTCTTAGCTATTTAATGATGTAATGTTTTTCACATTTTGACAATGTTAATCCTTTCATCTTTAATTTCTTTTGTTTGTGTGTTTATTTTTGGGCAAAAACTAGTGTTTGGTCTTTTTTTCATTGTAAATTAACCGTTCATTGAAATTTCAAAAAAATTACATTTTTAGAAACTAGACTCCATTCTACACATATTTAAAAAAATTGATTTTCAATTAGTTTTCAAAATTTATAGGGGTAGCACGACCAAAATTCTATTTTTTAGGATGTGTCCACTTTGAAAATTAGTAAAAAAATCAAATATTCATAAAAAAATATCAGCAAAAATTGGGCATAAACTACATGCTGTTAGCTAATTTCTCACCGAAGTGATTTTAAAAATACCAAAAAAAGTTAACCTTTTGAGGGAGCCACAAAACATGCTATGTTATGTTTTTTTGACAGAAACAACACCAATTTTGGTGGCTCCCTCTTTTGAACCCCTTAATCTATACCATTTTAAAAAAATAGTAGTTTAGAAAGTAGACTCGGAGCACTATGAACATTCTTTGGGTTGCATCTTCAAATTTTTAGTGTAACTATGCTCAATTTCTCATCCAAGGCCAACATTTCCTGATTTCAGAAAAAAAGTGGCCACTTAAGACCCTTTTTTGGCCCCCCATCTTCTTGCACTTACCCTCTTGTGTTTGTGTAAGTTACGAATGATCAAAAATAGGTGTTGTAGATCAGAGGGAAGATTGTTGAACAAGATCTAAGATCATTGAAGACTAACTTTTATAGAGTAAAAAAACCTAGAACACTAGTGCCTAGGCACCATAGTCTTGCCCAGTTCACTCTAGATTTGAATTAGAATATCCAGGTGCTTACTACTTCTATGCTCTCAGTTTCGGTCAATCAATTTGTATTTATCAGTTTGCTACATATTTGCTTCATTAGATTATCTTAAACCCTAGATCTAGCCTATTTGTCTCAATCTCTTTGGTTACAGCAAAGGAATAGAGCTCTCACCAAACCAACCAATGCTCTTCCTAAGGGACAATAACCTAGCTTGAAGCCATTGGTGGCTTATGTTCCAATGTTTGACCTAAAGATTGACTTAGTGTATGATTGATTAGGTCTCTTTTAGATCTAATAGAAAAAGACTGAAATAGAGTGTGTGTTATTATCCTTTAAGTGTGTCTAGATAAATAATAGTAGTGACAAATAAAATAGATTTGAACAATAAGAAAATAGTCTACTCAATACAAGAGCAAACTAGTGAGCTATTGCAAGGAAGAAAGGAGATGAGGTAACCTACACAATGACACAAGAACACAAATGGATTACACTAAATAAAAAAATAAATAGGGAAAGATGGAACTCAATCACCTTACAAGAGGGAAGATGCAAACTACCCAGCTAAAAATGGAAACCCAACAAGTAGTGGTTCCAAGGAACCCCACGAAGATATAAAAAATCTACAAGAAGATCACATGAGCTTGAACACTTGAAATATAACTATTTGTATGCTAATAGAGAGCAAAGAGAGTTGCCTAGAATATTGATAGATTGCTAAAATAGCTAGAAATATGCCAAGAGCTTCACAAGTTTCACTAAGAGATTGCAAATGTGAGACAAGAGATTATTCAAAAATAAAAATCTTGGAGAGAAAAAGAGAGGGGTTGGTCAAAGAAAACCATTTAAAGGTGCAAAGACATTACATAAAATCTCTCACGTCACAGGAGGTGGTACGTAATTCTCAAGAAATGGTCACTTGGTGCGACATAGGCTCAAGATGCCAGTGCTTTGTGTGAATGTTCGCACTAAGTGCTAGTGTCTGAGTGACATCATCTTTTGATTTCACAGGACGCCTTAGGACAGTGAAGGAATAAAAGTATTAATATGAAATTTGAAAAAAATAAGCAAAAAGGTTAGAACACAACACAAATGCAACATTTGTGGATTAGGAAAAAGGCTAAGGCAAGGCTAAAATGATTCTTAAAACATACTGGGGGAGCAAACACCAAAATAAGTGAAAAACATAGTATGAAATTGCAAGGTATACAATTTTCAACGTTACAATCAGAAAATGGAAACCATGATTCAAAACCCCAAGAATTAGTCAAACACAAGATCCTTTTTAGCAAAACATAATGCAAAGGCCCTAAAAATTACTCAATCAATAAAGCTCCTCCAACATTTAATATGATTATGGAACTTTATACTTAGTGAATTCATTTATAATTGCCACTTGCCAAATGTACAATAGTGGACTTGATCAAAATGAATACAAATGCCCGAAGAAGGCAACATATTAAAACTATAAATTTGGTAAATAATGGAAAGAAATCATGGACACCACCATCAAGTACATAAAAACTCATGTAGTGTCAAAATCATGGGACCTAAAAAAGATCCTATATGACCTGAAAATATATCATAAGCACAAAAATATAAGGTTGGTTGTTTTATAACAAATTAGGAAATTGTTTTATAACAAATATGTCATTTTTAATAACAAATTTCTAGACTATTTAGAAAGCTAGAATCTCTTCTCAAAAAAGATTCCATAGTATAATATGAGTTGTCACTAGTAAAATTAGCATCTTGGGTGAGGGAGATTCGAGGAGTGGACAAGTGGCTTCTTGTCTCTTTGTTTGTTGACGATAATATATAGATGCATTAGATTGTTTAACTGTTAACCTGCCACTTATCTCTCTTCATATATTAAGCACCCTCTTTGTTTGAATATGTCTACAACATTCACTCCACAGTTGGTGGAAGAAGAGAAAGTCTATATGGAATTGAACTTGTTGAACATGATGTCTTTTCCTATGAGCCCGAATTTTTATATGGCTCAAAATCCCAAGGACACTTTCGTTTCCCACTGGAAGTTCTTGCCTGCAATAAGAGTTCCCATCAATGTTGAAATGACTTGTCCAACTTCCAAGGAGGTATTCTTTGATTATTTCTGTAATGGTGTCTCACTCTATGGTCCTTTTGTTTATCATGTCTTGAGCTTTTGGAATCCCAGTAGGGATCAAAGTAACATCTTGTTTTTGACTTATGAAGATATGAAGGCTAATTCTTTGTCCCACATCAAAAAGATTTCAGATTTTTTGGGGCAATCTGTTGGAATTTATTGTAATCTTCAGTTAGCATATTAAATGCAACCAGTCTCCTGTTAATTTTGGGATCCTCAATCTGACGCCCCTGCCCAGTAGTTATTGCTGGTAGAAAATTTAATATGGTAGTTGATTTTGAATTCGGCTGAGCACCAATTTTTTGCTGGGCATTTTTTTGTGAGACAAAAAGGAAAAGGGTTGACTGTAGGAATTAGAGAAAAAGCCTGCAGCAGCAGAAGGAAAGAACAAAGAGAAAGAAGCCTATAGTAGGAACAAGGAGGAATGTTTTAAAGGTTCCAGAAGAGAACAAAAAACAATAGAAGAATATTACAGTAGAGAATAGAAGGGAATGTGTAGCATCATAGTGGATGTACAGCAACTCCAGGTTTGGGGCCAAATCATTGTTTGAATGTGAAACAGAGCAGCAAATCTGCATGCAATTTTTGTAAAGTTTTTGAATGTATTTTTGAAAGGCATACATAAATATAAATTCCTATTTTTTTCTATTCTCTGGTCTCTCTTTTGTGTGTGTATTTTTGCCATCCTCTATTGCTATAGCATCATTTTCTAGACAACCATCTAACCTCCCCTGCCTGCCAATAAGTGGTATCAAAGCTCCATTTTTCTAGGTAGTTAGAAACTTTTTGTGGATGTTTTATATAAGCCCTAGTTTGTCTAGGCATTGTCAGCTTTCTCAGATTTGAGAAGCATGGTAGGTGGGGACAACAAAGGATGGCAGCATCCATTGAATTTTGATATACATAATTATGATATCTAGGCTAAGAAGATGAAGACAATATTGGTTGCTAATGACCTATGGGAGTTGGTCATCAAGGGGTTCACAGACACCATAGACCCAGCAGCTTATGCAGCCCTATCTAATGCTTAAAGAAACCAGTTGAAGGAAACAAGAATGAAGGATACAAAATCCCTTAGTCTAATTGAGGTAGCCTTGACAGAGGCTATTTTCCCCTGCATTGCAGCAACAAACTACTCAAAACAAGCATGGGAAATATTGCAGAACAGTTATAAGGGAACTAACAAGGTGAGATCAGTGAAACTCTAGCTGTTTAGGAGAGATTTTGAGACCTTACAGATGAAGGATAGTGAGTCTATTTTAGACTTTCACACTAGGGTTTCTACCATGATAAATTAGCTAAGGATAAATGGAGAAACCATGCATGATCAAAGGATTGTTAAGAAAATCCTAAGGAGTCTACCTTCTAGATTTGACCCTATTGTCATAACCATTGAAGAGACTAAGGACCTGTCCAAGATGACAGTGGATGAGTTCATGGGTTCTCTACAAATCCATGAGTAGTGGTTGAATAGACCCACTCCTTACCTTGAGCAAGCCTTCAAGGCTCAAACCAATGCAAGAGGTAGGGGAAGAAACAACTCCAGAAGAGGAGTTTCAAACAATCAAGAAGAGGCAAGCAGCTCACAACCAAGCTATCAAGAAAAGAAGAACAATAGTTCTAATCAAAGGTATGACTGAAGAAATGTTCAATGTTATTATTGTCATAAGTTTGTTCGTTATGCTAGTGAGTGTAGAAAGAAACAACATGATCATGGAGGCCAAAATGCTAATGTAGCAAATGAGAACAAGGCTGAAAATGAAAAACAGTCAAATGTATTTATTGTTTACAATCTTGCTAAGAGGAGTAGTGATGAAGTATGGTATCTATAAAGTGGTTGTAGCAACCACATGAGTGGAAATAAAAACTTCTTTGCCTCCATAGATAGTAGCATACAGACTGAAATAAAAATGGGAAACAATGAGTAAGTTCTCGCAATGGGAAAAGTACAATCAACATTCAGTCCAAGAATAATGAAAGGAGAGTGATCTAGGATGTTTATTATGCCCCTGACATAAAACATAACCTATTGAGCATTAGACAGATGGTCCAAAATGGTTATAAAATCCTGATGGAAAGTGGAGAGTGCACAATATTTGACAAAGGATGCAGTAAGAAAGTGATTGCAGCAGTGCAGATGACAAGAAATAGAATATTTCCTCTTAATATACATATAGAGTCTCCAGCACTATCTCTATCTCCAGCGCTCATAGTAGTGGAACAACAATCTGCCTTTAGGATAGTCATCAAAGACCCATCCAAATTGTGGCATTTGAGGTGTGTGCACTTAAGTTTTTCTGGTTTGAGTTTATTATCCAAGAAAGACATGGTTAGAGGGCTACCAAACATTACAGAGCTCGATGGAAAATGTGAAGCCTACATTTTAGGAAAGTAGCATAGAAAACCCTTTCAATCAGGGTATTCTAGGAGAGCAAAAGCACCATTGGAGTTGGTGCACTCAGATTTGTGTGGTCCCATGAAAACCCACACCTTGGCTGGAAATACTTATTTTATGACATTCATAGATGATTACAATAGAAAAATCTGGGTTTATTTTTTGAAGAACAAAACAGAAGCCTTCAAGAAATTCAAGTGGTTTAAGGCATCAGCTGAAAAGCAAAGTAGCCACTATATCAAAGCCCTAAGAACAGATAGAGGGGGAGAGTATATCTCTAAGGAATTTCTAAATTTCTATAGGAATGAAGGCATAGAAAAGTAGTTTACAACTAGGTATACTCCATAGTGTTGGTTAACAGATTTGCTCTTATTCTGAAAATTACTTGCTCTGACCCTATACCCTTCTTTCAAGAACAAATGAGTTAAACAACAAATGGGTGAACTTTTTGAATTAGTTCCCCTCTGAATTAAGGTACAGCTCCCTTTATGATTTTCAATGAATTTTAGCTTATTCAGCTAACTAAATCGCATTTTTAACCAGAAAACGCCTAAGGCTGACTAACATCCATACATAGCCATGTCATGAATGCGATTAATTTATACAGCAGCAGGATAGAATGCACAGATTCTACTTTAGTACATTCGAATACATGAATATGTTTATACAAACTTGCTGAACTCGAAAGGAAAGATAATACATATGATGGGTTGTTCAAACAAAGAGCAATTACCAGGTAAAAGAAGATTTCTCACAGAAAATCAAATTTCACACATTTAGACGCACAGATCCAAATAAGCAGCAATCGTTCCTCTTTTCATTCACAGATGAAAATTTTTCAAACAATCATCATATATAAAAATAAAACACAGTTTTTCTGAAATTCCCCTTTCCTCTTTTCTTTCCCTCACTTTCTCTCCTCTAGAAATTCTAAAAAAAACAAATATATATCCCAGTCTTAACCATGTCCTTGAGCAAATTAAACTCAGAGTTAACATCACTCTGACCCATACGGGATTTAGTTTTAACAACTGATCGTAAAAGATTAAGGTTGCCAGAAATAACATAAATTAAAGACTTGAAAAAGAAAGAGCTGATGCGGTTATGACTGGGGCGATGAATCAGCATCCCCTGATTTGCTGTCGAGAGCCTGGGAAGCATGCTGGGTTCTCCACTCCTGAAAGGCAGCCACGAACTCCTGAATCTTAGGAAAGTTTGGTATGCCTATATGCTTCATCCTCAATTTCCAAACCTCCTTTTCTCTTCGCATTTTCCCGAATTTTTCCTTATGTTCAGGGAGTGCGTCGATACAGAGGTAGAGCAGGGATTCGACTTTAGAAACTCTGGAGAGATCCTCAATCAGAATATTATCATTCTCTTTAACAAAACGGATCTTATCCCTAAAGGATTGGGCTACTGCTTCAACATCTTCTTCAGGCTTTCCATCATCCTTCATGTATTTTACGTCAATACATTGTAAATCACGTTGTAATGACTGAGTGAAGTCTGTTATCTCCTTAATTAGCTTTGAGACTTCAAAGCGTGCCTGTCGGGATATGGAGTTCCTCCATTCGATATTCTTTTTGTTCACATACAATAAATCCTCATCTACACCAGTCAGTTTCATTTCTGCCAAAAACTTTTCCAGCCCATATTTCCGAACTTCCTCTATTTGGTTCGTCACACTGGTCCACTTGCCTTCGTCCTTAGCCCAGACAGCAACCTGTGCTTTAAGATCTTCAATGGTAGTAGCAGTTAGGTCATATATGCCTTTGAGTTCATGGATATACTCAGTTCCCTTTTGCTCAATGCTGTCTAACCAGCCATCAAATGTTTTTGAGACCATTTTGTTCCTATGAACTTGATCTAACATTTTCTGGTTGACAGGTGACTTTGGGTCGAAAGACAAGGGAACTTGTGAGATTGGCTGTGGGTTAGGATTGTTGATGGCTTCAATATATTCTGCCATTGCACGCAGAGCTTGTTTTAATTCTCTTTTGTCCCTTTCATCTTTCATCGTTCTATTGACCATTCTTTTAGTTGAAGCTTCGAGATGATGTACATCTGCAGCTCTGGAGGCAGTACCGAGGTCTATCTTTTCCACAGTGAAATCATGCACTGTAGGATCTTGAACCTCTCCCTCGGTCACTGGCTTGGCTATTTCTGCGCTCCAGTTACCAGTGCTTGGGTCAATATCTATTCTGGACACTGTTTTAAGTCTTTTGGACTTGGGGGTTTTCCCCAGACATTTACTTACCATATCTTCCAGAGGGAGAACGAAAGGAACCACCTTCTTTTTATCAGATATAGAGCTCTCTAGCCACTTTGGTGCCGGGGTTGTCTCCCTGAGTTTTTCTCCATCAGAAGGTTTATCTGAAATCATCAACATCTCCGGAGTACCCAAAACATCCTCTGACTGTGAACCAGTATCAACTGCTTCTGTTCCGGTTGGGCTTGCTTCTTTGTCCCCCATGGGGTCCTCTGCTTCTTCTTCTGAATTTAAGTCGACAATTATTGTTTCAGAAACTGGCTTCTTCCTTTTACCTTTGGTTCTCAGCCTGGTGACACGAGAAGGCAGAATATCTGTGAGGACCCTCCTGGATTTCTTGGTGACAGGGCTCTTCTCAGGTGATGACTCAGAAGCACCTGCACCACAGATAGCAAGAGATTGATTAGAAGGATCCAGGGGAAGTGGTGATGGAACCACTGAAGATAATTGTTGAATATTTTTATCTTGAGACCCCTGTTGTTTCCTTTCTCTCAACCATTTTTCAGTCCTCCTTATCACCGGGAGGGTCTTAATTTCAATCCTGTCCTCCTCTTTCTTGCTCCAGTCCACCTCTGGAATGGGTAAGTGCTCCACCTTCTCAAATTGTGGATCAACCACTTCTTCATCATCAACAAGAACTCCAGAAATGTCCATGTCTAAGTTAAAGGTAATTATTTGTCTTAAAGAAAACCTGCACCATAACCTTCTCCTAACTTCAAATTCATCTGGACAATCCATCCAATAATCCTCCAGCTTAGGAAGGTGCGAGTGCCCTGTTCCAGAATTTAAGTTGTCTTTAACAAAATTTTTACTGTCGAATTTGGTTCTAGCAGTGAAGGATTGAAAATTGAACCTCTTGAGGTTCACCCCCAGATTTAAAGCATCAGAAGTTGACAGGCATGAATAATGCCCCAGTTCAACAGGAAAAGAAATACCACAACCCCTTTTTGATGGAAATTTTTTATGAACATGTGCCAATTGCCGACATACCTCTATTAGTACAAAACGATCAAATACATATCTGGGCAACTTCGTTGGTTCGCCATCGAATCCCCCAACTCTGATATAGGTGAACTCAGAGAATTGGATGAAAAAGCTACCGTAGATACTGATTAGCTGCATTGCTTCACTGGTCATTCTCTTACCTGGGTTACCTGTCAATTCATAGGTCATCTTCCCAGTGAAGACATCATTGATCCTCTTGTAATTTTCATAACAATTTTTTCTTTGCAACTGTGAGTAATATTGATAAACTTTGCTGCTTTCATCTAAAGGCTCATGAGGCAGGTCAAACCAATCTCTTGTGGAGGCTAAACAGTAAAACAGATAAGAAGACATAAAGAAATCCCTGTTGCCCAGACGATTATTTAAGCTCTGATGCAGACAGTCAGCTATTATCTCGGCCCAATCCAAGTATTGTTCACCCTGGAGGACGACTTGTATAAAAAAGTACATCCAGTCTTCCCAGTAATAGGCATGTTGATTGCCTCTCAATCTGTTCAATAACACCACAATATCCCTTACTTCCTGTATTAAATGGTCTCTGGTGAGGGGTCTGGGCAGCCTTGAACCACCTTTCTGAAACTTTAGCAGCCAATTCCGTGCTATCACACTCTTGTAAGTTGGTTTCTTTTCTGAGAAATATCCATTGGAGGAGGTAATGTCGAGATTGGAATATGCCCCCTTGTGCGGTATCTTCATCACTGACATAAGGGTTTGTCTGTTGACACAAAACAGCACATCCCCGTTGGCATTTTTGACACATCTGTTCTGGGGGTCATATCTGTTTATACATTCTTGAACCAATTCAGGGCATAGAATGGCCTGAGGAAAGGCTGCAGCTTCCACTAAACCACTGTCTACAATCTTCTTCATTGTGGGGGTTTGGACAGGGTTCTTTGTTCTTTCTATGAATTCCTCCAAGTCATACTGAACTAATGCGGTGTCTCCAAACTCTGAGTGGGAATAAATAAGACTGGGGCCGTGTTCATCCCCCAAACATGTAGACTTCAAAGACATATTGGGAAGACTATGATATAGCAATTCGAATCTCGAAAATAACAGAAATTCTAGGGGTTCTTCTTTCCAGTATAAGAACTCGGAATAGTACAGGGGGAAATAGAACTCACCTTCAGGAAATTTGAAAGCACTGCGAAAGCTTGAAGAACGAGAGCCTTACACTTTCAGCGCTATTCTCCTCCGCGTCGCACAATGTGATTACTCGCTAAAATTGGGTTGTTTTTGGCTAACAATGGCACTTACCAGAATGAATGTCTATCGCTCAGATCAATACGTGCCAAAAACTTTTGAAGGGACGTGAATTCTGATTTTTCCATTAATAGCAAGTAATGTTGTCGCGCCATCATGAGGTACAATAATTATCCGTAGCCTCCGTTAAATTAGAGCTCTCGCTTTTATGATGAGTTCCTGACAAAATCTCCTCCAACTTTCCCGCTAAATTTGGCTTGGAAAACCGCGGGAGCAGATGGGACCAAACTTACCAAATTTTCGCACCATTGAACCTTTGAAACATGGTTCAACGCGATGGTTCAATATGAAGGTTCAACGACACATGGGCTATATAGACCAACAGAAGATTACACGGCTTCTAGTATAAGGTCCCAAATTATGAAATAGCGAACTCTTTGAACTTTGAACTATTTGAACCTTGAACCTTGAACCTTGAACCATTGAACCCCGCGGAAGAGTTCAAGCGGGAAGTTCAAGTTCAACGACACATGACATGAGGTAACTACGCGACCGGATGGATGAAAAGGCTATGAATATTGAACCTTGAACCTTTGAACCCCGCGGGAGAGTTCAAGCGGAAGTTCAAGTTCAACCCGAAAGTTCCAAGACGCTTGAGGCAAACACAAAACAACTTGCTTTATACGACACTTCAGACACATTGAACCATTGAACTTTAGACTTTGAGAATGGTTAGGGTTCAAAGGTTCAAACCTTAAGTGACTTTGTTTACAAAGGCGACGCACGGGTAAAAATTAAAGGATCGAGAGCCGATTTACAAAAAAAAATGATGATCGGGAATATAGCACGATAAACCGGCTTTTGTTCAAGAAATATTACCAATACATAAATAAACAAGGGCGACTCAAAAGGTAACACTGGCTCTGACTGGGGACTGCATTTCATGGCAAATTGCAGAGAACTCAGAAGCTCTGGTTTCGCAGAACAGGAAAACAAAAGAAAGAAAGAAAGAAACAGGACGGGGCCGAACAAAAACGGGAAAAGAAAAAGCAGAAAGAAACAAAGGGAAGACTATGTACAAAACTGGGGAACCTGTTTACAGACGATACAGCTTGAGATCCTGTCCATTATAGGACAGGGGTAAAACAGTTCCATCAGGATATTCCAATTTGAAAGAATTTGGACCCAATGCCTGGTGAATCTTAAAAGGCCCTTTCCAAAGGGAATCAAACTTGCTGTGCGCGCCCTTCGGTTCTCTCCTTTTGTCCCACAGTAGTATTTCATCACCTTCCATGAACTTCCTGGGTCTTGCTTTTCTATCAAAAATTTCCTTAACTTTAGCCTGATGTACAGTGATTCGGTCAACCAGTTCATTCCTCTCTTCCTCAATTTTGGTTAAATACATGATCCTCTTCTCCAGGGAATCTTGGAAATACTGATCCTCAATTACGTTTTGCAGTTTGGCTGTAGATAGCTCCAGTGGTAATGATAACTGGGCTCCTATCCCATAAACTAATTCAAATGGTGCCATCCCAATCGCTCTCTTTGGGGTTACTCTGTCAGCCCAGAGAGCTTCATATAACTTCTTATGCCAATCCCTGGGGCTGTCATTAATCAATTTCTTCATGATAGCAATCAGGTTTTTGTTACTGGACTCAGCTTGTCCATTCCCTTGGGGATAGTAATCCGATGAATGAGAAAGAGAAATACTATGTTCATAGCAGAAGGAGGTCATCTCACCTGAGGAGAAACTGGTAGCATTATCAGCTACAATCTTCTGGGGCACACCGAATCGAACTAAGATATTCTCCTTGAGAAAATCACAAACCACCTCGGAAGTTGTTCTTTTTACAGGGGCTGCCTCAACCCATTTCGTGAAATAATCTGTTGCTGTTAAGATATGGGTATGCCCTGCACTTGAGGGGGGTGAGATAGGTCCAATAAAATCCAATCCCCACTGTTTGAAGGGTTCTTCAACAACAACAGGCCTTAAAGGTAGAGCTGCAAGTTGTGGCCTTCCCGAGAACATTTTACACTTCTCACAATTAGCCACGAACCTATACGCATCCTTGAACATCCCTGGCCAGTAGTAACAATTTCTGAGGATCTTGAAAGCTGTAACTGAAGAAGAAAAATGTCCGCCACAAGCTTCATTATGGAAAACTCCCAAGAGTTTATCCTGCTGTTCTTTATCCACACATCTCAGAAAAGTCCCATCTAACCCTTTCTTGTAAAGAACATCTCCCCAAATAACATATTTTGCAGCTTTCAGCTTCAAGTTTCTTTTCTCTTTAGGAGTCAGGTGATTAGGACAGTCACCATATGTAAGATAATGTGCTACATCCAGAAACCATGGATCCTGTAAACTTACCAATAAGACTGTGGGGAGTCCCTCCCCTTCTTGTTCTTTATTCTCAGCAATCAGCTTACATAAACCTTGACCCCTGATCAGCTTAGTAGGTCTAATTTCCAGATCATACTCCTGTATTTTAGCAATCCACGTTGCTCTATTATTTAATCCCACTTCCTGCTGAGTCAAAATACTTTTCACAGCTGAATTTGGAACAAATACAGCTGAATGGGAATGGAGTATATAATATCTGAATTGCTTGACAGCTTTGACCACAGCAAAGGCTTGCTTTTCGACTAGAGAATATTTTAGCTCATGCTTTTTTAGGGGAACACTCATAAAGGCTATGGGGGCCTCTTGATCTAATTCATTTTTCTGCAACAAAATTCCTGACATGGTGTGTTCCGAAGCATAACAATAAATGATAAAATCCTTCTGAAAATTAGGATTTACCAAAGTGGGAGTGTTCGCAATAGCCTCCTTGATATCCTCGAACGCCTTCCTAGCAGCTTCGTTCCATTTGAAAGGTTGTTTCTCACTCATCATCCCGACAATGTATTTTGTAATCTCAGCAAAGTCAGGGATGAACCTTCTGAGAAAATTGATTTGACCGAAGAAGGACTTGACTCCAGTCCTGTTTGAGGGGAGACTAAGCTGTTGAATTGCCCTGACTCTCTCTGGGTCGATCTTGATTCCATCTTTTGAAACTAGGTGTCCCAACAATTTTCCCTCAGTCACACAGAAAACTGACTTCTTGGGATTGAGTGAGATGCCGTGGCTCCGACACCTTTGCAAGACAGACTCCAGATCTCTCAAGTGATCTTCTCTATTCTTGGAAAAGACAGTTAAATCATCAAGGTAGATAACGATGATTCTGTTCTTCAGGTCCCTGAAAGACGAATCCATTGCTCGTTGAAAAGTTGCTCCTGCATTGATCAAGCCAAAGGGCATTCGATTATAGGCAAAGGTTCCCCGAGGTGTGGTGAAAGCTGTTTTATGTTGATCCTCTGCAGCCACACCTATCTGATTGTAACCTGAAAAACCATCCAGCATAGACATCATTTCAGACCCAGCAACTGTCTGCAAGATGTGGTCCATCACAGGCAGAGGATAGTTATCTTTCAGGCTGGCTTGATTTAAGTTTCTGAAGTCAACACAGATCCTTATTTCTCCATTTTTCTTCCGGACCGGAACAATATTTGCCACCCAGGTGGAGTGATGGATTGGATAGATGATTCTGGCTTTCAACATCTTATCTATCTCTTTAAAGATGGCTTCAGCAACTTTTGGGTTGTAATTCCTCAGCTTCTGTCTGAATGGAGTTGCGTTTGCTTTCAGAGGGATATGGTGGTGAAACTGTCCATGTCTAAAATTTTTGAGGTCATCATAGCACCAGGCGAAAACATCCTTATATCTGATTAGCAATTTGATCAATTTGTTTTTTTTCTCCGAAGAGCAGCATTTACCAATGGATATCCACTTAGGATCGGCTTTATCTCCAATATTTATTTTCTCATAATCCTCTGCTTTATCAGGAATAGAGGAAAGCTTGCCTTTAACATATTCATCTCTTCTAGAAAATAGATGTTCCAAAGAAACCAGCCCTTTAGGGATTTTGTTTCCCTTTAATTGAATCATATCATCTCTTGAATTAATCCCAGGGTCAGGACTGAATTCTTTGCACTCTGCTTCAGAACCTTCAAAATAGGTCCCCAGGAACATTTCAGCGTTTTCTAAGAATTTTCTAATTTGATTATCACTTTCAAAAACCTGCCAGTTCTCGGCATTGTCAGGGACATTTGGGCGATATATCATTTCTACCCTATAAGAATCTTTATTGAAATCTGGATGTGGTAAAAGGAGAGAAGCTGACACTGCCAGAGAATCTGCTCGGGAATTCAGATCCCTGGGAATTGTTTCTATAGAGAAAGCATCAAAATATTCGATTTCATCCCATACCCTATTTCTATAATGCCTTAGTCTTTCATTCTTTACAGAAAAGATTCCCCTTACCTGCTTTACAATTAGTTCAGCATCACCCTTTACCTTAAGTACCTTCACACCTTTCTCTTTGGCTTCAAACAATCCGAGCAGTAGGGCTTCATACTCTGCAGTATTGTTGGTGTTTTTGAACTCTAACTTAAAAGAGTAAGAGAACAATTCGCCTTCAGGTGAGATTAACACGACTCCAGCCCCTGAACCAGCGGTAGCACAGCTGCCATCAAATTCCATAACCCATAGATCATCAGAATGTACAGGTTTTTGCACTAATCCTTTCTTGGGTTCTGCCTCGAAACTTTGTTCAGAAGAGAAGAAATAATTACCGAATTCACATTCCTCAAACAAAATCTGTGCCTTAGGATCATCAGAGGGATAGACAGTGAACTTGCACTTGGGCTCAGGTTCCAACTTCACTCTCTGCTTTCCTACTAGGATTGTGGCCTCTGACCAATCCAGCTTGATTTGTCCACCTAGATCCTTGCAAAATGTCCTGCTCAAAAGCATTCCATAACTGGCAGGGATATCTGCTACCAGAATAGTCAATTTCACCCTCTTATCAGGGTAAGCTGCAAGTGCGACTCGTGCATCTTTAATTTGCCCAAGCAAGGAAACCTGTTTTCCGTCCATAGAATAACATCTTCCAAATGTTTTCGTAAGTGATAATCCTAGGGCTTTAGCTACAGAGGAGGGCATAATATTATCAGAGGCTCCTGAATCTATAATGCAGTTGCTAAGTTTATGACCATTGATATACAGGGACACATAAAAAGGATTAGGTTTCAAATCATTATAGGGAATATTATTGGATGCATTGGGAGTTGTACTAGGGGCAGACAAAGGTGACTCAGATGAGGAAGTAAATAATCTAGCAATAGGGGATTCAGCATCGACTTCTAGTTGATTCGCAAATTCGGTTTGTGCAGGACTACCTTTAACATGTTTAACTAATTTGTCAAGTTCGGTAGGTTTCAACTTGAGATATTCAATAGGAGAAATTTGAATTTTTGCAGATTTACAAAAATCTACAATATCAAAGGAAGCATCAAGCTCATTTCTATGTAGCAATTTATTTTCTTGAGCTTTCGTATTAGCATCATGAGTTCTAGTTAAGGGCTCCTTACCTTTACCAGGTATTTCTTGAGTATTAGAAGATTTCATATTCCTCTGACCCCTAGTTAGCACCGCGCATGAAGGGTCTTCAAGGGTTACCAATATTTCACCTCCCCTTTCTGAATCAGACTCATATTCGAGGAAGTGTATCTCAGAGCCGCCAGGTTCCTCGTAGTTCCTTTCATCTTCTGTGGCTTCCCCTAGCATATCTTGAGTAGCAGTCATCTGAGTGTACCTGAGCATTTCTGGGCAAGAATTCCCATCATGGTCAGTAGTCAAGTGAAAAATGCACATGTTTCCTCTTCCAGGAGCAGGTTCAATAGCCAGTCTTGGTTGTGCTGCCGTTAAGGGTAAAGTTCTACCAGTATTTGCTTGCTGATTCAAATTTCTTCTGCTCATATCTTGGTACGGTTGCTGGAAAGGGGCGCCAGCCTTAGGTAATTGCCTCTTTAAGGCAATCATATCATTAACCAACCTCTGCACTATAGGGTCCGTAGAAGATGAGGATTGGGCATTTGGCACCTGAACCTCTCTCTTCCATTTGCCGGCCATGATGAGATCATCTTCCAATCCAACTGCTAGGTTTTGTGCAGCTGTCAAATCGGCAATTGCACCTCTCCTGAGATGGAAGCTAATATCAGGAGGCATAGCATTAATAAAGAAACATTTTTGATTTTCGCCAGACGGTCTTTTTGTAGCAGAGATTTTATTCACAATTCTATTAAATTTGGCCACGAACTCCCTCATAGGTTCATGAATCTCCTTTTTAAGTTGAGTCAGCTGTGCAAGGAGGTAATGTTCATCCTCTGCACTCTTGAACCTATTTTCAAAGGCAGTTTTCATTTCATTCCAATTCGTAATTGAGGCATCAGTCAGGTGGTAGAACCATTGTGCAGCAGTGTCGGTCAAAGTCTGTACAAAGAGTCTTATGGCAACGTCCTGGTGTTGAACACCCAGTACACTGCATGCTGCTGCAAAGGCACATAAATGTTCTTCCGGTGATGTTTTACCGTCTCCATTGAACCTGGGCAAATTCTCTCTTGCATTTTTAGGTAATGGATTAAGGTTGGCCCCTAGGTTCAGAGGCCCTATGGCAGCTCCCCAAGGTTGAGCCATGGGTAGAAAATTTATAGCTAAGGGGATAGCAGTGCCTGAAAGGGTTAAAGCTTGGCAGAGAGGGGAAGTAGCAGGCCTAGAAGGACTAGGGGGTCTACTTCTTGCTTTTCTTGCACGGGTAGGGATATAAGGAAAATTAAGGTTTTGCAATATTTGAAAGGTAGGGTCTTCAACTCCCTCTCTTCTCGAAGACCTGGTGTAGGGCCTAGAATCCAGCTTAAAATAATATTGGAAATAGGTAGGCAGTTATTGATTTCTTTGTTGTTCTTGATTTCTTTGTACCTCAAGGGCTTGGTTTCTTGCAGCGTTTCTTGCCTGCCTTCTTCTTTGCCTGAGTAACAGTAATCTCAGGTTATCGGCCAACTCTTCTTCTTGTTCCAACACTCTGCTCGCTCTTCTGTAATCTTCACTATTTCGACGAGTACGCCAAGCAAGAGTATTCAACTGACCGATGATATCTTCCTGTTCGTCCTGAAATCCAAGATTGGGTTGCAAAACAGGAATTATGTTTTCGTGTGGAAGCACCATTGTTGCTTCATATTCAGGCGATTAATAATTAATGATTTTGTCTAATTTCCCCAGTAGAGTCGCCAAAAACTGTTGGTTAACAGATTTGCTCTTATTCTGAAAATTACTTGCTCTGACCCTATACCCTTCTTTCAAGAACAAATGAGTTAAACAACAAATGGGTGAACTTTTTGAATTAGTTCCCCTCTGAATTAAGGTACAGCTCCCTTTATGATTTTCAATGAATTTTAGCTTATTCAGCTAACTAAATCGCATTTTTAACCAGAAAACGCCTAAGGCTGACTAACATCCATACATAGCCATGTCATGAATGCGATTAATTTATACAGCAGCAGGATAGAATGCACAGATTCTACTTTAGTACATTCGAATACATGAATATGTTTATACAAACTTGCTGAACTCGAAAGGAAAGATAATACATATGATGGGTTGTTCAAACAAAGAGCAATTACCAGGTAAAAGAAGATTTCTCACAGAAAATCAAATTTCACACATTTAGACGCACAGATCCAAATAAGCAGCAATCGTTCCTCTTTTCATTCACAGATGAAAATTTTTCAAACAATCATCATATATAAAAATAAAACACAGTTTTTCTGAAATTCCCCTTTCCTCTTTTCTTTCCCTCACTTTCTCTCCTCTAGAAATTCTAAAAAAAACAAATATATATCCCAGTCTTAACCATGTCCTTGAGCAAATTAAACTCAGAGTTAACATCACTCTGACCCATACGGGATTTAGTTTTAACAACTGATCGTAAAAGATTAAGGTTGCCAGAAATAACATAAATTAAAGACTTGAAAAAGAAAGAGCTGATGCGGTTATGACTGGGGCGATGAATCAGCATCCCCTGATTTGCTGTCGAGAGCCTGGGAAGCATGCTGGGTTCTCCACTCCTGAAAGGCAGCCACGAACTCCTGAATCTTAGGAAAGTTTGGTATGCCTATATGCTTCATCCTCAATTTCCAAACCTCCTTTTCTCTTCGCATTTTCCCGAATTTTTCCTTATGTTCAGGGAGTGCGTCGATACAGAGGTAGAGCAGGGATTCGACTTTAGAAACTCTGGAGAGATCCTCAATCAGAATATTATCATTCTCTTTAACAAAACGGATCTTATCCCTAAAGGATTGGGCTACTGCTTCAACATCTTCTTCAGGCTTTCCATCATCCTTCATGTATTTTACGTCAATACATTGTAAATCACGTTGTAATGACTGAGTGAAGTCTGTTATCTCCTTAATTAGCTTTGAGACTTCAAAGCGTGCCTGTCGGGATATGGAGTTCCTCCATTCGATATTCTTTTTGTTCACATACAATAAATCCTCATCTACACCAGTCAGTTTCATTTCTGCCAAAAACTTTTCCAGCCCATATTTCCGAACTTCCTCTATTTGGTTCGTCACACTGGTCCACTTGCCTTCGTCCTTAGCCCAGACAGCAACCTGTGCTTTAAGATCTTCAATGGTAGTAGCAGTTAGGTCATATATGCCTTTGAGTTCATGGATATACTCAGTTCCCTTTTGCTCAATGCTGTCTAACCAGCCATCAAATGTTTTTGAGACCATTTTGTTCCTATGAACTTGATCTAACATTTTCTGGTTGACAGGTGACTTTGGGTCGAAAGACAAGGGAACTTGTGAGATTGGCTGTGGGTTAGGATTGTTGATGGCTTCAATATATTCTGCCATTGCACGCAGAGCTTGTTTTAATTCTCTTTTGTCCCTTTCATCTTTCATCGTTCTATTGACCATTCTTTTAGTTGAAGCTTCGAGATGATGTACATCTGCAGCTCTGGAGGCAGTACCGAGGTCTATCTTTTCCACAGTGAAATCATGCACTGTAGGATCTTGAACCTCTCCCTCGGTCACTGGCTTGGCTATTTCTGCGCTCCAGTTACCAGTGCTTGGGTCAATATCTATTCTGGACACTGTTTTAAGTCTTTTGGACTTGGGGGTTTTCCCCAGACATTTACTTACCATATCTTCCAGAGGGAGAACGAAAGGAACCACCTTCTTTTTATCAGATATAGAGCTCTCTAGCCACTTTGGTGCCGGGGTTGTCTCCCTGAGTTTTTCTCCATCAGAAGGTTTATCTGAAATCATCAACATCTCCGGAGTACCCAAAACATCCTCTGACTGTGAACCAGTATCAACTGCTTCTGTTCCGGTTGGGCTTGCTTCTTTGTCCCCCATGGGGTCCTCTGCTTCTTCTTCTGAATTTAAGTCGACAATTATTGTTTCAGAAACTGGCTTCTTCCTTTTACCTTTGGTTCTCAGCCTGGTGACACGAGAAGGCAGAATATCTGTGAGGACCCTCCTGGATTTCTTGGTGACAGGGCTCTTCTCAGGTGATGACTCAGAAGCACCTGCACCACAGATAGCAAGAGATTGATTAGAAGGATCCAGGGGAAGTGGTGATGGAACCACTGAAGATAATTGTTGAATATTTTTATCTTGAGACCCCTGTTGTTTCCTTTCTCTCAACCATTTTTCAGTCCTCCTTATCACCGGGAGGGTCTTAATTTCAATCCTGTCCTCCTCTTTCTTGCTCCAGTCCACCTCTGGAATGGGTAAGTGCTCCACCTTCTCAAATTGTGGATCAACCACTTCTTCATCATCAACAAGAACTCCAGAAATGTCCATGTCTAAGTTAAAGGTAATTATTTGTCTTAAAGAAAACCTGCACCATAACCTTCTCCTAACTTCAAATTCATCTGGACAATCCATCCAATAATCCTCCAGCTTAGGAAGGTGCGAGTGCCCTGTTCCAGAATTTAAGTTGTCTTTAACAAAATTTTTACTGTCGAATTTGGTTCTAGCAGTGAAGGATTGAAAATTGAACCTCTTGAGGTTCACCCCCAGATTTAAAGCATCAGAAGTTGACAGGCATGAATAATGCCCCAGTTCAACAGGAAAAGAAATACCACAACCCCTTTTTGATGGAAATTTTTTATGAACATGTGCCAATTGCCGACATACCTCTATTAGTACAAAACGATCAAATACATATCTGGGCAACTTCGTTGGTTCGCCATCGAATCCCCCAACTCTGATATAGGTGAACTCAGAGAATTGGATGAAAAAGCTACCGTAGATACTGATTAGCTGCATTGCTTCACTGGTCATTCTCTTACCTGGGTTACCTGTCAATTCATAGGTCATCTTCCCAGTGAAGACATCATTGATCCTCTTGTAATTTTCATAACAATTTTTTCTTTGCAACTGTGAGTAATATTGATAAACTTTGCTGCTTTCATCTAAAGGCTCATGAGGCAGGTCAAACCAATCTCTTGTGGAGGCTAAACAGTAAAACAGATAAGAAGACATAAAGAAATCCCTGTTGCCCAGACGATTATTTAAGCTCTGATGCAGACAGTCAGCTATTATCTCGGCCCAATCCAAGTATTGTTCACCCTGGAGGACGACTTGTATAAAAAAGTACATCCAGTCTTCCCAGTAATAGGCATGTTGATTGCCTCTCAATCTGTTCAATAACACCACAATATCCCTTACTTCCTGTATTAAATGGTCTCTGGTGAGGGGTCTGGGCAGCCTTGAACCACCTTTCTGAAACTTTAGCAGCCAATTCCGTGCTATCACACTCTTGTAAGTTGGTTTCTTTTCTGAGAAATATCCATTGGAGGAGGTAATGTCGAGATTGGAATATGCCCCCTTGTGCGGTATCTTCATCACTGACATAAGGGTTTGTCTGTTGACACAAAACAGCACATCCCCGTTGGCATTTTTGACACATCTGTTCTGGGGGTCATATCTGTTTATACATTCTTGAACCAATTCAGGGCATAGAATGGCCTGAGGAAAGGCTGCAGCTTCCACTAAACCACTGTCTACAATCTTCTTCATTGTGGGGGTTTGGACAGGGTTCTTTGTTCTTTCTATGAATTCCTCCAAGTCATACTGAACTAATGCGGT
This sequence comes from Cunninghamia lanceolata, assembly GCA_027924645.1. Taxonomy (NCBI): domain Eukaryota; kingdom Viridiplantae; phylum Streptophyta; class Pinopsida; order Cupressales; family Cupressaceae; genus Cunninghamia; species Cunninghamia lanceolata. The sequence goes on from BSBN01000828.1 coordinate 8,510,531, forward strand.
GTCTCCAAACTCTGAGTGGGAATAAATAAGACTGGGGCCGTGTTCATCCCCCAAACATGTAGACTTCAAAGACATATTGGGAAGACTATGATATAGCAATTCGAATCTCGAAAATAACAGAAATTCTAGGGGTTCTTCTTTCCAGTATAAGAACTCGGAATAGTACAGGGGGAAATAGAACTCACCTTCAGGAAATTTGAAAGCACTGCGAAAGCTTGAAGAACGAGAGCCTTACACTTTCAGCGCTATTCTCCTCCGCGTCGCACAATGTGATTACTCGCTAAAATTGGGTTGTTTTTGGCTAACAATGGCACTTACCAGAATGAATGTCTATCGCTCAGATCAATACGTGCCAAAAACTTTTGAAGGGACGTGAATTCTGATTTTTCCATTAATAGCAAGTAATGTTGTCGCGCCATCATGAGGTACAATAATTATCCGTAGCCTCCGTTAAATTAGAGCTCTCGCTTTTATGATGAGTTCCTGACAAAATCTCCTCCAACTTTCCCGCTAAATTTGGCTTGGAAAACCGCGGGAGCAGATGGGACCAAACTTACCAAATTTTCGCACCATTGAACCTTTGAAACATGGTTCAACGCGATGGTTCAATATGAAGGTTCAACGACACATGGGCTATATAGACCAACAGAAGATTACACGGCTTCTAGTATAAGGTCCCAAATTATGAAATAGCGAACTCTTTGAACTTTGAACTATTTGAACCTTGAACCTTGAACCTTGAACCATTGAACCCCGCGGAAGAGTTCAAGCGGGAAGTTCAAGTTCAACGACACATGACATGAGGTAACTACGCGACCGGATGGATGAAAAGGCTATGAATATTGAACCTTGAACCTTTGAACCCCGCGGGAGAGTTCAAGCGGAAGTTCAAGTTCAACCCGAAAGTTCCAAGACGCTTGAGGCAAACACAAAACAACTTGCTTTATACGACACTTCAGACACATTGAACCATTGAACTTTAGACTTTGAGAATGGTTAGGGTTCAAAGGTTCAAACCTTAAGTGACTTTGTTTACAAAGGCGACGCACGGGTAAAAATTAAAGGATCGAGAGCCGATTTACAAAAAAAAATGATGATCGGGAATATAGCACGATAAACCGGCTTTTGTTCAAGAAATATTACCAATACATAAATAAACAAGGGCGACTCAAAAGGTAACACATAGCAAAATGGAGTGGCTAAAACAAAAATAGAACCATTCAAGAGATGGCAGCAAGCATTATGAAAGAAAAAGGACTATCACATGATTTTTGGGGTGAAGCTATAGAAACAACAGTTTACCTATTGAATAGGTGTCCTACAAAGGCTGTTCATGATAGGATTCCACAAGAGGTGTGGACAAACAACAAATGGAGTGTTGAACACCTAAGAATCTTTAGGTGTGTGGCATATGCATTCATGCCTAAAGAGAAGAGGCATAAATTTGATGATAGAGGTGAGAAATGTATCTTCATAGGCTATAGCGAAGAGTCAAAAGCCTACAAACTATATAATCCCATCACCAAAAAGGTTGTGATCAGCAGGGATGTTGAGTTCATTGAGAATGAAGCATGGGATGGAATGGTGGATAGCACCATGGGTATTTCAGTTGCAATACCCTTTGAAGATGCAGAAGCTCTGGAGGACATCAACTCTAGAGGAACTACGAAGAGCAGTAGCTCGGGTAGAAAATACTATAGAGAATTGGAGAACAGTAGTTTTAGAGGTGTTCAGCAGAACAGTAACTCCAGAAGTGGACAATAGAGTAGCAGCTCTGAAGATCAGCAGCTCCAGAGGTTTGCAACTCCAAAGATCTACAGCTCTAGAGTTCAGTAGAGCGGCAACTTCGGAGGTCAGCAGTACAGTAGCTTAGGAGGTCAGAACAACAACAGCTCTAGAGGTTACAATTTAGACCCTACACTCACATCATTGATGCCACGGAGGACAAGGAGTGTGAAGGAGATTTATGATAGCAAAAGGTATGCTGATATGGATAAGAATTTGGATTTTGCATTATTTTCTTGTAGTGATCCAATGCACTTTGAAGAAGCTGAGAAAGAAGAGAAATGGTGTAAGGCCATGGATGAAGAGTTGGATACCATAGAGAGGAATGACACATGGAAGCTAACTTATTTACCCAAGGGTAAACAAGTGATTGGAGTTAAGTGGGTCTATAAGACCAAGTCTACTGCTGAAGGAAAGATTGAAAGACATAAGGGAAGGCTAGTTGTCAAAGGGTACAAACAACATCATGGAAGAGATTATAATGAGACATATGCACTAGTTGTAAGGCTGGAAACAGTTTAGACATTCATAGCAATAGCAGCCCAACACAAGTGGAAGGTGTTTCAAATGGATGCAAAGTCAGCCTTCTTGAATGGAGTGTTGAAAGAGGAAGTGTATGTGGAGCAGCCATAAGGCTATGAAGTCCCAGGGCAAGAGGACAAAGTATATAGGCTCCGGAAAGCCCTCTATGGGTTGAAACAAGCACCTAGGGCATGGTACAATAGAATAGACTCATATTTAGTGAGTAATGGTTTTAGCAAAAGCAACAGTGAGCCCACTCTTTACATCAAAGTAGCTGAAGGTAACATTTTGATTGTTGTTTTGTATGTAGATGATCTAATTTTTACTGGCAATAGTGATCTCTTCATTGTTGATTTCAAAGAGGAAATGAAGAATGAGTTTGAGATGACAGATTTAGGTCTGCTAAAGTATTTTCTTGGAATTAAGGTCAAACAAATAGAGCATGGCATATTTATTTTACAAACTAACTATGCCAAACGGATTGTGAAGAGATTTAAAATGGAGAATAGTAAACTTGCCCTACACCAACAACTATAGGTCTAAAATTGAGTAAAGAGGATAGCAATAAGGAAGTAAACCCAACCCTCTACAAGAGCATGGTTAGAAGCCTCATGTACTTGACAACCACTACGCTTGATTTGATGTATGCAGTAAGCTTGATTTCTAGGTTCATGGAGAAGCCTAAGGACACACTTTGGCAAGAAGAAAAGAGGATCCTAAGATATGTGAATGGCACAACAGGTTATGGCATATTGTATGGTGTTTCTAATGAGTTTAAGTTGGCTAGTTTCATGGATAGTGATGGGGCAGGTAATGTAGATGACCAGAAGAGCACATCCAGTTATGTATTTCACATGGGTTCAGGCATGATATCATGGGCATCCAAGAAGCAACCCATTGTCTCTCTCTCTCTACAATAGAAGTTGAGTATATTGCAGAAAATGTAGTAGTATGCCAGGCTATTTGGTTGAGAAGGATCCTTGTAGACTTGAATGAGTAGCAAGAAGATGGTACAACCATTCATTGTGACAATGTTTCATCAATAGCGCTGACAAAGAATCCAGTCTTCCACAGACGAAGTAAGCACATTGAGATCTGTTATCATTTTATAAGGGAGTTGGTAGAATGAGGAGAGATTGAGTTATAGTATTGTAGATCCGAGCAGCAGCTGGCTGACATTTTTACAAAGGCATTGCTAAAAGATTCTTTTGAACACCTAAGAGATAGGCTTGGCATTGTTGATAGCTCCAGAGGTGTGGAACCCTGAAAAGAAGGTAGCATAACATAGCTTTAGAGGTTCAACCTTGGAAAGTATGTGTAGCTTTGGACATGTTCCAGAGATGCAAAAATAGAGCTCTAGAGATGAAGGGTGTCAGCTCCAGAGATGCAGACAGAGTGCTCTAGAGATGCAGAAAAGAGCTCCGGAGGTGATCCAGAATGATAGAAACAGCTCCAGAGATCTGCTTCGGAAAGGCAAATGCAAAGGTATAACTCTGGAGATCAGTTTCAGAAAGAAAATTATTGAATTACATCTGACTTCAGATTAAGGGGGAGTGTTAGAATTTATTGTAATATTCAGTTAGCATATTAAATGCAGCCAGCCTCCCGTCAGTTTTGGGATCCTCCATCTGACGCCCTTGCCTAGTAGTTATTGCTGGCAGAAAATTTAATATGGTAGTTGATTTTGAATTTGGCTGAGTGCCAATTTTTTGTTGGGCATATTTGAGTGAGACAAAAAGGAGAAGGGTTGACCATAGGAATTAGAGAAAAAGCCTGTAGCAATAAAAGGAAAGAACAAAGAGAAAGAAGCCTATAGTAGCAGCAAGGAGGAATGTTTTGAAGTTTCCAGAAGAGAACAACAAACAACAGAAGAATATTGTAGAAGAGAATAGAAGGGAATGTGTAGCATCATAGTGGATGTATAGCAGCTCCCAGTTTTGGGCCAAATCATTGTTTGAATGTGAAACAGAGCAGAAACTCTGCATGAAGTTTTTGTAAAGTTTTTGAATGTATTTTTGAAAGGCATGCATAAATATAAATTCCTATTTTTTTTTAATTCTTTGGTCTCTCTTTTGTGTGTGTATTTTTTCTATCCTCTATTGCTATAGCATCATTTTCTGGACAGCCATCTAACCTCCCCTGCCTGCCAACACAATCTTCTTTGACAGAGGAAGACATTCATTACATAGACAACCAATGCAACTTTCAATTTCTTTCCACTCTGGATGTTAACAGAAATGGTAAAATGAATTTGAAGAATGGTAATTTTAGCAATCATTCTCTTTTTCACAAAGGTGAAGTGGGTAATTGGACGAATCATTTCACCCCAGAAATGAACAGCTGTTTGGATTTGGTAGCGGAGAATAAGTTCCACGAAGCAGGCCTGTTCCTCAAGTATCAACTCTGATGGTTATTCTTAAATATCATCCATTTCAACAGTTAAACGTTAATTTTAGCCAATAAATATAAGACAAATATTTACCACTTTTTGTTGTGGATGAGGTGTAAAATTTCTATTGACTGTTTACCATTGAAATGGATGATGTTTAAGTAGAGTGAATTCTAAGATACAAAAACCATCTCTTCAAACTCTATGAGTGTGTACTCTCTACTTGACACGTCTGTGTTTTTGCAGAATGCAAATAAAAAGTATTCTAGAGTTAAATAAAAATGTACCCTTTTAATAGAAAGTAGGAATATTCATAAAATAAAATTGTACCCTTTTCTCCTCTTTACTATGACTAAGCTTGATCTATTTATTATACCAAAGAGTGCCAAGGATAATTCTATAGCCTTTCCTCTTTGGCAGTCAAAAGCTTTGCTACTAGACAGTTCCAAATAAAAATTAAGATCCAGCCTACTTTAGCTATTTTTAATTATAGGCTAAATATTTATCATTTTTGGCGTGGATGAGGTGTAAATTTGTTATTGATTGTTTGACCATTGAACTGGATGATACTTAAGTAGAGTGGCCTGCTTCATGGTCATTAAAAGTGTGAGATTTGATCATATAATTGTCGTTGTACTTACAATTTCCTTTTGCAATGTGTAACCCTATGCAAATATTAAATTTAATATTAGCAAATGAAAATCTATCCAATTTTATTGCAATTTATTTCAGGCTATTCTTAAATATCATCCACTTAACAATCAAAGATCAATTTTGGTCAATAAAAATAGGACAAATATTTACCACTTTTTTTTTTATTGTGAATGAGGTGTAAAATTGTTATTGACTATTTGACTATTGAAGTGGATGATATTTAAGTAGAGTGTTTGTTTCACAACCACCTTTTTACAAGATTTCAACACATTCTTGTCATCAAAACTACCAATTTCACCTCTCTCTAAAAACACGATAGTAAATATTTTGCATGTTTTTTTTAAACTAAACATTGCAAGTTGTAAGTGATGCAGGAGCATCTGGGCAGACTAGCGATCAACATCAACCAAAAATAGATTTCAAGTTTGGGTTTCAGTTTTGGTGTGTTTTGGTTTACATTTGGCATTTCTTGGCTATTGGAATGGGTGGCACGTCAAAATTTGCAAGTTTTTAGTTTTTGCTGTACTTTGGCTTCAGCACACAACAAGGAGTTTTTGTTGAAACAATTGTTTCAAGAAATTGGTGAGGTTTCTTGGCAAAATCTCTTATAGGTAGATTGTTGATTGCATCCTTGATTTGATGATAAAGGTTTCATGGTCATACACCTTACAGTTTTGGAGAATTAATCATTTCACGACTTATGCTGACAATTAGGTGAAGTTTTAAAATTTCAAATTCTGAGGTTTGAGGTAGAACGGCTTGTTGGAGGCCTTAGGAATGTTGATATCTTCATCCATGTCCTTTTTGGTGAGATTTTGAGGTTCTGGTAAGAAGTTATGACTATTGTTAGTTTTCAACTTCATTGACCGATTGTTGAATGACATTGCTTGAGAACATGTGTTTGATGTAGGTTGTACATATTTGCTCCTTTCAATGATATGTGATTGATTTTATAGAAGGGAATTTTTATTTCAAGTCCTTTGAAAATAGAGATAATGGGCACAAGTAGTTCCATCTAAACCACTATGTCATGTTTCATACTTACCTGCTATAGGGACCAATAGAAGTTTGTTTTCACTTCATGAGAGATATGATTATATCCTTTGCTAGCCAATAGAAATGGGATGAGGTTGCAAATTTAATTTTTTCAAACATAAATTTCAAACTATTAACTAAGACGCCATAATTGGAAGAGGAACGTGTAATGACCTTTCAATATCTTTTGAGAGAAGAAAGGCATCCAACATCAAATCTGCATTGGTCAATATTAAACATGAGACTAAATGACATGTCACAAGTATAGAAAAGATGTTAAGTTATCGTGGAAGGATGCGCATGCAATGATGGATGCTCAATTTGAAGCAGAGGAAGCTACTATGCATGCAGAAGAAAAGTGAAACAAATACAAATAATATTTAAACACCTCTAAATCAACACATGCTATTTAGAATAGTCAAAACAAATATTACAAAAGAATTTGAGACACCATGAGGCTGCATGGAGAAGAGGAAGACCTTGGTGAAGGAGGAAAAACCTCTATTTTTTATTTGGGGAGATACAGGGGACTCAACCATATAGGAAGAGCATGGATATTTGGAGTGGGGCTATGTAGCAAAGAGGAGGAAGATTTGGAGTGGTCATTGTTCAAAAGAAAATCAAGAAGTGGAAAAAGGCAATAGAACAAAGGGGAATATACAATGTCCAAACTACCTAAACAAAATAAAATGTAAGTTCACTTCCCTGCCAAAGAACATAAATTAATAATAGAAGAGTCTTCATGGAAGCCACCATATAGAGGGATCTCCATAAATTTCAACCCCTCTTAGAGGCATATCAGATCCATTTTTGGCAACAATATGAATTGAATTTGAGAGCGCCTATAGGGAAAAAAATGATGAGGTGCTAGTATATGATAGAAAGAAAACAATTAGGAGACGTTGAGCCTGAAAGAAAATAGGGAGTTGGCTCATGAATAAAGTAGAATGTATAAAGTTTGATGCATAGAACCATAATAGTATAGGAAGTTTGACAAGATGAATGAACAATGATCAACTAGTATAGTGTATAGGACAATTGAAAGAAGATACCTCTTCAAGGACATTTTGAATTATGTTTTCTAGTGCAAATTGGAGTGCCATGTTGTAGTGAAGATGCAGACTTGGTGATGGAGTTATCACCAGCCAGTGAGTGGATTGAGAGAAGTTGTAGAGAGGCCATGGATGGCCAATTGTATGTAAATGAATTCATAGAAGAGTTGTTTTATTTTCTGAATTGAATCCAATAACAAATCAAGTTTGTGTTGTAATCTTTCTATAGTTGAGTATTGAAATTGGGGCAGAGCAATGCCCATGTGAATGTGTGTATTTGACCGGTGAGAATTGAGAGTTGTTATTTGTATGTTTTTGGCAAGAGGGGAGTACCCTCTTGCACCAAGTGGTATCAGATCTTGAAGGCCCTGAGAGTGTAGAGGATACACCAGGATGTGTGGGTAGAGGCAATAGTAGATAAGAGCTTGTGTGGACTGTTGCAGGTGTGAGAAAGAAGTCATGAGTAGTGAGAGCTAGTAACAGTGGAAGAGTTATCCTTGCAAGTTGCAGGGTAAGTGAAGTAAATGTAGAAGATTGCAACAACTAGTTAGATGAAGGTACATGTGTGCAAGCCAGTCATATGGGATGGCTGGAGATGGTACAAAAGGAAGAAATTCCTTAGAGAGATGACTGATGTTAAAGGGGGAAAAAGGGGAATGATGGAGGCAAGCATGTGAACTAAATCAAACCCTCTTGGACCACAATAATATTCAAGGACAAGACTGAGCTTAATCACTACCAAATGGAGGAGGACTTAGCTACAAGTCTTGTGCTCTTGTTTCCTATGGAAATATAAGATTTAACCAAGGCTTTTATCAAACCCTATATCAAATATGAATAAAACCCTAGTTCTAAGATAATGAGCTTATAAAAGATAGAAAATGACTGAAACTTAGAATCTAAATGCACAAGGAGGGTTAGAAAGATATCAGAACCTATGTCTCAAAAGATGAAGTGTCAGAGGATGAAACAAGGACCACCCAATGTTGAAGGCACAAGACAACTGAGAGGGGGGATGAATCAGTTGTATCAAAAATCTTAAATTCTCTTCAACAAAATCACATTCACATTCACTTATTTTAACCCCTTAATATGTTATGAAGAGTAAACATGAAATGCAGAATCAAAACTTAAACACATCAACACCATACACACATGAACACCAGATTTTTATGTGAAAAACCCTAAAAGAGAAAAACCACGGTGAGTGTTAGCTCACAATATAATGTAGTAACAATATCGAATAACAAAAGAGGCTCAACTTTTTAGGGTTTTTAGGGTTTCTAATTGCTTTTTTGTGATAATGGAGGCTACTACCTCAGGCAGTGCCTCTGGGAACCAGAACTTGGTGGGGGAGGATCCTTTCAAAGGATGGAAAGGGGTGTTAACAGGGAAGAAGATTTGTTCCCCTAAAGGCGTGTCGGGGCTTCCAGTCCAAAAGGATTCAGCTGATGGAATGGCTCTAGATATTTTGGATGATTTGGTTGAAGAGATAGCAGTGGCCATGGATCTTGCACTAGTCAGTAAGTTTTTTTCCCTCTATCCTAATATTGAGATGGTAAGGAAGTGGGTGGCCACTCGGTGGAGGATCAAAGGTAGTGTGTCGGTCATCGCTATGGCAAGAGGGTTATTTTTATTCAAGTTTATGAATAGGGAGGATATGCTAGCTTTTCTCGCAGGAGGACCCTAGCTCTATGGTACCCATTCGCTTGCTTTGTGCCCTTGGAAACCTAGGTTTGATCCTAGCATGGATCTCAACAGGTCCGCCCCTGTTTGGGTAAGATTGTCGGGGTTCCCCTTGGAATTTTGGGACGAAAAGATATTTTCTGCTATTGGAAATACCTTTGGGTAGTATGTTACTGTGGATAATACCACTTGCACTAAGTCCCAGTGTGTGTATGCTTGGTTTTGTGTTAATGTGGAGATTCACCAAACCCTTCCCATGTCCATAGAGTTAAACTCTAAATATGGGATTTGGACTCAGCTGATTCTCTATGAGAATGCTACTACCTTTTGTCAGATTTGTAAGAAGAAGGGCCATTTAATGACCCACTGTAAGGTGAAGCAAATGGGAGGTAATGCTGACCTTCATAATGAGGCTGAGGAGAACTCATCCAAAAAAGTTACCCCTGTTAATTAGGGAATGGGAGTAATGAGGAAAATGTTATCCCAGAAGATTATACGGAGAAGGATATGGAGAAAGTTTGTTAGAAATCTATTCTAGACACAGATAACTATCTAGAACAATAGAACAATCTGATTAAGGAGGGTGAGATACACTCCTAGTCAGTGGATGCTGCTATTGAAGGAGACGAGGCCTTGGGTGATGACCAACATGCCCAACCCCCATAAATGGTTGGCAATGATGGGGTGGTAACCTCCCGACCATCTTCAATGTAGGATCCACCCCTTGCCACGGAAGAGGGAGACTAGACAGCTATTCTACCATTGATAGTTGATATAGGACCAAGTGGCAGTGGTAACAACCAGGAGGATTGGATTACCCCTAAGAAAAAGAACTGTAGGGCTAAAAAGTCTGCGGATGTAGGCATTGACTCAAAACAAGGGAGACCAACCCTCAAAGAAACAAGCTAAAGAGAGATTGCCAGGGAGATTGCCAGTGGGAAGCAAAAAACACTAGAGATCCAATCTCTTAAAACTTTTAAATGAGAATTCTATCCTGGAATTTGAGGGGCTTCAATAGTCCCACCAAACAGTTTGAAGTAAAAAACTATGTTCTGGACAATAAGTTAGATATTTTGTTACTTCAGGAGGTTAAGATGAATGAGGAGAGCTTTAAGAAGATAGCTAATTAAATATGGCCCAAGGCTGCTTTCTGCATTACCCTGGCTATGGGAGCCTCTGGCAGGATTGTCACAATGTGGAATGATGCTAAACTCTAGGGCTCACTTGTTGTTTCTAGTAAGCATTTTCTAGTTGTTAACTTCTCTTTTCCTTCCTTAAATTGGTCCTTAATCAATATTTATGCCCCTAATACTAGAGCTCTGAGGAAAACTTTGTGGACTGATTTGAGTACCACTCTTTCCAATTCCCCACGCTCCCAATGGATGTTGGCTAGTGATTTTAATACACCCTTATATCCTTCTGAGAAATCTGGGGGGATTCTTGATTATTCTGATAGCATATTTGACTTTGTAGAATTTATCAATGCTTTTGGTTTGCTAGATGTGGAGTTGCAAAATCAGAACTTCACCTGGTCTAATAGAAGAAGAGAAGATCAAATGATCCAGGTTAAATTGGACAGATTTTTTATTTCTAGCGATTGGGAAACCATCATAATATGAGTCTGCAAGCTCTTCCTAGAACCATGTTTGACCATTGCCCTATTTTCTTCAATTTGAAGGATCAGTGCAATCGTGGTCCCTTCCCCTTCCGATTTGAAGCTATGTGGATTAAACATAGAGATTTTAGAAAACTTGTGGGTCAATGGTGGCAAATTCCCATTCAGGGTACTCCTATGTTCAGGTTGGTCAAAAAGCTCCTTCACATTAAATAGGAAGTTCGTGGGTGGAACAGATATAGTTTTGGCAATATGTTTATTCAGAAGAAAAATATCTCTGGGAGATTAGCAAAACTTCAACAGCTAATGGCTCAAGGAGATGCTCCAGAGGATATTATTTAGGAGGAGTGTGATCTGATTTCTGACTAGAAGAATCTTATGAGCAGAGAAGAGGTTTTTTGGAAACAAAAGTTCAGGGTTCAGTGGCTCAAAGAGGGAGATGGGAAGGCTAACTCCATATCAAAATTATGGTTGGAAAATGGCAATATTATCATTGAGGATATTGAGATTGGAGAACAAGCTGTGTTATTTTTTCAGAATTTGTTGTCTGACCAAGCTAGCAATGCTGGGAATGGAAGGGTTATGGACTAGTTCATTGATAAAATCCCCTGTCTGATAATTGAAGAAGACAACTCAGAAATGCTAAAACCTATCTTTGAGGAGGAGGTTTGAGCTGTCTTATTTTCTATGGGCCCTTTCAAAGCTCCTGGCCCTGATGGCTTTCCTCCAATATTTTTTCAGGAATATTGGGATATTGTGGGAGTTGATCTCACTGCTGCTGTTAGAGACTTTTTTAGAACCAGTAAACTTCTAAAGCAGATTAATAATACTTTTATTCTCCTTGTCCCTAAAAAGTTGAAGCGTACTCATTTCTCTAACTTCAGACCCATTAGCTTGTGTAATACTGTCTATAAGCTATGCACTAAAGTGATTGTCCTGAGATTTCAACCTTTTTTGGATAAAATTAATTCCCCTTCTCAGAAAGGCTTTGTCCCTGGTTGTCAAATTCTTGATGCTGTGATCTCCACTCATGAAACTATTCATTCCATGGACAAGAGTAGAATCCCTGGCATGGCTCTTAAGTTAGATATCTCCAAATCCTATGATAGAGTTTCATGGAAATTCCTATTTGAAGTCATTAAAAAGTTTGGTTTCAATGATAAAATTTCTCTTCTCATTCGTGAGGCTATTTCTACTTTTAAATTCTCAGTTTTGGTTAATGGGGTCCCTAGGGGTTTTTTCTCTTCTTCGAGGGGAATTAGATAGGGGGATCCTCTCTCACCTTACTTGTTTATCATGTTGCCAGAGGCCCTTGGAAGATATGTTCACTCTAAGATTTGCTCTAAAGAAATTATGGGCATTAAACCTGCTTCCTCCCTTCCTCCTATGTCTGTGCAGCAGTTTGTGGATGATACCATCTTCTTTGGCATCTCTTTTGTGGTTGAAGCTCATAGTTGGATTTATATTTTAAATGACTATGCCAAAGCTTCTAGTCAAGGCATAAACTTTCAAAAGAGCAATGTGTATTTTTTTAATACTCCAAATGATCTCCGGTGAAAAAATATTAATATTATTGGCTCTGCTGAAGCTGATCTTCCTGCTATTTATCTTGGCCTCCCTCTTACAATCAAAGAGGTGTTTCAAGGATTTTGGAATGGAATTTTGGAAAGAACTTAGAAGAAGCTGGTTGGTTGGAAGGGGAAATTACTCAGTAGTGCGGGCAAATTACAGCTACTACGTGCTTCTTTGCAAGGTATTCCTACTTACTTCCTGTCCCTTTTTAAGATACCTAGTTTTTTTGCTAACAAATTGGAATAGATTCAAAGAAAATTCTTATGGATGGGGGTGGAAGACACATAGCTAATGTCTTTGGTTAGTTGGGAGAAAGTTTGTCTTCCCAAATCTCATGGTGGTCTTAACATCAGATCTATCAAGAATATGAATAAAGCCCTCCTCTCCAAAATCAACTGGAATTTGATCCACAACCATAAAGAATGGGGGGACATTATGCAAGCCAAGTATCTTCATGGAACTGATCACTTCAGTTTTCTCCAACAGGAAGGGATCCCCCAGGGATCTATTATCTGGAACAAAATGCTGAAGTCAAGAAGTCTTCTCAAATAGGGGCTTAGATGGAAACTGGGGAATGGAAATTCTATTAACTTCTGGAAAGATATTTGGATGAGTGATAAGGCTCTTGTTACTCAAGGGGATTATGGAGTTATTGCTAGCATTGCTACTCAGTTTTTTGGGGATAAAGTCTACCATTATATGTATAATAATAATGGTATTAGAAGCTAGAAGAACTTATTGGATTGTTGTACTCATCACCCTGATCTCACTTCTAGGATGTGGTCTATTCAACATTTGATGTAGGGGGTCAGAATTCCTCTTTTCCCTAGAGAATATGAGCAGTATTGGTGGCTGGATAAGCAAGGTCATTTTTCTGTCAAGTCTGCTTACCATCTGCTGGTTCCTGAGGTGCATAGAAATGACATTTGGAGGAAAGTTTGGAACCACAAACTTATACCTAAAATCAACATGTTTTGGTGGGCTTCTATTCATAACAAAATTCTAACCCAAGATAATTACAGAGGAGGGGATTTACTTTGGTCAATAGGTGCTGTGTGTGCCTAGAAGAGGAGGAAATAATCTCTCATTTAATTATCCACTGCGATTTTGCCAGGGAAGTCTCGAACATGATCTTAAGGAATTTTGGCATTCAGTGGGTTTGTAACTTTGATATTAAGGAAGTCATTACTAGTTGGTGTCCTACTTCTCTCATCCCTGGCTTGTTGAGCTATGGAACCAAACTCTGCCCTATCTTGGTTGGACTTTATGGAAAGAATGCAATAATCAAATATTTAGGGATGCTGCTAGGGACACCTCTCAGGTTCTTCATTCCTTTACTAAGATCCTCTTGGAAAGTGTGACTAATTCCCACATCAAAATTGCGGAGAAACCTCTTTCTCATGAAGAGGAGAAAATTATGGCTAATTAGAAGATCCTAAACCAAATTCTGGCTCATAATAATTCCAAACAGTTGCAGAGACTAAATACTAGATGGATTCCCTTGAGGCCTAATTGGCTTAAACTTAACTTTGATGGGGCATCTAAGGTAGATGGCAAGGCTAGTGGTGGTGGGATCATAAGGGATGATAAAGGGTGGATGGTTGCTGCTTATGCTAGTGGAATAGGCTGTCATAGAAACAATTATGTTGAAGCCACTGCTCTTATATGGGGGGTGAACTTAGCTATTTCTCTTGGTATTAGGCAGTTGTATGTTTAGGGGGATTCCAAACTGGTTATTGATGTGGTTAATAATGTGTCAACTTGTGGTTGGAAGCTGAAAGATCTTATAGTGGATATCCAGATCCTTCTGCAGCGGATTCCCAGAGTGGATATCTCTCATATATATAGAGAGGGTAATGGGGTTACAAATGCCTTTGCTGACCTTGGCCACCAATTTTCAAATTAGTGTTGTTGGCACCAAGTTAATCAAATCCCTTTAATCATAAGGGACTTAATTCAAAAGGAGGTGACATGTTGATGAGTCAGTGTTCTTGGAAAAATAGCTCTCTCCGTCGGCTTTGTTGGAAGTTGCTGACGTGTATCTTGAAGAACGTGATTTTTTGTACTTCTCTACTTAATGTCACTTCTACCTTATTACTCCCTTCTAGTAAGGTGAGTTGCTTACCTGCTAATTGTAGCGAATGCCACAAAATCATGATCGAGCATGGGAAGAGTAGGCTTCAAGTTCGTAAGGCAGTTCTCATTAATGATAATGCATGTAGATTTATTACCATTATCATTATCCCTGATCAAGTGGTTAATGTTACCCTGCACACTAACTCTATGAAGTTTTGGGGTTTCTGTGCTTTTGTCTGGAAGGCTAATATGGGTGGCGATAGAATCTGAACAGAACCCATTTCCTGTTGTGAGTTTAAAGACAATCTTGTGGTCTGGCACTACTATAAGGAAGGCAGTATCAGTCCTTATTTGGAATGACTTAATGGTTATGATGAAAACCTGTCTGAGCAATTTGCTAGGTCTTGGTAAAATCAGCGAGTCATTATGAGGGGAATTGGGTTTGAGATTTCTGAGAGTGTTATTGCTTTGGCATCTGGCCTGTCGACTCAGGGGATCAAACTGCAGAGGAAAGCTAAAGTGGTGGACCACTCTAACCAGAAGTTATTCCTTGGGGATGGGGAAGAACTTGTTCCTTATCAGGGAGGATTTGAACATGCTAAGCTACCTTAGCCGTGGGACAGGGTGTGTTTTCTCCTTATGAAGTACTTCACTCTAGAGGGGCACTTCACCAGGTTCTACAATTATCATCTTCCTCTTCTGAATCACTTTAGATGCAATGCTTATATAAGTTTTCTATTTTATTTACTATCTTCCCTTGAGCATTCAATTCTTAGGGTTAGAGCTAAGTTGGCCAAGAAACCTTCCAAGAAACCCATTCCCCTGCACCAGGGTCTCATCCTCTGCTTATACAATTTCCATCTTGCCTTGGAGCCACCTAAGCCTATTCTGACTCATAGTGGGAAAATGTCTACCAATCCAGATGATACTGCTATTTTTGAAGAGCTATGCCCTTCCCCTATTTCTCTTAAGACGAAAGGGGTTTCTTTCTCTACTACTGAGGAGATTCCCATGGCGACCACTACCAACACCCTGGTCTCTGAAGTTAGTGCAAAGAGCAAGAAGAGGAAGATAAGAGAAGTGGAAGAGGATACTATGGGGGTTGCTATGGAGACCCCTAAAAATCTTTACAGTACCCCTATGGGACAGGGCAGCAAATCTAATTTGTCTGCTAAGGATATAAAGGAGGGCTTTTCCTCAGGGGTTAGGTGGTCAGGGAGGATTGCTGGAAAACCTGTACCCAAAGCTAAACTTATAGATTATTCTGAGAGTGCATTTGACAAGTCCACTCAAGGTGGTGAGGCTAAGGTTATGGAAGTTCAGGAGATTTCTGAGGATGTTGATGGTAAGAATGGGAACAAACTGTTGGAGGTTGCTAGTGGGGCTGTTGGAGATTCTGAGGGTAATTCTGACGAAGCAGGAAAGATGTTTGTGGAAGAAGCTGCTGATGAAATGGAGACAGATGCTGGTTATAGGAATGACATTGCTATCCTGAGGGGCTGTGTTGAGAAGTTGGAGTAGTCCTTTTCCACTATACTCAGGCATGCTATTTTACTTAATCTTTCTGTGCTACAGGATCTTGGGGCTATTGTTGCTATTGACATAGATGAGAACTCTAAAAAGTTGGATGATTTTATTGAATCCATGGCTAAAAGAGGAGAGAATATTTCTCCTTAGTTCTAGTTTCTTTTATGTTGTCACTACTCTGCTACTTCATATATACAGTCTTTAGACTGGTTTTGCTGTCTATGTTGTTTATGTTGGTTAAGCGGGTTATGCTGTAACTGTTTTGAGGCTCTTTTGTGTTGATGCCTCTAGGGTTTCTTTTTACTATTCTGTAAGGGTTTGGCCCCTTGTTTTAGCCGCCTTATATTATCAAAAACAAAAGAGGCTCACTACCAAAAGACTCACTTCCCAAAAGAATGCTCACTACCAAAGGGGTGGCTCACTACAAAGAGGGGTGGCTCACTTTCATGAACTGATATGATAGCATCTACAACATGCCTGAGTTTAGTTCCATTGAAGCACAATACATATCACCTTCACTGCCTTACAACACAAACAGTTTCATATTGACATCTTTGTATCCACGCACCCTACACATAGATTTATTACGTTTATTTATACCAATCATCAACCCTGGAACATACATCAAGTTTGACAATATAATCTACAAACTTTGGAACAGTTTCCAAGGTCGGCAAACATACATAATTCAGATTAGGTTTGGACCTAAACAAAATTGTGGAGCAAACGAATGAAGGTAGAACACTTCACGGCTTAGCTCGAACCCAAATACATCTTCACATGCTTCAACAAGCTTCTATAATCCACAAAACACATATGCAAAGAGTGTTAGCACCCAAGTCAGTCAAGCTTGTGCAAACACCAAGAATAAATAGGCACATGCTTTCAAGAACTCAATCATAGCTTGTAGACCAAGCACAAGCCTCTAACATGATCTAGAGACATCCATGAGGGTGATCCCACAATAGTGGGTTACAATTACATTTAGGAAGGAAAATTGCCCATGCCTAAAAAAAATGACCAGGTTCGATTGAACAGGGAGGTTCTGTAAGCACAAAAATCATGTACAACCTCCACGAGGACTCCTATGATGATTCAAATCCTTGTCACGTACATGTAATCATGAAATAATGTCCTTTAATCAATGAGCCTCTTGATGACATGTCCTCTTTCTTGTCTTGTGTTGTATCTTCTCTATTGATTTCCCTCTCCCCATTTGTGACACTTTTTGACACTTGTTGCGACACTTGTCGACTTACATTTTTTGAGCTTTTGACCTTGCTCCTAAGCCTTGTGAGTGTCTTGTAGGTGAGTTTTCACCTCTCCCCTATGTTTTTCATCTAGTGCACCATCTAGAAGCCTTCTAGAGGTCTCCTTATCCATCTCCCACTTTTAGTTTTCAGTTTCACCTAACCAATCTAAATCTCCCCCTATTATTTCCAGATCTCTCCCAGGAGATCCTGCTGATACAAGTGGAGATTTGGATTCTTCCACATGATTGACCTATTCCTTGAAGTAGAACCCCTCCTTTTCTTCTCTTCTTGCATCTCCTAGTCTATTTTTTCCTTTTGACCCTATCCAACCCAGATCTCCCCTAGGCGACCTAGGGTTGCCCCCCGAGTGACCCATGGTCACCTAGGGGTGACCCTACTAGCAAAAGGGGTGACCCTTCCATTTTTGTAGCTGCGGAAAAACTTGAGTTTCTCACTCATTTTTGCTCCATTTTCACCCATTTTTCTTCTAGTTTGCATGGTTTTTAATCCCTAATATAGAGTTAACTATTTCATGCACCCACACATGTATAATTATCTCTATTTGATCTCAAATTAACTCTTCAATCAATCTCATGCTTTCCTTCACCTCCATTTCCTCTTCAGTGATAAGCTATCATTGCTTCATCACTCTCTAATCAGTTGAGTTTAGTGGGTAATCAATCCACTTCACTCCCCAATCAATCCTTGTTAACTGTTCAATCAATTGAGTTAACTTCTCAATCATTTCCACCTCTCATCATCCCTTCTTCTAACCTATAAATACTCTCACCTCTTCATTATTTTCCAAGTTGAGCAAGTTGGAGAATACTCTTCTCATCTTCACAAGCTTTTTCAAGCTTCTTCACAGGCCTTTAAGTCTCTTTCTTCATTTCTTTCTTTATTTCTTCAAAGCTTCCATTATTGCATAGCTTCAAAGCTCTTCGAAGGAGGCAAATTCATTGTGCACATAGCTCTTGCTAGTTTTGCTCTCCAACTTGTTGGTCATGATGTTAGTCATAAACAAACATAGAATAAAAGTTACACAACAACCTTTACTCATCTTGAAAGATACGATGAATTCAGAGAATTCATGATCCCAAGTCTCTGTTGATTAGGTCTTAATCTACTGACGTTATTCAGTGGTTGATGTGTGTTGCTATTTTCCATTTAGGGGCCTTACGTATTTCTACAAAGTTCATCATTATTTCTCCAAATATCTTGCTCTATATGTCTGCTCTGCATAAATCTCCAATAATTCTACCTCTGCACTGTGAATTTAGTCAAATAATGTGCTTACAGGCTGATATTTGCATGATTTCTACCATTATTTGCAATTCTTTGCATGATATTTTCAATACTACATGCATTTAACTCAAATATGCTAATGATTTTCAGTTACCTACGAGATTTCAGCATACCTCTCTATTTCTGCTTATTATTTGTCATGACTTGCAGTTATGGTGATGAATTTATGAAATTAAAAAAAGGAAAAGGGTTAAAGAATGAGATTCCCAAAACTACTTGACTGAGATCATTGATCCACATACAAGCTTCCATACATGCAATGAAAAGAAGGAAACTAGAATCATACTTCACCAGGACATTCCACAAATCCGCATGATCTAGTGCAAATCTTCAAAGGAAAAGTTGATAACAACATGTAATGAAATGAAAGCGCTTCTAGTTGAACACAGCATTCACCAGTACATATCCAGAAATCAACATGAAGATTACGTAAAATTTACAATCAGGATGTAATTTGAAACTTCATATCCATTCAGTATGCTTAAGAACAGGTACATTTATAGTGATCTGAAGAAAGAACCTTGACATTTCAACAATTCAGTCTTCATTAGTCTCAGTAATTCGATCTCGTATTTGATTCTACAGTAATTGGCCTTAATGTGCCAGATGTTCCAATGTATCTTTCTCTCTTATCTATGTCTCTTTTCGACAAGCTCTGGCTCTTATATAGAACAAATGCCAGAAAACAGTTACAATGATCCAAGGATCAGGATCCTCCCAGAACAATCAATGGTCCAGATGAATAGCACGTGCTTTGCCAATTGGCAAATGTATAGCTGGCACAGAATATTCCAGCATCTTTGATTTGATTCGGTCTCCAGCTGGCAAACAACATATTTGACAATATCCTCCTCACTTCTGGTTCATGTTGCCTCCTTGTGCAACCATACAATGCTCAACAACAAACAGCTCTGAGGCTTCCTGCAATAAACAGACAAGCATTAAGCCCAGCATCATTATTTTAGAACTTAGAAGGAGAATAAACATTTCATTAAACAGGCCTCAAAATGTGCAGCTACAGGCAATCGGGCCCCAAATCAGTGGAAATTATGCACTAAATGCATAAACAGCATCAAAAACACTCGGGTCAACCATCGTCGACTAGAAAAATGCATTCTAGTGATCTAAATTTCTATCACTTTGCATTCCCGCCCATTTCCTTGTATATCGGGCTTCAAATCTGCTAATACATCATAAAATATACAAGGAATTAATTGCTTTTAACTTTCCTTCGAATCCGCTCCTTGTACATTACCGGCTTGTATATCGGGTTCCAAATTTGCATATACAAGCACAAAAACCAAAAATATACAAGCAATTTCCTGTATTTAACCTCCACTTGGCATCCGGCGCTTGTATGTATATTTTAGCAATGTATGTCTGAATATACAAGCTGGACTCATGCAATGATTTAATCGCCTTTTATACGATTTCAGTTCTGCTGCATGTATAATTTCAATGTATATCGTAATGTATGTATAAACATACAATCACGAAAGATACAATGAACTTTCGCCATTTAATAACCATTTCGGATCCGACTTTTGTATATTCGCTTGCATCTCGGGTCAACATCATATTCACATCGGTGTGACCACATATGATCGGGGTGACAAAATTAGACTTGGCCGATGGTAAAACATACACTGATGCCCACCCATCGGGGAGACACCAATATCGGAGTGAAAATTCAAGACTCGACTGATGTTGGAAACTATGCCGAAGAACTGCCATATCGGCGAGACTATTCCCATCGGGGAGACAATACAAAGCGTGGCTGGTATCAAAAGTTAGGCCGATGATCAACTTCCATCGGGGAGATATATAAGATTGGGCAGACAATAACAAGCTCCACCGATGACATACCTTAGGCCGATAACCAACCTTCATCGGGGAGATATATAAGATCGGGCAGACAATGTTGAGCACTGCCGATGGACAAAGTCACATCGATGAACCTTATATCGAGCAAACCACAGATATCAGTGAGACTAACTTAAACTTGGCCAATGGCAAAAGTCAGGCCGATCATCCTCCATATTATATATGACGTCACCGTCATATTTCGTTTCTGTATATTGGGGAAAGAATGACATCATCATCATCATCATGTCGAAGGAAAATAGGAGGATTTGAAATATGACCCTGCTGCTGAGAGTATCACCCCCCCTTAAAAGATAGGGTGATCATCATGATCATGCAAAAGGAGATCAGGAGGATATGATGACATCATCATCATATTAGCGAATATCAGCAAATATGACCCTCCCTTGAAAGATCAGGATGATGACCCTCCGATAGGACTTTGACATGTGCATGCAAATATGCAGATGGTGGATTTTCTAAGTAGGGTGATATTATAATATTAGCATGATATTATAATATCAGGTGATGTTATAATATCATGATGCTCGTTGTTATGAAATATGACCCTCCTAAAATCATGTTTGACCAGACCTTTGACTTGTCATAACTTTCTCATATGGACGAATTTTAGGGTGATGTAAAAGGCAAACCTGCCTATAATTTCAAGCTCTTTCACATGGTAAGCTTTCTGAGGATAGATTCAGACTTTCAAATTTGGCTCAGACTTCAAGATCACAAATATGCCTGAGATTAGGCATATGCATACTGACTGACACTGTTTTACCTTTACCGCCCAGGGCACAAAAACAAGGGAACAAGACAGCAAAGTTGGGTCCTTGTTTTGATAATGCAAAATGGGGCGTGTTGTGTAACCACACAACAACTTGCCACCAAAGAAAACAACAAAATTCAAATAATTCAAAAGGTGAGGATAAATTAAAACATAAATTTCCAACTCCTATTAAGCATGAGCATCCTAATCCTTTCTAACTAGTATCATGTTCATCAATGTAACAATGAATTGATAAGGGATCAATTGTGTGCATGTGATTCATTTACTCATCTTGAAAGTGAGTTGAATAAGTCAGTGACTGGTGTTAAGCTATGTAGTTTGGTTCATCCCTCATAGCCAACCGGATAGAGCCTTGCTGCCAGCAGGCGTCCATAGCCCCGGCAAGGTTATCATTGCAATTCCCCTAAGTAGAGCCCCACTGCCAGCAGGCGTCTATAGCCCCGTTGGAGTTACTTAGATGACTTAATCTGGATTTTAGAAAATCCATTTTATTATTTTATTTATTTTATATTTTGAATTTAATTCTTAAGATATAACAGTTGTAGCCTCATGATACAAGGAATGGTCACTTGTTGAAATTAAGTTGAGAATTGCAATGGTAGCAAGGGCAACCTTTAGATTTTTCACTTAACACCTACACTGATATGTTCAATAAACCCAAGGCTCTTAGGTGTGTCATTGTGAGGATCACCTTGACTCAAGAAAAGTAGTACTGATGAATATGATACCACAGACCTGATCAAGAGTACCTATACTGACATGAGTTACAACCTATGTAAAAACTTATATCCAACTTTTGAATTCTAACAATTTCTGCAGTGTTCTTAAGTAACAAGGTGCACCAGTTTTGCCCAACCAAAACAAAGACTCAACAACGCAAAACACAAAGCAACCTGTACAAACGGCTAACCTACAAAAGGAAACAAAAGAAAAAGAACAAGACAGCAAAACAAGCAGACTGTACAAACAACTAACCTACAAAATTATATACAAACCACTACTAGGCAAACAAAAACCAGCAAACGACCTAAGTACACCTGTATTTGCATACTTCTTTCGATTATGTAGGAGTCTTAGGGTATCAGTTATGGTTCTCAACCTAGCAAATTTATCTTTATATTCTGAAAAATATTCTGATATTCTGAATTCATTGTATTCAACAGAATAACTCTTGATGATCAACAACTGAGGAAGCTCATCATGTTCATGATTAATCCATATGCATGTCTTATCTCCTGAATTTCCATAATCAAAATAGTAATCAACATCATTCACGGTGGAAAGGAGAAATACAACCTGGTGTATTTCTGGTTCCGTTGGACATGCTGGTTTGTTGACAGCCGATCTTCCATTTAATTCTATATTTTCATTGCTTGGCTCAGTGTCTGGTCTCTCTTCAAATTGAAGGATGTATGACTCTTGATGTATTAATTCTTCATCTTTATCCAACTTTATCCCTTCATTCTGGATGTTCAATTTATCCTCCAGTTCAGGAAACTTCTCAATATTTTCTTCAATTTCCTGCACATCAACATCTAAATAAGTATCTTTATTATCACAACCTGAGATACAGAAATTTATCATTTCTAAATCACTTGACTGTAAAGGAGAATTGGCATTCAACTGATAAGAAGACTTCCCTATTTCATTTTCAAAATATTTCTGGAGTGATGTTTGATCATGCACAACAACTCCAAAGTCTTCTACATCTTCATCTTTCAGGAATTGTTCATTAAATAATTCACATCTTCTATCTAGTAAAGTGCCTGGTTCCATTAACCTGCAACATTCTTGTATTTGACCATTCAATTCAACCCAGTTAGGCAGTAAATCAACATTTATCTTCTTTTCTATGACTCCCTGAGTTACTATCATAGGAACTTCATCATCAGTAGTGCATTTAAATTGTTCTACTATCTGTTTATACTTCTCTTTACCATAGAAAGACTCCAAGAAAGACGTTTCATCTTCTTTATCAAAAGTATTAGGATCAGAATCAAAAATATTATCCTGATGAGTGGTTTCTTCTTTAAAATTTTCACAGGATTCATACCTACATACTGACTGATCCTTACTTGTATTAGGAAGTAGAGAACTCCTATCAATCTCACCATAGAATGAATCAAGGAAAGATGTTTCCTCTTTTTTACCTTCTGGAACTGATTCAGCCACTATATTTTTTAGAATCTTTTTCAACATGATCAAGTAGGCGTAACAATCCCTTTCTGAATGCTCTTCGTCATGTAATCTGCACCAGCTTTCAATCAGGACATCATCAGTGGATAAACCTAATATTTGACTACACTGTATATTTCTGGACAAGTATAATTCAAAATCCTTAGATCGGTCCACTTCAGTGTCTGGACAATTAATAACTTCTGGTGCTGCATCTGCTTGTTGCTCTAGAATTTCTTTATTTTCCTGCCAGACTTCTTCATTTTCCTGGCAAATTTTAGCCCTGAACACATCTAGGAAGAATATCAGTCCTTTCAAATATGAATCCAACCTTGTAAGGAAAGTTAAACAATTAATTTCACTGTGTTCTACAGTCTGGTGTATCCTGCAATAGGTAGATAAACCAAAGCTAGATAAACTGTGAGGACAAAGCTGCCTATTCAAAGTTTCTTGAAATAAAGGAATGTTAACTTGACAATTGCCTTCATATACATCCATCAAAATGAGACTCTATTTTTCAATTTTTTAGGATTTTGAAATTTTAATGAGGTCTATCATATCTCAGAATAAAACTTGAAAGTCTAGAAAATCAAACTAATCTTTCAGGTTTCGAGCTAGATCTTGACAAAGGTGCAACCAAAACCTCTCAGATAAGAGATATTTGCAGCCATTTAACTCAAATGCCAAAACATTTATGCAATATTTGTAGAAATCTAGAAATTCACAGCTCAGGCCCTCCTTCTAGCGCCAATTTATGTTGCGTTAGAAGCGAGGGGCCTGCAGATTAATTGCAAGACTTAGGGCAAGCTGCTATACTAAGGCAAGGGATATCACTTCAATTGAAAAGAATTTATTTGCTGAGAAACAGCTCACGCCCTCCTTCTAGCGCCAATTTATGTTGGTCATGATGTTAGTCATAAACAAACATAGAATAAAAGTTACACAACAACCTTTACTCATCTTGAAAGATACGATGAATTCAGAGAATTCATGATCCCAAGTCTCTGTTGATTAGGTCTTAATCTACTGACGTTATTCAGTGGTTGATGTGTGTTGTTGTTTTCCATTTAGGGGCCTTATGTATTTCTGTAAAGTTCATCATTATTTCTCCAAATATCTTGCTCTATATGTCTGCTTTGCATAAATCTCCAATAATTCTACCTCTGCACTGTGAATTTAGTCAAATAATGTGCTTACAGGCTGATATTTGCATGATTTCTACCATTATTTGCAATTCTTTGCATGATATTTTCAATACTACATGCATTTAACTCAAATATGCTAATGATTTTCAGTTACCTACGGGATTTCAGCATACCTCTCTATTTCTGCTTATTATTTGTCATGACTTGCAGTTATGGTGATGAATTTATGAAATTAAAAAAAGGAAAAGGGTTAAAGAATGAGATTCCCAAAACTACTTGACTGAGATCACTGATCCACATACAAGCTCCCATACATGTAATGAAAAGAAGGAAACTAGAATCATACTTCACCAGGACATTCCACAAATCCGCATGATCTAGTGCAAATCTTCAAAGGAAAAGTTGATAACAACATGTAATGAAATGAAAGCGCTTCTAGTTGAACACAGCATTCACCAGTACATATCTAGAAATCAACATGAAGATTACGTAAAATTTACAATCAGGATGTAATCTGAAACTTCATATCCATTCAGTATGCTTAAGAACAGGTACATTTACAGTGATCTGAAGAAAGAACCTTGACATTTCAACAATTCAGTCTTCATTAGTCTCAGTAATCCGATCTCGTATTTGATTCTACAGTAATTGGCCTTAATGTGCCAGATGTTCCAATGTATCTTTCTCTCTTATCTATATCTCTTTTCGACAAGCTCTGGCTCTTATATAGAACAAATGCCAGAAAACAGTTACAATGATCCAAGGATCAGGATCCTCCCAGAATAATCAATGGTCTAGATGAATAGCACGTGCTTTGCCAGTTGGCAAATGTATAGCTGGCACAGAATATTCCAGCATCTTTGATTTGATTCAGTCTCTAGTTGGCAAACAACATATTTGACAATATCCTCCTCACTTCTGGTTCATGTTGCCTCCTTGTGCAACCATACAATGCTCAACAGCAAATAGCTCTGAGGCTTCCTACAATAAACAGACAAGCATTAAGCCCAGTATCATTATTTTAGAACATAGCAGGAGAATAAAGATTTCATTAAACAGGCCTCAAAATGTGCAGCTACAGGCAATCGGGCCCCAAATTAGTGGAAATTATGCACTAAATGCATAAACAGCGTCAAAAACACTTGGGTCAACCATCGTCGACTAGAAAAATGCATTCTGGTGATCTAAATTTCTATCACTTTGCATTCCCGCCCATTTCCTTGTATATCGGGCTTCAAATCTGCTGATACATCCTAAAATATAGAAGGAATTAATTGCTTTTAACTTTCCTTCGAATCCGCTCCTTGTACATTACCGGCTTGTATATCAGGTTCCAAATTTGCATATACAAGCACAAAAACCAAAAATATACAAGCAATTTCCTGTATTTAACCTCCACTTGGCATCCGGCGCTTGTATGTATATTTTAACAATGTATGTCTGAATATACAAGCTGGACTCATGCAATGATTTAATCGCCTTTTATACGATTTCAGTTTTGCTGCATGTATAATTTCAATGTATATCGTAATGTATGTATAAACATACAATCACGAAAGATACAATGAACTTTCGCCATTTAATAACCATTTCGGATCTGGCTTTTGTATATTCACTTGCATCTCGGGTCAACATCATATTCGCATTGGTGTGACCACATATGATCGGGGTGACAAAATTAGACTTGGCCGATGGTAAAACATACACCGATGCCCACCCATCAGGGAGACAACCAATATCGGAGTGAAAATTCAAGACTCGACCGATGTTGGAAACTATGCCGAAGAACTGCCATATCGACGAGACTACTCCCATCGGGGAGACAATACAAAGCGTGGCCGATATCAAAAGTTAGGCCGATGATCAACTTCCATCGGGGAGATATATAAGATCGGGCAGACAATAACAAGCTCCACCGATGACATACCTTAGGCCGATAACCAACCTTCATCGGGGAGATATATAAGATCGGGCAGACAATGTTGAGCACTGCCGATGGACAAAGTCACATCGATGAACCTTATATCGAGCAAACCACAGATATCGGTGAGACTAACTTAAACTTGGCCAACGGCAAAAGTCAGGCCAATCATCCTCCATATTATATATGACGTCACCGTCATATTTTGTTTCTATATATTGGGGAAAGAATGACATCATCATCATCATCATGTCGAAGGAAAATAGGAGGATTTGAAATATGATCCTGCTGCTAAGAGTATCACCCCCCCTTTAAAGATAGGGTGATCATCATGATCATGCAAAAGGAGATCAGGAGGATATGATGACATCATCATCATATTAGCGAATATCAGCAAATATGACCCTCCCTTGAAAGATCAGGATGATGACCCTTCGATAGGATTTTGACATGCACATGCAAATATGCAGATGGTGGATTTTCTAAGCAGGGTGATATTATAATATTAGCATGATATTATAATATCAGGTGATGTTATAATATCATGATGCTCGTTGTTATGAAATATGACCCTCCTAAAATCATGTTTGACTAGACCTTTGACTTGTCATAACTTTCTCATATGGACGAATTTTAGGGTGATGTAAAAGGCAAACCTGCCTAGAATTTCAAGCTCTTTCACATGGTAAGCTTTCTAAGGATAGATTTAGACTTTCAAATTTGGCTCAGACTTCAAGATCACAAATATGCTTGAGATTAGGCATATGCATACTGACTGACACTGTTTTACCTTTACCGCCCAGGGCACAAAACAAGGGAACAAGCCAGCAAAGTTGGGTCCCTGTTTTGATAATGCAAAATGGGGCGTGTTGTGTAACCACACAACACAACTTAGCATTCAAATGCTCTTACAGGACGAAGGTGACTTTTACTTTATTTGTTCAACCAAGTAGCATCACACTGCTTCATTCTATGCCATTGTGCTCAATCCAAGCTCTCATTGAGCTCATACAAGCTTCATCAAAGCTTCTTTTTGCTTCTTCATGTCATTTTGTTGTCAAGAGGATCACCCACTACCACAAAAGGATTCGAGCTTGCCAATTACAAGGATTTTTGAGGGTAGTGGAGTCAATAAATCTTCATTTCTCTCAGGTTCCTTCATTGTTTTTGTTCAATTAGTAGTAATTAGAGAATAAAATTTGCTCTTGGGAACAGTAAAACATTGCTTTTACCTTGATAATTAGATCTTGCATGTTTTATTAGTTGCTTTCATATTCCTAGATCTAAATTGTTAGAAGAAGCATTTTCCCTTTTCATTAGATTGGATTACATTAAAATCATCGAAAACACAAAAAAACATAGGTTAACTTTGCATTAGAAAATTCATATAGAATTGCATACATATTTTCCCTTTCATAGATTAAGAGCACTTTCATTTCCAAAATACCAAAAAAATGGTTTGCATATCATTTACTTTGCATGCATATAGAAACCCTAAAATAGACAAAATAGAAAACCCTCATACCATCATGAGGTAACCACAATTAAATGATCCAATCAAACCCTCGATACCATCATGAGGTAAAAACAAGTCAAACCCTAGGTCAACTAAAAACTAGGTCAAAACTTTAGATCTAGTTAAGGTTAGTAATCACGCATTTACCTCTATCCTAATTCACGAATGTGCTTAGGAGTGAGAGGAGAGTGGGTGAGGGCTATCCATGACGAGATCCAAGAGATCCATCCAAGACCACAACAAGAAACACTATTTCCACCACAAGGAGATCCATCCATCCTCTTGGTGTAAGAAGAAACTAGACAACGCCAGATACAACAAGAACTTGGTTAATGCATACAAAGACAAGAGGACATCAACGAGAACAATCACTTACCCACATAGAAGTGGAATCTTAGAAATAAAAATAGGAGAAGAGAAACTAGTGACCCTTCGAGTAATAGGGTTATCTCAACTACAACAACAATCGAATGAAACATACAACAAAGCACACAACAACAAAGGCCACAGTACTTGCCGACCCCTCTCCGCAAAGTCCAACTCTCCAATGAGCTAGACACCCACCGTGTCTCGCCTCATCTCGACTGGTTAATTCCATGTGAGCAAGAGTGACATGGTAGATTGCCCCGTGGCAAGGAGGGAAAGGGTCCGTGTGCATGCCGAAATCTGACCCGATAGCCCCAGGCAATCGGACTCACGATTTTGAGCATACATATTTTGGTGAACCCGACATGAAAGGGCAGAGCCTCTTGGTTATGCTATTTGCAATCCCATTTCAAGCATCTCAAAATAGTTAACAAAAATTTCAAAACATTTTTACACCATTTTTCATAGCTGCTTTTTCCGCTTCAACCTCTATTGCTTACGCCATCATCCGTTCCATTTATTCTATGGTGTCTATGGCACCCCTAAATATGATAGAACCTAAACTAAACCAAGGGAACATTCCCTCAAGAGAACTAGAAATTTCCTCATTTGATAGGTATGTGCCATCGCATCCTGATGCGCCAATCACCAACTGTTATGATTACAAGGATTCTGACTATGAACAAGATTAAAGAGAATCTAAGTGTTCTCTATCTTTCAACAACCTAGCTTGGGAAAACAACACATCCATACCAAATGCACCACATAAAGCAAGAAGGGTGAGGTTGGAAATACATTGACCTGAACAACCTTCCACAAGCACATCGAATACCCATCTCGATGAGGAGGTTAAATGATTAGAAAAATGTCTGTAAGAAACCAAAGACGCTCAAGAGGCATTGAGAATCACCTTACAAGAAGAATAAAAAGAAAACGCTACATGCAAGGAAGCACATTACCACGAAAATATTCAAAGAGAACATCCTAGAAATGAAGAAACACCTAGGGCTGCTACTCCTGTAGACTTGATCGCAACGCTAGTACAAAGAATCAAAATCTTGGAAGTAGAATAAGCTGCTCCTGAAAGAAGACAAAAGTCCCATGAATAGGACTAGAGGGCATCACAAAATTCTGCCTACCTCAATTACTATTCACATAACGCTAGCAACAACACATGTCTGAATGGGAATCCTCATGTTTAGAATAATCAAACAAGTCCAACAATGGGTTATCAAAACTAACTTATGGGGTTATTACTATCAACCCAAAATCTCAAAGTGCCTTTTTAGGAACGTATCTCAAATATTTGAAAGAACAATTGGACTGAAACATAAGAAGTGTGTAATTACCGCGACCATTGCCAGATCTCCCAAAGTTCAACGAAGAAGGAGATCCAAATTCACACATTAAAGCCTACACCATAGCCATAAGAGAACTCCTCCCTTGGGATGGGGTTGTAGTGAAGATCTTCCCAAAAACTCTTGAAGGCATCGCTTTGGATTGGTATTATCATCTCCCAGAAGCTTCAATCCATTCATTCAAACAGCTAATTGGAGAGTTTGTCATGACATTCGACATGAACAAACTCATTAAAATAGGGATTAGAGAATTCCTCACAATGAAACAAGAACCAAATGAATCTGTATCCCACTTTGTCACTCGATGGAGGCAAGTCCTCTAGTCTTCGACTAGTGCTCCAAACATGGACCATCAAGAATTGTACGATCTCTTTTTGCATGCTCTCAACAAGGACATGAGAGAAGATGTTCAAAAATTACCATACAAATCTTATGAAGAGGCATTGGAAAGTGCCTTGAGGATTGACCAAGCCACCATCGACAGTGGTAGAAAGGTCTACGGGTCAAACGGAAAGCTAATGAAGGAAGACACATGAAACAATACCTCTATCATTAAAATTCTCAAAATCAATAGGAGCACAACCACAGATGGGGTGACGGATCAACCCCCAATCAAAAAGATAAAATATGATTACAACAGGAGAGATTACTATCCTCCTAACATAAATGCCATAGATAAACCTAGAAACAATGGGTACTACCCTTGAGACAATTACTAAAGTTGGAACCGCAATAGAAATGGGAACGAAAATGATGGAAGATACGAGAGACCCCCATATGAGTTTAACCAATTTTGTTCTTTTCATAGAACAAGAGGGCATAGCACAAAATCTTGTAGGGAATACAATAGATTCATAGCAAGACTACTGGAAGACCAACAATGTTTCTTCATAGAAATGTTCTTAAACCCATAGGAGGTCACACCGGATAACAAAGGTACAAGACAAAATCAAGCTCTGATAGCACCATAAAAAGAAAACATGATAGTTTATCAGGATCCGTTCCCCACACATAAAAACACAAATGCAATGAACCAAAACAAGATCACTCAGAGTAGTAACCCTGAAATCCCACTGCAACTGGGACAAAAGAGAGAAGCTAGGATGATGTGATTAGTCAAGATTATGCACAACGAAGAGGAAGAAGAAGACCATGAGGATGAAAATGAGAAAATACAAGCATATAAAAGTATCATCTTGATGGTAGAACTAATACCACCCCCAATCAGACGTTATGATCTCATAGAAGACTTAAAAAAATATATGCAAACATTTCGCTCATCAATTTACTCAAGAACTCCCCCTCACATCGCTCTGCGTTACTACAAGTTATAGGCCTAAAATACCTCAACCAAATTATGCCACCACCTAGTGACCAAATCAATCACGTGGACTACAATCTTAGCCCACCAAACTCAGAACTCAAAGATCCAGGGTTTTTCTTTGACTTACAATAGATGCCTTTTGAGGTAGAGTTAACAAAAAAGGGGACCCGACACTATATCTTCAAGTATGGATCTATGATACATGCATCAAATGAACATTAATTGATGATGGGGCCACAGTGAATATAGTTCCTTTCTCCCTTCTAGAGAAGATGGGCTATGGACACACCAATATCACTGCCTCAAGAGATACTCTAAGTGGATATGATAATCTAAAGGTAGCCACCATAGGTAAAATTACCCTTCCAATAACTTTGGGACCCAAAACCATTCCAACCACTTTCTATGTCATAGATAAGGACACGGGATATAAATTGATTCTGGAAAGGCCATGGATACATAGAATGAGGGTTGTTCCATCCAGTTTGTTTCAAGAAGCTCGATTTAACAACTTAGGGAAAGTATATGTCGCAAAGGGACATCCAGAACCTTTCATTATGTTAAAATCAAACATGCCAAACAAGCATATAGGTATCCCCATAGACTATTAGCTCCCTACCAACAAATTAACCATCCCTAATCATACACCCTAGCCCATATGCATCAAATGAATGGAGGTCCCAGAAAAGACCATAAACGCTGCAAAAATTAAAACACTAGAGAATGAGCCACTACCAAAACAAAAGGAAATGGTTCCCAAAGATAAAACTATCGAGATCATGGAGTTGATAGAGCAAGATGGACCACTCCAATTTCCCCTAGAGATACTCATGATCAACATCCAAGAGGTGTACAAACTCTTTCCTTGCATAGGGGAGAAGCCTCATAGAACCGAAGGACTAGTCTTTTAAACAACCACATTAAATCTGAGAAATGTAGACCCACATGCTTTCTCAGATGCAGAAGAAAACATGATGGAAGGTTACACACCACTTTCATCACTAAGTGAATCATGTGTCCCCAAGACACCAGAAGAAATAGAGTCATATGAACCTCTCACGCCAATGGAGGATTCACATCAACCAGTGATACCCATGGAAGAGGTGCATTCTATCGATAATGAATCAACCAATGTTATAGGAATGCTACCTAGGATGTTCATGGTATCACAACCGTAAGAAAAACCAACCACCTCTGCCTCCATCCAATCAAATGAACTTGGTGAATGGGAAGCACCTTGAGTACAAATAGAAATGGTTGAAAGACTTCCCCAAGAAGATGAAGAAAGTGAAGGTATCTTTCACAAGGAATGGAAGATGAGAGTGACAGTTGGTGTTGATGACCCTGTCATTTTTGAACTCCCAAAAAGCTATATTGGATATGCCATGGACTTGAGACCAAAACCAAATGGGAGGACAAGTATAAGCTTTGTCCCTCCTAATGAATAAAGGGAGCCACAAACTCCTCTAGAATTGTTCCAATTCTTGAAAAGAATCCAAGAGAGACTTGATGTGACAGTTTACATGCAAGAACAATTCAACTTATTAGCAAAACTATTTAATTGTGATAGAGTTCTATATTAGACTCCTTCCCATCAACATGCCTTTCAAGACTTATGATGCAGAACCACTTATCACCTATGCCTGCATTACCCTAGCATACATTCATGAGTGAATGTAAATGCATTTTTGTCCATAGGCATAGCCCATGGTACATGCCTTCTCTATTGGCATCTAACTATACTCTTCCCGTGTACCATAACATTAGTATGTCCTCAACCTACATTCGGTTTGTAAGTGTAACTTCCTTGTCTTTGCCTATCGGTGAGACCCCTATCCATTGACCAATCACACAAAACCTACACCGATCGCCTACCTCACACCGATGTAGATGTTTCATCTTTGGTTGCCTTATCGACAACACCTTCTACTATCGGCGCCACCTAAACTTTTTGTTCCAACCACTTTAGTCATGCTAAAAGACACCTTTGACCTATTGACCATCGACAACATCTCTGCTATTGGCCTTCCTCAGAATTGTTATCCCGATGCCTTCGGTCATGCCAATACCATCCCCTTAGCACACCTATCGGTCAGACCTCTCACTAACTCTCACCGACGCCAAACTCCTTGTCAATGAAGACTCTCCCTTTTCGCCTATCAGTGGGACTCCCACTATCGGTGAATTCCTTGAATCTCCTGCCGATCACTATTGTCTCCCTATCACCCTTGGTTGCCTATCGGCAACACTTTGTCTATTGGTCACCTCGCTTGAAGTCTCCCCGATGGCTGCTCTCTCTTCGATAACTTCGCTTATCGGCCAAACACAATGTTGTCGCCCCACGATGGAAATGTCACCTCGACGCTTGTTGTCACTTCGAATGCTAGCTCCAAACCCTTCATCGGAAAGACATATAACCATCAGCCCAATTTCATTTTCCTCTGCCGATACACCTCCTTACGCCGATACACTCCTCATCGACGACACTTTGCAACTGTCACCCCGATGCAACCACAACTTTGCCTAATGCAATCTACTTAGTAGATTTTCACCATTATGATCTGCCGAACTTCCTGGGGTGACCCGATCCGCTTCCTGGATGATCTTCCAGACTCTAACAAGCTGCACGACCTAGCACATACCCATGCTAAGGTTCCTTAATGCATCTCTGATCCGATCCTGCAAACTTTAGCACAGATAAAATAGAAAAAAACCCTAACTACTATATACATAGCCATTTCACCGATTCTACGAATCAATCAGTGGAATGGATAATAAAATCCATACACCCACCAGAACAGCAATTTAATTACACAGTATGATCAAAATAGAGAAAAGACACAAAGCAGGATCTCTTTATTGCTTTCAAAGGATGTGATTACAATACTCTACTTTACCACAGCACAATGTAACTTCTGAGTACGTCTCTCCCCCTTCAATGACCTGATCTAGGTGGGTATTTAACTACTCATAGTAGTAGTACTGATTTTGCCTCCAAGCGGCTGGGAACCATAACCAACCTAACAAACTTAACAGCTGCCCAACAAACTATCTAAAAATAGCAAAGCATGGTCAACTCTGACCTTATTACATTGCATTGGTCTTATAAGACCTTCTTGGAAACATCAACAAGACTTAAAACTAACTAACTGCCTCATGGAAGCCACTGTAAGGTAGGTGCTCCTGCACCATACTCCCCAATAGAAAAAGAACTCATGTCCCATGAGTTAGGTTGTGGAAAAATTCCACCTTTACTCTTTGCCATCTCAGTGTTCTGAACTGTTCCATCTTTATCCTCTGCTATCTCTTGGCTGCTCCAAGATTTCTAATCTGTAACTTGTTGTCTTGCAAGTAAACCCTCATGCCTGTCAATGTAGGCTCTGTTCATGCATACCCTATGTTTACCAGTCTGTCTTACCAACACCTCTGTTTGAATACCTGGTTGAATAACCTTAGTAATTGCCTCTTGAACTTCTACAATGTTCAAAGCTATCTTTCTTTCAACTTTGATAGGACAAACAATAGTCCCAACTATGACAACATCCTTGTCATTCCACTCAACTAGTTGCTGTTTGCAAACCTATTTCTGAACCTGCTACTGACCTCTGTCAGTCAAAATTAAAACTGTCTTCAAATTGTTGTCATTAACAATTTTGTTCCCTGCAGTATCTTCAACTACCCTTATGCCTGTTGCTGTAGGCATCTGCACAAACTCTTTCTTTCCCACTAAAATGATTGTTGCTACCTTCATTGCTTCAGCATTATCTTGCAATGGTATCAACACAATAGTATTACCATCTTTCTTGATGGTGTAGGTATTTGCATACCCATCTTACAATGCTCTCCTATCAAATTGCCATGGCCTATCCAACAATAGGTGACAACATTCCATGGGCAAAATGTCACACAAAACTCTATCATGATAATCCCCAATCTGAAAATCAAGATATGCTTATTCACATACAAAAAGTGATTGACTATCACTCACCCAAGATGCCTTGTAAGGGTGTTGGTGTGGAATCCTTTCCAAATTTAGTTTATCCACCATTTCCTGAGATACCATATTATCTGTTGAGCCAGAATCAATTACAACCTTACATATTTTACCTTTGCTCTTGTGTGTGGTCTTGAAAAGAGCTCTTCTTTGCATCATATCCTTTGATGTCTTCAAGACTGTCCTTCTTAACATCAATGCTTCTCCCTTCTCCGGATACCCATAATTATCAGGAGTCTCCTTCACACTTTGCTGAGTGTTTGAACTTTGCACACTTTCCTTTACTTTCTCTTCTTGCACCAGTTGTACTCTCTTGTCATTCATTCTATCATCTCTGGATGATGAACCTTGTCTTTCTGGACACCTAAAGGATGGATGACCAAACTCACCACAGGTATAGCACTTGCCTGAAAATGTATTAGAACCTCTTCCACCTTCAAATTTGCCTCTTGTACCTTTCCATCCACCTCTGAAATCAGACTGTTCCTGTCCGTTACTAGTGCCTTCTTGACTCTCATTGCCTTGTCTTGTTGTAGGAGCTGATCCTCTTCCTCTTACATTACTGCCTCTTCCTCTCATGGACTTATCCTATCTTCTATTCATCTTCTCCTCAATCCTGATTGCCATTTGATAACAATCTTCCACACTCTTAGGGCTAGCCAAAACTAACTCATCCTATATGTTCAATGTCAAACCAGCCAAGTACCTACTCATGATGACCAAATCTCATACTCAATTTGTAAAACTCCTCAGTATATGCCTTCACATCCATTTCCTTTTGCCTTAAGAATTGCAGCTTCTTAAACATCTAAATTTCATAATCCTTCGGCAAGAATTTACCTTTGATCCTTGCTACCATCTTATCCCATGAAGTGATCTTTGACTTTCCTTGTTTCCTTCTCTTGGATTGTACATAATCCCACCATACCAAAGCATGACCTCCTAACTTGGTCTTTGCTATCTTTACCTTCTGATCCTCAGCAACATCTTCACATTCAAAGTGATTATCAAGTGCAACAATCCAATCCAGTACCTCTTCTTCATTCGGACTTCCATTATACTTTGAAACATCAACCTTTACCTTAGGTTTCTCACTTTGTACTGCCTTTAATAGTTTTGCAAATCTCTGATCTTCAACATTTAGATCTTTAGCTACCTCTTCATACTCTTCAGCATCATCCTCTTTCTTAGATTCACTGTCTTCTACTTCTCTCTTCTTATTCTTCTCCAAGGCTACAAGCCTAGCTTGAAGTGCTTCAGCAAGCTCCTTCATCTCCTATAACTCCTTTGTAGTACCATTACCTTTTAGAGGCATTTTGTCAACCTCTCACTCCTCTACCTCTGTCTTCTTAGTTACAGAATCAACACACAAATAGCCCAGACCTTTTGCTGAGCTCTGATACCACTATGATGCAGAGCCAATTATCACCTATGCTTGCATTACCCTAACATACATTTATGAGTGAATGTAAATGCATTTTTGCCCATAGGCATAGCCCATGGTACATGCCTTCTCTATTAGCATCTAACTATACTCTTCCCGTGTACCATAACATTAGTATGTCCTCAACCTACATTCGTCTTGTAAGTGTAACTTCCTCGTCTTCGCCTATCGGTGAGACCCCTATCCATCAGCTGATCACACAGAACCTACACCGATCACCTACCTCACACCGATGTAGATGTTTCATCTTTGGTTGCCTTATTGGCAACACCTTCTACTATCGGCCACCTAAACTTTTTGTTTTGACCACTTTAGTCATGCCGAAAGACAACTTTGACCTGTTGACCATCGACAACATCTCTGCTATCGGCCTTCCTCAGAATTGTTATCCTGATGCCTTTGGTCATGCTGATACCATCCCCTTAGCACACCTATCGGTCAGACCTCTCACCAACTCTCGTCGACACCAAACTCCTTGTCGATGAAGACTCTCCCTTTTCGCCTATCAGCGTGACTCCCACTATCGATGAATTCCTTGAATCTCCTGCCAATCACTATTGTCTCCCCAACGTATCGCCCTTGGTTGCCTATCAGCAACACTTTGTCTATCGGTCACCTCGCTTGAAGTCTCCCTGATGGCTGCCCTCTCTCCGATAACTTCGTTTATCAGCCAAACACAACATTGTTGACCCACGATGGAAATGTCACCCCGACGCTTGTTGTCACTCTGAATGCCAACTCCAAACCCTTCGTCAGCAAGACATATAACCATCGGCCCAATTTCATTTTCCTCTACCGATACACCTCCTTACGCCGATACACTCCTCATCGGCGACACTTTACAACTGTCACCATGATGCAACCACAACTTCACCTTATGTGATCTACTTAGCGGATTTTCACTATTCTGATCTGCCAAACTTCCTGGGGTGACCCGATCTGCTTCCTGGATGATCTTCCAGACTCTAACAACCTGCACGACCTAGCACATACCCATGCTAGGGTTCCTCAATGCATCTCTGATCCGATCCGGCAAACTTTAGCATAGATAAAATAGAAAATAAAAACCCTAACTACTATATACACAACCATTCCACTGCTTCTATGAATCAACTGGTGGAATGGATAATCAAATCCATACACCCACCAGAACAACAATTCAATTACATAGTATGATCAAAATAGAGAAAAGACACAAAGCAGGATCTCTTTATTACTTTCAAAGGATGCGATTACAATACTCTGCTTTCCCACAGCACAATGTAACTTCTCAATACATCTCTCCCCCCTTCAATGACCCGATCTAGGTGGGTATTTAACTACTCACAGTAGTAGTACTAATTTTGCCTCCAAGTGGCTGGGAACCATAACCAACCTAACAAACTTAACAGCTACCCAACAAACTATCTAAAAATAGCAAAGCATGGTCAACTCAAACCTTATTACATTGCATTGGTCTTAAAAGACCTTCTTGGAAACATCAACAAGACTTAAAACTAACTAACTACCTCATGGAGGCCACTGTAAGGTAGGTGCTCCTGCACCAACTTACTTCATCTCATGATGCCAAGAGAAGCCACCGAGTTGGTAGCAATTGTTGGATTAGGTCTAGACAATTGAGAGGGGGGGTGAATCAGTTGTCACTTATTTCAACTTTTCTTACTTTATCCTTCCTTCATTATTAATCATCAAATCAAAGATATAAATAGTACATGAGTAAAAATATAGATAACACACTTGACACCAAGAATTTTGACATGGAAACCTGGTTAAGGGAAAAACCACGATGGGGGTTAACCCACAAAAATTAATACTCTATTAAAAGTATTTTACAAATGGGAATGCACATGCATTTGGGCTCACTGCCCAGAGCTCACTACTTAAAAATGGAGGCTCACTACCTAAGAAAATATTACAAGAGAATTATAGAGATTTGAACTGATTAATAGCATCTGCCTATGCATGAATCTCAGTTCTAGTTAATTATAAAAACTGATCTTACACATTTCATCTTTGATTAGCTCTTCTTACTAATCTGCCTTCATTAGCTCCTTGAATTTCTACTCTTTTCCATATACACCTTATTCGTATACCCTTCCAAAATATCCACAATCATCAGCTATATATATATCCTTATCTTGAATTGCAATCACTTGCCAGTCAGCAATAGCAACACTTTGAACTCTTTACGAAAGGTCTGTTCTGTCGGCTAGATCCATACACCAATATTGATGCATACCAAAAATAACACATGTAGATCATCATACATGTTGGCCACTAACATTCTATCTCATACATAGTTCATCAAAACACTTCTATTGGTCCGCACAAGAATTAACATAAGTCTGTCTATTCTTCATTAAACTGTTTTGTCATAATAGGACCTGGTATTTAGATGCTCATAACTTTTGATCCCATTATCATCGGAGGCTAAAAAATTGGATTTAGATTGTCTTGGTGTCCCTCTACACTCCTTTAGATCTGTAACACATAATGATCAACAGGAGAGATCCGCTGACCAAAATACTGGACTCTGCTATATGCTTTGTTTCAGGCTCCAGACTTAGATAGATTATCATTCTGACTTCCAGTATGATCAGATACTGCACTGTGGATGTGTGGAACAATCTTAGTTGCCATCAGTGACAACACCTATCAATGCTATGCAGTGTCTCTTGCCAACAATCTCCCCCTTTGGCATTGATGGCAACACTTAGTGAAAAATGACTAAGTGTCTTTGTGCAACTCCCCCTTTGTCTGTACATTTGTGCACTTCACTTATTTTGGTGCTCCCCCTTTATGGAATACATCATTTTTCACTACCCTTCACTCCCCCTTTGACATCAATGGCAAAGGGTGGGATCCGCAAAACAAAATTCTCCAAAATTTCTATATACATTGCCGCATATGTAAAAGTAACCATTAAGTTCCATTCACATGAACCTGAGGACGTTTGCAAAACTAGTTTTTAATTGGGCAAGTTCAAAGCCCAAGCATTGTTTATTCCATCCAAAATGGAAATATGCCCACTCAACAAAA
The DNA here is from genome assembly GCA_027924645.1 of Cunninghamia lanceolata. Classification (NCBI taxonomy): domain Eukaryota; kingdom Viridiplantae; phylum Streptophyta; class Pinopsida; order Cupressales; family Cupressaceae; genus Cunninghamia; species Cunninghamia lanceolata. The sequence goes on from BSBN01000828.1 coordinate 8,549,943, forward strand.
ATGCATATGCTTCTGCCTTTGCCAGATCCGGAGGATCACTTGTTTGAAGTACATTCTGAGCTTCAAATAAGGCATTGTGCATGGATTCCAATTTGGGAGAAATCAATCCCTTGAGTACACACATCCTCTTGATAGTGTTTCTTTTCTCTTTTACAAGTGCCTTTATTTCATCTATCAAGCTAATAACTTGACATTCCTAGATTATAGGAGAGACAGTTAAAGGATCAAAATTGTGAGATAGAACTGATATTTTTTGTTCTTTTTCTTTTATCTTCTTCTCAATATCTTTATTTACTTTAGACCAAGATAGACCAAACTTATATATATCTCCTCCATCATTTAGAGTATTTTGAATGCTCTTTATGTTGATGCCTAAGATCAACCTATCATTCCCTATCAGTTTCTTGACTTGGTTGAACTTCTTATTCAAGAACTCTTTTTGAACTTTTGTCTCTGCAAACCTTTCAAAAGATTCAAAATGTGAACTTACTGAACTTACAAGATTTTTTAAATGACCAGAGGGTGAATCACTTTGATTCTTTTGATAGGTTGGCATTAATTTCTCTAAAACTCTGGTTGCTAGCTCCAGCAGTTCATTGTCCTTTAAGTGGGATTTTATCAACTTTTCTCTGGCTTTCGCTTGGGTGAAATATGCTATTTTCACCAATTGAAATGGAGAGAGCACATCTAGATTGGTTAATCCTTGGAGTAGTTCAGGCTCATCAAGCTCAATCACTTCCTTTTCAAGAGGGCCATTTACTGCATCTGCAGTGTCTCTTGCTACATTTTCTGAACCATTCTTTTGATCATCAAATTTTTCTACATTTGCACCATCTTCTTCTGCTTTGTCTTCCTTTCCTTTTTCCTCCTCTCTCTCTCTATATTATTCTTCTCTATGTTCTCTTCTGAGAGACTCATTTCTACTTGTTCACCACTTGTTACTTGATCTGGAGGACTTTGTGTGTTAGCAATATCCTTTTCCTTCCCAGAGTGATCAAGTGGAGGAGTTATCTCTGCATCAATTATTCTGTCTATCATTTCTATGTCCTCCTGATTGACTTGTTCCTCTTCCTGAACTTCTCCAATATTTAGATTTGATGAATCAAGTTCTGGAAGAGCTAGAGTAATACTTTGGTCATTAATTCTTTTGTCAGTTTCTTCTTCTGGAGATTTTTGTTCCAGAGCAGAAGGATTGTCTTCTTCAACTTGCTTTTCTAAAACAATGTAGTATTTATTTTTGTCTAAAGCCTTTCTCAAAATTTCCTCTGTTTCCTTTGCAATTTATTTAGTCTCACCAAGTATTAGTTTATCCATCCGGACTTTGCTTCTAAATTTATCTTTGACTTCTCTTAGGATTTCATCTGCTTCTTTTCTGGTCATCACAGTGCACAAAGAGGAGAGAACATACTCTCTAAGTTCTATATCTTTTTCCTTGGTTTCTTCTTTCCTCATTTCCATTACTTTCCCCAACTTTTTAGGAAGTTCTTGTAAGATTTCCAACAAGGCTCTATTAAATTTATTCAGATATATGATAATGGTAGCTTCTAGAGTTTTCTTATTTGCTTGATCAAGGTTATCATAGTAAACTCTGATAGGTTTTAAATTTCCATGAACAGTGACTATTTTTACAATTTCATCAATAGTCATGGCAACCTTACCAGATACTTGCTTTTTGCTGACCCTTATTCTTCTGGATGGTTGATCTTTAGAAGTCTTTGAAGTTTTGACCTTCTTGGATCTTATTTCTTTCACTTCTTCATCTGTTTCTATCTTCTCATCATCTTGAGTGCTTTTGTGGGGTTTTGTTGCCTTGGTTTTCTTTCTTTTCTCTCCTTCACCAGATGGAGTGGCTTCCATCTTCTAAGTGGAAATGGTCTTGAGAGGCTCAACAGGAGTTGCAAAACTCCTTGTCTTCCTTGGGGCTTCCGAGGGAACTACAAGCTCACTTTTTTCCTACTCCATGCTTTTCTTTATCTTTTCAATCCTTTGTTTGTTTTCTTTCATTGTTTCTTTTGTAATCCCAATGCTTTCTACATACATCTCCACTTTCTTGTGTACCTTTCTTTTTGTTTCTAGTTGTCTAAGTTCCACATACAACTTTAAGCTTAGTTCCTTGTATGTTTCGAACCTTTCAACAGAGGTGTCTTTAGGTTTGCTTAGGAGATGTTGAGCATACATGTCCAGAATTTCCTCATCCACTTCATAACCCATTGGTATTATCCACACTATCCTTGGTTCTATAGATTCCATCAAACATTGATCTATGTCTACCATAAAGCATATTTCATTTTCATACTTTTCAACAAATGAAATAGGAATTCTTTCCCTTGCATGCATCAAGTTCTAGAAGTTTTTGAAGTAACCCCAGAAAGTAGTCTTTTGTGTCTAGGTATCACCAAGACTGTGTAGATGATCCCTAATTTGCCATGCCACTGGCCTGTCTGATGTCCATTATATACTAAAAACTCTCGATAGTTCATTCATGAAGTATAAGAATATACATATCACCAAGGAACCATACTTGTGTTGGATTTAGGATAGACAACTGAGAGGGGGGATGAATCAGTTGTTACCAAAATCTTGTTCTTTATTTACTTTAAGCCTTCTTATATTTCAGTAGCATATCAAAGGTTTAATCATGAAAGTATAATGCAATAATTCAAGAGCTGAAACAAATTCAACACTTATAACACTAAGATTGTGACGTAGAAAACCTGGTTAAGGAAAAAACCATGGGGTGACTAACCCAAGATTGTATTCTCTATTAGAAGAATAAAGATGAATAAAATGGTACTTACCAATTAGGGCTTACAGCCTAAGCACACTGCTCACAAGAGGCCCACTGCCTACAGGAGACACACTGTCTACAAAAGAATAAATATTACATACTTGAACTAGAGATTAGCATCTTCACTATGCTTGAGTCAGTTCCATTTAAGCTCAACACCTTTGCTATTCTTTTCACTCCTCTTCACTCCTACATTCTCATCATCTCTAAGTACAAACTTGAATGACTTTGCAACTCTTATTTATACATGACATCGACTTTGGAATGATCATCAAAGTCGGCACAACATACACTTATTTTATTATAGAGCAATTACAAAAATACAACTTGACTTATTTCAAAAGCTTCATGCACATTATTCCATTGTCAGCCACACATAATTGGGACTTCAATCTTCTTTGAGGAACATGCCATGCTTCACAAAACATCTTCAAGATCATCCACAACATTTACAAATCATCCGGTTGGCCAAGACTAGGAGGAACACCATCTCTTAAAGGTAAGTCTTCAATTACGAGCTCAATCTTTAATGTGGATTGCCAACATGAACTGGACATAATCTAGAGACCCCCACAAGCTTGCTTGAATCACCAAGAACATCCACACCACTTCTACTTACTGTAATCATTCTCATCTGCATATGGAACCTCAAGAACACAGACACCCATCACTGTCACATTAGAAGGATTGCTTGTGGACCCTCAAACCATGAACCAATTGAGTTGTCAATTCACATTATCCTCTCAAACATGCCACGAGATCTGCAGAATATGATATTGTATTTTCAGATCTCACCAGACCTATTTGTGTCACTCTGTCACCTCTAAATAGTTGCTAGAACTGGTTTTACTCTCATGGCCATAACTCCTCCACATTTTCATGTGGACGTCTCAAATCTTGACTGGATCATCTTTAGATACATATCTACAAACCCTTTGATGCACATTCTTTGACCTTCATCTAGCTAGGATCTTTAATTCATAGAAATTTAGTGTCTTCACTCATATTTTCTATTTTTGATGGAATGAATTTTCTCAATAGCCTCAGCATACAACTCATCCAATCCTTAACATCAATGTAACAGGAGGATGTTGACATTAATGACAACACCGATTAGGCCCATACTTGCAACAATCTCCCCCTTTGTCATTGATGGCAACATATAATGTGAAAAATTGTTTTAACCATCAAGACAAGAACTTCTCCTCACTGATTGACATAGCTCCCCCTATCAACAACAACCATTCACATGTCTTCTTTTATTTCATTGCTCCTCCTTTTGATCAGCAACCACTTTGTGTTTTTCACATGTATTCTCTCCCCCTTTGACATCAATGGAAAAGGGCATATACTTGCAACCACTTCACATACTTTGGAATAATAGAGGCTGCTCCCCTGAGTAACAGTCTCCTAACATCAATCCAGATCACAAGATATGATTGTGGGATCCACCGGACTGATGCACATCAATGCTCCTTAATTCAGAACCGGAGGGCTAATAACCCCTAACTTCTCCCTCAGACACTCAAAAGAGTCCTTCGGTAGAGGTTTAGTAAAAATGTCTGCAATCTGATCTTTTGAGGGCACAAACTCTAATCTGACTTCACTCTTGTTCACCTGCTCTCTCAAAAAGTGGAACTTGATGGATATATGTTTTGTCTATGAATGCAACACCAGATTTTTTGATATGTTTATTACACTTGAATTATCACAGAAGATTGTGATAGGTTCTTCATACTCCACTCTGATATCTCTTAGCATTTTCTTCATCCACAAAACTTGAGTGTAACTGCTTGCTTCTACAATATATTCTACTTTTGCAGTGGATAGAGATATTGCCTCTTGTTTCTTGCTTAGCCAAGAAACTAATCTTTTTCCCAAAAAGAATGCACCACCATTGGTACTCTTCTGGTCATCCACATCTCTTGTCCAATCAACATTTGTATATGCATGAAGAGAGAAATCATGATCCTTAGGATACCATAATCCATATTCAACTATTGCCTTCAGATATATGAGAATTCTCTTGATTGCCATGACATGAGATTCTCTAGGATCAGTTTGGAATCTGGCAACAAGACCAACATCATTCATAATATTAGGTCTAGTTTGAGTAAGGTAGAGCAGTCCTCCAATCATTGACTAGTACTTTTTCTGATCACTCTTAGGGGATTCATCATCTTTACTTAGCTTGCATCGAGTTGCCATGGGAGTATTCATTTCCTTTGAATCCTCCATCCCAAATTTCTTCAACAATTCTTTCACATACTTGGTTTGAGATATGAAGATTCCTTTCTTTGTTTGAATGATTTGCAGACAAAAGAAGAAATTCATTTCCCCAAACATAGACATCTCAAATTCACTTTGCATTTGATTTGCAAAAGTCTTGCACATACTGTCTTTCCCTCCAAATATGATATCATCAACAAATACTTCCACAATCAAGATATTTTCATGATCAATCTTAAAATACAGATTACTATTAGCAATACCTTTATTAAAACCAATCTTCAAAAGATGTTTGTCCAATCTTTCATACCTAGCTCTTGGGGCTTGTTTGAGTTCATACAATGCCTTTTTCAACTTGCAAACCATATCTCCATGATTAGACAATTGGAATCCATCCGGTTGCTCAATGTATACCTCTTCTTCCAAATCTCCATTTAGGAAAGCAGACTTGACATTCATCTGATATACCTTAAAATCCTTGAAGGTAGAAAAGGCAAGAAATAATCTGACTGCTTCAATTCTTGCCACCGGAGCAAAAGTTTCTTCAAAGTCAATTCCTTCTACTTGAGAATAACCCTTAGAGACTAATATGACTTTGTTTCTTACTACTTCACCTTCTTCATTTAGTTTATCCCGGAAGACCCACTTAATCCCAATCACATTTTTATCCTTAGGTCTGGGAACAAGATCCCAAGTGTGATTCTTTTCAATCTACATCAATTCTTCCTCCATTGCTTTAACCCATCTTTTATCATTGCATGCCTCACTTATTGATTTTGGTTCAATTTTTGAAATCAAACAGTACTTCACTAAATCTTGAGCAATTTTTCTTCTTGTTTGAACACATTTGCTTCTATCTCCTATGATCTGATCTTTAGAATGATTTAGTCTTACATACATGGGAGTTTTAGGATTCTCTTACACTTCTAATTCTTGGACAGGTTCATCTAAACTTGTCTCTTCTTCTTGTATTTCAGGAATCTCCGGATCAGTCTGAATCTGAACTGGAGTTGGGGCTTGTTATCATGAGACATCATTCTAATCATCTGCTTCATACTCATAAAACCTTGAGGGATTTTCCATGCCTTCGTCAACCTTTACATTTGTACTTTCTACAATCTTTCTCAATCTCTTGTTATAACACTGGTATGCTTTTCTTTGAGTAGAATATCCCAAGAATATTCCTTCATCACTTCTAGCATCAAACTTGCCAAGGTCTTCATCTCTTTTGATGTAGCATTTACTACCAAAGACTCTGAAATACTTCACAATAGGAGTGATACCAAACCAAAGTTCATAAGGGGTCTTACCAGTGTTGCCTCTAATTTGTACTTGATTAAGAGTATAGACAACAATGCTTACAACTTCTCTCCAATAGATCTGAGGAACATTTGCTTCCATCATCATGGTCCTAGATGCTTCCTAGATGGTCTGGTTCTTTCTCTCCACTACTCCATTCTATTGTGGAGTCCTTGGGGCATGTAACTGTCTCTTTATCCCATGTTTCTCACAGAATGTTATGAACTCACCGAATGTGAATTCTCCACCTCTATTAGACCTGAGGCATTTTATGTTTATGCCAGTTTCATTTTCTACCATAGCTTTAAAAATTTTGAACTTCTCAAGTGCTTTAGATTTCTCTTTTAAGAAAGTTACCGACATCATCTGGGAGTGGTCATCAATTAGCAACATGAAATACCTATCTCCTTGTAGACTCTTGATTCTTGCCGGGCCACAGAGATCAATGTACACCAGATCTAACAAACTGGTTGAAGATTGTTCCTTACTTTTGAATGAGACTCTGCTCTGCTTACCTAACTGACATTCTTTGCACAAACTGTTAGTAGGTTTCATTAGTCTTGGAAGATCTCTTACAACCTAAGTGTTGCTTATCTTGATGATATTATCAAAATTCACATGACACATTCTCCTATGCCACAACCAACTCTGATCAATTTGAAAAAATAAGAAACTTTTTCCAGTACCAACCAATTGGAAGATGTTACCTTTTGTCTATGTACTGGATGCAATCTCAGTTCCAGAGTTTTCAAAGATCTTACATTTTCTATTTTTGAAATGGAGATCATAGCCTTTGCCCACCAACTATCCAACACTAAGAAGATTATGCTTCAGTCCTTCAACATACAGAACATCACTGGTTTTGTTCTTTCCATCAAAAGAAATGGTTCCTCTGCCTCTAATTCTGTAGCAGAATTATCTCCAACCTTTACAACTCCATCTTCATATCTTTCCAAGTTTAGGAACTTACTCTTGTCACCAGTCATATGGTGAGAGAATCCATTGTCAATAACCCATTTATCCTTTTCTTCAACTTGAGTAGCCAAAGTACTTTCTATCATCTTATGATTGACAGATTCAATAGGCATTGGATCTTCTTCTTTGATGGCAATAAACACCCAGTCACTTCTGGGTTTGTTTCCTATCCCAGATTCATCAGCTGTTATACCTTCATCATCATCTTCTTGAACATAGTAACACTTCTTCTGAAACCTTGATCTAGTAGGGTTTAGCCTTGAAAACCTTTCTAGACATCTTGAGGCAAAATGACCAATCTTATTGTAGGCAAAGCATTTGAAAGGTAATTTTCCTTCATACTTACCAGATCCTCTTGGCAATCTCTTTGCAATAAGGGCTTCAAGTTGTTCATCTTCTAACTCATCTTCTTCTAGATCTTTCCTTGCTTTATCATACCAAGTTGATTTCCCTGAGGAACTTTCTCCTGGATCATATCTTTGTTTTCCTTTTGTAGAGGCACTAGCTTTGAATGTAGATTCAGTCTTGGGAAGTTCATCACCAAACTTAGCCAACTCAAATGTAGATATCTTACCAACCAAATGATCCCTTGTGATAGTTTTTAAAGATCTGATTTCCTCAATAGCAGCAACTTTGTGTTTATATGCAAGAGGTAAAGATCTAAGAACTTTAGCAACAATTTCATCTTCATCCAATACTTCACCAGCACATCTAATGCCACATACAAGCTCATTTACTTTTGTCATATATAAAGTGATATTCTCATCTTCAAGTTTTTAAACTTTCCTTTCAGACTTTGCAGCTTGGCACACTTAAGATATTTGTCTCCTTCATATAAATTTTCAAGTTTTGTCCAAATTTCATATGTAGTCTTCAGTCCCATAACATTTGTCAATTTTGAATCAGACAAGGCACTCAGTAGGGCCTCTTTAGCTCAAAGATTATTGTCTGCATCTCTAACTTCATCTATAGTTGTTAGACCATTCCTTGGGGGAACATATTTGGTTGTAGTTATGCTCCAATATTGATCTCCCATGCATTGTAAATGACATTCCATCTGACTTTTCCAGGCAGTGAAGTTTGTTCCATCAAACCTTGGACTATCCTTCTTGTAGGTCAAAATTCTGGATCTCCTCTAGCGGTTAAGCTTCTTCTAGAGGAACTTAGCTCTAATACCAATTGTTGGATTTAGGACAGACAACTGAGAGGGGGTGAATCAGTTGTTACCAAAATCATGTTCTTTATTTCAATAGCATATCAAAGGTTCAATCATGAAAGCTTAATGCAATAATTCAAGAGCTGAAACAAATTCAACACATATAACACTAAGATTTTGATGTGGAAAACCCGGTTAAGGGAAAAACCATGGGGCGACTAACCCAAGATTGTATTCTCTATTAGAAGAATAAAGATAAATAAAATGTTACTTGCCAATTAGGGCTTACAGCCTGAGCACACTACTCACAAGAGGCCCACTGCCTACAGGAGACACACTGTCTACAGAAGAATAAATATTACATACTTGAACTGGAGATTAACATCTTCACTATGATTGAGTCAGTTCCATTTAAGCTCAACACCTCTGCTTTGCTTTTCTCTCTTCACTACCACATTCTCATCATCTCTAAGTACAAACTTGAATGACTTTGCAACTCTTATTTATACATGACATCAACTTTGGAATGATCATCAAAGTCAACACAACATACACTTATTTTATTACAGAGCAATTAGAAAAATACAACTTGTTTCAAAAGCTTCATGCGCATTATTCCATTGTCAGCCACACATAATTGGGACTTCAATCTTCTTTGAGGAACATGCCATGCTTCGCAAAAAATCTTCAAATCATCCGCAACATGCACAAATCATCTGGTCGGCCAAGACTAGGAGGAACACCATCTCTCAAAGGTAAGTCTTCAATTACGAGCTCAATCTTCAATGTGGATCACTAAGATGAACTGGACACAATCTAGAGACCCCCACAAGCTTGGTTGAATCATCGAGAACATCTGCACCACTTCTGCTTATTGTAATCAATCGCATCTACATCTAGAACCTCAAGAACACAGTCACCCATCACTATCACATTAGAAGGATTTCTTGTGGACCTCCAAACTGTGAACCAATTGAGTTGTCAATTCACATTAGCCTCCCAAACATGCCACTAGATGCGCAAAATATGATATTGTATTTTTAGATCTCACCGGACCTAATTGTGTCACTCTATCACCTTTGAACAGTTGCTAGAACCGGTTTACTCTCATGGCCATAACTCCACATTTTCATGTGGACCTCTCAAATCTTGATTGGATCATCTTCAGACACATATCTACAAACCATTTGATGAGCATTCTCTAACCTACATCTAGCTGGGATCTTTACTTTGTAGAGCTTCATTGTCTTCACTAATCTTTTATGTTTTTGATGGAACTAATTTTCTCAATATCCTCAGCATACAACTCATCTAATCCTTGACATCAATGCAACAGGAGTATGTTGACATCAATGACAACACCAGTTACACCCATACTTGCAACAACTTGAAGGAATTTTTCTTATCCTTTTTTATTTTGTTCAGGTTTTCTATTAGTTGGCTTTGTAGTAGCTCACACAAATCATAATCCACATTTTCCTTTATCATCTGATATGCGGTATAAATAGCTATTCCAGAAATTGAGTTCTCCCTGCTGGAGTGGTAAATCTTATATCCAACTACCATCGAAGTAAACTTGACATCTGGATCAGTGATGTCATTGATAGTCATAGCTCTTCTATCAAATTTTTCTTTGGTTGCATCAATTACTGTTTGATTTTTTATAGCCTTAAGCATGGGTTGCCCACCGGTTGCACTCAGTCTAGTCACAATTTAGATTACATCTTTTGTGATCTTGAACAGCTTCAATAACCACATAAACTCATCATGTATCTGACTCAATACATACCTAACCCATTCGCTTTCATCAACAGACAGAAATTCAATAATTTGTATGAAGTGTTTGCTCTGTAGGGTTTTATATTCTGGTTTCAATTGGTGACTATCATTCTTCAAGTGGTAAATTCAAATAAATCTAGTAGTTTTAGATTTCCAAATTCCTCTATACTGCAGTGAATGTAAGCCCTAATATCTTTGACATGTAAAACCCCGTACAAAACTCTAGAAAAGTCACATAGTGGCTCAACCTCTTTAGATTTGAATGGATGCTTCTTGAACTTGGGACGAGGCCTCTCAGTAACATCTACCACTAGAGGTGTAGCCATTTGTAGAAATTGGGAACTCAAAAGATTTCACAGAAAATAAAAAATACCTTGCTACGCAGATTAGGGTTTTTACTTGGAAATCCTTTTCTCGCTTCCAACTCTTGAGAATTCTCAGCTCTAAGCTTGCCCACTTCTTTCTTCTTGATTTCTCTTTATACAAAGTGTTTGAAATGAGGAGTGAATGACCCTTTGAAGCTTTGCATCACCTAATTTGCCTTTGTAATAAATGCCCTGCCCTAGCACATCCGATTGCTCTATTTTGAGTAGTTTTTTGCATATTGCTCTGCAATTTTCCATATCCATCTCTTTTCTTTCAGAAAACCTTCCACATAGTCTAAAACAATCTAAGATCTCTTTTCTTACTATGCCAGATCTAGGCACTTACTTATTGGCTAGGGGAATTTAGTTTGTAATGCTGCTCCCCCTAAGCCAAGACTTCCAACTTATTTCCCAGAGGAATTATCAGCATCAGATTGCGGTGCGGATCCATTGCTATCATTTATACTAGTTTTCCTGACCCATATCTTGTTTGATTCATCTCGAGTCTCATTTGTATCAATTTTCTCTTTGCCTTTGTCTTGTCTTTGTTCATCTAGTTTTCTGTTTACCAGACCTCTTCTTCCATTGTCTTTACTTCTGCGGAGTCTTGTAATATGACCAAATTTATTGCAGTTAAAGCATACAGCATTTCTTTTCTTATAGACCTAATTTTCTCTTGATCTGCACTGATTAGCCATATGTCCAAACCCATTGCAAAAAAAGTAGTAACCATTGAAAGAATTGCTAATTCTTCTGTTATTGGGATTATTCATTGTCATACTTCTGCATTCATTTGATCTATGACCATACCTGTTACACTTGAAGCATTGATTGTAGAAGGATGGATCATTTTGATTTACTTTGTTTCTACACTGAGCAGCTCTATGACCAAATTTATTGCAGTTGAAATAGTTTCCATTGAATTATGGATATCTTTGAGCATTAGGCTGTCTTACCGGAGGTTTTTTAGGTCTGTTTCTCCCATTCTTAGGTTGAAATTTTCTTTGTCCGGATCCGGAGCTTTCACCTTTCTCATATCCAAGACTATGCTTGTCATCGACCCTCTTCTATCCTTCAAGTAGTGCTTCAAGTTTTGTTGAACTTATCTTGAACTTCTCCTTGTATTCATTTGCAATATCTAGGTCATTTCTGAGAATGACTATTTACCTTTTAAATTCTCTCTCATTGTCTCTACTTTCTTGTAGATTAGACTCTAGATGGATAGCTATTCCATCCAATCTACAACATTCTTCAAATATTTCTTTTAGTTTTTGTTTCAGATCTTCTTCAATTTTCTTCCTATCTTTACTTTCTTTGGTTTGCCTCATCACCGCAGATTCCATTTCAATTTTTAGAATAACTTCTTTTGAGAGCTTTTCACATTCTTTTGTTTTTTCTTTCAAAGCTTCATTCATGTCATTTTCTTTAGGTAAACTGGATAGCTGCAGAAGTAGCTCCTATTTTCTTTGCAAAGATTTCTTTAATTTATCTTTTAACATTTCAATGGTGTCATCAACATCTTTAAGTTCATCTTTTAGATTACTAATTTCTATTCTAGATTGAGCAAGTTCTTCTAGGGCTAATTGAAGATCTCTTAATGAACCCATTTGAAACTTCTTCCAAGATCTTTTCCTTAAGCTGTTAGGCTTCTCTAAGGATCCAAGTTCTGATACCAATTGTTGGATTAGGTACGAACAACTGAGATGGGGGGTGAATCAGTTGTCATTTATTTCAACTTTTCTTACTCTATCCTTCCTTCATGATTAATCATCAAATCAAAGATATAAATAGTACATGAGTAAAAACATAGATAACACACTTGACACCAAGAATGTTGACGTGGAAACCTAGTTAAGGGAAAAACCACGGTGGAGGTTAACCCACAAAAATTAATACTCTGTTAAAAGTATTTTACAAATGGGAATGCACATGCATTCAGGCTCACTGTCCAGAGCTCACCGCTTAAAAATGGAGGCTACCTACCTAAGAAAATATTACAAGAGAATTACATAGATTTAAACTGATTAATAGCATCTGCCTATGCATGAATCTCAGTTCCAGTTAATTATAAAAACTGATATTACACATTTCATCTTTGATCGGCTCTTCTTACTGATCTACCTTCATTTGCTCCTTGAATTTCTACTCTCTTCCATATACACCTTATTCGCATACCCTTCCAAAATATCCACAATCATCAGCTATATATATCCTTATCTTGAATTGCAATCACTTTCCAGTTGGCAACAACAACACTTTGAACTCTTTAAGAAAGGTCTGTTTTGTCAACTAGATCCATACACCAATATTGATGCGTACCAAAAATAACACATGTAATCATCATACATGTTGGCCACTAACATTTATCTCATACATAGTTCATCAAAACACTTCTATTGGGTCCGTACAAGAATTAACATAAGTCTGCATGTTCTTCATTAAACTATTATGTCATAATAGGACCCGGTATTTAGATGCTCATAACTTCTAATCCCATTACCACCGGAGGCTAAAAAATTGGATTTAGATTGTCTTGGTGTCCCTCTACACTCCTTGAGATCCATAACATATAATGATTGAATGGAGAGATCTGCTGACCAAAATACTGGACTCTGCTATATGCTCTATTTTAGGCTCTTGGACATAGATAGATTATCATTCTGACTTCCTGTATGATTAGATACTGCACTGCGGATGTGTGGAACAATCTTAGTTGCCATCAATGACAACACCTATCAATGCTATGTAGTGTCTCTTACCAATAGCAATAGATTCAAATGACAAACCATACATAATAGGAGAACTTGTCTTAAGAAGAGGTAGCACGAAAAATAAGAAGAGGAGATGAAGCAAAGTATTGATGGTGGTTTTAGCACACAACAACGTAGGTGTGATTGGTAGTTTCACACCTCTCTTGAAAAGTATCCTACCCTAGGTAAGACTACTCCAAGGATAATACAGCTAGGTCTTAGCTTGCTTGGAATAACTTCAATGGAGTGTCTAGTTGTGCCAGCAAGGGGTCTTACATGCAATCCATAGATCTTCAAGTTGGAATAGCAAATGCACATAAACCCTTTTATGGTTTTCAGCTAATAAAACAATGTAAAATGCTGCTGGAATTCCTAATCTAATGATTGTTTTTAAAAAAATGCAAAAGTGTTAGGGTTTTAGAGAGATCCTAAGTGACATTCACAATGTACAAGTTAACTTAAGTAGACAAATACTCTAGAACTTAACCAGTTTTTTGAGTTACCAAACTGAAATGGGTGTTACAGTACAGTAGAAAATGGTGCTATCTTCAATGGAAGTCAACAAGTTTTTAGATTGCATTCATTTGTTAAATACCCAATAAACAGCGCAACTTAACTTGTGAAATGCAATTGAGCTTTAACACAAGTGATCAACCCAAACTAATTTTACACAGCTATCTACCATTGACAAACAACTAAAAGTATGGACTTAGAGTATTCATCAGATACTTTCAGCAAACCATATACATTATCAAAGCACAACTAACTAACTATGGAAGGGTAAGAAGTGAACCATGAAAACCACGTAAGGAACACAATACACAAATTCTCAAAATCACTGTAGAACATTTTAAAAGCATAGAAGAGACAAAATAAAGTCACATGCTGCCCTGAATACATCAATTTACAATTATGATGGGATTACATCCTTAAATTATTAAAAATAATGTTAGGATTCTTCATCTAAATCAATTTTGTCTTTGCCAGCTAGCTTGTTACGGTAGGTCAGCCATGCGTCAAGTGTAGGATTAATCTCCAACAGATCTGGATCCTTTAAATGATTGATCCGGTAGTCAAACATCTCCAGTTCCTGATTGAATCTACTATATATCTTCTCTATCTCTACACTTGTCTTGTGGAATGCTTTGAATTCGGCTCTGAGGTCACTTTGTCTAACTTGTCCTCCATACTGAGCTCAGTATCTTAAAGAATCACCCTTTGTAATTTGTCTTTACACTTTTTGATATCATAAGGGGCGCAGTCATCATAGGATGCCTCCAGGCAATCCTTCAAAGAATCATTGATATCATATATGATCGATCGTAGCTCCTCATCAGCTGGCTTATATGCTTCTTTTATATTTTCAAAAGTTTCTTTTCTCAAAAGCAATTGTTGGTACCATTCAATGGCCTTGGGCAATTGGTTCCCAGTTAGAATATTCTCTACAACTAGAGTCTGGGTAGACAAATCCCTGATGCTCTTTATCCAAGGATACATGTGTGAGTAATACTCATCAAAGGAGTCATATTCCTTGCACAGATCTTTCCATATTTTATGCAATTCTACTACCTTTTTGTGTGCTTGAGCAAATGCATTGATAGTTTCACATCTCATCTCAAAAACTCTAAGTAACCATTTTTCCATACCTTGGGATTTGGATCTTACATCATCCAATCTGGCCATTTCATCAGTAGATAGGAAAGTGGGCACTATCCTTATATCTCCTCTTGCATCTACTGGCTTAACCAAAACCTAAAGGCAAGTGTGGAGCTCTTTGTCAGAATGTTTTTCCGATGCTAAAGAAGGGCATGCATAGTTCTCCTTGCCGAACCTGATAGGAAACTGAACATTGGTTCTATACAAGTGTTTGATTTTCTCAGCACTAGGTATCAACTATCTAGACAACTCTAGAAGCACTATCTTGTCATAAGGATACCTGGGAAGTCTGTAAGCCATCCCAGTGAAGCCTTGTATTCTTAAATATGTGAATTTCTCAAATTGGATATACCACCTACCATATTTAGTTATTTCATTCATTGCTTCAGTGGAAATCCTCAAGGTTGTGTTACCTTACAACAATCTAGCTATATACATTATGAAAGCATCATTTACCCTTTTAAAATGTATCAAAGATTGAGATGAGGTTAGCTGCGGGTAACACTCATATACTTTCACTTGAGTTTTCTCATCATTCCCAACTTCTCCAATCTTGGACAACCCAACATAGTGATTTCTCCTTGCTAATGCACAGATGACATAAGATGTCCATCTGAAGTATCTCTTCTCTTTGAAGTTGCTGAAGGCCTCATGAATGTTATCACTAAGGATTTGGGCCTAGTGGAACTTAGTCCCTTTCAATATCTCAATGATGATAACAAACATCCACCCCTCAAAAATGGAAGTTGTAGGTAATCCATAGATTCTGCTAAGAAAAGTTATCAAATCTTTGATTTCATCATGGAAATCACTTCTATATAGCACTTGGGGGAATTTACTGAGGGCAGACCTTCTATTTTTGGCCCAATTGTCATTCATATGTTTCCTGCATCCCTCCACATCTTTGTTATAAGTCCCCTCTGATCCTTGTTTATCTGGCATAGTCATGACTTTGTGCCATGGAATATCAAAGGTCTCAACTAGAGAGGGTGGACTTAAATCAGCCAGGATATCCCCATTGGTTGATTGAATTATCCTTGTCATGACATCATATTTATCTACATAGGTTGCCATCAATTCTGCACATTGTACTAAGGTGGGGAAGGTAGCAGCTTGTGATATACCACTGTCTTTGAGTATTTTGGCCCTAGGAGTTGGGTTTGGACCAAAAATCCTAAATTTGAAGTCATCTAGGTCTATGTGACCTAGGTCTATATCTCCTACATCACTCCACCTGGACTAAATTTTGGTCTCTGTAGGGATTCCTTTGAACTCGTACTTCATGACTTGAGCTCGGGCAATCATTTAATCTGTAGGATTGGACCTTATAAGTTTGATACCTTGAGCATTCTTTCACATTCCCAAATTTGAGAGGATCCTTAATGAATTTGCTAACACTACTGATATACCCTTTAAAAGAATCTCAACTCTAACAATTATCACCATTACACCTATAACAATTCATCATTAATGCATGCAAAAAACATTTAATGTTGCAAGAAATCTTATTGAAAGCATGAAAATCATCATTATCTATGCATTACAACATTAACTCTATCATTCCTGACACTTTCCCTTTGAAAATTCTTTAAAGCATAGTCATTTTGCATTGTTTGCGCTAGTTTTAGGGTCATCCGACTTACAGGTAGAAAAGTACTAAAATTGAGGTCTGCTGACCTCAGTGGGGAAAAGGGGCTTGTCCGACTCAAGGTTTTAGTACTATTCATTCTTTTCAATCTTTTGCGCGGGTTTTGGTAGTTACCAACTTGCATGGCTTTTGAAGGTCACTAACCTTTCATCAGTTGTTCAATTAGTCGGTCATGTTTTAGCGCAAGTATCTTTGAGATTATCTTCATTACATTTGTGCGGGATTTAGCTTTGTCTGACTTGTGTGAGTTTTGAGGTTAACCAACCAAGTTGGTGAAAGAGTGTTTAAGCATAGGGTCAGATAGGATCACTTTTAGTGCAAAGCTATTTTCTTATTCTTAGTAGGACTTTGGGATGTCACCAATTTTGCAGAGATATTCGAGGTGTTCGACCAAGTAGAGAAGAGGTCATTTAGCGCAAGGTCAATGCAAGAGTTTTTTAGCAAAAAAATAGTTTTTTTTAAAGATTGCAGGGTTTTGAGGTCTCACCAATCTAATCAGTTAATCACAACATGACTACGTAGGTTAGAGGTCAATGTTTTAGCACCGAAGTGAGTTTCAAAGCACATTGCAGGTTTTAATGGTCACCGACCACCTAGAGGATTTGGAGTGTTTACAGGACGGTCGGACTCCAGTTTAGTGCTAAAATTGAATGTCTTTCTAGTTTAGCTTCAGTAACGTCTATTTAAGTTATCATTCTTCTTCTCTCATGACAATCTATTTGTGTTTTCAAAAGGGAATCTTAACTAGGTTTCAAAGGAAAGGCAAATAGTTCATGCACAAAACCCTAGCTAAAACCCTAAAGACATTGCTTTAAAATAAAATGCTCAATCAAACCTTAACCACATACAGTGAAAGCTCAAAAGAGGAAATTTGGAAACCCTACTTGGTTAATCGTAGGAAGTGGTCATGGGATTGAACTCAGGCAGATGGCAGTAAAAGCGTTCAATAGATAGCAAAATTGCAAAGGGAGCTCTGAAATCTTGATCAAATGAAAAAAATAGATAAAATGAAGGAGGTTATCCCTTTTATTATTCTGGCCAAATTGCCATAAATGCTCGACGTACAGTTGAAAGATTAGGTTTTTCGCACAACTTTTCATGTGCTCGGACTTGGCGGGGAAATTGGATGCAATGGACTTGGTCGATGAGAGTTCCTTTTAGCGCTGTGACTATAGGCTCAACTTTATGTAGTTTGTGGGACTTTATGGTCCTTCGAACTTGAGGGAATTTTGGCCTCATCTAACTTAGTCAATGATCAAAAAATATAGTGCAAGTCGGAGGTGATGGATTTTAGCGCAAAAGTCTGTTCGGATGAAAACTAACGCCGAAGTCAGTGATAAAGGATTTTAACGCAAGGTCGGTTGGAAGGCAAATTAGCGCAAGGGTCGGTTGGATAGCAATTTAGTGCAAAAGTTAGTTGGAGAGCAATTTAGCGCAAAAGGGCTATTCAAGGCCATCAAAAGGGATATGAAAATCCAACTTAGCAGATTTCTGAAGTGATTTTTCAACATCATCATTCAATCATGATCAAAATGCACTTTGACCACTTGACCACTTAGGAGGTGAAAAGATCTATTTGACATCCTAAGCCAAATTGAAGGAGAGGGTCCCCATTTTGGAATGGGGCGTGTGTGTGAGGCACAACAAATGGCAACTCTGCTAGGAAATGATCCTAAGCATTTCGATGATAAACTTTCAGTTCAAACCCAGAATCTCTGTGTTCCCCACATATTAAATGAAAAAGAAAGATACCCTATCAAAGAATCCAAGATCACTAACTAGTGTAACCATCCACATCCTAAAAACTTGAGTGTGTGTGATTGTATTAATTCCCATCCTTCGGCAACTAAGTTCATCGAAGATCCTCTGCGACAAGGTAGGAAGTTGATACCATTCTACCACCAAGAAATGCTCAAATATTTGAGATGTGATGAGCCTTAAGAAGAGTAAATGGTAGATAATAATTCTGACACAATGGTATTTGATGATAATTATTTCTGGATAGAGAATTTTTAATTGGTAGTCTCTTTTTTGAATTCCACTATAATAGGTTTGGTGTTGAAAACACCTTTTATTTTCACCCAATATAGGCTAGCAACACTTAGTGTCACCTACCTTCCTTTTTGATTGATAGTGCATGTGGTAGAAGGAGTCAACCTTTTCACTTGACACAAGATCAGTCAGACTCGCCTAGCTACTTTAGGATCATTTAAAGTGTGAGAGATATATGTTTAGAAAATACTTCAGGTGCACTAACTAATGACTCATTTTTGATGAACAAGCATCATACCTCTTAGCCTAACAGCGGAAACCATTGCGGGATTTAGGCCAAACCTTGGCTTCTCAAGGAAAACTCAAGATTATTCACCCATCAAAGAAGCACTTTGTAGGTCCACATAACTGCCACCACTTCTTAAAATAAAGACCCCGCACAAAAGCAAGCGCAGCAAGCAAAACCAAAACCAAAAGGACAACTGACCTAAGTAGAGCATCTAACAACTATGAAAGCAAAGGAAAGAAAGCAAGACTAAACTAAATGCAGCCTAAACTAACCAAAGCCAACAAACCCCTAACTATGTACACTAAAATGAGGCATGACTGCCTCTCAGGCCTGAAAGCAGTGCTTTAAGAACTGGCCATTGACAGGCAATGGGAGCTCCTCACCAGTAAGGCTCTTGAGTCAATACATGTTATCTCTAAGGATCTCATAGATTTGATAGGAACCTAACCAAAGTTTATTGAACTTACCATGTTCCCTTTTCTTTTCATCTGCCTTATCCCAATACAGGACCAAATCAGAAATGCAGAAGGCTTTAACCTTGGCTCTTTTTTTGAACCATCATTTTACTACTCCCTAATGTTTAGCAAAGTTTTTTATAGCAGCATCATGTTTCTCTTCAAGGTGCAGTAATTGGGCTAACCTAGAGGACAATTGATCATCAGTTTCAAGGTAGTCTTGCTTGAATTGTATTACGGGAATCCTCAAATGGATGGGAAAGATGGGTTCGATCCCATAGACTAGGTGATAAGGCGACGTGCCCAAGGCTACTTTGTGTCAGATTCTATCAGCCCATAAGGTGAATTTAAGTTGGGTATGCTAGTCTCTGGGGTTTTTGTCTAATAGTTTCTTAATGATTTCGAGCAGATTTTTGTTCATTGATTCAGCTACCCCATTCCCTTGTGGGTAGTAATTAGATGAGAACTTGAGAGTGATCCCATAATCAAATGCCTAGTTAGAAAAACGTAATGATGAAAAAGAAGGGCCATTATCACAAACTAAAGAAAATGGACAATCAAATCTAGTGATAATATTTTTTTCAATGAATTCAATAACTACCTATGTGGTACATTGTTTACAAGCTATTGCTTCAGACCATCGGGTACAGTAATCAGTAGCGGTCAGAATATATCTGTGGTCTACAGAGGAAGGCAAATTAATCATACTGATAAAGCTAAGGCCCCACTAAGCAAATGGTCTTACCTCCACTACTGGTTGCAAGGGCATGGCAGCGTGTCACTCTCTATGTGCAGCGGTCTGGCATATGTGACAAGTTAGTACATGTGAATACGCATCTTTGAACAAAGTTGGCCAATAATAACTGGCACGAAGAATCTGATTAGCTGTTGAGTGGGCTGATCCATGACCTATCCCAAATTTCTCATGAAAACTGGTCAATACTTGATTGACTTCTGACTTATCCAAACACCTCAGATAGATGCCCTCATGATTCTTCTTGTAAAGGACTGATCCCTTTATCATATAACTACTACTTTTTAGTCTGAGTGCTCTCCTTTGAACTGAATTTAGCTATGGTGGACAGCATTGATTAAGTAGATAAAATATGATATCTTTGTACCATTCATCTTTTGAAACGTCCTCTAACAGATACTGTTGGGAGACTAAGCCTAGTTCCACTTTAGCCACTGTTCTAGTTAGAGCCTGACCTCTTACTTATTTCATGGGTTGAATATCTATATCAAACTCTTGCAGGATGGTAAACCATTTCCCTCTTCTTTCTCCTAATTCACTTTGCATCAGTAACGCCTTGACTATTGCATCTGGGACTATAGCAATTACTTGACTTCTTAAGATGTAGTGATGGAACTTCTTGACTACCTTTACCAGAGCGTACGCTTGTTTTTCCATGTTTGGATACCTTAGTTCTGCGTCTTTCAATGGAGTACTCATGAAAGCGATGGGCCTTTCATCATCAACTAATTTCTTCTGCATCAACATGATAGCACATGTATGCTCGGAAGCAAACGAGTAAATCTAAAATGACAAAGTGTAATCGGTGTATATCGAAAAATTTAGATTTGCAAATGGAAATGATCAAATAATGAAATGCATAACCTAAACCCAAATAATTCAATACCTCAAAGATGCAAGATGAGCTCGATTGATTGATCGCTTTGTTGTGTTGATTGCTCGATTCCGTAGCATAACATTGATAAGGAGATAGAAGATGAATGG
This sequence comes from Cunninghamia lanceolata, assembly GCA_027924645.1. NCBI lineage: Eukaryota > Viridiplantae > Streptophyta > Pinopsida > Cupressales > Cupressaceae > Cunninghamia > Cunninghamia lanceolata. The sequence goes on from BSBN01000828.1 coordinate 8,571,062, forward strand.
TTGGTGGTTGATAGATGCAAGCTAGATGAATTGAAAGAGGGTAGATGATGACTTGAGATGAAGATTCAGTAGAGTGAGGTTGCATGAAGAAGAATCATCAATTCTCCTCTAATGGCTCAAGAGAGGCTTGTTTTATAGGAAAGGCTTGGTTCCAATGGATGGCTAGGATCAATTAGGGCTTTAGATGAAATGGATGGATAGGATTAAGTTAGGTTTCCTTGCACATTAAGAAATTGTAGTCAATTGACATGTGGCAAGGGAAGATGAGGCTTAGGTGTGCTTGTGTAGATAAATACTAAAATTAGGTCCCATTAGTTGTGCATGTGAAAGATAAAAGTTGTACTACAACACATGATTGACTGGACAAGTGTTGGAATGTGATGAAAGATGAGGGCTTAATTCAAATAAAATATTTGAATTAGTTGGGATATAGTTGGATATTAATTAAATAAATAAAATTTATTTAATTAATTAGATAAATGAATAGGATGGGATAAGATATGATGTGGAAATTAATTAAATAAATAAAATTTATTTAATTAATTGGGATGAGGATAGGATATGATTGGGATATGATGTGGAATTAATTAAATAAATAAAATTTATTTAATTAATTAGCTAAGTAGGATGAGGATGGGATTTTAATTAAATAAATAAAATTTATTTAATTAATTGGCTTAATGGATTAGGGAAATTAGGAGTGGGATTTAGGACAAAAATGGCTTATGATGTTTAGGATAATGTTTTAACAAGGTGTTGTAGGACATGGACAAAGTTGGGACAAATTTGGGTGTCTTCATTTTGCCTCTCTTTGAGATGATGTTCGAGATGATGAGCTTTGTGTCAAGTAACATCATTTCAAAGAAGTTAAGGTATGGATAATTGATAGGGATGCTGCTGATGATGATGATGATAGAAAGGATAGGTTGGTGATGCCCCCTCGAGAGGATAGGTGGGTTGGACAAACACAGGTATGCTCTCGAAAAGAAATGGCTTGGCTATAAAAGAAAGATAAGGGAATGGATAGAAGAAATGGATGATGTGTTATGCTGCAATGAAGGTGAGCAACCATGATGTTTGATATAGCACTAGACGTTATGCACTAAGGTATAAGGATCTAGGGTAACGTTGTGTCTCGTGCCCCAGCGTAATACAACCTTGTCTGACGTATGAGGAAGAAAACTTAGAGCATTGAAGTCCTAATAAATAAAAGGTATGATATGACCTTAGATGCAAAGGATAGTGCAAAAAGCTATTCCAACATACGCAAGATATGAATATTAGCTGGAATGATATTGATGTGATACAAGTGCAAGAAAAAAATGGTAACACGCATAAGCAAGCAAGCAAGCATGCACAAATGATTCAAAAACAAACAAGGTATTGCCCTTGTCAAGCTGTAAACCACTGATTAATTGTTTGATTGATGATAGTTGAGAGTGTTGTCATTGCAGGGAAAGCTATATCCCTAGATTAACACAAGGTTGTTTGCTGAGTTGGTTGGCTAGTTGATTGATTGATTTGGCTTACAACAAGGCTAGGATCAAGACCATGGATTGCATTTGGATAACTTGGCTTGATTGATTAACTTGATTGTATGGATTAAGGATGACTTGTATTTGAGTTTATTGCTTGGAATGATTTGATTGATGAGAAAATGATGGATGAAGATTGATGAAGGATTGAAGAAATGTTGATGATTGAATTGATATGTGGTGGATTAAGCTATTTTTGATTGATGAAGTTATTAGATTTATTTTGATGGTTGGCTTGATGTGCTTGGGGTTGATTTTCTTTGGTGTTGATGCTGATGATTGATAGGATTTGTTTTTATGTTTGGCTTGATGTGCTTTGGTTGGTTTGCTTTGGTGTTAATGTTGATGATTGATAGGATTTGTTTTGAATGATGATAGTAATGATGTGATGATTAGAGTGTCCACTCAATCTAAGCATAAGTAAGTGTTCTTAGTGTGTTCAAAGGATGCAAAACAAACAAGGTATTGCCCTTGTCAAGTCATAAACCAATAATGAATGTTTGATTGATGATGATAGATAGTGTTGTCATTGCGGGGAAATCTATATCCCTACAACAACACAAGGATGTGGGAACTCTATATCCCTTTGATAATGATTGATTGGGCTCATGACAAGATTAGGATCAAAACCTGTTGATTTGATTGGATAATGTTCCTTGATTGATTAGCTTGCTTGATATGGATTAATGTGACTTGGATTTAAGATCATTGCTTAGATTGATTTGATTGATATGATTGGAAGAAGTGATTGATTGAAATGTATGAATGAATGTTATTGATAAGAAGAATTGATGATGATTTGATTTTGATTGAATGTTGATGGAGTGGATTGTTTTGGATGATGTGATTGGTTTTATTGCTTGGATTTTTCGTTGGATATTTATTTTTTTGGAGTTTTTGAAAATATTTTGATTTTTTTGTATTTTTTGAAATGTTTTGATTTTTTTTTGGATTTTTTTGAGATATTTGATTTTTTTTTGTGTTTTTGAATGTTTCGGGATGTCAATGAATTTACAATTTGGGTAGCCTTTGTGCTAGATACCAATGACAAGGGAAGACCAAGTCTAGGTGCAAGGATGGATGAATGGGATTGGATGGATAAAAGGTTGGGCAACAAGGGATGGAAGGCTCATGATAAATGGGTGGATAAAAAGGATAGGCTATATAAGGGATGGATGCATGCCTCATGATAAACGGATAGGTAGGCTATAGTGGAAAGCTCATGATAAATGGATGGGGATAAGCTATAAGATGGAAAGCTCATGATAAGGGTATGCCATAGTGGATGGATCATAAGGGAGCTAGGATGTGATCTCCAAAGGCTATGTCACATAGGAACAACATGTCCCATTCTAGGTGGTAATGCTTAAGATTCTTTGCATGACAAAGTTCATGACCAAGGGATGATAAGATTGGATTTTACATGACGCTTATGATGATAGGATGACATGATGGATTGGTTTGAATGGGATGGATAAATGGTCAATGGATAGGACTTGGTTTGGAAAGAAGGTATGTCAATAAATATCCAAACATGTTTCAACATTTTGCCCCTATGTCTTCATCAAGATCAAAAGGAGGAAGGGAGGATGAATGGATTCAATAGGATAGGCATGTTTATGTAATGGCTAAGGATGGTAGGATGGTATGGTAATGGTAGGACATGATAGGATGGAAAATGATATAATGGGATAGATAGTTTGGAAATGGATAGGTTGGATGAGACAATGTGCCCCCAAGTGTAAGTGACATAGAAGATCAACCTACACATGACGCCTGTTTGCCAGGTTTTCATCATGGTACTTATCCAAGGTGCCTATTTACCAGGTTTTCACCGTTGGACGAAGGGATTTCTCTTTACTATTTGGATTTTTTTTTCTTGTTTTTTTCTTTTTTACTTTTAGATGGGATGACAAGACAATTACACATGGCGCCTGTTTGCCAAGTTTTCACCATGGTAATGGATAGGAGGGACTTAAGTGTCTAGTTCGATGGATGTTGGTGGTCCCATTAGAGATGGATGTCATCTTCGCATGGACCATGTCATTATGCACATAGATGTTGGCAAAGGGGTTGCGTGGATGAGAGATGGATTAGGTAGATAATGGATTATAATGTGGAATTATGGTAGGGTAGGCTAGTGGCTTATGGAAAAGCATGGATGAAAGGTTATGCCAAAGCATGGACCATAGGGTTAGCATGGGGGAGATATGTAGGATAATGGATGAAGGATGGGGAGATGGAGGCATGTGGGAATGTTTTGGAATGGAATGGAGCCATGGCCAACGGTTGTACACACCGTGATAAACATTGAAGCTTTTGATTGGATGGTGGTGTAAGAAGCAATGGAGATGTTTGCTTAGGAGATGGTGGATGAAGTGATTTAGGAACCCACATAGATTTAGTATTTTTAGTGCTTTTGTTTTGCTTGTGGGATTTTTGAAAGTAATGGAAGTTTTGGATGGAAATAGGCTCTTGGATGGATATATGTGGTTGGGATTCTTGAGATGTGGAGGAAGATGCCTCATTTGACTTGCTAGATATTTGCTTAGGAACCCATACCATTTTGCTTTTGGGCTTTGCATTTGGAGATATGGGCTTGGATGGCTGCTTAGATGAACTTTGCTTTGAGTTTGATTCTTTATGTCCTAAGGTATGAAGACCTTTAGGATTTTTGGTAGTATTTTTAGCTTTATAAGTAGAGGCATCAAAACTTTTGCTTTTGAATCCCATGGGGTGGGTGGAGTGGATGGAATGATTGGAAGCTTTATGCTTAGACGATGTGTGATTTTGTTGGTCATGATTAGGGATGTAAGGATACTTATGAATGATATGTATGTTAGGTGTTGGAAGCAATGGTGGCAAGGTGGATGGAGGGATATTTGGAGTTGGTAAAAGTGGAGGCAAAGTGGATGGCAATAGGTGTATGGCCACATGCTTTTGACATTTATAGGTTGATGGAGGAATGGATACATATGGTTTGGGTATATGATGGGGGGTGCGATGGAAACTGGTAGGTTTAGTATGCATTAAGGGATTACCAACATCTTGGCCTTATTTACCTTGGGGTGTGTATCCAAGCCCATATGAGCATGGAGGAATTTTGACATGGTTTGGCTCCAAAATACCTTGTTCATAAAGGCCTAGGCCTTTACCTTGGTAGTTCATGTTTTGGAGGATGCGATTGACTATAGGACTTGGTGTGCTTTGAACATTAAACTTGAGCTCATTATTGGATGGAGAAGATGAAGTGGAGGACAAAGGTTGTTGTTGTCCTAAGGAAGAACATTCATGTACAAAGGTGGTAAGACCACTAGGACATGATAGCTTTGAAATGGGGTTGATGGTGGATATGGATGAAGGATCACTAGGATCTTGATTAGCATTGTGTTCACTAAGATCCAAGTTATTTGTTTGATCTTTTATGCTTACTTGGGGGACAAGTGTCTCATCATTGCAAGTGGATGTTTTCTCATTATGGATAGGGCTAGATGGCAGATGACTAGGAGCAATTTGGATATCTTGCTCATGGATAGATATAGGATTATGGATAAGATCAAGGTGCTCATGGATAGCTTCTTCATAGGTATCATCTTGATCATAAAGAAGGTAAATGTTATGGATAGGTTGAATTTGGATAGCTTGCTCATGAATGGTTGTTGGGAGATGGATAGGATCAAGTGGCTCATGGATGGATTCATCATTATGGCTATCATCTTGATCATGAAAAAGATACATGTTATAGATGGGTTGCATAAAAGTATTTTGATCTTGAGTTGGGCTAAGGCTTAATGTTTCCACATGCTTAGGATTAAACCTTTGACATACCTCTTGAGTTGCTTGAATGGAATTGGATGACCCTTGTAAAGGCTTGATGGCTTGTAGGTCACATGAAGGGCTTGAAGGGATAGACATGTTAATGGAGGGATCTTTGATAGGCTCAAGTAGAGGTGGACCACATGATGGGATTATAGGATTGGACATAACCTTTGGAAGTTCTTTGGTAGGTTCATGAATGGGTATTTGACATGTAGGTAGTTTATTCCTAGCTAGTAGCTAATGGATCACATCCTTCACAAGGGTATAAGTGGATGGACAATATAATGGATGAGAAATAATAGCGGATGATGTTGCAGGCTTAGGATTAGGTTGGGGGCTAATTGGGTTGGGTGGGTTGGGATTTGGACTAGATGGGGGTGACACATGGGATTTGAATGATGTGGCATGATTTCCCATTATAGGTGGGTACACCTTGTAAAAAATTGGGACAAATATTGGGCATTTATTTGTATTATGGCCTTTGGTCCTATGGTATGCACAATAATCATGTTCATCATATGGACTTTCTTCACCTAGTTTGACTTTAGGAAGTTCAATGAGTTTTGCTTCAAGCATCCTTTGTAAAACTATCTCAGCCGCATCCTTTGGTGAAGGATTAGAATGAGATGGTGATGAAAGTAATGGAGGGCTCAGTGGTTTGGAAGGTAGAGGGATTAATGGACTAGGAATGGGATCATATAGTGGTGTTATGATAGGGCTAGTAGGCTCATGTGTTGGCATTTGATTGGATGATGGAGGCCACTCATAGGATGCATTAGCTAGGTTAGTATCTCCCTTGTCAAACGTAATTAAGTCTTGTTGCATTAGGCTCGCATGGTTTATATACAAAGGGCCACTTGGACTTGTACGTGCTTCTTGTTGCAAAGGTGGACTTGGGCTCACGTGTACTTGTTGTGGAGGCCATTGATAGTCTTGGTAGCTAGGTGTAATGGTAGAATATGTGGACAAAAGATCTTGAGGTGGACTCAAAGTTGAGGGCATTTGATCTTGTTGCCAAGGTTGACTTGTCTCACTTGTTGTATGAAAGTGGGTGGATATGTTGATGTGGCATAGGTTGATATGGAATTGTCATGATAGGTGGATGGATTAGGTTGGTGTGAAGTTGAGGTGGGTGACATGTAGGATTGTGGTTGAAGTTGTTGGAAGTTGTGATGGTTGGATTTGTTGAAATGGTTGATGTTGTGATGTGATGTGTTGATGTGGATAAGGGATAACATTAGAAGAAATGGAATAAGTTGGTACCGAATTGGGTTGATGAGTGGATAGATATAATGGGATATGTGCTAGATAGGATGGTTGTTGGACTTTACAAGTGCTATGAGGTGTTGTATTTCTTCCAAGAGGTATTGTATGTGTGAGGATTGGTTTGTTTGACATATGTGAATTAGTTCTTGAATGCTTTGAAATGTTTGCTGCTCTAAAGGTGATTGGCTTGCATGCATGTGACGAAGCATATGAAGGAGTTTTTGGAGGTCCTCTAAGGTTGACATGATGTCACACAAGTGTTTAAGTCTTAAGTCCTTTTTGGCAAGTGCTTGTTTAGGGATTTGGATGATGATGTGGATTGTTTGAATAATGTGGATGAAACTGAGTTGGATATGATGTATGTTGACTAGGATGAATGTGTAGGATGACTTGTCTTTATGTGTTTGGGTGTTTAGAGCTTGATGTGGCAATATTCAAACAAATGATTATGCATATACACACATGAATCACTCACACAAGACACATAAGCATGTTGTTAGTATGGAATAATGTGATGATGGTTAAGCAAGCACATGAAGACACTTCAACAAGTCCTAGTCAAGGCAAGGCCACTATCACAAGGAGGTTCTAATGAAAATCTGGGGGACCGGCACCCCACGAGCATCCAGCAAGCCACTTAAGACTTTAACTAACCCTACTAGGAGTTTTAATATACACAAAGGTACACCTCCTTTCAAGTTAGCACTGTATGGTGAGCGCTAATACCAGTTAGACTTGGTTTTTGCCTTATCCTCTAATTTTTATAGCAGACCGGATGAAAGTACCGCTTGAGGTCATTCCCTTGGGGTGGATACCAAGGTAGGCCTCTCTAAGGCTAAACAAAAGCAACACAAGTAAATGTTTTTGATCTCCAAGTTCGTGTTGGGATGCGAGGAGAGAGCATACACATTTACTTGGTCACACTCGCATGGGATTCATTACCTTAGAAATTCAATGTGTGGAAGACAATGCAAACACTTGTTTGTTTTAAAGCCCAAATCCAAATGTGATGGAAGACAATGGTTTGTTTTAGCCCAATTTTTTGATGTGAATTTACAAACAATTGTTCGTTTTAAGCCCAAAATCCAAATGTGTTTGCAAACAAGATTAGAAGATAAGAGATGAAATGATTGCACCTGATTAATTCGCTATCCAATTTGCTGTAGATGTTGATGCCAATGCTGCTCCAGCTCCTTTGATATGCCTACAAGTCACAAAAATCAGAAAAGACCAAGTAAACTTGTACAAGAAGATGGTTATGTGAAAAAGATGAAATCTGAAAATTCTAATCTTGATACAAGAGAATGGATTGCATAAACAGAAAGTTCAGGAGATTCTAAGCAATTTGAAAAAAAGTTTCACTGAAAAATGATCATAATTGCTCAAGTTATGTTCAAATGAAGTTTGCAAGGAAGCAAAACTTTGACTGATAAAAAAGATGGTAAAATGATATAGTCACCTAATAAAACTTACTCTACTGTGTAGTTCATCCTCTCAACTTTCCAGCAAGTCCTTGTTTGCACAATTTGGCCTCCGTATGTGAAAGTTATGATAGAAACACCAAGATGCACAATGACAGCAACCAAAAGCAAGTTACAATTGCCAGATGCGATTTACTGTTGATTAGAAGTGATCTGAATTTGTCTGTAGGCGATATGTTATGGCTCAGATGCGACTCCTGTAGGCTCGTAAGTGATGTGAAAGATGGCAGAGGCGATCACTGCGTGTCTAGAAGTGATCTCATGTTTTACCACAGGTGAACCCTTGTAGATCAAATGCAACTTGAAAAACACCAGATGTGAATGCTATAGGCTTATAAGTGATGAAGAAAAGCCCAAAGCGACCGATTTCAGCCTACAAGCGACCTGTATTGGCAAAATAAAAATAAACAATAGAAACCCTAGTTCTGCAGAAGGCGATCACTGTCAGACCAAAAGTGATTCATTTATACCAAAAGTGGGTACTTTCCAGATAAAAGTGATTCAAATCATGCCAAAGGTGATGTTTGTCTGGATAAAAGTGATCCACAAAAACACTATAGGCGGCTGATTTAAGTGCAGAAGCGACACGGATATGCAGAAAGCGGTGGATTTTTGCTCATAAGTGATGTAAAAATGGATGAAAGTGACATGTAATAGCTCATATGCGACTAACAAAAAGCCAAAAGTGACGCATAATAGCCCAAAAGTGATCTGGAAAGTTTCAGGTGACAAAATACAAATATTAACCATAAGCAACCAAGTTTACCAGATGCGATCATTTTTTGTTCAAAAGCGAGCTAAATTTTACCAAAAGCTAGAGATTGTTTGTTTAAAAGTGAGCCAAATTTGACCATAAGAAATTAGTTTTTGATCAAAGGCGAGCTGATTTAGCCCAGGTGACTGCTATTTGATCAAAGTGACCTGCATTACTAGAGGCGAATTTCTGCAAACCGGTTGTTGTTTTCTTCGCCAAATGCTCCATTTTTCATCAAATTTAGGCACATTTGTACTCAAAATTTATGGAAATGACCTGCCAGATGCAATGGTGAGGTTAGCTTTGGGCTAAGAGATCATCTACATGTAGTTTTAGCCAAATCTTTACAAACTAGGGTTAGAAAAATCTAAATTTTTGCTACAAAAGCTTGCAAATATGAAAGATTGGTGCTCCAAGAGATCTAAACTTCACAAAAACAACTCAAACAAGAGAGTTAATCAAGGACATGAGTCCCACCAGGCGTGCCAAAATGTATATCAAAAAATTTGGATTTGCAAATAGAAATGATCAAATAATGAAATGCATAACCTAAACCCAAATAATTCAATACCTCGAAGATGCAAGATGAGCTCGATTGATTGATCACTTTGTTGTGTTGATTGCTCGATTCCATAGCATAACATTGATAAGAAGATAGATGATGAATGGTTGGTGGTTGATAGATGCAAGCTAGATGAATTGAAAGAGGATGGATGATGACTTGAGATGAAGATTCAGCAGAGTGAGGTTGCATGAAGAAGAATCATCAATTCTCCTCTAATGGCTCAAGAGAGGCTTGTTTTATAGGAAAGGCTTGGTTCCAATGGATGGCTAGAATCAATTAAGGCTTTAGATGAAATGGATGGATAGGATTAATTAGGTTTCCTTGCACATTAAGAAATTGTAGTCAATTGACATGTGGCAAGGGAAGATAAGGCTTAGGTGTGCTTGTGTAGATAAATACTAAAATTAGGTCCCATTAGTTGTGCATGTGAAAGATAAAAGTTGTACTACAACACATGATTGACTGGATAAGTGTTGGAATGTGATGAAAGATGAGGGCTTAATTCAAATAAAATATTTGAATTAGTTGGGATATAGTTGGATATTAATTAAATAAATAAAATTTATTTAATTAATTGGATAAATGAATAGGATGGGATAAGATATGATGTGGAAATTAATTAAATAAATAAAATTTATTTAATTAATTGGGATGAGGATAGGATATGATTGGGATATGATGTGGAATTAATTAAATAAATAAAATTTATTTAATTAATTAGCTAAGTAGGATGAGGATGGGATTGAATGGGATTTTAACTAAATAAATAAAATTTATTTAATTAATTGGCTTAATGGATTAGGGAAATTAGGAGTGGGATTTAGGACAAAAATGGCTTATGATGTTTAGGATAATGTTTTAACAAGGTGTTGTAGGACATGGACAAAGTTGGGACAAATTTGGGTGTCTACAATCGGGACTTACCAAGACGGGTGCATTGGCTATAACTTGTTTAATTTCTGTGAAGGCAGCCTTGGCTTCTAGAGTCCAATCCATTTTGGCATCCTTTTTCAGCATGGCATTAAGAGGTCGAACAATCTCAGCAAAACCTATGATGAATTTATGCACAAAGTTGATCTTACCAAAATATGACTTAAGCTTTTTCTTGCTGGCTGGGGGAGGTAATTTGAGTATTGCTTGGATTCAATCAGAGTCGATAGATATTCCTTGCTCAGAGATCACATGTCCTAGCAACTTCTCCTCAGTTACTCCAAAGATGCATTTCTTGGGATTGAGTGATATACCATAATCTTTGCATCACTGTAACACCTCTCTCAAATCTGCTACATGATCTTCTCACCTTTTTGAGAATACTGTGAGGTCATACATGTAGATAATAATACATTTTCGAACTAATCCTTTGAAAGCGACGTCCATTGCACGCTAAAAAGTTGCACTAGCATTTATTAAACCAAATGGCATGCGATGATAGGCATAAATGCCCCAATTACAGGTGAAAGATGTCTTCAATCTGTCTTCATATTCCACCATCACCTGGTTATAACCAAAATACCTATACAAGAATGACATCATCTAGGACCCATTAACAATCTGTAATACTTCATCCAAAAAAGGTAGTGGGTAATTATCCTTTTCAGATGCTCTGTTTAAGTTACAGAAGTCAACACAAAGCTTGATTTCTCCATTTTTCTTTCAGACTGGAACTAAATTTTCTACCCATGTGGAATGTTTGACTGGAAATATTATCCTTGTTGATAGCAGCTTCTGAACTTCTTTGAAAATTAGTGGTTCCATTAAGGTATTCACTGGCCGTTGTCTTTGTCTGAATGGCTTTGCTCCTGGCTTCAATGAGATGGTGTGCATGATGATCGAGGCATCGTATGTCTTTAGATCTTCATAGCTCCATGCTATAACCTCATGGTAATCTCTTAATGCATGTATGATTCATGTCTTTTCTTCTTCAATACTAGCTTTTCCAATGAACACATTCTTGAGATTTTCTTCTGTTCCCAAGTTAAACGAGTCACACTTTCCCCCTAAAGATTCTCCTTCTTTCCTTTGGGTTCCTAAATTGTCTGCATCAAACAATCTTTCCAATTCTACCATTCCCTATGGAATAGTATTTGTCTTTAGGTTGAGTACTCCTTCCAAATCCATTTCAGCAGGCTCCATTTCTTCTTCATCTATTATCTGAGCAATGAAAACATCAGATGAAGTAAGGAAGTTAATTATGTGTTGATCATCTTCAAAAACTTGAAAATTCATTACATTATCAGGTATAGACGGGGTAGCGAAAAATTCAATAGAAAATTTCTTTAATCCTGTCATGGACGTTGGCTCTAATGTACTTGTTGTCTGAGCTAGAGTGTTTGCAATATGATTCTGTCTTCTCAGGATCAATTGGATGTTAAAACTGTCAAAGCATTCTATCAGATCCTAGACTCTTCCTATACCGATTCAACCTTTTATCATTACATGAGTACTACTTTCTTACTTATGTTACCACTAATTCAGAATCACCAAACACCTGGATAATTATGATCTTCTTATGTAGTGCTAGTAGCAATCCTTGCACCAATGCTTCATACTCCATTACGTTATTTGTGCATGGAAACTGTAGCCTTTGTGACGCCAAATGTGAACTTCCAGTAGGGCTGATTAATTCAACCCCTACTCCAGACCCTTGTCTGCATCTTGAGCCATCAAATCTTAAGGTCCATAGATGAAAAACTTTGTTGTTATCATTCTGTTTTGTTGATTTCTTCTTATCAAGTGGAGGCTCCGGTTCTTCCTTCTTTTCAACAACTAGTATCTTCTTCAGAATTATGGGGATCTTCAATTGCCTTTGCACTTATTTCACTACCTCTTGACACAGCTGACAAGTAAATTTAGAATGTGATGTATCATGTATATGACACCAGTTGGGCAGTAATAACTCCTCCATTTGAACCTATTTTCCAACAATAGTTTGATCCTGTACGAATTTGGCTATGAAATCATGAAATCCTTCAAATATCCCCAGTTCATCCTCTTCTGAAGAATCTCTTGAATTTGATTGAATGCATGCCTCTGTACTTTCCAATTTTTCTATAAGTGGGGGGTTGGGGGATCTTAAGCAACTCAGCATAAGGATTTCCTCTATTTGATTGACATGTGGAAGATAACCTCCCAAATCAACTTCTGAGAATAGAATCTCGTTGGGTTGATTATACTCTGTAATCATATGCTTCATCTTGGGTTCTCTTTCAATATGTATCTAGTTGGCCAACCCTTTCCATGGCAGCCACATATGAGAAAAGTCAGTTGCCATGTAACCGTTCAAAGTTCTAGACCAGCCTCTACTCAAAAGCATGCCATATTGATCTAGAATGTCCACTACTTGAATATCTATATATTGTTGCACCCTTGGATCAGAAGCTAGCTGCATGTGTATTCTATTCAATTTGCCTACTACATTCACTTCAGTCTTATCTAGTTGTGTCACCTTTTTGGAAGACTTGGCTAGAGTGAGCCCAAGTGCTTTACAGACTGATAATGGCATTACATCCGTGGAAGCACCAGAATCTACTAAATAGTTATGAAGGTTTCTATTGAATATCCTGAGTGTTAAGAGGAAAGGAGGACTTTCCCTCTTGTCTTTATATAGTGTTATCTTTTGTTCCACATTAGTCACATGTACTCTTTATTTCCCTTTGTCAACATTATCTTTGGTGACATTTTCTTTCTGTACATAGTCAATTTTGGTTCTAGCACCCATATCTTGGAAGAAAGATGTCCTAACCTTAGGTATTTTAAGTATCTCATATACAGAAAGACTAACCTTCATCTTCTTGAGTTCCTCAGCAACATATTGTCCCATTTTCACTATGTCAAACTGTTTAGAACCTTTAGCAATAGCCCCCTGATATACTAGTTGATGGGTAACTTTTAGGGGTTTAGGGTTATTAGAAGCTTTTGGGTGTGGTGGGATCTGATAGCTATTTGGAGGAATGGAGGTGGTGAAAGGACCTTTAGGCTTACTACTTCTCAGGTTGTAAGGAGTCTTGTTATACTACTGATAAACATTGACTTCCTTAGACTCTTCTTCCTCAGGCTAATTATCATCTTGGAATGGAAATGTATAACTATCAAGAACTAGGGCAGCATCATACCTCTGAGAAGGAACAATTTCATACCCTGTTGATGGGGTCTCCTAAGTTTCAGCATTTTGAATCTCCATCTAGAAGATACTAGATGCGATATGAAATTCTGGGTAGTCTAGTTCAGAGTGAGCATTCATGTTGTGCAGTTTGCACCAAGTAGACAAAGCTGCTTCAGCTAACATCAGACAACCTGGGGGCTTGGTATCATTGTTCTGATTTTCCAAGGGTGATGGCACCCCCCCATTGTTCAGTTTGGTGTTCCAGGATCGATTTGGCCGCTGTTGAAAGTTCTAGTTTTGGTACTAATTTTGATTTTGAAACTGATTTTGATTTTAGAAATGTTGCTGATTCTATCCCCTTTGCTGTAGATAGGCATTCTGATTCTTGAGGTGGGTAACCTCGGTAGTAAGCTTCTTCATTTGCTCTACCAGTTCTTTGATGTCATCTTTGTCCTCTTTTGCTTTGGCTATTTCTAAAGACTGTAAGAAAGGCATTTGTGCTAGAGGCATTTCAGCTATTGGGTTGCCTGGGTGGATTACTAAAGCTTGCGTTGTAGCTGGCTTTGGAATTGGATTCATCACAGGAGTATGATTGGTCAATGCATGATTTATCATAGGTATTTGGTTAGGCATGGCTATAGGCCCCATATGGTTTAGTGGACTAGAGGCTATCTGTCCTAGTTGGGTACTTACAGTGACAACTGTAGAATACACTTGAGCTAAAGTAGTAGGGATTGGGTTAGCTCTCCTTGCGAACATGGAGGTAAGTTTGTCTAGGGTCGCATAGTAAATAGGCAGGGCAACGGCCTGTCCTATAACATAAGGATCTTGTAAATGACTGAAAGCTTTCTGAAATCTATTTTTAAAGGTACTTATCAATTTTCCTTCACCTCGATGGATTTCTACAAAAGATCGATAAAGATCAGCTGGGGTGGTAGGCATTCGAAACCTATCTAGAAATGCATTCTTCAGGTTCAGCCATGAATTTATGGATACTACAGGGAGGTTAGCAAACCAATAATAAGCTTCATCCTATAGAGAATAAGAGAACAACCTGCATATCACATCCTCATACTGTACTTGCAACATGAACATGTTAGCCTCAAAGATTTTAATATGCTCATCTGTAGTCCTATCTAGATCGTTTACTCTAAACTTTGAATAGAACTTATCTGGGTTCTTTGGCATATCATGGTAAGTGTTGAACAGAAAAGGAGACTGGTTATTTCCTACAAAGAAAGCCAGTTAGGAGGATTAAAAGGAGCTACATTTGTGTTCCTTGGGGTTGACTAAGATCTTGGTATCTCTTGATCCCTTCTTGTTCGTCTAAATTATGTCAGAGACAACAACTCTTCTCCAGCTAAGATGGATCTAGTATGTCTCTGTCTAGTCCCTAGACTTGCTGATTTTTAAGTAGAGGGAAAGAGTGATGGTGATAGGTTGTCATTGATGTCAAAAAGGTGTCCTCAGTTTGTTTAATGTCATAAGGACTTGTTTGATCAGGTTTGGCCTTCAATGATGTCTTCATATGTCCTTTGGTAAGTGAAGTCACAAGGTGATTTGTTTGGGGTTGTCAAGTGTTGACAAATGTTCATCATCCATAGTTATGCAGTGTGAAATGATGACCTTCATAAGTTCATGTTGTTGGAATTTATTGTCTTCCCCACAGGAGGTTGATCTCAAGAAATTTAGAGTATGTTTGGACAGAATAAGAGTTTGTCAGAGTTCATTATCTAGGTAACATGTGTGTTCAAGTGGCAATGATTTAATGTAGAGACAATGTATTGCTTGGTTCTTCTTTGAAATCCTTAATGTCTTGTGATGATCACATCATGTATGTCTTGCAGATGCAGAGAATGGACTTATACTCTTGGTCTTCACAGGGTTGGTGCTTTAGAAGTTGATATGATGTTTTGGATATCATAGTTAAAAATATTTATGAGTTGTTGATCAAGACACTTGCCAGTTAATTTGTTTTGTGTCTTCATTGCTACATCCTTGCATTAGACATAACAAGGTTCTATCAAGGTTTTGCATCATAATGATACTCTTATGAAATCAAAGGTATGGTGTTGTTGGTAAGAGATCATTGATTTTGATATTATCTTGAAGATAATACTGTTATGCATATCATATTCCTATTGGCATTTCATACCTACTATGCTCCATGCCTATTGCCTATTGGTACTCCTTGTTCGGTTGAAAGTTATAATTGAAGTCTTAAAAAATAATGCATACTACACCTTTTATGATCTATTTGTTTGTTGACCGGGAGAAGCAGTCATTATGACTTTAGTTATATTTTAAGGGTGTCAAGGATCGTGGGCAACCGGCCCCATCGACCTCTCTTCTCATTAATTCCGGTTACCCTTTTGAAAAGCAAGCTCGAGCGGAATAAGACTTTCAAATGTTAAACGTTGGAGTTCGACATAAGTCTAGTTGGAAAGAAATTTATGCGTTTGGAAAAGTTTTTATAAAGCATACGGTACATACAAGTAGGCATGATTTGTGCCTTGTTTGTTTTAGAGCATATTTTTTAAAAGGAAAGAAAGTCAAATAAGACCATCGAATTGATTTGTTTTTAAAAGTTTAGAAACTTTTAAATTTCTATTTTTTAAAAACCCCTTATTGGCATTGAAGAAGAATATAAGGAGTTTAATTGTTTTTAGCATTTTTTTTAGTGAAGTTTTCAATAAAAATGCTTTTTGTCTCAAGTGTGAATCCAAACATGAAGAGGTTTCTAATTGTCTATCAAAGCAAAATAATTTAGAAATATTAATGTTGCAGATGAAGAGAAATTGGAGTATATTGAATATTTTGTCTGAGAAGAGATTATTTTTGAGGCAGATTTTTTTTTATTCTTAAGATTTATTATGAAGAATATGAAAAGTTTTTTTTGTAGATGGAAGGACAGATTGAAGAGATATTTTTGGATGAAGTGATTGAAGTCTTTGAAGTGCAAAAAGTAATATTGTATAAAGATTTTTTTTTATCTCATACAGATGGTTTTAGAGAATCTGAATGTAATTTTTGGTGAAGATTTTTATAGAGAAGGAAGATATTATTATTGAAGAGTGTTGAGAAGATAAAGAGTTTGTTTTTGCAAAGAGTTTTGGTGATTGATAAAATTAGTTAAATATTTTCTTTTGATCTAATTGAAATTGAAAAATGTTTTTGGAGTACACAGGATATGAAGAGTTATTTTGCAGGTTGTTGAATATTAAAAAAAAAAAGGTTTTAAGGGAGAAGGAATTTCGATGATCTTGCCAATCATGTTGTAGAGAAGAAAATATATATATGTATATATGATTTTATTTTTTGTAGAGAAGTGAAAATTGCAAATATTGTGTGATCAGATGTAGGAGAAATTTATGAAGGAATGTGAAAGGTTCCAAGACATTGAAGAGACAAATTTGTTACAGAGATGAAACATACAAAAGATGAAAGGTGAAAAGGCATTTAACTTGTATAAAATTGTTTTTCAGGTGCATTGATGGTATGATGTGTGAGACAAAGATGAAACATACAGAAAAATGCAGTGTTGTTGAGTGTATCCGGATGTAGGATTGATTTTGAATAGAATGGACATTTGACAGACACATGAGAGAAGAAATGTTTTGTATTGAAACAGAGAAACCCTCTGAATTCTTGTTTTTAGTTTGTTCTGTATTAGGGGTTGTTGCTCCTTGAAGCTGGTACTTCTAAACAGTATGCTAGTGAGGCTTATAGGTCAGTGAGACCTTAACATTTGTCAGTGAGACACGTATTGTAGCCAGTGAGGCAGTTCTGGAGTGGTTTTTCTACCCCTGAAGGGTTTTCCACTCGTGCAATTCTTGTGTCTTGATTCATATTGATCATCTCTCTATGATTGTATGTTTTACTCATGAGTTTTGTTTATGTGTTTGACAAAGTTATGTGCATATGTGTTTGACAATTCAATGTTAACTTTCTTACCTTTATGCACTGCAAGTTAAAGTTTGAAAAAGATTTGAAAATTTACACAACACTGATTCACCCCCCCTCTCAGTGTTTTCCTGAACTCCTACAAATAGTTCTTGCCCTCCTTCTAGCGCCAATTCTGTTGATGGTGGTTTTAGCACACAACAACGTAGGTGTGATTGCTGGTTTCACACCTCTCTTGAAAAGTATCCTACCCTAGGTGAGACTACTCCAAGGATAGTACAGCTAGGTCTTAGCTTGCTTGGAATAACTTCAGTGGAGTGTTTAGCTATGCCAGCAAGGGGTCTTACATGCAATCTATAGATCTTCAAGTTGGAATAGCAAATACACATAAACCCTTTTATGGTTTTCAGTTGATAAAACAAAGTAAAACACTGCTGGAATTCCTATTCTAATGATGGTTTTTAAGAAAATGCAAAAGGGTTAGGGTTTTAGAGAGATCCTAAGTGACATTCACAATGTACAAGTTACCTTAGTAGAAAAATACTCTAGAACTTAACTAGTTTTCTGAGTTATCAAACTGAAATGGGTGTTACAGTACTGCAGAAAATGGTACTATCTTCAATGGATGTCAATAGGTTTTCAGATTGCATTCATTTGTTAAATACCTAATAAATGGTACAACTTAACTTGTGAAATGTAATTGAACTTTAGCACAAGTGATTAGCCTAGACTCACTTTACACAGCTATCTACCATCGGCAAACAACTAAAAGTATGGACTTAGAGTATTCATCAGATACTTTCAGCAAACCATAAACATTATAAAAGCACAACTAACTAACTATGGGAGAGTAAGAAGTGAGCCATGAAAACCAAGTAAGAAACACAACACACAAATTCTCAAAATCATTGTTGAAACTTGCTTTGTATTACTTCAAATGGTAGAATGTCAACAATTTGGCATCAAATTCTCTCTTACAAACTGTGGGAATGGTAGCCCTTTATATTAACTCGACACCGATGGTCCAGATTACATCAATAAATACAATTGAAACAGCTCACATCAATTCTCAGATTACATTTTGTCTTCTATGAAAAAGATGAAAAAAAGCCTCCAGATACATTGAATCTAGTCAATTTGACTAGCCAACTCAATATATTAATAGAAAAGAACATTTTAAACGCATAGAAGAGACAAAATAAAGTCACATGCAGTCCTAAATATAGTAATTTACAATTATGACAGGATTACATCCTTCAAATATTCAAAATAATGTCAAGATTCTTCATCTAAATCAATTTTGTCTTTGCCAGCCAGCTTGTTACAATAGGTCAGCTATGCATAAGTGCAGGATTAATATCTAATGGATTTGGATCCTTCAAATGATTGATCCAGTAGTCAAACATCTCCAGTTCCCAATTGAATCTGTTGTATATCTTCTCTATCTCTGCACCTGCCTTGTGGAATGCTTTGAATTCAGATTTGAGGTCACTTACTTTGTCTAACTTGTCCTCCATACTGAGCTCAGTATCTTCAAAAATCACCCTTTGTAATTTGTCTTTACACTTTTTGATATCATAAGGGGCGTAGTCATCATAGGATGCCTCTAGGCAATCCTTCAAAGAATCATTGATATCATATATGATCGATTGTAGCTCCTCATCAACTGGCTTATATGCTTCTTTTATATTTTCAAAAGTTTCTTTTCTCAAAAGTAGTTGTTGGCACCATTCAATGGCCTTGGGCAGTTGGTTCTCGGTTAGAATATTCTCTATAACTAGAGTCTGGGTGGGCAAATCCTTGATGCTCTTTATCTGAGGATACATGTGTGAGTAATACTCATCAAAGGAGTTGCACTCCTCGCGTAGATATTTCCATCTTTTATGCAATTCTACTAGCTTTTTGTGTGCTTGAGCAGAGGCATTGATAGTTTCACATCCCATCTCAAAAACTCTAAATAACCATTTTTCCATACCTTGGGATTTGGATCTTACCTCGCCTAGTCTGGCCATTTCATCAGTAGATAGGAAAGTGGGCATTGTCCATATATCTCCTCTTGCATCTACTGGCTTAACCAAAAACTGAAGGCAAGTGCGAAGCTCTTTGTCAGAATGTTTTGCCGATGCTAAAGAAGGGCATGCATAGTCCCCCTTGCCGAACCTGATAGGAAACTGAACATTGGTTCTGTGCAAGTGTTTGAGTTTCTCAGCAATATGTATCAAATGTCTAGACAACTCTAGAAGCACTGTCTTGTCATAAGGATACCTGGGAAGTCTATAAGCCATCCCAGTGAAGCCTTGTATTCTTAAATATGTGAATTTCTCAAATTGGATATACCACCTTCCATATTTAGTTATTTCATTCATTGCTTCAGTGGAAATCCTCAAGGATGTGTTACCTTGCAGTAATCTGGCTATATACATTGTGAAAACATCATTTACCCTTCTAAAATGTATCAAAGATTGAGATGAGGTCAGCTGCAGGTAACACTCATATACTTTCACTTGAGTTTGCTCATCATTCCCAACTTCTCCAATCTTGGACAACCCAACATAGTGATTTCTCCTTGCTAATGCATAGATGACATAAGATGTCCATCTGAAGTATCTCTTCTCTTTGAAGTTGCTGAAGGCCTCATGAATGTTATCACTAAGGATTTGATGATGGTAGTTGTTTGTCATTGATGTCAAAAAGGTATTGAGGGTATTGAGTTAGTGTGCATCTTCATAAGGTATCATCAAGATTTGCACTATTGACATAGGTTGTTCATGTTCATATTCATGGTTGATTTGATCAGGATATCTTCAAAGTTGTCTCAAGATGGATTCTCATGTTTAGTGTTTATGTTGGTTCATATTTGATCTTATTTATGATAGGATCTTGGGTTGATATTAGTAAACATCTGAAGGTCACTAATCAAGAGGTAAGTGCAAGAGGTCGATGCAAGTTGAGGTTAGACTTCAAAAGATAAGGAATTACTTCATGTGTGTTCATGCTTCATCAAGAGTTGTGTGAAGTTGTTGATAGGACTAGGAGTACATTATCTTGTGTGTTCTTTCCATTATCATATCACAGCTTGTTCAGTATAGTTGATACAGATGACATGATATGCAGTGGCAGTGGCTTGGTCATTTGATCTCAGTGAAACATAGTAGTCTTCATCATGATTTGATATCTAGGTGTATGATTGCATTTTTGAGGTGTTTGTTGTTTGGAATTTTCTGCAATAAGGTTGGTATTATGTGTGGCATACTCTGTATCAAGGATTGGCTTCATTATGGTAGAGGTGATCTCAGGAGTTTAAATCATATGTGTTGAAGTGTTGAATCATATTGCTCATGGTTCAAAAAGGTTTACGTTTTCAAGGATGCCTTGAATTTGATGTTTAGATGATATGTACTGATGTTGATACTACACTAGACATGCTCTTTATGGGAACATGTATCAGGTTGAGGTGATCAGTATGTTGGTGAAAAGTTTTATCATTATGTGGTGTTATGACATTGTAATAAGAAATGGCTAAAGGTTTATTATCTATTCTAAATCCTTAAATATTACTAAGTCTCTAAGCCTTTATCCTATCTGTCATATGCTCATACACTTTTTAGTTTGTTTGGAAGGTGACTTGGGATAGCGGGTTTATAACTTAAAAGTCACCACTTGAATGGTCCTTAAGACATGGTGGTTACCAGCCCCTCCTCTCCTTACCACCGGTGGAACCGGTCTTCTCTATCATCGCGAGGCGCCAAAAAACTATCAGTGGCTTTGTTTAAAAGCTTCATGGGTGTGAAAGGTTTAATCAATGGATAATATTTAATTTAAGACTTCTTTCCAAATGAATGCACTTTGACATGCATATAGCCATCTTTCCTCATATCCTGCAGTTAATATGCTTTTCTAAAGCTATTTTTAGCTAACAAGTGGCAATTTTGTTGGAGGTTTCTAAAACTTTTTTTTTGAAAAAAGATTCCATACTAATCTTTCGTGGAGAGGAGATTAAGGAGGAAGTTTTTGTATTTTTCTAAATTTGAGTAAAGTGTTAAAAGGCTAAAGATGAAAAGTGAATATGAAGAGAGAATGAAGATCTTTTGAAGATGGATTTTTTGTGGGAAGCTTCAAATTTTTTTTTTGGAGAGTCTTTTTATTTTTCTCTTGCAGATGAATGAGAGAGGTCTTTTGAAGATATTATTATTGAAGATTAATTTTCTTTATTGGAGAAGACAAAGAGAATTCAAGATGAAATAAAAGAATTTGAAGAATATTTGTTATTTTTGTTTTGCAATCAAGGAATATGTTTTTGTAGAGAAGATCAAGAGTTTGGAAAAGATGATGTTTGAAATGAAGGAATTTGAAAAGAAAGAATATGAAGCATCATGCAAAGTTTTTCAGATTGAGAGAGAAGATGAATGAAGAGAGAAAAATGAATTGTATACAGAGAGGAGAAACAACAATGAAAGAAAGAGAATTATTTTATTTTTTAGATGATCATTTTGTAAAAGAAAATGAATTGATTTTTGAATTGTTTATACATAGAAAAGAGAGATATGAAAGGTCAGGTTATTTTTCCTTGTAGGTGAATAATTGAATATGAAAGGTCATTTCACATTTAATGGTATTGTAGATCCATTGATTTGTGTGTGAGTGTGTAGATCAATGATGAAATAATTTGATAATATAGTGGTAATGGATGTGAATCAATATGCAAATTGAATACAACTCGTGATACAGATTGATTCTTATGAAGTTTGAAGACAATATGTGTAGACACTCAAATTTGTCCCAACTTTGTCCATGTCTAGCAACACCTTCTTAAAACATTATCCTAAACATCATAAGCCAATTAATTAAATAAATTTCATTTATTTAATTAAAATCCCATTCAATCCCATCCTCATCCTACTTAGCCAATTAATTAAATAAATTTTATTTATTTAATTAATAATCCCATTTATTTTATCTTCATCCAATTAATTAAATAAATTTTATTTATTTAATTAATTTCCACATCATATCTTATCCCATCCTATTCATCTACCCTATTAATTAAATAAATTTTATTTATTTAATTAATTTCCAACTATATCACAACTAATTCAAATATTTTATTTGAATTAAGCCCTCTCCTTTCACCACAGTCCAACACTTGTCCAGTCAATCATGTGTTGTAATACAACTTTCATTTAAAATTCTTCACATGTACAACTAATGGGACCTAATTTTAGTATTTATCTACACAAGCACACCTATGCCTTATCCTCCTTTGCCACATGTCACATGACTACAATTTTTTGATGTGCAAGGAAACCTAACTTAATCCTATCCATCCATTTCACCTAAAGCCCTAATTGATCCTAGCCATCCATTTGAATTAAGCCTTTCCTATAAATCAAACCCCTCACAAGCCATTAGCATGCATTGATCCTCAAGTATCCACATGCTGTTGAAATATCATTAGAGCCTTTGCATCCTTCATCTATCATTCATTCTAGCATCTTCATCTTAATGTTATGCTGCAGAAGTGAGCACCCAACATTCTTCCAACAATAATCCCTCAAAATCTTGCATGCTCATGCGAGGTGGAGAAGAGCAATGGAGATAAATCGAGCATAGCATGAGATTAGTTTGTATTTACATTTGTTATTTTGATTTTCATGTTGTCTTGTGCTTCATTGTGCATTACTAGGGTTTTTATCATTGTTGTTTATTCATTTACCCTGATTTGCAATTTTACCCTAACTACATTTGGCACGCCCGGTGGGACTCACTTCACTTGATCTTTTTTTGCAGGTTTTTGTAATAAAAATTTGCATTCATATAACCCCCATTATCGAGTTTTGCAAGTTTAATTAACTTTTTGTTGCAGATCTGCTACTTTTTGGACAAAACCCTGGGTTTTAAAGATTTCATCATATCTTCCAAATGGCTATGAATTTTTCTACAAGATTTTAGCAGAAGTTTGTCCATGATATAATGAAGCTACAACAAAACAATTTTGGGTTTATCGCAATTTTTGTGAGATTTATCACATTTTTATGTTTTTTCATAAAATCACAATTATGGGCTCAAATCAATGAATTTTTTAGATATTTTTATATTTATAGAAAGCTCTCAAAATTCTAATGGGGGTATATGTTTTACAAATTTAATTTAGAGCTCGTTTACAGTGCAAAAAAATTAGATCTTTGCCGACTGTACTGTTTTCATAAATCCACATTTTTGGGCGCAAATCAGGGCATTTTTTTGATTTCTTTACATTTTCAGAAATCTCTCTAAAAATTAATAGGGGTCTCTTCTTTGATTTTTTAATTTTTGAACAAAAAATGTATCGAAATAATCAAATCTAATTCGGCTATGCATCTAAAATTACAATTTTTCTTGCCTGATGAGCCTATTTTTTTATTTCTGCATTATAATATCATTTTTTATGTTGTAGGTGATCATAAGGAGCTAGAGCAACATTGACATCAATCATCTACAACAACTTCGAAAGTGAAAATAATCAGGTGCAATCATTTCATTTCTCATCTTCTAATCATTGTTTGCAAACACATTTAGATTTTAGGCATAAAACGAACAATTGTTTGCAAATTCACATCAAAACATTGGGCTAAAACAAACCATTGTCTTTCATCACATTTAGATTTGGGATTAAAACAAACAAGTGCTTGAATTGTTTTCCACACAACTCATTTCTAAAGGATCAATTAACAAGTGCAAGTGTGAATCAAGTGACAACTCACTTGGTTTGCTTTTGTAAACCCTATCTAGGAGGCCTACGTGGAGACACACCACTCCAAGGGACGACCTCAATCGAGGCTGAATCGAAAGACACCCTCATTGGGAGTTGTGAATCTTGTCACTCTTGGCTAAGCCCCAAAGAACTTTATACCTTTGGGAAGTGAAAGTGAAGGGTGGGTTACCCCTTTCTCCTGGCTGTGTGGTAGGATTTCACTTTCAATTCCTATTCAACCTTGTATAAACATAGCCCAAAACCTAATTGGCCATACCCACTTGACTACACATTAAGGCTTGTTGATGTGTCTTCCATGTGTGCTTGCATAATCATCACATTTCATTTTCAAAGTCAACAATTGCTTATGTGTCTTGCGTGAGTGATTCATGTGTGTACATGCATAATCATTTGTTTGAACATTGCCAAATCAAGCTATAAACACCAATCACATAAACAATTCATCCTACATTTCATCCACATCACCCAATTTTGTCATTTCACATCATATCCTAATCATACCCAAATCAATTTTATTCTGAACATATCCTAGTCACATCCATACCCATTCCAAATCATCTCCACATCATCATCAACCTATTCCTAGTCAACACTTGTTAAGATGGTCATAATTATTCAAGGGGGCTATCCCTCTAATCATGAGACAAATCCCAAGCCTAAGGTGACAATTCAAGGGGGTTATCCCTCTAATCATGAGACAAATCACAAGCCTAAGGTGACAATTCAAGGGGGCTATCCCTCTAGTCATGAGACAAATCCCAAGCCTAAGGTGACAATTCAAGGGGGCTATCCCTCTAGTCATGAGACAAATCCCAAGCCTAAGGTGACAATTCAAGGGGGTTATCCCTCTAATCATGAGACAAATCACAAGCCTAAGGTGACAATTCAAGGGGGCTATCCCTCTAGTCATGAGAAAAATCCCAAGCCTAAGGTGACAATTCAAGGGGGTTATCCTTATAATCATGAGACAAGACCTAAGCCTATAATCACAATTCAAGGAGGCTACCCCTCTAATTCAAATAATGAAATAAAACCAAAGCCTAAGGTCACAATTAGAGGAGCCCCTCTTCCTAATCCAAATCATGAGAAGAAACCAATCACAATTAAAGGTGGTTATCTTCCTAATCCAAATCATGAGGATAAACCAAGACCCAAGGTCACAATTAAAGGTGGCTATCCTCCTAATCCAAATTATGAAAGTGAACCAAAGCCCAAGATCACAATTAAAGGAGCCTCTCCTCCTAAGACCAAGTTTATACTTCGAGGAGGATATATCTTTATCGATGAGGATGAGACAAGTCCAAAACCCAATCCATCCACACATGAAATCAATTCTACATCAACTTGTCCCACTTCATACCAATCTAATCCATCCACACATCAAATCAATTCTGCATCAAATTATCCTACTTCATATCAACCAAATTCATCCACATGTCATATCAATCCTTCATCAACCTATCACAACCCTTATCCATATCAATCCATATCACAACAATCATTATCCTATGTGACCCCTCCATCATCATCACATCAACACATTTACCAACATCAACAACAAATCATATCACAAGAAGAAGTCCAAAGACCATCCCAACCTTAACAAATTCCACATCAACCTTACATGTCATCATCTTCAACTTCACACCAACCTAATTCATCCACCTATCATGTCAATGCCACATCAAACTATGAACATCCACCTCAATCTTATTCAATCCCTCATGCTGACATTCCAATGCACTACCAAGCCTATCCACAAGGCAATCAAGTGAAATCACAAGAACAACATGTAAGTCCAAATGGCCTTTTGTATATAAATCAAGCAAGCACAAGTCAACCTTGCCAACAAGATCAAATGCCCTCAACTTTGAGTCCACCTCAAGATCTTTTGTCCACATATCCTACCATTACACCTAGCTACCAAGACTATCAATGGCCTCCCCAACGAGCACAAGTGAGCCTAAATCCACCTTTGCAACAAGAAGCATATACAACTCCAAATGGCCCCTTGTACATAAATCAAATGAGCCCAATTTATCCTATGCAAGACTTAATTACCTTTGACAAGGGAGATACCAATCTAGAGTGGCCACCACCATCCAATCACATGCCATCACATGAACCAACAAGTCCTATCCCAACACCACCATGTGATCCCATTCCTAGTCCATTAATCCCTCTGCCTTTCAAATCAACAAGCCCTCCATTACCTTCATCACCATGTCATTCTAATCCTTCACCAAAGGATGCGGCTGAGATAGTTTTACAAAGAATGCTTGAAGCAAAACTCATTGAACTTCCTGAAGTCAAACCATGTGAAGAAAGTCCATATGATGAACATGATTATTGTGCATACCATAGGACCAAAGGCCATAATACAAATACATGCCCAATATTTGTCCCAATTGTTTACAAGGTGTACCTACCTATAATGGGAAAACATGCCACATCATCCCAATCCCATATGTCACCCTCATCTAGTCCAAATCCTAATCCACCCAATCCCATTAGCCCTCAACCTAATCATAATCATAAGCCTACAACACCATCTACTATTATCATCCATCCATTATATTGCCCATCTACACATACCCTTGCGAAGGATGTGATCCATTGGCTACTAGCTAGGAATAAACTACCTCCATGTCAAACACCCATTCATGAGCCTACCAAAGAACTTCCAAAGGTCATATCCAAGCCTATAATCCCATCATGTGGTCCACCTATCCTTGAGCCTATCCAAGAGCCTTCCATTAACATTCTTAGCCCTTCAAGCCCATCATGTGACCTACAAGCCATCAAGCCTATTCAAGAGTCATCATGTTCTCATGTTGTTGACCAAGAGCCTATCCAAGAGTCATCTACTTCCATTCAAGCAACCCAAGAGGTATGTCAAAGGTTTAATCCTAAGCATGTGCAAATATTAAGCCCTAGTCCAACTCAAGATCAAATCACTTTTATGCAATCCATCCATAACATGTATCTTGTCCATGATCAAGATGATAGCCATAATGATGAGTCTATCCATGAGCCACTTGATCCTATCCATCTCCCAACAACCATTCATGAGCAAGCTATCCAAATTCAACCCATCCATAATATTTACCTTCTTTACGATCAAGATGATAGCCATAATAATGAAGCTATCCATGAGCATATTGATCCTATCCATAATCTTATATCCATCCATGAGCAAGATATTCACATTGCTCCTAGTCATCCACCATCTAGCCCTATCCATAATGAGTAAACATCCACCTATCATGATGAGACATGTGCCTCCCAAGAACACATAAGCATAAAAGATCAAACAAATAGTTTGGATCTTAGCGAACATAATCAAGATCCTAATGATCATCCTTCCACATCCACCATTGATTCCATTTCAAATCCATCATGTCCTATTGGTCTATCCACCCTTATACATGAGTGTTCTTCTTTAGGACAATAACGACCTTTATCCACTTCAGTTTCTGCATCCAATAAAGAGCTTAAGTCTAGTTCTCAAAACACATCTAGTCCCATAGTTGATCGCATCCTCCAAAACATGAACTACCAAGGCAAAGGTCTAGGCCTTTATGAACAAGGTATTTTGGAGCCAAACCATATCAAGATTCCTCCATGCTCATATGGCCTTGGATACACACCCCAAGGTAAACAAGGCCAAGATGTTGGTAATTCCTCCATCCCTCCTAAGTCCACTTTCCATTGCACCCCCCATCATCTACCCAAAACATATGTTGCCATTTCACCTCTATCATCCTATAAATGTCAAAAGCATGTGACCGTACATCTTCCACCATCCACTTTGCCTCCACTTTTACCAACTCTAAATATCCCTCCATCCACCTTGCCACCATTGCTTCCAACACCTAACATACATATCATTCATAAGTATCATTACATCCCTAATCATGGCCAAAAAAAGCACACATCGCCTAAGCATAAAGCTTCCAATCATTCCATCCACTCGACCCACCCCATGGGATTCAAAAGCAAAACTTTTGATGCCTCTACTTATAAAGCTAAAAATCCTACCAAAAACCCTAAAGGTCTTCATACCTTAGGACATAAAGGATCAAGCTCAAAGCAAAGTTCATCTAAGCAACCATCCAAACCCTTACCTCCAAAAGTAAAGCCCAAAAGTAAAATGGTTTGGGTTCCTAAGAAAATAGCTAGCAAAGCAAATGAGGCATCCTCATCCACATCTCAAGAATCCCAATCACCTATCTCCATCCAAAAGCCTACTTCCATCCAAAACTTTCATTCCCTTCACAAATCCCACAAGCAAAGCAAATGCACTAAAAATCCTAAATCTATGTGGGTTCCTAAATCACTTCATCAACCATCTCTTAAGAAAACAACCCCATTGCTTCCTACACCACCATCTCATCAAAAGCTTCAATGTTTAACATGGTGTGTGCAACCAATGGTCATGGTTCCCTTCCACTCCACAACACCTCCACATAACTACATCTCCCCATCCTTCATCCATTATCCTATATATCTCCTCAATCACCTTCCTATGGTCCATGCTTTTGCATAAGCTTATATAATCGACATCATAATCCACTATCTCCATCCATCTATCCTTGCATGAACCTTCCATAATCTATTTCATCATCCACTATCCACCTAATCCATCTCCCATCCATGCAATCCCTTATCAACATCTATGAGCACACTTGACATGGTCCATATGAAGACAACATCCCTCTCTAATGGGACAATATCACCTTCATAGCACTAGACACTTGAGTTCCTCCTATCCATTACCATGGTGAAAACCTGGCAAACAGGTGCCATGTGTAATTGTCAACCCATCTAAAAGCAAAAAAAAAAAAAAATCAAAAAAGTAAAGAGAAATCCCTTCGTCCAACGGTGAAAACCTGGTAAACATGCACCTTAGATAAGTACCATGATGAAAACCTGGCAAACAGGCGTCATGTGTAGGTTGATCTTCTATGTCACTTACTCTTGGGGCATATTGTCTCATCCAACCTATCTATTTCCAAACTATCTATCCCATTATATCATTTTCCATCCTACCATCCTTAGCCATTACATAAACATGCCTATCCTATTTATCCATCCTTCCGCCTTTTGATTTTGAAGAAGACATAGGGGCAAAAATGTTGAAACATGTTTGAATATTTCTTGACATACCTCCTTTCCAAACCAAGTCGTATCCATTGACCATTTATCCATCCCATTTAAACCAATCCATCATGTCATCCCTTTGTCATGAAATTAATCATGTAAAAATCCTAAGCATTACCACCTAGAATAGGGCAAGTTCTTCCGATACAACATAGTCTTTGGAGATCACATCCTAGCTCCCTTATAATCCATCCACTATGGTGTATCCTTATCATGAGCTTTCCATCTTATAGCTTATCCCCATCCATTTATCATGAAGCTTTCCACTACAACCTACCTATCCGTTTATCATGAGGCAAACATCCATCCCTTATATGGCCTATCCTCTCTTCTATCCATCCAACTATCATGAGCCTTTCATCCCATATACTATGAGCCCATCCTTTTATCCATCCTCACACCTAGACTTGGTTTTTCCCTTGTCATTGGTATCTAGCACAAAGGCTACTCAAATTGTAAATCCATTGACATTCAAAACATTTCAAAAACACAAAAAAAAAAAAAAAATCAAAATATGTCAAAAAAAATCCAAAAAAATTAAATATCCAACAAAAAATCCAAGCAATAAGATCGATTCAATCATATCATCCAAATCACTCCACTCCTTCAACATCAATCAAAATCAAATCATCATCATCAATTCTTCCTATCAATAACATTCATTCATCCATTTCAATCAATCACTTCTTCCAATCATATCATTCAAATCAATCTAAGCAATGATCTTAAATCTAAGTCACACTAATCCATATCAAGCAAGCTAATCAATCAATGAACATTATCCAATCAAATCAACAAGTTTTTGATCCTAATCTTGTCATGAGCCCAATCAATCATCATCAATCATCATCAATGGGATATAGCATTCCTACATCCTTGTGTTGATCTAGGGATATAGCTTTCCCCACAATGACAACACTATCATTATCAACAATCAATCAATCATTGGTTTATGACTTGACAATGGAAATACCTTGTTTGGTTTGCATCCTTTGAGCACACTGAGAACACTTGCTTATGCTTAGATTGAGTGGACACTCTAATCATCACACCATCATTATCATCATTCAAAACAATCCAATCATCAAAACAATCAACCTAGCAATAGCAAACATCACAACCAAAGCACATCAAGCCAACCATCAAAACAAATCCTATCAATCATCAGCATCAACACCAAAGAAAATCAACTCAAAGCACATCAATCCAATCATCAATTCTTCCTATCAATCATCAAAACCAAAGCACATCAAGCTAGCTATCAAAACAAATCCAATCACTTTAGCAAATCAAGAGCAGCTCAATCCACCACAAATCATCCATCTTTCATCAAATCAATCTAATCAGCATTTCATCATCTTCCAATCATTCCAAACAATGATCCAAATGTAAGTCATCCTTAATCCATACCAATCAAGTTAATCAATCAAGCTAAGTTATCCAATACAATCAATGGTCTTGATCCTAGCCTTGTTGTAAGCCAAATCAATCAATCAATCAATCAACCAACCAACTCAACAAACAACCCTGTGTTGATCTAGGGATATAGTTTTCCCCATAATGACAACACTCTCAACTATCAAACAATTAATCATTGGTTTACAACTTGACAGGGGCAATACCTTGTTTGTTTTTGAATCATTTATGCATGCATGCATGCTTGCTTGTGTGTGTTATCATTTTATCTTACATTTGTATCAAATCCTTATCATTTCCAGCTAATATTCATATCTTGTGTATGTTGGAATATCTTTTTGCACTATCCTTTGCATCTAAGGTCATATCATACCTTTTATGCATTAGGACTTCAATGCTCTAAGTTTTCTTCCTCATACGTTAGACAAGGTTGTATTATGTTAGGGCACAAGACACATCGTCACCCTAGTCCTTATACCTTGGTGCATAACGTCTAGTGCTATATCAAACATCATGGTTGCTCACCTTCATTGCAGCATAACGTATCATCATTTCTTCTATCTATCCCCTTATCTTTCTTTTGCAGCCAAGCCATTTCATTTTCGAGAGCATACCCCTATTTGTCCAACCCGCCTATCCTCTCGAGGGGGCATCATCATCCTATCTTTCCTTCATCCTATCCATTTTCCTCTATCCATACCTTAACTTCTTTGAAATGATGTTACTCAACATAAATCTTATCATCTCGAACATCATCTCAAAGAGGACATTAGAGATGAGATTAAGAGGGTGACATTGGGGAATTCATAATTCTTCTTCATGCAACCTCACTCTACTGAATTTTCATCTCAAGCCATTATCCATCATCTTCAATCCATCTAGCTTGCATCCTTATCAATGTTATGCTACAGAATTGAGCAATCAACACAACAAAGCGATCAATCAATCGAGCTCATCTTGCATCTTCGAGGTATTGAATGATTTGGGTTTAGGTTATGCATTTCAATTGTTTGATCATTTCCATTTGCAAATCCAAATTTTTTGATATACATTTGGCATGCCCGGTGGGACTCACGTCCTTAATTAAGCTCTCTTGTTTGAGTTATTTTTTATGAAGTTTAGATCTCTTGGAGCGCCAATCTTTCATTTTTGCAAGCTTTTGTAGTAAAAATTTGCATTTTTCTAACCCTAGTTTGCAAAGATTTGGCTAAAAATATATGTAGATGATCTCTTAGCACAAATCTACCCTCACCATTGCATCCGAGATGCCATTTCCATGAATTTTGAGTACAAATTTGGTTAAATTTGATGAAAAATGGAGCGTTTGGCAAAGAAAACAACAACCGGACTGCAAAAATGCGCCTCTGGTAATTTAGGTCGCTTTTGACCAAATAGCAGTCGCCTGGGCTAAATCAGCTCGCCTTTGAGCAAACAGTAGTCGCTTATGGTCAAATTTGGCCCACTTTTAAACAAACAGTGCTCGCTTTTGAACAAAAAGAGATCGCATATGGTAAACTAGGTCGCTTATGGTTAACATTTGCATTCCATCTCCTGAAACTCTCCAGATCGCTTTTGGGTTATTATGCATCGCTTTTGGCTTTTTGTTAGTCGCATATGAGCTATTATATGTTGCTTTCATCCATTTTTGCATCGCTTATGAGCAAAAATACACCGCTTTATGCATATCCGCTGTAGATACCCTAAAATGACCGTGTCGTCAAATCACTTGCATTCCGTTATCTGTCTAATCACTTGCATTGCAAACATTAATTAAATAATCTAATTATTTAATTAATTATCATCAAATTCTTCTAAATCTCCTAAATTCAAAATTAATTAAATAAATCCTCATTATTTAATTAATTAAATTAAATTCCTCTATATTCTTCTACAATTAAATAATTTTAATTATTTAATTAGATCATTATCCTCTTTCCAAAAATCAAATCCACATTAATTAAATATATCCAATTATTTAATTAATTCAACAAATTCCCTCTTATCTAAAATTAAATAATTCTTAAATTATTTAATTAAATCAAAAATCATTCTCCCAAAATCATGCACAACAATTAAATAAATTTATTTATTTAATTTATTTTTAAATCTTCTAAATTAAATAATTCTAATTATTTAATTGTTTCTTCCAAAATATCTTCTCTAAATTTAAATAAACCAATTATTTATTTAAGTTGTTTTTTCTTCTAATTTGAGTTATCTCTAAAATAACTCAAGCTTTCTTGCTCATCAATTAAATATTCCTATATTTAATAAAGCAAAATATCTTCTTTTCTCATGCAAATCTCTTCTTCTTGTTTTAAATCACTTAACTGATTGCTTTATTCTTTTAATTGATTTATCTCTTCAGTTAACTCATTCTTCTATTCTTGATAAACTCCTCTCATGCAAAAGAAAGCAAGACACATGTCTGCTTCTCATTCATTGCACATTCCTCAACTTATCTCCTCCATTGATTCTTCTGAATTATCTGGACCGTTGATCGATCTTCCTGGAAATCTATATAAACCCTCCTCATCTCCTTCATTGAGCCTCTCTCTCTTCGATTGTATTTCTAGGCATACTTAACAGAGCTTTGAGTATACACAACGCGTCGATTGAGCAACCTTACGATCATTTGACATTGATCTCTTGAGCACTACACTTGCTTGTTGCAGCTATGGCTTTGCAATTTCATTGAGCAATTCTACATTCAATCCAAAGGAAACAACACAAATTTCGGTAAAAGTCTTTATTGCATTGATTATTTGTCATGGCTTTTATTTAAATTCGTTTTCTTTATGTTATTGGATTTTTGGTTTTTATTAGTTTAGATTTAATTTATTTTTCCATATACACATTCTGGCACGCCCGGTGGGACCCACTAATCCCTCTTTTTCTTTGAGAAATTAATTTTTTTGAAGTACAGTACGGAATAGCGCATCTTGACACAGAAAGGCACCTTTGGTAGAGTAGTACTACGCTTTTGGTGCATCCCGCAGCGCCTTTGGTGGTACAAAATCGTGCTTTTGGTCATACAGTGAAGCGCAATTGAGAAAATTATCGAAGCGCTATTGGTATGGCATTAAAGAGCTATTGGTAATAGAAAAGCGCTTTTGGTATAGAGGTAAAGCGCTTCTGGTATAGCAGAAAAGCGCTATTGTATGATAGTGAAGCGCTTTCGGTTGAGATAACAGGCTTGCAAACTTCAAAACCCCATAACTTTCTCAAAACTTAATGAAATTCGATGCTTTTTTTTTAAAAATTGCATAGAAAATCATAAGGAATCCATTGGTGATATCTAATCTCTTATATCTCATCATATTTGTTACCAATTTTATGGATTTCACTTTGGTTTTCTAGGGTTTCTAACTTATTGTTAGGGTTTAAAGTTGATTTCTGACATCTTGTTCTTTTCTTTGGAGCTAATATCACTTGGTGCAGTGTCTTATCACTTATCAACATCCTGGATCATCACTCAATCATTCAATCATGCTTTGATCCATCCTTTTTGACGAAATATTATTTTTTGCAGGTCTTTTATTACACCGTGCGTTTGGTAGTACAGTGCCGCACGTTTGGTACTACAGTAGCTCGCTTTTGGTAGCAAAGTAGATCGCTTTTGGTCAAAGTAGCTCATTTTTGGTAGCACAGTACCACGCTTCTGGTAAGACAGTAAGTCACTTCTGGTCTGCAACACATCGCTTCTGGTAGCACAGTGAAGCGCTTTTGGTTTACAGTGAATCGCTTCTGGTAAGACAGTAACACGCTTTTGGTCAAAGTTGATTTATTTTGCTAACTTGTGAAATTTTGGTGGAACTAACTCACTTGTTGCAGCTTCTTATTACTCACACAGAGCCAATAGGTGTTTTCTTAACATGTTCCTGCAGGACGAGCATTGAAGACCTCTTTGATTTATCTCACTAAGTCTTAGAAACACATTGCATGCTTAAAAGGATAATTGAACAAATCTTTTCTTGCAATCTAAGTCTTAGGAACATACTGCTTTTCTTAAGGGACAATGGACATGTATGAACAAACACCTCAATTTTCTAAAGGACAATGGACATGAATGCCAAACACTTCATTTCATAAGGGACAATTTACAACTACAATCGTGTGTGTGCATAGCTTAGTTGCACCTTATTTTTCTTATAACGGGACAATTGAACCTTTGTGTGACGTGCTTGCTTTTACTTTTTGTACTTCCTTTAGAAGGGCCTGCTTTTGGATTACGATTCATCCAAAAGGGACGACCCTAAGTGGAGTTTTCCTTTGAACCGCTATATAAGAGGGATAAGGCGAAAGCCAAGTCCTAACCGACGTCAGCCTTACCTTGTGGTGCCAAACTGAAAAGAGGTGTACTAGCTCTTTGTGGAAACGATTTTCACATTGAGCGAAGTGTTTGAAACTCTTAGTAGGATTGGTTAAAGCTTTTAGTAGCTTGTCGCATTGCTCGTAAGGCGTTGGTCCCTCAAAGTCACTAAGAACCAATTTTAGATAGAGACTACCCGACCTACCTCCGAACATTGCGGTAATCATCAGTGTAAGGGAAATCGATTTAAACCCTTAAGATACTCACCATTGGCTCCCTTGAGAAGAGATAGTATTCCCTTGGACATAAAGCTCTTGTGACCTACTTGAGCTTTCTAAGGGGAGGGTGAGATATCCCTACCTATCGTCTCTCGCAAAGATACTAAATATTCGACACCTTTATGGAATGATATTTTTATCGACGGAGTATTAAGCTGTGAGCTGATCTACTACAATGAAACCTTGTCTCTAGGGATAAAAAAGTGCTTGTTATTGATTGCAACTGTATTAGACCTGTGGAAACATTGGGCTTGTTTGGAGCCTTGAACATACACTATCTGTTGTGTCAGTCCTTGTGCCTTTTTTTTGACCACTTGTTTGCTGTGTTTTCTCTTGCCAAACCAATCCAATCAGAAACAGAAAAATCTTACCTTTGAAAAACATCAGACACTACTTCAGCGCCCCTGGTATTACAGCAGCTCACTTTTGGTCATACAGTAGATCGCCTTTGGTATAACAGTACCTCGCCTCTGGCTAACACTCTACTTCAGCGCCCTCGGTATAACAGTAGCTCGCTTTTTGGTAACTATAGCTCGCCTTTGGCATAGCAGTAACTCGCTATTGGTAGCTTAGTCCGTTGCCTCTGGCCCACAGTAGCACGCTTTTGGTAGCACAGTCCTGCGCCTCTGGTCAAACAGTATAGCGCCTTTGGTTCAGTACTTTGTGCATCAGAGTTTGTCCGTTTCTTCAAAGCATCTCACAGATTCCCAGCATTACATTGTGTCCTAAGTGTATCCCATGGTCACCACTAGGCTACAGCAAACTATGAAGTCTAGGCAAGTTGTCCCTAAGAAGCACAAGTCACCCCCTCGCACACCACAATCAGGTCATTTCAACATTACTCCCAAGGTGACTCCTAATACACCCGCGGCAAAACCAATCAGCTCTCCAAACATGCCGCACATAGATAAACCAAGCAATCCTCATGAGGATAGAACCCCTTTGCTAAATGCACCGCAGTATACCACAGGCTTGCCTCCGGATTTTGTCCCACAAGGTTATGTCATAGATCAACCCCCATCTCAAGAAGAGTGACACTTTGAAATAGGTCAATCCTCTCAAGAAGATGGGCAAGATCTTGATGAATTTATACAAGATCCTAGAGCTATAGCTGCCTTTGATAAAATCCTTAGTGAGAACCAGGATCATTTCTTTCGCTTGCTTGCAAAGCAAGGTGCCAAGTTACCTCCAGATTTTGATGTGTCCACTCTCAAGGAGAGCAACAACACCCAAGAAACCATACAAGCAGTGCAAACCATGTCCACGGCAACTACGCCCTTACCTACTCAAGGTTCGTAGTATAGGAATCCCCTCTTTCAAAATCCAACAGAGGAGAGGCCCGTATCACCACTGTTGACTCCTATGGAGATCTATCAAAACCAACAAGAAACTCTCCAACGTCAAGCAGAGTTAGCTAGGCAAGCCACCTTAGCTCAATCAAATGTGCAACCACATCCTAAAGTGTCCACACCAAGCGCAAGTGGAATCTTGGTTACCCCATCACGCGTAGGTTTCCCACCCAATTACAATCCGGGGAACACTTATGTAGCCATGCAACAAGGGTCTCAACAAATGCCACCTCCTATATCATCACACCTGCATGTCTCTCAACCAATTGGAGTCACGCAGCCCCAACCACAACATTCTTCTACTCTCATCCTCAAGCAACCCCAACCGTCGCAAATCACTTCTACCTATGTTCCTCCACCACAACATTCTTCTACTTTCATCTTCAATCAACCCCCACCGTCACAAATCACTTCTACCTATGTTCCTCCTCCACAACGTTCATCCATGCTCAACTTCTTTCATACATTACCTAGCCACTCGCAACATTCCCAACATCAGGTTTCCCAAAGCTATGTGCCACCTTCACAACCTAATCAAACGCACTTTAGCTTTCCTCCCCCCAATACGTTTCTTCAACCATCGCAGAGCCAACATTCTTACCTAGCGCCACCTCCACCTCTGCCTAATCAAAGCCTCCAATTCCAACCCAATCTGAACCAATCATACAATCCATACAATCCCAATCAATCTTATGACCCTTACAATACCACTGCACATGGCTCACATTATAATCTTCCATATGGGCAACACCAACCGCTTTTTGGACAACAGGAGACATTACCAACCCCTCCCACGACTATGGAACTAAAGATTGCGGAGGTGCAACAACAGCTATCTGATCTTATGTTTGGCCACACCAAAAAGACCTTCTCCTTGGAGGAAGTGTGCCCTTATCCTTTTGATCAGTCGTTACCAATGATCCCTTTTCCTCAAAATTTCACTATTCCCAAGTTTGATAAGTACAAAGGAAAAGGTGACCCAAAAGACCATCTTAGGGAATTCTATCTTGCTTGCTTCGAGGTCTCTCACAACGACACATATCTTATGCGTCTTTTTCCTCGCAGTCTTGGAGGTCAAGCAATAGAATGGTTCTCACACTTACCTACGGGTATCAAGTCTTTCAACGAGCTAGCAGAAAAGTTTGCCATCCATTTTTCTTACAACGCAGAGCATGAGATTTCCATGACAGACCTATGCAACAATAAACAGAAAAATGGTGAAACTTTCATTTCTTTCCTCCAACGATGGAGACAAATGGCTAGTAAATTCCCTTTCAAGATTCCAGAGAAATAGCTTGTTAGCATATTTGTACAGAACCTCAACCAAGAGTTAGGTTTCCATTTGCAAATCCTTAGTGCTACAACCTTCGATGAAATCACATACAAGGGTATCAACATTGAGAAGGCCATCATTGCTAAGGGTGTGGTCAAAATCTTTAAAGAAACGAAAGATAGCTCTGCTCATCAACAGTCGAACGATAAACCCAAATATCGGAACAAGAACAAAAATGTGGTCAACGATGGGGTGGTCGATACTAAGCATGTCCAAACGTTGCAAACACCGCTGCAACTCTCCAAACCAAGTCAAGCTCCTCCTCAACAACAGCAGCAACAAAGGCAGCCTTATCAAAATCAACAACGACAACAGGAGTGGCCTCAACAAGATTACCCTCCGCGACGTCAATTCACTCCCTTGGGAGTACCCATCGAATCGGTCTTATAGAAAGCTTTGCAGAAAGGGCTCATCACCTTACCTGACGCTCCTCCTTATGGAGAACCTGTCTACAAAACTGCACGTTACAGAGACAATGAGTATTGTGAGTTCCATAGGAGCAAAGGTCATCGAACAACATCTTGCATGAAGCTTAAGCACCTCATCCAAAACCTCATCGACGGTAATCAAATCACTTTTGAGAATGAATCACCAACGCAACACACGAACAAGGATCTCGATATGTACAAGGAACCATTCCCTCATCATGGTCCACCTCCTCCTCAGGATAGAGGTAAAGGTATCAATCACGTGTCCACGTCTTTCAATTCCATTGTAGGTCGTTTTGAAGAGAGTCGAGTGTCTACCCTCACCATCAAAGGTAAATCTACAGATTATGCTGTTACTACTCGTCGAGGTCATGTTACCATTCGTGCACCTACACCTAGGCTTCCGGTTCAGTCTGATTATAATCTTGTCGAACATCTAGGGAGAACACCAGCACAGATCTCTATTTTGGACCTTCTACGGTCATCACCTGCACATAGAGTAGTGCTAGAAAAGGCCCTCCAAGAGTCGTCTGTTCCCAACAACATTGCAGTCGCAGATTTCCAAGCTATAGTGGGTAATATTGCTTCACCTTACAACGTGGTCTTCTCTGAGAAGGACCTCCCCTCTCACGATCCTTGTCACAATGATGCCCTGCATATTGAAGTTCTCATCCATAAGCGCAAAATCAAACGCATCCTCATAGATGGTGGTGCTGGTCTCAACATCTGTTCTTTAAAGTTACTAAAGCAATTGGGATGCTCTAAGGATCACGTCAACACTGATCATAGTATTACAATCAAGGGGTATGATGATGCAGAACGCCGTTCAGAAGGTGTTATTCACTTGCCTATACAGCTAGGCCCCGTTATGCTGGAAACCAGGTGTCAAGTTCTTGATATTGAGCTGCCTTACAACATTATTCTGGGCCGCCCATGGATCCATGCAATGAAAGCTATTCCCTCCACGTACCATCAATCCCTCAAGTTCCCA
Source organism: Cunninghamia lanceolata (assembly GCA_027924645.1). Lineage (NCBI taxonomy): Eukaryota > Viridiplantae > Streptophyta > Pinopsida > Cupressales > Cupressaceae > Cunninghamia > Cunninghamia lanceolata. The sequence continues at coordinate 8,610,508 of BSBN01000828.1, forward strand.
TACAATGGTACGGAGATCACCATCCCAGGCGATCCTAATCCTTTTGAATTTTGCCGTGTCTTGCAAGGAAGCTATAAGAATTGCAACCAAGTGCCTAAAAATGACAAAGCCCTTGAATCCTCTCTCTATGTTGACCCTGAAACTCTCACGCAAGCCTCTACAAGCGAGCCTACACCCCTCCCTAAAATCACAGCACGCGTCCGAGATATAGGCTTTGGCACTTATGATATCTCTGAATCTTGTTGTGTAGGGCGGATGCCTTTATCTCCAAAATCTTACGGCAAACCACCCATTGCTAAAGTTACCAAAAAAGCTACTATTCCTCCCCCAACATTCCTAACCCAATTCTAACATGGACGGTTATTGGAAGAGGAAACTATTGAGGACATCTCTTCTTGGCTCTACAAGGAGAAAGAACCAGTCACGATACTAGTCAAGCAATATGGCAATGGCTTAAGGATAGTGAAAAACATGGGCTATAAAGGCAAAGGTGGCCTTGGGAAACAGAATCAAGGCACTATGGAGCCCATTGTGGTAACAAAGAAGCTAGACAAGAAAGGATTAGGATTTGGTAAGAAGGTGCCACGCGCCTCGGACATCGAGTATATCCTCGACGAGGTAGCTGACACTTTTCCCGCCGATACGACGTCTACAGAGGATATCATCGATGACTCTTCCCTCCACATAACCAATCTATTCGCAGAATCCTCCATTTTTACACTATCCTCCGTATCCTTAACTTCCAACACCAGCACCCAGAATGTCACACTTGTCTACCCTGAACTTATCGATTGGGACCAACAAGGGGCCCCCGTTATAGATGTATTTCAGAATGACGAAGCTCTAGCTGAGTTTATGGGACTTCGGGAAGGTATCCCTCTTGGCGATCACAAGGCAGGTTTTGTAATGGAACTAGAGCCCACGGCTTATTTTGGTGAGAATGCCAAATCCTCTAGTCGCAAAAGTGCAAATAAAGAAAGATCTCTAGGTGAAAACCACACTGTGGCACCTCCTGATCATAAAATAGTAAAAATAAAGGACGTATCCAAAGGTGAAAACCCAACTGTGGCACCTGAGGATGGAGGATTTGACCTTCCCTTACCTTCTAAGTATCAAGAGAAATCAGCTCTACTAATGGAAGATTCTACAGAGATCAACCTAGGTACAGAACAGAATCCAAAGACAACATTTCTAGCAGCATCATTATCTGATACAGAGCACAGAAACCTTAACAACTTCTTGCAACGAACCATCAACTTTGCATGGACCTATGCAGATATGCCAGGGCTCGACCCTAAGCTGGTAGTTCATTATCTCACAGTTGATCCCAAAGTGAAACCAGTCAAACAGAAGTTGAGAAAGATGCACCCACAGATCGCTCTCCTAGTGAAAGTAGAAATACAGAAGCTATTAGACGCAAAGTTTATACGACCCATTGACTATTCAAATTGGGTCTCAAACATTGTACTTGTGTCTAAACCTAATGGGCGCATCCGCATGTGTAATGATTTCAGAGATCTCAACAAGGCATGTCCCAAAGATGATTTTCCACTACCAAACATTGACATTATAGTGGACTTGACAGCAGGTCACGAGATGCTTTCTCTTATGGATGGATTCTCAGGCTACAACCAGATTAGAATAGCTGAGGAGGATCAACACAAAACAACCTTTACATGTCCTTGGGGCAATTACTGTTGGTGTGTTATGTCGTTTGGTCTGAAGAATGCAGGAGCAACCTATCAGCGAGCTATGACAGTGATCTTCCACGATCTATTTCATCACATCATGGAAGACTATGTGGATGATATATTGGCTAAATCTTCTAGAGAAGAACATATACAGGTCCTAGGACAGATCTTCGACAGGCTTGAAAAATACCAAGTAAGACTTAATCCTAAGAAGTGTGTCTTCGGTGTCACATCAGGGAAGCTGTTGGGATACATAGTATCTCATAGGGGCATCGAAGTAGATCCAGCAAAAGTAAAGGCTATAGTGGAGATGCCTCCACCAAAGAACCTTAAAGCATTAAGGAGCCTCCAAGGAAGGTTACAGTCCATCAGGCATTTCATATCATGGCTAGCAGATAAATGTCAACCCTTTCAGCACTTGCTCCGAAAGGATGTCTCGTTTCGATGGGACAACAAGTGTCAGGCAGCGTTTGATCAACTTAAGGAGTATCTAGCTACACCTCCTGTATTGGTTCCACCAGTTGCGGACAAACCCTTGATCTTATACATCTCCACTACAAATTCAGCCCTAGGGGCCCTGCTAGCACAGAATGATGACACAGGCAGAGAACACGCAATTTACTATATCAGTAGAACTTTCGTAGGGTATGAGCTCAATTATTCACCAATGGAAAGGGCTTGTTTAGCAGTAGTGTTTGCCTCCCAAAAGTTGCGACATTACATGCTGAACCAACACACAAATCTGATAGCTAAGATTGATCCCTTGAAGTATCTACTAGCAAAAGTAGCTCTCACAGGCAGACTAGCTAAGTGGGTCATGATCCTTAGTGAGTTCGACAGTGAGTACACAGATCGTAAAGCAATCAAAGGACAAGCCCTCGCGGATCAACTAGCAGAAGCACCTATGAAAGATACACATCCTATGGTCGCAGACTTTCCTGATGAGAATCTATTCACTCTTGCTAACTCCATAATGTGGAAGTTGTACTTTGACGGTTCTTACACACAGCATGGCTCAGGAGCTGGCATCTTTTTGTTTACACCTCAGAATGACTACATTCCAAAGTCATATCGGCTCGCATTCCCTTGCACCAACAACATAGCCGAGTATGAAGCACTCCTCATAGGTCTCAACACAGCAGTTCAATGGGACATCACAGAATTAAAAGTATATGGAGACTCACAGCTAGTCATCCGCCAAGTCACGGATGAATACCAAACCAAGGATGAAAAGTTGGTCCCCTACAAGCAACTAGTGGATGCCTACAAACCACACTTTTCTAGCATCACATTTAGCAAATTCTAAGAGAACATAACAAAGCTGCAGATTCTATGGCTTCTGTAGGGTCATTGATTGATATGCCTGCAAATACACAGAAGTGTGAATTCTTGATCGAGCAATTGTTGATACCAGCCGTCGATGTTCCTGTTACTGAAATCATCTGCGAACTTGTTGGTCCCAATTCCCCATGGTACGAAGATATCTATGAATACCTCAAGAACAATACCTTTCCCCCTGACCTATCCTCCACCCAACGCAAAACCTTTATCCGTCGATCCTCTCGTTACATCATTCTGGGTGATACACTATATCGCCAGAGTCTCGATGGTATCCTCTTACGATGTCTTAACGCGGAAGAAGCCGAAGCTACCTTACGAGACATACACGAAGGTGTCTGTGGCGCACATTCTACCGGTCCTAATCTTGCTAAGAAGATACTCAGAACAGGTTATTATTGGCCTACAATAGAGCAAGATGCCGCACAGTTTGCTAAGAAGTGTCTACAATGTCAGCAGCATGGAGATCTGATTCACGCACCCGCTTATGAGTTACAACTTGTGACAACTCCATGGCCTTTTTCTCAATGGGGTCTCGACCTCGTAGGACAAATCCACCCTTCCTCCTCAAATGGCCACAAGTTTATCATTACCGCCACTGAGTATTTCACGAAGTGGGTGGAAGCCATTCCTATGACCTATATCACCGGTAAGCAAATAGCCAAGTTTATCCTAAACTACCTCATATGCCGGTATGGTATTCCCCAAGCCATTGTCACTGATAATGGGAGACCATTCAAGAACCAAGATGTCCGTACTTTATGCATACAATACAATATCCAACATCGCTTTTCAACTCCCTACTATCCGCAGAGTAACGGCCAAGCTGAGGCTTCCAATAAGACCATTCTCAAAATCCTCAAGAAAACAGTCAATGAAGCTGGTCGTGATTGGCACTTGCAACTTAATCCTGCTCTATGGGCCTACCGCACTAGTATCAGAACACCAACTGGTGCCACACCATATGCCTTGGTCTTTGGCTCTGAAGCCATCCTACCTATAGAGGTCGAGATCCCATCCCTCAGAGTATCCATGTAGGACCTGATCGGCGGAGATGAGTATCGCACTTCTAGATTAGCTGAGCTTGAACTACTAGATGAGAGGCGTCTTGCCGCACTTAATCATCTCCATGTCTATCAAAACCGCCTCCGGCGTAATTACAACAAAAAGATCAAAGAAAGACGGTTTCAAGTTGGTGATCTTGTACTTAAGGAGAATCAGAGAAATCAAGCAGATCGAGAGAAGAAGGGTAAGTTTGAGCCTAACTGGTTAGGTCCCTTCATTGTCATAGCAGCATATGGATCGGGAGCTTATACTTTAGCTACACCTGACGGCGTTCCTCTAGATGAGCCACTTAACAGTGTCCATCTCAAGAAGTTCTATGCCTGATCCTCCGAGTATTCCCACAAAAAATCAAAAACAAAAATAAAAAATAAAAAAAAAATAAAAATAAATAAAATAAAAAAAAAATCCAAAAAAAATCTGTCCTCTGGTGAAAACCTGGCAAACAGGCACCTTGGATAAGTACCATAGTGAAAACCTGGCAAATAGGTGCTATGCGTAGAGTTAGCATCCATCGTCTATCGAGTCCTGTCCACTCCTTGTCCAGTTCGCAACCTGCTTCATCTATCCATCCATAATAAAACCATTGACTTTGTTTGCATTTCCATCTCCCTACCTAGTATAGCTTGGAAATTTGTTGGTGTCCCTCATCGCCTCCCCATGTCTTGGTCTGTGTCTGCAGTTAACACTGTCTTGTCCTCGGTCATGTCTTTCTGTGTCTTCTTCTATAGTCACCCCTACAGTTTCCTCTACCAGAATGGGGGCAACTCTTTCCTTAGCTTCGGTCTAGGATTGGTTCCTTGTTTGTGGTTCGCAGCACATACTTCGATCTTTTCTCATTTCCACAGGTAACACCCTTTAACGAACACAGAGTTCCTACGATAAGGCTGTTATCTTCTCCGCTCTTCTTCTACATCATCACAATCACCAGAACTACATATCATCTTTTCAATCTTAAGGTACCTTGATCCCATGGATATGGGTATGTAGGCAGTCTGGAATACGAAGCACGTTTCCAGTACTCAGGTACATAAGATCACCTCTTCTCCGCTCTTGTCCCACATCATCACATCTAACCAGAACTACATATTATCATCTTCCTAGTCTTAAGGTACCTTGATCCCATGGATATGGGTATGTAGGCAGTCTGGAATACGAAGGAAGTTTCCAGTACTCAGGTACATAAGATCTCCCCCTTCCATCTTGACCCATTTCATCACTCTATCTAGAACTACATATTTATCACGTTCATCTTCCATCATAAGTGTGCCTTGATCTCGTGGATACAGGGTATGTAGGCAGTCTGGAATACGAAGGATGTATCCAGTACTCAGGCACACACGATCCATCATTCTCCACCCATCCCAATCCATTAGCACTCCATCCTTCTAGTCTTCCGTTTGTCAAAATCCATTCGCCTCGACTTGACTAACTCAAGCAGCAAGCTAGCACATCCTTTCAAAGCAAAAGTCCTTAACAAACTTGAAGCAAAGAGGCCTATTGTCGGAGTCATCTACTGTCCTGCATACCGATTGCCAACATCAGCTAAGTACCGCTTAACTAAGCCCTAGATCAACAAGCTTGTCTTCTACGAAGTGTTCCATTGTCGAGACCAACACACGCGTCTCCTGCAACATGTGGCATTTCCTGCAAGTGAGACATTGTCTTTTTAGGTAGATAGCCCCCTTTAACGGACACAGATTTCCTACGATAAGGCTGTTATCTTTCCTATCCAATCTATCCTGAGCAACCTCTTTGGCAAGAGAATATGTTGGCTGTATGTTTACTTTGTAAGTCAGTCAATTTGTGTTATGGTTTATCTTTTGTTCCGTTTCCAATACCTATTCAAGACTACCTTGATTTATCTATAATCTTGGTATGTTGCGATGCAGTACGGATTCGGGGCATAGTCATTGCTTTCTGTGTGCCGTGTTTGAGGAATGATCTTCAGTATCTTTCTTAGCATTCTATTTATCTTGTGTGTGTTAGGACCTAGCATCTTACATATTAATAATTCTTCTTGCATTTACATGTATTGAAGTTTATTTTATGTTCAAGACTATGGCTTATTCGCATGTTCCAACAAGGTTATATTATGTCTAATGGATCTAATTTCAAACTGCTTGCTTGCAGAGTCAACGTACACGCACTCGGATATTACAGCACCTTGGTCTTTTATACCTTGGTGGCAAACTATCCACGTGCTATATCAAAAATAAGGATTGCTCTTTATAAACAAATGTGAAACCATTGCAACAAGCTCATCCATTTACACCATCCATTTTTCCATGGCCTTATATAGTTTTCTAGCAAAGATCAATCAACAGTCTTTCTCTTATGTTCTTTTATATCTCCACTTTCATCAACCCAACCTCGCCTATCTCCAACAAATCTTCTAGTCAAGTGTCAACACAGTTCTTCTGTCGCTTCCCTATCTTTCCTCTCGAGGGGGCACCCTATGCCAGCTACGTTGGGGCAACTACCTACACTGGGGCATCAAAAAATTGTATCACGTCTTCGACAATCATTTTCTTTGACGCAACGCTACATGCTGCATTGCATCAAAGAGAGGCAAAATGTAGATACCCTAAAATGACCGTGTCGTCAAATCACTTGCATTCCGTTATCTGTCTAATCACTTGCATTGCAAACATTAATTAAATAATCTAATTATTTAATTAATTATCATCAAATTCTTCTAAATCTCCTAAATTCAACATTAATTAAATAAATCCTCGTTATTTAATTAATTAAATTAAATTCTTCTATATTCTTCTACAATTAAATAATTTTAATTATTTAATTAGATCATTATCCTCTTTCCAAAAATCAAATCCACATTAATTAAATATATCCAATTATTTAATTAATTCAACAAATTCCCTCTTATCTAAAATTAAATAATTCTTAAATTATTTAATTAAATCAAAAATCATTCTCCCAAAATCATGCACAACAATTAAATAAATTTATTTATTTAATTTATTTTTAAATCTTCTAAATTAAATAATTCTAATTATTTAATTGTTTCTTCCAAAATATCTTCTCTAAATTTAAATAAACCAATTATTTATTTAAGTTGCTTTTTCTTCTAATTTGAGTTATCTCTAAAATAACTCAAGCTTTCTTGCTCATCAATTAAATATTCCTATATTTAATAAAGCAAAATATCTTCTTTTCTCATGCAAATCTCTTCTTCTTGTTTTAAATCACTTAACTGATTGCTTTATTCTTTTAATTGATTTATCTCTTCAGTTAACTCATTCTTCTATTCTTGATAAACTCCTCTCATGCAAAAGAAAGCAAGACACATGTCTGCTTCTCATTCGTTGCACATTCCTCAACTTATCTCCTCCATTGATTCTTCTGAATTATCTGGACCGTTGATCGATCTTCCTGGAAATCTATATAAACCCCCCTCATCTCCTTCATTGAGCCTCTCTCTCTTCGATTGTATTCTCAGGCATACTTAACAGCGCTTTGAGCATACACAACGCGTCAATTGAGCACTATAACGATCTTTTGACATTGATCTCTTGAGCACTACACTTGCTTGTTGCAGCTATGGCTTTGCAATTTTGTTGAGCAATTCTACATTCAATCCAAAGGAAACAACACAAATTTCGGTAAAAGTCTTTATTGCATTGATTATTTGTCATGGCTTTTACTTAGATTCGTTTTCTTTATGTTATTGGATTTTTGGTTTTTACTAGTTTAGAATAGATCGATTTTCCATATACACATCCGCGTCGCTTTTACACTGGGATCAGCTGCATCTATAGTTTTCTGGATCACTTTTACATCGACAGTGATCACCTCTAGTATGATTTGCATCGCTTTTGCCCTAATAGAACTCGCCTGTGTGTTTTTGGTGTTGGTTGTCAGTTTTAAACTGTATTGATTGCTTATGATCTAACAGTGGCCACTTTTGTACTCATTCGGATCACCTTTGTAATAATAGTGGTCACCTTTAGATTATACACATCGCTTATGAATTGACAGTGGTCGCTTTTAATTTAATGTGCATCGCTTATGAATTGACAGTGCTCACCTGTGCAGAATAGGGTTTTGTGTTTCGACTGTCATTTTACAAATACAGGTCGCTTGTAAGTAGAAATCAATCGCTTTTGGATATTCTTCATTGCCTATAAGCCTATAGGAGCCACATATTATATTTTTTGTGTCGCATATGATCTACAGTATCTCACCTGTCGCAACAACGGTCGCTTCTGATAAACAGTTGGTCGCATCTGGCAACTGTAACTTGCTTTTGGTAGCTGTCATTATGCATCTTAGTATTTCTATCATAACTTTCACATACGGAGGTGAAATCACACAAACAAGGACTTGTTGGAAAGTTGGGAGGACAAACTTCACAACTGTACTACTTTTATCAGGTGACTGTACTATTTTTCAGGCTTTTTTATCAGTCAAAGTTCAGCTTCATTGAAAACTTCATTTGAGCATAACTTGAGCAATTTTGATCGTTTTTCAACGAAACTTTTTTTTAAATTGCTTAGAATCTCCTAAATTTTCTGTTTATGAAATCCATTCTTCTGTATTAGATCATTTTCATCAAAATTTTCAGATTTCATCTTTTTCATGTAATCATCTTCTTTGCAAGTTTACTTGTTTCTTTTTGGAATTGGTGACTTGTAGGCATATCAAAGGAGTTGGAGCAGCATTGGCATCAACATCTATGGTAAATTAGAAAGTGATTATATCAGGTGCACTCATTCTAATCTTTCATCTCTTAATCTTTTTTGATCACACATTTGGACTTTGGGATTAAAATGAACATTGTTTGCTATCACATCATCGAGAAATTGGGATAAAATGAACAAGTGTCTTTCATCACATTTGGATTTAGATTTAAAATGAACAAGTGCTTGAATTGTTTGATCACACATTGAACTTCTAAGGTTAATGAACCCCATGCGAGTGTGACCAAGTAAATGTGTATGCTCTCTCCTCGCGTCCCAACATGAACTTGGAGATCAAAAACATTTACTTGTGTTGCTTTTGTTTAGCCTTAGAGAGGCCTGCCTTGGTATCCACCCCTAAGGAACGACCTCAAACGGTACTTTCATCCGGTCCGCTATAAAAATCAGAGGATAAGGTGAAAGCCAAGTCTAACCGGTATTAGCACTCACCATACAGTGCTAACTCGAAAGGAGGTGTACCTTTGTGTATATTAAAACTCCTAGTAGGGTTAGTTAAAGTCTTAAGTGGCTTGCTAGATGCTCATGGGGTGCCGGTCCCCTAGATTTTCACTAGAACCTCCTTGTGATAGTGGCCTTGCCTTAACTAGGACTTGTTGAATTGTCTTCACGTGCTTGCTTAACCATCATCACATTCTTTCAAACTAACAACTTGCTTATGTGTCTTGCATGAGTGATTCATGTGTGTATATGCATAATCATTTGTTTGAACATTCCCAAATCAAGCTATAAACACCAAACACATAAACAAATCAATCTAAATACATCATCTAAACATTCCACATCATCATCCAAATCCCTAAGCAAGCACTTGTTAAAAGGACTTAAGACAAACAGTTGGTGACAACATGTCTACACTAGAGGACCTAGAAATCAAATTCCAAAGATTCCTCCAAAATCTTTATCAAGGATCACAACCCCTAAACTAAGATGCCATTGAAATATTACAATTCTTCCTCCAAAGAGCTCAACCCCATGCAAGCCAATCACCTCAATTGCAACACTCCATAGCCCAAGTCCAACACCTTTTAGCCACTAGTCAAGCCCAACAAGTACAACAATCCTTAGCCATTCACTATCAACCTAATCCACCTCATAGATGTCATATCCGTCCACTTCCTACCAACCTAATCCATCTTGCCACATGTCATATCCATCCACTTCATATCAACCTAATCAACCTCATAGCCACATGTCATATCCATCCACTTCCTATTAACTTAATCCACCTATCCACCAAGTCAATGCCACATCAATCTATGAACATTCACTTCAAGCTTATCCAATCCCTCATACCACCATTCCAATGCACTACCAAGCCTATCCACAAAGCAATCAAGTGATATCACAAGAACAACATTCAAGTCCAAATGGCCTTTTGTATATAAATCAAGTGAGCACAAGTCAACCTTGCCAACAAGATCAAATGCTCGCATCTTTGGGTTCACCTCAAGATATTTTGTCTACATATCCTACTATTACCCTTAGCTACCAAGACTATCAATGGCCTCCCCAATAAGCACAAGTGAGCCTAAATCCACCTTTGCAACAAGATGCACATGCAACTCCAAGTGGCCCTTTGTACATAAACCAAGCAAGCCTAATACAACAAGACTTAATAACCTTTGACAAGGGAGATACCAATCTAGAGTGGCCTCCACCAACCAATCCCATGCCAACACATGAGCCAACTAGTCTTATCCCAACACCACCATGTGATCCTACTCCTAGTCCATTGGTCCATCAACCTTCCAAACCACCAAGCCCTCCATTACCTTCATCACCATGTCATTCTAATCCTTCACCAAAGGATGCAACTGAGATAGTTTTACAAAGAATGCTTGAAGCAAACCTCATTGAACTTCCTGAAGTCAAACCATGTGAAGAAAGTCCATATGATGAACATGATTATTGTGCATACCATAGGACCAAAGGCCGTAATACAAATACATGCCCCATGTTTTTCCTAATTGTTTACAAGGTGTATCGACATACAATAAGAAATCATGTCACATCATCCCAATCCCATGTATTACCCTCATCCAATCCAAATCTTAGCCTATCAAACTCAATTATCCTTCCATCCAATCAAAGTCCTAAACTTAAGCCTACAACATCATCCGCTATTATTGCTCATCCATTATATTGCCCATCCACTCATACACTTGCAAAGGATGTGATCCATTGGCTACTAGCTAGGAATAAACTACCTCCATGTCAAACATCTATTCAAGAGTCCTACACCATGCCTCAACCTTCAAGCCCATCATGTGACCTACAAGCCATCAAGCCTATTCAAGAGTCTCCTATCATTAATCCAAGTCAAGAGTCATCATGTTCTCATGTTGTTGACCAAGAGCCTATCCAAGAGTCATCTACTTCCATTCAAGCAACTCAAGAGGTATTTTAAAGGTTTAATCCTAAGCATGTGGAAACATTAAGCCCTAGTCCAACTCAAGATTAAATCACTTTTATGCAACCCATCCATAACATGTATCTTTTCCATGATCAAGATGATACCTATGAAGAAGCTATCCATGAGCACCTTGATCCTATCCATAATCCTATATCTATCCATGAGCAAGATATCCTAATTGCTCCTAGTCATCCACCATTTAGCCCTATCCATAATGAGAAAACATCCACTTGTCATGATGAGACACTTGTCCCCCAAGTAAGCATAAAAGATCAAACGAATAACTTGGATCTTAGTGAACACAATGCTAATCAAGATCCTAATGATCCTCCTTCCACATCCACCATTGATTCCACTTCAAATCCAATATCATGTCCTAGTGGTCTTACCACCTTTGTCCATGAATTTTCTTCCTTAGGACAACAACGACCTCTATCCACTTCACCTTCTCCATCCAATAAAGAGCTCAAGTCTAGTTCCTTAAGCACACCTAGTCCCATTGTCCATCGCATACTCCAAAACATGAACTACCAAGGCAAAGGCCTAGGCCTTTATAAACAAGGTATTTTGGAGCCAAACCATGTCAAAGTTTCTCCATGCTCATATGGCCTTGGATATACACCCCAAGGTAAACAATCTAAAGATGTTGGTAATCCCTTCATGCCTCCTAAATCTACCACTCTCCGTCATACCCCCCATCATCTACCCAAAACATGTGTTGCCATTCCAACTCCATCATCCTATAAATGTCAAAAGCATGTGACCGTACATCTTCCACCATCCACTTTGCCTCCACTTTTACCAACTCCAAATATCCCTCCATCCACCTTGCCACCATTACTTCCAACACCTAGCATACCTATCATTCATAAGTATCCTTACATCCCTAATCATGGCCAACAAAAGCACACATCATTTAAACATAAAGCTTCCAATCATTCCATCCACTCCACCCACCCCATGGGATTCAAAAGCAAAAATTTTGATGCCTCTACCTATAAAGCTAAAAATCCTACCAAAAATCCTAAAGGTCTTCATACCTTAGGACATGAAGAATCAAACTCAAAGCAAAGTTCATCTAAACAGCTATCTAAACCCTTACCTCCAAATGCAAAGCCCAAAAGAAAAATAGTTTGGGTTCCTAAGCAAATAGCTAGTAAGGCAAATGAAACATCTTCATCCACATCTCAAGAATCCCAATCACCTATATCCATCCAAGAGCCTACTTCCGTCCAAAACTTCCATTCCCTTTGAAAATCCCACAAGCAAAACAAAAGCACTAAAAATACTAAATCTATGTGGGTCCCCAAATGCTTATGTCAACCATCTCCTAAGCAAACATCTCCATTGCTTCCTACACCACCATCCAATCAAAAGCTTCAATGTTTATCATGGTGTGTGCAACCATTGGTCATGGTTCCCTTCCACTCTACAGCACCTCCACATAACTACATCTCCCCATCTTCCATCCATTATCCTACATATCTTCCCCATGCTATCCCTATGGCCCATGCTTTGGCATAAACTTTTCATCCATCTTCATTCCATAAGCCTACATAATCCACATCATAATCCCCTATCCTTCCATGCATGAACCTTTCATAATCTATTTCATCATCCACTATCTACCTAATCCATCTCCTATCCATGCAATCCCTTATCAACATCTATGAGCACACTTGACATGGTCCATGCGATGACATCCATTTCTAAAGGGACTACCAACATCCATTGAACTAGCCACTTGAGTCCCTCCTATCCATTACCATGGTGAAAACCTGGCAAACAGGCGCCATTTGTAATTGTCAACCCATCTAAAAGAAAAAAAAGTAAAAATCAAAAAATAAATTAAAAAAAATCAAAAAAAGTAAAGAGAAATCCCTTTGTCCAATGGTGAAAACTTGGTAAACAGGTACCTTGGATAAGTACCATGATGAAAACCTGGCAAACAGGCGTCATGTGTAGGTTGATCTTCTATGTCACTTACACTTGGGGGCACATTGTCTCATCCAACCTATCCATTTCCAAACTTTTACCATACCATCCTACCATCCTTAGCCATTACATAAACATGCCTATCCTATTTATCCATTCTTCCGCCTTTTGATTTTGATAAAGACATAGGGGCAAAATGTTGAAACATGTTTGGATATTTCTTAACATACCTTCTTTCCAAACCAAGTCCTATCCATTAACCATTTATCCATCCCATTTAAACCAATCCATCATGTCCTCCCATCGTCATAAGCATCATGTAAAATCTATCATGTCATCCCTTGGTCATGAGCTTTGTCATGCTAAGAATCCTAAGCATTCCCACCTAGAATGGGACATGTTATTCCTCTGCGACATAGCCTTTGGAGACCACATCCTAGCTCCCTTATGATCCATCCACTATGGCGTATCCTTATCATGAGCTTTCCATCTTATAGCTTATCCCCATCTATTTATCATGAGCTTTCCACTATAGCCTACCTATCCATTTATCACGAGGCATGCATCCATCCCTTATATGGCCTATCCTCTTATCTATCCATCTAACTCTCATGAGCTTTCCATCCCATTTGCTATGAGCTCATCCTTTTATCCATTCGTCCATCCTTGCACCTAGACTTGGTTCTCCCTTGTTATTAGTATCAAGCACAAAGGCTACCCAAATTGTAAATCCATTGGCATTTTCTAAATATGTCAAAAAAAAAAATCCAAAAAAAAATCAAAATATCCTAAAAACCCAAAAAAAATCAAAATATCCCAAAAAAATCCAAAAAAAATCAAAATATGTCAAAAAAAAATCTATAAAAATCAAATATCCAACAAAAAATCTAAGCAATAAAACTAATCACATCATCCAAAACAATCCAATCCATCAACATTCAATCAAAATCAAATCATCATCATCATTTCCTCCTATCAATAACATTCATTCATCCATTTCAATCAATCCATTTCTAATCATATCAATCAAATCAATCTAAGCAATGATCTTAAATCTAAGTCACACTAATCCATATCAAGCAAGCCAATCAAACAAAGAACATTATCCAATCAAATCAATAGGTTTTGATCCTAATCTTGTCATGAGCCCAATCAATCATCATCAAACATCATCAATGGGATATAGCGTTCCCACATCCTTGTGTTGATCTAGGGATATAGCTTTCCCCATAATGACAACACTATCTATCAAAACAAACAAACAATCAATCATTGGTTTATGACTTGACAAGGGCAATACCTTGTTTGTTTTACATCCTTTGAAGCATACTAAGAACACTTGCTTATGCTTAGATTGAGTGGACACTCTCATCATCACACCATCATTATCATCATTCAGAACAAATCCAATCACTTCAGCAAATCAAAAGTAGCTCAATCCACCACAAATCATCCATCCTTCATCAAATCAATCTAATCAGCATTTCATCATCAACTCAAATCATTCAAAGCAATGATCCAAATGCAAGTCATCATCAAGCTATACCAATCAAGTTAATCAATCAAGCCAAGTTATCCAATCATAATCAATGGTCTTGATCCTAGCCTTGTTGTAAGCCAAATCAATCAATTAGCCAACCAACTTAGCAAACAACCTTGTGTTGATCTAGGGATATAGCTTTCCCCACAATGACAACACTATCATCAATCAAACAATCAATCATTGGTTTACAGCTTGATAGGGGCAATACCTTGTTTGTTTTTGAATCATTTGTGCATGCTTGCTTTCTTGCTTGTGTGTGTTATCATTTTATCTTGCATTTGTATCAAATCCTTATCATTTCCAGCTAATATTCATATCTTGTGTATGTTGGAATAGCTTTTTGCACAATCCTTTGCATCTAAGGTCATATTATACCTTTTGTGCATTAGGACTTTAATGCTCTAAGTTTACTTCCTCATACGTTAGACAAGGTTGTATTACGCTAGGGCACAAGACACATCGTCACCTTGGTTCCTTATACGTTGGTGCATAATGTCTAGTGCTATATCAAACATCATGGTTGCTCACCTTCATTGCAGCATAACACATCATCCATTTCTTCTATCCATTCCCTTTATCTTTCTTTTGTAGCCAAGCCATTTCTTTTTGAGCGCATACCCGTGTTTGTCCAACCCGCCTATCCTCTCGAAGGGGCATCATCATCCTATCTTTCCATCATCATCATCATCATCCTCATCATATCCTTACATCATCATCACTATCCTTTTCCTCTATCCATACCTTAGCTTCTTTGAAATGATGTTACTCGACACAAAGCTCATCATCTCGAACATCATCTCAAAGAGGCGCAAAATGTAGACACCCAAAATTGTCCCAACTTTGTCCATGTCTAGCAACACCTAGTTAAAACATTATCCTAGACATCTTGTAGCATTTTGTCCTAATTTCCCTAATCCATTAAGCCAATTAATTAAATAAATTTTATTTATTTAATTAATTCCACATCATATCCCAATCATATCATATCCTCATCCCAATTAATTAAATAAATTTTATTTATTTAATTAATTTCCACATATCTTATCCCATCCTATTCATCTACCCTATTAATTAAATAAATTTTATTTATTTAATTAATATCCAACTCATATCCCAACTAATTCAAATATTTTATTTGAATTAAGTCACATGACCTTTCACCACATTCCAACACTTGTCTAGTCAATCATGTGTTACAACTTTTATCTTTCACATGCACAACTAATGGGACCTAATTTTAGTATTTATCTACACAAGCACACCTAAGCCTTATCTTCCCTTGCCACATGTCAATTGACTACAATTTCTTGATGTGCAAGGAAACCTAACTTAATCTTATCCATCCATTTCATCTAAAGCCCTAATTGATCCTAGCCATCCATTTGAACCAAGCCAATTCTATAAATCAACCCCCTCATAAGCCATTAGCATGCATTGATCCTCAAGTATCCACATGCTATTGAAATATCATTAGAGCCTTTGCATCCTTCATCTATCATTCATTCTAGCATCTTCATCTTAATGTTATGCTGCAGAAGTGAGCACCCAACATTCTTCCGACAATAATCCTTCAAAATCTTGCATGCTCATGCAAGGTGGAGAAGAGCAATGGAGATAAATCGAGCATAGCGTGGAGATCAGTTTGCATTTACATTTGTTATTTTAATTTTCATGTTGTCTTGTGCTTCATTGTGCATTGCTAGGGTTTTTATCATTGCTATTTATTCATTTGCCCTGATTTGCAATTTTACCCTAACTACAATATGCAATTAATTGTGCGAAGATAAACTGAATCAGGTGAATTATTTTTTTATTGAAGATGAAATGCAGAGGAAGACATTGAGATTGTATTGTGAATCAGGTAATTTGATTATGTAGAGATCATGAAATTGATAAGCAGATTGGATTGAGCATGATTGCAAATTCAGAGAAGACATGTTGAGTAATGGTGCAAATCAGATTGAGTGGTAATCACTTCTTGCAGACTTTGTAGTTTGTTCTATATTAGGGGTCGGTGCTCCTTGAAGTTGGTGCTTCTAAAAGTATTAGGGGTTGGTGCTCCTTGAAGTTGGTGCTTCTAAATGAATTAGGGGTTGGTGCTCCTTGAAGTTGGTGCTTCTAAACATTGTAATTAGTGAGATTTTTGATAAAGCCAGTGAGGCAGTTTTGGAGTGGTTTTTCTACCCCTGGAGGGTTTTCCACTCGTGCAAATCTTGTGTCATAATGTATATTGATCTTCTCTATGTGTGTGTATGATTTACTCATGAGGTTTTGTTTTCTTTCTTCATTCTCAGTCATGTGCATATGTGTTTGACAAATCAATGATATCTTTCTCTCCTTGTGTTTTGAAAGGTAAAGTTTACAAAAAGATTTGAAAATTCACACAACACTTATTCACCCCCCCTCTCAGTGTTGTCCTTGACTCCTACAATTGGTATTAGAGCCAAGTTCCCTTTTGTAGCCTAATCAGCTTGGGTAGATTCTGTGTGTAGAGTACCATGGGGAAGAAGAATAGAAATAAGGTCTTGAATAGAGAAAAGAATGATGTTGATCAAAAGATGGTAAAACAAGCCTCAGTTAAGCCTAGTAATGATATGTTGCATAAGTTACCCCTAAAAAAGAATAATTCTACAGTTGAGAATTTTGATAAAAGGAAGACTTCAATATGAATGTAAGAAGACAAGAACTTGATGAAACTAAAGATAACTTTGCTATTGAGATTGATGGTAAAGAAGAAGAATTCTTTATGGATAAAGATGAATAAGAGTTTGATGAAGATAATTATGAAGTTGATTTAGAAGGTGAATTATTGTGTGCCCTGGATACAATCAAGCAACTCAGAAAGAGAATAAGAAACTAGAAGATCAGCTTCAACATGAAAAAGTCTCTAAGGACAAAGTTGTTTCAGACCTTGAAGAGGCTAGAAATCTAATTGTGGATTTAAGAAGTCAAGCAAATGCTTTAGACAAATTGATTATTACTATGAAGACAAAAGTAGAAGAAGCAAAAAAGGTTGTTGATTTTACCAAATCTACTTTTGAAGCTAAAACTAGTGAGTGTCTAAAACTAGAATCAGAAATAGTCTCTTTAAGAAAGGAGTTAGAAAATGCTTCCTCTAAGTTGCACAAGAATCTACTATTTGAAAAGAGTACTAAAGAAGGAGAGTGTTCCAAACTCAGAAATGCTCCTGCTACTCCTAAGGAAGACAAGAAGAAAGAAAAAGATAAAGTTTCTGATGTTGGAAGAGAAAGAACAAACAGACCTCCACCTATTAGGCAATGTCATTCAATAAGGTATAATTATTCTCAGTTTCATGGTTATTGCTATTCTTGTCATATCTATGGTCATAGAGCTAGAGATTGTCAGACTTATGCCAGAAATGATGTTGAGTGGCATAAGAACAAAAGTCTTTCTAGAATGACAAATAAGAGTTCTAATGTAATATGTTACAATTGTAACCAAGTTGGTCACATAGAAAGAGACTGTTGGATGCATAGAAGATATGATTATGGAAGTACTTTTGGCATGTTAAAGAAATATGATTCCTTTACTCCTCTAATTGGTTATAATGTCACATGCTTTAAGTGTCACAATCTTGGGCATAAGGCACAGTTTTACAGGAATAAATTGAAGACATCTAGAGCAGACACCTTGAGAAAAGAAAAGAAAAGATTTATATAGGTTTGGAGAAGAAAACAAAGTTAGGACAAGAAGGATCCTAAACTTGTACATCTTGAACAAGTTACATCATTAGTTGGATAACTGAGAGCATGAAGTAATGGGGAGTTATTCATGTTCTATCAAGTATTCTCAAAAAGTTTCAGGAAGAAGATCATTTAATGTTTACCAATTTGATGATCTTGGTTTGTTGATTATGTTTGTGTGTGATAGTGATATAGGTGATTAGTGGTTCATGATTGATAAGAAATTCAAGGGCTCTATTCACAAAGAGTTTGGTGTTTTTGAATGACTTGGTTTATAAGTGATTTGGTTTATAAATGATTCTATCTTTGTCATATCAAGTTGGTACTTACATGGTTGAGTTGTCATGATGCTTCAGTTAAGGTGTTCTCAAGAAACTCTCATCAATTGTATGTGAGCTAAGGAGGTTACAAATGGAAGAAGTTAAATTTTTGTCTTTGCATTTGGTTTTGGAAACTATTGTTTCAAGAAGATATTAATTGGCTGTTTTGGATTTTAGACTCAAGAGGCATTAGTCTTGTTGATTACAATATATATCAGATTTGACATTGTGTTGCAAAAAATGTCATGTGTAGGATCAACCTAGTGATCTTCATAGCCTTCATTCATTTTAGATGGTCTTCATTCTTTTTCATGTCAGAAAGGGTGTGCAAGAATAGATTGGTTGCAAGTTAAAAGTTTATGTTGTCTTTATTATGGAAGTTTTTGGCTAGAACATCTCTTGGTTAATTATCATGTCATCATGGATTGTGATTTGTGCTAATTGGTGTTGTTACAAGAAGTGCTATTGTGTAGAATATGGTACAGTCAATGGGCAAGTTATAACAGTGGTTTGATGCTTTGGTTGGTGTGCCTCACATGATGTTGCTTTCAGGTTCTATGCTTCATGGTTTCTTATTACTCACAAGTTGAAAAGTTGTGCAATATGCAGATGTGCAAGAATAGAGCTTTCAGAATAACAACAAATTGTAAATATGATTAGTGCCTTAAATTTTCAGAGGCTAGTGGTATCAAAGGTTTGGGTAAGTGTTTTCTTTAATTTCTTGGTTGGTATGAAAGATAACAAGGTCAGTGATAGTGTTTGTGATCCAAGAAATGTATAAATAGTTGATTGATATCAGCATACTTTGCTAGTCTTTTACTAATGATTTATATGAGTTATTTTTCTTAGGGGGAGATAATAGTCTTTGTCATTAGATGTCAAAAAGGGGGAGAAAGAAAAATTGCATCATTTAGTTTTGCCATCAATGACAAAGGGGGAGATTGATGGTAGTTGTTTGTCATTGATGTCAAAAAAGTATTGAGGGTATTGAGTTAGTGTGCATCTTCATAAGGTATCATCAAGATTTGCACTATTGACATAGGTTGCTCATGTTCATATTCATGGTTGATTTGATCAGGATATCTTCAAAGTTGTCTCAGGATGGATTCTCATGTTTAGTGTTTATATTAGTTCATATTTGATCTTGTTTATGATAGGATCTTGGGTTGATATTAGTAAACATCTGAAGATCACTAATCAAGAGGTAAGTGCAAGAGGTTGATGCAAGTTGAGGTTATACTTCAAAAGATAAGGACTTACTTCATATGTGTGCTCATGCTTCATCAAGAGTTGTGTGAAGTTGTTGACAGGAGCAGGAGTACATTATCTTGTGTGTTCTTTCCATTATCATATCACAACTTGTTCAGTATGGTTGATACAAATGACATGATATGCAGTGGCAGTGGCTTGGTCATTTGATCTCAGTGAAACATAGTAGTCTTCATCATGATTTGATATCTAGGTGTATGATTGCATTTTTGAGGTGTTTGTTGTTTGGCATTCTTTGCAATAAGGTTGCTATTATGTGTGGTATACTCTGTATCAAGGATTGGTTTCATTACGGTAGAGGTGATCTCAGGAGTTTAAATCATATGTGTTGAAGTGTTGAATTATATTTCTCATGGCTCAAAAAGGTTTACCTTTTCAAGGATGCCTTGAATTTGATGTTTAGATGATGTGTACTGATGTTGATACTGCACTAGACATGCTCTTTATGGGAACATGTATCAAGTTGAGGTGATCAGTATGTTGGTGAAAAGTTTTATCATTATGTGGTGTTATGAGATTGCAATAAGAAATGGCTAAAGGTTTATTATCTATTCTAAATCCTTAAATATTACTAAGTCTCTAAACCTTAATCCTATTTGTCATATGCTCAAACACTTTTTAGTTTGTTTGGAAGGTGACTTGGGATAGCGGGTTTATAACTTAAAAGTCACCGCTTGAAGGGTCCTTAAGACATGGTGGTTACTAGCCCCTCCTCTCCTTACCACCGGTGGAACCAGTCTTCTCTATTGTCGCGAGGCGCCAAAAAACCATCAATGGATTTGTTTAAAAGATTCATGGGCATGAAAGGTTTAATCAATGGATAATATTTAATTTAAGACTTCTTTCCAAATAAATGCACTTTGACGTGCATATAGCCATCTTTCCTCATATATGTAGTTAATATGATTTTCTAAAGCTATTTTTAGCTAACAAGTGGCAGTTTTGTTGGAGGTTTCTAAAGCATTTTTTTTGAAAAAAGATTCCATTCTAATCTTTTGTGGAGAGGAGATTAAGGAGGAAGTTTTTTTATTTTTCTAAATTTGAGTAAAGTGTTAAAAGGATAAAGATAAAAAGTGAATATGAAGAGAGAATGAAGATCTTTTGAAGATGGATTTTTTGTGGGAAGCTTCAATTTTTTTTTTTCGGAGAGTCTTTATTTTTCTCTTGCAGATGAATGAGAGAGGTCTTTTGAAGATATTATTATTTAAGATTAATTTTCTTTATTGGAGAAGACAAAGAGAATTCAAGAGGAAATAAAAGAATTTGAAGAATATTTGTTGTTTTTGTTTTGCAATCAGGGAATATGTTTTTGCAGAGAAGATCAAGAGTTTGGAAAAGATGATGTTTGAAATGAAGGAATTTGAAAAGAAAGAATATGAAGAATCATGCAAAGTTTTTCAGATTGAGAGAGAAGATGAATGAAGAGAGAAAAATGAATTGTATATACAAAGGAGAAACAACAATGAAAGAAAGAGAATTATTTTATTTTTCAGATGATCATTTTGTAAAAGAAAATGAATTGATTTTTGAATTGTTTATACAGAGAAAAGAGAGATATGAAAGGTTAGGTTATTTTTCCTTGTAGGTGAATAATTGAATATGAAAGGTCATTTCATATTTAATGGTATTGCAGATGCATTGATTTTTGTGTGAGTGTGCAGATCAATGATGAAATAATTTGATAATACAGTAGTAATGGATGTGAAGCAATATGCAAATTGAATACAACTCGTGATACAGATTGATTCTTATGAAGTTTGAAGACAATATGCAATTAATTGTGCAAAGATAAACTGAATCAGGTGAATTATTTTTTTATTGAAGATGAAATGCAGAGGAAGACATTGAGATTGTATTGTGAATCAGGTAATTTGATTATGCAGAGATCATGAAATTGATAAGCATATTGGATTGAGTATGATTGCAAATTTAGAGAAGACACATTGAGTAATGGTGCAAATCAGATTGATTGGTAATCATTTCTTGCACACTTTGTAGTTTGTTCTGTATTAGGGGTTGGTGCTCCTTGAAGTTGGTGCTTCTAAAAGTATTAGGGGTTGGTACTCCTTGAAGTTGGTGCTTCTAAATGAATTAGGGGTTGGTGCTCTTTGAAGCTGGTGCTTATAAACATTGTAATCAGTGAGATTTTTGATAAAGCCAGTGAGGCAATTTTGGAGTGGTTTTTCTACCCCTGGAGGGTTTTCCACTCATTCAAATCTTTTGTTATAATGTATATTGATCTTCTCTATGTGTGTGTATGGTTTACTCATGAGGTTTTGTTCTCTTTCTTCATTCTCAGTCATGTGCATATGTGTTTGACAAATCAATGATATCTTTCTCTCCTTGTGTTTTGAAAGGTAAAGTTTGCAAAAAGATTTGAAAATTCACACAACACTGATTCACCCCCCCTCTCAGTGTTGTCCTTGACTCCTACATTTGGGCCCAGTGGAACTTAGTCCCTTTCAATATCTCAATGATGATAACAAACATCCACCCCTCAAAAGTGGAAGCTGTAGGTAATCCATAGATTCTATTCAAAAAAGTTATCAAATCTTTGATTTCATCATGGAAATCACTTCTATATAGCACTTGGGGGAATTTACTAAGGGTAGACCTTCTATTTTTGGCCCAATTGTCATTCATGTGTTTCCTGCATCCCTCCACATCTTTGTTATAAGTCCCCTCTGATCCTTGTTTGTCTAGCATAGTCATGACTTTGTGCCATGGAATATCAAAGGTCTCAGCTAGAGAGGGTGGACTTAAATTAGCCAGGATATACGCATTGGTTATTTGAATTGTCCTTGTCATGACATCATATCTATCTACATAGGTTTCCATCAATTCTGAACATTGTACTAAGGTGGGGGAGGCAACTTGTGATATACCACTATCTCTGAGTATTTTGGCCCTAGAAGTTGGGTTTGGACCAAAGATCCTCAATCTGAAGTCATCTAGGTCTATGTGACCTAGGTCTGTATCTCCTACATCACTCCACCCAGAGTGAATTTTGGTCTCTTGAGGGATTCCTTTGAACTCATACTTCATGGCTTGAGCTTAGGCATCCATTTAATCTGTAGGACTAGACCTTATAAGTTTGATACATTGAGCATTCTTTCACATTTGCAAGTTTGAGAGGATCCTTAATGAACCTGCTAACACTACTAATATACCCTTTAAAAGAATCTCAAATCTAACAGTTATCACCATTACACCTATAACAATTCATTATTAATGCATGCAAAAAATATTTAATGTTGCAAGAAATCTTATTGAAAGCATGAAAATCATCATTATCTATGCATTACAACATTAAATCTATCATTCTTGACACTTTCCCTTTGAAAATTCTTTAAAACATAGTCGTTTTGCATTGTTTGCACTAGTTTTAGGGTCATCCGACTTGCAGGTAGAAAAGAGCTAAAATTGAGGTCTGCCGACCTTAGTGGGGAAAAGGGGCTTGTCCGACTCAAGGTTTTATTACTCTTCATTTTTTTCAGTCTTTTGCGTGGGTTTTGGTAGTTACTGACTTGCGCGGCTTTTGAAGGTCACTGACCTTTCATCGGTTGTTCAGTTAGTTAGTCATGTTTTAGCGCAAGTCTCTTTGAGATTATCTTCATTACATTTGTGTGGGATTTAGCTTTGTTTGACTTGTGTGAGTTTTGAGGTTAACCGACCAAGTCGGTGAAAGAGTGTTTAAGCGCAGGGTCGGATAGGATCACTTTTAGTGCATAGCCATTTTCTTATTCTTAGCAGGACCTTGGGATGTCACCAATTTTGAAGAGATATTCGAGGAGTCTGACCAAGTTGGAGACAAGGTCATTTAGTGCAAGGTCGGTGCAAGAGGTTTTTAGTGCAAAAATAGTTTTTTTAAAGCTTGTGGGGTTTTGAGGTCCCACCAATCTAATCAGTTAATCACAACACGACTATGTAGGTTGGAGGTCAATGTTTTAGTGCCGAAGTGAGTTTTAAAGTGTGGTGCGGGTTTTAACAGTCACCGACCACCTAGAGGATTTGGAGTGTTTACAGGTCGGTTGGACTCTAGTTTAGCACTTAAATTGAATGTCTTTCTAGTTTAACTTCGGCAATGTCTGTTTAAGTTATCATTCTTCTTCACTCATGACAATCCATTTGTGTTTTCAAAAGGGAATCTTAACTAGGTTTCAAAGGAAAGGCAAACAGTTCATGTACAAAACCCGAGCTAAAACCCTAAAGATGTTGCTTTGAAATAAAATGCTCAATCAACCCCTAACCACATACAGTGAAAGCTAAAAAGAGGAAATTTGGAAACCCTACCTGGTTAATCATAGAAAGTGTGTCTAGTTTCACATGTAGGAAGTGGTCGCGGGATCGAACTCAGGCAGACGGCAGCAAAAGCATTCAACGGACAACAAAATCACAAAGGGAGCTCTAAAATCTTGATCAAATGAAAAAATAGCTAAAACGAAGGAGGTTATCCCTTTTATTATCCTAGCCAAATGGCTATAAATGGTCGACGTATAGTTGATAGATTAGGGTTTTCACGCGTCTTTTCATGTGCTCAGACTTGGTGGGGAAATTAGACGTGACGGACTTGGTCGGTGAGAGTTCTTTTTAGCATTGTGACTACAAGCTCAACTTTATGTAGTTTGTGGGACTTTATGGTCCTTTGGACTTGTGGGAATTTTGGCCTCATCTGACTTAGTCAGTTATCGAACGATATAGCGCAAGTCAAAGGTGATGGATTTTAGTGCAAAAGTCTATTGGGAGGAAAAATAACGCTGAAGTTGGTGATAAAGGATTTTAACGAAAGGTTAGTTGGAAGGCAATCAGCGCAAGGGTTGGTTGGATAGCAATTTAGCACAAAAGTCAGTTGGAGAGCAATTTAGCGCAAAAGGGCTATTCAAGACCATCAAAAGGGATATGAAAATCCAACTTAGCAAATTGCTGAAGTGATTTTTCAACATCATCATTCAATCATGATCAAAATGCACTTTGACCACTTGACCACTTAGGAGGTGAAAAGATCTATTTGACATCCTAAGCCAAATTGAAGGAGGGGGTCCCCATTTTGGAATGGGGCGTGTGTGTGAGGCACAACAGAGAGCTTTTTCAGAAGACTAGAAAGGTCCTTACATGGTTAAAGAAGATGTTAGAAATGATGCCTATCTCTTGTGCACAATAAAGGGAGAGGAATTTGGTAAAATAGTCAATGTCTTTCACCTCAAGAAATTTTATGTCTAAAAAAGCAAAAAAATCATAAAACATAAAAATACAAAAAAGTTATAAAATCATCAAAATGTCAAAAACAATTTGTTTCTTGCATTTTTGTATCATTTTGTTCATCTTGCATTACTATTAGTGACTTGCTCTTGTGCTATTTTATTTTTAGTAAGGAGTCTAATGTTGTCTAGATATATGTCATCCTTTCAGGACCTAGAGATTCCCTATTTTTTAAAAATTTCCGTTATCCCCCTTCATTCTCGTGATTCTAATCAAAACCTAGCTCTTAGATTTACACTAATCCCATTCTTAATGAGTCAAGATGTTAGGTCTAAACAAAGTTAGTATTCAAACCTACAATGTTCAAAGGAAGCTTGTAAGTAGACCTTCCCAATTCTTCCCTAGTAGTAGAGAAGTCCAACCAAATTACAAAAACTTTAGGTGGCACTTAGACCCTTATCTTTCTTGGCCCAAAATGTCAGGAAGATCAAAACTTTGAAGGAAGCAATCTAATATTCAAGTGAATAAAAAAATGAGTGATCAAAATAAGAGTGTTAAAAAGTGAGAATTGAGAGATCAAAGCATTGGATATCAAAGTCCAAAAAGCATTCATTTCTTGAAAAGTTAGAAAATAAAAAAAAAAATGAGAAAAGTCAAGTGAGGAATTTACAAAAAAAGTGTAAAGAAAAAAAAGAGAGAAGATTGCTAAATGTCTGTACTCTTGGGTTGAGATCAGTCTAAGCTCGAAGCCTCAAGGGTGACATTCTAATAGAGAAAGAGAGGTACAAAGCACACACACGCACTAGTTGAGCAAAACCAAAGAGTCTAGTAGTCTCTAGGATAATCTTCTATCTAGGGACCCTTGTTCTTTCCCTTTTATCCTTTACCCCGGGTATACCTTGCTTGCCATCTATGATCTAAGTCTAGCGAACACCTATAAAATTTGCTGCTTGTCTAAAGTTGAAAGCTTGTCAGCTTGCCTTATCTAGATAAGGATTAGTGTTTAGCCTTTAGCAAAGTCTAGAAATCAGAAACACTCCATTTTCATTCCCACTCCCCACTTGAGTTTCCCTAAATCCTATCTCACAGCCTTGAATAGATTTCTTATATCAGGACAACTCGCGATCCCCTAAATTGAAAATCGTATCTAAGAGCAGTCACATTGTTTGTTCCACATTGCATTCATACCAAAAATCAGAAAAAGATTCTCAAAGAAATAAAGTCAAATATCATATCTCATGACATTTAGTAGAAGTAAAAGTTTCATTTACAACATTTCTTGTGTTCTTGCATTATCATATCGTGAACTACATCTCATATATATATCAAAAAATTACAAAAAATATCATTGTTATCATTCTTGCATTGTTAAAAGAGTTGAAAAGGTTAAGCATAATCAAAAGTTCCCAAAAACCTCCAAACATGCACAAGAGATGAGTACTAATTTGATAGGAGAAAGAACATAAAAGGATAAATTTTTGTAAGATACATCCAAAGTTTACGTAAATAAGGGTATCAAATAGCTAAGACAAAATGCTATCGAGAAAAGTAGTGGCTCCCCATGCAAGGGGACACGAGTTCAAGAAAGGAAATCAAGGGTGGTTTCCTCCAACAGAACCCTCAGGACTTTGGCTCGTCTATCTACGAGTACGACTCATCACTCCATGAGACCTATGAAAATGAGGTGCTCTACTGTAAACATGTGACTATGAGGGCCCCGCCATGCTAGCATCATGCCATCCAAAATTAAGGCAGGCCATCCCTCAGAGTACCTGGTTCTCACCCTTAAGCATGTCAACCTAAGTCTTCAACTTTGAAGTTATCTGGCACCCATGGTAGACAAGAGCAAAAATGTTAGTGTGTCGTCCCGCAGTTGAGGGCACACCAGGATCATCAAAAAGATGATCACGAGTCATCCTAGTGAAGGGAGAAGCTAATTCAACATTGACCTCATGAACAAAGTCCCTCCACTCTCTGACATTACTTGAAATAGCAAAGCGAAACAAGACCAAGTCAGTTCCGCATAAAAAGAGAAAGGACAAAGGTACATAAGAAGCAAATAAGTGAAACTTACGTGGGTCACTAGGCTACCAATCAGGGTCAAGCTAATGCATCACCTCATCTGAATGAGGAGGTCGAGGAACAATAGGAGGACCTTCAGGGATATCAAGAACATCATCAGAATCATCAATGTTGTCAAAATCCTCATCCTCAAAAAGGGCCTCATCTGACGAATCATTACTATCTGGAACGTAGTCCTCATTAGTGGACTCTGAGTCAATAGTCACAATTAGAGATCAGGAAGGATTCCCTCTCCCTCCCTTCCATCCTCCTCTAGAGACCCTAGTAATGAAAATGCTTGGAGTCAAACTAGTCCAAAAGATGTTTCTCCGTCCAATCTCACCCATCTCCTAAATGGTCATGTAACAAGTAGACACTAGGGGCAAGTCCTCAGGGACATCCTTGCCAAACTGCTATAAGACACAATTAACTCGATGAGCCTCAACCAGACTATTGTAGTCTGTGATCTCGGATACCTCGCGACAATACTCTCTGATCTCACCATCTCGGGCCCAAGCTCCCTCCATATCGCGATAAGGATCAAATATCATGTCCTCATCCGTGAGAGTAGAAATAATGGGTAAAGTAGCATCGAAGTGACCAACATGCATCTACCTCGCCGCTCTCAGTAACTATTTATCTGGAAGAGGAATGAGCTTCTAGTAGGGCTTCATGTGCTCAAATATCCATGCCATAATTAAAGAAGAGTGACTAAAGGCTAGAGCCCCTTGCTGTGAAATCTGATAGAAATATCTGTAAACCATGGCCAAAATGTCAGGACCCCAAGCGTAAATTGTGCCCTCCTTAATCTCATGAATGATGGGTGCCCAACACCATCTCAAACGAGCTGAGGCCTTGTCTTCCGACAACCTCGAAACAATCAATTCAATTAGGAACCTCCTCAAGAGTGGTATGCGGAGTCGTGGCACAGAGGTAAGCTGAACTCCTATCTGATCCCCAGGGTGACTGATCCTCATAAATGCAGCCCAGGAAGCCTTGTCCTTATAGGACTCATTAACTGGAAGAGCCAAGGGTTGTCCTCTCATAGGAACCCCAAGTATGCAATACACATCATATAGAGTGATAGTCCACTCTCCAAAAATCTGTGGGAACCTAAATGTGTTTTTACCTGCATCCCAGTAAGTCAAAATGTCATAGCATATGCAAGATATAGGATGAATCATAGGCACATGACAAACTCTAGCTAGGCCCACCCTCTTCAAAATAGCATGATACTCAGTACTCAATGAAGCAAACATCATTGAGAGCCATCCCTACTCTCAGTAGGCATTCCATCAGATATTCATGTCCTGCAAAATTAGAAGAGAGCTTTAGATTAGATCTTGTAAACTCGTAAAAATCCCTAAAAATCGTAAAAACTGTAGAAAACTTTACACAAAAAAAAGTGTATAAACCTTCAAAATTGCAATAAATAGGTAAATACAGTGACCAAATCATGTCAGATCAGAGTAAAACAAGTGTTAAACAACATCAAATGCAATCAAAAATTAGTCCAACAGGGTCACCCTCGGGTGACCCAGGTGTTTTTCAGGATCTCCCCCAGGCGACCTAGGTGTTTTGCATGATCTCCCCCAGGCGACCCTACTGCTTTTTAGGATCTCCCCTGGGTGACCCTCAAGGAGGACCCCTTGACCAAAAACTGCTCTAAAAAACTCATTTTTTGATCGGTTTCAGAAAATGAAAAACCAATCTTGCTCTAAACGACGAGACAAACATAATGCAACAAAGAAAACCACCAAAAATAGATAATTTTAAGAGATTTTTTACAAAATGCAAGCTAGGGTTTAGAAAAGGGTTTTTCACTAATTGCATACCTAATTCTCCATGGCTAAAGAAGAGGCAACCATCTTTACGATCTCCTCGACGATAACTTTCTAACAACTACTCACATGAATGATTCCATCGCTGTTTTGCTTCAATCTCGCAATTTGGCTTTCTTTATTTGCCCTTATCTTAGTTCATTTATGCATTTTTAGATTAGTTCTTTGCTTTTATTTATCCATTTTGTGCTTTGTTTTGTGTGCTCTCATCCCTATGGGTCCAAACTGAGAAAGGCAAGAAACTAGTTGAACACAAATGATCCATGGTAAGTTCATCATTTTAGTTTTCATTATTCATTTTGATATATTTAAATGTCAGACTAATACTAGTTATTGCAGGCACAAAAGCAGGAAAATTGACAACAGGTAAGGCCTAGTTTGGGAATGGTACCTACTTTTCATGTAGACTACCGTCCCTGAGGGGGCAAATATGTAAGCACAAAAATCACGCACAACCTCCATGAGGACCCCTATGATGATTCAAATCCTTGTCACATACATGTAAGCATGAAATAATTTCCTTTAAGCAGCGATCCTCTTGATGACATGTCCTCTTTCTTGTCTTGTGTTGTATCTTCTCTGTTGATTTCCCTCTCTCCCCATTTGCGATGCTTTCGACACTTGTTGCGACACTTGTCAAATTACATTTTCTGAGCTTTCGACCTTGCTCCTAAGCCCTGTAAGTGTCTTGTAGGTGAGTTTTCACCTATCCCCTATGTTTTTCATCTAGTGCACCTCCTAGAAGCCTTCTAGAGGTCTCCTTACCCATCTCCCACTTTCAATTTTTAGTTTCACCTAACTAATCCAAATCTCCCCCTATTATTTCCAGATCTCCCATAGGAGATCTTGCTGATGCAAGTGGAGATTTGGATTCTTCCACATGACTGACCTGTTTCTTGAAGCAGAATCCCTCCTTTTCTTCTCTTCTAGCATCTCCCTGCCTGTATTTCTACTTCTGACCCTGTCTAGCCTGGATCTTCCCTTGGTGACCCATGGTCGCCCAGGGGTGACCCTACTGGAAAAAGGGGTAACCTTGCCATTTTTGTAGCTGTGGAAAAACTCGAGTTTCTCACTCAGTTTTACTCTGTTTTCACCCGTTTTTCTTCCAGTTTGCATGGTTTTTGATCCCTAATGTAGAGTTAACTATTCATGCACCCACACATGCATAATTAGCTCTATTTGATCTCAAATTAACTCTTCAATCAATCTCATGCATTCCCTCACCTCCATTTCCTCTTCAGTGATAAGCTATCATTGCTTCATCACTCTCTAATTAGTTAAGTTCACTGGGTAATCAATCCAGTTCACTCCCCAATCAATCCTTGTTAACTCTTCAATCAATTGAGTTAACTTTTCAATCATTTCCACCTCTCATCCCTTTTTCTAACCTATAAATACCCCTCACCTCTTCATTATTTTCTAAGTTGAGCAAGTTGGAGAATACTCTTCTCATCTTCACAATCTTTTTCAAGTTTCTTCATAGGCCTTTGAGCCTCTTTCTTTATTTCTTTCTTTATTTATTCAAAGCTTGCATTGTTGCATAGCTTCAAAGCTCTTCCATGGAGGCAAATTCATTGTGCACACAGCTGTTGCCAGTTTTTCTCTCCAACTTAGCATTCAAATCCTCTTATAGGATGAAGGTGCCTTTTTCTTTATTTGTTCAACCAAGTAGCATCATGCTGCTTCATTCTATGCCATTGTGCTCAATCCAAGCTCTGATTGAGCTCATACAAGCTTCATCAAATCTTTTTTTTTCTTCTTTGTGTCGTTTTGTTGTCAAGAGGATCACTCGCTGCCACAAAAGGATTTGAGGTTGCCAATTACAAGGATTGCTGAGGGTAGTGGAGTCAACAAATCTTCCTTTCTCTCAGGTTCCTTCATTGTTTTTGTTCAATTAATAGTAATTAGAGAATCAAATTTTCTCTTGGGAAGAGTGAAACATTGCTTTTTCCTTGATAATTAGATCTTGCATGTTAGATTAGTTGCTTTCATATTCCTAGATCTAAATTGTTAGAAGAAGCATTCTCCCTTTGCATTAGATTGGATTAGATTAAAATCATCAAAAACACAAAAAAAACATTGGTTAACTTTGCATTAGAAAAGTCATATAGAATTGCATACATATTTTTCCTTTCATAGATTAAAAGCACTTTCATTTCCAAAATACCAAAAAATACCAAAAAAAATGTTTTGCATATCATTTAGTTTGCATGCATATAAAAACTCTAAAATAGATAAAATAGCAAACCCTCGATACCATCACGAGGTAAAAGCAAGTCAAAACAAAGTCAAACCCTAGGTCAAAACTTTAGATCTAGTTAAGGCATTTACCTCTATCATGATTCACGAATGTGCTTAGGAGTGAGAGGAGAGTGGGTGAGGGCTATCCATGATGAGATCCAAGAGATCCATCCAAGACCACAACAAGAAACACTTGATCTACCAGTAGGAGACCCATTCATCCTCTTGGTGTTAGAAGAAACTAGACAATGCTAGATACAACAAGAACTTGTTCAACACATACAAAGACAAGAGGACATCAACGAGAACAATCGCTTACCCACACAGAGGTGGAATCTTAGAAATCCAAACAGGAGAAGAGAAACTAGTGACCCTTCGGGTCATAGGGTTATCTCAACTACAATAGAAATCAAATGAAACATACAACAAAGAACACAACAACAAAGGGCACAATACTTGCCGACCCTTCTCTACGAAGTCCAGCTCTCTAACAAGTCAAACCCCTCCATATCTCACCTCCTCTCCACTGGCTAATTCCACATGCGTGAGAGTGACATGGTGGATTGCTCTATGGCAAGGAGGGAAAGGGTTTGAGTGCATGCTAAAATCTGACCCGACAGCCCCAGGCAACCGGAGTCATGATTTTGAACGTACATGTTCGATCGAACACTACATAAGATGAAGTCATTTGAGGGTTCAATTGAACCTCCGGGTGGCCAATTTTGTTTAATAAAATGGGGGGTTTGATCGAACTCCCTTGTTTAGGTTTGTTTTAAAGTGTTTTTTAACTATCATTTTTGATAGTTTTACTGCTGTCGAACCTGGGAGAGAGCAACCCGAACCCCAGGAGAACCCCAGGAGCTCCCCACCAGTCGAATGCCGCCACCTTCCAACCAGCCACCCTCCAGGTATGTAGATCATTTTCTCCCTTTCTCGTTTATAATGCCTTGTATGTGCTTCCACATTTTGCATACATGTCTACCAGAGGATTTCCAACTATATTATTTGCCAAAAACCCCCCTTCGATTATGCTATGATGGATGTCCATACCCATTCCAAAGCTCCCATTTTGTCACAGGCTTGTGTAGGAGGATGATGGAAAAGGTTATGGTTTCTGGCTTTACACCTTCCAATTGTATTTGCTTGAATGTTTATAAAGCCTTTTCAACAAATCCATTTTGTGCATACCCTACGATCATTGTCGTCCATGAGACCATATTTCTTTAAGGCATTCTGTCAACAGTTGACATACCTTGTCTATGCTTCCACATTTTGTATACATGTCTACCAGAGCATTTCCAACTATAATATCTACCAAAAACCCCCCTTCGATTATGCTATGATGGATATCCATACCTATTCCAAAGCTCCCATTTTGCCATAGACCTGCATGGGAGGATGCTGGCAAAGGTTGTGGTGTCTGGATTTACACCTTCCAATTGCATTTGTTTGAAAGTTTCTAAAGCCTTTTCAACAAATCTATTTTATGCATATCCTATGATCAATGCAGTCCACGAGACCATATTTCTTTAAGGCATTCTATCAACAGTTGACATGCCTTTTCTATGCTTCCACATTTTGTATATTCATGTCTACTAGAGCATTTCCAACAATAATATCTGCCAAAAATCCCCATTCCATTATGCTATGATGGATGTCCATACCCTATTCCAAAGCTCTCATTTTGTCACAGGGAGGGAGGATGCTGGCAAAGGTTGTTGAATTTGGCTTTACACCTTCCAATTGCATTTGCTTGAAACCTCATGTTGTTTCTATTTCTCATACTTAATAATTAAAAGTAAAATATACATGTATTAGTATTTTTTTGTTACATTGTAATGTACCTTAAAAATTCATTCTAACCTCCTTAATCCATACTTTTAAAACATACAATACAAAAATAAACACAAAACTAGAAAGATCAACAAATTCTCAACCCTAAACTAAATGAAAAACACAACTATAACTCAAAACACCTCACTCAAACAAGGCTCCAAAAACCCTCAACCTACATCACAACACAACCCTTGCAATCGAGCTTTACCTTTCTCTTAGAATCTTGTGCTTCATACCTCCTCTACACACGTCTTAATTTTTTTTTTTCATACCTCTTCATACACCTTCCAATTGTATTTTCTTGAAACCTCATGTTGTTTCTATTTCTCCTACATGGATAAAACTTGTAATGTGCTTGAGTATAGTGATAATTTACCTTTGCAAACTTTTCCTTCATATGATTTGATTCATGATACATGGTTTGAGAAGGATACACATGATATACCCTTACCCTCTAGTGATAAGATTATGAATGATCTACTTTATGTGGTGAAGCTACATCTTTTTTAATCCTTCATGACATTGTTATATGCCTTGTTATGATGATGGTATACCTAGTGAACATATCCTGTATGCATCTTATGATAGGTTTCCTTGTTCACTTATGGATTTTCCTACTTGTGTCTCTCTTTCTTCATCTTGCCTTGAGGATCCTAATGATAAATTGATACACATGTTCCACCTTCACATGAGGTTACTAGTACATCTTAGCTATCTTGTGGATCATGGCTTATTGTTGATGTGTATTGTGATGAACATGACATAAATTTTTATCTTCCCACAATGAAGTGTATGCCTCTTTGTATCAAATATGTACTCTATTGGCCCTTCCTTAGTGGATTGCATTGATTTTTCTATGCATCATGATGATATACAACTTTTTGATGGAGACCCTTTTTTGGATTTTTTTTTCTTTTTATTATGTATTCTTAAGTGATCATGGAGTACATTCTTCTACATCTTCTAAGCATAAATTGATACACATGTTCTTAATCATGAAAATGAAATAAAGTCCTCTAGGATAGATGGAAAAGCATTAACAAAGTCCATTGAGAAGGATAAGCTAGATAGACATGAAAACAACTCCTGTAGAAAAAATATGCTGATATCATCAAGGATCAAAGTGTAGGAATCAATGAAGCATGAGAACACATTATAATCCTTGAGATATGTATGAAAGTAATCCCAAGGTAAGGGCCCTTATAAGAATTCATACCAGGATATAATATAATCAAGGAAGAATGGATGAAGGAAGTGATACACCAAATCTAAACCTTACAAAAAATAAGGCAAACAAGTGTGAGTAGATGGGGTTCAAAGAAATAAAAAATAATGAAGCCCAAACTAGGTAATCAAATATGAAATGAAAGATGAACAATTAGAAATATTAGATTTGAAATCCCTAAGAAGAATAAAACATAAGGATAAACCCTAGGGGGTGTAAGATAAGTTAGGTTCACCAATTTATGTAAGGAAACAAAACACCCTCACATAAGTTATCTTGGTTAAATCAAAGAAAGAAAACTTAATAATAAATAAATACACCTATATATCATAGTTGAGACTATTATGCTAATTAAACATGTTCATAAAAATGTGCATGGAAATTAATAATAAAATAAATGTACTTAGCTTTACATTGTGATAGATGACACTATGATTTTTCCTTGTAACTCATGCTCATTTAACTTGGTTAGATAACTAGTATATATATATACTAAACTCAATTTCTATAGATCTAGGTCATTTCTATGTTGCACATGGGTTTGATCTCTAACACATGGATTTGACCCTCTTCCATAGAATCGACCTAATTATCATTTGACTTAAAACTCATGTTCACCTTAGTATTTGGACTTGTGTTTGAAGACTAGTAGTGTCAACAAATACCCTTAGGATCTTTTTATATGTACAAGGATCTTCTACATGGTTAAACCCTTAGATATGATTTAATTGAGATTTTTAAACAATGATCAAATGTACACATCAAGTAATCATGCAAAATACTTAGAATGTTGATGTTGATGTCATGCTAATACTATTATGATGCTATGTGCTAATGCAATGTGTGTTTTTCCTCTTGCTAAGTGATTCCTTGATAGTTGCAATGAATTAACATTTGTCATTTTATACAACACCCTAGCATGCAAGTTTACAAATTTAACTCTCAAGTTAACAAATAACAACTAATTGGAACAAATTTAGCTTAGGCCTAGGATAAAATTCAAAATTCAAAATCAAAAGGTTATTTTTGTGTTGTAGATTTGAATTAGGGTCATTTCCACAATAAAACAAACAAGGCTAAAAAATGCAACATGTGTAGATTCACTTGTGGGACCTCTTGAATATGTTTTATTTAACACCAACATGACTCCTTGGAAGTAATAGTCAACAACATGAAACTAACACATAGCTTCCTACCCACCTACAAAATTGAACACATGTACCCAATGTACACCAAGCAACATTCCAGCTAACATCGATGCCAATGAAACCCCTGAAATTTTTATGAAGATTTCATGAAGGCTCTTTTCTTCATAATACAAGAATTTATCTACTATCCTATGGATTGTTGAAGTATTCTCCTCCCTTAGTTCTGTAATTTCATTGTTTTTGTGTTTCATGTGTCAATAGAGTCCAACTTATGCACATGGATAGAAAAGTATGTCCTTGGTACATTATCATCTTTATTTGGTACAACCTTTTGGATTGCATTTAAATTTACTTTTTTGGTCTTGAGATTGAACTATGTCACTAACATTG
Organism: Cunninghamia lanceolata; assembly: GCA_027924645.1. Taxonomy (NCBI): domain Eukaryota; kingdom Viridiplantae; phylum Streptophyta; class Pinopsida; order Cupressales; family Cupressaceae; genus Cunninghamia; species Cunninghamia lanceolata. The sequence goes on from BSBN01000828.1 coordinate 8,646,448, forward strand.
GATCAAGGCACCGTTTGTAAAACACTTGGCCTTTCATTACATCAATACATGTATATTAAACAATGCATAAATATTTTAGTATTTTATTGAACTAGTTGTTCTTCCAAATTTACATATCTCCCTACTTTGACAACATTACATCTTTAAGGACTTAAACTCAAGTAAAATATTTAAAGGGATATACATTATTGTTTAGTTTGTATGAACATGTATGAAGTGTAGTCTTCAGACTAAAATACATCATAAGGGATAACAACTAATATATCTCTGGTCTCATACATGACTTTCCTTTCTACTTAAAAAATAGGTTTCAAGTCTTTCCTATGGTAAACCAATGCACTAAAGCTTAGTGACAAATATTGAAGCTCTCTTGTGCATAGGGTAGGATTTACTATCATGATAGGTTGTGTCTATTCATTTCTCTTTAATTTCCCTATAAGAAAACCTTAGGAAATACCCCCTTGGCCAAGCATATAGTCATTGGTTGTATCCATGTTCTTAGTGTGTAACATTATTTTATATCTTTAATTATTGAACCTATGTGCTATAATGATTGATAGAAATCTCTTTATCTCTCTCTCTCCCTTGGTAAGTGTGTTCACAAAGAAAAAAAGTGTATGGAGAAAGAATGGCTTAAATGTTTTATAATTGCACACATGTGGTATTCATTTTTATGACATGTCTTTAGAAAAGTTAAAATCTCTCTCTGCTTTGAAAAGGAAAAGAATCGTCCATGCATAAATTAGAAATGAAATCTTCCTTCTTGAAACTATTTAATGTGTTGAAATATGATAGTGCTATTGGAAATGTACTTCATTTTTATTTAATTATAACTTCTATTATACATATATGTGTTATTGAAAGGATAAAATAGGTAAATATAACTTCTATTAAAACATATATGTGTTAACATATGTGCCAAATTTTGAGAGGACATGTGACTTGATGATATATCTACTCGCATAAAAATGTAAATATTTTCAAAAAAATTAGTAGATGACATAGTCTACACGTACAAAATTAAATTGTTTGAAATAGACAATTATGTGTTGAATTATACTTACAAAACTTTATTTATACCGAGATATAGTTACATTAGGATGGCCATGTTGAACCAATTCTCTACAAGATGACTGATATGTCTCACCAACATCAGTGATAAGTAGTGTCTAAGTTTTGGAAGTTGTGGACCATCAACATACACACCTACATCAGAGAGAGGGATGTTGTGTTGCGAGCTTAAATCACTAGGGATAAGCGAGCTCAACAAGTTAGAAGTAAGAAATTTTATGTTGATAGGCGAGTGCAACACAACATCCCTATCTACGCTGATGTAGGTGTGTATGTTGACACATTTGTTTCACAACTTCCAAAGTAGACACTATCAATGATGTTGGTGAGACATATCAGTCATCAAGTGTAGAGAATTGGTTCAACATGGCCATCCTAATGCAACTATAGAGGTATAAATAAGGTTTTGTAAGTATAATTCAACATATGTATCTATTTTGAAAACAATTTAATTTTATGTGTAGACTGTATGTATCATCTACTAATTTAAGTCATCTCTTGATTCACACATTTAAGCCAATTAATCCAAAGCATCCTTTTCTATATTTGAGTCACTAACATGTAGAATCACATTATTAATTAAATTATATAATATCCAAAAGAAAAATTTACCATATATCCATATTAAACCTCCCACTTGCTGATAAATTTTGTTGAGGCTTGACTTTTTTTTTATCAACTAAAATGAGTCCTTATATTTTAGCAAAAACACCTTCATTATAAGCTTTCATATATATTAAAACCTTAATCATTGAATTGATCTATAAGATTTTATGATTCTCCAATGACTTCTACTACCATCTCTTTTTCTTTATAAAGTTTCAAAATCTTACAAGAATTCTAGTTGATAAAAAATGAGATTTATGTCTTTGATAACATGTTAAAATATTGAGCATGTATTTCAAATGTAGTATATAGTAAATAAATTGATTCATAAATAACATACTAAAACAAAGACATATAATATGTACTTTCCTTTCTTTTCTTAAGGCATATAAAATTTATAAAATGTTATTGTATAAAATGTTCTTGTATTATATATTGTGTGTATTCTATACTACTTATTCTCTTTCTTGTTTTATTATTTATATATAATATATTTATACACTTGAGAACTATAAATTTCTACATGTACATGATGTATCTCTACATGTCTAATTTTGCACATGTTTTATCCAGTTCTAGAGATCTTTGACTACATCACACATGGAAAATTATGCACGAGTTCCACCTCAGGAACTATTTGCATGAACTAATAATGAGATCAATAGATTGAGAGTTTCCATAAATGATGGTACGAACACGGGAATATATAAGGACACTTGTAAGTCCATAATGGAAAGTCTAGAAAAAATTAGAGATAAAATTCAAGACACAAGTGCTTATTCCCATGATGCTATAGCTACTATTCTTTCCCACATGTGGGAAGAAGTTTGTGGTGATGTTCCCCTTTCTCATGTTCAGAGTGTGGTGACCAAAGAAACCATTAAATCCCAGGGTTTTCCATTCTATCAGGATAAGGCAAAGGTGAAGGGATAGTAGGTAACCAGATGTGTCGATGGTGATATGGACAAATTGATCTACCCTTGATTTCTTTCTCTCTTTGGTTGTTATCCAAATAATGACTAAATTCCCTTATATTTTGTAGAGCAGTTGTATGCTGAGGTTCATTTGGGCCTCAAAGTCAACTACTGTGACATTCCTCCATATTCTGGTCAGGGTTGTGGTAGGCTTGTTGATAGGGACACTTATCGTCAACTTGATTAGGTAGTCCCAATGTATAGGGTATTGGTTGGTGAGAGGAATCTTGTTATCTCCCTAGCCATAGCCCCCTCAGCAGATCATGTTGTCATTGCTTCCCAAAGGGAAGCAATTGATAGTGTTGGCAATATTGCAGTGCCACTACGATAGTTACTAATCATGTGGGTTAGTTTTTGATGGCATGATGTCCACGATCTAGAGCTTCATTTACAACACAGTGTACCAACACTCACTATGATCCTTATGCTATGGAAGCATCCCTACATCTGTAAAGTTGGATGGTCTCACAGGGGAGATGGCACGTAGCACTTTACATTGTTTCACAGAGGATCTCTTCGAGGCATATGCATTCATTGCATCAGAGGTAGGGATCTCGATAGATCAGGTTAGAGATTGTCTGGCTACATCTATTCATTCACATTTAGGATCTCATCATTCTGACCACCCTACTAGGCCCAACACTAGTGTACATTAGGATCCACCTATAGATCATTCGGTTGCTACACAGGCTAGTGATCCTTCAAATCATGACCTTGAGAGGATGCAGTCTGTAGGTTTTATGGAGATGTTGATGCACTTAGATTCTATATCGATGCCATTTTAGCTGGTTAGTCCCCTTCACTCATCATTACTATGACATCAGAGGGCTCAGACAGATACATTATATCATTTGGATGATTTAGTGGAGGTAGACATTGCAGAGGGCTCGGATCCTGTGCTACTAGGTGATATGTGATGAAGCAGGTAAATCACAAAACACACAATAACAGATATTGAACACAGCAAATAGAACTTTCTTTTATTGAACTGGGCAACTCATTACATTACAGAAGCTTAATTACAATCAGAGGATGAATCCTCTACTAACTGCCACACATTACAGCTTTCCCAACCTCAAGACTCTAGAATCTTTAGCCTTCTGTAACCCCAAATTAGGTAGGGTTTCTATTTTCCCACCTATTCTTGACTCTACACTTGCCCCCTTAACTCTACTACTACCCAGGGTTCCCAAAAATGGTTATTAATAACCTTTTTGGCAGCCAACAACCTAATTTCAAAATTTGCATCTCCCTCCAAAAATAGGTCAACTTCTGGGAGCCATAACGTTTGATCCGGGAGTCTAATTGACAAATCATTTTATGCATCAGAAAGCTCGTGGAGTGCTCTATGTGCTAAGATCCCGCTCTGCTGGTTCTGACCATTTTCAGGCCTGTACGGGGTCATTTAGTGCCTCAAACTTGAGTTTGAATAATTTTAGGCATTTTTTGGGAAACAAAAACTTTAATATCTTTCAGCTTGCAAATGATCTTTTTGTGATTCCTTCACCAAAGGTCTTATATTTCCGTTATATAACTTCCTATAAATTTTGACTTCATTCCGTGCCTAAATGCAAACTTTCTAAAAATAGCAGGTTACTATTTTTTGCAGTTTGGAAAAACTAAAAGTTCTACATTATTATTCAAGCGATTATGGAACCAAAACCACAAAATTTGAAAAGAAATGGAAAGAACATCAACAATTTTGAAACACATCTTTTTTTTTGGGTGATGCAAGATTGCCCTTACACCACTGGCTGCTCCTGCATCAGACATCCAGGGTAATTTGAGAAGTGACCCTGTCATGTCTCAGGTGTTTGTGTGAGGAAAACCCAAATGATCAACCTCTACCTTAGACAACCAAGAAGAATCTTCAATAGGTCTTCCTTTCCATTTCACCAGATATTCTTCATATTGTCTATTCTGAGTACTTCTTCCCACATGGCTATCCAAGATCTCTTCTATCTCCTCTATTAAAGTAGATGTCAAAATACTCCACTGTTCTTTTGTTGGTCCATCCTCTGTTCCACCTTCATGATATTGTGATAAATCAACAATGTTGAAAATAGGGGAAATGTTGATCCCACTCAGCAACTCTACCTCATATGCATTTCCTGAATCATGTTTATTCAAAATTTTGCATGGTCCAAATTTCTTCATTTTCAGCTTATTATATGTTCCAATTGGGAACCTTTCTTTTCTCAAGTGAACCATGACTTCATCTCCTAACTGGAATTCCTTATATCTCCTCTTCTGATCTGCCTTAGCATTGTACTAAATATTCATCTTATTAATGTGCTTTTTCACCTCTTCATGCAAATTCTTCATGTGTTCTACAAAGTCTTCAGCCTTGGCATTTGTCTTTTCTCCTTTGTCCAAGTTCCTTAACTCTGAAGCATTTCTTAGACTATTCCCATATACAATCTAGAATGGTGATTTACCAGTACTCCTATTGACAGAATTGTTGTAAGCAAATTCTGCCTGTGGTAAAATCAAATCCCATCCCTTGGGCTTATCTCCTACTAAGCATCGTAGTAGGTTACCCAAACTCTTATTCACCATTTCAGTTTGTCCATCAGTCTGTGGATGGTATGTAGAACTAAACTTCAAATCTATCTTCAACTTCTTCCACAATGTCCTCCAGAAATAACCAACAAACTTGGTATCTCGATCTGAAACTATGCTCTTTGGTAGACCATGTAGTCTTACCACTTCCTTGAAAAATAACTTTGCAATATGAACATCATCATTAGTCTTCTTACAAGGAATAAAATGCGCCATCTTTGAGAATCTATCCACCACCACAAAAATAGAATCATGCCCTCTTCGTGTCCTTGGTAAACCAAGAATAAAATCCATACTAATATCATCCCATGGCTTCTCTGGTATAGGTAATGGTTGATACAACCTATATTCTGACTTGTTCCTTTTGCCATCTGATATACTCTATAACCCTTTACAAACTTCCTCACATCCTGCTACAACTATGGCCAATAATAATTTTCACCAACAATAGAAATGGTCTTATCTCGACCAAAGTGTCCAGCCAATCCTCCACTATGCTTCTCCTTAATCAGGTTCTCTCTCATGGAACTCCTCGAAATGCACAACTGGCTTCCTCTAAATAACATGCCATCTTGGATTATGAAATCCAACCATTTTGTCCTGTCCAAAGTAACAGGCTCTAGACAAGCTTTCCAAGCCTCTGCAAAATCTGGATCTTCAAGATACAAACTTTTGACCTCATTGAACCCAACAACCTCTATCTTCATTTCTGTCAACAAATTTTGCCTTCTGCTCAAGGCATTTGACTTCCCACTCCTATGCTTCAAAACAAAGGTGTAACTCTGCAAAAACTCAACCCATTTTAAGTGCCTTTGGTTCAACTTCCCTTGATTATTAAGATACTGCAAAGCCTGATTATCAGTATATAAAACAAACTCTTTTGGCAACAAATAATGTCTCCATTTCTTCAAAGCTTGAACTATTGCATAAAATTCCTGATCATAAACATAATACTTTTTCTTGGCATCATTAAGCTTCTCACTAAAATAGGCAATGGGCTTACCTTCTTGGCTCAAAACAGCTCCTATACCACTACCACTAGCATCACAATCTACCTGAATAACCTTATTGAAATCTAGAAGTGCCAAAATAGGTTGTTCTACAACTGTTTGCTTCAATGTATCAAAGATCTTGTCTACTACTTTAGTCCATCTAAACTCTTTTCTATCCCCTCTCATTGTCTCAGTTAGGGGTGTACAAATGCTACTAAAATTCTTGATAAACTTTCTGTAAAAACTTGCCAAACCATGAAAAGATCTTACCTCCATTGCACTCCTTGGCGTAGGCTATTCAATGAAAGCCCTTACTTTTTCTAGGTCCATCTTAAGACCTTCCTTTGAGAAAACAAATCCTAGGTATACCAACTCCTTCTTTACAAAACTGCATTTCTTCAGATTAATCAGCAACTTCTCCTCCCTCAGCTTCTCTAGAACTCTTCTGATATGCATCAAATGTTCATCCCAAGTCTTACTGAAATCAAAATATCATCTAAATAAATAATAACAAAAATTCCCAAAAATTCTTTTAGTACCTCGTTCATGAGCCACATGAATGTGCTCGGTGCATTGGTTAGCCCAAATGGCATGACTAACCACTCATACAAACCTTCCTTTGTCTTGAAGGCTGTCTTCCATTCATCTTCTTCTCTAATTTGAATTTGGTGATACCCACTCTTCAGATCAATCTTTGTAAAGTACTTGGCTCCACTCACACAATCCATTATGTCATCCATTCTGGGCAATGGAAATCTATACTTGATTGTGATCTTGTTGATGGCTCAGGAATCTGTACACATCCTCCACTCTCCATCTTTCTTCGGTGCTAGTACTACAGGTACCATACATGGACTTAGGCTTTCTCTTATCAATCTCTTCCTCAACAACTCCTGAACTTGTTTGCTCAACTCTTCACTCTCTGCAGGAGTCATTCTATGGGCTGCCTTATTTGGCAAACTAGCTCCTGGTATCAAATCCATTTGGTGACTTATCTTCCTCACCGGTGGTAAACCTTCTGGTACATTATCAAAGATAATATCCTAAAATTCTTCCAACATATCTAAGACTTTTGCTGGTACATCTTCACATTTCTCTTGACTAATCTTAGGAATCAATGCAAAGCAATGACACTCATGCTTCATACCCTCCAAAAATTTTCTACCACCTACCAAGCAAATTCTGGTAGTACTACATACCGTTTCTTCCACCTCCTTCAAGGGCTTCAATTTAGGGAATATGTGTTTGCACGGCCATCATGAACAACACTCCTATCATACTACCATGGCCTCCCCAATAGCATATGACATGTGTCCACTGGTATGATATCACACAGCACCTCATCATGGTAGTCTCCAATCTTGAACTTCACTAAACACTACTCATTGACCAAAACTCTATGGTCCTTCTGCAACCATGCGATCTGATATGGATGTGGATGCTTTCTTCTTGTCAACTTCAACTTGTCAACCATCTCCTCTAAAACAAGATTATTAGTGCTTCCACTGTCAATAATAATATCACAACACTTACCTTCACATTTGCACCTTGTGTGGAATAAACTCTTCATCTGATTGGGTTCTTTCTCCTCATTTAGCAAGGTTCTTCTGACAACTAGGGTTTCTCATCTTTCAGCATCTTCAGAATGCTCAGAATGTGCATTTTCATCTACATGTGCAACTTGTGCATTACCTTCAAGTCTTCTATTTGTCCTTCCTTGATGTTGCAAACACTCACATGCTCGATGCCCTTCTTCTCCACATTGGAAACAAGTTCCTCTGAAACCTCCTCTTCCAGGTCCTTGCCTAGGTCTACCTCTTCCTCTTCCTCTTTTCTCACCATTGTTCTGGTCACGAGGGCGATAGGTATTATCCCCTCTTTGATTTCGACTAGTGCCTACTTCTTCACTTTTCTTTTGATCTTCATTACGGCCTCCATAGGGTCTTCCACCAGTCCTTCCACCTTGACCTCTTCCCCTTTGCTTGCTATCAAATCTTTTGTTCAGCTTCTCTTCCACCTTTAGGGAAAATAGGTACACATCTTCTATGGTGGTCATTTTGACCAGGTTCAACTCCTCTTGAATACTCGGCCTCAACCCATTAATGTAACGGGCCACCTTCTCCTTGTTAGGCTCTACATGGCCTGTCCTGATAGTAATTTTATAAAACTCTTTTGTATACTTCTTAACAGACTTGTTACCTTACTTCAGTCCTTGTAGCTTCTTCAACAACTCCATCTCATAGTCCACAGGAATGAACTGCTTCTTCAATTTCTCCACCATCCAATCCCATCTGGTAATCTTTGCTTTTCCTCTTCTATTTCTCTCTAACTAGACCTCCTTCCACCAAATACTAGCATGGCACATCAACTTTGTCTTTGCAAACTTGACCCATTCAGGGCCTTCCACATCTTCATACTCAAAATACTCCTCCATATCATTGATCCAATCAATAAGTTGTTTCAGATTCAAATATCTGGAATAGGTAGAAACTTTGATCCTAGGCCTCTTTCCGATCTTTGAAATGGCCCTCAACAACCTAACTTCTGCAGGATCTCCTGCAGCTTCTTGTTCTTCCTCAGATAGCTCTTCTTCAGCTTCATCCTCTCTTTCCTCTCTCCTTCTCGGCTTGAACCCTCTTCGCAACTCCTCTTGCAATGCATCGATTTGTCTTTATAGGGCTCTAAAACCCTCTTCTATCAAAGCATTCCTCCCAATACGATTTCTTCATGGAGGCATCTTGATCTCCGTAACAAACCCACAACCTCAAGTCCTGGTGCAAACTGCCTCATGGTCGGTGATCTGTCTACACACTTAGGACAACTTAGCTCTGATACCACTTGATGAAGGGGGTAAATCACAAAACACATAATAACAGATATTAAACATAGTAAATAGAACTTTCTTTTATTGAACTGGGCAACTCATTACATTATAGAAGCTCAATTACAATCAGAGGATGAATCCTCTACTGACTGCCACGCATTATAGCTTTCCCAACCTCAAGACTCTAGAATCTTTAGCCTTCTGTAACCCCAAATTAGCTAGGGTTTCTATTTTCCCACCTATTCTTGACTCTACACTTGCCCCCTTAACTCTACTACTGCCTAGGGTTCCCAAAAATGGTTATTAATAGCCTTTTTGGTGGCCAACAACCTAATTTCAAAATTTGCATCTCCCTCCAAAAATAGGTCAACTTCCAGGAGCCATAAATTTTGATCTGGGAGTCTGATTGACAAACTATTTTATGCGTCGGAAATCTTGCAAAGTTCTCTATGCGCTAAGAAACCACTCTGCCGGTTCTGGCCATTTTCAGGCCCGTACGGGGCCGTTTAGTGCCTCAAACATGAGTTTGAATAATTTTTAGACATTTTTCAGGAAATGGAAACTTTAATATCTTTTAGCTCGCAAATGATCTTTTTGTGATTCCTTAGCCAAAGGTCTTATATTTCCATTATGTAACTTCCTGTAAATTTTGACTTCATTCCGTTCTGAAATGCAAACTTTTTAAAAATAACAGGTTACTATTTTTAGCAATTTGGAAAAACTGAAAGTTCTACATTATTATTCAAGTGATTATGGAACTAGAACCACAAATTTTGAAAAGAAATGGAAAGAACATCAACATTTTTAAAACACATCTTTTTTTTGGGTGATGCAAGATTTCCTTTAAACCACTGGATGCTCCTGCATCAATATGTAGGTATGTGTATCTATAAGATATATGTATGTGTGCATGTTCAATTCAATTTTTTAAAATTATTTAGATTTTAGTTTTAACTAAATGATATATATATATATATATATATATATATATATATATATATATATATATATATTGTAGCTGGAGATACGTCATGTCACTCCTAGCCTAAGGTCATACCGTATATGTCGGCATGATTCTGTTGATGATATTATTGTCAATGGACATGTGAGTTTTGTATACATGTATATATATAGATCTAGATAGATATAGATATATTTATAATATTACATATACACTTTTAAATAGTTCTATATATCTAGATAAAATGTATTTAACACATTGTACTTGATTTTATCTCTAGGACTCAACACATCCATCGGAACAAGATTCTCATTCAGAGGCTCGCTCGACTAAGAGTCAACACGACGATTAGGCTACAACCACCTAGAGACCTCCATTTTATTTTGCATCTAGACATTTCCATTTATATATGTTTGATATGTTGACATTTCTAGGACTTGATTACATACATGTGTTTGATGATTTGTGTTTGCACTATATTGACATTTCCAGGACTTGGTTACATACACATGTTTGATGATTTATGTTTGATATATATTGACATTTCCAGGACTTGATTACATACATGTTTGATGATTTATGTTCAAGATATATTGACATTTCTAGTCTGACTTGATTACATACATGTTTGATGATTTATGCTTGATATATTGACACGTGCACATTTACACCAGGGCTTGATTACATACATTTGATGATTTAAAAATTTTATGTTAAAAATGTTTTAAAAATGTATGTATTTACTTGATGTGAACTAATAGTTAGTCTTTACTCCCTTCACTACTCTTGGTGTTTATACAAGAAAATGAAAGTTTACTAGGGATTTAACAAATCTTAGGGCCTACATTTTCTAGCTCTTTGATATTTTTGCTTAGTCTACTGTTGTAGTAGTTGTAAAATCTTTCCACCAATAACATATTGGATATCTATTCATTTTTAGATTAGTACTTGAATATTTTCTCATGTGAATATTTTGAGTCTTTGAGTTGTATTTGAGTGAAATTGCAGCAAGATTGGTAGGATATCACATGTATTTTTGTTTTTATGTCTTAGATTTACATAAATGTTTTCTCACTACTTTATGGTTTCACTCTATTGGTCATGAATGACATCAATCATATTCTTAGCCATTTGATCAATCTTTAAGTAATAAATCATATATTCAATGTTCTAACAAATTATTCATAATAATGTTTTACTAGTATGCATAAACTCAACACTACATGATTTTGCCACATCCTTTGAGAGATAGAATTTTTGAGTCATTTTAGAGAGTTATGCATGTTTCTAGGTTACAAGTTATAAGTGAGGTAAGTAATCATAAGAGTTTTATATTTGGGGATATGAATTTATTTTTACATCTAATTTGTACTGTAATTTGTTGATTAATCTACTTCACTGAGAGATCTCTGGTCTAAAAGACTATTAAGAGAAGTATTAAAGGCATGCATCTCCCATTGGTAAAGTACATCCATACCAAATATAATACCAATAAGAAATTAGACTATTTATTACACACAAAGAACTCCACCATCTAGTGATATAATAAACAAAGTTAGTTCATAGCTCTTAGTCATAAATATTCTAGCTTTAGTGACAAAATAGAAATCATAATTAGTGCATCTACACCCTATGAGACCCTTTTCCCATTCAAAGCACTAAAATGAATGTGAAGTGTCTAATGTTAGTAGAGCATATGATAATCTCTTTGTAGTCTTACTTATAAGGAGACAATATTTATGTATGATGGTTAAGGAATTAAAGGAGGTGATGTCAGTTGGAATCATCCAAGAAACACCCAAGTCCTCTCAGCCCATAACAACATAGACATACAATCACAAATGCTTTTATATCTTGAAATCTATAATCTAGCTATGGTTGATTTTTCTATATAATTCAGTAAACTTATTTGTACAATATTCTTAAAATTATTAGGAAAACATAGTTTCTAAAATAAATCTTCTTGAAGATGCAATGAGCTAGTTTTTCTCAGAACATTTTAATCAATTTTTACAAAAAATAGTCAATTTACTTAATCCACAAAACAAAAACTATGTAAGATGAAATTATAAAAATTATAGGAAAAGTTTATTCTACAGTTGGAAACTACATATGGAAAATTCAAGGATACCTAACTCACCTTTTATGAAATATGACCAATCTAACATAGGTTGTTGTTTTCTTTTCAAGATTACTAGTTTATGATTCATACACAATGTGATCAAAATTCAATTCTTTCTTAAACAAAACCTAAGTTTATTAATTACTAGGAAAAATAAATATTATCTACAACTTTCATGATTAGATTATTACCTTTAATACTCTTGCATAAATTTTAAGTTTGGCAAAGATCTTGAAATTTGAATTACCAAAGAAAAATAGCCACATTCTTAATTCTTATTTCTATAAGTTCATTCTATTTTTTTTCTAGATTATTTTAAATAATCAATAATTGTGTAGTATCTAATAAAAGAATTAATGCCTAAAGAAATAAAAATAACAAATAAATCCAAAAATACATTTCAAATCAAAGTTTTCTTCTTTTTCTTGCTTTCCTTTTCTCAACCCTATCTCATGAATTCTCCAAAATAAGAATATAATATTTAAAGGTAACAATTTTATTTCAAGTAAATAAAAAAATAATTGAATAATCATTTCCTATTTACAACTAAATATAAAAATCTTTACATTATTTTCCTTTTCCAATCATGAAATAAGTATAATTATCCTTCTAACTAAATAATTAATAAATAAAAATCTATGTATTAATAAAAAATTCACCACCATAATTATTTATTATATTATGAATTCTATAATTTTCAAAAATAAAATAAATAATTAAACTAAAATAATTATTTACTTCCTATTGATTAATTATTTATTTCCTATTAATTATTTATTTCAAACTCCTCCCATAGAACCTTCACCTGCATGATTATTCTATTCTGAAGATGGACATCTCTATGGTCAAGAATACTAATGGGATCAACATGAAATTACCCCTTTCAATCCACTTGAAGAACCTGCCAATTAGTCATATAAGAGGAATCACAAATATACTTCTTTAGCAAATAAATATGAAATACATCATGTACACTAGAGAGAGATGGTGGTGAAGAAAGCTGATATGCCACTAGACTAATCTTCGAGCTAAGATCTTGAATGGACCCATAAACCGTAGTGCCAATTTGGAAGCCTTTCCAAATTTTATCAAAAAATTTATGTGGATGAACTCTAAGAAACACCTTATCTCCCACCACAAATTCCCTAGCAACCCTGTTAAGATTTACATAACTCTTTTGTCGATTTAATGCTTCCTTCAACCTCTCCGTGATGATATAAATTTGTCTATCATAATCCTAGAGCATATTGGACTCAAACACATCCCGATTCTCTAAATTGTCCCATCCAATCGAGTCCTACACTTTCTTCTATATAAAGCCTCAAATGGTGCCAATTTAAGTGATGCATGGTAAAAATTATTATACACAAATTCAAGTAAAGGAAGGTAGTCTTCCCACTTCCTCTATTGATCCATACAATACATTCTTAGCATACATTCCATCACTTGATTAACTCTTTTAGCTTTACTATCTAGCTCTGGATGATCCAGAAAGAACTAAAATTCAACTTTGAACAAAAATTTGCCATGAGAGTTCCCCAAAATATAGAAGTAAACAACTTATCCAAGTATCCAAGATAATCACCTATAGAACCCCATGCAATCATACAACCTCTTTGATAAACCTTCTCACTATAGTCTATGCATCATCCTTCACATTTCCTAGGATGAAATGTGCAACTTTAGTCAACTTGTCCACAACTACCAAGATAGAATCATGGTGACATTTAGTCTTTGGTAGACCTATAACAAAATCCATAGAAATAAAAGACCACTTGTGAAAAGTTACATCATGAGGATATAATTGTCCACTTGGATACATTCTATGTTCTACTTTTACCATTTGACATTTTAAACACAATGAATTATAGGCATGTCTTTTGGCACATATAAGTGATCAAAAATCTCTCACAACCACATAGTACTTCATTCAATGCTTGCACTTGTATTATGCATCTACTATCAATATAGAGGTAATTGTTAGAGTTTGGCCCAAATGTGTTTCAATTCCAAATGGTGACTCACTTGAATATGAGGGAATTTGATGAGTGAGTTGTTCTTTAAACCATTTCATAACATGAGAGTTGATATTGGAGTTGAAAATGAAATCTTTATTCAAAACTTGGAGAGAATTATAAATGCACATCATGCACATAATTATGTACATTTGTCTTTAATTAAACTACATGTTTTTCCGTTTTAAGAAAACAATAATGAGTTGATATCTACCTGAAAATAGGAAACATTGAAAGTTTAAAGAAACATAATATGAAAACTAGACTTCACAAAAATAAGAACTGAGCTAGAACTTTACAACTTGAGAACTTGGAGCTCGTAAATTTCGAAGAAGTTTAATTTAGACACTAGTGCACTAGTGTTGCAATCCATAAAAATTTGCAATTTTTGTAGTCATCAATAATCACAAATTTACAAATAACTGCAGTTAAAGTAATTCTTTTCCCAACAAATTAACACACATGATTTAATCAATTTGGCTAAGGAATGAAGCTCGAATAATATAAATCAATTCATAATTTGAGATAAAATATCACAATTTTTTAAATACAAGATAACAATTAAATATAATATTCTTTCACACATGTCTAGAAGCATGTACAGGTAAATCACAAAAACTCCTCATTAAGAAAATGTGTAAACTAGAAATAAATACAAATGCAAACTAGGAGATATAATAAACACATTTAATGAGAACATGTACACAAATTAAACTAGTTTATTTATAATACATGGGTCTATCTAATTGATTTCGATTTGGATCAAGTGATAATTTCATAGGTAGATAAAAAAAAATCTCATTATAGCTCGAATCAAGTGAGACAGGGAAGATACTTAGAACATATAAATGCCCAAACTAAAAAAGTGTTAAACACTAAATATAAAAGCACTTTGAATTAAATAGTAAATTTCTAAGTTTGGATCCTAAGAATATCTAGAAATTAACTTACACCAATGTGTAACTTCAAGATCTCACTAATTTTATAAAATGTAACTAAAACAATGGAGTTAAAACTTAGTTAAGTTATATATAATTTATCATTCAAACATCTGGTTCAGCCCACTCTTCAATAACATGTAATATTTTTTGATGATCCTCACTATCTAGTCTCTATTTTTTCATCCATGTGCATGTGGAACTGGATGAAGATGTAGGGCGGTAGCAATTACTAGGTGACTATTATGATATACCTTGTTCTCAGGTTGATAGTCAATAAAATGAATCCCATGTTGAATAATTTTGACTTGTTTGAGATATGTCCCTTGCACTACAACTAAACCTACATGATAAACAATATGAACCAGCTTGGTAAGACATGTGCACGTAACATTTTCAGTCAACCCAGGTATTATAATATAATGTAAAACTATTTAATGTACATGTGTACATGTATATATAAATTTAAATGTGACCCACTTGTGGGAAACACCATTTCATCACTTGTTTCAGGGCATATTAGCTTCTTCCTCTCTTCTATGCAACACATTAAATAATAACTAACACCTTCCATGTTTCCAGGCTCTGTTATGATTGCAAAAACATCTCCTAGAGTACACACCAAATTTACATGGTTCAAAGTTTGTAAAAAAATTATAACTGTCTAGACTTTATAATCATTAAATTTAACTCATCAAAGTACTAAACTAAATAAATAACTATACATATGTTTTAAATTTACATTAAATTTATCAAATTGTACACATACATTCATACATACCTTTTCTAATCAATCTTGAAATATGGTCATAATCAATTGAAATCAAAGGAATGTCTTCAAAGCCTTCATCCTCATCTTCGTCGTATGTGTCAAAAATGACTAAAGGCACCACATCCCATTCACTAACATATCCACATTGTTGGTTGTTGCATGCCTCAAAGTTTTCCAAAATACACTCATCACAGAAACAAGACTAATCCCTCATGTACAATTTCCATCCAAGGCGATCATCTGTACTCATGACACAATGCAAAGATCTTTTTTTGTCTACCCTCTTGCATCCATGCTTCGATCTTCTATCCACACCTAGATACATAAAAAATATAAAAAATTTACATATATATAAATTTAATAGAAATTCATTTAAATAATTTAATTTACTAGATTTAAAATTTAAACTTAAATACAAATTCAAACACACACACACACACATAAATTAAATTTAAAGTTTGAAATTTTCATTTATGTAAAATTTATATATACATACCTGATATCTCCCAAAACACTCTATGTGGGATGTATTGATTCATTCCTGAAGATATGTCGACCTCATTTGATGCAAAGTATTTCTTACACCATTCAACAACATCATGTGCATTATCTATACAATCTCCCGAATAACTCATTTGATGCTTTCTTAGAGAACATTTGATGCAAGCTCCTATGCCATCATGTTCACCCTTTCCATGCCCACTCTCAAAGAAACTCCAAATATGTTGTATTTTGTAATTTCGATGATATCTACATAGTGCATAAATTGTGATGATTTGAATTGTGTTGTGTTGGTAAGAGACATTGCTCTGATGAAGGATTACATGTTGTCATTGATGGTAACAAGGCAAAGGGATTCCACTAGCATCACAAATATACATTACTCTGGAAGACTGACTTGTTTTGGTAACAAGGCATAAAAATATTCTGGTCTAGAAGGCTAAAATAACTAATTATGGATAGTATATAGAGTAAGTGACAGAGATTGGGTTAGTATGCCTCCGCAGTACAAGATCATTACATGCGGTTTAGGTATGTTGTTCATAGCTATTTTATGATGATATGTTCCAGTGCTCAAGACTTGACTTCCTCTAGAAGTTATACTATGAAATGTCTAGGTCCGGGTGAACATAGTTAAGTTAGGAATAGTGCAGAGTGCATGGGTATTTTGGTCCACATTTCTCTATAAGTGATTGTATTAGTATGCAATTTTTAGGTAGTATGGATATGTGTCAAAAGCATCTAATTGAGGAGTTATAGAGTCTAAAGTGATTTGGAAGATCACCTACAAAATTCCATGTCCCGGCAGCTGGTTTGCTAGTATTTCACCAAGACAGAGGAGATAGTTTTGAGTTCTGTATTTCACCACATAAGGGCATCATGATCTGCAGTTGATAAGATATGATATGTGAAGCATTAGGAATGATTGATGTGGTTCTTGGAGTCCCATGTGAGTTTTTGTGGAAGTGTTGGGCCGACAGAGTCAATGTAAGTTGATAAAGTGTTGTTCTTGATAGGCTGACTCAGTTTTGAGTTTGAATTCAAAGTTGCGGATGTTTATATGGGCTAGATTTTGGTGTTAAGTGATGATATGGCAATGTGATGTGAATGAACTAAATGTGTGTACAATTCAAAAGTAGAATTGTGACCAGAAGAAGACAGTAAGGGTAGAAGAGCAGAGTAGCAAAAGAAGAGCAGACAGTATGAAGTCTTTTGAATCTATATATTGAACTAATTGGTACTACACCTTGGCATTCTGTAGATACATTCATAGCAGTCATCTCCTGGCAGTGAGCCAATCCTTCTTCTATCTTCTTTTCTCTTAGCAGTGAGCCTTTGTACAATGAGCACTTCTTCATAGAGCAGCGAGCCCTAAGGTAGTGAGCCTTCTTGTAATTCGGTATTATGATATCATAATATATTATGAGCTAACACTCACCATGGTTTTTCCCTTTTTGGGTTTTCCACATAAAAATATTAGTGTCTATGTATTATGTCTTTATGGTTGTTGTTCTTATGTTTATTCTACTTTCATGTTATTGAATTTGGTAATTGGATTAAGGAACAACAAACTAAGTGGTTTTGAATAATACTGATTCACCCCCCCTCTCTGTATTCTTTGTGTTCAACAATTGGTATCAGAGAAAGGTTCCTTGGAAGAAGCCTAATAGCTTGAGAAAGATCTAGGAAAGTTCACTCATGGTAGCCAGAAGATTTGGAAAATTTTCATATGAAAGCAATGTTGAACTCCAGAAGCAACTCTTATTGATCTTGAAAAGTCTGAAGTAGAAATTAGGGATCTAAAGGATAACATACAAGAAGCTGATGAATGCATTGTAAAGTTGAAAGAACAAGTCAAGAAATTCAAAAGAAAATACAAAGAGGTTAGTGACCAATTGATATCAGCCAATGAAACCTTGGATGATTTCAAAATGGAAGTTGTAGAAAGAGCTAAAGCAAAATATGATCTAAATATGTTGGTAAAAAGAAAATTAGAAGAATGCAATAAACTTGAAAAAGAAGTTGTAAGCCTGAAATCAGATTTGGAGAAAGATACGAGTTATGAAGAAAAGTTTAAGATAAGCTCTACAAAGCTTGAGGAGTTAATTGCAAGTTGGAAGAGTTTAGATGACAAGCAAGGCTTGGGATTTGAGAAAGGAGAAAGTTCAAAATCAGGTCAAGAAAACTTTAAATTGAAGAAAAACAAAGGCATCCAATTCAAGAATCAAAGAAGAAGACCTAGGAGACCTCTAGTCAGATAGCCAAATGCTCAAAGGTACCCACCTTTCAATGGCCATTATTTTAATTGCAATAAGTTTGGTCATAAGGCTACTCAATGTAGGAGTAGAGTGAATCAGAATGCTCCATCATTTTCTAGTCAAGTTTCAATTGCAAGAAAATTGGTCATAGATCAAATGAATGAAAAAGTCTAGTAAGGAATGGTTTTTATAATTCAAGGAATACTCAATCATTCAATAGACAGTGTTTTGCATGCAATAGATTTGGATATATGGATAATCAATGCAAATCAAGAACAAATCCAATCAATAGAAGGAATCAAGGACAAAGGAATGTGGTATGCTACAATTGCAATAAGTTTGGACATGTTGCAAGATTTTGCAGGAGCAAGAATGAAAAGAGAAACTATCCTACAGAGAAGAGGAAAATAGAGTAGAGAAAAGATAAAGGCAAGAACAAGATTGATCTAGTGGAAGTCAAGAAGAAATGAGCAAGGTCTGGATTAAGAAAGATGTTGATAATATCAGGGATGGATCCACACCAATTTTTGGTGTAGATATTTCCTCAGGGAAGTAGATGGTGAGCTCTGGCTTAGGGGGAATTGAAATGAAAATCTTAATGCCCTAGCCAATTTGTTGGTGCTAGAATTTGGCACAAAGATATGTCGAAAAGATGCATATGAAAAATCTCTTGAAGTAAATTCTGGTGAAAAAGGTTCAAGTGTGGAGCATTATGGAGCAATCCTAATAGACTGGATTCTACAGAAATGTGTTGGTAGCTTTTTCATTAGAGACATTTATGGAAATTAGGATGAGATAGATAAAGGATTAAAAAGGGGCTTATCTGATGAAAAATTCATTCTGCATTCAAACTTTCAAGTGTCTAAGGTGAACTGAAGCTAAATTCCAAGTGACTATAGTGATTTCCAAAGAAAAACAAAACAAGATCAAGCAAAACCCTAATTTGACGAAAAGAGGTATTTTTTTTCATTCGAAACCCTACTTTGAATTCATTTAAATCTTTACAAAAATGGAAACACCACATGTGATTGATATAACCAAAAGCGCTTGACCAAAATTCAAGAAGCATCCATTCAAGTCAACAGAGGTCGATCCAAATGGTGCATTTTTAGAAATTTTGTTTGGTGTGATGCATGTGGAAGATGTTAGGGATTACATTCATGTTTCCCTAGAAGAGCATGGTGACAATAGATTTTCAGACCTATATCAGAATCATCTAAGCGGTGATCAATTTGAGCTAACAGAAGAATACAAATCTCTAGAGGAAAAGAAATTCAATCAATATAAAGACTTTCCTACATTTGTGGAAGATGAGTGGGTCCGGCACATCTTAAGTAGAATCCACGATAAATGCATTTTATTGGGGCAACCCTTCAAGATCACCAAGCATGCAATTAGGGCAGTGACTGGATTAAATTCTATTGGTAATGTACCCCTATTGAAAGTTGTGAAGAATGATACAGTAATGGCGATCACTAGAGAAAAATTTGATAAAAGGGCTTTAACAATCAATGATATTAAAGATCATGCTACAAGATTTGCATCCATGGTATTGGGATACAAAGTCTATTTCACCAACTAGGAGAACTTTGTCTCTGGCACTACCATATACACTGCCTATCAGATGATCAAGGAGAATGCAAACTATGATATCTGTGAATTGCTCTGATAGCAAGTGATGGAAAACTTGAAGAAGACAAAAGAAAGTAAATATCCCTTCAAATTTGGTACATTGATCATCTATTTGTTTTTATACTTCATGCATGAATTGCCAAAGATGAAGAACTTGTTCTGGTTAAATAGTCAGCCAATTGCTATTAAGAGAATGATGCAATTAAGAGAAAGAATTCCAAAAGCAATTGTGGAAAAATACAAGAATGACATATGCTTCATTGTAACCAAAGACCAATGCATGATGGAGGATGTTGAGCCTAGAATTGTTTGGGTTATGCCAATGGGCTATGAAGTAGATGGAGCAATACTGGATAACTATGCACAACACATACTAAGCAAGCCCCGGGATCCCAAAGAGGAAAGATTTGGAACATATGAAGAACTATCTACAAAAATTCATTTTGAAGTAAGAAAACTTGAAATCTCTAAGAAAATGCAGAGGGTGGCAGAGATTACGCCTTGAGACAAGGCTTCACAAAAGAACAAGTAAAAGAGGCAAGGGAAAAAGCAAAAGATGAAAGGGTAGCAGAAGAAAAGAAAGAAAATGAATCAGTCAAGGATTTGGAAGATCTTAAGAAGAAACTAAAGAAGCCTAATGCAACAAAAAGAACAAGAGGTTCTGCTACTACTTTCTCTAGTCCCACATCATAAATAAGTATGGAAGAACCCACCAAGAAATCCACTGACATAGGCTCAAAAAGGTAGAAAACAAAAGGAAGAAGGATGTATGTCAGTTTGGGAAAAACATGTTGAATGTCAGAAACACTGAGAGGGAGGGTGAATCAGTGTTCTAAAAATCTTTTGATGCACTTTAACTTTCAACCATTTTCCAAAATTAATTAAACAAAGGCACAACATGCATGTGAACAACAACCATAAAAACATGACACATGGACACCAATCTTTTTACATGGAAAACCCAAAGTGGGAAAAACCTATTAGATTTAGGATAGACAACTGAGAGGGGCGGTGAATTAGTTGTACAAAACTTTTCTTGCAATTAAACACTTAACTCCACCTTGTAACTTAGCAACATAATAATAAATCAATCATGAAAACTTAATGCAATGAACCAAGAGCAAAAACACATTCACACATGAGACACCAAGATTTTGACATGGAAAACCTGGTTAAGGGAAAAACCACGGGGTGATTAACCCAAGATTGTATTCTCTATTAGAAGAATAGAAAGAACAAAATGGCACATGCCAATTAGGGCTCACTGCCCAAGCACACTGCTCACAAGAGGCTCACTACCTACAAGAGACACATTGTCTACAAAATAATAAGTATCACATACATGAACTGGAGAATAGCATCTTCACCATGCTTGAATCAGTTCCATTTAAGTCTAATACTTCTGCTCTGCCTTTCGGTCTCCTCCTTGCTACCACACTCACATCTCCATAAGACACACCAAGAAATGACTTTACAATCCCTTATTTATACAAGACATCAACTTAGGAGTAATCATCTAAGTCGGCAAACAACTACAAGAGCATCTACAAGATGTGTAGCTCATCCGGTCGGCCAATCTCAAGAAGAACACCAACATATGGAAGTAGTCTTCAATTGTGAGCTCCAACTCCAATGTGGACCACCAACATGAATTAGACATAATCTAAAGACCTCCACAAGCTTTCCTAATTCACCAAGAACATCCACACTTCATCTGCTTACTGAAATCCTTCTCTCCTTCAACCAGAACTTCAAGAACATAGTCTGTCATCACTGTCACAAAAAAATAAATACTTTTGGACCTTCAAACCATGAACCATTTGAGTTGACACTTCATAAAGACTTCCTCAACACTCCCTCAGATCCATAGAATAGGATAATGTATTTCTGGATCTCACCAGACCTTTCTCTATCACTCTATCACCTCTGAACACCTACCGGAACCAGTTTTACTTGAGCGGCCACAACTTCTTCAAATCTTCATATAGACCTCTAAAATCTCTATTGGACCACCTTAATACACATATATACAAACCCTTTAAACCATATCCTCTGATACTCATCCTATCTTGGACTTTTATCTTATTGTCAGCATTGTTCTTCACTATTCCTGATTGAGACAAATTTTCTCAATATCCTCAGCACATAGCTCATCCAATCCTTATCATTAATGCAAGAGGAGTATGTTGGCATCAATGACAACACCGTTTAGGCCCATACTTGCAACAATCTCCCCCTTTGTCATTGATGGCAACATATGATGTGAAAAACTATTTTGATCATCAAGACAAGAACTTCTCCTTTTTGTCACAACTCCCCCTATTAGAAACAACCATTCACATGTCTTCTTTTCCTTTCCCACTCCCCCTTTGATTAGAAACCACTTGTTTTTCACATGTCTTCTCTCCCCCTTTGACATCAATGGCAAAGGGCTCATACTTGCAACTCCAACACTTCAGAATCATAGCAGTTGCTCCCCTTGAGTGGCAGCTCCCTATCATCAATCCGGGCCACAAGATATGACTATGATATCTACCAGACTGATGCACTCTAGTGCACCTTAGTTTATCATCGGAGGGGCAATAACCCCCAACTTCTCCCTAAGATACTCAAAAGAGTCCTTAGGTAGAGGTTTAGTAAAGATGTTTGCAATCTGATCCTTGGATGACACAAACTCCAATCTGACTTCATTCTTGTTCACTTGCTCTCTCAAAAGTGAAACTTGATGGATATATGTTTAGTCTTTGAATGCAACACTGGATTCTTAGATATGTTTATTGCACTTGAATTATCACAGAAGATTGTGATAGGCTCCTCATACTCTATTCTTATGTCTCTTAGCATTTGCTTCATCTACAAAACTTGAGTGCAACTACCTGCTGCTACAATATACTCTGCTTTTGCAGTTGACAAAGTAATTGCCTCTTGTTTCTTTCTCATCCAAGAAACCAACCTCTTCCCCAAAAAGAATGCTCCACCACTAGTACTCTTTTGGTCATCCACATCTCCTGCCCAATTAGCATCTGTATATGCATGAAGAGAAAAATCATGATCTTTGGGATACCACAATCCATACTCAACTGTCCCTTTTAGATATCTAAAAATCCTCTTGATTGCCATGACATGAGATTCCCTAGGATCAGCTTGAAATATAGCAACAAGACCAACAACATTCATAATGTTAGGTCTAGTTTGAGTAAGATATAACAATCCACCAATCATTGACCTGTACTTTTTCTAGTTAGCCTTAGGAGAGTCATCATCTTTGCCCAATTTACATCTGGTTGCCATGGGAGTATTCATTGGTTTTGAATCTTCCATCCCAAATTTCTTCAATAATTCTTTCACATATTTGGTCTAAGAAATGAAGATTCCATTCTTTGTTTGAGTGATTTGTAGACCCAAGAAGAAATTCATTTCCCCAAGCATGGACATCTCAAATTCACTTTTCATTTGATTTGCAAAGGTTTTACACATACTATCTCTTCCTCCAAAAATGATATCATCAACAAACACTTCAACAATCAAGATGTTTTCATGATCAATTTTGAAATACAAATTACTATCAGCAGTACCTTTGTTGAAACCAATCTTCAAAAGATGCTTATCCAATCTTTCATACTAGGCTCTTGGGGCTTGCTTTAGTCCATACAGTGCTTTCTTCAACCTGCAGACCATATCACCATGATCAAAAAATTGAAATCCATCCGGTTGCTCAATGTACACTTCTTCTTCCAAGTCACCATTCAGGAAGGCAGACTTGACATCCATCTGATATACCTTGAAATCTTTGAAGGCAGCAAAAGTAAGGAATAATCTGACTGCTTCAATTCTTGCCATCGAAGCAAAAGTTTCTTCAAAATCAACTCCTTCTATTTGAGAGTAACCCTTGCAGACCAATCTGGCTTTATTTATGATTACTTCATCAACTTCATTCAGTTTGTTCCAGAAGACCCACTTTGTTCCAATCACATTCTTGTTTCTAGGTCTGGGAACAAGATCCCAAGTGTGATTTTTTTTAATTTGCATCAGCTCTTCCTCCATTGCTTTAGTCTAGTTTTCATCATTGCAAGCTTCATTCACTGTCTTAGGTTCAATCTTTGAAATCAGACAATACTCATCTGAATCTTGAGAAATTCTCCTTCTTGTTTGTACACCTTTGCTTTTATCACCTATGATCTGATCTTTAGAGTGGTTCAGTCTTACATACCTGGGAACTTTGGGAATTTCTTGCACTTCTGATTCTTGATCAGGCTCATTAAGATTCATCTCTTCTTCCTGTACTGGATCAGTTTGAATCTGAACTTCATAGGAGGCTTGGGCTCCTTGAATCATAAGACCATTCTAATCATCTTCATCATATTCATAAAACCTTGAGGGTTTTTCAATTCCTTCATCAACCTTCACATTTGTACTTTCTATCATTTTTCTCAGTCTCTTGTTATAGCACAGGTATGCTTTGCTTTGAGTAGAGTAACCCAAGAATATTCCTTCATCACTTCTAGCATCAAAATTTATTAGATCGTCATCTCTTTTAATGTAACATTTGCTACCAAAAACTCTAAAATACCTCACAGTAGGAGTGATGCCAAACCAAATTTCATAAGGAGTCTTACCAGTATTGCTTCTGATTTGAACTCGATTGAGAGTATAGACTGCAGTGTTGACAGCGTCTCTCCAATAGATCTGAGGAACATTTACTTCCATCATCATGGTCCTATATGCTTCTTGGATGGTCCGGTTCTTTTTTTCCACTACTCCATTCTGCTGTGGAGTCCTAGGAGCAAACAACTGTTTCTTTATTCCATGCTTCTCACAGAATTCTATGAATTCACCGGATGTGAATTCTCCACCTCTGTCAAACCTCAGAGATTTTAATTTTAATCTGGTTTCATTCTCTACCATCTCCTTGAATATTTTGAATTTCTCAAGAGCTTCTGATTTCTCTTTCAGAAAGGTTACCCACATCATCCAGGAATAGTCATCAATTAGTAACATGAAGTATCTATCACCTTGCACACTCCTGATTCTTGCCAGACCACAAAGATTAGTATGAAATTAGTCCAATGATCCGGTAGAGGACAGTTCCTTACTCTTGAATGTGATTCTGCTCAGCTTACCCAACTGACATTCTTTGCATAAGCTATTAGTAGGTTTCACAAATTTTGGAAGATCTCTTATAGCCTGAGTGTTGCTTATCTTGATGATGTTATCAAAATTCACATGACATATCCTCCTATGCCATAACCAACTTTGATCAACTTGAACAAATAAGCAACTTTTACCAGTACCAACCAAATGGAAGATATTACCTTTTATTTGAGTACCGGATGCAATCTCTATTCTGGAACTTTCAAAGATCTTGCATTTTCCATTCTTGAATCGGAGATCATAGCCTTTGTCCACCAACTATCCAACACTGAGAAGATTGTGCTTCAAACCTTCAACATACAGTATTTACCAGTTTTGTTCCTTCCGTCAAAAGAAATAGTTCCTCTACCTCTGATTCTACCAGCAGAATTATCACCAAACTTTACCACTCCTCCTTCATACCTCTCCAAATCTATGAACTTATTTTTGTCACCTATCATATGGTGAGAGCATCCACTGTCAATGACCCAATCATCCTTCTCTTCAACTTGGGTAGCCAGAGCTCTTTCCACAGTCTTATGATTGACAGATACAGAGGACATTGGATCTTCCTCCTTGATGGCAATGAACACCCATTCATTTCTGGATTTGTTTCCTATCTTTGATTCATCATCTATTATTCCTTCATTATCATCATCTTCATGTACATAGTAATAGTTCTTTTGGAACCTTGGCTTGTTAGGATTTTGCCTTGAAAATCTTTCTAGACACCTTGAAGTAAAATGACCAATCTTATTGCAGTTGAAACACTTAAAGGGCAATTTCCCTTCATACTTACTGGAACCTCTTGGCAGTCTTTTTGCAATAAGGGATTCAAGATGAGCAGTTTCAACTTCTTCTTCCAGGTCTTTTCTTGCTTTTTCATACCATGATAGTTTCCTTGAAGAGTTTTCTCCCGGATCAAACCTTTGTTTACCTTTTACAGAGGTACAGGCTTTGAATGTAGTTTTAGTCTTGGGAGGGGGATCTCCAAACTCAGTCATTTCAAATGCGGCCAATTTACCAACCAATTGATCCCTTGTGATAGTTGTATGGGCTCTAAATTCTTCAATGGCAGCAACCTTGATTTTATAAGAAGCAGGAAGGGATCTGAGAATTTTGCCAACAATCTCATTTTCATCCAAGACTCTACCAACATTTCTAATTCCACAAACAAGCTCATTTACCCTTGGCATAAAAGTAGAGATATTTTCATCTTCTCTCATCTTTAGGTTTTCAAATTTCCCTTTCAGACTCTGTAGCCTTGCACATTTAACATACTTGTCTCCTTCATGCAGAAGTTCCAGTTTTTCCCAAATCTCAAAAGTAGTTGGTAGGTCAACAACATTAGAAAGATCTGAATCAAATAATGCGCTTAGAAGAGCTTCAATAGTTTGCAGATTATTTTCAGCATCAGTGATTTAATTTGGGGCTTTCAGACCTGTTGGTAATAATTTATGTTTAGGGTTTTAGGCTCGAGCTGCTGGCGGTGCCTACATAAGTATTCAGGTTTCAACCAAATAAATCTGCAGGCACCCTCCCAAAAAGTCCAAAAAAGGTTCTAAGTCTTTGGGCCTCCTCAGCATTTTTCAACATCAGCATCATGTTTTCTTCAGAGGAGGTCATCATCATCATATTTTGAAGCATCATCCTGATATTTCTTGCAAGGGTCATTTTTCATACCAACCTAATTTTTTGAAGAGGGGGTGATATTTCCAAATATCAATCATATTCAAACATCACCCTGATGTTACAATGAAGCTACAATGCAGCCCGATAGTCTTGCGGGGGTGATATTTCAAATATCAAGTGATCTTACGAATATCACCCTGCTGAATATCACCTTATGCAGACATGACGATGACATCATCTAGGTCTAAGGGGGGTCATATTTCTAACATCAGTTATCCTTCAAGGATCACCCTGATATTGCAATGTGATGGTGACATCATCAGGATATTAGTGGACATGATCAGGTGGATCATCAGTGAGACATATGGCATTGGCAAAGCAGGAGGATCTTCCTTCGATGCATCAGGTTGTGCCGATGAGGGTGAATATCAGGGTGATATTTCACATGAAGGTAAGGTTGGTCATTAGGCTGGTTTCCAAATATCAGGGTGATATTTTATATCAGGTTATACTTTCCCGCGGGGTGATATTTCACATTAGGGTGATATTTCGTATTGGGTGGACAAACATGAGGTTCACCGATAGAGGGGGTCTGGCCGATGGAGGATGATGATGAGGTTTATACTGGTGCCGTCGGGAGAAAAATCACTGACATTATATATGCTCATAGCCTAGTATATAAAGTATTAAGGATGTCACCGCGGGGTGCATGTGGGATAATTAGTTCTGACATATATTTAAAATATCAGGGTGATATATCTTGGTGAGAAAGTTTCAAAATGCTTGATCTACTGTATTTCCCAAGGCCGCGGGTTGGTACACCATTAATGGCAGATGTTATAGGGTATGGGTGAAGGCATGGATAGATCTAGTACCCAATTGAAGTTGAGGATCCCCAAGCTACGGCGCAGGGCTCGAGATTACTTCCTGTCTTCTCCTCCATCTGCTGTATTCAATGTTTGAGTGCCAATTTCTCTGAATGAACTGTATCTGGCAGACTTTTGACTTTTTCCATGTAATTATTGTTGAGGACCTTCCTGCTATATATAGCAGGCTGTGTTGCTCATTTTTAGGTTGTTGAAGACCTGGGCATATCCTGGTTGTTGTATCTCATTTTAGAGTTTATGAGTTGCATCATGAATGTATTTTGCACGTATGTTCAGTTTCATTTTGATATAGATGAAAAATGCTCTCATGCATGTGTTTATCTATCTGTCTCCTTTGTTGCATGCTTTCCTTCTTTTGAATCTGGTTGCTAAGGGTTTCATAGATTCTAGGATACATGGTTCTGTATCACATGTCTGATCTCTAACTTCCATTCAAGGAGTGGATTAAATTGTTTTAGGTTAAACATGGAGAAAGTTGTATGTCAGCAGGGATGTCTGTAAGTAGAGGCAACTGAATACCCATTCTTGGGTGATGTTTGTAAGGCAAACATCAGATCCAACCCCTTAAAACTTGAATACTAATTGTAAACCATCTTTTGTATATGTCTAGTTGACTCCTTGCCCTGAGATAGGCACCGGTCTGCTCCTGGGTTAGTAATTATGACCCAAAACCCCTTGTCTTGCATCCAAATCATCATAACCATCTTTTCATAACCTCCATCCTGTTAGTTGTAGGAGTAGGATTAGGAACCCCTACATACTCTCATCCCTGACCAGACACATATGTCCAAGAATGTTGCCAACCTTATGATCTATCATGCAGATCTTGGTCCACACATGAGAGTATTCTGCCTGTTGCTGTCAAACTAAATCTTTTTGTCAATATGCTAGTCAATGTTACACCTTTAGTAATAGGGATCCCCCTTGGTGCAGCAGAATCAGAAGTGAAGGGGAGGCAACTCACGCAACCTCTCGTACTTTGTTGGCCAGATCATCTCGTGCATAAGAACTGGCAAACCCTCTGCCAATCCAGAGAAAATTACCAACAGGACCACCCTGTGGAGGAGTATGCTTCGTTGAAGCCATGTTCTAGTATGCCATTCCCATACATTACAAGTGACATTTCATGCGACTTTTCTAAAGATTAAAATTGGTTCCATCAAACTTTAGACTAACCTTCTTGTAGGATGACATCCTGGATCTCCTCAAGTGGTTAAGCTTCTTTAGAGGAACTTGGCTCTGATACCAATTGTTAGATTTAGGGTAGGCAATTGAGAGGGAGGGGGTGAATCAGTTGTACAAAACTTTTCTTGTAATTAAAAACTTAACTCCACCTTGTATTTTAGTAGCATAATAATAAATCAATCATGAAAACTTAATACAATGAATCAAGAGCAAAAACACATTCACACATGAGACACCAAGATTTTGACATGGAAAACCTGGTTAAGGGAAAAACCATGGGGTGATTAACCCAAGATTGTATTCTCTGTTAGAAGAATAGAAAGAACAAAATGGCACATGCCAATTAGGGCTCACTGCCTACAAGAGACACACTGTCTACAAAATAATAAGTATCACATACATAAACTGGAGGATAGCATCTTCACCATGCTTGAATCAGTTCTATTTAAGTCCAATACTTTTGCTCTGCCTTTCGGTCTCCTCCATGCTACCACACTCACATCTCCACAAGACACACCAAGAAATGAGTTTACAATCCCTTATTTATACAAGACATTGACTTAGGAGTAATCATCTAAGTCAGCAAACAACTACAAGAGCATCCGCAGGATGTGTAGCTCATCCGGTCAGCCAATCTCAAGAAGAACACCAACATCCGGAAGTAGTTCTTCAATTGCGAGCTCCAACTTCAATGCGGACCACCAACATGAACTAGACACGATCTAAAGGCCTCCACAAGCTTTCCTAAATCACCAAGAACATCGCACTTCATCTGCTTACTGAAATCCTTCTCTCCTTCAACTGGATCTTCAAGAACATAGTCTATCATCACTGTCACAAAAGAATAGATGCTTGTGGACCTTCAAGCCATGAACCAATCGAGTTGACACTTCATAAAGACTTCCTCAACACTCCCTTAGATCCGCAGAATAGGATAATGCATTTCCAGATCTCACCGGACCTTTCTGTATTACTCTGTCACCTTTAAACACCTACCAGAACTGGTTTTACTTGAGCAGTCACAACTTCTTCAGATCTTCATGCAGACCTCTAAAATCTCTACTGGACCACCTTAAGACACATATATACAAACCCTTTAAACTGTATCCTCTAATTCTCATCCTATCTTGGACTTTTATCTTACTGTCATCACTATTCTTTGTTGTTCCTGATTGAGCCAAATTTTCTGAATATCCTTAGCACACAGCTCATCCAATCCTTATCATTAATGCAATAGGAGTATGTTGACATCAATGAGAACACTAGTTAGGCCCATACTTGCAACAAAACCATGGATAGGATTAGATCTCAAATATATATTTCAATCTTTACAAATAATGATGTTTAGGATTGGTCACTCCATGGGCCTAGAACATGTTGCCTCACTGCCATGAAGTACAACTAGGTCTAGTAGGCTCACTACCTAAACCCTAAACCTAGAAAGATTACAATAAGGGTTGTTAAACCCTAATGGAGGCTTACTGCCTTGATGAAGAAGAATCACTACCACGTACAAAGCAAATTGCACATGAAAACTAAATACTGCATAAGTATCTATCACCATGCCAGGGTGTAGTCATTTAGCAACTGAATTCTGAATCCCAAGTATTCATTATCACTAATCTAGGTCACTGCTCTGCTATTCTCATATTCACATCCATCCACACACATCCACTCTACATCTCAACTGAAATTCATCACTCTTATATATCCGCATCATGATTTGATCTATAATCAGGTCGGCATCCAAGAAGTGAAATGTGTACATAGAAAGGTGTAGCTTGTCGTCTCAATCCAATGCACTGTATGTTATGCGGACCCAAATATTTTCCCAAATGTGTTCAAATAGGTTATCTCTAATCATTTAATTACTTAAATAGATACTTCACAAACTATCTCTTCTCCACAAAATGATTTATCATATTAGTCAGCCTATTCCTTAAGAGCAGGCTTAACAGGTTCATTTGTAGACTCACAATTTTACTGCAGATCACAAAACACTTCCAAAATCATAACAAGGACTCTTTACACATTCCCAATCTTACCCATAGAACTGCAAGGAATGATATCATCTTGCAGAGAAATCTGGACCATTACAACTCAGACTCTGTCTCTGTCAAACTCTGTCAAACATTGTACCGATACTCAGCAGGGTAAGTGTAAGAAGATGGGGAGCCAAAAAGGGGTCTTAAGTGACCACTTTTTTTTTTTTTGAAATCAGGAAATGCTGGCCTTGGATGATAAATTGAGCATAGTTACACTCAAAATTTGAAGGTGCAACCAAAACAATGTTTGTAGTGCTCCGAGTCTACTTTCTAAACTACTAATATTTTTTGAAAATGGTATAGATTAAGGAGTTCAAAAGAGGGAGCCACAGAAATTGGGGTTGTTTTTGTCAAAAAAACATAACATAGCATGTTTTGTGGCTCCCTCAAAAGGTTAACATTTTTTTGGTATTTTTAAAATCTCTTTGGTGAGAAATTAGCTAACAACATGTAGTTTATGCCTAATTTTTCTGATAATTTTTTGATGAATATTTGATTTTTTACTATTTTTCAAAGTGGACACATCCTAAAAAATAGAATTTTGGCCATGCTACCCCTATAAATTTTGAAAACTAATTGAAAATCATTTTTTTTAATATGTGTAGAATGGAGTCTAGTTTCTAAAAATGTAATTTTTTAACACAAACAAAAGAAATTAAAGATGAAAGGCTTAACATCATCAAATTGTGAAAAAAATTACATTGTTAAATAGCTAAGAGAAAGCCTAACATTACCCAGGTGTTTGATTTGTTTGACCTTGAAACACGTGCAAATTTGAGGGTTAGCACGAATGAAATTATGTGAAATCTTGTAGAATTTGCAAAAGCACGCCTGTGGATGTTGGGAAGGCACTCCAAGCCTTTGGGTTGGAAATCCAAAGCAAATCCCAAGCCTAAGGCTTGGGATTCCCAAAGAAAAATATAACGCAAGCGCGTTGTAATGCACTCATGTTATGTTTTATTTTGCATTTTTTTTCTTTTTTGCAAATGTTTGCCCGATATTTGTCATGTTTGAAATAACATGAACACGTTATAACGTGCTTGCGTTATGTCTCCCTTGGAATTTTTTATGTTCAAGATTATTAAGCATGTATGTATGTATGCTTGTATGTATGTATTGATGTATGTATGTATGCCTATATGTATATGTATGTATGTATGTATATATGTATGCCTATATGTATGTATGTATGTATGTATAGTGTCGAGGGTAGAGGACGGTAGAGATGGGGGTGAGGTGGATAGGGGAGAAGAGGGGTGGATAAGGGTTGAGGATTTAAGGGTCAAGGGTTTAGGGTTTAAGGGTTGAGGGTTTAGAATCAAGGGTTTAGGGTTGACAGATTAAGGTTTAAGGTTGAGGGTTGAGGGTTGAGGGTTTAGGGATAGGATTTAGAGTTTAGAGATAAGGGATTAGGGTTTAGGACCTTGAGGGATTAGGGTTTAGGGTTGAAGGTTTAGAGTTGATGGATTAGGGTTTAAGGTTAAGGGATTAGAGATAAGGGATTAGGGTTTAAGGTATAGTGTCAAGGGTTGAGGGTTTAGGAATAGGGATGGCGTTTAGGGTTGATGGATGTAAGGGTTTAGGGTTTAGGGATAAGGAATTAGGGTTGAGGGTTAAGGGATTAAGGTTTAGGGTTGAGGGATTAAGGTGTAAGGTTGAGGGATTAGGGTTTAGGGATAGGGTTTAGAGTTTAGGGATAAGGGATTAGGGTTTAGGACCTTGAGGTATTAGGATTTAGGGTTGAGGCTTTAGGGATAGAATTTAGGGTTGAGGGATTAGAGTTAAGGTAGAGTGTTGAGGGTAGAGGGATTAGGGATAGGGTTTAGGGTTGAAGTTTTAGGGTTTAGGGATAAGAAATTAGGGTTTAAGGTGCAGTGTCAAAGCTTAAGGGTTTAGGGATAGGGTTTAGGATTTAAGGTTTAAGGGTTGAGGGTTGAGGCTTTAGGGATAAGAGAGAGACCTAGATGGCTAAGGGTTGAATGATAGGGGAGAGATGGGGTGAGGTAGATAGGGGAGGAAAGGGGTGGATAAGGGTTGAGGGATTAGGGTTTAAGGTATAGTGTTGAGGGTTGAGGGTTTAGCGATAGGGTTTAGGATTTAAGGTTTAAGTGTTGAGGGTTGAGGATTTAAGGATAGGGTTTATGGTTTAGGGGTAAGGGATTAGGGTTTAGGGTTGAGGGATTAGGGTAGCATAAATTATAATTAGGGATTAGGGTTTAGGGTTTAGGGATGTACAATTAGGGGATACCATAAATAAACTAGAATTTAGGTAGGGTTGGGAAAATTTTGTGAATCATTATGGGCTAGAGATTGGAGATTTTACTATGTTCAAGTACACATCCAAGTCATAATTTAAGGTTAAGATATTTCAAAGAACAAGGTGTGTGAAAAATATCAATACTCTTCAACTTATGAATACCAACATTGATACATATAAAAGATGTCCTTCTAATAGAGTATGCAGTTCAAGTCAACCAATGGGCAGCAAGTTGCTGAATGAATTGGTTTAATGGGTGTGTCTTCTTCTTCAAAGTTATGCTTGGAGACTTTACACAAAAAATGGTAACTCTATACATTATTTTTCATTCTTTTATTTCCTGTACACTGTTAAGAACTTGTAAAATCTAATTGTGTAATGTGTTTATGGCAGCGCATTCCTCCTACATTTGTTTCATAGTTTATAGACAACATAGACAAACATATGGTGTTGCAAGGCCCAGGTGGGCAGGAGTGGGATGTACAATTAGGGGGTACCATAAATAAACTAGAATTTAGGCAAGGTTGGGAAATTTTTGTGATTCATCATGGGCTAGAGATTGGAGATTTTGTTGTGTTCAAGTACATATCCAAGTCATATTTTAAGGTTAAGATATTTCAAAGAACAGGGTGTGTGAAAAATATCAATGCTCTTCAGCTTATGAATACTAACATTGATACGGATAAAAGATGCCCTTGTTATAATAGAGTATGCAGTTCAAGTCAACCAATGGGTAGTAAGTTGCTAAATGAATTGGTTTCTGATGCAGAAAACAACAATAATGTTGAAGCAATGGAAGAAAATCAAAATTGTAAGTCTAATTTAATTTATTTCAACTTTCAAAGTAGGCATTTGAATTGTAGCTTTACTAGGAGGATTTGTATAACAAAAATTTATTTCTATTGCAAGCCATTCTTGGAAGAACCCTGGACATTATGGACCCTCTCATCTAGAAAAGCACATGACAGTAAATTCTACCCCTTATTTCAAATCAGATAAACCTTTTTATTCAATGAAAATGAAGTCACAAAATGTAAACCGACCAATAGTGTCAAGGGTTGAGGGTTTAGGAATAGGGATAGCATTTAGGGTTTAGGGATGAGGGATTAGGGTTGAGGGTTGAGGGTTGAGGGATTAGGGTTTAAGATATAGTGTCTAGTGTCAAGCGTTTAGGGATAGGTTTTAGGGTTTAAGTTTTAAGGGTTAAGGGTTGAGGGATAGGGTTTAAGGTATAGTGTCAAGGGTTGAGGGTTTAGGAATAGGGACAACATTTAGGGGTTAGGGTTGAGGGTTGAGGGATTAGGGTTGAGGGTTGAGGGTTGATGGATTAGAGTTTAAGGTATAGTGTTAAGGGTTGATGGTTTAGGGATAGGGTTGAGGGTTGAGGGTTGAGGGATTAGGGTTTAAGGTATAGTGTTGAGGGTTGAGGGTTTAGGGATATGGTTTAGGGTTGAGGGATTAGGGCTTAAAGGGTTGACAGATTAGGGTTTAATGTTGAGAGTTGAGAGTTAAGGGTTGAGGGATAGGGTTGATGGTCAAGGTATTAGGGTTAAAGTAGGGTGTCAAGGGTAGAGGGATTAGGGATAGGGTTTAGGGTTGAAGGTTCAAGGATTGAGGGTTGAGGCTTTATGAATGAGGGTTAAGGGATTATGGTTTAAGATATAGTGTTGAGAATCGAGGGTTTAGGGATAGGTTTTAGGGTTTAAGTTTAAAGGGTTAAGGGTTGAGGGATAGGGTTTAGGGTTTAGGGATAAGGGATTAGGTTTAAGGTATAGTGTCGAGGGTTGAGGGTTTAGGAGTAGGGATAGCATTTAGGGTTTAGGGATGAGGGATTAGGGTTGAAGGTTGAGGGTTGAGGGATTAGGGTTTAAGGTATAGTGTTGAGGGTTGAGGGTTTAGGGATAGTGTTTAGGGTTTAGGGTTGAGGGATTATGGTTTAAGGTGGAGTGTTGAGGGTTGAGGGTTTAGGGATAGGATTTAAGGTTGAGTGATTAGGGTTTAGGGTTGACAGATTAGGGTTTAATGTTGAGAGTTGAGGGTTGAGGGTTGATGGTTAAGGGATAGGGTTGATGGTCAATGGATTAGGGTTAAAGTAGAGTGTCGAGGGTAGATGGATTAGGGATAGGGTATAGGGTTGAAGGTTTAAGGATTGAGGGTTGAGGCTTTAGGGATGAGGGTTAAGGGATTAGAGTTTAAGATATAGTGTCAAGTGTCAAGGGTTTAGGGATAGGTTTTAGAGCTTAAGTTTTATGGGTTAAGGGTTGAGGGATAGGGTTTAGGGTTTAGGGATAAGGGATTAGAGTTTAAGGTATAGTGTCAAGGGTTGAGGGTTTAAGAATAGGAATAGAGTTTAGGGTTTAGGAATGAGGGATTAGGATTGAGGGTTGAGATATTAGGGTTGAGAGTTGAGGGATTAGGGTTTAGGGATAGGGTTGAGGGTTGAGAGTTGAGGGTTGAGGGATTAGGGTTTAAGGTATAGTGTTGAGGGTTTAGGGTTGAGGGATTAGGGTTTAGGTTGACATATTAGGGTTTGACATTAAGGTTTTACGGTTGAGGGTTTAGGGATACAGT
The DNA here is from genome assembly GCA_027924645.1 of Cunninghamia lanceolata. Lineage (NCBI taxonomy): Eukaryota > Viridiplantae > Streptophyta > Pinopsida > Cupressales > Cupressaceae > Cunninghamia > Cunninghamia lanceolata. The sequence continues at coordinate 8,682,383 of BSBN01000828.1, forward strand.
TGAGGGTCAAGGGATTAGGGTTAAAGTAGAGTGTCGAGGGAAAAGGGATTAGGGTTAAAGGATTAAGGATTGATGGTTGAGGCTTTAGGACTGAGGGCTAAGGGATTAGGGTTTAAGATAAAGTGTCATGGGTCAAGGTTTTAGGGATAGGTTTTAGGGTTTAAGGTTTAAGGGTTAAGGGTTGATGGATAGGGTTTAGGGTTTTGGGATTAGGGATTAGGGTTTAAGGTATAGTGTTGAGGGTTGAGGGTTGAGGGATTAGGGTTGAGGGTCGAGGTATTAGGGTTAAGGTAGAGTGTCAAGGGTTTAGTGATAGGGTGTAGGGTTTAGGGTTGAGGGATTAGGGTTTAGGGTTGAGGGAATAGGGTTTAAGGTAAAGTGTTGAGGGTTTATGGATAGGGTTTAGGATTTAAGGTTTAAGGATTGAGGGTTTAGGGTTTAGGGTTAAGTGAGACTAGATGGTTAAGGATGGATGGAGAGGTACACAAGGAGCAATTGAGAGACATAAAGAGGGGAGAGGTAGAGAGGTGAGGGGGAGAGATAAGTGAGATATAGCGAGGTGAGAGATAGAACATGAGCTAATGGAACTAGAGGTGAGAGATATTGCAAAGGTGCTATCAAAGGTGAGATAGGCACAAATATTTATGGATCAATCTATATCAAGACAAAACACAAGCACATTATAACACGCTCATGGTTTGGCTTGCTATACAAATGGTAAAAAGGCTTGCACCCCGTGATCCAGGCCCACATACTCTATTTTAATGTTGTTTATGTGCATGTTCTAACAAAAAAAAGTGTTTTCATGCTATTGGGAAGTTCACATGCACATTTTACACATTATACCACCTTTGCATGAACTTTCCACCACCTTTTTCTACTTTGCCAACTTAAGAAGGAGGAAATAACATAGTTTTCACATTGAATTTGATATTGTCAATTCAAGTTTTAATTTTTGTAGTGTTACAATGTTAATTGTGATTGAATTGTAGGAATTTAACATTACAGATTGGTTAATAGTATTGTTGTTACTAATTCTATTTGAGTGTTATTCAATTAAACGTTGAAAAGGAAGCAAGTGGTGAAAAACTCAAATTGTTGAGGAGTTTGATGCAAGAAGAAAAAACACTACATAATTGGGTACTCTCTCCATTCGAATCTCCATTTTTTAGGTATGTTAAGTCTTTACATGCATGTTCTTTACATTTTCTTTAATTCTATTTGAATTACTTTATCATGTTTTATCATACATGTTTATATCACTTGTATCCAGTATGCATGATAAAAGACTATGTATACATATTTTGTGTTTATATAATAGACTATGTTTTAAATTAGTTCATGGTATGCATAATAAAAGATATCTCAAAGGTCAACATTAATTAAAATAGACACAATCACAATCAAGAAAGCAGCCTACAATCTCACATGGTGCCATGTATATTTTCTACACTTGGGCTCTTTAATAATTATGTGTAATAATGAATTAAACAGACCTTAACATACCGTGATGTCAAACTATACAAGAATAAATCCTTACAACATATAAATATACAATCCCTTAAGCATAATACAACAACAATATTTCAAAATTTCCTAATTGTCCTTTGTTAGCACATGATGGTGGTTACCTTGATCAACTATATTCCATTCAATATCCTAAATTACATAGATTAGTCAAATGATTTTTATGACAGTCCTAGGTATGTCTCCAAATATTCATGTTTCCAAGATAGCTCTAGCTAATATCCACTTGTTTCCAACTTCTTAGACGTGCAAGAAAAAATTTTGAGCATTATATTCATCATAAATAAGTCACTTTTAGTCAATAGAAGCTAAAATACATCCATTTGCAATAATGGATTAGTTAAGGACAGCTAGGTGGTAAATTTGTTGCCATTGACAACTTCACAAATTTGGTGTCTTATCTTTTCCTCCTTGGTTTTCTCCATGGATCTCCATCATTGTCTTCATGAATCATATAATTCATCATATCATAGTGGCTTCATCATTCCATAATTATCTAATCACAATAACTCTAGATGGCTATCCTTAGGACTACTCTGTGAATTGCACACTATGTATTTCAACAATTTAGATTTCCTTCATGTGTGTTTCAATGGTTTGCAGTGTTAGGACAGTTGTATGTGAAACTTATTGAACATAATTAAACTCCATCATACCACCTCAAATGAAATCAAACTCAATCCAAATTTCATTAATATGACTATCCTTTTGAATAAATTAGTTATGGCATGATAATCCTTTATAAGCACTTGGTCAATCTTCTTCAAACTTTCACCTTTTGTCTACATTGAAAAATCTATAAAATAATTCTCTTAGAACCTTATGAATAAATTTATTATCATGTGCATGAAGTGATCAACAATAACAGTTGTCTCTAGAACCAGATGTGATAGTCTTAGATAGTTAGGACTGTTATGACTGCCCTCATAGCTATGACAGTCTTATTTGCATCTGAATATGGCAGTCATGTCTTCATGCGATGAACTTGTCTAGGATATCTTTCTGCAACACCCATCCTAATGCAGAGTAGGGTGGAGAACTTCTACAAACACTAAAACAATCAAATTTTCAAATTCTAGAGTCCCAACTTAGTGATTACCTTCCCAATCTTATATTTCCCTTGTAGGACAACAAACAAGGTTTTTGTGGTATATCTTTCAGAAAACAACTCCAACCCACAATCCAAAAGCTATTTAGGATACCCTTTTGGGAGTTTTAAAACATATCCAAAATTTAAGGGTGGTTGTTTTGTAATACAAGACCTTAAAATTGATTGTCCCACTTGACAAGAGGCCTAATTAGGCTTGTGCAAATAGGTCACTACAGGTTTTTTGATCTCCAGAATTCTAATCTTCAAACCAAGACTCAAAACATGTAAAATTGGGTCTACCTCAACCTTTTCAAGTATTACAAACACCTTCCAATGATTTTCTCTACAAACCCTAACCCTTATGCATCTTAATTGCCTAAAAACATGAGTTTTTAGCCTGGAGTAATTTGCCTCTAAAATGCACATCATTATCCACTTGAGTTTGGCATTGCCATATTAATGAGCCTTGACTTTAATAATTGTCTCTTGATATCCCCTATTCATCCTCTACACTAATCCAAAGCATACCCTAGTGTGATGTCTCCCACGATCTCAATCACATATCCTTTTCATGACTACATGGTTATTAACAAGTAGTAAACATGAAGTCCCATGTACTCTTTGTAGAGGAAAACTAATGCGTTGTAGACTTAAACAAAATTTAGGGTTAAACCTAACTGAACTATCCACTCTCTCATTACATTCCTACATTGAATTATCGACCAAGGAGAGTAAGCTTATGATGATGCTTGCACTATATATGCCTTTAAGACTCAATTCTATCCTAAACTATCTCATACAAACTTATTATAATCAACTTAATTGACTGGAGTTCACATAAATGAAAGAACAACAAAAATAGTTAAAAACCTAGTTGCTACAGGTACCCCCAGCATAAGCTGAAGATAGCTATATTTAACAGAGAATTACAGAATTAACTTGAAATACACAGAATGAAAAAAGACTTAACACTAACCTTCAGAGGACTTCAAGATGTATTCTATTCATGAATCACAACTATAAAAAATAACAATCATGATTTTTTACTTACCTCACAATGCAATGTATAAGATAACATGAAACAGTCTAACTAGAAATGCATAAATAAATCAATGAATCTACGAACCAAGAGTTAGTACCTTGAGATGCCAGCTCAGGGAACTATCTCACTTCTTCTGGAAACTAAATCTACTTTAGATCTTCACACATTTTCATGACATATAGTTGAATTCAATTTATATCAAAGATAGAATCTTCTTCAAATTTTATTCAAAATCAAAACATGTCTGGAATAACAGATAACTGTAAAAAATTGACTAACGGATATGTAGATAGAAAGTAAAAATAGCAGCTAACCAATCAAAAAACTCATCCCCTAACTTATACAAAAGTGGGAGAGTTGTATGCGAACTTCTAACTAACTGTGATCATCAATTCATCCCTGGTTATTAGGATATAATATTGAGATCAACTTATTAATTAGCTAGAACAAAGGAAACAAAGTCCTATTCAAATAGAAATCCCATACAACAGCTCATGAATGAAAACACATAAACTACGGGTAGACTTCTAGAACAAGTCTTCTTCTTCCTTGCATTTATTCTTCCATGATGACCATGTTCATCTCCATCGATCTTCATTTCTGGCACTTGGACTGTACTCTAATCAATTCCCCTGTTCTGCACTCTACTACAATTACTCCTTCCTGAATGTTGTCTTTGTCGCACAAGGTTAATTATTCCAACATATATACGCAAAATAACCTTTCATATTAAACTTACGAAATCATATCTATATTACATGCATGTTAATAATTTAAATCATCCAGTTAATATAATCACCATATTCTATTTATCAGCATAGGTTCAAAGTCTCTGAGAAGTATAAGTGAAACAACATATAATAAAGGTAATGTCTGTAAGGTTCTTGCAGAATCATGTAAAAAGGTCTTTAAAACATATATAAACATTATAAAAGAAAGTCAATATTTCAACCCAACATTTCCCCCCAACTTAAACTTTTGCTTGTCCCTAAGCAAAACCAAGGAACTAACATCTAGGGCAGAAAGTTATAATGCAAAGTAGTTTTTCTAAGGTCCATGTTTTCTTTGACTCCTCCTTGTTTGAGATAGAATCCATTGTAACATGCAAGTCTCTCCATCCTGTTTAGCTCAACACACCTACACTTATCACTTCTCCCTCTTGTCCAGTGTGGCACTGGGTAGAGAAGGATAGGAGTCTGATAAGTAAGAGGTAACAATGCTACTCTCTTTTGCTCTGAGATCTAGATGTACTTGCGTAATCCCTCAAACATATTCATGAAGTTGTGGAAAGAGTGGGGTTCCTTCTTTTGCAATTCTGGAGTTAGGCTATTCCACCTATTCTGCACATACCTTTGACAATTCTGAATGACGGACACTGCTATTCTTTGTATTCTTCCATGATCCCTTAGTCTTAAATCCATGATTACCTTACCTGAACCCCTATGAGAAAGTAATGTTAGCCATTGGGTCAGGATCACTTCAGGTTCTGAAGCTTCTTTCCTAATTAGTAGTGGCTCCTTCTTTTCCTGCTCCTCATATTGGTCCATCAATACTCCCCTGAGTTGTTCATTTTTAAAGCATGACATTAAAGCTCTGATCTATACGTCTCCAACATAAATGCAGGGGTTCCATTATGTGTCCTCATCCATCAGGTAATTATGTAGATTGTATTCACACAACTAGTCCCATTCTTCTAAACTGACCTCTTTGAAATATTTACAAAAAATGTGCTTGAATGCAATTCATGTTGATTATTGATAAATCTATTAAACTGAAAACTAAGAAATTTCTCTTTCAAAAACAATGCATAAACCTTGGATGGGGGTCTGTATCCAATGATTTGCTTGGCTCTATCAATAACCTCTGACCTTTTGATTATCAAATCCTTTTCTATGATTGATGCATTGAGGCTATGTTTCTCCTTTTCTCAATTCTCTTTTTCTTGATTAGTCTTATCAGTCAATTTTATTGGCTCAAATCCCAAAGACAGGGTAGTATAGTACTCTGGGGTCCTTGTCACAGGAGGTTGGAGAGTAAGTACTTCTTCTTTCTCAATTTCTATTTTATTTTCAGCCAACTATGCCAATAAGTCTAAGTTAGAACCATGGCCATAAGTTTGGATCTTGTCCTCCAACTCCTGAATTCTTTTCTCTTTCTCTTTATCTTTTTCTTCATAACCCCTTACTTGTTCCTCCAGCTTTCTTATTCTGTCCAAGGCTTCTTGAAGTTTCTTCCTAATATCTCTGTCCTCTAATAGCTCCTTTTCTTTTTCAGCATTTTCATCATTTCTTTTTCCAAGAACATCATCATTATTCCTTTCTCCAGGATCATCATAAACTTCTTTAACATAATCATCTGGCACAAGCTTACCAATCTTCCTTGCAGTAAACAAGTCTTCTGACTCAGAATCAAAAGAAGAAATGTACTTTCTTTTCTTTACAGGCATATCAACATTTTCATAGGCATCTGCAAAGACATCCTCAAGGGGGTTTTCTTCTCTATCTAAATCTAGATTCAGAGGAGTTGGATCATTGTCCTATTGGCCTATATTTTTATCATCTCCTCTCTATTTCTCAACAACTTGCTCTTTGGAACCTTGCCTCCTTAACCTCCTTGAGCGTCTAGCTATGACAATTTCCTGCTTATCTGCCTTTTTTCCCTTTTTATTGTCCCCCTTCTTCCTCTTTTCCCCTACACTTCCTTCTTTTGTTGCACTCTTGTGTTTACTCACTCTCTTCCTACTCTTCTTTTCCTTACCCGATGTTGAAGGATTGGTTCTTTTAGTTTGAGGGGAAGATATTGAGGGTTCCTTAGCTGACACAGACCTAAACTCTGGAGGGTTCTCATGTTGTGGCTCTTCCTATTTAGTTTCAAGAGGAGGCTCAGGCTCATATAGAATTTCATCTTCTGGTTCTGGTGCCTCTAAAAGTGTTGAAATGTCTACACATTGTTTAAAAGCTTCCCATCCAATTTGTGGGTATTGAATCCTTAAACTCCTTTTTATTAGAAAAACTATCAAACAATGGTGGGAAAGAGTAGTGTCTGCATGTTGTCTCTGATATTCTGAAGACATCCTTTTCAATATAGTATACAGATAGTTTGGAACATTTGCAAGTTTTTCATGTCGCAAATGGTTGAGCAATTTAAGTTGTGTAGTATATAACATATTGTATCTACCATCACAGGTAATATACTTGATAATATAATAGGCACATTTCCCCCAAAAGAAGGGAAGAGATAGTCATTTGGTACCTTGTGTGGTAGAATCTAGGTGTTCACCTCTTTCACAAAACTCCTCCCTAGCCGTGGCTGCATCAGCTCTAGTTGGGTACTTGAACCCTATCTGTGGAAACCCTGTGACCTAAGCAATAGCTAACTCAGAAGCATCTATAGTTAACCCCTTCACCATTGCTTCATCATACTATAGAGTAAATGCAAATTCTTTTGTCATATCATCATCAAACTCTATCAATTTTATGAAGTAGTCTAACCAACCTACTCTCATGAAGAGTGGGAGAACCATCACATCCTCTAGTAGTTCCTTATGTGTCAAAGGTTCTCTTCTGATCATCTCTCCTCCCATTACTATTGTGAATTGCAAACTCTACAGTGTCAATTTTCTACACAATGTCATTTTTTTTTGTTGCTCAATTCCTACTGCTTCAGCTCACCACCCCAAAAGAACCAATTTGCCTCCTCTGTCCTTTGCGCTACAACTTCCTTAGGGTACTAATTCACTTGTTGGAAAAATAAGGTAAGTTCATGATGTAGAATGTTTGTCTGGTTTTCTTGAAAGACAAGGTTTCCAAAGGCAAATGTTTTTCTAATGGCAAAAATTGAAAATAACCCTCCCCCCAACTTAATTATGAAGTCACCTCACTTCATGTGGTAGGTATTACGGAATGAGGAGGAGTGATTAAAAGAAATGGTGACAACATTCATTGCATGTATGAAATAAACTATGACTAATCATGAATATAAAAAAAAATCTAGTTGTAATAATTGAAAGTTATTGAATGTAGATATGAAGTGGAGGGAATTGATTATGGTGAAATTTTCTCTCCCGTTTCAAAGTTGACATCCATTTGATTCTTGTTATCTCTTGCAGCTACTTATGACTTAGAGGTGGAGCAGATGGATGTGAAGACAACTTTCCTTCATGGTGATTTGGAGGAAGAGATTTACATGTCACAGCCAGAGCATTACATAGAGAAAGGTAAAAAAATTTGGTTTGCAAGTTGAAGAAGTCATTGTATGGTTTGAAGCAGTCTCCTAGGATGTTGTATATGAAATTTGATGCCTTTGTGTTGTCAATTGGATTTCTGAAATCAAAATCATATCATTGTGTTTATTACAAGTTTGACAATGATCACATTCTCATTATTGCATTGTATGTTGATGATATGTTGTTAATTTGGAATGGTAAGAATATGATTTTTGATTTGACATCTCAGTTGTCAGCACAGTTTGAGATGAAAAATCTAGGGGCAACTAGGTACATTATGGGAATGGAAATCAAAAGAGATAGAGCTAATAGAAAACTTTGGTTAAGCCAGAGTAAGTATGTGAAGACTGTGTTGGATAGGTTCAGCATGGCAAATTGTAGACCATTATGTGTTCCTGTTTCATTGGGGACAAAGTTGTTTGTTAGTAATTGTCCAAAATCTCCTAGTGAGGTGGAGGACATGAGCAGAGTACCTTATTCTAGTGTTGTTGGTAGTTTGATGTATTCTATGGTCTACACAAGACCAAACATTGTCCAAGAAGTGGGAGTCCTTAGTCGATTTATGGCTAATCTTGGACAGGTACATTGGGATGCAGTTAATCAAGTGTTTAGATATTTGAGGGGTACTTCTGAGTATTCCATATGCTATTATGACAATCCTACAGGACCTCTATATTCTATTTGTATTCATGGGTTCATGGATTCTGATTGGGCAGGTGACATTGATAGCAGGAGATCCACCAGTGCTTACGTGTTTACTATGTTCAGTGGTGCAATTAGTTGGATGAGTAAGTGACAAATTGTGGTCGCTTTGTCTGTGATAGAAGCTGAGTATATGGAAACAACTCATGCTTGCAAGGAAGCCATTTGGCTTAAGAGATTGTGTTCAGATATTGGTGTTGATACAGAACAGATTACGATTTGTTGTGACAATCAGAGTGTGATTTGCCTAGCAAAGAATCTAACTTTCCATGCCAGAACAAAGCATATTTATGTACAGTTTCACCTAGTGTGAGACATGGTAGAGGATGGGAAGGTTAATTTGGAGAAGGTAGACACTTTGAAGAATTTTACAGATTAATTGATGAAACCAATGTGCACAGAGAAGTTCAGATGGTGTTCGGAGTCTATGGGCCTCTCGACCTATAGCAGTTAAATCCTGTCATTTCCATTGGCTCTTACAAGGTGTTCAACAAGTGGGAGAATGTTGGGAATTAAGGTGTCTCAACCTTGGTAATTCCTTGCATTTTTTTATTGTAATGTATTTATTTATTTATTTGGCCTATGATGTAATTTTGTTGCACATCATATTTTGTCACTTAGTGTGAAGTGGCATGATGAGTTGTCACTCCACTCGTAAGGTGACTAGGATGGTCAACTCACTCCATGTGGAGATAGGTGTTCCCTTTGTGTAGTAGATATTTTCTTCCATGTGTCAGCATCTTGACTAGTGTGTAAGTGAATCTTGACCAAAATTGTAATGACAGATTTCTATGACAGAATCTATGACAAGTGAAGACATGTGTCACAAGGCATCTTGGAAGAAGGCATCTTTGGGCTCCCGAAGGAGGGTTATGACATGTTGTAAGAGAATATGCTATTTTTAGCCTGTGTATGACAGATTCTCTTACAGCTGTAAGATATGATAGTTATGACAGATTCTATGATAGTCGTAAGAGTCATAAGAGCATCTATCATTGCCCAACTTGGGAATAGGCAACCATATTGGGATGGGATGATATGACAATTGTTAGAATCATCTTGCAGTGTTGGACAAGTGTCCCTAGGTGTGGGTTTTGGGCCATGAGGCCAAGTTGGACACCCATCTCAAGAAAGGTTCACTTTTTCCTTGTAAACTTCTATTTAAGCAGGTGCTTTGAGAGGAGATGTAATATGTGATTGAAAGGTGATGTTATGATGCCAATTTATCTCCTAATACAATTGTTGAAGACTCCTAAGAGATTGCATTGCAAGTGCCTTGTAAACCATTTCAGTTTTTGATAATACATTTTGTAGGTTTTGGAGTGTGGGGTTTTTCACCTGATAAGGGTTTTCCCCATGTTATATCTTGTCTCTCTCTTTTCTGTCTTACATTCTTGTGTTGTGTATTGCTGCAATATCTCCATTGTTGTGTTTAACATTCTGTAACTGTAAAGATTAAAATGAATTTGCACTCATCTCTCCTCATTAGATTAGGGTAGAAAGTGATTTCTGCACACCTAGCTTCCTTTCATAACTTGGCTCTTCTCTAGGGACAATAGCCAAGTCTATAGCCCTTGGTGGCTTGTGTTCCAATATTATGTGAGGAGAGACTGATCTAATTGCTTCATTGTTAATTAGGATTTTTTTTTCCCACACAACATTTTGGTGAACTCAGCATGCTTGCAATGTTCTGTAGCTTTGTTGCACCTTCTTTAGCAAGGTTTTGTGTTTAGTTAGTTATTAAATTAATTAGACACTTCTTTTGCATATACATAGTTCATATACATTTGTGCAAGCTTGTTTACATTTTGATGTGTTTGATTAGTTTATAAATTGATTAGACACTTGTATTGCATTTTTTATTTTTGAAAACAAAACACAAACAACATTCTCTCATTCTTTTATCCCTTAATCAACATATCTATCTTGTCACCATCATTTCTTCTAAATCACTTCCTAAGAGTACATGAGTGTCCAAAAATTCATAATTGCTTTATGATTTTTATGACCCAGTGCTCTGAATAGAAACATCCTATGAGAAGAAGTTATCGAATCCTAATGGCCTCTCAACAATTAGCTAGCTAAGGTGTTTCCACAATGGAACTTGAATTGGATAACCTATTTGTACTAGGGAGTTCTAGAACATGGTCATATCATACTTACATCCCCACCTTGTTGATGATCTCTAAAACACAACCTTCTCTTGATGCTCTTAAAAACTTCACAGGCCATGTTCCGGAGGCCCAAATTTAGAAGCTAGACATTGAGTTGTCTAGTTTCCAACAACTCTTGGGCATAGAACACTTGGCTAGGAAGGATGTACCTCTTATAAAGAATCAAAGAAAGAAGTTGATCAATGATCCATAGGGTGTGGAAGTTCTACACGATCTTGCTCACATAGTGGATAACAACATTATGTCCCCAGCTAGCTATGCAGAGCTCCTCAACACCAAATGGGGACACAGGTATTGATACCCATGTTGACATCTTCTATACCAACATTCACTTCTTCCATTGTCACAACTATTGCACAATCTGGTAATAGTACTAATACTGGTTCTAGGGTGACTATTAGAATCTGAAAAGATGATTGACCTAGAAAACTAGTGTAAAAGAATAGATATCTAAACTATGAATGCAAATGATATGAAATCAAAATAGTAGCATAGATTTAGTCTCTGACAGTAATGCAAACTGGTCAACATCACTAAGACCCCTTATAAGCTATGGTATGGAAGACCTCCCACTATCAAATACTTTAGAATCTTTGGATGAAAATGCTATATCAGAAGAGATGAAGAAGACCTAGGAAAGTTTGATTTAAGAAGTCATGAAGGGATCTTTCTTGGTTACTCAACCAGAAGACAGGACTATAGATACTACAACAAGAGGATGGGAAAGATAATTAAAAGAACAAATGTCAAAGTAGATGAAGACTTGTATCAAATCTCACAAGATTCAAAGGACTCTAGATATGATATCTTTCCATGCATTGAAGATGAAGTGAAAGAAGAAAAGGAATAAGAACCAGAGAAGATGCCTAAGACTCTAACAAAGTATGTTCAGAAGAACCACTCATTAGATCAAATCATTGGAGATAAGAATGAAGGTGTGTAGACAAGGAGAAGGTTTGCTAAGACACATGAGAAAGTAAACTTGTGTTTGTTATCAAAAGTAGAACCCAAAACCTTTGTTGATGCTAGAAAAGATGATGGATGGATAAAAGTAATGGAAACTAGATCAGATTGGGAAGAATCAGACATGGGAATTGGTTCCCAGACCAACCAATAATAATGTCATAGGAACAAAGTGGGTGTTCTGGAACAAGCTGAAAGAAGAAGGTGAAGTTGTAAGGAACAAAGCAAGGTTGGTATGTTAAGGATACTCACAAGTTGAAGGCATTGATTTTGAGGATACTTTTGCTCCAGTAGCCAAGATGGAATCAATGAGAATGTTCCTTGCCCTTGTTGGTCATAAGAACTTCAAGGTATATCAGATGGATGTTAAGTCAACATTATTGAATGATGATCTAGACGAAGAGGTTTATATTGAGCAACCAGGTGGTTTTTATATATCAGAAGATCTAGACATGGTGTGTAAACTCAAGAAAGCTTTGTATGGTCTCAAGCAAGCACCTAGAGCTTGGTATGCTAGGTTGGATAAGTACTTACTTCAGCAAGGCTTCAAGAAAGGTACTACAAATAGCAATCTTTACATTAAGGAAGAAGGAGATATGAAATTGATAGTTGTAGTTAATGTTGATGATATCATCTTTGGTGGAGATGATGATATGTGTAAGAGGTTTGTAGAGGAGATGCAAAAAGAGTTTGAGATATCTATGATCGGTGAGATGTCTTTCTTCCTTGGACTTCAAATTACTCAGCTAGTTGGTGGTATCTTTATTTCTCAAGATAAGTATGTCAAAGAGTTGTTGAACAAGTTTGGTATGGAGGATTTAAAACTAGTGAGTACTCCCATGGTCACTGGTTATCACTTGAGCAAAAATAATGAGTCTTTAAAGGTGGATTAGACTTCCTATAGATCTATGATTGGAAGATTGTTGTACCTAACTACTTTTAGACCTAATATTATGCATGCAATATGTGTGGTTTCTAGATATCAAGCCAATCCCAAGAAAACACATGAGAAGGTAGTGAAAAGAATATTTAGATATTTGAAAAGAACTCTTGATTATGGTTTATGGTATCCAAAAGGTAATGAATTTGATTTGAGTGCCTACACTAATGCTGATTAGGTTGGTTGTGTTGATGATAGAAGAAGTCTAAGTGGTGGTCCTTTCTTCTTAGGAAGTAGATTGGTTTATGATAGAGGTTAGGGGTTATTGTCCCTCCTTCTTCTTGCTAGATGCATAGTGGTGCATCTGTCTAGGGGGTTCATGTTATATCTTTTTCCTATACTAATGGTGGCTACCTCTCATGGGGAGAAAGTAGTGGTTGTTGATGATAGGAGGAGTTTGTTTGTTGTAAGAAGAAGTTATTCCCTAAGAGAAAATAAGTTGCCCTTTGTCCTTGATGTCAAAGGAGGAGAAATGCACAGGTATGTGTTTCTGTTAATGCCAAATGGGGAGATTGTTACACATATGGTTCCTAAGGTTGTCATTGATGTCAACACTATCACAAGGTTGTCATTGATGTCAACACTATCTTGATGTGTGATGATGTTCTTGGTTAGATGTCATGTCCTATCCAACAAAGAATATAAAATTCATGGTTGGATGTCATCTTGAATATAATGAGGTTAATGAAGTTCATGGTTTGATGTCATGTCCTATCCAGTAGAGAAGATACAGTTCATGGTTGGATGTCATGTTGAATATAATGAGGTTACTAAAGTTCATGGTTGGATTTCATGCCTTGATCAATGCAGAGTTGAGTATGAAGTTATATTAATATGGGAATTAGAATCACTAAGATAATCAGATGTGTTGCTGATGTTGAGAAGATGTTACCGGTGGCCTGAGGTATATTGTATGATCTCTCTTAATATTCCTAAGAATGCATGTGTTGATACAAAGAAGGTTTGGCCTTCGAAAGTTGGTGACAATTTCTACTACAGGATGATCGCCTTTGAAGATTGTCTGGAAGATTGCTCCACATTCCTCCGCATTAGTAGTTATAGCTATGCAATTCTGGAACTATGTTTTGGGAGCTATGAAGGTGATAATTCCAAAGTTTCATATAATATATCCTTTCACTATGAAAGTTATGCATGATAGAGTAATGACATGTGTCCTAACAGAGTAAGGTGGTGTTGAAGGCATGTTGGGATACTCCGCATTCCTCTGGAAGTGAATGTTTTTCTTTGCAATTTTTTGGACATGTTTATGGATGTATATTACATGTTTCCTTGTAGTTTCAAGGTTCTTGGTGGTCTGTAAGCTTAGTTTTTCAATGACAGTATGTTGTAGTGTGTTTTGGATGACTTGTTGTTCTCAAAGTTCATGTTGAAGATGTACGGCACAAAACATTTGATATGTGGAGGTAAACGAGTGTTTGGAGATGTTTTATGAGTCTTGTAGACTCATATAGAAAAGTTTCATGAAGATCTTTCTTGTTTCTAGTACTGCACAAGGTTTTCAAGTTGTTGTGCCTGTTATGCTTCAAGTTTCATATGTCTTTTCTTAAGGCTGTCCTATTTTAAAATGAGCGGAGTATGTGGATGTAATTCCTTGATGTTATGAATAATGTTTTGGACCTGGTTAAGAAACTGTTGATGTCGACAAGGCATGGGACTTCTGCTAGTATAATGTGTGGTCTTGTTTAGGACTTGTCCTCTACACGTTTCATGTTGTGTGTTATCTAGCTGACTTGTAAATGTATTCTTCATATTGTCTCTGAATGAAAAGCAATGTAATCAATGTAATATCATGTATAAATTGTAAATAAATTTGAGTTAGGCAGAGGGTGATTGTAAAGGTTTGCAAGTAAGATAAGGAGCAAAATGAATGCATTATAATGTGAGACTGAAGGAGAAAGAGATGAACTTGTTGATGTTGTCCTAATTCATCTTGAAGACATATCTATGGTAGTGATCAAGTGTAGAGTGTGCCTAACTGATCCAATCATTAGAAGAAAGTGTGAAGAGGTAGAATTGCAATCATCAAAGGTGTGAATTTCAATGTCAATTTTCAGACAATAGAAGGACTGTCATACTGTAGTCTTTTGTGAGTTTATTCTCAATTCAGGGAGTAGTAGCTTCCTTGGGAGTGACCCTAAAACAAAGTATTTAGGGAGTATTAGCTTCCTTAGGAGTGACCCTAAATCAATGTTTTCAGGGAGTAGTAGCTTCCTTGGGTTGTAGCTGTAAAACAAAGTTGTTATTTTTGAGCTTCATATATTGTGAGTTAATCCTCACCATGGTTTTTTTCTTCTTGGGTTTTCCATGTACATCTGGTGTTATGTGTTGATGTGCATTGTGTTAATCTTTCATGTTTATGTTGATGTTGTAATGCTTAAGTTTTAATCTGGTCTGGACAAGTTAAATTTTGATTAGATACTGATTCACTCTCCCCCTCTCAGTATCCTAGTATGTTCAACAACATGACACTTGCATGTTACAAAATAGATTGCTACATAATAATATTTGGGACATCAATCATGCATGTTGTTTACATGACATTGATGTGTGTTGAAGCACTTCAGTTAATTGAAATAGATTGGGACAACCTGGCACCCAATCTTGAGACTTTTAGTTGTTCTTTTTATTGTGACATGATATTTCAGTTGACTAAGTTTGAATGGGACAACTTGGGCACCCATGTTTGAGACTTGCAGATAACAAGGTGATTTCTATTATGCAACTTTGGAGTTCACTATATTGGGTGATTAGATTTTGCATGAGTATTTGTCTCATGTTATTGGATATAGCTTAGTGTATTTTGAGATCTATGGCTTCTATATAATGATGTCTTGATTTGGTAGAAATAATGAGAAATTAATTACATGTAATGAGAGGATTTTACAGGTTGAAGGAGTAATGAAGTCTTGCCAAAATCTAGAGAGGAATTATTATATTGTTCAAACCATTTCATAGTTAATACAATCATTGGATCTCTTTGGGAGTGGATTTTTTTCCTGCAAGGGTTTCTCCACATAAATCTTGTCACGTGTTATGCATAATTCCTTCATACCTTATTGATTAAATTGGCTAAACACTAATACATCTAAATTGGATAATCTTGAAAGTAAGTTTCAGATTTACAACACCACACATGATTAAATTTCAGATTTGAAAACAATTAAAAGAAACATAGATGTAATTTTACCTTGTTCACACTTGCTTTTTCTCAATAGAATAGACCCTAAGGGATTAGCTTCCATTGAAAGGATTCCTCAACCTAAAATAGTCAAGGGGATTCAATCATTTTTGGGGAAAATAAACTTCATTCAAAAATTTGTCCCCAATTTTGCAGAAAAGACTAAGTCCATCTCCAAGATGTTGAAGAAGGGACAAAGTTTGACTTGGGAATATGAAGAAGCCACATATTTTCTTGATATCAAAGATTCAATTAAACAAGCCCCTACAGTGGCTTCTCTTGATTTTGCTAAACCATTCCAATTATTTTCTTTTGCTTCTTTTCACACTATAGCAACAATATTGTTACAAAATAACAGTGATGGTTTTGAACAACCTAATTCATTTTTCAGCAAATCGCTCCAAGATGTTGATTTGAAATATGAATCCATGGAAAAACATGCATATGAACTAGTTAAGGCTATAAAAATTTTTAGGCCTTATCTGGTGGGAGCTAAAATTACAGCATATGCTCCACATTCTACAATGAAGAATATTTTTGTACAGTAGGAGGTTACTGGCAGAAGATGCAAGTGGATTAATAAAGTCCAAGAATTCAACATAAAGATCCAGATCACTAAGTTGGTTAGAGGTTAGGGACTGGAAAAGCTTATGGTAGAATGCAATATGGAAGTAGCCCGAGTAAATTGTGTGACTGATATACCTTTATAAAAAAATGTAATTTGAGAGAGTCAATTTCGTACAAGGGTATCATATTTTATCTAAATCATTTGAGATATCTTGAGAATTTATGTGATAATCAGAAAAGAACACTAAAGTTGCAAGCATTAAAGTTTGTCATCATAGGACAAGATCTATATTGGAAAAATGGTGATGGTTAGCTGATAAATTTTTTGGACGAGTCTGTAGTAGGACAAGTCCTAAAAGATATGCACAGTGGAAGTTGTGGAGGTCATTTTATGGCCAAAACTATTGCTCATAAAGTTCTTAAAGAAGGATATTGGTGGCCTACCTTGTTTTCAGATGCTTACAATTTGGTTAGGAAATGTGAAGCATGTCATAAATTCTTTGGTAAGTTGAAGTGGTTTGGAGCTTTACCATTAAGACCTCATGTTGTATAGGCTCCATTTCAACATTGGGGGATAGATTTCATTGGTGAAATTTCTAAAATGTCCAGTGGAGGTTTTAAGTGGATACTAGTAGCAACTGACTACTTTACCAAGTGGATAGAAACAATCCCAAGTAAAAGGCTACTAGTAAAGTTGTTATAGATTTCCTCATGGATCACACCATTTCAAGATTTGGGGTACCAAACAAGCTAATCACAGATAATGCCACGTGTTTTAGATCAGCTGAGCTAGTGGATCTTTGCACTGAGTATGGAATCAACTTATCACATTCTTCACTATACCACCCACAAGGAAATGGTTAGGCAGATTCAAGTAACAAAAACCTAATGAATATTGTCAAGAGGATGTTGAGAAAAAAATAAAAAGGTTTGGGACTCAAAATTAAAATTGGCCTTATGGGAAGATAGAATGACTATAAAGAAATATACAGGAAAATCGCCTTATGAACTTGTGTATGGAATGAATGCAAATATGCCTATCAATAATTTATTTCCTATATACAAGTTTGTATAGTAACATTCTGATGATCTAGAAGATACCATGACATGCAGGATAAACCAATTGGTTGAATTGGATGAATCAAGGAGAAAGGCACAAATGGTAAATGTCAAGAAATAGCAGCAAGTGAAGTATTTGTTTGACAAGAAGGCTAAGGATAGGATGTTTGAATGTGGGGATATGGTATTAGTCTAGAATGCAAGGGAATAGGACAAAGGAGAACATGGGAAGTTTGATTCCATGTGGCCGAGACCTTATACCATACTGAGTATCCATGGAGAGAATTCTTATTTCCTGAAGATTTTGTCTAGAGAATATCAAGAATTGCCTATGCACAGACAATTCTTGAAGTACTTTTTCTCATGAGCTTATGCTCATTTTCTTCCATGCTCAATTGTTAGGATTTTCTACTCCATATGTTGTGTTGTGCAGTTATGGTTGTTTTTAACCTATAACGTAGTTTTTTTATTTATCTTGTTTGTTTGGTTTGGTCCGTGTTCTAGATTTTTCTAGTTTCTCACTATATTCCATTGAAAAGTGCATCCTCAGATAGAGCTGCTATTAGAACCTACAAATTTTCTAGGGTTTTAGGGTCACTAATGCAGGAGCATCTAGGTCCACGAGCAATCAGGATCAACCAAAAATATTTCAGGTTTTCAATTTCAGTTTCAGTTCAGTTTTTGTTGTGCTTTGTCTTCTTTTGTGTTGGTTTTTGGTCTTTTGCTTTAGGAGGAAATTTCATATTATTTCAACCAAGTTAAGGACATCATTGTTAGAATCTTATAAAAGAATATAACCCAAAATCAAATTGAAAGAGATAGAATCAATAAACTGTAATGCAAAAGAATTGAATAGCATAGCAGTACTATGAGAGAATAATGTAAATGCTCCAATGGCATAATAGCATTATGAGAGATCTATAGTTCTAGACTTTATTACATTCATTACAAAATGAAAAGAGATACCTTCCTTATAAAGACAAGGTTGAGGGATAAGAAATTGTAGTCATGTGACAAGTGTCATTATCCTATTACATGTGACAACTAGAGGGTAAGATGCCAACTAGTTGATGTGTAGGATATGACAACTATAAGACAACTATCAACAACTATCAACAACTAGACACAACTAGAAACAACTAGCAACATCTAGAAGGCTCACTAAGTCAACTTAACATGTGAATATGTGTGTGAATATTATTTAACTAATAAATAGTTAAATAATATGAATTATCCACAAAACAAGGGAAATAATTGGTTAGGTAATATCCCTATTCACACTAACACCCTCCTCAAGTGCAACTTAGGGAGAAGCTTACTAAAGCAAGAAAGCAAAATGCAAAAATGGGTCCCGGCTACTAGGCCATGTTAGGTACCCATGTACAAAAAATCTTGCACAAATGGAGAAAAGGAGAAAACCCAGTGGGAAAAAACTCCTCCCCAAAAGAGAGAAAACAAAACACCCCCCAGAATAGAGAGAGTAAAGAGAAGGACTAGAAGACCCCCCTGAAATGGGCACCTACCGCACCCCCAGCAAAGCTTGCAAATGAAGAAACTTGCTCTCAGTGAAGGGTTTGGTGAAGATGTCAGCAATCTACTCCGATGTCATACAATATCTGAGATCAATGATCTGCTCATGAATCAGCTCCCATATGAAGTGCATATGAATCTCAATGTGTTTGGTCCACTGATGATGGACTAAATTGTGAGATATCTGAATCACACTCTGATTGTCACAAAATATGACTATAGGCCTCCAGAAGGGAATACGAAACTTGGTGAGAATATGTTGAAGCCAAATAGCCTCAGTAGTAGCATTAACTGCTCCTCAATACTCAGCCTCTGTAGATGAAAGAGTAATAGCAGACTGCTTCTTGCTCGACCAAGAAACTACACCAGAACTAAGAGAGAAGCAATACCTTGAAGTAGACTTGTGATCCTGAGAATCACCTACCCAATCTGAATCTGTGTATCCCACCAAGTCAATATCCATGCTCACTGCATAATGAATCCCAAAACTATAAGTGCCCTACATACATAGTGAAGAATCCACTTAGATGCCTTCTAATGCATCTCATGTGACTCCTGCATAAACTGAGAGACCATGCCCATGGTATATGAAATGTTTGGCCTTGTATGAGTCAAATAGATGTGACTCCCAACCAGCTGTTGGTATAAAGTGCCATCCACCAAAGGTGAAGAATACTTAGCCTCAAGTTTGACTCCTAATAGAAAGGGAGTCGGTGCAAGATTACAGTCGACCATGCAAAATCTGGAGAGCATGTCAAGTGCATGCTTGGGCTGTGAAAGGAAGATACCTGACGAAGACTGAGTGATCTCAATCTCTAAGAAGTAATGTAGAAGGCCCAAGTCTGAACTTGAAAAATGATCATGAAGGGCAGTTTTCACTTCCTTGATGGTGGATGAGGAACTCTCTATGATCAACAAGTCATCAACATAGAGAACAAGGAGTGTGAGAGTATCACCCTACTGCAGAATATACACATTCAAATTAGAATGGCATCGTGAAAACCCAATTGTCAGAAGGAAGGAGTCCATCTTGGCATACCAAGCCCCAGGGGCCTATTTGAGGCCATAGAGAGACTTCTGAAGATGGAAAACAAGTGAAGGATCCTAAATGAACCCCTATGGCTACTCCATGTATATCTCCTCCAGAAGGTCTCTGTGAAGAAAACCACTCTTCACATCCATCTGATGAACTTCCCAACAATGGGATGCAGTAATGGCAAGAACAAGTTAGATAGAATTCATCTTGGCAACTGGTATAGAAGTCTCGGAGTAGTCAATCCTAGGAACCTGGGAGAATCCCTTCACGACTAGACAAGCTTTATGCTTATCAACTAACCCATCTGCAACAAATTTTGTTTGATAGATCCACTTGCATCAAACAAGTTTCCTTCCTTTAGGAAGGGGGACTAAATCCCAAGTGTGGTTCCTCTCCAAGGAACTAAACTCCTCCTACATAGAAGCATCCCATTCAGGGACACCAGAAGCTTCCCCAAAAGATTGTGGATCAGAAGCTGTGGTAAGGAAGAGATGTGGAGCCTACTCAAACTATGACCTTGTTCTTCTATCATCTGAAGGATCACCAACCCAAGCACCTGCTGACTCTAATGTCTGTCAAGCCCAAAGAGGCCTGGTATGAGAATCTGGAGGAGAATTATCAACCTCTAAATGATGACTAGAAAGAGAGGATAAATCCTCATCATCACTGTCGCTATCTAAAGAAGAAGTAGAAGACTCCTCATTAGGATCAAGAGGGTTAGGAACCTCTGGAGAACTATCTATTGATATGCACTGGACAACTGAGAGGGGGGTGAATCGGTTGTCACAAAAACTTAAATACTTTTTGCAATTAAACATTCATCACTTATCCACAATTATTATGATTTAACAATGAGTGCATGAAATTAGAAACTTAACCATAGATACAACATCAAACACAAGAGAAAACAAATTTAAGTGGAAACCCACAAGGTGGGGAAAAACCATGGAGAGGATTAACTCTTAATATATATTGCAATCTTGAAATAATGATGTTTAGGCTTGGTCAGTCCAAGGGCCTAAACATACTGGCTTACTTCCATGAAGAACAACTAGGTCTAGCAGGCTCATTGCCTCAACCCTAAACCTAGCAAGATTACAATAAGGGTTGTTAAACCCTGAGGGCTATTAAACCCTATTGATGGCTTACTGCCAGATTCACTACCATGATCAACACTTTTCTAAAGTACAATAATTCCTCTGCTTTGTTCTTCCTCTGCTCTACTCTGCTCTTCCTCTTCTCCCCTCTACCTCTTCTCTGCTCTGCCTTTTGGACCTTTCTTATTATCTTTCCATTTTTGCTCAAGGACACTTTTTCCACAACTCAACTACAAGTATTTATACACTACATCAACCTTGGAATTATCCTTAAGGCCAACATCACAATCATCAACCATTGGAACAATCTCCAAGGTCGGTATTACAAAGATTTACAAGATAGGTCCTGACCTATTACAAATTATGCAAATGAAATGAAATGTGGATCATGCCATGCCTTAGCTGGGACTCAAACATGATCTTCCACATCACAACATGCTTCCACAATCTTACAGAGATCTCTGCAATCACTGGTATTAACCAGGTTAGCCAAGACTAGTTACACGCTACATTATCTAGGAACAATCTTCAAAAACAATCCTAATTTCTTAACGTGGACCAAAGTCTAGATAGGAACATGATTAGGAGACATCCATAAGCACATTATAATCATCAGGAGCAACTGCATGAACCTTAACCACTTTATCCATAGGAATCTTCTCATTGGAACACATGAACTTCACTATCTTCAACTATCATAAAAGAAAGATAGCTTGTAGACCAGCAAACCATGAACCATTGCAATTGTAGGCACTTATCATCATCCTAGACTTCCTTCTAGAACTGTAGAGAAAAATACTTTATTGCAGAAGAATACGGAGTAGAATACTTTCTTCCTGTCCCAACAGAACTTACAAAAAAAGCTGGTTTCACTTTGGTGAACACAACTCACTTAGATCTTCATGCGGAGGGCTCAAAACCTAGAATGTAGAATCCTTAGTCATACCTCTAACTTAATTCCAATCTGCAGACCACGATCTTCAAGTACAAATAAATGTGGAGCAGTTTACCAAACTATTCTTCAGCATACAACTCACTTTTTATACTACACTTCTCTGTAACTCACTTGTTCCTTCCAGAGAGGCTAATTTTCTCAATATCCTCAACATACAAGTCCTCTAAAAAAATAATATAATAAGATACAGTTGACACCAATGACAATAAGGATATGTTGACATCAATGACAACACCGATTAGGCACATACTTGCAACAATCTCCCCCTTTGTCATTAATGGCAACATATGATGTGAAAAACTGCAACAGCCATCAAGACAGGATTCTCCCCTTTTCTCTTTACACACGTGCACTCTTTCTTTCTCCAAAATTGTATCCCTTTCTCTTACACATCTGCACTCTAAGTTTTTTAGTTTTTCACATGACTTCTCTCCCCATTTGACATTAATGGCAAAGGGCACATACTTGCACTCATCTACTCTGATCTAATCTCTCTTCTAAACTCTCTGACTACTCCCCATAAGAATTATCCCTAAAAAGCATCAATCTAGACCTATAAGAACCTCTAGACTAATGTACTACTATGCATCTTAGTTTAGAGCAAGAGGGGTGATAACCCCTAACTTTTCTAGAGATACTTGAAAGTATCCTTAGGCAGAGGCCTGGTAAAAATGTCTACAATCTGATCCTTGGTGGAAACATACTCCAACTTGACTTTATTCTCTATCACCTTTTCTCTCAGAAAATGATACCTGATGGATATTTGCTTTGTCGTTGAATGCATCACTGGATTCTTTGATATGTTAATGGCACTTGTGTTATCACAAAAGATTGCAATGGGATCTTCATACACAATTTTGATGTCCTTCAAAGTCTGCCTCATCCATAACACTTGAATGCAACTACATGTTGCTATAATGTATTCTTCTTTTGTAGTAGATAGGGATATTGATCATGTTTCTTGCTCAACCAAGATACTAATTTTTTTCCCAAGAACAATGCACCTCCACTTGTACTTTTTATGTCATCTGCATCTCCGGCCCAATCTGCATCAGTAAATGCACTGAGAGTAAAGTCACAGTCCTTAGGGTACCACAAACCATAATCTATTGTGCCTTTTAAATATCTCAAAATTCTCTTGATTGCCATCACATGTGATTCCTTGGGTTCTGTCTGAAATCTTGCCACAAGACATGTTGCATGCATTATGTCAGGTCTGGTTTGAGTCAGATAAAGTAATCCTCCAATCATAGATCTATACTTTTTCTAGTCTGTTGTGGGTGAGTTATCATCTTTGCTCAACTTACAACTAGTTATCATAGGTGTGCATACTGGTTTAGAGTCTTCCATCCCAAACTTCTTTAACAACTCTTTCACATTCTTAAATTAAGAAATTAAGGTACCTTTATTTGATTGAATTATTTGTAGACCTACAAAGAAGTTCATCTCTCCAAACATAGACATTTCAAATTCACTTTGCATTTGTCTAGCAAAAACTAAGCACATACCTTCATTTCCTCCAAAAATAATATCATCAACAAAAATTGCAACAATCAGGGCTTGTTCATCATTGATCTTGAAGTAGAGATTGCTAGATGTAGTACCTTTACTGAACCCTATTTGCATCAGGTACCTGTCCAACTGTGCATACCATGCTCTAGGAGCTTGTTTTAATCCATACAAAGCTTTCTTCAATCTACATACCATGTCACCCTGATGTGATGAATAAAATCCTTTCGGTTGTTCTATATAGACTTCCTCTTCCAACTCTCCATTTAGGAAGGCAGACTTCACATCCATTTGAAAAAACCTTGAAATCTTTGTATGTTGCAAAAGCCAAAAATATCCTTATTGCTTCAATCCTTGCAACTGGAGAAAAAGTTTCTTCAAAATTTATTCCTTCAACTTGAGCGTATCCTTTGCATACCAACCTTGCTTTGTTTCTTACCACTTCACCATTCTCATTCATCTTATTTTTGAAGCCCCACTTTGTACCAATTACATTCTTGTCTGCTGGTCTGGGAACAAGATCCCAAGCCCGATTCTTCTCTATCTGCATCAATTCCTCTTCCATAGCCTTTACCCAAATCTCATCTTTGCAAGCCTCATCCACAATTTTAGGTTCAATCTTGGAAATTAGATAGAAATTTACTTGTTCCTTTGCAGCTTTTCTTCTAGTTAAGATCCCTTTGCTCTTATCTCCTATGATTTGATTTTTAGAATGACTGATTCTTACATATCTTGGAGTTTTGGTAGCACTTACCAGAGCTTGTTCTCCATCTGTGTTGTCTTCATGTTGCACCACTTCTGAAACATCTATATCATCTGACTCATATCCACTTGATTCTAAAGACCTTTCCTTACATTCATCAAATTTAACATTTGCACTTTCAATGATCTTATTCAGCCTTTTATTATAGCAAAGGTAGGCCTTACTCTTGGTGGAGTAACCAAGGAAGATTCATTCATCACATCTAGCATCAAACTTGCCTAAATATTCTTCTCTTTTGATGTAACATTTGCTACCAAAAACTTTGAAATATTTCACAGTAGGAACTCTACCATGCCAAAATTCATAAGGAGTCTTTGAACTGTTACCTTTTACTTGAACTCTGTTTAGGATATATATACTGCGATGTGAATTGCCTCTCTCCAACATGCTTCCAGAAGATGAGCTTCCTTCATCATGGGTCTAGCAGCTTCTTAAACTATTCTATTTTTTCCTCTCAACAACTCCATTTTGTTGTGGAGTTCTGGGTGTAGATAGCTATCTCTTTATTCCATGTTCTTCACAAAAGAAATTGAATTCATTTGATGTGAACTCTCCTCCTCTATCAGACCTCAGGCATTTGATTTTCAAATCCATCTCATTTTCAACCATTGCCTTAAATGCCTTGAATTTATCTAGAGCTTTAGCTTTCTCTTTCAAAAAGGTGACTAAGTCATTCTAGAATAATCATCAATGAGCAACATGAAATACTTGTCTCCTTGCAAACTTGTTACTTTGGTAGGTCCACACAAATCTGTATGCACTAGCTCAAGTAGTCCTCCAACCGATTGGTCCTTGCTTTTGAAACTTGTTCTTGCATGTTTCCCAAATTGACACTCCTTACAAATAGGATTAGCAGGCTTCACAAGCATAGGCAAATCTCTAAAAATATGTGCAGTACTTATCTTCATAATATTATCAAAATTTATGTGACACAACCTTCTATGTCATAACCAACTCTCATCAGTCTGAGTCAACAAGCAATAGTTCTTGGCTCCTTTCAAGTGATAGATATTACCTTTGGTCTTCTTACCAGTTGCAATGATTGTTCTAGAGCATTCCCTAATCTTGCATCTATTATTCTTGAAGCTTAAATCATAGCCCTTGTCAAACATCTGACCCACACTCAAAATGTTGTGCTTTATTCCTTTCACATACAAGACATCTTCAGTATTATGCTTGCCATCAAAAGAAATAGATCCTTTCCCACAAATCCTACCAACTGTATCATGTCCAAACCTAACTTGTTCACCATCATATCTTTCCAAACTCACAAACTTACTTTTGTCACTAGTCATGTGGTAAGAACAACCACTATCAATAACCCATTCATCCTTGTCTTTAATGACCTGAGCAGCCAAAGCACTTTCCACTAGTTTTTCTTCCTTCACATAGCTAGAAGAATTAGTAGACATGAGATCTTCCTTAATAGCAATGAACAAGCATTTATTTATTGAGGAACTAGCATTATCTGGTTCACCATTATTTGATACTCCATCGTCATCAAAATCTTCAACATAATAACACTTCTTTTGGGTCCTAGGCCTATTCTCATATCTTCTTCTATTTCTTTCAATTCTTTCAAGACATTTGGAAGCAAAATGACTTACTTTACCACAGGAAAAACATTTGAAAGGTAATTTTCCTTTATACTTATCAGATCCTCTTTGTAGTCTATCCACAAAGTTGGCTTCAACTTCATCTAACTCATCATCAGATTCTACCTTGTACTTTTCTGATCTGGAAGTACTTCCAGGAGTACTGGCTTTGAAGGCTGTCTCTTTACTTTTGGAAGAGCATCATCTCACTCCCTCATTTCAAAAGTAGTAAGCTTACCAAGCAGTAGATCCATGTTAACCATTTTTACTTGCATGAATTCTTCAATCCCGACTACCTTGTGATAGTAGGACTTGGGCAGAGATCTGAGAATTTTCATAACAACTTCCTTTTCTTTGAGAGTTCTGCCTATGGCTTTTATCCCTGTAACAAGTTCATCAAATCTTTGCATAAAGGCTGATATGTTTTCATCATTATTCATCTTCAAGATTCCATATTTCACTTTCAGACTTTGTAACTTGGCTTCCTTCATAGAATCATCTCCTTCATACAAATTTTTCAACTTTTCCCATACCTTATTTACAGTTTCAAGATCCAAAACTTTTGTCAATATTGAGTCGATTAATGAGCTTAGCAGAGCATTCTTTGCCTTGATATCTATCTCATATTATTTGATTTCATCTTCAGTCATCAGACCATTTGGAGGTATGGTGTATTTTGTTTCTATAGGTTTCCAAACTTTGTAACCAAGAGAAAGAAGATGGCTTTTCATTCGAGCCTTCCAAAGAACATAATTTGTTCCATCAAAGTGTGGCGCTTCCTTCTTGTAAGACATTTTGGATCTTCCTCAAGCTGTTAAATTTTCTTTAGAGGAAATAGGCTCTGATACCAATTATTGATATTCCCCGAACAACTGAGAGGGGGGTATGAATTAGTTGTCATAAAAACTTAAATACTTTCTGTAATTAAACATTCATCACTTATCCACAATTATTATGATTTAACAATGAGTGCATGAAATTAGAAACTTAACCATAGATACAACATCAAACACAAGAGACACCAGATTTACGTGGAAAACCCCAAGGTGGGGAAAAACCATGGAGAGAATTAACTCTCAATATATATTGCAATCTTGAAATAATGATGTTCAGGCTTGGTCACTCCACTGGCCTAAACATATTGGTTTACTGCCATGAAGAAAAACTAGGTCTAGCAGGCTCACTACCTCAACCCTAAACCTAGCAAGATTACAATAAGGGTTGTTAAACCCTGAGGGATCTTAAACCCTACTGATGTCTTACTACCAGATTCATTGCCACAATCAACACTTTTCTAAAGTACAATAATTCCTCTGCTTTGCTATTCCTCTGCTTTGTTCTTCCTCTTCTTCCCTCTGCCTCTTCTTTGCTCTGCCTTTTGGACCTTTCTTATTATCTTTCCATTTTCACTCAAGGACACTTTTTCCATAACTCAACTACAAGTATTTATACACTACATCAACCTTGGAATGATCATCAAGGTTGGTATCACAATCATCAACCATTGGAACAATCTCCATCGGTATTACAAATAGTTACAAGATACGTCTTGACCTATTACAAATTATGCAAAGGAAATGAAATGCAGATCATGCCATGCCTTAGTTGGGACTCAAACATGATCTTCCATGTCACAACATGCTTCCACAATCTTCCAGAGATCTCCACAATCACTGGGATTAACCAGGTCGGCCAAGACTGGTTACACGCTACATTATTTGGGAACAATCTTCAAACACAATCTCAATTTCTTAATGTGAACCAAAGTCCAAATAGGAACATGATTAGGAGACATCCACAAGCACATTATAATCATTAGGAGTAACCACACAAACATTAACCACTTTATCCATAGGAATCTTCTCACTGGAACACATGAACTTCACTGTCTTCAATTGTCATAAAAGAAAGATAGGTTGCAGACCACCAAACCATGAACCATTGCAATTGTAGGAACTTATCATCATCCCAGACTTCTTTCTAGAACCGTAGAACAAAATATTTTATTGTAGAGGAAGGCAGAGTAGAATACTTTCTTCCTATCCCAACTGAACTTACAATAAAACTAGTTTCACTCTGGTGAACACAACTAACTCAGATCTTCATATAGAGGGCTCAAAACCAAGAATGTAGCATCCTTAGTCATACCTCTAACTTACATCCAATCTACAGACCACGATCTTCAAGTAGAAATAAATGTGGAGTAGTTTACCAGATTGTTCTTCAGCATACAACTCACTATCTGTACTGCACTTCTCTGTAACTCACTTGTTCCTTTTAAAGAGGCTAATTTTCTCAATATCCTCAACATACAAGTCCTCTAAACAAGTAATAGAATAAGATACAGTTGACAACAATGACAACAAGGATATGTTGACATCAATGACAAGACCGATTAGGCACATACTTGCAACACTATCATCATGATGCAATGGATCCAAAGTAATAGTGGTTGGAGTAGTGATAGGAGGAGAATGAGAAGCATCCTCTTCAAATTGAACACTCCTTTTGATGAATAGCTCATGAGTAGTGGGATGAAGGATCCTATAGCCTTTGACACTCTGAGGATAGCTAACAAATATGCAAGGCCTGCTCTACAGATCCTTAGCCTTGAATTTTTCTGCTAGAATGTGGGCCCATGTAAGAGAACCAAACACCCTTAAGTGCTTGACTATGGCTTTTTGACTGGTCCAAGCTTGAAAAGGAGTAACACCCTTGATATCTTGGTGGGGTACCTGGTTTTGGATATAACATGCTCAGTTGATGGCATCTGCCTAATATTGAGGTGCCAAGGACTTGGAGTGAATCATACAATTGACCATCTCTCTCAAGGAGATATTCTTCCTCTCTGTGACATCATTCTGTTGTGGAGTATAGGGAACTGTATGTTGAAGATCAATACCTTCTGAGGCACAAAACTGCTCAAACCTGTGGTTGACATATTCCCCCCATTATCTCTATGCATAATTTTGATGGTCTTCCCTGACTGTTTCTTCTACAAAAGCTTTGAATTCCTAAAATGACTCAAAAACCTCAATTTTTTGTTTGAGAAAATATACCCATGTGTATCTAGGAAGATCATCAATGAAAGTCAAAACATATCTTGCCCTACGAAAAGAAGGATGTGGAAATGGACCAGCCAAGTCACTATGTACTAACTCCAAAAGTTGTGTGGCCCTCCATGCTTTTTCTTTATCAAAAAATTCTTTAATATGCTTACCAAGAACACAATCTTGGCAAACTCCATTAGAAAACTGAAAAGAAGGCAACCCTATGACCATGTCCTATTTACCAAGCTGTTTCAAGTAGCGGTAGTTCAAGTGGCCAAACTGTTGATGCCACAAACAACTCACCTCATCTGAGTGAGTGAGAAAAGAAAATGAAGGAGAATTAGGAACAAAGTGAGAAAAGTGATATAGTCTAGACTTATGATCAGCCTTCCCCATGGCAACTGAAGACCCACTGTCCATCTCATTGATTACCATTGCATCTGGAATGAACTCAACCCACTTTCCAGAGCCGGTATGAGTGATCTAATAGACCAATAGGAGTTTAGTTGATAATGATGGAACACAAAGAACATCCTTAAATGTTCCTTCATCCACATCCACAAACCCTATCCCATGCACCTCAATAGGTGAGTCATCACCCAATAAAATAGATGGCAAGTACATGGCTCCAAGGAGACAAAATTATCCTGTGATGAGGCCATGTGATGCGAAGCACTTGAGTCAATGATCCAAGAATCTGGTTGTGAAACAATAGCAACAAGGGCCTTACCCTTTCTTTTCCCCTTACCTTTTCCTTTTTCTATGTCTTTTGAAGAATCATGTGATGAACTTTGTTTTACTGAATCAGGTACCTTAAGATTGTTCTCTTGAAGAATATTTGTTAGGTGATCAATATGTTTCTTCAAACATTTGTGCTCATCATGTCCCATTTTCTTACAATAGGAACACTTCACCTTCTCCTTCTTAGGCTTATCACCTTTTGAAGAAGAGGGCTCAGTAGTTGCTTTGGAAACAACCTTGCTTTGATCTTGTTTCTTCTCTCCTTGATTCTGTTGTTTCTTATTTTGTTTTCCACTTCCCTTCTGATCTTTAGTGCCATGATTTGTAGTCAAGGCATGAGACTTAGAAGACTTGATTGTATCCATTTGAATCAACTTATCTTGCTCCCTTGTGAGGTCATTTACAAAATCATCAAGAGAAGGCATTGTGAGATTGGTTCCTAAGGCACTTTTAGTGGCATAAAATGTCGAAACAAATATAGAATACTGTGGACCTAGCTTGGAAAGAATACTTAAGATCAACTGTGAGTCTTTCTTCTCAATCCCACACTGTTTCAACTACAACCTTATGGCCTTAAGATTTGTATCTAGAAATATCATCAATGAAAGGCAGAACATATCTTGCCTTGCGAAAATAAGGATGTGGAAATGGACCAGCCAAGTCACTATGTACTAATTCCAAAAGTTGTGTTGCCCTCCATGCTTTTTCTTTATCAAAGTTTTCTTCAATATGCTTACCAAGAACACAACCTTGGCAAAATCCATTAGAAAACTGAATAGAAGGCAACCCTATAACCATGTCCTATTTACTAAGCTATTTCAAGTAGCGGTAGTTCAAGTGGCCAAACCGTTGATGCCACAAACAACTCACCTCATCTAAGTGAGTGAGAAAAGCAAGTGAAGGAGAATTAGGAACAAAGTGAGAAAAGTGATATAGTCTAGACTTATGATCAGCCTTCCCCATGGAAACTGAAGACCCATTGTCCATCTCACTGATTACCACTGTGTCTGGAGTGAACTCAACCCACTTGCCAGAGCTGGTATGAGTGATCTAATAGACCAATAGGAGTTTAGTTGATAAAGATGGAACACAAAAAACATCCTTAAATTTTCCTTCATACACATCCATAAACCATCTCCCATGCACCTCAATAGGTCAGTCATCACCCAATAGAATAGATGGCAAAAAACATGGCTCTAAGGAGACAAAATTATCTTGTGATGAGGCCATGTGGTGCGAAGCACCTGAGTCAATGATCCAAGAATCTGGTTGTGAAATAATAGCAACAAGGGCCTTACCCTTTCCTTTCCCCTTACCTTTTCCTTTTTCTATGTCTTTTGAATAATCCTGTGATGAACTCTGTTTTACTGAATCAGGTACCTTAAGATTGTTCTCTTGAAGAATATTTGTTAGGTGATCAATCTGTTTCTTCAAACATTTGAGCTCATCATGTCCCATTTTCTTACAATAGGAACACTTCACCTTCTCCTTCTTGGGCTTATCACCTTTTGAAGAAGAGGGCTCATTAGTTGCTTTGGAAACAACCTTGCTTTGATCTTGTTTCTTCTCTCCTTGATTCTGTTGTTTCTTATTTTGTTTTCCACTTCCCTTCTGATCTTTAGTGCCATGATTTGTAGTCAAGGCATGAGACTTAGAAGAATTGATTGTACCCATTTGAATTAACTTATCTTGCTCCCTTGCGAGGTCATTTACAAAATCATCAAGAGAAGGCATTGTGAAATTGGTTCCTAAGGCACTTTTAGTGGCATAAAATGTCAAAACAAATAGAGAATATTGTGGACCTAGCTTGGAAAGAATACTTAAGATCAACTATCAGTCTTTCTTCTCAATCCCACACTGTTTCAACTACAACCTTATGGCCTTAAGATTTGTGAAAAAGTCTTGTATAGTGTCAAAACTTGTAGGACTTAACCCTATGAGCTCATTCTCCAGTATATGTCCTCTCATTTCATGTTGTTTACCAAAGAGTTTATCCAAAGTGGTCCATACTTCATTTAGTGTTGAAAGAGATTCAATGTGAAAAAGAAAATCTAGAGATACAGACATACACAAGGTTTCAAAATCTTCATCCAACTTATTAAACCAATTAGCCTTCTCTACATCTATAGTAGGTTCAGGTTCAAGCTCCATTGTTATTCTATGCAACCCATTCTTCTTGAGATAGATTGATATTTTAGATTTCCAATCAATGTAATTGTATGGAATGAGCATTGGAACTGTATTTTGATCCATCTTAGTGTAGAAATGAGATTGAGAATGCAAAAACTCAAAGAAGGCACACAAGAGACACCCCCCCTTTTCACTCAATCAAAGAACCCCCCAAGAAAAAAATTATTGTGGGACTTTATGATTAGTCCAATTACAATTGCCACAAGCCAAAACAACAAAGTGGTCTTTGATTTTGGTACAATGCAAAAGCCAAGATTAGGAAAAATTTGAAAGTACAATTATAAGCAACAACTAGATCAAACTGATAGCAGATCTGGTATGTACTCAAAAAATCATGCACTTTCAAAAAAATTCACCAAAAAATGTTACCATATGAGCCGAATTGAAGCCTTTGAAGTTCTGAAAATAATGACTGCTCAGGTACAGTGATGAAAAACTATAATTTCTGGACAAACCGGATACCAAAATAGAAAACTGATTCCTCCACTATGAAGCCTGTGAAATTTTGGCCTAAATAAAAAAATGCTCAAAAATTGAAGCAAATATGAGCAAGATATAGGTGTTTGAAGTTGGACTGTCAAAGTGAAAAACTCAATGGAAGGGGGGCAAATAGGGCCAAACCTCCTGATGTCAATGTGACATCAGCAGAATCTTTGGCAAGAATCTTCAAAGATTCCACAAAATATTCTCTAGATTTAGCATGAAAGATGATGTCACTCTCCAAATTCATGAGGTCAGAAGGGCGATGCAAGTTGATGACATCACCTGACTGAATGATGACATCAGTAATTTCAGTTGATGGAATATGTTGTTTTCACTAGAATATTCTATACGGCTGATCAGAATATGATGTCACTCTGCCAATTTATTACATCATGCTAACATCAGTAGATGCACAAAACAAGACCATCAGAATATGCCAGATTCCTCGTCAAGATTCCAAAACTGCCTTTGGTTTTGTTGAAACTACTCCGCAAAAGCTTAAACCACTCTCGAAATACAATGAAATCACTTTCCGTTGGGGTGAACCACTTTATCAATGCTGACACCATTGTTTATTGGTGGGAAAGAACCTTACATTTGGATCGAAACTGCCTTGTAGGTCTGTGTGGTTTTGTGGTGGCGGAGGATGGTTTGGGTCGCTTGTAGGTGGTTTGAGGTTCCCAGCAATGTTTTAAAACGTTGCCAGAGGATTAAAGACCCACCGGTAATGTTTTTAATGAGCCATGGAAAGATTTTGCCATGCTTTCTATGGTTAAGAGGTGTCAGTTATGTCCAAAGACCTCTAAAGACTACCTCTGAAGACCTCTGAAGATTGCCGATGAAGGTATCAAGACTGCCAATTGGAAAAAAACTGCCGACCATGAGTTTAGCAACCTGTCAGTGTGCAATGACCACTGTGTCTAACCATCTGTGGATAGGGTTTGGGGGCCCTTGCCAAGTGGTGCCTCCATGTTGGATTTTCTACCGACTGTACCCTGCAGAGTATTCTGCGGACTGTAGAGTACACCCTGCGAAAACAAAAAAATATCTACAGAATATACAAAAACACTATGTAATGCTTTACAACAACAATTTAATAAAATAATCAATGGATAATTGCCAAGAATCTATTGATGATGTGACTATGTAAGATGATTCTTCCTGCGACAAGAAGATTCTCAGAATATGCCACTAATGTAGAGAATATTCTCTGCAACAAATATGTCAGCCTATGAGCAAACAAATTTTTCCCTTCGCTGCAACTTTGTCTGATTTTGGTGAATTGACAATCAATCTTGGGGTTTTTGGGCCTCCTAAGCATGATGGCAGGGTCTGGTTTTGCCCAAAGTGCTCTGAAAGGTCAGCTACCTATTGGATTAGGCATGCACCTCCCAACTTCAAACCCTCATAGATTTGGCCTCTGATGTCTAATTTAGATGAAATAAAAGGTGATCTTGACTATCTCAGACCTCTTGAACACAATTGTATTCTTAGATTTGCAGCATCATACTCCAAAATGAACCTACAATACAAGGACACAAAGAGGAACCCTCACAAATCTGGTATTCTATAAGTCTTTCTGATTCTCCAAGTCATCAATAGATGCAAGAGAAGAGCATACTCAACTATCAAGATCCACCATGATTTGTACTCTCAAAAAATGAATCTAATCATCCAAAATATGCTCTGATACCATGTTAGAATATTGAAAAAGAATATAACCCAGAATCAAATTGAAAGACCTAGAATCAATAAACTGTAATGCAAAAGAATTGTATAGTATAACAGTACTATGAGAGAATAATGTAAATGTTCCAATGGCATAATAGCATTATGAGAGAACTATAGTTCCAGCCTTCATTACATTCATTACAAAATGAAAAGAAATACCTTGCTTATAAAGACAAGGTTGAGAGATAAGAAGTTGTAGTCATGTGACAAGTTTCATTATCCTATTACATGTGACAACTAGAGGGTAAGATGCCAACTAGTTGATGTGTAGGATATGACAACTATAAGACAACTATCAACAACTAGACACAACTAGAAACATCTAGAAGGCTCACTAAGTCAACTTAACATGTGAATAGGTGTGTGAATATTATTTAACTAATAAATAGTTAAATTATATGAATTATCTACATAACAAGGGAAATAACTGGCTAGGTAATATCCCTATTTGTTAGCAAGAGACACATTGGAGCTTCATGATTGTTGTCATTGATGGCAACAAAGTTCATCCCACACATCCACAGGACATGGTGTGCCTATACCAGAAGTCAGATTGAAGAGTGTTGTGATCCGGTAAGCAAGAACAGAGCATGTGGCAAGATCCGACAGTCAGGTCCAGATCTCTCAGAGGAAGTATCTTTGGAAAGCGCAGACTTGGGGAAGTCAAAAGGAGTACCTTGACTAATAGATTCCAGGAATTAAGCCTTCGGTGATGAAAGACTGAAGAGATATGAGCATTCAAGTATTGGGGTCCTGTTTGGCAGAACAAACAGAGGAAGAACTGACTGACAGAGGATCAGACATTATTCTGGATGAGATGTTGATGGTGATCAAGATTCTTAAGGTATCATTCATGATTGGCCAACTTGTTAGATAACTCTTATAAGTATCTATTTGAATCGCATCACTTGGTAAGCAAGGATTCAACTGACAGACTAAAGTTTGGGAAATACTAACTATTCCGGATGCCGACTAGCAAGAGGATGAAATGCTTTTGTGTGAAAATATATACCAAATGTATTTCAATGAGAAGTTTTGTTGGTGTGGGGTTGTATGTATGAAGAAAAGAAGCAGAGCAGAAGGAAAGTAGTAAGGAAGGCCCTGTATGTGAAAGGACAGCAGCATAAAAGAAGAGAAAGGATGAAGTGCAATAGATCAGTATACTGAGCCTAACCGAAACTAAACTCCAGCATGTGTGGATGCTTCTCATCAGTTCAATGATCCTGTTATTCTTCTTACAACTTGTAGATAGTGAGTCTCTTGTAGGCAGTGAGCCTCTTGTGAGTAGTGTACTTGGGCAGTGAGCCCTAATTAGCAAGTGCCATTTTATAATTCTATTCTTCTAACAGAGAATACAATCTTAGGTTAATCACCCTGTGGTTTTCTCCCTTAACAGGGTTTCCACGTTAAAAATATCGTGTCATGTGTATTTCCATTTCATGGTTATGTTTGCTTATTTGAATTAATGCTGCATTAATTATTAAGAAAGTTTAGAAAGCTGAAATAATTAAGATAACTGATTCACCCCCCTCTCAGTTATCAACAATTGGTATCAGAGCCAAGTTCCTCCAAACAGAGCCTAACAGCTTGAGGAAGATCTGGGAATTAAAATGGATGTGTATGGTATGAGAGAACAACTTCAGTCTACCCTAGATGATCTTGAGCAATCTAATTCTGAAGTCAATGAACTGAAGGAAAGACTCAAACAGGTTGATGATTTCATAAATGAACTAAAAGGGAAACTAAGTCTCTCTATGAAAAAGAGAAAGGATCTACTTCAACAATTGGCAAGTCAAAGTGAAGTAAATGATACAAATGAAGATCTAAAGGAGAAAACCAAGTTATGTGAAAAGTTATCAAAAGAGATCATTATGGTAAGACATGAAATGATATCAGGAGTTATGAAATTTACTCAAGAAATTGAAGAGAAAAGAAAAACTGAAGATGATCTAAGACAATCTCTCAAGGAGAAATCAGAAGACTGCCACAAGATGGATAGAATAATCAGACATCTTTAATCTGATCTTGAAGATGCTAAAGAAAATGAAGAAAAACTTGAGGATCAAATTATCTCTCTTAAAAAGGATCTTCAAACAACAAATGAATATAAAGAGAAATTCAAGATAAGTTCTGCTCAACTTGAAGTTCTTCTTGAAAGCCAAAAGATGGTAGATGACAAGTGTGGTTTGGGATATGAGAAAGGTGAAAGCTCCAGATCTGGGTAGAAGAAGTTTGGATCAGAAAATTCTGGTAAGGCAACCTAATGCTCAAAGATATCCATCCTTCAATGGATACTGCCACAACTGCAATAACTTTGGTCACAAAGCTAATCAGTGCAGAAGGAGAATGAATCAGACTAACACATCCTTCTCCAAACAATGTTTTAACTGTAAAAGGTATGGTCACAAATCTTATGAATGCAGAAATATGCAAATGAATAATTCATTCAATGGTAGATGCTTTGCATGCAATAGAATGGGTCATTTGGCTAATCAATGTAGATCAAAAGGACATCAATCAAATATGCAAAGAAATGTTGTTTGCCACAATTGCAATAGATCCGGTCATATTGCCAAATTCTGTAGAAGCAAGAATCACGACAAAAGAGGTCTGGTACATCATAATTAGAATCAAGACAAGGGAAAAGGACAAGTGAATGTGAATGAAGTCAAAAGTGAGATGAACAAGATTTGGGTGAAGAGAAGTATAGAAAATGTAGGGGATGGATCCACACTAGAATCTGGTGCTAATATTCCTTCTGAAAATTAAAAGCTGAGCTTTGGCTCAGGGGGAGACATAGGAAAACATTTTCCCCCAGCCAGTTAATAGGTGCTAGAACTGGCACAAGGAGAGTTGCGGATTAAAGGGTTCACAAAGGGACATCCAAATAAGGTTTGGTTAAGAGATGAAAGATCCATAACAAGTTTTGAATAGGTTGAAGAATAATCTAGTTCATCAGTCATCCGGTGAGTAGTAGGTTTTTCATAGTTAAATCTGACATGATTCAAACTATGGAATCTTGATCTGTGGATAGATCAAATGATTAAAGAAAGGAAGATAGATTATCACTATTCTCCAAGAATAACTCTAAGTGTATCTCAGTGATCCAGAAAAGATCTGTCTTAGAATAAGATGAACAAGGCAACTGGAATGACTTAGGTTGCACATTTATTGTAGTATGAAATTAGGGCTTTCCCAAAAATAAAAGAGTTCATTTGTTTGTCATTTGCACATTTGCACTCAAAAAGAAAAGAAAAGGAGCTCTACAACAAATTGTCTCAAATTCTCAAAGATTCATCACTGAAGTCAATTCATCCAGCAAATTAATCCGGCTCATTCAGCGAACCCTAGAAGCGTAAAAGGTATTTTTGGTTGCTAAATACCTCTCTGTAAATCTTTTGAAAATGGCTACTCCAAATGTGGTGAAGATTTTTGATAGGCCATGCCCTAAATTTAAGAAGCACCCATACAAATCTCTAGAAGTGGATCCCTCATGTGCTTTTTCTAGCATTCCGCATGGTATTTTACATGTAGAAGATGTTAGGGTTTACATTCATGCGAACATTGAAGATTTTGGGGAATCTAAGCTGACAGACATCTATCACAATCATTTAATAGATGATACTTTTGAACTCAAGCCACAGTACCAGGCCATCCGAGATAAACATTTTGGTCAGTGCATTCATTTCCCCTATTTTGAGGAGGATGCATGGATCCAGTATGTGTTGAGTAGAGTACATGATAACTTCTTATGGTTGAATAGACCATTTAAGATCACTAAGGATTCAATTAGGGTAGTAATCGGCTTGCACTCATCTAGAGGGATACCAGTTTTCAAATTTGTCAAAAACCAAACTGTGAGTGAAGCTACTGGATCAAAATTTGATAAGAGAGTAATGACCATAGAAGATATCTCTAATTCAGATATCATGTTTGTATCTATGATAATTGGTTATAAGATATATCACTCCAGTAGGGAGAATTTAGTACCTGAAACTACTATGTATACTGCTTATGAGATGTTGAGAAAGAATGCAGATTATGACATCTAAGAACTCCTTCTGAGCCAACCAATGGAAAACTTATAGAAGATTAAGAAAGACAAGAAGAACTCTTTTAAGTATGGTGGACTAATATTGTGTTTGTTTTTCTACTTTATGAATGAGCTGCCCAGATCCAATGGTTGGGTATGGCAAAATGACAGACCTGTTGCCATTCAAATCAGAGACTACCTACATGGGCTTGGGAATGCTAAGGTAAGAAATACAGCTCTGTGGGGTTACTTCAAGAACTTTCAGAGTATGATGCAAGCAAGGGAGAGAATTCCAAAATCTCTAGTTGAAAAGTATAAGGATACAGTTTTCTTTACGGTAGAAACTGATCAGTGCCTAATGGAGGCTGTGGAACCAAGGATAGTCTGGATCATGCCCATGGGGTATGAAGTAGATGAGAAAATTGTTGAGCTACATGTTCAACACATGCTTAGTCAACCTAAAGATCCTAAGGTAGAAAGGTTTGGAACCTTTGAAGAATTAAGTATAAAAATCCATTTTGAGCTTAGACAACCGGAGATGAAGAGAAAAGTGAGAAAAGAGGTAGAAGAATTTGCCAAGAGGCATGGAATCTCAAAAGAGGCACTTGATGCACATAGAGAAAAGATGGAAAGTGTAGAGAAAGAGAAGGAAGAAGCAAAAAAGGAAAGTGATCCAGTAGAAGCCCCCTCCTGGACCAAATCCTCTAAGAGGTTTGCACCTACAACTACTAAGACCTCAAAGGCATCAAAACTGGAAGCAAAATCATCCAATAAAGTAGAGAAAAGGACTAAGACAAAGGCCACAAGGTCTTATATCAGTCAAAAGGATGAAGAAGAGACAGAATCAGATGAGGAGGTAAGTAAAATGAGGAAAAAGAAGAATGTATCTGGTGAACCCTCTACCGGTGAAGACAAGGAAAAGATGGCAGAAGAGTTTGTTGAAAGGCCCACTCTGTCCATTGATAATGTAGTCAAATCAGTCACTATGGATGGGAACTTGAAACCAATGACTAAATTTTATGACTACTACAGTAAGGCTGATCAGAAGATCCTACAAGAAGCCACAGTCAGGTACCTTAACATTTATAATAAAGCATTCATTAAGATTATATCTTTAATTCCAAAGAGCCTAAAGAAAGAACTAGAAATCAGAAAGAATAATGCCAAGACCAAGGACCTTGAGATCAAGGAACAAATAGCTATTCAACTCTATCCCTCAATCACACAGAAACAATGAATATGATTTTCAAATATTGCAAGGATGAGTTCCGGAGC
This sequence comes from Cunninghamia lanceolata, assembly GCA_027924645.1. Lineage (NCBI taxonomy): Eukaryota > Viridiplantae > Streptophyta > Pinopsida > Cupressales > Cupressaceae > Cunninghamia > Cunninghamia lanceolata. The sequence continues at coordinate 8,721,859 of BSBN01000828.1, forward strand.
AGAGCTAGAATGAATCAGCTTATGCTTGGAGAAACTGACAAAATAGATAAAGAAACTGAAGAAATCCTTTGGAATGCCTACAAAAGGTTCAACATTCCTATCACAGAGGACATAAGTGATGAGCCCTCTGCCATGGACGACAAGGAAGAAACTACTAAGATAGTAGTAGAAGAGGTAAAGGAAACAGGTGAAGAAAAAGGTAAGGACTTAGATTCCTTTGCTCCGGAAGAGGAAGTCCAAGGAGAAGTAAATCTGAACTCTCCAGCAGTCTCTAGATCTAAAGGAGAAGAAAGTATAAAAGAAAAATCTAGTCAAGAAGAACAAGGAAAGGGAAGAGAAGAAGAGTCAAGGATAGAAAAAGCTACAGATGACAGTGGTAAGGCTGCAGAAGGGGAGAAAATTTTGTCTTCGGAAAGAGACACAGCAAAAGCAGTCAAGGATTTCTTGACCAAAGAGATGATGGAATTTGATGAATGTCATGCCCACATTTTCCATGTGGTCACAACACACATCACACGTGTCATAGCCACATCTGTCATGTGGTCATGACACGAAATATCAAAAATTTTCTCGCGCTTCCCTAAAAAACCCCCTCGCATGCGTAAGCATGCTCGGTGGTGTTCGTTCAAGGCAAAAACACTACAGTTGTCGACAGGGTACAAGTACAATTGTGTGCAACCAGACGCAAGCAAACCAACAAGGGGGTCTCTACGACGCCGTTAACGTCACTGCTAGGTTTAAAATATCAGGGTTCCTAAATCTAAATCTCGGCAAATTCTGACAGCATAACGCCTTATGGCGTAAGTGGGAATTACCCAACACTATATTACGCCCGTGGTTCACTGATAGATTAACAACTTCCCACGACACCTTGTTCCGACTAAACCGACTCGTGATCTCCCTATTTAATCATTTTTCAACAAGGCACGGTTGTCTGTCTCCTCTCTTGCTTCCTGACATATACTCCTCCTTCGACTTAGCATTCTCAACAAGGCGGTTCGTTTGCTCTCTCTTCCCTTTTCTCTGGGTCTTAATTTTGATTGTATTTTTATCGTGCTCACCTTAACTATTTCTCTGATAATTTAGTTTGTTTATATTTCGGTCTCTCTCTCTTTCGTTTTCTATGCTTTCTTTATGTTTATCCGGTCCTTTCTTCATATTGGACATCAATCAGGGTTATCACTGTATCTATTGTTGACATTAAACCTAACTTCCGGATGATCCAGGTCACATAGGCTGGTTTACTACTTCGCTGGACTTGGTCTTCTAGTCTTCTCCGATCTAGGTTTCTCCTCTTGTATGTATTAATTAAACTTGTTCCTAAGCAAATTTTGGCAGGAGGGTCCATCAACTTAGTTCTCTTATCCCATGTGGGAAATGCCGCGCATTTTCTCCTCTGTGTTTTCCAATGTTACTTTTTCTTCTTCTGACTCTCTTACAGGTTTACTTATATGGACGTTTACTACAGTTGAGATTAAAATAGCCTCACATGGAATGTCTGTGATGGCTTCTTAAGTTTATTTCCAGTGATCTTTTAAGCTAGGTGACGTGTAATTTTCCTCTTCATTTTTCCGGTTATTGAATCACGTTGATAGTTGAAACTTCCAAGAAACTCTTTCCGGAGTAATAGAGTATATTCCTTTATGCTCCCATTAGATTATAATTTTATTTTCTCTTATTAGTGTTAGGAGAAAACGGCCTCTCTGAAAGTCGTAATCATAAAGAAAATATAAGTGTGTAACGATATATTTATATGTATATATATATATAAGATTATATATATATATAAAAACTCATATATTCAATTATACTTCTCATGTTATATTTACTGTTGTTATTATTACTATTGTATATTATAATTACTATTATTGTAATTGTAAAGTTATCTTAATAATTTATTTCTCTTATATACTATTCCTAATCTTGATAAGCGGCTCTCCTCTTTATAAAATAGATTCCAGACACAGAAACACCTCGTTAATTAAATCCGTGGAACCTTTACTGTAAATCAATGTCGAAGGGAACCAAGGAAATGGGAACTCTTTAAGTGTATGTGTGTATATATATATATATTACATTTAAATCAAAATATAAATAAATATCTATATATACAAAGATATGTATATACAAATATATATTTATAAATTAATATCTATATATATATAAATAAATAGATATCTATATATATACAAATATATGTATATATAAAGATATATATTTATCATATATAAATAGTTAAATATATATTATTTTAATACTATCTTTCTCATATAATATAGGGTTTTCAACCCTAACATTCTTATTATTATTTTTTTTTGTTTTTGTTGTGGTTGCAGGTGGGACGGCCGCATGGTAGCGACGGCCAGGAATGGCGGAGGCGAAGGGAAGGGGCCTGTGTAGGCCACAGAGGAGTATGAACGGCAGACATTTGGCAGGGATGTGGCCCCGCGGGGGTCATAAGGGAAGAGGAATGGGGGTCGCGGCCTGCGGAAGGCCGCGAGCTCAAGAAAAGGGATTGTGGGGGGGGCGGAGCCCCACCCACATCCCACGAAGTGGGGTGTGGGTGGGGCTCCGCCCCCCCCACACTTCGTAACTTAAAACCATGCGGTGGGGTTTCATTCCCCACCGCCCACTGTAACTCATGTCTGTGTTTTTTTTTTTTTTTACACAGCGAATTTCAATTCGCTCCCTTTTCGTTTATTTGACTATTTTGATGGTTGCAACGCGTTTTATTAATATTTAAATAAATATATATATATATATACATATATATATATATATATATTATTTATATGATACTCAATTTCTTCAATTGCAACAATAAAATTTCAGTTGCACAATTTCGTTAAATAAATTAATAAATAATTAAACAAATCAAATATATATATATATATATATTTATATATATATATATTTATATATATATATGTATATATCATTTTCAAAATACCATTCAAATTTCTCCAATACAACAAATATTCAATTTCTCATATTCTGTAAAAATGGTAAAAAAAAATAACAACTATTATATATATATATATATATATATTTCATTTTCATATTACCACTTAATTTTCTCAAAATGACAATCAGAAGTAAATACATAATAGACTTTCTCTAAACTTAACAAAATAACTGAAACCATTATTTATTGTAAAAGAAACTTAATCATTTAAAACTGTCTTTTCCATGATAACAATGAACTATAAAATTGTCCTTTTAACTAGTTAAGCAATCTATTTTTATAATCACATAAACGAGTTCAGATTTGAGTACAAGTAAGTAATGATCTCTACCTTCCGTTAACACATTTAATAATTCCAAAATTTCCTTATGAAATTCAAGGTAAATAATTATATCATACACAATACAGGAAGATTAACTCTTTCACTACCCTTAACAAGATGAAAGATAAGAATTTTCTTCTCCCAACCAACATAAAAGAAGTGATGTAACAACTAAGTAACAGTCACACCTAATAACAAGATCAGGGAGGTTATTTCCTTCACTCCCAGGGTGACATTAATTTACAAAATATCAAGAGAGGTGCTCTCTTTTACACTCTTTACAAAAGATCATGAACTAATTCACAAGACAAAGAAGAAGAATCTGTTTCTTCATAAATATAACTTCTCCAAATCCAACCGGAAGCTCCAAGAGGAAACCTGCGTATCAAAGACAAACAAAGAAGAAAACACCACTCATCTAGCTCTCCTCCCTTCCGTAGACCCGCAAGAGGGTCACCCCCGAGCTAGGGAGACCATACTCACACCTGGGTAACTCAAGCACTCCACTTCACAACAGGGACAACAACAAACCCAAAGCACACAAACACCCGTGGGTAAATTACACAACACAGAAACTCAACTACAGTGAGTTTCATAAGGGGCAGGAGAGTGGACACACTCGACTCCAGAGTGTCACCCTTATAGATAATTTAACCAACACAATTTCTCTTGGCCTCAAACCAAGTTTGATCACAAATTCTTTTAAGAAATCTGTATTTGACTCTCAAGTCAAAGATACAGTCACAGATACATGCCCTCAAGGCTTTCAACATCCCAAAAGATGGAAACAGGTATGCACCCGAGGAGGATCTCTCCTCCCCTACCCCAAACTTGATGAGCATTTCTCCCAAGTGGGAGAAGCTCTGTCAAACAACCCGACAACAAACCCCACAGAAAACACATCTAAAACACAAACAAATAATCATCTGTCACACACTTTACATACACTTTACATACACTTTACATACATATTCAGATATACGAAGAAAGGTAAAAATCAAACCAACCTTACAAAGCCCTCCTGGAATGAAAATGATGCAGAGCTCCCCTGAGTTCTCTTCCAACCTTAGCCAACAACTCCTCTCCCTTTCCTCACCTCCAAGCTAACTCTCCTATTTTTTTTTGGCAATAATAAAAACTCTTCCCCCAAAATTCAACTAACTCCTCTCATCCCAAAATTGAAAACAAATAACCCAAATTCTTTTCAGTTTAGAGGAATGGGGAGGTGACACTTGTCACCTCCTCACCCTTCCCAAAGCCACTATTCTGTCCTGGTGGCTTATGTCACTCACCCATCCCTAGAGTACTCCTTATCCCTCTCCTCATGTCATTTCTCTTATGCATGGGAGAAATAAAAGGAGTTAAAGGAGGAAAAGACAGGTGACCCATGCCTCTTCTCCCCTCCTTCACATGGATGGCCCCACAACACATGGGGGGAATCTCACTAATGGAGAAGGTGACTTCAAGTCAATCCTTCAATAATGGATGGGTTGGTAGTCATCTCTTACCTTGGGGATTGAAGAGGGATGGGTTGGGTGTTGGTACAACCCATCATGTCCCCTCCATACCTCCAATTTTCGCCACTTAACTTCAGGGGAAAGTTAAGATGACTAGATGGAGGTTACTCAAGGGTTACCCATGCCAAATGGGCCCCTGGACCCATGGGGTATAACCCAGGGTCAACCTTAACCCATCCAGGACACCCATGGTCAAGGTAAAGCACATGAAAAGGCCTCAAAGATTTAAATCAAATAAAGAAATTCAAATTCAAACTTTTTACAACAAAAATCATAAAATATTGTTACAAGAGGGTAACCAAACCCACTCGACCATACGAAAGACCACATTACAACATCATATCAAACACAGAAAGATCTTGGTTTTTTGTGGAACCAGATCGGCTTAACAGGGGATAACAATAACAAGGTGCGGAATGATCTCCGAAATCTGTGGTTCGATTAGTAAATCCTGCACACTAAATTACAAGATCAGTATCCACATATAATCATCATAGCTGAAGCAAATTAAAAACATGCATTATCATGACATAGTTCTAATTAACATAATGAAATCATATTACAATTTTCCATCGTCACCTAATTAACTTTTCTGAAATGTAATTTATCCAAACATCACCCAATTAGTTTTTCTGAAATCATAATAAAGTTTAATAGTTTAACAATTCTGGGAACTGCTATCCCACAAATATAAAAAGTAACAATAACCGAAATGTAAATAGTCATAACAACAGAAGTAAAAAGGGTGGTCCTCACAATGAACTAGAGTTACTTCAAGGTCCATTCAATTTTGATTCCCTCTCTCCGATGCAAACCATGAAGCTAGCTTCCTTCACTCAAGCAACGGCAAAAGAAAAAATGCTAAAGTCTCACATGGAAAACTGTGAACTCATAGAAACTGCATCCGGTGTACTGGAAAAGATCATGCCATCCTTGCAAAAGGATCCTACAACATCCACATCTGGTAATCTAAAGTCTCTTGTAAATTCTGTTAGTACACATTTTGATTCTTTACAGAAAGCAGTAGAAGAGAAAGTCTGGAAAGAGTTTTTGGATAAGAGATTCTTAGAGTTACAAGGACTTATAACCAATGATAGGAGAAATATGGATATTGGGACAAAGAGCTTAGAAAATGCTCTTAAAGATGGTAGAGATATCTATAAATTTTGTGTATCCTGGCCTAAAGTGACCAAGGATATTGAGAAGAAAGTAAAGGAACAAGAGGATAAACTGTCAAGCCTCTCTCAGAATTTTGATCCTCTCACTATATCCATACTAAACCAGGAATGTCAAACTATTGTAGTCATGAATGAGATCAAGAAACTTGAAAAGGAGAGGAAGAACATAATAAGTAGGATGGGTGAACTTAGAGGGATCATTATCCCTAAGTTAGAAGCCATGCATGAGGCTCTAACTAATGCTTAGACCACAACCCGGACCAGTGATCCAATAGATCTTAAGAGGGCAGAAGATTTTGCATTCCTGTTGAGTGGTCACATCTCAATTTTAGATAGGATGAAGCAAAGTTGGGTGACAGAAGTTGTACAGTTGAAGATAACTTTTGCAGACATATTACAATATATGTAAGTATAACCTATTTATATACTTATGCAGCTAAGTATAGTTGAATTTTTGGGCAATTTTGGTGTGAGGACCCTACCCTTTGCCATTGATGTCAAAGGGGGAGTGAGGAATAGTGAAAAATGTGGAATCTAGCTAGGGGGGAGCTTCGGTAAAGTGTACATTAGAAAAGAGCATCAACCAAGGGGAGTATAGTATAACACTTAGTTATTTTTCACTAAGTGTTGCCATCAATGCCAAAGGGGGAGATTGTTAGCAAGAGACACATTGGAGCTTCATGATTGTTGTCATTGATGGCAACAAAGTTCATCCCACACATCCGCAGGACATGGTGTGCCTATACCGGAAGTCAGATTGAAGAGTGTTGTGATCCGGTAAGCAAGAACATAGCATGTGGCAAGGTCCGACAATCAGGTATGGATCTCTTAGAGGAAGTATCTTTGGAAAGTGCAGACTTGAGGAAGTCAAAAGGAGTACCTTGACTGATAGATTCCAGGAATTGAGCCTTCTGTGATGAAAGAGTGAAGAGATATGAGCATTCAAGTATTGGGGTCCTGTTTGGCATAACAGATAGAGGAAGAACTGACTAACAAAGGATCAGACATTATTCTGGATGAGATGTTGATGGTGATCAAGATTCTTAAGGCATCATTCATGATTGGCTGACTTGTTAGATAACTCTTATAAGTATCTATTTGATCCGCATCACTTGGTAAGCAAGGATTCAACCAACAGACTAAAGTTTGGGAAATACTGACTATTCTGGATGCTGACTACAAAGAGGATGAAATCCTTTGTGCGGATATATATACCAAATGTATTTCGATGAGAAGTGTTGTTGGTGTGGGGTTGTATGTGCGAAGAAAAGTAGTAGAGCAGAAGGAAAGCAGAAGGTCTGGTATGTGAAAGGATAGAAGCATAAAAGAAGAGAAAGGATGAAGTGCAGTAGATCAGTATACTGAGCCTAACTAGAACTAAACTCCAGCATGTGTGGATGCTTCTCATCAGTTCAAGGATCCTATTATTCTTCTTACAACTTGTAGACAGTGAGTCTCTTGTAGGCAGTGAGCCTCTTGTGAGTAGTGTGCTTGAGTAGTGAGCCCTAATTGGCAAGTGCCATTTTATAATTCTATTCTTCTAACAGAGGATACAATCTTAGGTTAATCACCCTGTGGTTTTCTCCCTTAACAGGGTTTCCACATCAAAAATATCATGTCATGTGTATTTCCATTTCATGGTTATGTTTTCTTATTTGAATTAATGCTGCATTAATTATTAAGAAAGTTCAGAAAGCTAAAATAATTAAGATAACTGATTCACCCCCCCTCTCAGTTATCAACACTATTCACACTAACAATCATCCTATAGAAGAGCCAATTGGGTATCTCTAGTTCCAATTTTGGTGAAGATTGGATGAAAATTGACTAAGTTAGAGCCAGTTGGCTAATTCTCCAGTTCATGAACTATTTAGTTTGCCAATCAGATAGTTTACTGATCAGACGGTTCACCAATGGTTTATAAAGGAAATTTTGTACTTTCAAGTTTGTCAAAGGGAATCTTTGTCAGAAAAAAATCCTAGTTTGTGAACTCTTTAGTTTGCCAACGTCTTAGTTTGCCGATGGGAGATTTCTCTGATTAAGCTTCAGTACAAGTTTGTATAGTCTTCAATTTGTTGAAAGGAAGTCCTAAGTCAACCAAGTTTGAAGTTTGAGAACTTTGTCGATAAATGCTCAAGTTTGCGAACCTTTCAATTCGACGATAATTAACTTCATTGATAAGAGCTTTGAAGGTTGGAGCCAAGGTTTCTTTGGTTTGTGGGATTGGAATATCATAGATAGAAGAAAAAGTTCTAAGTCTACGGTTAGTTTGTGGGTTCTAAAAGTTGCCAATTTTCTGACAAGAATATGAACAGAGCTTTTGAGAAGAAGACAAAGAGTTTGTAGAAGACAAGTTTCACTGATAAAGAGGGATGATGACTTAATACTTTATATCGGCAAAGTTTCTTATTTACGAACTAGTTTGTGGTTTTTAAAATTTGTCGATATGTCGATAATGGTTTGGGAAAGGAATGTTTTGCCAATAAAGGCTTTAAGAATGGAGTTCATGGTTACTTTAGTTCGTCGATTGGTGATATTGATAATAATGTTGAAGTCAAACTGTTGATCAATTCCAAGGTTCAAAAAAGTTAACTTTTACCAACAAAGGGCATGGTGACTAAAGGGATTTTACTGACAAGTCAGTTTGTGAAATGACTATTTTGCCAATAACGAAGGAAATATGCTCAAGTTTGTGAAAGTGGATTCTTGTCGATGAATCATTCAAAGAGATGGTTTGAAAATGAACTAATTCTTCAATAAAGCATGTATCAGTGACCCCTTCAGTTCACGAAATGGTACTTTTGCCAATAACATTATTATATTGTTGTATCAAACTTGAAAGAACGTTGAGGCAGACATGAATGGTTCCTGAAGAGATTAACTACCTATTGGACTCATAAATGTGGGTCTTCATTTTAGTAATCAAATAGTGTTATCATTAATCTATTTGGTAAATCTGAATGTTGAGTGGTTATTTGGTTAACTGTCTATTCAGTTCTTTAACTGTTTAAGTTCTTAGTGACTATTGGGATTCAGTTATGAAACTATCAACTTTTCAATTTCTTTCTAGTCTCTGTATAAATGGGAAACCATTGTATATTATAGAGGTGATTTAGCTGGTGAAGGGGTTCCTCTCTGAACATATGTAAGTCAGTTACTAATTAGAGCTTCCTCTCGGAACAGAGGTGAGGTTGTTGTTGCAGATTGGGATTCCTTAGATATGTTGGAAGGATCCATTCAATACAAGAATGAAGCATAGGGTTTGACTGGTGGAATGTGATATTTGTATTTCTTAGGGAAATGATCTTGTGCTATAAGAACATAATTGATTGTCTGGGTCAATGAATTTGTAAAATGCGGGAGTAGAAGTGTTTTGATGTAATCAGTAAATTTGTTGTTAATAAAAAGTACTTTCAACTTTTGTGATGATTTATGAATCTTTGTTCCTATTATATTATTTAGCTATGTGATTGGGTTTCCTAATAAGGTCCCTTGGTCATGACTGCATCAATCACCCTTGCAAAATGCTATCCTTCATCTAAAACCCTAAACCCTTCTTATGTGTGCTTTAATCTTATGTTTTGTTGTTGACCCCTTGGTCCCAGTTGCCGGTCTTCTAAGTTATGGATCGAGCCTATATGTGTCATGTTTTAATGGCCCTTTGTTCTAGGCTACTAGTCGATAGTGCCCATAAATAATTGAAATATTAAAATTCTAAGTCTATAGTATGAGGAATTAAGTATGATGAGGACACTTGATAGCCTAGTGCGCACTCACAAGCTTTAGAGATATGTACTTTTTTAGGTTCGCACTGCTATGTTGGGAATTAAGGTGTCTCAACCTTTGCAATTTCCTAGCATTGGTAATTTAATTGTATTTTAATTATTGCCTAATATTGTATTTTACTTGCACATTTAGTTTGGTCACATAGTTGAGGTGGCATGGTGACATGTCAGCTTACTTGGAATCTGACTTGGATGGTCAAGTCAATCCTACATGGATTTGGGCATCCCATATTGAAGTGGCATTAATTTGCCATGTGTCGACATCTTTGGTATGTGGAAGGCAATATTCCATATGACAGAATCTATGACGCGTAAGGGCCAAGTGTGAAGATTCCTATGACAAGTGATGACAAATGTCAGTTGGCATCTTTGCATGAGGGAAAGGCATCTTTGGGTGCCCAAGTTGGGCTATGACATGTTGTAAGTGGAATATGCTATATTTATCATTGTATGATGGATTCTCTTACAACATTTAAGATTGTTATTGTGGGCAGATTTTATGACAATTGTAAGATGCGTAAGAGCATCTGTCATAGTTCATTTTTAGCCTAGAGCACTCTACATTGGGAAAGTCAAATCTGACATGTATGACAGATGTAAGGGATGTATGGGAAGCAAGGACAAGTGTCCTTTGATGCTGAAAATGGCCAAGGTGGATGCCTATCCCAAGATACTCTCAAGATATGCCTTGTAATCTCTATAAAATGCATAGTTTGGAGTTGTAGTTGTATAGTGTTTTTACAGGTACTGTTATGCTGCCAGATTGACTCCAGAATTGACATTTGTAGACTCTTGGAAGACTTGCATTGCAAGTGTATTGTAAACTATTGTTGTTTTGATAATACATTGTGTGAGTTTAGAGTGTGGGGTTTTTTACCTGAAAAGGTTTTCCCCACGATATACCTTGTGTCACCTTCTTTCTGTGTTATGTTGCTACTGTAATCTTTATGTTATTAGTTTAATGTTCCTCCAATTGTAAGGATTTAAATGAATTTGTACTCCATTCCCCTCATTAGATTGGTGTAGGAAGTGTGTTCCGTGTACCTTTCTTCATTTCATGCTATTGAATAATACTGTCTATCTAGTGGGGCCACGGTCTTGTTAAAGTCAAAGCTAAAGAGGGTCTAGCTGTGAATTTTTTATGTATCATGTGCTACCATGAAGGACATGCTATTAGATCTGAGTTGGCACCACATTGCATTGATTTGATGCCATGTGTATGCATCTTTCTAATTACATGCAGAGCTTGAAGGATAGTGTGTTCCACTTGGCAATCTAGCACAAGCCTGCACTGTTATAAATTTGGTAACCAATGGGGAGCATGGGGATGCGAGATGGTGACACATGACAATTTTTTGAAGATTGACATGGAAAGATTTCTCTTTGTTACAAATTGATTGGTCGAAGGGTTTTCAATGCACACAGTGGAATTTCAACTCTCTCAGACTATCTTGAGCCATTGATCTTGCTATGACTAGCCTTGTATCAATAGTCTACATTCAAATTTTGAATTTGCATATTATGGACAGTCTAGTGAGTATGTAGGCAGTAATGGCAGAACAATCATTGTACCTATTTCTCATGAATTTCTAGGTTCTCAGCTATTTTTTGGTAGGAGCTAGGGCCTGTGAAGTAAGAAGTTTCCATTTGATGCATAGAGGCTTACGATTTGACACTAGGTACATCTCGCCAGTTGCTCTTGATCTTCAATCAGGTTTTTGGTAAACCAATTGGACATTTAGTGTATGTATGAGATATGTTTATAAGCAGTCACTGATAAGTTATAAATATTTCACGCCTCCATTTTCTACTTTTGGAGCACTAGTATAGAAACAACAATATATTACTAAAAAAACTACTAAAAATTGCTTATAAATGACCAAACATAGTCACGTGACCATTAGTAGTTTATTGCCAATCATTTATCATGCGACCAAATTGATGACTAAACTATTTTTAGTCATTTATTGGTTGTTTTGATTGAATGATTTGGTAGTATATTTAGTCATTGATTGTTGTAATCTGGTCACTTATTTAGTCATTTTTATTTAATGATTTATGTCCATTGGTAGTGTATTTAGTCATTAATTTTAATCATCATTTTGATCAATTTGGTACTATATTTAGTAATTTTTATTCACTGATTTAATTATGGTCATATATTTAGTCATATTTATTCACTGTTCACTGATTTTTGTCAATTGGTAGTATATTTAGTTAACTTAATTATTATTTGACATCAATTAGTAGTATATTTAGTCATTTTGAAGCTTGTATTTAGTCATTAGTATATTTAGTAGTATATTTTGAAGCTTGCACAATGAAACAACTTTGAGAAGGTAAAAATAGCTTGCTTTATTGATAAAAAAATGCTTACAAACAACATACAGATCTGAAAATAAGTTACAATGCTTTCTCTTTGCTAAAAAAACCTTCATGGTTACATTACATAGCTCAAAGAATGAGCAAGAAACTAATTTTTTGAGTATCACGAGAATAGAAGCATAAATCCATGACTATCCCATATTGAAGCTCATTGTCCTAGTTCAAGATTACATTGTCATCTCTATAGAGATCCTGTCTCATGCACCCAACTTGCTCTAGTTCATAAGTTGCCACTGTGAATTATTACTTATAGCAATAAACTGTCCTTATCTCTGATGATTATGCCTCTAATGACTGTCATCTTTGGTAGGATGCCTCAATTGTCAAGGACTGTTATTCAACAATATTGCCTTATGACTAGGCTATGCATTGTCCTAATCAAACTTGTAGCTTCTCGAAATGCATTGTCCAATCACTTGTCAACCTACTATCATGCATTTTTCCCTTTATAAAATAACAATGCCTCATGACTGCCACTACCTAGCTAATTATTATGGCATGCTTTCACTTGTACTCCACCTCCCATCAATGTAGAACATTGCCTCTATTGAATTCCTTAACTACCTTTGACATCACTGTATCTTTTCCAAATTCCTTGAAAATGGTTCATCATTACTACTATTACCTAGGTATGCACTCTATGTCATCTACTAGATTGTTACAAGTTCACATAGTCCATCATTAGTCCTGTCACTTATCACATCACTATCATGAACAATTGTCATATCATATCATCACCTCTAATATAGAAATCAGCATCCCATTATGATATTGTTGTTGCAAAATATCTGTCTTGGCAAATAGCTCCTGATAACCCTCAACCTTGTTGTTGCTCACTTGTACCAACTCTATGGTACTGCCTTAGGTGTTCATGCATCTAACATGAAGACTTTTGACTATCATGAGATTTGACACTATCAAATGCATACTAGAGGGTTGTCTCCTTACCCCTTTAAATGCCTCTTGAGACACTGATAAGATTGTAACCTTTGCAAAGTTCCTCTCATTGACTCTAACATTATCTTTTAATGTTTGCATGATCATTGTCTTTTGCATGAATCTCTACCCCTTTACAGTCACTTGTAGGTTTTCTTCATGCATAGTTGGAAGCTCTTTCATAGACTGTCCTTTCAATCCTCACTGTCATACATCCGCATTTGCAAACATATTCACTCAAGTTCGAGGAGTGCTTCTACCATGGTCATAATTGTTTTGGAAACACTATCATTGCCATGATGCCATTTCATCAAGACCTTCACTTTGTGTTTCTAGGTTAGATTGAAACTATCCAATCTCTTCACACTCTTCTCACTATATTGTTTCAAATGTCCCTGTATCTTCTACTTATGGCTCTCATTGTAACCCTATCATTCATGGGTCTTTAAGTGCTACTCAGCCTCAAATGACTATCACTTCCTTTTGAGAAGGTCCTCTTATTCTTTTACAGTCATATCACTATCATAATTGTTCCTTGTGGGTGAAAGCATAATATGAAGGATTATTGCAAACAACAAAGAGAGGACCTACAAAGCAAAAATACAATTTTCAGTACTTGGTCAATGATTTTTTTTTAAGTTTTCTGAGTTAGACCATAGTGAAAAATCTATAGAACATTATCAATAAAAAACTAACAATTGTTGGAATTGATAAACAAGATCATAAAAAAAGATATGCATTTAATAAAATTTCCTTTGAAGTATATGGAAGCCTTGATTCCTTTAGATGTTGTAGTTGTAACTGCCTTAGTAGACATGTATGTAAAATGTGGAACCATGGAAAAGGCACATGAACTATTTGATAGAATGCATAAAAAAAATGTGGTCTCATGGACTGCATATTTGTAGAACTGGGCTTGAACTTTCCAAGTTGTGGGTTTCCTTCATGGTCTACCAAGTCTAGGTGGCACAGTAAGGCCAGCCCAAAAGAGACTCAATAACACATGATGTTTTTCATCACTTGTTCTAGGAATTCATTTTGCAGGGGAGAGAGGGTTTTGATTAACAAAAACTGTAACAAACAACAAATTGGAAAATGGTTTAAACTGTAAACTTTAATACAAAAACATATTTTTCAGCTTTGTTTGTAAGTTTTTATCAAGCAACTATTAAACTATCTATTTCAAACACATTTAATTGTGACTTGCACAGACCTGTCCTAGCTCATCTTTTAGATTTGATGTCCATGCCAAAGAAGGAGTGTTGCTTTCCTTATGATACATAAGTATATCTTTATTGATGAATTGAGTAGATTGGACAAACTTTATCATCTAGATGCCATTAAAAAAAGAAGCAAGTCAAAGGTAGAAATGTAGTTTTAAGAAAATTAAAGTGCTTTCCATGTTAAGCATATTTGAATATCAAATAGAATTTCAAACTTCATTAAACAAGAATTCTTACCTCAATTGACACATATAGTGAAATAGGAATAATGGTTGAATATAATGTCACAAGGGTAAATAGTGTATGAGCAACAACCTGTGTAATAAGGAAAGATGAGAGAAATGAGAAATTTACATAGAAAGAAATTGCCCATTAGCTAAAAGAAGAAAACTCAATAGCCATTAAAATTTCTAAATATCTAAATTGTCTTTGTGCCTTCAGATTTAGTTGATGTTGTGCCAATATAATAAAATCCAAAGTATTTCTTTGGAACAGGGTATGGACATCCATCAAAGCATGAAGGATAGAGGAATTTTGTCAGATGTTGTAGTTGCAACTACCCTAGTAAACATGTATGTAAAATGTGGAGCCGTGGACAAGGCACATGAACTGTTTCATAGAATGCCTAAAAAAAATGTGGTCTCTGTTAGGACCATTCAAAATTCTCATAGTCCCACTTAGTTTCATAAAAATTTCCTTCCATAAATCCATATTAGGGATCCATATTTATTTTAAAATTATTCCAAGAGTCATTCATAACCAAGTCCATGTGAAAGATATTTGTATTTTTTACCATTGATGTGTTTTTGTCTCTCACCACAGTCTCGCAGGTCACTCAAAAGGTCTTGGCGGGTGTGCAAGAACCAAGGATAACAAGGGAGCAGTTATCGCTATGCCATAGCATGAAGAGATTACACTTGCGGCATCATGGTATGCAGAGATTGATTACCACAACCCCACAGTGGTCTCAAAATGAAGTGGCTAGTTGGTGGTATAAATTTAAGTGGCATATGATACTTCACCATGGTCCTGCAGTAAGAAGGAGTAGAGGAAAATAGTACACTGTGCTCCTGCAGCGGCCCCAAGTGAGGCTTGCAGTATGGCGATAAGAAGGAGAAAAGGAAAATAGTACACCGCGTCCCTGCAGTGGCCTCAAGTGAGGCTTACGGTATGGTGGTATAAGGAGTTTAAGTTATGTAAGTGTTGAATACCACGGCCCCACGATAATTTCAATGAAGGAGTGTGGTAGTACGGTGAAAGGTTTCAAGTGATGTTTAGTATACCGTAGTCCCACAATGGTCAAAGAAATGGTTTGCAGTACTACTGCAGGGAACAAGTCAATAGACATAATGGTGCCATGACCCCGCAATGTCATTGTAGGTTTAATTCAGAACCTTGCTTTATCTAATTAAAATTTGTTTATTTATGTCCCATGTATCTCTTCCATCTCATGCAAATTTTGGTTCAAAACTTTAGAACCAAAACATGACTCCACCAAAGCTACACAAAGGATTATAAGAAGTGTATACATGGATAAAAAATATATTCATAAATAATATAAAACCTAAAGAAAATACTGACATATGACCTTTCCATCCAAGAGACTTGTCTTCCAAGTCTGTGCTAGACAGCTCTAGGTTTCTAAATTAAGAAATCTTATAGTTATAGTAAGGTAAAGAAATTAATACTCACAACATTTGTGTTTCTTGTTTGTGTTGACTTGATTGAACAAGTCATTAAAGGTTTAATTTAGAATCTTGTTTTAATTCATTAAAATGTATTTATTTATGTTCCATACCATGCTAATTTTAGTTTTGAACTTTAGAACTACACAATGATGCTCCTACACATGCTATAAATAGCATTCAAATATTCTACAATATATATAAAAAAAGATAACTTTATCCCAAAGAAAGCCCAAAAACTAGTAGACAATGGGAGAATCTTGCAACTCGAGAAGACCAATTTTAAAAAGCTGCTATAAACCAAAAGAATGTTCATCACACCTAGCTTTCTAAGTCCTCAAAATCCTAACAATTATAGGAAAAGAAAACCCTTCAAATCATCAAAAGATTAGTATTTCACTGACCTGGATATTCCTTGGGTTGTAATCTATTACCCAAAAACCAGAAAATGTAGCTATTAATTTTAATACAATTTATTCAAAAACAATCAGCAACTCATTAATTCAAACTGCTACTTCTCACAGTAAATTTTTCTTTGGTCCACAACTAATCCAATACCAATGAAACCAATATCAAAACTCTAAAGATGATTATCATTTTGGAACTAAATAAACCCACAATATACCATAAGAATACACTATCACTATGATATACTAAAACACAGTAACCATGCTCAATAAAAAGTATAACACCACAACAATCTCACATTCACAGAAAAGAAAAGGTTTTAGGATCTGCTACAAATTACTACCTAAATAAATAATATGAATAATAAGCAAAAGCATAATGATCAGATGCAACAATGTAGCGTCTCTGAATGCAAATGAAAGTAACTCAATATACCAAAACTATAGAGCCATTTATCTAGAATAGAGCCTAGAATTTTCCAAGAAATGGGAGAATCCCACAATTACAACAGAAAAGTTCTAATGAAACTTCTCCATATGCAATGCATGTGCATAAGACTTAGTTTTCTAAGGATAAATTTATCAGCAAGTGTTGCACAAAAATTTTTGGAGGTACTTGTAGAAACAAATTTTCATGAAATACAATCTTTTATGATTTATCCCCTTAAGACTCCTTTTATTAGGATTCTCATGCAGGAACTAATACCTGAGAGAAAGTTCACCAATTTGTTGTTTGTCATTTGACAATAGCACTTCCTAAAATTTCTTTGATAGTTCAGTATAGTATGCTGCAAAAGAAAATGAGAGATGCATAAATATCTACTGTAACAAATAGAAAGAATAGATTGTTTAAGTGCTTACTATACCATCAACAAGCAGTAGCAATGAAAGATTTAGAAAAAAAATCCAATAGTAAACAAATTATGTAAAGCAATACAAGACAAATGGGCATAAAACTGTCTAGCAAGCAAGGATAGGAGGATAAATTACACATTTTCACAAAGTTGGCAAATATACACCTGCTTTTCCAATTTTCACAAAGTTGGCAATTATGTTGTAATTTTTCCATAAAGAATCTTACCTAGTGAGACATTCACAAAAACTAAAGAGCATTATCACAGTGGCAATTTTCTCACCTTCATGTATGTAGAAATATGACCTCCAAATATATATTTTTGGTGTACATCAGCATCCATACTTTTATCATCTTTGCTAAATCCAGCAAAGCGCTTTTCACTGTGAGTAATATCTAGTCCCCCATCCAACACCCCCTAAATACAAACATCAACACCATAACTAAGAAAGTAGAAACAAAGTAAAATAGGAACAATCATATTTAATTTAGTCCAAATTTAACAATATATATTAAATTAAAATAATCACTTAATCAAGTGCAGACAGGCATAACATACACTTTTAGTTTCTATTAAAAATAAATAAAATATGAATTAAAACTAAATTTCAAGATAAGCATATTTACCAACACAAATACATACCATACCATTGCCAAAACCATACAGGAAGACAAAATTACAATTCACAATGGTCACACAAGGATAAGAACCAACTGTTAGAGGGAGAAAAAAATACAAATCAACATAAACAACCAAAACACTTATGTGACTCAAACAAATTAATAGATTGATTTGGATTTGCAGTTACATAGTTAAAAATACAGAACCAGTCACAGTCTTAACTTCAAGAAAAAGATACAACATATACAAATTAAATTGATTTCAACAACAATTAACAAAATGCCTGACTGAGCAGCAACCAGTTCACATTTATGAGATGTAATTCTAAGTAACAAAAATCAATAACTAGCCAACATTGAGAGCTCCAAAAACTTGGTTTCTAGTAGTTGTGCTGACAAGACCCACATCCAACAGGGCCCTGAATGGCCTCCTGGAGTCACCTAGCTCCACACTGTAATCTTCTCCAATGGCCTGCCAATAATATCAGAACAACAAGCATTTTCATTAAAGTATTGAATTTACCTAAATTGACATAAAGAGGATGGCACATTCCCTACAAAATGTTCAACTAGGGAAGTAGGAAAAAAAATGAAGATGATGTAAAAACAGGGCAATGGAAGGAATTCTGATGTATGGAAGGGAGTCCTACTATAAATACAACTATAGAAAGGAGTCCTACTATAAATACAACTATAGAAAGGAGTCCTACTATAAATACAACTATAGAAGGGACTCCCACTACAACATCCCTATAAAAGAACATTTGAGTAACCTACATTAAAAAAATTATCAACAAAAACTTAGCATCAAAGCCCTAGGGTACAAGATTCATGGACAAATCAAAGAGTACAATAGTTGATGGATAATATAAATAAACCCCTCAGTAGTCCCTTAGATAACCAATGATAAAATACAAAGGTTAAAAAAATTGATGTTGAACAAGTAATATTCACCATCCAACATTAAATTACAAGGTTCAAAAAGTAATGCCAGATGCAAATAAAATTCCTTCACACTGTACCCAATATAGAATCTCTAATTTTGAAGCCAGGTGTTTTGCATATGTTATTATCAAACTTGCAATTTTAAATTTAACAAGAAAATGCATCAAATAACTCATGCATCACCTCCTCATTGCCAACATATTCATCATCCATCTCTAACTGCTTCAGCACTTGACGGGCTAACAAGAGACCAGTACAATATGCTGCAAAAGAAAATGAGAGATGCATAAATATCCACTGTATCATTTTTTTGAGGTTTTTTGCCATATGAAACATTTTTTTGAGGCTTTTTCCATGAAATTCTAATGGATCTAGTTGTTTACCATGGCTACTATGATTTGCAGTATGAAACATTTTTTTGAGGTTTTTTGCCATGAAATTTTAATGGATCAGTATACAACAAAAGAGTTAAATGTTTTTGTTTTAGCTAACACACCAATGTCAATCAACAAATATAACTAGAGAATAGGGTTATTTGAATGTATCCACAACATAGTTTGTGAGGCTGACTTCCAGGCCATATCGAGGCAGCTCATGAGAGTAAGCAGCTACCATTGTAACATCTTCAACAATTGTTGCATATGTGATCTATGCAACAATATCCTTGTTTCTCTTTTGTTTGAAAACTAGTCAAGGATCATACAAATTAACATACCCTAAGCTTAAAAGCCCATTAGCCCAAAACCCCAAAAGACATTTCTCAAGTAAGAGTCATGAATCATTTTTTTGAGGTTTTTTGCCATGAAATTTTAATGGATCTAGTTGTTTACTATGGCTTCTATGATTTGCAATATGACATTTTTTTGAGGTTTTTTGGCATGAAATTTTAATGGATCAATATACAATAAAAGAGTTAAAATGTTTTTGTTTTAGCTAACAAACCAATGTCAATCAACAAAGATCAGGGTTATTTGAATGTACCCGCAACATAGTTTGTGAGACTGACTTCTAGGCCATATCGAGGCAACTCATGAGAGTAAGCAGCTAGCATTGTAACATCTTCAGGAAGTGTTGCATATGCGATCTGTGCAACAATATCCTTGTTGCTCTTTTGTTCAAAAACCAGTCAAGGATCCTACAAATTAACATACCCTAACCCTAAAAGCCCATTAACCCAAAACCCCAAAAGACATTTCTCAAGTAAGAGTCAAGAATCATTTTTTTGAGGTTTTTTGCCATATGAAACATTTTTAGAGGTTTTTTCCATGAAATCTTAATGGATCTAGTTGTTTACTATGGCTGCTATGATTTGTAGTATGAAACATTTTTTTGAGGTTTTTTTCCATGAAATTTTAATGGATCTAGTTGTTTACTATGGTTGTTGTGAATTGAAGTATGAAACATTTTTTTAAGTTTTTTGCCATGAAATTTTAATGGATCTAGTTGTTTACTATGGCTACTGTGATTTGCAGTATGAAACATTTTTTGAGGTTTTTTGTCATGAAAATTTAATGGATCTAATTTTTTACTATGGTTGTTGTGATTTGCTTCTCTTGTAACTCTGACCAAATATAAAACCTTGAAATAGATTTTTTTTCATAAAAGTAAAGAGTCGTACATTTTCTCACGTACACAGAGCCTAAAATACATTTTAACCAAAAACCTCAAGCAGCCCAGGCACTAAAAATATATCACATATAAATACCTTGCCTTCACTTGAATTTGACCTAGTACCTCTTGAAATAGGCCTTGCACTTCTACGCCTTGACAAACACCTGCACAATTTTTGAAAAAAACACCAAATTTTTTTCTATTTTTTCTAGTATGAAACATTTTTTTGAGGTTTTTTGCCATGAAATTTTAATGGATCTAGTTGTTGACTATGGCTACTATGATTTACAGTATGAAACATTTTTTGAGGTTTTTTGCCATGAAATTTTAATGGATCTAGTTGTTTACTATGGCTGTTGTGATTTGTAGTATGAAACATTTTTTTGAGGTTTTTCGCCATGAAATTTTAATGGATCTAGTTGTTTACTATGGCTATTGTGATTTGCTTCTCCTACAACTTTGACCAAATATAAAACCTTGAAATAGATTTTTTTTCATAAAAGTAAAGAGTCGTGCATTTTCTCATGTACGCAGAGCCTAAAATACATTTTTTAACCAAAAACCTCAAGCAACCTAGGCACTGAAAATATGTCATATATAAATACCTCACCTTTCCTTGAATTTGACCTGGTACCTCTTGAAATAGGCCTTGGACTTCTGTGCCTTGACAAACACCTGCACATTTTTTTTATCAAATAATGAATGAAACAATCAACTAGAAAAAAAACATTGAAGCATTTTTTCTATTTTTTCCAGTATCAAACATTTTTTTAGGTTATTTTCCATGAAATTTTAATGGATCTAATTGTTTTCTATGGCTATTGTGATTTTCTTCTCCTACAACTCTGACCAAATATAAAACCTTGAAATATATTTTTTTTCATAAAAGTAAAGAGTCGTGCATTTTCTCACGTACACAAAGCCTAAAATACATTTTTTAACCAAAAACCTCAAGCAACCCAGGCACTAAAAAGGATACAAATTGCACTACAAATTTATACTTAGGTGTATTATATTTGATCTTGTCCTAATTTATCAAGCAGAGTCTTTCTCTATAATCAGTCTTCCCCTCTGCACAGATCTTAAATCAACTAGAAGAACAAACTACAAAACCCTAAAACTCAAGCCCATTTCTACAGATGTGCCCTATGTGAATTATACAAAAGATCTAAAATGCACCTCAATCCTTTTTCTAACTACAAGTAGTGGTTGAAGGTGTTGCGGATAATGTCGATTGATTGAGCTTTTGGCCTTTCCTTTCAGGCTTGTTTCGGCCACTATTGATTTCATCCATGACATGGGTTTGAGTCCAAGGTGTTACTTTGATAGATAGTGGTAGAAATAACCCTATCCCTATCTCGGTGGGCTCTCCTAGCTAGAACCTATGACTATCTATCTAGACTCTCCAAATTAAAAAGAAAAAAGAAACAAAATTTGTTGTGTACTCATCTTCGCCTATTCTTTTGTCCAAATCCTCTTGGTCTAGACTTGGCTAACTTAGGTTTCTTGGAATCCTTCCACTTTTCTCAAGATTCCTCCTACTTTAACAGTTTATGTCTCTCATGTTTTTCTTGGTAGTCTTTCACTGACATGTAAATCACCTGCACATAGTGTAATCCTCAAATTGTGGTTTTTGCAAATTTGCTAAAACTAATTTGGAATTTAGGGGAAATGTAAAGAGTTTACCCAAAACTGAGCAAAGTGAGACCAGGGAATGTAAAGAGGAGGATGGAGATGAATTGAGATTTAGGAGTGTCAGGCAACGTGGTGCCTCCATTTCACTTTTGGCGCCCATTTTTTCTTTTATTTTCTACTATTTCCTGCCAATAATTTTCTAACTTTAATATCATATTGTCTAATTTGTATTTGTGTGACTAATTATTTAGTCATTTTTATTTGTTTGACTAATTATTTAGATATGTTTTTAACTTGGTGATTAAATTAATCATTTATTTAGTCATTTATAGTTGTGTTGCAAAAAATTAGTAGAATTTAGTCATTTTTAGTTGTCGTGACTAAAAGTTTTAGTCACGTAGTCATTTATTTGCCAAAATTCTACTAGTGGAGGTATGATGTGTTCTTCAAATATTTCTAGATAAGGATTAAATGTGTGAAACTTATAGGTGCCAAAATTGGATTTATGGGGGTTATTGTAAGTGGGAAGCACTCATATGAAGATCCCTCATCCCTTTTAGCTATAAAGAGAAGTGTTTACGTGATCAATTTACATCAGTTTCTGCCTTAGGTATAATGAAGAGTGTTTTCTTGTCTGTTTTGCCTTTTGTGTCCTCTATTTCCCAAAGAGGCATGCCCCTATCCTCCAAGTTGTAAATTTGTCCATTCTGAATTAAGAATAGGAAGAGTTTTGTCTAGGGAATGGATGGTTCAGGTAAAAGTATGAGTTTGTGGCATCAGTAGCCTTGTTTCTCCCTTGTATCTACCTATTAATCGTGTCATTCTAGTGAGGGAAGTTTCAAACTTCTTAAGGGCTCCAACTGTATGTAGCTACTTAACCAGAGTAGATTTAATTGTTGAGATTCTAACAACCTTAATTAAGTATTAAAGTCAGATGCTCAGGTAGAGAGGCATAATTATGCCCTCATCCCCTTATTGAAGGCACAAGACAACTGAGAGGGGAGGGGGGTGAATCAGTTGTATCAAAAACTTTAAACTCTCATAAACATAATCACATCCACATCAGTTCACTTAAACCCTTAATCTGTTATGAAAGTTAAACATGAAAAGTAGATAACAGAAACTTAAACACATCAACACCATGCACAAGAGAACACTATATTTTTACATGGAAAACCCTAAAAGGAAAAAACTGCAGTGAGGATTAGCTCACATTATAATATAGTAACAATACCAAATTACAAAGGCTCACTGTCATAAAGAGAATGCTCATTGCAGGGGACTCACTGTCCAAGTGGACTCACTACCCACTGAGAAGGAAAGAAAGAAGAGAAGAATGGCTCACTTCCATGCTTTGAACTAATATAATTATATCTAACCTATGCATGAAGTTTAGTTCCAATGAAGCTCAATATACACATTAACATACACCACCTTCGCAGCATCACCAAAAATTGTAGACATCTTCTGCTCACTACATCTAATAGCCTAACACATGAAATCCCTTGCTGCCCTAATAAAATTTTCATCACTACATCATATCACCCATTCCCACACCCACACATGAACTCTTGACACTTATTTATACCATCATTACCCTTGAAACAATCTTCAAGGTTGGCAGCACAATCTTCAATCCTTGAAACAATCTCCAAGGTTGGAAAAAACATAGTA
Organism: Cunninghamia lanceolata; assembly: GCA_027924645.1. Lineage (NCBI taxonomy): Eukaryota > Viridiplantae > Streptophyta > Pinopsida > Cupressales > Cupressaceae > Cunninghamia > Cunninghamia lanceolata. The sequence goes on from BSBN01000828.1 coordinate 8,745,601, forward strand.
CTTGAATTAGGTCTAGACCTAAAAATTCCATGGCAGAAGGAAATGAAGGAAAACCACTATATGCCTTAGCTCAAATCCAAATCTATCCAGCATGTTACACAACACTCACATTATCACCAAATCAACTCCACCAACATTCATGGTCGGCCAAGAAGTATAATCATAAGGAATGATTTCATGATCACAACCATAACATGTAGACCTTACACATGCCTTAAATGTAATCTAGAAACATCCATGAACATCTTGGAGTTACCTAGGAACCAACAAATTTAGACACAATAGCTTTCACTTGAACACAACAACTTTCGACTGAACACAACACTGTCAAACTCTACCACACAATAGATTGCTTTCCAGAGCACCAAATCACAAACCTTTTGGATGGAAGATAGGTAAGATCCTTATGAACACATATCCAAAACCACAACACCTAAACCCTATTTGTAGAGGAATGTGGAGGAATGCAAAGAAAAATACTTTCTCCCAGACACCTCTGCACAACTTAGAGATACTGTCAAATACTGTTCTCAAACTGGTGAACATAACTTTCATTGTACAGTAATTCAGAGCACCAAATTCTAGATTTAGCCTCTTCAAACACATCTTGACAACATACCCAAACCACAGACTTGGATCTCTAACATAGAAGAAATACGAAGAAAAAACTCAAATAGTATTATGTAACCTGGAAGACTCTTCAACACACTATTTCTAGTATTAATCAAATTTTCTCGAAAGCACTTTAAAACTCAGCAATAGGAACAATCTACTAACATCATCAACACTTCTACAAGACATTCAGATCACTTTAACACAACTTAATCAAATGACAATAGAAACATTAGAAGACACATTTGACACCAATGACAACACAAGCATGTTGACATCAATGACAACACTGATTAGCACATACTTGCAACAATCTCCCCCTTTGTCAATGATGGCAACATATGATGTGAAAAACCATCATGACACAACTCTACACCAATATCATTCTCCCCCTTTCTTTTATAAATCTTACTCTCTTTCTCTCCCTTTGCTTTTCACATGAACTCTCTCCTCCTTTGACATCAATGGCAAAGGGTGACAAGCTTTCTCCCCTTGATTATGATATTGCACATACTTGCATTGTTCTCAACTGCTCTATTTTTTATCTTTTTCTTTTACTACTCTGAATACTCCCCCTTAGGAGTGCACACCAAACTGTATCATCTCTTACTCCCCCTATCTACAACAACAATACTACCTACTCCCCCTTAGAGGTATCCTCCAACTTAGTTTATGGAGGAATCATCTGCACCAGAAGCTACTACTGGTATGTTGTTAGCCTCTGTTACATCCTTCTTAATCCAAATCTTACTCATCTCTTTCTTAGTCTTTGTCGGATCAATTCTTTGTATTGGTTTGTTCTTCTCTATTGGAATATCCTTCTTCATTCTTATGCTTCTGCAAAACTTTGAAATGTGTCCAAGATTACTGCAATTGTAGCACACAACATTTCTCTGACCATTGTTCCTTTCATTCATTCTGGATCTGTATTGATTAGCTTTGTGCCCAAATCTATTGCATATATAACAGTTGCCATTCAAGGATTGAATCATTCTATTATTATTAAAGCCATTCATTCTTTGATTTCTGCACTCATTAGCTTTATGACTAGCTTTCTTAAATATGAAACATTGACCAGAAAAATATGGAACATTTTGTTTCATCCTTCTTCTCCATTGTGTATCCTTATGTCCAAATTTATTGCAAGAATGACAATAGCCATTGAAATATGGGTGCCTTTGAGCATTAGGTTGTATGACTAGTGGTCTTCTAGCTCCTTTCTTTTGATTCCAGATCTTCTTATTATTGTTCTTCTTATCTTCAACTTTTGATGCTTGACCTAATTTTGAGCTCACATCTTTTTCAAACCCTAAGCCTTCTTTATCATTGGGATCTTTCTGACTTGCAATCATCTCATCAAACTTTTTAGAACTTAACTTGAATTTTTCATCATAGTTCTTTGCCTTCTCTAGATCTAAGTTCAATTTCATATCTTCTTGCTCCAACCTTGTACATTCTTTAGATTTCCCTTTCATCATTGAGTTTAGACATTCCTTGACTTTTACCTTTTCTTCAGCTTGCACTTTCAGACCAGTTATGGATTCATTTGCTAATCTCAATTATTCACTGACCTCCTTATACCTTTGTTTGAATTTCTTGACTTTCTCTCTCAGATTTCTGATACATTCATTTACCTCTTTGACATTCTCCTTCAAGTCTATGATTTCTTCTTTAGTCCTCTCTAGATCTTCAAGAACAATTTTGAGTTCTTCACTATTAGGAGACATGCATTCCCCTTCTGAAAATTCAATAGTAGGAATTTCTCTTTCTATTGCCTTGATTCGATGTTCATCCTTGCATGCCCCAACCATTGTTTAAGGTTCTACTTTAGAAATTAAACATAGATTTACCTATTCTTCCACAGCTTTCCTTCTTGTTGATACCTCTTTTCTCTTGTCACCAATGATCTAGTCTTTAGTGAGATGCCTCTACACATACTTGGGGGTTTTAGGGATTCTTTGCAAAGGTTCTTGTTCTTCAATTTGTACTTCCTTTTCAACAACATTTTCTTCTTCTTTGCAAAAGAACTCATCTAAATTTGATGCATACTTATTAACTTCATAAATCTTATGTATGCCTTCATCAACCTTGACATTCACACTCTCAACAATCTTTCTTAGCCTTTTGTTATAGCACTAGTAAGCTTTGTTTTTGTTAGTGTGCCCAAGAAAAAGACCTTCATCATATCTTACATCAAATTTTCTTAGAACTTCATTTCTTTTAATATAACATTTGCTTCCAAAAATTTTGAAATATTTAATAGTAGGAATCATTCCATACCATAGCTCATAGGGATTCTTTGTATCATTTACTCTTACTTGTACTTTATTCTGTATGTAGACAGCAGTTTGAATTGCTTCCCTCCAGTAGGCTTCCGGTAGGCTTGCTTCTTTTAACATAGTCCTTGCAACTTCTTGAATGGTCGTGTTCCTCCTCTCAACTACTCCAATCTACTGAGAAGTCCTAGGAGTAGACAATTGCCTCTTAATTCCATGATGCTCACAGAAGATGTTACACTAGTTTGAAGTAGATTATCCATTAGAGCTCAAATATTTAATTTTCATGTTTATTCCATTTTCCACCATAGTTTTAAATGTCTTGAACTTATCTAGGGCTTCTGATTTTTCTTTAAGAAAAATAACCCATGGCATTTTGGAATAATCATTAGTTAATTTCATAAAATACCAATCACATTGAAGACTTTTTACTTTGGTAGGACCACAGATGTTTGTATGCACCAATTCCAGCATTCTGGTAGAAGATTGTTCTTTGACTTTGGAGCTTCTCCTCACTAGTTGTCCATCTTGACATTCCTTGTAGATAGCATTAACAGGTTTGATGATCTTTGGTAGGTCTTTCACAGCTTGAAATATACTTATCTTCACTAGACTATCAAAACTAAAGTGACACATCTTTCTATGCCTTAGCCAACTTTCATTGATTTGAGTTATAAAGAAATAACCATCATTTTCTTTGAGATGATAAATATTTCCATTTGTCCTTTTTCCAGTAGCTATTAGAGCTCCAAATTTATTTCTAATCTCAAAGTTGTCATCCTGAAACATGTCATGCCCACATTTCCCATGTGGTCACAACATGCAACACACGTGTCATGTCCATATTTGTCATGTGGTCATGACATGAAATATCAAAAAAATTCCACACAACCCTAGAAACCCCCTCACACGCGTCAGCATGCTCGGTGGCAATACGTATAAGGCAAAAACATGTCAATCATATTTAGGGTAATGTGATCACAAGAACAATCTCCTACGTGATGATAGCCAACTAAGAGGGTCAATGTGATGCGAGAAGCATCTCCATTAGGGTTAGGACCGATTGATCAAAACCATAAGTTTTCCTAAGTGAGTGAAGGGATTTCGACACGAGTCGAAATCAAAACCCTAATTCTAATTGCATTAAAAGATTAAATAACAACTTAATCAAAGCCACTAGCCTGCAGAGACATAAAAATATTACCAAACACAAGGATTAAATTGTTAAGAAAAATTAACCCTAAATTCTAGAAAAATCTGGCAGCATAATGCCTCTAGGGCGTACATAGGAATTATTCTAGTTAATAAAACTTACACAATAGTTCACTAAACCTACAAATGTTGGTTAATTAAAATAGTTGCCCTAGGGAAAATAAATTGCCACACTAAGATTCCCTAACCAATTAACTAGGTTTAAATTAATGATATAACCTCATTCGATTAAATCCAAACATACAATTAATTTAATTAAATCAGCCTTGCTAAAACACTATTGCAATAATAAATCACTAGTTACAATATTTAAAAATTAGAACCCCAAATATAAATAAATTATTATAAAGTATCCCTCATACACATTTAATTAAATACTCCAAATCCCCAAAGCCATCTAAAACAAAGAAATAATTCCCTAACCCCTAAATTATAACAAAAATCTCCTATTCCACTTATAAATAAAATAACAAACTATAGAACTATTAAATATTTGAAAACCCACTCCTAACATTAAATTTACCCCTTTACCCAATTAAATAAAAACAATAAAAATAATCCCTAAACAAAAGGAAGAGGGAAAAAATGAATAGATTTTAATTTAAAAATTCAAGAGCCCTAAAAGTTCTCCTATTAAAAAATTAATTTCCTTATGAGATGAGGAAAACCCTAACCCTATGTTTTTCTCTATTCTTCTATTCTTTCCTCTATCATTATCTTTTCTCATATACCCTCTCTCAAATTTGTTTTCTCAATTTGTTGTAGGTTTAAGCTCAAGGTAGCCATGGCTGCCACCTACAACAGACGTATATACATTATATATACACATTTTTATTTAAAGCCCTCTCTTTTTAAAGCATATATACATACATATATATATACATATATATATATATGTTGTAGGGCAGTGCAAGGGCTGAATGGTCATTCTATTGGGCGACGGACCAAGGGTTCCAACACTACCGCCGTGGGAAGATCCATCCTCAAGCACATGTTAAATGAATAAATGATGAGGATTTTAGGGTGGGGCGGGGGGTTCGAACTCCCCCAAGCCCGCTGTAGCAAACAAAAATAAGAAGTGTTGATGGGGGGTGTCGCCCCCCCTCTCCATACACTACTGTGTGTAGAACACACAGCAACAATGCCAAGAGTTTACTCCTTTACTCAACCGCGACATGTATACTTTAATCTACTCCTTTTTATTATATAAATTTTATTATTTGCAATCTTCAAGCATAAAACATATATATATATATCAGCTGTGATCAAAAAATAGTTAGCTAGAATAAGTTTTCCACGAGATATAAAATGCATAAATTATATATATATATATATATATATATATATATATATATATTCATATTGTGCTTGCTGGAATATACATGGTGTGCAGGTATATATATAAACACTGTGTATATTCCAGCAAGCATTATATATATATATATATATATATATATATATATATATATATATATATATATATATATATATCTGTGTGTGTGTGTTATATACCCATTTTTTATAGTTAGCTCATTTATTTAAAGAAAATACAGTCATGTACAATGATTTTTTTTCTAGTAATAAGATAAAAGATTTTACCAAAAAAATTATATATATATATATGATTTCCACATCCACTCATAGGCTATTTTTTTTTTTTGTAAAAAGGAAATGCATCTCACTTTATACATTTGTTTTTTTGAGATATAAAAGCAAGAATGCTTATTTGAACATTGTATAAAAATTAACTATCTCCCTATCCAACTATATTATTTTTTGTTTTCTCAAAATAAATTAGCAACAATTATACATATTTTTTTTTATACATTCAATAGAAAACAACAAAATATATATTCCAATTTCATAAAAAAAACACATGCAAATGAGAACAAAAGGATAAATATATTTTGACAACAATTGCAGAAAAGAGATTATCATATTTTCTTTTTTTAACTTCTAAAATATGGTAAACACAAAATATATTCATCTATACAAATGAAGAGAGTATATTATTTTTTTTATTTTTATTTTTTGAAACAAACTTTACAAAGGTCAAACATGGCTAAGGCTCTCACGAAGCCACGAATGACAACAATGAAACATAACTTAAAACACCTCCTGCAAGCTCCTAAGCCAACCATAGCCTGCAAGATACAAAATAAAGGAGGGGAAACAAGCCATGCAATACCGCTCTCCTCCCTACCATAGACTCACTAATGAGTCACCCCCAAGCTTGGAGGTCATCCACACATGAGGATTCTTCACTCCACAACACAACAATAAACCAACAAACAAAACAAGAAGAACACCCATGGCTTAACACATCACAAGACTCTTAAAAATGAGTTTGAAGGGGTAGGGGAGTGGAAATCACTCTACTCAAGAAGCCACTCCAAAAATCTCTAAAAAGATCAACAAAAACAAGGCCTCAAGCCCAAATATTTATACTAAGAACTCATATATTCCTCCATGGCACTCATGCCAAACAAAAATGATCATACTCATAATCTTGCCCTCAAGGTCAAATACCAAAACTAGGAGGTGACCTTGAGGAGGTTCACTCCTCCCCCACCCCACACATGTTGAGTATTTTATCCAAATGGAGAGGCTCTTACAAACACCCTCAAAACCCCACAACAACAAAACACAAATAAACACAATGCAATCACACAAGTAAAGTAAATACATCAGGAAAGGCATTAACCCTTGAATCCTACCTTGATAAGCCCAACAATGGTAGGTAGTTGAATTAGAGCCCTTCCAAATCCACCTCCAAGTCCTCCAAATGTGCCTTTAAAAATTCCTCTAACTCTCTTCCCAAATTCCAAATAAAATGAAAAACGTAATGAAATCAACAGCCCTCTCCCTCTCTTCAAGAGGGATTAAAATAGGCTCTCCTCATGAGCCTTGAGGAATGAGAAGGTGACACATGTCACCTTCTCCTTCCTCCTCACATCCACTTGTAAGCTTCATGGAATGTGGGGGTGACACCTGTCACCCTCCCATTCCACCAAGTCTTGCCCCCTCCACTTGTGCTCTCTCACACATGTGTGAGAGCAAAGTGGAGCCCAAAAAGGATGAGGGTACAACAAGTGTCCCAATCCTATCCTCCCATGAAAGCCCACAAAATCCCAAGGTACTCTCACCAATGTGAGAGAACCTTGGAGTTGGGTCCTCCACAATTAGGGGTCTTGAAGACTCCCCAAGCCTTCAATGAAAGGTACCCCAAAGCTTGGAATGAGGTGTGGATAAGGTTGAGTGTTTGACCCAACCTTCCACTCCTCCCCAAACTTCCATTATCGTCACTTCACTTCAGGGTGAAGTTTAAGTGACCATATGGAGTTATCCTAGGGTTAGACAAGCTCAAATGGGCCCTAGACCCTAGGGGTACAACCCAGGGTCACTTTTAACCCAATTTGAGCGCCATAGGAGGTATAAAATAACATGAAAAGGGGTCACAAAAATTAAAACAAAATAAAGTCAAATAAACATTACACATTCACAACACTAATATACAATCAATTGAAAAAGGGGTATACCTAGCCCAAAAGACTCCATACACAAACATTACTAAAATTCATCATGCATTTACATAGTTGATCTTGGTTCCTCTTGGAACTAGATCGCTTCAACACAGGATTTCACAAATGTGTGGGATGATCTCTGATTTTCTGTGGCTTGGGAAAATCACCTATGCACTTAAACAAAAATATTAATCCAACATGTATATCATAGCCAAAGCAAGGAAAAACATACACTCATGCCATCGCATAATAAATTAAATCATCATAAAAATCACATCTTAATTAGATTCATAATTTACATTTCTATAATCCATCACAAGATAAAAATCGCATAGTAAATCCATAACATAATCTCACAACTAGTATCTCTAATAGAATCAGAATGCATATCACATGTCTAATCATCATCAGTAAATAAAAAATTGGATCTAGTCTCATCACAACATACTAAGCATAGCTAACCAAAATAAAGAAATATAGTCTAGTAAATCTACATATTGGGATCAACAGTCCCCAAATGTCTAAAATGTCTCCAATAGTAAATGTGAAATGATCAAAATAAGGGAGTGAAATAGTAGGCCTCACATCCTCCCCCCTAAGACTAAACTTCCTCCTGGAAGTTGTCAAAGAGGTGAGGATAAAGTGTCCACAATCTAGCTGCATCGTCCCATGTCATCATGATCTCATTGTACCTGTCCCACTAAACCCTGACCTGGTCCAGCACTCGACCACAAAGGCCCAGTGTCTAACAAGCCAATATGTGAATTAGCTCCAAAGCCAACTGTCCATTCACCTCTACTTGTAGAGCACTCCAATCCAATACATGAGATACATCAGATATCTAACGCCACAAAATAGATACATGAAAAACATCGTGGATGTGTGACAGGCTAGGTGGTAAGGCTAGACGGTAGGCTACTAGTCCTATCTGCTCCAAGATCTCAAAAGGCCCAACAAACCATAGTGCAAACTTAGAGCCCTTTCCATAATGGATTGGACTCTTATGAGGTCGCACTCTCAAGAATACCATGTCCCCGACTGAGAAGCTCTGATCTAATCTCTTAGCATCAGCATATGTCTTCTATCGATCCTATGCATCCTAAAGTCTCTGCCTAATCAAGGTCACCTATTGCTCCATATCCTGTACTTGCTCTTGCCCTATCGCAACCCTATCCTCAATACGGTCCCAACTCAATGGTGTCTTACAGGGTCTGCTGTATAAGGCTTGAAATGGAGGCATACCCAACGAGCTGTGATGTCCATTATTGTAGGCAAACTCAACTAGATACAGATACTTCTCCCATCTAGACTGGTGATCCATAACATACATATGGAACATATCCTCTAAAACCTAATTCACCCTCTCCATCTGACCATTTGTCTCAGGGTGGTATGCTAAACTAAAGTTGAGTTGTGTGCCCAACGCCTGTTGTAATGCCCTCCAAAAGGTCAATGTGAACACTAAGTCGAGCTGTCAAAAATGATACGGCGAGGTACTCCATGTAGTCTAACAATCTCATCCAAGAATACTCTCACCACTGATGGTGGATTGTACGTCATCTATACGGGTGAGAAATGCACCACCTTGGTCAACTTGTCAACCGTCACCATGATGGCATCATGGCGATGAGATGACATAGGAGGACCAACAATGAAATCCATCGAAATGGTATCCCATTTCCACTCAGGTATCTCATGAGGGTATAAAAGACCTACTGGATGTTGATGCTTGGCCTTGACCCTTTGGTACTCAGCGCATCGAGCAACATACTCTACAATATCTCATCTCATACCCACCCAATGGTACAGATGTTGTAAGTCGGCATGCATCTTCTTCACCCCTGGGTGTGCTGCATAAGGTACTCTATGAGCCTCAGAAAGAACTACTTCATGAAGGTCACCTACTCGGGGTACATAGGTGCATTGTCATTGTCTAAGTAACCCATCTGCCTCAAGGGAATATTGTGCAAACTTGCCCACAAGGGCCCTCTATGACTGGATCTCCTGCTGCACCTCAAGAAACCACTCATCCTCAGGCAAATGCTATGTGATGCATCCTCTCAAGTCCACACTCGAGGTCAAGGTCAGGATCTCATGGTGCCTCCGACTCAATGCATTGGCAACCATGTTCTCCTTTCCTTTGATGTAGTGGACATCAAAGTCGTACTCACAAAGAAACTCCATCCAACATCATTGGCGGGTGTTCAAATTTGGCTACGTGAATATGTACTAAAGACTGTGATGATCTGAATGAAGCTCAAAGCGACGACCCATTAGAAAGTGTCTCCAACAAACCAGAGCATGAACCACTACTACGAGCTCTAAATCATGAGTGGGGTAGTTCATCTCATGGGTCTTGAGCTTTTGCGACTCATATGCAATCGCTCTACCACCCTACCTAAGTACGATTCTCAAACCTTCAAGTGATGCATCAATACAAACCATGAAATCTATTGCTAGATTAGGAACCTCTAAGATGGGAGTGCTAGTATGATGCTCCTTGAGGAATTCAAAGGCCCTCTTGTATTACTCAGTCTAAGTGAAGCTCTTCCTTTTCTGCTGAAGGGAAGTGATGGGGTGAGCTATCGTAGAGAAGCCCTCTACAAATCTGTGGTAGTACCCGGCTAACCCCATGAAACTCCTAACCTTTGTCACACTGGTGGGTGCTGGCCAATCCCTGATAGCCCTGATCTTTGATGGACCTACTGAGACACCATTGCCAGATAGGATGTGCCCTAAATATTGCACCTTGGATCTGAAAAAGGCACACTTCACCAAGTTGCCAAAAAGCTATTCTCTCAAGCACTACAAAACCTGACTTAAGTTCTCCTCATGCTCCTCCTTGGTCCATGAGTAAATCAATATATCATCAAGGAAAATGATCATGAACCGATCCAAGTACGGAACACCCCGTTCATGAGACTCATGAAAACTACAGGGGCATTTGTCAAGCCGAAGGGTACCACAGTGAACTCATAGTGGCCATATTGAGTTCGAAAGGTGGTCTTATGGATGTTCGCCTCTGTGATGCACAACTAGTGATAACCGGAGTTTAGGTCAATCTTAGAGAACACCCTGGCTCCTTGCATCTAGTCGAAAAGATTATCAATCCTAGGCAGAGGATAATAGTTCTTCACCGTCACCTTATTAAGCTGCCTATAATCCATGCACAGATGAAGAGACCTATCCTTCTTCTTCAAAAAGATGACAGGTGTACCCCACAGTGAAACACTAGGTCAGATGTGCCCCTTCTCAAGCAACTCCTCTAACTGCAACTTGAGCTCTATGAGCTCATGTGTGGTCATCCTATAGGGTGCACGAGACACTTGCTCAGACCTTGGCACTAGATCGATGTGGAAGTCTACCTCTCTGCGAGGTGGCATACCTGGTAACTTTAGTGGAAAGACATCGGCAAACTCCCTCAAGATAGGATGGTCATCCAATGACGCCTCTGGCTCATCCTCTAATCTGTCGCTAATAGTGATGGCAAACAATTGACATCCCTTCTACATGCAGCACTTAATCTATTGAGTAGATATCATACGTACTACTGTGGGCTTCTGAATGCCCACTACCTCGACTAACATTCCATGATCATCTAAGCAGCTAATCGCCTTTCGGTGACAATCTAGCTTGGCTCTATGAGTCACGAGCCAATCCATGCCTAAACCTACACCATAGGATCCTAAGGGCATAACCCTAAGGTCATATACTATAGTGAAGGCCCCCAAAGATATCTCACAATCCTGAACCAATGCATCTACTAACATCTTGGCTCCAATGGCCAACTCAACCTCCCAACTATCGCCCTACCTAGAGGCCACTAGCCTGCAACACTCCACTAATGATGCATATATAAATGAATCAGTAGCACCAGAGTTAAATAAAATAGTAGTGGGAACATCCCCTATCATACCTGCGGTCTCGATCACTAAGGCCTAGAAGTCGGCCTTGCGGTTATCAACTGCTACAAACATATAGTGGGATCTACCCACATCTCCAACTATCTACTATGATCCTCCTGCATGAGGCTGTCCCCCTGTCGTAAAGCCCTGTGGGCACTCTCTAGCTAAATGTCCTACTCCACCACAAACATATCATGGGCCTCGAGCTTGTACCTGCCTAGTCTATGTCCTACTACTCTGCTACTATCCAATCTGACTCATGGACCCCTGAGAATCTCTATATGACTGCTGTGATCTACCGAGTCCCACAGGTGGTCCCTATTGTCATTGATCCCTACGTGAACCCTACTGCTGCCAACCATGATTATGTCCTCCATGTGCCCTCTGTTAGGGCCTAGACCTCTACTGATACTGCTGCTGCTGCTATGGAGGCCTAAGAGGTAAAGATGTAGAACTAAATCCTCCTCTCTATGGTGGTGGTTGATGGAAACCCTACTGCTACTGCTGGCTACTATCCTAAAACTAGGGACGTGAACTCTGACCTCATCCCTAAATCTCCTCTATGATGTATGCCTTCTCGGCAGCCTCACTCAAGGTCTGTGGGTTTGCCATGCACACTAGTCTTGATATTCCATGATTCAAACCCCTGATAAATTTGTGAACTAGATGTTTTTCATCATGGAGGTACTCTGCATACCATGATAGCTCAATGAACCTACTCTCATACTATGCTACAGTAGAACCTCACTACTGCAAGTCAAGGAACTCGTCAATCTAACGTTGCCTGTAATGGTCTGACACATATCATGCATTAAAGTGCTTAATGAAAGTGTCCCATGAGAGAGTATCCAAAGATAGGTGGCACTTGCACTCCTTGGTGCACCACCATGTTGATGTTGCATCTCTCAAAAGATGAATTGCCACGCATGCCTTTGTGTTGCCCTCGTAAGGACGCAATGTAAAGCACCTGTCTAAACTTATAAGCCAAGCCTCAGCCTTAGCTCCCTCTATGGTCCTTTTGAAGGTGGGTGGATTCAGTCTGTCTCTGATGGGGTCCCCTCAGTCTCTGTGTCCACTAATAAGCTCAGCTATACCATAATCATAAGGCTCGTGATGAACCTGCTCTATCCTCATAGCCTCCTCTCATCTCGTATGATGCGGAGGGCTCCTTCTATGAGCTCTATAAGCTGAACCAACCTCCTTTGGTGTGGTGATAGGTCTCTCTACATAAGACTCTACATGTGGCACCACTTGAGGCTCAACATGGGGCTCTACACATGGCTCCACACGTGACTCACATGTGGCTCCTCTTGTGGTTCAACGCGGGGCTTGACATGCAGCTCGATACGTGGCTCTGCTACAGCCGGTGGTAACCTCTCTAACATTGCCTATAATGCCTATAAAATTTGTGGTCTGATATCAGGTGCGGGTGGTGTATGTGGTGCTGGCGGTCCCTGACCCTTAGTTGATGAGTCACTATGTACCTCTACGGATGTAGTGGCACGTGAACATGCTCGCCTCATTCTAGGTGGTATCCTACAAGAACAAGGTATTCATGAATCAAAAGAATTTATGGAATAAGCAACATGCCCAAACAAGCCCAGTGTTTAAACCTGGGCTCTGATACCAAATGTCATGCCCATATTTCCCATGCGGTCATGACATGCAACACACATTTCATGTCCACATTTGTCATGTGGTCATGAAACAAAATATAAAAAATTTTCCACACATCCCTAGAAAGCCCCTCGCATGTGTCAGCATGCTCGGTGGCAATATGCATAAGGTGAAAACATGCCAATCATATTTGGGGTAATGTGATCACAAGTGCAATCCCCTGTGTGATGATAGCTGACTAAGGGGGTCAATACGACATGAGAAGCGTTGCCATTAGGGTTAGGACCAATTGATAGAAACCTTAAGTTTTCCTAAGTGAGTGAAGGGATTTTGACACGAATCGAAATCAAAACCCTAATTCTAATTGCATTAAAAGATTAAATAACAACTTAATCAAAGCCACTAGCCTACAGAGACATTAAAATATTACTAGACACAAGGATTAAATTGCTAAGGAAAATTAACCCTAAATTTTGGAAAAATCTGGCAACATAATGCCTCTAGGGCGTACATAGGAATTATTCTAGTTAATAAAACTTGCACAATAGTTCACTAAACCTACAAATGTTGGTTAATTAAAATAGTTGTCCTAGGGAAAATAAATTGCCACACTAAGATTCCCTAACCAATTAACTAGGTTTAAATTAATAATATAACCTCCTTCGATTAAATCCAAACATACAATTATTTTGATTAAATCGACCTTGCTAAAACACTATTGCAATAATAAATCACTAGTTATAATATTTAAAAATTAGAACCCCAAATATAAATAAATTATTATAAAGTATCCCTCATACACATTTAATTAAATACTCCAAATGCCCAAAGCCATCTAAAACAAAGAAATACTTCCCTAACCCCTAAATTATAACAAAAATCTCCTATTCCACTTATAAATAAAATAACAAACTATAAAACTATTAAATATTTGAAAACCCACTCCTAACATTAAATTTACCCCTTTACCCAATTAAATAAAAACAATAAGAATAATCCCTAAATAAAAGGAAGAGGGAAAAAATGAATAAATTCTAATTTAAAAATTCAAGAGCCCTAAAAGTTCTTCTATTAAAAAATAAGTTTTCTTATGAGATAAGGAAACCCTAACCCTATGTTTTTCTCTATTCTTCTATTCTTTCCTCTATCATTATCTTTTCTCATATACCCTCTCTCAAATTTGTTTTCTCAATTTGTTGTAGGTTTAAGCTCAAGGAAGCCATGGCCGCCACTTACAACAGAGGTATATATGTTATATATACACATTTTAATTTAAAGCCCCCTCTTTTTAAAGCACATATATATATGCTGGTATTATACAAGAGATGTTTATTATAATACTGTAAGTTTTGAGTATATATATAATAAGTATATGTTGTAGGGTAGAGCAAGGGTCGAACGATCGTTATATTGGGCGACGGACCAAGGGTTCCAACACCGCCGCCATGGGAAGATCCCTCCTCAAGCACAGGTTAAACAAATAAATGATGAGGATTTTACGGTTGGGGGGGGTTCGAAACCCCCCCCCCCCCCAAGCCCACCATAGAAAACAAAAATAAGAAGTGTTGATGGGCGGCGTCGCCCCCCCTCCCCATACACTATTGTGTGTAGAACACACAACAATAGTGTCGAGGGTTTACTCCTTTACTTAGCCGTGATGTGTATACTTTAATCTACTCCTTTTTATTATATAAATTTCATTATTTGCAATCTTCAAGCATAAAACATATATACATATATATCAGCTGTGATCAAAACACAGTCACCTAGAATAAGTTTTTCGGTAGATATAAAATGCATAAATTATATATATATATATATATGACATAGTCCTACACACTGTGTATATTCCAACAAGCACAATATGAATATTTTATATCTCTATATATGAAAATATATGTATATATATATATACATATGTGCTATATACCTAGTTTTTACAGTTAGCTCATTTATTTAAAGAAAATACAGTCATCTACAATGATTTTTTTTCCAGTAATAAGATAAAACATTTTACAAAAAAATTATATGTAGTGCCCCTCCAGTTTCACCTTGGATGTATAGGTGGTCAGACTAAGGAGTGTGAAGATGAATGTAAATAATCAGAATACTTAGGTTAGTATATTTTATCAATGAACCTTGTTGCAATACTGATAATTCACATGCTCTGACATTGTCTTGCATTCAGGTGATTATGATGTTGATTTTACTATGATTGTCATATGTTAGAATTGAGTTTTATGCAACTGATTCTGTATCATAGGAGGTTATGATGTTTTGTGTTGATCAATCATATTATGAGTATCATGCGACTATCTGATGATGGTTCTTACTTAGTCATTCAGTAACTGATTGATATGTGTGTTGTGATTACATGTTTGATGTGTGAGTGAAAGGAACAGTGTCACATTACTCATGCATGAGTACCCTGCTACACTGCGACTTCCTTTCACTATGTGTATGACTACATGATTGCATATATATAGGGTAAGTGCAAGAAGATGGGAGGCCAAAAAGGGGTCTTAAGTGGCCACTTTTTTTCTAAAATCAGGAAATGTTGGCTTTGGATGAGAAATTGAGCATAGTTACACTCAAAATTTGGAGATGCAACCAAAACAATGTTCGTAGTGCTCCGAGTCTACTTTCTAAACTATTTTTTTTTAAAAATGGTATAGATTAAGGGGTTCAAAAGAGGGAGCCACAAAAATTGGTGTTGTTTCTATCAAAAAAACATTATATAGCATGTTTTGTGGCTCCCTCAAAAGGTTAACTTTTTTTTGGTATTTTTAAAATCACTTCAGTGAGAAATTAGCTAATAGCATGTAGTTTATGCCCAATTTTTTTGATAATTTTTTTATGAATATTTGATTTTTTACTAATTTTCAAAGTGGAAACATCCTAAAAAATTAGAATTTTGGCCGTGCTACGCCTATAAATTTTGAAAACTAATTGAAAATCATTTTTTCTTTTTCATTTAATATGTTTAGAATGGAGTCTAGTTTCTATATATGTAATTTTTTTGAAATTTCAATGAATGGTTGATTTACAATGAAAAAAAGACCAAATAGTGGTTTTTGCCCAAAATTAGACACACAAACATAAGAAATTAAAGATGAAAGGTTTAACATTGTCAAAATGTGAAAAAAATTACATCATTAAATAGCTAAGAGAAAGCCTAACATTACCCAGGTGTTCAATTTGTTTAACCTTGAAACACGTGCAAATCTGAGGGTTAGCATGAACAAAATTATGTGAAATCTTGAAGAATCTACAAAAACACGTCTGTGGATATTGAAAAGGCACTCCAAGCCTTTGGGTTGGAAATCCAAAGAAAATCCCAAGCCCCAGGCTTGGGATTCCCCAAGCACAACATAACGCGTGTGCGTTATGTTGTGCTTTTTACTTTTTCCCATGTTTGCCGGTGTTTTCCTAGTTTGACATAATGTGAGCATGTTATAATGTGCTCGCGTTATGTCTTCTTTTGAATGAGATATGTTCAAATTTCATAAGTATGTTTCATGGATGTTTATATCTATTCTTGTAGGTATGTATGCATGTACATGTATGCATGCTTTTATGTATGTACATGTATGCATGCTTGTATGTATGCATCTTTGTATGTATGTATGTTTGTATGTATTCATGTATGTATGTAAGTGTTTTGGGTTTAGTGTATATAAGGACCCGAGCCTGTATAGTTTTGAGGGTTGAGTGCTGAGGGATTAGGGCTTAAGTAATAGGTAGAGGGCAGAGGGTTGAGGGTTACAGTTGAGGGTTAATATTCAGGTTGTTGATTATATAAGATTAAGTGTGTAAGGCACGAGGATTAGGGTTTAGGGTTTACGATATAGATTGAGGCTATATAAGGCATAAGGTGACTTGGGTTGAGAGCGCGTATGGTTTAGGTTTAATTTAAGTATAGGGTTGAGGCAAAATATTCGAGGTTTAAGATATAAGGATGAGGTTATATGGTCTAGGGATGAGGGTTTGAGGGTGTAGGATTCAGGATTAAGGTATAGGGTTGATGATTGAGGTATTAGGGCTTAAGTATAGTGTTGAGGGTATAGGGTTGAGGGTTTAGGGATAGGTTTTAGGGTTTAAGTGATAAGGGTTAAGGGTTGAGGGATAGGGTTTAAGGTTTAGGGGTAAGGGATTAGGGTTTAAGGTACAGTGTCTTGGGTTGAGGGTTTAGGAATAGGGATAGCATTTAGGGTTTAGGGACGAGGGATTAGGGTTAAGGGTTGAGGGTTGAGGGATTAAGGTTTAAGGTATAACTTGTTGAGGGTTAAGTGTTTATGGATAGGGTTTAGGGTTTAGGGTTGAGGGATTAGGGTTTAGAGTTGAGGGATTAGGGTTTAAGGAATAGTGTTAAGGGTTGAGGGTTTAGGGTTGATGGATTAAGGTTTAGGGTTGACAGATTAGTGTTTAATGTTGAGGTTAGGGTTAGAGTGTCGAGGGTAGAGGGATTAGGGATAGGGTTTAAGGTTGAAGGTTTAAGGATTGAGGGTTGAGGCTTTAGGGATGAGGGTTTAAGGCTTAAGATATAGTGTTGAGTGTTGAGGGTGTAGGGATAGGGTTTAAGTTTTAAGGGTTAAGGGTTGAGGGATAGGGATTAGGTTTTAAGGTATAGTGTTGAGGGTTGATGGTTTAGGGATAGGGTTTAGGTTTGAGGGATTAGGGTTTAGGGTTGATGAATTAGGGTTTAATGTTAAGAGTTCAAGGTTGAGGGTTGAGGGTTTAGGGATAGTGTTGATGGTCAAGGGATTAGGGTTAAAGTAGAGTGTTGAGGGTAGAGGGATTAGGGTTGAAGGTTTAATGATTTAGGGTTGAGGCTTTAGGGATGAGGGTTAAGGGATTAGGGTTTAAGATATAGTGTCGAGTGTCGAGGGTGTAGGGATAGGTTTTAGGGTTCAAGTTTTAAGGGTCAAGGGTTGAGGGATAGTATCGAGCCTGTTGAGGGTTTAGGAATAGGGATAGTGTTTAGGGTTTAGGGATTAGGGTTGAGGGTTGATGGGTTAGGGTTGACGGTTAACGAATTAGGGCTTAGGGATAGGGTTTAGGGTTGATGGATTAGGGTTTAAGGTATAGTGTTGAGGGTTTAGGGATAGGGTTTAGGGTTGAGGGATTAGAGTTAAGGGTTGAGGGATTAGGGTTTGACGTTGAGTGTTGAGGGTTGAGGTTTTAGGGTTGAGGGTTTAGCGATAGGGTTGAGGGTTGAGGGATCAGAGTTAAGGGTTAAGGGATTAGGGTTTGACATTGAGGGTTGAGTACATTGAGGTTTGAGGGTTGAGGGTGGAGGGATTAGGGTTAAAGTAGAGTGTCGAGGGTAAAAGGATTAGGGATAGGGTTGGAGGGTTTAGGGATAAGGGATTAGGGTTTAAGGTATAGTATCATGCCCGTTGAGGGTTTAGGAATAGGGATAGTGTTTAGGGTTTAGGGATGAGGGATTAGAGTTGAGGGTTGAGGGATTAGGGTTAAGGGTTAAGGGTTGAGAGATTAGGGTTTAGGGATAAGGTTTAGGGTTGAGGGTTGAGGGATTAGGGTTTAAGGTATAGTGTTGAGGGTTTAGGGTTGAGGCTGTAGGGTTCAGGGTTTAGGGATAGGGTTCATGGTTGATGGATTAGAGTTAAGGGTTGAGGGATTAGGGTTTGACATTGAGGGTTGAGGGTTAAGGCTTTAGGGTTTAGGATTTAGGGATAGGGTTGAGGGTCAAGGGATTAGAGTTAAGGGTTGAGGGATTAGGGTTTGACGTTGAGGGTTGAGGGTTGAGGGTTGAGGGTTGAGGTTTGAGGGTCAAGGGTTTAGGGATAGGGTTGAGGGTCAAGGGATTAGGGTTAAAGTAGAGTGTCAAGGGTATAAGGATCAGGGATAGGGTTGGAGGGTTTAGGGATAATGGATTAGGGTTGAAGGTATAGTATCAAGTCCATTGAGGGTTTAGGAATAGGGATAGTGTTTAGGGTTTAGGGATAGGTTTTAGGGTTGAGGGATTAGAGTTAAGGGTTGAGGGATTAGGGTTTGATGTTGACTATTGAGGTTTTAGGGTTGAGGGTTTAGGGATAGGGTTGAGGGTCGAGGGATCAAAGTTAAGGGTTGAGGGATTAGGGTTTGACATTGACGGTTGAGTACATTGCGGTTCGAGGGTTGAGGGTCGAGGGATTAGGGTTAAAGTAGAGTGTCAAGGGTATAAGGATTAGGGATAGGGTTGGAGGGTTTAGGGATAAGGGATTAGGCTTTAAGGTATAATTTCAAGCCTATTAAGGGTTTAGGAATAGGGATAGTGTTTAGGGTTTAGGGATGAGGGATTAGAGTTGAGGTTTGAGGGATTAGGGTTGAGGGTTGAGGGATTAGGGTTTAGGGTTGAGGGATTAGGGTTTAGGGATAAGGTTTAGGGTTTAGGGTTGAGGTAGACAAGGAGCAACTAAGAGACATAGAGAGGGGAGAGGTAGAGAGGTGAGGGGGAGAGATAAGTGAGATATAGAACATGAGCTAATGGAACTAGAGGTGAGACATTGTAAAGGTGCTATCGAAGGTGAGATAGGCACAAATATTTATGGATCAATCTATAGCAGGACAAAAGGTGAGTGCATTATAGCGCACTCATGTTTTGTCCTACTATAGAAATGGTAAAAAAGTGTTGATCCCCGTGATCGAGGCCCACATGCTCTATTTTCATGCTGATTATACATGTGTTCCAACAAAAAAGAAGTGCTTTCATGCTGTTGGGAAGTTCACATGCACATTTTACAAATTCTACTACCTTTGCATGATCTTTCCACCACCTTTTCTACTTTGCCAACTTGAGAAGGAGGAAATAACATAGTTTTCACACCAAGTTTGATATATATCTATTCAAGTTTCAATTTTTGTAGTGTTGCAATGTTAATTGTGATTTAATTTTAGGAATTTAACATTATAGATTGGTTAATAGTATTGTTGTTAGTAATTATATTTGAGTGTTATTCAATTTGACATTGAAAAGGAAGTAAGCAGTGAAAAACTCAAATTGTTGAGGAGTTTGATGCAAGAGGAAAAAAACACTACATAATTGGGTACTCTCTCCATTCAAATTTTCATTTTTTAGGTATGTCAAGTCTTTACATGCATGTTCTTTACATTTTCCTTAATTCTATTTGAATTACTTTATCATGCTTTATCATACATGTTTAAAATAGACACATTCCCAATCAAGAAAGCAGCCTACAATCTCACATGATGCCATTTATATTTTCTACACTTGGGCTCTTTAATAATTATGTGTAATAAACAGACCTTAACATACCATGATGTCAAACTATACAAGAATAAATCCTTACAACATAATAAAAATACAATCCCACTATTATCTTGTCATAATAAAAAGTTAAAATACAAATGAATAGGTGCCAAGATCATACAAGTATGCACATGACATGATGATTTGTATGCACATATCTTGGGCTAGGACATTCCTTATGCACCTATTCATGATGATTTGTACATGCACTTGACACAACAATTGTTGTCTATTCCTTCACAAGCCACCCAAATCCTAGTATCCCTAGTACCAATAAAACACCTTCTTAATTCCAAATCCTAGTAGCCCTAGTAACAACAAACATGTCAAATTGGGTCTGCCTTAACCTTTTCAAGCATGAAGTCCCATGTACTCTTTTCATGGCTACAATAATTTTCTTTGTATACTTTGTACCTATTTTGGTTGAGTGACATTTACTCTTTTACATGATGATTGTATGTACATTTACTATGAAGGGTTGAATGACATGTATTTTAGTTATTTGTATGGATTCATTTCTTAGTAACTAATATTGGTCTCTTTATCATGCTACAGACAAATTCTCTGTCATACTGAGGAAACGATCAAGAATTAAACCAACACAGGAAGAGATAGAAGCTAAGAATGCAAAGAAAGCAGTGGCTATGAGGGAACTTTGTGAGAAGAGGAAATTAGACATGATAAATGAAGACATGCCAATTGAAGAGGAACCACAACCATCACAAAGAGATATGGTATTGGAGGCACAAAGAGAATGAATGCAAAAACTTCGTGCTATGAGAGATTTGAATACCATAGTTGGAGACACGTCCTCTACCACAAGTCAACATGTAGGGACACCATCTACCAGATCTCAAGTTGAGAGTACATCATCACTCACATGTGATGAAGGAGATACATCTTGGATTGAAGGGATGCCATCTAGCCCATCTCATTTAAATATTGATGAAATTCCTAATGTTGAGATGAATTTACCTAACTTAACACCACCTAGAATTTTGCATAGAAAGCCAAAGTATTTGATTGATATTGATGAGAATATTTTGCAGCCAATGGAAGGTAAGATTCCAAAATGCACTTGTAGAAGATATGCTCATAAGATTTGGAGATTGTTCTTTGAAAAGTTAAATGAGACTGCAAGATGTCAACTATTCTTTAAAATGATGTGAAGTATAAAGTATAGGTCCATCATGAAGATTCTTGGGTTGAGAACATCAGAGGCTTCAAGTGAAAAATCTATTGTCAAGAATCTAATGAGTGCATATGAGAGTGTGGGTAACACCTCACGCACAAAAGATAGTAATGCAACACGGCATGTGATTACATCAACTATAGTAAGTAGTCAAATGAGGAAAGCTCATCTCATTAGAAAGACGAGTCAAGAAATGAGAATTAATAGGAAAACTTTATCAAGAGTCGTTGGAAGACGCTAAAGAATTGAGGACACTAATGCCAATGAATTATGGGCATTCTTAGGGAGACTACCATGAAAAGATAAACCAATTGTTGAAGCATTGAGATCACTAATTGAAGACTTTTGGAATAATTACACAAGGGTATCTCCAAATCAAAGGGATGTGGTAAGAAGGAGAATTGGTAGTCGGAACCGTGAGCCACATCCAAAGCCTTTTTTGGATGAGACTCAAACACAGTTTTATGGTAAATTTTTAGAGGAGTATCCTCAAATTAAAATTTGTCAAAGATATTTTGAAATGCTAAAACCTTTCTATGTCAAGATAAATCACACACGCACTACTTGTTGTAGATTACATATTGAATTTTTTAACCATTTTTATGTTTATAGGTCTATATGTTTAGATATGCATACTAACAATGTTTTGCAGGGTTGTGCCATACGTGCACCACCAACATCTTCAAGAGACTTCATATCAAGAATTTTATGTAAAAGAAAGGAAGGTGAAATATTCTACAAGAAATTATGCTTGGATGGCACATGTCATCGTTGTGGTTGCTTGCAACATTTGGTAATATGTGAACATATGGAAAGAACACATGTGGTTGGAAACGAACTAGTAGAGTTTGGCAAGTATAAAATAGTGGCATACAATACAAAAGATGGTAAAGAAGCAAAGAGGTGTGAATTGGTTTTTGAAAATATTCTAGTGTATCAATTTATGCCTATATTTCATGACAGCATAGTGTATGAGTATGCAAGACATGCCCATAGAGTTCAATGGTTGGACTTGCAATTCAAGTTATGCAAGGACAAATTTTTGGTTGGTAGCATTGTTTTAGTCATTGAATTTATAGAGAACTACAGTCTACAGCCACAACATGAGGTGTAATCACAATATTACAACTCCACACAGGTTTCTATATTTTTGCACATCGCATTCATTCATTTGAATGATAGTACAGAGGATGACAGAAAGATCATATAGGAGTATAATTTCTATATTAGTGATGATCACACGCATTCTACGGAGTTTGTGCAAGGTTGCTTTTAGGTGTTCTACAATGATTTGGCTAGAAGGGGCATATCGTTCAGTCAACATATCATATGGTCAGATAACTATGTGTCACAATTCAAGAACTCATGAAATTTCTATTGGTTGAGTAGGAGGCATAATTTTATAGGTATTCAGCATATGTGGAACTTTTGTGAGGCTGGGCATGGAAAGGAGGAGTATGATGGTGTAGGAGCATGTATCAAAAGAGCCATAGCATGAGAAGAGTTAAAGTATAAAGACAATGCAAAGTTGACAGATGCAAAATTGATTGTCGAGTGGTGTAATGCTTCCATGGGTCCAGGTAATAAAGGTAAGTCTTTAGTTCATAGATTTTTTTGGTTGATAGATGATACTAACATTACACCATATAACTACTATTCTATACTGATGGGATCAAGTGAGATGCACTCTTTCAGAAGCTCAATTGCAGGTTCATGGAGTATCCATACGTGAAAGATGTAATGCTTTTGTTCTTCCTGTACAAGTCAAGCCTAGGATGAGTGCAAGTCAAAGGAGTGGGTTGACAAATGGCAGTTAAGTTATCTTAGCCCACTTGACATGTATCGACCCTTGATGGCACTAGAACTAACACAGATGGAATCATCAGTTGACTTTGACCACATACCAGATCTAGTTCAACTAGGTAATATATCTATTTGCATAGTTTTTGAAATTCCTAATGGCATCTTACTTTGTAGTGTTTTTGTAATGTTGACTAATTTCATCTAATTTTCTACACATATCAATGTAGGGCACGTATATGCAGTTATTGCAGATGAAGATAATGAAGAGGGAATAGATTATTACTTATGTCATTGTGTAGAGGCCAAAAAGAAATTGGAGGCCCCAGTTACAGATGGAGAAAACATTGAATACTCTACAGGCTCAATGGTTATTACTGGAACATGCCTTAGAAAGTACCCACATAAGAGTGTTAATGTTTGGCTGTTTTAGGACTTTGACATGCATCGGAAGATTCTTCATTACTCAAATCTTGTCATGGCATCCAATGTTCATTTGATACAGTATTGGGGTAGACCTTTGAACAAAAGCTTGTGGAAGGTGCGTGAGTCTGACCATTAAGCAATACTTGACACAATAAAGAGTAGAGCAGACCCGGATGGTTCATTGGATTAATTTGTAAGTATTCACATTGATTTTGTAAAGTCATGTTACATTGATTTGTAAGTATGCACATTAATTTGTAAGGTTTGTCTTTTTTTATTTCCTGTTGCATTTTTACACATATACACATTTTTACATCATCATGTTATGCTTCATGGGGTTAGACCTGAGTGATGGATGAAGTTGATCCTGAGAATAATGTATAAAATCTAGGTAATGTATAAAATATAGGTGTCTCTGTGTGTCTTGGTTTCTAACTAGATAATAGGTGTCTTTAATTGTGTCTTAGGTATATACGATATGTCAACTAGGTAGATAGAGACTAGAAAATAGGTGTCTTAGGTGTCCTGCGTCTACTAGACTACATGTGTCTTAGGTCTTAGGTGAGGCCACATGAGCTTCCACCTTCACATGGTTGGCCTTTTCAGTATAGAATATTTATATTTCTTGAAGCTAAGGGAAGCTCTTTTTCTTAATAGGAAAACTTAATCGACTTCAATTACACTAATGGTGCAGGGGCACCTAGGTTGTCATGCCTCCAAGAGGGGTCAAAAAATAAAATTTTGTTTTGATTGAGTCAATTGTATGTAATAAGGTCTTCTAAGACCAATTCATTTATTTTTAAGTCACTTTGAGTCATTTGGGGTCAGTTTGAGTCTTTGAGTCCTGTTGCAAAAAAGTGTCAATGTTGTCAAGTTGCACAAAGCAACTTTTGCATTTTTGGTGTCATGCTCCTGATGTGACCAAACTAATAGTTCCAATGCATACAGATGGGTACGTTTAGGCTAGGCATGGTTTTTTTTTTCACCCAAACATGTCAAAACAGTTTGAGCTACATTGTACCGACGATATCCCTGAAGAGTCCAAAGTGCAAAAGGTAGCAATCTTTGACAATAAGTTACTCAAAAACTGTATCACTTAGAAACATTTTGTCTAAGAAAATATGATCATGTAGAGTGCCTTTACAATAACCTCTCTCAGTTTTTTATATCTCTAAAGCATTTGCCTATGGTGAAAGATTTTCTACTGCCCCAAAAATCGTCAGAAGGAGGCAGTGTAAAGTTGTAAAAGGGTGTAACTTTCATCCTGCTCCTGATGTGACCAAACTGACTATTCCAACACATTTGGATGGGTACATTTACACTAGGCATGGTCTTATTTTTCACCCAAACATGTTGAAACAGTCTGAGCTACATTGTACCGACGATATCCTTGAAGAGTCCAAAGTAAAAAAAGGCAACAATCTTTGACGAGATGTTACTCAAAAATTGTCACTTATAAACATTAAACAACACAATCATGTAGAGTGCCTCTACAATAACATCTCTCAGTTTTTTATATCTCTGAGGCTTTTGCCCATCGTGAAAGGTTTTCTGCTACCCCAAAAATTGTCAGGAGGCAGTGTAAAGTTGCAAAGGGGTGTAACTTTCATCCTGCTCCTGATGCAACCAAATTGACTATTCCAATGTATCTGGATGGGTACATTTATGCTAAGCATGGTCCTATTTTTCACCCAAACATGTTGAAATAGTTTGAGCTACATTGTACCAATGATATCCTTGAAGAGTCTAAAGTGCGAAAAGACAGCAATCTTTGATGAGATGTTACATGAAAACTGTGTCACTTAGAAACATTCCATCTAAGGAAATGTCATCATATAGGGTTCCTCTACAATAACCTCTCTCAATTTTTTATATCTCTGAGGCATTTGCCCATGGTGAAAGGTTTTCTGCTACCCCAAAAATCATCAAAATGAGGTAGTGTAAAGTTGCAAAGGGGTGTAACTTTCATTCTGCTCCTGATGCAACCAAAATGACTATTCCAAAATGTCTGGATGGGTACATTTACACTAGGCATGGTCCTATTTTTCACCCAAACAATCTGAAATAGTCTGAGCTACATTGTACCGACGATATCCCTGAAGAGTCCAAAGTGAAAAAAAGCAGCAATCTTTGATGAGATTTTACTAAAAATTGTGTCACTTAAAAACATTCTATCTAATGCAACATGATCATGTAGAGTCCCTCTACAATAACCTCTCTCAGTTTTTTATATCTCTGAGGCGTTTTCCAGTGGTGAAAGGTTTTCTGCTGCCCCAAAAATTGTCAGAAGGAGGTAATGTAAAGTTACAAAGGGGTGTAACTTTCGTCCTGCTCTTAATGCAACCAAACTGACTATTCCAATGCATCTATATGGGTACATTTATGTTAGGCATGGTCCTTTTTTTCACTCAAACATGTCGAAACAGTCTGAGCTACATTGTATCGATGATATCCTTGAAGAGTCCAAAGTACAAAAAGGTAGCAAACTTTGAGGAGATGTTACTCAAAAATTGTGTCACTTAGAAACATTCTTTTTGAGGCAACATGATTATGTAGAGTCCCTCTACAATAACCTCTCTTAGTTTTTATATCTCTGAAAGGTTTTCTGCTGCCCCAAAAATCGTCAGAAGGAGGTAGTGTAAAGTTACAAAGGGGTGTAACTTTTGTTCTTGTCCTCGTGTGGCCAAATTGATAGTTCCAATGCATCTAGATGGGTAGATTTAGGCTAGGTATGGTCCTTTTTTGCACCCAAACATGCCAAAACAGTCCGAGCTACATTGTACCGGTAATATCCCTGAAGAGTCCAAAGTGCAAAAAGGCAGCAATCTTTGACGAGCTATTATTTAGAAACCATGTCACTTAGATACATTCTGTCTAAGGCAAAGTGATCATGTAGGGTCCCTCTACAATAACCTCTCTTAGTTTTTGATATCTCTAAGGTGTTTTCTCGTGGTGAAAGGTTTTTTGCTGCCCCAAAAATTATCAAGTGTAAAGTTGCAAAGGGGTGTAACTTTGTTCTTCTCCTTGTGTGGCCAAACTAACAGTTCTAACACATCTAGATGGGTACATTTAGGCTTGGCATGGTCCTATTTTGTACCCAAACATGCCGAAATAGTCCAAGCTACATTGTATCAACAATATCCCTAAAGACTCCAAACTGCAAAAAGGAAGCAATCTTTGACGAGTTGTTACTCAGAAACCATGTCACTTAGATACATTCCATCTAAGGAAATGCGATCATGTAGGGTCCCTCTACAATAACCTCTCTCAGTTTTTTATCTCTGAGGCGTTTGCCCGTGGTGAAAATTTTTTGCTACCCCAAAAATCATCAAAAGGAGGCAGTGTAAAGTAGCAAAGGGGTGTAACTTTTGTTCTTCTCCTTGTGCAGCCAAGCTGACAATTCCAACATGTCTAGATGGGTACATTTAGGCTAAGTATGGTCCTATTTCACACCCAAATATGTTGAAACAGTATAAGCTACAAACACTAACTAGTCTTCAATCTTCAAACACTACAAATACCATGATATCCTGCATAAAGCTATCTTTTAGCCTTTTATAAAGGCATGCCCATCAAATTCAACCACATAGAGATGATTGTTTATATTCCAAATTCCTTTTAAATAGTGACCTTCCAATCCTTTTTCCCGCCCTCATATCAATTAAATATGACCTTCGATTATGATATGGTGCTCGAGCTTATGAGAGTTTACCAGAGACATTGGTTGAGTTAGGTTGAAGTGCTGGTGAACTAATGACTTAAAGACCCTTTAGTAGGTTGATTTAAGTGATAGTAACTTCTGATTATAAGTCAATATTAAATTAAAACAAAAGTGCACTTTACACACGACAAGCAATTGAGGGTTTTAAAGTCTTAAGAAAAGTAGATTCTTTTTAGGGTTTAATGCCCAATATGCAAACCCTAACTATCAATAAGATTATGATTATGAAAACTTGTGTCTTCTCTAACTTCTTATTGTAAGAACAAAACCACATCCACCATGAATATGAACCTTGCATCATATCAACCTTTCAAGATAGACCTTATCATGAAAACCATATTCACAACAAAACTTTGCATGAATAAAACCACATCCACCATGAACATGAACCTTGCATCATATGAACCATGTTTGTCTTGTGCAACATCAACATGAATTGAGAGACCTTATTGTGAAGGGGAAAATGGATTAATCAATTAAGAATAATAAAACCCAATACATCTATGAAATGTGAAAGTAAGGACTTAATAAATAACCAAGCAATACTTACACCTCTTTACCTTGCGTCTTCCATAGTTCGCCTATCTCTTCTTGACCTTGATGATGATGAATCCTCAGAAGCGAATGCTCTCTTACTTGTTGAAGGTGACAAGAATGGAATGGCTAGGATACTTGTGTGATTGAAGATGAGCTTCAACACACTAACAATAGATGAGATGAAATGCTCAAGAAGATGGGGGTGCCAAAGGCGTGCTTGTGTTTCCACAGCATAAGTTTGCTCAAATGATGGATGATGAAATGAAGAGGAGAAGGTTGTATTTATAGAGTTGGGTGAGGGAAGATCAATGGTTGAGAAGAAAAGAGAAGATCAACAGAGGAGGATTGTTGAGGAACGTGCAACAAATGGAAGAAAGACATGTGTCATTCGAAGAGCAGCTTTGTTGAGTTAACTCCTCTCTTGATGAGGATGAGATTTGATTTTTCTTAAATTAAAATTTATTTTTCTAATTTAAGAGAAAGTTTGCTTTAAAGATGCTTTAAAACTGCTTTTGCTTTTGTATGACAAGAGGAAAGTATTTTTAGAAGATAAGAATGATTTTTGAAGATAAGAAAGCATAATTAAATAAAAAGATTTTATTTAATTATTTTGTAGATAATTGAGAGGGCAAATAAAATATAGATATATATTTTATTTTGTGGAGATTTTTGAAGAATAAAAATATAAAAATATATTTTATTTAGTGGATATTTAAGATTTTATTTAAATAAAATTTGCATTTTATTTAAATTTGGAAGAATAAAAGATTTTAATTAAATAATTAAAATTATTTAATTATTTAGAAGAATGAAGTTGATGTAGATGAATTTAATTAATTAAATAATATGTAATTTATTTAATTAAATGAGAGGAAGTGAATCAAATAAATAAATAAATTTATTTATTTATTGATAGAAGAATGTGAATGATGAAATAAATAGTTAAAATATTTATTTAAGTAGAGTCATGCCATTTTTAGGTGTATACATTTTGCCCCCTCTTTGATGCGATGTGTTTTATCATGTTGTTTCAAAGAATAAGAATTTTTGATGGTGATACATGCCCCAATTTGCCCCTGGTACAAGTTTAATGACATGATGCCCCCTCGGGAGATTGGACAGGAGAAGGCAAAAGGCGTGAGACAGACAATCTCACGAAGAAGGTGAAAAATGGGTTAGGATGGAGAAAAATGGGATATGGTTCAGAGAAACAGATATGGGAAGTAGTCGCAGTAGTCATACAGTCTGATATGGTTCACTTGCCATATATAGGAGCTGGGTCCACAAGTTCTATTCATTTGTACACTTGTCCATCTTTGATTAGTCCTCTTTAGAGCTTAGGAGAGCATGGCAGCCTGAGAGATGGATATTCCGCACGAGGAGCATCAATTTGAACAGATCTAATGGTTCAATTGGCCAGTGGAGGTAGGACCCCCGGTATGTAGTTTGTCAAAACTTGCTAAAAGTCACTTTTTAGGCTCATTAATTGCTAGGAAAAACAACTAGAACATATGCATTGAACTGTCTTTCAGTGCATATGACCTCCGAAATGGCGCATTTGCTACGATATGGCGCATTTAAGCTTTGAATTCACGTATTTGATAGTTCGGTGCATTTAAGCTCTGAATTGGTGCATCTGCTGGGAAATGGTTCATGGGACATAAGAAGCTATGCATGTGCCAGAACGGCGCATACACATCAAGGGGCGGTGCATTCATGGTGAAGCGGCTCATGTGATATCGATCGGTGCATTTGCCACCTGGATCGGCGCATTTGCACTAGGAAAATCAATTGACTTAATGAAATTAACCCAATTGGCATCTTGATCGATGCGTCAATTGATAAGCGATCTCTGAGATTGCCAAGAATCTAGTCAAGAGATGATATGCTATGTTGATTAATTTGATATGTTAAGCCAATGATAGGATAGTTTTATTGCTATGAGTAGGTTTACTTGGATATGAATTTCTTTGACATTATGTTGTGCTTGGTTGCAGGAGGAGATTTGGGATGTTCTTATGTCATGAGAGCAGTTCTCGTTGCCGTTGCTATAGTGATATATGTTGACTGAGATAGATCGTGAGGCGCTAGGTGCTATGGGTTTGCATTATGTTTTCTTCATGCCTGAGGTTTAGATGAACTGGGCT
Organism: Cunninghamia lanceolata; assembly: GCA_027924645.1. Lineage (NCBI taxonomy): Eukaryota > Viridiplantae > Streptophyta > Pinopsida > Cupressales > Cupressaceae > Cunninghamia > Cunninghamia lanceolata. Next base: position 8,775,843 of record BSBN01000828.1, read on the forward strand.
ATGTTGACTGTAGCGATGGAGCAATTCCACAGTGAGGACGGTACATTCCATCTTCCTACGGGGAGATGGCGATCACTCTTGAGGATGTCTATCAGATTTTGCACCTCCTGATTCAGGGAGAGCTGGTTGAGTATGAGTCACAGTGGGATGCTGGCTTGGAGGAGTGCAGATGGGTGTTTGATGACCCAGGGTTGGTGGAGTAGGTGATTTCGTGGCAGGACATACATGACTGCTATGACTACTTCCCATGCATAGTGGCAGCATTGATTGGTGGCGTAGTATGCCCCAATAGGAGGTCACACAGCTTCCTGATTGGTTGGGGGAGGGTGTTAGAGAGCATGATTATGGATGGGACGCGATATGCATGGGGTGTGTGTTTGCTGGCACACTTATATAGAGATATGCATTAGGAAGTGTACCATAGAGGATCCAGTTTATTAGTGGGTGTGTCTCTCTTGCAGTTTTGGTTGTGGGAACACATAGCTATCACACGGTTGATATGCTTATTTCATAGGCAGAGGGGTGAGCCTTATAGTTACGGCTATACAGGTTTGATTTCCCAGCACAGGCTGGGGAAGCTGGAGTACTGGAGACATGCTTTTGATGGCCTGGATGCAGTTGTATGGCGCCCTTACATAGACTGTGAGGTATGGGATGATGAGGCAGATGAGCTTCCATATTGTTTCCAGATGCGGTGGCTTATTGGCAGAACTAGGTACATTCATCATACGAGGAGGTATTAGCTGACTTTCAGTAGATCCCTTATGTAGCTTGGCCCATGACAAGGGAGATAGTGGATGCTGGTATGACACCAGACTATGAGGAGTGGTTCATCGCACATCCATTCCTGAGATACTCAAGACTTGGAGAGTTAGCTCCTTGAATAGATGAGGAGGATTCAGACAATGAGGGTGTAGCTGGAAGGAGGGGAGGACAGCGAAGGAGGAGAGGAGATCAAGGGGATGATGGAGGAGAGGGAGGACGGGGTGGTAGATCGAGATAGTAGAGGAGGAGGTCTGGGGAGGGGCCTTTAGGTCAGTAGGCGGTTGTGTAGCCACAAGTTATAGGATAGGTACCAGCACAGTAGGGGTCACTGCAGAGACACATGTCACCACCACAACAGGTGGTGCAGCAGTAGGTATAGGGACAGGTGCTAGCACAACAGGTGGTACTGGGACAAGAAGAGGAGGTTCTGCAGCCTGATTTATAGCAGCAGGTGATGGTTGCATTACAGGGTCAGGTTAGGCAGTTAAGAGCTCATCTGAGAGCAGCAGAGTCTTGTAGAGATGTAGATGCAGGATAGATATCAAAGTTATCTAGAGAGAGAGATGTAGCCTTAGCTAGCATGCAGGTGATGAGAGCAGAGAGAGATGCAACCGTGATGGCGATGGGCACAGAAGGTACATCTAGCTTCTTGGTTTCACAGGTGTAGTAGGCACAGACGTAGCAGGCACAGGTATAGAGTGAGCTTGGCTGAGCGTAGGCTCAGGCGCAGTATTACAGAGGGTTGTACCATGGGGCAGTGGTAGCAGATCAGTGGGTGCCTAGTTTTAGGACCTAGTCTATGGCATCCCAGAGGGCAGGTGGGTCTCAGTCTGTAGGATCAGTGAGGGGCCCATAGCAGTCAGGGGGAGACAGAGGAGAGGACAGTGCAAGGAGCAGTGCTCCTTGGCATTAGGGTTAGGCTGACCTAGATATTTGCACCAGATTTTTGATTTTTTGATGGCTGAGATAGCCTGTATATGTATCATTTTTTTCCCGAGACATGTATCACCATTTTTATTGTATTCTATATACATTTTATGATATGACTCTAAGAGATGGATAGATGTTTGATATATTGTACATTTGGACATGTTTTGATGATTATATGATGATGTAGTTGTTCATGGTCTACATGCATGTGTTCTTACGTTTATATGCTATGGATGCATTCTATCTTGTGATGTTTTGGTATATGTGATGCATACTAGATGGATGTTAGGATGATTTGATATGTAAATGCAAATGTGTATGGATATGATTATGCAGTTCTATATGCTTTTGTCTATGTTTTTGATTCTTTTGATATGATATATAGATGCAAATGTATGTGGATGACCTAATGCATTTGATTATGTATGCAACTAATTTAATCATGTGAATGACTATTTCATGTGATATGATATGTTGTCTATGCTATGTTTTTGATATGTCCAAATGTACTCAATCGACACACAGAGATGATATAGATATGTAGAAAAAGAGATGAAGAAATGAGAATTTCATTTGATATACTGTAGGATTTCTTTATTGCATGGATGATATGGATTTTCTGGATATGGGATGGATATGGATGTGGATTGTCATCTTTGAGATTTTGCAAAGTTTTTTGCTTTCATCATTGGGCACTTTTTGGTATTTTTCATTTTCTGAAATGTTGTAAGAAAATACAAGCATCTAGGTATAATTAGACTGAGATGACTTGAGTATTCCTTACATGGATTTTGATATAGCAAGTTGATACAAGCATCTAGTCAAACTTGAATCTAGATGACCTGAGTTTTCCTTGTGTTTCAATAGACAAGGATTGCCCCTTTTCATGTTTTCTAGACCTCGGAGTCCTCGATGATCTTTTGTTGATCATGTCTTTAGACAAAAGTCGTCACATTACTAAATTTTAATCCAAAAGTAGCAGACAAAGAAAAAGATTATGGCCCCATCATAGCATCTCTAGCTTTTGGCATCCCTGAGTAGCATAGGAAGACATAATGATAAAAATTCAAGACCTTGTAAGTTAAGCTATTGACAAAACTGCTTTGCATTAGATGTGTCTTTTGCCATAATTGATATAGAATCAATTTGAGTGTTTTGATATGGTGCTCTGCTTTGTTTAGGACATGTTGATGTTTTTCTTCTAGAGCTTTATTTTTGGGTAGCTTGCTTTGTTGTTCTTGCTTGTCTAGTGAAAGGTATCACAATCCTTTATTAGTATCCTCTTAGAACAGTGGCATTCAAGAATCTGAATCCATAACCAGGTCGAGGAATTGCCCCCAGTTTAGACAAAGATCAACTTATTGCAGGTGAGACGACAATAGATATGGAGAGACGAACCCTAAGGAATTGACCTAGTGCCTTAGGGGATCATTGCTAAATGGCCTCGCCTACATGACGACGCAGAGGCAACGTAGTTCAGGGTAAACTCTGATGGACCTAAGACCTAGGCAATGGAAAGACGTAGAAATGGGACGGACCCGGATTGATAGAAGGACTAGACATGGGATGATGGGAAAGTGGAGCCTCAGGGGTGCATTGAGAATGGCCTTGCCTATGTGATAACTCAGAGGTGACGTAGTTCAACAATGGTTTAAAGGACTAGTTTAAGATGGCTAATATGATGGACATAAGAGACATGAAGTAAGAACAGATGGAGGAAGTGGTTTGTCACAGATAACACCTGTTTACCAAGTTTTCACCACTTTCTTTTATTTGCACGAGAAGCTAAAAGTATACATGACACTTGTTTGCTAGGTTTTCACCATGGTACCTATCCTAGGTGCCTGTTTGCTAGGTTTTCACTATAGGATGATTTTTTTGTTATTTTCTCATTTTTTAATTTTTTTTTGTTCTATTTTTTATCACTTTTTCAATTTTTTGGATTTTTTCAAGACTCCCTTACATTGGGGTTTTCAGGTATAGAACTTGTGAAGATGCATGCTATTGATAGGATCATCTAATAGTTCACCTTCAGATGTAGCCAATTGATATGCCTCCGATCCATAAGCTGTGATGATGACATAGGGACCTAGCCAGTTAGGTTCAAATTTTCCTTTCTTTTCACGATCTTGCTAATTTCTGGGATTTTCTCTTAGTATTAGGTCACCAACTTGGAAGACTTAGGGTTTGACCCTATGATTGTAACTTCTAGACATGCGCTGCTGATATGCTTTTAGGTGGTTAAAGGCCTATTGCCTTCTTTCTTTGAGGAGCTCTAACTCTTGAAGTCTGGTTACTCTATACTCTTCATCTAATATGAGGCCTTTTAGTGAAACACGCAAGGATGGGATCTCGACTTTAATGGGCAAGATAGCTTCAGATCCATAGACTAGGGAGTATGGTGTTGCACCTGTGGGTGTGCAAATGCTTGTGCGGTAGGCCCACAGTGTGGGATTTAGTTAGACATGCCAATCACGGCCGGCATCATTGACAGTCTTCTTTAGGATTTTCAGAATGGTTTTATTTGATACCTCAGCCTAGCCATTGCCTTGTGGGTAATAAGGGGTTGAAAAGCGGTGCTAGATATGGAATTTGTTGCATAGCTCCTTGACATCCTGGTTTTTGAAGGGTCGTCCATTATCTATGATAATGGATGAAGGGACACCATAACAACAGATGATATAGTTTAGGATAAAGGAGGCAATCTGCTTGCCTATGATATTGGCTAAGGGCATGGCTGCAATCCACTTTGTGAAGTACTCTATGGCAGTGATTATGAATTTATGGCCGCTGGATGAGGGTGGATGGATCTTGCCCACTAAGTTGAGTCCCCACTGACAGAAAGGCCAAGGAGTTGTTAATGGTTGTAGCTCCTGTGTTGGTGCATGTATTAGGTTCCCATGGATTTGGCACTTCTTGCATTTCTTTACAAAATGCTAGTAGTACCCCATGTGTATGAGTTTCTTGGCTAGGGTAGGGCCACTAGAGTGGGTCCTGCATATACCATCATGTATTTTGCTCAGGGCGGTTTGATATTCCTCACTATCAAGACACCTAAGGAGAGTACCATCGAGACCTCTGCGATATAGGGTATTGGTGACAATGGCATACCAGGAGGCCTAACGGATGAAGGTTCCCTTTTGGTTACTAGAGAGATCAGGTGGGAGGGTATTCTCTTTAAGATAGGCAAATATCTTTCCATAGAGAAAGGAATCAGCTCCAACAATGTGGCAAATGATATGGGACTCAGGGGTGTCATATGCAGGACAGGACACTGGCTCTACCAAGAACTCATAATGTGATTGATTATCTAGAATGTCGAGGAGAGATACGATCATTGCCATAGCGTTAGCAGCTTTGTTCTCGATCCTTGGTATCTGTTCAAAAGAGATCTTGACGAAATATTCTTTGAAATCATCTACCATTCTCTTGTAAGGGATCAATTTCTCATCTTTTGTTTGGTAGTCATCATTCACTTGATTGATGACTAGCTATGAATCGCCATACACTTGAAGCTCTTTGATATTCCATTCAACTGCTATCTTGATACCGATGACTAGGGCTTCATACTCTGCCACATTGTTAGTGTAGGGAAACATTAATCTGTATGATTTAGGAATTGTGTCGCCATTAGGTGTGATTAATAAGATACCTGCCCCCGATCCATGTTGGGTGTATGAGCCATCGAAGTACATTTTCTAGGTTGCTGTATTTATGTGGAAGATAGATTCGTCTGGAAACTCAAAGCTCAGAGGGTTGTCATCCGTTAGAGGTGCATCTGCCAGTTGATCTACTAGTACTTGTCCCTTTATTTCTTTCCTGTCTACATATTCAATATCAAACTCACTATGCAGCATGATCCATTTGGACAATCTACCTAATAGGGCTGCCTTGTTGAGTAAGTATTTGAGTGGATCAATCTTTGCTATCAGTTGGATAGAGTGTGACAACATGTAATGTCTCCATTTTTGTGAGGTGAAGACAACAACTAGACATGCTCTTTTGATTGGCGTGTATTGCAGTTCATACCCAACAAGTGTTTGGCTGATATAATAGATTACCTATTCTTTCCCATGATAGTTTTGTTGTGTGAGGAGAGCTCCCAGAGCCATTGGTGTAGCTAAGATATACAGTAATAGAGGCTTGCCCTAAATTGGTGGCATCAATACTAGTGGTTTTATGAGATATTCCTTTAATTGTTGAAATACCTATTCACATGACTCATTCCATTTGAAATGGACATTCTTGTGTAGAAGGTGAGAAAATCGGTGGCACTTGTCTACTAATTGAGAGATGAACCTTCTGATAGATTGTAATTTTCCCTGTAGGAATCTTAGTTGAGTCAGATTCTTAGGAGGTGGCATCTCCATGATGGCCTTCACCTTAGCTGGGTCAACTTTGATACTGTTTGCAGACACGATGTATCCCTGATGTAACCCCAAACACACACTTCTTTGGATTGAGACACACATTAAACTATTCCAACCTGTTGAAGATCTTGTCTAGTACTACTAGATGGACTTCTCTTGTAAGTGATTTCACTAGAATGTCATCGACGTAGTCTTCCATTATAGTGTGCATCATATCGTGGAAGATTGTCATCATGGCTCTCTGATATGTTGCACCAACATTTTTCAGACCAAATGGCATGACACACCAACAGTAGGTGCCCCAAGGACATGTAAATGCAGTCTTGTGTTGGTCTTCTGGTGCGATCTTTATCTGGTTATATCCTGAGAAACCATCCATGAGTGATAGCATAGTGTGCCCTACCATGAGATCTACAATCATGTCTATGTTTAGCAAGGTGAAATCATCTTTTGGACAAGCTTTGTTCTGGTCCCTGAAATCATTGCATATTCAGACTCTGCCATCTAGTTTAACCATTGGTCCTATGTTCGAGACCCATTCAGGATAGTCTATAGGCCTGATAAATCTGATATCTAGCAATTTCTTTAGCTCTTCCTTTACCATGAGGGCCACATGTGGATGCATCTTTCTGAGTTTTTGTTTGACCGGTTTAGCTCTTGGAGCTAAAGATAAATGATGCATGATAAGATTTGGATCTAGCCCTAGCATGTCAGCATATGTCCAAGCAAAGTTGATTTGTTTTCTCTTGAAGAAATCCATAAATACTGGTTTTTTGTGTTCTATTAGAGCTTTTGCCATGTGGATCATTCTAGGCTCATCCCTTGTGCTGACATTGATTGGTTCTACTGGTTCTATCAAGATCGACAATCTCTCTTGATGTGTAAGATTGGGTAGATGGTCAAGCCTTCCATCCTTCGGCACCTTAGAAAGGTTTTCACCATTGGATACATCTTTATTTTTACTATTTTGATGATCTAACACTGCCGTGGAGCAGTTTTCACCGTTAGATTGTTCTTTTGTTTTGATATTTTTATGACTGAAAGGCTTGGTACTCTCTCCAAAATAGGCCTTCTCATTGAGTTCAATAGCATAGCCAGCTCTATGGTCCCCTACAGGTATATGATCTCTAAGCTCAAGATAATCTATGATGGCTTCATCATTTTCAAAGGTGTCTAGCTCAGGGGTGGTGCCTTCTAGGTCCCAGTCGATAAGTTCAGGGTGTACCAAAGGTAAGGGATCATTAGGTTGGTCTGTTTTGATGGCATTGATGGTTAAGATAGAGTTATTGAAAGCACAGACAAAGTCTGCAATGGCACTCTCTATTAGTGTATCCATCAAGGGGGGATCAGTCCTTCCTCACGATTTTCACTATTATTGCTATGCGGATCGGACTCTAGTGGTCTAGCCCTTGGACCTTGTCTCTCATTGGTATGGGTCAAGTCATACTCGTGGAAAACATCAATATCTTTTTCATCACAAGACATCTTAGAGAGGCTATCCCATTCGTACTCATTAGAATCTATGTCACTCCTCAGTTGCATTCACTGAATTTTCTCAACCAGATTGTTAGTAGAGGTTTCTGGTTGTTTGTCCTTTTTCTTGTTTGCTTGGTTGTTTCTTGGTGCTCCAGTGCATCCTATCCCTATAGTGTCTCAGGCTATCAAGGTATGAGGTTGGATGGGTTTAGTGATGCCATTCTTTCTTGAACTAAGAGGACCATGTCCTTCATACCTCATTCTCTGTAGCATTTGAAAGCCTTAACCATATTGTTCTGTTGGTATAGTGTGATGATTATGTTGCATAGAGGAGCTACCTTTATCCTTGTATAGCCATTGTAGGATATCCTTTTCATCACTCTCATCTTCTAGGCTTCCCCATTTTACAAATGGTCCTTTTGTAGTTCTCTCTGCTTTTGGTGTCTTTAGGATAGGTCTCCCATAGGACCTAGGAGATAGGGGCAGTTGTGCCAAGTAGAGGGATTGAGAGATCATGTATTCACCTAAGCCCTTATCTGTGAGTCTGAGACCAGGTTACGGAGCTTGTGAAGAGGAAGCAAGTGAAGCCAGATCGACATGAGATGAAAAGGCTGCAGAAGCACGGTTGGTGGGGATCACAACTTTGGGTTTTGGATGAATGGAGTTGTAGTATTGATAGGGGTTAGGGTCACCTTGGATGGTGATCTCTTGACCTTCATGTCAGAACTTGATACATTGATGGTATGTTGAAGGTACTACTTTCAAAGCGTGTATCCATGGTTGCCCAATAAGAATGTTGTACGCTAGCTCCATGTCAAGGACTTGACAAGCTACATCTTTTACCACGGGGCCCACTCTGATTGGTAGGGTAACAATTCTTTTAGACATTCTTTCCTCCTCATCATAGGCTTTTATGGTGATTTTCCTTTTAGGATCTATAGCCTTTTCTGAAAACCCCAATGTAAGGATTAGTTTCAATGTGCAAATATTCAAACCAGCCCCTCCATCGATTAGGACTCTTTTGATCTTGTGCTTGTGTATGAAAGCTTCAATATGAAGGGAGACGTTATGGGGTTGAGTGATTGACATATCATCCTTCTCAGTGAATGATAGGGAATGTGGTAAGGTAATATGACCGACCATGGTTTGGAATTGCTCTTCAGCAAGGTTTGTGGGAACAGAGGCTTCTGCTAAGGCTTTGTCAAGTATGGACCTATGAGAAGGAGATAGACGTAGAAGTTCCAGGATGGAGATATGCATAGGTGTTTGTGGAGTTGATCCATGATACTGTATTAATTAGACGGTGTGGTGGGATTTCCCCTAAGGGTGACTCTATTACTGCAGGTAGTAACATTGCAATCTGGATCTTTGTTAATAGTGATCACATTGATGTGTGAATCACTTTCATAGATATGGTTAACAACATAGTCGAAGTCGACATTTGTGTAGTTTGCGTTGTTAGATCCAATGTTGTTTCTATTGGAAGGTCCTCCTTGCTCATAGTTAGGAAGAGGATCTTTGAATGCCTGTTGATCACTATTGGAGGTATGCCCATCAACGGATATTTTGTTTTGCTCTATTAGGTCTTGGATTGTATGCTTGAGTGCAATACAATCATTTGTCTTGTGCCCCCTATTTCGGTGGTATTCATAAAAGTCGTTGTCGTTCCACCAATGGGGTTTGACCTTTGGTTCGTATTCTCATGCCGACATAAGCGTTATGATCTTGTTGGTGATTAGCTTCCGTAGGGCAGTTTCTAATGATTTGCCCAAAGGTGTGAACTTTCTCCTAGGTTGAAAGTTGGTAAACCTTGATTCAGTGTTTTTTGGTTTGTTTTGCGGGGGGTTATTTTGAGGTGTTGATAGGTTGAAAATTGGTTGCTTAGGTGCCTCATTCTTGGCATCCACCACCCCATCATTCACAATGTTTTTATTTTTCATCCAGAATCTAGGTTTGTCATTGTTGGTGTTGGTACTAGGAGTGTCTTTATAGAGCTTGATTTGACCTTTTGTGATTAGAGCTTTTGCTATGATGAGGCCCATCTCAATGACCTTGCTAAAAGAAGTAGGACATTAGATTTGGATTTGGTAACTTAGATCCATTTGCAAGTTGTGGATGAACATTTCTAGCATTTTTTTCTCTGGCATTTGGTGTGGGCATTTGCTTGCCAGTTGTCTCCATCTCTATAAGAAGGCGGCAAAAGATTCTCCACCTTTTTGTTTGGTTCTACAAAGATCCAATATTGAGGTGTCGTGCTCAATATTGTAAGAGAAGTGGGTGACAAATTTATCTACCAGTTTGTGAAATGTTTTGATGTCGGGTGGCAGTCTAGAGAACCACTCGATGGCCTGTCCTCCTAAGCTTCGTGGGAAGAGTCGCATAAGGTAGGTGTCATTATGTGCAACCTCGAGACAAGCAGCATTGAATTCCTTGATGTGATCCCTTGGGTCACCCTTTCCTCTATATTTGTCAAACTTAGGCACCTCAAATTTTGAGGGGAAAGGTATCATGACCAAGGCCCTATCGAAAGGATATGGTGAAATATCCTCTAAGGTATAATGTTTAGTCGAAGCCCCTATTTTCATGTCTGTGAACTCTTGTTGTAAAGTTTGGATTCATTGATTCATTAGACTTAGGGCATCTGTAGCATCAGTGTTTGTTTTGCTTTTGTCTGAAGGTGTTTCTTCCTCATGTCTACTTCCCTCAGTTTCTTTGAGAGCCTCTACGTCATAATCCTTAGGGAGCTTGACTCCTAGATTTGCTAGGTTTAAAAAGAAATTGGTAGGGTCTTGGGCAAGTACCCTTTCTAATATGTGTTGAAATTTTGGGTCATGTTGTGTTTGAAGGATCTCTTCCATAGAAATTTCTTCGTCACTTTCATGACCGTCATGAACACTTTTCTCGGCCATTTCTATTTGTTTTTGTTTTTGCAATCTAGTTAAGACCATGCAAGGTGGTAAAGAAATGGGATGGAGTAAAAAGAGATTCTTGAGCAAGATGCTAGGATGATACAAGGTTTTAGCAAGGTTCTTCTTAGATCTATGTGATGTCAAACAAGTTGGGTATACAAAAGCGATAGTCAAAGTAAGGATGTTAGAAATCCGATTACTTGATGTTGACTAGTCTTGCATAAGCCTCTAGTGGAGTTCCGAGAGAAAAGGATAAGTAACCCTTGATATTGGACACTCACTAGGTTTTTTTGAGTATTGATTGTGATCTAGAATAACTTGGTTCTAACCTTGTAGGAATTTGGAAAGATTTCGTGAAACTTTGGATGAAAAAAGCAGATATGGTATGGAAAAGAAGGAGAAATATGATTTGCAAGGTCTCAATTAGATCTTTGGAAATTGAAACAAGTTTGAAATGGCTTTTGAAAATGTTGAAAATTTTGCTTTTGGAAGATATGGTTTTACTCTCTGGTTTGGATGCGCCAAAGTATATGCGTCGCAATAGAGTTCAAATGCACCAGAAGTCAGATCAAATGTGCAACACTGGCAAAGTTTCAAATGCACCACAACAGATGTTAAATGTGCCAAAAGTTGGGTCAAATGCACTGCAAGTCATTTCAGATGTGCAACTCTATTTTCTCAGCTTGTTTTCTCAGAATGTTTGTAGAATTTTGGATCATTTTCAGGATTTTTCTATTTTTCATTTGAAAAACTTGGTGTTTCTAAATATTCTGATGTTCAATTATGGCAAAAGCATAGCAAACACATAGAAGTTTTCCATGTTTTTCATCTTTTTATAGTTTTTTGTATTTTTGGACTATTTTGACTCAAAAACAAGTACACCCTAGGATGGATAGGACAATATTCATTGAATCCTCTAGCTGTGCTTACTCAAAGCATGTAGCTCCAGGATCTGGTAGCACTGGCTCCCCTCAATGGCACTCACTTCTCACATATACTAGATCCAGGTTTCCTTAGGCTCGTACCCCCACCAAACCTTAGAATTGTCCCTGCTACCTCTACTAAGAGTCACATGAATCGAGGCCACTCAAGAGCTCCACCCTTTGCATCAAAAAATAGGGGTTTTTGGATTGCTACACAGTTGGTTCGTAGTCAGGGCAACTGTTCGAGTGGTTACACATGCGGCGGCACTAATCTCTGTTATGGAGTCTCCTAGCCTCAAAGGGTTACACCTTACAGGGTTTTGGGGGAGGTTGGCCATCGGTGTAACACAACAACACTCATTGCAGGAGGTTTTCACCTCAAGCACAATTTATTTTAAGTGGCTTGGTAGGGCTTGGCTTCAGCCTGTTACCACTCAAGGTCATTCCCACTTGGACAAGTGTGCATCCAAGGGCAGGCCCCCCTAAAGGTTTAACAAATAGAATGACAAGTCTGGCACTTTGGTCACCTAGTTAAGGGGAGAGCATAAGCCTATTGTCATTCAAAATCATAGAATACAATGATTAATCCAACCTAGTTAAAAGTAGAACAACTAAATGGGCTATTCTACTCGTGCACACATGCAGTTGTTAACTTGGAAGTGTTTAAGACATAGCAATGTTCATTCCCATTTGTTTGAGATAGAAATGATTTAATCTAAAAAAGATAGCAATATGCAGATATAGCAATGGTTTAATTACTTTCTTCCTAGTTAAGAGCTATGTGAAATTTGAATGCATGCACTTGTTTACTTTTCCCCCTAATTAGTCTAAATGAACTAAACAAAGAAACTAAATGATCTAATCTAGCCACTAAACCTACAAAATAGATGTTAGCTCAAACAGGAAATCAAATGTGAGATCTAAAACTATAGTAAAACAGAAGCGCCACAATGCAATCTGAATGCGCAGAAACAGATATTACATGCGGCGTTACATAGATGTGCTAAGATAGGAGGTAAATGTGCCAGAAAATGATGCAAATGTGTTAAATGGGTAAATGCACCATGAAACAAAGTAAAAGTGCCATCTGGAGAGGTATATATGTTGCAGTGTCGTAAGCGCTGAAACAGAAGGTAGATGCACCGTTACAAAGGTCGGATGTGCCGGAGTATGGATGCAGTGTAATAGGAGGCCAATGCGTTGTTACATAGGTCGGACGTGTCGTAGTATGGATGCGGCGTAATAGGAGGCAGATGCGCCATTAAAGAGGTCAGATGTATCGTAGTATGGATGCAGCAGAGCAGGAGGTTGTGTCATCTCAGAGGTTAGATGCGCCGGAGTTTTGTATGCGTCAGAGCAGGAGACAAATGCGTTGTCTCGGAGGTCAGATGCATTGGAGTTTTGTATGTGTCAGAGTAGGAGGTAGATGCATTCTCTCAGAGGTCAGATGCGCCAGATGCCTCTATTAGAACCCTAATCATCACCTGTATGGACCTGTCACTTAGAAAAACTTAGTTTTTGATTAGTTAGAGGGGCAAGGGCCCCATGCTGGGCGCCAAAATGTGAAGGGGAAAATGGATTAATCAATTAAGAATAATAAAACCCAATACATCTATGAAATGTAAAAGTAAAAAGGACTTAATAAATAACCAAGCAATACTTAAACCTCTTTACCTTGCGTCTTCTATAGTTCACCTATCTCTTCTTGACCTTGATGATGATGAAGCCCTCAGAAGCGAATGCTCCCTTGCTTGTTGAAGGTGACAAGAATGGAATGGCTAGGATACTTGTGTGATTGAAGATGAGCTTCAACACACTAACAATAGATGAGATGAAATGCTCAAGAAGATGGGGGTGCCAAAGGCATGCTTGTGTTTCTGCAACATAAGTTTGCTCAAATGATGGATGATGAAATGAAGAGGAGAAGGTTGTATTTATAGAGTTGGGTGAGGGAAGATCAATGGTTGAGAAGAAAAGAGAAGATCAACAGAGGAGGATTGTTGAGGAATGTGCAACAAATGGAAGAAAGACATGTGTCATTTGAAGAGCAGCTTTGTTGAGTTAACTCCTCTCTTGATGAGGATGAGATTTAATTTTCTTAAATTAAAATTTATTTTTCTAATTTAAGAGAAAGTTTGCTTTAAAGATGCTTTAAAACTGCTTTTGCTTTTGTATGACAAGAGGAAAGTATTTTTAGAATATAAGAATGATTTTTGAAGATAAGAAAGCATAATTAAATAAAAAGATTTTATTTAATTATTTTGTAGATAATTGAGAGGGTAAATAAAATATAGATATATATTTTGTTTTGTGGAGATTTTTGAAGAATAAAAATATAAAAATATATTTTATTTAGTGGATATTTAAGATTTTATTTAAATAAAATTTGCATTTTATTTAAATTTGGAAGAATAAAAGACTTTAATTAAATAATTAAAATTATTTAATTATTTAGAAGAATGAAGTTGATGTAAATGAATTTAATTAATTAAATAATATGTAATTTATTTAATTAAATGAGAGGAAGTGAATCAAATAAATAAATAAATTTATTTATTTATTGATAGAAGAATGTGAATGATGAAATAAATATTTAAAATATTTATTTAAGTAGAGTCATGCCATTTTTAGGTGTATACACTTATCATGAAAACCATATTCACAACATCTTGCACCTCATGACCATTACCTACCTTGAATCATTGTATCACCTTATCAACATCATGGCATCAACCTTGACATCAATGACAAACAACCTTGACCCTTTGACTTCAATGACAACCTTAAACCTTGATTGTTGATGACTTATGGAAGCCTATAGTCCCAATATTATGTTGCATACTAAAATTAGGTAAGACTCAATGTAATCTCATTACCTTGCCTTATATGCAAGAGGAATTACATTTAATAACCACAATAGTCATCAGGTGTTCATAAGCATATGATTTTGACTATCTTATTCAAAACAACAAACATACTCTTTGCATCCCAATATGGTATAATAACAAGAAATTAAGAAATATTTTCAATTGACGAACTCATAAAGAATATGGATCAGCATACTCATTTGAATATTTCTAATTAAGTAACTTATAAAGAATATGAATATTTTCTGTTCAACATGATGATTCATTTTTATTTTAAATACAACTTTTATCTTTTAGTTCCAAAATGAGGTTTAGGTGGTACTTGAATAACAATAGCTAGCTTATTGGATCAACAAACATCCTATGTAATACAATTGGACTTTAAATATTTGAAGTAGGCATCTACAAATATCCATTCAAATGTGGATTTATAATGCAAGTATGGACACCATCAATAAAAAAGATTTGTATTAACCAAATATCCATATAGGCATACATCAATATCTGTCGATATAAGTATAACATATATACAAAATAGTCATATAGGCTTACAAGAATGCCATATAGGCTTACAAGAATGCCATATAGGCATACAATGTCAACTATATGCAATACAAAATATATGTCCACAAATACCATATAGGCATACAACAAAGGAACACAATAAAAAGTCATTCCCCTCTGGCTGGTGAAGAGAATAGATCATGGGCATCCTTTGATCTTCTAGGGGATGGAGACACGTATGTAGGTGGTCTACTACGAACCTGAGGGCTGCTCCTCTTATTTAGTTATTCTTGCATCTTTAGCTATTACAATAAAAAGTATAGACAATATATAGAAATTACATGTTATTAAAAAAGAAACATATAACAAAATAATCACTTACCTCTACCATATAATCTGTCTCCTCACTTGCCTTAGTAGCAGGAATAGGTAGTGGTGATGTCATGTCCTATAGAAACCATCCAGATAGAACTTAAACTTCAAGTCAATAATCTTTTGATTTTTCAAAAATAAACAACTATAACAATGAATATAAATTAAAATTTACTAATCTGCCTCATACCCCTGTCAATGGCATGGAGCTATGAATTGCAGAGGTCACACCATGCTCCATTACCCTATGAACATCAGGAGGTGTCTCTGCAGCCTGCATTGTCTAGAAATAAAACAACATTATTCAATTATGAAAACTATAATAGTAATGCAAATCATGGCTCCTAACATACACACGCATTCATCTAAACATACACAATAAAGCACACAAATCACATACAAAAATCTAGTAAGTACAATTCATTCATTAAATTATTTATTTTATTACCTCCGTGAAGCTTTGAAGTCCACCATCGTTGGCAATTGTTGCCATGAAATCTCCAATATTAACCTATTCAACATCCAAAATCAGATATTAGAATACCATTCATATAATGATGCTATTCACATGTAATATTTATAATTGTTTACTAGTTACATACCCTGATAGTAGATGATGTAGTGTAATATACAAGTGGAGAACCACTGAAAATTGCATCAACGCTATGACCTTGAAATTTCATTAAAATCATCAAACTAAATTAGTTAATCTTGCATTTCAAAAATAAAATTTAATAAATTAAATTCAATAAACTTGTTAATATTTACCTAAGTATCAAGGCTGAAAGTCTCACTCAGGAGGGTATCTGTCATCACCATCTGCTCAGCTGCAGATGTAGCCTGTGCACCTGCATCCTAACTATCCATGGGGTCATAACCATAGTTGACCCGCAAGTTTGACAAGCATGGGGTGAGACCCTACTCCTCGCACTATCTCCCAATGCACACTATACTGCAGGACTGGCATGCTCTATGATGCTCTGGGTCAAGGCACTAATGGACTGAAGTGTATCGAGCTCAACACTCTCCTTCACAATGGAAGGGATAGAAACATGCTCATGGGCTGGTCTGTTGGTTACTCGTCTCACTGGCCACTATGGGTCAACACATGCCCCTGGTTTATCTTGTATTGACCCCCCACCTCTACCTTGGAAGTCCCGCATATCAAAATAGTTTGACACTTTATTGAGGACAAACTCGCAGTAGAGTTTCCTCAAAAAGTATTGCCAGACCTCATTATTATTGCATGGAGGATGGTAAAAAAACCATCCGCCACCTCTAGCCAAAATTGTCCCTTATTGCTTGGTTGTTACACCAATGGATAGGGAACCTCTTGCATGTAATGGGTGGAGGTTGATTTGTTTGTGGGTTTGTGAAAATGGAACACAAGTCTAATTTTATAATTTGTAACTTTTTCACATCTTCATATGATAGCTTGTCTGCATAATATTCTCTAAACTCTCTCCTCTTATCTGACCAACTAGATATTTGCTTGCTAATTGAATCTACATTTGATAACATAGATTCAAGAGATTGAGCAAGCGTGGACCTATGCAAGGTTGAAGTTGAAGGATCTTTCAACTTTGAAATTATGTCTTCAATTTCTTTTTTATTGTTTTCAATTTTCTCCATTAGATTTTCTTGTGTTCCAAGGGCATGTCGAGGAATGGATGGAGGAGTTTGTTGTTCAGGTTGTTCTTTGGCTGGTATTTCTTCTTTAGGATTTTTTAGATTTTGAGGAGGAGGAGGAGGAGGAGGTGCATTAACATTTCCTAACAATTAAGGAAATTTACATCAAAAATCAACTCAAACCTACCTATTTAGAAACAAATTCAAACAAAAAAAAAACTCACTCATTTGGCTTGCTCGACATTGTGGCAGAATTTTGGCAATGAATCGGTAAGATTTTGGTGTTGAATTGAGTCTTCAAAAATGCAAGCGTACTTTTTAGGGTTTCCAGGCCGCGGGTGTAGAGGAAGATAAAGAAATGAAATGAGTAGAAATGCTCTTTTTTTATATATATAATTAGTCATAACGTGCTCGTGTTATAATGCGAGCATGTTATGGTTTGGTTTTGCCGAGCCTTAGGTTCATCATTACCAAACCATAACGTGAGCGCGTTATGTATTAATTTTTTTTGAAAAAAATTTGGCCACTTTTTGGCCCCCCAACTTTTTGCACTTACCCTACATGTTCAACCGTGTTGTTTACTGTAGGTTGCAGGTACCAGGTATTGACTCCACTTGAATTAATAGGTTTGAGCATTCCTTAACCAATTGAACTATTGAATGGGCCCCCTAGCCTAGCCATCATCCTTGAAGAGGATGAGTATCTGGTTGTGTACCTTGTCAGTGTTGTCGGTTTGGTCATGATAGTCAGTCATTGTTGTGGTGGTCCTATTATTCGATCTTGCATAGTAGTCAGGTATGGTTTGACAGTTGGGTTATTTTGTTGGTATTGTTTTAGTTCTTGTTGCCTTAAAATAAAATAATTAGTTATGAAGCTTTTTTGTTAAATAAATAAATATATAAATGTCCTTATGTAAATTTAGTTTATGAAAAATATATTATTCTAGAAGTTAAGTTAATAAATAATAATAATAATAATAGTAATAAATGTGATTGCAACTAGAGATAAATAAATAATATTTGTGTGTTAACATAAAATATATTTATCTTGGTCTGGTTGTAAAATGTTTAAAATAGCAAACTGTAAGATATTGTTCATGCAAGAGTTATTGCCTCTTGTGGGGGGAATCTTCTAGAAGATTTTAGCGGTTTTCTTTCGCTAAAAATAGGAAGTTTTTGGGCTGTATTTAGGGGGGAGATTTCTCTCTCATAAGAATCTTCAGTAGATGGAACTTTTGGAGGGAGACTGGTTTGTGTCTACTGTAGTTGAACTCGACATCGAATCTTCAGCCCAATCAAGCAAGCGAAATCAAGTTCCTTTGGTTCTAATTTCTATCTCATTTTTATGTTGAAGCAAATGTTTGATTTATAATTTTTCCTCTTAATGGTAATTTACTTGAGAAGTTAGAAGCCTTGTTATCAGATCTAATTGTGCATGTCTATATCATTGTATTTCTGGGAATCACCGATTGATGTGACTGTCTATCTCTCACCCATTTCATCTCTATTTTTATAGTTTATTGCATTAGCCATAACTTTCATTTTACGAACTAGGTTCCTCTAAGTGTTTGATATATCGTGCATGACCTAGTTGCCTAAAACATATCCGAAAATTGTTAATACCCAATTTATCATTTTGGAGATATGAATATTTTGTGACTGTCTACCTCTCAACCATTTCATCTCTATTTTTATAGTCTATTACATTAGCTATAACTTTTTTTTATCAACTGGATTCCTCTAATTTTTTGATATATGGTGCATGACCTAGTTGCCTAAAACATATCCAAAAATTATCCATACACAGTTTATCGTTTTGGAGATATGAATGTTTTGTGACTGTCTACCTCTCAGCCATTTTATCTCTATTTTTACGGTCTATTGCATTAGCCATAAATTTTGTTTTATGAATTGGGTTCCTTTAAGTTTTTTATAAATCATATCCAAAAATTGTTCATACCCAGTTTGTTGTTTTGGAGATATGAATATTTTGTGACTATCTACCTTTCACTTGTTTCATCTCTATTAAAATAGTTAGTTGCATCACCAATAACTCTATATTTTCAAATTGAGTTTCTCTGAATTTTTTTATATAAGATTCAGCTCTTACCTATGGAAACTATATCCAAAAGAGTTAGCATTACCTAGTTTGTCAATTCAAAGATATGTATCAATTAGTGACAGACATTCCTATGCCATCTTGATGTTATTAAATCTACAAATCAATTCTATGCATATCCGTTAATCATTGCATTCCATAATTTGACATCTCTTTGAGGCAATTTGTTGAACAGTTAATGCATTTTGTCTATGCTCTCACTTTTGCATACATGTCTACTAGAGTATTTCCTTTTTGAAGTCTCTTATCAATATCAAAACATTATATATCTATATTATTTCTGGTATAGTATCTGTTCTTGCATATCTTAATCGATCATATTAGTATGTTTCTTTCTTAGTGGTTTATTTTAGTGCTTTCCAATTTAAAATTGT
This sequence comes from Cunninghamia lanceolata, assembly GCA_027924645.1. Taxonomy (NCBI): domain Eukaryota; kingdom Viridiplantae; phylum Streptophyta; class Pinopsida; order Cupressales; family Cupressaceae; genus Cunninghamia; species Cunninghamia lanceolata. The sequence goes on from BSBN01000828.1 coordinate 8,795,080, forward strand.
TCAATGGTGATATGTTGAGTTAATTTTTAAATATGGTCTTCCTTGAAATTCTATTGTTAGTTATTAGCATCAAGTAGTAATGATGTAATTGGTTTATTGTATTTTCCTTTGATTTTGAGTCTTATTGTTCTAATAGACTGTCATAATTAATAAATGCCATGTCATTTAATTCTTCATTTCCATAGCAGGAAATGGATGTTCTTATGTATAGTGGAATTGTGTTCAATTTACCGACTCTAGAGGTTAGGCTACTTGGGTTCCAATTAAACATTGTGTCATGTTGTTTAAATGTGTTTCTTATTTGAGATTATGCAGTGGAAAGGGGAAAGTTTTGTGGTTGAGAGGTTGGAATTAAATTTGTCTATGTATTGGTTTGCAAAAGATGGATGCCTGACAGTCCCTTGTCCATGCATGATATTAATTTTGTTTTTGGATGTTGGTCAGGGGTTGCTAGTTACATGGAGGAGAGTGGCTTCTATGGTGGGACCGGTGCCTAAAGTGGTTGCATGGGTAACCCCATGGAAGTTGTAATCAAGTGATAACTTAATAATTTATTTAGGTGGGTTGGGTAGTAATTCCCATAACAAGATAAGTATGATGCCTCACCCATGCCTTGAGTGCTCTCACAGCCTTAGGATGGGATGAGAAGGCCTAGTTGGCAAGGTTGACCTCCTTGTCTCCCTGAGAGGATGTGTCGGCTCCACATGTGTCACCCTATGGGGCCAATGCCTAGAGAGAGGCTATGAGGTAACCATAGATGGGGGCCGATTTCTAGTGAGAGATAGCCTGAGTAACCCATGCCAGGACCATGCGATGACACTCTCCCTACTGCATTCTAGTTACTTCTTCTTTATCTTGTGTTGTTGCCTCTAGATTACTGCCTTGTCTTGATGATTGACTTGTCTTGATGATTTGTGTAGTCTTGATGATCTAAGTTGTATATGTCAAGTCTGTATCTGCTTGCTTGTATCCTTTGACTTAGTGGAACCTCATTGTTATCTCCTAGCTCAGGGGGTGTGTTGGATTTAGGGCACATAACTAAGAGGGGGGCGAATCAGTTGTATAAAACTTTTTCCCTTTTATGTACTTAACTCCACATTGTTAATTAGCAGCATAATAGAAGATAAATCATGAAAGCACAATGTAACAAATAAATAGTAGAAACACATCAACACATGAAACACCAAGATTTTGACGTGAAAAACCTAGTTAAGGGAAAAACCACGGGGTGACTAACCCAAGATAATATTCTTTGTTAGAAGAATAGAAAGAACAAATGGCACATACCAATTAGGGCTCACTGCCTATAAAAGACACACTATCTACGAAAGAATAAGTATCACATACTTGAACTGGTAAATAGCATCTTCACTATGCTTGAGTCAGTTCCATTTAAGCTCAAACCTTCTGCTCTACCTTTCGGTCTTCTCTTCACTACCACATGCTCATCTCCATGAATATAATCTTGAAATGACTTTGCAAACCTTTATTTATACATGACATCAACTTAGGAACAAACATCTAAGTCAGCAAACAACCACAAGAACATTCGCAAGGTGTATAATTCATCCGGTCGGCCAGTCATAGAAAGAACACCTTCATCCAGAAGTATTTCTTCAATTCTGGGCTCCAACTCTAATGCGGACCATCAACACAAACTAAACATAATCCAAGGACCTTCACAAGCTTTCCTAAATCACCAGGAACATCCGCACTTCCTCTACTTACTGAAATCCTTCGTTCCTTCATCCGGAACCTCAAGAACAAAGTTTGTCATCACTGTCATAAAGGAATAGGTTCTTCTGGACCTTCAAACCACAAACCAATCTACTTGACACTTCACAAGGATGTCCTCAACACTTCCTCAAATCCGTAGAGTGGGATAATGCATTACTAGACCTTACCGGACCTATCTATCTCACTCTGTCACCACTGAGCACCTGTTAGAACCGGTTCTACTTGAGTGACCATAACTTCTTCAGATCTTCATGTGGATCCCTAAAAACTTGACTTGAGCATCTCAAGACTTATATCTACAAACCCTTTAAACCGTATCCTCTGATCCTTAACCTATCTTGGACTTTTACCTTGTTATCATCACTGTTCTTCACTGTTCCTAATTGAGACTGATTTTCTCAATATCCTCAGCACACAGCTCATCCAATCCTTTTCATTAATGCAACCTAAGTATGTTGACATTAATGACAACACCGGTTAGGCCCATACTTGCAACAATCTCCCCCTTTGTCATTGATGGCAACATATGATGTGAAAAACCATCAAAACAAGAACTTCTCCTTTCTGTCACAGCTCCCCCTAATAGCAACAACCCTTCACATGTCTTCTCTTCCTTTACTGCTCTTCCTTTGATCATCAACTACTTGTTTTTAACATTTCTTCTCTCCCCCTTTGACTTCAATGGCAAAGGGCTCATACTTGCAATTCTAACACATCAGAATCATACCAGCTGCTCCCCCTGAGTAGCAGCTTCCCATCACCAATCTGGATCACAAGATATGACTGTGATATCCACTAGACTGATGCACACCAGTGCATCCTAGTTCATCACCAGAGGGGCAATAACCCCTAACTTCTCCCTGAGATACTCAAAAGATTCCTTAGGAAGAGGTTTAGTAAAGGTATGTGCAATCTGGTCCTTTGAGGGCACAAACTCCAATCTGACCTCGTCCTTGTTCACTTGTTCTCTTAGAAAGTGAAATTTGATAGATATATGCTTAGTCTTAGAGTGGAACACTGATTTCTTAGAAATATTTATTGCACTTGAATTATCATAGAAAATTGTGATAGGCTCCTCATATTCTACTTTTATATCTTTTAGCATCTGCTTCATCCACAAAACTTGAGTGCAACTACCTACTGCTACATTGTATTCTGCTTCAGTTGTAGATAGAGATATTGCCTCTTGTTTCTTGCTTAGCCAAGAAACCAATCTCTTTCCCAAAAAGAATGCTCCACCACTGGTACTCTTCTGGTCATCCACATCTCCTGACCAATCTGCATCTGTATATGCATGAAGAGAGAAATCATGATCTCTATGATACCACAAACCATACTCAACTATCCCTTTTAGATATCTAAAATTTCTCTTGATTGCCATGACATGAGATTCTCTCGGGTCATCCTGGAATCTAGCAAAAAGACCAACAGCCTACATTATATCTAGTCTAGTTTGAGTGAGATACAACAATCCTCCAATCATTGATCTGTACTTTGTCTAGTCGACCTTAGGAGAGTCATCACTTTGCTTAACTTGCATTCAATTGCCATGGGAGTATTCATTGGCTTTGAATCTTCCATCCCAAATTTCCTCAACAATTCTTTCACATATCTGGTTTGAGAAATGAAGATTCCTTTCTTTGTTTGAGTAATTTGCAGACCCAAAAAGAAATTCATTTCACCAAGCATAGACATCTCAAACTCACTTTTTATTTAATTTGAAAAAGTTTTACACATACTATCTTTTCCTCCAAAGATGATATCATCAACAAATAATTCAACAATCAAGATGTTCTCATGATCAGTTTTGAAATATAAGTTACTGTTAGCAGTACCTTTGTTGAAACCAATCTTCAAAAGATGCTTATCCAATCTTTCATACCAAGCTCTTGGGGCTTGCTTCAATCCATACAGTGCTTTCTTCAACTTGCAGACCATATCATCCTGATCAGACAATTGAAATCCATCTGGTTGCTTAATGTATACTTCTTCTTCCAAATCACCATTTAGGAAGGTAGACTTGACATCCATCTGATATACTTTGAAATCCTTGAAGGAAGCATAGGCAAGAAATAATTTGATTGCTTCAATTCTTGCCACTGGAGCAAAGGTTTCTTCAAAATCAACTCCTTCTATTTGAGAGTAGCCCTTGCAGACTAATCTGGCTTTATTTATGATTACATCACTAACTTCATTCAGTTTGTTCCGGAAGACCCACTTGGTTCCAATCACATTCTTGTCTCTAGGTCTGGGAACAAGATCCCAAGTGTGATTTTTCTCAATTTGTATTAGCTCTTCTTCCATAGCTTTAGTCCAGTTTTCATCACTGCAAGCTTCATTTACAATCTTAGGTTCTATCCTTGAAATCAGACAATACTCATCTGAGTCTTGAGCAATTCTTTTTCTTGTTTGCACACCTTGGCTTTTATCACCTATGATCTGATCTTTAGAGTGGTTCAGTCTTACATACCTAGGAACTTTGGGAGTTTCTTGCACTTCTAATTCTTCATCAGGTTCATTGTGACTCATCTCTTCTCCTTAAGTTACCAGACCTGTTTGATTTTAAGTACCGGAAGGAGTTTGGGCTCCTTGAATTAGAATATCATTCTGATCATCTTCATCATATTCATAAAACCTTGAAGGTCTCTCAATTCCTTCATCAACCTTTACATTTGTACTTTCTATCATCTTTCTGAGTCTCTTATTGTAACACCGGTAAGCTTTGCTTTGAGTGGAGTAACCCAAGAATCCAAGAATGTTCCTTCATCACTTCTAGCATCAAACTTGCCTAGATCTTCATCTCTTTTAATGTAACATTTGCTACCAAATACTTTGAAATACCTCATAGTAGGAGTGATGCCAAACCAAAGTTCATAAGGAGTCTTACCGGTATTGCTTCTGATTTGAACTCGATTGAGAGTATAGACTGTAGTGTTGATAGCTTCTCTCCAAAATATCTGAGGAACATTTGCTTCCATCATCATTGTCCTGGATGCTTCTTGGATGGTCCGGTTCTTTCTCTCTACTACTCCATTCTACTGTGGAGTCCTAGGAGCAGACAACTGTCTCTTTATACCATACTTCTCACAAAAATCTATGAACTCACCGGATGTGAATTCACCACCCCTATCAGACCTTAGACATTTCATTTTTAATCCAGTTTGATTCTCAACCATAGCCTTGAAGATTTTGAACTTCTCAAAAGCTTCTGATTTTTCTTTCAGAAAGGTAACCCACATCATCTGGGAATGGTCATCAATCAGTAACATGAAATATCTATCACCTTGCATACTCTTGATTCTTGTTGGACCACATAGATCAGTATGAACTAGTTCCAATAATCCGGTAGAGGACTGATCCTTGCTTTTGAATGAGACTCTGCTTTGTTTGCCTAGCTGACATTCTTTGCACAAACTATTTATAGGTTTTACCAATTTTGGAAGATCTCTTACAGCCTGAGTATTGCTTATCTTGATGATGTTATCAAAATTTACATGACAGATCCTTCTATGCCATAACCAACTCTGATCAATTTGAAAAAATAGACAACTTTTATCAGTACCAACTAGGTGAAAGATATTACCTTTTGTTTGAGTACCGGATGTAATCTCAGTTTTGGAGCTTTCAAAGATCCTGCATTTTCCATTCTTGAACCAGAGATTATAACCTTTGCCCACCAACTGTCCAACACTGAGAAGATTATGCTTCAATCCTTCAACATACAGTACATTACCAGTTTTGTTCTTTCCATCAAAAGAAATAGTTCCCCTACCTCTTATTCTACTAGCAGAATTATCACCAAACTTTACCATTCCTCCTTCATACCTTTCCAAATCTAAGAACTTGTTCTTGTCACCTGGCATATGATGAGAGCATCCACTATCGATGACCCAATCATCTTTTTCTTCAACTTGGGCAGCCAGAGCTCTTTCTACAACCTTATGATTGACATATTTAAAGGGCATTGGATCTTCTTCCTTGATGGCAATAAACACCCATTCATTTCCGGATTTGTTTCCTATCTCTGATTCATCATCTGTTACTCCTTCATTATCATCTTCTTCATGAACATAATAACAATTCTTTTGGAACCTTTGTCTATTAGAATTTGACCTTGAAAATCTTTCTGGACATTTTGAGGCAAAGTGACCAATCTTATTGCAGTTAAAACACTTAAAGGGTAATTTTCCTTCATACTTACCGGATCCTCTTGGTAGTCTCTTTGCAATGAGGGCTTCAAGTTGAGCTGTTTTTGCTTCTTCTTCTTCCATGTCTTTTCTTGCTTGATCATACCATGATAGTTTCCTTGATGAGTTCTCTCCTAGATCAAATCTTTGTTTACCTTTCATAGAGGCACTGGCTTTGAATGTAGATTCAATCTTGGGGGGATCATCTCCAAACTCGGCCATTTCAAAAGTAGCCAACTTACCAACCAATTGATCTCTTGTGACTGTTGTGTGAGCTTTGAATTCTTCGATTGCAAAAGCCTTGATTTTATAAGAAGCAGGAAGGGATCTGAGAACTTTGCTAATAATCTCTTCTTCACTTAGGATTCCACCTGCATTTCTAATTCCACAAACTAGCTCATTATCTCTTGGCATAAAAGAGGTAATATTTTCATCATCTCTCATCTTTAGTTTTTCAAATTTTCCTTTTAGACTTTGTAACTTTGCACATTTAACAAACTGATCTCCTTCATGCAAAAGTTCCAGTTTCCCCCAAATCTCAAAGGCAGTTGGTAGATCAATAACATTTGAGAGATCTGAGTCAGATAATGCACTTAGAAGAGCCTCTTTGGTTTGCAGATTATTTTCAGCATCTGTGATTTCATTTAGGGTTGTCGGACCACCCTGTGGAGGTATATAAGCTTTTGTAGCCATGGACCAGTATGTAAAACCTATACACTGTAAGTGACATTTCATGCGACCTTTCCAAAGAGTAAAGTTGGTTCCATCAAACTTTGGACTATCCTTCTTGTATGATGACATCCTAGATCTCCTCAAGTGGTTAAGCTCCTTTTAGAGGAACTTAGCTCTGATACCAATTGTTGGATTTAGGGCACACAACTGAGAGGGGGGGGTGAATTAGTTGTATAAAACTTTCTCCCTTTTATGTACTTAACTCCACATTGTTAATTAGCAGCATAATAGAAGATCAATCATGAAAGCACAATGTAACAAATAAATAGTAGAAACACATCAACACATGAAACACCAAGATTTTGATGTGGAAAACCTGGTTAAGGGAAAAACCATGAGGTGACTAACCCAAGATAATATTCTCTCTTAGAAGAATAGAAAGAACAAATAGCACATGCCAATTAGGGCTCACTACCTGAGCACACTGCTCACAAGAGGCTTACTACTTACAGGAGACACACTGTCTACAAAGGAATAAGTATCACATACTTGAACTGGTAAATAGCATCTTCACTATGCTTGAGTCAGTTCCATTTAAGCTCAAACCTTCTGCTTTGCCTTTCACTCTTCTCTTCGCTACCACATGCTCATCTCCATGAATACAATCTTGAAATAACTTCGCAAACCTTTATTTATAGATGACATCAACTTAGGAACAAACATCTAAGTCGGCAAACAACCACAAGAACATTTGCAAGGTGTATAATTCATCCGATCAGCCAGTCACAGAAAGAACACCTTCATCCAGAAGTATTTCTTCAATTCTGGGCTCCAACTCTAATGCGGACCATCAACACGAACTCAACATAATCCAAGGACCTTCACAAGCTTTCCTGAATCACCAAGAACATCTACACTTCCTCTACTTACTGAAATCCTTCTCTCCTTCATCTAAAACCTCAAGAACATAGTCTGTCATCACTGTCATTAAGGAATAGGTTCTTTCAGACCTTCAAACCACAAACTGATCTACTTGACACTTCACAAGGATGTCCTCAACACTTCCTCAAATTCGTAGAGTGGGATAACGCATTACCGAACCTTACCAGACCTATCTATCTCACTATGTCACCACTGAGCACCTGTCGGAACCGTTCTACTTGAGCGACCATAACTTCTTCAGATCTTCATGTGGATCCCTGAAAACTTGACTTGAGCATCTCAAGACTTATATCTACAAACCCTTTAAACCGTATCCTCTAATCCTCAACCTATCTTGGACTTTTACCTTGTTATCATCACTGTTCTTCACTGTTCCTGATTGAGACTGATTTTCTCAATATCCTCAGCACACAACTTTCCAATCCTTCTCATTAATGCAACCTGAGTATGTTGACATCAATGACAACATCGGTTAGGCCCATACTTGCAACAGGGTGGACCTCAGGGTTCCACATGGTTGGGTGGAAGAGCTTAATCCATTGGATTTCTTGGTCGACCTAGTTCGTGATCACACTAGAAGTGTTGCCAGTTTTAGACTTGTACTTGCATCCTCAGAGCTTTATTATAATTTTAGAATTGTATAATTTTGTTGTATATTGTAAACCAATGTAATCGGTCATGAATCTTGTAATCATGTAATCTTGTTTTTAAACTTTTGTAACTGTTCATATCTATAAATGGGTAATGTAATTTTCTTCTTTTGTATCATGAGGTTTATTACTTGTGTTGTTATAAATTATGGTTATCTGATGAAGTTATGTTTCCCTAGAGATGTTAGTTTTACTTGTTGCTATTAGACCATGTTATGTTTTATTATTACCACTTCTTTAGAAAAAAAATATTTCACTCTTTTTATTGCTTAGTTAAACTTATCTTTAGGGTTGCATGGTGGGGCATTACATTTGTTGACCTATTTTCCTCTATCCAGAGTTAAATAGTTCATCTTGAATATTCCTTGAATATCCTTTAGAAAATGACCCTACAAAGCTTAAATCCTTGAATTATCCATGCTCTGCCTTACCAAAAATCCCAAAAGCTTGCTTGGAGAATCCTTACAGAAAACCTAGAAAAACCCAGAAACCCTTTTTCTTCAAGTGCCTTCCATTGCAGATAATTCTTAGTTTTATACTTAGTCATTTTTATATGCATATACAATTGTATGTTTCTTTGCATGTATATTGTTTGTATCTCATATACAATCTGCATATACAATTGTATATACAAAGGGGAAGATACAAGTCAATATACAAGGAAACGATACAAGGGGCGGGATGCAAAAGTGAATTGGGTTATCTTTGTATATGTAAAGTCAATATACAATCGCATATACAAGTCAATATACAAGAACAAGATGCAAAGGGAATATACAAGGTGGGATACAAAAGAGAATGTACATCGGGTTATCCTTGCATATACAAGGCAACATATAAGGGGGAAAAGATATAAATGGTGGGGTCCACCAATTGCATGTATATGTGATTGTATCTTTGCACATACAATGGCATATACATTTTTGAGATACAAAGCCCAAACCTGAAGGAATATGCATTTTGATTCATAAAGGCAAATGTGATTGTATGTGTCTTTGTATGCATATTCGCATTGTATGTTTGTAGATGCAAGGGTCATATACAAGGGTCACATGCAAGGGTCAGATGCAATGCTTGTATGTGCAAGTGATTGTATGCAGTTTGGTTTGTATATTTTGCATTGTATATGCAATATACAAAGGTTAGGTACAACAACTATATACAAGGCGGACCGACTGGGAAATTGAAATTTGGCAAACTTAGTGGTGGGGTCCGCAGTTGTATGTAGAAGCGCATGTATATGCTGATATGCAAAGGGGAAAAGATATAAGGCCGGACCTATTTCAAAGTTTCATTCTAGCTGATAATCTCCTGAGTTCTGCAATTGTATGTATATGCGATTGTATCTCATATACAGTCGCATATACAAAGGCACATGCAAGGGGTCTTTCGGCGAGACAATGTCTAGGGTAAGTACAAGAAGATGGGGGCCAAAAAGGGGTCTTAAGTGGCCACTTTTTTTTTCTGAAATCAGGAAATATTGGCCTTGGATGAGAAATTGAGCATAGTTACACTCAAAATTTGGATATGCAACCAAAACAATGTTCGTAGTGCTCCGAGTCTACTTTCTAAACTACTATTTTTTTTTAAAATGGCATAGATTAAGGGGTTCAAAAGAGGGAGCCACAGAAATTGGTGTTGTTTATGTCAAAAAAAATATAACATAGCATGTTTTGTGGCTCCCTCAAAAGATCAACTTTTTTTTGGTATTTTTAAAATTGTTTCAGTGAGAAATTAGCTAATAGCATGTAGTTTATGCCCAATTTTTCTGATAATTTTTTGATGAATATTTGATTTTTTACTAATTTTCAAAGTGGACACATCCTAAAAAATAGAATTTTGGTCGTGCTACCCTTATAAATTTTGAAAACTAATTGAAAATCATTTTTTTCTTTTTTTAATATTTGTAGAATGGAGTCTAGTTTCTAAATATGTAATTTTTTTGAAATTTCAATGAATAGTTAATTTATAATAAAAAAAAGACCAAATAGTGGTTTTTACCCAAAAATGGACACACAAACAAAAGAAATTAAAGATGAAAGGCTTAACATTGTTAAAATGTGAAAAAAATCACATCATCAAATAGCTAAGAGAAAGCCTAACATTACCCAGGTGTTCAATTTGTTTGACCTTGAAACACGTACAAATATGAGGGTTAGCACGAATGAAATTATGTGAAATCTTGAAGAATATGGAAAAACATGTTTGTGGTTGTTCAAAGGGCACTCCAAGCATTTGGGTTGGAAATCCAAAGAAAATTCCAAGCCCAAGGCTTGGGATTCCTGTTGGTCATGATGTTAGTCACAAACAAGCATAGAATAAAAGTACACATTAACCTTTATTCATCTTGAAAGATACGATGAATTTAGAGAATTCATGATCCCAAGTCTCCGGTGATTAGGTCTTAATCGTTTGACATTACTCAGAGGTTGATGTGTGTTGCTATTTCCATTTTGGGGCCTTATGTCGAGTTCATCATCATGACACTATTTTCTGCAAAGATTCTTCACAAAGAAGTCATTTTATACAGTTGTTTGATCAGATGCTACAATATACTCAAATATTTGCATGATATTTATCAATTATACATGCTTTAGCTTCAAATATGCTAAATATTTTCAACTATCTACGAGATGTCCACATATTTGCATTATTTGCTTAAGATTATCCATTATTTGCAATTATGAAAGTGAAATGCTCTGAAATTTAAAAGAAATTGAAAGAAATGCTTCAAATAAATGTTGAACCTTCAGCTATTAAACCACATGTACATCAGATACAGTCATGAAGAGAAGAAAACCAAACCATATGTTCACCAGGACATTCCACAGCTAGATATAGTTGATGCTAACTTCAAAGGAATTTGTATGAATACAACATATGCAAGTAGACATGCACTCCAAGGGATGCAGTAGATCACAGCATATATCCAGGATTCACACACTGATTACTCAAGATTTACTATGAATTGTAACGAAACAAGTCTTCTCATCCATTAAGTATGCAAAGATATAGATGTATACAAAAAGCTTTGAAATAAGCCTTGAATATTTTAGTAGACAGATTTCAATTAAGTTTCGAATGAATGAAATGAGGCATTCCAACACCTTTTATAGAACAAGGTGAGGAATCTGTTACAAAAAAATCTATGATCTTGATTTATCTATGAATATCTACAGTCAGTATTTCTCTTTGACTTTGTCAACTTTATTAAAATGGCACAAGTTGCCAGCTGGCAACTATCTATAATACTTATTTTCACTAAGTATCAGATGCTGATATTTACTTTATGGTGCATCATCATCATGTGCATCACTTCCTAAACTTTCACCATCTTGATGATGATGACCCCGTATATGAGGCTGCATGCTGGTCCTAACCTATTCATACAACTACACAATTTTATCTATTTCTCTGCCATCTAGGGTTTTTGCTTTGATGATGGTGTGTTTGTGTGCTTGGTATTTATTTCTAATGCTATCCAGCTTATTTTTCCTGCTGTGCAGTGTCTCATTATAGTGCTCTATTTTCATCTTGGCCCTGACCAGTTTATCCATGATCTCTTCTGTCAATTGGCCTAGTGGATCATCTGCAACAAATTGGAAGTTATTATGTAGAGCTTGAATTGCAAACTCTTCATCTTGATTATCTATCTTCCCTTCCACTTTTCCTTCCAGGGCCTCCAAAATTTTTGCCTCAAATGACATCATGTCATGCAGTTTAATGCTGATCTCTCTAAGCTTATTATTACATCTCTTGATCACATCACATTCAAATTGAATGTCTTTATACCATATATCAACAAATAATGCAGTGTTATTATTTAGTACCTACTTGTTGATAAGCAGTTGAGGATTTATCCTCCTTATTTCTCCTAGGATATCTAATATCTTTTCCAATTGAAAAGACCTTTTGCCTGTCTGCATTTGCAATTTATCTACCTTTTTCCTAGAATCACCAAGAGTATTCCACCTCTTCAAAGAGGCTTCACAACTTCTTCTACAGTATCAAATGTAGAATACATCCACTTCCTCAAAATGGAGGACTCATGTTTCATGAGATCCAACTTATACACCTCATCTTGTGAAAAAGCAGTCAATGGGACTGCATGTTCAGTGGAACTATCTTCAGGATTGGTTAATCTTCCTATGTAGGCATGCAACTGAGCAATGTACTCTTTGTGTTGCTTATTTTTCTCCTTCTCTCTTTTCACCTTCTGAATTAAAGAATCTATAATGTCTTTGCCTTCTTGACCTTCTTGGTCTTCATTGGCAAACCCTAGGTCCACTATGCTGATTTGAAATTCATCTAAGGTAATTTTACCTTTTTCTTTATCTACAGTGGGTACTGCAACCTGTGCAGTCCTTCTACCAATTATTGGATCCCTTCTAATGGCCGAAGTCATTCTAGCCTTCCTCTTTGGTTTTGTTATATTTTCAGCAAACAAGGTAGATACATCAAATTCTTGAATAACAAAATCTTCCTTTGCATTTACCTCTTTTTCCAACCATGGAGGTACCTGATCAAGTTTGCCAGCATCATCATGACATTCACCTTGAGCTCCCGTATCTATCAGCATATGTGATGGAGAAGTTGACTTCTTCATTTCTTCTATGTGATGCTCACCTTGAGGTTGATCCTGTGGTACATCCTCCTATTGAGGAACTTCTTTTTCTAGAGGAGCTGCATCTTGAGGTGGAGAACTTTGTGATGTATGCACCTACTGATCATGATGATCATGATCCTTCTCCTTTACTATCTCATCCACTTTTGAATTTTCCTCTTGTGGAGGCACATTTACAACCGCGGATATTGCAGAATCCTCTTTTGGTGTCAGTGTTGGTTCTACAGCCACTATTTGTTTTGCACCTGCACCACTTACTTCTTGAACTGTAGCAATAGGATCTTTTATTACATTCTCCTCATCATCCTTGTTTTCCTAAACCTCTACTATAGCAAGTTCTACTGATGCATCCTGTTGGCTATGTTGACTTATTTCTGAAGCATGCCCCTCTGGTTCTGCCATCTTCACTTCTTCTATATGTTGCCCTTTGTCAAGTGTGCCTATTGGATGTTCAGGACTTGCATCCTATTTACCTATTAGATCCACCACTACAGGACTTGTCACCTGTGCAATTAAGGTATCCAGCCCCATTTCTTGGGCTATCTTCTCTAGGTTCTTTTCGTTTTCAACTTCCACTTGCTTTATCTCTTCCAGTATTGTTTGAACTGTTGGAGTCTTGTGAGGGGTCATGTGTGTACTTGCAGCAAGGGTTTCCATCTTTTGTGAAGCCACTTCCTTCACGACCTCATCATTAGATAAATTAATTGTCTCCTCTAGTGAGATATGACCTCCTTCTAGTATATTGGAGGCTTCTTGTCTTTGCTCCTCCGCAAGTTCTGTCTTGAACTTCACGATGGTAGGAAGTGGAACATTGTGCTGAAATTCTTTATGCACGACTTCGCTACCCGCCCCTGTCATTAGTGTAGGGGATTGCCTTATTTCAACTCTCATAGATGTTCTTGGTTTCTTAGGTGGAGTAGCTACCACCACCTGTGGAGCTTTTCTCTTTCTTTTGAATAGCAAGGGGGCCTCCTCTTCCTCAGGCTCTTCCTCCATAAGGATATCTTCTTCCATTGGTTTTCATGAGGATTGACCCTCTTCTTGGGTCTCAGTAATTATTGCCCCTGCTGGCTGATCTTTCTTGGACTTTTGTTTTCTTGCCCATGGAGGTGATGGTGATCCTGATCTTGATCCTGATGCTGCTGCCTCCTCAGCTAGAAATGCTGCCCTTTTAATGATCACCCCTTTGAGCTCACTATCAATTTTCTTACCCCTAGGGGGTCTTTTACTTTGTTTTTGTTGTGGAGGCAGCCTGTCTCCCTTAGATTTTCTCTTTTCATTTATAAAGTCATCATATTCCTCATTAGGAATATTCTGCCCTTTCTTCTTGTTGTCCACAGTAATGGCGACTCCTTTCTTCTTCAATGCCTCTATTTGCTCATCAACCCAAGCTTGAGTTAAGTGTAAGGTCCTAGCAATGAAAGGATCCAAGGATATGTCTTCTTGTATTGTCAGATCAGGCGCAGATATGGTATCATTATATATTTTCTTCTCTTCATACTGATCTGCTATTATCTTGCCATCATCCTTCTTCAATTGCTAAGGAATGGGGATACAGTCAAAGGTTTTGATTTGATTTAGTGTGAGCCTTTGGTATCTCCTTCTTCTGGCTTCTGTTTCATCTTCACAATCTGCCGAGAAGTCCTCTAGGTGCTTCTGATGAATAGGTTTCCCTATTATCTTCTGTATCCTTCCATAAGGATCATATAGTCTTATTAGTGGGAATGGCTGCAACTGCATCTTATTCAAGTTGACCATCACCTTCTTGATATTCTTTGAATCTGGGCACATATAATAGCCAATGGTGACTGGAAACAATATTGGTGGTATCTTTTGAGCATCCTTGTATATTTTCAACATGGTGGAGCTCTGCCTTATAAATTCTATCAGTATCACTGCATCAGTGGGATACCTTGGCAGCATGAGGGGATGTCCATCAAAACCCTCAATTCTCATATAGGAAAATGTCGCAAATTGTATGTACCAAGCTCCATGCCTGTAGATTATTTCTTGAGCCTCCATGCTTAATCTCTTTGTCCTATCCTCCTCCATGGTCCTTACCAGATGCATAGAGAATGCATCATTTACCAATTTATAATCCTGGAGTTAATTAATTCTTTGTAATTGGGGATGATGATCCCAAATATGCACAACATTGACAGTTCTTGTAAGCTTTCCATCTGTAACAAGTGCATCAAATGTGCCTTTATAAGCACAGGAGTAGATAGTGTAGGATGTCATGTAAAAAGCACAATTTGAACCTCCTAGGTTCATCAGCTTCTCATGTAGAGCATCACTTATCAACTGGCCCCATAATGGCTTGATATCTACATATATGCAGATCATGATAACACCATACATCCAATCCTTGAAACTACCAGCATCAGGCTGGCCTGTCACCCTGCTAAGTAGTGCAATCATATACTAATATTCATCATCAAAATCATATTTAAACAAATTCACAGGAAGTTTGGCAGCTGTAGGATATGTGTTGTTCTTGGCCCTCTATTGATACATGGTCTTCCTGGCCTGTTTCTTATTATTTTCATATTCAATTTCTGATTTCTTCAGGTCTACACTATTAACCTTCCTGCCCAATGGCAGTCCAAATGTCCTAGAGAGACCCTTAATAGATAGGTCTGCATATATTCTTCCATGCTTCACTACCTGCCTAGTTTCTGGATTGTAATTCTGGGCACATTCAATCACTAGCTCTAGAGACTCCATAGAGTACGGAAAACTAGCCGCCTTCCATAGTCCAGACACAAATACCGCATCCAGCAAGGGGCTTCTGTTCTTCTCATCATTCATCCTGGTAGACTAGGCCTCCAAATCAGTATTCACCTAATGGGTATCCGTAATTGCACCATATTTGAACAGGATGCCTCTTGGAGATGAGAACATAGGCTTGCTGAACTCAGCCTCACACTTAACTAATCTCTTGTCAGCCATGGATACCTACAATTAACACAATTTGTCTTACAATAGATACTCATATGCATGTGTATAACATTTATCTTTACTAATCATCATGGATACTATACTTATTCAGCATTTATCTATCATGGGATGCATGAACCAGAACTTGCACATCATACCTGACTATGCAGAAAGAACAAGATGAGGGTTTCAATTACTTACTTAGTTATGCAAATTTATCTATACCAGTGGTTTTCTAGAAATGCTCTTAATTCTCCTGATAATCATGCATCTCCTCTTGTCGGTAAGCTCTGTTTGTACAATTGTCGCCTGTATGAGGGTTTGGAAGCTAGTGCTCTATAACAATGATTTTCTCACAAGGTAAGTGTGAAAATGACGATGAATTTACCTTTTAACCTTGCAATTAGGGTAAAATTAGGGCAAATCTTAATGTATTAGATTTTATTCATTGATATTTTGTATGAAAACTTAGTATTTCACTAGGTGTTTCATCAGGTTTAATGGTCGGTGGGAACTACCTACCACATTTGTGTGCATTAAATGTTAATGGCGGCAATGAGGCGGGGTGATATTCGAATGACAGGATGATATTCGAATGCATGAGGATATTTGAATGTCGGGTGATGTTTCAAAATGATGATGGCCGGATAAACAATAACCCTCCCTCTCTCAGAATATCAGGATGATGTCACCCAGATATTGGCGTAGTATATCTCTAAGGCTTCATGACATCATCGTCATGTTACACGAGGAGGATCATGTTAAGAAATATGCACCCGATAAGTAAATGTGATGATGACATCATCGTCATGTTTGTTTCTTTGTTCATCGAACTAGGATGACATCATCAAGATAATAGCTTAGGGGGATATTTCACAGTAGGAGGATATTAAGGAATATCGGGTTACATTGAGAAATATGATCCTTGCGAAATGCATAAGGCTGTTGACGGGCAAAGGTTACTATCACCTAAAATTAACGTCTGGATATTTGGACTGAATGATTTATCTGATGATAAATTAGATCAGGGTGATCTTCTGTAATATGATGGATGTTGTGAAATATGATCCTCTTTCTGTGAAAATTAGGTTTGACTCAACTTTGACCATGCATAACTTTCACACCTTAACAAATATCAGGGTGATGCAAAAGGCAAACCTGCATGAAATTTGATGTTTTTTCTAAATATGAGGTTACTGGAATGAAATATGACATTTGACAAATTGACCTCATGATGATGACTTACCCAGCCTTTCCATGTATGATGATCTGCATGACTTACTTTTACCAAACCACCAGAAAGCACAAAAACACAAGCCAAGCAAAAGTTGGGTCCTTGTTTTGCCAAGTTAAAATGGGGCGTGTTGTGTAACCACACAACTACTTACCACCAAAGTAAACAAACAAATTCCAATGATTCAAGTGATGTGATCACATTCATCTATAGTATTCTAATTCTTTCTAAGCATAAGCATCATGATCTTCTGAATGACAAAGGTTCATCATGGTAACAATGCTAACAAAGGATCATGTGTGTGCAAATGATTAGTTATCTTCATCTTGAAAGCAAGTTGAAAACACAAGTAACTGGTGTTAAACTACATAGTTGGAGATAATCCTTCATAGCCAACCTATATAGAGCCTTGCTGCCAGCAAGCGTCTATAGCCCTAGCAAGGTTATCTATATAATCTCCCTAAGTAGAGCCCCATTTCCAGCAGGTGTTCATAGCCCCAGTAGAGTTACTTAGATGGCCTAATTTTATTTCTTTTCTGATTTTCTTTTAAAATATGTATCTGATATCATCATGTCAGCTCATTTGTACAAGGTATAGTCACTTGCAGCTTTAGGTTGGAGATTGTATTGGTAGCAAGGGAGTCCCTTTAGATTTTTCACTTAACACCTATACTTGTATATTCAACAAACCCAAGGTTGTTAGGTGTTTCATCGTGATTGATTACCTCTGATCAAGAAAAGGCACCTTGATGAAAGGATATCACAGACCTGATCATAAATACTTTTTAGAATGAATCATAACCTATGTCTAAATTTGACCTCTTCACTTGAATCTTAACAATTTAGTTATTTTCTGTGGTGATGAAGTGCATCATCTTGACTAACCAAAATAAAAGCTCAACCAAAACAAACAAAACACAATTGTACAAGCAACTATACAAATGTACAATATGATACACATGACTGTCATGAAGTCACTCAGGCTTGAAAATAATGTTTGAGGAATTGTCCATTGACTGGCAATGGGACATCCTCACTTGTCAGGTTCTTAAGCCTATAAGTGTTGTCTCCTAGTATCTTAGAAATTTGAAAGGGACCTATCCATAATCTGTCAAATTTGCCATGGTCACTTTTCCTCTCATGGGCCTTATCCCACATTAGGACTAAATTAGATATCCTGAAGGCTTTAACTTTGGCTCTTTTGTCAAACCAGCGCTTGACAACAGCCTGATGTTTTGCAAATTGGTTAATTGCTTGACTTCTTTTCTCTTCCAGGTGCATCAGCTAAAGCAACCTAACTTCTTGTCTATTGTCTATACCTAGGTACTCTTGGGTAAACTTCAAAGTAGGAATTTTCAAGTTTACAGGGAGGATAGGATCTACCCCATAGACTAAGTGAAAAGGTGAGTTTCCTAAGGCAGTTTTCATTCTAGTTCTGTCTACCCATAAGGCATACTTCAGAAATGAGTTTCATTCCCTAAGGTTCTTCTCTATTAATTTTCTTATGATATTCAACAAATTTTTGTTGGTGGATTCTGCTAATCCATTTCCTTGGGGATAATAGTTGGATGAAAATTTGAGTATGATCCCATGATCAAAAGCCCAACTTGACAATTTAGTTGAAGTGAAGGTAGAACCATTATCACTTACTAGAGCATAAGGAGTTCCATACCTGGTGACAATGTTGCTTTCTAGAAATTTGATAACATCATTTGTAGTACAAGTCTTGCTACTGACAGCTTTAGTCCATCTGGTGCAATAATCAGTAATTGTTAAGACATACCTATGGCTTGATGACGATGGAGGATTGATTAGTCCTATAAAGTCCATGCCCCATTGTGCAAATGGGCACTCTTCCATCACTGGCTACAAGGGTTGTGCAGCATATTTTTCTCTGTTGGCAGCAACCTGACATACATGACAACATTTAACATGATCAGCTGTATCTTTAAAAACTGTGGGCCAATAATATTCTGCTCTGAGGATTGCATGTGTTGTAGCCAAGGCTGATCCATGTGTTGTTCTGAACTTGTCATGTAATTCTGATAAAACTTTATTTGCTTCTAGCTTTTCTAAGCATCTCAGGTATATTCTTTCATAATTCTTTTTGAAAAGGATTCCTCCCTTCATCATATATTTTTGTGACCTTATCTTCAAGGCTCTTCTCTGTGAAGCCTGCAGTCTTGGAGGACATCTCCTAGTAATCAGGATGTGCCTGATATCTTAATACCATTCCTTATTGTCCTTAGTATTGACAACATATTGTTGACTTGTGATGTTTGGATCAATTTCAGATATCATTTGACTTAGAGCTTGTCCTCTTACCAGCTTCATTGGTGTAATTTCCATGTCATACTCTTGTAATACAGTGATCCACTTGGCTCTTTTCTCACCAGGCTCACTCTGCATTAGCAGCATCTTTACTGCTGCATCAGGCACTACTACAATTACTTTGCTTCTTAGTATATAATACCTAAATTTCTTTATAGCCCTGACTAATGCAAGTGCTTGTCTTTCAACATCCACATATCTCAATTCAACATCCTTGAAGGGATAGCTCATGAAAGCTATTGGTTTTTCTTCTTTCTCCTCATTCCTTTGAGTCAATACTACTGTAGAGGTATGTTCTGAGGAAAATGAATAAATGTAGAAGTCTTTTGTGTAATATGGGCTGATGAGGACTGGAGCATCTAATATGTCTTTTTCTATGTCTTCAAAAGCAGCCTTGGCTTCTGTTGTCCACTCAATCTTGGCATATTTTTTTAGCATATCATTTAATGGTTTGACTATCTCTGCAAAACTAGTGATAAATTTTCTTATAAAGTTAATCTTACCAAAGTAAGACTTAAGTTCTTTCTTACTTCCAGGGAGTTGTATTTTCATGATAGACTCCACTTTGTTAGGATCAATGATGATCCCATCTTCAGTTATTAGGTGGCCTAATAATTTGCCTATTGTTACTCCAAATATGCATTTCTTGGGGTTCAGAGATATTCCATACTCTTCACATTTCTTCAGCACATTTCTGAGATTTGTTACATGATTTGTTCTTTCTTTGGAGAACATTGTGAGGTCATCCATGTAGATGACTATACATTTTCCTATTAAGCCTCTGAAGGCTATGTCCATTGCTCATTGTAATGTGGCTCCAGCATTTATCAGCCCAAATGGCATACGTCTGTAAGCAAAGATACCCCACTTTGTGGTGAAGGCAGTCTTCAGCCTATCAATCTTGTCAACCATGACCTGATTGTACCCTGAGAAGCCATCCAGAAAGGACATCATTTTAGCTCCATTTACAATCTGCAAAACTTCATCCAATGAGGGTAGAGGATAATTATCCTTCTCTGATGCTCTGTTCAGGTCCCTGAAGTCTACACACAGTCTGATGTCTCCATTCTTTTTTCTTACTAGCACCAGATTGGCCACCCAAGTGGAGTGCCTCACAGGAAATATTATCTTGGCATTTAACAATTTCTTGACTTTTTAAAAAATTATTGGTTCAAGCAAAGCATTAACTAGTCTTTGCTTCTGTCTAAAAGGTTTAGCATCTGGCTTGAGAGGTATAGTGTGAGTTATGACTGATGTGTCATATGTCTTCAGCTCACCATAAGTCCATGCAATTACATGGATGTAATCCTTAAGGGATTGAGTTATTCCTTTTAACTCTTCTGGTGTGCAAACCTTACCAATCAAGACATTTCTCTTATCTTCACTTTGTCCAATATTCACTTGTGATTATTGACCTCCATCAGCTTTGGGAAGATCCTTCTGTTTCAACATATTTCCAAATCAAAGGCTCTTTCTAATTCAATCATTCCTTTGGGAATCCTGTTACTAGGTAATTCTAGTATTTCATCTTCTTCCCAAACATGATCTTCCACACTATTCTCATCTATGATCTGAGCATCAAATATATCTCTGTTAACAATAAAATCAAGAATGTGTTGATCATCATCAAAGACCTGCAGATTGGTAACATTATCAAGTACTGAAGGCACTGATACCAATTCTACTGAAAATCTCTTTAGGCCTAATATGGATAGTAGCTCCAGTGTACTGGTAGCTTGGGCAAGTGCATCTGCCCTATGGTTCTGTTCTCTAGGAACATGGGTGATATTAAATGCATCAAAGTCTTCAATCAAATCCCACACTCTGTGTCTATAATTTGACAATTTCTTATAGTTGCAAGAGTAGATTCCTCTTACCTATCTGACAACTAATTCTGAGTCTCCAAAGACATGCATAATTTTTACCTTCTTCTTGAGAGTAAATAGTATCCCATGAATTAGAGCTTCATACTCTGTCACATTATTAGTACAGGGGAACTGCAATCTATAAGCAGCTAAATAGGACTTTCCTGATGGATCAATGAGATCAATCCCTACTCCAGCCCCTTGCTTGGACTTGGATCCATCAAATCTTAGAGTCTAGGATTTATCTTCAACATGATGCTTGGCTGAACCTTTGCTTTTCTTTGCAGCTCTGGCAGCTACTCCACCTAAGATCCACTTTAGTTTAGGAATTTTAGCTTTCTTAGATTTCATCTTTTCTCTTTCCTGGGAAGCTGATTTTTCTTCTTATTTCCCATCATCAGGAGGATGATCTTTTGGATTAGGCTTTGTATGTCCTTTCAGAATATGAAGGCACAGCGAACAGGTAGTCTCCGAGTGAGGTGCCTCATGCAACCTACACCATCCTTCAATTAGTGCATCCTGCGGATGCTTCTTTTGTTCTATCATTTTCTCAATTTCTCCTGATAAGAACTCTTCAAATCTGGTCAAGTTACTACCTCTGTCTTCATCAGACAGTTCATAATCTGACTCCATAAAACAATCACTTCTAGGAGTGATCCTCTCTTTCTTCTTAACATTTATTTGGTCACATACCAGAATTTCTTTTATTCTTTTTATATGATCTTCATCGTGATCTACCACTTTTTCTGTGGTTCCTACGGAAGACAAACAAGAATTAGTATCATCATCATCATCATTTGATGTAGAGCTTACCTTAGAATATGATGATGATGCCTCACTGCATGTCTGCTCCAGCATCATCATGTCTAAGCATGTTTCACAAGTCTTTTCTAAATGTGCCTCGTCATGTAATCTACACCAACCATCAATCAGAATGTCATGAATAGGAATATTCAATAACTGACAACGTTTTATCTGTTTGGACAGATGCATCTCAAAGTTTCTGAAGCGATCTATTTCATTCTCATTCTCAAAATTAGTATCAGATTCTACGTCTGGCTTGTCTTGCTGATGATCATCATCATGATGATGATGAAAGTCAAGCATCAGGATCTCTTCTATCTTGACCATATGTGGTCTAATAGCATAGACTCTGGGTTCAACGTTTACATACATGATCTCGTTTGTTTTGTTATATTCGGTTATCATGTGCTTCATTCTGGGCTTGGCATCTATTCTTATCTGGTTAGGTATACCTTTCCAAGGCAACCACATGTGACTAAAATTAGTAGCCATGTATCCATTTAAGGTTTTTGACCAATCCCTGCTAAGCAGCATCCCATATGTGTCAGGTATGTCAACTACCTGGATATCGATGTAATACTGAATCCTAGGATCCAATGCTAGCTGCATGTGTATATGAGTCAGTTCTCCTATTACACTCACTTCTGTCTTATCCAGTTGTGTCACCTTCTTTAAGGATTTAGCAGGATGTAGTCCTAAAGCATTGCATATAAACAAGGGCATCACATTTGTAGATGCACCTGAATCTACTAAACAGTTGTACAAATTCTTACTAAACATCCTTATAGTGAGGAGGAAAGGTGGTGATTCACTCTTATCTCGGTATAAGGTCATGTGGGAGGTTTCTGCAGCTTGGACAGTAGCTGGCACTTTGTTTTTCATATTACTATCTCTAGCAGCATGATCCTTACTACTAGATTGGCCTGGGGAATGATTATCCTCTTTAGGAGCAGGCTCATCAAGTGATTTCATGAAGGCCTTCTTAATTGCAGGAGTTTTCAACAGTTCTGATAGAGACAAGCTAATCTTTATCTTTTTCATCTGATTAGCTAGATATGTGACTAGCTTGTCAAACTCATGAGGTAGGGCAACATCATTTGACGTTGTATTCTGTGGTGACAGATATTGTACATTTACCTTTGGAAATCCTAGATTATTACTCGCTTTGGGATCAGGAGGTGTGTTAAAATTATTCAGAGGCAAGGAACTGGTTAATGGACCAGTGGTCTGTTGGAGTTATTTCTCAGATTGTAATTGTGCTTACCAGGATATTACTGTTGGTAAGCATGCACATCCTCATGTTCAGTGGAAGGCTCATTCTCATCTTCATAAGGGAAAACATAATTTGACTCAAAAGCCATGGCAGATTCTTCAAAAGCCTGGGTATAATGTTGGTGAGATGACATAGTTTATTGAGGATGATGATCAGTATAACTTTCCAATACAAATGCAGAATCATATCCACAAGGGATGATTTCATTTCCTTCCACCTGAGGTGGATTTCTAGAAGTGTTAGATACTTCTGTCTAGAAGATGCTAGCAGCAATTCTGAATTGTGGACAATCTAGCTCTGCATGAGTATTTGTATTGTGGATCCTTCACCAATTGGTGAGGGCTACCTCAGCAAGATTGACTCTAGTAGTCTGTTTGGCTTCACTAGGTGACTAATTATCTAAGGGTGATGGTAGTGAGCCATTATTTGGTCTGGAGTTCCACACTCTAGGCTACCTCTGAGGATTGTTGTTGTTTCCACCACTGTTATTGAAATTACTATTGTTATACCCTCTGTCATGATAACTTGGTCTGTCATTGGAATAGCCTCTGTTTTGGTTAGGCTGAGAATAGAAGTTTTGATTTCTCAGATGAGTGACCTTTGTAGTGAGCTTTCTTAGTTGAGCAGAGATTTCCTTAATCTGTTCCATCTCTTCTTGAGCTTTGGCTACTACATTTTCAGTTTGGGGCTTGAAGAAAGAGGATCCATGGTTATTGTTGGATAGATCAGCACCCTAAGGTGTCTGAGTTTGTGTAGGATATTGTGGTGTTTGGCCATTACCATTAGGAGGTGGCATGATACTTAATGGAGGCACTTGCAAGGGTGCTGGCATGACTACTGGAGGTATCATGGCTCCATTAGGATATTGCTGAGCTGGATATTGTTGTGCCGAATATGTAGGATATTGTGGAGGATAAGTTGGATACATGCTAGGTAATGTAGGGAAGGCAACATTAGGAGTTGGAGCAGGGACTAACTGCTGGTTTACTTTGATAGCTTCTTGAAAGCTCCTGTCAAGGTAGTGATTTTAGGATGTGTTCTCCTGATGAACATGGAAGTCAATGGATCCAGAGCTGAGTAATATATACTCCTAGCAGCAGCATCTGCTACAGTATATGGAGCAACTAACTTGGATAGCATTTTCTGGAACCTAGCATTGAAATTGGCAATAGGCTCTCCCTCAAACCTCTTGATTGTGGCAAATAGGTGATAGTTCATTGAAGGATCAATTGGTATTTTGAACCTATCAGTAAAAGCTTTCTCTAGGACAGCCCATGAACCAACAAAACTCTGACCAAGACTAATAAACCAATTATAAGCCTCTTCCCTTAGAGAAAAAGGAAATAATCTACATACAACATCTTGATGTTCTATTATGGCCCTACAGCAGGCCTCTTTGAAGGTTCTGATATGATCATCAGCATCCTAATAAGGATGATATTTTGGACAAATTTTGTCTGGATTCTTTGGCAACTCATGATATGCAGTAAAGGTCAAGGAAGCCTCTACAGCAAAGAAAGACATTGTGACCAGAGGAGGTTGAGCCTGCGATATAGTTGGCCGAGGTTGGACCTAGGGTTGTGGTTGGATAGGAGGTGTCACAGATATCCCAGAAGGTATTTGCAAACCAACTGGAGTCACAGGAGGAGGTTCTGGTGAAGCTCCTAATGCACTAGACCCTGCAGTGTGATGGATGTCTACGGTTCTAGGTTTGAACCCTCTAATAGGTAGTTCTTCAAAGAGTCCACTAGATCTAGACTTGGTATTTATCTTGTGAGCTAGGATTTCTCAATTTTGAGACAAATTGGCTGGAACTTTCCAAATATCAGTTGAAATTCACCAGCTGAGATGATATTTGTGATCGGATGATTGATTTGACTAGATATTCGTGAAATATTTGTGAAGATAGTGCAAATATGAAGTGATAACAGGGGTATGGTGACTCTTACCACTAGATACCAGGTTTCTAAGGTAATACTCTTCAAAGCTTGAACAAATTTACTTAACATTGGCCAATATTTGTGAATTCATGATGATCTACTGTAAATCTTGCAATATTTACATTTGATCTGGAAATCTTTACACAGAATAAGCATCCACAAGCCCAGTACAATAAATATTTGAGCAATATTTGGAATTCACAGATGTATTCAGGGTTACCTTACTCTCTTCATCATCAAACCCTTAAATAATGATGATGAACGTCCTCTTTCCAATATGGCCCTCCTTCTAGCGCTAATTTATGTTGGTCATGATGTTAGTCACAAACAAGCATAGAATAAAAGTACACATTAACCTTTATTCATCTTGAAACATATGATGAATTCAGAGAATTCATGATCCCATGTCTCTGGTGATTAGGTCTTAATCGTCTAACGTTACTCAGAGGTTGATGTGTGTTGCTGTTTCCATTTTGGGGCCTTACGTTGAGTTCATCATCATGACACTATTTTCTGCAAAGATTCTTCACAGAGAAGTTGTTTTATATAGTTGTTTGATCAGATGCTATAGTACACTCAAATATTTGCATGATATTTATCAATTATACA
Organism: Cunninghamia lanceolata; assembly: GCA_027924645.1. NCBI lineage: Eukaryota > Viridiplantae > Streptophyta > Pinopsida > Cupressales > Cupressaceae > Cunninghamia > Cunninghamia lanceolata. Next base: position 8,820,888 of record BSBN01000828.1, read on the forward strand.
TGATTTAGCTTCAAATATGCTAAATATTTTCAACTATCTATGAGATGTCCACATATTTGCATTATTTGCTTAAGATTATCCGTTTTTTGCAATTATGAAAGTGAAATGCTCTGAAATTTAAAAGAAATTGAAAGAAATGCTTCAAATGAATGTTGAACCTTTAGCTATTGAACCACATGTACATCAGATACAGTCATGAAGAGAAGAAAACCAAACCATATGTTCACCAGGACATTCCACAGCTAGATATAGTTGATGCTAACTTCAAAGGAATTTGTATGAATACAACATATGCAAGTAGACATGCACTCCAAGGGACGCAGCAGATCACAGCATATATCCAAGATTCACACACTGATTACTCAAGATTTACTATGAATTGTAACCAAACAAGTCTTCTCATTCATTAAGAATGCAAAGATATAGATGTATACAAAAGCTTTGAAATAAGCCCTGAATATTTCAGCAGACGGATTTCAATTAAGTTTCAAATGAATGAAATGAGGCATTCCAGCACCTTTTATAGAACAAGGTGAGGAATCCATTACAAAAAAATCTACGATCTTGATTTATCTATGAATATCTATAGTCAGTATTTTTCTTTGACTTTGTCAACTTTATCAAAATGGCACAAGTTGCCAGCTGGCAACTATCTATAATACTTATTTTTCCTAAGTATCAAATGCTAATATTTACTTTATGGTGCATCATCATCTACTTTTTCTGACCCATGTGCATCATCATCATGTGCATCACTTCCTGAACTTTCGCCATCCTGATGATGATGACCCCGTATATGAGGCTACATGCTGGTCCTGACCTGTTCATACAACTGCACAATTTTATCTATTTCTCTGCCATCTGTGGTTTTTACTTTGATGGTGGTGTGTTTGTGTGCCTAGTATTTATTTCTAATGCTATCTAGCTTATTTTTCTTGCTATGCAGTGTCTCATTATAGTGCTCTATTTTCATCTTGGCCCTGACCAGTTTATCCATGATCTCTTCTGTCAGTTGGCCTAGTGGATCATTTGCAACAAATTGGAATTATTATGTAGAGCGTGAATTGTAAACTCTTCATCTTGATTATCTATCTTCCCTTCCACTTTTCCTTCCAGGGCCTCCAAAATTTCTGCCTCAAATGACATCATGTCGTGCAGTTTAATGTTGATCTCTCTCAGCTTATTATTACATCTCTTGATCACATCACATTCAAATTGAATGTCTTTATACCATATATCAACAAATAATGCAGTGTTATTATTCAGTACCTGCTTGTTGATAAGCAGTTGAGGATTTATCCTCCTTATTTCTCCTAGGATATCTAATATCTTTTCCAATTGAAAAGACCTTTTGCCTATCTGCATTTGCAATTTATCTACCTTTTTCCTAGAATCACCAAGAGTATTCCACCTCTTCAAAGAGGCTTTCACAACTTCTTCTATAGTATCAAATGTATAATACATCCACTTCTTCAAAATGGAGGACTCATGTTTCATGAGATCCAACTTATACGCCTCATCTTGTGAAATAGCAGTCAATGGGACTGCATGTTCAGTGGAACTATCTTCAGGATTGGTTAATCTTCCTATGTAGGCATGCAACTGAGCAATGTGCTCTTTGTGTTGCTTATTTTTCTCCTTCTCTCTTTTCACCTTCTGAATTAAAGAATCTATAATGTCTTTGCCTTCTTGACCTTCTTGGTCTTCATTGGCAAACCCTAGGTCCACTGTGCTAATCTAAAATTCATCTAAGGTAATTTTACCTTTTTCTTTATCTACAGTGGGTACTGCAACCTGTGCAATCCTTCTCCTAGTTGTTGGATCCCTTCTAATGGCCAAAGTCATTCTGGCCTTCCTCTTTGGTTTTGTTATATTTTCAGCAAACAAGGTAGATACATCAAATTCTTGAATAACAAAATCTTCCTCTGTGTTTACCTCTTTTTCCAACCATGGAGGTACCTGATCATGTTTGCCAGCATCATCATGAAGTTCACCTTGAGCTCCCGTATCTATCAGCATATGTGATGGAGAAGTTGATTTCCTCATTTCTTCTGCGTGAGTCTCACCTTGAGGTTGATCCTGTGGTACATTCTCCTGTTGATGAGCTTCTTTTTCTGGAGGAGCCGCATCCTGAGGTGGACTTTCTGATGTATGCACTTGCTGATCATGATGATCATGATCCTTCTCCTATACTACCTCATCCACTTTTGACTTTTCCTCTTGTGGAGGCACATTTGCAGCCGTGGATATTGCAGAATCCTCTTTTGGTGTCGGTGTTGGTTCTATAGCCACTTTTTGTTCTGCACCTGCACCACTTACTTCTTGAACTATAGCAACAGGATCTTTTATTACATTCTCCTCATCAGCCTTCTTTTCTTGAACCTCTACTATAGTAGGTTCTGCTGATGCATCCTATTAGCTGTGTTGACTTATTTCTGAAGCATGGTCCTCTGGTTCAACCATCTTCACTTCTTCTATATGTTGCCCTTTGTCAGGTGTGCCTGCTGGATGTTCAGGACTTGCATCTTGTTTGCCTATCAGATCCACCACTATAAGACTTATCACCTATGCAATTAAAGTATCCAACCCCATTTCTTGGGCTATCCTCTCTGGGTTCTTTTCTTTTTCAGCTTCCACTTGCATTATCTCTTCCAGTATTGTTTGAATTGTTGGAGTCTTGTGAGGGGTCATGTGTGTACCTGCAGCAAGGGTTTCCATCTTTTGTGAAGCCACTTCCTTCACAACCTCATCATCAGATAAATTAATTGTCTCCTCTAGTGAGATATAACCTCCTTCGGGTATATTGGAGGCTTCTTGTCTTTGCTCCTCCACAAGTTCTGTCTTGAACTTCACGATTGTAGGAAGTGGAACATTGTGCTGAAATTCTTTATGCACGACTTCGCTACCCGCCCCTGTCATTAGTGTAGGGGATTGCCTTATTTCACCTCTCATAGAGGTTCTTGGTTTCTTAGGTGGGGTAGCTACCACTATCTGTGGGGCTTTTCTCTTTCTTCTGAACAGCAAGGGGGCCTCCTCTTCCTCAGGCTCTTCCTCCATAAGGATATCTTCTTCCATTGGTTTTCATGAGGATTGAACCTCTTCTTGGGTCTCAATAATTATTGCCCCTGTTGGCTGATCTTTCTTGGACTTTTGTTTTCTTGCCTGTGGAGGTGATGGTGATCCTGATCCTGATCCTGATGCTGCTACCTCCTCAGCTGGAAATGCTACCCTTTCAATGATCACCCCTTTGGGCTCACTATCAATTTTCTTACCCCTAGGGGTTCTTTTACTTTGTTTTTGTTGTGGACGTAGCCTGTCTCCCTTAGATTTTCTCTTTTCATTTATAAAGTCTCATATTCCTCATCAGGACTATTCTACCCTTTTTTCTTGTTGTCCACAGTAATGGCAACTCCTTTCTTCTTCAATGCCTCTATTTGCTCATCAACCCAAGCTTGGGTTAAGTGTAAGGTCTTGGCAATGAAAGGATCCAAGGATATGTCTTCTTGTATTGTCAGATCAAGCGCAGATATGGTATCATTATATATTTTCTTCTCTTCATACTCATCTGCTATTATCTTGCCATCATCCTTCTTTAATTGTTGAGGAATGGAGATACAATCAAAGGTTTTGATTTGATTTAGTGTGAGCCTTTGGTATCTCCTTCTTCTGGCTTCTACTTCATCTTCACAATCTGCCCAGAAGTCCTCTAGTTGCTTCTGATGAATAGGTTTCCCTATTATCTTTTGTATCCTTCCATAAGGATCATATGGTCTTATTAGTGGGAATGGCTGGAACTGCATCTTATTCAAGCTGACCATCACCTTCTTGATGCTCTCTAAATCTGGGCACATATAATAGCCAATGGTGACTGGAAACAATATTGGTGGTATCTTTTGAGCATCCTTGTATATTTTCAGCATGGTGGAGCTCTGCCTTATAAATTCCATCAGTATCACTGCATCAATGGGATACCTTGGCAACATTAGGGGATGTCCATCAAAACCCTCAATTCTCATATAGGAAAATCTGGCAAATTGTATATACCAAGCTCCATGCCTGTAGATTATTTCTTGAGCCTCCATGCTCAATCTCTTTGTCCTATCCTCCTCCATGGTCCTTACCAGATGCATAGAGAATGGATCATTTACCAATTTATAATCCTAGAGGTAATTAATTCTTTGTAATTGGGGATGATGATCCCAAATATGCACAGCATTGACAGTTCCTATAAGCTTTGCATCTGTAACCAGTGCATCAAATGTGCCTTTATAAGCACAGGAGTAGACAATGTAGGATGTCATGTAAAAAGCACAATTTGAACCTCCCAAGTTCATCAGCTACTCATGTAAAGCATCACTTATCAACTGGCCCCATAATGGATTGATATCTGCATATATGCACATCATGATAACACCATACATCCAATCCTTGAAACTACTAGCATCAGGCTGGCCTGTCTGTGAGGACCGCCCTTTTTACTACTGTTGTTATGACTATTTACAGTACTGTTATTGTTACTTTCATATTTGTGGGATAGCAGTTCCCGAAATTTGTCAGACTATTTAACTTTATTATGTTTTCGGAAAAACTAATTGGGTGATGTTTGGATAAGTTACTTTTCAGAAAAAATGAATTAGGGATGATGGAAAATTGTAATATGATTTTTAATTATGTTAAATTGTACTAAGGCATGAGAATGCATGTGTTATTTAAGTTGCTTCGGCTATGATGAATTTATGTGGTTACTGATCTTGTAATTGAGTGTGCAGGGACTACTAATCAAACCACAGATTTCGGAGATCATTCCACACCTTGTTAATTGTTATTCCCTGTTAAGCCGATCTGGTTCCATGAAGAACCAAGATCTCTTTGTGTTTGACGTCATGATGTAATGTGGTCTTTCGTATGGTCGAGTGGGTTAGGTTACCCTCATGTAACATTATTTTTATAAGTAAGTGTTGTTAAGAGATTGAATTTGAAATTTCTATTTTTCTTTAAATTATGAGGCCCTTTTTCTTGTGCTTTACCTTGACCTGGGGTGTCTTGTATGGGTTAAAATTGACCCTGGGTTCTACCCCATGGGTCCAGGGGCCCATTTGGCATGGGTAACCCTTGAGTAACCTCCATCTAGTCAACTTAACCTTCCCCTGAAGTTAAGTGGCGAAAATTGGAGGTAGGAGGGGACATGATGGGTTGTACCAACACTCAACCCATCCCCTCTACTTTCCCCTAAATAAGAGATGCCATCCATTAGTAAAAGTTACCTCTTCTTTAGTAAGATTCCCCCATGTACTATGGGGACACCCATGTGAAGAAAGGAGAAAGAGGCATGGGTCACCTGTCTTGTTCCCATTTAACTCTTTTTTTTATTTTTCCCATGAGAAAGTGGAGTCACATGAAAGGAATAAGGAGTACCCTTGGGAATGGAGAGTGACATAAGCCACCTGGACAGAATAGTGATTTTTGGGAAGGGTGAGGAGGTGACAAGTGTCACTTCCCCATTTCTCAAAATTAGAAAGAAAGAGAATTTTGGGTTATTTATTTTCAATTTTGGGATGAGAGGGAGTTAGTTCAATTTTGGGGAAAATCTTTCATTTTGGCCTTACCAAAAATAGAGAAGTTAGTTTGGAAGATAGAGAAGAGAGAGGGAGTTGGTGGCTAAGCTTGGAAGTGAACTCTGTGGACTCTGCAACAACTTCATTCCAGGAGGGCTTTGCAAGGTTGGTCTGAATTTTACCTTTGTTTTGGTAGAACTGAAATGTGTATGAACTGTGTGTGAAATATGTGTTTAAATTTGTTTTCTGTGGGGTTCTTGTCGGGTGTTTGACAGAGCGTCTCCCACTTGGGAGAAATGCTCATCAAGTTTGGGGTAGGGGAGGAGAGATCCTCCTCGGGTGCATACCTGTTCCATCTTTTGGGATGTTGAAAGCCTTGAGGGCATGTATCTGTGACTGTATTTTTGACTTGAGAGTCATATACAGATTTCTTACAAATTGTGATCACACTTGGTTGAGACCAAGAGAAATTTATATGAGTTCATTTATCTGTCAGGGTGACACTCTGGAGTCGAGTGTATCCACTCTCCTGCCCCTTATGAAACTCACTGTAGTTGAGTTTCCGTATTGTGTAAAATAGCCACGGGTGTATGTGTGCTTTGGGATTGTTGTTGTTTCTATTGTGAAGTGGAGTGTTTGAGTACCCAGGTGTGAGTATGGTCTCCCTAGCTCGGGGGTGACCCTCTTGCGGGTCTACGGTAGGGAGGAGAGCTAGACAAGTGGTATTTTCTTCTTTGTTTGTCTTTGATACGCAGGTTTTTCTCTTGGAGCTTCTGGTTGGCTATTTATGAAGAAACAGATTATCTTCTTGTCATGAGAATTAGGCCTGGTTCATTTCATAGAGATGAAGAGAGAACACCTCTCTTGTTAATGTTGTAAATTAATGATATTCTGGGAGTGAAGAAAATCACCTCCCTGATCTTGTTATTATTGGACTTTTATTGGTTGTCATAGTTTTCAGTTGTCTACTGTTTGGGAGGAGAAAGTTCATATCTGGGAAGTTGGTGTTCATGATTGAGAAGCTGTAATATGAATGTGCTTAAAATTTAAGTTGATGTTTGTAATCTTTGTTCAATAGCAATTTTTGTGTTTCAAGTATTACTGAAAAGAAAAAAGTTCGTTTTTGCAAATTAATCTGAGTTGTTTACATTTGAAAGTTTGGAATTGCTTCACTGGTTGAAATGCTATTTTTCTTTATAGTTCAATATTAAAATGGAAAAGACAGTTTTAAATATTTGAGTTATTCTCCATATTTAATGGATTCTGTTAATTTAGAAGGATTAGAGGAAATCTAGCATGTAAATATACCCTGTTTGTAAATTTACAAGTCTTATATGTTTATGAAAATGGAAATTTATACTTAAAATAAGGGAATAGCTATTTACCATTTGGTGAAATTGGCATATATATATATATATATATATATATATATATATATATATATATATATATATATATATATATATATATATATATATATATATATATATATATATATCTAATTGTTATGACAATTTCTTTATAATAGGTTGATTTGGAGAAAATGCATAGAGTAGTGAATTTGAGAAATTGTAGAAATTGGAATTATACAAGTATATAAAGAGTATTTTTTTCTCTAAATAATTTATAACTATATATATAGAGATATATATATATTTCTCATTTTGAGTAATTATCATTTTAGAAAATAATAGAGTAATTGAAAGTAATTATAACTGTTATATATCAATATAAAAAAAAGGGGATATATATATATATATATGAAATATATATATATATATATATATATATATATAAATATATTATTGTTGATATATATACACAGTCTTTCACCATTCGTTGGTTATTATCAATAATAATATATTAACAAGTATATATATATATATATATTTATATATGAATATATATAAATATATATATATATATACTTGTTAATATATTATTATTGATAATAACCAACGAATGGTGAAAGACTGTCAACATGTAAGCCGCGGATTAAAAAAAAACACAGTCGAAATTTTATATGGGCGGTGGGGAGTAAACCCCACCGCAAGTTGTTATTACATATGGAGGTGTGGAGTGGGGCGGAGCCCCACCCACACCCCACGTCGTGGGAATGTGGGTGGGGCTCCGCCCCACTCCACATCTCCCCCCCTCCAAACCCTTATGCCTCCCGCGGATCTTGTCCGCCGCTCTGCGGCCACTGCGAAATCCGTCCGCCGCTCTGCGGCCACCGCAGGTCTTGTCCGCCGCTCTGCGGCCACCACCGGCCCTGCTCCTCTATCTCTGCGGCCACCGTCGCCCATGGCCGCCGCCTGCTGTGAATCTAAAGCTATAAAGAATGTTAGGGCTTGGGCCCTAACATATGAGTGGTGTATTTGTAATATAAATACAGTTTTTTTTTTATATAGCTTTATATATATAGGCATATATATATACTATATATGTCTATGTATATAGCTATATAGATATAATATAATAATGATTATATATCTGTATATATATATATATATATATATATATATATATATATATATAATATGCATAGGAGTAAATCTTTGAACCAATTTATTGGGCCCTCGTTTAAAATCGTTATAAACTATGTCTCATGGATATAGAGAAAAAAAATATATATATAACAATTATATTCTCACAGTAGATGTTATTAAGTGTTGAACACAACAACCAAAGAAGATATATTACCATGAACAGAGTTTTATAAAGTGGTGAACCACCTACATCTATTGACAACGTCATACGAATTACAATCAGTGTATGAATCGTAATTAAGAGTAACAGTAACAACAGTAATTCTAAACAAGAGAAAATAAAATTATAATGTAAAGAGAGTTTAGGAATATTCAGTGATACTCTGGAAAGAGTTTCTCGGAAGTTTCAACTATTAACGTACTAATAATCACCCGGAAAATGAAGAGGAAAATTACACAACTCTTTGCTCAAAAGAACACTGGAAATAAACTTATGAAGCCACCACTAACAATCCATGTGGCCATATTAATCTCAACTGTAGCAAACGATCTCATATGTAAACCTGTAAGAGGTTCCGAAGAAGGAAAAACTAACATTGGAAAACACAGAGGAGAAAATGCGCGACATTTCTCACACGGGATAAGAGAACTAAGTTGACGGACCCTTCTGTCAATTGTGCTTAGGAACAAGTTGACTAAGTATTTACGAAGAGGAGGAACCTAGATCGGGGAAGATTAGGAGACCGAGTCCAGCGAAATAGTAAACCAGCCTTTGTGACCTAGATCATCCTGAAATTAGGTTTAATATCAACAATAGCTGCAGTAATAACCCTGATTGACGTAAATCATGAAGAAAGGTCAGGATGCACATAAAGAAAGCATAGAAAATGAAAGAGAGAGAGAGACCGAAATATAAACACACTAAATGAACTAAGAAATAGTTAAGGTAAGGGCGATAAAGATATAATCAGAATTAAGAACTTGTGAAAAGGGAAGAGAGGGCAACCAAACCGCCTTGTTGAAAATGCTAAGTCATAGGAGGGGTATGTTTCAGGAAACAAGAGAGGAGACAGACAACCGTGCCTGGCTGAAAAATGACTAAATAGGGAGATCACTAGCCGGTTTAGTCGGAACAAGGCGTCGTGGGGAGTGGTTCCTCTATCAGCGAACCACGTGCGTAAATGAGTGCAGCGTAATTCCCACTAACGCCGTAAGGCATTCTGCTACCGAACATTGCCGAGGGTTCGATTTAAGAACTTTGGCAATCTCACTCTTGCAATGACGTTAGCAGCGTTGTATAGACCCTCTTGTTGATCTATATGCTTCTGGTTGCACGCCATTGTACTTGTATTCCACCGAAGAGTTTAGTGTCTCGCCATGAGAGAACACCGTTGAGCATGCGTACGCATGCGAAAGGGGTTTTTAGGACAGTGTGAGAAAAGTTTTTCATATCTCGTGTCACAACCACATGACAGATGTGGTTATGACACGTGCGATGTGTGTTGTGACCACAAGGAAAATGTGGGCACGACATTTGGTATCAGAGCCAGGTTTGTAAACACTGGGCGTATTTGGGCACGTTATTATTCCGCAACTTTGGCTAATTAGTTTCTACCTTGTTTTGTAGGATGCCTCCCCGACGTGTTCAACGAACGCGATCACGCCACACAGCGTCAGTCGAGGTGCACAGCGATTCCTCAGCCGAGGGACTGGCACCTGCAGATTCAGCAGCACCACCTGCACCACCTGTACCACAAGTACCACTAGTACCACAGGCGACACCAGTAACGGATATAGGTCCACAGATCTTACAGGCACTACAGACTATGTTAGATAGGTTACCACCAGTGATTCCTGAGCCACGTATAGAGCCTCGTGTTGATCCGCGAGAGGAGCCACGTGCCGAGTCACGTATTGAGCCATGTATGGAGCCCCGCGTTGATCCACTAGAGGTGATACGTGTGGAGCCCTTCGTTGAGATTCCTGACACAACAGTAGAGGAGGTAGGGTCGGCCTCCCGAGCACGGAGCAGGAGTCCTCCGAGACTTTTGAGACAAGAACAGGTTCAGCATGGAGTATATGAGGATGGTGTGGAAGAGCCACTTGGGAGACTTAGAGACAGAGGGGACCCTATCAGAGATCTACTAAGGCTCAACCCACCCACCTTCGCAGGAGCTACAGAGGGAGCTGTGGCCGAGGCTTGGCTAATTAGCTTAGACAGGTGTTTCGCCTTGCGACCATATGAGAGCAACACGAAAGCATGAGTGGCAGTTCATCTTCTTAGGGATGCAGCAGCCACCTGGTGGCGCACAGAGGAGTGCAAGCGCCGACTCTCCGTGGATACACTCACATGGGACACCTTCATTGAGCGCTTCAATGCGCAGTATTTGTCCGAACATTATAGACAGCGCAGAATCGATGAGTTTCATGATCTACAGCAGAGGGGACTCACCGTTACTCAGTATGAGAGCCGATTTATAGAGCTTTCTCGTTATGCGGAATACCTCCATGACGAGAAAATCTTAATACACAAATTCATCAGGGGCTAAATCACGGGATAGCAGGACCAGTTCGTATGGCAAATCCCCAAACCATGAGCGAGGCTGTTGAAAAGGCCCTTATATCAGAGGAAATTCAGGGATGAGGACAGAATTCACGCCCACAGTACCAGGAACGGAATCCCCAACAACAGCAGAATTTCCGAAGGCCTCAAAACACAACACAGAGAGGAGGATATAATCCTTCATCATTACCTCCTAGGCCTCCACAGCAACAGCAACATCAGCAAAAATCCAAATTTCAACAGAGGGGACAGGGAGGACAGAACCGTGGATGGCAGCAGCAGGGACCACGCAGGGATCAGAGACAGCAGGGTTCATCGGCAGGACCCGCAAGGTCCCAGCAGTCTTACAGAGGCTCACAGGGATCCACCGGACGGACCGGGCAACAACAATCGGGTAGAACATAGTCAGGGCAGTTACAGGTTAGAGGACCATGTTATGTATGTGGTGGGGCAGGGCATCTGGCTAGAGAGTGTCCGCAGGGATTTACTGCAGGGGGTCAGCCCCGATTATGAGGGTCTGAGCAGACCGTAGGTGACGTGGGCAGATCTCACCACATGTTTGCAGCGGTTGATAACCGCCAGGCCGATTTTTAGGCTTCTGTCATTGAGGCAGCAGGTACGATTAGAGACTTTCCCATCTCGATCCTTTTTGACTCAGGAGCTACTGACTCCTTTTTGTCTACATCATTAGTGGAGCGTTGCAGGCTGGTGGCTTCTAGGCAAGACATTAGGTGGGAAGTTGAGTTGGCCTCAGGGGCCAGGATGTCAGTAGATACCTTGGTTAAAGACTGTGAGATCACATTGGGACCCTTCACCACAACGTGCGACCTTAGGATTATGCCATTAGGGTCTTACGGAGTAGTTCTGGGTATGGATTGGCTTGCGGCACATAGAGCCAAGCTTGATTGTCGCCAGAGAACGATTAGCTGTTTAGACGATCATGGTTCGTCGGTTGAGATAGTGGGCATTCAAAAGCCCACGGCAGTTCGTATGATATCCGCACAACAGCTTAAGCGCTGTATGCGGAAGGGATGTCAGATGTTTGCCATCACAGTCAGTGATAGAGCAGAGGATGAACCTGAGGCTACTTTAGATGATCACCCTATCCTTAGAGAGTTTGCCGATGTGTTCCCGCCAGAATTACCTGGTATGCCTCCACGTAGAGAAGTGGACTTCCACATTGACTTAGTGCCAGGTGCAGAGCCGATATCCCGCGCACCCTATAGAATGACGACCCATGAACTCACAGAACTTAAGCTGCAGTTGGAAGAATTACTTGAGAAGGGACACATCCGACCTAGCGTTTCACCATGGGGCGCACCAGTGATCTTCGTGAAGAAGAAGGATGGGTCTCTTCGTCTATGCATGGACTACAGGCAGTTGAACAAGGTGACGGTGAAGAATCGTTATCCTCTACCTAGGATTGACGACCTTTTTGATCAGATGCAGGGAGCCAGAGTGTTCTCGAAAATTGATCTAAAATCTGGGTATCATCAATTGCGCATCACGGAGTCAGATATTCATAAAACTGCTTTTCGAACCAGATATGGCCATTATGAATTCACAGTGGTACCTTTCGGGTTGACGAACGCTCCTGCAGTATTCATGAGTCTCATGAACGGGGTGTTCCGTACATACCTAGACCGGTTCGTGATCATATTCCTAGATGACATTCTGATTTATTCACGGACTGAGGAGGAGCATGTAGAGCACTTGCGTCAAGTTTTGCAGAAATTACGAGAGCAGCAACTTTATGGCAACTTGACGAAGTGTGCCTTCTTCAGGACAGAGGTGCAGTATTTGGGACACATTTTATCAGGCGATGGCATCTCCGTAGATCCATCTAAAATTAGAGCAATCCAGGAGTGGCCGGCACCCACGAACGTGACAGAGGTCAGAAGCTTTATGGGGTTAGCTGGGTATTATCGTCGGTTTGTCGAAGGTTTCTCCAGGATAGCACATCCCATTACTTCCCTTCAGCGAAAAGGGAAGGGTTTCACTTGGACCGAGCAGTGTGAAAAGGCTTTTGGAGTCCTCAAAGAGCGTCTTACGAGCGCTCCTATTTTAGCAGTTCCAGATCCTTCAGAAGAGTTTGTAGTTTGCACGGATGCATCATTAGAAGGTTTGGGAGCCGTGCTTATGCAGGATGGACGAGCGATCGCATACGAATCGCGGAAACTAAAGACACATGAGTTAAACTATCCTACGCACGACTTAGAGCTTGCAGCTGTTGTTCATGCCTTGGTTCGCTGGAGACACTTTCTCTTAGGGCGACGCTTTGAACTCCATTCAGACCATCATAGCTTGCAGTATATTTTTACACAGCCTAATTTGAACGCCCGCCAACGGCGTTGGATGGAATTCCTATGCGAATATGACTTCGATGTCCATTATATAAAAGGGAAGGAGAACGTGGTCGCTGATTCTTTGAGTCGAAGACGCCACGAGATCCAGACCCTGACCTTGAAGATGGACTTGAAGGATCGCATCTTACAGCATCTGCCGGAGGACGAATGGTTTCTTGAAGTGCAGCAGGCAGTACTAAATCAGAAGGCCCTTGAGGGCAAATTTACAGGATATACCCTTGATTCTAATGGAATGCTTCGACATCGGCAACGCATCTATGTACCCCATGCGGGTAATCTTCGTACAGTAATCCTATCAGAGGCTCATAGAGCACCCTACGCAGCACACCCAGGAGTGAAGAAGATGCATGCTGATTTACGACAGCTTTATCATTGGGCTGGGATGAGGCGTGACATTGCCGAATTTGTTGCTCGTTGCCTGGAATGTCAGAGGGTCAAGGCCGAACATCAGCATCCAGCGGGACTGTTGTACCCTCACGAGATACCTGAATGGAAATGGGATACCATTTCTATGGATTTTATCGTTGGTCTACCTATGTCATCACGTCGCCATGATGCTATTATGGTGACAGTTGACAAGCTGACCAAAGTGGCGCATTTTTCACCAATATGTACAACGTACAATGCACCATCAGTGGCAAAGGTGTTTCTTGATCAGATTGTTAGACTTCATGGAGTACCTCACCGCATTATATCTGACAGAGACTCCGTATTCACTTCATCGTTCTGGAAAGCCTTACATCAGGCGTTGGGCACACAGCTCAACTTCAGTTCTGCATATCATCCGGAAACCGATGGACAAACAGAGAGAGTTAACCAGGTGTTAGAAGACATGCTTCGCATGTATGTGATGGACCACCAGTCTAGATGGGAGGAGTACCTGTATCTAGTTGAATTCGCCTACAATAATGGGCATCATAGCTTGTTGGGTATGCCTCCTTTCCAGGCATTATATGGCAGACCATGCAGAACACCTTTGAGTTGGGATCGTATAGAGGACAGAACAGTCATCGGCCCAGAGATAGTTCAGAATATGGAACTGCAAGTTAAACAGATAAGACAGAGGCTTCTGGAAGCACAGGACAGGCAGAAAAAGTATGCCGATGCTAAAAGGACAGACCGAAGCTTCTCTGTGGGGGAAAGAGTATTTTTGAGAGTGCGGCCGCACAAAAGTCCAATCCGTTATGGAAAAGGCTCTAAACTCACACCTCGATTTGTAGGACCTTTCGAAATCTTGGAGCGGATAGGACCAGTAGCCTATCGTCTAGCCTTGCCACCTAGCCTGTCACGTATCCACGATGTATTTCATGTATCAGTTTTACGTCAATATATTTCTGACTTATCTCATGTGTTGGATTGGAGTGCTCTTCAGGTAGAGGCAGACGGACAACTGGCGTTGGAGCCAATTCGCATATTGGCTCGACGGACGCTGGCCCTTCGAGGTCGAGAGCTGGACCAGGTTAGAGTCCAATGGGACTTATACGACGAAGTCACTGCAACATGGGAAGATGCAGAGAGATTGAAGACCCTGTATCCTCACCTTTTTGACGACTTCCAGGAGGAAGTACCGTCTTAGGGGGAGAGGATGTGAGGACCGCCCTTTTTACTACTGTTGTTATGACTATTTACAGTACTGTTATTGTTACTTTCATATTTGTGGGATAGCAGTTCCCGAAATTTGTCAGACTATTTAACTTTATTATGTTTTCGGAAAAACTAATTGGGTGATGTTTGGATAAGTTACTTTTCAGAAAAAATGAATTAGGGATGATGGAAAATTGTAATATGATTTTTAATTATGTTAAATTGTACTAAGGCATGAGAATGCATGTGTTATTTAAGTTGCTTCGGCTATGATGAATTTATGTGGTTACTGATCTTGTAATTGAGTGTGCAGGGACTACTAATCAAACCACAGATTTCGGAGATCATTCCACACCTTGTTAATTGTTATTCCCTGTTAAGCCGATCTGGTTCCACGAAGAACCAAGATCTCTTTGTGTTTGATGTCATGATGTAATGTGGTCTTTCGTATGGTCGAGTGGGTTACGTTACCCTCATGTAACATTATTTTTATAAGTAAGTGTTGTTAAGAGATTGAATTTGAAATTTCTATTTTTCTTTAAATTATGAGGCCCTTTTTCTTGTGCTTTACCTTGACCTGGGGTGTCTTGTATGGGTTAAAATTGACCCTGGGTTCTACCCCATGGGTCCAGGGGCCCATTTGGCATGGGTAACCCTTGAGTAACCTCCATCTAGTCAACTTAACCTTCCCCTGAAGTTAAGTGGCGAAAATTGGAGGTAGGAGGGGACATGATGGGTTGTACCAACACTCAACCCATCCCCTCTACTTTCCCCTAAATAAGAGATGCCATCCATTAGTAAAAGTTACCTCTTCTTTAGTAAGATTCCCCCATGTACTATGGGGACACCCATGTGAAGAAAGGAGAAAGAGGCATGGGTCACCTGTCTTGTTCCCATTTAACTCTTTTTTTTATTTTTCCCATGAGAAAGTGGAGTCACATGAAAGGAATAAGGAGTACCCTTGGGAATGGAGAGTGACATAAGCCACCTGGACAGAATAGTGATTTTTGGGAAGGGTGAGGAGGTGACAAGTGTCACTTCCCCATTTCTCAAAATTAGAAAGAAAGAGAATTTTGGGTTATTTATTTTCAATTTTGGGATGAGAGGGAGTTAGTTCAATTTTGGGGAAAATCTTTCATTTTGGCCTTACCAAAAATAGAGAAGTTAGTTTGGAAGATAGAGAAGAGAGAGGGAGTTGGTGGCTAAGCTTGGAAGTGAACTCTGTGGACTCTGCAACAACTTCATTCCAGGAGGGCTTTGCAAGGTTGGTCTGAATTTTACCTTTGTTTTGGTAGAACTGAAATGTGTATGAACTGTGTGTGAAATATGTGTTTAAATTTGTTTTCTGTGGGGTTCTTGTCGGGTGTTTGACAGAGCGTCTCCCACTTGGGAGAAATGCTCATCAAGTTTGGGGTAGGGGAGGAGAGATCCTCCTCGGGTGCATACCTGTTCCATCTTTTGGGATGTTGAAAGCCTTGAGGGCATGTATCTGTGACTGTATTTTTGACTTGAGAGTCATATACAGATTTCTTACAAATTGTGATCACACTTGGTTGAGACCAAGAGAAATTTATATGAGTTCATTTATCTGTCAGGGTGACACTCTGGAGTCGAGTGTATCCACTCTCCTGCCCCTTATGAAACTCACTGTAGTTGAGTTTCCGTATTGTGTAAAATAGCCACGGGTGTATGTGTGCTTTGGGATTGTTGTTGTTTCTGTTGTGAAGTGGAGTGTTTGAGTACCCAGGTGTGAGTATGGTCTCCCTAGCTCGGGGGTGACCCTCTTGCGGGTCTACGGTAGGGAGGAGAGCTAGACAAGTGGTATTTTCTTCTTTGTTTGTCTTTGATACGCAGGTTTTTCTCTTGGAGCTTCTGGTTGGCTATTTATGAAGAAACAGATTATCTTCTTGTCATGAGAATTAGGCCTGGTTCATTTCATAGAGATGAAGAGAGAACACCTCTCTTGTTAATGTTGTAAATTAATGATATTCTGGGAGTGAAGAAAATCACCTCCCTGATCTTGTTATTATTGGACTTTTATTGGTTGTCATAGTTTTCAGTTGTCTACTGTTTGGGAGGAGAAAGTTCATATCTGGGAAGTTGGTGTTCATGATTGAGAAGCTGTAATATGAATGTGCTTAAAATTTAAGTTGATGTTTGTAATCTTTGTTCAATAGCAATTTTTGTGTTTCAAGTATTACTGAAAAGAAAAAAGTTCGTTTTTGCAAATTAATCTGAGTTGTTTACATTTGAAAGTTTGGAATTGCTTCACTGGTTGAAATGCTATTTTTCTTTATAGTTCAATATTAAAATGGAAAAGACAGTTTTAAATATTTGAGTTATTCTCCATATTTAATGGATTCTGTTAATTTAGAAGGATTAGAGGAAATCTAGCATGTAAATATAACCTGTTTGTAAATTTACAAGTCTTATATGTTTATGAAAATGGAAATTTATACTTAAAATAAGGGAATAGCTATTTACCATTTGGTGAAATTGGCATATATATATATATATATATATATATATATATATATATATATATATATATATATATATATATATATATCTAATTGTTATGACAATTTCTTTATAATAGGTTGATTTGGAGAAAATGCATAGAGTAGTGAATTTGAGAAATTGTAGAAATTGGAATTATACAAGTATATAAAGAGTATTTTTTTCTCTAAATAATTTATAACTATATATATAGAGATATATATATATTTCTCATTTTGAGTAATTATCATTTTAGAAAATAATAGAGTAATTGAAAGTAATTATAACTGTTATATATCAATATAAAAAAAAGGGGATATATATATATATATATATATATATATATATATGAAATATATATATATATATATATGAAATATATATATATATATATATAAATATATTATTGTTGATATATATACATATATATATATATATATATTTATATATGAATATATATAAATATATATATATATACTTGTTAATATATTATTATTGATAATAACCAACGAATGGTGAAAGACTGTCAACATGTAAGCCGCGGATTAAAAAAAAACACAGTCAAAATTTTATATGGGCGGTGGGGAGTAAACCCCACCGCAAGTTGTTATTACATATGGAGGTGTGGAGTGGGGCGGAGCCCCACCCACACCCCACGTCGTGGGAATGTGGGTGGGGCTCCGCCCCACTCCACATCTCCCCCCCTCCAAACCCTTATGCCTCCCGCGGATCTTGTCCGCCGCTCTGCGGCCACTACGAAATCCGTCCGCCGCTCTGCGGCCACCGCAGGTCTTGTCTGCCGCTCCGCGGCCACCACCGGCCCTGCTCCTCTGTCTCTGCGGCCACCGCCGCCCATGGCCGCCGCCTGCTGTGAATCTAAAGCTATAAAGAATGTTAGGGCTTGGGCCCTAACATATGAGTGGTGTATTTGTAATATAAATACAGTTTTTTTTTTTATATAGCTTTATATATATAGGCATATATATATACTATATATGTCTATGTATATAGCTATATAGATATAATATAATAATGATTATATATCTGTATATATATATATATATATATATGCATAGGAGTAAATCTTTGAACCAATTTATTGGGCCCTCGTTTAAAATCGTTATAAACTATGTCTCATGGATATAGAGAAAAAAAAAATATATATAACAATTATATTCTCACAGTAGATGTTATTAAGTGTTGAACACAACAACCAAAGAAGATATATTACCATGAACAGAGTTTTATAAAGTGGTGAACCACCTACATCTATTGACAACGTCATACGAATTACAATCAGTGTATGAATCGTAATTAAGAGTAACAGTAACAACAGTAATTCTAAACAAGAGAAAATAAAATTATAATGTAAAGAGAGTTTAGGAATATTCAGTGATACTCTGGAAAGAGTTTCTCGGAAGTTTCAACTGTTAACGTACTAATAATCACCCGGAAAATGAAGAGGAAAATTACACAACTCTTTGCTCAAAAGAACACTGGAAATAAACTTATGAAGCCACCACTAACAATCCATGTGGCCATATTAATCTCAACTGTAGCAAACGATCTCATATGTAAACCTGTAAGAGGTTCCGAAGAAGGAAAAACTAACATTGGAAAACACAGAGGAGAAAATGCGCGACATTTCTCACACGGGATAAGAGAACTAAGTTGACGGACCCTTCTGTCAATTGTGCTTAGGAACAAGTTGACTAAGTATTTATGAAGAGGAGGAACCTAGATCGGGGAAGATTAGGAGACCGAGTCCAGCGAAATAGTAAACCAGCCTTTGTGACCTAGATCATCCTGAAATTAGGTTTAATATCAACAATAGCTGCAGTAATAACCCTGATTGACGTAAATCATGAAGAAAGGTCAGGATGCACATAAAGAAAGCATAGAAAATGAAAGAGAGAGAGAGACCGAAATATAAACACACTAAATGAACTAAGAAATAGTTAAGGTAAGGGCGATAAAGATATAATCAGAATTAAGAACTTGTGAAAAGGGAAGAGAGGGCAACCAAACCGCCTTGTTGAAAATGCTAAGTCATAGGAGGGGTATGTTTCAGGAAACAAGAGAGGAGACAGACAACCGTGCCTGGCTGAAAAATGACTAAATAGGGAGATCACTAGCCGGTTTAGTCGAAACAAGGCGTCGTGGGGAGTGGTTCCTCTATCAGCGAACCACGTGTGTAAATGAGTGCAGCGTAATTCCCACTAACGCCGTAAGGCATTCTGCTACCGAACATTGCCGAGGGTTCGATTTAAGAACTTTGGTAATCTCACTCTTGCAATGACGTTAGCAGCGTTGTATAGACCCTCTTGTTGATCTATATGCTTCTGGTTGCACGCCATTGTACTTGTATTCCGCCGAAGAGTTTAGTGTCTCGCCATGAGAGAACACCGTTGAGCATGCGTACGCATGCGAAAGGGGTTTTTAGGACAGTGTGAGAAAAGTTTTTCATATCTTGTGTCACAACCACATGACAGATGTGGTTATGACACGTGCGATGTGTGTTGTGACCACAAGGAAAATGTGGGCACGACACTGTCACCCTGCTAAGCAGTGCAATCATGTACTGATATTCATCATCAAAATGATATTTAAACAAATGCACAGGAAGTTTGGCAGCTATAGGATATGTGTTGTTCTTGGCCCTCCATTGATACATGGTCTTCCTGGCCTATTTCTTATTATTTTCATATTCAATTTCTGATTTCTTTAGGTCCACACTATTAACCTTCCTGCCTAATGGCATTCCAAATGTCCTAGAGAGACCCTTAATAGACAGGTCTGCATATATTCTTCCATGCTTCACTACCTGCCTGGTTTCTAGATTGTAATTCTGGGCACATTCGATCACCAGCTCTGGAGACTCCATAGAGTACGAAAAACCAGTCGCATTCCATAGTCTGGACACAAATACTGCATCCAGCAAGGGGCTTCTGTTCTTCTCATCATTCATCCTGGTGGACCGGACCTCCAAATCAGTATTCCCCTGATGGGTATCCGTAATTGCACCATATTTGAACAGGATGCCTCATGGAGATGAGAACATAGACTTGTTGAACTCAGCCTCACACTTAGCTAATCTCTTGTCAGCCATGGATACCTGCAATTAACATAATTTGTCTTACAATAGATACTCATATGCATGTGTATAACATTTATCTTTACTAGTCATCATGGATACTATACTTATTCAGCATTTATCTATCATGGCATGCATGAACTAGAACCTACACATCATACCTGACTATGCAGAAAGAACAAGATGAGGGTTTCAAGTACTTACCTGGTTATGCAGATTTATCTATACCAGTGGTTTTCTAGAGATGCTCTTAATTCTGCTGATAATCACGCGTCTCCTCTTGTCAGTAAGCTCTGTTTATACAATTGTCACCTGTACGAGGGTTTGGAAGCTAGTGCTCTGTAACAATGATTTTCTCGCAAGGTAAGTGTGAAAATGACGATGAATTTACCTTTTAACCTTGCAATTAGGGTAAAATTAGGGCAAATCTTAACGTATTAGATTTTATTTGTTGTTATTTTGCACGGAAACTTAGGATTTCGCAAGGTGTTTCATCAGGTTTAATGGTCGGCGAGAACTACCTACCACCTCATTAAATGTCAATGGCGGCAACAGAAGCGGGGTGATATTCGAATGACAGGATGATATTCGAATGCATGAGGATATTTGAATGTCAGGTGATGTTTCAAAATGATGATGGTCGGATAAACAATAACCCTCCCTCTCTCAGAATATCAGGATGACATCACCCAGATATTGGCGTAGTTTATATCTAAGGCTTCATGACGTCATCGTCATGTTACACGAGGAGGATCATGTTAAGAAATATGCACCCGATAAGTAATTGTGATGATGACATCATTGTCATGTTTATTTCTTTGTTCATCAGACTAGGAAAACATCATCAGGATAATAGCTTAAGGGGGATATTTCACAGCAGGAGGATATTAAGGAATATCGGGTTACATTGAGAAATATGATCCTCGCGAAATGCATAAGGCTGTTGACGGGTAAAGGTTACTATCACCTAAAATTGACATCCAGATATTTCGACTGCATGATTTATCGGGTGATAAATTAGATCAGGGTGATCTTCTGTAATATGACGGATGTTGCGAAATATGATCCTCTTTTTGTGAAAATTAGGTTTAACTCAAACTTTGACCATGCATAACTTTCACACCTTAATGAATATCAGGGTGATGCAAAAGGCAAACCTGCATGAAATTTGATGCTTTTTCTAAATATGAGGTTACTGGAATGAAATATGACATTTGACAAATTGACCTCATGATGATGACTTACCTAACTTTTCCATGTATGATGATCCGCATGACTTACTTTTACCAAACCGCCAGAAAGCACAAAAACACAAGCCAAGCAAAAGTTGGGTCCCTGTTTTGCCAAGTCAAAATGGGGCATGTTGTGTAACCACACAACAATTCCCAAAGCAAAACATAATGTGAGCACATTATAACGCGCTCACATTATGTTTTGCTTTGCATTTTTCCTTTTCCGCAAAAGTTTGTGTTGTTTGTCATGTTTGAAATAACGTGAGCGCATTATAAGGTGCTCGCGTTATCTTCCCCTTAAATTTTTTTATGTTCAAGGCTATTAATCATGTATGTATGTATGTATGCCTATATGCCTATATGCCTATATGTATATATGTATGTATGTATGTATGTATGTATGGATGCCTATATGCATGTAAGTATCTATGTATGCCTATATGTATGTATGTATGTATGTATGCCTATATGTATGTATGTATCTATGTATGCCTATATGTATGTATGTATAGTGTCAAGGGCGGAGGAGGGTAGAGATGGGAGTGAGCCAGATAGGGGAGGAGAGGGGTGGATAAGGATTGAGTGATTAAGGTTTAAGGTTGAGGGTTGAGCATTTAGGGATAGGATTTAGAGTTTAGGGATAAGGGATTAGAGTTTAGGACCTTGAGGGATTAGGGTTTAGGGTTAAGGGTCTAGGGATTAGGGTTAAGGTAGAGTGTTGAGGGTAGAGGGATTAGGGATAGGGTTTAGGGTTGAAAGTTTAGGGTTGAGGGATTAGGGTTTAAGGTATAGTTTAATAGTTCTTGTGGGTAGAGCTAGTAAACAATGGGAAATTATTTGCCTGTTTCATAACAATATACCTCCCCTAAGTGTGGGGTGGACAGCAAGAAACATAGATGTACCCCAATGCAAATCTTTTCTCATAATGATCATCCTTCTGATTTCAACTGTTAATTACTCACTGTGGATGTACCATACAAAAATCTTTTCTCATAGTGTGTACACCTATTGGCATAATGAACCCTAGATGGGCAAGAAAAACATGTCATCTAACATTACTAACATTAAAAAAGTTCATAGCCATTTTTCTGACATATTCTTGCAACTCAAATATCTTTAAGAGATGAGTGTCAAAAATGATGGGTTTAACAACCTAACATAAGGCAAAGCATTTTTGTTGGGTTTAGGGATAGGGTTTAGGGTTTAGGGTTGATGGATTACGGTTTAGGTTTGATGGATTAGGGTTTAATGTTGAGAGTTGAGGGTTGAGGGTTTAGGGATAGTGTTGATGGTCAAGGGATTAGGGTTAATGTAGAGTGTTGAGGGTAGAGGGATTAGGGATAGGGTTTAGGGTTGAAGGTTTAATGATTGAGGGTTGAGGCTTTAGGGCTGAGGGTTAAGGGATTGGGGTTTAAAATATAGTGTTGAGTGTCAAGGGTTTATGAATAGGTTTTTTGAGTTTAATTTTTAAGGGTTAAGGGTTAAGGGATAGGGTTTAGGGTTTAGGGATAAGGGATTAGGGTTTAAGGTATATTGTCAAGGGTTGAGGGTTTAGGAATAGGGATAGCCTTTAGGGTTTAGGGATGAGGGATTAGGGTTGAGGGTTGAGGGATTAGGGTTGAGGGCTGAGGGATTAGGGTTTAAGGTATAGTGTCGAGGGTTGAGGGTTTATTGATAGTGTTTAGGGTTGAGGGTTGAGGGATTAGGTTTTAGGGTTGATGGATTAGGGTTTAAGGTATAGTTTTGAAGGTTGAGGGTTTAGAGATAGGGTTTAGGGTTGACAGATTAGCGTTTAATGTCGAGGTTAGGGTTAGAGTGTCGAGGGTAGAGGGATTAGGGATAGGGTTTAGGGTTGAAGGTTTAAGGATTGAGGGTTGAGGCTTTAGGGATGAGGGTTTAAGGCTTAAGATATAGTGTCAAGTGTTGAGGGTGTAGGGATAGGGTTTAAGTTTTAAGGGTTGAGGGTTGAGGGATAGGCATTAGGGTTTAAGGTATAGTGTTGAGGGTTGATGGTTTAGGGATAGGGTTGAGGTTTGAGGGATTAGGGTTTAGGGTTGATGAATTAGGGTTTAATGTTGAGAGTTGAGGGTTGAGGGTTGAGGTTGAGGAATAGGGTTAATGGTCAAGGGATTAGGGTTAAATAAGAGTGTCAAGGGTAGAGGGATTAGGGATAGGGTTTAGGGTTGAAGGTTTAAGGATTTAGGGTTGAGGCTTTAGGGATGAGGGTTAAGGAATTAGGGTTTAAGATATAGTGTCGAGTGTCGAGCGTGTAGGGATAGGTTTTAGGGTTCAAGTTTTAAGGGTTAAGGGTCGAGGGATTAGAGTTAAGGGTTCAGGGATTAGGGTTTGACATTGAGGGTTGAGTACATTGAGGTTTGAGGGTTAAGCATTTCAGGATAGGGTTGAGGGTCAAGGGATTAGCGTTAAAGTAGAGTGTCGAGGGCATAAGGATTAGGGATAGGGTTGGAGGGTTTATGGATAAGAGATTAGGGTTTAAGGTATAGTATCAAGCCCATTGAGGGTCTAGGAATAGGGATAGCATTTAGGGTTTAGGGATGAGGGATTAGAGTTGAGGAATGGTAGATTAGGGTTGAGGATTGAGGGATTAGGGTTTAAGGTATAGTGTTAAGGGTTTAGGGATAGGGTTTAAGGTTGAGGGATTAGGATTTGACATTGAGGGTTGAGGCTTTAGGGTTTAGGGTTTAGGGATAGGGTTGAGGGTTGAGAGATTAGAGTTAAGGGTTGAGAGATTAGGGTTAAAGTATAGTGTGGAGGGTATAAGGATTAGGGATAGGGTTGGAGGGTTTAGGGATAAGGGATTACGGTTTAAGTTATAGTATCAAGTCTGTTAAGGGTTTAGGAATAGGGATAGCATTTAGGGTTTAGGGATGAGGGATTTGAGTTGAGGGATGACAGATTAGGGTTGAGGGTTGAGGGATTAGGGTTTAGGGATAAGGTTTAGGGTTGAGTGTTGAGGGATTAGGGTTTAAGGTATAGTGTTGAGGGTTTAGGGATGGGGTTTAGGGTAAAGGGATTAGAGTGAAGGGTTGAGGCATTAGGATTTGACATTGACGGTTGAGGCTTTAGGCTTTAGGGTTTAGGGATAGGGTTGAGGGTCGAGGGATCAGAGTTAAGGGTTGAAGGATTAGGGTTTGACGTCGAGGGTTGAGGGCTGAGGTTCGAGGCTCAAGGGTTTAGGGATAGGCTTGAGGGTTGAGGGATTAGGGTTAAAGTAGAGTGTGGAGGGTATAAGGATTAGGGATAGGGTTGGAGGGTTTAAGGATAAGGGATTAGGGTTTAAGGTATAATATCAAGTCTATTGAGGGTTTAGGAACAGGAATAGCATTTAGGGGTTAGGGATGAGGGATTAGAGTTGAGGGATGACGAATTAGGGTTAAGGGTTGAGTAATTAGGGTTTAGGGATAAGGTTTAGGGTTGAAGGTTGAGCGATTAGGGTTTAAGGTATAGTGTTGAGGGTTTAGGGATAGCATTTAGGATTGAGGGATTAGAGTGAAGGGTTGAGGGATTAGGATTTGATGTTGAGGGGTGAGGGTTGAGGCTTTAGGGTTTAGGGTTTAGGGATGGGGTTGAGGGTCGAGGGATCATAGTTAAGGATTAAGGGATTAGGGTTTGATGTTGAGCGTTGAGGGTTGAGGGTTGAGGTTCGAGGGTCAAGGGTTTAGGGATAGGGTTGAGGGTCGAGGGATTAGAATTAAAGTAGAGTGTGGAGGTTATAAGGATTAGGGTTTAAGGTATAGTATCGAGTCTATTGAGGGTTTAGGAATAGGGATAGCATTTAGGGTTTTGGGATGAGGGATTAGAGTTGAGGGATGACAGATTAGGGTTGAGGGTTGAGGGATTAGGGTTTAGGGATAAGGTTTAGGGTTGAGTGTTGAGGGATTAGGGTTTAAGGTATAGTGTTGAGGGTTTAGGGTAAAGGGATTAGAGCGAAGGGTTGAGGGATTACGATTTGACATTGAGGGTTGAGGCTTTAGGCTTTAGGGTTTAGGGATAGGGTTGAGGGTCGAGGGATCAAAGTTAAGGGTTGATGGATTAGGCTTTTATGTTTAGGGTTAAGGGTTGAGGTTTGGAGGTCAAGGGTTTAGGGATAGGGTTGAGGCTCGAGGGATTAGGGTTAAAGTAGAGTGTGGAGGGTATAAGGATTAGGGATAGGGTTGGAGGGTTTAGGGATAAGAGATTAGGGTTTAAGGTATAGTATCGAGTCTATTGAGGGTTTAGGAATAGGGATAGCATTTAGGGTTTAGGAATGAGGGATTAGAGTTAAGGGATGACAGATTAGGGTTGAGGGGTTAGGGTTTAGGGATAAGGTTTAGGGCTGAGGGTTGAGGGATTAGGGTTTAAGGTATAGTGTTGAGGGTTTAGGAATAGTGTTTAGGGTTGAGGGATTAGAGTGAAGGGTTGAGGAATTAGGATTTGACATTGAGGGTTGAGGCTTTAGGATTTACAGTTTAGGGATAGGGTTGAGGGTCGAGGAATCAGAGTTAAGGGTTGAGGGATTAGGATTAAAGTAGAGTGTGGAGGGTATAAGGATTAGGGATAGGGTTGGAGGGTTTAGGGATAAGGGATTAGGGTTTAAGTTATAGTATCGAGTCTGTTAAGGGTTTAGGAATAGGGATAGCATTTAGGGTTTAGAGATGAGGGATTAGAGTTGAGGGATGACGGATTAGGGTTGAGGGTTGAGGGATTAGGGTTTAGGGATAAGGTTTAGGGTTGAGGGTTGAAGGATTAGGGTTTAAGGTATAGTGTTGAGGGTTTAGGGATAGGGTTTAGGGTTAAGGGATTAGAGTGAAGGGTTGAGGGATTAGGATTTGACATTAAGGGTTGAGGCTTTAGTGTTTAGGGTTTAGGGATAGGGTTGAGGGTCGATGGATTAGAGTTAAGTGTTGAGGGATTAGGGTTAAAGTAGAGTGTGGAGGGTATAAGGATTAGGGATAGGGTTGGAGGGTTTAGGGATAAGGGATTAGGGTTTAAGGTATAGTATTGAGTCTGTTGAGGGTTTAGGAATAGGGATAGCATTTAGGGTTTAGGGATGAGGGATTAGAGTTGAGGGATGATGGATTAGGGTTGAGGGTTGAGGGATTAGGGTTTAGGGATAAGGTTTAGGGTTTAAGTTATAGTGTTGAGGGTTTAGGGTTGAGGGATTAGAGTGAAGGGTTGAGGGATTAGAATTTAATGTTGAGGGTTGAGGCTTTAGGGTTTAGCGTTTAGGGATAGGGTTGAGGGTTGAGGGATCAAAGTTAAGGGTTGAGGGATTAGGGTTTTACGTTGAGGGTTGAGGGTTGATGTTCGAGGGTCAAGGGTTTTTAGGGATAGGGTTGAGGGTCAAGGGATTAGGGTTAAAGTAGAGTGTGGAGGGCATAAGGATTAGGGATAGGGTTGGAGGGTTTAGGGATAAGGGATTAGAGTTTAAGGTATAGTATCGAGTCTATTGAGGGTTTAGGAATAGGGATAGCATTTAGGGTTTAGGGATGAGGGATTAGAGTTCAAGGATGATGGATTAGGATTGAGCATTGAGGGATTAGGGTTTAGGGATAAGGTTTAGGGTTGATGGTTGAGGGATTAGGGTTAAGGTATAGTGTTGAGGGTTTAGGGATAGGGTTTAGGGTTGAGGGATTAGAGTGAAGGGTCGAGGGATTAGGATTTGACGTTGAGGGTTGAGGGTTGAGGCTTTAGGGTTTAGGGTTTAGGGATAGGGTTGAGGGTCGAGGGATCATAGTTAAGGGTTGAGGGATTAGGGTTAAAGAAGAGTGTGGAGGGTATAAGGATTAGGGATAGGGTTGGAGGGTTTACGGATAAGGGATTAGGGTTTAAGGTATAGTATCGACTCTGTTGAGGGTTTAGGAATAGGATAACATTTAGAGTTTAGGGATGATGGATTAGAGTTGAGGTATGATAGATTAGGGTTGAGGGTTGAGGGATTAGGGTTTAGGGTTGAGGGTTGAGGGATTAGGGTTTAAGGTATAGTGTTGAGGGTTTACGGATAGGGTTTAGGGTTGATGGATTAGAGTGAAGGGTCGAGGGATTAGGATTTGACGTTTAGGGTTGAGGTTTGAGGCTTTAGGGTTTAGGGTTTAGGGATAGGGTTGAGGGTCGAGGGATCAGAGTTAAGGGTTGAGGGATTAGGGTTTCACATTGAGGGTTGACTTCTAAAGATAGGCAAATAGAGATTTTTTATTCAAGTTATTTAGATGTTGATGGGTTTAGACTTGAGCTAAAATACTGGACTCTTAATCTGTCTTTCTTCCTCGATGGGCTTTTTTTATCAAGAACTTGATTATGAGGTCTTGCTTGTGTTAAGGCTTGGAAGTGTCAATTGATGAAGCACAAGATGTGGTCATCCCTACTTGTGTTAAGGAAGATAATGCATAGGATGTGAAGAATCTATAGCAGGACAAAATGTGAGTGCATTATAATGTGCTCATGTTTTGTCCTACTGTAGAAACGGTAAAAAAGTGTTGACCCTTGTGATCCAGGCCCACATGCTCTATTTTCATACTGATTCTATGTGTGCTCTGACAAAAAAGAAGTGCTTTCACGCTATTGGGAAGTTCACATGCACATTTGACACATTCTACCTGTTGGCAAGAAACACTATATGGAATCATGGTTGTTGTCATTGATGGCAACAAAGGTCATCCCACATATCCACAAGTCATGGTGTGTCTCTACCAGAAGCCAGAATGAAGACTGTTGTGGTCTGGTGAACAAGAACAGAGCATGTGGCAAGGTCCGACAGATTGGTCTGGAAGTGTCTTGGTGCAGTGCGGACTTGGGGAAGTCAAGAGGACTACCTTGAGTGGTATATTCCAAGGATATAGCCTCCGGTGATGGACAAGGAAAAAGTTATGAATAGTTGAGTACTAGATTCCTGAGTGACAATGAGAACAGAGGAAGAACTAACTGACAGAACATCAAACTATTTTCCGGATGTGTTACTATTGATGGTAAAGGTTGTGAAGGCATGAATCATGTTTGTCCGACATGATTAATGATATCTACAAGTATATGCTTGATCCGCATTACTTGGTATGCAAGGATTCAGCCGACAGAACAGAGTTTGTGAGAAGATAGACTATTCTGGTTGCCGACTAGAAAGATAATGAAATCACTAGTGTGGATATATATAGAGGATGGATTCAGTTGTGAAATGTGTTGTTGTGTTGTGTGGAATGCGAAAAAGTATAGAGCAGAGCAAAAACAGCCAGAGAGATCTGGTATGTGAAAAGAAAGCAGAATAAAGAGAAGAAAAAAATGAAGTGCAGCAGATCAGTGTACTGAGCCTAACCGGAACTAAACTTCAGCATATGTAGATGCTTCCAATCAGTTCAAGTATTGTATAACATTCTTTTGTAGACAGTGTGTCTCCTTGTAGGCAGTGTGCCTCTTTGTGAGCAGTGTGCTTGGGCAGTGAGCCCTAATTGGCAAGTGCCATTTTGTAATTCCTTATTCTTCTAACAAAGAATAATCTTTGGGTTAATCACCCTGTGGTTTTCTCCCTTAACAGGGTTTCCACGTCAAAAATACTGTGTCATGTGTTTTTCATTTCATGGTTATGTTTGTTTGTTTGATTCAATGCTGCATTGATTAATAAGAAAGTTCAAAAGAAGAAATAATTAGGATAACTGATTCACCCCCCTCTCAGTTATCAACAATTGGTATCAGAGCTAAGTTCCTCCTAATAGAGCCTAACAGCTTGAGGAAGATCTGGGAGTTCAAATGGATGCATATGGTTTAAAGGAGCAACTCAAGACTGCCCTTGAGGATCTTGAACAGTCAAACTCTGAAGTCAATGAATTAAAGGAAAGACTCAAACAGGCTGATGAATTCATGAGAGAATTAAAGGACAAATTAAGTCTCTCTATGAAAAAGAGAAAGGACCTGCTCCAACAATTGGCAAGACAAAGTGAAGAAAGCAATACAAATGAAGAATTGATTGAGAAAACCAAGTTATGTGAAAAATTATCAAAAGAAGTCATTATGGTAAGACATGAAATGGAATCATGAGTTATAAAGTTTACTCAAGAGATTGAAGAGAAAAGAAAAGCTGAAGATAATCTAAGACAATCTCTTAAGGAGAAATCAGAAGAATGCCATCAGATGGACAGAATTATCAGACATCTTGAATCTGATCTTGAAGATGCCAAAGATAATGAAGAAAAACTTGAGGATCAAATTGTCTCTCTCAAAAGAGACCTTCAAACAGCAAATGAATATAAAGAGAAATTCAAGATAAGTTCTGCTTAACTTGAAGTTCTTCTTGGAAGTCAAAAGAAGACAGATGACAAGTATGGTTTGGGATATGAGAAAGGAGAAAGCTCTGGATCCGGTCAAAAGAATTTTGGATCAGAAAATCCAAGGAATAGGCCTAGAAGATCTCCGATAAGACAGCCCAATGCTCAAAGATATCCATCCTTCAATGGATACTGCCACAGCTGCAACCACTTTGGTCACAAAGCTAATCAGTGCAGAAAGAGAATGAATCAGATTAATTCATCCTTCTCTGGACAGTGCTTTAACTGCAAAAGGTATGGACACAAGTCTCATGAATGCAGAAATATGCAAATAAACAAATCATTCAATGGTAGATGCTTTGCATGCAATAGAGTAGGTCATATGGCTAATCAATGCAGATCAAGAAGTTATTAGTCAAATATGCAAAGAAATGTTATTTGCCAAATCTGTAATAGGTCCGGTCATAATGTAAAAGTCTGTAGAAGCAAGAATCAGGACAAAAGAGGTCCAGTGTATAATCAGATTCAAGACAAGGGTAAACAAAAGACGAATGCGGATGAAGTTAGGAATTAGATGAACAAGATTTGGGTAAAGAAAAGTTCAAAGAATATAGAAGTTGGATCCGCACCAGACTCTGGTGTTGATATTCCTTCTGGAAATTAAAAGGTGAGCTCTGGCTTAGGGGGAGACTCAAAGAAAATCTTGTTCCCCCAGCCAATCAAATGGTGCCAGATGTGGCACAAGATGCGGAGTAAAGGGTTTGTAGATATAAGTCTTGAGATGATCCAGATAAGACTTCAAAGGTCCGCATGAAGATGTCAAGAAGTTGTGATCGATCAAGCAAGACCTATTCCGGGAGATGCTCTAGAATGACAGAGGATTACAAAAGGGTCCAGAGAGATCCAGAAGTGCATTATCTTATTCTGCGGATTGGACAGAGTGTTTGGGATGTACTTGTGATGTGTTATCTTGATTTGTTCATGGTTGAAAGTTCCACATGATGTTCATAGACTAGGACTGATCTAGTTCTTCAAGTTATCCAAATAAGGCAAACCGAAATAATATAGGTCGAGCATTTATTGCCATCAGATATTAGGGTTTGCGGAGCAATATAAGGGATTTCTCATAAATCATTTGCTCATTCTGCACTCAAGAAGAAATGAAAAGTGGAGCTCTGCAACAAGATTCATCAAGCACACCAAAGATCTCCTGCCGAAGTCATTGCATAAAGAAATCAATCCAACCACTTTGTGCAAACCGAAGGCGCATAAGGTATTCTCCGTTTTCATTATCTCACTGCAAATCTTTGAAGAATGGCTACTCTGAATATAGTTAAGATCTCTGATAGACCTCGCCCCACATTCAAGAAACATCCATACAAATCTTTGGAGGTAGACCCACTAGGAGCCTTCTCTAGTGTTTCGCATGGTGTATTACATACGGAGGACATTAGGGTTTACATCCATGTGAATTTTGAAGACTTTGGAGAATCAAAACTGATGGATATCTATCACAAACAATTGATAGATGACTCCTTTGAGATCAAACCTCAGTACAAAGCCATCTGGGACAAACACTTTGCACAGTGCATTCATTTCCCCTGTTTTAAAGAAGATGAATGGGTCTAGTATGTACTAAGTAGAGTACATGACAACTTCCTATGGTTGAACAAGCCCTTCAAAATCACCAAAGATGCAATTAGGGCTGTAACCGGTCTGCACTCATCCAGTGGATTACCTGTTCTCAAGTCTGTCAAAAATCAGACAGTTAGTGATGCAACCGGATCCAAGTTTGACAAGAGAGCTATGACAGTTGATGACATCACTGAACCGGATGTCAAATTTGCATCTATGATAATTCGTTACAAAATCTATCACTCCAGTAGGGAAAATTCAGTACCGGGAACTGCAATCTACACAGCTTATCAAATGTTAAAGGAGAATGCAGACTATGACTTGTGTGAGCTTCTTGTAAGCCAACTTTTTGAAAATTTGCAGAAGATTAAGAAGGACAAGAAAAACTCCTTCAAGTATGGCAATCTGATCCTTTGTCTCTTCTTTTACTACATGAATGAACTTCCCGGATCCAGTGGATGGATATGGCAGAATGATAGACCGGTTGCCATCCAAATCAGAGACTATTTGCATGGACTTGGGGATGCTAAAGCAAGAAATACAGCTCTATGGGGATATTTCAAGAACTTCCAAAGCATGATGCATGCAAGAGAAAGAATACCCCAATCCCTTGTTGAAAAGTACAAAGACACAGTATGCTTCATGGTAGAAACAGATCAGTGTCTAATGGAGGCAGTAGAACCAAGAACTGTATGGATCATGCCCATGGGGTATGAAGTGGATGAACAGATAGTGGAACTGCATGTTCAACACATGCTAAGTTAGCCCAAAGATCCAAAGGCAGAAAGGTTCGGAACATTTGAGGAACTAAGTATCAAAATTCATGTTGAACTCCGAGAACCAGAAATCAAAAGGAAGGTGAGAAAAGAAGTAGAGAATATTGCTCAAGGCCTAGGCATTCCAAAGGAGGCACTTGATGCCAACCGGGAAAAGAGGAGAAAGGCTGAGGAAGAAAAGAAAGAGGCAGAAAAGAAAAGTAAAGAAAGTGTTCTGATTGAAACTTCCACCCGGACCAGATCATCAAAAAGATCTGCACCTCCCACAACCAAAAGTTCAAAACCAGAAGTCCAGGCATCCGGTAAAAGATCTAAGACAAAAGCCACAAGGGCTTATGAAAGCCAAAAGGATGAAGAGGAAACTGAGTCAGATGAGGGAGTAAAAGAAATAAAGAAGCAGAAGAAGAAAGGATCCGGGAAACCCTCCACAGGCCAAGACAAGGAAGAAATGGCAGAGGAATTTGCTGAAAAGCCCACTCTATCCCTAGACAGTGTAGTCAAATCAGTCACTGTGGATGGGAACCTTCAACCAGTAGCTGAATTCTATGATGACTACAATGAGGCAGATCAAAAGATCCTGTAGGAAGCTACAATCAGGTACCTGAACATTTACAATAAAGCTTTTATTGAGATTATCTCTGAAATTCCTAAGAGTCTAGAGAAGGAACTAGAAATAAGAAAGAACAATGCCATGGCAAAAGACCTTGAGATCAGAGAACAGATAGCTATTCAGCTATATCCTTCAATTGATCACAAAACAATGAACATGGTTTTCAAAGACTGCAAGGATGAATTCAGGAGCAAAGCAAGCATGAATCAGCTTATGCTTGGTGAGACCGACAAGGTAGCCAAGGACACTGAAGAGATTCTCTAGAAAACCTTCAAAAGGTTTAATCTTCCTATTGTAGAGGACTTAGGTGCAGAAACAGCTGTGGACTTGGAATCATCTGCTCCGGAAGAAGTGGCCCTTAAACAGACTAACATCTCTCCTCCGGTTTCCCCTACAGTCTCTGGATCCCAAGAAGAAGAGAAACTACAGGAGAAAGAAGCAGCAGTTAAAGAAAAAGAGGTTGACAGCACCAAGGATGCAGAGAAAGAGAAGACCCCAACAGAGAAAACCACAACTGAAAGTGGTAAGAGTAAGGAAGGAGAAAAGATTCCAAAGGACAAAACTGCAGAAGAGAAGAAACATCTGTCTCTGGCAAGAGACACTGCACAAACTATTCAAGAATTCTTGACAAAAGCCACTATAGAAATTGATGAACCAGACCTGCTAAAAGGACCATTAGATTTTGACTCTTTGTCACCGGTACAAACAATGAAAATAGCCTCATTTGCAAATGAGAAAGTCAAAGAGAAACTACTGAAATCTCACATGGAAGACTGTGAGCTTATGGAGGTAGCATCTGGAGTGCTGGAAAAGATCATGCCATCTTTTTAGAAGGATCCCACAGCCTCCTCTTCCGGTAATCTCAAAACCTTAGTCAGCAGTGTTAGTACACATTTTGAATCTCTAGAAAAATCAGCTGAAGAAAAGGTCCGGAAGGAGTTTTTGGATAAAAGGTTCTCCGAGGTTCAGGGTTTGATCATTAATGATAGGAGAAACATGAACATTGGGATAAAGAGCTTAGAAAATGCTCTTAAGGATGGTGGTGAAATATA
Source organism: Cunninghamia lanceolata (assembly GCA_027924645.1). NCBI lineage: Eukaryota > Viridiplantae > Streptophyta > Pinopsida > Cupressales > Cupressaceae > Cunninghamia > Cunninghamia lanceolata. Next base: position 8,854,595 of record BSBN01000828.1, read on the forward strand.
CAAATTTTGTATCTCCTGGTCCAAGGTAACAGTGGACATTGAGAAGAAAATAAAAGAGCAAGAGGACACACTACTAAGCTTGTCTCAAAGTTTTGATCCTCTTTCTTCCTCTATAACAAATCAAGAATGTCAGACTATTGCAGTCTTGAGTGAAATCAAGAAATTGGAGAAGGAAAGGAAAAATAGAATAAGCAGGTTGAGTGAGCTCAGGGGGTTAATTGTCCCTAAGCTAGAGGCCATGCATGAGGCCATAGCAGAAGCTCAAATCACAGCCCAGACAAGTGATCTGAAAGATCTAAAAAGGGCAGATGCATTTGCATTTTTGTTGAGTGGTCACATTTCAATTTTGGATAGAATGAAGGAAAGTTGGGCTACAGAACTGATCCAATTGAAGACATCCTTTGCAGACATTCTTCAGTTTATGTGAGTATGTAATATGCGGCTAAGTATAGTAAATTTTTAAAATTTTTGTATGTGGACCCTACCCTTTGCCATTGATGTCAAAGGGGGAGTGAGGAGCAGTGAAAAATGAGGAATCCAACCAAGGGAGAGTTCCAGAAATTGTATATAAAGATAGAGCATCAGCCAAGGGGGAGCATAGTGTAAACACTTAGTCATTTTTCACTAAGTGTTGCCATCAATGCCAAAGGGGGAGATTGTTGGCAAGAAACACTATATGGAATCATGGTTGTTGTCATTGATGGCAACAAAGGTCATCCCACATATCCGCAAGTCATGGTGTGTCTCTACCAGAAGCCAGAATGAAGACTGTTGTGGTCCGGTGAACAAGAACAGAGCATGTGGCAAGGTCCGACAGATTGGTCCGGATCTCTCAGAGGAAGTGTCTTGGTGCAGTACAGATTTGGGGAAGTCAAGAGGACTACCTTGAGTGGTATATTCCAAGGATATAGCCTCCCGTGATGGACAAGGAAAAAGTTATGAATAGTTGAGTACCAAATTCCTGAGTGACAATGAGAACAGAGGAAGAACTAACTGACAGAACATCAAACTATTTTCCGGATGTGTTACTGTTGATGGTAAAGGTTGTGAAGGCATGAATCATGTTTGGCTGACATGATTAATGATATCTACAAGTATATGCTTGATCCGCATTACTTGGTATGCAAGGATTCAGCCGACAGAACAGAGTTTGTGAGAAGATAGACTATTTCGGTTGCCGACTAGAAAGATAATGAAATCACTAGTGCGGATATATATAGAGGATGGATTCAGTTGTGAAATGTGTTGTTGTGTTGTGTGGAATGCGAAAAAGTATAGAGCAGAGCAAAAATAGCCAGAGAGATCCGGTATGTGAAAGGAAAGCAGAATAAAGAGAAGAAAAAAATGAAGTGCAGCAGATCAGTGTACTGAGCTTGACCGGAACTGAACTTCAGCATATGTAGATGCTTCCAATCAGTTCAAGTATTGTATAACATTCTTTTGTAGACAGTGTGTCTCCTTGTAGGTAGTGTGCCTCTTTGTGAGTAGTGTGCTCGGGCAGTGAGCCCTAATTGGCAAGTGCCATTTTGTAATTCCTTATTCTTCTAACAGAGAATAATCTTTGGGTTAATCACCCCGTGGTTTTCTCCCTTAACAGGGTTTCCACGTTAAAAATACTATGTCATGTGTTTTTCATTTCATGGTTATGTTTGTTTGTTTGATTCAATGCTGCATTGATTAATAAGAAAGTTCAAAAGAAGAAATAATTAGGATAACTGATTCACCCCCCCTCTTAGTTATCAACACTACCACCTTTGCATGATCTTTCCACCACCTTTTCTGCTTTTCCAACTTGAGAAGGAGAAAATAACATAGTTTTCACACCAAGTTTGATATATATCTATTCAAGTTTCAATTTTTGTACTGTTGCAATGTTAATTGTCATTCAATTTTAAGAATTTAGCATTATAGATTGGTTAATAGTATTGTTGTTAGTAATTATATTTGATTGTTATTCAATTTAATATTGAAAAGGAAGTGAGTGGTGAAAAACTCAAATTGTTGAGGAGTTTGATGCAAGAAGAAAAAAACACTACATAATTGGGTACTCTCTCCATTTGAATCTTTATTTTTTAGGTATGTCAAGTCTTTACATGCATGTTCTTTACATTTTCTTTAATTCTATTTGAATTACTTTATCATGCTTTATCATACATGTTTAAAATAGACACATTCCCAATCAAGAAAGTAGCCTACAATCTCACATGATGCCATGTATATTTTCTACACTTTGGCTCTTTAATAATTATGTGTAATAAACAGAGCTTAACATACCATGATGTCAAACTATACAAGAATAAATCCTCACAACATAATAAAAATACAATCCCACTATTATCTTGTATTCATTTCTTAGGAAGTAATATTCGTCTCTTTATCATGCTATAGACAAATTCTCCATCATGCCGAGGAAACGATCAAGAATTAAATCAATATAAGAAGAGATAGAAGATAAGAATGCAAAGAAATTAGTGGCTATGAGGGAACTTCGTGAGAAGAAGAAATTGGACACGATAAATGAAGACATGCCAATTGAAGAGGAACCACAACCATCACAAAGAGATATGGTATTGGCGACACAAAGAGAACAAATGCAAAAACTTCATGCTACGAAAGATTTGAATACCATAGTTGGAGACACATCCTCTACCGCAAGTCAACATGTAGGGACACCATATACCACATCTTAAGTTAAGAGTACATCATCACTCACATGTGATGAAGGAGGTACACCATCGTTCCAACCTCAACCTCAAGGTATGTCATCTATTCCATCTTCGATCAAAGGTATGCCATCTAGCCCATCTCATTTAAATATTGATGAAATTCCTAATGTTGAGATGAATTTACCTAACTTAACACCACCTAGAATTTTGCATAGAAAGCCAAAGTTTTTGATTGATACTGATGAGAATATTTTGCAGCCAATGGAAGGTAAGATTCCAAAACTCACTTGTAGAAGATATGCTCATAAGATTTGGAGATTGTTCTTTGAAAAGTTAAATGAGACTGCAAGATGTCAACTATTCATTGAAATGATGCAAAGTATAAAGTATAGGTCCATCATGAAGATTCTTGGGTTGAGAACATCAGAGTCTTCAAGTGAAAAATCTATTGTCAAGAATCTAATGAGTGTGGGTAACACCTCACGCACAAAAGATAGTAATGAAACATGACATGTGATTACATCGACTATAGTAAGTAGTCAAACAAGGAAAGCTCACCTCATTAGAAAGATGAGTCGAGAATTGAGAATTAATAGGAAAACTTTATCAAGAGCCATTGGAAGATGCCAAAGAATTGAGGACACTAATTCCAATGAATTATGGGTGTTCTCGGGGAGACTACCACGAAAAGATAAACCAATTGTTGAAGCATTGAGATCACTAATTGAAGACTTTTGGAAGAATTACACAATGGTATCTCCGAATCAAAGGGATGTGGTAAGAAGGAGAATCGGTAGTCAGAACCGTGAGCCACATCCAAATCATTTTTTGGATGAGACTCAAACACAGTTTTATGGTAAATTTCTAGAGAAGTATCCTCAAATTAAAATTTGTCAAAGATATTTTGAAATGCTAAAACCTTTCTATTTCAAGATAAATCACACACGCACTACTTGTTGTTGTAGATTATATATTGAATTTTCTAACCATTTTGATGGTTATAGTTCTATATGTTTAGATATGCATACTAACAATGTTTTGCAGGGTTGTTCCATATGTGCCCCAACAACATCTTCAAGAGACTTCATATCAAGAATTTTATGTGAAAGAGAGGAAGGTCAAATATTTGACAAGAAATTATGCTTGGATGGCACATGTCATCGTTGCAGTGGCTTGCAACATTTGCCAATAAGTGAACATATGGAAAGAACACATGGAGTTAGAAACAAACTAGTAGAGTTTGGCAAGTATAAAACAGTGGCATGCAATACAAAAGATGGTAAAGAAGCAAAGAGGTGTGAATTGGTTATTGAAAAGATTCCAGTGTATCAGTTTATGCCTATATTTCATGACAGCATAGTGTATGAGTATGCAAGACATGCCCATAGAGTTCGATGGTTGGACTTGCAATTCAAGTTATGCAAGGACACATTTCCAGTTGGTAGCATTGTTTTAGTCATTGACTTTGCAGAGAACTATAGTCTACAGCCACAGCATGAGGTGCAATCACAATATTACAACTCCACACAGGTTTTTATATTTGTGCACATCGCATTCATTCATGCGAATGATAGTACAGAGGATGATAGAAAGATCATAAGGGAGTATAATTTCTATATTACTGATGATCGCATGCATTCTATGGAGTTTGTACAAGGTTGTTTTCAGGTGTTCTATAATGATTTGTCTAGAAGGGGCATATCATTCAGTCAGCATATCATATGGTCAGATAACTGTGTGTCACAATTCAAGAACTCACAGAATTTCTATTGGCTAAGTAGGAGGCATAATTTATAGGTATTCAGCATATGTGCAACTTTTGTGAGGCCGGGCATGGAAAGGGGGAGCATGTATCAAAAGAGCCATAGAACGAGAGGAGTGAAAGTATAAAGACAATGCAAAATTGACATATGCAAAATCGATTGTTGAGTGGTGTAATGCTTCCATGGGTCCAAGTAATGCAGGTAAGTCTTCAGTTCGTAGATTTTTTTTGGTTGATAGATGATACTAACATTGTACCATATGAGGACTATTGTACACTGATAGGATCAAATGAGATGCACTCTTTCAAAAGCTCAATTGCAGGTTCATGAGGTATCCATATGCGAAAGATGTCATGATTTTGTTCTTCCTGTACAATTCAAGTCTGGGATGAGTGTGAGTCAAAGGAGTAGGTTGATGAATGGCAGTTAAGTTATCTTAGCCCACTTGACATGTATCAACCCCCAACGGCACTAGAACTAACACAGATGGAGTCATCAGTTGACTTTGACTACATATTAGATTTAGTTCAACCAGGTAATATAGGGCACACATATGCATCTAATTTCATCTAGTTTAACTAGGTAATGTCATCCTACTTTGTAGTGTTTTTGTAATGTTGACTAATTTCATCTAATTTGCTACACATATCAATGTAGGGCACGTATATGCAGTTATTGCAGATGAAGATAATGAAGAGGGAATAAATTATTACTTATGTTGTTGTGTTGAGGCCAAAAAGAAATTGGAGGCCCCTGTTACAGATGGAGAAAACATCGAATACCCTACAGGCTCAGTGGTTATTACTGGAACATGGCTTAGAAGGTACCCACATAAGAGTGTTAATATTTGGCTGGTTCAGGACTTTGACATGCATCAGAAGATTCTTCATTACTCAAACCTTGTCGTGGCATCCAATGTTCATTTGATAAAGTATCAGGGTAGACCTTTGAACAAAATCTTGTGGAAGGTGCATGAGTCTAACCATGAAGCAATACTTGACACAATAAAGAGTAGAGCAGACCTGGATGGTTCATTGGATTAATTTGTAAGTATTCACATTGATTTTGTAAAGTCATGTTACATTGAGTTGTAAGTATGCACATTAATTTGTAAGGTTTGTCTTTTTTTATTTCCTACTACATTTTTACACATATACACATTTTTACATCATCATGTTATGCATTTTTGGAGTCTTGCTCCTGATGTGACCAAATTGATAGTTCTAACGTGTCTGAATGGGTATGTCTAGGCTAGGCATTGTTCTGTTTTTCACCCAAATATGTTGAAACAGTCTAAGCTACATTATACTGACGATATCCCTAAAGAGTCCAAAGTGCAAAAAGGCAGTAATCTTTGATGAGATGTTACTCCAAAATCATGTCCCTTAGAAACATTCCATCTGAGGCAACGTGATCATGTAGAGTGTCCCTACAATAACCTCTCTCAGTTTTTTATATCTCTGAGGCATTTGCTCATGGTGAAAGGTTTTCTGCTGCCCCAAAAATGGTCAGAAGGAGGCAGTGTAAAGTTGCAAAGGGGTGTAACTTTCATCCTTCTCCTGATGCAACCAAACTGACTGTTCCAACACATCTGGATGGGTACATTTATGGTAGGCATGGTCCTATTTTTCACCCAAACATGTCGAAACAATCTGAGCTACATTGTACTGACGATATCCCTGAAGAGTCCAAAGTGCAAAAAGTTAGCAATCTTTGACAAGATGTTACTCAAAAATTGTGTCACATAGAAACATTCCATCTAAGGAAACGTGATCATGTAGAGTGCCTCTACAATAACCTCTCTTAGTTTTTTATATTTCTGAGGCATTTTCCCGTGTTGAAAGGTTTTCTACTGCCCCAAAAATCGTTAGGAGGTAGTGTGAAGTTGCAAAGGGGTGTAACTTTCATCTTGCTCCTGATGCAACCAAACTAACTATTCCAACATGTCTAGATGGGTACATTTACACTAGGCATGGTCCTGTTTTTCACCCAAACATGTCGAAACAATCCGAGCTACATTGTACCGATGATATCCCTGAAGAGTCCTATTGATGATGTTTTCTTGACAACAACAACATTAGAATAAAACACCAAGTGCTCTATCCTCTCTTGAACAAAGCATCTCGAATGCTAAACTTAGTGATCAAACAAGAATGCTCCAAGGTTCCTTGTACGTGATTTGCAATGGATAGCCTCGGTGGTGTAATGTGATCATGCTGGTAATCACAAAGGGACTTACGTTGAATATGCTCCTTACTCCACTCAAATGTGATACTTCATCCTTATGAAAGAGAACTTCTTCCTCATGAAATGGAACTTCTTCCGACTAGCTATGAAAAGAAAATGCAAAAGACAAAGGTTGAGAAAGCTAATCTAAGGACAATGAAGTGATGGATGATGTCAAGATAGACAAATTCCTCATATAACCCAACTCTGCTTCACCATGAGGACCAACAACTACACAAAGTTTGGTGCAATCTTCTAAGGTAACTCAAAGATTTTCAAATTGCAAAGCATTCATCCAAACACCCATAGATGGCATAGCTTGAACAATCTTCACAACTGAACTAAAGCATGTAAAGGTTCAGGCTAACTTTGCAAAGTGAGTTGCCATTGACAATCCACAAAAAGTATGAACCATTAAGGAATTCATCAAATATCTTAACATATGGGCATCACATCAATGAACTTCTAATCTAACTCTACTTGGAAACATTTCTCAATCATTCCGAGAATTTGAAACCATGCCAACATCCCACAATCACACAAATCACCATGAAAAATCAACAATGAGCTTGTATTGATCCAGGAAGTGTTTTTACAACAATTTCAAAATATCTCTTCAATGACATCGAAGAGTTTCCTCTACTCTACTTGTTATTCTACTCTCCTACAGCAACTCTACTCCTAATCTCCTCTCTATTTCTTTTCCTACAAATGAGAAGAATGAGCCTTTTATAGACTCCAGAAATTACATGAAGGGCCAGGATTGATTTGACAATCAACGGTTGAGATCGAGACAACAGGGCAATTTGTTACAAAATTTGCTATTTTTAGGACATGAAAGAGGCAATGAAGGCACATTTCCCAATGTGATAAGCATCTCTAGAGCATCTTTATGGTGGGCCCTCTTACATGGCAAAATGTTATTGGCTTGATGATGTGTACGTGCCACCTCAGCATCTTTGAATGAACTAGTGTGATTTACTTCATGTTCACTTTACTTAGAATATTTTCTTCTTGTTGTCTTGATGTAACTCATGGATCACTTTGATGATCATGCTCATCTCTCATCTGGTGATGTTGTGCCTGTGCAGGATCATGCCTCTAGACAGTTGCATGGACTCATGGAGTAGACTAGTGCCTGATGAGAGTTCTTCTTGTCTGGCACATGATATGTGAGCTTCTGGATGATGACCTCCTTCAAGATGTGCTTGGTAAAGTGACAATCTTCCACTGATTCTCACCTCAAACGGATGATGCTCTTGATGATGAACTACACTTGTAACCTTGATCATCATAAACTAGCTCCCCTCCACATGGCGTTGATGTCTTCCTCATCCAGACATATGAAGTCTTTGAAGTAAGATAAACTTGATGTTGGAGCTCTCCTCCATGTGGCGATGATGACAAGTTTGAGCAACATTCCTCAGCCTTTCAAACTTCTCTTGTATGAGGTCTTGCCATTCACCTCCTTGGATCCCCCATCACCTACAAGAAGAAACACATCAAATTAAGACTTGATATAAAGGATTTTCAATAACAAATTACATTATCTTATGCATGTGGGATCAAAAAATGGCATTTCAAAGCATCCATCACTTGTCAAAATCAAATTTGAAAGTTACACTTTGAATTCACTTGACAATTCACCTCTGTGCCTAGGCAGGTTTAGATGTGATAGGTGGAGAATGTATTGTGGATAAGACCTTGTCCGGATGAAGGGCTCAAGGCTGCCTAGCATGGGCGGGTTTGAGGGAGGTGTGAGGATTTTTCATGACTTAGACAATTTTTGGCTTGGTTTTGATAGTTTAAGAGCTCCTTCACTTGCTTCCTTGATGGTTTAAAATCCTTGCATGAGATTTGCATATTAGATGACTGGAATTTGAAAGTGATATTTGGAGTAGTTCATGTGAAGATTAAGAGAATCCAAGCTCTCATGCTTAGGCCGCCCAAGTAGGGCAGATTTGGAAGTGAGGCTTAGATTTTTACTTATTATCCTTCATGTATGTTCCAAACTTGCATGTGTTTGGTCAAAACTCAGTGTTAGCCATTGCCTTCCTTGCAAATTTTTATGTCATTTCTCCTGGGCAGATTTGAGGTTGGTGCATGGAGGATGTCATGTGAAGACATGAAATTGTCTGAATGGAGGGTCTAAAGCCGCCTAGGAAGGGAAGGTTTCAAGGGTAGGCTTGGATTTTTCATGACTTAGTGATTTTTGCTTAGTTTTGATAGTCTAAAACCTTTTACACTTGTTTGATTGATAACTTGACCTCTTTGAATGCAATGGAAAGCCATGAGAGGATGGGTGGATTTCAAGGGTCTAGGCAGAGTATTTCATGTGAAGGAGATGACTCTGTCCAAGTAAAGGTCCTAAAGCTACCTAGGAAGGGCGGGTTTCAAGGGTAGGCTTGGATTCTTCACTTCTAACCTTCATTTGATGCTTGTTTCCTCCTCATGATTTCTCCTTGTTCTTATCTCCTTGTAAGGTTTCATTTCTATACATTCTTAGGTGAGGTTAGAAGGTAGATCTGAAATGTTTGATGGACTTATCCTTATGTCATGGTGGAGTCTGCCTAAGCTAAGCAGCCTTGAAGATGTTGTATGGAGTGCATGATGTGAAAGAGGTGAATGCAAGTGAGTTTCTTAACAAGATAGTCTTGAGAGTGTGTATGGATTGCTTTCCTTAGCTCATTCATCTCCTCATGAAGACCTTCTCTCCAACACCATTAAGACTCAAATGATGCATCATGGATACTAAGTGATGATGTTATCCACCTATCATGATGAAAACTGCCTAGGAAAGGCGGGTTTGGATAGGTAGTAAGGATTTTGCTATGTGCACACATCTTTACCTTAACCTTGACACTCGTCTTCCACCTCCATGACTTAGTGACTTTCAAACTTCCTTCCTCTTAGAATGGCCTTAATTATCTCATCTCCTAAGTGTGATCTTGATCATCCATCAAACAAACTTGCAACTTATGTCATTCTTCACCTTGGGCAGTTTTGAGAGTGTTGTGTGGAGAGATGCATGTGAGGACATGAGAGAATCTAAGACCTCTTCCTGAGGCCACCCAGGAAGGGCGGGTTTGAGAGAATGGTGTGGATTCTTTCTCTAAAACTAGTTTTCTCCTTGACAATCTCATCTTCTTCTAAGTAAACTTACATGTCTCCAAGTGGATGGAAGATTTAGAGGTAATGTATGGAATATTTCATGTGAAAGAAGGTATAATCCAGACACCCCTTGATGCCACCCAAGTAGGGTAGGTTTGAGGGTACCCCTTGGATTATCTTTCAAAAGACATTCAATCTTATGCACTTTCATCAACACTTCATGATCTCCTTGCATTTCAACTTAGAATATTGTAAACTTTGTAAGTTGTTCCTTGGGCGGGTTTAACTATGTTGTCTGGAGAGTGTGATGTGCAGGAGGTAGGGGTTTGGAAGAGATGTCAAGATTTTGTCACTTAGACACTTCTCCTTCCTTAAAGTGACTATCTCCTTTCCTTGTGATATCATCTTGGCTATACTTAGCACACAAACCTTGCTTATTGCATGATTCTTCTCCCTGGGTGGTTTTGAAGCAAGTGTCTGGAGAACTTCTTATGTCAGGAGACATTGTCCACAAAGGCCTCTTGAGGCCACCTAGGAAGGGTGGGTTTAAGGGTAACCCTTGGACTTTACCTTAAAAGTCATTTGGTTCTCTCAAACCTTCAAGTTTCTATTGAAATGTCATTATCTTCTAATGCTTGGCACTTGAAACACTTTATAAATTTGTTCTCTTTTCTCCTAAGGTGGTTTTGAAGGCACTATCTAGACTATTTGATGTAGAAGGAGATGAAATCATCCAAGCATAGAGCCCAAGGCCACCTAGCATGGGCGGGTTTGGAGATGTAGTGTGGATTTTCAACATTTGAGAACTTCTCATCTTTGATCTTGACTTTAACCTCTCCTTAGCATCATCTTGATCAAACAAACTTAGCAGATTATGTTATTCTTCATCTTGAGTGGCTTAGGATAGAGTGCTTGGAGAATTTTATGTGACAGGTGGTTTAATTCACAAAGACCCCTTGAGGCCACCCAGGTAGGGTGGGTTTAAAAGTGACCCTTGGATTTTGACTCCAAATTCACTTAATGCCTTCAAAACTTCATGTTATTCCAATGCTTTGTGTTTGAAAGACTTCAAAACTTAATACTTTCTCCTAGGGTAGGTTTGGAGACACTATCTGGAGAGTTTCATATGGAGGAGGCAAAGTTGTCCATAGGAACCTCTTGAGGCTGCCCAAGTAGAGCAGGTTTGAGAGTACCCCTTGGATTTTCATTCAAACTCAATTAATCCTTTCAAACTTTCATGTTTCTCTTGAATTTCACCACCTTCTAGTGCTTTATGCTTGAAAACACTTTGAAATTTGCACAATCTTACCTAGGGCTGGATTGGAGGGACTGTCTAGAGTGATTGATGTGGAAGGAGATGAAATCATCCATAGGAACCTCTTGAGGCCGCCCAGGAAGGGCGGGTTTAAGAATGACCCTTGGATTTTCATCCAAAACTCACTTCATCCTCCTAAACTTTCAAGTTTCCATTGAAATGTCTTCACCCTCCAATGCTTTATGCTTGAAAAGCCTTCAAATTTTGATCATTCTCACCTACGGCAGGTTTGAAAGTTGCATCTGGAGAGTGTCATGAGGTGGTGAAGACACTGTCCATGTGAACATGCTAAAGCCGCGTAGATAGGGTGGGTTGAGGAGTGACCCATGGATTTAGACTCAAACTTTGCCTACAAGCCATCACATCTTAGTGTTTTATGCATGCAAAAACTTCAACACTCAACCATTTTCCTCATAGGGTAGATTTGGAGACTGAGTCTGGAGAAAGTGCATGATCACAACCTTGAATCCAAGACCCCATGCCAAGGTCACCCAGGTAGGGCAGGTTTAAAAGGTATGCTTGGAATGCAAGTGTCGTCGCCATATCGAAATGTCCTGAATGGAAGTATATTGAAAATATGTTTAAGTATAAGATCTTATACTTTAAATATTTATCAATATACTTCCAAGATGTTTGAGATGGGTCTAGGATCCATAGGATTTAACATGCAAATTCTAGATTTTGGAGGATCCACCAGATTTCAGACTTAGCCAATTTTCAGGATTTTAGGACATCAAGACATCAGCCTTAGTGATTTTTTATCATTCTTTCCAATTATTTCATCCTTGTTGTGAGGAGTTTAAGTAATGCTTGGTTTGGAGATGATGCATGGAATGTTGCTTGTGAACTACTTAACTTCCCTCCAACTTGCAAACCTTGCTTGAAATTCATCATTTCTTAGTGCCTTGTGCTTGAAAACCTTATAAACTTAACCATTTTCTACTAGGGCGGATTTGATGGTTCTGTTAGGACAAATGCATGTGCAGGAGGCTGAGTCCATGACCTCATGCCAAGGCCACCCATTCTGGGTGGGTTTGGAGGTGAGGCATGGAAGTTTCATCAAAATCTTAGTTTTAGACTCCATCATCACTCCCTAACTTCCTTCAGTCAGCAAAAACTTGTGAAATCATCCTAACTTTCCATGGGCGGGTTTGAAGGTGTTGTCTGGACAAGCACTCCTGATGGTGATGACACTATCCAAGAGGACATTGTGAAGCCACCCAGTCTAGGTGGGTTTGGACAGTACCCTTAGATTTCTTGCCTTAGTCAAATTTTAGATTTCCCGAATGGAAGTATATTGAAAATATGTTTAAGTCAGATATTGAGTTTCTTATACTTTAAATATTTATCAATATACTTCCAGGATGTTTGAGATAGGTCCTAGATCCATAGGATTTAGCATGCAGATTCTAGATTTCTAAGGATCCACCAGATTTCAGACTTAGTCATTTTTTTAGGATTTTTAGGATATCAGACTTAGTCATTTTCAGGGTCTCAGTGACATGCATCAGGATGAAGGCATATAGACCTCTTGGCAAGAAACTATTCAGACTTGCATACACAACACTATCAAAATCATACAAGCTCAGAGAAGAACTAAACCTAGAGCAAAATGAAGCGAGAAAGCAAAAAAAAGAGGGGGTCCCCATTTGCAATGGGGCGATGTGTGATTACATCACAACAAGTCCAAAGTTCTAAAAGGCAGAAATTTTTGACGAGATGTTACTAAAAAATCGTGTCACTTAGAAACATTCCATTTGAGGTAACACAATCATGTAGAGTGCCTCTACAATAACCTCTCTCAGTTTTTATATCTCTGAGGCATTTGCCCGTGGTGAAAGGTTTTCTGCTGCCCCAAAAATTGTCAGAAGGAGGTAGTGTAAAGTTACAAAGGGGTGTAACTTTTGTCTTGCTCCCGATGCAACCAAACTAACTATTCTAACGCATCTAGATGGGTACATTTACACTAGGCATATTCCTATTTTTCACCCAAACATGTCGAAACAGTCCAACCTACATTGTACCGATGATATCCCTGAAGAGTCCAAAGTGCAAAAATGCAGCAATCTTTGACAAGATATTACTTGAAAAATGTGTCACTTAGAAACATTCTATCTGAGATAACGTGATCATGTAGAGTGCCTCTACAATAACCTCTCTCAGTTTTTTATATCTCTAAGGCATTTGCCCGTGGTAAAAGGTTTTCTGCTGCCCCAAAAATTGTCAGAAGGAGGCAGTGTAAAGTTGCAAAGGGGTGTTACTTTCATCCTACTCTTGATGCAACCAAACTAACTATTCCAACACATCTAGATGGGTACATTTACGCTATCCATGGTCCTTTTTTTCACCCAAACATGTCGAAACAGTCTAAGCTACATTGTACCGACGATATCCCTAAAGAGTCCAAAGTGCAAAAAGGAAGCAATCTTTGACAAGATGTTACTCGAAAACTATGTCACTTAGAAACATTATGTCTTAGGCAACGCGATCATGTAGAGTGCCTCTACAATAACCAGTCTTGGTTTTTTATATCTCTGAGACATTTTCCCATGGTCAAAGGTTTTCTGCTGCCCCAAAAATTGTCAGAAGGAGGCAGTGTAAAGTTGCAAAGGGGTGTAACTTTCATCCTGCTCCTGATGCGACCAAATTGACTATTCCAATGCATCCGGATGGGTACATTTACACTAGGAATGGTCCTATTTTTTTACTGAAACATGTTGAAATAGTCTGAGCTACATTGTACCAATGATATCCCTGAAGAGTCCAAAGTGTAAAAAGGCAGCAATCTTTGACAAGATGTTACTCAAAAATTGTGTCACTTAGAAACATTCCGTCTAAGGAAACATGATCATGTAGAGTTCCTCTACAATAACCTCTCTCAAATTTTTATATCTCTGAGACATTTGCCCATGGTCAAAGGTTTTCTAGTGCTCCAAAAATCATCAAAAGGAAGTAGTATAAAGTTGTAAAGGGGTGTAACTTTCATCTTGCTCCTGATGCGACCAAACTGACTATTCCAACGCGTCTGGATGGGTACATTTACACTATCCATGATATTTTTTTCACCCAAACATGTCGAAACAGTTCAAGCTACATTGTACCGACGATATCCCTAGAGAGTCCAAAGTGCAAAAAGGCAGCAATCTTTGACGAGATGTTACTCAAAAACTGTGTCACTTAGAAACATTTCATCTAAGGCAATGCGATCATGTAGAGTGCCTCTACAATAACCTCTCTCAGTTTTTTATATCTCTGAGGTGTTTGCTTGTGGTGAAAGGTTTTCTGCTGCCCCAAAAATTATCAGAAGGAAGTAGTGTAAAGTTGCAAAGCATTGCTAAGAAATCCTCAATACTCAAACACTCCAATGAACTGAAGCAACTTCTTCTTAGGCACAAATGTAAGGGTACACAAGGGGAAAATGGCACCTAGATGACTTAGTGCATTTCTATGACTTCATTCACATGTTTAAATGTTTGAGAAACTCTCCTTTACTAAGCGCTTGTCCTCATGTCAATGTTAACCTTTATACCTCTTAGGCACTCAATTAGGTGATGTCATTAGATACAACTTACCCTTAGGTGCCAATGTAGCTTCTTCAATCCATCACACTTCTAGGTGCTCAAATTTGAGGTCTTGGATTTTTATCTTATTCCTAGGTGCAATTGGATGATCTTCCTAGATCTAGGCACTCATGATGATGGGAAATTACATGAAGGGGTGTCTAAGTCTAATTTGACTTTGTATTTGATATTTTATGACTCCAATTGACTAGGAATGGCTCAATTTCTAAAGTGCTGACTCAATAATGTAAGTTTAAGGTCTTTTTCTCCTAGGCACCAATTAATGAGTTTACTAGATGCAATTTCTCTTGGACTTGAAGATTGTGAAAGAATTTTAAGCTTGGATGGATGTCTTCGAATGTTCGATGAAGAAGTGTTCCAACTTGAAAGGTCCTTTGAAGTGTAGATATTGATGATAACACTTTCCCTTATATGTGAAGTAGATGACTTCTCAAGGAGGCTTGAATGTATTAGAGGGACTTGAAATTGAATGGATGTCTTTGGAATGCTTGATGATGATGAGAAGTTCCTTTGGAGCAGCTACATGCTAATCTTGAAGCGATGATTGATGAAGAATCTAGTTGATACTTGAAGATGAATGGAACTTGAAAAGATAGATGGAAGTCTTCAAACATGATGCAACTCATGATGTCATTGATGCAGAAGACTTGAAATATATCTTGTTGTGACCTCTTAGAGCAGCTACCTCTTGAAGTGGTGTTTCCTTGGCAATGATTACTTCCATCTTAACTCTCTAGCATGAATGAATGTGAAAGGCTCCTTTGGAGTAGCTACATGATGACTCTACACGACTCCAAGCTCTTGCCCCTAAATTTTCCTTCAATCTTCCTACAATACAAACCAAGAAACACATCAATCCTCATGATAAACATTTTATAACACAAAGGAACCCTCTTTAAACATGGAATAATCTTACTACAAATCTAGGCACATATATAGGTAAAAAGAAGAGCAAAGGGCGCCTAACACAAGTTGGTCCATATTTATCACTTTAAATGATTTCAAACAATTGTAATGGCTTAAAGAGGTCAATCTCCCTTAAGAGATTCAGTCAAAAGGTGTCTTTCAATGCAATTTATCCCTTAGGCACCAGAATGGGTTGTATTGATGGAGAGTGCGCCTAGATTTAAATGTCTTTATACTTGCAATTTTGCAATTCTAAATGATGAGACATGTCTTGGAATGAATTCTATGTTTCAAGCGCTCACTCCAAAAGGTCATCTCAATTTCACCCAAGGCGCTCATTGAGGTGTCCTCAGAGGCTAAAGTGTGCCTAACTCAATTGCCTTTATCTTTATCATTTTTTTTCTTTCAATAATTGAAAATGACCTAGAGTGATCCTTTCTCTCAAGGTACTCACCTATTGATATGAAATCAAGTTATTTCCCTTAGGCGCAATTTTAGGCTTGTATGGGTGAAAAGTGCGCCTTACATCCTTAGGTGGTTCTTTCTAATTCTTAATGATTTCAATCAAATGCCAAGTGTCTAAGGAAGATTTTATCTTGAGATGATTAAATTTTGAGGTTCAAATCCCTTCCTCAATCAAGGCACAATCTGAGGGTTGTATAGATGAAATTTGACTTCAATTTGGGCACTCATTTGAGTTGGGAGGAGCTAGAATATGCACCTAGATTGGAGATAGATATTTTGGCTTATTTGATTATGGTCTCAAGTCTCTCTACCAAGGCACATTTTGATGATGTTCTTATTTAAACTCTTATGAGGACTATCTCATTCCTAAGCACTCATCCTCATGATTTTCATGCACTTAGACTTCAAGGCACCAAAACTAGTAGGAAAATTCACAATGAGCGCCTTTGCTTTGGAAGAATTTCTTATTGATCATTAGGCACACTTTGAAGTTGATATGTACTTCCTTTACTTCCATGTACTCAATTCATCATAATTATTGTCAAATACTTCTCCAAGTTGATTGATAACATGCTTCTTGATGTTAAGATCCTTCATTCACTCCTTCTTCTTAGATCTAGGTGCTCATGATGGTGGGAAATTACATGAAGGGTGCCTAAGGTTCAAGATAGGTTCTTTCCACTCATCTTAACTTTCAATCATTGTAGTTAATCTCAAAAGACATCATCCAAAATGAGAAACCTCCAAGACTTGTCATTGTAAGTTGATTTCCTCCAAGGTGCCAATACAAGGTTCTTTTGAAGGCAAAGGGCGCCTAGGCTTATGGCGCTCAATTTGATGTATTTATTGAAAGCTCAAGGTGAATAGATGCTTATTGAAAATGCCACTTAGTCCTTCATTTGCATTCTAGGCACCATTTCCTATTGACTTATATACTTCTCCTCATGCTAAGGCACCATAATGAAGTGGTTTAGACAATAGGTACGCTTCACTTACTAGAGGCTTGTTTTCCTTCCACCTTAGGTGCACTTTTATGGTGGAACAAGTGTCAATGGGCACCTTGTCTTAAATGAATGCTCTCTCCAAGTTGGGTGCCCTTTTGAGGCTTTATGAGTTGCAAATTGCACCTTAACCCTTCATGCTTGTTGCTCAATGTTTGAATGTTTAAGAAAGTCTCCTTTAGGCGCTCATCTTAATGACTTTTTCTCAAGGCGCAATCATCCTAATGACTTGGATATTCATCCTAGTGTTTCAGGATATTAGGCTACTAGACTTAGTCATTTTTAGGATCTCAAACATAAAGAATAACATGATGATTCATTTTTTTGTATTGCATATAGTTGACATTGTATGCTACTCATAAAGAATATTAATATTTTCTGTTCAATATGATGATTCATTTTTTTTTTAAATACAACTTTTATCTTTTAGTTCCAAAATGAGGTTTAGGTGATACTTGAATAACAATAGCTAGCTTATTGGATCAACAAATATCCTATGTAATACAATTGGACTTTAAATATTTGAAGTAGCCATCTACAAATATCCATTCAAACATGGATTTATAATGCAAGTATGGACACCATCAATAAAAAAGATTTGTATTAACCAAATATCCATATAGGCATACATCAACATCTGTCGATATATGTATAACATATATACAAAATAGCCATATAGGCTTACAAGAATGCCATATAGGCATACAATGTCAACTATATATAATACAAAATATATGTCCACAAATGCCATATAGCCATACAACTAAGGAACACAATAAAAAGTCATTCTCCTCTGGCTGGTGAAGAGAATAGATCACGAGAAGCCTTTGATCTTCTAGGGGATGGAGATGCACATGTGGGTGGTCTACTATGAACCTGAGGGCTACTCCTCCTATTTAGTTCTTCCTACATCTTTAGCTGTTACAATAAAAAGTATAGACATTAATATATAGAAATTACATGTTATAAAAAATGAAGCATTTAACAAAATAATCACTTACCGCTACCATATAATCTGTCTCCTCACTTGCCTCAATAGCAGGAATAGGCCGTGGTGATGTCATGTCCTATAGAAACCATCCAGATAGAAATTAAACTTCAAATCAATAATCTTTTGTTTTTTTTAAAATAGACAACTATAACAATGAATGTAAATTGAAATTAACTAATCTACCTCATACTCCTGTCAATGCCATGGAGCTATGAATCGCAGAGGTCACACCATGCTCCATTGCCCTATGAACATCGGGAGGTGTCTCCGTAGCCTGCATCATCTAGAAATAAAACAACATTATTCAATTACAAAAACTATAATAGTGATGCAAATCATGGCTCCTAACATACACACACATTCATCTAAACATGGAAGTACAAACAATAAAGCAAACAAGTCACATACAAAAATCTAGTAAGTAGAATTCATTCATTAAACTATTTATTTTATTACCTCCGTGAAGCCTTGAAGTCCACCACCGCTGGTAGGTGTTGCCGTGAAATCTCCAATATTAACCTATTCAACATCAAAAATTAGATATTAGAATACCATTCATATAATGATGCTATTCACATGTAATATTTATAACTGTTTACTAGTTACATACCCCGACAGTAGATGATCTAGTGTAATATGCAGGTGGAGAATGACTGAAAACTGCATCAACACTATGACCCTAAAATTTTATTAAAATCATCAAACTAAATTAGTTAATCTTGCATTTCAAAAATTAAATTTAATAAATTAAATTCAATAAACTTGCTAATATTTACTTGAGTATCAAGGCCAAAAGTCTCACTCAGGAGGGTATCTGTCATCACCATCTGCTCAGCTATAGATGTAGCCTATGCACCTGCGTCCTGACTATCCATGGGGTCATAACCATAGGCTGAGCTGCAAGCCTGACAAGCATGGGGTGGGACCCTACTCCTTGCACTATCTCCCAACCCACTCTGTGCTATAGGACTGGCATGCTCTATGATGCTCTGGGTCAAGGCACTAATGGACTGAAGTGTCTCAACCTCAACACTCTCCTTCACAATGGAAGGGATAGAAACATGCTCATGGGCTGGTCTATTGATTACTCATCTCACTGCCTGCTGTGGGTCAACATGTACCCTTGGTCTATCTTGTATTGACCCCCCACCTCTACCCTAGAAGTCCCGCATATTAAAATAGTTTGGCACTTTATTGAAGACAAACTCATAGTAGAGTTTCCTCAAAAAGTATTGTGGGACCTCATTATTATTGCATGGAGGATGGTTAAAAACCATCCACCACCTCTACCCAAAATTGTCCCTTATTGCTTGGTTGTTGTACCAATGGATAGGGAACCTCTTTTATGTAATGGGTGGAGGTTCATTTGTTTGTGGGTTTGTGAAAATTGAACACAAGTCTAATTTTGTAATTTGTAATTTTTTCACATCTTGGTATGACAACTTGTCTGCATAATAATTTCTAAACTCTCTCCTCTTATCTGTCCAACTAGTTATTTGCTCGCTAATTGAATCTACATTTGATAACATAGATTCAAGAGATTCAATAAGCATGGACCTATGCAAGGTTGAAGTGGAAGGATCTTTCAACCTTGCAATTATATCTTCAATTTCTTTTTTGTTGTTTTCAATTTGCCCCATTATATTTTCTTGTGTTCCAAGGGCATGTCGAGGAATGGATGGAGGAGTTTGTTGTTCGGGTTGTTCTTCAGCGGATATTTCCTCCTCAGGATTTTAAGGAGGACGAGGAGGAGGAGGTGCATTAACATTTCCTGACAATTAACGAAATATACATCAAAAATCAACTCAAACCTACCTATTTAGAAACAAATTCAAACAATAAAAATAAATATAACTCACTCCTTTGGCATGCTCAACGTCATGGTGGCATTTTGGCAACGAATCGATAAAGTTTTTGTGTTGAATTGAGTTTTGCAAAATGCGAGCGTCCTTCCTCTAGTTTGCAGGCCACGGTATAGAGGAGAAGAAAGAAATAAGTCAAAACATACTAGCGTTATAATGCGAGCACGTTATGGCTTGGTTTTGACGAGCCTTAGGCTTGTCATTACCAAACCATAATGCGAGCATGTTATAATGTGCTCACATTTTGCATTATTTTTTTTAAAAAATAATTTGGCCACTTTTTGGCCCCCCATCTTTCTGCACTTACCCTCTATCGATGGCTCAGTTTAAAGTTTTTCCAATGACTGATAAGGAGGATGCAAATGTTTAGCGACCAATGGAGTAGTGCCATGTGTCAGGGCCGATGCAAAGGCTGATTCAAAAGGTAAAGACCCACAATTGTATGTTGGCAGATGCAAGGTGATTTGAATATGCAAAAGGAGGGAAGTTGCATAAATGCGTAAAGTGAACCTAGCAGTCAAAGTATAGTTGCAGTTGTATATACAATTGCAAGATACAAGCATATACAAAGGCATATGCAAAGCGATAAACAGATACAAGAATTAGTTCACCGTAACTTTGACTGCCCATATCTCCCTCATTCTGGTGATTTTCAGCATGCTTCAAGAGGCAAAAGTGCTTATTTTTGTCTCCTCTTTCATTTGGCGGGCTTTTGAGGGGAATTTTTTCACTTTCAAATTTTGATCTGGTTTTGCATACTCAGTCAACTTGACATTTCAGTGAACATTTTGGCATGTACAGAGGCTTTTTTTTTTACAATAGCTCTAGTTGGTGAGCTTTGTAGGTACATTCATGGTGGATGGTCAAATTCTTCAATGCGTATGGGCTTTGTGTCTTGCTGGCCGATCTTCATGTGTTGGGCGACAACTTTGGGGGTTTCCTCTTCAACGCCCTATCCTATCTTGCATTTGGGAAACCATTTTCTGTGGTTTTGGACCTGCCAGTGGCATGGTTTCTATCTTTTCACCACACCCCTGCCCATGCGCCCCTGTTCCTACATTAGTGACCTCAAATCTTGTGGAGCTACCTCAGCATCCCCTACACAAGAACTTGACCTATAAAATGCAATGTAGCCTCAATTATCAAGAGGATGGTTTTATTTTGGAGCTGTTATGCTGCCATTTTTTCTGTAGTCAGACCTCTTAGTGTAATTACAGCATGTGGGAATGTGACTCACTGTGCTTGAATCTGGCCTCTGTTTGTCTTCCTTTTACCCACCAATGAATGTGATTAGCTATATTGTGTCTACTTCTGATACTGAATATTCTATAATGTAATGCTTTTTGACCTTAATGATCAATATATGCATGACTTCTTGCCTCTCTTGTGTCCTAATTTCTATGTTTTACTTGAAGTTATAATCTATTCTACGAGTAAAATGGCTCCTCTATAGGTTAGATCTTTGTATCAAAGTCTCAATCAGCCCTATAAGTCTGTGTGAACTCCCTTCATGATTGAGATCATTGTTGTGTCTCTCTTCCAAGATCACCATCGCTCAATGAATCTGGTGCATCACCCTTATTTTCAAGTTTTCTAGTTTTATCTTTTCATTTTAAAAGCATTCCTTCTCCCTTTTCCTCTGCAATCCAGTAGTTTTTAGGTTATAATCAGCAAGGAAGCTAGCCTTCTCTGGAGGTCTGATCTCAGTTCGCAAGGTCCCACACTTTGAGATCATTCCCATGTTTCTCTAGATTTCCAAGTTTTACAACTCGGCAATGGTGCAAATCTGAGAGACAACAGTTTCTAGCACACCCGGTGGGACTAGTTCGATGAACTTCTCATCAAAGTAGTAAGAGATTTGGTATTTCTCCTAGTATTACCAGCCTTTGGAGGTAATACAATAACACCATGGCAATTCTACTGGACAAACCTACTGGTGAAAGCAACCCAAGCACCTAAAATTTTATCAAAAATTAGGATTTTGGTGGTTTTCCTGGTTTACTCAGCTTCTAGAAACATCTCAATCACCTGGTGACTCCCTCTCTGGTATGTATCCAATTTCTCTTTGGTTACAAACCTATTTTTTTGTAATTCTGACATTTTTATGATTATCCAGCATTTAGATGCTATAAAATATCAGAATTTTATGGGAATCATGGCTATTCCCCTACTCCTAATCCAAATACAAGCTATTGGCCCCCATATCAACAATACCAGGCCACAAATGCCTCTAATTTTATGCCATATAGCCCTGTCGTTGTAGAATATCAGCATCCTCACGATGCTTACCCCCCTAATCTGACAGTTTTTGTTGCCCTTGAGAATGTTAATGCATTCAATGAGCTCATGAGCAGTTTCCTGAAGCTTGACAGACTTTTGGACAATGAAAAAAGAGAAGCAGGGTACAGTTTCCCTCAGCAATTTTATGACCTCAGTATAATAAGCTTATATGGTCTCAAGAAGTTGTACCTAGATCTAAATAGGGAGGCTGATGAATTTATAGAAATGCTAAAACGTGACCGACAGTGAGAGGCACAAGAAAGGGTTTTTCAAGAAAACCTTGCTATAAGGATGGCAGCTCAAGAGCAACAGATGAGACCAGTGGTCCAAGCAATCCCCTCCATTCCTAGTTTCAAACATCCTCTCTCTTTCACACCTATTCAGCCTACTACGAAAGAAGCCCCAAAATTTAAGATTCCAAGCTTTAGGCAGGATAATCCATCTGAGCCTCCAAAACTGCTTCCTAGTTTTAAAATCCCAAGTTTTAGAGGCCCTCAGCCTTCACAGAAGCCTGTTCTGGCACAAATTCAACCCCCTATCTCCTATTTACAGCCCTTTCCAATCCCCTTATCAGATGGACCTAACATGGACAGTTATGATGAAATTGCTATGTTGAAAGAGCATGTGTTTACAATCCCAAAATTCAAGCAGTCCCTTTCTTCTGCACATGTTCGGCCAACAGAGAAGCAACCTAGGCTCCACAAGTTTCTAGGCTTCAAAGCCTATATCCCTTCACAAGTCCTTGTTCCTATGCAAACTCAAATTATTACTCCTCAAGAACAAATTTGTCCAAAACCCTCTCCCCTCCAAGAAATTTGAGAAGTTATTTAGGCCTCTTTCCTTGATGCTATTTCAATCCCCAAGGGTGGACCTGTTGTCTACCAAGATAATTGGAAAGATGAGCCAAAAGAGGAGGTGGAAGAAGATAAAACTAATGAAGAGCAGTTTGTTCCTACACTCACAGAGATAGAATTGTTTGAACCTATTACACATGTGAGTACTGTTAACCCAAATAAGGGATTGAGTCCTCTAGACTTTGGTTCTTTTGAATCATTTTATCATGCATCCGATCAAGAAAACAAAGTTGAAATGCAAAGAGTGCATGGGGAAAACCTTCAGTTGCAAAGGCAACTTAACCAAAACCTAGAAGAGCTGCAGTCAAATGATGGAGGCATAGGGGAAAAGGTTGTTAAGGTCACTCTAGAGGTGGATGATGCTACCTTGCTTCATGAGCTACATGAATATGATGAAGGAATAACTATTTACAGCCCATTTCATGACATTAAATCAGAAAGGTTAGATTTGTTACAGCAGGAAAAATATGGTCTTGATGAAGAGGAGTCCTTCCTCTCAAGTCCAGAAACCTTTCATGAAGCTGATTTGCAAGATCTCAGCTTGTTGGAAGAACTTCCTTTCTGTGGTACAAAAGAGTTTGAGGCTGATATAACAAATGAAAGTTTGTTGGGAGAGGCTACTTCATTATTTGAACGTTTACCTTCCTTTATTGAAGAAGAAAAATTTGATTTGGAGGGCACTTCTTTGACTAATAATGGGAATTTTGAGCTTGAATCAGTTGTATCTAAGAACCTTCTAGGAGCTGATAGCTTTGATGAGTTTTTCACTGTCCTAATGGAAGAGGATGGTCCATTGACCATAGAGGAGAAGTCAACATGGCAAACTATCATGCAAGATGAAGGTAATGATGTTATTTCTTTAAATTGTTTTCTCTCTTGTCCAACCTTAGCCATGAACCAGGACAACCATGAACAAAAGGCAGAAAGGTTTGAAGAATACAGCCATGGTGATATTATATCAACCTTCTTGGGTTCTTTGAAGGAAGAAGGAGAAAACCATGAAGTCCCAAGTCAGCTGTTTCACACACAAGAACAACATGAGAGTCAAATGGAAGGCACCATCATACCAAATGAAGAACAAGAAGTAGCCAATCCAAAACCTTCAAGGGGATGCCCAATCAAGCATCTAGCCTAGCTAGAGAGACATCAAGAGGAGTCACCACTTGTCATGCTAACCTCTAAGCATGAAGCTGAGCATCAAAATGGGTGGGATCAACCCATTTATTCACAAGTTAGCAACATCAGCAATCAGTCCAGGTGGATAGGTGAGTTTATCTCCATTTTGTGGGGGGTGCTTTATCAATTTGTCATATGCCCATTGCCCCCTCACCTCTTTTTAACTGTCCACATGCATAAAAAAATATTGTAAATTGTTAAGGAAGGGCAGTTACTTTTAAGAACCAATTAATGGCTTTGTTTAAGGTCACCTCTAACTGGTTAGTTTAGGATTAGAGTAGGTTTTATTTCAGTTTTAGGTTTCCTTTCAATAAGTGCCCTTGCACTTTGTTGTCTTCTCATTAGGAGATACATGCTTGCTTGTTGTCTTTGTTTTGGCTTGGTAGCTTGCTCAATGTTCCATCTCCTCTATTCTTGTTGCAGTCTCTTTTGACTCCATGCCCAATGGATGCATAAGGCTACTGATCTAATGTTTAGCAGGCAAATATCCCTAAGAGGTCACTAAATTGTTGACCTATTTTCCTCTGTCCAGAGTTAAATAGTTCATCTTGAACATCCTTTAGAAAATGACCCTACAAAGCTTAAATCCTTCAATTATCCATGCTCTGCCTTGCCAAAAATCCAAAAAGCTTGCCTGGAGAATCCTTATAAAAAACTCAGAAAAACCCAGAAACCCTTTGTCTTCAAGTGCCTTCCATTGCAGATAATTCTCAGTTTTACACTTAGTCATTTTTATATGCATATACAATTGTATGTTTCTTTGTATGTATTTCGCTTGTATATCATATACAATCTGCATATACAATTGTATATACAAAGGGGAAGATACAAGTCAATATACAAGGAAAAGATATAAGGGGCGGGATGTAAAAGTGAATTAGGTTATCTTTGTATATGCAAAGTCAATATACAATCGCATATACAAGTCAATATACAAGAGCAAGATGCAAAGGGAATATACAAGGCAGGATACAAAAGAGAATGTACATCAGGTTATCCTTGCATATACAAGGCAACATATAAGGGGGAAAAGATACAAATGGTGGGGTCCACCAATTGCATGTATATGCGATTGTATCTTTGCACATACAATCACATATACAATGGCATATACATTTCTGAGATACAAAGCCCGGACCCAAAGGAATATACATTTTGATTCATAAAGGCAGATGTGATTGTATGCGTCTTTGTATGTATATTCGCATTGTATGTTTGCAGATGCAAGGGTCATATACAAGGGTCACATGCAAGGGTCAGATGTAATGCTTGTATGTGCAAGTGATTGTATGCAGTTTAGTTTGTATATTTTGCATTGTAAATGTGATATACAAAGGTTAGGTACAACAACTATATACAAGGCGGACCTGACTGGGAAATTGAAATTTGGCAAACTCAGCGGTGGGGTCCGCAGTTGTATGTAGAAGCACATGTATATGTTGCTATGCATAGGGGAAAAGATACAAGGCCAGACTTGTTTCAAAGTTTCATTCTAGTTGATAATCTCCTAAGTTCTGCAATTGTATGTATATGAGATTGTATCTCATATATAATCGCACATACAAAGGCACATGCAAGGGGTCTTTTGGCGAGATAGTGTCTATCGGTGGCTCAGTTTAAAGTTTTTCTGATGGCCGATAGGGAGGATGCAAATGTTCAGTGACCAATGGAGTAGTGCCACGTGTCAGGGCCGATTCAACGGCTGATTCAAAAGGTAAAGACCCGTGATTGTATGTTGGCAGATGTAAGGTGATTTGAATATGTAAAAGGAGGGAAGTTGCATAAATGCGTAAAGTGAACCTAGCAGTCAAAGTGTAGTTGCAGTTGTATATACAATTGAAAGATACAAGCATATACAAAGGCAGATGCAAAGCGATAAATAGATACAAGATGTAGTTGACCATAACTTTGACTGCCCATATCTCCCTCATTCTGGCGAATTTCAGCATGCTTCAAGAGGTAAAAGTGCTTATTTTTGTCGCGTCTTTCATTTGGCAAGCTTTTGAGGGGAATTTTCTTACTTTCAAAATTTGATCTAGTTTTGCATACTCGACTGACTTGACGTTTCAGCGACCATTTGGGCATGTGTAGAGGCTATTTTTTTTACAGTAGCTCCAGTTGGTGAGATTTGTGGATACATTCATGGTGGATGGTCAAATTCTTCAATGCGTATGGGCTCTGTGTCTTTCTGGCCAATCTTCATGTGTTGGTGATGACTTTGGGGGTTTCCTCTTTAATGCCCTATCCTATCTTGCATTTGGGCAGCTATTTTCTGTGGTTTTGGACCTGCCAACAGCATGGTTCCTATCTTTTCACCATGCGCCTGCCCATGTGCCCCTGTTCCTACATTAGTGACCTCGGATCTTGTGGAGCTACCTCAACGTTCCCTGCACAAGAACTTGACCTATAAAATGCAATGTAGCCTCAGTTATCAGGAGGATGGTTTAATTTTGGAGTTTTTATGCTACCATTTTTTCTGTAGTCAGACCTCTTAGTGTAATTGCAACGTATGGGAATGTGACTCACTGTGCCTGAATCTGGCCTCTATTTGTCTTCCTTTTACCCACCAATGAATGTGATTAGCTATACTGTGTCTACTTTTGCTACTGAATATTCTATAATGTAATGCTTTTTGACCTTAATGATCAATATATGCATGACTTCTTGCCTCTCTTGTGTCCTGATTTCTATGTTTTACTTGAAGTTATAATCTATTATGTGAGTAAAATGGCTCCTCTATAGGTTAGATCTTCATATCAAAGCCTCAATCAGCCCTATAAGTCTGTGTGAACTCCCTTCATGATTGAGATCATTGTTGTGTCTCTTCCAAGATAACCTCAATGAATCTAGTGCATCACCATTATTTTCAATTTTTTCAGTTTTATCTTTTCATTTTAAAAGCATTCCTTCTCCCTTTTCCTCTGCAATCCAGTAGTTTTTAGGTGATAATCAGCAAGGAAGCCGGCCTACTCCGGAGGTCTGATCTCAGTTCGCAAAGTCCCACACTTCGAGATCATTCCCATGTTTCTCTAGATTGCCAAGTTTTACAACTCGGCAAGGGTGCAAATCTAAGAGACAACAACGTTATATATATATATATATATATATATATATATATATATATATATATATATAGGATTTCCACATCCACTCATAGGCTTTTTTTTTTTTTTGTGAAAAGGAAATGCATCTCACTTTATACATTTTTTTTTTTGAGATATTAAAACAAGAATGCTTATTTGAACATTGTATAAAAATAAACTATCTCCCTATCCAACTATATTATTTTTTTGTTTTCTCAAAATAAATCAGCAACAACTATACGTTTTTTTTTTGATACATTCAATAGAAAACAGCAAAATATATATTCCAATTTCATTAAAAAAACACATGCAAATGAGAACAAAAGGATAAATATATTTTGACAACAATTACATAAAAGAGATTATCACATTTTCTTTTTTTTTAACTTCTAAAATAAGGTAAACACAAAATGTATTCATCTATACAAATGAAGAGAGTATATTATTTTTTCTTCTTCTTTTTTTTTTGAAACAAACTTTACAAAGGCCAAACATGGCCAAGGCTCTCAATAAGCCAAAAATGACAACAATGAAACATAACTTCAAACACCTCCTCCAAGCTCCTAATCCAGCCACAACCTGCAAGATACAAAACAAAGGAGGGGAAACAAGCCACGCAATACCACTCTCCTCCCTACCATAGACTCACTAATGAGTCACCCCTGAGTTTGGAGGTCATCCACACACAAGGATTCTTCACTCCACAATACAACAATAAACCAACAAACAAAACAAGAAGAACACCCATGGCTTAACACATCACAACACTCATAAAAATGAGTTTGAAGGAGTAGGGGAGTCGAAATCACTCTACTCAAGAGGCCACTCCAAAAATCTCCCAAAAGCTCAACACAAACAAGGCCTCAAGTCCAAATATTTATACAAAGAACTCATATATTCCTCCATGGCACCCATGCCAAACAAAAATGCTCATACTCATAATCTTTCCCTCAAGGCCAAATACCAAAACTACGAGGTGACCTCAAGGAGGTTCACTCCTCCCCCACCCCACACATGTTGAGTATTTTCTCCAAATAGAGAGGCTCTTACAAACACCCTCAAAACCCCACAACAACAAAACACAATTCAAACACACAAGTAAAGTAAATACATATGGAAAGGCATTAAGCCTTGAATCCTACCTTGATAAGCCCAACAATGGTAGGTAGTTGAAGTAGAGCCCTTCCAACTCCACCTCCAAGTCCTTCTCCAAATGTGCCTCCAAAAATTCCTCTAACTCTCTTCCTAAAT
The DNA here is from genome assembly GCA_027924645.1 of Cunninghamia lanceolata. Lineage (NCBI taxonomy): Eukaryota > Viridiplantae > Streptophyta > Pinopsida > Cupressales > Cupressaceae > Cunninghamia > Cunninghamia lanceolata. The sequence goes on from BSBN01000828.1 coordinate 8,883,126, forward strand.
TCCAAATAAAATGAAAAATGTAATGAAATCAATAGCCCTCTCCCTCTCTTCAAGAGGGATTAAAATAGGCTCTCCTCATGAGCCTTAAGGAATGAGAAGGTGACACATGTCACTTATCCTTCCTCCTCACATCCACTTGCAAGCTTCATGGAATGTGGGGGTGACACTTGTCACCCTCCCATTCAACCAAGTCTTGCCCCCTCCACTTGTGCTCTCACACATGTGAGAGCAAAGTGGAGCCCAAAAAGGATGAGGGTCATGTTGTGTGGTTACACAATACGCCCCATTTTGACTTGACAAAACAGGGACCCAAATTTTTTTTGCTACTTTGGCTTGTTGTTTTTCTACTTCTGGGCAATCTAGGAAAAATAGGTCATGCAGGTCATCCTGTAGGGGGTAGATAAGTTACCATGATGAGGTCAGTTATCAAATTTGGTATTTCATATCATCAACCTCATGGTTGGAAAGTGTATGAACTTCCATGCAGGTTTGCCTTTTGGATCACCTCAAAATTCTCTAAGGGAAGAAAGTTATCATAGGTCAAAGTTTTGGTCAAACCTGATATTCCAGGAAGGGAGTCATATTTCAAACATCAGTCATATTATATAAGATCACCCTGATGAAAGTTTATCACCCGATAATCACTTGGTCCTTGAAGTCTAGACATCAATCTTACGTAGTAGCTGTTGTCTTCCTGTCAAATGACTTCACATATTTTGTGGGGGTCATATTTTCAATGTCACTTGATCTTACGAATATCACCCTTGTCGCAAAATATCACCCTATGCCAATATGACGATGACATCATCTAAACCCAATGAATGAAGAATATCACCCTAGTGATGAAGTCATCATTCTATTTTACCCCGCGGAGGTATATATCTGAGGCCCACCATATTCAATAACATGATGGTGATGTCATTACAACACAACGCTTAAACAAAGTCATTAACATCCTGACATCACCCCGATCTTTTTCAAAGGGGGTCTTGTGGGGGTCATATTTTGAACATCCCCTGATCTTAAATTCATGACCTGATATACATATGGTCAACCTTTGACCACATCACCCGCTTCTTTTGCATTGGTTTTGCTGCAGAATGGGTGGAAAGTCATTTTATACAGAAAGGGGGTCATATTTTGAACATCACCCAATATTTCAAAGATCACCCCCCTCCTATTCCAAACATTAAATGGACATAAATGCGGTAGATGGATTCCCGCTAACTACGAATATAATTCAAACACTTGGCAGCATCCATGGATTCTCTGCAGAGGATCAACAGATTTAATTGATTTAACGTGCAGGTTTACCCTAATCCTGCCCTAAGGATGCGTTTAAAGGTAACTTTCCAAGGTTATTTCCATTTACCTTGTGAAAAAATGAGAATTTATAGAGCAGAGCATTCAAACCCTCATATGAGCTACTTGTGAATGGACTACGACTTGCAGCATAACAGAACGGGTGATCATCAGCATTTGCTACCCTTTTTCGTAATCATCCACTTAACCTAGGAGAAGAGCGTTATCAGGTAAGTAATTAAAAATCCCTCTTGTTGTCATCTTATGCATGTCCAGGTAGTATGTTCATTCTTATGGTTTGAATCTGCAAATGTCCACATCATGATAAAGTAATGAGTAATGAATCAGAGTATACATGATGCCATGATCGAGATATAATGTTGTATGAATGCATATAGATATTGTATAGTAAGACTAGGCATGTTCATTGCAGGTATCCATGGTGGATCTTGGGTGGATCAGGTCTGATATAGAATTTCAAAAACCCATGTTTGTTCAGCTAGAAGGGGTGCAATTCAAGTATGGTGTCATTGGAGACACTCACCAGGGAGACACAGATTTAGTGGCATGGTCAACCAGAATAGACCATGATAAAGATAATACCCTTTTGGATGTAGTATATGTTTTTGGGATGTGGCATGCAGCTAGATTCCCTTATGCTATGGAGACCCCAGAACTGGTGGTAGAATGCGCCAGGAACTATAACCCTCAAACAAGGCAGGTAGAGAAACATGGAAGGGTTTATGCAGACTTTTCGATAAAAGGCATCACATCTACATTCAACCTATGAGTTGGAAAGAAGGTAGTTAGTGTGGATCTATAGAAGATGGAGACAGAATATAATAACAACAAGAAAAATGCAAGGAAGAGGATGTACCAGTGGAGGTCAAAGAGCAGCACCTACACTGCCTCTGCCAAGTTGCCCGTACACTTGTACAAATTTGATTTTGACGATGAGTATCAATACATGATTGCCCTGCTCAATAGGATGACAGGTTAGCCTCATGCTAGAAATTTCAAGAATTGGATGTTTGGAATCATCTAGATTGTCCTCTACATAGAAAACAAGCCACTATGGGCCAAGGTCATCAGTGATGCCTTAGATGAATAGATGAGGAACCTGGGAGGTCTAGAATACTCATTCTATATGTCCTCATATGTTGTCTACTCATGTGCCTACAAGGGAACCTTTGATTCCCTTACTACAATGGGTAAGGTTAGTAGTGGTGTAGATGATGCCCACATATGGGATCACTATCCTCAGTTACAAAGAAAGAACTACCTCCAAGATTATAAATTGGTGAATGATGCATTCTCTATGCATCTGGTCAGAACAATGGAGGAAGACAAAACCAAGAGATTGAGCATGGAGGCTCAGGAAGTTATTTATAAACATGGGGCCTGGTTCATCTAATATGCTACCTTTTCATACATGAGAATTTAGGGATTTGAAGATCAGCCCCTCATGTTACCCAGGTACCCTACTGATGGGGTAGTCCTGATGGAGTTTTCAAGACATGTGTCTACCATAGTGGAGACATACGAGGCACAAAAGAAGATCCCCCCAGTACTTTTTCCGGTATCTATGGGATGGTACATGTGCATAGATTCACAGAGCATAAAGCATGTCATGGGAGGTCTAAAACTGATGTATCTATCGCCATTTCCATTGGCCAGATCTTATGACCCCTATGGCAAGATGCAAAAAATAATGGGGAAGCCTATACATTGGAGGCATCTAGAAGATTTTTGGACAGACTGTGAGGATGAGGCCAAAGTGAGAAGAAGAAAATACCAAAGGCTCACCCTAAATCAGTTAAGAACATATGATTGCATCTCAGTGCCCTCACAACTGAAGAAAGATGATGGAAAAATAATGTCAAGTGAATATGAGGATAAGAAGGTCTATAATGACACAATCTTAGCCCCTGATCTAACACAGCCAGAGGATATTTCCTTGGCTTAGTTTATAGCTAGGGTGCTACAATTAATTCAAGCTTGGGTATATGAGCAAATAAGCACATTGAAGAAAAGAGGTGTAGCCCTTACTGTAGATGCTAAGAAGAAAAGACAAGAATTAGCTGATGAGGAGTATGATGATTTCCTCAATGAGAAGAGGAAATCACATGGAGAAAGACTACCTACTCAAAAGAAGAGGAAGGGTCCCCCTAGAGGCAAGAAAACTGATGATAAGCCTAAGGGGGTGATAATCGAGAAAATTGCCATACCAGCTGTAGGTGCATCAACCTTAGGACAGGCATCCACCTCATCTACACTGCCTCTAATGGATAAACCAAAGACTAAAAGGATCCTAAGGCCAGCTATGGAAATCACAGAAGTACGGGAGGAAGGCCAAACCTCACAGCATGAGGTAGAAAAGGATATCCTATTTGAGGAAGAGCCAGTGGAAAAGGAACCTGCAGGTGATGACCTGATGATGGTTAGCAGGAAGAGGAGCATGGTGCCGCTGATGTCTCCACTTAAGAAGCAAAGAACATCTATGAGGGGTGAGATTAGGACCAATCCCATTGTATTGAGGGGAGCTGGTGGTGAAGTGTTTAGGAAGGAGCTGCAGCATGATGTGCCACTTCCCACCATTATTAAATTCAAGATAGAAAGAGCAAAGGAACAAGCAAAAGAAGCTTCTAAAGCAAGTCATGGTGGTCCTTTCTCCTTGGAAGATACCGTGGAACTATTAGATGATGAAGTAGTGCAGAGTGTTTCCTTTGAGAAGATGGAGACCCTTGCCTCCAGTGCCCGCATGACCCCACATGGAACCCCACTAGCACAAGCAGCGGTATTGGAAGAATTGAAGCAAACAGCTCAAGAAGAGAAGGAGAGTAGCCCAGAGAGGGTGGCCCAACAAATCAGGCTTGACAAGTTAGTGGATCAGGTGACTAGCCCTGTAATTATAGATTTGACATACAGGGAAGATGAGAGTCTCAAAGATAAGGAGGGTGCACCTGATGCCATAGAGAAAATTGAAGTAGCCAAGCAAGTTGAGGTAGGGAGCAATGCTCCAGATATGGGCCAACAACAACATGAGATACCAACTGCACCAAAGATAGTAGAAGTCCAGTAGAAGGGAAAAGCTGATAGAGATACATCAGGTGATGATGCTACGTGGACTCAAGGAGATACAGGAGAAAAGAATATATCAGGTCATGAGGACCTTAAGACACAAGATGTGGGTGCATCAGGTGCGGAACAAGAGATAGCATAAGATCAAGGTGATGCACTAGGCCCACAAACCCATATATCCATGGATGTTAATATGCCTCGGGATGAGGGAAATACTAAGGTGGATGAGATTCCAAAGGAGGGAGTGTAGGATCAAGTGCAAGATCACCGTGTGGACATTCCACAAGATCCTCCCCTACAGAAAGAGGCCCCTCAGGAAGAAGATATGCAATAGGATCCCCCTCATGAGGAACAACATGAGGAAGAAATTAGGAAATCACCTTCTCCACCTAGAATGGAGACAAATACTGGAGACCATGGTGAACATGATGACGACAAGAGACAACAAGGATCTGGAGATGAAGTGCCTCAGTGGCTTGAAAAGGAAATCGGTACAGAACAAGGCCTTGAAATTCAAGAATTTGATGTTTCTACCTTGTTTGTAGAGACCATCTTGAAGCCCAAGAGGAAAGCTAGATTAACATCTACTATCAGAAGAGATCCTCCTAGAGGCAAAAGGACTGCCCAAGTAGCGCTTCTCACTGTAGAGAAGGAGAAGGGCAAGATCACCATGGAAGAGCTCCAAATCACAACTGTGGATTTGGGTTTTGCCAATGAAGAGCAAGAGGGTCATGAAGGGAAGGATATCATAGATTCTTTGACCCAAAGGGTGAAGAAAGAGAAAGAGAAAAATAAGTAGCATAAGGAGCACATTGCCCAACTACATGCATATATAAAGGGGTTGATTAATCTTGATAGTACACCGGTGGATCCAGCAGTCCCATTAACTGCCATTTCCTAGGAAGAAGTTAATAAATTGGACCTCATGAAGCATCAAGCCATGATCATGGATAAATGGATGTTGACAACCCTTACATGAGTGGAGGATGTATTGAGAACCTCTTTACAGAAGTGGAATTCCCTAAGTAGTTTGATGAGAAAGGCAGATAAAATACAAAATAAAACAGGGAGAAGGTCATTCCAATTGGAAAAAGACCTAACTGCTTTGAGTGAGATAAAGAGGATTGATCCTCAAATATTAATAAACAATGGAGTACTAAATAATAGCAATGCCCTGTTGATAGGCATTTGGTATGAAGATATCAGGTTCGAATGTGATATCTTGAAGAAAAGTAGTGGCAAGCTTAAGGATATCAATATAAAGATGCATAGCATGATGGCACATGAGGTAGAAATCCTTGAAGCATTAGAAGGAAAAGTAGAGGGAAAGATAGAAAATCAAGACGCAGACTTTGCCATCAAGGCACTGCATGATAATTTCCAATTAGTGGTTGATGAACCCCTCACCCACCTGACAGAGGAGGTGATGAATAAGATCATGAGGATTAAGGTCAAGGTGGAGATTTACAATGAGACACTGAATAGCAGAAAGGCTAAGCTGGAAGTAATCAAAGACAAATTCTAGTCTCATAAACACACCATAACAAAAGCTAGAACCCAAGATGGTGGAGAAGTACATAAAATAGTACAGGCTTATGAAAATATCAGGACGGCAATGAAGGTCCATATACAGGATGATGTTCATAAGGGTGATAGCAATACAGAAAGCAATGAAGATGATGATCATGATGAGGAAGAAGAACATGAAGAAGAAGAACCTGAGGAATGAATGAAGATGCATCACAAAGAAGACATGTGCATCAAGTACTCATAAGGTAATGAGTCATCCAGATGGTTGCCAGTTGGCAACCTCTGCCACAAGGAAAGTGTTGACTAAGTCAAGAGATGTAATCTACCATTGATTCTAATTGACAAATCCTGACCGTAGGTCATTTGTAACTGCCTCTTCACCTTATTCTATAAAAGGTGTAGGGGTGCTTTATTTTGAACATTCGGAAGCTTAATTAAAATTTGATTGTTGAAATATCAGGACTTATTTCAAGGCTATTGTAAACTTACATGTTATGCATACTTAATGAAAGAGAAGACAATTCAATTACAAATCATCATAAATCTTGAGTAATCTATGTTTGAAATCTTGATACATGCTTTGATCAGCTACATCCCTTGGAGTGCTTGTCAGTCTGCATGTGTTGTTTTCATTTCCCATCCTTTGAAGTTAGCATCATCCATATCTAGCTGTGGAACATCCTGGTGAAAATATGGTTTGATTTCTGCTCCTCATGAATGTATCTTGTGTGTATGTGGTTCAATAGCTAAAGATTCACTAAAATTAGAAGAATTCTTTTAGATTTCTTTTCAATTTCATAACAATTCATCACCACAATTGCAAATAATAGAGAATTAAAAGCAAGTAACATGAAATATGATGGCATCTCGTAGATAATTGGAAATACATAGCATATTTAGAGAAAAGCATGTTCAATTGACAAATATCATGCAAATTCACATGCAAATCCATGAAATTCATGCACATATCTACTTATAGACACATTATTTGAGCAAACATACTATGTAGAAGGAAGAACATGATCATGATGATCAATAATCAAAAGAATTGATCAAACTTGCAAATACATCATTATCCTTCGAAATAGAGTAGAAATAACCACTCTACAGAGTAAATTTATAGGGAACTGAACAATACTGATCAACCAGACAAACATAAGGCCCCTTGAAATGGAAAACAACATGTCACATCAAACTCTGAGTAACGCCAAACAATCATGACCTGATCAACGGAGACTTGAAGTCATCAACTTATCCTAAGTTGATCATACTTTACAAGATAATAAAGGTTTGATGTAGAAATTTTTATGCATGTTGTTATGACTCATCATCATCATCAATAGGTCCAACAAGTGTCCCAATCCTATCCTCCCATGAAAGCCCACAAAACCCCAAGGTACTCTCACCAATGTGAGAGAGCCTTGGGGTTGGGTCCTCCACAATTAAGGGTCTTGAATACTCCCCAAGCCTTCAATGCAAGGTACCCAAAAGCTTGGAATGCAGTATGGATAAGGTTGAGTGTTTGACCCAACCTTCCACTCTTCCCCAAACTTCCATTTTCGTCACTTCACTTCAGGGTGAAGTTTAAGTGACCATATGGGCATTATCCTAGTGTTAGACAAGCTCAAATGGGCCCTAGACCCTAGGGGTACAACCCATGGTCACTTTTAACCCAATTTGAGCACCATATGATGTATAAAATCACATGAAAAGGGGTCACAAAAATTAAAATAAAATAGAGTCAAATAAACATTACACATTCACAACACTAATAAACAATCAATTGAAAAAGGGGTAGACCTAGCCCAAAAGACTCCATACACAAACATTACAAAAATTTATCATCCATTTACATAGTTGATCTTGGTTCCTCTTGGAACTAGATCAGTTCAACATGGGATTTCACAAATGTGTGGGATGATCTCTGAATTTCCATGGCTTGGGAAAATCACCTGTGCACTTAAACAAAAGATTAATCCAACATGTATATCATAGCCGAAGCAAGGAAAAACATACACTCATGCCATCGCATAATAAATTAAATCATCATAAAAATCAAATCTTAATTAGATTCATAATTTGCATTTCTATAATCCATCACAATATAAAAATCACATAGTAAATCGATAACATAATCTCACAACTAGTATCTCTAATAAAATCAGAATGCATATCACATGTCTAATCATCATCAGTAAATAAAAATCTAGATCTAGTCTCATCACAACATACTAAGCATAGCTAACCAAAATAAAGAAATATAGTCTAGTAAATCTACATATCAGGATCATTAGTCTCCAAATGTCTAAAATGTCTCCAACAGTAAATGTGAAACGATCAAACTAAGGGAGTGAAATAGTAGGCCTCACAAAACATAAGACCATATCCTTTGCTACATAATTGTCCAGCACTCAAGAGATTTTTCTTTAAGCCTTTGACACACAGAACATCATCAATAATATGTTTCCATCAAGACTGATTGAGCCTCTTCCATATATTTCTCAAATTTAACAAACTTGATTTTGTCACCAGTCATATGATTTGAGCAACTACTACAATAACCCAATAGTTCTTTTCTTGACTGGTAAGAGGAGTATCTTCATTGTCAAGACTTACCTCTAGGTCATTTTCTTCCATGCATCCTTTAGAGTCATCTGTAATAGTATCATCCTTCTTGTGTGCCATCCCAGATTGATCTCAATTTGTTAATCTTTCCTCAAAGGAACTTGGCTCTGATACCAATTGTTGAAGGCACAAGACAACTGAGAGGGGGGGTGAACTAGTTGTATCAAAAACTTCAAACCCTCATAAACATAATCACATCCATGTCAGTTCACTTAAACCATTAATTTGTTATGAAAGTCAAACATGAAAAGTAGATAATAGAAACTTAAACACATCAACACCATGCACAAGAGAACACCATATTTTTACGTGGAAAACCCTAAAAGGGAAAAACTGCGGTGAGGATTAGCTCACAATATAATGTAGTAATAATACCGAATTATAAAGGCTCACTGCCATAGTGAGAATGCTCACTACAGGGGACTCATTGTCCAAGTGGACTCACTACCCATTGGGAAAGAAAGAAAGAAGAGATGAATAGCTCACTGCCATACTTTGAACTTATATAATTGTTTCTAACCTATGCTTGAAGTTCAGTTCTAATGAAGCTCAATATACACATCAACATATACAACACCTTCACAGCATCACCGAAAATTGTAGACACCTTCTGCTCACTACATATGGTAGCCTAACACATGAAATCCTTTACTACCCTAATCAAATTTACCTCACAATATCATATCCCCCATTCACACACCCACATATGAACTCTTGACACTTATTTATACCATCATTACCCTTGAAACAATCTTCAAGGTTGGAAGTACAATCTTCAATCCTTGAAACAATCTCCAAGGTCGGCAAACACATAATATTTGAATTAGGTCTGGACCTAAACATTCCACGGTATAATGGAATGAAGGAAAAATACTATATGCCTTAGCTCAAACCCAAATATATCCGGCATGTTACACAATACTCACATAATCACAAAATCAAGTCTACAAACATTCAAGGTCGTCCAAATACTATAATCATAAGGAATGCTTTCATGATCAGAACCATAACTTGCAGACCTTACATAGGGCTTAAACATAATCTAGAAACATCCACAAAAATCTTGGAGTCACCTAGGAACCAACAAATTCAGTCACAACAACTTTCAGTTGAACACAACTTTCACCTAAAAATAACAACTTTCACCTAAACACAACAACCTTGTCAAACTCTACCACACAATGAACTACTTTTTGAAGCACCAAATCACAAACCTTTTGGATGGAAGATAGGTAAGATCCTTATGAACACATATCTAGAACCGCAACACCTAAACCCTATCTACGGACAAATGTGGAGAAAAATACTTTCTCCCAGAAACCTCTACACAACTTAGAGACATTGTCAAAGACTGTTCTCAAACTGGTGAGCATAACTTTCACTCTACAGCAATCCAGAGCACCAAATTCTAGATTTAGCATCTTCAAACACTTCTTGACAACATACCCAAACCACACACTCAGATCTCCAACACAAAAGAAGTGTGGAGCAGAATCTCAAACAATATTCTATAAGCCAGAAGATTCTTCAACACAATATTTTTTGTATTAATCAAATTTTCTCAAAAGCACTTGGAAAATCAGCAACAGGAATAATCTACTAACATCATCAACACTTCTACAAGATATTCAAATTACTTTAACACAACAACTTAATCAAATGGCAACAACAACATCACAAGACATAGTTGACACCAATGAAAACACAAATATGTTGAAATCAATGACAACACTGATTGGTACATACTTGCAACACCCCTTTCCAGACAAGTTGGCACTCATCAAAGGCATAATTGTGACGGTTGAAGAGTATCACATTAGGATGGTCCAGTTAGTGATGGAGAGTTGGGATTTTATTGGCAAAATCAAAGAGCTGAATACTTGAATGATGACCAAGTCTATGGTAGCTTCATCTAAGGAGTATTTACAATTGCTTCTTGATCTAACAGCTAATGGATACCTCATTAGCTCTAGGAGCTCTAACATTTGACAACCCCAAATTGAAAGATGGGGAGTCATGTGACCGACCCAACAGCCCATGCTCAAGGAGTAAGTGTAAAACAAAAAATGTTATCTTGGACAGACTAGGTAGGTTTTAATCCATTTCATGCTCTTTGAAGTAACTAAATATTGTTGTAAACTTTTGAGGGAATCTCAATGCATTATAAGATCCCCCCTTGTGTTATAAAAGGGTGGTGCTCAATTGTTTTCTAGTTCTAAAAATTTTGATAGAGGCTTTGTAAAGGGAAAATACATTAAGTCTATTGTAGGGTCTCAGACCTTTGTTTGTAAGTCATTTATGATGACATTGTTGTGTCATGGACTATGCATATATAAATACATATTGCTAAGTAATTGTCTCCATCTTTGAAGTGTAATACTCTTTTAAATGAAATAATCAAGGATTGTAGAATGTGTCATACACATTTGTTGTATTGAGCTCTTCTCATAATTTGCTTTTTGTTTAAGGGACAATATAAATGCTTTCTTGAGAGGTATAGGAGTATTATACATTCAAATAGATTATTAAGTATGGTTGCATTGTAGGCTTTAGGAGGTCTTACTTTCACTGGGTGATAGTATTTTAAATAACCATCATGAATACATTTAAATGTTGTGGTGTAAAATGCATAACATTATGACTCTATAGTCCATGATAGGCACCAGTCAATCTTTTGTAGTCTCTATTTCTAGAACCCCAGCCTTAAATGATAAATCTTAAGATATTTGTAATTTATTTAGATAATTATTTCCAAGCTTCATACCAGAACCTTGAGAGATTACAAGGAATAAGCCATTCATGCATTCAGTTGTGCAAATCCTTGTCAATGTGTATGAAGCCTTACATCTACTAGGCACTACGTTTCAACTCTGTTATCAAATTGTATCTAGTGCCAAAAAGGGAAACCAACCTAGGTATTGTAGAGCCTGAAGAGTAGGGGAGAAGAGTGTGAAACCAATCTCCCATTCATTGGCCAAGATTCACTCAATTTTGATCATAAAGGTTTCTTACCTTTTAGAAATTAGTGGGTAGAGCTTGGCAAACCAACACTCCTAATGTGCACTTAAAATATTTATGGTCTACTATCATGGTCTCTATCATTGGTGTACAAATGGTACTAAAATTTTTGATGAACTTCTCGTAGAAACTTGCCAATCCATGAAAAGATCTTACCTCCCCAATATTCACAGGTGTTGGCCATTCAACAATTGCTCTTACCTTTTCTGGATCCATCTTCAATCCTTCCACAGAAATCACAAATCCCAAATATACTAGTTTTGTCTTCATGAAACTACATTTCTTAATATTTATCAACAATTTCTCTTCTCTCAGCCTCTAAAATACTTGTTCTATATGGTATAAATATTCTTCCTTGGTTCTACTAAAAATTAGAATATCATCCAAGTAGACAACAACAAATTTACCCAAGAATTTCTTCGGTACCTCATTCATCAATCTCATGAATGTACTTGGTGTGTTAGTTAATCCAAAATGTGTGACTAACCACTCATACAATCCTTCATTTGTCTTGAATGTAGTCTTCCATTCATCTCTTTCTCTGATCCTGATCTGATGGTATCCACTCTTTAGTTCAATCTTTGTGAAATATTTTGCTCAAACAATCCATAATATCATCCATCCTTGGCAATAGAAATCTATACTTGACTATGATATTATTGATTTCTCTTGAATTTGTACACATCCTCCATTCTCCATATTTCTTTGGTGCTAACACTGTCAGTATTGCACATGGGCTTAAACTCTCTCTAATCAATCTTTTCCAAAACAACTCTTGTATCTATCTATTTAGCTCCACATTTTCTATTGGTGTCATCATATGTGTTGCTTTGTTTGGTAAAATGGCTCTAGGTATGAGATCCATATGATGACTAATACTTCAAACTGGTGGTAATCCTTCTGACACATTCTCTGATACAATATCTTGGTATTCTATCAACAATCCTGCTACTTCCTTTTGTGGTGGTTCTTCTCCTTTTGTGGTGGTGTTTTCTATACTTTGGGTACCTCACTTCTTTGGAACCAATGCAAAACACAAGTTCTCATGTCTCAATCCATCCAAAAATTTCCTTCCATCTACCAAGTAGATTCTAGAGTTACCACATGCTTCACTCTTGTGCTCTTCTTCCAAAGGTATCAGGATATGTCTTTTCCCATTTGATGTCACAGTATAGGTATTCTTTCTCCCATCATGAATTACCTTTCTATCATACTACCATGGTCTTCCACCAAACATTGTTCACTCACTAGCATCTTGTGTTTATCTTGAATCCATGCTATCTTGTAGGGTTTTGGATGTTCTAACCTCTTCAGATTTAGGTTCTTTACCATCTCTCCTGAAACCAAATTGTATATGCTACCACTATCAATGATAAATTTACAACACTTACCTCCTGATTTACATCTTGTCCTAAACAAAATTTTCCTTTGTGGTGGCTCCTCTATTATTTTTGTTTGCAACAAAGCCCTCCTCACTACCAATGATTCACCATTCTCTAGTTTCCCTACTGAACTTGGTGATCCAACTGATTCTTCCTCCGCATAAGTTGTCCTTGCGCTATTCTTTTTCCTTCTGTTAGTACTTCCTTGATGACATTCAAATGCTTGGTGTCATTTGCCTCCACACTTGAAACATGTTCCTTTGAATGGTCTTTTGTCAAATCCTCTATCATCTCTCTGGTATCCTTCATTTTAGTAAGAATTATGACTTTCTCTATTATTGCGGTAGAGATTCATGTCATCTATCCCTCGGTGATATGATTTTTTGTATATTTCTTCTTTATGGTATGGGGCACTTTCCTTATTATGCTTTGTATATGACCTTCCTTCACCACATTGTGTTCTACCTCTCTGGAATCTTCCTCTACCTCTCTGTCTATGCTCAAACCTCTTGTTCAACTTTTCTTCAACATTCAGTGTAATTTGATGTCTCTTCCATTGTTGCCATTCTTACCAATCTTAGTTCTTATTGGATGTTCATTCTCAATCCATTAATATATTGTGTCACTTTCTCCTTGCTTGCTTCACTATGTCTAGTCCTAATAATCATTCTGTGAAATTCTTTTGTATACTCCTTTACTATAGGTTTTGGAATCTCTTCAGCAATTCCAATTCATAGTCAACAGGTATGAATTGATTCTTTAATTTTGTCATGATTCTATCCCACTTTGTGATTCTTTCCTTTCCTCTCCTATTTCTATCCAACTAAATTTATTTCCACCAAATAGCAGCATGTGCTTTCAATTTAGTTTTTGCAAATCTCACTCTTTTTGGATCTTCAATTTATTCATATTCAAAGTATTCTGCCATGTCATTTATCCAGTCAATCAACTCCTTAGGATTTAGATTACACGCATAGTTTGAAATATCAATTCTAGTTCTCTTACCAATCTTAGAAATAGCTTTAAACATCTTCACCTAATTCCTCATTTTGATCTACTATTTAAATGCCTAATTCATCATCATCATCACTTTCATCCTCATGTCTAGGGTTTAGACCTCTCTTTCTATCCTCTTCTATACCATCCAATCGGACTTCCATTGTTCTCATCATTTCTAACATTTCTTCCATTCTTCTGGTAACATTGGCCATAATAGGCATCTTCCTTGGTGGCATATTTTCTTTGGATCTGGTGCAACAGCCTCAATTCAGTGATCTAGCTACAAGGTCGCAACTGCCTCACAATTGGTGCTCTATTGACAAACGCTTGCAAGATTCCTCAAGTCAGTGATATGTTCACTCTAGGATCTATCGAAACACCTTCTCTCCCAAAGGATTTAAAAAACTTGCTCTGATACCACTGGGTTTAGTCACAGATGGAGGGTCCCAGGATAGGATTGTCCTACTTTGCAGCCTTAGAGTAAGCACAATGGAAAAACACAAGAATGGAACAACAAATGGAATTTTATCAATTGAATAGCATGAAAAATTACAACTTTCATATGCAAGTAGTCTATGGACTAAAATTGGCTCAAAGGCCTATCCTCTAGCTTATTACAACTTACAAGAAAGATATAGCTTTGAAGCACTATCCTGCAATCTTAACTTTCCAAACTATCCACTACTTACCAACTTCCTAACTACCTTCTAATGCATCTAGTGAATGATTATTTAGCAATTCCCAACTCAAGGAATGATCTGTGTCAGCCTGAAGAGTTTTAAAGATCAATGCTTGATGAAACATATAGGTCAGCCTAATTCCAATGGTGAAGCCTCCAATGTTGATGGCTCATGTTGCGATTCTAGTTGAAAGTTCCTATAGTCCCATAATGCCTTATGAGATGTTTCATTAGGTACCACAAGTCACAGGAAGGTAATGTAAACTTCATATGCTCAAACTAAATGTTCAATTCTCTAAACAATGAATCCTAATAATCTTCTGACAGCGATAACTTTCTATAGACAATTGTAAATCTCCTGAAATCTTGATATGATGTAGATGAGATTTTGTAGAATCCTAATCGTGTGCCATGAGCTATGAAATGATCATGTGGTAAAATGTGGTGTAAAATGATGAGTGTACTAACTGAAATGCACTTGAAAAGAAAAGAAACAATTTTTTTTGGTTGATGCAAGATTGTCTTTCAACCTAGGATGCTCTTGCATCAGATAAGTGTATTGTCCATGATGGCCATGCAAACACTTATACCTTAACAAAGGATGGAGTTCATCGTAATTTAAATCCATTGAAGGAGGTGGAAGAAAAGGTATGTAGTACTACTAGAATTTGATTGGTAGATGGTAGGAAATTTTTGGATGGTATGAAGCACGAGCATCATTGCTTTGCATTGATTCCTAAGATCATCCAAGAGAAATGTGAAGATGTACCAATAAAAGTCTCAGATATGTTGGAAGAATTTTAGGACATTGTCTCTAATAATGTACCATAAGGTTTACCACTAGTGAGGAAGATAAGTCACCAAATGGATTTGATACCAAGAGCCAGGCTACCAAATAAGGTAGCCTATAGAATGACTCCTGCAGAGAATGAAGAGATAAACAAACAAGTTCATGAGCTATTAATGAAAGGACTGATAAGGGAGAACCTAAGCCCATGTGTGGTACCTACAATACTAGAACCAAAGAAAGATGGAGAGTGGAGAATGTGTACAGATTCCTGAGCCATCAACAATTACAATAAAGTACATATTTCTATTTCCAAGGATGAATTATTTTATAGATTGCTTGAGTGGAGCCAAGTACTTTACAAAGATTGATCTAAAGAGTGGATATCACCAGATCCAAATTAGAGAAGTAGATGAATGGAAGATAGCCTTAAATACTAAGGAGGGCCTGTATGAATGGCTAGTCATGCCATTTGGGCTAACCAATGTATAGATCACATTCATGCGGCTCATGAATGAGGTCCTAAAAGAGTTTTTGGGTAAATTTATCATTGCTTATTTAGATGATATTTTGATTTTTAGTAATACTTTGGAGGAGCACTTGATGCATGTTTGAAAAGTTTTTGAGAAGCTAAGGGAAGAGAAGTTGTTGATTAGTCTGACGAAATATAGTTTTGTGAAGGAGTTGGTGTACTTGGGATTTGTTTTCTTAGCCCTAGGTCTTAAAATGGATCTAGAGAAGGTGAGGGCTATCATTGAATGGCCTACCCCAAGGAGTGTTACAGAGGTATGATCTTTTCATGGTTTGGAAATTTTTTATAGAAAATTTACCAGGAACTTGAGTAGCATTTGTGCACCCCTATTTGAGACAATGAGAGGGGATAGAAAAGAGTTTAAATGGACTACGGGAGCAGCCAAGAGTTTTGATATATTGAAGCAAAAAATCACAGGGCAATCTATTTTGGCACTTCCATATTTCAATAAGGTATTTTAGGTAGCTTGCGATGCTAGTGGAAGTGCTATAGGAGTTGTTTTGAGTCAAGAAGGTAAGTCCATTTCCTATTTCAGTGAGAAGTATAATGATGCCAAGAAAAAGTTTTATGTTTATGATCAAAATTTCTATGTTATAGTTTATCCTTTGAAGAAATTGATGCATTATTTATTGCCAAAATAGTTTGTTTTATTTACTGATCATTAGGGTTTGTAGTATCTTAATAGTCAACAAAAGTTAAATCAAAGGCACTTAAAATGGGTTGAGTTTTTGTAGAGTTATACTTTTGTTTTGAAGCATAAGAGTGAGAAGCCCAATAGAGTTGCATATGCCTTCATCAAAAAGAAAAAATTGTTGATAGAGATGAAGATAGAAGTTGTTAGGTTCAATGAACTCAAGAGTTTGTACCCTAAAGATCCAAACTTTGCAAAGGTTTGGAAGCTTGTTCAAAGCCTGCTACCCTAGATAGGACGAGATGGTTGGATTACATAATCCAAGATCTTATGTTGTTTAGAGGAAGCCAGTTGTGCATTCTGAGCAGCTCTATGAGAGAGAGCCTAATTAAGGAGAAGCATAGTGGGGGTTGGTAGGATACTTTGGTCGAGATAAGACCATTTCTCTTGTTAGTGAAAACTATTATTGGCCACAGTTGCACAAGGATGTGAAGAAGTTCATATAAAATTGTAGAGTATGTCAGATGGCCAAGGGATTTCGTCAGACTACCAGCTTGTATTAGCCACTGCTTCTACCAAAGAAGCCATGGGAGGATATCAGCATGGACTTTGTTCTTGGATTGATGAGAACATAGAGAGGGCATGATTCAATATTTGTGGTGGTTGAAATATTTTCAAAGATGTCACATTTCATTCCATGTTATTCATGTTGCAAAATTATTTTTCAAGGAAGCAGTTAGACTACATGGTCTTCCAAAGAGCATGGTTTCAGATTGGGATACCAAGTTTGTTGGATATTTCTGGAAGACCTTATGGAAGAAGTTGAAGATTGAGTTGAAGTTCAGTTCTACACACCATCTGCAGACTTGTAGATAGATAGATGCAGTGAATTGAAGTTTGGGCAACCTGCTGAGATGCTTAGTAGGAGATAAGCCTAAGGGATGGGATTTGATATTACCATAGGTATAGTTTGCATATAACAATTCTGTCAACAAGAGTACTAGTAAATCCCCATTCCAAATTGTATATGGGAGTAGCCTAAGAAATACTTCTGAGCTAAGAAAGATAGACAGAAAAGAGAAGAGTAGTGCCAAGGCTAAAGACTATGTAGGGCATCTAAAGAGCTTGCATGATGTGGTATGAAAGCACAATTATAAAATGAATTCTCAGGACAAGGCTAAGGCAGATCAGAAGTGGAAGTTTAAGGAATTCAATGTTGGTGATGAAGCCATGGTTCACCTAAGGAAAGAAAGGTTCCCAATGGGGACATATAATAAGTTGAAGATGAAGAAATTTAGACCATGTAGGATCCTAAAGAAACATGATTCAGATGATGAATATGAGGTAGAGTTGCTGAGTGGAATCAACATTTCCCCTGTGTTCAGCATTGCTGATTTAATAGAGTATCATGAAGGTGGCACAGAGGATGGACCGATCAAAGGATAGTGGAGTATTCCAGCACCTACTTCAAAGGAGGAGATAGAAGAAATCCTAGATAGTCATGTGGGAAGAAGTGCCAGGAACAAGCAATATGAAGAATATCTAGTTAAGTGGAAAGGAAGGCCTATCAAAGATTCTTCCTAGTTGTCTAAGGTAGAGGTTGATTGTTTGGGTTTTCCTTGAACACTCAGATGTGACAAGGTCACTTCTCAAATTACCTTGGGTATCTGATGCAGGAGCATCCAATGGTGTAAGGGAAAATCTTGCATCAAACCCAAAAATAATGATTTTATTTTATGTTCTTTTCAATTTTGGTATTTTCAAATACCCAATTGCTTGAATAGTGATGTGGAACCTTCAAAATTTCCAACCTACTAAAAATAGAAAACTACTATTTTTAGAAAATTTACATTTGAGCACGTATGGAAACAAAAAATTACTCAAAGCTTAAGAATTGAAAAATATAACATTTGGTGAAGGAATTGGCCAAAGATCACTTGTGAGCTAAAAGATATTAAAGTTTTTGTTTCTTTAAAAACCCTAAAAAATTTTAAAGTCAAATATGAGGCACATAGAGGCCCCGTACGACCCTAAAAATGGGCAGAATCAGTAGAACCAATTCTAAGGGTGTAGATCTCTTCATGATATTTCTAACACATTAAACAATTTATCAACTAGACACCTAGATCAAAAGTTATGGCTCTCGAATGTTGACCTATTTTTGGAGGGAGTTATAAATTTTGAAATTTTGGTTGGAAGGCGCCAAAAAAAGGTTATTTATGATCATTTTTGGAATATTTTGGGACTAGAGAAATGGGGGAAAGTGGAGAGTCAAGAAAAGAAGGGAAAATAGAAACCCTAGAAGTTTTAAAGCTACATAAGGCAGAATGTTCTAGAATCTAGAGGAAGGATGTTGTAATGTGTTGCAGCCTATTGAGGATTCATCCTCTGATTTGATTCTAGTTTATGTAATGAAATGTGCTTTTTAGTTCAATAAAAGAATATTCCTATTTTCTATGTGCAATCTTTGTTGTTGAGTATTCTGGGATTAACCCCCTCCTCACTATAAGGTGACATAGTGTTTTTATCTTTCTCTTATGAAGCTTAGAGGGAAAAATAATGCATGTGAGTTTTCTCTTCTGATGTCATGCTTAATAACATCAACACCTTGATAGGGTGTTGTGATTATGGCTCCATCGCACCTGCTTATGCTATTGTTTCTCTTTGCCTCAATAAGTGTGCCCTCATACATTGCACATGCAATAATGTCATGTGCACATTAATCCAATACTATGAGTAGTGTAACCCTTAGTATTATAGTGTTGTAATAAAAAATAGTTGCATTGTGTTTATGCTCACTTGTACATGTGTGCGCAGGTGGGCATGACATTTTCAAGTAATCTAGAGTATTTTCTAATCTAAGATAGCCAAAGAAAAAGAGGAAGACAATACACTTTTATACATAGATTAAAAAGTAGGAAGAAGCACATTTCAAAGAATAACAAGATGGATCTAAGGATGGAGAGGAAGAAGAAGATTCATGGGAGAGTTCTCATGTGGATGAGTATTTAGAGGAATAGGTAGAATCTCTTACTCCATTAAGGATATCCACAAGGAAATGGAATCCTATAGACATGTATATCCCACCAAATTTTTGTTGTTTATTTTCTTTATCTTGTATTGATGATGAACACAGATCTATCAAGGAATATCTTCCTATAGAAGAGCACAATTCTCAGATGGAGGCCATGATAGAGGAGATGATAGCCTTAGACAAATGGAGCATCTAAGATCTTGTGAGTATATCTAAGGGAAGGAAGCACATTGGATGCAAGTGGGTCCTCAAGAAGAAATTTAGAGAAGATAGTAAGTTGGAATGGTACATGACAAGACTAGTGGAAAAAGTGTACTCCAAGAGAGAGGAAGATGGTTTTGGTGAAATATTTTCTCCTTTGGCTAAGCTAACCTAAATTAGATTTATTATGTCTATTATTGTTGCTTTTGAATTTGAAGTAGAGAAAATGGATGTTAAGACTATATTTTTACATGAGGATAGTGAAGAGAAAGTTCATATGCAATAGCCTAATAGTTTTTGTGAAAGGAAAAAAATAGTTTGTAGGTTAAAATGGTCATTGTATAGTTCAAAGTAGACTTTGCATATGTGGTATTAGAATTTTGATGTTTTTGCATTAAAAGCAAGGAAGATCATTGTTTATATTTTAAAATGATTAATGATCAATTGGTAATTATTGTCTTGTATGTTAATGAAATGTTTATTAGTAATAGAAAGGGGATGATTAGAGAGCTTAAAACTTAACTTTTTGGTATGTTTAACATGAAGGATTTATGGTCTACAAAATTAATTTTGGGAACAAAAGTTAGATAAGGTCAAGTTCAAAAAAGCTTTGGCTCAATTAGAGTATGTTGAGATTATTTTGTTGTGGTTTGTTATGCAAGATTATAAACTAGTGAGTATTCATTTACCTATAGGCACTAGGTTTTCATTAGATTAGTGTGCTAAGTCAAATGATGATTTTGAGGATATGCATGGTGTTCCTTATGCTAATGTTTTTGGTAGCCTAATGTATGCAATGGTTTGTACTTAACTAGATATTTCCAAAGCAATGGGAGATCTTAGTAGGTTTATATCTAACCCTAGTAGAAAGCATTAGAATTATGTTAAAATGTTGTGCAAATATTTGTGAGGAACTTCATATTATTGTTTATGTTATCATGTGACTATGATGTCAGCAAGATGGACATATAGGCTTTATTGATTTAAATTAGGCTAGTGATTTAGACAACATGAGTTACATGAATGGTTGTGCTGTCTTTATTTGGAGTTGTTAGGATGAGAAAAAGGCAACACATGGTTGCTTTATCTACAATATAAGCAGAGTGCACATAGATGCTACACATGCCTATAAAGAGGCAATATGGTTGTAGAGGTTGTTCTTAGGTATTTCTTTTGATTGCAAGATTGTAAGAATCGGTTGTGATAGTCAAAACTTGCTATTTATTTGGCTAGGAATCTGATGTACCATGCTCATACTAAGCATATAAATATTCAATATCATTTTATTTGTGAGGTGGTTGAGAGTGGTAAGGTCATGATTTAGAATGTGGATATTCTTGAAAATGTTTCATATTCCCTTACAAAACCAATGAGCATAGATAAGTTTTTTTGGTGTGGGAGGTTATGGACCTTTCCTCATAATGTACCTATTTTTTATTAGTTTCTTGTTATGTCATTGTAATGTATAATATAAAGTGGGGGAATGATAGAATTGGGTGTGATATTAACCTTGTAATCCTATGTATGTGTCTCCAACTTTCTTGTAATGGGTACTTGGATGCCTATGGAGAAACAAGAGATAATTATTTAATTATTATTCTCCATGACTTGGAATATTACTATAATTGCATTAACAAGGGAGGTTATAGTTGGCAAGAGTTATAATCATCATCATCATCATCATAAGAGTAACTGAGTACCTCTCTTTAATATAGCACTTAGGAGTTACATAAAGAAAAGTGGAGCATCTTCATCATTATGGTCGAATCCTCAATAGTTGCTATGTCCATAGTGGCGTGCTAGAATTGGGGATGTGTGCCTACAAGAGTAATGAGGTCAAAGATGCCTTTGCAAGTAGACATCTATCTTGAGTGTTATCATAATTACACATGGGGGCATGGGTTTTTTCTTTTTGACCATGGTTTTGGTGGTCACTTATTTTTGGAAACCATTGTGGTTTCTTATTTCTCATTTTGAGCTATAAATTAAATGCTTTAGATAGAGGTCATATAATGTGTTGTAGTTGAAGTATTGTTGTGTCATTAGAATGTTGTCAGATTAGAGGATTTGAGTAGATTATATTGATGTAATAGATTTATTCTTGATTAATACAAGCTTGGTGTCCCTTTGGTGGTGGAATTTCTTCTCAAAATAGTTTCTCCATGTACATCTAATGTTATTATGGTTTGCTAATTTTAATTTGTTGATATATGCTTCCTCATGTTAATTTGATGGTTAATCACATGTTATCTTAATCAATTAATCATATTTGTTCACTATTTATATATGCTTTCACTATATCTATTTACCCTATTTATCAACACTCATGTGATTTGATTAGTTTAGATTAGGTTATTAATTCACCTTTTACAAAGTTACTTATTTGATTTAATCTAACACACACTTTAAGAAAGATAAAATTTATTTTCTTTCATTAAGGTACTAGGACCCAAAATTTTAAATGTTGCACTAAATACTAATATACCATATCACTATTAACTAATGTATTCTCTATAATTGTCCATTTCCAAAAAATGTCTTGTTTTAATTAGTTAAACATGAATTTAAATATTTCTAGGTTAAAAATGAATCAATTCAATTTTTGTTTATGGTATCAATAGTCACTTGTCTAAGGGATTATAAGGGTTGTGATCATAGCTACTCTTTGTATGAGGAGTTTTAAATGGGACAAGTTTCTTGTATGGACTACTAAATAAGTCCATAAACAAGAATCTATTGTTGGTTCCCAAATCGCCACACATCAAACTCTATAGATTTTCAACTTCTTATGATCAAGTTCAATGGAGATCTAGCCAACAGAGTGGGAGATTATCTTCTACCTATCTCCCTTGCACTTTAGGCTCTACCAAACCTAGGGTTATTCCCTTATCACAACAACATCAAATGTATCTTTCATTTACAACCAGGCATATGTGTTCTCATATATTTGTACCAAGATGTGTAGGATTACCCTCATACTAGCAATATTCTTGGGTTATCCTTACTCTTTAAATATGAGAACATGTAGGACCCAAACTAAAACAAAACAAAATTGTTTGAATGATTTTATCTTTAAAGTTTTCTTCTTTCTCGACCTCTAGGAAAATAATTCCCCAGATCGGTGCATTATCAAGGCAACAGAGTCAAAATACAACAATGCAAATGTTTTTTTTGACATCAAAACTTTAAATTTAGAGGATATAATTGCATCACTTCCTTATAATGACACACCCAAGAATGAGTATTTCCTACAACTCTTCTTCAACAATCCCTAATGTAATACATCCCTCCTTATATCTTTCTTAAAGCATGTTTGATTTGTTACTTAAAAAGAAGTAGTAAAATAAGACATTTAATATAGCAAGTGTGCATAGATGAACTCCAAAATCCTTGATTCCTTCATTCCTAAAAATGCATGCATTTAAGGAGACAATTGCAAGAAACACACACATGTAATGTTATTCATATAACGCAATCTGAACTGAAAATGTCATACATAACTTTATTCATCTACAGGCACCATTCTACTCTATAGTCTTCACAAAATGAACATGCTTTGCAATAGAAAACAACTCCTCAAAAGATGTAGATATCTTGTATCCAAAGGCTAAAATTATACCCCTATCACAATACTCCCAGTTCCCTTATAAAGGAAAGCAAACACGGTAATGTCAGGTTATAACTAACCGACATACTATTTTATTACATACTTTAATCCCTATTTAATGTTTGTGACTTGTGAGTTTGTATCCTTTTGTCCAATTGGCTAGTTTTGAAACAAGCTACTTTGACCAATTCCCACATGACAGGTTACTCCTTTGGCAACAATATTCTAGGGTATAAGAATATTCTGAAAGACTCAAAACTTTCCAAGCAATTTAGGACAATGTGCCCTATTTTGTCCCATTTTTAGACTCAGATCATAGGCTACTGGAAAGGCAACATGACTCACCATCTTTCAATCTCTAGTTGTTAATTGTCAAGTACCTTGAGACTATTGAGAATACCACCAACAATTTGAGCAAAAAGAAGTTAAGACCACCTTTGAGAAGGTGACGCTACAAATGTCACCCTTATTTAGGTAAGGACTTCTTTGACTCTGTGCAAAGAGTCCAAATCTTCCACCTCCGACTGGGCCATCCAAAAATGATAGCCTTCCCCTCTTGCATTTATGAATATTTGATTAGTGCCACCAAGTAGAAGGAAGCAGAGAGAACACAATGATGCTTCTATGGCTATGCATATGAGTTCTATTTTTGGCTAAGGCTAGTGAAATTTCACCCAGTTGGTCCACCCCTGCCAAGTGTATTCATACAATTGGAGTTTCTGGCCAATTGTTGCCCTTCCTCATCAAAAAGAAATTATTCATCTATGGTTCTGTGAAAGAAGCAAAGCTATTGAAGCAAAAATCTCCTACTTTTTTCAATACCTCCCATTCCAATGGCCAAAACTCACTCCTTCCTTAATTTGAAATGAATAGAGTTACAACCAGGAGAATAAGAGCTTGCCTTTTCAAGAAATGGAGAACATCGGTAGTAAGAAAGAAACATTTTGCGCAATACCCATGCTAATAACCAATGTGAATAGTTATGAAAATGCTTTTACTTATAGCAGAAATGGAAGGAGGCCCTTTGCCTAAGCAATTTCCTTTCTCCAACAACCCCCATAATTCCATTTTAGGTGTTTGTGAGCCTCGCACGCTTGAATTCATATATGGAAATACCTGGAGATCACATCACAACCTTCAAAGTAGGAAATGGAGGTCCAAGGTAGTCATGGCTTACCAAATCCTGACTACAAACACATTTTCACATAGATTAACACATGCCTAGCTTCATTGCTGAAATTTGACTAGTGAGGAAATGTGCCACTTATCAAATCAAGATGTAGAATTTTGTCATGCCATAAACAATCAAATTGCTTACAAGTAAAATCTTGAATTTGAATTTGGCCCAATGATCAAAACAAAATAGGCGAGTTAAAATGAAGAAATAAAATCCACCTCAACTATTGAAAAAGTCATCATCCAATCAAGGATTACCTAATAGATCAAAGAAATTGTAATTTTTCCATGTGTCACTTTATCGTGGCAGTGCAAGCCCAAAAGGGACCCACACTACCACCCTTGTGATCACGTGCTAGGTGCTTTCTTCAATTCTTTCAAGACAGAACTAGGTCCCACCCTCTGGCTAGCTCACTGTCACAATAGCACAAGGAATATTACATGACACCTCACAACACGCTACTACGATCCACAAAGGAATGAGCACATAGAAGATGATTCAAAAGATAATATTTTGGGCCTACCAGCTAAAAATCAAGGGTTAGAGCATCATCACATCTCTGATAAACTTGACAGATCTAAAATCTGTTATACTTTGACATCCATCCATCTTCAAAAGATACACCACTGGTCTTTGAGAAATATTTGATGTACAAGATAGGTCAGTCATTAAGCTTATAGAGTCAATTACGAATGAAGCTAAGGACATTATGTCATAACTTAAACCTAGGGCAATTGCCTATAACAAGTCACTTCAAAATTAGAATGCAAAGCCTTCAAAAGTTCAAGGGTTTAGGGTTTAGGATTCCTATGAACATCTGTCATTTGCAAGGGTTTTAGACCAATAAACAAGAAAAGTGTGGGGGGTTCCACCAGTGCCTCTAGTTGGGGATGCATGGCTGATTTAGTCATGATGAGATTTTAGAGGCCTTCAGGTGTAGACCATGTGCCAGATCCATTAGGCAATAGCATCACTACCTCAATTGGGAGCTAAAGACTAATTAAAAGGGGACACAAATATCACCTCCAATTTGGTGGCCCTGGGCCACTAGAAATGAGAAATTATTGCTTGCCTCTGTCAAATACCGTGTTTTCAACAGACAGCGCTATGCTCAATTTGAAAGTATTATATTCACTATTATTACCAAGAGATAAAATCATCACATTTCTATTGTCTTTCTTATTAGTCTATGTTTTGTAATCAAGAACTAACTGAATAGCATCAGTAAATGATAGGCAGAAAAAACATACATCAAGTAAATTAATTCCATGTTTGCAGAACTTTTGGTTATCAAAATCACTATTGTGCATTTTTAGACATCCACCACACTGATATGAGAAATAGACTACTTCATAACTCACTAGATGGCTCATATCATCAAACCTAAAACACTTGTAAGAAATCTCTGATGACCTATGTGGCAAGTCACACTTATTACACACCATCCTTGAATTAGAAAAACTAAATGATTCATATACATCTATTGAATTCAAATCATCTTCTGTGAATAGCATAGGCAACAATTCCATTTGTTCCATTGAATCTTGGCACTCACATTCATATGGATCTTCCATTATTGTAGCATACTCATAATCATAGTCAACTGAAAACCTGATCATTCTTACAGTTATCATGATAATCTTACTGAAAGGGTCCATCTTCTAAAACAAGCATATACTGATTATCCTATTCAACCATAATTTCACATTCTTTCTATGCATTTACCTTATGAGGCTCCTCCTTTTCATGCTCAACCTCTATGCATTCTTCCTTTCAAAGGAATAGAAACCTAATGTATAATTTGCTCTATCATCATGCATGATGTAGTAGGTTACAATGCTCCTTAACTTCTTGCAAATGTTGTCTTGCTTGGGCATCCAACATCTTTGCTCTTTTGGCCCTTTGTAACCACCCATCACACATATCCTACATTCTCTTAACATCTTCCATGGTATGATATACAAAACTAGAGTTGTTGTAGCTTGAACCTTTTTTATCATGAGTGCCAACCTTAGGAGAGTCTCCCACCCTATTTTCCTTTTGTGAAACTATTGTTATCTCTGTTGCATCAATATGAGCATTTGAGATTCGTTCACTCATATCAAAGTAATCATGTTCATTTGAGCATTCAACATCAAAATTAAACACTTCCATTTATAAATGATCATCATCCTCCATATATTCCTATGATTCCTTGTCAACATTGCCACTACAACAGATAACTTCATGTATTTCCCTACAATCAATATTTACACATGCTTCCTCTATAGGTTGAGCATAAAAACTATTTTCACTGCAAAGTGTAACTTCCTTTTTATGAAAGATTGCTTACTTTCATTAGTGACACCATGCTTAACATCAAGAAGGTTGTAATTAGCATTTTGAGGTACAATAGCACCTATATTATAAGACAAGGCATTCAAACCTTCTGAATTAGATATCTCATTTAGATGAAATGTCCTACAGTAACCAATACTTGCAGACATGTGTCCTATTGACATTGCATACTTTAATTTATTCTCAATATCCATTGTGATTTCATAGGCATGACAAAGTGTGGCATGTTCTTTACTTCTCAACAAGTAACTCATCTATCCATCAAATGCACCAAGATAAACTACCAAGCACAATGCATCATTTGGCCTCATATATTCTAGAATACAACTAAATATTTTTAAAATCTCAAATTAAAGGATGGAACCAACTCATCCTGATCCTTATGAATATTCATGAATTGAGTAACTAATGGAATAACATTGGTCCTTTCACCAAATTGTTCTAAAAATACAATCTCAAAATCAAGCCATGAAGATATTTAATACAATGGTAATCCTAAGAACCAATCCCTAGCATCATCCTTTAATGACTGAACAAAAATCTTCATAAAAACATCCTCCTTTTCTATCTCATAATTAGCCATCAAATCACAAAGCTCTTACAAATGCATATTCGCTGATTCAAAACTCTTTCCATTATACTTTGGTAAATATTTTCTGATTTCACTAGGAATAGCATTTGGATATCCAATAATACTACTAAAATTTAGAGCTTTATATCTTTCAACAACTAGGTGCCTCATTTTGACCTATGATTTAAGAACAAAGTGGAATACCTGGGAGTATGTTGCATCCTTAAATAGGTTCAAAGTTGCCACCTCTCAAAGAGGACAAAATATTAATCAGCTTTTTGGGTTGATCTTTCCAGCAGAGCCCCTTTTACAATTTTTCAACAAGTTGCAACACTTTCCAAATCAGATAATTCATCAACTCAGCTAATTCTTTCCAATGTTTCCATAGTGTAGTCGCCAATTCTGTTAGTTGCCAAATCTACACACATCAAACTCTAAAGGTTTTCCACTTCTTATGATCAAGTTCAATGGAGATCTAACCAACAGAGTGGGAGATTATTTTCTACCTATCTCCCCTACACTTTAGGCTCTACCAAACCTAGGGTTATTCCATTATCACAACGACATCAAATGTATCTTTCATTTACAACCAAGCAGATATGTTCTCATATATTTGTACCAAGATGTGTAAGATTACCCTCAGACTAGCAATATTTTTAGGTTATCCTTATTGTTTAAATCCAAGAACATGTAGCACCTAAACTAAAACAAAATAAAATGGTTTGAATGATTTTATCTTTAATTTTTTGTTCTTTCTGGACCTTTGGGCAAATAATTCCCTATATCGGTGCTTTATCAAGGCAACAGAGTCAAAATACAACAATGCAAATATTCTTTTTGACATCAAAACTTCAAATTCAGAGGATATAATTGCATCATTGCCTTACAATGACACACCCATGAATGAGTATTTCCTACAACTCTTCTTCAACAATCCCTAATGTAATACATCCCTCCTTATATCTCTCTTAAAGAATGTTTAATCTGTTACTTGAATAGAAGCAGTAAAATAAGACATTCAATATAGCAAGTGTGAATAGATGAACTCCAAAATCCTTGAATCCTTCATTCATAAAAGAAATGCATACATTCAAGGAGACAATTGCAAGAAACACACACATGTAGTGTTATTCATATAACTCAATTTGAACTTAAAATGACATACAAAACTTTATTCATCTATAGGAAACATTATGTTCTATAGTTCTGACAAAATGAACCTACTCTACAACAAAAAACTACTCCCCAAAAAATGTAGATATCTTGTATCCAAATCCTAGAATTAGACCCCTATGACAATACTCCCAATTCCCTTACAAAGGAAAGAAAACAAAGTAATGTCAGGTTATGACTAACTGACATACTATTTTATCACATCCTTTAATCCCTATTTAATGTTTATGACTTGAGAGTTTGTATCCCTTTTTCCAATTGGTTGGTTTTGAAACAAGCTTCATTGACCAATTACCACATGATAGGATACTCCTTTGACAACAATATTCTGGGGTATAAGAATACTTTGGAAGACTCAAAGCTTCCTAGGCAATTCAGGACAAATGTGCTCTATTTTGTCCCATTTTTTAGACTCAGATCATAGGCTGTTGGGAAGGCAACATGAATCCCCATCTTTCAATCTCTATCTATTAATTAGTTAAGACCACCAACAATTCAAGAAAAAATTCAAAAAAAAATTAGTTAAGACCACCTTTGAGAAGGTGATGCCACAAATGTCACCCTTATTTAGGTAAGGACTTCTTTGACTCTGTGCATAGAGTCCAAATCTTCCACCTCTGACTGGGCCACCCGAACAGGATAGCCTTCCCCTCTTGCAATTGAATATTTGATGAGTACCACCAAGAAGAAGGAAGGAGAGTGAACACATTGATGCCTCTCTGCCTATGCATATGGGTTCCATTTTTGGTCGAGGCTAGTGAAATTTCACCCAGTTGTCCAACCCCACCAAGTGTCTTCATACAATTGGAGTTTTTGGCCAGCCTTTGTCTTTCTTCATTAAAAATACATTATTCATCTATAGTTCTGTGAAAGTAACAAGGCTACTGAAGCCAAAATAACCTACTTTTTCCAATACCTCCCATTCTAATGGCCAACACTCACTCCTTCCTTAATTCGAAATGAGTAGAGCTGCAACTAGGAGAACAAGAGCTTGCCTTTTTGGGAAATAGAGAACATCAGTAGCAAGAATGAAACATTATGCAAAATACCCTTCTTGATAGCTGATGTGAATAGTTATGAAAATGCTTTTACTTATAGCACAAATGGAAGAAGGCCCTTTGCCCAAGCAATTTCCTTTCTCCAACAACCCCCATAATTCCATTTCTGGTGTCTGTGATCCTCGCACACTTGAATTCATATCTAGAAATACCTAGATATCACATCACAAGCTTCAAGGTAGGAAATGGAGGTGGAAGGTAGTCATGGATTACCAAATCCTAACTACGAACACATTTTCGCACAGATTGACACATGCCTAGATTCATTACTAAAATCTAACTGGTGAGGAAATGTGTTGCTTGTCAAATCAAGATCTAGAATTTTTTCATGCCATATACAATCAGATCACTTACAAGTAAAATCTTAAATTTGAATTTGGCCCATTGATCAAAACTAAATAGGCGAGTTGAGATGAAGAAAGAAAATCCACCTCAGTTGTTGAAAAAATAATCATCCAATCAGGGAGTACCTAATAGGTCAAAGAAATTGCAATTTTTCCATGTGTCACTTTATTGTAGTAGCACAAGCCCAAAAGGGACCCACACTACCACCCTTTTGATCACGCACTAGGCACTTTCTTTAATTTTTTCAAGATAGAACCAAGTCACACCCTCTAGTTGGCTCACCATTGCAATAGCTTAAGGAATATTCCATGACACCTTCTTGCAGCGTGCTACCAGAATCCACTAAGGAATGAGCACATAGTAGATGATTCAAAGAATAAGATTATAGGCCTACCAGCTCAAAATCAAGGGTTGGTGCATCAGTGCATCTCTAATAAACCTGACAGATCTGAAATTTGCAATACTGTGGCATCCATCCATCATCAAAAGATACACCACCAGTCTTTGAGAAATATTTGATGTACTATATAGGCCAGTCATTAAGCTTATAGGGCCAGTTGTGAATGAATCTAAGGACATTAGATCATAACTTAAACCTGGGGCAACCACCTATCTCACTTCAAAATTAGAATGCAAACCCTTCAAAAGTTCAAGGGTTTAGGGTTTAGGCTTCCTATGAACTCAGCCATTTGCAAGGGTTTTAGGCCAATAAAAAAGAAAATTGTGGGGGGTTCCACCACTTACCTTGCTATAGAGTAGTATGCATCATGTATATCTTCAAATGATAGGATGTTTTCTTTTCTTTGTTTAGGAGAATTTTTTTCTTTTTCCTAAATTTTATCTAGTTCATTGACAAGAAGACTAGGTGTGTTGACATGCTATTAAATACATTTCTTCTTTGTTTCCAAATACTTCCTGTGTATAGATCATCTTAGGAAATAAGGAAAAAGTAGTTTTTTGAGGTTACATGTGAGTAGGACTAATGACTAGTACAATTGCAATCTTCAACTGCAAGCTATAAATCATTCCTCTTTGATGTAAAATTAGGTTTTGCATCTGCTATCATAATCTCATTCTAGATAATTTCATGAACTTGCAAGCCAAAAAATTACATGTGCCTTCTCCTAAGGATTGAGATCAATCTTGATTGGGAACCCTTAATATCTACTTTTAGTATTCTATAATAAAACTAATTAATAATAGGACAATCTAGCTAGACATTTTCATTAAAATACTGTATGCTCTGAAACATGACTCAAGCATGACACAAATGAGTCAACTCTGATATCACACATGAACCACCACCTTACAATGGGTGACCTCCAAGTCACTCTCACTCTCATGGTAGAAGCCAGTTGAGAGGAGTAACTCGGGGTTGGTTTTGTTCGCATAGAAACATAATGTTGTAGAAGGTGGTTGGCCTGTCTGCGGGCCTAGTATATATTTGTGTTTGACAAATGCGCTCTATGGCAATTGTAGTGGAGATGACTATATGACCCGAAGGGTCACTAGTTCCAAGTCTACTGCTGAGGTTTATTACATTCCAATGCCTAGTCCTAAGACTATTTTGGTCATTGATTTGCCTAAGGCATTGTAACATATTCTTGTTTGCTTGAATAACCTATTGAATATTATTTCTTTATTAAACAATCCTAAGAGTGTACTCTTTCTCTTCAATTGTTTGAATTGTGTGTGTTGAGGCCTAGGGTGTATTTCCTCTATTTCATCGAGAACAGCCTGAATCCAATCTCCTCTAATCCTTAGGCACATCGAATGCTTGAGAGAGAGAGAGAGTTTGGGCATGTTTGACTTTTGTTGACTTTGACTTGTGGTCAAAGGTTTTTTATGATTTTATTTGATTGTTGAAGTGTAATGGACCTTGTAATGTGATTGAGGGTTTGACCTTGTCTTGACTTGATGTACGTATACCTCATGATGGAATTGAGGGTTTTGGCTTTCTATATTTCCTAATGTTTTTGTATTTTCTTATGCAATAGAATTTAGTATGAATGAAAACAACTTTTGATTCCTTTTTCCAAGTTGAATAAAGTAGTGATCTAATTAACTATGAAAGAAAATATGAATGTAAATATATGTGTTTTTCAAATGCAATCTAATCCTATGTTTTTGTATTTTGTGGAGCAATTTTGAGTCTATTCTAGAAATTAAAAGTATTTGAATTGAAATGCTAATCTAATTGCATGAAATGAAACTCAGCAAAGCAATGCTAATCTAACTGCATGAAAGTAAATCCTATCAAGGAAAAAGAAACACAAAGATTACTTTCCCAAGAGCCAAAGTGTGAACTAATTACTAAATTGAAAGTGTGAAAAACTTGGAATAACTTGATGCCTGACATGTCCTCAAAAGTTCTTTTGTGGCAACCTCCTCTCCTCTGCAGTAGCAGGTATATCTTTTTTACAATAGGGATGAAGAAGCAATTGATTTTAATATGGATTGAGCTATAAAAGTTATGATAAAACAATTCAAGCTATTGAAATTATTGAAGCACTAAGGCTTGGGCCTTTGGAAAATCAATTAGAGGAAAGTGCACAAAGATGAGGGACCAAAAGGAGGTCTTAAGATGCCACTTTTTTTCTGAAATCAGGAAAGACTAATGTTGGATGAGAAATTGAAGATAGTTACACTCAAAATTTGAAGATACAACAAAAACAAGAGTTGTAGTGCTCCAAATCTAGTTTCTAAACTAATATTTTTTTCAAAAATGGTTGAGATTAAGGGGTTCAAAAAGGGCGAGCACACAAATTGGTCTTGTTTTTCTCAAAAAATTATAACATAGCATCCGGTGTGCTCCTCCTAAAATGTTAACTTTTTTTTAGTATTTCAAAAATCACTTTGGTGAGAAATTAGCTAACACCATGTAGTTTACCCTTGATTTTTCTAATAATTGTTTCATGAATAATTAATTTTTTACTAATTTTCAAAGTGGACACATCCTAAAATATAGAAAATTGAGCATGCTCCCCCCTAAAATTTTTTAAAACTAATCAAAAAACAATTTTTGAATATGTGTAGAATGGATTCTAGTTTCTAAAAATGTAACTTATTTGAAATTTCTATGAACAGTTAAAAAAAAAGTCAAAAATACCAGACACTGGTTTTTGACAAAAAATAGATACACTAACAGAATAAATTAAAGATGAGATCCTTAACATACTCAAAACGTGAAAAAAATTATATGGTTAGATAGCTAACATAGAGCTTAAGATAATGGTGGTATTTTTTTGATTTTTCATTGAAAAAGTGCAATCCTAATGGGGAGCACGCTCCATATTATGTGAATTTTGTTAGAATCTACAAAAACACATTCTTGGATGACCTAAACATCGTCCAAGCCTTTGGGTTGGAATCCCAAGGCAAATCCAAGCCCAAGGCTTGGAAATTTCCAAGGCAAAGAATAACACAAGTGTGTTATAATGCGCTCGCATTATGTACATTCACATAATGTGAGTGTGTTATAATGTGCTCCCGTTATCCTGAACTAAAACATCTCACTCCCTCCCCTCCTCTCTCCCTCCCCTCCTCTCTATTTCTCACCTCTACTTCCCTCCTTTCTCTCTCTCACTCTCTACTTCCCTCCCCTCTCTACATCCTACCCTCTCTCTCACCCTCTACTTCCCTCTCTACCTCCTACCTGCTCTCTCACTCTCTACTTCTCTCCCCTCTCTCTCACTCTCTACTTCCCTCTACTCTCTACCTCCTACCTTCCCTCTCACTCTATTTCCCTCCCCTCTCTACCTCCTACCCTCTCTCTCACTCTCTACTTCCCTCCACTGTCTACCTCCTACCCTCTCTCACTCTCTACTTCCTCTCTACTACCTACCCTCTCTCTCACTCTTTTCTTCCCTCCCCTCTCTACCTCCTACCCTCTCTCTCACTCCCTACTTCCCTCCCCTCTCTATTGTTAGGATTAAGGTTCCATCAACCTTGTAAATTCTATGTAATTAAATACTCCTAATATTTTTTATAAATCACCCATAAGGGATGAAAGGTTTCACCAGCAGCAGTCTTGTTTCAGCTACATGTTTATATCTGGTCCTTGATACTAATTCGTCTATGACGGAGGGTTGTAGGGGGTTTCCCCCTTGTGAGGGGTCCAGGGGGATCATCCCCCTTGCGAGGGGTCTAGGGGGATCATCCCCCTGGTGGGGGGTCTGGGGGTCACAGCCCCTGGTGAGGGTTCAGGGGCAAAACCCTTGAAACCACATTTTGTTTATCTAGACCATTCATCATTAGGTCACAGATCTGATGGTTGATATTATATCGGTTTTCTTGCCCTAGAAGGAAACCCCATTTTATAAGGATATTTGTACTACATTTTTAGCAAAGTTGAGAGTAGCAGGTGTTGGTGGATTGAAAACTGAAGAAATAGAGTAAATGCAAGTATTATAATCTCATATTTGAAGATAATAAAACTTGGAGTCTATTTTCTTGGTGGAATTTTTTAGTTGAAAGGGTTTTCTCCATGTTACATACTGTGTTATGTGTTCAGTTCTTAATGCATGTTATTTCTATGTAGTAGGTTTGATTTATGATGTAATCTCCATTGATTCTACATTATAAAGAGGACATTAATAAGGTTTGGATCAAATTTTCATTGTGTGGTTTGCATCTTAATTTCTAACATCTACCTCCTACCCTCTCTCTCACTCTCTACTTCCCTCCCCTCTCTACCTCCTACCCTCTCTCTCACTCTCTTCTTCCCTCCCCTCTCTACCTCCTACCCTCTCTCTTAGTCTCTACTTCCCTCCCCTCTCTACCTCCTACCCTCTCTCTCACTCTTTACTTCCCTCCCCTCCCTACCTCCTACCCTCTCTCTCACTCTTTACTTCCCTCCCCTCCCTACCTCCTACCCTCTCTCTCACTCTATTCTTCCCTCCCCTCTCTACCTCCTACCCTCTCTCTCACTCTCTACTTCCCTCCCCTCTCTAACTCATACCCTCTCTCTTACTCTCTTCTTCCCTTCCCTCTCTACCTCCTACCCTCTCTCACTTGAAAGGAAGCTAGGTGTGCGGAAATCACTTCGTAAACTAATCTAATGAGGGGAGAGGTATGTAAATTCTTTACAATATTTACAATTGCAAAAATATGAAACATATATCAGAGATATTACAGTAGCAAACACATAACACGAATGTAGATAGAGAGAACAAGACACAAGATGTATGTGGGGAAAACCTTTTCAGGTAAAAAACCCCACACTCTAAAACCTACACAATGTATTATCTGAAACAATGGGTGTTTACAATACACTTGCAATGAAAGTTCTTACAAGAGTCTTCAAATGTTGATTCTGGAGTTATTCTGATAGCATAACATTACATGTAAAAACACTATGCAACTACAACTCCAAACTATGCAATATATAGATATTACAAGGCAAATATTGGGAGCATCTTGGGATAGGCATCCACCTTGGCCACATGGCCATCATCCCACATCAAAGGAGACTTGTCCTTGCTGCAAATGCATTCCTTACATCTGTCATACATTGCAGATTTGACTTTCGCAACATAGGAGCTCTCCATGTTAAAAATAGACTATGACAGATGCTCTTACGCATCTTACAGTTGTCATAGATTTTCCTAGGATAACAACCTTTAATGTTGTAAGAGAATTTGTCATACAATGCTAAATATAGTATATTCCTCTTACAACATGTCATAGCCCAACTTGGGCACCCAAAGATACCTTTCCCTCATGCAAAGATCCTCACCAACACTTGTCATCACTTGTCGTATGAATCTCCGAACTTGGCTCTTATGCATCATAGATTCTGTCATATGGAATATTGTCTTCCACACACCACAAGAAGCTAACACATGGCATATTAGTGCCACCTCAAGTAGGATGCACAAATCCATGTAGGTTTGACTTAACCATCCAAGTCACATTCCAAGTAAGATGACATGTC
This sequence comes from Cunninghamia lanceolata, assembly GCA_027924645.1. Taxonomy (NCBI): domain Eukaryota; kingdom Viridiplantae; phylum Streptophyta; class Pinopsida; order Cupressales; family Cupressaceae; genus Cunninghamia; species Cunninghamia lanceolata. Next base: position 8,919,130 of record BSBN01000828.1, read on the forward strand.
ACCGTGCCACCTCAACTATGTGACCAAACTGAATGTGTAAGTAATTACAACATTAGGCAATAAATTAATATACAAATAAATAAACAATGCTAGGAATTTGCAAAGGTGAGACACCTTAATTCCCAACATCACTCTCTACTTCCCTCCCCTCTCTACCTCCTACCATGTCTCTCACTCTCTTCTTCCCTCTCCTCTCTACCTACCATCTCTCTCTCAGTCTCTACTTCCCTCCCCTCTCTACCTCGTACCCTCTCTCTCACTCTCTACTTTCCTCCTCTCTCTACCTCCTACCCTCTCTCTCACTCTCTTCTTCCCTCCCCTCTCTACCTCCTACCCTCTCTCACTCTCTACTTCGCTCTCCTATCTACCTCCTACCCTCTCTCACTCTCTTCTTCCCTCCCCTCTCTACCTTCTACCTCTCTCTCACTCTCTACTTCCCTCCCCTCTCTACCTCCTACCCTATCTCTCACTCTCTACTTCCCTCCCCTCTCTACCTCCTACCCTCTCTCTCACTCTCTTCTTCCCTGCCCTCTATACCTCCTACCCTCTCTCTCACTCTCTACTTCCCTCCCCTCTCTACCTCCTACCATCTCTCTCACTGTCTTCTTCCCTCCCCTCTCTACCTCCTACCCTCTCTCACTCTCTACTTCCCTCTCCTCTCTACCTCCTATCCTCTCTCTCACTCTCTACTTCCCTCACCTCTTTACCCCATACCCTCTCTCTCACTCTCTTCTTCCCTCCCCTCTCTACCTCCTACCCTCTCTCTCTCTGACCTATCTACCTCCTAGTTTTCTTTTTCCTAGCTTTCCTAGTTTTCCTTTTCCTTTCCAATTTCTCTTTAGATCCCACCAATTTTTCCCTATTTTACTATTTTCCACCTCTCTTCATCATTCTTCCCATCGAATGAACTTTCATTTTATCTTTTTTCCATTTCATCCTCCCAATTTATATCCTCATCCCTTTTTGCATGTCCTAGTTTTATTGTTTCCATGTTCTTTGTTGATATAGGAGAGGGAGAGGGAGGAAGAGGGAGAGAGAGAGTCCTAGTTTTCTTGTTTTCATTTCCTTCATCAATAAGGATGAGGGATAGATAGAGGAGAGAGATAGGGAGATAGAGGGATGATAGGGGAGAGAGAGGCAAGAGATAGGGAGATAGGGAGAGATAGATAGGTAGAGAGATCTAGAGGAGATGGATAGGGAGAGATAGAGGAGACAGAGGGGAGAGATAGGGAGATAGAGATTGAGTGAGATGTCTAGAGAGATAGTGAGAGAGATTGAGAGGTAGAGGGATGATAGAGATATAGGGAGATAAGAGAGAGATATGGAAATAGAGGCTTAGGGTTGCTTAGGTTTAGGGGTTAGGGTTTAGGGTTTAGGGGCAATTTAGAGGGTTAGAAGTTTTAGGAGAGAGAGAGGGGGGTCTGGTTTATGAGTTTAGGGTTGCTTACATTTAGGGTTTAGGGGTTTAGGGTTGCTTGGGTTTATGGTTTATGGTTTAGGGGTTAGGGTTGAGGGGCATTATTTATATTTTGGGGTTTTGGGAGAGAGATAGAGGTTTAGGGTTGCTTAGGTTTAGGGACATTATTTAGGGTTTATGAGTTTAGGGTTGCTCAGGTTTAGGGGCATTATTTAGGGTTTATGAATTTAGGGTTGCTCAAGTTTAGGGTTTAGGGGTTAGGGTTAAAGGGGAGTTATTTATTATTTAGAGGTTTAGCGTGGTTGCTTGAGTCCAGGGTTTAGGGGTCAGGGGCCTTATTTGAGGTTTATGAGTTTAGGGTTTAGGAGAATTATTTAGGGTTTAGGGGTTTAGGGTTGCTCAGGTTTAGGGGTTAGGGTTTAGGATTTTAGTGTTTATGGTTTAGAGAGAGATAGAGATAGTGGACCGATAGAGATTGGGAGAGATAGGGAGATAGAGGTTGAGGGTTGCTTCTAGGGTTTATGGTTTAGGGGTTTGGGGTTTAGAGGTTAGGGGTTAGGGTTTAGGGGCATTATGTAGGGTTTAGGGTTTAAGGTTTAGGGGTTAGGGGTTAAGGTTTAGAGGTTTAGGTTAGGGTTTAGAGAGAGAGAGAAAGAGGACCAATAGGGAGATATTGAGGAGACTAGGAAGAGAGATAGGGAGATAGAGGGTGAGGGACATGGCTAGAGACATAGATAGAGAGATTGAGAGATAGAGGGATGATAGAGATGAGGAGATAGGGGTTTAGGGTTTAGGGGTTAGGAGTTTAGAGAGGGAGAGATAGGGAGATAAAGGTTTAGAGTTTAGGGTTTAGGGGCATTATTTAGGGTTTAGGAGTTTAGAGAGAGGGAGAGGGAGATAGAGAGGTAGAGGGACAATACAAATATGGACATTAGGTAGAGATAGGGAGATAGGGGTTTAGGGTTTCTCAGGTTTAGGGTTTAGGGTCGCATGTCAAAAATAATCTCGCTATCTTGATCTCTCTCCCTCTGGGCTCTTTAAACACTAAAAACACTTGTACTTGTTTTCATGCATGAAAGCATAAAGGTTTCATGCTTCCCAAAACGCGCTCGCATTATAACGCGAGCTCGTTATAATGCTAGCGCACTTTGGGAAGCAAAAAAAAAAGGAAAAAACATGTGGGATCCATGATTGAGACCCCACATGTTTGTATTTCCCTATTTTCATGTGTGTTATCAAACAAGAAAATGCTTTTTCATAGTGTTTGACATTTTAAGAACCATTGTTTGATCAATCCACCACATTTTTTTTTTTCAACGTAGAAGAACTGGTTTTGCATATTTTTGGACAAAATTTGATTATTTAAACTAAAAGTTTCATGTTTCATATTGTTTCAAAGCTAATTTTCATGTATTTAGATTGAATTTGATGATATATGTTTGTTTTTTTTATTAATATCACTAATCCTATTCTAGAGTTATATAGAATTAAATATTGAATATGAAGGAACTTGCCAAAAAGATCAAATTTTTAAAGATTTTGAAGCTAAATTTTAGAGGATTGGTCAACTTGAATCTCAAATTCTAAGGTACATTATTTATGTATTCATTTACTTCATTCTTTAGAACACTCACAATCACTAAAAGTGGAACTATCTAAGTTAAAAAGTCATCATTATGTACACTAATAGAATTAGAATCATTAAAATATGATATATACATGAATTTGTTATATCTTGAATCATTAATAGAATTTGTTATATCTTGAATTTGAACTATGTCATTGATACCTCCCTCTAAAAAAGTATTATCATTAGTCTCTCTAATGTAACCAATTGTATCAACATTTAAAATATAGTGCTATTGATGCTACAAATATGATATATTTGGTTCTCATATAGTAATGAGTTGTCATTGTCATCCTCTTGGCCATTTACCTCTAAAAAGTTAGTTTGAGTTTCATTTATTTGACCTATACTAGATAAGTTCTTTGTTGTTTTTAAGTACCCTCTAAAGTTTTTGGACTGCCATCTCTAGGTCTCTCCAAGAAATTAGACTGGTTAGGCTACAATAAACTCTATATTTTAGTCTTTTTTCATCATAAAACTTAGTCAAAAGATCACCAATAACTCTGTCATCATAATTATCCTTAAAATTACTTCTTTATTCATAATTTCACCCCTTGGCTATCTTGAATAGATAATTCAAACTATAATTAATGCTCTTTAAATGTTCACCATGATTTTCTTCAATTCTTGCATCACAAAGCTAGTTTCTAATGTTAACTATTAGTATTTTGTCTCTTAACTTTCAAACATATCTATTGAAGGCAAGGAGTCTTGCTTAGTGTCTTACCACTTAGACCAATTATCACATCATTGCTAGTCAAACCAAGGACATTCTCCTAACTTTTGAAGATTGTACCATAGTTAGGATTACATAAAAGAGTTGAAACTCTAAGAGTTTTATCATGGTAGAATATGAGATCGATAATCAACATGTGCTCATCTATGTCATCAAGAACATCAAGAAATTCTAATCTAATCATGTCAAATCAACAAGTTTAGAGTCATTTACTAGACAAACATAATCATAAAAGCCCTCTTCATTTCCACTCTCAATAGTGACATAAATTATTCAACTCATGCTCATCATTTGCACTGGGTGTGTCATCATACTTAGTGTCTTCTTTACTGCCAATTGATTGATTTGTATTCATTGATTGTGATAATTCAACACTTTCAGTGCTTACAAGGGTACACCATACTTATCTTGTTTGTCATAACAATCATCACATTGATTATTCATTATGCTTCTAACAACATCATTGTGTTCCTTCTCATGAAATCCATTGGTTTTTTCTGAATTACCTTTGTGATCATTACTCCCATGACCTTGATTGACAATAGATTTCTGATTTGAGATGACTTCATACTTGTCTTCATGAGATAATCTAACTAATTCACCACCTACAATATAATAATTTGGGTTGTCCTTTAACATGCATGTAGGTCTAGTTTTACCTTGTGAGTCTCCATTTAGAATGGTTGGTCCATCACAATATGCTTGCATAACTCTCCTTAGTGCTAGTGACTTCTTGTATCTTGTCTTGAGTAGGTGTATGAGGAGAGGGTTATGAAAATTTATTTTAATTCTTACAACTACAGCAACATAGAACATCTAAAAGAGATATTGTAGAATTACACATGAACTAGAAAGAAGACAGAAGAAGAGAGACAAAGATATAATGTGGGGAAAACCCTTATCAGGTGAAAAACCTCACACTCATAAACCTGCACAATGTATTAACAAAACAAAGAATGTTTACAACACACTTGCAATGCAAGCTTCAATGGTCTTCGACACTCATATCTGAAGGCAATCCGGTAGATTAACAGTACCTGTAAAACCTGTAATACTTCTCCACCTCCAAGTACCTGTTTATATAGAATATACAAGGCAATATTGGACCTATGTTGGGATGGGCATCCAACTTGGCCTCATGGCCCAAAACCCACACCTAAGGACACTTGGTCAACATTGTAGAATGTGCCTGACACTTGTCCATAGCTCCCATTCCAAAGAGGTTGCCTATTTCCAAAAAGATCTATGACAGATGCTCTTACGACACTTACGACCGTCATAGAATCTATCATAGCAGTTACAACTTATAGTTGTAAGAGAATCTGTCATACATAGGCTATAAATAGCATATTCTCTTACAACATGTTATAGTCCACCTTGGGGCACCCAAATAAGCCTTTTTCAAAGATGCTTCATGATACATGTCTTTACCTGTCTTACATGTCATAACTTCATCATAGGAATCTCATAATCATTTCAGTCAAACATTTCCTTACACAACATGAAAGATGCTGACACATGGCAATATTCTCCTACCACAAAGTGGGATACCTATCTCCTCATGTGAGGACAAAATTACAAGTTGTCATCTTTCATGTAGGATGACACATCACCATGCCACATCCCACAAAATGACAGTATGGAATTTACAATTTATTTACAACATAGGCAATGAATTAATATTTACCAACATAAATAATGCAAGGCATTACCAAGGTTGAGACACCTTAATTCCCAACATTCTCCCACTTGTTGAACACCTTGTAAGAGCCAATAGAATAATAGGACTTAATTTCTATAGGCTGAAAGGCCCGTAGACTCTGAACACCATCTGAACTTCTCTGTACCCACTGGTTTCGTCAATGCATCTACAACATTCTTCAAAGTATCTACCTTCTCCAAATTTACCTTTCCATCCTCAACCATGTCTCGCATGAAGTGAAACTGAACATCAATGTGCTTTGTTCTAGCATGGAAGCCCAACCACACATCCTGCACAAAATTTCAGTTCTTCCCATCACCAATGTTGATGCAGAGTGGCACAAGGGAAGCAACACACAAAGGTTTACTCTATTGTCCTTTGCCCACTCACCCACTTCAACTAGCCTTCAACCAACCAACCAACCAAAGGCACATACAAGGCATATGAAGGATTTGATGTCCAGACTATTGTCCAACCCCTAAGGCTTCTCCAACACCTTAATACAGATCAACAAATACCTTCTATGCAGTTGGTTTGATCTCCAACTTCCCAAAACTCTTCAACCTATACCTTGACTAGTAAGGCTACTAGCCCTCCAAACTAGGTTTTCTCAACAAAACTTGACAAAATCCCAAAGGTCTAGGCAAACAAATGATGGAATTGAACACCTTTCAGGGGACCCTAACAAACCTCCAAATCTCCTGCTCCAACTCTACTCCAGCAATCCAGAACGCCTACTAGGTCTCTAGGCCTAATTGATCAATTTAGGCTAGGTTACAAAGCAAGTGCTCAAAATTGGGTGCATAGGTCAGGGGCAGGAACTTGGAATGACTCTACCATCCCCAAACAACACAAATCCACCATTCATTCACTCATCCTCTTAGGGTTTTGTCAAATACAACAATAAATTGCATAAATTCAGTCAAATACATAGAGATATTTGACCTAGGGCATCACATTAAAAATAGTAAACTGTATTTTCTCATAAAATGCTTTTGGAATCAAGTAGTATACACCCCTAGCCTGCATTTCACTGAGTGGCATGAAATTTCATCAGTGGAAATGCATTCTAGGGCCAAATTTGTGGGACTGCCCTAGAAAATAGGGTTTCTAGACCAGTTTTGAAAGAAAATTCAATAACTTTTGACTCCGACCACTTCAAGACCTCAAACTAGTTGCATTGGAACCCTAACTCCAAGAGCTTTCAGAAAAATATCATTTTCACACATGAAAAGTCTGTACAGTCTGTACACAGCAAGAAAAATAGCGAAAAACAGTCAGTTTTCTTGAATTTTGTGCCCAAATTCTGTACAAAAACTTCCTCCCCTGTACTGGAGTTAGATATCCACCATATTAACCCATCCAAGTTGGTTTCCAACTTCTACAACAGCATTTAACTGCCCAAAGTGGTTTTTGAACCGACCCAACACATAACACCTTTGACAACTATGGTGTTTTGCATTAACACAAGGAGGTTGATTTGTTTGGCTCATCCAATGGAGTCCAAATGATCAACAAACTCCTTCCAACATACTAAAACATTAAAACAACAAAAAAAAACTCGAAAACCAATCCTTAGACCTTCTAGGCCTAATTGGCACAACAAGGATCCAAGTGGACTAAGCATGATTGAGGTTTATAGGGTCACTTCAATCATCTTGACCACACAAAAGGGACCATACAAACATGGCTAAAGCCTTATTACCACACATACAATCAAAACAAAACATAGCTTATCAAAATGCATAAAAAATGCTTGAGGTGTCAGACTGCTCCTAGGTGCCCTGCACCATACACCCACTATCAAACAGAACTCAAGTCTCTTGAGTTGGAATGCTATCAAATGTGAAACCTACCTTCTCAATGTCTGCCATGCTCATCCAAGTGGCATTCTCCTGAGGTTTGTTTAGCCACTTCACCAAATAGTCATGATAGGTGTGCCTTCTAGTTTGTTTTGCAATCCTCTTGTCCAAAATGCACTCAATCTGATTTGGAGATGAAGGAATGAGTTCCTGGAGTGTGTGATCAGTTTGCTCTTCTTCAACAATAGTCTGAGGATCAGATCCTTTATAGGGATAAAGGTCTGAAACATTAAAAATTGGAGACAAAGAAATGCCATCCGAAAGTCTGATTTTGTAGGCATTTTCTTCACATTTCTTGAGCACTTCACAAGGCCCAATCTTCTTCATGAGTAGCTTAGTGTGTTTACCTACCAGGAGTCTCTCCTTCTTTAGATGAACCATTACTAAATCACCTTCCTTGAACTGCAAATCCCTTCTTTTTCTGTCAGCAAATTGTTTATATTTCTTAGAAGTGGACAGCAATTTCTATTGTACTTGTTCATGGACATCTTTCATGACTTGAACAAAGTCTTCAGCCAAGGCACTACTATTTTCTAGTCCTTTAACCTCTCTTAGTTCCAAAATACCCATTGGGTGAGTGCCATAAACAATTTGGAAAGGAGACAGGCCGGTGCTTCTATTGACAGTGTCATTGTATGAGAACTCTGCCTGAGCCAAAATTGAATCCTAACTAGCACCCTGCTCCTTGGTTAGGCATCTTAGGAGGTTGCCAAGTGACCTATTAATCACCTCTATTTGTCCATCAGACTGAGGGTGATAAGCAGATGATAAGGACAAATTTGTACCTAGTCTCTTCCACAGTGTCCTCCAAAAGTGTCCAATGAACTTGGGGTCTCTGTCTGAGATTATGGACAAAGGTAAACCATGTAACCTGACTATTTCCTTGAAGAAAAGACCTGCTATGTGTGAGGCATCATGTGTGGTTCTACATGGGATGAAGTGAGCCATTTTTGAGAACATATCTACAACCACAAAAATGCTGTCATGTCCATTCTTTGTCCTAGGCAAACCAAGTACAAAGTCCATACTTATGGAATCCCAAGGCTTTGAAGGAATAGGTAGAGGAGTGTATAAACCTACATTTGATGTATACCCCTTTGCTCTTTGGCAAATTTGACAAGTTTCAACAAACTTCCTTACATCGGTTGGCAATTTTGGCCAAAAATAGTACCTCCTAACCAATTCTAGGGTCTTATCAATACCAAAGTGACCTGACATGCTGCCACAATGCTTTTCCCTAATTATATTCTCTCTAACAGATCCTCTTGGGATACACAACATGCTACCCTTGAAAAGATATCCATCTTGCAACAAAAAATCAGAAAAATCAGTATTATACCTTCCTGTCATGGCCTTGCAAGATAGGTATGGCTCTTTGAAGTCTTCATCTGCTGTATGCTGATCTTTAATGGCATGAATACCTGTACTTTCCAACTGAATAGTTTGCACAACAAGATTTCTCCTACTTAAGGCATCAGCTACCTTATTGGCCACTCCTTTCTTGTGTTTTATGGAGAAGGTGTATGCTTGGATGTACTCCATCCACTTGACATGTCTGTGATTCAACTTTTGCTACCTGTTCAAGAAGCTTAATGCATGGTTGTCAGTAAAAACTATAAATTCCTTTGGCAATAAGTAGTGTCTCCATTTCCTCAATGACTGAACCATGGCATATAACTCTAGATCATAGGTGGAGTAGTTTTATTTTGCCTCATTTAACTTCTCACTAAAGAATGCTATAGGCCTCCCATCTTGACTTAGGACTCCCCCAACAGCCCTCTTACTTGCATCACATTCTACCACAAAGACCTTGTCAAAATCAGGAAGAACAAGGACCGGTTTTTCTGATATTTTTTTCTTTAACAGTTCAAAGGCTTGGTTGGCCTCATTTGTCCATAAAAACACACATTTCTTGCCCCCTTTTATGGTGTCAACAAGTGGAGCAAAAAATGCCACTAAACCCTCTAATGAACTTTCTATAAAAGCTGCATAAACCATGGAAACTCCTTACCTCCGAGGCTGTTATAGGTGTTGGCCAATTAAGAATGGCTGCAACCTTACTTGGATCCATTTTTAGGCTGCCCTTGGAGATGACAAACCCCAAAAATATCAACTCTTCTTGTAGGAAGACACATTTGTCAAGATTGATTCTCAACTTCTCCTCTTGAAGCCTCCTGAGCACTTGATGGATATGCCTTATGTGGTCTTCCTTGCTGTCACTAAAAATCAGTATATCATCCAAATATACAACAATAAACTTGTTAAGGAAAGGTTTTAGCACTTCATTCATCAATCTCATGAAGGTGCTTGGTGCATTTGACAAGCCAAAAGGCATGACAACCCATTCAAATAGTCCTTCATTGGTTTTGAAGGCGGTTTTCCACTCATCCCCTTCCCTTATCCTGATTTGGTGATAACCACTTTTTAGATCTATCTTGGTAAAATACTTAGCCCTACCCAAGCAATCCATTAAATCTTCTATTCTAGGCATTGGAAATCTATACCTGATAGTAATCTTGTTGATGGCCCTGGAATCAGTGCATAGTCTTCATGTTCCTTCCTTCTTAGGTGCAAGCACTGCAGGTACTGCACATGGACTAATACTCCTCCTGATAAGTCCTCTATCCAATAAGTCTTGGATTTGTCTTGCCACTTCAACATTTTGCTCTGGGGTCAACTTGTAGGCTGCTTGGTTTGGTAGGGTGGATCCAGGGATGAGATCAATGCAATGACTAATCTCCCTCTTTGGTGGAAGGGCATCCTTGCCTTCATCGGCTATCACATCCTGAAACTTCTCCAATAGTTCTAGGCCTAATTGGCACAACAAGGATCCAAGTGGACTAAGCATGATTGAGGTTTATAGGGTCACCTCAATCATCTTAACCACACAAAAGGGACCATACAAACATGGCTAAAGCCTTATTACCACACATACAATCAAAACAAAACATAGCTTATCAAAATGCATAAAAAATGCTTGAGGTGTCAGACTGCTCCTAGGTGCCCTGCACCAAATGTCAAAGAACTACAACAGTTTTTGGGCCTTGTTAATTATATTGCAAGATTCTATTATAAGCTTGCTGAAGATAGAATTGAGTTAAATAAGCTTCTGGGAAAGAAGCCCCCACCATGGACAACAAAGCATGATGCATTGATTAGCTGCATCAAGCAAAAGTGTTCCCAGTTACCACCATTAAAGCTGCCAGGAAAATGTTTCAAAATTGTTGAAACCGATGCAAGTGAAGGTGTTCTCCGAGAGCAGAAAACAATCTCCTTCAATCCCAAAGATAAAGGTGAGATTGTTCATTATATTTCTGGTAGTTTCAAGAACAGTGAAGTAGACTACCATAGTACTCATAAAGAAATCCTTGTTGTTGTCAATACCTTCCAAGCTTTTCAAATGTTCATTGCTGACAAGAGATTTATGTTAAAAAGTGATTTGCAAAATCTGCATGGATTCTTTCGAAAAGAATCAAAATAAGGTGGTAAGAGGACACCTCCTTAGATGGGCTCAACTCCTCAATACATATGAATTTGATTTTGTACATCTCCCAGGGGTTGAAAATATTTTTGCAGATTTTATGTCAAGAGAGGGACATTCTAATGACCCTCTAAGAGACCCTCACACAGAAGGAGTTGTTCATATCATCCAAATCAGAGAACAACGATGGTATGAAGCAAGTCATAATGAATGGAGCACAAATCCTTTCCAACGGAGGAACTTACACAATTTTCAAATGGCTAATGACTTTCTCTTTGATCGATTTAGAATGTTAGTTGCTAAACAACAACTAACATCTCCAAGTTTATGGACCGATCGGCCATTCTTTCAGTTTTCAGTTGAAGCAGAACCTATTGATCCTGATATAGGACATGTGCTTTAGAATTGGTGTGGAGATTTTGTTTTCCTAGTTAAGTTTCTCAATCCTCCTGTTGCATGACCGGAGCAATGGTTAAATACAGAAGATGGTAAGACTCTAATTAGAAACTTGTTTCAAGGACCATATCCACCAGCAGATGATCTACAATTTGAAGGAACTACAGCGTACATCAGGTGTATTTTTAAACTTGTATTTGATTCTGCTGAAGAGAATCCAATCAGTAGACACCTCTGCCAAATTTATGGCCCTACAGGCTCTTCTTCTATTTTCGAACATTGGACGGTAGGAAATCATCTGAGATACTTCCATACTCACCAGACTCCAATCTGGATTCATACAAAAACCTACCACATGAATGGAGCCACATCTCAGGCTATGTCTCGTGGTCTATATGGCCCCTATAAGTTGAAAACAATGAGTATTATCTGGAAAGAACAAGAAGGAAGTCAGCCACCAGGATGCATTCCTCACTTGTCCACACAAACCTGTGCCAATTGTGTTGACTACTCTGCTGACGATCCAAGAATACCAACTTATGGTGCCAGTGAAAATTATCACTCTCCTGATTGTACTCATCCTGATGGAGAATTTTGTGAAGGATGCATGTTTAACCAGCCAGATCCTCTCAACTCCAATACCTCTAATAGTACTGGGTCCTAGTTTAATGGATGGGCTTGTCATCCATCAAGAGCATCTATCATCTCGTTGAAATTGATAGACGTGGGCCCTTCCATGGTAAAAGGGGAAAGCTTACATGCCTTATCGTAAGCATGAGTTATCCTTCTCATGATCAAAAAGAATCTTGTAAAGTTTTGTTGGTCTCTCTTATCTTGTTCATAGATCAATTGGTCCCACCAGAGGTATATTTTCCTCGCTTGGGTAATCCTACGGATAAGGGTTGTCAATTTGTCAGTTTCTCTCTTATCTTGGTCCAGATAAGGTTTTGCTACGTGTCCACTTTCTATGGACGGATTTCAAAAGAATTCTGAGATCAGGGTTAAAAGATCTACCCTCTCCTCCTATATAAGGCGATGAGGCCGCCTGCATTTGCAGAACGAATTTGGGAGAAAAAAAGTCTTAGAAAGTCTAGGAGAGTCTAAAGTTTGTAAGTCAAAAAGAGTACCAATATCTCTAGTTTTCTCTTTGTAGAGTGCTATTATCTCTAGCTTGCTCTTTATGTTTTAAGCTCCTCTTTCTACATAGATGTCTGAGTCTATGACAGCGTGCATTGTAATATGATGAATGTATTGTTCCTAAGTATTCATAATAATAATATGCATAAGATCTATCTGATAGTCAGATATTCTATTCCGCATTTCATTTGTCATTTGCAGCTGTGTTTAAAAGTTGGTATCAGAGTGGATGATGTTATTGTCTGTTGTTATCGTTGTTGTCTAACCATAACTAGCCAATAAGTGTTATGCTATTCACTGTATTTCTCCCTATATTGCTCTTTGTGTTGCTCATACAACCCAGCATCCTGTTGTAAGTCCTCATGGTGTAAGTCCCGTTTAAGCTTGTTGCGTCAGGGCAGATTTGAGGTAGTAATTTGTATTTTGAGCGTAGATTTGAGCATAGGTTCAAGTGCAGAATGGATAGAGCAAGCACTTCTGGATCAACTATGGAAAGCTTCGACCATACCGCAGATCACAACACAGAAGTTAAGTTCACCAATTTCTTTGCTGATAATGAAAGTTCATTTAGTACTCTTGAGTCAAGTAGTAATGTTTTAGATGAAGTTTCTGCTAATAGTCAGTTTCCTGATAAAGAATTTCGTGTGCCTAAGATTAAAGCTTCTGAAATCTATAAAGACGTTCCTAATGGTGTTATAGATATGTTTAATAAAAATAAAGGTTTGAAGAATTGGTTTGGTTATAAAACTTCCCAACGTTGTCATGTAGCTACCCTGCAACATGTTGTTACAGGAGGTAGTAAGGGCAAATTAAATATTTTCTCTGATGCCCTTGTTGCAAAGTTTCAGAAAGAAGCCTTTGCTAGTTTAGATAATCCACAGTTCATGCAATTGTCCTATGTCAGAATAGGAATCTATGGTCATTATAGAAAAGGCTTACCTATCATCGTAATGATGATGCTGAAAGATGCCCGATTTTATAAATTGTCTCATTGCCTTCTTGGTGCTGGTTGTGATTCAATGTCCAAAGGTCCAATCTATGTCGATTGCCTGTTAGACTTCCCTGTTAGTCTAAAATATGGAAATTTAAAGGACGTTCTTGAATACAACTTCAAGACAATGAATCTCTTCATGAAGAAGAAGTTTGTTGACCATTCCCTAACATTTCTGGTTCACTATAGATTGTATAATAAGGTCATACCCTTAATGATTGATCCCAGAAAAGCCCAAGGGTTAGAAGGTCTTTCCACCATCTAGACATCCTCCAGTGACAGCACACAGTTGACTACACCCAAAATAGTAAAGAACAAAGATATTAAGATACTTGAAGAATGGGCACTAGATCTTTGGGATACTAATAGTCAAACTAAAGCAGAAAATGAGAAACAACTACAATTGAGAGGCATCTCAATTGAAGAAATAGATGATCAGGCAGTAATCAGCTTCTCATCCGGCACCCAGCTTGCCTTGCACACTGGACCTTCCATGAGAACAGAAAGAGTGTTCAACTATAACCAACCTGGTCCATCTGTGAGATCCCTACCTCGCTCCTAGAGCATTAGATTACAACCCTCTCAGGGTTTTGAAGATTTATTTAAAATCCCCTATGTGGCAAAGCCTAGCAGTTCTACAGCTTCAGCCATTCCTGCTAGTTCGTCATGCACCCATAAAATTTTTTCTGAATTAGATAATGGGTTGTATAGATGTGAAGATTGCTCCTTTGTTTTCAATCCTCCTAGATCCGGCCATTTCTGAATGTTTTCTGCATGACAAGCCACTATGCCTGAACAGGACATTTTTGAGTCTAATGGAAAGTTTATCAATACTCCTGCAGGTCCTTGTCCAGTTCCTGGTACTATTCCTCCATTTAGGGATTTCATCCTTTATGATACAACCAGAACCTATAAAGCTGATTTCTAGCCTCTACATTTATTTCCTGCTACTGATAACTCTCAAGGTACCAGCCAAAGCAAAATGCTCAACTAGACAAACCTTTGTCTAAGGAAATCTATGCTCTTTGCTGTGGATAGAAAGATCTGGCATCAGATTGAAGCAGTCAAGGCTGAGAAAGCACATCTCAGTGCTTAAGAGAATTTCCATTCTCTTATTTCCATTCTTGAACGCTTGAAAAAGCGTCTCACTGATCAGTGGATAAACTCTGTTAACAAAGATCTCCAAGAACTCAAAGCCCAATATAAGGAGTTCAAAAGTCAAGCTGAAACCTGGTGGGTTGCTCAGCAACGATCTTTAGAACAACAAAGAGAACTTCTGCAAAAGGTCAGAAGTGAAATGAAGTTAGATTGTGATGTGCTTGGATCTCAACTAAATACTACAAATATACCTGTCAAGCATAATAGTCAGAGACTTGTTGAAATCTCTGAAGAAGTTCATTCAGTTGCACAATCACAACTTCTCATGAATGATTCCGTTAAAACAGAATCCACCAACATACAATCTGCACTCAAAGAAGAGTCTAGGACTATTTAGTCCGTGACCCATACAGTTCATCAGCAACAGACTGTAAGGACAAAGAATTTCCCTTCCAGTGCAAAGGGATATTTACAGGCTCAGTATGAAGGACCTAAGTTAAAGACTGAAGTCAGGTAGCCTGTAATTGAAAAAGTTTATGATCCTTCTACAGGGAATCTAAGAGAAACCACTCCAGAGGAACAAGCCCAAGGAAAGTTCCAAATGGCTCGTGGTTCAAGTTATAATCCTAATGGATCTAATCCCATCGATCCATTTAAGAATATTCAAACTCTAAAAGCTGATACACTGCCCCTTGTCAATTTTGATCATTTTGAAGATATTGAAAATATAAGAGGTATAGATGCAATGCAAGCCTGGATAACAAATTATATATCCACTAATGTTGATGCTGATGAAAAGCAGGTGATAAAGCAGGCTCTTAATGCAATGACCGATATTACACGACATGTCTAGGACAGGCTAGATGATGCTTACAGAGAAAGCCTGTTAGATCGAGGTACAGATCAAGTCTATGCTCAGCTGACCCATCTGTTTGTTGGCAAAACAGACACTAGAGAAAAGTTGGCCTACAACAAGTTCATAAAAGGTAAATGTAAGGACCTCAGATATTTCAAATAGTATTGTGATGTTCAATAAGAGAATTTCTATTTGTCAGGCCGTGAGCAGAATCATGAATTCATGTTCACTACTTTTCTGAAAAGCTTTGGTACTATGATAGGAGAATTCTATCACAAGAAAGTTCTTGAGAATCTAGTAATAGATAATATAGAAATGAAAGAGCTAACCTATCCACAGTTAGTGCAATTCTTAACACAGATTAATGAAGAGATCTGTAAAGAAGGAAAAGCCAAGAAAGAAATAAAAAAGGTACAACCTTTACTTTCTTCATCTGTTTGCTACCAGATTATGCCTTCTAATCAGTTCCTCGAAAAGGGAAAATCTTCTTGTTCAAATTGTGATAGTTCAAAAAGATCCTACAAGAAGAAAAAGAAGAAATTCATAAGTATCCCAAGAAAAAAGGATACTTTAGAAAACGAGATAAGAAAAGAAAGGGTTCCAAGAAATGGAAACCTACCGGCTATATTTGTAAAGGAGATCATTTTGCAAATAAATGCCTGGATAGAAATAAGAAAAAGGGAAAAGGTAAAGTCCGTGTAGCCAGAGCAGCCGGAGTTGAAAATGATGAATTTGAATTCATCAATGCTTATCCATCAAACTCAGAGGATATTATCCTCTCCAGTGCAAAATCTGAGTCTAAAGAATCTGAGTCTGAAGCATATGAGTCAGCTCAAGAACAAGCTCAAGCTTCGGTCAATTTAATGACCAAAGAAGTTCAATCCTCTGATGAGGATTCGGAAGTCTCCTTCTATTGTAGAATGCTCAGAAGGGACACCCGTGCGGAATTGGACAAGGTTATTGAAGATAATGTCCAAATTGAATCTCGACTCCATACCATGGATATGGGTCAGGAAACTTGGAGAAAATTGACAGCTCAATTGGACCAGCTCAAATCAAGAAAGTATTTCTTACTTCAGCCATCCATTGAAAGTGGGTCCTCCCGACCTAAGCTTCCTGTCAGGAGATCTCCTATTCTCCAATATGGTCTATCAGTCTCTCCCACTGAGATTTCAGAGCAGTATGGTTATAAACCATTACAGAGAAGAGAGCCTTGGGTCCCTGGACCTTTAAATCAACGATCCATTCTTAATGCCCCTACTCTAGGAAGTATGGCAAGGCGCATTTGGAGAAGAAATAGAAAAACCTTTCTTGAAAAGGTTGTTACTCAAGCTTAGGCAGAAATTTTAGAAATTGATGATGAGGAAAATTTCTATCTCACAGAAGAGATAGAGAAAGCCCCTGAACTTGATCAGTTTGTCAGCCAATTCAATTCTACTGGATCCATACAGTTGCCTGCTCAAGCCTCTTTCATAGAAGAACAACTGTATTGTGAAGAAAAGCCCTATAGTCCTCTCATTCATCATGCTGTAGAAGAACAAGGTGAACTCAGTGTCACCTTTGAAGAAGGTTCAAGTAGCCACCAGATGAAAGCCTACAAAAGGAGTGCCAAGCCAACTACCTCATGTCCTAGAATAATCCTGACAATCCACTTTCCAGGTATAATGGCATACCCACTAGCATTCCTTATTGATATTGGAGCAGATCTGAACATTGCCAGGTACAATGCTTTCCCTAAAGATGCTTGGATTGAAGGCACTACAAGTATTACTTTTGGTAATTCCAAAAAGGAAGATAGTTCCTCATTCTGCATTGCTCCTATTCAAATTGGATTTGATGGTTTTACAGATAATCTAACATTTGTCCAGTATGAAGTTGATGGGTATGATGGCGTAATTGGAAGCAAAGCAATTCAACAATGGGAACCTTTCACCATTGATTCCGATTTCATTATAATTTGGAATACATATCAACTTCCAAGGCTTTATCAAGATCTAGCTTATTCCTCTAAGCTAGACAAAGAAAAGAAAAAGAAACCAGTTAATGCAATTTGGTTAGCCAAACAAATGGATGCAGGTCAAGAATCTCTTACAGAGATTAAAACTGCTTTTGCTGACACAGTCATGAAAAAAGATTTAAAGAAGCAGAAAAGGAACCTGACATGTGATCTCCCTCTGAAGCGAGATCCTCAAGGTAATGAACTCATGCCCAAGGCCAAAGCTAATTATTTTCTAACGAGTTCATCTAAAGCATTAACTTGCAGAATAGAAGTTGTCAAGCTTGAACGGCTCCACATTATCCAAACTTCTGAATCCCCATTTTCATGTCATGCAATGTATGTACCAAAGGTAGATGAAAATGGTAAAGAATTACCTGAAAAATGGCTAGTTGTAAATTATAAGCCATTAAATGACTATCTTGTTGATAATCGACATCCTCTGCCAAGTAAGGATCATATCTGGCAGACCATCCAAGGTAGTCATGTATATTCTAAATTTGATTTGACTAAAGGGTTCTGGCAAATTGGTCTTAAAAGTGCTGATTTCTATAAAATAGCCTTTTTTGTTCCCCAAGGTCTCTATGAATGGACTGTCCTACCATTCAGTATTAAAACTGCTCCTTCCATTTTTTAGCAAAAAATGGATGTTATATTTTGGCCTTATGCCAAATTTATCCAGCCCTATATTGATGACATTCTTGTCTTCAGCCAGGATATGCCTCACCATCTTGACCATCTTCGTCAATTCCTCTCTATTTGTCAACATAATGGTCTTGTTGTCAATCCTGCAAAGTCTTTCTTTGCTCAGACCCAGATTGTGTTCATTAGCATCAAGCTTCTTCTGAGGGGGAGGATGGAGGCCCAACCACACATCCTGCATCAACACCAATATCGGAACATAATCTCTTAAGCCAAATTGCACTCTAACTGTCAGAACTGATCGTGTTCTGACCTGCATCAACACCAATATCAGAACACAATCTCTTAAGCCAAATGGCTTCCTTACAAGCATGAGTTGCTATCATATACTTAGCTTTTGTCATGGACAAAGCAACAATAGGTTATCACTTACTCATCCAACTAATAGCACCACCAAACAGTGTAAACACATAAGCACTAGTGGATCTCCTGCTGTCAATGTCACCTGCCCAATCTGAATCCACAAATCCACAAATATCAACAAACTACAGAGGTCATGTAACATTACCATGATAGCATATGGAATACTTGAAAGTACCCCCCAAATACCTGAACACTCACTTAACTGCATCCCAATGAACCCATCCAGTATTAGGCATAAATTGACTAAGGACTCCCACTGCTTAGGCAATGTCTGGTCTTATGCAAACTGTAGCATACATCAAACTACCAACAACACTAGCATAAGGTACTCTGCTCATGTCCTCCACCTCACTAGGAGATTTTGGACAATCCTCAATAGACAACTTTGTCCCTAAAGAAATATGAACACACAATGGTCTACAATCTGCCATACTAAACCTATCCAACATGGTCTTCATATACTTACTCCAGCTTAACCAAAGTTTTCTATTGGTTCTGTCTCTTCTGATTTCCATTCCTAGAATGTACCTAGTTGCCCCTAAATATTTCATTTCAAACTGTGCTGACAACTGAGATTTGAAATCAGAAATCATATTCTTACCCTTCCTAATGAGCAACATATCATCAACATACAGTGCAACAATGAGAATACGATCACCATCAAACTTATAATACACATAGTGATCTAATTTTGATCTCACAAATCCAATAGACAACACAAAGGCATCAAACTTCAAGTACCATCTCCTAGGGAACTGTTTCAAACCATACAAAGACTTCTTAAGCTTTCAAACCAAATTTTCTTTACCTTTCACCATGTAATGCTCTGGATGTGACATGTAGATTTCTTCCTCCAAATCACCATGAAGGAAAGTTGTCTTCACATCCATCTATTCTACCTCTAAGTCATAATCTATTGCAAGAGACAATAGGAATCAAATGGATCTCATCTTTAAAATGGGAGAGAAGATCTCACCATAATCTATACCCTCCACTTGTGAATACCCCTTTGCAACCAATCTGGCCTTATACTTCTCAACACTGCCATCTGTACCAAATTTCTTCTTGAACACCCATTTGCATCCAACGGGTTTCCATCCAAGAGGCAAAGGCACCAAGTCCCAAGTTTAATTCTTTTCCAAAGAATCCATTTGATCCTCCATGGCCTCCTTCCAAGAACCTACATCTTTCATGTTCATAGCCTCTGATACAGTTCTAGTTTCATCATTATTAGTAAGCAAAGCAAAAGCACAACTAGAATCAAGCAATGTAAAACCAAACCTTTCAGGTTGCTTTGTTATCCATGTAGACCTCCTCAAGAGCTAAGGTTGAGGTTCAGCTTCTTCATTTTAGCTTCTAGAGCTCTCCTCATCATCAGGTCCAACATTGTCTTTCTGTTCAGTCTTCTCAGGGGTAGCAGGAAACTGAACAACATTCTCTTTATTTTCTTTTTCTTCTGGTTGTAAAACAGTGGAAGAAGGTGTAAGCTCTCTAAAGATGACACTTCTGCTATACAACACTTTTTCAGCCATAGGGTCCCAAAGCTTGTATCCTTTCACACCGACACCATAGTCAATGAAGATACACTTAACAACCTTGTTCTCCAATTTTGACCGCTTCTCCCTAGGCACATGTACATATGCCTCACAACCCAAAACATGAAGATGCCTTCTTGAAAGTTTTCTACCAGACCACACCTCCATGGGTGTCTTTCCAACAAGAGATGATGTAGGAGATCTGTTTACAAGATAACAAGCAGTGGCAATAGTTTCAGCCCAAAACTTTTGTTCTAGGCCAGCTCCACTAAGCATACTCCTAGCCTTCTCCATCAGTGTTCTGTTCATCTTCAATCCCAAGTTCCTTGCAATATTTATCAAATTCTGTAGAACAAAACTCACCACCGTTGTCAATTCTCAAACACTTAATCTTCTTACCAGTCTAATTTTTAGCAAAGGCCTTAAACTCCTTAAACATACTATAGACTTTAGATTTGCTTCTGAGAAAATAAATCCATGTCCTTCTACTATAGTCATCTATGAAAGATACAAAATATACATATTTTGATAATGAAGGAACATTAACAAGACCAAATACATCAGAATGACCAAGGTCCAACACACAAGAAGACTTGTGAGAACTCAAATAAAACTGAACATGATTTTGTTTCCCATATATGCAATGTTTGCAAAAGTCAAACTCAAGATTACAATCATCCAACCCCTCAACGAGGTTTTTATTTTTCAGGGTACGCAGACCCTTCTCACCAATGTGGCCAAATCTCTTATGCCATAACATTGTCTTTTCGGCAAGAACTTAACTTCCAAGGCATGATTATAAACATTAGAACTAGAAACAACAGATTTCTTCACTACTCATTTAGATGGTGGGGATGAAGTGACTGCTACCCTCTTCCTTGAGTCAGAAGAACTATTGCATTGTGTAATGCATGCCTCCATTTGAAACAGAGTACCTCTCCTAGTACCCTTAGCAAGCACCATAGTTCCTCTAGTCATCTTGCATCCTTCTTTCGAAAAGACAACCTACACACCTGCATCATTCAACATACTTACAGAAAGCAAGTTCTGTTCTAAGCCTAGGATTTGCATAACCCCAGAGATCCCCTTCACTCATCCATCATGGAATCAGATAGAGACTCTTCCACAACCAACGATCTTTAGATGAGAGTCATCACCCAAGTACACCTTTCCACCATCGAAGTCCTCATAGTTAGTGAACCAGTCTTGATACGAGGTCATGTGGAATGATGCACCAGGGTCAATTAGCCACACATCATCAGATGCATGGGTTTCGAAGGTTGCGATGAAAGCATCACCATCATCTTGTGATTTGTCAGAATTTAAATCTGGGGTCTTCTTTTTCTTTTCTTCTTTGCATTCCTTTCAGAAATGCCCAGATTTACCACAGTTCCAATAGATAGCCTTGGACTTTCTAGGAGATTTGGATCTCCCATGGGATTTGGATCTATCCTTCTTAGCTTTCTTGTCCTTCTTTTTCCCTTTTTACTTGGGTCTTCCACAAACTGCAAGAGCCTCTTTGGCTACATCAGAAGACTTTCTCTGCATCTCTTCGGATAACAATGAAGAAACCACTTCATCCATTTTGAATGTGGATGTGGTGCTTCCAATAGCCATAACAAGGTGATCCTATGAGTCCGGCAAAGAACAAACAAGGGTCATACAATGATCCTCCTCCTCCATTTTCACACCAATAGATGTCAATTGTGCAACCAGCATGTTAAAAGCATTTAAGGGAATACAACTTCTTTCTCAAAAAAAGTTTGTTAACCAGGGATTTGGCTTGATACACATCTCCCAACTTCTTCCAAAGAAACTTTGTAGTTTTCTCCTCGTGGACATTTAACAACAAAGAATTAGCAAGCCTAAGTCTTATGAGACTCTTAGCCTTCCTATCCTTGAGATTCTAATCATTTTGTGATATTGCAGCTAGTTTAGTTCCATTAACACTTTCTCAAAGGTCTTGGTCAACAAGCATGTCTTCCATCTTGAGCTTCCACAGCTTGAAATTAGTGCCATTGAATTTCTCCACTTCCAATCTTCTAGATGTGCTTGCCATCTCCTTTCTACAATAGAATTCATAATACTCTACATAGACTCCCACTCAACTTAAGATCAGCTCAAAAAACCCCTACCCAATAGCTAAGACCAAAACTGGCCAGGCTCTGATACCAATTGAAATGAAGCTAAGTGTGCGGAAATCACTTCCTACACTAATCTAATGAGGAGAGGGCTATGCAAATTCAATTTAATTCTTACAACTACAGAAACATAGAACATCTAAAAGAGATATTGTAGCAATACACATGAACCAAAAAGAAGATAGAAGAAGAGAGACAAAGATATAACATGGGGAAAACCCTTATCGGGTGAAAAACCCCACACTCAGAAATCTACACAATGTATTAACAAAACAAAGAATGTTTACAACACACTTGCAATGCAAGATTCAATGGTCTTCGACACTCATATCTGGAGTCAATCCGATAGAGTAACAGTACCTGTAAGACCTGTAATACTTCACCTCCAAGCACCTATTTATATAGAATATACAAGGCAATATTGGACCTATCTTGGGATGGGCGTCCAACTTGGCCTCATGGCCCAAAACCCATGCCTAAGGACACTTGGTCAACATTGTAGAATGTGCCTGACACTTGTCCATAGCTCCCATCCCAAAGAGGTCACCTCTTTCCAAAATGGGCTATGACAGATACTCTTACGATACATAGGACCATCATAGAATCTGTCATAGCGGTTACAACTTATAGCTGTAAGAGAATTTGTCATACACAGGCTATAAATAGCATATTCTCTTACAACATGTCATAGTCCACCTTGGGGCACCCAAATAATCATTTTTCAAAAATGCTTCATGACACATGTCTTTACCTATCTTACATGCTTCTATTTCTGACTCTTACATGTCATAATTTCATCATAGGAATTCATCATAACCGTTTCGGTCAAACATTCCCTTACACAACATGAAAGATTTTGACACATGGAAAAATGCTCCTACCACAAAGTGGGACACCTATCTCCTCATGTGAGGACCAAATTACAAGTTGTCATCTTCCATGTAGGATGACACATCACCGTGCCACATCCCACAAAATGACAATATGGAATTTATAATTTATTTACAACATAGGCAATGAATTAATATATACAAACCTAAATAATGCAAGGAATTACCAAGGTTGAGTCACCTTAATTCCCAACAGTGTATCCATGGGAGGTTAAGAAAGCATGTTTGAGAAGATATGTTAAGAAAATGTGAATTTCACTTTAATTATATATGATTAAATATTTTGAGTTTTGTGTATGAGATTACTTTACTCTATTGTACCAATGTGGACTAATTTATCCATGTCTTATTCATGATGCATATAGAAATCATCATCATGCCAAGAAAACAAGCAAGGACTCTAACACCAAAAGAGTGTGAAGCTGAGAATGAGAGGAAAAGAGAAAGAATGAGGTGAATTCATGAAAGTAGGAAATTGTCAACCACATTCCACTATTGCCAATTGAAGAGGAACATGACACATCTAATGAAGTTAAGAGAGAGATGGAATTGGCAGCACAAAGGGAATGAATGCAAAGCCTTCATTCAATGAGGAAATTGAATCTCAAAGTTGGAGGCACTCCATCATCCACAAGTCAAGTTGAAGGAACACCATCATTATCTTCTCAAATTGGAGGCACTCCATCTTTCACAGGTGAAGTTTAAGGTACATCTTCATTCTCTTCTCAAGTTGGTGGCACACCATCATTCACATGTCAAGTTGAAGGTACACCATATTCTCCATCTCAACTTCAAGCCTTTTCATCTTTCATCTCCAATTGAAGGTACGTCATCTATCCCATCTCAAGTAAATATTGAAGAAATTCCTAATGTTGAGTCAACTTTACCAATGAAAAGTCCTCCTAGAATTTTACATAGAGAGCCTAAGTTTCTAATTGATATAGATGAGGATGTTTTGAAGCCCAATCAAGATAAGATTCCCAAGTGTACTTGCCAAAGATATGCCAATAAGATATGGAAATCATTCTTTGAGAACTTAAATGAAATCAGAAGATGTCAACTATTTTTTGAATTGATGAGAAATCTAAAATTTAGGACCATTATGAAGATTCTTGGCCTAAGAACATCAGATGGCTCAAGTGAAAAATCAATTATAAAGAATCTAATGAGTGCATATGAGAGTGTGGGTTCTACCTCACTCACCAAGGATAGTAATGCCACATGACCTGTCATTACATCGACAATAGTAAGCCAACAAACAAAGAAATCTTGCCTCATTAGAAAGACAAGTCAAGCATTGAAAATAAGTAGAAAAACTCTAATGAGAGTCGTTGGAAGATGTGAAAGAGTTGAGGACCCAAACACCAATAAATTGTGGGCATTCTTTGGGAGAATTTCATGGAAAGACAAAGTTGTTGTTGAAGCCTTGAGATCCCTCATTGAAGAATTTTGGAAAAATAACACAAGGGTATCTCCTAATGCAAGAGATGTTGTAAGAAGGAGAATTGGTTGTCGAAATCGTGAGCCACATCCAAAGAATTTTTTGGATGTGACTAAAACACAATTTTTCAAGAAATTTCAAGAGATGTATCCTCAAGTCAAAATTAGCCAAAGGTATTTTGAAATGGTAAATCTTTTTTTATGTCAAAATAAATCACACATGCACAACTTGTTGTTGTAGAGTACATATTGAGTTATCTAATCATTATGATGTTTATAGATATATTGTGTAGATTTGTATACTAATGATGTTTTGTAGGAGTGTAATATAAAGTGCCCATCTAGATCTTCAAGAGATTTCATATTGAGCATCTTATGCCAGAGAGTAGATGGTCAATTACTCTACAATAGCTTATGCTTGGATGGCATGTGTGATCATTGTGGTGGGTTGCAATATTTGCCAATTTGTCAACATATGGAGAACAAACATGCAATTGGAAATGAGATAGTAAGTTTTAGCAAATACAAGACATTGGCATATAGTATGAAAGATGGCAAAGAAGCAAAAAGGTGTGAATTATTTGTCGAAACTGTGAACCACATCCATAGAATTTTTTGGATGTGACTCAAACACAATTTTTCAAGAAATTTCAAGAGATGTATCCTCAAGTCAAAATTAGTCAAAGGTATTTTGAAATGGTAAATCTTTTTTATGTCAAAATAAATCGCACATGCACAACTTGTTATTGTAGAGTACATATTGAGTTTTCTAATCATTATGATGTTTATAGATATATTGTGTAGATTTCAGTTTATCTCTGTTTTCTGAGATAATATAGTTTACGAGTATGCAAGGCATGCACATAGAGCTTGATGGTTGGACTTGAAATTCAAGTTATGTTAGGACACATTTCCACTTGGTACCATTGTTTCAGTTGTTGACTTTGTAGAGAACTACACACTACAATTATAGAATGAGGTGCAATTGTAGTATTACAACTCTACGCAAGTTGCTATATTTGTGTAAATAGCATTCATTCATGCAAAAGATAGTACAACGGACGACTGGAAGATCTTAAGGGAATATCATTTTTATATCAGTGATGATCACACACATTCTACGGAGTTCATACAAGGTTGCTTTTAGTTGTTCTATTGTGATTTGGCTAGCAGGAGCATATCATTTCGTCAACATATCATATAGTTAGATAATTGTGAATTACAATTCAAGAACTCACATATGTTCTATTGGTTGACCATGATGCATAAGATGAATGGTGTTCAACATATGTGGAATTTTTCTAAGGTCATGCATGGAAAGGGGGAGCATGATGGTGCAAGATCATGTATCAAAAGAGCATTAGCACGAGAAGAGTTGAAGTACAAAGACAATGTAAAGTTGACAGATGTGAGATCTATTATCAAATGGTGTAATGCTACAATGGGTCCAAGTAATGAAGTTAAGTCTATAGTTTGTAGATATTTTTGGTTGGTTGATGATACTAACATTGAAAAATATGAGGGTTGTTGTACATTGACAGGATCGAGTGAGCTACACTCTTTTAGAAGTGTTGGCAAGAGACACTACTGTGATGAAGGATTACATGTTGTCATTGATGGAAACAAGGCAAAGGGATTCCACTAGTATGATAAAGATACATTACTTTAGAAGACCAACTTGGTTTGACTACAAGGCACAAAAGTATTCTGGTCTGAAAGGCTAAAATGACTAAGTATGGACAGTGTACAGAGTAAGTGACAGAGTGGGTCAATATGCCTCCATAGTAGAAGATCATTATGTTGATAACTAAGAGGGGGGGTGAATCAGTTATCTTAATTATTTCAGCTTTCTAAACTTTCTTAATAATTAGTGTAGCATCAATTCAAACAAGCAAACATAACCATGAAATGGAAATACACATGACACAATATTTTTGACGTGGAAACCCTATTAAGGGAGAAAACCACGGGGTGATTAACCCAAGATTGTATTCTCTATTAGAAGAATAGAATTACAAAATGGCACTTGCCAATTAGGGCTCACTGCCTGAGCACACTGCTCACAAGAGGCCCATTACCTACAAGAGACTCACTGTCTACAATTTATAAAGAGTGTAATACAATACTTGAACTGATAAGGAGCATCTACATATGCTGGAGTTCAGTTCCAGTTAAACTCAGTACACTGATCTGCTGCACTTCATCCTTTCTCTTCCTTAGTGCTACTGTCCTTTCACATACCGGACCTGCCTTAATGATTTCACTCTGCTCTACTTCTTTTCTTTGCACTTCACCAAAATCATGACACCTCTCACAACTAAATCCATCTTGTATATATATCCGTACAAGTGATTTCATCACCTTTCTAGTCGACATCCAGAATAGTCAATATTTTCCATGAACTCTGATCTGTTGGCTGAATCCTTGCTTACCAAGTAATGCAGATCAGGGATATACTTGTAGAAGTCATCAAACATGTCAGCCAATCATAACTTATGCCTTAAGAATATTTACCAACATCTGTAATGCATCTAGAATAATGTTTGATGTTCTACTAGTCAGTTCTTCCTTTGTCCACACTGCCAATCAGGAACCTAACACTCAAGTATTCATATCTTTTTCTTCATCTATCACCAGAGGCTAAATCCTTGGAATCTATCAGTCAAGGTAGTCCTCTTGACTTCCCCAAATCTATACTTCACCAAGATACTTCCTCTGAGAGATCCAGAGCTGACTGTCAGACCTCGCCACATGCTCTATTCTTGCTTACCAGATCACAATACTCTACAATCTGCCTTCGGGTAGAGACTCATCATGTCTTGTGTATGTGTGGGTTAACCTTTGTTACCATCAATGACAACAATCATGAAGCTCCAATGTGTCTCTTGCCAACAATCTCCCCCTTTGGCATTGATGGCAACACTTAGTGAAAAATGACTAAGTGTTATACTATACTCCCCCTTAGCTGATGCTCTATCTCTATGTACATTTTCTGGAGCTCCCCCTTAGCTGGATACAACATTTTTCACTGCTCATCACTCCCCCTTTGACATCACTGGCAAAGGGTGGGGTCCGCACACCAAAATTTTCAAAATTTCAACTATACTTGGCCACATAAGTATATACATATGGCATACTTAAATATACTGAAGAATGTCTGCAAAAGTTGTCTTCAATTGGACAAATGCTATTGCCCAACTTTGCTTCATTCTGTCCAAAATTGATATATGACTGCTTAACAGGAATGCAAATGCATCTGCCCTTTTTAGATTTGTCGGATCACTGGTCCGGGCTATGATCTGGGCTTCTTTTATGGCCTCATGCATGGCCTCTAGCTTAGGGATAATTATCCCTTTGAGTGCACCCAACCTACTTATTCTATTTTTCTTTTCCTTCTTGAGCTTCTTGATTTCATTCAAGACTGCAATAGTCTGACATTCTTGATTTATTATGGAAGATGAGAGAGGATCAAAATTCTTTGATAGATTTATCAGTTTGTCCTCCTGTTATTTTACTTTCTTCTCAATATCCGTTGTTACTGTGGTCCAGGATATACAAAATTTGTATACATCTCCTCCATCCTTAAGAGCATTTTCCAAGCTCTTTATCCCAATATTCATATTTCTCGTATCATTAGCTATTAACCCTTGTACCTCTGATAATATTTTTGCCAAGAATTCCTTCCAGACCTTATCTTCTGCTAACTTCTCTAGGGAATCAAAATGTGTTCTAACACTATTGACTAGAGATTTGAGATTACCGAATGAGGAGGCTAAGGAATCCTTCTGAAAAGATGGCATGATCTTTTCTAAAATGTCGGATGCAGCTTCTATTAGCTTACAGTCTTCCATGTGAGGCTTCAAGAGTTTTTCTTTTGCCTTCGCATTGGCAAATGAAGCTATCTTCATTGTTTGAACTAGGGAGAGAGAGTCAAAGTTAAATGGACCTTGAAGTAACTCCAGTTCATCAATCTCCAACATTTCTTTTGTCAAGAAGTCCTTGATAGTTTCTGCAGTGTCTCTTGCCGGAGACAGAGATTTCTTCTCTTCTGCACTGTCACTTATGTTCTTCTCAGCTTGACTTTCTTCTCTTCCTTTCGCTTCTTCTTCTTTCTCCTCTATTTTTTCTTCTCCTTTAGATTCAGAGACTATAGGGGAAACCAAAGGAGAGATATTTTTTTGTTCATGGGCCACCTCTTCCAGAGCAGAGGATTCCAAGTCCTTACCTTTATCTTCCCTTGTCTCCTTAACCTCTTCTGCTACTATCTCAGTAGCTTCTTCTTCAATATCTGTAGCCGAGGGATCATCACCTAAGTCCTCTATAATAGGAATGTTGAATCTTTTGTATGTATTTCGGAGGATCTCTTCTGTCTCTTTTGCTACTTCGTCAATTTTTCTAAACATAAGCTGATTCATTCTAGCTTTGCTCCAGAATTCATCCTTACAATCTTTGAAGATCACACTCTTCTGCTTAGGAGTGATGGAGGGATAAAGTTGAATAGCTAACTATTCCTGGATCTCCATATCCTTCTCTTTGGCATTATTCTTCCTCAATTCAAGTTCCTTCTCAAGGATTTTAGGAATTAAAGATAAAATCTCAATGAAAGCCTTGTTGTAAATGTTTAGATACTTAACTGTGGCATCCTGCAGAATCTTTTGATCAGCTTCACTGTATTCATCATAAAATTCTATTAATGGCTTCAAATTTCCATCCATAGTGATTGCCTTAACTATATCATCTAAGGATAGGGTGGTCCTTTCAACAAACTCTTATGCTTCTACCTCCTTGGTTTCACTGGATATCTTCTTCTTTTTCCTCATTTTCTTCACCTCCTCGTCTGATTCAGTTTCTTCATCATCCTTTAGGCTAACATAGGATCTTGTTTCCTTTTTCTTTGTTCTCTTTTCTCCTTTTCCGGATGTCTGGACTTCCTGTTTTGATGTCTTTGAGCTTTTATTAGAGATAGGTGCAGCCCTTTTAGTGGATCTGGTCTGGGAGGGGGCTTCTACTGGATCACTTGCCTTTTCTGTTTCTTCCTTCTCTTTCTCTGCCCTTTCCACCTTTTCTCTGTTGGCATCAAGAGCTTCTTTTGATATGCCATATCTTTTGGCAATATTCTCTACTTTTTTTCTCACTTTTCTCTTTACCTCCTGTTGTCTAAGTTCCACATAAATTTTTATACTCAATTCTTCAAAGGTTCCAAATCTTTCTGCTTTGGGATCCCTGGGTTGACTAAGCATGTGTTGGACATGCAACTCTACAAGTTTTTCATCCACCTCATACCCCATCGGCATGATCCAGACTGTTCTTGGTTCCATAGCTTCCATTTGGCACTGATTAGTTTCAACCATAAAACAAATTGTATCCTTATACTTTTCAACTAGAGATTTGGGAATTCTCTCTCTTGCTTGCATCAAATTTTGGAAGTTCTTGAAATAACCCCACAAAGCTGTATTTCTTGTCTTGGCATCTCCAAGCCCATGTAAATAGTCTCTGATTTGGATTGCAATAGGTCTGTCATTCTACCAAACCCAACCACTTGATCCGGGCAGCTCACTCATGAAGTAGAAAAACAAACACAATATCAGCCCACCATACTTGAAGGAATTTTTCTTATCCTTCTTGATTTTCTATAGATTCTCCAATAGTTGGTTTAGAAGAAGTTCACATAGATCATAGTCACCATTTTCTTTTAGCATCTGATAAGCTGTATAAACTGCAGTTCCTGGTATTGAATTTTCCCTACTGGAGTGATAAATTTTGTAACCAATTATCATGGATGCAAATTTGATATCCTGATCAGTGATATCTTCAATTGTCATAGCTCTCTTGTCAAATTTTGATCCAGTTGCATCACTCACTATCTGATTCTTGACAGATTTGAGAACAGGTATCCCACCGGATGAATGTAGACCAGTTACTGCCCTAATTGCATCTTTAGTGATCTTAAATGGTCTATTCAACCATAGGAAGTTATCATGTACTTTGCTTAACACATACCAGACCCATTCATCTTCTTCAAAACATGGGAAATGAATGCACTATGCAAAATGCTTATCCCAGATGGCCTTGAACTAAGGTTTGAGCTCAAAAGAATCATCTATTAACTGATTGTGATAGATATCAGCCAACTTAGATTCCCCAAATTCTTCAATATTCACATGAATATATGCCCTAACATCTTCTACATGCAGAACCCCATGCAGAATGCTTGAAAAAGTGCCGAGGGGATCAACTTCTAGGGATTTATATGGATGCTTCTTAAATTTAGGTTGTGGCCTATCAGAAATCTTCACTATATTTGGAGTAGTCATCTTTCAAAGATTTGCAAAGAGATAATGAGAACGGAAAATACCTTTTGCGCTTCTAGGTTACACGAAGTGAGCTAGATCAATTGCTGGATGAATCAGATTCTGCAGATGATCTTTGATGGGCTTGAGGAATTTCTGTTGTAGAGCTTCTTTTCATTTCTTCTTGAATGCAGAATGAACAAATGCTTAATGAGAAAACCCATATATTTCTCCGCAAACCCTAATATCAAATTGCAATAAATGCTTGACCTAAGTCATTTTGGTTTGCCTTATTCAGATGACTTGAAGAACCGGATCAATTTTGATCTTAAACATCTTGCGGATCTTCCAAATCTAAACCATAGTTTATTTAGATGTTTCTCTTATGAACCCTTTAATCCATAACTCTCCTTGTGCCAGTTTCGGCACCAATTGACTAGCTGGGGGAACAAGGTTTTCTTTGTGTCTCCCCCTAAGCCAGAGCTCACTTATTTAATTTATGGAAGGAATATCAACACCAGAGTTTAGTGCAGATCCATCCTCTACATTCTCTGTACTTTTCTTCACCTAAATCTTGTTCATCTCACTTTGAACTTCATCCGCATTCACTTTTTGTTTTCCCTTATCTTGATTCTGATTATGATATACCAAACCTCTTTTGTCTTGATTCTTGCTTCTACATAATTTTGCAATATGACCGGATCTATTGCAAATTTGGCAAACAACATTTCTTTGCATATTTGATTGATATCCTCTTGATCTGCCTTGATTAGCCATATGACCTATTCTATTGCATGCAAAGCATCTACCATTGAATGAATTGTTTATTTGCATATTTCTGCATTCATGAGATTTGTGACCATACCTTTTGTAGTTGAAACACTGTCCGGAGAAGGATGTATTAGTCTAATTCATTCTCTTTCTACACTGATTAGCTTTATGACCAAAGTTATTGTAGTTGTGGCAGTATCCATTGAAGGATGGATATCTTTGAGCATTAGGCTGCCTTACCTGAGGTCTTCTAAGCCTGTTCCTTGGATTTTCTAATCCAAAATTCTTCTGACTGGATCCGAAGCTTTCACCTTTTTCATACCCTAGGCCACACTTGTCATCTACTCTCTTTTGGCTTTCAAGAATAACTTCAAGTTGAGCAGAGCTTATCTTGAATTTCTCTTTATATTTATTTGCTGTTTGAAGATCCCTTTTAAGAGAGACTATTTGATCCTCAAGTTTTTCTTCATTATCTTTAGCATCTTCAAGATTAGATTCAAGATGTTTGATAATTATATCCATCTTGTGGCAATCTTCTGATTTCTCCTTGAGAGATTGTCTTAGATCATCTTCAGTTTTTCTTTTCTCTTCAACCTCTTGGGTAAACTTCATAACTTCTGATTCCATTTCATGTCTTACCATAATGATTTCTTTTGATAACTTTTTACATAACATGGTTTTCTCCTTCAAATCTCCATTTGTATCATTGGCTTCACCTTGACTTGCCAGTTGCTGAATTAGCTCCTTTCGCTTTTTCATAGAGAGACTCAATTTGTCTTTTAGTTCTTTTATGAAATCATCAGCCTGTTTGAGTCTTTCCTTTAATTCATTGACTTCAGAGTTTGACTGCTCAAGATCATCAAGGGTAGTCTTGAGTTGCTCCCTTATACCATATACATCCATTTGAATTCCCAAATCTTCCTCAAGCTGTTAGGCTTTGTTAAGAGGTACTTGGCTCTGATACCAATTGTTGATAACTAAGAGGGGGGTGAATCAGTTATCTTAATTATTTTAGCTTTTTGAACTTTCTTAATAATTAGTGCAGCATCAATTCAAACAAACAAACATAACCATGAAATGGAAATACACATGACACAATATTTTTGACGTGAAAACCCTGTTAAGGGAGAAAACCATGGGGTGATTAACCCAGGATTGTATTCTCTGTTAGAAGAATAGAATTACAAAATGGCACTTGCCAATTAGGGCTCACTGCCTGAGCACACTGCTCACAAGAGGCCCACTGCCTACAAGAGACTCACTGTCTACAATTTTTAAAGAGTGTAATACAATACTTGAACTGATAAGGAGCATCTACATATGCTGGAGTTCAGTTCCGGTTAAACTCAATACACTGAACTGCTGCACTTCATCCTTTCTCTTCCTTAGTGCTGTTGTCCTTTCACATACTGGACCTGCCTTAATGCTTTCACTCTGCTCTACTACTTTTCTTCGCACTTCACCAAAACCATGACACCTCTCACAACTAAATCCATCTTGTATATATATCCACACAAGTGATTTCATCACCTTTCTAGTCAGCATCCAGAATAGTCAATATTTTCCACGAACTCTGATCTGTCAGCTGAATCCTTGCTTACCAAGTAATGCGGATCAAGGATATACTTGTAGAAGTCATCAATCATGTCGGCCAATCATAACTTATGCCTTAAGAATCTTTACCATCATCAGTAATGCATCCAGAATAATGTCTGATATTCTGCCAGTCAGTTCTTCCTCTGTCTACACTGCCAATCAGGAACCCAACACTCAAGTATTCATATCTTTTTCTTCATCTATCACTAGAGGCTAAATCCTTGGAATCCATCAGTCAAGGTAGTCCTCTTGACTTCCCCAAATCCGTACTTCACCAAGATACTTCCTCTGAGAGATCCAGAGCTGACTGTCAGACCTCGCCACACGCTCTGTTCTTGCTTACTGGATCACAATACTCTGCAATCTGCCTTCCGGTAGAGACTCATCATGTCCTACGGATGTGTGGGTTAACCTTTGTTGCCGTCAATGACAATAATCATGAAGCTCCAATGTGTCTCTTGCAAACACATTATATACGGTTCAAATATGTTGTTTATAGCTATTTGATGATGATATGCTCCAATGATGAAGACCTGACTTCCTCTAGAAGTCATACTATGAAATGCCTAAGTCCGGGTGAACAAAAATAAGATAGGAATAGTGCACAGTGAGTGAGAAATCTGTAGTTGCATATTTTGTCTTGCAGTTCTAGAGGTATGATTAGAGGTTAAGAATGAATGTTGGTTATGAATCCTTGAGTCTCCTATGGTCCGCAGTGAGAGTTTTGATGTGACAGATGAATTGGGTCAAACATGTTCTTAAGAGACAAGCCGACACGCTATTAGATCTTTATGCAGAGAAGGTATATTTCTTGAATAATAAATCTAAGTGGTTGTATGTTTGGTATTGACTTGTGTGAAGATTATTCAATGATTGTTTGGGTTTGCATTATTGTTTTTACACTTGATCAAGCTTACAAGGTATCTAACAATTTGTATGCATGCTTCATGTCTGGCTTGTCGACCTGATTATGAGATGAATCTTGTTGCGGGTATAAATACTTGATGGATTAAGGTATTGATGTAAGTGTGTAGAGTGTGTGTAATGTGCGAATTTGAAGTGTGAAACATTATGAGTAGAGTATAGAGTAGAAAAAGAAAAAAGAGTACATGTAGTTGAGTTGAGAAGCAGGGCAGAATAGATGAAGACCTTTGAATCTGCATATTGAGCCTTCAATGGAACTATGATCCGGCATATGATAGATACATATACAACAGTTCATCTCTTGGCAATGAGCCAATTCTTCATCTATCTTCTTTTTCTCTTTGGCAGTGAGCCTTTGTGTAGTGAGCACTTCTTCATAGGGCAGTGAGCCCTATGGTAGTGAGTCCTAAGGCAATGAGCCTTCTTGTAATTCGGTATTGTACTATCATAATATATTGTGAGCTAACACTCACCGTGGTTTTTCTCTTTTTGGGTTTTCCATGTAAAAATCCTAGTATCCATGTCTTATGTCTCTATGGTTGTTGTTCTTATGCTTACTCTACTTTCATGTTATTGATTTTGGAAATTAGATTAATAAACTTGTTAAGAAGTGGTTTTACAAAATATTGATTCACCCCCCCTCTCGATATTCCTTATATTCAACAATTGGTATCAGAGCAAGGCTCCTTGGAAGAAGCCTAATAGATTGAGGAAGATCTGGGAGAGTTCACTCATGGCAGCCAGAAGATTTGGAAATTTTTCAAAGAATGTTGAACTAGAAGCAGCTCTTATTGAACTTGAAAAATCTGAAGCAGAAATCATGGATCTGAAGGACAACATACAAGAAGCTGATGAATGCATTCTAAAGTTGAAAGAATAAGTCAAGAAATTCAAATAAAAGTATAGAGATGTTAGTGAATAATTGATATCAACAAATGAAATGCTAGATGATTTGAAAGTGAAAGTTACAGAAAGAGCTAAAGTAGAAGATCTATATCTGATGGTGAAAAGCAAGATAGAAGAATGTGCCAAACTGCAAAAAGAAGTTGAGCCTGAAAATTGACTTGGAAAAAGCTAAGAGATATGAAGAAAAGTTTAAGATAAGCTCTGCAAAGCTTGAGGAGTTAATTACAAATCAAAAGAGTTTATATGACAAGGAAGGCTTGGGATTTGAGAAAGGAGAAAGTTCAAAATCAGGTCAAGAAAACTTTTAGTTGAAGCAAAACAAAGCCAACCAGATCAAGAATCAAAGAAGAAGACCTAGAAGACCTCCGGTCAAATAGTTAAATGCTCAAAGGTATCCATCTTTCAATGGCCATTATTTTAATTGCAATAAGTTTTGACATAAAGCTACTCAGTGTAGGAGTAGAATAAATTAGAATGTTTGATCATTCTCTAGTCAATGTTTCAATTGAAAGAAAATTGGTCATAGATCAAATGAATGTAGAAGTCTAGTAAGGAATGGTTTTTACAATGCAAGGACAACATACAAGAAGCTGATGAATGCATTCTAAAGTTGAAAGAATAAGTCAAGAAATTCAAATAAAAGTATAGAGATGTTAGTGAATAATTGATATCAACAAATGAAATGCTAGATGATTTGAAAGTGAAAGTTACAGAAAGAGCTAAAGTAGAAGATCTATATTTGATGGTGAAAAGCAAGATAGAAGAATGTGCCAAACTGCAAAAAGAAGTTGAGCCTGAAAATAGACTTGGAAAAAGCTAAGAGATATGAAGAAAAGTTTAAGATAAGCTCTGCAAAGCTTGAGGAGTTAATTACAAGTCAGAAGAGTTTATATGACAAGGAAGGCTTGGGATTTGAGAAAGGAGAAAGTTCAAAATCAGGTCAAGAAAACTTTCAGTTGAAGCAAAACAAAGGCACCCAGATCAAGAATCAAAGAAGAAGACCTAGAAGACCTCCTGTCAAATAGTTAAATGCTCAAAGGTATCCATCTTTCAATGGCCATTATTTTAATTGCAATAAGTTTTGACATAAAGCTACTCAGTGTAGGAGTAGAATAAATTAGAATGTTCGATCATTCTCTAGTCAATGTTTCAATTGAAAGAAAATTGGTCATAGATCAAATGAATGTAGAAGTCTAGTAAGGAATGGTTTTTACAATGCAAGGACAACATACAAGAAGCTGATGAATGCATTCTAAAGTTGAAAGAATAAATCAAGAAATTCAAATAAAAGTATAGAGATGTTAGTGAATAATTGATATCAACAAATGAAATGCTAGATGATTTGAAAGTGAAAGTTACAGAAAGAGCTAAAGTAGAAGATCTATATCTGATGGTGAAAAGCAAGATAGAAGAATGTGCCAAACTGCAAAAAGAAGTTGAGCCTGAAAATAGACTTGGAAAAAGCTAAGAGATATGAAGAAAAGTTTAAGATAAGCTCTGCAAAGCTTGAGGAGTTAATTACAAGTCAGAAGAGTTTATATGACAAGGAAGGCTTGGGATTTGAGAAAGGAGAAAGTTCAAAATTAGGTCAAGAAAACTTTCAGTTGAAGCAAAACAAAGGCAACCAGATCAAGAATCAACGAAGAAGACCTAGAAGACCTCCGGTCAAATAGTTAAATGCTCAAAGGTATCCATCTTTCAATGGCCATTATTTTAATTGCAATAAGTTTTGACATAAAGCTACTCAGTGTAGGAGTAGAATAAATTAGAATGTTCGATCATTCTCTAGTCAATGTTTCAATTGAAAGAAAATTGGTCATAGATCAAATGAATGTAGAAGTCTAGTAAGGAATGGTTTTTACAATGCAAGGACAACATACAAGAAGCTGATGAATGCATTCTAAAGTTGAAAGAATAAGTCAAGAAATTCAAATAAAAGTATAGAGATGTTAGTGAATAATTGATATCAACAAATGAAATGCTAGATGATTTGAAAGTGAAAGTTACAGAAAGAGCTAAAGTAGAAGATCTATATCTGATGGTGAAAAGCAAGATAGAAGAATGTGCCAAACTGCAAAAAGAAGTTGAGCCTGAAAATAGACTTGGAAAAAGCTAAGAGATATGAAGAAAAGTTTAAGATAAGCTCTGCAAAGCTTGAGGAGTTAATTACAAGTCAGAAGAGTTTATATGACAAGGAAGGCTTGGGATTTGAGAAAGGAGAAAGTTCAAAATCAGGTCAAGAAAACTTTCAGTTGAAGCAAAACAAAGGCAACCAGATCAAGAATCAAAGAAGAAGACCTAGAAGACCTCCGGTCAAATAGTTAAATGCTCAAAGGTATCCATCTTTCAATGGCCATTATTTTAATTGCAATAAGTTTTGACATAAAGCTACTCAGTGTAGGAGTAGAATAAATTAGAATGTTCGATCATTCTCTAGTCAATGTTTCAATTGAAAGAAAATTGGTCATAGATCAAATGAATGTAGAAGTCTAGTAAGGAATGGTTTTTACAATGCAAGGACAACATACAAGAAGCTGATGAATGCATTCTAAAGTTGAAAGAATAAGTCAAGAAATTCAAATAAAAGTATAGAGATGTTAGTGAATAATTGATATCAACAAATGAAATGCTAGATGATTTGAAAGTGAAAGTTACAGAAAGAGCTAAAGTAGAAGATCTATATCTGATGGTGAAAAGCAAGATAGAAGAATGTACCAAACTGCAAAAAGAAGTTGAGCCTGAAAATAGACTTGGAAAAAGCTAAGAGATATGAAGAAAAGTTTAAGATAAGCTCTGCAAAGCTTGAGGAGTTAATTACAAGTCAGAAGAGTTTATATGACAAGGAAGGCTTGGGATTTGAGAAAGGAGAAAGTTCAAAATCAGGTCAAGAAAACTTTCAGTTGAAGCGAAACAAAGGCAACCAGATCAAGAATCAAAGAAGAAGACCTAGAAGACCTCCGGTCAAATAGTTAAATGCTCAAAGGTATCCATCTTTCAATGGCCATTATTTTAATTGCAATAAGTTTTGACATAAAGCTACTCAGTGTAGGAGTAGAATAAATTAGAATGTTCGATCATTCTCTAGTCAATGTTTCAATTGAAAGAAAATTGGTCATAGATCAAATGAATGTAGAAGTCTAGTAAGGAATGGTTTTTACAATGCAAGGACAACATACAAGAAGCTGATGAATGCATTCTAAAGTTGAAAGAATAAGTCAAGAAATTCAAATAAAAGTATAGAGATGTTAGTGAATAATTGATATCAACAAATGAAATGCTAGATGATTTGAAAGTGAAAGTTACAGAAGAGCTAAAGTAGAAGATCTATATCTAATGGTGAAAAGCAAGATAGAAGAATGTGCCAAACTGCAAAAAGAAGTTGAGCCTGAAAATAGACTTGGAAAAAGCTAAGAGATATGAAGAAAAGTTTAAGATAAGCTCTGCAAAGCTTGAGGAGTTAATTACAAGTCAGAAGAGTTTATATGACAAGGAAGGCTTGGGATTTGAGAAAGGAGAAAGTTCAAAATCAGGTCAAGAAAACTTTCAGTTGAAGCAAAACAAAGGCAACCAGATCAAGAATCAAAGAAGAAGACCTAGAAGACCTCCGGTCAAATAGTTAAATGCTCAAAGGTATCCATCTTTCAATGGCCATTATTTTAATTGCAATAAGTTTTGACATAAAGCTACTCAGTGTAGGAGTAGAATAAATTAGAATGTTCGATCATTCTCTAGTCAATGTTTCAATTGAAAGAAAATTGGTCATAGATCAAATGAATGTAGAAGTCTAGTAAGGAATGGTTTTTACAATGCAAGGACAACATACAAGAAGCTGATGAATGCATTCTAAAGTTGAAAGAATAAGTCAAGAAATTCAAATAAAAGTATAGAGATGTTAGTGAATAACTGATATCAACAAATGAAATGCTAGATGATTTGAAAGTGAAAGTTACAGAAAGAGCTAAAGTAGAAGATCTATATCTGATGGTGAAAAGCAAGATAGAAGAATGTGCCAAACTGCAAAAAGAAGTTGAGCCTGAAAATAGACTTGGAAAAAGCTAAGAGATATGAAGAAAAGTTTAAGATAAGCTCTACAAAGCTTGAGGAGTTAATTACAAGTCAGAAGAGTTTATATGACAAGGAAGGCTTGGGATTTGAGAAAGGAGAAAGTTCAAAATCAGGTCAAGAAAACTTTCAGTTGAAGCAAAACAAAGGCAACCAGATCAAGAATCAAAGAAGAAGACCTAGAAGACCTCCGGTCAAATAGTTAAATGCTCAAAGGTATCCATCTTTCAATGGCCATTATTTTAATTGCAATAAGTTTTGACATAAAGCTACTCAGTGTAGGAGTAGAATAAATTAGAATGTTCGATCATTCTCTAGTCAATGTCTTAATTGAAAGAAAATTGGTCATAGATCAAATGAATGTAGAAGTCTAGTAAGGAATGGTTTTTACAATGCAAGGAATACTCAATCATTCAATGGAAAGTGTTTTGCTAGTAATAGATTTGGACATATGGCAATTCAATGTAGATCAAATCAACTCAATAGAAGGAAGCAAGGACAAAGGAATATGATATGCTACAATTGCAACAAGTTTGGACATGTTGCAAGATTTTGTAGAAGCAAGAATGTGAAAAGAAACTACTCTACTAAAGAAAGGAAAATAGAATAGAGGAATGATAAGGGAAAGGAGAAAGTTGATCTGGTTGAAACTAAGAAAGAAATGGGAAAGATCTAGATCAAGAAAGATGTGATTGAAGTCAAGGATGGATCTGTACCAACATCTGGTATAGATACTTCCTCTAGGAAGTGAATTTGTGAGCTCTAGTTGAGGGGGGTTGCAATGAAAATCTTAATACCCTAGCCAAATTGTCAATGCTGGAATCTGGCACAAAGATATATTGAAAACATGCATATGACGGATCCTTTGAAAGAAATTCTGGTGAAAAAGGTCCAAGTGCGAAAGAGCAATCCTAATAGACTACATTCTATAGAAATGTTTTTGACATCTTTTTAATAGGAGCATTTATGGCGATGAAGTCAAGAATTAAAAAGGAGCTCATTCAACAAAAAATTCATTCTACATTCAAACTGTCAAAGTTTCTAAGGTAAATTAAAGCAAAATTCCAAGCGACTTGGTGATTTCCAAAGAAAATTAAGACAAGACCAAAGAAAACCCTAATTCAGTGAAAAGAGGTATTTTTCATATTCGAAACCCTACTATGAATTTGTTTGAACTTTTGCAAAAATGGCAACACCACATGTGATTGATATAACTGAAAGACCGAGGCCAAAATTCAAGAAACATCCTTTCAAATCAATGGAAGTAGATCCAATAGGTGCATTTTCTGATCTACCATATGGAGTTATGCATGTGGAGGATCTTAGGGCTTATATTCATGTTGCCTTAGAAGAACATGGAAACAACAAACTCACAGATTTATTCTAAAATGACTTGTACGGTGATAATTATGATTTAAAGAATGAATATAAGGCATTGGAAACAAATAAATTCATCCAATACATTGATTTCCCAACATTTGTTGAGGACGAATGGATCTGATACGTTCTAAGTAGAGTGCATGATGAATTCATATGGCTAGAGAAACCATTCATGATCACTAAAGATGTCATAAGGGCAGTTACTAGATTAAATTCCATCAGTGCAGCTCTTGTATTGAAGGTGATAAAGAATGATAATGTAATGAAAGCCACCAGAGCTAAGTTTGACAAAAGGGCACTAACAATAAATGACATTGAAGACCATGTAGTAAGATTTACGTCCATGGTTATTGGGTACAAAGTTTATTTCTCCAACCAAGAAAATTTAGTCTCTGGTACTGCAATTTACACACCATTTGAGATGGTTAAAGAAAATGCAGAGTATGATCTTTGTGAATTGCTCCATCAACAACTGATGGAAAATTTAAAGAAGACCAAAGAGCAAAAATATTCATTCAAGTACAATACGCTGATTATCTATTTGTTCTTCTACTTCATGCAAGAGTTACCAGGTATGAAGAATCTATTCTAGACAAGTGATAAACCAATTGCAGTTCAAATAAGAAATCATCTTAATAGCATAGGTAGCCATGATGCCCAGAACTCAGCCCTATGGGGCTATTTTAAAAACTTTCAAAAGTTAATGCAAACTAGAGAAAGGTTCTCTAGATCAGTTGTTGAAAAGTATAAGGACACTATCTGATTTATTATGACAAAAGACCAATGCTTGACATGAGTCATTGAGCCTAGAATAGTATGGGTTATGCCAATGGGCTATGAAGTAGATGGAGGAATATTGGAAAATTATACCCAACATATACTAATTAAACCTAGAGATCCCAATGAAGAAAGATTTGAGACTTATGAGGAACTGTCTACAAAAATACATGTTGAGGTGAGAAAACCTGAAATTTCAAGGAAGGCCTAGAAGATGGCAGAAGGTTATGCTCTAAAAAGGGGTTTCACTAAAACACAAATCAAAGAGACAAGAGAAAAGGCACACACAAAGAGAGAAGCAAAAGAGAGGAAGGAAATTGAACTGGTTAAGGCTCTGGAAGAGCCTAAGAGGCAAATAGAAAACCCAACGGTAATAAAAAGAAAAACTAGAAGTTCTAGATACTTCTGCAAGAACTACATCTATGTCCTCCAGTCCCACACCCTCTGCAAGTGTGGAAACCCATGCAACCAGCCACAAGAGATAGAAAACCAAAGGTCATAGAATATATGTCAATATAGGAGCAAATGAGGAAGAGACTGAATCAGACGAGAAAATAAAGAAAATGAAAACTAAGGTCACCAAAGCCTCCAAGAGCAGCAAGAAGAAATACTCTGGTAAGGGTAAAGCTAAGAAAAGGCCAAGGGAAGATGTATCTTAGATAGGAGAAGCCACTATAAATCTTGAGGATGTCTTAAAACCCATAACTATTGATGGAAATTTAAAGCCCATAGCCCAATTGTATGATGAGTATAATGATCTAGATAAAAGAATTATTGAGACTGCTATTGTCAGATATCTAAACATCTATAATAAAGCCCTTATTGAGATCATTACTGAACTTCTAGACACCTTGGACAGTATTATGTCTGCAAGAAAAGAAGCTACTATGGCAAAAGACATTGAACCATGAGCATACACTGATAAAGTTATGTCTGGAGATTTCCCTTGAAGACAAAATAAAAATCTCCAAAGCACTCAGTAAGGAGTTCAGAACAAAGAAAGGATGAATACTCTCATGTCAAATGACATTGAGAAAGTAGTGAAGGAGACTGAGGAAATCACTTTAAGAGTGTTAAAGGAATTTCATCTCCCAACAATATATGACAATGATGAAACAAATTTTGGAGATGATACATCTTTTCTGGAAGTTGATTTAGACCAAAGGTTGGATGACCAAGTGGCTAAAGAGAAGAAAGCCCCTACTATAGCTACTAAAACTAGTTCTCCTCTAGAACAACAAACAGGTGATAAGACATGAATGGAGAAGACTAAGAAGATAGATAAGGCTGATGATCAAGAAGAGAAACAAGACAAGGAAATCCCTACATTGAAACAAAAGGATGGCGCAAATGAAGCTAAGGATTTAGATGGTCAGGAGCTAAACCAAGAAGAAGAAGTCTCTAGTATAGCAAGAGACACTGTAGAGTCAGTCAAAGAATTTTTGGAAAAAGAGAAACAAGTCCTTGATGAGCCTAAGTTTTTGCAAGGTCCAATAAACTTGGACTCAATGTCTCCAGTACAGAAATTTAAACTGGTATCAATTGTATAGGAAAAGGCACAGGAAGAAATTTTAAAGTCTCACATACAGGACAGTGAACTGATTGGTGAGGCATCCAGCATTTTGGAGAAACTGATGCTATCATATCAGAAGGACACCTCTTTGTCTTCAATAAGTCAACTAAAGGGACTCATAAAATTTGTAAGTGAGCATTTTGAATGTTTTGAGAAATCTATTGAGACAAAAGTGAGGCAAGAATTTGATGAGAAAAGACTACAATAGTGAATGACAAAGCTCTACTAGACAATAAAATGAAAGGTATACAGAGTGCTATCAAAGAAGTAAGTGACCTATACAAATTTTGTTTATCTTGGTCGGTAGCCACAAAAGAGCTAGAAGAAAAGATAAAGGATCTGAAAATGCAGCTGATAAATATTTCTAAATCATTTGATCCAACAGTTGAGTCCGTAAGCAACAAAGAAATACAAGTAAATAATATTCATAATGAGTTAAGTGATCTTGTAAATAAGAGGGATCAGATGAAAAATAGAATGTGTCAGTTGAGAGGACTAATTAGTCCCAAGTTAGATTCAATGATCAGTATTGTAGCAGAAGCACAAGTAGCTTCACAGATTGACACACAATCTAATGTGCAAAAGGCAGAAGAATCAGTCTTTTTAATAAATGGTCACATCCAAATTTTGGAAAGAGCTAAGAAATGATGGGATGAAGAGATTACACAATTAAATATTGTGTATAAGGATATCCTTTCACCTACAACTAATTAAGTTGAAGATTGTATGTGTACATATGCAACAGAGTATAACAAACTTGCAGTTTTGACACAATTTTGACTTTTTGTACATACAACTTTGCCATTGATGTCAAAGGGGGAGAAGAAGACCATTGAAAAATGGGCAAACATCTAAGGAGAGAAGGAGTACAAAGTAAGGGGGAGCAGACACAAGTATTTTTCACTAAGTGTTGCCATCAATGCCAAAGGGGTAGATTGTTGGCAAGAGACACTGCTTTGTTGAAGGATTACATGTTGTCATTGATGGAAACAAGGCAAAGGGATTCCACTGGCATGAAAAAGAGATATTACTCTGGAAGACCAACTTGGTTTGACAACAAGGCACAAAAGTATTCTGGTCCAGAAGGCTAAAATGACTAAGTATGGATTGTGTACAGAGTAAGTGACAAAGTGGGTCAGTATGCCTCCACAGTAGAAGATCATTATATGTAGTTTAAGTATGTTTTTTTATAGCTATTTGATGATGATATGCTCCAATGATCAAGACCTAACTTCCTCAGGAAGTCATACTATGAAATGCCTAAGTCCAAGTGAACAGAACTAAGACAGGAATAGTGCACAATGCGTGAGAAAAAGGGTCCGCATTTCTCCGCAGTTGCATATTTTGTCTTGCAGTTCTAGAGGTATGCTTAGAGGTCAAGAATGAATGTTGGTTTTGAATCCTTTTGTCTCCCATGGTCCATAGTGAGAGTTTTGATGTGACAGATTAATTAGGTCAAACATGTTCTTAAGAGACAAGCTGATAGGCTATTAGATCTTTAAGTGGAGAAGGTATATTGCTTGAATAATAAATCTAAGTGGTTGTATGTTTGGTGCCAACTTGTATGAAGATTATTCAATGATTTTTTGGGTCCACATTATTTTTGTACACTTGATCAGGCCGACAAGGTAGAACACATTGTATACAAACTTCATGTATGGCTTGCCGACCTAATTATGAGATGAATCTTGTTGCAAGTATAAATACTTGATGGATTAAGGTATTGAAGTAAGTTTTTAGAGTGTGTGTAATGTGAGAATTTGAAGTATGAAATAATATGAGCAACGTGCAGAGCAGAAAAAGAAAATAGAGTACATGTAGTTGAGTTGAGAATCAGGGCAGAATAGATGAAGACCTTTGAATCTGTATATTGAGCCTTCAATGGAACTGTGATCTAGCATATGATAGATGCATATACAGCAATTCATCTCCTGGCAGTGAGCCAATTCTTCTTCTATCTTCTTTTTCTCTTTGGCAGTGAGCACTTCTTCATAGGGCAGTGAGCCCTAGGTAGTGAGCTCTAAGGCAGTGAGCCTTCTTGTAATTCAGTATTGTGCTATGATAATATATTGTGAGCTAACACTCACCATGGTTTTTTTCTTTTTAGTTTTACCACGTAAAAATCCTTGTGTCCATGTGTTATGTCTTTATGGTTGTTGTTTTTATGCTTATTATTCTTTCATGTTATTGATTTTGGAAATTGGATTAATAAACTTGTTAAGAAGTGGTTTTACGAAATACTGATTCACCCCCCCTCTCAGTATTTCTTATATTCAACAAGAAGCTCTAATGCAGGTTCATGGAGTATTCATATGTGGAAGATGGTATGATTTTG
The DNA here is from genome assembly GCA_027924645.1 of Cunninghamia lanceolata. Classification (NCBI taxonomy): domain Eukaryota; kingdom Viridiplantae; phylum Streptophyta; class Pinopsida; order Cupressales; family Cupressaceae; genus Cunninghamia; species Cunninghamia lanceolata. Next base: position 8,964,114 of record BSBN01000828.1, read on the forward strand.
TTCTTCATGTACATATGAATCTTGGTATGATTGTGAGTCAAAGGAGTGGGTCGATGATTGGTGTACAAGAAGCCTAAGTTAGATTGACATGTATCAACTACCGACAACACTACAACTCAGAGATTGAATCATCAATTGACTTTGACCATGTTTCAGATCTAGTTCAACTAGGTATTATCAACATTCAAAATAAAATTTAATATTCCATATTATTTTGTAGTTTTTCTTGCATTGTTGACTATATTCATCTAACTGAATGCACGTATCAATGTAGGGCATGTTTATGTAGTTATTGTAGTTGAAGACAATGAAGAAGGAATGGATTATTATTTGTGGCATTGTATTGAGGTAAAAAACAAATTAGATTCCCTTGTTATAGATGGAAAAAACATCGAGTACCCTATAGGATCAGTGGTTGTTACTGGAACATGGATTAGAAGGCACCCAATGAATAAGTCTGATGTGTGGTTGTTCGAGGACTTTGACACACATAGGAAGATTCTTTATTATTCTAACCTTGTTGTGGCATCAAACATTCATCTGATCAAATATGGGGGTAGAACATTGAATAGGACCTTGTGGAAGGTTCTTGAGTCTGACCATGAGGTGATACTCAACACAATAAAGAGTAGAGAAAACTTAGATGGTTCATTGGATTCAATCAGTGGAATGACAAAAAAGTATATTATTTTTCTTTGCTATCCTCATTTTAGCTTATATATTTTAGCTACTCATTTTAGATAAATAATGCAATTGCATTTTCATGCAGGATTTTAGTATGATGGAGGTAGACATAATCCTTATGAAGTTGCCTTTGGAAGGAAAGTTAGGTAGATTTTCATGATTATTTCATGATGATATGTCCTTTAATTACTGTTTCATAATGATTTTTAATGAGTTTTAATGATGTTACTAGATTTTAATTCATTTTAATGATGCTACTAGTTTAGAATGAGTCTTAATGAGTTTTAATGATAAACCCTCATTTTTTTCTTCACATTTGGTGCTAAAAATTGATAGTAGCGGTAAGGGTAGCCTCAATTGATTCCCTATAAGACATTGGATCAAGTGAGAACACCTTTATGGTACTAAATTTTCATCTACTAGAAATGTATTATGACTAAATTTTTACATTCAACATCTCCTGGGGCCAAATAGATGGTGTCAATGCATCTAGGTGGGTGGTTAAATGCTAGGAGAGATGTCTTTTTGGTGCAAAAGCCTCATGGTCGCTCTCATCTATATCGAATGCAGACAATCTTGCAAGAGCCCTAAGACAAAAAAGGTGACAAATTTTGGACCGGATGTTCCATCAAACTATGACAACTAGGAATATCTTCTTTACATGTATAGGTGGATGTCAGGTCCACCTACAAAAACCTACCTTAATTTTTTTAAAATCAATTTCATTTGCCTATGGTGGCAAGGAGCACATTGGTCCAAAATGCTTCAATTTCATGTAGTGGAAAGATGCTAGGAGTGAAATTTTGCATTCCATAGGTCATAGGGTTGAATCGATTGTGCTAATGCATTAATATAGGTGGGTAAATGCTAGGGGAGGTCTTGTTTCATGTGCCAAGTGTCCCAGTCATTCAGGGCAGAAAGCTACCGGCAAAGTCCCTTAAGATCCTTAAGAGCAAAAAATGCCAAACTATGACGAAGCAGTTCTTAGAATTCGTGGCAGTTGGGATTATTCCATTTGGACCTACAGGTGCATGTGGGTTCGTCCATAATATCCTCTCTCAGTTTTGGTCAAATCTAGTCCATTTGACCATGCCAAAATCAAATGCATTCTTGCAAAATGCTTTACTTTCATGCAGTGGAAAGGTGCTAGGAGTGACATTTTGCATTCCATAACTTGTGGGGCCAAATCAACTATGCCAATGCGTCAGGGTGGGCAGGAAAATGCTAGGGGAGGTCTTGTTTCATGCACCAAGCATCCCAGTCGTTCAGGGCAGTAGGCTACCGACAAAGTCTCTTAAGATACCTAAGAGCAAAAAACTACCAAACTATGATGGGGCAGTTCTCAGAATTCATGGTAGCTGGAAACATTTTGTTTGGACCTACATGTGCACGTGGGGTCTATCCATAATAACCTTTCTCAATTTTGGTCAACTCCAGTCTATTTGACCATGCCAAAATCAAATGCATTCTTGCAAAATGCTTTAGTTTCATGTAGTGGAAAGGTGTTAGGAGTGACATTTTGCATTCCATATATCGTGGGGCCAAACCAACTATGCCAACACATCAATGTGGGTGGGTAAATGTTAGTGGAGGTCTCATTTCATGCACCAAGCATCCTAGTCATTCGGGGCAACAAGCTACCAGCAAAGTTCCTTAAGATCCCTAAGAGCAAAAAACTACCAAACTATGATGGAGCAATTCTCAGAATTTGTGGCATCTGGGAACATTCCATTTGGACCTACAAGTGTACGTGGGGTCTGTCTAGAATAACCTTTCTAAGATTTGGTCAACTCAAATTTGTTGGGAATTAAGGTGTCTCAACCTTGGTAATTCCTTGCATTTATTTATTTAGTCTATGTTGTATTTGTGTTGCATATCCTATTTTGTAACTTAGTGTGAAGTGGCATGATGAGTTGTCACTCCACTTGTAAGGTGACTAGGATGGTCAACTCACTCCATGTGGAGATAGGTATCCCCTTTGTGTGGTAGAGGCTTTTTGCCATGTGTCGGTATCTTGACTAGTGTGTAAGTGAATCTTGACCGAAACGGTTATGACAGATTCCTATGACAGAATCTATGACGCATAAGAGTCGTAAATGGAAGATTCTATGACAGGTGAAGACATGTGTCACAAGGCATCTTGGAAGAAGGCATATTTGGGTGCCCCAAGGAGGGTTATGTCATGTTGTAAGAGAATATGCTATTTTTAGCCTATGTATGACAGATTCTCTTACAGCTATAAGATATGACAGTTATGATAGATTCTATGACAGTCGTAAGAGTAGTAAGAGCTTCTATCATTGCCCAACATGGGAATAGGTGACCATACTAGGATGGGGTGATATGACAAGTGTTAGGATCATGTTGCAGTGTTGGACAAGTGTCCCTAGGCATGGGTTTTGGGCCATGAGTCCAAGTTGGATGCCCATCTCAAGAAAGGTTCACTTTTGCCTTGTAAACTTCTATTTAAGAAAGTACTTTGAGAGGAGATGTATTATGTGATTGACAGAGACTGTTATGCTATCGGTTTCTCTCCAGATACAAGTGTCAAAGACTCCTGAGAGCTTGCATTGCAAGTGTATTATAAACCATTTTAGTTTTGATAATACATTGTGCAGGTTTTGGAGTGTGGGGTTTTTCACCCGATAAGGGTTTTCCCCACGTTATATCTTGTCTCTCTCTCTTTTGTCTTGCATTCTTGTGTTGTGTATTACTACAATATCTCCATTGTTGTGTTTAACATTATGTAACTATAAAGATTGAAAGGAATTTGCACTCATCTCTCCTCATTAGATTAGTGTAGGAAGTGATTTCCACACACCTAGCTTCCTTTTAGATGGTATCAGAGCCTGGCTAGTTTTAGTTCTAGCTGCTGGGTAGGGGTTTTTTGAGCTAATCTTATGTTGAGTGGGAGTATGTACAGAGTATTATGTATCTTGTTGTAGGAAGGATATGGAAGGCACATTTGAAAGAGTAGAGGTGGAGAAGTTCAATGGTACAAATTTCAAGTTGTGGAAACTCAAGATGGAAGATTTACTTGTTGATTGTGACCTATGGGAAACCGTTGATGGCACAAAACCTATGGCAATGTCACAAGCTGATTGGGACCTCAAAGATCAGAAGGCTAAGGTTCTCATAAGACTCTATCTAGATGACTCTGTCCTATTAAATGTCCATGAGGAGAAGATTGCGAAAGAACTTTGGAAGAAGTTGGGAGATGTTTATCAGACCAAGTCCTTGGTGAACAAGCTTTTTCTAAAAAAGAAGTTGTTTTCTCTAAATATGGAAGATAGAGGATTTATTGCAAACCATATGAATGCTTTCAACATGATTGTTGCACAGTTGACATCCGTGGGTGTGAAAATGGAGGAGAATCAGTGTATGACACAACTTTGTTCTTTGTTGGATTTGTGGGATCATCTTGTCATGGCCATTGGAAGCACTACAACCACTTTCAAGATGGATGAGGTAGTGTCTTCACTATTATCTGAAGAAATGCGGAGAAAGACAACTGAGTTGGCCAAAGAAGCTCTTGCGGTTCCTGGAAGACCCAAAGAGAAAGGGAAGAAGAAGGACAAGAAAGGTGAAAAGAGTAGATCTGAATCTCCTGGGAAGTAAAAGGCTCTCTGTTGGAACTATGGTAAAACAAGGCATTTTTAAAAGAAATGCAAAGAGAAAAAGAAAAAGAAGAAGAAGAAGAATGTCCCAGACTCAGATTCTGACAAGTCACAAGATGATGGTGATGTTTTCATCACAGCCCTAGCCACCCATGCATCTGATGATGTGTAGTTCATTGATTCTGGTACATCATTCCACATGACCTCACATCGAAGCTAGTTCATGAAGTATGAAGAGTTCAATGGTGGAAGAGTGTACCCGAGTGACGATTCTCATCTAAAGATTGTTGGTTGTGGAAGAGTCTCAATCCGATTACCTGATGGACGAGTGAAGGGGATCACTAGGGTCATGCACATCCCAAGCTTGGCATGGAACCTACTTTCTGTAAGTAAGTTGAATGATGTAGGTGTGCAGGTTATCTTTTCGAAGGATGGATGCAAGATGACTAGAGGATCTATGGTGCTAGTGAAGGGTACTAGGAGAGGTACTATGTTTTAGCTGGAGGCATACACTTTACAGTGTAATAGTTCTTCTGACTTGAAGAAAAGAGTTGTAGTCACTTCATCCCCACCATCTGAACCAGCAGTGAAGAAATCTATTGTAACAAATTCTGATGGTAGTGCATTTTTGGTACCCAAGGGTGCTCATGCTTTGAAAGTTAAACTTCTTGTTGAAAAGACAATGTTATGGCATGAGAGATTTGGCCACATTGGTGAGAAGGGTCTTAGAACCTTGAAAAATAAAAACATCATTGAGGGGTTAAATGATTGTAATCTTGAGTTCAACTTTTGTGAACATTGTATATACGGAAAGAAAAACTGTGTTCAGTTTTACTCTAGTTCTCACAACTCTTCTTGTATGTTGGACCTTATTCATTCTAATGTGTTTGGTCCTATTAGTGTTCCTTAGATTTCCAAATCCATATATTTTGTATCTTGCATAGATGATTACAGTAGGAAATGGATTTATTTTCTCAGAAGCAAGTCTGAAGTCTTTAGTTGGTTCAAAGAGTTTAAATCTTTTGTTGAGAATCATACTAGTAAAAAGATTAAGTATTTGAGAACTGACAATGGTGGTGAGTTTTGTTCAGCAGAGTTTGATAAGTTTGTAAAGAACAAGGGATTGAAAGACATAAGTGATACAAAGTGCTCAATGGAAGCGTTCTATTCATTAACAAATTTGATCGGTGAGATGTGGCTTATGTCTTGGCAACAAAACCTTGTCGGCCAAACATACCCATCGGCCACCTTGTAAACTCTCTGCTCAATCTCCCAACTCTCCCCAATGCTCAACTTCCTTGTCTTCAGAGAGACTACTATTGTCGATGATGTATTCTAACCTCCTACTGATACCCGATGCAGTTACTTTTCCACTCGACTTAACCGTGGTGGTTAGTCACAACCATGTCAGTCAGACTTTGACCTTTGGCAAACTACTTGTATGTCCTTCCGATTCGCTAATATACTAAATCAGCATATGCAAGACTTGACTTGCTATTGCCAGTAGAAGAAAGTATCTCCACCTTGATTTCACCACTACAGCTGGTCACCGTTTGCATCTGATGGAATGTATATTCTCAACATACAATCTCTATATACATTCTCCACATACAATCTCAAGATACATTCTCTGCATACAATTGCGATATGCATTTGCAATATACATTTAGTGAATCAATATGAACCTTACACCGATGATGACTTCCATGCCTCTACGACTACGCAAACACTAAGCAAATGTACAGAAATAGAAACTTAACGAAATCGAAAGGGATCTACAATCCACTACAAACACTTAATCACCCTGTCAACTTGGCCACTCCACAACAGCACTTTTCCTATCGTTTGCGACTAGTCACATAGAGATGCCTAGTCAAGTTATGTCAAACTCCTCAGATCCTTGGGTGTCTGATCTAGAACCACAAAAAGCACAAAATACACATTATATTCCTCCATCGCACTAAACATGAGAATCTTGGTTTCAGTGGATAGAGGAGATACATTCCATTTATTCACAGAACCCTAGTTTCAAGGGTTTCAGACTAGTCTTTGAAAATAGAACAAAACTCACAAACTACAACACTTTAAGACACCAGACACTACTTCAATTCCTGAACATCTCCAATCAGTTTCTGATGAATAACTATCTGTACACAATGACTACTACAGAAAACTACTCAGAAAAAGATGATGTTTTCAACACACCCAAAAATCTAGATCTTCATTCATTCCTTCATTCCTTCTGTGTCCCAAGTTACATCATGCTTTGCCTATAGAAGGCTTGAGACATCAATTACATTCCTCCAACTGTGCAAAACTGATTTGAAAAATAGTTAGCCGTTGGTTGTCTCCTCTCACAAGAAAACTACATGTTTTCATTGTGTGATTACATCAAACTTGACCAAACATGGTCTACATAGGTCTAGTGACCAAATTGACACAAAAAAACCTTATTACACACATGAAGTGGCTTAAAAAGCCTTATTGAAAACAAAAACAAAACATGACTCCTGCACCATACTCCCCCTGCAGGAAAAAACTCAAGTCCCTTGAGTTGCCAATTGTTAGAGTGTCTTCCCATGCTTTAAAATGTATGTCTCAGTCATCCATGTAGCTTCTGAATCAGGAAGATCCTGCCACTTGACCAAGTACTCCTTGTACACACCCTTCCTTGTCTTTTTGACAACTTTGGAATCTAAGATACATTCCAACTGTAAAGTCTTACTTGGAGGTAGATCTCTAATCCAATCTTCATCTTCAATCACAACATCTGATCCATCTTTAGCATTTAATGGAGGTCTAAATGGAAATAGGTCTGAAACATTGAATATGGGAGAAATACCAAGAACGGATGGTAATTCAATTTCATAAGCATTTGGACCAAACTTATGCACTACCTTGCACGGTCCTATTTTCTTCATTAGAAGTTTGGTTGACTATCCTTTAGGCAATCTTTCCTTCCTTAGATAGGCCATCACCAAATCTCCCACCTTGAATTGTACATCTCTTCTTTTGAGATCTGCTCTGTCCTTGTATTTGGAGACTATCTTTTCCAACTGAACTTTGACTTGATCATGAACTACCTTCATGGTGGTAGCAAAATCTACTCCTAGAGCACTCCTCTTATCCCAACCTTGTAGATCTTTGAGTTCAAGTGGTCCTCTTGGATGGAAACCATAAACAATTGCAAATGGACTCTTCCTAGTACTTCTATTCACTGAATCATTGTAAGCATACTCAGCTTGACTGATCACCAAGTCCCATGCCAACCCATGCTACTTTGTAAGGCATCTGAGAAGGTTTCCTAAGGACTTGTTAACAACCTCTATCTGACCATTAGTTTGGGGATGGTAGGCTGATGAGAAAGACAATTGTGTTCCCAATTTTCTCTATAAGGTCCTCCAAAATGACCAACAAACTTGGAGTCTCTATTAGTGACAATTGAAAGGGGTAAACCATGGATTCTAACCACTTCTCTGAAAAAGAGACCGGCAATGTGAGATGCATCATTTGTGCATTTGCATGGCACAAAATGAACCATCTTACTGAATCTGTCCACAATGAGAAAAACACTATCCACACCCCTTGCTCTCTTAGGAAGACCAAGTACAAAATCCATACTAATGCTCTCCCAAGGCCTGTTGGGAATCAGAAGGGGTTGGTATAAACCAGCATTAGAAGACATACCTTTGGCCTTTTGACATATGGTACAACTTGCAACATATCTCCAAACATCTGATTATACCTTTGGCCAATAGTAGAATCTAGTGACTTGCTCCAAAGTCTTGTCCAACCCAAAATGTCCTCCTAAAGTTCCATTATACTTCTCTTTGATGATGTTACCCCTCATTGAACATTTAGGAACACATAGCAAACTGCCTTTGAATAGGAGACCTTCTTGCAACATAAAATATGAATATTCACCATGAAAAGTGTTAGCCAAACTAGCACACACTTCATAAGTAGCCTTGAAATCTGCATCCTCCTTGTATAACTCCTTCAAACAATCTATGCCCATGCTTTCCATCTATACTTCCTGTATGACCAGCATCCTTCTACTTAAGGCATCAACCACTTTGTTGGCAACACTTTTTTATGCTTAATAGTAAAGGTATAGGCCTGTAATTGTTCCATCCACTTAACATGCCTATGATTCAACTTTTCCTGACTATTTAGGAAGCTAAGAGCATGGTTATCAGTAAAAACAATGAATTCTTTGGGCAGCAAATAGTGTCTCCATTTTTTGAGAGCTTGCACCATTGCATAAAGCTCTAGGTCATAGGTAGAATACCTTTGTTTAGCCTCATTCAACTTCTTTGAAAAGAAGGCCACTGGATGTCCATCTTGACTAAGAATAGCACCTATTTCTTGTTGACTTGCATCACATTCCACAAGAAAAACTTTGTCAAAATCTGGGAGTACCAATGTAGGTAATTCAGCCACTTTCTTCTTCAACAATTCAAATCTATCATCTGCTAGCTTTGTCCATGGAAATTTGCACTTTATTCCACCTTTGATGGTATTGAGAATAGGAGCACTTATGTGACTAAATCCTCTAATGAACTTCCTATAAAAAGTTTCCAAGACATGGAAACTTCTAACATCTCCCATTGTCCTAGGAGTAGGCCAACTGAGAATGGCCTCAACCTTTGTGGGGTCCATCTTCAAACAACCATTTGAATTCACAAAACCTAGGTACACAAGTTTAGTTATCATGAACTCAAACTTATCCAAGTTGATCATCAACTTACTCTCATGCAACTTCTTCATCACTTATCCAAGATGCTTCACATGTTCTTCTTTTGTCTTGCTAAAAATAAGAATGTCATCAAGATAAACAATTACAAATTTGCCAATGAATTCAACAAGTAACTCATTCATCAAACACATGAATGTGCTTGGAGCATTGCTAAGGCCGAATGGCATGACAAGCCACACATAGAGACCTTCATTTGTCTTGAAGGCAGTCTTCCACTCATCTCCCTGCCTAATTCTGATCTGATGATAATCGGATTTCAAATCAATCTTTGAATAGTAACATGACCCACCAAGATAGTCCAAAAGATCCTCAATCCTTGGCATAGGGAATCTATACCTTATTGTGATCTTATTTATGGCCCTTGAATCTGTACATAGTCTCCACTTCCCATTTTTTTTGGAGCAAGTACACTAGGGATTGCACATGAACTAAGACTCTTTCTAATCAATCCTTTCTCTAAGAGTTCTTGAATTTGTCTACTCACCTCTTCATTCTACTGTGGTGTCAATTTATAGGCAGCCTTATTGGGCAATGTGGCACCTGGAATCAAGTCAATTTGATGACTTATATCTCCCATGGGTGGTAAGGAGTTAGGAGTATCCTCTACCACAAGATCCTGGTACTTATCCAACAATTGCTGCACTTCTAGTGGAACCTCTTTCTATTTTTTGTCTTGCTGTCCTGATTCATCTATAGGCTTCATTATCAAGGCATACCCTTGGGTATCCTTCTCCTTCATGAGATGTAAGAACTCTTTGCCACTAACCATCATGACATTGGTGTCATTACTCTTCTCTACAATCTACTCTTGCATAGGATCCATCCTAAACTTCCTTCCATTCTTGGTGATGAGGTAGGTGTTCTTCTCACCATCATGTTGTACCTTCACATCATACTGCCATGGACATCCAAGAAGAAGGTGACAAGCATCCATAGGGATAATCTCACATAGTACCTTGTCCTTATAATCACCTATCTCAAATTCAACCCAAGTTTGTTTTTCTATCATGTAAGTTTGATTCTTATTCAACCAAGAGATCTTATGAGGACTAACATGGGGCAGCCTTTTCAACTTACACTTCTCTACCATTTCAGTACACAATACATTCTTAGTAGAACTTGAATCAACAATGATTTTACAAAGCTTACCATATGCTATACCTTGGGTTCTGAAGAGGGTCTTCCTTTGTGGGGGCTCTTGCTTCAATGGCATCTTCATCAAGGTTCTCTTGATCATCATGCTCTCTCCTTCAAGGACTAGTGCAGCACTACTAATGGGTGAATTCACACTTTGGCAATCATCATCTTTCAGCAACTGATTCCTTCTCCCACCATCATGGGAACTAGATGCCTTCTTATGGCATTTGCTCGCAGTATGGCCTACTTGATTGCAACCATAACATCTACCAGTGAAAACTCTGGGTCCTCTACCTGCACCACCTCCTCTACCTCTACCATTTGGTCTTCTCCAACCTTTGAAACCACCACCTCTATGGTCTACATCAGAATGAGACTCTTGTTCACTTTGGTTTTCATTTCTACTTGACTGTCCTCTACCAAAACTGCCTCTTCCCCTATTATTTCTGCTTTCTTTTCAACTTCTCCTCAGCCCTAGAGGCGAATAAAAAACACTCATCCACTGTTTTAGGAAAAACCATACAAAATTCATCTTGTATGTTATACCTCAAACCATCGAGTTATCTAGCCACCATCTCTTTCTCCTCCTCCTTGTGATTGACTCTCATGCTCAATCTATGAAATTCTTCAATATATGTAGCCACATCCATATCCTTTTGTCGGAGATGATTAAACTTCCTAATGGTCTGCAACTCATAATCAGATGGCATGAACTTGTCTCTTAGCATGGATACCATTCTACTCCATTTGGTGATAGAGTTCTTTCCAACTTTCTCTCTTTCACATTGTGTATAGTTCCACCAAACTAGGGTAGAGCCTCTCAGTCTGGTCTTAGCAAACTTGACTTTCTTACTGTCATTATACTACTTGAAGTCAAAATAGTTACACATGAATTCAATCCAATCCATGAGGGCATCTCCATCTAGTTTCCCATTGAACGTAGAAACATCCATCTTTGGATCACCACTATCTCCATGAGCACCTTTGAGTGCATTCAAGAATGCCTTTTGGTCTGCAAATATATCTTTTTCTTAAGGGCTCTCCTGTGCCTCTTCTTCTTCTTCGGTATCAGAAGCACTTCCATCCTCTTTACTCTTACCCTTGGACTTCTCTTCTTTCAACCTTTCTTCAAGCATCTCCTCTACCATCTTCTTGATGGCTTCTTCGCTCATAGACTTGGGAGGCATTGTGCTAGCTTGAATTTCTATCTCCATGTCTGACATACATGGTTGCAATTCAAATATTAGCTCTGATACCAATATGATGCAGAGTGCTCAGTGGAAGCATTCTATTGATCAACAAATTTGATCAGCGAGATGTGGCTTATGTCTTGGCGACTAAACCTTGTTGGCCAAACATACCCGTCAGCCACCTTGTAAACTCTCTACCTGATCTCCCAACTCTCCCCAATGCTCAACTTCCTTGTCTAAGGAGAGACTATTGTTGTCAACAATGTATTCTAACCTCCTACCGATACCTGATGTAGTTACTTTTCCACTCGACTTAACCGTGGCGGTTAGTCACAACCATGTCAGCCAGACTTTGATCGTCAGTGAACTCCTTGTATGTCCTTCTGATTCACCGATATACTAACTCAGCATATGCAAGACTTGACTTGCTATTGCCGGTAGATGAAAGTATCTCCACCTTGATTTCACCGCTACAGCCAGTCACCATTTGCATTTGACAGAATGTATATTCTCAACATACAATCTCTATATACATTCTCTGCATACAATCTCAAGATACATTCTCTGCATACAATTACGATATGCATTCGTAATATACATTCAGTGAATCCATATGAACCTTACACCGATGACGACTTCCGTGCCTCCGCAACTACACAGACACTAAGAAAATGTACAGAAACATAAACTTGATAGAATCGAAAGGGATCTACAATCCACTACAAACACTTGATCACCCCATCAACTTGGCCACTCCACAATAGCACTTTTCCTATCGTTTGCGACTAGTCACATAGAGATGCCTAGTCAACTTACGCCAAACTCCTCAGATCCTTGGGTGTCTGATCCAAAACCATAGAAAACATAAAATACACACTATATTCCTCCATCACACTGAACATGAGAATCTTGGTTTCAGTGGACAGAGGAGATATGATCCATTTATTCACAGAACCCTAGTTTTGAGGGTTTCAAACCAGTCTTTGAAAAGAGAACAAAACTCACAAACTACAACACTTTAAGACACCAAACACTACTTCAATGCCTGAACATCTCCAATCAGTTTTCGATGAACAACTATCTGTACAGAATGACTACTATAGAAAACTACTCAAAAAAAGATGATGTTTTCAACACACCCAAAAATCTAGATCTTCATTCATTCCTTCATTCCCTCTGTGTCCCAAGTTACATCATGCTTTGCCTATAAAAGGCTTGAGACATCAGTTATATTCTTCCAACCATGCAAAACTGATTTGAAAAATAGTTAGTCATTAGTTGTCTCCTCTCACAAGAAAACTACATGTTTTCATTCTATGATTACATCAAACTTGACCAAACATAGTCTACATAGGTCTAGTGACCAAATTGACACAAAAAAACTTTATTACAAACGTGAAGTGGCTTAAAAAGCCTTATTGAAAACAAAAACAAAACATGTCTCCTGCACCATAGAGAAGGTGCTCCTACACTAATAAGACAACTCCATACACCCTGCAGCAAAATGGAGTTACAGAGGGGATGAACAGGACACTGATGGAGAAGGCTAGGAGTATGCTTAATGGAGCAAGCCTCGAATAAAAGTTTTGGGCTGAAGTTGTAGCCACTGCTTGCTACCTAGTAAATAGGTCTCCTACATTAGCTCTTGTTGGTAAGACACCTATGGAAGTGTGGTCTAGTAAGAAGCCTTCAGTTAGACATCTTCATGTTTTAGTTTTGAGGCATATGCACATGTGCCTAGGGAGAAACTGTCTAAATTGGAGAATAAGGCTATTAAGTGTATTTTCATTGGCTATGGTGTCGGTGTGAAAGGATACAACCTTTGGGATCATGTGGCTGAAAAAGTGTTGTATAGCAAAAGTGTTATCTTCAGAGAGCTAACACCTTCTTCCATTTTTCTACAGCCAGAACAGACAGAAAAGAAAGAGGATGTGGTTTAGTTTCCTTCTACCCTTGAGAAGACTGAACTGACAGACCCTGTGAGACCTGATGATGAGGAGAGCTCTAGTAGCTCTGAAAGCTCAGAAGAGAAAGCAGAACCTCAACCTCAGCCATTGAGGAGGTCTACATGAACAAGGAAGCAACCTGATAGGTTTGGTTATTCATTGCTTGATTCTAGTTGTGCTTTTACCTTACTAACATTGATGAGTGTAGAACTATGACAGAGGCCATGGGCATGAAAGATGCAGGTTCTTGAAAGGAGGCCATGGAAGATGAGATGGCTTCTTTGGAGAAGAATAAAACATGGGACTTGCTACCTTTGCTTGAAGGACAGGAACTTGTTGGATGCAAATGGGTCTTCAAGAAGAAATTCAGAGCAGATGGTTGTGTTGAAAAGTACAAGGCTAGATTGCTTGTGAAGGGGTACTCACAAGTGGAGGGAATTGATTATGGTCAAATTTTCTCTCCCATTGCCAAGTTGACATCCATTCCATTCTTGTTATCTCTTGCAGTTGCTTATGACTTAGAGGTGGACTAGATGGATGTAAACACAACCTTCATAGTGATTTGGAGGAAGAGATTTACATGTCACAGTCAGAGCATTACATACAGAAAGGTAAAGAAAATTTGGTTTTCATGTTGAAGAAATCTTTGTATGGTTTGAAGCAGTCTCCTAGGATGTGGTATATGAAATTTGATGCCTTTGTGTTGTCGATTGGATTTCTGAGATCAAAATCAGATCATTGTATTTATTACAAGTTTGACAATGATCACATTCTCATTATTGCATTATATGTTGACGATATGTTGTTAATTGGGAATGGTAAGAATATGATTTCTAATTTGAAGTCTCAGTTGTCAGCACAGTTTGAGATGAAAAATTTAGGGGCATCCAGGTACATTCTGGAAAAGGAAATCAGAAGAGACAGAACTAACTTAAAACTTTCGTTAAGCCAGAGTAAGTATGTGAAGACTATGTTGGATAGGTTCAGCATGGTAGATTGTAGACCATTGTGTGTTCCTGTTTCATTGGGGACAATGTTATCTGTTACTGATTGTCCAAAATCTCCTAGTGAGGTGGAGGACATGAGCAGAGTACTTTATGCTAGTGATGTTGGAAGTTTGATGTATGCTATGGTCTACACAAGAGCAGACATTGCCCAAGCAGTGGGAGTCCTTAGTCAATTTATGGCTAATCCTAGATGGGTACATTGGGATGCAGTTAAGCGAGTGTCAGATATTTGAGGGGTACTTCCGAGTATTCCATATGCTATCATGATAATCTTACAAGACCTCTAAATTCTGTTTGTATTCATGGATTTATGGATTCTGATTGGGCGGGTGACATTGACAGCAAGAGATCCACCAGTACTTACGTGTTTACTATGTTCAGTGGTGCAATTAGTTGGATGAGTAAGCAGCAACCTATGGTCACTTTGTCCATAAAAGAAGATGAGTATATGATAGCAACTCATGCTTGCAAGGAAGCTATTTGGCTTAAGAGATTGTGTCCAGATATTGGTGTTGATACAGGATAGATTATCATTTGTTGTGATAGTCAAAGTACGATTTGCCTAGCAAAGAATCTAACTTTCCATGCCAGAACAAAGCATATTGATGTCCAATTTCACTTTTTGTGAGACATGGTAGAGGATGGGAGGTGAATTTGGAGAAGGTAGACACTTTGAAGAATGTTTTAGATGCATTGATGAAACTAGTGGGCACAGATAAGTTCAGATGGTGTTTGCAGTCTATAGGCCTCTTCAACTATAACATTTAAATCATGCCATTTCCATTGGCTCTTACAAGGTGTTTGACAAGTGGGAGAATGTTGGGAATTAAGGTGTCTCAACCTTGGTAATTCCTTGCATTTATTTATTGTAATGTATTTATTTATTTAGCCTATGTTGTGTTTTTGTTGCACTTCCTATTTTGTCACTTAGTGTGAAGTAGCACGATGAGTTGTCACTCCACTTGTAAGGTGACTAGGATGGTCAACTCACTCCATGTGGAGATAGGCATCTATGTGGTAGAGGTTTTCTGCCATGTGTCGGCATCTTGACTAGTGTGTAAGTGAATCTTGACCGAAACAGTTATGACAGATTCCTATGACAGAATCTATGACGTAAGAGTCGTAAATGGAAGATTCTATGACAGGTGAAGACATGTGTCACAAGGCATCTTGGAAGAAGGAAACTTTGGGCGTCCCAAGGAGGGTTATGACATGTTGTAAGAGAATAAGCTATTTTTAGCCTGTTTTATAGATTCTCTTACAGCTGTAAGATATGGCAGTTATGACAGATTCTATGATAGTCGTAAGAGCATGTCATTGCCCAACTTGGGAATAGGCGACCATATTGGGATGGGGTGATATGACAAGTGTCTCTAGGCATGGATTTTGAGCCATGAGGCCAAGTTGGATACCCATCTCAAGAAAGGTTCATTTTTGCCTTGTAAACTTCTATTTAAGCAAGTGCTTTGAGAGGAGATGTATTATGTGATTGCCAGGTTGTCTCCAGATACAAGTGTCAAAGACTCCTGAGATCTTGCATTGCAAGTGTATTTTAAACCATTTCAGTTTTGATAATACATTGTGCAGGTTTTGGAGTGTGGGGTTTTTCACCCGATAAGGGTTTTCCCCATGTTATATCTTGTCTCTCTCTTCTATCTTACATTCTTGTGTTGTGTATTGTTGTAATATCTTCATTGTTGTGTTTAACATTCTATAACTGTAAAGATTGAAATGAATTTACACTCATTTATCCTCATTAGATTAGTGTAGGAAGTGATTTCCGTACACCTATCTTCCTTTCAAAATTCATTTGACCATGCTAAAATCAAATGCATTCTTGCAAAATGTTTCAGTTTCATGCAGTGGAAAGGTGCTAGGAGTGACATTTTGCATTCCATAGCTCATGGGGTCAAACCAACTATGCCAATGTGTCGAGGTGGGTGGGTAAATCCTAGGGGAGGTACCGTTTCATGTGCCAAGCGTCCCAGTCGTTTGGGGCAGCAAGCTACCAACATAGTCCCTTGAGATACCTAAGAGCAATTAATTGCCAAACTATGATGAAGTAGTTATCAGAATTTATCGCAGTTGGGAACATTCTATTTGGACCTACAAGTGCACGTGAGGTCTATCCACAATAACCACTCTTAGATTTGGTCAACTCAAATCTATTTGACCATGCCCAAATCAAATGCATTCTTACAAAATGCTTCAATTTCATGCAGCACAACCTTGTGAATTGTCATATTTTTGTTCTGCTCCTCGCGAGGCTGAACTGACTACGCCAACATGTTGGGGTGGGTGGGTAAATGCTAGGGGAGGTCTCATTTCATGCACTTAGAATCCCAGTCATTCAAGGCAGTAGGCTACTGGTAAAGTCCCTTAAGATACCTAAGAGCAAAAAACTACCAAACTATGACAGAGCAGTTCTCAGAATTCATGGCAACTAGGAACATTTTGTTTGGACCTACAAGTGCATGTGGGGTCTTTCCATAATAACCTCTCTTAGATTTGTTTACTCCAGTTCATTTGACTGTGCCAAAATCAAATGAATTCTTACAAAATGCTTTGGTTTCATGTAGTGGAAAGGAACTAGGAGTGACCTTTTGCATTCCATAGCTCATGGGGCCGAATCAATTATGCCAACGCATTAGGGTGGGTGGGTAAATGCTAGGGGATGTCTCATTTAATGTGCTAAGTGTCCCAATTGTTTTGGGTTGTATGCTACTGACAAAGCCACTTTACTAGTAGCTTGTAGCCCAGAATGACAGAGACACTTCACACATGAAACGAGGCCTCCCCTACCATTTACCCACCCACCCAGACATGTTGGCAGAGTCGATTCGACCCCATGACCTATGGAATGCAAAATTTAAGTCCTAGCACCTTTCAATTTTGTCAGTAGCTTACAGGGTAGAATGACTAGGATGCTTGGCACACAAAATGAGACCTCCCCTAGCATTTACTCACCCACCTCGATGCATTGGTGTAGTTGGTTCAGCCCCACAAGCTATGGAATGCAAAATCTCACTCCTAGCACCTTTTGACTTTACCGGTCACTTGTAGCCTAAAATGACTGAGACACTTAGTGCATGAAATGAGACCTCCCCTAGCATTTACCCACCCACTTGGACATGTTGGCGTAGTCAGTTTGACCCCACAACCTATGGAATACAAAATTTTAGCCCTAGCACCTTTCAACTTTTCCAGTAGCCTATTGTCCCGAATGACTGGGATGCTTGGCACATGAAATAAGACCTCTCCTAGCATTTACCCACCCACCTCAACCTATTGGTGTAGTTAGTTTGGCCCCATGAGGAGTAGAACAAAAAATATGGCACCTGGCAAGGTTGTGTTGAATGGAACCGAAGCATTTTGCAAGAATGCATTTAATTTAGGCATGGTTAAACGGATTTGAGTTGACCAAATATGAGAGAGGTTATTGTGGATGAACTTCACATGCACCTGTAGGTCCAAACAAAATGTTCACAGCTACCACAAATTCTGAGAACTGCTCCATCATAGTTTGGCAGTTTTTGATCTTATAATCTTAAGTGACTTTACCGGTAACTTGCTCCTCTGAATGACTAGGACACTTGGTGCTTGAAACGAGACCTCCCATAGTATTTACTCACCCACCCTGATGTGTTAGCATAGTTGGTTTGGCCCCACAATGAATAGAACAAAAAAGATGGCACCTGGTAAGGTTGTGCTACATGAAACTGAAGCATTTTACAAGAATGCATTTGATTTCGGCATGGTCAAATGGATTTGAGATGACCAAATCTAAGAGAGGTTATTATGGGTAGACCCCACATGCACCTGTTGGTTTAAATGAAATATTCCTAGCTACCACAAATTCTGAGAACTGCTTCGTCATAGATTGGCAATTTTTTGCTCTTAGGGGTCTTAAGGGACTTTACCAATAGCCTGCTGCCTCAAACGACTGGGATGCTTGGAGCATGAAACAAGACCTCCCCTAGCATTTACCTACCCACCCTGACATATTGGCACAATCACTTTGGCCCCATGAGCTATGGAATGCAAAATTTCACTACTAGTTCCTTTCCACTACATGAAACTGAAGTATTTTGTAAGAATGCATTTGATTTCGGCATGGTCAAATAGACTAGAGTTAACCAAAACTAAGAGAGGTAATTGTGAAAAAACCCCATGTACATCTATAGGTCCAAACAGAATGTTACCAGCTACCACGAATTCCTAGAAATGCTCCATCGTAGTTTGGTAGTTTTTTGTTCTTAGGGATCTTAAGGGACTTTACCAGTAGCTTACTACCCCGAATGACTGGGACACTTGGCACATGAAACAAGACCTTCCCTAGTATTTACCCACCCACCCCAACACATTGGCGTAGTTGGTTCGGCCCCATGAGGAGCAGAACAAAAAATATGACACCTGGCAAGGTTGTGCTGCATGAAATTGAAGCATTTTGCAAGAATGCATTTGATTTCAGAATGGTCAAATGGATTTGAGTTGACCAAATCTGAGAGAGTTTATTATAGAAGAACCCCATGTGCACTTATAGGTCTAAACAAAACATTCCTAGCTGCCACGAATTCTTAGAACTACTCTGTCATAGTTTGGCAATTATTTGCTCTTAGGTATCTTAAGGAACTTTGCCAGTAGCCTGCTACCCTGAATGACTAGGATGCTTGGTGCATGAAATGAGACCTCCCCTACCATTTACTCACACACCCTGATGCATTGACATAGTCGATTCAGCCCAACAAGGAGCAAAACAAAAAATATGGCACCTAACAAGGTTGTGGTGCATGAAACTGAAGCATTTTGCAAGAATGCATTTAATTTTGGCATGGTCAAACAAATTTGAGTTGACCAAATTTGAGAGAGGTTATTGTGGATGGACTCCACATTCACCTATAGGTCCAAATGAAACATTCCCAACTACCATGAATTTTGAGCACTGCTCTGTCATAGTTTACAAATTTCTTGGTCTTATGGATCTTAAGGGACTTTACTCGTAGCATGCTACCTCAAACGATTGGGATGCTTGGCACATGAAATTATACCTCCCCTAGCATTTAGCTACCCACCCCAATGTGTTGGTACAGTTGATTTGGCTCCATGAGGAGTAGAACAAAAAATATGGCACCTCGCAAGGTTATGTTGCATGAAACTGAAGCATTTTGCAGGAATGCATTTGATTTCAACACGGTCAAACAGATTTGATTTGACCAAATCCAAGAGAGGTTATTGTAGATGGACCCCACGTGCACCTGGAGGTCCAAATGGAATGTTCTGAGCTACCATGAATTCTGAGAACTACTCTGTCATAGTTTGGCAATCTTTTGATCTTAGAGATCTTAAGGAACTTTGCTGATAACCTACTGCCTCGAACGATTGGGATGCTTGGCACATGAAACGAGACCTCCCCTAGAATTTACTCACCCACCTCAATGTGTTGGCATAGGCGGTTTGGTGACATGAGCTATAGAATGAAAAATGTCACTACTAATACCTTTCCACTGCATGAAACTAAAGCATTTTGCAAGAATGCATTTGATTTCAGCACAATCAAATAGACTGGAGTTGGCTAAAACTGAGAGAGGTTATTGTGTATGGAGCCCACATGCACTTGTGGGTCCAACTGTAACATTCCCAACTACTCAAAATTCCCAGAACTGCTCCATCATAGTTTAGTAGTTTTTTGCTCTTAGGGATCTTAAGGGACTTTACTAGTAGCCTACTACCCCGAATGTGTGAGGCCCACCCTTGTCCGTCTGGATTAGTTGCATTTGTAGACCCCGTAGATGTGGACTTTCTTGACTCTATCGCTATATTTTGATTTGGTTAGATTAGGATGTTGTGGTGTGACGATATCCTAATTTTAGATTTCACGGATGATTATTTCACATGTGACATTCATTTTGATGCTATTAGAGTTATTAGTTGTGAAATTATTCAATAGAATTGTTATGCGATTTTGATCTTGAGTTAGTGTTTAGAAATGCAGTTAAATTATAAATCTTATTAATGATGCAATGTGATTTTAATAATGTTTTAAATGATTATGCAATATCATGAGTGTATGCATTTTCCTTGCTTCAGCTATGATCTATACATTGGATTAATCTGTTTGTTCAAGTGTGCAGGTAATTTTCCATGCGACAGAAAATTAGAGATCGATCCCACACCTAATGTGAATCCTGTGTTAGACCAATCTAGTCCCAGGAGGGACCAAGGTCATGTGTGAAATGTTGCAAGTATGGGCCTAACCGGTGTTGTTATTGATGTCAACATACTCCTGTTGCATTGATGATAAGGATTAGATGAGTTGTATGCTGAGGATATTGAGAAAATTAGTCCTATCAGGAATAGTGAAGAACAGTGAAGTCAGTAAGGTGAAGAATCCTAGCTAAGATGAAGATCAAAGGATGTGCTTCAAAGGGTTTGTAGATATATGTCTTAAGATGATCCAGTAAAGATTTGAGAGGTCCGCATGAAGATCTGAGTGAGTTATGGCCACTTGAGTAAAACCGGTTATGGCAGATGTTCAAAGGTGATAGAGTGACTCAAATAGGTCCGGTGAGATCCAAAGATAAAATATCTTGTTCTGCGCATTTGATGGAGTTCTTAGGAAGTCAATGTGAAATAACAACTCAATTGGTTCATGGTCTAGAGGTCTGCAAGCATCTATTCCCACATGACAGTGATGATAGACTATGTTCTTGAGGTTCCAGATGAAGGAGAGAAAGATTCCAGTAAGTAGAAGTAGTGTGGATGTTCTTGGTGATTCAGGCAAGCTTGTGGAAGTCTTTGGATTGTGTCCAGTTCATGTTAGTGGTCCGCATTGAAGATTGAGCTTGTAATTGAAGAATTACTTCCGGATGATGATGTTCTTCCTAAGTCTGGCCGACCAAATGAGTTACACATCATGCGGATGATCTTGAAGATGTTTTGTGAAGCATGGCGTGTTCCTAAAAGAAGATTGAAGTTCCAGATCTGTGTGGCCGATAGTGTGTTGATCTGGGTGAAGTCTTTTTGTAATTAGTCATGTTGTATTTATGTATTTGCTCTGTAATGTATGCCAACTTAGATGATTATCCCAAAGTCAAATGTCTTGTATAAATAAGAAGTTATGAAGTCATTTCAAAGGTATCTTGGCAGAGATGAGAGTGTAGTAGAGAGCAGAGAAGCAAAAGGTAGAGTAGAAGTATTGGGCTTAAATGGAACTAACTCAAGCATGATAAAGATGCTATTCTTCAGTTCAGGTATGTAATATTTATCATTTTGTAGATAGTGTGTCTCTTGTAGGCAGTGGGCCTCTTGTGAGTAGTGTGCTTAGGCAGTGAGCCCTAATTGGCATGTGCCATTTGTTCTTCTTATTCTTTTAACAGAGAATAATCTTGGGTTAGTCACCCTGTGGTTTTTCCCTTAACCAAGTTTTTAACATTAAAATCTTGGTGTCATATGTGTTAATGTGTTTCTGCTCTTGAATTGTTGCATTATGTTTCCATGATTGATTTATTATTATGCTACTAAATTATAGGAAGAATTTGAGTAATTAATTGGAAGAAAGTTTTTGGACAACTGATTCACCCCCCCTCTCAGTTGTCTATCCTAAATCTAACAATTAGTATCAGAGCTAAGTTCCTCTAAAAGGAGCTTAACCGCTTGAGCAGACCTAGGATGTCGTCCTACAAGAAGGATAGTCTGAGGTTTGATGGAATGTCACTTCCAATGTATGGGAATGTAATATTGGTTCATGGCTTCAAAGAAGTATGTTCATCCACAGAATGGTCCAAGTACCATAGATGGAATCAGAGATGCTAAAACAATCTTTGGAGTAAAGAAGCTCTACTAAGTGCATTATCTGATTCAGAGCTAACAAATGTTATTGATGTAAAAACTGCATATGAGATTTGGCAAAAACTAAAACTTCTGCATGAAGGAGACAAGTATGTTAAATTTGTCAAGCTACAGATTCTGAAAGGAAAATTTGAAAACCTACAGATGAGAGAAGATGAAAATATCACTACATTTATGTCAAGAGTAAATGAGCTTGTTTGTGGCATTAGATGTGCTGGTGGAATCTTGGATGAAGATGAGATTGTTGCCAAAGTTCTTAGATCCCTTCCTGATTCTTACAAGTACAAGGGTGCTGCTATTGAAGAATTTAGGTCTTTTTTAAATATCACAAGAGATCAATTGGTCGGTAAATTGGCTGCATTTGAATTGGTTGAGTTTGGAGATGCCCCCTCAAGACTGAATCTGCTTTCAAAGCTAGTGCCTCTATAAAAGGAAAACAAAAGTTTGTTCTGGGAGAGAACTCTTCAAAGAAACTATCATGGTATGAAAAAGAAAGAAAAGATCTGGAAGAAGATGAAGTAGAAGCTGCTCAACTTGAAGCCCTTATTGCAAAAAGACTGCCAAGAGGATCTAGTAAGTATGAAGGAAAATTGCCCTTCAAATGTTTTAACTGTAATAAGATTGGTCATTTTGCCTCAAGGTGTCTAGAACAATTTTCAAAAGAAAATCCTAACATATCAAGATTTCAAAAGAAATGTTACTATGTTCATGAAGATGATGATGATGAAGGAGTAACAGCTGATGAATCAGATATAGGAAACAAATCCAAAAGTGAATGGGTGTTTATTGCCATCAAGGAAGAAGATCCAATGCCCTCTGAATCTGTCAATCATAAAATGGTAGAAAGGGCTCTGACTGCCCAAGTTGAAGAAAAGGATGATTGGGTCATTGATAGTGGATGCTCCCACCATATGATAGGAGACAAAAATAAGTTCATAGATTTGGAAAGATATGAAGGAGGAGTGATAAAATTTGGTGATAATTCTGCTAGCAGAATCAGAGGTAGAGGAACCATTTCTTTTGATGGAAAGTACAAAACCAGTAATGTACTATATGTTGAAGGTCTAAAGCACAATCTTCTCAATGTTGGACAGTTGGTGGACAAAGGCTATGATCTCTAATTCAAAAATGGAAAATGCAAGATCTTTGAAAGTTCCAGAACAGAGATTGCATCTGGTACTCAAACAAAAGGTAACATCTTCCACTTGGTTGGTACTGGTAAAATTTGTTTGTTTGTTCAAATTGATTAGAGTTGGTTGTAGCATAGGAGAATGTGTCATGTCAATTTTGATAATATCATCAAGATAAGAAACACTCAGGTTATAAGAGATCTTCCAAGACTGGTAAAACCTACTAATAGTTTGTGCAAAGAATGTTAGTTGGGTAAGCAAAGCAGAATCACATTCAAAAGTAAGGAAGAGTCTTCTACTGGATTATTAGACTTAGTTCATACTAATCTATGTGGTCCAGCAAGAATCAGGAGTGTGCAAGGTGATAGATACTTCATGTTATTAATTGATGATCATTCCCAGATGACGTGGTTGACTTTTCTGAAAGAGAAATATGAGGCTCTTGAGAAATTCAAAATCTTCAAGGCTATGGTAGAGAATGAATCTAGATTGAACGTAAAATGTTTGAGGTCTGACAGAGGTGGATAATTCACATCTAAAGAGTTCATAGAATTCTATGAGAAACATGGGATAAAAAGACAGTTGTTTGCTCCAAGGACTCCACATCAGAATGGAGTAATGGAGAGAAAGAACTGGACCATCCATGAAGCATCTAGAACCATGATGATGGAAGCAAATGTTCCTCAGATCTACTGGAGAGAAGTTGTAAGCATTGTTGTCTATACTCTTAATCAAGTACAAATCAGAACCAATACTGTAAGACCCCTTATGAACTCTGGTTTGGTATCACTCCCACTGTGAAGTATTTTAGAGTCTTTGGTAGAAAATGTTATATTAAAAGAGATGAAGACCTTGGAAAATTTGATGCTAGAACTGATGAAGGAATATTCTTGGGTTATTCTACTCAAAGAAAAGCATACCGGTGCTATAACAAGAGATTGAGAAAGATGATAGAAAGTACAAATGTGAAGGTTGATAAAGGTGTTGAAAACCCCACAAGGTTTTATGAATATGATGAAGATGATCAGAATAATGTTTTGGTCCAAGCTCCTTATGAAATTTAGATCCAGACTGATCCAGAGAATCAGGAAGAAGAGATAAGTTTGAATGAACCTGTTCAAGAATTAGAAGTACAAGAAACTTCCAAAATTCCTAGGTGTGTAAGACTGAATCACTCTGAAGATCAGATCATAGGTGATAAAAGCAAAGGTGTTCAAATAAGAAGAAAGATTGCTCAAGACTCAAAAAACTATTATTTGATTTCAAAGATTGAACCAAAGACAGTGAATGAAGCTTGCAATGATGAAAGCTAGACTAAAGCAATGGAGGAAGAGATGATGCAAATTGAGAAAAATCACACTTGGGATCTTGTTCTCAGACCTAGAAACAAGAATCTAATTGGAACCAAATGGGTCTTCTGGAATAAACTGAATGAAGATGGTGAAGTAGTTAGAAACAAAGCCAAATTGGTTTGCAAGGGTTACTCTCAAGTAGAAGGAGTTGATTTTGAAGAAACTTTTGCTCCGGTGGCAAGAATTGAAGCAGTCAGATTATTTCTTGCCTTTGTTGCCTTCAAGGACTTCAAAGTATATCAGATGGATGTCAAGTCTACCTTCTTGAATGGTGACTTGGAAGAAGTATACATTGAGCAACTGGATGGATTTCAATTGTCTGATCATGGTGATATGGTCTGCAAGTTGAAGAAAGCATTGTATGGACTCAAGCAAGCCCCAAGAGCCTGGTATGAAAGATTAGATAAGCATCTTTTGAAGATTGGTTTCAACAAAGGTACGGCTGATAGTAACTTGTACTTCAAAATTGAACACGAAAATATTTTGATTGTTGAAGTATTTGTTGATGATATCATTTTTGGAGGAAGAGATAGCATGTGCAAGACTTTTGCAAATCAAATAAAAAGTGAATTTGAGATGTCTATGTTTGGGGAAATGAATTTCTTCTTGGGTCTACAAATCACTCAAACAAAGAAAGGAATCTTCAGTTCACAGACCAAATATGTGAAAGAATTGTTGAAGAAGTTTGGGATGGAAGACTCAAAACCAATGAGTACTCCCATGGCAACCGGATGTAAATTGAGCAAAGATGATGACTCTCCTAAGGCTAATCAGAAAAAGTATAGGTCAATGATTGGAGGACTATTGTATCTCACTCAAACTAGACCTGACATTATGAATGTTGTTGGTCTTGTTAATAGATTCCAAGGTAATCCTAGAGAATCTCATGTCATGGCAATCAAGAGGATTTTTAGGTATCTAAAAGGGATAGTTGAGTATGGTTTATGGTATCCTAGAGATCATGATTTCTCTCTTCATGCATATACAGATGCGGATTGGGCAGGAGATGTGGATGACCGGAAAAGTACCAGTGGTGGAGCATTCTTTTTGGGGAAGAGATTGGTTTCTTGGCTGAGCAAGAAACAAGAGGCAATATCTCTGTCCACTACAGAAGCATAATATATTGTAGTAGCAGGTAGTTGCACTCAAGTATTGTGGATGAAGCAAATGCTAAGAGACATCAGAGTGGAGTATGAGGAACCTATCACAATCTTCTGTGATAGTTCAAGTGCAATAAATATATCAAAAAATCTAGTGTTCCATTCTAAGACAAAACATATATCCATCAAGTTTCACTTTTTGAGAGAGCAAGTGAACAAGAATGAAGTCAGATTGGAGTTTGTGCCTTCCAAGGATCAGATTGCAAGTATTTTTACTAAACCTCTACCTAAGGACTCTTTTGAGTATCTCAAGGAGAAGTTAGGGGTTATTACCCCTCTGGTTCTGAATTAAGGTGCACTAATGTGCGTCAATCCGGTGGATCTCACAATCATATCTTGTGGTCCGGATTGATGTTGGGAAGCTACTACTCAGGGGGAGTAGTTGGTATGATTCTGAAGTGGATTGATGCAAGTATGTGCCCTTTTCCATTGATGTCAAAGGGGGAGAGAAGACATGTCAAAAATAAAAAGTGGTTGCTGATCAAAGGGGGAGCAGTAAAGGAAGAGAAGATATGTAAATAGTTTTTGTTGATAGGGGGAGTTATGTCAGTCAGTGAGAAGAAATTCTTATCTTGATGGTTAAAATAGTTTTTCACATCATATGTTGCCATCAATGACAAAGGGGGAGATGGTTGCGAGTATGGGCCTAATCAGTGTTGTCATTGATGTCAACATACTCCTATTGCATTGATGATAAGGATTGGATGGGTTGTATGCTGAGGATATTGAGAAAATTAGTCCTATCAGGAATAGTGAAGAACAGTGAAGTCAGTAAGGTTAAGAATCCCAGCTAAGATGAAGATTAGAGGATGCGCTTCAAATGGTTTGTAGATATATGTCTTAAGATGATCCAGTAAAGATTTGAGAGGTCCACATGAAGATCTGAAGGAGTAAGGGCCACTTGAGTAAAACTGGTTCTAGCAGATGTTTAGAGGTGACAGAGTGACTCAGATAGGTCTAGTGAGATCTGGAAATGCAATATCTTGTTTTGTAGATTTGATGGACTTCTTAGGAAGTCAATGTGAATTAACAACTCAATTGGTTCGTGGTCTAGAGGTCCGCAAGCATCTATTCCAACATGATAGTGATGACAGACTGTATTCTTGAGGTTCCAGATGAAGGAGAGAAATATTTTAGTAAGCAAAATTAGTGTGGATGTTCTTGGTGGTTCAGGCAAGCTTGTGGAAGTCTTTGGCTTGTGTTCAGTTCATGTTAGTGGTCTGTATTGAAGATTGAGCTCATAATTAAAGAATTACTTCTGGATGATGATGTTCTTCCTAAGTCTGGCCAACCGGATGAGTTACACATCATGCAGATGATCTTGAAGATGTTCTGTGAAGCATGGCGTGTTTCTAAAAGAAGATTAAAGTTCTAGATCTGTGTGGCCGACAGTGTATTGATCCATGTGAAGTCTTTTTGTAATTAGTCATGTTGTATTTATGTATTTGCTCTGTAATGTATGCCGACTTGGATGATTATCCCAAAGTCAAATGTCTTGTATAAATAAGAAGTTGTGAAGTCATTTCAAAGGTATCTTGGCAGAGATGAGAGTGTGGTAGAGAGAAGAGAAGAAAAAGGTAG
Organism: Cunninghamia lanceolata; assembly: GCA_027924645.1. Taxonomy (NCBI): domain Eukaryota; kingdom Viridiplantae; phylum Streptophyta; class Pinopsida; order Cupressales; family Cupressaceae; genus Cunninghamia; species Cunninghamia lanceolata. The sequence goes on from BSBN01000828.1 coordinate 8,991,525, forward strand.
AGCATAAGTAGTGGTCTTAAATGGAACTGACTCAAGCATGGTGAAAATGCTATTCTTTAGTTCAAGTATGTAATATTTATCATTTTGTATACAGTGTGTTTCCTGTAGGTAGTGGGCCTCTTGTGAGTAGTGTGCTCAGGCAGTGAGCCCTAATTGGCATGTGCCATTTGTTCTTCTTATTATTTTAACAGAGAATATAATCTTGTGTTAGTCACCCCGTGGTTTTTCCCTTAACCAAGTTTTCCACATTAAAATCTTGGTGTCATATGTGTTAATGTGTTTCTGCTCTTGAATTGTTGCATTATGTTTCCATGATTGATTTATTATTATGCTACTAAATTATAAGAGGAATTTGAATAATTAATTGGAAGAAAGTTTTTCGACAACTGATTCATCCCCCCCTCAGTTGTCTATCCTGAATCTAACATGAAATTGTATGATGCTTTCGTAAATGTCTACATGTTAATTATTTGGTTTAGGTTGTACCTCTTTTGTATTATTTACTTGAAGTATTGTAAAAATATGTGATTTAATATACACCACTTGGTGTCTTTTATTTTGATGGCCATTTTATGTGATTCTCTACTTCATAAGGTGTTTATTATGGACTAAAATTGATCCTAGGTGGTACCCCTAGGGTTTAGGGCTCATTTGAGCATGCCAAACCCTAGGGTAACCTTTGTCTAGTCACTTTAACTTCAACCTAAGTAAAGTGACGAAATTCAAATTTGATATAGAGTGGTGAGTGAGTCATGCCTTGAAACATGACCCACTCCTCTTTCCAAGGCATGGATTCCCATCACCATGAAGACTTGGGGAGTCTTCAAGACCCCCAAGTGTGTGGAACCCTTCTCCAATGCTCTCACACATGTGTGAGAGCATCTTGGAGTGAATGGGCTTCCTTTAGAGAATAAGGTAATGGCATGTGTCATTCCTTATCCTCTTGGAGCCCATCTTCAGAGATGCCACCTCTCCACCTCTACTCTCACACGTGTGAGAGCACATGTGGAGAGGGTGAGGCTTGGATGGATGGGACAGTGACACATGTCACCTCCACATTCTATGACCCTTGAAAGTGGATTGGGAGGAGGAAGTAGAAGCATCTTGGAGTGAATGGCTTCCTTTAGAGAATAAGGTAATGACATGTATCATTCCTTATCCGCTTAGAGCCCATCTTGAGAGATGCCACCTCTCCACCTTTGCTCTCACACATGTGTGAGAGCACATGTGGAGAGGGTGAGGCTTGGATGGATGGGAGAGTAACACATGTCACCTCCACATTCCATGACCCTTGTAAGTGGATTGGGAGGAGGAAGGAGAAGGTGACATGTGTCACCTTATCATTCCTCAAGGCTTTGGAATGAAGCCTATATTACTTCCTCTTTAAGAGAGGAAGGAGGTTCTTTCATTTTACTTGTTTTTTCTATTTTTGGAGGTGTTTTTGGAGAGTGAGTGAGTTTGGAGATCTTGGAAGGAAGGCTTGAAGGAGGAGGTTGGAGAGCTCTTTTACAAATTTTATTCTATTATTGGGCTACCATAGGTAAGCTTCAAGGCATGAAGCCTTTCCCATGTATTTAAATTTCTATGTGTGGTTAAAGTTTCTTTGTGTGGTTGTATTGTGTTGTGGAGTTTTTATTTTATGGGTGTTTGAACGAGACTACCATTCTTGGTGTGTCCATTCATGTGAGGTGTGGGAGAGGAGTGAACCTCCTCAAGGTCACTCTCTTTGTATTGGCATATTGTGGCCTTGAGGGCAATTTGAAGAAGTATGGTGATTATTTTGTATTGGCATATTGTGGCCTTGAGGGCAATTTAGAGAAGTATGGTGATTATTTTGTATTGGCATATTGTGGCCTTGAGTGCAATTTGGAGAAGTATGGTGATTATTTTTATGGCATGAGTGCCTTGGAGTGATATATATTGTTCATTGAGGTATTTTGGACTTGAGGCCTTGTTTTGGGGTATCTTGAGATTTTGGTTTTGTAGGAGTGAACCTCTTGAGTAGAGAGAGTCCACTCTCATACCCCCTCAAATCCATCTTTATAGATTTTATGTTGTTAAACCTTGGTGGGTGTTATTCTTCATGTTTGAGTGTTTGCATTTGTTGTGTTTGTGGTGTGCACCCGTGTGTAAATCGATCTCCAAGCTCGAGGGTGACCCTTTTGTGGGTCTATGGTAGGGTGGAGAGCGTTTTGGTGGCTTGGAGTTTCCCCTTAGTTGTTTATTGCAGGTTGGTGTTGGAGACATTTGGAGCTTGGGAGAACATCTTCTCATTTTATGTGTTGTGTATTTCGTTGGCTATTTGAGATCCATGGTCAATAGACCTCATTGTAAAAATGTTGAGAGAAAGAGCACTCTTACCTTGTTGTAAACTGAAATTTCTTCTTATAGTTTCATGTTTTATAGAAATCGAAATGTTGTTGGTTTTACTTTTATGTTGCTAAGGTTGTAGTGGGAGAAAATATAATTTGTTAGTTTATATTTGCAATGGATTGTGGAAAAGAAAATGTGAGTGAATTAATTGTGCTTGTGTGCAAAATAGAATGTGTATTGTTGTTGTTTTATTGTGGTATTTAGTTTCATAAAAAGTTGATGTTGTAAAACTTTATATAGTAAAAATCTTCTAGAGCATTATATCAGTTGATGTTATTCTTGTCTTAGTATGATACCAAAAAATATATATGTGAAAAAGAAATTTATATTCAAGTTGTTGTTTTCCTTGCTGAGTTTTCTAGAAATGAGGAAATGTATTTAAAGCTTGTATTTTAGTTTCAAAAAAAATATAATACTATTGTAATTTGTTGTTCACTTCTTTTCATTTCAAAAAAATGTAGGAGAAAAATAGTTGTATTATTCTTTATCAAAAATAGATTCTATGCATATATATACATATATATATCCTTCCATATAGATCTGGGTTCTATAATTTTGCAGCTAATGTCTTTGTTTTATAAACCTATGTATATATATATATAAACATATATATGCTCATAAATATGTTATATATATTTAAATATTTACATATACATACATAAATAAATATAATATATATATGTTATATTTGTAAATAAAGATCAAATCATTAATATTTTTGTCGAACTGTTGTTTTTATTTAACAGAGATTGTTATACAAAAAAAGAGATTTTAGACTATTCTTTGAAGAGGGTTACACCCTACAGTGGCCGAAAGGCCATGGCAGTTTGTAGAAGGGTGGCGGCCTTGGCCGCCCCCATGTTTTCTTTTTGCTGTGCATAGTGGGGTGGGGGATGAACCCCCCACCCACTCCCCACCATTCGGTGGGGGTGGGTGGGAGGTCCGCCCCCCTGACCTTTTTCCTTTGAAACATGGCGCTCAAGCGCCTCTGTCGTTCTGGCCTCAAGCCCCCTTCTGGCATTAACGGTGTTTCCTGCTCACCCCTACCGATTCTATAACCTGCAATTTTAACCCTATTTTATGATTTAAAGTATATAAATATATTTTGGGTTTTATCTCTGCATAAATAAAATATATTTAAAAAAAAGAAGAGATCTCTTTGTGTAAATACACAATGAGTATATACATACATATATATATGTATGTATGTATATATATATATATATATGTATGTATGTATATATATGTATGTATACATATATATATATATATATATATATATATATGTATGTATGTATGTATACATATATATATATATATATATGTATATATATGCACTAAGAGAAATAATAAAACAAAATACAGAACCATCTTTGGTTCATTTGTTGTGAAAACAAAACAAAATTTCAGCAATCACTTCTTGAAATGATCCATGCTTAGAATAACCTTCTGGGTATGTCTCCATGGCTGCCCTATTTTTAAACCTACAAAGAAAATAGATGAGAGAAGAAGAATAGGAAAATAGGCCTTCTGGGTATGTCTCCATGGCTGCCCTATTTTTTAAGACCTGCAAACAAAATAGATGAGGGGAGAAGAATAGGAAAATAGGGTTTTGAAGAGAGCAAAATGAAAACAAAGAAAACTTGTAGAAAACAAAAGATAATGAGTTTAGGGTTTGAAAAATAATATTTTTATGGGCAAAGCTTTTTAGGGTTGGAGAAATGAGTGGAGGTAAAATAGAAAGAAATTAGATTTATCATTTATTTCCTTGTGCACGTGAAATGATTTCCTCTCATCTCTAATTTTAAAACGAGTGGTGTTTTAAATGCCTTTTTATTTCTTGCTTTAATTTATTTAAGTAGGGTTGTTTGATTTTTGTTTTTTTAATTTCTTGCTTTAATTTATTAAGTAGGGTTATTTGATTTTTGCTTTTTACTTTCTTGCTTTAATTTATTTAAGTAGGGTTGTTTGATTTTTGCTTTTTAATTTCTTGCCTTAATTTATTTAAGTAGGGTTGTTTGAATTTTGTTTTTTATTTTCTTGCTAGAGACTTAATATTGTAATGTGGGGATTTAATTTTTGCATTGGGAAGTATTTAGGTATTAGATTATTATATTTTAATTCTATTAATGCCTTGACTATTGCATTGTTATAAGAGAAATTTTTATTTTAAACGCTCATAGTGATGTAAAACATTTTAATTATTCTAGGGGAATAGTTGAAATTATTATCATGGAAATAAGTATTTTATTTGTCCATATTTAATATTTAATTTATTTAGTGGAATGGGTTAATTGTCTTCTTGTCCTTTTATTTTATCTAGGGATTTAATATGGTAATGAGAGGATTTTTAATGGGGTTTTAAGTTATTACAATTGGGAGTATTTTAGGTGTCAAATTATTATTATATTTTAATTAAATGCCTTTCATGGTGTAGATTAATCTAATTATTTTTATTTAATCCATGTGCTTGTTCAGAAAATTGTTATGTGGGTATGATTAAAATTAATTAGCGTAATTACCTTATTTGAATGGAAGGGTTTGGTGTTTTAATTAATTTTTTTTTGAATGCTCTTGAGGTGTTACACTGCCAAAATTTTCCTAGAATAATATGGTTAACTTAGAAATTTAATTCCTATCCATGTTATTGCATTTCTATTACCATGAGATTTAATCATGAATTAGATGTATTTAATTCGATCATTTAATTCTAGTTCCTAGGGTTTGATTTCGACACATGTCGAAATCTCTTCTTTTCACTTAGGAAACTTAGGGTTAGCTTCAAAATTAATTCTATAAAGAGATTAATGTCTCATATTATTGTTTGGAACCTCATATATTCAAATGTTCTTCATCAAGTTAACAGAACACTATCGGCGGGAGTGAGAAGCCATTGGGCGATATGCAAGGTTTCACCAATATGGATATATCGGTGTGAGAACTATTGTCGGCTCAGCATTCTGAAGTCCCTCTGATGCTATCCGTCATCCCGATGGTGTTTGACATTGATGTGAGAACTGCTATTGGCGGGAGTCTGAAATCTTTGACCGATGTGCAATGTTCCATCGATGACATGTGTCTATCAGTGTAAGAACTTGTATTGGTCGAGCTTTGTGGAGTCCTTCCAATGGGAACGGTTTCACCAATGGTGGTTTCTTCTAATGATCGGCAAGAGGACATCTATCGGTGCAGCTTAAAGTCTTCGGGCCAATGGACAAAGGTCACTCTGATGAAGGCATTGCAATGGCGTCGGTGGGACAAGGATCCGTCAGGGTAAGTGTTGATCAGTTCGCCGATGATGAAGGTTATCCCAATGAATTTTTTTATTGTCATCATCGGCAAAAAAATTGCTGACAACAGTCTTACTAATCATTTGTGGTTATAAACCGAAATAGTATACGTGACTTGGTGCATGTGGGATTAATGATCTCATGAGAATGTGAATTGTTGTGACGGTTTAAAGGCAGCGACACCAGAGAGATATGATTGATCAGTTAGGGCAAAAGAGTGTAACAGTTTTTCTCTTGGTGACTGAAAATAGAAATGCAGATCTATAGGTGTCGTTGGTGGATGATGATACTATTCAAATTATACAGTTTTATTCTGTAGATGTGCAGATGAATAAAAATGGCTTTGTATAATTGTTATAGTACCAAGACCTAAACATTAGAACTAGGGGATCTTTATTGTATATTGAGTTTTACTGTAATAAAGATTATTCTCTTGTGGTGGTGGGTTTTTTACTCGAAAGAGTTTTCCCACGTAAATCTTGTCTCATACTATGTATCTTGTTTGTTTTTATTTTGTTTTGTTTTGATGTATTCATCTGTGTATTGAATTGAAAGTTACCTATCTGCATTATCCCCTTTGAATTAACATTAGGGAAGCTGTATTTTGCACCTCTACTTTCCTTACAAGTGGTATTAGAGCTTGGCCCATTGTGTTATCCTTGTTGGTAGGTTGGGTTTTTTGTGTTAGTTCAGTGAGTGGGAGTTCTGTAGAGGTCTATTCTGGTAAATAAGATGGCAAGTACATTAGGAAAAATAGACATTGAAAAATTCAATGGCACAAACTTTGAGTTGTGGAAGATTAAGGCTAAAGATTTGTTGGTCGACAGAGATCTTTGGATTGTTGTGTCTGGGGTTAAACCCACAAGCATGAAACAAGAAGATTGGGACCTAGCTGACAGAAAAGCTAGAGGATTGATAAGGTTAAGTCTTGCGGATTCTATTCTATTGAACGTCCATGAAGAGAAGTCAGCCAAAGATCTGTGGAAGAAGTTGGGAGATATTTACCAGGGTAAGTCCTTGGTGAATAAACTGTTCCTCAGAAAGAAGTTGTATTCTCTAAAGATGGATGAAGGTGCATCTGTAGCAGACCATCTGAACACATTTAATCTAATTGTTGCACAGTTGACGTTTGTAGGTGTAAAAATAGAAGAGGAAGACCGTTGTATGCTTCTATTGTGTTCCTTACCTGACTCATGGGATCATCTTGTGATGGCTATTGGAAGTACAACAACCACATTTACAACTGAAGTGGTTGTTACCTAGTTGTTATCTAAAGAGATGCAGAGGAAATCTTCTGAGACAGCCAAAGAGGTCCTGTCTATTCGAGGTAGATCAAAGGAAAGAGATAAGAAGAAGGACAACAAGTCTAAGTCCAAATCAGAAGGGAAATCAAAATCTCCTGGCACAAAGTCCAAGGTGAAGTGCTAGAATTGTGGGCAAAAAGGACACATCAGAAGAGACTGTAAAGAGGAGAAAAAGAAGAAGAAGAAGAACTCTTCTGACAATGATTCTTCTCAGAGTGATGTTGATGCCTTCATTGCTACCTTGGCAACGCCTGCATCTGAAGATGTGTGGCTGGTGGATTCAGGAGCATCTTTTCATATGACATCTCATAGAGCGTGGTTCACAAAGTATGAACTATATGCTGATGGGAAGGTGTTCCTGGCAAGTGGTTCAACACTAGAAATAGTTGGCCGAGGATGAGTCAGAATCTAGTTCCCGGATGGCAGAATAAAGGGAATGAATGGAGTTTTACACATACCAGGTCTGGCTCAAAATTTACTTTCTATTAGTAAGCTTAATGATGTTGGAGTGCAAGTTACTTTTGTGAATGGTGGCTGTAAAATGACTAGAGGTTCTATAGTACTGGCAAAGGGTGAACACATTGGTACTCTATATAGGTTAGATGCTAAACTAGTGTGCTGTAATAGTGTCTCTGTAAAATCTGAAAAAGCTACTATTGTAACACATGATGCAAATTCTATGGAAGTTAAACTTCCTGCAGAGAAAACAATGCTCTGGCATCATAGACTTGGTCACATAGGTGAAAAAGGTTTAAAAACCTTGAAAAACAAAACCCCGATAGATGGACTGATTGATTATAATCTAGAGTTTGATTTCTGTGAATATTGTATATATGGAAAACAGAACCATGTTTCTTTCTACTCTAGTTCTCATAAATCTTCTGGTGTCCTGGACTATGTACATTCTAATGTTTTTGGTTCAGTTGATGTTCTGTCTTTATCTAAATCAAGATATTATGTATTGTTCACTGATGATTATTCAAGGAGGGCATTTGTATATTTTTAAAAAAATAAATTAGAAGTGTTCAGTCGGTTTAAAGAATTTAAAACTCTTGTGGAAAACCAGACTGGTAGAAAAATAAAATGCTTGAGAATAGATAACAGTGGTGAATATTGCAATGTGGATTTTGATAAGTATTGTGTAGATCATGGTATAAAAAGACACAAAACTACACCTTATACTCCATAGCAAAATGGAGTTGCTGAAAGGTTGAATAGATCATTGATGGAGAAAGCAAGAAGTATGTAAGTTATGCTAGTCTTGAACAAAGGTTCTGGGCTGAGGCAGTTGCTACAGCTTGTTACTTGCTGAACCGTTCTCCTTCTTCGGCATTGGTTGATAAGATGCCAATGAAAGCAAGGTCTAGAAAGAAGCCCTCTCTAAGACATCTTCGTGTCTTCGACTGTGAGGCATATGCTCATATTCCTGAGGTAAAGAGATCTAAGTTGGATTACACAGTAGTCAAGTGTATCTTTATTGGCTATGGAGTCGGTGTTAAAGGATACAAGCTTTGGAATCCTCAAACTAAAAAAATAATTTACAGTAGGAATGTAATTTTCAGAGAGCTAAAAACTTTGGTTATTGATCCTCAGCTGGAGAAGACAGAAAAGAAGAAAGAAAAGAGTGTTGTTACTATTCCTCTGACCCCTGTAAAAGAGGAACAACAAGCACCAAGTGTAGATAATTCAGATGAGAGTTCTAGTAGCTCTGAAGATTCTGATCTAGAGCAAGAACCTGAACCTACGCCTCATCCATTGGGGAGGTCTACACGTGAAAGGGGACAACCAGATAGGTATGGATTTTTAGTACTTGATTCAAGTTGTGCCTATGCTTTACTTACTGAGACTGATGAACCTAGGATTGTGAGAGAAGCTATTAGTTTATCTGATTCAGATTCTTGGTTGGAAGCCATGGATAATGAAATGTCATCATTGGAGAAAAATGGAACCTGGGATCTAGTACCTTTGCCTGAAGGTAGAAAACTTGTGGGCTGTAAGTGGGTATTTAAAAAGAAATATGGTCCAAATGGTAGTATTGATAAGTACAAGGCAAGACTGGTTGCTAAGGGGTATTCCCAAAAGGAAGGTGTTGATTATGGAGAAATTTTTTCTCCTGTAGCTAAGCTGACATCCATTAGATTTCTATTGCCACTTGCAGCAGCATATGATTTTGAAATTGAGCAGATGGATGTGACAACAACATTTCTTCATGGGGACCTTGAAGAAGAAATTTATATGTCCCAAACAAAGCATTTTGTGGTAAAAGGTAAAGAACGTCTGGTATGTAAACTTAAAAAGTCTCTTTGTGGTTTGAAGCAATCTCCCAGAATGTGGTATCAAAAATTTGATACATATGTTTTATCCTTAGGGTATGTGAGATCTAAGTCTGATCATTGTGTCTATTATAAAACTGAAGGTGATCAAATTCTTATAATTGCACTATATGTGGATGACATGTTATTCATTGGCAATGGTAAGGGGATGATCTCAGAATTAAAATCTTAGTTGTCCTTGAAATTTGAAATGAAGAATCTTGGGGCAGCGAAGTACATTCTAGGAATGGTAATCAAAAGAGACAGATCTAAGAGAAAGATTTGGCTCAACCAGAGCAAGTATATCACTAATGTTCTTAATAAGTTTCATATGTCTGATTCTAAACAGTTAGTTGTTCCAGTTTTGCAAGGAACGAAATTATCTGTTGAAGATTGTCTAGAATTTTTGAATGAATCTGATGACATAAAAAGAGTGCCTTACGCAATTGCTGTTGGTAGTTTAATGTATGCAATGGTCTGTACCAGACCAGACATTGCCCAAGTAGTGGGAGTTTTGGGCCAGTTTATGGCAAATCCAGGCATATCACATTGGGATGCTGTGAAAAGAGTTATGAGGTATTTGAAGGGAACTTCTGACTATGCTATTTGCTATCATGGAAACTCAATTGGATCATAGAGATCTATTAGCATTCATGGATATGTGGATTCTGATTGGGCAGGGGATATTGACAGTAGAAGATCCACCAGTGAATATGTATTCACGTTAAATGGTAGTGCTATCAGTTGGATGAGTAAGCGGCAGGCTGTAGTCACTTTGTCCATAACAGAAGTAGAGTACATGGCAGCTACTCGTGCATGCCAAGAAGCCGTTTGGTTGAAGAGGTTGTGTTCTGACGTTGGTTTTAATGCAGGGTAGATACAAATACATTGTGACAGTCAAAGTGCTATATGTTTGGTAAAAATCCTACGTTTCATTCTAGGACAAATCATATTGATGTCTAATATAACTTTGTTCATGATATGGTGGAAGACAGGAAGGTGAAGATGGAAAAGGTTGACACTTTGGAAAATGTCGCTAATGCCTTCACAAAACTAGTGAGTACGGCCAAGTTCAAATGGTGTTCAGATGAAATGGGTCTACGGGCCCATAGTTCTCAATAATCAAATGAGACCTAAGAGGTAGCAGTAATATCTTCGACAAGTGGGAGATTGAAGAGATTAATGTCTCATATTATTGTTTGGAACCTCATATATTCAAATGTTCTTCATCGGGTTGATAGAACACTATTGGCAGGAGTGAGAAGCCATTGGGCGATATGCAAGGTTTCGCCGATATGGATATATCGGTGTGAGAACTATTGTCGGCTTAGCATTCTAAAGTCCCTCCGATGCTATCCATCATCCCGATGGTGTTTGACATCAATGTGAGAACTGCTATCAATGGGAGTTTGAAATCTTTGACCGATGTGCAATGTTCCATCAACGACATGTGTCTATCGGCGTAAGAACTATCGGTCGAGCTTTGTGGAATCCTTCCGATGGGAATGGTTTCACTGATGGTGGTTTCTTCTAATGATCAGCAAGAGGACATCTCTCGGCGCAGCTTAAATTCTTTGGGCTAATGGACAGAGGTCACTTCGATGAAAGCATTACGTTGGCGTCAGTGGGACAAGGATCTGTCGGAGTAAGTGTTGATCAGTTTGCCGATGATGAAGGTTATCTCGATGAATTTTTTGACTATCATCGTCGGCAACAAAATTGCTGATGATAGTCTTATTAATCATTTGTGGTTATAAACTGGAATAGTATACGTGACCTGGTGCATGTGGGATTAATGATCTCACGAGAATGTGAACCGTTGCGACGGTTTAAAGGCAGCAACGCCAGAGAGCTATGATTGATCAATTAGGGCAAAAGAGTGTAACAGTTTTGCTCTTGGTGACTAAAAATAGAAATACAAATCTGTAGGTGTCATTGGTGGATGATGATACTATTTAAATTATACAGTTTTATTCTATAGATGTGCAAATGAATAAAAATAGCTTTGTATAATTGTTATAGTACCTAGACCTGAACATTAGAACTGGGGGATCTTTATTGTATATTGAGTTTTACTGTAATAAAGATTGTTCTCTTGTGGTGGTGGGTTTTTTACTCGAAAGAGTATTCCCATGTAAATCTTGTATCATACTCTGTATCTTGTTTTTTTTAATTCTATTTTGTTCTAATGTATTCATCTGTGTATTGAATTGAAAGTTACCTATCTACATTATCCCCTTTGAATTAACATTAGGGAACCTATATTTCATACCTCTGCTTTCCTTACATTCTAACCCTATTGGTGACGATCCTCACATTGCATAACCCCCTAGTAGGCTTACATCTTACAAGGGTTGCGAAAGGTTTTTGCATTTCCCCGTCGATCGATTGACCTGTATGCACCCTTGTGCATATGTCACTGAGCACACTGATGCGTGTGAGGGGGTTTTTAGGGAAGTGTGGAAAAGTTTTTGGTATTTTGTGTCATGACCATATGACAAATATGGACATGACATGTGCGTTGTGTGTTGTGACCACATGGGAAATGTGGGCATTACATTTGGTATCAAAGCCCAGGTTTAAACACTGGGCTTGTTTTGGCACATTATTTATTCCACAATTTTAATTAAATTTGTAAATACATTGTTCATGTAGGATGCTGCCAAGACCAAGGCGAGCGCGCTCACATGCTAGTAAGTCTATTTTGAGGATATTAGTGAGTTGGTTGGGACACCTTTTGGGTGTTAGTGGTTAGGTGTTGTGATTGACCCATGTGATCGACATAGATGCTTCCAAAGGATTGTCTTGGACGATATAAAGCCTCACATTAAACTTGAGAGTAAATTGTGAGCCGCCTTGGAAAATTTTGAGATTATGAATGTTGGTGATTGCAGTTGGATTTTAGTAGTATCCATGAAGATGTTACTATGTGTTCCTTACTAGGGAGCACTAAGGAACCCACTTCGAAGGTGACTCTTGGGATACATGACTTTTGGCAATCTTTTCCAAGCACATCCTAGATCGCCTAGGAGTTGTGGGTGTGCGTGTAGTTGGGGTGTTTCTTGACCTAGTTTAAGAGCATGACCACTATCCCTCTCCTCTCGTTGTTACTATGTTATATGTGTAATGTTGAAATGTACAATTTTGGTTAACTTATTGAAGTTGATTATCTACTTATTGATAAAAATTTTATTGTGTTCGAAATCGATAGTTTTGAGTCTATTTATTTGGATTGCTTAGCCGACTTACTTTTTTGTAGTCCCCGTACCTCAAGGAGTTGTTTAATTGCATTTTGATTGAATTTTGGTGCAACTTTTGATATTGACTTATCTTTTAAAATTGAATTATCTTTTGGATCTTAATTCTTCTAAATTTTATTCGTTAAACTTATTCAAGACTTATCTTTTCGAAAGCTTTTATTTTGAGGATCCTTATATTGATGGTTTTGCTGGTACCTATGTAATGTTGTGAACTATGTAACCTATGCTACCCATAACGAGTGCTTGGTGAGAGGCAACTAGGAATAGTCAGTCTTAGTTGTCTTCGTAAGCTCAAAGTTGTTTAGTGGATCGCTAGTGGTGGTTTGACCTTGTGTCGTGTTGAGAAGTGTTTTGGTGCTATCCCATTTTGGGAGGCCAAGTCTTTATGATTCAAGAATGGGTACTAGTAAGGTTCAAAGGAGTTGATAGGTTGGAAAACCTTCAGATCCTTCCATTGTTGTGTGGATCTATTATCCACATGATGTTGGCTCCCTTGTTTTACGAGGCTTTGTGATTGCTCTGATCGACTAGAAGTTGGACCCATGTGATTTGTAGTGGAATAGGTGTTTAGCTTCACCCCTTGATGCTAGGGACAATTGGACATGTTTGGTTCCTACTTGTTCTGTAAGTCTGATTCAGACAGTCTAGTGGGGACCTGTGGATCAATGGGGTAGCTGAGACTTGAGAGTCTCGTGATTTTACTTTGGGATCTTGTGTGTATAGCTTAGCATCGGTGGTAAGTTGATGTGATGCATGGTTGGGGCTTAAATGTTGGTTTTGGGACTAGTTGGTTGGCCCAAGTTCCTTTTGGTTTCTCTATGCTAGTTAGGTTTCTGGAGGAATAAGAGAGACTTAGGGTATGAGTCAGTTAAGTTATTGTTGAAGGCCTCTCGTAATGATAACCTTCTGGGTAGACGCCACTGTGCTTGACCTTGTATTACTTGGTAGTCTATCCTTGGGCATCTAATGCTCTTGTGTCTTTTTAGGCTCGTAAAGTGTTGGAGTATGTGTCGTGTTAGACTCTTGACCCCTCCTAGTCAAAAGAGGGTATCCTTGAGATTATTGCCAGGTATTACTATTTAAGTTCTTTTGGTTCCTTACCTTTATGTCAAAATCAATCTAAGTCCAATGCCATTTAGGATTTGATTGTAGGTGGGTTACTCTATGATTCTTCCATGTTAACTTCTAGGAGGAAGTTTAGCCCTAGGGGAGGAGTATGTGAGGCACACCCTTGTGCATTTGGATTAGTTACGTTTGTAGACCCTGGAGATGCCGACTTTCTTGACTCTTCCCCTATATTTTAATTTGGTTAGATTAGTATGTTGTGGTGTGACTATATCCTGATTTTAGATTTCACTGATGATTATTTGACATGTGACATTCATTTTGATTCTATTAGAGTTATTAGTTGTGAAATTATTAAATGGAATTGTTATGCAATTTTGATCTTGAGTTAGTGTTTAGAAATGTAGCTAAATTATAAATCTTATTAATGATGCAATGTGATTTTAATAATGTTTTAAATGATTATACGATATTGTGAGTGTATGCAGTTTCCTTGCTTCAGCTATGATGTATATGTTGGATTAATTTGTTTGTTCAAGTGCGCAGGTGATTTTCCATGCCACGAAAAATTGGAGATTGATCCCACACCTAATGTGAATCTTGCGTTAGACCGATCTAGTCCTAGGAGGGACCAAGGTCATGTGTGAAATTGTATGATGCATTCATAAATGTCTGCATGTTAATTATTTGGTTCCACCTCTTTTGTATCATTTACTTGAAGTGTTGTAAAAATATATGATTTAATATACACCACTTGGTGTCTTTTATTTTGATAGTCATTTTATGTGATTTTCTACTTCATAAGGTATTTATTATGGGCTAAAATTGATCCTAGGTGGTACCCTAGGGTCTAGGGCCCATTTGAGCATGCCAAAACCCTAGGGTAACCTTTGTCTAGTCACTTTAACTTCAACCTGAAGTAAAGTGACGAAATTCAAATTTGAAATGGAGTGGTGAGTGAGTCATGCCTTGAAACATGACCCACTCCTCTTTCCAAGGCATGGATTCCCATCACCTTGAAGACTTGGTAAGTCTTCAAGAACCCCAAGTGTGTGGAACCCTTCTCCAATGCTCTCACACATGTGTGAGAGCATCTTGGAGTGAATGGGCTTCCTTTAGAGAATAAGGTAATGACATGTGGCATTCCTTATCCTCTTGGAGCCCATCTTCAGAGATGCCATCTCTCCACCTTTGCTCTCACACATGTGTGAGAGCACATATGGAGAGGGTGATGCTTAGATGGATGGGAGAGTGACACATGTCACCTCCACATTCCATGGCCCTTGCAAGTGGATTGGGAGGAGGAAGGAGAAGCATCTTGGAGTAAATGGTATTCCTTTAGAGAATAAGGTAATGACATGTATCATTATTTATCCTCTTGGAGACCATCTTGAGAGATGCCATCTCTCCACCTTTTCTCTCACACATGTGTCAAAACACATGTGGAGAGGGCAAGGCTTGGATGGATGGGAGAGTGACACATTTCACATCCACATTCCATGACCCTTGCAAGTGGATTGGGAGGAGGAAGGAGAAGGTGACATGTGTCACCTTCTCATTCCTCATGGCTTTGGAATGAAGCCTATATTACTTCCTCTTTGAGAGAGGAGGGGGGTTCTTTCATTTTACTTGTTTTTGCTATTTTTGGAGGTGTTTTGGAGAGTGAGTGAGTTTGGAGATCTTGGAAGGAAGGCTTGAAGGAGGAGGTTGGACAGCTCTTCTACCATTTTTATTCTATTATTGGTCTACCTGTTGGCAAGAGACACTGTGACGCTTCATAAGTGTTGTCATTAATGGCAACAAAGTCTATCCTACACATCTACAGTACATAATATGCCTATACCAGAAGTCAGAGTGAAGATTGTTTTGGTCTGGTGGACAAGAACAGAGTATGCAACATAGTTTGACAATTAGGTCTGGATCTCTTAGATGGCATAACTCAGTAAGTTGTGGACTTGGAAAAGTCAAGAAAGGTATCATGACTATTGTATTCTAGAGATTTAGCCTCTGATGATAAAGCATGAAAAAGATATGAGCTTCTAAGTGATGGGTTCTAGTCAGACAGAGCAGACAAAGGAAGAATTGACTGACAGAGTACCAAACTTCAATCCGGATGTATGAAAGGTGTTGTTCAAGCAATTTGTGGCATTATAAATTCTTGGTCAACATGATTAATGACTTCTATGTCTAATTTTTTGATGTGCATCATCAACCAAGCAAGGATTCAGCTAACAGAATAGAAACTTGTAAATATCTCAAGTGTTCTTGTTGCCGACTATGAAGTTGTTGGAAATCCTTGATGTTGATATATATACTCGATGGATTCAAGATTGTGGGAAATATATTTGTATGATGAAGTGGAAGAAAATATAGGAAGAAGTGTGAAAACAAAGATCTGAATCTAGAATATGACTGAAGAGTGATATTGAGCAGAGGAAGAATGAAATGTGCCAGATCAGTATACAATGCCTAACCGAAACTAAATTCTTGCATGTGTGGATGTTGTTCATCAGTTCAAATACCTTGGTATCATCTGTAAGCATTTGTAGATAGTGAGTCTCTTGTAGGTAGTGAGCCTCTTGTGAGTAGTGTGCTCGGGTAGTGAGCCCTAATTGGCAAGTGTCATTTTGTACTCTTTTATTCTTTTAACAGAGAATACAATCTTGGGTTAGTCACCCCGTGGTTTTTCCCTTAATAGGGTTCCACGTAAAAATCCTTATATTGTGTGTGTTAATTTCACTTATGTTCTTATGGTTGCTTATGCTTTCATGTTTTGATATATCATTGAATATTGAGATAAGAAAAGAAAATAAAAATTAAGGATAACTGATTCACCCCCCTCTCAATTATCTGCCTTGTTTCCAACAATTGGTATCAGAGCTAATTTCCTCTAAAACAAGCCTAACAGCTTGAGGAAGATCTAGGAATCTTAATGGATGCATATGGTATGAAAGAACAACTTTAGTCTTCCCTAGATGATCTTGAACAATCCCACTCTGAGGTCAATAATTTGAGAGAAAAACTTAAGGAAGCCGATGATTTCATCAATGAGCTAAAAGAAAAACTTAGTATTTCTGTGAAAAAGAGAAAGGAACTACTCCAGAAACTAGTAAATTAGAATGAAGCCAATAATACTGATGAAGATCTGAATGAGAAAACTAAGCTATGTGAGAAGCTGTCAAAAGAAGTCATTATGATAAGACATGAAATGGAATCAAGGGTTATGAAATTCACCCAAGAAATTGAAGAGAAGAGAAAGACTGAAGATAACCTAAAACAATCCCTCAAGAAGAAAATAGAGGACTGCCACAAAATGGACAGAATAATCAGGCATCTTGAATCTGATCTTGAAGAAGCTAGAGACAATGAAGAACAAATTGAGAGCCAGATAGACACTCTTAAACAAGATATTCAATCCACAAATGAATACAAAGAAAAATTCAAGATAAGCTCAACCCATCTTGAAGTTCTTCTTGCAAGTCAAAAGAGGGTAGATGACAAGCGTGGCTTGGGCTATGAGAATGGTGAAAGCTCCAGATCTGGTAAAAGAAACTTTGGATCAGGAAGTCAAAGAAACAAGCCTAGAAGACCTCTGGTAAGGCAACCAAATGCCCAAAGATATCCATCTTTCAATAGAAATTTCTTCAATTGCAACAAATTTAGTCATAAAGCAACTCATTGTAGGAATAGGATGAATTAGAACAATTCATCCTTCTCTGGTCAATGTTTTAGTTCTAAAAGGTATGGTCACAAATCTCATGAATCCAAAAATATGCAAATGAATAATTCTTTCAATGGTAGATGCTTTACACGCAATAGAATAGGACATATGGCTAATCAGTACAGATCAAAATGATATCAACCAAATAAGTAAAGAAATGTTGTGTTACAATTGCAATAAATCTGGTCATATAGCCAGATTCTGCAGAAGAAAAAATCATGATGAAAGAGGTCTGATAAAACATGATCAGAAACAAGATAAAGGCAAAGGTAAAGTAAATGTGGATGAAGTTCAAAAGGAGATGAGAAAGATTTGGGTAAAGAAGAGTACAATGAATATTGGAGATGGATCCACACTGGAATCTAGTGTTGATAATCCTTCCAGAAACTAAAAAGTGAGCTTTGGCTTAGGGGGAGCTACAAAGAAAATCTTTTTCCCCCAGCCAGCCAGTAAGTTCTTGAATTTGGCACATTGAATGAACATCTGATGTTGCGGATTAAAGGGTTCCTATAAAATCCCCCAAAGAACTTTCAGTCAAAATGTGAGAGGTCCACATGAAGTTTCACAAGGTTTGTGACCACTTGAGTAGATCTGGTTCTGGCAACCATCCAGTATCAACAGAGAATACAATCTTGGGTTAGTCACCCCATGGTTTTTCCCTTAACAGGGTTTCCACATAAAAATCCTTATATTGTGTGTGTTAATTTCACTTATGTTCTTATGGTTGCTTATGCTTTCATGTTTTGATATATCATTGAATATTGAGATAAGAAAAGAAAGAAAAAATTAAGGATAACTGATTCACGCCCCCTCTTAGTTATCTGCCTTGTTTCCAACAGTTGGTATCAAAGCTAAGCTCCTCTAAACAAGCCTAACAGCTTGAGGAAGATCTAGGAATCTCAATGGATGCATATGGTATGAAAGAACAACTTCAATCTGCCCTAGATAATCTTGAACAATCCCACTCTGAGGTCAATAATTTGAGAGAAAAACTTAAGGAAGCCGATGATTTCATCAATGAGCTAAAAGAAAAACTTAGTATTTCTGTGAAAAAGAGAAAGGAACTACTCTAGAAACTAGTAAATCAGAATGAAGCCAATAATATTGATGAAGATCTGAATGAGAAAACTAAGCTATGTGAGAAGCTGTCAAAAGAAGTCATTATGATAAGACATAAAATAGAATCAGGGGTTATGAAATTCACCCAAGAAATTGAAGAGCAGAGAAAGACTGAAGATAACCAAAACAATCCCTCAAGGAGAAAATAGAGGACTGCCACAAAATGGACAGAATAATCAGGCATCTTGAATCTGATCTTGAAGAAGCCAGAGACAATGAAGAACAAATTGAGAGCCAGATAGACACTCTTAAACAAGATATTCAATCTGCAAATGAATACAAAGAAAAATTCAAGATAAGCTCAACCCATCTTGAAGTTCTTGTTGCAATTCAAAAGAGGGTAGATGGCAAGCATGGCTTGGGGTATGAGAAAGGTGAAAGCTCTAGATCTAGTAAAAGGAACTTTGGATCAGGAAGTCAAAGAAACAAGCCTAGAAGACCTCTGGTAAGGCAACCAAATGCCCAAAGATATCCATCTATCAATGGAAATTTCTTCAATTGCAACAAATTTAGTCATAAAGCAACTCATCGTAGGAATAGAATGAATTAGAACAATTCATCCTTCTCTGGTCAATGTTTTAGTTGTAAAAGGTATGGTCAGAAATCTCATGAATGCAAAAATATGCAAATGAACAATTCTTTCAATGGTAGATGCTTTACATGCAATAGAATGGGACATATGGCTAATTAGTACAGATCAAAATGATATCAACCAAATAAGTAAAGAAATGTTGTGTTACAATTGCAATAAATCTGGTCATATAGCCAAATTCTACAGAAGCAAAAATCATGATGAAAGAGGTCTGATAAAACATGATCAGAAACAAGATAAAGGCAAAGGTAAAGTAAATGCAGATGAAGTTCAAAAGGAGATGAGAAAGATTTTGGTAAAGAAGAGTACAATGAATATTGGAGATGGATCCGCACTGGAATCTAGTGCTGATAATCCTTCCAGAAACTAAAAAGTGAGCTCTAGCTCAGGGGGAGATACAGAGAAAATCTTTTTCCCCCAGCCAACCGGTAAGTTCTTGAATTTGGCACATTGAGTGAACATCTGATGTTACGGATTAAAGGTTTCCTATAAAATCCCCTAAAGAACTTTTAGTCAGAATGTGAGAGGTTTGCATGAAGTTTCACAAGGTTTATGACCACTTGAGTAGATCTGGTTCTGGCAACCATCCAGTATTAACAGAGCAATACAAATTGATCTAGTATGATCTAAAAATACAATACTCTAATCTGGGGATCCAGAGGAAAGTCTTTAAGGCACCTAGGTGTTATCAACACACTAAGGTACTAGTTTGAAGATCCTCAAGACGATTCATGAAAAGTTCACTTAAGAAGCAGGGTGATCGGATGACTTAAAAGTTTGTACATTTATTACAAAAGGGAATTAGATTTTGTGCAAGGATAAAAAGGTTTTTTCACTCATTATTTACACACTTGCAATCATGAAGAAGAAACAAGAGCTCTGCGAAGAGATCCTACTGGTTACTCAAGTTCAAGATGAAGATTGAATTCAAACATAAAATCACTCTGACATCTGCTTCAAACCCTAAGGCGTGAAAAGGTATTTCCCTTCTACAAACCCTCTCTAATTTTCTTTGCTATAATGGCTACTCCAATGGTTGTTAATATCTTTGAAAGGCTGAGACCAAGATTCAAGAAACACCCTTACAAGTCACTAGAAGTTGATCCGTTGGGAGCATTTTTCATTGTTCTGCATGGTGTCTTGCATGTAGAAGATATTAGGGTTTATATCCATGCAAACATTGAAGATTTTGGAGACTTAAAATTGTCTGACATCTATGAAAAATAATTAATAGATGAGAATTTTGAACTTAGACCTAAATTCAAGACCCTAAGGGACAAACACTTGGAACATTGCATACATTTTCTGTCTTTTGTAGAAGATGATTGGGTTCGGTATGTTCTAAGTAGGATGCATGATAATTTTATGTGGCTAATGAGGCCATTCAAGATAACCAAAGATGCCATCAAGGCTGTGACCAGACTGCATTCAACTGGTGGGTTACCCACACTTAAATCTGTAAAGAACCAAATGGTAATTGAAGCCACTGGATCAAAATTTGACCAAAGAGTAATGACTATAGATGACATCACGGATCCGGATGTCAAGTTTGCTTCAATGATAATTGGATACAAAATATACCACTCAAGTAGGGAAAATTTTGTGTCTGGTACAACAATCTATGTTGCATATTAGATGTTGAAGGAAGATCCAGATTATGATCTGTGTGAGCTTCTACTGAGTCAACTGATGGAAAACTTGCAGAAGATCAAGAAAGACAAGAAAAATTCTTTCAAATATGGTAGTCTAATATTGTGTGTATTCTTCTACTATATGAATGAGATGCCTGGATCAAAGGGTTGGGTCTGGCAAAATGATAAACTCATTGCAATTCAAATCAAAGATTACATGTATGGACTTGGTAATGCTCAAGCCCAAAACTCAGCTCTCTAGGGTTACTTCAAGAATTTCCAAAGCATAATGCATGCCAGAGAGAGAATATCACAATCAATAGTTGAGAAGTACAAAGACAGTCTATTTCATGGTTGACACTAATCAATTCCTAATGGAGGTAGTTGAGCCAAGAACTATGTGGATAATGCCCATGGGATATGAGGTCGATGAAAACATTTTGGAGGTACATGTTCAACACTTGTTGAGCCAACCTAAAGACACTGAAGTAGAAAGGTTTGGCACCTTTAAAGAGCTAAGCATAAAAATACATGTTAAATTAAGGTAGCCTGAGATAAAGAGAAAAGTAAGAAAGGAAGTTGAAGAATTTGCCAAAAGATTGGCATATCAAAGGAGGCAGTAGATGCAAATAGAGAAGGCAGAAAAGGAAAGACAAGAAGCAAAGAAAGAAAGAATTCTAGTGCAAGCCTCCTCCCAGACTAGATCTTCCAAGAGTTCTGCTCCTGTCACCCCTAAAAGCTCAAAGACTACCAAACCGGAAGTCAATCCATCTGGGAAAGGAGAAAAGAGAATGAAGACCAAATCCACAAGGACATATATGAGCCAAAAGGATGATGAAGAGACAGAATCAGATGAGGAAATCAGGAAAATGAAGAAGAAAAGAACATCTGGGAAGTCATCTAATAGCATAAACAAGGAAGAGAAAATAGAGGAATTTGTTGAAAAACTCACTCTATCAATTGAAGACATCATCAAAGCCATCACTGTAAATGGAAACCTGTAGCCAGTGATAGAATTTTATGATGAATACAATGATGCAGATAAGAGAATTCTTGAAGAGGCAACTGTCAGGTATTTGAACATCTATAACAAAGCCTTCATTGAAATAATTTCACTAATTCCTAAAAACCTAGAAGAAGTACTAGAGCTGAGAAAAGAGAATGCCAAGGCAAAAGACTTGGAGATCTGGGAGTAGATAGTGATACAACTATGTCCTTCTATCACTCCAAAGCAAATGAACATGGTTTTTAAGGATAGTAAAGATGAGTTCCGGAGCAAGGCAAGAATGAATAAGCTCATGCTTGGAGAAACTGATCAAACAGCAAATGAAACAAAAGAAATTCTCTGGAATGCCTTGAAGAGATTTAATCTTCCTATTGTAGAAGAAATAGATGAAGGGCCTTCTACCATGGATGTTGAAGGATTAAAGGTAAACAATGAAGAATTCTCTGACAAGGATGTCAAAGGATTAAAGAAAATAGATGAAGAGAAATTTGAGGACTTAGACTCCTCTATTCTAGAAGAGGAAGTTCACAAAGTAGTAAACTCCGGTAATGACACTCCTCCGGATCCCACAGTTGCCAAGAAAGATCTTCTGGGCACTGAAGAAGAAGGAGAAGGAAGAAGAAAAGAGAAGGAGAATCAAGAGAAAGAGGATAAGGTAAAAGAAGAAGAACAAGCAGAAAAGGTTGGTGATGACTTATCCAAACTAGTCAGTCTTTATATCTCTAAAGGAAAGAAGTCTGAATCACCAGCAAGAGACACTATGGAGATAGTATAGAATTTCCTGGACAAAGAAATGATGGAGCTGGATGAACCTGAGTTGATTCAAGGGCCACTGAATTTGGACTCTCTCTCCGGTTCAGATAATGAAAATAGCATCTTTTGCTCAGGCCAAAGCAAAAGAGAAACTTCTAAAATCACACATGGAGGACAGTGAAATGTTGAATATTGCATCTGGTGTACTAGAGAAGATCATGCCTACATATCAAAAAGATGCATTTGCCTCTCCATCTGGTAACTTGAAAAACTTGGTTAATTCTATCAATTCTCATTTTAAGTCTTTAGAAAAATTGGCAGAAACTAAGGTCCAAAAAGAGTTATTCAAAAAAAGATTCAGTGAAGTACAAGAACTAATTAATAATGATAGAAGAAACTTAGATATTGGCATAAAGAGAATTGAAAATGCTCTTAAAGATGGAGGAGATATATATAAATTTTGTTTATCTTGGCCTAGAGTTACAGAAGACATTGAGAAGAAGATAAAAGAGCAAGAAGAAAAATTGACAAACGTGTAGACACCCAAAATTGTCCCAAATTTGTGTATGTCTAGCAACACCTTGTCAAAAACATTATCCTAGACATCATAAGCCATTTTGTCCTAATTTCCATCCTAATTTCCCTAATCCATTAAGCCAATTAATTAAATAAATTTTATTTATTTAATTAAATCCCATCCTTATCCCACTTAGCCAATTAATTAAATAAATTTTATTTATTTAATTAATTTCACATGCATAATCTCATTTATCTTATCCCACTTTCCAATTAATTAAATAAATTTTATTTATTTAATTAATTTCCACATCATATCTTATCCCATCCTATTCATCTACCCAATTAATTAAATAAATTTTATTTATTTAATTTATTTCCAACTATATCACAACTAATTCAAATATTTTATTTGAATTAAGTCATCATCTTTTATCACATTCCAACACTTGTCCAATCAATCATGTGTTGTATTACAACTTTTGTCTTTCACATGCACAACTAATGGGACCTAATTTTAGTATTTATCTACACAAGCACACCTAAGCCTTATCTTCCCTTGCCACATGTCAATTGACTACAATTTCTTAATGTGCAAGGAAACCTAACTTAATCCTATCCATCCATTTCATCTAAAGCCCTAATTGATCCTAGCCATCCATTTGAACCAAGCCTTTCCTATAAATCAACCCCCTCATAAGCCATTAGCATGCATTGAGCCTCAAGCACCCTTATTCTATCAAATTTTTTATAATGCATTGATTCTCAAGTATCCACATGCTATTGAAATATCATTAGAGCCTTTGCATCCTTATCAATATTATGCTGCAGAAGTGAGCACCCAACATTCTTCCAATAATAATCCTTCAAAATCTTTGCATGCTCATGCAAGGTGGAGAAGAGCAATGGAGATAAATCGAGCATAGTGTGGAGATCGGTTTGCATTCATATTTGTTATTTTGATTTTCATGTTGTCTTGTGCTTCATTGTGCAATGCTAGGGTTTTTATCATTGTTATTTATTCATTTGCCCTGATTTGCAATTTTACCCTAACTACATTTGGCACGCCCGGTGGGACTCACTTCGCTTGATCTTTTTTGTAGGTTTTTGTGGTAAAAATTTGCATTCATATAACCCCTATTGTTGAGTTTTGCAGGTTTAATTAACTTTTTGTTGCAGATCCGCTGTTTTTTCGACAAAATCCTAGGTTTTAAAGATTTTATCATATCTTCCAAACGGCTTTAAATTTTTCTACAAGATTCTAGCAAAAGTTTGTCCATGATATAAGGAAGCTACAGCAGAAAAATTTTGGGTTTATCACAATTTTTGTAGGATTTATCATGTTTTTATGTTTTTTCATAAAATCACAATTATGGGCGTAAATCAGTGAATTTTTTAGAAATTTTTACATTTCTTGAAATCTTTCAAAATTATAATGGGGGTCTATGTTTTACAGATTTAATTTGGAGGTCGTTTACAATATGAAAAAATCAGATCTTTGCTGACTATACTATTTTCATAAATCTACATTTCTAGGCGCAAATCAAGGAATTTTTCTGATTTCTTTACATTTTCAGAAAGCCCTCTGAAAATTAATGGGGGTCTCTTCTTTGATTTTTTAATTTTCAAACCAAAAATATATCAAAATAATCAAATCTAATTCAGCTATGCATCTGAAATTACAATTTTCCTTGCCTGATGAGCCTATTTTTTATGCCTACATTATAATATCATTTTTTTTATGTTGTAGGTGATCATAAGGAGCTTTAGCAACAGCAATATCAATCATCTACAACAACTTGGAAAGCAAAAATAATCAGGTGCACTCATTCTAATCTTTCATCTTAATCATTGTTTAAATCACACATTTCAATTTGGCCATAAAATGAATAATTGTTTGCAAATTCACATCAAAAAATTGGGCTAAAACAAACCATTGTCTTCCATCACATTTGGATTTGGGTCTAAAAAGAACAAGTGCTTGAATTGTTTGTTACACATTTCAATTTTCTAAGGGGAAATTAACAACTGCGAGTGTGAATCAAGTGATAGCTCACTTGGTTTGCTTTTGTCATACCCTTCTTAGGAGGCCTGCTTGGAGACACACCACTCCAAGGGACGACCTCAATCAAGGCTGAATCGAAAAACACCCTCATTGGGAGTTAGAATCTTGTCACTCTTGGCTAAGCCCCAAATAATTTTATACCTTTGGGAAGTGAAGGTGAAGGGTGGGTTACCCCTTTCTCCTGGTTGTGTGGCAGGATTTCACTTTTAATTCCATAGTCAACCTTATGCAATAGATAGCCTAAGACCTAATTGGCTATACCCACTTGACTACACATTAGGCTTGTTGATGTGTCTTCCATGTGTGCTTGCATAATCATTACATTTCATTTTCAAAGTCAACAATTGCTTATGTGTCTTGCGTGAGTGATTCATGTTTGTATATGCATAATCATTTGTTTGAACATTGCCAAATCAAGCTATAAACACCAAACACATAAACAATTCATCCTACCTTTCATCCACATCACCCAATTTTGTCATTCCACATCATATCCTAATCATACCCAAATCAATTTTATTCTGAACATATCCTAGTCATATCCATACCCATTCCAAATTATATCCACATCATCATCAACCTAGTCCTACTCAACACTTGTCAAGATGGTCATAATCATTCAAGGGGGCTATCCCTCTAATTATGAGACAAATCCTAAGCCTAAGGTGACAATTCAAGGGGGCTATCCCTCTAATCATGAGACAAATCCGAAGCCTAAGGTGACAATTCAAGGGAGTTATCCTTATAATCATGAGACAAGACCTAAGCCTATTATCACAATTCAAGGAGGCTACCCCTCTAATTCAAATAATGAAATAAAACCAAAGCCTAAGGTCACAATTAGAGGAGCCCCTCTTCCTAATCCAAATCATGAGAAGAAACCAATCACAATTAAAGGTGGCTATCTTCCTAATCCAAATCATGAGAAGAAACCAATCACAATTAAAGGTGGCTATCTTCCCAATCCAAATCATGAGAAGAAACCAATCACAATTAAAGGTGGCTATCCTCCTAATCCAAGTCATGAAGACAATCCAAGACCAAAGATCACAGTCAAAGGAGCCTCTCCTCTTAAGACCAAGTTTATACTTCGAGGAGGCCATCTCTTTACTAATGAGGATGAGACAAGTTCAAAACCCAATCCATCCACACATCAAATCAATTCTGCATCAACTTATCCCACTTCATATCAATCTAATCCATCCACACACCAAATTAATTCTGCATCAACTTATCCCACTTCATATCAACCAAATTCATCCACATGTCATATCAACCCTTTATCAACCTATCACAACCCTTATCCATATCAATCCATATCACAACAATCATTATCCTATGCAACCCCTCCATCATCATCACATCAATACATTTACCAACATCAACAACAAATCATATCACAACAAGAAGTCCAAACACCATCCCAACCTCAACAAATTCTACATCAACCTTACATGTCATCATCTTCAACTTCACACCAGCCTAATTCATCCACCTATCATGTCAATGCCACATCAACAAATCAACCTTCACCCCAACATTATCCAATTTCTCATTCTAACATTCCAACATACCACCAAGCCCATCCACAAGGCAACCAAGTGTCATCACAACAAGAACATGTAAGCCCAAATCCACCTTGGCAACAAGATCAAATGCCCTCAACTTCATATCCACTTCAAGATATTTTGTCTACATATCCTACCATTACACCTAGCTTCCAAGACTATCAATGGCCTCCACAACAAGCACAAATGAGCCCAAATCCATCTTTGCAACAAGAAGCACATGCAGCTCCAAATGGCCCTTTGTACATAAACCATGCAAGCCTAAGGCAACAAGACTTAATTACCTTTGACAAGGGAGATACCAACCTAGCTAATTCGTCCTATGAGTGGCCTTCACCATCCAATCCCATGCCAACACATGAGCCAACTAATCCTATCCCAACACCACCATGTGATCCTACTCCTAGTCCATTGGTCCATCAACCTACCAAACCACCAATCCCTCCATTACCTTCATCACTATGTCATTCTAATCCTTCACCAAAGGATGTGGCTGAGATAGTTTTACAAAGAATGCTTGAAGCAAAACTCATTGAACTTCTTGAAGTCAAACCATGTGAAGAAAGTCCATATGATGAACATGATTATTGTGCATACCATAGGACCAAAAGCCATAATACAAATCAATGCCCAATATTTGTCTCAATTATTTACAAGGTGTACCTACCTACAATAAGAAATCATGCTACATCATCTCAATGCCATGTGTCACCCCCATCTAGTCCAAATCCTAATCCACCCAATCCAATTAGCCCTCAACCTAATCCTAATCATAAACCTACAAAACCATCTACTATTATCATCCATCCATTATATTTCCCATCCACCCATACCCTTGTGAAGGATGTGATCCACTTGCTACTAGCTAGGAATAAACTATCTCCATGTCAAACACCCATTCATGAGCCTACCAAAGAACTTCCAAAGGTCATGTCCAATCCTATAATCCCATCATGTGTTCTACTTATCCGTGAGCCTATCCAAGAGCCCTCAATTAACATTCTTAGCCCTTCAAGCCCATCATGTGACCTACAAGCCATCAAGCCTATTCAAGAGTCTCCTATAATTAATCCAAGTCAAGTGTCATCATGTTCTTATGTTGTTGACCAAGAGCCTATCCAAGAGCCTTCCACTTCCATTCATGCAACCCAAGAGGTATGTCAAAGGTTTAATCCTAAGCATGTGGAAACATTAAGCCCTAGTCCAACTCAATATCAAATGCCTTCCATCCAACCCATCCATAAGATGTATCTTTTCCATGATCAAGATGATAGCCATAATGATGAATCTATCCATGAGCCACTTGATCCTATCCATCTCCCAACAACCATTCATGAGCAAGCTATCCAAATTCAACCCATCCATAATATTTACCTTCTTTATGATCAAGATGATACCTATGAAGAAGCTATCCATGAGCACCTTGATCCTATCCATAATCCTATATCTATCCATGAGCAAGATATCCAAATTGCTCCTAGTCATCCGCCATCTAGCCCTATCCATAATGAGTAAACATCCACTTGTCATAATGAGACACTTGTCCCCCAAGTAAGCATAAAAGATCAAACAAATAACTTGGATCTTAGTGAACACAATGCTAATTAAGATCCTAATGATCCTCCTTCCACATCCACCATCGATTCCACTTCAAATCCATCATGTCCTATTGGTCTATCCACCCTTATACATGAGTGTTCTTCCTTAGGACAACAATGACCTTTATCCACTTCATCTTCTCCATCCAATAAAGAGCTCAAGTTTAGTGTTCAAACCACACCAAGCCCTATAGTCCATCGCATACTCCGAAACATGAACTACCAAGATAAAGGCCTAGGTCTTTATGAATAAGGTATTTTGGAGCCAAACCATGTCAAGATCTCTCCATGCTCATATGGCCTTGGATACACACCCCAAGGTAAACAAGGCCAAGATGTTGGTAATCCCTTCATGCATCCTAAATCTACCACTTACTATCATATATCCTATCATATACCCAAAACATGTGTAGCCATTCCATCTCCATCATCTTATAAATGTCAAAAGCATGTGACCGTACATCTTCCACCATCCACTTTGCCTCCACTTTTACCAACTCCAAATATCCCTCCATCCACCTTGCCACCATTACTTCCAACACCTAACATACCTATCATTCATAAGTATCCTTACACCCCTAATCATGGCCAACAAAAGCACACATCATTTAAGCATAAAGCTTTCAATCATTCCATCCACTCCACCCACCCCATGGGATTCCAAAATAAAGATTTGGATGCCTTTACTTATAAAGCCAAAAATCTAACTAAAACTCCTAAAGACCCTCATGCCTTAGGGTATCAATGTGAAAAGTCTCTAAATCATCCATCTTCTAAGCAAAGTACATTCAAAAAGCTATCTAAACCCTTACCTCCAAATGCAAAGTCCAAAAGCAAAATGGTTTGGGTTCCTAAACAAAAAGCTAGCAAAGTGAATGAGGCATCCTCATCCACATCTCAAGAATCCCAATCACCTATCTCCATCCAAGAGCCTATATCCTTCCAAAACTTCCATTCCTTTCAAAAATCCCACAAGCAAAACAAAAGAACTAAAAATACTAAATCTATGTGGGTTCCTAAATCACTTCATCAACCATCCTCTAAGCAAACATCTCCATTGCTTCCTACACCACCATCCCATAAAAAGCTTCAATGTTTATCACGATGTGTGCAACCATTGGTCATGATTCCCTTCCACTCTGCAGTACCTCCACATAACTACATATCCCCATCTTCCATCCATTATCCTACATATCTCCCCTATGCTATCCCTATGGTCCATGCTTTGGCATAAACTTTTCATCCATCTTCATTCCATAAGCCTATATAAATCCACACCATAAGCCACTAGCCTACCCTACCATAAATCCACATCATAATCTATTATCCACCTAATCCATCTCCCATCCATGCAATCCCTTATCAACATCTATGAGCACACTTGACATGGTCCATGCGAAGACATCATCAATCTCTAAAGGGACACTATCAACCTTCATAGCACTAGCCACTTGAGTCCCTCCTATCCATTACCATGGTGAAAACCTGGCAAACAGGTGCCATGTGTAATTGTCAACCCATCTAAAAGCAAAAAAAGAAAAAAAGAAAAAAAAATCAAAAAAAGTAAAGAGAAATCCCTTCGTCCAACGGTGAAAACCTGGTAAACAAGCGCCCTGGATAAGTACCATGATGAAAACCTGGAAAATA
This sequence comes from Cunninghamia lanceolata, assembly GCA_027924645.1. NCBI lineage: Eukaryota > Viridiplantae > Streptophyta > Pinopsida > Cupressales > Cupressaceae > Cunninghamia > Cunninghamia lanceolata. Next base: position 9,021,345 of record BSBN01000828.1, read on the forward strand.
GGCATCATGTGTAGGTTGATCTTCTATGTCACTTACACTTGGGGGCACATTGTCTCATCCAACCTATCCATTTCCCAACTATCTATCCCATTATATCATACCAACCTATCATGTCCTATCTTACCATCCTACCATCCTTAGCCATTACATAGACATGCCTATCCTACTGAACCCATTTACCCATCCTTCCACCTTTTGATCCTGATGAAGACATAGGAGCAAAATGTTGAAACATGTTTGGATATTTCTTGACATACCTTCTTTCCAAACCAAGTCCTATCTATGAACCTTCCATCCCATTTAAACCAATCCATCATGTCATCCCTTGGTCATGAATTTTATCATGTAAAAAATCCTAAGCACTACCACCTAGAATGGGGCAAGCTATTCTTCCTATGCAACATAGCCTTTGCAGATCACATCCTAGCTCCCTTATGATCCATCCACTATGGCATATCCTTATCATAAGCTTTCCATCTTATAACTTATCCCCATCCATTTATCATGAGCTTTCCACTATAGCCTACCTATCTGTTTATCATGAGGCATGCATCCATCCCTTATATGGCCTATCCTCTTATCTATCCATCCAATCCCATTTATCCATCCTTTGCACCTAGACTTGGTTTTTCCCTTGTCATTGGTATCTAGCACAAAGGCTACCTAAATTGTAAATCCATTGGCATTTTTCTAAAACATTTCAAAAAAACACAAAAGAAAAAAAAATCAAAATATTTCAAAAACACAAAAAAATCAATATCCAACAAAAAATCCAAGCAATAAAACCAATCATCATCAATCCAAAACAATCCACTTCAACATTCAATCAAAATCAAATCATCATCATCATCAATTTTTCCTATCAATAACATTCATTCATCCATTTCAATCAATCACTTCTTCCAATCATATCAATCAAATCAATCTAAGCAATGATCTTAAACCCAAGTCACACTAATCCATATCAAGCAAGCTAATCAATCAAGGAACATTATCCAATCAAATCAACAAGTTTTGATCCTAATCTTGTCATGAGCCAAATCACTCATCATCAATCATTATCAATGGGATATAGCGTTCCCACATCCTTGTGTTGATCTAGGGATATAGCTTTCCCCGCAATGACAACACTATCTATCATCATCAATCAAACAATCAATCATTGGTTTATGACTTGACAAGGGCAATACTTTATTTGTTTTACATCCTTTGAGCATGTTAAGAACACTTGCTTATGCTTAGATTGAGTGGACACTCTAATCATCACACCATTACTATCATCATTCAAAACAATCCAATCATCAAAACAATCAACCCAACAATATCAATCATCAGCATTAACACCAAAACAAATCAACTCAATCACATCCAACTCCAATCGGAACAAATCCAATCACTCCAACAAATCCAAAGCAGCTCAATCCACCACATATCATCCCATCATCAACATTTCATCAAATCAACTCAAATCATTCAAAGCAATAATCCAAATGCAAGTCAATCATTAAGCTATACCAATCAAGTTAATCAATCAAGCCAAGTTATCCAAACGCAATCCATGGTCTTGATCCTAGCCTTGTTGTAAGCCAAATCAATTAGCCAATTAGCCAACCAACTCAGCAAACAACATTGTGTTGATCTAGGGATATAGCTTTCCCGCAATGACAACACTCTCAACTATCATCATTATCAGCAAAACAATCAAATAATTAATAATTGGTTTACAGCTTGACAGGGGCAATACCTTGTTTGTTTTTGAATCATTTGTGCATGCTTGCTTGCTTGCTTGTGTGTGTTATCTCTTTATCTTGCATTTGTATCACATCGGTATCATTCCAGCTAATATTCATATCTTGTGTATGTTGGAATAGCTTTTTGCACTATCCTTTGCATCTAAGGTCATATCATACCTTTTGTGCATTAGGACTTCAATGCTCTAAGTTTTCTTCCTCATACACTTGTCAAGGTTGTATTATGCTGGGGCACAAGACACATCGTCACCTTGGTCCTTGTACCTTGGTGCATAACGTCTAGTGCTATATCAAACATCATGGTTGCTCACCTTCCATTGCAGCATAACGCATCCTTCATTTCTTCTATCTATCCCTTGATCTTTCTTTTGCAGCCAAACCATTTATTTTCGAGAGCCTACCCATGTTTGTCCAACCCGCCTAACCTCTCGAGGGGGCATCATCATCCTATCTCTCCATCCTCATCCTATCCCACATCATCATCATCATCCTTTTCCTCTATCCATACCTTATCTTCTTTGAAATGATGTTATTCAACATAAAGCTCATCATCTCGAACATCATCTCAAAGAGGGGCAAAATGTAGACACCCAAAATTGTCCCAAATTTGTGTATGTCTAGCAACACCTTGTCAAAAACATTATCCTAGACATCATAAGCCATTTTGTCCTAATTTCCATCCTAATTTCCCTAATCCATTAAGCCAATTAATTAAATAATTTTATTTATTTAATTAAATCCCATCCTTATCCCACTTAGCCAATTAATTAAATAAATTTTATTTATTTAATTAATTTCCAACTATATCACAACTAATTCAAATATTTTATTTGAATTAAGTCCTCATCTTTTATCACATTCCAACACTTGTCCAATCAATCATGTGTTGTATTACAACTTTTGTCTTTCACATGCACAACTAATGGGACCTAATTTTAGTATTTATCTACACAAGCACACCTAAGCCTTATCTTCCCTTGCCACATGTCAATTGACTACAATTTCTTAATGTGCAAGGAAACCTAACCTAATCCTATCCATCCATTTCATCTAAAGCCCTAATTGATCCTAGCCATCCATTTGAACCAAGCCTTTCCTATAAATCAACCCCCTCATAAGCTATTAGCATGCATTGAGCCTCAAGCACCCTTATTCTGTCAAATTTTCTATAATGCATTGATCCTCAAGTATCCACATGCTATTGAAATATCATTAGATCCTTTGCATCCTTATCAATGTTATGCTGTAGAAGTGAGCACCCAACATTCTTCCAACAATAATCCTTCAAAATCTTGCATGCTCATGCAAGGTGGAGAAGAGCAATGGAGATAAATCGAGCATAGCGTGGAGATCGGTTTGCATTCATATTTGTTATTTTAATTTTCATGTTGTCTTGTGCTTCATTGTGCATTGCTAGGGTTTTTATCATTGTTGTTTATTCATTTGCCCTGATTTGCAATTTTACCCTAACTACAAAACCTATCTCAGAAGTTTGATCCTCTTACTATTTCTCTGGTAAACCAAGAATGTCAAGCTGTTGTTATGATAAATGAGATAAAGAAACTGATTAAGAAGAAGAGGAATCTGATGGATAGAATGGGTGAACTTAGGGGAATAATCCTCCCTAAGTTAGAGGTATTGCATGATGCTTTAATAGATGCTCAAAGCACAACCCGGACCAGTAATCCAACAGATTTGAAGAGGGCAGAAGCATATGCATTCTTGTTAAGTGGACACATCTCCATTTTGGATAGAATGAAGAGGAGTTGGGCCACAGAGATTGTATAGTTGAAGACAACCTTTGCAGATATACTTAAGTATATGTAAGTATAACATATGATTTGTATATACATATGCAGCCATGTATTAGTTTTTGCACAATTTTGTATGTGGATTCCACCCTTTACCATTGATGTCAAAGGGGGAGTGAAGAGTAGTGAAAAATGAGGAATTCAACAAGGGGGGAGCACTGGCAAAGAAGTATCAAGAAACAGAGCACAAGCAAAGGGGGAGTTACTGTGACACTTAGCCATTTTTCACTAAGTGTTGCCATCAATGCCAAAGGGGGAGATTGTTGGCAAGAGACACTATGAGGCTTCATAAGTGTTGTCATTGATGGCAACAAAGTCTATTCTACACATCCACAGTACATAATATGCCTATACCAAAAGTCAGAGTGAAGATTGTTTTGGTCTGGTGGACAAGAACAGAGTATGCAACATAGTCCGACAATCAGGTCCAGATCTCTCAGATGGTGTAACTCAGTAAGTTGCAGATTTGGACAAGTCAAGAAATGTGTCATGACTATTGTATTCTAAATATTTAGCCTCCAGTGATAAAGCATGAAAAAGATATGAGCTTCTAAGTGATGGGTTCCAGTCAGACAGAGGAAGAACTGACCGACAGAGTACCAGACTTCAATCCGGATGTATGAAAGGTGTTGTTCAATAAATTTGTGGCATTATACATTATTGGCTGACATGATTAATGACTTCTATGTCTAAGTTTTTGATGTGCATTATCAACCAAGCAAGGATTCAGCTGACAGAACAGAAGCTTGCAAATATCTCAAGTGTTCTTGTTGTCGACTATGAAGTTGTTGGAAATCCTTGATGCGGATATATATACTCGATGGATTCAAGCTTGTGGGAAATAAATGTGTATGATGAAGTGGAAGAAAATACAAGAAGTGTGAAAATAAAGATCTGAATCCAGAATATGACTAAAGAGTGATATTGAGCAGAGGAAGAATGAAATGTGCCAGATTAATATACAGTGCCTAACCGGAATTGAATTCTTGCATGTATGGATGTTGTTCATTAGTTCAAACACCTTGATATCATATGTAAGCAGTTGTAGAAAATTAATCTCTTGTAGGTAGTGAGCCTCTTGTGAGCAGTGTGCTTTGGCACTGAGCCCTAATTGGCAAGTGTCAATTTGTACACTTTTATTCTTTTAATAAAGAATACAATCTTGGGTTAGTCACCCTATCGTTTTTCCCTTAATAGGGTTTCCATGTAAAAATCCTTGTGTTGTGTGTGTTAATTTCACTTTTGTTCTTATGGTTGCTTATGCTTTCATGTTTTGATATATCATTGAATATTGAGATAAGAAAAGAAAGTAAAAATTAAGGATAACTGATTCACCCCCCCTCTCAGTTATTCTCCTTACTTCCAACACTACCATAGGTAAGCTTCAAGGCATGAAGCCTTTTCCATGTATTTAAATTTCTATGTGTGGTTGCATTGTTTGGTGTTGTGGGGTTTTTATTTTATGGGTGTTTGAACGAGACTACCATTCTTGGTGTGTCCATTCATGTGAAGGGTGGGAGAGGAGTGAACCTCCTCAAGGTCACCCTCTTTGTATTGGCATATTGTGGCCTTGAGGGTAATTTAGAGAAGTATGGTGATTATTTTGTATTGGCATATTGTGGCCTTGAGGGCAATTTGGAGAAGTATGGTGATTATTTTTATGGCATGAGTGTCTTGGAGTGATATATATTGTTCATTGAGGTATTTTGGGCTTAAGGCCTTGTTTTGGGATTTCTTGAGATTTTGGTTTTGTAGGAGTGAACCTCTTGAGTAGAGAGAGTCCACTCTCCTACCCTCGCAAATCCACTTTATGGACTTTGTGTTGTTAAACCTTGGTGGGTGTTATTCTTCGTGTTTGAGTGTTTGCATTTGTTTTGTTTGTGGTGTGCACCCATGTGTAGATTGATCTCCCAGCTAAGGAGTGACCCTCTTGGGGGTCTATGGTAGGGTGGAGAGTGTTTTGGTGTCTTGGAGTTTCCTCTTAGTTGTTTATTGTAGGTTTGTGTTGGAGACATTTGGAGCTTGGGAGAACATCTTGTCATTTTATGTGTTGTGTATTTTGTTGGTTATTTCAGATCCATGGTCAATAGACCTCATTGTAAAAATGTTGAGAGAAAGAGCACTCTTACCTTGTTGTAAATTGAAATTTCTTCTTATAGTTTCATGTTTTATAGAAATGGAAATGTTATTGGTTTTACTTTTATGTTGCTAAGGTTGTAGTGGGAGAAATTATAATTTGTTAGCTTATATTTGCAATGGATTGTGGAAAAGAAAATGTGACTGAATTAATTATGCTTGTGTGCAAAATAGAATGTATATTGTTGTTGTTTTATTGTGGTATTCATTTTCATAAAAAGTTGTAAAACTTTATACAGTAATAATCTTCTAGAGCATTATATTAGTTGCTGTTATTTTTGTCTTAGTATAATGTTACAAAATATATATATATGTGTGTGTGTGTGTGTGTGTGTGTGTGTGTGTGTGTGTGTGTGTGTGTGTGTGTGTGAAAAATAAATTTATATTCAAGTTGTTGTTTGCCTTGCTGAGTTTTTCAAAAATGAGGAAATGTATTTAAAGCTTGAATTTTACTTTCAAAAAAAAATATAATACTATTGTAATTTGTTGTTCACTTCTTTTTATTTCAAAAAAATGCAGCAGAAAAATAGTTGTATTATTCTTTATCAAAAATAGATTTCATGCATTTAAACATATATGTGTGTGTGTGTATATATATATATATATATATATGCATATCCTTCCATATAGATCTGGGTTCTATAATTTTGCAGCTAATGTGTCTTTGTTTTATAAATCTAAGTATGTATATATATAGATAAATATATATATATACACAAAATATTTATATACTCATCAAAATGTTATATGTACACACACAAACACACACACACATATATCAAAATGTTATATGTATATATATATATATATAACAAAGGCATTTAATATATTATAGAGTATATATATATATGTGTGTGTGTGTGTGTGTGTGTGTGTGTGTGTGTGTGTGTTATATTTGTAAATAAAGATCAAATCATTAATATTTTTTTTGAACTTTTGTTTTTATTTAACAAAGATTATTATAAAAAAGAGAGATTTTAGACTATTCTTTGAATAGGGCTACACCCTACGGTGGCCGAATGGTCATGGCAGTTTGTAGAAGGGCGACAACCTTGGCCGCCCCCATGTTTTCTTTTTGTTGTGCAGAGTGGGGTGGAATGGTGGGGAGTGGGTGGGGTCCCCACCCCCGACCTTTTTCCTTTGAAACATGGCACTCAAGTGCCTCTATCATTCTAGTCGTGGGCCCCCTTCCAGCATTAACGGTGTTTTCTACTCACCCCTGCCGATTCTTAACCTGCAACTTTAACCATATTTTATGATTTAAAGTATATAAATATATTCTAGGTTTTATCTATGCATAAACAAAATATATTTAAAAAAAAGAAGAGATCTCTCTGTGTAAATACACAGTATATATATGGGTAAGTGCAAAAAGATGGGGGGCCAAAAAGTGGCCACATTGTTTTAAAAAAAAAATAATGCATAATGCGAGCACATTATGAATTGCTATAAATAAATAAAAAAGCTAATCTTCTCATTTCATTTCTATTTTCTCCTCTATAGCCGCGGCCTGCAAACCCTAGAAAGCATGCTCGCATTTTGAGAAAATCAAATCAACACCAAAATCTTGCTGATTCATCGCCGAAATGCTGCCACGACATCAAGCACGCCAAAGGAGTGAGTTTTATTTTTATTTTGTTTGCTTTATTTCTAAATAGGTAGGTTTGAGTTGATTTTTGATGTATATTTCGTTAATTGTCAAGAAATGTTAATGCACCTCCTCATCCTCCTCCTCCTCCTCAAAATCCACAAAATCCTTCGAAACAACAACCTCCTCCATCCATTCCTCGACATGCCCCTAGAACACAAGAAAATATAATAGGGCAATTTGAAAACAACAAAAATGAAATTGAAGATATAATTGCAAGGTTGAAAGATCTTTCGAGTTCAACCTTGCATAGGTCTACACTTGCTGAATCTCTCAAATCTATGTTGTCAAATGTAGATTCAATTAGCAAGCAAATATCTAGTTGGACAGATAAAAGGAGAGAGTTTAGAGACTATTATGCAGACAAGCTATCATACCAAGATGTGAAAAAATTACAAATTACAAAATTAGACTAGTGTTCAATTTTCACAAACCCACAAATAAATCAACCTCCATCCATTACAAGCAAGAGGTTCCCTATCCATTGGTGCAACAACCAAGCGATAAGGGACAATTTTGGGTAGAGGTGGTGGATGGTTTTTGACCATCCTCCATGCAATAATAATGAGGTCCCGTAATACTTTTTGAGGAAACTCTACTGTAAGTTTGTCCTCAATAAAGTGCCAAACTATTTTGATATGCGAGACTTCCAGGGTAGAGGTGGGGGGTCAGCACAAGATAGATCAGGGGCACGTGTTGACCCATAGTGGGCAGTCAGACGAGTAATCAACAGACCAGCCCATGAGCATGTTTCTATCCCTTCAATTGTGAAGGAGAGTGTTGAGGTCGATACACTTCAGTCCATTAGTGCCTTGACCTAGAGCATCATAGAGCATGCCAGTCCTGTAGCACAGAGTGGGTTAGGAGATAGTGCGAGGAGTAGGGTCCCACCCCATGCTTGTCAGACTTGCGGGTCAGCCTGTGGTTATGACCCCATGGATAGTCAGGACATAGGTGCATAGGCTATATCTGTAGCTGAGCAGATGGTGATGACAGATACCCTCCTGAGTGAGACTTTTGGCCTTGATACTCAGGTAAATATTAGCAAGTTTATTGAACTTAATTTATTAAATTTCATTTTTGAAATGCAAGATTAACTAATTTAGTTTGATGGTTTTAATAAAATTCCAAGGTCATAGCGTTGATGCAGTTTTTAGTGGTTCTCCACCTGCATATTACACTAGATCATCTACTGTCGGGGTATGTAACTAATAAACAATTATAAATATTACATGTGAATAGCATCGTTATATGAATGGTATTCTAATATCTGATTTTAGATGTTGAATAGGTTAATATTAGAGATTTCACGGCAACACCTGCCAGCGGTGGTGGACTTCAAAGCTTCACGGGGGTAATAAAATAAATAGTTTAATGAATGAATTGTACATACTAGATTTTTGTATGTGACTTGTGTACTTTATTGTGTGTACTTTCATGTTTAGATGAACGTGTGTGTATGTTAGGAGCCATGATTTGCATCACTATTATAGTTTTCGTAATTGAATAATGTTGTTTTATTTCCAGATGATGCAGGCTGCGGAGACACCTCCTGATGTTCATAGGGCAATGGAGCATGGTGTGACCTTCATAGCTCCATGGCATTGACAGGGGTATGAGGCAGATTAGTAAATTTTAATTTACATTCATTGTTATAGTTGTTTATTTTTGAAAAATTAAAAGATTATTGATTTGAAGTTTAATTTCTATCTGGATGGTTTCTATAGGACATGACATCACCATGGCCTATTCTTGCTACTGAGGCAAGTGAGGAGACAGATTATATGGTAGCGGTAAGTGATTATTTTGTTAAATATTTCATTTTTTATAACATGTAATTTCTATATATTAATGTCTATACTTTTTATTGTAACAGCTAAAGATGCAGGAAGAACTAAATAGGAGGAGCAGCCCTCGGGTTCGTAGTAGACCACCCACATGCGTGTCTCCATCCCCTAGAAGATCAAAGGCTGCCCATGATCTATTCTCTTCACCAACCAGAGGGGAATGACTTTTTATTGTGTTCCTTTGTTGTATGCCTATATGGCATTTGTGGACACATATTTTGTATTGCATATAGTTGACATTGTATGCCTATATGGCACTCTTGTAAGCCTATATGGCTATTTTGTATATATGTTATACTTATATCGATAGATATTGATGTATGTCTATATGGATATTTGGTTAATACAAATCTTTTTTATTGATGGCGTCCATACTTGCATTATAAATCCATGTTTGAATGGATATTTGTAGATAGCTACTTCAAATATTTAAAGTCCAATTGTATTACATAGGATGTTTGTTGATCCAATAAGCAAGCTATTGTTATTCAAGTATCACCTAAACCTCATTTTGGAACTAAAAGATAAAAGTTGTATTTTAAAAAAAAAATCATCATGTTGAACAAAAAATATTAATATTCTTTGAGTAGCATACAATGTCAACTATATGCAATAAAAAAAATTGAATCATCATGTTATTCTTTATGTTTGAGATCCTAAAAATGACTAAGTCTGGTAGCCTGATATCCTGAAACACTAAAAATTGACTAAGTCTGAAATCTGGTGGATCCTCCAAATTCTATAATCTACATGTTAAATCTGGTGGATTCAAGACCTATCTCAAACATCCTGAAAGGTATATTGAAAAATATTTAAAGTATATTCAATATACCTTATCCTCTGGGACTTACACTTCTAGGTACAAAATTGCTCTAGGGAGTTAGGCACACTTTCCCACCTCTGCAAACTCAAATCAATGCCTAAGATTGAGATCTCAAAGTGCACCTAGAGAAGAAAACAAACCTTTGATCATCCCAAGTTCTGGTGCCTTGAATGGAATTGATACAAATGACCTTAAGCATTGAAAATTTGACAAGGAAAACACATTATGAGTTTACACGCCCTTCATGCTTCATATCACCAATTTTGGCGCCTTGGCAACATAGTAGATGAATAACACCTCAAAATGAGTGCCTAAGGGTGATGTAGTCATACAAGGGTGCAAATAAGTGTTAAAAGCCTTAAAATATCAAGGAATAATCCAAATTCAAGTAAGGTGCTTTGTCACACCTTGATCATCATCCAAGGCGCCTTGCAAAGAAGGTCTTGAGCAACATAAACCTTAGGCGCAATTTCTTGCTTCTACAATCAAATTTGAGCACCTAAGGAGTGGATTGGTGATGGACATCACTTTGAGTGCCTTAAAAGTGTTTGAAGGTTTGAATTGGTGAATGATAGTGCCTAAAGGTCTTAGAACCAACTAGAATAAGGAATTGAAGAATGAGTTAACCACTTTGAGCACCTTGAAGGAGAGAAATATGTATATGAAGATTGATTGAATGTTTGGAGTTTAGGCACACTTTCCTTGTCATCTAATCACACATTGGTGCCTAGGAAGAGTTGACATGAAACAATCCTTTAAGTGGACTCCTTGATGAGATCTCTCCCATTGCTTAAACTTGTTGAAATGTTAAAAGCTAAGTCAAATAGATTCTAGGCGCTCTTTGCCTTCAGAATGACCTTGAATTGGCGCCTAAGCATAACAAGAGAGTTTAAATCCATTCAATATGGCACCTTGTAAGAGGAGAGCTTAAGAGCATGAGACTAGATGGCATTTAAGAGTCAAGATCATCAAAATCCAAAGAAATGGGCTAAGTAAGCTAAGGCGCCTTTGCTTGTCATTCAATACCTCCATGAGCGCCCAGATTGAAATTGCATCCAAGAACATCTAAGAGTGGGCGCCTAGAGGGGAAAAGCCATCCTAAGACCTTCATAATTATTTAAAGCATAAAAAATGCTAAGTATAAAGCTTCATGATGTTGGGCGCTCTTTCACCTCCATATAGATCTAGATTGGTGCCTTAGATAAAGTATCACAAATCTATATCATTGAGTAAGTTCCAAGAGAGAAAGGCTTACTTCAAGCATGTTTAATCATTCAAAGTCTTACAAATAATGAATAGAGCCTAAATTGATGCTAGGTGCCTCCTCTTGTCTCTACTATCTAGTTTTGGCACCTAAGGAAAAATTGCATCTAGTGAACTCATTAATTGGCACCTAGGAGGAAAAGACCTTAAACTTACATTATTGAGTGAGCACTTTAGAAATTGAGCCATTTCTAGTCAATTGGAGTCATAAAATATCAAATACAAAGTCAAATTGGACTTAGGTGCCCCTTCATGTAATTTCCCACCATCATGAGCACCTAGATCTAGGAAGATCATCCAAGTGCGCCTAGGAATAAGATACAAGTCCAAGACCTCAAATTTGAGCACCTAGAAGTGTGATGGATTTAAGAAGCTACACTGACGCCTAAGGGTAAGTTGTATCTAATGACATCACCTAATTGAGTGCCTAGGAGGTATAAAGCTTAACATTGACATGAGGACAAGCACTTAGTAAAGGAGAGTTTCTCAAACATTTAAACATGTGAATGAAGTCATAGAAATGGACTAATTCATCTAGGTGCTATTTTCCCCTTATGTACCCTTACATTTGCGCCTAAGAAGAATGATCAGTTTGGCCACACGAGGAGAAGAGCGAAAGTTACACCCCTTTGCAACTTTACACTGCCTCCTTCTAACGATTTTTGAGGCAGTAGAAAACCTTTCACCACAGGCAAATACTTTAGAGATATAAAAAATTGAGAGAGGTTATTGTAGAGACACTCTACATGATCGCGTTGCCTCAAATGAAATGTTTCTAAGTGACACAGTTTTTGAATAACATCTCATTAAAGATTGCTACCTTTTTGCACTTTGGACTCTTCAGGGATATCATCGGTACAATGTAGCTCGGACTGTTTCGACATGTTTGGGTGAAAAACAGGACCATGCCTAGCATAAATGTACCCATCTAGATGCGTTGGAATAGTTAGTTTGGTCGCATCAAGAGCAGGATGAAAGTTACACCCCTTTGCAACTTTACACTGCCTCCTTCTAACAATTTTTGGGGCAGCAGAAAACCTTCACCACGGGCAAATGCCTCAGAGATATAGAAAACTGAGAGAGGTTATTATAGAGGCACTCTACATGATCACATTGCCTTAGATGAAATGTTTCTAAGTGACACAGTTTTCAAGTAACATCTCTTCAAAGATTGCTGCCTTTTTGCACTTTGGACTCTTTAGGGATATTGTCGGTACAATGTAGCTCGGACTATTTCGACATGTTTGGGTAAAAACAAGACCATGCCTAGCATAAATGTACCCATCCAGACACATTGGAATAGCCAGTTTGGTCACATCAGGAGCAAGATGAAAGTTACACCCCTTTGCAAATTTACACTGCCTCCTTCTGATGATTTTTAGGGCAGCAGAAAACCTTTCACCATGGGTAAATGCCTCAGAGACATAAAAAACTGAGAGAGGTTATTGTAGAGGTACTCTATGTGATTGCGTTCCCTTAGATAGAATGTTTCTAAGTGATATAGTTTTTGAGTAACATCTCATCAAAGATTGCTGCCTTTTTGCACTTTAGACTCTTTAGGGATATCAATACAATGTAGCTCGGACTGTTTCGACATGTTTGGGTGAAAAATAGGACCATGCCTAGCATAAATGTACCCATCTAGATGTGTTGGAATAGTCAGTTTGGTCACATTAGGAGCAAGATGAAAGTTACACCCCTTTGTAACTTTACACTGCCTCCTTCTGACAATTTTTGGGGCAGCAGAAAACCTTTCACCACGGGCAAATGCCTTAGAGATATAAAAAACTGAGAGAGGTTATTGTAGAGGCACTCTACATGATCATGTTGCCTTAGATAGAATGTTTCTAAGTGACATGGTTTTTGAGTAACATCTCGTCAAAGATTGCTGCCTTTTTGCACTTTAGACTCTTCAAGGATATCGTCAGTACAATGTAGCTCGGACTATTTCAACATGTTTGGGGGAAAAAAGGACCATGCCTAGCGTAAATGTACCCATACGGATGCATTAGAATAGTCAGTTTGGTCACATTAGGAGCAGGACGAAAGTTACACCCCTTTACAACTTTACACTACCTCCTTCTGACTATTTTTGGGGCAGCAGAAAACCTTTCACCACGGGCAAATGCCTTAGATATATAAAAAACTGAGAGAGGTTATTGTAGAGGCACTCTACCTAATGATGTTGCCTTAGACAAAATGTTTCTAAGTGATATAGTTTTCGAGTAACATCTCGTCAAAGATTGCTACCTTTTTGCACTTTAGACTCTTCAGGGATATCGTTGGTACAATGTAGCTCGGATTGTTTCGACATGTTTGGGTGAAAAATAGAATAATGCCTGGCCTAAATGTACCCATTCGGATGCATTGGAACTATCATTTTGGTCACATCAAGAGAAGGACACCAAAAATGCATAACATGATGTAAAAATGTGTATATATGTAAAAATGCAGCAGGAAATTAAAAAAAAGACAAACCTTACAAATTAATGTGCATACTTACAACTCAATGTAACATGACTTTACAAAATCAATGTCAATACTTACAAATTAATCCAATGAACCATCTGGGTCTGCTCTACTCTTTATTGTGTCAAGTATTGCTTCATGGTCAGACTCACGCACCTTCCACAAGATTTTGTTCAAAGGTCTACCCCAATACTTTATCAAATGAACATTGGATGCCATGACAAGGTTTAAGTAATGAAGAATCTTTCGATGCGTGTCAAAGTCCTAAAACAGCCAAACATTAACACTCTTATGTGGGTACCTTCTAAGCTATGTTCCAGTAATAACCACTAAGCCTGTAGGGTATTCGATGTTTTCTCCATCTGTAATAGGGGCCTCCAATTTCTTTTTGGCCTCAACACAACGACATAAGTAATAATTTGTTCCCTCTTCATTATCTTCATTTGCAATAACTACATATACGTGCCCTACATTGATATGTATAGCAAATTAGATGAAATTAGTCAACATTACAAAAACACTACAAAGTAAGATGACATTACCTGGTTGAACTAGATGAAATTAGATGCATATACGTGCCCTATATTACTTGGTTGAGCTAAATCTGATATGTGGTCAAAGTCAACTGATGATTCCATCTGTGTTAGTTCTAGTGCCATCGAGGGTTGATACGTGTCAAGTGGGCTAAGATAACTTAACTGCCATTTGTCAACCCACTCCTTTGACTCGCACTCATCCCAGACTTGAATTGTACAGGAAGAACAAAAGCATGACATCTTTCGCGTATGGATACTCCATGAACCTGCAATTGAGCTTCGGAAAGAGTGCATCTCATTTGATCCTGTCGGTGTAGAACAGTCCTCATATGGTGCAATGTTAGTATCATCTATCAACCAAAAAATCTACAAACTGAAGACTTACCTTCATTACCTAGACCCATGGAAGCATTATACCACTCGACAATTAATTTTGCATCTGTTAACTTTGCATTGTCTTTATACTTTAACTCTTCTCGTGCTATGGCTCTTTTGATACATGCTCCTACACCATCATGCTCCCCCTTTCCATGCCTAGCCTCACAAAAGTTCCACATATGTTGAATACCTGTAAAATTTTGCCTCCTACTCAGCCAATAGAAATTCTGTGAGTTCTTGAATTGTGACGCACAGTTATCAGACCATATGATATGTTAACTGAACAATATGCCCCTTCTAGCCAAATCATTGTAGAACACCTGAAAGTAACCTTGCACGAACTCCGTAGAATGTGTGCGATCATCACTAATATAAAAATTATACTCCCTTATGATCTTTTTGTCATCCTCTGTACTATCATTCGCATGAATGAATGCGATGTACACAAATATAGAAACCTGTGTAGAGTTGTAATATTGTGATTGCACCTCATGCTATGGCTGTAGACTATAGTTCTCCACAAAGTTGATTACCAACTGGAAATGTGTCCTTGCATAACTTGAATTACAAGTCCAACCATCGAGCTCTATGGGCATGTCTTGCATACTCATACACTATGTTGTCACGAAATATAGGCATAAACTGATACACTGGAATCTTTTCAATAACCAATTCACACCTCTTTGCTTCTTTACCATCTTTTGTATTGTATGCCACTATTTTATACTTGCAAAACTCTACTAGTTCATTTCCAACCACATGTGTTCTTTCCATATGTTCACATATTGGCAAATGTTGCAAGCCACCGCAATGATGACATGTGCCATCCAAGCATAATTTCTTGTAGAATATTTGACCTTCCTCTCTTTCACATAAAATTCTTGATATGAAGTCTCTTGAAGATGTTGGTGGGGCACATATGGCACAACCCTGCAAAACATTGTTAGTATGCATATTTAAAAATATAGACCTATAAACATCAAAATGGTTAGAAAATTCAATATGTAATCTACAACAAGTAGTGATTGTGTGATTTATCTTGACATAGAAAGGTTTTAACATTTCAAAATATCTTAGACAAATTTTAATTTGAGGATACTTCTCTAGAAATTTACCATAAAACTGTGTTTGAGTCTCATCCAAAAAATGCTTTAGATGTGGCTCACGGTTCTGACTACCGATTCTCCTTCTTACCACATCCCTTTGATTCGGAGATACCCTTGTGTACTTCTTCCAAAAGTCTTAAATTAGTGATCTCAATGCTTCAATAATTGGTTTATCTTTTCATGGTAGTCTCCCCGAGAATGCCCATAATTCATTGGCATTAGTGTCCTCAATTCTTTGGCATCTTCCAATGGCTCTTGATAAAGTTTTCCTATTAATTCTTAATTCTTGACTCATCTTTCTAATGAGATGAGCTTTCCTCATTTCACTACTTACTATAGTCGATGTAATCACACGTCGTGTTGCATTACTATCTTTTGTACGTGAGGTGTTACCCACACTCTCATACGCACTCATTAGATTCTTGACAATAGATTTTTCACTTCAAGCCTCTAATGTTCTCAACCCAAGAATCTTCATGATGGACCTATACTTTATACTTCACATCATTTCAATAAATATTTGACATCTTGCAGTCTCATTTAACTTTTCAAAGGACAATCTCCAAATCTTATGAGCATATCTTCTACAAGTGAGTTTTGGAATCTTACCTTCCATTAGCTGCAAAATATTCTCATCAATATCAATCAAATACTTTGGCTTTCTATGCAAAATTCTAGGTGGTGTTAAGTTAGGTATATTCATCTCAACATTAGGAATTTCATCAATATTTAAATGAGATGGGCTAGATGGCATACCTTTGATTGAAGATGGAATAGATGACATACCTTGAGGTTGAGGTGGGAACGATGGTGTACCTCCTTCATCACATGTGAGTGATGATGTACTCTCAACTTGAGATGTGGTAGATGGTGTCCCTACATGTTGACTTACGGTAGAGGACATTTCTCCAACTATGATATTCAAATCTCTCGTAGCATGAAGTTTTTGCATTCGTTCTCTTTGTGCTGCCAATACCATATCTCTTTTTCATGGTTGTGGTTCCTCTTCAATTGGCATGTCTTCATTTATCATGTCTAATTTCCTCTTCTCATGAAGTTCCCTCATAGCCACTGCTTTCTTTGCATTCTTAACTTCTATCTCTTCCTGTGTTGGTTTAATTCTTGATCGTTTCCTCGGCATGACAGAGAATTTGTCTGTAGAATAATAAAGAGACCAATATTAGTTCCTAACAAATGAATACAAGATAATAGTGGGATTGTATTTTTATTATGTTGTAAGGATTTATTCTTCTATAGTTTGACATCATGGTATGTTAAGGTCTATTTATTACACATAATTATTAAAGAGCCCAAGTGTAGAAAATAAACATGGCATCATGTGAGATTGTAGGCTGCTTTCTTGATTGGGAATGTGTCTATTTTAAGCATGTATGATAAAGCATGATAAAGTAATTCAAATAGAATTAAGGAAAATGTAAAGAACATGCATGTAAAGACTTGACATACCTAAAAAATGAAGATTCGAATGGAGAGAGTACCTAATTATGTAGTGTTTTTTCTTCTTGCATCAAACTCCTCAACCATTTGAGTTTTTCACCACTTGCTTCCTTTTCAATGTTAAATTGAATAACACTCAAATATAATTACTAACAACAATACTATTAACCAATCTATAATGCTAAATTCCTAAAATTGAATCACAATTAACATTGCAACACTACAAAAATTGAAATTTGAATAGATATATATCAAACTTGGTGTGAAAACTATGTTATTTCCTCCTCAAGTTGGCAAAGTAGAAAAGGTGGTGGAAAGATCATGCAAAGGTGGTAGAATGTGTAAAATATGCATGTGAACTTCCCAATAGCATGAAAGCACTTCTTTTTTGTTGGATCACGCGTAGAATTAGTATGAAAATAGAGCATGTGGGCCTGGATCACGGGGGTCAACACCTTTTTACCATTTCTATAGCAGAACAAAATGCAAGTGCGTTATAACGCGCTCACGTTTTGTCCTGCTATTGATTGATCCATAAATATTTTACCTATCTCACCTTCGATAGCACCTTTACAATATCTCACCTTTAGTTTCATTAGCTCATGTTCTATATCTCACTTATCTCTCCCCCTCACCTCTCTAGGGCCTCTCCAATCCATGAGAGCATCTCCATCTAGTTTCCCATTGAATGTAGAAACATCCATCTTTGGATCACCATTATCTCCATGAGCACCTTTGAGTGCATTCAAGAATGCCTTTTGGTCTACAGATATATCTTTTTCTTGAGGGCTCTCCTGTGCCTCTTCTTCTTCTTCAGTATCAGAAGCACTTTCATCCTCTTTACTCTTACCCTTGGACTTTTCTTCTTTCAACCTTTCTTCAAGCATCTCCTCTACCATCTTCTTGATGGCTTCTTCGCTCATAGACTTGGGAGGCATTGTGCTAGCCTCAATTTCTATCTCCATGTCTGACATACATGGCTCCAATTCAAATATTATCTCTGATACCAATATGATGCAGAGTGCTCGGTGGAAGCATTCTATTGATCAACAAATTTGATCGGCGAGATGTGGCTTATGTCTTTGCGACTAAACCTTGTTGGCCAAGCATACCCGTCGGCCACCTTGTAAACTCTTTGCCTGATCTCCCAACTCTCCCCAATGTTCAACTTCCTTGTCTTCAGAGAGACTACTGTTGTCAGTGATGTATTCTAACCTCCTACCGATACTCAATGTGATTACTTTTCCACTCGACTTAACCATGGCGGTTAGTCGCAACCATGTTAGCCAGACTTTGATCGTTAGTGAACTCCTTGTATGTCCTTCTGATTTGCCGATATACTAACTCAGCATATGCAAGACTTGACTTGATATTTCTAGTAGATGAAAGTATCTCCACCTTGATTTCACTACTACAGCTAGTCACCGTTTGCATCCGACGGAATGTATATTCTCAACATACAATCTCTATATACATTCTCCGCATACAATCTTAAGATGCATTCTCCGCATACAATTATGATATGTATTTGCAATATACATTCAGTGCATCAATATGAACCTTACACTGATGATGACTTCCATGCCTCCATGACTACGCAAACACTAAGAAAATGTATAGAAACAGAAACTTGATAGAATCAAAAGGGATCTACAATCCACTACAAACACTTGATCACCCCGTTAACTTAGCCACTCCACAACAACACTTTTCCTATCGTTTGTGACTAGTCACATAGAGATGCCTAGTCAACTTACGCCAAACTCCTCAGATCCTTGGGTGTCTGATCCAGAACCACAGAAAACACAAAATACACACTGTATTCCTCCATCACACTGAACATGAGAATCTTAGTTTCAGTGGACAGAGGAGATACGGTCCATTTATTCACAGAACCCTAGTTTCAAAGGTTTCAGACCAGTCTTTAAAAATAGAACAAAACTCACAAACTACAACACTTTAAGACACCAGACACTACTTCAATGCCTGAACATCTCCAATTAGTTTTCGATAAACAACTATCTGTACAGAATGACTACTACAGAAAACTACTCAGAAAAAAGATGATGTTTTCAACACACCCAAAAATCTGGATCTTCATTCATTCCTTCATTCCCTCTGTGTCCCAAGTTACATCATGCTTTGCCTATAGAAGGCTTGAGACATCAGTTACATTCCTCCAATTGTGCAAAATTGATTTGAAAAATAGTTAGTTGTTGGTTGTCTCCTCGCACAAGAAAACTACATGTTTTCATTGTGTGATTACATCAAACTTGACCAAACATGGTCTACATAGGTCTAGTGACCAAATTGACACAAAAAAACCTTATTACAAACGTGAAGTGGCTTAAAAAGCCTTATTGAAAACAAAAACAAAACATGACTCCTATAGCATAGAGAAGGTGCTCCTGCACTAATAAGACAACTCCATACACCCTGCAGCAAAATGGAGTTACAGAGGGGATGAACAGGACACTGATGGAGAAGGCTAGGAGTATGCTTAGTGGAGCAAGCCTCGAATAAAAGTTTTGGACTAAAGTTGTAGCCACTGCTTGCTACCTAGTAAATAGGTCTCCTACATTAGCTCTTGTTGGTAAGACACCTATGGAAGTGTGGTTTGGTACGAAGCCTTCAGTTAGACATCTTCATGTTTTGGTTTTGAGGCATATGCACATGTGCCTAGGGAGAAACTGTCTAAATTGGAGAATAAGGCTGTTAAGTGTATTTTCATTGGCTATGGTGTCGGTGTGAAAGGATACAACCTTTGGGATCATGTGACTAAAAAAGTGTTATATAGCAAAAGTGTTATCTTTAGAGAGCTAACACCTTCTTCCATTATTCTACAACCAGAACAAATAGAAAAAAAAAGAGGATGTGGTTTAGTTTCCTTCTACCCTTGAGAAGACTGAACTGACAAACCCTATGAGCCCTGATGATGAGGAGAGCTCTAGTAGCTCTGAAAGCTCAGAAGAAAAAGTAGAACCTCAACTTCAGCCATTGAGGAGGTCTACACAAACAAGGAAGCAACCTGATAGGTTTGGTTATTCATTGCTTGATTCTAGTTGTGCTTTTACCTTACTTACTAACACTGATGAGTGTAGAACTATGACAGAGGCCATGGGCATGAAAGATGCAGGTTCCTGAAAGGAGGCCATGGAAGATGAGATGGCTTCTTTGGAGAAGAATAAAACATGGGACTTGCTGCCTTTGCCTGAAGGACGGGAACTTGTTGGATGCAAATGGGTCTTCAAGAAGAAATTCAGAGCAGATGGTTGTGTTGAAAAGTACAAGGCTAGATTGGTTGTGAAGGGGTAGTCACAAGTGGAGGGAATTGATTATGGTCAAATTTTCTCTCCCATTGCAAAGTTGACATCCATTCCATTCTTGTTATCTCTTGTAGCTGCTTATGACTTAGAGGTGGACCAGATGGATGTAAACACAACCTTCATGGTGATTTGGAGGAAGAGATTTACATGTCATAGCTAGAGCATTACATAGAGAAAGGTAAAGAAAATGTGGTTTTCATGTTGAAGAAATCTTTGTATGGTTTGAAGCAGTCTCCTAGGATGTGGTATATGAAATTTGATGCCTTTGTGTTGTCGATTGGATTTATGAGATCAAAATCAAATCATTGTATTTATTACAAGTTTGACAATGATCGTATTCTCATTATTGCACTGTATGTTGACAATATGTTGTTAATTGGGAATGGTAAGAATATGATTTCTAATTTGAAGTCTCAGTTGTCAGCATAGTTTGAGATAAAAAATTTAGGGGCATCCAGGTACATTCTGGAAATGGAAATCAGAAGAGACAGAACTAACATAAAACTTTGGTTAAGCCAGAGTAAGTATGTGAAGACTATGTTGGATAGGTTCAGCATGGTAGATTGTAGACCATTGTGTGTTCCTATTTCACTGGGGACAATGTTATCTATTACTAATTGTCCAAAATCTCCTAGTGAGGTGGAGGACATGAGCAGAGTACCTTATGCTAGTGATGTTGGAAGTTTGATGTATGCTATGGTCTGCACAAGAGCAGACATTGCCCAAGCAGTGGGAGTCCTTAGTCAATTTATGGCTAATCCTAGATGGGTACATTGGGATGCCGTTAAGCGAGTGTTCAGATATTTGAGGGGTACTTCCAAGTATTCCATATACTATCATGGTAATCTTATAAGACCTCCAAATTCTATTTGTATTCGTGGATTCATGGATTCTAATTGGGCAGGTGACATTGACAGCAAGAGATCCACCAATACTTACGTGTTTACTATGTTCAGTGGTGCAATTAGTTGGATGAGTAAGTGGCAACCTGTGGTCAATTTGTCCATAAAAGAACTATATGACAGCAACTCATGCTTGCAAGGAAGCCATTTGGCTTAAGAGATTGTGTTCAGATATTGGTGTTGATACAGGACAGATTATCATTTGTTGTGACAGTCAAAGTGCAATTTGCCTAGCAAAGAATCTGACTTTCGATGCTAGAACAAAGCATATTGATGTCCAAATTCACTTTGTGTGAGACATGGTAGAGGATGGGAGGTGAATTTGGAGAAGATAGACACTTTGAAGAATGTTTTAGATGCATTGACGAAACCAATGGGCACAGATAAGTTCAGATGGTGTTCAAAGTCTATCGGCCTCTCGGACTATAGCATTTAAATCATGCCATTTCCATTGGCTCTTACAAGGTGTTTGACAAGTGGGAGAATCTTGGGAATTAAGGTGTCTCAACCTTGGTAATTCCTTGCATTTATTTATTGTAATGTATTTATTTATTTAGCATATGTTGTATTTTTGTTGCACTTCCTATTTTGTCACTTAGTGTGAAGTGGCACGATGAGTTGTCACTCCACTTGTAAGGTGACTAGGATGGTCAACTCACTCCATGTGGAGATAGGCATTTGTGTGGTAGAGGTTTTCTGCCATGTGTTGGCATCTTGACTAGTGTGTAAGTGAATCTTGACCGAAACAGTTATGACAGATTCCTATGACAGAATCTATGACGTAAGAGTCGTAAATGGAAGATTCTATGACAGGTGAAGACATGTGTCACAAGGCATCTTGGAAGAAGGCATCTTTGGGCATCCCAAGGAGGGTTATGACATGTTGTAAGAGAATAAGCTATTTTTAGCCTGTCTATGATAGATTCTCTTATAGCTGTAAGATATGATAGTTATGACGGATTCTATGACAGTCGTAAGAGCATATGTCATTGCTCAACTTGGGAATAGGTGACCATATTGGGATGGGGTGATATGACAAGTGTCAGGATCATGCTGCAGTGTTGGACAAGTGTCCCTAGGCATGGATTTTTGGCCATGAGGCCAAGTTGGACACCCATCTCAAGAACGGTTCATTTTTGCCTTGTAAACTTCTATTTAAGCAGGTGCTTTGAGAGATGTATTATGTGATTGCCAGGTACTGTTATGCTGCCAGTTTGTCTCCAGATACAAGTGTCAAAGACTCCTGAGATCTTGCATTGCAGGTGTATTTTAAACCATTTCAGTTTTGATAATACATTGTGCAGGTTTTGGAGTGTGGGGTTTTTCACTCGATAAGGGTTTTCCCCACATTATATCTTGTCTCTCTCTTCTATCTTACATTCTTGTGTTGTGTATTGTTGTAATATCTCCATTGTTGTGTTTAACATTCTGTAACTGTAAAGATTGAAATAAAATTACACTCATTTCTCCTCATTAGATTAGTGTAGGAAGTGATTTCCGCACACCTATCTTCCTTTCAAAATTTATTTGACCATGTTAAAATCAAATGCATTCTTGCAAAATGTTTTAGTTTCATGCAATGGAAAGGTGCTAGGAGTGACATTTTGCATTCCATAGCTCATGGGGTCAAACCAACTATGCCAATGTGTTGAGGTGGGTGGGTAAATCCTAAGGGAGGTCCCGTTTCATGTGCCAAGCGTCCCAGTCGTTCGGGGCAACAGGCTACCGGCATAGTCCCTTAAGATACCTAAGAGCAATTAATTGCCAAACTATGATGAAGTAGTTATCAGAATTTGGCAGTTGGGAACATTCAATTTGGACCTACAAGTGCATGTGAGATCTACCCACAATAACCTCTCTCAGATTTGGTCAACTTAATTCTGTTTGACCATGCCAAAATCAAATGTATTCTTGCAAAATGCTTCAATTTCATGCAGCACAACCTTGTCAATTGTCATATTTTTGTTCTGCTCCTCGCGAGGCTGAACTAACTATGCCAACATGTCGGGTTGGGTAGGTAAATGCTAGGGGAGATCTCATTTCATGCACCAAGAATCTCAGTCATTCGAGGCAGTAGGCTACCGGTAAACTCCCTTAATATACCTAAGAGCAAAAAACTACCAAACTATGACGTTGCAGTTCTCAGAATTCATGGCAACTAGGAACGTTTTGTTTGGACCTACAAGTGCATGTGGGGTTTGTCCATAATAACCTCTCTTAGATTTATTCACTCCAATTCATTTGACCAAAATCAAATGAATTCTTGCAAAATGCTTTGGTTTCATGTAGTGGAAAGGAACTAGGAGTAACCTTTTGCATTCCATAGCTCATGGGGCCGAATCAACTGTGCCAATGCATCAGGGTGGGTGGGTAAATGCTAGGGGAGGTCTCATTTAATGTGCCAAGTGTCCCAATCATTCTGGGTTGTAAGCTACTGACAAAGTCACTTTACTGGTAGCTTGTAGCCCAGAATGACAGACACTTCACACATGAAACGAGGCCTCCCTTACCATTTACCCACCCAGCCAGACATGTTGGCAGAGTTGGTTCGACCCCATGACCTATGGAATGCAAAATTTTAGTCTTAGCACCTTTCAATTTTGTCAGTAGCTTACAGGGTGGAATGACTAGGACACTTGGCACACAAAATGAGACCTCCCCTAGCATTTACTCACCCACCTCGATGCGTTGGTGTAGTCAGTTCAGCCCCACGAGCTATGGAATGCAAAATCTCACTCCTAGCACCTTTTGACTTTACCGGTCGCTTGCAGCCCGGAATGACTGAGACACTTAGTGCACGAAATGAGACCTCCCCTAGCATTTACCCACCCACTTAGACATGTTGGCGTAGTCAGTTTGACCCCACGACCTATGGAATGCAAAATTTTAGCCCTAGCTCCCGAATGACTAGGATGCTTGGCACATGAAATAAGACCTCTCCTAGCATTTACCCACCCACCTCAACCTATTGATGTAGTCGGTTTGGCCCCATGAGGAGTAGAACAAAAAATATGGCACCTAGCAAGGTTGTGTTGAATGGAACCGAAGCATTTTGCAAGAATGCATTTAATTTAGGCATGGTTAAATGGATTTGAGTTGACCAAATATGAGAGTGGTTATTGTGGATGAACTCCACATGCACCTGTAGGTCCAAACAAAATGTTCCCAGCTATCACAAATTCTGAGAACTGCTCCATCATAGTTTGGCAGTTTTTGATCATATGATCTTAAGTGACTTTACCGGTAGCTTGCTCATTCGAATGACTAGGATGCTTGGTGCTTGAAACGAGACCTCCCATAGTATTTACTCACCCACCCCGATGTGTTAGCATAGTTTGTTTGGCCCCACAATGAGTAGAACAAAAAATATGGCACCTGGTAAGGTTGTGCTACATGAAACTGAAGCATTTCACAAGAATGCATTTGATTTCGGCATGGTCAAACAGATTTGAGTTGACCAAATCTGAGAGAGGTTATTATGGGCAGACCCCACATGCACCTATTGGTCCAAATGAAACATTCCTAGCTACAACAAATTCTGAGAACTACTTCGTCATAGATTGGCAATTTTTTGCTCTTAGGGGTCTTAAGGGACTTTACCGATAGCCTGCTGCCTCAAATGACTAGGATGCTTGGAGCATGAAATGAGACCTCCCCTAGCATTTACCTACCCACCCTGATGTATTGGCACAATCATTTTGGCCCCACGAGCTATGGAATGCAAAATTTCACTACTAGTTCCTTTCCACTACATGAAACTGAAGCATTTTGTAAGAATGCATTTGATTTTGCAACAGTCAAATAGACTAGAGTTAACCAAAACTGAGAGAGGTAATTGTGAAAAGACCCCATGTACATCTATAGGTCCAAATAGAATGTTATCATGTGCCACGAATTCTTAGAAATTATCCATCGTAGTTTGGTAGTTTTTTATTCTTAGGATCTTAAGGGACTTTGCTAGTAGCTTACTACCCCAAATGACTGGGACACTTGGCACATGAAACAAGACCTCCCCTAACATTTACCCACCCACCCCAATGCATTGGCATAGTTGGTTCGGCCCCAGGAGGAGTAGAACAAAAAATATGACACCTGGCAAGGTTGTGCTGCATGAAATTGAAGCATTTTGCAAGAATACATTTGATTCCAGCATGGTCAAATGGATTTGAGTTGACCAAATCATAGAGAGTTTATTATTGATGAACCCCATGTGCACCTATAGGTTCAAACAAAACATTCCTAGCTGCCATGAATTCTTAGAACTACTCCGTCATAGTTTGGCAATTATTTGCTCTTAGGGATCTTAAGGGACTTTGCCAGTAGCCTACTACCCTGAATGACTAGGATGCTTGGCGCATGAAATGAGACCTCCCCTACCATTTACTCACACACCCTGATGCATTGACACAGTCGATTCAGCCCGACAAGGAGCAGAACAAAAAATATGGCACCTAACAAGGTTGTGTTGCATGAAACTAAAGCATTTTGCAAGAATGCATTTAATTTTGGCATGGTCAAATGGATTTGAGTTGACCAAATATGAGAGAGGTTATTGTGGATGGACTCCACATTCACCTCTAGGTCCAAATGAAACATTCCCAACTACCATGAATTCTGAGCACTGCTCTGTCATAGTTTGGAAATTTTTTGGTCTTATGGATCTTAAGGGACTTTACCGGTAGCATGCTACCTCAAATGATTGGGATGCTTGGCACATGAAACGATACCTCCCCTAGCATTTACCTACCCACCCCAATGTGTTGGCACAGTCGGTTTGGCTCCACGAGGAGTAGAACAAAAAATATGGCACCTCACAAGGTTATGTTGCATGAAACTGAAGCATTTTGCAAGAATGCATTTGATTTCAACACGGTCAAACAGATTTGATTTGACCAAATCCAAGAGAGGTTATTGTAGATGGACCCCACGTACACCTGTAGGTCCAAATGGAATGTTCTGAGCTACCATGAATTCTGAGAACTGCTCTGTCATAGTTTGGCAATTTTTTGATCTTAGAGATCTTAAGGAACTTTGTCGATAGCCTGCTACCCCGAACGATTGGGACACTTGGTGCATGAAATGAGACCTCCCCTAGAATTTACTCACCAACCTTAATATGATGGCATAGTCGGCTCGGAGACATGAGCTATAGAATGAAAAATGTCACTACTAACACCTTTCCACTCATGAAACTGAAGCATTTTGCAAGAATGCATTTGATTTCAACACAATCAAACAGACTGGAGTTGACCAAAACTGAGAGAAGTTATTGTGTATAGACCCCACATGCACTTGTGGGTCCAAATGTAATATTCCCAACTACTCAAAATTCCCAGAACTGCTCCATCATAGTTTGGCAATTTTTTGCTCTTAGGGATCTTAAGGGACTTTACCGGTAGCCTACTACCCCGAATGTGTGAGGCCCACCCTTGTGCGTCTAGATTAGTTGCATTTGTAGACCCCGTAGATGTGGACTTTCTTGACTCTATCACTATATTTTGATTTGGTTAGATTAGTATATTGTGGTGTGACTATATCCTGATTTTAGATTTCACGGATGATTATTTCACATGTGACATTCATTTTCATGCTATTAGAGTTATTAGTTGTGAAATTATTAAATGGAATTGTTATGTGATTTTGATCTTGAGTTAGTGTTTAGAAATGCAGTTAAATTATAAATCTTATTAATGATGCAATGTGATTTCAATAATGTTTTAAATGATTATGCGATATCATAAGTGTGCATTTCCCTTGCTTCGGCTATGATCTATATGTTGAATTAATCTATTTGTTCAAGTGTGCAGGTAATTTTCCATGCCACGGAAAATCAGAGATCAATCCCACACCTAATGTGAATCCTGTGTTAGACCGATCTAGTCCCAGGAGGGACCAAGGTCATGTATGAAATGTTGCAAGTATGGGCCTAACCGGTGTTTTCATTAATGTCAACATACTCCTGTTGCATTAATGATAAGGATTGGATGAGTTGTATGCTGAGGATATTGAGAAAATTAGTCCTATCAGGAATAGTGAAGAACAGTGAAGTCAGTAAGGTGAAGAATCCCAGCTAAGATGAAGATCAAAGGATACGCTTCAAAGGGTTTATAGATATATGTCTTAAGATGATCTAGTAAAGATTTGAGAGGTCCGCATGAAGATCTGAAGGAGTTATGGCCACTTGAGTAAAACCAGTTCTGGCAGATGTTCAAAGGTGATAGAGTGTGATAAGGATTGGATGAGTTGTATGCTGAGGATATTGAGAAAATTAGTCCTATCAGGAATAGTGAAGAACAGTGAAGTCAGTAAGGTGAAGAATCCCAGCTAAGATGAAGATCAAAGGATACGCTTCAAAGGGTTTGTAGATATATGTCTTAAGATGATCTAGTAAATATTTGAGAGGTCTGCATGAAGATCTGAAGGAGTTATGGCCACTTGAGTAAAACCGGTTCTGGCAGATGTTCAAAGGTGATAGAGTGACTCAGATAGGTCCAGTGAGATCTGGAAATACAATATCTTGTTCTACGGATTTGATGGAGTTCTTAGGAATTCAATGTGAATTAACAACTCAATTGGTTCATGGTCTAGAGGTCCGCAAGCATCTATTCCAACATGACAGTGATGACAGACTGTGTTCTTGAGGTTCCAGATGAAGGAGAGAAAGATTTCAGTAAGTAGAAGTAGTGTGGACGTTCTTGGTGATTCAGGCAAGCTTGTGGAAGTCTTTGGATTGTGTCCAGTTCATGTTAGTGGTCCGCATTGAAGATTGAGCTTGTAACTGAAGAATTACTTCTAGATGATGATGTTCTTCTTAAGTCTGGCCAACCGGATGAGTTACACATCATGTGGATGATCTTGAAGATGTTCTGTGAAGCATGGCATGTTCCTAAAAGAAGATTGAAGTTCCAGATCTATGTGGCCGACAGTGTGTTGATTCGCGTGAAGTATTTTTGTAATTAGTCATGTTGTATTTATGTATTTGCTCTGTCATGTATGCCGACTTGGATGATTATCCCAAAGTCAAATGTCTTGTATAAATAAGAAGTTGTGAAGTCATTTCAAAGGTATCTTGGCAGAGATGAGAGTGGTAGAGAGCAGAGAAGCAAAAGGTAGAGCAGAAGTATTAGGCTTAAATGGAACTATCTCAAGCATGGTGAAGATGCTATTCTTCAGTTCAAGTATGTAATATTTATCATTTTGTAGATAGTGTGTCTCTTGTAGGCAGTGGGCCTCTTATGAGCAGTGTGCTCGGGTAGTGAGCACTAATTGGCATGTGCCATTTGTTCTTCTTATTCTTTTAATAGAGAATAATCTTGGGTTAGTCACCCCGTGGTTTTTCCCTTAACCAAGTTTTTAACATTAAAATCTTGGAGTCATATGTGTTAATGTGTTTCTGCTCTTGAATTGTTGCATTATGTTTCCATGATTGATTTATTATTATGCTACTGAATTATAAGAAGAATTTGAGTAATTAATTGGAAGAAAGTTTTTGGACAACTGATTCACCCCCCCTCTCAGTTGTCTATCCTAAATCTAACAATTGGTATCAGAGCTAAGTTCCTCTAAAAGGAGATTAACCGCTTGAGCAAACCTAGGATGTCGTCCTACACGAAGGATAGTCTGAGGTTTGATGGAATGTCACTTCCAATGTATGGGAATGCAATATTGGTTCCTGGCTTCAAAGAAGTATGTTCATCCACAGAATGGTCCAAGTACCATAGATGGAATCAGAGATGCTAAAACAATCTTTGGAGTAAAGAAGCTCTACTAAGTGCCTTATCTGATTCAGAGGTAACAAATGTTATTGATGTAAAAACTGCATATGAGATTTGGCAAAAACTAAAACTTCTGCATGAAGGAGACAAGTATGTTAAATGTGTCAAGCTACAGATTCTGAAAGGAAAATTTGAAAACCTACAGATGAGAGAAGATGAAAATATCACTACATTTATGCCAAGAGTAAATGAGCTTGTTTGTGGCATTAGATGTGCTGGTGGAATCTTGGATGAAGATGAGATTGTTGCCAAAGTTCTCAGATCCCTTCCCGATTCTTACAAGTACAAGGTTGCTGCTATTGAAGAATTTAGGTCTTTTTCAAATATCACAAGAGATCAATTGGTTGGTAAATTGGCTACATTTGAATTGGCTAAGTTTGGAGATGCCCCCTTAAGACTGAATCTGCTTTCAAAGCTAGTGCCTCTATAAAAGGAAAACAAAAGTTTGTTCTAGGAGAGAACTCTTCAAAGAAACTATCATGGTATGAAAAAGCAAGAAAAGATCTGGAAGAAGATGAAGCAGAAGCTGCTCAACTTAAAGCCCTTATTGCAAAAAGACTGCCAAGAGGATCTGGTAAGTATGAAGGAAAATTGCCCTTCAAATGTTTTAACTATAATAAGATCAGTCATTTTGCCTCAAGGTGTCTAGAACGATTTTCAAAAGCAAATCCTAACATATCAAGATTTCAAAAGAAATGTTACTATGTTCATGAAGATGATGATGATGAAGGAGTAACAGCTGATGAATCAGATATAGGAACAAATCTGGAAGTGACTGGGTGTTTATTGCCATCAAGGAAGAAGATCCAATGCCCTCTGAATCTGTCAATCATAAAATGGTAGAAGGAGCTCTGGCTGCCCAAGTTGAAGAAAAGGATGATTGGGTCAATGACAGTGGATGCTCCCACCATATGATAGGTGACAAATATAAGTTCATAGATTTGGAAAGATATGAAGGAGTGGTAAAATTTGGTGATAATTCTACTGGCAGAATCAGAGGTAGAGGAACCATTTCTTTTGATGGAAAGAACAAAACCAGTAATGTATTGTATGTTGAAGGTCTGAAGCACAATCTTCTCAATGTTGGACAGTTGGTGGACAAAGGCTATGATCTCTGATTCAAAAATAGAAAATGCAAGATCTTTGAAAGTTTCGGAACAGAGATTGTGCTACGCCCTTAATCCTATAGTGTGTATAGGGTTATGAATAGTCGGCTTGTGGCTATCTTAACTCTTAATTAAGTCATATTATCATTAGTTTATTATTATTTAGTTGTTTAGGTCAGCCTAAGGCTTATATAGGCCCATCTAAGTCAGCCTAGGTGATATCCTAGGCATAAATAGGTATATATAGGAGGTAGTGAGTCTTATTTCATCATATATTCAGTATTGTGTTCTCATTGAAGACTATTGGAGGTATCCCCCTCGAAGTGGTTTTGGAGGTTGCCCCCTCGAAGTGGCATATTATTATCAAGTATTTGCAGCATATTTACTATTATATTCAGATATTGTGCAAGTTGTTTCATTACAAGTGGTATCAGAGCATGATCTTGGCACCGTAGAGGCAAAAAATTTTCTCATCATTGGAGGCGATTTTGGGAAGAGCATAACTTTCAGATTTTAGCGAGTTTTTTAAAGATTTTTAAAGGGTTTTTGAAGACAATATTAAAGAAGATACAGTCCATATTTCAGAGGAATTGGAGCAAAAATAAGCGAGTTATTGCAAAATTAGGGTTTGCAACAAATTCACTCTCAAGGCAGTAAATTTGCTAATTTCTTGGAATTTTTTCTGGGTAAGTGGTATCTTGGCCTTAGTAAGTTACAGTAAAAATTTCAGAGAATTTGCATTTCATTTGTGTGATTTATTTCAAAATTATTTTTTCCAATCATGACGGGTCCTTCAACAAGGGGCAAAAAGAATGTTACCACACCGGGAAAAACTCTAGGCAAGGAGGAGGTGGAAAATGAGGATGTTGATAAAAAAGAATATGAAAATATACTTGAACTTATTCATAAAGAAAATAGCAAGATGAAAGGTGAAATCTTGTCCATTATGGATGAACAAATGAAAGGGTTGGCAAAGTCATGTGATATTGAGAAAATTCTGGAGATACTTTCCAAACATAAGCAGTCACAACACCACGATGTGGAGGAAGAGGATTCTACAAAAGGGAAGGGTGTTTTTGGGTTTGAATCAAATCTCAAGATGGATCATCACACCACTCATTTTATGGCAAGGAATTTCACACCAAAGTTGGATATGCAAAAGTTTGATGGTCAAGATCCTACCAATTGGCTTTGTCAAATGGAGCAATTCTTTGATATCCACCATGTTCCATGTCAACAAAAGGTGGCCATGGCTTCCTTATACTTGGAACCTGATCAATTCATTTGGTACCGTTGGCTATGTAAAGAAAAGAAAGCAAAAGGATGCATTGTCACTTGGTCAGTTTTCCAAGAAGAACTCATTACTCATTATGGTGAAAATCTTATGGATAGCTACTTCAGCCAAATTACCAAATTAAGGCAAACAGGTATGGTCAAGGATTACATTCATCAATTTCGTACTTTATCTTTAAGAGTGGAAAATGTGTCTACAGAAAATTTGTTGGAGCTATTCATTGGTGGCTTAAAGGATCACATTAAATATGAGGTACGCATGTTCCGTCCAAATTCCATCTCAGAGGCAATGATTATGGCAAGGCAAGTAGAGGAAAAATTTATGGTTAATAAAAGGCAAGGTTTTATAAACATAAGAGATAAAAGCACTCCTACACAGTCACTTCCACAACCTACTAGGCTAACACCACAACAAATCGAAGAGAAGAGAGCAAAAGGATTATGTTTTAATTGTGATAGAAAATATAGTAGAGGACACAAATGCACTGAAAAGAAATTGTTCTATATTGAAGGGCCAAGTGAGGAAGAAGAAGAGGTACCAATAGTAGAGAGTGACAATGAGATTGAGGAGGAGTCAAGAGATACTCAACCAATCATTTCTTGCCATGCACTTTCAGGTTTTAGTACCCCACAAACTCTCAAGGTAGTGGGTTTCTTAAAGAAAGAAAAAGTAACAGTGTTGATAGACTCAGGTAGCACTCATAACTTCATCAACAAAAAGTTGGCCACTCGTTTAAATTGTTTTATATATCCAGCTCCAGAATTTCAGGTCTTGATTGTAGATGGTGGTACTGTTAGTTGTTCAGGAAAATGCCATAGCATTAAATTATCCATGGGAGATTATCATCTTAATTGTCCAATGTATGCTATCTCAATGGGTGCGGCAGATATTGTTTTGGGAGTACAGTGGCTTACCACTTTGGGAACAATTGAATTGAACTTCCAAGAACTATTCATGCGCTTTCAATCAGAGGGAAGAACAATAGAATTACGAGGGATGCGTGCAAAGTCACCACAGATAGTCAGTTCTTACCAAATGCAAAAGATGTTGAAGAAGGGGGTAGATGGGATGGTAGCCCAATTATTTTCATTAGAAGAATATCACTCAAAGGCTTCTACACCATTGGATCTACAAGCAATTATAGATAAGCATTCTATAGTTTTTGGGGAGATGCCAAAAGGATTGCCTCCTAGGAGAGATCATGATCATGCCATTCAACTAGTACCAGGGAGCCAACCACCCAACATCAAGCCTTACAGATATCCATATGCTCAAAAAAGTGAGATTGAGAAGATAGTTCAAGAGATGCTAGAAGCAGGCATTATCAGGCATAGTCAAAGTGCTTACTCATCTCCTGTGGTAATGGTGCGTAAGAAGGATGAAACGTGGAGGATGTGTCTAGATTATAGAGAGCTTAACAAGTTCACCATAAAAGATAAGTTTCCTATTCCAGTAATTGATGATTTGTTAGATGAGCTTAATGGTGCTATTTATT
Source organism: Cunninghamia lanceolata (assembly GCA_027924645.1). Lineage (NCBI taxonomy): Eukaryota > Viridiplantae > Streptophyta > Pinopsida > Cupressales > Cupressaceae > Cunninghamia > Cunninghamia lanceolata. The sequence continues at coordinate 9,054,469 of BSBN01000828.1, forward strand.
TTACAAAACTTGATCTCCGTTCTGGTTATCATCAAATTAGAATTAGAGATGAGGATGTACATAAGACAGCTTTTAGAACCCATGAGGGCCACTATGAATTTTTGGTAATGCCTTTTGGTCTCACTAATGCACCGTCGACATTTCAAAGTTTAATGAACTCTATCTTCAGACCATTTTTGAGGAAATTTGTTTTGGTATTTTTTGATGACATCTTAATATATAGTAAAACATGGGAGGAACACTTGCAACATGTAAATCAAGTGTTGGACATTTTGAAGCAGAATCAGTTGTATGCTAAACCATCCAAGTGTATCTTTGGTGTCAAAGAAGTGGAGTACCTTGGTCACATTGTGTCACATGAGGGAGTCAAGGTGGACCCTCATAAGATCCAAGCAATTGTAGAGTGGAAAATTCCTAAGACCCTTAAGAACTTACGAGGTTTTTTAAGGCTTACAGGGTATTATCGCCGATTTGTAAAGAATTATGGTAGCATAGCATCTCCTCTCACATCCTTGTTAAAGAAGGATGCTTTCCAATGGAATGAAGTGGCGACAAGGGCATTTGAGAAACTAAAGGAAGCCATGTGTACAACTCCAGTCCTAGCTACCCCAGATTTTTCTAAAACATTTGTTGTTGAATGTGATGCTTCAGGACATGGAATAGGAGCTGTACTTATGCAAGAAGGAAAACCCATAGCATTTGAAAGTCGCCAACTCAAAGGTAAGAATTTGTTGAAGCCAGTTTATGAGAAAGAAATGTTGGCTATCTTGCATGCAGTCAAACAATGGAGACCTTATCTAATGGGACGACACTTTAAGGTCAAGACAGATCATGATAGTCTCAAATATTTCTTGCAACAGAGGTTATCATCTGAAGAACAACAAAAATGGGTCACAAAGATGTTGGGATATGACTTTGAGATCATATATAAGAAAGGCAAGGAGAATGTTGTGGCTGATGCTCTATCAAGGCGTGATGAACCCACAGAGTCATTTTTATTTGCCATTTCCATGTTACAAGCAGACTGGGTAAATGAGGCAAGAGAAGAGTGGGAGAAGGACATAGATACTCTAAGGCTCATTGAGAAACTCCAACAGGAATCAAGTGTGTCTGACAAATTTTCATGGAAAGGAAATATTTTATGGTACAAGGAGAGGTTATACCTTTGCAAGAATTCAACTCTTAAGCTTAAGGTGTTGGAAGAACTACATGCTTCTCCAATAGGTGGGCACTCAGGATTCCTCAAAACTTATCATAGAATCAAGCAAGATTTCTTTTGGGAAGGGCTGAAAGGGGATGTTCAAAAATTTGTAGCTGAATGCATGGTATGTCAACAACATAAAGGGGAGACAGTTAAGACTCCAGGTCTTCTACAACCCTTATGTATCCCAAGTCAAAGGTGGGAGGAGGTATCTATGGATTTCATCACAGGTTTTCCTAGATCTGAAGGAAAAAATGTCATCATGGTTGTTGTGGATCGTCTCACCAAATATGGTCACTTTTGTGCTTTGGCACAACCATTGGCAGCAAGCACTGTAGCAATAGCTTTTATGAATACTATTCAGAAACTGCATGGGACTCCGAAAGTTATAGTCAGTGATCGTGACCCTATATTTACAAGTAATTTTTGGACTGACTTGTTTTCATGCTTGGGCACTCAGCTTGCTCGTAGTTCATCATATCACCCCCAGTCAGATGGACAGACAGAAGTGGTCAACAAATGCTTGGAAGGCTATCTCCGTTGTTTTGCTTCAGATAAACAAGAGAGATGGGTGCAATGGCTACCACTAGCAGAATGGTGGTACAACACTTCTTTCCATACTTCTTCCAAGATGTCTCCATTTTTAGCACTATATGGTTACCACCCACCATCAATCATCTCTTCATTGTGGGTACAACCAAAGGTTCACACAATCGAAGAACACATCCATCATCAGCAAGAGGTATTGGCTAGTCTTCGAGAGAACTTGGCAATGGCACAAAACAGAATGAAGCAACAAGCTGATCAACACCGTAGTGAAAGAACTTTTGAAGTGGGAGATTGGGTCTTTGTGTGACTACAACCATACAAGCAAATGTCTCTAAAACAACAACATAAAGCTAACAAGCTGGCACCCAAGTACTATGGTCCTTATAAGGTGTTGCAGAAGATTGGCAATGTAGCATATAAATTGGAGCTGCCCATATCAACAAAAATTCATCCAGTTTTTCATGTTTCCTGCTTGAAGAAGGTTATTGGGAATAAAGTGGTAGCACAGACTAAGTTACCTGAGCTTGATGAAGAGGGAAGAATAGTTGTGGATCCTGAGAGAATTATTCAAACACGCACCAAGAAGCTGAGGACAAGGGAAATCATAGAATATCTAATTAAATGGAAAAACTCTCCAGTGGAGGAAGCTACATGGGAGAATGAGGAATTCATTCAAAAGCATCCACATTTGGTTAGCATTGAGGACAATGCTTCTTTGAAGAGGGGGGGCATGCTACGCCCTTAATCCTATAGTGTGTATAGGGTTATGAATAGTCGGCTTGTGGCTATCTTAACTCTTAATTAAGTCATATTATCATTAGTTTATTGTTATTTAGTTGTTTAGGTCAGCCTAAGGCTTATATAGGCCCATCTAAGTCGGCCTAGGTGATATCCTAGGCATAAATAGGTATATATAGGAGGTAGTGAGTCTTATTTCATCATATATTCAGTATTGTGTTCTCATTGAAGACTATTGGAGGTATCCCCCTCGAAGTGGTTTTGGAGGTTGCCCCCTCGAAGTGGCATATTATTATCAAGTATTTGCAGCATATTTACTATTATATTCAGATATTGTGCAAGTTGTTTCATTACAGATTGCATCTGGTACTCAAACAAAAGGTAACATCTTCCACTTGGTTGGTACTGGTAAAAGTTGTTTGTTTGTTCAAATTGATTAGAGTTGGTTGTGGCATAGGAGAATGTGTCATGTGAATTTTGATAATATCATCAAGATAAGCAACACTCAGGTTGTAAGAGATCTTCCAAGAATGGTAAAACCTATTAATAGGTTGTGCAAAGAATGTCAGTTGGGTAAGCAAAGAAGAATCACATTCAAAAGTAAGGAACAGTCTTCTACTGGATTATTGGACTTAGTTCATACTGATCTATGTGGTCCAGCAAGAATTAGGAGTGTGCAAGGTGATAGATACTTCATGTTATTAATTAATGATCATTCCCAGATGATGTGGTTGACTTTTCTGAAAGAGAAATATGAGGCTCTTGAGAAATTCAAAATCTTCAAGGCTATGGTAGAGAATGAAACCAGATTGAACATAAAATGTCTGAGGTTTAACAGAGGTGGATAATTCACATCCAGAGAGTTCACAGAATTCTGTGAGAAACATGGGATAAAAAGACAGTTGTCTGCTCCAAGGACTCCACATCAGAATGGAGTAGTGGAGAGAAAGAATTGGACCATCCAGGAAGCATCTAGAACCATGATGATGGAAGAAAATGTTCCTCAGATCTATTGGAGAGAAGTTGTAAGCACTGTTGTCTATACTCTTAATCGAGTACAAATCAGAAGCAATACTGTAAGACCCCTTATGAACTCTGGTTTGGTATCACTCCCACTGTGAAGTATTTCAGAGTCTTTGGTAGCAAATGTTATATTAAAAGAGATGAAGACCTTGGCAAATTTGATGCTAGAAGTGATGAAGGAATATTCTTGGGTTATTCTACTCAAAGAAAAGCATACCGGTGCTATAACAAGAGATTGAGAAAGATGATAAAAAGTACAAATGTGAAGGTTGATAAATGTGTTGAAAACCCCACAAAGTTTTATGAATATGATGAAAATGATCAGAATAATGTTTTGGTCCAAGCTCCTTCTGAAATTTAGATACAAATTGATCCGGAGAATCAGGAAGAAGAGATAAGTTTGAATGAACCTGTTCAAGAATTAGAAGTTGATGAAGGGGGTAAATCATAAAACACACAGTAAAAAATATTAAACACAGCAAATAGAACTTTCTTTTATTGAACTAGGCAACTCATTACATTACAGAAGCTCAATTACAATCAGAGGAGGAATCCTCTACTGGCTGCAACACATTGCAGCTTTCCCAACCTCAAGACTCTAGAATCTTCAGCCTTCTGTAACCACAAATCAGCTAGGGTTTCTATTTTTTCCCCCTTTTCTGAACTCTACGCTGGCCCCCCTTAACTCTACCCTGCCCAGGGTTCCCAAAATAGTCATAAATAGCACTTTTTGGTGGCCTCCAGCTAAATTTCAAAATTTGCAACTCCCTCCAAAAGTAGGTCAACTTCTGGGAAGCATAACTTTTGATCCGGGTGTCCGATTGACGAACCACTTTAAGCGCCATAAAGCTCGCGATGTGAACTATCACGCTGAAAATTCATAAATGGATTTCTGTCAACTTTTTGAGATGTTATGAGAAGTTTTAGTGCCTCATATCTCATTTCATAAATTTTTAGGGGCTTTTTGGAAAACAAAAACTTTAATATCTTTCAGCTCACAAATGATCTTTGCCTGATTCCTTTGCCAAACACCTTATATTCCTATTATGTAACTTGCTAGAAGTTTTTGCTTCATTACGTGCCCAAATGCAAACTTTTCTAAATAGGCAGGTACACTTTCCTAAATAGGCAGGTCACTATTTTTAGCAGTTTTGGATAAACTAAAAGTCCTACATTATTATTCTAGATATTATGGAACCAAAAACACTGATTATGGGAAGAAATGAGAACAACTACAATGGTTTTGAATTAACTTCTTTTTGGGTGATGCAATATTGCCCTTACGCCTCTAGATGCTCCTGCATCAGACACCCAGGGTAAATTTGAGAAGTGACCCTGTCATGTCTCATGTGTTTGTGTGAGGAAAACCCAAACGGTCAACCTCTACCTTAGACAACCAAGAAGAATCTTCAACAGGCCTTCCTTTCCATTTCACTAGATATTCTTCATATTGCATGTTTCGAGTGCTCCTTCCCACACGGCTATCCAAGATCTCTTCTATCTCCTCTATTGAACTAGATGCCGGAATACTCCACTACATTTCTATTGGTCCATCATCTGTTCCACCTTCATGATATTCTGATAAATCAGCAATGTTGAAAATAGGGGAAATATTGATCCCACTCGGTAGCTATACCTCATATGCATTTCTTGAATCATGCTTCTTCATGATTCTGCATGGTCCAAATTTCTTCATTTTCAATTTGTTATATGTTCCAATTGGGAACCTTTCTTTTCTTAGGTGAACCATGACTTCATCTCCTACCTAGAATTCCTTATATCTCCTCTTCTGATCTGCCTTAGCCTTGTACTAAATATTTATTTTATCAATGTGCTTTCTCACCTCTTCATGCAAATTCTTTAGATGTTCTACAAAGTCTTCAGCTTCGGAACTTGTCTTTTCTCCGTTGTCCAGCTTCCTTAACTCAGAAGCATTTCTTGGGCTATTGCCATATACAATCTGGAATGGTGATTTACCAGTACTCCTATTGACAAAATTGTTGTAAGCAAATTCTGCCTGTGGTAAAATCAAATCCCATCCCTTGGGCTTATCTCCTACCAAGCATCGTAGTAGGTTACCCAAACTCCTATTCACCACTTTAGTTTGTCCATCAGTCTGTGGATGGTGTGCAGAACTGAACTTCAAGTCTGTCTTCAACTTCTTCCACAATGTCCTCTAGAAATAACCAACAAACTTGGTATCTCAGTCTGAAACTATGCTTTTTTGGTAGACCATGTAGTCTCACCACTTCCCTGAAAAATAACTCTGCAATATGAATAGCATCATTAGTCTTCTTACAAGGAATAAAATGTGCCATTTTTGAAAATCTGTCCACCACCACAAAAATAGAATCATGTCCTCTCTGTGTCCTTGGTAAACCAAGAACAAAATCCATGCTAATATCATCCCATGGCTTCTCCGGTACAGGTAATGGTTGATGTTGCAGGAGTCAATGACAACACTGAGAGGGGGGTGAATCAGTGTTTGTGTAAATTCTTAACTTTCTGCAAACTTTACAAGACAAGTAGAAAGAAAGACAATAATGATCTGTTTGAGCTCATATGCACAAGACTGATAGTGAAAGATGTGAATCAAAAACTTATCAACAAAACACAAATATGCACACATAGAGACAAGTTATGACACAAAAATTTCTGGAGTGGAAAACCCTCTCGGGGTAGAAAAACCACTCATGAAGTGCCTCACTGGCTTAACCTTAAAAACTTCTTACAAAGCCTCACTGGCTGAATATTATGTCTCACTGACAATTGAAAGGTCTTACTAACCTACAAGCCTCACTGGCATACTGTGTGCCTCACTGGCAACAAAGTTTAGAAGCACCAGCTTCAAGGAGCACCAACCCCTAAAACAGAACAAATTGAAAACAAAAACTCAGAGGGTTTCTCTGTTTCAATACAAAACATTTCTTCTGTCTCATGTTTCTATCAAATGGCCATTCTCTTTATCAACCCAAATCATGTACAAACTCAGATATTCAAAATCAATCTTGTACCCTAATCCACTCCACAACACCAACACTGCTTGATTCTCTCAACAACACTACTTGATTCTCAACAACACTTCACAACACTGTATGTTTCATCTCTATCCTTCTTAATTCATTTCATCAGTGCACCTGAAAAACAAATTTATACAAGTTGAATGTCTTTTCACCTTCCAAACATATTTTCATTATCCTTTTATCAAAACCTTTCATCTTCTCTGAAGAAAATAATATCTGATTTCATCAAATAGATCTCCATTCTGCAAAAACAATTCATCATAATATATTTTGAATCTGCCCCTGTAATAAAATCTCTATCCTCATTTTCATCTTCTATCAAAAACCTTTATGCATGATCCTTCATATTCCTGCAAAAGAATCTCCAACATTGCCCTTGTCAAAAATAAAATCATTTTGCCCGTGCAAAATAAATCATCTAAAACTTGTTCAGAAATCTTCAACCCTTTCTCCTTCTCTGCAAAAAAATATTCTGTGATTGCAAAATAAAATCTTCTTCAAATTCTTTTCTCAAAATGTCTTCAATAAATCATATTGCCCCTGTTTATTTTTCTCCTCAGATCCAAAAGAAATTTGTCAATTTGCCTCAAATAAAATAAACTTTGAGATCATCATAAACTCTCCATAAAAAAAACTGACATGATCCTTCATCACAAATCTTCCATAAAAAATCTTCAATAGACTTTTTAATCTTCTCAAAAAAAATTATGTCCACAAAGAAATTTTCTTCAAGGTTTTGTATCAATCTGCCATAAAAAAAATTGTCTTTCATTCTTTTAACTTCTCAAAAAATCATCTTAAAAAAATCTTTCCTTAACAAAATAGAAAGAAAATCAAAAAACTTTCTCTTTCAATTCTTTTGCCACGAGAAGATATAGAAATAAATCTTGATGAAAATTGCTTTAATCACATAAAAGCTGCCTTGAAAAAAACTTTCTAAATACACCACAGAGTTATGACGTTTCAATGAACGTCAAAGTAGTTTCAAACTGATCGGGGCTTAAAGTTAAACTCAGACCATTGATTGAAGAGAGCGCACCCGATGAATTTTGAATCATAACCATTGATGCATTTTTGCCGCTCAAACTTTTGAATGGAAACCCATGGTAACGGTAAGGCTAGGAAAGAGGCCGGTTGCCCATGTTGTTCGACCCTTCCTTTTTGTCACTTAAGGGACAGTTACCTCCTCAGCCGGTCAACAGCAAGTTATAACATAAAGCAAGTGACAGTTTAATATGGGTTTAGACCAAATGACTTGGGTTTAGTTTAGATTTAGCATGTAACAAAAAATGATAGGATATCATTTAATAGTAGTCATATGTAGTAGAAATCCTTAGACAGTAATATCATTGATGACTTCAATTACAACCTGATTAAATACAGACATCAGAAACTAATAAGACATAGTGACATTTAAGGTTTTAAGACTTGAACAACATTAAACCACCATGAATGCAATACCATGTGAAGAGGACTAAATAAGACATAAGGACATTATGAAATATGTTTAAGACCAGACAATATGAACTATGACAGAGATAAGACAACAATGAAAGACATGAAAAACCTTCTCCTTCCATAAAGACATTTAACATTTCAATTTGTCATGTTGACATATGAGACACAACACACACAACATATGAATATGGCAGACCATCATATGAGATGCAACATATGACTAAGACAAATGCAAATGTGATAGGCAAACCTTAAGACTGTCACACCTAATACAATGAGGACTAGTATACCATTGAAGACTATCCCACTGTGTTTCCCTGAGATCAAATGAAGACCATGCCACAGCTGCCACTATGAAGACCATATCACTGTATACTACTTATAAGAGACTATGATAACACATGTCATAAGTCATAAAGTTATCATAGATCAAAGCATTGCAAACCACTATCACCTAAACCAACCTTGAAGTCCTAACAGCACAACCTTTGACATTATCCTCAAACCATCTTTATGTAAAGCTTTATTTAAGCTTTATGTGAGCATCAACAACTGATGTGATCAAGCTGATCAAGACTGTCATAAACACCAAAATCACCAAGCATCAAGACTATCATAAACACCAAAATCACCAAGCATCAAGACTGTCATAAACACCAAAACATCCCCAAACATCAAGACTATCATAAACAACAAAACATCCTGCTATACATCCTGCCATACATACTACCATCTCTACATCATCATCAACAAAACACCTTTTTGACATTAATGACAATCAGTCACCATCAGATACAACCCTATATTCTGACTTGTTCCTTTTGCCATTTGACACACTCTGCAACTCTGCACAAATTTCCTCACATCCTGTTGCAACTGTGGCCAATAATAATTTTCACCAATAATAGCAATGGTCTTATCTCGACCAAAGTGTCCAACCAATCCCCCACTATGCTTCTCCTTAATTAGGTTCTCTCTCATGGAACTCCTTGGAATGCACAACTGGCTTCCTCTAAACAACATGCCATCTTGGATAATGAAATTCAACCATTTTGTCCTGTCTAAAGTAACAGGTTCCAAACAAGCTTTCCAGGCCTCTGCAAAATCTGTATCTTCAGGATACAAACTTTTGAGCTCATCGAACCCAACAACCTCTATCTTCATTTCTGTCAACAAATTTTGCCTTCTGCTCAAGGCATCTGCAACTCTATTGGACTTCCCACTCCTGTGCTTCAAAACAAAAGTATAGCTCTACAAAAACTCAACCCATTTTAAGTGCCTTTGATTTAACTTTCCTTGACTATTAAGATACTACAAAGCTTGATGATCAGTATATAAAACAAACTCCTTTGGCAACAAATAATGTCTCCATTTCTTTAAAGCCTAAACTATTGCATAAAACTCCTGATCATAAATAGAATACTTTTTCTTGGCATCATTAAGCTTCTCACTAAAATAGGTAATGGGCTTACCTTCTTGGCTCAAAACAGCTCCTATACCACTACCACTAGCATCACAATCTACCTGAAATACCTTATTAAAATCTAGAAGTGCCAAAACAAGTTGTTCTACCACTTTTTCTTTCAATGTATCAAAGCTCTTGTCTGCTCCTTTAGTCCATCTAAACTCTTTTCTATCCCCTCTCATTGTCTCAGTTAGGGGTGCACAAATGCTACTGAAACTCCTGATAAACTTTCTATAAAAACTTACCAAACCATGAAAAGATCTTACCTCTATGACACTCCTTGGCATAGGCCATTCAATGATAGCCCTTACTTTTTCTGGGTCCATCTTAAGACCTTCTTCTGAGACAACAAATCCCAGGTACACCAACTCCTTTGCAAAACTACATTTCTTCAGATTAATCAACAACTTCTCCTCCCTCAGCTTCTCTAGAACTCTTCTGAAATGCATTAGATGCTCATCCCAAGTCTTACTAAAAATTAAAATATCATCCAAATAAACAATAACAAAACTTCCCAAAAATTCCTTCAGTACCTCGTTCATGAGCCGCATGAATGTGCTCGGTGCATTGGTTAGCCCAAATGGCATGACTAACCACTCATACAAACCTTCCTTTGTCTTGAAGGCTGTCTTCTATTCATCTCCTTCTCTGATATGGATCTGGTGATATCCACTCTTTACGTCAATTTTCGTGAAGTACTTGGCTCCACTCAAACAATCCATGATGTCATCCATTCTTGGCAATGGAAATCTATACTTGATCGTTATCTTATTGATGGCTCCAGAGTCTGTACACATCCTCCATTCTCCATCCTTCTTTGGTGCTAGTACTGCAGGTACCGCACATGGGCTTAGGCTCTCCCTTATCAGTCCCTTCCTCAACAACTCCTGAACTCTGCATGGGTCATTCTATGAGCTGCCTTGTTTGGCAAACTGGCTCCTGGTATCAAATCCATTTGATAACTTATCTTCCTTACTGGTGGTAAACCTTCTGGTAGAGATAATGTCCTAGAACTCTTCCAACATATCTGAAACTTCTACTGGTACATCTTCACAGTTCTCTTGACTAATCTTAGGAATCAATGCAAAGCAATGATGCTCATGCTTCATACCCTCCAAAAATTTCCTACCATCTACCAAGCAAATTCTGGCAACACTACATACCTTTTCTTCCACCTCCTTCAAGGGCTTCAGTTTATGACAAACTCCATCTTTTGTTAGGGAATATGTGTTTGCACGGCCATCATGGACAGCGCTCCTATCATACTGCCACGACCTTCCCAATAGCATATGACATGTATCCATCGGTATGACATCACACAGTACCTCATCATGGTAGTCCCCAATCTTGAACTTCACTAAACACTGCACATTGACTAAAGCTCTATGGTCTTTCTACAACCATGCAATCCGATATGGATACGGATGCCTTCTTCTTGTCAACTTCAACTTGTCAACCATCTCTTCTGAAACTAGATTATCAGTGCTTCCACTATCAATAATAATATCACAACACTTACCTTCACATTTGCACCTTGTGTGGAATAAACTCTTCCTCTGATTTGGTTCTTTCTCCTCATTCAACAAGGTTCTTCTGACAACTAGGGTTTCTCCCCTTTCAGCATCTTCAGAATGCTCAGACTGTGCATCTTCATCTACATGTGCAACTCGTGCATTACCTTCAGGTCTCCTATTCGTCCTTCCTTGATGTTGCGGACACTCATATGCTCGATGCCCTTCTTCTCCACATTGGAAACAGGTTCCTTTGAAACCTCTTCTTCCAGGTCCTTGCCCAGGTTTACCTCTTCCTCTTCCTCTTTGCTCACCATTGTTCTGGTCACGAGGACGGTAGGTGTTATCTCCTCTCTGATTTTGACTGGTGCCAGCTTCTTCACTTTTCTTTGCATCTTCATTTTGGCCCCCATAGGGTCTTCCACCAGTCCTTCTGCCTTGACCTCTTCCCCTTTGCTTGCTGTTGAATCTTTTATTCAGCTTCTCTTCCACCTTCAAGGAAAACTGGTATGCATCTTCTATGGTGGTCATTCTGACCAGGCTCAGCTCCTCCTGAATACTCGGCCTCAACCCATTAATGTAACGGGCTACATTTTCCTTGTTGGGATCTGCATGGCCTATCCTAATAGTAATCTTATAAAACTCTTCTGTATACTCCTTAACAGACTTGTTACCTTGCTTTAGTCCTTGCAGCTTCTTCAACAACTCCATCTCATAGTCCACAGGAATGAACTGCTTCTTCAGTTTCTCCACCATCTGATCCCATTTGGTGATCTTTCCTTTTCCTCTTCTATTCCTCTCTAATTGGACCTCCTTCCACCAAATACTGGCATGGCCCTTCAACTTTGTTTATGCAAACTTGACCTGATCTGGGTCCTCCACATCTTCATACTCGAAATACTCCTCCATGTCATTGATCCAATTAATGAGCTGTTCCAGATTCAAATCCCCAGAATATGTAGAAACTTCAATTCTGGGCCTCTTTCCAATCTTTGAAATGGCCCTCAACAACCTAACCTCTGTAGGATCTCCTGCAGCATCTTGTTCTTCCTCAGATAGCTCCTCTTCTGCTTCATCTTCGCTTTCTTCTCTTGTTCTCGGATCAAACCCTCTTCGCAGCTCCTCTTGTAATGCATCGATTTGCCTTTGTAGGGCTCTAAAACCCTCTTCTGTCAAAGCATTCCTCCCAACATGATTTCTTCGTGGAGGCATCTTAGTCTCTCCAGCAAACCCACAACCTTAGGTCCTAGTGCAAACTGCCTCACGGTCGGCGATCTGTCTACACACTCAAGAACCCTTGCTCTGATACCACTTGATGAAGGGGGTAAATCACAAAACACATAGTAAAAAATATTAAACACAACAAATAGAACTTTCTTTTATTGAACTAGGCAACTCATTACATTACAGAAGCTCAATTACAATAAGAGGAGGAATCCTCTACTGGCTGCAACACATTACAGCTTTCCCAACCTCAAGACTCTAGAATCTTCAGCCTTCTATAACCCCAAATCAGCTAGGGTTTCTATTTTTTCCCCCTTTTCTGGACTCTACACTAGCCCCCCTTAACCCTACCCTTCCCAGGGTTCCCAAAATAGTCATAAATAGCACTTTTTGGCAGCCTCCAGCTAAATTTCAAAATTTGCAACTCCCTCCAAAAGTAGGTCAACTTCTGGGAAGCATAACTTTTGATTTGGGTGTCCGATTGACGAACTGTTTTAAGTGCCGAAAAGCTCGTGATGTGAAATATAATGCCAAAAATCTGTAAATAGATTTCCATCAACTTTTTGAAATATTATGAGAAGTTTTAGTACCTCATATCTCATTCCGTAAATTTTTAGGGGCTTTTCGAAAAACAAAAACTTTAATATCTTTCAGCTCACAAATGATCTTTGCCTAATTCCTTTGCCAAAGGTCTTATATTCCCGTTATGTAACTTTCTGGAAGTTTTTGCTTCATTACGTGCCCAAATGCAAACTTTCCTAAATAGGCAGGTCGCTATTTTTAGCAGTTTTGGAAAAACTGAAAGTCCTACATTATTATTCTAGATATTATGGAACCAAAAACACTAATTATGGGAAGAAATGAGAACACCTACAATGGTTTTGAATTAACTTCTTTTTGGGTGATGCAAGATTTCCCTTACGCCTCTGGATGCTCCTGCATCAGAAGTATAAGAAATTTCCAAAATTCCTAGGTATGTAAGACTGAATCACTCTGAAGATCAGATCATACGTGACAAAAGAAAAGGTGTTCAAACAAGAAGAAAGATTGCTCAAGACTCAAAAAACTATTGTTTGATTTCAAAGATTGAACCAAAGACAGTGAATGAAGCTTACAATGATGAAAGCTGGACTAAAGCAATGGAGGAAGAGCTGATGCAAATTGAGAAAAATCACACTTGGGATCTTGTTCCCAGACCTAGAAACAAGAATCTGATTGGAACCAAATGGGTCTTCCGGAATAAACTGAATGAAGATGGTGAAGTAGTTAGAAACAAAGCTAGATTGGTTTGCAAGAGTTACTCTCAAGTAGAAGGAGTTGATTTTGAAGAAACTTTTGCTCCGGTGGCAAGAATTGAAGCAGTCAGATTATTTCTTGCCTTTGTTACCTTCAAGGACTTCAAAGTATATCAGATGGATGTCAAGTCTGCCCTCTTGAATGGTGACTTGGAAGAAGTATAAATTGAGCAACCGGATGGATTTCAATTGTCTGATCATGGTGATATGGTCTGCAAGTTGAAGAAAGCATTGTATGGACTCAAGCAAGCCCCAAGAGCCTAGTATGAAAGATTAGATAAGCATCTTTTGAAGATTGGTTTCAACAAAGGTACAGCTGACAGTAACTTGTACTTCAAAATTGAACATGAAAATATTTTGATTGTTGAAGTATTTGTTGATGATATCATTTTTGGAGGAAGAGATAGCATGTGTAAGACTTTTGCAAATCAAATGAAAAGTGAATTTGAGATGTCTATGTTTGGGGAAATGAATTTCTTCTTGGGTCTGCAAATCACTCAAACAAAGAAAGGAATCTTCATTTCACAGACCAAATATGTGAAAGAATTGTTGAAGAAGTTTGGGATGGAAGACTCAAAACCAATGAGTACTCCCATGGCAACCGGATGTAAATTGAGCAAAGATGATGACTCTCCTAAGGCTAATCAGAAAAAGTACAGGTCAATGATTGGAGGACTATTGTATCTCACTCAAACTAGACCTGACATTATGAATGTTGTTGGTCTTGTTAATAGATTCCAAGCTGATCCTAGAGAATCTCATGTCATCGCAATCAAGAGGATTTTTAGGTATCTAAAAGGGATAGTTGAGTATGGTTTATGGTATCCTAGAGATCATGATTTCTCTCTTCATGCATATACAGATGCGGATTGGGCAAGAGATGTGGATGACCGAAAAAGTACCAGTGGTGGAGCATTCTTTTTGGGGAAGAGATTGGTTTCTTGGCTGAGCAAGAAACAAGAGGTAATATCTCTGCCCACTGCAGAAGCATAATTTATTGCAACAGCAGGTAGTTGCACTCAAGTATTGTGGATGAAGCAAATGCTAAGAGACATCAGAGTGGAGTATGAGGAACCTATCACAATCTTCTGTGATAATTCAAGTGTAATAAATATATCAAAAAATCCAGTGTTCCATTCTAAGACAAAACATATATCCATCAAGTTTCACTTTTTGAGAGAGCAAGTGAACAAGAATGAAGTCAAATTGGAGTTTTTGCCTTCCAAGGATCAAATTGCAAATTTTTTTACTAAACCTCTACCTAAGGACTCTTTTGAGTATCTTAGGGAGAAGTTAGGGGTTATTACCCCTCTGGTTCTAAATTAAGGTGCACTGATGTGCATCAGTCCGGTAGATCTCACAGTCATATCTTGTGGTCCGGATTGATGTTGGGAAGATGCTACTCGGGGGGAGCAGCTGGTATGATTCTGAAGTGGATTGATGCAAGTATGTGCCTTTTGCCATTGATGTCAAAGGGGGAGAGAAGACATGTGAAAAACAAAAAGTGGTTGCTGATCAAAGGGGGAGGAGTAAAGGAAGAGAAGATATGTAAATGGTTTTTGTTGATAGGGGGAGTTATGTCAGTCAGTGAGAAGAAATTCTTATCTTGATGGTTAAAACAGTTTTTGACATCATATGTTGCCATCAATGACAAAGGGGGAGATTGTTGCAAGGATGGGCCTAATCGGTGTTGTCATTGATGTTAACATACTCCTATCGCATTGATGATAAGGATTGGATGAGTTGTATGCTGAGGATATTGAGAAAATTAGTCCTATTAGGAATAGTGAAGAACAGTGAAGTTAGTAAGGTGAAGAATCCTAGCTAAGATGAAGATTAGAGGATACGCTTCAAAGGGTTTGTAGATATATGTCTTAAGATGATCCAGTAAAGATTTGAGAGGTCCACATGAAGATCTGAAGGAGTTAGGGCCACTTGAGTAAAACCAGTTCTGGCAGATGTTTAGAGGTTACAGAGTGACTCAGATAGGTCCAGTGAGATCTGGAAATGCAATATCTTGTTTTGCAGATTTGATGGAGTTCTTAGGAAGTCAATGTGAATTAACAACTCAATTCGTTCATGGTCTAGAGGTCCACAAGCATCTATTCCAACATGACAGTGATGATAGACTGTGTTCTTAAGGTTCTTGATGAAGGAGAGAAAGATTTCAGTAAGCAAAAGTAGTGTGGATGTTCTTGGTGGTTCAGGCAAGCTTGTGGAAGTCTTTGGATTGTGTCCAGTTCATGTTAGTGGTCCATAATGAAGATTGAGCTCATAATTAAAGAATTACTTTCGGATGATGATGTTCTTCCTAAGTCTAGCCGACTAGATGAGTTACACATCATGCGGATGATCTTGAAGATGTTCTGTGAAGCATGGCGTGTTCCTAAAAGAAGATTAAAGTTCTAGATCTATGTGGCCGATAGTGTGTTGATCCACGTGAAGTCTTTTTGTAATTAGTCATGTTGTATTTATGTATTGCTCTGTAATGTATGCTGACTTGGATGATTATCCCAAAGTCAAATGTCTTGTATAAATAAGAAGTTTTGAAGTCATTTCAAAGGTATCTTGGCAGAGATGAGAGTGTGGTAGAGAGCAGAGAAGCAAAAGGTAGAGCATAAGTATTGGGCTTAAATGGAACTAACTCAAGCATGGTGAAAATGCTATTCTTTAGTTCAAGTACGTAATATTTATCATTTTGTATACAGTGTGTTTCCTGTAGGCAGTGGGCCTCTTGTGAGCAGTGTGCTCAGGCAGTGAGCCCTAATTGGCATGTGCCATTTGTTCTTCTTATTCTTTTTGTAGACACCCAAATTTGCCCCAAATTTGTCCATGTCCTGCAACACCTAGTCAAATACATTACTTAGACATCATGTAGCATTTTGTCTTAAATCTTCACTCTTAATCCCATTTATCCATTAGCCTATTAATTAAATAAATTTTATTTATTTAATTAAAATCCCCATCTTTATCCTACTTAGCCGATTAATTAAATAAATTTATTTATTTAATTAATGTCACATGCATAATCCCATTTATCCTATCCCCATTCCAATTAATTAAATAAATTTTATTTATTTAATTGATTTCCACATCATATCTTATCCCATCCTATTCATCTATCTAATTAATTAAATAAATTTTATTTATTTAATTAATATCCAACTCATATCATAACTAATTCAAATATTTTATTTAAATTAAGTCCTCATCTTTTATCACATTCCAACACTTGTCCAGTCAATCATGTGTTACAACTTTTATCTTTCACATGCACAACTAATGGGACCTAATTTTAGTATTTGTCTACACAAGCACACCTAACCTTATCTTCCCTTGCCACATGTCAATTGAGTACAATTTCTTAATGTGCAAGATAACCGAATCAATCCTATCCATCCATTTCATCTAAAGCCCTAATTGATCCTAGCCATCCATGATGCAGAGTGCCAGCAGAAGCGGATGAAGATTTGACTATATCTTCCCTATCGACAAGACCTTTTACTTTTCTCACCGATACTGTCGGGTACATCGGCCAGACCGATACTATCGGTATAACTTTCTTTTAATTATCCGATATACAAACTCTTACCGATGTGCATTGCATTGAACTTAATCGTCGGTAAGACCTCTTGCTTCGGCCAGACTTCTACTTAAACTCCCGATAATGACTCTCACACCGATGTGTCTTCTACTATCGGCATGACCTTCGCTCATCGGTGGGACTTCCAAGTCTTCTCCCGATGGTGCTCCCTCACGCCGATACTCTTTATTGGCGACACTTCGAAGATGTCTCACTGATCGGTGAAACCTTGTACCGTCGGCTAAGTGTATTTTCCTTAGCCCGATTTCGTCTCTCTCGTCGATGTGAACAACAATGGTATGTGTCTCCGACACTATACCAATCTTCGGTAAGATGGAGAGTATTTCACACCGATGGATCTCCAATTATTCTGAGGCGCCGAACTCGGATTCCCTTCGACAGAACAATGGAATTTGACCGATTCATATATCAACCCTCGATCACTTGTAGCAATCTGATCCCACAGCCAAACTATCCAATTTCACTCTGATTTCCTGACTAGCCACATGATGATGTCTAGTCGAACTTGACTGAGTTCGCTGGCTTCCTGGGTAAGAATTCAACAACAACAAACGTGAAAAGTCTTTCCCCCATCACACTGATACTACACAGGGCTTCAGTGGACAGAGGAAAGGACCTCCATGTATGAATCAAAACCCTACTCCTAGGTTACGAACCAGCCACTGTGGAACCGTGGGTTTTACACCGTCTGCACACTACAGAGTCACTATGGATTGACAGATAGCATCCGGTTAGGGTTTCTATTTACAAAATTAGGATAAAGATATCAAATCACTAAGAACAACCAAGAAAATCAACACAGATCATACCCAGAACTCTCTTTATTCAGTTATCAAGAAGAACTAGTTGTTATACACACTTCTCTCTCTCTGCCGTGTGACATACAACCTGCCTCTAAAGAAGATGTAGAGACAGCAGTTATCCCCTCCAACCGTGCAAACTGATTTTCAAATCAGTTAGTTGTTGGTTTACCCTTCATACAAGCAAACTACATGTGTGTCTTGCACAATTACATTCATGGGACCAAATTGACCCTTATTACAAAATGAAATGGCTTAAGAGCCTTATGAGACAACAAAAGAAAAGATGACCCTGCACTACAGAGAATGTGCTCCTGCACCATACTCCCCCTGCAGGAAAAACTCAAGTCCCTTGAGTTGCTAACTACTGAAGTGTCTTCCCATGCTTTAGAATATCTGCTTCACTCATCCAGGTTGCCTCTGAATCAGGAAGATCCTGCCACTTGACCAAGTAGTCTTTGTATACACCCTTTCTTGTCTTCTTGACAATTTTGGAATCCAAAATGCATTCCAATTGTAAAGGCTTACTTGGAGGTAAATCTCTGATCCAGTCGTCATCTTCAATCACAGCATCTGAGCCATCTTCAGCATGTAATGGAGGTCTAAAAGGGAATAGGTCTGCAACATTGAAAATGGGAGAGATACCAAGGCCAGATGGTAATTCTATCCCATATGCATTTGGACCAAATTTATGCACTACCTTACAAGGTCCTATCTTCTTCATCAACAATTTGGTTGGTTGCCCCTTAGGTAATCTTTCCTTTCTGAGGTAGGCCATCACCAAATCTCCTACCTTGAACTGTACCTCCCTTCGTTTCAGATCTGCCCTATCCTTGTACTTGGAGACAATTTTCTCCAACTGAAGCTTGACCTGATCATGTACTGTTTTCATGGTAGCAGCAAAGTCTTCTCCTAGAGCACTCCTTTTATCCCATCCTTGGAGGTCTTTGAGTTCAAGTGGTCCTCTTGGGTGGAAACCATAAACTATTTTAAAAGGGCTTTTTCCAGTACTTCTGTTTCTTGAATCATTATAAGCATATTCAGCTTGACTGATCACTAAATCCCATGCCAATCCATGCTGTTTGGTAAGGCATCTCAAAAGGTTTCCCAAGGACCTATTAACAACCTCAGTTTGACCATCAGTCTGGGGATGGTAGGCTGATGAAAAAGACAACTGAGTGCCCAATTTTCTCCATAGGGTCCTCCAAAAATGACCAACAAATTTGGAGTCTCTATCAGTAACAATTGATAGGGGTAAACCATCAATTCTGACCACCTCTCTGAAAAAGAGACCAGCAATATGAGATGCATCATTTGTGCATTTGCATGGCACAAAATGAGCCATCTTACTGAATCTATCCACAATGACAAAAACACTATCTACACCCCTTGCTGTCCTAGGAAGACCAAGCACAAAGTCCATACTAATGCTTTCCCAAGGTCTGGTGGGAATGGGCAGTGGTTGGTACAAACCAGCATTAGAAGACATACCCTTGGCCTTTTGACATATGGTACAGCTTGCAACATATCTCCTTACATCTGTCTGTACCTTGGGCCAATAATAGAACCTGGTGACTTGTTCCAAAGTCTTGTCCAACCCAAAATGTCCTCCTAAGGCTCCATTGTGCTTCTCCTTGATGATATTGTCCCTCATCGAACATTTAGGAACACACAACAAACTACCTTTAAATAGGAGCCCTTCTTGCAGCACAAAATCAAAATACTCACCATGAAAAGTGTTAGCCAAACTTGCACACACGTCATAGGCAGCCTTGAAATCTGCATCATCCTTGTACAACTCCTTCAGACATTCGAGACCCATATGTTCCATTTGTACCTCCTGTATGACCAGTATCCTTCTACTCAAAGCATCTGCCACTTTGTTGGAAACACCTTTCTTATGCTTAATAGTGAAGGTATAGGCCTGCAATTGTTCCATCCACTTGACGTGCCTATGATTCAACTTTTCTTGACTATTTAGGAAGCTAAGAGCATGGTTGTCAGTAAAAACAATGAACTCTTTTGGCAGTAAATAATGTCTCCATTTTTTCAGAGCTTGCACCATTGCATACAACTCTAGGTCATAGGTAGAATACCTCTGTTTGGCCTCATTCAACTTCTCTGAAAAGAATGCTACTGGATGTCCTTCCTGACTAAGAACGGCACCTATAGCCTGTTGGCTTGCATCACATTCCACAACAAATACTTTGTCAAAATCAGGGAGTACCAACGTAGGTAACTCGGCCACTTTCTGTTTCAACAGTTCAAAACTATCATCTGCTTGTTTTGTCCATTGAAATTTACAATTCACTCCTCCCTTGATGGTATTGAGAATAGGAGCACTTATGTGACTGAACCCTTTAATGAACTTCCTGTAAAAAGTTGCCAAACCATGAAAACTTCTTACATCTCCTACTGTCTTAGGAGTAGGCCAATTGAGAATAGCCTCAACTTTTGTAGGATCCATTTTCAAACAGCCATTGGAAATCACAAATCCAAGATACACTAGTTCAGTTTTCATAAAATCACATTTATCCAAGTTGATCATCAACTTACTCTCATGCAATTTCTTTAACACCTGTCCAAGATGCTTCACATGCTCTTCTTTGGTCCTGCTAAAAATCAATATGTCATCAAGATAAACAATAACAAATTTTCCAATAAATTCTACAAGTACCTCATTCATCAACCGCATGAATGTGCTTGGAGCATTACTGAGTCCAAATGGCATGACAAGCCACTCATAGAGACCTTCATTTGTTTTGAAGGCAGTCTTCCATTCATCTCCCTGCCTTATTCTGATCTGGTGATAACCAGATTTCAAATCAATCTTGGAATAGTAACATGAACCACCAAGATAGTCCAACAGATCCTCAATTCTTGGCATAGGAAATCTATACCTTATGGTGATCTTATTGATAGCCCTTGAATCTGTACATAATCTCCATTTGCCATCTTTCTTAGGAGCAAGTACACTAGGGACTGCACATGGACTAAGACTTTTCCTAATCAAACCTTTCTCCAAAAGTTCTTGAATCTGTCTACCTACTTCTTCATTCTGTTGTGGTGTCAACTTATAGGCAGCTTTATTGGGTAATGTGGCTCCAGGAATCAAGTCAATCTAATGACTTATGTCCCTCATAGGTGGTAAGAAGTTAGGAGTATCCTCTACCACAAGATCTTGGTACTTATCCAGTAATTGTTGCACTTCCAATGGAATCTCCTTCTGCTGTTTGCTTTGCTGATTGGATACAGGCTTCATCATCAGTGCATACCCTTGGGTATCCTTCTCCTTCATGAGTTGTAGGAACTCTTTGCCACTCACTAACATGACACTGTTGTCATTGCTCTTCTCTCCAACCTGCTCTGGTAAGGGATCCATCTGAAACTTCTTACCATTCTTGGTGATCAGATATGTATTCTTTTCACCATCATGCTGTGCCTTCACATCATACTGCCAAGGTCGTCCAAGAAGAAGGTGACAAGCATCCATAGGAATAATTTCACATAGCACCTTATCCCTATAATCACCTAGTTCAAACTCTACCCAAGTTTGTTCTTCCACCAAATAGTTCTGATTCTTATTCAACCAAGATATTTTGTGAGGATTAAGATGGGGTAATCTTTTCAGTCTACACTTTTCTACCATTTCAGTAGACACTACATTTTCAGGAGAACCTGAATCAACAATGATTTTACAGAGCTTACCATATGCTTTTCCTTGGGTTCTGAAGAGATTCTTCCTTTGTGGGGGCTCCTGCTTCAATGGCATTTTCACGAGGGTCCTCTTAATCATCATATTCTCTCCTTCAAGCACTGGTGCAGCACTACCAATTGGTGAGTTTACACTCTGACAATCATCCTCCTGCAATAGTTGGTTCCTTCTCCCACCATCATGAGAGCTAGATGCCTTCTCAGGGCACTTACTTGCAGTGTGGCCTACTTGATTGCAGTTGTAACATCTTCCAGTGAAGACTCCATGTCCTCTGCCTGCACCACCACCTCTTCCTCTGCCATTAGGTCTTCTCCAACCTCTGAAACCACCACCTTTCTATTCTGTATCAGAACGTGATTCTTGTTGACTTGAACTTTCCCCTTTGTTTGGCTGTCCTCTACCAAAATTACCTCTTCCTCTATTGTTCCTGCCACCTCTTCCTCTGTTATTTTGATCACCTCTCCTTTTCAGTTTATCCTCTGCCCTAGAGGCTAACTGAAAACATTCTTCCACAATCTTAGGAACCACCATACTGAACTCATCTTGTATATTGTACCTCAAACCATCCAGGTATCTGGCCACCATCTCTTTTTCTTCTTCTCTGTGATTGGCTCTCATGCTCAATCTGTGGAATTCTTCAGTGTATGTAGCCACGTCCATATCTTTCTGCCTAAGATGATTAAACTTTCTGATAGTCTACAGATCATAATCACATGGTAGAAATTTGGCTCTCAGCATGGCCACCATTCTGCTCCACTTGGTGATTGGACTCTTTCCAACCTTCTCCCTTTCACATTGAGTGTAGTTCCACCAAACCAATGCAGAACCTCTCAGTCTGGTCTTTGCAAACTTCACTTTCTTACTGTCACTATACTCTTTGAAGTCAAAGTAATTACTTATGGCTTCAATCCAGTCCACAAGAGTATCTCCATCCAGTTTCCCATTGAACGTGGGAACATCCATTTTCGGATCACCACTATCTCCATGACCCTTGAGTGCGTTCAGAAATGCCTTTTGATCAGCAGTCATACCTTCTCCTTGAGGATTCTCCCCAGTTTCTCCTTCTTCGTCCTCTTCTGACTCAGAAGTGCTTCCATCCTTCTCTTTGGATCTTTCTTCCTTCAGTCTCTCTTCGAGCATTTCTTCCACCATCTTCTGGATGGCTGCTTTACTCATCGTCTTGGGAGGCATTGTGCTAGCCTCTGTTTCTATCTCCAATTCTTCGTCTGACATACACGGCTGTGATTCAGAATATTGGCTCTGATACCAATTTGATGCAGAGTGCCAGTAGAAGCGGATGAAGATTTGACTATATCTTCCCTATCGACAAGACCTTTTACTTTTCTCACCGATACTGTCGGGTACATCGGCCAGACCGATACTATCGGTATAACTTTCTTTTAATTATCCGATATACAAACTCTTACCGATGTGCATTGCATTAAACTTAATCGTCGGTAAGACCTCTTGCTTCAGCCAGACTTCTACTTAAACTCCCGATAATGACTCTCACACCGATGTGTCTTCTACTATCGGCATGACCTTCGCTCATCGGTGGGACTTCCAAGTCTTCTCCCGATGGTGCTCCCTCACGCCGATACTCTTTATCGGCGACACTCCGAAGATGTCTCACCGATCGGTGAAACCTTGTACCGTCGGCTAAGTGTATTTTCCTTAGCCCGATTTCGTCTCTCTCGCCGATGCGAACAACGATGGTATGTGTCTCCGACACTATACCAATCTTCGTTAAGACAGAGAGTATTTCACACCGATGGATCTCCAATTGTTCTGAGGCGCCGAACTCGGATTCCCTTCAACAGAACAATGGAATTTGACCGATTCATATATCAACCCTCGATCACTTGTAGCAATCTGATCCCACAGCCAAACTATCCAATTTCACTCTGATTTCCCGACTAGCCACATGACGATGTCTAGTCAAACTTGACTGAGTTCGCTGGCTTCCTGGGTAAGAATTCAACAACAACAAATGTGAAAAGTCTTTCCCCCATCACACTGATACTACACAGGGCTTCAGTGGATAGAGGAAAGGACCTCCATGTATGAATCAAAACCCTACTCCTAGGTTACGAACCAGCCACTATGGAACCGTGGGTTTTACACCGTCTGCACACTACAGAGTCACTATGGATTAACAGATAGCATCCGGTTAGGGTTTCTATTTACAAAATTAGGATAAAGATATCAAATCACTAAGAACAACCAAGAAAATCAACACAGATCATACCTAGAACTCTCTTTATTCAGTTATCAAGAAGAACTAGTTGTAATACACACTTCTCTCTCTCTACCGTGTGACATACAACCTGCCTCTAAAGAAGATGTAGAGACAGCAGTTATCCCCTCCAACCGTGCAAACTGATTTTCAAATCAGTTAGCCATTGGTTTACCCTTCATACAAGCAAACTACATGTGTGCCTTGCACAATTACATTCATGGGACCAAATTGACCCTTATTACAAAATGAAATGGCTTAAGAGCCTTATGAGACAACAAAAGAAAAGATGACCCTACACTACAAAGAATGTGCTCCTGCACCAATCCATTGGAACCAAGCCTTTCCTATAAAACAAGCCTCTCTTGAGCCATTAGGGGAAGAATTTCATGATTCTTCTTCATGCAACCTCACTCTGTTGAATTTTCATCTCAAGCCATTATCCATCATCTTTAATCCATCTAGCTTGCATCTATCATCTATCAATCATCCATCATTTATCTTTTTATTAATGTTATGCTGCGGAATTAAGCAATCAACACAACAAATTGATCAATCAATCGAGCTCATCTTGCATCTTTGAGGTATTGAATTATTTGGGTTTAGGTTATGCATTTCAATTGTTTGATCATTTCCATTTATAAATCTAAATTTTTTGGTATACATTTTGGCATGCCCAATGGGACTCACGTCCTTGATTAACCTCTCTTGTTTGAGTTGTTTTTGTGAAGTTTAGATCTCTTGGAGTGCCAATCTTTCATTTTTGCAAGCTTTTGTAGCAAAAATTTGCATTTTTCTAACCCTAGTTTGTAAATATTTAGCTAAAAATATATGTAGATGATCTCTTAGCCCAAATCTAACCTCACCATTGCGTCTAGGAGGCCATTTCCATAAACTTTGAGTACAAATTTGCCTAAATTTGATGAAAAATGGAGCATTTGGTGAAGAAAACAACAACCGGTCTGCAGAAATTCGCCTCTGGTAATGCAGGTCGCTTTTGATCAAACAGCAGTCGCCTATGCTAAATTAGCTCGTCTTTGATCAAACAGTAGTCACCTATGGTCAAATTTGGCTCGCTTTTAAACAAATAGTATGTAGCTTTTGGTAAAATTCAGCTCGCTTTTGATCAAAAACTGATTGCATCTGGTAAACTTGGTCGCATATGGTTAATATTTGCAATCTCTCACCTGAAACTTTCCAGATCACTTTTGGGCTAACAGTAATCACTTTTAGTCAGATAGTAATCGCTTTTACTCATATTTTGATCGCTTTTATCTAAATAGTAATACTTTTGTCTTTAACCTAGTCGATTTTGGTCTGACATTAATCACCTTTTGTAGAACTAGGGTTTCTGTCGCATCTTTCATTTTATAGATACAGGTCACTTGTAGGCCAAAATTGGTCACTTTGGGCTTTTCTGCATTGCTTATAAGCCTACAGCATTCACATCTGGTGTTTTCTGAGTCGCATTTGATCTACAAGGGTTCGGCTGTGGTAAAACATGAGATCGCTTATGGACACGCAGTGATCGGCTCTGCCATCTTTCACATCACTTACAAGCCTACAAGAGTCTTATCTAAGCCATAACATATCACCTGCAGACAAATTCAGATCACTTCTAATCAACAGTAAATCACATCTGGCAACTGTAACTTGCTTTTGGTTGCTGTCATTGTGCATCTTGGTGTTTCTATCATAACGTTCACATACGGAGGCCAAATTGTGCAAACAAGGACTCGCTGGAAAGCTAAGAGGATGAACTACATAGTAGAGCAAGTTTTATTAGGTGACTATATCATTTTACCATCTTTTTTATCAGTCAAAGTTCCACTTCCTTGCAAACTTCATTTGAACATAACTTGAGCAATTTTGATCAGTTTTCAATGAATCTTTTTTTTAAATTGCTTAGAATCTCCTGAACTTTCTATTTATGCAATCTATTTTCTATATCAGATTATTTTCATTAGATTTTATCAGATTTCATCTTTTTCACATAATCACCTTCTATGCAAGTTTACTTGGTCATTTTGTGATTTTGTGACTTGTAGGTGCATCTAAGGAGCTGGAGCAGCATTGGCATCATCATCTACAATAGCTTGGGATAGAGAGATAACTAGGTGCAATCATTTCATCTCTTATCTTCCAATCCTGCTTGATCACACATTTAGACTTTGGGCTCCTAAAACGAACATTATTTTCTATCACATATCAAAAGTGGGCATAAAATGAACAAGTGTCTTCCATCACATTTGGATTTAGATCTAAAATGAACAAGTGCTTGAATTGTCTTCCACACATCTCATTTTTAAAGGGTCAATTAACAAGTGCGAGTGTGAATCAAGTGATAGCTCACTTGGTTTGCTTTTGTCATACCCTTCCTAGGAGGCCTGCTTGGAGACATACCACTCCAAGGGACGACCTCAATCGAGGCTAAATCGAAAGACACCCTGATTGGGAGTTGTAAATCTTGTCACTCTTGGCTAAGCCCCAAAGAACTTTATACCTTTGGGAAGTGAAGGTGAAGGGTGGGTTACCCCTTTCTCCTGGCTGTGTGGCAGGATTTTGCTTTCAATTCCTAGTCAACCTTGTGTAAACATAGCCCAAAACCTAATTGGCCATACCCACTTGACTAGACATTAGACTTGTGATGTGTTTTCAAGTGCTTTCTTAATCATCACATTCTTCATATTTCAAAATTAAACATGCTTATGTGTCTTGCGTGAGTGATTCATGTGTGTATATGCATAATCATTTTTTTGAACATTGCCAAATCAAGCTCTAAAACACCAATCACATAAACAATTCATCCTACATTTCATCCACATCACCCAATTTTGTCATTCCACATCATATCCTAATCATACCCAAATTAAATTTATTTTGAACATATCCTAGTCACATCCATACTCATTCCAATTCGTCTCCACATCATCATCAACCTAGTCCTAGTCAACACTTGTCAAGATGGTCATAATCATTCAAGGGGTTTATCCCTCTAATCATGAGACAAATCCCAAGCCTAAGGTGACAATTCAAGGGGGCTATCCCTCTAATCATGAGACAAATCCCAAGCCTAAGGTGACAATTCAAGGGGTTATCCTTCTAATCATGAGACAAGACCTAAGCCTATAATGACAATTCAAAGAGGCTACCCCTCTAATTCAAACAATGAAATAAAACCAAAGCCCAAGGTCACAATTATAGGAGCCCCTCTTCCTAATCCAAATCATGAAGATAAACCAAGACCCAAGGTCACAATTAAAGGTGGCTATCCTCCTAATCCAAATCATGAAAGCGAACCAAAGCCCAAGATCACAATTAAAGGAGCCTCTCCTCCTAAGACCAAGTTTATACTTCAAGGAGGCTATCTCTTTATTGATGAGGATGAGACAAGTCCAAAATCTCATTCATCCACATGTCAAATCAATTCCACATCAACTTATCCCACTACATACCAATCTAATCCGTCCACATGTCAAACCAATTCCACATCAACTTATCCCACTTCATATCAACCTAATCCATCCACATGTCATATCCACCCTTCATCAACCTATCACAATCCTTATCCATATCAACCCATATCACAACAACCATTATCCTATACAATCCCTCCACCACAACACCATCACAACTTCCAACAACTTCAACCACAATCCTACATGTCACCCACCTCAACTTCACACCAACCTAATCCATCCACCTATCATGACAATTCCATAGCAACCTATGCCACATCAACATATCAACCTCCACATCAACATTATCCATTTTCTCATTCTCACATTCCAACATACCACCAAACCCATTCACAAGGCAACCAAATGTCATCACAACAAGAACATGTAAGCTTAAATCCACCTTGGCAACAAGATCAAATGCCCTCAACTTCATACCAAACCCAAGACATTTTATCTACATATCCCACCATTTCACTCAACCACCAAGACTATCAATGGCCTCCACAACAAGTACAAGTGAGCCCAAGTCCACCTTTGCAACAAGAAGCACGTACAAGTCCAAGTGGCCCTTTGTATATAAACGATGCTAACCTAATACAAAAAGACTTAATTACCTTTGACAAGGGAGATACCAATCTAGCCAATGCATCTTATGAGTGGCCTTCATCATCCAATCACATGCCAACACATGAGCCTATTAGCCCTATCATAACACCACTATATGATCCTACCCCTATTCCATTGGTCCACCAACCTTCATCACCTTCATCCTCATGTTCTACCAATCTTCCACCACAAGATCCCTTGGACATAATCGTACAACAATTGGTTCAAACAAATTTGATTGAGTTGCCACCGATAGAACCTTTTGAACCAATCCTTAAACCCCCTTGGTATAATGAAAATCATTATTGTGCATACCATAGGTATAAGGGCCATACAACAACAAATTGTGTCAAACTTAAGAGATTGATCACAAACCTCATAAATTGTGGTAAGATTATCCCTTCATCCAATCCAAATCCGAATCAACCCAATCCAATTATCCCCCAACCTAATCCTAGTCCTAATCCTACAACATCATCTGCTATTATTGCTCATCCATTATATTGCCCATCCACTCATACCCTTGCGAAGGATGTGATCCATTGGCTACTAGCTAGGAATAAACTACCTCCATGTCAAACACCCATTCATGAGCCTACCAAAGAACTTCCAAAGGTCATAATCCCATCATGTGGTCCACCTATCCTTGAGCCTATCCAAGAGCCTTCCATTAACATACCTAGCCCTTCAAGCCCATCATGTGACATACAAGCCATCAAGCCTATTTGTGAATCTTCTATCATTAATCCAAGTCAAGAGTCATCATGTTCTTATGTTGTTGACCAAGAGCCTATCCAAGAGCCTTCCAATTCCATTCAAGCAACCCAAGAGGTATGTCAAAGGTTTAATCCTAAGCATGTGGAAACAAGCCCTAGTCCAACTCAAGATCAAATCACTTTTATGCAACCCATCCATAACATGTATCTCTTCCATGATCAAGATGATAGCCATAATAATGAACCTATCCATGAGCACCTTGATCCTATCCATAATATTATATACATCCATGAGCAAGATATCCAAATTGCTCCTAGTCATCCACCATATTGCCCTATCCATAATGAGCAAACATCCACTTGTCATGATGAGACACTTGTCCCCCAAGTAAGCATAAAAGATCAAACAAATAACTTGGATCTTAGTGAACACAATGCTAATCAAGATCCTAATGATCCTCCTTCCACATCCACCATCGATTCCACTTCAAATCCACTATCATGTCCTATTGGTCTTACCACCTTTGTCCATGAATGTTCTTCCTTAGGACAAAAACAACCTCTATCCACTTCACCTTCTCCATCTAATAGTGAACTCAAGTCTAGTGTTCAAACCACACCAAGTCCTATAGTCCATCGCATACTCCAAAACATGAACTACCAAGGTAAAGGCCTAGGCCTTTATAAACAAGGTATTTTGGAGTTGAACCATGTCAAGATTCCTCCATGCTCATATGGCCTTGGATGCACACCCCAAGGTAAACAAGGCCAAGATGTTGGTAATCCCTTCATGCATTCTACACCTACCACTTTCCATCGCACCCCCCATCATCTACCTAAAACATATGTTGCCATTTCACCTCCATCATCCTATAAATGTCAAAAGCATGTGACCATACACCTTCCACCATCCACTTTGCCTCCATTACTTCCAACTCCAAATATCCCTCCATCCACCTTGCCACCATTGCTTCCAACACCTAATTATCCACTTATCCATAAGTATCCTTACATCCCTAATCATGGCCAACAAAAGCACACATCGTTTAAGCATAAAGCTTCCAATCATTCCATCCACTCCACCCACCCCATGGGATTCAAAAGAAAAAATTTTGATGCCTCACCTTATAAATCTAACAATCATACCAAAAATCCTAAAGGTCTTCATACCTTAGGACATGAAGAATCAAACTCAAAGCAAAGTACATTCAAAAAGCTATCCAATCCCATACCTCCAAATGCAAAGCCCAAAAGCAAAATGGTTTGGGTTCCTAAGCAAATAACTAGCAAGTCAAATGAGGCATCCTCATCCACATCTCAAGAATCCCAACCACCTATATCCATCCAAGAGCCTATTTCCATCCAAAACTTCCATTCCCTTCAAAAATCCCACAAGCAAAGCAAAAGCACTAAAAATACTAAATCTATGTGGGTTCCTAAATCACTTCATCAACCATCTCCTAAGCAAACATCTCCATTACTTCCTACACCACCATCCAATCAAAAGCTTCAATGTTTATCATAGTGTGTGCAACCGTTGGTCATGGTTCCGTTCCATTCCAAAACATTCCGACATGCCTCCATCTCCCCACCTTTCATCCATTATCCTACATATCTCCCCCATGCTATCTCTATGGCCCATGCTTTGGCATAAACTTTTTATCCATCTTCATTCCATAAGCCTATATAAATCCACTATCCCCATCCATCTATCCTTGCATGAGCCTTCCATAATCCACATCCTAATCCACTATCTACCTAATCCATCTCCCATCCATGCAATCCCTTTGCCAACATCTATGAGCACACTTGACATTGTCTATGTGATGACATCATCCATCTCTAAATGGACACTATCAACCTTCATAGCACTAGCCACTTGAGTCCCTCCTATCCATTACCATGGTGAAAACCTGGTAAACAGGCACCATGTGTAATTGTCATCCCATCTAAACATTTAAAAAAATTAAAAAAATCAAAATAGTAAAGAGAAATCCCTTTGTCCAATGGTGAAAACCTGGTAAACAGGTGCCTTGGATAAGTACCATGATGAAAACCTGGCAAACAGGCGTCATGTGTAGGTTGATCTTCTATGTCACTTACACTTGGGGCCACATTGTCTCATCCAACCTATCCATTTCCAAAACTATCTATCCCATTATATCATTATCCATCCTATCTTGTCCTACCATTACCATACCATCCTGCCATCCTTAGCCATTACATAAACATGCCTGTCCTATTGAACCCATTTATCCATCCTCCTCCTTTTGATCTTAACGAAAACTAGGGGCAAAATGTTGAAACATGTTTGGATATTTCTTGACATACCTTCTTTGCAAACCAAGTCCTATCCATTGACCATTTATCCATCCCATTCAAATCCAATCCATCATGTCATCCCTTGGTCATGAACTTTTTCATGTAAAAATCCTCAGCATTACCACCTAGAATGGGGTGGGTTCTTCCTATGCAACATAGCCTTTGGAGATCACATCTTAGCTCACTTATGATCCATCTACTATAGCCTACCTATCCGTTTATCATGAGGTATGCATCCATCCCTTATATGGCCTATCCTCTTATCTGTCCATCCAACTCTCATGAACCTTCCATCCCATCCAACTCTCATGATCTTGCCATTACATTTACTATGAACCTATCCTTTTATCCATCCCTTGCACCTAGACTTGGTTTTCTCCCTTGTCATTGGTATCAAGCACAAAGGCTACCCAAATTGTAAATCCATTGGCATTTTCCAAAACATGTCAAAAAAAATCCAAAAAAATCAAAATATTCCAAAAACACAAAAAAATCAAATATCCAACAAAAAATCTAAGCAATAAAACCAATCATCATCAATCCAAAACAATCCACTTCAACATTCAATCAAAATCAAATCATCATCATCGTCAATTCTTCCTATCAATAACATTCATTCATCTATTTCAATCAATCACTTCTTCCAATCATATCAATCTAAGCAATGATCTTGAATTCAAGCCACACTAATCCATATCCAGCAAGCTAATCAATCAAGGAACATTATCCAATCAAATCAACAAGGTTTTGATCCTAATCTTGTCATGAGCCCAATCAATCATCATCAATGGGATATAGCGCTCCCATATCCTTATGTTGATCTAGGCATATAGCTTTCCCCACAATGACAACACTATCTATCATCATCAATCATACAATCAATCAATCATTGGTTTATGACTTGACAAGGGAAATACTTTGTTTGTTTTACATCCATTGAGCACAATGAGAACACTCGCTTATGCTTAGATTGAGTGGACACTCTAATCATCACACCATCACTATCATCATTCTAAACAATCCAATCATCAAAACAATCAACCCAGCAATAGCAAACATCAAAACCAAAGCACATCAAGCCAAACATCAAGACAAATCCTATCAATCATCAGCATCAACACCAAAGCAAATCAACTCAATCACATCAACTCCAATCGGAACAAATCCAATCACTTTAGCAAATCAAAAGCAGCTCAATCCACCACAAATCATCAATCCTTCATCAATCTTCATCCATTATTTTATCATCCTCAAAACCATTCCAAACAAAGATCCAAATGCAAGTCATCATTAAGCTATACCAATCAAGTTAATCAATCAAGCCATGTTATCCAATCACAATCAATGGTTTTGATCCTAGCCTTGTTGTAAGCCAAATCAATCAATCAGCCAACCAACTCAGCAAACAACCTTGTGTTGATCTAGGGATATAGCTTTCCCTACTATGACAACACTCTCCACAACAAAACAATCAAACAATTAATCATTGGTTTACAGCTTGACAGGGGCAATACCTTGTTTGTTTTTGAATCATTTGTGCATGCTTGCTTGCTTGCTTGTGTGTGTTATCATTTTATCTTGCATTTGTATCACATCTGTAAGTTTCCAGCTAATATTCATATCTTGTGTATGTTGGAATAGCTTTTTGCATTATCCTTTGCATCTAAGGTCATATCATACCTTTTATGCATTAGGACT
Organism: Cunninghamia lanceolata; assembly: GCA_027924645.1. Taxonomy (NCBI): domain Eukaryota; kingdom Viridiplantae; phylum Streptophyta; class Pinopsida; order Cupressales; family Cupressaceae; genus Cunninghamia; species Cunninghamia lanceolata. The sequence continues at coordinate 9,087,114 of BSBN01000828.1, forward strand.
TCAATGCTCTAACTTTACTTCCTCATATGTTAGACAAGGTTGTATTACGCTGGGGCACGAGACACAACATCACCCTAGATCCTTATACCTTGGTGCATAACGTCTAGTGCTATATCAAACATCATGGTTGCTCACCTTCATTGCAGGATAACGCACCATCATTTCTTCTATCTATCCCCTTATCTTTCGTTTGTAGCTAAACCATTTCTTTTCAAGAGCATACCCGTGTTTGTCCAACCCACCTATCCTCTCGCGGGGGCATCACCAACCTATCCAATCAGTCATCATCATCATCATCCTTTTCCTCTATCCATACCTTATCTTCTTTGAAATGATGTTACTTGACATAAATCTTATCATCTCGAACATCATCTCAAAGAGGGGCAAAATGTAGACACCCAAATTTGTCCCAAATTTATCCATGTCCTGCAACACCTAGTCAAATACATTACTTAGACATCATGTAGCATTTTATCTTAAATCTTCACTCTTAATCCCATTTATCCATTAGCCAATTAATTAAATAAATTTATTTAATTAATTAATGTCACATGCATAATCCCATTTATCCTATCCCCATTCCAATTAATTAAATAAGTTTTATTTATTTAATTAATTTCCACATCATATCTTATCCCATCCTATTCATCTATCTAATTAATTAAATAAATTTTATTTATTTAATTAATATCCAACTCATATTATAACTAATTCAAATATTTTATTTGAATTAAGTCCTCATCTTTTATCACATTCCAACACTTGTCCAGTCAATCATGTGTTACAACTTTTATCTTTCACATGCACAACTAATGGGACCTGATTTTAGTATTTGTCTACACAAGCACACCTAAGCCTTATCTTCCCTTGCCACATGTCAATTGACTACAATTTCTTAATGTGCAAGATAACCGAATCAATCCTATCCATCCATTTCATCTAAAGCCCTAATTGATCCTAGCCATCCATTGGAACCAAGCCTTTCCTATAAAACAAGCCTCTCTTGAGCCATTAGGGGAAGAATTTCATGATTCTTCTTCATGCAACCTCACTCTGCTGAATTTTCATCTCAAGCCATTATCCATCATCTTCAATCCATCTAGCTTGCATCTATCATCTATCAATCATCCATCATTTATCTTTTTATTAACGTTATGTTGTGGAATTGAGCAATCAACACAACAAATTGATCAATCAATCAAGCTCATCTTGCATCTTTGAGGTATTGAATTATTTGGGTTTAGGTTATGCATTTCAATTGTTTGATCATTTCCATTTATAAATCCAAATTTTTCGATATACACTTTTAACATAGAATACAATCTTGGGTTAGTCACCCCATGGTTTTTCCCTTAACTAGGTTTTCCACGTTAAAATCTTGGTGTCATATGTGTTAATGTGTTTCTGCTCTTGAATTGTTGCTTTATGTTTCCATGATTGATTTATTATTATGCTACTGAATTATAAGAAAAATTTGAGTAATTAATTGGAAGAAAGTTTTTTGACAACTGATTCATCCCCCCTCTCAGTTGTCTGTCCTGAATCTAACATGAAATTATATGATGCTTTCGTAAATGTCTACATGTTAATTATTTGGTTTAGGTTCTACCTCTTCTGTATTATTTACTTGAAGTGTTGTAAAAATATGTGATTTAATATACACCACTTGGTGTCTTTTATTTTGATGGCTATTTTATGGATTTTCTACTTCATAAGGTGTTTATTATGGACTAAAATTGATCTTAGGTGGTACCCCTAGGGTTTAGGGCCCATTTGAGCATGCCAAACCCTAGGGTAACTTTTGTCTAGTCACTTTAACTTCATCCTGAAGTAAAGTGACGAAATTCAAATTTGATATAGAGTGGTGAGTGAGTCATGCCTTGAAACATGACCGACTCCTCTTTCCAAGGAATGGATTCCCATCACCTTGAAGACTTGGGGTGTCTTCAACATCCCCAAGTGTGTGGAACCCTTCTCCAATGCTCTCACACATGTATGAGAGCATCTTGGAGTGAATGGGCTTCCTTTAGAGAATAAGGTAATGACATGTGTCATTCCTTATCTTCTTGGAGCCCATCTTCAAAGATGCCACCTCTCCACCTTTTCTCTCACACGTGTGAGAGCACATGTGGAGAGGGTGAGGCTTGGATGGATGGGAGAGTGACACATGTCACCTCCACATTCTATGACCCTTGAAAGTAGATTGGGAGGAGGAAGTAGAAGCATCTTGGAGTGAATGGGCTTCCTTTAGAGAATAAGGTAATGACTTGTATCATTCCTTATCCTCTTAGAGCCCATCTTGAGAGATGCCACCTCTCCACCTTTTCTCTCACACGTGTGAGAGCACATGTGGAGAGGGTGAGGATTGGATGGATGGGAGAGTGACACATGTCACCTCCACATTCCATGACCCTTGCAAGTGGATTGGGAGGAGGAAGGAGAAGGTGACATGTGTCACCTTCTCATTCCTCAAGGCTTTGGAATGAAGCCTATATTACTTTCTCTTTGAGAGAGGAATGGGGTTCTTTCATTTTACTTGTTTTTTCTATTTTTGGAGGTATTTTTGGAGAGTGAGTGAGTTTGGAGATCTTGGAAGGAAGGCTTGAAGGAGGAGGTTGGAGAGCTCTTTTACAAATTTTATTCTATTATTGGGCTACCATAGGTAAGCTTTAAGGCATGAAGCCTTTCCCATGTATTTAAATTTCTATGTGTGGTTAAAGTTTCTTTGTGTGGTTGCATTGTTTGGTGTTGTGGAGTTTTTATTTTATGGATGTTTGAACGAGACTACCATTCTTGGTGTGTCCGTTCATGTGAGGCGTGGGAGAGGAGTGAACCTCCTCAAGGTCACTCTCTTTGTATTGGCATATTGTGGCCTTGAGGGTAACTTGGAGAAATATGGTGATTATTTTGTATTGGCATATTGTGGCCTTGAGGGCAATTTGGAGAAGTATGGTGATTATTTTGTATTGGCATATTGTGGCCTTGAGTGCAATTTGGAGAAGTATGGTGATTATTTTTATGGCATGAGTGCCTTGGAGTGATATATATTATTCATTGAGGTATTTTGGACTTGAGGCCTTGTTTTGGGGTATCTTGAGATTTTGGTTTTGTAGGAGTGAACCTCTTGAGTAGAGAGAGTCCACTCTCATACCCCCTCAAATCCATCTTTATAGATTTTGTGTTGTTAAACCTTGGTGGGTGTTATTCTTCATGTTTGAGTGTTTGCATTTGTTGTGTTTGTGGTATGCACCCGTGTGTAGATCAATCTTCAAGCTCGAGGGTGACCCTTTTGTGGGTCTATGGTAGGGTGGAGAGCGTTTTGGTGGCTTGAAGTTTCCCCTTAGTTGTTTATTGCAGGTTGTTGTTGGAGACATTTGGAGCTTGGGAGAACATCTTATCATTTTATGTCTTGTTTATTTTGTTGGCTATTTGAGAGCCATGGTCAATAGACCTCATTGTAAAAATGTTGAGAGAAAGAGCACTCTTACCTTGTTGTAAACTGAAATTTCTTCTTATATTTTCATGTTTTATAGAAATGGAAATGTTGTTGGTTTTACTTTTATGTTGCTAAGGTTGTAGTGGGAGAAAATATAATTTGTTAGTTTATATTTGCAATGGATTGTGGAAAAGAAAATGTGAGTGAATTAATTGTGCTTGTGTGCAAAATAGAATGTGTATTGTTGTTGTTTTATTGTGGTATTCAGTTTCATAAAAAGTTGCTGTTGTAAAACTTTATACAGTAAAAATCTTCTAGAGCATTATATCAGTTGATGTTATTCTTGTCTTAGTATGATGTTACCAAAAAATATATATATGAAAAAGAAATTTATATTCAAGTTGTTTTTTTCCTTGTTGAGTTTTCCAGAAATGAGGAAATGTATTTAAAGCTTGTATTTTAGTTTCAAAAAAAATATAATACTATTGTAATTTGTTGTTCACTTCTTTTCATTTCAAAAAAATGCAACAGAAAAATAGTTGTATTATTCTTTATCAAAAATAGATTCTATGCATATATATATCCTTCCATATAGATCTGGGTTCTATAATTTTGTAGCTAATGTCTTTGTTTTATAAACCTAAGTATATATATATATATATATATATATATATATATATATATATATATATATACACACAAAAATATATATAAATATATATATATAACAGAGGTATTTAATATAATATAGAGTAAATATATGTATATTTATTTATATATATGTATATTTAAATATATACATATACATACATAAATAAATATAATATATATATGTTATATTTGTAAATAAAGATCAAATCATTAATATTTTTATCGAACTGTTGTTTTTATTTAACAGAGATTGTTATAAAAAAAAGAGATTTTAGACTGTTCTTTGAATAGGTTTACACCCTACAGTGGCCGAATGGCCATGGCAGTTTGTAGAAGGTGTTAGCACTCATTTTGACCTGGTGGTTGATTTTTCATGTTTAGGGGGTTTCTTCATTTGAACCCTATATCTTCTTGCCCATTTTCCTAAGTGTTGGACCTCCTCGGCATTTTTCAGCTGCAGCATCATATTTTCTTTGGAGGAGGTCATCATCATCATGTTTCCAGACTTCACCCTGATGTTGCTTACGAGGGTCATCATATTTTCTGCCTGCATGATCTTTCGCCGGGGTGATATTTGAACATCGGGTGATCTTGGTTAAGATCATCCTGATGATGTTGCTGTAAAGATTCTAAGTGTGACCCGATATTCATCGTGGTCATCATATTTTGAACGTCAGGATGATCTTAGTCAATATCATCCTGATGTTGTTGTATCACTTCATGTTCGTTGTTTTATCATCCTGATGATGCTGACGTCATTCTTATGTCAGGGTGATATCTATTTCTCTGCCTATCTGCATCATGATATTTCTGAAGGAGGGGGTGATATTTTCATATTTGAATATCACCCGGATGTATGTTTGTTCCAGCATCATGATGATGCTGATATCAAGGAGATATCCGCCTGTCGGTTTCGTGTATTATCTAGTGGGGGGTGATCTTTTCAAATATCTGGCATATTCATCTATCACCCTGATCTTATAGTGGAGCTACAGTGCAGCATGATATTTGTACATCAGGATGATATTTCCAAATATCCGGTTATCTTCCGAATATCATCCTGATGTCGATATGATGATGACGTCATCCAGATATGAGGAGGTGCGCAGTAGGCAGATATGCTGATGACGTTAGCAGGATATGACGGTGACGTCATTAGGATGTTCATCGGCCAGACATTTGGTATCGGCTAAGCAGGAGGATCTTCCTCCGATGCATCAGGTAGTGCCGATGAATGCGATTATCATGTAGGTGATATTGCGATGATGATGCTGACGTCAGGGTGATATTTCAAGCAACAGGATATCATGCTGTTGGAGGATGATGATGAAGGCTTATACTAGTGTCGTCGGGAGCAAAAGCACCGACATCATATATGCTCACGACCTAGTATATAAAGTGTTGAAATGGTTGCTGCGGGGTGCATGTGGGATATTTCGATCCTGCATATTTTCAAATATTATGACGATGTATCTTGGCGGGAAACGGTTGCGACGCACAGTATTCTGCATTTCCCAAGGCCGCGGGTTGGTGCGCCATTAATGGCGATTGTTGCAGAGGTATGGGCGATGGTGTGGACGGATCTGGTACCCGATTGAAGGTGTACATCAACGGACAGTGGCGCAGGGCTCGATGTTTCTTCCTGTCTCCTCTCCCACCTGCTGCATTGAATGTTTGAGCGCCATTTTTCTGATACTGTGTATCTGGCGGGATTTTTGGTCAACCATGTAATTAATTGCTGTGGTACACTACCTGGCTGTTATAAGCAGGAAGTGTTACTCATTTTTGGTTGTTGAAAGTTGAAGATTTTTGGCTCTGTAATTCAAAACAAGCTGATCTAGTTGCTCTGTACAGCTTAACCTGTGAGTCTATGTATCTCTTGTTGTATGTTTTGGCATGAACCCACTGATTTTATGATTAATCTTATATGAGAAATGCTATCTTAGCATGTGTTTTGTTAATTCTGTCTCCAGTATTGCATGTATCTTTCTTCTGAGTCTGGATATTTAAGCAATATTTGAGACTCTAGAACATAGAATTCCTGTGTTGAATGTATGATCTCTTAACTTCTGCTCGAAGGGTGGATTAAATTGTTTTCAGGTTAAACATTGGGAAGGGTATACTGCAGTAGGGATGCCATAAGTAGAGATAACTTAACACTCTGTATTGGGAGATATCTGTAAGGCAGGTATCACATATATCCCCCTGAAATCCAGTTTTAGCTGTTCATGCTGATCATTCACAGGTGTATGTCTACTGACTCCAGGCCCTGGATAGGCACCAATCTTGCTTTGTGTTTGTGTTACAACCATGTCCGGCTTTGCATCCAAACTTAAAATCAAAATCTAAATCTAAAACAATCTTTAGGACATTAGAATTAGTTTTAGGATCCTCAGTCCTCTGTCTACAACTGCAAATAGGCCCAAAGCTAGCCCCTTTGCTCTTATCTTTCAGTTTTGGTCTACTTATAGGAGGACTTATCTGCTTTATGTCAGTATCCCAGCCTTGTAAGCATATCCTCATGGATGTTGAGTAGGGAATACCCCCCTAGGTCTTGCAGAGCCTAAAGAAGAAGAGGAGATAAAATACAGAGTCTATCTCCTACACTGTTGGCCCCTGGCCCAGAGATCCTGTTGATCACTGATGGCTACCTTGTAGGGAAATCTAGGAATAAGCATCCAGTCTGGGAAAAAGTCAACAGAAATTGGCGACTCCGCTGGGGAAGGTGATTTGAAAATTGTTATTTTTGAAAGAACCCTGGTTTTCAAAAGAAAACAGTTCCTAGTAATAGGTGGCGACTCCGAAGTAATCTCCCAACCGGTCAAAGTAAAATTTATATGCAGGGGAGAAGATCCCAACAAAATCCTTTATTTAAAGAGTTACCAGTAACAAGAAGAATGATGTACAGAAGAAAGGGAGCTGTCTCAGTTAGTCATGAGGGTTCCCCCAGAAAAGGTGATGATATGCAAGATAACCCTAGGCCATCAGGACAGCATGTGCCTTACTTTTCAAATGCAGAAGCTGATATTCAAGGTGCATATGAGAGGCAACAGGGTGGTAGCATGAGAATGAGGTCAGAGGTGTTCCAAGAACGCCCATTTCTAGACCCTAGTGAAAGGTTTGAAGAGGCAGAGTCTCTGAGGGATAATGAAGATGACGACCAGAATGATATGAGACCATCTACCTCCATGCCTAAGGATGAACAATTAGCTGAAGAAATCAAAAATCTAAGAGCAGAACTAGAATATCTACAAGCCATGAAAATCAGAGATGATATGAAGCAGAAAGTGCAAGCTTTAAGAACTGCCCAAAATGATTCAGTTCCTACCCTAGAGAATGCAAATGTGCAGAGACATCAGCAAAGAAATGAAGTGCAACATCAGCATAATGATGAGAGACAAAATGTGAATGATACTAGGATACCACTGAACAATGTAAGAAACCAGAATGCAGACAAAAATATTAATGTTAATCAGTTAAACAGATAGCCAATGCAGCTAGATAGATTCAGACAGCTGGTATTTGATGGTATTCCTGGGTATCCTAACCCCATTGATAAGCATCTGAGGCTGCAAGTGCCTAAATTTTCAGGAAACAACATAGTGTCAGGAGAAGATCATCTAAAAGCTTTTCAAAATGTCATGGATAACTTTGAGGTTGAACATGAGGATGTTTTCATGAAGTCATTCATGCAATCCTTAATAGATGAGGCAAGAGAATGGTACAAGAATCTGCCTGACCGGAGTATTTCATCATGGGATGATTTTAAAAGGATGTTCAAGGAGCAATATGGTGACAAAACTGACCCTAGCTTTTTTGTAAATGAGTTCACCAGTATCACTAAAGGGTCAAATGAGCAGGTTGCAGATTTTAATGCAAGATTTACTAAAGTGTTAAACAAATTGCCACATCACATGAGGCCAAATGAACCAATGTGCATAATATTGTATATCAATGCCTTTGATGCAAAAACTGCATATGGATTAAGAGATAAAGGTCCTGCTACTCTCAGGGATGCTTTTAGAATTGCAGTGAATATTGAAAACAATAGGAAAGCATCGGGCAAGACAAATAGAAGGGATGATATAAAAATTCTGCAGAATCCAAACAAGCCTCAGAACACTCAAGGTAATACATCTGCCCCTGAAGATAAGATAGACAAATTGGCAAATGTTGTTAAGGACCTAAGCTATAGATTAGCTAGAAGTGAAAAAGGGATGGGTCCTGATAGGCAAGTCTATCAAAGGCAAGAAAAGAGGCCATCATTGCATGATATGCCTTATAATACCAATTGGCATGATGGTAAGCCTATTTTCCCACATAACCACACAAATCAGAGAGCTCAACATGTCAAAGAAACTCCTGATCCTCTAAAGAAAGCTGTAAATATTGTTGATGATGCTCCATGGTGTATGATTTGCCAGATGCCACATTCACAGTTACAGTGTATGATTGCTCAATCCTTGTATGATAATGCTACATCTTGTAATGAATGCAATGAGCCACATTATGTGCAAGATGATGATGTTAATATGATGTCCATAGGCAATGGATACACTCTTTATGATGCTAATGAGAATACAGATGATGAAGTTCAGGCCTGCCAACAGTTCCCATATGATGAAAGTAATGAAGATAACTATGTGTATGCTCAGAACTCACACAATTTTCTGAGTAACTTACAATGACCTTCTGATGAGGAAATTAGAGCCTTCACAGCTGCAGCAGTTGCTCAAGTCAAGAGCAACTACAATCTCAGAGGTAAAAATCAAGTAAGCAGCCCACATAAGCTAGAAGGTATTTTTGCAGGACAGCCAGTGCATGGTAATAAGGGGATGGAATTACAAAAAAGGCAGTGGGGTAATAATAAACAGAATTTTAGACATAGAACAGGTCATGAATCCCAAGGACTAGAAAATAAAATTCCTCAGGCTGAAGATCAAAGTAAAGGTTCCCAAGACAAGAATGATGATCAGGGAACTATGAAAGTAAAAGCTAAATCAGCTCAAGATAAAAACAAGATTGTGGAGCAAGCTACAACTGTTATACAAAATTATGCTCCATTTGATATAGCTCAGGTCCTCTCTCAGGTAAAAGTCTCTGTTCCACTTATGGAACTGATGAAAGTGGAAGAAATCAAGAGTAGGACAATATCCCTAATCTCGGGGGTACCTTTTCAAGCTAAACAAAATGTTCAGACCCAGGGTGAGAAACATGTCATGTGTAATGAAGAAGATGAGACTCCTGAAGTCTATTTAGGAGTGACTATGACAAAATGTCCTTCACAAGTGGAACCATTTTATGTTTCCCTGGTTATAAATGGAAAAATAATTAGAAATTGTATGCTTGACTCTGGAGCATCTACAAATGTCATGCCTTTGGCCATCATGCAACAAGCTGGATTGAAAATTGACAAGGCATGTGGAAAATGTTATGCTATGGATGCCAGAGAGGTACCAGTTATTGGAATCATGAAGGATGTAGATTTCAAACTGGCAGCATTTCTTGAAAAGAGATATAAAATGAATATAACGGTGGTTGACATCAAGCCACAGTATGGTATGTTGTTGTCAAGAAGATGGGCAGCACTAATTGGTGGAAGTATGCAACTGGACCTGTCATATGCCATGATTCCAATGAATGGCAGGGATGTTAAGCTAATCAAAGAACAAAGATCATCAGAGACAGTAGAAGATCAAGAAGCAGAGGAACAGGTATGCTTTGTAGACACTGACTGTGATAACTTCAAGGTTGTCTCAGATGATACAGAAGATAAAAAGAAAAATGCCTGCATTGAAGAATTGGATCAGCGAGGTTTGTGGACCATGTTTTTTGATGGAGCTTGTGCAAAAGAAGGCTCTGGAGCTGGAGTTGTTTTCCTGTCTCCAACTGGTAAGCTCCTCAAATTCTCTTTCTTGCTGAGGTTTGATTGCACAAACAACATTGCAGAATATGAGGCTTTACTCTTAGGCCTAAATATTGCTCTCAAACATGGAATTAAAATGTTAAGAGTATTTGGCGATTCTGAGCTGATTGTATCCCAAATTAGAGATAAGTATGCTTCAAAAAACAAAAGATTGAAACAATACAAGCATGCTGTTTGGGATACCATTGAACTATTTGATGCATTTTCAATAGGCTGGGTAGAGAGGTCAAAGAATGTTATGGCTAATTTCTTAGCCAATGTTGCAATAAGGCCAGATGACATCACTCTGTCAGATGTTACAAATGTAGAAGTTAAAATTAGGCCTGCAGTACCAGAAAATATATGCAGTTGGCAAGTGTTTAATGATGATAGGGACTTGTTAAAATTTTTGCACTGCATAGATGAATATGAGAATCAAGAAATTGATTTCCAAGCTTTTGTAGAGACTATAGATGGAAAAGAAACTCTTGTGGGAAAAGAGATAATTCAATTGAGGACTAATAAAATCCCTAGAGGGTTGGTAGCTTTGGAAAGAGCTTTTGACAGTAAAGATAAATTGGTCACAAGGACATCTCCCACAAATAAGGAAGATTTAGAAGAGATAAATTTGGGGACATCTCAGGCCCCTCAGAAGGTATACATTGGTAAACAGCTCAAACCACACATTAGGAGTATGCTGATTGCATTACTGAAAAAGTATAAACATGTTTTCGCTTGGTCATATGAGGACCTAAAAGCCTATAGGGAAGATTTATTCCAGCATGAGATCCCATTGAAGCCTGGAGCTAAGCCATTTAGACAAAAGCAATGGCCTATTAATCCTACCTTAGCTCCCAAGATGCAAGAAGAACTCAAAAGGCTCAGGGAAGCTGGAATAATTGTGCCAATCAGGCATTCAACTTGGGTGTCTAACCTTGTCCCAGTCAGAAAAAAGAACAGTGATATTAGGCTTTGTGTTGACTTCAGGAACTTGAATGTATCCTCTTTAAAGGATAACTATCCACTGCCTAATATGGAAGCTATGTTGCAGAGAGTGACTGGTTGTGAACTCTTATCCATGATGGATGGATTTTCAGGTTATAATCAGGTGAAGGTAAAGGAATCAGAACAGTATAAGACCGCCTTCACCACTCCATGGGGAACTTATGTATATGTTAGAATGCCATTTGGACTAACAAATGCAGGTGCTACATTTCAAAGAGCAATGGATGTTGCTTTTGCAGGGTTGATTGATTCAATCCTGGCTGTATATCAGGATGACTTGACTGCTTACTCAAAGAAAGAAGAGCAGCATTGTTTGCATCTGGAGTAGATTTTCATAAGAGCACTGGAGTATGGTATTTCTTTAAATCCAAAGAAGTGTGCCTTTGGGGTAGTTGAAGGAAAGCTCCTGGGACATATTGTTTCCAAGGATGGAGTCAGGATAGATCCAGAGAGAGTGGCTACTATTGACAGAATTCAAATGCCAAAAACTGTAAAAGGAGTTCAGTCCTTCTTTGGACAGATAAATTTTGTTAGGAGATTTGTTCCCAACTTTGCAGAAACCACAAGGAACATTTCCAAGATGATGAAGAAGGATGCAACTGTCCACTGGGAAAGGGAAGCAATAGAATCATTTCAGAGTATCAAAGAGGCAATCAAGATGGCCCCTGTTCTTAAATCTCCTGATTTTTCTAGGCCATTCCAAGTATTTTCATTTGCTTCCTTTCATACTGTTGCTGCATGTTTGCTACAGAAAAATGAAGATGGTTTTGAACAGCCCATCACTTTCTTCAGTATGTCCTTGCAGGCCTCTGAGTTGAAGTATGATATTATGGAAAAACAGGCATATGCACTAGTCAGAGCCATCAAAAGTTTTAGACCATACTTGGTAGGATCATATATAATTGCATATGTACCCCATACAGCAGTCAAAGACATATTCACTCAGCAGGAGGTGACTGGAAGAAGGTGCAGATGGATAAACAAACTGCAAGAGTTTAACATAGACATACAAGTTACCAAGTTGATAAGAGGACAAGGATTAGCCAAGATGATGGCACAGTCAAACTTGGAAGCATGCCAAGTTAATGCAGTCCAAAATGAGAGTGTAAATGTATCAGGATCTGAATGGTACAAGGATATTATCTACTACTTGCAAAATCTGAATTGTCCTTCCCATTTCAGTGACAGTCAAAAGAGGACTTTAAAGTTACATGCAATCAGGTATGTTATTGTTCAAGGTGAGCTATACTGGAAAAACCCTGATGGTGTGCTGCTGAGATGTGTGGATGAGGATATGGCTAACAATGTTTTGATTGATATTCATAAAGGATTGTGTGGTGGACATTATACTGCCCAAACAACAGCTCATAAAATTCTCAGAGCAGGATATTGGTGGCCCACTCTCTTTTCAGATGCACAAAAGTTAGTGAGGAAGTGTGACCCTTGCCAAAGATTTTCAGGAAAGCTGAAATATGATGGTGCTTTACCCCTCAGAACTGTAACTGTGGATGCTCCATTTCAGCAATGGGGAATTGACTTCATAGGGGAAATTGCAGACAAATCAAGTGGGGGACACAGTTGGATTTTGGTGGCAACTGATTACTTTACCAAATGGATTGAGGACATTCCAACTAAGAGAGATACAAGTAAGGTGGTGACAGATTTCATGCTAGAAAATATTATCATCAGGTTTGGAGTACCATTCAAGATAGTCACTGATAATGCTATGTGCTTCAGATCAGGTGAATTTGTTGATTTTTGTAACAGGTATGGGATAAATCTATCATATACATCACCATATCACCCACAAGGGAATGGTCAAGCAGAATCAAGCAATAAAAGCATCATAAAAATTATCAAGAGGATACTGGACAAGAACAAGAGAGCTTGGGACTCAAAATTAAAGTTAGCCATATGGGCTGATAGAGTGACAGTAAAAAGGGCTATTGGAATGTCACCCTTTGAGCTAATATATGGTGCATTAGCTAGATTGCCCATGAACAATCTCCTACCAGTTTACAAGTTCATCCAAGAAAATGATGAGGAGATTGAAGATTCCATGACAGAAAGAGTGAACCAGCTGGTTGCACTGGATGAAAACAGAAGGAAAGCCCACCAGATTAATCTCAAGAGACAACAAGATATGAAATATCAGTTTGACAGGAGAGTTATAAAAAGGAAGTTTCAAGTCAATGATCTGGTGCTCATTTGGAATGCAAAAGGTCAAGAAAAGGGTAAACATGGTAAATTTGAACCCTTATGGATGGGCCCATATCAGATTTGCAGTGCTCATGGGGAGGATTCTTATTTCCTCCAGGCCCTAGATGGTGAAGTTCTGGAATTGCCTGTGCATGGCCAATTCCTTAAGTTCTATTTTGCATAAATGACTTGTCGCTGTGTACATTTGTAAAAACATGTATGTAGTGTAAATGTCTTGTGCAGTTCGTGCTTTTTGGTTTTTTGCCTGGTCTGCCCGGAGATCTGGTTCTCGCTGCAGGTTTTCACCTGCACGTCCCCATTCGGAGCCAGTGTTAGCACTCATTTTGACCTGGTGGTTGATTTTTCATGTTTAGGGGGTTTCTTTATTTGAACCCTATATCTTCTTGCCCATTTTCCTAAGTGTTGGACCTCCTCGGCATTTTTCAGCTGCAGCATCATATTTTCTTTGGAGGAGGTCATCATCATCATGTTTCCAGACTTCACCCTGATGTTGCTTACGAGGGTCATCATATTTTCTGCCTGCATGATCTTTCACCGGGGTGATATTTGAACATCAGGTGATCTTGGTTAAGATCATCCTGATGATGTTGCTGTAAAGATTCTAAGTGTGACCCGATATTCATCGTGGTCATCATATTTTGAACGTCAGGATGATCTTAGTCAATATCATCCTGATGTTGTTGTATCACTTCATGTTCGTTGTTTTATCATCTTGATGATGCTGACGTCATTCTTATGTCAGGGTGATATCTATTTCTCTGCCTATCTGCATCATGATATTTCCGAAGGAGGGGGTGATATTTTCATATTTGAATATCACCCGGATGTATGTTTGTTCCAGCATCATGATGATGCTGATATCAAGGAGATATCCGCCTGTCGGCTTCATGCATTATCTAGTGGGGGGTGATCTTTTCAAATATCTGGCATATTCATCTATCACCCTGATCTTATAGTGGAGCTACAGTGCAGCATGATATTTGTGCATCAGGATGATATTTCCAAATATCCGGTTATCTTCCGAATATCATCCTGATGTCGATACGATGATGACGTCATCCAGATATGAGGAGGTGCGCAGTAGGCAGATATGCTGATGACGTCAGCAGGATATGACGGTGACGTCATCAGGATGTTCATCGGCCAGACATTTGGTATCGGCTAAGCAGGAGGATCTTCCTCCGATGCATCAGGTAGTGCCGATGAAGGCGATTATCATGTAGGTGATATTGCGATGATGATGCTGACGTCAGGGTGATATTTCAAGCAACAGGATATCATGCTGTTGGAGGATGATGATGAAGGCTTATACTAGTGTCGTCGGGAGCAAAAGCACTGACATCATATATGCTCGCGACCTAGTATATAAAGTGTTGAAATGGTTGCTGCGGGGTGCATGTGGGATATTTCGATCCTGCATATTTTCAAATATTATGACGATGTATCTTGGCGGGAAACGGTTGCGATGCACAGTATTCTGCATTTCCCAAGGCCGAGGGTTGGTGCGCCATTAATGGCGATTGTTGCAGAGGTGTGGGCAATGGCATGGACGAATCTGGTACCTGATTGAAGGTGTACATCAATGGACAGTGGCGCAGGGCTCGATGTTTCTTCCTGTCTCCTCTCCCACCTGCTGCATTGAATGTTTGAGCGCCATTTTTCTGATACTGTGTATCTGGCAGGATTTTTGGTCAACCATGTAATTAATTGCTGTGGTACACTACCTGGCTGTTATAAGCAGGAAGTGTTACTCATTTTTGGTTGTTGAAAGTTGAAGATTTTTGGCTCTGTAATTCAAAACAAGCTGATCTGGTTGCTCTGTACAGCTTAACCTGTGAGTCTATGTATCTCTTGTTGTATGTTTTGGCATGAACCCATTGATTTTATGATTAATCTTATATGAGAAATGCTATCTTAGCATGTGTTTTGTTAATTCTGTCTCCAGTATTGCATGTATCTTTCTTCTGAGTCTGGATATTTAAGCAATATTTGAGACTCTAGAACATAGAATTCCTGTGTTGAATGTATGATCTCTTAACTTCTGCTCGAAGGGTGGATTAAATTGTTTTCAGGTTAAACATTGGGAAGGGTATACTGCAGTAGGGATGCCATAAGTAGAGATAACTTAACACTCTGTATTGGGAGATATCTGTAAGGCAGGTATCACATATATCCCCCTGAAATCCAGTTTTAGCTGTTCATGCTGATCATTCATAGGTGTATGTCTACTGACTCCAGGCCCTGGATAGGCACCAATCTTGCTTTGTGTTTGTGTTACAACCATGTCCGGCTTTGCATCCAAACTTAAAATCAAAATCTAAATCTAAAACAATCTTTAGGACATTAGAATTAGTTTTAGGATCCTCAGTCCTCTGTCTACAACTGCAAATAGGCCCAAAGCTAGCCCTTTTGCTCTTATCTTTTAGTTTTGGTCTACTTACAGGAGGACTTATCTGCTTTATGTCAGCATCCCAGCCTTGTAAGCATATCCTCATGGATGTTGAGTAGGGAATACCCCCCTAGGTCTTGCAGAGCCTAGAGAAGAAGAGGAGATAAAATACAGAGTCTATCTCCTACACTGTTGGCCCCTGGCCCAGAGATCCTGTTGATCACTGATGGCTACCTTGTAGGGAAATCTGGGAATAAGCATCTAGTCTGGGAAAAAGTCAACAGAAGGGTGGCGGCCTTAGCCACCCCCATGTTTTCTTTTTGTTGTGCATAGTGGGGTGGGGGATGAACCCCCCACCCACTCCCCACCATTCGATGGGGGTGGGTGGGAGGTCCGCCCCCCTGACCTTTTTCCTTTGAAACATGGCGCTCAAGCGCCTCTGTCGTTCTGGTCGCGGGCCCCCTTCTGGTATTAATGGTGTTTCCTACTCACCCCTACCGGTTCTATAACCTGTAACTTTAACCCTATTTTATGATTTAAAGTATATAAATATATTCTGGGTTTTATCTCTGCATAAACAAAATATATTTAAAAAAAGAAGAGATCTCTTTGTGTAAATACACAATGAGTATATATATACACTGAGAGAAATAATAAAACAAAATACGGAACCATCTTTGGTTTATTTGTTGTGAAAACAAAACAAAATTTCAGCAATCACTTCTTAAAATGATCCATGCTTAGAATAACCTTCTGGGTATGTCTCCATGGCTGCCCTATTTTTAAACCTGCAAAGAAAATAGATGAGAGAAGAAGAATAGGAAAATAGGCCTTCTGGGTATGTCTCCATGGCTGCCCTATTTTTTAAGACCTACAAACAAAATAGATGAGGGAAGAAGAATAGGAAAATAGGGTTTTGGAGAGAGGAAAATGAAAACAAAGCAAACTTGTAGAAAATAAAAGCTAATGAGTTTAGGGTTTGAAAAATAATATTTTTATGGGCAAAGATTTTTAGGGTTGGAGAAATGAGTGGAGGTAAAATAGAAAGAAATTAGATTTATCATTTATTTCCTTGTGCACGTGAAATGATTTCCTCTCATCTCTAATTTTAAAATGAGTGGTGTTTTAAATGCCTTTTTATTTCTTGCTTTAATTTATTTAAGTAGGGTTGTTTGATTTTTGTTTTTTTAATTTCTTCACATCATTTCAATGAATATTTGACATCTTGCAGTCTCATTTAACTTTTCAAAGGATAATCTCCAAATCTTATGAGCATATCTTCTACAAGTGAGTTTTGGAATCTTACCTTCCATTAGCTGCAAAATATTCTCATCAATATCAATCAAATACTTTGGCTTTCTATGCAAAATTCTAGGTGGTGTTAAGTTAGGTAAATTCATCTCAACATTAGGAATTTCATCAATATTTAGATGAGATGGGCTAGATGGCATACCTTTGATCGAAGATGGAATAGATGACATACCTTGAGGTTGAGGTGGGAACGATGGCATACCTCCATCACATGTGAGTGATGATGTACTCTCAACTTGAGATGTGGTAGATGGTGTCCCTACATGTTGACTTGCGATAGAGGACGTTTCTCCAACTATGGTATTCAAATCTCTCATAGCATGAAGTTTTTGCATTCGTTCTCTTTGTGCCGCCAATACCATATCTATTTTTCATGGTTGTGGTTCCTCTTCAATTGGCATGTCTTCATTTATCGTGTCCAATTTCCTCTCCTCACGAAGTTCCCTTATAGCCACTACTTTCTTTGCATTCTTAGCTTCTATCTCTTCTTGTGTTGGTTTAATTCTTGATCGTTTCCTCGGCATGACAGAGAATCTGTCTGTAGAATAATAAAGAGACCAATATTAGTTCCTAACAAATGAATACAAGATAATAGTGGGATTGTATTTTTATTATGTTGTAAGGATTTATTCTTCTATACTTTGACATCATGGTATGTTAAGGTCTGTTTATTACACATAATTATTAAAGAGCCCAAGTGTAGAAAATAAACATGGCATCATGTGAGATTGTAGGCTGCTTTCTTGATTGGGAATGTGTCTATTTTAAACATGTATGATAAAGCATGATAAAGTAATTCAAATAGAATTAAGGAAAATGTAAAGAACATGCATGTAAAGAATTGACATACCTAAAAAATGAAGATTCGAATGGAGAGAGTACCTAATTATGTAGTTTTTTTTTCTTCTTGCATCAAACTCCTCAACAATTTGAGTTTTTCACCACTTGCTTCCTTTTCAATGTTAAATTGAATAACACTCAAATATAATTACTAACAAAAATACTATTAACCAATCTATAATGTTAAATTCCTAAAATTGAATCAGAATTAACATTGCAACACTACAAAAATTAAAACTTGAATAGATATATATCAAACTTGGTGTGAAAACTATGCTATTTCCTCCTTCTCAAGTTGGCAAAGCAGAAAAGGTGGTGGAAAGATCATGCAAAGGTGATAGAATGTGTAAAATATGCATGTGAACTTCCCAACAGCATGCAACCACTTCTTTTTTATCAGAGCATGCGCAGAATCAGTATGAAAATAGAGTATGTGGGCCTGGATCACGGGGGTCAACACTTTTTTACCATTTTAATAGCAGGACAAAATGCGAGCGCATTATAACGTACTTGCGTTTTGTCCTCCTATAGATTGATCCATAAATATTTTACCTATATCACCTTCGATAGCACCTTTACAATATCTCACCTCTAGTTCCATTAGCTCATGTTCTATATCTTACTTATCTCTCCCCCTCACCTCTCTACCTCTCCCCTCTCTATGTCTCTCAGTCACTCCTTGTCTACCCTAACCCTAATCCCTCGACCCTCGACCCTATCCCTTAACCCTCGACCCTCGAACCTCAACCCTCAACGTCAAAACCTAATCCCTCAACCCTTAACTCTAATCCCTCGACCCTCAAACCTATCCCTAAACCCTAAAGCCTAAAGCCTCAACCCTCAACCCTCAATGTCAAATCCTAATCCCTCAACCCTTCACTCTAATCCATCAACCCTAAACCCTATCCCTAAACCTTCAACACTATACCTTAAACCCTAATCCCTCAACCCTCAACCCTCAACCCTAAACCTTATCCCTAAACCCTGATCCCTCAACCCTCAACCCTAATCCGTCATCCCTCAACTCTAATCCCTCATCCCTAAACCCTAAATGCTATCCCTATTCCTAAACCCTCAACAGGTTCAATACTATACCTTAAACCCTAATCCCTTATCCCTAAACCCTCCAACCCTATCCCTAATCCTTATACCCTCGACACTCTACTTTAACCCTAATCCCTCAACCCTCAACCCTATCCTGAAACCCTTAACCCTCGAACCTTAATGTACTCAATCCTCAACGTCAAACCCTAATCCCTCAACCCTTAACTCTGATCCCTCGACCCTCAACCCTATCCCTAAACCGTAAACCCTAAAGCCTCAACCCTCAACCCTCAACGTCAAATCCTAATCCCTTGACCCTTCACTCTAATCCCTCAACCCTAAACCTTATACCTAAACCCTCAACACTATACCTTAAACCCTAATCCCTCAACCCTCAACCCTAAACCTTATCCCTAAACCCTAATCCCTCAACCCTCAACCTTAATCTGTCATCCCTCAACTCTAATCCATCATCTCTAAACCCTAAATGCTATCCCTATTCCTAAACCCTCAATGGGCTCAATACTATACCTTAAACCCTAATCCCTTATCCCTAAACCCTCCAACCCTATCCCAAATCCTTATACCCTCGACACTCTACTTTAACCCTAATCCCTCGACCCTCAACCCTATCCTGAAACCCTTAACCCTTGAACCTCAATGTACTCAACCCTCAATGTCAAACCCTAATCCCTCAACCCTTAACTCTGATCCCTCGACCCTCAACCCTATCCCTAAACCCTAAACCCTAAAGCCTCAACCCTCAACCCTCAACGTCAAATCCTAATCCTTCAACCCTTCACTCTAATCCCTCAACCCTAACCTTATCCCTAAACCCTCAACACTACACCTTAAACCCTAATCTCTCAACCCTCAACCCTAAACCTTATCCCTAATCATGAATCCCTCAACCCTTAACCCTAATCCCTTTTCCCTAAACCCTCCAACCCTATCCCTAATCCTTATACCCTCCACACTCTACTTTAACCCTAATCCCTTGACCCTCAACCCTATCCCTAAACCCTCAACCCTTAATGTTAAAACCTAATCCCTCGACCCTTAACTCTGATCCCTCAACCCTCAACCCTATCCCTAAACCCTAAACCCTAAAGCCTCAACACTCAACCCTTAACGTCAAATCCTAATCCCTCAACCCTTCACTCTAATTCCTCAACCCTAAACCCTATCCCTAAACCTTCAACACTATACCTTAAACCCTAATCCCTCAACCCTCAACCCTAAACCTTATCCTTAAACCCTGATCCCTCAACCCTCAACCCTAATCTGTCATCCCTCAACTCTAATCCCTCATCCCTAAACCCTAAATGCTATCCCTATTCCTAAACCCTCAATGGGCTCGATACTATACCTTAAACCCTAATCCCTTATCCCTAAACCCTCCAACCCTATCCCTAATCCTTATACCCTCGACACTCTACTTTAACCCTAATCCCTCGACCCTCAACCCTATCCTAAAACCCTTAACCCTTGAACCTCAATGTACTCAACCCTCAACGTCAAACCCTAATCCCTCAACCCTTAACTCTGATCCCTCGACCCTCTACCCTATCCCTAAACCCTAATCCCTAAAGCCTCAACCCTCAACCCTCAACGTCAAATCCTAATCCCTCAACCCTTCACTCTAATCCCTCAACCCTTCACTCTAATCCCTCAACCCTAAACCCTATCCCTAAACCCTCAACACTATACCTTAAACCCTAATCCCTCAACCCTCAACCCTAAACCTTATCCCTAAACCCTAATCCCTCTACCCTCAACCCTAATCCGTCATCCCTCAACTCTAATCCCTCATCCCTAAACCCTAAATGCTATCCCTATTCCTAGACCCTCAACGGGCTCAATACTATACCTTAAACCCTAATCCCTTATCCCTAAACACTCCAACCCTATCCCTAATCCTTATACCCTCGACACTCTACTTTAACCCTAATCCCTCAACCCTTAACTCTGATCCCTCGACCCTTAACCCTTAAAATTTGAAACCTATCCCTACACACTCAACACTCGACACTATATCTTAAACCCTAATCCCTTAACCCTCATCCCTAAAGCCTCAACCCTAAATCCTTAAACCTTCAACCCTAAACCCTATCCCTAATCCCTTTACCCTCGACACTCTCATCTAACCCTAATCCCTTGACCATTAACCCTATCCCTCAACCCTCAACCCTCAACTCTCAACATTAAACCCTAATTCATCAACCCTAAACCTTAATCCCTCAAACCTAAACCATCAACCCTCAACACTATACCTTAAACCCTAATCCCTATTCCTCAACCCTTAACCCTTAAAACTTAAACCCTATCCCTACACCCTCAACACTTAACACTATATCTAAAGCCTCAAACCCTCATCCCTAAAGCCTCAACCCTTAATCCTTAAACCTTCAACCCTAAACCCTATCCCTAATCCCTCTACCCTCGACACTCTAACCCTAACCTCGACATTAAACGCTAATCTGTCAACCCTAAACCCTATTCCATCAACCCTAAACCCTATCCCTAAACCCTCAACCCTCAACACTATACCTTAAACCCTAATCCATCAACCCTAAAACCTAATCCCTCAACCCTCAACCCTAAACACTATCAATAAACCCTCGACACTATACCTTAAACCCTAATCCCTCAACCCTCAACCCTAATCCCTCATCCCTAAACCCTAAACGCTATCCCTATTCCTAAGCCCTCAACCCTTGACACTATACCTTAAACCCTAATCCCTTATCCCTAAACCCTAAACCCTATCCCTCAACCCTTAACCCTTAAAAATTAAACCCTAAAACCTATCCATAAACCCTCGATGCTCAACGCTATATTTTAAACCCCAATCCCTTAACCCTCAGCCATAAATCCTCAACCCTCAATCGTTAAACCTTCAACCCTAAACCCTATCCCTAATCCATCTACCCTAAACACTTTACTTTAACCCTAATCCCTTGACCATCAACCCTATCCCTAAACCCTCAACCCTCAACCCTTAACTCTCGACATTAAACCCTAATCTGTCAACCCTAAACCCTAATCCCTCAACCCTCAACCCTTAACTCTCGACATTAAACCCTAATCTGTCAACCCTAAACCCTAATCCCTCAACCCTAAACCCTATCCCTAAACCCTCAACACTATACCTTAAACCATAATCCGTCAACCCTAAACCCTAATCCCTCCACCCTAAACCCTAAACCCTATCCCTAAAACCAACAAAACTGCTTTGCCTTATGTTAGGTTGTTAAACCCATCATTTTTGACACTCTTCTCTTAAAGATATTTGAGTTGCAAGAATATGTCAGAAAAATGGCTATGAACTTTTTTAATGTTAGTAATGTTATATGGCATGTTTTCTGGCCCATTTGGGGCTCATTATGCCAATAGGTGTACACACTATGAGAAAAGCTTTGTGTATGGTACATCCACAGTGAGTAATTAACAGTTGAAATTAGAAAGATGATAATTATGAGAAAAGCTTTGCATTGGGGTACATCTATGTTTCTTGTTGTCCACCCCGCACTTAGGGAAGGTATATTGTTATGAAACAGGCAAATAATCTCCCATTGTTTACTGGCTCTATCCACAAGAACTACTAAACTATACCTTAAACCCTAATCCATCAACCCTAAACTTTCAACCCTAAACCCTATCCATAATCCCTCTACCCTCAACACTCTACCTTAACCCTAATCCATCAACCCTTAACCCTAAATGCTATCCCTAAAGCCTCAACCCTAAACCCTAATTCCTCAAGGTCCTAAACTCTAATCCCTTATCCCTAAACTCTAAATCCTATCCCTAAATACTCAACCCTCAACCTTAAACCTTAATCACTCAATCCTTATCCACCCCTCTCCTCCCCTATTTGGCTCACTCCCATCTCTACCCTCTTCTACCCTCGACACTATACATACATACATATAGGCATACATAGATACATACATACATATAGGCATACATACATACATACAAACATAGATACATACATACATATAGGCATACATGCATACATACATGATTAATAGCCTTGAACATAACAAAATTTAAGGGGAACATAACACGAGCGCATTATAACGCGCTAGCATTATTTCAAACATGACAAACAACACAAACTTTTGCAGAAAATAAAAAATGCAAAGCAAAAACTAACGCGAGCGCATTATAACGTGAGCACATTATAATGCAAGCGTGTTATAACGCGCTCATATTATGTTTTTCTTTGGGAATCCCAAGCCTGGCTTGGGATTTGCTTTGGATTTCCAACCCAAAGGCTTGGAGTGCCTTTTCAACATCCACAGACGTGTTTTTCCATATTCTTCAAAATTTCACATAATTTCGTTCATGCTAACCCTCAGATTTGCACGTGTTTCAAGGTCAAACAAATCGAACACCTGGGTAATGTTAGGCTTTCTCTTAGCTATTTGACGATGTAATTTTTTTCACGTTTTAACAATATTAAGCCTTTCATCTTTAATTTCTTTTGTTTGTGTGTCCGTTTTTGGGCAAAAACCACTGTTTGGTCTTTTTTTCATTGTAAATTAACTATTCATTGAAATTTCAAAAAAATTACATATTTAGAAACTAGACTCCATTCTACAAATATTTAAAAAAGAAAAAATTGATTTTCAATTAGTTTTCAAAATTTATAGGGGTAGCACAGCCAAAATTCTACTTTTTTAGGATGTGTCCACTTTGAAAATTAGTAAAAAATCAAATATTCATCAAAAAATTATCAGAAAAATTGGGCATAAACTACATACTATTATCTAATTTCTCACTAAAGCGATTTTAAAAATACCAAAAAAAAGTTGACATTTTGAGGGAGCCACAAAACATGCTATGCTATGTTTTTTTGACAGAAACAACACCAATTTATGTGGCTCCCTCTTTTGAACCCCTTAATCTATGCCATTTAAAAAAAAAATAGTAGTTTAGAAAGTAGACTCGAAGAACTACAAACATTGTTTTGGTTGCATCTCTAAATTTTGAGTGTAACTATGCTCAATTTCTCATCCAAGGCTAGCATTTCCTGATTTCAGAAAAAAAGTGGCCACTTATGACCCCTTTTTGGCCCCCCATCTTCTTGCACTTACCCATATATATATACACATACACAGAGAAATAATAAAATAAAATACAGAGCCATCTCTAGTTTATTTGTTATGAAAACAAAATAATATTTCAGCAATCACTTCGTGGAATGATCCATGCTTAGAATAACCTTCTGGGCATGTCTCCATGGCTGCCCTATTTTTAAACCTGCAAACAAAATAGATGAGAGGAGAAGAATAGGAAAATAGGCCTTCTGGGTATGTCTCCATGGCTGCCCTATTTTTTCAAACTTGCAAACAAAATAGATGAGGGGAGAAGAATGGGAAAATAGGGTTTTGGAGAGAGGAAAATGAAAACAAAGAAAACTTGTAGAAAACAAAAGGCAATGAGTTTAGGGTTTGAAAAATAATATTTTTATGGGAAAAGCTTTTTAGGGTTGGAGAAATGAGTGGAGGTAAAATAGAAAGAAATTAGATTTAACATTTTTTTCCTTGTGCACGTGAAATGATTTCCTCTCATCTCTAATTTTAAAATGAGTGGTGTTTTAAATGCCTTTTTTTTTCTTGCTTTAATTTATTTAAGTAGGGTTGTTTGATTTTTTTTTTTAATTTCTTGCTTTAATTTATTAAGTAGGGTTGTTTGATTTTTGCTTTTTAATTTCTTGCCTTAATTTATTTAAGTAGGGTTGTTTGAATTTTGCTTTTTATTTTCTTGCTAGAGACTTAATATTGTAATGTGGGGATTTAATTTTTGCAGTGGGAAATATTTAGGTATTAGATTATTATATTTTAATTCTATTAATGCCTTGACTATTGCATTTTTATAGGAGAAATTTTTATTTTAAACGCTTTTAATTATTCTAGGGGAATAGTTGAAATTATTATCATGGAAATAAGTATTTCATTTGTCCATATTTAATATTTAATTTATTTTAGTGGAATGGGTTAATTGTCTCCTTGTCCTTTTATTTTATCTAGGGATTTAATATGGTAATGAGGGGATTTTTAATGGGGTTTTAAGTTATTACAATTCAATGGGGTTTTAAGTTATTACAATTCAAAGTATTTTAGGTGTTAGATTATTATTATATTTCAATTAAATGCCTTTAATGGTGTAGACTAATCTAATTATTTTTATTTAATCCATGTGCTTGTTTAGAAAATTGTTAAGTGGGTATGATTAAAATTAATTAGCGTAATTACCTTATTTGAATGGAAGGGTTGGGTGTTTTAATTAATTATTTTTTTATGAATGATCTTGAGACGTTACGCTACCAAAATTTGCCTAGAATAATATGGTTAACTTAGAAATTTCATTCTTATCCATGTTATCGCATTTCTATTGCCATGAGATTTAATCATGAATTAGATGTATTTAATTCAATCATTTAATTCTAGTTCCTAGGGTTTGATTTCGACACATGTCGAAATCTCTTCTTTTCACTTAGGAAACTTGGGGTTAGCTTCAAAATTGATTCTAACCCTATTGTGTCAAAATCTCTTCTTTTCACTTAGGAAACTTGGGGTTAGCTTCAAAATTGATTCTAACCCTATTGGTGATGCTCCTCGCATCGCATAACCCCCTAGTAGGCTTACATCTCGCAAGGGTTGTGAAAGGTGTTCGCATTTCCCTGTCGATCAATTGACCTATATGCGCCCTTGTGCGTATGCCACCAAGCACGCTGATGCATGCGAGGGGGTTTTTAGGGATGTGTGGAAAAGTTTTTGCCATTTCATGTCATGACCACATGACAAATATGGACATGACACGTGTGTTGTGTGTTGTGACCACATGGGAAATGTGGGCATGACAGAATGACTGGGACACTTGGTGCCATGAAACAAGACCTCCCCTAGCATTTACCTGCCTAACCAAATGTGTTGGCATAGTCAGTTTGACCCCACGACCTGTGGAGTGCAAAATTACAGTCCTAGCACCTTTTGACTTTGATAGTAGCTTGTTGCCCCGAATGACTAGGATGTTTGGCACATGAAATGAGACCTCCCCTAGTATTTACCCACCCACCCTGACACATTGATGTAGTTAGTTCAGCCCCACAAGGAGTAGAACAAAAAATATGGTGCCTGGCAAGGTTGTACTGCATGAAACTGAAGTATTTTGTGAGAATGCATTTGATTTTGATACGGTCAAACGGATTTGAGTTGACCAAAACCTAGAGAGGTTATTGTGGATGAACCCCACATGCACCTATAGGTCCAAGCAGAACATTCCCATCTACCATGAATTCTAAGAACTGCTTCATCATATTTTGGTAGTTTTTGCTCTTAAGATCTTAAGTGACTTTGTCGGTTGCTTGCTGCTCCAAACGACTGGGATGCTTGGCACATGAAACGAGACCTCCCCTAGCATTTACCCACCTACCCCGATGTGTTGGAGTAGTTAGTTCTACCTCACAACCTATGGAATGCAAAATGTCACTCCTAGCACCTTTCCATTGCATGAAACTAAAGCATTTTGCAAGAATGCATTTGATTTCGGCACGGTTAAACGAACTGGAGTTGACCAAAACCAAGAGAGGTTATTGTGGATGGACCCCACATGCACCTATAGGTCCAAATGAAACATTCCTCAACTACAATGAATTATGAGAACTGCTCCGTCATAGTTTGGCAATTTTTTGCTCTTAGGGATCTTAAGGGACTTTGTCGGTAGCCTGCTACCCTGAACGAGTGCAACACTTGGCACATGAAACAAGACCTCCCCTAGCATTTACCCACCCAACCTGATGCATTGGCACAGTCAGTTTTCCCCCATGAGCTATGGAATACAAAATTTAACTCCTAGCACCTTTCCACTGCATGAAACTGAAGCATTTGAGAGATTGTCTGCAAAATGTCACTCTTAACTTCACACCTCTAATAGTTGTGCATTAAGTTATGTTTTGTTAGTGCTGTGATATGGCATTACATGATTGGTTTCTTTTTAGATCTAAATAGCACATTTGATTCAATTGTAAGTACTTATAGTCAATACTAACAACCTTAAAGTCACAACTAGTGGTGTTAAACTTTTAAAAATATTAAGCTTAAATCCACAAATACTATCATGGAGAGGCTTATTATGCAAGTTTGAGGTTGTCTTTTATTATCTTTTTGAGGATTTGTCATGGAGAGGCTTATTATGCTTATTATGACAGTCATAGGAGGATAGTCAAGGACTACCATAGTTTTAGGGGCAGTTATGTAGTCATTTCTTGTTTGAAACCCTCATCAAGATGGTATTATATATAGATATAGGATATCTTTAGTTATGCATACCTAAAACAAGGACATATTATACTGCAAAAAATGTGGCCACGCTACAAGAGATAGTTTTGATGTCATACATCATAAGGCTTAAACTATTGATCAAAACTCCTAGCATGAACTCAAGTTTGCAAAAGGACTTCATCACTAGTCTTGGATAGGGTATGGACAACCAATATTGTAAACATGGTATGGACAACCATCCAAGCATAAAGGATATATGAATTTTGTCGAATGTCATTTGCTAGTTTATCTCAGACTACCTCCTTTTCACATACACTCCTTGTCTCATAATCATGACTTGAGGACTATCTCTTTGGCTGTCATGTTTTGTGACTATTTCACATGATAATTGTTTAATCTCAGTGATAATAAAGGACAGGAATTTTGTCAGATTTTGTAATTGCAGTTGCCCTTGTAGACATATATGCAGAGTGTGGAAGCATAGACAAGGCAAGTGGACTATCTAATAGAGCACCACAAAGAGAGGTCCTCTCATGGAATGCAATGATTGCAAGATATGTAGAAAATGGATTTGTTGAAAAGACTTTAGAAACTTTCAAGAAAATGCAATTGGCAAGTGTAAAGCCAAATTCTACAACCTTCACTAGCATCCTCTCTATCTCTACCAAATTAGGATCTTTGGAATAGGGTATGGACAACCATCAAAGCATAAAGGATATTATGTAGGTTTTTGTGAAGTTGACTGTGATGATTATTATGTAGGTTTTATTTTGAATGGTGGACAAGGGTTTGGTGTCTCAAGAAGTATTATACATTTGGACTTTATCTTATGAGCATTATGGTGAAGGTCAATGGTATTGTGTTAGTCATAGTGACAAACCCTAGAGGCCTGTGCAATGTAATATACCTATAATCAACTTCTCTCTCTCATGTGGAGTATAAAGTTGCAATAGAAATATAAAATGTCAATCTTGGGTTAAAAACCTCATGGTGGGATCAACTTGTCCCTACACCCTTTATTAATGTGCTCGAAATGAATTTGTAGATGATGGTAAAGACAAAAGTAGAGTGCCTTCTAAAGTGACTAGTTTTCTCTTGAATATTGTTGTGGTTGTTAGTTCCATGTGTATAGTCTCATTGATAAGATGTATTGTTATTAGCCCTTAAGAACAAAGTGAAAATTCTTTACTTTGATTGAATATGTGGATAGCAATTATGTATGTGCATATGAGAAAAATGTTACCTTAAAAGAATTTGAAATATTTGCAAGAGATATAGGATAGACCTATGGCTTTATTGTAACTCTAAAATGATTTTTAAAGAAACCTTTATTTATGGAATTGTTATTGTGTATATTTAAGCTCAAAGTATATATGTTACAATACTTGCAAGATATGTACAAAATGGATTTGTTGATAAGGATTTAGAAACTTTCAAGAAAATGTGATTGGCAGGTGTAAATCCAAATTCCACAACCTTAACCAACATCCTCCCTACCTATGCCAAAATGGGATCTTTGGAACATGGTATGGACATCTATCAAAGCATAAAGGATATGGGAATTTTTTCAAATATGTTGTAGTTGCAACTACCCTAGTAGACATGTATGTAAAGTGTGGAAGCATACAGAAGGCACGTGAACTATTTGACAAAACATCTCAAAGAGTGCCATCTCATGGAATGCGATAATTGCAAGATATGCACAAAATGGATTTGTTAATAAGGCTTTAGAAACTTTCAAGCAAATTCAATTGAGAGGTGTAAAGCCAAAATGTGATCTTTGGAACATGGTATGGACATCCATCAAAGCATAAAGGATATGGGAATTTTTCCAGATCTTGTAGTTGCAACTATCCTAGTAGACATGTATGCAAAGTGTGGAAGCATAGATAAGATACGTGAATTGTTTGACATGATGCCTCAATGAAATACCATCTCATGGAATGCAATGATTGCAAGATATGTAAAAATTGGATTTTTTTGATAAGGCTTTATAAACTTTCAAGCAAATACAATTGGTGGGTGTAAAGCCAAATTCCACAACCCTAGCTAGTATCCTCCTTGCCTATGCCAAAATGGGATCTTTGGAACATGGTATGGACATCCATCAAAGCATAAAAGATATGGAAGTTTTGTTAGATGTTGTAGTTGTTACTACCCTTAGAGACATGTATGCAAAGTGTGGAAGCATAGACAACGCACGTGAACTGTTTGGCATGATGCCTCAAAGAAATGTCATCACATGGAATGCAATGATTGCAAGATCTGAAAAAATGGATTTTTATATAAGGCTTTAGAAACTTTCAAGAAAATGCAATTGGTGGGTGTAAAGACAAATTCCACAACCTTAGCTAACATCCTCCCTTCATATGCCAAAATAGGATCTTAGTTAGAACATGGTATGGACATCCATCAAAGCATAAAGGATATGGGAATTTTGTTAGATCTTGTAGTTGCAACCACCCTAGTAGATATGTATGTAAAGTGTGGAAGCATAGACAAGGTACGTGAACTATTTGACATGATGCCTCAATGAAATGTCATTTCATGGAATGCAATGATTGCAAGATATGCGAAAATTGGATTTTTTGATAAGGCTTTATAAACTTTCAAGAAAATACAATTGGCGAGTGTAAAGCCAAATTCCACAACCTTAGCCAGTATCCTCCTTGCCTATGCCAAAATGGACATCCATCAAAGGATAAAAAGATATGGGAATTTTGTTATATGTTTTAGTTACAACTTCCCTCAGAGACATGTATGCAAAGTGTGGAACCATAGACAAGGCACATGAATTGTTTCGCATGATGCCTCAAAGAAATGTCACCTCATAGAATGCAATGATTGCAAGATATGAACAAAATGGATTTTTTGATAAGTCTTTAGAAACTTTCAAGAAAATGCAATTGGTGGGTGTAAAGCCAATTTCTAAAACCCTAAAAATGGTATCTTTGGGACACGGTATAGACATCCACCAAAGCATAAAGGATATAGGAATTTTGTCAAATGTTGTAGTTGTAACTACCGTGTGAGACATGTATGCAATGTGTGGAAGCATATACAAGGAATGTGAACTATTTGACACAATGCCTCAAAGAAATGTTGTCTCATGGAATGCAATGATTGCAAGATATGCACAAAATGGATTTTTCATAAGGCTTTATAAACTTTCAAGAAAATGCACAAAAGAAACTTTCAACCAAATGCAATTGGCACATCTAAAACCAAATTACACAACCTTATCCAACATCCTCCTTGCCTATGCCAAAATGGGATATGGGGAACATGGTGTGGACAACCATCAAAGCATAAAGGATATAGGAATTTTGTCACATATTGTATTTGCAACTGCCCTTGTAGATATGAATGGAAAGTGTGGAAGCATAGACAAGGCACATGAAGTGTTTGACATGATGCCTCAAAGAAATGCATGGTCTCATGGAATGCAATGATTGCAGGATATGCACAAAATAGATTATTTGAAAATGATTTATAAACTTTCAAGCAAATGCAATTGACACGTGTAAAACCAAATTCCTGTAATGATAATTGATCATCATATTAAATATTTAATATAAACTGTCATATACATAATGTCATGAACATAACATCTAGTCTATATATAAAGCCATATAGGCATGTCCAAAAAAAGCTATACAGGCATATACAAAAATATGTATCAATAACATACAAAGGTATGTATACAAATCCATCTAGGCATACAAAAAATGTCTCAAAATCTTGTTTCATATGGACTTCTATCAAATAATCAGCGGCCCTTGCTTAGTCGTGAAGATGGAGAGTCAATCAGTGACTCATCCTCTCTCTCCTGTCAAGTAGACCTCCTCGACAAAGCTTTTTGCAGATCCACCTATTAATACAATCAAACAATATGCACATTAATATAGAAAACATGAAATATATAACATCACATATATAATTGATCACTTACCACTACCTGATGATCACTCTCAATCATCTTTTCTCTCTCTTCATCCATAGTTGGATAGGTTAGAGTTGTGACCTCCGGTGAGAAGCATCAAGAAGCAAAATTGACTAAACATAAATATCATTTATGGCATCAAATGACATGAGATAAAACAAGAAATACAAAATGACATTTACATGTTATTGGCTCATACCTCGGTCAAAGGATTTGAAGATAACATGGCTGCAGCAATGCCTACCTGTGTTGACTCATGAAGATGAGGAGTCTCCATATTTAGCATCTAAAAATAGAGATCAAGGTTATTTGACCAAAATAGATACATAATATAATGATTACAAATGGTTAAATTTACCTCTGTATAAGTGGTTTTATGTGTAGGGGACCAAGGAAACCATGGAGATGTTGGTGAAGCTCCCTGTTGAAATCATCAAATTGTCACTAAATAATATTACCATTGATGTATGTACTATATCTACAATCATGTGATAAATTACATACCTGTTGACTCGACCTCCTCTCATAACCTGCCAATGGATGGCTAGTAGAGGCAAGATGAAGACTCTGAACCTAGAATTTCATTGCGTAGATAATTACATACATTAATTTTGACCTATAATATAGATAGTCATATAAAATTAGTTACAAATTTCAAATAAGAATTTATTAAATCAAGATGAAACTTGTAAAAATTACCTAGGAGTCAATACCAAATATATGTTGTAAGACATCATCTGTGAGAACAAGATCATCCAATATGGATATGTCCATCACTAGATGCTACCCATGCATCGCAACATCCTGTTGAGAGTCCTATTGCGAGTCCTGTGTCTCATAATTGCATAGGTTCCCACATGAATTGCACAGATGTGGGGACAAATGATGCCTTCTACTCTCGCCCTCATCGGCCTAGGTGAGATCATCATTGTGTTGTGCTAGAGACTGCGTGAGAGCACTCAATGAATGTAGTGTCTCCACCTTAACACTATCCTTCAAAGTTGAAGGGAGTGATACATGTGCTTGCCTCAACAGGGGTCTAGGTACATAGTTTTGGTCTCATTATGCCCCCTCTCTATCTTAGGCAGAGCCACCACTTCTGCTCTAGAACTCTTAAATGTCAAAATAATTAGGAATCTTCTTGCTTGGATGAACTCACAATGGAGTTTCCTCAAGAAATATTGTGGCACCTCATTGCTGTTGCATGGACACTCATCAAACACCATGTACCATCTATCCCAAAAGTTTTGGGATATATCTTCATTCCTACACCAATGAATAGGAAAGCATTTGTAAGTCTCTTCTAATCTTTGGCCAGTTTTATGATTGATAAATTGTGAACATAATGTAGATTTTGTAATTTTTAGGTCCTTCACTTATTCATAAGATAATTTGTTGGCATAGTATTACTGACACCTCTCCCTATAGTCACAAAATTTGGTGATTTGGTTTGTCACCGATTTAGTGTGAGAAACAATCATCTCTAATGACTTTGCAAGTCTCTCCTACAATCGGTGCTTGCACTTGGATTGTTTAACATTTCAATTAGGGTTTGAAGACGTTTTTTATTTTCTTCTATTTGTCCTAAATAGTTTTCCTACATATCTCTTTCATGGTGAGGACATGAAGATGTGGGGTTTTGAGGGTTTTCGGGCTTGTTTTGACCCTCATCTACTGGATTTGTGTTTTGTGTTGCTTCATTGACTATAAATGTAATATAAAAAAAATTAAACATTGAAAAGGTTAAAAAAATCTTTTCAAACTCACAAAAATTAAGCAAACCCTACCTTCTTCAGCTACTACACCCTCTAAATTGCCTTCACAACATCTTCGAGAGTGGGATTGGCGAGGTGGCATGGAGGAAATGTTGATTACCCTTAGCACTTGGTTGATTACTCTTTCTTGCAATGCACTGGTGGTTTTGCACTGGTTTTTTCCTCCTATGATTGTAGAAATGGCTGAAATCCTTGTGTTTTATGTTTTTTTTTGCTTTTCGAAAGAAATAACGTGAGCACGTTATAACGCACTCACATTATAGTCTAAATGGGACCAAAAAGTCATGTGGTGACTTTTTGGTCCCACAACTCCATGCATACACCCTTGGCAAGCATATGAATGCTATTGAAGCTTTTGAAATCTTGGCAACTAAACTAAGATAATAAAAGGCTCACAAGTCTTGCAAAGAGCATAAGCATGCTATGGAGAGCAAAGAGGAAAGCTAGAATGATGTGCGACAATGAATTTACCTCCTAAGGGAAAGATTTGAAGCTTTACAAAAACTAAAGAAATAAACAAAGAGGCTCAAAGGCTTGTGAAGAAGCTTGAAAAATCTTGTGAAGATAAGAAGAGCATTCTCATACTTGAGAAATAATGAAGAGGTGAGGGGTATTTATAGCTTGGAGAGGCTCATGAATGTTGGAGGTGATTAATGAGTTGATAGGATTGACTAAAGAGTGAATTGGGTTGATTAGGGAATAAACAGGCCTTGATAGCTTATCATTGAAGGAGGAATGGAGTTAGCATGAGATTTATGGAGAGATAAGAATAGATCAATTGGAGCTAAGAATAGAATGATTGCAAGTGAAGAATGAGTCAAAAATAGACTAGGATCAGTTAGGGTTGAAGAGCCATACATTTTTAAACATGACTGGGTCACCCAATTTGATAGGGTAGGTCACCTAGGGGAGTTTCTCTTAAATGACAGGGTCACCCAAGGGAGTTTCAGAGGTTAATATGGATGACCCAAAAGAAATGGGTTCTATAGGTGGTTTTAGGGGCTGAGATTGGTTAGAGGGGGCTAAAGATGACTTCAAGACCCAGAGACAAGTTATCAAACTTCAAGAGAGTGGGTCACCTAGTTTGACAGGGTAGGTCACCCAGGAGAGATTCACTTCAGCGGAAAGATCACCCAGAGGAGATTAGGAAGTCAATATGGGTGACCTAGAAAGGAAGAAATGGGTGATGAAATTGATGGTGGGAACTGGTCTGAGAGGTTAACTAGAGGCCTCTAGAAGGTTGAAGTGGTTGAAAGGGGCTTAGGGAAAGTGAATTTCCCATCTTGTGATGTCGGTACGTCAAATCGACGAGGCTAGAAAGCGATAGAAAAGAGTTGTCAACAAAGGGGAAATTGTGAAGATGTAGGACCTTAGAAGGTTAGCTAGGGGATAGGGGAGGTACAAATAAGGTGAAGAAATTCAATCCACATGTCGTCAAGAAGAATGCTACTGAGAGGTCATATTTACATGCTTACATGTACGTGTTTAGGACTACAACTCATCAGATCAGATTACCATGTAGGCTCATGCACTTTTTAGTGCTAACAAATACAGATTAAAATTTGAACTAGATTTACCTCTACATTTTGGTATAATAGGGAGACATAAATTTTGGGTTGGGAGAAAGAGTAATCAATACAAATTATGGACTACTTTTAAGCCATTGTTATTGACAAATCTATAACAAAAATAACCCACATTGCAAGGGAAAAAAATATTTTGACTTGAGAGAAAAAGGCCCTTTTTTCTACCAATCTAAAAATAGAAGGCTAAGGGTGCTTGTTTTTCTTGTAATTAGAAGATAAAATTAATTACATGAGCCAAATTTATGCCTCTAGTTTTTACCAACCCAATGGTAGTGGGCCTTAACTATGTGCAACCCACTATATTTTTTCTTTAGAAATTTGAGATACCCTAAAATCAATTCTTTATAATGCCACTAATGTCTAAAGCTTGAAAAACATAATAGCCTTGTTTCCAATGCTAGTAGTAGTGAGTGACTATGAAACTTTTATCACATTATTGCCCAAGAATGTTTATAAATTTGATACCTTCTAGGTTAAACTGTGTAGTAGTTTTACATCAACATTTCAGACTGCACTCAATGATTGATCATCAAGATAAGGGGAGAAAAATCTTATCAAATTTATAAACATTCTTGGGGAAAATACTACACAATTTAATCCAAAAGCTATCAAATTTACTACAATGGATTCTGAAAATATCATATCTTCAAGAATGTTTATGTTTTTTAGATGCCCACTTCATAATATTCTTGGTAGAGTAGATCAAGATGAGAATAATAAAAAGACAACACTACATTGGACTACACAACAATTTCACACAAACAAGCTAATACTACATATAACTTCTTCAAAATCAATGTAATACATAACTATCAAATGGAATTGCTCTACAAAACCTATATTTCATATTGACTATCAACTCATATTTAATTTGATAAATTACCTTTTATTTCCTACTGCGTTTTAGATCACACTCAGTGATCCCTCATTAGGATGAGGAGGGCAAAATCTTATCAAATTTATAAACATTCTTAGGAAAAATACTACACAATTTAATCCAAAATCTATCAAATATACTACAATGGACTATGAAAATACCATATCATCAAGAATGTTTATGTTTTCAAATGCCCACTTCATAATTTTCTTAGTAGAGAAGATCAAGATGAGAACAATAAAAAGACAACACTACATTGAACTACAAAAATATTTCACACAAACAAGCCAATATTACATATAACTTCTTCAAAATCAATGCAATACATAATTATCAAATGACATTGATCTACAAAACCTATGCTTCATATTGACTACCAACACATATTTAAGTTAATAAATTACCTTTTATTTCATACTAAATGTACATTAATATTTAAATTGTAGAATTTTGATCTAATGGTTTCATACTAATGGTAACATAAGGTTGGAAATTATGGGGTTTAGCATATATGGATTCTACAATTTTTCATGGCTAGTTCTGGGACAACTAATGGGGCTTTTGGGTAATGCATTGTTTATTTATGTCTATCAAATGTGTAGGACACCATGCTTGACACTATGGTAGAATAAGACAACTTTGTTTACAAACTATACATTGGAGATGCACATGTTTGCTTCAAATGAAGAACACCCAAGCAATGTAATAGAGTATTATTCCACCTTTTTTAATAGACAATAAACCAAACCCCAAAAAAATGTTCAAAAAGTTCTAGATGAAGAGCAAATTTTTACCTATAGAGAAAGACACCACAATGCTACTAGGTATCAATGTAACTCAATGAAGACATTACATATAGCAAAGCACACAATTGCAAGGGAATGTTGTTGAGGAAAAAAACTTAGAATTAAAAAATCAACTGAAGCATCGCATGATTGAGGGGGAAAATGGCATATGGCACATTTCTTACCATACATTTAGAAGATGTTAGCGACACCATACATCAAAATGTATGCCCATTACAATTGTCAAACAAGATAAGTGTAAAAAAATTAGTCTTATCATACTTTGAAATTCAAGTCCAAATAAATTTAAACCAAATAAAACATAACAAATCTTTTTTTCATTTTTATTGATTAAAAATTTGACATTTTCCTATACTACAATAAAAATTTGATACAAAATAATAACAAGGGTTGCGCTGCTACCTAAAAGCTATAAGCAATTAGCTTGCCAGGCAAACACATTGCATGTGAACATTGCAGAAGCTAGAATTTTAATTCAAATCAGACATTGAGACTAATTCTCATGCTGGGAAAATCATTGAATAGACAAAGATAATTGTTATTAAATAAAATTTGGAAACACATTGCAAGTGAACATTGGAGAAGCCAGAATTTTAATTCAAAATAGACATTGAAACTAATTTCCATGCTGGGAAAATCACTGAATAGACAAAGATAATTGTTATTAAATAAAATTTGGAAAAACCATTGTTTATGGGTGCATTTTTTTGCAACAATTGAATGAGCAAACAAAAAACAAGGCCTATCATGGTTGTAGTATTTGCAGAAGCAATAACTGCAAATTTGGCTTCTTTGCCATTTCTTGCTTCAGCTCCCACCCTCACACTACATTCACAATAAATTTATATAACAATAAACTGAAGCAAAATTTGTGACTACTCAACATTTGAATTTTATCATACATAAGGCAGAGGTAATAATTAAATTCTAATTCAATGGAGCAATGAAATGGAAAGGGTTTATTCTAAAGTCCATTCTAGTTATAACTAGAAGTCACCCATTGAAATAATGGTTATGCTAGAATTCAAATATAGAAAGAAAATATGGAGATTATTT
The DNA here is from genome assembly GCA_027924645.1 of Cunninghamia lanceolata. NCBI lineage: Eukaryota > Viridiplantae > Streptophyta > Pinopsida > Cupressales > Cupressaceae > Cunninghamia > Cunninghamia lanceolata. The sequence goes on from BSBN01000828.1 coordinate 9,124,252, forward strand.
ATAGTTAGAAGCTTTAGAAGTAGCTATTTAGATTACTAGTTCAGTTAGTCATTATGTTTGGTTGCTTTGTGAAATCAAGTGGGGAGGATGAGTAGAGATGGACGTCGAAATAGCCACTGCAGGCCCTAGCCTGACATGCCATATGAACTTTAATCCCATGGAGAAGAGATGTGGGGTGGGGTTGAGAACAATATGCATCATGGCAAATAGAGCAAAAACCAACATTGTTCAAGGGAGTTACATAGTGCTTATTTGGAGCCCCATCCAACTTATAGAGGCTTCAATATATCTCAAAGCTTTGGGGTGCAGAAAGAAGAAACGATACATCTAAACAAACAATGTGGGTTCAGGAAGAATCCTCTTTTTTAGTCCTCTTGTCAACCAAAAAAGGAAGGCCTATGGTGTGGACAATTCTCAATCCAACCACCCCAATCTCAATCTCAGTGAACCACCACACGATGATAGAGCTTCTTCTAATAGAAACATTTTCTCTACCCATGAAAAGAGCTAGAGGAAGGCTGACAAGATGTCGTTGTACCTCATCATTTAATCTGTTTTCAAATGTTAAAAACTAGGGCTGTGTCCACGGTTGTCTGCAACTATTGATCTTGGGGCTCTGAATCTTAAGAAAATTTTATTGTAGAGGAAATTAGCAACTTTTTCTTCTGTTGCAAACTGTAATGCTTGAACCTCAGCCCACTTAGTAACATAGTCTATGCATACTAGAATGTACTCCTTACCTGATGATGGTGGTAAAATTGGTCCCACAAAGTCTAGATCCCACTACTCAAACGGTTCCATCATGACTTGAGGATGTAGCAACATCTCCTGGGTAAAGGTTGGCTGCCCCATCGTTTGTCATTGGTCATAGTGCTGCACATACTTCTTTGTATCTTTATGAAGAGAGAGCCAGTAGTAACCAGCTCCAAGGTTCTTGTGGACTGTCCGGTGGGAAGAGTAATGGCCACCAAATGGTTCATCATGACATGCTCTCAACACATCAAAAATCTCATCAGCTTTTAAACACCTGCGTAGAATGAAATCAGGACCACATTTAAATAGTAAACCATTCAACCATTTGTAAGATAAACTTTCTTTAGCCAAACATTTTCTTTGTTTTGAAGTAAAATGAGATGGATACAAGCCTGTAGCTAAAAGATTAGCTATGTCAGCAAACCAAGGTGCAGTAGAGGATATAGCAAAAAGATGTTCATCTGGGAACTTGTCCTCCACTGGTTGGTTCTCTCCTCCTGTATGCAATCTTGACAGAAAGTCAGCAACCAAATTAAACTTTCCTGGATTATCAACTATGGTAATATCAAATTCCTGCAATAGCAATAACCACCTGATGATCCTTGCACCCACTACTAGTTTATTCATTAGGTACTTGATGGTTGCATGATCAGTGTGTATAAATATCTTATATCCAGTGATGTAATGCCTAAATTTGTTTATAGCATAGATGACTGCCAAGAATTCTTTTTTAGTTGTTGTATAGTTTCTTTCTACAGAGGTAAGGTTTTTGCTGATGTAATAAATGGCATGCATACTTTCTCCTTCCTCCTTTTGTCCTAAAAATGCCCCAATGGACTCATTTGAAGCATCAGTCTGTATGTGAAATGGCAAGGTCTAATTTGGTCCTCTTAAAATTGGTGTGACAGTAAGCTTCTCTTTCAAGGTTTCAAATGCTGATTGACATTCTTCTGTCCACATAAATTCTATGTCTTTGTTAAGCAGGGTAAACAGGGGGGCAGCTATTCTGCTGAAATTTTCTATGAACCTCCTATAGTAGCCTGCATGACCCAGAAAACTTCTAACATCTATCTAACTTTTAGGTGAAGGCAACTATGTGATTACCTCTATCTTGTTTGGATCCACTTTGATCCCTTTCTCTGAAATATGGTGTCCCAAAACAATTCCTTCCTCCACCATCATGAAGCACTTTTCATGGCTAAGGGATATTTGATTTTTCTCATAGCATTTCAGTACTTTCTTAAGGTTTGTTAGAGCTTCCTCAAAATTATCCCCATACACATTAAAGTCGTCCATATAGACCTCCATGCATTCATTAGCTAGTTCAGCAAAAATAGCTAAAACAAGTCTTTAAAATGTAGCTGGGGCATTGCATAGCCCAAAGGGAAGAACTTTGTAAGCAAAGGTTCCCCAAGAGCATGTGAAGGTGGTTTTGTCCTGGTCCTCAAGTGCTACTTGAATTTTATTATACCCACTGAATCCATTGAGAAAAGAAAAATACTTTCTCCCAGCAAGATTGTCCAGAACTTGGTCAATGAATGGTAAGGGAAAGTAGTCTTTTTTTGTGGCCTTGTTGAGTTCTCTATAATCAATACAGACCCTCCATTTCCCATTCTTTTTAGGCACAATGACAAGGGGTGAGACCCATTGACTGTCTGAGATTGGATATATGAACCCTGCTTGAAGTAATTTTTCTATTTCAGTTTTGACAATGTCTTTTAAAGCAGGATTCAATCTTCTTTGTGGTTGCCTGACAAGTTTAATATCCTCAGTGTATATATGATGGGTACAGATCTCAGGAGGTATGCCTTTCATATATTGGTATTCCCAGGCAAAAGATGTCGAATGGGAGACTAGAAGTTGGATAAGTTTTTCTTCCTGATTTGTTGTTAACTAGGTATTGATATTTAGTGTTTTCCCTGGTAGAATCATGACCTATTTTGTGATTGGATCCATAGATGTAGTTAATCCATACATTGGAGTCATGGTGTTGAGAGGACAAGAATGTGGAAGCAACATGTGGAAAGTAGCTATGTCCCTGTAAAAGGTTTCCCCACAAGGAATGATGTTGGCAAGGGTACAATGAGAAGAGGTAAGAAGTTCTCTCTAAGAATTTTGGACCAATTCCATCACATCCTTATTAATTAGGATGTGAGTGAAGTCTTCTGTGGTATCATAGTATACTTCTTCTTCTAATTCTCCCAAATGTTCCTTGATGGTTGCCATAGCTACTGAGGCACTATTGTCATTATTCTCTAGTTCATCCACCCATACTCTTCCTGTGTAATGCACTAATGGTTTAGCTGGAGGATACAGAGATATTTTCTTTAGATCTATCCCATTAGAAATGACCATATCTCCAGTTCGACAATCAATAGATGCTGCTGCAATAGCCAGCCATGGTCTTCCTAAAATCAACGGATAAGCATTTCTCTGGTTTCTAGGTTCTAGTATTAAGAAGTCCACTAGGAATTCCCATGAATCTATCACGACTGGTACATCAGTGATTACTCCTTTTGGAACAGCTACTAACTGATCGGCAAGTTGAAGAATTGTAGTTGTAGATTGGATACCTGATAGAGCTAACTTGTCCATTGTATGAACTGTCATTACATTAATTGATGCTCCTAAATCAACAGAACATTTGAAATTTCTACCTCTAAGATGAAAACAGTTATGATAGGATTTCCAGGGTCTCCATATTTTAGGAGGAGAATTTCTCCCATCAATAGGTCCACTACTTTTCCTTCCACCTTTATTGTGGAGGGGAAGTTTTTCTTTCTGCCATGTGTTTTGATACAATACTGTTTAATGAACTGATTTAGTTCCAGTACATCTCTGATTGCCTGGAGAAGAGGAATTTCAATGTTTAGTTGCTTGATTTCTTGTAAAAGTTTTGATTCCAGTTTGGTTTGGATTTGTTTTTGTGGGATCTTTCTCTGGGGAGCATTCTATTTAAGGCATTCTGGGTATGGTGCTAGTTTTTTCATCTTCAGAGCATCTTCGGAGCTCTTGTCAGAATTGTGTTTAGGACTGTTCTCCAGAGTTGGTCTTTTAGGAGTAACTCCGAAGTTGTCCATGGATGATTTTTCTAGCACTTTTTTGTTAGTAATCTCCTCTAGGGGTTGATTGGATGGATTTTCAAGTTCCTCATCATTGGTTACTTCAACTATAGTTGGAGAAGATGGTCTTGGGAATGCTTTCCCAAAACACAGCTGGAGATTATTTGAATATATAGCATTAATTCCAGCCAGATTTTCTTGCTCTGTCATGTAGACAGATGCTCCCTATTTATTCCGTGGGTTTGGTATAGGCTGAGCTGGTAAAGGTGGTTGGCTAACTGGTTCATTTTGTGTTTGACCTTGTGTGTTGGAGGGTCCAGTTAGTAAAGCCTGATGTTGAGGTTGGAAACGTCTAGGTTGTCCCTGGTATTGTGGATTATATCCCTGTTGAGAACCCCATTGGGGTTGCATGTTTTGTGATCCAAACTGTGGTGGCCACTGTTGATTTCCCCAAGGCTGATTTTCCCAATTTTGGTTTTGCCACTACTGACTTGGCCAATCCTGCTGTCCCCAAGGAGGATTATTTTGAGGGCCATGCCAAGTTGGATTCCACTGATTATTTCCCCAATTAGAAGGACCCCTGTAAGAAGGTTGGTTTGGATACTGATTATAAGGGAAATTTCCAGTTTGTTTTTGTCCCACATAGTTCAACTCCTCTTCTATTACAGCATTCTTTTTACTCAATCTTTTCAAGGCTAGAAGTTGACTACACTGACTGGTAGGATGTTCCCTATCACAGATCTGACAAATCTCTGATTTGTCCAAAGGGCATTCTCTCAACAAATGTTTGTTTCTACACCTAGGACAATAGATGGAGAGTGGTTCAATTGCTCTGTTTTGATCAGTTGTTCTAGTTTTTGCTTGAATCCCATCTAATGTGGTATTTAATTGGACCAGAATGTTTGTTTTTAGATTTGCAATCTCCTCCATCAACTTTCCTATTTCATTCTTCCCTTTAAAAGTTTTGGATGACCTCACTCCATTTTGGGTTCTGAAATAGTTCCTGCAGATTTCCTCTATATCAGGTATTTCCATTTTGTTAATGTTCCCTTTTCCCATTAGGTCCAGTGCTTGTTTTGATTCTTTATCCAATCCTTTTATAAACAGGGTTCTGGCCAAGGAGTGATCCACTGGATTGCCATACCTTCTCAAGGCAAAATTAAACCTATCCACATAGTCCTCTAAGGATTCTTCCTCCCCCTGCCTTATTTTAAACAATTCTTCATTTTTATTACTGGATCTGTAGTAATCTTGGTATTTTTCCAAAAACTCTGTTTCCATTTGATCCCAAGAACGGATAGAATTCTGGGGTAAACCCATAAACCATCTCATCACAGAATCTTTCAGGGTTGAAGGGAACAATTTGAGTTTCTAGTTATCTGATCCATAATCATAAGTTTGGTAGACTACTTTGAATTCAAACAAGAACTGATCTGGATCCTCAGAAGAAAGTCCTCTAAAATTTCGCAGGTGTGCTGGTGAGATATTCTTCATAGGAGCATTATCTCCAGCAGCCAAAATAATAGGGTAAGAGAAGGTTCTTGGAGCCTGATTTTCCTCTTCCCCATGATTATCATTTTCCATGTTTAGTACTGGTTCTTCTCCCAGAGGTTCTAGGAAATTATGTTCTAACAAAGGATCTACCTGAAATTTTTGTTGTAATTCCTGGATATAATTGGCAAGTGGAATATTTGGAGGATCTAAGGGATTGTTGTTTTGAGGTGCAGGTTCCAAATTAGGCTCTAGGTTTCTTTCCTCAACAAGATTTTGTACCACCCCACTACTTTCCCCTATGGTGTGTTGTTGGGGTGTATGCTTAATATATCTTCCTTTTAGACCTCTAGCTCTAACCATACAGACTTATCCTCAAAACTGTTTTAACTCAGTTTCCCTAATTAACACAAGATTATCCCCAACAACGGTGCCAAAAATGACAAGATGTCACTGTACCTCATCACTTAATCTATTTTGAGATGTCAAAACAAGGGCTGTGTCCACGGTTGTCTGCAACTAGGGATTCTACAGTTACCAGTTTATAGCTAATCCTAACAGTTTCTACAATTTTGAAAAGAGATTAATCTATCTGTTTGCTGAATAAATTTAATGGATGCTAGAAACAGAATAAAATAGGAAAATTTACTTAAAGCAAAGAAAAACAGTAACTTGCATTTATCTATTAAAAGCAGTAAAGATTTTCATAAAAAGATGAAGCAATAAAATAGTGGTACTAGCCTCCTGCCTTAGTGGTGAGAGTGGGCCCTTGCTCCACACCCTTGGGGCTGAAGGCTATAGTAGGAAATCAGCACAAAAGATTATCACAACTAGATTCAATCCAATTCATTCACTCTGCATTCATGAAAATATTGCTAACACAGAACTGAGATCTCTGAAAATTAGAATAATTCAATCATTTTCTATGTCTTCTACTATGTCTAAGGGTATATATAAAAATGAGTGATGATATATCACTAAACTTATCTACTAGTCTTTCTATAAGATGACACCATCTCTTTATTGTACTTAACTGTCTAACTATGAAAAAATAATCATGCGATAAAAGTAGACTTGAGTGGAACAGAAGTCCACTTAGAAGTCTAAGTTTGAGTCTTAATACACTTGGGCATTGAGGCCCTAAAAATAAGGATATTGGATCAGTTCCATCCGTAACTCATGCAAAAACTTTAAAAAGATAAAACTCCAGCAGTTTAACTAAAGTTGACCCTTCACCACTCAGGTGATTATTTGAGTGAAGTGAGGGGTATTAAGATTACTACTAAGAGTGCCTGGTTGGCAACTATGCTGGAATTATGCCCTGCTCTCAGGAGGCACCGGAGATAACTATTCCTGTCTGCAGCTCCGAAGATATGTTTTTAGCTCCGAAGATACTCCAGACTCCCACAGAGCTCCGGAGAGGCATTCCTCATTTCTTCAAAACTTTAGGTGTCATGGTTCTTTGGTATTGTCTCCGGAGATCATTGAAGACTATCTCTGGATATGCACAAAATTATTGTTCCTGGCATCTACACCTGTTGATTCAAAAAGAGAGAAGTTTCTGCATTTTTCCATCAATTCCACGCACATTAGTCACTCAATCAAAAATTCTAATCTTAAGTAATCTATCTCAATTAATCATAAAATAGAACGATCTTGCTAGCTTATTTGAGTGCAGACACTAGGAAAGATGAACCCAGAAAGGGAAAAAAGAGAGGCAAAAAGATGTATTTCATGAGTGCAACTTGGCACTCATCAAAGGTTATGTTTATCTTCATCAATTGAAGTTATCAGTCAATAATCCATTACCAGATCCAAAGAAGAAACAACCCATGGCAAAGCTAGGTAGATACCTGGCCCAATCTAGCTCTCCTTCTCATTTCATTCAAGTTACTTAGCTTCAATCAGAATGCCATCCAAAGCCTTAGTAGTGTTGCTACTAAGAACAAGGGTGAAGTGACACTTACTAGGCAATCCATTGTGGAAGAAATGCAAAATAAAACCCGTGCAATGAATAGGATCCGTTTGAATAAGGAGAATATAAATAGGACCATAAAAGACATCCTCAATGGAATCTAGCTGGGGATTACCAGTCAAGCTGATAGGTTATGTCAGATGGGAAAAAACATGTTGGAGGAGCAATATCAATGAAGAATATTATCCATAAGATATTTAGCCTGAAGCATATAAGCAAGAAGATTAACCTGGAGATTAAGTGTCATGTTAAGGGGTTACATGTTATAAGCTAATCCTGAATCCAGCTGGGGACTACTAGTCAAGCTGATAGGTTATGTCAGGCGGGAAAAAACATGCTGGAAGAGCAATATAAATGAAGAATATTATCCATAAGATATTTAGCTTGAAGCAAATAACCAAGAATTACTTGAAGATTAAGTGTCATGTTAAGGGGTTACTTGTTATAAGTTAATCAGCTTCAAAAGCTTTTCCTGGCTGGGGGAAGTGATGCTTGTGTCTGTGTGTTTGTGATGTGGAGCCTTCATCAGGTCAATTTTCTTTTTGTGTGTGATTGTTAAGTGCTAGGGCTTGTAACCCATTATGATAAATAGAATTTTTATTTTATCTAAAAAAGGAAGAGGGCATGGTCAAAGCTCACAGAGGTTTAGTGGCTCTGATGCCAATATTATGCTCCATGTGAGTATTAATAAAATTACAGCAGAACATTTGCCAAAATGAGTACAATAATTACAATTTATTTATACAGTTCAAGGATACACTACAAAACACTCTTTCTCCATATGGTAATACTGTAATAGTAAGCAGAATACTTTCCAAAGAGGCAGGAGAAACACTCTGCCACCTATCTACAGATCAAAGACACTTTTTGTCAAATTATGCTAAAAGAAGCGACTGGCACATATGGGAGGGACTAAACTAACTACGAGAGCCAAAATTACAAATGAGATGTAGAGCCTATCTAATAACTGCCCAATCATGGATGGGGCCTATTGGTAGGTGGCAACTGATTAGGAAAGTACTGTACACTAGCCATGTATCCTCTCCGGGGTTTGGGGCTAGGTTGGGCCCCAAGCGGGGGTTCGGGGGCGCAGCCCCTGAGAAATTTTTTTTAGGGTTGACATAAAAAATCTTAATTTTTTGTGACCGACATAAGAAACCCCTATTTTTGTAATCGACAAAAAAGACTTGATAAAAAGTGGCTAAGGGTTAGGGTTTTGACATATATTGTATTGTAGCATTTGCAATGGTATTGAGTTGCAAGGATTGCTGGTTGTAATCAGTTTGATTTACTGGATAATAATATTGGACTCTCTGTTTGGTGGATGTAGCCCGAGTTTGGGTGAACCACGTTAAAACTTGTCTCTCGTTGTTATTAATTCTATGTATTTCTATTTCTTTGTTTAATCTTTATTTGCATTTAATTGATATCTTCTGCCGGCTAACTCTAACAAGTGGTATCAGAGCAGGTTGTGTTCGATTATCATTTGCAGGAAGGTCTCACGGTTCAGTGGGAGCAATGGCGGACGAGGGAAAATTGAAGGTCGATAAATTCAATAGGCAGAACTATCAGTTAAGGAAGATGCAGATGGAGAATTACCTCTATCAAAAGGATTTATGGATGCCGTTGGAAGGAGTAGCCAAGAAATCGGCAACAATGTCTAATGAGGATTGGAATCTTCTTGACAAAAAGGCACTGGGAACCATTCGGTTGTGCTTGGCACCATCGGTGGCATTCAATATAACGGAAGCGAAGACAACAGATGGTCTAATGAAAGCTTTGGCTAAATTGTATGAAAAACCCTTAGCCTCAAAGAAGGTATTTCTCATGAAGTGTTTGTTTAATTTGAAAATGGTTGAAGGTGGATCTGTGACAAGTCATTTAAATGAATTTAATATGATTATCAGTCAATTGACTTCTTTAAATGTAAAATTTGATGAAGTTAGAGCTTTCTTGATATTATGTTCATTGTCTGAAAGCTGGGATAGTTTGGTAATGGCAGTTAGTAACTCTGTTTCTAGTTCAAATATTCTAAAATTTGATGATGTTGTTGGTGTTATTCTGAATGAGGAAATTCATAAGAAAAGCTCAAGTGGATCAACATCAGGTAGTGTTTTGAATGCAGAGAGTAGAGGCAGATCAAAGGAGAGAGGAAAAGGTTCTAGAGGTCATGGGAAGTCACGAGGAAAATTAAAGGACAAAAGATCCCAAACCAGAGGACAAAAGGATTGTTGGTATTGTGGGAAACTAGGTCATCTGAAGAAAGATTGTTGGTCTCAGAAAAATAAAGGAGACAAAGAAGAAGGCAATAAGGAGGCAAATGTGGTAAGCAATAAATCTGAAGATGATGCTTTGATTCTTTCCCTAGATAATGTTGATGATTCATGGGTTTTAGATTCAGGGGCCTCATTTCATGCTACACCCCATAGAAGTTATTTTCTTGATTATGTCCAAAGGGATTTTGGGCTGGTTTATTTGGGAGATAACGAACCCTGTCAGATTGTTGGAAAGGGAAGAATCAAGATTAAGTTGCAGAATGGGAATCATTGGCTACTACAAGAGGTAAGGCATGTTCTAAGGCTCATTAGAAATTTAATTTCAGCAGGGCAGCTAACTGAACAAGGTTGCACTGTTACATTTACTGATAAAAATTAGAAGGTTTCAAAAGGTGCCTTAGTAGTAGCAAAATGTGTGAAAGTAGGCACCTTATATCTTTGTATAGGTCATACTGTTCCTTCTACTTTAGCTGTTACAGAGGAAAAACAAACAGGTTCAGGAACAGTTGCTGCAGGTTTGCAGGAAGAGACTGGAAAAGTTGTTGCAGGTTTTGAAACAACACTATGGCATAACAGACTTGGGCATATGAGTGAAAAGGTATGAAGGTACTTCATTCTAAAAAGTTTCACCAGGTTTGAAATGTATTAATATGGATTTCTGTGAAAGTTGTGTGTATGGAAAACAAAAGAGAGTCAATTTTCTCAAGGATGCGAAGCAAAAGAAAAATGAAAAGTTGGAGCTTGTGCATACCGATGTATGGAGACTAGCTCAGGTATCTTCTCTTGGTGGCTCTTGATATTATGTTACATTCATAGATGATGCAACTAAAAAGGTATGGATTTATTTCCTTAGGCAGAAATATGATGTATTTGAAACATTTAAGAAATGGAGAAGCTTGGTTGAGAATGAGACGGGTAAAAGATTAAAATGTCTCAGATCTAATAATGGTGGTGAGTATTGCAGCAAAGAATTTGAAGATTATTGTTCCTTTAATGGAATTCGTAGGTAGAAAATGGTTCCAGGGACTCCACAGGAAAATGGAGTGGCTGAACGCATGAATAAGACAATAATGGAGCGTGCAAGGACCATGAGATTACATGTTGGGCTCCCTTTAAACATGTGGGTAGAGGCTGTCAACACTACTATATATTTAATTAATAGAGGTCCTTCAATTCCTTTGGGCTGTAGTATTCCAGAAGAAGCATGGACAGGTAAGAAGGTGAGTTATTATTTTCTCAAAACCTTCGGATGTGAAGCATTTGCACATGTAGATTCTGAAAATAGAACCAAGCTAGATGCAAAATCAAAAAGGCGTACCTTTGTTGGATATGGCATTGATGAATTTGGTTATAGGCTTTGGGATTTTAAAAATCAAAAAATTGTGAGAAGCAGGGATGTTATATTCAATGAGAAGGTGTTGTACAAAGATCAGTTGCAGCAGCATGAGAAGAAAGAAAAAGATTACGTGGTGCTGGATGATACTCCAAATAGTGATGTTCCAGTGGTTCCTCATGCTCCACAACAATAACTAGAAATACCACAAACTCCAGTGAATGTTAGACGGTCAACAAGGCTAAGTAGACCTCCTGAAAGGTTTTCTCCCTCTTTGTATTCTATTTTGTTAACAGATGCTAGTGAACCAGAAGGGTATAATGAAGCTATACAGGTGGATACACAGGTTCAGTGGGAGCTTGCTATGAAAGAAGAAATGGACTCCTTGCTGAAAAATCAGACTTGGGAATTATGTAAGTTACCTGCAGGTAAAAAAGTTTTACCAAACAAATGGGTTTACCAGTTGAAAGAGGAAGATGGAGGTAAGAAAAGATTTAAGGCCAGGTTAGTTGTAAAAGGATTTGCATAGAAAAAGGGCATTGATTTTGATGATATATTTTCTTCAGTTGTCAAGATGACTTCTATTCGTACTGTTTTAAGTATTGTGGCTACCGAAGATTTGCATTTGGAACAGCTAGATGTAAAAACTATCTTTCTCCATGGTGATTTAGAGGAGGAGATATATATGGAACAGCCCCAAGGATTTGAGGTCAAAGATAAGGAGAAACAGGTGTGCAGATTGAAGAAGAGTTTGTATGGCCTGAAACAAGCACCTCGGTAATGGTATTTGAAATTTGATAGTTTTATGGCTGAGCAAGGCTACAGCAGGTGTAATTCTGACCACTGTGTTTATTTTAAGAGGTTGGATAATGACAGCTACATTATTTTATGTTTATATGTTGATGACATGCTTGTAGCTAGGTCTAACATGGATCACATAAGAGAGTTAAAACAGCAGTTAGCATAGTCATTTGATATGAAGGATTTGGGGGTAGCAAAACAAATCCTTGGTATAAAAATTTGCAGAGATAGGATGAACAGAAAATTGACTCTATCTCAGGCTGCTTATGTTGAAAAGGTGTTGTAGAGATTCCGCATGGAGAATGCAAAAGCTGTCAGCACACCTTTGCCTAGTCATTTGAAATTGACTAAGGAGATGTGTCCTAAGACACAAGAGGAGGAAGAAAAAAATGTCCAAGATACCATATGCTTCAGCTTTAGGAAGTTTAATGTATGCAATGGTATGCACGAGACCAGATATTGCCCATGCTGTAGGAGTCATTAGCAGGTATATGAGTCATCCTGGATTAGAGTATTGGAATGCGGTAAAATAGATTCTCTGATATTTGAGAGGTACATCCAATAAACACTTATGTTTTGGGGGCTCTAATACTAATTTAGCAGGTTATGTAGACTCAAATTTAGCAGGGGATATTGATACCAGGCGGAGTACTACAGGTTATGTCTTTACTATAGGTAGAATAGCGGTGAGTTGGATTTCCAGGTTGCAAAAAGTGGTTGCTTTATCCACTACTGAGGCAGAATATGTAGCTGCAACAAAGGCAAGCAAGGGGATGATATGGTTGCAATATTTCATGAAAGAATTGAGCAAACAACAGGTTAACAATTATTTGTTTATGGATAGCCAGAGTGCCATACATCTTGCAAAGAATTCTGCCTTGCATTCAAAAACCAAACACATACAGTTGAGGTATCACTTCATTTGGTCAGTGTTGGATAATGGATAGTTAAGGCTGAAAAAGATACATACAGATGAAAATCTAGCGGATATGTTTACAAAGGTAGTGACAAGGGAGAAGCTGAGCTCCTCTTCAGCTTCGGTTGGTCTTCTAGACTGAAAACCATAAAAACATAACAGTAGAGTCCAGGGTGCTTATTTCCAGTGGGAGCTGCATGCGCAGCGGTGTCATCCAGGATCAGTCTCCAAGTGGGAGATTGTTTGGTGTGGAGCCTAATCAGTCTCCAAGTGGGAGATTGTTGGTAGGTGGTGACTGATTAGGAAAGTATTGTACACTGGCCATGTATCCTTGTCGAGGTTTGGGGCCGAGTCGGGCCTCGAGCAGGGGTTCGGGGGCGCAGCCCCCGAGAAATTTTTTTTAGGGCCGACATAAAAAATCTTAATTTTTTGTGACCGACATAAGAAAACCCTATTTTTGTAACCGACAAAAAAGGCTTAATAAAAAGCGGCTAAGGGTTAGGGTTTTGACATATATTGTATTGTAGCATTTGCAACGGTATTGAGTTGCAGGGATTGCTGGTTGTAATCGGTTTGATTTACTGGATAATAATATTGGACTCTCTGTTTGGTGGATGTAGCCTGAGTTTAGGTGAACCACGTTAAAACTTGTCTCTCGCTGTTATTAATTCTGTGTATTTCTATTTCTCTGTTTAATCTTTATTTGCATTTAATTGATATCTTCTGCCAGCTAACCCTAACAGGGCCACCTAAACAAAGCAAACAATATAAGGGTCAACAGTTATATACCTTCTTGCATTTCAATTATCTCCAAATGATTGAGATGTCTATAAACTAGCAATCATATACGCTATCCTTAACTTCCAAAAAATTTACACAGGCTTTTCTAAACCATTTCACTTGTCATGTGAGAAGATAATTTAAAATAAACAAAGAGTTGATGGATGATGATCCCACTTTTCTCAAGGTGCATCACACTATGCTCTGTGGCTGCCTCTATCAAGGTATTCTTGTTCCCACAAAATTCAGAGAATTCAAAATTTTGTAATAAAATATAGAGAAGTTAAAGCACCAGGCCCAGCCTGATAAGATGCGTCAGCTCTGCCACCACAATATCGTGCGTAGCACCAAGCCATCACAAAAACATAGAAACTAAACTTACTTTTTCAATTGCTTTGCCTGGTATGAAAAATCATTGAGAATCATTGAAAAAATAGAAACTAAAAATGGTAGTTGCAGGCCCTAAAACTACACCCTTACCGCTTTTTATAAAAATAAAGTTGTAATATTTCAAAAACATGCCAAACACCAAGAAAAGGCCTTTTTTCACACAATCTATCAAATCCAATGATTAAATTGAACAGGGAAATGTAACCATACGACAATCCAGAGAAAAAAAGATCAAACTGAAAAAGAAGAGGAGGTGAAGGGTTGGTAAGCCATGGCATGCTTTCAAAATATTCCTGAAAGGACTTCTTATCTCGGTCACTAGAGATAAACAAAATCTCCAAGTCCTCACCTCTACTCTTCAAATCATTGTAGAATTTTATAAGCATTGGAGTGAACCCTCTACAAGGGCACCAATGAGCTGAGAAATAGAGACAAACAGTCTTGCCTGCCAACTCCGATACAGGCACCTATTTATGAATAAGGAGTCAATTTTGTGTAAGTTGCATGGAATCGTAGGGGATATCATTCATAAAATTATACAACTTGTATTACGAAGATATGGCATGTCTATATTGAAAAAAGGAACAGGGGAATCCTTAATATCATAGTCATAATACAAAGTTATCCTAACAAAATAGACGCATAACATAAATCTCACTCACATTTCTTCCTCCATTGCCAATGACAAAATCTCTGTCAGGAGTGACAAGAAGAGAATTCAAGGGTTGTGAAAGCCTTCTAACCTCCCCCTCAGCTTTAATTCACCAAGCCTCTCTCTGCTAAATGGATATGCTTCGGCACCATTGCTAAATGGATATTCCGAGGGAGATGGAAAAGAAGATGCTATGCTAGGTTTCACAAGGCACTCAGATCATACAAAATGGTCTGTGTAGGGTTGCAAAGCGGCGAAATTTTACAAAAATAAAAGAAATCTGACCACCTATCAAAAATTAAACTAAAGCAAATTACACCATTTGCATCAACAACACTGGTAATGAAAACCGCAACCATACATTCACAATACGTAGCAGGCTCAGCTAAAGGATTCTTCCAAAAAACCAAAAAGAAAAATGGTGAAATTTGTATCATTTCAACTGTAATTTTTAAATTCAAATTTAAGTCCAGGGTTTTGCTTCCGTGTACCTACAATGTTGCTAGCATAAGTAAAGACTTGTATCTTTTTTCAACCAGTTAATCCACAAAATATGAGGAGAGGATTGAACTGCTGACCTGTGTATAGGATCCCAAATACATTAAATTTGGGAGAAATAATTTCAAGGGTTTGATGTGACAGAGAAATATGCAATGCAATGCACTCCAATTCAGAAGAGAAAGACGCTGAGGCTAAACAAAAAAGAATTTAAAAACAACTAAATAGAGAGACAAGACACGTGAGTTACTTTGCAAAATGCCACGTGAGAGCATGTAGACACACGGCTGCCCAAACCCCTGCAGATGACATTTTAACCGGCCACATTTTCAAGGATGAGCAAACGCCCTAAGAAAACCAAAAAATTTCAAGATTTTATTAATACTAAAAATGAATGCCAATGGGCTTAAATACCAATCCACCAATCGTAAAATTAACTTTCCAAAATTTTTCTTCCACAAAATTAGGTGAAAAAAAAAACTTTAGTGAAAATGTGATTTTTTTCATTTGCACAAATATCAAGCACGACTAAAACTATAGGAAAAAAATTAATTTTTGGCATTGCACAGATTTCAAGACCCAACTAATATAAGCTAGTGAAAACAACAGTTACCTGCCAATGGCAGGGACTAATAAATTGTAATTAATTGAAAATGGAAAAATTACTCACCAATTAAAAACCAAACAATCACTATGAACTAGCACTTGCACCCACAAGAAGTTCAAGGAATACGCCAATAGGAACAACCGAGGACTCTAGAAAATTTTGCGCCATTCTTTTTTACGGCGTGAGACAATTCCGAGCATTATAATGCTCACATATAAAAGCCTATCGGCTAATAAGAACTAATAATCATCCTTTAACAAAATATAAAATCTATAATATTCTGTTGAACGGCTTTAATAATTAAGGCGTTAAGGTTTTTAATATGGCGTTGGTGCAAAGCGAATGTTGCCTTAAATGATGAGTGGAACATGTTTACCTTTGTAAAGGCATTACGTACTACTAACGTACTACCGCAATTCCTAAATTATATTAATTTTTTCCTAGGGTAGTGCGCACTCACAACAAAAACTATAAAAGCTCTTCACCCACACAATGAAGGTACAAATCATTTTGTAACATCGGACAACATAAAGCACATTGCTACATTCATGATTTATTAAGAAATAAAAGGGAACAACCCTATTGTACCATTAGACAAACCGGTTTAATGCCCACTTACATATATATGTCGATACATCTCATGATGAAAGCATCAATTGTATTTAAAATCATGTGAGGTGGGGCACTTAAAGAAATGGCCAATGTTGGCACTGACAATGACTACATCCGTTGTCTCATATGCTATCTTTAGTCTTGTGAATGTTAAAATGAGTTAAAATAAAGTAAATATTATTTCGTACACCCTTTTAGAAAAAATATAATTTAAAAAAATATGATGTTTTAAAAATAATTTAAAAATTTTTATTTAGTATTGGTGATTGGAATCCTTACCTAGAGTTAAAGGTAAGATGTCGACTTCTTGTTAACTAATTCATTTACTAAGCAACTTTCCTTGTTATTTTGGTGTTTTAGCTTAAAGTTACTTTGTGCAAGGGAAAATATGCACCCTATTATATATATATATATATATATATATATATATATATATATTAGAAAAAATATAATTTAAAAAAATATGATATTTTAAAAATAATCAAAGAATTTTTATTTAGTATTGGGGATTGGAATCCTTACCCAGAGTTAAAGGTAAGATGTCGACTTCTTGTTAACTAATTCATTTAGTAAGCAACTTTCCTTGTTATTTTGGTGTTTTAGCTTAAAGTTACTTCGTGTAAGGGAAAATATGCACCCTATTATATATATATATAGAAACAATAATAAACTTTAGGATTAAGAGTTGGGACTCGAATAATAAATGTAGAATTGAAGAAATGTGGAATGTAAATAAATTAAATGTGATATTTAGTTAGATTATGGATGGATGTATATACTATTGAAGATGTCAAAAATTGATTCACTAATGTGTTGAAAATTAGGGCCTTGTCTAAACGAACACCTTAGAATTTACAAATTGACTATACTCTACTTTAGTTCAAAGTCACACTTGTGGAACTAATTCAAAGTCATACTTGTGGAACTAATCTCCATGCCTCTGAAATTGATCTAGCGTGTGAAATTAAACCTAGACCTACATAAGTGAATTGGCAGAGAATGGATGGTTGTAGTAGATTCACCTCAACTCGATGTACTTGTGTTTGAAGTTGGGTGGTGTTTATAGACACCATTTAGGAACTTTCAAAGAAATGATTAACTTTCCTTTGGTCAATTCGACGCCCTAGGTCAATTCAACGCCCATTGATTTGATCCAAGGTGACAGATGGGAGATCTAGGGTTTTAAAGCATTTTCTAAGGATGAGTGGTGATGATGAACTACTATGAGGATGCATGTCAAAGTAAGACAAGTAGTCAACATGGAAAATAAATATTTTCAAACACTCAAAAGATACATATATGGATGACAATTCTTGTACTCTTGCCACAATGAGTGCTCCATCAAAAACTCGCAAACTAAAAAAAGCATGCAATGAGTAGCATCTGTCACACAATTAAAATAGGCACGTACTACAACTTGCTTGAAAACTATATTCAAAACAATAAAAGTAAAAAAGTAGAATGGAAAGAGATTATGTCTAAGCACAAAGTGGTAAAGCTTTGACTAAGTGAAAAATGGTAGGTCTCCAACTAAGCAAAAGATTCTACCAACATAGAAAGATTGATAAAGTTCCTCTCAACATGGGAATGACTAAGCATGTCACTACAAAACATAACTCACAAAATGAATTTTCATGACATATATGCCCCCTCCAATTGGTTACATACAAAGGATGCAAGGAAATGGAGGCAAGGAGAATAAGATATGGTCATGATAAAATAATGATGAAAATAGTGTAATTTAATAGTATTGTGCTTTAAGTTTATTATTTCCATGATGAGATTTAATGTGCACAACAAGAGTGTAGGACATTACAAATTAAGCCAATAGGAGACACAAGAGGATTGTTGAGGATCATCCCACTATCTCACTCCACAACATGAAGTAATGAGATTTAAAAATGCTATCCATTTATGCCAAACCATCTTGGTCAAGTGTAACCAAAACCATTTGTTAGCCATGTGGCATTATTAGTTATGTTTCCTTATGTTTATTTTAATTTATTTAAGTGTTTGGGGCATGGGAAATAAATTTAAGTAATTTAAAATTATATTCTATTTTATGAAACTCAGATTGGAGTTTTGGGGCAATTTCAAATGTATATACATTATTTATTTTTTAGTTGCAAGATCATTTTTTTTTTATTATACCAAGTACCTGTGGGTAGGGTACTTGAAAAAGGGTGTTAGAGTGTGTTTAGGAAATTTGGTGTACCATGGGAGCTCTTAGAAAAAGAAAATATTTATGGAGGCATGGAACTTGAGTGGAAGTACTTCAAGTCAACCCATTTACCTATTAAAGTGGGTGAATGGACAAGTGTACTCCACTCCTCAATGATTTTTGGAATTAAACCCATGAGGGATCACATGGGTTGGGCATGGTCATTTCTTATGATTGCAAGTGAGTTTGGTCCATGGATTGGAGAGTTGTCATGTGGCTTCATCCCATTGGATGGAGTGAAGTGACATTACACTGCCTTTATACCCTCTCCCATGGCTTGGGAAGGGGTTGTGAATATCATTTTCATTTTCATAATCTATGAATTGGAGAGAGATCTTGAGTTGTGGAGTGTGAAAACACATGGAGTTTTTACTTGGAGGCTTGGAAGAGAAAGAAAATAGTATTAAACTTTGTGCAAGCTTGGTTTGGGAGGCAAGCTTGCACATTCATGTTAGTAAATTATTATTAATTGGGTTTAGATCCATGTGCTAAATAGAAGGGAAATAAATTTTATAGCTTTGGTATTACATGTGATTGTGATCTTTTTTTCCTTTTTTCTCTTGTTCTTTGAGAAACGAATGTGATAGGCAATGTGTTCTTGTGTTGGGTGGAAATGGAAAAATTGTGTATGCCTTGAGAGCATTGTGTTTTATTTTCTAGTGATTTTAACCTTGGTTTGTGCCACCCTATGAGTTCATTCCCTTGGCATGTATGAGGTTGAGTTGGGTGAGGGAAATCTTGGAAAGCATGTGTTTCTATCACTTGCTTATTTAGAGAGATAAATAGTGACACTCTTGTGGGAAATGAATTTGATAAATGTGCTATTGTTGAATTTCTATTATTTTATCTTGCGGAGTTGGAGGGATAAGTGGCTATGGGTACATGATGGATGGTGGATTGTGGAAATGATATTTTTTGTTTAAACCTCAAGAGAATTCATTATCTTTCACTTTGACTTATTCTTAGGAGGAAATAATGGTTTTGGTTTACTTGGCCATCGGGTGGTATGTCCCTTGGCAGAATTATGTTATCCAATGGAAAGTTCCCTCCTTACCCCCCTTGAATAGAACCATGGATTGGTTATTTTTGTAATTTTCTATCCCTTGAATGTCATTAAACTTTATGTGGCCAAGTGTTGAGAAGACTTGATATGTTTTTGGGTGTATATCACTTGTTCAATCCTCCTAGCTAGGGGGTTGATGTTTCAGGCCACTGTATGGTTGGGAGGTGAGCTTCTCCATTTGACCATGGTGTTTTCTTCTAGAGCTTAGAGCTTACCTTATAATTCTATGAAGACCTTCAAATTAGAATTTTTAAGGACTTGTTATTTCTTTTATTTGTATGTGTAAAGTTATAAGGGAAGAAAGAATTGAGATGTATTTATGAGATGTAAATTTTAGGGAAGATTGAGATCTTGTGCTCATTGTAAGGGTTATAAAAGAATTTGGAATTCATTTTGTAATGCCTTAAATTCAAGGGAAGATCGAGATCTTTCCCTCATTGTAAAGGTTATAAAAGAACTTGGGAATTCATTTTGTAATGCCTTAAATTTAAGGGAAGATTGAGATCTTCCCCCTCCTTGTATTTTGAGAAGGCCTGGAAAAGTGATAATGTATATGTATTAAGTATATTTCTAGAACATATAGTTGGAATGAATTAACTCATGTTTTGCCTATATTTTGGAAAGGAATGCACCTAAGTTAGTTTGGCACTTTTTACACTTTGTAAGAATTTTGGTCAAATTGGAAAGTTTATGTTTTAAGTTAAAATTTGAAGTGTTTTGGGTCTTTGGAAAAAGCCAAGTTTTACAGTACAAAATTCTAGATAACTCATGGTCCAAAAGTGAGACATACCATGGTATTTGTTGTAAGCCCATGGTTAGACTACTAAATGTCAAGATCTAGCAACCCACAATCAGATCATAGTTGTTGTCAAAAAACCCATGGTACATATATTGAAAACTATAGTCTAGCAATGCTATAAACCATGGGTTGTGTAAGAAGTCATGTTCTAGCTTTATTTAAAACTAGATTAATTGGGCATGGAGTTTCTTTATCTCCTAGATGAATGAATAATTGATCCTTATTGAATTTTTGCATACATAAAAGTCAAATATGTTAGATTATTAAATATAATACTTGAATGTTAGTGTAACGTCAGAAAATGTCCCCTTGGGGGATTTTCCCTCATAAGGTTAGGCTTCTGGGTCTTTTAGCTGCATTTAGGACATCTTGCATCATATTTTGACATCTTAATGAAATGATCCCTACGTTTCATGAAAAATGGGACCTAGGGGATCCCTTAAACCTAACCCTGACCAAAATAGGGGGGAGGACTTGGGCGCCCGCGCCCTAGAGTCCTGCCCTATTTTGGGTCAGTCCCAAATTCTGAGTGTCGGCTTGTGACCGTTATTTGGGTCCTATGCGAACACGGTGAGTTTGAATTACGAAATTCTTGGTGGGAGTGTTTGTAGTTGCATATATAAGCATGTTTAGGCATTCATTTGTAAACTAGATGATTACTAGCTAGAAATTTGGATTCTCAAGTTTATTTGAAGGTGATTCAAGGCATTCATTGTGTAGCAAGAGCAGATTTGTGTTGTCTATGTGTTTGTATTTGTAGATTTGAGCAACATCTCCTCATGGCATGAAGAGCTTCTTCCTCCCATGAGATCTTCACTACAAGGTGACATCATTTGTGTTTTTGAGCATTTATCATTTAGTTTTTTCCTCTGCCTCTCAAGGGCATGCACTCTCTATCTAACAATAGTGTTTGAAAGACTTGAATGTCTCTCTAGGGCTTGACTGAGGCAAGCCTCTAAACACCACAACCCCCTCCCAAAGTTTCTATGATTACAGGTTACAGGTTAAAGATACAAGAAAAGTGGAGTTACAGGAGGGCATTATAGAGTGTCAGATTTGCAGATCAGAGTTGAAAACAACACCCTGGACTTGGGCACCCACTCTTTAGTCCTCTGGATTCTATGATGGGAAAATCTCTGTGACAGCAGGAACAAGTTGCAGACTGAGCTTCCAGATCCTAACAAAAACCTAGGCCTTGGACTTGGGCGCCCGCTCATTAGTCCCTGACTATTCCACTTCGGAACCCCAAAAATAGGTGCACAGTTATTTGTCATTTTGTATTTTTCTGTAGCAGCATTTTTTGATATTCGTCTGTTTGTTGTCGTATTTGCATAATTAGGGTTTTGATATATAATTGAGCATAAGAGAGGATAATTGGCAATCAAATCATAAAATCCAAGCTTCCCTACATCTCATAGTGACCTAGGGTATGATAGTACATTGCCACTCGACCCTAGGTCCTTGAATGTAATTGGTGAAAGCAGGATACACACACAAAACTACCAAAGACTCAACTATCCAAATTCCACCCATTACATTTTGGTGAACCCATGTTTTTGGACTTGTTTGCACCTTGTTGAGTGTTGTGCTTTAGATTTACACTAATTTCATTCATTCATAGTATCATTCATCTTATTGCATTAGAAAACTTACAAAAAAATTAAAAAAATGGAAAAAATTGAAAAATATTGCATTTTAGGGCTTTTACTTTGCATCAACTAATTTGAATTTCATCAAATTTCTAATTTTTTTCATTAGATCTGAGTTAAATTTCAGAAAATTACAAAAATTCAATAGCTTGCATTGCATTTTTATCATAAAATTGCTAGGGTTTTGTTGGAAATTTTGTATTTTTCATATAGCTTAGTAATTCCAAAAACTAGGGTTTGTAGGCAAAATCTTGTTTCAGATTTTTCTACTGATATTAAACACCCATTCAAAATTGCATTTGTCTGTAGTGTTGCATTTTAGTGTAAATTTGCATTTAGATCTCAAAAATTTGCATTTTTACATAGAAAATTTCAACAAAAAACTAGCATTTTCATTGATTTTTCCTTAGATTTGCACTTGCATTTTGCATCTTAGGACTTGGAAATCATTTTCAGATCTAAGTGCATTTAATTTTCATCACACATCAGCTTGCAAAACATTCATATAGCACTTTACATCAAGATCTCAAACCTAGGGCTTGAAAAACCTTAATTTTCACTAAATTTGGGCTTATCGACTCTCTAATTTTGCACCATAGGTGTGTTGTGAATAGTATTTTTGTACTAATTGGCTGTTATTAGGGTAATTATCTACTTTCCCTCCTAAAAATCTTCACAACACCTTTTTATCAGGCTCTTGCATTGAAAATTTGGCAAAAAATTGCACATTTTTGCTATATTTGCCCTAGGGTTTGACCTAGATTGCACTCCAAGTGTGTTGTAAAAGATTTTATGGATTGAGGTGACTAATATCATTTCTATTATTTTCTTCACCTCCTAAAATTATTTACAACACTCATTTTGCTAGGTCTTGGAATTGAAAAATTGTGAAAAATTGCCTATTTTTGCTTTATTTTCACTAGGGTTTGACCTTGAGTGGCACCATAAGTGTGTTGTGACATAATTTTTGGCATTAGGTGGCTGTTATTACTGATATAATTTTCTTTCCATCATTATTTTCCTCACAACGCCCTTTGTCATGCTCTTTTGCATTGAGATTTGGTGAAAAAATTCGCATATTTTAGTGTATTTTCACTAGGTTTTGGCTTGTCATCATGTTAGATTTGCATCAAGAGTGTGTTGTGAAGGACCTTCTTGCTGTATGGGACTGATATCAGACATATTATTTGCTTCCCCTGATCAAAATCCTTACAACACCTTTTCTTTCATATATTGGCATTGAAAAAGTACAAAAAATCAAACATTCATGGCTTCTCCTAAGGACTCATCTTTGGAAGATCTATTTGAGTACATTATGAATTATGATAATTTTTGCAAATTCACTGATAAAAACCCTCAAATTTTGCATCAAATAGAGTACATCTATGACATTGACATGAGCAAAAGCACCACTTGTGATATCCTTCGAACAATAGCCTATTTTGATAGCTTTCTTGCGACTATGGATGTTTTTCCTTCAATCTTAGAGAATCTCACTAATTTTATGGCCAAAAATAATCATGGGGAAAGTAGTGGTGAGAACATTGTTCCCTCTCTCCCTTTTTTTCATGATGACATAATGTAAATCCTTTCTGAGATATATGAGAACGATATAGCAATGGGTGATTTATCGAACAAAGAGACTTGTCCCAACATAACCCCACTTAGTGAGGATATATTGGCACAAGAAAAAGATATCATTGACACATTTATATATACTACTCTGTTGATAACTGAGAGGGGGGGGGTGAATCAGTTATCCTAATTATTTCCCTTAATGAACTTTCCTCTTAATTGAAGCAGCATAAAATCAAACACAAAACATTAACCATGAAATAAGAAACACATGACACAGTATTTTTGACGTGGAAACCCTGTTAAGGGAGAAAACCACGGGGTGATTAACCCAAGAATTATTCTCTGTTAGAAGAATAGGAAATTACAAAAATGGCACTTGCCAATTAGGGCTCACTGCCCGAGCACACTGCTCACAAGAGGCTCACTGCCTACAAGAAGACACACTGTCTTACAAAGTGATAAGAATCACAGTCTTGAACTGATTGGAAGCATCTGCATATGCTGGAGTTCAGTTCCGGTTAGGTTCAGTATACTGATCTGCTGCACTTCATCTTTCCTCTGTTCTTTAGTCTGCTATCCTTTCACATACCGGATCCTTCTTGCTACTTCTGCTCTACTCTGGACTTGTTCGCATATCCTTTTTCACACATTCACACACTTTACAACTAAATCCATCCTCTATATATATCCGCACAAGTAATTTCATCATCTTTCTAGTCGGCATCCGGAACAGTCTAGTTTCTTACAAACTTAGTTCTGTCGGCTGAATCCTTGCTCACCAAGCAATGTGGATCAAGCATATACTTGTAGATATCATCAATTATGTCGGCCAAACATGATTCATGCCTCCGCAACCTTTATCATCATCTGTAACACATCCGGAAAGTAGTTTGATACTCAGTCAGTCAGTTCTTCCTCTGTTTTCACTGTCTCTCAGGAATCCGGTACTCAACTATTCATATCTTTTTCTTTGTCCATCTCCGGAGGCTAAATCCTTGGAATATACTACTCAAGATAGTCCTCTTGACTTCCCCAGATCCGCACTGTGCCAAGACACTTCCTCTGAGAGATCCGGACCAATCTGTCGGACCTTGCCACATGCTCTGTTCTTGTTCACCGGACCACAACAATCTTCAATCTGACTTCCGGTAGAGATATAACATGACTTGCGGATATGTGGAATGACCTTTGTTGCCATCAATGACAACAACCATGAATCCATATAGTGTCTCTTGCCAACAATCTCCCCCTTTGGCATTGATGGCAACACTTAGTGAAAAATGACTAAGTGTTTACACTATGCTCCCCCTTTGCTGATGCTCTGTCTTTATATACAATTTCCGGAACTCCCCCTGAGTTGGATTCCTCATTTTTCACTGCTCCTCACTCCCCCTTTGACATCAATGGCAAAGGGTAGGGTCCGCACACCAAAATTTTCAAAAATTTTCTATATATGGCCGCATATTTACATACTCACATATACTGCAGAATGTCTGCAAAGGATGTCTGCAGTTGAACCATTTCAGTAGCCCAACTAAGCTTCATTCTGTCCAGGATTGAAATGTGACCACTCAACAAAAATGCAAAAGCTTCTGCCCGCCTGAGATCTGTCGGATCTTTTGTATGGGCGGTGGTCTGGGCATCACTGATGGCCTCATGCATCGTTTCCAACTTAGGGACTATAATCCTTCTAAGTTCTCCCATCCGGTTGGTAATGTTCTTCCTCTCCTTCTCAAGATTCTTTATTTCATTCAAGACTGCAATAGTCTGACATTCTTGATTTATTATAGAGGAAGAGAGAGGATCAAAACTTTGAGATAAGCTTTGAAGCTTGTCCTGTTCCTCTTTTATTTTCTTGTCAATTGCTGCTGTTGCCTTTGACCAAGATATACAAAATTTGTAGATGTCACCGCCATCCTTAAGAGCATTTTCTAAGCTCTTTATTCCAATGCTTACAATCTTCCTATCCTTAGAGATTAAATCTAATATTTCAGAAAATCTCTTATCCAAAAATTCCTTCCGGACCTTGTCTTCAGCTGATTTTTCTAGAGAATTAAAATGTGTATCAATACTGCTGACTAAGGTTTTTAGATTACCGGAAGTGGAGGCTGTCGGATCTATTTGGATTGATGGCATGATCTTTACAAGTACTCCGGAAGCAGCCTCTATCAACTCACAGTCTTCCATATGAGACTTCAGGAGCTTTTCATTTGCCTTGGCATTTGCAAATGAAGCTATCTTCATTGTTTGTACCGGAGAGAGAGAGTCAAAATCAAATGGACCTTTTAGAAGCTCCGGTTCATCAATCTCTAGAGTTTCTTTGCTCAAAAATTGTTGAACAGTTTGTGCAGTGTCTCTTGCCGGAGACAGATGTTTCTTTTCTTCTGCAGTCTTAGAACTGTCAATCTCTTTGTCTGTCACCACTGCTTCCTTCTCCTGCAATTGCTCTTCTTCTTTGGATCCGGAGACTGTAGGGGAAACCGGAGGAGAGATGCTTGCTTGTTCATGGGCCACTTCTTCTGGAGCAGAGGGTCCCAAGTCCTCACTTGTCTGTTCAGGGCTCACTTCTTCCGGAACAGAAGATTCCAAATCAGCAGCTGTTTCTGCACCTAGGTCCTCTACAACAGGAAGATTGAACCTTTTGAAGGCCTTCCGGAGGATCTCTTCTGTCTCTTGTGCCACTTTGTCAGTCTCACCAAGCATGAGCTGATTCATCCTGGCTTTACTTCTGAACTCATCTCTGCAGTCCTTGAAGATCATGTTCATTGTCTTGGGATCAATTTGAGGATATAGCTGAATAGCTATCTGCTCCCGGATCTCAAGATCTTTGGCATGAGCATTATTCTTTCTTACTTCCATTTCCTTCTCTAGGCTTTTAGGAATGAGAGATATGATCTCAATGAAAGCCTTATTGTATGTGTTCAGATATTTAACTGTGGCTTCCTGCAGAGTCTTTTGGTCTGCCTCACTGAAGTCATTATAGGATTCAGTCATTGGTTGAAGGTTTCCATCCACCGTGACCGACTTGATTATGCTCTCTAGTGACAGAGTGGGCTTTTCAACAGTTACCTCTGCCATTTCCTCCTTGTCTTGGCCTGTGTAGGGCTTACCGGATCCTTTCTTTTTCTGTTTCTTTACTTCTCTTACTCCTTCATCTGATTCTGTCTCCTCTTCATCCTTTTGGCTTTCATAAGCCCTTGATGCTTTTGTCTTGGATCTTTTACCGGATGCCTGGACTTCCGGTTTTGAGCTTTTGGTTGTGGAAGGTGCAGATCTCTTTGATGATCTGGTCCGGGTGGGGGTTTCAACCGGAGCACTTTCTTTGCTTTTCTCTTCTTCCTCAGCCTTTCTCCTCTTTTCCCGACTGGCATCAAGTGCCTCTTTTGAGATGCCTAGGCCTTGAGCAATGTGCTCTACTTCTTTTCTCACTTTTCTCTTAATCTCAGGTTCCCTGAGTTCTACATGTAATTTCACGCTCAGCTCCTCAAAGGTTCCAAACCTTTCTGCCTTAGGATCTTTGGGCTGACTTAGCATGTGTTGAACATGCAGCTCTACTATCTGTTCATCAACTTCATACCCCATGGGCATGATCCAGACAGTCCTTGGCTCCACTGCCTCCATTAGGCACTGATCAGTGTCAACCATAAAACATACTGAGTCCTTATATTTCTCGATGAGAGACTGGGGAATTCTCTCTCTTGCTTGCATCATGCTCTGAAAGTTTTTGAAGTATCCCCATAGAGCTGTATTCCTCGCTTTTGCATCCCCAAGTCCATGCAGATAGTCTCTTATCTGGACTGCAACAGGTGTGTCATTCTGCCATACCCATCCACTTGTTCCGGGTAGCTCATTCATGAAGTAAAAGAAGAGACATACAATGAGAGTACCATACTTAAAGGAGTTCTTCTTGTCTTTCTTGATTTTCTGTACATTTTCCATCAATTGGCTTAGTAGTAGTTCACAAAGATCAAAATCTGCATTCTTTCTTAGCATTTCATATGCTGTGTATATTGCAGTTCCGGATACAGAATTCTCCCTGCTGGAGTGATAGATCTTGTATCCTATTATCATTGATGCATATTTGATATCCGGATCCGAAATATCTTCAATGGTCATTGCCCTCTTATCATATTTTGATCCGGTGGCCTCAGTTACAACGTTGTTCTTGACAGATTTGAGGATAGGTACCCCCCCGGAAGAGTATAGACCAGTTACTGCTCTAATTGCTTCTTTTGTGATCTTACAGGGTCTATCTAGCCAAAGGAAGTTGTCATGCATCCTGCTCAGTACATACCGGACCCATTCATCTTCTTCAAAGCTAGGGAAATGAATGAATTGCTCAAACTGTTTCTTCTGGATACCCTTATACTCTGGTTTGAGCTCAAAAGCATTATCTATCAGTTGCTTGTGATAGAGGTCTCTTAATTTGAATTCCCCAAATTCCTCAATGTTTGCGTGTATGTAAACCCTAATATCTTCAGTATGTAAGACTCCGTGGGGAACACTAGAGAAGGCTCCTAGTGGATCTACCTCCAAAGATTTGTAGGGATGTTTCTTGAATGAGGGGCGAGGTCTATCAGAGATCTTAACTATGTTTGGAGTAGCCATTCTTCAAAGATTTGCAGTGAGGCAATGAAAAACGAAGAATACCTTATGCGCCTTCGGTTTGCACGGAGTGGTTGGATTGATTTCTTTATGCAATAGCTTCGGCAGGAGATCCTTGGTGTGCTTGATGAACCTTGTTGCAGAGCTCCACTATTCGCTTCTTCTCAAGTGTAGAATGAGCAGATAACTTTTGAGAAATCCCTTATATTGCTCCGCAAACCCTAATATCTGTCTGCAATAAATGCTTCACCTGCATTATTCCGGTTTACCATGTCTGGACAGCTTGGAGTATCCCGGATTAGTCCTGATCACTGAATATCATCCGGATCTTTAAATCATGAATAAATCTAGGTAACATATTACAAGAACATCCCAAACACTCTGTCCAATCCGCAAGACAAGATCGTGCACTTCCGGATCTCTCCGGACCTTTTTGTAATCCTTTATCATACCGGAGCACCTCCCTGAACAGGTCTAACTTAGTCGAACACAGCTTCTTCATAACTCCATGCGGACCTCTGAAAACTTGACTGAGGCATCTCAGGACTTATATCTACAAACCCTTTAATCCGCATCTTGTGCCACATCCGGCACAACTTGTTTGGCTGGGGGAACAGAATCTTCTTTGAGTCTCCCCCTGAGCCTGAGCTCATTTTTTAATTTCCGGAAGAAATATCAGCACCAGAATCTGGTGCGGATCCAACCTCTACATTCTCTGAGCTTTTCTTCACCCAAATCTTGCTCATCTGATTCCTAACTTCATCCGCATTCATCTTTTGTTTACCCTTGTCTTGATTCTGATTATACACCGGACCTCTTTTGTCCTGATTCTTGTTTCTGCAGACTTTAGCATTATGACCGGACCTATTGCAGATTTGGCAAATAACATTTCTTTGCATATTTAACTGATATCCCCTTGATCTGCATTGATTAGCCATATGACCTACTCTATTGCATGTAAAGCATCTACCTTTGAATGATTTGTTTACTTGCATAATTCTGCATTCATGGGATTTGTGTCCATACCTTTTGCAGTTGAAGCACTGTCCGGAGAAGGATGAGTTAATCTGATTCATTCTCATTCTGCACTGATTAGCTTTGTGACCAAAATGGTTGCAGCTGTGGCAGTATCCATTGAAGGATGGATATTTTTGAGCATTTGGCTGTCTTACCGGAGGTCTTCTAGGCCTGCTCCTTGGATTTTCTGATCCAAGATTCCTCTGACCGGATCCGGAGCTTTCTCCTTTCTCATATCCCAAGCCATACTTGTCATCTGTCCTCTTTTGACTTCCAAGAAGAATTTCAAGTTGAGCAGAACTTATCTTGAATTTCTCTTTATATTCATTTGCTGTTTGAAGGTCTCTTTTGAGAGAGGCAATTTGATCCTCAAGTTTTCCTTCATTGTCTTTGGAATCTTCAAGATCAGATTCAAGGTGTCTGATAATCCTGTCCATCTGGTGGCATTCTTCTGATTTTTCTTTAAGAGATTGTCTTAGATTGTCTTCAGCCTTTCTTTTTTCTTCAATCTCTTGAGTAAACTTTATAGTTCCTGATTCCATTTCATGTCTTAACATAATGACTTCTTTTGATAACTTTTCACATAACTTGGTTTGCTCAGTCAATTCCTCACTTGTATTGCTTTCTTCACTTTGTCTTGCCAACTGTTGAAGCAGCTCCTTTCTCTTTTTCATAGAGAGACTTAATTTGTCTTTTAATTCTCTCATGAATTCATCAGCCTGTTTGAGTCTTTCCTTTAATTCACTGACTTCAGAATTTGACTGTTCAAGATCCTCAAGGGCAGTCTTGAGTTGCTCCTTTAAACCATATGCATCCATTTGAAATCCCAGATCTTCCTCAGGCTGTTAGGCTCTATTAGGAGGAACTTGGCTCTGATACCAATTGTTGATAACTGAGAGGGGGGGGGTGAATCAGTTATCCTAATTATTTCCCTTAATGAACTTTCCTCTTAATTGAAGCAGCATAAAATCAAACACAAAACATTAACCATGAAATAAGAAACACATGACACAGTATTTTTGACGTGGAAACCCTGTTAAGGGAGAAAACCACGGGGTGATTAACCCAAGAATTATTCTCTGTTAGAAGAATAGGAAATTACAAAAATGGCACTTGCCAATTAGGGCTCACTGCCCGAGCACACTGCTCACAAGAGGCTCACTGCCTACAAGAAGACACACTGTCTTACAAAGTGATAAGAATCACAGTCTTGAACTGATTGGAAGCATCTGCATATGCTGGAGTTCAGTTCCGGTTAGGTTCAGTATACTGATCTGCTGCACTTCATCTTTCCTCTGTTCTTTAGTCTGCTATCCTTTCACATACCGGATCCTTCTTGCTACTTCTGCTCTACTCTGGACTTGTTCGCATATCCTTTTTCACACATTCACACACTTTACAACTAAATCCATCCTCTATATATATCCGCACAAGTAATTTCATCATCTTTCTAGTCGGCATCCGGAACAGTCTAGTTTCTTACAAACTTAGTTCTGTCGGCTGAATCCTTGCTCACCAAGCAATGTGGATCAAGCATATACTTGTAGATATCATCAATTATGTCGGCCAAACATGATTCATGCCTCCGCAACCTTTATCATCATCTGTAACACATCCGGAAAGTAGTTTGATACTCAGTCAGTCAGTTCTTCCTCTGTTTTCACTGTCTCTCAGGAATCTGGTACTCAACTATTCATATCTTTTTCTTTGTCCATCTCCGGAGGCTAAATCCTTGGAATATACTACTCAAGATAGTCCTCTTGACTTCCCCAGATCCGCACTGTGCCAAGACACTTCCTCTGAGAGATCCGGACCAATCTGTCGGACCTTGCCACATGCTCTGTTCTTGTTCACCGGACCACAACAATCTTCAATCTGACTTCCGGTAGAGATATAACATGACTTGCGGATATGTGGAATGACCTTTGTTGCCATCAATGACAACAACCATGAATCCATATAGTGTCTCTTGCCAACATACTCTTTCGTCCCTTCACACTCTCCCTGAATAGGATGAAGCTTTGGATGATGCAGATTCTCTTTGTGACCATTTGCTTCAACATAATGAAACTTTGCCATATGATGTTCAAGAACTTCTCGACTACATTTTAAACAAAGAAACAGATCATGCACCTTTACTTGAACCTGCACATACCTTGGAAAACATTGAAATTCAACATGATATTGAAGAACAAATTATCCCTCTAACTCAAGCTATTCCAACACCCTATATAGGGACTGAAATGGGCATCTTTTGGGTTCCTCAACAATCTCATTCAAATGGTCCTACAATTGACATAAAAAATGGCAACATCCCCTCTCAACCATCATTAAGGGATACCTTTCCTACACGGTTACCCTCGCAAACTCATGAACCTATAGAAGAGAGAAGAAGTGATAACTCCTTAACCATTAAGATAAAGATAAAGATCCATGACAACCACTAGCCCGGCGGTCCCTACAGGTAAGTATTTCTAACCCTTTACCTCTCTTGTGATGTGCTTCCCCCGTGATGTGTTATGTGTTGTTTAGGCCATCTAGGATGACCCCTTATTCTCTTGTAAGGTCTGGGATACCAGGAGACCACCTCTATTGTGACCTTCTTCTATTTGTATCATCATTCTTCTATATTACCTCTATATCTGATTTCATTGTTGTGTGTTGTGTCTTATAGACATAGCGTTGCAGTTGGTGATTTGGGGGCACTCTCCTACATGACTGTCCCTAAGACACTTGTTTCTCCTCTCTTATTTATTGTTTCCCTTCCTCTAGTGTTTCTATCTAGCAGGCGGATGACAAAAAATATTTATACTGATGCGCCAGACCTAGCGTCCCTTTAGCAAGAAATCAAAAATTGGACTTAGTTCCTAATATGATGATGGGGTTGAATATCTTATCCGACGCTTGGCTAGTAGAAGCACTCATGCTTTCTGCGTAGTGATTTTGATGATCTTTATCTCACTTACAAACTTTAACAATATTGGTGCTCCATGCACTTTTTTTATCTTTGAATATCGTCTTGGTGACACTCGGTTCAGAGATTTTCATGATATAGCCCCACGGTTATCCTCGATCTTTGAATTCATGGTATAACCTTGGCTCTTTGTGTGATTAATCATATGCATTGATATTGTTGTTTATCATGATTATGTAGACACTAACATGTTTCTTGCAGGGATGTGTTTGTGGGAACATTTGGCGATCGTAAAGTACATGTTGTTGGGAATTAAGGTGTCTCAACCTTGGTAATTCTCTACATTTGTAATGTTTGTATTTATTATTCATTGCCTATGTTGTAAATAATTGGAAATTCCACTTTGTCATATTGTGGGATGTGGCACGGTGATGTGTCAATCCTACATGGATTATGACAACTTGTTATTTTGTCCTCACATGAGGAGATAGGCATCCCACTTAGTGATAGGAATATTCTACCATGTGTCAGTATCTTCTATGTTGTGTAAGGAATGTTTGACCGAAACAGTTATGACGGATTCCTATGACGAATCTATGACATGTAAGAGTCGAGAATAGAAGGTTGTAAGACATGTAATGACATGTGTCATGTAGCATCTTTGAATGAGGCATATTTGGGCACCCCAAGGTGGAATATGATGTGTTGTAAGAGAATATGCTATTTATAGCATGTGTATGACAAATTCTCTTATAGATGTAAGTTGTAACCACTATGACAGATTCTATGACGGTCATCAGTGTCGTAAGAGCATCTGTCATAGCTCATTTTGGAAATAGGTGACCTCTTTGGGATGGGAGCTGTGGACAAGTGTCAGACACATTCTACAATGTTGACCAAGTGTCCCTAGGTGTGGGTTTTGGTCCAAGATGCCATATTGGATGCCCATTCCAAGAAAGGTCCAATATTGCCTTGTAATTCCTTTATATACAGGTGCTTGGAGATGGAGTTTGTATCACAAGTTTACAAGTACTGTTATGCTGCTGGATTGACTCTAGACATGAGTGTCGATGACCATTGAAGCTTGCATTCCAAGTGTATTGTAAACATTCTTTCAGATTTGTTAATACATTGTGCAAGTTTTTGAGTGTGGGGTTTTTCACCCGATAAGGGTTTTCCCCACCGTAAATCTTTGTCTCTCTTCTTCTGTCTACTTTTTGGTTCTTGTGTTTTGCTGCAATATCTCATGTTAACAGTTTAACATCGCTGTAATAGTTAGGATAAAGTTGAATTTGCATAGCCCTCTCCTCAATAGATTAGTGTAGGAAGCGTTTCCACACACCTAGCTTCCTTTCACATGTCACCTCTGGGGGGCATGGGCTTTGCAAAAGTCTGTGTTCCCTTGTGTGTTTTCTTCCTACCTTAACGTGCTTGATATTGATACCTGATATCAACCACCTTAAGGTGGGGGCATAAATAAGGTAAGTTGTCTGTTGTAGATGTTAGCAATGTGCTTGTCCTCAGGTGCAGTTTAAAGATTGGTGGCGATGAGTCCCTCCTGCACTCTGAGTTTGTTTGCAATCAATCAATCAATCATCTTCAGCCCTTTATGGAGGCGGGGGTGGTGTATCTCTAGTGGAGAGTGCCCATCCTGTCATTTTCAAAAAGTCCTCATCGGGAGGCGGGGAGCGGTTCTATGACTAACTCAACCCTTAAGCGTATCTTCGACAATTGTTGTGGCAAAGCCCAATCATTGGTGTGTGCCTATAATGTGCCTGAGATGGTGATGAACCTAGAAATAGGAACACTCCATCACTTGTCTGCCGTGTTTTCTATGTGTCTTCAAAGTGTATGTGTTTTGCGTGCTTGCTTTGTTTGGCTTGTCTGTTGCCCCATATGCAGTTTAAAGACTAGTGCGATGAGACTACCTACATTATGGGAGGTTTGGCGTGTCTTGTGTGTGTGTGTTGCCCCATATGCAGTTTAAAGACTAGTGCGATGAGTACTTCCTACATTATGAGAGGTGTGTTTAATTTCCTTGTACTTGCATCTGCATTTCATATATATGAGAAAAAGAAAAGAAAAGAAATCATTCCTGTCTTCCATGCATTAACTGTGTTTTGTGCATCTATTGTATTCTCTATGTTTTGAGTGACTGTAACTATCTTCTCTGTCTTTTGCACACCTGTCATTCTCTTCAATGTGTTTGACATGTCTTCTCCGTGCTTGGTGTGTTTGTTGTGTTTGTTGACCATACTTTAATGCATGTATTAGTCTTGTGTTTATACATACATTAAAGTGGGGGCTAAATGTAACATCAAAAAATGTCCCCTTAGGGGATTTTCCCTCATAAGGTTTAGCTCCTGGGCCTTTTAGTTGCATTTAGGACATCTTGCATCATATTTTGACATCCTGATGAAATGATCCCTAAGTTTCATGACAAATGGGACCTAGGGGGTTCCCTTGAACCTAACCCTGACCAAAATAGGGGGGAGGACTTGGGCGCCCATGCCCTAGTCCTACCTTATTTTGGGTCAGTCCCAAATTCTAAGTGTCAGCTTGTGACCCTTATTTGGGTCCTATGCTGACACAATGAGTTTGAATTACAAAATTCTTGGCGGGAGTGTTTGTAGTTGCATATATAAGCATGTTTAGGCATTCATTTGTAAACTAGATGATTACTAGCTAGCAATTTGGATTCTCAAGTTTATGTGAAGGTGATTCAAGGCATTCATTATGTAGCAAGAGCAGATTTGTGTTGTCTATGTGTTTGTATTTGTAGATTTGAGCAATCATCTCCTCATGGCATGAAGAGCTTCTTCCTCCCATGAGATCTTCACTACAAGGTGACATCATTTGTGTTTTTGAGCATTTATCATTTGGTTTTTGCCTTTGCCTCTCAAGGGCACGCACTCTCTATCTGACAATGGTGTTCAGAAGACTTGAATGTCTCTCCGAGGCTTGATTGAGGCAAGCCTCTAAACACCACAACCCCCTCCCAAAGTGTTTGTGATTATAGGTTACATGTTGAAGATACAGGAAAAGTGGAGTTACAGGAGGGCATTACAAAGTGTCAGATTTGCAGATCAGAGTTGAAAATGGCACCCTGGACTTGGGCGTCCTCTCTTTAGTCCTCCAGATTCTGTGATAGGAAAATCTCTGTGACAGCAGGAACAGGTTGCAGACTGAGCTTCCAGATCCCAACAAAAACCTAGGCCTTGGACTTGGGCGCTTGCTCATTAGTCCCCGACTGTTTCACTTCAGAACCCCAAAAATAAGTGCACAATTATTTGTCATTTTGCATCTTTCTGTAGAAACATTTTCCAATATTCATCTGTTTGTTGTCATATTTGCATAATTAGGGTTTTGATGTATAATTGAGCATAAGAGAGGATAATTCGCAATCAAATCATAAAATCCAAGTTTCCCTACATCTCATAGTGACCTAGGGTATGATAGTACATTGCCACTCGACCCTAGGTCCTTGAATGAAAGGGTGAAAGGAGGATACACATACAAAACTACCAAAAACTTAACTATCCAAATTTTACCCTTTACAGTTAGTTCCACGTTTATTCATAAGTATTTTGGTGAAACATCTTTCTCTCTCTCTCTATCTCTCTCTAGGAAACAACAAATTCCTTAACGTGGAAAGGAATGCTAATGTGATTTATAATGGAAGTATAATAAAAACTTTTCCTCTTATTGAACCTACTCAAACAAAGAGAATACACATCATTTAATGGAATTATACTCCTTCCATTATTGCAACATGGTTAATTCTTATATTTTATCATTTGGAAAGGTCAACTAGGCAATAATTTTATGTTAAGTATTGAATTGAATTGAATAGTTAAAAAAGTCAATTTAAATTTATATATGGGCTCATATCTCTCCCTCTCTTCTCATAATACTGGTGGATAGGATAGACTTAGCAAAGAAATAAATGATGCTTAACAATGGATAATATAGATAAAGGATGAATGTTGTGTATTTTCTTTAACTCCATGTTTTCATTTAAAAGGTTGGCATAGATGAACACATGTATGTTATCTATTGTGTTGATTATAATAGATGGAATATATTAAATCTTATATGTTTTGTAATGCCCCAAGCTTACGCTCAAGACATTAGTTGAACAAACACCAAATGAACATTTTTTTTGCAATGTAATTGTAACACTCGCATGTCACAATTGCACACTCAAGCATGAAAACTGCCAAAACACCACACAAAGGCACAAGAGAGAAGGTGAAAACCAAGAACACTTCCTTCTCTACATAACAAGACAACCAACAATGACAAATAGTTAACAAGATAATGGAAAGACCAACCACAAATTCCACAAGGACCAAAGGTTGAAATGGATCCAACCACAATGAAAAAACATACTAACCATCTAATAGGAAAGCAATAAAACAATACATGAATAAATAAGATGAATTTTCTAAATCATGTTACTACACAAGCTAAACATGAGGAAATCACTACAAAATTCAATGTTTGATTCAACACCAACATCAAGATGGGCCAAATACAAATATGGAGATCTCATCCATTGTGTGGGTATAATACAAGCCAAATCATAATCGTAACATGGAGCAATAATACAATATACAAATGAGGACTCCAACATCCTAATTTAATCATTTCAACATTTAAGACTACTTTCACAACATGATAAATTCCTTCCAAAATGAGGATTGATTTCCAACTATATGATATCATAATACAATTACATGATGGAGGCTACTTCCCAAACATGAAAGGATCACACTTCAATATAAAAATGATACAAAAACAATTATACAACAATAATAAGCCACCTCCAAGGTGCTCCAATAATCACAAATCAAAATGAGATCACAACATAAAATAATGCACAAGGAACTTTTCCAAATCCCAAGAGACCTTTCTAAAGGACCAATGGGGAATGTTACACACTTCCCTGTCTTATTACCATCATTAAGCACAATAGATGTTTATGCCACTCTAAGCAACCCCTAAGCTATGGAGAAGATCATGGCAACACCGCTATCAAGACCAAAGCTCACACACATCTAAGGAATACATAGCAACACTCATTCCAATCAATGCACACAACATCACATGTGGAAACTCACACCAATCAAGCATATAAGACAATATATGGCACACATGATAATCAATGCACAACCATAAGTATAAGGAACACATACAAGAGCCTCAAGAAGGATTCCAACACTCAGATAAGAGTTGTTAGAAATGAAGGAAAATCACTACAATATGAAAATCTAAAATAAACTGCAAATCTAAATTTATTTTGTAGAATGCCAAAATGGAGATTTAAACTAGTAAAATCAGCAACAAGAAAATCAACAAACTTAAGAGAATAACACATAACATGGAGATTTGCGTGGAGAAACCCTTGAAGGAAAAAACTCCACCAAAAAAAAGACAAGTATATATTAACTTCAAAAGAGATTACAATACAATCACTTCCTTCTTTCCTGCATCTAATCTGACTACACTTGTGTACTTGTTAAACGTTAAAATCAGACTCAACTCTCCTCTAGCTTTTGTTAAATACAAATACAAGCTTACAAAAGAAGTATATGGAATATGGGGCCCAACTTGGGAAATATCTAATGCCTTACTTGGGATATGCAATAATTACCTCTTATAGCTGTCATAATAAAATCCCAATGCCCCTCCTTGAGATTCCCACTAACAAACCAAAAATAGGCACCATTGTACCTCTTACACCTTACAAGTTGTCATAAGATGTTATGTCATAATGGTCTAATAATAGTTGATTTCTTACAACATGTAAAGCACTAACAATAGATGATGCTCTTACATCTGTCATAAGCCAAATATAGATTTGGGCACCCCTATTTTTACTTGTAGTAACCCCAAGATAAATAGTAAATAGTAACTATTGCATGTAAATAAATAATTATTATTGTCAATAATTAATTAATTACCATGGTACCAGTAAAAAATTTACCATAGTCGATGGATCTTACATCCCTTAAGAATGCATTTACAAAACAATATTAGGAGTAATTAAATACTTAGGATTTACAAGGTTGATGGAACCTTAATCCTAACAAGAGTCACACAAGTTGGCTCCACACATACAATAACAACATAGTTTATCTCAACATAAGATTGGATACTCTCGACCCAACCAATAAGGACTAGGGGAGGGTAGCTAAGGCATTGGAGTGGGCTTCCCCTTGGTTCTCCATAACCAAGCTAGAAAGAAAGATAGGCCACAAAGGTCTCAAGTAAGCATTCACCCCATGTATGATTTTCAAAAGGTAATGGGGACACTTCTTTAGTGCGCCTCTCTCACCTAAGGTAATGGGGACACTTCTTAAGCATGCCTCTCTCACCTAGGGTAATGGGGACACTTCTTCAATGTGCCTCTCTTACCTAAGGTAATTTTCCACCCCAAGCCTCCTATGGCTATCCCCTATCATATACAATTCAAGGGTCAACTTTCTTTAAGGAGCCCAAGAATATGAAAGGAACAAATTTCCCAGAAAACACACTCCTAATGCACATATAAAATAAAATCCATGGGAAAATACATGGTTCCACATAACATACACTTTTCAAAATTTCCAAATTTGAGAAAAATAAAATAATTATTTTCTAAAATAACCAGGGTCCACCATTGATGGATCTTGAAGCATCCTTCCCAAAATTTTCCCCAATTTTTTAATTTTTTGAAAAAGATGAAAATTTAATTTTCTAAAAATACCCCTTTGTTCTAAAATCACCCAACATCAGACTTTTCAAATAACACAATTTTTTAAAAAAGATTTAAGTAAGTTTAGAGAGAAAATTCATGTCATTTTCACAAAATTTGAAAAATGCATAAACTGAAATTACAAGCATATCCTCTTAGCCCCAACAACACACTTTTAACATTACTTTTCAATTTTAGAAAATTTTGCTAGGGTTTGGGTAGTAAAGTCAAATTTTAAAAATAATTTTCTAGAATCATAAAAGTTTAAATTTAAATACAAACAAGGAAGGGATTACCTTAAGGAATCCAAAGCAACTTCTAGTGTATCATCTTTCATCCAACAAACACTTCAATCCAAGTCTCCAAGCACAAATCAAGAAAGCCAACAATTCATTTTCTTCAATGAGGGTTTTGAAAATTCTTTTCTCTTCTCTTTTGCTCCCATTTTCCCCACAATGCATAATCAATTGAAAAACAAGCACTTTTTCCATATATACCACTAATTTTTTAAAAAATAATTTAAACCTTTTCTTATTTCTCATAAAGCATTTCACTTAAGATAATTATCCTAAAATAGATGTTTCTAACAAATAGAAATTTAATCTATTTCCCAAGCACATTGACATGCCAAAATAATTGTCCTTCACATAATTGCAATATTTCTAACTTACGGAAAAATAATTCTAATTACCTAATATTCTAATAATCAAGTTAGAATGCATTTCACCCAAAAGCATTATTTCCAAAACATAAATAAATAAAACACAATGCCTTTCCATAATTAAATAACCCTACAACCATAACTTAATTAAATAATTTTTTTTCTCTACTCTAGCATTAAATAGCATAAACTTCTAATTTCCAAGGAACTCTTAAATTCTTTTTGCACATATCAAGCAAAAGCACAAACACATAAGAGATAATTAAACACACCCAAGATGAAGCCTTTATGAGTCTAACACAAGGGGATCTAGAGTCACAATCGACCCAGATATGGGTTTCATGGGTTTCAACAACACAAGAACAAAGGTGAGATGGCTAAGTGTTCCATGTCAACATTCTCCACATCCCACTCATTGGTCAAAAACCTATAATTTCCCTACACACTCAATCAAATGTTGTGCACATTTTCCCAATACCATAGCTGAAGTGAATGATAAAATTGCACAATTAAATAATTAATATTTAATAGGTACATTTTAATTAAATCATCCATTCTAGCAATACAGTGAAAGTGTAATTACTTGTATAAAAAAATAATACTAAAGGAACTAGGTCTACCCACCCAGCATATCATTTAAATGAAAATAGTGAAGCGGAAACACCAATATACATACATATATCCAATAATACAATCAACACATAATTAATCATTTATTAAACATGATGGCAATGTTTAACATAGGTGGGCATTACATATTCATTTACAAAATTTGATGTTACTACATGTTTGGATTTGAAGGGTGTTAACCCTTCACTTCATCATCTAGAAACCTTGTAGAGTGAGTATTTAGTGGAGTTGACACCACTATAGGTGTCATGTACATTGGTGCCCTCGCCTTGTCCTTAGCATCTTTCTATAGCATAGGGTATGCCACATGTAGGTGTGTGCCACTAATTTTCACTCTTGTTGTTTTATTCATTCCCTCATGTACTTATTGGTAGATTCTTTTATGCATTATTGGTAGCTAAAGTAGAGTTTCACATGGAAATGACACCTATTGTGTGTATATTGCATTACTCTTATTGCAACACTTTGTTTCTAAAAATTGTTGGTTGCATTTTTTTTGAGTTTGTCCATGGTGGAAATTATGGGCATTACACCTCTAAACTCTCTCAAGATGAGTTTAATTTTTGGACATTTCCATAACTTGTTAGGTATCTTTGAACCCATATATAGAATGTAAGATAGGCATTCCCCCACTAGTTCACTTGAAACAATTATAATTCTGGTTAGCACCTCAAGCTAATCTAATACATGACCTCTTATGTCTCTCCCCAAACCTTTCAATTGTTCTCTTCATTATTTCTCACCTTGTTCAACTTGATCTTACCACCACTCTCTTAGATCATCTCCTTATGGTTCTCACTACCAACTTAAACCACCCATCTCTCTCCACTTTAATCTTAACACATCACATCCCCTTTTGGATGATTATGTGATTGTTCTTATGACCACCTATAAATATGAACCCTAACTAGTCACTTCTAAAGGATGGATTAGTTGGTGGGAGTAGGCTTATTTTGTTGCTCTTCTTTTCGTAAATCTTATTGTAAAAATTTACCTTGATATAAAAATTTCAAGAAATTTTTTTGTGGTTAATTGGAAAAAATATCACTCCTTGATGGTTTCTAATCCCATAATAACATCATTCAACAAGCATCGGTTGTGGCTAAACAAATATTCTATCAACAAGAAGTTTTTAGGAGTAAGAGAGCCTAAATACAAGCTAGATTAAATAGGATCAAAAGTGGTGATAAGGGCACTAAATTATTTTTCAATATCTTTGTTATAAACACAAGTAAGAAAGGTCACCACCATCTTAGGATATGACAACAAAGTCCTCATAGATACTTCTGCTATAATGATATAGTTTTTTGGACATTACATAAATCTCTTCTTATATGACATTGACCCTCTCCAAGAGGAAATTGAATCTACCAATAACAATCATATTCCAACCAAAGTTAACAAGGGCCTATGGTGACATCTTGACCAACTATTTATTCTTGATGAGTTTGAATTTACCCTATTTTCTATAGTTAATTAGAAAAGCCCTAGAATCAATGGTATCCCAACTGAGTTCTTCAAAACCATGTGGGAACACATTTGAGAAGACTAATATTACATTAATTTAGAAGCAATTGACAAAGGCTCCATGGGATCCTACACCAACCAAAGTTTAATAAAGATAATTCCTAAGGGGTGAATGAATACTTTATTGTTGGTAGGTGACCCATTAACCTTCTAAACACTTCTTACAAAATATTTTCCAAGGCTCTAGCTATTATAATCAAATCAACCACCCTAGACATTGTCTACCTAGATTCAAACAAGCTTTCTTAAAGGTTGATTCATTTTGGAAAATCTTTTCCTAGCTTGAAAAATGATAGAGTGGTCCCAAAAATTCCTAAAAAGCACTCATTGTAAAAATGGGATTTAAAAAATAACATGACCACATCAAATAGGCATTTGCCTAGAAAATTATCAAGTGGTTGGGATTCATCCCTAAATTTATCGCTCATATACAACTCCTATTTTCCAATGCTATTTCTTAACTAGTTATAAATATGGCTCTCTCCTATATGTTACCAATCCAAATATCTGTAAGGGAGGGTTACCCCTAGCCCCATTTATGTATGTGTTATTTATTGATGTTCTTGGATACCTTCTTTAGCATGTTTGCTCTTACCAACTAATACATGCAATCTCTCTCCCACAATACTCTCATGTCTTAAAACCCCACATTGTTGATGATAGTATACTCTTCATCCAAGATAATACTGAAGAAGTCTCTAAAATCTTAGATATGCTAGATCTCTTTTATGTAGTTTCTAGCTCACATTTTTCTATGAAGAATATTGATTATTTCATAACTAGAGATGCCTTCCCTATATAGTGATTTCCAAGGATTAGAATTTGGAATTTGATTTTATGAGATCTCATGATACATGGGGTTTTCCCTGTGGCCATATTAGCTCACTTTTTGATATGTGGAAATGGTTCCTCATCAAACTTAAAGGTAAATTTATTTCATGGAGAAAAATAATTATCTCAACCAGATTCAAGTGGTTAACAAGATTCTCATCATCAACCATCTCTATGTTTCATGCTATTGGTCACCTTCTAAAAATTGCTACATGAGAAGCTAACCGAACTAATATAAATCTTCCTTTGGTCTAAGTGGGGTAATAGAGGAGGCATGCCAATGTACTCACTAACTCATTATATTCAATCTAAGGATCTAGGGGAGATTAGTATAATAGAACTTTGTCCTTAGGGAGCATTCCTTATAGCTAAATAGATTCTCAAGGAACTTCATGAAGATTCTCCCTAGAATATCTTAGTGTAGCATTGCATAGCCACTATTTATCTCCCCATCTCATGGATCTTAGTTTACTAGAAAATAAAGTTCTTCTTGCTCTGTACTTCAAAACCACAAGTTTAATTCAATTTAACACCATATGGAATGTCTGACAAGTATTTTCTTGAAAACTTACTTGGTTTGATCAATCCCTTCATCATGGTGTGAGTTTTCCTTAAATCTTGTATTTGGTGAAATTGACCCATTGAATTCAATGATTAACATCTTTCTCTTTATAAACAATTTAAATGAAGATTTTTTTGAAAAGACGTTCAAATCTTTGATGACTTATGGGATCTCCTTAGTCTTCAATGGAAGACATGACACCACCTTTTCTTAGAATTTTAATTATCTCCTACTAATGGAATGATCATCACTAGTGTTAAAACTATGGTGTCATAGTCCCTCGTAATCAATATATCCACCTTCTATCCTTGGAACTTTCTTAAGGACTAGAAGTGGGCAAATGGCTACCAAATCTCTTTGTTTCCTTTGATGTTCATATACAAATCCTTACTTCCCAAAATCAAATGTAAGCAAAGACTTAACTCCAAATAGCATTGCTTCTTTCCCAATTCAAAATGGGTGAAACTAAGTTCCTCCATTTGGCACTCTAAAGTTGAATCCCAAGCCCAACTCACTACCTAGAATTTGCTTGGACACTTAAGACTACCCATAGATGATCACCTTTGTTTCCTTTAGATTCAACCTTTCCTTTATCCCCTTTGCAAGAGGTACGAATCATTCAAACACGTGTCTTAGTTTTTCTCCTTAGATTTTCAAACTTTGTAAGATGTATTTTTAGGTCTCTCCATTTCCTTTGGTCACCATCTTATTTGGAAGTGTGTAATCCTTGATCTCTTAGTCTCCCACAACCCAATTTTGTTTAAAATGTCACCAAACTCTTATCTTGAACTATTTGGAAATTGAGATGTATGATTGCTTTTGTGTCCATGTGGATTTGGCATGTAAGTACTTCGCTCTAACATTCTTCTTTATATAGTGGATCTTTTTTCCTTTTAGAGCACAAAGAACTTGCCAAATAAGTTTCTAATATCTAAACTTAGCTAAATTAGCTGGAGAAAAATCAAGATGGTCTTGCCAAGAAACTTGAGAAAATTACCACTAGAGCTATCAACTTGTACAACATAGGTTCCTCTCTCCATAATAAAAGAAAACTTAATATAGCTACTTACTATTACATCTACAACATCCACCACACTTTGCATCAGATATTAGACAAGATGGACATTAGTTCAAGCACTCCTATTGTTGAGGAGTTTAAGTTGTAGACATCA
Organism: Cunninghamia lanceolata; assembly: GCA_027924645.1. Taxonomy (NCBI): domain Eukaryota; kingdom Viridiplantae; phylum Streptophyta; class Pinopsida; order Cupressales; family Cupressaceae; genus Cunninghamia; species Cunninghamia lanceolata. Next base: position 9,168,366 of record BSBN01000828.1, read on the forward strand.
TGATTGACTATTATTCCATGTCAATTGCATTACCTTGCATTCTCTTCTTGCTACTAGTTTTGATTCCTTAACTATTGTCTAATATGCTTTGATGTAATTAGATCATATGATCTAACTTATACACTCTGATGTATAAACTCATTTATACTTAGTTTCATTTAATTAAAAAAACTAGTGTAGAGTCTAAAACAACATATGTCTAAGGGTGAAAAGTGCATACTAGGGGAATTTACACTGCATTTTACACCACTTTGCATGGGTGCCTTAGTTGCGTCATCCTAGCACATGATTTGATTAATTTGGCACTCCCACTTACCCTAATTTCCAGTTAACTCTCAAAAATAAAATTTAACCCCTATTTAGACAAATTCCTAGACCCTAAATTATCAATTCCTCTACTAGGGTCAAATCCATGGCTAGATTTGATTCGGGTCAATTCCACTTTGATCCACATTTTTAAAATCCAAATGTCACCCTAGGCCCAAGCCAACGTAGTTTCACCTAGTTGTTATGTGTCAACTCTTACACCAAAAACTTTCAAATTGTGTGCCTAGGACAAGTATAAAAGGACACCATCCCCATCTCATTACAATCATTCAATTATCAAGGGACACCCATTATTAGGACAACTCCAATGCATCAACCTGTCATGATAATCCCATAGTGACTACTCTATCACTTGCATCAATCACATTAGCCCTTGCATTATCATATGGCAAAACCCTAATTCTTACATTAGATCACTTCAACATCCATTACACCACATTCCATTATATCAAGTCTCAAGTGTCAATCGCCTAACATAATCACAATCACATCATTATCATTTACATTATTGCTTGCTTATGTCGACTCTTTACCTAAAATAATTTCCTTATTTTTAATTATTTACACTTAAGACCCTGCATGATGTAGGGACTCCATGCTAATCGTTGGTGGGCCCTTGAAAACCCAAAATTTGGGTACTTCCTTAGCGTGGAAAACAAAAAACAAGTCACCTCCTCTTTTCCTAGACACAACAAGAGTTGAGAGTCCTAATCCATAGTCATATCGTGGGGACGTTCCCTTTGTACCAGCTTCCATCTGTAACAAGGCTGTTTTCTGGTCAGATGAATCCGTGAATTAACAGGAAATGGAAGAGTAGTCAAACTGTAGAGATATGTATGTCTTATTATGTCCCCATTTTAGCAACATCTAACGTGATTTTCTCTGCTTTTTGTGTGACTTGAACAAAAAAAATCAACAATCGTTCATAGTTGTGATGCTAGGAGCGTTGTAATTATTAGCAGGCCCCATCTTCCTTGTGTTTATGTTTGACTAGAAAGTCTTAACGATTGTGCACTCACATGGGGAGATTTATTCCTAGGGACAAGAGTACACGACGGCAACCCGAACAAGTCTGAGCTGATATGGAATGGGAAGATGGGACCCACCATGGTAAGGATAAAGAAAAGATTAGTTTGGACCTCAAAAGGAATGCATAGGACACCCTCCATGTGGGTGCTTTTAGACGGCTTACCAATCCCACCCTCAATTGGACACAATTTTCAAGGCGATTTCAACTCTTTTCAAAGATGCTTTCTTGCTTTCCCTATCTACCTAAAGTAGGTGTTATTGTGAGGTTGAAAAGTAACACTTTTCCCTATTCATTTTGGACTTTTTTGATTTTTGTTTTAAGTGTAATAAGTTAAATTGAAGAAGTATATTTTTAATGTAAAAGTTGGTATCTAATTTATATTTCATTTGATTTTGATTTTTTGTTTTTTAGTCTAGATTCATGTGTCATATATGTTGTTTTTCATCTTGGTTCAAAATTGTAGTTGCCGGATCTAGTTTAAAATTATACATGTAATTTTGATATAATGATAGTGATAGGTCAAATGAATAACTAGTTATGACATGCACATAGTATACAATGGCAGACACAAAAATAGGATATAGATATATATACTCATTTATAGCAAGTGACAACATATATGTAAAGAGACTCTCCAACATGAATCCAATAGTGATTAGTGATCACCATCAACTAGTTCAATCCATAGTTGGGCGACTTCTTTCTCAAATCCAATGTATGTACGAACTGCTACTTAATGCATAGTCTGTCAATGCCCAAATCCCATACTAATTTGTGCTAGTATCCAATGCCAACAACTTTTTGTCTTTTGATCTATTGTGCATAGATAGACTCAACAAAATGGCATCTCTTGTTAACATAGTGTGATATTTAATTGCATTCCTATGTGTAATATATTAGACATGATAGGTGGGCTCGAAGGCCCCCTCGTCCTCATTGATTAGAGCAATGCAACTGAAGGTTGCATCAAGGAGTTTTGTACTCCTCAAAACATGACTTAGGCACAAACGCGGATGAGTCAGCTTCGATACAACACATGAACCCTTTCCTTGCTGATGGCAACCTCCAAGTCACTCTCGCTCTCGTGGCAAAAGCTAGTCGAGTCGAGGCGTAACCTAAGGTGATTCTGTTCATGTGGGAGTAGAATGTCGTGGAGAGTGGTTGGCTGGTCCTAGGGCCTGGTCTGTGTCAATGTTTGTTTTGTAATGGACATAACCATATGACCCGAAGGGTCACTAGTTGTCGGTCTCCTGTTTGGATTCCTAAGGTTCTAGCACCTAGATGGATGTCGATGTTGTTCGTTGATGAGTATTGAACACTATAACCTTTCTTCATTATTATGTATGATTTGTTGTATGATGTTCGCTTGTTGTATGACCCTAAGGGTATCTTCTTGTTCTTCTTGTGTTTGTTGAGTGTGTTGTGGTCTTGGGTGCATCGACTCTATTTCCTCAAGGATAGCTCTCACCCACTCACCTCTAACTCCCAGGCACATTCGTATGCTTGGATAAGAGAGAGTTGACTAAAGTTGACCAAGGGTTGACCTTCTGTTTAACTTTGACTTTGTGATGTGACCAAAGGTTTTCTATGGCTCGACCTTGTGATGATATCAAGGAGTTTTCGATCATGTTTTAAAATTGCCCTCGTGATGAAATCGAGGGTTTTGCACGTTTTCTAATGTTTTTGGATTTTGATGTATGCAAACTAAATGAATGCAAAACAAATTTTTTGTTCTTTTTCCGAATGAATAATAAAATGATTTAATTTTAACTAGGAATTGAAATATGAATGCAAATTAACATGAATTTTCCCAAATGCAACCTAAGCTATGTTTTTGTGTTTTTTTGAGATGATTTTGAATTTAAATTAGGAATTGAAAATACTTGAATGAAATCTAATCTATGAATTGCAATGAAACTAATTTAAATGATTCTAATCTAACCAACTTCAAATAAATCCTACCAAGGAAATTGCAATACGATGATTACTTTCTCCAAGAGCAAAATGTGATTTAATTAGCTACAAAAAACATGAAAAGAACCTAGGTCCTTTGGCGCATGAGCTTTGTACTATCCTCAAAAATACTTGTATTTAGCAACCTCTTTCTCCTCTACAGAAGCGAGGCCTTCCTCTTGGCGATGGGGACAAAGGGAGCAATTGATTCAAAATGGCTTCAGATTTGAGAGCTGAAATTGAAAATGAATGAGCTCAAGGAGAGCTATGAGTGCTATGACAACACTATTTGAGCACAATGGCTATGGATTGGAAGAAAATTGAGAGTATATCAATGCTAGGGAAGCTTTAGAAAGCTTGGAAAACTATCCTAAACATAAAATAAACGGCACACAAGTCCTGCATGAGCTCGGGGAGAGCTAAGAGTGCTTCATATGACAACACTATTTGAGCACAATGGCTATGGATTGGAAGAAAATTGAGAGTATATCAATGCTATGGAAGCTTTAGAAAGCTTGGAAAACTATCCTAAACATAAAATAAAAGGCACACAAGTCTTGTATGAGCATCAAGATGCTAATGGAGAGCAAAAGCAAAGCTTATCAAATGGTTGCAATAATGGATTTTCCTCCCATAATGCATAGGGTATTTATAATGTTGAAGAGCTCACAAGAGGTGGGATTGATTGAGAAGTTAAGTCCTTTGATTCAAGAGTTAACAAGCTTGATTGATCAAAGAATTGGGTTGATTAGATAGTGAACTAACCTTGATAGCTTATCACTTAGAGGAATGAGAGTTAGCATGAGAAGAAGGTGAGATAAGAATAGATCAATGGGAGATAATTATGGATGATTGGGAGTGAAGAATGGGATAAGAATAGACTAGGCTTAGTTAGGGTCAAATTTTCATGCAAATTAGAGTCAAAATGGAGCTAATTTGGGCCCGAATTGAAGAAGAATTTGAGTTCAAAATATGATTGGGTCACCCCTCTTGACAGGGCTAGTCACCCCTGGGGATCAGGGGTCACTCCTAGGGGGACCCTTGATAATCCAGGGGGATCATGGGTCACCCCTTGGGGGGACCCCTGATGGTCTAGGGGGATCAGGAAGTGACAAGGGCGACCCATAAGGACATGGTCCTCTAGGTGGTTCTGAGGGCTAGAAATGGTCAAAGGGTGCTGAAGAAGACATCTGAATCCATAGATTGACTGGAAGATAGAGGGAAAGAGGGTTACCCCTTGTAGCAGTACATGTCACCCTTGGGGACTAGGGTCACCCTCTGGGGGGACCATGGGTCGCTTGGGGGATCGGGAAATAATAGGGGGTGACCCAAAAAGGAAGAAATGGGTGCCAAAAATGATGAAGAGGGATGATTTGGGAGGCCAATTTGAGGCTTTTGAAATATTGAAATGGATGAAAGGAGCTCAGGGAAAGTGTATTTCCCATCTTATGACACTAGGGGCCTAAATTGACAAGGTTGGAAAGTGACAAAAATAGAATGTTGACAAAGAGTGAAAGATGAAGACACAAGGCCTAGGAGGGTTAGCTAGGGGATTGGGGAAACACAAACAAGATGGGGAACCTCGATCCATGTGTCACCAAGAGAAATGTTGTTGAGAGGGTATAATTACATGCTTATATGTACATGTTTAGGATTACAACTCATCATAGGATCATCTTGTAGGCTCATGTGTGTTTTTAGTGCTTACATATTTCCCCTCAGGGATGGTCGTCTACAAGAAAGAGAGGTACCATTCTTGTACTCCTCAAAACCTAACTCAAGAACAAACATGGATGAGTCAGCCTCAATACAACACATGAACCCTCTCCTTGTTGATGGCGACCTCCAAGTCACTCTCTCATGGCAAAATCCAGTCGAGTGGATGCATAACCCAGGGGTGGTTTTGTTCGCGTGGAAGTAGAACATCACTGAGAATGATTGGACTCTCTTGGGGCCTAATATGTACCGGTGCTTGTTCTTTTAAGACCATGATGGTAGAGATAACCCTTTGACCCAAAGGTCGATCTCCTGTTTGGATTCCTTAAGTTCCAATGACTAGATGGGTGTCAATTTTGTTCGTTGATGATTCTTAGGCCTTCTATGTTGTCTTGTTCTTGTATGATTTGGCATATGATTTCTACATTTTGGATAATCCTAAGAGCATGTCCGTGCTCTTCTATCGTTTGAGGTGTTTGTTGTCTAGGATGTATTGACTCTATTTCCTCAAGGATTTCTCTAACCCACTCACCTCTAACTCCTGGGCACATTCATATTCTTGGATGAGAGAGAGTTGACTAGAGTTGACCAAGAGTTGACTTTTTATTTAATCTCAACTTTGTGACATGACCAAAGGTTTTCTTATGACTTCACTAGATTGTTCGACCTTGTGATGGTATCAAGGAGTTTTCAAGTTGAAGTTGACCTCGTGATGAAATCGAGGGTTTTGTACACTCAATTTTTTATTTTCTCTTTTCTAATGTTTTTTTGGGTTTTTGATGTATGTAAGCTAAATGTATCCAAAGAAATGATTCTTTTGGTTCTTTTTAATCTGATAAGATGATCTAATTACTATGAATTGCAATATGAGTGCAAACCTAGGATGACTTTTCTTAATACAAATCTAACTATGTTTTTTGTGATTTTCGAGGTCAATTTTAGAAAGAAAATAACAAACTAATCTAATGCAATAAGGAAATTTAATCTATGAAAGAAAATAACAGTTAATCTAATGCAATCAAAGAAAACTACACTAACAATGTGTTAGGTCTCAAAAATGCAGGTTGTAAACCTTAAGAGGTTGCCAAGCTCTCTTAACACTTTTGGCTAATGAAACAAGGTTGATATGATTGAAAAACCCCCTTCTCTTTAGGTTCTGCCAGACCTAGGCTGGTGTACCTTGATAGCTAATGCATATTTGTATGACCTTAGTGATCTACTTACATTGGCATATAGATGTGAGATGGACATAAGGCTGAAAGTAATTCCTAATACAAAAGTTTGAGATTTGAAAAATGTAAATGAGTTTAAGTGAAGTGTTACCTTATATTGTATATGACTAGTGCCTGATTCTGTTGGGTGAATGAGGTTAAGAATTGTATAATTAAAGATTTATCTTTCTGGCTTAACTCTGACTACCTGACACCTTTTGAATGTTTGTACTTGGTATAAACATGCAAGATTGTTGGTTATCAGACTCTTCTTTAAGATCCCATTGATATCTCTTCAAGTTACTGTGGTTGTCTAAAAGGATTTTAATTCTACTTTGAAGGAAACCAACTAAGATGACTTATTTAAAGGGTTTTAACTCTGGACAGAGACCAATAAATATTAATCACTTAGAAGGACTTAAATCAACTTCTTATAGAAACCAATCAAGCATACCACACAGAGACAACAAATTTGCCTTGATAAATCTAAATGATTTAAATAACTGAAAAAGACCAATAAGGATACAGTCAAATAACTCATAAAAAATGAATATTAACAGAGTAGCAGAACACCAAAGATATATCCACAGATTAAACCATCTTGCCCCTTATATTATTTCAGAAATCTCATAGAAGTTTCTGTAAAATATGACTGAGAATATAATATTATATGTATATTGATTGTTCTGCAATTGATGATTCTTTACTTGGCCTTGGTTTCCCTTATATATATGGGAAGCAAACAAGCTTCAGGCTGAAACAACATAACTATTCCTAAATTACACCTTTTCAAATAGTTAACATTTATTATGAAACATAATTAAGAAATAGATAATATGGGCATAAGCATCGATCAAGATCTGAATCTGTTAATCATCGTACAGCACCAGTGACCGCTGGCCTGGCAAGGTCCTCCTCTCCAATGTTGTAGTATCTGATGAACATGCTTTGCCTGTCATTATTGCTAATGCACTATCTCCTTTTTGACTCCTATATCACAAAAATATTGACAAAATTTCATTTTCAGTTTATCTGACCCCTTCATGCTATTCTGGCAATTTGAACAAATTTATCTTGGAGATATGATGAATGCACTCTTGAGTGGCATAACTATCCATGGAGATTAGATCATCCATGACAGATTCCAAAGTGAAGATCTTGTCTAAACATATATGTGTATTTTCCATCACTTTGTCTTCATCATTGATCTTCTCAAGAGTTATTGGTAACAACTGGGCTAATTCATTTTTCCAAATATCTTGTTCCTGTAAATTGCCTTCAGTATCAAAGAAACTAGGGAATGCCATATCCAGATGTTGATCAAAATCACCAAGGTCCTCTACTAACAAAGTGTTGAACTTTTCATGCTCACTGATTATTTCATCATATTCTTTAAACACCTGTTTATCAACACTTGTTTTGGATTTTAGCTCCTCCTTCTCCAGCATCCTAAGGTGCAATCATTTATGCTCTTATTAGGCACTGTGTGTTCTCTTGTGCAATTCCCATACCTTATCACTATTTCTCATCACTTTCTCAAATCTTTTCTTCTTTAGTTCATAAGCTATTTTGTATTTAACAACTTTCATCTCAGTTTCCAATTGGTCACTCTTCTTTTGGAAATTTTCTTCTTTTCCCTTCCAATAATTGGCATTAGCTCTAGCCTCTATCACTCTTTTGTCAGATTCTAGATAAGGTGAACAGTTCCTTGATGACGATGGCAACTTGTCCTTATAAGTGGCAACTTCTTGCCTCAGTTTTGCATTCTCTGCCATGTATGCATTATTTTTCCTTACCAAATGCTCAATTTGAGGCTTTGTAAATCTAGCAACATTCACATTTAAATCAACAATCTTAATAGGATCTATATCCTCAACTCGATGTATCAAGAGATGACCAAATGCTTCATTTGGATTTTCAATGATTTGAGGTCTCTTATTTGGGGGGTATTATGCCCACATTAGTAATGTCGCTTTATCAAGATCATATCTTGACCCAGTTTTAATCTTATCCAATGCTTTAGTACTTAGTTGTAGATTTTTGTCTTGATTTCTTCTAAAGTTGTCAAAAACAATGGTAGAGGTCATATCCCACCTAGAGAATAGCATCACCCCTGCTTCTTCAAGCAGTGTTCTCCCCTTTTCTAGAGTCATGGTCTCTATTGCTTTGTCAATTTCTATTTGGAGCTCCTTTAATGCCTCAGCCTATACTTCGGGAGTAATATCCTTCATTTTTCCTCTAGCATGTTTGCCTTTGTACTCATACAAGAAGGCTTTGAATTTAGGGGTTTTGATAAAATCATCATATGAAACAAAATTTTTACTTGCCATGTGTTAGTGCCTCAATTGACTGACTGTTTTTGAGCAATTTTCATGCAGGCACCTTCCTTAAAAATGTTCTAAGTGTTGGACCTCCTCAGCATTTTTCAGCTGCAGCATCATATTTTCCTGAGGAGGAGGTCATCATCATCATGTTTTCTTCGATGGTGGTCAGCATCATCCCGATCCTGCTGATGAGCTGCAGTGTGCCCTGATTTTCTTGCGGGGGGTGATTTTTCAAATATCTGGTGATCTTCCAATTATCACCCTGCCCTTATATGATGATGATGTCACCCCGATCTTCCGAAGGGGTCATTTTCTAAGTTGTTCGACCCGACCTTTTTTTTTTTTTTCTTAAGGGTCGTCATCATCATGATCATATTTCCAGTTATCGCCGTGTTGCTTGCGAGGGTCATCATATTGTCTACCTGCATGATCTTTCGCTGGGGTGATATTTTAACATCGGGTGATCTTTGTTAAGATCATCCTGATGATGTTGCTGTAAAGTTCTAAGTGTGACCCGATTTTCATCGTGGTCATCATATTTTGGACGTCAGGATGATCTTAGTCAATATCATCCTGATGTTGTTGTATCACTTCATGTTCGTTGTTTTATCATCCTGATGTCGATATGATGATGACGTCATCCGGATATGAGGAGGTGCGCAGTAGGAAGATATGCTGATGACGTCAATAGGATATGACGGTGACGTCATCAGGATGTTCATCGGCCAGACATTTGGTATCGGCTAAGCAGGAGGATCTTCCTCCGATGGATCAGGTTGTGCCGATAAAGGCGATTATCATGCAGGTTATATTGCGATATGATGCTGACGTCAGGATGATTTTTCAAGCGACAGGATATCATGCTGTTGGAGGATGATGATGAAGTCTTATACTAGTGTCGTCAGGAGCAAAAGCACCGACATTATATATGCTCGTGGCCTAGTATATAAAGTGTTGAAAAGGTCGCCGTGGGGTGCATGTGGGATAATTGATATCCTGCATATTTGAAATAACATGACGATGAGGTATCTTGGCGGGAAATGGTTGCGATCGACTGTTTGACGTTTTCCCGAGGCCGCGGGTTGGTGCGCCATTAATGGCGAAGGTTGCAGAGGTATGGACGGATCTAGTACCCGATTGAAGGTGTACATCAACGGACAGTGGCGCAGGGCTCGAGGTTTCTTCCTGTCTCCTCCCCTACCTGCTGCATTCATGTTTGGGCGCCAATCTAGTAATACGTTGAGCGCCATTTTTCTGATACTGTGTATCTGGCAGGATTTTTGGTCAACCATGTAATTAATTGCTGTGGTACACTACCTGGCTGTTATAAGCAGGAAGTGTTACTCATTTTTGGTGGTTGAAAACTGGACATTTTGGCTCTGTAATAAGATACAACTGGTTTTGGTTGCTCTGTGCAGCAAAACTTGTGAGTTTATGTATCTCCTGTTGTACGATTTGGCATGAATCCACTGATTTCATGGTTAATCTTATATGAATAATGCTGTGTTTGCATGTGTTATGCTGATTCTGTCTCCAGTTTTGCATGTATCTTTCTTACTGCAATAGGGATGCCATAAGTATAGACAGCTTAACACTCTTTATTGGGAGATATCTGTAAGGCAGATATCATGTGTATCCCCCTGAAATCCAGTTTTAGCTATTCATGCTGATCATTCACAGGTGTATGTCTACCGACTCCAAGCCCTGGATAGGCACTAATCTAGCTCTGTGTTGAGGTTATACACCATGTCTAGCTTTGCATCCAAAATTCAAACTAAACCATCTCTTCCTTCCATCTGTTAGTTGTAGGATTAGGAGTAGGAAACCCTTGCATGCTCTCATCCCTAACCAGACATATATGTCCAAGAACGTTGCCCACCTTGTGATCTATCATACAGATCTTGGTCCATACATGAGAGTATTCTGCCTGTTGTTGTCAAGTTAGATCTTTCTATCTTTGAGCTAGTCAAGGTTACATCTTGAGTTATAGGGATACCCCCCTTGGTGCGGCAGAACCAGAATTGAAGGGGAGGCAGCTCACGCAACCTCTTGTATTTAGTTGGCTGAATCTACCTGTGCATTAGAAGTGGCAAACCCTAATGCTGATTCAGAAGAAAAGTCAACACCATGTGTCTTATATCTTCTGATAACTCATCAAGGGCTTCCATCTTGACTATTGATCTATCCATAGGAGGCTCATATTCTTCAATTACAGGCTCAAAGCTCTGCACACCTTCATCTCCTCTTTCAAATTCTTCATCCTCTACATCATCGGTATCAAGAGAGAAACTAGTGTTTGGTGTAGGCTGAGGGGAAATATGGCCCAAGGGTACTTCACACTCATCTTGTGTGTCCCTGATAAATTTTCCTCTTCTCTCAAAAGCATTAGCAGGAACATTCATAGTTAATTTTGCTGCATGTGCAACTAACATGTCCAACCTTTCAATAAGATCATCAACATTCAGAAAGGCTTCTGTATAAGTGGGATTTTTGGCTATCCTCCAAGCCTCATCTAGCATTATTTTATGATACAAATTTCTTCTTTCGACTACACCATTCTCATCAATATTTCTGACAAATCATCATCGACAAATAACACATGGTGATATCTTGTCAAATTTTTATTAACTTTGACACTATTTATGAAGTGTTCGAGGCCAAAGTTTTCTCTTGCATTTCCTAATGGCAATCTGAAATGTTCTAATTTTTTGTCAATTAATTGATATCCTTTCTCAGCAAGAACTGTAAAATCTCAAAAACACAGAGTACCAGGCATAATGACTGCTTATTGTGACTTTTAAGGTGCATAAAGTCAAAATAAGATTGGGGATTCAACTAGGCATTTCTCCTAGATCTCTGTCCTGACCCTGGGCATTTTTCTATCAAATTGAGAGGAACCTCCTACAACAATATAATGAAAAATGCTCGAAATAACAGAAATAGCAGAACACAAAAGGAATTTATTGATCGCAGGCCACTTCGAGGGGGCAACCTCCTTTGAGCAAGATCAATACAATAAACTCATGGATGCCTTCATAGGCCTCAACATGTATTTATATACTAAGTCTAGTCTAAACAACTATTACTTCCCATGAATGTGGGATAATACAATATACTCACGAGATGACTTACAAAGCATATGCGTCCAAATGTAATATACTAACAAAGTAAAGAGAAGGGTTAAACACGGGTTCCTAACATCCCCTCCCTCTTAGAAAATCTTTGTCCTCAAAGCGTAAGATGTGGAAATTGGTGCTGAATCTAAAGGAGTGGTTCCCCTGTAGCAATCTCTAGGTGCATTCCATGCCACTGAATTAATTCCTTAGTGATGGATCAGGAGCGAAGAGGATGAGTGCACCTGTTGAGGATTACCTTTAGCTCCAAAAGGATGGATCCTTCATTATCTAGTTGTGGTAAAACAATTTGTGCTCTGTCGTTGGTGCCAAGAAATTTCATTAGACAAGAGACATGAAATATTGGATGAACGTGGGAAGAAGGAGCTAACTTATGATCCCCAATCTGATCCTGGGTGCGGAGAACCGTGTCGACTACCTGAACTCGTGAACTGCTGGAGGAGTATGGAAGGAGCGCTGGTGGTGCCTGACCATAGACTGCTTCATATGGAGTCATGTTAGATGCAGTGTGGTAGGAGGTATTGTACCACCATTTAGTGAGAGGGAGCCACTTTGCCCACTGATGCTGTTGTTCTGAGGTATCACATGCAGCCACAATCTGTTGAATTGCCCTATTCATTCCCTTCCAAAAGAAGTGATGCCATGCTCGCTCATAAGTTTTGAGGAACCCAAAGTGCCCTACCAATGGAGAAACAGAGAGTTCATAGAAGACATCATGTGGAACAGATTCCAACCAATTTGCAACAGACATAGAAATAGCTTAAAGAGAAGCTTGGTCATCACATGTGGGAGAAAGAGAATCTGCCACAATATTGTCCTTACCCTTCTTGTAAGTGATCTCATAGTCATAACCCATGAGTTTGTTGATCCATTTATGTTGTGCTAGGGAGGAGACCCATTGTTCCAGGAAATATTTCAGGCTCTGGTGAGCTGCCCTAATGCAAAAATGATTCCCTAATAGGTATGGCCGCCACTTCTGTACTGCATGCAAAATAGCCATCATTTGTTGTAGAGCTGAAGGAGTAGTGGAGACCACAGATGGTTGCATCTGAATGGAGTGAAGCTGAGTGATGACACCATGTGAATTCTTCTTAAGAAGCTTTTCTAGGTGATGTGAACTTATGATGCTAAGAGACCCCGGTTGTAAGCCCTTCAATGTGTGTTTATGCCCATTGTCTGAAAACTGCATCTAAAGTTCAACAAAATCTCATAAGATGGGTCCAAGTGTGCGTAACCATTGAGCGCCCAAAACCACATCACATCCACCTAAGGGAAAGGCAAACATGTCAGAGTGCAGGTTATAATAGAGATATGCACATTGCGACACTTCCCATTGCAAGGTAATGTGTCCCCATTGGCAATCATGACTTCAAAGTTTGACCAAGGATGAACAAAACAATCAGCCTATTTGGTTATTCGAGGGTCAATGAAGTTATGAGTACTACCAGAATCAATGAGTATTGTAAGAGGGAGCTTCTTGAAGTAACCCTTGACTCACATGGTTTGTGGGGTGGTGACTCCTACTACGGCATGGAGAGGGATCTCTGGGTGGTCTTCCTGAGAAGTAGGGTCAATAGGTGACTGCTAAGTTTCAACCTGATCAGCTACTATATCCTGAACATCTGCATAAACTTCAGTTTTAGGTGAAGAACCCACATCCAAGAGATTGAGATTTTGCTCAACACATCTATGTCCTTGAGTGAATTTGTCATCACAATTGTAACAAATCCCTTTTTCTCTACGTGCCAGCATCTCTACTTCAGTCAAATGCTTGATAGGAGTTAGTCTAGGAGCTGGCATTATTTGAGGGCTTTGGGGATCCATATTTCTGAATGGAGCAAAATTGGATTTGGAGCATTGTTGAGTTGTGATCTTGTCCTCTGCCCACTTAGCCAACCCTAAGGCTTCCATCATTGTGCTTGGACAAAACATTTTAACCTCAGAGCAAATTGCATCCTTCAAACCACTGACAAAACAACTCCTGAAGAATTCATCAGACAATCCCTCTGTGTGATTGGCCATTTTTCAAATTCGGTCTGATATTCTCTCATAGTGCATGTTTGGTGTAGTTTTGTGAGTGCTCCTGTGAAGTCATCAAAAGCACTAGGGCTAAATCGTTGCAAAATGAGTTTGCAAAAATCTGTCCATTTTGGCTCTTCATGAGCTTTGATGTACCAATGAAACCATTGAAGGGCTTTATGTTCCAAATGAAAGGAGGCAAGTGGGACTTTGTTGACATCAAAAGTATTATGCAGACTAAAATATTGTTCTGCCTAGTATATCGATCCAATCGGATCATCACTAGTGAAGCGAGGAAAATCAAGGTTCAGTCCATGAAAATTGCTGGAAGAAGAAAACCCAATATCTGTAGAAGACTCTGGCTACCATCTATTGTTCATGGCTGAATGCTGAAGATTGAGCCTGAGAATTTTTTCATCTAGATCTTGGAGTTTGGTCTTGATGGTTGTAAGTTCCTCCTCCATGTTTTTTGCTCCTGTGTGGGTGACAACCATAAATAACCAAGATGTTTTTTTTTTTTTGGAATGGGTAGAAAAACAAAAATAGAAACTTTTTTAGTTAAGGAAAATTTGGATTTGGGAAAAACTCTGATAGGTAATTGGGGTTTGACTAGGTTTTGGACACTTTCTGAGGGACATGGAAGCAGAAAATGGGGATTTCAGAAGCGGGGTGAAAGAATGGGAAAATTTGTCCAAGAGGGACAAAGGAGCAGAAATAGGAAATGAACACAGTGGCAAAATTTGAAGGCGATTGGGTGAGAATCGAAGAAGTTATGGAAAACCCTAAAAGTAGACAAATGTGGAATTTCTAGCTTCAATAAGTGGAATTTGGGATAGGGTCCTCAAGGAAGGAAATATGCAGAATGAAATTTCAGGGGTTCCAGTGAATTTTCAAAGGAAACGGAGCTAAAGCAAGGAAGATATGGTGAAAAAATAGATTTTTTTTTTACTTTTTTTTTTCCTGAAAATGATCTGCAATAGGATCTGCAATGACTCTGGACAGATGCAATCTAAGATTTATCAGCTGGCAATAGATATGGACCCCAGGTATGTTTGGCTTCCTAAAGGTTCAAGGGATTCACTCAGCTACCAATGCTGTCTAACAACTTGCATATTGGGGCAGTACCCCTCACTCCACGGCTCAGGTAAAACTGATAACCGCTTTGCCACAAACGATAGCTCTTGGTTTACCTCACAGATGGGAACTAGTCAATTAGGTAGGGGCCATTGCCCTTTTTTCTGGCAGGTCCTCTTAATGGGCCAGCTACTTCGGGGTTCCTGTGGTACTCCTCACAATGAGTTTTAGGGCTATGCCTAGGCACTTCCCATAGTTAAGCGGATATGGATTATTCCCTGATCCGAACCTGCAATTGAAATAAACAATACAGATGCAAAGAAAAAAGAACTATTGCAATAATCACAGCACCTGGAGGCCATTGCGAAAAACAATTCGACAAAAATTCCACCGAGCGAGCCCAAGAAAGCACTCTGATACCAGATGAGAGGAAGCTCCTGCAACAATATAATGAAAAATGCATGAAATAATAGAAATAGCAGAACACAGAAGGAATTTATTGATCATAGGCCACTTTAAGGGGGCAACCTCCTTTGAGCAAGCTCAATACAATAAACTCGTGGATGCCTTCATAGGCCTTAACATGTACTTATATACTAAGTCTAATCTAAACAACTATTACTTCCCATGAATGTGGGATTATACAATATACTTACGGGATGACTTACAAAGCATATGCGTCCAAATGTAATATACTCACAAAGTAAAGAGAAGGGTTAAACATGGGTTCCTAACACAAATCCTGGTTTAAGTGCCTTTTCTCTAGTTTCTGCCTTTTTCCTTTAGGGTTTTTAGTCGCATCTTCCATGATATAAACTTATGAAAAGAACCCTACCTATGTGAATGTAGTTTGAACCATTAAGCTACAAATTTTAGGCTTAGAATACTTACTTGGATATCTTCTCTGGTTCCTGAATTATGATTTTTGCTACACCTTGCCCTTGCTCCTCGTGGTTGCTTAATTATTCAATTGTCTCAAGATTTACCTCAATATACTTGGCTTTGTGTATTAATGCTGTCTCATGGCAGCCCTCATATCATCGAAGGGACATTTAATTTTTGAATAAGGGTTGTTTGATCGTCATGAAACATGTCTTGTCACTATTCCATCGAGATGATCAACTTTATATTCTCATCAATATGTCCTTTTACCTTCGATCTAGTCTTTTATTCTTTTATTACCTTCAGGATTTCAGAATGACCCTAGATGGTGTCATCTGATAACATGGTCTCCTCCTGAAATCCCCCTTTATGAGAAGTCTCTTTGATTTTTACTTGTCTCATCGATATCCCTTTGTTTATTATGTCATTCACTTTTTCAAAGGGACTAGAAATCACCTCACTTCGATATCGTGACGTTACTTAGAAATAACTTCAATGTTCTTCTTTATACTTAAACGCCGTTGGCTTATCGGTGGGACTAGAAATTGTGTTACCCCGATACTCCAAAGTCTTTTCAAAATGTTTTTATTTATTCTTTGTAAGTGCTATCGCTTTATCGGCGGGACACATTTAGGTGTAATGCCGATATTCATCGGTCCCCTTGATATGCTTTTGATGTCTTCAGAATATCAGAGAGACCCCTAAATGAGTCATTCTGATAATCCTAAGTCTCTTTGATCTTTCAATCCCTTCGATTTCTTGATATTAGCCAGATATGCCGCTGAGTTGTGTGTTTTTTCTCTTTGGCCTTTCAGATTATCGAAGAGACTCCAAAGTGAGTCTCCATGATATGGTAGTTTCTCCCTGATATTTTCATATTTGCTTATCGAAAAAGACCCTAAGGGGAACTTAGCGATATGGAAGTGCTTTTCTGATATGGTTTTTTGTTTTTAGGGCTAAGGTGACGAGATATGAACTTATTAGGGTTAGGACTTTGGGTCAAATGGATGTATTATTTTGAGTGGGGAAATTTAAAATGGTATTTTGGAAATAATATGATGGTGGGAAGTGAATTCTTTATAAAATTTTTGGGGTTAAAAATTTGTTCCAACAATGGCTCTGGCTGGGGATCAATGGCCGTGAGGTTATTGCAAGAATTCATAAAATACTCTCTCAGACGCAGACCAATGGTGGTGGGGAGGGGTGGGAAATGGAAATCCTAATCTACTGTGCATGGAAAAAAGAAAGTTTTTAAGAGAAGTATTTCAGGAATTGTCCATGCACTGGCAATTCCTATACTTCACCACTCATATTCTATAAGTAATAGGAGTCTTCACCACATTTACTAGTGATGATAAATGGTCCTATCCATAATGCCTCAAATTTACCATGTTTTCCTTTGTCTTGTCCTTTTGCATTCCACATGAGAACCATGTCATCCACCTTGAATTTCTTCTCCTTAGCCATTTTATCAAATAGATATTTCATCTGTAATTGTATTTTTTCATTTTGTTCCTGAGCTTGGGCCCTTACTTCATCCAATTCAGCTAACTGTTCCATCCTCTCTTCCATAGGTTCAGGAATGTCTATATTTTCTTGGAGGATAAATCTATAAACTGGCAAAAGATTATGTATAGGATCCTGGCTTGAGCACCATACACTAATTCAAATGGGGATTTTCCTGTGGCCTTCTTTATAGTAACCCTATCTGCCCATAAAGCCATTTTTAATTTTGAATCCCATGCCTTTTTGTTATTTTCCAACATCCTCTTGATTATTTTTAGGATGCTTTTGTTGCTTGACTCTGCCTGTTGATTGGCCTGAGGATGATATGGGGAGGCATATGAAATTACTATGCCATAGGATTTACAAAATGTTTTGAACTCATTTGATTTGAAACACATGCCATTATCTGTAATGAGTCTCACTGGAACTCCAAACCTAGTGATGATATTTTCTAATATAAAATTAATCACCACCTTACTAGTGGCTTGTCTGGTTGGAATTGCTTCTATCCATTTGTAAAATAATCTATAGCTACCAGAATCCATTTATATCCACCACTAGATCTTTCTACAATTTCCCCTACAAAGTCAATTCCCCATTGATGAAATGGAGCTTCAACTTGCATTGGTCTTAATGGTAAGGTTCCTTGATAGTTTAATCTACCAGAGAACTTTTGACAGGCTTCACATTTTCTCACATATCTATGGGCATCCTTAAAGACTTCAGGCTATTAGTAGCCTGCTCTCATTATCTTATGAGCAGTGGTCTTTTCTGAGAAGTGTCCTCCACACACGCCTTCATGCATTTCTTGTAACATCTTCT
This sequence comes from Cunninghamia lanceolata, assembly GCA_027924645.1. Lineage (NCBI taxonomy): Eukaryota > Viridiplantae > Streptophyta > Pinopsida > Cupressales > Cupressaceae > Cunninghamia > Cunninghamia lanceolata. Next base: position 9,186,364 of record BSBN01000828.1, read on the forward strand.
TAGCTTGTGTTTTATCCAGGCATAACAATAAGATACCATCTCTATTTTTCCAATATAAATCTCCATCTATGAAAACATATTTTGATGCAATGAGTTTCAAGGTTCTTCTTTGATTATCATTCAGGCCTTGGGGACATTTCATGTTTTTAAGATAATACATTATATTGGTGTACCAAGGTGTATGCTCAATGCTTGCAATAATGTTATCTTCTTCTTTTATGTTGCAAACTTGTGCGACCTCCATATTTGATTCAACCATCAATTTGGCCAAACCTTGACCTCTAACAAGGCTGGTGATTTGGATGTCGATGTTAAAATCTTGAATTCTGTTGATCCATCTACATCTTCATCCTGTGAGTTCATTTTGAGTAAAGACATCCTTCACTGCAACATTTGGTACATAGGCTATCACATGGGCTCCAACCAAGTAGGGCCTGAATGCCTTCACTACTTTTACTAGGGCATAGGCTTGTTTCTCAATAATGCCATACTTTAACTCTGCCCCCTGAAGTGATTTACTGAAAAATGAGATGGGTTGTTCATACCCCTCATTATTCTTTTGTAATAATACAGCTGCCACTGTATGAAAGGATACAAAATAAAATATTTGGAATGGCTTGTCAAAGTCAAGGGACTTTAATATAGGAGCTTCTTTAATAGATTTCTTAATGGACGTAAATACATCAATGGCCTCTTTGGTCCAATCCATTTTTGCACCCTTCTTCAACATTCTTGAAACTAGATTAACAATTTTTGCAAAGTTTGATATGAATCTCCTGACAAAATTTATTTGTCCAAAGAAAGACTAAATGGCTTTCACATTTTTTGGAATAGGAATTTTATCAATAGCCTCCACCCTTTTAGGATCAATCCTTACACCATGCTTTGAGACTATGTGTCTTAGCAGTTTTCCTTCTGTCACAACAAAAAGGCATTTCGTTGGTTTTAGGGAAATACCATATTCCAATGCCCTAATGAAAATTTTCTCTGTGTAAACAATGATCTTCTACCTTTTTAGAATATGTTGTAAGATCATCCTAGTAGACTACCATTATTGTGCTAATCAAATCAGCAAAAGCTACATCCATGGCCCTTTGAAATGTTGCCCCAGCATTTGTAAGGCCAAAAGGCATTCTCACATAGACATAGGTACCCCAAGGTGTTGTAAAAGTAGTTTTATACTATTCTGATTCTTTAACCTTTACTTGGTTGTACTCAGAGAAGCCATCCATCATGGAAAATAATTCACATCCTGTCACTCGTTGTAACATTATCTCCATGTTTGGAAGGGGGTAGTTATCTTTTAGTGATGAGATGTTCAAATTTCTGAAATCTACGCACAATCTTATATCACCATTCTTTTTTTCTTATAGGTACCAAGTTTGATACCCAAAAGAGTGTCTAATTGGTTTGATAATACCTCCCTCTCTAAGCTTCATGAGTTCTTGCATCTTAGGTGCCAGCATAGGATTTATAGGTCTCTACCTTTGTCTGAATGGTTTGGCATCAGGTTTTAGTAGTATTTCATGTTGGAATAAGTCTTCTTTGTATGCCTTTAGATCATCATAGGACTAGGCAAACACATGTTTATATTTTCTGAGCAGGGTTATAAGCATTTCTCTAATTTTTGGACTGATCCTTTTTCCAATGTAAACCTTTTTAGGAGCTATCTCTATTCCCAGATTAATCTCCTCAACATCCTTAAGATCAACTTTTGTAAGTTTGAGATTATATTTTTCTTGTCCATCAAATACTCTTTCTAGGGCTACAAAACCTTTGGGTATTTTGTTTGTTCTGAGCTAGACCACCTCTTGCCTAGAAAGAGTTTCCTTGCCATCTACCTCTTCCACAAATGCATTGAAATTAATTTCTTGTGATTCATATTGGTCTACACAATGAAGGAACTTTATTAGATCTTCATCATCATTGAATACTTGCCAATTATAAATATTATCATGGATTGTTGGCCTAGTCTTGAAATCCACCTCTGTTATCCCTAATAATGTAACATCATCTTTCTTCAAGGCCACATTTGCCAAGAAATCAACCATTATGTTTTTGGACCTTTCTATCCAGTCTATAGAGAATGCATCAAAGAGTTCAATGGTATCCCATACAACATTTCTATATTGCTTTAATCTCTTGTTTTTTTATGAATATTTTTCCCTGATCTATGAGATAACTAATTCAGAGTCACCGTATGCTGCTATTAGTTTGATTCCATATCTTAGGGCAATGTTTAAACCCAACAACAATGCCTCGTATTCAACAATATTATTAGTGCATTTAAAGGTTAACAAGAATGAAAATTTGAATGTTTTTCCTGTTGGTGAGATGAATACAACTCTTGCCCCATTCCCTCCTTTACTGCATGCACCATCAAAATACATTCGCCACACACCATGTTTATCTAATTGAGCCTCTCTAGTAATTAGTTCTATATTTTGTAATTCAAGCTATAATTTTTCAATTATGAAATTCCCAAGATCTACATCACAAAAATAATTTATTTGGTTTGGATTCAAGCGTTCTATTATATTTCATATCTTCGCTCTCTACATAACTTGACTTCCTTCCCATTCATTGGTATTGTAGCATATGATAAATCAAGTTGGACACTTCCTCCTACTACAACAGTCCATTGTCTAGATAACAACATACCATAGTATGGTGGAGTATCTATTACAGTTATATCAGTTCTGTAGGTAGCTTCAGGACATGAGGCTAACTTCAATTCTACATCTCTCATGATTCCAACCACTAGAATAGACATGTCCATTGCATAGCATTTACCATATGTAGTATCTACCTACAAGCCTAATTCTTTCATGACAACTATTGGCATGATGTTTATGGTAGCTCCAGAGTCAATCATACAATTTCTTACCAGTTTGTTATTGATTAATAATGTTATATAGAATGGGTCCACTTGGGAAGGACTCTTTGTTATGGCATCACCAAGATAAATTTCTGGAGTTCTCATGACCTCTTGTCCAAGATTGTTTATTTTGTTTTCCGGCCCTTCTTTGTTTTTGTTATGAGTTTGATGCTGCTTTGGTATATTAGAAATCAACTTAAGAGCACTGTCCCTGTATTCATCTATTTTCATCATTTCCATTAATGGTACTGATATCTTTATTTGGGATAATGCTTGTGTTATATCAAATGAAGGAGTAATGGTGGTCTATTCTATTGTTTTCTTTATTTGAGCCTTTCTCTTCAGATTGTTGCTTATTTCTATCCTTCATCTTATTTTGCTCAATCTTGGATGTTTCCTTATGTGTATTTTTCTAATTTTCTCCTTTCTTCTAGTTATCCAAGGCACCCTTCTTATGATTTGTTCCTTTGATGAACAAGCCTCTGGGTGTTCCCTGATCTACATTTACTATTATGTTCCTTAGATTGTAATTAGTTCTAGCTTGAGCCACGACAACAATTGTAAGAGCTCTTTTTTTTTCTCAGTAGGTTTCTTAATTAGAACTATGGGACCATATTGGATACATAAGTAGTTCCTTCATCATTATCCTCTTGATCAAAGAAGATTTCTTGTTGACCTCTGTTAACATTATACCTCGATTTCTCACATCCTATTCAAACCCATCTTCTTCAAAGGATGAGTATTCTTCATCAATCGAGTGAGGTCTCATTTCCAACATGTTTACAGTATGATCATCCCTGTCCTGATCATAAGATACTTCATTTTCTTGCAATGATTGGGCCACTACACAATATTCAGGTAAATGAGGTAGGTTGCATGAAATACACCATGGATTACTTTCTACTACATGTGTCTCATGTCTTTTTAAGGGATCAGGGGTATCTTTACCATAATTTTGCTTTTGTTTGTTATCCACAGGTTTCCCATCCTTCCAATTAGTGTTGTAAGGCATGTCATGTAACCTAGGCCTTTCATTTCTATAATAATTTGCTTTGCCTAGTTTGATGGTTATTATGACTTTGTGGAATTCTGACATTTTCCCTTTTACCAAGTTTTCTAGCAGCTCTCCTATTGTTTTCAATATTCACAATGGCCTTTTGAACTTCTGCAAGAGTCATAGGAGATCTATTTCAGAGTTTGTATCCAGTTTTAGGGTCAAAGGCCTTTAAGTATAAAGCCATGGCCATACCATCAGGAGGTTTCATTTCAGGTGAAATCTTGTGGTATAGTTTTGAAAACCTTTCGTTGAAATCCACTACTAACTCATTATAGTTCTTTTGAATGCTTGTCAATTCATGTATAGAAAAATTTGGATCGGCATGACTTCCATATTGCTCTTTGACTTGATCTTTGAAATCTGCCAACGAACTAATTGAAGCATCAGGTAGGTTTTTATACCAATCCCTAGCATCTTCAATTAGAGATAACATGAATAATTTCATAAGGATGTCTTCATATTATACATCATAGTTGTCCATAATTGTCTCAAAGTTTTTGATATGTTCTTCTATTGAAATGGCATTATTCCCAAAAAACTTTGGAAGTGCATTTCTCAAGTCATTGTTAATAGGATTAGGGCAGATTTGGTACCTTGATAAATCTTGCTATTTGTATCTATTTATATTCAGGGGTCCTTGAAGGTTTTGGTTTGCTGGTACTGTTGGTTAGGTTGCTGTATAGTATGATGTGGATTCATACTCACATTATGCTGTCGGGGTGGAACATGCTGCTGACCAAGAGGTGGATAGGGATTAGCCATATGTTGGGAAGTCATATGAACATTATGTGATCTTATGTTTTGTGGTGGAATGTTTTCTTGTACATGACTAGTGTTACTTGGATTCTGTGGTGCTTTTGAAGCATTAAAACCACTTACATTCTAATGTGATCCTTGTGGATTGCTTGCAGAAGCATTCCCACTTTGCTTATGGGGAGGTAGATATTTTGAGCTGCTTGTCACACATTGAGATTTTATCTGCTGCAACTCATGTTTTATTCATCCTTCCTCTTCTTTTAGTTTGGCTAGCCTAAGCTCTTCCTATAAATTTTGCAAGTCTTGTTGCACCTCATCAGCATTTCTTGTGTCTTTTGGTGGACTATATGGATTCTCTGTGGATGCCATTTGATCAATAGACTCATTTTGAAATCCCCCACCCTGTTGTAGTGACATTTTGTAATCATATTCTACTTGCATTTGTATCATTTCCTGTTCCATTTGTGCCTCAAATTCAAGTTGTTTTTAGCATTAGGTCTATATTGGTCTAGAACATCACCAAATCTATTTTTTTTAGACTGGGTAGGATTACTTTTTGATTGGAATCTTTCATGGAATTCTGATTCATGCAAAGGGGTAAAACTATTATGTGTTAGTATAGGCTGTTCTAACGTATTCTCCTGAGTATTCTGGTCATTAATGCATTCTGACTAATTTGATATCCCAATTTTCTTAGCAAGGCCCTTTGAGGATGGGGAAGATTGCAAATTTTTACCATTAGTTTTTGATCTCCTACCATCCATGTTATAATACTTCAATTCATAAAAAGTCTTGAATTTTGTATAGAGTAACCACCTCTCTTAAGAGGATTGATTGATCTTCTGGGTTTTTTCTTCACCACTAGAGTGATAATTCTTTAATTCCTTGACTCTATTGAGACCAAGTTTTCTTTTGTTGCTCCCCAGTAGAGTCACCAATTCTGTTAGGTCTCAAAAATATAGGTTGTAAACCTTAAGAGGTTGCTAAGCTCTCTTAATGCTTTTGGCTAACAAAATAGGGTTGATATGATTGAAAAACCCCCTTCTCTTTAGGTTGTGCCAGATCTAGGCAGGTGTACCTTGATAGCTAATGCAGATTTGTATGACCTTAGTGATCTACTCACATTGGCATATAGATGTGAGATGGACATAAGGCTGAAAGTAATTCCTAATACTAAAGTTTGAGATTTGAAAAATGTAAATGAGTTTAAGTGAAGTGTTGCCTTATATTGAATATGACCAGTGCCTAATTCTATTGGGTGAATGGGATTAAGAATTGTATAATTGCAGATTTATCTTCCTAGCTTAACTCTGACTACCTGACACCTTTTGAATGTTTATACTTGGTATAAACATGCAAGACTGTTGGTTATCAGACTCTTCTTTAAGATCCCATTGATATCTCTTCAAGTTACTGTGGTTGTCTAAAAGGATTTTACTTCTACTTTGAAGGAAACTAACTAAGATGACTTATTTAAAGCGTTTTAACTCTAGATAGAGACTAATAAATATTAATCACTTAGAAGGACTTAAATCAACTTCTTATAGAAACCAATTAAGCATACCGCATAGAGACAACAAATGTGCCTTGATAAATCTAAATGATTTAAATAACTAGAAAAGACCAATAAAGAGACAATCAAATAACTCATAAAAAATGAATATTAACAGAGTAGCAGAAAGCCAAAGATATATCCACAGATTAAACCATCTTGCCCCTTATATTATTTTAGAATCTCAAAGAAGTTTCTGTAAAATATGCCTAAGAATATAATCTTATATGTAAATTGATTGTTCTGCAATTGATGATTCTTTACTTGGCCTTGGTTTCCCTTATATATATGGGAAGCAAACAAGCTTCAGGCTGAAACAACATGACTATTCTTGAATTGCACCCTTTCAAATAACTAACATTTATTATGAAACATAATTAAGAAATAGATAATATGGGCATAAGCATCGATCAAGATCTAAATCTGTTAATCATCGTAGAGCACCTATGACCACTAGCCTGGCAAGGTCCTCCTCTCCAATGTTGCAGTATCTGACGAATATGCTTTGCCTGTCATTATTGCTAATGCACTATATCCTGTTTGACTTCTATATCACAAAAATATTGACAAAATTTCATTTTCAATTTATCTAACCCCTTCATGCTGCTCTGACAATGAACAAATTTATCTTGGAGATATGATGAATGTACTCTTGAGTGGCATAAGTATCCATGGAGATTATATCATCCATGATAGATTCCAAAGTGAAGATCTTGTCTAAAATATATGTGTATTTTCTATCACTCTGTCTTCATCATTGATCTTCTCAAGAGTTATTGGTATCAACTGGGCTAATTCATTTTTCCAAATACCTTGTTCCTGTAAATTGCCTTCAATATCAAAGAAACTAAGGAATGCCATATCTAGATGTTGATCAAAATCACCAAGGTCCTCTACTAACAAATTGTTGAACTTTTCATGCTCACTGATTAGTTCATCATATTCTTTAAAAACCTGTTTATCAACACTTGTTTTGGCTTTTAGCTCCTCCTTCTTCTCCAGTATCCTAAGGTGCAATCTTTTATGCTCTTGGTAGGCACTGTGTGTTCTCTTGTGCAATTCCCATACCTTATCACTATTTCCCATCATTTCCTCAAATCTTTTCTTAATAAGTTCATAAGCTAGTTTGTATTTAACAAATTCCATCTCAGTTTCCAATTGGTCACTCTTCTTTTCGAATTTTTCTGCTTTGACCTTCCAATAATTGGCATCAGCTCTGGCCTCTATCACTCTTTTGTCATATTCTAGATAAGGTGAATAGCTGCTTGATGATGATGACAACTTGTGCTTATAAGTGGCAACTTCTTACCTCAGTTTTGCATTCTCTACCATGTATGCATTATTTTTCCTTACCAATTGCTCAATTTGAGCCTTTGTAAATCTAGTAACATTCACATTTAAATCAACAATCTCAATAGGATCTATATCCTTAACTTCTTGTATCAAGAGATGACCAAATGCTTCATTTGGATTGTTAATGATTTGAGGTCTCTTATTTGGGGGGTATAATGCCCACATTAGTAATGTCACCTTATCAGGATCATATCCTGACCCAGTTTTAATCCTATCCAATGCTTCAATACTTAGTTGTACCTTTTTGTCTTGATTTTTTCTATAGATATCAAAAACAATGGCAGAAGTCATATCCCAACTGGAGACTAGCATCATCGTTGCTTCTTCAAGCAGTGTTCTCCCCTTTTTTGGAGTCATGGTCTCTATTGCTTTGTCAATTTCTATTTGGAGCTCCTTTATTGCCTCAACCTGTACTTCAAGAGTAATATCCTTCATTTTTTATCTAGCCTATTTGCCTTTGTACTCATACAAGAAGGCTTTGAATTTAGGGGTTTTGATAAAATCATCATCTGAAACAAAATTCTTACTTTCCATGTGTCTTATATGTTCTTATAACTCATCAGAGGCTTCCATCTTGACTATTTATCTATCCACAGGAGGCTCATATTCTTTAATTACAGGCTCAAAGCTCTGCACACCTTCATCTCCTCTTTCAAATTCTTCATCCTCTGCATCATTGGTATCAATACAGAAACTAATGTCTAGTGTAGGTTGAGAGGAAATATGGCCCAAGGGTACTTCACACTTAGCTTGTGTCTCCCTGACATTTTTTCCTCTTCTCTCAAAAACATTAGGAGGAATATTCATAGTTAATTCTGTTGCATGTGCAACTAACATGTCCAACCTTTCAATAGGATCATCAACATTCAGAAAGGCTCCTGTATAAGTGGGATTTTTGGCTATTCTCCAAGCCTTAGCTAGCATTATTTTATGATACAAATTTCTTCATTTGACTGCACTATTCTCATCAACATTTCTGATCAAATCATCATCGACAAATAACACAAGGTGATATCTTTTCAAATTTTTATTAACTTTGAAACTATTTATGAAGTGTTCAGGGTCAAAGTTTTCTCTTGCATTTCCTGATGGCAATATGAAATGTTCTAATTTTTTATCAATTAATTGATATCCTTTCTCAACAAGAACTGTAAAATCTCCAAAGCACATAGTACCAGGCATTAATGACTACTTATTGCGACTTTTAAGGTGCATAAAGTCAAAATAAGCTAATTGCCTCACAATCTCTAAATAAGCAACCCTATCTGGATAGGTTTTTGGCAACAAAAATGCTGGTCCTTCATACCCAAATACTCTAATCTTTGTGTAATCATTATAGATATACCAATCACCCCAGTTGCGACTAAATCTTCACCTTTCATTCTTATCCTTTGGTCTGAGAAATTTCTGCACTTCTATTGACACGCTGTAATCACAGCGATGGCCTAGCAATTTATACACAGGTTTTACAAAATATTCTTCAAAATAAAGATAATGGGATCTCTTATAGCTACTATCCCATATAGCTGTCCACATCTGTATGGGTTTAATGTCTACATTTCTGTCCAAATCTCTTACTTTCAAGCATTCATCCCACAGACACATATTCTGTCCCTCATACAAGATAAGATGCATGAGAAAAGAGTAATGCCAAAATTTTCTACCTTCATTTTTTATAGCAACCAATTCATTGTGAAGGTCATTAGCAAGGTACTTAGCATATTCTAGATGCCATGCATCTTGGCTTTGCACATCTGTAGTTAGAACCATTGGTTCAACTTCCATAAATAGAGAGGCTTCCAGACCAAGCAATTGACATACAAAATAATAGGTGCATCTGAAGTATTCCTCAAATAATTCTACAAAATAAGGTGGATCATCAACCCTGAAAAAATAACCTGAACTTATTTCCTTCATCTCGAGACTGATGTAAAGGTGGCCTCCATCTCTTGTAGTTATTGCTCAGATTATAGTACTCATTCAACAGGTCTCTTTTTCTGAATTTCACATCAAAACTAGTATCCAACTGAAACACTATTGATATATAGTCTTTGGTGATAGGAATAAAACTAGACCCATCATTCAATTCAACTAGGTAGGTTTGTGGATTGTATTTCTTGGCCACATCTTTTAACAATTCCACATTGACAAACACATTTGGCACTACAAGTTTTCCTAGGTTTAGTCTCCATGGATTGGAGATAGGTTTATGCCTATGCATTTTCTTATAGTGATATAGAAAAAGATCATACCCCCTTATTGGGGTCCATATGTCCCCTATTTTTTTGTATATATCCTCCAATTTTTTGGCTTGGGGATTCAACTGGGCATTTCTCCTAGATCTCTGTCCTGACCCTGGGAATTATTCTATCAAATCCTAGTTTAAGTGCCTTTCCACTAGTTTCTACCTTTTTCCTTTAGGGTTTTCATTCGTATCTTCCATGATATAAAATTATGAAAAGAACCCTACTTATGTGAATGTAGTTTGAACGAGTAAGCTACAAATTTCAGGCTTAGAATACTTACTTGGATATCTTCTCTGGTTCTTGAATTATGATTTTTGCTACACCCTGCCCTTGCTCCTCATGGTTGCTTAATTGTTCAATCGTCTCAAGATTTACCTCAATATACTTGGCTCTGTGTATTAATGGTGTCTCATGATAGCTCTCATATCATTGAAGGGACATTTAATTTTTGAATAAGGGCCATTTGATCATTGCCAAACATGTCTTGTCACTATTCCATTGAGATGATCAACTTTATAGTCTCATCGATATGTCCTTTTACCTTTGATAGTCTTTTATTCTTTTATTACATTCAGGGTTTTGGAATGACCCTAGATGGTGCCATACCGATAACACAGTCTCCTCCTGAAATCCCCTTTTATGAGAAGTCTCTTTGATATTTACTTGTCTCATCGATATCCCTTTGTTTATTATGTCTTTCTCTTTTCTGAAGGGACTAGAAATCACCTCACTCCGATATTCTGATGCTACTTAGAAATACCTTCAATGTTCCTCTTTATACATAAACACTGTCAGCTTATCGGTGGGACTAGAAATTGTGTTACCCCAATACTCTGAAGTCTTTTTGAAATGTTTTTATTTATTCTTTGTAAGTGCTATCGCTTTATTGGTGAGACACATTTAGGTGTCACGCCAATATTCATCAGTCCCCTTGATATGCCTTTGATGTCTTCAGAATATTGGAGTGACCCCTAAATGACTCATTCTGATAATCTTAAGTCTCTTTGATCTTTCTATCCCTTCAATTTCTTGATTATAGCCCGATATGCCGCTGAGTTGTGTGTTTTTGCTCTTTGGTCTTTTGAATTATCGAAGAGACTCCAAAGTGAGTCTCCTTGATATGGTAGTTTCTCCCTGATATTTTCATATTTGCTTATCGAAAAGACCCTAAGGGGACTTAGTGATATGGAAGTGCTTTTCTGATATGGTTTTTTCTTTTTAGGCTAAGGTGACAAGATATGAACTTATTAGGTTTAGGACTCTGGGTCACATGGATGTATTATTTTGAGTGGGGAAATTTAAAATGGTATTTTGGAAATAATATGATGGCGGGAAATGAATTTTTTTATAAAATTTTTGAGGTTAAAAATTTGTTCCAACACAATGCATAACCTATTGAACACTCGGAATACTGAGAAGGTGGGGGGGGGGGTGAATCAGTATTCTCTTAAACCATACACTTATTAAATTATTAATTCATTTTCTCATTCAACAACATTAAAGCAAATTAAACATAGCATGAACAACCATAGGACATGACACATGAACACAAGGATTTTTACGTGGAAAAACCAAAAAGGAAAAAACCACGGTGAGTGTTAGCTCACAATATATTATGTAGTAACAATACTGAATTACAAAGAGGCTCACTGCCCAAAAGGACTCACTGTCCAAAATGCTCACTGCAAAAGGGCTCACTACCAAGGTGTGGCTCACTACCAAAAGAAAGAAGAAGATAGAAGGGTGGCTCACTACCAAAATGAGCTGCTAGAAGTGCATCTATAAATGCATGATTACAATTCCAATTATGCTTAGCAAAACCGTCTCAAAGCTTTTCATCTTGACTGCCTTGCTACACTGCTCTATTCTTAAATGAGAATACGATCTTTCTTCTTCTGCACTTTTCGCCTTTGCAAAATCACAATCTTTCACATGTCACACACACACACCTTCATATTCACACATCCATCCATCAAACTTTGAATTAGATTTCTATATATATCTGCAACACTTAGAATCTTCACATTAGGTGAGCCTACTAAGATGAAGCGTGTAGTTAATCAACATGTAGCTTGTCATCCAAATTCATTCACCAAAATGCTTTGTGGACCCAATTAATATTTGAAATACATTATCAAATGTCAGCTTCAACTATGGAACCATTTAGGATAGAGTTCCAATCAATAGAACTTGCCACACACAAATCAAACTAACATGTCGGCCTCAAATACAGACTACCACTGGTTCAGTCCGTCTATCAGCTTATAACTTTCACTGTGTACCACAAGACACTTTCAAAATCATATCAAAGACTCTTCACACATCCCCAATCTTTCCTTCAAAACCATAGAACATGATATCAACTTGTGGAAAAATATGGACCATCAAAACACATGCCCTGTCATAGTCAAACTCTGTCAAACCATGTAGCGATACTCAGTAGCTCAAAACTATCATTTCAGTGGACTTTAGACTTTACAACTCTAGATTTGGAGACTTCATACAAGTGTTTACAACACATCAAAACTACATAACAAAATATGCAACATCGAAGAAATGAGGATCAAAACAAATATGTGTTCTGCTATGTTTAGTACTATATTCTATCATGCCATACTTAGACAACTTGAAGGTACACTTTTGGAGATGATCAAGGGATGAAACTATGAATATAGGATCATCTAAGGATTAGGAATACCATACCAGAACCACACAACTAGATCTTCAATTGCGGACCAATGCCAATCAAAGTGTTGTCTTCTTGTCGCTGTCTTCGAACTCTTCCAACACTTAGCCAAATTCCTTAGGTCTTCCTTTGCTGGAACAAAATCTCTATTCCAACCTTGTTCCTTTTCTTGTTGCCATCAATGACAACACCATAAAACATCAAGCTTAGCCAAATTTCCAACAATCTCCCCTTTGGCATTGATGGTAACACTTGATGTGAAAAACTATTATACTGCTCCCCCTTACTCTTTTTCACACTGCTCCCCCTAACTTCATGCTTCTCTCCTTGTTTTTCAGTTATTTTTATTTGTGTTTTTCACATGCTTCATTCTCCCCCTTTGACACCAATGGCAAAGGTGTATGATACAAAAGTATGTACAGGTGACCAAAACTTCAAAATTATTTGTACTATCTGCATATATACAAGTGAAGTTAAATACTTTACTAATTTGCAGGGAGAATATATTTGTAGATTTTCTTCAGTTTCACCAAATCTTCATCCCATCTAACCTTAGCATCATTCAAAACTAATATATGTCCATTAACCTGGGATACCAACTCTTCTACCTTCTTCACAGTAACAGGGGCCTAAGTGATTTGCCTAGTCTTATCTTTTGCTGCTACTAGCCTGGTCATGGATGCAATCTTGAAGCTTGCTATCTCCTGAAGCTAGATCATTCTATGTTTGATGACCTCCTTCTAGGTTTGCAACTTATTTATGTCAGAATGGATGGTTTCAATTGTAGTCCTTTGATTCCCAATAGCATCTTTTATATGATCATAACTTCTGGTGATCTTCATTATTTGAATTTCCCATCCATCTATTTTCTCTTTTATGTCCTTAGTCTTCTCAGGCCATGTGAGACAAAATTGATATATTTCACTAGTTTCTTTAATGGCCATCTGTTCATACTCTATGCTCTTATCTAACAAAATTTTATCTTGAGCAAATTTGTCACTAAGCTCAACTAATCTCTTGCTATCAATCTCTACCCTTACCTTCTTTTCTGTAGCTTGTTCAAGGGACTCAAAATGAGAGTTGAATGGTTTAATAAGTTTCTTCAAATGACCAATATGAGTTAATGATGTATCTCTCTTTAATCCAGGTATAATCTTTTCAAAAATTGCTAATGCATCTCCAATCAGCTTATTGTCCTCCATATGGGATTTTGAAATCTCTTCTTGTGCAGTAGTTTGAAAAATTGTCCATAGCCTCAATTTTTGTAATGGGGACATTGTGGTATGGTTAATTGGTCCTTGCAACAACTCAACTGCAGTCAAAATGTGAGCTTCATTTTGCTTTTCCAAAAACTCTCTCAAAGAGTCAATTGACTCATTCTCAGTAGTGTCTCTTTTGTCTTCTTCATGAGACATCTCATCATCATGCCTTTCCAGAGGGTCTTCTTGAATAAGTTCTTGCTCATTTCCCTCTATTTCTAGAGTAGGGTTGTCAATCATCTATTCATCAACTTCTTCTCTTTGTTCACCTTGGTTCTCAAGGACATTTTCTTTAGGCACCACTTTTACTTCTTTAGAGTTCTTTTCTTCCATAGGCTCTTTTATTTCTTCAACTTGCCCAAAGCTTACCAAAGGAGGTGTTCCACCTTGATCCATACTCTATTCTATATTTTCATCTGAAACTATACTAGGCTTGTCAACATCAACATTTTACATTCCTCTTCATTAGTGTCTACCACAGTTGAGATTTGTAGTTCATGTAGCACATGTAATGTTATCTCCTTAGTTTCTTTAACCAGTTTCTTAATATTTCAAGTATCACCTTGTCTGCATCTGAGCTTTCATAATATATACTAGCAATAGGCTTCAGATTCCCATGCTAAGCTATTGCATTGACTATGGCTTCCAAGGATATTGTTGCTTCATCTTCTCTGGTCATAGTCTTCTCCCCTTTCTTCTTCTTCTTGTCCTTAACCTTTTCAGTGAGCTTCTCCTTTTTGCTTGTTGTGGTCTCATCTATTTTTTCCTTCTTGGCTTTGATTCCTTCATCAGCCTCTATCTCTTCTTCTTCTCCTCCTCCAACACTCACATACATTCTTTTGGTGGCCTTTGCTTTCTTTCTTTTCTGCCTTCTCTTTGCAGGTTCTGTCTTTTCTTTCTCAACATCAACTATAGGGAGTGGTTTGGAGCTCTTAGATGAGTCTGCAACAGAGGAGGAGGCTCTTGTTCTTCTTCTCGAGCTAGAAGTAGGCTTTTATGTTTCAGATTTCTCTTCTTCCTTCTTTGGAACCTTTGATGTCTAACCTTTCAGAGCACTTGTAGCCTTGGAGGCTTTAGACTTGGCTTCTGGTCTTGCCAGAGCCTTTTCTTGTGTAATTTTGTGTTCTGCAGCCTTTGCTACTTGAGATTTGGCTCTAGCTTGGTCTATTTGCTCCTTTGTAAATCCCTTGCTCATAGCATAATCTTCAACCATCTTTCTAGCTTTTCTTTGTGATTCTGATTGAGTTTGCTCTAGATGCACTTTGAGAGATTTTTTTTCAAAGGTTCCAAATCTTTCCTCTTTAGGATCCTTTGGTTTGCTCAACATCAAATCAACCAAACCAGTCAAGATATCCTCTGTGACTTCACATCCCATTACTGGGACCCATACTATTCTTGGTCACTTCCTCCATGAGGCATTTATCTTTGTCTACCATAAACACAATGTCATATTTATACTTCTCAACTACTTTCTTAGGAATTCTAACCCTATCCTACATTTTCTTCTAAAAGTTCTTAAAATATCCCCATAAAGCTGCATTTTGTGCATCAACATTTCCTAAACTCTACAGATGATTTCTAATTTGAACTGCTACCAGAGAATGATTTAACCAAGAAATGTTACCTATACCTGGTAATTCTTTCAAGAAGTAGAACAACATGTAGATGATTAGAGTACTATACTTGAAGGGGTACTTAGTGTCCTTTGTCCTTTTCAGATTCTCCATCAATTATTGTCAGAGCAACTCACAAAGGTCATAGTCTGCATTCTTCTTCACCATCTCAAAGGCTGTGTAGATAGACATAGCCGAGATAAAGTTATCCTTGTTTAAGAAGTATACTTTATAACCAATCACCATGGAAGCAAACCTTACTGTCGGATCTTCTATGTCATTGACAGTTAATGCCATTTTGTCAAATTTGGCACCTGTTAATTCCATCACTGTGTTATTCTTTACGACCTTCAAAGTTGGAACTACTCTGGTGGAACACATGCTAGTGACCACCTTGATGGCATCTTTAGTAATCATATGCATCATGTCTAACTACATGAATTCATAGTGTATTCTACTTAAGGCATACCAAACCCAATCATCTTCAGAAAAAGTAGGAAAATCAATCCATACATCCATCTTCTTCTCATGCAGTGCACTATACTCTTCTTTTAGGTTGAACTAATCATCAGTTAGTTTGTTCAGATAAATTTGCCCTAATTTTTGATGATCATACTCTTCTAGGTTTGCATGTATATATGCCCTAGCATCTTCAGTATGTATGACACCAAATGGGACCTCAAAGAACGCACCATATGGATCAATTTCTAATGATTTGAAGGGGTTCTTCTTGAACTTAGGGTGGGGTCTCTTAGTGATCTCAACAACATGTGGAGTAGCCATTTTCACAGTTCAATACAACTTTGCAAGAGTGAAAAACTATAAGTACCTTGATCTTCACTTTCAGTTAGGGTTTCTTCTGGCCAAACATTTGAATTCTCTTTTGTTCTCCACTGCTCAAATCTCCTTAGTCTCTTGAGGGTTTGAATGCAATGTGATTTCCTTTCAAATGAATCTCTTTTTAATCCTTCTTCATTGAAACCTAATTGCCATAAATGCTTGATTCAAAAATCTATCAAATTCTTTCTCTGCCACTCACAGTCAATCTAAGTTGCTCCACAATCCACCACATTAGGTTCTTTTCTACCGGAATCTTCAAAAGATCTGCCAAAATGTTTTCTAACTTATATCTATGTGTTGAATGTCAACACCATTTTTATGGCTGGGGGAACATGATTTTTCATTGAAGCTCCCCCTGAGCCAGAGCTCCCAATTCACTTCCTAGAGGAAGTGTCTGTGCTAAAGTCTGGTGCGGACTCATTCTTGACTTCATGTACTTCCTTCTTAATCCAAATCTTGTTCATCTCCTTCTTGGTCTCTACCAGATATACTTTTTGTACTAGTTTCTTCATCTCTGCCTGATTATCCTTCTTCATATTCTTGCTTCTGCAGAATCTTGCAATATGTCTAGGGATATTGCAATTGAAGCATACAATATATCTCTGACCATTGTTCCTTCCATTCATCCTTGATCTTCATTGGTTAGCCTGTTGTCCAAATCTATTGTATGCAAAGAAATTCCCAATGAAAGATTAAGCATTCCTTTCATTATTATAGTTGTTTCTTATCTAACTTCTGCATTCACTAGCTCTATGACCAAATCTCTTACATAAAAGGTAGTCACCTTTGAAATTTTGAGCATTCCTTCCATTATTGTAACCATTCCTTATCTGACTTTTTCTTTCATTAGCTTTATGACCTACTTTATTGCAAGTAAAGCACTGACCAAAAAATGATGGAACATTTTTATTCACTTTGCTCCTACATCGAGTAGCCTTATGACCAAACTTATTGCATGAATTACAATAAACATTGAAAGATGGGTACCTTTGAGCATTTGGTTGCCTAACCAGTGATCTTCTAGGTTTGTTCCTTTGATTCTAGATCTGTTTGCCTTTCTCCTCCTTATTCTCAATAATTACTGCTTGATTTGATTTAGAACTTTCACCTTTCTCAAATCCCAAACCTTCTTTGTTATTAGGACTCTTCTGACTTGCAATTATTCTATCAAGTTTGGCAGTACTAACTCTGAATTTATCTTCTTGAATCCAAGCCTATTTTAGATCCATAACTTCTTGTTCAAGCCTTGTACATTCTTCAGATTTGTTCTTTATTATTTCATTTAGGCTTTCTTCAACTTTTGCTCTTTCTACAAATTCCACTTTCAGATCATTGAAGGTTTCATTTTCTGATCTCAATTGTTCACTAACCTCCTTATGCATTTCTTTGTACCACTTGACTTGCTCCCTCAATTTTCTGATGCACCCATCTGCTTCCTAGACATTTTATTTCAGATCCCTATTTTTTTATTTCAGTCCTTTCAAGATCTTCAAGAACAACTTTGAGTTCTTCTTCACTAATAACCATACATTCTTCTTCTATAGTTTTAGTTGAATCAATTTCTTCAGGAGGGGTAGAGTACGTTTTACCTGCCATGTGTTTAATCTCCAAGATCTTTTTTAAGTTGTTAAACTTCTTCCAAGGAACCAGGCTTTGATACCAATTTTTGAACACCTGAAATACTAAGAGGGGGGGTGAATTAGTATTCTCTTCAACCATACACTCATTAAATCATTAATTCATTTTCTCATTCAACAACATTAAAGCAAATTAAACATACCATGAACAACCATAGGATATGACACATGAACACAAGGATTTTTATGTGGAAAACTCAAAAAGGGAAAAACCATGGTGAGTGTTAGCTCACAATATATTATGTAGTAACAATACCAAATTACAAAGAGGCTCACTTCCTAGGCCTCATTGCCCAAAAGGACTCACTATCCAAAATGGTCACTACAAAAAGGCTCACTACCAAAAGAAAGAAGATAGAAGGGTGGATCACTGCCAAAATGAACTACTAGAAGTGCATCTACAAATGTATGATTATAGTTCTAATGATGCTCAAAAAACTATCTCAAAGCTTTTCATCTTGACTGCTTTGCTACACTGCTCTGTTCTTACATGAGAACAAGATCTTTCTTCTTATGCACTTGTCACCTTTAAAAAATCACAATCTTTCACATGTGACACACACACACCTTCATATTCACACATCCATCCATCAAACATCGAATTGGATTTCATATATATATCTGAAACACTTAGAATCTTCACATTAGGTCGACCTACGAAGATGAAGTGTGTAGTTAATCAACATGTAGCTTGTCGACCAAATTCATTGACCAAAATTCTTTGTGGACCCAATTAATATTTGAAATACATTCTCATATGTTGGCTTCAACTATAGAACCATTTAGGATAGAGTTCCAATCAATAGAACTTGCCGCACACAAATCAAACTAACATGTCGACCTCAAATATAGACTGCCACTGGTTCAGTTCATCTGTCAAACTACAACTTTCACTACGTAACACAAGACACTTTCAAAATCATATCAAAGACTCTTCACACATCCCCAAGCTTACCTTCAGAACTATAGAGCATGATATCAAATTGCAAAAAAAATGCAGACCATCAGAACACATGCCTTGTCATAGTCAAACTTTGTCAAACCAAGTAGTGATACTCAGTAGCTCAAAATATCATTCCAGTGGACTTTAGACTCTACAACTCTAGATTTAGAGACTTCATACAAGTGTCTAAAACACCTCAAAACTGTATAACAAAAAATGCAACACCAGAGGAATGCGGATCACAACACATATGTGTTCTGCTCTATTTAGTACTATATTTTGTCATGCCAGACTTAGACAACTTGAAGGTACACTTCCAAAGATGATCAAGGGATGAAACTATGGATATAGGATCATCTAAGGATTAGGAATATTGTACTAAAACTGTACAACTAGATCTTCAACTAGAGACCAATGCCAATCAAAGTGTCGTCTTCTTGTCACTGTCTCTGAACTCTTCCAACACTTAGCCAAATTGCTTAGGTCTTCCTTTGCCAGACTTGTTCCTTTTCTTGTTGCCATCAATAAAAACACTGGTCAAATATCAAGCTTAGCCAAATTGCCAACATGACCTATCAAGAGTAGATCAACAAAGTATTACTTTCCTCAAGAGAAATTTTTATTAGCTAATTACTATGAAAGCATTAAAGAACCTATTTCAAATCTAGCACATGAGCTTCATACACTCTTTAGAAATCCTTGTATGTGGCAACCTCTTTGTCCTCTGTAGAATTGGGTCTTCCTCTTGGCAATAGGGATGAAGGGATCAATTGTAATGACTTGTCTTGAGCTTTAAGAGCTAAAATTGAAAATGAATGAGCTTTAGGGGAGCTATGAGTTCTATGAAAACACTAATTGAGGAAAATAACTATGGGTTGGGAGAAAATTGGGAGCATATCAATGCTATGGAAAATTTAGAAAGCTTGGAAAACTATCCTAAGTTTTTAGTAGGGAAAAGGGAGGAGCTTTCAATTTCAATAGATGTGTGGGTTAAATCCTTCTTTCTCAACCAACATTCAAGGATGTATCAACCGAATTGAATCACACTTTTGCAAGAGGATTCACCTAAAGGTTAGGTTGTCACTTGGAATGATGTGGAAGTTCAGATATTATCAACTAATATATCAATTTAATGCTCAAATACCCTTAAAACCCTAATTCTGCAAAATAGTAAACAAATTTCTGAATTACAACAAATGCTTGCAAATTAAGGTAGTAGGCAGAGATTAATAACTAACCATTTTTTGATGTTCAGGATGCAGAATATTTGGGGACACTAGCACTAGTTCCCAAATACAATGTGGTGTTTTCTTTATGGAATCTTGATCTCCTTCTGACACTAATGATCATTGTACTTTCTATTTTTGTCCCGTGAGATGCGGAGGACATTGGAACTAGTGGTTGAGTCCAAGGTAGGGTGATTTTCAGGATGCTGGAAGCTCTTTAGATGTTGATTATCACTATCACAATTGTTTCTGTGTTTTTAACATTAAAGGGCATTTGCATTAGAGCCTAAGTCCAAGAAGTCCTTTTCTTCAGGGATCTGAAATCTACACACTGTCTTATTGTTCCCTACAACACCACTCCATCAAGATGCAAAATCTGTAACCTACAATCACAAGGAGAGTGGTTGGAGGTTCTGGTGTTTAGAGGCTTGCCTCAGTCAAGCCCTGAAGAGGCATTCAAATCTTTCAAACACTGTTGTCAGATAAAGAGTGTGTATCCTTACAGGATAGAGGCAAGACAAATTGATAAATGATTCAAAACACAAATAGATATCACCTTGGAGGTATAGATCTCACATAGATGAAGGCTCTTTAACACATGAGAAGATGAAACTAAATGTGCAATCACAAACATAATAACAATGCTCTGCTATGTAACAATGATTGTCTTGAATGCTCTAAAATCATAAGTTAGCCAAAAGTTCATAATCATCTTCTAGTTAGCTTCTAGTTTGCAAATGAAACACTAAACATGCTTATATATGCAACTAAACACATTCCAACTAAGAATTTCATAATTCAAACTTAAGATGTCAGCATGGGACCTAATTAACAGTCACAAAATTGACATTCAAATTTGGGACTGACCCAAAATAGGGCAGGACTAGGGCGCTAGCACCCAAGTTCACCCTCCCAATTTAGGTTAGGATCTATTTAAATAGTACCCCCTAGGTCCTATTTTTCATAACACTTAGGGGTTTTCTCATGGGGATTCAAAATTAACATGCAAGATGATTATAATGCATTCCAAGGACCTAGGAGCTAAACCTTAAGAGGGCAAAGTCCCAGGGAGACATTTTTTGACAAAACATTTAGCCCCCACTTTAAATGAAAGGTCCATACACGCATTAAAGTACAATCAAAACACATAAAAAATGCTAAGCACTTGAAGCTAATGTGTACACAAAGATTGAGGAACTATTTCTAGCCCCCAGTCTCACGTAGACATTAGAGAAAACACATTACAGACACACCAATCACAATGAAGACAGTAACAGGCACACAAAACATAGAGAAGATAGTTACAATCATGAAAAACATGGAGAAGATAGTATTGAAGACACACAAAACACAATGGATATAGTGAATGCAATGATTATTATTATTTTTTTCATTTTCATTTTCATATTTATAAATGCAAATGCAAGTACATGGAAAGTAAACACACCACCCAAAATGTAGGAGGGACTCATCACCACACATCTTTAGACTGCATATGGGGCAATAGACACGCAATATGAATCTCAGTGTGTAGGAGGGACTCATCACCACACGTCTTTAGACTACACTTGAGAACAAACACACCATACAAATCCCGAAGCATAGGAGGGACTCATCACCACACGTCTTTAGACTATGCTTGGGAACAAACATGCTATACACACACACATGGAAGACACAGAGAAAACATGACAAATAAGTGATGGAAGGAGCCTATTTCTAGGTTCACCACCATTTCAGGCACATTACATGCACACTTGACAATTGGGCTTCGCTACAACAACTGCCAAAGACACGCTTAATGGAGGATACACCAACCCTGCCTACTTAGAGGACTTTTAGAATAAAAATGATGTGCACTAGCTCAAGAGATACACCATCCCCACCTCCATAGAGGGCTTAAAATAAAAGGATATGCATGATATCCCACCTCTGCAGAGGGATTTCTCATTGCAATAAAAGATAAAGATGTGCACTCACTAAAAGATACAACATCCCACCTCTGTAGAGGGCTTACAAACATGCTTCGTTAGTATCAAAATCATTAGATAGCTTACCTTATATATGCCCCCACCTTAAGGTGGTTGATATCATGTATTGATATCAAGAACTTCAAGGTAGAGAGAAAACACACAAGGGAACAAGAGCTTTCGCAAAGCCCATGCCCCTAGAAGTGACATGCACTTTACGATCACTAAATGTTTCCACAAACACACAATATCTTGCAAGAAGAGAGGTTAGAAATCTTTCCATAAGATAATAACCACATCATATGATCAAAGAAAATGCATAAACATAATCACATCAAAAGCTAAGGTTATACTATAGATTTAGAACCCGAGTATAACCATGGGGCTATATCGCAGAGATCTTAGAACTAAGTGCAACCAAGGCAAGACCCAAGATAAACAAAGTACATGAAGCAACAGTATTGTTATGGTTTGTTATTGTGATAAGACATCATCAAAATATCACACGGAGTGATTCTATTAGCCAAGCATCAAATAATATATATCAACCCCATCATCATGTATGGACTATTAGAAATGAAAGCAACACTACTTTAATGGAAATTTGATTCGAATAAATTTCAGGAGTATTTAAGTGTACTTTAACAATGGAGATTGTAACAAAACATAAAACCCACTACAGAAAAGATGTCAAACATGAAGAACTCAACATAATGACACAGTTTTTAAGTGGAGAAAACCCTTGCAGATAAAAAACTCCACTAGGAAAGAGGCACAAGTTTGTATTAATATGTAAATGATCTATATAATACATCAACTACACAACTCTCTCCACAAGTCTTCAATCTGACAGCATTCCGGTAGCAGCTGAGTACCTAAAATCTATATTACAGAAACAAAATACATGGCAAATACTTATAGAAATATCTTCCACTCCATTCTAGGTGTTCACCTTCTCTCTCCTAAGATTCTCCAACCTGTAAACATTAATTACCATCTTACAAGCATCTTACACTTGTCCAAAAATAGCCATGCAAAGGTTGGATGCCCAAGACTAAATCTAGCCTCTTACAATATCTTATGACGTATCATAACCATCATATATTCCACAAAAGAGTATCTTTCCAAGATAGGAACCTTGGGCTAAATATAGCAAATATACAACTAACATATCTGTCATAGAATCATAGAACTTATGACAACTTGCAGCTGTCATAGATTCACTTACCAAACATTATGATAGTTGTCATACATGCCAAAAATAGTAGATTCCTCAAGGGAGCACGCCTACCCTCATTTAATTTAACTTTTTACATTTTCCAATAGTAAAAGTCACTCTGTAATTACCTCCGGTTACTCTGAAATTACCCTGCCAGTGAAACTAGTATATCTGCTCATGGATAATTATAAATTACATATAATAAATGTAATAAATACAATATTGGGATTTACAAGGTTAATGGAACCTTATCCCAACATTCTCCCACTTGATATTATACATTGTAAATCAACCCATAGGAAATCAAATGAAAATAATCAGGCACTAGAAACAAGGCCCATGGCCTCTCTGCTCCATACAAACTTCTCTGTGCTCATAGGCTTGGTCAATGAATCTGCAACATTCTCCTGAGTGTCTATCTTCTTCAGGTCAATCTCTCCATTTGCAACCAACTCTCAAACAAAGTGATACTGAACATCAACATGCTTAGTCTGAGCATGGTACATAAGATTCTTGGCCAAGCAGATAGCACTCTGGCTATCACAACCAATCTGAATGATCCTGCAATCAAATCCAATACCTATACACAGTCTTCTCAACCAAACTACCTCCTTAGAGACATGAGTAGCAACCAACTACTCTACTTCTATGGTGGACAAAGCAACTATGGGCTACCTCTTACTCATCCAACTCACTGCACCTCCAAATAGAGTAAACACATAGCCATTAGTGGACCTTCGACTATCAGTACTATTAGTACTAGAATAAACCAAACAATAATCAGGAGTACCTAAAAGATATTTAAACACTCTCTTCGCATAATTTCAATGCTATCTACTAGGGTTAGACATAAATCTGCTCAAAACTCCCACTGCTTGGGCAATATCTAGTCTAGTACAAACCATTGCATACATCAAACTCCCTACAGTACTAGCATATAGTACATTAGCCATATCCTCAAAATCATCTTTAGTCTTTGGACACATATCCAATGAAAGCTTAGTACCAATGGGTAAAGGAACTCTAACTGGGTTACAGTCCTGCAAACTAAACCTTTGCAAAATAGTATTCACATACTTACTTTGTGACAACCAAAGTTTTCTGTTAACTTTGTCCCTCCTGATCTCCATTCCCAAAATATACCTAGCAGCTCCAAGATCCTTCATATCAAATGCACCTGAAAGTTGGGCTTTAAGCTCACTGATCATACTTGTAGACACCCTAAAATGACCATGTCTTCGAATCACTTGCATTTTTGTCTAATCACCTACATTTCAAACATTAATTAAATAATCTGATTATTTAATTAATTTCATCAAATTCTTCCAAAACTCTAAAAATCAATATTAATTAAATAAATCCTCTTTATTTAATTAATTTCATTAAATTCCTCTATATTCTTACAAAATTAAATAATTTTTATTATTTAATTAAATCATTATCCTCTTTCAAATTTTAAGTCCACATTAATTAAATAAATCCAATTATTTAATTAATTCATCACAAATCCTCTCTTATCTACAATTAAACAATTTACATTATTTAATTAAATCAATTATTCTTCTAAATTTAAATAAATCATGCAAATTTATTAAATTATCTTAATCCTCTAAAAATAAATAAAATCAAGTATTTTATTTATAATCTTCTATGTCCTCTAATCTTGCACAAACAATTAAATAAATTTATTTATTTAATTTTCTTTTTCCTCTAAAAATAAATCTTCTAAAAATAAAATATAATCACATATTTTATTTATCCTTCGTCATGCAAAATAAATTACATCAATTTATTTGTTTGATTTATTTAAAACTTCATATTCCTTTATCATGCACAAACAATTAAATAAATTTATTTATTTAATTTCAATTATCTTCCAATTCCTCTAAAAATATCATATTAACTCATGTGTGCAATCAGTCTTATTTTTAGAACTCTAAAAAAAGTAAATATAAAGTTAAGTTAATTGGTTTTAATTTATCTTGTTTTCATCAACTCATGAATTAGAAAAAAAAATATTTTAATTTATGAAAGCAAATCTATCTTTAGCAAAAAAGTAATTATCTTAATAAAAATACTTTTTTGGAATGGCACATGTTGTGTGCACATTCAACATGAATTATTTGATTTCTCGACCATTCATTCTATGGATTTATTTCATCTGTTGATCGATCATGTTTGAAACCTATATAAACCTCCTTCATCTCCTTCACAAAGCCTCTTCGATCACTTATTCTCAGACATCCTTTACAGCGCTTTGAGTATACATTGCATCATTGAGCACTTTACTATCTTTTGACATTGATCTTTTTGAGCACTTTGAGCACCTATACTTGCTTGTTGCAAACATGGTTTCACAACATATTTGAGCAATCCACATTCGACAAAAGAGAACAATACAATGTGGTAAAAGCTTTCTTATTTTATTTGTTTTATTTATCCTTCATCATGCAAAATAAATTAAATCAATTTATTTGTTTAATTTATTTAAAACTTCACATTCCTCTATCATGCACAAACAATTTCAATTATCTTCCAATTCCTCTAAAAATATCATATTAACTCATGTGCACAATTAGTCTTATTTTTAGAACTCTAAAAAAGACAAATCTAAAGTTAAGTTAATTGGCTTTAATTTATCTTGTTTTTATCAACTCATGAATTAGAAAAAAAAATATTCTAATTTATGAAATCAAATCTATCTTTAGCAAAAAAACAATTATTTTAATAAAAATACCTTTTTGGAGTGGCACATGTCGTGTGCACATTCAACATGAGTTATTTGATTTATCTCGACCATTCATTCTATGGATTTATTTCATCTGTTGATCGATCATGTTTGAAACCTATATAAACCCCCTTCATCTCCTTCACAAAGCTTCTTTGATCACTTATTTTCAGGCATCATTTACAACGCTTTGAGCATATATCGCATTGTTGAGCACCTTATGATATTTTGACATCGATCTTTTAAGGGCTTTGAGCACTTACATTCGCTTGTTGTAAACATGGTTTTGCAACATATTTGAGCAATCCACATTCGACAAAAAAACTATACAATCTAGGTGAAAGATGTCTTGTTTTTATTTGATTTATTCATTAGTATTTGCTTTTTACTTAGATTGATCTCTTTATGTTATGGGTACTAAAGTTGTTATTATCATTGCTTTGATTTTATCATTCAAGCTCTCAATTTTTCTCATACACATTTTGGCACGCCTGGTGGGACCCACTAACCTTTCTTTTTTCTAGAAAAAAAGTTAATTTTTTGGAAGCTAGGTACGGAAAAGCGCAATCACAAAGTATAAAATCTGAAGATGCTTATTCACTAGTTTGAGAGAATAGGCGTTGAGCATTGAAACGATGTAACCTTAGCTCAAAAGATTTCTGAGTTTTGTCAAAAATATCAAAATCTTATTTGGGTATCTTTTACTTTTTGCAGAAAGTGTACGGATTTCAAGAAAAAAAAGATCACAAACCCATGTCCCTATTTTTAGCCTATGCTTATTTTTTTATTTTTTTGGCCTATATTTAGTAATTTCATGAAATTAGTCATATCTCTGTAAGTTTAGCTCAAATATTTTTAGGTTTTTTCAAAAACATCGAAATCCTATCTGGGTATCTCTTATTTTTTGCAGAAAGTGTACGGATTTTGAGAAAAATAGATCTCAATCCATGTCCCTATTTCTAGCCCATGCTTACTTTTTTTTTTGCTTTTTCAGAGCAGTTTCGCGAAATTGGGCATATCTTTTGCATATCGAATTAATTTTTTATGAAACTAGCGGCGTTAGAAAGCTGGTTCTCCCAAATTTTCTATGGTGAAATAATTTTTAGGTAATTTTATCAGATTTATTAGGTACACTCAGTCAAAGTCAACTTTTCTTTGTAAACTTCAAATGGTCATAATTTGTGCAAAAGTTATTTAATTTTCACAATTTTTTTTGAAATTACATAGAATTTTGTGTAGAATCGGATCATAATATCAAATCTACTATACCTAGTCATTATTATCATATTTTTTGAGATTTCTCATTTTTCACCTAACAAGTTAAGCACTTTTGGTCAATTGATTTATTTTTGGTTAACTACTTGAGTTTTTGGTGGAACTAATCAACTTTTTGCAGCCTCTTATCACTCAAACAAAGCAAATGAGTTTCTCTAACATGTTCATGCAGGATGAGCTTTGAAGAAATTGAAAAATCTATCGCATTAAGTCTTAGAAACATATTACTTTCTTAAGGGACAATTAAATATTTTTTTGCAATCTAAGTCTTAGTAACATATTGCTTTCTTAAGGGACAATGGACATGAATGTAAAACACTTCAATTTATTAAGGGTCAATTGACATGAATGCAAACACACTTCAATTTTCTAAAAGGATAATGGACATGAATGCCAAACACTTCAATTTCATAAGGGACAATTGACAACTACAAATCGTGTGTGTGCCTAATCTAGTTGCACCTTATTTTTCTTATAATGGGACAATTGAACCTTTGTTTGATGTGATTGATCTTACATTTTAGTTATTCTTTTAGAAGGGCCTGCTTTTGGATTGTGCTTCATCTAAAAGGGACGACCCTAAGTGGAGTTTTCCTTTGAACCACTATATAAGAGGGATAAGGTGAAAGCGAAGTCCTAACCGGCATTAGCCTTATCTTGTGATGCCAAATTGAAAAGAGGTGTACTAGCACTTTGTGGAAATAATTTTTACATTGTGCGAAGTGTTTGATACTCTTAGTAGGACTGGTTAAAGATTTTAGTAGCCTGTCACATTGCTCCTAAGGCATTGGTCCCTCAAAGTTACTAAGAACTAATCTAGATAGTGACTACCCGATCCACCTCTGAATGTTGCGGTAATCATCAGTGCAAGGGGAATCAATTTAAGCTCTTAAGATACTCACCATTGGCTTCCTTGAGAAAAGATAGTATTCCCTCAGCCATAAAGCTCTTGTTACCTACTTGAGCTTTCCAAGGGGAGGGTGAGATATCCCTACCTATCGTCTCTTGCAAAGATACAAATGTCTGACACCTTTATGGAATGACATCTGGTCGATGGAGAATTAAGTTGTGAGCTAAACTACTACAATGAACCTTTGTCTCTAGGGATAAAAAGTTCTTAAAATTATTTGCAATTATCTTATACCCGTGGAAACATTGGCTTTTTGTGAGCCTCAAACATACACTATATGTTGTGTTAGTCCTTTTTGCCACTTTGTTTGATGTGTTTTCTCTTGCTAAAGCAAATCCAATCAAAATCAAATCTAAATCTATCAAAATTTGCCTTATAAACATCACAGACACTACTTCAGCACCTTTGGTATTACAACAACTGACTTCTGGCATTACAGTAGCCTGCCTTTGGTATAACAGTACCTCGCCTCTAGCAAACCTACTTCAACGCCCTTGGTATAACAATAGCTCTCTTTTGGTCTAATAGTAGCTCACCTTTGGTATAACAGTACCTCGCCTTTGGTAGCTTAGTCCAACACCTTTGGTAACATAGTAGCTCACTTTTGGTAGCGTAGTCCTGCACCTTTGGTCTAGTAAACTGTTCATCAAAATTGTCTCTTCCAAAACACAACAAAAACCAAGCAAGCATCTCAAACAAAGTATCCTAGTGCATCCCATGGTAACCACTAGACTCCAGCAAACTATGAAGGCCAAGCAAGTTCCCCTAAGGAAGCGCAAATCGCCTCCTCTCACACCTCAACCAAGCCAATCCAACATGACTCCAAAGGGTACTCCAAAAACACCAATGGAAAGACCAACCAACTCTCAAAACATGCCACAACATGACCAACCAAACAATCCTCAATAAGGTAATGTTCCTTTGGTAAATGCATCTCAATATACAATTGGCATGCCTCTAGATTTTGTTCCACAAGGTTATACCATAGGTCAAGTCCCATCTCAAGAAGAGTGACACTTTGAAATAGGTCAATCCTCTCAAGAAGATAGACAAGACCTTGATGAAATCATACAAGATCCTAGAGCCATGGCTGCCTTTGAAAAAATCCTTAGCGAGAACCAAGATCATTTCTTTCGCTTGCTAGCAGAGCAAGGAGCCAAATTACCTCAAGATTTTGATCTATCTAATCTCAAGGACACAAATAAAACCTATGATGCCATAACTGCAGTCCAAACCATGTCAACTGTGACCACACCAATACCAGAACAAAGCTCACAAGGGAGAACAATTGCACAATATGCGAATCCCCTTTATCAAAACCCAATGATAGAGAGATCCATATCACCACTTATGACTCTTATGGAGATCTACAAACACCAACAAGAGACTCTCCAACATCAAGCAGAACTAGCCAAACAAACTGCTATAGCTCAATCAAACATACAACAAACTCCTAAAATGGCCACACCAATCACAAGTGGAACATTGGCTACCCCATCACGAGAAGGTTTTCCACCAAATTACAATCTGGGAAACACTTATGTAGCCATGCAACAAGGGTCTCAACAAACACCACTACCAACATCATCAACCCTTTGTCTCCTTCAACCACACAATATCATGCAACCCCAACCATCACAAAACACATCTACCTATGTCCCTCTACCACAACGATCATCTACACTTACCTTTTTTAACACATATCTCAATCAACCTCCACCATCACAAAACACATCTACTTATGTCCCCCCACCACAACGATCATCGACACTAACCTTTTTCAACACATTTCCTAACCACCCTCAACATTCCCAAAACCAAACTTCCCAAAGCTATGTTCCACCACTGCAACCAAACCCAACATACTTTAGCTTTCCTCAACCAAATGCTTTCATCACACTACCTCCGCAACCAAACCCAACAAACTTTAGCTTTCCTCCACCAAACTCATATCAACAACCATCACAAAGCCTACATTCTTACCTAGCACCACCCCCACCTCCCCAAAATCACAACACCTAATTCCAACCCAATCTACACCCAACATACAACACATATGACCCCAACCAATCATATGACCCTTATAACACCAATGCCCATGGTTTCTACATCAATCTTCCATACGGGCAACAACAACCACTTCTAGGACAGTAGGAGATGTTTCCAACCCCTCCCACAACTATGGAGCTAAAACTTGAAGAACTTCAACAATAACTATCTGATCTTACGTTTGGCCACACCAAGAAAACCTTCTCTTTGGAAGAAGTTTGTCCTTATCCTTTTGATCGGTCATTACCCCATGATCCCTTTTCCTCACAATTTCACTATTCCCAAATTTGATAAATACAAAGGAAAAGGAGACCCAAAAGACCATCTTAGAGAATTCTATCTCACTTGCTTCGAGGTCTCACATAATGACACATATCTTATGCGACTTTTTCCTCGTAGTCTTGGAGGTCAAGCAACAGAATGGTTCTTGCACCTACCCATGGGTATCAAATCTTTTAATGAGCTTGCGGAGAAATTTGCCGCCCATTTCTCTTACAACACAGAACATGAAATCTCCATGACCAACCTATACAACAATAAACAGAAAAATGGGGAAACTTTCATTTCCTTCCTTCAAAGATGGAGACAAATGGCTAGCAAACTCCCATTCAAGATACTTGAAAAGCTACTTGTTAGCATATTTGTGCAGAACCTTAACCAAGAATTGGGTTTCCATTTACAAATTCTTAGTGCAACAACCTTCGATGAAATTACCTACAAGGGAATCAACATTGAAAAGGCCCTCATCGCTAAGGGTGTGGTCAAAATCTTTAAAGATAACAAAGACAATGCTCCCCAACAACAATCAAATGACAAACCAAAATTTTGGAATAAAAATAAAAACGTTGTCAATGATGGTGTGGTAGATTCCAAACATTGCAACAACCCCTTCAACTTTCCAAGCCAAGTCAACCTTCACCTCAACAAAACCAACAAAGGCAACTATACCAAAACCAACGACAACAAGAGCAACCTCAAAAAAATTACCTTCCACCACATCAATTCACTCCCTTGGGAGAGCCTATTGAGACTATTTTATAGAAACTTATACAAAATAGACTCATCACCTTACCAGATGCTCCCCTGTATGGTGAACCCGTTTACAAATCCTCATGATATAGAGAAAATGAATATTGTAAATTCCATAGAAGCAAAGGATATAGAACCACATCATGCATGAAACTCAAGCACATCATTCAAAACCTCATCGATGGAAACAAAATCACTTTTGAGGATGAACAACCAATTCAACACACCAACAAGGATCTCAACATGTACAAGGAACCATTCCCTAACCATGGTCAAGGTCCTTCTCCGGATAGAGGTAAAGGTGTTAACAAAGCTTCCACTTCCTATGACTCCATTGTGGGTCGTTTGAAGGGAGTTGGGTGTCTACCCTCACTATCAAAGGCAAATCTATGGATTACGTAGTTACAACTTGTCATGGTCGTGTCACCATTCATGGTCCTACACCAAGTCTCTCAACTCAATCAGATTACAATCTTGTCAAACATCTAGGAAAACCCCTACACAGATCTCTATCTTGGACCTTCTATAGTCATCACCCGCATATAAAGCTGTGCTTGAAAAATCCCTACAAGAGTCTTCGATTCCTAACAACATATTGGTCACAGATTTCCAAGCTATAATAGGTAACATTGCCTCACCCTACAATGTGGTCTTTTCTGAAAAAGACCTCCCATCTCACGATCCATGTCACAATGATGCCCTTCACATTGAGGTTCTCATCCATAAACGCAAGATCAAATGCATACTTGTAGATGGTGGTGTTGGTCTCAATATCTGTTCTCTAAAGTTACTTAAACAATTGGGATACTCTAAGGATCATGTCAACATTGATCAAAGTATTACAATCAAGGGGTATGATGATGCTGAACACTAGTTAGAAGGTGTTATCCACTTGCCTATACAAGTAGGCCCTGTCATGCTTGAAACTCGATGCCAAGTCCTTGACATTGAGTTACCTTATAACATTATCTTAGGATGCTCATGGATCCATGCCATGAAAGCTGTTCCCTCAATGTACCATCAGTCTCTCAAGTTCCCATTCAATAGTACGGAGATCACTATTCTAGGAGATCCTAATCCTTTTAAATTCTTCTGTGTCTTGCAAGGTAGTTATAAGAATTCCAACCAAGTGCCCAATAATGACAAAGACCATGAATCCCCACTGTATGTCAACCTTGAAAATCTGACAAAAGCCTCTGCAAGTGAACCTAATCCTCATCCTATTCCTAAAATCAAAGTTCACATATGTGATATTGGCTTTGGAGAATATGATATCTCAAAATCTTGTTGTGTAGGGTAGATGCCTCTATCTCCTAAATCCTATGGCCAACCGCCCATTGCTAAAGCAACTAAGAAAGCAACAATTCCTCCCCCAGCATCTCTAACCCAATTCCAAGAAGGAAAATTATTGGCCGAGGAAACTATTGAAGACATCTCTTCTTGGCTCTACAAGGAGAAAGAACTAGTCACAATACTAGTCAAGGAATATGGCAATGGCTTAAGGATAGTAAAAAACATGGGCTATAAAGGCAAAGGTGGCCTTGGAAAATAGAATCAAGGAACATTGGAACCCATTATTATGACAAAGAAACTAGACAAGAAGGGGTTAGGATTTGGTAGAAAGGTACCACGTGCCTTGGACATTGAGGGTATCCTCGACAAGGTGGTAGAAATTTTTCTCGCCGATTTGACGTCTAATGAGGATATCATCTATGACTCTTCCCTCCATATGACTGACCTATTTACAAAATCCTCCGTATTCATGCTATCATCTATATCATTAACATCCACCACCAGCACCCAAATTGTAACACTTGTCTACCCTGAACTTATCGATTGGGACCAACAAGGCCCCCCCGTTCTAGATGTATTTCAGAATGATGAAGCTATTGCAGAGTTCATGGGAATCTGAGATAGTATCCATCTTGATGATCATAAAGCTGGTTTTGTAATGGAACTAGAGCCAACAACTTATTTTGGTGAGAATGCCAAATCCTCCAGTCGCAAAAGTAAAAATAAAGAAAGATCTCTAGGTGAAAACCACATTGTGGCACCTCCCGATCGTAAAATAGTAAAAAAAAAAGGACATTTCCAAAGGTGGAAACCCAACTGTGGCACCTGAGGATGGAGGATTTGACCTTCCCCTACCATCTAAGTATTAAGAGAAATCATCTCTCCTAGTGGAAGTTTCTACAGAGATAAATCTTGGCATAGAGCAAAATCCTAGAACCACATTCCTTACAGCATAATTATTAGAAATAGAGCACAAGAATCTCACCAACTTCTTCTTACAAAGAACCATAAACTTTGCATGGACCTATGCAGATATGCCAGGGTTAGACCCCAAGCTAGTAGTTCACTATCTCATAGTTGATCCAACAGTTAAACCAGTCAAACAAAAACTAAGGAAGATGAATCCATATATAGCTCTCTTGGTAAAAGTGGAAATACAAAAGTTGCTAGATGTGAAGTTCATCAGGCCTATTGATTATCCAGAATGGGTCTCAAACATTGTACTTGTGGCTAAACCTAATGGGGGCATCCGCATGTGTAATGATTTCAGAGATCTTAACAAAGCATGTCCCAAGAATGACTTTCCATTACCAAACATTAATCTCATAGTAGACTTGACCATGGGTCATGAAATGCTTTCTCTCATGGATGGATTGTCCGGCTACAATCAGATAATGATAGCAGAAGAAGATCAACATAAAACAACATTCACTTGTCCTTGGGGTACCTATTGTTGGTGCATCATACCATTTGGTCTAAAAAATGCAGGTGCAACCTATCAAAGAGCAATGACAGTGATATTCCATGATATCTTTCACCACATCATGGAAGACTATGTTGATGATATACTAGCAAAGTCTTCTAAGAAAGATCACATACAGGTTCTAGGACAAATCTTTGACAGGCTCAAAAAATACCAAGTGAGACTCAATCCAAAAGAAGTGTGTCTTCAGGGTAACATCAGGAAAACTATTGGGATACATTGTATCTCGTAGAGGCATTGAAGTAGATCCAGTAAAGGTCAAGGCTATAGTAGAGATGCCTCCACCAAAGAATCTAAAAGCATTAAGGAGCCTACAAGGGAGACTACAATCTATTAGGCGTTTCATCTCATAGCTAGTAGATAAATGCCAACCATTTCAACACTTTCTCCAAAAGGATGTCTCATTTTGATGGGATGATAAGTGTCAAGTAACATTTGATTAGCTCAAAGAATATCTAGCTACACCTCCTATCTTGGTACCACTAGTCATCGATAGGCCTTTGATCTTGTACATCTCAACTACAACTTTAGCCCTAGGGGCTCTTCTAGCACAACATGATGAGTCAGGAAAAGAGCATGCAATCTATTACATCAGTTGAACCTTGGTGGGTTATGAACTTAATTACTCTCCTATGGAAAGAACTTGTTTAGCCGTAGTGTTCACTTCCCAAAAGTTGTGGCATTACATGCTACACCAACATACAAATATCATAGCCAAAATTGATCCGTTGAAGTATCTACTAGAAAAAGTAGCTCTTACAGGTAGACTAGCTAATTGGGTCATGATCCTTAGTGAATTTGACATAGAGTATGTGGATCGAAAAGCAATCAAGGGACAAGCCCTAGTAGATCAATTAGCAGAAGTACCCATGATAGATATACATCATATGGTATTTGACTTTCTTGATGAGAATCTCTTCACTCTTTCTAACTCAATAATGTGGAAATTGTACTTTGATGGTTCCTACACACAACATGGATTAGGGGCTGGCATCTTATTCATCACACCTCAAAATGACTATATTCCAAAGTCATATTAGCTTGCATTTCCTTGCACCAACAACATAGCTGAGTATGAAGCACTCCTCATAGGTCTCAATACAATAGTTCAATGGGACATCATAGAATTACAGGTATATGGAGACTCACAACTAGTCATTTGACAAGTCACTGATGAGTACCAAACAAAAGATGAAAAGTTGGTCCGCTACAAGCAACTAGTGGATGCCTACAAACCACACTTTTCTAGCATCACATTTGAGCAAATTCCAAGAGAGCATAACAAGGCTACAGATTCTATGGCTTCTATAGGTCGCTTATAGACATGCCTGCAAACACACAAAAATGTTAATTCTTGATCGAACAATTGTTGATACTAGCCGTTGATGTTCCAACTACTGAAATCATCTGGGAACTTGTTGGTCCCAATTCCCCATGGTATGAAGATATCTATGAATACCTTAAACACGGTACCTTTCCCTTTGAACTCTCATCAACCCAATGCAAAACCTTTATCGATCCATCCTCCTGTTACACCATTCTGGGTGATACACTTTATCGCCAGAGTCTTGATGGTATCCTCTTATGATGTCTTAATGCAGAAGAAGCCAAAGCTACCTTATGAGACATACATGAAGGTGTCTGTGGCATATATTCTACCAGTCCTAATCTCACTAAGAAGATACTCAGAACAGGGTATTACTGGCCTACAATATAGAAAGATGCTTTACAGTTTGCTAAGAAGTGCCTACAATGCTAGCAGCATGGAGATTTGATTCACACACCAGCTCATGAACTAGAGCCTATGACTAGTCCATGGCCTTTTTCTCAATGGGGTCTCAACCTCGTAGGACAAATCCACGCATCCTCATCCAATGGCCACAAATTCATCATGACCACCACTGAGTATTTAACGAAGTGGGTTGAAGCCATTCCCATGACTTATATCACCGGCAAGCAAATAGCCAAGTTTATCCTAAACTAACTCATTGCCGATATGGTATTCCCCAAGCCATTGTCACTGATAATGGGAGACCATTCAAATATCAAGATGTTTGTGCCTTGTGCACACTATACAATATCCAACATCACTTTTCAACTCCCTACTATCCACAGAGTAATGGCCAAGCTGAGGATTCCAACAAAACCATTCTCAAAATCCTCAAGAAAACGGTCAATGAAGCTAGTCGTGATTGGCACCTGCAACTCAATCCCCCCTATGGGCCTACTACACTAGTATCAGAACACCAACTGGTGCAAAACCCTATGCCTTGGTCTATGGCTCTAAGCCATTCTACCTATATAGGTCGAGATCCCATCCCCCAGAGTATCCATGTAGAACCTAATTGATGGAGAGGAGTATCGCACTTCCAGATTAGCTGAGCTAGAACTACTAGATGAGAGGTGCCTTGCAGTGCCTAATCATCTCCATGTCTATCAAAACCATCTCCAGCGTAATTATAACAAGAAGATCAAAGAAAGACAATTTCAAGTTGGTGATCTTGTCTTAAAAGAAAATCAGAGAAATCAAGAAGATCGAGAAAAGAAGGGCAAGTTTGAGCCTAACTGGTTAGTCCCCTTTATTGTCATAGTAGCATATGGATCAGGAGCTTATACTTTAGCTACACTTGACAGCATTCCTCTAGATGAGTCACTTAACAGTGTTCATCTCAAGAAGTATAAAAAAAAATCCGTCCTATGGTGAAAACCTGGTAAACAGGTGCCTTGGATAAGTACCATAGTGAAAACCTAGCAAACGTGTGCTATGTGTAGAGTTAGCATCCATCATCTATCGAGTCTCCTTAATTCCATGATTTCACAACAACCTTCATCCATCCATCCATAATAAAACCATTGACCTTGTTTGCATTTCCATCTCCCTATCTAGAATAGCATGGAAATTTGTCAATGTCCATCGTTATCATCCCACGTCTTGATCTATGTCAACAATTATCACTATCCTATCCTAGGTCATACTTTCTATGTCAGTCAACCATAACAACTCCTCTACCAGAATGGGGGAAATTTTTCCTTAACCTAGGTCTAGGAATGGATCCTTGTTCATGGTTCACAACAACAACAAAAACACATCAACCTTCACAACAACACAAACCAAATGCAAAAAAACAAGCACTTCAATCATCTCCCCACAATGACAACACTTTTCCTACATCATCACACAAACCAGAACTGTATATTATCTCTTCCCACTCTTAAGGTACCTTGATCCCATGGATATGGGTATGTAGGCAGTCTAGATACGAAGGAAGTTTCCAGTACTCATGTACATAAAATATCATCATTTCACCTACCCAAGATTAAACACCTTGACCGATCTCATAACTCTACCCAGAACTACATATTATCATCTTTCATCTTTCTTCGTAATGTGCCTTGATCCCGTGGATACAGGATATGTAGGCAGTCTGGAATATGAATGATGTTTCCAGTACTCAGGCACATACGATTCATTATTCTTCACCCATTTCAATCCATTGACATGATATCTTTCTAGTCTTCCATTTATCACAATCCGTTCACCTCAACTTGACTAACTTAAGTAGCAAAACAACAAACAAACGCATCCTTTCAAAGCAAAAGTTCTTAACAATCCTAAAGCAAAACAACTTACTTATAGAGTCATATACTGTCCTGCATATTGATTGCCAACTTCAGCTAAATCAATTTCAACCAAGCAACAGATCAACAAACTTGTCTTTTACAGAATGTTCCATGATCAAGACCAACACATGCATCTTATACAACATGTGGCATTTCCTAAAACGAAGCATTATCTTTTCAATAGATAACACCCTTTAACAGACACATTGCTCCTATGATAAGGCTGTTATCTTTCCTTTCCAATCTATTCTGAGCAACCTCTTTGGTAAGAGAATATGTTGGCTATATGTTTACTTTGTAAGTCAGTCAATTTGCTTTTTGGTTTATCTTTTGTTCCTTTTCCAATACTTATTCAAGACTACCTTGATTTATCTATAATCTTGGTATGTTGTGATGCAGTACGGATTGGGGGCAGTCATTGCTTTTGTGTGCCGTGTTTGAGGAATGATCTTTAGCATCTTTCTTAGTAGCATATTTATCTTGTGTGTGTTATGACCTAGCACCTTACATATTAATATTCTTCTTGCATTTACATGTATTGAATTTTATTTTATGTTCAAGCTTATGGCTCATTCACATGTTCAACAAGGTCATATTATGTCTAAGGAATCTAAGTTCAAACTGCTTGCTTGCAGAGTCAACGTCCATGCACTCGGATACAACAGCACCTTGGTCATTTATACCTTGGTGGCAAACTATCCATGTGCTATATCAAAAATAAGGATTGCTCTTTATAAACATTTGTGAAACCGTTGCAACAAGCTCATCCATTTAACCATCCATTTATCCAAATCATCATATAGACTTTCAAGATAGGACCTGTTGGTTTTTGCTTCTGAATCAGCATTAGGGTTTGCCACTTCTAATGCATAGGCAGATTCAGCCAACTGAATACAGGAGGTTGCGTGAGCTCCTCCCCTTCACTTCTGGTTCTGCCACACCAAGGGGGGTGTCCCTATTTGATAAAAGTATAACCTTGACTAGTTCAATGACAGAAGGATTTAACTTGACGGCAACAGGTAGAATACTCTCATGTATGGACCAATATTTGTGTAACAAATCACAAGGTTGGCAACATTCTTGGACATAATGTCTGGTTAGGTATGAGAGCAAGCAGAGGTTCCTAATCCTAATCCTACAACTAACAGGTGGAAGTGATGAGATGGGTTGAAATGGTGTTTGGAGTGATGGGACTTTCCTAGACCCATTGAATAGACAAATTCCCAAACCAGTGCCTTATCTGGGTAGTAGAGTCATATCTAAGACTGTAAATGTCTCCCCATGACAACATAAATTCATATCCAGAGGACCTGAGAATAATGCTATTGCTTGACAGCAACATGTCCAAGAAAGAGTATCATTAATGATCATGCTTAATAGATCCTATGATGCAATCTATTTCCCTTTGTATCTGATCAAAAGCCTATTTAACCACTCCTTGAGCAGACGCAATAAATCAGACACAGAGTATGCATACACTGAAAAACTTGGAAGTCCTTGACAACCTTGTTTGAAAGGAAAACAAATGACATATAGGAGACAATCAGAAACAATACACACATTGGTGTTTTTCATTTAAAATCAATCTGCATAGAAGGTCATCACAGAGAAAATCATCATTTACAATCCAAGATAGATTAGTACACTAGACTAAGGACTGAGTCTGTAGCAAAAAATGCCTTTCAAAATGTGAACACCTTATGTTCAGAGTCAGAGCCGAAAGCCCAAAAAACCTCCAACCTCTCAAAAGTAACACAGCCAAAACCATTTATACAAAACCGTGTACATTCAGCAATTAATTACATGGCCAGAAGTCAAAAATCTGCCAGATACATCCATCAGAGGGAATGGCGCTTAGAAGCCATCAATGTAGTAGACAAGGGAGGCCTCGAGCCTTGTGCTGCCATCTGGGAGTCTTCATTCACAATCGGGCAGTTTAATCACTTGTACCATCGCCCATACTCCTGCTACAGTCGCCATTGATGGCCCAACAACCCGCAACCATCGAGAAAACTATCGCTGCGTTCAAATGGAAGTTTCCCACCAAAACACCCTCTTCGCAGGCTCAAACTACACATGGGAATAATCCCACATGCACGGTGCCGAGACCACACTAGCACTTTATAAACATAGCTGCATGCATAATAGGTGTCGAGCGTTTTGCCGCACTCGACACACGACCCTTCGCCAAAAGCCCATCGGCCAAATCTACACCATCGGCTTGCCCCAAAAACCTCTCGCCGATCTCAATCGTCTCACCGACGACACCTCTGCAAGCCTCCAACTTCCACATCGGCCAGAGAAGACCCATCGGCGGACCCTCCAACTGCTAGCCCGATATGCAATCTTACTCCGATGGTATTCCCCATCAGGCAAACTCCTTACATCAGCGGCCCAAAAATTTGCTTCGCCAATAGCCAAACACACGCCGATGGACATCCATCGGCCAGACCAAAACAATCAGAGCACTCAAGAAATCTTTCGCCGATGAAGCCAATCACTCCGATAAGACCAAAAACATAAAGCCTTGAACCGTTGAACCTCGAACCAAAAGGGTTCAACACGAGGGTTCAACGCGATGGTTCAAACATCAAAAATAATACTCCATAGGCAACAAAGCTTCGAACCATTGAACCTTGAACCAAAACAAAAAGGTTCAAGCGGGAGGTTCAACGATGCAATATTTGCGCAAGGCAAATGCATAATGCGACCCGTTAGAAGAAAATTGAACCCTGAACCGCTGAACCACTGAAACTAGAGAAAAAAGGGTTCAAGTTCAAACCGAAATGTCGAAGACACAAAAATGAACCCATGCCGATGGAGAAAAGACAAAGACCCCTCCTCAAGAAATGAGATGCAGATGCTAAAAAGTACTGAAGGGGTGCCAAAACTTAGAACCTTTTGGATATTTTGGGATGGTGCCTGTATGAAAATTGCTAAATTAACTGACAGTGAATTCAGGCACCAATAGTGGCTCTGATTAGGGACGTGCAGGTGCAAGACTGCAGCGAGAACCCCAGATCTCTGGGATGCAGACCAATGCCTTATCCATTGGGCATAGAGTCATGAAGTTACCATGATCTGCATCACCAATCAAACTTGATGGCCTAAGGCCACCAAGAAAAAGAAAACCAATATTTCCCCTTGTCAAACACCTTGTTCTCATCTGCATACACTGGGTCAAGCCTGAGAGTACTGCCATGATCTGACCATAAGCTACCTTGGTCATTTGCATGTTCAACCTTCTGATTCAGTTTGTCACTGTCACCCTTATGCAAACAACCCTCAGCATCAGGCAAAAAATGGATGCAGAATGTATCAAGCAATGCATACTCAAATGGCATAGAACACAGGTTATCATCACTATGCATTCCAAAATGATTTCCTAGCTGGACTGAAAATTGAAAGCACTCGAAGTCCACCACACAACTAGGAAAAATAGAGCTCTCTTTATACGCTGGCCTCTCAAAAGAAAAGCTTTCAAATTCACAATTGTGCACATCATGTACACAACCAATAGCAGCACCAAACTGGAAAAGATCAAGCTCTGGCATCTCTTTCAAATCAGGCACATTTTTACAGTCACTTACCTGATGTATGTTGTTTCCTCTTTCATCAGGATGAGAAACAGAATCCAAGTCAAAAACAATGTCTAGATCCTCACCATACTCAGACAGATCCTCATCATCACATGTGTCATAAATGGGTGACCCAGGTGCATCAGTTTCATCGTAGTATGCCATTGGTTCATGGGCAGCAGAGCACGCATTTTCATCACCAATGGATTCACTCTGTGGAGGAGTATCAGCCTGTGTGTCATAAGCAAAACAACCATCGAATGAAAAACAATCATGCTCTGCACTAGCATTTATTTCAATTTC
Organism: Cunninghamia lanceolata; assembly: GCA_027924645.1. NCBI lineage: Eukaryota > Viridiplantae > Streptophyta > Pinopsida > Cupressales > Cupressaceae > Cunninghamia > Cunninghamia lanceolata. Next base: position 9,227,868 of record BSBN01000828.1, read on the forward strand.
TGACTGCTCTTCATGATCTCCATGTGTTTGAAAGGTAGGCAATGGGTCACACATGGGACTATTTTTCTGTTTGCTTATACCTTCTTTGTCTTGAGTACAATACTCACAATTGTCTCCACAGGTCCATTCCAAAAGTTGCTCATTACTGTCCACAACCTCGTTGTTGTTTTCATGGCCAGCTGCCTCATCATTGCAATGGGAGTCTTCATTAGTTCCTTCATTGGCATCCTCAATTGGTGAACAATCCAGTTGAGCTGTATTGTTAGCATTATGTTTAAATACAACAGTCTCAACCTCTATGCTTTCATTTTCATTTTTATCTGCACATGATGCTTTAATTATTTGGTCATTTACAGCTTCACAACTATTTTTCACACCAAAGCTTGTGGACAGGGGTTTCAACAAGTGCTCATTTCTGATTTTTTCTATATTTTCTACAAACTTGTATGCCATCTGCATACTTGTCAACTTGAAATCCCTCAGTAATGCACTAGAGCCCTCCTCAAAAGCCTCAAAGAATATGCCTACACAGGCTGAAATATTAGGTCTGAAGACTTCTGGGATTTGTGAAAAGGTTACTGCAAACCTATGACTAAAAACAACACATGGCTCTTCATCTTGTTTTCTGATTCTCATCAATTCTGCAACAAGATCAGCCGGTTCTTTTGCAAATTCTTCCTTGAAACAGTCAGCAAGCTCATCCCAACAGGCAAAGGATCTTTTTGAAAAGCTCAAATACTAGTCTTTTACTTTTGCATCAAAGGACCTAACAAAAAACCTCATCCACATATCCTCATCTCTAAATGAATGCTTTCCCATGAACTCATGAAAATTTTGGATATGTGCATTCCCATCACATACACTGTGACCACTAAATCTGGGCATCTGACAGTATATCCTAGTAGGCATAGTTTCTACTTTATAGTCAACCCATGACAAATCTAATTGGTCATACAAAGGATCAAAAGGGGTGGCTAGAGGTTTAGCTTTCTGACTGGCAGACACAATAGGGTTATTGTTTTTTAACTGGGCCTGCTCAGCCTCTAAGAATATCAACCTATTTCTTATCTCTTCTATTCTTTTATCCAACATTTCACCGCTGAGTATGGGATAATTCATACTTGGATTCATAAAAATTTTACTCTTAGACATCCTTTGTCTGCCTAAGACCTAAGGCTTCCCCTGGCATCTAACTTATGTAGTAAAACAACAAATATAAAGGGGAAGGAACAAGGTACCTTTTCTCATACAGATGCTGAAGTCTGAACAACACATTTTTGTCACAACACACATCAACTTTTCATGTGCATTTAGATCTTTTGCAGAGTCGCCACCTCTCCAGAGAGGACAAAATTTACAGCAGCTGAAAGCTCAACACATATTTTTCTGAGTTCATACCACCAGCAGAGCATCATTATTCACATGAAAGACTCCCCAGCGGAGTCGCCATTTTTGTTGGTGACTCAAATGGGCACACAGATATTTCACCAGGGAGGACAAAAATAACAATTTTCAAATCACCATACCCAGCAGAGTTGCCATTTTTGTTGGTTTTTGCTTCTGAATCAGCATTAGGGTTTGCCACTTCTAATGCACAGGCAGATTCAGCCAACTAAATATAGGAGGTTGCGTGAGCTCCTCCCCTTCACTTCTGGTTCTGCCGCACCAAGGGGGGTGTCCCTATTTGATAAAAGTATAACCTTGACTAGCTGAATGACAGAAGGATTTAACTTGACGGCAACAGGCAGAATACTGTCATGTATGGACCAAGATTTGTGTAACAAATCACAAGGCTGGCAACATTCTTGGACATAATGTCTGGTTAGGTATGAGAGCATGCAGAGGTTCCTAATCCTAATCCTACAACTAACAGGTGGAAGTGATGAGATGGGTTGAAATGGTGTTTGGAGTGATGGGACTTTCCTAGACCCATTGAACAGACAAATTCCCAAACCAGTGCCTTATCTGGGCAGCAGAGTCATATCTAAGACTGTAAATGTCTCCCCATGACAACATAAATTCATATCCAGAGGACCTGAGAATAATGCTACTGCCTGACAGCAACATGTCCAAGAAAGAGTATCATTAATGATCATGCTTAACAGATCCTATGATGCAATCTATTTCCCTTTGTATCTGAGCAAAAGCCTATTTAACCACTCCTTGAGCAGACGCAATAAATCAGACACACAGCATGCATACACTGAAAAAATTGGAAGTCCTTGACAACCTTGTTTGAAAGGAAAACAAATGACATACAGGAGACAATCAGAAACAATACACACATAGGTGTTTTTCATTTAAAATTAATCTGCATAGAAGGTCATCACAGAGAAAATCATCATTTACAATCCAAGATAGATTAGTACACCAGACTAAGGACCGAGTCTGTAGCAAAAAATGCCTTTCAAAATGTGAACACCTTATGTTCAGAGTCAGAGCTGAAAGCCCAAAAAACCTCCAACCTCTCAAAAGTAACACAGCCAAAACCATTTATACAGAACCGTGTACATTCAGCAATTAATTACATGGCCAGAAGTCAAAAATCCACCAGATACATCCATCAGAGGGAATGGCACTCAGAAGCCATCAATGCAGCAGACAAGGGAGGCCTCGAGCCTTGTGCCACCATCTGGGAGTCTTCATTCACAATCGGGCAGTTTAATCGCTTGTACCATCGCCCATACTCCTGCTACAGTCGCCATTGATGGCCCAACAACCCGCAACCATCGAGAAAACTATCGCTGCCTTCAAACGAAAGTTTCCCACCAAAACACCCTTTCGCAGGCTCAAACTACACAGGGGAATAATCCCACATGCACGGTGCCGAGACCACACTAGCACTTTATAAACATAGCTGCATGCATAATAGGTGTCGAGCGTTTTGCCGCGCTCGACACACGACCCTTCGCCAAAAGCCCATCGGCCAAATCTACACCATTGGCTTGCCCCAAAAACCTCTCACCGATCTCAATCGTCTCACCGAGGACACCTCCGCAAGCCTCCAACTTCCACATCGGCCAGAGAAGACCCATCGGCGGACCCTCCAACTGCTAGCCCGATATGCAATCTTACTCCGATGGTATTCCCCATCAGGCAAACTCCTTACATCGGCGGCCCAAAAATTTGCTTCGCCGATAGCCAAACACACGCCGATGGACATCCATCGACCAGACCAAAACAATCGGAGCACTCAAGAAATCTTTCGCCGATGAAGCCAATCACTCCGATAAGACCAAAAACATAAAGCCTTGAACCGTTGAACCTCGAACCAAAAGGGTTCAACACGAGGGTTCAACGCGATGGTTCAAACATCAAAAATAATACTCCATAGGCAACAAAGCTTCGAACCATTGAACCTTGAACCAAAACAAAAAGGTTCAAGTGGGAGGTTCAACGATGCAATATTTGCGCAAGGCAAATGCATAATGGGACCCGTTAGAAGAAAATTGAACCCTGAACCGCTGAACCACTGAAACTAGAGAAAAAAGGGTTCAAGTTCAAACCGAAATGTCGAAGACACAAAAATGAACCCATGCCGATGGAGAAAAGACAAAGACCCCTCCTCAAGAAATGAGATGCAGATGCTAAAAAGTACTGAAGGGGTGCCAAAACTTAGAACCTTTTGGATATTTTGGGATGGTGCCTGCATGAAAATTGCTAAATTAACTGACAGTGAATTCAGGCACCAATAGTGGCTCTGATTGGGGACGTGCAGGTGCAAGACTGCAGCGAGAACCCCAGATCTCTGGGATGCAGACCAATGCCTTATCCATTGGGCATAGAGTCATGAAGTTACCATGATCTGCATCACCAATCAAACTTGATGGCCTAAGGCCACCAAGAAAAAGAAAACCAATATTTCCCCTTGTCAAACACCTTGTTCTCATCTGCATACACTGGGTCAAGCCTGAGAGTACTGCCATGATCTGACCATAAGCTACCTTGGTCATTTGCATGTTCAACCTTCTGATTCAATTTGTCACTGTCACCCTTATGCAAACAACCCTCAGCATCAGGCAACAAATGGATGCAGAATGTATCAAGCAATGCATACTCAAATGGCATAGAACACAGGTTATCATCACTATGCATTGCAAAATGATTTCCTAGCTGGACTGAAAATTGAAAGCACTCGAAGTCCACCACACAACTAGGAAAAATAGAGCTCTCTTTATACGCTGGCCTCTCAAAAGAAAAGCTTTCAAATTCACAATTGTGCACATCATGTACACAACCAATAGCAGCACCAAACTGGAAAAGATCAAGCTCTGGCATCTCTTTCAAATCAGGCACATTTTTACAGTCACTTACCTGATGTATGTTGTTTCCTCTTTCATCAGGATGAGAAACAGAATCCAAGTCAAAAATAATGTCTAGATCCTCACCATACTCAGACAGATCCTCATCATCACATGTGTCATAAATGGGTGACCCAGGTGCATCAGTTTCATCGTAGTATGCCATTGGTTCATGGGCAGTAGAGCACGCATTTTCATCACCAATGGATTCACTCTGTGGAGGAGTATCAGCCTGTGTGTCATAAGCAAAACAACCATCGAATGAAAAACAATCATGCTCTGCACTAGCATTTATTTCAATTTCTGACTGCTCTTCATGATCTCCATGTGTTTGAAAGGTAGGCAATGGGTCACACATGGGACTATTTTTCTGTTTGCTTATACCTTCTTTGTCTTGAGTACAATACTCACAATTGTCTCCACAGGTCCATTCCAAAAGTTGCTCATTACTATCCACAACCTCGTTGTTGTTTTCATGGCCAACTGCCTCATCATTGCAATGGGAGTCTTCATTAGTTCCTTCATTGGCATCCTCAATTGGTGAACAATCCAGTTGAGCTGTATTGTTAGCATTATGTTTAAATACAACAGTCTCAACCTCTATGCTTTCATTTTCATTTTTATCTGCACATGATGCTTTAATTATTTGGTCATTTACAGCTTCACAACTATTTTTCACACCAAAGCTTGTGGACAGGGGTTTCAACAAGTGCTCATTTCTGATTTTTTCTATATTTTCTACGAACTTGTATGCCATCTGCATACTTGTCAACTTGAAATCCCTCAGTAATGCACTAGAGCCCTCCTCAAAAGCCTCAAAGAATATGCCTACACAGGCTGAAATATTAGGTCTGAAGACTTCTGGGATTTGTGAAAAGGTTACTGCAAACCTATGACTGAAAACAACACATGGCTCTTCATCTTGTTTTCTGATTCTCATCAATTTTGCAACAAGATCAGCCAGTTCTTTTGCAAATTCTTCCTTGAAACAGTCAGCAAGCTCATCCCAACAGGCAAAGGATCTTTTTGAAAAGCTCAAATACTAGTCTTTTACTTTTGCATCAAAGGACCTAACAAAAAACCTCATCCACATATCCTCATCTCTAAATGAATGCTTTCCCATGAACTCATGAAAATTTTGGATATGTGCATTCCCATCACATACACTGTGACCACTAAATCTGGGCATCTGACAGTATATCCTAGTAGGCATAGTTTCTACTTTATAGTCAACCCATGACAAATCTAATTGGTCATACAAAGGATCAAAAGGGGTGGCTAGAGGTTTAGCTTTCTAACTGGCAGACACAATAGGGTTATTGTTTTTTAACTGGGCCTGCTCAGCCTCTAAGAATATCAACCTATTTCTTATCTCTTCTATTCTTTTATCCAACATTTCACCGCTGAGTATGGGATAATTCATACTTGGATTCATAAAAATTTTACTCTTAGACATCCTTTGTCTGCCTAAGACCTAAGGCTTCCCCTGGCATCTAACTTATGTAGTAAAACAACAAATATAAAGGGGAAGGAACAAGGTACCTTTTCTCATACAGATGCTGAAGTCTGAACAGCACATTTTTGTCACAACACACATCAACTTTTCATGTGCATTTAGATCTTTTGCAGAGTCGCCACCTCTCCAGAGAGGACAAAATTTACAGCAGCTGAAAGCTCAACACATATTTTTCTGAGTTCATACCACCAGCAGAGCATCATTATTCACATGAAAGACTCCCCAGCGGAGTCGCCATTTTTGTTGGTGACTCAAATGGGCACACAGATATTTCACCAGGGAGGACAAAAATAACAATTTTCAAATCACCATACCCAGCAGAGTTGCCATTTTTGTTGGTTTTTGCTTCTGAATCAGCATTAGGGTTTGCCACTTCTAATGCACAGGCAGATTCAGCCAACTAAATATAGGAGGTTGCGTGAGCTCCTCCCCTTCACTTCTGGTTCTGCCGCACCAAGGGGGGTGTCCCTATTTGATAAAAGTATAACCTTGACTAGCTGAATGATAGAAGGATTTAACTTGATGGCAACAGGCAGAATACTCTCATGTATGGACCAAGATTTGTGTAACAAATCACAAGGCTGGCAACATTCTTGGACATAATGTCTGGTTAGGTATGAGAGCATGCAGAGGTTCCTAATCCTAATCCTACAACTAACAGGTGGAAGTGATGAGATGGGTTGAAATGGTGTTTGGAGTGATGGGACTTTCCTAGACCCATTGAACAGACAAATTCCCAAACCAGTGCCTTATCTGGGCAGCAGAGTCATATCTAAGACTGTAAATGTCTCCCCATGACAACATAAATTCATATCCAGAGGACCTGAGAATAATGCTACTGCCTGACAGCAACATGTCCAAGAAAGAGTATCATTAATGATCATGCTTAACAGATCCTATGATGCAATCTATTTCCCTTTGTATCTGATCAAAAGCCTATTTAACCACTCCTTGAGCAGACGCAATAAATCAGACACACAGCATGCATACACTAAAAAAATTGGAAGTCCTTGACAACCTTGTTTGAAAGGAAAACAAATGACATACAGGAGACAATCAGAAACAATACACACATAGGTGTTTTTCATTTAAAATCAATCTGCATAGAAGGTCATCACAGAGAAAATCATCATTTACAATCCAAGATAGATTAGTACACCAGACTAAGGACCGAGTCTGTAGCAAAAAATGCCTTTCAAAATGTGAACACCTTATGTTCAGAGTCAGAGCCGAAAGCCCAAAAAACCTCCAACCTCTCAAAAGTAACACAGCCAAAACCATTTATACAGAACCGTGTACATTTAGCAATTAATTACATGGCCAGAAGTCAAAAATCTGCCAGATACATCCATCAGAGGGAATGGCACTCAGAAGCCATCAATGTAGCAGACAAGGGAGGCCTCGAGCCTTGTGCCGCCATCTGGGAGTCTTCATTCACAATCGGGCAGTTTAATCGCTTGTACCATCGCCCATACTCCTGCTACAGTCGCCATTGATGGCCCAACAACCCGCAACCATCGAGAAAACTATTGCTGCATTCAAATGGAAGTTTCCCACCAAAACACCCTCTTCGCAGGCTCAAACTACACAGGGGAATAATCTCACATGCACGGTGCCGAGACGACACTAGCACTTTATAAACATAGCTGCATGCATAATAGGTGTCGAGCGTTTTGCTGCGCTCGACACACGACCCTTCGCCAAAAGCCCATCGGCCAAATCTACACTATCGGCTTGCCCCAAAAACCTCTCGCCGATCTCAATCGTCTCACCGACGACACCTCCGCAAGCCTCCAACTTCCACATTGGCCAGAGAAGACCCATCGGCGGACCCTCCAACTGCTAGCCCGATATGCAATCTTATTCCGATGGCATTCCCCATCGGGCAAACTCCTTACATCGGCGGCCCAAAAATTTGCTTCGCCGATAGCCAAACACATGCCGATGGACATCCATCAGCCAGACCAAAACAATTGGAGCACTCAAGAAATCTTTCGCTGATGAAGCCAATCACTCCGATAAGACCAAAAACATAAAGCCTTGAACCGTTGAACCCCGAACCAAAAGGGTTCAACACGAGGGTTCAACATGATAGTTCAAACATCAAAAATAATACTCCATAGGCAACAAAGCTTCGAACCATTGAACCTTGAACCAAAACAAAAAGGTTCAAGCGGGAGGTTCAACGATGCAATATTTGCGCAAGGCAAATGCATAATCGGACCCGTTAGAAGAAAACTAAACCCTGAACCGCTGAACCACTGAAACTAGAGAAAAAAGGGTTCAAGTTCAAACTGAAATGTCGAAGACACAAAAACGAACCCATGCCGATGGAGAAAAGACGAAGACCCCTCCTCAAGAAATGAGATGCAGATGCTGAAAAGTACTGAAGGGGTGCCAAAACTTAGAACCTTTTGAATATTTTGGGATGGTGCCTGCATGAAAATTGCTAAATTAACTAACAGTGAATTCAGGCACCAACAGGATCGATTAACAGTCTTTCTCTTATGTTCTCTTCTATCTCCTTTCTTCTATCTCTAACACAATCTTCTAGTTGAGCGCCAACCCAGTTCTTCTATCACTTCCCTATCTTCCCTCTCGAGGGGGCATCCTATGCCAGCTACATAGAGGCAGCTAGCTACATTGGGGCATGAAAACTGTATCATGTCTTCAACAATCATTTTCTTTGAAACAACGCTATCAACTGCATTGCATCAAAGAGGGGCAAAATGTAGACACCCTAAAATGACTATGTCTTCGAATCACTTGCATTTTTGTCTAATCATCTGCATTTCAAACGTTAATTAAATAATCTAATTATTTAATTAATTTCATCAAAATCATCAAATTCGTCCAAAACTCTAAAAATCAATATTAATTAAATAAATCCTCTTTATTTAATTAATTTCATTAAATTCCTCTATATTCTTCCAAATTAAATAATTTTTATTATTTAATTAAATCATTATCCTCTTTCAAATTTCAAGTCCAGATTAATTAAATAAATCCAATTATTTAATTAATTCATCACAAATCCTCTCTTATCTACAATTAAATAATTTACATTATTTAATTAAATCAATTATTCTTCTAAATTTAAATAAATCATGCAAATTTATTTAAATTATCTCAATTCTCTAAAAATAAATAAAATCAAGTATTTTATTTATAATCTTCTATGTCCTCTAATTTTGCACAAACAATTAAATAAATTTATTTATTTAATTTACTTTTTCCTCTAAAAATAAATCTTCTAAAAATAAAATATAATCACATATTTTATTTATCCTTCATCATGCAAAATAAATTAAATTAATTTATTTGTTTAATTTATTTAAAACTTCATATTCCTCTATCATACACAAACAATTAAATAAATTTATTTATTTAATTTCAATTATCTTCCAATTCCTCTAAAACTATCATATTAACTTGTGCACAATCAGTCTTATTTTTAGAACTCTAAAAAAGACAAATCTAAAGTTAAGTTAATTGGCTTTAATTTATCTTGTTTTCATCAACTCATGAATTATAAAAAAAAAGTATTCTAATTTATGAAATAAAATCTATCTTTAGCAAAAAAAATAATTATCTTAATAAAAATACCTTTTTGGAGTGGCACATGTCGTGTGCACATTCAACATGAATTATTTGATTTATCTCGACTATTCATTCTATGGATTTATTTCATCCATTGATCGATCATGTTTGAAACCTATATAAACCCCCTTCATCTCCTTCACAAAGCCTCTTCGATCACTTATTCTCAGGCATCCTTTACAGCACGTTGAGCATACATCGCATCATTGAGCACCTTAGGATCTTTTGAGCACTTTGAGCACTTACATTCACTTGTTGCAAACATGGTTTCACAACATTATTGAGCAATCCACATTCAACAAAGATAATTATACAATCTAGGTGAAAGCTTTCTTGTTTTTATTTGATTTATTAATTGATATTTGCTTTTTACTTAGATCGATCTCTTTATGTTATGGGTAATTGAGTTGTTATTATCATTGCTTTGATTTTATCATTCAACCTCTCGATTTTTCTCATACACAATACCCTTAGTATTGCTAAAAAATAACATGTCACCAACATACAAAGCAATAACCAATATAGAATCATCGACACAATGAATGTAAACACAGTGATCCTCCTCACTTCTAACAAAACCTAATTTCAAAACAAATGAGTCAAACTTTTGATACCACATTCTGGGGTACTATTTCAGACCATAAAGAGACCTCTTTAACCTGCAAACCCAATGTTATTTTCTTTTTACCTCAAAACCTATAGGCTTTTGCATATAAATTTCTTCTTCAAGATCTCCATGCAAGAATGCAGTCTTAACATCCATTTGCTCAATCTCCTAATCATAAGCTATAGCAATGGATAAGAGAAATCTAATAGAAGTCAATTTAGCAACAGGAGAGAAAATCTCACCAAAATCAACTCCCTCTATCTAGGAGTAGCCCTTGACTACCAGTCTAGCCTTGTACTTCTTTAATGAACCATTTGCTTCAAACTTCTTCTTGAAGACCCGCTTACAACCTATGGCCTTTCTTCCTTTGGGAAAACGAACAAGATCCTAGGTGTTACAAGAGTCTAAAGCCATCATCTCCTCATGCATGGCTAATTGCCAAGACTCACTATCATCTACAGAAATAGCTTCCCTATAGGATCGAGGCCCATCATTAGTACTTAATAAAGCATATACACAACAAAAATTTGGTGGGATATACCTGTCAACTGGATTCTGTTGTCTTGTGGATCTCCTCAAGAGTGGAATAAGAGACTCTACTTGTTCTTCTACATGATCATTTGCACCAACTTCTTCTGTAACAACAAACTCATCTTCATCAGAACTACTCGAATCTTCTTCTTCTTCTTCACCCCCAAATCAAGCATTTTGTTCTTCTTGAGGTGCATCTTGCTTCTCTAAATCAAAGTGCACCTTCTTTACCTTTTCTTCTTTCTCTTTTGGCTACTCAAGTTCAGAAATAGCTCTAATTTCCCTGAAAATAACATCTCTAGAAAAGATAATCTTGTGGGTTAGTGTATTCCAAAGCTTATAACCTTTGACATTATCACCATATCCAATGAATGTATACTTTTTAGCCTTTGGATCCAACTTAGACCGCCTTTCCTTAGGCACATGAACAAAAGCCTCACAACCAAAAACCCTTAAATGTGAAATAGAATGTTTCTTACCTGTCCACACTTCATAAGGTGTCAAATCAAGAGCCTTACAAGGAGATCTATTTATCAAGTAGCAAGCAATACACACAGCCTCTGCCCAAAAGCATTTATCTAACTGTGCATCACTAAGCATACTTCTGGCGCTTTCCATAATTGTTTGGTTCATCCTTTCTGCAACACCATTCTACTGTGGTGTATATGGAGTTGTCTTTTGTCTGATTATACCTGCATGCTTGCAAAACACATCAAATTCCTTAGAGCAATATTCCCCTCCATTGTCAGATCTTAATATTTTTATCTTTAAACCTGACTGGTTCTCTACTATGACTTTGAATTCCTTAAACTTAGTGAAAACTTCAGATTTATGTTTCATAAAATAAATCTATGTATATTTGGATACATCATCAATGAAGGTGACAAAATAATAAGATTTTCCAATAGATTCATTATCTACAGGTCCAAACACATCCGTATGAATAATTTCTAATTTCTCTTTTGCTCTATTACTTCTTGAAGGAAATGATTTTTTGTTTTGTTTACCAAACACACAATGCTCACAGAAATCAAAGTGCTCATTAGAATAAGAGAAACCATCCAACAATTCTTTATTCTTAATAGTTTTTACTACATTATTACTTGTTTGGCCCAATCTACAATGCCACAATATACATGTATTTTCATTAGTAGCCTTAGATACATAGGAGGCATTACAAACTATAGTGGCTTCAATCTTAAACAAGTTCCTGAATCTCTTCCCTTTCGCTACCACTAAGTTCCCTCTCACCAATCTGCAGCCATGCTTGTCAAATGTCACATGCATTCCCAAATCATTTAACTTCGAAACTAAAATCAGATTTCTAGCTGATCCAGGAACATGCAAAACACCAGGGAGGTTTTTAATCCTCCCATCACTGAAACACAACAATACCTTTCCTTTCCTGACAGTCGGATATGAAGAGTTGTCACCAAGGTAGATATTACCTCCATCATATTCTTCATATGTGGAGAACCATTCCTTATGTGGGGTCATATAAAATGAGCATCCTGAGTCAACCAACCAGTGATCATTAGAAACAAGATTACATGCAGAAAGTAAAACTTCTTCATCTGCATTCGAGGACTTATTTGAAGCACTCTCCCACTATTTCTTGGGGTTTCTACACTCCTTATTCACATGTTCCCTTTTACCATAGTTCCAACACTTAACTCTATTCTTTTTACTAAGAGTCTTAGAATGGCCCTTGGACTTGTCGTTAGCCCCTTTCTGATCTCCTTTAGGTCCCCTTTCCTTAGACATTCCCTTGATACTAAAAGCATCCCCTGTACTATCCAAACTCTTCGTCCTCAATTCTTTCTATTGGTTAGCAGTTATAGAAAGGATAACATTCTCCCAAGACTCAGGTAAAGAACAAAGAAGTAAGATACATTTATCTTCCTCACTAACTTCAACATCTACTAAAGCAAGCTGACTCAACAACAAATTAAAAGAATTTAAATGCTCTACAACCGATTCACCTTCTTGCATTTTCATGGAAAATAATTTTCTTTTTAAATAAAGTTTATTTACCATACTCTTGGCTTGATAGATCTCACCCAACTGATTCCACAAATTGTATACGGTCTCCTCCTTTGTGACATTCAACAAGACAGAGTCTGAAAGACACAACTGGATGGTTCCCCATGCCTTCTTATCTAGTTTTTCCCACTCATCTAGAGAGACATCATTAGGTTTCTTCTCTTTTTGAACAACCAATCATTGGTTTATTTCTTCCAACAAATCTTTCATTTTCAGCTTCCACAACTCATTCCTTATTCCGTTGAACTTCTCAATGTCCAAATGAGAGGTTGATGCAATAGTGGATCCAACCATAATATCAACACAAGATCTGCAAAACAAACACAACCAAACCTCCCATTATAGCTATAGCTTCCACACTAACACCCAACAGTCAAAGATGACTAGGCTCTAATACTAAATGTTAGAAATGAAAGCAACACATTTTAATGGAAATCTAATTTGAATAAATTTCAGCAATCTTTAAGTGTGCTTTAACAATGGAGATTGTAACAAAACATAAAACCCACTACAGAAAAGATGTCAAACATGAAGAACTCAACACAATGACAGTGTTTATGTGGAGAAAACCCTTGCGGGTAAAATACTCCACTTGGAAAGAGGCACAAGTTTGTATTAATTTATAAATGATATGTACAATACATCAACTACACAACTCTCTCCACAAGTCTTCAATATGACATCATTTTGGCAGCACCTGAGTACCTAAAATCTATATTGTAGCAACAAAATACATGACAAATACTTATAGAAATGTTTTCCACTCCATTCTAGGTGTTCACCTTCTCTCTCTTAAGATTCTCCAACCTGTAAACATTAATTACCATCTTACAAGCATCTTACACTTATCCAAAAATAGCCATGCAAAGGTTGGGTGCCCAAGACTGAATTTGGCTTCTTACAACATCTTATGATGTGTCATAACCATCATAGATTCCACAAAAGAGTATCTTTCCAAGATAGGAACCTTGTGCTAAATATAGCAAATATACAACAAACATATCCGTCATATGCATCATAGAATCAAAAAATCTTATGACAACTTGCAGCTGTCATAGATTCACTTACCAAACATTATGACAGTTGTCATACATGCCAAAAATAGTACATTCCTCAAGGGATCATGCCTACCCTCATTTATTTTGAGCTTTTACATTTCCCAACAATAAAGTCACTTCGTAATTACCTTCGATTACTCTGAAATTACCCCTACCAGTGAAACTAGTACATCTCCTCATGGATAATTATAAATTACATATAATAAATGGAATAAATACAATATTGGGATTTACATGGTTAATGCCACCTTATCCCAACATGGACTAGGTCCATTTTTTCTTTCTCGTTGAAGGGACACATGGTTCGTATTAGTCTTATTTGTTTTTCATCATCCGCCAGCTAGATAAAACCACTAGAGGAAGGTAAACAATAAATCAAGAGAGGAGAAACAAGTGCCTTAGGGTCGTCATGTAGGAAGGTGCCCCTAGGTCACCAACCACAACGTTATGCCCCTAGGACACAACACACAATAATGAAAATAGAGGAGAGTCAATATAGAAGAATGATGATACAAATAGAAGAAGGGTCACAACAAAGGCAGTCTCCCGGTATCCTTGACCTTACAAGAGTATCAAGGGTCATCCTAGGAGGCCTAAACAACACATAACACATCATAGGGAAACACAACATAGAGGTAAAGGTTTATAAATATTTACCTATAGGGACAACCAGACTAGTGGTCATCATCGAATAAATCATCGTCTTCCCAATCTCGAATGCTAGAGGAAAGAGGTTCAAAGGTATCATAGCCCAACTTTTGTTCTTGTCTTCAAATTGTTCAGTGTTACGTTTGTCTTGGTTTGATTCATTCTTAGGTGGAATGTTTTCTTGTTGAGGTGTATTTTGTTGGGCAAAAGCTTGTCTTCTTCTCCTTCTTTCTCTTGCTTGTCTATTTCTTTTTGTCTTGTTTCCTATATTTTCAAAAGTATTGTCATGTTTTTCCATAGGTTGTCATATGTTAGAGGAGGAAGCACCATGTTCAAATCTCACTTGTCTTGATGAATTATTTTGTTCTTGATGACTCACTCCTGATCCTTGTAAGGATGGTGGGGGAGGAAGCTCAGTGTAAATGGCATTTCTCTATGGACGAAGTGAGTTATGAAACTTTTCCTTATCGACATCTATCACACCAATTATTTCATCATAGTCATAATAATCTTGGTTTATTCTTATTTTGTTTTATTGTCTAGGAAGTTCTTCTAATGTGGGTTGTTCATCTCTTGTTGTTTGCATAGGAGGCCCGACCACTCTAGATATAAGTTTTGCTTTGTATCATCTATATTGTAGGAAAAAGTGATCTCTTCATGGCTTAGGGTCTCTATTAGGTTGCAGCCAAAAGTAATCAAGAGTAAAGTTGTTGTCCATTGCCAAAGGTTGATATATATTACGTTGAATGGTACGTACTTGTCCATGTAAAGGGAATTTTATGCAATTGTGAATAGTTGAGGGGACAACGTTCATAGCTTTTAACCATGGGTGTCCTAGTTTTACATAGAAGAGATTGGATAAAGGGATAACCTCAAATACTTGATCCATGGCTTTATCAAAAGTTGTAACCAATAAAGTTATCTTCCCAAAGGTAGGTATTAAAGCTCTATTATGTGTCTTAATCCTTATATTTGAAGGCTCATAGGAATCTTGTGTCAAATTATGTGCAAGGCGAAACTCTTCCATTATCACATTAGTCATGCAATTAGGATCTATAAGTGTACCATTCATCAGAATCTCCATTATTTTCACAGTAATATAAAGAGGTCCTTCATTGTCTACAGATGTTTTGTCATGAGGTGTAAATGTAATTTCAGGTTCAGGGCTCCATCTTTTTAAATAAGGCCTAGAGGGAAGCCTAGAATTATTGTTGTGATTATAAGCTATGTGTATATGTATTTAAATGTATGTAAAAATAGATTTTAAGAGATTTTAAATGCTTGTGTAAGGGATAAGTGCAAAACTATGTATGAATATGACCTAAAATGCTTGATTTTTCACTTTTTTTCACAAATTTTTAATGTAAATGGCTAGAAGAAGAGGTTTTGTGAAGAGTTTTAAGAGGGAAAACAAATAATAAGCTCAATATCAATCCAATAATGCAACAATATCCTTCACAACATGCCTATAATGCAATTCTAGAGAGACGACAATGCCAAATCTAATGAAAATGCAAGGTTTTCAAACCCTAGACATGTATTTTTTGCAAAAAGAACACTATGATGCAACACTACTATTGTCAAGAGACACTACTATGCATGAAAGGTGTTTTCATTGATGTCAACTAAGTCTATCTTACATATCCGCATTACATAATTTGTTCATACTGGAAGTCAGAGTGAAGATTTGTCCAAGTCCGGGTAGTCAGAAACAGAGCATGTGACAGGGTCCAGTATCTGGATCCGGATCTCTCCTGTGATAAATCACAATATGCTGTGGATCTAAGGGAGTAATAAGGATTGTTAGGACTATCTAAATTAAGGAATTTAGCCTCCGGCGATGAAGGATTCAAAAGTTATAAGCATCTGAGTATCAGGTTCCAGTTAGTCAGTATAGTCAGAAGAAGAACAAGCCAACCTAGCATTTGATCTTGGTCCGGATGAAGAAAAGCTATTGGTTAAGCAATTTGTGATAATCAATGGTATTGGCCAACATGATTGATGATTTGAGAACATAATATTTTGGTCCGCATTTTTGTTTGTGTATGGATTCAGCTGACAGAGCAGAGTTAATAAATGTTCTAAGTTTTCTTGATGCTGATATAGCTGATTGAATCTCTTGATGTAGATATATATAGCTGATGGATTCAAGTGTTTTGGAGTGTGTGTGTGGTGCAGTGATGAAGTAAGCATGAAAAAGGTAGAAAGAAGTGCAAAAGTGAAGATCTAAGCTTGAGTTATGGCTAAAAAGTGAAATAGGGCAGAGTAATGATGAAGTGTGTAAGATCAGTATTTTGTGCTTAATTGGAATTGAATTTTTGCAATGGTAGATGCTATTCATCAGTTCAAACATTCTGTAATCTTCTTGTAATCATTTTTGTATGCAATGAGCCTCTTGGAGTAGTGAGCTTTGGGTAGTGCGCCCTAAAGGCATGTGCCTTCCCCATTTGTAATACTTTTAATAGAGTATAATTTCTTGTGGGTTAACCCCCACTGTGGTTTTTCCCTTAACCAGGTTTCCATGTAAAAATCTTGGTGTTATGAGTGTTGATTATGTTTCTACTCATGTGTTGTTGATTTATGCTTTCATGCTTATATCATTAATTTGTTAATAAGTGATAAAGAAGGTAAAATGCTGCAAGTGATAATTTTTTTTGAGACAACTAATTCACCTCCCCTCTCAATTGTCTGCTCTTATTTCAACAATTGGTATCAGAGCAAGGTTCCTTGGAAGAAGCCTAACAACTTGAGGAAGATCTGGGAAGGAGTTTCAATGGGTTCACTCAAAGAACAACTTCAATTGGCTTTAGAAGATCTTGATCAATCCAAAGTAGAAGTAAATGAACTGAAAGCGAACCTTAAAGATGCTAATGATTGCATTGCAATGTTAAAAGGAAAAATAAAATAATGTATGGAAAAGACGAAGGAGCTACTTCAACAGCTAGCTAATCTTACTAAAGAAAATGGAATGAATGAGGCTTTGGAAGAAAAGACAAAGGAATGTGAGAAGCTGACAAAAGAAGTTTCTGTTCTAAAACATGAGATGGAATCTAGGGTGATGAGGCTAACCAAAGAAATTGAGGAAAGGAAGAAGACTGAAGAAAACCTGAATCAAACTCTAAAGGAAAGAACAGAAGAATGCTGTAGAATGGACAGAGCAATTGGTCACCTAAAATTTGATCTACAAGAATGTAGATATAATGAGGAGGAACTTGAAAGGCAAATTGTCATCCTCAGACATGACCTAGAAGTTGCAAATGAATACAAGGAGAAGTTCAAAATAATCTCAGCTAAACTTGAAGTACTACTTGAGAATCAAAAGAAGGCTGATGATAAGCATGGTCTTAGGTATGAGAAAGGTGAAAGCTCCAGATCTAGACAAAGAAATTCTCAAT
The DNA here is from genome assembly GCA_027924645.1 of Cunninghamia lanceolata. NCBI lineage: Eukaryota > Viridiplantae > Streptophyta > Pinopsida > Cupressales > Cupressaceae > Cunninghamia > Cunninghamia lanceolata. Next base: position 9,245,567 of record BSBN01000828.1, read on the forward strand.
CAAGGAATGGGAGAAACATATCTAAAAGACCTCCGGTAAGATAGCCTAATGCTCAAAGGTATCCATCTTTCAATGGAAATTGTTTCAATTGCAATAAATTTGGTCATAGAGCTACAAAGTGTAGAAGTAGAGTAAATCAAAGTGGACCATCCTTCTCTGGTCAATGCTTCAAGTGTAAGAGGTATGGTCATAGATCCAATGAATGTAGAAGTATGATAATGAATAACTCTAACAATAGAGGATATGGCAATTCCTTCAATGGCAAATGCTTTGCATGCAATAGATTTGGACATATGGCTAATCAGTGTAGATCAAGAGGAAATCAATCAAATGAGCAAAGAAATGTTGTGTGCTTCAGTTGTAACCGATCTGGTCATATTGCAAGATTCTGTAGAAGCAGGAATAATGAAAGAAGAGGTTCGGTAAATAGAAAACTGAATGAGCAAAGATAAGACAAAGGCAAGGGCAAAGTTAATGTAAATGAGATCTAGATTGAAATGAACAAAACATGGGTGAAGAAAGGTCAAATGAATATTGACAATGGGTTCGCACCAGAATCCAGTGCTAGTAATTCCTCCGGAAATTGAATTAGGAGCTCTGGCTCAGGGGGAGCTACATTGAAAATCAAATTCCCCCAGCCAGTAAGTGGGTGCCTGAATTTGGCATGATGAATGAAGATAGGGAAGCCTATTGTAGATCTGCTAAAGCAAATTCCAGAAGAAAAGAAGAAAATGTGATTGATTGCATAGAAATTGAAGTTCAACTATATGCAGAAACAATGTAACCGAATGCATTAGGGCTGAACATTTATTACAATGAATAATTAGGTTTTGTGGAGGATAAAAGGTCATTCATTCAAACACTTGAGTCACTTTGCATTCAAAGAGAACAAGGAGGAGAACACCTGAGATAAAATTTCAAAGAATTGAAGTACAAAGAACAAACTCGGCATCCAACCCGAATTCCATGAAAAAGGTATTTTTCTGCGAAGCTTTGAACTTGTAATCTTTTGCAATGGCTACACCTTTGGTTGTTGATATCACTGAAAGGCCTCGACCCAAATTCAAGAAGCGTCTACACAAATAAGTAGAAGTTGACCCGTTAGGTTCATTTTCAAGTGTTCCATATGGTGTATTGTATGTTGAAGATATTAGGATCTATATTCATGCAAGCACAGAGGAATTTGGGGACTCAAGGTTTGTTGACTCAAGGTTTGTTGATTTGTTCAAGAATCATCTAAGGGATGAAATTCATGGTCTTAAACCTAAATATAAGGTACTGCATGATAAACATTTCATTCAGATTATAGGGTTTCCATCCTTCGATGAAGATGAGTGGGTCCAGTATGTGCTGAGCTGAATGCATGATGAATTTATATGGTCAATGAAACCCTTCAAGATCACCAAGGACGCCATCAAGGATATGACAGAGATAAACTCATCTAATGGACTGCTAATGTTGAAAGTAGTAAAGAATCAAATAGTAACTGATGCTATCAGTTCAAAGTTTGAGAAAAGGGCAATGACAATCAATGACATTATTGATCTAGATGTTAAATTTGCTTCAATGATAATTGGTTACAAAATTTATCACTCTAGTAGGGAGAACTCTGTTTCTGAAATGGCCATATATGCTGCATACAAAATGTTAAGAGAGAATGCTGATTATGACTTGTGTGAGTTGTTGTAGAACCAGCTAATGGAAAATTTGAATAAGATAAAGAAGGATAAGAAGAACACCTTCAAATATGGTACACTAATCTCATATTTGTTCTTCTATTTCATGAATGAGTTGCTTGGAAAGAAAAACATGTGTTGGACAGATGATAAACTTGTTGCTATATAGATAAGAGAGTAGTTGAACAACATTGGTGACTCTAAAGCACAGAAAACTACAATTTGGGGTTACTTCAAGAAGTTTCAGAATAGGATGCAGTCTAGGGAAAGAATTCCTAAATCGGTTGTTGAGAAATACCAGAATGAGTGTTAGGAAACTGTGTTTAACCCTTCTCTTTACTTTATTAGTATATTACATTTGGACGCATATGCTTTGTAAGTCATCCCGTGAGTATATTGTATTATCCCACATTCATGGAAAGTAATAGTTATTTAGATTAGACTTAGTATATAAGTACGTGTTAAGGCCAATGAAGGCATCCATGAGTTTATTGTATTGAGCTTTCTCAAAAGGAGGTTTCCCCCTTGAAGTGGCCTGCGACCAATAAATTCCTTCTGTGTTCTGCTATTTCTATTATTTCATGCATTTTTCATTATATTGTTGTAGGAGGTTCCTCTCAATGAGATCTGCTTCATGGTGGATACTGATTAGTGCTTAATGGAAGCAGTAGAACCCAGAACTGTTTGGATCATGCCCATGGGGTATGAGGTAGATGAGAAAATTTTGGATATGTATGCTCAACATCTCTTGACTAAACCCAAGGATGATTCTGTGAAGAGATTTGGGACATATAAGGAGCTTAGTTTGAAACTGCATGTTGAGCTCAGAAAATCTGAAACCAAGAGGAAAGTTTAAAAGCAAGTAGAAATGTATGTTGAAAGCATTGGCATAACCAAGAAAGTTGTGAAGCAGAATAGAGAAAGGATAGAAAAATATGAGAAGGAGATGCAGGATAAGAAACAAGGAAGTGCTCCAGAAGTCTCCACCTGCCAACCTAGAAAAACAAGAAGCTCTGCAGCTACCTCTGCTCATAGAAAACCTATCAGAATAGAGAAACTGGAAGACAAACCATCCGATAAAGATGGTAAAAGAATGAAGATCAAAGAATCCAGAACACATGAGATCATTAAAGATGATGAGGAAATAGAATCAGATGAAGCAATAAAGGAAATAAAGACAAAGAAATAAGAAGCTTCAAAGACTGCAAAAGATAAGCCTTCCAGAAGTATGAAGGTAAGTAAAAGACAAAAGACTAAAACCCAAACTAGAAAATCCACTTTGTCTATAGAAGAAATTGTGAATACTTTGACAATTCATGGGAATCTGAAACCCATAGTAAAATACTATGACACTTTTGATGATGCAAACAAGAGAATTTTGGAGGATGCCACTGTAAAATACTTGAATACATTCAATAGAGCTCTTGTGGAAATTTTATCTCAAATTCCTAAGAGTCTGAGTAACATTCTGGAAATGAGGAAAGAGGCTGCTAAAGCTAAAGATTTGGAGCTGAGGGAACATGTGTTATCTAGTTTGTGTTCTGTGATCTCCAACAAAGAAGCAAATAATTTTTTAAAGAGGTCAAGAATGAATTCAGTAGCAAAACAAGGATGAATAAGCTGATGATTGGAGATATTGATGAAGTTGTTAAAGAAACAAAATAAATTCTGAAGAAAACACTGGACAAGAACAAGTTCTATGTGGTTACAGAAGAATCGGTTGATACTGAGGATGCATCAATTCTGAATGATGAAGATCAACAGAGAGATGAATAGCAACTGAGATAGATGACTCCTCTATTCCAGAAGAGGAAGCAATAAAAAAGAAGATGAAAAGATGACAAACATAACTGATGATGCAGGAGGTATTCAAACTCCTCTGGATTAATTTGGCAAAGAAGATACAGAGAAGAATGTTGAGCCATATGCTCAAATTGAAGATGATTCATTGAAGAATAAAGAACATGAATTAGAAGAAGGTGGGGACCAAGAAGCATAAAAGGCCAAGGAGAAGAATGAAAATGAAGAAGAAATTGCAAAGGTTGATGGAGAACCCAAGCAAGACAATCCAGTTGATAGTACTGCTAAGGATCAGATAGATACACCATCATTTTGGGCAAGAGACACTGCAGATGCAGTGAAGAAAATTATGGAAAGAGACAAACAAATCGAAGAAGATTAGGATATAATTCAAGGTCCAATAAATTTTGATACCTTATCTCCAGTACAGAAGATAAAGTTGGCTTCTATAGCTCAAGCCAAAGAAAGAGAAGATATACTGGAGTCTCACATAGAAGACAACGAGCTACTTGGTTTGGCATCAGGGATCTTGGAGAAGATCATACCCACTTTTCAGAAGGACTATTCAACATCCCCCTTTGGACATCTAAAGAACTTGATAAACTCTATAAGTATCTATTTTGAATCTCTTGAAAAGTTTGCAGAGGTCAAAGTTTAAAAGGAATTCAATGATAAAAGATTTGATGCTCTAAAAGGGTTGATTGGAGTAGATAGAATGGTGTTGGATGCCAGTGTAAAGAGTATTCAAAATACTCTTACACAAGGAGGAAATGTATATAAATTCTGCTTATCTTGTCCTAATATTATAGAGGATATTGAGGATAAAATAAAAGTGTCCAACCAAAAACCATCTAGTGTATCCAAATCTTTTGATCCTGTGACAACATTAGTGGAAAGCAAGGAGAGTTAGGCAATCAGCTTGATTGAAGATATAAAAAATTTGACAAAAGAAAAGGAGAGCATAGAGGCAAGGATGCGTGAGCTCAGGGAACTCATTTCCCCTAAAATGGAAGCAATGTTCAATGCTCTAACCGAAGCCCAAGCTGCAGCTCAGTCAAGTGATCCCATTGATCTGCAGATGACAGAGTCACAAGCATTTCTTTTTAGTGGCCACATCTCAATTTTAAATAGTATGAAAAAGAGTTGGGACAATGAGTTGGTGCTCTTGAAAAATATCTTTGGTGATGTGTTCAAACTTATGTAAATAAGTCATAAGGTTGTTTGTATATATGCTTATATACATAAATTTTTTTTTGGTGAATTGTGGTATGTGGATTTTGTTGAGTTTGATGCTCAATTACAAATATTGGAACTACTGGACCACAAGGCAATATTCACTCCTGACTATAAAGCTGTATTGCATATACACTCCATTGTGGAAGAATGTGAGATTATGGAATTGTTACATCAAGTCTAGCCTTTGCCATTGATGTCAAAGGGGGAGTGAAGAGTAGTGAAAAATGAGGAATCCAGCAAAGGGGGGCACTCGAGAACAGTGAAAAGCATAAGTATACATGGTAAGGGGGAGTTGTTCCGACACTTAGTCATTTTTCATTAAGTGAGTGTTGCCATCAATGCCAAAGGGGGAGATTGTTGGAAAGAGACACTGCTATGGATAACAAGTGTTGTCATTGATGGCAACTTAGTCCATCTTACATATCTATATTGCTTAATTTGTTCATACCGGAAGTTAGACTGAAGATTTGTCCAAGTCCAGGTAGTTAGAAACACAACATGTGACAGGGTCCAGTATCTAGGTTTGGATCTCTCTGGTGGTAAATCACAGTATGTTGTGGATTTGAGGGAGTAATAAGGATTGTCAGGACTATCTAAATCTAGGAATTTAGCCTCCGGTGATGAAAGATTCAAAAGTTATAAGCATCTAAGTATTGGGTTCCAGTTAGTTAGTATAGTCATAAGAAGAACACGCTGACCCAACATTTGATCTTGGTTCAGATGAAGGAAAAGATGTTGGTTAAGCAATTTGTGATAATTAGTGGTATTGGCCGACATGATTGATGATTTGAGAACACAATATTTTGGTCTGCATTATTGTTTGTGTATGGATTCAGCCGACAGAGTAGAGTTCTTAATAAATGTTCTAAGTTTTCTTGATGCCGATATAGTTGATTGAATCTCTTAATGTAGATATTTATAGACAATGGATTCAAGTGTTTTGGAGTGTGTGTGTGGTGTGGTGATGAAGTAAGTGTGAAAAAGGTAGAAAGAAATGTGAAAGTGAAGATCTAAGCTTGAGCTATGGCTGAAAAGTGAAACAGGGCAGATTAATGATGAAGTGTGTAAGATCAGTATCCTGTGCTTAACCAGAACTAAATTTTTACATTGGTAGATGTTATTCATCAGTTCAAACATTATGTAATCTTCTTGTAATCATTTCTGTAGGCAGTGAGCCTCCTGGAATAGTGAGCTTTGGGTAGTGGGCCCTAAAGGCATGGGCCTTCCCCATTTGTAATACTTTTAACAAAGTATAATTTCTTATGGGTTAACCCCCACTGTAGTTTTTCCCTTAACCAGGTTTCCACATAAAAATCTTGGTGTTATGAGTGTTGATTACGTTTCTTCTCATGTGTTGTTGATTTATGCTTTCATGCTTATATCATTAATTTTTTAATAAGTGATAAAGAAGATAAATTGTTGCAAGTGATAAAAGTTTTTGAGACAACTGATTCACCTCCCTCTTAGTTGTCTACTCTTATTTCAACAACTACAATTAGAAATAAGTCCTAAATGAGTGTTTGAAAAGGGTAGTAAAATCTGAAACAAGATTTTAACTACAAACCCTAGCTAACTAGGTTTTTATTAAAAATGCACAATTTCAAGCAATTTTTAACAAATTAAGCATGAAAATGCAATGCAAATAAATAAAATAAGGTGAATTTCTGTAATTTAAATCAGATCTAATGAAAATAACAAAATTAAATGGAATTAAATGCCAATTAATTCAAGTTATGCCAAAATGAAAGCCTAAGATGCCAAATTTTTCAATTTTTTTGTAAATTTTCAAATGCAATAAAATGAATGAATGCAAATCTAGAGTACAACACTCAGCAAGGTGAAAAATTCAAATAAACATGGGTTCACCAAAATGTTTAGGATGTGTTGTTGCCTGAAAATTTTGAACTCAAAAAATTTAAAAATTTCAGTGCATTCTCCACTATGCCTTGTTTTTGAGTCAAAATGTCTTACCATTCGCAAGTTTTTAAAACCTTAATTTTTCCTGGCCCCTATAGTTCAAAAGTTTCCTATTTCCTGATTTCATTATCGGAGATGCTCATAGTTTTTAAGCTTCATCTTGACGGTTCAAAGGTTCTCAAAAAGCCTGACTTACCAACTTCCCCTTTCGAAATCAGAGATTGTAGAAGTTTTGAAGTGTTTTATTCCTTGTCAGGGGAGTTGAAGGTTTTTGAATAGTTCAAATGATTGTTAGAAATCTGACACCTCGACCTCACTCATTGTCAGGAGTTTCCAAATTTTGTGAACTCCTCCTTAAAGTTCAAGGTTCTGAATTTGTCCGGACTCCCGACTAATTAGCATCTTCGCAATGTTCATGATTCCTGATTTGATGGTTGTGATTCCCAGTTTTCAAGATATCATCAGCTCATCTAACTACTCGTGTGGTATGTAATGAGAATGTCTTTTCAGGAGTTATGAAATGTGAACTCAATCTTAAGACTCATTTATCAAGGTGCAAAATCAATGATGCATTAATTACCTCTTAAATGATAAGTGTAACGGAGCTCACTAAGGTGGTAGTATGGCATTAACAAGTTAAAAAAAACATCATTACATGTTGGCATAATTAAATAAACCTGACTGTAGAGAAAGGTGACGGTGCTCTCTGAGTTCAGTCTTTCTTATCGACCAAGTCATCATTCAGAATGAGACTTCCTACGAATAATGAAATTTGGGATGATGAGCCTATGCCTGTCCTACAACCTAATTTACATTGGCCTGAGGAGGAGCAGATTGATTTCATCTCCCAGTTGCACACAGTTGCTTGGAAGGAGAAAACTAGTTATGCTGAATATCACAGGGCAATTTTTGTCTTGGAAAAAGAAGAAGAGTGTGCTAAGTTGCACCAACTTTTAATGGAAATTTGCCTGGAATTAGGAGCTGCCCCCATACCTGGGGTAGTCTAATGCCACTTGTCTTGCATGCATGAAGTTCTTTTGTAATTAGCAATGGTAACCACAATTTTGATATAATGTAACCGTTTCTATTTTAAGGTCATTTTCTTGATAATAGTTACTTGAAAAAGACCATTTCAAACAGTTATAATTTTTGGAGGTTTTGAAAAGCTATAAAGGAGGGGCTTTCGAGGGGAGGATGATCTTTTTCCAGCTATTCTGGGAAGCAGGGGTAAAAGGGCAATTTAATTTTCTATTATTTTATATTTCCAGTTATCAATTTCTCTTGACTCAGTCCATGTATAGGGGCATATTTCAGAGTCTTGGAGCTTTGTTTTATTGAATAAATGGAATATTATTTTCAAAACTTTGTGTCTACAAATATCTTCCTTAATTGCAGTTTTTCCTACGTTAATCTATAATTGATCTTCTATGCGCTCTTGTTATATGTGATTGTTCATATCTTTCCTATGTTTGATATGTGTTGAGGGAAATATAACTATTCTTTAATCAATTCATTTCCATTCGTGAGTGTTGGATAGGTGGGCTGTGTATCATTTATCTGCATTCATTTCTTTCTGAAATCAATCATGTACATCTATTTCATGGTGATGGGTAGATGTTAATGTACCTTTTTCTGCTTTCTGGTTAAAAGCACACCCCATATTTTTATTCATTGCATATCTTAGGAGGGAGCTATACCTCTAAAATTTAGAGGAAGGTTGTCAATCTAATGGCAACTTCTCTAACTATTAGTACTATTTGTTCTTCTTCCTGGGCGTCTTGAGTCATTTTTTACATTTATTTTCGAAGGACGAATCTGTTCACTAATAGATTTTTGGTGACTCTACTGGGGATTTCGAAAGTGAAAGAATAGTGTTCCCAAAGATTTGAAAGTGCCTCCCTGAGGATGGAGGTTGGCGGCTCTGTGAGATGAAATGTACTCAAAAAGATTATGTTCCAGTGAAGACCTGTGTTGATTTAATTTTCAGACTTGCATTATGGCCTTAATTTCTTCCTAGCCATGAGGAAGTCACTTTGGGCCTCTTTCTTTGTCTCAATATTCACCGTTGCCAGAAGGATCATGAAAACATTTTCCAAAGTTCAGTGGAGAAGGCCCTTAAGATGCTAAAAACCATATTCTGGCATTCATAGTTGCATGTGGTATCCTGGGGGTAAGTGAAGAAAATGTTTTTGTAAGATTATTTATTGAATCTCTTATTGAACCTGCAATAGAATGGTTTCAGCATTTAGAAGGAAAATGTATAACTAATTGGGATTCATTGAAGACTAAGTTCTTAGCAAGATATGAGGGGCATGTTGATGAAGCTGCCTTGTTGTATCAATTTTTCCACATTCACAAGCAAGATGAAGAATCCATTAGAGATTTTGTGGATAAATTTAATCAGCTGCTCAAAAAGATTCCTACTTCGATTCAACTAGGTAAGCAACTCCAGCTATGTACTTTTATTTCTGCATTACATCTAGATGTTCAATTTGAATTGAAAATGAGTAAAGTAAATGATATAAAAGTCACTCAGCAAGAGGTGGTAAAGATTGAAGATGATTTGATATTAAGTGGTTTATGGAAAAGTCAGGTTATGAGTAATTTGAATAGTGAGCCTGTGAAGAAGCCTATTATGCACAAACATAATTTTCAGCCTATAGATTTCCATAATACTCAACCCCCTTCTGTTGAATGTTTCAATCTCTCTGTTTTTTATTCCAAACATTTTGGCAGAAATGAAGTGCTACAGAAATTAAATCTCATGTGGATATGAGAGTTGAAGCTTATTATTTGCATTATGAGGAAGACAATGATAAATATGTAGGTTTCCCATACAATGTGGAAGATGAGCAACTAAAGCTACATAGCATGAAGATGAGGTGTTGGATATCTTCTCTATAGAGTACATGCAAGTTGAATATGAGACCTTCACATTTCCCGAGTCAAGTAATCCAGAGCTATGGCTGCAAGAAGAGGTCATAAATGATCTTAAATCTGAATGCTGAAAATTTTAAACAAGATTTAAAAAGTGAGGTTAAAAATGGTCATGATAGCTTTACTGAAAGTGGTCTAACAGATAAATGTAATGAGTCTCATAAGTACCTTAACACATGCAATGATGAATTTTTATGTGGAGTATTGGACGGAGATGGTCACAGTGTTGAAATTAAAATGGATGTAGCCACCCATGTCTCCCATGATAAGAAAGAAGGTTTGAATGTTTCTATATTTTCTCCTAAATCAGAAATATTTAATTTTGATATGGATAAAAAAGATCAAGTGATAGAAAGTTTTCCTCATGAGGCTTAAAAAGAGTCTTTAAATCATAGTTCAGACATGAGAGTTTTTGTCTTTGATAATATTGATTCAGCATTTGATAAAGTAGACAAAGAAGGGCCTAGTGAAGAATCTAGTTATCCTTTCAGTAATGATGAAGACTTCACCTCCTCCACATCTACATCTCAAAGTAATCAGGTACTAGATGGTCCTATGCAAGTAAGCTCTTTGAAAGGTTTTTATAGTAATATGCATTTTTAACCCAATATGGTGCACCCATCTCTGCTTAGTGAAGAATCTCATGCTACAATGCATAAAGAGGACAGCAGTATGGAAGCTAAAAATTCTTTTGAAATGCCCTCTAAAGAAACAATGAAAGCATGTGAAGAAAAAGGTAAAAGTGAAGCTGTTTCTCCAGTGCACATACAGTCAAAGGGTGAGGATAAAGGTTCTAGTTTGATTCCTCCTCTTCAAAATTCTCAGTCTTGTTGTGTGGTTACACAACACGCCCCATTTTGATTTGACAAAAGAGGGACCCAACTTTATTTTTGCTGCTTTGGCTTGTTGTTTTTCTGCTTTAGGCGGTCTGGTAAAATTAGTCATGCAGGTAACCCTGCAAGGGGTAGATAGGTCACCATGATGAGGTTAGTTGTCAAAGTTAGTATTTTATATCATTAACCTCATGGTTGGAAAGTGTACAAAATTCCAAGCAAGTTTGCCTTTTGGATCACCCCGAAATTCTCTAAGGGGAGAAAGTTCTGTTAAGTCAAAGTTTCAGTCAAACCTGATATTTCGAGGAGGGGCTCATATTTCAAACATTGGTCACATTATATAAGATCACCCCGATATAAGTTTATCACCCGATAATCACTTGGTCCGTGAGGTCCGGACATCAATTTTACGTGATAGCTGTTATCTGCCTGTCAAACAACTTCACCTATTTTGCGGGGGGTCATATTTTTTAATATCTATCATCTTACGAATATCACCCTATGCCAATATTAGGATGACGTCATTACAACATAACACTTAAGAAAGTCACTGACACCATGACGTCATCTTGATCTTTTCCCAAAGGGGGGTCATTTTATTTGCGAGGTCATATTTTCAACATCCCCTGATCTTAAATTCATGACCCGATGTTCATGTGGTCAACGTTGACCACATCACCCAATTCTTTTGCACTAATTTTGCTGCTCAAAGGTAGAGGATCAAGTTATCTAGGGGGTCATATTTTGAACATCACCTGATCTTTCGAAGATCACCCCCCTATTTCCTAACATTAAATGGACATAAATGTGGTAGATGGATTCCCACCGATTACGAATACAATTTGAACACTTGGCATCATCCATGGATTCTTTGCAGAAGATTGATGGATTAAGCCATCCCAACGTTGTTTTACCCTAATTTTCCCTACGGATGTGTTTAAAGGTAACTTTCCAAGGTTATTTTTATTTACCTTGCGAAAAAAAATAAGAAATTATAGAGCAGAGAAGTCAAACCCTCATACGAGCTACCTGTGAATGGACTAGGTCTTCTAGCGTAATGGAATGGGTGATCATCAGCATTTGTAGCCCTTTTCCATAATCACCCATCTAACCTAGGAGGAAAGCGCTATCAGGTAAGTAATTGAAAGCCCTCCTGTTGCCATTTTTTGCACATTCAGGTAGTATGTTCTTTCTTGTGGTTTAAATCTATAAATGTGCATATCATGATGAAGTAAAGAGTAACGAATAGAGTATGCATAATGCCATAGAGATATATAATTTTGTATGAATGCATATGGATATTTATGGTAAGACAAGGCATGTTTATTGTAGGAGTCCATGGCTGACCTTAGACGAAATAGATCTGATGCAGAATTTCTTAAGCCCATGTTTGTTTAGCCTGAAGGGGTACAATTTAAGTATGGCATCATTGGTGACACTCACCAAGGGATACAAATCTAGCAGTATGGTCAACCAGAATAGATCATGATAAAGACAATACCATTCTGGATGCAATATATGTTTCAGGAATGTGGCATGCCATTGGATTCCCATATGCCATGGAAACCCCAGAGCTGGTAGTGGAGTGTGCCAGGAACTATAACCCTCAGACTAGGCGGGTGGAGAAGCATGGAAGAGTATATGCCGACTTTTCAATTAAGGGCATCACATCTACTTTCAATCTGCCAGATGGAAAGAAGGTGGTCATTATGGATCCACATAAACTAGAGACAAAATATAACAATAAGAAGAGCGCAAGGAAGAGGATGTATCAGTGGAGGTCTAAGAGTAGCGCCTACATTGCCTCAGCTAAGTTGCCCATACACCTATATAAAATTGATTTTGATGATGAGTACCAGTACATGATGGCCCTGCTAAGCAGGATGACATGTAAGCTTCATGCATGAAATTTTGAGAATTGGATGTTTGGAATCATCCAGATGGTCCTGTATATAGATAATAAGCTATTATGGGCCAAGGTCATTAGCGATGCACTAGATAAAGGCATGAGGAACCTGGGAGGTCAGGCATGTATGTTTCATATGACATCATATGTTGTGTACTCATGTACTTACAAGGGAACATTTGATGCCTTGACTACAGTGGGTAAGGCTGGCGGTGATACAGATGATGCCCACATATGGGATCACTATCCTCAGCTACAGAGAAAGAACTACCTCCTGGATACAAATTAGTGAATGATGCATTCTCTATGCATCTAGTCAGAACCATGGAGGAAGACAGAACCAAGAGACTGAGCATGGAGGCTTAGGAAGTTGTTTACTGACATGGGGACTAATTTATCTAGTATGCCACATTTTCATATATAAGAATAGAAGGATTTGAAGGACAACCCCTTATGCTACCAAGGTACCCTACTGATGGGGTGGTCCTGATGGAGTTTCTTAGACAAGTGTCTACCATAGTGGAGACATACAAGGAGCAAAATAAGATACCTTTGGTACTATTTCCAGTATCTATGGGATGGTATATGTGCTCAGATTCATAGAGCATAAAGCATGCCATGGGAGGTCTGAAACTGATGTATCTACAGCCATTCCCATTGGCTAGATCTTATGACCCCTATGGTAGGATGCATAAAATAATGGGGAAACCTATTCATCAGAAGCATCTGGAGGATTTCTAGACTGATTGTGAGGATGAGGCTGAGGTGAGAAGAAGAAAATACCAAAGGCTCACCTTGAACCAGATAAGGACATTTGACTGCATCCCAGTGCCAGCACAACTGAAGAAGGATGATAACAAAATGATGTCAAATGAATATGAATACAAGAAGGTGTACAATGACACCATCTCAACCCTTGTTCTAACACAACCAGAGGATATTTCCTTGGATCAGTTTATAGGTGGGGTGCTACAGTTAACCCAAGCTTCGGTAGATGAACAGATAAACAGATTAAAGAAAAGGGGTGTGACCCTTACTGTAGATGCCAAGAAGAAAAGGAAAGAGCTAACCGATGAGGAGTATGATGACTTCCTCAATGAGAAAAGAAAATCTAATGGGGAAAGGTTACCAACACAGAAATAGAGGAAAGGAGCCCCTAGAGGAAAGAAAACTAATGATGAACTTAAAGGGGTGATAATTGAAAGAATTGCCATACTAGCTGTAGGTACATCAACATCAGGACAAGCATCCACCTCATCTGCATTGCCTCTGATGGATAAGCCTAAGACAAAGAGGATCCTGAGGCCAGCTGTTGAAATTATAGAAGTACGGGAGGAAGGCCAAACCTCACAACATGAGGTAGAAGAGGATATCCCATTTGAAGAAGAGCCAGTAAATAAAGAGCCTATAGGTGATGACCCCATGATGGTCAGCAGGAAGAGGAGGGCGGTATCTCTGCCATCACCCCCCAAGAAGCAAAGAACATCCATGCGGGGTGATATCAGGGCCGATCCTATAGTATTGAGAGGAGCTAGTGGTGAAGTATTCAGGAAGGAGATGCAACATGATGTGCCACTTCCCACCATAATCAAATTTAAGACTGAGAGGGCAGAGGAATAGATAAAAGAGACTTCCAAAGCAGGTCAGGATGGTCCTTTCTCTTTAGAAGACACCGTGGACCTATCAGATGATGAAGTAGTGCAGAATGTAGCTTCTTAGAGGATGAAGACTCTCTCCTCTAGTACCCTCATGAATCCACATTGGACCCCATTAGCACAAATGGTGGTATTGGAGGAGGTGAAGCAAACAGCTTAGGAAGAAAAGGAAAGTAGCCCAGAAAGGACAGCCCAACAAATCAGGCTTGACAAAATGGTCAATTAGGTGACTAGCCCTACAGTTATAGATTTAACATACAGGGAGGATGTGAGCCCCAAAGACAAAGCAAGTGCACCTGATGGGACAAAGAAAGTTAAAGTGGCCAAGTAGGCAAAAGAAGAGAGCAATGCTCCAGATATGGGCCAGCAACAACATGAGATACCCGCTGAGCCAAAGATAGTGGAAGTCCAACAGAAAGGCGGAGGTGATAAAGATACATCAGGGAATGATGTTGCCGGGACTCAGGGAGATTTAGGAGAAAAAGACAAATTAGGTCATGAGGACCTTAAGACACAAGATGTCGGTGCATCGGGTACAAAACAAGAAGTGACCCAAGATCAAGGTGATGCACCAGGCCCAAACACATAGACAACCACGGATGTTAATATGCCTCAAAATGAGGAAAATACCAAAGTGGATGAAATGTAGAAAGAGGGAGTGCAGGATCAAGCGTAGGATCATCATGTGGACATTCCATAGGATCCTCCCCCACAGAAAGAGGTCCCTCAGCAAGAAGAGATGCAACAAGATCCCCCTCATGAAGAACTCCATGAGGAAGAAATTAGGAAGTCACCTTCTCTACCCATAATAGTGATAAATACTGGAGATCATGGTGGACATGATGATGACAAAGGATGTCAGGGATCCGGAGATGAAGTGCCTCAGTGGCTGGAGAAAGAAATAGGTATGGATCAAGGCTCTAAAATCCAAGAATTTGATGTTTCTACTTTGTTTGTAGAAACAATAATGAAGCCAAAGAGGAAAGCTAGATTAACATCAGCTATTAGAAGAGATCCTGCTATAGACAGAAGGACAGCCTAGGTAGCACTTCCCACTGTAGAGCAAGAGAAGGGCAAGATCACCCTTGAAGAGTTCCAAATCACAACTGTTGATTTGGGTTTTGCTAATAAGGACCAAGAGGGTCAGGAAGGGAAGGACATCATTGATTCTTTGACCCCGAGGGTGAAGAAGGAGAAAGAGAAAAATAAATAGCATAAGGAGCACATTGCCTAGTTGCATTCATATATAAAGGGATTAATTAACCCTGATAGTACACCAGTGGATCCAATAGTCCCATTGACTGTCATATCCCAGGAGGAGGTCACCAAGCTGGACCTCATGAAGCATGAGGCCATGATCATGGAGAAGTGGATGTTGTCATCCCTCACAGGAGCTAAGGATGTATTGAGAACCTCTTTACAGAGGTGGAATTCTTTAAGCAATTTGAAGAGAAAAGTAGATAAAATGCAAAATGAAATAGGAAGATGGTCATTCCAATTGGAAAAGGACCTAACTGCTTTGAGTGAGATGAAGAGGATTGATCCTCAAATCCTAATAAATAATCAAGTGCTGAATAATAACACCACCCTACTGATAGACATATGGTATGAGGATATCAGGTTCGAATGTGATATCCTAAAGAAATGCAGTGGCAAGCTCAGGGATATCAGTATAAAGCTACACAGTATGATGGCACACAAAGTAGAGATCCTTGAAGCATTGGAAGGGAAAGTAGAGGGAAAGATTGAAAACCAAGACACAAACTTTGCTATCAAAGCTCTGTATGATAATTTCCAGCCGGTAACTGATGACCTCATCACCCACCTGACAGAAGTGGTGATGAACAAGATCATGAGGATAATGGTCAGGGTGGAGACTTACAATGAGACTTTGAACAACATAAAGGGTAAGCTGGATGTGATCAAAGATAAATTCCAGTCTCATAAGTATGCCATAACAAAGCCAAAACCCAAGATGGTGGGGAGGTAGATAAAATAGTACAGGCCTATGAGAATATTAGGACGGCAATGAAGGTCCATATACAGGATGATGTTCATCAAGGTGATAGTGATACAGAAAGTAATGAAGATGATGATCATAATGAAGAAGAAGAAGATGAAGAGGAGGAACCTGAAGAATGAATGAAGATGCATCATGAAGAAGATATATGCATAAGGTACTCATATGATAATGAGTCATCCAGATGGTTACCAACTGGCAACCCTGTTGATCTTAATTGACAAATACTAACCCTAGGTCATTTTGTAACTGCTCCCTCACCTTATTCTATAAAAGGTACAGGGGTGCCATATTTTGGATATTCAGAAGCTTAATTGAAATTTGATTGCTGAAATATCAGGACTCATTTCAAAGTTGTTGTAAATGTACATGTTATGCATACTGAATGAAAGAGAAGATATTTTGATTACAAATCATCACAAATCTTGAGTAATCTGTGTTTGAAATCTTGATACATGCATTGATTAGCTGCGTCCCTTGTAGTGCTTGTCAGTCTGCATGTGTTGTTTTCATTCCTTATCCTTTGAAGTTAGCATCATCCATATCTAGCTGTGGAACATCCTGGTTACAATATGGTTTGATTTCTTCTCCTCATGAATGTATCTTGTATGTATGTGGTTCAATGGCTAAAGATTCACTAAACTTAGAAGCATTCTTTTAAATTTCTTTGAATTTCATAACAATTCATCACCATAATTGTAAATAATAGAGAATTAAAAGCAAATAACATGAAATATACTGATATCCCATAGATAATTGGAAATACATAGAATATTTGGAGTAAAAGCATGTTAAATTGACTAATATCATGCAAATTCATACATAAATCCAAAAGATACATGCAAATATCCACTTACAAACACATCATTTGAGTAAATATACAGTGTAGAGGAAATAACAAGTTTAGGATGATCAATAATCAGAAGAATTGATCAAACTTGCAATCAAACTTGCAAATACATCAGCTATCCTTGGAAATAGAGTAGAAATAACCTCTCTATGGAGTAAATTTACAGGAAACAGAACAATACTGATCATCAAGACAAATGTAAGACCCCTTGAAATAGAAAATAACATGTCACATCAACCTCTAAGTAACATCAGACAATCATGACCTGATCAACAGAGACTTGGCATCATCAACTTATCCTAAGCTGATCGTACTTTACAAGATAATAAAGGTTTGTTGTGCAAATTTTTATGCATGTTGTTATGACTAAAAATCATCATCAACAAGTCTTTTGGGAGTTATTCATTCAAGTTTGCACAAAATTGTATCAAAGAAAAATATCCTATTGTGTCTGCTTGTGATGGTACATATAAGATGTAGGATCAAAAAGAGGAATTCGAAGAGACAGATCACTGCAAGTAAGATGATGAGGCTGGTACAATTGAGGAAAAAGAACATAGTGAAGTATATCATAATTTATGTGTGGGTTATCCAATCCAGGGGATGGTTTCTCTATGCTTGTATGATGTCATTCAGACAGATCCTGGTAATTATGTGTTTGACAATGCTGAGATGAGTTGACCATTTGAAGAAGCATACAATGAAGAGTGGCTTTTTGAGCATCAAGTCACATCTAGGGGGTCTTTATGTGATGCCATTCTTATCATTTTGATTTTGTTGGTCACTAGTTGGCAGCTGTTGGTGTGTGAGAGTCTCGTTCATCAACCATTATTTCACAGAGGTTGCTATTTCTCCCAGCTTGTTAACGGATTTGCATGATCATTCTGGAGTCTCTGGAGGTAGGATCTTCTTGCCATGTACCTATTAGGAGTTTTTGTTATGCTGGTAGTCTAGTTTCCTTTCCTGTTTTCCTTGTTTTTAGCTTGTTCTAGCTCCTTTGTGTCCCGTTCTCTTTGACTCTATTGCCCAATCGATTTATGCACTAGCCCATGCTTGTGATTCTAGGTTCCTTGCTTCATCTTTTGTAGTCCTCATTCCCAACTAGAGCCTATTGTTATTGCCTGAAAAATTTGAACTCAAAAAATTAAAAATTTTCAGTGCATTCTCCACTATGACTTGTTTCTAAGTCAAAATGTCTTACCATTCGCAAGATTTTAAAACCTTAAAGTTTTCCTGGCCCCTATAGTTCAAAAGTTTCCTACTTCCCGATTTCATTATCAAAGATGCTTATAGTTTTTAAACTTCATCTTGATGGTTCAAAGGTTCTCAAAAAGCCTGACTTGCTGACTTTCCCTTTCGAAATCAGAGATTGTAGAACTTTTGAAGTGTTTTATTCCTTGTCGGGGGAGTTGAAGGTTTTTGAACAATTCAAAGGATCGTTAGAGCTCTGACGCCCCGGCCTCACTCATTGTGGGGAGTTTCCAAATTTTTTGAACTCCTTAAAGTTCAAGGTTATGAATTTGTCTCGACTCCCGACTAATTAGCATCTTCATAGTGTTCATGATTCCTGATTTGATGGTTGTGATTCCTAGTTTTCAAGATATCGTCAGCTCATCTGACTACTGGTGTGGTATGTAATGAGAATGTCTTTTTAGGAGTTATGAAATGCAAGCTCAACTTAAGACTCATTTCTCAAGGTGCAAAATCAATGATGCATTAATTATCTCTTAAATGACAAGTGTAACGGAACTCACTAAGGTGGTAGCATGACATTAACAAGTTTTAAAAAAAAGAAACATCATTACATGCTGGCATAATTAAATAAACCTGACTATAGAGAAAGGTGATGGTGCTCTTTGAGTTCAGTCTTTCTTATCGACCAAGTCATCTTTTAGAATGGGACTTCTTGTGAATAATGAAATTTGGGATGATGAGCCTATGCCTATCCTACAACCTGATTTACATTGGCCCGACGAGGAGCAGATTGATATCATCTCCCATTTGTGCATAGTTGCTTGGAAGGAGAAAACTAGTTATGCTGAATATCGCAGGGCAATTTTTGTCCTGGAAGAAGAAGAAGAGAGTGCTAAGTTGTGCCAACTTTTTATGGAAATTCATCTGGAATTAGGAGCTTCCCCCGTACTTGGGGCAGTCTAATGCCACTTGTCTTGCATGCATGAAGTTCTTTTGTAATTAGCGATGGTAACCACAATTTTGATATAATGTAACTGTTTCTATTTTAAGGTCATTTTCTTGATAGCGGTTACTCAAAAAAGACCATTTCGAATAGTTATAATTTTTGGAGGTTTTGAAAAGCTATAAAGGAGGGGCTTTTGAGGGGAGGATGATCTTTTTCTAGTTGTTCTAGGAAGTAGGGGAAAAAGGGTAATTTAATTTTCTATTATTCTGTATTTCCAGTTATCAATTTCTCTTGACTCAGTCCATGTATAGGGGCACATTTCAGAGTCTTGGAGCTTTGTTTTGTTGAAGAAATGGAATATTATTTTTAGAACTTTGTGTCTACAAATATCTTCCTTAATTGCAGTTTTTCCTACATTAATACGTAATTGATCTTCTATATGCTCTTGTTATATGTGATTGTTCATATCTTTCCTATGTTTGATATGTGTTAAGGGAAATATAATTGTTCTTTAATCAATTCATTTCCATTCGTGAGTGTTGGATAGGTGGGCTGTGTATCATTTATCTACATTCATTTCTTTCTAAAATTAATCATACACATCTATTTCATGATGATGGGTAGATGTTAATGTACCTTTTTCTGCTTTCTGGTTAAAAGTACACCCCATATTTTTATTCATTGCATATCTTAGGAGGGAGCTGTACCTCTAAAATTTAGAGGAAGGTTGTCAATCTAACGGCAACTTCTCCAACTATTTGTTCTTCTTCCTGGGCGTCTTAAGTCATTTTCTGCATTTATTTTCGAAGGACAAATCTATTCACTAATAGGATGAAAAAAGGAGGGGCTTTCAATTTCAATAGATGTGTGGGTTAAATCCTCCTTTCTCAACAAACATTCAAGGACATATCAACTATGTTGAATCACACTTTTGTAAGAGGATTTACCCATAGGTTAGGCTGTCACTTGGAACAATGTGGAAGTTTAGATATTATCAAATAATATATCAATTTAATGCTCAAATACCCTTAAAACCCTAATTATGCAAAATGATAAGCAAATTGACGAATTACAATAAATGCTTACAGAATAAGGTAGTAGGAGAGATTAATAACTGACCATTTTTTGAAGTTTAGGATACGGAATACTTGGGGACACTAGCACTAGAACCCAAGTCCAATGTGGTGTTTTCTTTGCATAATCCTAATCTCCTTCCAACACTGACGATCCCTGTACTTTCTATTTTTGTTCCGTGAGATGCAGATGAGACTAGCACTAGTGCCCGAGTCCAAGCCAAGGTGATTTTTAGGATGTAGAAAGCTCTTCAGATGCTGGTTATCACTGTCATAGTTATTTCTATGTTTTCAACCTTGGAGGACACTGACATTATCACCCAAGTCCAAGCAGTCCTTTTCTTCAGGGATTTGGAATTTGCACACTATCTTATTGTTCCCTGCAACTCCACTCCATCAAGATGTGAAACCTGTAACCTGCAATCACAAGGAGAGTAGTTGGGGGTTGTGGTGTTTAGAGGCTTGCCTCAGTCAAGCCCCGAAGAGACATTCAAGTCTTCCAAACACTGTTGTTAGATAAAGAGTGTGTATCCCTGTGGGATAGAGGCAAAACAAATTGATAAATGTTTTAAAACACAAATAGATATCACCTCAGAGGTGTAGATCTCACATAGATGAAGGCTCTTCAACACATGAGAAGATGAAGCTAAATGTGTAATCACAAACACAATAACAATGCTCTGCTCTACAATAATGAATATCTTGAATGCTTTAAAATCATAAGCTAGCCAAAAGTTCACAATCATCTTCTAGTTAGCTTCTAGTTTGCAAATGAAACACTAAACATGCTTATATATGCAACTAAACAAATTCCCACTAAGAATTTCATAATTCAAACTTAAGATGTCGTCATGGGACCTAATTAATGGTCACAAAACTGACATTCAAATTTGGGGCTGACCCAAAATGGGGCAAGACTAGGGCGCTAGCACCCAAGTCCACCCTCCAAATTTAGGTCAGGATCTATTTAAATAGTACCCCATAGGTCCTATTTGCCATAACACTTAGGGGTTTTCTCATTGAGATTCAAAATTAACATGAAAGATGGTTATAATGCATTCCAAGGACCCGGGAGCTAAACCTTAAGAGGGAAAAGTCCCAAGGAGATATTTTTTGACATAACACTAAGCATAAAAGAAAAGGAACACAAGTTTTGCAATGAGCATCAAGATACTAGTGGAGAGCAAAAGAAAAGATTTTCAAATGGCTGAAACAATGAATTTGCCTCCTAAGGGAAAGATTTGAAGCTTTGCAAAAATGAAAACTAAAAAAGAAACTAAGAGGCTCAAATGCCTATGATGAAGCTTTAAAAAGCTTTTGAAGATGAGAAGAGCATTCTCCAACTTGAGAAATAATGAAGAGGTGAGGGGTATTTATAGTGTTTAGAGAGCTCACAAGAGGTGGGATTTATTGAGAAGTGAACTGGGTTGATTAGGGAGTGAATAGGCCTTGATAGCCTTTCATAAGAGAAGAAATGGAGTTAACATGAGATTGATGGGGAGATAAGAAGAATTGATTCTTGAGTTAGAATGGAGTGATTGGGAGTCTTGAATTAGTAAAAAGAAGTTGATGATCAGTTAGGGAAGGTGACTCACGCAATCAGGGCTCAATTTGGAGCAAATTTGGTGTAGAGCTGAAGAGAAACTCATGTTTTAAAATATGATAGGGTTTCCCAGGGGTTGCCCAGTTTACTAGTAGGGTGACCCATGGGGGATCTAGGATCACCCAAGGGTCTCCCAGGGGATATCCAAAAATGAAAGGGGGGATTCATAAAGGAGAGGTCTTGGGAGTGATTTGAAGGGTTGAGAATGATCTTGGGAGGCTAGACATGCCATCTAGCCTTTGAAACTGACCAAACTAATGTATATGAGTGGATCTCCTAGTTTACTAGCAAGGTCACCTAGGGGAGATCCACTAAAAATGCAGGGTCACCCAGGGGAGATTTTCCTTGGTAAACTGGATGACTCAAAAGCAATGTTTTGAATAGGTCATATGGAACTTATGGGATCTCGTTTGGGCACATACAAACTCTTTTTTGGGTGTGGTTTTTTTTGAAATTGCATATTTTTTTGAGTACTATGCAATATTTCCATTAGTTTTGCTTGAAAGTGTCTCAAATTTATACTTTCAAATAAATTTTCTCAAGGTATTCTATCGGTCTCTCAGGCCCTCAAAGGTTTGGTAGCCAATTGGAAAGTGAGTAGGATGGATGAGGAAGAAAGAATGGATGGGAAATCTCCTAGGGAAGATTTATTTCCCCTCTTGTGAAGTGGATTAGTAATGTCATCAAGGTTGGTAAGTGATAGGAGTGGTTTGTCAAAGATGGGTTAGGTGACTAGAATGACAATGTGCAAGACCTTGGAAGGTTAGCTAGGGTGTAGGAGAGTAACAAAGGAAGAGAAGGAAGTCAATGTATTATTTAGTAATCAAAGATTACAATAGACTTAAAGAGTCAAATCCTTTAATAGATTATCACCAACAGGAGATTTGGAGTAATTATGGAAACATAATAATACCTACAAAACTCACTATGAAACCTCCATCTCAAGAACCTAATAAATAAGAGAAGAAATACATGAAACCATAAAATGTTGATGAGAAAACTATGAGCTGAAAACACCCAAAATGTGGCACTCAAATTGACAGGTTGTTATTAAGTCCTAACACTTTAGTTGAAAGATGTATCAGTTTGTCGATCAGGAATTGTTCAAGGATTTATGCAATAGGGGATTAGTTTGGACATCTCAAATTATTAATGGTTTTTTGGAGTTTTAAGAAATCTTTTAACAAAATAAACCTAACTAGAAAGAATACAACTTAGTCTACAAAGCATTTGAACTTAACCTATAAAGCTGTGCATGTGAAAATTGATCAAAGGAAAACAAAAGATAAATGCAAATACACAAAACCTTCTCCTCCAATCAAATCTACACACTTTGATTGATATAATTATTGATATGTTGGTTGCTCGTGATTCCTGTAGCATAACTTTACTTCATTGTGTGATGAAAATAGCTTGGAATGAGGCCATATTTATAGATTTTTGAGGATGGAGAGAAGAAGATTTGATTTTGGAGATAAGATTTGATAAGGATTTGATTTTTGCTTTTTTTGGACAAAGAGGAAATAAAACAAGATAAGATAGGATTTCAAAAGATAGAAGGAGATTTGATTTTAGTTTTAAAGGAAATAAATCTTGAAAAAGATGAGAGGGATAATTGATGAATTATCTAATTAAATTAACTAATTAGATACACATGAGTTCAATTTTGAAAAGAAAGCAAGAAGATATTTTTAGGATTTTATTAATTAATTAAATATTTGATTTATTTAATTAATGTTGGATTTATGATTTAATTAATTAAATAATATAAATTATTTAATTAACATTAGAATACACAAGGGATTAACTAAATAATTGTAAATTATTTAATTAATCTTAAGAAGTGGGGAGAAATTGATTTAATTAAATAATTAATAATTATTTAATTAGTGTGGTAGAATAAGATAGAGTGGTGTGATGGTGAACTTGAAGTCAATTTTAGGTGTCTACAAAAGCATATGAACTCTAAACTAAGAATCAACACACAAAATCTTTAACTAAGAATTTGAAAGAAACAAGCTAATAGATAAGAAAGCAGGAAATTCTTTAAATCAAACTTGTTCTATCAACTAATATCAAACTTCTACATTTAAGTAGGAGCTCCAGAAATTATAGAACAACACACAAAACTTCAAAGACTACAAGAGAAGATTTCACTATGCTGAAAAAAACTAAACACAATATCTTGCATGCTCACATGAACATCATTCTACCATACCACTATAGAACAAAACATTATATAATTTTGAGAGAAATAGTCACAGAACAGAACATAGACAACACTTTCACAAATAGTAAAATATTTTTCATAAACAACACATTCACAAAACATTAAAATACTTATCTATCCCTAATTCCTTCAAGTGGCCAACACTCCAAAGATTTCTTTTTGGCTCAAATCATATTCACCATTGACAGCTCAAATTCCATTCCACATACATTACTTAATAACACTTAGTTTTACGTAGAGCACAATCTAATTATATTCATTCAAAGTATGATTGTTTTTGAAATAACAAGATAATCTATATTACTACCAAAATCCTAGATAGTAGGGCTGCTTCATCAATGCCATTGAAAAAGTCTTCAACAAGATAAACAAAATTTAACTAAACTAACTATCTTTTAAATACAACATATTAAAGGCTCCAAGTGGACTATAAAATGTCTTAAGTGCTTTCAACAATAGGAAATGATAGAAACTACTAGGTGGCTGGATGCAACAATAGACTAAAGTCCACGATCATGTATCTCCTAAATTTCTGGTCCCCTAGTATTTCGACACTACTAACTCCAGTCGACATTCAAGTCTATTCCTCCCACTAAGACATACTCAAAAACTTGCATAAATACATGGATCTTTTTCAAAAATCACATCAACATTAGTGGCAAGCTCTAATAAATTCAAGAACAAAGATTTGTACATCATTCTTCCAAAAATAAACAAATATTGCATATAAGACTAATAAATTGGCATGGTTTAGGTATATATATATAGACATTTATTTATCTAGCTACTTAATTACATATTCTCATTTTTATTTTGTTAAACATATTATACATATTATTTGTAGGATCTATCACATCACTCTTTATACATTTCTTTCAATATATTTCCTGATTGATTATTTTGTTATTCTTTCTTATTATGTGATATTTCCTTTCATTGCATGTTCATTGGTTTGTAACTTAATTTATTATTTTTTACTTATTGTTTGGTCCTCCTCACCAACCCTACCCCTTCCTATTCTTCCTTTTTAAAGGGTAAGTTTGCAATCCAATTCCGAAACTTCCTCTTCCTAATGATGGATCACTGAGTGTGATCTAAAATGTTGAAGCCAAAACATACACAGTTAAATCCAGAAGCACTCTCTAGCATTATTTCATGGACTGTGGAAAACTCATGCCTGCTATGGTTTAGGTAGTTTAGTGGGACAGAAAGGGTCATATGGTTAATAATAAAAATGAGGTTATTTATACCTCATCACTCTCCCCTCTATGTTAGGAAATGTGTCTCAACCTTGCAACTTCAAAAGATTACCATTCTTCCTAGTTTTGGTCTTTTTGAATACCCTTTATCTTGGAAAATGATCTGGAACCTTCAAAGTTTCCAAAAGTTTCCAAACGAGCTTAAAATAGCGAGACTTACTATTTTTAATAAGTCCTTCAATTGACCTCGGGTTGATCTAAAATTTTCCCAAAAGTGCGGAACAACTACGTAAACATCACAGGTGAGTTTTGACTCAAAATCATATCTGGATTATCAGATATTAAAGTTTCTATTTTTTTTAAACTGCCGAAAAAGTTTTGAACTCAATTTTTGGGTATCAAAACTTCTCTAAACATCCTCAAAATTGTCATAACTAGAAAAGCAGGTTATAGGGTGATAGAGCACTTCATGAGCTTTCCAATGCATAAAATGATTTGTCAATCAGACACCTGGATCAAAAGTTATGGCCTCCGGAAGTTGGACCTTCGGTTTTGGGAAATGTAAAAACATGTTGGACACATAAAAGAGCTGTAAAGGGGAGAGTTACATGTGTTGGTGTGTGGTTTGGCACATCACAAGGCATCTTTGATTGGAGATAATTTGGACACTATTTTTGGGTGGTTTTAGCTCATGGTTTTGTAATTACCATTGGCGGTGTACTGTATTGTATCTCCTATATATCAGGAACTTGAGATGGAGGCTGCATGTAAGAATGTTATAGATGTCGAGTTACCTCCTAGATCTCTGGTTGGATATACCCCTATAAAAGCTTGAGCTACTAGTATATTGTAATCTTTGTGATTTCTAAATAATATATTGGGCGGCTTTGGAGTGTGGGGTTTTTTACCTGAAAGGGTTTTCCCCATGTATATCTTGTGTTATGAGTTTTGTGTTTGCATTTAGAAGTTATTATTATCTTTTTGTTAATGTGCATCTTAATTTGTAACTATAAAAGTAAAAATTTGCACAAGTCTTTCCTCATTAGATCAGTGTAGGAAGCATTTTCTACATACCTTGCTTCCTTTCAGTTGGTATCATAGCCTGATCACCTTTGGTTCTAGTTGTTGGGTAGAGGGTTTTTTGAGCTGATCTTCATTTAAGTGGGAGCTTGTGTAGAGGATTTTGAAATCTTTGTTGTGGGTAAGAGATGGCGAGCACATCTAGGAGGTTTGAGATAGAGAAGTTTAATAAAAGTAATTTCAAGTTGTGGAAACTGAAAATGGAGGACATGCTTGTAGATCAGGATTTATGGGAAGCCATATCTGATACAAAACCAACGGCAATGTCTGAAGAAGACTGGGATCTCAAAGATTGAAAAGCTAAGGTTTTGATAAGACTCTGTTTGGCTGATTCAGTGCTCCTAAATATCCATGAAGAGAAGACTACAAAGGATCTTTGGAAGAATACTGGAGATGTTTATTAGGCTAAATCCCTGGTGGACAAGTTATTCATGTGAAAGAAATTATATTCTCTAAGGATGGAAGATGGAGGATCTATCACTTATCACCTGAACACATTCAATATGCTTGTTACCCAGTTGACTTCTGTTGGTGTGAAGATGGAGGAGGATCGATGTATGACATTACTATGTTCCTTACTAGATTAATGGGAGCACCTTGTTATGGCCATTGGGAGTACCACTACCACCTTCGAGATGGATGAAGTGGTTTCCTCACTGTTGTCTGAAGAGATGCGGAGAAAGTCTTCCAAATTGGCTAAGGAGGCTCTTGTGGTTTGTGGTAGATGTAAAGAGAAGGGAAAGAAAAAGGATAAGAAGAAGGAAGAAAAAAGAAGATCCAAATCTCGTGGGAGATCTAAGTCTCTTGGAAAGCCCAAGGCCCTTTGTTGGAACTGCGGCAAACCTGGTCACTTCCGTAAGGAGTTCAAGGAGGAGAAAAAGAAAAAGAAGAAGAATCATGATTTAGATTCTGACAAGTCCTCTCAGGATGAAGGAGAAGCATTTGTTGCTGCCTTGGCAATACATACATTTGAGGATGTGTGGCTTGTTGACTCTGGTGCATCTTTTCACATGACCTCGCATCGGGGCTGGTTTTTGAAGTATGAAGAATATGATGGTGGAAAGGTGTACTTGGGTGATGATTCTCACCTAGATATTATTGGCCATGGAAGAGTCTTGATTTGATTCCCCAATGGATAAGTAAAGGGAATCAATGGTGTTCTGCATATCCCTAGTTTGACATAGAACCTTCTTTCTGTAAGTAAATTGAATGATGTGGGTGTGTAGGTTGTTTTCTCAAATGTAAGATACAAGATGACTAGAGGATCTATGGTGTTGGCTAAGCGTGTTCGGCTTGGCACTATGTTTTAGCTTGATGCATGTGCAGTTCAGTGCAATAGTGCCTCTGTTTCAAAGAAGAGAGCTTCAGTGTCTTCATCCTCACCATTGGAACCAACAGCAAAAAAGACTGTTGCATCTACTTCTGATAGTCGTGCTTTCTAGGTACCTAAGGGTGCTCATTCTATGGAGATGAAACTTCCAATTGAGAAGACAATGTTATGGTACCAAAGGCTTGGTCACATTGGTGAAAAGGGTTTGAGGACCCTGAAGAATAAAAATCTTATTGAGGGTATGAATGATTGTAACCTTGAGTTCAATTTTTGTGAACATTGCATTTATGGAAAACAAAAATGTGTTTAGTTTTATTCCAGTTCTCACAAATCTTCTGATGTGTTGGACTTGATTCATTCTGATGTGTTTGGTCCTGTTAATGTTCCTTCAATTTCAAAATTTGTTTACTTTGTTTCATTCATTGATGATTATAGTAGAAGGACATGGGTGTATTTCCTTAGAAGTAAATCTGAAGTCTTTAATAGATTCAAAGAGTTCAAAGCTCTTGTAGAGAATTAGAAGGATAAAAAGATTAAGTGTTTGAGGACTGACAATAGCGGTGAGTTCTATTCAACAGATTTTGACAAGTTCTGTAAAGAACAAGGGATTGAGAGGCATAAGACAAATCCGTATATCCCTCAATAGAATGGAGTTGCATAGAGGATGAATAGAACATTGATGGAGAGGGCAAGAAGTATGCTAAGTAGAGCTGGCCTTGAACAAAAGTTCAAGGCTGAAACTGTTGCTACCGCTTGTTACCTGGTTAACAGGTCTCCTACATTAGTTCTCATTGATAAGACACCTATGGAGGTATGGTCTGGTAAAAAATCCTTCATTAAGACCCATTCAAGTATTTGGTTATGAGGCATATGCACATGTGCCTAAGGAGAAGAGGTCTAAGTTGGAGAACGAGGCTGTAAAGTGTATCTTCATTGGTTATGGTATCGGTGTGAAAGGGTACAAGCTTTGGGATCCAGTAGCTGAGAGAATTCTGTATAGTAGAAGCATGATCTTCAGAGAGCTTAATCCTTCTTTTGTTGTCTTGCAGCCAAAGAAATAAGAGAAGAAAGATGATGTGGTTAAGCTTCCTTCCACCCCTGAGAAAGTTGAACCAAAAACATCTATTGGACCTGATAATGAGGAGAGCTCTAGTAGCTCTAAAAGTTCAAAACAAGATGAAGAACCTCAACCTCAACCTTTGAGGAGGCTCACACAAATAAGGCAACAACCTGATAGGTTTGGTTATTCATTGCATGATTCCAATTGTATTTTTGCTTTGATTTCTAACACTGATGAGCCTAGAATTGTGAAAGAGGCTATGGGTATGAAAGATGTAGATTCCTAGAAGTAGGCCATGGAGGAGGAGATGGCTTCTTTGGAAAAGAATAATACTTGGGACTTGGTGCCTTTGCTTGAAGGACAAAAACCTATTGGATGCAAATGGGTGTTCAAAAAGAAATTCGGTGTAGATGGCAGTGTTGAGAAATATAAGGCTAGATTGGTTGCAAAGGGGTATTCTCAGGTGGAGGGAATTGACTGTGGTGAGATTTTCTCTCCCATTGCAAAGTTGACATCTATTCAGTTCCTGTTATCTCTTGTAGTAGTGTATGATCTAGAAGTGGAATAGATGGATGTGAAGACAACATTCCTTCATGGTGACTTGGAGGAGGAAATCTATATGTCACAGCCAGAGCACTACATGGTGAAAGGTAAAGAAAATCTAGTTTGCAAGTTGAAAAAGTCTTTGTATGGTTTGAAATAGTCTCCTAGGATGTGGTACCAGAAGTTTGATGTTTTTGTGTTGAGTATTAGATTTTAGAGATCAAAATTAGATCATTGTGTTTACTACAAGTTTGAGAATGATTACATTCTCATTATTACATTGTATGTTGATGATATGTTACTCATTGGGAATGGTAAAAGTTTGATTTCTAATTTGAAGTCTCAGTTGTCAACATAGTTTGAGATGAAAAATCTAGGGGCAACTCAGTACATTTTGGGAATGGAAATCAAAAGAGACATAGCAAACAAAAAACTTTGGTTAGGTCAGAGTAAGTATGTTAACACTGTGTTGGAGAGATTCAACATGATGTATTACAGACCTTTAACTATTCTTGTTACAATGGGGACAAAGTTATTTGTTGAAGATTGTCCAAAGTCTCCTTCTGAGATAGAGGATATGAGTAGAGTTCCTTATGCTAGTGCGGTTGGTAGTTTGATGTATGCAATGGTCTGCACAAGACCAGACATTGCTCAAGTAGTGGGAGTCCTTAGTCAATTTATGGCTAATCCTGGATGGGTACATTAGGATGTAGTGAAGAGAGTGTTTAGATATTTGCGGGGTACTTCTGAGTATTCCTTATGTTATCATGGTTATCCTATAGGACCTTAGTATTCACTTTGTATTCATGGATTTGTGGATTCAGATTGGGCAGGTGACATTGATAGCAGGAGATCCACCAGTGCTTATGTGTTCACTATGTTTGGTGGTGCTATTAGCTAGATTAATAAGCAAAAACATGTGGTCGCTTTGTCCACTACTGAAGCTATGTACATGGCAACAACTCATGCTTGTAAAGAAGCCATTTGGCTTAAGAGATTGTGTTCTGATGTTGGGTTTGATGCAGGGAAGATTACTATTTGTTGTGACAGTCAGAGTGCCATATGTTTGGTGAAGAATCTTACTTTCTATGCAAGGACTAAGCATATTGATGTCTAATACCATTTTGTTTGTGACATGGTAGAGGATGGGAAGGTAAACTTGGAAAAAGTTGAAACTTTAATGAATGTTGCAGATTCCTTGACAAAACTTGTGAGCACAGAGAAGTTCAAATGGTGTTCAGAGTCTATGGGCCTCAGGGCCCCTAGCAATTAAATCATGACGTTAATGCTCCCTTTGCTCTTGCAAGGTGTTCGACAAGTGGGAGAATGTTAGGAAAAGTGTCTCAACCTTGCAACTTTGAAAGATTACTATTCTTCCCAATTTTGGTCTTTTTGAATACCCTTTATCTTGGAAAATGGTCTGGAACCTTCAAAGTTTCAAAACGAGCTTAAAATAGTGAGACTTACTATTTTTAGTAAGTCCTTCAATTGACCTCAGGTTGACCTGAAATTTTCTAAAAAGGTGTGGAATAGCTAAGTAAACATCTCAGATGAGTTTCAACTCAAGATCATATTTGGATTATGAGATATTAAAGTTTCTATTTTTTTTTGAACTCAATTTTCACGTATCAAAACTTCTCTAAACATCCTAAAAATTGTCATAATTTGTGAAGCTGGTTACAAGGTGATAGAACACTTCACGAGCTTTCCAATGCATAAAATGGTTCGTCAATCAGACACTTGGATCAAAAGTTATGGCCACCAGAAGTTGGACCTTTGGTTTTGGGAAATGTAAAAACGTGTTGGACACATAAAAGAGCTATAAAGGGGAGAGTTACACATTTTGGTGTGTGGTTTGGCACATCACAAGGCATCTTTGATTGGAGATAATTTGGGCACCATTTATTGGGTGGTTTTAGCTCATGGTTTTGTAATTACCGTTGGTGGTGTACTGTATTGTATCTCCTATATATCAGGAACTTGAGATGGAGGTTGCATGTAAGAATGTTATAGATGTCGAGTTACCTCCTGGATCTCTGGTTGGATATACTCCTATAAAATATTTCTCTGCAAGTATATTGTAATCTTTGTGATTTTTGAATAATATATTGGGCAGCTTTGGAGTGTGGGGTTTTTTACTTGAAAGGGTTTTCCCCACATATATCTTCTGTTATGAGTTTTGTGTTTGCATTTGGAAGTTGTTATTATCTTTCTGTTAATGTGCATCTTAATCTGTAACTGTAAAAGTAAAAAATTGCATAAGTCTTAACTCATTAGATCAATGTAGGAAGCATTTTCCACATACTTGCTTCCTTTCACTCTCTAAGGTTGAGTAGGTCTTCCTGCTCTCTACTAAGAATGGATCCTCTGCCTCTTGACTTCCCTTTTCCTATTAAGTTCATCAAACATTGTACTAAGATCATACATGTCCCCTGCTTTAGGATCCTGATGATCATGATATTTAAGAAAGCCCTTATGTAATTTTATTCTCATTTTCCATGCATGACGATCTCTAGGGTCTTGTTTTGCAGTAACCAAAACTATAGGTGGGGTTTGTATGATCAAGGGAGGTCTATACCTCATGCCTATCCACTTAGTCTTAATCTGCTATAAAATTTCTATCAAGGCTTCAACCCTCCTGTATGACCATCTAAGGTTGGTTGGAAAGATCATCTCTTTTCTTTTTAGGTACATTGGTAGAGCGGTATATCATTCCTCATAGGCATTCCATGCTCTATCTATCAAGTTTGGCACATTAATTTTAAAGTCTTCAAAATAAATTCTCAAACTTCCATTGTATTTTTCTTACATAGCCTCATACTTCCTAATCCTTCTAAATTGGGTTTTGAAGTCAAAGGGATTATGATACAGGTGCCTCATGTGGAGTCCTACTGTCCTTTCTACCTATAGATATTCCTTGGTTCTGTCTTGCCAATTGAGCTGATTTTGCAGATTGGACAAAAAGGCTTTGAGCTGTACCTCTCCTACAAAGAGGTTGATGAAGAAATCATTGTATTTTTCCAATAGAAGATTATGTACAATGAATTCACATAGAATATTTTGTTGAGCAAGAGGTGATTCTTTAAATGTCTCCAAGAATTTCTTATCATTTGGATCATGAGGTAAATTACAGGAGATCCTAATGAGTTTCCATCTTAGTGCTTGCTCATTGAGAAACATTAAATATAACATGGATGGCTTTTGACAAGCCAACAATTATTTTCCTATTTTACATGCATCTATTTTAGCTCGGTACAATCTATCATAGGATTCTTTTAATAGTACCAATTATTTCTTAAGCAAGTATTTTCTATTCCATCTTGTCTCAAAAAGTAGCATCTTTCCATCTATTTTCTCAGCAGGGGAGGAATGTGCACTTGGAACCATTCCATCTTTGTTGGTTCTGTTTGTATTTCCTTAGACTCCATGATTGGTTTGACATTTACTTCTTGCAATTCTCACTCCAATTCCACAGTTTGGCTAAGGGCTACATTAAGTTCCTATTTATGTTTTTCCTATCTTTCCACAAAGGTTTGAAGAAACACTACAAAATTATTAGTCAAATTCTTTATTTGTTCATTCTTTTTAGATAGGTTTGTTGAATGTTCCTTTTTTTCTCCCCAAACTATTTCAACTAGGACTGCAAATCTCCAATGAGTTTATCTTTTTGTTCTAGTCTAGTTCCCAAATCTCTTACCTCATGATCTCTTTGTTGTAGGAGTTCTTCCTTTTTATCAATATCCTACTTCTGTACACAAATCTACATATAACTAAGTCACAACTTATCTCTTAATTGTACAATTTCTTCTCTCAACCTGTTCAACTCGATTTCCATTTGATCATGTTTTTCATTTTCTATATCTGTTGAAAGAGGTGAGCCAAGAATCTTTGTATTTTGGTCAAATACATATCCTTCATTATTCCCCTATAAGGCCTTGCTTTCTTTCATCTATATCATCTAGTGGAGGTGGCTGTTCATTTGATAGGATTATTTTAGGCTCATTTTTATCTAGTGGCTATTTGGTCATTGAAATTATTTCCATAGAATCTTGTTCTCAGGCTTTAGTTTCTTCAACATTCGTATGAGCCAAATTCTGTTCATCTATCTTCTCTTGTTCTTTCTCAGGTGGGTGAGTTTCTTTTTTAGATTCATGAGTGTCATTTTTTCTAAGGTTTCATTTACATTTTGCTATTTGTCCCGCCTCTTCCTTTTTGGGATAGATGGTTTCTCACATGCAGTAGAGAAACTGAAGTCCGTAGCTAGTCTTTTGCTTCTTTTTGGAGGAGGGGGTCTTTGAAATATTTCTTTAGGCCTCTATTTTCTTGTCCTAGGTAGGCTTTCTAGTTCATCTCTAGAATCAACAAATTCCACATCTTCTCATTTTTTTGGAGTCTCCAGAATATTATGTGTCCTAGGGGGTTCATCAATCTCTGAAGGCTTTGGCACATGTTCTAGCACCTTAACTTCAGGAGTCCCTCTATGATGCTGGGGTTCAAGAGAGGGCTCCCTAGGGTTTTTTGTGGCTATTCTAGATGATTCCCCCCTCTCGAAGTGCCTAGTGGGTGCTAGAGTTTCAAATTTTCTAAGGAATTTCTGCCACCTTCACTTTGTTTTCCTCTTTTTTAGTAGTTGGTATTTGCAAATTAATGAGATTAGGCCATGGTGTTTCAATAGCCTTGATCCAATCTTATACTTTTCTATCATATAAATGAGGGAATTATAAAAGAAATCGGGAAGGTTGATTCTTAATTCAGGTTTTTCAACACCGTGCAAATGAATAAGCAGATGAAAGGGGGGATCTACACTAGTAGGACATTGACCATCACAGGTAAAGTATTTGATAATCCATGTGACTATCATTCTCCATGGTTCTGCTATTGACATTCTTTGAAAACCCTTGTTTTATCCCCTAGGACTTATGAATAGCAATGGCCGGGCCTTCTCTCAAGAAAAGTTCTAGCATTTTTTGATAAGAAATATTGGTTGATTATGCTAATTCTACTCCATTTTTAACATAGACAAATAAAAAATGATTCAGGCACTTACCTTGAATTTTATCCCTCATACCATGGATTGCCCATCTGAGAAATTCTAAACAAATTCCTTAACCAGCCCCAAATTGTGTCCCTCAAATTTCTTAATGAAGTCCAACCGCCTTTCTTTTTGAAATAGCTCTGAAATGTTCTATAGGGCCAACATCTTCTCTATAGAATTAGGTTATGATTTCTGCTTTGCCCCCATGCTAGTTTCTCTGATAATTCCTATTAAATTCTTTACTAAACTACTATGACAACAAAGCTGACTAACTGTATAAGCTAACTGAACTAAAAGATCAAATGAAAACCAATTTCATGGCTAATTATATTTATATTAAAAACAATAGAATGAGATGGAGGTGATGTGATATATGTCAACTTAGCATGTTAACCTAGACCTTGTGCTCATTATTACTCTGCATGGTATGGACTTAGTGTGCCATCATTTCCTTCAGTTGAAGTACAGTTCCCATGGATTTCTAGTTTTGGGAAAAAGGGTAAAAGTGTACCAATTTATTAAATCCTATTTACAATATATTACTTAATTAAGAAAGAACGTGTACGCACCTTATGTCCTGAAATTGATTTGGAATTCACTTCACCTTTGTTAATGTAATGGTCACATTTATGATTTTTCAAATCATCAATGCAAAGATTAGATGGGATGGCAAAAAGGTTTGGCAAATTCATTAATGATGATGACATGGCTAGAAGTGTTTAATTATTATGATGGTAAGTGGTCATAATAATTCTTACTTATTATGATAGAGGGTGGTGACATAAGGAATTAGTTTTAATGAATGTCTTAGTATAGAAGAGGTGGGTGCTAGAAATGGTATGAATGGGTTTGCTCTGAAAACTCTAAAGTATTTGCAAGGGGTCACAAGTTCTAGAGCATTGAAAATAGATGCTCACAAAATGAATATAACAGAAATAAGGGAACAAAATTCTGGAGTACTAGAATGGGATACTACCAGAATGAAGATACAATTTTCTAGAGCATCATTGAAAGATGCCACCGGAATGCATGAACAAAGTTTTGGAGCATCGCTAAAAGATATTGCTAGAATGCAGGAACAAAGTTTTGAAGCATTGCTGAAAGATGACACCAGAATGTAGGAACAAATTTCTAGAGCATCGCTGAAAGATGCCACCAGAACGCATGAATAAAGTCCTGAAGTATCACTGAAAGATGCTACTGGAACATAGGAACAAAGTTCTGGAGCATCATTGAAAGATGCCACCGGAATGCAGGAACAAAGTTCCAGAGCATCACTAAAAGATACCACCAAAATATAGGAAAAAAGTTCCAGAGCATCACTGAAAGATGCCACCGGAACACATGAACAAAGTTCTGGAGCATCACTAAAAAATGTTGTCAGAACACAGGAACAAAGTTCTGGAGCATCACTAAAAGATGCCACCAGAATGTAGAAACAAAGTTCTGAAGCATCGCTGAAAGATTTCACTAGAATGAAGAATAAAGTTTCAGAGCATCATTGAAAGATGCTACCGAAATGCAGGAACAAAGTTTTGGAACATCTTTGAAAGATGTCACCTGAATGCAGGAACAAAGTTCCAGAGCATTGTTGAAGATGCTAACAAAAATTAACATGAGAAGAAATGAAGTTTTAGAGCACCAGTGGGGATGCTAATGAAACTTAATAGAGGTAGGAATGAAGTTCCAAAGCACTGGTGAAGATGCTAACAAAACTTTGTACTATCTTGAAGTAAATTCTTGCAAAACAACACCAAAATTTTAGATAAGTATCCAAAATACACAATAACTTAGACAGATACTAAAAAATTAACACACATACACACAATTTTTTTTAACTATGCTTAAACCTCCTCTACCAAGGGAGAGTTGATACAATGGTTCTTTCTTTGTATGTTTACCATTTTTGTAAATTCCTTTGTTTATAGGTTTGTGGTAAATCTGTAATCTATGATCGTTGACTAGAAGTGTTTGAGTGTCACCATCCATGGGTTTAAGCTATACTTCTCCATTTGGAAATACTTCAGAAATCTCATATGGACCCAGCTAATGAGTTCTAAGTTTAACTTTTTGATCTTTATATCTAGAGTCAAACAACAATGCCCAATCACCACTATGGAATTCCCTTTCTTTTATATTCTTGTTGTGCCAAGCCTTTCATTGTTGTTGAACCAAATCAGTCTAATGAATGGCTTCTAGGTGGAGTTCATCCAATTCACTAAGTTGTAGGACTTGTTCAACCTAGGCTCAATCAAGGTCCAAGCCTACTTTCGTTCTTGTTCTAAGCTTTTGTAATTTGAATTCAATGGGTAGAAGAGGTTTATTTCCAAAAACTAATTCATAGGGAGTGAGACCAATGGTTGATTTCCAAGTTGTGTTATAGGCCCAAACTACCTCATGCAGTTTCCTAGCCCAGTGCTTCCTTCCTAAACTATTTTTGTCAGGATGTTTTCAAGCTCTCTATTAGTTACTTCCACTTGACCATTTTCTTGTGGGTGGTAAGGGGATGATTTCTTATGACTTACTTGGAAATGGTCATTGAATGCCAACATAACTTTAGACATAAATTGTGGTCCTTGATCTATGACAATTGATTTGGGGGCTCCAAATTTGAGGAATATTTTGTTATAAAGAAAATTTGTGACTTGTTCTTCCCTAGCAACTTTTAGTGCTTGAACTTCTACCCATTTGGTTAGGTAGTTAGTACAGACCCTGATGTATTCTTTATCCTATGAAATCTAGTCCCCATTTTTAAAAAGGTTCAAAAACTACCTATGGATGAAGAGGCATCTCGCTAGATACGGTAGGTCTCCCTACTCATTGACATTCATTACAATGGAAAACATATTTTTTTTACATCTTAGTGCATGGAGGGGCAATAGTAGCCTGTGCCTAAAATTTTGTGGGAGGTTCTTTTTGCTGAGTAATGACCTCCAGAGGGATCATCGTGGCATGCTCGTAGTATACTATATGTTTCATCTGATCTAACTCAACATCATAGAACTAGCTTAGGTCCACTCTTGAATAGCATACCATTAATCCATTTGAACTGGACACTTTCTCTAATGAGATGTTTCTTTTGGTTTGATGTAAAATCTGGTGGAAAATTATAGGTGGCTAAATAGTTGGTTGTGTTTGCAAACTAGGATGTCTTAATGGAGATGGCAAATAAGTTTTCATCTAGAAATTCATCTTGAATAGGGGCAAAATCTCCATTTTCCTATTTGATTCTAGATAGAAAGTCTACGACTACGTTAAACTTTCTAGGATTATCAATGATGGTTACGTTGAATTCTTAGAGAAGTAATAACCTTATGATTATCCTTCCATTCACTTCAGGTTTGTTCATTAGGTACTTAATGGCTGAATGGTTCATGAATATAGTTACCTTGTACCCTGTAATGTAATGTCAAAATTTATTGATTGCATGAACCATAGCTAAGAATTCTTTCTCCGTAGTGGTGTAGTTTCGTTCAATGGGAGTGAGATTCTTACTTATGAAATATATGGCATACTTCCCTCCATTCTCATCTTCCTAGCCTAAAACTACTCCAATTACATCATTGGAAACATCTGCATAAATATGGAAGGGAAGGTTCTAGTTAGGTCCTCATAAAATTGGAGCAGAAATGAGATTTTCTTTAATGATGTCAAATGATGTCTGACATTTTGTTGTCCAGGAAAATTCCACATCCTTTCGAAGAAGGGAGAACATAGGAGCTGTGATTTTACTGAAGTTTTCTATGAACCTTCGGTATCTAGCATGACCCAAAAATCTTATAGCATTAGTTTAGTTGTTTGGAGTCTCAAGTTGTTGTATCACTTCAATTTTTTTAGGACCTACCTTTATCCCCTCTACTGAAATGTGGTGTCCCAACACTATCCCTTGTTCTACCATTATTAGACATTTTTCATGACTAAGGGATATCTAATGGTCTTCACATCGTTGCAATAATCTATCTAGGTTTTTAAGTGCTTCATCAAAACTAGAGCCCTATATAGTGAAATTATCCATATAGACTTCCACACAATCATTTACAAGTTCAACAATGATTGCCAAAACAACCCATAATCCGAAGGGAAGGACTCAATATGCGAATGTTCCCTAAGGATAGGTAAAAGTTGTTTTGTCTTGGTCCTCTTCTGCCACTTATATTTGATTATATCAACTGAATCCATTCAGGAATGAGAAATATTTTCTCCCTGCTAAGTTATCCAAGACTTTGTCTCTGAAGGGTAATGGAAATTAGTCTCTATAGGTTGCTTTATTAAGTTCTCTATAATCTACACACACTCTCCATTTCCCATTTTTCTTTGGCACAACCACTAAAGGTGAGACCCACTTACTATCAGAAATAGGATAGATTAATCCCACTTGTTGGAATTTTTCAATTTATGTTTTGACAATATATTTAAGAGCAAGGTTAAGTCTTCATTGTGGCTGACAAACTAGTCTAACATCTTCAATATAGATGTGGTGGGTATAGAAACTAGGATGTATTCCTCTCCTATTTGTGTAGTCCCAAGAAAAACCTTTGAATCTATTCACCAATACATCAAATAGCTTGAGATTGTCTATTTTTGTTAACTGGCTGTTGATATTTAAGATTTTTCCTGGTAATAACATAATAGTTCTAGTTCTTGGGTAGTTGGAGGTGACAGTGTGAACTTCTCTTGTTAACATGTTGAGAGGACAACTATGTAGTATGATTTTATGGAATATGGAAATATCCTCGAAGAAGTGATCAATCTTTGGAATGATATTAGCTAGAGGGCAAGGGAGCGCTATGAAGAATGCTTGGTTGTTACTATGTGCACGCTCAGTAACATCAATTTGGATCATGTGTCCTAAGATTTCCTCAACTTCTAAGAGTTCTTCATCATTAGGATCTATGGTGGTACCTTGCATATCATTTTCCAACTCATCTTCTAGTTCCTCACCATGTTGTTTAATAACTACCATTGCAAGTGAGGCCAAATTTTCCTGTTTGTCAAAGCAATTTGATTCATCAACCCAAACTTGCTTGTTCACAATAGGTTTAGTAGGAGGATACAAAGATAAGTGTTTTCTATTAAGGCTATTTGAAATGGTCATCCCTCCTGCTTTGCAGTCAATCTTGGCTACAAAAGTTACAAACCAAGGTCTACCTAATATCATTAGATAACTATCCTTAGGAGTGTGGGACTGGATCACTTGGAAGTCCATTGGATACTCCTAATTGTCAACTTTGATAGGGACATTTTCCTGGACACCTTTGGGAACAACTATAGATTGGTTTGCCATTTGCAATATGGTGGTTGTGGGGTGTAAATTTGTGAGCCCCAGTTTTTCCATAACATCCATAGTCATGATGTTAATCGCTGCCCCTAAGTCCATGAGTGCATTTGGTATTGCTACATCGTTGATTGTCACCTTATGAGTGGGCTACCTGGGTCACCATATTTTGGGGCAGAGATTTCTCCTATTAGAAGGTTGGCCAAATATCCATTGATTTGCACCATGTTAATTTGTTTCTTTTTCCTCCCTGGGGTTTTTATGCACAACTGTTTGACTAACTGGTTGAGTTTAGGAATCTCTTTGATTGCTTGTAATAATGGAATATGGAGTTATTTAATTTCCTATATTAAAGTAGTTTCAGTTGGCAAGGTCATTTCTGGAGGGTTTTTTAGGAGAGTCTCCTTAAGGCGCTTCGGAAAAGGTTCTTAAGTTCTCCTTTTCAAGTTAGAATTATTCTCTAGAATACTTGTTGGATGTTTGAAAGTTTCTTCTAGAGGTACTTGAAGATTTATGTGGAGGTCATTGAGGAGATGACAATGGTGCTTCAGATTCAATAGGCTTCTCTTGGTTACTTCTTGCGGTTTGCTCTGAATGTATGGGAACCATCTTTGTTCCTTCAGTAGGTTTCTCATTTTGGTTAACCAGGAGCTCAACAATGGTAGGCTGCTAGAGTGTTTTTCTTGACCTTAACTGTAAGTTTCCACAATAGATAGCGTTAACCCCAACCATATTTTCCCACTCAATAGAATATACTGGTGTAGTTTGACGGGTATTCGTTAGATTAGCAATAGATTACACTATAGTTGGGGTTGATTGACTTGCTCATTTTGTTGAGTGTTTTGGGGAGCTAGCAAGAGGTTTTTTGTCAGTTTTGCATCCACCACAGACCATGATAGAATTGGTTTGAAGGCCGATTCCATTGCGGGGAAATATTTTAAGGGTACCATTATTGTTGAGTCTGATTTACCCATTGAGGATTTCCCCAGGATTGGTTTCCCCACTCAGGTGGTCCCCAAGGTTAAGGTCTCCAATTAGGTGCTAGAGGCCAAGGTGCTGCCCATTGATTGCTATTCTAATTATTTGGAGGGCACCATGATGAGTTGGAGTTTTAACCATAGAGGAAATTTCCTCCTAGTCTTTAGCCTACATAGTTGATCTATTCCTTGGTGTGAGATGACTTTTTCTTTGAGTTTTTAATTGCACTGAGTATCTCACACTGCATGATGGCATGATTCTTCTCACAAATCTGACAACTGTCCGCTTTGTTTAGAGGACACTCCCTTAGCATATGTTTATTTCAACATTTGGGACAATAGATGGACAAGGATTTAGGATTTCATGTCTTGGCCTGTATTCGATCCAGGGTGGTGTTTAACTAAACTAGGATATCAGCTTTCAGATCTGCTATTTCTTCTCACAATTTGCCAATTTCATTCAATCTTCTCAATGGGATAGACTTACAGATTCCTCCATGAGTCTGAGAGAAATTCTACACAACAATATCTCTAAGTTTAAGTTGGGACATATCTTCTTTTCCCATTAAGTCTAAGCTTCTCTTAGCATCCTCATCAAGCCCTTTGAGGAATATGGTCTCCAAGATTTCTGGGCTCATTGTTTCTTCTCCACATCGATTTGTTAGAAAGATAAACCTATCTAGGAAGTCTTCTAGGTTTTCATCCTCTTTTTGCATCAACTTGAATAGTTCTTCCTTCCTATTGCTAACCCTATAGTAGCTCTGATATTTTTCTAGAAAGACAGTTTCCATGTCATCCCAAGTGGTTATCGATCTTGAGACCAACCCCATGAACCATCACATTACAGATTCTCTCAAATTAGAAGGAAAAAGTTTCAATTTCTGATTATCTATTTTGTAGTCATATCTCTAACACAAAACTTTAAATTCAAAAAGGAACTAGTCTAGGTCCTCAGAAGAGAAACCTCTAAAGGTTGGTAGGATACAAGGTGAAATGTTTTTCATTGGTGCATCTTCCTCCAAATTGAGAGCAATAGGATAAGTAAACGTTTGAGCTGCTCTTTGAGGATTTGGGTTATCATCATCCTGATTGTTTCCTCTCCTTCCATTTGGGTGATTGAAAGGGTCATTATTGTTATCATCCACAATGTTGAAAAGAATTATTTCCTCCTCAAATATTTGTTGTAGTGGTTGAGTATCGGAGGTATGTTGGGAAGTCTCATGTTGATCCTTATCAATCAATTTGTACTAAAAAATTTCTTCAACTAAGACTTCTACCTCTCTATATTTAGTTGGGACTATTATTGGGGGGTTCTTGCTATGAATCTTCTATGTGGACCTCATTTTCTGACCATGCAAAAAAAGAGGTTTGTCAACTATTTTTGTTTTTACTCACAAGAGGTATTTGAATGTTCTCCTATTGATAGTAGAAAGGAAGTCCCCGACAGTGACACCAAAAAGTGACATGTTGTCATTAAATCCTAACACTTTAGTTGAAAGATGTATCAGTTTGTCGACCGGGTAGTGTCCAAGGCTATATTCAAAAGGGGATTGGTTTGGACATCTCAAATTAGTAATGGTTTTCTATATTTTTAAGAAAGCTTTTAACAGAATAAACCTAACTAGAAAGCATACAACTTAGTCTACAAAGCATTTGAACTTAACCTATAAAGCATATGAGCTCTAAACTAGGAATCAACACATAAACTCTTTAACTAAGAATTTGAAAGAAACAGACTAATCTAAGAAAGCAGGAAATTCTTTTAATCAAACTTGCACTATCAACTAATATTGAACTTCTGCACTTAAGCATGAGCTCCATAAATTATAGAACAACACACAAAACATCAAAGACTACAACTAAAGATTTCACTATGATGAAAAAACTAAACACAACATTCTACAGGTTCACATGAACATCATTCTATCATATCACTATAGAATAGAATATTTTATAGTTTTGAAAGAAACAATCATAAAATAGAACATAGACAACACTTTCATAAACATTAAAATATTTTTCATAAACAACACATCACAGAACATTAAAATACTTATCTATCCCTAATTCCTTTGAGTGGCTAGCTCTCTAGAGATTTCTTCTTGGCTCAAATCACATTCACCATTGACAACTCAAATTCCATTCCACATACATTACTCAATAACACTTAGTTTTACATAGAGCACAATCCGATTCTATTCATTCATAGTATGATTGTTTTTGAAATAACAATATAATCTATTACTACCAAAATCCTAGATACTAGGGCGACTTCATCAATGCCATTGAAAAAGTATTCAACAAGATAAATAGAATTTAACTAAAATAGCTATATTTTAAATACAACATATTAAAGGCTTCGAGTGGAGCTATAAAATGTCTTAAGTGCTTTCAACAATAGAAAATGATAGAAACTGCTAGGTGGTCGGATGCAACAACAACTTGAAGTCACGATCATGTATCTCCTAAATTTTCAGCACCCTAGTATTTCAGCGCTGTTGACTCTAGTTAGCATTCAAGTCTATTCCTCCCATTAAGCCATACTCAAAAACCTGCATAAATACATAGATCTTTTTCGCAAAATCACATCAACATTAGTGACAAACTCTAATCAATTCAAGAACAAATATTTGTACATAATTATTCCAAAAATAAACAAATATTGCATATAAGACTAATAAATTGGCACGGTTTAGGTAGTTTAGTGGCACCGAAAGGGTCATATGGTTAATGATAAAAATGAGGTTATTTATACCTCATCACAAATCTCTAGTCAAAATCTAATACCCAAATCCAAAGATGAGTCCACAAGCTAAAAATAACATATTCCTTGTACCTATCATAAGATCATCATAATCCACTCACCAACTTGGGTGCTCCATTTTGGATCCATTATCTCCACTCAAAGATGATTTATGATGTGCCATAACTGTAACATCAGAAAATGTCCCCTTGGGGG
Source organism: Cunninghamia lanceolata (assembly GCA_027924645.1). NCBI lineage: Eukaryota > Viridiplantae > Streptophyta > Pinopsida > Cupressales > Cupressaceae > Cunninghamia > Cunninghamia lanceolata. Next base: position 9,288,901 of record BSBN01000828.1, read on the forward strand.
CTTTTCCCTCATAAGGTTTAGCTCCCGGGTCTTTTGCATGCATTTAGGACATCTTACTTCATAATTTGGCATCCTGATGGAATGAGCCCTAGGTAACATGACAAATGGGACCTAGGAGGACCCCTTGAGCTATACCCTGCTCAAAATAGGGGGGAGGACTTGGGCACTTGCACCCTAGTCCTGCCCTATTTTGGGGCAGCCCTAATTTTTGGGTGTCAGTTTATGACCGTTATTTGGGTCCTCTGCCGACACGGTAAGTTTGAATTATGAAAATCTTGGTGGGAGTGTTTGTAGTTACATATATACGCATGTTTAGGCATTCATTTGTAAACTAGATGATCATTGTGATGTTCATGCACTCTAAAGGTGATTCAAGGCTTTCATTGTGTTGCAAGAGTAGATTTGTGTGTTTTATGTGTTTGTGTTTGTAGATTTGAGCATCCATTTCATCATGGAATGAAGAGCATCTTCCTCCCATGATATCTTCACTACAAGGTGACATTATATTGTGTTTTCATCATCATTTCCTTTGGTTTTTGCCTCTACCTTAAAAGGGCACATACTCTCTATCTGACAACGGTGTTCAAAGACTTAGTGTCCTCTAGGGCTTAACTGAGGCAAGCCTCTAAACATCACAACCCCCTCCCAAAGTTTTGTGATTGCAGGTTACAAATGTCGCGCCTAGAAAAAGTAGAGTTGTAGGTGGGATTAGTAGAAATCAAGGATTCAGGATCTAAAGAGAAGTAGGACATCAGAGCCTTTTCGGGACTTGGGCACTCGCTCCTGTGTCCTTTGCAGTTGAATTTCTAGAAACAAAAGTTACAGTGTTGATCAGTGTTGGAAGGAGGTCAGGATCCCGCAAAGAAACTAGTACCTTGGACTTGGGCACCCACTGCTATGTCCCTGACCTTTCTGCCTTGGAACCCCAAAAATAGGTACTTTGTGATTTGATATTTTACTTATGTCTGCAAGAGCTTTTTCTATTATTCTTCTGTTTACAGTCATAATTGCAAAATTAGGGTTTAATGGTCAATTGAGCATAGGAGAAGGAAAATTTATAATTAAACACCATAATCCAAGCTTCCCTACATTTCATAGTGACCTAGGGTATGATAGTGAATTTCCACTCTACCCTAGATCCTTGAATGTAAAGGGTGAAAGGAGGATTCAAGCATCTAAACACTAAAACATTAAAAAAATCCAAATTTTACCCTAAACATTTTGGTGAACCCATGTTTTTGGACTTAGATTGCAAATTTTTGAGTGTTTGTCTTCAGATTTGGATTGATTTCATTCATTCATATAGTCATTCATTTTATCGCATTGAGAAAAATTCAAAAAAATTGCATTGTTTGGCTTACTAAATTGCATCAATTCTTTCTAAATTTTCCTAATTCATAATTTTTGCATCAAATTTGATATAAAATATAGAAAAACACAAAAAAAAAGAAATTTGCATTGCATTTTCATCATTTAATTGCTAAGGTTTTGTAGAATTTTTGACAATTTTCATATAACCTAGTAATTCCAAAATCTAGGGTTAGTAGGCAAAATATTCTTTCAGATTTTTCTACATCTTTTAGAGGCTCATTCAAATTATAATTTGGCTTTAGTCTTGCATTTTGGTTTAATTTGCATTTAGATTTAAAATATTTGCATTTTTGCATAGAAAATTTCAACAAAAACTAGCAATTTTCATGCATTTTCATTAGATTTGCATTGGCATTTTGCATATAAGTGATTGAAAATCACTTTCAGATCTGATTAAACTTTGTTTTAATCATAATTCAGACTTCAAAACATTCACATAGCATTTTGTGTCAAGATCTCAAACCTAGGGCTTCAAAAACAACGATTTTAACTAAAATTGGCCTTATTGACTCTATAAACTTGAACCATAGGCATGTTGTGAAGAGTATTTTTGCATTAATTAGATGTTATCAGGGTAATAATTTTTTTCTCCTCCTAAAAATCTTCACAACACCCTTTTAACAGACTCTTGTATTGAAAATTTGGTGAAAAACTACATATTTTGGCCATTTTTGCCCTAGGGTTTGACCTAGTTTGCACTCCAAGTGTGTTGTGACAAATTTTATGGATTGATTTGACTGATATCATTAGTATTATTTGTAGCACATCCTAAAATTCATTACAACACCCCTTTTTCTAGGTCTTGGAATTAAAAAACCGTGAAAAATAGCCAATTTTTGCTATATTTTCACTAGGGTTTTACCTTAAGCGGCACTAAAAGCATGCTATGTTGGGTATTTTGGAACCAAGTGGCTCTTATTATTGATATTATTTGATTTTTCATCATAATTTTCCTCACAACACCCTTTGTTATGCCCTCTTGCATTGAGTTTTGGTGAAAAATGTGCCTATTTCGACATATTTTCACTATAGTTTGGCTTGGCATTATCTTGGATTCGCATAAAGAGTATGTTGTGAAGGATCTTATTGCTATTTTGGACTGATATCAAACATATAACATGCTTCCCCTGATTAAAATCCTTACAACACCCTTTGTTTCTTTCATTTGCATTAAAAAAGTACAAAAGAAAAATCAAGCATTTTAAGTCATTTTCATACATTATTTTGCACTTGTCTTTTGCATCAAATTTGAAAAGCTTTTAAAATCTAATTTTATGTTGAAAACAATGCAATGGCACCTTCATGTCATTTTTCTATGGTATCTCTGCATGCATTTATCAAAGATCTTGATTTTGTAAAATTCCTAATTCTCTTAAGTGAACATCCTTTGATATTGGAAGATTTAACCAATTTCATCTCTAGGAACACTCATGAGAAAGATGAGAGTGAAAAGTATTTTTCTGCCATAGAGCATGATGATGATGATGATGTACCTTCCTCTCATCCCATTGCTCTCCTTGGCCAAGATGTAGCATTAGTGGATGAGAAAAGGTCTCTCATATTAAATACTTCAGGGATGGATGTTGGGTGCAATCAAGAGGGAAACAATGTTAATTTGATACTTATTAATAGACTTGGTAGCACTATTCCTAAGATGGTTGTGTGGGGGGGGCACCTGATGCACCTTCTTTCTTAAAGCCGGTGATTACAATTCAATGTGTTCAACATGTGTTACAACAACCACACCATAATGTGATTGCTCACACATACAACACCTGTAATAATAAGCAAAGTAACCAAGCACTGCATGTGCCTATCTCTCTTCCATGTTCTCAACCTATGCTCCCTCCACCACCTCATCTTACTCATAAAAGTGGTCAAGAGTGTTGCAAATATGTGCCTAAGTGGTGTTGTCATTGATGTCAACATATCCTTGTTGCCATTGGTGTCAACTATATCCTATTTTGTTGTCTGTATAGAAGACAAGACTGTTGAAGATATTGAGAAAATTAATGGAGATCAATATATGTGAACCATATGGCTATGAAGAGGTTTGTCTAAAGAAGCTTTAGTTAAGATTTGAGAGGTTTGCATTAAGATCTGAAGAAGTTATAGCCATATGAGTAAAATCAATTCCTACATTATTTAAGAGAGACAGAGTGATAGGAAAGAGGTTTGGATTGCTCCAGTGATGTAAAATGATGATCTGCAGATCTAGAGGCATGTCTAGGAAATCAGTATGTATCATCAACTCTAGTGGTTTTTGGTTTGGAGGTCCGCAAGCTATCTTTCTAGTTTGATAGTCATGGAAGATAGTGTACTTGCGGTTCCGGAGGAAGATACAAATGATTCTGGTAATTTGGTTTAAAGTGAATGTTATTGGTAATTTCAATGTGCTTGTGGAGGTCTCTAGATCATGTGGCTACTATGTTGGAGGTTGTACTGAAGTTTGAGCTTGTTGATTGAAGTTTTTTTCTTTGAGGTTGATGTTCTTCCTAGTCTTGGCCGACCGGATGTTCCTAGCATGTTGTGGATGATCTAAGAGCATTTTTATGAAGCGTGGCATGATTGTAGAAAAAGATTCAAGTCTCAGTTGTGTTTGGCCAATAGTGTGATAATCCATGTCAAGTTTAGCGGACCTTGTTGATCATTCCAAGGTTGATGAAGCATATAAATACTTGTTGAAGAGTTGTTGAAAAGCATCCTTATACACAATGAATTAAATCTGAAGAAGGGATCAAAAGTAGAGCAGAGAAGAAGAGGAGTGAAGGGAGTATAAAGTGAAGAGTCAATGGAGAAGAATTTGAAGATAAGAGCAGAAGTTTTTGAGACTTCAAAGGGACTGATTCATGCATGAATGTAGATGCTATTTCTTAGTTCATTATTTCTATATAAATCATAATTTCTTATAGGCAGTGAGCCTCTTCTTGAGCAGTGAGCTCTGGGCAGTGGGCCCGAAGGCATGTGCCTTCTATTTTCTTAAGTACTTTTAACAGGGTACACATTTTTGTGGGTTACCCCCCACCATGGTTTTTCCCTTAACCAGGTTTTCCATGTCAAAATTCTGGTGTTGTGTGTTCATGTTGTTTCTACTCATATATTGATTTATGCTTAAATGTTTTCATCATTAATCTGATTATAAAGAAGATTTAAAAGGTTCAAAAAAGGTTAAAGTTTAGGGACAACTGATTCACCCCCCCTCTTAGTTGTTTGGACTATTTCCAACAATTGGTATCAGAGCCATGTTCCTCTAAAAGAAGCTTAACTGCTTGAGGAGATCCAAGATGTTGATCTACAAAAAGGAAAGTTCGAGATTTGATGGAACAAATTACTCCCTCTAGAAGGTACGCATGTAGTGTCATCTAGAATGTATGGGTGATGGATTTTGGACAATAACCAAGAATGTGTATAAGATTCTGAATAATGAACCTTCAAATATAGATGAACTCAGAGATGCTAAATGCAACACTCAAGCCAAAGAAGTATTATTGAGTGCCCTATCTGATACCGAATTGGCAAATGTCTTGGATTTGCAAACTGCTCATCAGATCTGGAGTAAATTGGAAAATCTGTCTGAAGGTGACAAATATGTTAAATGTGCCAAGCTACAAAACCTGAAGGGTAAATATGAAAGATTGGTAATGAGTGAAGATGAAAACATTACTTCCTACATGCAGAAAGTAAATGAACTTGTGACCGGTATCAGAAATGCAGGTGGAGTATGGATGAATAAGAAATTGTTGCCAAGGTGCTTAGATCCTTACCTGCAGCTTACAAGGACATGGCTGCAACCATTGAAGAAATCAGGACAGAAGCAATAGTCACAAGAGATCAGTTAGTTGGCAAGATTTCAGCATTTGAAATGAGTGAGTTTGGTGATTCTCTTCCTAAGTCTGAATCTGCATTCAAGGCCAGTGTGCATGGAAAGCAAAGATATGATCCAGGTGAAAGCTCTTCTGCAAGATCAAACATATTTGTGAAGACAAAAAAGGATCTTGAAGATATTGAAATAGAAACTACAGATCTTGAAGCTCTCATTGCCAAACGGATGCCAAGATGATCTGATAAGTATGAAGGATAGTTGCCACTCAAATGTTTTTCTTGTAATAAGATTGGTCATTTTGCCTCAAGGTGTCCGGAGAGGTTTACAAAACTAAACCCTAACATCTACAAGGGTCAGAAGAATTGTTACTCTATCCAAGAAGTTTGAGAAGGAGTCACAGATGATGAATCTGATCATGGAGAAGGTGATTGGGTGTTCACTGCTATTAAGGAAGAAGATCCAATGTCCACCAAATCTGCTAGTTGTGTAAATATAGAAAGTGCCTTGGCTGCTCAAGTTGTTGAAAAGGATGAATGGGTGATTGATAGTGGATGTTCTCATCATATGATTGGAGACAAGAGTAAGTTTTTGAGTTTTGAAAACTATGAAGGAGGACTTGTGAAATTTGGAGACAACTCAGCTAGTAGAATCTATGGCAGAGGATCCATCTCTTTTCATGGTAAGAATAGGACCAATAATGTTCTGTATGTGGAAGGACTGAAGCATAATCTTATTAATGTTGGATAGTTGGTTGACAATGGTTATGATCTTCTTTTCAAGGATGGAAAATGTAGAATCTTGGAAAGCTCCGAAACTGAAATTGCATCTGGTACTCACACTAAAGGTAACATATTTCACTTAAGTAGTTCAGGAAAAAGTTGTTTGATTACTGAAATAGATCAAAGTTGGTTATGACATAGGAGGATGTGTCATGTAAATTTTGATAATATTGTCAAAATAAGTTCCATTCAACCTGTAAGAGATCTTCCAAGACTTGTGAAACCTGATAGTATATGTAGAGAATGTCAATTGGGAAAACAAAACAAAATTTCATTCAAAAGTAAGGAACAAGGTTCAAGTGGGAGATTGGAACTGGTGCATACTGATCTCTATGGTCCTACTAGAATTATGAGTGTGCAAGGAGACATATATTTCATGCTGCTGATTGATGACTACTCCCAGATGTTGTGGGTAACCTTCCTAAAAGAAAAATTAGAAGGTCTTGATAAGTTTAAGGTGTTCAAGATGATGGTTGAAAATGAGATTGGTGGGAAATTGAAATGTTTGAGATCTGATAGGGGTGGAGAATTCACTTCCAGTGAGTTTGATGCTTTTTTGTGAAAAACATGGGATAAAATGACAAGTATCTTCTCCAAGGACTCCTCAACAAAATGGAGCTGTGGAAAGGAAGAACCGAACCATTCAAGAAGCTGTCAGGACCATGATGATGGAAACAAATGTCCCTCAAGTTTATTGGAGGAAAACTATGAGTACTGTTGTCTACACTCTTAAACAGGTGCAGATCAAAGGAAATTCTAGTAAAACTCTGAATGAACTATGGTTTGGTCATCCTCCTACTGTAAGATATTTCAGGGTTTTTGGTAGTAAGTGCTATATCAAAAGAGATGAGGATTTAGGAAAGTTTGATGCAAGAAGTGATGAAGGAATATTCTTGGGATACTCTACTCAAAGTAAGGCTTACCGGTGCTTCAACAAGAGGTTGAAAAAGATTGTTGAAAGTGCTAATGTTAAAGTTGATGAAAGCAAAGAAGGTCATTCCAAGCATTGCAGATATGATTTAGATGATCAAGATGAAAGTCAAAATCAAGGAAGGCAAGATCAAATTCATACTTAGATCCAGATTGATCTAGTAACTCCAAGAACTCAAGAGATTAGTGCAGAAGATGAGGAACCAGTTCAAGAAACAAAAGTTTAAATAATTTCCAAAACCCCTAGGTATGTAAAAATGAATCATCCTGAAGATCAAATCATAGAAGATAAAAATAGAGGTGTTCAAACTAGGAGAAGAGTTGTTGAAGATCAAGAAGAGATTTGTTTGATTTCAAAGATTAAACCTAAATCAGTAAGTGAAGCTTGCAATGATGAAAATTGGGTTAAGGCAATGGAAGAAGAATTGGTGCAAATTGAAAAGAATGGGATCTTGTTCCTAGACCTGAGGACAAAAATGTGATTGGAACCAAATGGGTCTTCCAGAATAAACTAAATGAAGATGGTGAGGTTGTAAGAAACAAGGCAAGGTTGGTATGTAAAGGTTATTCTCAAGTGGAAGGAATTGACTTTGAAGAAACTTTTACTCTGGTGGCAAGGATAGAGGTAGTTAGATTATTTCTTGCCTTTGCTGCTTTCAAAGATTTTAAAGTTTATCAGATGGATGAGAAATCAGGATTTCTAAATAGAGATTTGGAGGAAGAAGTCTACATTGAAAAACTAGAAGGATTTCAGTTGTCTGATCAAGGAGATATGGTTTGTAGACTAAGAAAAGCCTTGTATGGACTCAAGCAAGCTCCAAGATCCTGGTATGCCAGATTGGATAAGCATTTGCTTAAGCTAGGATTTAGCAAAGGTACTGCTGATAGTAATCTGTACTTCAAGATAAATGATGAGGACATTCTAATTGTGGAGGTCTTTGTTGATGATATCATTTTTGGTGGAAATGAATGTATGTGCAAAGCATTTGCTGATCAGATGAAAAGTGAGTTTGAGATGTCAATGTTTGGTGAGATGAACTTCTTCCTAGGTCTACAAATTATTCAGTCAGATAAACGTATCTTCATATCTTAGTCCAAGTATGTGAAAGAATTGTTGAAGACGTTTGGAATGGAAGATTCAAAGCTAGTAGGTACTCCTATGGTAAGCGGATGCAAGCTAAGCAAAGATGATGACTCCCCAAAGGCAAATTAGAAAAGTTATAAATCAATGATTGGAGGATTTCTCTATCTGACTCAGACCTAACCTGACATCACGAATGCAATTGGACTTGTTGCCAGATTTCAAGCTGATCCAAAAGAATCCCATGTTGCGGCAGTCAAAAGAATTTTTAGATATCTTAAGGGGATAATTGATTATGGACTATGGTATCCAAAGGATAATGATTTCACTCTTCATGCATATACAGATGCTGATTGGATAGGAGATGTGGATGACAAAAAAAGTACTAATGGTGGCACATTCTTCTTGGGAAGAAGATTGGTCTCTTGGCTGAGCAAAAAGCAAGAGGCAATTTCTCTATCTACTGCAGAGGCAGAATATATAGCAACAACAAATAATTGTTCTCAAGTTCTATGGATGAAGCAAATGTTGAAGGACATCAGAATTGTGTTTGAGGAGCCAGTCACAATTTTCTGTGATAATTCAAGTGCTATAAGCATTTCCAAGAATCCGGTATTGCACTCAAAGACAAAGCATATATCTATCAAGTTTCACTTCTTGAGAGAGAAAGTTAATGAGAATAAAGTCAAGTTGGAGTTTGTGTCTTCCAAAGATCAAATTGTGGATATCTTCACTAAGCCTCTTCCCAAAGATAATTTTGAGTATCTCAGAGAAAAGTTAGGGGTTATCACCCCTCTTGATCAAAACTAAGATGCACTAAGGTGCATCAGTTTGGTCTAATTCACATTCATATCTTGTGATCCAGATTGATGTTAAGGAGGTACTACTCAAAGGGGGAGTAGTCAGTATGAAAATTTTGGGATCAGTCTGAAGCAAAAAGGGAGAAAAGATAGCAAATATGTGCCCTTTGCCATTGATGTCAAAGGGGGAGAGAAGTCATGTGAAAAACTAGTTGCTGATATAAGGGGGAGTAGTAAAGAAAGTAGTTGCAGAAGTGAGAAGAGAAAGGGGGAGAAGTTCTTGTCTTGATGGTTAAATTCATTTTTTCACATCATATGTTGCCATCAATGAAAAAGGGGGAGATTGTTGCAAATATGTGCCTAAGTGGTGTTGTCATTGATGTCAACATATCCCTGTTGCCATTGGTGTCAACTGTATCCTATTTTGTTGTCTGTATAGAGGACTGGACTATTGAGGATATTGAGAAAATTAATGGAGATCAATATATGCAGACCATATGGCTATGCAGAGGTTTGTCTGAAGAAGCTTCAGTTAAGATTTGAGAGGTTCGCATTAAGATCTGAAGAAGTTATAGCCATCTGAGTAAAATCGGTTCCTGCATTATTCAAGAGAGATAAAGTGACAGGAAAGAGGTCCGGATTGCTTCGGTAATGTAAAATGATGATTTGCGAATCTAGAGGAATGTCTGGGAAATCAATATGTATCATCAACTCTAGTGGTTTGTGGTTTGGAGGTCCGCAAGCTATCTTTCTAGTTTGATAGTCATGGTAGATAGTGTTCTTGAGGTTCCAGAGGAAGATACAAATGATTCTAGTAATTTGGTTTAAAGTGAATGTTATTAGTAATTTCAATGCACTTGTGGAGGTCCCTAGATCATGTGGCTACTATGTTGGAGGTCTGCACTGAAGTTTGAGCTTGTTGATTGAAGATTTCTTCTTTGAGGTTGATGTTCTTCCCAGTCTTGGCCGACCGGGTGTTCCTAGCATGTTGTGGATGATCTAAGAGCATTTTTATGAAGCATGGCGTGATTGTAGAAAAAGCTTCAAGTCTCAGTTATGTTTGGATGATAGTGTGATAATCCATGTCAAGTTTAGCTGACCTTGTTGATCATTCCAAGGTTGATGAAGCATATAAATACTTGTTGAAGAGTTGTTGAAAAGCATCCTTAATGAATTAAATCTGAAGAAGGGATCAAAAGAAGAGCAGAGAAGAAGAGGAGCAAAGAGACTATAGAGTGAAGAGTTAGTGGAGAAGAATTTGAAGATAAGAGCAGAAGTTTTTGAGCCTTTAATGGGACTGATTGAGGCATGAATGTAGATGCTATTTATCAGTTCATTATTTCTATATAAATCATAATTTCTTATAGGCAGTGACCCTCTTCTTGAGTAGTGAGCTCTGGGTAGTGCACCTAAAGGCATGCGCCTTCTATTTTCTTAAGTACTTTTAACGGGGTACGCATTCCTGTGGGTTAACCCCCATAGTGGTTTTTCCCTTAATCGAGTTTTCCACGTCAAAATTCTGGTGTTGTGTGTTCATGTTGTTTCTTCTCATATGTTGATTTATGCTTAAATGTTTTCATCATTAATCTGATTATAAAGAAGATTTAAAAGGTTTAGAAAAAGGTTAAATTTTAGGGACAACTGATTCACCCTCCCCCCTCTCAGTTGTCTGGACTATTTCCAACAAAGAGTATGATCTTGTTGAATAGCTTCACGCTACTACAGCTAAGATCTCTCTTTGGGATTTAATACAAATGTCACCTACATACTATGGAATGCTCCAAGAAGCTTTGTAAAAGGTGATTGTTCCACCTACTGCTAAGCCTAATGATGTCGAAGCTGTATTAGATAGTATGCATGCGACAAAAATAGATATTCTCTTTCAACCACAGGAATTACCATCAATTGAAGTTCAAAACCAATATGATAATCTTGTTATCTTCGTCAAAATAAACAAACCATTGATTAAGAGAGTTATGATTGATAATGGATTGGCTCTTAATGTTTGTGGTATTGACTTAAGATTAAAGTTGATACATCTTCCATCAAGTTGGAACTGTTAAGTATCCGTAGTTTTGACAATGTTGGATGGAAATCCATAGGTACTATAACTTTACCTATACAAGTGGGACCTGTGATTGTGCCTACTCTGATTCATGTCATGCCTAGTTCTTTATCTTACAACATGATTCTTGGTAGACCTTGGATTCATGCATTAGGGGCAGTCCCTTCCACTCTACATCATTCAATCAAATTTATATTCAAAGGTAAACTTCATACTCTTCATGCTGATCCTAAACTAGACAACTGTTTACACATTGAAATGCAAAAACTAGTTTACAATCATATGAGGTTAAACAATTTGTGAGGTGATCCATCAATGACTAATGTTGTACAAGACTCTCAACCATCGAATACACTTGTTTGTGATGATTGGGGTTTATTAGATTTTAACCCTTGCATTACAGGGGAATACAAATTTAATAAACCTAACACATTAAAAGTCGAATCGATCTCGTCTAAACAATCTTTTGAAACATCTCAGAAAAACAAAGTTTCCTTAGTTGAAAATAAAGACAATACCCTCAATTATACTACAAATTATGATACCTATGAGGCTTCACCTTCTTCTAAAGAAATGGACTCTCTATATGGTCATGGATTTCAAATCTTGTACAAAAATAACGACTATGTCGGTAATGGTTGCGGTGGAAATCAACAAGGAATTAGAGTACTTTTACAAGTTGTTGGAATTAACTACACAACCAGTATAGGATACTGCTCTTTGAAACCCACCAAATCCTCTTGTCATCCTAAACTTAATGTTAATACAATATTAAAATAACATGAGAGATATCCTAAGTGTGTATGTTCTTAACGATGGTGCTATAGGTAAGTATCTCTAATCCTTTATCTCTCTTGTGATGTGTTTCCCCTGTGATGTGTTATATGTTGTTTAGGCCTCCTGGGATGACCTCAAATTCTCCCTTAAGGTCCAAGATACTAGGAGACCGCCTCTGTTGTGACCTTCTTCTATTTGTATCATTATTCTTCTATATTGCCTCTCTATAATTTCATTGTTGTGTGTTGTGTCTTATGGACATAGCATTGCAGTTGGTGACTTGGGGGCACCCTCCTATATGACTGTCCCTAAAACACTTGTTTTTCCTCTCTCATTTATTGTTTCCCTTCCTCTAGTGTTTCTATCTAGCAGGCGAATGACAAAAAACATTTATACTGATGTGGACCTAGCGTCCCTTTCGAGAGAAATAAAAAAATGGACTTAGTTCCTAATATGACGATGGGGTTGTATATCTTATCCGACGCTTGGCTAGTGGAAGCACTCATGCTTTCCATGTAGTGACTATGATGATGTTTCTATCTTATTTACGAACCTTAACAATACTACTGCTCTGTCCACCTTTGTTTATCTTCGAATCTAGCCTTGGTGGTATTCAATTCGAATAGCTTTGTGATATAGCCCCATGGTTATCCTCAAACTCTGAATTCATTGTATAATCTTGGCTCTTTGTGTGGTTAATCATATGTGTTGATTATCATGATTTTGTAGACAATAACATGTTTCTTGCAGGGATGTGTTTGTGGGAACATTTGGCGATTGAAAAGTACATGTCACCTCCGGGGGGCATGGGCTTTGTGATAGCTTGTGTTCCCTTGTGTGTTTTCTTCCTACCTTAACTTGCTTGATATCGATACCTGATATCAACCACCTTAAGGTGGGGGCAGATATAAGGTAAGCTGTCTGTTGTAGATGTTAGCTATGTGCTTATCCTCAGATGCAGTTTAAATACTTGCGCGATGATTGGATCATGCATCTTGAGTTTGTTTGCAATCAATCAATCAAACATGTAAGCCCTCTGTAGAGGTGGGATATCACGTATATCCTTTTTATCTTAACCCTCTGTGGAGGTAGGGATGGTGTATTTATCAGAGCAGATTGCATCATCTTGTCAAAAGTCCTCTATGGAGGCGGGGAGTAGTTCTGTGACTAACTCAACCCTTAAGTGTCTTCGGTGATTGTTGTGACAAAGCCCAATCATCGGTATGTGCCTGTAATGTGCCTAAGATGGTGTTGGATCTAGAAATAGGTACACTCCATCGCTTGTCTACTGTGTTTTCTTCATGTCTTCAAGTGTGTGTGTTTTGGTGTGTTTGTTGCCCCATATGCAGTATAAATATTAGTGCCTTAGGGTTGTGCTTCCTACATTTTGGGAAGTTTTGTGTGTCTTGTGTGTGTATTGCCCCATATATACAAAGACCTGCATGATGAGTGCATCATGTTATGGAAGGTTTGTTTACTTTCCAGTACTTGCATCTGCATTTCATATATATAAGAAAAAGAAAAGAAAAGAATCATGCCTGTCTTCCATGCATTAATGTCTCTTCTATGTATTTACTGTATTCTTCGTGTTCTGTGTGACTATAACTATCTTCTCCATGTTTTGTATGCTTGTTACTATTTTCTATGTGATTGGCATGTCTTCTCCGTGCTTGGTGTGTTTGTTGTGTTTGTGACATTACTTTAATGCATGTATTGGCCTCACGTTTATACATACATTAAAGTGGGGGCTAAATGTAATGTTAGAAAATGTCCCCTTGGGGGCTTTTCCCTCATAAGGTTTAGCTCTCAGGTCTTTTGCATGCATTTAGGACATCTTACTTCATAATTTGGCATCTCGATGGAATGAGCCCTAGGTAACATGACAAATGGGACCTAGGAGGACCCCTTGAGCTGTACCCTACCCAAAATAGGGGGGAGGACTTGGGCGCCCGTGCCCTAGTCCTGCCCTATTTTTGGGCAGCCCCAATTTTTGGTGTAGGTTTATGACCGTTATTCGGGTCCTTTGCTAACATGGTAAGTTTGAATTATGAAAATCTTGGCCAGAGTGTTTGTAGTTGCATATATAAGCATGTTTAGGCATTCATTTGTAAACTAGATGATCATTGTGATGTTTGTGCACTCTAAAGGTGATTCAAGGCTTTCATTGTGTTGCAAGACTAGATTTGTGTGTTTTATGTGTTTGTGTTTGCAGCATCCATTTCATAATGGAATGAAGAACATCTTCCTCCCATGATATCTTCACTACAAGGTGACATTATATTGTGTTTTCATCATCATTTCCTTTATTTTTTGCCTCTGCCTTAGAAGGGTATGCACTCTCTATCTGACAATGGTGTTCAAAAACTTAAGTGTCCTTCAAGGCTTGACTGAGGCAAGCCTCTAAACACCACAAACCCCTCCCAAAGTTTTGTCATTGCAGGTTATAGGTGTCGCATCTAGAAAAAGTAGAGTTGCAGGAGGGATCAACAGACATCAAGGATTCAGGATCTGAAGAGAAGCAGGACACCAGAGCCTTTTCAAGACTTGGCTACTTGCTCCTATGTCCTTTGTAGTTGAATTTCTAGAAACAAAAGTTACAGTGCTGATCAATGTCAGAAGGAGGTCAGGATCCCGCAAAGAAACTGGTGCCTTGGACTTGGGTGCCCGCTCCTATGTCCCTGACTTTTTCGCCTCGGAACCCCAAAAACATGTACTGTGTGATTTGATATTTTACTTCCATCTGCAAGAGCTTTTTTTGTTATTCTTCTGTTTACAATCATAATTGTGAAATTAGGGTTTAATGGTTAATTGAGCATAGGAGAAGGAAAATTTATAATTAAACACCCTAATCCAAGCTTCCCTACATTTCATAGTGACCTAGGGTATGATAGTGAATTGCCACTCGACCCTAGATCCTTGAATGTATAGGGTGAAAGGAGGATTCAAACATCTAAACAACACTAAACTAAACAATCCAAAATTTACCCTAAACAATAACATACATCATAAGTTTGTCAACAAGTGTAACTCTCTCTTACAACTCTCTTATGTGTGATAGATGCTATTATAATTCTGATGTGGGAGGCCTAACTTCTACAGGCCATACATTTTGATCCAGGAAGCTAATTAAGCTCCTTTAAAAAAAAAAATTCAAAGAGATCCATGTCATTGTAACCCACATGCTTTGGTTAAGGCCTACATTAACATTTCATCAAGCCCAAAATTGACCTCTAGAGCCTCAAAAATTGCATTTTTGTGTTATATAGCTTATAAATTGCATTTTTGTGTTATATAGCTCATAAATTGCATTTTTTGTTCCTAACATTAGGATACAAGATTGAGACACCTTTTCTAACAATAGCAATAATTCAATAGAAATAATTTAAAACACTTAAAGGGAAGGTGATCATCATTAGCAAGTCAACATTCAAACATAACACAATTTAGATATGAGCTAAGTGAAAGGAAGAAAATATGAACCTACTAGTTTAATAGAAATCAAAAAGCAGAGATCGTTTTACTTTTTAGATAATTGAAATAATAATAAAAGTGTTTGGTCTTATCTAGGTGTTTTTTTACCTAGGATAAACTATGTTCATTTCCTAGAGAATAAATTTTATGCATTGGTTTATAGAAAATAAACTCTTTAGAAAGGGAAATAGATTAATAAAAAAATGATAGAAAGAGATAAAAGGGTTAGAAAAATAGTCCTTGGTTTTGATGGTTAATGATTTAGATGACAAACAATAGTCACATAGTCAAGAACAACAAGGAGAAAAATTTGTCAAAAATAGGTATAGAGGATGCCTCTACAAATGTGGTTAGAGCTTGTCTAATTGTGGTTTCATCCTTGTATTGTATGGCCTTCAAATTTTATGAGGTGTTATGTAATGGTATATAGGTTCTTGTTGTGTTTGTAGATCTAAAATTTGATGCTTCTATGCTAGTTAAGCTTGTTTGAACTTTTGTATCTAGGACATGCAAAATTGTTGGGAATACTTGGGATCTTGCCTTAGTTAGGCCCTTGTTTGGTATTTTTCAAGCCTACTAGTAGTCATAAAATATGTAGCATGCATGCTTATCCTAGTGTACTCTATACTTGGAAGGTAGGCACATACTTGTAAGAAATATTGTAAAATAAACTAAGAAACTTCTATTGTGTGAAGTGTTTTGACAAAAGTAACTAGGAAGGGCCTGAGCCCATATACAAAGGACAAACAAGGCAAAAAGGATGATCAGGAGAACACAGATGGCAGAACCCTTTTGAGAGGTGAGGGTTCTTCTGAGGGAAAGAAACATACCACTGAATAGCTCATCCTTCCATGTAGAACTCTTGATCACAAACTGAATATCTAATCCTTCCATGTAGGTCTCTTGATCAGGAAGGGCCCGAACACTTGAATGATGAAAGGGTTCTTCTAAGGAAAAGAAACAAGGGAAGGGAAAGAACATAGAAGAAGACTTGAAGAAATAGTTACCACAACAAACAACGGAGCAATTTGAAGACATCTTAGATAGCAGAGTTGGACGTAGCACCAAAGGAAGACAAACAAAGAATACCTTGTAAAGTGGAAAAGCAGACCAGAAGAAGATTCATCATGGATTTCTCAGGCTGAGGTGGACCGTCTTGGTTCTCCCATAGCCCCATAAAAGTGAGGGACTCACTTTTTCAATAACCCCGAATGTCTGATGTAGGAGCATCCCTGGTTCAAGAGCAATCTTGCATCAACCAAAAACAATTGTATTTCAGTTTGTTTCCTTTCATTTTCCAGTTCAGTTCAGGTAGTTCAGTCAGTAGCAGTTTCTGTATTTTGGTCTGCATTCTACTACAATCACATTTTAGACCTTGTGGAGCTAGACTTAACATATAGACATGTTCATCTACATTATATCCAGAATTTAGAGCATTTGGATTAGTTACTGGAAAGTTATCGCTATCAGAAGATCAATTATTTTCTCAGAATAGGGCATCCTGACAATCTCTGATAATCAGCTAAAAGAGAAGACTTGTGAAACATTCCTTGACTTGTGGAGCCTAATGACACATCATTCAAAGATCTGTGTTTCGTGGTCAACCTTCCCTAAGATCTGCACATCATTCCATTCATTTATGGAGGTATTCTATGCATTTAGGTCTGACCTATCCATGTACACACGTTACAGCTCTTCATTGGAGTTTGTGATCTTTCTTGGCTAACACGAAGGAATCTTATGTTTCAGAGATGATATATATTGATCCTTAGGAAAGTAGTTCATGATAATAGTGATAGTTGATAGTTTGGATTCTTGGCAAAGGAACTTCAAAGCTATATCTTGAGCATACTTTGATATTCTGTAATTAGGCATGTGAGCCCAATTGTAAGCCCACATGTTGTCGACCAATCTATAGTTGAATTCTATGATATATTGGATGATTGAATCTACACTTGTTCCATATCTTTGAGTTGTTTCCGTTGTGTTTACTCTTGCTGCATGGTTGAGATAGTTCATTTTGTGAACCCTCCTACCATGAATACACCACAAGTACTTTGGAAATCTGATTCTTAAGGACTTCTTACATTCCCTTGGCCTCCCCAAAGGTTCTATCATATGGAACAATGTGATAAAATGTAGATCTGTGCTTCTGTAGGGCATCAAGAAGAAATTAGGAGATGGAAGAACTATAATATTTTGGGAGGACAGTTGGTACAAAGGGGGTCCACTAAATAGGCTTCAAAATATCCAAGGTCTGGTCAACAAGGTTTTTTCTCTCTTTGGCAGATTCGCTTGTGATTATATCCTTTGTAGTAGAGGTGGGTGGAAACTGCTATCAGACTGTTGTCAGGGCCAGGTTGATCTTATTCAAAAGGCGGATGAGATTCAACTTTCTCTTAGAGATTGCAGAATTCCTATTTTCCCTCAGAAACATAAAATGTTGTGGACTAGGGATAGGACTGGGAAATTTACTATCAAATCTACCTATAATCTCTTTATGCCTCAAAATGAGGATAAACTATGGAGGAAGGTTTGGAACCACAATCTTATACCTAAAATCAACCATTTTTGGAGGTTGGCAATGCAGAATAAAATCCTAACCATAGACAACCTTTATCTAAGAGGATTTCAAATTCCTAATAGGTGTGCTTTCTACTTAAAGGATGAAGAAACTATTTCTCACCTCCTTATGCACTGTGATTTTTCTTGGGAGGTTTGGAGCCTGGCTATGCATAACATAGGAATCCTATGGTGTCTGGATGGTAACCTCCCTACTTTCTTAAGATCCTAGTACACTCCTTTTATTCACCCTGTTAGTAAAGAAATCTGGGCCCAAATCCCTCCCATCCTGACATGGGGCCTCTAGAAAGAAAGGAATAACATGCTATTTAGAGAAAAATTTAAAGACCCTAAGGAGGTTTTCTGTATGATAGCCAAACTCCTATAGGAAAACCTCTCTAACAACACTTTGAAAGCTGCTAAACTCCCTCCCACTTGTTTTGAGATTAGTATCATTAATCAGTGGAGTATTTCAGCCAATTTATATAGGATGGATGACACTAGGTGAAGAGCTTGTGCTAACACTAAATGGTCCCCCTTGACTGGTTGGTCCAAGTTCAACTTTGATGGTGTTGCTAAAGGTAACCCTGGGTTGGCTAATTGGGGTGGCACTTTAAGGTCTGATAAGTGTGCTCTCCTAGTGGCCGCTACTGGGGGGCTTGGCGAGAACACTAATAATGTTGTTGAAGCCATGGCCCTACTGTGGTGCCTCAAAGTTGCTCTTGCCATTGGTATCAAGTACCTTGTGGTTGAAGGTGATTATAAGCTTATTATTGAAGCTGTTAATGACAAAGCCAGGGTCGGTTGGCAGATTGAAGACATTATTTAGGATATTAAAACCTTAATTTTAAGCTTTGAAGGTATTGAAGTTGTCAATATCTATAGGGAAGGCAATCAAATTGTGGACCTCATGGCTAACCTTGGGGTTAACCTATACCCCTTCAGATGCTGGATAAATATTTTGAATCTCCCCCTGAATATAAGAAATAACATTCTAAAGGAGGCTTCTTCCTAATTTCTCATGGCTAGAATCACTCTTCCTTTTGCTCTTGTTCATGCCTATAAGTCTTGCCCTCATTTCTTAGGGTGGCTTGTGAAGGATGACGTCATGGTCAAGACAACTCACTTTCCCCGTTTGAGCTAGAACATAGAGTTCCACATGGATTATTGCCAACTCAGTGACCCCTGTGAGCTATCACTTTGCTCTCTTCCCAAGTCTTTTAATACTCTGTTGGTGGTTCTGGATGTGGTGAGCTTGCACGAGCTGTATTATGATGGAAATTTGTCCCGAACGTGATTGGGATTTTGAAGGACATTTCTAGTAGTTCAAGTTCTGTGGCTTGCATTAACTATTATGAGTTTCAATTCATTTCTAGACTATTCGAAAGCACCTTATATCTCACTAATTTTTGTATTTGCATTCCTCATTGCTGGTGTGGAAAGTGCAGAAAGATGGGAGGTGACAAGGTTCAAACTAAGCTGACATCTTGTGGGGAGTTTAAGGAAGACTCTCAGGTTTGGATCATTCCCTATGAAGGGGGGTTACTCCATTCCTTGAATGTTTGAATGGTTTTGATGAGAGTTTGTCTATTCAATTTGCTATGTCATGGGATGTGGACAGGAGGGTGCATGTTGGCAGAGTGTAGTTTGTGGTGTCTGAAGAGTCCATTGCCCAAGCCACAGGCCTGCAATGCCAGAATAAAAGGTTGAATAAGTAAACGAAAGTCCAAGACTTGGAGAGGGTAAAACAATTTTTAGGGAAGGGGAGAAACAAGTTAGACTGCAAGGCATCTTTGAGCACGAGAGCCTGGTAAACCCTTGGGACTGTGTTTGCTACCTTATTATGAAATTTTTTACTCTAGAAGATTGTTATAAGTGTTTCTACCATTACCATTTCACTTTGTTAAATCATTTCAGGCATAAAATCCTAGTGAATTTTTCCTTCTATTTGCTTTCTAGCCTTGAGTCTTCTATTAAGCTAGCTAACAAAACCCAGGAGGGTAATCCGGTAGTGGTGGTTGTTCCCCTACACCAAGGTCTAATATTCTGCTTGTACCACTTTCATTTGGCCCTTTGCCCTGTCAAACCCCTTAAGGCTAGTTTTGTCAAAGAAAATGTTAATGAAGACTTGAATGACAATATCCCACTCAGCATGAAGTTTGGCAACCCTACTAAAATTAAAGACACATCTCTTGCTGTTGTTGACCCTATTAACCCTATCGAGCCCCCTTCCTCTCATGTTATTCATGATTATAGTCCCCTCAAGATGAAGGACACCCCTTCCCCTAGGGCCCATCAATCTGGCTGGGCCCCTGTGATATCTAATTCTGAGGGTGTGGATGGGTCCCAAGGCCAAACCTGTAAAGAAGCTACTGAAGGCCTTTGTGGATTGAGAAATTGCCCTACACTCTCTAGAGGTAAGAAATGTCAAAGCATGCAGATCCACCACAGTTCTGGTAGAGGGGGAAGAAGAAAAATAAAAAAGATGAATTGGGTATGAGGAATGTGAATCTAGAGATTGAGAAAGGCTTGGACAATCCCCAACAGTAGAAAGAGGAGGATATTGTTGATGTCAAGAAGAAGGTTGTGGGTAAGGAGAATATAGTGAGAAGACCTAGCATTCGTAGGTCGACTAGGCTGGTAGGGGAAGCCCCAGGTTTTAAATGTTTTTGATTATTCCTCTGCTTCTGATCACGATGACCTTGAGAATGAAATGGAAATTAAGGAAGTTAAGACTTCCCCTATGCAAGACCAAGAAGGAGTGAGACACTTTGACTCTATGAACAATTCATTTTATGATACAGAATAGTTTGAGGTTGAGAATCTTGAGACTCCTAACAGGGAGGTGGAGAGTGCCAAAGAGGATGATTCTAACAGCAAGCTTGTTCTAGAGATTGAGGAGGTTAAGTCCTGGCTCTCAGCTATGGAAAGCAAAATCAAGGTTTTGATGATAGTTTGCTTGAAGGTCATCCATAGAGCGGCCACTACCTTCTCTACTCTATAGGGAGATCGCATTGCTAGAAATGATGCGAAGAATGAGAACAAGGAGGAACTGATTAAGTTTCTTAAAGATGATTAGAAAGATCTATTTAATTAGTTTTTTCTTATGTTCTATTATCTGGACTTGGTTTCTCTTTGATATTGTTATGAACTTTTGCTACTAGTTAGCTCTTTCTGTGTTATTCTTAGCCTTGGGCCTATTTTGCCACCCCTTGGGTTTTTGTTATTGGGATCTGCACCCATGTTTGCAACTTATTAATATCAAAAACTATAATAACTCACTACATAATTATATTTTAAATGATGTCACATCCATAAATAAATAAATAATTTAAAGAGTCACATGACTATCTAACATAATTAAAAATAAAAGATCTAATTTAATCTCCAACATCCATTTCCCTATCATATCTTTTAATCCTAGCCATTCATATAATGATAACCATAAAAATACCCTAATTCCCCTCATTCAATCCTACCCATCTATTTTAATTATATCTTAACCCTCTATCTTATCATTTACACATCTATAAATCAACCCCCATCTTCAAATATTCCAAAAAGAAAAATATATAGGTACATGTTGCTAGAATCTTAAATAACTCTATGAACAACCACATCAATTTCATTCCAAGCACATCTATAACAACAAATAATAGAATTTTATTTTGCAGAGGGTAATGTGTCTCACACTGGTATTTAGAAAGTGGTCACATTAAATATTTGGATCAATATTGAGGAAGATATGATGATTTGAAGTTGACTTAGAAGTACTATTTTTCAGAGAAATTTTGATGCAAGATTTTTAAAGGAAAATTCATATCTTGTAATCTAGGAGAGGAAATTCCATTCTTTTTTTTGCAAATAGTTAAAAATATTTAATTTTTTTTTTCTCTATATTATTTTATTTTTAGATTTGCAATAAAAATATTTATGATTTTTTTTTAATTTCTTATACAAAGAAATCTATTTTCCATACAATAGACATAGAAGTAAATCTCTCATTTTACAACCCTCACATGCATACAAAAGAAATAAATCTCCTTTCTAAACAAATCTAGAGTGTCATATGCACAAATGTAAAAACAATCCCATCCTCTCAAAATAGGGTTTTACAATAGTTTAATAGCTTCAAAAGAGAGTTTCAAAACCCAAATAAGATTTTCATTTAACAAAAGTTTGTCTTCTTTTATTTCTTAGCAAATCTACAAAAACAAAGCTTCACATGCAAGCCAATGGAGGTTTTCTCACCTCCTAACCATAGGGCTTGCTCACAAGCCCACCCTCGTGCTAGGAGGTCCTCATAGAAACTAGGTTTCACAGTATAACAAGGGAATACACACACAAAATACAACACCCATAGGCTTAAACATCACATATGAATCATCACAAGATTCATAGAAAAGGGAGAGTCAAGGGGATGTTGGAATTAAGGAACACTGAGAGTGGGGGTGAATCAGTGTTCTGTAAAACTTCGTAGTTTGTTCCTTAGTTAATTCTCCACATACATTCAAAAGAAAGAAGCATGTACATAAGAACAGAAACAACAAGACCATAACACATGAACACCAAGATTTTAATGTGGAAACCCGGTTAAGGGAAAAACCATGGTGGGGGTTAACCCACAAGAAATTATACTCTGTTAAAAGTATTACGAATGGAGAAGGCACATGCCTTCAGGGTGCACTGCCTAGAGCTCACTGCTCCAAGAGGCTCACTACCTACATAAATGAATACAAGAAGATTACAGAATGTTTGAACTGATGAATAGCATCTACCAATGCAAAATTTAGTTTTAGTTAAGCACAACATACTGATCTTACACACTTCATCCTTACTCTGTCATGTTTCACTCTTTGACCATAATCTGAGCTTAGATCTTCACCTTCACACTTCTTCCTACCCATTTTGTACTTACTCCATCATCACATCACAATCACACCTCAAAATACTTGAATCCATCAGCTATATATATCCGCATCAAGAAATTCAATCAACTGTAGTTGGCTTCAAGAAAACTTAGAACATTTGTTAAGAACTCTGCTCTGTCAGATGAATCCATGCACAATCATTAATCATGTCAGCCAATACCACTGATTATCACAAATTTCTTAACCAACATCTTTTCTTCATCAGGACCAAGATTAAATGCTAGGTTGGCTTGTTCTTCTAACTGTACTGACTAACTAGAACCCGATACTCATATGCTTATAACTTTTGAATCCTTCATCACCAGAGGCTAAATTTCTAGATTTAGATAGTCTTGACAATCCTTATCACTCCCTCAGATCTGCAGTACACTGTAATTTACCAATGGAGAGATCCGGACCAAGATACTAGACCCTGTCACATGCTCTGTTTTTTACTATCCGGACTTAGACAAATCCTTACTCTGACTTCATGTATGAACAAATCATGTAATGCGAATATGTAAGATAGACTTAGTTGCCATCAATGACAATACTTGTCATGTGTAGCAGTGTCTCTTTCCAACAATCTCCCCCTTTGGCATTGATGGCAACACTTAATGAAAAATGACTAAGTATCAGAACAACTCCCCCTTAGTTTGTACACTTATGCTTTTAATTGTTCTCCAATGCTCCCCCTTTGCTAGATTCCTCATTTTTCACTACTTTCCTCTCCCCCTTTGAGATCAATGGCAAAGGCTGGACTTTTTAGATGTAACAATTCCATAATCTCACATTCCTCCACAATGGAGTGTATATGTATTACAACTTTATAGCTAGGAGTGAATATTTCCTTGTGGTCCTGTAGTTCCAATATCTATAATTGAGCATCAAACTCGACAAAATCCGCATACCAAAATTCACCAAAAATTTTATGTACATGGGCATATATACAAACAACCTGATGACTTATTTACATAAGTTTGAACACATCACCAAAGACATTCTTCAACAGTGCCAACTCATTGTCCCAACTCTTCTTCATGCTGTTCAAAATTGAGATGTGACCACTGAATAAGAATGCTTGAGACTTTGCTTTCTGCAAGTTAGTAGGATCACTTGACTTAGCAACAGCTTGGGCTTCTATCATGGTATTGAACATTGCTTCCAACTTGGGGGAAATCAGTCCCTAGAGCTCACACATCCTTGTCTCAATGTTGTCCTTTTCCTTCATCAATTTATTTATTACTTCAATCAAGCTGATTGTTTGATATTCTTGGCTCATCACTGATACTGTCAGAGGATCAAAAGACTGGGATACACTTGACAATTTTTCCTTAGACTCCTTTATTTTTATTTCAATGTCCTCTATAGCTTTAGGACAAGATAAACAAAATTTATATACATTCCCTCCTTCTGTAAGAGCATTTTGAATACTCTTTACACTAGTGTCCAACACAATTCTATCTAATGGAATCATCCCTATCAAAGCATCAAATCTTTTATCATTGAATTCATTTTTAACCTTGACCTCTGCAGATTTTTCAAGGGACTCAAAATGAGTACTTATAGAATTTATCAAACTCTTCAACTGACCAGAGGGAGATGTAGATGAGTCCTTTTGGAATGTTGGCATGATTTTCTCTAGAATCCCAGATGCAATACCAAGTAGCTCACTTCCTTCTATGTGAGACTTCAAAATATCTTCTTTGGCCTTGGCTTGTGTGAGAGAGGCCCACTTTATTTTTTGAATTGGTGAAAGACTGTCCAAATTGATTGGACCTTTCAACTCTTCTGCAACTAGTTTATCATTTTCCAAAATTTCTTTCACTGCTTCTGTAGTGTCTCTTGCCTAATAAGCTATTTCAGTTTTCTACTCTTTAGGGCTTGCATCTTCTCCCTTTTCAGAGTCAAACACATTGTCTCTCTTATCCATTTCTTTCTCTTTCTCTGTTTTAGCCTTCTCTGCATCATTATCAGGGACATCCTTCTTATTATTTACACCAGTAGAGTCTTTTGTAGTCTTTTATGGAGGATTTTGAGTATCCTCAATAGCAGCCTTTTCATCATTAGATTGATTCAAAGGAGCAGTATCAACATTATCTTCCTTTGCCACCCATTTATCTCCTTTGTCTGACATTTACACTTCCAGAACAGACGAGTCATATTTTTCAGTTTGCTTCTCATTTCTCTTTAATTCTTCAACATCTAGAATGGAAGAATCAATCCTATCATCAATCTCTTCTTCAACAATGGGAAGATTATGCTTTTTCAATGCTCTCAGAAGAATCTCCTGAGTTTCTTTGACTATCTTATCTGTCTCACCAAGCATGAGTTTATTCATTCTTTTCTTACTCTTGAATTCATATTTTAATTCTTTGAATATCATGCTCATTTGATTCGGAGAGATTTGAGGGCACAATTTGATTAGCACATGCTCCCTAAGCTCAATGTATTTAACCTTTGCATTTTCATTTCTCAATTCTAGAATATCTGCAAGGCTTTTTGGGATTTCAGAGGTTATTTTGATTAAGGTCTTATTGTAGATATTCAAATATTTAACTATTTCTTCCTCCAATACCCTCGTGTCAACATCACTATAGTCATCATAAAATTCAGTTATTGGCCTTAAGTTCCCATCTATTGTGACTGATTTGATGATGTCATTCACAGAAAGAGTAGGCCTTTCAACATACGTTTCATTCTTTTGCCTCTTGCTTTCCTTTTTGGTTCCAGAGGGCTTCTCCTTAGATACCTTGGCTACTTTTGTACGTGAGGCCTTCAACTCTTTGATCTCAACATCAGAATCAATTTATTCTTCATCAATTTTCATGCTTTTATATGTCCTGGAGGCCTTAATTTTCACCCTTTTCCCTTCTTTTCTGGATGATTTGCCTTCCAGTTTCTCAGGTTTGGTAAGTTTTGGGGGAACAGGGGCAGAAATAGAGCTCCTAGTAGTCCTTGATGTGGAGGAGGATTCTACCAGAGCATTTCCTTGTTTCTTATCCTGCTTCTCCTTCTCGTCTTCTTCTATCCTTTCTCTATTCTACTTCAAACATTCCTTAGATATGCCAATGCTTTCAGCATATATTTCTACTTGCCTTTGAATCTTTCTCTTAGATTTAGGTTTCCAAAGCTCAACATACAGTTTTATACTGAGTTCACTATATGTCCCAAATCTTTCAACTATGGTGTCCTTAGGTTTGTTCAGAAGGTGTTGAGCATACATATCCAACACTTGCTCATCAACTTCATACCCCATGCGCATGATCCACATAGTTCTTGGTTCAACTGCTTCCATCAAACACTGATCTGTATCCACCATAAAGCAAACTATAGCCTTGTATTTTTCAACCACAGATGTAGGGATTCTTTCCCTTGATTGCATCATGTTTTGAAAGTTCTTGAAGAATCCCACAGAGTAGTCCTTTGGGAATTGGAGTCTCCAATATTGTTCAAGTGCTCCCTTATCTATATTGCAACAAGTTTATCATTGGTCCAACACATGCTTTTCTTGCTAGGTAACTCATTCATGAAATAGAAGAACAAACACAAGACCAGTGTACCATATTTGAAGGTATTCTTTTTATCCTTCTTAACCTTATTCAAATTTTCCATCAGCTAGTTCTGTAGCAACTCACACTAGTCATAATCATCATTCTTTCTCAACATTTGATAAGCTGCATAGATAGCTGTACCAGATATAGAATTTTCCCTGCTAGATTGATAAATCTTGTATCCAATCACCATTGAAGTAAATTTGATATCCAGATGAATGATTTCATTTATTGTCATTGCCCTTTTGTCAAACCTTGAACTGGTAGCATTAGTTACTATTTGATTCTTTAATGCTTTCAACATTAGTAGTCCACCAAATAAGTTTAACCCTGTCACGGCCTTGATTGTGTCCTTAGTGATCTTGAAAGGTTTCATTAGCTGCATAAACTCATCATGCATATGGCTTAAAATATACCGGACCCATTCATCTTCATCAAAGGATGGAAACCCTAAAATCTGAATGAAATGTTTATCGTGCAGTGCCTTATACTTAGCTTTGTGACTGTGAATTTCATCCCTTAGATGTTTCTTGAACAAATCTACAAACCTTGAGTCCCCAAATTCATCTATACTTGCATGAATATAGGCCCTAATATATTCAACATGCAATACACCATACATAACATTTGATAATACACCTAACGGGTTGATTTCTAATAATTTGTGTGGATGCTTCTTGAATTTGGGTCGGGGCCTTTCAGTAATATCAACAACCAATGGTGTAGCCATTGCAAAAGATCACAAGTTCAAAGTTTCACAGAAAATACATTTTTCTTCATGGAATTAGGGTTAACAGATGAATTCACTAGTTTCACTTCAAATCCTGGAAATCTTAGCTTAGGTGCTCTTCTGCTTGCTCTCTTTGAATACAAAGTGATCCAAATGATGAAAGGATGACCTTTTATGCTCCGCAAAACCTAATTCTCCATTGTAATAAATGTGTTGCCCTAACTTCATCTAGTTACTCTGTTTCTTGATACAGTTTCTCATGAATCACTCTGTAAATCGCCATATCCACTTCCTTTCTTTTAGAAATCCTTTTAAATGATCTACAATAGGCTTTTCTATCTTCATTCATCATGCCAGACTTAGGCACCTAGTTATTGGCTGGGGGAATTTGATTTTCAATGTAGCTCCCCCTAAGCCAGAGCTCCCATTTTAGTTTCTTGAGGAATTCTTAGCACCAGATTCTGGTACGGACCCATCACCATCATTACTTATACTTTTATTCACCCATGTCTTGTTCATTTCATTCTGGATCTCATTTGCATCAACTTTGCCCTTGCCTTTATCTTGTCTCTGCTCATCTGATTTTCTATTTACTGGACCTCTTCTGTCATTATTCCTGCTTCTGCAGAATCTTACAATATGACCGGATCGGTTACAATTGAAGCACACAATATTTCTTTGCCCATTTGATTGATTTCTTCTTGATCTACACTGATTAGTCATATGTCCAAATCTATTGCATGCAAAACATTTGCCATTGAAGGAATTGCCATTTCCTCTATTGTTAGAGTTATTCATTATCATACTTTTGTATTTAGTGGATCTATGACCATACCTCTTACACTTAAAGCATTGACTAGAGAAGAATGGACTACTTTGATTTATTCTGCTTCTGTACTGAGTAGCTCTATGACCAAATTTATTGCAATTAAAATAATTTCCATTGAAAGATGGATACCTTTGAGCATTAGGCTATCTTGCTGGAGGTCTTCTAGGTCTATTTCTCCCATTCCTTGATTGAGAGTTTCTTTTTCCAGATCCAAAGCTTTCATCTTTCTCATATCCCAGACCATGCTTATCATCTGCCTTCTTCTGACTCTCAAGCAACACCTCAAGTTTAGCTAAGCTTATCTTGAATTTCTCTTTATATTCATTTGTAACTTCTAGGTCATGTTTTAGAATGACAATTTTCCTTTCTAGTTCTTCCTCATTCCCCTGCTTTCATGTAGATCAGACTCTAGATGGCCAGCTATTTTGTCCAATCTACAACATTCTTCTGTTCTTTCTTTCAGAGATTGATTCAGATTTTCTTCAGTCTTCTTCCTTTCTTCAATTTCCTTGGTTAGCCTCATCACCCCAGATTTCATCTCATGTTTTAGGACAACAACTTCTTTAGCTAACTTCTCACATTCCTTTGTCTTCTCTTTCAGGGCCTCATCCATGTCATTGTCTTCATTATGATTTCCTAGTCGAAGAAGTAGCTCCTTCCTCTTTTCATTAGATTTGTTCAATTTTTCTTTTAAGGTCTCAATGAAGTCTTCAACATCTTTAAGGTTCTCTTGCAGTTCTTTGACTTCTGCTCTAGACTGATCAAGATCCTCTAAAGCAAGTTTAAGTTGTTCCTGGATGCCATCAAAATACTTGAATGAACCCATTGAAAATACCTTCCCAAATCTTCCTCAAGCTATTAAACTTCTTCTAAGGAACCAGGCTCTGATACCAATTGTTGGAATTAAGGAACACTGAGAGGGGGGGTGAATCAGTGTTCTGCAAAACTTCTTAGTTTGTTCCTTAATTAATTCTCCACATACATTCAAAAGAAAGAAACATGTACATAAGAACAGAAACAACAAGACCATAACACATGAACACTAGGATTTTTACGTGGAAACCTGGTTAAGGGAAAAACCATAGTGGGGGTTAACCCATAAGAAATTATACTCTGTTAAAAGTATTGCAAATGGGGAAGGCACATGCCTTCAGGGTGCACTACCTAGAGCCCACTGCTCCAAGAGGCTCACTACCTATAGAAATGATTACAAGAAGATTACAGAATGTTTGAATTAATGAATAGCATCTACCAATGCAAAAATTTAGTTCTAGTTAAGCACATAATATTGATCTTACACACTTCATCCTTACTCTGTCCTATTTCACTCTTTGGCCATAATCTGAGCTTAGATCTTCACCTTCACACTTCTTCCTGCCCTTTTCACACTTACTCCATCATCACATCACAATCACACCTCAAAATACTCAAATCCATCGGATATATATATCCACATCAAGAATTCAATCAACTATAGTCAGCTTCAAGAAAACTTAGAATATTTGTGAAGAACTCTGCACTGTCGGCTGAATCCATGCACAATCAACAATGTGAACCAAAAAATTATGTTCTCAAATCATCAATCATGTTAGCCAATACCACTGATGATCAAAAATTGCTTAACCAACATCTTTTCTTCATCCGAACCAAGATCAAATGCTAGGTCAGCCTTTTCTTCTTCTAACTGTACTGACTAACTGGAACCCGATATTTAGATGCTTATAACTTTTGAATCCTTCATCACCGGAGGCTAAATTTCTATATTTAGATAGTCCTAACAATCCTTATCACTCCCTCAGATCTGCAACACACTATAATTTACCACCAGAGAGATCTGGACCAAGATACTGGACCTTGTCACATGCTTTATTTTTGACTATCCGGACTTAGACAAATCCTCACTCTGACTTCTGGTATGAAGAAATCATGTAATACGGATATGTAAGATAGACTTAGTTTCCAATAGGGGACACTCTAAACTCTCAGGGAAAATAAATATCAATATCAACTCCATGAAATATCACATATCAACTCCATCAAATAACATCACAACAAAACTCCTCCATCAACAACATTTTTCCAACACCACTCAATATCCTCTCATATCTACAATCACAACAAAACCCCCACACCACACCTCTAACATAATATCACATCAAAATACATAGGATACTCAATGCCAAAATTCCTTCACAAGGAATGCATATCTTTCTATTTCATGAAAACATATAAGGAAACTGATACCAAAAAATCTTTCACAAGGAATGCATGTTTTCCCCAAAGGAGGGTCTACACCTCTCTCAACTCCACACATCTAAGTCTATCAAGTGAGAATAAAATTACAAGACAAGGGCAGGCCTCACATCCTCCTCCCTTAAGATTAGGCTTCCTCTTGGGAGTCTTCCAAGAGGTGAGGACCTAAAGTATCTCACCATTGTGCTATCACATCAAGGTGATGAGGCCAAATAATCTATTTCACCCAATATGTATAGAAGAATAAATATGAATTCTATACTCAAATATAGATAATGTAAACAAATCCATAATCACTAGTTAACCAATTCATCATCCAAGAAAATAATCAACTGCTATTCTAAACATAGTATGAGTGTCCACATAGTCTATGATCATACAAAAATATATTAGCATATCTATAAGTGTCATAAATAAAAATAAGTCTATAAAAATATGATGTGGTTAGGAGGAGAAGTGAACCTCACACTCTCCCCCTAAGATTAGGCTTCCTCTTGGAATCCCTCAAAAAGAGAGGTATAGTAACCCACCATTTGGTCAAGGTAATATGATTCATATTCTATATTGAAGATCTATTAAATTCTAAGATTGTCAACAAATAATCAATACCTTGTGTTTCCTTTCCTATAGAGTGCAACCATACATCAATATAAGCCAAATAAATAATACATCACTACGTACATTACATCCATAAGACAAGGGTACCATGATCCTACATATCTCTGTAGTGTAGTAAATTGTATCTGCTTACAATTTCACACTAGATTTGGCACCCCTTTTAGCATGTGAATTAAGTCCCTTAACAACTAGCATTTCAAGAGGAAATTAGGCTAGGACATGGGCGCCTAGCACTAGTGTCCTACCTGTGAGCTCCAAAAGTTTAAATTTAAATGTTTTCCTTGTTGTCTTGAGTGCTACACCTTGTTGGCCTAAACCAAATTAGGTCCTTGGGATTGATATATAAAGAACTCTCTCTCCCTTGTTTGAAGACACATTCTCTCTATGATGATTCTCTCTAACAAGTTATCTCTTTCTCTCTCTCTACAAGATCTTTATTTGTGAAGATTATTACTATATGTACTAACCCTTGTAGGTTTGCAAGGAAGATTCTTCCTTCTTCTTTGACTCCTTGTGGACGATCCATGTTACAACATAAAATCCATTAGGGTTTCATGCTCATGGTAACTCTATTTCATGGTATTTGTTTATTACAATCTTTATAATATATTTTTCCTTTACTCATCGTGAGCACTGCAACTCTCTATCATCATCTATCATTGTTGTTGCGGAGGTGGGAACACCAACATGGGGTTTGACTAAGGCAATCCCCTATAGAACACAATCAATTTCCCTCTTTTATGTGTGCAAATCTAAATCAGAAGTTTCAGGCACCGACGAGCAACAAGAAGACATGAACAATAGAGATCATTGCATACAAGATTCATTAGCATAGAAACCCTAGGACTAGCACACACATCACCCAAGTCTTGCCAGATCTGTCCCTATTTTCAACTACAGGCTCCATCTGCCTTGCTCATTCCCAATCTGCTTCCTATTTTTGTGGATCTGATCTATGACACCTGTAAGTCACTCATTATGTCAATTAGGTCACTTAAAACCCTAGATCTTGCTATTATCAAAATCAATCTCCACTATTACAACAAAAGAATAGAGCCTAAATAGATTGGCTCTCCCTTGAGGACTGTAGCCAAGTGTGCAAGTATTTCTTGGCTTGTGTTCTAATGTTTGATAGGAAAGATTGATCTAGTTATTTCAGAATTAGCTAAGCTCCTCTTTTCTATCTTACATTTTGCTGAACCTGACGTATCTTACACTTGTACAACCATCTTCGTTATGTTTGATTAGTTGATTAATTGATTAGACATTTCTATTAGATATCTTATTTTTATATGTTTAGTTTGAAAAGCAAAACACCTATACTTCTATTGCATCTAGAAAAAAAAACAAATTCTCCTTCTATTTTTCTAAATCAACTTGTTCTCTTCTTTTCTTACATCACTTTCCAACCTTGCTCAAAAGGTTTGTGAGATTGTTGTTCCCTTTCAAGCATGTCATGGTGACATAGCTCTTCCTATGCCACTCTCTTTTCATCTTCCCTCTCCTAAAATTCCTCCTACTTGTGAGTATATTTTGGTGCAAGAGGATGAAATCATTAACACATTTCTCAACATTACTTTACCTTCCTTTCATTTTTATGATCTCACTTCTAGAGATGAGGCATTAGTAGATGTTGATCATATTACTTCAACTTTTACCACATCTTCCATAGTCCATAATGATTCCATGACTCATCCTATTCATCTTCTGTCATGCCCGCATGTCCCATGCGGTCACGACACACAACACACGTGTCATGTCCACATTTGCCATGTGGTCATGACACAAATTATGAAAAACTTTTCTACCTATCCCTAGGAACCCCCTCACATGGGTCTGCTTGCTTGGTGGCAATACGCATAAGGTGTAAACATGTCAACAAAATTTGAGGAGGTGTGTTGTCCCATGCAGTCCCCTACGTGATGATAGCCGTCTAGGGGGTATGCGACATGGAATGTGTCACTTTAGGGGTTAGAGTGGTTTTAACCCTAACCCTAAGTTTCCTAAGTGTGAAAATGATTTCACCAGATTCAAAAACTAATCCTAACTTAGGTCCAAATGTAAATGAGATAATGATTAAGTAAAATGGCATGATGGATGCATGATTAAATTAGAATGATGGAATAAAAAAATTAATAAAAATAATGTAAAATTAAAACCCTAGAAATCTAGGAAAAATTCGACAGCATAACACATTTTCAACAAATGACTTAAGAATTTTAAAATAAAATTCCAAAAAGAATTCAAATAAAATTTAAGAATAAAATTTAAAATAAAACTTAAGAACAATTTAACACCATTTAAAATATCAAAATAATATCCTGCTAAGGTCAATTAAATCGACATTGCAAAAAGAGTAAAAATTCGAAATAAAATAATATAATAAATTAATAACAAGACGCCAAATGGACTTCAACATTGAGTCCGTTAATAAATATAATTTTGGCATTACATTTATTAATGAACTCGGAATAATGAGGAGGAAGGAGGTTAAAATACTCCTTCCCGTAAAATAATAGCAAAATGATAAATAATTAAAAAGATAAATAAACACGCTAAGGAGGAATAAAATAATTTAATTAACCCAACTAAAATGAATTCAAACAAGGGAAATACTCTTCCCAATTAAAATAAAATTACTCCCTCCAAGATAAAATTAATTCACAAGGTAAATAAACAAATGCAAAACCCCATTTAAATAGAAAAAAATAACATGCAATACAAGAATTAATAGAGAATAAAAGGATTTAAGAATAAAACAACTCCCTCTCAAAAATAAAATCCTCTCAATTAAGATATGGATTTCAAAATGGAAAAGCCCTAATTACTTTTATTCTATTATTTTCTATTTTCATTGTTGCCCTAATTCTATTTTAAAAAAATGATATCCCTAAAAGAAGCCTTAATTTATTTATCTCATTTCTTCTTGTTTTCCATTGTTTTGTTTTTGTCCCAAGTATGTAGGTTAGGGTTTGGATGGAGGAGGAAGCCATGGATGGATCTGCTACTACCTCCCACGGAGGTATACACAGCAGATTGAAAGCTATACTATATTTTTTATTAATTTTTTTTGTTTGATCAATGAGTGACTGTTTCCTTTTATATATATATATACATGCTGACTGTGTTAAACAAATGTTTCATATTGCAGGGTTGAGAGTAGAGAGGGGGACTGAGTTGTAGCCGCTGCCGCCACTGAGATGCATAGTAAAGGGTTGAGTCGTGGCAGATGGAGGGGATGGAGGTGCTGAGGGGCCGCGGAGGGAGGTATATGGTGGAGAGTGGTGGGCACTGAGCGTAGGGTGAAGACAACATGGGGGAAAGCAGAGTAAAGGGTTTGGGGTGTGGGGTGGAGGCGTCACCTCCCCCCCACACCATATACAAAAACAAAGGAGGGGCTGTGGGCACTGCCACCCACAATCCCCTCCACATTTTTTTTTTAATTCCTTTTTTTTTATATAATAGTCTTTGCTCCCAGATTTCAGTTTGCCAAACTAGGATTTTGATCTCTGTGTTTTATTCATTTCAAGCTTAGTTTATATATATATATATGAATGTTTATACTCAGATTTAGCACTTACAATTCTTTTCAGAATATCACAGATCCAAAACCCTAGTATTGTATATATATATATATCTATATATATGCGCACATAGGTATACATATATATATAAATATGTGGGAATATATATTTTTATACATTTATAGTAAATAATACACTTTAGTTTCTTTTCTTTTCCTAGTTAACCCCTGAGTATAAACAGTTTACTTATAAAAGGAAAAGAACAACAACTATATTTTTTAAATAATAAGACAACCAAGTATAGGTATACCCAAGCACTTATTTATTTATTTTTTTAAACAATGGTTTAACTAACAGAATATTAACTTTCAGATTTAACTCTATTTTCTTTTTGATAAATACTAATATTTCATTTCTGCATAATAAATGGAGAACTTAGTATTAACTTCTTTTTTTTTGAAACATACAATAACAGAAATATATACATTTTTTTGAAATAGTTAAAATACACAAAATACATTATTTGTTTATTTAGCAGCAATAAAGTAGAAATCTAAAATTTCATATAAATTTGTAACAGCTCTTTTCTTATCCATAACAACAACTAGTAATGTAACAGTCAATATAACAATAGGAAAACTACTTACATATTCTCTTTCTTTCTTTGCATTCACTAAAATTTATCTAACACACTCACATGTATATTTTTTTTGTAAAGAATAATGACAGAAACAATATATATAATTCCACATGCATTTCCCAAACTAAAAACTCACACTTAGAGAATAACAACTTGCCAATAAAATAAAAGATTGTTTACATTGCAATATTTTTTATACAGCCCACTCTAAGGGCATAACACTTGACAAAAATAAATACAATAGAGCCACAAAGTCCATGGCTCAAACATCCAACAACAAGGATTATAATAACACAAAAATAGACTTCTCAACAAGCTCCATTTCCTCATATAAGCACCTGCAAAAACAAAACAAGAAGAACAACCCAGCCACTTCGAAATGCCCTCCTCCCTACCGTAGACCCGCAAGTGGGTCACCCCCGAGCTAGGGAGGTAAGGATTCACACAGGTACAAACACTCAACAACAATAATCGAACAACATCAACACAAAATTAGCCCCAAGGATAAACACATAACTCAACTCATGAAAATGAGTTTGATGGGGGTAGGGAATGGACCCCTCTACTTCAAAGGCCACCCAAAATACTAAAATACCAATCTCATGGCCTCAAGCCAAACATCTCCAAAACCACAACTCTCCAAATATCACAAAATAACCTCCATGGCACTCTTGCCATTCAAATAATCTCCACAACAAGTAAGAAGCCCTCAAGGCATAAATAACACAATATGGGAGTGACCTCAAGGAGATTCCTTTCCCTTACCCCAAACAAGTTGAGCCTTACCTCCAAATGGAGGTGCTCTTACCATACTCCCATCCCACACAAAAATAATGAAACAACAACCAACAAACAAAAATACAAACACAACACAATAAATAAGCAAGGGTGAAGAAACTTAGTTCATGAGGCTTACCTTCAAAGCCCTATAATAGAAGCACATTTGGTGATGAGCTCCAAGCTTCTCCAAACCTTCCAATCTCTAAGAATTCCTCTAACATTCCCAAAATTGCTCAAAAATAGATAGAAACTCCAAAATGCAAGAACCCCACACTCCTCAACAAGAGGAGATAATATAGGCCATCAATTTTGGCCTTGAGGAATGAGAAGGTGACACTTGTCACCTTCTCCTTCCTCTTCCAATGCCACTTGCAAGGGAGAGGAAGTGTGAGGGTGACAAATGTCATCCTCCAATTCCCTCTCAATCCTCACCTTATCCACTTGTGCTCTCACACATGTGTGAGAACAAGTGGTGAGGTGGCATTCCCATTCAAACCTCCAAGAGGATAAGGGATGCCATATGGCATCCTCTTATTCTCTTAAAGAGCCATCTCCCTCCAAGATGCTCTCACACGTACCTTATCCACTTGTGCTCTCACACATGTGTGAGAGAACAAGTGGTGAGGTGGCATTCCCATTCAAACCTTCAAGAGAATAAGGGATGCCATATGGCATCCTCTTATTCTCTCAAAGAGCCATCTCCCTCCAAGATGCTCTCACACATGTGTGAGAGTCTTGGAGGAAGATTCCACACACTTGGGAGTCTTGGAGACCTCCCAAGTCTTCCTAGGGAAGGGATTCCCAAATTTTGGGAAGGGAGAGAAGTCTTTCCCAAAGCATTACTCATCTCCCACCTTAACTAAATTCAAATTTCGTCACTTTGACTAAACCTTAGTTTAGAGTGACCAAAAGTGAGTTAATCCGAGGGTTAGTTGGTCAAAATTGACCCTAAACCCATGGGTAACCACCTAGGGTAAATTTTGGGCCACTATGGTTCACCAAGGGGGTCATAAATCCACTTTAAATGGCCTCAAAAAAATAAAAACAAATACCAAGTGGTGTAAGTCAACAAAAATTATACAACACTTAATATTAATTAATTAAAACAAAGGGTACTAGGCCAAAATGATAAAAATTTATTCAAGCACTTAAATCAACATTCAATTTTCAAACGTGATCCTTATCCCCCTCTTGGGAATGGATCAGTTTCATAGGGAATAACATTGGTTTGAATTTTACCTCCCATTTCCCATGGCTTAGGAATGTAAACATGTACATCTCGATCAAGTGTCAATCATAGCATGATAATCATAGCCAAAGCAACTGGAATTAAATTTATGCCATAGAATACAACAATAATCATCAATAACATAATTCTGAATTAAATTGTATTTTCTATCACATGTCAAATAATCCTCATCACATAAATAACTAGAAATCACATCACAAAACATCATATAATATATCTTGTAAGTTTAATCACAAAATAGCATCAAATATGATCAAATCGAATCCCTATATGTCTAATCAATGTCATATCAAATCAAGAGATATAATCAAGTCTGCAAAATGAAACATAGTCTCTAAAAGTCTGATAATGTCATCAACTAAAATGCATAATGATCAAAATAAGGAAGGAAAAATAATCAGCCTCACATCCTCCCCCCTAAGACTAAAATTCCTCCTAGAAGTCGTCAAAAAGGTGAGGATAGAGTGCCCTCAAACTAGTTGCATCCTCCCAAGTCGTTATGACCTCAGCATAACGATCCCACTGGACCCTAACCTAGTGCAGCTCTCAACCTCGAGCGAATTGGCTCCAAAGCCAATTGCCCGTATGCCTCTACCTGTAGAGCACTCCAGTCCAGTACATGAGATAAATCAGATATATATCACCTCAATATAGAAATATGAAAGACATCGTGGATACGTGACAGGCTAGGTGGCAACGCTAGATGATAGGCAATAGGTCCTATCCACTCTAAGATCTCAAAGGGTCCTACAAACCATGGTGCGAGCTTAGAGCCCTTTCCATAGCGGATTAGACTCTTGTGTGGTCACACTCTAAGGAATACTCTGTCATCCACTGAGAAGCTCCGATCAGTCCTCTTAGCATTGGCATACTTCTTCTGCCTGTCCTGTGCCTCCTTAACTCTTTGCCTAATCACTATGACCTACTGCTCCATATCCTAAATTAAGTCTGGACCAATGGCAACTCTTTCCTCTATCCGATCCCAACTCAATGGTGTCCTGCATGGTCTGCCGTATAAATCCTGAAAGGGAGGCATACCGAACGAGCTGTGATGCCCATTATTGTAGGTAAACTCAACCAGATACAGATACTCCTCCCATCAAGATTGATGGTCCATAACATACATATGAAGCATGTCTTCCAACACTTGATTCATCGGCTCTGTCTGTCCATCTGTCTCGGGATGATAAGTGGAGCTAAAGTTGAGCTGTGTGCCCAATGCCTGCTGCAAAGCTCTCTAAAATACTGAAGTGAAAACTAGATCTCTATCAAAAATGATGCACCGAGGTACTCCATGTAATCTCACAATATCATCTAAGAATACTCTCGCCACTGCTGGCGTATTGTACGTCATGTGTACAGGTGATAAATGCATCACATTGGTCAATTATCACCATGATGGCATCATGGCGATGCGAAGACATAGGAAGACCAACAATAAAATCCATAGAAATGGTCTCCCATTTCCACTCAGGTATCACATGTTGGTATAGAAGACCTACTAGATGCTAATGCTCAGCCTTGACCCTCTGGCACTCAAGGCATCGAGCAAAAAACTCTGCAATATCTCATCTCATACCCACCCAATGGTACAGCTGTCGTAGGTTGGCATGCATCTTCTTCACCCCTAGATGTGCTGCATATGGTGCTCTGTGAGCCTCTGATAACACTACAGTATGTAGGTCACCTGTGTGGGGTACATAGATGCGCTGTCGATGATGAAGTAACCCATCTACCTCAAGTGAATACCCTACAAACTTGCCCACAAGGGCCCTCTGTAAACTGATCTTTTGCTCACCTCAAGAAACTACTCATCCTCTAGAAGATGCTGAATAATACATCCTCTCAAGTCCACACTCAGAGTTAAGGTCAAGAGCACATGGCGCCACTGGCTTAATGCGTCAGCAACCATGTTCTCCTTCCCTTTGATGTAGAGGACATCAAAGTAATACTCGCAAAGAAACTCCATCCAACGCTGCTAATGGGCGTTCAAATTCGGCTGTGTACAGATATACTAAAGGTTGTGGTGATCTGAATGGAGCTCAAAGTGATGACCCAATAAGAAATGTCTCCAACAAACTAAAGCATGAACTATTGCCGCTAACTCCAAGTTGTGCATGGGGTAGTTCAGCTTGTGGGTCTTGAGCTTTCGCGACTCATACGCAATCACTCTACCACCCTGCATAAGTACGACTCCTAATCCCTCAAGTGATGCATCCATGCAAACAATAAAATCTGCTGCAAGATCAGGAACCGCTAAAATGGGAGCATTGGTAAGACTCTCCTTGAGGACCCTGAAGGCCCTCTCACACTGCTCAGTCCAAAGAAAACTCTTCCCTTTCCACTGAAGGGAAGTGATGGGGTGCACTATCTAAGAAAAACCCTCAACAAAGTGATGGTAATAACCATCTAACCCCATAAAACTCCTGACCTCTGTCACACTAGTGGGTGCTGGCCAATCCCTGATAGCCTTGATCTTTGATGGATCTACTGAGATTCCATCGCCAGATAGGATATGCCCCAGATACTGTACCTCTGTCCTGAAAAATACATGTTTTGCCAAGTTCCCATAAAGATTCTACTCCCTCAAACACTGTAGAACCTGACATAGATGCTCCTCATGCTCCTCCTTGGTCCATGAATAGATCAAAATGTCATCGAGGAAAATGATCGCAAACTGATCTAAATAGGTACGGAATAGCCCGTTCATGAGACTCATGAACACTGTAGGGGCGTTCGTCAAGCCGAAGGGGACCACAGTGAACTCATAGTGGCCATATCAAGTCCGGAAGGTGGTCTTATGGATGTCCACCTCTGTGATGCATAGCTGATAATAACCAGACTTCAGGTCAATCTTAGAGAACACCCTGGCTCCCTACATCTGATTGAAAAGATCGTCAATCCTAGGCAGAGAATAACAGTTCTTCACCGTCACCTTATTTAACTACCTATAGTCCATGCACAATCAAAGAGACCCATCCTTCTTTTTCATGAAGATGACAGGAGCGTCCCAAGGTGAAACACTCAATCGGATGTGCCCCTTCTTGAGCAAGTCCTCCAACTGTAACTTGAGCTCTGTAAGCTCATGTGTGGTCATCCTATAGGGTGCATGAGACACTGGCTTGGCACCCGACACTAAATCAATGTGAAAGTCTACCTCACGACAGGGTGGCATCCTCGGTAACTCTGCTGGAAACACATCGGCAAACTCTCTAAGGATGGGATGATCATCCAAAGATGCCTCAGGCTCGTCATATGATCTATCACTCACTGTGATGGCAAACATCTAGCATCCCTTCTGCATGCAGTGCTTAAGCTGATGAGCAGATATCATACACACTGTTGTGGGTTTCTACATGCCCATTATCTCAACTAATGTACCGTGATTGTCTAAGCAGCTAATCATCTTTCGGCGACAATCTAGATTGGCTCGATGAGCCGCAAGCCAGTCCATACCCAACACCACATTGTAGGATCCTAATGTCATAACTCTAAGGTCACAAACTATGGCAAAGGGTCCCAAAGAAATCTCCCAGTTGTGGACTAAGGCATCTACTATCATCTTGGTCCCTGAGGCCAACTCAACCACCCACCTATCACCCTGCCTAGAGGCCACCAGCCTGCAACGCTCCACTAACGATGGAGATATGAAAGAGTCAGTAGCACTAGAATCAAAGAGAATAGAAATGGGGATACCCCCAATCATACCAGATGTCTCAATCACTAATGCCTAAAAATTAGCCTGGCAGTTATGAACCACTGCGAACATATGGTGGGATCTACCCACATCACCAACAATTTGCTCAGATCCTCCTGCATGAGGCTGTCCCCTTGCTGTAAAACCTTATGG
Source organism: Cunninghamia lanceolata (assembly GCA_027924645.1). Taxonomy (NCBI): domain Eukaryota; kingdom Viridiplantae; phylum Streptophyta; class Pinopsida; order Cupressales; family Cupressaceae; genus Cunninghamia; species Cunninghamia lanceolata. Next base: position 9,329,497 of record BSBN01000828.1, read on the forward strand.
ACACTCTCTGGCTAGGTGTCCTACACCACAAACATAACAAGGGCCCCTAGCCTATACCTATCCAATTTGAGTCCTTCTCGACTACTGATGTCGTGATCTACTAGTAGACCCCTATGAGCCCCTGAAAGACTACTACAACCTCGCGGGTCCCGCAGGCGGTCCCTGTTACCTCTGATCTCTTCATGGGCCCTGCTACTGCCAACCTCTATTATGTCCCCCATGTGCCCTCTACTGTGTCCTAGCTCTCTGCTGCTGCTGTAGTTGTTGCTGCTGTGGGGGCCTAGGAGGTAAGGTTGCAGAACAAAATCCTCCCCTATGAGGTGGCTGTGATGGTCTGTGGAAACTCTACTGATGCTACTACTGCCCACGATCCTAAAACTGAGGGCATGAACTCTACCCTCGCCCCTAAATCTCCTCAGTGACATATGCCTTCTCGGCAGCATCACTCAAAGTCTGGGGGTCTGCCATGCGAACATACCCTACTATGCCGTGGTTCAGTCCTCTAATAAACTTATGAACCAGGAGTTTCTCATGGAGATACTCTGCATATCAAGACAACTTGGTAAATCTACCCTCATACTAGGTAACTATAAGTCCTCTCTGTTGGAGGTCATGAAACTCATCTATGCGACCTTGCCTGTAATGATCTGATAAGTATCATGCATTGAAGCGCTCAATTAAGGTCTCCCATGTGAGAGTGTCTAATGAAAGGTGACGCTTGCACTCCTTAGTGCACCACCAGGTAGCTGCTACATCTTGCAACAGGTGTAATGCTACATGAGCCTTCGTGTTGCCCTTGTAAGGATGCAACGCGAAGCATATGTCTAACCTGATGAGCCAGGCCTCTGCTTCAGCTCCCTCTGTGGTCTTGACGAATGTAGGAGGGTTCAACCTCAACAAATCCCTAATGGGGTCTCCTCTGTCTCTGCGCCCTCTGATAGGCTCATCTGTGTAATAGTCATAAGGTCTGTGAACAATGTGCTCTACTCGTACTGCCTCATCATACCTAGCATGATGTGGAGGGCTCCTGCTATGGGCCTCGTCTGCTGAACCAACCTCCTCTACCGTCGTCTCTGGCACCTCAACATAAGGCTCCACACGTGGTACCCCTTGCAGCTCAATGCGGGGCTTGACATGGGACTTAGCTTGTGGCTCCACTCGCGGATCCTCGCGGGGCTCAACATGTGGCTCTATACGTGGCTCAACTACAGTAAGTGGAAGCCTATCTAAAACTACCTGTAAAGCCTGTAATATCTGTGGCCCAATATCTGGTAGGGCCGGTGGTGTCTGCGGTGCCTATAGGACCGGCTGTGCCTGTAGGACCGGCTGTGCCTGTAGGACCGGCTGTGCCTGTACCTCAGCTGAAGAGTCACTATGAACCTCGGGGGATAGAGTGCATCAGGACTGTGCTCGTCGAACTCGTCGGGGAGGCATCCTAGAAAAATGAGGTAACCATAAATTAATCAAAGTTAAAAAAATAATAATGTGCCCTAAACAAGCCCAGTGTTTAAACTTAGGCTCTAATACCAAATGTCATGCTCGCATTTCCCATGCGGTCATGACACACAACACACGTGTCATGTCCACATTTGACATGTGGTCATGACATGAATTACGAAAAACTTTTCTACCTATCCCTAGGAACCCCCTCGCACGCGTCTGCGTTCTCGGTGGCAATATGCATAAGGCGTAAACATATCAACAGAATTCGAGTAGGTGCGTTGTTCCACGCAATCCCCTACGTGATGATAGCCATCTAGGGGGTATGCGACACGGAATGTGTCGCTTTAGGGGTTAGACCTATTTTAACCCTAACCCTAAGTTTCCTAGGTGTGAAGATGATTTTGCCAGATTCATAAACTAATCCTAACTTAGGTCCAAATGTAAACGAGATAATGATTAAGTAAAATGGCATGATGGACATATGATTAAAGTGGAATGATGTAATAAAAAATTAATAAAATTAATGTAAAATTAAAACCCTAGAAATCTAGGAAAAATTTGATAGCATAATGCGTTTTCAACAAATGACTTAAGAATTTTAAAATAAAATTCTAAAAAGAATTCAAATAAAATTGAAGAATAAAATTTAAAATAAAACTTAAGAACAATTTAATACCATTTAAAATATCAAAATAATATCCTGCCAAGGTCAATTATATTGACCTTACAAAAAGAGTAAAAATTTGAAATAAAATAGTATAATAAATTAATAACAAGATGCCAAATGGACTTCAACATTGAGTCCATTAATAAATATAATTTTGGCATTACATTTATTAATGAACTCAGAATAATGAGGAGGAAGGAGGTTAAAATAATCCTTCTCATAAAATAATAGCAAAATGATAAATAATTAAAAAGATAAATAAACACGCTAAGGAGGAATACAATAATTTAATTAACCCAACTAAAATGAATTCAAACAAGGGAAATACTCTTCCCAATTAAAATAAAATTACTCCCTCCAAGATAAAATTAATTCACAAGGTAAATAAACAAATGCAAAACCCCGTTTAAATAGAAAACAAATAACATGCAATACAAGAATTAATAGAGAATAAAAGGATTTAAGAATAAAACAACTCCCTCTCAAAAATAAAATCCTCTCAATTAAGATATGGATTTCAAAATGGAAAAGCCCTAATTACTTTTATTCTATTATTTTCTATTTTCATTGTTGCCCTAATTCCATTTTTAAAAAATGATATCCCTAAAAGAAGCCCTAATTTCTTTATCTCATTTCTTCTTATTTTCCATTGTTTTGTTTTTGTTCCAAGTATGTAGGTTAGGGTTTGGATGGAGGAGGAAGCCATGGATGGATCTGCTACTACCTCCCATAGAGGTATACACAGCAGATTGAAAGCCATACTATATTTATTTATTGATTTTTTTTTGTTTGATCAATGAGTGACTGTTTCCTTTTATATATATACATGCTAACTGTGTTAAACAAATGTTTCATACTGCAGGGTTGAGAGTAGAGAGGGGGACTGAGTTGTAGTCGCCACCACCGCTAAGATGCACAACAAAGGGTTGAGTGGTCGCGGATGGAGGGGACAGAGGTGCTGAGGGGTTGGGAAGGGAGGTATACAGTGGAGAGTGGTGGGCGTTGAGCGTAGGGTGAAGATGGTGGGGGGAAAGCAGAGTAAAGGGTTTGGGGTGTGGGGTGGAGGCATCGCCTCCCCCCCACACCATATACAAAAACTAAGAAGGGGCTGTGGGCGCTGCCGCCCACAGTCCCGTCCACATTTTTTTTTAATTCCTTTTTTTTTATATAACAGTCTTTGCTCCTAGATTTCAGTCCGCCGAACTAGGATTTTGATCTCTATGTTTTATTCATTTCAAGTTCAGTTTAAAAATATATATATATATATATATATATATATATATATATATGAATGTTTATACTCAGATTTAGCACTTACAATTCTTTTTAGAATATCACAGATTTTAGACCCTAGTATTGTATATATATATATATATATATATGTGCACATAGGTATATATATAAATATGTGGGTATATATATTTTAATACATATACAGTAAATAATACACTTTAGTTTCTTTTCTTTTCCTAGTTAATCCATGAGTATACATAGTTTACTTATAAAAGGAAAAGAACAACAACTATATTTTTAAAATAATAAGACAACCAAGTATAGGTATACCCAAGCACTTATTTATTTATTTATTTTTCAAACAATGGTTTAACTAATAGAGTATTAACTTTCAGATTTAACTCTATTTTCTTTTTGATAAATACTAATATTTCATTTCTGCATAATAAATGAAGAACTTAGTATTAACTTCTTTTTTTTAAAACATACAATAACATAAATATATACATTTTTTTGAAATAGTTAAAATACACAGAATACATTATTTATTTTTTTAGCAGCAATAAAGTAGAAATCTAAAATTTCATATAAATTTCTAACAGCTCTTTTCTTATCCATAACATCAACTAGTAATGTAATAGTCAATATAACAACATGAAAACTACTTACATATTCTCTTTCTTTCTTTGCATTCACTAAAATTTATCTAACACACTCACATGTATATTTTTTTTTGCAAAGAATAATGACAGAAACAATATATATAATTCCACATGGATTTCCCAAAATATAAACTCACACTTAGAGAATAACAACTTGCCAATAAATAAAAGATTGTTTACATTGCAATATTTTTTATACAGCCCACTCCAAGGGCATAACACTTGACAAAAATAAATACAATAGGGCCACAAAGGCCATGGCTCAAACATCCAACAACAAGGATTATAACAACACAAAAATGAACTTCTCAACAAGCTCCATTTCCTCATATAAGCACCTGCAAAAACACAACAAGAAGAACAAGCTAGCCACTTCAAAATGCCCTCCTCCCTACTGTAGACCTACAAGTGGGTCACCCCTGAGCTAGGGAGGTAGGGATTCACATGGGTACAAACACTCAACAACAAGAATCAAATAACATCAACACAAAATCAGCCCCAAGGATAAACACATAACGTAACTCATAAAAATGAGTTTGATGGAGGTAGGGAATGGACCCCTCTATTTCAAAGGCCACCCAAAATACTAAAATACCAATCTCATGGCCTCAAGCCAAACATCTCCAAAACCACAACTCTCCAAATATCAAAAAATAACCTCCATGGCACTCTTGCCATTCAAATAATCTCCACAACAAGTAAGAAGCCCTCAAGTCATAAATAACACAATATGGGAGTGACCTCAAGGAGGTTACTTTCCCCTACCCCAAACAAGTTGAGCCTTACCTCCAAATGGAGGTGCTCTTACCATACTCCCATCCCACACAAAAATAATGAAACAACAACCAACAAAAAAAAACACAAACACAACACAATAAATAAGCAAGGGTGAAGAAACTTAGTTCATGAGGCTTACCTTCAAAGCCCTATAATGGAAGAACATTTGGTGATGAGCTCCAAGCTTCTCCAAACCTTCCAATCTCTAAGAATTCCTCTAACTTTCCCAAACTTGCTCAAAAATAGATAGAAACTCCAAAATGCAAGAACCCCACACTCTTCAACAAGTGGAGATAATATAGGCCATCAATTTTGGCCTTGAGGAATGAGAAGGTGACACTTGTCACCTTCTCCTTCCTCCTCCAATGCCACTTGCAAGGGAGAGGAAGTGTGAGGGTGACAAGTGTCATCCTCCAATTCCCTCTCAATCCTCACCTTATCCACTTGTGCTCTCACACATGTGTGAGAGAACAAGTGGTGAGGTGGCATTCCCATTCAAACCTTCAAGAGAATAAGGGATGCCATATGGCATCCTCTTATTCTCTCAAAGAGCCATCTCCCTCCAAGATGCTCTCACATGTGTGTGAGAGTCTTGGAGGAAGATCCCACACACTTGGGAGTCTTGGAGACCTCCCAAGTCTTCCTAGGGAAGGGATTCCCAATTTTTGGGAAGGGAGACGAGTCTTTCCCAAAGCATGACTCATCTCCCACCTTAACTAAATTCAAATTTCGTCACTTTGACTAAACCTTAGTTTAGAGTGACCAAATGTGAGTTAATCCAAGGGTTAGTTAGTCAAAATTGACCCTAAACCCATGGGTAACCACCTAGGGTAAATTTTGGGCCACTATGGTTCACCAAGGGGGTCATAAATCCACTTTAAATGGCCTCAAAAAAATAAAAACAAATACCAAGTGGTGTAAGTCAACAAAAATTATACAACACTTAATATTAATTAATTAAAACAAAGGGTACTAGGCCAAAATGATAAAAAATAATTCAAGCACTTAAATCAACATTCAATTTTCAAACGTGATCCTTATCCCTCTTGGGAATGGATCGGTTTCACAGGGAATAACATTGGTGTGAATTCTACCTCCCATTTCCCATGGCTTGGGAATGTAAACTTGTACATCTTGATCAAGTGTCAATCATAGCATGATAATCATAGCCGAAGCAACTGGAATTAAATTCATTGCATAGAGTACAACAATAATCATCAATAACATACTGAATTAAACTGCATTTTCTATCACATGTCAAATAATCCTCATCAAATAAATAACTAGAAATCACATCACAAAACATCATCTAATATATCTCGTAGGTTGAATCACAAAATAGCATTAAATATGATCAAATCGAATCACCATATGTCTAATCAATGTCATATCAAATCAGGAGATGATTAAGTCTGCAAAATGAAACATAGTCTCTAAAAGTCGTATAATGTCATCAAATGAAATGCATAACGATGAAAATAAGGAAGGAAAAATAATCGGCCTCACATCTTCCTCCTTTGGTTGCATGCTCAAGTCCATTGGATATCGCTAAGGATGTGAAGACCTCTTTTCTTCCTCCTTTAGTTATATGTTCAAGTCCCTTGGATATCACTAAGGATGTGAAGACCTCTTTGCTTCCTCATTTGGTTGCATGTTCAAGTCCATTGGATATCACTAATGATGTGAAGACCTCTTTTCTTACCCCTTTGGTTGCATGTTCAAGTCCCTTGGATATCACAAATGATGTTAAGACTTCCTTTCCTCCGCGAGTCGCATGTTCAAGCCCATTGGACATCGCTAAGGACGTAATCATCGATACTTTTCTTAACATCACTTTTCCTACTCTTCATTCCAATACCCTTCCTTATGGAAATGTGGCATTGGTGAATGAAGAATCAAAACCCACATCAGATCCCCCATGGAGATGATTATAAAAACCAATTCAAAATAATTAATGTTTCCAATTTCTAAAAAGAACATGTGAAACCTAAAATTGTTGTGCATCCTCATTTTGATGTTTCACAATCACAATCTAATCTTCTTCTAACTATTCAAGGTCTTCCTAACCCACCTCAACCCCCTTCTTACACTCAACTTTCTAAAACAACCTACTCAGAAAAACCAACTTGTTCAAAATGTGTCGCAACAACCTAGTTACCACATAGTTGCTCACACATACAAAACTTGCAACAACAAATAAAATAAACAAGTACCAGTTGTTTCTACTCCCCTTCCACCTTCTCAACCTTTTATTCCTCCAACTCCTCATCTTTCTCAACATGCTAATAGAGAATATGATCTTGTCAAGGTGCTTCACGCTACTCTAGCTAAGATCTCAATCTAGGAATTAATACAAACCTCACCTGCATACCACAGGAGGCTCTATAGAAGGTAGTCATCCCACCTTCTATTAGATTGAATGATGTAGTAACCCTATTAGATTGTATGCATGCAATGAGTTTGGATATCATCTTTCAGCAAAATGAGTTACCTCATCTTGAAATTAAAAAAACAACATGATGATCTCATTATTTTGGTCATCATTAATAGAAATGGAATAAAACATACTCTAGTTGATAATGGATTAGGTCTTAATGTTTGTAGCATAGACCTTTGCATAAATCAATGTAGATATGTCTCTCATAAAACACAAAACTCTTTCTATTTGTGGCTTTGATAATGTTAGTAAACAGTCACTAGACCTACAATCACACTACCAATGGAGGTTGGACCTATGATCTTACATACACTTATCCATGTCATCCATGATTCTTTTTCATATAATATTCTTCTTGGTAGACTGTGGATTCATGCCATGGGGGTATTCCTATCTACTATTCATCGTACACTAAAGTTCATTTATAACAATAAAATCTATATAGTTGATGTTGATCTGAATCCAAAAAGTTGCTTACAAGCAGAAGCTGAGTATCAACCTAATGTCTCAAAATATCTCAATAACTTGATTCATTCTTCAACAAAAGTCAAGCCACTATTCTCAGTTGCTAACTACAGTGAGGATCATAATAGTTCTTTTCCTTCGAGTGCATATTTTAGTGATGTTTGGGGTTCAATAGATTTTACATCCTCCTTTATTAGAGAGTACAAAATCTCTCAATCTAAACATGAGACCCCGAAGGTGACTTCAATCTACTCTACACAATCTATTTCTTCTTCTAAGAAACCTAAAATCACCACTCAAACTTCTTCTACTTCAACAAACTCTCAAACTCTGTCATCACCTTCTTCTAATGCATGTCTTGGTAATGATTGGGGCTCTTTAGACTTCACCCCTCATGGGCTTGGTGAATATAAAGTTGACCTTTCTCACCCTAACATTTCCACACTCAACAAGGATCCGTATACTTGCAAAAGGATCAATCCTTATCCTCATATCAATCCTTCTATTGCTTCATTTTCAACATGTCACTACACTTCTCATTTAGATAAAGATCATAATGTGGCCTCTCCTCCTCTTTCTAATTTGGAGACATGTTATGGGTCTAGATTCAAAATTATTTCAAAACATGGATACAATAGAAATGGTTTAGGGTGCATGGAACAAGGATTTAAGATTCCTGTGAAACTAAGATCACACTTTTATAAAGTAGGTTTAGGTTGCTAGCCTTCTCTTATGTCTACATCCCCTACACCATTGTCTAAGGTCTCTATAGTTCCTTCTTTTTAGAAATCAAAATTCTCTCCACAACAAAAAGGATTTCTTCCTACTCCACATGCTTCTTCTCTTCTATCTCAACAAGAGTGTATCTTGTCGAGTCTACTCAAAGACCACTTGATCGCTCTTTCTCCTCCGACACACAAAAGTTTTTCACAAAATAGTCAATCAACACTTCCTTTCTGTCCATATCATCAAGCATTGGGCCATTCCACTAGTGAATGCCAAGCCTTGCATGAAAAAATTCAACACCTTCGTGACACATGTGCTTGCACTTCCCCTTCTGTTGTAGCACCTCTTCTTTAATAACAAGTGATGGTGAGAATCACCCCTATCGAGCTCATCTTGTATAATAAACATTCTTTTCTCCACATCATTATGATTGAGTTTCCATTGTTATTGCATCAATCCACCTCTATCATCAAATTGCAACAAATATCACCACTTCTTAGTAGCAACATGATTCTCTTTCTCATGGTTATTCTCATCTGTACTCTAGGGGTTAGGGGGACAACTTGTTCAAGGGGTAGGCATTCTTTCTAAGGATCTCCCCTCTTCTTTACCTTAAAATATTTGCATATTGTACATGAAAATATTTTTAGGGGGCATATATTCCCTATTCACATGTGCATCCATACATGCACCATTATTCATTCACAACTCCTAAGCTTTGGCTTATTGATGTGCCCCCCCTGCGGTGGTGTTTTCATAGTGCCCCTTGAGGCGTTGTTATCAATATGCTCCATAAGGAATTTATTTTTCACTCCTTGAGGTGTTGTTCATTTTTACACTCCTTGAGGCATTGGTTACTTCTACGCTCCTCGAGCCATTGTTTATTTTCATGCTCCCTGAGGTATTGGTAGTATATGATACACCTAGCATAATACAACTTGCTAGCCTATATACTTCATATGACCTATCATGTTACACTCATTGTCACCTAGCATAATGCAGCTTGCTAGCCCATGATCCATGAAGGTATCTTGGTTTACATGACCCTTAGTGATAGAGCAAGCTAATGCTTGAGTCATGTACTCTTCCTTGTTTGTATTGATTTCTCCCCTATTTATATGTATGTTTTCTCTCCTTAAAAATATTTATTGACTCATTACATTCTTCTATCTCCTTTTTATAATTCCTCTATTTTTGTTTTTATTTTATTTTTTGTTATATTTTGGGGACAACACAAGGTATTGAGACAAACTTTCACATCTATGTCTCTTTACTTTGTTGACTCAAAATTTCTTTCATTTTCTTATGTGTTTGCTCACATGGTTTACCAAATTCATTATTTTCCATGTATGCTTTGTGTTTTCCATGTATGCTTCATGTTTTCCACATATGCTTCGCATTTTCCATGTATGCTCTATGTATATGTATGATTTATGCCATGTGCCTTGTGTATGCATAACCTCTTTGTATAAACATTGTAAACTCATAGGATTCTAAGGTTGGAGGCTAGTGCAACTCTCAACCTAGCGACATTCAATGCTTCCAATATTTTCATCTTGATGATGTTTGATTTCTCCATACTTTAGTGAGTGTATGAGCGTAAGTTCATACCCTCACTAAAGTGGGGGATAAATGTAGTGTAGTAAATTGCATTCACTTACAATTCACACTAGATTTGGCAATACTTTTAGCATATGAATTAAGTACCTTGACAACTAGCATTTCAAGAGGAAATTAGGCTAGGACATGGGTGCCTAGCACTAGTGTCCTACTCATTAGCTCCGAAAGTTTAAATTTAAAAATTTTCCATATTGTCTTGAGTGATACACCTTGTCAGCCTAAACCAAAATAGGTCCTTGGGATTCATATATAAATAACTTTCTCTCCCTCATTTAAAGGCACATTCTCTCTATGATGATTCTCTCCAACAAGTTATCTCTCTCTAGAAGCTCTCTATTTGTGAAGATTATTGTTGTATGTATTGACCCTTGCAGGTCTACAAGGAATTTTATTCCTTCTCCTTAGACTCCTTGTGGATGATCCATGTTGTGACATCAAATATATTAGGGTTTCATGCTCATGGTAACTCTATTTCATGGTATTTATTTTTTACAATCTTTATCATATGCTTTTCCTTTGCTCATCACAATAACACACTCTCTATCATCATCTGTCATTGCTATTGTGGAGGTGAGAACACCAACACATGGTTTGACTAAGGCAAGCCCCTATACAACACAACCATTTTCCCTCTTTTATTTGTGCAAATATGAATTAGATGTTTTAGGAACTGACAAGCAATAGAAAGATAGAAATAATAGAGATTATCATTTACTAGCTTCATTAGCACAAAAACCCTAGGAATAGGGAGCCCAACACCTAAGTCCTGCAAGATCTGCTCCTATTTCCAACTATATGCTTTGTCTGCCCTGCTCATTCCTAATCTGCTTCCTATTTTTTGTGGATCTGATCTGTGACACCTGTAAGTCATTCATTTTGTCAATTAGGTCATTTAAAACCTTAGACCTTGCTATTATCAAAATCAATCTCCACTATTACAATAAACTAACAGAGCCTAGACAACTTGGCTCTCCATTAAGGACTATAGCCAATCATACTCGTCGGCTTGTGTTCTAATGTTTGATAGGAAAGATTGATCTATTTATTTCATAATTAGCTAAGCTCCTCTTTTCTATTGTACAATCTCATAGATTATCACACATAGAGTAAGGTCATACTAATACATACTAAAACAAGAACAATTATTATATTGTTACTTACCAATTAACTAGTTATTTATCCTTCCCTAGTTTTCAAATTTATGTAGACCAAAAGAATTTAAGCTGCAAAGAAAGCAACCATTCCCATGAATCAAGTCAACAAAGAATGATTCCCTACCATATTAAGCATCTAATTTCTCTTGAACTTAATTTACTAAGCTTATATGTCTCTATTACATATAGAATAGAATAATGACTTCACAATCTTTGCAACACGAAACTTACATAAGGAGGTTATGAGGATGACTAGTGCATGAATACCTCCAAGTAACTAGACTAGTTTGTAACAAAAGAATCAACACCTAAGCACCCATTGTACCAAACAAGCCTTATCTCTCAAAAATGGAAGATACCATAAGTATCCTAACACTATAAAGCAATAAGAGGGTATATGTTCATGGATCTAAGGGATAAGAATTATGACCATCCTATATTAGTTTAATAGTAGACCCATGACATTTCCCAAGCCACTTACTTGCACATACAACCTACCAGGGGCCCCTTAAAAATAATATAAAACATGTAAAAATTCACATGTACCAACAATAGAAAAATGCAAAGGCCTCAAAATACAATAATTCTCAAAATAATAAATGTCAAATAAAATCTATAATGAAATCCTATAAAAGATCATAATATCCAAATGTGGTCACCAATGCAACAATTTCAAATTCAAATCAAAATTCCAAATAAAATGAGTCCCTGAGACAAAGGAACATGTCAAAATTAACTGGCTAAGCAACCAAAAGTAATAAAATAATTCAACACTACTAGTTAATAATTTGAAGATTCATATTTAAATAAATAAATAATTATGTAATCCAATGGTCTCATAAAAATTATGCAACATGAATCACAACGTGGATTTCACAAACCACTTAAGGGGAGTAGGGGTATGGTGGACACAACCTCATGATTTATCCTAGAATATAATCTCACATAGAACAACCCCATTCCGTTCACATATTAAAGAATTCATTACGACCATAGCAAAAATCCTAGTGCTAGAGTTATCACATATGTAAGAGTATCTATAGATTTTTGAACACAATGAGGTGCTGAGAGGGGGGTGAATTAGTACACGCTAAAACTTAAACAAATATTTGCACATAAAACTAAATAACTTGGAGAACAGAAAGGAAATCACACAACTCAAGAATCAACACATAACACTAGTATTTTTATCTAGAAAACCCTAAGACAGGGAAAAACCATGGTGAGGGTTAGCTCATAATATATTATGCTCACTACAAAAGTATTACAACATAGTTTTAGGGTTAGAACCCAAGGAAGATACTACTCCATGATTTAGTTCTTGCAACAATTACAACTTTGATTTAGGGATACAACCCAAGGAAGCTACTACTCCCTAAATGTTCTACTCACTGCAATAGGATTTACAAAGGTGGTAAATACATGGACCATTGTAAAGTAAACATCTGACTTACGCTGATAATGCATTGTTCTTTTTCTACTCAATACATTTCTTCAAATTGATTCTACACACTTCATATTTTGCACTTTGTTCTACTATATTTGCATTCACATCTATATCTCACAAAATGAATTTGATCTTCTATAAATATCCTCTGCAATACTTCAAAACATTAATTAGGTTAGCCGAAAGGATAAAACATGTAGCTTGTAGTAAGTCAGCCTATGCACATTTCAAAACCTCACCATATGCATTTGTGGAGATGAAACATAACATGAGCTTCACCAAAATAGTTTAGTACATCCTTCAATCACCATTATAATTCTTCTATCCATGTGAATAGTCACCACTCAATCACCAAGTCATTTAGGTTAGGTCTGCACACAGATGCCAATGAAGATAAAGCAAGAAACAACCAACTATTCATAAAAAATGGTACTTGTGAAACACCAAACACTCTAAAATATGGATAGGGTTAACTTCAACTACTACTAATCATCTCTTGAAAACCACATGCCAAAAGGATCAAATGCAGTGGAATGCAGAGCATTCAAATTTGATCTTTGTAACTCCAAGCTCTATCTGCACAGTCTAGTACTCTGTTGCTTCTAACTTTCACCGTGGAAGGAGTTAAGAGATGAAACTTTGGAATTAGACTCCTTGAAGACACACAATGCTTATTTTAGAACCACAATCCAGGATATTGCAATGAAGAGAAATACGGAGCAAATTACTGATCCCCTATCATGGAAAAATACTCTATTCATGCCTTAGACAATTTTCTCAAAAACACTTGGATGAAAAGATAAGAATACCACTGCTCTACAAACTCCTAAAAGACACTAATGAGTGCATAACAAGTATGAGGAAGTTCAATATAAACTTCAAAAGATAGGGTGCTTACAATTCATTCTTCATTCTTTCAGACTTCAGTAATGCCGACTTCTGCATCTGCAACATACTTTGCCATCTTGTCTACTTATGCACAATACCTTGCCAAACTCTAAACATCATGCTGACTCTACATCATATTGTGGATAGACATCACTATAGGTTGACATCAATGACAACACTATATACATATTGCCAATAATCTCCCCCTTTGTCATTGATGGCAATATATGCCAAAACTTCCAAGACTTCTCCCCCTTTGACATCAAGGGCAAAGGGTGCACTATATATTGACCAAAATTACTCCCCCTTACACAAAGTTGATCTTATCATATATATTACCATTCTCCCACTTAGAGGTGTCTTATATTATCCTTAAATAGGATTTATGTGCACAAAATTGCTATCTTCTATTTCTTTCGCATATGTATATTATATCAAAAGATAATAAAAATGAGCCTTACTTGCCAGTAGGAAGAATTTTTTTGTACATGGTATTTAGTTGTAGTAGTGCAGAGTCCCAATTCTTCTTGGCAGAAGTAAGTATTTGTGTCTACCCAGTGATCTACAAAAATAACTCTTCTAGTGCAACTTCCATTTGAAATACCTTATCTGCTTCTGTTAACATTCCTGTCAACACTGCCATTCTCAAGCTATCAATCTCTCTTAGTTGACTTGTTTCATCCTTGATCTGTTCTTTTTTATTTTGAAGCTTTTTGATAAGTGCATGAGATTTTTCAATTTCAGCCCTTAGTTCTCCCTTCTTATCCTTCAAGGGTTCATATGTTGTAGAAATATTAGATATTTGCAACTCAAGGCCATCAATTTGATCTTGTAGACCCTTTGTTGTCATAGGCCATGTTAGGTAGAATTGATATCATAAATTTACTTCTTCTAGAGCGTTTTGAATGCTCTTTACACTATCTACCAACATATTATGGGCATTAGAACACTTTTTTGATAAATCTATCAATATTTTATTGTTCATTTGTTCCAATATTCTTTTCTTAGCTTCCAAAAATGTAGAGTGATTGTTGAAGCACTCCAAAAGTTGCTTCATGTGTTGAACATGAGTTAGAGAAGCATCCCTAGCATTTGGTAATACCTTTTCAAAGGCCTTCATTGCTTCTTCCAGAAGCTCACTTCCTTCTACTTGATATTGCATATTTTCCTCTTAAGCAGTAGCCTAAAATATATTTCCCAGTTGAAGCTTTCATAGGTGAGAAATATTGGACAAATTAATTTGTCCATCCATAGTGGGTAATTGAAATAATTGTAGAGAGGCAACTAACTAAATTTGTCTTTATTGTGTTAAGAAATGTTTAATGGAGTCAATTGGAGGGACTCCATAGTCATGTGCAGAGCTCTCAGCATCTATATTTACTTACTCTTTTCCTGAATCAATGACAATATGTGATTGTAGGTTCTTTGGAGAGGAATTTTCCACATCATCATCAGTATCACCATGTACCCCTTCATCTTCTTTGTCCTTGGCATGATACTCAATTTTTTCTGGAGGAGGAGTATTTCAACTTGTTAATTTTTTATCAGAAGTTTTCTCACTTTGTCTTCGTTCCTCTTCACCTTCCTTATCATTGTTCTGTGGAGCAGATTCAATATTTTATACAATAGAGGTGTTTACATCTCCTTGCATATTCTCAACATCCTTCTCCTTTTCAGCCTGTTTTGTGTTCTGTGGAGAAGATGTAATAGATTGATGTAGTGAGTGTAGTGGAGAATCATATGGTTGTTCCACATCCTCTGCTTTTATTACCTCACCAAGTATCTTATGAGTGATTTCTTTAGTTTCTTTTGTAATTTGTTCAAAGTCCTCCTTTCTATTCTGCATAAGAGTGCCTACTCTATGCTTTGTTCTGAGATCTTGAGCTTGTCTTTGAATCAATTTTTCTTTTTCTTCCTCAGACTGGGAAGTACCATCTTTATCCAAAGCATCTTGTCTGAGTTTCTCTTCTAGTGCGACAACTTCATCTCTATCCCTTCTTAGGGATTTCTGTAAGCTTTCCGGTACTTCAGGCAAGATTTCATCAAGAGACTTATTATATCTCATCATGTACATTGCAACTGCCTTTTTAGTGATGGTTTGATCCTCAGGAGAAGACTCTGAATGAAGCACCAAAGTTTCATTAAACAAATTGAAACAAACAATGGCATTGTAAACAACATCTAGAGACATAGGTTCTCTAGGAGGTGTTGGTACCTAAGTGGCATTTTTCTTTTTCTTCTTGAGTGGGGGAGTTTGCTCCTCTTCTTCTTCTTCACTTGCTTCAATACCTTGTTTCTTCTTCCTTTTGGCCTTCGCCTTCACTCTTGGTTGATTTTTCTATTTTCCTTTCTCCTATTTCTTTGGCATTACTTCTTCTTCTTCTTTATCACTCTCAATCTCCTCTACAATGGTTTCTTTCTTCTTCTCTAATTTTTTGCCCTTGGATTTCATCTGTGTTTGACCTTCAGAAATATGTGTATCTAGTAGAGGTTGTCTTTATAGAGGAAGTAGGTTGTGGAATACTAGCAGTAGATTGAGAAGTAGATCTAACCAATCTTCTCGGTGTTGGATGCTCAGTAGTGAGTGGCACAACATATTCCGTAGTATTCTGAGTAGTGAAACCTCCAGGTGGGATGCCAACCTTTTTGAATAGATTTTCTTTATTCTTCTCTACCTCTTCTTCATCCCTTTTCTTGCATATTCTATCTTGAATTTCTTCATAAGTTCCAAATCTTTCACCTTTTGTATCTTTAAGCTGACTTAACAAAATCCCAACATAGACCTTAACTTCCTCATCAAGTACTTCATATGGAAGCTTGGGAATCCATGAAGTCCTTGACTCAACTGATACCATATAACAACAATCTTTGTCCACAAGAAATGTTATGTCATATTTGTATTTCCTGACCAAATCATAAGAGATTCTATCCCTTTTATGCATTTCAGTTTGGAAATTCTTGAAGAAACCCCAGAAGACAGTATTACATCTTTATGAGTCAAATCTTCTTATGAATTCTTTGATTTGTGCTGCTACTAGCCTATCTTGTTGCCATATTTTTCCTTTATATCTCAATAACTCATTCATGGAATAGAATGCCAAGTGAATTACCAATGAACCATACTTAAAAGTTGTATTCTGTCTCCTTTGTTCTTTAGATTCTCTAACAATTGATCCTTCATAACTTCACACAAATCAAAATACTTAGCCTTTTTAGCCATCTAATAGTTAGTGTGTATGGTTGTGGCAGTTGTAGATCACTCTCTATTGGAGTAGGACACTTTGCATGCAAATCCCATTGCTGCATATTTCATGCTAGGGTCAATAATATCATCAATTGTTAAAGCCCTCTTGTCAAATTTGGCATCAGTTAATTCAGTGACCTTGTCATTCTTGATTGATTTCAATTACAGTACGGGTCTAGTGGAACATAGCCTTGTTACAACCCTAATAGATTCTTTCATTATTTGATGATGTTTGTCAAGGTATATGAATTCATCATAAATTCTACTAAGGGTATACTTAACCCAATCATGCTCATTTCATAAATCCAAGAAATCTTTCCAAACATCGAACCATTTTGCTTCAATGTTAGCATACTCAGGTTTGTAATGTATATCATCATCATCTAACAGTTTATGCCTTAGAGTTTCAAACTTACCATGGTTAATCTCTTCCAATTTTTCATAAATATATATCCTAACATCTTTCGTGTATACCACAAATGTAGGAACATTAGATAATGCTCTACTACTATCAACTCCCATTGCCTTATAAGGATGTTTATTGAATTTTGGTCAAGGTTCATCAGCAATGTTGATCAATTGAGTAAAAGAGGTATCCATCATAAAAAATTGTGATAATTGGAATTAGGGTTAACTAATATGAAGAATACCTCTGAAAATTGCTGCTAGGGTTTCACCTTTTTGCTTTGCTGCTCAAACACTCCAAGTATACCTTTTCTCCTTGTCAAATTACTTTAAACACTTCAAATATAGAATGCAATTGAATCAGATGGCAATTGATTAAATAGAACAACCTTTTTTCATAAATGCACTACCTTTTGGTAGATGCCCTTATCACTGAAACCCTAAAATATTCTATAATATGTCGCATTAAGAGATTTTCCTCTATAGTTTTGAGGATATGAAACCTCACTGCCTTGCCTGTGTCCTCCCTAGAGGGTTCCATGTGAGACATTCTGTAAGACCTATTTGTGTTAAGAGAAGCCACATCAAATTGGGGGATTAAGTTGATAAACTAAGTTTCTCCCCCTAACGCATGCAATTTCCTTCTAATCAACAATGAAATCTTTTGCCCTGGGAAGAAGCAATGTGTCTTTCAAACCTTTTCATGAGTCTTCTCTGGTTTCTCTTTCTGCATATTAGTTTAGATTTTTCTTTTCCTTAAGTAGAATTCCATGATCACTTAACAATCCTCTGCAGATAGTTCAGTTACTCCAAAAATTTTATCAAACTTCTTCATATCATTATCTTAACATGCTCATACCAATTTAGCCAGAATGCTGAGGAATTCAACATCTTATTTATTCAAGCGTTTGAAGAAATTTGCAGTTGTGACTCTTCCTGAATCAATACCTTCTTCCTTTAGTTACCAAAGGATCCATCTACACTAGGAAGAGGTTTAGAAACATCACACTCCTTCTTCCATACTTTGCTCATTTGCTTCTTTTTCTAAGAAATATCAACCTTCTTTTGAGGAGCAGGCCTTATATTCCTTCCAGAGTGCCTTGTTTGATTGCACTTATGATAGGCAAAATTTGATTGTTGAGAATTACCATTTCTCCTCCCCTTAGATCTGCAATTATCTACCTTGTGGTCAAACTTGTTATAGGTGTAACGGTATCCATGAAAGGGCTGAGCATTGTCCCTATTATTCCTTAACATTTTACTTCTGCATTCATTGTCCTTATTGTTACACATATGGTTCCTAGGGTTGTCATTGATGTCAACACTATCATGGTGATGTGATGGTGTCCATGGTTTGATCTCATGTGCAGAGAAGGTATAGTTCATGGTTGGATGTCATGACCCATCCAAAAAAGAATATATCATGGTGGTGTGATGGTGTTCATGGTTGGATGTCATGTCTTATTCAACAGAGAAGAGAGATGACATAGTTCATACTTGGATGTCATGCCTTGATCAATACAGAGTTAAGTATGAAGACATATTAATATGGGAATTAGAAGCATTAAGATGATCAGATGTGTTGCTAATGTTAAGAAGATGTTACTGGTGGCTTAGTCCAAATTTCAAGATGATTGGACTACTAGAAGAGTGTTTTGCAGTTTGAAGACAGTATTGAAGAAAACTACTATATGGAAATAGAATGCTCCACATCCCTCTACATTTGTAGTTATGGCTATACGGTTCTGGAACTATGTTCAAGGTATAGTGAAGGTCATAATTCCAAAGTTTCAGATCATTTGTCCTTCCTCTATGAGAGTTATGCATGATAGAGTATTGGCATGTGTTCTAACATAGTAAGCTAGTGTTGAAGGCCTCTTGGAATGCTCCACATTCCTCCAGAAGTGAATGGTTGCCTTTGTGGTTTTGTGGACATGTTTATGGATGTGCATTACATGCTTCCTTGCAATTTCAAGGTTCTTGGTGTTCTACAAGCTTAGATTCTCAATGATAGTATGTTACAGTGTGTTCTAGATGACAGGTTGTTCTTAGAGTTCAAGATTGAAGATGTGTTCCACAAACTCTTTGATGTGTGGAGCTAAAGGAGTGTTTGTAGATGGTGTATGAGTTAAGTAGACTCATCTAGAAAAGTTTCATGAAGATCTTTCTTGTTTCTAGTACCACGCAAGGTTTTCAAGTTGCTGTGGTCATTATGCTTCGAGTTTCATGTGTTTTTTCTTAAGGTTGTCCTATTTCCAAATGAGTGGATTGTACAGATGTAATTCCTTGATGTTTGATGTTGTGAAGGATATTTTGAACCTAATTAAGAAAGTGTTGATGTCCACAAAGCATGGGTCTTCTAATGGTGTAGCATGTAGTCTTGTTTAGGACTTGTCCTCTACATGTTTCATGTTGTGTGTTGTCTGGCCGACTTGTAAATGTATTTTTCATGTTGTATCTGGATGACAAGCAATGTAATCAATGTAATGTCATATAAATTTTAAATCAAACTGAGTGAGGTGAGGTGTGATTGCAAAGTGATTGATAGGGCTTACATGCAAGATAAGGAGCAGAATAAATGCATTATGATGTGTGACTGAAGGAGAAAGAGTAGAAGTTGTAGATGCTATTTGAATTCATCTTGAAGACTTATATGTGACAATGATCAAGTGAAAAGTGTGACTAACTAATTTGATCATTAGAAGGAAGTGTGAAGAGGTAGTATTTCAATCATCAAAGGTGTAAATTTCAATGTCAGTTTTTAGACAATAGAAGAACTATCATATTGTAATCTTTTGTAGGTGTGTTCTCAATTCAAGGATTAGTAATTTGCTTGGGAGTGACCCTAAAACAAAGTCTTCAGGGAGTAGTAGCTTCCTTGGGAGTGACCCTAAATCAAAGTTTTCAACCAGAGTAGTAGCTTCCTTGGGTTGTAGCCCTAAGACAAAGTTATTATTTTTGAGCTTTATATATTGTGAGTTAATCCTCACTGTGGTTTTTCCCTTCTAGGGTTTTCCATGTATATTTGTTGTTATGTGTTGATGTGCATTGTATTAATCTTTCTTGTTCATGATCTAATGCTGTAATACTTAAATTCTTTTCTACTCCAAAAAAGTTGAAGTTTGTTTAGATACTGATTCACCCCCCTCTGAGTATCCTGGTGTGTTCAACACTTATGTCTCATCTTATTGCAAGCATAACACTTTATAGGATTCTGACTTAACTTACTCCTACATTCAACAACTTTATGACCAACCTTATTGCAAGTATAACACCTTACAACATTTTGATTCATCTTACTTCTAAAATCAACAGCTTTGTGACCAAATTTATTACAATCATAGAAATTACCATTGAAACTTTGAGGATACCTAATAGGAGCAGTTTGTTTAGGTTTAGGCTTCTTAAAATTCTTCTTCATATTCTTCCTTCGTCTCCAAAAAGGAGTGAATTCAATTCTTTCTTTTGTAATTCTAGAGGCATTCTTCTTAGGATCTTCAGAGTAGGTCTCTTCCTTCTTTATTCTAGACTTTCCTCCTGATTGGAAGTTATCATATAAATTTGTAGAGACACTGATCATAGGACTCTTCCCCTTTTCAAAACCAAGGTCTAATGTTTCTTTTGCTAGATTTTGAGAGTTAATTATCTCATCAAGGATTTTGGATCCTCTTTTTAGCTTTAGTCCTTTGTCAATATGTTCTTTTTCCTTTTCTATTTCTTTTCTTAGAGTTACAACTTCTTCCTCAAGTTTTGAACATTCAGTTGATTTCTCATAGAGATTGATGTTTAAGAAATCTTCAATCCTCTTTTCTTCTTCAACCATGACTTTCAAATTTGAGATCATTTCTTCTACCTCCTTGAGCTTTATGTCACCTCTTTTATCTCCTATTATGTTTTTAGTTTTCCAATTTCTTCTTTTGATTCTTTGGCCTTTGTCTTCAATTTGTCAATTGTCTCTTTTGCCTTCTCAAGAATGTCTTCATATTCTACATTCAGTTCTCTTGCTTCATCCAATTCATCAAGGGATGACTTGAGTTCTCCTTCAAGGTCTACTTCACACACATCAAGATCACAACCTTCAGGTTCCATTGCTTCTAGATCTAGTTCTGGTACAAATAAATCATTATCCATAACTTCAGATTTTATGTGTTCAAGTGCAGGATCTACCTCAATTGTTAGGCTTCTCAAAGGCTCTTGCCTTTGATACCAATTGTTGGACACAATGAGGTGCTAAGAGGGGGGGTGAATCAACACACATTAAATTTAAATATATATTTGCACATAAAATTGAATAACTTGAACATAAAGGAAATCATGGAACTCAAGAAAAAACATATAACACTAGTATTTTTACGTGAAAAACACTAAGCTAGGGAAAAACCATGGTGAGGATTAGCTCACAATATATTATGCTCACTGCAAAAGTATAATAGCATTGTTTTAGGGTTACAATCCAAGGAAGCTACTATTCCCTGATTTAGTGCTTACCACAATTACAACTTTGATTTAGGGCTACAACCCAAGGAATCTATTGCTCCCTAAATGTTTTGCTCACTACAATAGGATTTAGAAAGGTAGTAAATACATGGACTACTGTAAAGTAAACATATAGCTTACGTTGATAATGCAGTCTTCTTTTTTTGCTCAATACATGTCTTCAAATTGATTCTACACACTTCATATCTTGCACTCTGTTCTGCTATATTTGCATTCGCATATATATATATCTCACAAGATGAATTTGATCTTCTATAAATATCCTCCACAATACTTTAAAACATTGATTAGGTCAACTAAAAGGATAAAACATGTAGCTTGTGGTAAGTCAACCTATTCACATTTCAAAACATCACCATATGCATTTGTGGAGATGAAACATAATATGAGCTTCACCAAAATAGGTCGGTACACCCTTCAATCATTCCTTATAATTCTACTATCCATATGAATAGTCACTGCTCAATCACTAAATCACTTAGGTCAGGTCTGCACACAGATGCCAATGAAGATAAGGTAAGAAACAACCAACTGTTCATAAGAAATAGTACTTACGGAACACAAAACACTCTAAAATTTGGATAGGGTTAACTTCAACTACTACTAATCATCTCCTGAAAATGGCATGCCAAAAGGATCAAATGCAGTGGAATGCGGAGCAGTCCAATTTGATCTCTCTAACTCCAATCTCTGTTTGCACAGTCTGGTACTCTTTTGCTTGTAACTTTAATCATAGAAAGAGTTAAGAGCTGAGACTTTGGAATTAGACTCTTTGAAGACACACAATGCTTATTCTAGAATTGTAAGCCAAGATGTTGCAATGCAGAGAAATGTGGAGCAAATTACCGATCCCCTGTCTTGGAAAAATACTCTGTTCATGCCTTAGACAATTTTCTCAAAAACACTTGGATGAAAATATAAGAATACCAATGCTCCATAATCTCCTAAAAGATACTTATGAGTGCATAAAAAGTATGAGGAAGTTCAATATGAACTTTAGAAGATAGGGTTCTTACAAGTCATTCTTCATTCTTTTGGACTTTGGTAATGCTGACTTCTGCATCTGCAACATACCTTGCCAAACTCTAAACATCATGCTAACTCTACATGATATTTTGGATAAATATCACTATAGGTTGACATCAATGAAAACATTGTATACATATTTCCAACATAGACTCCTACAAAAAAGATAGTATACTTCAAATTTCCACAAGAGTAATACCTACTGTCATTTAAAAATACAAGTCACTACTACATTGAAATGTAATTAATCATATAGGAAGTAATTTTTCAACACTTGTATGTAATGAATACTTAAAAATTTAAAAAACATGGAGAGTAACTTTAGATAAAATTTCACATTAGGGACCACCCTCAACACAAGTGACAGAACAACAAAGATTAGGTTTTCTCTATGCACCCACGAGTGTAGTTATACATGAGGGGAAGTTAATCATGGAAACATTTATGGAGTATTATAACCTCTTGAATGAGAAACCCCTATTTTACTCAACCCCTAATTACACTCATTCCTTTGATCTAATGGAAGAAAAGACACAAGATAATACAAACATTAGAAGCACAAGAGTGAGATAAACCCACACATTTTATTTGAGAAGGAACTCATCTATCTTAATCTATGCATTCATGCTCGCTAGCCTCAAATGTAGTTATCTATACATAATCAGATCAAGAAGGTGTTGAATTCCTTGTATCATGACTTCAAATACAATCACATAATGCACTAGTGTCCACTCATCACACAAGTTATTTCCACATGCTTTATCACTTTATGCTACATAGATATCTTACACACATAATTTCACTTAATTAAATCAATCCCTTACATCAACAAAGTCATTTACCATCAATTCTTACACTCCAAAGATACTTACTTATACATATCCAACTCACATAAGTAGGAAATACATGTATTATTTACCCTACTAGGTTCCTACTTCAATTAGTGCATTCAAGAATATAATTCTTCATAAAATATTCTTATTACAAATTTCTAACTCATTTCATAGTCATACATAGATGATCAACCACTTATTTTTCATTACTTCAACTACAATTCAACCCTACTTCCTTTAAAAATCAAATAATAATATGATTATTTCGTACACTTTGTCCTAGTTTTCCTTTCCTCTTTTACAACATAATTAAGTTTACTACCAATCAATTTAATACTTATGTTCACATATCATTTGTAATTTTCAAGCAATAGACAAAGATTCACTTTTCAAAAGCATTGAAGCAGTCATGATGGAGTAAAAACCCTACACATAGTAAATAAAAAGACAAAAGTACATACACTAAAAATGACAACATAATAACAAGTTATCTAATACATTCCAACATGTCCTATTATTCCATGGATGCATATAGAATATAGCATTTACATAACCTCCACCATTATCTTCTGATTTAGATGGAAACAATCTCTCATATTTAACTCCTCATTTCTAACCAACAACATAAGGTACATCCTAAACTTGCTACAACTCTTAATCAATACCAACTCATTGAATAACTAATCACAAGAGTCTTCCACATAATAAATTAACAATTAAAACATTCTACTACATGTATTTAATCGATTCAACATTGACAATGAATATATATATATATATAACATAAGGTACATCCTAAACTTGTTACAACTCTTAATCAATACCAACTCATTGAATAACTAATCACAAGAGTCTTCCACATAATAAATTAACAATTAAAACATTCTACTACATGTATTTAATCGATTCAACATTGACAATAAATATATATATATATATATACATATATATATATACATATACATATACATATACATATACATATACATATACAATATACATATACATATACATATATACATATACATATACACATATACATATACACATATACATATACACATATACATATACACATATACATATACATATACATATACATATACATATACATATATATATATATATATGTATATGTATATGTATACATATACATATACATATACATATATATATACATATATATATATATGTATATGTACATATATATGTATATGTATATGTATATGTATATGTATATAATCGACTACTTTCTCCTAACATAATTAACTCTAACCTTTTGTGTATTTTCATAATTATACTCTAAAGTAATGAAGCATAGGAACATTGAATACTTTGAGACTTCACAATCCATCATAATATCATTTCTTTACTTGGAAAGAACTATACAACTCCATATTCTCTATCTTTTTAAATCATTCGAATAACCTTTCATCCCTCTAAATTTGAGTCTCCTAAATTCTTAACCTAACATTATTTTTTACAGTCAAATTCACACACCAATCAGGATAGGTGATATTAACATTGGACTGATTATCTAAGTGGTACATGTAATTAGGAACTCACAAGGAAAAATGTGTTACAACGTAATTTGAGATTCAAGGATGAAGGGTGGAATTTAGAAACCAAATAAGAGATGGACTTCCTACTAACAAGATCAATTTATTTATTCTACTAAGAGACTAGTATAAATTCAAGCAATCATTACACTAGATTCATGTATACAAGTACACCTCATTTATCCTAAGAGTAGTAGGTAAACACTAACTATCAATTTACATATTTCATGTCATTCAATTATCATAATAGAGAATTCTAAAAACACCATTTCATATAATCCCAATAGCTTTAGAAGGTAATCAATATAGAGATTTTCTGAAAGATATCTATACTAGCCATTAGATAACAACTCTATTCTTACAAAATCAACTTTCAATCTTCATACGAAAATTCAAAATAATTACAAAGAATCTTGTATTTATAATAAAGTATTGACCATCTTACATTTTTTTCCTAGTTATTTAAATTCCTTTCTTTCTTACACTTCACCATTCTACTACTGAGTTAAATATATAAATGAAAGATGGCCTGAACAAGTATTATTTAAATTTTACATTCAAATGACTCGACTTGATTACTTGGTATAAAAGATTCTCAAATTTCTAACTACTCAAAATTTTTATATTAAGCAGAAGCATAGAGCAACATACTAAAACTTTTGATAGTAAGGATAGAATTATGAACCATGTATTTTCAATAATCATTTACCAAAATCATCATGCAACAACAACTATACAATAACGCATTTGACAAAATGACCCAAATAAACTTCCAAAGCTCTCAGTGTTTGCTAACTTGGCTTTGATACCAAATGTCATGCGCAAACTTACTCATTAGCACAAACACTCACCCCAATTTTTTCCTTAAAAAAAACAACTCTACTACAACTTCACTACACTACACATGGTAGCACAACATGCACTATGAATACTGTAGTATAGACACACAACAATGTGTGTGCTACATCATGCGAGAGAAGGATCCACAAAATTGCGGTAGAGAGGAAACTACTTTCTTCATAAACCACAAAGTTAATTTTATTAATCTTATTAAAACTACTATATGAATTTGCTTAAATATTCCTTAATCAAACCTATAAGATAATTGACCACTAGTTCACCTATTCAAATGAAATATTTTGATTAATTGAAAATTTTTACAAAAGAAAATTAAATTTGCAAGAGTACAATTGGGGCTCATATGCAAACTATTTCTTTTAACTATACACCTTGCTTGGATTAAATCAAATTAAAAAATCTAACTTGTTTTGATTGTTAAAATTCTCTATAGAAATTTTAACAACAAAGGATTAGAAGATATTAATTAGCATGTGTATTTATATAATTTTTTAAAACTATTATTTATTATTTATTTCTATTTAACTATTTTTAACAAAGGCATATTACAACGTTAATTTAATTTAATTTGATTAAATAAATTATCGACAACATTTATTAAATTCTTTCAACTCTATGTGCCACAATTTAAACTTCCTTCTTAAAAGAATAATTTTTTTCATGACTCAACACTCAACTAAATATTCTAAAACACATTAATGAAATAAAATTATAACAAAACCCTCAAAATTTCATTTAATTTAATCCCACAATTAATATAACTAAAATCTAAGTTATATATAATAAAAACTAAATCACTTGGCTATCTTAGTTAAATTCAAAATAATAATTAAATATTAGAAATTAGAACATCACTAATAAATCTTAAATATAATATGATATAAATTAATAACTATAATAACTCACTACACAATTATATTTTAAATCATGTCACATCCATAAATAAATCAATAATTCAAACAGTCACATGACTATCTAACATAATTAAAAGTCAACTTGATCAAATTCAATGTCTAACATCCATTTCCCTATCAATCTTTTAATCCTAGCCATTCATATAATGATATCCCTAAAAATACTCTAATTCCCCACATTCAATCCTACCCATTCATTTTAATTAAATATTAACCCTCTATCTTATCATTTACACATCTATAAATCAACCCTCATCTTCAACTATTTCAAAAGAGAAAAATTTACAAGTACATGTTGGAATCTTGAATAAATCTATGAACAACCACATCAATTTCATTCCAAGCACATCTATAGCAACAAATAATAGATGAATTTTTTGTAGAGGGTCATGTGTTTCACATATGTATTCAAACAAAGAGATTTTAGATTCATTGAAAAGAACACTTTGAGTGCTTTCCAGAAAGTGGTCATATTAAAGATTTGGATCAGTATTGAGGGAGATATGATGATTTGAAGTTGACTCAAAAATGTCGTTTTTCAAAAAACAATTGATGCCTAATTTTTAAAGAAAAATTCATATTTTGCAATATAGGAGAGGAAATTGCATTTTTTTTTTTTGCAAATAGTTAAAAATATTTTAATCTATTTTTTTCTTTATATTATTTTATTTTCATATCTGCAATAAAAAAATTATGATTTTTTTTCTTTCTTATACAAAGAAATCTATTTTCCATACAATAAATATAGGAGTAAATATCTCATTTCACAACTCTCACATGCATACAAAAGAAATAAATCTCCTTTCTAAACAAATCTAGAATGCCATATGCACAAATGTAAAAACAATCACGTCCTCTCGAAAGAGTGTTTTACAATAGTTTAATAGATTCAAAAGAGGGTTTCAAAATCTAAATAAGATTTTCATCAAACAAAAGTTTGTCTTCTTTTAATTCTTCACAAATCTACCAAACAAAGCTTCACATCCAAGCGAATGGTTTCTCACCTCCCAACCATAGGGCTTTCTCACAAGCCCACTCCTAAGCTAGGAGGTCATCATAGAAATCAAGTTTCACAATATAATAAGGGAATACAAACACAAAATACAACACCTATAGGCTTAAACATCACATATGAATCTTCACAAGATTCATAGAAAATAGGGAGTCAAGGGGACACTCTAAACCCTCGGGAAAAACAAATATCAATATATCAACTCCATAAAATATCACATATCAATTCCATCCAATATCAATAAATCAACTCCATCAAATAACAACCTCATAACAAAACTCCTCCATCATCAACATTTTTCCAACACCACCCAATATCCTCTCATATGTACAATCACAACAAACCCCCACACCACACCTCCAACATAATATCACATCAAAATACATAGGGCAATCAATGCCAAAATTTCTTCACAAGGAATGTATATTTTTTCCATTTCTTTAAAACATATAAGGAAACCAATGCCAAAAAATTCTTTCACAAGGAATGCATGTTTCCCCAAAGGATGGTTCACACCTCTCCCAACACAACAATTCCTTCCTAATCACAAATACAAATGCAATAACCCAATACTCAACAAATGAGATCACAACCATGATCAAGTCCATATATGAAAACACACAATGACAATAACAACATATTCAACTTGTACAAAGAAGCTTATGAAGCCTACCTCTAATAGCTTCCAAAAATGGTAGAGATGCTCCTTGTTGAAGATCCTTCAAAGAAATTCCTATCCAAGCTTTCTCTCTTCCAAACTTCAAGCTCCCAATACTCCACACTCTCTCTTAATAACAAAACAATAATTCCAAAAGAACCCCACAAACTCAACAAGAGGGATATAAATAAGAAAACCACACTTAGTACAACTCTCCATGCAAAACTTAGTATGAAAATATTAGCTGACACCAAGTCAATCTTTCTTCTTCATCAGGCCAAATCTCGTCACACATTTTCCAAGGGACTTTAACATGATCAAATCTTATCTAAATCCTAAAATTTATGTCCCAATAAGTACCCATCGCATAGGTATTCACCCTAGGGACCTATTTTCACTTGAATAATGAAGAGAAGATATTTTAAGACCTTCTAAAGTCCCATCTAATATCAAATCTGAATTTTGTCATAAGGATGACTCATATCCCAAGATTCTCACACATTAACTTTAAAATAAAATAAAAAAAATTAAATGTAAAATAATTACTTCTACATTTATAAAATATTTTCAACAATAAAGACCTTAATCCCCTCATGGGTCAAGCTCAAGGTATCACTAGGGAATCACAACAAAGGTTTCTTGAGAACCTCCAAAGTTTTTCCATTGGCAATGGAATTCACATGCACACTTGAAATCAAGTATTAATATATCCAACAAAATAACTAAAATAATAATAGCAATATTTTTAAAATACCATATACTATATATAATCTATAATTTAGATAATCTATCAATATTCAACAATAATCATAATTCAAATTTGACAAACACAATCACATATATAATTTATATTTACCACATGATAATATTTCACAATTTTCTTTCTAATTTTCACCATGTCAAACATCTCCATTCATGTTACCATTACTAAATCAAAATCAGATTAGTATTAACATTCCTTATAATATAATTGAGATCAAATCATGATATTAGAGATGAATGTAATACTCTAGAAATATTCATATAAATAAAAAAATAAACCAAAGTCATCATCATCACAATAATCTCATAAAAATTAAACTATACTAAGCATAGTGTTAATATCCATACAATCCATTATCATAATCAAAATCCAAACATATATGTGTAACCATATGAGTACCAACATCTAATCTAAGTCTATCAAGTGCAAATAAAATTACAAGACAAAGGCGGGCCTCACATGCTCCTCCCCTCATATTATAATTCCTCTTGGGAGTCTTCCAAGAGGTGAGGGTAAGGTATCTCACCATTGTGCTATCACATCAAGGTGATGAGCCCAAAATAATTTCTTTTGTTCCCAAGTTGTACAAAGAATAAATACACGAAATCTACACTCAAATATAGATAATGTAAACAAGTCCACAATCATTAGTTACCCAATTCATCATCCAAGAAAATAATCAACTACTATTCTAAACATAGTATGAGTGTCCACATAGTCTATGATCATAAAAAAATATATTAACATATCTATGAGTATCATAAGTAAAACAAGTCTATCAAAATATGATGTGGTTAGGAGGAGAAGTTGGCCTCACATTTGTATTAGAATTTAACATGTTTCCAACTTTCCATCTTTCATATCCTATGACACATCTATCCTTGATAAACTTATGGCTTTTTATTCCATGGATATGCATGTATTTTTTATAGAGGTGTTGTTCTATTATGTTGTATCTTTCATCTCTTCCATTGAATTAGCTGGTGTAAACCCTCTATTACTAGAGATGCTTAGTTTATTTATTCACTCTTTTCATGATGATCCTAGGTCTTTTAATAATGATGAGAATACACTAAGCAAGGATGTATAATGTGAATCAACTATTTATTACACTAGTGTACTTAGTGATGTTACATCATTTGCATGTCATGATAGTCCTATGTCAATATATTTATGTGCTTTGAATGTATTATATTTTTTTCTACATGATAATTAGTATACTAATGATCATTCTTCTACATCCCATGATGAATCTATGTATACTTGTTAGCTTAAGCCTTGATGATACTTCATTAGGTTCTCATGTAGACTTCATTGATGCTTCATTACCTTATTCTACATTACATGATGACATTATAAGCCTTAGAAAAGAGTTCTTACATCATGATTATGATGGGTTTGTCCATGCATCCTTACATGTGAAGTAATTCTTGATAATTATATGCACATAGATGATAACATCGTATCGATTGGTGGGCTTAAACTACACTTGAGTAGTAGATTCCTATAATGGTTTGATTCATCTTTCTTTCTGTATACTTTATAAAATTGGCCAATGCTTTGATTGCATATTTTTCTAGACCTAATCCACATAAGTATCACATAAAATTAGAAATGACCTAAGCTCACAATCTATCTTTCGATCCATATCCATCTATTAATATGGCTTATGTGTCTCCTACACCCTATTTCCATGACAACATAGATTCACATGATTAGAAACTTGTGAGACACACTCACCAAGAGTTGGAAAGAGGACAAGATGTTAATTACTACCACCTATTCTACCAACTAATGCACTTAATTTATCTCTTGTGCCTTAAGTCACATCTAAACAAAAGGAGTAAGGCATCAAGCGAAGTAGTCAAGCCAAAATATCTATATGGGACTTAGTGTGTACATAACCTTTTTATAGATCTATACAATGCAAAAAAGATTTAGTGAAAATACAAGTTAGATCTAATACTACTCCACAACTAGTAACATCTTTGATAAAGTATAATGACCATAACAAAAAATCATGATATATCATTTGGTGATAAGGAAATCCAACTCGAGAAAATTTCTTAAAGAAGCATTACCTTTACATATCATGTTGGAATGTGGTGAATTAATCATTAAACAATATTTAGTGGGACTGATCTATCCTTAACATATGCACAAAGGATTGTTTAAAACAATTAGAAGTCAACATGTCAAAGATACAACCAGCAAATCTTACTATTAGATAATTTAAAAATATTCCTAGATCTTCTTTGGGTACTATTACTCTTTTCATTAAGGTCAGTCCACACAAATTATCACATTGATCCATGTGATTCCCAATAAAATTACATACATAATCCTTCTTGGGCATCCATGGTTGCATTATATGAAATTTGTCCCCTCCACACTACATCGATGTCCTAAAATTTGGCATAAAGGTAAGCTTTGTCTCATACTTATTAGTCCTTAGCCATACAATGAGTGCACACCAATGGATACATCTAACAATTGGGGGAATATCTCCTTGTGGTGTCAGTGAGTATTATATGAATATTAAAGCTTATTCTATCCCATCTTTATACACAAATCCCTTAATCTATGGGAAAACATCTGAAGCAGATAAGGATGGGAAAGAGGCATGTATATGTGACAATGATCTTGAAAGTGACACATCTTTTAAATTTTCATCACCTCCTCCTAATCCATACTTTAAAGAAATTTATTGTTCTAGATATAACCTTATAAAAATATTGGATACAAAGGTTTTGGACTTAGCATGAATGAATAACTTTATAGATGATTTGTTGAACAAAGATAGACTACAAGAAATTGTAGAAATGCTACCAATAAAAGAACATGACTCAATGGTTAGAAAAGAAACAAAAAAAGGAAAATAACCTTACATTAAGACTAAAACTAATCCTACTGAGGCTTCTTGTTCATTTTACATATGATCTTGATTATGGAATCACTTTTGGACCATTGATTAAGTAATTTTTTAGGGTTCAATTGCATGTTTTTAGGGTATATTGATTACTTTAAATAACACATGTGACATTGTTCATGATACACTTTACATGCACAAATACATAAGTATGAAACCTATTAAACATATAAATAATAAATTAAAACATGTGCATGTATATCAAAATTTAAATCATCTAACATCATCCAAGTTACATGACATGTTGATGCAGGGACTTCCGGAGGTCATAACTTTTGACTCGGATGTGGGTTTTCTACGAAATTTTACAGGTGGATGTGTTATGAGGTGGCCAGTGGTTTCCCAACCTGCCGTAGTGGGTTGGACCTCGTCTTGGCACTTTTTCGGGGCTTCAAACTTTCATCTTGGCCCTCAAAATAGCAAATTAGTGTTTTTTTCTAGTTTTTTAAAAGTTGCTTTTTTTAATAACTCGAAACTCATGTTTCGAATTTAGGATGTTAGTTGGTTTTTCGTCCTACCTTAGCTTTATGAGCTTTTTGGGAAAAAACTGGATTCTCAAGATATGATTGTAAAATTACCTAAAATGGCAAAATCTGACAATTGTCAAAATCTGCCAAAAAAGGTAATTTTTTTGTTTTTTTTGTTTTCTTAGATATAAGAGAGTTTTTCTCTCATTGTAGGGGCAGAATTGAGGAATAGAAATTTTGGTTATGTTTCAGCTTCCAAATTTTTGTCTCTCATGTTTAATGGCACAATTCTGTTGAGTGAGTGTTGAGTGCTGCATCACATGTGATATCCAATAGTCAAACATAGAACTACATCATAAAATGTGATGGAAACCAATTCGTTATAGAAAAACAAGAACACAGAGGAAACAAAGGATAAAAATCATAGAACAAACTTAGATTACATTATGATACTCAAAGACTAAGATCGAATCAATACTAGAAACAAATTCATAGATTAACTCTGCATTAAATTGATTTGCATTCAACTACAAAGACTTTATTCAACAAGAGACTCTTATTCAGACTTAGCCAATTTGGCCATGAGCATAGAGATAAATCAAAGGTTACATATTATTAAATACCAAGGCTTAACAGTCTTTCCAATAGGGTTTATCATGTCTTTACTCTTAGTCTGAATCACTCACCCATAATCTCATTCCTTGGTCTATCTTTGTCATAGCGTGGACATCCTCTGTCCCATGATCTTCCCTTCTACAATGACTTTGCTCTCCCTCTCTCTCATGGTCCCTTGCACTTCTTCATTGTTCATGCTCATTTCTTAACTATTTCTGCCCCTAGTCATTTTGGTAGTTTTTGATGGGCAACAGGAACAAAACCATTCCAAAACTGTAAGCAATAGGAAGACTACTAACTTCCTCCCCTCAACCGAAAATTACCTTGATAGATTCATCAGATGGTCGATTTAGGAACATTTCAGGAGTTAACAAATTAACCATGAGAGATTTTAACAAACAAAAAATTAAAATGGCAACTAATCAAAACAAATTTTTGGTAGGGAATCGATGCCCCTGCATCAGGCTTCCCGGGTGAGATGTTTGTGAGCATAGCTCACAAATGGAGTTGGGTAGTAGAACTACCCTTTCAAGCTATAGCAACTTGCAGCATACTCCAATTATTGGATTTAGTAATCTACAACCATCTACTTCTTCCTCTTTTTCTAGCATGTGGACGGAATAGATCCTACATACTGTGACAAAATTAATTCAGCCTCTTCAAGACCATTTGTGGACCCATGTCCACCATGCATCAAACTCCTCCACCTTTGCCTCCCACTTATTAGCTTCCTGTTATGACATCCCAGCATGAGGATTAAATCCTCTTGATCCATCCTCCTCCACCTAGAAGTTAAATCATTACACCCCATTGCATCCTTTACAACCTCCTTTCCCATCTCACTCAAACAATTTTCAGCTTTGACATAAACATGAACAAAATCACATTCATGGAAATCGATTGTATCTACATCAAAGGGGTTTGAAAACACATGTACCTCATTATCCTCAACTACAATATTTGTTTCACCTTTTGTTAACTCAATCCATTCCTTTTCCATGGTTGCAATTCATAGTAATAGGTCATCTTCAACATCTTGTTTGGCTGCCCCTTCATGCTATTCACAAGGCATATCATCCATATGTTCATCTTGACATTGCTGTTCCAAAATTTGTAGTAGTTCTATATCCTTTATGGGACCATCCTATACTGCCCTCCCAACATCACATGCACTTATGTTGACACCCTCTTTCCACTGTCCTACATGTAAATCAGTACTATCTTCATTTACAAACTCCTTCACACTCACTAACATCACCTTACTACTACTGCTATCATGTTTTTGGTCTTGCATAGGCAACAATGCATGCTTGATTCCATCCTTCTCAAACGTGTAAGTATTATCTCTTCCATTATGCATAACTTTCCTATCAAATCACTAAGGTCTACCAAGCAACACATGACACACATCCATGGGCACGATATCACATACAACACTATCCTTATAACTACCAATTTGAAATTCAACCAAATCTTGTTCGTTAACCAACAAATGATTCCCTTTCTATAGCCAAGAAACTTTATAAGGTGTAGGATGTTTCAGTCTCTTAAGACCCAATTTATCTACCATTTTAGTAGCCACTAAATTATTTGTACTCCCACTACCTATAATCAATTTGCAGCACTTTCCTTTAGTCTTACATTTTGTCTTAAACAAATCTCTCCTTTGTACCGGTTTTTAGTTCTCCTTAGGTGGCTTTAACACCACTCTTTTGAACAACAAGGACTCTTCGGATTCAGGTTCTTCTTGGTGATGAGTAGGTAACCCAACACTTTCTTGATCTACTTACACAATCTGATTACTTCTCTCAGTTCTTGTATGACCTCCTTGTGAGAGCTCAGGACACTCCCAACTCCTATGACCAACATAATGGTTACATTTTAAACACTTTATGGCAAAGCATCTTCCTCTTCCTTGAAAACCTCCTCTTCCATATGATCTACCTGCTTTATTCTGAAATCCTCCTTTTTCTTGATTAGATGTCCCACTTGAACTTCTATCCACTTCCTCAAGGTGTTGTTGCTGTCCTTTTCCATCCTATTGTTCTCTTCCTCTATAACCTCACCCTCTATTCCTTTCTTGATGATTTTGCTTTCTTAAAAGTTTCTCTTCTGCCTTTATGACAAGATGATATGCCTCCTCAAGAGTTCTAGGGGACACTAAACTCAACTCATATTGCAAAATATATTTCAATCCATTCAAGTATCTTGCTACCTTTTCCACATCTTCTTCACTATGACCTGAGTAAATCACCAACTTGTAAAATACATTCGTATATTCTTTTACTGACATATCCTTTTGTTTAAGATTCTGCAATATTTTGAAAAGATTAGTTTGGTAGTCTCCCGGAAGGAACTTGGCCTTCAACTTAGCAACCATTCTATCCCAAGAGGCAATCTTCTCTTTATTCTTCTTTCATCTCTCCGATTGGACATAGTCCCACCACATAACAACATGGCCTTTGAGCCTTGTACATGCAAATTTAACCTTCCTTTCTTCTGCTACTTCTTCATAATCAAAATATTTGTCTAGATCATTGATCAAGTCAATTAATTCTTCCCCATTTAAACTTCAGCCATATGTAGGAACCTCAATTTTAGGTTTGGCTCTGTGAGGACCGCCCTTTCTACTACTATTGTTATGACTATTTACAGTACTGTTATTGTTACTTTCATATTTGTGGGATAGCAATTCCCGGAATTTGTCAGACTATTTAACTTTATTATGTTTTCGGGAAAACTAATTGGGTGATGTTTGGATAAGTTACTTTTCAGAAAAATGAATTAGGGATGATGGAAAAATTGTAATATGATTTTTTTTAATTATGTTAAATTGTACTAAGGCATGAGAATGCATGTGTTATTTAAGTTGCTTCGGCTATGATGAATTTATGTGGTTACTGACCTTGTAATTGAGTGTGCAGGGACTACTAATCAAACCACAGATTTCGGAGATCATTCCACACCTTGTTAATTGTTATTCCCTGTTAAGCCGATCTGGTTCCACGATGAACCAAGATCTCTTTGTGTTTGATGTCATGATGTAATGTGGTCTTTCGTATGGTCGAGTGGGTTAGGTTACCCTCATGTAATATTATTTTTATAAGTAAGTGTTGTAAAGAGATTGAATTTGAAATTTCTATTTTTATTTAAATTATGAGGCCCTTTTTCTTGTGCTTTACCTTGACCTGGGGTGTCTTGTTTGGGTTAAAATTGACCCTGGGTTCTACCCCATGGGTCCAGGGGCCCATTTGGCATGGGTAACCCTTGAGTAACCTCCATCTAGTCAACTTAACCTCCCCCTGAAGTTAAGTGGCGAAAATTGGAGGTAGGAGGGGACATGATGGGTTGTACCAACACTCAACCCATCCCCTCTACTTTTCCCTAGATAAGAGATGCCATCCATTAGTAAAAGTTACCTCTTCTTTAGTAAGATTCCCCCATGTACTATGGGGACACCCATGTGAAGAAAGGAGAAAGAGGCATGGGTCACCTGTCTTGTTCCCATTTAACTCTTTTTTTTTATTTTTCCTTTGAGAAAGTGGAGTCACATGAAAGGAATAAGGAGTACCCTTGGGAATGGAGAGTGACATAAGCCACCTGGACAGTATAGTGATTTTTGGGAAGGGTGAGGAGGTGACAAGTGTCACTTCCCCATTTCTCAAAATTGGAAAGAAAGAGAATTTTGGGTGATTTTTTTTCAAATTTTGGGATGAGAGGGAGTTAGTTGAATTTTGGGGAAACTCTTTCATTTTGGCCTTACCAAAAATAGAGAAGTTAGTTTGGAAGATAGAGAAGAGAGAGGGAGTTGGTGGCTAAGCTTGGAAGTGAACTCTGTGGACTCTGCAACAACTTCATTCCAGGAGGGCTTTGCAAGGTTGGTCTGAATTTTACCTTTGTTTTGGTAGAACTGAAATGTGTTTGAAATGTGTTTGGAATATGTGTTTAAATTTGTTTTCTGTGGGGTTCTTGTCGGGTGTTTGACAGAGCGTCTCCCACTTGGGAGAAATGCTCATCAAGTTTGGGGTAGGGGAGGAGAGATCCTCCTCGGGTGCATACCTGTTCCATCTTTTGGGATGTTGAAAGCCTTGAGGGCATGTATCTGTGACTGTATTTTTGACTTGAGAGTCATATACAGATTTCTTGCAAAATGTGATCACACTTGGTTGAGACCAAGAGATATTTATATGAGTTCATTTATCTGTCAGGGTGACACTCTGGAGTCGAGTGTATCCACTCTCCTGCCCCTTATGAAACTCACTGTAGTTGAGTTTCCGTATTGTGTAAAATAGCCACGGGTGTATGTGTGCTTTGGGATTGTTGTTGTTTCTGTTGTGGAGTGGAGTGTTTGAATACCCAGGTGTGAGTATGGTCTCCCTAGCTCGGGGGTGACCCTCTTGCGGGTCTACGGTAGGGAGGAGAGCTAGACAAGTGGTATTTTCTTCTTTGTTTGTCTTTGATATGCAGGTTTTTCTCTTGGAGCTTTCTGGTTGGCTATTTATGAAGAAACAGATTATCTTCTTGTCATGAGAATTAGGCCTGGTTTATTTCATAGAAATGAAGAGAGAACACCTCTCTTGTTAATGTTGTAAATTACTGATATTCTGGGAGTGAAGGAAATCACCTCCCTGGTCTTGTTATTATTGGACTTTAATTGGTTGTCATAAGTTTTCAGTTGTATACGGTTTGGGAGGAGAAAGTCCATATCTGGGAAGTTGGTATTCATGATTGTGAAACTGTAATGTGAATGTGCTTAAATTTTTAAGTTGATGTTTACAACCTTTGTTCAATAGCAATTTTTGTGTTTCAAGTATTACTGAAAGAAATAAATTCGTTTTTGCAACTTAATCTGAGTTGTTTACATTGAAAGTTTGGAATTGCTTCACTAGTTGAAATGCTGATTTTCTATTCAATATTATAATGGAAAAGACAGTTTTAAATATTTGTGTTATCCTCCCTATTTAATGGATTCTGTTAAATTAGAAGGATTAGAGGAAATCTAGCATGTAAATATAATCTGGTTGTAAATTTGCAAGTCTTGTATGTTTATAAAAATGGAAATTTATACTTTAAATGAGGGGATAGCTAATTACTTTTTGGTGAAATTGGCAGATATATATATCTAATTGTTATGACAATTTCTTATAATAGGTTGATTTGGAGAAAATGCTTAGAGTAGTGAATTTTGAAAAAATTGTGGAAATTGGTATTATAAAAATCTATAAAGAATATTTCTTTTTCTCTCAATAAATTTATAAATATATATATAGAGCTATATATATATTTCTCATTTTGAGTAATTATCATTTTAAGAAAATAAAAGAGTAATTGAAAGTAATTATAACTGTTATATATCAATATAAAAAAAAAGGGGATATATATATATATATATATATATATATATATATATATATATGAACTATATAAATATAGATATATATAAATATATTATTGTTGAAATATATATATATATATATATATTTATATATGAATATATATAAATATATATATATATATATATATATATATATATATATAATATGTTATTATTATAAGAACCAACGAATGGTGAAAGACTGTCAACATGTTAGCCGCGGATAAAAGAAACACAGTCGAAATTTTATTTGGGCGGTGGGGAGTAAACCCCACCGCGAGCTGTTATTACATATGGAGGTGTGGAGTGGGGCGGAGCCCCACCCACACCCCACGTCGTGGGAATGTGGGTGGGGCTCCGCCCCACTCCACATCTCCCCCCCCTCCAAACCCTTATGCCTCCCGCGAAACCTTTCCGCCGCTCTGCGGCCACCGCGAAGTCTTGCCGCCGCTCTGCGGCCACCACACATCCCCGTCCGCCGCTCTGCGGCCACCACAGATCCCCGTCCGCCGCTCTG
Source organism: Cunninghamia lanceolata (assembly GCA_027924645.1). Lineage (NCBI taxonomy): Eukaryota > Viridiplantae > Streptophyta > Pinopsida > Cupressales > Cupressaceae > Cunninghamia > Cunninghamia lanceolata. The sequence goes on from BSBN01000828.1 coordinate 9,368,687, forward strand.
CGGCCACTGCCGCCCATGGCCGCCATCTGCTGTGGGTTGAAAGCAATAAAAAATGTAGGGCTTGGGCCCTAACAAATGAATGGGTTATTTGGTAAATAAATTCAGTTTATTTTTATATAGCTCTATATAAAGGCATATATATATATATTATATATGTCTATGTATATAGCTATATATATAATATAAGAATGATTATATATATACATATATATATATATATGTATATATATATATATATATATATATATATATATATATATATATATATAGTTTTTTTTAAGTTGTGGGAAACCAATTTGTTCATTATTGAGCTATTAAAATAAATATATTATATGTAAGTATGTATATATATATATATATATATATATATATATATATATATATATATATATATATATATTTATTAGGCCCTCGTTTAAAATCGTTAATAACTATGTTTCATGGATATAGAGGAAAAAAAAAAATATATATATATATATATAACAATTATAATCTCACAGGAGATGTTATTAAGTGTTGAACACAACAACCAAAGAAGCTATATTACCATGAACAGAGTTTTATAAAGTGGTGAACCACCTACACCTATTGACAACGTCATACGAGTTACAAACAGTGTATGAATCGTAATTATGAGTAACAGTAACAACAGTAATTCTAAACAAGAGAAAATAAAATTATAATGTAAAGAGAGTTTAGGAATATTCAGTGATACTCTGGAAAGAGATTCTCGGAAGTTTCAACTAAAAACATACTAACAATCACCCGGAAAATGAAGAGGAAAATTACACAACTCCTTGTGCAAAAGAACACTGGAAATAAACTTATGATGCCTCCACTAACAATCCATGTGGCCATATTAATCTCAACTGTAGCAAACAATCTCATATGTAAACCTGTAAGAGGTTCCGAAGAAGGAAAAACCAACATTGGAAAACACAGAGGAGAAAATGCGCGACATATCTCACACGGGATAAGAGAACTAAGTTGACGGACCCTTCTGTCAATTGTGCTTAGGTACAAGTTGACTAAGTATTTACGAAGAGGAGGAACCTAGATCGGGGAAGATTAGGAGACTGAGTCCAGCGAAATAGTAAACCAGCCTATGTGACCGAGATCATCCTGAAATTAGGTTTAATATCAACAATAGCTGCAGTAATAACCCTGATTGACGTAAATCACGAAGAAAGGACAGGATGCACATAAAGAAAGTATAGAAAATGAAGGAGAGAGAGAGACCGAAATATAAACACACTAAATGAACTAAGAGATAGTTAAGGTAAGGGCGATAAAGATATAATCCAACTTAAGAACTTGTGGAAAGGGAAGAGAGGGCAACCAAACCGCCTTGTTGAAAATGCTAAGTCATAGGATGGGTATGTTTCAGGAAACAAGAGAGGAGACAGACAACCGTGCCTGGCTGAAAAATGACTAAATAGGGAGATCACTAGCCGGTTTAGTTGGAACAAGGCGTCGAGGGGAGTGGTTCCTCTATCAGCGAACCACGTGCGTAAATGAGTGCAGCGTAATTCCCACTAACGCCGTAAGGCATTTTGCTACCGAACATTGCCGAGGGTGCGATTTAAGAACTTGGGTAATCTCACTCTTGCAATGACGTTAGCAGCATTGTATCGACCCTCTTGTTGATCTATATGTTTCTGTTTGCACGCCATTATACTTGTATTCCGTCGATGAGTATAGTGTTTCGCCATGAGAGAACACCGTTGAGCATGCGTACGCATGCGAAAGGGGTTTTTAGGACGGTGTGAGAAAAGTTTTTCATATCTCGTGTCATAACCACATGACAGATGTGGCTATGACACGTGCGAAGTGTGTTGTGACCACAAGGAATATGTGGGCATGACATTTGGTATCAGAGCCAGGTTTGTAAACACTGGGCGTATTTGGGCACGTTATTATTCCGCAACTTTGGCTAATTAGTTTCTACCTTGTTTTGTAGGATGCCTCCCCGACGTGTTCGACGAGCGCGATCACGCCACACAGCGTCAGTCGAGGTGCACAGCGATTCCTCAGCCGAGGGACTGGCACCTGCAGATTCAGCAGCACCACCTGCACCACCTGTGCCACAAGCACTACTAGTACCACAGGCGACACCAGTAGCGGATATAGGTCCACAGATCTTACAGGCACTACAGACTATGCTAGACAGGTTACCACCAGTGATTCCTGAGCCACGTATAGAGCCTCGTGTTGCTCCGCGAGAGGAGCCACGTGCCGAGTCACGTATTGAGCCACGTATGGAGCCCCGCGTTGATCCACTAGCGGTGAGACGTGTGGAGCCCTTCGTTGAGATTCCTGACACAACAGTAGAGGAGGTAGGGTCGGCCTCCCGAGCACGGAGCAGGAGTCCTCCGAGACTTTTGAGACAAGAACAGGTTCAGCAGGGAGTATATGAGGATGGTGTGGAAGAGCCACTTAGGAGACTTAGAGACAGAGGGGACCCTATCAGAGATCTACTGAGGCTCAACCCACCCACCTTCGCAGGAGCTACAGAGGGAGCTGTGGCCGAGGCTTGGCTAATTAGCTTAGACAGGTGTTTCGCATTGCGACCATATGAGAGCAACACGAAAGCACGAGTGGCAGTTCATCTTCTTAGGGATGCAGCAGCCACCTGGTGGCGCACAGAGGAGTGCAAGCGCCGACTCTCCGTGGATACACTCACATGGGACACCTTCATTGAGCGCTTCAATGCGCGGTATTTGTCCGAACATTATAGACAGCGCAGAATTGATGAGTTTCATGATCTACAGCAGAGGGGACTCACCGTTACTCAGTATGAGAGCCGATTTATAGAACTTTCTCGTTATGCGGAATACCTCCATGACGAGAAAATCTTAATACACAAATTCATCAGGGGGCTAAATCACGGGATATCAGGACCAGTTCGTATGGCAAATCCCCAAACCATGAGCGAGGCTGTTGAAAAGGCCCTTATATCAGAGGAAATTCAGGGACGAGGACAGAATTCACGCCCACAGTACCAGGAACGAAATCCCCAACAACAGCAAAATTTCCGAAGGCCTCAAAACACAACACAGAGAGGAGGGTATAATGCTTCATCATTACCTCCTAGGCCTCCACAGCAACAGCAACATCAGCAAAAATCCAAATTTCAACAGAGGGGACAGGGAGGACAAAACCGTGGATGGCAGCAGCAGGGACCACGCAGGGATCAGAGACAGCAGGGTTCATCAGCAGGACCCACAAGGTCCCAGCAGTCTTACAGAGGCTCACAGGGATCCACCGGACGGACCGGGCAACAACAGTCGGGCAGAACACAGTCAGGGCAGTTACAGGTTAGAGGACCATGTTATGTATGTGGTGGGGCAGGGCATCTGGCTAGAGAGTGTCCGCAGGGATTTACTGCAGGGGGTCAGCCCCGATCAGGAGGGTCTGAGCAGACCGTAGGTGACGTGGGCAGATCTCACCACATGTTTGCAGCGGTTGATAACCGCCAGGCCGATTTTCAGGCTTCTGTCATCGAGGCAGCAGGTACGATTAGAGACTTTCCCATCTCGATCCTTTTTGATTCAGGAGCTACTGACTCTTTTTTGTCTACATCGTTAGTGGAGCGTTGCAGGCTGGTGGCTTCTAGGCAAGACATTAGGTGGGAAGTTGAGTTGGCCTCAGGGGCCAGGATGTCAGTAGATACCTTGGTTAAAGACTGTGAGATCACATTGGGACCCTTCACCACAATATGCGACCTTAGGATTATGCCATTAGGGTCTTACGGAGTAGTTCTGGGTATGGATTGGCTTGCGGCACATAGAGCCAAGCTTGATTGTCGCCAGAGAACGATTAGCTGTTTAGATGATCATGGTTCGTCGGTTGAGATAGTGGGCATTCAAAAGCCCACGGCGGTTCGTATGATATCCGCACAACAGCTTAAGCGCTGTATGCGGAGGGGATGTCAGATGTTTGCCATCACAGTCAGTGATAGAGCAGAGGATGAACCTGAGGCTACTGTAGATGATCACCCTATCCTTAGAGAGTTTGCCGATGTGTTTCCGCCAGAATTACCTGGTATGCCCCCACGTAGAGAAGTGGACTTCCACATTGACTTAGTGCCAGGTGCAGAGCCGATATCCCGCGCACCCTATAGAATGACGACCCATGAACTCACAGAACTTAAGCTGCAGTTGGAAGAATTACTTGAGAAGGGACACATCCGACCTAGCGTTTCACCATGGGGCGCACCAGTGATCTTCGTGAAGAAGAAGGATGGGTCTCTTCGTCTATGCATGGACTACAGGCAGTTGAACAAGGTGACGGTGAAGAATCGTTATCCTCTACCCAGGATTGACGACCTTTTTGATCAGATGCAAGGAGCCAGAGTGTTCTCGAAAATCGATCTAAAATCTGGGTATCATCAATTGCGCATCACGGAGTCAGATATTCATAAAACTGCTTTTCGAACCAGATATGGCCATTATGAATTCACAGTGGTACCTTTCGGGTTGACGAACGCTCCTGCAGTATTCATGAGTCTCATGAACGGGGTGTTCCGTACATACCTAGACCGGTTCGTGATCATATTCCTAGATGACATTCTGATTTATTCACGGACTGAGGAGGAGCATGTAGAGCACTTGCGTCAAGTTTTGCAGAAATTACGAGAGCAACAACTTTTTGGCAACTTGACGAAGTGTGCCTTCTTCAGGACAGAGGTGCAGTATTTGGGACACATTTTATCAGGCGATGGCATCTCTGTAGATCCATCTAAAATTAGAGCAATCCAGGAGTGGCCGGCACCCACGAACGTGACAGAGGTCAGAAGCTTTATGGGGTTAGCTGGGTATTATCGTCGGTTTGTCGAAGGTTTCTCCAGGATAGCACATCCCATTACTTCCCTTCAGCGAAAAGGGAAGGGTTTCACTTGGACCGAGCAGTGTGAAAAGGCTTTTGGAGTCCTCAAAGAGCGTCTTACGAGCGCTCCTATTTTAGCAGTTCCAGATCCGTCGGAAGAGTTTGTAGTTTGCACGGATGCATCATTAGAAGGTTTGGGAGCCGTGCTTATGCAGAATGGACGAGCGATCGCATACGAATCGCGGAAACTAAAGACACATGAGTTAAACTATCCTACGCACGACTTAGAGCTTGCAGCTGTTGTTCATGCCTTGGTTCGCTGGAGACACTTCCTCTTAGGGCGACGCTTTGAACTCCATTCAGACCATCATAGTTTGCAGTATATTTTTACACAGCCTAATTTGAACGCCCGCCAACGACGTTGGATGGAATTCCTATGCGAATATGACTTCGATGTCCATTATATAAAAGGGAAGGAGAACGTGGTCGCTGATGCTCTGAGTCGAAGACGCCACGAGATCCAGACCCTGACCTTGAAGATGGACTTGAAGGATCGCATCTTACAGCATCTGCCGGAGGACGAATGGTTTCTTGAAGTGCAGCAGGCAGTACTAAATCAGAAGGCCCTTGAGGGCAAATTTACAGGATATACCCTTGATTCTGATGGAATGCTTCGACATCGGCAACGCATATATGTACCCCATGCGGGTAATCTTCGTACAGTAATCCTATCAGAGGCTCATAGAGCACCCTACGCAGCACACCCAGGAGTGAAGAAGATGCATGCTGATTTACGACAGCTTTATCATTGGGCTGGGATGAGGCGTGACATTGCCGAATTTGTTGCTCGTTGCCTGGAATGTCAGAGGGTCAAGGCCGAACATCAGCATCCAGCGGGACTGTTGTACCCTCACGAGATACCTGAATGGAAATGGGATACCATTTCTATGGATTTTATCGTTGGTCTACCTATGTCATCACGTCGCCATGATGCTATTATGGTGACAGTTGACAAGCTGACCAAAGTGGCGCATTTTTCACCAATATGTACAACATACAATGCACCATCAGTGGCAAAGGTGTTTCTTGATCAGATTGTTAGACTTCATGGGATACCTCGCCGCATTATATCTGACAGAGACTCCGTATTCACTTCATCGTTCTGGAAAGCCTTACATCAGGCGTTGGGCACACAGCTCAACTTCAGTTCTGCATATCATCCAGAAACCGATGGACAAACAGAAAGAGTTAACCAGGTGTTAGAAGACATGCTTCGCATGTATGTGATGGATCACCAGTCTAGATGGGAGGAGTACCTGTATCTAGTTGAATTCGCCTACAATAATGGGCATCATAGCTCGTTGGGTATGCCTCCTTTCCAGGCATTATATGGCAGACCATGCAGAACACCTTTGAGTTGGGATCGTATAGAGGACAGAACAGTCATCGGCCCAGAGATAGTTCAGAATATGGAACTGCAAGTTAAACAGATAAGACAGAGGCTTCTGGAAGCACAGGACAGGCAGAAAAAGTATGCTGATGCTAAGAGGACAGACCGAAGCTTCACTGTGGGGGAAAGAGTATTTTTGAGAGTGCGGCCGCACAAAAGTCCAATCCGTTACGGAAAAGGCTCTAAACTCGCACCTCGATTTGTAGGACCTTTCGAAATCTTGGAGCGGATAGGACCAGTAGCCTATCGTCTAGCCTTGCCACCTAGCCTGTCACGTATCCACGATGTATTTCATGTATCAGTTTTACGTCAATATATTTCTGACTTATCTCATGTGTTGGATTGGAGTGCTCTTCAGGTAGAGGCAGACGGACAACTGGCGTTGGAGCCAATTCGCATATTGGCTCGACGGAAGCTGGCCCTTCGAGGTCGAGAGCTGGACCAGGTTAGAGTCCAATGGGACTTATACGACGAAGTCACTGCAACATGGGAAGATGCAGAGCGATTGAAGACCCTGTATCCTCACCTTTTTGACGACTTCCAGGAGGAAGTACCGTCTTAGGGGGAGAGGATGTGAGGACCGCCCTTTCTACTACTATTGTTATGACTATTTACAGTACTGTTATTGTTACTTTCATATTTGTGGGATAGCAATTCCCGGAATTTGTCAGACTATTTAACTTTATTATGTTTTCGGGAAAACTAATTGGGTGATGTTTGGATAAGTTACTTTTCAGAAAAATGAATTAGGGATGATGGAAAAATTGTAATATGATTTTTTTTAATTATGTTAAATTGTACTAAGGCATGAGAATGCATGTGTTATTTAAGTTGCTTCGGCTATGATGAATTTATGTGGTTACTGACCTTGTAATTGAGTGTGCAGGGACTACTAATCAAACCACAGATTTCGGAGATCATTCCACACCTTGTTAATTGTTATTCCCTGTTAAGCCGATCTGGTTCCACGATGAACCAAGATCTCTTTGTGTTTGATGTCATGATGTAATGTGGTCTTTCGTATGGTCGAGTGGGTTAGGTTACCCTCATGTAATATTATTTTTATAAGTAAGTGTTGTAAAGAGATTGAATTTGAAATTTCTATTTTTATTTAAATTATGAGGCCCTTTTTCTTGTGCTTTACCTTGACCTGGGGTGTCTTGTTTGGGTTAAAATTGACCCTGGGTTCTACCCCATGGGTCCAGGGGCCCATTTGGCATGGGTAACCCTTGAGTAACCTCCATCTAGTCAACTTAACCTCCCCCTGAAGTTAAGTGGCGAAAATTGGAGGTAGGAGGGGACATGATGGGTTGTACCAACACTCAACCCATCCCCTCTACTTTTCCCTAGATAAGAGATGCCATCCATTAGTAAAAGTTACCTCTTCTTTAGTAAGATTCCCCCATGTACTATGGGGACACCCATGTGAAGAAAGGAGAAAGAGGCATGGGTCACCTGTCTTGTTCCCATTTAACTCTTTTTTTTTATTTTTCCTTTGAGAAAGTGGAGTCACATGAAAGGAATAAGGAGTACCCTTGGGAATGGAGAGTGACATAAGCCACCTGGACAGTATAGTGATTTTTGGGAAGGGTGAGGAGGTGACAAGTGTCACTTCCCCATTTCTCAAAATTGGAAAGAAAGAGAATTTTGGGTGATTTTTTTTCAAATTTTGGGATGAGAGGGAGTTAGTTGAATTTTGGGGAAACTCTTTCATTTTGGCCTTACCAAAAATAGAGAAGTTAGTTTGGAAGATAGAGAAGAGAGAGGGAGTTGGTGGCTAAGCTTGGAAGTGAACTCTGTGGACTCTGCAACAACTTCATTCCAGGAGGGCTTTGCAAGGTTGGTCTGAATTTTACCTTTGTTTTGGTAGAACTGAAATGTGTTTGAAATGTGTTTGGAATATGTGTTTAAATTTGTTTTCTGTGGGGTTCTTGTCGGGTGTTTGACAGAGCGTCTCCCACTTGGGAGAAATGCTCATCAAGTTTGGGGTAGGGGAGGAGAGATCCTCCTCGGGTGCATACCTGTTCCATCTTTTGGGATGTTGAAAGCCTTGAGGGCATGTATCTGTGACTGTATTTTTGACTTGAGAGTCATATACAGATTTCTTGCAAAATGTGATCACACTTGGTTGAGACCAAGAGATATTTATATGAGTTCATTTATCTGTCAGGGTGACACTCTGGAGTCGAGTGTATCCACTCTCCTGCCCCTTATGAAACTCACTGTAGTTGAGTTTCCGTATTGTGTAAAATAGCCACGGGTGTATGTGTGCTTTGGGATTGTTGTTGTTTCTGTTGTGGAGTGGAGTGTTTGAATACCCAGGTGTGAGTATGGTCTCCCTAGCTCGGGGGTGACCCTCTTGCGGGTCTACGGTAGGGAGGAGAGCTAGACAAGTGGTATTTTCTTCTTTGTTTGTCTTTGATATGCAGGTTTTTCTCTTGGAGCTTTCTGGTTGGCTATTTATGAAGAAACAGATTATCTTCTTGTCATGAGAATTAGGCCTGGTTTATTTCATAGAAATGAAGAGAGAACACCTCTCTTGTTAATGTTGTAAATTACTGATATTCTGGGAGTGAAGGAAATCACCTCCCTGGTCTTGTTATTATTGGACTTTAATTGGTTGTCATAAGTTTTCAGTTGTATACGGTTTGGGAGGAGAAAGTCCATATCTGGGAAGTTGGTATTCATGATTGTGAAACTGTAATGTGAATGTGCTTAAATTTTTAAGTTGATGTTTACAACCTTTGTTCAATAGCAATTTTTGTGTTTCAAGTATTACTGAAAGAAATAAATTCGTTTTTGCAACTTAATCTGAGTTGTTTACATTGAAAGTTTGGAATTGCTTCACTAGTTGAAATGCTGATTTTCTATTCAATATTATAATGGAAAAGACAGTTTTAAATATTTGTGTTATCCTCCCTATTTAATGGATTCTGTTAAATTAGAAGGATTAGAGGAAATCTAGCATGTAAATATAATCTGGTTGTAAATTTGCAAGTCTTGTATGTTTATAAAAATGGAAATTTATACTTTAAATGAGGGGATAGCTAATTACTTTTTGGTGAAATTGGCAGATATATATATCTAATTGTTATGACAATTTCTTATAATAGGTTGATTTGGAGAAAATGCTTAGAGTAGTGAATTTTGAAAAAATTGTGGAAATTGGTATTATAAAAATCTATAAAGAATATTTCTTTTTCTCTCAATAAATTTATAAATATATATATAGAGCTATATATATATTTCTCATTTTGAGTAATTATCATTTTAAGAAAATAAAAGAGTAATTGAAAGTAATTATAACTGTTATATATCAATATAAAAAAAAAGGGGATATATATATATATATATATATATATATATATATATATATATGAACTATATAAATATAGATATATATAAATATATTATTGTTGAAATATATATATATATATATATATTTATATATGAATATATATAAATATATATATATATATATATATATATATATATATATAATATGTTATTATTATAAGAACCAACGAATGGTGAAAGACTGTCAACATGTTAGCCGCGGATAAAAGAAACACAGTCGAAATTTTATTTGGGCGGTGGGGAGTAAACCCCACCGCGAGCTGTTATTACATATGGAGGTGTGGAGTGGGGCGGAGCCCCACCCACACCCCACGTCGTGGGAATGTGGGTGGGGCTCCGCCCCACTCCACATCTCCCCCCCCTCCAAACCCTTATGCCTCCCGCGAAACCTTTCCGCCGCTCTGCGGCCACCGCGAAGTCTTGCCGCCGCTCTGCGGCCACCACACATCCCCGTCCGCCGCTCTGCGGCCACCACAGATCCCCGTCCGCCGCTCTGCGGCCACTGCCGCCCATGGCCGCCATCTGCTGTGGGTTGAAAGCAATAAAAAATGTAGGGCTTGGGCCCTAACAAATGAATGGGTTATTTGGTAAATAAATTCAGTTTATTTTTATATAGCTCTATATAAAGGCATATATATATATATTATATATGTCTATGTATATAGCTATATATATAATATAAGAATGATTATATATATACATATATATATATATGTATATATATATATATATATATATATATATATATATATATATATATATAGTTTTTTTTAAGTTGTGGGAAACCAATTTGTTCATTATTGAGATATTAAAATAAATATATTATATGTAAGTATGTATATATATATATATATATATATATATATATATATATATATATATATATATATATATATATATATATATATTTATTAGGCCCTCGTTTAAAATCGTTAATAACTATGTTTCATGGATATAGAGGAAAAAAAAAAATATATATATATATATATAACAATTATAATCTCACAGGAGATGTTATTAAGTGTTGAACACAACAACCAAAGAAGCTATATTACCATGAACAGAGTTTTATAAAGTGGTGAACCACCTACACCTATTGACAACGTCATACGAGTTACAAACAGTGTATGAATCGTAATTATGAGTAACAGTAACAACAGTAATTCTAAACAAGAGAAAATAAAATTATAATGTAAAGAGAGTTTAGGAATATTCAGTGATACTCTGGAAAGAGATTCTCGGAAGTTTCAACTAAAAACATACTAACAATCACCCGGAAAATGAAGAGGAAAATTACACAACTCCTTGTGCAAAAGAACACTGGAAATAAACTTATGATGCCTCCACTAACAATCCATGTGGCCATATTAATCTCAACTGTAGCAAACAATCTCATATGTAAACCTGTAAGAGGTTCCGAAGAAGGAAAAACCAACATTGGAAAACACAGAGGAGAAAATGCGCGACATATCTCACACGGGATAAGAGAACTAAGTTGACGGACCCTTCTGTCAATTGTGCTTAGGTACAAGTTGACTAAGTATTTACGAAGAGGAGGAACCTAGATCGGGGAAGATTAGGAGACTGAGTCCAGCGAAATAGTAAACCAGCCTATGTGACCGAGATCATCCTGAAATTAGGTTTAATATCAACAATAGCTGCAGTAATAACCCTGATTGACGTAAATCACGAAGAAAGGACAGGATGCACATAAAGAAAGTATAGAAAATGAAGGAGAGAGAGAGACCGAAATATAAACACACTAAATGAACTAAGAGATAGTTAAGGTAAGGGCGATAAAGATATAATCCAACTTAAGAACTTGTGGAAAGGGAAGAGAGGGCAACCAAACCGCCTTGTTGAAAATGCTAAGTCATAGGATGGGTATGTTTCAGGAAACAAGAGAGGAGACAGACAACCGTGCCTGGCTGAAAAATGACTAAATAGGGAGATCACTAGCCGGTTTAGTTGGAACAAGGCGTCGAGGGGAGTGGTTCCTCTATCAGCGAACCACGTGCGTAAATGAGTGCAGCGTAATTCCCACTAACGCCGTAAGGCATTTTGCTACCGAACATTGCCGAGGGTGCGATTTAAGAACTTGGGTAATCTCACTCTTGCAATGACGTTAGCAGCATTGTATCGACCCTCTTGTTGATCTATATGTTTCTGTTTGCACGCCATTATACTTGTATTCCGTCGATGAGTATAGTGTTTCGCCATGAGAGAACACCGTTGAGCATGCGTACGCATGCGAAAGGGGTTTTTAGGACGGTGTGAGAAAAGTTTTTCATATCTCGTGTCATAACCACATGACAGATGTGGCTATGACACGTGCGAAGTGTGTTGTGACCACAAGGAATATGTGGGCATGACAGGCTCCCACACTCATCACTATCCTTAACAATATCTCTTCAAATCTTTCAGGTTCTTCCTAAACTTATTCATCTTCTCGTAACTATTCTTCCTCAGCAACTTCACTAATATCATCTACTACTGCTTCTCTCTGTTGTACCCTTTCGATGGCTTCCATTCTTATTGCCAAGTTTTGCAACATGTCAAAAATTCCTTCATCATGACCTCTCCAGCCTCTACCTTGAGGACCTCTTCCTCTCATCATCCTCAGTGGCATTTTGCCCACTCCACAAAAGCCCAAATCTTTAGGCTCTGATACCAATCTAATGGCAACCAATTTGTTATAGACAAACAAGAACAGAAAGGAAACATAGGATAACAATCAAACAACAGACTTAGATTACATTATGATGCTAAAAGGCTGAGATCAAATCAATGCCAAAAACAAATTCATAGATTAACTTTGCATTAAATTGATTTGCATTCAACTACAAGGACTTTATTCAACAAGAGAATCTTATTTAGACTTAGCCAATTTGGCCATGAGCATAGAGATAACTTAGAGGTTGCATATTAACCAATACCAAGACTTAATAGTCTTTCCAATAGGGTTTATCATGCTTTTCTCTCAGTCTGAATTACTCACCCTTAATCTGATTCCTTGGTCTATCTTTGCCATAGCATGGACATCCTCTGTCTCATGATCTTCCCTTTTGCAATGACTTCTCTCTCCCTCTCTCTCACAGTCCCCTGTGGTTCTTCATTATTCATGGTCATTTCTTAACTATTTTTGCCTCTGGTCATTTTGGCAGTTTTTGTTGGGTGACAAGAACAAAAATGTTCCAAAAGTATAAACAACAAGAAGACTACTAACTTCCTCCCCTCAACTAGAAACTACCTCGATAGATTCATCAGATGGTTGATTCAGGAACATTTTGGGAGTTAACAAATTAACCATGAGAGATTTTAACAAACAAAAACTTAAAATGACAACTAATAAAAATAAACTTTGGTGGGGAATCGATGCCCTTGCATCAAAATGTCTCATGTTATAATGGTAAATATTCAACATACATCAAATTTCCAAACACTTAAAACATGAATTAACATAATGATACTATCTCTTGGTGTGAGGTTCTCCCAACTATCCCTCCCTCACACCACTCCTCTCGCTATCATGAATCCTCTTCCAATAATGGGACCAAGAATTTGATTTATCCTACAAACTTAGGGTCATTCCATGAATCTTACTAACCTCCTATTGTAACATACTAAGCTTTGTTTATTGATCTTGAATAGGACTTCATCTATGCACTATCTAACTAATTATTCAAATGTGTAATAAAAGCATCATTCAATAGTGTAGGTATGGGTCTTTGTTCCTTTGCCTGAGCAAGCTATCACTCAACCCTATTCCTCTTTGTATGGATGATATCTAGGTTCAAACACCTAAGCTAAGGATGTAAACTCCACTAGTGTCACTTTATACACAATGGTTGCCTCACTAACAAGGTCCAAAAATGACACAAACCACCTAGAATGTGTAATCTTAGATTATCTAATCAGCTATGATGGTTGGTACACCCTAGTTCAAGTGATCAATAATGAGAGATATGAATGTAATCCAATCAACTATAGTCCTTGTGAGATTACAAATTTATTTAACCACATACTAATAACACTAGCAAAGATTAAGATTTTTAAAATGCAAAATCCTTACTAGCATACTTAGATTTGTGGCCTACCAATCCACATTAGTTGGTACCTACTGTAGCAGAGTGAATTCTATAACACCTTAAGGATTGGCTCCACCTACAACAAGTGAAATCATAGGCACATTAAGAGGATAGAAAGATTGTAACCTCTCTCTCACCCACCATGTTCCATATTCTAGAGAGACCCTTGCATCATCTACATTTGATAAATATACCAAGGGGTCCACCTCATCATCACTTGTGTCCACTTGATTTGAGACTTTTGGACTCACCCTCTCCCCTTACTAAAATGCTAATCTCTGGTGCCTCTTGTATAATAGTAGATCTAGGGCTATAATTTTTTTGACCCCAAGCTAATGTAGCACATTCTCATAATAAAATAACTCCATACCTATATTACATTTTCCAAACATCCACTGAGAGAATTTAATGTGTCCCAACTAAAATTTATCACATATATCCATGTCCATCTTTCTATAGGATCTCCATGTGACATCTCTTGGCACTAGATGATCAAACACCTATCTTCACACCCTGAGGGTCCTCCCCTTCTCCACCTACATATCTTGGTGGTGTCCCATTGGGACACCAATGCTATGTGTGTTGATGCATTAATAGAAGGTAATCTTAGGGGACATATCACCCAAATATGATCATACACCCAAAACTATAATGGAGAGGCTCTCTATAGTGTCATCAAACCCTTATCCACAATAGTGTGCAAGTCATCATATAGTTGGGCTAGAAGGAAGAAATCCTAATAAAACACTATCCATTACTCCTTTGCCTCTCTACATAGTTGTATCAACCCATAAGCCCTCACTAATCCCCAAGACTAAAATAGGTAGAAGAAATAGAAGTGAATTAGGTGTAGAAAAAATAGAGTTCTATAGATGGAGGACATTTCTATAATCACATATTCAACCTTGTTCCTTAGACTTGACCCTTACAAGAAAAAAAAAATTGTAATCGTGAGGTGAATAATAAACTGCCATATCTCATTTCTAATCCCAAGACATCATTAATTCCATATTATTGATCCAAATCATTCATTTTTTAGCCACATAGCTAAATACATTTATTTTTATTTAGTTCTCATTTTTAATTATTACAAATAGTGTTCTATAATGGCAATAGGGTATGGAGTCTCATGTTGTGACAGCATACATAAAAGTCAAAATACAACCAACATATATTTAAAGAAAAAAATTAAAACTATAAAATTAAAAATATAGCTGACATAATTAAATATAGAAATAAAACATAAAAATATAAAAGAAAACAAGAAACAAAACAAAACAAAATAAATATATGTTTTATTTTTATATTCATTACATAATTAAAGATTTATTTGTAATAGAAGGAAATATTTATAATACTTATACTCTCATTTAACTTACATAGATTCTATATTAGATAAATCTATATCTTATATATATTACAAGGTTATAACAATATATATTAGATTTATTAATTATTCCATGAGACATTCTACAATGGTAGCAAGGAGTCTTATGTTGTGACCATGTACATAAAAATCACACATCCAAACATAGCGGACATCTATTTAAAAGAAATTGACATAAAACTATTAAAAATAAACATATAAATATAATATTTGTTACACTTTTCAAGTAAAACAAAAAGAGAATTAGGGAAATAATGAATGGTGGTTTTTCCAAAAGTTAAATTAAAGTTACATGCAAAGGTAATTGCCAACAAATACACGAGACTCTATAATACCATTATAGAATGACTATGCCTAAAAATTAATTCCTAAATAAAAATTAAAATTTATGTATTCATGTATGTAATAAATAGAATAGTTATAAAGTAAAATAAAATAACTATTTAAATAGATGTATTTAAGATATCTATACTAGTTATATAATAATATTATATACTAACATTATAGATAAATATATTAATAATTTAATTTATATTTAAAAAATAATATTAATTTATTTACAATTTTTTAATTAGATTTATGATATAAATAAAATAAATACCTCCAAAATGATCTACATCTTTTACATAAATTTATGTATATACATTCAAGGAGCTAAACTAAAGCTTAAAGAAGTAAAAGAATTCAAAACTAATTTTTTTTAAAATATAAGCTAATAAAAGTGCTACACACCTCCTCTTAAACTTAGGTCTTGGGTTAGGTAAAATGTTCCACCTTTCTATGAACCCCAATTAATTGATTTAAAATATAATAAATTAAAAAGTCAATCTCTTTGGATTTTATTTTATTACGTAATATTGTTCTCAACTTTAAGTCATATCAGATGTAAAGTGTTCCACCAATGATTAAATAATCTGTAAAATCATTCTCCTTAGGTTTTATATTATTTTATTTAATATTTTAATTAATAAAAATAAAGCAATAGGTGTATAATTTAATTCAAAATTTTTGGGCAATTTTAATAATAATTTATAATTTTTAAGAGATTAATTTTATAAATTATTATAAATTTAAAATCTTCCATGCTTTAATAGATGTATTAAAAATTAAAAACAATTGATAATTATGAATTGTTATTAATAATTATTTAATATTATTTTATAAAAATTTAAAATTTACATGTGTAATGGTGAAATTTGTATATCCATGTTAATTTTTATTTAGTTATTTAGTTTGGGTTTATTTTGATGGAATGATTTAATATAAGTATATAAATATATGCAACATTTTTGTGTTAAGGTTGGCTCATTTCTTGATATATATTTAGTCCTATTTTGCATATGATTGCATTTATCTCCATACATTTGACTTTATTGCATCCTTAGTTATATACACATTTCTATATAATCATTATTAGCCATTTATTGCACCCATGCTCACACATATATTCATACATTTGTTCCCTACATGGAGAGTTATATCTTCCTATCCTAGGTCAATCTTGCAACACTCATGATCAATCCCTAGGAGCTTGGAATTCAACTTGGTACACATTTGTGCAACATATTGTTGTGTCTTGGTAATCAAAGACATTCAACGTGTAATTTATTTTGAGCACTAAATGGAACCCATTGCATCAAAATTTGCATATAGTCCATTTGCATGCTTAAGAATGTTGTTTACAAACATTTTCCCAATATTGTAAAGCTAGTTAGTCAAGGGAGTTGATTGAGTACAACTTGACCCTTACAATTCAACAACTTCCTCTAAGGCATTTCTAAGTATTGTCGTCCTTACCCATCTTTAGACATCAGACACCACTCGATGACATTAGTTATAGAGGTCTATAGTTTGTCAAAATGATCTCATGGGTTATAGGTGGATATTGCACATTAGATAATTCTCAAATTACTTGGGTTTGACCTTTAGAGGCTTAGATTAGACTTGCACATATTCTAGAGACTACATGGAGCTTGAATTATTCTTCAAATTGCAATAATTTACTTTATATACTAAGACAACCGATTTTTGTGGAACATCAACATTCATTCTTCGTTGTACTTCCAAAATCTAAGTGCCTTATCCCTTGACATCTATTTTTCTAAATACTCCAAATTTGATATAATTATGATTTTATCTTTCACTTTTAGATTTCCTAGGGTTTAGATTTATCTTTTGTATATTATACTTTGATAAGGGTTTGGGCATTATAGTGATATATATCTTTGATCCTAATTTCCCACTCTTGGATAATCTATCATTATGGCTCTTCGAAGGAAAATTTATTTGCCTAATATGCATGCATGTATCTTTGATTTTGAGCTATTTCTACCTTTTATAATGCATAATCCTTCCATTATTGATACTTTCATGACTTTTTATGCTAAGGACAAGGACATATATTCTATGGAGATTTTGTTGTAGGTCATGCATTATCTTTCCCATCCTTCATGGAATTGGTTAGTTCTCATCCTTTTATTTTAGATTTACATTTATAAATGTCATTTGTCCATGAGCTTCATGATGATCCTATGGATTGTGATAGTGATGAGTACACACCTAGAGAGGTCTTACCTTATGATACACATTGAGTGATGGATATAGATTATATGGTTACACTTCCCTTACCTATTCATGACATTGTTGCACCTTATGATGATGTTCTCTCTATATGTCATCATAGGCTTGCATCCATAGATATATGTTCTTTAGATGCCATGTATTCTCTTATCCATGATGATGTGATTCATGATGATCACTCTTCTACATCTCATGCCTTCCCTATTCATACCCATACTTCCCATGATGATATTTATTTATCTCTTCATGTGGACAATTGTGATACTCCTCAACCTTCTTATACACTACATGATGACACTATGATCCTTAGTGAGGAACTATGATCTTGATGGTTGTACAAATGCTTATTTACATGTTAAATCATGCTTGCTATTTGAGTATGTAGATGTCCTATTAATTAGTGAGTTTAGATTAAATTTAAGTGATCAATATTTGCAATGGTTTGATTCATCTTGTTTGCTTTACACTTCTTTTATGGATTAAGCCCCTGATTTCATTTCTCATTTTTCTAATCCTAGTGCTCGTGAGGATAGTAGGGACCTATCTATACCTTCTTATGATTCATCCTTTGATACATCCACTACTAATATTCATATGACATATATGCACATTTATAGAAGCACATTTATCATTTTGCCTTTGATTCACATTATTATAACATGGTTGGGCATACACATCAAAGATTAGGAATACGCTAAGATGTTTTGTTTCCATAACCAACTTTGTCAACCAACACACTTAATTTAAATTATGTTTCTAAACTCACATATAAAGAATTTTAAGGAGTTTGAGATTATTCAACGATTTCAAAACATATAAACTAAGATATCACTTTGGGATCTAGTGTGAACATCACCTTTATATAAGCATATCATGAAAAAATCCTTATAGAAGATATAATTTAGTTTTAATACTATTTCACTATTGGTAGGATTAGAACCAAAATGTGACTTGATTGATTAGGATGAAAATCCATTGGGAAAGGTAAATCAAGGCCCTTACTATGTATCTATGAATGCTAAAGGGAGGATAAGGGAATAATTGATGATGGCTTCCCAAGTGACCATCTTTCTAGAGTCCTAGTGGTACTATATGAGCTTAAATAGATTGTAAAATTCTTCGCAATAGGGGAGTATCCACTAGAGTTTAGAAAAGAGATAATAAAATATTAGCATTTCAAGCATTCTCATAAACATCAATAGAGGGATAATTATACATAATGGAGAAAGATGAGATTTTAAGATAAGTTATTTTGGAACATGAGATGTAGAACATATTTAGAGAAGCACATGAGGGGATCTCTAGAGGACATAACTTAGGTGATGGTGTAGATAAGAAGGTACTACTAATAGGCCTATGGTATCGCACATTATTTAAATATGCTAACAAATATGTGAGGAAATGTTATGTATGCAAAAAAGTAGGGAAATTGAATGCAATAGATGAAATGGAATTGATACTAGTGCTAGCTTTGGCAACATTTAAAAAATAGACCATATATTTCATTGGTCCCATCATTCCACCCACCATAAAGTCCCATGATAGATTCATACTAATAGGCAGTAAATTTCTAACTAGATGGGTGGAGGTAGTATCAACAAGGGATTGTATAACAAGAACAACAACTAAATTTCTCTACAAAAACATCATCACAAGTTTTGGTTACCCAACGAGCATTACCAGTGCTATAAGAGGAAACAATCTATGAATGAGACAATTGAGGAACTATTGAAGAGTTTTATGATCATTCATAACAAGATAACACCTTATCATCCCTAGATTAATAGAGCAATAGAAGCATTCAATAAGATATTATAATAGATTTTGACAAGAGTATGTGACAATAATGCCATAGATTGGGATCTAAAAATACCCAAAGTACTATGGGCATATAAACCCACCTATTTTGACAAGAGTATGTGACAATAATGCCATAGGTTGGGATCTAAAAATACCCAAAGTACTATGGGCATATAAACCCACCTATACAATTTTAACCAAAAATTTTCCCTTCCAACTAGTATATGGGATAGATGTGACAGTATTAATTGTTACATCCCCAACTTACAATTAGACTTAGTCATTAAATTAGTATGATAATTAGGAGGATTGGACATAGTTAATTGATTTGATAATGCGGAAATATCTAATTTAACTCTCGATTATGAAATAGTTATTGATGATAATTTGTTTTATAAATTGATTAAATTATGTTCTAAGACATGATAATGATACACTGATCATGATCTTGTGGTCTTGAGTGTGAACAAGAAAATAAACGTCCTTCAAAGAAGGAAGGAGACTATCATCCTAGAGGAAGGGTTAGACATTGTGAAAACAAAAGGTTGACTAGCCATCTGAGTAATCGACTTCTATGTCCTTCTTAATCCTTTCGTAAGTTGTCACTTGTCATGTCTCTTTTCTTTTGTTTCCATGTTGTTTGTAAAATCGTTATGTCGTTGAAGTTATCACGACAAGTTGTGATGACCAGACAATGTTCTTGGAACATCATCCCTAGCCAGGGGACAATAGTATTAAGAGACAAGGAGGTCTCTCTTACCTTTTTGTTCTCGAGGTCATTATTTTCCCTAGTCATTCGACTAATGGGAATAGTCGATTTTGGGGGAGTATTGCTCGACCCTAATAACCAACGTTATTAATGTGCATCTTTTTACGATTACAAACTCATAGTGATAATCCTTAGGTAAGGATGAAACCTATTAATAGGTTGTTTCGTATAATATTGCTATTATTTACTTGTCTTAATAATTGTATACTATTGAATATTACTATTTTGATATAGTCGATCTTGAGGATCGAAGGGAGCTTCGAGCTCAACCAACCCATGTATTGCAAGGATTGAGCCACCTTTTGTGGAGACACTACCAAGTGGAATGGAAGCTATCAATCAAAATTGACATGCCATGGGGGACCAATTATTAAGTGTTGGGTTTTCCATTTTGTAGAGCTACTTTTATTTGGAAGAGAGTTCATTATTGGGGTTTGGGAAAAACATGGAAAAATTGTTTAGGGAGAACATTGGAGGAAAGAAGCTATGAGCAGGTTGAAGAGTCGCGGACTAGAACTACATCTTGACTAATAGCCTGGTACAGGTAAACTGGGGAACAAAAATCCCAATTAATTTTTGTTTGATGAGCTTAAAACTCAGTAGGACTTCTGCCTAAGTCCGTATGGCATGATGTTTCTTGTTATTTGATAAACTCTAAGACATGAGGCCTGTAAGACCATGCCATGGATAATGTTTATATTTTTCTGTGTCATGACTCAAGGTTGAAATGACTGATCTATTTTTGTTTTAAAACCTTTTACAGTGGTTCAGAGCCATATGGCCAAACCCTACCAAGTTAGCTATGTAGTATGGATATGCTTGAAGCCATGGAGGCTAAGCTAATTAAACTTTCAGTAAATTTTCCTTGAGACCATGCACTAGGCCATTGAGCCGAGCAGTGACCTTAACAAACCTTCTTTGAGACCACGCTCCAGGTCATTGAGCTGAGCAATGAAACTTTGCAAACTCTTATTGAGACTATGCTCAACCAGGTCATGATACTATGTAATCTTGTCTATGATTAAGCTCGAGGCTTAAAGAGCGAGGTAGCAACTGCACTATGTTTTATTTAGGTACTATCTTGAGGCCTCGAGGCTGAGCTCTATAAAGATAGACTCTTTTCTATTTTTGAGCTTAATACCTTTCGACTCGGCTTTATTGTATAATACATTTTATGATAACTGGAGCTCGAAGCCATTATGGATGAGCATGTATTCAATAGATATATATTAAGCTCACATCATATGATGACAAAGGTAGAGCCTAAGAGCTCTCAAAATGGAGTAATGAATAACTCCAGATGATTATAGTTGATAATGAAATAATACAATCATTTGACTGTAATGATAGCCGAGAAGGCAGTTAATATCAATAACATAGTCCTTTGACTGAGATGATAGTTGGGAAGGCAATTATATATCCGTGTGACTATAACACCAACCAATACCAAGTTGGGCTTGTATGGAAAGCTGATTATGAATTATTTATAGAGTTGTTTAAACTGTTAAGAATGTATATCTAAACCCTCAAATATGAAGGTGGTGAGACCTTTTAAGATCATGGTCTCATCACGAGACAGTTAGAATACGTTATAGAAGAATATAGACTAGTTCTATATGTGACTGAATTAAGACTTATTGGCTAATGTTATGTGATAGAATTCCTTTTACTTAAATGTAAACTATTAGGATTTGTGATTAACACCTTAAGCTCATAGGGATAATAAGAGATATTGAACCTAAAGAAGCTAATGTACTTTACTAAGGCATGGTATGCCTTGAGTACCATGAAATTGACTTCATCATATGTGATGATTTTCTATCAAAAATGTAAACCATGGGAGACCAAGGTAGTCATAATGGTTGAATTTGGTATGAATTGCAAACAGAGCAAGGTGACAAGGAGTCACTAGTTCCACATTACAAAAGTAACCTATTTAGTTGTAAACAACTTATGATGGGAGTCAAATGATGATGTATGGATAGTGATTCAAATTGATCCCACTCATAGTAGACCTAAAGGACAAGGTTGTTAAGAACTTACTGTAGGACATGAAAGCTTATACGTGGAGTTAGCATGGTGGACATATGACTATGTATGTAAAACTTTGGCCAAAGTAATGCATCTGTCTCTACATGCATTGTCAGTCCACAGTGTTCCAGATGGCCTAGTGTCTCCAGTAGTGTGATACAAGTTAGAGTGGATCTATAGTGTGTGACTGTGAGACATTAGGAAGGACACAACACTGGATACTCAGATGTCTAACCTATTGGGTTCTAATGTAACCTTTCTAAGAAGGGTAGGGCCACTTCCAGTTAGGCAGATGAGCGGGGGACTGCAGGTCCATGGTTGGAGGAAAAGCATCAGGATGATGCTCTCCTTCCCAAGCATGTGACAAGCCGAGGCTTATGAAGACATATGTCATTGGTTCCAGATACAATATTTGCATTTAATGACTAGTTGGTCTATTGTAATTTAAAAATCTTGATTAAGATGCCTAGAGCATATATTGTATTTGATTAGTGATGGTTACTCACTAAAGATTGTAATGGTTTACTAGATTGTAAGATTTGTTATATCTTGATTTGATTAACATGCTTAATTGATGGAAAATAATATGTTTCTTTTGGTTTAAATTTTGATTATCTCTATCAATTGTTAATTAATGACTTGTTTAAGTTAAATCTTGAGCATTATGGAAAGTGATGTTATGTATGGTATTAGAGCTACCGGGTTCAACACATGGACCTAATGAGCTCACTACTTGATGATTAATGTATCCAACATTAAGTATGCTAATGATTGGATGTTCTATGCCAGAATGGTAAAAATTAGAAGCACACCTTGCAAGAAGGTAACAAAACATGGACATTACCTACTCCAACAAAGGATCTTGAAGGCACGAGCCTCCATGAAGGAGAAACTTGAACACACTAGATGCTTGGTAGGTGCTTGGTTATCTGATGAGGAAACTTTCGCTGATGCCATGAAATGAATCAAGCAGGAGTTAAGGAAGACCGAATAGTTGGCCGCCCCTAACTTTATTGGAGCATTAGTGACACCCTCTACCCCTAAAGCACCATCTGAGGGAAATATCCCTAAGGACTGTAATGTACTTAAGGAGGACATGATGGAATACCAGTGTGTATCCTCACCTCCTGAGATTGAAAAGAAAACATGATTATGGTAAGTTATCCCAAATTGTAAATGACTTGCAGAAGCAAGATGTAAGCACAATTTTGTAATTTTGTGGATTATATGTAATCCAATGGAAACTATAATGCAATGGAAAATTTTGACAATCTTTCCTTTCTTGTTAAAGATTACATGAATTTGAATAGATTTGTAAATGAATAAATTGCATAGCATGCAAAACTAATCTGAGATTAATCTAGAAACTTCAAAAAGAAGTAGATTGCAGTAAAGGTTCGAGTTGGAACTAGAATGGAGGATAGTCAAGATGAAGGAGCACCTTTAGGGCAATTCAAGTTTAAAATAGACCAAATCTTGACTTTGTTGAAAGAAACAAGGGCGAGGGTGGAAACTCTCGAACACAAAGTGGGAGGCCAGTCAGAAGACAGGCAAGATGATAATGATGGGGGTGATGGCGAGGAATGCCATTATGACACCACCTAAAAAAACTATAGAGAAAATAAATCCATAGCTAAATAGGAAGGGGATAAGTGGAGCCTTATGGCTATGGAACTGTCTCATGACACGAAAAAGGTCATGCCACCTAAATTAGACAGATCTGTAAGTAGAGATGCTGTGGAGGCATGGCTTATGGAGATGGAGAAGTATTTTAAAATTAGAAATTATAGTGAGGTTACCAAAGCTGTTTGGGGAGCATTTCAGCTAGCAGGTGAAGCATCCACATGGTGGATGAACAAAAAGATAGAATTAGGCTTGAGGTCTATAAGCCTTACTTAGGACAGGTTTGTAGAACTGTTTAGGCAAATATTCTTGCCTCAACTATTCTATGATAAATAACTTATAGACTTTCAAAACCTGAAACAGGCTGATATGACTATAAATGAGTATTGGGAAAAATTCACCCGACTGTTGAAATATGTGCCACAGTATCAGTATGATGAGAAATTCCATGTCTGCAAGTTTATCATGGTGTTGAATGCCCAAATTGGGGGTGAGATTAATGTTCACGGTCCTACTACCATGGAACAGGTCTATGAGAAGGCCGTTAGGCAAGAACAAATCTTGAAGGCTATGTCAGCGTATAGGGAAATAAATAGAAAGAGATATAACTAGTCTCAATCTTCCCAACCCTTAAAGAAAAAGGGGAAGAAACACGATTATACTGAGAAGAGTGATAAAGGGGCCAAAAATAAACAAAATGAGTCTAGGGAAGAGAAAAAGAGGAACAACCACTCCCAGAAGAATGGGAACAATTTTGACAAACCTCAATAGAGGCGAGGACCAGTTGGAGGATGCTTCACTTGTGGCGGAGATCACTATGCCAATCAGTATCCCAACAAATCACAAGGAGTGCAACCAAGAGGGAATCCTCTACCTTCCCAGCAAATGGCATTCCAACAATGTATCCATGCAGCCTTGGACAACCATCAAGCCAAGTATCAAATAACTCCAATAGAGACAACATGTATTTTATTTGGACTTCCAATTTTAGTTTTAATTGATACAAGTGCCATGGAATGTTTATTTCTCCCAAAATTGTAAATAAGATACCTAGAAAAGTAGGATTCATGGCAAATACTTGGTCTATAGAGTATGCAAATCACACCAAGTCTCAGGTAGAGCAATGCTTGTTTGAAGCTCGGGTTGAACTTCCAAACTTTTCCACAGAAGTAAATCTATATGTAGCCCCACTTGGCTCGTATGATGTTATCCTAGGGATAAATTGGCTATGGAGACATCAAGAAAAAGTAGACTGTTATGCCAAGGTAGTAGAATATTTGGATGATCTAGGAAACCAAGTCCTTCTCCAAGGGAAACCTAGGGAAATTAAACTAAGGCAAATTTCTGCCTTACAAATGAAAAGGGCACAGAGAAAATGATGCCAACTGTTTGCTGTCAAGATGGACAAAATAGATGAAACAAAGGAAACCTACTTCCAAGATGACTTGATGTTTTATGAATCCTGAAAACTTAATGAAGTAGGGATGAAGGAGTCCATAGGTCAGGAAAGATCAGATATCGACAAGCATCCCCTCCTTAGAGATTTTGAGGATGTATTTCCAG
This sequence comes from Cunninghamia lanceolata, assembly GCA_027924645.1. Classification (NCBI taxonomy): domain Eukaryota; kingdom Viridiplantae; phylum Streptophyta; class Pinopsida; order Cupressales; family Cupressaceae; genus Cunninghamia; species Cunninghamia lanceolata. The sequence continues at coordinate 9,394,162 of BSBN01000828.1, forward strand.
ATGAACTACTAGGGTTACCCCCTAAGAGAGCTTTTAATTTTGACATTGATATTATACCTAGATCATAACCTATTTCTAAAGCCCCCTACAGGATGACCACAACAGAACTAATGGAGTTAAAGGCTCAACTGCAAGAGCTGTTGGATAAAGGGTTGATTAGACCCAGTGTGTCACCATGGGGAGTGCCTATCATTTTTGTGAAAAAGAAAGATGGCACTTTGCGGTTGTGCATATATTACCGCATGTTAAACAAAGAAACCATTAAGAACAAGTATCCTCTACCTCGCATCGATGATTTTTTTGATCAAATGAGGGGTGCAACAATATTTTTCAAGATTGATCTTTGATCAGGATATCACCAATTGAGGTTAAAGGATGAAGACATCCATAAGACAGACTTTAAAACTAGATATGGACACTCTGAATTCATTATCCTACCTTTTGGGTTGACAAATACGCCAGCAGCATTTATGAATCTTATGAACAGTGTGTTCAGAGACTGTCTAGACAAGTTTGTCTTAGTGTTTCTTGATGACATTTTCATCTATTCTAAGAACGAAGAGGAACATATGCAAAAATTGAGAATTGTTCTTCAGAAATTAAGAGAGCATAAACTATATGGAAATATCTCTAAGTGTACCTTCTTTCAGAAAGAAGTACAGTATTTGGGTCATATAATTTTAGCTAAGGGAATAGCTATGGACCCAACTAAGATTAAGGCTATTTATGAATGGCCTGAACCAAGAAATGTTGATGAGGTCTGAAGTTTTATAAGACTTGCTAGTTATTATAGGAAGTTTGTGAAAAACTTCTCAAAAATTGCACATCCTATAACTTCCTTGCAAAGAAAGGACAAGAAGTTTGAATGGCCAGAAAAGTGCTAGGAGGCCTTTGACCTACTAAAGGAAAAATTGACTTCAGCCCTAATATTGAAAGTGCCTAACTCGTAAGGTCAATTTGAAGTCATTACCGATGCCTCTGGGGAAGGCTTAGGTGGTCTACTAGTCCAAGATGGACATGTCATTGCATATGAATCACGCAAACTGAAAAACTATGAACAAAACTGTGTCCACATGATTTAGAACTGGAAACAATCATTCACGCACTTCAAATCCTACTTCGAAAACTATTTGAGTTGAAAATAGATCACTAGGGACTTAAATATCTATTCACTCAACCCCTTCTTAATGGTTAACTAAGATGATGGTTAGAAATTATCTCAGATTATGATTTCGAGATTAAATATATTCAAGGAAAAGAAAATAGAGTGGCAGATGCTTTGAGTAGGAGAAGGCACATCTCCACTATGATCTCTATACATTGTGATTTTAGAAATCTGGTGTTACAAAAATCTAAGGGAGATGAGTTTTACGAGTAGGTAAAACATGCCCTTGAGAAAGATCCACAGAATCTGAAAGATGAAGGATTCAACCTTGAACCAGATGGGTTATTAAGGTTCAAAGGAAGGATGTATGTACCTAACTCAACAAAGTTAAGGAATATGGTTTGGAAAGAGGTTCATTTTGCACCATATTTTGGGCATCCTGGCGTAACCAAGTTACTCGCTGATGTGAAACCTTTATATTTTTGGAAAGGAATGAAGAGGGATGCTGCAAATTTTGTAGTTACTTGTTTTGAATGCCAAAGGGTGAAGGTGGAATACCAACACCCAGTGGGATTAATATACCCTCATGAAATTCCTGAATGGAAATGGCAGATTATAAGCATCAACTTTGTGCAAGGGCTTCCTATGTCAAGGAATAGGCACAATTCTATCTTGGTTATGATGGACAGACTCACCAAAGTAGCCCATTTTATACCTAGAAACTTGACAGATGGGGCACCCATCATTACTTGAAAATTTGTTCAAGAGATTTTCAGATTGCATGGTATTCCTAAGAAGATTATCTCAGATAGGGATGCACGGATGACATCGAGGTTTTGGCAAACCTTGTTCTCTTCACTTGGTATGCAATTGAACATAAGCTCTACTTATCATCCAGAAATGGATGGTAAAACTGAAAGGGTGAACCAAGTGTTGGAGGACTTAGTAAGGATGTATTGCATGGATCAGCAATACAAGTGGTAGAATTACCTTCCTCTAGTGGAATTTGCCTACAATAACTCTTATCACTCATCTATTAAGATGGCACCATTTGAAGCATTGTATGTATGGAAGTGTTGAATGCCTATATGATGCAAGGGCATCTCGTCTCTCACAATTTTTTATTTTTTTTTGTTTTATCATTTTGTTTTGTTTGGTGAGTAAAGCAGGATCTTGCTGCAATTTTGGTGTGAGGCTCCTGCCGCTCCTGTCCCCTATGTGATAGGATATTTTTTTGGTTGGCTTTCTTTTTTTTCTCTTCTCGACCATTTCAAGAATTTACATTTATGCTATTTATGTGAAGGGGTTGTGGCTGGAAATTTGTCTTCAATTAGAAAAGATGTAAAAAGCCTCTTATCATGCATATGGAGAATGGTCCCAGCTGGCAGATTTAATTTTATTCCTTCTTGGGATCGACTAATTTTGAAACAATTTTTTTTTTAAATCTTTGTTACTGATGGTGGTTGTGCTTCTATCATACGTTTTCCTTCTCTACTTTTGTGGGGGTCTGTATTATCTTTCTGGTGTCTCCATTTCTTTATGGTAGCGACAGTGGACTATAGTTTGTCCTCTGTAGAACGTATTCTCCATAAAGGTAGGTCATAGTCATCATGGGTGGATTCTTGGTGGCAGCGACATGTAGGAAACCTTTATTTTTTTTCTAATGCTAATTCTTATGGATGGCTCCGTTTGCATTGGATATAGAGTGGTTGACAGCTGTGTGTAGTGGAGGTAGAATGATAGCAAAAGAAGACTAATTTTTAAGAAGGTCGGCGGTCAGAGAGAAGGGGCTGATCATAGATGAAGATGCAGGTTGGTTTGAAGGGAAGATAGATTGAATTTGTGTGAGGGCTGACAATAGGAGAATCCAGATTGGATTTTGGTAGTTTGGGTTGCTTGATTTTCTGCATAAGAGAGGTTGACTGTGTAGGGCCAATAGTTGATTTTGTAATGAACAGTAATATTCAATAATAAAGAAATCTCTTTTACATTTTTTCCTATCACTCTTGTTTAAATCTCCTATCATTTTCTTGTATTGATCTGTGTGATTGATTTCTGAATTGGAATTGTGAAGTGGCTAGCAAGCCTGTGCCATCAGTTTGGTATCAGAGCGAAGGTTTGAGATTGGGTATTGAAGGTGGTCAATATGCCTTTGAGAAGGATGGGCAGAGACCGTGGTAGAGGCCGAAGGGACCATGGTGACCCTGAATTAATGTAGACTTTGATTGAAAGGTTGGATGCTCTTGAGAGGGCACAAAGAAGAGGAAACCCTGATATGGAAGATTTAAGTGATGAGGAAGAAGAACCATAGAGAGTAGGAAATGAGGAAGGACAAGTAGACCTAGGAGATGAATTTGGTGAAAGGTTGATAAGATTAGTCATGAATTTGGGATCCAAACCCAAGATCGATGTGCCTACTTATGCTAGAAGCCGTAATGGCGAAGAATTAATCTACTGGATAAATGACTTGGACAAATATTTTGAATATGAGGGTGTAGCAGAAGAGAAAAGAGTAAAATTTGCCTACACGAGATTGAAAGGTCATGCTGCCATGTGGTGGGACTTTGTCCAAACTAAAAGAAGAAAGAGAAATAAGGAAATGATTAACTCATGGGATAGGATGGTGGCTAAGTTGAAGGCTCAATTTTTGCCTAGTGACTATCATGCTAATCTCTTTAAGAGATTACAAAATTTGAATCAAAAAGAGATGTCTGTGAAAGATTACACTGAAGAATTTTACAAGCTTATAATCAGGCTTGGGCATGCTAAAGAAGATGTGGAGAAGATAGCCCGTTATGTGAATGGCCTAAGATACAGTCTACAAGATGAGATGAGTCTTTTGTCTCCTAGAAGCCTGGAAGAGGCTTACCAACTTACCTTAAAGGCAGAAGAGAAGCTACAAAGGAAGCAAAGTTAGTAAGAGAAGAAGAGAGGAAGAGGTTTTAGAGGAAAGGGACAACAATCTAGTAGAGGACAACAACATCATCAAAGTGAAGAGGTTGGAAGTTCAAGTGGGACATCCCATAATGATAGAGGTGGTTTTCAAAATAGAGGAGGAAGATCTTATGGAAGAGGTGGATCACAAGGTAGAGGAAGAGGATTTGCTAAAAAATGTTACAAGTGCAATCAATTTGGACACAAGAGTTGGGATTGTGCTGAATCATCACAAGGATGACACTCCAGATTTGAAAGAAGCAATCAAGTTGTTCAGGTGGATCAATAAAGTGTAGGATCTCTAGTACATCACAAGGATGAAGTAGAATTAGGAGAATCCTTGATGCTTAAGAGATCATTGTTAAAGCCATAGAAGGAAAGTCAAGAGCCAATTCAAATAAGAGCATTGTTCAAAACAAAGTGTAAGTCACATGGTAAATGTTGTAAGCTCATTATAGATAGTGGTAGTACTAACAATATTGTTACCACTAAAATGGTAGAGAAGCTGAATCTTAAAAGGATTAAACACCCAACTCTATATAAGGTAACTTGGTTACAAAAAGGCCATCAAATATTGGTTAGTGAGTAGGCCTATGTTGATTTTTAGATTGGTAGTTATAAAGATTATGTTTTGTGTGATATAATACCCATGGATATGTGCCATGTTTTGCTTGGAAGACTGTGGTAATTTGATAGAAATTTAGTCCATGATGGAAAGGAGAATACATATACCATTATGAAGGATGGAGAGAAGCATACCTTGCTGCCCATAAAGGAGAAAGAAGAGGACAACATCAATAGCAGTCAGGTAATGATGGTAAGTGGTAAAGAATTTTTGAAAGATTTGAAGAATGAAGAAATTAGTTTTGCTTTGGTTCCTAAACCACAATGTGTAATGACTTCTACAAAGTTGGATGATTTGCCTATTGAGATACAAGATATGTTGAATGAGAATATGGATATTGTTGCAAATGATTTGCCTAATGGATTGCCTCCTATTAGAAGCATAAGTCATTATATGGATTTGATTCTGGGTGCTAGCCTTCCAAATAAAGCTGCATATAGATTAACACCTATGGATAATGAAGAGATAAGGAAGCAAGTGGTAGAACTTTTGGAGAAAGTTTTGATAAGGGAAAGTCTAAGCCCATGTGCTATTCTTGTAGTATTGGTGCCAAAGAAAGGAGGAGAATGGCATATGTGTACTGATTCAAGCGCAATAAATAAAATCACAATAAGATATAGATTCCCCATACCTAGGATTGAAGGTTTAATGGATTGTTTGAGTGGGTCAATGTATTTTTTTAAGATAGATTTTAAAAGTGGTTATCACCAAATTAGAATCAGACCAGGGGATGAGTGGAAAACTACTTTTAAGACTAGTGATTGGTTGTATAAATGACTGGTTATGCCTTTTGGGTTGTCTAATGCTCCTAGTACTTTTATGCGATTAATGAATGAGGTTTTGAAACCATTTATTGGTAAATTTGTGGTTGTGTATTTGGATGACATTTTGGTGTTTAGCAGGTGAAAAGAGCTTAGATGAACACCTTGAGCATTTGAGGCAGGTTATGAAGAGACTATAGGAAGAGAAGTTGTAGATTAATTAAGGAGAAGGTTCAGCCTATACTTGATTGGCCATCACCAAAGAGTATCATGGAAATAAGAATTTTTCATGGTCTTTCTAGTTTCTATAGAAAATTTATAAGAAATTTCAGTCATGTGGTAGCACCTATATTGGAGACTATTAAGGGAAGTAAAAGATCATTTGTGTGGACTAAAGAGGCTGAAGAAAATTTTAGATTTCTCAAGAAGAAGGTGAGTGAACAACCCACACTAGCATTGCCGGATTTTGATAAAGTGTTTCAAGTAGAATGTGATGCTAGTGGTTTGGCTATAGGGGCAATTTTGAGTCAAGAGGGAAAGTCAGTTGCTTATTTTAGTGAGAAATTGAATGATGCAAAAAGAAAGTATTCTTCTTATGATTTGGAATTTTATGCTTTGGTTCAGTCCCTCAAAAAATGGAGACATTATCTTTTGCCCAAAGAATTCATTGTGTACACTGATAATCATGCTTTGTAGTTCATTAATAGCCAACATAAATTGAATCAGAGGCATGCTAAATGGGTGGAGTATATTCAAAGTTATAATTTTGTTTTGAAGCAGAAAAGTGGTCAAATGAATAAAATTGCTGATGCTTTAAGTAGAAAGAATTTGTTGTTATGTGAGGAAAAGAGTAACAGTGTGGGATTTAAAAGTTTGAAAGAGTTGTATGTAGAAGATGCAGATTTTGGAGAAGCATTTGTAGCTTGCAGTGATCCTATTTACATGAATAAAGAACCGTGGAGTGATTATATGTTACAAGAAGGCTTGTTGTTTAAGGAAAATAAGTTATACATTCCTAGAGGCTCCATGAGAGATAATCTATTGAAGGAAAAACATAGTGGCAGTCTTGCTGGTCACTTTGGATAGGATAAGACTTTTCAACAATTGAGCACACATTATTATTGGCCAAGGATGAAGGCAGATGTGAGAAGATATGTGGAGAGGTACAAAATTTGTCAACAGGCTAAAGGAAGAAGTCAAAATGCTGGATTATATCAGCCATTACCAGTTCCAACCAGGCCTTGGGATTCTGTGAGTATGGACTTTGTTTTGGGTTTACCTCATACTCAAAAGGGTAATGATTCAATCTTTGTTGTAGTTCATAGATTTTCAAAGATGGTTCACTTTATACCATTTAAGAAGACTAGTGATTCAAATTTGTTCTTTAAAGAAGTTGTAAGGCTGCATGGTATACCAAGAAGTATTATTTCTAACAGGGATACAAAATTTGTGGGACATTTCTGGAGGACTCTATGGAAGAAGCTGGGAACAAATCTAAATTTGAGCTTTGCATATCATCCTCAAACGGATGGATAGATCGAGGTTGTCAATAGAAGCCTTGGAAATTTGTTAAGATGTCTTGTTGGTAAGTCAACTAGAAGTTGGGATCTTATGTTAGCACAAGCTGAATTTGCATATAATGATTCCCCTAACAAAAGCACAAGTTTCAGTCCTTTCTATGTGGTTTATGGTATGCATCCAAGAGGTGTGTTTGAACTTCATGATCTTGCTAGAATGGAAAAGAGAAGTGTAGATGGGGAAGAGTTTGTTCAAGTCATTCATGAAATTCAAGAGAAGGTGAAGAATAATATTGAAGATAGCAATCTGCAGTATAAAAGGCATGTTGATTTGAAGAAAAGGGAGTTGCAGTTTCAAGTTGGAGACCTTGTATTGGCACATCTGCGAAAGGAGAGATTTCCTACAGGGACATACAATAAACTTTAGATGAAAAAGATTAGTGCTTACAAAATAATAAGGAAGTTTTTAGCCAATGCTTATGAGATATCACCACTTGAAGAGTTGAATATATCTCCCATTTTCAATGTTGCAAATTTATATCCATACAAAGGAGATTCAGAAGCGGATGAAGTTGAAGTAGCTAATTCATCTCATGAAGAATAAGCTGGGATAGTCACTATTCCACAACAAATTGAATGCATTCTAGATAAACAAGTGCTAAAGAAGACCCCTAAGAAGGAATATTTTAAGTATCTTGTCAAATGGTGTAACCATCCCATGGAAGATGCATCATGGCTTATTGAGGATGAGATCAATAACTTGGGTCATTTCAGTTATAGACCTCATGAGCTAGAGCTCATGATCTCTTTCTACCCAGGAGTTTGATGCAGGGACATCAAGTCTCTCACAATTTTGGTTTTATTTTGTTTTAACATTTTGGTTTATTTGGTGAATAAAGAAGGTTCTTGCTGCAATTTTGGTGTGAGGCTCATATCGCTCATGTCGCCTATGTGACAGGATATCTTTTTGCTCGCCTTTCATTTTTTTCTCTTCTCGACCATTTCTAGCATTTACATTTATGCCATTTATGTGAAGGGGTCCTGGATGGAAATTTGTCTTCAATTAGAAAAGATGTAAAAAGCCTCCTATCGTGCATATGGAGAATGGTCCCAGCTGGCAGATTTGATTTTATTCCTTCTTCGGATTGACTGATTTAGAAACAACATTAAATATTTTTTAAAAATCTTTGTTATTGATGGTGGTCGTGCTTCTACCATACATTTTCCTTCTCTGCTTTTGTGGGGGTTTGTATTATCTTTCTGGCGTCTCCATTTCTTTATGGCAGTGGTAGTGGATTATAGTTTGTCCTATGCAGAACACATTCTCCATAAAGGTAGGTCATGGTCATCATGGGTGGATTCTTGGTGGCAGCGACGTGCAGGAAACCTTTTTTTTTTCTGATGCTAATTCTTATGGACGGCTCCATTCACATTGGGCAAGAGTGGTCGACGACTATGTGTAGTGGAGGCAGAACGATAAAAAAAGAAGACTAATTTTTAAGAAGGACGACAGTCAGAGAGAAGAGGTCGATCATAGATGAAGATGCAGGCTGGTTTGAAGGGAAGATAGATTGAATTTGTGTGAGGGCCGACAATAGGAGAATCCAGATTGAATTTTGGCATTTTGGGTTGTTTGATTTTTTGCATAAGAGAGGCCGACTATGTAGGGCTGATAGTTGATTTTTGTAATGAACAGTAATATTCAATAATAAAGAAATCTCTTTTACATTTCTTTCTGTCACTCTTGTTTAAATCTCCTATCATTTTTCGGTATTGATCTTTGTGATTGATTTCTGAATTGGAATTGTGAAGCGACTAGCAAGCCTGTGCCATCACTATAAGCTGGGATAAGCTAGAGGATAGGGTTAGCCTTGGCCTAGAAATGCTATCAGAGATGGAAGAACAAGTCCATTTGATTAAGAGAAGGCTAGAAAAATCCAATGATAGGCAAAAGAGTTATGCAGATGCAAAGAATACTAAAAGGCATTTCACTGTAGGAGATAAAGTTCTCCTAACGGTAAAACCCCAAAAAAGCTCCATCAAATTTGGAAAAATGTCCAAATTGGCACCAAGATATGTGGGCCCATTTGAAGTTCTAGAAGAAGTCAACCTAGTGGCATACAAAATTTCTCTACCACAAACACTTTCCATGATGCATAATGTGTTTCATGTTTCTTATTTGAAAAAGTTTAATTCTGCTGACAATCAAATTACTATGCTTGATTGGAATAAATGCTATAGGTAAAAGACCCAGGAGTGGTGGTGATCGAGCCCATCAAGATGCTTGAAACACGTAAGCTATGCTTACGTAATAAGGAAATAACATAGTGTAAGGTCCAATGGGACCAATATTCAGTGGAAAATGTCACCTAGGAAAATTATGATGACTTCCATGCTAGATTTCCCCATCTTTTCTAAGACACTTGACATTATGCTTTTGAAAACATTTTCATATTATATTGGTTTATTTTAAAGACAATTAATCATCACGGATGATGATTCTTATGGGGAGAGATATGTTACATCCCCAACTTACAATTAGACTTAATCATTAACTTAGTATGATAATCAGGAGGGTTAGACATAGTTAATTGATTTGATATTGTAGAAATATCTGATTTAACTCTTGATTATGAAATAGTTATTGATGATAATTTGTTTTATAAATTGATTAAATTATGTTGTGAGACATGATAATAGTACACTAATCATGATCTTGTGGTCTTGAGTGTGAACAAGAAAATGAACATCCTTTGAAGAAGGAAGGAGAGTATCATCCTGGAGGAAGGGTTAGACATTGTGAAAACAAAAGGTTGACTTCTATGTCCTTCTTAATCCTTTCACGAGTTGTCACATGTCATGTCTCTTTTCTTTTGTTTCTGTGTTCTTTGTAAAATTGTTATGTCGTTGAAGTTATCACAACAAGTCGTGATGACTAGACGATGTTGTTGGAAGATCATCCCTAGCTGAGAGATAATAGTGTTAAGAGATGAGGAGGTCTCTCTTGTTAGGGTTAGCTGACAGAAGATATCAATTAAATGCAAATAAAGATTAAATAGATAAATGGAAATACACAGAAATAATAACAGCGAGAGACAAGTTTTAACGTGGTTCACCCAAACTCGGGCTACATCCACCAAACAAAGAGTCCAATATTATTATCTAGTAAATCAAACCGATTACAATCAGCAATCCTTGCAACTCAATACCGCTGCAAAATGCTACAATACAATAATGCCAAAACCCTAACCCTTAGCCACTTTTTATCAAGCTTTTTGACGGTTACAAAATAAGGTTTTCTTATGTTGGTCAATGAAAAAATTCACTCCTGACGCTGCCCCTTGACCCCGTCTTGGGGCGCTGCCCCCAAACCCCTGCAAGGGGCGTTGCCCCTTGACCCCATAGGAATTTGGGGGGAAACCGCATTGATAAAAGTGGGGTAAATAGAACCTCCGAGTCTGATTAGGCTCCATATAACAACATCTCTTACATTTTTGTTCTTGGGGTCATTATTTTCCCTAGTTATTTGACTAATGGGAATAGTCAATTTTGAGGGAGTATTACTCGACCCCGATAACTGACATTATTAATGTTTTTACGATTACAATCTCATAGTGATAATCCTTAGGTAAGGATGACTTAATGTTGGCAAGAGACACTATGTGGCTTCATTAGTATTGTCATTGATGGCAACAAAGTCCATCCCACACATCCACAGGACATGGTGTGTCTTTACCGGAAGTTAGATTGAAGAAGTGTTGTGGTCTGTTAAGCAAGAACAGAGCAGGCAGCAAGGTCTGACAGTCAGGTCTGGATCTCTCAGAGGAAGTATCTCAGTATTTGGGGAAGTTAAGAGGAGTACCTTGACTAATATATTCCAAGGACTTAGCCTTCGGTGATAGAAGAGTGAATAGATATGAGCACTTGAGTGTTGGGTTCCTGATTGGCAGAGTAGATAGAGGAAGACCTAACCGGCAGAGCATCAGACCTAAATCTGGATGTGATATTGATGGTGATTAAGTTTCCTAAGGCATCATTCATGATTGGCTGACATGATTGATGACTTCTATAAGCACCTCTTTGATCTGCATTACTTGGTATGCAAAGATTCAACCGACAGATCACAGTTTGGGAAAATATTGAGTATTCCAGATGCCAACTAGAAAGTGGATGAAATATTTGGTGCAGATATATATACCAGATGGATTTAGATATGAATGTGTGTGGTGTGTGTGGTGTTGTGTGAAGAATAGTAGAAGAGCAGTGTGAAGGCAGTAAGACAGGTCCGGAATGTAACAGGAATGCAGCAGATCAGTATATTGGGCTTAACTGGAACTGAACTTCAGCATGTGTGGATGCTTCTCACCAGTTCAAGTATTTTGTTACCTTCTTTTCTTGTAGATAGTGAGTCTCTTGAGGCAGTAAGCCTCTTGTGAGCAGTGTGCTTGGGCAGTGAGCCCTAATTGGCAAGTGCCATTTTGTACTATTCTATTCTTCTAACAAAGAATACAATCTTGGGTTAATCACCCCATGGTTTTTCCCATAACCAGGTTTTCCACGTCAAAATCATTATGTCATGTGTACTAATGTTATTTCTACTTCCATGGTAATGCTTTCTTGTATGATTTGATTCTACACTAATTATTAAAGAAGGACTGAAAGTCAAAATAATTAAGATAACTGATTCACCCCCCTCTCAGTTATCAACAATTAGTATCAGAGCCAAGTTCCTCCAAACAGAGCCTAACATCTTGAGGAAGATCTGGGAATCTCAATGGATATGTATGGTATGAGGGAACAACTTCAGTCTGCCCTAGATGATCTTGAGCAATCTAACTCCGAAGTCAATGAATTGAAGGAAAGACTCAAATAGGCTGATGATTTCATAATGGAACTAAAAGAGAAACTTAGTATCTCTATGAAAAAGAGAAAGGATCTACTTCAGCAATTGGCAAGTCAAGGTGAAACCAATGATACAAATGAAGACCTGAAAGAAAAAAGCAAGCAATGTGAAAAATTGTCAAAAGAGATCATTATGGTAAGACATGAAATGGAATCAGGAGTTATGAAATTCACCCAAGAAATTGAAGTGAAAAGAAAAACTAAAGATGATCTAAGACAATCTCTCAAGGAGAAGTCAGAAGACTACCACAAAATGGATAGAATAATCAGGCATCTAGAATCTGATCTTGAAGAAGCTAGAGATAATGAAGAATAACTTAAGAATCAGATTGACACTCTTAAAAGGGATCTTCAAACAACAAATGAATACAAAGAGAAATTCAAGATAAGCTCTACTCAACTTGAAGTTCTTCTTCAAATCCAAAAGAGGGTGGATGACAAGCAAGGCTTGGGGTATGAAAAAGGTGAAAGCTCTAGATCTGGTCAAAAGAACTCAAGATCAGAAAATCCAAGAAACAGGCCTAGAAGACCTCTGGTAAGACAACCAAATGCTCAAAGATATCCATCTTTCAATGGATACTACCACAACTGCAATAACTTTGGTCATAAAGCAAATCAGTGTAGAATAAGAATGAATCAGACTAATACATCCTTCTCCGGACAATGATTCAATTGCAAAAGGCATGGTCACAAATCCCATGAGTGTAGAAACATACAAATAAACAATTAATTCAATGGTAGATGCTTTGCATGCAATAGAATGGGACATATGGCTAATCAGTGTAGATCAAGAGGATATCAGTCAAATATGCAAAGAAATGTTGTTTGCTACAATTGCAATAGATCCGATCATATTGCCAAATTTTGTAGAAGTAAGAATCAAGACAAAAGGGGTCCGAAACAGTATAATCATAGCCAAGACAAAGGAAAGGGAAAAGTGAACGCGGATGAAATTCAAAGGGAGATGAATAAGATCTAGGTGAAGAGAAGCATAGAGATTGTTGGGGATGGATCTGCACCAGAATCTGGTGCTGATAATCCTTCCAAAAATTGAGTAGATGAACTTTGGCTCAGGGGGAGTCACTAAGTAAAACAAATCCCCCAGCTAGTCAATTGGTGCCTGAAATTGGCACATGGGAAGTTGTGGATTAAAGGATTCTTAGAGAAACATCTAAAGAAAGCTTGGTAAAGATATGGAAGATCCACAGGAAGATTTGAAGAGTCTAATCTTCCAACATTGATCCGGTTTAACAGTCATCCGATAAAAAAAGATTATCACAGTTAGATCCGGTATGATTCAAATTCGAGGCATCTTGATCTACGAATAGATCAAATATTTGGGGAAAGTAAGATAGTTTGTTATTAATCACCAAGGATAACTCTAAGTATATCTCAGTGATCCGAAAAAAATCTTTCTCAAAATAAGAAGAACTAGGCAACCAGAATGACTTAAGTTGTGCATTTATTGCAGTGTGGATTTAGGGTTTTTCTCAGAAGTAAAAGGGTTCATTCGCTCATCATTTGCACATTTGCATTCAAGAAGAAAAGAAAAGGAGTTCTACAACAAATTGTTTCAAATTTCTCAAAGATCAACCGTTGAAGTCGATTTATCCAGTAAATCAATCCAACTCACTCCGCGAACCCTAGAAACGCAAAAGGTATTTTTCATTATTGAATATTTCTCTGTAAATCTTTTTGAAGATGGCTACACTAAATGTTGTAAAAATCACTGATAGGCCACATCCTAAATTCAAGAAACATCCATATAAATCCCTAGAAGTTGATCCCCTAGGCGCCTTTTCAAGCATTCTGCATGGGGTTCTGCATGTAGAAGATGTTAGGGCATATATTCATGCGAATATTGAAGAATTTGGGGAATCTAAGCTGGTTGATATCTATCACAAGCATTTGATAGATGACTCATTTGAACTCAAAACTTAGTATAAATCCATCTGGGACAAGCATTTTGCACAATGCATTCATTTCCCCTATTTTGCAGAAGAATGGGTTTGGTATATTTTGAGCAGAGTGCATGATAACTTCATGTGGTTGAATGGACCATTCAAGATCGCAAAAGATACTATTAGGGTGGTAACTGGTTTACACTCATCCAGAAAGCTGCCTATTCTCAAATCTGTCAAAAACCAAACTGTGAGTGAGGCTACCGGATCAAAGTTTGACAAGAGGGCAATGACAATTGAAGATATCAATGATCTGGATATCAAATTTGCATCCATGATAATTGGTTACAAGATTTATCACTCTAGCAGAGAAAATTCAGTACCTGGAACTGCAATCTACATAGCCTATCAGATGCTAAAAGAAAATGTTGGCTATCACCTTTGTGAGCTTCTCCTAAACCAACTTTTGGAGAATCTACAGAAGATAAAGAAGGATAAGAAGAATTCCTTCAAATATGGTTGCTTGATACTCTGTCTATTCTTCTACTACATGAATGAGCTACTTGGATCTAGTGGCTGGATGTGGCAAAATGATAGACCGGTTGCCATACAAATCAGGAATTACTTGCATGGGCTTGGTGATGCCAAGGCACAAAACACAGCACTATGGGGTTACTTCAAAAACTTCCAAAGCATGATGTAGGCTAGAGAAAGAATTCCCCAATCCCTAGTTGAAAAATATAAAGATACAGTATGCTTTATGGTAGAAATTGATCAGTGCCTAATGGAGGTAGTGGAACCAAGAATAGTGTGGATCATGCCAATGGGGTATGAAGTTGATGAGAAAATTGTAGAGCTGCATGTTCAACACATGCTAAGTCAGCCCAAGGATCCTAAGGCAAAAAGGTTTGGAACCTTTGAAGAATTAAGTGTAAAAATCCATGTGGAGCTCAAACAACTGGAGATGAAGAGAAAAGTGAGAAAAGAGGTAGAAGAATTTGCCAAGAGGCATGGAATCTCAAAAGAGGCACTTGATGCCAATAGAGAGAAAATGGAAAGGGTGGAGAAAGAAAAGCACTAAACTGGAAAAGAAAGTGCTCCGGTGCAAGCCCCCTCCCAGACCAGATCAACCAAAAGCTCTGTACTTGCCACTTCCAAGGGTCAAAAGGCTTCAAAACTGGAAGCTCAGACATCTGGAAAAGGAGAGAAGAGAACCAAGAAAAAGGCAACAAGGTCTTACACAAGCTAAAACGATGAAGAAGAGACAGAATCAGATGAGGAAGTAAAGAAAATGAAGAAGAAAAGGAAAACATCTAGTGAACCCTCTACTGAAGAAGTAACAGAAGAATTTGTTGAGAAGCCTACTCTGTGCATTGATGACATCATAAAATTAGTTACTGTGGATGGGAACCTTCAACCAATGGCTGAATTCTATGATGATTACAATGAAGTTGACCAAAAGATCTTGCAAGAAGCCACAGTCAGGTATTTGAATATCTACAACAAGGCTTTTATTGAAATCATATCTCTTATTCCCAAAAGCCTAGAAAAGGAATTAGAAATAAGAAAGAATAATGCTATGGCAAAGGATCTTGAGATTCGAGAACAGATAGCTATTCAGCTATATCCTTCAATCACTCCTAAGCAGAAGAATATGATCTTCAAAGATTGTAAGGATGAGTTCTAGAGCAAAGCTAGAATGAATTAGCTTATGCTCAGAGAAACTGACAAAGTAGCAAAAGAGACAGAAGAGATCCTTTGGAATGCATACAAAAGATTCAACATTCCTATTATAGAGGACTTAGGTGATGATCCCTCGGCTATAGATGTTAAAGAAGAATCTACTGAGACAGTGGAAGAAGAGGTAAAGGAGACAGGTGAAGAAAAAGGTAAGGACTTAGATTCCTCTATTCCAAAAGAGGAGGTCCATGATCAAGCAACCATCTCTCCTCTGGTTTCCCCTACAGAGTCTGGATCCAAAGAAAAAGAAAGAGTACAAGAGAAGATCAGTCAAGAAGCAGAGGAGAAGGAAAAAGAAGATGACAGTAGTAAGGCTACAAAAGGAGAGAAAACTCCAATAGAGAAGGCCACAGATGATAGTGGTAAGGGTGCAAAAGGGGAGAAAACTCTATCTCTGACAAGAGACACAGCAGAGGTAGTCGAAGAATTCTTAACCAAAGAAATGATGGAATTTGATGAACTGGAACTTCTTCAAGGACTGTTCAATTTTGACTTCCTCTCCCTGGTTCAAACCATGAAGCTAGCATCCTTTACTTCAGCAAAGGCAAAAGAAAAGCTTCTGAAGTCTCACATGGAAGACTGCAAGCTTATAGAAATTGCATCCGGTGTATTGGAGAAGATCCTGCCATCTTTTCAGAAGGATCCCTCAGCCTCTTCATCCGGTAATATCAAATCTCTAGTTAATAGTGTTAGCACACAATTTGATTCCTTAGAAAAGTCAACAGAAGATAAGGTCTGGAAGGAGTTTTTGGTAAAAAGATTATCAGAGGTACAAGGGTTAATATCAAATGATAGGAGAGTTATGGATATCAGAATAAAGAACCTAGAAAATGCTCTCAAAGATGGGGGAGATATATATAAATTTTGTTTATCCTGGCCTAAAGTGGCCAAGGACATTGAGAAGAAAGTAAAAGAGCAAGAGGATAAACTATTAAGTTTATCTCAAAGTTTTGATCCTCTATCCTCCTCCATAGTAAATCAAGAGTGTCAGACTATTGCAATCATAAATGAAATAAAGATACTTGAGAAGGAGAAGAAAAATAGAATAAACAGGTTGAGTGAACTTAGAGGGATCATTATCCCTAAGTTAGAGGCCATGCATGAAGCCCTAACTGATGCTCAGGCCACAACCTGGACCAATGATCCGACAGATCTCAAGAAGGTAGAAACTTTTGCATTCTTGTTGAGTGGTCACATCTCAATTTTGGATAGGATAAATCTGAGTTGGGCAACAGAACTTATACAATTGAAAAACACTTTTGCAGATATACTAAAGTATATGTAAAGTATAACCGGATATTATACTTATGCAATTAAGTATAGATTGATTTTTGCAAATTTTGGTGTGCGAACACCACCCTTTGCCATTGATGTCAAAGGGGGAGTGAGGAGCAGTGAAAAATGAGGAATCTAGCTAAGGGGGAGCTCCGGAAAATGTTCATAAGAATAGAGCATTAGCCAAGGGGGAGTATAGTGTGACACTTAGTCATTTTTCACTAAGTGTTGCCATCAATGCCAAAGGGGGAGATTGTTGGCAAGAGACACTATGTGGCTTCATTAGTGTTGTCATTGATGGCAACAAATTCCATCCCACACATCCACAGGACATGGTGTGTCTTTACCGGAAGTCAGATTGAAGAAGTGTTGTGGTCCGGTAAGCAAGAACAGAGCAGGCATCAATGTTCGACAATCAGGTCTAGATCTCTCAAAGGAAGTATCTCAGTAAAGTGTAGATTTGGGGAGGTCAAGAGGAGTACCTTGACTAATATATTCCAAGGACTTAGCCTCTGGTGATAGAAGAGTGAACAGATATGAGCACTTGAGTGTTGGGTTCCTGATTGGCAGAGTAGATAGAGGAAGACCTAACTAGCAGAGCATCAGACCTAAATCTGGATGTGATATTGATGGTGATTAAGTTTCCTAAGGTATCATTCATGATTGGCCAACATGATTGATGACTTCTATAAGCATCTCTTTGATCTGCATTACTTGGTATGCAAAGATTCAGCCGATAGATCACAGTTTGGGAAAATATTGAGTATTCCGGATGCTAACTAGAAAGTGGATGAAATCTTTGGTGTGGATATATATACCAGATAGATTTAGCTATGAATGTGTGTGGTGCGTGTGGTGTTGTGCAAAGAATAGCAAAAGAGTAGTGTGAAGGCAGTAAGACAGGTCTGGAATGTAATAGGACAACAACACCTAAGGAGAGTAAGAATGAAATGCAGCAGATTAGTATATTGGGCTTAATCGGAACTAAACTTCAGCATGTGTGGATGCTTCTCATCAGTTCAAGTATTTTGTTACCTTCTTTTCTTGTAGATAGTGAGTCTCTTGTAGCAGTAAGCCTCTTGTGAGTAGTGTGCTCGGGCAGTGAGCCCTAATTGGCAAGTGCCATTTTGTACCATTCTATTCTTCTAACAAAGAATACAATCTTGGGTTAATCACCCCATGGTTTTTCCCTTAACTAGGTTTTCCACATCAAAATCATTGTGTCATGTGTACTAATGTTATTTCTGCTTCCATGGTAATGCTTGCTTGTATGATTTGATTCTACACTAATTGTTAAAGAAGGACTGAAAGTCAAAATAATTAAGATAACTGATTCACCCCCTCCTCTCAGTTATCAACACTTAATATGTTGTTTCCTATAATATTGTTATAATTTACTTATCTTAATAATTGTATACTATCGAATATTACTAATTTAATATAGTCGATCGTGTGGATTGAAGGGAGCTTTGAGCTCAACCATCCCATGTATTGCAAGGATTGAGCCACCTTTTGTGGAGACACTACTGAGTGGAATGGAAGTTGTCAACCAAAATCGGTATGCCATGGGGGACCAATTATCAAGTGTTGGGTTTTCCATTTTGTAGAGTCACTTTTCTTTAGAATAGAGTTCGTTGTTGGGGTCTAGGAAAAAGGTGGTGAAACTATTCAGGGAGAACATTGGAGGAAAGAAACTGTGAGTAGCTTGAAGAGTCACAGACTAGAACTACATCTAGACTAATAGCCTGGTACAAGTAAAATGGGGAACAAAAATCCCAATTACTTTTCGTTTGATGAGCTTAAAACTCAGTAGGACTTTTGCCTAAGTCCATATGGCATGATGTTTCTTATTATTCGATAAATGCTAAGGCACGAGGCCTGTAAGGCTGTGCCATGGATAATTTTTTATATTTTTTGTGTCATGACTCAAGGCTGAAATGGCTGAGCTATTTTTGTTTTAAAACCTTTTTAACAGTGGTTCAAAGCCATATGGCCAAACCCTAACAAGTTAACTTTGTAGTATGAATATGCTCAAAGCCATGGAGGCTGAGCTAATTAAACGTACAGTAAATTTTACTTGAGATCATGCTCCAGGCCATTGAGTTGAGTAGTGAACTTAACAAACTTTCTTTGAGATCATGCTTTAGGCTGTTGAGTCGAGCAATGAAACTTTGTAAACTCTTCTTGAGACTACGATCAACCAAGATGTGATACTATGTAATCTTGTCTATGATTAAGCTTGACACTTAAAGAGCCAGGTAGCAACTGCACTATGTTTTATTTGGGTACTAGCTCAAAGCCTTGAGGCTGATCTCTATAAAGATAGACTCTTTTCTATGTTTGAGCTTAGGGCCTTTTGACCTGGCTGTATTGTATAATACATTTTATGATAACTAGAGCTCGAAGCCATTATGGTTGAACATGTATTCAAAATATATATTAAGTTCACACCATATGATGACAAAGGCAGATCCTAAGAGCTCTCAAAATGGAGTAATGAATAACTCTAGATGATTATAGTCGATAATGAAATAATACAGTCATTTGACTGTAATGAAAGCCGAGAAGGTAGTTAATATCAATAACACAATCCTTTGACTGAGATGATATCCGGGAAGACAATTATATATTGGTGTGA
Organism: Cunninghamia lanceolata; assembly: GCA_027924645.1. NCBI lineage: Eukaryota > Viridiplantae > Streptophyta > Pinopsida > Cupressales > Cupressaceae > Cunninghamia > Cunninghamia lanceolata. The sequence continues at coordinate 9,413,560 of BSBN01000828.1, forward strand.
CTATAACACCAAACTAACACCATGTCGGGCTTGTATGGAAAGCTGATTATGAATTATTTATAGATTTGTTTAAACTGTTAAGAATGTATATGTGAACCCTCGAATATGAAGGTGGTGAGACCTTTTAAGATCATGGTCTAATCACGAGATAGTTAGAATAAGTTATAGAAGAATATAGACTAGTTCTATATGTGACTGAATTAAGACTTATTGGTTAATGTTATGTGATAGAATTCCTTTTACTTAAATGTAAACTATTAGGATTTGTGATTAACACCTTAAGCTCATAGGGATAATAAGATATACTGAACCTAAAGAAGCTAATGTACTTTACTAAGGCATGGTATACCTTGAGTACCATGAAATTGACTTCATCATATGTGATGATTTGCTATCAAAAATGTAAACCATGGGAGACCAAGGTGGTCATAATGGTTGAATTTGATATGAATTAAAAACAAAACAAGGTGATAAGGAGTCACTAGTTCCACTTTACAAAAGTAACATATTTATTTGTAACCGACTTATGATGGGAGTCAAATGACCAAGTATGGACAGTGATTTGAATTGATCCCAGTCATACTAGACCTAAAGGACAAGGTTGTTAAGAACTTATTGTAGGACATAACAACTTATAAGTCAAGTTAGGGTGGTGGACATATGACAGCGTTCATTATGCAACGTATATGTATGTAAAACTTTGGCCAAAGTAATGCATCCATCTCTACATGCATTATTGGTCCATAGTGTTCCAAATGGCCTAGTGCCTCCAGTAGTGTCATACAAGTTAGAGTGGATCTATAGTGTGTGACCGTGAGACACTAGGAAGGACACAGCACCGGATACTTAGATGGCTAACCTATTGGGTTCTAATATCTAACCTTTCTGAGAAGGGTAGGGCCACTTCTAGTTGTTGGTCGTGATGTTAGTCACAAACACACATAGAATAAAAGTAAACATTAACCTTTATTCATCTTGAAAGATACTATGAATTCAAAGAATTCAAGATCCCAAGTCTCCGGTGATTAGGTCTTAATCGTCTGAAGTCACTCAGAGGTTAATGTGAGTTGCTGTTTCCATTTTGGGTCCTTACGTGGAATTTTATCATCATCATGACATTCCTGCAGAAATTCTTTACAGAGAAGTTATATTATGCAGTTATTTGATTAGAGGGTGTGGAAATACCTCAATCTTTGCATGATATTTTCAATTCTACATGCTTTGTATTCAAATATGCTAAATATTTACGATTATCTACGAGATGTCTGCATATTTATGTTATTTGCTTAAGATTATCAATTATTTGCAATTATGGAGATGAAATGCTCTGAAATTTAAAAGAAATTGAAGAAATGCTTCTATTTAATGTTGAACCTTTAGCTATTGATCCACATACATACTCGATATTGTCATGAGGAGAAGAAATCAAACCATATGTTCACCAGGATATTCCACAGCTAGATACAGTTGATGCAAACTTCAGAGGATGAGGAATGAAAACAATATATGCAACATGATGAGCACTCCAAGGGACGCAGTAAATCAAAGCACATATCCAGAATTCAGACATAGATTACTCAAGATTTACGAAGATTTGTAATCGAAATACATTTCTCTTTCATTAAGTATGCAAAAGACATGTACATATGCAATAGCTTTGAAATGAGCCCTGAATACTTCAACAAACAAATTTCAATTAAGTTTCAAATGTTTTCAATAAGTCATTCCACCACCTTTTATAGAATAAGGTGAAGAATCCATTACAAAAAGATCTATGATCTTGATTTATCAATATAGATCTACGGTCACGATTCATCTGACTTCGTCCACCTTTACAAAATGGCACAAGTTACCAGCTGGCAACTATCTATACTACTTATGCTACTATCCCTTTCATGATGTATCTTCATCATGCTCCTCAGCTGATTGATGTGGGTCATCATCATGTGCGTCGCTTCCTGAGCTTTCACTATCCTGATGATGATGCTGCTGCATATGGGGCTGCATACTACTGCGGACCTGCTCATAAGAATGCACAACTTGATCTATCCCTCTGCCATCTTGAGTTTTTGCTTTGATAATGGCGTGCTTATGGGCTTCATATTTGTCTCTGCTATTATCAAGCTTATTTTTACTGTCCTGCAGTGTCTCTTTGTATTTCTCCATCTGGACCTTGATCCTCATTAGTTTATCTATCAGTTCTTCTATCAAAGGGACAAGTCGACCATCTACTTCTAATTGGAAGTTGCTGTGTACAGCTTTAATGGCGGATTCTTCATCTTGATTTTCTATTTTACCTTCCACCTTGCCTTCTAATGCTTCCAATATCACCGCTTCTTCAGCCATTAAATCCCGTAGCCTCATGCTGATATCTCTCAGCTTATTATTACACCTCTTGAGGACTCCACACTCAAACTGAGTGTCTTTATACCAGATATCTATCAATAACACGGTATTACTATTTAGCACCTGCTTATTGATAAGTAGCTGAGGATTTATCCCCTTTATTTCCCCTAAAAGGCTCAGGACTCTCTCTAATTTGTAAGACCTCTTCCCGGTCTGCATCTGCAATTTATCCACTTTGGTCTTGGAGTCACTTAGAATGCTCCACCTCTTCAGAGAGGCTTTCATTATTTCCACAGCATCATCCAATGCAGATGACATCCATTTCCTTATTATGGATGCCTCATGCTTCATGAGGTCCAATTTATTTACCTCCTCCTGAGAAATGGCAGTCAATGGGACTGCACGTTCAGTTGTGGTATCATCAAGATTGGTCAGCCCTTTGATATAGGCATGCAACTGAGAAATGTGCTCTTTATGTCACTTATTCTTCTCCTTCTCTCTTTTCACCTTTTGAATTAGAGGGTCAATGATGTCTTTGCCCTCCTGACCTTCTTGGTCCTCATTGGCAAAGCCCAAATCAACTGTGCTGATTTGAAATTCATCTACAGTGATTTTACCTTTTTCTTTCTCCACCGCAGGTATGGCAATTTGTGCGGTCCTTCTCCCTGTTGCCGGATCTCTTTTGTTGGCCGAAGTCATTCTGGCCTTCCTCTTGGGTTTCATTAGATCAGCGGAGAACAAGGTGGAGACGTCAAACTCTTGAATTTCAAACTCCTCCTCAATATTCACTTCTTTAGCTAACCACGGAGGCACCTAATCATATCTCTCAGCATCATGATGATGTTCACCCATATCTCCCGTTTCTATCAATAGATGTTGTGGAGATGGTGACTTTTCCTTTTCTTCTTCTTGATGCTCTCTTTGCTCTTGATCTTGTGGTGCCTCCTCCTGTTGAGGAATTTCCTTCTCTGGGGGAGCATCTTCTTGGTGTGGGGAACCCTGCGGCACGTCTATTTGTTGATCATGATGATCATGACCTTCTTCTATCATTCCTTCATCTATTCCCAATTCTTCCCCTTGTTGCTTATCCACTTCACCAGATACTGGGGATCCTACCTGAGGTGCTTGCGATTGTTCTGCAGCTATTACCTTTTCTGAGCCTACACCATCAACTTCTTGTATTTTGTCAGCTGGATCCTCTAGTGCTTCCTTCTTCTCATCAGCCCTTGCTTCCTGAACGTCTACTATAGCAGGTTCTTCTGATGTGTCAGGTGGACTTTGTTGGCCTAACTCAAGAGCATGGCCCTCTGACTCTGCCATTTCTATCTCTTCTGTTGGGTGGCCTTTATCAGGTGATCCTGCTGGCTGTTCAGGACTTGCATCCTGTTTCTCTGTTAGATCCACCACTATAGGACTTGTCACCTCTGTGATCAATGCTTCTAGCCCTATCTCTTGAGCCACGAACTCTGGGCTCTTTTCTTGCTCTTCTTTAGCTTGTTTCATCTCCTCAAGCACAGTTTGAACTGGTGGAGGCTTGTGAGGAGTCATACTTACATCCGCAGCAAGTGTTTCCATCTTCTGTGCAGCCACATCCTGCACTACCTCATCATCAGACAAATTTATTGTCTCATCAAGTGAGACATGTCCTTCTGCTTGCATCTGAGAGGTTTCTTTCAGTTGTTCTTTCGCAAGTTCAGTTTTGAACTTGACTATGGTAGGAAGTGGAACATTATGTTGAAGTTCCCTCGGCACTTCACTACCTGCCCCTTGTAATAGTGTAGGGGGTTCACTTATTCCACCTCTCATGGAGGTCCTTTGTTTCTTAGGTGTGGTAGAGACCAGCACCTGTGGAGCTTCCTCTTCCTTTTTATTATTAACGGAGCCTCTTCTTCTTCAGGCTCCTCCTCCATGAGGATATCCTCTTCTCCAGGCTTCTTTGAAGATTGACCCACTTCCAGGGTCCCAGTTATTCCAGCCTTAGTTGTCTTACTCTTGTTGGGCTTCTCTTTCTTTGGAGGGGATTCCGACTCTGATCCTGATCCTGATCCTGATCCTACCGCCTCCTCAGCTGTAAACACTACCCTGTCAATTATAACCCCTTTGGGTTGTGTATCCACTTTCTTGCCCCTTGGGGGTCTTTTGCTCTGTTGTTGTGGTGGAGGTAACTTGTCTCCCTTAGTTGTCCTATTCTCAAGCAGGAAGTCATCATATACCTCCCTAGGAATATCCTGGCCCTTCTTTTTGTTGTCCACCGTAATGGCAACACCTTTCTTTTTCAATGCCTCCACCTGATCATCGACCCAAGCTTGAGTCAGCTGTATGGTCCTGGCAATGAATGGGTCCAAAGATCTTCCAGCATGGTGAGGTCAGGTGCAGAGATAGTGTCATTGTATATATTTTTCTGTTCATATTCATCTACCATTATCCTGCCATCATCCTTCTTCAATTGCTAGGGAAGGGAGATGCAATCAAAAGTCCTAATTTGGTTCAGAGTCAACCTCTGATACCTTCTTCTCCTGGCTTTTGCCTCATCTTCGCAATCAGCCCAAAAATTCTCTAGGTGCCTCTGGTGAATAGGCTTTCCTAGTATCTTCTGTATCCTGCCGTAAGGATCATATGGTCTTGTTATTGGGAAATGTTGCAGATTCATTTTATTTAGGGTGACCATCACCTTCTTTATATTGTCAGAATCTAGGCACATATAGTTGCCAATGCTGACTGGGAACAAAATTGGTGGCAGCTTCTTGGCATCCTTGTACATCTTTATCATCACGGAGCCCTGCGTGATAAATTCCATTAATATCACTGCATCTGTGGGATACCTCGGCAGCATGAGGGGATGTTCCTCAAAACCTTCAACCCTTATATAAGAAAAGGTTGCAAACTGGATATACCAGGCTCCATGCCTGTAAACTACTTCTTGAGCCTCCATGCTCAATCTTTTTGTTCTATCCTCTTCCATGGTCCTTACCAAATGCATAGAGAATGCATCATTGACCAGTTTGTAGTCCCTGAAGTAGTTGGTTCTCTGTAGCTGGCGATGATGATCCCAGATGTATGCAGCATTTGTGTCTGTGAGCTTCCCATCTGTAACTAAGGCATCAAAAGTGCCTCTATAAGCACAAGAATAAACAATATAGGATGTCATGTAAAATGCACAATTTGAACCTCCCAGGTTCATCAACTACTCATGCAGAGCATCACTTATTATTTGTCCCCACAGTGGCTTGGTGTTCGAATACATACACATCATTATAACTCCATACATCCAATCCCTGAAACTACCAATATCAAGTTGGCCTGTTACTCGACTCAGGAGTGCAATCATATACTGGTACTCCTCACTAAAATCATATTTAAACAGGTGCACTGGGAGTTTGGCCGCTACAGGATATGTGTTGTTCTCTGCTCGCCATTGATACATGTTCTTTTTGGCCGATTTCTTGTTGGTCTCATACTCTTTTTCTGCCTTTTTTAGGTCTACACTTTTTACTTTACTGCCTAATGGCAGTCCAAATGTCTGGGAGAGACCCTTAATGGAGAGGTCTGCATATATTCTTCCGTGTTTTACCACTTGCCTCGTCTGAGGATTATAATTCTGGGCACATTCTATGACCAGCTCCGGAGATTCCATGGAATATGGGAAACCAGCAGCGTTCCACATTCCCGACACAAATACTGCATCCAACACAGGACTCTTGTCTTGCCCATCATTCAGTTTAGCTGACCAGGCCTCCAGATTAGTGCTCCCCTGATGGGTATCTGTAATTGCTCCATATTTGAATAGGACTCCCCTCTGAGAAGAGAACATAGGCCTACTAAATTCTTCCTGACACTTAACGTACCACTTGTCGGCCATGAGTACCTGCGATTAACAAAAATCCTACCTCACAACGGATATACACACATGCACACATATTGCAATTAAGATCACTATGCCCACTATATTTCTTCACCATTACATGCATAAACCAAAACTTCCATCATCATACCTGAACAATAATGACATGATGAGGGTTTCATTTACTTACCTGGTTATGCAGATTTCTCTTTTATACCAGTGGATTGCCAACGACGTTCCTAATTCAGCTGATGATCACCCCCTTCTATCTGTCTGTGAGCTCAAATCGCGCAACAGTAGCTGGTATGCGGATATGGAAGCTGGTGCTCTGTAAAACAATTTTATCGCAAGGTAAATGTGAAAATGGCAGCTGAATTACCTTTTAACCTCGCAGTTAGGGTAGACTTAGGGCAACTCTAACAAGTTAGATTACATTCTTTGATTATGCATGTGAAAACGCAGGATCTCGCTAGGTGTTTCATTGGGTTCCGGGGTCGGTGGGAACTACCTACCATATCTGTGTGCATTAAATGATAATGGCGGCAACGGGAGTAGGGGGATATCCATATGATAGGATATCATGAGGGCAGGATGATATTCGCAAATATCAGGTTGAGTTGCAATATCATCCTCCTCCCTCATATTGAAATTGTTATCGCGACAAGATTCGGGTGACAAAAGCACCTTTGTTTATGTTTAGTACATCAGGAGGATATTTCGGTGTATCGGGTGATGTTTCAAAATATGATGATGACGAGACAAACTTACATGTCTTTTTTCAGAATATCGGGATGACATCATCCTGATAGTTGTTCTTTGTATCGAAAATATATCATGACATCATTGTCATATTAGACGAACATGATCATGTTTGGAAAAAATATCCTGTCGAAATATGAATGTGATGACGATGTCATCATTATATCTGCTTCTTCGTTTATCCGGTTTGGATGACGTCATCAGGATATTTGCTAAGGGTGATATTTCACGTCAGGAGGATATTAAGAAATATCAGGTTACATTCAAAAACATGACGCTCGCGATACAAAAGACCGCTTGATGGGGAAGGCTTACTACCACTTAAAGTTGATGTCCGGATATTTGTGCCACAGGATATTGTCGGGGGATATTTCAAAATATGATGATGATTTTTAGAAGGATGACAAGTTATAAAAAATGATCTTCCTCTCTTGCGAATATCAGGTTTAACCAAAACTTTGACCGTTCATAACTCTCACATCCTGAGGAATATCAGGATGATGTAAAAGACAAACCTGCGTGAATTTTAATACTCTTTCAAACTATGAGGTCACAGAAATGAAATATGAAATTTGACAAATTGACCTCATAATGGTGACTTACCTCATCCTGACTCTACATGATGATGCACCTAACTTACTTTTACCACACCGCCAGAGAACAAACAAGCCAAGCCAAAAGTTGGGTCCCTGTTTTGCCAAGTCAAAATGGGGCGTGTTGTGTAATCACACAACAACTTGCCACCAAAGAAAACAAACAAATTCCAATGATTCAAGTGATGTGATCACATTCATCTATAGTATTTTAATTCCATCTAAGTATAAGTATCATGATACCCTAAATGATAAAATTTCATCATGGTAACAATGCTAACCAAAGATCAGGTGTGTGCATATGATTAATTATCCTCATCTTGAAAGCAAGTTGAAAACATAAGTAACTGGTGTTAAACTACATAGTTGGAGATCATCCCTCATAGCCAACCTGGATAGAGCCTTGCTGGCAGCAGGTGTCTATAGCCCCGGCAAGGTTATCTATACAATCTCCCTAAGTAGCACCCCACTGTCAGCAGGCGTCTATAGCCCCGCTAGAGTTACTTAGATGGCCTAATTTTATTTATTTTCTGATTTTCTCTTTAAAATTCGTATCTGATTTCATCATGTTAGCTCATTTGTACAAGGTATAGTCACTTGCAGCTTTAGGTTGGAGATTGTACTAGTAGCAAGGGAGTCCCTTCAGATTTTTCACTTAACACCTATACTAGTGTGTTCAACAAACCCAAGGCTATTAGATGCTTCCTTGTGATTGATTCATTTTGACCAAGAAAAGGCACCCTGATGAAAAGATATCACAAACTTGATCATGAACACTTCTTAGAATGAATCATAACCTATGTCTAAATGTGATCTCATCACTTGAACCTTAACAATTTAGTTATTTTCTGGGGTGATGAAGTGCATCATCCTGACTTACCAGAACAGGGTCCCAACCAACAAAACAAAACAAACAAACTATACAAACGACTATACAAATATGAAATATGATACACATGACTGTTATGAAGTCATTCAGGCTTGGAAATAATGTTTGAGGAATTGTCCATTGACTGGCAATAGATCCTCACCTGTCAGGTTCTTAAGCCTATAAGTGTTGTCTCCGAGTATCTCAGAAATTTGAAAGGGACCTATCCACAATCTATCAAACTTACCATGGTCACCTTTCTTTCCATGTGCTTTATCCCACATTAGGACCAAATCAGATATCCTGAAAGCTTTAACTCTGGCTCTCTTGTCAAACTAACGTTTGACAACAGACTGATGTTTTGCAAACTGGTCAATTGCTTGACTCCTTTTTTCTTCCAGGTGCATCAACTGAAGCAACCTGACTTCTTGTTTATTGTCTATGCCTAGGTATTCTTGGGCGAATTGCAAAGTAGGAATTTTCAAGTTTACAGGGAGGATAGGATCTACCCCATATACTAGTTGGAAAGGCGAGTTTCTTAATGCAGTTTTCATTCTAGTTCTATCTACCCATAAGGCATACTTCAGGAATGAGTTCCATTCCCTGGGGTTTTTCTCTATTAACTTTCTTATGATACTCAGTGAATTCTTGTTGGTGGATTCTGCTAAACCATTCCCTTGGGGATAATAGTTGGATGAAAACTTAAGTATAATCCCATGATCAAAAGCCCAACTTGATAACTTGGTTGAAGTGAATGCGGACCCATTATCACTTACCAATGCATAAGGAGTTCCATACCTAGTGACAATGTTGCTCTCCAGAAATTTAATGACATCATCTGCAGTGCAAGTTTTGCTGCTAATAGCCTCAGTCCATCTAGTACAATAGTCAGTAATTGTTAAAACATACCTATGCCCTGAGGAAGACAGAGGATTAATTGGTCCTATGAAGTCCATGCCCCACTGTGCAAATGGGCGTTCTTCCATTACTGGCTGCAATGGTTGTGTGGCATACTTCTCTCTGTTGGCAGCAACCTGGCAAACATGGCAACATTTAACATGATCAGCTGTGTCTTTGAAAATTGTAGGCCAGTAATATCCTGCTCTGAGGATTGCATGTGTTGTGGCTAAGGATGATCCATGTGCCGTTCCAAACTTGTCATGTAGCTCTGTCAGGACTCTACTTGCTTCTAGGTTCTCTAAGCATCTCAGGTATATTCCTTCATAATTCTTCTTGAATAGGGTTCCTCCCTTCATCATATACTTTTGGGATCTTATTTTTAAGGCTCTTCTTTGTGAAGCCTGCATTCTTGATGGACATCTTCTAGTAATCAGGATGTGCCTGATATCTGAATACCACTCTTTATTGTCTTTCTCATTGATCACATATTGCTGACTGGTGATGTCTGGATCGATTTCAGATATCATCTAGCTCAGAGCTTGTCCTCTTACCAGCTTCATTGGTGTAATTTCCATATCATACTCTTGTAATACAGTAATCCATTTGGCTCTTTTTTCACCAGGCTCACTTTGCATCAGCAGCATCTTCACTGCTGCATCTGGTACCACATCAATCACTTTGCTTCTTAGTATGTAATGTCTAAATTTCTTTACTACTCTGACTAATGCAAGTGCCTGTCTCTCAACATCTACATATCTCAATTCAGCGTCTCTGAAAGGATAGCTCATAAAAGCAATTGGTTTTTCTTCTTTCTCCTTATTTATTTGAGTTAACACTGCTGCAGAAGTATGTTCTGAAGCAAATGAATAAATATAAAAGTCCTTTGTGTAGTCTGGACTGATGAGGACAGGAGCATCTGAAATGGCTTTCTTTATATCTTCAAATGCAGCTTTGGCTTCTGGTGTCCACTCAATCTATGCATCCCTTTTCAACATGGCATTTAGTGGTCTGATAATCTCAGCAAAGCCGGTAATGAACTTCCTCACAAAAATTATCTTACCAAAGTAAGACTTGAGTTCCTTTTTGCTTCCTGGAAGTTGTAACTTCATGATAGATTCCACCCTGTCAGGATCAATGATAATTCCATCTTTTGTGATCAGGTGGCCTAATAACTTTCCTATTGTTACCCCAAATATGCATTTCTTAGGATTCAAAGATATACCGTACTCTTCACACTTCTTCAGTACACTTCTGAGATCAGCAACATGATTCCCCCTTTCCTTGGAGAATACTGTCAAGTCATCCATGTATATGACTATACATTTTCCTATTAAGCCCCTGAAGGCTATATCCATGGCTCGCTGGAATGTAGCGCCAGCATTTATGAGTCCGAATGGCATACGTCTATATGCAAATATCCCCCCACTTTGTGGTGAAGGCAGTTTTCAATCTGTCAATTTTGTCAACCATTACTTGGTTGTATCCTGAAAAACTGTCCAAGAAGGACATCATTTTAGCTCCATTTACAATCTGCAGAACTTCATCCAATGAGGGTAAAGGATAGTTATCCTTCTCTGATGCTCTGTTTAGGTTCCTGAAATCCACACATAACCTGATGTCTCCATTCTTCTTTCTGACTGGCATAAGATTAGCCACCCAAGTGGAGTGCCTCACAGGAAATATTATCCTGGCGTTTAACAACTTCTTGACTTCTTCGAGAATTATTGGTTCGAGCAAGGCATTGATTGGCCTTTGCTTTTGTCTGAAAGGTTTAGCATCTAGCTTGAGAGGTATAGTATGAGTTATGACAGAGGTGTCATATGTCTTCAGCTCATCATATGTCCATGTAATAACATGTATGTAATCCTTGAGGGCCTGAGTTATTCCAACTCTTCTGGTGTGCAAACCTTACCCAACAAGACACTTTTCTTGTCATCATCTTGTCCAATATTCACTTGTGAGTACTGACCTCCATCTGCCTTGGGCAGATCCTTCTGTTTGAGCATATTATCCAAATCAAAAGCTCTCTCTAATTCAATCATACCTTTGGGGATCCTGTTGCTAGGCAGCTCTAATATCTCATCCTCTTCCCAGACATGATCTTCCATGCCATTTTCATCTATAATCTGAGCTTCAAATATGTCTCTATTTGAAATGAAGTCCAGAATGTGTTGATCATCATCAAACACCTAGAGATTGGTCACATTATCTGGTACTGAAGGTACTAACACCAGTTCTACTGAAAATCTTTTCAGACCAGATATAGACAGTGGCTCCAATGTACTGGTAGCTTGGGCAAGTGCATCTACCCTATGATTTTGTTCTCTTGGTACATGAGTAATATTAAAGGCGTCAAAGTCCTCAATTAGATCCCATACCCGATGTCTATAATTGGACAGCTTTCTGTAGTTACATGAGTAGATTCCTCTTACTTGCCTCACCACTAGTTCTGAATCTCCGAAGACATGCAGAATCTTTATCTTCTTCTTATGAGCAAACAGTATCCCATGAATCAAAGCTTCATACTCCACTACATTGTTAGTGCAGGGGAACTGTAATCTATAGGCTGCTAAGTAGGATTTCCCAGTCAGATCAATCAGGTCAATTCCTACCCCAGCACCTTGCTTGGATTTAGATCCATCAAACCTCAGGATCCAAGGTTTATCTTCAGCAGGACATTTAGCTAAACTTTCTTTTCTCCTTGCAGCTCTGGCTGCTGCTCTGCCTGAAATCCATTTTAACTTAGGGACATCATCACCCTCAAGTTTCTTCTTTCCTTTTTCTTGTGAGCCTGATGGCTTTTCTATTTTCTCTTTTATTTTAGCAGGAGGATGATCTTCTGGGCTTATAGCTGCATGCTTCTTCAAAATGTGTAAACACAATGAACAAGTTGTTTCTGAGTGAGGTGCCTTGTGCAACCTACACCAACCTTTGATTAAAACCTTGTGGGGAGATTTATGCTGTCGGGTCATCTTCTTTATTTCCTTTACTAAAAATTCTTCGAACTTAGTCAGGTCACTACCTTTGTCTTCATCAGACAACTCATAGTCGGGTTCCATAAAGCAATCACTACCAGGAGTGATCTTTTCTTTCCTCATATCATTTATCTGGTCAGACACCAGAACTTCTTCTATTTTCAGGATATGATCCTCATCATGATCTATCGACTCCTCTTATCCTGCAAAAGAAAGATAAGAATTAGTGTCATCATCATCAGATGTAGCATTTACCTCAGAATATCATGATGACGCCTCACTACATGTCTTCTCCAGCATCATCATATCTAAGCATGTTTCACAAGTCTTTTCTGAATGTGCTTCATCGTGTAATCTGCACCATCCAGCAATCAAAATATCATCAGTAGGTACATTTAATAATTGACAATGTTTTACTTGATTAGACAAATGTATCTCAAAGTCTCTGAAGCGATCTATTTCATTCTCATTATCAGGATTATTATCAGGTTCTGCGACTGGCATGTCCTCCTGATGATCATCATCATGATGATGATGCAAATCAAACATCAGGATCTCTTCTATTTTGACATTCTGTGGCTTGATGCAATAAACTCTAGGTTCTACGTCTACGTACAGGATCTCATTTGTTTTGTTGTACTCAGTGATCATATGTTTCATTCTAGGCTCAGCGTCAATCCTGATCTGATTAGGTATACCTTTCCATGGCAACCACATGTGACTGAAATCTGTAGACATATATCCATTGAGCGTCTTGGACCAGTCTCGACTGAGCAACATCCCATAAGTATCAGGTATGTCAACTATCTGAATATCAATGTAATAATGAATTCTGGGATCAGATGCTAGTTGCATGTGGATATGAGTTAACTCTCCTACTACACTTACTTCTATTTTGTCCAGCTGTGTCACCTTCTTTAGGGATTTAGCAGGATGTAGTCCTAAGGCATTACATATTGACAGGGGCATAACATTCGTGGAGGCCCCTGAATCAACCAGATAGTTGTGCAGGTTCTTGCTGAACATTCTTATGGTGAGGAGGAATGGAGGTGACTCAGTTTTATCTCTGTACAAGGTCATGTGGGAGGTTTCAGCAGCTTGGACTATAGCTGACACTTTAGGCTTGATAATATTATCCCTATTAGCATGATCCTTGCCACTGGACTGACTTGAAAGATGACTATCCTCTTTAGGAGTAGGATCATCTAGTGACTTCATGAATGCCCTTTTGATGGCAGGAGTTTTTAGTAACTCAGACAGGGACAGGCTGATCTTAATTTTCTTCATTTCATCAGCCAGATAGCTGACTAACTTGTCAGAGTCATGAGGTGTATTTACAACCTTTGATCCTGTGTTCTGAGGGGACAAGTACTGAGCATTTACCTTGGGGAACCCCGAATTATTGCTAGCTTTAGGATCAAGAGGTGTATTGAAATTATTTGGAGGTAGGGATGATGTCAATGGACTAGCAGGTCTGTTGGCATTACTCCTCAAGTTATAATTATGCTTACCAGGATATTGCTACTGATACGCATGTACTTCCTCACATTCTCTTGCAGGTTCATTTTCATCCTCAAAGGGGAAAACATAATTTGTTTCAAAGGTTAAGGCAGATTCCTCACATACCTAATTGCGACCCTGATGAGGTTGATTAATATAGGTTTCCAGCACAAAAGCTGAGTCATATCCACAAGGAACAATCTCATTTCCTTCTGCGTGAGGTGGATTTCCAGAAGTATTAGACACTTTAGTCTGAAAGATGCTAGCAGCAATTCTAAATTGTGGACAATCTAATTCTGCATGTGCATTGGTATTGTGGATCCTGCACCAATTAGTAAGGGCTACTTCAGCAAGATTGACTCTAGTAGTCTATTTGGCTTCACCAGGAGGCTGATTGTCTAGGGGTGATGGTAATGAGCCATTATTTGGCCTAGAGTTCCACACTCTAGGTTGTCTCTGAGGATTATTGTTGCTTCCACCATTATTGTTGAAATCATTGGTGTTATATCCTCTGTCAGGATAATTCGATCTGTCATTGGAATAAATTCTATTCTGACTTGACTGGGAATAAAACCCTTGATTTCTCAAATGTGTCACCTCTGTGGTGAGTTTTCTCAATTGAGCAGAAATCTCTTTGATTTCCTCCTTTTCTTCCTGAGCTTTGGCTACTACATTTTCAGTCTGAGGCTTGAAGAAAGAGGATCCATGGTTATTGTTAGACAAATCAGTACCTTGAGGTGTCTGAGCATGTGCAAGATATTGTGGCAATTGGCCATTCCCATTAGGAGGGGGCATGATGCTCAGTGGAGGTACTTGCAAAGGTGCAGGCAGGACAGCTGGGGGTACCACTGTTCCATTAGGATATTGTGCAGGATATTGTGGAGAATATGTTGCAGGGTATGATGCAGGATATTGTGGCTAGATGCCAGGCAAGGTAGGGAATACTATATTTGGAGTAGGAGCCAGTATCAACTGCTGATTCACTTTGATAGCTTCTTGAAAAGCTCCTGTCAATGTAGTGATCTCAGGATGTGTTCTTCTGATGAACATGGAAGTTAATGGATCCAGGGCTGAATAATAGATACTCCTGGCAGAGGCATCAGATACTACATATGGGGCAACTAACTTGGACAACATTTTCTGGAACCTAGCATTGAAATTGGCAATAGGCTCACTCTCAAATCTTTTGATTGTAGCAAACATATGGTAATTCATAGATGGATCAATAGGGACCTTGAACCTGTCAAGAAAAGCTTTCTCTAAGACGGCCCATGAACCAACAGAGGCTTAGCCAAGACTAATGAACCAATTATAAGCCTCTTCCCCTAAGGAAAAAGGAAATAACCTACACACCACATCTTGATGTCCTATTCTGGCTCTGCAGCAAGCTTCCTTAAATGTCCTGATATGATCATCAGCATCCTGATAAGGATGATATTTTGGATAAAGTTTGTCCAGATTCTTTGGTAACTCATGATATGCAGAAAGGTCAAAGGTGACTCTGCTGCAAAGAAAGACATTGCAACCAAAGGAGGTTGAGCTGGTGGTGTAGCTGGCTGGGGTTGGACTAAAGGCACACCCTGAAGCTGAACAGGAGATGTCACAGATATTCCAGAGGGTATTTGTAAACCAACAGGAGTTACAGGAGGAGGTCCTGGTGAAGTTCTTGGTGCGCTAGACTCTGGAGTATGATGAATGTCTACAGTTCTAGGTCTGAAACCTCTAACAGGTAGTTCCTCAAAAATTCCACTAGATCTAGACCTAGTATTTATCCTGTGAGCCAGGATTTCTTAATTTTGAGGCAAATTGGCTGAAACTTTGCAAATATTGGCTGGATTTCACCAAATGAGGTGATATTTGTAGTCAGATGGCTGATCAAACTGAATATTTACGAGATATTTGCAAAGATACTGCAAATACGACAGGATATTTGGGGTATAATGACCCCTAGCACGAGATCTCAAGTGTCTAAGGCTTAAATTCTTCAAAGCTTGAACAAATTTAAGCATCTATGGTCGATATTAGTGAATTCAGGATGATCTACTATAAAGCTTGCAATATTTATGAGAGATCTGGAAATCTTTACACAGAATGTGCATATTCGAGCCTTTTACAGTAAATATTTGCATAGTATTTGAAATTCACGGACAATCGGAGGTTACCTTTCTCTCTGCATCATCAAACCTGAAAATAATGATGATAAGCATGGTATTCCAGATCACGGCCCTTCTTCTAGCGCCAATTTATGTTGGTCATGATGTTAGTCACAAACACACAGAATAAAAGTACACATTAACCTTTATTCATCTTGAAAGATACTATGAATTCAAAGAATTCAAGATCCCAAGTCTCCGGTGATTAGGTCTTAATCGTCTGAAGTCACTCAGAGGTTAATGTGAGTTGCTATTTCCATTTTGGGGCCTTATGTGGAATTTTATCATCATCATGACATTCCTGTAGAAATTCTTTACAGAGAAGTTATATTATGCAGTTATTTGATGAGAGGATGTGGAAATACCTCAATCTTTGCATGATATTTTCAATTCTACATGCTTTGTATTCAAATATGCTAAATATTTATGATTATCTACGAGATGTCTGCATATTTATGTTATTTGCTTAAGATTATCAATTATTTGCAATTATGGAGATAAAATGCTCTGAAATTTAAAAGAAATTGAAGAAATGCTTCTATTTAATGTTGAACCTTTAGCTATTGATCCACATACATACTCGATACTGTCATGAGAAGAAGAAATCAAACCATATGTTCACCAGGATATTCCACAGCTAGATACAGTTGATGCAAACTTTAGAGGATGAGGAATGAAAACAATATATGCAACATGATGAGCACTCCAAGGGACGCAGTAAATCAAAGCACATATCCAGAATTCAGACACAGATTACTCAAGATTTACGAAGATTTGTAATCGAAATACTTTTCTCTTTCATTAAGTATGCAAAAGACATGTACATATGCAATAGCTTTGAAATGAGCCCTGAATACTTCAATAAACAAATTTCAATTAAGTTTCGAATGTTTTCAATAAGTCATTCCACCACCTTTTATAGAATAAGGTGAAGAATCCGTTACAAAAAGATCTATGATCTTGATTTATCAATATAGATCTACGGTCACGATTCATCTGACTTCGTCCACCTTTACAAAATGGCACAAGTTGCCAGCTGGCAACTATCTATACTACTTATGCTACTATCCCTTTCATGATGTATCTTCATCATGCTCCTCAGCTGATTGATGCGGGTCATCATCATGTGCATCGCTTCCTGAGCTTTCACTATCCTGATGATGATGCTGCTGCATATGGGGCTGCATACTACTGCGGACCTACTCATAAGAATGCACAACTTGATCTATCCCTCTGCCATCTTGAGTTTTTGCGTTGATAATGGCATGCTTATGGGCTTCATATTTGTCTCTGCTATTATCAAGCTTATTTTTCCTGTCCTGCAGTGTATCTTTGTATTTCTCCATCTGGACCTTGATCCTCATTATTTTATCTATTAGTTCTTCTGTCAAAGTGATAGGTGGACCATCTACTTCTAATTGGAAGTTGCTATGTACAGCTTTAATGGCAGACTCTTCATCTTGATTTTCTATTTTACCTTCCACCTTGCCTTCTAATGCTTCCAATATCACCGCTTCTTTAGCCATTAAATCCCGTAGCCTCATGCTGATATCTCTCAGCTTATTATTACACCTCTTGAGGACTCCACACTCAAACTGAGTGTCTTTATACTAGATATCTATCAATAACGTGGTATTACTATTTAACACCTGCTTAGTGATAAGCAGTTGAGGATTTATCCCCTTTATTTCCCCTAAAAGGTACAGGACTCTCTAATTTGTAAGATCTCTTCCTGGTCTGCATCTGAAATTTATCCACTTTGGTCTTGGAGTCACTTAGAATGATCCACCTCTTCAGAGAGGCTTTCATTATTTCCACAGCATCATCCAATGCGGATGACATCCATTTCCTTATTACAGATGCCTCATGCTTCATGAGGTCCAATTTATTTACCTCTTCCTGAGAAATGGCAGTCAGTGGGACTGCACGTTCAGTTGTGGTATCATCAGGATCGGTCAGCCCTTTGATATAGGCATGCAACTGAGCAATGTGCTCTTTATGTCACTTATTCTTCTCCTTCTCTCATTTCACCTTTTGAATTAGAGAGTCAATGATGTCTTTGCCCTCCTGACCTTCTTGGTCCTCATTGGCAAAGCCCAAATCAACTGTGCTGATTTGAAATTCATCTATAGTGATTTTACCTTTTTCTTTCTCCACCGCAGGTATGGCAATTTGTGCGGTCCTTCTCCCTATTGCCAGATCTATTTTGTTGGCCAAAGTCATTCTGGCCTTCCTCTTGGGTTTCATTAGATCAGCGGAGAACAAGGTGGAGACATCGAACTCTTGAATTTCAAACTCCTCCTCAATATTCACTTCTTTAGCTAACCACGGAGGCACCTAATCATGTCTCTCAGCATCATGATGATGTTCACCCATATCTCCCGTTTCTATCAATAGATGTTGTGGAGATGGTGAATTTTCCTTTTCTTCTTCTTGATTCTCTCTTTGCTGTTGATCTTGTGGCGCCTCCTCCTGTTGAGGAATTTCCTTCTCTGGGGGAGCATCTTCTTGGTGTGGGGAACCCTGCGGCACGTCTATTTGCTGATCATGATGATCATGACCTTCTTCTATCATTCCTTCATCTATTCCCAATTCTTCCCCTTGTTGCTTATCCACTTCACCAGATACTGGGGATCCTGCCTGAGGTGCTGGTGATTGTTCTGCAGCTATTACCTTTTCCGAGCCTGCACCATCAACTTCTTGTATTTTGACAGCTGGATCCTCTAGTGCTTCCTTCTTCTCATCAGCCCTTGCTTCCTGAACCTCTACTATAGCAGGTTCTTCTAATGTGTCAGGTGGACTTTGTTGGCCTAACTCAAGAGCATGGCCCTCTGACTTTGCCATTTCTATCTCTTCTATTGGGTGGCCTTTATCAAGTGATCCTGCTAGCTGTTCAGGACTTGCATCCTGTTTCTCTGTTAGATCCACCACTATAGGACTTGTCACCTCTGTGATCAATGCTTCTAGCCCTATCTCTTGAGCCACCTGCTTTGGGCTCTTTTCTTGCTCTTCTTTAGCTTGTTTCATCTCCTTAAGCACAGTTTGAACTGGTGGAGGCTTGTGAGGAGTCATACTTACATCCGCAGCAAGTGTTTCCATCTTCTGTGTAGCCACATCCTGCACTACCTCATCATCAAACAAATTTATTGTCTCATCAAGTGAGACATGTCCTTCTGCTTGCATCTGAGAGGTTTCTTTCAGTTGTTCTTCCGCAAGTTCAGTTTTGAACTTGACTATGGTAGGAAGTGGAACATTATGTTGAAGTTCCCTCGGCACTTCACTACCTGCCCCTTGTAATAGTGTAGGGGGTTCACTTATTCCACCTCTCATGGAGGTCCTTTGTTTCTTAGGTGTGGTAGAGACCAGCACCTGTGGAGCTCTCCTCTTCCTTTTTATTATTAACGGAGCCTCTTCTTCTTCAGGTTCCTCCTCCATGAGGATATCCTCTTCTCCAGGCTTCTTTGAAGATTAACCCACTTCCAGGGTCCCAGTTATTCCAGCCTCAGCTGTCTTACTCTTCTTGGGCTTCTCTTTCTTTGGAGGGGATTCTAACTCTGATCCTGATCCTGATCCTGATCCTACCGCCTCCTCAGCTGTAAACACTACCCTGTCAATTATAACCCCTTTGGGTTGTGTATCCACTTTCTTGCCCCTTGGGGGTCTTTTGCTCTGTTGTTGTGGTGGAGGTAACTTGTCTCCCTTATTTTTCCTCTTCTCAAGCAGGAAGTCATCATATACCTCCCTAGGAATATCCTGGCCCTTCTTTTTGTTGTCCACCGTAATGGCAACACCTTTCTTTTTCAATGCCTCCACCTGATCATTGACCCAAGCTTGAGTCAGCTGTATGGTCCTGGCAATGAATGGGTCCAAAGATATATCTTCTAGCATGGTGAGGTGAGGTGCAGAGATAGTGTCATTGTATATATTTTTCTATTCATATTCATCTACCATTATCCTGCCATCATCCTTCTTCAATTGCTGGGGAAGGGAGATGCAATCAAAAGTCCTAATTTGGTTCAGAGTCAACCTCTGATACCTTCTTCTCCTGGCTTCTGCCTCATCTTCGTAGTCAGCCCAAAAACCCTCTAGGTGCCTCTGGTGAATAGGCTTTCCTAGTATCTTCTGTATCCTGCCGTAAGGATCATATGGTCTTGTTATTGGGAAATGTTGCAGATTCATTTTATTCAGGGTGACCATCACCTTCTTTATATTGTCAGAATCTGGGCACATATAGTTGCCAATGCTGACTGGGAACAAAATTGGTGGCTGCTTCTTGGCATCCTTGTACATCTTTATCATCACGGAGCCCTGCCTGATAAATTCCATTAATATCACTGCATCTGTGGGATACCTCGGCAGCATGAGGGGATGTTCCTCAAAACCTTCAACCCTTATATAAGAAAAGGTTGCAAACTAGATATACTAGGCTCCATGCCTGTAAACTACTTCTTGAGCCTCCATGCGCAATCTTTTTGTTCTGTCCTCTTCCATGGTCCTTACCAAATGCATAGAGAATGCATCATTGATCAGTTTGTAGTCCCTAAAGTAGTTGGTTCTCTGTAGCTAGGGATGATGATCCCAGATGTATGCAGCATTTGTGCCTGTGAGCTTCCCATCTGTAACTAAGGCATCAAAAGTGCCTCTATAAGAACAAGAATAAAAAATATAGGATGTCATGTAAAATGCACAATTTGAACCTCCCAGGTTCATCAGCTGCTCATGCAAAGCATCGCTTATTATTTGTCCCCACAGTGGCTTGGTGTTCGAATACATACACATCATTATAACTCCATACATCCAATCCCTGAAACTACCAGTATCAGGTTGGCCTGTTACTCGACTCAGGAGTGCAATCATATACTGGTACTCCTCACTGAAATCATATTTAAATAGGTGCACTGGGAGTTTGGCCGCTGTAGGATATGTGCTGTTCTCTGCTTGCCATTGATACATGTTCTTTTTGGCCGATTTCTTGTTGGCCTCATACTCTTTTTCTGCCTTTTTCAGGTCTACACTTTTTACTTTACTGCCCAATGGCAATCCAAATGTCTGGGAGAGACCCTTAATGGAGAGGTTTGCATATATTCTTCCGTGTTTTACCACTTGCCTCATCTGAGGATTATAATTCTGGGCACATTCTATGACTAGCTTCGGAGATTCCATGGAATATGGGAAACCAACAGCGTTCCACATTCCCGACACAAATACTGTGTCCAACACAGGACTCTTGTCCTACCCATCATTCAGTTTAGCTGACCAGGCCTCCAGATTAGTGCTCCCCTGATGGGTATCTGTAATTGCTCCATATTTGAATAGGACTCCCCTCTGAGAAGAGAACATAGGCCTACTGAATTCTTCCTGACACTTAATGTACCACTTGTCGGCAATGAGTACCTGCGATTAACAAAAATCCTACCTCACAACGGATATACACACATGCACACATATTGCAATTAAGATCACTATGCCCACTGTATTTCTTCACCATTACATGCATAAACCAAAACTTCCATCATCATACCTGAACAATAATGACATGATGAGGGTTTCATTTACTTACCTGGTTATGCAGATTTCTCTTTTATACCAGTGGATTGCCAACGACGTTCCTAATTCAGCTGATGATCACCCCCTTTTGTCTATCTGTGAGCTCAAATCGCGCAACAGTAGCTGGTATGCGGATATGGAAGCTGGTGCTCTGTAAAACAATTTTATCGCAAGGTAAATGTGAAAATGGTAGCTGAATTACCTTTTAACCTCACAGTTAGGGTAGACTTAGGGCAACTCTGACAAGTTAGATTACATTCTTTGATTATGTGTGCGAAAACGCAGGATCTTGCCAGGTGTTTCATTGGGTTTCGGTGACGGCGGGAACTACCTACCATATCTGCGTGCATTAAATGATAATGGTGGCAACGGGAGCGGGGGGATATCCATATGATAGGATATCATGAGGGCAGGATGATATTCACAAATATCGGGTTGAGTTTCAATATCATCCTCCTCCCTCATATTGAAATTGTTATCGCGACAAGATTCAGGTGACAAAAGCACCTTTGTTTATGTTTAGTACATCAGGAGGATATTTCGGTGTATCAAGTGATGTTTCAAAATATGATGATGACAAGACAAACTTACATGTCTTTTTTCAGAATATCGGGATGACGTCATCCTAATAGTCGTTCTTTGTATCGGAAATATATCATGATGTCATCGTCATATTAGACGAACACGATCATGTTTGGAAAAAATATCCTGTCGAAATATGAATGTGATGATGATGTCATCATTATATCTACTTCATTTATCTGGTTTGGATGATGTCATCAGGATATTTGCTAAGGTTGATATTTCACGTCAGGAGGATATTAAGAAATATCAGGTTACATTCAAAAAACATGACGCTCGCGATACAAAAGACCGCTTGATGGGGAAGGCTTACTACCACTTAAAGTTGACGTCCAGATATTTGAGCCGCAGGATATTGTCGAGGGATATTTCAAAATATGATGATGATTTTCAAAAGGATGACAAGTTATAAAAAATGATCTTCCTCTCTTGCGAATATCAGGTTTGACCAAAACTTTGACCGTTCATAACTCTCACATCCTGAGGAATATCAAGATGATGTAAAAGACAAACATGCGTGAATTTTAATACTCTTTCAAACTATGAGGTCATAGAAATGAAATATGAAATTTGACAAACTGACCTCATAATGGTGACTTACCTCATCCTGACTCTACATGATGATGCACCTGACTTACTTTTACCAAACCGCTAGAGAACAAACAAGCCAAGCCAAAAGTTGGGTCCCTGTTTTGCCAAGTCAAAATGGGGCGTGTTGTGTAACCACACAACACTAGTTAGGAAGATGAGCGAGGGACCGCAAGTCCATGGTTGGAGGAAAAGCACTAGGATGATTCTCTCCTTCCCAAGCATAAGACAAGCCAAGGCTTATATGAAGACAGATGTCATTGGTCCAAGATACAATATTTCTATTTAATGACTAGTTGGTCTATTGTAATATAAAAATCTTGATTAAGATGCCTAGAGCATATATTGTATTTGATTAGTGATGGTTACTCACTAAAGATTGTAATGGTTAATTAGATTATAAGCTTCGTTATATTTTGATTTGATTAACATGCTTAATTGATGGAAAAAATATGTTTCTTTTGGTTGAAATTTTGATTATCTCTATCAATTCTTAATTAATGACTTGTTTAAGTTAAATGTTTAAGTTAAATCTTGAGCATTATGGAAAGTGATGTTACATTAATGCAATGCATAATACTAAATTTGAGACTAGCATTAGTGGTAAATCTAAACGAAAAATATTCAATAAAAGATAGATTATTAAAATTGGAGAAACTTGGTGAAAATATATTTATGGAGGTGTATAATCAAACATAAGAAAAGAGTAGAGAAAAAACATGAAACAACTAAAATTATAGAACTAAGCTTGGTTAGAACCATGTGATAAGTACTATGTTATTATGATAGAATTTTTTTGAAACTAGGAAAACTAAAAAGGAGTTGGCTAGGACCATACACAACTGATTAAATATAGATATTAGGGGTGGTAAGGCTAAAGACCCTACAATATAGAAAAATGAAGAAAGAGAAAGGGATATATAAAATATTTAATGTAGTATATTCAATGTGTAGAATAATGTATCAATAGTAATGAATGAAGAGAGATAAAGTGAGTAAAATATGTAAAGTGATGTATTATAGTAGTTTAGGTGTACCATAGTAGGAATAAATCTATCAATAATGAGAAAAGAAAAAAAATAGAAAGGAAAGC
Organism: Cunninghamia lanceolata; assembly: GCA_027924645.1. NCBI lineage: Eukaryota > Viridiplantae > Streptophyta > Pinopsida > Cupressales > Cupressaceae > Cunninghamia > Cunninghamia lanceolata. The sequence goes on from BSBN01000828.1 coordinate 9,437,305, forward strand.
ATGCCAAGACATTTTAAGTAGGAAAAACTAGAATGCCTATCATTTATTAAAAAAACACACCATTAGAGTGATAAGAGGGAAGGAAAAGAAGATATTAAGGCAATTGAACATCTAAGAAGTGAGTAGAGATAGGTAAGTCAAAAAGTAGGGTTTGAATGAGAATAGTTAGTTGATGAGTGAGGAATGCACAAAGTCATGAGTGAAGGTAGCATAAGGTGTTGAAAAAGAGTACAAAAGAGAAAGGGGAATACATGGAACTAAAATTGCAAACCCACATATTCCTCAAGTGATCATAGATACAAATATCGGGCATCGATGGGCTATCAGAGGCATTCAAAAAAGGCATATAATCTCTATCTTAAGGAGCATTTTTAATATTTCCATATAGAGTCTTATATGCTTAACACATTTAGAAGTATATACATATGAAACTAGTATAAATTGATCATTATGCAATGGAGGTTAACCAAAAAATGTGAAAGAGTACAAGCCACACTGTCAAATTATCAGTAGAAGCATATGTGGTGAGAGTTTCTTATGTTTTTATTGTATGATAATATGGTGAATATTATTCTCATCCATATTCATGAAGACTCTATATACTTGGATAAACCTTATTAGATCGCTAAGTAATCTATAAGAGATGTAGTAGGGTTACTGGATAGGTGAGAATCTACACTAATGTTTGGGGGAGCCATAGAAATCAAAATGATCATAGAGTTAATAGGTGCCACATCAAACAAGATGAATTCAACCATAAGAAAAATCAAAGATGAAAGAGTTAGATATGCAAAAAAGTCATTGAGTATAAAATACATTACACAAACAAAGAAGAAATAGTTGTAGTAAAGGCTATTCAAATAACATATGACATGGTGAATTGAAAAGAATATGACCTTTGTGAAGCAATGCTATTATAGTTGATCAATAATTTGGTAAAACTGAATAAAGGTAAGCACAAATTCTATTATGGAAACCTCATAATTTTCTTAACATTATACTCCATTAAAGATATCCCTAGGGTAGTAGGCAAACAAAAGTGGATAAGACAAAATCTATAGGAAGCTAGCTTTTAGAAAATATGAAAAACAATGATGCCCCAATAAAGTACATGAGAAATTAGCAATTACACATGGTATTTTGAGGGCCTAAAAAAACTCATTTCAATGAGAGAGGATATCAACAAACATTGACAACAAGTACAAATAGCACTTGGACATATTACATCTACCTAGAGCCTAAGATAGTATTCATATCTCCATTTCAATACAAAGTTTTAGATAGTATTCATATCTCCATTTCAATACAAAGTTTTAGATGAAGAGGTAAAAGGGATATCACAATTCTATTAGGTTATCCAACAAACCCTAAACTATGAAGATTTGGAAGCTAGGATACGGTATAGGAAAAGATGAAAATTGATGAGTGTAATAAAAAAGAGTGAGGAAAAAGAATGTAAGAAGAAAATACCAATGATTCCTTTGGTAATTAATATAGTAGATACTTTGGATGTGGGAAAAAAAGGAGAAAATAGAGAGTACTCCAAGAAGGTCCACTAGGCACAATTCTTCAAGTCTAGGGATACTACAAGATTCCCCATTATTTAAATACCAAGAGTTACAATTAGAGATGGCCCCACTTAATATCTCTTGGATTCAAAGACCAAGGATTCAAAGACCAAGAGTTAAAAGAAATATCACCACAATACATGACAAGAGACAAGAAAAAGGATAAGAAATAAGTGGGGCCATCTGAGAAAGAAAAAGTAACTAGAAAATTAAGAGATGACACACCTACACCACTAGACTCACCATATAAAACTACATTAGAAGCATTATTCTAAATAAGTGGACAAAAGAGAAAAGAAGAAGTTAAGCCACAACAAAGAAAGAAAAAAAAAGGAATCTAATGCCAATAAGAAATTGGTGTAGCTTTCAACTGGTGAGTCCTCTAAAAACAATAAATAAGGACAAGAATGAGTCTAAGAGGTAACACAAAAAAGTAGATAACAACCAGAACAAGAACAAGCAAGATTATAATAAACAAGTGGAGAAAGAAGTGGTTGAGGAGGATAAAGAAGATAAAGGAGAAGATAAAGGAAGAGGAAAATAGCAAAATGTAGAACTAGATGTGAAATAATTATCAATCCATGTTTGTAAGTAGGGGAGTCCTTAAGGTAGCTAAGAGATATCCCACCACTACCATAGTAAATAAGGAGAACATTTTGGAAGCGGTAATTTGTTATTTCATAGGATGTCCATTCTATAAAGTAGAGCTCACTAAGGATTTTCCACTAGATTTATGCTATAAAATAAGGGACGTAAAGGATGAGAGAGAAGTTGCATTGGAAATAGAAGCCTCCATAATACAAATGACTCTTAGTTTTTTTTTTGAAGAATTGAAACTCTTTCCATCTACACAAGAGGAGATATATAAATTGTAGGATAATTAAGAACTAAATATAGAGTAGAAAATATCCTACAGGTCAATGACATAGCACTAGAATAAGTGAAAATTAAAATATACAAATAAGTAGTAGAAGTAACTTAGATTGCTTATCAAAAATTATTGGATGAAAGGGTTGTCAAGAAAGCACAAAAGTTGAAGACAAAAGGGGATTTATTCTTTGCAACAACCATATAGCCCAAATGAGTCCTAGAGGGAAGTGATACAACAAAATGGGATAAATGGAAATAGAAAAAGAAGAGGAACAAAAGGCAGATAATCTAGTTCAGATCACACAATAAAAAGGAAAAACATAAGATCCCACTAGAGAGAAGGATAAGGGAGTAGCATTATATGACAATCAATCAAATTTTAACACAAATATGGGGGTGCAAAATGTTGAAAGCAAATAACGACAAGAAGAAAAACAACCCCAGAGAGAACATACTAAGGCAAATGTTGACATAGAGAAGGAAGAAGCAATTTAGATACAACGTAAGATAAAGGCGAAGAACAAGATGATAGTGAAAAGAATGGGGAAAAGAAGAAAACTATTCTAAATGAGAAACAAATCATGGTTGGATTGTCACTACCACTAGCATGGGATACATTGAGAAAAATCAAATAATTCTTAGCTTGATACAAATAGTAAGCCCAAGTCATTATAGTTGCACCTATCTTCATCACCTCTACAACTCAAGGACTATAAATGAATCAAGCCAAGCCAACCCTAGATACAAAAATATGACCTGGTGGATGTCTTGAAGATAAATGCTTGCAATGATTGTATGGATAAATGTGTGAAGTTAGAGTAAATAATAAATGAACTTGTAAAAATTACAGAAATATAGTTGTAGATAGTAATTGATCTTGCATTAAATACCATAAAACAACTAGAATGGGTAGTACAAAAGCCTAGTACCACATAAGTCAATTGGCATAGACATATATAAATTAAATCATAGACAATCAAAGAATTTGAAAAGAAATAACTTGAGAATGCAAAGAAGAAATTGGTGGAAAAAATGGTAGAATTACTAAGTAAAATGAGGAATTTGGAGTTAACATCTAGTAATTACACCATCTTATTTCAATATTCCCTATGTTGTCTAATTACCACCAAGGATTAAAAAAAGAGTTGGATGCCTTAGAGAATAAATTTATATTGATGTCTTGACCTCCAATGACCCAAGTACTAATCTTGATGGCCTACAATGATAAACAAATGAACCTCATTGATCAATGGGCCTAAATAATTGCACAAATGATGGAATTAAATGACATACTCAATAGCCACTTGGTTTGAATTTTAGATACATTGGAGACTTTGAAGTATTCAATATTTACTCAAGGGACTAATGGGACCCATCCACATCTAAGAAAGCCAATTCAGATTTGATTAAAATAGAAATTGTTAGTGTGAATAGAGGTATTTCATATCTAGTTTATTATTAACTAGCTATTTATCCCTTGTTGTGTGAATAATTCATATTATTTAAATTTTATTAGTTAATTAATATTCACACACATATTCACATGTTAAGTTGACTTAGGAAGCATTCTAGTTGTCTCTAGATGTTGAGAGTTGTATCTAGTTGTTGATAGTTGTCATATAGTTGTCACATGTCCGGATTAAGACACTTGTCACATGACTACGACATCTTAGCTCTCACCCTTACTTTTATAAGCAAGGTATGTCATAGCATATTGTAATGCGAGTGTGATCTTGTATATTGTTGTATTTGCATTCTTCGATGGGAATACAATTTAATCTTGTCATATTGATCATCTCTTTTATTTGTGCTTTCCATTAGGCTTCTAGATCTTGGATGGCTATCTCCATAGCCAAACATTACATGGTATTAGAGCTTGTAGATTGCCTTTGGTTAGTCTATTGAGATATGTTGAGTAAAAATCATGGTGGATCTTGAAAAATTGAGTATGCTCTTCTTTTGCATCACATGATGACCTAGATAATTAGAAAATTTTGATTAAAAAACTAGATTTGGGAGGGCTTCCTTCTTGTAGCTTTATATAGTAGGTTCATTTTGGAGCACGATGGTGTAAATATGAGGTGACCATTGCATCCAGAGCAGCCGAGATAGTTGAAATTACCTTTTGTTTCGTCTAAATTGAACATCAGAGGCTAAATCTATGAGGGTTTGAAGTTGGGAGGTGCATGCAAGATCCAACAGGTACCTGATCCTTCAGAGCATTATGGGTCAAATATGACCTTTCCATCATATTCAAGAGACCCAAAAACCCCAAGATCAACTATCAAATCATCTAAATCAGACAACTTTGCCCGGGGCCATTAATGAAAAATATTGCCCTCCTTTGCCATCCATCCAAAATATTCCTAGAATATTCTCTGTCAGATATCTACAAATTCTTGAAATATTCTTTGTAGGCAGAATATTCTTAGGCTATGTAGTGCAGGTGTCAACGGTATGATTAATTCTGCAAAAAAAATTTAGAGATTGTATAGTTTCTAAAAAAAATTATTTTGAAAAATAAAAAAAGAAATAAAAAATACTTTGCAGGTCGTGCATGCGCTTGCATAGGGTACGACCCTACATTGCAGGGTGACCACTCTTTAGGCTGTAGGCCCTCTAAGGAGCCCATAGAGCTATTATAGGCTTCAACCTACATAAAAACTTTAAAAAATAAATTCTGCAAAAAAATACACTCTACAGTGATTCGTACGGGGACACAGCATAGGAATTTTGGCTTGAAACAAAAAATTTTAATCATTTTTTAATCAGCTCCAGATCTACCAAATATGATGGTTTTTTTAGTAGAAAGACAAATTTTTGACAGACGTGTATGCAAAAAGGTTGAAGCATAGGAAAGAACTTGGAAATCAGACATAGGAAGCTTCAGAGAAATCTACAGGGTTTGCACAAAATTGAATTCACTAAGACAGCTCAAGAAATTTTCATGCAAAATATTTTTTGAAGAGTAAACCAGACTTCGCAAGATAGGAAATAATTTTCAAGGAATGCCTAATAAGAAAGATGTTCAGAAAATCCAAATGATACTCATACAAAACTTTGAAATTTTTAGGCAAAAGAACTTACACATATTTTCTCCTAAAAATCCCTTTTTCCTCCTCCCTATTTTTCCTTTCCTTTTCCTTTCCTGCTTTTTAAAATTCCCCTACCTTTTCTGCTCTTTTTTTTAGGAAAGATTTTTGTCCTTTCATTTTCTGTCCAACTCCCATATAAAAAAATAGAAAAGGCAATAAGTATTACTAGCAACTGCTAGAATGTTCGTTACATTTATAAATATTTCTTATTCTTCACATTTATAAATTTCTGGTAGTTAGAATATTTGCATTTTGGTTTAAAATAGAAAAAACATTGGTATCAAGTTTAATTCTGCAAAAAAAATTTTAGAGATTGTATAGTTTCTGAAAAAAAATTATTTTGAAAATAAAAAATACTTTGTAGGTCGTACTTGCACTTGTGCAGGATACAACCCTGCATTATAAGGCTGCTACTTTATAGGCCATGAGCCCTCTAATGAGCCTGTAGGCCTATTATAGTCTTCGGCCTACATAAAAACTTTTTAAAATATTTTTTCTACAAAAAATAAAATACACTCTGCAGGGATTCATATAGGGAGGTAACACAGACATTTTGGCTTGAAACAAATTTTTTTAATAATTTTTTAATCAGCTCCAGATCTGCCAAATATGGTAGTTTTTTAGCAGATGAACAAATTTTTGCCAGACATGTATGCAGAAAGGTTGAAGCACAGGAAAGAACTTGGAAATCAGACATAGGCAGATTCAGATAAATCTATAGGGTTTGCACACAATTAGATTTGTTAAGACAACTCAAGAAATTTCCATGCAAAATCTTTTTCAAAGCGTAAACTAGACTCCGCAAGATAGGAAATAATTTTCAAGGAATGCCCAATAAGAAAGATGTTCAGAAAATCCAAATGATACTCATACAAAACTTTGAAATTTTTAGGCAAAAGAACTTACATAGATTTTCTTGAAAAATCCCCTTTTTCTCCTCCGTGCTTTTCCTTTCCTTTTTTTTTCATGCTTTTTTGAATTCCCTTACTTTTTTTGCTCTTTTTTTTTAGAAAAGATTTCCCCCCTTTTATTTTCTCTCCAACTCCCATATGCGTTCAAAAAAAGAAAAGGCAATAAGTATTACTAGTAGCTATTGGAATGTTCATTACATTTCCCATTAAATATTTCTCATACTTGACATTTATAAATTACTGACAGTTAGAATATTTACATTTTGGTTTAAAATAGAAAAACATTGGTGTCAGGTTTAAGTTTGCAAAATTTTTTTAGAGATTGTATAGTTTCTGAAAAAATTATTTTGAAAAATAAAAAAAAGAAATAAAATAATATTTTGTAGGTCATACCTGCGCTTGCAAAGGGTACAATCCTGCATTGCAGGGTAGCCACTTTATAGGTCGCAGGCCCCCTAAGGCACCTGTAGGCCTATTATAGGCTTCGACCTACATAAAAAGTTTTAAATTTTTTTCCTGCAAAAAAAACACTCTACAATGATTCATACGGGGAGGCAGCGCAGACATTTTGGCATGAAACAAATTTTTTTAATAATTTTTTAATCAGCTCCAGATCTGCCAAATATGGCAGTTTTTTAGCAGACAGACAAATTTTTGTCAGACATTTATGCAAAAAGGTTGAAGCACAGGAAAGAACTTGGAAATCAGATATAGGCAGCTTTAGAGAAATCTACAGGGTTTGCACAAAATTGGATTCACTAAGACATCTCAAGACCAAAATCTTTTTCAACGAGTAAACCAGACTCCGTAAGATAGGAAATAATTTTCAAGGAATGCCCAATAAGAAATATGTTCAGAAAATCTAAATGATACTCATACAAAACTTTGAAATTTTCAAGCAAAAGAACTTACACAGATTTTCTCCTTAAAATCCCTTTTTTCTCCTCCCTGCTTTTCCTTTCCTTTTTCTTTCCTGCTATTTCAAATTTCCCTACTTTTTCTGCTCTTTTTTTCAGTAAAGATTTCATCCCTTTTATTTTCTCTTCAACTCCCATGTGTTCAAAAAAAAGATATGCTTTCAAAAAAATAGAAAAGGAAATAAGTATTACTAGTAGCTGCTAGAATGTTCGTTACATTTCCTATTAATATTTCTTATTCTAGACATTTATAAATTATTGATAGTTAGAATATTTGCATTTTGGTTTAAAATAGAAAAAACATTGGTGTCAGGTTTAATTCTGCAAAAACTTTTTTAGACACTATAGTTTCTGAAAAAAATTTACTTTAAAAAATAAAAATAAAAAAAATACTTTGCAAGTCGTAAATGAGCTTGCACAGGGTACGACCCTGCATTGTAGGGTGGCCACTTTATAGGTTGCGAGCCCTCTAAGGAACCTACAGGCCTATTATAGGCTTCGGCCTACATAAAAAAAAATTAAAAAAAATTTCTGCAAAAAAAGTACTCTATAGTGATTCGTACGGGGAGGCAGTGGAGACATTTTGGCTTGAAACAAATTTTTTTAATAATTTTTTTATCAGCTCCAGATCCACCCAATATGGTGGTTTTTTAGCAGATAGACAAAGTTTTGCTAGACATGTATGCAAAAAGGTTGAAGCACAGGAAAGAACTTGAAATTAGACATAGGCAGCTTCAGAGAAATCTATAGGGTTTGCACAAAATTGGATTTGCTAAGACAACTCAAGAAATTTTCATGCAAATTTTTTTTCGAAGAGTAAACTAGACTCCGCAAGATAGGAAATAATTTTCAAGGAATGCCCAATAAGAAAGATGTTTAGAAAATCTAAATGATACTCATACAAAACTTTGAAATTTTCATGCAAAAGAACTTACACAGATTTTCTTGTAAAATCCTTTTTTTCTTCTCCTTACTTTTCCTTTCCTTTTTCTTTCCTACTTTTTGAAATTCCCCTACTTTTTTTGCTCTTTGTTTTTTAGGAAATATTTCACCCCTTTTATTTTCTCTCCAACTCCTATATGCATTCAAAAAAATAGAAAAGGCAATAAGCATTACTAGCAGCTGTTGGAATATTCATTACATTTCCCATTAAATATTTCTTATTCTTGACTTTTATAAATTACTGACAGTTAGAATATTTGCATTTTGGTTTAAAATAGAAAAAACATTCGTGTCAAGTTTAATTCTACAAATTTTTTTTTAGAGATTGTATAGTTTCTGAAAAAAATTTATTTTGAAAAATAAAAAATACTTTGTAGGTTGTACCTACGCTTGTAAGGGTATGACCTTGCATTGCAAGGTGGTCACTTTATAGGCCGTGGGCCCTCTAAGGAGCCTACATGCCTATTATAGGCTTCGGCCTACATACAAACTTTTTAAATTTTTTTTTCTGCAAAAAAAAAAACACTATGCAACGACTCGTACGTGGAGGCAGCATAGACATTTTGGCTTGAAACAAAATTTTTTAATAATTTTTTAATCAGCTCCAAATCCACCAGATATGGTGGTTTTTTAGCAAACAGACAATTTTTTGTCAGACATGTATGTAAAAAGGTTAAAGCACAGGAAATAACTTGGAAATCAAACATAGGCAGCTTTAGAGAAATCTTCAGGGTTTGCACAAAATTGGATTCGATAAGACAGCTCAAGAAATTTTCATGCAAAATCTTTTTTGAAGAGTAAACCAGACTCTGCAAGATAGGAAATAATTTTCAAGGTATGCCCAATAAGAAAGATGTTCAGAAAATCTAAATGATACTCATACAAAACTTTGAAATTTTTAGGCAAAAGAACTTACACAGATTTTCTCCTAAAAATCCCTTTTTTCTCCTCCCTGCTTTTCCTTTCCTTTTTCTTTCCCACTTTTTTTAAATTCCCCTACTTTTTCTGCTCTTTTTTTTCAAGAAAGATTTCCCTCCTTTTATTTTCTCTCCAACTCCCATATGCGTTCAAAAAAAGATATGCTTTCAAAAATATAGAAAAGGCAATAAGTATTACTAGCAGTTGCTGGAATGTTCATTACATTTCCCATTAAATATTTCTTATTCTTGACATTTAAATAAATTACTGACAATTAGAATATTTACATTTTGGTTTAAAATAGAAAAAACATTGGTGTCAGGTTTAATTCTGCAAAAAAAATTTAGAAATTGTATAGGTTCTAAAAAAATTATTTTGAAAAATAAAAAAAAGAAATAAAAAATTACTTTGCAAGTCATACCTTGCATTGCAGGGTGGCCACTTTATAGGTCGCGGGCCCTCTAAAGAGCCTACATGCCTATTATGTTTCGACTTATGTAAAAACTTTTTAAATTTTTTTTCTGCAAAAAAAAAAAACACTCTACAGCGATTCTTATGGGGAGGCAGTGTAGACATTTTGGCTTGAAATAATTTTTTAATTAGCTCTAGATCCACCAAATATGGCAGTTTTTTAGTGGACAAACAAATTTTTGCTAGATTCACCAAATTTGGTAGCGCTTTGGTGATCCTCCAGTTTAGTAGGCTTCCAGATTTAGCAACAACTACATTTATCTTGAAGTAACTATATTTGGCGGACCTCCAGTTTTTTTTTAGGAAAGATTTCCCCCCTTTTATTTTCTCTCCAACTCCCATATGCGTTCAAAAAAAATAGAAAAGACAATAAGTATTACTAGCAGTTGCTGTAATGTTCGTTACATTTCCCATTAAATATTTCTTATTCTTGACATTTATAAATTACCGACAGTTAGAATATTTGCAATTTGGTTTAAAATAGAAAAAACATTGGTGTCAGGTTTAATTCTGCAAATTTTTTTTGAGATTGTATAGTTTCTGAAAAAAAATTATTTTAAAAAATAAAAATAATACTTTGCAGGTCGTACCTATTCTTGCTCAAGGTACGGCCTTGCATTGCAGGGTGACCACTTTATAGGTCCCAGGCCCTCTAAGGAGCTTATAGGCCTATTATAGACTTCGGCCTACATAAAAACTTTTTTTAAAAAAATTTCTACAAAAAAAAATACAATCTGCGATGATTCATACGGGGAGGCAATGCATGCATTTTGGCTTGAAACAAATATTTTTAATATTTTTTTAATCAGCTTGAGATCTGTCAAATGTGGTGGTTTTACTAAATAGACAAATTTTTGCCAGACATGTATGCAAAAAGGTTGAAGCATAGGAAAGAATGTGGAAATTAGACATAGACAACTTCAGAGAAATCTACAGGGTTTGCACAAAATTGGATTCGCTAAGACAACTCAAGAATTTTTCATGCAAAATCTTTTTCGAAGAGTAAACCGAACTTCGTAATATAGGAAATAATTTTCAAAGTATGCCCAATAAGAAAGATGTTTAGAAAATCTAAATGATACTCATACAAAACTTTAAAATTTTCAGGCAAAAGAACTTACATAGATTTTCTCCTAAAAATCCCTTTTTTCTCCTCCCTGCTTTTCCTTTCCTTTTTCTTTCCCACTTTTTCTACTCTTTTTTTCAAGAAAGATTTCCCCTCTTTTATTTTCTCTCCAACTCCCATATGCGTTCAAAAAAAAAAGGCAGTAACTATTACTAGCAGCTGCTAGAATGTTCGTTATATTTCCCATTAAATATTTTTTATTCTTGACATTTATAAATTACTGACAATTAGAATATTTGCATTTTGGTTTAAAATAGAAAAAACATTGGTGTCAGGTTTAATTCTACAAAATTTTTTTTTGAAATTGTATAGGTTCTAAAAATATTATTTTGAAAAATACAAAAAAAAAAGAAATAAAAAAATTACTTTGCAGGTCGTATATGCGCTTGCACAGGGTACGACCCTGCATTATAGGGTGACTAGTTTATAGGTCGCAGGCTTCGACCTACATAAAAATTTTTAAAATTTTTTTTTCTGCAAAAAAAATACACTCTATAGCGATTCGTATGGTGAGGCAGCGTAAACATTTTGGCTTGAAATAATTTTTTTTAATAATTTTTTAATCAACTCTAGATCCACCAAATATGGCATTTTTTTAGTGGATAGATAAATTTTTGCCAGACTCACCAAATTTGGCAGTGCTTTTGGTGATCCTCCAGTTTAACAGGGTTCCATATTTTATTGATGGAATTCTAGATTTAGTGACAACTACATTTATCTCGAAGTTACTATATTTGGCAGACCTCCAGATTTGGTGACAGATCTGCCAAATTTAGAGGCAATTTTTTTTTGCTTTTCCTCCCCTACTCCAATGGCAATTTTGATTTGACACTCAAACTTCGCAGGCCTATATCTCAGTCATCCGGACTCCAATTTTGGTGATTTTTTTTTTTGGATCAGAATTTTGTAGGCTTCGCAGTAGTGCAAACAATTTTTGATTTTAATGTCTGGATTTTCTAGAAATTGTAGATTTTCATCATTGTTGATGAGCAGTCCTCATTTTCAGACCTTCTGAGGCTCCGTTTGGGGTCATATGGTAACATTTTCAATATATTTTTTTGAAAGTGCATGATTTATCAACTACTTCTCAGATCTACAATCAGTTTAGTTTAATTTTTCTCATAAGTTGTACTTTCAGTTATAGCCCAATTCTGGCATTTGCATGTACCAAAATCAAAAGACCACTTAGCTATTTTGGCTTGTGGCAACTATAATTGCACTAATTATAAAGTGCCAAAATCATATTTTTCTGAGGGAGATCATTGATTGAGTGAATTTGGGGGGAGTGATCTTGTAGTGGTTGATTGCTTTCAGCTCTTGGTTATATTTTTTGTAATGGGGAAATCTCAAATTGAACTCCTAACTCCATATAATTATGCATCATAGAAAAAATCAATATGGAATTATCTAATGGGAAAAGGTTACACAGGATATGTAGAAGAATCTATACCTAAACCTACTGATGCGAATGCAAAGGCAGTATGGGAGATCAATTGTGAGAAGACTCTTGGGCACATTTGTTCATTTGTCTCTTTTGATTTGCAATTTCATGTTGAATCATATACAACACCTAAGGAGGCTTGGGAGACTTTTAAAAAATTGTATGGTAAAACTGATAAGATTAGGGGTTATCAAATTGATAATGATTTGATGAGTCTTGATTCTAAAGAGTCTAACAAAATCTAAAACTATATCTCCAAGATTAAGCAATTGAGAACACAACTAAAGGATTACAAGATTAATAAGGAGGATTTACAATTGATTCTCAATGTGTTATCCAAGCTTGGTCCTGAGTATTTAGTATTTGTTTCTAGCTTTCACACTCAACAAGTTTCCATGGGAGCTACATATGTTGAGCCTACTTTTGATGACTTTTCAAATCTTCTAATCCAAGAAGAAGTGAAGTTAATTTAAATGGGCATCCTCAAGACTTTCAAGCCACAAGCATTGGTGGCAAGTGAACCTAAGGTATAGAAAGAATCAGGGAATCCTGAAAAGAAACAAAAGAAGAAAAGAATAATCCATAGAAAGAATTTGAGTCCTCTTCCTCCAAAGGAGAATCATCTAAGAAGGAGAAGCCTCAGTGTACATGTTGCAATAAATTGGGGCATGATGAACACCAATGTTATATAAAGAAAATTGATGAGTTGCAACATCAACTAAAGAAGGTTCAAATGAATTCATCTTTAGGGGTTCATCTTCTTCTTCATCATCTTCAAAGTCAAAGTTTGAGAAACAAAAGAGGAAAGCACTTTTTGTAGTTACAAATTCTAAGTCAGGGAAATGGATCCTTGATTCTGGATCTTCACATCATATGGCTTCATCACAGAGTATGTTCTCTTCATTTGAGACTTGTTCATCACCACCCATTATGATGGTCAACAACACATCTATGAGTATTTGTGGGAAAGGATCAATTGACATTGATGAAGGATCATTCAATGATGTCAATTGTGTACCCTCATTGTTTACCAATAGCCTATCTATCTATCAGATTACACATGGTGGAGTAGGAAGTGTTGAGTTCACACCTGATTATGTGATTATTCAGGATTTGCATAGTAGACATATAGTTGTAGTTGGGGAGGTAGATCATCAATCTCGAGTGTGCACCTTCTTACATTTTGCTCCTATTGTACCTTCAACTAAGGATAACACTCATGTGGACATTTTTGAGGAGATTCAGTATGGTCATTTGCATCTTGGTGTTCTTTCATCGTCTGAGGTTTTAGAGACATGTACTGACATTCCATCTCCTACTACATCTCTTGTTGCATCTACAGAATTTAGAGTTGTTATATCCATGGTTTCCAGCTATTCAATGCAACAGGGCATTCATAGTCGTCCAGATTCAACTACTTGGGATGAGTACTTGACAGGTATTGCAAGCTTGTTTTGTGAGTCGGCCTATCTTGTAGACTTGGAGGACACTATTGATGACATTCATCTTCTCTTTGATGAAGTTGTTTCATCTTCTTCAGATGTTGAGGGGGAACCTTATGACCCTCTTATTCTTTACCCACATGATCATTCCTCACAATTTGACATGACTGTGGCTACTATTGAGAAACATTTGGAGGAGGCACCTTTGTCTTTAGAGAAGACTTCTTTGTCTTTGGATCATGCTCTACATCAGTTTCCACTAGATCTTGGATTGTCACAATCTTTAGTTTGGAATGAGACTCTTGATTAGATTGTGGCTTCTTTTGGCATTGACATGGCGACACCTGAGTAGAGCTCAAAGACTTCATACATTTTGAGTTTTCTTCCTTCATATTCCTTTTGGGAATGGGGAGACTTCCTGCATATATTCTTGGTCTTGTTTCTTCCTAAGGGGAGGAGCGTTGTTCAACGATCATGGATCATCTTTAGTAATCATTGTCAAGCATCTACCATCAGTGCAAGAGACTCTACATTGAGGGGGTCTACTTGGTCTCTCTTCTTTTCCTCTCTTCTAGGGGGTATTAGTCATTGTATATATTTGTTGGAATTGGTAGCATATGGTTCATGTTGACTCTACCTTTCCACACTTCTTGTATTTTCACTTTTGGGGAGGAGTTTTTTCCCATGTGGTTTTCTCCTTTACTCCACTTGATATTTGTTTACACATGGGTTCCTAACATGGCCTAGTAGCTGGGACCCATCCATCATTGCATCCTTGCATTTGTCAACTTCTCCCTAGGTTGCACTTAAGGGGGGGTGTTAGTGTGAATAGGGGTATTTCATATCTAGTTTATTATTTACTAGCTATTTATCCCTTGTGTGAATAATTCATATTATTTAACTTTTATTAGTTAAATAATATTCACACACATATTCACATGTTAAGTTGACTTAGGAAGCATTCTAGTTGTTTCTAGATGTTGAGAGTTGTCTCTAGTTGTTGATAGTTGGCATATAGTTGTCACATGTCATAGGATTAAGATACTTGTCACATGACTACAACATCTTATCTCTCACCCTTGCCTTTATAAGCAAGGTATGTCATAGCATATTGTAATGGGAGTGTAATATTGTATATTATTGTATTTACATTCTTTGATAGGAATACAATTTATTCTTGTCATATTGATCTTCTCTTTTATTTGTGCTTTCCATTAGGCTTCTAGATCTTAGGTGGCTATCTCCATAGCCAAATCTTACAAAAATATCCTTGCAACAAGCTAAGAAAGTAATTAAGTGGGACCTACTTATCAGTCCATACTATACACATGTACCAAAATATCTTCTCCAATTGAATAAAGTTAGTATAGCACATTTTGAGGAATTTTGTGATTTTAGATAACTTGGAAAATTTTGGCAACATTTTGATTAGTGGAATAGAACCTATGTGTCTTGAGGATGATACATGGATTCAAGTCTAGGGATAATATTGGTAGGATCACAAACAAAATGAGACTTGATTGATCAGGCTCAAAACTGATTGGATGAACTGATTGAATGCAATGCCCCATCATGCAACCCAAGAGTGTTAGACTAAAAAGTGCAAAAATTATAGATTTTTTTTTTTGGAAGCAAGTAAATGTATTTACACTAGATAAAATAACACTATAAAAAGTATTTAAACGAAATGATCAACTACACCTCTAGGGAAACATAACTACATCAGATAAACATAAATTCACAACAACACAAGTAAAATACATTATGATACAACAGAAGAGGATTACATTATACATTTACAGAGATGAATAATTACAAAGGTTCAAATACAAGATTACATGACCGATCACATCAGTTTACAATATACAACAAAATAAAACAATTATGAAGGTATACTACAACTCTGAAGATGCAAAACAAATCTAGAACTGGAAACACTTTTGCAATGTCCTTGAACCAGTACATCCAAGAAAACTAATGGATTAATCTCTTCCACCCAACCATGTGGAAACCTGAGGTCCACCCCCCGAGCTAGGAGATAACAATGAGGTTCTACTAAGTCAAGGATATAAGCAAACAGATAAAGGTTTGACATAGATAACTCAGATCATCACAAATCATCCAGACTACTCAAACATCAAGACAAGTCAAAGCATCAAGACAAGTCAAATCATCAAGACAAGTCAATTCATCATAAAGACAAGTCTGTACTCCAGAGGCAACAACAAAAGATAAAGAGGAAGTAACTAGACTGCAGTAGGGAGAGTTTCATTGCATGCTCATAGCATGGGTTACCTAGGCTATCTCTCTCTAAAAATTGGCCCCCATCTATGGTTATCCTGGTGCCTCTCTCTAGGCACCAGCCCCATAGGGTGACACATGCAGAGCCGACACATCCTCTCATGAAGACAAGGAGATTGACCCTGCCAACCAGGCCTTCTCATCCCATCCTTAGCCTATGAGAGCACTCAAGGTATGGGTGAGGCATCATACTTATCTTGTTATGTGAATTTCTACCCAACCCACCTAAATAAATTATTAAGTTATCACTTGATTACAACTTCCATGGGGTTACCCAGGAAACCACTTTGGGCACTAGCCCCACCATGAAAGCCACTCTCCTACATACAACTAGCAAGCCTTAACCATCACCCATAAACAAATAACATGCATGGACAAGGGATTGAAAGGCATCAAACTTTTCGCAAACCAAAACATTACATAGATCATTTTAAATCCAAACTCTCAACCACGAAACTTTCCCCTGTCCATTTCAAAATCCCAATCAAATAAAACATATAATCAACAATTTTCAAATTCAAAACAACAATCTTTTCCAATCTACATCAAGACCTCATACCAAAAGACACACCACCAAAACATCCTTGCCACAATATCACACTAAATTCAAGGTAACAAGCCTCTAGAGCTAAAAAGATTCTAACACAAATACCAATAAACAACTAACCAAAGCATGACACTTAACAACCTTGACCTCTCACAAAACTAACATGATCACCATTACATTAAGGTAGACAAAACATAATAGCAAGACTCAAAACCAAATTAAATGCAATGACCCAATTGCATCATTGATACACATCAGTTTAAAATTAGCAATAAACAATCAAAGAATAAATATATATATATATATATATATATATATATATATATATATATATATATATATATATATATATATATATATATATATATATATATATATATATATATATATATATATATATATATATATATATATATATATATATATATATATATATATCCAAGACCCAAATACGACAACACTTTTCAAACTATTTATCATGTATTCAATAAAAGACTTTATATCTCTCTTTTTAGTTAAATCATAAACTTACTTAAGATAACAATATTCTAATCAAATCTCAATATCTATAATTCCCTCTGTGATTTATTTAATAACTTACTACTACAATTCACATCTATACACTTTTAAAAAGAACCCCAAACTCAACTCAAACTGCAAGTACATCTATGACAAAAATGATTTTTAAACAATACACAATAAAATTTTAACTCTCTTTTAAATAAAATTCTAATAATAATAATATATATTATTCTATTCTAGAATTTTAATTTCATCTATTATTTGTTTAATCAATACCATAATAACTCAATTCACAATAAATCTCTAATTTATTATTTATTAATTAAAATCAATGTACCACAAGATAGTATATTACTAAATCATAACTAAACAAATTTATATTTAAATAAGATAAAAAGAATATAACTAATACTTAACTCAATATATTTAATTCTAGAATTATAATATTATTTATCATTTGTTTATAACTAGCATCACCATAAAATCTACTTTACATTAAAAGAAAAGCTAATTTATTTATTTAACAAACTTGCATCTACTAAAGCAACTTTATTTAAATAAAATTAATTTTAAAATAATACAACTCTATCATAATATTTTAAGATAAACTAATATTATCTTATCGCTATTGCCTTTTAATGAGTTTGATAAAAAAGAAAGTCAAATTAACATTTTTAATAAATCAAAACTACAAAAAGCACAAAGCAAGATTTATGAGTTGCTCAAGCAGTTTCAAAATAGAAGTTTTCCTAATTCTTAGCTTACAATTGCATACATTCTAAATTGATATCAGTTTTAATTAAACTATTGCTAACAAGAGAAATTCATTATATTAATAATGAATATTACTTAGAAATCATTACTCCCTAACCATGGAACTTCTAAGCAAGTCCATATTTAAAATCAACTCAATATAATAGAATAATTTTAAGCCAAAAAACACTATTAAATAAAATCCAAATGCTCTTCTATTTTAGAAATATAATTTCATCTAATATTTGATTCACCATTACTGTAAAACTCTAATTTACTATTTACTTATTAAAACAATGTATATTGCTAAGTCATAACTAACAATTTTATATCTTAACAAAATAAAATGAATATAATTATTTAACCCCATAAACTTAATAATGATAATTATAGGATAAAATATTACATATCTATCCTAATTAGTTTTATGAGTAATACTAATATTAATTTCAACACTTTTGTTATTTGGTAAAAAAAAGAAACAATATAACAATACAACTAATACTCCAAGAAAATCTCAAAGAAAATTTACTAATTGTTTCAAGGAGTTCCTATTAGAATTTTCTAAAACTTATCTTACATTTGCAAACTTTCTAAATCTGATTCTAGTCCTTAAAGCTATTGTATAACAAGAGAAATTCAATACATTGATAATACATGTTTTCAAAGAAGTCATTCCCTGAAGTAATTCAAAAAGAAAAATGGCTTGCAAGGGAGAAATTATGGAGAGAAAAGAATCCAGAAGGAAGATATTTGGAAGAAGACTTTTGAGGTTTATAACAGAAATGAAGAATGGTCTACCAGGGAAGCCATGAGAGTGAGATGTCAAACAGATTTTAGGGATAGGGAATGAATCCATTAACAAATTTCTTGAGATTCAAGCATTTGATAGAGAGACCAAAGCATTTCTATTGTCTGGTAGAGGAGGAGTAAATTGAATATTCAGGAAGAAAATTGACTCCAAGAAGTTTGGATTTCAGGCAAGAAACAAATTTTATTATCTTATATTATTTTATTTATTTATTTTTAATTTTAATTTTGTGCTGATTGAAATAGCCCAGCATGGTTGCAAGGAATTTTAACAGAAGCAAAACAAAAGGTAGGGAAGGAGATTGTATGGCAGCAAGGAGGAGGTTCAGAGTTCTTTTTTTTTTTTAAAATGAAAATCCTTCTCAAGCCCCTCCAATACTTAGAAAGAATTCATAGTAGGTAGGAATTGTGATGGTACGACTACCATTGAGGAGAAAGATAGATCAGCAAGAAGTTTGACCAAAACAATCAACCCCAACAACACTAATTTTTATCATAGATTATAGAAAATTTTTAGGGAAATAAAGATAGAGGGAAAAATATTGAATGATATCTCTAGCACTAAAAATTTCTCAGAGCCAACAATGGTTTAAATTTTTATTTTTTGGCAATGGATTCGGAGAAGCAAAAGCTAGTTAAACAGTTTAACGGTATTGGGAGCAGCAAGATGGAAGAAATAGAAATAGGGAAATTTCACAAGAATTTATGGCGATCAAACAGAGTTACGGGAAATAGGAAAACAAAGAGCCCACTAGACTGAGGAGTCAATTTCAAAGACATACTAGAGATCCAACATGAATTTTAAACTTATATGACTGATACAAGTAAACATACCTATATGACTGATACAAGTAAACATACCTGGAATTTTGATTCTAGGCTACAAATTCCTTCAGCTTCCTCAAGTTCTTCCTCTCTTTCTCTTGCAATCTCTTTCCCCAATTTCTATCTATACTTCCTTAGCACCACCCCCCTCAAAATAAAAAACCCCCAGAAGCAAAAATAGCCAAGAGACATAAATGTCCGCTATTACAAATCCATTATAGACAATCCCACTACCTCCCTAAAAAAGAAAAATAATTAAATTTTACTTTCCAGAGAGATTCTCAAGCAATTAAATTTTTACTTTTTAGAGAGATTCCCCAAATCTGGAACAACTCACAAGAATTAATTTGCCAACTAATATTATTTTACTAATTACCATATACTATTTTAACCATATTAAATACTTATGACTCATATTCTATAAAAAAACATCATTAAAATAATTAATTTACTTAAATAATATTCCTAATTTCACATTGCTAAATAATGACTAATAAATAATATTATAACCAACTTATTAACTAATAAAATCTTGCTCGTAAAACCAAATACAATTTCAGAAATAAAATAATACCATTCACTTATGACAATGTCAATAGGATTTAATTATTAAAGCTATTACTTTAAATTCATAGTTAAATTATTTTTTATTATTTCTCAATTTACAATTTTAATTAATATTTACAAAAATATCACTACATCAAGCCTATTATTATTACTATTATATTATTTTATTAAAACAATGTTAAATACTCATGACATAAATCTTAGTCATTAAAACATTAATATATATTAATTTAATCTTTATTAAAAATAATATACCAAAACTCATTAATAATATACGACTAAGCAAAATACTATTATATCTAACTTATTAATACATTATTATAATAATAATAAACTCATTAATGCATTTCCAAGACGCACATTGGCTTAATAAGCAAAACTCAACAATACCTCAATAACCACATGATGACCAAAATCGAGACAAGAATCTCAGAGTGACTTCAAGACCCATGTCATAGACTAAAAATGAGAACTGACCTAGGGAAAACCCCATGTTATCTCCCTTCAACAGTATCCATTGGTCAAGGGCACACTCAAACCTGCTAAGTTAGGTGGAGTTGATGCTCGGTTGTATACAACATATGCATATATATATCAAACACACAGAGTCAGGGAATTGCAGCGTAGTAGGGTGCTCAAAATGAGTAATACTACATCGTCCCTACTCTCAAGCATAACAATTAACACCACATCTCTAATTAATCATCATATAACATTAATCCATAAAGCATGATAACAATATTTTGCATAAACAATTATCCATCAACTAAACATGTCATAATACATCATAAATTGAGATATCAATAAAGTCATCATAAAACTCATAACACATGTCAAAACCACATCAGTCAGATATAGTCCATCATGATCATAATAAGCATAAACCATAGTCTAATAACTCAAATGTCTCAAACTATCAAAATGCAATATAAAACTACTAACTATCTACAACAATAGAAAACTATCATCTGACACAAGCCAAAATTGAGGGCATTACATTGAATCCCTGTTAGGTTGAAAGCATGTAAAAGTGGCTTGATAGAGAATGGTGAAAACTTGAAAGGGTGCCACAAGTTAAGTCTAATATGAAGTGAAAGGAAGAAAGGTACATGGAAACACTTCATACACACAAATTTTAAGGAGAGTACTGTGTAAATCTTAATCTTTTAACAATTACAAAAAGTAGAAACACATATAAACATAAAAAAACAATATACCATAACACGTGTACATGGGGAAAGCCATTTCAGGAGAAAAACCTAACACTCCAAAGTAGTCCAATGTATCATTTAGTAAACAAAATAGTTAGAATACACTTGCAAAGTAATCCTACATAGGAGTATCACTAACCAAAGATCCAGAGAAAATCTAACAACAAACCAATACCTATAAAACTCACTATCAAACCTCCATCTCAAGAACCAATTAAATAGGAGAAACAATACATGAAACCATCATATGGTAATTATAAAACCAAGAGATAAAATCACCCAAAATAGTGGCACCCAAATCCTTAGTTAGAAATCCCACCCAAATTCCAAGATGAGTCCATAGGCTAAAAATAGCATATTCCTTCCATGTCATAACCTCGTTATAATCTAATCACCAAATTGGGTGTTACATTTTGAAGCCATTATTCCCAACCAAAGATTCCTTGTAAAAAGTCACACCATGCATCATAAGTTGGTCAACAAATGTAACTTCCCTTTACATCTTTTTTATGTGTCCTAGATGTTTTTAGATTTCCAATGGAGGAGAACCAACTTTTGAAGGAGGCTAATTAGGACCATTTTTTAAAATTATAGCGCTTGAAGAGGTCCACATGATAGGTACCTAGGATCTATTGCCAAACAACCTAGAACTTTTATTTTGGTTAAAAATCAACTCTATAGCCTAGAAATTAACTTTTTCTATTTTAAACCTAATAATCACACAGTTTGTAACCTTAACATTAGGTGAAAGGTTAAGACACATTTTCTAACATTATTCCACTTATCAAACACCTTGAAAGAGAAAAGGGGAAAATCATGAACACTAAAATCTAACTACTAAAGCTGAGAGGACCATAGACTCACTATACCACCTAAAATTTTCTATGTTCATGGGCTTTATCAATGAATCTACAACAATCATAAAAGTATCAACCTTCTCTAGTGTCACCCTTCCATGAACTACCATATCATAAACAAAGTGGTACTAGATATCAATAAACGTTGTCCTTGCATGAAAGGTTGGGTTCTTTTCTAGACATATGGCACTCTAACTGTCACAATGAATACTAATGGCTCTTGCATCTAACCCAACATAAAAAAATAATATCTTAAGATAGATGGCTTCCTTCCAAGCATGAGTAGGTGACATGCACTCTACTTCTGTACTAGACAAAGAAACCACAACCTATCTCTAACTCATCCAGCTAATTGCACCACCAAACATAGTGAAAACATATCCATTGGTGGATCTCCTATTGTCAACATCTCTAGTGCAATCTAAATTCATAAATGCATGAATAGAAACTAAATGTCAATGCCTTATAGGATAAAAATGATAGCATAAGGAATACATAGAAGTACCCAACAAATGTATTAAAAATTAAAAACAATTGATAATTATGAATTGTTATTAATAATTATTTTATATTATTTTATAAAAATTTAAAATTTACATGTGTAATGGTGAAATTTGTATATCCATGTCAATTTTTATTTAGTTATTTAGTTTGGGTTTATTTTGATGGAATGATTTAATATAATTATATAAACATATGCAATATTTTTGTGTTAAGGTTGGCTCATTCCTCGATCTATATTAAGTCCTATTTTACATATGATTGCATTTATCTCCATACATTTGACTTTATTGCATCCTTAGTTATATACACATTTCTATATAATCATTATTAGCCATTTATTGCACCCATGCTCACACATATATCCATACATTTGTTCCCTACATGGAGAGTTATATTTTCCTATCCTAGGTCAATCTTGCAACACACATGATCAATCCCTAGGAGCTTGAAATTCGACTTGGTACACATTTGTGCAACATATTGTTGTCTTGGTAATCAAAGACATTCAATGTGTAATTAATTCACAAGAAATTACAAGGAGAAGTCATTCTAGGAACATTTTGATTTTGAGCACTAAATTGAACCCATTGCATCAAAATTTGCATATAGTCCATTTCCATGTTTGAGAATGTTGTTTACAAACATTTTCCCAATATTATAAAGCTAGTTAGTCAAGGGAGTTGATTGAGTACAACTTGACCCTCACAATTGAACAACTTCCCCTAAGGCATTTCTAAGTATTGTTGTCCTTACTCATCTTTAGACATTAGACACCACTTGACGACATTAGTTAAAGAGGTCTATAATTTGTCAAAATGATCTCATGGGTTACAGGTAGATCTTGCACATTAGATCATTCTCAAATTACTTGGGTTTGACCTTTAGAGGCTCAGATTAGACCTGCACATATTCTAGAGACTACATGGAGCTTGAATCATTCTTCAAATTGCAATAATTTACTTTATAGACTAAGACAACCAAATTTTGTGGAACATCAAAATTCATTCTTCCTTGTACTTCCAAAATCTACTTCCAAAATCTAAGTGCCTTATTAGTGCAGGAGCACCAAGATATGCAGGACTTGGTTGATTTTCAAGTTGTTTTGTCTAGTTCAATAAGGTCCTTGAGACCATTAAATGTTGTCATAAGGCTCGTAAGCCATGAATGTAAATGGACTATGTCCAAATAGCTAGAATCTATTTTTCTTGTTGTAGTCCTAAGGAGGACAGTCTTATTGTAAAGGAGGACAGTCATATTGTAGAGGCAGTCATAGGTTTCTTTGCATTTGTTGCCCTCCTAGGGTATGTAGGAGGTAAAACTTCTTGGTTGTTAGCATGTAGAAGGCTAGGGAGACATGTTTGAACCTTGTCCAAGGTGAATGAGCATCATTTAGACACAAAACAACTGATAGTCCTAAAGAGGACAGTTACAAAGTAGTGGACAGTTGTAGACCAGGCAGTTGAACAACCTTTACACCTCTCCATCAATTCAACTACCCAAAATCATGTTGAAGGCATCAAGGGTAGGCTTCATAAAGCCTGGAGACTATTCATTTTGTAAGGTGAAGAATATTAGAAGGAAACATATAAAGAAATAACTATTCTCCTGCATTTTCTATGTATTTTCTGAGTTTTATGTACATAAAGCTTGTACTTCTCTGTGGAACGGCACAACCCAGGAGGCTGGAATGTATGAAAGTGTGATGTGTTGAGATAGCTACCAAACAAATCTAATTTGAGTTCTTGACACCAAATATAGGGCCTTTTACATTCAATTTTTACCAAGGCACTCGTTGAAGTCATTGTCCATAGAAGAAACCGTTGTTCCTATACTTGTCCCGTACCTGTATGGTCAATTGGTGCGGGTTATGATGGGAAGATAGTATGGTGAGTCATCTTTCATATACATGTAATTTGAATTCTTGACACTCATCTGTATTGTTACATTCCCCTTTTTCCTGTGAGTGGTCTGGAAACCCTGAACTAGGGTTCTGACAGTAAGTTATGATGTTTCCCTCATTCCACTGAACCCATAGCCCTTGTGATCAGTGGAATGAGTCCTTCAAGGTCTATTTTAATATCTTGTAAGGATATTGGAGGTAGGAGAGTGGTTTTAGACTAAATTTGTCATGTTGATGACTCTGTAAATCCTTGGGTTGGAAGTTAGAGAAGGACAACAGTCACTACAAAGAAGGAATAGTTAAGTTTGGTGAGTTATTGCTCTGTCAATGAAGATAGTAGGCATGTTAAGCATGTGATTGGTTTGGCATGTTGAATAAGGTTGAGTTGATATTAATGGAGATCACCCCCAAGGAGGATACAATAACTATTTTCCTAAGAAATCAGAAAGGTATGACTGTCTTTTGGAGACATTAGCCAGATTGTGGTCCTGCAGACCCTACACAGTGGAGATGGTGAAAGGTGTGATGGAGTTAGGAGTCTTGTGAGATGTGTTCTGAGGTCTACTTCCTTTTTATGTCATGAGCATATACAAGGTGTTGTGGTAAAGCCTTTCATTATGATAAGCTTGAACTTCTAGTAAAACAGTGAACCTAGAGAATAGATCCATTTATAGTTTTGAACTATGAGACTATTGTCCTAGATGCTCTACATCATATTGGTATCAGAGCCACTAGTAGGTCTTTGAAGAAGTAGTAGATCTTGTGAAATAGTAAGGGTTTGTGAGAGGTGTAAGGATGCCTCCTAAGAATCAGATGGCTAGGAAGAACAATGAGTTGAGAGAAGCCTTAGAGGCTAGAGAAAAAGAGTTGAGGGACAGAAGAGAGCAGGATGCTGCAAGGGAAAGAGAATTAAGGCAAGTAAGAAGGGAGAATGCATCAATCTTAGTAAGATTGGAAGCATTGGAGAAGAATCGTAGAAGGGATGAGCAAGATGACCAAGAAGGAGATGAGGAGGTAGATGAGAATCCTCCTGAGGATGAGTTGGATGCTGAAGAAAAGAAATTTGTGAGATTGATGAAGGCAGTCCAAGGAAGTGGAACAAAGGTAAACATAGAGTTACCCGCCTATCAGGGGAAGATGGATAATGAAGAGGTATTAGGGTGGATAGATGCCCTGGAAAATTTTTTTGAGTATGAGAAGATGAATGATGAGAAGAAGATCAAATTTGCAAAAACAAAACTGAGAGGAACATCACTTACATGGTGGAGTAGTGTGCAAATAGAAAGAGTGGCTAGATGTGCATCAAGAATCACTTCTTGGGGTAGGATGAAGGATATGATGAAGGATCAATTCCTTCCATCTGATTACTCCATTCAAATAAAAAGGATGCTGCAGACTCTGAAATAGAAGGACATGGATGTTATGTCGTATACTGAGCAATTTCATAAGCTTAGTATTAGAGGAGGATTGGATGATGAAGAAGAGAAAGTGGCAAGATACCTTAATGGGCTTAGATATAACTTGCAAGATGAGATTGGTTTGACAGTACCAAAATAACTTGGGGAATGTTTTCAGTTGGCCATCAGGGCTGAAGAGAAGGTGAAGAGGAAGCAAGAAAGGCAAGGAGGTAGTGGAAGAGGATACAGAGGTAGGGGCAGACATACTAATGAAGTTCAGAACAACAATGAGAAGGGTAAGGAGATTTTTGTAGATCAGAGAGGTGGATATAGAGGTGGAGGTAGATTTGGATTAGGTAGAGGAGTGTTCACAGGCAGATGTTATCACTGTAATGAAGTGGGACACACATCTTTCAAATGTCCTAAGAAGGATGATGTTGATAAGAGCAAGGATAGAAGAGTTCACTTGGCACAAGAGGAGGAGAAAACCAGAAATGTCGTTAGCCTCTCCAGTGATGGTTGGAGAAATGCTTATGGTGGAGAAAGGTAAAATGCAGCCAGCACCGCAGGTATCTATTTTTAAAACTAATTGTTTAAGCCATGGAAAGATATGCAAGTTGATTATAGATTCAGGTTCTCATGATAATTTGGTTTCTTGGGAAATGGTGCATAAGTTGGGATTGAAAACTTTTGATCATACTAGTCCTTACAATGTTACTTGGGTGAGTCAAGAGAAACAAGTAAGGGTTACTAAGAAGGCATATGTTGATTTTACAATTGGTCCATATCAGGATTATGTTTTGTGCGATGTCATTCCAATGACATGTGGGCATATTATTTTGGGTAGACCATGGCAGCATTTGAGAAGGACAATTCATGATGGTTATACTAATAACTATTTGGTGCATAAAGATGGGAAAAAGTTCAAACTGATGCCTTTACCTTGTGAAAACAAGAAGGAACATGTTACTATCTATTTTGGAGAGAAATTGTAGTTGAATGTGCAAGTTAAGGATGAGTGCAAGAAGCAGGAACAGTTACAGCAGAGTAAGGTGGATGATAGTCCTAATGAACAGCAGGTTTGGGACTTGAGTTATGTCAAGGTTGGGGACATTGATTGCCCTATAAGGAGCCAGAAGAAGGAAGGCAAATAGTAGATGGTACAGGAAGGAATGAATCAGAACCTCCAGTTGAGAAGAATAAAAGCATTGCAGCAGTAGGGTCCTAGACAAGGACACCAAAACAAGTTTTATGGTACTAACACTATTTACAGGAGCCATGCAGGTTGGAGGAGGAAGAAGATAACTCTTGGAGAGTTCATGTTTCCTAGTCAGAGGAACATCCCAACAAGATGGAAGAATGGTTGGAGTAGATCCCATAACTCTTGTGACAAAAGTTTTCATTATGTCGGGGAGTATGGTGTAGGAGCACCAAGATATCCAGGACTTGGTTGATTTTCAAGTTGTTTTGTCTAGTTCAATAAGGTCCTTCAGACCATTAAATGTTGTCATAAGGCTCGTAAGCCATGAATGTAGATGGACTATGTCCAAATAGCTAGAATCTATTTTTCTTGTTGTAGTCCTAAGGAGGAGAGTCTTATTGTAAAGGAGGACAGTCATATTGTAGTGGCAGTCATAGGTTTCTTTGCATTTGTTGCCCTCCTAGGGTATGTAGGAGGTAAAACTTCTTGGTTGTTAGGATGTAGAGGGCTAGGGAGACATGTTTGAACCTTGTCCAAGGTGAATGAGCATCATTTAGACACAAAATAGCCGATAGTCCTAAAGAGGACAGTTACAAAGTAGTGGACAGTTGTAGACCGGGCAGTTGAACAACCTTTACACCTCTCCATCAGTTCAACTACCCAAAAACATGTTGAAGGCATTGGGGGCAGGCTTCATAAAGCTTGGAGACTATTCATTTTGTAAGGTGAAGAAGATTGGAAGGAAACATATAAAGAAATAACTATTCTCCTGCATATTCTGTGTATTTTCTGAGTTTTCTGTGCATAAAGCCTATACTTCTCTGTGGTACAGCACAACCCAGGAGGCTGGAATATATGAAAGTGTTATGTGTTGAGATAGCTACCAAAAAAATCTAATTTGAGTTCTTCACACCAAATATAGGGCCTTTTACATTCAATTGTTACCAAGGCACTCGCTGAAGTCACTGTCCACAGAAGAAACCAGTATTCCTATACTTGCCCCGTACCTGTACAGTCAATTGGTGCCCAAGGGTTATGATGGGAAGATAGTATGGTGAGTCATCTTTCATATGCATGTAATTTGAATTCTTGACACTCATCTGTATTGTTACATTCCCCTTTTTCCTGTGAGTGGTTTGGAAACCCTGAACTAGGGTTCTGACAGTAAGTTATGATGTTTCCCTCATTCCACTGAACCCATAGCCCTTGTGATCAGTGGAATGAGTCCTTCAAGGTCTATTTTAATATCTTGTAAGGATAGTGGAGGCAGGAGAGTGGTTTTAGACTGAATTTGTCATGTTGATGACTCTGTAAATCCATGGGTTGGAAGTTAGAGAAGGACAATAGTCACTACAAAGAAGGAATAGGTAATTTTGGTGAGTTATTGCTCTGTCAATGAAGACAGTAGGCATGTTAAGCATGTGATTGGTTTGGCATGTTGAATAAGGTTGAGTTGATATTAATGGAGATCACCCCCAAGGAGGGTACAGTAACTATTTTCCTAATAAATCAGAAAGGTATGACTATCTTTTGAAGACATTAGCTAGATTGTGGTCCTGCAAACCCTACACAGTGGAGATGGTAACAGGTGTGATGGAGTTAGGAGTCTTGTGAGATGTGTTATGAGGTCTACTTCCTTTTTATGTCATGAGCATATACAAGGTGCTATGGTAAAGCCTTTCATTATGATAAGCTTGAACCTCTAGTAAAATAGTGAACGTAGAGAACAGTTCCATTTGAAGTTTTGAACTATGAGACTGTTGTCCTAGATGCTTTGCATTACTTATCCCTTGACATCTATTTTCTAAATACTCATTTATCACAATTATCAAATCTTAGCTGTAAATTTAAATCTAAGTTAATTGAGTGATCATTATTTGCATTTATTTAATTAGCCTTGATTTATTTAAAAGTAGTTTTATTACATTACATTTTGGTAAACCTATCTACTCTTACACCCCTATGGTTTAACCTTAGGGTTATACCTTCATTCCTTTTAGGGTTTCAAATTTGATATAACTATGATTTCATCATTCACTTTTAGATTTCCTAGGGTTTAGATTTATCTTTTGTATATTATAATTTGATTAGGGTTTGGGCATTATAGTGATATATATCTTTGATCCTAGCTTCCTACTCTTGGATAATCTACCATTATGGCTCTTCCAAGGAAAATTCTGTTGCCTAATATGCATGCATGTATCTTTGATTTTGACCTATTTCTACCTTTTATAATGCATAATCCTTCTATTATTGATACTTTCATGACTTTTCATGCTAAGGACAAGGACATATAATCTATGGAGATTTTGTTGTAGGTCATGCATTATGTTTCCCATCCTTCATGTAATTGGTCAGTTCTCATCGTTTTATTTTAGATTTATATTTATAAATGTCATTTGTCCATGAGCATCATGATGATCCTATAGATTGTAATAGTGATGAGTACACACCTAGTGAGGTCTTACCTTATGATACACATTGAGTGATGGATATAGATTATATGGTTACACTTCCCTTACCTATTCATGAATTTGTTGCACCTTATGATGATGTTCTCTATATATGTCATCATAGGCTAAGATCCATAGAGATATGTTCTTTAGATGCCATGTATTCTCTTATCCATGATGATGTGATTCATGATGATCACTCTTCTACATCTCATGCTTTTTGTATTCATACCCATACTTCCCATGATGATATTTCTTTATCTCTTCATGTGGACAATTGTGATACTCCTCAACCTTCTTATACACTGCATGATGACACTATGATCCTTAGTGAGGAACTATGATCTTGATGGTTGTACAAATGCTTATTTACATGTTAAATCATGCTTGCTAATTGAGTATGTAGATGATGATGTCCTATTAATTAGTCCGTTTAGATTACATTTGAGTGATCAATATTTACAATAGTTTGATTCATCTTGTTTTCTTTACACTTCTTTTGTGGATTTAGTACATGATTTCATTGCTCATTTTTCTAATCCTAGTGCTCATGAGGATGGTAGGGACCTATCTATACCTTCTTATGATTCATCCTTTGACATATCCACTACTAATATTCATATGACATATATGCACATTTACAGAAGCACATTTATCATTTTGCCTTTGATTCACATTATTATAACATGGTTGGGCATACACATCAAAGCTTAGGAAGACACTAAGATGTTTTGTTTCCATAACCAACTTTGTCAACCAACACACTTAATTTAAATTATGTTTCTAAACTCACATCTGAAGAATTTTAAGGAGTTTGAGATTATTCAACAATTTCAAAACATATAAACTAAGATAATATTTTGGGATCTAGTGTGAATATCACCTTTATATAAGCATATCATGAAAAAATCCTTATAGAAGATATAATTTAGTTTCAATACTATTTTACTATTGGTAGGATTAGAACCAAAATGTGACTTGATTGATTAGGATGAAAATACATTGGGAAAGGTAAATTAAGGCCCTTACTATCTATCTATGATTGATAAGGGAAGATAAGGGAATGATTGATGATGATTTCCCAAGTGACCATCTTTCTAGAGTCCTAGTGGTACTATATGAGCTTAAATAGATTGTAAAATTCTTCGCAATAGGGGAATATCCACTAGAGTTTAGAAAAGAGATAATAAAATATTAGAATTTCAAGCATTCTCATAAACATCAATAGAGGGATAATTGTACATAATGGAGAAAGATGAGATTTTAAGATAAGCTATTTTGGAACATGAGATGTAGAACATATTTAGAGAAGCACATGAGGGGATCTCTAGAGGATATAACTTAGGTGATGGTGTAGATAAGAAGGTACTAATAATAGGCCTATGGTATCCCACATTATTTAAATATGCTAACAAATATGTGAGGAAATGTTATGTATGCCAAAAAGTAGGGAAATTGAATGCAAGAGATGAAATGCCATTGATACTAGTGCTAGCTTTGGCAACATTTGAAAAATAGGCCATATATTTTATTGGTCCCATCAATCCACCCACCATAAACTCCCATGATAGATTCATACTAATAGACTGTAAATATCTTACTAGATGGGTGGAGGTAGTATCAACAAGGTATTGTATAACAAGAACAACAACAAAATTTCTCTACAAAAACATCATCACAAGGTTTGGTTACCCAATGAGCATTACCAGTGCTATCAGAGGAAACACTCTATGAATGAGACAATTGAAGAACTATTGAAGAATTTTATGATCATTCATAACAAGATAACACCTTATCATACCTAGATTAATAGAGAAATAGAAGTATTCAATAAGATATTATAATATATTTTGACAAAAGGATGTGACAATAATGCCATAGATTGGGATCTAAAAATACCCAAAGTACTATGGGCATATAAACCCACCTATACAATATTAACCAAAAATTTTCCCTTCCAACTAGTATATGGGATAGATGTGACATTATTAATTGTTACATCCCCAACTTACAATTAGACTTAATCATTAACTTAGTATGATAATCAGGAGGATTAGACATAGTTAATTGATTTGATATTGCAGAAATATTTGATTTAACTCTTGATTATGAAATAGTTATTGATGATAATTTGTTTTATATATTGATTAAATTATGTTGTGAGATATGACAATGATACACTGATCATGATCTTGTGGTCTTGAGTGTGAACAGGAAAATGAATGTCCTTCTAAGAAGGAAGGAGGGTATCATCGTGGAGGAAGGGTTAGACGTTGTGAAAACAAAAGGTTGACTACCCATCTGAGTAATTGACTTCTATGTCCTTCTTAATCCTTTCGTAAGTTATCATGTGTCATGTCTCTTTTCTTTTGTTTCCATGTTCTCTGTAAACTCGTTATGTCATTGAAGTTATCATGACAAGTCATGATGACCAGATGATGTTCTTGGAACATCATCCCTAGCCAAGAGACAATAGTGTTAAGAGACGAGGAGGTCTCTCTTACCTTTTTGTTCTCGGGGTCATTATTTTCCCTAGTCATTTGACTAATGGGAATAGTCAATTTTAGGGGAGTATTACTCGACCCCAATAACCGATGTTATTAATGTGAATCTTTTTATGATTACAATCTCATAGTGATAATCTTTAGGTAAGGATGAAACCTCTTAATAGGTTGTTTCCTATAATATTGTTATTATTTACTTATCTTAATAATTTTATACTATCAAATATTACTAATTTGATATAGTCAATCTTGAGGATCAAAGGGAGCTTTGAGCTCAACCATCCCATATATTGCAAGGATCAAGCCACCTTTTGTGGAGACACTACCAAGTGGAATGGAAGTTATGAACCAAAATCGACATGCCATGGGGGACCGATTATCAAGTGTCAGGTTTTCTATTTTGTAGAGTCACTTTTCTTTGGAAGAGAGTTCATTGTTGGCATTTGGGAAAAAGGTAGCAAAACTATTCAGGGAGAACATTGGAGGAAAGAAGTTGTGAGTAGCTTGAAGAGTCATGGACTAGAACTACATCTTGATTAATAGCCTAGTACAGGCAAAATGGGGAATAGAAATCCCAATTACTTTTCATTTGATGAGATTAAAACTCAGTAGGACTTCAGCCTGAGTCCGTATGGTATGATGTTTCTTGTTATTTGATAAACACTAAGGCATGAGACCTATAAGGCTGTGCCATGGATAATGTTTATATTTTTGTGTTGTGACTCAAGGCAAAATGGCTAAGCTATTTTTGTTTTAAAACATTTTTTTATAGTGGTTCAGAGCCGTATGGCTGAACCCTAACAAGTTAACTTTGTAGGATGAATATGCTTGAAGTGATGGAGATTGAGTGGTACAGGTGCACCTCACCCACAGTGGCCTCCTTAAGGCATTTAGTTATTTTATGTTTATGTTTCTGTTTTCAATAAGGTCCTAAATGACCCTTCAATGTAATAAGGTCAGTTTGACCAATGCTTACTATTTTTAGGTTGTTAGTTAAGAGTTTGTTAGTCTGTTAGATCTCCCATCTGTTGGGAACCAAGTCTGTACTATCGAGGGTAAGTAGATAAATACCCCCCAGATGATTGAATGAATAGAGTAGAGTATAGTGTGGTGGTTAGTTGTAGTTCAATTCAATTGTGAAGTTGTAGACAGAGCATCTATAAACATTTATGAAAACATCAATATAAGATCCTATTGTGTTATTTTTTGGGTATTGAATTTATCATTTTGCTGAGGTCGGATGGATTCATTTATCCATTCCACCGATTGATTCTCTGAATCAATGGAATGGTTGTGTACATATTAGTTAGGGTTTATGTTTGTTTTTTGTTTTTCATGTTAATGCTTGTAGGATCGGGTAAGGAAATGTATTGAAGGATTCTAGCATGGCTATATGCTAGATTGTTGAAGTGCAGAGAGCTGCATGTTTGAAGGTGGAACAGTTTGAAGCAATCGTTGTGCAAAAAGTGGATCAAAACAATGAAAATCCACGTGGGTTGGAAAGAAATACAAATTGTGTGTATATCACTTTTGCATGAAGGATATACAATCTGTGAATATATCGCTTTTGCATGATCTGTGTATCTTGCATTTGTCTATCACAGATACAAAGGAGAGAGAAAGTTAAGATTCTGAGTCGGCATACAAGGAAGTCAAGGTTCAGTCAAATGCATAGTTGGAAATGCATGTTATGAATATACAAGGTTAAGTATATCGAATATACAATTCCTGTATATACTGCAAATGTATGTTGGATACAGTTTTTGTGTATCCCGCAGATGAATGTTGTGAGTATCCCGTAGATGCACATCAGGGTTTGTATGTTGCAATAGTATTTTAGGTTATACAATTTATGAGTATATGTCTTTTGTATGTCAGAGATAGTGTATGTGTATACCCCTATTGCATGTGAAGATAGTTCCTGTGTATCCGTCGGTTGCATGTCTGAGTTGTATGTATGAAGCTAATATGTAATGCTTGATGTAAGTGATGACTGATAGGAACAGTGGAGGTAAATGGTGCCAACAAGTTGTATTATGTATGTGCTAAAGGGTCATCGGAGTGACAAGAGCCATCGAGTGAATAGAATTACGTTGAGCCGACAATAGAGTTCTCACCGATTGGTTGTATCGGTGTGACAACTGGCAAGTGTCACCGAAGGAAGTTCATCGGCACATCGGTGGAAAGGGTTGGAGCTACGCCGATGGGAGAAGTCTTAGCTATGAGAATTGAAGATTTACGTCAGGCAGAGTTAGGCATCAGAGTGAAGGTGTTTTGTTAGACTGATGGTATTGTGTGTCACCGATAAGTAAGGAGAAGGGTTTATAAATGAAGTTTGTATGCATATTAAGAAATGCATAGACATACATTTGTAATTGTATGTTATGGTTTGAGTGGTGGATGCCTCTGCATCATAGTAGTATCAAAGCTTAGCAAAAGATTTGGGCTATTGTGTGTTTGGTTCTGTCACTGAGAAGGCAGAAGTAGAAGGATTGAGAGGTTGACAAGATGCCTCCGAAAGGTAATGGTACTGCCAGAGAGTTGCAGGAGATGAAGGAAAAACATGCTAAGGAGATGAGGAAGATGAAAGAGCTTACTAAAGCACTTCAAGCCAGGCTTGCAGCCTTAGAGAAAAACAAAAGAAGAGAAATGGAAGAAAGTGATTAGAAAAGGAAGAAGATGATGCTGAAGAATTTGAAGAGGTAGATGAAGATCTGAATGTTGGAGATCAGAGATTTGCAAAACTGTTAAGGGCAGTCAAGAATGACAAACCTAAGGTAAAGATTGATGTTCCAAAGTACACTGGAAGTTTGAATGAGGAAGAGTTGCTTGATTGGATTGTTGCACTAGATAATCACTTTAAATGTGAGGAAGTTCCTGAGGAGCAGAAGGTAAAGATTGCAAAGACCAAATTGACAGGTCATGCTTTGGTATGGTGGGATTACATACAATCAGAGAGAAGAAAGCAAGGTAAGTCAAAGATTTCTTCATGGGACAAGATGGTAGCAAGGATCAAAGGTAAATTTTTACCCCAGGATTATGAAATTCAAATGTTTAAGAAGCTTCAATTTTTAAGAAAAAAAGAAATGGATGTGAAGGCATATACTGAGGAATTTTACAAATTGAGTATGAGGTCTGGTCATCATGAGAATGAGGTTGAAAAAGTTGCTAGATATTTGGCTGGTTTGAGATTGAATATACAGGATGAATTAGTTTTGGCTAACCCTAGGAGTGTGGAAGAATGTTATCAAATGGCAATCAGGATTGAGGAGAAGATGAAAAGGAGATAGGATAAGCCCATGAGAGGAAGAGGTAGCAATTTTAGAGGAAGAGGATCAGCTCCTACAACAAGGCAAGCCAATGAGAATCCAGAAGAGGCTGGTAAAGGATAAGAATAGTCTAATTTCAAAAGTGGATGGAAAGGCACAAGAGGCAGATTTGGCAATGGAAGAGGTTCCAATACATTCTTAGGAAAGTGTTATACTTGTGGTGAATATGGTCATCCATCTTTCAAATGTCCAGAAAAAGAAACAACCTCAGTAGGAGAAAGGAGGACAAATCTAGTCCAAGAATTTGATGATCAAAGTGGGACAAGCTCAAACACTAATAAAAGTTATGTGTATCCTGAGCAAGGAGAAGCATTGATGTTAAGGAGGACAAACCTAAAGACATCCCAGGACATGTTGCAAAGGAGAGCTCTTTTCAGGACCAATTGTAAAAGCAAAGGCAAAGTATGCAAGGTAGTAATAGATTCTGGTTCAACAGACAACATGGTATCTTAGGAAATGGTGGATAAATTGAAACTGGAAAGGATTCCACATTAAAATCCTTACAAAGCATCTTGGGTAAGTGATAGTCAATCACTTTTGGTATATGAACATGCATATGTTGA
Organism: Cunninghamia lanceolata; assembly: GCA_027924645.1. Taxonomy (NCBI): domain Eukaryota; kingdom Viridiplantae; phylum Streptophyta; class Pinopsida; order Cupressales; family Cupressaceae; genus Cunninghamia; species Cunninghamia lanceolata. The sequence goes on from BSBN01000828.1 coordinate 9,473,250, forward strand.
TTTTTAGATTAGAGAATATCCGGATAAAGTTTTGTGTGACATATTGCCCTTCGAATGTTGTCACCTACTATTGGGTAGGCCATGACAATTTGATAGGAGAGCATTGTATGATGGGTATGTTATTACCTACACCATCAAGAAGGATGGAAGAACTATTCTGTTGGCACCATTGCAGGAGGATGCTAAAGCCAAGAAGACAGGTAAGATTATTTTCGTCAGTAAGGAGTTTGTGAAGATGCCTACAGTAGAGTCAAAGGCAGTTGAGGATATCTCAAGGAAAGGAGATCATAGTTTGAAGAAGATTTCAGTTCTGACTGAGGTCCAGAAGTAGGTTTTTACACAGCCACAAGCTGATTGGGATGACAAGGATGCAATCATCATAGGGACTATTGTTTGCCCTCTAAAAGTTGAAAGACCAACTCATTCTGCCATAGCAGTAAATGAGGTTTCCACTGTCTATGTTCAGACAGAGATGATGGTCCGAACGAATGACCAGTAAGATGTGAGAAGAGCCTACAGTGCTATGCATGAGTATTTGCCTCCATGCCAGCAGGTTGCAGTCCAGAGATCATGGGGCAGTTATGTGACAGCAGAAGATACAGGTGGATTCAGTCAAAGACTTAACTCATGGGACATGAGTTCTTTTCAAATTGGGGAGTATGGTGTAGGTGCACCTCACCCATAGTGGCCTCCTTAAGGCATTTAGTTGTTTTATGTTTATTTTTCTATTTTCAATAAGGTCCTAAATGACCCTTCAATGTAATAAGGTCAGTTTGACTAATGCTTACTATTTTTAGGTTGTTAGTTAATAGTTTATTAGTCTGTTAGATCTCCCAGCCAATTGGAAGTGTCTCCCAGCCGCTGGGAACCAAGTCTGTACTACCGAGGGTAAGTACATAAATAGCCCCTAGATGATTGAATGAACAGAGTAGAGTATAGTGTGGTGGTCAATTGTAGTTCAATTCAGTTGTGAAGTTGTAGACAGAGCATCTGTAAACATTTTTGAAAACATCAATATAAGATCTTGTTGTGTTATTTTTTTTGCTGAGGTCGGATGGATTCATTTATCCATTCCACCGGTTGATTCTCTGAATCGGTGGAATGGTTGTGTACATATTAGTTAGGGTTTATGTTTGTTTTCTATTTTTCATGTTAAAGCTTGTAGGATGGGGCAAGGAAATGTATTGAAGGATTCTAGCATGGCTATATGCTAGATTGTTGAAGTGCAGAGAGCTGCATGTTGGAAGGTGGAACAATTCGAAGTAATCACTGTGCAAAAAGTGGATCAAAATAGCAAAAATCCACGTGGGTTGGAAAGACATACAAATTGTGTGTATATCACTTTTGCATGAAAGATATACAATCTATGAATATATCACTTTTGCATGTTCTGTGTATCTTGCATTTGTCTATCGCAGATACAAAGGAGAGACGAAGTTAAGATTCCCAGTCGACATACAAGGAAGTCAAGGTTTAGTCAAATGCATAGTTGGAAATGCATGTTATGAATATACAAGGTTAAGTATATTGAATATAGAATTCCTATATATACTGCAAATGTATGTTGGATACAATTTCTATGTATCCCGTAGATGAATGTTGTGAGTATCCCACAGATGCACATCGGGGTTTGTATGTTGAAAAAGTATTTCAGGTTATACAATTTATGAGTATATGTCTTTTGTATGTCAGAGATAGTGAATGTGTATACCCCTATTGCATGTGAAGATAGTTCCTATGTATCTGTCAGTTGCATGTCTGAGTTGTATATATGAAGCGAATATGCAATGCTTGATGTAAGCGGTGACCGATAGGAATGGTGGAGGTAAACAGTGCCAACAAGTTGTATTATGTATGTGCTAAAGGGTCATTAGAGTGACAAGAGCCATTAGGTGAATAGAATTGCGTTGAGCCAATGACAGAGTTCTCACCGATTGGTTGTATCAGTGTGACAACTAGCAAGTGTCACTGAAGGAAGTTCATTGGCACATCGGCGGAAAGGGTTGGAGCTACACCGACGGGAGAAGTCTCAGTGATGAGAGTTGAAGATTTATGTCGGGAAGAGTTAGGCATCGGAGTGAAGGTGTTTTGTTAGACTGATGGTATTGTGTGTCACCAATAAGTAAGGAGAAGGGTTTATAAATGAATTTTCTATGCATATTAAGAAATGCATAGACATACATTTGTAATTGTATGTTAGGGTTTGAGTGGTGGATGCCTCTACATCACTGAGCTAATTAAATGTATAGTAAATTTTCGTCGAGACCATGCTCCAAGTTGTTGAGTCGAGCAGTGAACTTAACAAACTTTCTTTGATACCATTCTCCAAGCCGTTGAGCCGAGCAGTGAAACTTTGTAAACTTTTCTTGAGACTACTCTCAGCCGAGTCATGATACTATGTAATCTTGTCTATGATTAAGCTCAAGGCTTAAATAACCAGGTAGCAACTGCACTATGTTTTATTTGGGTACTAGCGTGAGGCCTTGAGGCTAAGCTCTATAAAGATAGATTCTTTTCTATGTTTGAGCTTAGGGCCTTTCGACCCAGTTATATTGTATAATACATTTTATGATAACTAGAGCTCGAAGCATTATGCCTAAGCATGTATTCAAAATATATATATTAAGATCACGTCATATGATGACAAAGGCAGAGTCTAAGAGCTCTTGAAATGGAATAATGAATAACTCTAGAAGATTATAGTCGATAATGAAATAATAGTCATTTGACTATAATGATAGCTGAGAAGACAGTTAATATCAGTAACACAGTCCTTTGAATGAAATGGTAGTAGGTGTTGGCACTATTTTTGGTCTGGATCTGAGCGTAGATGTTGGAGGGTTTTTTCTTTTTGGGCCCTAAGTTTCCTTGTTCATCGCTGTGACTTTCTCTATCGGTGAAACTTCTTTTTGAGTGCTCAGATTATGATTGAACCATCGTTTTGAACCACCACGTTGAACCCTTTTGGTTCATGGTTCAACGGTTCAAGGCTTTGTCTTTGTGTTTGGCAAATGTTCTTTTTGAAGTGCTCCGTTTGGCGTTGAACTTCTCGGTTGAACCATCCATTTGAACCGGTTCATGGTTCAAAGGTTCAGAGCTTTATGTTTTTGGTTCATCAGAGTGATCGGCATCATCGGCGAGCTATTTTTTGTTCCCTCCAATGTGTTTGGTTTGGCCGATGGAAATGCCATCGGTGTGATATTCATCGTCGGAAGGCTTCATTTGTGTTTGGCCGATGGATGTTATCGGCGTGTGTTGTATTGTCGGCATGAGTGTTTTGAGTTGTGCCGACGATGGGGGGCTTGGCCGATGGGACCAAGGAGGATGTGTCTATCGAGGTGACAAGTTCTATCGGTGTAGGCATTTTGTTGTTCGCCGATGGCTTTGGTCATACCGACAGGCGAGGAATGTGGGGACTTCATCGGTGAGAGTTTGGTCCATTGGCTGGGTAGCTTTGGGTTTGGCTGATAGTGTTGATATCGCCGATGGAGGGATTTGGAACGAGCATCGGTGTGACTTTGTGCTATTGGCCGAAGAGTTTTTGACTTGCCCAATGGTGTATGTCACACCAACGGAAGGAGGAGGCCAGGGTCCATCGGCGTGAGTTGTGTTGTCTGTGAGCATCTTTTCTGTTATGCCGATGGTCTATGTCTTGGCGACGGGCATGTTTGGAGTGAACCATCGGGATGACTTTGTATGTCGGTGAGGGAATTTTGGGCTAGCCCGACGATTGTTGTCTGGCTGACGAAGTATGTTTTGGTGGCCATCGAGGAGACTCATATTGTCGGTGGGAGTCTGGAGAGTTAGCCTGATGGTCAGTCTCTGGCCGATGAGGGGAATGTAGTGAAACGGTCGGTGAGACTGTTGAGGTCAGCCAGAGGATTTTTTGGATGCTCCGATGGAGGGAGTCACGCCGACTAGGGTGCAGAGTGTAGTTTGTGGTCATCGGCCAGACTATTGATGTCAGGATGAGTTTTGTGGAGTTGGCTGATGGTTCTTCTCTAGCCGATATGGAAGTTGTAGGCTTTCGGGAGGTGTCGTCGGTAAGACTTGATAGATCGGCAGGAGGATTTGGGAGTGTGCCGATGGCTCAGGTCTTGGCGATAGGCTTTGGACAAAGGCTTATGCATCGAGTGCGGCAAAAGCGCTTGACATTTGTTATACATGCAGCCGTGTTTTTAAAATGATAAAGTTGTCTTCGCGGCACTAATGTGGGATTAATCTCCCTACATTTTTTGAACCTGTGGTAAACGCGTTTTGGCAGGAATTTCTTTTTTGAAGTGCTGCGACGGTTTTCAAGTGGCCGCGGGTGGTTGAGCCATCAATGGCGACTGTAGCAGGGGCATGGGGGAGTTGTTGAATAGTCATGTACCTAATTTTTGGCATGAGGACTTCTAGATGGTGGCATAGGGCTCGAGGCCACCATTGTCTACTATCTGTCTCTGCAGCAATAACTTCTGAGCGCCATTCTTCCTGTGTGATCTGTATCTGGCAGATTTTTGAAAGCCATGTAATTAATGCTGAGTACGCTTCTTTGGCTATTATAAGCAGGAAGTGTTACTCATTTTAGGTTTTTGAAAGTTGAACATTTGGCTCTGTAATATAATATAGCTGATTTGGTTGCTCTGTACAGCAAAACCTGTGAGTTTATGTATCTCTTGTTGTATGTTTTTGCATGAATCCACTGATTTCATGGTTAATTTTATATGAGAAATGCTATGTTAGTATGTGTTTTGTTAATTCTGTCTCTAGTATTGCATGTATCTTTCTTCTGAGTTTGGATATTTAAGCAATGTTTGAGAATCTAGAACATAGAATTCCTGTGTTGAATGTCTGATCTCTTAACTTCTGCTCAAGGGGTAGATTAAATTGTTCTCAGATTGAACATTGGGAAGGGTATACTGCAGTAGGGATGCCATAAGTATAGATAGCTTAACACTCTGTATTGGGAGATATTTGTAAGGCAGGTATCATATGTATCCCCTTGAAATCTAGTTGTAGTTGTTCATGTATATTATTCACAGGTGTATGTCTACTGACTCCAGGCCCTGGATAGGCACCAATCTAGCTTTGTCTTTGTGTTATATACCATGTCCAGCTTTGCATCCAAATATAAAATCAAAACCAAACTCTAAAACAACCATTAGGACATTAGAATTAGTTTTAGGATCCTCAGTCCTCTATCTACAACTGCAAATAGGCCCAAAGCTAGCCCCTTTGCTCTTATCTTACAGTTTTGGTCTACTTACAGGAGGACTTATCTACTTTCTGTCAGCATCCTAGCCTTGTATGTATATCCTCATGGATGTTGAGTAGGGAATACCCCCCTAGGTTTTGCAGAGCCTGAAGAAGAAGAGGAGATAAAATATAGAGTCTATCTCCTACACTGTTGGCCCCTGGCCCAAAGATCCTGTTGATCATTGATGGCTATCTTGTAGGGAAATCTGGGAATAAGCATCCAGTCTGGGAAAAAACCAATAGAAATTGGTGACTCCGCTGGGGATGGTGATTTGAAAATTGTTATTTTTGTCCTCCCTGGTGAAATATCTGTGTGCCCATCCGAGTCACCAACAGAAATTGGTGACTCTGCTGGGGAGATCAATGTCATATCCATGAAAGTTTGAGTCTACGAGATTGAAGAATTAGGCCTGGATGTGTTTGTTGTAGCAGAGAAAAAGGTTGTATATGTGACTCTGCTGGTGGATGACCCAGAAAGAAAGAAATCAATTTGCAGCTTTAGCTTGTTTGAAGCTCATTCCTCTTCAAGGAGGTGGCGACTCTGCATCAAAGAACCTGATAAAAGAACAAAATCAGTCAGAGAAGAATTTGCAGCTCCTGCAACATATCCAGGTATTTCATATTGTTTGACAGACTCCCTATTTGGTGAGATAGCACTGGTTAAAAGGGAAACATTGGTGAAAGCAGAGCTTGCATGCTTTTATTAGAACTTATTCTGTATTTCAAAGGGCATGCAATGTTGCTAAAAAGACTCATTTAAAGGACTTTAGGAAAGTTTGAAAAAACAGTCTAAATTTTGAGTGCCTAAAGTCATTGTTTGTAGAAAATCTGAGTAGAGAGGAGGGTTGCAAAAACATAAAGGATGTATTATCAGCCTATGCACCCTTGTGAAGTGTCAAGTGCAAAAATGTATAGTAGTCAGTCCCAACAATGTAATAAAAGAAGTTTCAACATAGACAGATATAAGCCCATAAATTTCAGTGGCATTTGTGGCTATCCAAATGCTCTTCCACCTAAAATCAGAATTTTTTTGCCTAAATTTAATGGTATAAAGGATAAATCAGCTGAGAGACTCTTGCAGCAGTTTATGAATGTGATAGATGACTTTGAGATTGACCATGAGGATGTGATTATGAGATTATTTGTTCAATCTCTAGATGAAGATGCAAGGGACTAGTTTTCCTACCTTCCAGCTCACTCTGTCAGCTCTTGGCATGGTTTTAAATCTGCATTTCTAGTACAATATGGTGAAAGAATCTCTAAATATGCAGTTATTAGTAATTTTATGTAGATCCATATTGAAGAAGGTGAGTTGATCCCAGCCTCTAACCTCAGATTTATGAGGGCATTAAATAGAATTCCAGAATGCATGAGACCTAATGATGCACTGTGCTTAGTTGTCTATTTGGGAGCTTTTGATAAGAAAATGAGTTACAGATTAAGAGACAAGGAGCCCACCACATTGCATCAGGCACATCAATTTGCAATAGATATTGAAAACAATTGGAGGTATGGAATACAAAAGGGTTATTTTTCTGAAAATTTTTGTTGTCCTGCAGCCCCCGATGTTAATGAAAGATTTAATTCAGGAGTTGACAATGAATGTCAAAGTATTCACACCCCTGTTGTCCCAATTTTTGCATCATTTCAAGTTGATGATGTTTCTGTTATAAAGGAGGATGTCTTGTTTTGCCCAACAAATGAAGTTGAAAACAATGGTTTTTCAAGTAATATTTACATACCAGCCCTTATCAAAGAGCCATCATGTTTAAATGATCCAGTTGTGCAAGGTTGTGATCATGTGGATCAACAGTCAGTATCAGTTTCATCAAGAAGTATTAGAGGGATGGAGAATGATGCAGATAGCTCAACTTCAAAATGCATTGAAACAACAGAAATCTTGTATATGGGGCAATCAGTTGATAGAAATGATATCCATGATCAATTCATGGATCGGGTTTGTTCTTCTTATGACTCTAGATCTGATAGTACTAAAGAAGAATTGTAGTATCATGAAGAAGAAGCAGAGGCCTTTGCGGTGAGTGTTAATCCCCTTTATGATGAGTCTACATATGCCTTTGATGCTGTGAATCTTGACTTTCAGTGCTGTAGGGTTAATCCTCTTTTTGAGGATGATGATGAATATAAGGAGACTGTTGACCTTGGTGTTACATCAGTTTGTGAGTGGGGGCATATGAATCAGATATCTTCAGTTCTTTTGAAGATACTATGGATTTGCAAACTGTGAATGATGGATGTTCATCATCACCTGGTTTAGATATGTGCAACATTGGGTGTGTGGATCAGGATTTGTTTTCAATATCAGTAGATATTGGGGGTCTCATTTTTTCTGAGTATTTTGAGTTTTTGGATCAGCTGGATGAGTGCCTGATGGTGTGTAGTAGCCAGATAAATGATGAAGACTGCCAAGAGCAGTATGATGTACCATCTGAAGAGTATAACATGCATATGTTGCTTAATGCTGAAGGATTTTTTAGCATGTATGGTTGCATGTTTGATTTTGAAATGCAGAGTGACAGAGGCAGTACTACAAGTGGCAAGCTGTCAAAGGTGGTGGAATATCTAATTGAGCAAATGACCTTATGGACAAACTATGCCAAGTTTTTTAGTTGGGATTGGGATCTTTTAGTTTGGAATCAGGCATTTGGCAGGAAAAAATTTTGGTTCTTCCTTTTTGGCTACCCGGGGCCACCCAAGTGATGACTAAAATATAGTTTTTGTGCAGGTTGGTGCAATGATTGACTCTGTTGCCCAATAGATATGGCCCAATCTGTGAAACCAGAGATTCTGGGGTCCTCGCTGTAGTTTTACACCTGCACGTCCCCAGACAGAGCCAGTGTTGGCACTATTTTTGGTCTGGATCTGAGCGCATATGTTGGAGGGTTTTTTCTTTTTGGGCCCTAAGTTTCCTTGTTCATCGCTGTGACTTTCTCTATCAGCGAAACTTCTTTTTGAGTGCTCAGATTATGATTGAACCATCATTTTGAACCATCGTGTTGAACCCTTTTGGTTCATGGTTCAATGGTTCAAGGCTTTGTGTTTGTGTTCGGCAAATGTTCTTTTTGAAGTGCTCCATTCGGTGTTGAACTTCTCGGTTGAACCATTCATTTGAACCGGTTCATGGTTCAAAGGTTCAGAGCTTTATGTTTTTGGTTCATCAGAGTGATCAGCATCATCGGCGAGCTATTTTTTGTTCCCTCCGATGTGTTTGGTTTGGCCAATGGAAATGCCATCAATGTGATATTCATCGTCGGCAGGCTTCATTTGTGTTTGGCTGATGGATGTTATCGGCGTGTGTTGTATTGTCGGCGTGAGTGTTTTGAGTTGTGCCAACAATGGGGGGCTTGGCCGATGGGACCAAGGAGGATGTGTCTATCGAGGTGACAAGTTCTATCGGTGTAGGCATTTTGTTGTTCACCGATGGATTTGGTCATGCCGACAGGCGAGGAATGTGGGGACTTCATCGGTGAGAGTTTGGTCCATTAGCTGGGTAGCTTTGGGTTTGGCTGATAGTGTTGATATCACCGATGGAGGGATTTGGAACGAGCATCGGTGTGACTTTGTGCGATTGGCCAAAGAGTTTTTGACTTGCCCGATGGTGTATGTCACACCGACGGAAGGAGGAGGCCAGGGTCCATTGGCGTGAGTTGTGTTGTCGGTGAGCATCTTTTCTATTATACCGATGGTCTATGTCTTGGTGACGGGCGTGTTTGGAGTGAACCATCGGGATGACTTTGTATGTCAGTGAGGGAATTTTGGGCTAGCCTGACAGTTGTTGTCTGGCTGACGAAGTATGTTTTGGTGGCCATCGGGGAGACTCGTATTGTCGGTGGGAGTCTAGAGAGTTAGCCTGATGGTCAGTCTCTGGCCGATGAGGGGAATGTAGTGAAACGGTCAGTGAGACTATTGAGGTCAGCCAGAGGATTTTTTGGATGCTCTGATGGAGGGAGTCACACCGACGGGGGTGCAGAGTGTAGTTTGTGGTCATCGGCCAGACTATTGATGTCGGGATGAGTTTTGTGGAGTTGGCTGATGGTTCTTCTCTGGCCGATATGGAAGTTGTAGGCTTTCGGGAGGTGTCATCAGCAAGACTTGATAGATTGGCAGGAGGATTTGGGAGTGTGCCGATGGCTCGGGTCTTGGCGATAAGCTTTGGACAAAGGCTTATGCATCGAGCGCGGCAAAAGTGCTCGACATTTGTTATACATACGGCCATGTTTTTAAAATGATAAAGTTGTCTCCGCGGCACCAATGTGGGATTAATCTCCCTACATTTTTTGAACCTATGGTAAACATGTTTTGGTAGGAATTTCTTTTTTGAAGTGCTGCGACGGTTTTCAAGCGTCCGCGGGTGGTTGAGCCATCAATGGCGACTGTAGCAGGGGCATGGGTGAGTTGTTGAACAGTCATGTACCTGATTTTTGGCATGAGGACTTCCAAATGGTGGCACAAGGCTCGAGGCCACCATTTTCTACTTTCTGTCTCTGCAGTAATAACTTCTGAGCACCATTCTTCCTGTGTGATCTGTATCTGGTAGATTTTTGAAAGCCATGTAATTAATGTTGAGTACGCTTCTTTGGCTGTTATAAGCAGGAAGTGTTACTCATTTTAGGTTGTTGAAAGTTGAACATTTGGCTCTGTAATACAATACAGCTAATTTGGTTGCTCTGTACAACAAACCCTGTGAGTTTATGTATCTCTTGTTGTACGTTTTTGCATGAATCCACTGATTTCATGGTTAATTTTATATGATAAATGCTATGTTAGTATGTGTTTTGTTAATTCTGTCTCCAGTATTGCATGTGTCTTTCTTCTAAGTCTGGATATTTAAGCAATGTTTGAGACTCTAGAACATAGAATTCCTGTGTTGAATGTCTGATCTCTTAACTTTTGCTCAAGGGGTAGATTAAATTGTTCTCAGATTGAACATTGGGAAGGGTATACTGCAGTAGGGATGCCATAAGTATAGATAGCTTAACACTCTGTATTGGGAGATATCTGTAAGGCAGGTATCATATGTATCCCCCTGAAATCCAGTTTTAGTTGTTCATGCATATCATTCACAGGTGTATGTCTATTGACTCCAAGCCCTGGATAGGCACCGATCTAGCTTTGTCTTTGTGTTATTTACCATGTCCAGCTTTGCATCCAAATATAAAATCAAAACCAAACTCTAAAACAACCATTAGGACATTAGAATTAGTTTTAGGATCCTCAGTCCTCTGTCTACAACTGCAAATAGGCCCAAAGCTAGCCCCTTTGCTCTTATCTTACAGTTTTGGTCTACTTACAGGAGGACTTATCTACTTTCTGTCAGCATCCCAGCCTTGTATGTATATCCTCATGGATATTAAGTAGGGAATACCCCCCTAGGTTTTGCAGAGCCTGAAGAAGAAGAGGAGATAAAATATAGAGTTTATCTCCTACACTGTTGGCCCCTGGCCTAGAGATCCTGTTGATCATTGATGGCTACCTTGTAGGGAAATCTGGGAATAAGCATCCAGTCCAGGAAAAAACCAACAATAGGGAAGGCAATTATATATCAGTGTGACTATAACACCAAACTAACACCAAGTCAGGCTTGTATGGAAAGCTGACTATGAATTATTTATAGAGTTGTTTCAACTGTTAAGAATGTATATGTGAACCCTCGAATATGAAGGTGGTGAGATCTTTTAAGATCATGGTCTCATCACGAGACAATTAGAATAATTTTATAGAAGAATATAGATTAGTTCTATATGTGACTAAATTAAGACTTATTGGTTAATGTTATGAGATATAATTCCTTTTTCTTAAATCTAAACTATTAGAAGTTGTGATTAACACCTTAAAATCATGGATAATAAGAGCTATTGAAGCTAAAGAAGATAATGTACTTTACTAAGGCATGGTATGCCTTGAGTACCATGAAATTGACTTCATCATATGTGATGATTTTCTTTGAAAAATGTAAACCATGGGAGACCAAGGCGGTCAATAGGGTTGAATTTGGTATGAATTGAACATGGAACAAGGTGACAAGGAGTCACTAGTTCCATGTTAAAAAAATAACCTATTTAGTTGTAACCAAATTATGATGGGAGTCGAATGACCAAGTATGGGCAGTGATTTGAATTGATCCCACTCATACTAGACCTAAAGGACAAGGTCGTTAAGAACTTAATATAGGACATGACAACTTATAAGTTGAGTTAGGGTGGTAGACATACGACAAGGTTCATTGTGCAATGTTTATGTATGTAAAACTTTGGCCAAAGTAATGCATCTGTCTCTACATGCATTATCAGTCCATAGTGTTCTAGATGGCCTAGTGTCTCCAGTGGTGTCATACAAGTTAGAGTGGATCTATAGTGTATCACTGTGAGACATTAGGAAGGACACAACACCAAATACTCAGATGGCTAACTTATTGGGTTCTAATGTCTAACCTTTTCAAGAAGGGTAGGGCCACTTCTAGTTAGGAAGATGAGTGGGTGACTGTAGGTCCATGGTTGGAGGAAAAACACTAGGATGATGCTCTCCTTCCCAAGCATGAGACAAGCTTAGGCTTATGAAGATAGATGTCATTGGTTCCAGATACAATATTTACATTTAATAAGCAGTTTTTCTATTGTAATGTAAAAATCTTGATTAAGATGCCTAGAGCATATATTGTATTTGATTAGTGTTACTGACTAAAGATTGTAATGGTTGACTGGATTGTAAGCTTTGTTATACCTTGATTTGATTAACATGCTTAATTGATGGAAAATAATATGTTTCTTTTGGTTTAAATTTTGATTATCTCTATCAATTGTTAATTAATGTCTTGTTTAAGTTACATGTTTAAGTTAAATCTTGAGCATTATGGAAAGTGATGTTACATGTATGGTATTAGAGCTACCAGGTTCAACACATGGACCTAATGATCTCACTACTTGATGATTAATGTATCCAACATTAAGTATGATAATAATTGAATGTTCTATGCCAGAATGGTAAAAATTAGAACCACACCTTGAAAGAAGGTAATGGAACATGGATGTTACCTACACCAACAAAGGATCTTGGAGGTACGTGCTGTTAGTTTTTCTTCTGAATCAGCATTAGGGTTTGCCACTTCTAATGCACAGGCAGATTCAGCCAACTAAATATAGGAGGTTGCGTGAGCTGCCTCCCCTTCACTTCTGGTTCTGCTGCACCAAGGGGGGTATCCCTATAACTCAAGATGTAACCTTGACTAGCTCAAAGATAGAAGGATCTAACTTGACAACAACAGGCAGAATACTCTCATGTATGGACCAAGATCTGCATGATAGATCACAAGGCTGGCAACATTCTTGGACATGATGTCTGGTTGGGTATGAGAGTATGCAGGGGGTTCCTAATCCTACTCCTACAACTAACAGGTGGAAGTATGAAATGGTTTAGTTTGAATTTTGGATGCAAAGCTGGATATGGTGTATAACCTCAACACAAAGCTAGATTGGTGCCTATCCAGGGCTTGGAGTCGGTAGACATACACCTGTGAATGATCAGCATGAATAGCTAAAACTGGATTTCAGGGGGATACACATGATATCTGCCTTACAGATATCTCCCAATAAAGAGTGTCAAGTTATCTCTACTTATGGCATCCCTACTGCAGTATACCCTTCCCAATGTTCAACCTGAAAACAGTTTAATCTGCCCCTTGAGCAGAAGTTAAAAGATCAGACATTCAACATAGGAATTCTATGCTCTAGAATCTAAACATTACGCAAATATCCAGATCCAGAAGAAGAATACATGCAATACTCGAGACAGAATTAACACGACACATGCTAAGATAGCATTACTCATATAAGATCAACCATGAAATCAGTGGATTCATGCCAAATCGTACAACAGGAGATACATAAACTCACAAGTTAGACTATACAGAGCAACCAGATCAGCTGGTTTTGGATTACAGAGCCAAAAATCCTCAACTTTCAACAACCTTGAATGAATAACACCGTCTGCATTATATAGCAGGAGGGTGTATTCAGCATTAACTACCAGGTTGACCAAAAATCCCGCCAGATACACAGTATCATAAAAATGGCGCTCAAACACATTACCAGATTGGCGCCCAAACATGAATGCAGCAGGTAGGGGAGGAGACAGGAAGATATCTCGAGCCCTGCGCCACTGTCCGCTGATGTACACCTTCAATCGGGTACCAAATCCGCCCACGCCATCGCCCATACCTCTGCAACAATCGCCATTGATGGCGCACCAACCCGCGGCCTCGGGAAGAACATTAATTCTGCATCGCAACCATTTCCCGCCGAGATTCATCATCATGATATTTGAAAATGCAGGATATCAATTATCCCACATGCACCCCGCGATGACCTCTTTAACACTTTATATACTAGGTCATGAGCATATATGATGTCGGCGCTTTTGCTCCTGACGACACTAGTATAAGACTTCATCATCATCATCCTCCAGCAGCATGATATCCTGTTGCCTGAAATATCACCCTGACATCAGCATCATATCGCAATATAACCTGCATGATAATCGCCTTCATCCGCACAACCTGATCCATCGGAGGAACATCCCCCTGCTGAGCTTATACCAAAAGTCTGGCCGATGAACATCCTGATGACATCATCATCATATCCTGCTGACGTCATCATCATATCTGCCTACTGCGCACCTCCTCATATCCGGATGACGTCATCATCATGTTTGCAAATATCAGGGGACCTCCACAAGATGATCTGTGTTAGAAATATGACCCCCCCGGACCTCGATGATGTCATCATCATATTAACATCAGGATGATATTCGGAAGACAACCGGATATTTGGAAATATCATCCTGATGTGCAAATATCAGGTTGCACTGTAGCTCTACTATAAGATCGGGGCGATAGATGAATATGATGATGCTTGAAAAGATCACCCCCACTAGATAATGCACGAAGCCGGCAGGCGGATATCTCCTTGATATCAGCATCATCATGACGCTGGAACAAACATACACCCGGGTGATATGAAAATATCACCTGCTCCTTCAGAAATATCATGATGCAGATAGGCAGAAAGAAAGATATCACCCTGTCAAAAGAATGACGTCAGCATCATCAGGATGACAAAACAACGAACATGAAGTGATACAACATCATTAGGATGATATTGACTAAGATCATCCTGACGTTCAAAATATGATGACCCCAGTGAATATCGGGTCACACTTAGAACTCTTCAACAACATCATCAGGATGATCATAACCAAGATCACCCGATGATAAAAATATCACCCCGGCGAAATATCATGAAGGCAGAAAATATGATGATCCTCGCAAGCAACACGGTGATAACTGGAAATATGATGATGATGATGATGCCGACCCTTAAGAAAAAACAAGTCAGGTCGAACAACTTAGAGAATAACCCCTTCAGAATATCGGGGCAACATCATCATCATGTTTGGGCAAGGTGATAAATGGAAGATCACCGGATACTTGAAAAATCACCCCCACAAGCAAATCAGGGCGCACTGTAGCTCATCAGCATCATCAGGATAATAACCAAACATCATCCGATAGTGAAATATGATGATGACGATGAGAAACCGGTGGACGGAGAACATGATGATGTTGACCACCATCAAAGAAAATATGATGATGATGACCTCCTCCTCAGGAAAATATGATGCTGCAGCTGAAAAATGCTGAGGAGGTCCAACACTTAGAACATTTTTTGGATACTTAAGGAAAGTGCCTGCATGAAAATTGCTCAAAAAACTGCCAGTCAATTCAGGCACTAACACGTGCCTCCATGAAGGAGAAACTTGAACAGATTGGATGCTTGGTAGGTGCATGGTTATCTGATGAGGAAACTTTCACTGATGCCATAAAACACACCAAGGAGTTAAGGAAGGCCAAATGGTTGGCTGCCCCTAACTTTACTGGAGCATCAGTGACACCCTATGCCCCTAAAGCACCATCTGAGGGAAATATCTCTAAGGACTGTAATGTGCTTAAGGAGGATGTGATGGAATACTAGTGTGTATCCTCACCTCCTGAGACTAAAAAGAAAACATGATTATGGGAAGTTATCCCAAATTGTAAATGACTTACAGAAGCAAGGTGCAAACGCAATTTTGTAATTTTGTGGATTATATGTAATCTAATGGAAACTATTATACAATGGAAAATTTTGACAATCTTTCCTTTCTTGTTAAAGATTACATGAATGTGAATAGATTTGTAAATGAATAAATTGCATAGCATGGAAAACTAATTCGTGATTAATCTGCAAACTTCAAGAATAAGTAGATTGCAGTAAAGGTTCGAGTTGGAACCAGAATGGAGGATAGACGAGATGAAGGAGCACCTTCAGGGCAATCCAAGTCTAAAATAGACCAAATCTTGACTTTGTTGAAAGAAATAAGGGTGAGGGTGGAAACTCTCGAACACAAAGTGGGAGGCCAGTCAGAAGTCATGTGAGATGATAATGATGGGGGTGATGGCGAGGAATGCCATAATAACACCACCTAAAGCCACCATGGAGAAAATAACTCCATGGCTAAATAGGAAGGGGATAAGAGGAGCCTTATGGCTATGGAACTGTCTCATGACATGAAAAATGTCATGCCACCTAAATTTGATGGATCCATAAGCAGAGATGCCATGGAGGCATAGCTTACAGAGATGGAGAAGTATTTTGAAATTAGAAATTATAATGAGGTTACCAAAGCTGTCTAGGGAGCATTTCAGCTAGCAGGTGAAGCATCCACATGGTAGATGAACAAAAAGATGGAATTAAGCTTGAGGTCTACAAGCCTTACTTGGGACAGGTTCATAGAATTGTTTAGGCAAAGATGGTTGCATCAACTATTTTATGATCAGAAACTTATAGACTTTCAAAACTTGAAACAAGTTGATATGATTGTAAATGAGTATTGGGAAAAATTCACCCGATTGTTGAAATATGTGCCACAATATCAACATGATGAGAAATTCTATGTCTGGAAGTTTATCATGGGGTTGAATGCCTAGATTGGGGGCAAGGTTAATGTTCATGGTCCTACTACCATGGAAGAGTTTAATGAGAAGGCTGTTAGGCAAGAATAGAACCTAAAGGCTATGTCGGCCTATAGGGAAAGAAATAGAAAGAGATATAACTGGTCTCAATCTTAGCAACCCTCAAAGAAAAATGGGAAGAAATAGGATTATACTGAGAAGAGTGATGAAGGGGCCAAAAATAAACAAAATGAGTCTAGGGGAGAGAAAAAGGGGAACAACCACTCCAAGAAGAATGGGAACAATTATGGAAAACCTCAAGAGAGGTGAGGACCAGTTGGAGGATGCTTCACTTGTGGTAGAGATCACTATGCCAATCAGTGTCACAACAAATCACAGGGAGTGCAACCAAGAGGGAATCCTCTACCTTCCCAAAAAGTGGCATTTGAGCAACGTATCCATGCGGCCTTGGACAACCATCAAGTCAAGTATCAAATAACTCAAGTAGAGACAATAGGTATTTTATTTGGAGTTCCAATTTTAATTTTAATTGATACAAGTGCCACGGAATATTTTATTTCTGCCAAAATTGTAAATAAGATACTTAGAAAAGTAGGATTCATGTCAAATACTTGGTCTGTAGAGTATGCAAATCACACCAAGGCTCAGGTAGACCAATGCCTATTTGAAGCTTAGGTTGAACTTCTAAAATTTTCCACAGAAGTAAATCTATATGTAGCCCCACTTGGCACATATGATGTTATCCTAGGGATAAATTGGCTATGGAGACATCGAGCCAAAGTAGACTGTTATGCCAAGATAGTAGAATTTTTGGATGATCTAAGAAACTGAGTCCTTCTCCAAGGGAAACCTAGGGAAATTAAACTAAGGCAAATATCTGCCTTACAAATGAAAAGGGAATAGAGAAAAGGATGCCAACTTTTTGCTATCAAGATGGAAAAAATAGATGAAACAAAGGAAACCTACTTCCAAGATGACTTGATGTTTTATGAATCCCAAAAACTTAATAAAGTAGGGATGAAGGAGTCCATAGGTTAGGAAAGATCAGATATGGACAAGCATCCCCTCGTCAAAGATTTTGAGGATGTATTTCCAGATGAACTACCAGGGTTACCCCCTAAGAGAGCTTTTGATTTTGCCATTGATATTATACCTAGGTCAAAACCTATTTCTAAAGCCCCCTACAAGATGACCACAATAGAACTAATGGAGTTAAAGGCTCAACTACAAGAGCTGCTAGATAAAGGGTTGATTAGACCCAGTATGTCACCATGGGGAGCACCTATCATTTTTGTGAAAAAGAAAGATGGCACTTCGTGGTTGTGAATAGATTACTGCATGTTAAACAAAGAAACCATTAAGAACAAGTATCCTCTACCCCACATAGATGATCTTTTTGATCAGATGAGGCGAGCAACAATATTTTCCAAGATTGATCTTCAATCAAGATATCAGCAATTGAGGTTGAATGATGAAGACATCCATAAGACATCCTTTAGAACCACATGTGGACACTATGAATTCATTTTCCTACCTTTTGGGTTGACAAATGTGCCAACAGTGTTAATGAATCTTATGAGTAGTGTGTTTAGAGACTGTCTAGACAAGTTTGTCTTAGTATTTCTTGATGACATTTTGATATATTCTAAGAATGAAGAGGAACATATGCAGTAATTGAGAATTGTTCTTCAGAGATTAAGAGAGCATAAACTATATGGCAAGCTCTCTAAGTGTACCTTCTTTTAGAAAGAAGTATAGTATTTGGGTCATATAATTTCAGCTAAGGGAATAGCTGTGGACCCAGCTATGATTAAGGCTATTTCTGAATGGCCTAAACCAAGAAATGTTCATGAGTTCTAAAGTTTTATGGGCCTTTCTGGTTATTATAGGAAGTTTTTGCTTCTCTAAAATTGCACATCCTATAACTTCCTTGCAAAGAAAGGGCAAGAAGTTTGAATGATCAGAAAAGTGCCAAGGGAACTTTGACTTGTTGAAGGAAAAATTAGCTTCAGCCCCAATATTGAAAGTGCCTGACCCAAAAGGTCAATTTGAAGTCATTACCGATGCCTCTAGAGAAGGCTTAGGTGGTGTACTAGTCCAAGATGGACATGTCATTGCATATGAATCATGCAAACTAAAAAATTATGAACAAAACTATGCCCCACATGATTTAGAACTGGTAGTAGTCATTCACACACTTCAAATGTGGAGGCACTACCTACTTGGAAAACCATTTGAGTTGAAAATAGATCACCAGGGACTTAAATATCTATTCACTCAACCCCATCTTAATGCTTGTCAAAGAAGATGGTTAGAATTTATCTCAGATTATGATTTAGAGATTAAATATATTTAGGGAAAAGAAAATCGAGTGGCAAATGCTTTAAGTAGGAGAAGGCACATCTCCACTATGATCTCTATACATTCTAATTTTAGAAATCTAGTGTTACAAAAATCTAAGGGAGATGAGTTTTACGAGCAGGTAAAACATGCCCTTGAGAAAGATCCATAGAATCTGAAATATGAAGGATTCAACCTTGAACCAAATGGGTTATTAAGGTTCAAAGGAAGGATGTATGTAACTAACTCAGTAGAGTTAAGGAATATGGTTTGGAAAGAGGTTCATTTGGCACCATATTGTGGGCATCCTGGAGTAACCAAGTTACTCGCTGATGTGAAACCTTTATATTTTTGGAAAGGAATGAAGAGGGATGCTCCAAATTTTGTAGCTACTTGTATTGAATGCCAAAGGGTGAAGGCAGAACACCAGCACCCAGCGGAACTATTATACCCTCATGAAATTCCTAAATGGAAATGGCAGATTATAAGCATGGACTTTGTGAAAGGGTTTCCTATGTTAAGGAATAGTCACAATGCTATCTTGGTTGTGGTGGACAGACTCACCAAAGTATCCCATTTTATACTTGGAAACTTGATAGATGGGACACCCTTCATTGCTCAAAAATTTGTTCAAGAGATTTTTAGACTGCAAGGCATTCCTGAGAAGATTATCTTAGATAGGGATGTACATATGACATCAAGGTTTTGGCAAACCTTGTTCTCTTCACTTGGTATGCAGTTGAACATAAGATCTGCTTATCATCCTAAAATAGATGGTCAAAATGAAAGGGTGAACCAAGTGTTGGAGGACTTATTAAGGATGTATTACATGGATCAACAATACAAGTGGGAGGATTACCTTCCTCTAGTGGAATTTTCCTATAATAAATCTTATCACTCAGCTATTAAGATGGCACCATTTGAAGCATTATATGGATAGAAGTGTTGAACCCCTATAAGTTGGGATATGCTAGAGGATAGGGTTAGCCTTGGTCTAGAAATACTATTAGAGATGGAAGAACAAGTCCATCTAATTAAGAGAAGGCTAGCGGAAGCCAATGATAGGCAAAAGAGTTATGTGGATGCAAAGCATACTGAAAGGCATTTCACTATGGGAGATAAAGTTCTCCTAAGGGTAAAACCCCAGAAAAGCTCCATCAAATTTGGAAAAATGTCCAAACTAGCACCAAGATATGTGGGCCCATTTGAAGTTCTAGAAGAAGTCAACCCAGTGGCATATAGAATTTCTCTACCACCAACACTTGCCATGATGCATAATGTGTTTCATGTTTCTTATTTGAAAAAGTTTAATTTTGTTGATAATCAAATTCCTATGCTTGATTGGAATATTGTACAGGTGAAAGACCCAAGAGTGGTGGTGATCGAGCCCATCAAGGTGCTCGAAAAGCATCAGCTACGCTTATGTAAGAATGAAATAACATAGTGGAAAGTCCAGTGGGACCAATATTCGGTGGAAAATGCAACCTAGGAAAATTATGATGACTCACATGGGAGATTTCCTCAACTTTTCTAAGACATTTGACATTATGCTTTTGAAAACATTTTCATATTATGTTGGTTTATTTTAAAGACAATTAATCATTGGGGATGGTGATTCTTACTGGGGGAGATATGTTACATCCCCAACTTACAATTAGACTTAATCATTAACTTAGTATGATAATCAGGAGGATTAGAGATAGTTAATTGATTTGATATTGTAGAAATATCTGATTTAACTATTGATTATGAAATAGTTATTGATGATAATTTGTTTTATAAATTGATTAAATTATGTTGTGAGACATGATAACAATACACTGATCATGATCTCGTGGTCTTGAGTGTGAATAGGAAAATGAATGTCCTTCGAAGAAGGAAGGAGAGTATCATCTTGGAGCAAGGGTTAGACATTTTGAAAATAAAAGGTTGACTAGCTATCTAAGTAATCGACTTCTATGTCCTTCTTAATCCTTTCATAAGTTGTCACATGTCATGTCTTTCTTTTTATTTCCATGTTCTTTGTAAAATCCTTATATCGTTGAAATTATCATGACAAGTCGTGATGACCAGACGATGTTCTTGGAACATCATCCCTAGCCAAGAGATAATAGTGTTAAGAGATGAGGAGGTCTCTCTTACCTTTTTGTTCTCGGGGTCATTATTTTCCCTAGTCATTCAACTAATGGGAATAGTCAATTTCAGGGGAGTATTACTCGACCCTGATAACTGATGCTATTAATGTGAATCTTTTTACGATTATAATCTCATAGTGATAATCCTTAGGTAAGGATGAAACCTCTTAATAGGTTGTTTCCTATAATATTGTTATTTATTACTTATCTTAATAATTGTATACTATCAAATCTTACTAATTTGATATAGTCGATCTTGAGGATCAAAGGAAGCTTTGAGCTCAACCATCCCATGTATTGCAAGGATCGATCCACCTTTTGTGCAGATACTACCGAGTGGAATGGAAGTTATCAACCAAAATCAGCATGCCATGGGGGATTGATTATCAAGTGTTGGGTTTTCCATTTTCTAAGTCACTTTTCTTTGCAAGAGAGTTTGTTGTTGGGGTTTAGGAAAAAGGTGACGAAACTGTTCAGGGAGAACATTGGAGGAAAGAAGTTGTGAGAAACTTGAAGAGTCATGGACTGGAATTGCATCTTGACTAATAGCCTAGTATAGGTAAAATGGGGAACAAAAATCCCAATTACTTTTCATTTGATGAGATTAAAACTTAGTAGGACTTCTACCTGATTCTGTATGGCATGATGTTTCTTGTTATTTGATAAATGCTAAGGCATGAGGCCTGTAAGGCCGTACCATGGATAATGTTTATATTTTTCTGTCTCATGACTCAAGGCCAAAATGGCCAAGCTATTTTTGTTTTAAAACCTTTTTTTATAGTGGTTTAGAGTCGTATGGCTGAACCCTAACAAGTTAGCTTTGTATTATGAATATGCTTGAAGCCATGGAGGTTGAGCTAATTGAATGTGTAGTAAATTTTCCTTGAGACCATGCTCCAGGCTATTGAGCCAAGTAGTGAACTTAACAAACTTTCTTTAAGTCCATGCTCCAGGCCATTGAGCTGAGAAATGAAATTTTGTAAACTCTTCTTGAGACTACGCTCAACCGAGTCATGATACTATGTAATCTTGTCTATGATTAAGCTCGAGGCTTAAAGAGCTAGGTAGCAACTACACTATGTTTTATTTGGGTACTAGCTCAAGGCCTTGAGGTCGAGCTCTATAAAGATATACTCTTTTCTATGTTTGAGCTTAGGGCCTTTCAACCCAGTTGTATTGTAAAATACATTTTATGATAACTAGAGCTTGAAGCCATTATGGCTAAGCATGTATTCAAAATATATATATTAAGCTCACGTCATATGATGACAAAGGCAAAGCCTAAGAGCTCTTGAAATGGAGTAATGAATAACTCCAGATGATTTTAGTCGATAACAAAATAATACAGTCATTTGACTATAACGATAGTTGAGAAGGCAATTAATATCAATAACATAGTCCTTTGACTGAGATGATATCCAGGAAGGCAATTATATATCGGTGTGACTATAACACCAAACTAACACCAATTCGGTCTTGTATGGAAAGCTGACTATGAAGGTGGTGAGACCTTTTAAGATCATGGTCTCATCACGATATAGTTAGAATAAGTTTATAGAAGAATATAGACTAGTTCTATATGTGACTGAATTAAGACTTATTGGTTAATGTTATGAGATATAATTCCTTTTACTTAAATGTAAACTATTAGGAGTTGTGATTAACACCTTAAGCTCATATGGATAATAAGAGCTATTGAACCTAAAGAAGATAATGTACTTTACTAAGGCATGGTATGCCTTGAGTACCATGAAATTGACTTCATCATATGTGATGATTTGCTATCAAAAATGTAAACCATGGGAGGCCAAGGTGGTCATAATGGTTGAATTTGGTATGAATTGAAAATGGAACAAGGTGACAAGGAGTCACTAGTTCCACATTACAAAAGTAACCTCTTTAGTTGTAACCGACTTATGATGGGAGTCAAATGACCAAGTATGGATAGTGATTAAAATTGATCCCACTCATACTAGACCTAAAGGACAAGGTTGTTAAGAAATTACTGTAAGACATGACAGCTTATAAGTCGAGTTAGGGTGGTGGACATACAATGACATTCATTGTGCAATGTATATGTATGTAAAATTTTGTCCAAATTAATGCATCTGTATCTACATGCATTGTCATTCCATAGTGTTCCAGATGGCCTAGTGTCTCTAGTGGTGTCATACAAGTTAGAATGGATATATAGAGTGTGACTGTGAGACATTAGGAAGGACACAACACTAGATACTTAGATGGCTAACCTATTAGGTTCTAATGTCTAACCTTTCTGAGAAGGGTAGGGCCACTTCTAGTTAGGAAGATGAGTAGGGGACCGTAGGTCCATGGTTGGAGAAAAAGCACTAGGATGATGCTCTCCTTCCCAACCATGAGACAAGCCGAGCCTTATGAAGATAGATGTCATTGGTTCCAGATACACTATTTGCATTTAATGACCAGTTGGTCTATTGTAATGTAAAAATCTTGATTAAGATGCCTAGAGCATATATTGTATTTGATTAGTGATGGTTACTCACTAAATATTGTAATGGTTTATTGGATTGTAAGCTTTGTTATATCTTGATTTGATTAACATGCTTAATTGATGGAAAACAATTTGTTTGTTTTGGTTTAAATTTTGATTATCTCTATCAATTCTTAATTAATGACTTGTTTAAGTTAAATCTTGAGCATTATGGAAAGTGATGTTACATTAATGCAATGCATAATACCAAATTTGAGACTAGCATTAGTGGTAAAGCTAAATGAAAAATATTCAATGAAAGATAGATTATTAAAATTGGACAAACTTGGTGAAAATATATTTATAGAGGTGTATAATCAAACATAAGAAAAGAGGAGAGAAAAACATGACACAAGTAAAATTATAGAACTAAGCTTGGTTAGAACCATGTGATAAGTACTATGTTATTATGATAGAAATTTTTTGAAACTAGGAAAACTAAAAAGGAGTTGGCTAGGACCATACATAACTGATTAAATATAGATATTAGGGGTGGTGAAACTAAAAACTTGTAATGGTGAGATGATGAGTGGATATGTAAATGGGGCAAGGCTAAGACCCTACAACATAGAAGAATGAAGAAAGAGAAAGGGATATATAAAATATTTAATGTAGTATGTCCAATGTGTAGAATATTGTATCAATAGTGATGAATGAAGAGAGATAAAGTGTGTAAAATATGTAAAGTGATGAATTATAGTAGTTTAGGTGTACCATAGTAGGAATAAATCTATCAATAAGATGGGAAAAGAAAAAAAATAGAAAGGAAAGCATGGAAAGACATTTTAAGTAGGAAAAACTAGAATGTCTATCATTTATTACAAAAATATATCATTAGAGTTATAAAAGGGAAGGAAAAGAAGATATTAAGGCAATTGAATATCTAAGAAGTGAGTAGAGCTAGGTAAGTAAAAAAGTAGGGTTTGAATGAGAATAGTTAGTTGATGAGTGAGGAATGCACAAAGTCATGAGTGATGGTGACATAAGGTGTTGAAAAAGAGCGCAGAAGAGAAAGGGGAATACATGGAACTAAAATTGCAAACCGAAATATTTGTCAAGTGATTACAGATACAAGTATCCCATAGATGAGGTAACAGAGGCATTCAAAAAAGGCATATAATCTCTATCTTAAGGAGTATTTTTAATATTTCCCTATAGAGTCTTATATGCTTAACACATTTAGAATTATATACATGTGAAACTAGTATAAATTGATCATTACGCAATCGAGGTTAACCAAAAAATGTGAAAGACTACAAGCCACACTTTCAAATTATCAGTAGAAGTATATGTGGTGAGAGTTTCTTATTTTTTTATTGTATGATAATATGGTGAATATTATTCTCAGCCATATTCATGAAGACTCTATATACTTGGATAAACCTTATTAGATCACTAAGTAATCTATAAGAGATGTAGTAGGGTTACTGGATAGGTGAGAATCTCCACTAATGTTTGGGGGAGACCTATAAATTAAAATGATCATAGAGTTAATAGGTGCCACATCAAACAAGATGAATTAAACCATAAGAAAAATCAAAGATGAAAGAGTTAGATATGCAAAAAAGCCATTGAGTATAAAATACATTACACAAACAAAGAAGAATTAGCTGTAGTAAAGCCTATTCAAATAACATATGACATGGTGAATTGAAAATAATATGACATTTGTAAAGCAATGCTATTACAATTGATCAATAATTTGGTAAAACTGAATAAAGGTAAGCACAAGTTGTATTATGGAAACCTCATAATTTTCTTAATATTATACTTCATGAAAGATATCCCTAGGGTAGTAGGCAAACAAAGTGGAATAAGACAAAATCTATAGGATGCTAGCTTTTAGAAAATATGAAAAACAATGATGCCCCAATAAAGTACATGAGAAATTATCAATTACACATGGTATTTTGAGGGCCTAAAAAACCTCATGTTAATGAGAGAGGATATCAACAAACATTGACAAAAAGTACAAATAGCACCTGGACATATTACATCTACCTAGAGCTAGTGGAGCCTAAGATAGTATTTATATCTCTATTTCAATACAAAGTTTTAGATGAAGATGTAAAAGGGATATCACAATTCTATTAGGTTATCCAACAAACCCTAAACTATGAAGATTTGGAAGCTAGGATAAGGTATGGGAAACGATGAAAATTGATGAGTGTAATAAAAAAGAGTGAGGAAAAAGAATGTAAGAAGAAAATACCAATGATTCCTTCGGTCATTAATATAGTAGATACTTTGGATGTGGGAAAAAAAGGAGAAAATAGAGAGTACTCCAAGAAGGTCCACTAGGCACAATTCTTCAAGTCTAGGGATACTACAAGATTCCCCATTATTTAAATACCAAGAGTTACAATCAGAGATGGCCCCACTTAATATCTCTTGGATTCAAAGACCAAGAGTTACAAGAAAGATCACCATAATACATGACAAGGGACAAGAAAAATGATAAGGAATAAGTGGGGCCATCTGAGAAAGCAAAAGTAACTAGAAAACCAAGAGATGACACACCTACACCACTAGACTCACCATATAAAACTACATTAGAAGCATTATTATAAATGAATGGACAAAAGAGAAAAGAAGAAGTTAAGCCACAAAAAATAAAGAGGAAAAAGGAATCTAAGCCCAATAAGAAATTGGTGCAGTTTTCAACTAGTGAGTCCTCTAAAAACAATAAATAAGGACAAGAATGAGTCTAAGAGGTAACACAAAAAAGTAGATAACAACCAGAACAAAAGAACAAGCAAGGTTCGAATAAACAAGTGGAGAAAGAAGTGGTTGAGGAGGATAAAGAAGATAAAGGAGAAGATAAAGGAAGAGGAAAATAACAAGATGTAGAACTAGATGTGAAATAATTATATCAATCCATGTTTGTAAGTAAGAGAGTCCTTAAGGTAGCTAAGAGATATCCCACCTCTACCATAGTAAATAAGGAGTAGATTTTGGAAGCGATAATTTGTTATTTCATAGGATGTCCATTCTATAAAGTAGAGCTCACTAAGGATTTTCCACTAGATTTATGCTATAAAATAAGGGAGGTAAAGGATGAGAGAGAAGTTGCATTGGAAATAGAAGCCTCCATAATACAAATGACACTTAAATTTTGTTTTTGAAGAATTGAAACTCTTTCCTTCTACACAAGAGGAGCCATATAAAATATATGATAATTAAGAACTAAATATAGAGTAGAAAATATCCTACATGTCAATGACATAGGACTAGAATAAGTGAAATTTGAAATATACAAAGAAGTAGTAGAAGTAACTTAGATTGCTTATCAAAAACTATTGGATGAAAGGGTTGTCAAGAAAGCACAAAAGTTGAAGACAAAAGGGGATTTATTCTTTGCAACAACCATATAGCCCAAATGAGTCCTAGAGGGAAGTGATACAACAAAAGGTGATAAATGGAAATAGAAAAAGAAGAGGAACAAAAGGAAGACAATCTAGTTCAGATCACACAATAAAAAGGAAAAACATAAGATCCCACTAGAGAGAAGTATAAGGGAGTAGCATTATAGGACAATCAATCAAATTTTAACACAAATATGGGGGTGAAATTTTTTGAAAGCAAATAACTACAAGAAGAAAAACAACCACAGAGATAACATACTAAGGCAAAAGTTGACATTAAGAAGGAAGAAGCAATTTAGATACAATGTAAGATAAAGGGGAAGAAGAAGATGATAGTGAAAAGAATGGGGAAAAGAAGAAAACTATTCTAAATGAGAAACAAATCATGGTTGGATTGTCACTACCACTAGCGTGGGATACATTGAGAAAAATCAAATAATTCTTAGCCTAATACAAATAGTAAGCCCAAGTTGTTATAGTTGCACCTATCATCATCACCTCTACAACTCAAGGACTCTAAATGGATCAAGCCAAGCCAACCCTAGATACAAAAATATGACCTGGTGGATGTCTTGGAGATAAATTCTTATAATGATTGTATGGATAAATGTGTGAAGTTAGAGTCAATTGGAGTAGACATGAATAAATTAAATAATAGACTATCAATGAATTTGAAAAGAAATAACTTGAGAATGCAAAGAAGAAATTGATGGAAAAAATGCTAGAATTACTAACTAAAATGAGGAATTTGGAGATAACATATAGTAATTACACCATCTTATATCAATATTCCCTATGTTGTCTAATTACCACCAAGGATTAAAAAAAGAGTTGGATGCCTTAGAGAATAAATTTATATTGATGTCTACCTCCAATGACCCAAGTACTAATCTTGATGGCCAACAATGATAAACAAATGAGCCCCATTAATCAATGAGCCTAAATAATTGCACAAATGATTGAATTAAATGACATACTCAATAGCCACTTGGTTTGAATATTAGATATAGTGGAGACTTTGAAGTATTTAATATTTACTCAAGGGACTAATGGGACCCATCCACATCTGAGAAAGCCAATTCAGATTTGATTAAAGTAGAAACTGTTAGTGTGAATAGGGGTATTTCATATCTAGTTTATTATTTACTAGCTATTTATCCCTTGTTGTGTGAATAATTCATATTATTTAACTTTAATTAGTTAATTAAAATTAACACACATATTCACATGTTAAGTTGACTTAGGAAGAATTCTAGTTGTTTCTAGATGTTGAGTGTTGTATCTAGTTGTTGATAGTTGTGATATAGTTGTCTTATCCTATAGTTGTCACATGTCAGGATTAAGACACTTGTCACATGACTACAACATCTTAGCTCTCACCCTTGCCTTTATAAGCAAGGTATGTCATAGCATATTGTAATGGGAGTGTAATCTTGTATATTGTTGTATTTATATTCGTTGATGGGAATACAATTTATTCTTGTCATATTGATCTTCTCTTTTATTTGTGCTTTCCATTAGGCTTCTAGATCTTGGATAGCTATCTCCATAGCCAAATATTACATGGTATCAAAGCTTGTAGATTGCCTTTGGTTAGTCTATTGAGAAATGTTGAGTAAAAATCATGGTGGATCTTGAAAAATTGAGTATGCTCTTCTCTTGCATCACATGATGACCTAGAGAATTAGAAAATTTTGATAGAAAAACTAGATTTGGGAGGGATTCCTTCTTGTGGCTTTATACTATAGGTTTGTTTGGGAGCATGCTGGTGCAAATCTGAGGTCACCATTGCATTGAGAGCAGCCAAGATAGTTGAAATCACCTTTTGTTTCGTCCAAATTGAACATCAAAGGCTAAGAAGTTGGGAGGTGCATGCAAGATCCAACAGGTACCTGATCCTTCAGAGCATTATGGATCAAATCTGATCCTGCCATCATATTCAAGAGACCTAAAAACCCCAAGATCAACTATCAAATCGTCAAAATCAGACAACTTTGCCCAGGGCCATCAATGAAAAATTTTGCCCTCCTTCGCCATCCGTACACAATATTCTTAGAATATTCTTTGTTAGATATCTACAGATTCTTGAAATATTTTTTACAGGTGGAATATTCTAAGGATATACAGTGTAGGCATCAATAGTATGATTAATTCTAGAATTTTTTTTTAGAGATTGTATAGTTTCTGAAAAAAATTATTTTGAAAAATTAAAAAAAAGAAATATAAAAATGATTTGTAGGTCATACATGCGCTTGCATAGGGTACAACCCTGCATTGTAGGGTGACCACTCTATAGAACATAGGCCCTCTAAGGAACCCATAGACCTATTATAGGCTTCAACTTACATAAAAACTTTTTAAATTTTTTTTTTCTACACAAAAAATACACTCTGCAGCGATTCGTATGGGGAGGCAACGTAGGCATTTTGGCTTGAAACAAAAAATTTTAATTAGCTTCAGATCTACCAAATATGAGAGTTTTTTAGTAGACAGACAAATTTTTTCCAAACATGTATGCAAAAAGGTTGAAGCACAGGAAAGAACTTGGAAGTCAGACATATGTAGCTTTAGAGAAATCTACAGGATTTACACAAAATTGGATTTGCTAAGACAACTCAAGAAATTTTCATGCAACATCTTTTTTGAATAGTAACCAGACTCCACAAGATAGGAAATAATTTTCAAGGAATGCCCAATAAGAAAGATGTTTAGAAAATCCAAATGATACTCATACAGAACTTTGAAAATTTTAGGCAAAAGAACTTACACAGATTTTCTCCTAAAAATCCCTTTTTTCTCCTTCCTATTTTTCCTTTCCTTTTTCTTTCCTGCTTTTTCAAATTCCCCTACTTTTTCTGCTCTTTTTTTTTAGGGAAGATTTTTGTCCTTTTATTTTCTTTTCAACTCCCATACACGTTCAAAAAAAATATATGCTTTCAAAAAAATAGAAAAGGCAATAAGTATTACTAGCAGCTGCTGGCATGTTCGTTACATTTCCCATTAAATATTTCTTATTCTTGGCATTTATAAATTACTGATAATTAGAATATTTGCATTTTGGTTTAAAATAGAAAAAACATTGGTGTCAGGTTTAATTCTGCAAAAAAAAAATAGAGATTGTATAGTTTCTATTTTTTTTTTTGAAAAATTAAAAAATACTTTGTAGGTCGTACCTACGCTTAAACAGGGTATGACCTGTTGATGGTGTTTTTAACACACAACAACACAAGAATGATTGCTGAGATCACACATCTCTTGAAAAGTATCCTACCCTAGGTAAGACTACTCCAAGCATAATACAGCTAGGTCTTAGCGTGCTTGGAATTTCTCAGTTGGAATGTACTAGCTGTTCCTACAAGGGGTCTTACATGCAGTTTGATAGATTGGACAGGTTGGACAGAAACTCATGCAAACCCTTATAACTTTAGCTGATATTACAGTGTAAAATGCTACTAACAAAACCTAGAAACTAATAGTTGATGTAAAAGGAAATGTAAAAGGAAGTAGGGTTTAGAAAGTTCCTAAGTGACATTCACAATGCATAGTTTGTTTATGGTAGACAAATATCCTGAATTTGAAACCAATTTCCTGAGTAACCAAGCTAACTGATTGCTATAGAACTACAAAAAATGATGCTATCTTCTATGGATTCTTAAGATTTTTAGATTGCATGCATTCATTAAATACCTAGTTTTGGCGTGATTCAACTAATGTGATGTAATTGAACTCAACACAAAATAACTAGTCCAGACTAACTTTACACAACCACTTACAATCAGCAAGCAGCTAAAAGTATGGACTTAGAACATTCATCAAATACCTTTAAAAAATTAACAGCATTGCAAAAGCACAATCTAACTAATGTAGACCAAGAAGTGAACCATGAAACTAGATAGATAACACAAGTGAACAAATTCTCAGAATCACTACAAAAACTTGCTTAATATTAATCTCAAATGGAAGAGCATCAACAATTCGGCATCAAGAGTATTACAAATGAGAGAAATGACAGCCCTTTATATAGGAGAGGCGCCATACTAAGTTTTTGAATGAACAGTGGAGATCAACTCAACACTGACGGCCTAGATTAACAAAATTAAATACATTTGCTACAACATATTGCATTCCCGGATTACAATTTTCTCTTAGGAAAATAACAAAAAATGACCCCCAAATACATTAAACTTGGAAAAATTGAATACCCATTTGACTATATATATTGAAAAGGCAATTTTCAAGACATAATAAGGACAAAATAGTGTCACATGACCTTCCAAATATAGCAATACATATTTGTGATGGGATTACATTTCAAGATATTCAAAAAAATATTCTATTGTTCTTCATGAAATCTATTTTGTCTTCTTCTGCCTTCTTATTGTTGTAGTTGACCCAAGCTGATAATGTTGAATTGATGTCGACGGGGTCCAGGTCCTTGATATGATCTACTCTGTATCTAAAAACTTCCAACTCTTCACTATACTAAATGTACATCTTCTCTATTACTTTTCTACTCTTCTAAAATGTGATGAAAGTGGTCTAGAGATCACTGACTTTATCTAATATGCTCACAACATTCGATGTAGTTTCCCTAGAGATTATTTCATACAATTTATCCTTACACCCTTGCCCATCATATGGAGCTAAATCATTAAAGTTCATCACCAGGTAGTCCCTCAAAGAGTTATTTATTTCATAAATAAAAGACAATGTGTTATTGTCAGCCACCTTATAGGCTTCTTTAGCATTGTCAAAGACTTCCTTTCTTAACTTCATCTACTAGTACCATTCTACTATTTTGTGCAATTTATTAGCCGTTAAGATATTTTCTGACAATAGTATTTTAGTAGGTAGGTCCCTTATTGCTTGCACTCGTGGGAACATGTAAGAATAGTATTCATCATAAGGATCACATTCTTCATGCAATTCTTCCCATTGGTTCTGTCGTCTACATAATTCTTTGTGAAGTGTTGCCGTAAAGGTGATTGCATCGCATCCTTCTTGATAAACCTTGTCAAAACACCTCTGAGTCTAAGCAGCCATTATCTTTATGTCATCAAATTCTATCAAGTCATTCTTTGATAGTAAAGTCAGGGTTGGTCTCGGCTCTCCTTTAGAATCCATAGGCTTCATTAGAAATTGTAGACATGCTCTGAGTTCTTCATTTTGTTGTTTCAACTCCTTCTTAGTGAGTTCATCCTTATCTAGTTGCTCCAAGATAGAAGATACTGAGCCTTTGAACTCATCAATTTTTAGACCTCTTGTAGCAGGTCCCAAATCAATAGTTGTTATAGTATAATCCTTAGCTCTGACTTGTCTCTTGTCCATATCCGCTGGTGGAATAGCTACTTCGGCTATTCTAGATCCTGTAGTATCCTTGTAAATTCTTGATTGAACTTTATCCTTTTTCTGCTTCTTAGGTCTCTCTATCTTGGCTAAAATAGCATCTAGATCTAGCTTCATAATCTCAACCTGAGGCTTCTAATAAGCCAATCTACTATGTAGCCAATTAGGTGCTGAAGAGGTAGAATCTTGAGGAATGTTTGTATTTTCATTATCTGTATTTGATGGTCCCTTAAGCAACTTTGGTTCCTGCTCAGGTTCTTTATCTACATCTACTTCTTCATCCCTAAGACTCTTTAAAATTTCTAAGATTTCTCCTTGAGCTGCCCCCAGGATAGTTTCTATTATGTTCTCCTCCGCGGGACTGTCAGATACTTCTGTTACTTCAACATTTACTTCTTTAGAAAGGGGCTCTTTAAATACATCTTTTTCAATTTTTGGCTCTTGAAGACCCAACTCTACACATACTTTCTCTATTTTTGGTAGTAGTGGTATGGCTAAAGGAGTTGAATCTTGTGTTGGTGTTATTTGGGAACTAGGAGTCGAAGATAGTGGGATTGCTACAAATGAATAAAGGCTAACTTGTGCCAAGTTTGCAAATTAAGTAAACCCCAAGGAAGGTGAAATGGGAGAGGTTGGTAATATATAGGAAATGGCAATAGGCATGGTGATGGAGGGAGAAGGTAATGAGGAGGATGAAAGAATGAAGGAAATAGGTGGTAAGGAAAGGAGGCAGAGAGTGAAACAGAAGATATGGAAGGAAAAGTCATGGTGGAAATAGCAAGAAGTGAAGAAACAGTAATGGAGGAAGTGGGGCAACTTGGGGTATTTTCAAATCTATCATCAATGAATAGGAGGTAGTAGAAATGGTAACCACTAGTGAAGAGGAAGCAGAAGTATCTTCTTGGATAATTAAAGTAGTGGTAGTAAGGGCAGGAGTTGAAACAACAGGAGAAAGGGTGGCAGTATTTGCAATTGGAGTAAAAGGGGGTGAAGAATTCACTGGCAGGCTTGTGCTATCAGGTGTTGTAGTAGTAGAGGTTTCTATGGTTATGCCAGCAGTTTTCACCTTAGTCTTCTTTGTTTTGGAACCTTCCCTTGGTTCACTAGGCATGTCCCTCTTCTTAGATGCCTTTGTTCTTTTTGTAGGAGGCATATCTTTCTTTTGTGTCTTTGGGGCAGCCTTCTTTAACTTTTTTTTCCTTTACCTTTCTCTACCAAAGGGATATGTTCTTCACTATCTAATTTCCTGGCTGACTCTTGAGCTAGATCTGCTTCATTTGGCACTTCTATTGGCACATCCTCTTCATCCCTAGATTCTTTTTCATCTTCAAGTGATGTATATGTAAGTTGTACCCCTTGTCCTTCTAATACAACAACTTGACTTCTTACCCATGATTTGCTCAATCTTATAGGTTACTCCATTACTTCATCCAAGGAGCTTTCCTCTGCATTGGCCCAATTTGGTAGTGAGACTGGTTGGAGATACTGGGCCTCCCAAGATCCTCTTTACACTACATTATCATCATCAACAAGTTGATCAAGGACATCTATGATACAGAACTTCATTACAAACCCCAAGGAAAATCTTCTGTGGGCCCCTCTTCAATACCTCATAATCATCTACACAATTGGCCCAAAAATCTTCCAGGTGCATTTTGTGGAATAACTTATTGCTTACATACCTCTTCATTGCTCTTTGTGGATCAAAATGGTTTCTCTTTGTATGAAAATGGAGGTTGAGCAACTGGAGTTCTGTGTCTAAATGTTCTGCTACCCCTAGGGAGAGACAGACATAGTTACCTCTACCTAACAGGAGAGGAAACTTGACATTTCTTCTATGAAGGTTTTTCAATTTCTTTGCACAGGTAAGCAATTGCCTCGATAGCTCTAAAAGAACTACTTTGTATGTGGGATAGTAGGGCAGTCTATATGGCATTCCAGTGAAGCCTTGAATCCTCAAATAAGTGAATTTCTAGAACTATATATACCATCTCCCATACTTCATGACCTCATTCATAGCCTCAGTGGATATCCTAAGGGTTGTAGTTCCTTGCAGCAACCTAGAAATATACATTGTAAAGGCATCATTCACCCTTTTGTAATGGATGAGAGATTCAGACAGTGCCAGTGTTGCAAGTATGGGCCTAACTAGTGTTGTCATTGATTTCAACATACTCTTGTTGCGTTGATGTCAAGGATTGAATGAGTTGTGTGCTAAGGATATTGAGAAAATTAGTCCTATCAGAAACATAGAAGAACAATGAAGACAATGAAGCTCTATGAAGTGAAGATCCTAGGTAGATGTAGATCAGAGAATGCAAATCAAAGGGTTTGTAGATATGTCTCTAAAGATGATCTAGTCAAGATTTGAGAGGTCCGCATGAAGATTTGGAGAAGTTATGGCCATATGAGTAAAACTAGTTCTGGCAGCTATTTAAAGGTGACAGAGTGACACAAATAGGCTGGTGAGATCCAGAAATGCAATATCTTATTCTACGGATTTGGTGGAATGTTTAGGAAGCCAATTTGAATTGATAACTCAATTGGTTAGTGGTCTGGAGGTCCGCAAGAATTTATTCTAATGTGACAGTGATGACAGACTGTGTTCTTGAGGTTTCGGATGAAGATGCGAATGATTTTAGTAAGTAGAAGTGGTGTGGATGTTCTTGGTGATTCAGGCAAGCTTGTGAGGGTCTCTAGATCGTGTCTAGTTCGTGTTGGCAGTCCACATTGAAGATTGACCTCATAATTGAAGATTTACTCTCAGGTGATGGTGTTCTTCCTAATCATGGCTGACCGGATGTTTTACACATCTTGCGGATGATCTTGAAGATGTTCTATGAAGCATGGCATGTTCCTCAAAGAAGATTGAAGTCCCAGATATGTGTGGCCGATAGTGTGGTGATACGCATGAAGTTTTGTAATAAGTCAAGTTGTATTTGTGTAATTTCTCTGTAATAAAATAAAGTATGTATTGTGTTGACTTGGATGATTATCCCAAAGTCAATGTCTTGTATAAATAAGATTTGTGAAGTCATTTCAAAGTGTCCCTGAGAAAGATGAGAGAGTGGTAGAGAGGAGAAGAGCAAAAAGTAGAGCAGAAGTGTTGAGCTTAAATGGAACTATATTAAGCGTGGTGAAGATGCTAATCTCCAGTTCAAGTATGTAATATTTATATTATTATTCTATAGACAGTGTGTCTCCTATAGGTAGTGGGCCTCTTATGAGCAGTGTGCTTGGGCAATGAGCCCTAATTGACAAGTGCCATTTTGTTCTTCTTATTCTTTTAACAAAGAATACAATCTTGGGTTAGTCACCTCATGGTTTTTCCTTTAACTAGGTTTTTCAAGTTAAAATCTTGGTGTCATATGTGTTAATGTGTTTTTGCTCTTGAGATATTGCATTGTGCTTCCATGATTAAATCATTATTATGCTATAGAAATATAAGAAGGATTTAAGTGTTTATAGAAAGGAAAGTTTTGGTGACAACTAATTCACCTCCCCTCTCAGTTGTCTGTCCTAAAACCAACAATTGGTATCAGAGATATGTTCCTCTAAAAGAGATTAATCACTTGAGGAGATCCAGGATGTCTTCCTACAAGAAGGATAGTCTAAGGTTTGATGGAACTAATTACACTCTTTGGAAAAGCTGTATGGAATGTCACCTGCAATGTATGGGAATGCAATATTGGACCATGACTACAAAGAAGTATGTTCCTCCAAAGAATGGTTTGACAAATGTAGATGAAATCAGAGATGCTGAAGATAATCTTTGAGCTAAAGAAGCCTTACTAAGTGCCTTATCTGATTCAGAGATGACAAATGTTATGGATTTAAAAAATACATATGAGATTTGGTCAAAGATGGAACTTCTACATGAAGAAGACAAATATGTTAAATGTGCCAAGCTACAGAGTCTGAAAGGAAAATTTGAAAACCTAAAGATGAATGAAGATGAGAATATCACTACATTTATGCCAAAAATAAATGAGCTTGTTTGTGGCATTAGGTGTGCTGGTGGAACCTTGGATGAAGATGAGATTGTTGCCAAAGTTCTCAGATCCCTACCTCCTACTTACAAACACAAGGTTGCTGCTATTGAAGAATTTAGATCTTTATCAAATATCACAAGAGATCAATTGGTTGTAAAGTTAGCTACATTTGAATTGGCTGAGTTTGGAGATGCACCCCCCAAGACTGAATCTGTATTCAAAGCTAGTGCCTCTGTAAAAGGCAAACAAAGGTATGATCCAGGAGAGAACTCCTCAAAGAAACTATCATGGTATGAAAAAGAAAGAAAAGATCTAGAAGAAGATGAGGCAGAAGCTACTCAACTTGAAGCCCTTATTGCAAAAAGACTGCCAAGAGGACCTGGTAAGTATGAAGGAAAATTGCACTTCAAATGTTTCAACTGCAACAAGATTGGTCATTTTGCCTCAAGGTGTCTGAAAAGATTTTCAAAGACAAATCTAGATAGATCAAGATTCCAAAAGAAATATTACTATGTTCATGAAGATGATGATGATGAAGGAGTAACAGATGATGAATCAGAGACAGGAAACAAATTCGGAAGTGACTGGGTGTTTATTGCCATCAAGGAAGAAGATCCAATGCCCATTGAATTTGTCAATCATAAATAGGTAGAAAGAGCTCTAGTTGCTCAAGTTGAAGAAAAGGATGAATGGGTCATTGACAGTGGATGCTCCCACCATATGATTGGTGACAAAAATAAGTTCATAGACCTGGAAATATATGGAGTTGTAAAATTTGGTGAGAATTCTGCTAGCAGAATCAGAGGCAGAGGAACTATTTCTTTTGATGGAAAGAAAAAAACCAGTGATGTACTGTATGTTGAAGGTCTAAAGCACAATCTTCTCAGTGTTGGGCAGTTGGTGGACAAAGGCTATGATCTCTGATTCAAAAATGGAAAATGTAGAATCTTTGAAAGCTCTAGAGCTGAGATTGCATCTGGTACTAAAAAAAACATAATATCTTCCACTTGGTTGGTACTAGCAAAAGTTGTTTATTTGTTCAATTTGATTAGAGTTGGTTGTGGCATAGGAGAATGTGTCATGTAAATTTTGATAATATCATCAAGATAAGCAACACTCAGGCTGTAAGAGATCTTTCGAGACTGGTGAAACCCACTAACAGTATGTACAAAGAATGTCAATTGGGTAAGCAGAGCAGAGTCACATTTAAAAGCAAGGAACAATCTTCTACTAGATTGTTGGACTTAGTACACACTGATCTATGTGGACCATCAAGAATTAGGAGTCTGCAAGGTGATACATATTTCATGTTATTGATTGATGACCACTCCTGAATGATGTGGGTGACTTTTCTAAAAGAGAAATCTGAAGCTCTTGAGAAGTTTAAAATATTCAAGGCTATGGTAGAGAATGAAACTGGGTTAAACATAAAATGTCTTAGGTCTAATAGAGGTGGAGAATTCACATCTGAAGAGTTCATAGAATTTTGTGAGAAACATGGGATAAAGAGACAGTTATATGCTCCAAGGACTCCACAGCAGAATGGAGTAGTGGAGAGAAAGAACCAGACCATCCAGGAAGCATCTAGAACCATGATGATGGAAGCAAATGTCCCTTAGATCTACTAGAGAGAAGCTGTAAGCACTGCTATCTATACTCTTAATCGAGTACAAATCAGAAGCAATACTGGTAAGACCCCCTATGAACTTTGCTTTGGCATCACTCCTACTGTGAAGTATTTCAGAGTCTTTGGTAGTAAATGTTACATTAAAAGAGATGAAGACCTTGGCAAATTTGATGCTAGAAGTGATGAAGGAATATTCTCAGGTTACTCTACTCAAAGCAAAGCATACTGGTGTTATAACAAGAGATTGAGAAAGATTGTAGAAAGTACAAATGTGAAGGTTAATGAAGGCATTGAAAAACCCTCAAGGTTTTATGAATATGAAGAAGATGATCAGAATGATGTTTTGGTCCAAGAAGTTCAAGCCCCTTCTGAAATTCATATCCAGACTGATCTAGAGAATCCTAAAATACAGGAAGAAGAGATAAGTTTGAATGAACCTGTCCAAGATATAGCAGTGCAAGAAATTCCCAAAACTCCCAAGTATGTAAGACTAAATCATTCTGAAGAGTAGATCATAGGTGATAGAAGCAAAGGTGTTCAAACAAGAAGAAAGGTTGCTCAAGATTTAGAGAAATATTGTCTGATTTCAAAGATTGAACCAAAAATAGTAAGTGAATCATGCAATGATGAAAGATGGGCCAAAGAAATGGAGGAAGAGTTGATGTAGATTGAGAAAAATCACACTTGGGATCTTGTTCCCAGACCTAGAAACAAAAATGTGATTGGGACCAAGTGGGTCTTCCAGAATAAATTGAATGAAGATGGTGAATTAGTCAGAAACATAGCCAGATTGGTCTATAAGGGTTATTCTCAAGTAGAAGGAGTTGACTTTGAAGAAACTTTTGCTCTGGTGGCAAGAATTGAAGCAGTCAGATTATTTCTTGCTTTTGCTACCTTCAAGGATTTCAAAGTATATCAGATGGATGTCAATTCTACCTTCTTGAATGGTGAGTTGGAAGAAGAAGTATACATTGAGCAATCTGATGGATTTCAATTGTTTGATCATGGTGATATGGTCTGCAAGTTGAAGAAAGCACTGTATGGACTCAAACAAGCCCCAAGGGCCTGGTATGAAAGATTGGACAAATATCTTTAGAAGATTGGTTTCAATAAAGGTACTACTGACAGTAACTTGTACTTCAAGATTGATCATGAAAATATCTTAATTGTTGAAGTATTGGTTGATGATATCTTTTTTGGAGGAAGAGATAGTATGTGCAAGACTTTTGCAAATCAAATGAAAAGTGAATTTGAGATGTCTATGTTTGGGGAAATGAATTTCTTCTTGGGTCTACAAATCACTCAAACAAAGAAAGGAATCTCCATATCACAGACCAAATATGTGAAACAATTGTTGAAGAAATTTGGGATGGAAGATTCAAAACCAATGAATACTCCCATGGCAACTGGATGTAAACTAAGCAAAGATGATGAATCTCCTAAGGCTGATCAGAAAAAGTACAGGTCAATGATTAGAGGACTACTGTATCTTACTCAAACTAGACTTGACATTATGAATGTTGTTGGTCTTGTTGCCAGATTCCAAGCTGATCCCAGAGAATCTCATGTCATGGCAATCAAGAGAATTCTCAAATATCTAAAGGGAACAGTTGAGTATGGTTTATGGTATCCTAGGGATCATGATTTCTCTCTTCATGCATATACAGATGCAGATTGGACAAGAGATGTGGATGACCAAAAGAGTACTAGTGGTGGTGCATTCTTTTTGGGGAAAAGATTGGTTTCTTAGCTGAGCAAGAAATAAGAGGCAATATCTATGTCCACTGCAGAAGCAGAATATATTGCAGTAGCAGGTAATTGCACTCAAGTATTATGGATGAAGTAAATGGTAAGAGACATCAGAGTGGAGTATGAGGAACCTATCACAATCTTATGTGATAACTCAAGTGCAATAAATATATCAAAAAATCTAGTGTTGCATTCAAAGACAAAACATATATCCATGAAGTTTCACTTTTTGAGAGAGTAGGTGAACAAGAATGAAGTCAAATTGGAGTTTGTGCCCTCAAAGGATCAGATTGTAGACATTTTTACTAAACCTCTGCCTAAGGACTCTTTTGAGTATCTCAGGAAGAAGTTAGGGGTTATTACCCCTCTGATTCTGAATTAAGGTGCACTGATGTGTATTAGTTCGGTGGATCTCATAGTCATATCTTGTGGTCTAGATTGATGATAGGAAGCTGCTATTTATGGGGAGTAGTCTGTATGATTCTAATTAATGCAAGTATGTACCCTTTGCCATTGATGTCAAAGGGGGAGAGAAGACATGTGAAAAACAAAAGTGGTTGCTGTTGATAGGGGGAACTATGTTAGTTAGTGAGGAGAAGTTCTGGCAACTGTTTAGAGGTGACAGAGTGACACAAATAGGTCCGGTGAGATCCAAAAATGCAATATCTTGTTCTGTGGATTTGGTGGAATATTTAGGAAGCCAATGTGAATTGACAACTCAATTGGTTAGTGGTCTGGAGGTCCACAAGCATTTATTCTAATGTGACAGTGATGACAAACTATGTTCTTGAGGTTTCTAATGAAGATACGAATGATTTCAGTAAGCAAAAGTGGTGTGGAAGTTCTTGGTGATTCAGGCAAGCTTGTGAGGGTATCTAGATCGTGTCCAGTTCGTGTTGGCGGTCTGCATTGAAGATTGAGCTCGTAATTGAAGATTTACTCTCAGGTGATGGTGTTCTTCCTAATCATGGCCAACTGGATGTTTTACACATCTTGCAGATGTTCTATGAAGCATGGTGTGTTCCTCAAAGAAGATTTAAGTCCCAGATATATGTGGCTGATAGTGTGGTGATACACATGAAGTTTTGCAATAAGTCAAGTTGTATTTGTGT
Source organism: Cunninghamia lanceolata (assembly GCA_027924645.1). NCBI lineage: Eukaryota > Viridiplantae > Streptophyta > Pinopsida > Cupressales > Cupressaceae > Cunninghamia > Cunninghamia lanceolata. Next base: position 9,513,689 of record BSBN01000828.1, read on the forward strand.
AATTGATCTGTAATAAAATAAAGTATGTATTGTGCCAACTTGGATGATTATCCCAAAGTTGATGTCTTGTATAAATAAGATTTGTGAAGTCATTTCAAAGTGTCCCTGAAAAAGATGAGAGAGTGGTAGAGACGAGAAGAGCGAAAATTAGAGCAGAAGTGTTGAGCTTAAATGGAACTGTCTCAAGCATGGTGAAGATGCTAATCTCCAGTTCAAGTATTTAATATTTATATTATTATTCTATAGACAGTGTGTCTCTTGTAGGTAGTGGGCCTCCTGTGAGCAGTGTACTTGGGCAGTGAGCCCTAATTGGTAAGTGCCATTTTGTTCTTCTTATTCTTTTAACAAAGAATACAATCTTGGGTTAGTCACCCCATGGTTTTTCCCTTAATTAGGTTTTCCATGTTAAAATCTTGGTGTTATATGTGTTAATGTGCTTTTTCTCTTGAGATATTGCATTTTGCTTCCGTGATTAAATCATTATTATGCTATAGAAATATAAGAAGGATTTAAGTGTTTACAGAAAGGAAAGTTTTGGTGACAATTGATTCACCCCCCCTCTCAGTTGTCTGTCCTAAAACCAATAGCCAGCTGGGTGTAGCATTCATAAACTTTAATTTTCTACTATTCATCATTTCCAATTTCCCCTACTTTTGACAATCTAGTATATTCATTTCTTCTTGCCAATGAGTATTCTACATAAGAATTCCATCTAAATACTTGTTTATCCCTAAAATTGTTGAATGTCTGATGCATGTTGTCACTTAATTTTTGATACTAGTGGAATTTGGTTCCTTTAGTAATTATCTCTTCAATCATTAAGAACATTCATCCTTTGAAAGTTGATGCAGTAGGTGTAAGCAAGGAAAAAGCTAACTAATTTGTAGAAAACAAACTATAGCTAACCCTAGCTCCCAATGGAGAGAAATCTAACCTAGATAATAGTCAAATAGACATAAAAACAAGCAAGAATCTGAGCTAGCTATTGTCTAATCTCCATTGTCCTCCTCTATCTTCCATATTTATTCTCAGATATGCAGATTTTTGCATAATCTTGAGAAGCTCATGAGAATGGCAAGATGTTGGAGAGTTGAAAATGAAAAACTGAACTAAGAAAGTGCATAAGGGAGAAAAAATAGAACTAAGAGCCCCAAAATGAGCTAGAGAAAGGTGTTTTATAGAAGAGGAATTTTGAATGGAGGGCTAGGATTCATTGTGATCTTAGAGGCAAGATCAATGGTTGAGGTTGATTAGGGTTTCTCCCATCACTAAGGGACAAAAGTGAATTTAAAATTCACAAATATGGTGAGGTGTAAGGATGTTTAAATTAAATAAACTTGATTAGTTTATTTAATTCATTTGAGGAAGGGGACATGTGAAAGGGGATTTTTTATGGGATTGATTTATTTATTTGAATAAATCAAGTGAAGGGGATATTAGGGTAGGAATGATTAAATAATTAATTGATTAAAATCAATTATTTAACCATAGAGGCAAATAGGGAAAATTGGTAGAATGTGGATTAAATTAGGGTTTTGCAAGGGATGGACACTTTTAGGTGTCTACATTTTTCCCCTCTTTGAGATGATGTTGCGACCAAGTAACATCATTTCAAAGAAGCCAAGGAAATGGATAGAGGAAAAAGATGATAATAGAAAGATAGGGAGATAATGCCGCCTTGAGAGGATAGGCGGTTTGGATAAACGCAGGTATGCTCTCGAAATGAAATGGATTGGTCAAGGCAGAAAGATAGGGGAGTGGATATAATAGATTAATGAAGGTGGATGCATGAGGACACAAGAGAGGATGGTGGAAGAATGAAAGATTGGCTAGAAGAATGGAAATGATATCTTGATTTGATAGATTTTTGAGCTTCTCACTTGTAATTTTCTGCTTATCATCATAGAACTTATTATGTCAAAGGACAACAATCACCGTGACATGATGGAGGCCAAAGTGGAAAGTGTAGTCCCTTATGAAACAAGCACATGACAGATAAGGATTGCCTGACTCAGACTAGGAACTATGATACCTTGTCAGAACATGTGATGAGATAACTATGAGGTGTGCAAGTCCTGATGCAAGGAAGCATTTATTCTTTCCAATGCATAGGATGTCTTTGGTTCACACCTAATGGAATCTCAATCACACATAAGGCACCAAGTTGCCCCAGTCATTTTTCCAAGACAAACCGCAAGCAACAATCAAAGAAAAAGGTCTTGCTCTATCCTCTCTTCTCTTCATTAGTTAGGGATTGCCTTGAGAAGCATAAGAACGAGACTGCAAAACAATCAAATAAAAGATAAGACAAACTGGACCAACAGCCAATTGGAACTTTCACAAAGTGATATGTGCTTGATTGATTGTGATGGGTTGAATGAAGGACGCTTGGTTTTAGGAAATGAAACATGTCGTATAAGATGCCTGGTCTAGTTTCGACAATGCAACATCATGTATAAGGCAAGTGATTAATTGAGAATGGAAAAGGGGCCTGATTTTAGGAAAGAAACATGTCATATAAGATGCCTAGTCTGGATTCTACAATGCCCCTACCTATCTAAGGCAAGTGATTGATTGAGTGACACTAGTGTTGTTGGTGGGCAACACTAGGGTTTGATTGATGATGTTTGATAAATGACACATGTCCTATAAGGAATAGAATCCTAGTTTCAACGATGCCCCAATTCGTGTGAGAATGTGATGGTTGATAAGGAAAGTTTGATAGTGACATGATTATCACGAGGCAATTGATTGATTTGACTGATTGGATAGCTTGTCTAGTTGATGTTTGGGATTGGTTTGCTTGTGCATGTTTCTATGAAAGATTGACTATCTAATTAAAGTGTCCATTTCATGAAAGGATGACTTATTATGATGGTTGACAGGACAGACCCTAAGGGACTAACCTAATGCCTCAGGGTCACATCAAAGATGGCCTTACCTACATGAAAGCTTAGAGGCAATGTAGTTCAACCATGTGGACTGTGGATGAGTTTGAAGAATGGATGTGAATGAGATGATGATGTGATTGATTAGGAGATTTAGTTGAAGAATAGAATGATTGGAAGAACTGATTTGGTTGGAATGATGTGATGGATTGAAGTGGTGATGAGTCGATCGAGTGATTTTATTGCTTGGATTTTTGTAGGATATTTGAATTTTTTTTTAATTTTTAGGAATATTTGATTTTTTTTAGATTTTTTTGAATGTTTTGATTTTTTTTGGATGTTTTAATTTTTTTGTTTTTTTGGGAATATTTGATTTTTTTGTATTTTTGGACTATTTTGGGGAATGGCGTTGGATCGTAATTTTGAATAGCCTTTTCGCTAAATACCAATGACAAGGGGAAACCAAGTCTAGGTGCAAGGATGAATGAATGGGACTGGATGAATGGATAAGAGGGGGGGCGATAGTGGATGGAAGGAATGCACGTGTAAGAGGGAAAGGATATTATCTCCAAGGACTATGTCGCATAGGAATAACAAGCCCCATTATTGGTGGTATACTTAGGATTTTTCATGACAATGCTTATGATGATGGATGGTGATTGGGATTGGGTTGAAAGGGATAAGTTATGTCAAGGGACATCTAAGACATGTTTCAACATTTTGCCCCCATTTCTTTATCAAGATCAAAAGAGGAAGGGAGAATGAATGGACTCGATAGGCTAAGTATATGTATGGCTAAAGATGACAGGATAGGGTGTGGAAATGATAGGATGAAAATGATAGTGTGGATGAGACAATGTGCCCCCAAGTGTAAGTGACATAGAAGATAACCTACACATGACGCCTGTTTGCTAGGTTTTCATCATGGTACTTATCCAGGGTGCCTGTTTACCTAGTTTTTACCATTGGACAAAGGGATTTTTCTTTAATTTTTTGATTTTTTTTTTTGCCTTTTTTTTAACTTTTTGAATGGGATAAGTGGATATGGATGAGAGGGACTCAAGTGTCTAGTACCATGAAAGGTGATAGTCCCATTGGAGAATGATGTCGTTGCATGGATCATGTTAACTGTGCTCATTGATGTTGGTAAGGAGATGTTATGAAAGTGGGATGGATTAGGCCGATAGTGGGTTATGGAGGGAATGATAGTGGATTATGATGTAGATTATGTAGGACTTATGCATGGATGGATGACAAGCTTATGCAAAAGCATGGACCATAGGGATAGGATTGGTGAAAAGTGTAGGATAATGGTTGAATGATGTGTGAAAAGGAATCATGACCAACGGTTGCACACACCGTGACAAACATTGAAGCATTTGATTGGATGGTGGTGTAGGAAGCAATGGTGATGTTTGCTTAGGAGAAGGTTAACAAAGTGCTTTAGGTACCCACATGGACTTAGTATGTTTATGACTTTTGCTTTTCATGTCAGATTTGTTTATGGAGTGGGATTTTGGAATGAAAGTGGATGGTTGGGATTTTTGAGAGGTGGATGCCTCTTTTGATTTGCATTTTTGTTTAGGGACCCATACCATTTTGGTTTTGGACTTTGGTTTTGGAGGTATGGGTTTGGATGGATTTTTTAATGTACCTTGCTTTGAATTTTTGGATTGTTGTCCTAAGGAATTAGGATCCTTAGGATTTTTGTCTTTATGACACGAGGCATCCAAATGTTTATTTTTGAATCCCATGTGGCAGGTGGAATGAGTGGAAGCTTTGTGGTGCAGGAGCACCTATCCTACAGTGGCCTACATGAGGCAGTTAGTTAGTTTTAAGGTTGTTTATGTTTTTAATAAGGTCCTAATTGGACATTCAATGTAATAAGGTCTCTTTGACCAAGATATACTATTTTTAGATCAGTTGGTTAGAGTTAGTTAGAGTCTATTGAACAGCTATAGTTCCCAGCCAATTGGAGAGATTTCCCAGCCACTTGGAGGCAAGTCTGTGCTACCAGTGGTAACTAGATAAATACCCTAGGATTTGATGGATGAGGGCATCTAGGTTTTGTGATAGCTGAAATCAATCAGTTGAATTGTGCTGCTAGAAAATAGAGTACTGTAATCGCATCTTTTGAAAGTTAATAATATCCTGTTGCATTTAAATTCACTATGAAATTGTTTATCTGTACTGAGGCCGGATGGATTCTTTTATTCATTCTCCTAGTTGATTCTACGAATTGGAGGAATGGTCATGTATAGTAGTTTAGAGTTTAGTTTACATTTTCTGTTTGTTCGCATGCATGTTTATAGGTTCATGGTTGAGAGGTGTTGAAAACCCTAGCTAGCTCGTGCAGGTTGAAAAGGGTCTGAGAAACCACCCAAGAAGCGGATGGGGCCATCGGTGGAGGTCGCGCAAATCAAACTATAAAAATCTGTGAAGTTTTCAAAATATATACAATTTGTGCATATATCCCCTTTGTATGCGGGATATACACCTTGCGTATATCGCCATTTGTCTATCGCATTTGTATGTGGTAACATACAGCATGAAAATATAAGCAACCGCATGATACAAGGAGTGACCGACGATACCAGTGAGAAGGACCGACAATAGGAGGTCAAGAAATGTATGTATGAGCGGGAGAAGAGTTATCGGCATGAGGGAACCTATCAGAAGAGTTGGCAGAAGTCTCATCAACATGCCATGTCACACTGATAATAGATTCATTGGGGTATCGGCAGGAAACTCTAGGGGTTCACCGATGAGGAATGTCTTGGCGATGAGATCTATCATCAGCGCATCAGTACAACGGTTATTAAGTGTATCGGCGCAAGATTGGATATCAGCGAAGGAGTTCAAAGTTGGGCTGATGGGAGGAGTCGCGGCGATGAAGAGTTTGGTGTCAGTGAGACGGCATGTGTTGGGGAGACATTCTACAGAGACGCCGATGAACTAAGTGTTGTCGATAGGCAATTTAACCAATCAAAGGGTATCGGTGGGAGTTAGGCGATCGGGGAAGAAGAAAACTGGTCAGCCGATGGAAGATATCTAGCCAATGGGTGATTTAAGCATCAGAATGAAAGTGTTTCGCTAAGCTAATAGGTATAGGTCATAGCGATATGGTGTCGGGGACACATCGATATGAAATGGGATGTCGGTGCGAAAGGAATTAATTTGGCTAATGGTATTATGTTAGAAAATAGAGAGTGTATGCATATTTGATAATACATAGACATACATTTGAATTTGTATGTTAGGGTCTATTGGTGGTGGATGCTCTGCATCATAGTGGTATCAGAGCTCAGCAAAGGTTTGGGTTGTTTGTGTGTTGATTCTGTCACTGAGAAGACAAAGGTAGAGGAGTGAGAGCTTGACAAGATGCCTCCTAAAGGTAATGGTACTGCAAGGGAGTTGTAGGAGATGAAGGAAAAACATGCCAGAGAGATGAGGAAGATGAAGGAGCTTGCTGAAGCACTTCAAGCCAGGCTTGTAGCCTTGGAGAAGAACAAAAAGAGGGAAGTGGAAGACAGTGAATCAGAAGTAGAGGAAGATGATGCTGAAGAGTATGAAGAGGTAGCTAAAGATCTGAATGATGAAGATCAGAGATTTGCAAAACTGTTAAAGGCAGTGCAGAGTGAGAAACCTAAGGTAAAGGTTGATGTTCCAAAGTATAATGGAAGTTTGGATGAAGATGAGTTACTTGATTGGATTACTGCATTAGACAATCATTTCGAATGTGAAGATGTTGTTGAGGATCATAAGGTAAAGATTGCAAAGACCAAGTTAGGAGGTCATGCTTTGGTATGGTGGGATTATGTACAATCCGAGAGAAGGAAACAAGGAAAGTCAAAGATCACTTCATGGGATAAGATGGTAGCAAGGATCAAAGGTAAGTTTCTGCCCAAGGATTATGAAATTCAGATGTTTAAGAAGCTGTAATTTCTAAGGCAAAAGGAAATGGATGTGAAGGTATACACTGAGGTGTTTTACAAGTTGAGTATGAGATTTGGTCATCATGAAAATGAGATAGAAAAGGTGGCTAGATACTTAGCTGGTTTGAGATTGAACATACAAGATGAGTTAGTTTTAGCTAACCCAAGGAGTGTAGAGGATTGTTATCAAATGGCAATCATGATTGAAGAAAAGATGAATAGAAGACAAGATAAGTCCATGAGAGGAAGAGGTAGCAAAATGAGGGGAAGGGGATCAGCCCCTACAATGAGGCAAACCAATGAGGATCAAGCAGACACTGGTAAAGGAAAAGAGCAGTCTGATTTCAGAGGTGGATGGAAAGGTACCTGAGGTAGATTTGGAGGTGGTAGAGGTTCTACTACATTTTCTGGTAAGTGTTACACTTGTGGTGAATATGGGCATCCATTTTACAAATGTCCAACAAAAGCAACAAGTTCAAGAGGAGACAAGAGGGCAAATCTGATCCAAGAAACTGATAAACAAAGTGCAAGCAACTCAAACACTCAGCAAAGTGTGAAGGAGACTCTTGATAATTATGGGTATCTGGAGGAGGGAGAAGCATTGATGTTAAGAAGGACAATCTTGAATACATTAAGGGATATGATGCAAAGAAGAGCTCTTCTCAAGACCACATGCAAGAGCAAACGTAAAATATGTAAGGTTGTAATTGATTCTGGCTCAACAGATAATATGGTATCTCAACAAATGGTGGATAAACTAAATTTAGAAAGGATTCCACATCAATACCCTTACAAAGCATCTTGGGTGAGTGATAGTTAATCACTTTTGGTATATGAACTTGCATATGTGGATTTTCAGATTGGGGATTATCATGATAGAATTATGTGTGACATATTGCCCATGGAATGTTGTCACCTACTGTTGGGTAGGCCATGGCAATTTGATAAGAGAGCATTGTATGATGGGTATGCAAATACCTACACCATCAAGAAAGGTGGGAAAACTATTGTGTTGATACCATTACAAGAAGAAGCTGTAGCACAGAAGGCAACAAAAATCATTTTAGTGGGAAAGGAGTTTGTGAAGATGCCTACAGTAGCATGCATAAAGGCAGTTGAGGAGACTGCAGGGAAAGAAGTTGTTAGCAACAACAGTTTGAAGAAAGGTTTAGTTTTGACTGACAGAGGTCAGCAACAGACCAAACAGCAGGTTTATGAGCAGCCACAAATTGATTAGCAGGACAAGGATGTGATTGTAGTTGGGACTATTGTTTGTCCTATAAAAGTTGAAAGGAAGACAGATTTGAACATTACAAAAGTTCAAGAAGCAATTCCTAAGGTTATTCAATTAGGTATTCAAACAGAGGTGCTGGTAAGACAAATTGGCAAACACAGGGTATGTATGAACAGAGCCTACATTGACAGGCATGAGGGTTTACTTGCAAGACATCAAGTTACAGTTCAGAACACTGAGATGGCAAAGAGCAAAGGTGGAATTCTTCCACAACCTAATTCATGGGACATGAGTTCTTTTTCTATTGGGGAGTATGGTGTAGGAGCACCTATCCTACAGTGGCCTACATGAGGCAGTTAGTTAGTTTTAAGGTTGTTTATGTTTTCAATAAGGTCCTAATTGGACATTCAATGTAATAAGGTCTCTTTGACCAAGATATGCTATTTTTAAATCAGTTGGTTAGAGTTAGTTAGAATCTGTTGAACAGCTGTAGTTCCCAGCTGCTTGGAGAGATTTCCCAGCCACTTAGAGGCAAGTCTGTACTACCAGTGGTAAGTAGATAAATACCCTAGGGTTTGATGGATGAGGGCATCTAGGTTTTGTGATAGCTGAAATCAATCAGTTGAATTGTGCTACTGGAAAACAGAGTACTATAATCTCATCTTTTGAAAGTTAATAAGATCTTGTTGCATTTAACTTCATTATGAAATTGTTTATCTGTACTAAGGCCAGATGGATTCTTTTATCCATTCCCTTGGTTGATTCTACGAATCGGAGGAATGGTCATGTACAGTGATTTAGAGTTTAGTTTGCATTTTCTATTTGTTTGCATGCATGTTTACAGGTTCATGGCTGAGAGGTGTTGAAAACCCTAGCATGGGTATGTGTTAGGTCATGCAGGTTGAAAAGGGTCTGAGAAACCACCTAGGAAGCAGATCGGGCCATCGGTGGAGGTCACACAGATCAAACTGTAAAAATCTGTGAAGTTTTCAAAATATATACAATTTGTGCATATATCCCCTTTGTATGCGGGATATACACCCTACGTATATTGCCATTTGTCTATCGCATTTGTATGTGGTAACATACAGTGTGAAAATACAAGCAACTACATGATACGAGGAGTGACTGACAATACTGGTGAGAAGGACTGACAATAGGAGGTCAAGAAATGTATGTATGAGTGGGAGAAGAGTTATCGGCGTGAGGGAACCTATCAGAAGTGTTGGCGGAAGTCTCAGCGAAATGCGATGTCACACCAATAATAGATTCATCAGGGTATTGGCAGGAAACTCTAGGGGTTCACCGATGAGGAATGCCTTGGCGATGAGATCTATCATCGGTGCATTAATACAATGGTTATTAAGTGTATCGACGAAAGATTGGATATCGGCAAAGGAGTTCAAAGTTGGGCCGACAGGAGGAGTCACGGCAATGAAGAGTTTGGCATCGGTGAGACGGCGTGTGTCAGGGAGACATTCTGTGGAGAGGCCGATGAACTAAGTGTTGTTGATAGGCAATTTAATTGATCAAAGGGTATCAGTGGGAGTTAGGCGATCAGGGAAGAAGAAAACTGGTCAGCCGATGGGAGATATCTCGTCGATGGGTGATTTAAGCATCGGAATGAAAGTGTTTTGCTAAGCCGATAGGTATAGGTCATAGCGATATGGTGTCGGAGACACATCGATATGAAATGGGATGTCGGTGTAAAAGGAATTAATTTGGCTGATGGTATTATGTTAGAAAATAGAGAGTGTATGCATATTTGATAATGTATAAACATACATTTGAATTTGTATGTTAGGGTCTATTGGTGGTGGATGCTCTGCATCACTTTGTGTTTAGACAATGTGTGTGTTTGTTGGTCATGATTAGGATATTGAGGTGATTTATGAATGATTGGGAGATTAGGAGTTAGAAGCAATAGAAGTAAAGTGGATGGAGTGATAGGTGTATGGTCACATGCTTTTGGCATCTGTAGGATGATGGAGGTGGAATGGCAGCATATGTTTTGGGAATATGATGGGATGTGTGACAGAAAGTGGTTGATTAAGGATGAATGGAGGAAGTACCAACATTGTTAGATTGTTGACCTTGGGGTGTGTATCCAAGGCCATATGAGCGAGGGGGGACTTTGACATGTATCAGCTCCATAATACCTAGTTTTGGAGCATGGGATTGACAATGGGACTATGTGTGGTATGGACACTAGACACGAGTTTGTTATTTGATGGAGAAGGTGATGTGGTGGACAAGGTGGTTGTGTTGCTAAGGAAGAACACTCATGAATGAAGGCAGATAGGCCAAGGGAATATGTTGGTGGACTTGAAATTGGATTGAAGGTGGATGTGGAAGGATCATTAGGATCTTTATTATGTTCATGTAGATTCAAGTTATTTGTTTGATCTTCTATGAGTGCTTGTGAGGCACATGTCTTATCATAGGGAGTGGATGTTTGCACATTAGGGCTAGATGGAGGACAGATGGATGGAGTGATAAGCTCTAGACCCTGGAATGCATAAAGAGGATCATCATGGTCTTCTTGATCATAGAGGGGATCTTGATCATACATGGGAGCTTGATCCTGAAAAAGATGAAGTGTGTTATAAATGGGTGTAATGGAAGGGGTTTGATCTTGATGTGGATGAGGGGGTAATGTTTCAAAATGATTAGGATTATGCTCTTGACATAGCTCTTGACTTGGAATGGGAGCGAATAACTCTTGAATAGGTTTGATGGGTTGCGGATGACAAGGTTGGTTTGAAGGACATGGCATGATGTTTGGGGACTCTTTGGTAAGTTCAAGCATATGTGTTGGATAACATGGCGATGTTTGATTCCTTTCTAGTAACCCTTGGATCACATCCTTCGTAGATAGATGGGTGATGGAAGTTGAAGGCTTAGGATTGCGATTAGGTGAAGTGGCTAAGTCCCATGGTAGAGGGATGAAAGTGATTAGATTTGAATGTGTTGGGAAGAATGTACTTATAAGATGGATGAGGTAGACTTATGTTCCCCTTGTCAAAGGTGGCATGAAAATTTAAAGGCACTTTGTCTTGCTACCATGGTGAACTTGGATAAGCTTATGAATAGGCTTGGGGTGCTAGAACCTTGTTCATTAGGATTGTCATGGAATGATGCATGTCTTAATATCGTTGTATGTCTTCTTGCGGGATTAGGACCATGTTGGCAAGTGCTTGCTTAGGATGATGATGTGGAGTGACTGGGATGAATGAGATGAAATTGGTTGGATGATTGGATGGGTGATTAGGGGTGATTAGGGTATGGTGGTTTGGATAGTGATAAGGCTATGGATGGTGGGGTGATGATTAGGCAAGGTGATTAGGATGATGATTAGATTAGGGGTGAGGTGATAAGGGTGAATTAGAAATGATTAGGATGGTGAGGTGATTATGATGATTTTGATTGAATGATGTGGTTAGAAAGGTGATTAGGATACGAAGGTTGAATGAAGAAGATATGAGTAGGATGTGATTAGGATGATGTCGATTAGAATGAAAAGGATGATGTGGAATGACAAGGATGAACAGGGATAACTAGGAGGATCAACTCTGTTTCTCTTCTTTTTGCAACTATGTCTATACCAAATGAGACTTGTGGATTGTGGGATGTTATGGGATGTTGATGCAAGGTGATGAGGCCCGGACTATGATAGAAGCTGATGATATTAGTCTTTGAAAAGTCTAGCTCCACAAGGGTACTCTCATCTACTAATGACCTTTCAAAGCACAAATTGGTTGTGTTGAGACCTTGATGTCTGGAAGAGATGATGATTAGAGTGAACCCATGAGTTTCAGAATTCACTTGTAAGGATGGACTTAAACTATCTATGGAGTATTAATCCCAAGTTGTGATTGATGTGAAAAAAATATGCCAAGGTCTCTTGGTCCATAGATTTGTACTTGTTATATAGTCAAGCTTTGACAGTTTCTCCCTATGTTTCAACCTTAGGAAGACTAATGTTTAGGGTCCTCTATAGATGTCAAAGGCTGAATGGTAATGAAATTTGATTGTAAAGGGATGGAATTGGATTTGTAATGGGTGAACGGAACCAATAGGTCTATAAGGTTTCGACATGGTTGCAATCAGATTCAATAGGGAGAGTAGATGCTCCAAGTCTTCCCTACAGTTATGGTGTATTGTGATTAGGAATGATGAAAGATGAAATTGATTGGATTGGATTGGAATGAATGGCTCGGATATGATTAGGGGAATGATGATGATGACTTGGATATGTTTAGTGATATGTGATAGTGGTATGTTGTGGAATGATAGTATGAAATTGAGGAAGAAGGTGACAAGGGATGATTAAGGTTTGAATTATGATGACTTGGGTATGATTATGGTATGATATGGAATGACTAGGGATGATTAGGATGATGTTAATTGGATGAGGATGGTGATATGCAATGACAAGTATGATGATTAGGACATGATTAGGATGAAGTGGAATGATAAGAAATGATGAAGAGGATGTGGTGGAATGATTTGGGATGATGAATAGAACATGATTAGGATATGGTTGAGTGATGTGAAATGATTAGGAAATATGACTTGGATGGATTAGGATGATGTGGATTAGATGAATGAGATGATTAGGGTTTGACTATGATGAGTTGGATGATGTGGATTAGATGAGAGAGGTGATTAGGGTTTGACTAGGATGACTAAGATGATGACTAGAAGAATGATTAGGGTGAAATGGATTGGATTGGGATGATGATGTGTAATGGTTATGTGTGATGAGTTGGATATGATTATGGTATGATTAGGGATGATTAGGATGATGTTAATTGGATGAAGATGGTGGTATGGAATGACAAGAATGATGATTAGGACATGATTAGGATGTGGTTGAATGATGAATGGGATATGACTTGGATGTGATGGAATGATTAGGGTTTGATGTTGTTTTGGATAGGTGATAAGGATAATGATGAGGAATGTTTAGGATGAAATGGGTTGGCTTAGGAGGGTAATTGGGAATGATGAATAGGATATGGTGACTTGTATGGATTAGGGTAATGTGACTAGGATATGATGTGGAATGACAAGATTGGATGACTAGATGTTGGTTTGACTTGGAATGAAAGTGGAAATGGATTAGAAAAAGGATGACATGGAAGGATGATAATATAGATATGATGCGATTAGCATAGGACAAGTGGGATGATTAAGATGGTTGGTTGGATGATGTGATTAGGTATTATTAGGGTATGGTAGGATGTGATTAGGATATGATGTGGAATGACAAGGATGATGTGGTTAGGAAGAGTGATAAGGATGATGACTTGGGATGAATGGATGATGAGTAGGACAATGATATGAATGATGGTAATTGGATTAGAAAAAGGATGACATGGAATGATGATAATGTAATTAGGATAGAACAAGGATTGATGTGAATGTTTGGAGGATGTGGTAAGGATAGTGATAAGGATATGATGACTTGGAGTTGTGAAGAATGATATGATGTGAAATGAATGTGATGATTAGGAATGACTAGGGTATAATTATGATAAGGTGGCATGAAGAAGATATGACAAGAATGTGATTACGAATGATTAGGATCGATGTTTGGATATGATAGGATGATGTGTAAGGATAATAGGATTAGAGATGTGGTTGAGTGATGAGGAATGGGATGATTAGGATGTTCGAGGAAGGAAAAGGATAATGACTAGGATGAATTAAGGTGAAATGGAAGTGACTTGGAATGAGGAAAGCTAAGTGTAAGGATGTTGTTAGGTGATTTGGATGGATTAGGAAAATGATTGGGATAGTGATAAGGATACACAGGGCGACAAGGATGATGATTAGGATAATGATTATGTTGAGGTGAAATGATTAGGATGAAACTGATTAGCTTGGGGGGGGTGACTAGGATGCTAAGGTTGAATGATAAGGATATGGTATGAATGTGATCAAGGTATGATGACTTAGGATCAATGTGTGGAAAGAATGTCGAGGGTGATGATTAGGCAAGCACACACATCAATCAAAGAAGACACTTGGCAATCAATTTTGTGGTTATTTGACATTTTTGTGACACATTTTTTAAAACACTTTAGAAGACAAGCACAACCCTATGGCTAGGCAAGGACTATATTTGTTGAATCCCCTAGCTGCACTTATTCAAAGCAAATAGCTCCAGGATCTTGGTAGCACCAGCTCCCCTCCATGGCACTCACTTCTCATGCATACCAAGTTCCAGGTTTCCCAAGGCTCATCCCCCCACCAAACCTTAGGATTGTCCCTGCTATCTCAGCTAAGAACCATAAGAATCAGGGAGGCTTCAAAAGTTACCCTTTTGTGTCAACAAATAGAGGGTTTTTGGACACTAAACAAAAGGTTTCTAGTGAATATCCCGAGGACCAGCACCTCATGAGCATCCAACAAACTACTTAAGGCTCTAACTAACCCTACTAGGAGTTTAATATACACTAAGGTATGCCTCCTTTCTAGCTAGCACTATATGGTGAGCGCTCATACCAGGTAGACTTGGCTTTCTCCTTATCCTTAATTTATATAGCGGGCCAGACGAAAGTCCCACTTAGGGTCACAAATGAGTTCTCCTTTCATATGTGTCTCAAGAGCAGGCCCACTCTAAGGTAACAAAAGCAAGACAAGTTAACATGTTTTTGATCCTTAGGCTCACACTAAGTCGCAAGGGGAGAGTATACACATGTGAACTGGCTCACACTCGCACATGTTCATTGACCTTAGAAAAATAAATGTGTGGTGTGATTATTCAAATGTTGTGAAGTGTTTTTGATTACCAAGATTGCATAAAGTGCAAGGGAAGAGCATACACACTTCATAACATAAACACAATCACCAAGGATAGCAAACAGTAGTTAATTTTAAGCCCCCAAGAATCATGTGAAAATAGCAAGTTATGTTCATTTTAGCACCCAAAATCCAAATGTGCCTATGATAACCAACACACATGCATATGAAAGAAATTGAATCCCTGCATCAAATGTGTTAGTAGTTTTAGTTTATAGTCTTTAGCCCATGAATGCCACATGCTGCAAATTAGACATTAGTAGCATAAAAAACTCCATGATGATGCAAAAAACATGACATAAAAAGTAGATGCACCGTTTGCGAACCACAATGTCAAAATGGTCAAGAAATGGAATCTGATAAAAATATGCAAAATTTGATCAGCTACAGTGAAATAAATAGTAGAATCAAATTATTTAGGAAATTCTAAGTAGTTTGAAAAAAAATAATAATTCGCCAAAATTCGACAAAAAATGCTCAAGATATTCACGTTTGAAGTTCAAATGAAGTGTTGACTTCGAACAGAAAAAAAAACCATGACAAAACAATATCATCACCTATTGAAACCTGTACCACTGCGACGTTTGTTGTGTTATCTTTCCAACTAGCCCTTGTTTGCAAAATTTTGATTTCGTATGCAAAAGTTATGGTCGTTTGAAAAAAATTTGCCTATTTTGGTATTTGGAAGCAAAGAGGGTCAAGTCTAACTATTTGCAAAAACTGCTAGCGGTTAGAAAAATTCGATCACATGGCTGTTGGATCACCGATAGTTAAGGTCTACATTGGTGGTTTGGAAAAACTGCAAACGGTTAAGGAAGCTCCAATCACATGATGGCGGTTTAACAAACCACAGTTTAAGTTTGAGGCTTGCATTGGTGGTTGCTATTTGGCGGTGAGTACGCTACTAGTGGTTAGTGCATACAGTGGTTAAGGATTGTGCTAGGTGGTTTAAACCTTAACCACTGACCATCTTTAAACAAGCGCTCACACAGAGTAGTTATAATTGGCCACTTGAGGTAGCCAAGGGCTAACTGAGCCCACATTCAGTCATATGACCATGGTAAAAAAGAAATTGCAAGAGGCTAGCTCTACCCATTCCACGAGAAACCTAATTACTTAAGCCAAGTCATGAAACCTTATTGTTTGAGGTGACGATTAGTAGTTAGGGTTTTTTGTTTTAAGAGGCTGACTGATGACAAGAGGTAGTGGCGGATGGGTGAAGAATAGGTGGAGCCGCCTAGTGCGTAGAGTTTTGAATGGTGGCACATGGAATATAGAGGTGGCCATGAAGAGTTTGGTAGAGCCACAGCTACGATCAGGTAGGGCGAGGGCAGTTGAGAGGTTTTTAATGTCCTGGGTTCAACAAAGTGGTGACCATAGGTTATAAGCGGCAGAAGAGGTGTTGACTATGCGTGGATAGTGGAAAATGCCAATGACAGAGCTATTCCAAGTGGGTGGTGACTTATATGAGAGAGACCACCAATGGTGGTGACTTATCACATGGGGAGGCGATGTATTTCCTAGAGGTGGTGACGGGGAGGAGTATAGGCAGCGAGGGTTAGGTTTTTTATCAGTCGACTAGAGGTGGAGGCTCTAACGAGGGCGGCAATAGTTATTTCATGGGTGGTGACTATGAAATGGAGGGAGTGGTGACTAGGCCACATGGAGTAATGATTGTGTCATGAAGGGGGAAGCGACTAGGCTTTTCAATAGTCACTCTGCAATATTTATAAAACCTACAACAGTGCACGATTAAACCTACAAAATGAAAGACTTGCAACAAAAATCATTAGCCCTGAAATCTCAAACATGCAGTGATAGAAGAATAGGGAGTGTCTGTGAAGAAGGACTTTGATTGCATAGGAACGAAGGACACATTCAACGGGGATGTTACAAAGACCCGTCGGCAGAGGATTCAGCAGAGTCGACAGGGGTGATGTTTAGCATTTCTTTATGGGGTCGAATAGGATTAGGATGTTCGGCATGGATTTATAGTGGGCAACGGGTCAAGAATACCAGTCCATAGGGGATTTCAGGATCACAAAGGATGGTAGATGAAGGTTTCGACAGTGAAGAATATGTACCTGCAATAATAATAAAACCTGCAACTAAAATCACATTAAAACCTATGACCCCAAAAAAAAACATCATCTATCAAAGAAAATCGAAACCAAGCAAATGTGACCATGGACCCCTGTGCAGAGGCCGTACGGCCCTGTACGGATCCATATGGTACGACCCTGCATAGGGGCCTAAACCAAAAAAAAAATCAAATTTTTTCCAGTGACAAATTTATAGTCATTTTTCGTTTCTCGGACTTGTTGGACTCAATGGTGAGGTCCGTTTGAGCTCCGGAGGCTACCTACAGAAACGGATTTTTAGAAGTCACCAAAAATGTGATTTTTTTCATGCATTCACGTCGGGTTCACCAATGTAAACAAGGAAAAAGATAACTAATATGTATAAAATAAACTATAGCTAACCCTAGCTCCCAATGGAGAGCAATCTAACCTAGATAATAGTCAAATAGACATAAAAACAAGCAAGAATCTAAGCTAGCTATTGTCTAATCTCCATTGTCCTCCTCTATCTTCCATATTTTTTCTTAAATTTGTAGATTTTTGCATAATCTTGAGAATCTCATGAGAATGGCAAGATGTTGGAGAGTTGAAAATGAAAAACTAAACTAAGAAAGTGCATAAGGAAGAAAAAATGGAACTAAGAGCCCCAAAATGAGCTGGAGAAAGGTGTTTTATAGAAGAGGAATTTTGAATGGTGGGATAGGATTCATTGTGATCTTAGAGTCAAGATCAATGGTTGAGGTTGATTAGGGCTTCTCCCATCACTAAGGGACAAAAGTGAATTTAAAATTCACAAATATGGTGAGGTGTAAGGATGTTTAAATTAAATAAACTTGATTAGTTTATTTAATTCATTTGAGGAAGGGGACATGTGAAAGGGGATTTTTTATGGGATTGATTTATTTATTTGAATAAATCAAGTGAAGGGGACATTAGGGTAGGAATGATTAAATAATTAATTGATTAAAATCACTTATTTAACCATAGAGGAAAATAGGGAAAATTGGTAGAATGTGGATGAAATTAGGGTGCGAGGGATGGACACTTTTAGGTGTCTACAGTAGGCAATCCATATATCCTATTGAGCAAGGTCACTAAATCTCCTATTTCATCATGGAAGTCACTTCTGTATAAGGTTTGAGGGAGTTTGATAATAGCAGATCTTTTTTTTTCATCCACTGTTCATTAATATGCTTCTTGCATGTATCCATATCCTTCTTATATGCTGCCTCTGCACCTATTTTATCTGGCATAGTCATTACCAGGTACCATGGGATTCCAAAGATCTCTACTAATGATGGTGGACTTATGTTTTCTAGTACATCTCCATTGGGAGTTTGTATGGTCCTAGTCATTGGGTCATATCTGTCAGCATAGGATACTATCAACTATGCACATTGAGCTAAAGTAGGGAAGGCAACGGCCTCTACAATCCCACTATCTTTTACTTTCTTGACCCTTGGAGTTGCATTGGGTCCAAATATCTAAGTTCTGAAGTCATCTAAGTCGATGTGACCTAGATCAGTGTCTCCTATGTTTTTCTAGCTAGAGGTGATCTTCGTTTTAGGAGGAATGCCCTTGAATTCGTACTTCATGGCTTGGGCTCTTGCAATCATTTAAATTGCATGACTGGACCTCATAAGTCTTGATGCTTTTCAATGGTCTTCCTGATTCCTAAGTTTTGAATGCATGATTAACAAGTTACTTGCTATATCACTATGTCATATTATATTCTATGAGATCAATATCTATCTAACTATGTCATAAATGCTTATTGATGGAATGCACAAGTCTAGGAACTCATTGATTTACTGCATTCACTACATGATAAAATGATAAACAACATCACATTCCATGCTAATTCATGCAATGAACAGTTAAATAATACAAAATTCAAATTAAAATATACAAAAAATCATGATTCTACTAATGCAACCTTTATTTCATTCAGACAGATCCTTTACCCTTGAAATTTTCATCAGAAATAGTCATTTTGCTTGATTTGCGCTGATTTGGAGGTCATCCGACCTCTCAAGAACAAAGCGCTAGATTGGAGGTCAACCGACCTTGCGCAGGATTTGAAGTCATCCAACTTAAAGGCACATTATTACATCCTCACTTGGTTGTTATAATGTTTGGCGTGAATTTTAGGGGTATCCGACCTTGTGTGGGATTCAGGTGTGACTAACTCAAATGAGTCTCGAAGGTCGGTCAGATGGGTATTCAGTGCAAGTTGGAGGAGGTGATTTTTAGCACCAGATATTTTGTCATGATTCGTGTGGATTTTAATGTTGATTGATTTAGCGGGTATTTTGGACGTGTCTAACCTAAGTCGGTTGGGGCAAATTTTAGCGCATGGTCAGAGAAGACCATTTTCAGCGCCAGACCTCTTGTGGTGTTTTGTGCGGACTTCGAAGTTCACTGACCCAACAAGCTTTTGGGAGATGTCTGACCTAAGTCAGAGAAGGCAAAATTCAGTGCCAAGTCAGGTGATGACATTTTTAGCGCAAGGTGAACTTATGGTTTTTGTAGCATTTTTTGAAGGTGTCAACTGACTTAAAGTGATTACAAAGTTTTATAGGTCGGTCAGATGGGTTTTTTATGCTAAGTCGGTAGGTTTTGATTCTGGTGCAAAACAACCATATGATTTGATAAATCTTGGGTTCACTTGAAAATTTATCACCAAGGATCTAAATGAGAGTTTTAACATGATTTCATGGCTATTTCTTTGGTTTCAGCACAAATGGGGGGTTTTGAATGAAGTTGCATTTCGACAGTCAACTTAGTTTTTAACTAGGGTTTTCTAAAGATACTTTCAAAAATAATAGAGAAACCCCATTTTTTTTGTTTAATACTAATCATCCATTATTAAATACATCTGTAAATCCATTCTTAAAGAAATTGAAATTTGATTTGGCACAGAAAACCCTTGTTTTATCAATTGGAAACCCTATATCATAAGTAAAACCCTAGGCCAGGAAATGGAGTACTTACCTAATTTATAGAGATGAAATGCAATGAGAATGTAGGTGAATATGCTTCCATTTGAATCCGTAGACAATTTTGCAATAGACTGGTTCCACACTCGATCGGGGAGCTCCTTAATTGATTTCAAAAATGCAGAATCAGCTCAAAATGAGAGCAAAAACACTTTTATCCTTCCCCGTTGATTGCCATAAATGCAGGGAGTATGGTGCAATATCTCGGGGTACTAAAGAGTTAAGTCAGAGTCCATGCAAAAAAATGAGATGATTGACTTTGCATGACTTTTGAAGGTTACCGACTTAGTTGAATGCAATTGATTTCAGTGCCGAGTTGGACATCAGTTCTTTTAGAGCTTTGCATTGGTTTTGAAGTTGTCAGACTTGTGCGAATTTTCTTATGGTTTGACTTAGTTGGATGATTTGGTTTCTAGTGCTAAGTCAGATGATTGAGGTTTTGGTACTTAGTCAATTGATGATGAATGTTGTACTAAAGTCAGATGATCAAGGATCTAGTGCAAAAGGCAATTGCAAGGGTTTTTAGTGCAAATGGAGCTCAAACTTGGTTTCAATGAGGGTAAACACTTGGACTTAGTGGATTTTGAGATGACTTAGTGACTCTAAATGCAATTGACCATCTTTTGACATCTTAGGAAGGGAAAACTGAATCAATACCCTAGACCAAAATTTTGAAGAGGGGGTCCCTGTTTCACGAAATGGGGTGTGTATGCGAGGCACAACAAATGGTAACTTTGCTGGGAAAATGCTCTAGAGCATTTCAAGGATAAACTTTCAGTTTGAACTCAGAACTTCTGTGTTTCCCACACGCTAGACAAGAAAACATGATATCCTATCAAAGAAGAAGAACTCAATAATCAAGTGCATCCATCCATATCCTGAAAACCTGAGTGTGTGTGATTGCATGAAATCCCATGCCTTGGCGACTAAGCTCATCCTAGATCCTTTAAATTAAGCTACGTGATTAGTACACACCTTCTGAACTACCTGGACATTGCCCCACTGCTAGCGAGTGTCTATAGCCCTGACGGGTTTGTCTCAGAATTCCACTCAAGTACAGATCCACTGCTAGTCAGGTATCTATAGCCCTGGTAGAGTTTACTTGATTGTCTATCTAGCTAAGTTAAGTTGTGTGTGAATGTGATTTTCTTTGTATTTCTTTTCTTTGATTTTATTTATATTTCATTGAGCTTAAATTTGGTAGAGTACAATGCAATACCGCTACCCTTGCGACACATGCTTTTGGACGGTATGGGTTATGTTGATAACTCAGCTAGTTGGGTGTGGACTTCTAATGATGGCAAAGGTGGACCTTAGATTTTTCACTTAATGCAACCTCACCAAGAATCACTTAGGTACCTCAGGATTACTTAAGAGTGTGAGAGGCATATGGTTAGAAATACTTTAGGTGCACCAACTAATGACTCTTTTCCAATGAACAGACATCATACTCCCTAGTGTAACAATGGAACCCACAACAAGACCTAAGTAAGAAACTTAAGCTTCTCAAAGAAATATTCCAAAATACTTACCCAACAAAGAAGTACTTGTAGGTCCAGACAACTGCCACCACATTTTGGAAATAAGCATACCGACAAAGAAAGCGTAGCGAGCAAAGCAAAGCAGGAAAAAGACAACTAAACTAAGCCAAAGCAACACCTAACAGCTACAAAAAATAAATTGGGAAGGCAAAGACTAATCTAAATAGAAACCTAACCTAACCAAAATAAACAAGTAACCTACCTATATATGCTAACAGAAGGCAAGGTTGCCTCCTAAGCCTAGAAGTAGTGCTTCAGAAACTATCCATTGATGGGAAATGGAAGCTCCTCACTAGTAAGGCTCTTCAATTGATACGTGTTGTCACCAAGAATCTCATAAATCTAATATGGACCTAACCAAAGTTTGTTGAACTTACCATGTTCACCTTTCTTCTCGTTGGCCTTATCCCAGTATAGTACTAAGTCAAAGATGTGAAAGGCCTTGACTTTGGCTCTCTTGTTGAACCATTGTTTCACTACCCCTTGGTGTTTGGCAAAGTTTTCTATAGTAGCATCATGTTTCTCTTTGAGGTACAGTAATTGGGCCAATCAGGAAGACAACTGGTTGTCTGGTTCAAGATAATCTTGCTTAAATTGTAACACAGGGATCCTCAAATTGATGGGAAAGATAGGCTTCGTGTTGTAAACTAAGTGATAGGGTGATGTTCCCAATGTAGCTTTGTGTCTAATTCTGTCAGCCCATAAGGCGAACCTGAGCTAAGTATGCCAATCTTTGGGGTTTTTTTCCAGCAATTTCTTAATTACCTCAAACAAGTTTTTGTTTGTTGATTCAACTACTCCATTTCCTTGAGGGTTGTAATTAGATGAAAATTTTAGAATAATGCCATAATCGATTGCCCAGTTAGAAAAACATAATGAAGAATAGGTAGGGCCATTATCACAAACCAAGGAGAAAGGACAACCAAACCTGGTAATGATAAACTTCTCAACAAATTCAATAACTACCTCTGTGGTACATTGTTTGCATGCTATAGCTTCAGACCATCAGGTACAATAATCAGTAGTGCTTAGAATATACTTGTGGCCCATAGAGGAAGATGGGTTGATCATACCAATAAAGTCAAGTCCCCACTGTGCGAATGGTTGCACCTGCAAGATTGGTTGCAGTGACATAGCAATGTTTCATTCTCTTATGGTATCCATCTGACATGTGACAAGTTTTTACATGTGAATGAGCATCTTTGAACAAAGTGGGCTAGTAATACCCTGCCTAGAGAATTTGTTTGGTGGTGGAATGAGCCAATCCATGACCTATCCCAAACTTCTCGTAAAAACTTGTCAAAACCTGTGCTACCTCTGTTTTATCTAAACACCTTAGATAGATCCCCTTGTGATTTTTCTTGTATAACACTAATCCCTTTATCATGTAGCTATTACTTTTCAATCTGAGCGCTCTTCTTTGGATTGAATTCAACTGGGGTGGGTAGTGCTGATTGAGAAAATAAAATATAATGTCTCCATACCATTCATCTTTAGAGATGTCTTCTAACATATACTCTTGAGAGACTAACCCTAGACCAACTTCGGCCATTGTTTTTGTCAATGCCTGTCCTTGTACCAATTTCATAGGTTGTATCTCTATGTTGGATTCTTGCAGAACGGTGATCCATTTTACTCTGTGTTCACCTAACTCACTTTACATCAACAATGCTTTAACTATTGCATTTGGTACTATTGCAATCACTTGACTTCTTAGAATGTAATGGCAAAATGTTTTAACTGCCTTAACCAAGGGATACGCTTTCTTTTCCACATTTGGATACCTCAGCTCTACATCCTTTAACGGAGTGCTCATAAAAGTGATGGGTCTTTCATCATCGACAACTCTTTTTTGCATCAGCATGGCTGCACAAGTATGCTTGGAAGCAAAAGAATAAATACAGAATGGCAGTGTGTAATCTAGACTCACCATTATTAGAGCATTGGCTATTGCTTTCTTGATTTCTACAAACGCAACCTTAGCTTATTGGGTCCACTCTATCTTGACATCTTGCTTTAACATGGCATTCAATGGACGAACGATTTCAGCAAACCTAGTGATAAATTTGTGGACAAAATTAATCTTACCAAAGTATGACTTGAGTTCCTTCTTTCTGGCTAGGGGTGGTATCTTGAGGATTGCTTGGAATTAGTTAGGATCAATAGATATGCCTTGCTCAAAGATTACATGTCCTAGTAATTTCCCTTTAGTCACTCCAAAGATGCACTTTTTAGGATTGAACGAGATCCCATAATCTTCACACCGCTGTAAAACTTTCCTTAGGTCTGCCACATGATCTTCTCATCTCTTTGAAAAAATAGTAAGGTCATCCATATAAATGATAATGCATTTCCCAACCAGCCCTTTGGAGGCTACATCCATTGCACATTGGAACGTGGCACCAACTTTAATCAACCCAAATGGCATCCTGCCATATGCGTAGATTCCCCATTTGCATGTGAAAGATGTCTTCAATCTGTCCTCATAGTTGACCATCACTTGGTTGTAACCTGAATAACCATCTAGAAAAGACATCATCTGAGAGCCATTGACAATTTGCAGCACTTCGTCTAATGACAGTAGCAGATAGTTATACTTCTCAGAAGCTCAGTTCAAATTATTAAAGTCATTGCAAAGTCTGATTTCTCCATTTTTCTTTCAGACTAGTACCAAATTTGCCACCCAGGCTGAATGTCTAATAGGTAATATAATTCTAGCAAATAGCAATTTCTGTACTTCCTTGAAAATCAAAGGCTCTAACAAAGCATTCGCCGATTGCTGCTTCTACCTAAATGGCTTTACGCCTAGTTTGAGCGGTATAGTGTGAGTAATGATTGAAGTATCATATGTCTTGAGGTCTTCATAACTCCATGCTATGAATTCATGATAATCTCTTAACACATGGATAATGCCCACTTTCTCTTCCTCTGTGTTGGCTTTCCCAATGAACACATTCTTAGCTTCTTTAGATGTCCCCAAATTAAAAGGATTGCATTGCCCACCAGGAGATTCTGCTTCTTTCTTCTAGGTTCCAAGCTTGTCTGAGTTAAACAATCATTCCAATTCTATCATTCCCTAGGGAATAGTATTTGTCTTTAAATTAAGAACTCCTTCTAAGTCCATTTCAGTAGGTTCCATCTCTTCTTCATCTATTATCTGTGCGGTAAAAACATCTGATGATGTGAGAAAGTCAATTATGTGCTTGTCATCCTCGAAGACTTGGAAATTGGTGATGATATCGGGCACTAAGGGAGTGGAAACAAACTTGACAGTGAACTTCTTTAAGCCTAACATAGATATTGGTTCCAATGAGCTTGCTGTCTGTGCTAAAGCATCAGCAACATGATTTTGTCTTCGTGGGATCAGCTGAATGTTAAAACTGTCAAAGAACTCAATCAAGTCCTATACACAATTGCAATATTTGTTTATCCTTTTATCATTGCAAGACTATAGCCTTCTACCTATTTAACAACCAATTATGAGTCACCAAACACTTGAATAACTCGGACCTTCTTCTGGAGGGCCATCAACAATCCTTGCACTAAAGCTTCATATTCTGTCACATTATTTGTGCAAGGGAACTGTGACCTATGTGATGCCAAATATGAACTTCCTATGGGGCTAATTAGTTCAAAGCCCACTCCATATCCTTGTTTGCACCTAGATCCATCAAATCTCAGAGTCTAGAGGTGGAAGTCTTTATTGTTGTCATCCTGCCTTACTTGTCTTTTTTCATTTGGAGGCAGTTCGGACCTTACTTTCTTTGTAACCGTCGGATCTTCCTTTGGAACTATGGGGATCTTTAAATGTTCCTACACTTGCTCTACTAGTTCTTGACAAAGTAACATGTAAACTTAGAATGAGATGCATCATGGATACGACACCAGTTCGGCAACAACAATTCTTCCATCTGAATTTGCTTTCCAACATCTACTTGATCACTTCAAATATCCCTATTTCATCATCATCATCAGAGGACTCTGGAATTGACTTCACACATTCTTCTGTGGTCTCATGATACACTATGTATGACTGATCAGAAAATTTACTGCAAGTTAGCATGAATATCTCTTCAACCTGATCAACATGGGGAAGACAGACTCCCAAATCTAGTTCTGAAAACAAGATTTTTTTTGGTCTGATTGTACTCTATGATCATGTGCTTCATCTTGGGCTCTCTTTCAATATGGATCTGATTTTCCAATCCCTTCCAAGGTGGCCACATGTGAGAGAAGTTTGTTGCCATGTAACCATTCAAAGTCCTAGACCAATTCTACTTAGCAACATGTCGTATTGATCTGGGATATCCACTGCCTAAATGTCTATGTATTGCTACACTCTGGGATCAAAGGCCAATTGCATATGTATTCTATTCAACTCACCCATTATATTTACCTTAGTCTTATCCAACTGCATGACCTTCATAGAAGACTTTGTCAGGGTGAGACCTAGTGCCTTGCAGACTGACAAAGGCATCACATTAGTAGAAGCCCCTGAGTCTACTAAATATTTGTGAAGGTTCTTTCCAAATATCTTGAGTGTTAAGAGGAAAGGAGGACTTTTCCTTTTATCCTTGTACAATGTAACCTTCTGTTCAGCATCTATCACATGAACTCTCTCTTTTCCCTTATATGTATTATCCTTTGGTGGAATCTCCTTTTGGGAAGGGTCCATCTTAACACTTGTTCCCATATCTTGAAAGAAAGCTATCCTAATTTCTGGCACTTTTAAAAACTCATAGATAGACAAACTAATTTTCATTTTCTTAAGCTCATCTGCCACATACTATCCCATCTTTGCTATGTCAGCCCTTTTGGAACTTTCAGCAGTAGTCCCCTGATGCATCAATTGAGGTGTGGCCTTTGGGGGTTTAGGATTGTTCGAGGCCTTTGGATCAAGTGGGATTTGATAGTTATTTGGAGGGATTGAGGTGGTGTAAGGGCCCTTGGGCTCGCTACTCCTCAAGTTGTATGGAGTTTTATTGTATTGTTGATAAGCATTTACTTCATCGATCTCTTCTTCCTCAGGTTGGTTATCATCTTGAAATGGAAATGTGTAACTATCAAGTACCATGGTAGTATCATACCTCTGAGATGAAACTAGTTCATACCCCATCAATGGATTCTCTTGTGCCTTAGCATTTTGGATTTCCATTTGAAAGATGCTAGATGCTATTTGAAATTCTGGGCAATCTAATTTAGAATGAGTATTTGTATTGTGCAATCTACACCATGTGGATAATGCTACTTCAGCTAACATCACTCGACCAGGTGGATGGGTGTCATTATTCTGATTCTCCAAAGGTGATGGGACTCCTCCGTTGTTGGGCCTAGTGTTCCAAGTTTGGTTAGATCGCTGAAAATTCTAATTCTAATACTGATTTTGGTTCTGGTACTGGTTCTAATTTTGATTCCTCTGCTGCAGATAAGCATTTTGATTCCTTAGATGGGTAACCTCTGTAGTGAGTTTCATTTTCTTAGCCAATTCCCTAATGTCATCTTTATCATCCCTCGTCTTAGCTGTTTCAGCAGACTGAAGAAAGGGCATTTGGACTGGGGGTAATTTCGCTATAGGATTTCCTGGGTGAACTACTAAAGCCTATGTTGCAGCAGGAGTTGGAATTGGGTTCATTACAGGGGTGTGATTAGCTAAAGCTTGGTTAATCATGGGTATTTGATTTGGCATTGCTACAGGACCCATGTGGTTCAGCAGACCTGTCACTATTTGTCCTAGCTGGGTATTCACAGTAACGGCTTCAGTGTATGCTTGAACTAGGCTAGTAGGAGGTGGATTGGCTCTTCTTACAAACATAGATGTGAGTCTATCCAAGGCGGCATAATAAATCGGCAGGGCTGCAGCCTGACCTATGGCATAAGGGGCCTGCAAATGACTAAAATCCTTTTGGAACTAATTATTAAAGGAAATTATCAACTCACCTTCACCCTGATGAGTTTCCACGAAGGACCTATAAAGGTCTGCTGGGGTAGTAGGCATCCTGAAATGATCCAGAAATGCATTCTTTAAGCTTAACCATGAATGTATAGAGGCCGAAGGTAGGTTGGCAAACTAGTAGTAAGCCTCATCCTGCAAAGAATAGGGAAACAACTGGTAGACTACATCTTCATGCTATACCTGAAGCATGAACATGTTACTTTCAAAGATTTTGATATGTTCATCTGCAGTCCTAGCTGGATCATTCACACGAAACTTAGAGCAGAACTTGTCAGGGTTCCTGGCCATGTCATGATAGTTATTAAACTAGAATGGGGACTGGTTATTTCCCATGAAGAAAGTCATTACAGGGGTGTGATTAGCTAAAGCTTGGTTAATCATGGGTATTTGATTTGGCATTGCTAGAGGACCCATGTGGTTTAGCAAATCTGTCGTTGTTTGTCCTAGCTGGGTATTCACAGTAACAGCTTCAATGTATGCTTGAACTAGGCTGTTAGGAGGTGGATTGGCTCTTCTTACAAACATAGATGTGAGTCTATCCAGGGTGGCATAATAAATCGGTAGGGCTACAGCCTAACCTATGGCATAAGGGGCCTGCAAATGACTAAAAGCCTTTTGGAACTGATTATTAAAGGAACTTATCAACTCACCTTCACCCTGATGAATTTCCACGAAGGACCTATAAAGGTCTACTGGGGTAGTAGGCATCCTAAAACAATCCAGAAATGCATTCTTTAAGCTTAACCATGAACGTATAGAGGCTGAAAGTAGGTTGGTAAACTAGTAGTAAGCCTCATCCTACAAAGAATAGGGAAACAACTAGTAGACTACATCTTCATGCTATACCTGAAGCATGAACATGTTACTTTCAAAGATTTTGATATGTTCATCTGCAGTCCTAGCTGGATCATTCACACGAAACTTAGAGCAGAACTTGTCAGGGTTCCTGGCCATGTCATGATAGTTATTAAACTGGAATGGGGACTAGTTATTTCCCATGAAGAAAGTCATGCCTAGAGGATTGATTGGACCTACAGCTAGGTTTCTTGGAACTGATTGAGCTCTTGGTGCTCTAGGTATTCCTTGATCCTTTCTTGTTCTTCTAAACTCTATCAAAGATAGAAGCTCCTCTCCAGCTAAGCTGGACCTGGTATGTCTCTATCTAGTCCCCAGACTTGCTAATTTTTTGGAGAGGATTTCAATTTGGTGGCCTTGATTCTAGCACCAATTTTGTTGATGGTGCTTTTAGCACACAATAATGCAGGTATGATTGTTGAGATCACACCTCTCTTAAAAAGTATCCTACCCTAGGTAAGACTACTCCAAGGATAATATAGCTAAGTCTTAGCATGCTTGGAATTTCTTAGTTGGAATGTACTAGCTATTCCTACAAGGGGTCTTACATGCAGTTTGACAGATTGGACAGGTTGAACAACAACTCATGCAAACCCTTATAACTTCAGCTAATATGACAATGTAAAATGCTACTGAAAAAAACTAGAAACTAATAGTTGATGTAAAAGGAAATGTAAAAGGAAGTAGGGTTTAGAAAGTTCCAAAGTGACATTCACAATGCACAGTTTGTTTATGGAAGACAAATGTTCTAAAATTTAAACCAATTTCCTGAGTAACCAAGCTAACTGATTGCTACAGAACTACAGAAAAAGATGCTATCTTCCATGGATTCTTAAGATTTTTAGATTGCATGCATTCATTAAATACCCAGTTTTGGCATATTCAACTAATGTGATGCAATTAAACTCGGCAAAAAATAACTAGTCCAGACTAACTTTACACAGCCACTTATAGTCAGCAAGCAACTAAAAGTATGGACTTAGAACATTCATCAAATACCTTTAACAAATTAATAGCATTGCAAAATCACAATCTAACTAATGTAGACGAAGAAGCAAACCATGAAACTAGATAGATAACACAAGTGAACAAATTCTTAGAATCACTGCAAAAACTTGCTTTGTATTAATCTCAAATGGCAGAGCATCAACAATTCGGCATCAAGAGTCTTAAAAATGAGAGAAATGGCAGCCCTTTATATAGCAGAGGCACCATACTAAGTTTTTGAATGAACGGTGGAGATCAACTCAACACCAATGACCCAGATTAACAACATTAAATACATTTGTAACATCATATTGCATTCCTGAATTACGATTTGTCTCCTAGGAAAAGGATGAAAATTAACCCCCAAATACATTGAACTTGGACAAATTGAATACCCATTTGACTATATATATTAAAAAGACAATTTTCAAGACATAATAAGGACAAAGCAGTGTCACATGACTTTCCAAATATAACAATACATATTAGTGACGAGATTACATTTCAAGATATTCAAAAAAATAATCTATTGTTTTTTATCTAAATCTATTTTGTCTTCTTCTACCTTCTTATTGTTGTAGTTAACCCAAGATGATAATGCTGAATTGGTGTTGGCAGGGTCCACGTCCTTGATATGATCTACTCTATATCTAACAATTTCTAGCTCTTCACTATACTGAATGTACATCTTCTCTATTGCTTTTCTACTCTTCTAAAATGTGATGAAATCAGTTAGGAGGTCACTAACTTTATCTAATATACTCACAACATTCGATGTAGTTTCCCCAGAGATTATTTGATACAATTTATCCTTACACCCTTGCTCATCATATGGAGTTGAATCATCAAAGGTCATCACTAGGCAGTCCCTCAAAGAGTCATTTATTTCATAAATAAAAGACAATATGTTATTGTCAGCCACCTTATAGGCTTCTTTGACATTGTTAAAGACTTCCTTTCTTAACTTCATCTGCTAGTACCATTCTACTATTTTGTGCAATTTATCAGCCATTAAGATATTTTCTGACAACAGTATTTTAGTAGGTAGATCCCTTATTGCTTGCACCTGTGGGAACATGTGAGAATAGTATTCATTGTAGGGATCACATTCTTCATGCAATTCTTCCCATTGGTTCCATAGTCTACAGAAGTCTTTGTGAAGTACTACCGCAAAGGTGATTGCATCACATCCTTCCTGATAAACCTTGTCAAACCACCTATGAGTCCCAGCATCCCTTGTCTTTATGTCATTGAATTTTGTTAATTCATCCTTTGATAGAAAAGTCGAGGCTGGTCTTGGCTCTCCTTCAAAATCCATAGGCTTCATTTGATATTGTAGACATGCTCTAAGTTCTTTGTTTCGCTATTTCAACTCCTTCTTAGTGAGTTCATCCTTATCCAATTGCTCCAAGATAGAAGATACTGAGCCTTTGAACTCATCAATTTCCTGACCTCTTGTAGTAGGTCCCAAATCAACAGTTGTTATAGTATAATCCTTAGCTCTAACTTATCTCTTGTCCATATCATCTGGTAGAACAACTACTTTGGCTATTCTAGATCCTGTAGTATCCTTGTAAATTCTTGATTGAATTTTAGCCTTTCCTGCTTCTTAGGTTTCTCTATCTTGGCTAAAATAGCATCTAGATCTAGCTTCATAATCTCAACCTGAGGCTTCTGATAAGCTAGTCTACTGTGCAACCAATCAGGTGTTGAAGAGGTAGAATCTTGAGGAATCTTTGTATTTTCATTATTTGTATTTGATGGTCCCTCAAGCAACTTTGGTTACTACTCAGGTTCTTTATCTACATCTACTTCTTCATCCCCAAGACTCTTTAAATTTTCTAAGATTTCTCCTTGAGTTGTCCCCAGGACTATTTCTGTTATGTTCTCCTCTATGGGACTGTCAGATACTTTGATTACTTCAACATTTATTGCTTCAGAAAGGGGCTCTTCAAATACATCTTTTTCAATTTTTGGATCTTGAAGACCCAACTTTGCACATACTTTCTCTATTCCTGGTAGAAGTGGTATGGCTAAAGGAGATAAATCTTGTGTTGATGTTATTTGGGAACTAGAAGCTGAAGATAGTGGGATTACTCCAAATGAAGATAGGCTAACCTGTGCCAAGTTTGTAAATGAAGTAAACCTAAAGGAAGATAGAATGGGAGAGGTTGGTAAGATAGAGGAAATAACAATAGGCGTGGTGATGGAGGGAGAAGATAAGGAGAAGGAGGATGAAAGTATGGAGGAAATAGGTGGTAAGGAAAAGGAGGCGAAGAGTGAAATAGAAGATATGGAACGTAAAATCATGGTGGAAATAGCAGGAAGTGAAGAAACAGTAATGGAGGAAGTGGGGCAACTTGGGGTATTTGAATCTATCATTAATGAACAGGAGGAAGTAGAGATGGTAAACACTGGTGAAGATGAAGCAGAAGTATCTTCTTGGATAATTACAGTAGTGGTAGTAGGGGCAGTAGTTGAAATAACAAGAGAAAGGGTGACAGTATTTGCAAGTGGAGCAGCATGGGGTGAAGAAGTCACTAGCAAGCTTGTGCTATCAGGTGTTGTAGCAGTAGAGGTTTCTATGGTTATGCCAGTAGTTTTCACCTTAGTTTTCTTTGTTTTGGAACCTTCCCCTGGTCCACTCGGCACGTCCCTCTTCTTAGATGACCTTGTTCTTGTTGTAGGAGGCATATCTTTCTTTCATGTCGTTGGGTCAGCCTTCTTTAACTTTTTTCCTTTACCTTTCTTTGCCAGAGGGATATGTTCTTCACTATCTAATTTTCCCGCTGGCTCTTGAGCTGGATCTGCTTCATCTGGCACTTCTATTGGTACATCCTCTTCATCCCCAGATTCCTTTTCATCTTCAAGTGTTGGGTATGTAAGTTGTACCCCTTGTCCCTCCAATATAGCAACCTGACTTCTTACCCATGATTTGCTCAATCTTATAGGTTCCTTCATCACTTCATCCAAGGAGCTTTCCTCTGCATTGGCCCAATTTGGTAGTGGGATTGGTTGGAGATACTGGGCCTCCCAAGATCCTCTTTGCACTACATTATCATCATCAACAAGATGATCAGGGACATCTATGATACAAAACTTCCTTATAAACCCCAAGGACAATCTTGAGTGGGCCCTCTTCAATACCTCATAATCATCTACACAGTTGGCCCAAAAATCTTCCAAGTGTATTTTGTGGAATAACTTCTTGCTTATAGACCTCTCCATTACTCTTTGTGGATCAAAATGGTTTCTCTTGGTATTAAAATGGAGGTTGAACAACTGGAGTTTTGTGTCTGAATGTTTTGCTACCCCTAAGGAGACACAGGCATAGTTACATCTACCTAACAAGGTAGGAAACTTGACATTTGTTCTAAGAATGTTTTTCAATTTCTCAGCGTAGGTAATCAATTGCCTCAACAGCTCCAAAAGAACTACTTTGTCTGTGGGATAGCAGGGCAATCTATATGGCATTCCAGTGAATCCTTGAATCCTCAAATAAGTGAATTTATGGAACTATATATACCATCTCCCATACTTCATGACCTCATTCATAGCCTCAGTGGATATCCTAAGGGTTGTAGTTCCTTGTAGCAACCTGGTAATATACATCGTAAAGGCATCATTCACCCTTTTGTAATGGATGAAAGATTGGGACAGTGCTAGCTAGGTGTAGCATTCATAAAATTAATTTGTTGCTAGTCATCATTTCCAACTTCCCCTACTTTTGACAATCCAGCATATTCATTTCTTCTTGCCAATGAGTATACTACATAAGAAGTCCATCTGAACACTTGTTTATCCTTAAAATTGTTGAATGCTTGATGTATGTTGTCACTTAATATTTGAGACCAGTGGAATTTGGTTCCTTTAGTAATTATCTCTTCAATCATTAAGAATATCCATCCTTCAAAAGTTGATGCAGTAGGCAATCCATATATCCTACTGAGAAAGGTCACTAAATCTCCTATTTCATCATGGAAATCACGTATGTATAAGGTTTGAGGGAGTTTGATAATAGCAGATCTTTTTCTTTTCATCCACATGTATCCATATCCTTCTTATATGTTGCCTCTGCACTTGTTTTATCTAGCATAGTCATTACCGGGTACCATGGGATTCCAACAATCTCTGCTAATGATGGTGGACTTATGTTTGCTAGTACATCTCCATTGAGATTTTGTATGGTCCTAGTCATTGGGTCATATCTGTCAGCATAGGCTACTATCAACTTTACACATTGAGCTAAAGTAGGGAAGGCAGCAGCCTTTGCAATCCCACTGTCTTTTACTTTCTTGGCCCTTAGAGTTGCATTGGATCCAAATATCTGAGTTCTAAAGTCATCTAAGTTGATGTGACCTAGATTAGTGTCTCCTATGTTTTTCCAGTCAGAGGTGATCTTTCTTTCAGGGGGAATGCCCTTGAATTTGTACTTCATGGCTTGGGCTCTTGTAGTCATTTAACCTCCATGACAGGACCTCATAAGTCTTGATGCTTTTGAATGGTCTTCCTGATTCCTAAGTTTTGAATGCATGATTAAAAAGTTACTTACTATATCACTAAGTCATATTATATTCTATGAGATCAATATCTATCCAACTAAGTCATAAATGATTATCTATGGAATGCACAAGTCTAGGAACTCACTAATTTACTGCATTCACTACATGATAAAATGATAAACAACATCACATTCCATGCTAATTCATGCAATGAATAGTTAAATATTGCAAAATTTGAATTAAAATATACAAAACATCATGATTCTACTAATTCATCCTTTATTTCATTCAGATAGATCCTTTACCCTTGAAATTTTCATTAGAAACAGTCATTTTTCTTGATTTGCGTTGATTTGGAGGTCATCCGACCTCTCAGAAACAAAGCGCTAGATTAGAGGTCAACCGACCTTGCGCAAGATTTGAGGTCATCTGACTTAAAGACACATTGTTACTTGGCCACTTGGTTGTTATAATGTTTGGCATGAATTTTAGGGGTATCTGACCTTGCGCGGGATTTAGGTGTGACTAACTCAAATGAGTCTCGAAGGTCGGTCAATTGGGTTTTTGGTGCAAGTCAAAAGAGGTGAATTGTAGTGCTGGATCGTTTGTCATGCTTCACATGGGTTTTAAGTTTGATTGACTTAGCAGGTTTTTTGGATGTGTCTGACCTAAGTCAGTTGGGGCAAATTTTAGCACATGGTCAGAGAAGACAATTTTCAGCGCCAGGCCTCCTATCATGTTTTACACAGATTTTGAAGCTCATTAACCCAGCGGGCTTTTGAGAGATGTCTGACCTAAGTTAGAGAAGTTGAAATTTAGCACCAAGTCGAGCGACAATGCCTTGAGTGCAAGGTGAACTCATGGTTTTTGTAGGATTTTTCGAAGGTGTCGACCAACTTAAAGTGATTACAAAGTTTTAGAGGTCGGTTAGATGGGTTTTTTACGCTAAGTCAGTAGGTTTTGATTCCGGTGTAAAACAACCATATGAATTGATAAATCTTGGGTTCACCTGAAAATTTATCACCAAGGATCTAAATGAGATTTTTAACATGATTTCATGGCCATTGCTTTGGTTTCACCACAAATGGGAGGTTTTGAATGAAGTTACATTTCGACAGTCAACTTGGTTTTTATTTAGGGTTTTCTAAAGATACTTTCAAAAATCACAGAGAAACCCCATTTTTTCTTTATAATACTAATCATCCATTATTAAATTTGTCTGCAAATCCATTCTTAAATAAATTGAAATTTTATTTGGCATAGAAAACCCCCATTGTATCAATTGCAAACCCTAGCTCATAAGTAAAACCCTAGGCCAGGAAATAAAGTACTTACCTGATTTATAGAGATGAAATGCAATGAGAATGTAGGTGATTATGCTTTTGTTTGAATCCAAGAGAAATTTTGTAGTAGACTAGTTCCACACTCAGTCGGGGAGCTCCTCAGTTGATTTCAAAAATGCAGAATGAGCTCAAAATGAGAGCAAAAACACTTTTATCCTTCCCCGTTGATTATCATAAATGCAGGGAGTATGGTGCGATATCTTAGGGTACTACAGAGTTAAGTCAGAGTTCGTGTGAAAAAATGAGATCATTGACTTTGCGTGACTTTTGAAGGTTTCTAACTTAGTCAGACGCAATTGATTTCAGTGTCAAGTCAGACATCGGTTCTTTTAGTGCTTTGTGTTGGTTTCGAAGTTGTGGGACTTGCACAAATTTTCTCACAGTTCAACTTAGTCAGATGATCTGCTTTGTAGCACTAAGTCAGATGATTGAGGTTTTGGCACTTAGTCAGTTGACAATGAATGTTGCGCTAAAGTCAGATGGATAGGAATTTGGCGCAAAGGTGAGATGATCAAGGATCTAGTGCAAAAGGTAGTTGCAAGGGTTTTTAGCACAAATAGAGCTCAGACTTGGTTTCAATGAGGGTAAACACTTGGACTTAGTGGATTTTGAGATGACTTAGTGACTCTAAATGCAATTGACCATCTTTTGACATCTTAGGAAGCAAAAATTGAATTGATACCCTGGACCAAAATTTCAAAGAGGGGGTCCTTGTTTCATAAAATGGGATGTGTGTGCAAGGCACAACACGACCCTACATTATAGGGTGGCCACTTTATAGGACGTAGGCCCTCTAAGGAGCCTATAGGCCTATTATAGGCTTTGACCTACATAAAAATCTTATTAAAATATTTTTTCTGCAAAAAAATACACTCTGTAGTGGTTCATATAGGGAGGCAGCACAGGCATTTTGGCTTGAAACAAAATTTTTTAATAATTTTTTAATCAGCTCCATATCTGCCAAATATGACAGTTTTTTAGCAAATGGATAATTTTTTTCCAAACATGTATGCAAAAAGGTTGAAGCACAGGAAAGAACTTGGAAATCAGACATAGGCAGCTTCAAATAAATCTACAGGGTTTGCACAAAATTGGATTTGTTACAACAACTCAAGAAATTTTCATGCAAAATCTTTTTCAAAGAGTAAACTAGACTCCGCAAGATAGGAAATAATTTTCAAGGAATGGCCAATAAGAAAGATGTTTAGAAAATCCAAATGATACTCATACAGAACTTTGAAATTTTCAAGCAAAAGAACTTACATAGATTTTCTCCTAAAAATCCCATTTTTCTCCTCCGTGCTTTTCCTTTCCTTTTTCTTTCCCACTTTTTCAAATTCCCCTACTTTTTTTGCTCTTTATTTTTTTAGAAAAGATTTCCCCCATTTTATTTTCTCTCCAACTCCCATATGTGTTCAAAAAAATAGAATAGGCAATAAGTATTACTAGCAGGTGTTGGAATGTTCGTTACATTTCCCATTAAATATTTCTTATACTTGACATTTATAAATTACTAACAGTTAGAATATTTGCATTTTGTTTTAAAATAGAAAAAAATATTGGTGTCAGGTTTAATTTTGCAAAATTTTTTAGAGATTGTATAGTTTCTGCAAAAAATTATTTTGAAAAATGAAAATAAATAAATAAAAAATACTTTGTAGGTCATACCTGCACTTGCACAGAGTATGATCCTGCATTGCAGGGCAACCACTTTATAGGTTACAGGCCCCATAAGGAGTCCGTAGGCCTATTATAGGCTTCGGCCTACATAAAAACTTTTAATTTTTTTTTCTGCAAAAAGAAAAAACACTCTACAGAGATTCGTACAAGGAGGTAGTCCAAGCATTTTGGCTTGTAACAAATTTTTTAATAATTTTTTAATCAGCTCCAGATTTGCCAAATATGGCAGTTTTTTAGCACACAAACAAATTTTTGTTAGACATGTATGCAAAAAGGTTGAAGCATAGGAAAAAACTTAGAAATCAGACATAGGCAGCTTCAGAGAAATCTACAAGGTTTGTACAAAATTGGATTCGCTAAGACATCTCAAGAAATTTTCATGCAAATTTTTTTTGAAGAGTAAACTAGACTCTGTAAGATAGGAAATAATTTTCAAGGAATGCCCAATAAGAAAGATGTTCAGAAAATCCAAATGATACTCATACAAAAATTTGAAATTTTCAGGCAAAAGAACTTACATAGATTTTCTCCTAAAAATCCCTTTTTCTCCTCCCTATTTTTCATTTCCTTTTTCTTTCCTACTATTTCAAATTCCCCTACCTTTTTTGCTCTTTTTTTTAGTAAAGATTTCACCCCTTTTATTTTCTCTTCAACTCTCATATGCATTCAAAAAAAAAGATATGCTTTCAAAAAAATAGAAAATGCAATAAGTATTACTAGCAGTTGCTGGAATGTTCATTACATTTCCCATTAAATATTTCATATTCTTAACATTTCTAAATTATTGATAGTTAGAATATCTGCATTTTGGTTTAAAATAGAAAAAACATTGGTGTCAGGTTTAATTCTACAAAAACGTTTTTAGAGATTGTATAGTTTGTGAAAAAAATTTACTTTGAAATTTTTTTAAAAAAGAAATTAAAAAAATACTTTGCAGGTTGTACTTGTGCTTGCATAGTGTACGGCCCTGCATTGTAGGGCAACCACATTATAGGCCATGGGCCCTCTAAGGATCCCACATGCCTATTATAGGCTTGGCCTACATAAAAAAAATTTAAACTTTTTTTCTGTAAAAAAAATACACTCTGTAGCAATTTGTACAAGGGGGCAGTGCAAACATTTTGGCTTGAAACAATTTTTTTAATAATTTTTTAATTAGCTCCAAATCTGCCCAATATGGCATTTTTTTAGCAGACAGACAAATTTTTGCTAGACATGTATGCAAAAATGTCGAAGAGTAGGAAAGAACTTCGAAATTAGACATATGCAGCTTTAGAGAAATCTACAAGGTTTGCACAAATTTGGATTCGCTAAGACAACTCAAGAAATTTTCATGCAAATTTTTTTTCAAAGAGTAAACCAGACTCCGTAAGATAGGAAATAATTTTCAAGGAATGCCCAATAAGAAAGATGTTCAGAAAATCCAAATGATACTCATACAAAACTTTGAAATTTTCAAGCAAAAGAACTTACACAGATTTTCTCCTTAAAATCCCTTTATTCTCCTCCCTGCTTTTCCTTTCCTTTTTCTTTCCTGCTTTTTCAAATTTCCCTACTTTTTCAGCTCTTTGTTTTTTAGGAAATATTTCACCCCTTTTATTTTCTCTCCAACTCCTATATGCGTTCAGGAAAAAGATATGCTTTCAAAAAATAGAAAGGGAAATAAGCATTACTAGCAGCGGTTGGAATGTTCATTACATTTCCCTTTAAATATTTCTTATTCTTGACATTTATAAATTACTGACAGTTAGAATATTTGCATTTTGGTTTAAAATAGAAAAATCATTGGTGTCAGGTTTAATTATGCAAAAAATTGTTTAGAGATTGTATAGTTTCTGAAAAAAAATTATTTTGAAAAATAAAAAATACTTTATAATTTGTACCTGTGCTTGTGCAGGGTATGACCTTACATTACAAGGTGGTCACTTTATAGGCCACATTCCCTCTAAGGAGCCCACAGGCCTATTATAGGCTTCGGCCTACATAAAAACTTTTTAAATTTTTTTTCTGTAAAAAAAATACACTGCAGCAATTCATACACGAAGGTAGCACAGGCATTTTGGCTTGAAACAATTTTTTTAAATAATTTTTTAATCACCTCCAAATCCAACCAAATATGGTGGTTTTTTAGCAGATAGACAAATTTTTGTTAGACATGTATTCAAAAAGGTTAAAGCACACGAAAGAACTTGGAAATCAAACATAGGTAGCTTTAGAGAAAGGTACAGGGTTTGCACAAAATTGGATTTGCTAAGACAACTCAAGAAATTTTCATGCAAAATCTTTTTTGAAGAGTAAACCAGACTCTACAAGATAGGAAATAATTTTCAAGGAATGCCCAATAAGAAAGATGTTCAGAAAATTCAAATGATACTCATCAAGAACTTTGAAATTTTCAGGCAAAAGAACTTACACAAATTTTCTCCTAAAAATCCCTTTTTTCTCCTCCTTGCTTTTCCTTTCCTTTTTCTTTCCCTCCTTTTTGAATTCCCCTACTTTTCCTAATCTTTTTTCAAGAAAGATTCCCCCCCTTTTATTTTCTCTCCAACTCTCATATGCGTTCAAAAAATAGAAAAGGCAATAAGTATTACTAGCAGCTGCTGTAATGTTCGTTACATTTCCCATTAAATATTTCTTATTCTTGACATTTATAAATTATTGATAGTTAGAATATTTACATTTTGGTTTAAAATAGAAAAAACATTGGTGTTAGGTTTAATTCTACAAATTTTTTTTGGAGATTGTATAGTTTCTGAAAAAAATTGATTTTAAAAAATAAAAAAATACTTTGCAAGTCGTACCTATGCTTGCTTAGGGTATGACCTTGCATTGCAGGGTGGCCACTTTATAGGTCATGTTCCCTCTAAGGAGCCTATAGGCCTAATATAAGCTTCGACCTACATAAAAACTTTTTTAAAAAAATCTACAAAAAAAAATACAATCTGCAGCGATTTGTATGGGGAGGTAGTGCAAGCATTTTGGCTTGAAACAAATATTTTTAATAATTTTTTAATCAGTTCCAAATCTGCCAAATATGGAGGTTTTAGCAGATAGACAAATTTTTGCCATACATGTATGCAAAAGGGTTGAAGCACATGAAAGAACTTGGAAATCTGACATAAGTAGCTTCAGAGAAATCTACAGGGTTTGCACAAAATTGGATTTGCTAAGATAGCTCAAGAAATTTTCATGCAAAATCTTTTTCGAAGAGTAAACCAGACTCCGTAAGATAGGAAATAATTTTTAAGGAATGACCAATAAGAAAGATGTTTAGAAAATCCAAATGATACTTATACAGATATGCTTTCAAGAAAGATTTCCCCCCTTTTATTTTCTCTCCAACTCCCATATGCGTTAAAAAAAAGATATGCTTTCAAAAAAATAGAAAAGGCAGTAAGTATTACTAGCAGCTGTTGGAATGTTCCTTACATTTCCCATTAAATATTTCTTATTCTTGACATTTATAAATTACTGACAACTAGAATATTTGCATTTTGGTTTAAAATAGAAAAAACATTGGTGTCAGGTTTAATTTTGCAAAAAAAAATTTAGAAATTGTATATGTTCTAAAAAATTATTTTAAAACATTAAAAAAAAGAAATAAAAAATTTCCTTTGCAGGTTGTACCTGCGCTTGTGTAGGGTACGACCTTGCATTGCAGGGCAGCCACTTTATAGGCCACGGGCCCTCTTAGGAGCCTGCATGCCTATTGTAGGCTTTGTTACCTAATTTAGCTTCCAGTTCAATTAGGTAGAGCTGATATAGTTTGCTTGAAAAAGAAAGATAAAAGGTACACATTTAATTCTACTAAATTACATTCATATGCTCAGAAATATTATCAAGTAGATTTATTATGCAAATACATACAGGAGAGATATTACACAAGTTTGCATAGATACTGTCTTCATTGATAATTACAAATGTATGGTGTCCCACACAAGCCGTGGGAATGACTATTTCAATGCAATATAAAAATAAACTATATATTTGAAAGGAAAGAAAGGATAGGGCATAAGGAAAGGATAGGGATTCGTCATTGCCTGAATGATGAACCCCAAGTTGGAATTACTGCATCCTCTCCCACTTGGTTGCTCCAGAGGTTGGTCTACTACTGTTTGAAATGCTTGTAAGAGATGAAGAAGACATGTGTTAGAGCTCAAGATCCATATACTCTACATATGCTCTATCAAGAAATATACAGTTCATCTTACTAATGCATTGAAACAGTTTACAGCATGTTAGATATCAAGGAAAAGAAAAGGATTGCCACTAATATCCTTCATGTTCTGAGCCTCATTGTTTTATCTAACTTGTTTATTTATTGTGCAGGTATAGGTGAGATTATTCATTGCTGCATTGAAAATTTTTTATCATAAGCATGTGGTGTAAAATGGGCTCCCTTAAGGGTTGAGCCCAACATGCCACCCTCTGGGTTTTAAGAGGAATAATGGTGTAAATGTTTTTTATTATATAAGATGGCAAAACTAGGGGCCGATCCCTTACAAAGCAGAACCCAAAAAGGGTAAAAAAGGCTCAGAAGATAAAAAGAACCAGAACCACCACAGACAGCTTACATGCAACCAATATACAACAAATAGAAACTATTAGTAAAAAACTAGCTAATAGAAAACATAGAAAGAAGACTAGGAAAGGGTGTCTTCCCAGCCTTTAAAAAGAAACTCAAACATTTTGTCAAATTCCTAGCCCTATCATCATCAACACCATGAGTGAGGACTTCATATTCCTGTAGCAGAGAGAGATTAGCCATAGCCGGCCTACAAAGCATGCTTGTAATGAACCTGCCAAGAGAAAAGACCCTCTTCTCTAGAAAATTGACCCGCTCCTTCAACTGAGACAAATCATCAGAATGATTAGCTTCCTCATTTACTTCCTCCTCCATACCACCTTCAGCATTGTTACAATCCTTCTGAATTGTTGGCTAACAGATCTGTCCTTATTTTGAAAATGTTTTATTCTGACCCTATACCCTTCTTTGAAGAACAAATGAGTTAAGCAACAAATGGGTGAACTTTTTAAATTAGTTCCCCTCTGAATTTAGGTATAGCTCCCTTTAAGATTTTCAATGAATTTAATCTATTCAACTATCCAAATGCACTTTTAACCAGAAAATGCCTAAGGCAAACTGACATTCATACATAACCATGTTATGAATGTGGTAAATTTATGTAGTAACAGTAATTAATAGAATGCATAGATTCTATTTTTGATACATTTAAATTCATGAACACATACATATGAATTTGCTAAACTAATAAATAATAGAACACATATGACGATTTGTCCAATAAAAGAACAATTACAAGATGAAAGGAGATTTCACACAGAAAATCCAATTCCAAACACTCAGATGCATAGATCTAAGTAAACAGTAATTGTTTCTTCTTCTTATTCACAGATGAAAAATTTCTCAGACAATCATCATATACTGTAAAACCACAAAAAAGTTTAGCTAAAATTCCCTTCTTTTTCTTTTCCTATCCTTCTGTATCCTTTTAAAAGATTCAAAAACCTATATATATGAATGTCTTAATCATGTCATCAAGTAAACCAAACCCAGAGTTAAAGTAACTCTGACCCATACGGGATTTAGTTTATAACAAACTGATTTAAAGATCAAGATTACGGAAATAGCATAACAGAGGAACTGAATAAAAGAAAGTGAACCAATAAGATCATGGCTGGGACAACAGATTTGCATCTCTAGATTTGCCATCAGCAGTTGGGGAAGCACGTTGAGTCTTCCACTCCTGAAAAGCTGCAACAAACTCCTGAATTCTTGGGAAGTTGGGGATGCCTGTGTGTTTCACTCTTGATTTCCAAACTTCTTTATCCCTTTGCATTTTCCTAATTTTTTCTTTATGTTCTGGGAGTGCGTTGATACAGAGGTACAGTAATGATTCCACCTTAGAGATTCGGGAAAAATCTTCAATTAAAATATTGTTGTTTTCTTTGACAAAGATAATTTTATCCTTAAAGGTTTGGACCACTATGTCGACATCCTCTTCTGGTTTCCCATCATCTTTTATGTACTTAACATCAATGCATTGCAAGTCATGCTGCAACAATTGAGTGAGCTCAGTTATTTCCTTGATCAACTTTGTAAGTTCAAAGCGTCCCTGCCGTGATATGGAATTCCTCCATTCAATATTTTTCTTACTCACATATAATAGATCTTCATCCAAACCAGTCAGGCTCTTTTCTGTTAGGAACTTTGCTACTCCATATTTCTAAACTTCATCGATTTGATTTATCACATTTACCCATTTACCTTCATCTCTCACCCAAGCAGTAATCTGTGCCTTAAGGTCCTCAATGGTGGTAGTAGTCAGATCATATATATTCTTGAGTTCATGAATGTATTCAGTTCCCTTCTACACAATGCAGTCCAACCAACCATCAAATGTCTTTGCCACCATCTTGTTTCTGTGAACCTGATCCAACATCTTCTAGTTAACTGGTGATTTAGGATCGAAAGATAGGGAGAGTTGTGAAACTAGTTGCGGGTTAGGATTATGGATAGCATCGATGTACTCTGCCATTG
Organism: Cunninghamia lanceolata; assembly: GCA_027924645.1. Classification (NCBI taxonomy): domain Eukaryota; kingdom Viridiplantae; phylum Streptophyta; class Pinopsida; order Cupressales; family Cupressaceae; genus Cunninghamia; species Cunninghamia lanceolata. The sequence continues at coordinate 9,557,059 of BSBN01000828.1, forward strand.
AACGTAGAGTCTGCTTCAATTCCTTTTTATCCTTTTCGTCCTTCCAACTTTGACTAACTATCCTCTTGGTGGATGCTTCAAGATGATGAACGTCTGTAGCTCTTGAAGCAACACCGAGATCCACTCTCTCAATAGTGAAATCCTGCATAGTTGGATCTTGTACTTCTTCCTCAATCACTAGTTTGGCTATCTCAGCACTCCAGTTCCCAGTATTTGGATCAATGTTTACTCTGGATGTCATCTTTAGCTTCTTAGACTTGGGTGTTTTCCCTAAACATTTGCTCACCATGTCTTCTAAGGGTACAGCAAAAGGAATTATTTTTCTCTTGTCAGAGATAGAACTCTCCAGCCACTTGGGTGCAGGGGCTAAGGTTTCCTTTTCAGGGTTCAATCCATCAGAGGATACATTTGAAATCATTATTATCTTAGAGGTCCCTAGAATGACCTCTGATTGTGGCCTAGTATCAACTTCCTCTATTCTGTGTGGACTTGATTCCTTATCACCCATAGGTTCGCCTGAATCCTCCTCTAAATTCAGATCCACAACTATCGTTTCAGGAACTTGTTCTTTTCTTTTACTTTTGGTCCTCAACCTGGTAGCACGAGGGGGTAGAATAGCTGTGAGGGCTCTTCTAGATTTCTTGGTAGTAGGGCTCCTTCCAGTTGATGACTTGGAAGCACCTGCACCACAGATAGCAATAGGTTGGTTAGAAGAGCTTATGGGAAGTGATGATTCAATCATTGAGGTGAATTGTTAGGCATCTTTATTCTAGATCCCTTCCTGTCTCTTTTCCTTTAACCATTTCTCAGTTCTCCTTATCACTAGAAGAGTTTTAACCTCAATCCTATCTTCCTCCTTTTTGCTCCAGTCAACTTTTGGAATAGGTAATTGCTCTACTCATTCAAACTGCGGATCAATCACTTGTTCCCCATCATCAACAACTCTAGACATATCCATATTTAAATTGAGAGTAACTATCTGCCCTAAAGAGAACCTACACCACAGTCTTCTCCTAGCCTCAAACTCATCTGAACAGTCTTCCCAGTAATCCTCTAGCTTAGGAATGTGTGAAAGCCCTGCTCCAGGATCTAAGTTGTCCCTGACAAATCCTTTGCTATCACATTGAGACTTGGCAGTGAAGAACTAAAAATTGAACTTTTTAAGGTTCACCTCCAAATTCAAAGCATCAGATTTTGACTGGCATGAGTAATGTCCAAGTTTGATGGGAAAAGAGATACCAAAACCCTTCTTTGGCGAGAATTTCTTATCTACATGTGCTAGCTGTCTACATATCTCTATCAACATGAAACGGTCGAACACATATCTAGGTAACTTAACAGGTTCACCGTCAAATCCTCCAACTCTGATGTAAGTGAACTTGGAAAATTGAATAAAGAAGCTACCATAAATGCTAATCAGTTGCATTGCTTCATTGGACATCCTTTTACCCAGATTACCTGCCAGTTCATAAGTCATTCTTCCAGTGAAAACATCGTTAACCCTTTTATAATTTTCATAACAATTCTATTTTTGCAACTGTAAATAATATTCATAAATCCTACTGTCCTCAGCCAAGGGTGCATGAGGTAGATCAAACCATTCCCTTGTAGATGCCAGGCAATAAAATAAGTACGAAGACATATAAAAATCTCTGTCACCCAGACAATTACTCAAACCCTGATGCAAACAATCGGCCACAATTTCTGCCCAATCTAAATATTGCTCTCCTTGGAGGATAACTTGTATGAAAAAGTACATCCAATCCTCCCAATAATACGCATGTTGGCTGCCCTTCAATCTGTGTAATAATACCACAATATCCCTCACTTCTTTAATCAGATGATCCCTAGTAAGTGGTCTAGGCAACCTTGAACCACCCTTCTAAAATTTCAGTAGCTAGTTCCTTGCTATCACACTTTTATAATTCAATTTCTTCTCCGAGAAATACCCATAGAAAGAGGTAATATCAAGGCTGGAATACGCCTCTTTAGGCAGTATCTTCATTACGGACATGAGGGTTTGTCTGTTGACATGAAACAATACATCACCGTTTGCATTTCTGATGCATCTATTTTGGGGTTCATACCTATTTATACATTCCTGGACCAGTTCTGGGCAGTGTACAGCCTTGGGAAAAGTCGCAGCTTCAACTAAACCGCTGTCTATTATTTTCTTCATCATAGGGGTTTGCACAGGGTTTCTAGACCTTTCTCAAAATTCTTCTAAATCATATTGTGCTAGTGTGGTATCCCCAAATTCAGAGTGAGAATAGGTAAGACTAGGACCATGTTCATTCCCCAAACATGTAGATTTCAAAGCCATACTTGGAGGATTACAATAAAACACACTTCCAATTCTAAAAATAATGATGGAAACTCAAGAGATTCTTCTTTCTGGCTAAGAAAAAGGAATAGCACATAGGAAGAACAGAACTCACCTTCAAGATATCTGAATTCACTGCGAAATTTGAGTAACAAGAACCTTACACTTCCTACGCTGTTCTCCTCCGCATTGCATAGTATGTTCACTTGCTAAATTTGGCTTGTTCTTAATTAATAATGGCACTAACCAGATTGAATAATTATCATTCGGAACAATACGTGCCAAAAATATTTGAAAAGACATGAACTCTGACTTGTTCATTAATAGTAAGTATTGTTCACGCGCCATCATGATGTGTAATAATTATCCGTAACCTTCGCCAAATTAGAACTCTCAGTTTCATAACAAGTCTTTGACATATTTTCCTCCAACTTTCCTGCTAAATTTTGGCTGAGAATGCTCTGGGAATAAATGAGACCAAAATCACCAAATCTTTGAATTATTGAACCATTGAACCTTTAGGGCATGGTTCAATGCGGTGGTTCAACCATACCAATTAAATCCCATAAATGGGCAAATGATTCACTTACGGGAATATTGAACCTAAGCTCATGAACCGTTGAACTTATTGGGATATGGTTCAATATGAAGGTTCAAAGACACAAGGGCTACATAGACCAATGGACAGTCACGTGACTTTTGTAAAAGGGCTTCCAACCATAAGATAGTGAACCATTGAACTTCTCTATAGAGTACGAGCGGAAGGTTCAACGATACATTAATTACACAAGATAACTGCATGACATGACTTATTAGAAGGCAATGAGCATTGAACCTTGGACCATTGAACCATTGAACTTTTGACAAAAAGGGTTCAAGTTCAACCCGAAAACTTGAAGACGTTTGAAATACACAGAACAAAAGCTTGTTGTTTGAGACACTTTAGACATATTGAACCATTTGAACCTAGAACTTTAAAAAGGGTTTAGTTTCAAAGGTTCAAACCTTAAGTACCCTCACCCACAAAGATGATAAACAGGTAAAAAAATGAAGGAACAAGAGTCGATTTAAGAAACAAAGGTATGACCAAAAATACAACACAACAAATCAGCTCTTGTTCAGGAAATATTATCAATAAATAAATAAGGGCGACTCAAAAGGTAACATGAATAAAATTAGGGTATGCAAGAACCTCAGTGGGAATAGAGTGAACATCATTCCCATTGTTATCATAAGTGCCAGTAGCCTCCACATGAGTAGTAGTAGGTCCCACATCAATACAGTCACCAATGGGAGCAGAATTTTCAAACCCTTTATTGCCCTCAGTGTCAAAGGTGTCTAGAGGTATATCTTGCCCAACAATCTCCTCAACACCACCTGAATCTTCAATAAAAATCTCCTTAATATCAACACTCTTGGACTTATCCTCCCACTCTTGAGTAGAGGCTTTAGAATTGCTTTCAGAGTAATCAATCAACTTCAACTTAGGAGCCAGTTTGCCAGCAATACGACTAGACTGCCTAACAACAACAAATTTACCCTCCAGTTTGACTTTTTTCAAATTTCTTAAGGGTCCCTCCCTAATCAGTTCCTGTTCATTCTAGGGCCCAGAATCTCCAATGTCCTCTTTCAAAAGGTTAGCTTCCACAGCAGTATCAGAGAGACATTTTTTAGATTTCAACTTGGATTTGGTAAGAGGGTTTTGAACATTTTTGACAACAGAAAATTTAGGAGTACTAGAAGAAGGAGCACCTTCGAGAAACAACTTAGGAGTAGTATGACCAGTTTTCACAGCGGAAGTAGGGGAATCAGCAAAGGGTTCAAGACCAGAGGGCTAAATAGGAGGGGACAGAGCCAAGTGAAACTAGTATAACCTGTTGATAAGCCCTTGATGGAGGGGAATAGCCTTTTCATCAGGATTTTTAAGAAAAAATCTTCTTAACATGTTGAACAGAGCACTCAAGAGATGAAAGCAATTAGAAAGGGAAACTAATAGTAGCATTCCTTTTGAAGTGGTTTAACAAAGGAAGATGATAGTAATAGAACCTGGTGAAACGACCCTCTAGAGTGAAGTACTTCATCACCATATAGCACATATCCACCCACAGTTCAGGAAGTCTGGCTCTCTCAAATCCTCCCTAATAGGGCACCAACTCCTCGCCTTCACCAAGGAATAGTTTCTGGTTCTAGGCATCTAAAACCCTAGACTTCTTTTGCATCTTTGTCCCCTAAGTAGATAAACCCGTAGCCATAGCAATTTCATTCTCTAAAACCTCAAAACTGATATTCCCAATTTGAACCTTACAATTATCCCATGACTGAGAAAATTGAATGGACAAATTTTCATCATGCCCATTCAAACACTCAAGGAATAGGGTGATACCACCTTCTTTACAATAATTCCAGACCAAGGCATTATCTTCAAATTCCCTACAATTATTAGGTTTGGTTTGGAACCTATCCCCTCCCATAATGAAATACCAGTAAATCCCAAAGAGCTCAGAGAAGGAAGTAATAGAAGTTTGAAAATCTCTGTCCCAAAGTCTCTTAACAATATTGTGAAGAATTTGAGAGACTTCAATCACAAAGCAATGTATAATATTAAAAAAGGTAATAATGTAAATACGAGCAAAAATAGGGCAATCATTACACTGATATCCCAAAGTCCTTATGCAATAATTCCTCATTAATTGCACATTCTTCACACGCGTGCATAGCTATCTGAACTCACTCCAATCACCAGCAAAGTGTCTAATCAGCATGACCTAAGTTAAAAGACAAGCCACGTAGGTAAGCCAAGTGAAGTGAACGCGGGATATTACGAAAATGGTGCCAACAACGCCAGTTTTAAAATTGTTGTCCAAAATTTGCCAAGCTGTCAGCAATAGTGTTCCCTTCTCTATAAATATGAGAGAAGGAAATGACAGGAATGGCCTGTATAAGAGTTTGAATATCAGACATAATGTCTCTAAGTTTCCATCCACACTCCAAAGCTTTAGTGACAGAATCAATAATAATTTTGGAGTCACCCTAAACATGAAGTTGGCGAATTCCTAGAGATATAGCCAACTTAAGGCCCCATAAAAGAGCTGAAGTTTCAGTAAAGTTATTGGTCTGGTTCCCAATTCCTCCAAAATAAGCTGCAATTAAATCTCCTCTATCATTCCTTATAAATCCTCCTCCACTAGCCTTGCCATTTGACTTAGCAACACCATCAAAATTTAGTTTAAGCCACCCTAGGTCTGGGGGAGTCCAAATAGTATTTAACCTTTTAAGGCGTCTAGAATCATCAAATGCATGAATTTGATTCATAATCCCCCAGTTGGAAGCCACAAGGACCTCATGTTGAGTAAGAGGTTTATCAGAAGTTTTGATGTTGGAATTGGAAACACTCTCCAGGAGGGCTTTAGATAAAGAACAGAAAACCTGTGAAGGATTCCTAGCAGTTTCTCTAAAAATTCTATTATTTCTTTCCTTCCAAAGGAACCATGCAACAAAACAAATAGTTTGAGTCCATAGTTCCACTAACCAAGGGTGGGATAGAGGAGGGATCTAAATAACAATGAGCTCTCTTATTTCCTTATTGCAAACCCATTGTAAGACAAAATTTAAAAGGACTTTGCTCCAAATATCAATTGCAAATTCACAGTGCAAAACAAGATGAGAGACAGATTCTTCCTCTTTCAAGCACATGACACATCTATTAACCAGTTGAAGACCCCTTCGCTAAAGATTGTCTTGAGTCAATATCTTATTATGAACAGCTATCCACTAGAAAAAGTTAACCTTAGGAAGAAGTTTGCAATTCTAGACTTTCCTCCAAATGTCATCCATAAGATCCTTCTCAATCAGCAAATGGTAAGCCGATTTAACTGAAAAAAAACCCTTTTTATCAGCAGACCAAAAAAGTTGATCATTTCTAGGAAAAAGAGGAATCCGAGTATTAAGAAGCATTTGTTGTATGACATTAGCCCAGTGATTGAGTTTCAGATAATTAGTATAGCACTCCAGCAGATTTTTCCATTTTCTAACACCATGATCTTGATTAATATAATGGCTAACTTTAGTGCCAAAAAATTGTTTAGCTAGATCAACAATAGGTTCATTGCCCATATGATTAGAGAGAGGACCATCACCCAACCAAGGATCTTCCCAAAAATTTATGTGAGACCCATCACCAAGTTTCCATTTTATTCTCTTATTAACAAGACTTCTGGATTTAATCATTTTATTCCAAATAACAGATCCTTGAGGAAGACCCTCCTAATTGAGAAAAGAATATTTGTTAGAGTCTCGTAAGTACTTAGCCTGTATAATAACTCCCCAGTCAGTATCCCTATTTATGAAGTTCCAAATAATCTTAGACAAAAGAGCCTTGTTCATTTTTTGGATGGTTCTGATGTTGAGCCCCCCATGAGACTTAGGAAGACAGACTTTATCCCATTTAACCAAAGAGATTCACTTTTTTTCCTCCGTACCAGCCCACAAGAAAGTTCTCTAGATTTGCTCCAGTTTGTCAGCCAAATATCTAGGCATTTTGAATAAAGATAAAAAGTAGGTATACCCTGAAGAGAAGCCCTTAGAAGCTACAATTTACTCGCACTGCTTAAAAGTTTGCCTTTCCATCCCAGCAATTTCTTTTGAGTTCTTTCAAGGATGTTATGCCAAAAACAAGGAGTAACTTCCTTAGTAGTTAAAGGGAGACCAAGGTAGATTGAGGGAAGGTCAGCAGCTGCACATCCAAGGATATTAATAATTTTCCTTTGAAGATCCCATGGAGTATTAAAAAAGAAAACATTGCTTTTTTGAAAATTAATATGCTGACTAGAAGCCATGGCATAATCATTCAATACAGATTTCCATCAAGAAGCTTCTAAAATAGAGGAGATGCTGAAAAGAATAGTATCATCCACAAATTGTTGAATGCGCATCGGAGAAAGAGAAGAAGTTGGTTTAATCCCAATTAATTCTTTCAAGGTGATCTTGTTGAGGACTGATCTACCAAGAGATTTAGCTAGCATAATAAAAAGGTAGGGGGACAAGGGATCTCCCTGTCTTATTCCCCTAGTGGGAGAAAAGAACCCCCTTGGAATCCCATTAAAAAGGAAAAAGTATTTAGTAGTAGTAACGGCTTACTTGATGAGAAGGGATACCTTATCATTAAACCCAAGCTTCTGAATGATCTTAAACAAAAATTGCCATGAGACCCAATCATAAGCTTTAGAAATATCAAGTTTGAGAACCATACCTGAGATACGACTCTTGTCCATAGAATGAATAGTTTCATGAGTAGTAATCACAATATCTAATATTTGTCTCCTTGGAACAAATTCCTTCTGTGAGGGAGAGATAATTTTGTCAAGAAGGGGTTGGAATCTAACCACCAAAATATTTGTGCAAATTTTATAAATTGTGTTACAGAGGCTAATAGGCCTGAAGTCAGCAAGCATCTCTAGGTTAGGCTTCATCCCAGCAAAGACTAATATTTAACTCTACATTATGTCACTGTAATGATCATGATGAATAGGTCAGTCATGAATGAGGATATTCTGATCATCTATATGAATGCAAGAAGTCATCAAAGAAGCAATCACAAGCTTCACAACACCAATGATGAGTCAGGGACGAGGATAACTAGTGATGGGCATATACCTAGATGTCATCAGTAACTATCACCATCATCAACCCCCAAAGGATAATAAAGTCAATTCTTGTTATGAAAGAACCAACAGGACACAAAGTAAATGTTTTACCAACCATCAAAGAGCAAGTGAAGACAATCGACAGTGCTTCAAGATGTAATGAGTAAGAACATAGATAGGATATGATGCCATTGCATTATTGGGTAGTCAATTGTTAAGACAAATGATGCACTGACCCTTATCACAATCAATATAGAAAACACAATGATATATTGAATATCATATATTCACAGGTGAAATCATAAGAAAAGGAACAGTGATCCATGTTCTTACTACTAGAGACAAGTTTTAAAGCACAATGACCTTGTGTTCAAGAGATACAGAGTAGGAGTTCCTTATACATTGGCCCATGTCACAGTCAACATACTATACTGCACTACATTGCTCTTATCCTCATGCAAAAATGCATTAATCAAAATGCTATATTAAAGTGGATGCAATCTTCAAGGCACAGATAATGATTGGGTTTGGAAGTGAACTTGCAAGATAGATATATAATGGAAGCTTCATCTCTATTCCCTTGTAAGGAACTAGCAAAGTGATAATGACAAAAGATGTTGCAGTCATATGCATGCGAAGAAGGAAGAGTCAACATCACTGTCAATAGTTAAAGGCAGTCCACTATCAATAAGAAAGCAATACAGTCTACCTCCAAAGACCCATGCAATGCATGCAGGATGAACAAATGGGACAGATGCAAGGTTATGATAGTTAGTAGTGAAGGCCTTTTTCATTGAGAGAATGCTACAACAAGAATGGTAAACTAGACACTAACTTCATGGAGATGCAATTGCTAAGTTGGATGTAGTGGTGTTTAGAATGTGTCTTGGAAAAGCAATGACTTCAACAGATGGTCTAAAAGATGACAATAGAAGTGTACAAGTCTTTTTGTAGAACATAGTGGGAGTGACCATGTTTAGACCCCAAGGACAATAGTCTCGTGTTTCAGTCATATCTCAAAAACTACGATCTGGGTTTTTGAGATTTTTATATAGAAATTAAAAGACAACGAGGTAAAAAAACCATTTAAATTTCTAACCAACTTAGTTTGCCCTTTTTAAGAACTTTTCACCAGTCCTTCAGCAACTTTTTATGTCTAGAACAACAAGGAGTAAATCTTAATTGCAAAGGTTATAATCAAATGTACAATCATGAAGCATTTAAGAATACAATGCTATAGTTGTACTGAGAGGATAGTGGGGATACCAAGACAAATAAAGTATATAGTGGCATAATCATTGTGCAAAACAAATGATAGTAGTGACTATCACAATCATAGTGCAGAGGCAGAGTAATTCTTTGTCATTTCAAGAAAAAGAAGACACCCAAGCCAGAGTAATAGTAGAGAACACAATAGCTACAGGAGTCAAGGAATAAGAAGAGATCTATCAGACATTTATCTTGAAGATACAAAGACATAAGGATACAATGAAAATCACATTGTTACCATTTTTAATGAAGAAGTTACAGTCAAAGGTTACCTTTAGAATTTCGAAACCTACAGAGATTTCCATGCCAAGTAACATTTCAGAGATATAATGAGACAAACACGGTGAACAATGGAGTGACTAGTACATACTAAAATGCACAACTACAGGGGTAGTAATGAATCTCAAGGTAGTCAATGCAAGTTTGATTTGTGACTAGTGCTTTTACACCTAACACAGTGAATGTTCTCTCATGTTCACTAATAAGGTCATGGTAGATAGCTAAAATCAAGGGATAGTGAATGTCAAGCCAGTAGCTAGTAGATATGAAACCTCCATGTCAAAATGAGAGCTACAAGTGAAAAGGACTAATATAGTGAACAATCTCATCAAAAGCAACCTAATGTTCCACAGTCACAACAATCTCAACAAATACAATGGAACCAAAATCTCCAAAGATGTAGTTCATCAATAGCATTAATCATGGTTTTAGAAACTGAAGGAATGTTCATATTCACTGTATCAGATTATAGCCATTAAAGAGTTCTAGAATGCCATTCATCACTGTCAAACTTCAAGACAAACTAAGAAGACCCAGAATGTTACTTGCCACAGTCAAATGCAAATGTACCAATATAGTGCATAGTGAAGAGGAAGCTCTTAGAACAACAAATTATAGGGTTTATTTTGTGTGTGTTCATAAGGAAAGATACAGAGTTCAGTGCTTATAACATTGGTAAAAGACATCATGAAGCATAATATACTGAGAGTTAAAAGGCGACAACAATTTGTATACCCATAATGTCATGCAAGAATAATGCCCAGATAATGCCAAAGCCTTCTTTTCTCAGGTTGGAACAACAATTATAGAGAGAAAATGTAGATAAACTAGAAAACAAATTATATTACTTGTTGTAGAGGCTCAAGATGAGCATGAAGCTGCTAGAAACATGTGGAAATATCCCCAAAAAACCTTCCAAATCTCCATGGATATGCAGAACAAACCCTTGTTGGCCACAGGAAGTCTCCAGAAAGTGAAGATAGAAAGTGAAAATAAAATGAATGAATTTTGGTATTTTTTGTGTTTAGGGGTTTTACCCTAAAGCGACTGACAAGATAAAGGTTATATTTTGCCTTTTTTTAAATTTTCCTCTTCACAAACAAATACTTCATATTTTATGTTAGGTATTGTTTGTAAATTGAAACCAAATGTCCCCTTTTGATATAATTTTCAAACATAGTAAATCCAGTGCTTCTACCTTTGCTCAAGCTAAAGCATATTATGTAAAATATTGTTAAAGTGGTAAAATATGAATCACTTTATTAATATTATGTAAATGCCAATAGAGCACATGTGTCTTTAGATATGGTCAAAAGGGTTTTATAAATTTGTGCCAAGTATATAGGGGAAGTTGGAGGAGGTTGACCAACATGTGGAGAGGATATAGTGGTTGTTTTGACCTGTTTTGGAGGGAGTTGAGAGCATCTAGGAGCATTTTTTGATGCCTTTATGATGGATAAGGTCATGCCTTGACCTTTTCTTCACTTTGGACTTGTTTTGGAGGGAGTTTGAGGCCTATTTTCTTTGATGTTTGGTTACAAACGACCAAGAAGTTTCTAGTTCCTATTTTGGTGCATTTTGATGGATAATGGATATAGTCACTTCATCACTAATTTGTAAAGTTAGTTCTTGCTATGCTCTTGGTTCTACTTTGTGATTTTTGAAGTTGTTGGGAGAGGAAGACTGCATATTTTGTAACTCTTTTGACATGTATACAAGTGGATACCTTGGATATCAATGAAGTTGAGTTATTTTACCTTGTCATTTTTCTGCTTTATTATGTGCATTTTTTTTATTGATGCAACTACTTGTGAAATTACTTGTTTCCTTGTGGTTTTGTCCCATTATTAGCACCTTTTGTAGAAGAATATATACGTTGCAGGTTATAGGTTGTGTTAAAATGCAAATGGTTCTAGTTGTGAAAAATATCTTTCCTTCTAGGAGTTAAGCATAAAAGCCTTTTTATGAAATATTTATGCAAAAAACATATAGATTTGAGTTGTGTATGTCAAGCTTTATCATTGATTGACCTATGTGTACAAGCTGTGTTACAAGTCCTAGTTAGTGTTTTGTTGCATCACCTTCATTAAGTTTCAATTTTCAGTTTATCTTATCCTTTTACCCTTTTCCTCTACAAGTCATTAGAGTAGTTTAGGTGAACACCATAAGAGCCAGCTTACTCTGGAGGTTCCTTTTTGTCTTAGGTAACCCACAGCTTGAAAAGGATACCTTGTTTCACCAGTATGCTAAGTTTTGTAACTTAGTAGGGGTACAATATTGAGTGATAACAGTTTTTGGCACACCCAGTGGGACCATTTGAACTATCTTAGTTCAAAACTTTATCATGCATTGCTGATATTGGTGTGTATGTCAACAAAATCTGCCTTTGGAGGCAAGCAAACACACACTTGGTGACTCTGGAAAGAAATAACTACTGGTTTCAAGAAGACAAGTGCTAGTATGTACTTATTTTATTAAAAATTAGACCTAATTTTTATTGTGAAGGATTTCAATGAGTTTTTAGCTCATATAAATGTTGCAATATGTCTTCATTTCAAAGAAATATGTCTTATTTTCCACCTTTTCATGAAAATCATGTTCATACTCCATCTTATGAGCTATATCACAGTGATCACATAGCTTTTGACTAGTGCTTTTACACCTAACATAGTGAATGTTCTCTCATGTTCACTAATAAGGTCATGGTAGATAGCTAAAATCAAGGGACAGTGAATGTCAAGCCAGTAGCTAGTAGATATGAAACCTCCATGTCAAAATGAGAGCTACAAATGAAAAGGACTAATATAGTGAACAATCTCATCAAGAGCAACCTAATGTTCCACAATCACAACAATCTCAACAAAAACAATGGAACCAAAATCTCTAAAGATGTTGTTCATCAAGAGGATTAATCATGGTTTTAGAAACTGAAGGAATGTTCATATTCACTATATCAGATTATAGCCATTAAAGAGTTCCAGAATGCCATTCATCACTGTCAAACTTCAAGACAAACTAAGAAGACCTAGAATGTTACTTGCCAAAGTCAAATGCAAATGTACCAATATAGTGCATATTGAAGAGGAAGCTCTTAGAACAACAAATTATAGGGTTTATTTTGTGTGTGTTGATAAGGAAAGATACGGAGTTCAATGCTTATAACACTAGTAAAAGACATCATGAAGCATAATATACTGAGAGTTAAAAGGCGACAACAATTTCTATACCCATAATGTCATGCAAGAATAATGCCCAGATAATGCCAGAGCCTTCTTTTCTCAGGCTGGAACAACAATTATAGGGAGAAAATGTAGATAAACTAGAAAACAAATTATATTACTTGTTATAGAGGCTCAAGATGAGCATGAAGCTGCTAGAAATGTGTGGAAATATCTCCAAAAAATCTTCCAAATCTCCATGGATATGTAGAACAAACCCTTGTTGGCCACAGGAAGTCTCCAGAAAGTGAAGATAGAAAGTGAAAATAAAATGAATGACTTTTGGTATTTTTTGTGTTCAGGGGTTTTACCCTAAAGTGACTGACAAGGTAAAGGTTATATTTCGCCTTTTTTTTTATTTTCCTCTTCACAAACTAATACTCCATATTTTGTGTTAGGTATTGTTTGTAAATTGAAACCAAATGTCCCCTTTTGATATAATTTTCAAACATAGTAAATCCAGTGCTTCTACCTTTGCTCAAGCTAAAGCATATTATGTAAAATATTGTTAAAGTGGTAAAATATGAATCACTTTATTAATATTATGTAAATGCCAATAGAGCACATGTGTCTTTAGATATGGTCAAAAGGGTTTTATAAATTATTGCCAAGCATATAGGGGAAGTTGGAGGAGGTTGACCAACATGTGGAGAGGATATAGTGGTTGTTTTGACCTGTTTTGGAGGGAGCTGAGAGCATCTAGGAGCATTTTTGATGCCTTTATGATGGATAAGGTCATGCCTTGACCTTTTCTTCACTTTGGACTTGTTTTGGAGGGAGTTTGAGGCCTATTTTCTTGGATTTTTGGTTACACATGACCAAGAAGTTTCTAGTTCCTATTTTGGTGCATTTTGATGGATAATGGATATAGTCACTTCATCACTAATTTGTAAAGTTAGTTCTTGCTATGCTCTTGGTTCTACTTTGTGATTTTTGAAGTCGTTGGGAGAGGAAGACTACATATTTTGTAACTCTTTTGACATGTATACAAGTGGATACCTTGGATATCAATGAAGTTGAGTTATTTTACCTTGTCATTTTTCTGCTTCATTATGTGCATTTTTTTTATTGATGCAACTACTTGTGAAATTACTTGTTTCCTTGTGGTTTTGTCTCATTATTAGCACCTTTTGTAGAAGAATATATATGTTGCAGGTTATAGGTTGTGTTAAAATGCAAATGGTTCTAGTTGTGAAAAATATCTTTCCTTCTAGCAGTTAAGCATAAAAGCCTTCTTATGAAATATTTATGCAAAAAACATATAGATTTGAGTTGTGTATGTCAAGCTTTATCATTGATTGACCTATGTGTACAAGCTATGTTACAAGTCCTAGTTAGTGTTTTGGTGCATCACCTTCATTAAGTTTCAATTTTCAGTTTATCTTATTCTTTTACCCTTTTCCTCTACAAGTCATTAGAGTAGTTTAGGTGAACACCATAAGAGCCAGTTTACTCTGGAGCTTCCTTTTTGTCTTAGGTAACCCACAACTTGAAAAGGATACCATGTTTCACCAGTATGCTAAGTTTTGTAACTTAGTAGGGGTACAATATTGAGTGATAACAGTTTTTGACACACCCAGTGGGACCATTTGAACTAGCTTAGTTCAAAACTTTATCATGCATTGCTGATATTGGTGTGTATGTCAACAAAATCTGCCTTTGGAGGCAAGGAAACACACACTTGGTGACTCTGGAAAGAAATAACTACTAGTTTCAAGAAGACAAGTACTAGTATGTACTTATTTTATTAAAAATTAGACCTGATTTTTATTCTGAAGGATTTCAATGAGTTTTTAGCTCATATAAATGTTGCAATATATCTTCATTTCAAAGAAATATGTCTTATTTTCCACCATTTCATGAAAATCATGTTCATACTCCATCTTATGAGCTATATCACAGTGATCACATAGCTTTTGACTAGTGCTTTTACACCTAACACAGTGAATGTTCTCTAATGTTCACTAATAAGGTCATGGTAGATAGCTAAAATCAAGGGACAGTGAATGTCAAGCCAGTAGCTAGTAGATATGAAACCTCCATGTCAAAATGAGAGCTACAATTGAAAACGACTAATATAGTGAACAATCTCATCAAGAGCAACGTAATGTTCCACAGTCACAACAATCTCAACAAAAACAATGGAACCAAAATCTCCAAAGATGTTGTTCATCAAGAGGATTAATCATGGTTTTAGAAACTGAAGGAATGTTCATATTCACTGTATCAGATTATAGTCATTAAAGAGTTCTAGAATGCCATTCATCACTATCAAACTTCAAGACAAACTAAGAAGACCCAAAATGTTACTTGCGAAAGTCAAATGCAAATGTACCAATATAGTGCATAGTGAAGAGGAAGCTCTCAGAACAACAAATTATAGGGTTTATTTTGTGTGTGTTCATAAGGAAAGATACAACATTTAGTGCTTATAACACTGGTAAAAGACATCATGAAGCATAATATACTGAGAGTTAAAAGGCAACAACAATTTGTAAACCCATAATGTCATGCAAGAATAATGCCCAGATAATGCCAAAGCCTTCTTTTCTCAGGGTGGAACAACAATTATAGAGAGAAAATGTAGATAAACTAGAAAACAAATTATATTACTTGTTGAAGAGGCTCAAGATGAGCATGAAGCTGCTAGAAACGTGTGGAAATATCTCCAAAAAACCTTCCAAATCTCCATGGATATGTAGAACAAACCCTTGTTGGCCACAGGAAGTCTCCAGAAAGTGAAGATAGAAAGTGAAAATAAAATCAATGAGTTTCGTATTTTTTGTGTTTAGGGGTTTTACCCTAAAGTGACTGACAAGATAAAGGTTATATTTTTTATTTTTTTTAATTTTCCTCTTCACAAACTAATACTCCATATTTTGTGTTAGGTATTGTTTGTAAATTGAAACCAAATGTCCCCTTTTGATATAATTTTCAAACATAGTAAATCCAGTGCTTCTACCTTTGCTCAAGCTAAAGCATATTATGTAAAATATTGTTAAAGTGGTAAAATATGAATCACTTTATTAATATTATGTAAATGCCAATAGAGCACATGTGTCTTTAGATATGGTCAAAAGGGTTTTATAAATTTGTGCCAAGCATATAGGGGAAGTTGGAGGAGGTTGACCAACATGTGGAGAGGATATAGTGGTTGTTTTGACCTGTTTTGGAGTGAGTTGAGAGCATCTAGGAGCATTTTTTGATGCCTTTATGATGGATAAGGTCATGCCTTGACCTTTTCTTCACTTTGGACTTGTTTTGGAGGGAGTTTGAGGCCTATTTTCTTGGATGTTTGGTTACAAACGACCAAGAAGTTTCTAGTTCCTATTTTGGTGCATTTTGATGGATAATGGATATAGTCACTTCATCACTAATTTGTAAAGTTAGTTCTTGCTATGCTCTTGGTTCTACTTTGTGATTTTTGAAGTCGTTGGGAGAGGAAGACTGCATATTTTGTAACTCTTTTGACATGTATACAAGTGGATACCTTGGATATCAATGAAGTTGAGTTATTTTACCTTGTCATTTTTCTACTTTATTATGTGCTTTTTTTTTATTGATGCAACTACTTATGAAATTACTTGTTTCCTTGTGGTTTTTTCTCATTATTAGCACCTTTTGTAGAAGAATATATACATTGCAGGTTATAGATTGTGTTAAAATGCAAATGGTTCTAGTTGTGAAAAATATCTTTCCTTCTAGGAGTTAAGCATAAAAGCCTTCTTATGAAATATTTAAGCAAAAAACATATAGATTTGAGTTGTGTATGTCAAGATTTATCATTGATTGAATTATGTGTACAAGTTGTGTTACAAGTCCTAGTTAGTGTTTTGGTGCATAACCTTCATTAAGTTTCAATTTTCAGTTTATCTTATCCTTATACCCTTTTCCTCTACAAGTCATTAGAGTAGTTTAGGTGAACACCATAAGAGCCAGCTTACTCTGGAGGTTCCTTTTTGTCTTAGGTAACCCACAACTTGAAAAGGATACCATGTTTCACCAGCATGCTAAGTTCCGTAACTTAGTAGGGGTACAATATTGAGTGATAACAGTTTTTGGCACACCCACTGCGACCATTTGAACTATCTTAGTTCAAAACCTTATCATGCATTGCTGATATTGGTGTGTATGTCAACAAAATCTGCCTTTGGAAGCAAGGAAGCACACACCTAGTGACTCTAGAAAGAAATAACTACTGGTTTCAAGAAGACAAGTGCTGGTATGTACTTATTTTATTAAAAATCAGACCTGATTTTTATTGTGAAGGATTTCAATGAGTTTTTAGCTCATATAAATGTTGCAATATGTCTTCATTTCAAAGAAATATGTCTTATTTTCCACCATTTCATGAAAATCATGTTCATACACCATCTTATGAGCTATATCACGGTGATCACATAGCTTTTGCCTAGTGCTTTTACACCTAACACAGTGAATGTTCTCTCATGTTCACTAATAAGGTCATGGTAGATAGCTAAAATCAAGGGACAGTGAATGTCAAGCCAGTAGCTAGTAGATATGAAACCTCCATGTCAAAATGAGAGCTACAAGTGAAAAGGACTAATATAGTGAACAATCTCATCAAGAGCAACCTAATGTTCCACAGTCACAACAATCTCAACAAAAACAATGGAACCAAAATCTCCAAAGATGTTGTTCATCAAGAGGATTAATCATGGTTTTAGAAACTGAAGGAATGTTCATATTCACTGTATCAGATTATAGCCATTTAAGAGTTCTAGAATGCCATTCATCACTGTCAAACTTCAAGACAAACTAAGAAGACCTAGAATGTTACTTGCCAAAGTCAAATGCAAATGTACCTATATAGTGCATAGTGAAGAGGAAGCTCTCAGAACAACAAATTATAGGTTTTATTTTTTGTGTGTTCATAAGGAAAGATACGGAGTTCAGTGCTTATAACACTGGTAAAAGACATCATGAAGCATAATATATTGAGAATTAAAAGGTGACAACAATTTGTATACCCATAATGCCATGCAAGAATAATGCCCAGATAATGCCAGAGCCTTCTTTTCTCAGGCTGGAACAACAATTATAGAGAGAAAATGTAGATAAACTAGAAAATAAATGATATTACTTGTTGCAGAGGCTCAAGATGAGCATGAAGCTACTAGAAACGTGTGGAAATAGCTCCAGAAAACCTTCCAAATCTCCATGGATATGTAGAACAAAGCCTTGTTGGCCACATGAAGTCTCCAGAAAGTGAAGATAGAAAGTGAAAATAAAATGAATGAGTTTGGTATTTTTTGTGTTTAGGGGTTTTACCCTAAAGTGACCGACAAGATAAAGGTTATATTTTGCCTTTTTTTAATTTTCCTCTTAACAAACTAATACTCCATATTTTGTGTTAGGTATTGTTTGTAAATTGAAACCAAATGTCCCCTTTTGATATAATTTTCAAACATAGTAAATCCAGTGCTTCTACCTTTGCTCAAGCTAAAGCATATTATGTAAAATATTTTTAAAGTGGTAAAATATGAATCACTTTATTAATATTATGTAAATGCCAATAGAGCACATGTGTCTTTAGATACGGTCAAAAGGGTTTTATAAATTTGTGCCAAGCATATAGGGGAAGTTGGAGGAGGTTGACCAACATGTGGAGAGGATATAGTGGTTGTTTTGACCTGTTTTGGAGGGAGCTGAGAGCATCTAGGAGCATTTTTTGATGCCTTTATGATGAATAAGGTCACGCCTTGACCTTTTCTTCACTTTGGACTTGTTTTGGAGGGAGTTTGAGGCCTATTTTCTTGGATTTTTGGTTACAAATGACCAAGAAGTTTCTAGTTCCTATTTTGGTGCATTTTGATGGATAATGGATATAGTCACTTCATCACTAATTTGTAAAGTTAGTTCTTGCTATGCTCTTGGTTCTACTTTGTGATTTTTGAAGTCGTTGGGAGAGGAAGACTACATATTTTATAACTCTTTCGACATGTATACAGGTGGAAACCTTGGATATCAATGAAGTTGAGTTATTTTGCCTTCTCATTTTTCTGCTTTATTGTGTGCATTTTATTTGATTGATGCAACTACTTGTGAAATTACTTGTTTCCTTGTGGTTTTGTCTCATTATTAGCACCTTTTGTAGAAGAATATGTACGTTGCAGGTTATAGGTTGTGTTAAAATGCAAATGGTTCTAGTTGTGAAAAATATCTCTCCTTCTAGGAGTTAAGCATAAAAGCCTTTTTATGAAATATTTATGCAAAAGACATATAGATTTGAGTTGTGTATGTCAAGCTTTATCATTGATTGACCTATGTGTACAAGCTGTGTTACAAGTCCTAGTTAGTGTTTTGGTGCATCACCTTCATTAAGTTTCAATTTTCAGTTTATCTTATCCTTTTACCCTTTTCCTCTACAAGTCATTAGAGTAGTTTAGGTGAACACCATAAGAGCCATCTTACTCTGGAGATTCCTTTTTGTCTTAGGTAACCCACAACTTGAAAAGGATACCATGTTTCACTAGTATGCTAAGTTCTGTAACTTAGTAGGGGTGCAATATTGAGTGATAACAGTTTTTGGCACACCCAGTGGGACCATTTGAACTATCTTAGTTCAAAATTTTATCATGCATTGCTGATATTGATGTGTATGTCAACAAAATCTACCTTTGGAGGCAAGGAAACACACACCTGGTGACTCTGGAAAGAAATAACTATTGGTTTCAAGAAGACAAGTGTTGGTATGTACTTATTTTATTAAAAATCAAACCTGATTTTTATTGTGAAGGATTTCAATGAGTTTTTAGCTCATATAAATGTTGCAATATGTCTTCATTTCAAAGAAATATGTCTTATTTTCCACCATTTCATGAAAATCATGTTCATACACCATCTTATGAGCTATATCATGGTGATCACATAGCTTTTACCTAGTGCTTTTACACCTAACACAGTGAATGTTCTCTCATGTTCACTAATAAGGTCATGGTAGATAGCTAAAATCAAGGGACAGTGAATGTCAAGCCAGTGACTAGTAGATATGAAACCTCCATGTCAAAATGAGAGCTACAAGTGAAAAGGACTAATATAGTGAACAATCTCATCAAAAGCAACCTAATGTTCCATAGTCACAACAATCTCAACAAAAACAATGGAACCAAAATCTCCAAAGATGTTGTTCATCAAGAGGATTAATCATGGTTTTAGAAACTGAAGGAATGTTCATATTCACTATATTAGATTATAGCCATTAAAGAGTTCCAGAATGCCATTCATCACTGTCAAACTTCAAGACAAACTAAGAAGACCCAGAATGTTACTTGCCAAAGTCAAATGCAAATGTACCAATATAGTGCATAGTGAAGAGGAAGCTCTTAGAACAACAAATTATAGGGTTTATTTTGTGTGTGTTCATAAGGAAAGATATGGAGTTCAGTGCTTATAACACTGGTAAAAGAGATCATGAAGCATAATATACTGAGAGTTAAAAGGTGACAACAATTTGTATACCTATAATGCCATGCAAGAATAATGCCCAGATAATGCCAGAGCCTTCTTTTCTCAGGCTGGAACAACAATTATAGAGAGAAAATGTAGATAAACTAGAAAACAAATGATATTACTTGTTGCAGAGGCTCAAGATGAGCATGAAGCTACTAGAAACGTGTGGAAATAGCTCCAAAATACCTTCCAAATCTCCATGGATATGCAGAACAAACCCTTGTTGGCCACAGGAAGTCTCCAGAAAGTGAAGATAGAAAGTGAAAATAAAATGAATGAGTTTGGTATTTTTTGTGTTTAGGGGTTTTACCCTAAAGTGACTGACAAGATAAAGATTATATTTTGCCTTTTTTTAATTTTCCTCTTCACAAACTAATACTCCATATTTTGTGTTAGGTATTGTTTGTAAATTGAAACCAAATGTCCCCTTTTGATATAATTTTCAAACATAGTAAATCCAGTGCTTCTACCTTTGCTCAAGCTAAAGCATATTATGTAAAATATTGTTAAAGTGGTAAAATATGAATCACTTTATTAATATTATGTAAATGCCAATAGAGCACATGTGTCTTTAGATATGGTCAAAAGGGTTTTATAAATTATTGCCAAGCATATAGGGGAAGTTGGAGGAGGTTGACCAACATGTGGAGAGGATATAGTGGTTGTTTTGACTTGTTTTGGAGGGAGTTGAGAGCATCTAGGAGCATTTTTTGATGCCTTTATGATGGATAAGGTCATGCCTTGACCTTTTCTTCACTTTGGACTTGTTTTGGAGGGAGTTTGAGGCCTATTTTCTTGGATTTTTGGTTACACATGACCAAGAAGTTTCTAGTTCCTATTTTGGTGCATTTTGATGGATAATGGATATAGTCACTTCATCACTAATTTGTAAAGTTAGTTCTTGCTATGCTCTTGGTTCTACTTTGTGATTTTTGAAGTCTTTGGGAGAGGAAGACTGCATATTTTGTAACTCTTTTGTCATGTATACCAGTGGAAACCTTTGATATCAATGAAGTTGAGTTATTTTGCCTTCTCATTTTTCTGCTTTATTGTGTGCATTTTATTTGATTGATGCAACTACTTGTGAAATTACTTGTTTCCTTGTGGGTTTGTCTCATTATTAGCACCTTTTTGTAGAAGAATATGTACGTTGCAGGTTATAGGTTGTGTTAAAATGCAAATGGTTCTAGTTGTGAAAAATATCTTTCCTTCTAGGAGTTAAGCATAAAAGCCTTCTTATGAAATATTTATGCAAAAAACATATAGATTTGAGGTAGCGCATGCATTTTGGCTTGAAACAAATTTTTTTAATAATTTAAATTTAATAATTTTTTAATCAGCTCTAGATCCATCAAATATGGCAATTTTTTCATGGATAGACAAATTTTTGCTAGATTCACCAAATTTGGCAGCATTTTTGGTGATCCTCTAGTTTAGCTGGCTTCTAGATTTCATTAATGGAATTCTAGGTTTAGTGACAACTACATTTATCTCGAAGTAACTATTTTTGATGGACCTCTAAATTTGGCGGCAGATCCACCAAATTTTACAGCATTTTTTTTTCCTTTTTCTCCCCTACTCCAATGGCAATTTTGATTTGACACTCAAAGTTTGTAGGCCTCTATCTTAGTCATCTAGACTCCAATTTTGGTAATTTTTTTTTATTTGGATCAGAATTTTGTAGGCTTTGCAGTGGTGCAAACAATTTTTTATTTTGGTGTCTGGATTTTCCAGAAATTGTAGATTTTCGTCACTGTTGATGAGCAATCCTCATTTTCAGACCTTCTGAGGCTCCATTTGGGGTCATATGGTAACATTTTTAGGAATTTTTTTTGAAAGTGCATGATTTATTGAGTACTTCTTAGATCTACAATCAGTTTGGTCTAGTTTTTCTCATAAGTTCTACTTTCAATTATAGCTTAATTTTAGCATTTGCATATACCAAAATCAAAAGACCACTTAGATATTTTAGCTTGTGGCAACTATAATTGCACTCATTATAAAGTGCCAATATCATAATTTCTAGGGGGATCATTGATTGATTGAATATGGGGGGTGATCTTGTAGTGGTTGATTGCTTTCAGCTCTTGGTTGTGTTTTTTGCAATAGGGAAATCTCAAATTGAACTCCTAACTCCATAGAATTATGCATCATGGAAAAAATCAATATGGAATTATCTAATGGGAAAAGGTTACATAGGATATGTAAAAAAATCTATTCCTGAACCTACTGATGTGAATGCAAAGGCAGTATGGGAAATCAATCGTGAGAAGACTATTGGGTACATTTGTGCATTTGTCTCTTTTGATTTGCAATTTCATGATGAATCATGTACAACACCTAAGGAGGCTTGAGATACTTTTAAAAAATTGTATGGTAAAACTAATAGGATTAGGGGTTATCAGATTGATAATGATTTGATGAGTCTTGATCCTAAAGAGTTTGATAAAATCCAAGACTATATCTCCAAGATTAAGCAATTGAGAACACAACTAAAGGATTACAAGATTAATAAGGAGGATTTACAATTGATTCTCAATGTGTTATCCAAGCTTGGTCCTAAGTATTTAGTATTTGTTTCTAGCTTTCACACTAAACAGGTTTCCATGGGAGCTACATATGTTGATCCTACTTTTGATGACTTTTCAAATCTTCTAATCCAAGAAGAAGCGAAGTTAATTTAAATGGGCATCCTCAAAACTTTAAAGCCACAAGCATTGGTGGCTAGTGAACCTAAGGTATAAGAAGAATCAAGGAATCCTAGAAAGAAACAAAAGAAGTAAAGAACAATCCATAGAAAGAATCTGAATCCTCTTTCTCCAAAGGAGAATCATGTAAGAAGGAGAAGCCTTAGTGTACATGTTGCAAGAAATTGCGGCATGATGAACACCAATGTTACATAAAGAAAATTGATGAGTTGGAACATCAACTAAAGAAGGTTCAAATGAATTCATCTTTAGGGGGTTCATCTTCTTCTACATCATCTTCAAAGTCAAAGTTTGAGAAACAAAAGGGGAAAGCACTTTTTGTAGTTGCAAATTTTGGGTCAGGGAAATGGATCCTTGATACTAGAGCTTCACATCATATGGCTTCATCACAGAGTATGTTCTCTTCATTTGAGACTTGTTCATCACCACCCATTCTAATGGCCAACAAAACATCTATCAATGTTTGTGGGAAAGGATCGATTGACATTGACGAAGGATCATTCAATGTTGTCCTTTGTGTACACTCATTGTCTACCAATATCCTTTCCATCTATCAGATTACACATGGTGGAGGAACAAAGAGTGTTGAGTTCACATGTGATTTTGTGATTATTCAGGATTTACATAGTAGACATATAGTTGTAGTTGGGGAGGTAGATCATCAATCTTGAGTGTACACCTTCTTACATTTTTCTCCTATTGTTCCTTTGGCTAAGGATCACACTCATGTGGACATTTTTGAGGAGATTCAGTATAGTCATTTGCATCTTGGTGTTCTTTCATCCACTAAGGTTCTAGAGACATGTACTGGCATTCCATCTCCTCCTACATCTCTTGTTGCATCAATAGAATTTAGTGTTGCTATATCCATGGTTTCTAGTGATTGAATGTAGCAGGGCATTCATAGTCTTCCAGATTCAACTACTTGGGATGAGTACTTGACAGGTATTACGGGATTGTTTTGTGAGTCCTATCTTGTAGACTTGGGGGATACTATTGATGACATTCATCTTCTCTTTGATGAAGTTGCTTCATTTTCTTCAAATGTTGAGGG
This sequence comes from Cunninghamia lanceolata, assembly GCA_027924645.1. Lineage (NCBI taxonomy): Eukaryota > Viridiplantae > Streptophyta > Pinopsida > Cupressales > Cupressaceae > Cunninghamia > Cunninghamia lanceolata. The sequence continues at coordinate 9,581,025 of BSBN01000828.1, forward strand.
GGAACCTTTTGACCGTCTTGTTCTTTACCCACATGATCATTCCTCACAATTTGACATGACTGTGGCTACTATTGAGCAACATTTGGAGGAGGCACCTTTGTCTTCAGAGAAGACTTCTTTGTCTTTGGATCATGCTCTACATCAGTTTCCACTAGATCCTGGATTGTCACATTCTTTAGTTTGGCATGAGACTCCTGATTAGATTGTGGCTTCTTGGCATTGACATGGCAACACCTGAACAGAGATCAGAGACTTCATACATTTGAGTTTTCTTCCTTCATATTCCTTTTGGGAATGGATAGATTCCCTACATATATTCTTGGTCTTGTTTCTTCCTAAGGAGAGGAACATTGTTCGATGATCATGGATCATCTTCAGTATTCATTGTCAGACATCTACCATCAGTGCAGGATACTCTACATTGAGGGAGGCTACTTGGTCTCTCTTCTTTTCCTCTTTTCTAGGGGGGATTATTCATTGTGTATATGTGTTGGAATTGGTAGGATATGGTTCATGTTGACTCTACCTTTCCACACTTCTTGTATTCTCACTTTTTGGGAGGAGTTTTTTCCCATATGGTTTTCTCCTTTACTCCACTTGAGATTTGTTTGTACATGGGTGCCTAAAATGGCCTAGTAGCTGGGACCCATCCATCATTGCATCCTTGCATTTTTTATCTTCTCCCTAAGTTGCACTTAAGGGGGGTGTTAGTGTGAATACCTAGATAATACCTATAAAACTAACTATCAAACCTCCATCTCAAGAATCAATTAAATAGGAGATACAATACATGAAACCATCATATGGTAATTATAAAACCATGAGATAAAACCACCCAAAATAGTGTCACCCAAATCCTTAGTTAGAAATCCCACCCAAATTCCAAGATGAGTCCATAGGCTAAAAATAGCATATTCCTTCCACGTCATAACCTCATTATAATCCACTCACCAAATTGGGTGTTACATTTTGAAGCCATTATTCCCAACAAAGGATTCCTTATGACATGTCACACCATGCATCATAAGTTGGTCAACAAATGTAACTTCCCTTTACATCTCTTTTATGTGTCCTAGATGTTTTTACATTTCCAATGGAGGAGAACCAACTTCTGAAGGAGGCTAATTAGGACATTTTTTTAAAATTGTAGATCTTGAAGAGGTCCACATGATAGGCACCTAGGATCTATTGCTAAACAACCTAGAACTTTCATTTTGTTCAAAAATCAACTATATAGCCTAGAAATTAACTTTTTCTATTTTTAACCTAAAAATCACATAGTTTGTAACCTTAACATTAGGTGAAAGGTTAAGACACATTTTATAACATTATTCCACTTATCAAACACCTTGAAAGAGAAAGGGGGAAAATCATGAACACTAAAATCTAACTACTAAAGCTGAGAGGCCCATAGACTCACTACACCACCTAAAATTTTCTATGTTCATGGGCTTTATCAATGAATCTACAACATTCATCAAAGTATCAACCTTCTCTAGTGTCACCCTTCCATCATCTACCATATCATAAACAAAGTGGTACTAGATATCAATGAACTTTGTCCTTGCATGAAAGGTTGGCTTCTTTTCTAGACATATGGCACTGTGACTATCACATTGAATTCTAATGGCTCTTGCATCTAGCCCAACATAAAAACATAATATCTTAAGCTAGATGGCTTCCTTCCAAGTATGAGTAGATGACATGTACTTTTAAAGGGTAAAATTTGGATGATTGGTTTTTGATAGTTTTGTGTATATCCTCTTTTCACCCTTTTACATTTAAGGACTTTTGGTTGAGTGGCAATGCACTATCATACCCTTGGTCACTTAGGAATGCAGGGAAACTTGGATTTGTATTATTTGATTATCAATTATGCTCAATTATACATCAAAACCCTAATTATGCAAATACAAAAGCAAACAGATGAATACCAAAAAATGTCACTACAAAAAAGATGTAAAATAATAGACAAATGTATACCAATTTCTGAAGTTCAGGAAGTGGAATAGTTGGGGACTAATGAGCGGGTGCCCTAGTCTAGTGCCATGCTTTTTGTTAGGATCTAGGAACTTAGTCTGTAACCTATTCCTACTCTCTTAGAGATTTCTTCATTGTGGAATCCAGAGGACTAATGAGTGGGCGCTCAAGTCTAGGGCCCTATTTTCAACTCTAATCTACGAATCTGACACTCTGCAACACTCTCCTGCAACTCCAATTTTCCTGCTTCTTCAACCTATAACCTCAATCACAAAAAAATGGGGAGGGGGTTGTTGTGTTTAGAGGCTTTCCCCAGTCAAGCCCCGAAGAGACATTCAAGTCTTTCAAACACCATTTTTAGATAGAGAGTACATGCCCTTGTGAGGTTGAGGCAAAAACCAAATGATAAATGCTCAAAAACACAAATGATATCACCTTGTAGTGAAGATCTCATGGAAGGAAGAATCTCTTCATGCCATGAGGAGATGGATGCTCAAATCTGTAAATACAAACACATGAACAACATAAATTTGCTCTTGCTACTCAATGAATGCCTTGAATCACCTTTAGAATGCCAATGCTCATCTAGTTGTAATCTCATGTCCATCTAGTTTACAAATGAATGCATAAACATGCTTATATATGCAACTACATACACTCCCACCAAGAATTTCATAATTCAAACTTATCGTGTCGGCATAGGACCCAAATAACGGTCACAAGCTGACACTCAAAATTTGGGATTGACCCAAAATAGAGTAGGACTAGGGCATGGGAACCTAAGTCCTCCCTCCCTATTTTGGTTAGGGTTAGGTTCAATGGATCCCCCTAGGTCCCATTTGTAATGAAACTTTGGGCTCATTTCATTGGGATGTCAAAATATGATGCAAGATGTCCTAAATGTAGATAAAAGACTCGGGAGCTAAACCTTATGAGGGAAAAGCCCCCAAGGGGACATTTTTTGATGTTACAGTACTCTACTTTTGTACTAGACAAAGAAACCAAAACCTATCTCTTACTCATCCAACTAATTGCACCACCAAACATAGTGAAAACATATCCATTAGTGGATCTCCTATTGTCAACATCTCTAGTGCAATCTAAATCCACAAATTCATGAATATAAACTAAATGTCAATGCCTTATATGACAAAAATGATAGCATAATGAATACTTAGAAGTCCCCAACAAACACTTGAAGAACCTCTTCATTGAATTCTCATGTACCCATTGAGGATTTACCATAAATCATCTAACTCCACTATTTGGGCAATGTGTAGTCTTGTGCAGACCATATCATAAGGTACTCTACTCATATATTCCATCTCACAGGGAGAAGTTGGACACTGCACAACAGATAAATTTGTCCCCATTGTAATAAGAACACATAATGGCATGCAAGAAGACATGTTGAACCTCTCCAACATCAAGTTTACATACCTACTTTGGCCCAACCAAAGTTTTCTATTCACTCTATATTTTTTGATCTCCATCCCCAAGATGTACTTGGCTACTCCTAAGTCTTTCATCTCAAACTATGTTGAAATTTGAGATTTCAATTCATAAATCAAACCCTTCCTATTACCAAGAAATAACATATCATCAACATATAAATTAATAATGAGAATACAATCACTATCCATATTATAATAGATGCAATGATATGGTTTGGATGTCAAAAATCCCAAACTTAACACAAAAGAATCAAACTTTTGGTAACGCATCCTAGAAAATTGCTTAATACCATACAAAGATTTCTTCAACTTACAAACCAAATGTCCTTTACATTTGAATGTAGTTATTTGGCTAATTCATATAAATCTCCACCTCCAAATCACCATGAAGCAACTTTGTTTTCACATCCATCTACTCAACCTCAAGACCATATGCTATAGCAATAAACACTAGAAACTAAATGGATGCTAGCTTTGCTATAGGGAGAAAACCTCACCATAATCTTTTTCCTCAACCTAGGAATAACCCTTCACAACTGATCTTGCCTTATCAACGCTACATTCTAAACCTATTTTTCTTTTGAACACCCATTTTTGTCCAATGGGTTTCCATCCATTAGGAAAAGGTACTAGGTCCCATGTCTCATTTTTCTTCAAAGGAGCCATCTACTCATCCATTGCCACTTTTTGGGAATCTACATCATCCATAGCCATAGCCCCCTTCACAGTCTTAGGCTCATTAGTGTTAGTAGTGAAAGAAAAAATACATCTCTAATTAGGAGGAGTATACCTATTTGGTTATTGTCTTTACTGAGTGGACCTCCTTAATGACTGAGGTGAAGGCTCTAACTCTTCTTTAGAAATCTCTAAACTATCTAAGATATCCTCCTCTTTAGGTCCTTCATGGGCTTCTACTTCAACCTTCTCAATCTTTAGGGCTAGTTGAACCATGTCTTTCTTTCCATCCTTCTCTAGCTACAATAATGTGGAAGAAGGCTTGACTTCTATAAAGATAACAGTTCTTCTTATATAAAAAACTCTCTTAGCCATAGGATCTAAGATCTTGTACCCTTTCACACCAACACCTTAGCTAATGAAGATACATTTTATAACCTTGTTTCTAGATTTTATTGATTCTCCCTAGGCACATGTACATATGCCTAACAACTAAAAATTGAGGATGCCTTAATGAGGCATTTTATCCTGACCACACTTGCATAGATTTCTTATCAACAAGAGTTGATGTAGGAGACATGTTAGCTAAGAAAAAAGTTGTGGCAGCTACTTCTGCCCAAAACTTTTATGCTAGGCCAACCCCACTAAACATACTCTTGGCCCTCACCATCAACAGCTTATTCATTCTTTCTACAAATCATTTTGTTGAGGGTTGTAGGGGAGTTTTCTTATGTCTTTCTATTTCATGATCTTTATAGAACTTATCAAAATATATCAAACAAAACTCACCACAATTGTCAGTCCTCAAAAGCTTAATCTTTTTACCAATTTGATTTTCTACAAGGGCTTTAAACTCCTTAAACTAACTAAAGACTTTAGCACACCCGCATCATTAAGTTTGCTTATAGAAAGTAGGTTTCATGTCAAACTAAAGATATGTGGTACACCATTGATCTCCTTCACTCATCCATTAGGTAATTGAATTCAAACTTCCATGGACAACAATCTTTAGATGAGAATCATCTCCAAGGTACACCTTCCGACCATCATAATGTTCATATTTTGTAAACTAACCCTAATGTGAGGTCATGTGGAAAGAGGCACTATAGTCTATCAATCACGCACTTTCTGATGCATGAGTAGCCAAGGCAATGACAAAAACATCATCATCATCTTGGGAGGATCTCTAAGACTCATCTTCAGAGTCAATCTTCTTCTTCTTATACTCCTCCTTACAATCTCTTCTAATGTGTCTAGGTTTTTGTTGGCAAGAAATGAGAGGGAAACCAGTTCAGAGATTTGGTCCTTAGTCAAGAGATCTAAGTCTAGTTTATAGCCTAGTTAGACAATGAGAGAAACATGAATGAATAGTAAGGAAATCTAATATGCAGTACACTCTAAGTAAAGAAAAACATCATAATGCACATACAAAGATATCATAATCATTATATCTCCTTGTTGGGTGAATATTTTATCTTTAGATAACTAAAGGAAAAATGGTTATATCAACCACAATGTGATGAGATATTATCTCTCCTCTTAGCAAGGGGAGGCTCCCTTTTATTGCTAAATACAAATGAATAACTATTACAAACTTATTTACACTAAAAACTAACTTCGGGGTGATTCCATATCATCCATTTCTCTTTTTTTTAGAAATGATGTTTACAATTCTTAATATAAAACTCAACACAAAAGGATAACTAAACAATACCACTTTATCTGAACCACAAAGAAACCCATGAAAACACAAAATTTTCCATTGCTTCTTATGCTTGAATGTAAAATAAGGATTCTAGAATATAATGCAGCCCAAAGTCTTCAATGTATTCCACGATATAACAAAATGATCAAAAGAATCAACTTGCAGCTCAAAGTTTTCAAGTTCACTCTAAACTTACAAATATAAATTAATTTCCACAAATGATAATTGCAGCTCAAAGTCTACCAAAACCAAATTTGGAATCTCTCTCAATCACTTGACACACACTTTCACCTTTCAATCACTTATCAGTTATAAGGTAATAGAAATGACATAAGAACAATTCTATCACTTGACAAATTATATCCAACACAAATATTGGGTACCAACTTGCTTTTCTTATATTGATTTTTCTTGAAAATTGATTTACAACAAAATCTCAAAGTCTTAAAATTGCTTCTCAAATCTGGTAGAGTTTTGCTTCAATAGACAAAAGATAAAAATTACAATAGAGGCCCCTTTTATTTATAGTGAGAGGCCATGAGATAATCTAGGAAAATCTAACTACTTTGACTTATTCAACAAAGGGGTCCTTATTGATTTGGGACTTCCTATGTTTTTACATGTAATTACATATGGAAAAAGTACATGTAAAAGTGTCCAAACTACAAACAAACTACATATGAAAATACCAAAATAAACTAAGGCATGAAAACTTAGATCAACTTGCATCCCCATTCTTCTTTAGATAGTCCTCGTACATAGTGAATACTGCTTGCATCTCTAAGCTGTTTAGACCAGCAGTGTTCTTGAAAATCACTCAAGCCCTGGTTATTGCATCTCTTACTGAAGTGGCCGCCTTTTCATGATTTGTCAACTTAATTTTCAGATTATCTAAAGTTAGTTGATTATCCAGCACATTATCCAAAGAAGTGACTGAAAAAGCACTGTCTTCAAATTCCTTCTGAACCATATTCTTAAATGCTTGAACCATCTTATTAGTAGGAAGAAAATGATGGTCACCATTTGTCAACTCACATGGGAGTTCCTCCAATTTGTGTAGAAGATCAACATCACTGTCTATACTAAGTTCTTTGGCACTCTAAATCTTTGATCAACTCTTTTAAAACATTACTTCTATGAATCAATGATTCTTTGGTCTCAACATAAGATTCACGATTTGAAATAATGCCAATTGATATCAAAGTTTTCACCTTTAGCTTCATCTCAATCCACTTCTGAAGGCTAGTATCCAAATACTCAATGTCTTGAGATATTATATCAACCAGATTATCTAGGTCTGACCTTATCTTTTCCATTTTTCTTTTCTTCTCAACTACACTTGTCAGAAGAGACACTCCTTGTGTATGCATTTTTTCAAGATATTCTTCAACTACTCTTCCCTTGACATGAGTCTTTTCTACCTTTTGAATAATAGGGTCCTCTACATTGATCACCTTAGGTGCCACTAACTCAGATGACAAGTTGATTTTCCTCGTTACCGCAGCTAGCTGCTCTACTTTTTCTTTATATTGCTTCTTCATTTCCTTCTCATGATCAAATTTTAGAAGGAATTGAGAGTAGACTGAACATCAGCCTTGGCACTTTCATGTGTGATTTTCCCAAGTTCAATCCTAGAGATAGAATAATCACTCATGCTGAAATTATCAATGGTTGCATCTGGTGGTGGCTGAGCAATCTCCACATACTTGTGGCCTTTGTCTGCTAATAGTTGAGAAAGATTCTTGGGCTTCTTCTGGGTCTTTGCCTTCACTAGCATTAGCTTTCCAAAGTCAATGTCATCTAGGGAGATGGCCTACTTTTTCCTCTTAGGAGTGTAGGTTGAGACCCATGGAGGAAGCACTGACATACTAACATTTGGATCTGACTCCATTGCAGGTGTAGAAGGAATTGAACTTACACTTGTGGTAGTAACAATTGAAGGAGTATTTGTAAATACAACACCTAGCACATTGACATCAACAATCTACTCAACACCTAAAACAAAATGATAAAAAATTGTCAAATCACCAATATCATAGGAAGGTGAAGACAAGCTTGGAATAGACCCTGAAGAATGAAGAGTAGAATCAAAATCAATCATAGGACTATCAAAAATCATCCTAGAAGAAGATGGTGAAGAATCAGAAGATTGAATAACAATGGGAGACAATGGAGCTTTTGAAAGAATAGGTAAAGAATCTGAAACAGACACAGTGGGTAGGGAAGAGGAGACTTGAGTTTCCTGTGACATGTCTCGAGATGAAGACATGGTTATTTCCTATGGATGTTCCTTCTCATCTCGTTTCTCTGCTTCCCATTCATCCTATTTTCCTTCTGCAGACCTTTCCTCTTCTGCCACCTTGGCTTTATCTCCTTTTGACACAAATTTTATTCTAGACTTGGGAGCCTTAGAAATACTAGGAGTATCACTTTTGTTCTTAGATCTGATTTCAACCTTCTTCCCTGTTTGTTCAAGACTCTCTTCTTCAAAACCAGTGAGGAAATCTTTCAACTGTATCCCTTTGCTTTAAAGCCATATATTAGTGTTGGCCAAGATAGGCTCAAACCTCTTTCTTAATGATGCCACTTCTTTCTTAGACCATAACATAGCAGGCAAAGGAGAATTTGCAATTTGCTCATTTGCGTACCTGGGGCTTACAACATCTTCATTATCAACCATCCCTTCAGAGATATCAGCTAAACCCAACTCTTCAATTTGACTCAAAGTCAATCTGCTATAATCTAGTTTTCTGATATCTTCTTCAGTTCTCAAATCTGCCCAAACATTCTCCACCATCGGCTCATGAAATTGAGTTTTTCTCCTAATCTTGTCTTTCACTCCCTGATAGTCAAATTTAGGTCTTCTCTTGAACAACTTCATGGTAACCAACTACATCTCAATTTCCACTGCCTTAGCTTTTGTAGCAGTAGCAACATAATACTTGCCAATTTCAATAGGGAATCTAAATCCAGGCGTCTTTAATTCCATTTGTTTGTTGTACACTACAATCATTTGTCTACACAATTCTATCAAGATAATCCAATTAGTTATAAATTTGGGTAACATGTAAGGATAACCTTGATAGTAACCAACTCTTAAGTAGGTAAAAGTTGGGAACTGAAGATATAAACAACCAAAATCATTGACAACCATCCATGCTTCATCTGAAACTCTTCTTTGTTCTAATTGAGGATCAAATAAGCACATGAAAATTGCAAAGAAGGCATCGTTCACTCTTCTAAAATGATGTATGGATCCCTTCAGAGTTACCTGAGGATAGTACTAGTAGAATGGCACCACCCTCTGATCTCCATCAAATGTCAAATCTGGAAAGCTTCTCATTGAAGCAATTGCATATACAAGATATGATGTCATGTAGAACTTCGATGTAGTTGACACCTTAATTAGTTTCTCATGAAGAGGATTGCTAATCTGTTCACCCCAAAAAATATTCTACTTGCCTTGAAGGATGATTTTGATGTATGGAATCCATTCATGGAATGTGGAAGAAGATGGAAGTCCTCTCACCCTACTTAGAAGAGTTATCAAGTCACTTACCTCCTCTATAAAGTCACTTCTAGGAAAACTCCTTGGCCATCTGGATAAATTTGGCCTGGTAGTTTTTAACCATTTAGTAATGATAATCCTTTTGGATCTTTCCACATCTTTATCATATTCCCTCTGGGCAATGTTTAAATCTAGCTCTGCAACATCCTCTACACCAGGACACATGAAAACCTTATCCATGAACTCAGCATCCCATGTCATAATCACATTGCCATGAGCATCCAACACTGTCCTATTATCCATGTTATAGAAGTGGGCAACTTGAAGAACAAATTCAACATTATGCACAACAATAGAAAAGGAAACAACCAAATGGATATTGCTCTTGATAATTCTTTGCATGTAGTGACTAGGTTTATCTTGGTTTGTCTTGTCTACAAATTCAGCCATATTAACATGGCCAATTTTGTGTCCCATATTTCATCCATGTTTGATGTGACTGAAGTGATGAGGAACATGCCCTAGTACTTATACTTCATTGCTTTGGCCTTCTTTGGTGAAGGGTCAATCATTTGAAAGATGAGCACCTCTAGCAGAGAAAGAAAACTTGGTAATCTTGCAAGGGCAACTGCAACAATAAGAGGCTGCAATGTTAGGGAAAATGTGGTACATGATGATACTGCAAAGTGGAAAAGGTGATCAATAGCATGAGATTGAAGGGGCTAAAGAGAAATCAAAGTGAAGAACAAAGTGTAAGCAAGCTATAGATAGCAACTTGGAAAATTTCCTAGAGTTAGAAAATTTTTAGGGAGTGAGTGCACAGGCGGTAAAAATCACTGCCCTTGCAGGTAGGAAGGAATTGCATTGTGTTAGGGTGGCAAATTTTGCCGCTCCTGCATGTAAGAGAAGCATTTGCAAAGTATGTTTGGGCAGCAAAAAGGGGTGCTATTGTATACAAGGATAAATTTTTATTTATGCTTGGGTGGCGATTTTTTCCGCCCTTACATGTAAAGGGTATATTTGCAATATAAGTGGATAAACTCAACACTTAAACATTTTGCAATTTACAAAATTAAAAGTTTGTGTATGGGCGGAAAAGTTTGCTGCCCCTACACTAAGGACAAACAATAAACAATGGCATGGATAGTTAAATTTACTGCTCATGCATATGAACGAAACCTGTCATGTGTCAATGACACTTTTTGTTGCCTTCACACCTCAAAACCAAGGATTGGTTTAATAGAAGAATCACCAAAAATACATAAACAAAGGTCAGAAACTTTGGCAGAGACAAATGCCTATAGGTAAGGTAAAAAAAAACAACCATAAAAAGACTGACTTGATAGAACAAAATAAAGATGAGCTAGGGTTTTTAGGAATAAGGAAGATCAACATAACAAACAATTGATAACAAATACAGGTGCTAGGGTTTTTAGGAACAAAAAAGAAAACTAAAAACTAAGACGATTAAGAACCCTGAGACCTTTCAGAAAAGAAATAAAAGTACAAGAAAATAAAAGGAAAACCCTACCTATTGCTTTAAGAATCTGGCGAAAACTAGAGTCAAATCTGCATGAATGACGATCCAATCCACATGCTAGAGGTTCTGGTTCACTTAGAAGGATAGCAACAGTATGAAACAAAAATAAAATGAACAATAAAACCTTTTAAAACTATTTTAAAAGATCTTATAAATCTCACACAAACAGTGTAATAAATGCACTTCAATGAGATAAATACGTGCTTGGGTAGTAAAAACCACTGCCTGTGCATGTATGGGATAAACCACATGCATCGGTGGTGATTTTCACTACCCGAGCATGTGGGGATAAACTTAGATGAAACAAGCGCATGGGCGGTAAATTTTACTAACCCTGCACTTAGAAAATAACAATCACTAACATGCATGGGCAGTAAAATTTACCACCCTTGCATATTGACACAAGGAAATAACATGTATAGACAGGTAAAATGATGGCCCATGCATGTTATAAACAACAATTTTTAACACCTTCAAAAGGTCAAATTTATCAATTTGACAAGCCTGCAAATTGATCTATCTTTGTGAACTTTGAGAAACCAACTAGAGGAACAACTCCAAGTGATTCCAAGGTGTTAAAGAACTACACATGAGGCTGAGAAGATCTACCTCGAAATGCATGCTTAGAGTATGTAGGTTATGAAACATACAAGTTTCGTAGGGGTTATCCTACAAAAATGAACGCAGCTGATTTTGGGGATAACACTCTTTTATATTTATTTCTCATTAATAGGTATATACATATCCATACTGAAAGTTCTGAGTCTCTACCTTATACTCACTCTCTCATACACTCTTTCTCTCTTTCACTCTTTCTTTACATTTCTTTGCATGTATCTTCTATATATCTACATAGAGGTGTGTTGTTTCCCAAAACACCTCTTTATGAGTCGCCTATACCCTCCACATGCCCTTTTATGGTAACATGTGGTAGGTTTTTCTTGATGCCTTGTTATCTACCAACATCCCCCCCCTTTCAAAAGTATGTCTTGTCCCCAAGACATGTTCTTCAATTTGTAGGTAGGATGTTTTTGTAGATTACTCTGAGCTGAGCCAGAGTAGTGTTCCATTGTTTCTTTGTAGATGTCAAAATTTGTATCTAGCTTTCAAATTGGATATATGTATCCTCTGATTCTCTTAAGGTATTTGACACCTTTACCTTCTATGTAGTCTGTTTTGTCTCAGTAAACTCTATTTTATCCTTTATGTTCTTAGTCGTAATATGCCATTGTAAAAAAAATGGTAGATTACCTTACCCTTGGCCATATCCTATTGAATTCTCTTTATTTGGGCTTCTAGTTTATTGTGTACCTTAGCACATTTTTTAGAAGCATCATCTAGTCTTTTCTGATTCATCTTTTCTCTTATCTTCTCTTTTGCCTTCTTCTCCAAGTATGTAGAGTGAGCCTTAAATATCTACATTAGTTGTTTGAGTTGTTGTGTTAGAAGTGGGATGTATCCCTCTGTGCCTCTAGCATTTCCTTTTGTATTATATCTACCATCTCCATTAGTATCTCACTTCCCTCAATGTGTTTCTACAAAATTTCTTCCCTCGTTGTGGAGTGGAAGATATTGCCCAATTGTAATTTTTGTAAGGTTGAAATACCAGATAGGTTTACTTGTCCTCCTATAACTGGCAGTAGCTATGGGGTTACCATGGGTTGTATCTGTGTCACACTCTAAATTTTGACTATGTGTTTACTTTTTACTTGTATGTAATTAGTAGATAATTTTGCATAGATTAATGATTTGACATTTAGTGATAATGTTAGGATGAATCAATGATTTCATAAGTTTGAGTTTATATGCATAAGAATTTAGAGATAAGATTATATGATGTTAAGATTATTTGTTTATAAGGTTTATGGATTGACTAACAATGCACTAATCCCAGTTTGGTGAATACAAGTTGTAACCAGGAAATAGGTTTCCCACCCTCTGAGAAAGAGAGGGAGACCATCATTGGAGAGAAGTGAATAGATTTATGTAAATGAATAGGTTTTTACCATTGTTTAGTGAACCCTTGTCGAGATTTCATAAGTTGTATTCATCTTTTTTGGTTAGAGTATGGGTTTTGACTCGACAATCATCAATTTGACATCAAAATCCATTAGCGTTGGTTTTGTCAAAAAAATTGAGTTAGGATAAAAAATGACCATCGACAAGATATGGTCAATAGTCATTGTTTTCCTTATATGCTATGATTATAGTTTATGTTTTTATAGTGAGTTAAATTAGAGGTTAATTATTTTATTATCAGTAATTTTTTACAAGTGTTCCATTATAGTATCTTTGATGTTTTTGTAAGATAGATATGGGAGAAAACCTCAAGACCCCATTCTCATATCCTTATGGATGTTAGTAACAACGTAAGTAAGAAATGGGTGCTTTTCACTTCACTTTGTTGTTATGCTATATATATATATATAAATATTTATATATGGTTTAAGCAGAAAGACCTAATGAGGTGGTTGACAAACTTCTCTATGAAAGTTGAAAAAGATTCCATGTTAAGCAAGTTACTTTTAATAATGTGGTTGTTTGATCCCATTTTACTCTCTAAGTTCTATTTTAGAGAAGTGGAGGAACTTTTTGACTGGTTATGGGGCTAGTCCTCTATGACCATTATTTCCATTTATTAGTATGCCTTCATAGAAATTTTATAGGCATCATTATAGGCATTGAGGATGCGATTAATAGAAGAAATTTTTTTTATCACGGGAGATTCTCTCAACAGACACAGAAAGAGATGACAATGTGAAAATAGTATTGGAGATTGTTGAAAAAAGGAGAGAGGTTGAAGAAGGATCAGACAAAGCCTGCTTACTTCTTCAATCTCTTAGGTTCTTTCTTGTTTAAGAAAATGTTATTTTAGTATGAAAATCTTTTATATGTATTCGACACTATCGATATGTAGCTTTGAAGCTGATGAATTTAGTATACCACTATATTTTTATTTTGAAATATATATATATATATATATATATATATATATATATATATATATATATATATATAAGATAGTATTATCATTGTGTTTGTGATAAGCCTAAGAACACCTCTATGTATTTCTAAGGCCAATATGCTTAGAGTGTTTTGGTGTTTTTATAGCTGATGTGTTGAGAGTGCCTCTATGTATTTCTAAGGCCGATATACTTAGAGTGTTTTGGTGTTTTTATAGCCGATATGCTTAGAGTGTTCTGTGTCTATCTAAGGTTGGCTTACTAAGAGTATACCTATGTTTTATGGCCAATAGAATTAGTCTATGTGTTTTTATGACCGTTAGTTTTTTATTATCCTTACATTTACATGTGGTCAAGGAACCAAGTATATTCCTATGTGCTTAAGATGATAAGCATAGAGTATCTCATCATGTAAAACCAGTAAGTATAGAATATTTCAGTGTTCTTTCTATGTAACAAATAATCTAGTATATATATTGAGTGATCTTAAGGATGATGGCCAAGATCATTGTATGTATCTGTAGCATAGGTAAACTATGCAGGCTTAAAGACAAATAAGATTTATGTAAAGATGTGTCTATTATATAGAAACCATGCAAGCTGAAAGACCAAGTTAACTGGTGAGAGGTACACCAAGTGTAGTTAAATGATTCAATTAGGTTGATGGTATATAGAATTCTATTTAGGGCCAAACCCATGTTTATACTTAGGTCTCTGTTATAACGCTGAGATAAGGCCAAGATAAGGTCAATGTAAGGCTGTGGTATGATGGGATAGCCATCATGTAACCAATTCAACCAAATGCTATGTATATTAATATCTATGAAATTAGAAACTAGATCTTTTGAGTTCTCTATTTTCAAAGATTGGAGTTAAGATGTGTAAGTTGACAGAGATAGATATATATCTCTTCAAGACTTATATAGTTTTATGATTTGTAACTAGAATATACTATGATAGGTTATTCACTTTGTAGACACCTAAAAAATGTCTTTATCATCAAACCAACTCCCAACATCCTTAAACATACCAATTTCCCTTCTAATCAATTAATTAAATTTTTGTTTAATTAATTATCCCTCCATCACTTGATTTTTCATCATTCTATCCTCAACAATTGGATTAATTCTATTAATTCAATAGTTCAAACTTTAGCCCATTGATTAAATAAATATGTAAATATTTATTTGGTCAATTTCTCCCTCCTCACTAAACCCAATTAATTAGTTAAATCATGTTTAATTAATTAATTCAGCCTCTTAATTGACCTATCCCTACCCTAGGTAATTAAATAGTGATTATTTAATTACCTACCCTAGCCTACCTCATCCTAGACTTATGATTAATTAAATAAAACCTTATTTAATTAATCTTAAACCTCTCATTCAAATGGTCAAATCCAGCTTAACACCCTTCCCCACATCCTCCAAATAAAAAAATTGGAATATATCCACATAAGTCAATTTTTTATTAAAATATGTCTAACATCACATTTAATATCTCTTACACTCTTTACCCATGCCATGCCTCATTTATATCCACTCATCCCCAAATAAATTTTTAATTCATTTTACCCTTCCCCATGTGAATTTTTAATTCACACATATTCCATCTCACCCATACTCATTTAATTCACCCTTTTCCCAAAAATGAATATAAGATTCATATTTATTCCTAACCCTCCATTCCTCCAAGATAAAATCTCGTCCCTCCACATCATCTTCATCCTCCACCATTGATCTCCCATATCAATCTCAACCCTTGGATCAAAACCCCTCCAAAATATTTATAAATACAACATCCTCCAACTCATTTTGGGATCCAATTTCCAAGTATTGTTACCATGCCAAAATATCTATTGAGCTAGCTTATGAATTGCATTAGAATAGAGCATTTCACATTTGTTCTCATTATCTAGGGTATATCTTAGGAACTTTTGGGTGCAAGCTCCATCCCCTTGATGAGATTGGGTCTTCATATCAAGGTATAACTTCTTGTTTTCTATGCATTTAGTTTGTGTTTTTACCTTCAATTTGGATTTCCTAATCACATTGGCACGCTCAGTGGGACCTGCAAGGTCTATCTCTAATCATTTTTTGAGTTTTTGGTGTTTGAGACATGCTTTTGTAGGAGTGGCGCTATCTACCTGTGCAGTGACGCTATCTTTGGCACATTTTAGCGCTATATTCTATTTTAGCACTATTTAACATAGCACTTTTGTCTTAAACTTCACTCACCCATCTATCTGATTTGTTGGTCTTCCTGCTATTTTCTAGGGTTTTCTGCTCTCTATTTTTGTAGGGATCTTAGATAGAGAGGGGGAGGTCATGCTGAAATTTTATTAAAAAAGAAAAAAAAAACCAAACACATATTTTGGCTTTCATCTGGTCTTGCTTTCCATCCCTTAGGCTAACAAGACTAAACAAGACCTCTTTTCTTTGCAGTCTAACCCTCTATGTTGGTTAGGAAGACCTCTATTTTGTAGGATTGACAAGTTCAAGCTCGTATCGGCGCTATCGGCACCCAAAGCAGCGCTATTTTCAACTGTTGACTAGACCATTTAACCACATGTGCAGTGGCGCCTTATTATATTCATATTAGCGCTATTGTCTATTTCAGTGCCTTTTGTATCTCATTTTAGCGCTATTGTCTGTTCCAGCACCTTCTGTATGTTATTTTAGCACTATCGTCTGTTATGGCGCATTCTGTATCCTATTTTAGCACTATTTTGTAAATTAGTGCTATCTATATGTATATCAGCGCTATTTCTTAGGGTGTCAGGTTTTTAGGTTGGTTTCTGTCAATAGCGCCATTGTAGTCCGTAGTGGCGCCATTTGGTCTCTGTTTTAGCACTATTTTCATAGGCTAACTTTGGGTTCTATGCAGGGGCTGGTAAGCTGTTTGCAGGTCATCACCATCATTCTACAGCCACTAACAAGTTCTTGCAGGGTTTTTATCTTTAGTTTTAAACAAACACCTCAATTGGTGCTTAAAAAGAACCCTTTTATGTTAGCATAAACAAACATTTCGATTTGGTGCACTAAAATTGATCAACAAACAAACAAACAAATCTTTGTGTGCCTTAGCTTAGAAAATATTTGAATTTGGTGCTCTAAAATTCACAAGTGCTTGCCAACAACTCCACAAATATTTTGATTTTGGGCTTTAAAAGGAACCGCAAAGTGCATCATAACTCATTGGATTAAAAAGAACAACAATCTGCATTTTTCACTCATCTAAACAAGAAAGCAAATCAAATTTGTGTGTGAAGTGTTTTTGTTATTATGTTTGTAGTGTGAAAAGTGTATGCTCTTCCCTCGCACCATTGGTGATCTTGGGAATCAAAAGCTTCTCACAACACTTACATAAATCACTCCAAACTTAATCCAAACAACTAAAATGAACCTTGTTTAGTGTGACACAAGCACAAAATATACATATGCTCTCCCCTCGTATCCTTGTATGAACTTGGGGATCAAAAGTATTTTTGTGGTTGTGTTGCTTTTGTTAATCCTTTAGAGGGCCTCCCACCCCGCTTCGAAAGGTGGGAACGACCCAAGTGGCAACAACCTAAAGCCAAGCTCTTTCGAGCGACTATATAAAATAATGTGTTTGTGATGAAAGTCACAAACAACAGGTGCTGTTGTGTCATACCAATAGCCAACCTCCCCCAAAACCCTCTAAGGCGTAACCCTTGGAGGATGGGAGACTCCGTAATGGAGAGTAGTGTTGCTGCATGTATGGCCACCTAAACGAATGCACTTACTACGAACCTTTGTTTTAGCAAGCCAAAAACCTTCTTTTTGTTGATGTAGAAGGGTAACCTTTGAAGCGGCCCTCATTCATGCAGCTCTTAGCCAAGGTAGCAGGGACAATCCTAAGGTTTGGTGAGGGACAAGCCTTTGTAGAAACCCAGATCTTGGTATGCGTGAGAAGTGAGTGCACTGTAAGGGGGAGCCAGTGCTACCAAGATCCTGGAGCTACCCGCTTTGAATAGGCACAGCTAGGGAATTCAACAAATACTGTCCTATCTTTGCCTTAGGTTGTGCAAAGTGTTTGTTTAAGGAAAATCACATGTCTTTCCACAAAACAAAATCTTGGTTATTTTGTGTTATTGTGCTTAAATTATTTTCAAGAAACTTGCCAAGAGACAATAAAAATCATTTGATCAAACTTCATATCAAAATAAATCCAAATTTGACATCAAAATCCATCTTTTTCAAAACCTCGACCAACACTGGCCTATTTCAGTGCCATCTCTATCTGCCTTTGGTGCCATTTCACCTATGGATTGGCACTATTTGCAGATTGACTTGCCTGAAACCAGAGAAAATTCCATTGTGATCCTTAGGACCTGCTTTGCCATAATCCATAATCACCTTCTAAAAATCTGTCAATACCCCATCCATTTTTTCAATTATACCTTCATTTTGACCTTAGAGAATCAATCATTATCATTATCGGGCCCTTTGCTAATACCGTAAACCACTCAATTTCATATCCATACATCCTCATTAATCTTTGCATACCTTTTGGACCAAACAAACATCCTTGTTACCAAAAAATCATTCCAAAATCCTTTCACTTCTCTCATCAAAAACATATCCAAAATCTTCCAAATCCAAACACCCATCAAAGAACCATCAATCAAACATCCAAAACTCATCATCCCTTTGAGCTAAAGATAGATCTAGATTTCATCTTTTTCACCGTATTTTGCTTGGAGAGTCATTAGTGAACCTTTCAAGTGAAATAATTATCCTTCTTTGTGTAAGGTCATTAGTCTACCCCAAACAAAGAGAAACATCCATTTGTGCAACACAAAACTAGATCTTACTTGAGCTCATCCATTGACCTTCAAAATCTTTTGTCAAAAACATCATCCTAATCTCTCATAAATCTAAAAATTTCACCATCCAAATCAACATCAAAATATCTTCCGTCAAATCATCATAAAACAAACTTCATCTACCATCTACCTTTTTTGATCTAAAACTTTATAAACATCAATATCACCCACTCTTATCATTCTTAGATTGACACTTTTTGGAAGATTCATCTCTTAAAAGTGAAAAATCTATCCTTTATCACTCTACAATCACCCTTTCATTCCACTACCACCTCCTCTTTTGGGTCCAACACATCAATCCAGATTCTCTAAGGTCTCCAACCCCCCTTTTTCATCCACCTCAAAATCAAATCCATAATTTGCATGCACATAACTAGATCAAAACACAAGAAGAATCAAGAAATAGCAGACTCTGGACAATATATGGGCATAGGAATGCCTAATACCAATGACAACAACCTACCAATCAACCAAACACACAATCTACCTTCGATCTTTCAAATCCCAATGAAAACCCCTTCCATTTCTTACAACCACCACCACCACCCACCCTTCGCCAAGATGACCAAGATTTCTTGAACTTCACACAAGACACTGACAACATGGACTTGACAAAATCCTAAGGTCGGATCCAAATAGATATCTTGACTACCTCCTCAAAATTGGGGCCCAACCAACACACAACATGACATCGTCTCAACCATCCACCTCTAACGTCAATCCCACATCCTCCCAACCATCTACATCAAACACTCAACCTAACATCTCTCAAACCTCAACACCCACCGTATCCACCACCCCCACAAGTTCTAATGCTACCACATCTATGATCCCTGCAAGTGTCTCCAATCCTACCACCTCCCAACCCATCATCACATCCACTACCACTACTACCGTAAACTCTTCCATTCCGCAAATCACCTTGGGCATACAAGGGAACCTCATGCATGCAAGTGCTTCCACAAGTGTGCCTCCAGTCAACCCTCAAACCATAGCCTACATGCGACAATTCTTTTCACAACCACCTTACAACATGACCAACCCATCTAACGTCAATGCATCTCATGTCAATCCATCCAATGTCAACACATCCAATGTCAATCCACCTCATCTCATGTATCTACAAAACCTCGTAGCATCATCAATACACCATAATCCCAATCCTCAAATACCACCCCATATTCTCCAACAAATCCATGCTTATCAACAACAACTCACACAACTCAACTAAAACACTATCCCATAGTACCAAAACATGACCTCCCAAAACCTCCAACATCAAATCCCACCCAATCTCCAACATCTTATCAATCAGCAAACCTACACACCACAACCACCACCAACCTCAGATCTAACGAGCATTGTACAAACCTTGATCCAAAAAGTAGATGATATACAAACTGGGGGCAAACGCAAGCATTATTCCTTTAAGGATATTTGCCCCTATCCATTTGATCAGACATTGTGCATGCTACCTTTCCCCAAAAATTTTGAAATGCCCAAATTTGACAAATACAAAGGAAAGGGAGACCCTAGAGATCATCTTAGGGAGTTCTTCCTCTCTTTCTTAGAAGTCTTGAACAATGATACATATCTAATGAGACTAATTCCAAGAAGCCTCGGTGGTTAAGCCTCTGAATGGTTCGCACATCTTCCCCTGAGCATTAGGTCCTTCCATGAGCTCGCGAAAAAATTTGTTAATTATTTCTCCTATAATTTCAAACATGAAATATCTATGACAAACCTTTGCAACACAAAACAAAAGAATGGAGAATCTTTCTCTTCCTTCTTGTAGAGGTGGAGAAGCTTAGCAAGCAAACTCCCTTGGCCAATTCCTAAAAAACAACTAGTCACCATGTTTGTGACTAACCTTAATCAAGAAATAGGGTTTCATCTACAGATCCTTTGTGTGTCTACCTTTGAAGAAGTCATTGACAAAGGTACTACCATAGAGAGGGCCCTCATCGCCAAGGGCTCTGTCAAATTATATGACAACAAGTCCAACAACAACAACAACAACAACCACAAACTCAATATCAATGTCCCCAATCCAAACAACAACAACATGCAATCAAACAAAAAACCACGCTATTGGGGAAAGAACAAAAAAAACTTGAACGACGGCGTCACTGATGTGAAGGCCGTCCAACATGTATAGAATCAAACACCCTCAAATACGTATACCGCCAA
Source organism: Cunninghamia lanceolata (assembly GCA_027924645.1). Lineage (NCBI taxonomy): Eukaryota > Viridiplantae > Streptophyta > Pinopsida > Cupressales > Cupressaceae > Cunninghamia > Cunninghamia lanceolata. The sequence continues at coordinate 9,601,889 of BSBN01000828.1, forward strand.
TGTAAATACCCAAAGGGGGCAATTTATACAAAACAAACCTCAAAGACAATTCACACCTTTAGGGGAACCAATTGAGGATATCCTCAACAGATGTCTAAAGAAAGGTTTGATCACTCTCCCACCTATTAAACCCCACCAAGAGAGTGAGCTCAAAGCCGTGTGGTACAATGAAAATGATTATTGTGACTACCACCACATTGTGGGCCATAAGACCACTGATTACATGAAGTTAAAGCATTGCATGCAAGACCTCATCGATCAGAACAAAGTCAATCTTGAGCAAAGCACCCAACCATCGTGTAATGCTAATCTAGGAGCTTACAAGGATCCACTACCCAGTCATAACAAAGCCTCATCATCCAATCAAGCCTACAACGTCGGCCCACCTCCCGCATCCTATGACTCTATTGTAGGGCAGATAGAACCATCGTTTAACCATGTCAACACCATCACCATTCGGGCTCAAGCACCTGATTGGGCCGTCACAACTCATCATGGCTGCGTATCCATCCACACAACTCCTACCACTAATCAGATGCCTGCATCCACATCAGACTCCCTACCCCCTTGTCCAACCACATGTCCATCGCCTACCAATCAGTACAACCTCTTAGAACATCTAGGAAAGACCCCTGTGCAAATCTCCATACTTGAGCTACTCTGCACATCACCTCTCCATAAAGAAGTCATTGATAAAGCACTCTTGGAAACCCAAGTTCCTGCCAACTTGAATGTGAATCAATTCCAAGCCATGGTGGGCCATATCGCTACTCCTCACCACCTCACATTTTTAGAAAAGGATCTTCCCACTTCACAACACTCACATAATGACGCCTTACACATCGAAGTTCACATCCACAAGCATACCATCAAGAGAGTCTTAAGAGATGGTGGCTTCGGCCTAAACATATGTACTCTTAAATTATTAAATCACTTGGGGTACTCGGATGTGGTTGTAGATACCAGTGAATGCATAACAGTGAAAGGGTATGATGACACTGAATGACTCTTTGAGGGTACTATCAATCTCTCTATCCAAGTGGGACAAAAGATAATGGAAACAAAATGTCAGGTCCTTGATCTTGATCTCCCCTACAACATTCTTCTTGGACGACCATGGATCCATGCCATGCAAGCAGTCCCCTCTACATTCCATCAATGTCTAAACTTCCCTCACAAGGGCATGGAAGTAACTATCTATGTCGATCCCCGCCCCTTCCAATACTGCAGTTTCTTGGAAGGCCATGACCACACCTTCTATCTGTATAACAAATCCATCACAAAAGCCAACCCCACAACATCCACCTCATACATTGACCCTGCCAACATTGCCAGCACTTCATCCCAAACACCTCCACCACCTGAGATCAAGATCAAGCTTAGTGACATGGGATGTGGGGAATACGACCTACACGGTGCCTTTTGTGTGGGCATGTTACCCAACCCTAAACTATTTGGTATCCCGAAGCAAGAAGAAGCCAATACAGTTGTCATCAAATGCAAACCATTACCTTCCTTTGAGAGGAAACATCTCCTTGATCAAGATGTGCCCGAAGACATATCATCCTGGCTATATAAAGATGAAGAAACTAAGCAAGAAGCTCCCACAATACCAATAGAGATCTATGGTAAAGGGTTAGAAATGGTTAAAAACATGGGCTATAAAGGACAAGGCGACATTAGCCTTCATGGACAAGGAATCGTGGAACCAGTCCAAGCAACAAAAAATCCTTATACTCAAGGGTTAGGATATGGTCAACAACAATGTATCCTCACTATCGGCAAATGTATCCTAGCTGAGGTCACTATGGTCTCCCTTGAAGTTGATAATGTCAATGAAATGGGCCATCAAGACTCCTTTAGTGACTTTGTTAATTTCTTTGGCTCATCCATATGCACCATATACACAGTCACCACCCTAGCCTCTTCATCCAATGACTTGCCCCTTGTATACCCAGACCTCATAGATTGGGACCAACAGGGACCTCCAATCTTCGACATAGCACCAAATGATGAAGAAATCACTAAAATGATGGGGGTTAGAGATCACTTCCCCCTGGGAGATCATAGAGCAGGACACATCATGGAACTTGATATGGCTACCTATTTCAGGGAGACAACCCCTGCTTCCAGTCATAAAAATATAAAAATCAAACATGGATCTGATGGTGAAAACCGTTCCACTATAGTGTCAGATCCCAAAAAAGTAAAAATAAAAGACGTATCTCCTGGTGAAAACCTCCATGAGGTGCCAGGAGATGGAAGCATGGGCCTTCCTGAGATAGACAAGGTATATCCCAACAGATCACCCATCCTGGTCGAGCCAGCTCAAGAGATCAATCTTGGGATGGAAGAAGAGATGAAAATCACCTTCAGGGTAGAATCTCTCAGTACATTAGAGCAGGAAAATTTCTTCGCCTTCTTCAAATGTAGAAATCACAATTTTACGTGGACTTATGCAGACATGCTAGGACTTGATCCTGCTTTGGTCATCCATCATCTTGCAGTATGGCCTGATGCAAAACCAGTAAAATAGAAGCTGAGAAAAATGAACCCTTTGGTGGCACTCCTAGTCAAAGTAGAATTGAAGAAACTATTAGACGTCAGATTCATTTGACCAATTGATTATCCTGAATGGGTTTCCAACCTAGTACCAGTAGCCAAACCTGATGGCTGAATCCGTTGCTACACTGACTTTTGAGATCTTAACAAAGCCTACCCAAACGATGACTTCCCTTTACCAAACATCGACATGATAATGGATCTTATGGTAGGACATGAGATGTTATCCCTCATGGATGGTTTTTTAGGGTATAATCAAATCAAGATCGCAGAAGAGGACCAACATAAGATAGCCTTCATATGCCCATGGGGGATGTACTGTTGGGTAGTAATGCCGTTCGGCCTAAAGAATGCTGGAGCCACATATCAACGAGCCATGACAGTCATCTTCCATGATCTTTTCCATCACATCGTGAAAGACTATGTGGACGACTTGCTAGGAAAATCAAAGACACAAGAGGAACACCTGGATGTATTAGCAAAGATCTTTGATCGACTAGAGTAATACAATGTTCACTTGAATCCAAGAAAATGTGTCTTTGGAGTCACCTCCGCAAAGCTTTTGGGATACATAGTCTCTAGAAGAGGAATTGAGGTAGACCCCCCAAAAGTCAAGGCCATCACTAAAATGCCTCCTCTAAAAACCCTAAAACAGCTAAGAAGTTTGTAAGGGAAACTCTAGTCCATTCGTCGGTTTATTGCTCAACTTGTCAATAAATGTCAACCGTTCCAACACCTACTCAGAAAGGATACAACTTTTGTTTGGAACACTTAGTGTCAGGATGTTTTCGACCAGCTAAAAGAATATCTAGTTAACCCCCCCATTCTGACTCGGTCAAGGCAAAGAGAACCCCTCTTATTATATATCTCAACAACAGAAAGAGCTATTGGAGCCTTACTAGCACAACACAATGAACAAGGGAAGGAAAGAGCCATGTATTACATCAACTGCACCCTGATCTCATATGAGCTAAACTATACACCAATTGAACAAGCATGTCTGGCCCTCATCTTTACTTCACAAAAACTAAGACACTACATGCTCAATGACAAAACTAAGCTCATCACTAAGATCGATCCACTGAAATATCTGCTAAACAAAGCTGCTCTTACTAGGAGAATGGCAAAATGGGTCATGATCCTCACTAAATTTAACATTGAATATATTGAGAGAAAAGCCATCAAAGGATAGGTTATCACTGATTAGCTGGCTGAAGTACCCATTCCTATAGAACATCCTACACTGGCAGAATTCCCTGATGAAGCCATCTTGACAATAGCACTGGCAACATAAAAATGGCAAATGTACTTTGATGGATCATACACCCACAGAGGCTCAGGGGCAGGCGTCCTATTTGTTACCCCTTAAGGTGACACCATCCCTAAGTCATTCAAAATCACATTCCCATGTACCAACAACGTGGCAGAGTATGAGGCCCTTATCACAGGCCTCTAAATGGCAATCAAATCAAAAATTGAGAAGCTGACAGTGTATGGAGACTCTCAACTGGTCATCCGGCAGGTAAACAATGAGTACAAGACCAAGGATGATAAACTCCTACCTTATAAAAAAGATGGTCAATGACTTTAAAGACTATTTTGATGACATCCACTTCGAACAAATCCTAAGACTAAACAACAAAGCTTCTGACACCATGGCCACCATCGGATCCCTGGTCGACATGAAGAAAGATAGCAAGAAGTGTGAATTCCTGATAGAAGAACTCCCTATTCTGGCATATGATGTTCCCCAATCGGAGCTAGTGTGCAAAGTCATTGGTCCACTATCCCCATGGTATTGGGAAACCTATCTATATCTCCATGACAACATCATCCCTCCTAACCTATCCACCTCACAACGAAAATATTTCATCCGCTGAGCCTCCCGCTTCACCCTTGTAGGAGATATCCTATACAAAAGGAGTCTTGATGGCACGTTTTTACGATGTTTAGACTCTAGGGAAGTTGAAGTGGCCTTGCAAGAGGTACATATGGGCATCTGTGGGGCACATTCAAGTGGACCCACCCTTGCTAAAAAGATCCTGAGGACTAGATACTATTGGCCAACCATGGAACGAGATGCCTACCGATTTATCAAAAAATGCCTACCATGTCAACAACATGGAGATCTCATTCACACACAAGCATAGGAATTGCAACCAACCATGACGCCATGGCCTTTCTCATAGTGGGGACTTGACCTCGTAGGAAAACTACATCCACCATCATCCAATGGCCATAAGTTCATCATCACAGCTACCGAATACTTCACTAAGTGGGTGGAAGCAATACCACTCACCTTCACCACTAGAACCCAGATATCCAAGTTCATCCTCCATTATATCATCTATCATTATGGTATCCCTCATTCTATCATCACTAACAATGGAAAGCCATTCAAGAACCAGGAAGTCCGCACTTTGTGCAAAAAATTCCAAATCCAACACCATTTCTCCACTCCATATTACCCACAAGGAAACGGTCAAGCCGAAGCTTCAAATAAAACCATCCTCTGCATTTTAAAGAAGACGGTTAATGAAGCCGGCCATGACTGGCACCTCCAGCTCAACCCTGAGCTCAACCCTACCCTATGGGCCTATCATACTAGCATCCACACCCCCATAGAAGCCACTCCATTTTACCTATCGAGGTCGAGCTCCCATCCCTAAGAGTATCTCTACAAAAAATAATCACTGATGAGGAATACCAAGTCGCAAGGTTGCATCAGCTAGAATTACTGGATGAGAAATGTCTGGATGCATTGAACCACCTGTAGACCTATCAAAATCGCCTTAGAAGAAGCTATAACAAGAGAATCAGAAATTGGAAATTTGAAGTAGGTGACCTTGTCCTTATGGAAAACCAAAAAAACTTGCAGGAGTGCCCTAAGAAAGGAAAGTTTGAACCCAATTGGCTAGGACCATATGTCAAAATAGCTAGCTATGGATCAGGAGTATACCAACTTGCAACACCTGAGGGACAGCCTCTAGATGAGCCTATGAAAATTCTACACCTGAAGAAATTCTACGCATAACTCATCGAGTACCCCAAATCAAAAAATAAAAAAAATGTAGAAAAATAAAAAAATAAAAAAATTGAAAAATCAAGAAAAACCTGAGTGCAATAAAAACTTCCAATGGTGAAAATCAATTTAGTGACGCCTTGGATAAGTACCATGGTGAAAACATGTTCTAGGTGCCATGTGTAGTGGTTGGTTCTACCATCTAATAAGTCCTCTTTCCGTCACAACAATCCATATCGCACACATCCCATGGCTTGGAATTCTGAAACATCAAGTCCTATCACCCACCTCGTACTATCCCACCCAAGGCTAACTCATGGAACGAGGATCCTTGTAAGCTTCCTTCTGTACAGCTGAAAATCAAAAAATCAAAAAACAACTGAAAATCAAAAAATCCAAAAACAATAGAAAATAAAAAAATTAAAAAAAATACAAAATCACCAAAATCCAAAAAATCCTTCTGAACAATTCATTGCAAATCACCCCCATACATCGATCTCGCTGCAACTCGTGACCATCAACATCTATCAACTCTCAGCATCACACCCATCCTAAACCATTCCCACATCATGAAGTCATGCCAGAACTACATATTCATCTCGTCCGCATCTTGAAAGTACCTTGATCCCGTGGACACAGGGTATGTAGGCAGTCTAGAATATGAAGGAAGTTTCCAGTACTCAAGTACCTAAGATGCACCCATCCACCCCATTTAGATGGTCCCCATACACTAAGCTTGCTGGACCCAATAAATGATACACACACTAAGTATACGATTGAAGCATGTTCCCTAACGCAAAAATCATCAATCAACATACCAACTATAATCCCACACATGACTTGACTATCCTTTTACCCAACTTTCAAAAATTATCCAACTAGATCCAACTGATTTGCATCCTAGGATATATCGTTCCTACAATGGACAAGAATCTGTCCTTCTATCAAGATGTATCTTGGCAAGAGCACACAAAGGTTATTTGCATATTTTTGTTGGTCTTTTTGATTATTGATTTTTATCTTCTTGTCTCACTCTAGGTCATCTCCAAAGCTACCTTGATCTCATCATATCATGGTAAGTAGCAGACAAAACTTGGAGTAGACACGGTCAGTATTTCTGTATGCTGTGCTTGTGAGTTGGTTTCATTACTCCAAGACTAGTATTTGTATCTTGAATCCTGGGTTGGTTCTAGCATGATGTGCCTCATTTGCATATACATGGATCAAAACATTATATGCACTATTATCACTCATCACTATGAGTCCCCTTCCTAGGCTAGGCAAGGTTATATTACCTTGGGCACACATGAAATCAACCTATTATTTGCAGGTTTAGTCCATGCAATCGTGGGATATATATCATCACCTAGGTTATCTCATACCTTTGTGAACTGTATCCTACATTGCTATAATAAACCAAGAAATGCTCTCAATTAATGTTATGCAACTACTATTACTAGCTCATATCATCCTGCTAATCATTTATTCAACTATACCATCTGGGCCTAGATTTTGTAATCACCTAGCCTATTCCCACCCCCTTCCCAAATCCCCTCACTAATCCCACTCCTCCAACTTACTCTCACTCTACACATCCCAAACAAAACTATATCCCCCCTCAATGACATGGTATTTCATGACCTAGAAACTCCCTCATTAACCATTCCAACCCCCACCCCCCCCCCCAATCTAGCCACAACCAATCATACCCATACCCCATCCATCCATCCTTATCCTCTCCCCACCTATTCCCCTATCACATAGCCTCACCACCCAGGGTCCAACAAAGAACATCATGTGTATCAAGACTTAATCATCTCACATATCACCTAATTTGCATCCCACCTATCATGTAATTTGCATCCCACCTATCATTAGTTACATATCATATATCATTGACATTTCATTAGGTACATTTTTATAATCCTTTAGTTTGCATATCATATATCATTTACATTTCATTAGTTGCATCTCATGATCATTTAGTTTGCAATCATTTAAGTGCATTTAGTGAAATTTCATAAAAATCATTACATTCCACTTACATTACATTTCATATGATCACTTAATATATATCAATTACCATCGCATATCATAATCATTTAGTTTGTAATCACATAGGTGCACTTTAAAATCATAAATCATTACATTCCATTCCATAATCATCACATTGCATTCCATATATCTATTCATAATCATTTAGTTACATTTACTTGCATAGCATAATCATTTAGTCACATTGCATAATCACAATCATAACCATTCAGCTGCATTTTATAAAACATCTAGTTGCATATCCACATTTCCATACATAACAAGTGTTTATATTGATAAACATACATTCCCATTTCATTACATTGTACATCCATAATAAATGATAAATAATCTGACATTTATTTGCATCATACATCGTAGTCCATAGATCACAACAATGCATATATCAAAACAACTAAACCATCATTACATCCATCAGGTTGCATCCATAGGTACATCCATAACATCAACATAATAAATTGCATAAACATAAGCATCATCATAACCATATAAAAGCATCATAAATAAACAAATAAGAAATCAAACAACATCATATCATATATGATCATCGCAAAATACACATTGCTCATATATATACATCAAAAACTATAATAACATGTCATGATACAATGCCTCCAAGGGCCAAAATGATACAACTGTCACATAGAGGACCCTCTCTCTGATGCACTGGGGGATCCTGGCCCTAGTGGTGGCTGTGGTCCTGTCTGTGGCTATGGCTGAACTTGAACCTGTGGAATCTGTTGGGGCACATGTGATGGGGGACCCATCGCCTGCTGAACAGATTGAATTGATCTAGATCTATGTGACCTAGATGACTTGGACCCACTGAGCTCACTATAGCTCACCGCATGCTGCTCTGCTGGCACTGTTGCATGATAGAGAACTAGATAATAATCCACCCATCGACTGGCCTTTGACAACTGTCCTTGTACCTAAGACACCTATCCCTGTCCCTGAGACAACTATGTCTACATCAATGACAAAACTGGGGCCATACCGGCACCTGAGGCCTGTAAACTTCTCACTATAGCCTCTGCCTGCTGGGCTCTCTCACAAGTGTCATATCCTGCTCTCTGGTCAAAACCACTATATCACCCTGAGCCTAGGCTAACTATGCCCGCAACGCAGCCACCTATCCATCTGAACCATCTAATAATGCCACTGTCCCCCACAACTGCACCAACTCTGCCTCATGGCTCTCAAAACCCTCCTGCAGGCTGGCTACCTATGCCTATAGGGTCTCAACCTCCTCTCCACTCCAAGGCCGCCGATGAGAGGTCGACCCTTGAAGCCCTGACTCTCCACCTGCCCCTGAGGTGCCCGCCTCTACCTACTGCCCTATTGCAATAGGTTGCTGCTGCTGCGATACCTGCGGTGGGGGTAGAACACCCCTGTCCACCCTCCGTTGTCCCCCACACCGTCGAGGTCCTCCCTACCATCACACCACCCCAATCTAAACTTGCTCAACAGGCACCTGCTGTATAGGTGCCTACTGTCTCACCTACTGCTAGGGTACCTGTCCAGCTGCCACTGCTTCTAGCACATCCATCGGTTGCCCATCCCTCCCAACCTCCCTCTCCTCTCCATCCCCTCCAACCTCCATGAGATAGTCTGCAATGATCTCCTCACCCTCCTCTAGGAAATCATCTCCATCAGAATCATCATCCCCATCATCCTCAGACTCCTCATCCCCTGACCCCACCACCTCCTCTGTAGGGACTACCTCATCTGATGGGTTAGTGAACCGAGTCGGTCGCCACATCTGCCACCATGTCTTATATGTAGGAGTAGTGCTTGCATCCCTGACAGTACTCTTCCAATCGCACTACAATGGCTGCAAAGCCACAAAATCCTCCAGGGCAACCTACGGCTATATGGCTGCAAGCTAATAACAGACATCCCAATGGGTCCATGCAAAAATAGCCATCTGCTGTGGAGTATCCTGTCGCAACCCAAACTGTCGCATAACTCGCAACGGTAGATACATGTCAATCATATGGTCTCCTCGACCTATCAAATAACACCACTGAAAAGTGAAGGGCATGTGCATATCATCATCTAGCCATGGCTCTACTCCAATGTAAGGTCTCCAGGTCATCCGAATGACATCATCCAGCACCCATCTCCAATACTGAACCTGTCCAGTATATGTGTACTCAGCATCCCGATACAGGAACACAAAGGCCTCAAACGGATGGCAATAATACCTACATCTTGGCTGAGTAACCGCAATATGCTCCTAGATCCACACATGCAGCAAAGTAACCCTGGATGATAAAGATGAATCATAGTGATAGACAATTGTATGCATTTCATGATAGAGCTGCGCCAACATTGCCGGTCCCTAGGCATACATGGTCTCATGTCTGACCATCCCCTCAATCATCTCTCCCCAGCCAACTAGAAATCCCCTGCCCCTCCTATTGGGCATCACTATACCAATCAATGCGTACAGGAATAAGGCAAAGTGGTCTGCACCCGCCGCTAGTGACCCCTCATAACTCATCTCCCATTCATCTACTAACAAAGCCATGTGATCCTGGCCAAACACTCTAATCAAGGCCCTCCATCCCCTCCTTGTGTCGTATCTCACCTAGCGTCCATGAATAGGTAGCTTGAGGATGCGATAAACATCCTCAAGAGTGATAGTAATCTCGCCAATCAGAAGCAAAAAGGTACAAGTCTCTGGCCGATATCACTCTACAACTATGGTAATTAGAGCTGTATGAGCTCACAGCACTAGCATCGATGTAGCTGTCAAGAGCCCCAACCTAGCTAGTTGGGCCTAGGTGGCATCATCAAACTGATCAAAAAGCGTCATCACAGATGGCATGTGTCGCTCCCACAAGGACACTATAAATGACCTCATCTCCTACATCCACAACTTTCCAGTAAAAAATCTACCTATCTTCTGTTGAATCAACCCCTTTCTTCTAATGTTGAAAGCTAGAATTATTTGGCACCAAAACAGACCATATTTTGCACTATTTTTAAGAATGGTGCTACCAATGTTCCTCATGGCGCTATTACAGAAAATAGCGCCACTGCGTAAGCCACTTTGCACCATTTTCACAAATGGTGTCACCTTGCCACTTGGTGCTAATCTAAAGAATAGAGCCAGTTCTCCCAATAGTGCACATATCACATATGGCATTGACCCTATACATTGCACTAAACCTAAATATAGTGCCACTACCTAAAATAGTGCTAGTCGAGAACATATCACTACCCTAACACCCATTTGGTGCTAAAATGCCAAAACCCTAACTCTTTCACAACATTGCGCTACTACAAAATATAGCGCCAAAATAATAAACACATGGTGACAATCTACCTCTATTCTACCCTAGGGGATAGCACCAATCCAGAGGATTGCGCTAATCCGCTTATTTTTTGTGCTGCGCGATCTTGTGATAGTGCCACAATCCCAAAACATAATTCCCGAACACAAAAAAATGCGACACAATCAAAAAATCACAAAGCTAGGGTTAGGCCCTACCTAGGGTCCAGCCTCCGGTGCCCAACCAAATGATCGGAAATGCTCGAAAATGTGTGTGAGTCACAGGAATTGGGGATTGCGCTTTGCCATCTCTCCTTTGCTCCTCCTTCTCACAAGTTCAATGTGTGAAAATGTAGCACCCTTAGGGCCCACTAGTCCTAATATAGTAAGCCATGTCATCCTTCCGCCCACTCTTTTTCCCCTCTAGGGTGTAGATCACAACCTTTTTCCTCCATTTTTCTTCGTGTCATCTTCTTTTTCCATCCTCTATCCAACTTTCACTCCCATCACATCCTTTTGAGAGGTCACCCTAAAAATTTTTATTTTTTTTTTCCACCGACCTCTCGAGGGGGCATCCCTCACCCATCTTATTCTTTCCCGACAGCTGGGGCATATTTTTCTTTGACCTGACGCCATTTCCTTCCTAAGTCCTGATGCCATGTCAAAGACAGGCAAATGTAGACACCTAAAAATATCTTTATCATCAAACTGACTCCCGATATCCCTAAACATACCAATTTCCCTTCTAACCAATTAATTAAATTTTTGTTTAATTAATTATCCCTCCATCACCTAATTTTTCTTCATTATATCCCCAACAATTGGATTAATTCTATTAATTCAATAGTTCAAACTTTAGCCCATTGATTAAATAAATATGCAAATATTTATTTGGTCAATTTCTCTCTCCTCACTAAACCCAATTAATTAGCTAAATCATGTTTAACTAATTAATTTAGCCTATTAATTGACCTATCCCTACCCTAGGTAATTAAATAACTATTATTTAATTGCCTACCCTAGCCTACCTCATCCTAGGCTTAGGATTAATTAAATAAAACCTTATTTAATTAATCTTGAACCTCTCATTCAAATGGTCAAATCCAGCTTAACACCCTTCCCCACATCCTCCAACTAAAAAAATTGGAATATATCCACATAAGTCAATTTTTTATTAAAATATGTCCAACATCACATTTAATATCTCTTACACCCCTTACCCATGCCATGCCTCATTTATATCCACTCATCCCCAAATAAATTTTTAATTCATTTTACCCTTCCCCATGTGAATTTTTAATTCACACATATTCCATCTCACCCATACTCATTTAATTCACCCTTTTCCCAAAAATAAATATAAGATTCATATTTATTCCTAGCCCTCCATTCCTCCAAGATGAAATCTGAGCTCTCCACATCATCTTCATCCTCCACCATTGATCTCCCAAATCAATCTCAACCCTTGGATCAAAACCCCTCCAAAATATCTATAAATACAACATCCTCCAACCCATTTTGGGATCCAATTTCCAAGTATTGTTAACATGCCAAAATATCTATTGAGTTAGCTTATGAATTGCATTAGAATAGAGCATTTCACATTTGTTCTCATTATCTAGGGTACATCTTAGGAACTTTTGGGTGCAAGCTCCTTCCCCTTGATGAGATTGGGTCTTCATATCAAGGTATAACTTCTTGTTTTCTATGCATTTACTTTGTGTTTTCACCTTCGATTTGGATTTCCTAATCACACACTTATTCAGAGATATCTATAATATAATGACATCTTTGGAATCATATAAAGTCAGTGTTATAGTATCTCATTAGTTTTTATAGCTATGATAAGTATTATCATTTCTCTCTAAAGAAGTTATTTGTGAGAGAAATTTTCTATTCCTTTTTGCAAGTTGGAGGATTCAAGGAGACCATGAAGTCATTAATAATAGCATAGACTTAAACTTATCAAAGAGAAAGATTGAATAAGTTAGAGTTCAGTTACAAAACTGATAGTATTTTTATGAAGAGGATAAACCTTAAGTGAGATGTCTTTTCATGATACATGAAATTTAAATTTTATAATATTCAAGAGGTCAAGAGTAGACTAATAATTTTTTTATATAACTTATTATTTTGGAAAATAATAGTTTTTAAGATTACAACATATTGGGTTAGAGAAATTTAAACCCTAGAACCAACTCAGATGAGTTAGAGAAATTAAAACCTCTTAAGTATGATTATGACATTATATTACTCTATTGTATTGTATGGTTGACAGATAAGGGTTGAGAAACCATAAACTAAGATATTATCATTAGAAAGAGTATAATAAGCTCTTTGATAAAGTTTAATGATTTCATGTTAGAGTCAAAACTAGACTTATAGTACATAGAATGCTTAAACCTTAATTCATTGAGTAGAATGATAGGAAGTCATAGACTCTTATGGTTGCAAGAATACAACTAAGGACTCATTAAATAGTTAAATCTTCTAAACCTATAAATTGTATATATGTATAACGTAGAGTTCAGGGTTAAATTCTAAGTCGGATTGATTAGAAATAAAGCATAGTCTAGACATTACATGTCTAATGTTTTTAGATAAACAAGCTAAACTATAGGATGAGATAGTCTCCAAGTCAAGTTAGAGGTGTGTGAACACATGACTAAATTTATTGTAAACATTTATCTATTTAGAAACTTTTGCCAAAGTGATGCATTTGTCTCTACATGCATTAGTCAATTCACAATGTCTAGATGGTGTAACCACTCAGGGTGGTCATACTTAGCTAGAAGAATTATCTAGAGTTGTATGGTCAATTGTGTTACATAGGACACATTACTAGGACTTAGATGGAAAACCTAATGGTTCCTTATTTCTATACTCTTCATGAAGGGTAGGGCCACTTCTAGGTAGGAAGATGTAAGGGGCATTGCTAGTATGTGGTTGGAGGTAAAGCACTCAAATGATGCTCTCCCTCTGTAGCAAAAGACTCGACAAGACTTGAGTGATATATATCAAGATTCCAAATGCAACATTCATTATGTTATGATGTAAAATTATTTTGATTGCCAAGTGCAATTTATGTATAGTAAATGTAAAATGAAATGATTTTCATTATGATTTATCTTTGAATATATTGAATTTCATGGCTGATAATTATTTAGAAAATATATGTATTTATTTTCTTGTGATTTTATAAATGATATATAAAAAAAATTCTTTTGTGTTTACCTTGTTCATTTACTTCCTTGTAAAATGTTAAGCAAATTCGAGTAATATGAGATAGCATGTTAAATATGCTTCTGTTGAACCTGAAAATCTTTGATAGATTAGATAGGGGAGGTAGAGGAGGATGCATCTTGAGAATCCTATTGGTTATCTCCTATATCTAGAGCCTCTTCTTGTTGTTTTCCATCTTCTTGATCTATATTGGTGTTGTGTGGAGGAGAAGTACTTTATTCTATATGTTGCGAAGGATTTGTATCCTAGTGTGCCACAATTTTCTCTGCCTCCTTAATTGTATCATATATATTTCTTTGTTATTTCTTCTATTTTTGCCTCTATCTTTTCTCTACCTGCTTGTTCCATGTTCATAAGGGTATCCACCATTTGCTTTGGCCTAAGCTTTATGGATTGTATTTGTACTATTTTAACCTTCTCCTCAGCAGAGATAGAAGTACCCACTCCATCAATTGCTTGTTGTCTGAGATCTTCATCCAATTTCAAAGCTTTCTCTCTTCTTTGCCTTAGTGCATCTGCAAGGCTATCTAGTAGTAATCCTAGAATCTCATCCATTATTTTATTTGTTTTTATCATGTATTTGATTATTATTCTTTCAATAATTTTCTTATTATCCACAGATACTTCAGGGTATAGTTCTGTTGTCTCTTGTAGCAACCCATGGCATTCAATCCCATTTAGGATTGCATCTAGGCTTAATGGCTCTTGTGGGGTCTCCTGTGTTCTTGTCTTTTGTTTCTTTTTCCTTTGTAGTTTGGATACTTCTTCCCCTTCTTCCTCTTCTACCTCCTCCGTAGGGGATTGATTTTTCTTTCTTTTAGCCCATTGCTTTTGTCTGGCTCCCTTTTTATTCTTAGCACTCATTTGTACTAATGTTTCTGATGCTATCCTCCTTCATGTTGATATTGTTTATGATGATGCTATAGGTTGCGGTATAGTTTGTGCACTTCTCCCTAATCTTCTAGGTGTTTTTGAAGCAGTGGGCTCTTGCAGAGCTGAGGGTCTAGCTTATAGAGCTTCTGCCATGGCTTGTGAGGTTGATGTTGTGTTATATGGTGTAGATGTACCCTTTGGAGGTGGGATTTCCCATTTTTTATGTATTTTATCTTTTCTTTTCCTTAAGTGTTCCTATGTATTCTTCCTGTCCATCTTATCCATTAACTCCTATGTACTAGATCTTTCTATGGTAGTGTCCTTAGGTTTGCTTAGTAGATTTTCCGCATATGCATTTATTTCTACCTTAGAAACTTTATAAGGTAACCTAGGTATCCAAAAAGTTATAGGCTTCACTTCCCCCATATAAGTGTAGTCCTTGTCCACCATGAAAGTGATATGGTTCATATATTTCTTTATAGATTCATATGGCAGTCTTTCTCTAGCTTGCATATCTGACTGTAAGGTTTTGAAGAAACCCTAGTACATGGTGCTAAAGGATTTTGTGTCACTAAAGATTCTAATGTGTTGTTTTATTTGTGTGGCAAATGATAGGTGTTGTTACCAAATTTTTCATTTCAATCCCAGTAATTCATTATAAAATAGAATACTAGGTAGATGATTAAACTTCCATACTGAAAATTGTAGTTTGACTCCTTTGTCCATTCCAAGTTCTCCATCAGTTGTTCTCTCATAACTTCATAGAGGTTAAATCTTTTCCCTCTTTCACCATTTTATATGTGGCATGAATTGTTGTGGAAGTAATCGATCCCTCTCTTTTTTCATAGTATATCTTGTAGGATATCCCCATAGTGGCATACCTAACCCCTGGATCTATGATATCCTTTACACTGAGGCTCTACCTATCAGGTTTTTCTCCTATAAGTTCAGTGACCTTGTCATTCTTGATTGCCTTCATTGCCATTACTAGCCCTGTTGACCTAAGTCTAGTCACCACTTCGATTGCATCCTTCATTATGTGGTAGGGTTTGTCTAGATAGATGAATTTGTCATGGATCTGGCCAAGAATTATCCTTACCCACTCATGAACATTTCTAAAACCTAGATAATCTTTCCATATTTCTAGTTTCTTGGTGGTAATGTTCTTATCTTCATCAGAATACCCTACATCTTCAAGTAGTGTGTCCCTCAACTCCTCAAACTTTATATGAATTATCTCTATGATTGCAGTGTGTATGTACTTCCTGACATCTTCAATGTAAACCACATCTACTTGTACATTAGATAAATCTCCTTCTTTGTCCACTTCCATCACCTTGAATGGGTGTTTCTTGTATTTAGGCCTCAATTTTTATGTCACATTGATGAGCACTGGTGTAGCCATCTCATCTTACACATAGTTTCTCAGGTAGGGTTTGATTGCTTTGTATTTTAGAGCTCAATTTTCTCAACTTGTTTGGATGCAAGTAAAAATTTTAGGGAAACTTCGGGTATAAATAGCCCTAAAAGTTGCTTTTCACATTTATTGTTTTTACTTGTGCT
The DNA here is from genome assembly GCA_027924645.1 of Cunninghamia lanceolata. Taxonomy (NCBI): domain Eukaryota; kingdom Viridiplantae; phylum Streptophyta; class Pinopsida; order Cupressales; family Cupressaceae; genus Cunninghamia; species Cunninghamia lanceolata. Next base: position 9,618,487 of record BSBN01000828.1, read on the forward strand.
TTTTACAAGCTTTTCTAGCCATTTATTGTTGTAAGCTGCTAACTGTTACTTTATACTACAATATGATACAATTACTATGTTACATATTTGAATTCTACCCCATTTCATCTTTTCATCCCAGAGATTTGTGATAATGCTTCAACTGAGCTCTGTTAACATATCTGGTAGTTATTCTTCCTTCCATATCTTTAAATCTTACTGCTCCTGATTTTGCAATTTCATATATGTAATATGGTCCTAGTCATCTGATTTTGAGTTTTCCCTATCTCTTAAATTTACTGTCATACAAAAGTACAAAGTTTCCTTTGAAAATTTTCCTCTGCAGGTTCCTATCATGTGAATATTTCTATCGCTTTCTCTCTAGATTCATGTTATAGGCTGCCATCAGTTTGTTTTCATCTATTTTCTCTAGTTCTTCAACTCTCTGTGTCAAGGATTCCTCTGCATTTAGTTTTAGAGTCCTTGCGGTATGAAAGTTAGGAAGTATAAAGTGTATTGGTATAATAGCATCCAAGCCAGAGACTAGCTCATAAGGTGTGAAATTTGTGGTTCTTTTGTATGTAGTGCGGTAGGCCCAAAGTACCATAGGTACTTTCAGGCCCTAATCTGTCTTATTTCCATCACACATTTTTGTCAATGTCTTACCAATGATCTTGTTTAAGGCCTCACTTGCCCCGTTTACCTAAGGATGATATGGTGTCTCAACCTTGGTAATTCCTTGTATTTTTACATTGTATTTATTTATTTATTGCCTATTGTATTATTTGGATGCAAATCCTATGTTGTCATATTGTGGGAGTTGGCACGATGATGTGTCATCCTACATGGCATATGACCACATGTATTTTTGTCCTCGCATGAGGAGATAGGCATCCCACATAGTGGTAGGAATATTTTTCCATGTGTTGGAATCTCGGATGTTGTGTAAGGGAATATTGACCGTAACAGTCATGACAGATTCCTATGACAGATTTATGACATGTAAGAGTCAGAAATAGGAGATTCTATGATAGGTGAAGACATGTGTCAAAGAGCATCTTTAAAAAAGGCATCTTTGGGTGGCCCAAGGTGGACTATGACATTTTGTAAGAGAATATGCTATTTATAGCCTGTGTATGATAGATTATCTTACAACTGTAAGTTATGATAGCTATGATAGACTCTATGATGGTTGTAAGAGTCATAAGAGCATCTGTCATAGCCCATTTTGAAAATAGGCGACCTCCTTGGGATGGGGTGACTTGACAAGTGTTAGGAGCATCCTATAGAGTTGGACAAGTGTCCATAGGCATGGGTTTTGGGCCATGAGGCCATGTTGGATGCCCATCCCTATGTGGAGCCATTTCTGCCTTATATATTCTATATAAACAGGTGCTTTTAAGAGGAGATGTACTATAGGTTTGATAGGTACTATTATGCTGCTGGTTTGTCTCCAAATACGAGTGTCAAAGACTCCTGAGAGCTTGCATTGCAAGTGTACTGTAAACCATTTTAGTTTTAATAATACATTGTGCAGTGGGTTTTTCACCCGATAAGGGTTTTCCCCACGTATATCTTGTGTATCTCTTCTTCTGTCTCACTTTCTTATGTATGTGTTTACTGTAATATCTCTATTAGTGGGTTAACATAGCTGTAATTGTAAAGATAAAATTGAATTTGCACTCTCCTTCTCTCATTAGGTTAGTGTAGGAAGCGTTTTCTGCACACCTAGCTTCCTTTCAGTTGGTATCAGAGCCTAGCCAGTTTTGGTTCTAGCTGTTGGGTAAGAGTTTTTTGAGCTCATCTTAGGCTGAGTGGGAGTGTTATACAGAGTATTATGTATCTTGTTGCAACAAGGAGATGGCAACCACATGTAGAAGGTTAGAGGTTGAGAAATTCAATGGCACTAATTTTGAGTTGTGGAAACTCAGGACGGGGGATCTATTATAGATCACATGAATGCTTTTAACATGATTGTTGCACAATTGACATCTGTGGGTGTGAAAATAGAGGAGGAGGATTGATGCATGACCCTACTTTTTTCTTTTCCAGATTCATGGGATCATCTTGTAATGGCTATCGGAAGCACCACTACCACCTTTAAGATGGAAAATGTGTCTTCGCTGTTATCTGAAGAAATGCATAGAAAGTCTTCTAAGGTAGCCAAAGAGGCTCTTGCAGTTCATGGAAGACCCAAAGAGAAAGGGAAGAAGAAGGACAAGAAAGGTGATAAGGGCAGATCCAAATCCCATGGGAGATCCAAATCTTCTAGAAAGTCCAAGGCTCTTTGTTGGAACTGTGGCAAAACTGGGCATTTCTGAAAGGAATGCAAAGAGGAGAAAAAAAAGAAGAAAGCCCCTGATTCAGATTCTGACAAGTCACAAGATGATGGTGATGCCTTCATCATAGCCGTGGCCACCCATGCATCTAATGATGTGTGGTTGATTGATTCTGGTGCATCATTCCACATGACCTCACGTCAAGACTGGTTCACGAAGTATGAAGAGTTCGATGGTGGAAGAGTGTACCTGGGTAATGATTCTCATCTAAAGATTGTTGGTCATAGAAGAGTCTTAATCTGATTCCCTGATGGATGAGTGAAGGGGATCACTGGAGTTATGCACATTCTAGGTCTTGCATGAAATCTACTTTCTGTAAGTATGTTGAATGATGTAAGTGTGCAAGTTGTCTTTTCAAAGGATGGATGCAAGATGACTAGAGGATCTATGGTGCTTGCGAAGGGTACTCGAAGAGGTACTCTATTTTAGCTGGAGGCATGCACTTCATAGTGCAATAGTTCTTCTGACTCAAAGAAATGAGCTACAGTCACTTCATCCCCACCATCTAAACAAGCAGTGAAGAAATTTATTGTAACTAGTTCTGATAGTAGTGCACATGCTTTGGAAGTTAAACTTCCTACTGAAAAGACTAAATTATGGCATTTGAGACATGGCCACATTGGTGAGAAGGGTCTGCATACCCTAAAAAATAAAAACCTCATTGAGGGGTTAAATGATTGTAATCTCGAGTTTGATTTTTTTGAACATTGCATTTATGGAAAGCAAAACCATGTTCAGTTTTACTCTAGTTCTCACAAGTCTTCTAGTGTATTGGATCTTATTCATTCTGATGTGTTTGGTCCTGTTGATGTTTCTTCAATTTCAAAATCTATATATTTTGTATCTTTCATAGATGATTATAGTAGAAGGACATGGGTTTATTTTATCAGAAGCAAGACTGAAGTCTTTAGTTGGTTTAAGGAGTTTAAAGCCTTTGATGAAAATTAGACTAGTAAAAGGATTAAGTGTTTGAGAACTGACAATGGTAGTGAGTTTTGTTTGGCAGAGTTTGATAAGTTCTATAAAGAGCAAGGAATTGAAAGGCATAAGAGAACTCCATATACCCCGCAACAAAATCGAGTTGCAGAGAGGATGAACAGGACACTGATGGAGAAGGCTAGGAATATGCTTAGTGGAGCAAGCCTCAAACAAAAGTTTTGGGCTGAAGTTGTTGCCAATGCTTGCTATCTGGTAAACAAATCTCCTACATCAGCTCTTGTTGGTAAGACACCTATGGAGGTGTGGTCTGGTAAGAAGCCTTTGGTTAGACATCCTGTTTTTGGTTGTGAGGCATATGCACATGTGCCTAGGAAGAAATAGTCTAAATTAGAGAACAAGGATGTTAAGTGTATCTTCATTGGCTATGGTGTCGGTGTGAAAGGATACAAGTTTTGGGATCCTGTGGCTGAAAAAGTGTTGTATAGTAGAATTGTTATCTTTAGAGAGCTAACACCTTCTTCCATTTTTCTACAGCTAGAACAGACATAAAAGAAAGAAGATACAGTTTAGTTTCCTTCTACCCCTGAGAAGACTGAACAGACAAACCCTATGAGACCTTATGATGAGGAGAGCTCTAGCAGCTCTAAAAGCTTAGAAGAAGAAACAGAACCTCAACATCAGCCATTGAGGAGGTCTACATGAACAAGAAAGCAACTTGATAGGTTTGGTTATTAATTTCTTGATTCTAGTTGTGCTTTTTCTTTACTTACTAACACTAATGAGCCTAGAACTATGAAAGATGCTATGGGCATGAAAGATGTAGGTTACTGGAAGGAGGCCATGGAGGATAAGATGGCTTCTTTGGAGAAGAATAAAACATGGGACTTGGTCCCTTTGCTTGATGGACAGAAACCCGTTGGATGCAAATGGGTGTTCAAGAAGAAATTTGGTGCAAATGGCAGTGTTGAAAAGTACAAGGCTAGATTGGTTGTGAAGGGGTACTCACAAGTGGAGGGAATTGATTATGGTGAAATTTTCTCTCTCATTGCAAAGATGACATCCATTGGATTCTTGTTATCTCTTGTAGCTGCTTATGACTTAGAGGTAGAATAGATGGATGTGAAGACAACTTTCCTTCATGGTGATTTGGAGGAAGAAATCTACATGTCATAGCTAGAGCATTACATATAGAAAGGTAAAGAAAATTTGGTTTGTAAGTTAAAGAAGTCTTTGTATGGTTTGAAGCAATCTCCTAGGATGTGGTACTTGAAGTTTGATGCCTTTGTGTTGTCGATTGGATATCTGAGATTGAAATCAGATCATTGTGTGTATTACAAATTTGACAATGATCACATTTTCTTTATTGCATTGTATGTTGATGATATGTTGTTGATTGGGAATGGTAAGAATATGATTTCTGATTTGAAGTCTCAATTGTCAGCACAATTTGAGATGAAAAATCTTGGGGCAGCCAGGTATATTATGGGGATGGAAATCAGAGGAGAGAGAGCTAATAGAAAACTTTGGTTAAGCCAGAGTAAGTATGTGAAGACTGTGTTGGATAGGTTCAACATGGTAGATTGTAGACCATTGTGTGTTCTTGTTTCATTAGGGACAAAGTTGTCTATTAGTAATTGTCCAAAATCTCCTAGTGAGGTGGACATGAGAAGGGTACCTTATGCTAGCACTATTGGTAGTTTAATGTATGCTATGGTTTGCACAACACCAGACATTGCCCAAGAAGTGGGAGTCCTTAGTTGATTTATGGCTAATCTTGGATGGGTACATTGGGATGCAATTAAGCAAGTGTTCAGATATTTGAGGGGTACTTCCAAGTATTCCATTTGCTATCATGGCAATGCTACAAGAACTCCGCATTCAGTTTGTATTCGTGGATTTATGGATTCTGATTGGACAGGTGACATCGAGAGAAGGAGATCCACTAGTGCCTATGTGTTCACTATGTTTAGTGGTGCAATTAGTTGGATGAGTAAGTGACAACCTGTGGTTGCTCTGTCCACTATAGAAGCTGAGTACATGGCTGCAATTCATTCTTTTAGGGAAGCCATTTGGCTTAAGAGATTATGTTTAGATATTGGTGTTGATACAGGACATATTATGATCAGTTGTGACAGTCAGAGTGTGATTTGCCTTGCGAAGAATCCAACTTTCCATGCCAGAACAAAGCATATTGATGTTTAGTTTCACTTCATGTGAGACATGGTAGAGGATGGGAAGGTAAATTAGGAGAAGGTAGATACTTTGAAGAATGTTGCAGATGCATTGATGAAACCAGTGGGTACAAAGAAGTTTAGATGGTGTTCGGAGTCTATGGGCCTCTCGGCCTATAGTAGTTAAATCCTATTAATTCTATTGGCTCTTATAGGGTGTTTGACAAGTGGGAGAATGTTGGGAATTAAGGTGTCTCAACCTTGGTAATTCCTTGTATTTTTACATTGTATTTATTTATTTATTGCCTATTGTATTATTTGGATGCAAATCCTATGTTGTCATATTGTGGGAGTTGGCACGATGATGTGTCATCCTACATGGCATATGACAACATGTATTTTTGTCCTCACATGATGAGATAGGCATCCCACTTAGTGGTAGGAATATGTTGCCATGTGTCAGCATCTTGGATGTTGTGTAAGGGAATATTGACCATAACGGTCATGATAAATTCCTATGACGAAGTTATGACATGTAAGAGTCAGGAATAGGAGATTTTGTGACAGGTGAAGACATGTGTCGAAGAGCATCTTTGGGCACCCCAAGGTGGACTATGATATGTAAGAGAATATGCTATTTATAGCATGTGTATGACATATTCTCTTACAGGTAAAAGTTATGACATCTATGACAAATTCTATGATGGTTGTAAGAGTCGTAAAAGCATCTATCATAGCCCATTTTGGAAATAGGCGACCTCCTTGGGATGGGGTGACTTGACAAGTATTAGGAGCATCCTACAGAGTTGGACAAGTGTCCATAGGCATGGGTTTTGGGCCATGAGGCCATGTTGGACGCCCATCCCTATGTGGAGCCATTTTTGTCTTGTATATTCTATATAAATAGGTGCTTTGAAGAGGAGATATACTACAGGTTTGATAGGTACTGTTATGCTGCTGATTTGTCTCCAGATACGAGTGTTGAAGACTCCTAAGAGATTGCATTGTAAGTGTATTGTAAACCATTTCAGTTTTGATAATACATTGTGTAGGTTTTGGAGTGTGGAGTTTTTCACTCGATAAGTGTTTTCCCCACGTATATCTTGTGTCTCTCTTCTTCTATCTCACTTTCTTATGTATGTGTTTGCTGTAATATCTCTATTAGTGGGTTAACATAGCTGTAATTGTAAAGATAAAATTGAATTTACACTGTCCTCCCCTCATTAGATTAGTGTAGGAAGCATTTTCTGCACACCTAGCTTCCTTTCAAAATAGCCCTAAAAGTTGCTTTTCAGATTTGTTGCTTTTACCTATTGTGCTTTTTACAAGCTTTTCTAGCCATTTATTGTTGTAAGTTGCTAACTGTTACTTTATACTACAATATGATACAATTACTATGTTACATGTTTGAATTCTACCCCATTTCATCTTTTCATCCCAGCGATTTGTGATAATGCTTCAACTGAGCTCTGTTAACATATCTGGTAGTTATTCTTCCTTCCATATCTTTAAATCTTACTGCTCCTAATTTTGCAATTTCATATATGTAATATGGTCCTAGTCATCTGATTTTGAGTTTTCCCTATCTCTTAAATTTACTGTCATACAAAAGTACAAAGTTTCCTTTGAAAATTTTCCTCTACAGTTTCCTATCATGTGAAGATTTCCATCACTTTCTCTCTAGATTCATGTTATAGGCTGCCATCAATTTATTTTCATCTATTTTCTCTAGTTCTTCAACTCTCTGTGTCAAGGATTCCTTTACATTCAGTTTTAGAGTCCTTGCGGTATGAAAGTTAGGAAGTATAAAGTGTATTGGTATAATAGCATCCAAGCCATAGACTAGCTCATAAGGTGTGAAATTTGTGGTTCTTTTGTATGTAGTGTGGTAGGCCCAGAGTACCATAGGTACTTTCAGGTCCCAATCTATGTCTTATTTCCATAACACATTTTTGTCAATGTCTTACCAATGATCTTGTTTAAGGCCTCACTTGCCCCATTTACCTGAGGATGATATGGTGTCCTCTTGTTGTGTACTATCATAAAATATTGTAGTAACTCTGCAATTATTTCATTTACAAAATATTTTCCTTGGTCACTTGTGATATTGAGTGGACATCCAAATCTAGTGATTATATTCTCATAGAGGAACTTTGCAGCTATTTTTTGTGGTATAATATTTTGTAGGTATAGCTTCTACCCATTTTGTAAGGTATTCTACTTCGGTGATGATGTATCTTGATTTAGATTCTTTGGTTGGAGGATTTATGGGTCCAATAAAGTTAATTGACCATTTCTCAAAGGGAAGTTGTGCTAATACTGGTCTTAATGAAATTTCATCTCTAGTGGTAGATTTACACATTTTGTGATAAATGTCACAATATTTTACATATCTTTTAGTATCTTGGAACAAGATAGGCCACCACAAGCCTGCTAGTTTGATCTTTCTTGCTGTTAAGCCTCTGGATTTATGTCCTCCTACTATACCTTGATGTGCTTCCTTTATAATATCCTCCCTTTCATGCTCATAAACCAACCTCCTAATTATATCATCTTTCCCTCTGATATGTAGTTCTCCTTTGATAAGTGTATAGTGAAAAGCCTTTCGCATAAGAATTTGTTTGTCTTGCAGAGATGTCTCAGTTGGAAATTCTCCTGTGGCCAATAGATATGAAATATATTTTAGTTCTTTTGGTACCACATTGACCCTAAATAGGTTTGCACCATGGAGTTCTTGATGGTTATCTAGATCCTTGTTGATGATGATGTTAGTCATAACAACAAGAAATAGAAGTTACACAACAAACTTTTATTTATCTTGAAAGATACGATAAATTCATAATGAATTTGTGATCCCAAGTCTCTGTGCATTAGTTCATAATGATTTGACATGCTTAGAGTTTGATGTGTGTTGTTGTTAATTAGTTTGGGGTCTTATGCAAGAATCTCAAGTATTTGTGTCTTGATATGCAGATATTTACTCTGTTCCACCTACTTTGTGTAAATTATCAACAAATGATGTTAAATCTTACTAAATTTAACCAGATTATACAGATATTTATATGAAGTATGATCAATTCTTCTCATCTTAACTCTGGTTAAGACTATTCATGGTTATTTTGATTAGTTCTTCTGCAACTATCTCTAATTTACTCAAATTTGAACTAATATTTTGCTTGATTTTACTTCTGCGCTTCAAATTATCCTAAATAATGTGCATATAAGATGATATTTCTATGATATTTACCATTATTTGTGACTATTTACATGTGATTTGTTTAAATATGCTTATGATCTTCATGTATGTATGGATATCTTCATATTTAGTGTTTTGGTTTTCATGTATCCATATATAATTATGATGATGGTGATTTGATGAAATTTAATGAAATTGAAATTAAATTCTATCTTTACTAAAATGAATGAAGTTCAGTCACTGACCCACATATATCCTTGATACTTTCATGAAAGAGAAGAAAATTAAACCATATTTCACCAAGACATTCCACAGCTACATATGATTGATGCAAATCTTCAAAGGAAAGGATAACAATAACATTCACAGACTGAAATGCACCCTAAGGGACACAACAAATCAAAGGAATGTCTAGATATCATCCATAGATTACACAAGGTTTACGATAATTTGTAATCAAAAAAAGATTTCATCTTCATTCAAGTATGCAAAAGGAATATACATTTACAATTGACCTTGAGAATGAACCATGACATTCAACAATCTAATCTCAATTATGCTTCTAATAATTTCTTACAAATGGGACTCTCCATCCTTTTATAGAACAAGGATGAGAGTCAGTTACAAAAGATCCAATGATCTAGATTTATCTATGATAATCAACAGTCCAAAATCTTTTGACTAAGTCAATAATCAAAACACATGGCACAAATTTCTAGCTGGCAATTATCTAGAATATTCTTCAAATTCATTGACTTGGTCAACATGATATCTACCTTGCATTACCATCCTCCTCTTCATCCATAGAAGAATCACCTTATGTTACTCTACATCTATTCTCTTTGATGAATTCATATGCCTGGACAACCTTTTCTATTTCTGCATTATCTACTACCTTTGTACCCTCTTAGATGCATGCTCTTGTACCTTTAGTTGGTCCTATAAAGATATCCACCTATTTGTCCTATTATCCAGTTCTTCTTTATACTTTCCAATTTTGGCCTTTATCCTCATGGCTTTATCAATTATGTCTTCAGAAAAATTCTTAATAGGATCCTATGCTACCAGTTTGAAATTATCCCTAAATGCTTTTGTAGCAAAGTCCTCATCCTGGTTTTCTACTTTTCCTTCTACCTCACCTTCGAGTGCTTCCAAAATTTCAATCTCATCTGCTAGTAGATCATGAACTTTAGTACTAACATCAGCAGTTTTATTTTTGCACCTCCTCAGGACATCTACCTCAAATATTATATCTTCATACCAGTCATCCAACTGAAAAAATGTCTGAGATGTCAAGATATTCTTTGTTATGAGAATATTTGTGTCTGTCTTCCTCATATTCTTAAGGGTTACCAGATTTTTGTCACTCTTTATTAGTCTTTGGCTAACATCTTTCTTCACTTTATCTGCCTTCTCTTTCAAGTTACTTAGCAACTCCCAAGTTGGATAATGAAATCCTTATTGTTTGGTCTCCATCAACTAAGAATTTTGGAACCAATTGTCTATTATTTGTGCATGGTGCTTTTGCACATCCACAGCTGTTATCTCCTCCTGAGATACCAATGTCAATGCAGTATCTTCTGTTATTTGAATGTTGGTTGGTGCTACCAACCCTTTCAAAAAAGGTTGTAATTGAGCTACTAGTGCTTTGTACATCTTTTCTTGGCCTTAGCCTTCCTTATTCTATCTTTTACTACATCATTGTGATCCCTTAATCCTTGAATTTCCTATTCATTTGTGGCATGGCCTAAATCAATGGTGATTATTTGAAATTCCTTGACCCTTATTTCTCCTCTGGCTTTATCCACCTTTGGCACAACTATCTGAGCTATTCTTTTCCCTATAACTACATCTAATTTTATTACTGAGGCTATCCTTGCCCTCCTCTTCTGTCTAGTTGGATCCATTGTAAACAATGATTTGAAATCAAAAGGCTTAGTCTCTTATTGTGGAGGTGCAACCTCTGATGACATCCATGAGAATATAGTTGAATCTAACCCTCCTTGGTATAACTTCTCAATGTGAGCATCTTGTAATTCTTTATTTTTGCCCACCTCATCATCACCCATAGGAATCTTTGTATCTTCTTGTTGATTCTCCCCATAATCTTGTTGTGATGGGATGACCTTAGGGTTTTCTATTTTTTGACCTTTATCTTAATCAACTTGACCATCATCTTGAACCTTTTCCTATTCCGGTAAGGATTGATCTGGATGTGATGTATTCATTAGAACACCCTAAACCCTATCGTCTTTATGCATATCTTGATGTTCTTATGTTTTACCATCTTGATGAGGTTCCTATATTTGTTCTCTTTCATTGCCTTCATCAAATTTATCTTCAGTGTTCACAATTGATCCTAGCACTGGCCCTTGTTTAGGCTCATCCCTTCGGATATCCTATTGTGCTCCTTCAATTTGGGCATCTTTATTTATATCATCTATATCCATAGGGATATTCTCTTCTGATACTTGGCTATCTTTAATAGCCTCTTCTTCCTTCTCTCCCTCTTTAGGCTGATATGTCAAATCAATCACCTTGGGTCTGGTTACAACATCAATAAGGACATTTAGACGTCCCATTTTTATCTCTACCTTTGGATATTTTTCCCTATCAGTATTTTTGTCTTTCATTTCTACATCTTTGCTCCTAGCTATAGATTCTGAGTGGTGGAGCAGGGTCTCAATTAGATGATTATTCACATCCATGACCACTTCATCATCAGACAAATTGACTATTGCACTTAATGGAAGAGGCTAATTTATTTCTCCCTCCAATGATTTATTGGTGGCTTCTTGTTCCATCTCAAATTTTACCTTAATGATGTTCTTAATTGGCACTTTACGCTAAAACTACTTCACTACATTCAAAATAGCATCCGGATGGTCTTGTGTTTGGACAAGATGTGATACTGCACCTCTCATGATTGGGCTTTGGTATCTTGAATGCATGGGGAGTTTGACCCCTTGTAGCACATCATCCCTCTTCCTCTTCAATGTCTCAATTGGTGCCTGATCTTCTTCTTCTTCTTCATCATCCCTGTCTTCTTCCCCTACAATAATCCTAACTGGACTTTGCTCTTAATCTTTCAACATCCCCTCTTGTGTAGTTGATACCTTGGGAACAGATATTGGGATGACCACTTGTGGTGTAACTTTAGGAGGTGAGGGTGGTGCATACACCAGTGAGATTCCCTTAGTTGTAATCTTCCCTACAGCTCTTGATGAGCTAGGCTCTGCTGCTTTGGTCCCAAGGACCTACCTCTTTTGTACTAGAAAGTCATCATATCCTAGATCCTCCCTTTCTTTCATTTTCCTCTTCTTGTCATAAGTGACCACAACACCCTTTTCTTTCAATTCATTGACCTTTCTATCCACCCAATTCTTGGTCCTTGCCATGACCTTGGCGATAAGGACATCAATTGAAGTCACATTTTTTTGGGTCTAGTCTGGGGGTGCCAATGCACCGTTATACACCTTGTATCCTCATACTCAGGATCCAAAACATTATCATCATCCTTCCTAACCTAAGGAGGGACATCTAGTTGTCTGATGGTCCTTATCTGATCTAATGTAAGCCTTTGATATTCTCTTCTCCTTACCTCATGCTCATCATCATAGTCTGCCCAGTAATCCTCTAGGTGCCTGGTGTGTTTATATTTCTTATTGAACCTTTTCTCAATCCTATGGTAGGGATCATAATCTCTAGCCAAAGGAAATAATTGTAAGTTCAAATTCTTTAGGTCTACTTTAGCCTTCCTAGCATTGTCCATAGATCCTACCAGGAACCAGTTGATGTCTATAGGAAATTTTCTATATTGTCTATCCTCTTCCAGCTTAGATAATTCAAATATGGGGAGTTGTTGTCTCATCATTTCCATCAAGACTACCTTATCGAATGGATACCTTGATAACATAAATGGGTTTCCATTAAACCCCTCCATCTGGATATAGGAGTATGTCTTGGCCTCTATGAACCAAGAACCACATTCACTGGTCATCTTTGAAGCTTCTACTAAAAACTTGTTGGCTAGGTCTCCTTCCATGAGCCTGACTATATGGATAATAAAACAATCATTCACCATCTTGTAATTCTAAACTGATAACCTTCTTTCCAATTGGGGATAATGCTCCCAAGGAATTTTCTCATGGAGCAATTTGACCATTTTTCCCACTATTTGTAAGCCATCAAATGTGCCTTTTACTGCACAAGAGTATACTAGATAGTAATTCATCCTAAAGACCATATCTTTACCATTCTTCCATTTTACCATTTGATCATGCATACTATCACTAATAATTTGGCCCATTGGACCTTTGCATCTTTGTTTTTGATGACCATCCTGATCAACCGAAACATCCACGATTCAAAATCTCCACATCTTGCCCTTCCACTCATTCTACTAAGTAAGAACATTATGTATTTCACCTCTTCATTGAAATCATACTTATATAAATGTTGTGTCATCTTAGCCATGGCCTTCACTCTATTAGCTAGATCTCTCCACCTTTGGTAGATCACTTTCCTACAAGGCTTCCAACTAGTGTCAAATTCCTTAGCTAGGGTATCCAGGTCTGGCACATAGATCCTTCTAGATGTTGACAAATTGAATGCCTCAGTTATTCCATCCACTGAGAAATCCTCATAGACTCTTCCATATTTCTCTACCATCCTAGTGACAACATCATAGTTATGTGCACACTCAATCACCAGTTCCAAATCCTCTGCAACATAGGGTAAACTAGCTGCATAGTACATCCCCAAAGTGACTATTTTTTAGAACAGGATGGTCTTCTCTAGCATTGATTTGGGCTTGGAATGCCTCAATGTTTGTGTTACCCAAATGGGTATCCTCTATAAAACCCAACTTATTGTATACACTATGTGTCCTAGAAAACATGACCTGTTTAAATTTCGCATCTTGTTTGTCCATCTTGGATTAAAACATTTTGTCCTGCAAATTAAACATACCATTCTCAAACAATAGCATATATCCATCTAGGGTTAGCACATACTAACTCTCTATGTTTTGAAAGAGGCAACATGCCTAAACCTTATGAATTGAACTAGACATTGCATAAACACTATCATATTTCATCATTTACCCTCTTTTTAATACGATCATGATACAATTTTATGAAATAACTAGAAGGATGGTATTTTATACATACCTATGAACGTGTCTCTAACCTTTAATTGAGGTGATAATGATCAAATGATGCACTGGATTGGACGCTCTTCTGCAATTTCACTTTCTTCTATAGCTCTGGTTTGCAATATACTCTTCACAGTAAGATTAGGAATTTTTGAATGCAATTATGTTGGTTATCATACTAAACTTCCCCTTTTAACGTACTCAAATTGTGATTTAGGGCTTATTAATGGTGTAGAGGAGATTTGACAGGCTCATATGATGAGATCATAGGAGATTGTTACAAGTGTTCGTTAGCATGAGTTCAAGTTTAAATTCCAATGGATTTTACATAGCATTAAATGCAAAAAGTACGAGGATGTGAAGATGGGTATCTTGCAAGGAATATCCCCATGGATATCTGGATGTTAATGTCTAGATGACATCAGCATATGTCAAGTCAACTCTTATTGACCAAAGATTTATCATCGAGCTCCAAATTTACTTTTAATATGTTTAGGCATTCATGTGGACACGTGGCATGATAGCATTGGTGTAGTCCAAGACCTAGATATTAATTTAAGGTCTGGACATTAAGTTAAGATCAGAATGTTTGGCAATGTGAATATCCCTATGCCCCATTAACTAAAATTTGACTATATGTAACTTCCTTGTTTTAACAAATTTTTGGGTGCTTCAAAAAACAATTCTTCTTAGAATATTATACTCTTTCATATGGTAGGGTTTGTATAAAGAAATTCAAAGTATGAAAATTTGACCTATATCCTAGGGTCCTATAATGCATAGGATGACATACTGACATACATCTATTACTGATTTTACCAATACCAACAAAAAGCAAGGAAACAATCAAGCCAAGCAAAAGCAAAAAGTTGGGTCCCTATTTTGCTAGGGAAAATTGGGGCATGTTGTGTAACTACACAACAATCCTCCCATGTTTCAATTCTTGATAGATAGTCAGGACCTTGGTTTTGTTTTTCTAGTTTCACTTTGATGCTGAACTCAAATTCTTGGAATAGTACCAACCATCTACATATTCTTCCTTGTATGACAGGTTGGTTTAATAGGTACTTTAATGGTTCATGGTTGGTAAAGAAGGTGAAGGGTGTGGATAGTAGGTAGTGTCTAAATTTTTGCAGTGCATAGACCATTGCTAGTGCTTCCCTTTCTATTGTGGAATTTTTCTTAATTTTTTATAATTTCCTACTAGCAAATGCTATAGGATGGTCTTTAGTCCCCTTAAGTTAAGATAATACTGCATCTAATGTTATGCCTAAGGCATCTACATGGACATGGAAAGGAATGTTCCAATCCAAGAATATCAAGATAGGGGCTTCATTAATTTTCTACTTTAGTATGTCAAAAGAAGATTGACACTGCTCATTCCATTCAATGTTTCTACCACCTTTCTTTTTAAGCAATCCTTCTAAAGGTTTTGCAATTGGTGCATAACCCTTTATAAACTTCTGGTGATACCCAATGTAAGCTAAGAAAGTTTTTACTTATGTTGTTGTTTTAGGTGGTGGTAGTGTGAGGATTAAAGTTACTTTGAAGAGATCTACCATCAACCCTTTCTTGTAAATTATGTGATCTAGGAGAGTTCCAAAAGGTACCACAAATATGCATTTCTTGAGATTCAATGATATTTGTAAACTTTTGCATTTTTTGAATATCATTCTCAAGGTCTGTGTGTGGTCTTTTACTAAGCCATAGACTGTCTAGTCATCTAGATAAACCTCTAAGAAATCATTAATGAATTCTTTGAATGCATTTACCATTATTCTATTGAAGACTTCTGGTGCATTCTTTAGTCCAAAAGGCATCACTATGTACATGTAGGATCCTAATTTAGATGCAAATGTTGTCTTAGGTTGATCCTCTTCTCTTATCTTTACTTGGTGGTAGCCAAAAAATCCATTAGTGAATGAATATATTTCCCTTCCCTCAACTGATTCCAATATCTCTTCTATGAAGAGTCTTGGGAATGGATCATGGATGAAAGATTTTTTTAACTCTTTGTAGTCTCCACATATTCTTATTTCTCCTAATTTCTTATTTTGTACCACCATTGGGCTTATCTAGTTAGATTTCTCAATAGGTTTTATGATTCCTACTACTAACTATTGTGCCTCACACACACGCCCCTTTTCAAAATAGGGACCCCCTCTTTCAAGTTTTGGTCTAGGATGTCAAGTGGATTTTCACCTCTTAAGTGGTCAAGTGGTCAAAGTGCATTTTGGCCATGATTGAATGATGATGTTAAAAAATCATTTTAGGAATTTGGTAGGTTGGATTTTTATCTCTTTAGATGGCCTTGAATAGCTCTTTTGTGCTAAATTTCTATCCAACCAACCTTTGCGCTGATTTGCCTCCTAACTGACTTTGAGTTAAAATCCTTTATCAACGACCTCTGGCATTGGTTTTCCTCCTGACAAACTTTTGCATTAAAATCAATTGTCTCCGACTTGCACTGTATCGTTCAATCACTGACTAAGTCAGATAAGGCCAAAGTTCCCACAAGTTTGAAGGACCAAAAAGTCTTGCAAACTGCATAAAGTTGAGCCTATGGTCGCAATGTTAAAAAGATCTCTTACCGACCAGGTTCGTCGCATCCAATTTCCCTGCCAAGTCTGAGAAAATGAAAAGCCGCGCGAAAGCCCTAATCTGTCAAATTGTACGTCACACATTAGTGGTGATTTGGCTGAGATAATAAAAGGGATAACCTCCTTTGTTTAATCATTTTTGCACTTTGATAAAGATTTTGGAGCCCCATTGCAATCGTTGCAGCCTGTTGAGCACTTTTTGCTGCCATTGCCCCGAGTTCAATCCCGCGACCATTTCCTGCCTGTGCAATCTGAACATATTTTCTATAAACTAACTAGGTAGGGTTTCCAATTATCCTCTTTGTGCATTCACTATATACAGTTAGGGTTTGATCTCAAAAGTACATTTTCTTTCCAAGCAACGCATTTAGGGTTTTGTGCATGAACTATTTGTCTTTCCTTTGAAACTTGGTTTGAATTTCCCCTTAAAAATGTAGATAGATTGTTGTGAGATAAAAAGAACAACTTAAACAAACCTGGCTAAAGTTTTCATAAATTAGAAAGACTTTTGGTCTTGGTGCTAAACTTGAGTCCAACCAACCTATAAACATTGCAAACTCATCTAGTTGGTCGGTGACCATTAAAACCCGCACCGCGCTTTGAAACCCATTTCAGTGCTCAAAACATTAACTTCTGACCCACATAGTTTTGTCATGTTAACCGATTAGATCGGCGGGACCTCAAAACCCCGCAAGCTTTGAAAAGATATTTATTGCTAAAAACCTCTTGTACTGACCATGCGCTAAATGACCCAATCTCTAACTTGGTCGGACACCTTGAATATCTCTGCAAATAGGTGACATCCAAAGTCCCGCTGAAAATAAGAAAATGGCTATGTGCTAGAATTGATCCCATCTGACCTTGCGCTGAAACACTCTTTCACTGACTTAGTCGGTTGACCTCAAAACTTGTGAAAGTTAAACAAAGCCAAATCCTATGCAAGTGTAGTGAAAGAGATCTCAAGGGACTTGCGCTAAAACTCGACTGACTAACTAAACAACCAATGAAAGGTCGGTGACCTTCAAAAGTTGCGCAAGTCAGTAACATCAAAAACCTACACAAAAGAAAGAGGAGAATGAATAGTAATAAAACCTTGGTTTGGACATGCCAATTTTTCCCACTGAGGTCAGTAGACCTCAATTTTAGTGCTTTTCCACCTACAAGTCAGTTGAACCTAAAGCTAGTGTAAATGATGCAAACTGACTGTGTTTTGAGAATTTTCAAAGGGAAAATGTCAGGAATGATGAAGTTAATGTTGTGATACATAGATAATGATGTTTTTCATGCTTTCAATAAGATGTTTTGCAACATTAGATGTTTTTTGCATGCATTAATGGTGAATTGCTATGAAGTAGGTATAATGGTAATAGCTATTAGATTTTTGATTCTTTAAAGAGGGCATATCAGTAGTATTAGCAAATTCATTAAAGTTCATCTCAAACTTAGGAGTGTGTGAAAGAATTCTCAAGGTGTCAAACTTATAAGGTTCGGTCTTGCAGATTAAATGACTGCCCGAGCTCAAGCCATGAAGTACAAATTCAAGGGAATCCCTCTAGAGACCAAGATTCACTTTGGATGGAGTGATGTAGGAGACACAGATCTGGGTCACATAGACTTAGATGACTTTAGATTGAGAATCTTTGGTCCAAACCCAACTCCTAGGGCCAAAACACTCAGAGATAGTGGTATATAAAAGGCTGTTGCCTTCCCCACCTTAGTAGAGTGTGCAGAATTGATGGTAACCTATGTAGATAGGTATGATGTCATGACAAGGACAATCCAAACTACTAATGGGGATATCTTGGCTGATTTAAGTCTACCCTCTCTAGCTGAGACCTTTGATATTCCATGGCACAAAGTCATGGCCATGCCAGACAAACAAGGATCAGAGGGGACTTACAACAAAGATGTGGAGGGATGCAAGAAACATATGAATGACCATTGGGCCAAAAATAGAAGGTCTGCCCTCAGTAAATTTCCCCAAGTGCTATATAGGAGTAATTTCCATGATAAAATTGGAGACTTGATAACTTTTCTGAGTAGAATATATGGATTACTCACAACCTCCACTTTTGAGGGGTGGATATTTGTTATCATAACTGAGATATTGAAAGGGACTAAGTTCCACTGGGCCCAAATCCTTAGTGATAACATTCATGAGGCCTTTATCAACTTTAAAGAGAAGAGGTACTTTAGATGGACATCTTATGTTTCTATAAATTAGCAAGGAGAAATCACTATGTTGGGTTGTCCAAGATTGGAGAAGTTGGAAATGATGAGAAGACCCAAATAAAAGTATATGAATGTTACCCATAGCTGACCTCATCTCAATCTTTGATACATTTTAAAAGGGTAAATGATGCTTTCACAATGTATATAGCCAGACTGCTGCAAGGTAATAAAGCCTTGAGGATTTCCACTAAAGCAATGAATGAAGTAACTAAATATGGCAGGTGGTATATTCAATTTGAGAAATTCATGTATCTAAGAGTACAAGGCTTCACTGGGATGGCATATAGACTTTCCAGATATCCTGATGACAAGACAATACTTCTAGAACTGTCTAAACAGTTGATACCTTGTGCTGAGAAACTCAAACACTTACACAGAACCAATGTGTAGTTTCCTATTAGATTCGGCAAGGGGAATTATGCATGCCTTTCTTTAGCTTCAGCAGAATATTCTAACAAAGAGCTTCAACTCCTCAATTTACATTACTACAATGCAAGGGATCACTTCGATCCAAATAAGGTAATGGAAAGATTCATAAGTAAGAAGTTGTTTGACAAGATACATATTGAAGACTTTTGGGCTAACTACCTAGATGATTATGAAGTTATGAAGAAGGCACACTCAAGGCTGCTTCTAGCCTTCATCAAGAAGTTCTACATTATTGTAGTTGCAGATTAGTTAGAAGATGATGAAAATGTTATGGTCAGAGGACCTTGCGAATCTCAATACAATCAACCTATTGCACTACCAAATTGGGAAAATGTAGAAGAAAGCTCCTTGGATACCATAATGAGAGAACCAATTAGATTGAGCAAGGCATAGGTAAGGGGTCAGGTGGCTGATTTGGAAGGACAAGGAGTACAACTCACTTATACTGCATTAGAATCAGATAAGGATTCTAGAGGTGAGGAGGATAAACCAATAAATGTCACAGATGAGGTAGAGCCAATTGAGAAATAGAAATTAGATAGTGAAGAACACATATCTCTATCAGAAAAGGCAAAGCAAATTAAGAAGCCATCTGCAAAGCCTCCTTCAAAGAAAGACCAACCTCCCTCCACCAGAACAAGGGCTTCCAAGAAAAGAGATATGCCAAGTGGTCCTGGGGAAGGTTCTAAGGCCAAGAGAGCAAGAGTAAAAGAGGTCACTATGGAGGATGCTACAATACAAGGAGTTACTAATCTGTCAACCTCCCTATCTCCTACTGTTCAAAGTGTTAGCATGGCTGCCCCAACCTCTGTAGCTTCTACTACTGCTTCTTCCTCTGCTACTTCTTCTATTGCTGCATCCGCTTCACCCATGACCTCAGCTGCCATTATCCAAGAAGCATCCCCTGCTGCCACCTCTCTTACCTCTACCATTTCAACCACTTCTTGCTCATTGGTGATTTCTTCAAATACCCCTAGCAGCCCTATTTCTTCTACTATTGCCACTTCATGTTCCTCTACTACTACTACACTTACACCTTCTACTTTTTCCACTCAATTATCCACCCCTGCAGTGTTACCTCCTATTTCCACCATCCTTTCACCCCCTCTTCCTCTACCTTCACTACCTTTTCCTTCACCTCTTGTCATCTCTTCTTCCTTGTCAGCAGTATTAGCTAATCTAACACAGATCAATGTGCCTTCGCTATCCATATCCTTTGCAGTTCCTATTTCACAAATGCCTGTAGATTCTTTGGATGTACCCCTACTACTCAGAATTGAGAAAGTATGTGCAGAGTTGGGTTTGCTGGAGCCTGAAGCAGCATTTGGGGAGGAGAAAGATGTATTGACAAAAGTAAGTAATGAAGACTCCAATGAACCTCTGACCAATGTTGAAGTCAATGATGTATCTAATAGTCCTCTAGAGAAAGTTCAAAAGGAGGATGTTTTCAAGTCAGCCCAAGAAAGTATATTGATAAACTGGGAAAACTTGGCCCAAGAAGAGGAGAAAGAGGAGGAGATGAATACAGATAAAGATGAAGAACAAGAGCTACTTGAAGAGCTGACTATAACTAACAATGACAAAGCCCTTGAATTGAATAAATATTCAGCACCCAAATGGTTGCAAAGTAGAATGGCATATCTTGAGCCATAGGTAAAAATAATGTAGGTAGATTAGAGTACTATTTTGTCACAAGCTCAGAGGCCTAAGAAACAAAAGAAGGAAAAGATACAATCTAGGATCTATAAGGATGAATCAGGTTCCAGAATTGTAGAGATTGCAGTCCCGCCAACTGATGCAGCCAAGGAACAAATCAGAGCAGAGGATTATGCAATCTCCACAGTTGATATGGGACCTGCCACTCATGCTCAAAGAGTGGATGATTTCAAATAATCGGTTACATCAATTTTGGAACAGTTAGACAAAGACAAGATGGCTAAAAAGAATTTAAAACAACAAAATGAAGAGCTCCGCACTTGCCTCTAGTTTTTGGTCAAACCAGTAGATGCGGGAGGAGATATAAGGACAGTGCCCACTTTCCTATCTACTAATGAAATGGCAAGGCTAGGTGAGGTAAGGTCCAAATCCCAAGGTACTAAAAAATGATTATTTAGAGTTTTTGAGATGGGATGCGAGACTATCAATGACTCTGCTCAAGTGCACAAGAAGCTGGTGGAACTACATAAGAAATGGAAAGATTTGTGCGAGGAATGTGACTCCTTTGATGAGTATTACTCACATATGTATCCACGGATAAAAAGCATCAGGGATTTGCCTGCCCAGACTCTGGTGGTAGAAAATATTCTAACTGGGAACTAGCTACCTAAGGCCATTGAATGGTATCTACAGCTACTTTTGAGAAAAGAAACTTTTGAAAACATAAAAGAGGCATATAAGTCAGCTGATGAGGAGCTACGGTCAATTATATATGATATCAATGATTTTTTGAAGGATTGCCTGGAAACATCCTATGATGACTACACCTCTTATGATATCAAAAAGTGTAAAGGAAAATTACATAAGGTAATTTTTGAAGATACCAAGCTCAGTATGGAGGATAGGTTGGATAAGGTAAGTGATGTCAGAGCCAAATTCAAAGCATTCCACAAGGTAGGTGCAGAGATATAAAAGATATACAACAGATTTAGTCAGGAACTAGAGATGTTTGATTATCAGATCAATCATTTAAAGGAGCCAGATCCATTGGAGATTAATCCTGCACTTGACGCATGGCTGACTTACCGTAATAAGATGGCTGGTGAAGAAAAAATTAATTTAGATGAAGAGTCTTGATATTGTTTTGAATATGTTAAGGATGTAATCCCATCATAATTGTAAATTGTTGTATTCAGGGTAGCATGTAACTCTATTTTGTCTTTTCTATGCTTTTAAAATGTTCTTTTCTATTAATGTATTGAGTTGGCTAGTCAAATTGACTAGATTCAATGTATCTAGAGGCTATTTTTCATCTTTTTCATAGAAGACAAAATGTAATCTAAGAATTGATATGAGCTGTTACAATTGCATTTATTGATGTAATCTAGATCGTCGGTGTTGAGTTAATCTCCATCGTTCATTTGGAAACTCGGTATGCTTCTTTTCTATATAAAGGGCTACCATTTCTGCTTTTTGTAAGAGAGAATTTGATGCCAAATTGTTGACATTTTGCCATTTGAAGTAATACAAAGCAAGTTTTTGCAGTGTTTCTGAGAATTTGTGTATTGTGTTCCTTATTTGGTTTTCATGGTTCACTTCTTGCTCTCTCATAGTTAGTTAGTTGTGCTTTTATAATGTTCATGGTTTGCTCAAAGTATCTGATGAATACTCTAAGTCCATACTTTTAGTTATTTGCTGATTGTAGATAGTTGTGCAAAATTAGTTTGGGCTGATCACTTATGCTAAGTTCAATTGCATTCCACAAGTTAAATTGTGCCATTTATTTGGTATTTAACAAATGAATGTAATCTAAAAATATGTTGACTTCCATTGAAGATAGTACTATTTTCTACAGTACTATAACACCCATTTTAGTTTGGTAACTCAGAAAATTGGTTAAGTTCTAGAGTATGTCTGGTCAAAGTAACCCATACATTATGAATGTCACTTAGGATTTCCCTAAAACCTTAACCTTTTTGTATTTTCTTTGAAAACCATCATTAGATTAGGAATTTCAATAGCATTTTACATCGCTGTATCAGTTGAAAATCATAAGAAGGGTTTATATGTATTTGCTCTCCCAACTTGAAGATCTGCAGATTGCATGTAAGACCTCTTGTAGGCACAGCTAGAACATACCAATTGAGAGATTCTAAGCAAGCTAAGACCTAGCTGTATTATCCTTGGAGTAGTCTTACCTAGGGTAGGATACTTTTCAAGGGAGGTTTGAAAGCAATAATCACACCTGCATTGTTTCTAAAACCACCATCAACAGAATTGGTGCTAGAAGGAGGGTTTTAACTATTTCCCTCTGCTTTAAAAATTAGCAAGTTTGGGGACTAGACAGAGGCATACTAGATCCAACTCAGCTGAAGAAGAGTTGCTATCTCTGATAGAATTTAGACAAACAAGAAGGGATCAAGGGATACCAAGAGCCCCAAGAGCTCAGTCAGCCCCGAGGAACACAGTTGCAACACCTTTTAATCCTCCTACCATGGATTTCTTTGTAGGAAATAATCAATCTCATTTTTTGTTCAATGCCTACCATGATATGCCAAAGAACCTAGATAAGTTTTGTTCAAAGTTTAGAGTAAACGATCCAGACAGGACTGCAAATGAGCATATTAAAATGTTTGAGGCTAACATGTTCATGTTGCAAGTATAGTATGAGGATGTGATATGCAGGTTATTCCCTTATTCTTTGTAGGATGAATCTTATTATTGGTTTGCTAACCTCCCTGTAGCATCCATAAACTCATGGCTGAACCTAAAGAACACATTTCTAGATAGGTTTCGAATGCCTACCACTCCAGCTGATCTTTATCGATCTTTTGTAGAAATCTGTTGAGGTGAAGGAGAGATGATAAGTTCCTTTAACAATAGATTTCATAAAGCTTTAGTCATTTGCAAGATCCTTACGTTGTAGGATAGGCTGCTGCCTTTCCCATTTACTATGCTTCCCTAGACAAACTTACTCCATGTTTGCAAGGAGAGCTAATCCAATCCCTACTACTTTGGCTTAGGCATATTCTGTAGCTGTCATTGTAAGTACCGAATTAGGATAGATAGCCTCTAGCCCACTCAACCATATGGGGGTTATACCCATGCCTAATCAAATACTAATGATAAATCAATCTTTCACCAATCATACTCCAGTGATGAATCCAATTCCAAACCCAACTGCAACACAAGCTTTAGTGATCCACCCAGGCAACCCAGTAGCTAAAATACCTCCAGCACAAATACCTTTCTTACAATCTTTAGAAGTAGCCAAAGTAAAAGAGGACAGAGAGGATATCAAAGAATTGGTTGAGTAAATGAAGAAGCTTATTGCTGAAGTTACCCACCTCAAGAATTAGAATGCTTATCTATAGAAAAGGAGACAGAATCAAAAATACTTCTAGAATCAAAATCAATCTCAGTTTCAAAATTAGAATCAGTTCCAAAATCAGAACCAATATCAAAACCAGAATTTTCAACAGTAGTTGAACTGATCCTGGAACACCAAATTGAACAATGGAGGGGTTCCATCGCCCTTGAAAAACCAAAACAATGATACCAGACCTCCTGGTCGTATGATGTTAGCTGAAGTAGCTTTGTCTAATTAGTGCAGACTACATAACATGAATGCCCACTCTGAACTAGATTGCCTAGAATTTTAGATCGCATCCAGTATCTTCTAGATGGAGATTCAAAATGTTGAAACTTAGGAGACCCCTCCAACAAGGGATGAAATTATTCCTTCTTAGAGGTATTACACTGCTCTAGTTCTTGATAGTTATACATTTCCATTCCAAGATGATAACCAGCCTGAGGAAGAAGAGTCTGAAGAGGTCAATGCTTATCAGCAGTATAATAAGACTCCTTACAACCTGAGAAGTAGCAAGCCTAAAGGTCCTTTCACCACCTCCATTCCTCCAAATAGCTATCAGATTCCACCAGACCCAAAAGCTTCTAATAACCCCAAACCCCCAAAAGTCACTCATCAACCAGTATATCAAGGGGCTATTGCTAAAGGTTCTCAATAGTCTGACATAGTGAAAATGGAGTAGTATGTTGCTGAGGAACTCAAGAAAATGAAAGTTAGTATTTCTATATATGAGTTACTTAAAATACCTGAGGTTAGGACATCTTTCTTCTAAGATATGGGTGCTGGAACCAAAATTGATTATGTACAAAAAGAAAATGTCACCAAAGACAATGTTGACAAAGGGAAAGAAAGAGTACATGTGACTGATGTGGAACAAAAGATAACATTGTATAAAGACAAGAGGGAAAGTCCTCCTTTCCTCTTAACACTTAGGATATTCAATAGAAACCTTCATAACTATTTAGTAGATTCTGGTGCTTCCACAAATGTAATGTCATTATCAGTCTATAAAGCACTTAGGCTCACTCCAGCCAAGTCTTCTAGAAAGGTGACACAACTAGATAAGACTGAAGTGAATGTAGTAGGTGAGTTGAATAGAATACACATGCATCTGGCCTTTGATCCAAGGGTGTAACAATATATAGATATTCAAGTAGTGGACATTTCGGATCAATATGGTATGCTTTTGAGTAGAGACTAGTCTAGAACTTTGAATGGTTACATGGCGACTGACTTTTCTCATATGTGGCTGCCATGGAAAGGATTGACCAACCAGATACGTATTGAAAGAGAACCCAAGATGAAACATATAATTACAGAGTATAATCAACTCAATGAGATTCTATTCTCAGAAGTTGATTTGGGAGTTTATCTTCCACATGTCAATCAGACAGAGGAAATCCTTATGCTGAGTTGCTTAAGATCCTCTAACCCTCAACTTACAGAAAAATTGGAAAGCACAGAAGCATACATTCAATCAGATTCAGGAGACTCTTTAGAAGAAGATGAACCAGGGATATTCAAAGGATTCCATAATTTCATAGCTAAATTCATACAGGATCAAACTGTTGTTGGAAAGTAGGTTCAAATGGAGGAGTTATTACTGCCCAACTGGTGCCGTATACATGATACATCACATTCTGAATTTACTTGCTAGCTGTGTCAAGAGGTAGTCAAACAAGTGCAAAGACAATTACAAATCCCCATAACTCCGAAGAAGGTATCAGTTGTTGAAAAGAAGGAAGAACTGGAGCCTCTACTTGATAAGAAGAAATCAGCAAAATAGAATGATGACAGCAAAGACTTTCACCTATGGACCTTAAGATTTGATGGCTCAAGATGTAGATAAGGGTCTGGAGTAGGGGTCAAATTAATCAGCCCTACTATGAGCTTGTATTTGGTGTCACAAAGGCTGCAATTTCCATGCACAAACAATGTAACTGAGTATGAAGCATTGGTGCAAGGATTGCTGCTAGCACTATAGAAGAAGGTCAGAATTATCTAGGTGTTTGGTGATTCTAAGTTAGTGGTAAAACAAGTAAGAAAGCAGTACTCATGTAATGATAAGAGGCCGAATCAGTATAGGAATAGAGTCTGGGATCTAATAGAATGCTTCGATGGTTTTAACATTCAGTTGATCCCAAGGAGATAGAACCATGTCGCAAATGCTCTAGCTTAGACAACAAGTACATTAGAGCCAACATCCATGACAGGATTAAAGAAAATTTCTATTGAATTTGTTGCTACCCCATCTGTACCTAATAATGTTACAAATTTTCAAGTCTTTGGAGATGATCAACACATAATTAACTTCCTTACTTCATCTGATGTTTTCATTACTCATATAATAGATAAAGAAGAAATGGAACCTACTGAAATGGATTTAGAATGGGTGCTAAACCTGAAAACAAATATGATTCCATGGGGAATGGTAGAATTGGAAAGATTGTTTGATGCAGACAATTTAGGAACCCAAAGGAAAGAAGGAGAATCTCTAGGGGGCAAGTGTGACCTATTTCACTTGGGAACAAAAGAATATATTAAGAATGCGTTCATTGGGAAAGCTAGTACTGAAGAAGAAAAGACAAGAATCATACATGCATTAAGAGATTACCATGAGGTCATAGCCTGGAGCTATGAAGATCTAAAGACATATGATACCTCGATCACCACACACACCATCTTGTTGAAACTAGGAGTGAAGCCATTTAGACAAAGACATTGGCCAGTGAATGCCTTACTAGAACCACTGATTTTTAAAGAAGTTTAGAAGTTGTTATCAGCAAGGATAATATTTCCAGTCAGACATTCTACATGGGTAGCGAATTTAGTTCTAGTCTGAAAGAAAAATGGAGAAATTAGGCTTTGTGTTGACTTCCGTAACTTAAACAGAGCATCTGAAAAGGATAATTACCCGTTGCCTTCGTTGGATGAAGTATTATAGATGGTTAATGGATCCCAGATGATTTCATTCTTGGATGGGTATTCTGGTTACAACCAGGTGATGGTGGAATATGAAGACAGATTGAAGACGTCTTTCACCTACAAATGGGGCATCTATGCCTATCATCGCATACCATTTGGTTTGATAAATGCTGGTACAACTTTTCAACATGCAATGGATGTTGCTTTCAAAGGATTAGTTGGAAAATGTATTATCATCTACATGGATGACCTCACGGTATTCTCAAAAAGGTGAGAAGATCATGTAGCAGACTTAAGAAAGGTGTTGCAACAATGCAAAGATTATGGTATATCACTCAATCCCAAGAAGTGCATCTTTGGAGTAATTGAGGGGAAGTTGCTGGGACATGTGATATTTGAGCAAGGAATATCTATTAACCTAAACTGAATCCGAGAGATACTCAAGATACCTCCCCCAGCTAGCAAGAAGGAGCTTAAGTCATATTTTGGTAAGATCAACTTCGTGCGTAAGTTTACCACAAGTTTTGCTAAGATTGTTCAACCTCTTAATGCCATGCTGAAAAAGGATGCTAAAATGGATTGGACTCCAGAAGCCAAGGTTGCCTTTGCAGAAATTAAACAAGCTATAGCCAATGTACCTATCTTGGTAAGTCCTGATTACACTTTGCCATTTCAGGTCTACTCGTTTGCCTCCGAGCATACTTGTGCTACAATGTTGACACAAAAGAGATCAGTTGATGATGAAAGGCCCATCATGAGTACTCCATTAAAAGACATAGAACTAAGGTATCCAAATGTGGAAAAACAAGCATACACTCTGGTAAAGGTAGTCAAGAAGTTCCATCACTACATCTTGAGAAGTCAAGTGATTCCCATAGTCCTAGATGCAGCAGTTAAAGCATTATTGATGCAAAGTGAATTAGGAGAAAGAAGAGGGAAATGGGTCACCATCCTACAAGAGTTCGATATAGATATTCAACCTATGAAGTTGGTAAGAGGTTAGGCTCTAACTAGAACAATGGCCAAAGTAGGACCAGGTCTAGTATCCTAGCAGTACTTGTTAGAGGACGTTTCAAAAGATGAATGGTACGGAGATATCATATTTTATCTACTTAATCAATGTTGTCCACCACAATTGAATTCAGTTCAAAGGAGAGCACTCAGACTAAAAAGAAGCAGTTATATGATAAAAGGATCAGTCCTTTATAAGAAGAATCACGAGGGGATCTATTTGAGGTGTTTGAATAAGTCAGAAGTAAATCAAGTATTGACTAGTTTTCATGAGAAATTCGGTACAGGTCACGGATCAGCCCACTCAATAGCTAATCAAGTTCTTTGTGATGGATATTATTGGCCAACCTTGTTTAAAGACACATATTCACATGTAAGAACTTGTCATATATGCCAGACCGCTGCACACACAGAGCGACACACTACCATGCCCTTGCAACCAGTAGCGGAGGTACGACCATGTGCTCAGTGGGGCCTCAACTTTATTGGTATGATCAATCTACCTTCCTCTATAGGCCACAGGTATATTCTGACCACTACTGATTACTACACCTGATGGTCTGAGGCAATAGCTTGTAAATAATGCACCACAGAGGTAGTTATTGAATTTGTTGAAAAACATATCATCAATAGATTCAGTTGTCCATTTTCTAATTATTATCCACAAGGGAATGGGGTAGCTAAATCAACGAATAAAAATCTGCTTAAAGTCATTAAGAAACTATTAGACAAAAACCCTAGAGACTAGCATACTCAGCTTAAATTTGCCTTATGGGCTGATAGAATCTGACATAAAGCGACCTTGGGCACATTGCCTTACCACCTAGTCTATGGGATTGAACCCATCTTTCCCATCCATTTGAGGATCCCCATACTACAATTCATGCAAGACTACCTTAAAACTGATGATCAATTGTCCTCTAGGTTAGCCCAATTGTTGCACCTTGAAGAGAAACGCGATGCTGCTATAGAAAACTTTGCTAAACATCAGGGAGTAGTAAAATGATGGTTTGACAAAAGAGCCAAGGTCAAGGCTTTCCACATTTCTGATTTGGTCTTGTATTGGGATAAGGCACATGAAAAGAAAGGAGAACATGGTAAGTTTGATAAACTTTGGTTGGGTCCTTATCAGATCTATGAGATGCTTGGAAACAACATGTATCAACTCAAGAGCCTTACTGGTGAGGAGCTCCCATTGCCTGTCAATGGCCAGTTCTTAAAGCACTACTTCTAGGCCTGAGGGACAGTCATGCCTCATCTTAGTGTACATAGTTAGGGGTTTATTTGCTTTGGTTAGCTTAGGTTGCCTTTAGTTTAGCCTTGCTTTCTTGCTTTTTCTTTCCGTAGTTGTTAGATGCTTTGCTTAGGTTAGTTGTCCTTTTGGTTTTGTTTTTGCTTGCTGCGCTTGCTTTTGCACAGGGTCTTTGTTTCAAGAAGTGGTGGCAATTGTGTCGACCTGTAAATGCCTCTTTGATGGGCAAATAATCTTGGGTTTTCCTTGAGAAGCCAAGGTTTGGCCTAAATCCTATCATGGTTTCCGCTGTTAAGCTAAGAGGTATGATGCCTATTCATAGAAAATAAGTCATTAGTTGGTGCACCTGAAGTATTTTCTAACCATATATCTCTCACACTTTAAATGATCCTAAAGTTACCAAGCGAGTCTGAGTGATCTTGTGTCAAGTGAAAAGGTTGACTCCTTATTCTACCACATGCACTATCAATTGAGAAAGAAGGAAGGTGACACTAAGTGTTGCTAACCTATATTGGGTGAAAATAAAAGATGTTTTTCAACACCAGACCCATTACAGTGCAATTAAAAAGGGATTACCAATTGAAAATTCTCACAAGAGGTACTATCTAGAAATAATTATCATCAATTACCATTGTACCAGAAGTATTATCTACCATTTATTTTTTTCTCAAAGCTCATCACAACTCAAATATTTGAGTAGTTCTTGGTGGTAGAATGGTCTCAACTTCCTAGCTTGTCACAGAAGATCTTGGATGAACTTAGTCTCCAAAGGATGGGAATGAATATAGTCGCACACACTCAGGTTATCAGGATGTGGATGGTTGCACTAGTTAGTGATCTTAGAATCTTTGATAAGGTATCTTGCTTTTTCATTTAATATGTGGGGAACACAGAAATTCTAGGTTCAAACTGAAAGTTTATCATCGAAATGCTTAGGAGCATTTACCAGTAGCATCGCCATTTGTTGTGCCTTGTACACATGCCCCATTTCAAAATAGGGACCCCCTCTTTCAAATTTTGGTCTAGGATGTCAAGTGGATTTTCACCTTCTAAGTGGTCAAGTGGTCAAAGTGCATTTTGGGCATGATTGAATGATCATATTAAAAAATCATTTTAGGAATTTGCTAGGTTGGATTTTATATCTCTTTTGATGGCCTTTAATAGCCCTTTTGCGCTAAATTGTTATCCAACTGACCTTTGCACTAATTTGCTTCCCAACTGACTTTGCATTAAAATCCTTTATCACTGACCTTTGGTGTTGGTTTTCCTCCCGACGGACTTTTGCGCTAAAATCAATCGTCTCTGACTTGCGCTATATCGTTCAATCAATGACTAAGTCAGATAAGGCCAAAGTTCTCGCATGTCTGAAGGATAATAAAGTCCCACAAACTGCATAAAGTTGAGCCTATGGTCACAGTGTTAAAAAGATCTCTTACCGACCAGGTCCATCACATCCAATTTCCCCACCAAGTCTGAGCAAATGAAAAGCCACGTGAAAAGCACTAATCTATCGAATTGTATGTCACCCATTAATGGCAATTTGGCCAAGATAATAAAAGGGATAACCTCCTTCGATTAAATCATTTTTGTACTTTGATAAAGATTTCAAAGCCCCTTTGAAATCGTCGCAACCTGTTGAGCATTTGTCGCCGCCATTGCCTCGAGTTTGATCCTGTGACCATTTCCTGCCTGTACAATCTAGACATATTTTCTACAAACTAACCATGTAGGGTTTCCGCTTATCCTCTTTGTACATTCACTATATACGGTTAGGGTTTGATCTCAAAAGTACATTTTCTTTCCAAGCAACGCATTTAAGGTTTTTCAGCTAGGGTTTTGTGCATGAACTGTTTGTTTTTCCTTTGAAACCTAGTTTGAATTTCCCCTTGAAAACATAGATGGATTGTTATGAGCTAAAAAGAACAACTTATATACTGACCTGGCCGAAGTTTTCATAAATTAGAAAGACATTTAGTTTTGGCACTAAACTTGAGTCCAACTGACCTATAAACATTGCAAAATTGTCTAGTAGGTCGGTGACCATTAAAACTCGTGTCGCGCTTTGAAACCCATTTCAGTGCTTGAAACATTAACTTTTGACCCACATAGTTTTGTTGTGTTAACCGATTAGATCAGCGGGACCTCAAAACTCCGCAAGAGTTGAAAAGATATTTAGTGCTAAAAACCTCTTGTACCGACCATGCGCTAAATGACCCAATCTCTGACTTGGTCAGACACCTCGAATATCTCCGCAAATTGGCGACATCCAAAGTCCCATTGAAAATAAGAAAATGGCTCTACGCTAGAATTGATCCCATCTGATTTTGTGCTGAAACACTCTTTCACTGACTTAGTCAATTGACCTCAAAACTCACGCAAGTTAGACAAACCCAAATCCTACGCAAGTGTAGTGAAAGAGATCTCAAGGGACTTGCACTAAAACCAGACTGACTTACTAAACAACCAATGAAAGGATGGTGACCTTCAAAAAGTTGTGCAAGTTGGTAACATCCAAAACCCATGCAAAAGCAAGAAGAGAATGAACAGTAATAAAACCTTGGGTCGGGCATGCCCATTTTTCTCGTTGAGGTCAGTAGACCTCAATTTTAGCGCATTTCCACCTACAAGTTGGTTAACCCTAAAGCTAGTGCAAATGATGCAAAATGACTGTGTTTTGAGAATTTTCAAAGGGAAAATGTCAGGAATGATGAAGTTAATGTTGTGATACATAGATAATGATGTTTTTCATGCTTTCAATAAGATGTTTTGCAACATTAGATGTTTTTTGCATGCATTAATGGTGAATTTCTATGAAGTAGGTATAATTGTAATAGCTGTTGGATTTGTTATTCTTTAAAGAGGGCATATCAGTAGTATTAGTAGATTCATTAAAGTTCATCTCAAACTTAGGAGTGTGTGAAAGAATTCTCAAGGTGTCAAACTTATAAGGTTCGGTCCTGTAGATTAAATGACTGCCCGAACTCAAGCCATGAAGTACGAATTCAAGGGAATCCCTCTAGAGACCAAGATTCATTCTGGATGGAATGATGTAGGAGACATAGATCTGGGTCACATAGACTTAGATGACTTCAGATTGAGAATCTTTGGTCCAAACCCAACTCCTAGAGCCAAAACACTCAGAGATAGTGGTATATCACAGGCTGCTGCCTTGCCCACCTCAGTACAGTGTGAAAAAATAATGGTAACCTATATAGATAGGTATGATGTCATGACAAGGACAATCCAAACTACTAATGGGGATATCCTGGCTGATTTAAGTCCAACCTCTCTAGCTGAGACCTTTGATATTCCATGGCACAAAGTCATGACCATGCTAACAAACAAGGATCAGAGGGGACTTACAACAAAGATGTGGAGGGATGCAGGAAACATATGAATGACCATTGGGCCAAAAATAGAAGGTCTTCTCTCAATAAATTTCCCCAAGTTCTATATAGGAGTGATTTCCATGATGAAATTAGAGACTTGATAACTTTTCTGAGCAGAATATATGGATTACCCACAACCTCAACTTTTGAGGGCTGGATGTTTGTTATCATAATTGAGATATTGAAAGGGACTAAGTTCCACTAGGCCCAAATCCTTAGTGACAACATGCATGAGGCCTTTAGCAACTTCAAAGAGAAGAGGTACTTTAGATGGACATCTTATGTTGTCTATGCATTAGCAAGGAGAAATCACTATGTTGGGTTGTCCAAGATTGGAGAAGTTGGAAATGATTAGCAAACCCAAATAAAATTATATGAATGCTACCCACAGCTGACCTCATCTCAATCTTTGATACATTTTAAAAGGGTAAATGATGCTTTCACAATGTATATAGCTAGACTATTGCAAGGTAATACATCCTTGAGGATTTCCACTAAAGTAATGAATGAAGTAACTAAATATGGCAGGTGATATATTCAATTTGAGAAATTCACGTATCTAAGAGTACAAGGCTTCACTGGGATGGCTTATAGACTTCCCAGATATCCTGATCACAAGACAATGCTTCTAGAATTGTCTAGATAGTTGATAGCCTGTGCTGAGAAACTTAAACACTTACAAAGAACCAATGTGTAGTTTCCTATTAGATTCGGCAAGGGGAATTATGCATGCCCTTCTTTAGCTTTGGCAGGACATTCTGACAAAGAGCTTCAACTCCTCAATTTACATTACTACAATGTAAGGGATGACTTCAATCCAAATAAGGTAATGGAAAGATTCGTAAGTAAGAAGTTGTTTGACAAGATACATATTGAAGACTTTTGGGATAACTACCTGGATGATTATAAAGTTATGAAGAAGGCACACTCAAGGCTACCTCTAGCCTTCATCAAGAAGTTCCACATTATTACAGTGCCAAATCAGTTAGAAGATGATGAAAACGTCATGGTTAGAGGACCTTGGGAAGCTCAATACCATCAACCCATCCCACTACCAAATTGGGTAAATGTAGAAGAAAGCTCCGTGGATACCATAATGAGAGAACCAATTAGATTGAGCAAGGCATGGGTAAGGGGTTAGGTGGCTACTTTGGAAGGACAAGGAGTATAGCTCACTTATACTGGATTAGAATTAGATAAGGATTCCAAAGGTGAGGAGGATGAACCAATAAATGTCACAGATGAGGTAGTGCCGGTTGAGAAATATAAATCAGACAGTGAAGAACACATATCTATGTTAGAAAAGGTAAAGAAAATTAAGAAGTAGTCTACAAAGCCTCCTTCAAAGAAAGAGCAACCTCCCTCCACCAGAAAAAGGGCTTCCAAGAAAAGAGATATGCTAAGTGGTCCTGGGGAAGGTTCTAAGGCCAAGAGAGCAAGGGTAAAGGAGGTCACTAAGGAGGATGCTACAATACAAGGAGTTACTAATCTTTCAACCTCCCTATCTCCTGCTACTC
Organism: Cunninghamia lanceolata; assembly: GCA_027924645.1. Lineage (NCBI taxonomy): Eukaryota > Viridiplantae > Streptophyta > Pinopsida > Cupressales > Cupressaceae > Cunninghamia > Cunninghamia lanceolata. Next base: position 9,652,647 of record BSBN01000828.1, read on the forward strand.
AAAGTGTTAGCATGGCTGCCCAACCTCTGTAGCTTCTACTACTGTTTCTTCCTCTGCTACTTCTTCTATTGCTGCATCCGCTTCACTCACGACCTTAGCTGCCATTATCCAAGAAACATCCCCTGCTACCACCTCTCTTACCTCTACCATTTCAACCACTTCCTGCTCATTGGTGATTTCTTCAAATACCCCTAGCAGCCCTATTTCTTCCACTGCTACCACTTCATCTCCCTCTACTACTACTACACTTACACCTTCTACTTCTTCCACTCAATTATCCACCCCCGCAACATCACCTCCTATTTCCACCATCCTTTCACCCCCTGTCCTCTACCTTCACTACCTTTTCCTTCACCTCTTGTCATCTCTTCTTCCTTGTCTACAGTATTAGCTAATCTAATGCAAATCAATGTGGCTCCGCTATCCATATCCTCTGCAGTTCCTATTTCACAAATGCCTACAAATTCTTTAGATGTACCCCTGCTACCTAGAATTGAGAAAGTATGTGCAGATTTGGGTTTGCAAGAGCCTAAGGTAGCATTTGGGGAGGAGAAAGATGTATTGACGAAAGTAAGTAATGAAGACTCTAATGAACCTCAGACCAATGTTGAAGTCATTGATGTATCTGACAGTCCTCTAGAGAAAGTTCAAATAGACAATGTTTTCAAGTCAGCAAACGAAAGTATATTGGTAAACTAGGAAAACTTGGCCATAGAAGAGGAGAAAGAGGAGGAGATGAATACAGATAAAGATGAAGAACCAAGGCAAGAACAAGAGCTACTTGAAGAGCCATCTACAACTAATAATGATAAATCTCTGAATTGAATAAATCTTCAGCACCTGAATGGTTGCAAAGTAGAATGGCATATCATGAACCACAAGTAGAAATAATGCAGCTAGATTTGATTACTATTTTATCATATGCTCAGAGGTTGAAGAAGCAAAAGAAGGCAAAGATACAATCCAGGATCTATAAGGATGAATCAAGATTCAGAATTGTAGAGATTGCAGTCCCACCAACTGATGCAGCCAAGGAATAAATCAAAGTGGAGGATTATGTAATCTCCACAGTTGATTTGGGACCTGCCACTCATGCTCAAAGAGTGGATGATTTCAAAGAATTAGTTATATCAATTTTGGAATAGTTAGACAAAGACGAGATGTCTAAAAATGATTTAAAATTGCAAAATGAAGAGCTCCGCACTTGCCTCCAGTTTTTGGTCAAGCTAGTAGATGCGGGAGGAGATATAAGGACAATGCCCACTTTCCTATCTACTGACAAAATGGCAAGGCTAGGTGAGGTAAGGTCTAAATCCCAAGGTACTGAAAAATAGTTATTTAGAGTTTTTGAGATGGGATGCGAGACTATCAATGCCTCTGCTCAAGCGCACAAGAAGCTGGTGGAACTGCATAAGAAATGGAAAGATTTGCACAAGGAATGTGACTCCTTTGATGAGTATTACTCACATATGTATCCACGGATAAAAAGCATCAAGGATTTGCCTGCCCAAACTCTGGTTGTAGAAAATATTCTAACTGGGAACCAGCTGCCTAAGGCCATTGAATGGTATCGACAACTACTTTTGAGAAAAGAAACTTTTGAAAACATAAAAGAGGCATATAAGCCAGCCGATGAGGAGCTATAGTCAATTATATATGATATCAATGATTCTTTGAAGGATTTCCTGGAAACATCCTATGATGACTATGCCCCTTATGATATCGAAAAGTGTAAAGGCAAATTACATAAGGTAAATTTTGAAGATACCGAGCTTAGTATGGAGGACAGGTTGGATAAGGTAAGCAACCTCAGAGCTAAATTCAAAGCATTCCACAAGGCAAGTGTAGAGATAGAAAAGATATACAATAGATTTAGTCAGGAACTGGAGATGTTTGATTATCGGATCAATCATTTGAAGGATCCAGATCCATCAGAGATTAATCTTGCACTTGATGCATGGCTAACTTACCGTAACAAGCTGGCTAGCGAAGACAAAATTAATTTAGATGAAGAGTCTTGATATTGTTTTGAATATTTTAAGGATGTAATCCCATCATAATTGTAAATTGTTGTATTCGGGGCAGCATGTGACTCTATTTTTTCTTTTCTATGCTTTTAAAATATTTTTTTCTATTAATATATTGAGTTGGCTAGTCAAATTGACTAGATTCAATGTATCTGGAGGTTGTTTTTCATCTTTTTCATAGAAGACAAAATGTAATCCAAAAATTGATATGAGCTATTACAATTGCATTTATTGATGTAATATAGACCGTCGGTGTTGAGTTAATCTCCACCGTTCATTTGGCAACTCGGTATGCTACTTTTCTATATAAAGGGCTGCCATTTCTACTTTTTTTAAGAGAGAATTTGATGTCGAATTGTTGACATTTTGCCATTTGAAGTAATACAAAGCAAGTTTCTGCAGTGTTTCTAAGAATTTGTTTATTGTGTTCCTTATTTGGTTTTCATGGTTCAATTCTTGCTCTCCCATAGTTAGTTAGTTGTGCTTTTATAATGTTCATGGTTTGCTGAAAGTATCTGATGAATACTCCAAGTCCATACTTTTAGTTATTTGCTGATGGTAGATAGCTATGCAAAGTTAGTCTAGGCTAATCACTTATGCTAAGTTCAATTACATTCCACAAGTTAAATTACACCATTTATTGGGTATTTAACAATTGAATGTAATCTGAAAATCTGTTGACTTCCATTGAAGATGCACCATTTTCTGCAGTACTGTAACACCCATTTTAGTTTGGTAACTCAGAAAACTGGTTAAGTTCTAGAGTATTTGTCTATTTAAAGTAACCCATACATTGTGAATGTCATCTAGGATTTCCCTAAAACCCTAACCTTTTTGCATTTTCTTTGAAAACCATCGTTAGATTAGAAATTTCAGCGGCATTTTACATCTCTTTATCAGCTGAAAATCATAAAAAGGGTTTATGTGTATTTGCTGTCCCAACTTGAAGATCTGCAAATTGCATGTAAGACCCCTTGTAGGCACATCTAGAACATACCAATTGAGAGATTCCAAGCAAGCTAAGACCTAGCTGTATTATCCTTGGAGTCGTCTTACCTAGGGTAGGATACTTTTCAAGAGAGGTGTGAAACTAGCAATCACACTTGCGTTGTTGTGTGCTAAAACCACCATCAACACTAACATCTTGTCAATTTCTATCTTGAATCTCTTCTTCATGTTAGGATTGAGTCTATATGGCCTTTTCTTGATTGGTTTCACTCCTTTTAGTTGTATCTTCATTATCCCAACTTGTTCTTTAATGCCTTTCATCTTAGTGAAGGTCCTTGGGAATAGATCTTCAAACTCAGAGAGAATCTCAATCACTTGCGTTACCACTTTTTCATCCCAATAGTCTCCAATCTTTGCTAGTTTAGGATCATCTTCCTTTGCAATATTTTCTTCTCTGATTTTCATTGGTTCATTGTAATATTAGTCCTTTTGTTTAGTCAATATTTCTAGCTCTCTTTTTCCTTCTTGCACCTCAATATTTATCTTGTCATTATCCTCATCATCTATCTTTGTGGTTTTATAGCATTTTTGACCCATGTTCCTTGATTGTTGATCTATCCATTCCACCAATTTCCATATTCATTCAGATCTTGGTAGTGGTATATTTTGCTCCAGTTCATTTTTCTCTTCCTCTATTTCTTGTTGAAAAATTATTTCTTTTATTTTCCCAAGTGCAACATGTATAGATTTTTCTAAACTCTAGAAAGAAAATGTATGTATAAATTCATCTTGTACTTCCTCCCAATCCCTTGTTTGCTTTCTTCTCTCTTGGCTAATATACCAAGTTTGGGATATTAGTGTTAATGTCTAGTAGAATAGGTGGGTATATATAGCTTTGTTATGTTCTTTTATATTTTCCCATGCTACTATGCAAGTGGTTAAGTGATCTTGTGGTAGATTTTTGCCTTCATACTTGGGTATTTCTTTGTATTCTCCATGTTATGGTAAGTATCTCACCTTGATGATAAGCTTAAATGTATGCCAATCTTGAACTGAATCTCTATGTGTTGACCACAAATTTGCTACATCACATACTAGTGTATGATGTATTGCTTGTATTCTACTTTATTCTTCTGCAAAGATTGTCTCCATCTCATTCAAGTATTATTGTAGGTTTTTAACCCCTTGTTACATTAGAAAATGTGTCCCTAGGACTTTTTTCCTCATATGTTTAGCTCCGAGGTCCTTAGAATTAATCATGCATGTTTATTTTAACGCCTGATGAAAAATCCCTGAAAACCCATGTTAAATGGGGCCTAGGGGACTCTTGTGAGCTAACCCTAACCTAAATTGGGGCTGAGGACTTGGGTGCTCATGCCCTAGTCCTACTCTATTTAGGAAGGTTCCAAATTTTAAGTGTTGGTTATGTGACTGTTAGTTAGGTCCCATGCCGACATCTCAAGTTTAAATTACAAAATTAAAGCAGGAATGTCTTTAGTTGCATATATAAGCTTGTTTAGGGATTCATTTGTAAACTAGAGAAGATGATTATGAAATTTTAGTACACTTATGATTTTAGAGCATTCAAAGTATCCGTTGTTGCAGAGCAGGCTTGTCTTGTTACTACATTTGTTATGCAGATTTGGCTATGATGTGAAATATTTTCATCTATATGTGAGCTACACCTCTGAGGTGACATTTATTTGTGTTTTCAATCATTTATCAATTGGTTTTTGCCTCTATCCTACATGGATACACACTCTTTATTTGAAAATGGTGTTTGGAAGACTTGAATGTCCTTTTGGGGCTTGATTGAGGCAAGCTCCTAGACACCACAACCCCCAACCCCCTTTTCTATGATTGCAGGTTACAGGTGTAGAAGCGAAAGGAGTGGAGTTGCAGGGAGGCATAATAGAGTGTCATAATCATAGATATGAGAAGAAAACCAGGGCCTAGACTTGGGCACCTACACCAGTATCCTCCAGATCTTGAAACATAGAAATCTCTGGAACAACAGGAATAGGTTACAGACAACTTTTAGAGATCCTGACAGAAAATAGCACCTTGGACTTGGGTGCTGGCTCATTAGTCCCTGACTTTCCCACATCTAGAATCTCAAAGTTTGGTATGTATTTACTCTGAATATTATATCTCTAGCTGTGAGCATTTGTCATGTTTCGTCTATTTATTTATGATTTTACAAAATTAGGGTTTTAAGCACAATTTGGCTTTAATTAATCAATTGATTAGCAAATTCCAAGTTTCCTCTTCATTCCATGTGACACTAAATCAATAGCAGAGCCCTCTTGCAAAATATTGTGGCTTAACTCGATTTATATCCTTGAATGTAAGGTGTGAAAGGAGGATTTAACCTATACTTTCATTGAAATTGAAAACTCCTCTTTTTACATGAAACACCCCTGAGGACTTTGGTAGTTTGATATGAGCAATTCCTCTCATAATATGATTTATATGATGAGATCTTGTAGATTCCTCTTCACTTTGGTCTTTGTTGATGGTGCATACCTTTTGTGGTGGATTTTCCTCTGATGTGGAGGATTATGGTATGTTTTCTTTACTATATTGAACCATGCATATCCTCCTAATCCCTATCATTCTCTGGGTTTTGAGCTCCAGTTAATTTTTTATCTATACTTCTAGGACTTATTCACTATTACTGTTGTCATTCTCATTCTCTACCTCTATTGCTCCTATTGAATTTAGTTCTCCCTCAGTTTCATTTGTTTCCAACCTTGATATTGTGTAAATGTTATTAGGACAGTCATCATTTTCTTTTGCATGGATGGATTTTTCAATATAAGCCTCTTCCATTGATAGTCCTAAGGGTATGAATATACTTTTATTACTATCTGCAAAAGATAGTTCTTCCTTGTGGGAGTCCACTATGCCATTGGTATCTGCAAACCATCTTAGTCCAAGTAGTGTATTAAAGGAATCTCCTTGTTCTTTCATAGTGACAACCACAAAATCTACTACTTGTTTCCATGTTCCTATGGTTGACATGCTAGACCCATCTACCAAATTAATATTGTAAGGTGTTTGAGACAATCTAGGTCTCCCTAGAATTGTTCCCAAATCTTCTTAGTGATCATGTTTATGTTTGCACCCAAGTCTATCATTACATTTTTTACCCTTTTATGATTAATATGAGCATCCACCAGTAGTGGTTTTGTTTTCTGATGTCTTTCATTTCTACCCAATTGCCTAACTTGGTTTCGCAGTATCTTCTCCTTATTCCAATATTTAGCAAATTGTTTAAATTTCTCCATCAGATTATGTTGTGTTAGAGATGTAAATTGTTTGAGTGCTGAAACTTCTTTTGCTTCTCTTGTTCTTCTGTTATTATCTATTTAGTCTTTTGTACTACCTCATCATGTTGCCTTTTATCTGGGAAGAATATATCTTTCTCCTCACTTTCTTCTCTTTTTGATTCAGTAGTGTCATATCTTTTCCCATCAATTTTTGTGCCCTATCTTGTAACTACTACTGCTTTCTCTTTTATATTTTACATTTATTTTTTTCCTCTATTCTTCTCTTTAGGTTTTCTTCATCTAATGAAGATAGATCTATTTTTCTATCCTTATCTCTTTGTCAGGTCCTTAGGACATGACCTTCATCCTTAGAGATTCTTTTGATTACTCTAGCCCCTTTTTATTTATCCAAATCATCTCCTCTTCCCTGTTACGGTGCATTCTAGAAGTACTATTGTGCCTTATCGCATGTGAAAAGGTCATGTTCTGTACTGTTGCAAAATGAGCATTTATTTCTTCTTTCTCCCCAAAACTCATTAGCAAAGTGCCCTAGTTTATTGTGTTTGTAACAAGTGGCTTCATCTCTTCTTCTTCTACCTCTACCTCAGCCTTTACCTCCTCTATAACCTGCAAATTTTCCTCTATCCTCATTACTATAGTTATTTTCATATGGTGCATTTTGGTTTGTATTCTGGATAGTGTTCATGTTCCTTTGGTTTTTCCATGAAGGTTTCTTATAACCTTAGTCCTGAAGATATAGCGGTCTTTTTGCTAGGCCTTTTACATATGCCATGGTATTATTGTGTGCTTTGTTTTTATGATTTGTATTGTACCATTAACCACTTTCATCCTCATCTTCCCTTACCCTAAACATTTGTGATGGACAATCTGGTGTTTCATGATCATCCCATTCTCTGCATAATCCGCAATAGACTGTGTTGTTCTTTGTAGGGAGTGACTTTATATCCACCATTACAGCAACTTGTCTTTCTCATTTTAGGTTTGGACATTCATTCCTAATGTGTCCTTCCTTTGTACAGTAGGAACACCATAAATTTGGCCTTTTATCTTCTTGTTTTGCCAAAATTTCGTGTTTAAGTTTTAATTGTTCCAATTACAACCTTAGTCTTTCTAATTCCATGTTTTCCTTGTTTTTGTCTTGTTTGCACCATGTTTGTGCCTCAATTCGGCATGCTAATGTGACTGCTTATGCATATGTTTCAAATATTCTCCCATCCAGAGATTCTCTCACATCTGGGCTTATTCCAAATGTAAACCACTCAATCTTTTGCTTCTCAGTCAATGGTTCTTTTAGTTTGTGGATTATTTCCTTTAATCTTTTGTCAAATTCCTTAATGGTTTCTCCATCCCTTTGTATTTATTCTCTCATTTTACCCACCCCTTCAGTAGGTATTTCTAGACTTTCATAGTTCTCCAATAATTCCTTCTTCACTTCCTCCCATGTTTTTTCACGTCTAGGACAAGCCCTTCTATACCATTTTATTGTGTCATTTCACAATGTCCCAATAAAGTCAAATAGTTTAGTGTCATCTTTGGTTATCTCATTCTAGTTCCAAATTGATTCTAGTACAAAAAATGCTTTGCGACTTCAATTGTGTCCTTTTCAAATAATGGTAATTTGATTATAGCATCCATCTTTTCTTTCTTTTGTTTTTCTAGATCTTCTGATGTTTTGTGGAGGTTTTCTTTCTAGTTTTTCTTCTCCTTGGGCTTTGGACTTTGTGTTAGGGTTTTATATTCTCTTCCTTTATCTATCCATAATTGAATGTCAAAATATTCTTTTTAAAATTTCCTCAAAATATTTCTTGATCTCTTCTTCTCTTTCTCTTTCACTTTCAACTTGATCTTTTCTTAAAATTCTTCTTTCTTTATAAGACACCTGGGGTGACTCTTGATCGAGGGGGGGTGTCTCTTCAAACTTCCTTTTCACTCTCAAGGATATTCTTTCATTTGTAAACAAAATTATATTTTCAATAGGTGACTTTTCACTTTTTTGTCTTATATTTCCAAAACTCATCTCTTTATATACTACATCTTCTCTAATCTTCATTATACTTTGATTAACCAAGTGGTCTAGGTAATCCGCATCCAAATTTAGGGTCTAAAGGTTCCATATAGGATTTAGTAATTCTTCCCATTGTTTGTCAACTCTAATTTGAATGTTAGCCCAATTAGGTTGATATTCTAGAGTTTTGTATATTTGTGGTAGGGTTAGGGTTTGGTTATGTTCTTCCCTCCACATACTTCTCAACTACTCATATGCATGAATTCTTCCACCTATACTCTTTAAAAGTTTTGTTTCCCTACCAATATGTATTGTAATAGGCTCAGGATTCTATCTCTTTTTATTAGCTTTGCAGTAGCCTCTATTGCTATTTCATACATTCTTTCTTTTCCCTTTATATTTTCCTCTCTGGCAGCACCCACCTTGGTCTTCTCAGCAACACCCTCATTGGCATGCTCCTCCAACTTATTTTCTTCTATGATTTCACTTTCCTGATTTCTACCTATTTTTCCTTCTCCATTCTTCTATGGTACCTTTCTTGATGTTCCTACATTTGTGTCTATCTCTCTTCTCTACTTATCTCCATTCTAGTTAGTATATTTTCACTAACTTCCCTTAATCTTTTGTTATCCCTGTTACATCTCCAACTTATGATTTAGCTTAATTTTTCTTTTATGTGGTAATTAGGATGATTAATCATAGTTTAATGATTTGATGTTTGTAGAAAATATCAAATCTAATCTTGATTATGGGATTATTGACTAATGTTAGATAGACATGAGATTACATGTTGTTATGATTATTTAATTACTTTGATTTTCAAATCAATGATGATACACTAATCATGGATATTTGGTTGTGAGTGTATTCAGGAAAGAATTTTCCTCCAAGAATGGAAGGAGAGTATCATCTGGGAGGAGGAGATAAATGTCTAGAAGAGATCATATTTTCCATCTGAGTATGGAAACTAGTCCTTAAGAATCCTTGCAAGATGATTGATTTCATCTTACTTGGGTTAATAGTCATTTTCCATTTCTTTCAGTGTCATCTTGACAAGGAGAGATATCTTGACATCTCTTGCATTGATTGAACTTAATGATGTTTTTAGAACGTTGATTCTAGTCTATGGGTGATCTCATCGAGTTGTCAAGTATTCCCTTATTCCCTTATCCAATTTCTTACTAGAATCTTATGACTACTATTACTATTATTATGTTTTCTTTTAAATTTTTCTTATGGTCATCATGGTGAAGAATGAGGAGTGGTACTCAACCCCAAAGTTGTGATTTGATGGTGCCACCCTTTTGATGATGTTGTCATTTAATAACATTTTAGATTATTTTGTTTACCCTCAAACATCTTGTAGATGCAAGGGAAACTATTTACAACATAATTGTGCTAGCCCTCATATTTAGGCACCTTTATTATTAATAATATAGATAATTTATATTTCTAGGCCGACCACCACCCATGAGGTGTGGGGTGAGTGGAGGTTGATGTGGAACTTATCCACACTGCCACTCCATGATATGGAGGATAGTGGACTAATGAAGCCCCAATAGCCTGTGGTTGGAAAAGTTAGTTATGGGATTTTTACCCTACATAGACCAAAAAAAGTGGCAGGGGCTATGTTGCATGTGATGCATGTAAAAGTGGATAGAAAGCCTTTTTTTTTGTTATGTGTTTTGGGATATGCTTAGGGAGAACAAGAACATGAAGGAAAGAGTTAGAGGTTTCTGTAGGGAAAGCTTGCTACAATAGTAGCTAGGTGAAGAGTATTTGCAAGCTCGAGTTAGATCTATCAAAGGGCAATCAAAAGTGACCCTTGCCTGGCTAATTTCTAATGACTAACTATAGCAGGTATGAAGTTTGCTAATGTTATTATCTTATGTGGTCGATTGTATTGACATGGGATATTGTTATTAGTTTACTATGTTATCAAAATAGGCCTTCGTGGTCGTAAGCATGACTATGTGTAAACACTACTGTAAACAATGTTGTGTCATAGAAATGATGTCTTAAGACAATGTTATGTTTATCCATGAAACTTCATGAACAATATTATGTTTGAATTGAGACATTTGTAGAGAGTACTATGTCTAAACCATGGCTCATTCGTAGCCATTGTTGGGAGAACACCACGACACCACATACGCTATGGGGTTAACTTTATAGGCCCTCAAGGCCATTTATACCGTCACAAATTAAAGTCTATAAGCATTGTTTAATGACAAGTTGGTCAAGGCCATAAGATTGACCCTATGCATTGTAGTGCATACAAGGAGCTCAGGTGCTGATATGACAAGGGTTTAAATCTATTTCTTTCATTCTTATGAACTTTCTTTATTACTATATGAATCGAATGTGCTCACTATGGTGAACATATTAAACTATTATGGATGTAATGAGTATTATGAGGTCTTCTTGGAGCAGGTCGAGAGCCTCATTCAAGCCTTGATTACATTATCATTAATCTTTATCATTGGTTGTGCACTAAGCACATAAAAATCAGCCAAGAAGATTGTTAATAATAGTACTTGACTATTAATGATAGTTATTATGATAACTATGATGCCTCTTTTGTATTTTAAAGTATTTGTTGACTCCTCTTGGAAGAAGGAGAAATGGGATAAAAAGGTAAAAGGTATTATTATGTGGGCAGCCTTATGTGCATGTCAGGGTATTAATTACTTATGACAATGAATACTATGGATAGTATGAAACTATTATATTTATTATAAATGATAGCCATCTCTTTTCAAATGGCCTTACTTCACATATGAAGCATAAGATACTAAAACCCATACTTGTGATATGGTCTTTTAATAAGACTAATAAATTGGACCCTAAGGGTATAGGTCTTAAATGACATGAATTGAATGTGAAGCCTATGATAAGGCAAATATGAAGTCGTAAACATAAAAGGTCATAAGCAGGAAACATGACTCGGCTATTATCATTTGATAAGAAGGGAACAAAGTGACATGGAGTCACAAGTTCCTCATCATGAAAATAATGCAACTAAATGTACTTCCATGATATGAGTCAATTGTCCTAGGATTGGACTGAGAATGAACTAAACCTATCTTCTCTAGACCTAAAAAGGTCAAGCTATGAATACTATAGGATGAGACAGCTTCTAAGTCAAGTCAAGGTGGTGGACATATGACAACATTCATTAAAAAATGTTTATGTATGAAAATATTTGGCCAAGGTAATGCATCCATCTCTACATGCATTATTGGTCCACAGTGCTCTAGATGGCATAAAATATCTAGCAATGTCATACATAGTTAGAGTGGAACTATAGTTGTGTTGTCATGAGGAATTATGAAAGACACAACACCTGATAGTCAAATGGCAAACCTAATGGTTCCTTATATCTATACCTTCCGTGAAGGGTAGGGCTGCTTCCAGGTAGGAAGTTGTGTGGGGGACCACCGGTCTGTGGTTAGAGGAAAAGCACTCGGATGATGCTCTCCTTTCCAAGAGAAGACAAGCTGAGGCTTATGAAGATAGATGTCAAAGATCTAGATGTAGTGCTTTTCTTTATATGATTTCATACTACTGTATATGATTTTATATTTGATGCCTTGAGCATAGCTTTGTACATGTATAGTGAAGGTCATTCACTAATGTGGTATCATTGGATAATGTAACTCTAAGTTTTGTTATATTCTAGAAAAGAATAACATACTTAATTATTGTGATGATGTTAACTCATTTTTTTAAACTATGATTCGGTTAATTATGATGTATTCTTACTCTTAGTTAAGATGAATATTTATGGTTATTTTTGGGTAATATGAAATGTCATGTTACAATCCCCTTTTGCCATGGGTGTTTTTGATTTGGAATCATATTAATCCTTATGTATCCCATGGTTGGATTATTTTAAAGAGTTGCATATTTTTAAGGATCTTTTGAAATCGTCCTTCTATTCCATCTTCCATCCCCTTAAATGCTTGCCCCCCTCTCACAAGCGTAGGAACTTAAGAGAATTCAAAATATTTCATATATCATAAAAAATTTCCTATCACTCTAGTTTCCTTGTGCTACTCCACACTTCTCCTTTCTTTTTTTATTCTCTTTTATTCACTATGCTTTTCTAGGGTCCTGATAATGGAACCAAATGTTGGCAAGAAATGAGAGGGAAACTAGTCTAGAGATCTAGTCCTCAGTCAAGTCTCTAAGTCTAGTTTATACCCTAGTCAGATAATGAGAGAAACATGAATAAATAGTAAGGAAATATAATATGTGGTACACTCTAACTTGTAAAGAAAAAAATAATAACACACACACAAAGATATCATAATCCTTATATCTCCTTTATATTCATTTCTCCTTAATAGGTTTATACATATCCATACCGACAGGTCTGAGTATCTACCTTGTACTCACTCTCTCATACACTCTTGCTCTCTTTCACTCTTTCTTTACATTCCTTTGCTTGTATCTCCTATGTATCCACATAGAGGTGTGATCTTTCACAAAATACCTCTTTATGAGTCAGTTATACCATTTGCATGCCCTTTGTGGTAACCTGTGGTAGGTTCTACTTGATGCCTTGTTCTCTGCCAACACTTTTCCATAGTTCCAACATTTCACCTTGAACTTACTAAGAGATTTGGATCTAGACTTATCTTATCTCTTGTCCTTCATTTTTCCTTTTTCTTTGGATCTACCATGAACCACTTGGGCCTCCTTGGCTAACTCAAAAGTCTTCCTTGTAATTTCTTTAGAAAGAAAAGATGCAACCACTTTATCCATCTCAAATTTGGTGGTTGTACTCCCAATGGCCATAACTAGGTAGTCCCATGGATTTGGAAAGGAACACAACAAAGTCATACAACAATCCTCCTCCTTGATATTCACTTCCATCGAGTGTATCTGAGCAACTAACATATTAAAGTCATTTAGATGTTCAGCCATAGACCCACCATCCTAAGGGTATACAACTTCTTTCTTAGGAAAATCTTATTCACCAGGGATTTAGCCTAATAAATTTCTCCAAGATTCTTCCAAAGGTTTTTTGTGGTAGTCTCTTCATACACATTTAACAACACTAAATTAGCTGAACTAAGTCTAATGAGACCCTTTTCTTTTCTATCCATCGTGTCCCAGTCTTCCTATGATGTGGCTAGAGGTTTGGATATGGATACAACAACCTATTGGTCTTGGTTTATGAGGACATCCTCCATATTGAGATTCCACAACTCAAAGTTTGTGCCTAAGAACTTCTCCATCTCTTCGTGCAATAAGATCAAAACCCTCTTTGTGCAAGCTCCCGTAAGCTCCCACTCAAACAAAGATTAGTACAAAAAAGCCTCTTGCCAACACCTAGAATCTGAGGTGATTAGGCTCTAATACCAAATAAAAGGTAAAAAGGTACATCAAAATGCTTCCTACACTAAACTTTTGAGAAGAGTGTTGTGCAAATTTAAATCTTTTAACAATTGAGAAAAGTAGAAACTCATATAAACATAAATAAATAATATACCACAACATACGTGTACATGTGGCCACACTCCAAAAAATCCCATTGTATTATTTAGTAACAAACATACTTACAATACACTTGTAGAGCAAGCCTTCACAGTAGTAATACCAACCATAAATCTAGAGGAATTTTGACAACATAACAATACCTACAAAATATGCTATCAAACCTCCATCTCAAGCACCCAATAAGTAGGAGATACAATAATGAAAGCATCAAATGATAATTATAAAACCATGAGCTAAAACCACCTAAAATAGTGGCACCCAAATCCTTAGTTAGAAATCCCACCCAAATTCCAAGATGAGTCCACAAGATAAAAATAACATAATCCTTCCACTTGTCATAACCTCATTATAATCCACTCACCAAACTGGGTGTTCCATTTTACCTCCATTATGTGCAACCAAATATTCCTTATGACATGTCACATCACACATTGTAAGTTGTTCAACAAGTGTAACTTCCCTTTATAGGTCTTTTATGTGTCCTAGATTTTTTTACATTTCTAATGCAGGAGGCCCAACTTCTAGAGGCCATAACTTTTGATCTAGCCGGGTAATGGGGCCAATTTTTTTTAAATTGTAGAGCTCAAAGAAGTCCATGTAATAGGAACTTGGGAATTGATGTCGAACAACCCAAAATTTTTATTTTGGCCAAAAACCAACTCTATAGCCCAAAATTGAGTTTTTCTATTTTTTAACCTAAAAATCACATTATTTATAACCTTAACATTAGGTGCAAGGTTGAGACACCTTTCCTAACATGAAGATCCCAAACTTGATAAATAAAGGATAAGGTCTAAAATTGGTACCATTGTAATAACATAAATTACATACCCTGCAATTTATTTGACTATGTTTTGCACTCTTTTAGGTATCTATTTAGCATGTATTTTTATCCCGTGTTTAGTCATGTTTATCATTTTTTAGATCATGTGTTTTAGACCCTTGTATAAGCCTTGTTTAACCTTGTTTTACCCATGTTTATCCTTTTCCACCTAACATTTAATTTTTGTGTCCTCATCATATGTGTTTAGGACCCTAGTTTACCATTTTTGTCCATAACTCACTCCTTGATGATAAAAAAGGCACACAATCACCTCTATCTGACTTATATTTATCTCCTTAGCCTCCCCTAGAAAATTGAGCCCTATATCATTAAATTCTAGCCATACCTATAGGGTATATCCCTTCCATTACCCACACCTCTTGACTAGTGGGGCCAATTTTGGTGATTTTTTCCACAAAAATTAATGGGAAACTCATTTATGACACACCTACCATAGCCCTTTCAAACATTGTTCCCTTGTTACCTCCTTCCTATAAATCCCTTCCCTTGCCCACCTTAAAGTCATACAACCTTCACTCTTTTATAAAACATTTAGTTTTCCACCCATCAATTCTTTTACTCTATGTTCTAATTACTTATGGCCTCTCTTCTCCACTCCTAATGATATACAAGATTTACTTTTTAATCATTCAACACCCTCTACTCCATGTAAACCCTAGTACCTCCTTCTCCATCATTTATTTTTTCCTCCTTGTGAGTTACTTCCTCCCTCTTCTACTCCTAATGACATACCATCTTTACCATATGTTCCTCCTACTTCACCATCCTCCCAACAATCTTTGTTACAAACCATTAATCCTTTACCCTCTACTTCTTATGTGTTTCCACCTCTCTCACACTCGTAATGTTACAAAATCTTCATCCACTTTCCATCCTATACATCCTTCCTCATAAGTGAATTTATTTTCTATTGACTATGAGTTACCTATTCAATATACCCCTCTTATAGTTATACCTCCTTCCACATGCATGACATATTTACCATACCTTGCCAAGGGTGTATCTCCTTCTCCACATGATATTTATCCCCCTCCCAACACTAAGTGGAATTGCATATATATTAAGCTTAAGTAACTAGATGTGTACTTGGAGGCTCTCACTTCTCCTCTCTCATTTGACAACTTCATGGTTGGTTTCATCCCTAGTACTTCTCTATCACATTTATTACTTACATATCCCTACCATTATTACTCATTATGAATTTCTCCTCTTATCATGACAGTTCAATAACCTATTCATAATTCTTAGATCTTTGAGCCCTCATGTTCCACTTAGCCATTACTACATTTACTTATCTTGTTATACATTTTCTACCCTAGATCCTATGTATAATTTACATGATTAAGTCCATGTAGTCTTATTTCCCCTTCTACTTTCTTAATATCCAATATCTTTAGTGATTTCTAGTAGCTTATAGGTAGATCACCTATTTTTCTCCCTAAAATGCATATTATACTTAGCTATTTGAATGTATGATGCCCGTACTCCTTAGTATAGTCTCTAGTCAAACTATAGGGGTGACATCCTTTCCAAAAAACAAAATAAAAAGGAAAGAATACACAAAGAAAACCAAATCAATCCAAATCCAAATCAAGAAAGTAAGTTCAAAGTAAAGCAACACATTGCCCTACCAAAATCTCCATTTGATTTAGTATCCCACTTCTTCTAATCCCTTGCTTTTTGATTCAACCTATAGACTATCCTTTGATCTAGGTCTAGGATTAAACTCTTGAGTTACAGATGCCTTGTTGTCTTTGTATTCTAGATTGCATGTCCACTAAGATTGGAATCCTATTTTAGCTTACCACTCCATCCCTTTATACCCTACTCCCTTGTTAGTTGTCTTACCTTTTACCTTGAAGTTTTAGATTATGCATTGACCACTTCCTTGAAAAATTCATGGAAAGAACTACATTGCTCACCTTTGGTTCCACATTATTCCATATATCCTATTCTTTTGCATTTTAAACTTTCCTACATACACATGGCTTACATATCATTATAGTTAAGACAAAATTATTTACAATCTTCGTACATAATCTTAGAACAATGTTACATAATATACTTATCTATATTGTGAATCTTGTTCATATCTTCTACCACATGCTTCCATTGTCCTTATTCTTATAACCTTAGTATTTCCTCATATCATTCACATTCTCATCATTCCTATCATCTCTTATCTTATCACTATTCTATCTCCTATTAATTCCTACTCAAACTTATCATTGTATCACCATTACACTCATCTAAGATTAGAAGCATTGTACTACTTGTTCGCTTCGTCTTCAATATTAACATCTTTCCTACATACTTACCTTACCATTCCTTGGGGGCATATATACACTCTCCCTTAGGGAATTTACTTATCACCACCATCATTTTGATCTATCTCTTTCACACCTACTCATAATTTCTATGCCTTTATCATCCACGTTTCCTATGATTGTTCCTCTTTCCCATAACATTACGAGGCATCTTATCATCCTAGATACCATTTAATCATAGTTTATTTCTTCATCCTATGTTTGAAGACTATTCACTTGAGTGCTATTCTTTCTTATTTTCTACCCATCTAAATGATATCTTTTCTTATCACCACTTGGGGAAATGACCTAAATGTTCTCCTCCTTAACTATTCCCATCATAGTACTGTTTTGGAGTTAAAAAGGAGGGGGGGAGATGTTTTAGTTTCAAAGGTTTGTTGAAAATCATCCCTTCTCACCAAAAACATTCCAAAAGCATATTAACTAAGTTGAACCTCCAATTTGTACAAGAGGATTCACCTATTAGGTTGGGCTACCACTTGGGAAGATGCAAAGTCCTAGATGTGTCAAACAATGTCTCAATTTTACTTAAAACCCTAAATATGCAAAACAGTAAACAAATTATCAAATCACGACAAATCCTATTAGACTGAAGTGAGGGACATATATATTTAACTCACTATTTTTCAAAGTCTAGAAAATGGAAAAGTCAGGGACACGGGGTGTGTATAGGAATAAAATCGAGATCGAGAGATAATTAAAATAATGAAATAATCAACAACTCATTCCTATAACATCAAGATAATGATTTAAGAAAACAACCAAATAATCAATGAATTAACACAAAAACAATGAAAGCTTTCATCTAGATTGTGTTTTTATCTTGGTCAAATGTGGATTGCTTCATAAATTGTGAAACCATGTTTGCAACAAGTGGATGTAGATTGTGTTTGTGCTCAAAGTACTCAAGGTGCTCAACAATGCAATGTATGATTAATGTGTTGTATGAATGCCTGAGAATAAATCATTGAAAAGATCAAAAGGCTTAATGATCGAAGAGGATTTGTTATGGAGATGAGGGGGGTTTATATAGGTTTCAATGAAGATCAATCAATGGATGAAATAATTCCAAAAGAATCAATAGATGAGATAAATCTAAAATTCATGATGAATGTGCCCCTGACATGTGTCACACAAAAAGATATTTTTGTTTGAGTTAACTGATTGATTTGACATAAAAAGACATGGAATAGACATATTTTTAGATTTCATAAAAATAGAAATATTTTTTTTTTCTAATTTATGAGTTGATGATAAAAACAATATTGATTAAGTCAATTAACTCAACTCTAAGTTTGCTTTTTTGCATGATTTGAGATAAATTAAATAAAAAATTATTTAATTTTTTGTGCATGATGAACAAGATTTATTTTTAGAGGAATTGGAAGATAAAAAGCAAATTAAATAAATAAATTTATTTAATTGTTTGTGCATGATAGAAGACATATAATAGATTTGAAGATTTAAATAAATTAAACAAATAAATTGATTTAATTTATTTTGCATGATGAAAGATAAATAAAATATTTTATTTTATTTATTTTTAGGGATTGAGTCAACTTAAATAAATTTGGATAATTTATTTAAATTTAGAGGAATAATTTGATTAAATTAAATAATTGGAAATTATTTAATTATAGATAAGAGGGGAAAAATAATAAATTAATTAAATAATTAATTTATTTGATTGATGTGGATTTGATTTGGAAGACGATAATGATTTTGATTAAATAATTGAAATTATTTAATTTGGATGGATAAGGAGCAAATTTATTGAAATTAAGTAAATAAAGAGGACTTATTTAATAATGTTGAAAATATGTGATTTAGAGGAAATTGATGATTTTGATGAAATTGATTAAATAATTAGACTATTTAATTAATGATGAAATGCAAGTGATTTGATGAAATTCAAGTGATGCGATGACATGGTCATTTTTGGGTGTCTACATTTTGCCTCTCTTTGATGCAATGAGTTTATAGCATTGTTTCAAAGAAAATGATTGTTGAAGATATGATACAATTTTGATGCCCCAGTGTAGCTAGCTGCCCTTGTGTAGTTGATATAGGATGCCCCCTCAAGAGGAAAAATAGGGAAGCGGTAGAAGAACTAGTTTGACGCTCGACTAGAAGATTGTGTTTGAGTTAGACAAGGTTGGATTAGACGGGAGGCTGACACAATGAAGAAAAGTTTGTAGACATGAGTATAGGTTAGTTTAGGGGTGGGAAGCAATTTAGGGTTGGGACATTATAAATAGGGCCCAAGGGGTCAACACAAGTCATTTGTACACATAGAGTTGTCAAGAGTTAGAGCCTTTTGCCTCCTTGCTTAGTTTAGAGCTCCTTGCTTAGAGTGAGATTAGAGTGTGTAGAGATGTTGATTCTTGTGCATAAGCACCGAGCGGAGTGCATGTGGACTTATAGGAGACCAACAGGTGCGTCGGGACCGGTAAGTGATCGAGAACCTTGTTTTTGTTTTGAATTTTTTTAGGGTTTTCTAGGATTTTGAAAATTTTGGCCAAAGGCACTGAGCTCAAGCTCAGTGCTTTTGGCAGCTAGGTAAAGCACTTTTGGCATGACCTAGCACCTTTGGCACATAGTATCGCACCTTGGGAAAAATCTTGGCACTTGTGGTTGTTTGTTCTATGACACAACACTTTGGTAAATGTCGCAACACGTTTGGTAGTTCAAATAAGCGCCACTAGTAAGGCAACTTGGTGCTATTGGTTTTAGAGTTGCAAAAGTCTCAGCACATCTACAAAGTAGTAAAGTGTGTTAGCTAGCTCAGAAAAGCACCTTGTATAAATATAAGTACCTTTGTTTGGTTAAAGCTCAGTACCTATGTAAAGGAGCAAGGCGCGTTTGGTACCACAGCCAAGCGCCTTAGTTGGAAACTAAATGCTTTTAGTTTCGAGTGCAGGTTGAGCTGGGTTAGGTTTGGAAAACATGTTCTAGAGGCTTAAACTAGAGTTGACTAGGTTTGACTTAGGGATTTTTGCAATGTGTTACTTAGGATCAGGTTGAATTTGCAATGTGTTTAACAAGTGGTCGTCATGGATACAAATCGTCATACCACCTTTGTAGTCTCGAGAGAGACATTATCTAATCGCCGACCTAGTTGTACAGCTGGGTGAGGAGGAGAAGATCTTCCTAGAGATCATGGGACTATGGCACATTGCATATCTGATGCCCATCAGGGCGAACCTTGCACTATTGACTGTGATTGTTGAGCGATATCATAGTGAGACCTCCTTCTTCCGCTTTCTGATAGGGGAGGCTACAGTGACACTAGAGGATGTTCGGCGCATCCTACAGATTCCTATTCAGGGTGATAGAGTGGATTATGACATGGAGCAAGGAGAGGTAGGCCTGCGAGAGGTGTTTTCCATTGATGATCTAGGTGTGCAAGATCGGGAGATCCAGTGGGCTCGAGTGCGAGGACTCTATGACCGGATTCGATGGATTGGTTTCACTGATTGGAGGTTTCTTATGTCTAGATAGATGGTTGAGAGGTTTTATCTGTTGGATGGGGTATAATACTATCAGGGATGTTTACACAAGGCATCCAATATGCATGGGGACTATGAGTTCTTGGCCAACTTTATCATGATTTGCATGACAATGTTTATAGATTAGGGAGCAGCTTGTCAGCAGGGGTCACATTGTTGCAGGTATGGGCCTGGGAGCACATCCTAGTTATTAGACCGATCTCTCAGCGTTGTCAAGATCATGACGAGCCTTATGCTTTTTTGTATGAGGGTGTTATTACACACTAGGGGATGGGTTCTGTGAGTTACTGGCGGTGACAGCTAGATGAGATGGACATCTTTGTGTGGCGCCCTTGGAGAGATTGTGAGTCATGTGATGATCACCACAAGGAGCTAGTTTATTGCAGGTAGTTGAGATACTTGTTTGGTAGATGCACTGATATGATAGAGAGATACTTTCCAGAGATGGTATTGAGGCAGTTTGGATTACCGTAGGGATTTCCCATAGGTGAGGCTATTTATGCGTGGACCCAGAGGGAGGTGGATGACTGGGGGCCAGAGATTTCACTTGATATAGCATTAGTAGATTTACATGGACTTGCCCTAGTTATCTAGGATTGGATTATAGGGCCAGCCGACCTAGGCACACAGCTAGCTTATGACACTTATTGGTAGACACACAGGCTAATGATATTGATGAGACTGGGAGTTGTTGGAGTAGTGTGGGAGGTTGCAGTTGCAGGAGCGGAGGCAAGAGCTTGGAGAGAGGCTCGACAGCAAGCTACAACATAGAGACAGGCTGGGGGAGATGATGGAGACTAGGTAGATGTGCCAATGGTTGAGGCTGGAGGACAACAGGATATTTTACCAGCAAAAACACCACTACACCAGGCACTGCAGTTACATCAGGAGGAGATAGCAAGGAGGACTCACTTCAAGCTTAGGATGGTGTGAATGAGGAGAGATAGAGATACAGCTCAGTCTGAGGCTAGATAGGCTGAGGCTTAGGCCCAACTACATGTGCTAGCAGCAGTAGCAACACATGCAGCTTTGGTAGTGGCACAAGCAATGCCACCACCACTAGCAGATGATGAGTGTATTGCCTAGTTGACATTAGAGTGAGATGCAATAGTATAGCTATGCTTGACTACAGAGGGTTAGGCAAGAGAGAGATGATGCACTCCATGCAGTGGGTGCATATCAGTTGACTTTATTTGGGGAACTTACCTGAGTGCAGGGTGAGCTGGTGACAGTAGGGAGAGAGGCTGAGTATTACAGGGGTCTCTACTTTGGCATGGTGATGACAGATTAGCAGGAGCCTAGCTTCCAAGAGTGGAGTAGGTCAGGGCCTCCTCATCACGTAGGATGGGGAGATCTATTTCATCAGTTAGGGGACCACCACTGCAACCAAGTGGAGGAGGACCAGTAGGGGGACCTTCACCGAGTACAAGTGGAGGATAGGGATCACAGTAGGTGGGTAGCTCTACCCACTAGCTGACACTAGAGCATGTATATTTGTATATATTGTACCAGTTATTTTTGTATCATTGACACACTTTGTATATATTGATTGATGTCTGCGTGTATCAGATGTATATTATGGACTCTTAATAGTCATGATGTACTTTTTGATGTATATTTGGATGTACATATGGACTTTTTATGTAGACATGGATATTTGTATTTTTTTATGACCTTAGATGATGATATATGATGACATGATGATCTTTATGCTCATGGATGTTCATTATTTGGTTTGTGATGCATTTCTTTATGACATGGATGTGATGACATGTATTCATGTGATGATGTATGTGATGATGATATTAGATGATGACATAAATGCTTATAGATGTATGACATGTGATGTCTTTGGGATGTATGAAATGTGATGACATTATGATATGATATGCAATATCTAACATGTGGTTTTGCAGATATCCATCAGATGGTGATGGAGATAGAAGAAAGGAGATAGAAGAGAACATGATAGAAAAGACTATTGACCAATCTTTGCTTGAAAATATATATAATGACATGGATAAATGGATGGTTTAAATGGATAATATTGTTGCAATAGTTTCACAAATGTTTATAAAGAGCAATCCTTATTTTGATATAACACATGGATAGTTTGCCACCAAGGTATAAATGACCAAGGAGCTGTGATATCCTATGCATAGAACATTGACTCTACGAGCAAGCGGTTTGAACTTATATCCCTTAGACATAATATAATCTTAGTAGATATGTGAATGAGCCATAGTCATGAACATAAAATAAACATCAATACATAAATGCAAGAAGAATATTAATATGTAAGATGCTAGGTTGTAACAGACACACAAGATAAATATGCTGCTAAGAAAGATACTAAAGATCATTCCTCAAACACGGCACACTAAAGCAATGAATATGCCCCCACCCCGTAGGGCATCGCAACATACCAAGATATAGATAAATCAAGGTAGTATTGAATATGTAATGGGAAAGGAACAAAAAGATAAACCAAAAAGAAAATTGACTGACTTACAAAGTAAACATACAGCCAACTTATTCTCTTGCCAAAGAGGTTGCTTAGGATAGATTGGATTGGTTTGGTAGATTAGATAGATAACAGCCTTATTGTAGAATGATATATCCATTAAAGGGTGTTTATTTGTTGATAGGATAATGTTTGGTTTCAGGAAATGAAACATGTTGTATAAGATGCCTAGTCTGGTTTTGACAATGGAACATCCTGTATAAGGCAATTGATTGATGTAGAATATGTTGGCAATTGATATGTAGGACAACAAATGGCTCTGTAAATAGGTGTTTTTTCTTTAGGTTGTTTAAGGACTTTTTTCTTTGAAAGGATGCATTTGTTTTTTGTTTTGTTGCTTGAGTTAGTCAAGTCAAGGTGAATGGATTTTGATAAATGGAAGATAAGAAAGGTGAAAGTGTTGATGGATTGAGATGGATGAAGAATGATGAATCATATGTGCCTGAGTAGTGGAAACTTCTTTTGTATTCTAGACTACCTACATACCCTATATCCATGGGATCAAGGCACATTACGATGAAAGATGAAAATGATAATATGTAGTTCTGGGTAGAGTGATGATGTAGGTCAAGGTGTATGAGCTTGGGTAGGGGAAATGATGACATCTTATGTACCTGAGTACTAGAAACTTCCTTTGTAGTCCAGACTGCCTACATATCCATATCCATGGGATCAAGGTACCTTAAGATTGAGATGAGATGATATGTATTTTTGGCTAGTTTGATGATGTAGGATTGGATGAAGTGTTTTGGTTTCAATGAGATGGTTGAAGTGCTTGTGTTTTTGTTTTGATTGTTGATGTATTTTTGTTTTTGTTTGTGTTTGGAGGTTGAAGTGTTTTTGTGTTTGTTTGATGGTGTGATGAGTCGCGAACAAGGATCCATTCCTATACCTAGGTTAAGGAAAGAGTTGCCCCCATTCTGGTAGAGGTGTCATTATGGTTGACTGCCATAGGATAGTGATAGGTGATAGGAAGACATAGATAATTGGCATAGGACAAGACAATAGATACCTGTTTTGACATAGGATAACTTGACATGGATAACATTTTGACATAGGATAACTTGACATAGGATAACGATGACATAGGATAACTTGACATAGGATAATGATGACATGGGATAACTTGACATGGAGAAGCTGATGATTGACATGGATATCTTGACATAGGATAGCTGTGATAACTGACATGGGATGACAATGATGGATATTGACAAATTTCCAAGCTATTCTAGATAGGGAAATGGAAATGCAAAAGGTCAATGGTTTTATTATGGATGGATGGATGAAGTTTATAATGAAATGGACATGGAATGAACAAGACTCGATAGATGATGAATGCTGACTCTACACATAGCACCTTTTTGCCAGGTTTTCACTATGGTACTTTTCCAAGGCACTTGTTTACCAGGTTTTCACCAGAGGATGGATTATTTATATTTTTTGTTTTGTTGTTTTTTTTTTTAATTTATTTTTAATTTTTAATTTTTTTGATTTTTTTGATTTTTCTAATTTTTTTTATTTTTTTGGTTTTTTGACATGGATACTCTGAGGATCAAGCATAGAACTTCTTGAGATGAATACTATTGAGTGGCTCATCTAGAGGAATGCCTTCAGGGGTTGCTAAAGTATAAGCTCCTGATCCATATGTTGTTGTGATAATAAAGGTCCTAACCAATTAGGCTCAAACTAGCCCTTCTTGATCTGCTTGATTTCTCTAATTTTCCTTTAAGACAAGATCACCCACTTGAAACCGTCTTTCTTTGATCTTCTTGTTATATGATTAAGTGTTTCAAGGCATCTCTCATCTAGTAGTTCTAGCTCAGCTAATCTAGAAGTGCGATACTCCTCTCCATCAATTAGGTACTGCATGGATACTCTAAGGGATGGGATCTCGACCTTTATATGTAGAATGGCTTCAGAACCATAGACTAAGTCATAGGGTGTTGCACTAGTTGGTGTTTTGGTACTAGTACGATAGGCCCATAGGGCAGGATTGAGTTGCAGGTGCCAATCATGACCAGCTTCATTGACCATTTTCTTGAGGATTTTAAGAATGGTTTTGTTGGAAGTCTCAGCTTGGCCATTACTCTACGGATAGTAGGGAGTGGAAAAATGATGTTGGATATTGTATTAGATGCACAAGGCATGGACATCTTGATTCTTGAACGGTCTCCCATTATCAGTGACAATGGCTTGGGGGATACTGTACCGGTAAATGAGGTAGTTAAGGATAAACTTGGCTATTTGCTTGCCGGTGATATAAGTCATGCGAATGGCTTCAATTTACTTTGTGAAATACTCATTAGTGGTAATGATAAATTTATGGCCATTGGATGAGGATGGGTGGATTTGTCCTACAAGGTTGAGACCCCATTGTGAAAAAGCCCATGGAGTTGTCATAGGTTGTAGTTCATGAGCTAGTTCGTGAATCAAATCTCCATGCTGCTGGCATTGTAGACACTTCTTAGCAAACTGTATTGCATCTTGTTCTATGGTGGGCCATGTTGGAACTCTATAAAATTTTTCATGTTTCTGATAATTTTGTTCCCAACTCTATGTCACTCATTAGTTTCCAAAATTAGGGTTTCTTTGCTTGAGAAAATGCTTTGAGTAAGCTAAGATTGCTAAAACCCTAAACCCTCATAGTATGAAGTCTTACAAACAACCATATACGATATAATTCTTTAGTGACTACCTATTTCCTATCATCATCTTTTAAAATTTTCCCTCATGCCTTCCTGCAATGTTGTTTACCGACCCTCGCCATGCAGTTACTATCTATAGCCCGCACCTAGGACAACTTTATTCTTAAAAGGAGGGTCGACCCAATTAGCTATCCTTATCCTAATGTGGCAAAACTGTTACACGTGTCAAGGTCCAGTCCTACTAACCAATTTTGTTCGGTGGTGCTAGCGGATTCATTTCCACCAATCCACCCAAGAAATGATACAAAAGAAGCTAGCCTCGGCGGAAATGCAGAAAGGGTGACAACTGGTCAAGGATCATCCAAGATGGCAAGGAGGTGGGTCCTAGGCGTTATAAAGAAATTTCTCTTTGATTCTGAAGTTCCACCATACTCCACCAAGGGATCTTCTGAGCAACCATGGAATGACAGAATTTGGATGCGTGCCTTTCTAAGTGGTGGGATTGTTACATTAATGGCTAGGATCTGATGTGGCACAAAATGTGACTACTTTTTTTGAGAAATGTTATGATCATGTACATGAGATTGAGATCCAACAGTTATCTGCTATTATATCAAGACCATATCTCTGACCATATCCTTCATATGCGGAATGGTGGAAGTTGCCTTAACTACACTGCAAGAAGGACTACTCCTTGGGATTACGGCTGAAAAGGGTTGTCCAAATGGCAGGATTCTATTGAAAGAAATAAGTAGTAAGGTCCTACCTAGAATAGGATCA
This sequence comes from Cunninghamia lanceolata, assembly GCA_027924645.1. Classification (NCBI taxonomy): domain Eukaryota; kingdom Viridiplantae; phylum Streptophyta; class Pinopsida; order Cupressales; family Cupressaceae; genus Cunninghamia; species Cunninghamia lanceolata. Next base: position 9,679,060 of record BSBN01000828.1, read on the forward strand.
AATTAGTACCATCAGGTTGTGCTAGTTGAGATCAGGATCAATGACCTAAATTCAAAGTTATAAACAGAAGGATTTGTTGGTGCTGAATCTGACTAGGCTTTATTACAAAGCATTAACTACTCAGGCATGTGCAGGGCCCCCATTGCCACCACTCCTGAGGAATTTGATAGTAGAATAATTTGGCTTATGCAAGCTCGAACTTTAGAAATTTGTGCCTCTACCATGATTGACATTTCACCTGCTGTGTGATGAAATTTGATGTGATGACATTGCTTAATTGGGAGGACCAAGACATTTGATCTAGCATAATTCAATTTAAGAAGTGATATTTACAGTTATACAGAATTATGAGATCCAATCTTTATGTACACTTATGGTAATCTTTAGCAGATTTCCATTGATGGTAGGAATGTTATGAAGTGACTGGAAAATTAATACACCACAGATGTGAGGATGTATGCTTACATCCCAAAATTTCTATAAAAAGGCAAGTGCTAATGTTACCATTCATACTGTTTAAAACATTCTGACAGTATGGCTTTCCCCTGTTCCTGTGTACTCTATTTGCTCCCCTAGTCTTTAGGATTTTCTTCCTTGTTCTCATGGCTCTTGATCTATCTCTATAGAATTAGAAAGACCTGGAATAATCTCCTCTGGAATAGGTGGTGTATGGAAAATTAGAGATTAGCAGCAGCATCCATTGTAGCTCTGTAATTTTTTCTCCCTTTTCTTATCTCATCTGACGGTGGGTTTTGAGGGGTATTCTTCCTGCTCCAGTAGTTCCTTATTTCTATGAGTTGGTAGATTCCCTTTTGAAATAGAGAAGCTTCTCAGCTTCCTTTACCCCTCCCTTACATCTAATTTTCCTAACAATGCATTAACTTTAGGTTGAAGGAGATTGCCCCCCGGATGAAATGGATAAGGGATTGGAGGAGAATTGTTGTTGTTGTTGCTGTTATTCTCTTAGCTTGGCTTCTGATAGTTTTGAAGCAAGTTGGGTGTGGATTCCCCAAGTTTCTTCTCAATTGAAGTTGCATGAAACTTCGAGACTTGGAGGGTGAAATCTCACCTGTGTAATGGAACCTAGAAATGGTGAAGGAGATTCTGTCATCATGGGTTTCCTTTCGATGTTGTTCCTTGCACGTTTTCTCATCCTTTGATGTGCAGTTTGAAAAGGTAGAGCAATAAAAGCTCTCACTAAACACTTTGATGGCATTTGATGAGTGCCTAGCTCTAACAGCCTCCAGTAATGCATCCATCATCAAAGGCCAGGCTCCTTTTCCCACCAACATGGAAGCTAAACACACAATTGTGAAGTGGTTACACCAGCCACCTCTTGTAACTGCATCTATTGGTTACAAAATAGTTGTAACTTCTTTTGTCATAATCCTATAGATTGTTTCTCCCTTATCTCTATAAAAGGGAATTTAGGGCTTATGATAAAGCATTGGTTCAAGGTCATATATCCAAACTTTGTCTGAAATAGGGATCAATCTAGTAAGGGAGGAGTTGTAAATAAGTTTGTTTTCTTCTATAGAATTAGTTGTCTATTTTCAGATTTCCAATTTTAGTCTCTTTTGGTTTCTTGATGGGAATTATTGAAAGCTATGATGCAAGTTACTGAACAATTTATTTTAAAAGTTTTGTTGAGTTTTGGAATACACTGTCTCCTACTTCATGTATACAGTTTCACATTATGAATATATATTTGGTTAAAGATCATTTTTATTCATTGACACAGTCTTTCCTATGCTGGCATATTTCTCTTATGGCTTTTACTCAAGGAGTAATGTAAAAATTGCTATTAGAAAATATCAGATGTGATTTAGGTGTACATGTATAACTAAGTATGGTTGATATCAAAACTAGTAGAGTATTTTCAATGTATGGCATTGTTGTATCTTTACAATAAATTGGGGTTTCTTACATCACTATCTGTTTGATTTTTATCATTTTAACCTTTTTGACTCCTTGGCCCTTGGATAGGCACTAATCTGTTTCATGGATACTATACTAAAATTACTCCCCTCTAATTATCCTCAAAATATTTTCAATCCAAATATTTTCCTTTCTAGCAATAGGCTTTTAGGATATTTATTTTGATTAAGTTAAGTCATGCATGTTCCTTTGCAAAGAATAAGATAAGAGCTTAAAGAATCTAGCCAATCCCTTTACTTTATCATACATTCTTTCAAGAAGCTCACAAGGAACATATCTATGATATGAACAATGTTGATAGTCTAATATCTCTGGAAAGCCTCATCCATATGAGCAAAACATTGCTATCCCCAAGAAGAAAGGTATTAGTTAAAGAGAGGTAGCCTGAGAATTAGAAATAAATCCATCTATATAGGAACACCCTCATTGGTTTCACAGAGCCTAAAGTATAGAGGAAGAAAAGGGGGATTGAGAAAGCCTTCTCTTCCTAATCTCCTATTTATTGGCCAATCTCTCAAGGCAGATTGATCATTAATAAGTGGCTATTTTATAGATTTACTACGAGAATCAGGTTGGGAATTTAAAACAACCAATAGATTGGTGACTCTATTTAGGACCTAATTGTACAAAGTTCTAAATGCTAAGTGTAGTAGATTGTCATGGGTTTTTTTAGAGTTTGCATAAAATTTGTGTTCATTATTTTTCCCTAAAGGGGTGGCAACTCTACCATATTCTGAGATAGATGCAGGACTGTTACATAAAGTTTTATGCATTAGAATATTCTATATAACCCTACTGTGAAATAGGTTTCAAAGGGTTGATTCTAAATGAAAAAACAATATATTCCTCTATGAAGCAGAGGTGGCGACTCTATTGGAAGGAATTTGGTGATGTAGTCTAGTGTTATTGATTTTGCTTGAAAATCAAAGCATAATTTGTACCATAAGCAAAAAATTCTTTTTAGGTATTTTACGAAGCTTCAAAAAAATTTCCTAAAAAAGGTTTAGAGATGTATAAACAACAACCTCACTTCTTTTATCAAAGTGATTTTGTCATGGAAAGATATAGGGCTATTAATTTCAATGGTATTTGTGGGTTTCCAAATCATATGCCCGATGAAGTTAGAAGTCAGATAACCAAGCTCAATAATGATAAATCCAAAATAGCTAGTAGCCATTTACAAGAATTTTATGACTTAATGGGATATTGTGAGATAGATCATGAAGATATAGTCATAAAGTTGTTTGTCCAAACTTTTAAGGGAGAAGTCAGAGATTGGTTTGCATATCTACCTAATTAGTCTATCTTTTCTTAGCAAGATTTAAGGTTTGCTTTTATGGAACAGTTTGGGGAAAGAATAGATGTAGGTTCTTTAATTAAAGAACTCATGCAGATTGAAAAGGGAGAGAAGGAATCAGTCCTGATTTTCAATTTAAGATCTGCCAGAATAGTGAGGGAAATTCCTGAAAATATCAAACCCAATGAGGCTATGTGTTTGGTCATATATCTAGGTGCATTCAATAAAAAGGACAGTTATCGACTGAGAGACAAGAACCATACTACTATGAGTCAAACCGATTCCTTAGCCATAACTATAGAAAATAATTTGAAGCATACATGGGTAAAAGGTTATGAGTTTATAGAAAATGGGTATAGAAGGAATAATGGATCCATTTTTTCCCCCATTTACCAAAGGGAAAATGAGATGGGATATTCTGACAAACCTTTGTCAAAACAATCAATATATAGCATTCAGTATACTGAACGGGATAGGGATTATAATCAAAATAGAGGAGTTCTAAGTTTCTGTAATCCTATTGCTCATTTTTCCCCTTAGTATCAGAACAAAAGGAAATTACCAGAGCCTTATAGAGCAACTTATGAGATAATGGATACCACAATACAAAGGGATATATGAGTCAAGGAAGTCCCTTTGACTTATGAAAGAATGACAAGTTGTGAAGATATTTCCCTGATTTGTGATTAAATCTATTCAACATCAAAGTCCCTTAGGGAAGTAGCTTGCTTTAAATCTGAATATCAGGAGGGTTTGATCCTTGTTAAACATATAGAGAAAAGTGAGCAATTATCATAAAACTCATGTCAAAATAGTGGGGGTTCTGAATCAGATGATGATATATGCTATCAGAGTAGTGATATTGGAGATTGTGGAGATGAGATGCCTATGAGAGACAACCCACTATATGAGGATCCTGTGTATTTATCAGTGAGGGAAAATATGGAGCCTTATAAAGGCATAGAAAATCCACTATTTGAAAAGGATCATGAGGAAGCTAATGAAGCAATATTGGTTCAACTCACAGAGGAATGTGGGGGGATAAGTATTGAGTTAATAGATCAGGACCTAAACTTTCAGCCTAATAATGCCTCCCATTCCTATATTTATCATCAAGATGAGAAGTCAGTTCAAAAGGTAGAAAATAAAAGCAGAGTGTCAGATTTCCAAAGAGAAGCAGAATATGATTGTTTCAGATTTGACATTGATCTAGGAGAATTTGAGAATTCCCCTACTACCAATTATAAAATGGATTATGATTGTTTTTATTTATGTAAAAGGCAAAAATTAGGGGATGATAATACTTCCATATGGTTAGAAACAATTGAACTAGGTACTGAATCTTTTTTTGATGCAATATACATCATTTACCTGGGGTTCAATGCAATGGGGGAAATCACAGAGAAAATGAAAGTAACTATCCAACTAGCTATCCAAATGTCTTTGTCAAGAACAAGTTGGATTTCAATGAAATTTTTCAAAGCAGTTTAGCAGAATCACTAGAGAACATAATATTTGATAGAGGCAGGCTGGGTTTTTTCTCTACATAATGGCCTAAGATCATTATGTGTGTATGTGTGGTATGCTTCTCCATAGTTCTTTTGTGATCTCACTCTGTTCAAGGTTGAATAGACATCCCCAACTAGACCCACTATTGGAACTCTATAAAATTTTTCATGTTTCTGATAATTTTGTTCCCAGCTCTATGTCACTTGATCATTAGGTTTCCAAAATTAGGGTTTCTTTGCTTGAGAAAATGCTTTGAGTAAGATAAAATTGCTAAAACCCTAAACCCTCATAGTATGAAGTCTTGCAAACAATAATATATGATATAATTCTTCAGTGACTTCCTATTTTCTATCATCATCTTTTAAAATTTTCCCTCATGCCTTCCTGCAATGTTGTTTACCAGCCCCTCACCAAGTAGTTACCATCTATAGCCTGTACCTAGGATAACTTTATTCTTAAAAGGAGGGTCGACCCAATTGGCTATCCTTATTTTAAGGCGGCAAAATTATTACACATGTCAAGGTCCAGTCCTACTAACCAATTTTGTCAGGTGGCACTAGCGGAATTATTTTGTGCCAATCTGCCCAGGAAAAGATACAAAGGAAGTTGGCCTTGGTGGAAATGTGGAAAGGGTGACAACTGGTCAAGGATCGTCCAGGATGGCAAGGAGGTGGGTTTTGGGTGTTACAAAGGGATTTCTCTTTGATTCTAACATTCCACCATACTCCACCAAGGGATCTTCTGAGCGACTGTGGAATGACAGAATTTGGACGTGTGTCTTTCTAAGTGGTGGGATTGTTACATTAATGGCTGAGATCTAACGTGGCACAAAATATGACTACTTTTTTCAAGAAATTCTCTGATCAAGTACAAGAGATTGAGATCTGACGGTTATCTTCTATTCCACCGAGATCATATCTCTGACCATATCCTTCATACACGGAATGACAGAAGTCACCTTAACTACACTGCAAGAAGGACTACTCCTTGGGATCATGGGTAAAAAGGGTTGTTCAGATGGCAGGATGCTATTGAGAGAAACAAGCAGTAAGGTCCTACCTAGAATAGGATCAAATTAGTACCATCAGGTTGCGCTAGCCAAGATTAGGATCAACGGCCTAAATTCAAAGTTATAAACAAAAGGATTTGTTGGCACTGAATTTGACTAGGCTTCATTACAAAGCATTAACTACTCAGGCGTGTGTAGGGTCTCCATCGTTGCCACTCCTAAGGAATTTGATAACAGAATAATTTGGCTTATGCAAGATCAACCTTTAGAAATTTGTGCCTCTACCATGATTGATGTTTCACCTACTGTGATGAAATTTGATGTAATGACAGTGCTTAATTGGGAGAACCAAGACGCTTGATCTGGTAGAATTCAATGCAAGAAGTGATATTTGCAGTTATGTGAAATTATGAGATCCAATCTTTATGTCCACTTATGGTAATCTTTAGCAGATTTCCATTTATGCCAGGAATGTTACAAAGTGACTAGAAATTAATACACCACAGATGTGCGGATGTATGCTTACATCCCAAAATTTCTATAAAAAGGCAAGTGCTGATATTACCATTCATACTGTTTAAAACATTCTAACAGTACAACTTTCCCATGTTCCTGTGTATTCTGTTTGCTCCCTTGTTCTTTAGGATTTTCTTCCTTGTTCTCATGGCTCTTGATCTGTCTCTACAGAATTAGAAAGACCTAGAATTATCTCCTCTAGAATAGGTGGTGCAGGGAAAATTAGAGATTAGCAACAGCATCCATTGTAGCTCTATGATTTCTTCTCCCTTTTCTTATCTCATCTGACAGGGTGTTTTGAGGGGTATTCTTCCTGCTCCAGTAGCTCCTTATTTCTGTGAGTTGGCAGATTCCCTTCTGGAGTAGAGAAGCTTCTCAGCTTCCTCTACCCCTCCCTTATATCTAATTTTCTTAACAGTGCATGAACTTTTGGTGTAAGGAGATTGCCCCCCGGAGGAAATGGATAAGGAATTAGAGGAGAATTGTTGTTGTTGTTGCTATTCTCTTGGCTTGGATTCTAGTACTTTTGAAGCAAGCTGGGTGTGGATTCCCCAAGTTTCTGCTCAATTGAAGTTGCATGAAACTTTGAGACTTAGAGGACGAAATCTCACCTATGCAATGGAACCTGGAAATAAGTGAAGGAGATTCTATCATCCTGGGTTTCCTTTCGATGTTGTTCCTTGCATGTTTTCTCATCCTTTAATGTGCGGTTTGAAAAGGTAGAGCAATACAATCTCTCACTAAACACTTTGATGGCATTTGAGGAGTGTCTGACTCTAATGGCCTCCAGAAATTCATCCATCATCAAAGGCCCGGCTCCTTTTCCCACCAACATGGAAGCTGAACATGCAATTGTGAAGTGGTTACATTGGCCCCTTCTTGTAGCTGCATCTATTGGTTACAAAATAGTTGTAACTTCTTTTGTTATAAGCCTAAAGGTTGTTGCTCCCTTATCTCTATAAAAGGGAATTCGGGGCTTATGATAGAGCATTGGTTCGAGGTCATATTTCCAGACTTTGACTTAAATAAGGATCAATCTAGTAAGGGAGGAGTTGTAAATAAGTTTGTTTTATGCTATAGAATTATTTGTCTATTTTCAGGTTTCCAATTTGAGTCTCTTCTAGTTTCTTGATAGGAATTATTGAAAGCTATGATGAAAATTACTGAACAATTTATTTTACAAGTTTTATTGAGTTTTGGAATACATTGTCTCCTACTTCATGTATACAGTTTCACATTATTAATATATATTTGGTTAAAGATTATTTTTATTCATTGACACAGTCTTTCCTATGCTAGTATATTTTTCTTATGGCTTTTACTCAAGGAGTAATGTAAAAATTGCTATTAGAAAATATCAGATGTGATTTAGGTGTACAGGGATAACCAAGTATAGTCAATTTCAAAACTAGTAGAGTAATTTCAATGTATGGCATTGTTGTATCTTTACAATAAATTGGGGTTTCTTACATCACTGTCTGTTTGATTTTTATCATTTTAACCTTTTTGACTCCTTGGCCCTTAGATAGGCACTGATCTGTTTCATGGATACTATACTAAAATTACACCCCTCTGATTATCCTCAAAATATTTTCAATCCAAATATTTTCCTTTCTAGCAATAGGCTTTTAGGATATTTATTCTGATTAAGTTAAGTCCTGCATGTTCCTTTGCAAAGAATAAGATAAGAGCTTAAAGAATCTAGCCAATCCATTTACTTTATCATACATTCTTTGAAGCAGCTCACAAGGAACATATCTGTGATATGAACAATGTAGACAGTCTAATATCTCTAGAAAGCCCCATCCATTTGAGAAAAACATTTCTATCCCCAAGAAGAAAGGTATCAATTAAAGAGAGGTAGCCAGAGAACTAGAAATAAATCCATCTATATAGGAACACCCTCCTTCGTTTCACAAAGCCTAAAGTGCAGAGGAAGAAAAGGTGGATTGAGAAAGCCTTCTCTCCCTAATCTCATATTTGTTGGCCAATCCCTCAAGGAAGATTGATCATTAGTAAGTGGTTATTTTATAGATTTTCTGCGAGAATCAGGTTGGGAATTTAAAATAACTAATAGGCCAGTAATAACCTGTTCTGAGTATCTTTTTAGTGAGATTAGGACCGGTAGAATGTGCGCCACAGACACCTTCATGTATGTCACGTATGGTAGCATTGGCCTCTTCTGCGTTAAGAATCTTAAGAGGATACTATCATGACTCTGATGATATAGTGTATCACCTAGAATTGTGTAGTAGGAGGCTCTCAAATAAAGGTTTTATGTTGGTTTGCAGATAGCTCAAAGAGAAAAGGTACCATGTTTAAGGTATTCATAGATATCTTCATACCATGGGGAATTGGGACCGACAGGTTCGCAGATGATTTCAGTAGTTGGAACATCGACGGCTAGTATCAACAATTGCTCGATCAAGAATTCACATTTTTGTGTGTTTGCAAGCATGTTATAAGTGACCATACAGAAGCCATAGAATATACAGCTTTGTTGTGCTCTCTTGGAATTTGCTCAAAAGTGATGCTAGAAAAGTATGGTTTGTAGGCATCCACTAGTTGCTTGTAAGGGACCAACTTTTCATATTTTGTTTGGTACTCACCAGTGACTTGTCAAATGACTAGTTGTGAGTCTCCCTATACCTATATTTCTTTGATTTCCCATTGGGCTACTATATGGAGACCTATGAGGAGTGCTTCATACTTGGCTATGTTGTTAGTGCAAGGAAATGTAAGCCGATATGACTTTGGGATATAGCCATTTTGTGGTGTGATAAAAAGGATGTCGGCCCTTGATCCATGTTGTGTGTAGGAACCATCAAAATACAACTTCCACATTACTAAGGTAGAAAGAGTGAAGAGATTTTCATCTGGAAAGTTAGATACCATGGGATGTACATTTGTCATGGGTGCTTCTGCTAGTTGATCTGCTAGGGCTTGTCCCTTGATTGCTTTACGATCCACATACTCAATGTCAAACTCACTAAGGCTCGTGACCCATTTAGCTAGCCTACCTATGAGAGATGCCTTTTCTAGTAGATATTTTAATGGATCAATTGTGGCTATTAGATTTGTGTGTTGGTTTAGCATGTAATGCCACAACTTTTGGGAAGTGAATACTAAGGCTAAACAAGCTCTTTCCATAGGTGAATAATTGAGTTCATAACCCACCAAGGTTTGATTGATATAATAGATTGCATGCTCTTTTCTTGACTCATCATGCTGTGCTAGAAGAGCCCCTAGGGCTGTAGTTGTAGTTGAGATGTACAAGATCAAAGGCCTATCGGCGACTAGTGGTACCAAGATAGGAGCTGTAGCTAGATATTCCCTAAGATAATCAAATGTTGCTTGACACTTATCATCCCATCAAAATGAGACATCCTTTAGGAGGAAGTGTTGAAATGGTTGACATTTATCCACTAGCTGTGAGATAAACCACCTAATGGATTGTAACCTTCCTTGAAGGCTCCTTAATGCTTTCAAATTATTTGGTGGAGGCATCTCTACTATAGCCTTGACTTTCACTGTATCTACTTCAATGCCTCTGCAAGATATGATATATCTCAACAACTTTCCTGAAGTTACCCCGAAGACACACTTCTTTGGATTGAGTCTTACTTGATATTTTTCTAGTCTGTCAAAGATCTGACCTAGAACCTATATGTGATCTGCCTTAGAAGACTTTGCTAGTATATCATCTACATAATCCTCCATGATGTGATGAAAGAGATTGTGGAATATAATTGTCATGGCTCTTTGATAGGTTGCCCCTGTGTTTTTAAGACTGAATGGCATGACGCACCAACAATAGGTACCCCAAGGACAAGTAGAAGATGTTTTATGCTGATCTTCTTCTGCTATCATTATCTGATTGTAGCTGGAAAATCCATCCATTAGAGAAAGCATTTCATGGCCAGTAGTCAGGTCCACTATGAGATCAATGTTTGGCAATGGAAAGTCATCTTTGGGACATGCTTTATTGAGATCTCTGAAGTTGGTGAAAGGAAGCATGGTATGCAGAAATGCTTCCTTCACTGATCTACTAAGGAAAAAATTATGCAAATTTTTACTTTTATAGTTATAGATTAAGATGCACATTAAAAGAAAGATAATAACAACTTCCAAATTTAAACACAAAACTCACAACACAAGATATACGTGGGGAAAACCCTTTCAGGTAAAAAACCCCACACTCCAAAGCCACCCAATATATTATTCAAGAATCATGAAGATTACAATATACTTGCAAAGCAAGATTTTATAGGAGTATATCCAACCAGAGATCCAGGAGGTAATTTGACATCTATAAGATTCTTACATACAACCTCCATCTCAAGTTCCTGATATATAGGAGATACAATACAGTATACCGCCAACGGTAATTACAAAACCATGAGATAAAACCACCCAAAAGTGGTGCCCAAATTATCTCCAATCAAAGATGCCTTGTGATGTGCCAAAACACACACCAACACAAGTAACTCTCCCCTTTACATCTGTTTTATGTGTCCACCACATTTTTACATTTCCCAAAAATAGAAGGACCAACTTCTGGAGGTAATAACTTTTGATCCGGGTATCTGATTGATGAACCGTTTAATGCGTCCGAAAGCTCGTGAAGAGATCTATCACCCTATAACCTGCTATGCTGGTTATGACAATTTTTAGGACATTTAGAGAAGTTTTGATTTTGGTAATTGAGTTCAAAGACTTTTTCTAACAGTTTCAAAAAATAGAAACTTTAATATCTCACAATCCAGATATGATGTTGAGATGAAACTCACCAGAGATGTTCACTTCGTTGTTTCACACCTTCTGGTAAAAATTTCAAGTCAATCTGAGCTTAATTGAAGGACTTACTAAAAATAGTAAGTCTCACTATTTTTAGCTCATTTAGAAACTGTTGGAAACTTTGAAAGTTCCAAGACATTATCCAAGATAAAGGGTATTCAAAAAGACAAAAAATGGGAAAAATAGTAATCTTTTGAAGTTGCAAGGTTGAGACACTTTTCTTAACATTCTCCCTGTTGGTTTTTTCTTCTGAATCAGCATTAGGGTTTGCCAGTTCTAATGCACAGGTAGATTCAGCCAACTGAATACAGGAGGTTGCGTGAGCTCCTCCCCTTCACTTCTGGTTCTGCCGCACCAAGGGGGGTGTCCCTATTTGATAAAGGTATAACCTTGACTAGCTCAATGACAGAAGGATTTAACTTGACAGCAACAGGCAGAATACTCTCATGTAAGGACCAAGATTTGTATAACAAATCACAAGGTTGGCAACATTCTTGGACATAATGTCTAGTTGGGTATGAGAGCATGCAGGGATCCTAATCCTACTCCTACAACTAATAGATGGAAGGAAAAGATGGTTTGATTTGAATTTTGGATGCAAAGCTGGACATGGTGTATAACCTCAACACAGAGCCAGATTGGTGCCTATCCAAGGCTTGGAGTCGGTAGACATACACCTGTGAATGATCAGCATGAATAGCTAAAACTGGATTTCAGGGGGATACACATGATATCTGCCTTACAGATATCTCCCAATACAGAGTGTTAAGCTGTCGATACTTATGGCATCCCTATTGCAGTATACCCTTCCCAATATTCAATCTAAAAACAATTTAATCTACCCCTTGAGCAGAAGTTAAAAGACTAAACATTCAACACAGGAATTCTATGTTCTAGAATCTCAGACATTCCTTGAATACCTGGACTCAGAAGAAAGATACATGCAACACTAGAGACAGAATCAGCATAACACATGCAAACATAGCATTATTCATATAAGATTAACCATGAAATCAGTGGATTCATGCCAAATCGTACAACAGGAGATACATAAACTCACAAGTTTAGCTGTACAGAGCAACCAAAATGAACTGTATTGTGTTACAGAGCCAAAATGCTCAACTTTCAACAACCAAAACAATGGTAACACAGTCTGCTTATATCAGCCAGAAAGTGTACCACAGCAATTAATTACATGGCTTTGACAAAAATCTACCAGATACAGCCCTCAGAAGGAATGGCGCTCAGAAAATATAAATGCAGCAGACAAAGAGGAGCCTCGAGCCATGCGCCATTATCTGAAAATCTTTATCCACGATCAGGCAACTTCACCATTTGTATTCATCACCCATACCCCTGCACGACCGTCATTGATGGCTCAACCACCCGCATTTCACTTGGAGACCATCGCTGCATTCAAAAAGGATTTTCCCGCCAAAACGCTTCTTCGCAGGTTCAAACTACACAGGGGAATAATCCCACATGTACAGTGACGAGATCACTTCATTAGTTTATAAACGTGGTCGCACACACGAAAGGTGTCTAGCGTTTTGCCACGCTCGACACACAACCCTTTCGCCAAATACCCATCGCTGTGACTCCTGCCGACACTAAAGACCCAATCAGCAAGACCAACTCCATCGGTGAGCCCAAAAATCCTTCCGCCGACATCACTTGTCTCACCGATAGCCACACTACACTCCACTCCATCAGCCAGAGACAAACCATCGGCCTAGCAAGAAACCCCTCTACCGATAGAACAACTCCTGCCGATAAAACATCGGCTCACCACCTCCGTCGGTGTGACATACACCGTCGGAACAACCAAAATCTCCCCAGCTGATGAAGAGTGTTACGCCGATGCCTGCATATGCAAACATCCCCCGGATGTTAAAAAATCATCCTGACGTCAGCAAACATCCTACCGAGCTCATCCGGATAATTCGCACCACCTGATAAAAGATATCACTCAAATAACAAACCTCATCGTCATATCCGCAAATGTCCTGATGACGTCATCATCACATCTGTATACCGCGCACCTCCTCATATCCGGATGATGTCACCATCATGTCAGCATCAGGATGATATTCGGAAGATAACCAGATATTTGGAAATATCATCCTGATGCACAAATATCATGCTGCACTGTAGCTCCACTATAAGATCGAGGTGATATATGGATATGACTGATATTTGAAATGATCACCCCCCACTGGACAATGTGTGAAGCCGACAAGAGGATATCTCCCTAACGTCAGCATCATCATGATGCTGGAACAAACATAAGGTGATAAAATAACATCGGGGTGATCTTAACAAAGATCACCCGATATTCAAATATGATGACCGCTCAGGAGATCAGGTCATACTTAGAAACTTCGCAAACTAAGATCACCCAATATTAAAATATCAGCCCGAGTGAAAAATCAGGCAAGCAGAATATGATGATGACCCTCGCAAGCAACATCAGGGTGACAACTAGAAATATGATGATGATGACCTCCTCCAAAGAAAATATGATGCTGATGCTGAAACATGCTGAGGAGGTCCAAGGACTTAGAACCTTTTTTGGATTTTTTGGGAAGGTGCCTGCATGTTTATATGCTTGAAAAATGACTGCTCATGCAGGCACCAACAGTGGCTCTGTCTGGGGACGTGCAGGTGCAAGACTGCAGCAAGAAGCCCAGATCTCTGGGATGCAGACCAGTGCCTTATCCATTGGGCATAGAGTCAAACTTGCACCAATCTACATCATCAAACACATTATTTCAAAATAAACATGGTGGCCCAGGGCCACCAAAAAGGGAAAACTAGACTTTTCCTTTGTCAAACACCTGATTTTCTTTTGATTTCTTCAAATGAAGCCTAAAAGCATTTAACTGTCTACAGCAAGCCCCTTGGCAATTATTTGTGCTGCTGCTCATTTCTTTTTCTTCAACAAATCTACAACTAGCTTCATCAGCATATATAATTATCAGTTGTAGAATGTCATCATCATATGAGTCACTGATGTTGCTTGGAAAAATAACAGACTCACATGAAACAAATGAATCCACATCAGAATTTTGCCCTTTCTCAAAAAATAAGAACTCCTCTGTATCAAACATGCAATATTCAGGCACAAGCAACATCTCATAATCAAATTTATCTTGATGAACATATAGATATCCATCATCATCATGCACGGTAGTTTTGTTATTAATGTCCACCCGAAATGTCTCAAGAGAAGGCAGAAATAACTCAGAATGTAGCCCTACACTGAAAGCTTCATAGTCACCCCTGCAATCAACACTATCCCCAACTGTATGAGCACACACATCTGCAATTTTCCCATCCACCTCTGAATAGTGACCTTGTTTTTTATCTTCACCAGTGCCCTGATAATCAAAAGCAAAGTTTTCAACCTCTGCACTATGAAGGTGGCCAAAATCTTCAAGGAAACATTCATAATCAGCATCCAAATATATTTCATCATCTGAAAGGTGCACATATGCATCTGAATGCTGACAATCACTAGCATATTCGCTGCCATCCCTTGAATCAATGTTTTCTATATTCAGAGTGAAGCTCTGCATATCCACTTCATATAAATAATCAGGCATAACTGGGATATGCACACTGCTGCAAGACACAACTTCATGTATGTCTCTCATTTGATCAATTGGAGGGCACCTTGTGTCTGCAGGCTTTTCTTCTAGAGGCAGACAATAATCTTTGTCCACATCATTATAGGATGTGCCTACATTTTCAGCAACATTTTCTTCATGCATGACATCATGGCTACACACATTGTTCTGAAATATATTTCCCTCTACACAATCATCTTTTAATGCACGTACTGGGAGAGCTGAAATATATTCACTTTGATAACTGCTTTGACAACTTGCAGCCATGAAACCTACTGGCATTCCATATTTCTCATTGTTTTCTATGTCCATAGCAAATTGGAAAGCCTGGTGAAGTTTGACTGGTTCTTTATCTCTCAACAGATAACTCATTTCTTCATCAAATGCAGCCAAATAAATTGTCAAGCACAATGCATTATTAGGTCTCATATATTCAGGGATCTGCCTGAGTAATTTAATAAACCTAAGATTAAAGGCTGGAACCAGTTCCTCATCTTCCCTTTGGATATTCATAAAATGTATGATCAATGAGGCCACATCAAACCTTTCACCAAACTACCCTACGAATGCAACTTCTAAATCTATCCATGAAGAAACTGAACAAACAGGCAGGTCTGAAAACCATATCCTAGCATCATCTTCCAATGACTGAACAAAGATTCTCATTACTACATCTTCATCCTCTACCTCATAATCTTCTATTAAATTACAAAATCTTTACAGATGTTTATTTGCCGATTTAGAATCTGATCCACTATATTTTGGCAAACATCTTCTAATTTTATTGGGAATAATATTTGGGTAACCATATATCCCTGTGAAATTTAGGGCTTTATATCTTTCAATAAAGAATGGTCTTCTCTGAGAGCACGACCAGGCTTGCTGTTCTAAACTCAACATTTTGGAATCAAAGATGAATACCTTGATATATGTTGCAGCACTGATAGGTTCTTTCAACAGAGTCGCCACCTCTCAGAGAGACGACAGAATGTCATCAAGGCACTTTTGTTTTCTGGATTCATCACCCCAGCAGAGCACCACATGGTTCCTTTTTGCTGCAACAACCTCACTGGAAACTAGATTTTCCAGCCCTCAGGTTACTTGACTCTCTCCGTCCTCAGTAGAGTCGCCATTTTGTTGGTGACTCGGATGGGTCACAAGTATTATTCTTTTTTTTTTATCAATCCGTCCCCAGCGGAGTCGCCATTTTGTTGGTTTTTTCTTCTGAATCAGTATTAGGGTTTGCCAGTTCTAATGCACAGGCAGATTTAGCCAACTGAATATAGGAGGTTGCGTGAGCTCCTCCCCTTCACTTCTGGTTCTGCCGCACCAAGGGGGTGTCCCTATTTGATAAAGGTATAACCTTGACTAGCTCAATGACAGAAGGATTTAACTTGACAGCAACAGGCAGAATACTCTCATGTAAGGACCAAGATTTGTATAACAAATCACAAGGTTGGCAACATTCTTGGACATAATGTCTGGTTGGGTATGAGAGCATGCAGGGATCCTAATCCTACTCCTACAACTAATAGATGGAAGGAAAAGATGGTTTGATTTGAATTTTGGATGCAAAGCTGGACATGGTGTATAACCTCAACACAGAGCCAGATTGGTGCCTATCCAGGGCTTGGAGTCGGTAGACATACACCTGTGAATGATCAGCATGAATAGCTAAAACTGGATTTCAGGGGGATACACATGATATCTGCCTTACAGATATCTCCCAATACAGAGTGTTAAGCTGTCGATACTTATGGCATCCCTATTGCAGTATAGCCTTCCCAATATTCAATCTGAAAACAATTTAATCTACCCCTTGAGCAGAAGTTAAAAGATTAAACATTCAACACAGGAATTCTATGTTCTAGAATCTCAGACATTCCTTGAATACCTGGACTCAGAAGAAAGATACATGCAACACTGGAGACAGAATCAGCATAACACATGCAAACATAGCATTATTCATATAAGATTAACCATGAAATCAGTGGATTCATGCCAAATCGTACAACAGGAGATACATAAACTCACAAGTTTAGCTGTATAGAGCAACCAAAACGAACTGTATTGTGTTACAGAGCCAAAATGCTCAACTTTCAACAACCAAAACAATGGTAACACAATCTGCTTATATCAGCCAGAAAGTGTACCACAACAATTAATTACATGGCTTTGACAAAAATCTGCCAGATACAGCCCTCAGAAGGAATGGCGCTCAGAAAATATAAATGCAGCAGACAAAGAGGAGCCTCTAGCCATGCGCCATTATCTAAAAATCTTTATCCACGATCAGGCAACTTCACCATTTGTATTCATCGCCCATACCCCTGCACGACCATCATTGATGGCTCAACCACCCGCATTTCACTTGGAGACCGTCGCTGCATTCAAAAAGGATTTTCCCGCCAAAATGCTTCTTCGCAGGTTCAAACTACACAGGGGAATAATCCCACATGTACGGTGACAAGATCACTTCATTAGTTTATAAACGTGGTCGCACACACGAAAGGTGTCTAGCATTTTGCCACGCTCGACACACAACCCTTTCACCAAATACCCATCGCTGTGACTCCTACCGACACTAAAGACCCAATCGGCAAGACCAACTCCATCAGTGAGCCCAAAAATCCTTCCACTGACATCACTTGTCTCACCGACAGCCACACTACACTCCACTCCATCGGCCAGAGACAGACCATTAGCCTAGCAAGAAACCCCTCTGCCGATAGAACAACTCCTGCCGATAAAACATCGGCTCGCCACCTCCGTCGGTGTGACATACATCGTCGGAACAACCAAAATCTCCCCAGCCGATGAAGAGTGTTACGCCGATGCCTGCATATGCAAACATCCCCCGGATGTTAAAAAATCATCCTGACATCAGGAAACATCCTGCCTAGCTCATCCGGACAATTCGCACCACCTGATAAAAGATATCACCCAAATAACAAACCTCATCGTCATATCTGCAAATGTACTGATGACGTCATCATCACATCTGTATACCGCGCACCTCCTCATATCCGGATGACGTCACCATCATGTCAGCATCAGGATGATATTCGGAAGATAACCAGATATTTGGAAATATCATCCTGATGCACAAATATCATGCTGCACTGTAGCTCCACTATAAGATCGGGGTGATATATGGATATGACTGATATTTGAAATGATCACCCCCCACTGGACAATGCGTGAAGCCGACAAGCGGATATCTCCCTGACGTCAGCATCATCATGATGCTAGAACAAAGATAAGGTGATAAAATAACATCGGGGTGATCTTATCAAAGATCACCCGATATTCAAATATGATGACCGCTCAGGAGATTGGGTCATACTTAGAAACTTCGCAAACTAAGATCACCCGATATTAAAATATCAGCCCGGGTGAAAAATCAGGCAGGCAGAATATGATGATGACCCTCGCAAGCAACATCAGGGTGACAACCAGAAATATGATGATGATGACCTCCTCCAAAGAAAATATGATGCTGATGCTGAAACATGCTGAGGAGGTCCAAGGACTTAGAACCTTTTTTGGATTTTTTGGGAAGGTGCTTGCATGTTTATATGCTTGAAAAATGACTGCTCATGCAGGCACCAACACTCCCACTTGTTGAACACCTTGCAAGAGTAAAGGGAGTATCAACACCATGATTTAATTAGCTAGGGCCGAGAGGCCCATAGACTCTAAACACCATCTGGACTTCTTTTTGCTCATAGGTTTTGTCAAGGATTCTACAACATTCATCAAAGTATCAACTTTTTCCAATTTTACCTTCCCATCCTCTACCATGTCACGAAAAAAATGGTACTGGACATCAATATGCTTAGTCCTTGCGTGGAAAGTAGGATTCTTCGCCAAACATATGGCACTCTGACTGTCACAACAAACAGTAATCTTCCCTGCATCAAACCCAACATCAGAATACAATCTCTTAAGCCAAATGGCTTCTTTACAAGCATGAGTTGCTACCATGTACTCGACTAAGGATTCCCACTGCTTGGGCAATGTCTAGTCTTGTGTAGACCATCGCATACATCAAACTGCCAACCACACTAGCATAAAGAACTCTGCTCATATCCTCTATCTCAAAAGGAGACTTTGGACAATCTTCAACAGATAACTTTGTCCCCATTGTAACAGGAATAGTCAAAGGTCTGTAATCCACCATGATGAATCTCTCCAACACAATGTTAACATACTTACTTTCACCCAACCAAAGTTTTCTATTTTCTCTGTCTCTTCTTATCTCCATCCCTAGAATGTACCGAGCTTCCCCTAGATTTTTCATCTCAAACTATGCTAACAACTGAGACTTCAAATCAGAAATCAAACTTTTACTATTCCCAATGAGTAACATATCATCGACATACAATACAATAATGAGAATGCGATCATTGTCAAACTTGTAATAAACACAATGATCTAATTTTGATCTCTAAAATTCAATACTCAACACAAAGGCATCAAACTTCTGGTACCACATCCTAGGAGGCTGTTTCAAACCATACAAAGTTTTTTGCAACTTGCAAACCAGATTTTGTTTACCTTTCACCACGTAGTGCTTTGGCTGTGACATATAGATTTCCTCCTCCAAGTTACCATGAAGGAATGTTGTCTTCACATATATCTGTTCCACTTCTAGATCATACGCTGCTACAAGAGATAACAGGAACCAAATAGATGTCAGCTCTGCAATGGAAGATAAAATCTCACCATAGTCAATTCCCTCCACTTGAGAATATCCCTTCGCAACCAATCTAGCCTTATATTTCTCAACACTGCCATCTACACTGAATTTATTTTTGAACACACATTTGCATCCAATAGGTTTTCATCCTTTAGGTAAAGGCCCCAAGTCCCAAGTATTATTCATTTCCAAAGAAGCCATCTCCTCTTCCATGGCCTCCTTCTAGGAACCTGCATCTTTCATACCCATAGCCTCTTTCACAGTTCTAGGCTCATCAGTGTTAGAAATCAAAGAAAAAATACAACTAGAATCATGCAATGAATAACCAAACCTATCAGGTTGTTTCCTTATTTGTATGGACCTCTTAAAGGTTGAGGTTGAGGTTCTTCATCTTCTTCTAAACTTTTAGAGGTACTAGAGCTCTCCTCATTATTAGGTCCAATAGATGTTTTTGGTTCATCTTTCTCAGGGGTGGAAGGACGCTAAACCACATCATCTTTCCTCTCTTCTTTCTCTAGCTGTAAGACAATAGAAGAAGGATTGATCTCTTTGAAGATCATGCGTCTGCTATACAGAACTCTCTCAGCTGCTAGATCCCAAAGCTTGTACCCTTTCACACTGATGCCATAATTGATGAAGATACACTTTATATCCTTGTTCTCCAACTTAGACCTCTTCTGCTTAGGCACATGTGCATATGCCTCATAACCAAATACTTGAATGTGTCTTAATGAAGGTTTTTTACTAGACCATACCACCATAGGCGTCTTATCAATGAGCACTGATGTAGGAGACCTATTAACTAGATAAGAAGCGGTAGCAACAACTTCAACCCAGAACTTTTCTTCAAGACCAATTCCACTTAGCATACTCCTTGCCCTCTCCATCAATGTTCTATTCATCCTCTCTGCAACTCCATTCGGCTGAGGGGTATATGGAGCTATCTTGTGCCTCTCAATCTCTTTTTCTTTATAGAACTTGTCAAAATATGCTAAATAGAACTCACCACCATTGTCAATCCTCAAACACTTAATCTTTCTATCCTTTTGATTCTTTACAAGAGCTTTGAACTCTTTGAATCTCTTAAAAACTTCAGATTTACTTCTAAGGAAATACACCCATGTCCTACTGTAATCATCAATTAATGAAACAAAGTAAACATATTTTGAAATCAAAGGAACATTAATAGGATGAAACACATCAAAATGAATCAAGTCCAACACCTTAGAAGATTTGTGAGAACTGGAATAAAATTAAACACGGATTTGTTTTCCATAAATGCAATCTTCATAGAAATCAAACTCAAGGTTACAATCATTCATACCCTCAACAAGATTTTTATTCTTCAGGGTCCTCAAACCCTTTTCACCAATGTGACCAAGCCTTTGGTGCCATAACATTGTCTTCTTAGCTGGAAGTTTCATCTCCATAGAATGACCATCCTTAAGTACCCAGAAAGTACGACCATCAGAAGTAGATGCAACAGTCTTCTTCGCCATTAGTTCGAATGGTGAGGATGAAGACTCTAAAGCTCTCTTCTTTGAAACAGAAGCACTATTGCACTGAACTATGTATGCATCAAGCTGAAATAGAGTGCCAATACAAACACCCTTAGCCAACACCATAGATCCTCTAGTCATCTTGCAACCTCCATTTGAGAAAACAACCTGCACACCCACATCATTCAATTTACTTATATAAAGAAGGTTCCGTGTCAAACCAGGGATATGCAAAACACCATTGATTCCCTTTACTCGTCCATTAGGGAATCAAATCAAGACTCTTCCATGACCAACAATATCCAGGTGAGAATCATCACCCAAGTACACCTTTCCACCATCGTATTCTTCATACTTCAAAAACCATCCCTGATGTGAGGCCATGTGAAAAGATGCACCAGAGTCAATAAGCCATACATCCTCAGATACATGTGTTGCCAAGGCAGTGACAAATGCTTCTCCTTCATCCTAAGAGGAATTGTGAAAATGTGAATAATAATAATTCTTTTTCTTTTTCTCCTCCTTGCACTCCTTGCGGAAGTGACCAGGTTTTCTATAGTTCCAACACAGGGCCTTGGACTTTTTGGGAGACTTAGTTCTCCCACGAGATTTGGATATTCCTTTTTCTTTCCATTCTCTTTAGATCTACCACAAACCACAAGAGCCTCCTTAGCTAATTCAGAAGACTTTCTCCGCATCTCTTTAGACAATAGTGAAGAAACCACTTCATCCATCTTGAAGGTGGTAGTGGTACTCCCAATGTCCATAACAAGATGGTCCCACGATTCTAGTAAGAAACACAGTAATGTCATACATTGATCCTCCTCCTCCATCTTCACACCAATAGAAGTCAATTGGGCAACAAGCATATTGAATGTATTTAGGTGATCAGCAATAGATCCTCCATCTTCCATCCTCAGAGAATACAATTTATTTCATAGGAATAACTTATTCACCTAGGATTTAGCCTAATAAACATCTTCAAGCTTCTTCCAAAGTTCCTTTGCAGTCTTCTCTTCATGGATATTTAGTAGCACTGAATCAACCAAATAGAGTCTTTTCAAACCCTTAGATTTTTTTATCTTTGAGATCCCAGTATTCTTGAGACATTGCCATTGGTTTTGTACCAGATACGGCTTCCCATAAATCTTGATCTACAAGCAAGTCCTCCATTTTGAGTTTCCACAACTCGAAATTACTGCCATTAAACTTCTCTATCTCAAACCTCCCAGATATGCTCGCCATCTCTTACCTGCAATAAAGATTTCAAAATCCTCTGCACAAGCTCCCACTCAAAACAAAGATCAACTCAAAAAAACCCTCTACCCAACAACTAGAACCAAAGGTGATCAGACTCTGATACCAACTCAAAGGAAGCAAGGTATGCGGAAACACTTCCTACACTGATCTACTGAGGAAAGAATTATGCAAATTTTTACAGTTATAGATTAAGATACACATTAACAGAAAGATAATAACAACTTCCAAATGTAAACACAAAACTCACAACACAAGATATACATGGGGAAAACCGTTTCAGGTAAAAACCCCCACACTCCAAAGTTGCCCAATATATTATTAAAGAATCATGAAGATTACAATATACTTGCAGAGCAAGCTTTTACAAGAGTATATCCATCTAGAGACCTAGGAGGTGATTTGACATCTATAGGATTCTTACATACAACCTCCATCTCAAGTTCCTAATATATAGGAGATACAATACAGTATACCGCCAATGATAATTACAAAACCATGAGCTAAAACCACCCAAAAGTGGCACCCAAATTATCTCCAATCAAATATGCCTTGTGATATGCCAAAACACACACCAACATGTGTAACTCTCCCCTTTACAGCTCTTTTATGTGTCCAACATGTTTTTACATTTCCCAAAAATAGAAGGTCCAACTTTTGGAGGCAATAACTTTTGATCTGGGTGTCTGATTGATGAACTATTTAATGCCTTAGAAAGCTTGTGAAGAGATCTATCACCCTATAACTTTCTACACCAGTTATGACAATTTTTGGGATGTTTAGAGAAGTTTTGATTCTGGTAATTGAGTTCAAAGACTTTTTCTGGCAATTTCAAAAAATAGAAACTTTAATATCTCGCAATCTAGATATGATCTTGAGATGAAACTTACCCAAGATGTTCACTTAGTTGTTCCGCACCTTCTGGGAAAAATTTCAAGTCAATTTGAGCTCAATCGAATGACTTACTAAAAATAGTAAGTCTCACTATTTTTAGCTCGTTTGGAAACTTTTGGAAACTTTGAAAGTTCCAGACCATTATCCAAGATAAAGGGTATCCAAAAGACCAAAAATGGAAAAAATAGTAATCTTTTGAAGTTGCAAGGTTGAGACACTTTTCTTAACAATGATTCAGATGATGAAATGGTGTATTAACTATAGCAACAAAATTGCTACTGTCCACATAGTTATTTCAATTTTCTGCTCTACATTTTTCATTTGCATAAAAGACTTTAGAATGACCAACACCTCCAGACACATCCTTTCATCATTGAACATTTTAAGTTGTTATCAATATCGATAGTTATGATAAATGCTTGATGGAGTGTCATAGGATTTTATCTCTTAGTAAATAGCTTACCTCTTCATCAAACACACTTAGGTATATAACCAAACACATTGCATAATTTGGCCTAAAATTCTTGGGAATATCTCCTATGATCTTTTCAAACCGCAAATTGAAAGCCAAAACTAGCTCCTCTTAATCCTTCTCAATTTGAACAAGTTTATTGATCAATGAACTTACATTAACCCTTTCACCAAATTGATCAATAAAATCTATTTTGAATTCTTTCCATGAAGAAATATAATGCATAGGCAAGTTTGTAAACCAATCCCTTGCATCTCCTTTCAGAGATCGAAAAAATAACTTCATGACAACATCTTCAAGATCTACCTCATAATCATCTATTATATCAATGGAATCTTGCATATTCTTACTTGCTGACTCAAACTTACCACCACTGGACTTTGGTAGATTCTTTCTAACCCCATCAGGAATAGAATTTGGATAGTTTTAGATACCACTAAAATCTAGTGCTCTATATCTTTCAACAGAGAAGACCCTTCTCTGAGGGTATGATTGTTATGATGCATAGTGCATTTTGACATTCAAATGTGCAAAAAGATAGAAAGAATAACAACCCACGTTCAAATATGTTTTCAACAATAGCCAACTTCCTTCACAACAACTTTATCATAGTTCTACCTCTTGACAAAACCCTAAATCTCTCCAACAAAATCCTTAACTCACCATCATAGACCTTCATTCAAGCATGGGAACAACATTCTACATAAAGTATTCACAAATAACTTCTACTCATCTAATTTATTTTTCTTTGGAGATGAAACAAGAGTTAAGGACCAAATACCTAGAAATTATTGCAGACCTCACAATTTTCTTCTTATGACTAGAAACTTTGTAGATCTATTCAACACACTTGCATACACAGAAACAAATTTTCAACAATTGGTCAGGTTCATTTGTAGAGGTGCCACCTCTTATCATAGAGGACTGATCTTTAAACAACACAAAGCTCATCAAAGCACCTTTTCATTCTGGGTCTTCCTCAATAGCAAAGCCATATAAAACTTCTTCAAATACAATCAGTTTTCCTCTTGAAATACAAATTCAAAAGTAAGAAGAGTCACCACCCTCTAAAGGGAATGATAATACATTTTACATACATCAACTCTAAATACCCATGACAAACTACTGAACCTATTCTTTAATATTTTCATAACATGTCCCCAGCAGAGTCACCAATCTGTTGTTGGCTCAAATGCACAAAAACTTCTTAACAGTGAGCTTCAAGAGTATGGGTATTTGTAAACAAGGGAATACAATAATTGATTGATAACTCAAGATAAGACATAAGCTATAAGTCCCCAGTAGAGTCGCTAATCTGTTGGTGGATCGAATGGGTAAAACCTTCTTAACAGTGAGCTTCAAGAGTGTGGGTATTTGTAAACAAGGGAATACAATAATTGATCAATAACTTAGGATAAGACATTATCTGTAAGTCCCCAGTAGAGTCACCAATCTATTGGTTCCTCCAACTAATTGTCTGACTGTTGCAAGTATGTGCCTAACCGGTGTTGTCATTGATGTCGACATATCTATGTTATCATTGGTGTCAATTGTGCTCTTGTTTTGATGCTTGCTTGTATTGAGGTAGATTCTTTGTACTAGCCTATATAAGTGTTGAATATGATGAGTAAGTGATCCTGATATTAATTTTCTAAGTGCTTTTGAGAAAATTTTGTCTCCCAGTGGAAATAGTGTTGAAGAGTATCTTTGTTTACTAAAAAATAGTCTAGTAGATTGCTCCAAATTTATTGTAGATTAAACATCTTTGTCTATGGATTGGAAGTTATTTAGAGGCATGTCTGAAGATGCTATGTTCCAAGTTTCAGCCTCTGGTATGAAGATTTGAGTGAGTTATGTTCACCAGAGTGAAAACTACTTTTTCTGTACATTCGGTAGTGACAGGGAGAATGTATTCTACTCCGCATTCCTCCGCATTTAAGTCTTTTGGTCTACAGTTCTGGAATTAAGTTTGTAATGTTTCTATGTGTCTTCAACTCTAATGGTTCATGATTTGGTGGTCTGCAAGCAATTTTTTCTTATGACAGTGGCTGACAGTTATGTTAATATGCTTCGGTTTGAAGAATCTTATGAATAAAGTGATCAGAGGTGGTGTGGAAGTTCCTAATGATTATAATGTGCTTGTGGATGTCTCTTGATCATGTTCCTATCTTTTGATTAGTCTGCAAAGAGTAATTTGGATCGTGGAAGAAGACTGTTCCTAAAAGACTCGGTGCTAACACTAGTCTTGGCTGACTTGGTTGTTTTCACTACTTGCAAAGTTGCATTGAAGATTGTGGAAGTGTGTCATGGCATGGAAGATTGCATTTGAGTTCCAATTAAGGAATAACATGATTTGCATACATCTTTACCTTAGCAAATTTAGTTTAGGTGTAGACCCATTTCTATGGATGTTTGTAATGCCAACCTTGGATATTGTTCCAACGGTTGATGATTGTAATGCCCACCTTGATGATCATTCCAAGGTTGATGAATTGTATAAATACTTGTAATTGAGTCGTGAAAATGCATCCCAAGGGTGATGATGTGAAGATAAGTGTGAAGTAAAAGTCAAAGCAGTGTAGAGGAGGTTTATTGTGCTTCAATGGAACTAAACCCTAGCATGGAGTAGATGCTATTATCTTACTTCACTTATTTTGGCAATGAGCCACCCACTGGTAGTGAGCCACCCATCAATAGTGATTCACCGCATTGGCAGTGAGCCTCATCATTAGTAGTGAGTATTTTGGACAGTGAGCCCTAAGGTAGTGAGCCTCTTTTTTTGGTATTTCTATAACATATTTATTTTTGTGGGCTAACACCCCCCATGGTTTTTCCCTTATAGGGTTTTCCATGTAAAAAATTTGGTGTCTCATGTGTTGATTATGTTATTGTGTTGAGTTTCTTATTTCATGTCTTCATGATTAATCTGAATAATAGTAAACAAGTGTTTGATGTGTTAATGTTCATAAGTGGTCAAAGTTGTGGAGACAACTAATTCACTGCCCCCCTCTTAGTTGTCTGGTGCATTTCAACACTAACACCACCTAAAGATTAGCCAATTTCTTATACTTAGGGATTTTAGGTCAGTGGTGAATGAACATGATTACAACACCTAAGAGTTGAAAAATCCTTTGCACTTTTGGTTCTGCAAGACCAAGGTGGCTGTACCTATACAACACCTAAAATATCTCAAATATTTACCTATGATGTTGAATTTAAATAGAAGGTTCTCAATAGCAATTTACCAAGGAGATGTCTGATTCCACTTAGATTGGATCAATCCTATAGTAACACAATTTAGACCATGATTGAGAACTAACATTAATCCAAACATATTATTAATAGAATAACAGATATAGAAATGATTGCGGTTTATTTGGGATGGATCCAAATCAATACTTTAGGCCAGTAAGAGACTAGTGTCTAATCCAATGGGCTACAGAGTCAGAGTTGTACATAGTAAATGTATCATTCAAGTATTATTGTTTCATCATGAAATGGACTAATAGCATTAATACCTTATTTACTTGAAATCATGGGGCTATCTTTTAAAACCATAATGCAGACAAAGCTAATTGAACATATCCTAAGCAAATAATTTCTCTCCTTGAGAGAAATCCATAGAAAACATGTACAATATAGAAAACTACAAAGATGGACTGAAATATTCTTAATATTAAGAATTCATATTAACTTCATGCAAATACAATATAGAGAAGGTTCCATAATCAGTGCAAAATGTATTCAATTTTGAAGAAACTCCTCACTCTACATATTTAAACATATGCCAGAATATAACTCTTCTTCTACTGCTTCTTGATTTCAACACAGAATATAATGTTGTCTAAAATCAAAGATCTAAACCTTGTCAAAAATGGCCCTAATTTCCCATTTATAGAAACATGGGAGAAAACATGCTATAGCCACATACAGATGTCATATTTTCATTTGACAAATATTGACAATAACATGCCAAAACATCCATCCCCAACCACTAAGGCATGATTTTGTAGCAAGTCATCACCTTAGGCAGACTGGAACAACTGATTTTGTCATGTATGCTTTCCTACTACTGATGTGGAAGCAAGCCATGTTTTTTAAGGAATAGGGATTACAAGGTTCTCTAATAGATTAGCCCCTCATCACATGTGGACACTTATTCCCCATATGAGAACCCTTTGCCATACTTCACCATCTACACAAGTAGACAAGGGAGTGCCCACAAGGATCAACAGAGAAAGATAGCACTGGAAGCCTTGGTCCCACCTATTATGCCCACTCATAGGCACAGGAAGGTAAATCCTCTCCTCTGATTGGGAAGTTCCCAACCAACTCACCCAATCAAGAATTAGAGGATGCCTCTAATAGTTGGTTCTACTTGAGCCAGGCCTCCAGCTAGGAAGGGAACAACAACAATCGTGACTTGTCTCTGTTGCAAGTATGTGCCTAATCAGTGTTGTCATTGATGTCAACATATTTGTGTTGTCATTAAAGTCAACTATGCTCTTACTTTGTTGAGGATATTGATAAAATTAGCCTCTCCCATGATAACAATGTGTTGTAGTAGAAATAGTGCATTATAGGCAAAAGAATAGTCCAGAAGAATGCCCCGCATTTCCTGTAGAATAAATATCTTTTCTTGTGTATTGGAAGTTATTTAGAAGCTTGTCTGAAGATGTTATATTCTGATTTTGAGCCTTCGGTATGAAGAATTGAGTGAGATATGTTCACCAGAGTGAAAACATCTTTTTCTGTGTGTTTGGTGGTGACAGGGAGAAAGTGTTTTTCTCCACATTCCTTCGCATTGAAGTATTTTGGTTTGCAATTCTGGAAGTAAGTCTGTGGTGATGTTAAATGCATTCAAGTGTAATGGTTTGTGATTTGGTGGTCCGCAAGCTATCTTTTACTCATGACAGTGGCTGGCAGTGTTGTTCTTGTGCTCCAGTTTGAAGAATCTTGTTGATAGAGTTGTTAGAGATCATGCAGTTGTACTTGGTGATTATAATGTGCTTGTGGATGTCTCTTGATCATGCTCCTACATTCAGATTGGTCTATAAGGTGTAATTTAGATCATACATGAAGTGTGTTCTTCATGATACATGTGTTAACATCAGTCTTGGCCGACCTAGATGAATTCGTCATTTGTAAAGATGCATCGAAGATTGTGATAGGGTGTTGTAGCATGGAAGATTGCGTTTGAGTCCCAGCGAAGGCATGACATGATTCGTATACATTCTTACATCTTTTCCTTAGCTAAATTTGTATTAGGTCCAGACCTATTTTATGTATGTTTGTAATGCCGATCTTGGAGATCAACACATGTTCTAACGGTTGATGATTATAATGCCGACCTTGATGATCATTCCAAGGTTGATGTAGTGTATAAATACTTGTAATTGAGTCGTGAAAATGTAACCGAGTGTGAATATGTGAAGATAAAGTGAAGAAAAGTTGCAGAGTAGAGCAGAGGTGTTTGTGCTTCAATGGAACTGAACCTTGGCATGGAGTAGATGTTGTTATCTTAGTTCAACCTTTTGGCAGTGAGCCTTCTCTTGGTAGCGAGCCTCCCTTTGGTAGTGAGCCACCCATAGGTGTTAGTCATGATGTTAGTCATTCACAAACATAGAATAAAAGTTACACAACAACCTTTACTCATCTTGAAAGATACGATGAATTCAAAGAATTCATGATCCCAAGTCTCCGTTGATTAGGTCTTAATCTACTGACGTTACTCAGTGGTTGATGTGTGTTGCTGTTTTCCATTCAGGGGCCTTACGTGTTTCTGCACTGTTCATCATCATCATCTTCAAATATCCTGCTCTGGATGTTCGCTCTGCATAAGTCTCCAACAATTCTACCTCTGCACTGTAAATCTAGTCAAATAATGTGCATACAGGCTGATATTTGCATGATTTATACCATTATTTATGATTCTTTGCATGATATTTTCAATACTACATGCATTTAACCAAATATGCTAAGGATCTTCAGTTACCTACGAGATTTCAGCATATTTCACTGTTTCTGCTTGTTATTTATCATGATTTGCAGTTATGGTGATGAATTAATGAAATTGAAAAAAGGAAAAGGGTTAGAGAGTGAGATTCCTAAAATTACTGGACTTAGATCACTGATTCACATACAAGCTCCCATACTTGCAATGAAAAGAAGGAAAACTAGAAATCATACTTCACCAGGACATTCCACAAATCCGCATGATCTAGTGCAAAGCTTCAAAGGAAAGTTGACAACAACATGTAATGAAATGAAAGCGCTTCCAGTTGAACACAGCATTCACCAGTACATATCCAGAAATCAACAGAAGATTACGTAAAATTTACAATCAGGATGTAATCTGGAACTTCATATTCATTCAGTATGCTCAAGAACAGGTACATTTACAGTGATCTGAAGAAAGAACCTTGACATTTCAACAATTCTATCCTCATTAGTCTCAGTAATCCGATCTCCTAACTTATTCTACAGTAATTGACTCTTTTCGCCAGATGCGTCTGTGTATTCTAATGTATTCCCCCCTTTTAAAATGACAAGCTCTGGATGTTATATAGAGCAACTGCCAGAAAACGGTTACAATGATCCAAGGATCAGGATCCTCTCATAACAAACAACGGCCCAGATGAAAAGCACATGCTTCGTCAGTTAGCAAATGTACAGCTGGCACAGAATATTCCAGCATCTTCAACTTGATTCGGCCTCCAGCTGGCGAACAACATATTTGACAATATCCTCTTCATGTCTGGCCTATGTTGCCTCCATGCGCAACTTTGTAATTATCAGCTTCAGCAGCATCATCATGATCTCAACGCTCAGCTTCAGCAGCATCATCATGATCTCAACGCTCAGCTTCAGCAGCATCATGATGATTTCCTGCAAGTAAACAGACAAACATTAGGTTCATCATCATCATGATAAACAACAGGAAGTAAACACTTTATTAAACATACCTCCCCATGTGCAGCTACAGGCAAACAGGTCTTACCTGTGAAAATATGCACCAAATGCATAAACAGCATAAAAACAACCAGGTCAACCCTCGTTGACCAAAATTCAGGCAGTCGGGCTTTCAAATTTCTATCGCTTCATGTTTTGCCCATTTTCTTGTATATCGGGTTCAAAATATGATGATGATGATCTCAAATTATACAAAGAAATAATCGCCCTTCAGCCATCCCTAGAATCCGGCTCTGCATCATCATCATATTTGCATCGGCGTGACTACATATGATCAGGGTGACAATTTTACCTTAGGCCGACGGCAACAGCTATACCGACGCCAAAAATCATGATGATGACCAACTATATATCTTCAAAGTGGCCGCAGGATATCACAAAATATGATGATCTTCCTTTCCTAATGCTCTGATGAAAAGCACATCAGGATGTTTTGGTTTTTGCACATTCGGGAAAGAAAGACATCGTCATCATCATCATGATGAAGACAAACAGGAGGACTTGGAAAATGATCCTGCCGCTGAGGAAAATCATGATGATGTCATCGTCATCATCAGGCTTGGTTAAAACGCAAAGGGATGACGTCACCGTCATGTTTCGTTAAGATCAGGAGGTAAATGGAATATCGGGTTCCCTCTAAGGAAGATGATCAGGTCATGAAAGCAGTATGACCCTTTTCGGCCAAGTCAATCCGCTCGAAAGATCAGGATGATGAACATCATCATCATCATATACGCACTGGGTGACCAAAAATATGATCCTGCCGAAAGTCCTGATGACGTCATTAGGATATCCGGGGCTTGTGTTAATCTTCGAAGATGACGTCATCGTCATCATCATATTGGTGAAATGCATCACGCCTTGGAAAATATCCTGCCGAAGGACAAAGGTGATGATGACGTCATCGTCATCATCATATTTGCAAAATGTTATACTTGTCGGCAGGATGATACTACGAACTGTCGGGAAAGACTAACAAGATCATGATGATCTTGTTCAACATGACCTAAGAAATGAAAAACACCCTCCGCTTCGAAAGATAAGATGATCATCATGATCACGCAAAAGGAGGTCAGGAGGATATTAGGAAATGCCGGGTCTTGAAATATCATGATGATGCTGATCACCAAGACTGTCGTGCGCGCGCAAATTATGCAGATGGCAGATTTCTCTAAGTAAGGTGATATTATAATATCAGCATGATATTATAATATCGGGTGATGTTGGAATATCATGATGATGCTCGCAATGTGAGAATATCATGATGCTGATGATGTTAGAATATCATGATGCTCGCTTGACAGGCAAAACACACTAGCATTTAAGATTGACGTCCGGATGTTTCGGGACTGCATGATTTTCATCAGGTGATAAAGTAAGATCATGATGATGACCTTTGGCGATACAAAAGACCGCCTGTCGGGAAAAGATTAATACGACTTAAACTTGACGTCCGGATATTTCGACCTCAGGATATTATCGGGGGGCTTTTCAAATATCATGATGATGATGTTCATATAGCCATTATCAGGTTTGACCAAAACTTTGACTGCTCACAACTCCCTCATATGGACGAATTTTCAAGTGATGCAAAAAGGCAAACCTGCATGAAATTTCAAGTTCTTTCTAACCATGAAGTCATAGAAACAAAATATGAACTTTGACAAACTAACCTCATGATGATGACCTACCTCATCCTGACCTTCATGATGATGATGCACCTGACTTAACTTTTACCAAAATCGCCAGAAACAGACAACACAAGCTAAAACAAAAGTTGGGTCCCTGTTTTGCCAAGTCAAAATGGGGCGTGTTGTGTAACCACACAACAACTTGCCACCAAAGAAAACAACCAAATTCAAATGATTCAAGTGATGTGATCACATTCATCTATAGTGTTCTAATTCTGTCTAAGTAAAATCATCATGATCTTTGAATGATAAAATTTCATTATGGTAACAGTGCTAACAGAGGATCAGGTGTGTGCAGATGATTAATTATCCTCATCTTGAAAGCAAGTTGAAAACATAAGTAACTGGTGTT
The DNA here is from genome assembly GCA_027924645.1 of Cunninghamia lanceolata. Taxonomy (NCBI): domain Eukaryota; kingdom Viridiplantae; phylum Streptophyta; class Pinopsida; order Cupressales; family Cupressaceae; genus Cunninghamia; species Cunninghamia lanceolata. The sequence goes on from BSBN01000828.1 coordinate 9,711,594, forward strand.
AAACTACATAGTTGGAGATCATCCCTCATAGCCAACCTGGATAGAGCCTTGCTGCCAGCAGGTGTCTATAACCCCGGCAAGGTTATCTATACAATCTCCCTAAGTAGAGCCCCACTGCCAGCAGGCGTCCATAGCCCCGGTAGAGTTACTTAGATGGCCTAATTTTATTTTGTTTCTGATTTTCCTTTAAAAATTTAAATTTGATATCATCATGTCTGCTCATTTGTACAAGGTGTAGTCACTTGCAGCTTTAGGTTGGAGATTGTATTGGTAGCAAGGGAGTCCCTTTAGATTTTTCACTTAACACCTATACTCATATCTTCAACAAACCCAAGGCTGTTAGGTGTTTCATTGTGTTTGATTCACTTTGGACAAGAAAAAGTACCCTGATGAAAAGACATCATAAACCTGATCCTGAGTATTTATCAGAATGAATTACAATCTATATCTAAATCTGATCTCATCACTTGAATCCTAACAATTTAGTTATTTTCTTAGGTGATGAAGTGCATCATCCTGACTTACCAGAACAAGGTCCCAACCAACAAAACAACAACAACAACAAGCAAACACTGTACAAACAACTATACAAATATACAATATGATACACAAGACTGCCATGAAGTCACTCAGGCCTGGAAATAATGTTTGAGGAATTGTCCATTGACTGGCAACGGGACATCCTCACCTGTCAGGTTCTTAAGCCTATAAGTGCTGTCTCCTAAAATTTTAGAAATCTGAAAGGGACCTATCCATAGTCTATCGAACTTACCATGATCACCTTTCCTTTCATGGGCTTTATCCCACATCAGGACTAAATCTGATATCCTGAAAGCTTTAATTCTGGCTCTCTTGTCAAACCAGCATTTGACAACAGCCTGATGTTTTGCAAATTGGTCAATTGCTTGGCTTCATTTTTCTTCCAGATGCATCAACTGAAGCAACCTTACTTCTTGTTTATTATCTATGCCTAGATAGTCTTGGGCAAACTGCAGAGTAGAAATTTTCAAGTTTACAGGGAGGATGGGATCTACCCCATATACTAGCTGGAAAGGTGAGTTTCCTAATGCAATTTTCATTCTAGTTCTGTCTACCCATAAGGCATATTTCAGAAATGAATTCCATTCCCTGGGATTTTTCTCTATCAATTTTCTTATGATACTCAGTAAATTCTTATTGGTGGATTCTGCTAATCCATTTCCCTGGGGATAGTAATTGGATGAGAACTTAAGTATGATCCCATGATCAAAAGCCCAACTTGACAATTTAGTGGAAATGAAGGCAGAACCATTATCACTTACCAATGCATAAGGAGTTCCATACCTGGTGACAATGTTGCTTTCCAGAAATTTAATGACATCATCAGCAGTACAAGTTTTGCTGCTGATAGCCTCAGTCCATCTGGTACAATAATCAGTGATTGTTAGGACATACCTCTGGCCTGAAGAAGACAGAGGATTGATTGGTCCTATGAAATCCATGCCCCATTGTGCAAATGGGCGCTCCTCCATCACTGGCTGCAATGGTTGTGCAGCATATTTTTCTCTGTTGGCAGCAACCTGGCAAACATGACAACATTTAACATGATCAGCTGTGTCTTTAAAAATTGTAGGCCAGTAATATCCTGCTCTGAGGATTGCATGTGTTGTGGCCAACGCTGATCCGTGGGCAGTTCCAAACTTGTCATGTAGCTCTGTCAAAACTTTATTGGCTTCTGGTTTCTCTAAGCATCTCAGGTATATCCCTTCATAATTCTTTTTAAACAGGGCTCCTCCCTTCATCATATATTTCTGGGATCTCATCTTCAAGGCTCTTCTCTGTGAAGCCTGCATCCTCAAAGGACATCTTCCAGTGATCAGGATGTGCCTGATGTCTGAATACCATTCTTTATTGTCCTTCTCATCTATCACATACTGCTGACTGATGATGTTTGGATCAGTTTCAGATATCATCTGGCTCAGAGCCTGTCCTCTTACTAGCTTCATGGGTGTGATCTCCATGTCATATTCTTGTAGTACCGTAATCCATTTGGCCCTTTTTTCACCAGGTTCACTCTGCATCAGCAGCATCTTTACTGCTGCATCTGGTACCACAGCAATCACTTTGCTCCTCAGTATATAATGTCTGAACTTTTTTACTGCTCTGACTAATGCAAGTGCCTGTCTTTCAACATCTACATATCTCAACTCAGCATCCCTGAAAGGACAGCTCATGAAGGCAATTGGTTTCTCTTCTTTATCTTCATTTCTTTGAGTTAACACTGCTGCAGAAGTATGTTCTGAAGCAAATGAGTAGATGTAGAAATCTTTTGTATAATCTGGACTAATGAGGACAGGAGCATCTGAAATGGCCTTCTTTATATCTTCAAAAGCAGCTCTGGCTTCTGGTGTCCAGTCAATTTGTGCATCTTTTTTCAACATGGCATTCAGTGGTCTGACAATCTCAGCAAAGCCAGTGATGAACTTCCTCACAAAATTTATCTTACCAAAATAAGATTTAAGCTCCTTTTTGCTTCCTGGAAGTGGTAATTTCATAATAGATTCCACCCTGTCAGGATCAATGATAATCCCATCTTCTGTGATCAGGTGGCCTAGTAACTTTCCTGTTGTGACCCCGAATATGCACTTCTTGGGATTCAAAGATATTCCATATTCTTCACATTTCTTCAGCACACTTCTGAGATCAGCAACATGATTTCCCCTTTCTTTGGAGAACACTGTCAGGTCATCCATGTAGATGACTATACATTTTCCTATTAAGCCTCTGAAGGCTATGTCCATTGCTCGCTGGAATGTAGCTCCAGCATTTATCAATCCAAACGGCATACGTCTATATGCAAATATCCCCCATTTTGTGGTGAAGGCAGTCTTTAATCTGTCAATTTTATCAACCATCACTTGGTTGTATCCTGAAAAACCGTCCAAGAAGGACATCATCTTGGCTCCATTTACCATCTGCAGAACCTCATCCAAAGAGGGCAAAGGATAGTTATCCTTTTCTGATGCTCTGTTCAGGTTCCTGAAATCCACACACAATCTGATGTCTCCATTCTTCTTCCTGACTGGTACCAGATTTGCCACCCAAGTGGAGTGCCTTACAGGAAATATTATCCGGGCATTCAACAACTTCTTGACTTCCTCAAGGATGATGGGATCAAGCAGAGCATTGACTGGCCTCTGCTTCTGTCTGAAAGGTTTTGCATCTGGCTTGAGGGGTATAGTATGAGTTATGACAGAAGTGTCATACGTCTTCAGCTCGTCATAAGTCCATGCAATTACATGTATATAATCCTTAAGGGCTTGAGTTATTCCATCTAACTCTTCAGGTGTACAAACCTTACCCAACAAGACATTCTTCTTGTCATCAGCTTGTCCAATATTCACCTGTGAATATTGACCTCCATCTGCCTTAGGCAGATCCTTATGCTTGAGCATATTATCCAGATCAAAGGCTCTTTCTAATTCAATCATACCTTTGGGAATTGTGTTGCCAGGCAACTCTAAAATCTCATCTTCCTCCCAGACATGATCTTCCATACCATTTTCATCTATGATCTGAGCTTCAAATACATCTCTGTTTGATATGAAGTCCAGGATGTGCTGATCATCATCAAACACTTGGAGATTAGTCACATTGTCAGGTACCGAAGGTACTGACACCAATTCTACTGCAAATCTCTTCAGACCAGATATAGACAGTGGTTCCAGCGTACTGGCGGCCTGAGCAAGTGCATCTGCCCTTTGGTTCTGTTCTCTCGGCACGTGAACGATGTTGAAGGCATCAAAGTCTTCAATCAGGTCCCACACACGATGTCTGTAATTTGACAGCTTTCTGTAGTTACAAGAGTAAATTCCTCGCACTTGCCTCACAACTAGTTCTGAATCTCCAAAGACATGCAGGATCTTCACCTTCTTCTTATGGGCAAACAACAGTCCATGAATCAGAGCTTCATACTCTGTGACATTATTAGTGCAGGGGAACTGTAATCTGTAAGCTGCTAAATGGGATTTCCCTGATGGATCAGTAAGGTCAATCCCTACTCCAGAACCTTGCTTAGATTTGGATCCATCAAACCTCAGGATCCAAGGCTTATCTTCAGCAGGACATTTATTTGAACTTTCCTTTTTCTTTGCAGCTCTGGCTGCTGCTCCGCCTGATATCCACCTTAACTTAGGTGTGTCATCTTCAAGCTTCCTCTTTCCTTTATCTGATGAGCCTGATGGCTTTTCTGTTTTCTCTTCAATCCTAGCAGGAGGATGATGTTCAGCACATACAGCTGCATGCTTCTTCAAAATGTGCAAGCACAGTGAGCAAGTGGTTTCTGAGTGAGGCACCTCATGCAGCCTACACCAACCTTTGATTAAAACCTCCTGGGGAGATCTACACTGTTGTGTCATTTTTTTTATTCCCTTGACCAGAAATTCTTTGAACTTCGTCAGGTCACTGCCTTTATCCTCATCAGACAACTCGTAATCCGGTTCCATGAAGCAATCACTACCAGGAGTGATCTTTTCCTTTCTCGCATCATTTGTCTGATTGGACACCAGGATCTCTTCTGTTTTTCGGATATGATCCTCATCAGGATCCGTCGACTCTTCTGTTCCTGCAGAAGACAAATAAAAATTAGTATCATCATCATCATCAGATGTAGCACTCACCTCAGAATATGATGATGATGCTTCACTATACGTCTGCTCCAGCATGATCATGTCTAAGCATGGTTCGCAAGTCTTTTCCGAGTGTGCTTCTCCATGCAATCTGCACCATTCGTCAATCAAGATATCATTAGCAGGTATATTTAATAATTGACAACGTTTTATCTGAGTAGATAAATGCATCTGAAAATCCCTGAAGCGATCTATTTCATTCTCATTATCAGGATCATTATTAAGTTCTACGACTGGCATATCTTCATGATAATCATCATCATGATGATGATGAACATCAAGCATCAGGACCTCTTCTATTTGGACAGTTTGCGGCCCGATGTGATAAACTCCAGGTTCTACGTTTACATACATGATCTCATTTGTTCTGTTATATTCGGTGATCATATGTTTCATCCTAGGCTCAGCATCAATCCTGATCTGATTAGGTATACCTTTCCATGGCAACCACATGTGACTGAAGTCTGTGGACATGTATCCGTTAAGCGTTTTAGACCAGTCCCGGCTAAGCAACATCCCATATGTATCAGGTATGTCAACTACCTGAATGTCAATGTAATACTGGATCCTAGGATCAGACGCTAGCTGCATGTGAATATGAGTGAGTTCTCCTACGACACTTACTTCTGTCTTGTCCAGTTGAGTGACCTTCTTTAATGATTTAGCAGGATGCAGTCCTAATGCGTTGCATATTGACAAAGGCATAACATTAGTTGAGGCTCCTGAATCAACTAAGCAGTTGTGCAAATTCTTACTGAACATTCTTATGGTGAGGAGAAACGGTGGTGATTCAGTTTTATCTCTGTACAAGGTCATGTGAGAGGTTTCAGCAGCTTGGACTGTGGCTGACACTTTGGGCTTGACAGTGCTATCTTTAGCAGTATGGTCTCTGCTATTGGATTGACTCGAAAGGTGATTATCCTCTTTAGAAGCAAGATCATCCAGCGACTTCATGAATGCCTTTTTGATGGCAGGAGTTTTCAGTAACTCAGATAGGGACAGGCTGATCTTGATTTTCTTCATTTCATCAGCCAAATAGCTAACTAACCTGTCAGACTCATGAGGTGCATTTGCAACTTTTGTTACTGTGTTTTGAGGAGACAAGTACTGAGCATTCACCTTAGGAAACCCAGGGTTATTGCTAGCCTTAGGATCAGGAGGTGTGTTGAAGTTGTTTGGAGGTAGAGATGATGTCAATGGACCGGCAGGTCTGTTGGCATTACTCCTCAGGTTATAATTGTGCTTACCAGGGTATTGCTGCTGGTACGCATGTACTTCCTCATGCTCTCTTGTAGGTTCATTTTCATCCTCAAAAGGGAAGACATAATTTGCTTCAAAGGTTAAGGCAGATTCTTCACAGGTCTGATTATAATCCTGATGAGGCTGATTAGTGTAGGTTTCCAGCACAAAAGCTGAGTCATATCCACAAGGAACTATTTCATTTCCTTCTGCCTGAGGTGGATTTCCAGAAGTATTAGACACTTCAGTCTGAAAGATGCTGGCAGCAATCCTAAATTGTGGACAATCTAATTCTGCATGTGCATTGGTGTTGTGAATCCTGCACCAATTGGTAAGGGCTGCCTCAGCAAGATTGACTCTAGTAGTCTGTTTGGCTTCACCAGGAGGCTGATTGTCTAGGGGTGATGGTAATGAACCATTATTTGGCCTGGAGTTCCACACTCTGGGCTGCCTAGGAGGATTATTGTTATTTGCAGCACTACTGTTGAAGTTATTGTTGTATCCTCTGTCAGGGTAATTTGGTCTGTCATTGGAATAACTCCTATTCTGACCTGACTGTGAATAAAACCCTTGATTTCTCAAGTGTGTTACTTCTATGGTGAGCTTTCTCAACTGAGCAGACATTTCTTTGATTTCCTCTTTCTCCTCTTGAGCTTTGGCCACTACATTTTCAGGCTGAGGCTGGAAAAAGGAAGATCCATGGTTATTATGAGATAGATCTGTACCCTGAGGTGTCTGAGCATGTGCAGGATATTGTGACGATTGGCCATTTCCATTAGGAGGAGGCATGATACTCAATGGAGGTACTTGCAAAGGTGCAGGCATGATTGCTGGGGGCATCACTGCTCCATTTGGATATTGTGCAGGATATTGCGAAGGATAAGCTGCAGGGTACTGTGCTGGATATTGTGACTGCATGCCAGGCAAAGCAGGGAATGCTATATTTGGAGTAGGAGCAGGTATCAGCTGTTGATTTACCTTGATAGCTTCTTGAAAAGCTCCTGTCAATGTGGTGATCGCAAGATGTGTTCTCCTGATGAACATGGCGGTTAACGGATCCAGGGCTGAATAATAAATACTTCTAGCAGCATCATCAGCCACCACATATGGGGTAACTAGCTTGGACAACATTTTCTGGAACCTAGCATTGAAATTTGCAATAGGTTCATGCTCCAATCTCTTAATTGTGGCAAACAGGTGGTAATTCATGGATGGATCAATAGGGACCTTGAATCTGTCAAGAAAAGCCTTCTCTAAGACAGCCCACGAACCTACAGAAGATTGACCAAGACTGATGAACCAATTATAGGCCTCTTCCCCTAAGGAAAAAGGGAATAATCTGCACACCACATCCTAATGCTCTATTCTGGCTCTGCAGCAAGCTTCTTTAAACGTCCTGATATGATCATCCGCATCCTGATAAGGATGGTATTTTGGACAAAGCTTGTCCGGATACTTTGGTAACTCATGATATGCAGTAAAGGTCAATGGTGATTCTGCTGCAAAGAACGACATTGCAACCTGAGGGGGCTGAACTGGTGGTGCAGTTGGCTGAGGTTGGACTAAAGGTATACCCTGAGGTTGAACAGGAGGTGTCACTGGTATACCTGAAGGTATTTGCAAACCAACGGGAGTTACAGGAGGAGGTCCTGGTGAAGCTCTGGACGTACTAGACTCTGGAGTATGGTGAACGTCTATAGTCTTAGGTCTAAAACCTCTAACAGGCAATTCTTCGAAAATTTCACTATGTCTAGACCTGGTATTTATCCTGTGAGCCAGGATTTCTCGATTTGGAGGCCAATTAGCTGAAACTTTGCAAATATTGGCTGGATTCCACCGGACGAGGTGATATTTGCGGTCAACTTGCAAATTAGACTGAATATTTACGCGATATTTGCGAAGATACTGCAAATATGACAGGATATTGGGATATTTCGACCAGTAGCACCAGATCTCATGTGTCTAAGGCTCAAATTCTCAAAGCTTGAACAAATTTATGCATCTTTGGCCAATATTTAGTGAATCTAAAGAAATCTACTGTAAAGCTTGCAATATTTATGTGAAATTTGGAAATCTTTACACCGAATGTGCAAATACAAACTTGTCGCAGCAAATATTTACGCAATATGATGAAATTCACAAATGATCTGAAGTTACCTTACTCTGAGCGTCATCAAACCTGAAAGTACTGATGATGAACGTGATCTTCCGAACTCGGGCCCTCCTTCTAGCGCCAATTTATGTTAGTCATGATGTTAGTCATTCGCAAACATAGAATAAAAGTTACACAACAACCTTTACTCATCTTGAAAGATACGATGAATTCAAAGAATTCATGATCCCAAGTCTCCGTTGATTAGGTCTTAATCTACTGACGTTACTCAGTGGTTGATGTGTGTTGCTGTTTTCCATTTAGGGGCCTTACGTGTTTCTGCACTGTTCATCATCATCATCTTCAAATATCCTGCTCTGGATGTTCGCTCTGCATAAGTCTCCAACAATTCTACCTCTGCACTGTAAATCTAGTCAAATAATGTGCATACAGGCTGATATTTGCATGATTTATACCATTATTTATGATTCTTTGCATGATATTTTCAATACTACATGCATTTAACCAAATATGCTAAGGATCTTCAGTTACCTACGAGATTTCAGCATATTTCACTGTTTCTGCTTGTTATTTATCATGATTTGCAGTTATGGTGATGAATTAATGAAATTGAAAAAAGGAAAAGGGTTAGAGAGTGAGATTCCTAAAATTACTGGACTTAGATCACTGATTCACATACAAGCTCCCATACTTGCAATGAAAAGAAGGAAAACTAGAAATCATACTTCACCAGGACATTCCACAAATCCGCATGATCTAGTGCAAAGCTTCAAAGGAAAGTTGACAACAACATGTAATGAAATGAAAGCGCTTCCAGTTGAACACAGCATTCACCAGTACATATCCAGAAATCAACAGAAGATTACGTAAAATTTACAATCAGGATGTAATCTGGAACTTCATATTCATTCAGTATGCTCAAGAACAGGTACATTTACAGTGATCTGAAGAAAGAACCTTGACATTTCAACAATTCTATCCTCATTAGTCTCAGTAATCCGATCTCCTAACTTATTCTACAGTAATTGACTCTTTTCGCCAGATGCGTCTGTGTATTCTAATGTATTCCCCCCTTTTAAAATGACAAGCTCTGGATGTTATATAGAGCAACTGCCAGAAAACGGTTACAATGATCCAAGGATCAGGATCCTCTCATAACAAACAACGGCCCAGATGAAAAGCACATGCTTCGTCAGTTAGCAAATGTACAGCTGGCACAGAATATTCCAGCATCTTCAACTTGATTCGGCCTCCAGCTGGCGAACAACATATTTGACAATATCCTCTTCATGTCTGGCCTATGTTGCCTCCATGCGCAACTTTGTAATTATCAGCTTCAGCAGCATCATCATGATCTCAACGCTCAGCTTCAGCAGCATCATCATGATTTCCTGCAAGTAAACAGACAAACATTAGGTTCATCATCATCATGATAAACAACAGGAAGTAAACACTTTATTAAACATACCTCCCCATGTGCAGCTACAGGCAAACAGGTCTTACCTGTGAAAATATGCACCAAATGCATAAACAGCATAAAAACAACCAGGTCAACCCTCGTTGACCAAAATTCAGGCAGTCGGGCTTTCAAATTTCTATCGCTTCATGTTTTGCCCATTTTCTTGTATATCGGGTTCAAAATATGATGATGATGATCTCAAATTATACAAAGAAATAATCGCCCTTCAGCCATCCCTAGAATCCGGCTCTGCATCATCATCATATTTGCATCGGCGTGACTACATATGATCAGGGTGACAATTTTACCTTAGGCCGACGGCAACAGCTATACCGACGCCAAAAATCATGATGATGACCAACTATATATCTTCAAAGTGGCCGCAGGATATCACAAAATATGATGATCTTCCTTTCCTAATGCTCTGATGAAAAGCACATCAGGATGTTTTGGTTTTTGCACATTCGGGAAAGAAAGACATCGTCATCATCATCATGATGAAGACAAACAGGAGGACTTGGAAAATGATCCTGCCGTTGAGGAAAATCATGATGACGTCATCGTCATCATCAGGCTTGGTTAAAACGCAAAGGGATGACGTCACCGTCATGTTTCGTTAAGATCAGGAGGTAAATGGAATATCGGGTTCCCTCTAAGGAAGATGATCAGGTCATGAAAGCAGTATGACCCTTTTCGGCCAAGTCAATCCGCTCGAAAGATCAGGATGATGAACATCATCATCATCATATACGCACTGGGTGACCAAAAATATGATCCTGCCGAAAGTCCTGATGACGTCATCAGGATATCCGGGGCTTGTGTTAATCTTCGAAGATGACGTCATCGTCATCATCATATTGGTGAAATGCATCACGCCTTGGAAAATATCCTACCGAAGGACAAAGGTGATGATGACGTCATCGTCATCATCATATTTGCAAAATGTTATACTTGTCGGCAGGATGATACTACGAACTGTCGGGAAAGACTAACAAGATCATGATGATCTTGTTCAACATGACCTAAGAAATGAAAAACACCCTCCGCTTCGAAAGATAAGATGATCATCATGATCACGCAAAAGGAGGTCAGGAGGATATTAGGAAATGCCGGGTCTCGAAATATCATGATGATGCTGATCACCAAGACTGTCGTGCGCGCGCAAATTATGCAGATGGCAGATTTCTCTAAGTAAGGTGATATTATAATATCAGCATGATATTATAATATCGGGTGATGTTGGAATATCATGATGATGCTCGCAATGTGAGAATATCATGATGCTGATGATGTTAGAATATCATGATGCTCGCTTGACGGGCAAAACACACTAGCATTTAAGATTGACGTCCGGATGTTTCGGGACTGCATGATTTTCATCAGGTGATAAAGTAAGATCATGATGATGACCTTTGGCGATACAAAAGACCGCCTGTCGGGAAAAGATTAATACGACTTAAACTTGACGTCCGGATATTTCGACCTCAAGATATTATCGGGGGGCTTTTCAAATATCATGATGATGATGTTCATATAGCCATTATCAGGTTTGACCAAAACTTTGACTGCTCACAACTCCCTCATATGGACGAATTTTCAAGTGATGCAAAAAGGCAAACCTGCATGAAATTTCAAGTTCTTTCTAACCATGAAGTCATAGAAACAAAATATGAACTTTGACAAACTAACCTCATGATGATGACCTACCTCATCCTGACCTTCATGATGATGATGCACCTGACTTAACTTTTACCAAAACCGCCAGAAACAGACAACACAAGCCAAAACAAAAGTTGGGTCCCTGTTTTGCCAAGTCAAAATGGGGCGTGTTGTGTAACCACACAACAATAGGCAATGAGCCTTTCTTTGCAGTGAGCAATTTGGGCAGTGAGCCTCTAATTTTTGGTATTGATATAACTTATATATTTCTGTGGGTTAACACCCATCATGTTTTTTCCCTTTTACGGTTTTCTACATAAAAAATTTGGTGTCTCCTATGTTATTTATTCTTTTGTGTTGAGCTTCTCATTTGATGCTTTCATGGTTAAATCTGATTATAAGTAATTGATAAGTTGATGAACACATTTGGTTAAAAGTTTTAGGACAACTAATTTACCCCCCCTCTTAGTTGTCTAGTGCAATTCAACAATTGGTATCAGATCCAAGTTCCTCTGAAGAAAGTCGAATAGCTTGAGGAAGATCCAAGATGTCTTATAAGAAGGAAGCTCCGCATTTTGATGGGACAAATTATGCTCTCTGGAAGGTACGAATGAAAAGACATCTTCTTTGTCTTGGTTATAGAGTATGGAAAGCTACATAAGTAAAATATACCATGCCTCCAAATGGTTTGATGACTGAAGATGAAATCAAAGAATGTGAGGTAAATGTCGAAGAAAAGGATGCTTTGTTAAGTTCCTTAAATGAATTAGTGTTGACAAAAGTTGTGGATCTTGAAACTGCAAATGAAGTATGGGAGAAGCTGACAAATCTATATGAAGGAGATGATTATGTACAAGAAGCCAAGATACAAAGCTTGAAAATGAAGTATGAGGGTTTGAAGATGAATGAGGATGAAAACATAACAACTTTTATGTAAAGAGTTGATCAACTTGTCATTAAAATAAAAGGTATGGGAGGAACTCTCGGTGATAAGGAAGTTGTGATGAAATTTTTTAGATCACTACCAAAGTCATATAGTCACAAGGTAGTTGCAATTGAAGACTTCGTGACTATGAAAACTAGTGACAGAGATCAGTTACTTGGAAAGCTTAGAACCTTTGAGATTAGAGAATTTAGTGATGCCCTGCCCAAAGTTGAATCAGCTTTTAAAGCCAGTACTTCAGTAGAGATCTCTAGAACTAAGAAATACAAAGTGGATGATGACCTTGATGAAATTGAAGCTAACTTTGTTGACATGATACAAAGAGGATCCAGTAAGTTCAAAATTAAATAACCCTTCAAATACTTCTCTTGTGGTAAAGTAGGTCATTATGCTTCCAGATGTCCTGAAATAAGTGAAAGAAATAAGAAGAAATATGAGAGCAGGCCTAGAGTTCCAAAGAAATGCTACTATGTTAGAGATTTTGATGATGAAGGGGTAACTAATGATGAATCTAATGATGCAAATAATAATGCAAATGAATGCCTATTTATTGCTATTAAAGAAGATCCTATGTCTACTAATTCTGCTAGTTGTGTGAAGGATGAAAAACCAGTGGAAGAAAGGGCTTTGGCAGTTCAGGTTGAGAAAGATAAGGATGAATGGATTATTGATAGTGGATGCTCACATCACATGACTAGTGACAAAAGTAAGTTTGTAAGTTTGGAAAAGTATGATGGTGGACTTGTTAGGTTTGGAGATAATGCAGCTAGTAAGATTTGTGGAAAAGGGTCTGTTTCATTTGATGGAAAGCATAATACTAACAATGTTCTATATGTGAAGGGATTGAAGCATAATATTTTGAGTGTTGGTTAGATGTGTGATAAAGGATATGATATGAGCTTCAAAGATTATGGGTGCAAGATCATGGAAAGTTCCAGAACTGTGATTGCTACCGGTAAGAAGACAAAAGGTAACATCTATAAATTGAGAGGAACTAATGATTATTGTTTATTGGCTCAGGTAGATGAAAGTTGGATATGGCATAGAAGAATGTGTCATATAAACTTTGATAGTTTCCAGTAAAGATAAGCTCAAGTCAAGATGTGAGAGATTTACCAAAACTTGTGAAACCCTCCAACTCAATTTGTAAGGAATGTCAACTAGGAAAGCAGATAAGGACAAGTTTCAAGAGCAAAGAACAATTTTCTACTGGTTTGCTAGATCTAGTACATACAAATCTTTGTGGTCCGACAAGGGAGAGAAGTCTACAAGGTGGTAGGTACTTCATGTTGCTTATTGATGATTATTCTAGAATGACTTGGGTTACTTTTTTAAGAGATAAATCAGAAGCCCTAGAGAAGTTCAAATCTTTCAAGGCAATGGTTGAGAATGAAATAGATTTAAAGATCAAATGCTTGAGATCTGATAGAGGAGGTGAGTTCACATCAAATGAATTCAACATTTTCTGTGAAGAACATGGGATAAAGAGACAGTTGTCTGCATCTAGGACTCCTCAATAGAATGGGGTTGTGGAAAGGAAGAACAAGACAGTACAGGAGGCTTCTAGAACAATGATAAAGGAAGAAGGTCTACCAGAAGTCTTTTGGAAAGAAGCTATTCACACTATTGTCTACATTCAAAACAAAGTTCAAGTGAAAGGTAATGGTAATAAAAATCCCTATGAATTGTTGTATGGAAGAATTCCCATAGTAAAATATTTCAAAGTCTTTGGAAGCAAATGTTATATCAGGAGAGATGAAGATCTAGGAAAGTTTGATGCAAGATGTGATGAAGGAATCTTTCTTCGATACTCTACCAAGAGTAAGGCTTACCAGTGCTACAACAAAAGGCTCAAAAAGATTGTTGAAAGTACAAATGTTAAGGTAGATGAAGGCAAAGAAAGAATATCAGACTTGAGTTGTTATGAACCAGATGAACCTATGACTATAGAAATTGAAGAGAAAGATGAGAAAACAAACAGTCAAGATGAAGAAGAGGCTCCAGAAAGTATTGTCAAGACCCCCATGTATGTAAGGATCAATCATTCTAAAGATTAGATTTAGGTGATAAAAACAAAGGTGTGCTAACAAGAAGAAGAGCTATAGAGGAACAAGTCAATTACTATTTGCTTTCAAAGATTGAACCAAAAAATATGAATGAAGCATGCAATAATGAAAATTGGGTAAAGGCAATGGAGGAAGAACTACTGCAGATAGAGAAGAATGAAACTTGGGAATTAGTTCCTAGACCTCCTAACAAAAATGTTATTGGAACTAAATGGGTCTTTAGAAACAAGATGAATGAAAATGGAGAGGTTGTAAGGAATAAAGCAAGACTTGTATGCAAAGGATATTCTCAAATTGAAGGGGTAGATTTTGAAGAAACCTTTGCCCTAGTAGCTTGGATTGAAGTAATCAGAATGTTTCTGGTGTTTGCATCTCACAAAGATTTTAAGGTATATTAGATGGATGTGAAATCTGCCTTCCTAAATGGTGAATTAGAAGAGGAAGTATACATTGAGCAACCGAAGGGATTCCAATTATCAAATCAAAGTAATATGGTATGCAAATTGAAGAAAGCATTCTATGGACTCAAACAAGCTCCTAGAGCTTGGTATGCAAGGTTAGATAAGTATTTATTGCAATTGGGATTTAGTAAAGGTACTGCAGATAGCAATATGTAATTCAAAGTTAATGATGATCAGATCTTGATTGTTGAGGTCTTTGTTGATGACATTGTCTTTGGAGGAAATGAATGTATGTGCATAAGGTTTGCTGATGAGATGAAAAGTGAATTTGAAATATCCATGTTTGGTGAAATAAATTTATTTTTGGGTCTGCAAATTAATCAATTAGATAAAGGAATCTTCATATCTCAGTCTAAGTATGTGAAAGAGTTGTTGAAGAAGTTGGGATGGAAGACTCTAAAATGGTATGCACTCCCATGGTGACTGGTTGCAAGTTGAGCAAAGATGATGAATCACCTAAGGCTAATCAGAAAAAATCTAGATCAATGATTGGAGGATTTCTTTATCTAACTCAAACCAAACTTGATATTATGCATGCAATCTATCTTGTTGCAAGGTTTCAAGCTGATCCAAGAGAATCACATGTGATGGTAGTTAAGAGAATTCTGAGGAATTTGAAAGGCACTCCAATTATGGTTTATGGTATCCAAAGGATAATGATTTCACTCTCAGTGCTTATACAGATGCAGATTGGGCTAGAGATGTTGATGATAGAAAAAGTACAAGTGGAGGCACCTTATTCTTGGGTAATAGATTGGTCTCATGGCTGAGCAAGAAACAAGATTCAATATCTTTGTCAACTGCAAAAGTAGAGTATATTGTAGAAGCATGTTGTTGCACTCAAGTATTATGGATGAAGTAGACTTTGAATGATATAAGAGTTGTGTATGAAGATCCAATTGCAATCTTTTGTGACAATACAAGTTCCATAAATGTCTCAAAGAATCCAATGATGCACTCAAGTACAAAACACATATCAATAAGGTATCACTTTTTGAGAGAGAAGGTGATAGAGAACAAAGTATGTATCCACAAAGGATCAGATTACAGACGTTTTCACCAAACCTCTACCTAAAAATACCTTTGAGTATCTTAGAGAAAAGTTAGGGGTCATTACTCCTCCTATCCTGAACTAAGATGCATAGGAATGCATCAATCTAGTGGAGCTCAAAGTGTCATTTCTTGATCTAGATTGATGTTTTGAAGGCTACCTCTCAGGGGAAGTAGCTAAGTGTTTCTGGTAAAGTAAATGGATCAGAGAAGAAGCATGCAAGTATGTGCCCTTTTCCGTTGATGTCAAAGGGGGAGAGAAATCATGTGAAAAACTCAAGGGGAGAAAGAATGCAGATGTGTAAAAATAAAGGGGGAGAATCTTGTCTTGGTGGTCTTTTCAGTTTTTCACATCATATGTTGCCATCAATGACAAAGTGGGAGATTGTTGCAAGTATGTACCTAATCGGTGTTGTCATTGATGTCAACATATTTGTGTTGTCATTAGTGTCAATTATGCTCTTACTTTGTTGAGGATATTGAGAAAATTAGCCTCTCCTGTGATAACAATGTGTTGCAGTAGAAATAGTTCATTACATGCAAAAGAACAGTCTAGAAGAATGCTTTACATTTCATGTAGATTTAATATCTTTGCCTACGGATTGGAAGTTATTTAGAAGCCTGTCTGAAGATGTTATATTATGAGTTTGAGCCTCTAGTATGAAGAATTGAGTGAGACATGTTCACCAGAGTGAAAATAGCTTTTCTGTGTGTTTGGTGGTGACAGGGAGAAAGTGTTTTTCTCCGCATTCCTCCACATTGAAGTATTTTGGTCTGCAATTCTGGAAGTAAGTTTGTGATGATGTTAAATGCCTTCAAGTGTAATGGTTCATGATTTGGTGGTTCGCAAGCTATCTTTTACTCATGACAGTGGCTAGCAGTGTTGTTCTTGTGCTCCAGTTTGAAGAATCTTGTTGATAGAGTTGTTAGAGATCATGCAATTGTTCCTGGTGATTATAATGTACTTGTGGGTGTCTCCTAATCATGTTCCTACATTTAGATTGGTCTGCAAGGTGTAATTTAGATCGTGTATGAAGTGTGTTCTTCAGGATATGTGTGTTAACATCAGTCTTGGCCGACCTGGTTGAATTCATCATTTATGAAGATACATCGAAGATTGTGATAGCGTGTTGTAGCACGAAAGATTGTGTTTGAGTCTCAGCTAAGGCATGGCATGATCTACATACATTCTTACATCTTTTCCTTAGCTAAATTTGTATTAGGTCTAGACCTATTTTATGTATGTTTGTAATGCCAAACTTGGAGATTGTTTCCAATGGTTGATGATTGTAATGCTGACCTTGATGATCATTCCAAGGTTGATGTAGTGTATAAATACTTGTAATTGAGTCATGAAAATGTAACCAAGTGTGAATATGCGAAGATAAAGTGAAGAAAAGTTGCAGAGAAGAGCAAAGGTGTTTGTGCTTCAATAAAACTAAACCTTGGCATGGAGTAGATGTTGTTATCTCAGTTCAACCTTTGGGCAGTGAGCCTTCTCTTGGTAGTGAGCCTCCCTTTGGTAGTGAGCCACCCATAGGCAGTGAGCCTTTCTTTTTAGTGAGAAATTTGGGCAGTGAGCCCTGTAGGCAATGAGCCTCTGATTTTTGGTATTGATATAACTTATATATTTCTGTGGCCTAAAACCCACCGTGGTTTTTCCCTTTTAGGGTTTTCCATGTAAAAAATATGGTGTCTCCTATCTTATTTATGCTTTTGTGTTGAGCTTCTCATTTGATGATTTCATGGTTAAATCTGATTATAAGTAATTGATAAGTTGATGAACACATTTGGTTAAAAGTTTTAGGACAACTAATTCACCGCCCTCCTCTTAGTTGTCTAGTGTAGTTCAACAACCTCTCCATTTTTGCTTGCTTCATCTAGGGGAACAACACTCCCTCATTTGTCACTTGAGCCCCACCAAAACTCAAGGCACTAAGGGAGGGGAAGAGAGAGCAATGATGCCTCTCTACCTTTGTGCCCAGTCTGGGGACTCACAAGAACAAGAAGTTACAAGAGTCTACGGACCAAGATAGAAAGCCCTCAACTGTATGAAAAGATAAGAAGGAGAAAAGCTCACAGGAGCTCAATGGATGCTGCTGAACATCCCCAATCTTACCAGATCCTCCCATTCCATAGAAAAAACACCTCTAATCCTTTAATCTTGTAAGGACATATCATTAGCCATGAGACTAGAGAAGAAAATCCTGAGGAAGAGGATGACATATGTAGCATACTAAAAAGATAAGGACCCATATTGCTTGAACAAAAGGAGATAGTGACTAGAATAACATCTGAAGCATCTATTTATAGTGAGATTGTGGAAACTCCCACCTTTTAGATAATCACACTGTATCCACCCATACTATATTTTTATTTTAGAAAATACCTTGGAAGTGTCGGTCCTTTAATGGAAGTCTTACGACAATCTTCTAGCTTTGTCAGAGAAAGGAAAGAACTGACACTTAGTTCATGATCCCAAGCCTTCCTATGCATGAAATTCAATCACAACCTCTATTTCCATAATGAGATAGCCAAAGTAGTTTTCTTGATCTCAACACTACTCCAATTTAGGACATCAGGCACACACTTTGCTCAACTCCAGTATTAGGGAGCAATCCTAACAAATCCCTGCAAGCAAGACACCCTATTTGAACAGAAACATCATCTTGTACACTAGCGGCAAAAAGGGAAGCACCAAGATCCTCACAATGTAGAAAATTTCCTTCCTGATTGCACCCATCAGGTAACATTGACAAGACACATTTTGAATGAACAAACCAACTCTCTAATCAGCAGTAGGACAAGACTCAACACACGATTAATCTCTAGCTTCCCATGCCCAAAGCAAGTAGCTCTATCTCATTATTTACAATGCTTCTCCACTCCATCGAACCATGCAATCCTAGCCATCAGATCTTCTTAGTGAACCAAATCCATAGCCACTAGAAATAGTCGACACTTCTAGAGGAAGTCATTTACTAGTTTTGAATCTTGACCATGGATTAATACCAATCAACGATCTTTCCAGAGATTTGAAACTCCTCCAGCGAAGACTAGCTGGCATGGAAAGTGTAAGGATCCCATCCACCATGGTGGCACCTCACTTCCTCACATAGAGTCACTCGAGACTAGGATGAAACCCCTGGTTCCAGAAAAATGTATTCATTTGTTATCACCATCAAAAGTGAGTACACCATGACCCACAACACATCCTTCGCAGTCTTGCTAAGAGCCCCAAATGCCTTCTACAAAGGTAGAAACCTTAGTGAAATTCCAAGTCATCCTCTGAAATACCATATTAGATCTTGGGGTCCCATGTATGTTTTTATCCTCTTGGGATGCACGTAGCCCATGTTGGCACTGCCACGTAGGAAAACATCTTAAGTTTCATGGTCCTGCGAAAACCTTAGGAAAGTCTCAGCAGAAGCAAACCCTCTCCATGAAACTCCATTGAGAAACAGACTCTCTAGCCACATCGCTTTCACCATCCCGTGAAGAAGACAAATAACCTCCAGCGAAAAGGAAATCCACATTGGGATAGGCCACACCATTAGACACGTCAGATGACATGTACACCCTTGTGGCCCTACAGGAAGCCAACTTGTAGCCTAGCAAAGGTATTCCTTCCACCAGAATGTAACAATAATCATGGAGCACACTGATTGGGCATTGTAGTTAGGGTAAAATTGCAAATCAGGGCAAATGAATAAACAACAATGATAAAAACCCTAGCAATGCACAATGAAGCACAAGACAACATGAAAATCAAAATAACAAATGTAAATGCAAACCGATCTCCATGTCAAACTTGATTTATCTCCTTTGCTCTTCTCCACCTCGCATGAGCATGCAAGATTTTGAAGGATTATTGTTGGAAGAATGTTGGGTGTTCACTTCTGCAGCATAACATTAAGATGAAGATGCTAGAATGAATGATAGATGAAGGATGCAAAGGCTCTAATGATATTTCAACAGCATGTGGATACTTGAGGATCAATGCATTTTAGAAAATTTGGCAGAATAATAGTACTTGAAGCTCAATGCATGCTAATGGCTTGTGAGGGGTTTGATTTATAGGAAAGGCTTGGTTCAAATGGATGGTTGAGATTAAAAAGCTAATTGATTGATGTGGATGGCTAGGATTGATTAGGTATTCCCACTCTTCAAGGGAGTTGTAGTCATTTGACAAGTGTCAAGGAGGATAGGGCTCATGTGTGCTTGTGTACATAAAAGTACTACATATAAAAGATATTAAATAAAAGGCTGTAGTACCACTTATCTTTTTTAAATGAAAGAGGCACACATGTCGGCTAAATGATAAGATAAATTAATTAAATAAATAAAATTTGATTAATTAATTGGAAAATCGGCTTATGATGATAACTTAATTCAAATAAAATATTTGAATTAGTTGGGATATGAGTTGGATATTAAATAAATAAATAAAATTTATTTAATTAATTGGCTAGTGGGGAACTTAATTCAAATAAAATATTTGAATTAGTTGGGATATGATGTGGAAATTAATTAAATAAATAAAATTTATTTAATTAATTGGCTAAGTGGGATAAGGATGGGATTAAGTTGGGATTTAATTAAATAAATAAAATTTATTTAATTAATGGGCTAATGGATAAATGGGATTAAGAGTGGGATTTAGGACAAAATGCTACATGATGTCTAGGATAATGTTTTTGACAAGGTGTTGCTAGACATGAACAAAGTTGGGACAAATTTGGGTGTCTACATTTTGCCCCTCTTTGAGATGATGTTCGAGATGATGAGATTTGTGTCGAGTAACATCATTTCAGAGAAGTTAAGGTATGGATAATTGATAGGGATGATGATGATGATGATGATGATGATGATGATAAGATAGGATGAGAATAGAAAGATAGGATGATGATGAAATGTGATGATGATGGAAAGATAGGATGATGATGCCCCCTCGAGAGGATAGGCAGGTTGGACAAACATGGGTATGCTCTCGAAAAGAAATGGCTTGGCTACAAAAGAAAGATAAGGGAATGGATAGAAGAAATGGATGATGTGTTATGCTGCAATGAATGTGAGCAACCATGATGTTTGATATAGCACTAGACGTTATGCACCAAGGTATAAGGACCAAGGTGACGATGTGTCTCATGCCCCAGCGCAATACAACCTTGTCTAGATACAAGATATGAATATTAGCTAGAAATGATATCGATGTGATACAAATGCAAGATAAAAAGATAACACACACAAGCAAGCAAGCAAGCATGCACAAAGGATACAAAAACAAACAAGGTATTGCCCCTGTCAAGCTGTAAACCAATGATTAATTGCTGATTGTTGATGGTTGAGAGTGTTGTCATTGCAGGGAAAGCTATATCCCTAGATCAACACAAGGTTGTTTGCTGAGTTGGTTGGCTGATTGGTTGATTGATTGATTTGGCTTACAACAAGGCTAGGATCAAGACCATTGATTGTGATTGGATAACTTGGCTTGATTGATTAACTTGATTGGTATGGATTAAGGATGGGCGTACATTTGGATCTTTGTTTGGATTCTTTGGATTGATTTGATTGGATGAAAGGATGACTAGATTGATGAAATGTTGATGATTGATTTGAAGGAAATGGATTGATTGAATGATAGATTGATTGGAAGAAGTTGTTTATTTATGATGTAGAAGATAGATGATAGAAGAAATGATGAGAGGAAAAAGAGAAAAATCCCCTGTGCCTGAATCTGGGCACTTTCTTCGTACTCCAGATTGCCTACATACCCTGTATCCATAGGATCAAGGCACTTAACGATGGAAATGAGATGTAGTTTTGATTGTTTTATTGATGAGATGATGAAAAATGGATTGAATTGATCAAGTTATGGATTGATGAAATGTTGATGATGGGATGATATGTGTTGGAATGATTTGTTGTTGATTTGTTGAAGTGATTGGATTTGTTTTGATAGTTGGCTTGATGTGCTTTGGTTGTGATGATTGTTGTTGATTGATATGATTTGTTTTGATGGCTGGCTTGATGTGCTTTGGTTGTGATCATTGTTGTTGATTGATAGGATTTGTTTTGATGGTTGGCTTGATGTGCTTTGGTTGTGATGATTGTTGTTGCTAGGCTGATTGTTTTGATGATTGGATTGGATAGAATGATGATAGTGATGGTGTGAGGATTAGAGTGTCCACTCAATCTAAGCATAAGCAAGTGTTCTTAGTGTGCTCAAAGGATGCAAAACAAACAAGGTATTGCCCTTGTCAAGTCATAAACCAATGATTGATTGTTTGATGATGATAATAGTGTTGTCATTGCGGGGAAAGCTATATCCCTAGATCAACACAAGGATGTGGGAACACTATATCCCATTAATAATGATTGATGATGATTGATTGGTCTTATGACAAGATTAGGATCAAAACCTGTTGATTTGATTGGATAATGTTCCTTGATTGATTAGCTTGCTTGATATGGATTAGTGTGACTTGGATTTAAGATCATTGCTGAGATTGATTTGATTGATATGATTGGAAGAAGTGATTGATTGAAATGGATGAATGAATGTTATTGATAAGAAGAATTGATGATGATGAGGATTTGATTTTGATTGAATGTTGATGGAGTGGATTGTTTTGGATTGATGATTGGTTTTATTGCTTGGATTTTTCTTGGATGTTTGATTTTTTGGATTTTTTTAACATATTTTGATTTTTTTGTATGTTTTTTGGAATATTTTAATTTTTTTGTGTTTTTGAATGTTTTGGGATGTCAATGGATTTACAATTTGGGTAGCCTTTGTGCTAGATGCCAATGACAAGGGAGAAAACCAAGTCTAGGTGCAAAGGATGGATAAAAGGATGGATGATAGTAAATGGGATGAAAGGCTCATGATAGTTGGATGGATAGAAGAGAGGATAGGCCATATAAGGGATGGATGCTTGCCTCATGATAAACGGATAGGTAGGCTAGAGTGGAAAGCTCATGATAGATGTAAAGCTCGTGATAAGGATACGCCATAGTGGATGGATCATAAGGGAGCTAGGATGTGATCTTCAAAGGCTATGTTACATAGGAAGAACTTGCCCCCATTCTAGGTATAGACTTAAGATTTTGCATGACAAAGTTCATGACCAAGGGATGACATGATGGATTGGTTTGAATGGGATGGATAAATGGTCAATGGATAGGACTTGGTTTGGAAAGAAGGTATGTCAAGAAATATTCAAACATGTTTCAACATTTTGCCCCTATGTCTTCATCAAAATCAAAAGGTGGAAGGATGGATAAACAGGATAGGCATGTTTATGTAATGGCTAAGGATGGTAGGATGGAAAGATAGGATAAAATAGGTTGGTATGATATAATGGGATGGATAGTTTGGAAATGGATAGGTTGGATGAGACAATGTGCCCCCAAGTGTAAGTGACATAGAAGATCAACCTACACATGACACCTGTTTGCCAGGTTTTCATCATGGTACTTATCCAAGGCACCTGTTTACCAAGTTTTCACCGTTGGACGAAGGGATTTCTCTTTACTTTTTTGATTGTTTTTTTTTTTTTTGATGGGATAGCATGACAATTACACATGGCACCTGTTTGCCAGGTTTTCACCATGGTAATGAATAGGAGGGACTCAAGTGTTTACTGCTATGAAGGTTGATAGTGTCCCTTTAGAGATTGATGATGTCTTTGCATGGACCATGTCAAG
Organism: Cunninghamia lanceolata; assembly: GCA_027924645.1. Classification (NCBI taxonomy): domain Eukaryota; kingdom Viridiplantae; phylum Streptophyta; class Pinopsida; order Cupressales; family Cupressaceae; genus Cunninghamia; species Cunninghamia lanceolata. The sequence goes on from BSBN01000828.1 coordinate 9,734,961, forward strand.
TGTGCTCATAGATGTTGATAAGGGATTGCATGGATGGGAGATAGATTAGGTGGATAGTAGATTATGATGTGGATTATGGAAGGTTCATGCAAGGATGGATGGATAAAAGGCTTATGCAAAAGCATGGACCATAGGAAGGTGATTGAGGAGATATGTAGGACAATGGATGAAGGATGGGGAGATGGAGGCATGTGGGAATGTTTTGGAATGGAAGGGAACCATGACCAATAGTTGCACACACCGTGATAAACATTGAAGCGTTTGGTTGGATGACGGTGTAGGAAGCAATGGGGTTGTTTGCTTGGGAGATGGTCGATGAAGTGATTTAGGAACCCACATAGATTTAGTATGTTTAGTGCTTTTGTTTTGCTTGTGGGATTTTTGAAGGGAATGGAAGTTTTGGATGGAAATAGGCTCTTGGATGGAGATAGGTGGTTGGGATTCTTGAGATGTGGATGAGGATGCCTCATTTGACTTGCTAGCTATTTGCTTAGGAACCCAAACCATTTTGCTTTTAGGCTTTGCTTTTGGATGTATGGGCGTGGATAGCTTTGTGAATGTACTTTGCTTAGAAGATGGATGATTTAGAGACTTTTCACATTGATACCCTAAGGCATGAGGGTCCTTAGGAGTTTTAGTTGGATTTTTGGTTTTATAAGTAGAGGCATCAAAATTTTTGCTTTTGAATCCCATGGGGTGGGTGGAGTGGATGGAATGATTGGAAGATTTATGCTTAAACGATGTGTGCTTTTGTTGGCCAGGATTAGGGATGTAAGGATACTTATGAATGATAGGTATGTTAGGTGTTGGAAGCAATGGTGGCAAGGTGGATGGAGGGATATTAGGAGTTGGTAAAAGTGGAGGCAAAGTGGATGGCGGAAGGTGTATGGTCACATGCTTTTGAAAATTATAGGATGATGGAGGTGGAATGGCTACATATGTTTTGGGTAGATGATGGGGGGTGCGATGGAAAGTGGTAGGTTTAGGATGCATGAAAAGATTACCAACATCTTGGCCTTGTTTACCTTGGGGTGTGTATCTAAGGCCATATGAGCATGGAGGGATCTTGACATGATTCAACTCCAAAATACCTTGTTTATAAAGGCCTAGACCTTTTCCTTGGTAGTTCATGTTTTGGAGTATGTGATGGACAATGGGACTAGGTGTGGTTTGAAGGTTAGACTTGAGTTGATTATTGGATGAAGAAGGTGAGGTGGATAAAGGTTGTTTTTGTCCTAAGGAAGAATACTCATGGATGAGGGTGGTAAGACCAAGTGGACATGATGGTGGACTTGAAGTGGAATCGATGGTGGATGTGGAAGGAGGATCATTAGAATCTTGATTAGCATTGTGTTCACTATGATCCAAGTTATTTGTTTGATTTTCTGTGCTTACTTGGGGGACAAGTATCTCATCATGACAAGTGGATGTTTGCTCATTATGGATAGGGCTAGATGGTGGATGACTAGGAGCAATGTGGATATCTTGCTCATGGATGGACATAAGATTATGGATAGGATCAAGATGCTCATAGATAGCTTCTTCATAGGTATCATCTTGATCATAAAGAAGGTAGATATTATGGATAGGTTGCATGAAAGTGTATTGATCTTGAGTTGGACTAGGGCTTAATGTTTTCACATTCTTAGGATTAAACCTTTGACATACCTCTCGAGTTGCTTGAATGGAATTGGATGACTCTTGACTTGGATTAATGATAGAAGGTTCACAAATAGGTTTGATGGCTTGTAGGTCACATGATGGGTTTGAAGGGCTAAGAATGTTAATGGAAGGCTCTTGGAGAGGCTCAAGGATAGGTGGACCACATGATAGGATTATATGATTAGACATGACCTTTGGAAGTTCTTTAGTAGGCTCATGAATGGGTGTTTGACATGGAGGTAGTTTATTCCTAGCTAGTAGCCAATGGATCACATCCTTTGCAAGGGTATGATTGGATGGACAATATAATGGATGGATGATAATAGTAGATGGTGTTGTAGGCTTATGATTAGGATTAGGTTGAGGGCTAACTGGATTGGGTGGATTAGGATTTGGACTAGATGAGGGTGACACATGGGATTGGGATGATGTGGCATGATTTCCTATTATAGGTAGGTACACCTTGTAAACAATTGAGACAAATATTGGGCATTGATTTGTATTGTGGCCTTTGGTCCTATGGTATGCGCAATAATCATGTTCATCATATGGACTTTCTTCACATGGTTTGACTTCAGGAAGTTCAATGAGTTTTGCTTCAAGCATCCTTTGTAAAACTCTCTCAACCATATCCTTTGGTGAAGGATTAGAATGACATGGTGATGAAGGTAATGGAGGGCTTGGTGATTTGGAAGGTTGATGGACCAATGGACTAGGAGTAGGATCACATGGTGGTGTTGGGATAGGATTAGTTGGCTCGTGTGTTGGTGGGTGATTAGATGATGAAGGCCACTCTAGATCGGTATCTCCCTTGTCAAAGGTAATTAGATCTTGCATAGGATAACTTGGGCTTGTTTGATTTATGTACAAGGGACCACTTGGACTTGCATGTGCTTCTTGTTGTAAAGGTGGATTTAGGCTCACTTGTGCTTTTTGTGGAGGCCATTGATAGTCTTGGTGGTTAGGTGAAATGGTGGGATATGTAGACAAAAGATCTTGAGGTGGACCCAAAGTTGAGGGCATTTGATCTTGTTGGTAAAGTTGACTTGTGCTCACTTGATTTATATACAAAAGGCCATTTGGACTTGGATGTTGTTCTTGTAATATCACTTGATTGCCTTGTGGATGGGCTTGGTAGTGCATTGGAATGATGGCATGAGGGATTGGATAATCTTGAGGTGGATGTTCATAGGTTGATGTGGCATTGACTTGGTGGATAGGTGGATTAAGTTGATAGGAAGTGGATGGATATGACATGTGGCTATAAGGTGGATTAGATTGATATGAAGTGGATGGATATGACATGTGGCAAGATGGATTAGGTTGGGAGTGAATGGCTAAGGATTGTTGTACTTGTCGAGCTTGATTTGTGGCTAAAAGGTGTTGGACTTGGGTTATGAAGTATTGCAGTTGAGGTGATTGGCTTGCATGGGGTTGAGCTTTTTGGATGAAGAATTGCAATATTTCAATGGCGTCTTGGTTTAAGGGTTGTGATCCTTGATAAAGATTTTGGAGGAATCTTTAGAATTTGATTTCTAGGTCCTCTAATGTAGACATGTTATCACCAAGTGTTTGTCTTAAGTCCTTTTAGCAAGTGCTTGTTTAGGGATTTGGATGATGATGTGGCTTGTTTGGATGACTTGGCTATGTTTGAGATGAAAGTGATTGGGTTTGAATGTTATTGGAAGAATGTGTAGGATGCCTTGTCTCTATGTGTTTGGGTGTTTATAGCTTGATGTGGCAATATTCAAACAAATGATTATGCATATACACACATGAATCACTCACACAAGACACATAAGCAAGTTGTTAGTTTGGAAGAATGTGATGATGGTTAAGCAAGCACGTGAAGACACTTCAACAAGTCCTAGTAAAGGCAAGGCCACTATCACAAGGAGGTTCTAGTGAAAATCCGGGGGACCGGCACCCCACGAGCATCCAGCAAGCCACTTAAGACTTTAACTAACCCTACTGGGAGTTTTAATATACACAAAGGTACACCTCCTTTCGAGTTAGCACTGTATGGTGAGCGCTAATACCGGTTAGACTTGGCTTTCGCCTTATCCTCTGATTTTTATAGCGGACCGGATGAAAGTACCACTTGAGGTCATTCCCTTGGGGTGGATACCAAGGCAGGCCTCTCTAAGGCTAAACAAAAGCAACACAAGTAAATGTTTTTGATCTCCAAGTTTGTGTTGGGACGTGAGGAGAGAGCATACACATTTACTTGGTCACACTCGCATGGGGTTCATTAACCTTAGAAATTCAATGTGTGGAAGACAATGCAAGCACTTGTTTGTTTTAAAGCTCAAATCCAAAAGTGATGAAAGACAATGGTTTGTTTTAGCCCAATTTTTTGATGTAAATTTGCAAACAATTGTTCATTTTATGTCCAAAATCCAAATGTGTTTGCAAACAATGATTAGAAGATGAGAAATGAAATGATTGCACCTAGTTAATTCGCTATCCAAAGTGTTGATGTCAATGTTGCTCCAACTCCTTATGATAACCTACAACATAAAAAAAATGATATTATAATGTAGGCATAAAAAATAGGCTCATTAGGCAAGGAAAATTGTAATTTTAGATGCATAGCCGAATTAGATTTGATTATTTTGATAGATTTTTTATTCAAAAATTAAAAAACTAAAGAAGAGACCCCTATTGATTTTCATAGAGCTTTCCGAAAATGTAAAGAAATTAAAAAAATTCCCTGTTTTGCACCCAAAAATGCGGATTTATGGAAACGGTATAGTCGGCAAAGATTTGATTTTTTCGCACTGTAAACAACCTCCAAATTAAATCTGTAAAACATAGACCCCAATTAGAATTTCAGGAGATTTCCAGAAATATAAATTTTTTTGAAAAATTCATTGATTTGGGCCCAGAATTGTGATTTTATGAAAAAACATAAAAACATGATAAATCCCGCAAAAAGCATGATAAACCCAAAAGTTTTCTGCTGTAGCTTCCTTATATAATGGACAAACTTTTACTAAAATATTGTAGAAAAATTCATAGCCGTTTGGAAGATATGATGAAATCTTTAAAACCTAGGGTTTTGTCAAAAAAACAGCAGATCTGCAACAAAAAGTTAATTAAACCTGCAAAACTTGACAATGGGGATTAGATGAATACAAATTTTTACCACAAAAACCTATAAAAAAGATCAAGCGAAGTGAGTCCCACCGGGCGTGCCAAATGTAGTTAGGGTAAAATTGCAAATCAAGGCAAATGAATAAACAACAATGATAAAAACCCTAGCAATGCACAATGAAGCACAAGACAACATGAAAATTAAAATAACAAATGTAAATGCAAACCGATCTCCATGTCAAACTTGATTTATCTCCATTGCTCTTCTCCACCTTGCATGAGCATGCAAGATTTTGAAGGATTATTGTTGGAAGAATGTTGGGTGTTCACTTCTGCATCATAACATTAAGATGAAGATACTAGAATGAATGATAGATAAGGATGCAAAGGCTCTAATGATATTTCAATAGCATGTGGATACTTGAGGATCAATGCATTTTAGAAAATTTAGCAAAATAATAGTACTTGAAGCTCAATGCATGCTAATGGCTTGTGAGGGGTTTGATTTATAGGAAAGGCTTGGTTCAAATGTATGGTTGAGATTAAAAAGCTAATTGATTGATGTGGACGGCTAAGATTGATTAGGTATTCCCACTCTTCAAGGGAGTTGTAGTCATTTGACAAGTGTTAAGGAGGATAGGGCTCATGTGTGCTTGTGTACATAAAAAGTACTACATATAAAAGATATTAAATAAAAGACTGTAGTACCACTTATCTTTTTTAAATGAAAGAGGCACACATGTCGGCTAAATGATAAGATAAATTAATTAAATAAATAAAATTTGATTAATTAATTGGAAAATCGGCTTATGATGATAACTTAATTCAAATAAAATATTTGAATTAGTTGGGATATGAGTTGGATATTAATTAAATAAATAAAATTTATTTAATTAATTGGATAGTGGGGAATTTAATTCAAATAAAATATTTGAATTAGTTGGGATATGAGTTGGATATTAATTAAATAAATAAAATTTATTTAATTAATTGGATAGTGGGGAACTTAATTCAAATAAAATATTTGAATTAGTTGGGATATGATGTGGAAATTAATTAAATAAATAAAATTTATTTAATTAATTGGCTAAGTGGGACAAGGATGGGATTAAGTTGGGATTTAATTAAATAAATAAAATTTATTTAATTAATGGGCTAATGGATAAATGGGATTAAGAGTGGGATTTAGGACAAAATGCTACATGATGTCTAGGATAATGTTTTTGACAAAGTGTTGCTAGACATGAACAAAGTTGGGACAAATTTGGGTGTCTACAGGCATAACTTAAGACTCATTTTCAACACATGCGTACAGGTTGTTTTGAAAGACGGGCCACACTAGGTCAAATGAGTGGGGGGACATAAAACAAAGCTCACCTAATATCCAACATAAAGATAGAATATCATTTAAATAGGTTGGGTACTTGCCATAGTTTTAGATCACGAGATAATGAGGTAACCCTAGACATAGGGGCCGGTAACTCAATGGTAAGGGATACTTAAGTGACAACTTAAGTGACTAGGAATGGGTCATAAGCAGTCAACAACAGATTAAAATGAGTGACCATAAAGGTAAGTGCAACAAGACACTAGGCTTTAGGGTTTTACAAGGGTTTTAGCAAGCCTAGAAGAAAAGCACCAAGGGAAAGGGTATGCATCAAAATACATATTTAAACATGATCTTTGTCAGTGCTTCTTGGAGGCTGGCTAGTCTCAGGTGGTTGACTTTAAGACTTCTTACATCTATGGGTAGGTGGAGATGTCTAGATGGAAGGCTCCTAGTGAGTGGCTTGTGGCTAGCTTGGAGGAGGATTGTGCTGAGCTTCTAAATATTCTGGAAAGTAGACAATGCAGCTCTCTTAGGGATAGGGATATTTTTTCCTAGAGTCTGGATCCTAAGGGGGTTTTCATGGTGGCTAGTGGGCATCAGGAAATGATTGCTTGGAAGTATGGTGTCTTGGAAGTTCCTTGGTGGAAAAATGTTTGGAATAAGTTCTCCTAGCCCAAGTGTAATTATTTCCTATGGACCTTTGCTTGGAATAGATGTTTGACTTGGGAAAATCTTCATAAGCAGGGACTCCATGGCCCATCTATTTGTGTTCTTTGTGGGTGTTTTGAGGAGGATTCTTCTCACTTTTTCTTTTTTTTTCCTTTTTCTATGTGTATATGGCATCTTTGGTGGGGTATTTGGAATCATCCTTGTGTTCATGCCTCTTCTCTGGTTGAATTCTGGAGTAGCCTAGGGAGACCTCCAACACAGGCTTCTTTCCTCTAGATTGTGTGGTACATTGGCCCTACTTTCATCCTTTGGCAAATTTGGGTGGAAAGGAATCACAAGATTTTTCATGGGGGCAAGTTGATGATTCAATAGGTTTGGTAGAGAATTGTTTGCATGATTCAGGAGACAGTGGAAGCTAAATGCGAAGTTGTTTTTCCTTTGGAAAGGAGTGATGATGAGATTGTGAATAGATTGGGCCTGTGAGGTTTGGCTTTCAACTCCTTTTGTATTCGCAGCGATAGGCATGCTAAAAAGAAGGTTCAGAGGGTTGGGAGTTGTTCTCCTCCTCCAGTGGATGTTTTGAAGATCAACACTGATGGTTCACTAGTAGAAAAACATAAATAAATGACTAAAAAAACTACCAAAAATTGGTCATGTGATCAGTAGTTTGGTCACGTGACCATTGGTAGTTTATTTCCGATCATTTATCTTGCGACCAAATTTATGACCAAACAAATTTTAGTCATTAATTTAGTCATTAATTTGGTAGTATATTTAGTCATTAATTTGGTAGTATATTTAGTCATCAATTTGGTAGTATATTTAGTAATTTGGTAGTATATTTAGTCATTAATTTGGTAATATATTTAGTCGTTAATTTAGTCATTTATTTAGTCATTGTAATCATTAATTGTCATCAATTGGTAGTATATTTAGTCATTTATTTAGTCATTGGTAGTATATTTAATCATTTATTTAGTCACTGATTTCCGCAGCCATGGGAGTTGTGTATGTATGCAGGTTCAAACATTTCAAAAATTATTTTTATTATATCAAAATTTCCATACTTATAAACTACATCACAAACCATAAAATCAATAAGAAAAAATATATGCTTGACCCATAAACACAATTTTTTTCAAAATATACATATTAATTATATACTTGGCCCATATATTTACACATATTTTTTTCAAAATATACATAATCATAATATAAAATAAATTTATTTTTAACAATGTCCTTCCTGGCAGTTTCATGGATGTCCTCCACCCTTATACACATTGCGGGGTTTTTTTCTTGAGCCCTCCACACACCCCATACATAGCCTTCTCTCATCCTTTCTTTCATATACTAAGTGTGATGTTCATAATCAAGTCCATGAGTACTTTAGTTCTAATTTTCTCAATATTTGAAACTATGTAGTGACTCTTCAAACCTCATGAGTGGATACATTTCCCTTTATTTCCTTGTTTGAGTATTGAGTGACAAGAAGCATATAAGTGTGTGAAAAAAGATAAATGTCCATAATCGTCTAAGGCAAATGTGAGAAGGAAGTGCATTTTGAAAAGCGCTCCTCCACCAAAATGAAAAGGCACCAAAGCTATGTAGGAGGAGAAAGTGCACTTTCAAGTTTCCACCTACGTCAAAAGAAGGAGCATCAAAATTGTCGAGGCAAAATATAAAGGAGGCGCACATTTAAAATTTTTTTTTTGCCAAAATCAAAATTCAAGCCAATGCAAGGAAAACGCCTAAGGAAAGGAGAGCTAGAGCATATTGAAATGGTGCATTCCACTAGTGGCACACGCCGCAAGATGAAAATGCACCTTCTAAAGGCATGGGTTTATTTTTGAAGAGCAAATACTAAATATTAAAAATAGCACCCGCTATATTTAGAAGGCCGAATCATAGTGAAGAGGCGCCTCTTTACTAGCATGTCTCACATGCTCTCCTACTAACATTGTGGTCGGTTTTGATGTCACGCCTTACTGAACATAGATCTAACTTGTGATTTTTCAATGTTATCTTTTCCACATTCATAAATTGCAATCTATTTACTTCTGTGGCATATCCCTTCGATGGGATTTTATTCCACATTAATACTCCTCAACATGGGTTGCTTTCCTGCCTAGGGGAATTATCCAACAAACTATATGGTTGGCAAGAGCCATATAAGTGATATGAAATGATGCAGAGATTTTAGAATCTGATTGCAATCTCTATTCCACAACTGGGTATCCTCATTTTGCATAGAAGGAAAACAAAAAAGGTCAGTCTAAATATAATAAAAGGTAGATTTGAAAGACCTAAATAGGTAGCACTCACTATAAAGGCATCAGAAAATCTGCACCGTTGCCAATGGTGTCAGACGGATTGCTAAGCGATCATTGTGGAAAACTAGGGGCTTCAAGTCTTCTTCTCCCAACTTCTGCCACTTTCCTGTTCACTGGAACCACATATGCTTCCTGTTCCATTCATAACCACACCATCTCAAGTTTCAAACACAGTGAAATAGCAATAAAGTCTACAAAATAGACAACATAGGAAAACCAATTATGCATTAGGAATATTGGTCACCTCTTCCAAAACCCTAAAGTTGTGGCCGACCACTCACCTTCCACAAGGTTGCCACTCCCCATTCTTCCCATCACCACTGTTGGTGAACTACAGACTGACAAAAATGGGGCCACAAAAATGGTACGGTAGGTTTTTTTAGATTATCTGCAAAAAGAGGACCTGCCAATCCATGTATTCCAAAATAAATTTCAGTCTAATGTATCTATAGTAACCTGTAGTATTCAACCTCGAAAAAATTATAAAACCCCAACCACAACCATATTCTGGGAAAAATACACAGTTATAGGATATAAATGAGAAAGACACCAAGTAGCAGCACCACCATTGGTGGTGACCCATCCTCCATAGACTCCCAACCACCATCAAAACCTTCTATCTGCTTGGCCGATCTTTCTTTGGTGAAGAAGAGTGACGCTTTGAGCTTCGGATTGAAACCCTAAGGATGATTGTTCCGAGAAGCCGTGGACAGGCCAAGTTAGGGTTTACCCTAAATGAAATTTATTAGTTGTATCAAAAATTAGGGCACCCATATTATTAAATTTCAATATTGGCACCCATATTATGACGCCCATTTCAATTTTGCCACCCATATTAAATTTTTTTTTATGAAAATGCTTCATATCTTATATTAATTAAAGATAATCAATCATATTATAATATTAATAATATAATTATAATATAATATTATAATATTATATAATATAATATAAATATAATATAATATTATATTATAATATAATACAATATTATAATATAACTATTATATTATATTATTATAATATTATATTATATAATATTATAATATTATATTATATTATATATAATATATATTATATATATAATAATAATATCTATTCAATGCTTAAATTTGACAGTCGACCTTGCTTGTCAAGCAATTTTTTTATGATAGTTATCTATTCAATGGTGCCCTTCAAATACTGACATGCCTTAAATATTAAGTAAATCATATAAAAATCAAATATATATATATTATCATAATCCCATATAAATTTTGACAGTTTGTCCAAAATCTCTCCTTTCATATGAAATAGTTTATTTTAAAATTTGATTGTATTTTACAACAAAAATTGCCTAAATACAGTTATACAACTGTCAAATTTAAGCCCTGTGTCTATCCAGTTTGTCTGACCAATTATTTAGTTGTGTTTTTTGCCTGATGACCAAATTAATCATTTATTTGGTCATTTGTTTAGTCATTTCAACCAATGACCAAATTAGTCATTTATAGCTGTGTTGCAAAAAAATTTGGTCATGTGACTAAACGTTTTAGTCACTTGGTCATTTATTTGCCATATTTCTACTAGTGGTTCTTCTAGGGGTAATCCCAGGCCTGCTGGGATTGGTGGGGCTGGGAGAGATAGCTTTGGTTCCGTTATTTTCCTATTTTCCATTCATAAAGGGCAACAAATCAGCAACCTTATGGAGGGGTTGGCAATTCTTTGGGCTATTGAGCATTCATGTGCTCTTGGTTGGCAAAAGATTATCTGTGAATCAAATTCTTGTATTTTTGTTAATTTGTTAAATGAGAAAAATTTGGAGGGGGTTAATTCGCAACTTGCTTTAGTTGTTCGGCATATTCTGCAATTGTGCTCCATGCTAGACGTGGTGTCTTCTACTCACACCCCTTGGGAATGGAATAAGGTTGCTAACCTTTTGGCTAAATGGGCTTCTAAGCATGCTGGTGATTGGCAGATTGAGGGACGGGATCAATTATCCCCTAATTATTACCAAGTTTTAGAGAAGATTATTTTGGGGGACATGGTTGGTTGATGTTGGCTTGTGGTTGGTTATGTTGTGGTATTGATCCTTGGTTAGGTGTTTGTTGGTTGGGTATTTGTTGGTTTGGTGATCCTGCTTATTTTTGGGTGCCTTTGTGGACCCTGATATCTTTGTATTGGTGATTTCCTGATATTAATATTTTTTTACCCTCTTTATTCAAAAAAATACATGTTAGATCTTGTAGAATTTGACACAAACTAGGAAATTCGCACCAACTATGGTCCCAAACAACTTAACCTCACTTGTAAAAAACCTTATGATTCAACTTTTTCTCATATTTTAAGATTTTTTAGGATCTCTCTCACTCACACAAGTGCTCTCCTTGATGCCATAGGTTTAGGCCATTTGATGTGAGCCACTTCAACCTCTTACATCAATAATGTTATCTGTAACCTTCACCCACCTAGATTTCCTCACAAAGACGCTGCTTTTAGACTTGATATTAGACAATTACCTTTAGATGATAGCATTTCTAGGTGGGGTGATTCTACTCTTTACTTATAGGTCCAAGTGCATTAAGTGTGTTGTGATTAACAACAAGGTTGTAGTTAACATAGTCCCTCTTTTCATCCTCCAAAAGATGAACTATAATCAATCTTATCACATTGTTCTTACTAATATGAGATTAACTTAATTACAACTCAAATATTTATATCAAGCAAGTGAAAGATTTTAAATATTTTTAATATATATATAATTTGTATATTTTTTTTTGATCTAATAGATTATATGAATATACTTTTTCTTATTTATCTTTGCAAGAATCACAAGAAAAGAAAATACATTTAACATTTACATTTTTAAAAATTTGACATTAATAAAGAAAGAACAAACGAAGACATTTACTAGTTTGAACTTCACCCTCTAATCTTTTTATACATTAATATTAAACATTTACATATAATGCCTTCTATCTCACATTTCTTTATACTTATTCATCTCTAAATGTTATTTCAAATGTGAAATCATTTTGCTGCACTTTGAATTTTTTTTTCAATGAATGGCCAGCTTAGATTTTTTATTAAGTTTTTTTCATCCACAAGTTTACATCATGTAATTAAAAGTTTATTTGGCATTCTAGTGGAGCTGCCATCTTTATCATCTATAATAATCACTCATTATTTCTAATAGTGTTTCAACTTATAATACCATTATTAGACCGACTATCATTTATCATTTGTAATAGAATTTTTAACTTTCAATCATTATTTAGCTCATAATGCCATTATTGGAGTTGACATCTTTTTTTTTTTTTTTTAAGAAAAAGGTGGCCATACCAAGGATTATATTAAATAAAACTGATTACAAGATAGAGGGGAGGCAAGGGCCTCAACCCCAAAGAACATACAACTCAGACCGGTGAAACCTAACTGCTGGCACCAACTACAGGAATGAAGGATGAATATTCTATATTACTAAGACCATTTTTAATGTAGTAATATGCATATATCTTGACAGTGACAAAATCTTTGTGGCCAGCTGAAGACTTGCATCAAAGAGAATTGGGCCAGCAGATGCATCTATAGCTGTTCGAACAACAGAAATAAGTTGTGCCTGATACTGCTCCGTCAAAAAGAACCCAGGGAGTTCTGGATCTTCTATTTTCTCAAACTTATCTACAATTGTACTGAGCAATGTTACCCTTAGTGGCCGCATCTTCTCAAAGGTGTTGGTACTGATCTAGTAAGCAAGAGAAACCAGCTCTGGGTTGCCATGGCACTCCTTCCATATCATATTTTAAGGTGTTCACTAGCTGACAAGGCAGATCACGTTGACCTGGAAAAAAGACCTCCGTGTCTGATAATTGATCAATAGCCATATTTGCTAATGTGTCTGCCACCCGATTTCCCTCTCTGTAAGTATGTGAAATAAGGTAGTTATCAAAAAATGGTAAGGAAGAGATAGCCTGCTGCAGAATGTAATTGACCTTCCAATTATCTGAACCTTTGGACTTCAAAGCATTGATAATAATAAGTGAGTCCCCCTCGATCCAGACGTCTTTAACATCTAAAGCAATGGCCAGCTGAATACCGTGAACAAGGGCCCAGACTTTGGCTTCATTATTTGTTCCTTTGATTAATTTTGAAGCCTTCGCTGCCACTAGGGAGCCATCCACCCGTCTGATGACACAGCCTATCCCAGAGGGGCCTGGGTTGCCTCTACTTGCCCCATCAAAATTTAACTTAAAGGAGTGGTGGATAGGGGGGATCCATTTGATGAGGTTTCTATCCGGAGGTCTATCCTTTATGGAACCTTTAACTCTATCTCTGATCAAATTGAGGGAGCTCTAATTCCTTGTCACCACATCATCCCACTTAGACCAACCATCCATCTTATTAGATTTCTTAGAAATCTTGGCCTTGGCAACTTCTACAAAGGCTTCCTCTAATTTGACACACACTTCACTCCAAGAAAGAGCCTGCTTCTTAAAAATTCTAAAATTCCTCTCTCTCCATAAATGCTAGACTATTAGTGAGGGTCCAATCTCCCAAAGACAAGCAGAGTAGGAGTCTGGAAAAAGAATAGGCCAGCTGATAAACAAGGACAGCAGTGTTTCAGGCAAAGGAGAGAACCAATTTACTTTTTGCATGAACCACATCCAACAATTTCTGCTAAAATTACAATGGAGGAGGTGATCCACAGATTCTTCACTCTCACCACAAAGGACACAAGAGGCATTCGCTCCCAGACCCAATTGTCTCAATCTATCCCCCGTTAAGATTTTTTTATGTAGCGCTAGCCAAGAGAAGGCTTTTGCTTTAGGGAGAACCGCATCACTCCAACATAAGATAGACGGCCATCATGTCTTCCTCTTTTGAAATACAGCGTCATAGCCTTCCTTACCTATATACCTACCAGACTTTGAGCCCATCCAGATAATTTCATCCTCCTGATTAGAGTAGACAACCATTCTCCTAGCAAGGAGTTTTTTCAAAAGAATTTTCTGAACCTGAGGGATGTCACAGTCCTTAGTACTTCGCCATGACAAAAGGGGGGAATTGGATCTCTTTGTCTGGTACCAGTAATCCTTTACCTTACATCCTCAATGCTCTTTAGCTAGGACTTGGCTTCTCTCAACTCGACCCAATCTGAGAGCTTTGGCTGACCACACCACGAGTCTTCCCAAAAGTTAGCCTTTTCTCCATTATGAATAAGCCAAGACAATTTGGGTAAGATGAAGTCTCTACTCCTCAAAATGAAGTTCCAGATCACAGATCCCCTTGGGGGGTTTTTAATAATAAAGATTCTCTCTTTTTCAGCTGAATCCAAGTATTTAGCTCTCATCAATCTGACCCATTTAGCTTCCGGTTTTTTGTACATTCCCCATACAAGGTGGCTCCCAATGCTTGATTATGGATATTTAAATCAAGCACACCGGATCCTCCCATTTCTTTAGGCTTACACACTTTATCCCAGGCCATGAGATGTATTTTCTTTCCTTCAGATGAGCCTTGCCAAATAAACTTCTTGCAAATTTTCACAAACTCCATAGATATCCCTTTGGGCATTTGGAGGATGGACATCATGAAAGTTGGAACCGCTGTCAAGACTACTTTAATCATTGTAATCCTACCAGCAAGTGATAACCAACGTCCTTTCCATGAAGAGATTTTAGCATGTAAATTATTAATACACTCTTCCACAAATTATTCTTATATCTTCCACTGAAGAGGGGGATACCTAAATATTTACCAGGGAGGGATGCTGTTTTGAAGAGGAACAAATTAGCAATAACAGATTGTGCCCTCGAATCAACATTAAAGAAGTAGACCATAGATTTGCTACAGTTGATCAGTTGACCAGAACTCTTACAATACCTGTCCAGGACAAGTCTGATTGCATGAGCTTTTGCCACCGTGGCTGACCCAAAAAGAATAGTATCATCTGCGAAAAGTGCATGCGTGAAAGAGTTTTGACAATCTTGAGGTTTGATGCCTATCCAATCACCCATCCTATAAGCATTTCTGACTGCCCAAGTAAGAGCTTCTGACATCAAAATAAAAAGATAAGGGGAAATGGGATCCTCTTGTCTTAGACCTCTTGAGGGTTCGAAAGATTTTGACTCGACACCATTTACCAAAACTAAAATTTTGAAGCCTGAGATAAAAGACCAGATCCACTTGCAGAAGTCTTTTGAGAAACCCAGCTTGTCAAGGATGGCCATGAGGAAAAGCCAATCAACTTTATCATACGCCTTCACCATGTCCAGCTTAATAATCATGGCTGGGTCTACTCCTTTGGTGACAGAATGTATGATCTCATGGGTTAGAATTGCACCTTCATTGGTTTCTTTACCTGGGACGAAACCTCTTTTCTAATAGTGTTTCAACTTATAATGCCATTACTGGAGCGACCAACTTTCAATCATTATAAACAAACAAATCTGTCCTAATGTATGGAGCTGACATCTTTATCATCCATAATAATCACTTAATCATTTCTAATAGTGTTTCAACTTATAATGCCATTACTGGAGCGACCAACTTTCAATCATTATAAACAAACAAATCTGTCCTAAAAAGAGTTAGTTTATGTGCGTAATCGCAGGGACAATATCATTGTTTAAGATTACTCTTCATAACTCCTGCATGAGATTCGGATTTGTATGAAAAGCTGTCCACATCTTTTTACCTCTCTTTTTAAATTTGCATATGCATCTCCATGTTTTTTCTTCCCCAACAGTCCCCACAATCACAGAATCTTTCTTTTTCAAAGATATACCATACAAACTGCAATATATTTGTCTTTTGCCAAAGCACATGCATTCTGCTTCCTTGTACATCACTTACCCTTTTATAGCCAACCTCCCAAATGGATGCGTCAAACACCAAGTGATCTTAATCAAGAAAACAAAAGGCAATGGACTAGACCTTGACACTGACAACCCAAGAAAATTTAGGCTACAGAAAAGGAAGGCTCTCATTTGAACCATCTAAACCTTACCAGTCATTTATGTTATGTCAAATCCGTCAGAATTCTGTGCTCATCTATTTTCACCAGAGCTGACCATAGTAAGCCAACTACCACAAGAAGAAGAAGGTGGTTATTGAAGGTGGTTATTGGAAAAAAGGCCCACCTATCTGCAGACAGTCAGGTCACTGTCATATTTTATGTTTATTTAGACAGGTGGCCATTATTCTATTGAGATAAATATCAACAGTTAGTAAGATGGTGTTCCAATTATTTGCTAAATCCTTGTCATACGTTTGTGTCCTTTTCCACTTAATTGTTCATGAAGCACTAAACATGTCTCATGGTTTGATTTTTAAAGAATATCACACTCTAGTTCTACAAGGCACTGAATGTAAGGTGACAAGCAACGGCACAGCTTCTCTCTCCTTTTTCTTTCTTCTTTTATATTTTATTAGTTTTAGAAAAAGTAATTCGATTTGATTGAGAAGGTTGGATATGTATGATTAAGTAATAATATATTCTTAAAGGACACGATATTTTTATAAGTTTTGATAGTGAGGGAGTGCTTCTAAATGTAATTGTGTTGTAAAATAAAAGTCCCAATTAAGCCAATTAATCTTTCCATTTGATTTGGTTTATTCATACAACCAAACCATTCTTTTGATAAATTATAAAATGGTTTTGCATTTTGTGAGTACATGCCTTTATTATTATATATATATATATATATATATATATATAATGCTGAGAGGTATTCTACTCTTACCTTAAATTTGATAGCCATTTAGATGTCAAAATATTAATATTTAATAATAAGCACAAAACAACAAACATAAATAGAATTTTATAATTAAACTATAAATTTTACAATAAAATTAATGTATACATGTATATAGTAAATAAATAGTTGTAATGTAAAGTAAAATAACTCAAAATAATTAAAATAACTTCAAATTGATGGCATTTTCTAAATAGATTTATTTAACATATCTATACTAGTTAATATTAATATTATTATCATAATAACATTCTCATTTATATTATTATACTATTATTAATATAAATATGTTATTACTATTATATAATTAATAATAATAGTAATATAATGACATAATATATAATTATAATAATATTCTTTTCTAAATAGTTAGAAATTAACCAGTGTTAATAGATTGAGATTAATTTAGTTTGTATAAATACATTTATTTATTAATATTTTGTAAAAAAAATATATTAGCATGTTAGATAGACATTAACCAAACTTGTATTTGGCAAATGCTTTTGATGCTTTAAAAACATGGAAGTACAAGACAGGTTTAATTTGAAAAGGCTAATCCTACTTGTTAGTACCTGCCTTAGCGGTACTATTGTAATGAGTTTTGTATCTAGTGATTAATCTATCTAGAGTAAACCAATCAAAACATAGTATTATTTTTTGTGTTGAACAAATATTAATTTTTCGTAAGTCTACATGAGAAAATTTTAACAAAAAATATTCAGAAAATCATTTATGTCTGTTGTGATTGGTTCAAAATTTGAGCTCTTAAGGACAAATTTTGTGGAAATACTATTTTGAGTAAAACAAACACATTAAAATGAAAATTGGGGAGAGGGAAGTAGCTCGCAATACTAACAAATTAAGTGGCTAAATTCTTGTGGGAAATTTGGTTATTAAACAAATATTTTTTTAATGTTAAACAAATAATATTTTTTGTTTACGTCTATGCAAATATTATAACAAAAATTCTAATATTTATATTAATATAATATGCATATTAATTTGATTATTTCATTTTGATTCATTGTATATATTTTAGCATAGATATCTTAAATACATCTATCTAAAAGATGTCAAGAGATATCAGTCTTAAGGTGCCTATATTGAAAATGTTATTGAGAATAAATAGGCGCCTCAAGACTGATATCTCTCAGTGTCTTTTAGATAGATGTATTTAAGATATCTATGCTAGTTATACTCTTATATTTGTCCCTATATAATATAATAGGTATGCTAGAATTATATAATATAACCCTAACCCTAACGTTAATCCTGACAGTAATTTTAACCCAAAGCCTAATTCTATCCCTAACCCTAATAGTAACCATATTTATAAAGCTAATTCTAACTTGAACATGAACCCTAACCCTTTAACCCTAATTATAGACATAACTTCTAATTTGAACCCAAATTGTAACTATAACCCTAACCCTAACCCTAATATTAATCCTGACAATAATTTTAACCCTAATTTTACCCTTAGATCTACTTAACCCTAATTATATTCCTAATTCCATCCCTAATACCAACCTTAATTCTAATCATAGTTTTGTATATAGATATAAATGTAAATGACCTTTATTGTTTTAATGTAACTATAACCCTAACCCTAACATTCACCTTAATTCTAACCTCAATTTTAACCCCTACCCTAAACCTGATTCTAATAATAGTTTTAACCCTAATTCTAACCTAAATCCTAACCCATATTCTAACACTAATTCTAGCAGTAATCCTAACCATAATTGTAATTATAACCCTAAATCCAAATATAATTCTAATCTTGATTTTATCCCTAACTCTAATTCTCACCATAATACTACTTATATTACTAATTCAAATCCAAATTATAACTATAACCCTAACCCTATCCTTATTTCTAATAGTAATGCTAACCCTAACTCTAATTCTAACCCTATCCCTAATTCTAGCCATAATTCTAACCCTAACAATAAGCCCAATTCTATCCCTAACCCTAATTCTAACCTAACTCTAATTCTACACATAACCCTCATTTTATCACTAAGCTTAATTCTATCCTTAACTCTAACCCTAATTCTAACTCTAACCCATGTCATAAAACTCACTTCCCGCCTCAATATTAGTGTTCCATTATCCCACACCAATACTTAAAAGTCATATTGCATCACATGGAATCGACCCCTGAATTTTAATCTTTAAAACTTACAATATTGTTAACTCTTTCCCACCATGAGTTGACTTGGTACACATTTTGTATGATATATCACTTTTAGGGTCTTAGATATGTGAATCTTTTTGATGGAATTATCATTTTTTAGATCTTCTGAGGGATTGTATTCTTACTTATCATTATTCCATTATTATATTTTTAGAGTTTTGTGCTATGTTGAGATCTCTCCTTTACCCACCCTAGCCACCCTTTCCAATCCCATTAGGTTTCCATTTTCATATCTATTATACCACTAATTCTAACCCTAACCCTAATTCTAACACTTGAGTTAGTGTTAATGTTAGGGTTAGGATTGGGACATTTCAAATGATTTCATTGGTACAATATTAATTCCCAAATTTATATTAATAGATAAAACCATTTGGTATGGAGTAACTGTTTAAAGACATCATTTGACATCGTAAGCAAAACATATAGTATGAAGTAATCTAATGCATGTACATTGCCACCCTAATACTTATACACATAAGAATAGTATTTGTCAACATAAAATTCTTATCTATTTCTTTGCAAATACTCTTACCTTTCAAAATTGCACAATTCATTCATATCGTGGTTGTTTGATTTGAGTTCCACAAATCACTCATGTTTTGTTTGGATCTCTTAGCCTTGTTTTAGGATCTTACTTTTTTAAAAAGCCAAAAAAATTCATATATTAAAAATTTTAGTAACTATTCTAATAACTTGTATATAAATATTTCCATAATTTGGGTGTATTTCATTCCAATTTCTAATCTATTTTATATTGTGTTGTGTGAATTTTTACAATACAATTGAATTGCATACCAAAACCCAATTTCTTAATAGTTATATTTTCAATGCAACCTTGAAAATGTTAGTGCTTGTTGAAACGATTTGGTATGTAGCTTGTTAAACACTTTTTAATGGTGTTTATTCTTCATATTTGTTCACCTTGATAATCTTTCATGCAACCATGGGAGATAGAATGCCAACAATTAACATAATTATAATGTTAGAGAATTGTATGATTCTAAGCTCTTTTTACGTAGTATTAATTATGTTTGATAAAATAATTCAACTCAACATTTTATATGTGTAAGAGTTAATAGAAGTAAAACAATTAATATAGTAGTTGGAAAATTTTACTTTTTATAAGATAATGCATATAATAGCTTCCAAAGATGGAATTCCCAATGTTACCCTAATTCTAACTCTAATTACTAATATAGGCTATATATTGCTTTTACTATATACATTCCTTATAGTTAGTTTTTTTTCCAAAAGTGGTTGTTGTAGACACCCTAAAATGACCAAGTCATTACATCACTTACATTTCATCAAATTTGTCAAATCACTAGCATTTCAACAATAATTGAATAATCTGATTATTTAATTAATTTCATCAATTTCTTCCAAAACTCCAAAATTCAACATTAATTAAATAAATCCTTTTTATTTAATTAATTTCAGCAAAATCAACCTCATTCTTCCAAAATTAAATAATTTTTATTATTTAATTAAATCATTATCCTCTTTTTAAATTTCAAGTCTACATTAATTAAATAAAAACATCTATTTAATTAATTCATCAAATTCTATCTTATCTACAATTAAATAATTCACATTATTTAATTAAATCAATTGTTCTTCCAAATTTAAATAAATCATGCAAATTTATTTAAATTATCTCAATCCTCTAAAAATAAATAAAATCAAGTATTTGTTTATAATCTTATCTATTCCTCTATCATGCACAAACAATTAAATAAATTTGCTTATTTAATTTCAATTATCTTTCCAATTCTTCTAAAAATATCATGATAACTTGTGCATAATCAGTCTTATTTTTAGAACTCTAGAAAAGGCAAAGTTACAAGTTGAGTTAATTGACTTAATTTATCTTGTTTTCATCATATCTTAAATAAAAATATCCTTATGGAGTGACAAATGTCGTGTGCACATTCAGCATGAGTTATTTGATTTATCTCAACCATCCATTCTATGGATTTGTTTCATCCATTGATCAATCATATTTGAAACCTATATAAACCCCCCTCATCTCCTTCACAAATCCTCTTCAATCACTTATTCTCAGGCATCCTTTATAGTGCTTTGAGCATACATCGCATCGTTGAGCACCTTTTACGATCTTTTGACATTGATCTTTTGAGCACTTTGAGCATTCGCTTGTTGCAAACATGGTTTCGCAACATATTTGAGCAATCCACATTTTACAAAAGAGAACAATACAATTTGGTAAAAGCTTTCTTGTTTTATTTAATTTATTCATTGATTGTGGCTTTTTATTTAGATAGATCTCTTTATGTTATGGGTTATTGATTTTGTTATTATCATAGTTTTTGATTTTATCATCTGATATATCAATTTTCCTCATACACATTCTGGTACGCCCAGTGGGACCCACTAATCCCTCTTTTTCTTTGAGAAATTGATTTTTTTTTAAATACAGTATGGAACAATGCAAAAGACATAGAAAAGCACCTTTAGCAGTATAGTGAAGCACTTCTAGTTGCATAGTATAGTGCCCTCAGGTGATACTGTAGCACCTCTAGTAGCATAGTAGCGCACTATTTGTAACACAGTTCAACACGTTTGGTAGACCAGTAAGGCACTTTTGGCATATTAGGGTTTTTTGAAATCTTGTTTTGTGATTTATAGGGTTTTAACTCACATGTCTATCATTGACTGACTGGCCAGCAAGCTTATTTATTTGTCTTTCAATTATCTATTATACTTCCTAAGTTGACGTATTTAGGAGTATTTTTCACTTTTTGAGTTAACCTATCTATTTGCGGCATCATTGAGTTGTTCTTAATCCCAGGTTACAGATCCAATCAACCATACATCCCAGATCTACAAAGCAAACATGAAATCATCTATTTACCTTGTTCTTTTTCATAAAATATAACTTTTTTTTGGATCTGGGGTAGGAAAGCACTTTCGGTAGCATAGCACTATGCTTTTGGTAGCACAGTACAATGCTTCTGGTAGCATAGTGGGTCATTTCTAGGTCTACAGTAACTCGCCTTCGGTAACATAGTGCAATGCTTTCAACAATACAATAAGTCACCTTTGGTAATACAATCAAGCGCTTTTGGTCAAATTCATTTATTTTTTCTAAACTTGTGAGTTTTTGTGGAACTAATCAACTTGTTGCAGCTTCTTATCACTCACTTAGAGCAAATTAGTTTCCCTAACATGTTCATGCAGGACGAGCATTGAAGAAACTCAATCTATTGCACTAAGTCTTAGAAACATATTACTTTCTTAAGGGACAATTGAACAAATCATTTTTTGACAATCTAAGTCTTAGGAACATATTACTTTCTTAAGGGACAATGTACATGAATGCAAAAACACTTCAATTTTCTAAGGGACAAAGGATATGAATGCCAAACACTTCAATTTCATAAAGGACAATTGACAACTACAATCATGTGTGTGCCTAAATTAGTTGCACCTTATTTTTCTTATAATGGGACAATTGAACCTTTATTTGATGTGCTTGCTCTTACATTTCATTTATTCCTTTAGAAGGGATTGCTTTTGGATTGCGCTTCATCCAAAATGGATGACCCTAAGTAGAGTTTTCCTTTGAACCGCTATATAAGAGGGATAAGGTGAAAGCCAAGTCCTAACCGACGTCATCCTTACCTTGTGGTGCCAAACTAAAAAGAGGTGTACTAGCTCTTTGTGGAAATAATTTTTACATTGAGTGAAGTGTTTGATACTCTTAGTAGGATTGGTTAAAGCTTTTAGTAGCTTGTCATATTGCTCATAAGGCGCTGGTCCCTCAAAGTTACTAAGAACCATCTAGATAGTGACTACCCGATCCACCTCTGAACATTGCAATAATCATCAATGCAAGGGAAATCAATTTAAGCCCTTAAGATACTCACCATTGGCTCCCTTGAGAAGAGATAGTATTCCCTTAGCCATAAAGCTCTTGTGACCTACTTGAGCTTTCCGAGGGGAGGGTGAGATATCCCTACCTATCATCTCTCGCAAAGATGCAAATGTTTGACACCTTTATGGAATGACATTTGGTCGATGGAGTATTAAGTTGTGAGTTGATCTACTGCAATGAAACCTTGTCTCTAGGGATAAAAAGTGCTTGATATTGTTTGCAATTGTCTTATACTTATGGAAACATTGGGCTTTTCTTTGAGCCTCAAACATATACTATCTATTGTGTTAGTCCTTTTTGCCACTTTGTTTGACGTATTTTCTCTTTCCAAAGCAAATCCAATCAAAATCAAATCCAAAACTATAAAAATTTGCCTTATAAACAACACTAACACTACTTCAACACCTCTGGTATAACAGTATCTCACCTTTTGTATAACAGTAGCTCACCTTTGGTGTAACAGTACCTCACCTCTACCAAACCTACTTTAGCACCCTGGGTATAACAGTAGCTCACTTTTGGTCTAACAGTAGCTTACCTTTGGTATAGTAGTACCTCACCTTTGGTAGCTCAGTCCAACGCCTTTGGTAACACAGTAGCTCACTTTTGGTAACACAGTCCTGTGCCTTTGGTCAAATAGTACAGTACCTTTGGTCCAGTAAACTGTGCATCAAAACTGTCATTCCCAAAAACATAAGCAAAACATCTCAAACAAAGCATATTGACCTAGTGTCTCCCATGGTAACCACTAGACTCTAGCAAACTATGAAGGCTAAGCAAGTCACCTCAAGGAAGTGCAAATCGCCTCCTCATATTCCTCAACCAAGCCAATCCAACGTGACTCCCAAGGTTACTCCAAAGACACCAATTGCAAAATCAATCAACTTTCAAAACATGCCACAATAGGACCAACCAAACAATCCTCAAGAAGGTAATGTCTCTTTGATTGATGTAACTCAATTCACTACCGGCATGCCTCATGATTTTGCTACACCCAGTTATACCATAGATCAAGTCCCATCTCAAGAAGAGCGACACTTTGAAATAGGTCAATCCTCTCAAGAAGATAGACAAGACCTTGATGAAATCATACAAGATCCTAAAGCCATGGCTGCCTTTGAGAAAATCCTTAGTGAGAACCAAGATCATTTCTTTCACTTTCTAGTAAAGCAAGGAGCCAAATTACCCAAAAGTTTTGATCTATCAAATCTTAGCGAGCCTAATAACACCCAAGACACTATAATGCAGTCCAAACCATGCCAACTGTGACCACACCCATACTTGAACAAAGCTCACAAGGGAGAAAAATTGCATAGTATGAGAATCCTCTTTATCAAAATGCAATAGTAGAGAGACCCATATCACCACTCTTGACTCCTATGGAGATCTACAAACAACAACAAGATACTCTACATCGTCAAGTAGAACTAGTAAGATAGGCTACTCTAGCAAAATCAAACATACAAAACACTCCTAAATTGCCCACACCAATTGCAAGTGGAACATTGGCTACCCCATCATTAAAAGGTTTTCCACCAAATTACAATTTGGGAAACACTTATGTAGCCATGCAACAAGGGTCTCAACAAACACCCCCACCAACATCATCAACCCTTCATATCCTTCAACCTCATAATGTCACACAACCCCAACCATTACAAAACACATCTACTTATGTCCCTCTGCCACAACGTTCCTTAACAATAACCTTTTTCAACACACCTCTCAATCAACTCCAACCATCACAAAATGCCAATGCAACATATGTCCCTCCACCACAACACTCATCAACACTAACCTTTTTCAATACATTTCCTAACCACCCTCAACATTCCCAAAACCAAACTTCCCAAAGCTATGGTCCACCATGGCAACCAACCCAACAAACTTTAGCTTTCCTCCACCAAACTCTTATCAACAACCATCACAAAGCTTACACTCTTACCTATCACCACCCCCACCTCCGCAAAATCAAAACACCCAATTCCAACCCAATCTGCACCCAACATACAACACATACAACCCCAACCAATCATATGACCCTTATAACACCAATGCCCATGGCTTCCACTACAATCTTCCATATGGGCAACAACAACCACTTCTAGGACAATAGGAGATGTTTCCAACCCCTCCCACAACTATGGAGCTAAAACTTGCGGAGGTTCAACAACAACTATCTAATCTTACGTTTGGCCATAGCAAGAAGACCTTCTCTTTAGAAGAAGTTTGTCCTTATCCCTTTGATCGGTCATTACCAATGATCCCTATTCCTCACAATTTCACTATTCCCAAATTTGATAAATACAAAGGAAAAGGAGACCCAAAAGACCATCTTAGAGAATTCTATCTTGTTTGCTTTGAGGTCTCACATAACGACACATATTTTATGTGCCTTTTTCCTTGTAGTCTTGGAGGTCAAGCTATAGAATGGTTCTCACACCTACCCACCGGTATCAAATCTTTTAATGAGCTTGTGGAGAAATTTGCCACCCATTTCTCTTACAACACAGAACATGAGATCTCCATGACCAACCTATGCAACAATAAATAGAAAAATGGGGAAATGTTCATCTCTTTCCTTCAAAGATGGAGACAAATGGCTAGCAAATTCCCATTCAAGATACCTGAAAAGAAGCTTGTTAGCATATTTGTTCAGAACCTCAACCAAGAATTAGGTTTCCATTTGCAAATTCTTAGTACTACAACCTTCAATGAAATTACCTACAAGGGCATCAACATTGAAAAAGCCCACATTGCTAAGGGCGTGGTCAAAATCTTTAAAGACAACAAAGACAATGCTCCCCAACAACAATCAAATGACAAACCAAAGTTTTGGAACAAAAGTAAAAATGTGGTCAATGATTGTGGTTGATTCTAAACATGTCCAAACACTGCAAACACCCTTCATCTTCCCAAACCAAGTCAACCTCCACCTCAACAATAGCAATAGCAAAGGCAATTATACCAAAACCAACAACAATGACAACAAGAGTGGCCTCAACAAGATTACCCGCTACGACGTCAATTCACTCCCTTGGGAGAGCCTATTGAGACTATTCTACAGAAACTTTTACACAAGGGATTCATCACCTTACTAGATCCTCCCCCATATGGTGAACCTGTTTGCAAAACCGTATAGTACAGAGACAATGAATATTGTGACTTCCATAGGAGCAAAGGACACAGAACCACGCCATGCATGAAAATCAAGCACATAATTCAAAATCTTATTGAAGGCAACCTAATCTCTTTTGAGGATGAACCACCAACTCAACACACGAACAAAGACCTCAACAAGTACAAAGAACCATTCCCTAACCATGCTCAAGGTCCTCCTCTAGATAAAGGTAAAGGTATTAATAAAGCTTCCACTTCCTATGACTCCATTGTGGGTCATTTTGAAGAGAGTCGTGTATCTACCCTCACAATCAAAGGCAAATCTATGGATTGCACTGTTACAACTCATCATGGTCATGTCACCATTCGTGGTCCTACACCAAGTCTCCCAACCCAATTAGATTACAATCTAGTTGATCATCTAGGGAGGACCCCTACACAGATCTCTATCTTGGACCTTCTATGGTCGTCACCTGCACATAAAGTTGTGCTAGAAAAAGCCATACAAGAGTCTTCGGTTCCTAACAACATAGCGGTCATGGATTTCCAAGCTATAATAGGTAACATTTCCTCACCCTACAATGTGGTCTTCTCTGAAAAAGACCTCCCATCCCATGATCCATGTCACAATGATGCCCTTCACATTGAGGTTCTCATCCATAAATGCAAGATCAAATGCATACTCATAGATGGTGGTGGTGGTCTCAATATTTGTTCTTTAAAGCTACTTAAACAATTGGGATACTCTGAGGATCATGTCAATATTGATCGAAGTATTACAATCAAAGGGTATGATGATGCTGAGCACCGGTCATAAGGTGTTATCCATTTGCCTATACAAGTAGGCCTTGTCATGCTTGAAACCAAATGCTAGGTCCTAGACATTGAGTTACCTTACAACATTATCCTAGAATGCCCATGGATCCATGCTATGAAAGTTGTTCACTCAACGTACCATTAGTCTCTCAAGTTCCCATTTAATGGTACAGAGATCACTATCCCAGGAGACCCCAATCCTTTTGAATTTTGTCGTGTCCTACAAGGAAGTTATAAGAATTGCAACCAAGTGCCTAAAAATGACAAAGCCATTGAATCCCCACTGTACATCAACCTTGAAAATCTAACAAAAGCCTCTGCAAGTGAACCTAATCCTCTTCCTGAAATCAAAGCTCACATCCATGATATAGGCTTTGGAACATATGATATCTCAAAATCTTGTTATGTAGGGCAAATGCCTTTATCCCCTAAATCTTACAGCCAACTACCCATTGTCAAAGCAACTAAGAAAGCAGCTATCCCTCCCCGGCATCTTTAACCCAATTCCAAGATGGAAAATTATTGGCAGAGGAAACTATTGAGGACATCTCTTCTTGGCTCTATAAGGAGAAAGAACCAGTCAACCAATATAGCAATGGCTTAAAGATAGTCAAAAACATGGGATATAAAGGCAAAGGTGGCCTTGGGAAACAAAATCAAGGAATAATGGAACCCATTATTGTGATGAACAAACTAGACAAGAAGGGGTTAGGATTTGGTAGGAAGGTACCATGCACCTTGGACATCGAGGGTATCCTCGACAAGGTGGCAGAAACTTCTCTCGCTGATTCAACGTCTAATGAGGATATCATCGATGACTCTTCCCTCCATATGACTGACCTATTTATAGAATCCTCCGTATTCATGTTATCATCCGTATCCTTAACATCCACCACCAGCACCCAGATTGTAACACTTGTCTACCCTGAACTTATCAGTTGGGACCAACAAGGGTCCCCCATTCTAGATGTATTTCAAAATGATGAAGCTATTGCTAAGTTCATGGGACTCTGGGATGGTATCCCTCTTGGCAATCACAAAGCTAGTTTTGTAATGGAATTAGAACCAATTGCTTATTTTGGTTAAAATGCCAAATCCTCCAATCGTAAAAGTAAAAATAAAGAAAGATCTCTAGGTGATAACCACACTGTGGCACCTGATCACAAAATAGTAAAAACAAAGGACGTATTCAAAGGTGAAAACCCAACTGTGGCACCTAAGGATGTAGGATTTGACCTTCCCCTACCATCCAAGTATCAAGAGAAATCAGCTCTCCTAGTGGAAGATTCTACAGAGATAAACCTTGGCACAGAGCAAAATCCTACAACCACATTCCTTGTAGCATCTTTATTAGAAACAGAGCACAAGAATCTTAACAACTTCTTCTTACAAAGAACCATCAACTTTGCATGGACCTATGCTAATATGCCAGGGTTAGACCCTAAGCTAGTAGTTCACTATCTCACAGTTGGTCCAACAATTAGACTAGTCAAGCAAAAGCTAAGGAAGATGCATCCACAGATAGCTCTTTTGGTGAAAGTGGAAATATAGAAGTTGCTAGATGCCAAATTCATCAAGCCTATTGATTATCCGAAATGGGTCTCAAACATAGTACCTGTGGCTAAACCCAATGGGGGCCTCTGCATGTGTAATGATTTCAGAGATCTTAACAGGGCATGCCCCAAAGATGACTTCCCATTGCCAAACATTGATCTTATAGTAGATTTGATCGTGGGTCATGGAATGCTTTCTCTCATGGATGGATTCTCCGGCTACAATCAAATAATGATAGTGGAAGAAGATCAACATAAAACAACTTTCACTTATCCTTGGGGTAACTATTATTGGTGCATCATGCCATTTGGTCTAAAGAATGCAGGGAAAACCTATCGAAGAGCAATGACAGTGATATTCCATGAGCTCTTTCATCATATCATGGAGGACCATGTGGATGATATACTAGAAAAATCTTCTAGGGTAGATCACATACAAGTTCTAGGATAAATCTTTGATAGGCTTGAGAAATACCAAGTAAGACTCAATCCAAAGAAGTGTGTCTTTAGAGTAACATCAGGAAAACTATTGGGATACATAGTATCTCGTAGAGGTATTGAAGTAGATCCAACAAAAGTCAAGGCTATAGTAGAAGTGCCTCCACCAAAGAATCTAAAAGCATTAAGGATCCTGCAAGGAATGTTACAGTCTATTAGGCATTTTATCTCATAGCTAGCAGATAAATGTCAACCATTTCAACACTTACTCTAAAAGGATGTCTCATTTCGATGGGATGATAAGTGTCAAGCAACATTTGATCAACTCAAGGAATATCTAGCTACACCTCCTATCTTGGTACCACCAGTCACTGATAGACCGTTGATCTTGTAAATCTCAACTACACCTACAGCCCTAAGGGCTCTTCTAGCACAACATGATGAGTTAGGAAAATGCATGCAATCTATTATATCAGTCAAACCTTGGTGGGATATGAACTCAATTATTCACCTATGGAAAGAGCTTGTTTAGCAGTAGTGTTCGCTTCCCAAAAGTTGCAGCATTACATGCTAAACCAACATACTAATCTCATAGCAAAAATTGATCCATTGAAGTATCTACTAGCAAAAGCAGCTCTCACAGGTAGAATAGCTAAATGGGTCATGATCCTTAGTGAGTTTAATATTGAGTATGTGAACTGTAAAGCAATCAAGGGGCAAGCCCTAGCAGATCAACTAGCAACAACACCTATGACAGATATACATCCTATGGTATCTGACTTTCCAGATGCGAATCTTTTCACTCTTTCTACCTCAATAATGTGAAAATTGTACTTTGATGGTTCCTACACACAACATTGATCAGGGGCCGGCATCTTATTCATCACACCTCAAAATGACTATATTCCAAAGTCATATCGGCTTGCATTTCCTTGTACCAACAAGATATCTGAGTATGAAGCACTCCTCATAGGTCTCAATACAATAGTTCAATGGGACATCACATAATTACAGGTATATGGAGACTCACAACTAGTCATTCGACAGGTCATAGATGAGTACCAAACAAAAGATGAAAAGTTGGTCCCCTACAAGCAACTAGTGGATGCCTACAAACCACACTTTTCTAGCATTACATTTGGGAAAATTCCAAGAGAGCATAACAAAGCAGCAGATTCTATGGCTTCTGTGGGGTCACTTATAGACATGCCTACAAACACACAGAAATGTGAATTCTTGATCAAGCAATTGTTGATACCAGCTGGTGCAGGAGCACCTTCTCTGTAGTATAGGGTCATATTTTCTTTTGTTGTTTCATAAGGCTCTTAAGCCATTTCATGTTGTAATAAGGATCAATTTGGTCCCATTGATGTAATTAAGCAAGGCAAACATGTGGTTTTGCTTGTTTGAGGAGTAAGACCAATGACTAACTGATATGAATATCAGTTTGCATGGTTGGAGAGAATAACTGCTGTCTCTACCTCTTTTCTAGAGGCAGGTAGTATGCAACAGATAGAGAAATATATACACTGTTGCGAAGATTTGATAATGAACAATAGAGTTTTCTGGGTGTAACATACTATTCCATCTATGTGTTCTCATTTCCTTTATCTTAGTCTCAGATCTGGTGTATTCATGTATAACTAGATACTATTTGTTAGTTCCTAGCGTTCCTGTAGTGTGTAGATAGTGGAACATTGTTAATTCTACAGACTGGTTTGTAACCTAGGAGTTAGGGTTGATTCATAAATGGAGACCCTTTCCTCTATCCACTGAAATCCTGTGTAGTATCAGTGTGATGGGGGAAAGATATGTAGGCTTGTTGTTTTCCACATTCTCGCCTAGAAATCCTGAGAACTCGGCTGGATTCGACTAGACATCTCCATGTGGCTAGTCGGGAAAGCGACGTGAAGTGAATGGTGTCATTTGGGGATCAGATTGATACAAGTGGTCAAGGGTTTGATATATGAATCAGCCAAATTCCATTGTTCTGTCGAAGGGAATTCTGTATCGGGCGTCGCAGAGTAGTTTGGAGTCCATCGGTGTAACACTGAGTATTGGAATAGCTTTTGGAAGACCTTCCAATAGACAATCTCTACCTAATGAGTAGGGATCGGTGACAAACGGACCCTGTCTGGCCAAAGGTGCATTCATTTTAAGATAAACCACGTTGCATAGTGTCGGAGACACATGCAACCTTGTCTGACCAAAGACGGAGGAGAGAAAGTTGATCGGCGTGAGTTGCGACTTCAGCGAACGAGAAGAAAGCTACACCGATAGGAAGTGTCTCACTGATGGTCAAGGTTCATCAAAGTGAAGTGAACCATCAGGAAGCATGGTTGAAGTCTGGCAGAAGTGGAAAGTCTGGCTAATGAAATAGAGCCTAAGGTCATCAGGGTGACTATCGCAAAGTGCCACCGACGGGAGTATATCGGTATGAGTTTTCATATCGGAAGACAAGAATAAAGTCAGACCGATAGTTATAAGTCTGGCGATGGGGATGTTGGCATCGATGTGAGGCCAGTCATCGGAAGAAGACTTAGAAGTCTCAGCGACTGGTAGAGTATCGCCGACAGAAAGTTTATTGGAACAAGACTTAGAAGTCTCAGCGGCAGAAGACTCATCGGCATGAGATTGGCATCGGTGGATGTGAAGGAAGTGTGGTCAAAGAAGGGAGTCAACCCGATGAAGGTGATTAATTGTTAAGGTTAAGTTACTGGAAGCCACAGGCATCAGGAAGAGTAAGGTGATCGGCAAGAGAAAAGGGGCGAGATCCGATAGTAGTTTGTTTGGCCGATAGGGAAGTTATCGCCAAGACATAGCTCGGGTCTGGCCGATCACAGCTATTTGATCCTTCCACTGCACACTCTGCATCAAAAAGGTATCAGAGCCAATATTTTGAATCACAGCCGTGTATGTTAGATGAAGAGTTGGAGATAGAAACAGAGGCTAGCACAATGCCTCCCAAGTCGATGAGCAAAGCAACCATCTAGAAGATGGTGGAAGAAATGCTCGAAGAGAGACTGAAGGAAGAGAGATCCAAAGAAAAGAATGGAAGCACTTCTGAGTTAGAGGATGATGAAGAAGAAGAAATAGGAGAGAATCCTCAAGGAGAAGGTATGTCTGTTGATCAAAAGGCATTCTTGAATGCACTCGAGGGTCATGGAGATAGTGGTGATCCGAAAATAGATGTTCCCATGTTCAATGGGAAACTGGATGGAGATACTCTTGTGGATTGGATTGAATCCATAAGTAATTACTTTGACTTCAAGGAGTACAGTGACGGTAAGAAAGTGAAGTTTGCAAAAACCAGACTGAGAGGTTCTGCATTGGTTTGGTGGAACTACACCCAATGTGAAAGGGAGAAGGTTGGAAAAAGTCCAATCACCAAGTGGAGCAGAATGGTGGCCATGCTGAGAACCAAGTTTTTGCCATGTGACTATGATTTGCAGACCATCAGAAAGTTTAATCATCTTAGGCAAAAAGATATGGATGTGGCTACATACACTGAAGAATTCCACAGATTGAGTATGAGAGCCAATCACAGGGAGGAGAAAGAGATGGTGGCCAGATATCTTGATGGTCTAAGATATAATATACAAGACGAATTTAGTATGGTGGTTCCCAAGACTGTGGATGAATGTTTTCAGTTAGCCTCTAGGGCAGAGGATAAGCTGAAAAGGAGAGGTGATCAAAATAATAGAGGAAGAGGTGGTAGGAACAATAGAGGAAGAGGTAATTTTGGCAGAGGATAGCCAAACAAAGGTGAAAGTTCAAGTCAGCAAGAATCACGTTCTGATACAGAACAGAAAGGTGGTGGTTTCAAAGGTTGGAGAAGACCTAATGGCAGAGGCAGAGGTGGTGGTGCAGGTAGAGGATTTGGAGTCTTCACTGGAAGATGCTACAACTACAATCAAGTAGGCCATACTGCAAACAATTGCCCTGAGAAGGCATCTAGCTCTCATTATGGTGGGAGAAGGAACCAACTACTGAAGGATGATGATTGTCAGAGTGTAAACTCACTAATTGGTAGTGTTGCACTAGTACTTGAAGGAGAGAGCATGATGATTAAGAGAACACTAGTGAAGATGCCGTTGAAGCAAGAGCCTCCACAAAGGAAAAATCTCTTCAGAACCCAAGGAGTAGCATATGGTAAGCTCTATAAAATCATAGTTGATTCAGGTTCTATTGAAAATGTAGTGTCTGCTGAAATGGTAGAAAAATGTAGACTGAAAAGATTGCCTCACATTAATCCTCATAAAATATCTTGGTTGAATAAGGATCAAAACTATGTGGTGGAAGAATAAACTTGGGTAGAATTTGAACTAGGTGATTATAGGGATAAGGCGCTATGTGAAATTATTCCTATGGATGCTTGTCACCTTCTTCTTGGATGACCTTGGCAGTATGATGTGAAGGCACATCATGATGGTGAAAAGAACACATATATGATCACCAAAAATGGTAAGAAGTTTCAGATGGATCCCTTACCAGAGCAGGCTGGAGAGAAGAACAATGACAACAGTGTCATGTTAGTGAGTGGCAAAGAGTTCCTACAACTCATGAAGGAGGAGGATACCCAAGGGTATGCACTGATGATGAAGCCTGTAGATGTATCAAGTCAGCAAAGCAAGAAGCAGAAGGAAATTCCTTTAGAAGTGCAACAATTATTGGATAGATACCAAGGTCTTGTGGTAGAGGATATACCTGATTCTTTACCACCTATGAGGGACATAAGTCATCAGATTGACTTGATTCCTAGATCCACATTACCCAACAAGGCTGCTTACAAGTTGACACCACAACAGAATGAAGAGGTAGGTAGACAGATTCAAGAACTCTTGGAGAAAGGTTTGATTAGGAAAAGTCTCAGTCCATGTGTAGTCCCTAGTGTACTTGCTCCTAAGAAGGATGGAAAGTGGAGATTATGTATAGACTCAAGGGCTATTAATAAGATCACCATAAGGTATAGATTTTCTATGCCAAGAATTGAAGATCTGTTAGACTATCTTGGTGGTTCATGCTACTATTCCAAGATTGATTTGAAATCTGGTTATCACCAGATTAGAATAAGGCAGGGAGATGAATGGAAGACTGCTTTCAAGACTAATGAGGGTCTTTATGAATGGCTTGTTATGCCATTTGGTCTTAGCAATGATCCAAGTACATTTATGCACCTGATGAATGAGGTATTGGTTGAATTCATTGGTAAATTTGTTATTGTTTATCTTGATGACATACTAATCTTCAGCAGGACAAAAGAAGAACATATGAAGCATATTGAGTAGGTGTTGGAGAAGCTACGTGAGCACAAGTTGATGATCAACTTAGACAAGTGTGAGTTCATGAAAACATAACTTGTATACCTTGGATTTGTGATTTCTAATGGTTGTTTGAAGATGGATCCCTCTAAGGTTGAGGCTATTCTGAATTGGCCTACTCCTAAGACAGTTGGAGAAGTAAGAAGTTTCCATGGGTTGGCAACTTTTTACAAGAAGTTTATTAGAGGTTTCAGTCACATTAGTGCTCCCATCCTCAACACCATCAAGGGTGGAGTCAAATGTAGATTCCAATGGACAAAGGAAGCCGATGTTGGCTTTGAGTTGTTGAAAACAAAGGTAGCTGAGTTACCTACTTTAGTACTTCCTGATTTTGATAAGGTGTTTGTTGTTGAGTGTGATGCAAGCAAGCAAGCTATTGGTGTTGTCCTTAGCCAAGAAGGACATCCAGTTGCCTTCTTCTCAGAGAAGCTGAATGAGGCCATACAGAGGTATTCTACCTATGACCTAGAGTTCTATGCAATGGTGCAAGCTCTGAGA
This sequence comes from Cunninghamia lanceolata, assembly GCA_027924645.1. Taxonomy (NCBI): domain Eukaryota; kingdom Viridiplantae; phylum Streptophyta; class Pinopsida; order Cupressales; family Cupressaceae; genus Cunninghamia; species Cunninghamia lanceolata. The sequence goes on from BSBN01000828.1 coordinate 9,769,634, forward strand.
AAATGGAGACATTATTTGCTACCAAAAGAATTCATTGTTTTCACTGACAACCATGCTCTTAGTTTCCTAAATAGTCAAGAAAAATTGAACCATAGACACGTTAAGTGGGTGGAACAGTTACAAGTTTATACCTTCACAATTAAGCACAAAAAAGGTGTTTCTAATAAAGTGGCTAATGCTTTAAGTAGGAGGTTGCTTATTGTTCAGGAAATTTAGTTAGAAAGCATGGGTATTGACTATTTGAAGGAACTGTATAAAGAAGATTCAGATTTCAAAGAGGCTTATGATGTTTGTGTGAACTTGGCTAACACATTCCATGGGGCATATTCAGATTTTGTATTACAGGAAGGACTTTTGTTTAAGGGCAATTTGTTGTGTATTCCTAAGTGTTCCATGAGGGATAATATCATTAAGGAGAAGCATAATGGTTCTTTGGGAGGACATTTTGGCTTGGACAAAACACTGGAACAAGTTACAAGGTTCTATTTCTGGCCAAAGGTGCAATCTGATGTGAGAAGGTATGTTGCTAGTTGTGCAATTTGTCAAAGGGCCAAGGGTGTGTCTTCAAATGCAGGTCTATACCAGCCCCTTCCTATTCCCAACAGGCCTTGGGAAAGTATAAGTATGGATTTTGTACTCGGGTTATGATGCAGAGGGAAACCAGTTACAGGATAAAAATAGATTGAAGACTCCATTTGAAGCCCACAAAATAACCTTTACAGTGTGGGTCGGCCAGATAAGGTAGAAGTCACACCGAAATATCCATATTCTTGCCTATCGGCAAGACTGTACACCGTCGGTCAAACGAAAGAGACTTTCGCCGATACATATCTCTCAGCGATGAGTGGCTTCGGTTATGTGCCTATCGGCATGATATTATCCTATCGGTGAGCTCCTTGAATCTTCTACCAATGCTATCGGTCACACTGATGAGCGTCCAACTCCCACTTCTCCATCGGCAACACTTCATAATGATCTCCCCGATCGGCTTGACATAAACTATCGGTTACCACTCAAAACCTTACGCCAATATACCTTCTTACTCCGATGAGTCTAACACATAGCTGTCGGTAAGACTAATACCGTCAATGTAACCTTGGTCCTTTCTCCCGATCTCCATTGTCATACCGATATACTCTCGTCGGTGACATTCTTCAAACCTCACCCTGACACAAACACGATCGGCAAGATTAATGTTATCGGTTTAATACACCTTTATCTACCCGATAGACGTAGTCAGTCCGATGACCTTATGCCGAAACAATAAACACCAAACTTTTCCTTCGGTGAGACAAATGTCTTGCTCTCCACGATGCTCCTTCTATCGGCATGACTCCGTCGATCGGCATAACTTCCAAAGCTTCGCCCAATGTGCTTTCCTCACACCGATGGCTTTTACATAGCAACTTCGTCATCGGTAGGACTTGCTTCTTCTTCTCTGATGGGTTGTCTTAAGCCGATGACTTCGTACATTTATTCTTTGACCTTCTACAGCCAGACTCTCACACTAATGCAGGACATACATAAAATGTTCACCATATGCATAAAATGCACGATCCCTCCTCTGTCACCATTGTAACCGAACACAACACACACAGAAAACTACAAACCTATAGAACATAAATGAATCTACCTACATGGAGGTCATTCCACTGATTTCAAAGAAATCCACCAGTGGAATGACTCCAAATGGTATCTCTGTAGTTTGACCAGAAAACACAGAATTTCTTTATTTCTTCTATTTCAGAATAAAATACAATTCTTCTTAACTCTGTTCGTTCACTTCTCTCCTTGTCTACACGAACAGAGACCAACTATATAAAGACTCTCAATTGACAGTTACACATGGTGGAAAATGAACCACCCTGCCAATCTGTTACAAACCTTTCAAACATTCAGTTTGGTTACGAATGGTAATGACACGTATACAAACTACTCAACATTATGCCGTTACTTGGCCATGTATGACTCCATGGGGCACGAAGGCCTTACAATATTACACTTTGGACATAACATAAAATGTAGGGAATCTTCCAGATTCTTCAAGTTTTGAGGTGCTTCTGCACCATACTCCCAGACTTGAAAATTTTCCATGTCCCATGGAAATGCTCAGTGAAAAGCCTGCAATATCTTTTGGCCTTCTCGATGTCTTCAATACTAACTGGATGCCTCTACTGCTGCTTCTTCATCTTCTAACTGTGCCTTCTATCAATGGCTACCTCTGAAATGCAACAACTGAAATCCACTCCTTCATGCTACACCAACACCTCTGTCCCTCACCTAGGAGTCCTCTCTGGCCTCTCTCCCCAGGGCTTTTGGCGACACCAACTGGACCTCCTTCTCAGGCCCATGACAGATCTCTCATCTGCCTACTGTAGCGAGTGAATTTGCACCTGCAACTGGAAGTCAGCAAAATTCTTTTCTAGCACTCTCTTTAGCTTCTTGCTTCTCTCTTCTTCTTCATTCTTCTTCTGCCTATTCAGTGACAGAATCAATACAACATCTCCTCCCAGAGCTTTTACTAGCTCTGATACCAATTTGATGCAGAGGGAAACTAGTTACAGGATAAAAATAGATTGAAGACTCCATTTGAAGCCCACAAAATAACCTTTACAGTGTGGGTCGGCCAGATAAGGTAGAAGTCACACTGAAATATCCATATTCTTGCCTATCGGCAAGACTGTACACCGTCAGTCAAACGAAAGAGACTTTCACCGATACATATCTCTCAATGATGAGTGGCTTCAGTTATGTGCCTATCGGCATGATATTATCCTATCGGTGAGCTTCTCGAATCTTCTACCGATGCTATCGGTCACACAGATGAGCGTCCAACTCCCGCTTCTCCATCGGCAACACTTCATAATGATCTCCCCGATCGGCTTGACATAAACTATCGGTTACCACTCAAAACCTTATGCCGATATACCTTCTTACTCCGATGAGTCTAACACATAGCTGTCGGTAAGACTAATACCGTCGATGTAACCTTGGTCCTTTCTCCCGATCTCCATTGTCATACCGATATACTCTCGTCGGTGACATTCTTCAAACCTCACCCCGACACAAACATGATCAGCAAGATTAATGTTATCGGTTTAATACACCTTTATCTACCTGATAGACATAGTCAGTCCGATGACCTTATGCCAAAACAATAAACACCAAACTTTTCCTTCGGTGAGACGAATGTCTTGCTCTCCACGATGCTCCTTCTATCGGCGTGACTCCGTCGATCGGCATAACTTCCAAAGCTTCGCCCGATGTGCTTTCCTCACACCGATGGCTTTTACATAGCAACTTCATCATTGGTAGGACTTGCTTCTTCTTCTCCGATGGGTTATCTTAAGCCGATGACTTTGTACATTTATTCTTTGACCTTCTACAGCCAGACTCTCACACTAATGCAGGACATACATAAAATGTTCACCATACGCATAAAATGCACGATCCCTCCTCTGTCACCATTGTAACTAAACACAACACACACAGAAAACTACAAACCTACAGAACAGAAATGAATCTACCTACATGGAGGTCATTCCACTGATTTCAAAGAAATCCACCAGTGGAATGACTCCAAACGGTATCTCTGTAGTTTGACCAGAAAACACAGAATTTCTTTATTTCTTCTATTTCAGAATAAAATACAATGCTTCTTAACTCTGTTTGTTCACTTCTCTCCTTGTCTACATGAACAGAGACCAACTATATAAAGACTCTCAATTGACAGTTACACATGGTGGAAAATGAACCACCCTGCCAATCGGTTACAAACCTTTCAGACATTCAGTTCGGTTACGAATGGTAATGACACGTATACAAACTACTCAACATTATGCTGTTACTTGGCCATGTATGACTCCATGGGGCACGAAGGCCTTACAATATTACACTTTGGACATAACATAAAATGTAGGGAATCTTCCAGATTCTTCAAGTTTTGAGGTGCTTCTGCACCAGGTTACCTAGAACTGTCAGAGGGGTGGATAGTGTGTTTGTTATTGTTGATAGATTCAGCAAGATGGCTCATTTTGTGCCATGTAAATGCACAAATGATGCATCTCATATTGCAGGTCTATTTTTTAGAGAGGTAGTAAGAATACATGGTTTACCATTATCAATTGTCATAGACATGGATTCAAAGTTTGTAGGTCACTTTTGGAGGACCTTATGGAGAAAGTTGGGCACTCAGTTGTCTTTTTCATCAGCCTACCATCCATAGACTGATGGTCAGACTGAAGTAGTCAATAAGTCCCTTGGAAACCTTCTACGATGCCTTACAAAACAGCATGGTTTGGCATGGGACTTAAATATCAGTCAGGTTGAATATGCCTACAATGATTTAGTGAATAGGAGTATTGGTAAAAGTCCTTTTGAGGTAGTTTATGGTTTTCATCCAAGGGGGCCACTTGAATTGAAGGATCTCCAAGGATAGGATAAAAGGAGTGCACTTGGTGAAGATTTTTCTACTTCCATGAAAATAGTCCATGATCAAGTCAAGTTGCAATTGGAAAAAATAGTCACAAAGTACAAACAAAGGGCTGATCTGAAGAAAAGAGAGGTGCAGTTCAAAGTTGGAGATTTAGTTATGGCATATTTGAGAAAAGAAAGGTTACCAAAAGGACAGCCAACTAAACTCTTGATGAAGAAGATTGGGCCATGCAAAATAGTGCATAAATTTGGTCCAAATGCATATGAGATTGAGTTACCATCTGGTCTTGGTATCTCTCTTATTTTTAATGTTTGTGATCTTTATCCTTTCAGACCTCCATTGCCTAGTGATAGTGGATCAGATGTGGTGGATGCAGATGCTGATTGGATCAAGGATTTGCCTCCAAGTAAGCCTTTGCAATTGGAATGTATTCTAGATTCCAAAGTTGTCAAGAAGACAAGAAAGGGTGTGTACAAAGACTACTTGGTCAAGTGGCAGGATCTTCCTGATTCAGAGGCAACCTAGATGAGTGAAGCAGATATTCTGAAGCATGGGAAGACACTTCAGTAGTTAGCAACTCAAGGGACTTGAGTTTTTCCTATAGGGGGAGTATGGTACAGGGGCACCTTCTCTGTAGTGCAGGGTCATATTTTCTTTTGTTGTTTCATAAGGCTCTTAAGCTATTTCATGTTGTAATAAGGATCAATTTGGTCCCATTGATGTAATTAAGCAAGGCAAACATGTGGTTTTGCTTGTTTGAGGAGTAAGACCAACGGATAATTGATTTGAATATCAATTTGCACGGTCGGAGGGAAATAACTATTGTCTCTACCACTTTTCTAGAGGCAGGCAGTATGCAACAGATAGAGAAATATATGCACTATTGCGAAGATTTGATAATGAACAATAGAGTTTTCTGGGTGTAACATACTGTTCCATCTGTGTGTTCTCATTTCCTTTATCTTGGTCTCAGATTTGGTGTATTCATGTATAACTAGATACTATTTGTTAGTTCCTAGCGTTCCTGTAGTGTGTAGACGGTGGAACATTGTTAATTCTGCAGAGACTGGTTTGTAACCTAGGAGTTAGGGTTGATTCATAAATGGAGACCCTTTCCTCTGTCCACTGAAATCCTGTGTAGTATCAGTGTGATGGGGGAAAGATATGTAGGCTTGTTGTTTTCCACATTCTCACCCATAAATCCTGAGAACTCAGCCGGATTCGACTAGACATCTCCATGTGGCTAGTTGGGAAAGCGACGTGAAGTGAATGGTGTCATTTGGGGATCAGATTGATATAAGTGATCGAGGGTTTGATATATGAATCAGCCAAATTCCATTGTTCTATCGAAGGGAATTCTGTATCGGGCATCGTAGAGCAGTTTGGAGTCCATCAACGTAACATTGAGTATCAGAATAGCTTTTGGAAGACCTTCCGATAGACAATCTCTACCCGATGAGTAGGCATCGGTGACAAATGGACCCTGTCTGGCCGAAGGTGCATTCATTTTAAGATAAACCACGTTGCATAGTGTCAGAGACACATGTAACCTTGTCTGACTGAAGACGGAGGAGAGAAAGTTGATCGGCGTGAGTTGCAGCTTTGGCGAACAAGAAGAAAGCTACGCCGATAGGAAGTGTCTACCCGACGGTCAAGGTTCATCAGAGTGAAGTGAACCATCAGGAAGCACGGTTGAAGTCTGGCAGAAGTGGAGAGTCTAGCCGATAGAATAGAGCCTAAGGTCATCAGGGTGACTATCGCGAAGTGCCGCTGACAGGAGTATATCGGTATGAGTTTTCATATCGGAAGGCAAGAATAAAGTCAGACCGATAGTTATAAGTTTGGCAATGGGGATGTTGGCATCGGTGTGAGGCCAGGCATCAGAAGAAGACTTAGAAGTCTCAACGACCGGTAGAATATCACCGACATAAAGTTTATCAGAAGAAGACTTAGAAGTCTCAGCGACAGAAGACTCATCGGCATGAGATTGGCATTGGTGGTTGTGAAGGAAGTGTGGCCGAAGAAGGGAGTCAACCCAACGAAGGTGATTAACCGTTAAGGTTAAGTTACTAGAAGCCACAGGCATCGAGAAGAGTAAGGTGATCGGCAAGAGAAAGGGGGCAAGATCTAATAGTAGTTTGTTTGGCCGATAGGGAAGTTATCACCAAGACATAGCTTGGGTCTGGCTGATCACAGTTATTTGATCCTTCCACTGCACACTCTGCATCACCAGCCGTCAATGTGCCAGTTACTGAAATCATCTGTGAACTTGTTGGTCCCCATTCCCCATGGTACGAAGATATCTATGAATACCTTAAACACGGTACCTTTCCCTTTGAACTATCATCAACCCAACGCAAAACCTTTATACATTGATCCTCCTATTACACCATTTTGGGTGATACACTTTATTGCCGGAGTCTTGATGGTATCCTCTTACGATGTCTTAATACGGAAGAAGCCGAAGCTACCTTACGAGACATACATGAAGGTGTCTGTGGTGCACATTCTACTGGTCCTAATCTTGCTAAGAAGATACTTCGCACAGAGTATTACTGGCCTACAATAGAGCAAGATGCTTTACAGTTTACTAAGAAGTGTCTACAATGCCAATAACATGGAGATTTGATTCATACACCAGCTCATGAACTACAACCTATGACTACTCCATGGCCTTTTTCTTAATGGGGTCTCAACCTCATAGGACAAATCCACCCATCCTCATCTAATGGCCACAAATTCATAATTACCACCACTGAGTACTTCACAAAGTGGGTCGAAGCCATTCCCATGACCCATATCACTGGTAAGAAAATAGCCAAGTTTATCCTTAACTACCTCATTTGCTAGTATGGTATTCCCCAAGCCATTGTCACTGATAATGGGAGACCATTCAAGAACCAAGATGTCTATGCCTTGTGTACACAATACAATATCCAACATCGCTTTTCAACTCCCTACTATCTGCAATGTAACAGCCAAGCTGAGGCTTCCAACAAAACCATTCTCAAAATCCTCAAGAAAATGGTCATTGAAGCTGGTCGTGATTGGCACCTACAATTCAACCCTACCCTATGGGCCTACCACGCTAGTATCAGAACACCAACTAGTGCCACACCATATGCCTTGGTCTATGGCTCTGAAGCCATCCTACCTATAGAGGTCGAGATCCCATCCCTTAGAGTATCCATGCATAACCTGATTGATGGAGAGGAGTATCGCACTTCCAGATTAGCTGAGTTAGAACTACTAGATGAGAGGCACCTTGCCGCACTCAATCATCTCCATGTCTATCAAAATCGCCTTCGGCATAATTACAACAAAAAGATCAAAGAAAGATGGTTTCAAGTTGGTGATCTTGTCTTAAAAGAAAAGTAGAGAAATCAAGCAGATCAAGAAAAGAAGGGCAAGTTTGATCCTAATTGGTTAGGACCCTTTATTGTCACAACAACATATGGATCAAGAGCTTATACTTTAGCAACACCTGATGGCATTCCTCTAGATGAGCCACTTAATAGTATTCATCTCAAGAAGTTCTATGCCTGATCCTTAGAGTATCCAAAAAAAAAAACAATAATCCATCCTATGGTGAAAACCTGGTAAACAAGCGCCTTGGATAAGTACCATAGTGAAAACCTAGCAAACAGGCACTATGTGTAGAGTCAACATCCATCATCTATCGAGTCCTATTCATTCCATATCTATTTCACAACAAACTTCATCCATCCATCCATAATAAAACCATTGACCTTGTTTACATTTCCATCTCCCTATCTAGTATAGCTTGGAAATTTGTTAATGTCCATCGTCATCATCCCACGTCTTGATCTATGTCAACAGTTATCACGTACTTGTCCTAGGTCAAACTTTCTAGGTCTTCTCCATTAGTCATCCATGCAAACACCTCTACCAAAATGGGGGGCTACTCTTTCCTTAACCTAGGTCTAGGAATGGATCCTTGTTCATGGTTCACAACACACAATACACTTCACATCAACACAAACACTTCAATCATTCTCCTTTCAATAGATAACACCCTTTAAGGGACACATCGCTCCTACGATAAGGTTGTTATCTTCCCAACACTTTTCCTACATCAAAACACAAACTAGAACTACATATATTCTCATCTCAATCTTAAAGTACCTTGATCCCATGGATACGGGTATGTAGGTAGTTTGGAATATGAAGGAAGTTTCTACTACTTAGGTACATAAGATCTCATCATTTCACCAACCCAGGCTCAAACACCTTGACCCATCTCATCACTCTACCTAGAACTACATATTATCATCTTTTATCTTTCATCATAATGCACATAGATCCCATGGATACAAAGTATGTAGGTAGTCTGGAATATGAAGGATGTATCCAGTACTCAGGTACATACAATTCATCATTCTTCACCCACCTCAATCCATTGGCATGTCACCTTTCTAGTCCTCTGTTTGTCAAAATCCATTCACCTCAACTTGACTAACTCAAGCAGCAAAACAACAAACAAATGCATCCTTTCAAAGCAAAGGTCCTTAACAAACCTGAAGCAAAAACAACTTACTTACAGAGCCATATACTATCCTACATATCAATTACCAACATCAGCTAAATCAATCTCAACCAAGCAATAGATCAACACACTTGTCTTATATAGAATGTTCCATGATCAAAACTAGACTAAACGTCTTATACGACATGTTGCATTTCCTGAAACCAAACATTATCTTTTCAATAGATAACACCCTTTAATGGACACATCGTTCCTATGATAAGGCTATTATCTACCCAACCAATCCAATCTATCCTAAGCAACCTTTTTGGCAAGAGAATATGTTGGCTGTATGTTTACTTTATAAGTCAGTCAATTTGCTTTATGGTTTATCTTTTGTTCCTTTGTCCATTACCAATTCAAGACTACCTTGCTTTATCTATAATCTTGGTATGTTGCAATGCAGTATGGATTGGGGGCATAGTCATTGCTTTTGTGTGCCGTGTTTGAGGAATGATCTTTAGCATCTTTCTTAGCAGCATATTTATCTTCTGTGTGTTATGCCCTAGCATCTTACATATTAATATTCTTCTTGCATTTATGTATTGAATTTTATTTTATGTTCAAGACTATGGCTCATTCACATGTACAACAAGGTTATATCATGTCTAAGGGATCTAAGTTCAAATCGCTTGCTTGTAGAGTCAACATCCATGCACTCGGATATCACAGCCCCTTGGTCTTTTATACCTTGGTGGCAAACTATCCGTGTGCTATATCAAAAATAAGGATTGCTCTTTATCAACATTTGTGAAACCAATGCAACAAGCTCATTCATTTACCCATCCATTTATCCATGGCCTTATATAGTTTTCAAGCAAAGATCGATCAATAGTCTTTCTATCATATTCTCTTCTATCTCCACTTTCTTCTATCCAACCTTGCCTATCTCCAACACAATCTTCTAGTCGAGTGTCAACCCAGTCCTTTTGTTGTTTCCCTATCTTTCCTCTTGAGGGGGCATATGCTGGGGTAGCTACCTATACTGGGGCATAAAAAATATATCATGTCTTTAACAATCGTTTTCTTTGACGCAATGCTGTAAACTGCATTGCATCAAAGAGGGGCAAAATGTAGACACCCTAAAATGACCAAGTCATTACATCACTTGCATTTCATCAAATCTATCGAATCACTAGCATTTCAACATTAATTGAATAATCTAATTATTTAATTAATTTCATCAATTTCTTTCAAAAATCTAAAATTTAACATTAATTAAATAAATCCTCTTTATTTAATTAATTTCAGCAAAATCAACCTTATTCTTCCAAAATTAAATAATTTTTATTATTTAATTAAATCATTATCCTCTTTTCAAATTTCAAGTCTACATTAATTAAATAAATACATTTATTTAATTAATTCATCAAATTATATGTTATCTACAATTAAATAATTTACATTATTTAATTAAATCAATTGTACTTCCAAATTTAAATAAATCATGCAAATTTATTTAAATTATCTCAATCCTCTCAAAATAAATAAAATCAAGTATTTTATTTATAATCTTATCTATTCCTCTATCATGCACAAACAATTAAATAAATTTATTTATTTAATTTCAATTATCTTTCTAATTCCTCTAAAAATATCATAATAACTCATGTGCACAATCAGTTTTATTTTTAGAACTCTAAAAAAAGAAAAGTTACAAGTTGAGTTAATTGACTTAATTTATCTTGTTTTTATCATATCTTAAATAAAAATATCCTTATGAAGTGACACATGTCGTGTGCACATTCAGCATGAGTTATTTGATTTAAACCATCCATTCTATGGATTTGTTTCATCCATTGATCAATCATGTTTGAAACCTATATAAACCCCCCTCATCTCCTTCACAAATCCTCTTCGATAACTTATTCTTAGATATCCTTTACAGCGCTTTGAGCATACATCGCATCATTGAGCACTTTTTATGATCTTTTGACATTGATTTTTTGAGCACTTTGAGCATTCGCTTGTTGCAAACATGGTTTCACAACATATTTGAGCAATCCACATTCGACAAAAGAGAACAATACAATTTGGTAAAAGCTTTCTTTTTTTATTTGATTTATTCATTGATCATGGCTTTTTATTTAGATAGATCTCTTTATGTTATGGGTTATTGATTTAGTTATTATTATAGTTTTTGATTTTATCATCCGACATATCAATTTTCCTCATACACAGTTGTAGTAGTTATTATAAAGGCTCATGAATAATATGTAATTAATTAGTTTTATATAATTAGGTTTTACTCATCACTAAAGACTCTAAGATAAACAATGGATACTATTTTAACTTTTAATATAACACTTAGCAAATTTATGAAAGAAAATAAAATACACATTTTGTGTGCTTGCATAAAATATTTTTAAAAAGAAAACTAAATTCATATAATCAAGAAATTTTACAATATATATTATGATGTTTGTAAATTGTGAAATATAAAAATATTAATATTATGAAAAAATATTTAATTTAATGTTTTTAATATTCGATCAATATGAAATAATTTATGCATACAAATTAATAGCGAGCCAAAATAATTTTGAGAGATTCTTTAAATTTTTATCAATAGTTATTTTGAATTTAATTTTTCTAATATTCTAGCAATATGAAATAATTTATGCGTATAAAAATTAACAGCAAGCCAAAATAATTTTGAGAGATTATTTAACTTTTTATCAATAGTTATTTTGATTTTGTTGATGCTTCTTGATTTTTATTTTGTGCTTCTTCCTTCTTGCATAAAATATTTTTAAAAAGAAAACAAATGAAGAGTTTATATAGGGGATTTAAATGAATTTGAATGAAATGATTTATGCATACAGGATTAACACCATTATTCCACATGAAATTCATAAATTTATCTAATATGAAATTCATACCTCTGATTTTGGTTGATTCTTACATTTTGATTTTTTTTTCTGCTTCTTTTTATTTTGTGCTTCTTCCTTCTGTAATTCGTGATTTTATGTTCAGATCTCTAAATTTATCTAATTGTTTTTAGGTATTAGATACTTTCAAACATTTATGTTTGAATTATTAATGTTGCATTTATGGGCTATTATTTTTTTAATGTTTATGATTATTTATTTTAATATGTTGACTATTTAATTATTTTTTAAATTTATTTTTTGAACCTCGCCATTTCTTATTATTTATAAATTTGATATTTTAAATATTAATGAAAAAATATAATTAATTATATATTAATAATAGAATGTATATTATAAGTATTAAATATTTAGTGATCTAAATATTAATATATTATATTGTGTAATATTCATATTTAATTTTTCTTCATTGTAATTATAATAATGATATTTTAAATACCTATAAAATAATATAATTAATACTATTTTATAATAAAATTTATTGAAACATAGTAAAATGAAATATTCAATATTAATATATTATAACAATCTAATAAATATTGTTAATAAAATATTTGTAGATTGAGGAATGGGACCTATGGAACACATAATCAATTTTAACATTACTTTGGTATTGTTATATTTGTAATAGTAATCTAAATTGCTAACTTAAAATAAAAATTGAAAAAAAACCATTCCAATATAGAAAGACTGGGTTGGGGTTGGATACACAAGACAAGTCCAGTAATTTTTAAAGCTATGTTTAAGATTAAGAACAAAATGGTTTAAATTTATTTATCCTTTTGAAATTCATTGTTTGAGTGTCCATTAATTCTTCTTGGTAGACCTAGAGACACTATGAGTTGGATAAATTTCAGCTCATTAAATTAATATTTCCTTGACTATAATATATTAATATTTAATTTTTATAAACACACACACACATATATGAATATTTCATTTTACTACGTTATAATAAATTTTATTATAAAAATAGTATTAATTATATTATTTTTATTGATATTTAAAATATCGCAAAATTAAATAATCATATTAATACGAAATATTACTATTCATTTTATATATTAATTATACTATTATTTAGCAAGTAGTAAAATGCTATAATAAATGAAAAAGAGACTTAAGAATTGGAAATATTAGACTAAAATTCACATTTTCTAACATTCTCCAATGCAAACTCCATTGTAGTCTATGTTAACCAAACAAATATTAAATCAAACCTAAAATCAACTAATCAATTCATGAAGAGTATTTACAATAAATAAATAAATATTTAACCTAAGAAAATAAAATTCAACTACAAAACACATACTATTATTACAACACTACAAGTACTCGCTACTATGTGGCACCTGCTAATTTCTAACTATTTAAAAAATAGATGCTTTCCCCTACCACTATAAGATGCCTCTAATGTAATTAATATATTTTTAACATTATAAATATTTTCTATATATTAAAAGTGTAATTCATAATATATAAAAATATTATAATAAAATACTATTAATACTAAGATACTATTACTATAAAGGACTTTAGAATTTCAATATGATTATTAAAAAACTACCAAAATGTATTACATTAACATTAAATAGATATTAGTGGTCTTACACATTCTAGTGGGGTTGAGCCAACCCATCATGGCCTTAACTAATCCATGATGAACTTAAATGTCAGAATAGTGTTAGTCTTTTTCAGTATGTCAGTCCTATTTTTGAGGTCTATTTATGACCCTTTTGTGGATCTAGAAAATAATTATAAATTACAAATCCTCTCTTGGCTTGGTTATAAAGGCTCATCTTTAGCTACTAAGATTTTTTTACATCTTTTTCATATATCATGAAACGGGTAGGGGTTTTATCCCCTCTTATTAAAAAAATAGTAATATAATAATATGATTTAGTCAAAAATATTATGAATATCAATATTATTCAAAAATATTATGTTATAATAATGTAATTAACAATAATGTTAAAATTGGGCCCCCCTAAACTAAGATGAATCAAACTCAATTTCGATGGGGCATCAAAAGGGAACCCGGGTAAGGCAGGAGGGGGTGGTCTATTAAGAGACAACCAAGGAAGGATTATGGGAGATTATGCAAGGAATATGGGAATCAGACAAACAACTTTGCAGAGGCATATGTAGCATACCAAGGTATCTATATGGCCAAGGATCACAGGAGAAGGAAGTTGATTGTAGAAGGGGACTCTAAGAATGTAATAAACATGCTCCAATCTAATGGTACTCCCAATTGGTTTCTAAAGGACCTGATTGAGATAAGAAAAATAAAGTTGAATACTATGGAAAAATTTGAATATCATCACATTTTTAGACAAGGAAATACTAAAGATGATACTTTAGCAAACATTGGCACTAAGGTTAATGAAGTCCTAAACTGGAGCTTAGGAGAGGTCATCCTTGATCTGTTTAAAGATATTATTTGCAATGAAGAAGCAAATCCAAATTAAAGTTATGAATGCCCTAGCAAAGAAGGGGTCTAGTTGCATGAGGCATCTCGGTAAAAGGACTGCCATGAATCATGGCCTAAAATGTCTCACTCCTTATGCCTTTCTTATTCAGTGTATTTGGTTTTTTCTTAGCCTTGTTACTTTCAGAGCTAGTTGGAGTTTTAAGAACTCAGGGTTCTGCAAGATGGGTGGTGACCTCCTTTAAACTAAACCTACTGGATATGAAAGCATCAAGGAAGACATTGAGCTATGGAAAATTCTTTAGAAAGGCAAGTTCACTTAGTACATTAAGACCATGAACGAGTATGACACTATCTTGTCTAGGGAATTTGCTTCTTCATGGAAAGTAGGGGTGGTTTATGTCAGAGGGATTTCATTTAGGGTTATACAAGAGTTGATTTATGAGGTGATGGGCCTATGCATGGAAGGAACTAGAATTCTAAAAAAGGTTAAGGGGAATTATCATGAGGACATGAAGAAATTCCTCTAGAATGGTGATAATGTTAGTAGGCTTTAGAATGGGTTCAACCAAGAAGATCTTCTCGAGGTTTGGAAGAGGGTAGCAGAAGTATTGATGAGGTATGTAACTTTAGAGGGTAGGTTTAAAATATTTCATGCATATTTATTTCCTCTTCTCAATCATTTTCATCATGAAATGAAGATAAATTTCCCTTACTATATTTTCACATCCTTAGAGGACTTTGTGCAAAAAGTCTTGTTAGGAGAAAATCCCCTTCCCCTGCATTAAAGTTTAATAAATGCTTTGTATAAATTTGATTTATCTTTAACCCCAGCTCTTGCATTCAAACCTAGAATCTACAACCCTCAATTGGTTGAGAATATTCCTAGGGTTAGTGGGAGAAATTTGGGAGGTAAAAAGCATGCCATTCAAAAAGAAACCCTTACTAGGGGAGGGGTTTTATTGTCAGCCAAAAACTAAGAAGCCTCAGCCTCTAAAACCCAATACAAGAAGACTTGCATGATAAGTAAGGATACTGAGCATAGGTTAGGCAAGGTCACTGATGAATCTTCTAGTAAAAACATTGTGCAAACTAGCAAGGACCCCCTGCCAAGGGAGATAGGATAAAAGGTAAGGGTATGGCTAAGGCTATGTCCCCTGCTCAAAAAAAAGGGAAAGACAATGCCAAAGTGACCTCTTTTGAGGAAGAAAGGACCCAAAAGATTGGCACGAGGAAAATTTATGATATTGTTGCTGAGACCAATATAAGGATAGATTTAGAAGATTCCCCCAACAAACCTAATCTCAGGGTTAGAAAGGACCTCAATGCCAAGGGGGATCAACAAAAAAGAAAGAGTGAAATTGAGAAGACACCTCCCACCCAGACCGGGAGTATCAAAGGTAAAAATAAAATTGGAGAGGACAAAGGTAAGGATGAAACAAGAGAAAACACCCTTACTGGTGAGGAAATCAGTCACTGTAGACACCCAAAAATGTCCACCTTGGCATAACATTACATCTTGCATCATGTTTTTCCCTAGGTAACCCCTTCGCCATCCTAACTAGCACCTTCCCCTAACAAATAAAATAAATCCAACATTTATTTAATTTATCCCATCCCTTTTTGCATTATTAAATAAATAAATTTTATTTATTTATTTAAATCCCTTTTCCTCTTAAATTAAATAAAATGCAATATTTATTTGATTTAATTTATCACTTTTCTCCTCGTATTCCTCATAATTTAAATAATATTAAATTATTTACCTACCTTCCATTCCCATCTCAACTAATCTCTCTAATCACTCTTCCACCTTCCAATTTCCTATCAACTCATCTCTTTCATCTTACCAATTCCATCTTCCAAATCACTCATCCACCTTCCATTTTTCTCTCCCAATTTGCATAGCAACTTTCCAATTTCTACTATCACTCATGAAATGGGAAATCTTATCCCTCCATCCTCTCACACTTGCCTATAAATTGATTCACAACCATGCCATTTGTATGGATGAATCTTCTAAGCACCATTACTCTGCCGAATTTCCTCCTCATCCATCACCTACCTACTTTATTCTCATCAAATCTTTATCCATTTTATCCCATTAATCTCAATCAAAATATTAAGCTGCAGATAGGAGCAATCAAACATTCAAATCAGCTACAACAATCAACATGCATGCATCAACATTTTAGGACACCTAAGAACATGAGCAATCAACAATCAAATCGTTTGAAGAATCAACATGCATCAATCGTTTCAAGGTATCAAGTATTTGGAAGATTTGGGTAAATAGGTATAACATTTGATTTATTTTATCTTCTTTGTTTTTGTCCAAATTTCATTCGTCTACAAAATGGTACGCCCGATGGGACAGAATCATTCATTTTTGCAGGTTTTTGCTTTAAAAAGTTTGTATTGTATCTAACCACCGTTGTCAAGTTTTGTGAGAAATTTATCACAGAGAGTCTCTAGAACAAAAATGGACTATGTCATCATGATTAGGAGGCCATTTCCATGAAAATCAGCTATAAACTTGTTGGGGTTTGCATATAGGAAATTGTTTTGTAAAATTTTGAATTTTTTTATAAACCAACCATACAGTACGGATCTGTAAGAACCCATACTGTATGGACTAGTTTGCAAGGCTCAGTGGTATCATTTGTGATTGCAAGTTTCTGCGTTTATAGGTCAAATTCAAAATTAGCTTGAGAATCTCTATTTGTTTTAAAAGAAAAACCCTCTTTTGTCAACTAGTATTACTCTGTCGACCACTGCTAAAAACTATCTTGTCAGCCACCTTTAGGGCCAACCTTTTTGCTCCTCTAATCTATAGTTGCCATCATCATTTGAGCTGTTGCCACCATACTCTCCGTAGAATCAAACTTTAAACCAACCATTGCATTCAAGTCAAAAGCCTCCTTATGACTGCTAATCTACCACCTGATCTCCTCCATGTCGCCACCATTTGGAAACCTGTTGCCATCATGCATATCAACCCTGTAACCCCGCATTCAACTTTGACATCATTGAGTGATATTTTGACTCTGATCAACCTTTTGTCAACTGATACTCACCTTGCCTATCCAATACTTCTGTCAATTCCCCTAGTCCGCTCACCTAAATCATCTTAACCACCCTCTTGGTCGCTTTCCTTATCTTCAAGTGTCTGCCGACTGGTTTTAGTTCAAACTTTAAGTTTTCAATAGTTAGTCTTGGAAACTGTAGCATCATTCACAAAGTCTCAACAACTTAAACCATTCTTTAAACTCCTGCCACCATCTCTACCATGTCGCAGTCGCAAGTGAAGTTTAAGTGTATGATCATAGTCTAAGGTCTTGGTCGTAGTCTCTATAACTTAAAACGCTGTCATCAAAACCATTGGTCGGTGTCGAAACTTCAAGGTTGGTGTTAAAAATCTCCAAAGTCAAAATTCTCATCTATAAAGTCTGTGATAAAAAATTTACAAGTCGATAGCCAAGGTGTGTGATCGGTGGTCAAAAACTCTTAAGTCAACATTACACAAGCATTATGGTCGATGTTAAACATCATTAAGTCAGCAAGTTAAACATCATTAAGTCAGCAGGTAAAACCCTTATAGTTGGCCTTCAAAAGACTATTAAATTGGCATTGTAAACCCTAAGGTCGGCATTCATAATGTATGCCTTTTGATTTTTGACCTTTAGTATTTAGGGTTGTTAACTCTTAGCATTATGATCTTAGCTTTAGGTTTTGATCTCGGATCTTAATCTTTTCAAAAAGGTGTTGGGGTCAAAAATTTGAACTATTAACCTAAACTGTAACCATGAAATACAAATGGCAGCATGTGATCAAAAATCTTTGCAAAGCACATCAAAGAGAATTCAAAAGTCAAACAATCAAGTCAAATTAGTCAACCTAATTTTCATCTACAAGAAAAAGGGGGTATCTTTTTCTTTTTACCATGACTTCTTCATATGAGGTCAAAAATTCTCGCAGGAGGACTCGTCGGAAAGGTATGAAGACAAAATTCACATTTGTGAAGCTTTCATTAGGTAATTTTATCATCTCATTAGGTAATTTCTCTATCAAACATCAGCTTCTCCTTAAACTTCAATTGATCATATTTTGAGCAAAACACATCTAAATTTAACTAATTGTTTTTTAAAATTGCGTGGGATCATCTAAATTTTCTGTCTATGTACTCTATTTTTTTGTATCAGATAATTTATTCTAACTTTTTAATAGATTGTTTTTTTTGGAAACTAATAATTTATTTGTGTATCTTGTCAAAACATGCTTGTCAAAGAATGGAGAAAACAAACTACTGATCTATCTTCTGTAGGTTCGAGCAGTCAAAGAACAATCATTTATCACTAAAGTAGGTACACTTTATTTTGGTTCTTTAAAATGAACAATCTGTTTTCATTGTGTCTGCTTTTCATTTCTTTTCTTGCTTGCTGAGTTTATGTGTTACCCGATTTAGTAATAGAAGTATCCTCTCCCCTTGCCTATCCAATGGATCTGGGGTGCATGAGAAATTGTTGCTAACTCTAGAGGGCAGACCTTCCCATTGTGAGACGGGGTATGACTCAAGTGGAAATGAGATAAAGCCAAGCCATTCCAAGCCGCTTTATAAATAACGCATTTCTGTCGAAAGTCACAAATGATGGGTGTTGTTCTGCTATACCTATGAATGTTTCCTCCAAAACCTTGCAAAGCCTAACCTTTACAAGCTAGGAAGCCTCCTTAATGGAGTGAATTGCCACATGTATAGACACCTGAATGGAAACCCTAACTAGAAACCTTTGTGTAGCAGCTAGAAACCCCTATCTATAGGTACAGGAGGAAACTCTGATAGTTGTCCCACATTTTCACAGCTTATGGTAGATATAGCAAGGTACCTCAAGATCTATGCATCTTGAGGATTTGGAACTTGGTGTGCCTGAGAAATGAGTGCACTATAAGGGGGAGGCTGTGTCCCAAGTTCCTAGAGCTATACACCATAAGTAGGCATGGTTGGGTAAAACTAAGTGGGAACCTGTTGTGTCGTTACACAACATGCCCCATTTTGCCTTAGCAAAATGGGGACCCAACTTTGCTGGCTTGTTCCCTTGCTTTTGTGCTCTAGGCAGTAATGGTAAAAGCAACATCAGTCAGTATGCATATGCCTAATGTCAGGTGTATTTGTGATCTTGGGGTTTGAACCCAAATCTCAAAATCTGAATCTTTCCTCAGGAAGCCTACCATGTGAAAGAGGATAAAATTCTAGGAAGGTTTGCCTTTTGCATCACCCTAAAATTCAGCCAAATGAGAAAGTTATGGCAAGTCAAAGTTCTGGTCAAACCTGATATTTCTAGGGGGGGTCATATTACAAATATCACCTGATATTACAAATATCACCCGATCTTACAAATATCACCCCAGCACTAATTTGATGTAGACATCATCTCAGCTTGATGAACAAAGGAAATCACCCTGACAGTGACATCATCAATCGGCTTGACATCTGAAGGTCATCTATTCTCTAGCATCCGTCATCTTTTCTAATATGACTGAGTTTTTCCTAAACATGATGAGGATGTCAGCTTATCCCATGCTACAAAGGATATAATCTGACGATGACATCGTCTTATTCAGGGGTTATATTCATCAATATCAGGGTCATATTTCTTAACATCCTGATTTCCTTTGGTATGAACATGATGTCATCCTTTCACATTTTAGCGAAGCCCATCCATGATGATGACATCATCATCATATCCTGATTAATGAAGAGAGTCAAGGTTATAATGCATGTTCAAGATAAGTCTGCCAAGTGCATCTTATGTTTGTATGTATCTTACATACAAAACAAATATACAAAGCTACATGCATGTGCTGGAACTGAAATTATTAAACAAGGAAAAGTCCTTGTATGTTTCACATTGTTGTATGTTTCGATACATACATGGTGAACATACAGCGTGGAATTCAGAGGAGATTTAAATTTGATATAATCAATGCATCATACTAAATGCATATTGAAAGGTGCATATCGGTATATACATCGCAGATTCCAAAGTGGGTTAAATGTGGTCTATAAAAGCGATAAGTCCACCGGATGTATATGATGGTTTGTATGTTGGAAAGATGCAAGAGAAATATAGAAGTGCCGGACGCAAGTGGAAAGTTAAATACAGAGAATTCGTTGTATGTTCGGAATGCTTGCATGTCTTAATATACAACTCGATATATACAAGGGCGATGTGCATGTGAGATACAAGGAAAAGGCGGGAAGGCAAATCGATAAGATTTTAAAGCTATTTTGGAGCCCGATGCATATTTTTGGTCAATGATGGTTGACTTGACCATTTTTGAAATTGTATATACATTTAGATACGTGAATTTTTATAGATTCATCATCTGATATCTGCGTTTGCATATTCTGAGTCTGATTTAAATGTTTATTTTCCTGCTAATGTTTTAAATGATGGTGGTACTTAATTCTTTTCTGTTTGTTGTAGATCGAGGTAGCTGAAAGTTGTGGAGTTGTTGACACAGAGGCAACATGAACCAAAGCTAAAGCAAATATTGTCATATGCTATGTGCCAGCTAGAAGGTGGACTGAGTCAAAGATGTTGGAATATTCTATGCTAGCTGTGTGAGTGCCAATTGGTAGGCACATGCTGTTCATCTGGACCATTGATTGTTTTGGGAGGATCCTGATCATTAGATCAATGTAACTATTTTCTAGTCTTTGTTCTATAAAAGGGCTAGAACTTGTCCAAATAGAGACAAAATATCTGGCAAAATAAGGCATATTACTATAGAATTAAGAAGAGATTGGATTACTGAGACTAATGAGGACTGAATTGTTGAAATGTCAAGGTTCTTTCTTCAGATCATTGTAAATGTACTTGTTCTAAAGCATATTGAATGGAGATGAAGCTTCAGATTACATCCTGATTGTAAACTTTATGTAATCTTCAAGTTGATTTCTAGATATGTAATGGTGGATGATGTGTTCAACTGGAAGTGCTTTCATTTTATTGCATGTTGTTGTCAACTTTTCCTTTGAAGATATGCACTAGATCATGTGGATTTGTCGAATGTCCCGGTGAAGTATGATTCTAGTTTTCTTCTCTTCATTGCTGTATGGGAACATGTATGTGGATCAGTGATCTCGGTCAAGTAATTTTGGGAATCTCATTCTCTAAACTCTTTTTCTCATTTTAATTTCATTGAAATCACTTCCATAACTGCAAATCATGATAAGTAATATGCAGAACAGAGAAATATGCTAACACCTCGTAGATAACTGAATATCATTAGCATATTTGAGCTAAATGCATGTAGTGTTGAAAATATCATGCAAAGACTTGCAGATAATGGTAGAAATCATGCAAATATCAACCTGTAGGCACATTATTTGAGTGAATTTATAGTGCAGAGGTAGAATTGTTGGATATTTATGTAGAGTAGACATATAGAATAGGATATTTGGGAGAATACTAATGAACTTTGTAGAAATTACTGAAGAACGTAAGGCCCCTAAATGATTAACAGCAACACACATCAACCACTGAGTAACGTCAGTAGATTATGAACTAATCAACGGAGACTTGGGATCATGAATTCTTTGAATTCATCATATCTTTCAAGATGAATAAAGGTTGTTGTGTAACTTTTACTTCATGTTTGTATGTGAGTAACATCACCATCAACATAAATTGGTGCTAGAAGGAGGGCCTGAACAAGGAATTTATGGATTTTTGTAAATGTTGCATAATTATTTCATGAGTTGAGTTGAATGTTTACAAATATCTCTTGTCTGAGAAGTTTTGATTGTATCTTTGCAAAGATCTAGCTTAAAGCTTCAAATATTCATTTGATTTTCTGAGCTTTCAACTTTTATTCTAAGATATTATAGATCTCATTAAAATTTCAAAATATTAAAAATTGAAAATAGAGTCTCATTTTGATGGATGCATATGAGAACAATTATCAGGTTAACATTCCTTTATTTTAGGAAACTTTGAATAAACAACTTTATCCTCAAAATTTATCTAACTTGGGTTT
Organism: Cunninghamia lanceolata; assembly: GCA_027924645.1. Lineage (NCBI taxonomy): Eukaryota > Viridiplantae > Streptophyta > Pinopsida > Cupressales > Cupressaceae > Cunninghamia > Cunninghamia lanceolata. The sequence goes on from BSBN01000828.1 coordinate 9,791,977, forward strand.
ATCCAGTTGTTGTAGGATACACCAGACTGTAGAGCACAGTGAAATGAATTATCTAACTTTCCTTACAAGGTTGGATTTATATTTGAAAGGACTAATATTTTTTATAGATGTGTTCAGGGTTGAAGTCTAGAAGGAAAATGAAGAAATTCTGGAGCAACAAATAGATACAACACTAGAAATTATTAGTTGTCCAGACACTAAAGTTGACCTCTCTAAAGATTTTGAATTATGTTTGTCTAGAAATATACAGTGTGGTCAAATATTAGGTTTATCCACTGATGATGTCCTGATTGAAAGTTGGTGCAGATTACATGACGAAGAGCATTCAGAAAGGAATTGTGATGCTTGCTTGGTCATGTTGGAGAAGACTCAAATTCTAGAACAACAAAGAGAAGCAACACTTGTAATGATGAGTTTTTTAGAAAATATAATAGCTGAATCAGTTCTAGAAGGTAAAGAAGAAGAAACATCCTTCCTTGAGTCATTTTATGGTGAGATTGATAGGAGTTCTCTACTTTATGTTAAGGGTGAGGTAGAGTGCAAGTATGAATTTTTTGAAAATTGTAGAGAAGAAACCACTTGTCAGGATAGAGTCTTTGATTCTGATCCTAATACTTTTGTTAAGGATGAGGAAACATCTTTCCTTGAGTCATTCTATGGTAAAAAGAAATGTAAACAAGTGGAAGAATTTAAATGCACTACTATTGATGAAGTTCATATGATAGTAACTTAGGGAATCATAGAAAAGAAAATAGACGTTGATTTACTATATAACTTGTCTAGGTTGAATGATCAAATGCAAGAATGTTGTAGGACAATGGAACTAGATGCCATACTGGATGGAAAATGTGAAATATTTGATGAACAATTCAAAAAAATTAAAGATGCAGAAAGCTTTGGAGTTGTTATGCATGATCAGATGCCAATCCAATGTCATTTTGAAAATGAAATAGGGGAGTATTCCTATCCATCAAATGTTAATTCACCTTTATATTCAAATGATTTAGAAATGATAAATTTCTGTATATCAGGTTATGATGATAAAGATACTCATTTAGATGCTGATGTGCAGAGAATTGAAGAGAACATTGGGACGTTTCTTGAACTTGAGGATAAAATGAACATCCAGAATGAAGGAACAAAGCTAGATAAAGATGAAGAAATAATCCATCAAGAGTCATCAATCCTTCAATTCGAAGTGAGACTTGAAGTTGAGCCAATCAATAAAAGTGTAGAGTTAAATGGAAGACCAGCTGGCAATGAACCAGCATGTCCAACAGTAGATCCAGAAACACATCAGGTTGTATTTCTCCTTTCCATAGTAAATAATGTTTATTATTTTGATTATGGAAATTTGGGAGATAAGACATGCATATGGATAAGTCATGAACGTGATGAGCTTCCGCAGCTGCTGATAATCAGAGATTATTTTGTGAAACACAATGAATTTAGAATACAAGAATATTTTTTAGAATACAAAGATAAATTTTCTAGGATTAGAACCATAACTAATGCCCTGATGCTCCTACACCATCTAAGGAGGTATGCAAATACAGGTGTCTTTGGGTCTTTTCCCGAGTTTTATTTGCCATGTAGCATCTTGTGTATAGTTTGGTAGAGTAGTTGTTTTGCTTCATTTCTTTGCTTTCTTGTTTTGTTTTGTGTTGTTTCCTTTTGTAGTTAGCTATTTGTATAGTTTTCTTTGTGTGTTTTCTTTTGCTTTGCATTGTTGAGTCTTTGTTTTGGTTGGGCAAAACTGGTGCACCTTGTTCCTTTAGAACACTGTAGAAATTGTTAGAATTCAGGAGTTGGATATAAGTTCTTACATAGGTTGTGACTCATGTTAGTATAGGTACTCTTGATTAGGTATGTGGTATCATATTCATCAGTACTACCTTTTCTTGAGTCAAGGGGATCCTCACAATGACACACCTAATAGCCTTGAGTTTGTTGAACATATCAGTGTAGGTGTTAAGTGAAAAATCTAAAGGTTGCCCTTGCTACCATTGCAATTCCCAACCTAAAGTAGCAAGTGACCACACCCTGCAAAATGTGCTAACATGATGACATCATATAAATGCAAATTAAAAAAAAAAGAGAGAAATATATTGAATACTTAAAGAGAAAATTAGGCCATCTAAGTAACTCTACCGGGGCTATAGACGCTTGACTGGCAGTGGGGCTCTACTTGGGGGAATTGTAATGATAACCTTGCCAGGGCTATGGATGCCTGCTGGCGCAAGGCTCTATCTAGGTTGGCTATGAGGGATGAACCAAACTATGTAGCTTAACACCAGTCACTAGTTTATTCAACTCACTTTCAAGATGAGGATATTAATCACGTGCACACACTTGATCCCTTATCAATTTATTGTTATTTTGATGAACATGATACCATTTATAAAGGATTAGGATGCTCATGCTTAATAGGAGTTGGAACATTATGTTTTAACTTATCCTCATCTCTTGAATTATTTGAATTGTGTTGTTTTCTTTGGTGGCAAGTTGTTGTGTGGTTACACAACACGCCCCATTTTGCCTTAGCAAAATGGGGACCCAACTTTGCTGGCTTATTCCCTTACTTTTGTGCTCTGGGAGGTAATGGTAAAAGCAGCATCAGTTAGTATGCATATGCCTAATGTCAGGTGTATTTGTGATCTTGGGGTCTAAACCCAAATCTCAAAGTCTAAATCTTTCCTCAAGAAGCCTACCATGTGAAAGAGGGTAAAATTCTAGGAAGGTTTGCCTTTTGCATCACCCTAAAATTCAACCAAATGAGAAAGTTATGGCAAGTCAAAGTTCTAGTCAAACCTGATATTTCTAGGGGGGTCATATTACAAATATCACCCAATATTACAAATATCACCCGATATTACAAATATCACCCGATCTTACAAATATCACCCGATCTTACAAATATCACCCCAGCGCTAATCTGACGTTGACGTCATCTTAGCCTGATGTACCAAGGAAATCACCCTAATGGTGACATCATCAATCAGCTTGACATCTGAAGGTCATCTATTCTCTAGCATCTGTCATCTTTTCTAATATGACTGAGTTTTTCCTAACATGATGAGGACGTTAGCTTATCCCATGCTACAAAGGATATAATTTGATGATGATGTCATCTTATTCGGGGGTGATATTCATCAATATCAGGGTCATATTTCTTAACATCCTGATTTCCTTCGGTATGACCATGACGTCATCCTTTCACATTTTAGCAAAGCCTGTGCATGATGATGACATCATCAACATATCTTGATTAATGAAGAGAGTCAAGGTTATAATGCATATTCAAGATAAGTCCACCAGGTGCATCTTATGTTTGTATGTATCTTACATACAAAACAGATATACAAAGCTACATGCATATGCTGGAACTGAAATTATCAAACAAGGAAAAGTCCTTGTATGTTTCGCATCGTTGTATCTTTTGATACATACATGGTGAACATATAGCGTGGAATTCAGAGGAGATTTAAATCTGATATAATCAATACATCATACTAAATGCATATTGAAAGGTGCATATCGGTGTATACATCACAGATTCCAAAGCGGGTTAAATGTGGTCTATAAAAGTGATAAGTCCGCCAGATGTATATGATGGTTTGTATGTTGGAAAGATGCAAGAGAAATATAGAAGTGCCAAATGCAAGTGGAAAGTTAAATATAGAGAATTCATTGTATGTTAGGAATGCTTGCATGTCTTAATATACAACCTGATATATACAAGGGTGATATGCATGTGAGATACAAGGAAAAGGCGGGAAGGCAAAGCGATAAGATTTTGAAGCTATTTTGGAGCCTGATGCATATTTTTGGTCAACGATGGTTAACTTAACCATTTTTAGCATTGTATATGCATTTAGATACGTGAATTTTTACAGACTCATCATCCGATATTTGCGTTTGCATATTCTGAGCCTGATTTAAATGTTTATTTTCCTGCTAATGTTTTAAATGATGATGGTGCTTAATTCTTGTTTGTTTGTTGCAGATTGAGGTAGCTGAAAGTTGCAGAGTTGCTGACACGGAGGAAACATGAACCAGAGCTGAAGAAAATATTGTCATATGCTATGTGCTAGCTAGAAGGTGGATTGAGTCAAAGATGCTGGAATATTCTATGCCAGTTGTGTGAGTGCCAACTAGCAGGCATGTCCTATTCATCTGGAACATTGATTGTTCTAGGAGGATCCTGATCATTGGATCCATGTAACTATTTTTTGGCCTTTGTTCTATAAAAGGGCCAGAACTTTTCCAAATAGAGACAGAATATCTGGCAAAATAAGGCATATTACTGTAGAATTAAGAAGATATCGGATTACTGAGACTAATGAGGACTGAATTGTTGAAATGTCAAGGTTCTTTCTTTAGATCATTGTAAATGTACTTGTTCTAAAGCATACTAAATGGAGATGAAGCTTCAGATTACATCCTGATTGTAAACTTTATGTAATCTTCAAGTTGATTTCTAGATATGTAATGGTGAATGTTGTGTTCAACTGGAAGCGCTTTCATTTTATTGCATGTTGTTGTCAACTTTTCCTTTAAAGATTTGCACCGGATCATGTGGATTTATGGAATGTCCAGGTGAAGTATGATTCTAGTTTTCTTCTCTTCATTGCTGTATGGGAACATGTATGTGGATCAGTGATCTCAGTCAAGTAATTTTGGGAATCTCATTCTCTAAACTCTTTTTCTCATTTTAATTTCATTGAAATCACTTCCATAATTGCAAATCATGATAAGTAATAAGTAGAACAGAGAAATATGCTAACACCTTGTAGATAACTGAATATCATTAGCATATTTGAGCTAAATGCATGTAGTGTTGAAAATATCATGCAAAGACTTGCAAATAATGGTAGAAATCATGCAAATATCAACATGTAGGCACATTATTTGAGTGAATTAATAGTGCAGAGATAGAATTTTTGGATATTTATGCAGAGCAAACATATAGAATAGGATATTTGGGAGAATATTGATGAACTTTGCAGAAATTATTGAAGAATGTAAGGCCCCTGAATGATTAACAACAACACACATCAACCACTGAGTAACGTCAGTAGATTATGAACTAATCAACGGAGACTTGGGATCATGAATTCTTTGAATTCATCGTATCTTTCAAGATAAATAAAGGTTGTTGTGTAACTTTTATTTCATGTTTGTATGTGAGTAACATCACCATCAACATAACCCAACAGACATTGTCCTTGCGTAGCCTAGGGTGTACACATTGATCATTGTGTTTGATGTGCATGCATGTTCATGTGAGATCTTGTGTTTGATATTGCCACATCATCCTTAACCTACTTGTCATAACACATTTCCCAATCATTACACTTCATCCAATCACATCATTCCATCATCCTATCAATCTAATCAATCCACCCCAAGCAATCACATCCCAATTATTCAAAGTCTTTATCATAACCCTAATTAAACATCTACCAAAAGTTGCATCATTCCAACCTTAGAGGACATAGCACAAGAGATTGTTCACATCCTTCACTAGGCACCAAAACCTCTAAACCAACAAATGATTCAGAGGGTCCATCGCATAATTCAACAACTTCAACTTTAAGTAGGCCAATCACCTCACATGCAACATCTCATAGCATAGGCCCAACACCTCATAGCCATTTTCTAATCATAGACCCAACAAGTACATCATCATCCCTTATCCATTCAACACCAAACAATTCCACCTCATTCCTATGTGGCATCTCCTTCTGTTTCCCACCAATCTAATCCATCCATACATCATAACAATTCCACATCACCTTATCCCACATCTTTTCATAATAATTCCACATCATCTTATCGTACATTTTCCCATAACAATGTCACATCACCTTATCCTACATTTTCCCATAACAATGCCACATCACCATACCCTACTTCTTCCAATATCTACCATTATCCACAATAATCCATACCCCAAGTTCTTTTACCTACACATCCTACCATTTCATCTCTTCATCAAACCCATTCACAAGACTATTAGTGGCCCCCACAACATGAACATGTAAATTCAAATACCCCTTTGTATATAAGCCAAGTCAACCCAAGTCCACTTTTGCAACAAGACCTTATAGACTTAAGTCCACCTATGTAACAAGACCTAATAACCTTTGACTCAAGTCTAAGTGACCCTTTGTACATAAACCAAGTATCCTTAAGTCTGCATATGTTGCAAGACTTAATAGCCTTTGACGAGGGAGACACCAACCTAGAACAAGCATCCTATGAACATCTCCCATCACCATCTGATCACATGCCAACACATGAGCCTACTGGTCTTATCTTAGCATCACCATGTGATCCTACTCCTAGTCCTACCCCATCTACTCCCATTATCCCTTCATCCAATCCAAATCCTAATCCATCTAGCCACATTATCCCTCCCTCCAATCCCATTCCTACTCCTGAGCCTCCAACACCACGTAGTCTTATTATACATCCCCTATATTGTCCCTTCACACAAACCCTAATGAAGGATGTGATCCATTGGATACTAGCTAGGAGCAACTTGTCACCAATTCAAACACCTATCTTAGCACAGCAACGAGCCTTCTAATGACATGCCTAGCCCTTCAAGCCTATCATGTAACCCACAAGCTATTGAGCCCATTCAAGAGCCTTCTATCATGAGCCTAAGTCAAAGTCCATCATACTCCCTCATGGATGAATATCAAGAACCCATCAAACTTAGCCAAGAGTCATCCCCTTCTACTCAAGTAACCCAAGAGGTATGTCAAGAACATTATCCTAAGCATGTGGAAACATCGAGCCCTCGATCAAATCAAGATCAAATCCTTCCTAGTCACCCCATTCATAACATTTACTTCTTCCATGATCAAGATGAACTTACCCATGAAGAATTTATCCATGAGCACTTGATCTTATTCATAATCCTATACCCATTCCTGAGAAAGATATCCATATTGCTCCTATCCATCCTCCATCTAACCCTAATGAGACAACGTCTGCTTCTCATAATGAGACATGTGCCTCCCAAGGACACATAAACATAGAAGATCAAATCAATACCTTGGAGCATAATGAGCAAAATCAAGATGCTAATGATCCTCCATCACCTTCTATCAACCCTATCGCAACTCTACCATCATGTCCTATTAGTCTATCCACCTTTATCCATGAGTGTTCCTCCTTAGAACACCACCAACCATCATCCTCTATTTCACCTTCTCCATCCAATAAGGAGCTCGTGTCTAGTGTTCCACCTACACCTAGTCCCATTGTCCATCGCATCCTCCAAAACATGAACTATCAAGGTAAGGTTTTAGGCCCTCTTGAACAAGGTATTTTTGAGCCAATTTATGTTAAAGTCCCTTTAAGCTCATATGGCCTTGGATACACACCTCAAGGTCAACAATCTAATGATGTTGGTACCTCCTCCATTCATCCTAAGTCCACCTCTTTCCACCACAAATCCCATCATACATCCAAAACATATGTTGCCATTCCACCTTCATCATCCTACAAATCACAAAAGCATGTGACCATACATCTTCCACTATCAACTCTACCTCCACCACTTCCAACACCTAATATCCCTCCATAGAATCTACCTCCACTACTTCCAACACCTTATCCACTCATCCATAAGCCCTCTAAAAACCCTAATCGCAACCAACAAATGCACACATTGTCTAAACAAGGAGCTTCACCAACCCCACTTCCACCATCCCCACGGGATTCTAAAGCAAAAATTTGGATGCCTCTACCAAAGAATTAAAGAAAAATCCATTTCAAAATTTGCATACAGCCACACACCTCCAAGCAAAAATGAAAAAGGTGTGGGTCCCCAAGCAACAAGCAATTACCTCAAAATCTTCACAAAAGCAGCATATATCCCAATCCATACCTCCACAAGCAAAGTCAAAAACTAAAATGGTATGGGTCCCTAAGCAACAAGCCATCAAGTCAAATGAGGCATCTACCTCTCACAAATCCTAACCATCTCTTTCCATCCATTCCATCCAAAAGCAACAAAATCCTTCATCCCACATGAAAAGCAAAAATCATAAAAATACTAAGTCTATGTGGGTCCCTAAATGCTTACGCCATCCATCTCCTAAACAAACATCCCCATTTCTTCCTACACCACCATCCAACCAAAATCTTCAATGTTTATCATGGTGTGTGCAACCATTGGTCATGATTCCTTTCCATCCCGTAACACTTCCACATACCTCTATCTCCCCACCTTTCATTTATTATCGTACATATCTTCCACATCACCTTCCTATGGTCCATGTTTTTGCATAAGCCCTCCATCTATAAGTCCTACATGATCCATAATCCACAACATAATCCATCATCCACATCATAATCCATTATCTTCTCTACATAATCCACATCATGATCCACTATCACACCTTTCATAATCCACCATCTACCTAATCTATCTTTCATGAAATCCCCTACCAACATCTTTGAGCACACTTGACACAATCCATGCAATGACATCTTTCTAGTGGGACTATCACCTTTCATAGAGCTAGACACTTGAGTCCCTTGCATCCATATCCACCTATCCCAGTCAAAAAAGTCAGAAAAAGAAAAAAAAATTAAAAAAATGTAAAGAGAAATCCCTTCATCCAACGGTGAAAACCTGGCAAATAGGCACCCTGGATAAGTACCATGATGAAAACTTGGCAAATATACATCATGCATAAGTTGATCTTCTATGTCACCTACACTTGGGGGTACCTTGTCTCATCCTACCTATCATTTCCCATCCTATCACATCCTACCATACCATTTCCTACCATCCTTATCCATTACATTTATACACCTGTGTATAAGGAAAAATCGATTAAATCTAAACTAATAAAACCAAAAACCAATCACATAAAGAAAACGAATTTAAATAAAAGCCATGATATATAAATCAATGAAATATAAAGACTTTTACTGAAATCTGTATTGTTTCCTTTGGATTGAATGTAGATTGGTCAATTATCATTGCGAAACCAAGATTGCAACAAGCAAGTAGTGTGCTCAAAAGATCAATATTAAGAGATCAATGAAGTTGCTCAATCGATGCGTTTGTATGCTTAAAGCGTTGTTAAGTATGCTTGAGAATAAGAGAGAGAGAGAGAGAGAGAGAGAGAGAGAGAGAGAGAGAGAGAGAGATGAGGGGGGTTTATATAGATATCAATAGAGATCGATCAACGGTCCAGATAATTCAGAAGAATCAACGGAGGAGAACAGTTGAGGAACATGCAGTGAATAAGAAGAAGCCAAGTGTCTCACAAAAGCTGTTTTATTTGAGTTAAACACTTTCTTTTTTAAAGATAAGACATGCTTTTCATAAATTAGAAAGTTTTTTTCTAATTTAAGAGAAATTGATAAAAACAAGGTTGAGTGAATAGATAACTCAACTTTAAGATTTGCTTTTACATGATTTGAGAGAAATTAAATAATAAATTATTTAATTTTGTGTGTATGTGTTGTGTGGTTACACAACACGCCCCATTTTGACTTGGCAAAACAGGGACCCAGCTTTTGTTTTGGCTTGTGTTGTCTGTTTCTGGCGGTTTGGTAAAAGTAAGTCAGGTGCATCATCATCATGAAGGTCAGGATGAGGTAGGTTATCATCATGAGGTTAGTTTTTCAAAGTTCATATTTTGTTTCTGTGACTTCATGGTTAGAAAGAGCTTGAAATTCCATGCAGGTTTGCCTTTTACATCACTTGAAAATTCGTCCATATGAGGGAGTTGTGAGCAGTCAAAGTTTTGGTCAAACCTGATAATGGCTGTGTGAACATCATCATCATGATATTTGAAAAGCCCCCCGATAGTATCCTGAGGTCGAAACATCCGGACGTCAAGTTTAAGTCGTTGTAATCTTTTCCCGTCAGGCGGTCTTTTATATCGACAAAGGTCATCATCATGATCTTACTTTATCACCTGATGAAAATCATGCAGTCCCGAAACATCCGGACGTCAATCTTAAGTGCCAGTGTGTTTTACCCGTCGAGTAACCTTAGAAGCATTGTCAGCATCATGATTTTCTCACATTGCGAGCATCATCATGATATTCCAACATCACCCGATATTTGAAATATCATGATGATGTTATGGTATCACCTTACTTAAAGAAGTCTGCCATCTGCATAATTTGCGCGCACGACCAAGTCTTGGTGATCAACATCATCATGATATTTCGAGACCCGGCATTTCCTAATATCCTCCTGACCTCCTTTTGCGTGATCATGATGATCACCTTATCTTTCGAAGCGGAGGATGTTTTTCATGTCTTGGGTCATGTTGAACATCATCATCATGATCTTGTTCATCTTTCCCAACAGTTCGTAATATCATCCTGCCAACGAGTATAACCTTTTACAAATATGATGATGACGATGACGTCATCATCACCTTTGTCCTTCGGCAGGATATTTTCCGAGGCGTGATCCATTTCGCCAATCTGATGATGACGATGACGTCATCTTCGAGGATTAACATAAGCCCCGGATATCCTGATGGCGTCCTCAGGACTTTCAGCAGGATCATATCTTAGATCGCCCAGTGCGTATATGATGATGATGACCATCATCATCCTGATCTTTCGGGCGGATTGCCTTGGCCGAATGGGGTCATATTGCTTTCCACCTGATCATCTTCCTTAGGGGGAACCCGATATTCCATTTACCTCCTGATCTTAACGAAGCATGACGATGACGTCACCCCTTTGCATTTTAGTGAAGCATGATGATGACGATGACGTCATCATGATTTTTCCTCGGCGGCAGGATCATTTTCCGAGTCCTCCTGTTTGTCTTCATCATGATGATGATGACGATGTCTTTCTTTCCCGAGTGTGCAAAAAAAAAAAAACAGAACATCCTGATGTGCTTTTCATCTGGGCCGTTGTTTGTTATGAGAGGATCCTGATCCTTGGATCATTGTAACCGTTTTCTGGCAGTTGTTCTATATAACATCCAGAGCTTGTCATTTGAGAAAAAGGGGGGAATACATTAGAATACATAGACGCATCTGGCGCAAGAGTCAATTACTGTAGAATAAGTTAGGAGATCAGATTGCTGAGACTAATGAGGATAGAATTGTTGAAATGTCAAGGTTCTTTCTTCAGATCACTGTAAATGTACCTGTTCTTGAGCATACTGAATGAATATGAAGTTCCAGATTACATCCTGATTGTAAATTTTACGTAATCTTCTGTTGATTTCTGGATATGTACTGGTGAATGCTGTGTTCAACTGGAAGCGCTTTCATTTCATTACATGTTGTTGTCAACTTTCCTTTGAAGCTTTGCACTAGATCATGCGGATTTGTGGAATGTCCTGGTGAAGTATGATTTCTAGTTTTCCTTCTTTTCATTGCAAGTATGGGGGCTGGTACGTGAATCAGTGATCTAAGTCCAGTAATTTTAGGAATCTCACTCTCTAACCCTTTTCTTTTTTTTTATTTCATTAATTCATCACCATAACTGCAAATCATGATAAATAACAAGCAGAAACAGTGAAATATGCTGAAATCCCGTAGGTAACTGAAGATCCTTAGCATATTTGGGTTAAATGCATGTAGTATTGAAAATATCATGCAAAGAATCATAAATAATGGTAGAAATCATGCAAATATCAGCCTGTATGCTCATTATTTGACCAAATTTACAGTGCAGAGGTAGAAATTATTGAAGACTGATGCAGAGCGAACATCCAGAGCAGGATATTTGAAGAAGATGATGATGAACAGTGCAGAAACACGTAAGGCCCCCGAATGGAAAACAGCAACACACATCAACCACTGAGTAACGTCAGTAGATTAAGACCTAATCAACGGAGACTTGGGATCATGAATTCTTTGAATTCATCGTATCTTTCAAGATGAGTAAAGGTTGTTGTGTAACTTTTATTCTATGTTTGTGAATGACTAACACCATGACCAACATAAATTGGCGCTAGAAGGATATACTGAATGAAAACTAGAAATCATACTTCACCAGGACATTCCACAAATCCGCATGATCTAGTGCAAAGCTTCAAAGGAAAGTTGACAACAACATGTAATGAAATGAAAGCGCTTCCAGTTGAACACAGCATTCACCAGTACATATCCAGAAATCAACAGAAGATTACGTAAAATTTACAATCAGGATGTAATCTGGAACTTCATATTCATTCAGTATATGTTGGTCAATCCAAACGGCATACGTCTATATGCAAATATCCCCCATTTTGTGGTGAAGGCAGTCTTTAATCTGTCAATTTTGTCAACCATCACTTGGTTGTATGTGTAACTTATCAGGATGCGGATGATCATATCAGGACGTTTAAAGAAACAGGATCATCATATTTTATGATATCCTGCGGCCGCTTTGAAGATATACAGTTGGTCATCATCATGATATTTTTGGCGTCGGTATAACTGTTGCCGTCGGCCTAAGGTAAAATTGTCACCCTGATCATATGTAGTCCCCCCGATACAAATATGATGATGATGCAAGGCCAGTTTCTAAGGATGGTTGAATGGCGTTTATTTCCTTGTATAGTCTGGGTCATCATCATCATATTTCGAACCCGATATGCAAGAAAATGGGCAAAGACATGAAGCGATAGAAATTTGAGGAGCCTGACTGCCTGATTTTGGTCAACGAGGGTTGACCTGGTTGTTTTCACGCTGTTTATGCATTTAGTGCATATTTTTCACAGGTAAGACCTGATTGCCTGTAGCTGCACATGGGGAGGTATGTTTAATAAGGTGTTTACTTCCTGTTGTTTATCATGATGATGATGAACCTTATGTTTGTCTGTTTACTTGCAGGAAATCATCATGTGCTGCTGAAGCTGAACATTGAGATCATGATGCCGCTGAAGCTGAACATTGAGATCATGGTGCTGCTGAGGCTGAGCATTACAAAGTTGTGCATGGAGTCAACATGGGCCAGACATGAGGAGGATATTGTCAAATATGCTGTTCGCCAGCTGGAGACCGAATCAAGTTGAAGATGCTGGAATATTCTGTGCCAGCTGTACATTTGCTAACTGACGAAGCATGTGCTTTTCATCTGGGCCGTTGTTTGTTATGAGAGGATCCTGATCCTTGGATCATGGTAACCGTTTTCTGGCAGTTGTTCTATATAACATCCAGAGCTTGTCATTTGAGAAAAAGGGGGGAATACATTAGAATACATAGACGCATCTGGCGCAAGAGTCAATTACTGTAGAATAAGTTAGGAGATCAGATTGCTGAGACTAATGAGGATAGAATTGTTGAAATGTCAAGGTTCTTTCTTCAGATCACTGTAAATGTACCTGTTCTTGAGCATACTGAATGAATATGAAGTTCCAGATTACATCCTGATTGTAAATTTTACGTAATCTTCTGTTGATTTCTGGATATGTACTGGTGAATGCTGTGTTCAACTGGAAGCGCTTTCATTTCATTACATGTTGTTGTCAACTTTCCTTTGAAGCTTTGCACTAGATCATGCGGATTTGTGGAATGTCCTGGTGAAGTATGATTTCTAGTTTTCCTTCTTTTCATTGCAAGTATGGGGGCTGGTACGTGAATCAGTGATCTAAGTCCAGTAATTTTAGGAATCTCACTCTCTAACCCTTTTCTTTTTTTTTATTTCATTAATTCATCACCATAACTGCAAATCATGATAAATAACAAGCAGAAACAGTGAAATATGCTGAAATCCCGTAGGTAACTGAAGATCCTTAGCATATTTGGGTTAAATGCATGTAGTATTGAAAATATCATGCAAAGAATCATAAATAATGGTAGAAATCATGCAAATATCAGCCTGTATGCTCATTATTTGACCAAATTTACAGTGCAGAGGTAGAAATTATTGAAGACTGATGCAGAGCGAACATCCAGAGCAGGATATTTGAAGAAGATGATGATGAACAGTGCAGAAACACGTAAGGCCCCCGAATGGAAAACAGCAACACACATCAACCACTGAGTAACGTCAGTAGATTAAGACCTAATCAACGGAGACTTGGGATCATGAATTCTTTGAATTCATCGTATCTTTCAAGATGAGTAAAGGTTGTTGTGTAACTTTTATTCTATGTTTGTGAATGACTAACACCATGACCAACATAAATTGGCGCTAGAAGGAGGGCCAAGGATTGAAGATCACATTCATCATCAGTATTTCCAGGTTTGATAACGTTCAGAGTAAGGTAACTTCAGATCGTTTGTGAATTTCATCAAATTGCGTAAATATTTGCTGCGACAAGTTTGTATTTGCACATTCTGTGTAAAGATTTCCAAATTTCACATAAATATTGCAAGCTTTGCAGTAGATTTCTTTAAATTCACTAAATATTGGCCAAAGATGCATAAATTTGTTCAAGCTTTGAGGATTTGAGCCTTAGACGCGTGAGATCTGGTGCTACCGGTCGAAATATCCCAATATCCTGCCATATTTGCAGTATCTTCGCAAATATTGCGCAAATATTCAGTCTGATTTGCAAGTTGACCGCAAATATCACCTCGTCCGGTGGAATCCAGCCAATATTTGCAAAGTTTCAGCTAATTGGCCTCCAAATCGAGAAATCCTGGCTCACAGGATAAATACCAGGTCTAGACATAGTGAAATTTTCGAAGAATTGCCTGTCAGAGGTTTTAGACCTAAGACTGTAGACGTTCACCATACTTCAGAGTCTAGTACGTCCAGAGCTTCACCAGGATCTCCTCCTGTAACTCCTGTTGGTTTGCAAATACCTTCAGGTATACCAGTGACCCCTTCTGCTCAACCTCAGGGTATACCTTTAGTCCAACCTCAGCCAACTGCACCACCAGTCCAGCCCCTTCAGGTTGCAATGTCGTTCTTTGCAGCAGAATCACCATTGACCTTTACTGCGTACCATGAGTTACCAAAGTATCCGGACAAGCTTTGTCCAAAATACCATCCTTATCAGGATGCGGATGATCATATCAGGACGTTTAAAGAAGCTTGCTGCAGAGCCAGAATAGAGCATCAGGATGTGGTGTGCAGATTATTCCCTTTTTCCTTAGGGGAAGAGGCTTATAATTGGTTCATCAGTCTTGGTCAATCTTCTGTAGGTTCGTGGGCTGTCTTAGAGAAGGCCTTTCTTGACAGATTCAAGGTCCATATTGATCCATCCATGAATTACCACCTGTTTGCCACAATCAAGAGATTGGAGCATGAACCTATTGCAAATTTCAATGCTAGGTTCCAGAAAATGTTGTCCAAGCTAGTTACCCCATATGTGGTGGCTGATGATGCTGCTAGAAGTATTTATTATTCAGCCTTGGATCCATTAACCGCCATGTTCATCAGGAGAACACATCCTGCGATCACCACATTGACAGGAGCTTTTCAAGAAGCTATCAAGGTAAATCAACAGCTGATACCTGCTCCTACTCCAAATATAGCATTCCCTGCTTTGCCTGGCATACAGTCACAATATCCAGCACAGTATCCTGCAGCTTATCCTTCACAATATCCTGCACAATATCCAAATGGAGCAGTGATGCCCCCAGCAATCATGCCTGCACCTTTGCAAGTACCTCCATTGAGTATCATGCCTCCTCCTAATGGAAATGGCCAATTGCCACAATATCCTGCACATACTCAGACACCTCAGGGTACAGACCTATCCCACAGTAACCATGGATCTTCCTTTTTCCAGCCTCAGACTGAAAATGTAGTGGCCAAAGTTCAAGAGGAGAAAGAGGAAATCAAAGAAATTGCTGCTCAGTTGAGAAAGCTCACCACAGAAGTAACACACTTGAGAAATCAAGGGTTTTATTCACAGTCAGGTCAGAATAGGAGTTATTCCAATGACAGACCAAATTACCCTGACAGAGGATACAACAATAGCTTCAACAGTAATGCTGCAAATAACAATAATCCTCCTAGGCAGCCTAGAGTGTGGAACTCCAGGCCAAATAATGGTTCATTACCATCACCCCTAGAAAATCAGCCTCCTGATCTTAACGAAGCATGACGATGACGTCACCCCTTTGCATTTTAGTGAAGCATGATGATGACGATGACGTCATCATGATTTTTCCTCGGCGGCAGGATCATTTTCCGAGTCCTCCTGTTTGTCTTCATCATGATGATGATGACGATGTCTTTCTTTCCCGAGTGTGCAAAAAAAAAAAACAGAACATCCTGATGTGCTTTTCATCAGAGCATTAGGAAGGGAGGATCATCATATTTTATGATATCCTGCGGCCGCTTTGAAGATATACAGTTGGTCATCATCATGATATTTTTGGCGTCGGTATAACTGTTGCCGTCGGCCTAAGGTAAAATTGTCACCCTGATCATATGTAGTCCCCCCGATACAAATATGATGATGATGCAAGGCCGGTTTCTAAGGATGGTTGAATGGCGTTTATTTCCTTGTATAGTCTGGGTCATCATCATCATATTTCGAACCCGATATGCAAGAAAATGGGCAAAGACATGAAGCGATAGAAATTTGAGGAGCCTGACTGCCTGATTTTGGTCAACGAGGGTTGACCTGGTTGTTTTCATGCTGTTTATGCATTTAGTGCATATTTTTCACAGGTAAGACCTGATTGCCTGTAGCTGCACATGGGGAGGTATGTTTAATAAGGTGTTTACTTCCTGTTGTTTATCATGATGATGATGAACCTTATGTTTGTCTGTTTACTTGCAGGAAATCATCATGTGCTGCTGAAGCTGAACATTGAGATCATGATGCCGCTGAAGCTGAACATTGAGATCATGGTGTTGCTGAGGCTGAGCATTACAAAGTTGTGCATGGAGTCAACATGGGCCAGACATGAGGAGGATATTGTCAAATATGCTGTTCGCCAGCTGGAGACCGAATCAAGTTGAAGATGCTGGAATATTCTGTGCCAGCTGTACATTTGCTAACTGACGAAGCATGTGCTTTTCATCTGGGCCGTTGTTTGTTATGAGAGGATCCTGATCCTTGGATCATGGTAACCGTTTTCTGGCAGTTGTTCTATATAACATCCAGAGCTTGTCATTTGAGAAAAAGGGGGGAATACATTAGAATACATAGACGCATCTGGCGCAAGAGTCAATTACTGTAGAATAAGTTAGGAGATCAGATTGCTGAGACTAATGAGGATAGAATTGTTGAAATGTCAAGGTTCTTTCTTCAGATCACTGTAAATGTACCTGTTCTTGAGCATACTGAATGAATATGAAGTTCCAGATTACATCCTGATTGTAAATTTTACGTAATCTTCTGTTGATTTCTGGATATGTACTGGTGAATGCTGTGTTCAACTGGAAGCGCTTTCATTTCATTACATGTTGTTGTCAACTTTCCTTTGAAGCTTTGCACTAGATCATGCGGATTTGTGGAATGTCCTGGTGAAGTATGATTTCTAGTTTTCCTTCTTTTCATTGCAAGTATGGGGGCTGGTACGTGAATCAGTGATCTAAGTCCAGTAATTTTAGGAATCTCACTCTCTAACCCTTTTCTTTTTTTTTATTTCATTAATTCATCACCATAACTGCAAATCATGATAAATAACAAGCAGAAACAGTGAAATATGCTGAAATCCCGTAGGTAACTGAAGATCCTTAGCATATTTGGGTTAAATGCATGTAGTATTGAAAATATCATGCAAAGAATCATAAATAATGGTAGAAATCATGCAAATATCAGCCTGTATGCTCATTATTTGACCAAATTTACAGTGCAGAGGTAGAAATTATTGAAGACTGATGCAGAGCGAACATCCAGAGCAGGATATTTGAAGAAGATGATGATGAACAGTGCAGAAACACGTAAGGCCCCCGAATGGAAAACAGCAACACACATCAACCACTGAGTAACGTCAGTAGATTAAGACCTAATCAACGGAGACTTGGGATCATGAATTCTTTGAATTCATCGTATCTTTCAAGATGAGTAAAGGTTGTTGTGTAACTTTTATTCTATGTTTGTGAATGACTAACACCATGACCAACATAAATTGGCGCTAGAAGGAGGGCCAAGGATTGAAGATCACATTCATCATCAGTATTTCCAGGTTTGATAACGTTCAGAGTAAGGTAACTTCAGATCGTTTGTGAATTTCATCAAATTGCGTAAATATTTGCTGCGACAAGTTTGTATTTGCACATTCTGTGTAAAGATTTCCAAATTTCACATAAATATTGCAAGCTTTGCAGTAGATTTCTTTAAATTCACTAAATATTGGCCAAAGATGCATAAATTTGTTCAAGCTTTGAGGATTTGAGCCTTAGACGCGTGAGATCTGGTGCTACCGGTCGAAATATCCCAATATCCTGCCATATTTGCAGTATCTTCGCAAATATTGCGCAAATATTCAGTCTGATTTGCAAGTTGACCGCAAATATCACCTCGTCCGGTGGAATCCAGCCAATATTTGCAAAGTTTCAGCTAATTGGCCTCCAAATCGAGAAATCCTGGCTCACAGGATAAATACCAGGTCTAGACATAGTGAAATTTTCGAAGAATTGCCTGTCAGAGGTTTTAGACCTAAGACTGTAGACGTTCACCATACTTCAGAGTCTAGTACGTCCAGAGCTTCACCAGGATCTCCTCCTGTAACTCCTGTTGGTTTGCAAATACCTTCAGGTATACCAGTGACCCCTTCTGCTCAACCTCAGGGTATACCTTTAGTCCAACCTCAGCCAACTGCACCACCAGTCCAGCCCCTTCAGGTTGCAATGTCGTTCTTTGCAGCAGAATCACCATTGACCTTTACTGCGTACCATGAGTTACCAAAGTATCCGGACAAGCTTTGTCCAAAATACCATCCTTATCAGGATGCGGATGATCATATCAGGACGTTTAAAGAAGCTTGCTGCAGAGCCAGAATAGAGCATCAGGATGTGGTGTGCAGATTATTCCCTTTTTCCTTAGGGGAAGAGGCTTATAATTGGTTCATCAGTCTTGGTCAATCTTCTGTAGGTTCGTGGGCTGTCTTAGAGAAGGCCTTTCTTGACAGATTCAAGGTCCATATTGATCCATCCATGAATTACCACCTGTTTGCCACAATCAAGAGATTGGAGCATGAACCTATTGCAAATTTCAATGCTAGGTTCCAGAAAATGTTGTCCAAGCTAGTTACCCCATATGTGGTGGCTGATGATGCTGCTAGAAGTATTTATTATTCAGCCTTGGATCCATTAACCGCCATGTTCATCAGGAGAACACATCCTGCGATCACCACATTGACAGGAGCTTTTCAAGAAGCTATCAAGGTAAATCAACAGCTGATACCTGCTCCTACTCCAAATATAGCATTCCCTGCTTTGCCTGGCATACAGTCACAATATCCAGCACAGTATCCTGCAGCTTATCCTTCACAATATCCTGCACAATATCCAAATGGAGCAGTGATGCCCCCAGCAATCATGCCTGCACCTTTGCAAGTACCTCCATTGAGTATCATGCCTCCTCCTAATGGAAATGGCCAATTGCCACAATATCCTGCACATACTCAGACACCTCAGGGTACAGACCTATCCCACAGTAACCATGGATCTTCCTTTTTCCAGCCTCAGACTGAAAATGTAGTGGCCAAAGTTCAAGAGGAGAAAGAGGAAATCAAAGAAATTGCTGCTCAGTTGAGAAAGCTCACCACAGAAGTAACACACTTGAGAAATCAAGGGTTTTATTCACAGTCAGGTCAGAATAGGAGTTATTCCAATGACAGACCAAATTACCCTGACAGAGGATACAACAATAGCTTCAACAGTAATGCTGCAAATAACAATAATCCTCCTAGGCAGCCTAGAGTGTGGAACTCCAGGCCAAATAATGGTTCATTACCATCACCCCTAGAAAATCAGCCTCCTGATCTTAACGAAGCATGACGATGACGTCACCCCTTTGCATTTTAGTGAAGCATGATGATGACGATGACGTCATCATGATTTTTCCTCGGCGGCAGGATCATTTTCCGAGTCCTCCTGTTTGTCTTCATCATGATGATGATGACGATGTCTTTCTTTCCCGAGTGTGCAAAAAAAAAAAACAGAACATCCTGATGTGCTTTTCATCAGAGCATTAGGAAGGGAGGATCATCATATTTTATGATATCCTGCGGCCGCTTTGAAGATATACAGTTGGTCATCATCATGATATTTTTGGCGTCGGTATAACTGTTGCCGTCGGCCTAAGGTAAAATTGTCACCCTGATCATATGTAGTCCCCCCGATACAAATATGATGATGATGCAAGGCCGGTTTCTAAGGATGGTTGAATGGCGTTTATTTCCTTGTATAGTCTGGGTCATCATCATCATATTTCGAACCCGATATGCAAGAAAATGGGCAAAGACATGAAGCGATAGAAATTTGAGGAGCCTGACTGCCTGATTTTGGTCAACGAGGGTTGACCTGGTTGTTTTCATGCTGTTTATGCATTTAGTGCATATTTTTCACAGGTAAGACCTGATTGCCTGTAGCTGCACATGGGGAGGTATGTTTAATAAGGTGTTTACTTCCTGTTGTTTATCATGATGATGATGAACCTTATGTTTGTCTGTTTACTTGCAGGAAATCATCATGTGCTGCTGAAGCTGAACATTGAGATCATGATGCCGCTGAAGCTGAACATTGAGATCATGGTGTTGCTGAGGCTGAGCATTACAAAGTTGTGCATGGAGTCAACATGGGCCAGACATGAGGAGGATATTGTCAAATATGCTGTTCGCCAGCTGGAGACCGAATCAAGTTGAAGATGCTGGAATATTCTGTGCCAGCTGTACATTTGCTAACTGACGAAGCATGTGCTTTTCATCTGGGCCGTTGTTTGTTATGAGAGGATCCTGATCCTTGGATCATGGTAACCGTTTTCTGGCAGTTGTTCTATATAACATCCAGAGCTTGTCATTTGAGAAAAAGGGGGGAATACATTAGAATACATAGACGCATCTGGCGCAAGAGTCAATTACTGTAGAATAAGTTAGGAGATCAGATTGCTGAGACTAATGAGGATAGAATTGTTGAAATGTCAAGGTTCTTTCTTCAGATCACTGTAAATGTACCTGTTCTTGAGCATACTGAATGAATATGAAGTTCCAGATTACATCCTGATTGTAAATTTTACGTAATCTTCTGTTGATTTCTGGATATGTACTGGTGAATGCTGTGTTCAACTGGAAGCGCTTTCATTTCATTACATGTTGTTGTCAACTTTCCTTTGAAGCTTTGCACTAGATCATGCGGATTTGTGGAATGTCCTGGTGAAGTATGATTTCTAGTTTTCCTTCTTTTCATTGCAAGTATGGGGGCTGGTACGTGAATCAGTGATCTAAGTCCAGTAATTTTAGGAATCTCACTCTCTAACCCTTTTCTTTTTTTTTATTTCATTAATTCATCACCATAACTGCAAATCATGATAAATAACAAGCAGAAACAGTGAAATATGCTGAAATCCCGTAGGTAACTGAAGATCCTTAGCATATTTGGGTTAAATGCATGTAGTATTGAAAATATCATGCAAAGAATCATAAATAATGGTAGAAATCATGCAAATATCAGCCTGTATGCTCATTATTTGACCAAATTTACAGTGCAGAGGTAGAAATTATTGAAGACTGATGCAGAGCGAACATCCAGAGCAGGATATTTGAAGAAGATGATGATGAACAGTGCAGAAACACGTAAGGCCCCCGAATGGAAAACAGCAACACACATCAACCACTGAGTAACGTCAGTAGATTAAGACCTAATCAACGGAGACTTGGGATCATGAATTCTTTGAATTCATCGTATCTTTCAAGATGAGTAAAGGTTGTTGTGTAACTTTTATTCTATGTTTGTGAATGACTAACACCATGACCAACATAAATTGGCGCTAGAAGGAGGGCCAAGGATTGAAGATCACATTCATCATCAGTATTTCCAGGTTTGATAACGTTCAGAGTAAGGTAACTTCAGATCGTTTGTGAATTTCATCAAATTGCGTAAATATTTGCTGCGACAAGTTTGTATTTGCACATTCTGTGTAAAGATTTCCAAATTTCACATAAATATTGCAAGCTTTGCAGTAGATTTCTTTAAATTCACTAAATATTGGCCAAAGATGCATAAATTTGTTCAAGCTTTGAGGATTTGAGCCTTAGACGCGTGAGATCTGGTGCTACCGGTCGAAATATCCCAATATCCTGCCATATTTGCAGTATCTTCGCAAATATTGCGCAAATATTCAGTCTGATTTGCAAGTTGACCGCAAATATCACCTCGTCCGGTGGAATCCAGCCAATATTTGCAAAGTTTCAGCTAATTGGCCTCCAAATCGAGAAATCCTGGCTCACAGGATAAATACCAGGTCTAGACATAGTGAAATTTTCGAAGAATTGCCTGTCAGAGGTTTTAGACCTAAGACTGTAGACGTTCACCATACTTCAGAGTCTAGTACGTCCAGAGCTTCACCAGGATCTCCTCCTGTAACTCCTGTTGGTTTGCAAATACCTTCAGGTATACCAGTGACCCCTTCTGCTCAACCTCAGGGTATACCTTTAGTCCAACCTCAGCCAACTGCACCACCAGTCCAGCCCCTTCAGGTTGCAATGTCGTTCTTTGCAGCAGAATCACCATTGACCTTTACTGCGTACCATGAGTTACCAAAGTATCCGGACAAGCTTTGTCCAAAATACCATCCTTATCAGGATGCGGATGATCATATCAGGACGTTTAAAGAAGCTTGCTGCAGAGCCAGAATAGAGCATCAGGATGTGGTGTGCAGATTATTCCCTTTTTCCTTAGGGGAAGAGGCTTATAATTGGTTCATCAGTCTTGGTCAATCTTCTGTAGGTTCGTGGGCTGTCTTAGAGAAGGCCTTTCTTGACAGATTCAAGGTCCATATTGATCCATCCATGAATTACCACCTGTTTGCCACAATCAAGAGATTGGAGCATGAACCTATTGCAAATTTCAATGCTAGGTTCCAGAAAATGTTGTCCAAGCTAGTTACCCCATATGTGGTGGCTGATGATGCTGCTAGAAGTATTTATTATTCAGCCTTGGATCCATTAACCGCCATGTTCATCAGGAGAACACATCCTGCGATCACCACATTGACAGGAGCTTTTCAAGAAGCTATCAAGGTAAATCAACAGCTGATACCTGCTCCTACTCCAAATATAGCATTCCCTGCTTTGCCTGGCATACAGTCACAATATCCAGCACAGTATCCTGCAGCTTATCCTTCACAATATCCTGCACAATATCCAAATGGAGCAGTGATGCCCCCAGCAATCATGCCTGCACCTTTGCAAGTACCTCCATTGAGTATCATGCCTCCTCCTAATGGAAATGGCCAATTGCCACAATATCCTGCACATACTCAGACACCTCAGGGTACAGACCTATCCCACAGTAACCATGGATCTTCCTTTTTCCAGCCTCAGACTGAAAATGTAGTGGCCAAAGTTCAAGAGGAGAAAGAGGAAATCAAAGAAATTGCTGCTCAGTTGAGAAAGCTCACCACAGAAGTAACACACTTGAGAAATCAAGGGTTTTATTCACAGTCAGGTCAGAATAGGAGTTATTCCAATGACAGACCAAATTACCCTGACAGAGGATACAACAATAGCTTCAACAGTAATGCTGCAAATAACAATAATCCTCCTAGGCAGCCTAGAGTGTGGAACTCCAGGCCAAATAATGGTTCATTACCATCACCCCTAGAAAATCAGCCTCCT
Organism: Cunninghamia lanceolata; assembly: GCA_027924645.1. Lineage (NCBI taxonomy): Eukaryota > Viridiplantae > Streptophyta > Pinopsida > Cupressales > Cupressaceae > Cunninghamia > Cunninghamia lanceolata. The sequence goes on from BSBN01000828.1 coordinate 9,815,670, forward strand.
GATCTTAACGAAGCATGACGATGACGTCACCCCTTTGCATTTTAGTGAAGCATGATGATGACGATGACGTCATCATGATTTTTCCTCGGCGGCAGGATCATTTTCCGAGTCCTCCTGTTTGTCTTCATCATGATGATGATGACGATGTCTTTCTTTCCCGAGTGTGCAAAAAAAAAAAAACAGAACATCCTGATGTGCTTTTCATCAGAGCATTAGGAAGGGAGGATCATCATATTTTATGATATCCTGCGGCCGCTTTGAAGATATACAGTTGGTCATCATCATGATATTTTTGGCGTCGGTATAACTGTTGCCGTCGGCCTAAGGTAAAATTGTCACCCTGATCATATGTAGTCCCCCCGATACAAATATGATGATGATGCAAGGCCGGTTTCTAAGGATGGTTGAATGGCGTTTATTTCCTTGTATAGTCTGGGTCATCATCATCATATTTCGAACCCGATATGCAAGAAAATGGGCAAAGACATGAAGCGATAGAAATTTGAGGAGCCTGACTGCCTGATTTTGGTCAACGAGGGTTGACCTGGTTGTTTTCATGCTGTTTATGCATTTAGTGCATATTTTTCACAGGTAAGACCTGATTGCCTGTAGCTGCACATGGGGAGGTATGTTTAATAAGGTGTTTACTTCCTGTTGTTTATCATGATGATGATGAACCTTATGTTTGTCTGTTTACTTGCAGGAAATCATCATGTGCTGCTGAAGCTGAACATTGAGATCATGATGCCGCTGAAGCTGAACATTGAGATCATGGTGCTGCTGAGGCTGAGCATTACAAAGTTGTGCATGGAGTCAACATGGGCCAGACATGAGGAGGATATTGTCAAATATGCTGTTCGCCAGCTGGAGACCGAATCAAGTTGAAGATGCTGGAATATTCTGTGCCAGCTGTACATTTGCTAACTGACGAAGCATGTGCTTTTCATCTGGGCCGTTGTTTGTTATGAGAGGATCCTGATCCTTGGATCATGGTAACCGTTTTCTGGCAGTTGTTCTATATAACATCCAGAGCTTGTCATTTGAGAAAAAGGGGGGAATACATTAGAATACATAGACGCATCTGGCGCAAGAGTCAATTACTGTAGAATAAGTTAGGAGATCAGATTGCTGAGACTAATGAGGATAGAATTGTTGAAATGTCAAGGTTCTTTCTTCAGATCACTGTAAATGTACCTGTTCTTGAGCATACTGAATGAATATGAAGTTCCAGATTACATCCTGATTGTAAATTTTACGTAATCTTCTGTTGATTTCTGGATATGTACTGGTGAATGCTGTGTTCAACTGGAAGCGCTTTCATTTCATTACATGTTGTTGTCAACTTTCCTTTGAAGCTTTGCACTAGATCATGCGGATTTGTGGAATGTCCTGGTGAAGTATGATTTCTAGTTTTCCTTCTTTTCATTGCAAGTATGGGGGCTGGTACGTGAATCAGTGATCTAAGTCCAGTAATTTTAGGAATCTCACTCTCTAACCCTTTTCTTTTTTTTTATTTCATTAATTCATCACCATAACTGCAAATCATGATAAATAACAAGCAGAAACAGTGAAATATGCTGAAATCCCGTAGGTAACTGAAGATCCTTAGCATATTTGGGTTAAATGCATGTAGTATTGAAAATATCATGCAAAGAATCATAAATAATGGTAGAAATCATGCAAATATCAGCCTGTATGCTCATTATTTGACCAAATTTACAGTGCAGAGGTAGAAATTATTGAAGACTGATGCAGAGCGAACATCCAGAGCAGGATATTTGAAGAAGATGATGATGAACAGTGCAGAAACACGTAAGGCCCCCGAATGGAAAACAGCAACACACATCAACCACTGAGTAACGTCAGTAGATTAAGACCTAATCAACGGAGACTTGGGATCATGAATTCTTTGAATTCATCGTATCTTTCAAGATGAGTAAAGGTTGTTGTGTAACTTTTATTCTATGTTTGTGAATGACTAACACCATGACCAACATATAGACGTAAATGGGTTTTCAGGATACAACCAAGTGATGGTTGACAAAATTGACAGATTAAAGACTGCCTTCACCACAAAATGGGGGATATTTGCATATAGACGTATGCCGTTTGGATTGATTAATGCTGGAGCTACATTCCAGCGAGCAATGGACATAGCCTTCAGAGGCTTAATAGGAAAATGTATAGTCATCTACATGGATGACCTGACAGTGTTCTCCAAAGAAAGGGGAAATCATGTTGCTGACCTCAGAAGTGTGCTAAAGAAGTGTGAAGAATATGGAATATCTTTGAATCCCAAGAAGTGCATATTCGGGGTAACAACAGGAAAGTTACTAGGCCACCTAATCACAGAAGATGGGATTATCATTGATCCTGACAGGGTGGAATCTATTATGAAATTACCACTTCCAGGAAGCAAAAAGGAGCTTAAATCTTATTTTGGTAAGATAAATTTTGTAAGGAAGTTCATCACTGGTTTTGCTGAGATTGTCAGACCAATGAATGCCATGTTGAAAAAAGATGCACAAATTGACTGGACACCAGAAGCCAGAGCTGCTTTTGAAGATATAAAGAAGGCCATTTCAGATGCTCCTGTCCTCATTAGTCCAGATTATACAAAAGATTTCTACATCTACTCATTTGCTTCAGAACATACTTCTGCAGCAGTGTTAACTCAAAGAAATGAAGATAAAGAAGAGAAACCAATTGCCTTCATGAGCTGTCCTTTCAGGGATGCTGAGTTGAGATATGTAGATGTTGAAAGACAGGCACTTGCATTAGTCAGAGCAGTAAAAAAGTTCAGACATTATATACTGAGGAGCAAAGTGATTGCTGTGGTACCAGATGCAGCAGTAAAGATGCTGCTGATGCAGAGTGAACCTGGTGAAAAAAGGGCCAAATGGATTACGGTACTACAAGAATATGACATGGAGATCACACCCATGAAGCTAGTAAGAGGACAGGCTCTGAGCCAGATGATATCTGAAACTGATCCAAACATCATCAGTCAGCAGTATGTGATAGATGAGAATGACAATAATGAATGGTATTCAGACATCAGGCACATCCTGATCACTGGAAGATGTCCTTTGAGGATGCAGGCTTCACAGAGAAGAGCCTTGAAGATGAGATCCCAGAAATATATGATGAAGGGAGGAGCCCTGTTTAAAAAGAATTATGAAGGGATATACCTGAGATGCTTAGAGAAACCAGAAGCTAATAAAGTTTTGACAGAGCTACATGACAAGTTTGGAACTGCCCACGGGTCAGCGTTGGCCACCACACATGCAATCCTCAGAGCAGGATATTACTGGCCTACAATTTTTAAAGACACAGCTGATCATGTTAAATGCTGTCATGTTTGCCAGGTTGCTGCCAACAGAGAAAAATATGCTGCACAACCATTGCAGCCGGTGATGGAGGAGCGCCCATTTGCACAATGGGGCATGGATTTCATAGGACCAATCAATCCTCCATCTTCTTCAGGCCAGGGTATGTCCTAACAATCACTGATTATTGTACCAGATGGACTGAGGCTATCAGCAGCAAAACTTGTACTGCTGATGATGTCATTAAATTTCTGGAAAGCAACATTGTCACCAGGTATGGAACTCCTTATGCATTGGTAAGTGATAATGGTTCTGCCTTCATTTCCACTAAATTGTCAAGTTGGGCTTTTGATCATGGGATTATACTTAAGTTCTCATCCAATTACTATCCCCAGGGAAATGGATTAGCAGAATCCACCAATAAGAATTTACTGAGTATCATAAGAAAATTGATAGAGAAAAATCCCAGGGAATGGAATTCATTTCTGAAATATGCCTTATGGGTAGACAGAACTAGAATGAAAATTGCATTAGGAAACTCACCTTTCCAGCTAGTATATGGGGTAGATCCTATCCTCCCTGTAAACTTGAAAATTCCTACTCTGCAGTTTGCCCAAGACTATCTAGGCATAGATAATAAACAAGAAGTCAGGTTGCTTCAGTTGATGCATCTGGAAGAAAAACGAAGCCAAGCAATTGACCAATTTGCAAAACATCAAGCTGTTGTCAAACGCTGGTTTGACAAGAGAGCCAGAATTAAAGCTTTCAGGATATCAGATTTAGTCCTGATGTGGGATAAAGCCCATGAAAGGAAAGGTGATCATGGTAAGTTTGACAGACTATGGATAGGTCCCTTTCAGATTTCTGAAATTTTAGGAGACAGCACTTATAGGCTTAAGAACCTGACAGGTGAGGATGTCCCATTGCCAGTCAATGGACAATTCCTCAAACATTATTTCCAGGCCTGAGTGACCTCATGGCAGTCCTGTGTATCATATTGTATATTTGTATAGTTGTTTGTACAGTGTTTGCTTGTTGTTGTTGTTGTTTTGTTGGTTGAGACCTTGTTCTGGTAAGTCAGGATGATGCACTTCATCACCTAAGAAAATAACTAAATTGTTAGGATTCAAGTGATGAGATCAGATTTAGATATAGATTGTAATTCATTCTGATAAATACTCATGATCAGGTTTATGATGTCTTTTCATCAGGGTACTTTCTCTTGTCCAAAGTGAATCAAACACAATGAAACACCTAACAGCCTTGGGTTTGTTGAGGATATGAGTATAGGTGTTAAGTGAAAAATCTAAAGGGACTCCCTTGCTACCAATACAATCTCCAACCTAAAGCTGCAAGTGACTACACCTTGTACAAATGAGCAGACATGATGATATCAAATTTAAATTTTTAAAGGAAAATCAGAAACAAAATAAAATTAGGCCATCTAAGTAACTCTACCGAGGCTATGGACGCCTGCTGGCAGTGGGGCTCTACTTAGGGAGATTGTATAGATAACCTTGCCGGGGTTATAGACACCTGCTGGCAGCAAGGCTCTATCCAGGTTGGCTATGAGGGATGATCTCCAACTATGTAGTTTAACACCAGTTACTTATGTTTTCAACTTGCTTTCAAGATGAGGATAATTAATCATCTGCACACACCTGATCCTTTGTTAGCTTTATCACCATAATGAAATTTTATCATTCAAAGATCATGATGATTTACTTAGACAGAATTAGAACACTATAGATGAATATGATCACATCACTTGAATCATTTGAATTTTGTTGTTTTCTTTGGTGGCAAGTTGTTGTGTGGTTACACAACACGCCCCATTTTGACTTGGCAAAACAGGGACCCAGCTTTTGTTTTGGCTTGTGTTGTCTGTTTCTGGCGGTTTGGTAAAAGTAAGTCAGGTGCATCATCATCATGAAGGTCAGGATGAGGTAGGTTATCATCATGAGGTTAGTTTTTCAAAGTTCATATTTTGTTTCTGTGACTTCATGGTTAGAAAGAGCTTGAAATTCCATGCAGGTTTGCCTTTTACATCACTTGAAAATTCGTCCATATGAGGGAGTTGTGAGCAGTCAAAGTTTTGGTCAAACCTGATAATGGCTGTGTGAACATCATCATCATGATATTTGAAAAGCCCCCCGATAGTATCCTGAGGTCGAAACATCCGGACGTCAAGTTTAAGTCGTTGTAATCTTTTCCCGTCAGGCGGTCTTTTATATCGACAAAGGTCATCATCATGATCTTACTTTATCACCTGATGAAAATCATGCAGTCCCGAAACATCCGGACGTCAATCTTAAGTGCTAGTGTGTTTTACCCGTCGAGTAACCTTAGAAGCATTGTCAGCATCATGATTTTCTCACATTGCGAGCATCATCATGATATTCCAACATCACCCGATATTTGAAATATCATGATGATGTTATGGTATCACCTTACTTAAAGAAGTCTGCCATCTGCATAATTTGCGCGCACGACCAAGTCTTGGTGATCAACATCATCATGATATTTCGAGACCCGGCATTTCCTAATATCCTCCTGACCTCCTTTTGCGTGATCATGATGATCACCTTATCTTTCGAAGCGGAGGATGTTTTTCATGTCTTGGGTCATGTTGAACATCATCATCATGATCTTGTTCATCTTTCCCAACAGTTCGTAATATCATCCTGCCAACGAGTATAACCTTTTACAAATATGATGATGACGATGACGTCATCATCACCTTTGTCCTTCGGCAGGATATTTTCCGAGGCGTGATCCATTTCGCCAATCTGATGATGACGATGACGTCATCTTCGAGGATTAACATAAGCCCCGGATATCCTGATGGCGTCCTCAGGACTTTCAGCAGGATCATATCTTAGATCGCCCAGTGCGTATATGATGATGATGACCATCATCATCCTGATCTTTCAGGCGGATTGCCTTGGCCGAATGGGGTCATATTGCTTTCCACCTGATCATCTTCCTTAGGGGGAACCCGATATTCCATTTACCTCCTGATCTTAACGAAGCATGACGATGACGTCACCCCTTTGCATTTTAGTGAAGCATGATGATGACGATGACGTCATCATGATTTTTCCTCGGCGGCAGGATCATTTTCCGAGTCCTCCTGTTTGTCTTCATCATGATGATGATGACGATGTCTTTCTTTCCCGAGTGTGCAAAAAAAAAAAAACAGAACATCCTGATGTGCTTTTCATCAGAGCATTAGGAAGGGAGGATCATCATATTTTATGATATCCTGCGGCCGCTTTGAAGATATACAGTTGGTCATCATCATGATATTTTTGGCGTCGGTATAACTGTTGCCGTCGGCCTAAGGTAAAATTGTCACCCTGATCATATGTAGTCCCCCCGATACAAATATGATGATGATGCAAGGCCGGTTTCTAAGGATGGTTGAAAGGCGTTTATTTCCTTGTATAGTCTGGGTCATCATCATCATATTTCGAACCCGATATGCAAGAAAATGGGCAAAGACATGAAGCGATAGAAATTTGAGGAGCCTGACTGCCTGATTTTGGTCAACGAGGGTTGACCTGGTTGTTTTCATGCTGTTTATGCATTTAGTGCATATTTTTCACAGGTAAGCCCTGATTGCCTGTAGCTGCACATGGGGAGGTATGTTTAATAAGGTGTTTACTTCCTGTTGTTTATCATGATGATGATGAACCTTATGTTTGTCTGTTTACTTGCAGGAAATCATCATGTGCTGCTGAAGCTGAACATTGAGATCATGATGCCGCTGAAGCTGAACATTGAGATCATGGTGCTGCTGAGGCTGAGCATTACAAAGTTGTACATGGAGTCAACATGGGCCAGACATGAGGAGGATATTGTCAAATATGCTGTTCGCCAGCTGGAGACCGAATCAAGTTGAAGATGCTGGAATATTCTGTGCCAGCTGTACATTTGCTAACTGACGAAGCATGTGCTTTTCATCTGGGCCGTTGTTTGTTATGAGAGGATCCTGATCCTTGGATCATTGTAACCGTTTTCTGGCAGTTGTTCTATATAACATCCAGAGCTTGTCATTTGAGAAAAAGGGGGGAATACATTAGAATACATAGACGCATCTGGCGCAAGAGTCAATTATTGTAGAATAAGTTAGGAGATCAGATTGCTGAGACTAATGAGGATAGAATTGTTGAAATGTCAAGGTTCTTTCTTCAGATCACTGTAAATGTACCTGTTCTTGAGCATACTGAATGAATATGAAGTTCCAGATTACATCCTGATTGTAAATTTTACGTAATCTTCTGTTGATTTCTGGATATGTACTGGTGAATGCTGTGTTCAACTGGAAGCGCTTTCATTTCATTACATGTTGTTGTCAACTTTCCTTTGAAGCTTTGCACTAGATCATGCGGATTTGTGGAATGTCCTGGTGAAGTATGATTTCTAGTTTTCCTTCTTTTCATTGCAAGTATGGGGGCTGGTACGTGAATCAGTGATCTAAGTCCAGTAATTTTAGGAATCTCACTCTCTAACCCTTTTCTTTTTTTTTATTTCATTAATTCATCACCATAACTGCAAATCATGATAAATAACAAGCAGAAACAGTGAAATATGCTGAAATCCCGTAGGTAACTGAAGATCCTTAGCATATTTGGGTTAAATGCATGTAGTATTGAAAATATCATGCAAAGAATCATAAATAATGGTAGAAATCATGCAAATATCAGCCTGTATGCTCATTATTTGACCAAATTTACAGTGCAGAGGTAGAAATTATTGAAGACTGATGCAGAGCGAACATCCAGAGCAGGATATTTGAAGAAGATGATGATGAACAGTGCAGAAACACGTAAGGCCCCCGAATGGAAAACAGCAACACACATCAACCACTGAGTAACGTCAGTAGATTAAGACCTAATCAACGGAGACTTGGGATCATGAATTCTTTGAATTCATCGTATCTTTCAAGATGAGTAAAGGTTGTTGTGTAACTTTTATTCTATGTTTGTGAATGACTAACACCATGACCAACATAAATTGGCGCTAGAAGGAGGGCCAAGGATTGAAGATCACATTCATCATCAGTATTTCCAGGTTTGATAACGTTCAGAGTAAGGTAACTTCAGATCGTTTGTGAATTTCATCAAATTGCGTAAATATTTGCTGCGACAAGTTTGTATTTGCACATTCTGTGTAAAGATTTCCAAATTTCACATAAATATTGCAAGCTTTGCAGTAGATTTCTTTAAATTCACTAAATATTGGCCAAAGATGCATAAATTTGTTCAAGCTTTGAGGATTTGAGCCTTAGACGCGTGAGATCTGGTGCTACCGGTCGAAATATCCCAATATCCTGCCATATTTGCAGTATCTTCGCAAATATTGCGCAAATATTCAGTCTGATTTGCAAGTTGACCGCAAATATCACCTCGTCTGGTGGAATCCAGCCAATATTTGCAAAGTTTCAGCTAATTGGCCTCCAAATCGAGAAATCCTGGCTCACAGGATAAATACCAGGTCTAGACATAGTGAAATTTTCGAAGAATTGCCTGTCAGAGGTTTTAGACCTAAGACTGTAGACGTTCACCATACTTCAGAGTCTAGTACGTCCAGAGCTTCACCAGGATCTCCTCCTGTAACTCCTGTTGGTTTGCAAATACCTTCAGGTATACCAGTGACCCCTTCTGCTCAACCTCAGGGTATACCTTTAGTCCAACCTCAGCCAACTGCACCACCAGTCCAGCCCCTTCAGGTTGCAATGTCGTTCTTTGCAGCAGAATCACCATTGACCTTTACTGCGTACCATGAGTTACCAAAGTATCCGGACAAGCTTTGTCCAAAATACCATCCTTATCAGGATGCGGATGATCATATCAGGACGTTTAAAGAAGCTTGCTGCAGAGCCAGAATAGAGCATCAGGATGTGGTGTGTAGATTATTCCCTTTTTCCTTAGGGGAAGAGGCTTATAATTGGTTCATCAGTCTTGGTCAATCTTTTGTAGGTTCGTGGGCTGTCTTAGAGAAGGCCTTTCTTGACAGATTCAAGGTCCCTATTGATCCATCCATGAATTACCACCTGTTTGCCACAATCAAGAGATTGGAGCATGAACCTATTGCAAATTTCAATGCTAGGTTCCAGAAAATGTTGTCCAAGCTAGTTACCCCATATGTGGTGGCTGATGATGCTACTAGAAGTATTTATTATTCAGCCTTGGATCCATTAACCGCCATGTTCATCAGGAGAACACATCCTGCGATCACCACATTGACAGGAGCTTTTCAAGAAGCTATCAAGGTAAATCAACAGCTGATACCTGCTCCTACTCCAAATATAGCATTCCCTGCTTTGCCTGGCATACAGTCACAATATCCAGCACAGTATCCTGCAGCTTATCCTTCACAATATCCTGCACAATATCCAAATGGAGCAGTGATGCCCCCAGCAATCATGCCTGCACCTTTGCAAGTACCTCCATTGAGTATCATGCCTCCTCCTAATGGAAATGGCCAATTGCCACAATATCCTGCACATACTCAGACACCTCAGGGTACAGACCTATCCCACAGTAACCATGGATCTTCCTTTTTCCAGCCTCAGACTGAAAATGTAGTGGCCAAAGTTCAAGAGGAGAAAGAGGAAATCAAAGAAATTGCTGCTCAGTTGAGAAAGCTCACCACAGAAGTAACACACTTGAGAAATCAAGGGTTTTATTCACAGTCAGGTCAGAATAGGAGTTATTCCAATGACAGACCAAATTACCCTGACAGAGGATACAACAATAGCTTCAACAGTAATGCTGCAAATAACAATAATCCTCCTAGGCAGCCTAGAGTGTGGAACTCCAGGCCAAATAATGGTTCATTACCATCACCCCTAGACAATCAGCCTCCTGGTGAAGCCAAACAGACTACTAGAGTCAATCTTGCTGAAGCAGCTCTTACCAATTGGTGCAGGATCCACAACACCAATGCACATGCAGAATTAGATTGTCCACAATTTAGGATTGCTGCCAGCATCTTTCAGACTGAAGTGTCTAATACTTCTGGAAATCCACCTCAGGCAGAAGGAAATGAAATAGTTCCTTGTGGATATGACTCAGCTTTTGTGCTGGAAACCTACACTAATCAACCTCATCAGGATTATGATCAGACCTGTGAAGAATCTGCCTTAACCTTTGAAGCAAAATATGTCTTCCCTTTTGAGGATGAAAATGAACCTACAAGAGAGCATGAGGAAGTACATGCATACCAGCAGCAATACCCTGGTAAGCATAATTATAACCTGAGGAGTAATGCCAACAGACCTGCTGGTCCATTGACATCATCTCTACCTCCAAACAACTTCAACACACCCCCTGATCCTAAGGCTAGCAATAACCCTGGGTTCCCTAAGGTGAATGCTCAGTACTTGTCTCCTCAAAACACAGGAACAAAAGTTGCAAATGCACCTCATGAATCTGACAAGTTAGTCAGCTATTTGGCTGATGAAATGAAGAAAATCAAGATCAGCCTGTCCCTATCTGAGTTACTGAAAACTCCTGCCATCAAAAAGGCATTCATGAAATCGTTGGATGATCCTGCTTCTAAAGAGGATAATCACCTTTCGAGTCAATCCAATAGCAGAGACCATACTGCTAAAGATAACACTGTCAAGCCCAAAGTGTCAGCCACAGTCCAAGCTGCTGAAACCTCTCACATGACCTTGTACAGAGATAAAACTGAATCACCTCCGTTTCTCCTCACCATAAGAATGTTCAGTAAGAATTTGCACAACTGCTTAGTTGATTCAGGAGCCTCAACTAATGTCATGCCTTTGTCAATATGCAACGCATTAGGACTGCATCCTGCTAAATCCTTAAAGAAAGTCACTCAACTGGACAAAACAGAAGTAAGTGTCGTAGGAGAACTCACTCATATTCACATGCAGCTAGCGTCTGATCCTAGGATCCAGTATTACATTGACATTCAGGTAGTTGACATACCTGATACATACGGGATGTTGCTTAGCCGGGACTGGTCTAAAACGCTTAACGGATACATGTCCACAGACTTCAGTCACATGTGGTTGCCATGGAAAGGTATACCTAATCAGATCAGGATTGATGCTGAGCCTAGGATGAAACATATGATCACCGAATATAACAGAACCAATGAGATCATGTATGTAAACGTAGAACCTGGAGTTTATCACATCAGGCCGCAAACTGTCCAAATAGAAGAGGTCCTGATGCTTGATGTTCATCATCATCATGATGATGATTATCATGAGGATGTGCCAGTTGTAGAACTTAATAATGATCCTGATAATGACAATGAAATAGATCGCTTCAGGGATTTTCAGATGCATTTATCTACTCAGATAAAACGTTGTCAATTATTAAATATACCTGCTAATGATATCTTGATTGACAGATGGTGCAGATTGCATGGAGAAGCACACTCGGAAAAGACTTGCGAACCATGCTTGGACATGATCATGCTGGAGCAGACGTATAGTGAGGCATCATCATCATATTCCGAGGTAAGTGCTACATCTGATGATGATGATGATACTAATTTTTATTTGTCTTCTGCAGGAACAGAAGAGTCGATGGATCCTGATGAAGATCATATCCGAAAAACAGAAGAGATCCTGGTGTCCAATCAGACAAATGATGCGAGAAAGGAAAAGATCACTCCTGGTAGTGATTGCTTCATGGAACCGGATTACGAGTTGTCTGATGAGGATAAAGGCAGTGACCTGACGAAGTTCGAAGAATTTCTGGTCAAAGAAATAAAGAAAATAACACAACAGTGTAGATCTCCCCAGGAGGTTTTAATCAAAAGTTGGTGTAGGCTGCATGAGGCACCTCACTCAGAAACCACTTGCTCACTGTGCTTGCACATTTTGAAGAAGCATGCAGCTGTATGTGCTGAGCATCATCCTCCTGCTAGGATGGAAGAGAAAACAGAAAAGCCATCAGGCTCATCAGATAAAGGAAAGAGGAAGCTTGAAGATGACACACCTAAGTTAAGGTGGATATCAGGCGGAGCAGCAGCCAGAGCTGCAAAGAAAAAGGAAGGTTCAAATAAATGTCCTGCTGAAGATAAGCCTTGGATCCTGAGGTTTGATGGATCCAAATCTAAGCAAGGTTCTGGAGTAGGGATTGATCTTACTGATCCATCAGGGAAATCCCATTTAGCAGCTTACAGATTGCAGTTCCCCTGCACTAATAATGTCACAGAGTATGAAGCTCTGATTCATGGACTGTTGTTTGCACATAAGAAGAAGGTGAAGATCCTGCATGTCTTTGGAGATTCAGAACTAGTTGTGAGACAAGTACGAGGGATTTACTCTTGTAACTACAGAAAGCTGTCAAATTACAGACATCGTGTGTGGGACCTGATTGAAGACTTTGATGCCTTCAACATCGTTCATGTGCCAAGAGAACAGAACCAAAGGGCAGATGCACTTGCTCAGGCCGCCAGTACGCTGGAACCACTGTCTATATCTGGTCTGAAGAGATTTGCAGTAGAATTGGTGTCAGTACCTTCGGTACCTGACAATGTGACCAATCTCCAAGTGTTTGATGATGATCAACACATCCTGGACTTCATATCAAACAGAGATGTATTTGAAGCTCAGATCATAGATGAAAATGGTATGGAAGATCATGTCTGGGAAGAGGATGAGATTTTAGAGTTGCCTGGCAACACAATTCCCAAAGGTATGATTGAGTTAGAAAGAGCCTTTGATCTGGATAATATGCTCAAACATAAGGATCTGCCCAAGGCAGATGGAGGTCAATATTCACAGGTGAATATTGGACAAGCTGATTGCAAGAAGAATGTCTTGTTGGGTAAGGTTTGTACACCTGAAGAGTTAGATGGAATAACTCAAGCCCTTAAGGATTATATACATGTAATTGCATGGACTTATGACGAGCTGAAGACGTATGACACTTCTGTCATAACTCATACTATACCCCTCAAGCCAGATGCAAAACCTTTCAGACAGAAGCAGAGACCAGTCAATGCTCTGCTTGAGCCCATCATCCTTGAGGAGGTCAAGAAGTTGTTGAATGCCCGGATAATATTTCCGGTAAGGCACTCCACTTGGGTGGCAAATCTGGTACCAGTCAGGAAGAAGAATGGAGACATCAGATTGTGTGTGGATTTCAGGAACCTGAACAGAGCATCAGAAAAGGATAATTATCCTTTACCCTCTTTGGATGAGGTTCTGCAGATGGTAAATGGAGCCAAGATGATGTCCTTCTTGGATGGGTTTTCAGGATACAACCAAGTGATGGTTGACAAAATTGACAGATTAAAGACTGCCTTCACCACAAAATGGGGGATATTTGCATATAGACGTATGCCGTTTGGATTGATAAATGCTGGAGCTACATTCCAGCGAGCAATGGACATAGCCTTCAGAGGCTTAATAGGAAAATGTATAGTCATCTACATGGATGACCTGACAGTGTTCTCCAAAGAAAGGGGAAATCATGTTGCTGACCTCAGAAGTGTGCTAAAGAAGTGTGAAGAATATGGAATATCTTTGAATCCCAAGAAGTGCATATTCGGGGTAACAACAGGAAAGTTACTAGGCCACCTAATCACAGAAGATGGGATTATCATTGATCCTGACAGGGTGGAATCTATTATGAAATTACCACTTCCAGGAAGCAAAAAGGAGCTTAAATCTTATTTTGGTAAGATAAATTTTGTAAGGAAGTTCATCACTGGTTTTGCTGAGATTGTCAGACCAATGAATGCCATGTTGAAAAAAGATGCACAAATTGACTGGACACCAGAAGCCAGAGCTGCTTTTGAAGATATAAAGAAGGCCATTTCAGATGCTCCTGTCCTCATTAGTCCAGATTATACAAAAGATTTCTACATCTACTCATTTGCTTCAGAACATACTTCTGCAGCAGTGTTAACTCAAAGAAATGAAGATAAAGAAGAGAAACCAATTGCCTTCATGAGCTGTCCTTTCAGGGATGCTGAGTTGAGATATGTAGATGTTGAAAGACAGGCACTTGCATTAGTCAGAGCAGTAAAAAAGTTCAGACATTATATACTGAGGAGCAAAGTGATTGCTGTGGTACCAGATGCAGCAGTAAAGATGCTGCTGATGCAGAGTGAACCTGGTGAAAAAAGGGCCAAATGGATTACGGTACTACAAGAATATGACATGGAGATCACACCCATGAAGCTAGTAAGAGGACAGGCTCTGAGCCAGATGATATCTGAAACTGATCCAAACATCATCAGTCAGCAGTATGTGATAGATGAGAATGACAATAATGAATGGTATTCAGACATCAGGCACATCCTGATCACTGGAAGATGTCCTTTGAGGATGCAGGCTTCACAGAGAAGAGCCTTGAAGATGAGATCCCAGAAATATATGATGAAGGGAGGAGCCCTGTTTAAAAAGAATTATGAAGGGATATACCTGAGATGCTTAGAGAAACCAGAAGCTAATAAAGTTTTGACAGAGCTACATGACAAGTTTGGAACTGCCCACGGGTCAGCGTTGGCCACCACACATGCAATCCTCAGAGCAGGATATTACTGGCCTACAATTTTTAAAGACACAGCTGATCATGTTAAATGCTGTCATGTTTGCCAGGTTGCTGCCAACAGAGAAAAATATGCTGCACAACCATTGCAGCCGGTGATGGAGGAGCGCCCATTTGCACAATGGGGCATGGATTTCATAGGACCAATCAATCCTCCATCTTCTTCAGGCCAGAGGTATGTCCTAACAATCACTGATTATTGTACCAGATGGACTGAGGCTATCAGCAGCAAAACTTGTACTGCTGATGATGTCATTAAATTTCTGGAAAGCAACATTGTCACCAGGTATGGAACTCCTTATGCATTGGTAAGTGATAATGGTTCTGCCTTCATTTCCACTAAATTGTCAAGTTGGGCTTTTGATCATGGGATTATACTTAAGTTCTCATCCAATTACTATCCCCAGGGAAATGGATTAGCAGAATCCACCAATAAGAATTTACTGAGTATCATAAGAAAATTGATAGAGAAAAATCCCAGGGAATGGAATTCATTTCTGAAATATGCCTTATGGGTAGACAGAACTAGAATGAAAATTGCATTAGGAAACTCACCTTTCCAGCTAGTATATGGGGTAGATCCTATCCTCCCTGTAAACTTGAAAATTCCTACTCTGCAGTTTGCCCAAGACTATCTAGGCATAGATAATAAACAAGAAGTCAGGTTGCTTCAGTTGATGCATCTGGAAGAAAAACGAAGCCAAGCAATTGACCAATTTGCAAAACATCAAGCTGTTGTCAAACGCTGGTTTGACAAGAGAGCCAGAATTAAAGCTTTCAGGATATCAGATTTAGTCCTGATGTGGGATAAAGCCCATGAAAGGAAAGGTGATCATGGTAAGTTTGACAGACTATGGATAGGTCCCTTTCAGATTTCTAAAATTTTAGGAGACAGCACTTATAGGCTTAAGAACCTGACAGGTGAGGATGTCCCATTGCCAGTCAATGGACAATTCCTCAAACATTATTTCCAGGCCTGAGTGACCTCATGGCAGTCCTGTGTATCATATTGTATATTTGTATAGTTGTTTGTACAGTGTTTGCTTGTTGTTGTTGTTGTTTTGTTGGTTGAGACCTTGTTCTGGTAAGTCAGGATGATGCACTTCATCACCTAAGAAAATAACTAAATTGTTAGGATTCAAGTGATGAGATCAGATTTAGATATAGATTGTAATTCATTCTGATAAATACTCATGATCAGGTTTATGATGTCTTTTCATCAGGGTACTTTTTCTTGTCCAAAGTGAATCAAACACAATGAAACACCTAACAGCCTTGGGTTTGTTGAGGATATGAGTATAGGTGTTAAGTGAAAAATCTAAAGGGACTCCCTTGCTACCAATACAATCTCCAACCTAAAGCTGCAAGTGACTACACCTTGTACAAATGAGCAGACATGATGATATCAAATTTAAATTTTTAAAGGAAAATCAGAAACAAAATAAAATTAGGCCATCTAAGTAACTCTACCGAGGCTATGGACGCCTGCTGGCAGTGGGGCTCTACTTAGGGAGATTGTATAGATAACCTTGTCGGGGTTATAGACACCTGCTGGCAGCAAGGCTCTATCCAGGTTGGCTATGAGGGATGATCTCCAACTATGTAGTTTAACACCAGTTACTTATGTTTTCAACTTGCTTTCAAGATGAGGATAATTAATCATCTGCACACACCTGATCCTTTGTTAGCTTTATCACCATAATGAAATTTTATCATTCAAAGATCATGATGATTTACTTAGACAGAATTAGAACACTATAGATGAATATGATCACATCACTTGAATCATTTGAATTTTGTTGTTTTCTTTGGTGGCAAGTTGTTGTGTGGTTACACAACACGCCCCATTTTGACTTGGCAAAACAGGGACCCAGCTTTTGTTTTGGCTTGTGTTGTCTGTTTCTGGCGGTTTGGTAAAAGTAAGTCAGGTGCATCATCATCATGAAGGTCAGGATGAGGTAGGTTATCATCATGAGGTTAGTTTTTCAAAGTTCATATTTTGTTTCTGTGACTTCATGGTTAGAAAGAGCTTGAAATTCCATGCAGGTTTGCCTTTTACATCACTTGAAAATTCGTCCATATGAGGGAGTTGTGAGCAGTCAAAGTTTTGGTCAAACCTGATAATGGCTGTGTGAACATCATCATCATGATATTTGAAAAGCCCCCCGATAGTATCCTGAGGTCGAAACATCCGGACGTCAAGTTTAAGTCGTTGTAATCTTTTCCCGTCAGGCGGTCTTTTATATCGACAAAGGTCATCATCATGATCTTACTTTATCACCTGATGAAAATCATGCAGTCCCGAAACATCCGGACGTCAATCTTAAGTGCCAGTGTGTTTTACCCGTCGAGTAACCTTAGAAGCATTGTCAGCATCATGATTTTCTCACATTGCGAGCATCATCATGATATTCCAACATCACCCGATATTTGAAATATCATGATGATGTTATGGTATCACCTTACTTAAAGAAGTCTGCCATCTGCATAATTTGCGCGCACGACCAAGTCTTGGTGATCAACATCATCATGATATTTCGAGACCCGGCATTTCCTAATATCCTCCTGACCTCCTTTTGCGTGATCATGATGATCACCTTATCTTTCGAAGCGGAGGATGTTTTTCATGTCTTGGGTCATGTTGAACATCATCATCATGATCTTGTTCATCTTTCCCAACAGTTCGTAATATCATCCTGCCAACGAGTATAACCTTTTACAAATATGATGATGACGATGACGTCATCATCACCTTTGTCCTTCGGTAGGATATTTTACGAGGCGTGATCCATTTCGCCAATCTGATGATGACGATGACGTCATCTTCGAGGATTAACATAAGCCCCGGATATCCTGATGGCGTCCTCAGGACTTTCAGCAGGATCATATCTTAGATCACCCAGTGCGTATATGATGATGATGACCATCATCATCCTGATCTTTCGGGCGGATTGCCTTGGCCGAATGGGGTCATATTGCTTTCCACCTGATCATCTTCCTTAGGGGGAACCCGATATTCCATTTACCTCCTGATCTTAACGAAGCATGACGATGACGTCACCCCTTTGCATTTTAGTGAAGCATGATGATGACGATGACGTCATCATGATTTTTCCTCGGCGGCAGGATCATTTTCCGAGTCCTCCTGTTTGTCTTCATCATGATGATGATGACGATGTCTTTCTTTCCCGAGTGTGCAAAAAAAAAAAAACAGAACATCCTGATGTGCTTTTCATCAGAGCATTAGGAAGGGAGGATCATCATATTTTATGATATCCTGCGGCCGCTTTGAAGATATACAGTTGGTCATCATCATGATATTTTTGGCGTCGGTATAACTGTTGCCGTCGGCCTAAGGTAAAATTGTCACCCTGATCATATGTAGTCCCCCCGATACAAATATGATGATGATGCAAGGCCGGTTTCTAAGGATGGTTGAAAGGCGTTTATTTCCTTGTATAGTCTGGGTCATCATCATCATATTTCGAACCCGATATGCAAGAAAATGGGCAAAGACATGAAGCGATAGAAATTTGAGGAGCCTGACTGCCTGATTTTGGTCAACGAGGGTTGACCTGGTTGTTTTCATGCTGTTTATGCATTTAGTGCATATTTTTCACAGGTAAGACCTGATTGCCTGTAGCTGCACATGGGGAGGTATGTTTAATAAGGTGTTTACTTCCTGTTGTTTATCATGATGATGATGAACCTTATGTTTGTCTGTTTACTTGCAGGAAATCATCATGTGCTGCTGAAGCTGAACATTGAGATCATGATGCCGCTGAAGCTGAACATTGAGATCATGGTGCTGCTGAGGCTGAGCATTACAAAGTTGTGCATGGAGTCAACATGGGCCAGACATGAGGAGGATATTGTCAAATATGCTGTTCGCCAGCTGGAGACCGAATCAAGTTGAAGATGCTGGAATATTCTGTGCCAGCTGTACATTTGCTAACTGACGAAGCATGTGCTTTTCATCTGGGCCGTTGTTTGTTATGAGAGGATCCTGATCCTTGGATCATTGTAACCGTTTTCTGGCAGTTGTTCTATATAACATCCAGAGCTTGTCATTTGAGAAAAAGGGGGGAATACATTAGAATACATAGACGCATCTGGCGCAAGAGTCAATTACTGTAGAATAAGTTAGGAGATCAGATTGCTGAGACTAATGAGGATAGAATTGTTGAAATGTCAAGGTTCTTTCTTCAGATCACTGTAAATGTACCTGTTCTTGAGCATACTGAATGAATATGAAGTTCCAGATTACATCCTGATTGTAAATTTTACGTAATCTTCTGTTGATTTCTGGATATGTACTGGTGAATGCTGTGTTCAACTGGAAGCGCTTTCATTTCATTACATGTTGTTGTCAACTTTCCTTTGAAGCTTTGCACTAGATCATGCGGATTTGTGGAATGTCCTGGTGAAGTATGATTTCTAGTTTTCCTTCTTTTCATTGCAAGTATGGGGGCTGGTACGTGAATCAGTGATCTAAGTCCAGTAATTTTAGGAATCTCACTCTCTAACCCTTTTCTTTTTTTTTATTTCATTAATTCATCACCATAACTGCAAATCATGATAAATAACAAGCAGAAACAGTGAAATATGCTGAAATCCCGTAGGTAACTGAAGATCCTTAGCATATTTGGGTTAAATGCATGTAGTATTGAAAATATCATGCAAAGAATCATAAATAATGGTAGAAATCATGCAAATATCAGCCTGTATGCTCATTATTTGACCAAATTTACAGTGCAGAGGTAGAAATTATTGAAGACTGATGCAGAGCGAACATCCAGAGCAGGATATTTGAAGAAGATGATGATGAACAGTGCAGAAACACGTAAGGCCCCCGAATGGAAAATAGCAACACACATCAACCACTGAGTAACGTCAGTAGATTAAGACCTAATCAACGGAGACTTGGGATCATGAATTCTTTGAATTCATCGTATCTTTCAAGATGAGTAAAGGTTGTTGTGTAACTTTTATTCTATGTTTGTGAATGACTAACACCATGACCAACAGTATGGAGAAGAAGACTTATTTTTAGAAGATTTGAAAGATATTTGTAGATAAGAAAGCAAATTAAATAAATAGATGTATTTAATTGTTGTGCATGATTTGGAAGAATAAATAAAATATTTGATTTATCTTGTTTTTGGAGAATGAGAGAATTTAAATAAATTTGATTTGATTTATTCAAATTTGGAAGAAGAATCTGATTTAATTAAATAATTGGGAATTATTTAATTGTTTGGATAAGAGGGAATTTGTGATGAATTAATTAAATAATGGGATTTATTTAATTAATGGAGACTTGAAATTTGGAAAGAAGATAATGATTTAATTTAAATAATTAAAATTATTTAATTGTGGAAGAATAATAGAGGAATTTAATTTAATTAATTAAATAAAGAGGATTTATTTAATTAATGTCAAATTATGAGATTTAGAAGAATTTGGTGAAATTAATTAAATAATTAGATTATTTAATTAATGTTTGGAATGCAGGTGATTAGACAGATGACGAAATGCAAGTAGTACAATGACGTGGTCATTTTAGGGTGTCTACATTTTGCCCCTCTTTGATGCGATGTAGTTTAAAGCATTGTGTCAAAGAAAATGATTGTTGAAGACATGATACAATTTTTGATGCCCCAGTGTAGGTAGTTGCCCCAGCGTATGCCTCCTCGAGCAAGAAGACAGGGAAGCGACAGAGGAACGGTATTGACGCTCGACTAGAAGATTGCGTGACAAGGTGAGAAGGAAAAAGCAGAATGGGTAGGAAGAAAAAAATGAGGGAGGGATGCTATAAATAGGTCCCATGGGGACCACAATCCTCATTTGCACACCAAGAGCTTCTAGATTGAAAGAGTAGAGCCTCCAAACCTAGGTTGAGTGGAAGGAGCAGACAGCGAGGAGAGATGCCAATTCCAGCGCACAGGCATCAGGCAGAGTTAGTGCGGACATACAGGAGGCCAGCAGGAGCACCGACAGCGGTAAGTGTTTGAAAACCACAGTTTAATTTGTCATTTTAGGGTAGATTACAGCTAGGTCTAGAGAGGGTTTTTAAGTCAGCCAAAAGCGCTTTAGGGTGACTCAGCGCGCTTGGTAGTCGGTTAGAGCACTTTTGGCACACCGCAGCGCGGTTGGTAGAGGGGTGCAGCACTTTTGGTAAAAATGCAGCGCATATGGTTTTCTGGTCAACACCGCAATGTGTTTGGTAGGATGCCGCAGCGCTTATGGCAAGGTAGTGCAATGCACTTGGTAGAATAGCTTAGTGCGGTTGGTAGGGGATAGAAGAAATCGAAGCGCCTTTGGTAGGACAGAGTGGCACGGTTGGTAGCATAGCGCGGTGCACTTGGTAAACAAGGCACACTTGGTATAGAAAATGCAGCGCTTCTAGATAGACAGTGTGGCACGGTTGGTAGGGAGGTACAGCACCTTTGTAGAGAACAAAGCACTTTTGGCTAGTTAAAAGAAAATTAGAATTGTGGGTTGAGAATAGGGATTCCTATCCTAGGTTACAAAAGAGGAAAGGGATGGTTGGGGGTTGCATAGCATAGCCTATGTGTAGATAGAATTTGAGGGATCTGGTATAGAAGAACTGACATGTGATTTGTTGTGGATGCAGAGGATTATGCCACCACTGATGTCGCAGGAGTGACACCACCTGATAGCGCATGAGGTCGTACAACTGACATGGGAGGAGGACGCATTCTTAGAGCACGCAGGACTGTGGCATGTGGCCCACTTGACACACATTAGGGCGAACCTCACCCTGGTGACAACAGTGGTAGAGAGATATCACAGCAAGACCTCATCATTTCACTTTCTGACAGGAGAGGCCACAGTGACATTAGAGGACGTATATCGCATCTTGAGGATTCAGATTAATGGAGAGATAGTAGATTTTGACCCAGCGCGGGGCAAGGCAGGCTTGGTGGAGGTCTTCTGCAAGGATGACCTTTGGATAGATGACGGGGAGATTCAATGGGCAGACGTCCTGAGACTCTGCGACAGGATCAGATGGATAGTGGTGTCATTGATTGGCGGCTTCTTGTGTCCTGACAGGAGATCCAGAGGATTATCAGTTGGCTGGGGTACTGTACTATCTGGGATGTTCACACATGGCAGACAGTATGCGTGGGGCCCATGTGTGTTGGGACAGTTGTATCACAACATGCACCACTGCGTGTAGAGGAGAAGCAGGAGCCTCTCAGCAGGGGTGACCTTGTTACAGGTATGGGCGTGGGAGCATATCCCAGTGATCCAACCCATGGTATAGCGCCATCAGGATAGAGGCGAGCCATATGCATTCCTATATGAGGGAGTGATTACACATCAGAGGATGGGGTCTGTTAGCCATTGGAGGTGGCAGATCGATGAGATGGACCTGTTTGTGTGGAGGCCATGGTTACTATGTGAGGGGTGGGAGGACGAGCACGAGTAGTTGATGTACTGCAGACAGGCTCGCTATCTGTTTGGGAGACAGACAGACGCGATAGAGAGGTACTTGCCAGAGGGGGTACTTAGACAGTTTGGATTACCACAGGGACTACCAGTGGGGGAGGTGACACATGCCAGGACACGGTGGGAGGTTGGAGACTGGGATGTAGAGATTCCAGTGGCGACAACATTAGCAGAGGTATGAGGACTTGTCCCCGTGATATGGGATTGGGACACAGGGCTGGTAGACCCAGGTACACTGCCAGAGTATGACAAGTACTAGTAGAGGCCAATTAGATTGACTACACCAGGTGTAGCAGGGGCAGTGGGGGAGGTACTAGTCCTTGGTGTGGAGGCTAGGATGAGACGATAGGCCAAAGCAGCCAGGCAGTAGGTAGGTGGAGAGGGCAGTGGCCAGCAGGCAGATATGGAGATGGTGGAGGCAGAGGGCCTGGTCGTAGAGACTGATTTACAGAGGGTCAAGTGACTGCTGCAGGAGGAGATCACCCAGAGGATTTGATTAGAGCTCTAGATGGTGTGATTAAGGAGGGATAGGGATGCAACGTGGGATGAGGCAAGACAGGTCGAGGCCACAGCCTAGGCACAGACACAGGCAGCATCAGCAGTACAAACATCCCTGGCACAGGTACAGGCACACACATAGGCACAGATGCCACCACTAGCTGCACCAGTAGATGATGGGCAGCTAGCCCAGGTGACAAGGGAGAGAGACCTAGAGGTACAGTTGTGGTTGACAACAGAGGCCACACTCTTTAGAGTGAGGCGGGAGAGAGATGAGGCACGTTGTACACTAGGTGCAGATCAGAGGACCTTATACAGTGAGCTCGTCCAGGTGCAGGGAGAGCTAGTATCAGCTAGCAGGGAGGCAGAGTATTACAGGGGTTTGTATATAGGTGTGGTGCCAGTAGCTCAACAGGCACTGAGCTACAGAGATAGGAGCAGATCCAGGGCATCCGGATCCCGCAGGACAAGGCAATCAGTGTCCTCAGTGAGAGGACTATTTTTGCCACCAGGGGGAGGAGGAGGACCAGCAGGGGGACTCCCACTGAGCACAGGGGGAGGCCAGGGGCCACAGCAGGAGGGTAGCTCTACCCACTAGAGCGCGTACATGTATATTGTATCATATTTGTACCATACTTATATCACACTGGACACTTGTACATTATACCATTTATATTATTTTAGACAGATGCCTGCATGCATCTTGATATGTATTTTGCGGGCTCTTGATAGCCTTGATGTACTAATTTTGATGTATATTTTGGATGTATACATATGAATTATTGATGTAGATACATACATTTTGTATTATGATGACCTTTATATGAGATATATGATAATCTATTCAGCTCACTGTTGTTCATGCTTTTTGTGTATGCATTCCTTGATGTCATGGATATGATGATGTGTATGTATGATTATGGATTCATGTGATGACATATGTTGCTTATATGATGCTTATAGATGTATGATGATATAGATGTATGATGATATATATGACTAGTGATATCTAACATGTGGGTTTTGCAGATATGCACCAGAGAGAAGAACAGGAGGAGATGGGAGATAGAGACTATTGATCGATCACTGTAATGAAAATGATATAAAGGTTGTGGGAATAGTTGAATGAGCTTGTTGCAATAGTTTCACATTTGTATATAAAGAGCAATCCTTATTTTGATATAGCACATGGATAATTCACCACCAAGGTATAAAAGACCAAGGTACAGTAATATCCGAGTGCGTGGACGTTGACTCTGCAAGCACACGGTTTGAACTTAGATCCCCTTAGACATAATATGACCTTGTTGGAACATGTGAATAAGCCATAGTCTTAAACATAAAATAAACTTCAATACATGTAAATGCAAGAAGAATATTAAATATGTAAGATGCTAGGGCGTAACGCACATAAGATAAATATGCTACCAAGAAAGATGCTAAAGATCATTCCTCAAACACGGCATACAAAAGTAATGACATAGTTTGCTGGAGCCTAGTGGTTACCATGAAATACACTAGGGCAAAAGGTAATGCTGGAATTCTGTGAGGTGCTTTGAAAAAGACAAACTCTGATGCACAATGTACTCGACCAAAGGCACTATACTGTTTGACCAGAGGCGCAGGACTGTGCAACCAAAAGCGTGCTTATGTGATACCAAAAATGATGGACTGAACTACCAAAGGTGATGTACTACTATGCTAAAGGTGAGCTACAGTGACCAAAAGTGAGCTACTATTATACCAAGGGCGCTGAAGTAGAGTTTTTGCCAGAGGCGAGGTACTACTTAACCAAATCCCTAGATCAACAAGCTTGTCTTCTGCAAAGTGTTCCATTGTCGAGACCAACACACGCGTCTCTTGTGACATGTGGCATTTCCTATAGTAAGATATTATCTTTTTAGGTAGATAGCACCCTTTCACGGACATAGAGTTCCTACGATAAAGCTATTATCTTTCCTATCCAATCTATCCTGAGCAACCTCTTTGGCAAGAGAATATGTTGGCTGTATGTTTACTTTGTAAGTCAGTCAATTTGTGTTATAGTTTATCTTTTGTTCCTTTTCTAATACCTATTCAAGGTTACCTTGATTTATCTATAATCTTGGTATGTTGCGATGCAGTACGGATTGGGGGCATAGTCATTGCTTTTTGTGTGCCGTGTTTGAGGAATGATCTTTAGTATCTTTCTTAACATTATATTTATCTTGTGTGTGTTACGACCTAGCATCTTACATATTAATATTCTTCTTGCATTTACATGTATTGAAGTTTACTTTATGTTCAAGACAATGGCTCATTCACATGTACCAACAAGGTCATATTATGTCTAAGAGATCTAAGTTCAAACCGCTTGCTTGCAGAGTCAACGTCCATGCACTCGGATATTACTGCACCTTGGTCTTTTATACCTTGGTGGTGAACTATCCATGTGCTATATCAGAAATAAGGATTGCTCTTTATATACAACTGTGAAACCATTGCAACAAGCTCATCCATCTACCCATCCATTCATCCATGGCCTTATATAGTTTTCCAGCAAGAATCGATCAACAGTCTTTCTCTCATGTTCTCTTCTATCTCCTTTCTTCTATCTATCATCAACCCAACCTCGTCTGTCTCCAACAAAATCTTCTAGTCGAGTGTCAACACAGTTCTTCTGTCGCTTCCATGTCTTTCCTCTCGAGGGGGCACCCTACACTAACTATGCTAGGGCAACTACTTACATTAAGGCATTAGTAAATTATATCACATCTTCAACAATTAATTTCTTTGACGCAATGCTATAAACTGCATCGCATCAAAGAGGGGCAAAATGTAGACACCCTAAAATGACCAAGTCGTCGCACCACTTGCATTTCGTAATCTGTCTAATCACCTGCATTTCAAACGGTAATTAAATAATCTAATTATTTAATTAATTTCACCATAATCACCAAATTCTTCTAAATCACAAAATTGCGATATTAATTAAATAAATCCTTGTTATTTAATTAATTAAATTAAATTCCTCTATTATTCTTCCATAATTAAATAATTTTAATTATTTAATTAGATCATTGTCACCTTCTAAAATTCACATCCACATTAATTAAATATATCCCATTATTTAATTAATTCAACAAATTCCCTCTTATCTACAATTAAATAATTCTTAAATTATTTAATTAAATCAAAATCATTCTTCCAAAATCATGCACAACAATTAAATAAATTTATTTATTTAATTTGCTTTCAAATCTTCTAAATTAAATAATTCTAATTATTTAATTATTTCTTCCAAAATATCTACTTTAAATTTAAATAAATCAATTATTTTATTTATTCTTCCAAATCATGCACAACAATTAAATAAATCTATTTATTTAATTTGCTTTCTTATCTACAAATATCTTTCAAATCTTCTAAAAATAAGTCTTCTTCTCCATGCACACAAAATTAAATAATTTATTATTTAATTTCTCTCAAATCATGCAAAAGCAAATCTTAAAGTTGAGTTATCTATTCACTCAACCTTAGTTTTATCAATTTCTCTTAAATTAGAAAAAAACTTTCTAATTTATGAAAAGCATGTCTTATCTTTAGAAAAGAAAGTGTTTAACTCAAAAAAAACAGCTTTTGTGAGACACTTGGCTTCTTCTTATTTGCTGCACGTTCCTCAACTATTCTCCTCCGTTGATTCTTCTGAATTATCTGGACCGTTGATCGATCTCTATTGATATCTATATAAACCCCCCTCATCTCTCTCTCTCTCTCTCTCTCTCTCTCTCTCTCGCTCTCTTGTTCTCAAGCATACTTAATAGCGCTTTGAGCATATAAACACATCGATTGAGCAACTTCACGATCTCTTAACATTGATCTTTTGAGCACACTACTTGCTTGTTGCAATCTTGGTTTCGCAACAATAATTGAGCAATCTACATTCAATCTAAAGGAAACAATACAGATTTCGGTAAAAGTCTTTATATTTCATTGATTTATCTATCATGGCTTTTATTTAAATTCATTTTCTTTATGTGATTGGTTTTTGGTTTTATTAGTTTAGATTAAATTGATTTTTCCTCATACACATTCTGGCACGCCTAGTGGGACCCACTAATCCCTCTTTTTCTTTGAGAAATTGATTTTTTTTGAAGTCATAGTATGGCACGGCGCAAATGACATTGCAAAGTGCTTTTGGCAGTATCCTTAAGCGCTCTTGGAGGCACATTACAGCGCTCTTGGAGGCACATTACAGCACCCTCGGGGGTATTGCGGTGCTTCTGGTAGCATAGAGCGATGCTTTTGGTAACACATCACGGCGCTTCCAGTAGTTTTGTTAAGCACTTTTGGCTAAATTAGGTATTTCTGACTTGACTTGGTGTTTGTAGGGTTTTATTCGTTACATATCTTTAGTTTGTCTGATAAGCTGTTGTATTTGTCTTTCAAACTGGCTTTTGATTCTTCCTAAGCTAACTTATTTAGGGGTATCTTCGGTATTTGAGTTAATCTATTGTGTTACTACACTTTCTGAGTTTTCTAGATTTCACGATTCAGATCTATCATATATTACTTCTCAGAACAGTAGATCAATTATGGAATCCCATTTGGATCTGGTTATTTTGATAAAAGCTAATCTTTTTGTGATCTTAGACAGTGCAGCACATTTGGTATAATAGTATCACACTTTCGGATGCACAGTACAACGCTTCTGGATCTTGTTCAGTGCTTCTCGTAGTATTCTACGATGCTTCTGGTATGCATTACATCGCTCTTGGTATAACAGTATCATGCTTTCAGATAGATAGTACAGTGCTTCTGGATCTTGTTTAGTGCTTCTGGTAGTATTCTACGACGCTTCGGGTCAGCATTTCAGCGCGTTTGGTAAGACAATAAAGTGCTTTCGGTATAGCAGTAACTCGTTTCTGGTCAAATTGATTTGTCTTGGTTAACTTGTGAATCTTTGTGGAACTAACTTGTTGCAGCTTCTTATTACTCACACAGAGCAAATAGGTGTTTTTTTTAACATGTTCATGTAGGACGAGCATTGAAGAAATCTTGATTTATCTCACTAAGTCTTAGAAACACATTGCCTTCTTAAAGGATAATTGAACAAATCATTTCGGCAATTTAAGTCTTAGGAACATACTGCTTTTCTTAGGGGACAATGGACATGTATGCGCAAACACCTCAATTTTCTAAAGGATAATGGACATGAATGCCAAACACTTCAATTTCATAAGGGACAATTGACAACTACAAACGTGTGTGTGCCTAGTTTAGTTGCAACTTATTTTTCTTATAACGGGACAATTGAACCTTTGTTTGACGTGCTTGCTCTTACATTTCTGTACTTCCTTTAGAAGGGCTTGCTTTTGGATTGTGCTTCATCCAAAAGGGACGACCCTAAGCATTGTTTTCCTTTGAACCGCTATAGAAGAGGGATAAGGTGAAAGCCAAGTCCTAACCGATGTCAGCCTTACCTTGTGGTGCCAAACTGAAAAGAGGTGTACTAGCTCTTTGTGGAAACGATTTTCACATTGAGCAAAGTGTTTGATACTCTTAGTAAGATTGGTTAAAGCTTCTAGTAGCTTGTCACATTGCTCGTAAGGTGTTGGTCCCTCAAAGTTACTAAGAACCATTCTAGATAGAGACTACCTGACCTACCTCCGAACATTGCGGTAATCATCAGTGCAAGGGGAATCGATTTAAGCCCTTAAGACACTCACCATTGGCTCCCTTGAGAAGAGATAGTATTCCCTTGGCCATAAAGCTCTTGTGACCTACTTGAGCTTTCCAAGGGGAGGGTGAGATATCCCTACCTATCGTCTCTTGCAAAGATACAAAATATACGACACCTTTATGGAATGATATTTTTATCGACGGAGTATTAAGCTGTGAGCTGATCTACTACAATGAAACCTTGTCTCTAGGGATAAAAAGTACTTGTTATTGATTGCAATTGTCTTATACCTATGGAAACATTGGGCTTTTTTGTAAGCCTCGAACATACACTATCTGTTGTGTCAGTCCCTTGTTTTGCCAACATTGTTTGATGTGTTTTCTCTTGCCAAAAAAACCAAATCCAATCATAAACATAATTTTTTTTTCATCAAACACTACTTCAGCTAGAATTTAAATAAAGTCTTTATATTTCATTGATTTATCTATCATGGCTTTTATTTAAATTCATTTTCTTTATGTGATTGGTTTTTCATTTTATTAGTTTAGATTTAATGTACCCATTCATGATGAGAGTAGAAGAATGTTGTGGTTGGGCTTGCATGACTCTAATTGGTTGAGAGACATGAAGGTTTGATGATATAGGAGGTGGTATTTGAGACCCTTGTTGCATGGATACATAGTTGTTCCCTGGAGTGTAATTTGGTGGGAAACGTATTCGTGATGGGGTAACCAAGATTCCACTTGCGATTGGTGTGGACACTTTAGGAGGTGGTTGCATATTCAATCGAGCTAAGGTGGCTTTCTTAGCTAACTCTGCTTGACGTTGGAGAGTTTCTTGTTGGTTTTTATAGATCTCCATAGGAGTTAGAAGCGGTGAAATGACCCTCTGTCCTGTTGGGTTTTGAAAAAGGGGATTCTTAATTATTCTTCCTTGTAAGCCTTGTTCGGGTAAAGGCATGGTCATTGTTGACATGGTTTGCACTACTTGTATGGTGTCTAGGGTGTTGTTTGTCTCCTTGAGATTGGATAAATCAAAATCTTGAGGTAATTTGGCTCCTTACTCTGCGAGCAAGCGAAAGAAATGATCTTGGTTTTCACTAAGGATTTTGTCAAAGGCAGCCATGACTCTAGGCTCTTGTATGAATTCATCAAGATCTTGCCCATCTTCTTGAGAGGATTGACCTATTTCAAAGTGTCGCTCTTCTTGATATGGGGCTAGATCTGCAGTATAACCTTGTGGCACAAAATCCTGAGGCAGGCCTGTAGTAAAGTGAGGAATGCGTACCAAAGGGACCTTTTCCTCCTGAGATGGGATTTGCTCAATAGTATATCCTTGTGGCACAAAATCTAGAGGCAAACCGGTGGTGTATTGGGGTGTACTTACCAAAGGGACCCTACCTTCTTGGGGATTGCTTGGTTGGTTGATGTGTGGCATGTTCGGAGAGTTGATTGGTTTTGCCGCGGGTGTACTAGGAGTAACCTTAGGAGTAATATTGAGATGACCGGATTGAGGTATGTGAGGAGGCAACATCCTAGGGATAACTTGCTTGGACTTCATATTTTGTTGGAGCCTAGTGGTTACCATGGAATACAATAGGACAAAAGGTAATGTTGAGATTCTGTTTGTACTTTAAGAAAGATAAACTTTTGATGCACAATTATCTGGACCAAAGGCGCTATATTGTTTGACCAAGGGCGTAGGACTATACAACCAAAAGCATGCTACTGTGATACCAAAGGCGATGTACTGCTATGCCAAAGGTGAGCCACAGTGACCAAAAGTGAGCTACTATTATACCAAGGGCGTTGAAGTAGGATTTTGCCAGAAGCGAGTTACTGCTATGCCAAAGGTGATCTACTGTACTACCAAAGGTGAGCTGCTATAATACCAGGGATGCTGAAGTAGTGTCTAATGTTTCTAAAAGGCAAAATTTTGATAGATTGGTTCTATTTCTGATTGGATTTGTTTGGCAAGAGAAAACACAGCAAACAATGTTGGCAAACACAAGGGACTGACACAATAGATAGTGCATGTTCGAAGCTCACAAAAAAGCCTAATGTTTCCACAGGTATAAGACAATTGCAAACAATAACAAGCACTTTTTATCCCTAGAGACAAGGTTTCATTGCAGTAGATCAGCTCATAGCTTAATACTCCGTTGATAAAAATATCATTCCATAAAGGTGTCAGATATTTTGTATCTTTGTGAGAGACGATAGGTAGGGATATCTCACCCTCCCCTTGGAAAGCTCAAGTAGGTCACAAGATCTTTATAGCCAAGGGAATACTATCTCTTCTCAAGGGAGCCAATGGTGAGTGTCTTAAGGGCTTAAATTGATTCCCCTTGCACTGATGATTACCACAATGTTCGGAGGTAGGTCGGGTAGTCTCTATCTAGAATGGTTCTTAGTAACTTTGAGGGACCAACGCCTTACGAGCAATGTGACAAGCTACTAAAAGCTTTAACCAATCCTACTAAGAGTATCAAACACTTTGCTCAATGTGAAAATCATTTCCACAAAGAGCTAGTACACCTCTTTTCAGTTTGGCACCACAAGGTAAGGCTGACATCGGTTAGGACTTGGCTTTCGCCTTATCCCTCTTCTATAGCGGTTCAAAGGAAAACTCTGCTTAGGGTCGTCCCTTTTGGATGAAGCACAATCCAAAAGCAAGCCCTTCTAAAGGAAGTACAGAAATGTAAGAGCAAGCACATCAAACAAAGGTTCAATTGTCCTGTTATAAGAAAAATAAGGTGCAACTAAACTAAGCACACACACATTTGTAGTTGTCAATTGTCCCTTATGAAATTGAAGTGTTTGGCATTCATGTCCATTGTCCCTTAGAAAATTGAGGTGTTTGTGCATACATGTCCATTGTCCCTTAAGAAAAGAAGTATGTTCCTAAGACTTAAATTGCCAAAATGATTTGTTCAATTATCCTTTAGGAAGGTAATGTGTTTCTAAGACTTAGTGAGATAAATCAAGATTTCTTCAATGCTCGTCCTGCATGAACATGTTAAAAACACCTATTTGCTCTATGTGAGTAATAAGAAGCTGCAACAAGTCAGTTAGTTCCACAAAGATTCACAAGTTAGCCAAGACAAATCAATTTGACCAGAAACGAGTTACTGCTATACCGAAAGTGCTTTACTGTCTTACCAAACATGCTGAAATACAGACCCAAAGCATCGTAGAATACTACCAGAAGTGCTAAACAAGATCCAGAAGCACTGTATTGTGCATCTGAAAGTGTGGTACTATGCTACCAAATGTGAGCTACTTTTCTACCACAAGCGAGCTACTTTGCTACCAAAAGCGAGCTACTGTACTACCAAATGCACAATGTAATAACAGGCCTGCAAAAAACAATATTTCATCAAAAAAGCTAGATCAAAGGCTGATTGAATGATTGAGTGATGATCCAAGATGTTGATAAGTGATAAGATGCTACACCAAGTGATATTAGTTCCAAAGAAAATAACAAGATGCCAGAAATCAACTTAAAACCCTAAAAATAAGTTAGAAACCCTAGAAAACTAAATTGAAATCCATAAAATTGGTAACAAACATGATGAGATACATGAGATTAAATATCACCAATGGATTCCTTATGATTTTCTATGCAATTTTAAAAAAAAATATCAAATTTCATTAAGTTTTGAGAAAGTTATGGGGTTTTAAAGTTTGTAAGCCTGGTATCTCAACCAAAAGCGCTTTACTATCACCAAAAGCACTTTACTGTTATACCAATAGCGCTTTACTATTACCAATAGCGCTTTACTGTTATACCAATAGCGCTTTGTAAATTTTCTCAAGTGCGCTTTACTGTAATACCAAAAGCGTGGTTCTGTACTACCAAAGGCATTGCGGGATGGCCCCAAAGCGCTGTTCTGCTCTACCAAAGGTGCTTTTCTGTGTCAAGATGCGCTATTCCATACTGTACTTAAAAAAATCAATTTCTAAAAGAAAAAGAGGAATTAGTGGGTCCCACTGGGCGTGCCAGAATGTGTATGAGGAAAAATTGATTAAATCTAAACTAATAAAACCAAAAACCAATCACATAAAGAAAACGAATTTAAATAAAAGCCATGATAGATAAATCAATGAAATATAAAGACTTTTACCGAAATCTGTATTGTTTCCTTTGGATCGAATGTAGATTGCTCAATTATCGTTGCAAAACCAAGATTGCAACAAGCAAGTGGTGTGCTCCAAAGTGCTCAAATATCAATGTTAAAAGATCATGAAGTTGCTCAATCGATGCGATGTATGCTCAAAGCACTGTAAAGGGTGCCTGAGAATAAGTGATCGAAGAGAGAGAGGTAATGAACAAAGCACTTTTGGTTAGAGAGAAGAAAATTAGAATTGTGGTTTGACAAAAGGGATGCCTATCCTAGTTTGCAAAAGGGGAAAGGGATGGTTGGGGGTCACGCAGCATAGAAAATGTGTAGATAGGATTTGAGGGATATGGTATAGAAGAATTGACAAGTGGTTTGTTATGGATGCAGAGGATTATGCCACCACTGATGTCATAGGAGCGACACCACCCGATAGCGCATGAGGTCATACAGCTGACATGGGAGGAGGACGCATTCTTGGAGCATGCAGGACTATGGCATGTGGCCCACTTGACACACATTAGGGTGAACCTCACCCTGCTGATAGCAGTGGTAGAGAGATATCACAGCGAGACCTCATCATTTCACTTTCCGATAGGGGAGGCCATAGTGACATTGGAGGACATATATCTCATCTTGAGGATTTAGATTGATGGAGAGATAGTAGATTTTGACCCAGCATGGGGCAAGGTAGGCTTGGTGGAGGTCTTTTGCATAGATGACCTTTGGATAGATGACAGGGAGATTCGATGGGCAGACGTCCTGAGACTCTGCGACAGGATCAGATGGATAGTGGCGTCACTGATTGGTAGCTTCTTGTGTCCTCACAGGAGATCCAGACGATTATCAGTTGGCTGGGGTACAGTACTGTCTGGGATGTTCACACATGGTAGACAGTATGCGTGGGGCCCATGTGTGTTGGGATAGTTGCATCACGGCATAGCGCCATCGGGATAGAGGCAAGCCATATGCATGCCTATATGAGGGAGTGATTACACATCGAAGGATGGGGTCTATTAGCCATTGAAGGTGGCAGATCGACGAGATGGACCTATTTGCGTGGAGGCCATGGTTACTATGTGAGGAGTGGGAGGATGAGCACAAGCAACTGATGTACTGCAGGCAGGCTCACTATCTATTCAAGAGACGGACATACACGATAGAGAGGTACCTGCCAGAGCGGGTACTCAAACAGTTTGGATTACCATAGGGACTACCAGTGGGGGAGGCGACGCATGCCAAGACGCGGCGGGAGGTTGGAGACTGGGATGCAGAGATTCTGGTGGCTACAGCATTAGCAGAGGTATGGGGACTTGTCCCCGTGAGATGGGATTGGGACACAGGGCTGGCAGACCCAGGTACACTGCCAGAGTATGACAGGTACTGGTAGACACACAGGCTGATTAGATTGACTACACCTAGTGTAGCAGGGGTAGTGGGGGAGGTACTAGTCCTTGGTGTGGAGGCTAGGATGAGATGACAGGCCAGAGTAGCCAGGTAGCAGGCAGGTGGAGAGGGTAGTGGCCAACAGGCAGTCGAAGAGGGTAGTGGCCAGCAGGCAGATATGGAGATGGTGGAGGTAGAGGGCCCAGTCGTAGAGACTGATTTATAGAGGGTCGAGCGACTGCTACAGGAGGAGATAGCCCGGAGGACTCGATTAGGGCTCCAGATGGTGTGATTGAGGAGGGATAGGGATGCAGCGAGGGCTGAGGTGAGACAGGCTGAGGCCACAGCCCAGGCACAGACACAGGTAGCATCAGCAGCACAGACATCCCTGGCACAGCTACATGCACACACACAGGCACAGATGCCGCCACTAGCTGCACCAGCAGATGACGAGCAGCTAGCCCAGGTGACGAGGGAGAGAGACGCAGAGGTATAGCTGCGGTTGACAGCAGAGGCCACACTCTTTAGAGTGAGGCGAGAGAGAGATGAGGCATGCCGTGCACTGGGTGCGGATTAGAGGAGCCTATACAGTGAGCTCGTCTGGGTGTAGGGAGACCTAGTATCAGCCGGCAGGGAGGCAGAGTATTACAGGGGTTTGTATGTGGGTGCGGTGCCAGCAGCTCAGCAGGCACCGAGCTACAGAGATAGGAGCAGATCCGGGGCATCCAGATCCTGTAGGACAGGGCAGTCAGTGTCCTTAGTGAGAGGACCATTCTTGCCACCAGAGGGAGGAGGAGGACCAACAGGGGGACCCCCACCGAGCATAGGGGGAGGCCAGGGGCCACAGTAGGAGGGCAGCTCTACCCACTAGAGCACGTACATGTATACTGTATCATATTTGTACCATACTTGTATCACGCTGGACACTTGTACATTGTACCATTTGTATTATTTTGGACAGATGCCTGCGTGCATCTTGATATATATATTTTGTGGGCTCTTGATAGCCTTGATGTACTATTTTTGATGTATACTTTGGATGTATACATATGGATTATTGATGTAGACACAGACATTTTGTATTATGATGACCTTTATATGAGATATATGATGATCTATTCAGCTCACTGTTGTTCATGCTTTTTGTGTATGCATTCCTTGATGTCATGGATGTGATGATGTGTATGTATGATTATGGATTTATGTGATGACATATGTTGCTTATATGATGCTTATAGATGTATGATGATAGAGATGTATGATGACTAGTGATATCTAACATGTGGGTTTTGCAGATATGCACTAGAGAGAAGAATAGGAGATGGGAGACAGAGACTGTTGATCGATCACTACAATGAGAATAATATAAAGGTTGTGGGAATGGATGAATGAGCTTGTTGCAATGGTTTCACATTTGTATATAAAGAGCAATCTTTATTTTGATATAGCATGTGAGACTAAGGTGCAGTAATATCTGAGTGCATGGACATTGACTCTGCAAGCAAGTGGTTTGAACTTAGATCCCTTAGACATTATATAACCTTGTTGGAACATATGAATAAGCCATAGTCGTGAACATAAAATAAACTTCAATACATGTAAATGCAAGAAGAATATTAATATGTAAGATGCTAGGTCATAACACACACAAAATAAATATGATGTTAAGAAAGAAATTGAAGATCATTCCTCAAACATGGCACACAAAAGCAATGACTATGCCCCCAATCCATACTGCATCGCAACATACCAAGATTATAGATAAATCAAGGTAGTCTTGAATAGGTATTGGAAAAGGAACAAAAGATAAACCAAAAAGCAAATTGACTGACTTCAAAGTAAACATACAGTCAACATATTCACTTGCCAAAGAGGTTGCTTGGGATAGATTGAATAGGAAAGATAACAACCTTATCGTAGGAACTCTGTGTCCGTTAAAGGGTGCTATCTACCTAAAAAGACAATGTCTTGCTGTAGGAAATGCCACATGTCGCAGGAGACGTAGGAAATGCCACATGTAGTAGGAGACGTGTGTGTTGGTCTCGACAATGGAACACTTTGCAGAAGACAAGCTTGTGGATCTGGTGTTGTGGTTAAGCAGGATATAGCTGATGTTGGCAATCAGAACAGTAGGATAGTAGTTGACTCTGGAAAGAAGTTGCTTTGCTTCAGGTTTGTTAAGGACTCTTGCTTTGAAAGGATGTGCTAGCTTGCTGCTTGAGTTAGTCAAGTCGAGGCAAAATGGGTTTTAAAAAAATGGAAGACTAGAAAGGTGACAGTGTTTGATGGATTGAAATGGGTGGAGAATGATAGATCGTGTGTGCCTGAGTACTAGATACATCCTTCGTATTCTAGACTGCCTACATACCCTGTATCCACGGGATCAAGGCACATTACGATGAAAGATGAAAGAAGATAAATATGTAGTTCTGGATAGAGTGATGAGATGGGTCAAGGTGAAAGGGGGAGATCTTATGTACCTGAGTACTGGATACTTCCTTCATATTCCAGACTGCCTACATACCCATATCCATGGGATCAAGGTACCTTAAGATTGAAATGATGATATAGGAAAAGTGTTGGGGAGATAACAGCCTTATCGTAGGAGTGATGTGTCCATTAAAGAGTGTTATCTGCGGAACGGAGAAAAGATCGATGTGATTGTGAACTGCGAACAAGGAACCCCTCCTAGACCGAGGTTAAGGAAGGAATTGCCACCATTCCGGTAGAGGAATTCACATGGATGATTTGACATAGAAAGCATGACCTAGGACAAGACAGTGAAAACTGCTGACACAGATTAAGACATGGGATGACGATAGTGGACATTGACAAATTTCCAAGCTATACTAGATAGGGAGATGGAAATGCAAACAAGGTCAATGGTTTTATTATGGATGGATGGAAAGGCGTGCTTTGTGCACTGGACATGGAGTGGGTAGAACTCAATAGACGATGGGTGCTGACTCTACACATAGCGCTTGTTTGCCAGGTTTTCACTATGGTACTTATCCAAGGCCCTTGTTTGCCAGGTTTTCACCAGAGGACAGATTTTTTTGGATTTTTTTTTAATTATTTTTTTTGTTGTGTTTTTTTTTTGGAATACTCTGAGGATCAGGCATAGAACTTCTTGAGATTGACACTGTTAAGTGGCTCATCTAGAGAAATGTCATCAGGTGTAGCTAAAGTATAAGCTCCTGATCCATATGCTGCTATGATAATAAAGGGACCTAACCAATTAGGCTCAAACTTGCCCTTCTTTTCTCGATCTGCTTGATTTCTCTGATTCTCTTTCAGTACAACATCACCAACTTGAAACCGTCTTTCTTTGATCTTTTTGTTGTAATTACGCCGGAGGCGGTTTTGATAGACATGGAGATGATTAAGTGCGGCAAGGTGCCTCTCATCTAGTAGTTCAAGCTCAGCTAATCTGGAAGTGCGATACTCATCTCTGCCAATTAGGTCCTACATGGATACTCTGAGGGATGGGATCTCGACCTCTATAGGTAGGATGGCTTCAGAGCCATAGACCAAGGCATAGGGTGTGGCACCAATTGGTGTTCTAATGCGGGTGCGGTAGGCCCATAGGGCGGGATTAAGTTGCAAGTGCCAATCATGACCAGCTTCATTGACAGTTTTCTTGAGGATTTTGAGAATAGTTTTATTAGAAGCCTCAGCTTGGCCATTACTCTGCGGATAGTAGGGAGTTGAAAAGCAATGTTGGATATTGTATTGTGTGCACAAGGCACAGACATCTTGATTCTTGAATGGTCTCCCATTATCAGTGACAATGGCTTGGGGAATACCATACCAGCATATGAGGTAGTTTAGAATAAACTTGGCTATTTGCTTACCAGTGATATAGGTCATAGGAATGGCTTCCACCCACTTCGTGAAATACTTAGTGGCAGTAATGATAAACTTGTGGCCATTAGAGGAGGAAGGGTGGATTTGTCCTACGAGATTGAGACCCCATTGAGAAAAAGGCCAAGGAGTTGTCACAAGTTGTAATTCATGAGTTGGTGCATGAATCAAATCTCCATGCAGCTGGCATTGTAGACATTTCTTAGCAAACTGTGCAGCATCTTGCTCTATTGTAGGCCAGTAATAACCTGTTCTGAGTATCTTCTTAGCAAGATTAGGACTGATAGAATGTGCACCACAGACACCTTCGTGTATGTCTCTTAAGGTAACCTCAGCTTCTTCCGTATTAAGATATCGTAAGAGGATACCATCAAGACTCCAGCGATATAGTGTATCACCTAGAATGACGTAATGAGAGGATCGATGGATAAAGGTTTTTCGTTGGGTGGATGATAGGTCAGGGGGAAAGGTTTTGTTCTTGAGGTATTCATAGATATCTTCGTACCATGGGGAATTGGGACCAACAAGTTTGCAGATGATTTCAGTAACTGGAACATCGACGGTGGGTATCAACAATTACTCGATCAGGAATTTGGATTTATGTGTATTAGCCGGCATGTCAATCAGTGACCCTACAGAAGCCATAGAATCTGGCGCCTTATTATGCTCTCTTGGAATTTGCTCAAATGTGATGCTAGAGAAGTGTGGTTTGTAGGCATCCACTAGTTGCTTGTAGGGGACCAACTTTTCATCTTTTGTTTGGTACTCATCCGTGACTTGGCAAATGACTAGCTGTGAGTCTCCATATACTTATAATTCTGTGATGTCCCATTGAACTGCTGTATTGAGACCTATGAGGAGTGCTTCATACTCGGCTATGTTGTTGGTGCAAGGGAATGCAAGCCAATATAACTTAGGAATGTAGTCATTTTGAGGTGTGACAAACAAGATGCCAGCCCCTAATCCATGTGTGAAGGAACCATCAAAATACAACTTCCACATTATTGAGTTGGAAAGAGTGAATAGATTCTCATCTGGTACCATAGGGTGTGTATCTATCATAGGTGCTTCTGCTAGTTGATCTGTGAGTGCTTGTCCTTTGATTGCTTTACAATCCACATACTTAATGTCAAACTCACTAAGGATCATGACCCATTTAGCTAGTTTGCCTGTAAGAGCTACTTTTGCTAGTAGATACTTCAAGGGATAAATTTTTGCTATGGGATTTGTGTGTTGGTTCAACATGTAATGCTACAACTTTTGGGAGGCAAACACTACTGCTAAACAAGCCCTTTCCATTGGTGAATAATTAAGCTCATATCCCACCAAGGTTCTACTGATATAATAAATTGCCTATTCTTTTCCTGTTTCATCATGTTGTGCTAGCAAGGCCCCTAGGGCCGAAGTTGTAGTTGAGATGTATAATATCAAAGGTTTATCAGCAACTGGTGGAA
Organism: Cunninghamia lanceolata; assembly: GCA_027924645.1. Lineage (NCBI taxonomy): Eukaryota > Viridiplantae > Streptophyta > Pinopsida > Cupressales > Cupressaceae > Cunninghamia > Cunninghamia lanceolata. Next base: position 9,855,011 of record BSBN01000828.1, read on the forward strand.
CCAACACAAGAGGTGTAGCTAGATACTCTTTAAGCTGATCAAATTCTGCTTGACACTTATAATCCCATCAGAATGAGACATCCTTTCGGAGTAAGTGTTGAAATGGTTGACATTTATCTGCTAGCTGTGAGATGAAATGCTTGATGGATTGCAACCTTCCCTAAAGGCTCCTTAATGCTTTAAGGTTCTTGGGTAGAGGCATATCCACTATAGCTTTTACTTTCGCTGGATCTACTTCGATGCCTCTATGAGATACTATGTATCCCAACAGCTTTCCTGATGTTACACCAAAGACACACTTCTTTGGATTGAGTCTTACTTGATATTTCTTGAGCCTGTCAAATATCTGCCCTAGAACTTGTATGTGATCTACCCTAGAGGATTTAGCTAGTATATCATCCACATAGTCCTCCATGATGTGATGAAAGAGATCGTGGAATATCACTGTCATTGCTCTCTGATAGGTTGCTCCTGCATTTTTTAGACCAAACGGCATGACACACCAACAATAATTACCTCAAGGGCAAGTAAATGTTGTTTTATGTTGATCATCTTCTGCTATCCTTATCTGAATGTAGCCTGAGAATCCGTCCATGAGAGAAAGCATCTCATGACCTGCTATCAAGTCCACTATAATATCAATGTTCGGTAGTGGAAAGTCATCTTTGGGACATGCCTTGTGAGATCTCTAAAATCATTACACATGCAGATGTGCCCATTGGGTTTAGACACAGGTACAATGTTTGAGACCCAATCTGAATAGTCAATGGATTGTATGAACTTTGCATCTAAAAATTTATGTATTTCCACTTTTACCAAGAGAGCTATCTGTGGGTGCATCTTTCTCAACTTCTGTTTGACTGGTTTCACTTTGGGATCAATTGTGAGATAATGAAATACTAGCTTAGGGTCTAGCCCTGGCATATCCACATAGGTCCATGCAAAGTTGATGGTTCTTTGTAAGAAGAAGTTGTTAAGATTTTTGTGCTCTGTTTCAAATAATGATGCTGCTAGGAATGTGGTCTTTGGATTTTGTTCTATGCCAAGGTTTATCTCTGTAGAATCTTCCACCAAGAGTGCTAATTTCTCTTGGTACTTAGATGGTAGGGGAAGGTCAAATCCTCCATCCTCAGGTGCCACGGTTGGGTTTTCACCTTTGGATATGTCCTTTATTTTTACTATTTTGTGATCAGGAGGTGCCACAGTGTGGTTTTCACCTAGGGAACTTTCTTTATTTGTACTTTTGCAACTGGAGGATTTGGCAATCTCACCAAAATAAGCTGTTGGCTCTAGTTCCATTACAAAACCTACTTTATGATCGCCAAGAGGGATACCTTCCTGAAGTCCCATGAACTCAGCTAAAGCTTCGTCGTTCTGAAATACATCTATAATGAGGGACCCTTATTGGTCCCAATCGATAAGTTCAGGGTAGACAACTGTGACATTCTGGGTGCTGGTGGTGGAGGTTAATGATATGGAGGATAGCATAAAAATGGAGGATTCTATGAATAGATTAGTCATATGGAGGGAAGAGTCATTGATGATATCCTCTGTAGACATCGAATCGGAGGGAAAAGTGTCAGTTACCTCGTCGAGGATATACTCGATGTCCAAGGCGTGCAATACCTTCTTACCAAATCCTAATCCCTTCTTGTCTAGCTTTTTTGTCACAACAATGGGTTCCATAGTTCCTTGATTCTGTTTCCCAAGGCCACCTTTGCCTTTATATCCTATATTTTTTACTATCCTTAAACCATTGCCATATTGCTTGACTGGTATTGTGACTGGTTCTTTCTCCTTATGGAGCCAAGAAGAAATGTCCTCAATAATTTCCTCTTCCAATAACTTTCCTTGTTGGAATTTGGTTAAGAATGCTGGGGGAGGAATAACTGCTTTTTGGTTACTTTGGCAATGGGTGGTTAGCCGTAAGATTTTGGAGATAAAGGCATCTGCCCTACACAACAAGATTTTGAGATATCATAAGTGTCAAAGCCTATATCCCGGACACGAGCTGTGATTACAGGTAGAGGATTGGGTTCACTTGTAGAGGCTGGAGTCAGCGTTGCAGGGTCAACATATAGTGGGGATTCAAGGGCTTTTTCATTGTTAGGCACCTAGTTGCAATTCTTATAACTGCCTTGCAAGACAACAGAATTTAAAAGGATTGGGGTCTCCTAGGATAGTAATCTATGTACCATTGTATGGGAATTTTAGTGATTGATGGTACGTGGAGGGAACAGCTTTCATTGCATGGATCCATGGGTGGCCTAGGATAATGTTGTAAGGCAGCTCAATATCAAGAACTTGACACCTGGTTTCAAGCATGACAGGGCTGAGTTGTATAGGCAAGTGGATAACACCCTCTGAGCGACGTTTAGCTTCATCGTACCCCTTGATTATAATATTATGATTAGAGTTGACATGATCCTCAGAGTATCCCAATTGCTTAAGTAACTTTAAAGAACAGATGTTGACACCAGCACCACCATCTACATGCCAGAATGTGTATGAGGAAAAATCAATTAAATCTAAACTAATTAAACCAAAAACCAATCACATAAAGAAAACAAATTTAAATAAAAGCCATGATAGATAAATCAATAAAATATAAATACTTTTATCGAAATCTGTATTGTTTCCTTTGGATTGAATGTAGATTGCTCAATTATCGTTGCGAAACCAAGATTGCAACAAGCAAGTAGTGTGCTCAAAAGATCAATGTTAAGAGATCGTGAAGTTGCTCAATCGATGCGATGTATGCTCAAAGCGCTGTTAAGTATGCCTGAGAATAAGATCGAAGAGAGAGGCTCAATGAAGGAGATGAGGGGCGTTTATATAGGTTTCAACAGAGATCGATCAACGGTCTAGATAATTTAGAAGAATCAATGGAGGAGAACAATTGATGAACGTGCAACGAATAAAAAGAAGACAAGTGTCTTGCTTTCTTTTCTATGAGAGGAGTTATCAATAATAGAAGAATGAGTTAAAGCAATTAACAAAATGTAATGATCAGTTAAGTGATTTAAAACAAGAAGAAGAGATTTGCATGAGAATAAGAAGATATTTTGCTTTATTAAATATTAGAAATATTTAATTGCATGAGTAAGAAAGCTTGAGTTATTTTAGAGATAACTCAAATTTAGAAGAAAAAGCAATTTAAATAAATAATTGATTTATTTAAATTTAAAGTAGATATTTTGGAAGAAATAATTAAATAATTAGAATTATTTAATTTAGAAGATTTGAAAGCAAATTAAATAAATAAATTTATTTAATTGTTGTGCATGATTTTGGAAGAATGATTTTGATTTAATTAAATAATTTAAGAATTATTTAATTGTAGATAAGAGGGAATTTGTTGAATTAATTAAATAATGGGATATATTTAATTAATGTGGATGTGAATTTTAGAAGGTGACAATGATCTAATTAAATAATTAAAATTATTTAATTATGGAAGAATAATAGAGGAATTTAATTTAATTAATTAAATAACAAGGATTTATTTAATTAATGTCACAATTTTGTGATTTAGAAGAATTTGGTGATTTTGGTGAAATTAATTAAATAATTAGATTATTTAATTACCGTTTGAAATGCAGGTGATTAGACAGATTACGAAATGCAAGTGGTGCGACGACTTGGTCATTTTAGGGTGTCTACAACACCTACCCTACTCAGTCCATTCATCCTTCCTCTTCTTGATCTTGATAAAGATTGCGGGCAAAAATGTTGAAACATGCTTGGAATTTTTTTTTGATGTACCTTAGCCCTTCCACTCCATCCTGTCATCCTATCATAATCCCATTGTCATTAGCCCAATCCTATCACTATCCTATCATCTTGAGCCTTGTCATGAAAAATCCCAAGCATACTATCTAGAATGGGGCATGTTATTTCCTATGTGACATAGTCTTTGAGAGCACATCCTAGCTCTCTTATGCATACATCCGATGTTGCCTATCCTCTTATCCAATCATTTATCATGAGTCTTTTTTTCCATCCCTTACTGCCCATCCTTTTATCCATTCATCCTAATCTATCCTATATCCTTTCTTGCACCTAGACTTGGTTTTCCCCCTTGTCATTGGCATTTCACATAAAGGCTATACAAATTGTAAATCCATTTGACATCTCAAAACATATCAAAAATACCAAAAAATTGTATAATGTCCTAAAAAAACAAATCCATAAAAATTAGAAAAAGCCCTAAAAAAATCCATAAAAATTAGAAAAAGTCCTAAAAAAATCATAAAAATTAGAAAAATCCCTGAAAAAATCCAAAAAATCATCCCAAATATCCCATAAAATCCAAAAAAAATCATAAACTGTACTGAAAAAATCCAAAAAAAAATCATAAAATGTCCTAAAAAGAAAATAATACCAAAAAAATTAAATATTCCCAAAATACAAAAAAAATCATAAAATCTAAAAAAAATCCAAACAATTATCAAGGTCAATCATCAAAATCAATCAAATCATTGAATCACCAAATCCAATTCAATCAATCAAATCATCCAAATCAAATCGAATCACATCAATCTATCAATCCATCAAATCAATTCTTCTAATCCAATCATCAAACTCCGATCAAATCAAATCAAGCCAAACTTCTAATCGAATCAGCAATCAAATCAAATCAATAATCAAATCATCAATTAAATCATTAATCCAATCATTAGTCCAATAATTAAATTCAATCATCAAAATCAAATCATCAAACCAAGCAAATCAATTCAAACAATCAAAATCACAACATCATATATCAATCAATCATCATCACCATCAATAAAACACCAATCAGAACTACATCTCATCTCTATCATTAATTGCCTTGTGTTATGGGTAAAATGGGAATAATCAAATGAATAATAAAACCCAAAACACCAATGGAATGTGCAGACAAAAGGATTTAAAATAAGAAGTGATACTCACAACCTTTTACCTTGTGATTTCCATTGCTCACCTATTCTTTCTTGATCTTTTCGGTGATGAAGATGGCCCTCAGGAAGCTTGCTTCCTTGCTTCGATTCCTCAAGATGACAAGGAGAAATGGCTCTGATACTTGGTGTGTTAAAGATGAGCTTCAACACACCATGAAATGGATGGATGATGAAGTGATGATAATGGGGTGCTAATGGCACGCTATGGTTTCTACAACATAAGTTTACTCGAAAGATGGATATCAAATAAAGAAGAAGAGGGTTGTATTTATAGAGTTGAGTGAGAGGAGATCAATGGTGGGGAAGAAATAAGAAGATCAACAGAGGAGAATGTTTGAGAGAACATGCGTGAATAGGAGGACATGTGTCATTCAAAAAAAAACTTTGTTGAGTTAACTGCTTTCTTGATGAGAATGAGTTTCTTATTTTTTAAATTAAAATATCTTTTTCTAATTTAAGAGCTTTGTTGATAAAATAGATTTGCTTTAAATCAGTTAACTCAGCTTTTGCTTTTGTATGACAAGAATAATTTTTTTTTAGAAGATTTGAAGATTTTTTGGAAGATAAGAAAGCATAATTAAATAAATAGATTTATTTAATTATTTGTAGATAATTTGGAGGAATAAATAAAATATTTAAATATATTTTATTTTTTGGAGATTTAATTTAAATAAATTTGCATTTTATTTAAATTTAGAAGAATAGATGATTTAATTAAATAATTAAAATTATTTAATTATTTAGAAGAATAAAGTTGATGTAGATGGAATTAATTAAATAAATGTAGTTTATTTAATTAAATGGGAGAAAATGAATCAAATAAATAAAATAATTTATTTATTTGTTGATAGAGGAATATAAAGATGAAATAAATATTTAAAATATTTATTTTAGTAGAGTCATGTCATTTTTAGGTGTATACATTTTGCCCCTCTTTGATGCAATGTGTTTTATCACATTTTTTCAAAGAATAAGAATTTTCGACAATGATACATGCCCTAGTTTGCCCTTGGTACAAGTTTAACGATAGGATGCCCCCTCAAAAGATTGGACGGGAAGACAGCAGAAAGCATGGATGGATAATCTCATGAAGAAGAAGGTGAAAAGCGGGTTAGGATGGAGAAAAACGGGACATGGTTCAGAGGAACAGATATGGGAAGTAGTCACAGTTGTCACATAGTTAGCTATGGTTCACTTGCTCTATATAGTAGCTGGGTCCACAAGTTCTATTCATTTGCACACTTGTCCTTAGTTGATTAGTCTTTTAGAGCTTAGGAGAGTATGGGCGCTAGAGTAGTCGACGGAGAGATGGATATTTCACGCGAGGAGTACCGGTTTGAGTGAGTCTGATGGTTTGATTGGCTAGTTGAGGTAGGACCACCGGTATGTAGTTCATCAAAACTAGCTAAAAGTCATTTATTAGGGCAATAAATGATTAGGAAAAAAAATGAGGACAGATGTGTCGAACTGCAGTTTGGCGAATATGTGCTCCGAAATGGCGTATATGCTGCTAAGTTGTGCATATGAGAGATCTTATGGCGCATATGATAGTTTGGTACATATAGGTATGAATTGGCACATCTATTGTGGAACAGTGCATATGACACAAGAAGTGGTGCATGTACCAGAACGACGCATACACGTCAAGGATTGGCGCATTCATGGTGCAGAGGTACATATGATATGGATCGGTGCATTTGCCACCTAGATCAGTGCATTTGCACTAGGAAAATTAGTTGACTTAATGAAATTAACCTAATTGGCACCTTGATCGATGCATCAATTGATAAGCAATCTTTGAGATTACCAAGAATCTAGTCCAGAGATGATATGCTATTTTGCTTAATTTGATGTGTTAAGTCAATGATAGGTTAGTTTGATTGCTTTGAGTAGGTTTACTTAGATATGGATTTCTTTGATGTTAATGCTTTGCCTGATTGCAGGAGGATATCCGGGATACCCTGATGTCACAGGAGCAGTTCCCTCTACCGTTATTATAACGGTACATGCTGATAGAGATGGACCACAAGGCACTTGGTGCTATGGGTTTGCATTACATTTGTTTCATGCCTAAGGTTCGTGCGAACTGTGGGTTGTTGACTGCAATGGTGGAGTGATTCCACAGCGAGGATGGGACATTCCATCTACTGACTGGGGAGATGGTGATCACTCTAGAGGACATGTATAGGATTCTGCACCTCCCTATTTAGGGAGAGTTGGTAGAGTATGAGTCACAACATGATGGTAGATTAGCTAAGTGCAGACGGGTGTTTGATGACCTAGAGTTGGTTGAGCAGGTGATTTCGTAGCATAACATTCATGACTGCTATGACTACTTCTAGGGGATAGTGGCGGGACTGATCGGTGGTGTAGTATGCCCCGATAGGAGGTCTCACAGGTTTTTGAATGGCTGGGGGAGAGTACTGGAGAGCATGATCACCAATGAGACTCAGTATGCATGGGGGTGTGCATGCTAGCACACTTATATAGAGATATGCACTAGGTTGTGTATCACCGAGGGGCTAGTTTGTCAACAAGTGTGTCACTTTTACAGTTTTGGTTGTGGGAGCACATAGTTATTACACAGCTGATATGTCTTTTTCATAGGTAGAGGGGTGAGCCCTATAGCTATGGTTTTATAGGCGTGATTTCCCAGCACAAGCCGAGAAAGATCAAGTATTAGAGACATACACTAGATAATGTAGATCAGGTTATCTAGCGCCCATACCTAGACTGCAAGGTATGGGAGGATGAGGCTGATGAGTTTCCTTATTGTTTCCAGACTCAGTGGCTCATTGGTAGGATGAGGTACATATTGGAGTGACAAATTGTGAGCAAAGTACAGAGGCAGTTTGGCTAAGTACAGGGCAGGCCACAGGGGCAGGCACATTTTGCGAGGACCCATGCAAAGAGATATAAGTGGGGTCCCGTGGTGTCATATGAGGAGGCTTTGGTAGACTTCCAATAGATTTCCCATGCGGCTTGGTCGATGAGGAGGGACATAGTAGATGCGGATATGACACCCGACTATGAGGAGTGGTTCGCTGCTCATCCATTTCCTAGATACTCAGGACCTAGAGAGTTGGCTCCTCGTATAGACGAGGAGGATTTAGATGATGAGAGTGGAGCTGGCGGGAGGAGAAGGGGATGGAGGAGGAGGAGAGGAGGTCAGGGAGAAGATGGAGGAGATGGTCTAGGGAGGGACCTTTGGGTCAGTAGGCAAGTGCGCAGCCGTAGGCTATAGGGCAGGTGCAGGTACCATTACAGCAAGTGGCACTGTAGAGACAAATGTCGCCACCATAGCAAGTGGCACAACAGCAGGTGGCATAGGGACAAGGAGATGTAGAGCAGGCTCCATAGCCTGACTTACATCAGCAGGCTATGGTTACATTATAGGGTCAAGTTAGGCAGCTGAGGGCTCATCTGAGAGCAGCAGAGTCTTGTAAAGATGTAGAGGCAGGACGGATATCAGAGAGATCCAGAGAGAGACGCAGCCTTGGCTAGTGTGCGGGCGATGAGGGTGGAGAGAGATGCAGTAGTGGAAGCTATGGGTATAGATGGTACTTCTAGCTTTTTGGTTTCATAGGTGCAGTAGGCACAACCATAGCTGGCCCAGGTTCAGAGTGAGCTTGCCAAAGTGTAGGCTCAGGCTTAGTATTACAGAGGGTTATACCATGGGGTTGTGTCAGCTGTAGACACCCTAAAATGACCAAGTTGTCACATCACTAGCATTTCAGCACTTCTGTCGCATCACCTGTATTTCACACATTAATTAAATAATCTAATTATTTAATTAATTTCACCAAATTCTTCTAAATCACATACTTTCAACATTAATTGAATAAATTCTCTTTATTTAATTAATTAAATTAAATTCCACTATATTCTTCCACAATTAAATAATTTTAATTATTTAATTAAATCATTATCTTCTTTTCAAGATTCACATCCACATTAATTAAATAAATCCATTTATTTAATTAATTCATCACAATTCTATCTTATCTACAATTAAATAATTTACATTATTTAATTAAATCAATTGTTCTTCTAAATTTAAATAAATCATGCAAATTTATTTAAATTATCTCAATCCTCTAAAAATAAATAAAATCAAATATTTTATTTATAATCTTCTGTTCTTCCAAAATTATGCACAAACAATTAAATAAATTTATTTATTTAATTTGCTTTCAAATCTTCTAAACTAAATAATTCCAATTATTTAATTATTTCTTCCAAAATATCTTCTCCAAATTTAAATAAATCAATTATTTATTTAAGTTGCTTTTTCTTCTAATTTGAGTTATCTCTAATATAACTCAAGCTTTCTATATTTAATAAAGCAAAATATCTTCTTTTCTCATGCAAATCTCTTTTTCTTGTTTTAAATCACTTAACTGATTGCTTTATTCTTTTAATTGATTTATCTCTTTAGTTAACTTATTCTTCTATTCTTGATAACTCCTCTCATGCAAAAGAAAGCAAGACATATGTCTTCTTCTCATTTGTTGCACATTCCTCAACTATTCTCCTCTGTTTATTCTTCTGAATTATTTGGACCGTTGATCGATCTCTGTTGAAACCTATATAAACCCCCCTCATCTCCTTCATTACCTCTCTCTTCGATTGTATTCTCAGGCATACTTAACAGAGCTTTGAGCATACAAAACGCGTCGATTGAGCACTCTCACGATCTTTTGACATTGATCTCTTGAGCACACTACTTGCTTGTTGCAGCTATGGCTTTGCAACTTCATTGAGCAATCCACATTCAATCTAAAGGAAACAATATAGATTTCGGTAAAAGTCTTTATTTCATTGATTATTTGTCATGGCTTTTATTTAAATTTGTTTTCTTTATGTCATTGGGTTTTTGGTTTTATTAGTTTAGATTAAATCAATTTTCCCTCATACACATTCTGGCACGCCCAGTGGGACCCACTAATCCCTTTGTTTCTTTGAGAAATTATTTTTTTGAAGTCACAGTACGGCACAGCACAAACGATATTGCACAACGCTTTTGGCAGTATCTTTGAGCACTCTTGGCGGCACAGTTCAGCGCCCTTGGGGGCACTGCGGTGCTTCTGGTAGCATAGAGCGGCACTTTCGGCAACACAGAACAGCGCGACCGGTAGCCTTGTTAAGCGCTTTTGGTTAAAATTAGGGTTTTGACTTCATTCGGGGTTTTTTGCAGGGTTTTCTCATTTCAGATCCGTGGTTTTTGTTTGACAAGTTATTGCATTTGCCTTTCAAACTTGCTTTTGATACATCCTAAGCTGATTTATTTAGGGGTATCCTCGGTAGTTGCGTTAATCTATTATATTGCTACACCTTCTGAGTTTTCTGGATTTCACTATTTAGATCTATCAGATATTATTGCTCAGAATAGTAGATTAAACATGAAATCCCATTTTGAGCTGGTCCTTTTGACAAAAGCTAATCTGTTCATGATCTGAGACCGTGCAGCACATTCGGCATAATAGTACAGCGCTTCTGGTGGTATCCTACAGTGCTTCCGCTATACACGACATCGCTTTTGGCATAACAGTGTCACGCTCCTAGATGTACAGTACAGCACTTCTGGTTATTTTTCAACACTTCTGGTAATATTCTATGACGTTTTTGGTCGGTGTTACAGCACTTTTGGTAAGATTGTGCAGCGCTTTTGGTCAAAGTTGATTTAATTTTGCTAACTTGTGAATTTTTGGTGGAACTAACTCACTTGTTGCAGCTTCTTATTACTCACACAGAGCAAAAAGGTGTTTTAACACGTTCATGCAGGACAAGCATTGAAGACCTCTTGATTTATCTCACTAAGCCTTAGAAACACATTGCATGCTTAAAAGGATAATAGAACAAATCTTTTCTTGCAATCTAAGTCTTAGGAACATACTGCTTTTCTTAAGGGACAATGGACATGTATGAACAAACACCTCAATTTTCTAAAGGACAATGGACATGAATGCCAAACACTTCATTTCATAAGGGACAATTTACAACTACAAACATGTGTGTGCCTAGTTTAGTTGCACCTTATTTTTCTTATAACGGGACAATTGAACCTTTGTTTGACGTGCTTGCTCTTACTTTTCTGTACTTCCTTTAGAAGGGCCTGCTTTTGCATTGCGCTTCATCCAAAAGGGATGACCATAAGCAGAGTTGAACCGCTATATAAGAGGGATAAGGCGAAAGCCAAGTCCTAACCGACGTCAGCCTTACCTTGTGGTGCCAAACTGAAAAGAGGTGTACTAGCTCTTTGTGGAAATGATTTTCACATTGAACAAAGTGTTTGAAACTCTTAGTAGGATTGGTTAAAGCTTTTAGTAGCTTGTCGCATTGCTTGTAAGGCGTTGGTCCCTCAAAGTCACTAAGAACCATTTTAGATAGAGACTACCCGACATACCTTCAAACATTGCGGTAATCATCAGTGCAAGGGGAATTGATTTTCCCTCATACACATCAGCAGATTAGCGTGCGCCTAGCTACATGAGTCAGTTGGTAGCGTCACAGAGAGCAGGTGGATCCTAATCTGTGGCATCAGTTAGGGGCCCCTAGTAGTCAAGGGGAGATAGAGGAGAGGGTAGCGCAGGGAGCAGTGCTCCATGGCAGTAGGGTTAGCTAGACTTGGACACTTGTACTGATTTTTGATTTGATGTACACACTTTTGATTGCTGAGATAGCCTGTATATCTATTATTTTTGCCCCGAGACATGTATCACCATCTTGTTGTACTTTGTATACATTTTATGATATGACTCTGAGAGATGGACAGATATTTTTGATATGTTGTACATTTGGACATGTTTTTATGCTTTATACGATGATGCAGTTATTGATGTTCTACATGCATATGTTCTATGTTTATATGTTATGGATGCAATCTATCTTATGATGCTTTGTGTATATGTGATGCACACTAGATGGATCATAGGATGATGTGATATGTAGATGCAAATGTGACATGTTTTGGGTATGATTATGCAGCTCTATATGTATTTTGTCTATGTTTTTGATTTTTGATATGATATGTGGATGCGAATGTATGTTGATGACCTAATGCACTTATTATGTATGCAAATGATTTGATCATGTGAATGACTATCTCATGTGATATGATATGCTACCTATGCTATGTTTTTGATATGTCCAAATGTACTCAATCGATACAGAGATGATATAGATAGGCGAAAGAGAAGAAATGAAGAAAAATAGGCTTTCATTTGATATACCGCAGAATTTTCTTATTGCATGGTTCATATGGATTTTTGGATATGGGATGGATGTGGATTGTCATCTTGATATTGCAAGTATTTTGCTTTCATCATTGGGCACTTTTGTTTCTTTTCTCTTTTTGAAATGTTGTAAGAAAATACAAGCATCTAGGTATAATTAGACCGAGATGACCTGAGTATTCCTTACATGGATTTTGATATAGCAAGTTAATACAAGCATCTAGTCAAACTTAAATCTAGATGACCTAAGTACTTCTTGCATTTCAATAGACAAGGATTGTCTCTTTTCATGTTCAAACCTCCGAAGTTCTCGATGATCTTTTGTTGATCATGTCATTAGACAAAAGTCATCACATTACTAAAGTTTGATCCACAAACAACAGACAAAGAAAAAGATTATGCCCCCATCATAGCATCTCTAGCTTGTGGCATCCTTGAGTATCATAGGAAGACATAATGACAAAAATCCAAGACTTTGTAAGTTAACCAGTTCACAAAACATTCTTTGCATTAGATGTGTCTTTTTGCCATAATTGATATACAATTGGTTTGAGTGTTTTGATATGGTGTTCTACTTTGCTTTGGACAGGTTGATGTTTTGTGCCAAGATTTTTGTTTTTAGGAAGCTTGCTTTACTATGCATGCTTGTCTAGTGAAAGGTATCACAATCCTTATTGGTATCCTCTTAGAACATGTGGCATTCAAGAATCCAAATCTGTAACCAAGTCGAGGAGTTACCCCCAGTTTTGACAAAGGATTGACTTATTATGGGTGATATAACAAACAAACATGGAGAGATGGACCCTAAGGGACTGACCTAGTGCCTCAGGGGCTCATAATGGCCTTACCTACATGACAATGCAGAGGCAATGTAGTTCAGGGTGAACCTGATGGACCTAAGACCTAGGCGATGGCAAAGATGTAGAAATGGTATGGACAACAAGAAAGACGACACACAAAGGATATGGAGAGGAAAGAAGCGAAGCGGAGCCTCGGGGGCGCATTGAGAATGGCCTTGCCTACGTGATAGCTTAGAGGTGACATAGTTCTACAATGGTTCAAAGGACTAGTTCAAGATGAATGATATGATGGACACAAGAGACATGAGGTCACAATAGATGGAGGAAGTGGTTTATCACAGATAGCACCTATTTACCAGGTTTTCACCACTTGCTTTTATTTGTACAAAAGATAAAAGTACACATGACGCCTATTTGCCAAGTTTTCATCATGATACCTATCCCAGGTGGCTGTTTGCCAGGTTTTCACCAAAGGACAATTTTTTTTGTTATTTTTCCATTTTTTAAATGTTTTTGCTTGTTTTTTATCACTTTTTTAATTTTTTTTTTAAGTTTTAAGGACTCCCTTGCATTAGGGTTTTTAGGTGTACAACTTGTGAAGATGCATGTTGTTGATAGGATCATCAAACATTTCACCTTTAGATGTAGCCAATTGATATGCCCTTGACCCATAGGCTGCAATGATGACATAGGGACCTAGCTAGTTAGGTTTGAACTTGCCTTTCTTTTCTTGGTCTTGCTAATTTATGGGATTTTCTCTAAGGACTAGATCACCATCTTGGAATACTAAGGGTTTTACCCTGTGGTTATCGCTTCTAGACATCCACTGTTGATAAGCTTTTAGGTGGTTAAAGGCATGTTGCCTTCTCTAGTCAAGCAGCTCTAATTCTTGAAGTCTAGACACTCTATACTCTTCATCAGATATGAGGCCTTTTAACAAAAGTCGCAAGGATGGGATCTCAAATTTAATGGGTATGATGGCTTCAAATCCGTAGACTAGGGAGTATGGTGTTGTACCTATGGGTGTGCGGATGCTTGTGCGATAGGCCCACAATGCAGGATTTAGTTGGACATGCCAATCATGACCAACATCATTGATAGTCTTTTTCAAAATTTTCAAGATGGTTTTATTTGATGCCTCCGCCTGGCCATTGCCTTGGGGGTAATAGGGGGTTGAAAAGTGGTGCTGGATATGGAATTTATCACATAGTTCCCTGACATCTTGATTTTTGAAAGGTCATCCATTATCTGTGACAATGGACGAAGGGATACCATAGTGACAAATGATGTAGTTCAAGATAAAAGAGGCAATCTACTTGCCTGTGATATTAGCTAAGGGCATGGCTTCGATCCACTTTGTAAAGTACTCAATGGCAGTGATTATAAATTTATGGACGTTGGATGAAGAAGGGTGAATCTTACCCACTAAGTCGAGGCCCCACTGATAGAAAGGCCAAGGAGTCATTAATGGCTGTAACTCCTGTGTTGGTGCATGTATCAGGTTTCCAAGGATTTGGCACTTTTTGCACTTCTTTACAAAATGATAGGAATCTTGTTCCATGGTTGGCCAATAGTATCCCATGCGTATGAGTTTCTTGGCTAGGGTAGGGCCACTAGAGTGAGTCCCGCATATACCCTCATGCACTTTGTTCAAGGTGGTTTCATATTCCTCATTATCAAGACATCTAAGGAGAGTACCATTGAGACCTCTGCGATATAGGGTATTAGCGATAATGGCATACCAGGATGCCTGATGGATGAAGGTTCATTTTTGGTTACTAGAGAGATTAGGTGAGAGGGTATTCTCTTTAAGATAGGCAAACACTTTTCCATAGAGGGGGAATCAACTCCAACAATGTGGCAAATGATATGGGATTTAGGGGTGTCATTTGTAGGATAGGACACTAGCTTTACCAAGAACTCGTAAAATGATTGATTATATAGAATATCGAGGAGAGATGCAATTGTTGCCATGGCATCCATAGCTTTGTTCTCAATCCTTGGTATCTTCTCAAAAGAGATCTTGATGAGGTATTCTTTGAAGTCATCTACCATCCGTTTGTAAGGGATTAATTTCTCATCTTTTGTCTGGTAGTCATCATTTACTTGATTTATGACCAACTGTGAGTCACCATACACCTAAAGTTCTTGGATATTCCATTCAACTGCTAGCTTGATGCCAATGACTAGGGCTTCATATTCTGCCACGTCGTTAGTGCATATTCATATTCATATGTTGAGTGTATGATCCATCGAAGTACATTTTCCAGGTTGTTGTGGTTATGTGAAAGATAGATTCATCTCAAAATTCAAAGCTCAAAGGGGTATCATCTGTTAGAGGTAGATCTTCTAGTTGATCTACAAGTACTTGGCCTTTTATTGCTTTCTTGTCTATATATTCGATGTTGAATTCGCTGAGAAGCATGACCCATTTGGATAATCTACCTATTAGAGCTGCTTTGTTGAGTAAGTATTTGAGTGGATCAATTTTTGCTATCAGTTTGATAGAATGTGACATGTAATGTCTCCACTTTTGTGAGGCGAAGACCACAGCAAGACATGCTCTTTTGATTAGCATGTATTGTAGTTCATACCCAACAAGTATTCAACTGATATAGTATATTGCTTGTTCTTTCCTGTCATAATTTTGCCGTACAAGGAGAGCTCCCAGAGCTATTGGTGTGGCCGAGATATACAACAACAGAGGTTTACCCTGAATTAGTGGCATCAATATAGGTGGCTTCATGAGATATTCTTTTAACTATTGAAATGCCTGCTCACATGAATCATTCCATTTGAAAGGGACATTCTTATGTAGAAGGTGAGAAAATGAGTGACACTTGTCTGCCAACTAAGAAATGAACCTTCTGATAGATTGTCGTTTTCCCTGTAGGAACCTTAGCTGAGTGAGATTTTTAGGAGGTGGCATTTCCATGATGGCCTTCACTTTAGCTAGGTCAACTTTGATTCCATTGGTGGACACTATGTACCCAAGTAGCTTACCTGAGGTAACTCCAAACATACACTTCTTTGGATTGAGGTGCAAATTAAACTATTTTAGTCTTTTGAAGATTTTGTCTAGTACTGCCATGTGTCCTTCTCTTGTGAGTGATTTTTCTAGAATGTCGTTAACATAGTCTTCCATTATAGTGTGCATCATGTCATGGAAGATTGTGGTCATAGCTCTCTGATATGTTGCGCCAGTATTTTTCAAACCAAATGGCATGACACACCAACAATAGGTACCCCAAGGACATGTGAATGTAGTCTTGTGTTGGTCTTCAGGTGCAATTTTTATCTGGTTGTATCCAGAAAAACCATCCATTAGTAATAGCATGGTGTGCCCTACCGTGAGATCTACAATCATGTCAATGTTTGGCAGGGGAAATCATCTTTTAGACAAGCTTTGTTCAGGTCTTTGAAGTCATTACATATTTGGACTCTGCCATCTAGTTTGGTAACTGGTACTATGTTTGAAACCCACTTAGGATAGTCTATAGGTTTGATGAATCTAACATCTAACAGTTTCTTCAGCTCTTCTTTCACCATGAGGGCCACATGTGGGTGCATCTTTCTGAGTTTTTGCTTTACTGGTTTAGCTCCTGGAGATAAAGATAAGTGATGGATTACGAGATTCGGATCTAACCCTGGCATGTTTGCATATGTCCACGCAAATTTGATTTGTTTTCTCTTGAAGAAGTCAGTAAATGCTGGCTTTTCTTATTCTGTTAAAGACTGTGCCATGTGGATCATTCTGGGATTATCACCTGTGCTGACATTGATTGGTTATGCTGGTTCTATCGAGATTGAAGATTTCTCCTGATGTGTAAGATTGGGTATAGGGTCAAGTCTTCCATCCTTTGGTGCCTCAGAGAGGTTTTCACCATTGGATACATCTATATTTTTACCTTTTCATGATCTAACACTGCCGCAGAGCAGTCTTCACCATTAGATCTTTCTTTCATTTTAACATTTTTGAGACTGAAAGGCTTGGCACTCTCTCCAAAATAGGCCTTCTTGTTGAATTCTATAGTGTAACCAACTCTGTGGTCTCCTACAGGTATATGATCTCTAAGCTCAAGATAATCTATGATGGCTTCATTGTTCTCAAAGGTATCAAGCTCAGGGGTAGTACCTTGTAAGTCCCAATCTATGAGTTCGGGGTGCATCAAAGGTAAGGAGTCATTGGGTTGGTCTGGTTCAATGGTATTGATGGTTAATATAGAGTTGTTGTAGAGTTCATTATAAGCATGGACAAAGTTTGCGATGGTACTCTCTATTAGCGGATCCGTCAAGGGGGTATCATTCTTTCCTCATGACTTTCACTATCGTTAGTACACAGGTCAAACTCTAGTGGTCTAACCCTTGGACCTTGTCTCTCATTTGCATGGGTTGGGTCATACTCATGGACAACATCAATGCCTTTTTCATCACAAGATAGCTCAGAGAGGCTATCCCATTCATATTTGTTGGAGTCAGTCTCACTCCCCAGTTGTAGTCGTTGAATTTGATCAACTAGATTACTAGCAGATGTTTCTAGTTGCTTGCCTTTATTCTTATTTGCTCTATTGGTTCTTGATGTGCCAGTGTAAGATAGCCCTGTAGTGTCTTAGGCTATCAAGGTATGAGGTTGGATGGGTTCAGTGATACCATATTTTCTTGAACCAAGCGGACCATGTCCTTCATATCCCCTTCTTTGTAGCATTTGGAATCCTTGACCATATTTTTCAATTTGTATAGTGTGATGGTCTTGTTGTGTTGATGAATTGCCTTCATCCTTGTATAACCATTGTAGGATATCCTTTTCATCACTCTCATCTTTGAGGCTCCCCCATTTGATAAATGGACCTTTGGTAGTTTTGTTTTCTTTGGGTTTGCTCAGAGTAGGTCTTCCATAAGATCTAAGAGATAGGGGGAGTTGTGCTAAATAGAGGGATTGGGAGATTATCTACTCACCCAAGCCCTTATCTTTGAGTCTGAGGTCAGGTTGAGAAGCTTTTGAAGTGGAATGAAGTGAAGCTAGGTCAACATGAGATGAAGCTGAAGCAGAGGTATAGTTAGGAATCACAACTTCAGGTTTAGATTGAATGGAGTTGCAATACTGAAATGGATTGGGATCACCTTGGATGGTGATCTCTTGGCCTTCATAGGGGAATTTGATACACTGATGGTATGTTGATGGCACTTCTTTTAGAGCATGAATCCATGGTCTCCCAACAAGAATGTTATATGCTAGCTCCATATCGAAGACTTGACAAGCCACATCTTTTACTATAGGTCCCACTCTGATTGGTAAAGTAACAATTCCCTTGGAAGTTCTCTCCTCATCATAGGCTTTGATAGTGATTTTATTTTTTGGATCTATAGCTTTCTCTCCAAACCCCAATGCAAGGATTAGATTCAAGATGCAAATATTCAAACCAGCTCCTCCATCAATTAGGACTCTTTTTTTCTTGTGTTTGTGAATGAAGGCTTCGATATGAAGAGAGGCGTTATGAGGTTGGGTGATTGACATATCATCCTTTTTAGTGAATGGTAGGGAGTGATGCAAGGTAATGTGACCTACAATGGTTTGAAACTGTTCTTCAGTGAGGTTCATTGAGACGGAGGCTCTGTTAAAGCTTTGTCAAGTAAGGCCCTGGAGACAAGTGTAGAAGTTCCAGAATGCAGATATGTGCAGGTGTCTTATGTAGCTGATCCAAGATACTGTACTAATTAGCTAGAGGGGAGGCAGCTCCTCTAAGAGTGACTTGATTACTACGGGTGGTAACATTGCAATCATAATCTTTGTTTATAGTGATCACATTGATGCGTGAATCACTTTCTGAGATATGGTTAACAACATAGTCAAAGTCAATGTTTGTGTAATTCACGTTGTTAGCTCCACTATTGTTTTTGTGGGAAGGTCCTCCCTATTCATAGTTGGGAAGAGGATCCTTGAATGCCTGATGATCATTATTAGAGGTATGTCTGTCAAGTGACACTTTGTTTTGCTAGATCAAATCTTGGATAGTGTGCTTGAGCACAATGCAGTCGTTAGTTTTGTGCCCCCTATTTCAATGGTACTCACAGAAATCATTGTCGTTCCACCAAGGAGGTTTGACTTTTGGTTCATATTCTTATGCCAATGGAAGTGTTATGATCTTACTTGAGATTAACTTCCATAGGACAGTTTCCAATGATTCTCCCAAAGGTGTGAATTTTCTCCTAGGTTGAAAATTTGTAAACTGTGATTCAATGTTTCTTGGTTTGTTTTGCGGGGGATTGTTTTGAGGAGTTGATAAGTTGAAGATTGGTTGTTTTGGTGCTGCATTCTTGGCATCTACCACCCCATCGTTCATAATGTTTTTTTTCTTTGTCTAGAATCTTGGTTTATCTACGTTGGTATTGGTACTAGGAGTGTCCTTATAAAGCTTTATTTGACCCTTTGCGATTAAAGCTTTTTCAATGATTAGACCCATCTCAATAACCTTGATAAAGGAAGTAGGACATTGGATTTGTATCTGATAGCTTAGGTCAGTTTGTAAGTTATGGACAAACATTTCTAGAATTTGTTTTTTAGGCGTTTGATGAGGGCACTTACTTGCCAATTGTCTCCATCTTTGTAGGAAGGCGGTGAAAGATTCCCCACCTTTTTGCTTGGTGTTACAAAGATCTAAGATTGAGGTGTCATGCTCAATATTATGATAAATTTGTCCACAAGTTTGTTGAATGATCTAATACTGGGTGGTAGTCTAGAAAACCACTCCATGGCTTGTCCTCCTAAGCTTCTTGGAAATAGTCACATAAGGTAAGTATCATTGTGTGTGGCTTCAAGACAAGCAACGTTAAATTCGCTAATGTGGTCCCTTGGATCACCCTTTCCTTGATATTTATCAAATTTTGGCACCTCAAATTTAGAGGGGAAAGGTATCATGATCAAGGTTCTATCAAAAGGATATGGTGAAATATCCACTAGGGAGTAATGCTTAGTTGATGCTCCTGTTTGCATGTCTATGAATTGTTGTTGTAAAGCTTGGATCTTTTGGGTCATTAAGCTTAAGGCATCCGTAGAATCAATGGTTGCTTTGCTTTTGTCTGTGGGTATTTTCTCATGTGTGCTTCCCTTAGGGTTTCTTTCTTCCTCAAGTTCTTTTAGAGCCTCTACTTCAAAATCTTTAGGGAGCTTATCTCCTAGTTGTGCTAGGTGTAGAAAGAATTTGGTAGGGTCTTGGGCAAGTACCTTATCCATTATGCGTTGAAATCTTTAGTCTTGCTATGTTTGGAGGACTTCTTCCATGGAAATTTCCTCATCACTTTCATGAGAGTTTGGAGTAGTTTTCTCATCCATTTCAATCTATTTTTGTTTTTGTGACCTCGTTAAGACCATGCAAGGTGATGAGAGATGGGATGAAGTGAGTTTGAAAGTTTTGAACAAAGGTGCTAGAATGTGCCAAGATTTCAGCAAGGTTCTTCTTAGATCTAGTTGGTGTCAAACAAAATGGGTGAACAAAATGATAGTTGAAGTAAGGATGATAGAAATCCGTTTACTTGATGTGGACTAGTCTTGCACAAGCCACTAGTGGACTTCCGAGAGAAAAGGATAAGTGATCCTTGATAGTGGAGACTCACTAGGTTTGTTTGAGGTTTTGAAGCGATCAAGAATAGCTTGGTTCTAACCTTGTTGGACTTTGGAAGAATTTTGCAAGATTTTTGGATGATGTAGCATGGGAAAAGTAGCTATCGTGTGGAAGAAGAGCAAAATGGTTGACTTGCACGATTCTAATCAGATCTTGGGAAAACTGAGACAGGTTTGAAATAGTTTTTAGAAAAGTTGAAAATTTTTCTCTTGAAAGGTATGGAACAGTTCTTTGGTTTGGATGCGCAACAATGAATGCACCGGAACAGAGTGTAAATGTGCCATAGGTCATAGCATATGCACCACTCTTGCAATTTTCAAATGCCCTGCAACAAGTAGAAAATGCACTGCAAGTCTAATCAAATGCGCCGAAGGTCGAAGCAAAAGCGTTGATCTAGTTTTTAGTTTGAATTTACAAAGTTTTTGGCATGTTTTTAAAAAAGAATCTATTTTTGGTTTGAAAACTTGGTCTTTTTGACAATTTTGATTTTTAATTTATGGCAAAAGACACAGCAAGTGCATAGAAGTTTTCATGAATTTTATCTTTTGTTATTTTTTTGTATTTTTGGATTTTTTTGACACAAAAACAAGTACAACGTAGGCTGGATAGGACAGTATTTGTTGAGTCCCCTAGCTGTGCATATTCAAAGTGTGTAGTTTCAGGATCTGATAGCACTGGTTCCCCTCCACGACACTCACTTCTCAAGCATACTAGATCCAGGTTTCCTTAGGCTCGTACCCCCACCAAACCTTAGGATTGTCCCTGCTACCTCTACTAAGAATCACATGAATCAGGACCGCTTCAAAGGCTCCGCCTGTTGTGTCAACAAATAGGGGTTTTTGGTAAACTAAACAAGTGGCTAAGTAGTCAAGGCAATCGTTCAAGTGGTTACATGTGCGGCAACACTACTCTCCGTTATGGAGTCTCCTAGCCTCCAAGGGTTATGCCTTGGAGGGTTTTGGGGGAGGTTGGCTATTGGTGTAACATAGCAGCACTCATTGCAAGAAGCTTTCACCTCAAGTACGGTTTATTTAAAGTGGATCAGTAGGGCTTGGATTTAGCCTATTTCCACTCAGGGTCATTCCCACTTGTACAGGCGGGCATCCAAGGGTAGGCCCCTCTAAAAGTTATACAAAGGGAATAACAAGTTTAGCGTTCTGGTCACCCAGTAAAGGGGAGAGCATAAGCCTATTGTCATTCAATAGTCATATAAGACAATGATTAATCCAAACCTAATTAAAAGGAAAAAAACTAAATGTGCTATCTACTTGGGCACTCACGCATTTGTTAACTTTGAATTGTTTAAAAGATAGCAATGTTCATTTCGTTTGTGAGATAGCAATGTTCTAAACTAGGAAAGAAAGCAATAATGCAAATATAGCAGTGGTTCAGTTACTATCCTCCTAGTTAAAAACTACGTGAGATTTGCATGCATGCATTTTTTACTTTTTCCCTTAATTAATCTAAGTGAATTAATTAATGCAGCTAAATGATTTATCTAGCTCTTACTCCTGCAAAACAAACGTTAGCATTAACCAGAAAAATCAGAAGAAATCCTAAAACCACAGTGAGAAACCAGAAGCGTTGATATACAGTTTGAATGCACAGATATAGAGGCTGTAAGCGTCATTTTATAGATGCACTAAGATAAATGTCAAAAGCATAGGAACATGAGACAAATGCACCATAAAATGGTTTAAAAGCACTGTGTCTGATGCTGTATGCACCAGAAGTTTGTAGGTGCTAGAACAGGAGATGAAAGTGCTAATTCAGAAGATGTATGTGCCGTAACTGTAAAAGCATCAAATCAAATGCACCAGCTTGGAAGATGCATGTGCTAGAAGACTCTGTGCGCCAGAACAGGTTGTAGATGTGCCACGAGATTGCTCAGATACGCCGATTAAACCAGTTAGAAGCCTCTATGAAAACTGTACGAAACCTATCACTAAGAAACTCAAATTTTTGGTTAGATTAGGGGCAAGGGCCCCACGGTGAGCACCATAAATGTTATGGGTAAAAGTAGGAATAATCAAATGAATAATAAAACCCAAAACACCAATGGAATGTGCAGACAAAAGGATTTAAAAAAGGAAGAAGTGATACAACCATTTACCTTGCGATTTCCATTTCTCGCCTATTCTTTCTTGATCTTTCGGTGGTGAAGATGGCCCTTAGGAAGCTTGCTTCCTTGCTTTGATTCCTCAAGATGATAAGGAGAAATGGCTTTGATACTTGGTGTGTTAAAGATGAGCTTCAACACACCATGAAATGGATGGATGATGAAGTGATGATAATGGGGTGCCAGTGGTGCGCTATGGTTTCTATAGCATAAGTTTACTTGAAAGATGGATATCAAATGAAGAAGAAGAGGGTTGTATTTGTAGAGTTGAGTGAGAGGAGATCAATGGTGGAGAAGAAATGAGAAGATCAATGAAGGAGAATGTTTGAGAGAACGTGCACGAATAGGAGAAGGACATGTGTCATTCAAAAAGAAGATTTGTTGAGTTAACTGCTTTCTTGATGAGGATGAGTTTTTTATTTCTTAAATTAGAATATATTTTGCTAATTTAAGAGCTTTGTTGATAAAATAGATTTGCTTTAAATTAGTTAACTCAACTTTTGCTTTTGTATGACAAGAAGAATTTATTTTTAGAAGATTTGAAGATTTTTTGGAAGATAAGAAAGCATTATTAAATAAATAGATTTATTTAATTATTTTTAGATAATTTGGAGGAATAAATAAAATATTTAAATATATTTTATTTTTTGGAGATTTAATTTAAGTAAATTTGCATTTTATTTAAATTTAGAAGAATGGATGATTTAATTAAATAATTAAAATTATTTAATTATTTAGAAGAATAAAGTTAATGTAGATGGAATTAATTAAATAAATGTAATTTATTTAATTAAATGGGAGAAAATGAATCAAATAAATAAAATAATTTATTTATTTATTGATAGAGGAATATAAAGATGAAATAAATATTTAAAATATTTATTTTAGTAGAGTCATGTCATTTTTAGGTGTATACACCTTGATCCTGTGGATATAGGTATGTAGGCAGTCTAGAGTACGAAGGAAGTGCCCAGATTCAGGCACATATGATATTCCTCTTTCTTCTCTCATCATCTTCTTCTCTCATCTATCTTCATCAATTCATCAATCTTTCAAAACAATTCTTCCAATCATTCTTCATCAATCAATTCTTCAACCACTTCTTCTTCTTCCATTCATCCAAGCAATAAATCCAAATGCAATTCATCCTTTATCCATACCAATCAAGTTAATCAATCTTCTCAAATTATCCAATCACATTAGCGTTCTTGATCCTAATCTTGTTGTAAACCCAATTAATCAATCATCAATCATCATCATCCTTGTGTTGATCTAGGGATATATCATTCCCCACCATGACAACACTATCTATCATCATGAATCAATCAATCATTAGTTTGTAGCTTGATAGGGGCAATACCTTGTTTGTTTTCGAATCATTTGTGCATGCATGCTTGCTTGCTTGTGTGTGTTATCATTTTTGCATTTGCATCTGTATCATTCCCAACTAATATTCATATATTGTATCTAGACAAGGTTGTACTATGCTGGGGCATGAGACACATCGTCACCTTGGTCCTTATACCTTGGTGCATAACATCTCACGCTATATCAAACATATGATTGCTCACTTTCATTGCAGCATAACGTATCCTTTATCTCTTTCCTCCATTTCCTTATCTTTCTTCCTTAACCAATTCATTTCATTTCGAGAGCCCACCCATGTTTGTCCAACCTGCCTATCCTCTTGAGGGGGCATCATCATCCTATCATTCCATCACCGTCCTATCTTTCTATCATCTATTCTTTTTCCTCTATCCATATCTTAGCTTCTTTGAAATGATGTTACTTGACATAAATCTCATCACCTCAAACATCATCTCAAAGAGGGGCAAAATGTAGACACCCAAAAATGTCCACCTTAGCATAACATTACATCTTGGTTTATGTTTTTCCCTAGGTAACCCCTTCGCCATCCTAACTAGCACCTTCCTCTAAGAAATTAAATAAATCCAACATTTATTTAATTTATCCCATCCCTTTTTGCATTATTAAATAAATAAATTATATTTATTTATTTAAATCCCTTTTCCTCTTAAATTAAAAATAAAATGTAATATTTATTTTATTTGATTTATCACTTTTATCCTCATATTCCTCATAATTTAAATAATATTAAATTATTTACCTACCTTCCATTTCCATCTCAACTAATCTCTCTAATCACTCTTCCACCTTCCAATTTCCTCTCAACTCATCTCTTTCATCTTACCAATTCCATCTCCCAAATCACTCACCCACCTTCCAATTTTCTCTCCCAAGTTGCATAGCAACTTTCCAATTTCTACTATCACTCATGAAATGGAAAATCTTATCCCTCCATCCTCTCACACTTGCCTATAAATTGATTCAAAACCATGCCATTTGTATGGATGAATCTTCTAAGCACCGTTACTCTACCAAATTTCCTCCTCATCCATCACCTACCTACTTTCTTCTCATCAAATCTTTATCCATTTTCTCCCATTAATCTCAATCAAACCATTAAGCTGCAGATCGGAGCAATCAAACATTCAAATCAGCTATAACAATCAACATGCATGCATCAACATTTCAGGACATCTGAGAACATGAGCAATCAACAATCAAATTGTTCAAAGAATCAACATGCATCAATCATTTCAAGGTGTCAAGTATTCGGAAGATTTGGGTAAACATGTATAAAATTTGATTTGTTTTATCTTCTTTGTTTTTGTCCAAATTTCATTCATCTACAGTCACAACATAGGTTAAGAGAAAGAGTACAGAAACTACAGATGACTAGATTGTGAAAACAAAGGGGCCAAGAGCCCCCTCCTAATAAAATTTAGGTTACCCATTTTCCTATCAATCAACATGACCAAGGGGTCTGAAGAAAGACTACAATTCTTGCAATCAGTTGGTGGAGAAGGTTTCTACTATTTACCAGGCCCTAGATTTGCAAAACCAGGTTCTAAAATGGCAACTAGTGCAACAACATCATGCTAAGTTCAAGATACAAATATGGAGGTGATCACCTAGCTTGAGATAATTGAGTGGCCTAAGAATAGACAAGATGAGATGTGGGGTGAAGTTGAGAACTTGGCTAAAAAAATTGAGAAGTGGGAGACTATGGAGGATAAAATTGTGAAAATCAGGGCTAACCAGGAACAATTAAAGAAAAACTTGGCTAAGATAGTGGAGTTTAGTAGGGAAACAATGAAGAACTCTACTACTACTCTTTATGTCTTTCAGGAGGAGATGGAGAAGAGAAGGGCCATGAGAGAAGCAAAAAAAGGGGTCACTACTTAGGTCATACACAACCAACCCACTAATGGCCCCACCAATAGAATGAGGGTGAGGAACAAGAGTGCCAAGGGTAAGTAGATCAACATGGAGATCTAGGAAGAACAAGACAGGGATATGGAGGAGAACACCTTTTGAAGATAAATTGAATTTCTTGAACAAAGAGTGGTAGGCTATCAGTAGTTTGAAATCTATGGCATATCAGTAGCATGGTTTGTTGCTGGTCCTTTTTTGTTTGGCTGACTCTACTGGCCCTTTCTCTATTTTTTCTATTTCTTCTTGTTGTTAATTATTTCACCTCTTGTGAAACTTGACAGTCTCAACTTTTTGGTGTTTGTTCATGGGTTTAGGCCCTTCCCAGTTACTTTAATCAAAATAATAATGTTAAAATTAATGAGAGATTCAAATGAGCATAAGGTGAGAAGATAGGGATTCATAGGGTGTGTGTGATATGCTTGCAAGTGATGATGGTTCTCTTGTGGTAGATAGTCTTGGACCCATCTCCCTTCCTAGAAGGACCTCCTCTATGTTAGAAGGTGGATAGGTTTGAAAATCTACATTTTTCTAAGCAAGGAGGGAAGTCCTGGATAGGATTTTTTAAATCTCCTCCAAAAGCCCTAGGCAATATTTCTTTTAGAGAATCAGAGGAGGGCATGGAAGTCAAGATTGAAGATACCATGATTGGAAAAGTTTATGTAATGGGCCATGCTTTAGTGGGAATTTTTTTTGGCAATAGACCCAACATAGACATTGTTCATCAATAGATTGCAAAAAATTGGAATGTCAAGGGACACTTAGAGGTATGTGTTCTTCCAAAAAGTATTTTTTATTTAATTTCTCCCTATGAGGATTGTATGATGGCTTTGGTTGGTGGCCCATGGATGTTGGGCAAAGCCACCCTATCTATATGCAAGTGGAATCTTGGGTTTGATCCTTTGGCGTATCTCTACTCTATGGATCCTACTTGGATCAGACTCCCAAGACTCCCTTTGGACTACTGGGATGAAGCAATTATAGTGGGGATAGAAAACTCTTTTGGGTAGTTCCTATCCTTTGAAAATGTCACCAAATGCAAGAGTAGACTAGTATTTTCCCATTGTCATGTGAATTTTATTGTTACAAAAACCCTACCATCCATGGTAGTTTTGGAATCCAAACTAAGGCAGTGGATTCAACCCGTTTTATATGAGAATGCCACCCTCAATCATACAAAATTATCAAAGTATGGTCACATGTGTGATGCTTTCCTAGTCTTAAGCATTGAGACTAGTGTTGAAGAACAAAGAGGATAAACCAACTACTGGCTCCAAGGAATTGTTTCCTTTGGATAGTGGTCAGAAGGGTATCCATTCAAAGGAATCTTTGAATGTTCAGAATGATATCTCTACCCTGGTGGGATTTATCCCCCTGTCAAAGACAAGATGACTAAATTGGTGCCAAACTCTCCTAAGGATTATCCTAAGAATTAAGGTTTTACTTCTCATGGGAGAGTAAACATGGAAGGATCCAGTAGAACAAAAGAGGAAGGTATCAAGGTTAACAACCAATCCCAAAAATAAATGGGGATCCTCGAGGAGGGAGAGATTCTACCCCAAGAACAAGTTAGGGAACAACAAGAAGTAAATTATGGAAATGATAACTAAGTTTTGATAAAGGAAGCCTAAGAGTTGACTATTTCTATATAGTGCTAGACTACTACTATTCTTGAAGAGATATCCCTCATTGGCACTTCTAACACCCCTAATATAGTGGTTGATAATGCTTTGAAAGAATTGATTCACTCCTCTCACTTTAACCAATTATCCTCTTCAAGCAAAGGAAAGCAATAGAGAGTCAAAGACAATAGAAGAGTAGTGGATGTGGGGATTGATCCAAATAAAGGGAGGCCAACCAAAAGAGAAACTAGATTGAAAGAATTAGATAAGAAAACTAGTGGTAGGTAAAGAACCCTGGAGATGACAACCTCCAGAAAAACCAAAAGATGAATATTATTTTATGGAATACACAAGAGTTTAACAACTCTCAAAACAATCTATTCTAAAGAATAGATTAAAGGAAGTTAAATTAGGCATTCTACTTCTTCAAGAAACCAAAATGTGTCAACAATATTTTTTGAACTACAATAATTACCTATGGCCTTTTGCCCTCCATCATGACAACTCAGATGATGGGGCATCAGGGAGAATAGCTATGATGTGGAATAAGTATAAGGTGGAAGGAGTTATCATCTTTGAGTAAAAACTTCATAACTATACAATTCAAACATAAATCTTGGAGAGTGGCCTGGTCTCTTACCAACATATATGCCCCCAACTCAAGATCTCAGAGAAAATAGTTGTGGAATGACCTTATCAATCACAAAGAAGATATAGGGGATCAATCCTTGATGGTGGTTGGTGACTCAAATTCCCCTCTCTACCCATCAGAAAACAAGAGAGGGTTGATTGACTAATTCTCAGAAAGAATGGTTGATTTAGCTAACTTTATTATGGTAGGAAGCTTAATAGAAATTAATCTCAAGGGATCCCTCTATAGGTGGTCCAATAATAGAGTGGACTCACATCTTATCCAAGTCAAACTTGATAGACTTTTGATTTCTTCTAATTGGAATATATTAGACAAATGAAGTATTTCTGCTCTCTTGAGAATAGGGTCAGATCACAACCTCCTATTTAATTGGGAGATGGAGAACAACAAAGGAAATTACCCTTTTAGATTTGATATTATGTGGACACTTCATCCTAAATTCAGAGAAAAAATAGAAAGTTGGTGGGCTATAAACCTGGAGGGGACAACTATGTATAAAATTATCAAGAAGCTCAACAATATAAAAAGGAAAGTCAAAGAGTAGAACAAATCCTCCTTTGGAAACATTTTTGAGGCCAAGAAGGGGATGAAAGACAAAATAACAAAAATCCAATAGGAAAAGGAGTCAATTGGGTCCACTGACAATAGTGGGAGAGAGGAGAAAGACCTGATTAGCTAGGTACACAATATTTCTGCCAAAGAAAAAACATTCTAGAAGCAAAAATCTAGGGACCAATGGCTCAAAGTAGGGGTAGAAATACTAAGTTTTTTCATCAATCAACCCTCAAACATAGAATAAATAACAAAATTATTGAGCTTGTGAAGGATGATGGAATCATATTCAATAAATAGGAGGAAATCCAAATAGAAGGAATTAGGTACTTTCAGTCTCTTCCTAATCACAACCCTGATACCAGCAAAACTAAAGAGGAGGAGCTCTTGGAGGTTATCTCCAATTCTATTTATACTTTAGACCTAAATGACATGGGAAAAGCTATATCAAATGAAGAAGTCAAGGATGTTATTTTTTCTTTTGAACTCTATAAGGCTTCAGGGCTTGATGGTTTTCCTCTTATGTTTTTCCAAATGTATTGGGATGTGGTGGCTCAAGATGTTACTATTATGGTCAAAGAATTCTTTTAAAAAGGAAATCTACTCAAGGAGATGAATAATGCATTCATTGTTCTTATTACTAAGAAGTGTGTTGTAGATAGACTCACTGATTTCAGACCTATCATCTTATGCAACACCATCTACAAAATTTGTTCAAAGATGATAGTCCTAAGAATCCAAACTTTTCTAAATAAGATCATTCACAAAATCAAAATGGGTTTGTCCTAGGAAGATAGATTTTAGATGTGATTATTTCTATTCATGAAGTGTTTCACTCTATGGAAAAAAGAAGAATGCAAGGAATGACTCTAAAACTTGACATGTCTAAGGTTTATGATAGGGTTTCATGGGATTCTTCCCTAAATTTCTTGAGAGGTTTGGATTTTGTGGGATGATTCTTAGGTTGATGAAATGTTGCTTCACTACTCTAAGCTTCTCTATCCTAATTAATGGTTCTCCCCAAGGTCATTTCCACTCTAGAGGTAGATAAAGGTAGGGTGACCCTTTATCCCCATACCTCTTTATAATGTTGGTAGAAGTTTTGGGTAGAAACATCTCAAAACTCATAAGATCTAAGGCAATATGAAATAGTTCAAACATGCTTCCTCCCTTGATCCTTCATCCCATGAGCAATTTTTTGATGATACCATTCTCTTTGGAAAGGCCTCAATAGTGGAAGCTAATTTATGGAAAAAAAAATTGGTTGATTATGCTGCTATTTCAGGGTAGAAGATCAACCTGGAAAAGTGGTCTATACTTCTTTAATATTGGGACTACCATCCAAAACCACATTGGTAATACTCTTGGTTGTAGCATCAACCAACTCCCTATTACTTACATTGGGATGCCACTTTGGTCTCGAAAAATTGATAATGGGATATGGAATAATTTGCTTGAAATAATCTGGAAGAAGATTTCATCCTAGAAAAGAAATTTGCTTAGCCATGTAGGTAAGGTCCAACTCATCAAGAACACCTTACAAAATATCCCTATTTATTTGTTGTCTCTTTTAGAATTCCTAAGTTTATGGCTGACAAGATTGAACAGACCCAAAGAAGATTCCTTTGGTCTAGAACTAAGGACAAATAGATAATGGCTCTAGTGGCTTGGGAACAAATGTGTTGTCCCAAATGCGCTAGAGGACTAGGATTGAGAAAGATTAGAGAAATGAATAAAACTCTTCTTGCCAAAGTGGGCTAGAACTTAATAACAAATAATTCTAAATGGAACAAAATTATTCAAGCTAAATATCTAAACAACTCTGCTAGCTTGTCCTTCATCATCAAAATTCACTTGCCAACTAGGTCTGCCATTTGGAATTTCTGTGCCTTGCACACATGCCCCATTTTGTCAAATGGAGACCCCCCTTTTTGCTTTGGCTTGGAGTCTCAACCTTTCCTCCTTATGATGATGAGAAGGTGGAATTAGTGCTTAGAATACAGGATTTGTTCTAGATTTGAGTATATGGTATGTTTGGAGATGCTTGATGTTTTGTATGATTGATTTGGAGGAGTCTTGATTGGGTTTGTGCTTAAGAAATAGCCATTTGTTGCCTTTTGTGCTAAAATTAGGTGTCACTGCATTTTGTGTCAAAATCCTATCACTGAACATAGTCCTTGAAACTACTCTTGCAAGATGTGTTATGTTAGAATTCCTAGTTTCCATGCCTTAGAATTGCAAAATCATGTCAGATTCTACAAGGTTTCACTAAGGGGTCCATATGCTTTAATCCTAGTGCATAGCTAACCCTGAAATTGGCTAAGCCTAATATCCTAAAACCCTAAAAACTGACTAGGTCTAAAATCTGGGGGATCCTTAAAAATCTAGAATCTGCATGTTAAATCCCATGGATCCAGGACCTATCTCAAACATCTTGACAGCATATTTAAAAATATTTAAGGTCTAAACATAATATATTTTGAAATATATTGTCACCTAGGACACTTTCATATCTGGCAGGAATTTTGACTCCTACTGTAGTTTGTGGGAAAAATGACCCTTACTAGATATTGCACTGATTTTCTTCTCCACTGGATATGTACTAAAAATGCCTTTGACTGGATCAGCACTAAAAAATCATGCTCATAGGACATATCCATCGGCACCCAAAACCCCCACAATCCACTTAAGGCAAAATCCCCGCTGATGAAGTTAGCGCTAAAAGTTGACTACATAGGATTGACGATAAATTCAATCCTCACCGGACATATCCATTCGATGTCATATACTCCACTAATCTGGTATAGAATGAAAACCTCACTAGACCATTTGTTAGAAGCTTTGTGCTAAAATTTCACTTGACAGGACATGTGCAGAAATCTTCACTCATGGGATATATCCGGTCCTGACTAAATCCTCCGCTATCCAGTGCCTACCAAATTCACCAATGAAGGTGTTAAAAGAAGGGTTTGCGCTAAAATAGGGTTCAACTGCACATATCTAGTCATGACCTAAAACCCCGCTTATCCTGTGACAACTAGAATCCCCACTAAAGCCTTAAAGAAGATTTAGTGCTAAAAATGGCCTCCACTGGATATATCCAATGAGAGCCAAAAACACCATTTTTTGGCAAATTGGCCTGAAAAACTCATTTTTTAGGGTGGAAACCTGGATTTTATTGATGAATTTGAATTGTACATCCTTATATTACATCATGACCAACATTTTTATCATGTTAGTGTGGATTTTGGGCATGTTTTGTATTGATTAATGTCACTGCACATGAATATATAGTGACCCCCAAAAATCTCACTTTTTTCAAAAAAGGCTATAAAAACATGAAATAAAAGCCTCCAAATGGCCACAAAAACATTCTAGATCACTATAAACATGAAATGGGTAGTAAAAAATGATGGAAAACTTAGAAAATCATGTGAAAATCACTTAATTTGTGAAGTTGTTCATAAAGAAGCAACATTGGTTTTGAGTTGTTCTTGAGTGATCCATGACTGCAAATGGATATATTTTGATTCAAATTAATGGAAAATGACTCGTTATGATGAAAATTGATGATTGATATTGTGAATTATAGAGCTAGAAGCACAACAGAGTTTGTTGGAGTTGTCTTGGAAGGATGAACACATAGAGACACAGTGTTGATCTGAATATGCATAATCTTCATTTTATCAACCAAATTGATGTTGCACATGTAAGAGAAAGTTAGTGTAATGTCCAATATGATGGAGATGAGCCCTAAGAACTAGAAGACACATGAAATTAGGCCTACTTCACTGATGTTCCTGCAGATCCAGTTCAATGTCCAGGACATGTATACAACTATCTACACTTGTTCCAGTAGTCCAGTCATGCTATATTGATTCAACAAGCATCCAGTTGGGCACGCCTTCATAAAAACATGCCACATACTCCTCTTGACATGTCAAATCATTGGAAAAGTCATTTATCCCATTAGACAACTTGAAAAGTTTCTATTTCATCTTGTTCTCATGAGCTAAAAAGTTGTAATTTTTGTCTTTTCCTACAAGACAAAAGTAAATCTAGGATTGTAACTACCCATTGTTAGGGTAAAAAGTGGTTTAATCAAGTGAATAATATCAAACCTAAACATCAACAGAATAATGAAAATAAAAAAGATTAAATGAAAAGAGCAATGAATAACACAATGCAAACCTTCCCTGTTTCAAAGCTTCTGTTATTCACCTATTAAAACTGTCCTTGTTGGTGTGAAGTAGGCCCTCAGTGAGTGCACTCTTTTAGCTATGTTGTAGGATGTTGGTAGTAAATGGCTATGATAATGAATATGCTAAGAAGATGAGCTTCGAAGAAACAATGGTGATGTCAAGCAAATAGTATTGGGGTGCCAAAGGTGCGCTAGTGGATTTCTGTAGAGTAATAATACGAATAGCCTGGATGAATAGAATGGAGGGATGAAGCTTCTTTTATAGACTCAGGAGAATGAGAATCAACGGTTGAGAGGAGATATGAAGATCAATGGCTGAGGATGGTTGAGGAATGTGCAACCAGTAGAAATATGACAAGTGTCTCATCTCCATCATGAAAGAGGGGACTTGACAAAATTGATTGGGGAGTTAACTCTTTTAACTGATCAGTTAACAAATATGATTAGTCAGTTGGAAGAATGAATTATGGAATTGACTAAATTGATTGAGGGATTAACTCAATTGACCAGTTAGTTAACACTTTTGATTGATTAGTTAACTAACTTTTGATTTGAGAAGAAATAGGACATGTGGGTGAGGGAATATCAGGTAATTAAATATTTAAAATATTTAATTACATGTGCAACATGGTGAGGTGGAAAAGGTGAGGTGGAAAGGTGAGGTGGATTGGTGAGGTGGATTTATGGAATTAGGACTTTAGGATAGAGGAATTTGGATTAATTAAATAATTTATGATTATTTAATTATGTAGGGCATTTAGAAGAATTTTAATTAAATAAATAGATTTTATTTAATTATGGAATAGTGAATCGATTAAATAAATTTAGAATATTTATTTAATTGATAGAAGAATGGAATAAATATTTAGAATATTTATTTAGGATGAATTGTGTCATTTTTAGGCGTATACATTTTGCCCCTCTTTGATGCAATGCAGTTTATAGCGTTGCTTCAAAGAAATCGATAGTCTGACAGTGATACATGCCCCAGTTTGTCCCTATACAAGTTTAATGATGATAGGATGCCCCCTCGAGAGATTGGATTGGAAGAAGGCAGGAGGCGTGAGACGGACAATCTCACAAAGACAAAGGGAAGCTAGGTTAGAATGAAGAAATCGGTTCAAGAAAGAGTTGAATGATATGTGATGCAAGATGGAATGATGACACACACAAGCAAGCAAGCAAGTATGCACAAATGACACAAGAACAAACAAGGTATTGCCC
Source organism: Cunninghamia lanceolata (assembly GCA_027924645.1). Classification (NCBI taxonomy): domain Eukaryota; kingdom Viridiplantae; phylum Streptophyta; class Pinopsida; order Cupressales; family Cupressaceae; genus Cunninghamia; species Cunninghamia lanceolata. The sequence goes on from BSBN01000828.1 coordinate 9,889,275, forward strand.
ATGTCAGGCGGTAAACCAACGATATACTAATAATGATATACAACAATGTTGTCATGGTGGGGAATGATGTATCCCTAGACCAACACGGCAGGCATGTTGTCATGGCGGGGAATGATAGATCCATAGAGCAACATGAAGGATAGTGTCTGGTTTCAGGAAATGAAGCATGTCGTGTAAGATGCGTGTGTTGGTATGATTTCGACAATGTTACATCCTATATAAGACAATTGATTGATTAACTGATCGAGTTGGTTTACGACCAGACAAGGATCAAGATCACTGATTGTGATTGGATCATTTGTGCAAGATTGACTTGACTTTATTGGTATGGATTAAGGATGGACCTGCATTTGGATCATTGCTCAGACTGACTAGACAAGGATGAAAGATATGACAATAGATAGAAATCTAATTGATAAAAGAATGACTCAATAAAAAGACTCACAAGCTTTTATTTGTATTGATAATCTACACTATGTGGAGCTTTTATTGCATGGGATATGGTATGGATGTATAATGGATGTGAATGGTGTTTGCTTTTGGAGTGCTTTATTTCATCATTGGGCAATTTTTTTTTGGTACTTTTTCTGAAATGTTGTAAGTTAATACAAGCATCTAGGTATAATTGAACCGAGATGACCTGAGTACTACTTACATGGATTGTGATTTAGCAAGTTAATACAAGCATCTAGTCAAAATTGAATCTAGATGACCTGAATATTTCTTGTGTTTCAACAAACAAGGATTGCTCCCGTTCATGTTAGACCTTTGATGTCCTCGATGATCTTTTGCCGATCATGTCCTTAGACAAGCTGTCACATTACTAAAGCAGAATCCACAGATAGCAAACAAAGAAAATGATCCTGCCCCCATCATAACATCTCTAGCTTTTGGCATCCTTGAGTAGCATGGGAGGACGTGATAACAAAAATTAAGATGCTGTAACTTAACCATGATTTCAATCCACAAAACATTCTTGCATTTAGATGTGTTTACTTCTTCCTGTAATTTGAATAAAATCATTTAGAAGGCCTTGGGTACTTTGCCTTGTGTTTGAATAGGTTAAGTTGTTCACAGTCAAGATTTCTGCTTGAAGCATGGGTTCTTCTTGCACCTGCTTGCTTGGTGAGAAGATTGCACAATCCTTATTGGGGAGACGGACCCTAAGGGACTGACCTAGTGCCTCGGGGGCTCATTGCTAAATGGCCTTGCCTACGTGACGACACAAAGGCAATGTAGTTCGGGGTAAACCCTAATGGACCATGGATGGACTTGAAGAAAGATGACAAGAAAGATGACAAGAAAGGGGATGAATAGGACCATGGGAGCCTCGGGGGTGCATTAGAATAATGGCCTTGCCTATGTGACGGTACAGAGGCAACATAGTTCATAGACTTGGACCATGGACACTATGCCAGGCTCACACTAAGGAGACGGTATGGGACAAAACCTTAGTTGACATGGCCACAAGGAGAGTATCAAGCCATGATAGGTAACTGTCAAGTGTTTGTTGGGGGACAGATATGGGTCAAAGTGAAGGAGGAATGGACTCAAGGTGATTGGACTCCCAAAGATAGAAATCTGATTGATAGAAGAAAGACTCGATAGAAGGACTCACAAGCTTTTGTAAACATTGATACTCTGCACTTTGTGGAGCTTTTATTGCATGGGATATGGTATGGATGTATAATGGATGTGAATGGTGTTTGCTTTTGGAGTGCTTTATTTCATCATTGGGCAATTTATTTTTGGTACTTTTTCTGAAATGTTGTAAGTTAATACAAGCATCTAGGTATAATTGAACCGAGATGACCTGAGTAATTCTTACATATCAATAGACAAGGATTGCCCTCGTTCATGTTAGACCTTTGATGTCCATGATGATCTATTGTTGAACATGTCTTTAGACAAGGTTTCGCATTACTAAAGTTTAATCCACAAACAACAAACAAAGAAAATAATCATGCCCCCATCATAGCATCTCTAGCTTTTGGCATCCTTGAGTAGCATAGAAAGACATGATAACAAAAATCAAGACTCTGTAACTTAACCATGGTTCCAATCCACAAAACATTCTTGCCATTAGATGTGTTTTTCTTGCCATAATTTGAGTAGAATCATTTAGAAGGCCTTAGGAGTTTGTTTTCTTTGCTTTGGATAGGTTAATGTCTTGTGTCAGGATTTCTACTTGAAAGTGGGCTTTGCTTGCGCTTGCTTTCTTGGTGAGAAGATTCCACAATCCTTCATTGGTGAGACGGACCCTAAGGGACTGACCTAGTGCCTCAGGGGCTCATTGCTAAATGGCCTTGCCTACGTGACGACGCAAAGGCAACGTAGTTCGAGGTAAACCCTAATGGACCATGGATGGACTAGAAGAAAGACAACAAGAAAGATGACAAGAAAGGGGATGAATAAGACCATGGGAGCCTCGGGAGTGCATTAGAATAATGGCCTTGCCTGCGTGACAGTGCAGAGGCAACGTAGTTCACGAGGTAAACCCTAATGGACCTAAGATATGGATCAGATGAGACACAATATGGAATAGACATGGATCAGATATGAATAGATATGGATTAGACAAGACACGATATGGAACAGATATGGATCAGACAAGACATGATATGGAATAGATAAGACTGATGACAAGGAAACACCACAGATAGGTAGATGTACGGGTGATAAGGAATGGAACGGGTAGGTAGGAAGAAGGAAACAAGGATGTGATCTCCAAGGACTATGTCGCATAAGTATAACATGCCCCATTGTAGGTAGAGTACGTAGGATTTTTCATGACAATGCTAATGATGATAGGAGGATGAGAGGCTAATGAAGGATTTACATGGTTTGGAGGGATAAGGTATGCCAAGAGACATCTAAAACATTTGTCAACATTGTGCCCCAATCTTTATCAAGACCAAAGAATAGAGGAAAGGAAGATTAGATGGATGGATGGGACAGTATAGGTATGCAATGGATAGAGGATAGGATAGGAAATGGTATGAAAGGAAACTGGTAGGAGAAAAGTGATATGCTGATGAGACAAGGTGCCCCCAAGTGTAGGTGACATAAAAGATCAACTTACACATGACGCCTGTTTGCCATGTTTTCATCATGGTACTTATCCAAGGTGCCTATTTGCCAAGTTTTCACCATTGGATGAAGGGATTTTTCTTTACTTTTTTTCTTTTTTTTTTCCTTTTTTTTTTTGAAACATTTGGGTAGGAAAACGCGGATATGGAAGGGAGAGACTTAGGGATCTAGTTCCATGAAAGGTAACAGTCCCACTAGATGGATGTTGTCGCATGGACCATGTCGAGTGCTCTCATAGATATTGGTAGGAGATGGCATGAAAGTGATATGGCGTAGGTAGATAGTGGATTATGATGCAGAATATGGAGGGAAGGTTTATGCAAAAGCATGGACCATAGGAATAGGATGAGGAAGATAATGTAGGATAATAGTGGAAGGAAGGGGAGATGGAGGTATATGAAAATGTTGTGGAATGGAAGGGAATCATGACCAACGGTTGCACATACCATGGTAAACATTAAAGCTAGTGATGGGAAAGTAGTGTAGGAAGCAATAGAGACTTTTTCTTGTGGATGAATGACATAGGCATGTAGGGATCCACATAGACTGAGTAGTGTCCTAATTTTTGTTCGTCATGTGGGATGGAAGAATTTGAGACTTATGGATGGAATGGGTGAAAGTAGATGGTTGAGATTCTTGAGAGGTGGATGCCTCATGTATCTTGAGGGATTTTTTCTTAGGTACCCAAAACATTTTTCTTTTAGATAGTACCTGTGAAGGTATGGGTTTGGGTGTATGCAACTTTTGTGCAGCTTTTGGAGTAATCATTTGGTGGATGTGGACCCACACCTTTTTCAGCTTGGCGTATAGGTGTGTGGGTGTATGCAGCTCTTGAGAAGGATGGTTCTTTGATTCTTAGATTTTGTATCCTAGGTCATGAGGACTCTTAGGATTTTTGACATGATAGGTAGAGGCATCCAGATTTTTATGGTTGAATTCTCTTGAGGTGGTGGAAGTGGAGTTTGAGGAAATTCTTTGTTTAGACAACACGTGCATTGGTTGGTCATGATTGGGATTGTTAGAGGATTCATAGATGGATGGATAAGGTGTTGGGAGAAGTGGTGGTAAAATGCATGGAGGGATATTAGGAGTTGGAAGTAGCGGAGGTAGATTGGATGGTGGAAGGTGTGTGGTCACGTGCTTTTGACAATTATAGGATGATGGAGGTGGAATGGTGACATATGTTTTGGGGATATGATAGGGTTTGCGATGGAAAGTGGGAGATTTTGAAGGAGTGGAGGAAGTACCAACATCTTGAGATTGTTCACCTTGGGGTATGTATCCAAGGCCATATGAAGGAGGAGGAACATTGACATGGACGGGTTCCAAAATACCTTATTCATGAAGGCCTAAGCCTTTACCTTGATAGTTCATGCGTTGGAGTATGTGGTGGACAACGGGATTATGTGTAGGTGGAACACTAGACACAAGTTCATTATTGGATGGAGAAGATGAGATAGAGGATAATGGTGGCTGGTGTTCTAAGGAGGAACACTCATGAATGAAGGTGGTAAGACCAAGGATATACAGTGGAGGATTTGCAGCATGGTTGATAATGGATGGCAAAGGAGGATTACTAGTTTGATCTTCTACGCTTTCTTGGGAGGCAAGTGTCTCATCAAGGGAAGTGGAAGTTGCTGGATCTTGGATAGGACTAGATGGGGTTATAGGCTCAGGACCATGGAACACATAGAGTGGACTCAGAGGATCATCATGGTCTGCTTGATCATAGATAGGCTCTTGATCATAGATAGGCTCTTCATCATAGATGGGATCTTGATCATAGATAGGATTTAGCATGATGGGATTAAGGTGCTCGTGTATAGGTTCTTCACCAATGATAAGATCTTGATCATAGAACAGACATAGGTTACGGAGGGGCCAAAATTGGATCTCTAGCCCATGCATAGGATCAAGTTGCTCATGGATAGATTCTTCATCAAAGGTAGTATCTTGATCATGGAAGAGATATAGGTAATGCATGGTTGGAAATTGGATCTCTTACTCATGTATAGGTATAGGATTATCGAAAATATAGAGGTTATGTAAGGGTCGAATGGGAATGCTTTGATCTTGATTTAGACAAGGGGTTGATGTTCCCACATGCTCTAAAGTGTGCTCTTGACATAACTCTTGATGTGCTTGAATTGGAGTGGAGGTAGAAGACTCTTGGATAGGATCATGGTCAACAACATGAAGGTGCGACGGACCTTGACTTTGGTGCATGGTAGGAGGCTCTTTGATAAGCTCAAGGAATGGAGGATCACATGAAGGGGTGGTAGGATTTGACATATTATTGGAAGCATCTTTTGTAAGGTCAAGGACTAGATTTTGAGGACATGGTTGACTCTCTGCTAGTAGCCCTTGGATCACATCCTTCATAGGTGTATGGGTAGATGAATGAGGAAATGGAGGAGTGGATTTAGAGTTCTCCCTAGCTTTTCTTTTACTATGTGAATCTAGAAAACATCTTTCCCAAAAATCATCTGAGGCATTTTTAGTTGCCCATTTAGAGCTTGGGGAACTCAATGGCGATGTTGGCATAGGATTGGTATGTTTTGGAATATGTGTCTTAGAAGACGGTGAAGGAGGACTAGTAGACAGAGTGGTATACGATTTCCAACTTGAGGTGGTGCTTGCCTTGTTATGAGCATCATTAAGACAGAAAATAGATGTATGAGTTTGGGGCGCGGCGCAGCTAGTACTGACACGTTCAGCTTGTAAGATTGCCATTTCTTGTTGTATGACTTGGAGTTCTTGAGCAATTGCTATACGACTTTGGGGTGAGGTGTCTAAGGTTAATTGTAGTTTCAGGTATTTGAGTTCTCGAGAGAGCTCTTCTAATTTGGTTGTCATCTCCACATAAACTAACACAAGACTGAAATGGGTACTCAGAAAGGTGGAAAATTTTCTCAGAAAAGATGTGGAAGTACTCACTGTTACGCATGCACTGGAATAGATGCGTCGCTTTGGTGTTTTCTCAAAAAAAAAAATTTGCAATTTTTGGGCTTTTCTGATGTTTTTGGTGCTTTGGTTGCAAAAAAGGTCTTTTTGTTATGATTTTCTGAATTTATGGCAAGAAGACACAGCAAACACAAAGATATTTTTATGGTTTTTTTTTGAGTTTTTTGAGGTTTTTTGAGATTTTTTTATTTGGACTCTATTTGGACTAAGAGAAAAAAGCAAGTACAAAATCCTAGGCTCGAAATAGATTACAAGGGTTTTTGGCCACTAGAACAAGAGGTGTTTAATGAGGGCAACCATTCAAGTGGTTACACATGTGGTGGCACTACTCTCTATTATGGAGTCTCCCAGCCTCAAAGGGTTACGACTATGAGGGTTTTGGGGGAGGTTGGCTGTCGGTGTAACATAGCAGCACTCGTTGCAGGAGGTTTTCACCTTAAGCACAATTTATTTTAAGTGGCTTGGTAGGGCTTGGTTTTAGCTTGTTACCACTCAGGGTCGTTCCCACTTGGACAGGCGTGCATCTAAGGGCAGGTCCCCCCTAAAGGTTAAACAAATAGAATAACAAGTCTGGCACTTTGGTCACCCAATTAAGGGGAGAGCATAAGCCTATTGTCATTCGCAAGCATAGAATACACTGGTTAATCCAACCTAGTTAAAATTAGAAAAACTAAATGGGCTACCCTACTTGTGCACTCACACAGTTGTTAACTTTGAAGTGATTAGGAGATAGCAATGATTCTTTCCTTTGCAAGCTAGCAATATTCTTAACTGAAAGAGATAGCCATATAGCAATGATCAATGAAACTAAGATTGCAATAATTCAGTTATCACCCTCCTAATTAGAAACTATGTGAGATTGACATGCATGTTTTTACTTTCCTAATTAGAGTTGGATTAAAATTGTATGCAAGTTGCATAAACAATGAGTTACTCTTTCCTAATTAGAACATTATGAAAGTTGTATGCAAGTTGCATGAACAATGAGTTACTCCTTCCTAATTAGAACTAGATGAAAAGTATATGTAAGTTGCATGGGAATGTCTAAAGCAGTCCTATTCAACACTTAGTAAAAAATGATTGTCTTTAGTGGACAGTTTGCACCAAACTGGATCTTGATTTGCACCTGTAGTCCACAAAAATAAAAATTGAATCAAGAAGTTTGTAAATCAAATGGTTAAGTGAAAAACACATAATCTGAAAAATTTCATGAAAATATGATTTTGACAGCAAAATAGATATGAAAATCAGAATCTACATGAAATTCTGTGCTGTTTTAAAAAAATCCATGAAAATTTGATAAAAAATGCGAAAGGTATGATTGTTTGAAGTTTTCAAGCAAATGGGAGGTTTGACTGATTATACTTGATGAAATTGATCAAATAGGAGAAAAACACCTCCACTACTGTGAAGTTTGTTGAATCCCCTTTCCAATGACTATAATTTTGCAAAAAATTGATTCTCCCGCAAAAAGTTTTGCTAAAAGGAAAAAAAATACCCCTATTTTGCCCTCATTAACATTTTTTTTAAAAAAAAAATTTTAAAAAAAGATGAAAGACAAAGCTTAAAAAAAAAACTATTTTTTTTATTTACTATATGTTTTTTCTATTTGTTTGTTTTTTTTTTTTTAAAGTTAAACCCTAAACCTATATTTTTCTTTGTTTTTTTAATATTTATTTTACCTTACTGTTTTTATATTATTTTTTTGTTTGTTTTTGTGAGTGTGTGCAGGTGGTGGTTGCAGGTGGGTGGAGGTTGAGAGGAGGCGGAGCTGTGGTGGTAGGCGGAGCAGAGGGAGGCAGTATGGAGCGGTGGTGGAGCAGAGGGATGGAGGAGGATCTACAGGGGAAGGCCACAGGGATCTGGGGAGGAGGGTAGGCGGGGGACGAGACAGGGGAAGGCCGCAGGGAGGGATGAGCGGCAGAGTAGGGTTTCAGGGTGGCGAGAGAGTGAAGGGAGAGGTGTCGGGGGGTGGGTCAGGTGCAGGGAGTGGGGGAAGAGGGAGGGAGTGGGGTTTGGGCACGGGGGAGGGAAGGGGTAGGTCGTAGGGCTGGGGGGGACAGGAGGTGGGGGAGTTAGGGCAAGGTCGGGGGGGACGATTGACAAGGGGGTTCTAGGGATGGGAGGAGGGGATCGGGAAGGGTGAGAGTGTGGTGCAGGAGTGGTGGGGGATCAGGGATAGGGGGAGGAAAGGGTAAGGATGCAGGGGATCGGGGGTAGGGAGTAGGGAGAGGGGGGGAAAGGGGACGGGACAGTGGGGATAAGGGGTGTGGGAGTTAGGGGAGAGGGCTGCAGGAGGGCTTGGGATCGGGGAGGCCAAGGGGGCCTGTGTGCAGGGGCTTCGGCCCCTGCTAAAAATTAATTTTTTTTTAAAAAAAAATTTTGATTTTTTTTAAATTTTTTTTTTTTTAAAAAGTTTGTTTAAAAGTTAAAAAAAATAAAACAAATCTGCAAATAAAAAAAATTGACTTTGTTTTTTTTTTATTTTTTTTTTTAATTTTTTAAAGTTTGTTTGATTTTTTTTTTTAAAAACTGAATAAAATAAATTCTAAAAACTTTTTAAAAAAATGAATTTTTTTTTTTTACAAATAGTGGAAAAATTAAAAAAAATTCAAAAATTTTCTAGTAACCTAAAGTAGGCAAATGATATGTTATTTTTCACCTGTGAGGTCCAATTGAGCATAAGAGGTCGTGTATGAAAGTTGTTGTCCAAATTTGTAACAAAACTCCCTTGAAGCTGTGACAAAACACACTTGACAAAACACACTCAACATAACACTCAGAAATAAAATGGGTTAGATCACGATGGGCACCAAAAATGTTAGGGTAAAATGCGGATTAATCAAATGAACAATAACAAACCCAAACATGAACATAATAATGAAAACAAGAAAGATTGAATGAAATGAAGCAATGAATAAAATAGTGCAAACCTTCCTTGAATCAAAGCTTTTGTTGTTCACCTATTAAAACCGTCCTTGCTGGTGTGAAGTAGGCCCTTAGTGAGTGCATTCTTTTAGCTGTGTGGTAGGATGTCGGTAGTAAATGGCTGTATTGATAGATAATGCTGTGAAGAGGAGCTTCAAAGAAAATGGTGATCTCAAGTAGATTGTATTGGGGGTGCCAAAGGCGCGTGGGTAGAATTCTGCAGAGTAACAATACAAATAACTTGGATGAATAGAACGGGAGGATGAGGTTTCTTTTATAGACTCAGAAGAATGAGAATCAACGGTTGAGAAGAAGTGTGATGATCAATGGCTGAGAATGGTTGAGGAATGTGCAACCAGTAGGAATAGGACAAGTGTCCCACCTCCATCATGAAAGAGGAGATTTGACAAAATTGATTGGAGAGTTAACTCTTTTAACTGATCAGTTAACAAACTTGATTAATCAGTTGGAAGAATGAATTATGGAATTGACTGAATTGATTGAGGGATTAACTTAATTGACTGGTTAGTTAACACTTTTGATTGATTAGTTAACTAACTTTTGATTTGAGAAGAAATAGGACATGTGGGTGAGGGAAAATAGGTAATTAAATATTTAATATATTTAATTACATGTGCAACCCGATGAGGTGGACAAGGTGAGGTCAAAAGTGTGAGGTGGATTTTTGGAATTAGAACTTAGGATAGAGGAATTTGGTTTAATTAAATAATTTAGGATTATTTAATTGTGTGAGACATTAGAGGAATTTAGGGAATTTGATTGATTTTATTTAATTACATAATAGTGAACCGATTAAATAAATTTAGAATATTTATTTAATTGATAGAAGAATGAAATAAATATTTAGAATATTTATTTAGAATGAATCGTGCCATTTTTAGGCGTATACACCCACCAACCAATATTAAATGCCATGTAATCTAGACCATTAATTTTGAGTTAATCCTCACCATCCATTGAAAAACTCGGTATGCTTGACTCTCTATATAAAGGCAACCTCTCTCATTGTAAACATACAAGGGAAGCACTGAAGAAAGGATTGTTGAAACTCTTACCATTTTTCTGAATCAATACAAATAGAATTTCATTTGTTTTTTCTATTTGAGTTCATTTTGTTGGTTGGATATGGTTTTCATGGTTCTTCATCTTTCCAATTAGCTATTCACTTGCATTTGTGGTTAATTATTTAGATATTTGATGGATTTCCTATCCATACCATTGATGGCTTGTTGATTGTATGCCATTGTGCATGGTTAGTCTGGGCATATCTATATGAGATAAGTTTTATTGTGTGAGTTCATTAAACTATGCCAAGGATTGGGTGTTTGATGCATCTTTCACAATTTGAAAACCATTGCATTGCCTTCTAGAAGATTGCAACCTCTGTAGCATTGTGGATTTCCTGGTTAATCAGAGATTTGTTTGTTGTTGGGAATATGTCTATCTATTTGTTGATCATTCCTACAATTTTCTATAGGATCTTTTTTACCCTTTCTCTTCCCTTTTTCCTTTTGCATTTTCTTTATCATATCCAATTAGGTTGGGTTTCATAAACTTACATAGTGCTGTCATAGAATTCATGCTTAATGAGTGCAAGTTGGCAGATTGTTGGTTTCCTACTGTAATTACATATGTTATAGCAATTTGGGTATATATCAGTTTGTTTATGCATTGTTAAATGAAAAAATTGATCAAGGACATGTGCAATCAAACCCTAATGCACTAAATTTTGTTTGCATGCATGTAAGTGCCCTTTATTGGTAAAATTGAAACATATCCACTAAGTTATTCCTGCAAAGCCACAACCTAGCTACATAAACCTTGGGGATGTCTTATCTAGGATAGGATACCTTTCAAGAGAGGTGAGATAACCTACATTTCACCTACATTGTTGTATTATAAAACCACCATCAACAGGGATAACATCCTTAAAATTTAAACAAATTTTGAAAAAGGGGTTAAGATGGATAGTGGGTGATACAAGGACTGTCAAGTTCTAGGATGACCCTTGGATAATTTTTACTCCTCTCAATGCTATCCATCCTTGTGCTAGGCTAGAAGCTACTATGACTAAAAATTATGGTAGATTGGTTGCCAATTACTAGACTAATGCTAATAGCCAATGGGAATGGAAGAAGTTTAGTGAAGAATTAGACATAACTAATAACACAGATCTTATGGACCTCAACAACAAATTAAATGGTTAAAGATTCAAGTTTTCCCCTAGGAAGGATTCCTTCTTTTGTACTATTGAGCCCAACCATGATTATTTGATAAAATCAGGTTTTAATCTCTTATCCATCCATATGTCAACTAATTTTGACTGGAAATTAGTTTGGAATCCTAATTTGATTCCTAAAATGAACTTCTTTTGGTGGGCTATTGCCATGTAGAATTCTTACTATGGATAACCTCAACAAGAGAGGATTTATATTTGTGAATAGATGCATGCTATGTAAAAAATATGGGGAGAATATTAATAATCTCTTTATTAATTGTCCCTTTGGTTGGTACCTCATGCAAGCCATCCTAAAAAAGTTTGAGACATAGTGGGTCTAACCCAGAGATTTCTACTCCTTAGCTAGTAGATAGATTCCTTAATTTCACTAATCTAGTGTTGAAGGAATTATGGTCCCAAGCCCTTCCTCATCTATGTTGGGCATTTTGGAAGGAGAGGAATAATATAATATTTAGGGAGAAAAACAAACCTAGTAACATTGTCTGGGAAGGATTAATCAAATCCATCATTAAAAATGTCAAGGCTTCTCAAATTAGGAAACCTAGAGCCCCCCTGACTTGGAGTTCATAGAATTTATGCTAAATGGAAGACCAAAATCCCCCAATGCAATGTTGTTATGGTAAAAGTGGATAGGAGAAAAAAAACTAAGTGGTATCCACTTGAGCTTGGGTAGATCAAAATGAACTTTGATGGCAGTTCCAAAGGAAACCCCAGAAATGTAAGAGTTGGGGGAGTTATAAGAGACAAGAAAGGTACTATGCTTCTAGCCTATTCTAATAATCATGGAAATGAGACTAACAATATTGCATAATCCATGGCCACCTTGATTGGTCTTAACCTAGCAAAAAATATGGGTTTTCATAACCTCATTGTGAAAGAGGACTGTAAGATCATTGTTGACATGTTGAACAGGAAAGATATATGCACCCATTGGTCCATCAAAGATATAGTTCAAGATGCCTTTGAATTATTCAAATATTTTGAAAAATTTGTCATTTCCCATACCTATGAGGAACAAAATAAGATTGTTGACACTCTTCAAACCTAGTCGCCACCTTAGCAGATCATGTGCAATGGTCTGATCTCTTGTCTACACCACCACAAATCCAAGTAGGCATAAAAGTGGAACATTATAATGATTGACTCTCAATTTTATGGGATTTGGAAAGTACAACATATGAGTGAATTAATGGAGATAAACCACAAGGATAATCATGATATGGCTATCTGAATCATAAGGGACAAAGTGAATTATAAACTCAAGTGTATTACACAATATTTCTACACAATGTCATTGAAAGTGATTGGAGCGAGACTATGAAGAACTGTTCTATATGTGAAGATTGGTTTTCTATTTATAGAATGGGAGGGGAAATAATGAGAGTTGAACCCTCATCCTATGACAAGGTGAAAAGGAATGCCATAGTCTAGAATATCCTATGCAGAGGAGGTATCTCTTGTTTTCTTGATGCCATGAATGACCATGACCCTACTCTTTCTAAAGAAATTGCTTATTCTTGGAAGAGTAGGGTAATTTATATCAAGGAATTATCCTTTACCATGACTAAAGAGGTGATCATGGAGGCCATTAGGTTGAAGGTGGAGGGTATATGTATGTAGAAGTATAACAAAGCAAATAATGCAAAGCACTTGGACAAGTTTCTTAGGGGTAAAGAGAAAATCAACAAATTTTAGAATGAGCTTTGTAAAGAGGATTTACCCAAAAATTTGCATGAGGTGGAAAACATCCTGATCAGGTATATTATAGTTGAAGTTACATATAAGAGGGTTTATGTCTACCATTTTCCCATTCATAATCACCTGCATTATGGTTTAGAGTTAAATTTCCCTAAATTTTTTGTTCTAGTATCTTGAGAGCTCTGTCCATAACATCCTACTTGGTAAAATGGAACTCCCCTTACACCAAGCACTTATTCATTATTTATATATGTTCCATATTTCTAGAACACTAGCTAGGTTTGGCCTCTTTACAATCATCAACCTTGCAAGGATTATGCTGGACCCCACTAACGCTAAAGCCATTGTTGACCAAAAAGTCTCCTCCCATGAACTATTGATGTTTGTCATTGATGTCAAAAGGGAGTTTGTTAATGTGATGCCAAAAGGAGTGACTTGATGGTCTGGTCCATGATCCCTTGATGATATTGATGACTATTGTGTGGATCATCTCATGATGCTTCTCAGGTGTGTTTATACTCCTCTCATGGTGATTGATGTTGGGTGTTGGTTTGTCATTGATGTCAACTGAAGTATGAAGTTCTCCATTGATGCAAAATGCAATGGGTCATAGAGTTCTTGTTGGAATTAGTCTGAACAACTGAGAGGGGGGGTGAATCAGTTGTCCCTTAATTTTTATCCTTTTCTTAACTTTTAAATCTTCTTTCTTAACTAGATTAATGATGTGAAAATTTAAGCATAGATCAACACATGAGAAGAAACAACATGAACACACAACACTAGAATTTTGATGTTGAAAACCCGATTAAGGGAAAAACCACGGTGGGGGTTAACCCACAAAAATGTGTATCCTATTAAAAGTACTTAAGAAAATAGAAGGCACATGCCTTCACGTGCACTACCCAGAGCTCACTGCTCAAGAAGAGGCTCACTGCCTATAAGAAATTATAATTTACATAGAGATAATGAACTAAGAAATAGCATCTACATTCATGCCTGAATCAGTCCCTTTGAAGGCTCACAAAAAATTTTGCTCCTATCTTCAAATTCTTCTTCATTGACTCTTCACTCTATATTCCCTTCACTCCTCTTCTTTTCTGCTCTGCTTTTGATCCTTTCTTCAGATTTTATTCATTTCATACAAGGATGATTTTCCACAACTCTTCAACAAGTATTTATACACTTCATTAACCTTGGAATGATCAACAAGGTCGGCTAAACTTAACGTGGATCTTTACACTGTCAGCCAAACATAGCTAAGACTTGAAACTTCCTTAATTAACATTCAATGCTTCATAAAATGCTCTTTAGATTATCTGTAACATGCCATGAACATTCGATCAGCCAAGACTGGGAAGAACATCAACCTCAAAGAAGAAATCTTCAATCAACAAGTCAAACTTCAATGCAGACCTCCAACACAATAGCCACACAATCCAGAGACATCCACAAGCACATTGAATTCATCAATAACATTCACTCTAAACCAAATTACCAGAATCATTTGTATCTTCCTCTGAAACCTCAAAAACACTATCTGCCATGTCTGTCAAACTAGAAAGATAGCTTGCCGACCTCCAAACTACAAACCACTAGACTTGATGATACACACTGACTTCCCAAACATGCCTTTAGATCTGCAAATCATAATATTTCATTGTGGAGCAATCCGGACCAACTTACTGTCACACTGTCTCTTCTAAATACTGCAAAATCCAATTCTACTCAGATGGTCATAACTTCTTCAAATCTTCATGTGGACATCTCAATTCTTAACTGGAGCAACCTCTGACAAACCTCTACATAGCCATATGGTTCACATGCATTGATTCTCATTAATTTTCTCAATATTCTCAACAATCTGGTCTTCTATACAAACAACAATATAGGATACAATTGACACCAATGGCAACAAGGATATGTTGACATCAATGACAACACCACTTAGGCACATATTTGCAACAATCTCCCCCTTTGTCATTGATGGCAACATGATGCAGGAGCATCCAGTGGTGTAAGGGCAATCTTGCATCACCCAAAAAAAGATATGTTTCAAAATTATTGATATTCTTTCCATTTCTTTTTAAAACTTGTGGTTCTAGTTCCATAATCGCTTGAATAATGATATAGAACTTTCAGTTTTTCTAAACTGCTAAAAATAGTAACCTGCTATTTTTAGAAAGTTTGCATTTGGGCACGGATTGAAGTGAAAATTTACAGGAAGTTACATAACGGAAATATAAGACCTTTGGCGAAGGAATCACACAAAGATCATTTGCGAGCTAAAAGATATTAAAGTTTCTGTTTCCTAAAAAACACCTAAAAATTATTCAAACTCAGGTTTGAGGCACTAAATGGCCCCGTATGGGCCCAAAAATGACTGGAACCAGAAGAGTAGGTTCTTAGCGTGTAGAGCACTCTGCGAGCTTTTTGACACATAAAACAGTTCATCAATCGGACACCCAGATCAAAAGTTATGGCTCCCGGAAGTTGACCTATTTTTGGAGGGAGATGCAAATTTTGAAATTAGCTTGTTGGCCGCTAAAAAGGCTATTAATAACCATGTTTGGGAACCCTGGGCAGTAGTAGAGTTAAGGGGGGAAGTGTAGAGTTAAGAATAGGTGGGAAAATAGAAACCCTAGCTGATTTGGGGTTACAGAAGGCAGATGATTCTAGAGTCTGGGAATAGGAAGCTGTAATGTGTTGCAGCCTATGGAGGGTTGATTCCTCTGATTGTATTTGAGCTTCTATAATGTAATAAGTTGTTGAAATCAATAAAGAAAGTTCTATTTTCTATGTACAATTTCTATTGTTGTGTGTTTTATGATTTACCCCCTTCATCAAGTCGTATCAGAGCAAGGATTCCTGAGTGTAGATAGATCTCTGACTGTTAGGCAGTTTGCACTAGGACCTGAGGTTGTGGGTTTGCTGCGGAGACCAAGATGCCTCCACAAAGAAATCATGTTGGGAGGAATGCTTTGACAGAAGAGGGTTTTAAAGCCCTACAAAGGTAAATCGATGCATTGCAAGAGGAGCTACGAAGAGGGTTTGAGCTGAGGACAAGAGAAGAAAGTGAAGATGAAGCTGAAGAAGAGCTATCTGAGGAAGAACAAGAAGCTGTCGGAGATCCTACAGAAGTTAGGTTGTTGAGGGCCATTTCGAATATTTGAAAGAGGCCCAGGATCGAAGTTTCTACATATTCTGGAGATTTGAATCTGGGACAACTTATTGATTGGATCAATGACATGGAGGAATATTTCAAGTATGAAGATGTAGAAGACCTAGATCGGGTCAAGTTTGCAAAAAAAAATTGAAGGGCCATTCTAATATATGGTGGAAGGAGGTCTAGTTAGAGAGGAATAGAAGAGGAAAAGAAAAGATCACCAGATGGGATCGAATGGTGGAGAAATTGAAGAAGCAGTTCATTCTTGTGGACTATGAGATGGAGTTGTTGAAGAAGCTACAAGGATTGAAGCAAGGTAACAAGTCTGTTAAGGAGTATACAGAAGAGTTTTATAAAATTACTATCAGGACAGGCCATGTAGAGCCCAACAAGGAGAAGGTAGCCTATTACATTAATGGGTTGAGGCCAAGTATTCAAAAGGAGTTGAGCCTGGTCAGAATGACCACCATAGAAGATGCATACTAGTTTTCCCTAAAGGTAGAAGAGAAGATGAATAAAAGATTTGATAGCAAGCAAAGGGGAAGAGGTCAAGGTGGAACAACTGGTGGAAGACCCTATGGGGGCCAAAATGAAGATTCAAAGAAAAGTGAAGAAGCTGGCACTAGTCAAAATTAGAGAGGAGATAATACCTACTGCCCTCATGACCAGAACAATGGTGAGCAAAGAGGAAGAGGAAGAGGTAGATCTGGGCAAGGACCCAGAAGAGGAGGTTTCAGAGGAACCTATTTCCAATGTAGAGAAGAAAGGCATCGAGCATACGAGTGTCTACAACATCAAGGAAGGACAAATAGAAGACCTCAAGGCAATACACAAGTTGCACATGTAGATGAAGATGCACATTCTAAGCATTCTGAAGATGCTGAAAGGGGAGAAACCCTAGTTGTCAAAACAACCTTGCTGAATGAGGAGAAAGAACCCAATCAGAGGAAGAGTTTATTCCGCACAAGGTGCAAATGTAAAGGTAAGTGTTATGATATTATTATTGACAGTGGAAGTACTGACAATCTTGTTTCAGAGGAGATGGTTGACAAGTTGAAGTTGACAAGAAGAAAGCATCCACATCCATATCAGATTGCATGATTACAGAAGGACCATAGAGCTTTGGTCAATGAGCAGTGTTTAGTGAAGTTCAAGATTGGGGACTACCATGATGAGGTGCTATGTGACATCATACTGATGGATGCATGTCATATGCTATTGGGGAGATCGTGGTAGTATGATAGGAGCATTGTCCATGATGGTCGTGCAAACACATATTCCCTAAAAAAGGATGGAGTTTGTCACAAGTTGAACCCCTGGAAGGAGGTGGAAGAAAAGGTATGTAGTAATGCCAGAATTTGTTTGGTAGATGGTAGAAAATTTTTGGAGGGTATGAAGCATGAGCGTCATTACTTTGCATTGATTCCTAAGATTAGTCAAGAGAACTATGAAGATGTACCAGCAGAAGTTTCAGATATGTTGGAAGAGTTCTAGGACATTATCTCTAATAATGTACCAGAAGGTTTACCACCAGTAAGGAAGATAAGTCATTAAATGGATTTGATACCAGGAGCCAGTTTGCCAAATGAGGCAGCCCACGGAATGATCCCTACATAGAATGAAGAGCTGAACAGACAAGTTCAGGAGTTGTTGAGGAAGGGACTAATAAGGGAGAGCCTAAGTCCATGTGCAGTACCTGCAGTACTAGCACCAAAGAAGGATGGAGAATGGAGGATGTGTACATGCTCTTGAGCCATCAATAAAATAATGATAAAGTATAGATTTCCATTGCGAAGAATGGATGACATCATGGATTGTTTGAGTGGAGCCAAGTACTTCACAAAAATTGACCTGAAGAGTGGGTATCACCAGATCCATATCAGAGAAGGAGATGAATGGAAGATAGCCTTCATGACAAAGGAAGGTTTGTATGAGTGGTTAGTCATGCCATTTGGGCTAACCAATGCACTGAGCACATTCATGTGGCTCATGAACAAAGTACTAAAAGAACTTTTGGGAAGTTTTGTTATTGTTTATTTGGATGATATTTTGATTTTCAATAAGACTTGGGATGAGCATCTGATGCATATCAAAAGAGTTCTAGAGAAGCTGAGGGAGGAGAAGTTGCTGATTAATTTGAAGAAATGTAGTTTTGCAAAGAAGGAGTTGGTATACCTAGGAGTTGTTGTCTCAGAGGAAGGTCTTAAGATGGACCCAGAAAAAGTAAGGGCTATCATTGAATGGCCTACACCAAGGAGTGCCATAGAGGTGAGATCTTTTCATGGTTTGGCAAGTTTTTATAGAAAGTTTATTAGGAATTTTAGTAACATTTGTGCACCCCTAACTAAGACAATGAGAGGGGATAGAAAAGAGTTTAGATGGACTAAAGGAGCAGATAAGAGCTTTGATACATTGAAGTAGAAAGTTGTAGAACAACCTATTTTGGCACTTCCAGATTTCAATAAGGTATTTTAGGTAGATTGTGATGCTAGTGGTAGTGGTATAGGAGCTGTTTTGAGCCAAGAAGGTAAGCCCATTGCCTATTTTAGTGAGAAGCTTAATGATGCCAAGAAAAAGTATTATGTTTATGATTAGGATATTTATCCAATAGTTCAAGCTTTGAAGAAATGGAGACATTATTTGTTGCCAAAAGAGTTTGTTTTATATACTGATCATCAGGCTTTGCAGTATCTTAATAGTTAAGGGAAGTTGAACCAAAGGTACTTAAAATGGGTTGAGTTTTTGCAGAGCTATACTTTTGTTTTGAAGCACAAGAGTGGGAAGTCCAACAGAGTTGCAGATGCCTTGAGCAGAAGGTAAAATTTGTTGACAGAAATGAAGATAGAGGTTGTTGGGTTCGATGAGCTCAAAAGTTTGTATCCTGACGATCTAGATTTTGCAGAGGCCTAAAAAGCTTGTTTAGAACTTGTTACTTTGGATAGGACAAAATGGTTGCATTTCATAATCCAAGATGGCATGTTGTTTAGAGGAAGCCAGTTGTGCATTCCAAGGAATTCCATGAGAGAGAACCTGATTAAGGAGAAGCATAGTGGAGGATTGGCTGGATACTTTGGTCGAGATAAGACCATTACTATTGTTGGTGAAAATTATTATTGGCCACAGTTGCAGCAGGATGTGAGAAAACTTTTACAAAGTTACAGAGTGTGTCAGATGGCGAAAGGAATGAGTTAGAATACAGGGCTATATCAACCATTACCTGTACCAGAGAAGCCATGGGATGATATCAATATGGATTTTGTTCTTGGTTTACCAAGGACACAGAGAGGACATGATTCCATTTTTGTGGTGGTGGACAGATTCTCGAAGATGGCACATTTCATTCCTTGCAAGAAGACTAATGATGCTATTCATATTACTGAATTATTTTTCAGGGAGGTGGTGAGATTACATGGTCTACCAAAGAGCATAGTTTTAGATTGAGATACCAAGTTTGTTGGTTATTTCTAGAGGACATTGTGGAAGAAGTTGAAGATAGATTTGAAATTCAGTTCTGTATACCATCCACAGACTGATGGATAGACAAAAGTGGTGAATAGGAGTTTGGGTAACCTGCTACGATGCTTAGTAGGAGATAAGCCCAAAGGATGGGATTTGATTTTACCATAGGTAGAATTTGCTTACAACAATTCTATCAATAGGAGTACTGGTAAATCACCATTCCAAATTGTATATGGGAATAGTCCAAGAAATGCTTCAGAGTTAAGGAAGCTGGACAAAGGAGAAAAGACAAGTGCTAAAGCTGAAGACTTTGCAGAACATCTGAATAATTTGCATGAAGAGGTGAGAAAGCACATTAATAAGATGAATATTCAGTACAAGGCTAAGGCAGATCAGAAGAGGAGGTATAAGGAGTTCTAGGAAGGAGATGAAGTCATGGTTCACTTGAGAAAAGAAAGGTTCCCAATTGGAACATATAATAAGTTAAAAATGAAGAAATTTGGACCATGCAGAATCTTGAAGAAGCATGATTCAGGAAATGCATATGAAGTAGAGTTACCAAGTGGGATTAATATTTCCCATGTGTTCAATATTGCTGATTTAATAGAATATTATGAGGGTGGCACATAGGATGGAACAACAGAAGAACAATGGAGTATTCCGGCATCTACTTCAACTGAGGAGATAGAAGAGATCTTGGATAGCCATGTGGGAAGAAGTACTCAGAACAGGAAATATGAAGAATATCTAGTGAAATGGAAAGGAAGACCTAATGAAGATTCTTCTTGGTTGTCTAAGGCAGAGGTTGACCATTTGGGTTTTCCTCGCACAAACACCTGAGACATGTCAGGGTCACTTCTTAAATTACCTTGGGTGTCTGATGCAGGAGCATCTAGTGGTGTAAGGGCAATCTTGCATCACCCAAAAAAAGATGTGTTTCAAAATTGTTGATGTTCTTTCCATTTCTTTTCAAAATTTGTGGTTCTGGTTCCATAATCGCTTGAATAATGATGTAGAACTTTCAGTTTTTCTAAATTGCTAAAAATAGTAACCTGCTATTTTTAGAAAGTTTGCATTTGGGCACGGATTGAAGTAAAAATTTACAGGAAGTTACATAATGGAAATATAAGACCTTTGGTGAAGGAATCACACAAAGATCATTTGTGAGCTGAAAGATATTAAAGTTTGAGGCACTAAATGGCCCCGTATTGCCCCGAAAATGGCTAGAACTGACAAAGCAGGTTCTTTGCGCGTAGAGCACTCTGCGAGCTTTCTGACACATAAAATGGTTCGTCAATTGGATACCCGAATCAAAAATTATGGCTCCCGAAAGTTGACCTATTTTTGGAGGGAGATGCAAATTTCGAAATTAGGTTGTTGGCCACCAAAAAGGCTATTAATAACCATTTTTGGGAACCCTGGGTAGTAGTAGAGTTAAGGGGGGAAGTGTAGAGTCAAGAATAGGTGAGAAAATAGAAACCCTAGCTGATTTGGGGTTACAGAAGGCAGATGATTCTAGAGTCTGGGAATAGGAAGCTGTAATGTGTTGCAGCCTATGGAGGGTTGATTCCTCTGATTGTATTTGAGATTCTGTAATGTAATAAGTTGTCAAAATCGATAAAAGAAAGTTCTATTTTCTATGTGCAATTTCTATTGTTGTGTGTTTTATGATTTACCCCCTTCATCACAACATATGATGTGAAAAACTAAACTCAACCATCAAGACAAGAACTTATCCCCCTTTCTCTTATCACACCTACAACCATTTTCTTCACTGCTCCTTTCACCAGTAACTATTCATTTCCAAGTTTTTCACATGACTTCTCTCCCCCTTTGATATCAATGGCAAAGGGCACATATTTGCTATCTTTTCTCCCCCTTTTTTAATTTAGACTGATCTCCAACATTTGCATACTGACTACTCCTTAGAGTAGTATCTTCTCAACATCAATCCGGATCTCAAGATATGTCTGAGAATTCCACTGGACTGATGCACATAAGTGCATTTTAGTTTTGATCAGGAGGAGTAATAACCCCTAACTTCTCTCTGAGATACTCAAAAGTATCCTTGGGAAGAGGCTTAGTGAAGATAGCTGTGATCTAATCTTTGGAAGGCACAAACTCCAACTTGACTTCATTCTCATTTACCTTCTCTCTCAAGAAATGAAACTTGATAGATATATGGTTTGTCTTTGAATGCAATACTGGATTCTTTGAGATGCTTATTGCACTAGAATTATCACAAAAAATTGTGACTAGCTCCTCAAACACAATTCTAATGTCCTTCAACATTTGCTTCATCCACAGAACCTGAGTACAATTATTTGCTGCTGCTATATACTCTACCTCTGCAGTAGACATAGATATTGCCTCTTGTTTTTTTCTTATCCAAGAGACCAATCTTCTCCCCAATAAGAATACACCATCACTAGTACTTTTTCTATCATCCACATCTCTTGCCCAATCAGCATCTGTATATGCATGAAGAGAGAAGTTATTGTCCTTTGGATACCACAGTCCATAATCAATTGTCCCCTTGAGATATCTAAAAATTCTTTTGACTTCCATAACATGGGATTCTTTTGGATCAGCTTGGAATCTAGCAACAAGTCCAACTGCATTCATGATGTTAGGTCTAGTCTGAGTCAAATAGAGCAATCCTCCAATCATTGATCTATACCTTTTCTAATTTGCCTTGGGAGAGTCATCATCTTTGCTTAGCTTGCACCCAGTTACCATAGGTGTACCTACTGTCTTTGAATATTTCATTCCAAACTTCTTCAACAATTCTTTCACATACTTGGACTGAGATATGAAGATACATTTATCTGATTGAACAATTTGCAGACCTAGGAAGAAATTCATCTCACCAAACATTGACATCTCAAACTCACTTTTCATTTGATCAGCAAATGCTTTGTACATACATTCATTTCCACCAAAATTGATATCATCAACAAAGACCTCAACAATTAGAATGTCCTCATGATTAATATTGAAGTACAGATTACTCTCAGCAGTACCTTTGCTAAATCCTGGCTTAAGCAAATGCTTATCCCATCTAGCATACTAGGCTCTTGCAGCTTGCTTGAGTCCATACAAGGCTTTTCTTAGTCTACAAACCATATCTCCCTGATCAGACAACTAAAATCCTTCTGGTTGCTTAATGTAGACTTCTTCCAAATCTCCATTCAGAAATGCTGATTTGGCATCCATCTGATATACCTTAAAATCTCTGAAAGCAACAAATGCAAGAAATAATCTAACTGCCTCTATCCTTTCCACCAGAGCAAAAGTTTCTTCAAAATCAATTCCTTCTACTTGAGAGTAGCCTTTACATACGAACCTTACCTTTTTCCTTACAACTTCACCATCTTCATTTAGTTTATTCTAGAAGACCCATTTGGTTCCAATCACATTTTTGTCCTCAGGTCTTGGAACAAGATCCCAGGTGTGATTCTTTTCTATTTGCATCAATTCTTCTTCCATTGACTTAACCCAGTTTTCATCTTGGCAGGCTTCACTTACTTATTTAGGTTCAATCTTTGAAATCAAACAAATCTCTTCTTGATCTTCAGCAACTCTTCTCTTAGTTTGAACACCTTTATTTCTATCACCTATGATTTGATCTTTAGGATGATTCATTCTTACATACCTAGGGGTTTTGGGAATTGTTTGAACTTCTATTTCTTGAACTTGTTCCTCATTATCTGCATTAACCTCTTGAGTTATTGGAGTTAGTAGATTAATCTGGATCTGATTCTGGATTTGAACTTGCCTTCCTTGACATTGACTTTCATCTTGATCATCTAAATCATATCCACAGTACTTGGAATGTCCTTCTTTGCTTTCATCAACTTTAACATTTGCACTTTGAACAATTTTTTTTAACCTTTTGTTGAAGCACTGATAAGCCTTACTTTGAGTTGAGTATCCCAAAAATATTCTTTCATCACTTCTTGCCTCAAATTTGCCTAAATCCTCATCTCTTTTGATATAGCATTTACTACCAAAAACTCTAAAATATCTCATAGTAGGAGGATGACCAAACCATAGTTCATAAGGAGTCTTACCAGAATTTCCTTTGATCTACACTCGATTAAGAGTGTAGATAGCAGTACTCACAACTTCCCTCCAATAAACTTGAGGAACATTTGTTTCTATCATCATGGTCATGGTAGCTTCTTGAATGGTCTAGTTCTTCCTTTCTACAACTCCATTTTGCTGAGGAGTTATAGGAGCAAATAACTGTCTTTTTATTCCATGCTTTTCACAGAAAGCATCAAACTCACTAGAAGTGAATTTTCCACCTTTGTCAGATCTCAAACACTTCAATTTCCCACCAATCTCATTTTCAACCATCATATTGAAGACCTTAAACTTATCAAGAGCTTCTAATTTTTCATTTAGGAAAGTTACCCACATCATTCAGGAGTAATCATCAATTAGCAACATGAAATATATGTCTCCTTGCACACTCCTGATTCTAGAAGGACCACAGAGATCAGTATGTACTAGTTCCAATCTCCCACTTGAACTTTGTTCCTTACTTTTGAATGAAATTTTGTTCTATTTACCCAATTGGCATTCTCTACATATGCTATCAGGTTTCACAAGTCTTGGAAGATCTCTTACAGCTTGAGTGGAACTTATTTTGACAATGTTATCAAAATTCACATGACACATCCTCCTATGCCATAACTAACTTTGATATGTTTGAGCAATCAAACAACTTTTGTCAGGACTACTTAAGTGAAAGATGCTACCTTTAGTTTGAGTACCGGATGTAATTCCGGTTCTAGAGCTTTCCAAGATTCTACATTTTCTATTCTTGAATCGAAGATCATAACCCTTGTCAACCAATTATCCAACATTGAGAAGATTATGCTTCAGTCCTTCCACATACAGAGCATCATTGGTCCTATTCTTACCATCAAAAGAGATGGATCCTCTACCACGGATTCTACTAGCTGAGTTGTCTCCAAATTTCACAAGCCCTCCTTCATAATTTTTAGAACTCACAAACTTGCTCTTGTCACCAGTCATATGATGAGAACATCCACTATCAATCATCCATTCATCTTTTTCAATAACTTGAGCAGCCAAGACACTTTCCACATTTGTACATCTAGCAGATTTAGTAGACACCAGATCTTCTTCTTTGATAGCAATGAACACCCAATCATTTTCAAAGGAACCTCCATGATCAGATTCATCATTTGTGACACCTTCTTCTCCAGCTTCTTGGACATAGTAACAATTCTTCTGACCCTTGTATTTGTTAGGGTTTGGTTTTGAAAACCTCTCCGGACATCTTGAGGCAAAATGACCAATATTATTACAAGCAAAACATTTGAGTGGTAATTTTCCTTCATATGTACTAGATCCTCTTGGCATTCTTCTTGCAATAAGAGCTTCAAGATCTGTAGTTTCTATTTCAATATCTTCAAGATCCTTCCTTGTCTTCACAAATCTATTTGATCTTGCAGAAGAGCTTTCACCTGGATTATATCTTTGTTTTCCATAAACACTGGCTTTGAATGCAGATTCAGACTTAAGAAGAGAATCACCAAATTCATTTAAGTCAAAAGTTGAAATTTTGCCAACCAAGTGATCTCTTGTAACATCTGAAATAATCCTGATCTCCTCTATAGCAACAACCTTATGTTTGTATGAATTAGACAAAGATCTGAGCAGTTTTGCCACAATCTCTAATTCTTCCAAAGTTCTGCCAGCACACCTGATCCCACACACAAGTTTGTTTATCTTTTGCATGTAGATTGTGATGTTTTCATCTTTGATCATCCTCAGATTTTCAAAATTTTCTTTCAGACTTTGTAGTTTGGCACATTTGACATATTCATCTCCTTCATACAAATTTTCTAATTTCTTCTAGATTTCATGAGCAATTTTTAGTCCAAAAACATTTGTCATTTCTAAATCAGTCAAGGCACTCAACAAGGCTTCTTTAGCTCTAAGGTTATTTTCCATATCTTTGACTTGATCTAGAGTTAAAGGACCTTTCTCTGGAGGATCATACTTATCTTTGGTTATTAACCAATAAGCATCACCCATGCATTATAAATGGCATTCCATGTGACTCTCCCAAATAGAGTAATTTGTTCCATCGAATCTTGGACTATCCTTCTTGTAAGTCGACATCTTGGATCTCCTCGAGCGGTTAAGCTTATTTTAGAGGAACCTTGCTCTGATACCAATTGTTGGAATTAGTCTTGACAATTGAGAGGGGGGTGAATCAGTTGTCCATTAATTTTTAACCTTTTCTTAACTTTTAAATCTTCTTTCTTAACTAGATTAATGATGTGAAAATTTAAGCATAGATCAACACATGAGCAAAAACAACATGAACACACAACACTAGAATTTTGACATGGAAAACCTAGTTAAGGGAAAAACCATGGTGGGGGTTAATTTACATAGAGATAATGAATTGAGAAATAGCATCTACATTCATGCCTAAATTAGTCCCTTTGAAGGCTCACAAAAACTTTTGCTCCTATCTTCAAATTCTTCTTCACTGACTCTTCACTCTATACTCCCTTTGCTCTTCTTTTCTGCTCTGCTTTTGATCCTTTCTTCAGATTGTATTCATTTCATACAAGGATGATTTTCCACAACTCTTCAACAAGTATTTATACACTTCATCAACCTTGGAATGATCAACAAGGTCAGCTAAACTTAATGTGGATCTTTATACTGTCGGCCAAACATAGCTGAGACTTGAAACTTCCTTCATTAACATACCATGCTTCATAAAATGCTCTTTAGATCATCTGTAACATGCCAAGAACATCCGGTCAGCCAAGACTAGGAAGAACATCAACCTCAAAGAAGAAATCTTCAATCAACAAGCTCAAACTTCAATGTAGACCTCCAACACAATAGCCACATGATCTAGAGACCTCCACAAGCACATTAAATTCATCAATAACATTCACTCTAAACCAAATTACCAGAATCATTTGTATCTTCCTCTGGAACCTCAAGAACACTATCTGCCATGTCTGTCAAACTAGAAAGATAGCTTGTGTACCTCCAAACCACGAACCATTGGAATTGATGATACGCATTGACTTCCCAAACATACCTTCAGATCATAATATTTCATTGCAAAGCAATCCAGACCAACTTACTATCACAGTGTCTCTTCTGAATACTGCAAAATCCATTTCTACTCAGATGGTCATAACTTCTTCAAATCTTCATGTAGACCTCTCAATTCTTAATGAGAGCAACCTTTGACAAACCTCTACATAGCCATATGGTTCGCATGCATTGATTGTCATTAATTTTCTCAATATCCTCAATAATCTAATCTTCTATATAGATAGCAATATAGGATACAGTTGACACCAATGGAAACAGGGATATGTTGACATCAATGACAACATCACTTAAGCATATATTTGCAATAGTTCTTTCATGATAAGGTATGATTGAGTAGAACTTTATGTTTGACAGAGAGGTACTTCAACATGACAAAGTATTGCTAATGAATTGATGTCTCCAAAGGTACTATTGAGATGTTTTTCATTGATTCTTTGATATTGTTCCATGGTGGTTGGTGATTGATTGGTTTGTCATTGGTGTTGTAGAAAAAGCATTCATTTCATTGTTGATGCTTGATGCCTCCATAAAAAAAAGTTTATGGTGTTGGTATAGATGCAAAAGTGGCAAGGGGTATTGTTACTATTTATACATGAACTTATGGTGAGTTGATTGATAAGGTCTCTGCTTATTCATGGAATCCTCCATATATCCAGTTTTTAGTGGAAAGTATGTTGAATCATGGAGAGAATTTTTTGTTCTTCACAGTTCTTGAAACTAAGGTTTAAAACCCTAAGAGATGACTCCTAAAAGACCTAGGGTTTATGTCTTTTGAATCCTTTCAAAATAGATTTACCTTTTGTTTTAATTGCTCGGTGACCGGCTATATCAGGTTAGATACAACTTATCAACTAAGGGTATCAAGGTCATGTTCTGACCAGCCCCCATGCCTAGGGAGACTAGCCCTATCTAGTTGATATTTCTTTGGTGGGTGTCAAACAAAGATGAAAAGCTGATATTTAAAGTTCTTTGTGTGTAATTTGAGGAATCCAAGGTGTATATTCAAACTATCAACGCCAATTTATTTGTGAATGAATTTGATGGGCTTATGAGTGTATGATCTCTATTATAGTTATGTGTAGTTTTATAACTATCTGGAGTTGGTGATTAAATGAGGATCTTCAAGAATGTTGATGGGATTCTATAGTGTTTGTTGTGAAGAGTGAGAGGATGAATAGGTTGGTGAGACCGTGCTCTTGAAAGGGTTAATATATAGAATAAAAGATATCATTTCCTGTAGAAAGGGAGGGTTTCATAGTTTTGAAAGACTAGATTTTGGATTGGTTGTATACTCTACATAGACTAATCATTTGAATGAGATAACAAGCATGTGGAGTTTGATTTGAAGTCAAAATTATGCACAATGAAAGAAATCACAGTGCTATATAATGCCATTATATCACTGTGTTCATGGAGTATGTTTTTGTTTTATACAAAAGTGTGGTTTGATTGAGAACATTCATTCTTGAAATTTGTAAGGACAATGTGTATATGATTTATATGTGAAAATGTTCATGTGATTGCAGTTGTCTGTGTAACAAGTAGTCACTATTTTGTATTATTCTTTTTTATCATTCAAAGAATGTGATAGTCAAGAATGCGTGTAGAGATTCAATCAACTATTTGTCCACATATATAGGAGTATAAGGGTTATTTATGTATGCAGGGAATGTGAGTATAGAGAATGTCTCAATGTTCATTTTATTGAAGCATTGTCCAAGGTTGATCAGTAGGAAAGGGGATATGATTGTGTAAGAGTCATTTTTGTGTTTTCTATTTGATCATTCATAAATGTTAGAGTCAAGATGTTTATAGAGATATCAAATGGTATGAGAGGTACTTCTATGTATGTGCAAAGTCAAATGATGTGAAAAAGAATGTGATGATAATGTATGGTTTTGTAACAAAAGAACATTATCTTTGTCATTGAAATTAACATATAAAGAAGAGATCTTATTATGCAGTGATCTTCATCTAGAGGTGAACAGAGATACATTCTTGTGAAGATGTTTGGTGATCTGAAGTGTATATGCAAAGAGAATAGAAGTATATGAAGAATAATTGTAGAGGGGTATGTTTGATTTGATTTGATGCAAATAAGATTATGTAGAATCACTTTTTGCATATGAAACTCATGACAAATATCAGGAGATTAGTGTCTCAGTTACATTGATGGAGGTTGGTGCCTCATTGGAGTTGTTGTCTCAAGCAAAGTATGGTGCTTTAGAGTATGTTATTTTTTAGATGTACATTGTACCTTGAGATTGGTGTCTTGAAAATAGTGTATTTGGTGTGGTTGTACCTTGAAGTGGGTGCTTCTAAAACAATTGTAATCTTCTTTCTTTTGAGGTTGGATTTGAGTAGTAGACTCAAGAAACTCTTAGTGGGGTTTTCCCTCATAGGGTTTCCATGTAAATACTGGTGTCATGTGTGGATGTTTTACTTGATGTACACTTATATTCTTTCCTTTGAAAGTTTTTAAGATTATTGAATAAGGTTTTTGTATATCAATGATTCACCCCCCTCTCAGTGATAGTGAGTATTCCAACAATCGGTATCAAAGCTACAGGTTCCTTGCAAAAGTCTAACCAACTTAGGTGATCTTTGTCATGGAATACATATTATAGAAAAAAGAAAAGGACAAAAGAAACAAGTTAGTACAAATCAAAAAGTTGGTCAACCAGCCTAAAACAAATCATGTCATATACCTGAATAAGAGGTTAAGTCTAACCTAGAAGGTGACAAAGAAACAAGCAAAAGTTATGTCATGATAGATGAAGACCACACTGTGAGTGAGTATGAACAAGAATATGATGAAGATGAGTTTGAAATTAATTTTGAAGGTGGACTTATTTCTTCCCTAAATGAAATCAAGAAACTCAAAAAGGAGAACCAAAAATTAAGGTTACAACTTCAAGAAGAAATGAATATCAAGTCTAAAGCATTTTTAGATCTTGAA
Organism: Cunninghamia lanceolata; assembly: GCA_027924645.1. Classification (NCBI taxonomy): domain Eukaryota; kingdom Viridiplantae; phylum Streptophyta; class Pinopsida; order Cupressales; family Cupressaceae; genus Cunninghamia; species Cunninghamia lanceolata. The sequence continues at coordinate 9,918,924 of BSBN01000828.1, forward strand.
TAGGCAAGAAAACTAATTGTGGACTTAAAGATACAAGGTGAAGAGGTTAAGACAAAAGAAGGAGAAATAACAAATTAGTTAAAGGTCAAGGAGATGGATTATGATAGGTATGAGTTAGAAATTATGGCTCTAAGAAAGCAACTAGAGAAGGTAAATCAGGAGTTGAATAGAAGTCTTCAAATGAGTAGAGCACTAAGTTGTTTAAGAAAATGATTTTAAGTCAAAGTTCACTATCAAAAAAATCTTGGATAGGATATGAAGGAGAAATGAGATACAAAGATACTTCAGTGTCCAAGAATAGTGAAGGAAAAGCACAAGTGAATTTATCAAACTCTTCAAAAGGTGCAATATATGAACAAGGAGAATCAAGCATTTTTTTGAAAAGGCCTACAAATTAGAATACTAATGAGGAAGGATACAAAAGAGTTCATGATCCCAAGAAAAGTTTGAGAAGAAGTTCATTAGCAAGACAAATAAGGTATAACTATTCACACTTTTCTGGTTATTGTTATTTCTATCATAATTCTGGTCATAAGGCTACAACTTGTCAATTTGCACATAGGAGAAGGCCAAATAGAAGTCAATTTGCATCCTCTAGACATATGAATGTAGTTTTCTATAATTGTAACAAAGTTGGTCACAAAGAAAGAGACTGTAGAGCACATGAAAGACATAATCATGTATGGAACAAAAGAAGAAATGATTATGGGTTGTCAAGAAAACATTACAATACCTTTTCCCTAGATTACAATGCCATATGTTATAAATGTAATAATTTTGGGTATAGAGAACAATTTTGTAGAGGTCATTTGATGAAACCATTTAGACATGACAAAAAGACAAATACCTTGGTCAAGCAACAACAAACAGATACCTTGGACAAGAAGAAGTTAGATATGAATGTTTGGAGATTGAAATAAGATCAAGAGAAGAAGCAACCCAATCTTGTGCACAATGCACAAGAAACATCACTGTTTGCATAAATAGACTCAAGGGTTTAGGGGTGTTGATTATTGCACTACCTTTCAACCCCTTAGAGAAGACTATGAAGGTGTTTAACCAATTTTTGAGTCTTTGGGAATCACAAGTTGGATGATTTGGAAAGAAGGACTACATGACAATATATATGATAGTGCAGGGTGTATGCAGTAGGCATGATAGTGATAGTCATTAGCTATGACAATGACATGATAGTCCATGACAATTCACAAAGAATACTCTGATAGTATAACATCTTATGCCAGTTCACAATAGTGATAACAATTGTGTATGACAATCTTGGATGATAGTGTATCATGTATTATGCAGAAATGCAATGATATACAGTGAAAGCAATGATAGTTTTGAATGGTGTTGTGTGATACATGGTTTATGTCAGTCTATAGTATGATCGCTTGTATCAGACATACATTTGTTATTGTAGTGATGTGCTATATTTCAATAAGAATAGTGTTACACTAAGACAATGATTAGTGTACATAAGCAAGTGATGGCATCATGCAAGGTTAGTCTCCTTCATTTTGAGGACAATTGCAAAATAGATATGATGTAAAGATGCTTGCGCTAGGTTTGTGGATCAAATACATATGATTTAAGAGGAGTAAGAGCCTTATGCAGATTTTGACATTGTGATCAATATAATGATGTTTTGACTCAGTGGCCTTTTGATTTAAGAGCAAAATTTTGACCTTATGATTTGAAATCTATCATAACTTCATTAGGGTCATTAGTGTTAATAATGGATTCTTATAAAAATATATTTCACCAGTGTGTTTACCAAGGCTTCATCATAAGTGCAGGATAGTGGAAATGAAGTTAACCTGTGCTAATGATAATCAATGCTCCAATGTCTGGTAGTCAATGGTAATATAATCAAAGTCATGAAGTCAGAAAGTATATGGTTAATGTCTACAAAGTTGCCAACTAAATACTTATAATTGCAGTGTTTGTGTATATCTGACGTCCTTTTGTCTCAGTCCAGTACTATTTTGCAAGTGTCTCTCATCTTCTACAGATCAGTGGGGTGCAAGACAATCCAGTTCAGTATTTATTCATATAGTATTAGTTCTTTCATGTTCTTACATCAGAGTATGAATCTTATGGTGTTTGGATAGTCAAAAAGTCAGTAAGTATTTCAAACAATAAGTGTGTGAGGGCTACTTCAATGGGGGGTATGATTTGGCGTTATTTGCATTTTTGTTCAAGTATATATCAGTGTTGCAATTATCAGTATATAGTGATAGGATATGACAATACCTATGTTAAGTGATTGCTCAGTGCTTCCATCAGTATTCTGTATGGCAAATGTAGCAAGGCAATGCAGATAGTGTAATGTGTAATGTGCATGATTGACAGAGACAACATGAAATTGATAAAGCTTCTTGACAAAGATAGCATTGTGAATAGTGTAGAGTTTGCAGAGGTTAAGACAGATCAGGATAAGACAGTAATTTTGACATATGTTCAACAATGCTCAATCAAGACATTGATGATGGTTCATGAGTATAACAATTCTAGTGTTTGCAATAAATCTCAACCACAACTTGCAGAGTGTTTGGTAAGAGTCTCATTTCATGTTAATGATCTTGTACAATGTTCATGATGTTTTCATTTTTATGTCAAAATTGAAGGTTGTTGATTGGCATTAATGGTAGTTTCTAGTTTGTTATTTGCAATGACAATGATAATATGGTCTTTGTCAATGATGCTACATGTTAATATTTATAGTTTTTAAAAAATAGAATGCTTACCATGTGTGTTCTCTCAGTCACTGCAACTATACTAGAAAGTTTCTTATTGAAGACAACAACACTCCACTTCAAAATACCACACTTCACAAAAGAGTATATTGATAACATAATTACAAAGGTGGAAGTGTACTTAAAATAGTGGGACATGATCCAATTTGATTAGCATCAACATTAGCATATAAATAGGAAAGTAGGAGGATTGTGACAGTGATTGGTGTCATTGTATGTTGTCTCTGTTGTGACAGTATATCTCAAAGAAGACAATGCTCAACAAGGAGTCAAATTATTTGTTAAGACAGGGTAGAGCATAATAGCCAAGGGGAGCTTCCTTGGATAGAAGAACCCTTTGTCACTTGATGTCAAAGGGGGAGAGAGAGACAATTGGAGAGATTTTGCCGTCAATGACAAAGGGGGAGTTTGTTTATGTGATGTCAAAAGGGGTGACTTGATGGTCTAGTCCATGATCCCTTGATGATATTGATGACTGTGGTGTTGATCATCTTATGATGCTTGTCAGGTGTGTTGATACTCCTCTCATGTTCATTGATGTTGGGTGTTGGTTTGTTAGGTTTGTCATTGATGTCAACTAAAGTATGAAGTTTTCCATTGATGTAAAATCCAATGGGTCACAGAGTTGTTTCATGATAAGGTATGACTGAGTAGAACTTCATGCTTGATAGAGAGGCACTTCAACATGAAAGAGTTACTTGATTCATGCCAAGATACTATCTTCATGACAAAGTACTATTGATGGATTGATGTCTCCAAAGGTACTGTTGAGATGTTTTTCATAGATTCTTTGATATTATTCCATGGTGGTTGGTGATTGATTGGTTTGTCATTGGTGTTGTTGCAAAAGGATTCATTTCATTGTTGATACTTCATGCCTCCATAGAGAAAGTTTATGGTGTTGGTACAAATGCAAAAGTGGCAAGTGGTATTGTTATTTGTTATACATGAACTGATGGTGAGTTGATTGATAAGGTCTCTTCTTATTCATGGAATCCTCCATATATCCAGTTTTCCATGGAAAGTATCTATTACAAAATTTTCACCTACAACTCAAATTGGTAGAGCTGGAGCAGTTTATTCTCATTTTTAGGTAAAGGATATTCTAACATATTTCTACCATGCTTAACCATTGCTCTTTCCAAGTTTAAAAGAAAGAGTTCAGTTGTTGTTATGCAATGTGTTGCATGATTAACGGTGCTTAAAATGTAGAATTCATGTTTTGTTACTCAGTACCTTGCACATAAAGGATACTTCATGAATTATAGGAAGCTGCTTCATTTCACATTGCAATGCTTTTATTCATTTTACAGTGTTTCATTCATTTTACAAAAGAAATATACACAGGACTGTATAAGTGTTGCATTTACGTTCATTGGAAAGAAAGGAATGATTAGATGTCCCACACAGGTCATGGGAATAGCTAAGCCAACACAACATAAGACATGTTCTATACATCTGAAGATTAAATAATAGAAAGACATATGAAAAGAAACATAGCCATCATTGCCTGTGGTGGTTATGTGTTGAGCTTCATTGTTGCTTTCCCCTCCTTGCTCCTGGTCTTCCAATGAACCTACAGTGATTGAGAAAACTTGATTAGAGCTCTGAATATGAGTCTTATCACATGCATCATCAACATAGATATAGCACATGTTTACGATCCATCAGATCAACAAACATTAGATGTATACAAGAGAGCCTAAAAAATAAAATATCACAAGAGCATTGAGCTTCACTATTTTTATCTAACATGCTTTTTCACTGTGCTGGTATAGGAGAAATCATGTTGCAGATATATTTATAAAGATATCATAGCATCTGGTGCAAAAATGGGCTCCCACAAGGGTTGAGCCTAGAATGCTGCCCCTAAATCTCAAGAGGGGATGAAATAGGAATTCATATTCATAATGCTCAAATAAAAACATTTTTATCTAAAGGAGTAACTCATAAAGTGATTACAAGAATCTCAAGCTCATTGCTCATTCATGACAATCAATTCAAGTGTAATGAAGTGAGAATCATAAATGAGTAACGAGCTCATTTGAATGCCTAAATAAAGTGCAGAACAAAATAAATGTATCATTTCTTCATTGAAGGAGTTCTATTGGCATACAAAGTTTTTTATGCTATCATGGTTTTGCCTCATTGAATGACAGTGGTCATCATATTTTATGTTTTATTGATGCTATATATCATTTTTTCTTCTGTCCACGTTGTTTGAAGAAAATATAGTGGAGGTACAACTGTCAAGAAACAAGAAATAATGGCAAACAGTGCTTGCACAGAGTAGGGCAGCAATGAGTGTATTGTTATAGAATGGTGATGTGAAACAACTGTCATATGCACAGCTTTCAAATGACTCATTCAGGCTATCATCAATGTGTTGACACTCATTTTGACCTGGGGTTGATTTGTCATGATCAGGAGGTTTCTTCATTTGAAGCCTTTATCTTCTTGCCCATTTTTTCTAAGTGTTGGACCTCCTCAGCATTTTTCAACTGCAGCATCATATTTCTTGAGGAGGAGGTCATCGTCATCATGTTTGTTTCGATGATGGTCATCATCATCATGTTCTCCGTCGACCGGTTTCTCATCGTCATCATCATATTGAAGTATGGGGTGATGATTGGTTTTTATCATGATGATGCTGACGAGCTACAGTGCGCCCTGATCTGCTTACGAGGGTGATTCTTCAAAGTCTCCGGTGATCTTCCATTTATCACCTTGCGCAGGCATGATGATGATGTTGCTTATTCTTTGAGTTGCTCGACCTAACTTGTTTTATCCTAAGGGTCGTCGTCATCATCATGATATTTCCAGTTTTCATCCTGCTGCGTGCGGAGGTCATCATATTTTCTGCCTTCATGATATTTCGCCGGGGTGATGTTTTTATCATCGGGTGATCTTGGTTAATATCATCCTGATGATGTTGTTGAAGAGTTCTAAGTGCGACCCGATATTCACTAGGGTCATCATATTTTGAACGTCAGGATGATCTTAGTCAATATCATCCTGATGATGTTGTATCACTTCTTGTTCGTTGTTTCTTCATCCTGATGATGCTGACGTCATCCTTATCTCAGGGTGATATCTTTTTCTCTGCCTATCTGCATCATGATATTCCGAAGGAGGGGGTGATATTTTCATATCACCCGGATATATGTTTGTTTGTTCGAGCATCATGATGATGCTAATATTAAGGAGATATCCGCCTGCTAGCTTCGCGCATTATCTACTGGGGGTGATCTTTTCAAGCAGCATCATCATATTCAGTTATCGCCTCGATCTTATAGAGGAGCTACAGTGCAACCTGATATTTGAACATCAGGAGGATATTTCCAAATATCTGGTTGTCTTCCGAATATCATGATGATGTTAATATGATGATGACATCATCAAGGTCCCGCGGGGGTCATATTTCTAACACTGATCATCTTGAAGAGACTTCCTGATATTTGCAAACATGATGATGACGTCATCCGGATATGAGGAGGTGTGCAGTAGGCAGATATGATGATGACGTCAGCAGGATATGATGATGACGTCATCAGGATGATCATCGGCCAGACTTTTGGTATAAGCTCAGCAGGAGGATGTTCCTCCGATGGATCAGGTTGTGCCGATTATCATGCAGGTTATATTTCAAATATCATGATGACGTCAGGGTGATATTTCGAACAACAGGATATCATGCTGCTGAGGGATGATGATGATGAGGTTATATACTAATGTCGTCAGGAGCAAAAGCACCGACATGATATATGCTCATGACCTAGTATATAAAGTGTTATTGAGGTCATCGCGGGGTGCATGTGGGATATTGTTATCCTGCATTTTCAAATATCATGATGATGAATCTCGGCGGGAAATGCTTGCGATAGTCTGTATGATGTTCTTCCCGAGGCCCCGGGTTGGTGCGCCATTAATGGCGAAGGTTGCAGAGGTATGGGCGATGGCGTGGGTCGATCTGGTACCCGACTGAAGGTGTCAATCAGCGGACAGTGGCGCAGGGCTCGAGATATCTTCCTGTCTCCTCCCCTACCTGCTGCATTCATGTTTGGGCGCCAATCTGGTAGTGTGTTTGAGCGCCATTTTCATGATACCGTGTGTCTGGCGGGAGTTTTGGTCAACCTGGTAGTTAATGCTGAAGGCACCTTCTTGCTATATAATGCAGAGGGTGTTATTCATTCAAGGTTGTTGAAAGTTGATGATTTTTGGCTCTGTAATCCAAAACCAGCTGATCTGGTTGCTCTGTACAGCTTGATCTTGTGAGTTTATGTATCTCCTGTTGTAGGACTTGGCATGAATCCACTGATTTCATGGTTGATCTTGTATGAGTAATGCTATCTTAGCATGTGTTGTGTTAATTCTGTCTCCAGTATTGCATGTATCCTTCTTCTGGATCTGGATGTTTGCTTATGTTTAGATTCTAGAGCATAGAATTCCTATGTTGAATGTCTGATCTTTTAACCTCTGCTCAAGGGGCAGATTAAACTGTTTTCAGGTTGAACATTGGGAAGGGTATACTGCAGTAGGGATGCCATAAGTAGAGATAGCTCAACACTCTATATTGGGAGATATCTGTAGGGCAGATATCATGTGTATCCCCCTGAAATCCAGTTTTAGCTATTCATGCTGATCATTCACAGGTGTATGTCTACCGACTCCAAGCCCTGGATAGGCACCAATCATGCTGTGTTTTTGTGTTATACACCATGTCCAGCTTTGCATCCAAATTCATATCAAACCATTTCATACTTCCACCTGTTAGTTGTAGGAGTAGGATTAGGAACCCCCTGCATGCTCTCATACCCAACCAGACATCATGTCCAAGAATGTTGCCAGCCTTGTGATCTATCATACAGATCTTGGTCCATACATGAGAGTATTCTGCCTGTTGTTGTCAAGTTAGATCCTTCTATCTTTGAGCTAGTCAAGGTTACATCTTGAGTTATAGGGATACCCCCCTTGGTGCGGCAGAACCAGAAGTGAAGGGGAGGAGCTCACGCAACCTCCTGTATTCAGTTGGCCTGAATCTGCCTGTGCATTAGAAGTGGCAAACCCTAATGCTGATTCAGAAGAAATGTCAACAGAATGGCGACTCTGCTGGGGAAGTTAATGTAAAGTGATATCCCGCAGTCTCTGGTGAAGTTTTGCTCTGCTGGTGGAATGAACCTGGAAAAGTAGCTTTCAGCTGCTGTAAATTTTATCCTCTCTGGAGAGGTGGCGACTCTGCAAAAAAGATCCCAATGCACATGAAAGATGGATATATGTGATGTGACAAAAATGTGTTGTACATATTCCTGCATCTGTATGAGAAAAGGTACCTTGTTCCTTCTCCTTTATATTTGCTGTTTTATTGCATAGGTTAGATGCCAGGGGAAGCCTTAGGTCTTAGACAGACAAAGGATGTCTAAGAGTAAGATTTTTATGAATCCAAGTATGAGTTATCCCACACTCAGTGGTGAAATGTTGGATAAAGGAATAGAAGAGATAAGAAATAGGTTGATATTCTTAGAGGCTGAGCAGGCCCAGTTAAGAAGCAGTAACCCTGTTGTGTCTGCCAGTCAGAAAGCTAAACCTCCTGTCAGCCCTTTTGATCCTTTGTATGACCAACTGGATTTGTCATGGGTGGATTATAGAGTAGAAACTATGCCTGCTAGGATATACTGTCAGATGCCTAGATTTAGTGGTCACAATGTTTGTGATGGGAATGCACATATCCAAAATTTTCAAAGTTTTATGGGAAAATATTCATTCAAAGATGAGGATATGTGGATGAGGTTTCTTGTTAGGTCCTTTGATGCAAAAGCAAAAGACTGGTATTTGAGCTTTCCAAAGAGATCCTTTGCCTGTTGGGATGAACTTGCTGACTGTTTCAAAGAAGAATTTGCAAAAGAACCGGCTGATCTTGTTGCAGAATTGATGAGAATCAGAAAACAAGATGAAGAGCCATGTGTTGATTTCAGTCATAGGTTTGCAGTAGCCCTTTCACATGTCCCTGAAAGTTTCAGACCTGATATTTCAGCCTGTGTTGGCATGTTCTTTGAAGCTTTTGAGGAGGGCTTTAGTGCAATACTGAGGGATTTCAAGGTGACAAGTATGCAGATGGCATACAAGTTCATAGAAAAGATAGAAAAAACCAGAAATGTGTACCTGCTGAAACCCCTGTCCCCAGGCCTTGGTGTGAGAAATGGTTATGAGGCTGCAAATGACCAAATGATTATGGCATCATGTGCAGATAAAAATGAAAATAAAAGCATAGAGGTTGAGACTGCTGTGTTTGAACATAATGCTAACAATACTGCTCAACTGGATTGTTTACCAGTTGAGGATGCCAGTGAAAGGACTAATGAGGATTCCCATTGCAATGATGAGGCAGATGACCATGAAAACAATAATGAGGTTGTGGACAGCAATGAGCAATTTTTAGAATGGACCTGTGGAGAAAATTGTGAGTATTGTACTCAAGACAGAGAAGATATAAGCAAACAGAGAAGCAGTCCTATGTGTGACCCATTGCCTATCTTTCAAACACATGGAGATCATGAAGAGCATTCAGAAATTGAAATAAGTGCTAGTTCAGAGCATGATTGTTTTTCATTTGATGGCTGTTTTGCTTATGACACACAGGCTGATACTCCTCCACAGAATGAATCCATTGATGATGAAGAGATGTGCTCTGCTGCCCATGAACAAATGGCATACTCTGATGAAACTGATGCACCTGGGTCACCCATTTATGACACATATGGTGATGAGGATCTGTCTGAGTATGGTGGGGATCTAGACACTATTTTTGGCTTGGATTCTATTTCTCATCATGATGAAAGAGGAAACAACATACATCAGGTAAGTGACTATGAAGATGTGCCTGATTTGAAAGAGATGCCAGAGCCTGATCTTTTCTAGCCTGGTGTACCAGATGGTTGTGTACATGATGTACACAATTGTGATTTTGAAAGCTTTTCTTTTGATGAGCCAGCATATAATACAATGAGCCTTGATCTTCCTAGTTGTGTGGTGGACTCTGAGTGTTTCCTATTTGCAGTCCAGCTAGGAGATCATGTTGCAATGCAAGATGATGATACAGATGATAACCTGTATTCCATACCATTTGAGTATGCATTGCCTGATATATTCTACACCCACATGGCACAGGATGCTGAAGGTTATCTGCACAGGGGTGATAATGACAAGCCAAACCAGAGGATTGAATATGCAGATGACAAGATTTGTTTGTGGGTGGATCTTTGTAGTATCTCCAAGCTTGACCCAGTGCATGCAGATGAAAACAAGATATTTGACAAAGGGAGATACATGCTTTTCTTTTCTTGGTGGCCTTAGGCCATCAAGTGTGTTTGGTGATGCAGGTCAGTGCAGTATTTGACTCTGTGCCCAATGGATAAGGGACTGGTCTGCATCCCAGAGATCTGGGGTTCTCGCTGCAGGTTTTCACCTGCACGTCCCCAGACAGAGCCACTGTTGACACTCATTTTGACCTGGGGTTGATTTGTCATGATCAGGAGGTTTCTTCATTTGAAGCCTTTATCTTCTTGCCCATTTTTTCTAAGTGTTGGACCTCCTCAGCATTTTTCAACTGCAGCATCATATTTCTTGAGGAGGAGGTCATCGTCATCATGTTTGTTTTGATGATGGTCATCATCATCATGTTCTCCGTCGACCGGTTTCTCATCGTCATCATCATATTGAAGTATGGGGTGATGATTGGTTTTTATCATGATGATGCTGACGAGCTACAGTGCGCCCTGATCTGCTTACGAGGGTGATTCTTCAAAGTCTCCGGTGATCTTCCATTTATCACCTTGCGCAGGCATGATGATGATGTTGCTTATTCTTTGAGTTGCTCGACCTATCTTGTTTTATCCTAAGGGTCGTCGTCATCATCATGATATTTCCAGTTTTCATCCTGCTGCGTGCGGAGGTCATCATATTTTCTGCCTTCATGATATTTCGCCGGGGTGATGTTTTTATCATCGGGTGATCTTGGTTAATATCATCCTGATGATGTTGTTGAAGAGTTCTAAGTGCGACCTGATATTCACTAGGGTCATCATATTTTGAACGTCAGGATGATCTTAGTCAATATCATCCTGATGATGTTGTATCACTTCTTGTTCGTTGTTTCTTCATCCTGATGATGCTGACGTCATCCTTATCTCAGGGTGATATCTTTTTCTCTGCCTATCTGCATCATGATATTCCGAAGGAGGGGGTGATATTTTCATATCACCCGGATATATGTTTGTTTGTTCGAGCATCATGATGATGCTAATATTAAGGAGATATCCGCCTGCTAGCTTCGCGCATTATCTACTGGGGGTGATCTTTTCAAGCAGCATCATCATATTCAGTTATCGCCCCGATCTTATAGAGGAGCTACAGTGCAACCTGATATTTGAACATCAGGAGGATATTTCCAAATATCCGGTTGTCTTCCGAATATCATGATGATGTTAATATGATGATGACGTCATCAAGGTCCCGCGGGGGTCATATTTCTAACACTGATCATCTTGAAGAGACTTCCTGATATTTGCAAACATGATGATGACGTCATCCGGATATGAGGAGGTGTGCAGTAGGCAGATATGATGATGACGTCAGCAGGATATGATGATGACGTCATCAGGATGATCATCGGCCAGACTTTTGGTATAAGCTCAGCAGGAGGATGTTCCTCCGATGGATCAGGTTGTGCCGATTATCATGCAGGTTATATTTCAAATATCATGATGACGTCAGGGTGATATTTCGAACAACAGGATATCATGCTGCTGAGGGATGATGATGATGAGGTTATATACTAATGTCGTCAGGAGCAAAAGCACCGACATGATATATGCTCATGACCTAGTATATAAAGTGTTATTGAGGTCATCGCGGGGTGCATGTGGGATATTGTTATCCTGCATTTTCAAATATCATGATGATGAATCTCGACGGGAAATGCTTGCGATAGTCTGTATGATGTTCTTCCCGAGGCCGCGGGTTGGTGCACCATTAATGGCGAAGGTTGCAGAGGTATGGGCGATGGCGTGGGTCGATCTGGTACCCGACTGAAGGTGTCAATCAGCGGACAGTGGCGTAGGGCTCGAGATATCTTCCTGTCTCCTCCCCTACCTGCTGCATTCATGTTTGGGCACCAATCTGGTAGTGTGTTTGAGCGCCATTTTCATGATACCGTGTGTCTAGCGGGAGTTTTGGTCAACCTGGTAGTTAATGCTGAAGGCACCTTCCTGCTATATAATGCAGAGGGTGTTATTCATTCAAGGTTGTTGAAAGTTGATGATTTTTGGCTCTGTAATCCAAAACCAGCTGATCTGGTTGCTCTGTACAGCTTGATCTTGTGAGTTTATGTATCTCCTGTTGTAGGACTTGGCATGAATCCACTGATTTCATGGTTGATCTTGTATGAGTAATGCTATCTTAGCATGTGTTGTGTTAATTCTGTCTCCAGTATTGCATGTATCCTTCTTCTGGATCTGGATGTTTGCTTATGTTTAGATTCTAGAGCATAGAATTCCTATGTTGAATGTCTGATCTTTTAACCTCTGCTCAAGGGGCAGATTAAACTGTTTTCAGGTTGAACATTGGGAAGGGTATACTGCAGTAGGGATGCCATAAGTAGAGATAGCTCAACACTCTATATTGGGAGATATCTGTAGGGCAGATATCATGTGTATCCCCCTGAAATCCAGTTTTAGCTATTCATGCTGATCATTCACAGGTGTATGTCTACCGACTCCAAGCCCTGGATAGGCACCAATCATGCTGTGTTTTTGTGTTATACACCATGTCCAGCTTTGCATCCAAATTCATATCAAACCATTTCATACTTCCACCTGTTAGTTGTAGGAGTAGGATTAGGAACCCCCTGCATGCTCTCATACCCAACCAGACATCATGTCCAAGAATGTTGCCAGCCTTGTGATCTATCATACAGATCTTGGTCCATACATGAGAGTATTCTGCCTGTTGTTGTCAAGTTAGATCCTTCTATCTTTGAGCTAGTCAAGGTTACATCTTGAGTTATAGGGATACCCCCCTTGGTGCGGTAGAACCAGAAGTGAAGGGGAGGAGCTCACGCAACCTCCTGTATTCAGTTGGCCTGAATCTGCCTGTGCATTAGAAGTGGCAAACCCTAATGCTGATTCAGAAGAAATGTCAACACAATGAAAGGACAACATTTATGTATTGCTTCAAAAATAGGAGTAAGAATGTAAAATCTTTGCATTTGTCAACTAGATGCACATATCTCATCATCTATAATAGTGAATTAGATGATATCACTATTATAAATTATGAGATACACGTAGCCACCATGATTGAATACTAGAGCAAAGCATAATAAAGTATCAGTTATTGTTGACAATAAAGGAGGTAGTCTCTTCATACCATCTTGTAGATCTCTATATTGAAGCATGATGTACAGTGGAGTACAGTGAAAAGTAAATCCATCATCAACCAATAAAGTCATAAAGATCATGGAGAGTACATACAAACAATCATAAATGCCATTGAATAAGCATTAGAGGCCAATGCCAAGAAACATCTCTTACAGGAATCATAAGGAGTAGACCAGTCAAAAGGAAATAGTATATAGTCAAAATGATAGCGCCTTAGAAAGATATAGAAGTCATGAAGATAAATCAAATACCCAAAGGTATGTATGATATTTCCTTCCAATGGTTTAATCTTGTATCAGCTGGGTCTTAAGGATGGGATAGTTATGTATAAGAAGAGATAAATATATCCATGACAGTGAAAAGAATGCAAAAATGACTATTACAACCATAAAGAGAGCACAGACCTACACACAGAAAATAAGTTAAGACACTAAGCTCTTGTGGATATACAATAACAATTAGAGGATAGTCATTCAAGAGAAATACAAAACAAATACAATTGTGGTGAAGCTTCATAGCATTTGTAGGTATTTCTTGTGCCTTCTAAATGTAAACATGCTATAACAAGCACCCAGTACAGTGAATGGAATATTGACATCAAACATATCATTGCATTTAAAATACACATGTGTGCAAGTTTAAAAGTACTCGAATGGTGACAATAAGCTGAAAAGGTAGAGCCTGTGTGTGCATACATTAAAATATCATGATAGGAGAAAGTAGATGCCATAATGAGAGTTGTACTATTTTCATATTCTTGAAAAGCAAGGTGATGGAGTTGTGAAAATTTAGACCCAGAATAGAGCAGAAGATGTTTTCATTTCCTTCAGAGAAGTAAGCAATATCCTCTCCTTTTTCCACATTCAGAATGAAGAAGAAATGTAGTAATAACAAGAACTTTATAATGTGTCGAACAATGGTGAAAGGGTCTCAAAATACAAGCTATGTATGGGTGTTCTAGCCACAACCATGAAGGGGCTCTAAAGGAAAATGCAAGGATTTAGGAACAGTCATTGGTGACTGTATCTAAGTTTTGAAACCCTCGAGTATCTATAACAGCCTCTTTAAATCTTCAAGTGCTAGTATGAGGGGTTCGGCCATAGGGGAAATGAAGCCTCAAATCCCGTGAAAGATGAAACCCTCAACCATAACAAGTTAAAGACCCTCAAGCTAGTTTGAAAATAGGAAAACCTAGAATAAGATAACCAACCGTGGCCAAGAAGGTGTGAAGAACTTAGGAAATAAAGAGAAATGCTAAGCATAAAGAAATACTTAGAATGAAGAGGCCGTGACCTTCCATAGAAAGAAGATTTGCTTTTGTTCCATTTAGAAAATGAGCAAAATCATAGCATTTACCACATTCAAAAAAAATGATGAAGGCTTACCTAAGTTCTGCTATGAAGAAAATGCATTCGAACCCCACAGTTTGAAAACTTCAATGCTCTAGTGGCGGCCTCATATATAGAGGAGAAATTTACCAGGAGATAAATAGAGATGAAATACATCAAAAAAAAGTCATGGTCATGGCCAATAGAGCCCAAGAATGTTTCAAAATGTAGAACAATATCATATTTTGTGATAGAGAGAGACTTACCTTGCATTTTCCTATAAAAATCTTCAAGAAAATTCTTTGAAACAACAAGAATGTGTAAGGTTTGAGCTTCAAAACCCTAGCTCAATAGCGGCCAATAGCAAAGCAAGTTTTACGAAAAGGTTAAGTGGAAAATGAGGTCGAAGGTTTAGGGCTTGTGTTTTGTTTTAGGGCTCATAGTTGCCCTAATTTGAATGGGCTTTTTCATCACATTCTTTTAAAAAATCAAATGCCTTTATTAATACCTTCAAGGTATTATTTTACTTTGCATATATGATACCTAGGATTTATGCCTTAGGTTTATTCTATAGCCTTGGAGAAAAAAAAACAACCTCAATGTGCCTTAGAGTATTTTATGATTTGATAGAAAATCAAAATGCCTAAATAGGGAGGTACTTTATACTTGGCAAAAACATTTTCATTAAATCATACTTACCTTGTATTTTTTGCAAAAAATTAATCTAAATCAAGGTGGGGCCACTTTCTATTCTACACAGTTGAAGCTGCAAAACACAATTGAAGCTGCAAAACATTGTAAGGCCTTATTAAAAGTAATATTTCATAAATTGCTTTAATAAGTGTCAATAAAATGTAGTAAATAAAGCAAGTCGAAACTTTCTTTTTTTGTTGGAGTTCCTATTGTACAAGTTGGAAAGTTTTAGTGAACTGAAGTTTCTATTTTCAGTTTCCAGTTTGTTTAGGGTGTGATTTTTGAGCCTTTTGGGATCTATCCTTGTGAAAATAAAGTTTCCATTATTTTCACACAGTTTGGAGGCAGTTTGAGCACTATTTTTGAGGCTTTTCTTTTGAACTCAAAAATGGTTTTAGAGGTTGCTATTTTTTGGAGGGGCAGTGGATTTAAATTTTTCCATTCTCACTATTGGAAACACTTTGGGAGATATAAATTGGAGAACTTAGTTTTTCTCAATTTAGATTTGCTTCTATCTCTCTTGACTATTTGCAGAGAGCTTTGTAATTCTTGATTTGTAATGAGATTTTCATGTTTTCATACTGCTTTCAGCTTCAATAAAAATAGTAGAGCATTTCTATCTCAATTTTTGGTCTCATTGTGCAATAGTAGGTTGATGTTATCATTGTGATTCCAACTTTTGAATCCTTTTTATGTCCTATTATTGCAAGTGTGGGTGCAAAAATTTCATATAATACAGGTTGCAGGTTGTGTTTATTTTTGAACCTTCATGCAAGATACTTTTGTGTTGTATGTTTCATTTGAGGTTGTGAAAGTTATTGTTTTGAGAGCTGATTAATAGTGGAGTTAGTAAATAAATCTTATGTTCTTGTGCATCACCCTGTAGGTTTTAAGATTCCATTTCATGTTATCTTTCTATCCTTTTGCTCAAATAAATAATTTTAGTTTAGGTGATCTACCAGGGGAACCAACCCTCTCTGGAGATTCATTCTCTCCATAGGTCACCCACAACCTGATAGTGTTTCCATGTTTCAGCGGGATAGTCAAGTTTAACTTGACTAGGGTACAGTTGTGATTGACAACAGTTTTTGGCATGCTTGGTGGGACTCTTTGGACTATTTCAGTCCAAAAGTATGTTCATATGTCACTGATATTTAGTGTGTGTGTCAATGATCTCAGCCTTTGGAGGTAGAAAATGAACATATATGGCGACTCTAGTTGACATTTCTACTAGTTTCAGTATGATTAGGTGTTGGTTTATTTTAAATAATTCTAAGTTTCACTTGTTTTTAGCTTTTGAATAAATAAGCATGTCTATGTTTCACAGGAATTGGTTATATCATCCATCATATCATGAAAATGCTGCTAATCCACCATCTCATCAGCCATACCAAATCAACCATGTTGCTAGTTTTAGCCAAAATTTCATGACTTTCCAAGAACACTAGCATGCTCAACATGCTTGCCTCCCACCCACCCCTGCTCATCCTTCTTTGCAGCACACTTATGCTCACAATCATCCCCAGGAAGAATATTGTGTTCCCAATCAGTATATTTTCTCTGTTGATCAGCCTCAGTATGATGATAGCATGAGCATTTGGGAATTTGCTTTGAATTTTCAAAGATAGTTAGATGAGACCGGCAAAGAACGAGAGTATAACATGTAGTAGGAGGAACTGGCTTGTCAATCCTATCTTCATGAGTAGGAGTTGGAGGCACAAAGGATGTAGTTTGAGAGGGAGATTCTTGCAAAAGAAGAGTAGATCAAGCTTTTGGTTACTTAATCACAAAGGCATGAGGTCCAAACAACTCCTTTCATTCAATATCAACATGTTTAAGAGGAGGTTCATAAGCATAATTTTCTAAGTTTCAAGCAAAGTGAATCTCCTAACCCTTCTAAGGTCAAGATTCCTAGTTTTAGAGATCCTTTACCATTGCAGGAGCCTAAGTTAGCACAATTTGAATTTGTTATGCTTCAAAACCAACCACTTGAAGAGCCTTTTTTACTCCAAGAAACTCAAGAAACTTCCCAAAGTCTCCAAATTCCAAGTTTCAGAAGTTCTAATTTTGCTTAGGGGCGTATTTGCATTCAAAACTGGTCCTTTAATCCTTAGTTTTAGTCATATCAAGAACCTAAACCAAGTCATCAAACTTTTGAACAACCATGGCAGCATTCTTGGACTAAGTATCTTGGTTATAAGATGCCAAATCTTGTTAAGGCTACCCCTCCCATACCAATCCAAAATCAAGAAGAGGAAAAAGTAGTAAAATCTGAACCAATGAAGATTCCAAGTTGGTGTGATGAATAGGAACAAAAGCTTTTAGAACCCAAGCCAATCAAAATTTCAAGTTTCAATCTAGTAGCTGAAGGTTCTTGAAGTTATTTTTGTGCCACCAAATAAGAAAAATTAGATGTGGAGCAAGAGGTTGATGTTGTTTGTGCTGCATTCCCAGCTGAATATGAGCATGATGCATATGAAGAGAATGTTGCTTCAAACTTGACACAAAATCCTTTACATTTCAGTTCATTTAAAAAGTTTTCTAATGTTGTTTATAAGATGAATGAAAGAAGAATACAGAGGTCACAAGGTGAAAGTCTTTAGTTGCAAAGACAGAATGCCCAAGTTTCATTGGAGAAAGCACCGCATGAGGAGGAAGAATCAGTTTCTTTGTTCAATCAGTTACCTAGTTTTGTTGAGCTAGATGAGGAAAGCATGCTCAAACCAAAGACAATAGTTTTAGAATAGAAAGAAGATCCTTAATAATATTAGTAGTTGTTGATTGAAGCTAAGCAATCCGATAATGGGGTCTTGGATCAAGTAGAAGAGTGTGAAGGTAAGCCTATCATGGAACTTACACAACTGACTGAGAACTGCTATGAGGTAAAAAATAGTCCTTTTTATTAGAAATTTGAGAGGAATGTGATGAACTTTTATTCTAGGATAACCTTGATGATTTTGTTGCAAGCTTAGATAATGTCAAAAAGGTTTCAGTTAATATCTTTGATGCACTCCCTAGTTTTATAGATGATAATGGTTGTGGGAATGATGTAAATCATCTGGACAAAATACTAATTAATGAACAGATCACAGACAATAGCCTTGACTTGAGTAATCAAGATGTTGAGATAAATGCAAATTTTGTGCAAGTGTAGCTAGACTAAAAGCAGGGTACTGCTTTCCAAGTAGAGGTTGAGTCTCAAACTTTAGCTGATTTGTTTGATGAATTTCCTAAATTTGTTGATGAGAACAATGATAACACATGCATTCTAACATCAATGTCTAGTTTTGGATTTGGTTCAAGATTATGAGTTTGATGAGAACATGTTTTAAGGCATCATAGAAGTTTTTTGCTCTAACATTGATAATGATTTGATGCAATGGGAACCAATAATATTTGATCAGCCTATTCAGGTGAAAGAAGTAGTCATTTCTTCATTATTCGATGATAGATCAACATCTCCTTCAAATCAGGTTGAAATTGTGAAAAAAGATGTAACAACAGATCTCAATCAGGAAACCAGGAGTATTAGCCAAAGGTTCATCCTTGCAAGAGGGTGTCCAATCAGGGATTTACCTGGAAGAGAGCTAAATAAGGAGACACATGCTACTATTGTACCCAAAGAGGAGATTGCATCCTTAGAACAATAGAACCAAATCATCTATTCACTCCATAACAACAATATCTATGATCAGATCCAAAGGATAAATGAGTTTGTTTTTGTTCTTCAGAGAGTTTTACAGCATTCTATAGGGTATGTTCTTATGGGTCATATCTTCTCAATAACAAATCACCTTGCAAAACATTCTTTCTTAATAAAAAAGGGGAGTTATTTTACAAAGCCAGTTAATAAGTTTGTTTGACCAGCTTCTTTGGTTGGTTACAGTAGGTTAGTATTGGTTAGTTTAAATTTTCATTTTCCAAGTGTATACACCTAAAAATGACATGACTCTACTTAAATAAATATTTTAAATATTTATTTCATCTTCATATTCCTCTATCAATAAATAAATAAATAAATTTATTTATTTGATTCATTCTCTCCTATTTAATTAGATGAATTACATTTATTTAATTAATTTCATCTACATCAACTTTATTCTTCTAAATAATTAAATAATTTTAATTATTTAATTAAATCATCCATTCTCCTAAATTTAAATAAAATGTAAATTTATTTAAATATTTTATTTATTCCTCCAAATTATCTACAAGTAATTAAATAAATTTATTTATTTAATTATGCTTTCTTATCTTCTAATAAATGTTCAATATCTTCTAAAAATAAATTCTTCTTATCATGCAAAAGAAAAAGCTTAGTTAAAGCAACTTTAAAGCAACTTTGTTTTTAAATTAGAAAAATATATTCTAATTTAAGAAAAACAAAAACTCATCCTCATCAAGAAAGTAGTTAACTCAACAAAGCTTCTTTTTGAATGACACATGTCCTTCTTCTATTCGCACACATTCTCTCAAACATTCTCCTCCGTTGATATTCTTATTTCTTCTCAACCATTGATCTTCTCTCACACAACTCTATAAATACAACCCTCTTCTTCTTCATTTGATATCCATCATTCGAGTGAACTTATGCTACAGGAACTATAGCGTGCCATTGGCAGCTCATTTTCATATCATTCATCATCCATCCATTTCATAGTGTGTTGAAGCTCATCTTTAATACACCAAGTATCAGAGCCACTTCTCCTTGTCATCTTGAGGAATCAAAGCAAGGAAGCAAGCTTCATAAGGGCCATCTTCATCACCACAAGATCAAGAAAGAAAAGGTGAAAAATGGAAGTCGCAAGGTAAAAGGTTGTGAGTATTCTTCTCTCTTTTATTTTAATCTCATTTTATCTTCATATTCTATTGATGTTTGGGTTTTTATTATTCATTTGATTATTTCCTTTTTTACCCTTACATTTCTAGCACCCACCGTGGGGCCCTTGCCCCTAATCTAACCAAAAATCTAAGTTTCTTAGTGACAGTTTCCATACAGGCTTCTGACAGGTTCAATCGGCGCATCTAAGCAATCCCTTGGCACATTTGCAACCTGTTATGGTGCACACAGTCTTCTGGTGCATACATCTTCCAAGCCGGCACATCTGCTCACTGTTCTAACGCTTTTATAGTTATGGCACATACATCTTCTGTTTCAGTGCTTTTACCTCCTATTTTGGCACCTGCATAATTCTGGCACATGCATCCTAATACATGACACTTTTATATTGTTTTACGACACATTTGTTAAATTAACACATTTGTATCATCTTCCTTTGCTGTTGACACCTGTCTTAGCACATTTATAAAATGATGCTTATAGCCTCTATTTCTATGCATTCAGACTGTATAGTGGTGCATATGATCTGTCACTATGGTTTTTAGAATTTCTTTTGATTTTTCTGATTAATGCTAACATTTGCCTTGCAGGATTAGGAGCTAGATAGATCATTTAGCTGCATTGGTTAATTCACTTAGATTAATTAAGGGAAAGAAAATGCATGCATGCAAATCTCACGTAGTCTTTAACTAGGAGGATAGTAACCGAACCACTGCTATCTTTGCATATTGCTATATTTCTTAGTTAGAATATTGCTATCTCACAAACGGAATAAACATTGCTATCTTTTAAAAAATTCAAAGTTAACAAATGCATAAGTGCCCAAGTAGATAGCACATTTAGTTTTTTTCCTTTTAACTAGGTTTGGATTAATCATTGTCTTCTGTGACTATTGAATGACAATAGATTTATGCTCTCCCCTTTACTGGGTGACCAGAATGCTAGACAAGTGTTATTCCCTTTGTATAACCTTTAGAGGGGCTTGCCCTTGGATGCCCGCCTGTCCAAGTGGGAATGACCCTGAGTGGAAACAGGCTAAAGCCAAGCCCTACCAATCCACTTTAAGTAAACTGTGCTTGAGGCGAAAGCTTCCTGCAATGAGTGCTGCTGTGTTACACCGACGACCAACCTCCCCCAAAACCCTCCAAGGCATAATCCTTGGAGGCTAGGAGACTCCATAACGGAGAGTAGTGCCGCCACACATGTAACCACTTGAACGGTTTCCTTAACTACTTAGCCACTTGTTTAGTATACCAAAAACCCCTATTTGTTGACACAAAAGGTAGAGCCTTTGAAGCGGCCCCGATTCATGTGATTCTTAGTAGAGGTAGTAGGGACAATCCTAAGGAAACCTAGATCTGGTATGCGTGAGAAGTGAGTGCCATGGAGGGGATCTGATGTTACTAGATCCTAGAGCTACACGCTTTGAATATGTACAACCAGGGGATTCAACAAATATTGTCCTATCCAGCCTAGGTTGTACTTATTTTTGTGTCAAAAAGTCCAAAATACAAAAAAAATAACAAAAGATAAAAATCATGAAAACTTCTATGTGCTTGATGTGTCTTTTTCCATAATTAAAAATCAAAATTCTCAAAAAGACCAAGTTTTCAAACCAAAAATAGATTTTTTTTGAAAAACATGCCCAAAACTCTGAAAAAGCAAGCTAAAAACTAGAACGACACATTTGCCTTGACTTGCAGTGCATTTGCATAGACTTACTGCATTTGATACCTATTGCAGTGCATTTGAAAAATTACTAGAGTTACGCATTTGATTCGACCTGTGGCGTATTTGTACTCTGTTCCGGTGCATTTACTGCTGTGCATCCAAACCAGAGAGCTATTTCGTACCTTCCAAGAAAAAAATTGTCAAACTTTTCAGGAGCTATTTCAAACCTGTCTCAATTTCCCAAGATCTGATTAAAATCATGCAAGTCAACCATTTTGCTCTCCTTCCACACCATAGCTACTTTTCCACACTACATCATCCAAACTCTTGCAAAATTCTTCCAAAATTAAACAAGGTGAGAACCAAGCTATTCTTGATTGCATCAAACCTCAAACAAACCTAGTGAGTCTCCACTATCAAGGATCACTTATCCTTTTCTCTCTGAAGTCCACTAGTGGCTTGTGCAAGACTAGTCCACATCAAGTAAACAGATTTCTATCATCCTTACTTTGACTATCGTTTTGTTCACCCAACTTGTTTGACACCAACTAGATCTAAGAAGAACCTTGCTCAAATCTTGTCACATTCTAGCACCCCTTGTTCAAACTCACTTCATCCCATCTCTCCTCACCTTACATGGTCTTAACAAGGTCCCAAAAACAAAAATAGATTGAAATGGCTAAGAAAACTATTCCAAACTCTCACGAAAGTGATGAGGAAATTTCTATGGAAGAAGTCCTCCAAACACAGCAAGACCAAAGATTTAAATGCTTAATGGATAAGGTACTTGCCCAAGATCCTACCAAATTCTTTCTACACCTAGTACATCTAGGAGTCAAGCTCCCTAAAGATTTTGACGTAGAGGATCTAAAAGAACTTGAGGAAGAAAGAAACCCTAAGGGAAGCACACATGAAGAAATACCCACAGACAAAAGCAAAGTAACTATTGATTCTATGAATGCCTTGAGCTTAATGACCCAACAGATCCAAGCTTTACAACAATAATTCATAGACATGCAAACAGGAGCATCAACTAAGCCTTACTCCCTAGAGGACATTTCACTATATCCTTTTGATAGGACCTTTATAATGATACCTTTCCCCTCTATATTTGAGGTGCCAAAATTTGATAAATATCGAGGAAAGGGTGATCCAAGAGATCACATAAGGGAATTTAATGCTGCTTGTCTTGAAGTCGCACACAATGATACTTACCTTATGCGACTGTTTCGAAGAAGCTTAGGAGGACAAGCCATGGAGTGGTTTTCTAGACTACCACCCAACATTAGAACATTTAACAAACTTGTGGACAAATTTGTCATGCATTTCTCCTATAATATTGAGCATGACACCTCAATCTTAGATCTTTGTAACACAAAGCAAAAAGTTGGGGAATCTTTCTCCGCCTTCCTACAAAGATGGAGATAGATGGCAAGTAAGTGCCCACATCAAATGCCTGAAAAACAAATGCTGGAAATGTTTATCCATAACTTACAAACCGACCTAAGCTATCAAATACAACTCCAATGTCCTACTTCCTTTAGCAAGGTCATTGAGATGGGCCTAATCATCGAAAAAGCTTTAATCACTAAGGGTCAAATAAAGCTTTATAAGGATACTCCTAGTACTAACACCAACGTCAATAAACCAAGATTTTGGACAAAGAATAAAAACATTGTGAATGATGGAGTGGTAGATGCCAAGAATGCGGCACCAAAACAACCAATCTTCAACTTATCAACTCCTCAAAACAACCCCCACAAACAAACCAAGAAACACTGAATCACGGTTTACAAATTTTCAACCTAGGAGAAAATTCACACCTTTGGGAGAATCATTGGAAACTGCCCTATGGAAGCTTGTCACAAGTAAGATCATAACACTTCCAATGGCACAAGAATATGAACCAAAAGTCAAACCTCCTTGGTGGAATGACAACGACTTCTATGAGTTCCATCGAAATAGGGGGCATAAAACCAATGACTGCATTGCACTCAAACACACTATCCAAGACTTGATCGAACAAAACAAAGTGTCACTTGATGGACATACCTCTAATAATGATCATTAGGCATTCAAGGATCCTCTTCCTAACTATGAGCAGGGAGGACCTTCCAACCAAAACAACAGTGGATCTAACAACGCAAATTACACAAACATCGGCTTTGACTATGTTGTTAACCATATCTTAGAAAGTGATTCACACATTAATGTGATCACTATAAACAAAGATTCAGATTGCAATGTTACCACCTGTAGTAATAGAGTCACTCTTAAAGGAGCCTCTGCCCCTCTTGCTAATCAGTACAGTGGCTTGGATCAGCTACATAAGACACCTGCACATATCTCCATTCTAGAACTTTTCTATCTGTCCCCGCCTCACAGGGCCATACTTGACAAAGCTTTAGTGAAAGCCTCCATCCCAACGAACCTCACCGAAAAATAGTTGCAAACCATGGTAGGTTGCATTACCTCACCTCACTCCCTATCATTCATTGAAAAGGATGATATGTCAATCACCCAACCCCATAAAACCTCTCTTCATATCGAAGCCTTCATACACAAACACAAGATAATAAGAGTCCTAATCGATGGAGGAGCTGCTTTGAATATTTGCGCCTTGAAGCTAATCCTTACATTGGGGTTTTTAGAGAAGGCTATAGATCCAAAAAAGAAAATCATTATCAAAGCCTATGATGAGGAGGAGATAACTTCCAAGGGAATTGTTACTTTACCAATCAGAGTGGGACCTATAGTAAAATATGTGGCTTGCCAAGTCCTCGATATGGAGCTAGCATATAACATTCTTCTTGGGAGACCATGGATACATGCTTTGAAAGCAGTGCCGTCAACATACCATTAGTGTATTAAATTCCCCTATGAAGGTCAAGAGATCACCATCCAAGGTGACCCCAATCCATTTCAGTATTACAACTCCATTCAATCTAAACCTGAAGTTGTGATCCCTAACAACCATGCCTCTGCTTTATCTTCATCTCATGTTGACCCAGCTACACTTGCTTCCTCTTCAAAGGCATCCCAACCCGACCTCAGACTCAAAGATAATGGTTTGGGTGAGTACACCATCTCCCAATCCCTCTGTTTGGCACAACTCCCCCTATCTCCCAGATCATATGGAAGACCTAGTCTAAACAAATCAAAAGCAAATAAAACTACCAAAGGTCCATTTGTCAAATGGGGAAGCCTCGAAGACGACAGTGATGAGAAAGATATCCTACAATGGTTAAATAAGGATGAAGGTAGTTCATCAACACAACAAGACCATCCCACTATACAAACTAAACAATATGGTCAAGGATTCCAAATGCTACAAAGAATGGGGTATGAAGGACAAGGTCCACTTGATTCAAGAAAAGATGGTATCATTGAACCCATCCAACCTCATACTTTGACAGCCTAAGACACTATAGGGCTCGGATACACTGGCACATCAAGAACCAACAGAGCAAATAAGAATAAAGGAAAACAACCAGAAACATCCACTAGTAATCTGGTTTATCAAATTTAGGAACTACAACTAGGGAGTGAGACTGATTCCAATGAGTATGAGTGGGATAGTCTCTCGAAGCTATCTTGTGACAAAAAAGGTATTGATGTTGTCCACAAGTATGACCCAACCCATGCAAATGAGAGACAAGGTCCAAGGGCTAGACCTCTAGAGTTCGTCCCACATAATAATGATAGTGAAAGTCATGAGGAAAGAATGATACCCCCCTTGATAGATCTGCTAATAGAGAGTACCATCGTAGACTTCGTTTGTACTTTGAACAACTCTATCTTAACCATCAATACCATCGGACCGGATCAACTCAATGACCCCTTACCATTGGTGCACTCTGAACTCATAGATTGGGACCTACAAGGCACTACCCCTGAGCTCGATACCTTTGAGAATGATGAAGCCATCATAGACTATCTTGAGCTTAGAGATCATATACCCATAGGGGACCACAGAGCTGGCTATGCCATAGAACTCAACGAGAAGGCCTATTTTGGAGAGAGTGCCAAGCCTTTTAGTCTTAAAAATGTCAAAATGAAAGAAAGATCTAATGGTGAAAACTGCTTTGCGGTAGTGTTAGATCATGAAAATAGTAAAAATATAGACGTATCCAATGGTGAAAACTGATCTGAGGCACTGAAGGATGGAAGGCTTGACCCTCTACCCAATCTTACACATCAGGAGAGATCTTCAATCTTGATTGAACCAACAGAGCCGATTAATATCAGTACATGTGATAACCCCAGAATGATCCACATGGCACAGTCTTTAACAAAACAAGAAAAGCCAACATTCACCGACTTCTTCAAGAGAAAACAAATCAACTTTACATGGACATATGCAGACATGCCAGGGATAGATCTGAATCTCATAATGCATCACTTATCCTTAGCTTCGAGAGCTAAACTAGTAAAGTAAAAACTCAGAAAGATGCACCCACATGTGTCCCTCATGGTGAAAGAAGAGCTGAAGAAACTATTAGATCTCAGATTCATTAGACCAATAGACTATCCTGAGTGGGTTTCAAACATAGTACCAATTTCCAAACCAAATGGCAGAGTCTAAATATGTAATGACTTCAGGGACCTAAATAAAGCTTGTCTGAAAGATGACTTCCCCCTGCCAAACATTGACATGATTGTAGATCTCACGACAAGGCACACCATGCTGTCACTAATGGATGGTTTTTTTAGATATAACCAGATAAAAATTACACCTAAAGACCAACACAAGACTGCATTCACATGTCCTTGGGGCACTTATTGTTGGTGTGTCATGCCATTTGGTTTGAAAATGCCAGTGCAACATATCAGAGAGCTATGACCACAATCTTCCATGACATGATGCACACTATACTGGAAGACTATGTTGACATTCTAGAAAAATCACTCACAAGAGAAGGACACCTGGTAGTACTGGATAAAATCTTCAATAGGCTAGAACAGTTTAATGTGCACCTCAATCCAAAGAAGTGCATGTTTGGAGTTATCTTAGGTAAGCTACTTGGATACATAGTGTTCGCCAACGAAATCAAAGTTGACCCAGCTAAAGTGAAGGCCATCATGGAAATGCCACCTCCTAAGAATCTCACTCAACTAAGGTCCCTACAGGGAAAACTACAATCTATCAGAAGGTTCATTTCTCAATTGGCAGACAAGTGCCACCCATTTTCTCACCTTCTACATAAGAATGTCCCTTTCAAATGGAATGATTCATGTGAGAAAGCATTTCAACAGTTAAAAGAGTACCTCATGAAGCCACCTCTATTGATGCCACTAATTTAGGGTAAACCTCTGTTGCTATATATCTCCGCTACACCAATAGCTCTGGGAGCTCTCCTCGTACAGCAAAATTATGATGAGAAAGAACACGCAATCTACTATATAAGTCGAACACTTGTTGGGTATGAACTACAATACACCCCAATCGAAAGAGCATATCTCACTATGGTCTTCACCTCACAAAAGTGGAGACAATACATGTTGTCACATTCTATCAAAGTAGTAGCAAAAATTGATCCACTCAAGTACTTACTCAACAAAGCAACCCTAACAGGTAGATTGTCCAAATGGGTCATGCTTCTCAACGAATTCAACATCGAATATGTAGATAGGAAAGAAATAAAAGGCCAAGTACTTGCAAACCAATTGGCAAATGCACCTCTAAAAGATGATAGCCCTTTGAGCTTTGAATTTCCAGATGAATCTATCTTTCACATAACTACAACAACTTGGAAAATGTACTTCGATGGATCATACACTCAACATGGATCAGGGGTAGGTATCTTGTTGATCACCCCTAGTGGCAACACTATTCCTAAATCATACAAATTACTCTTTCCTTGCACTAACAATGTGGCAGAATATGAAGCCCTAGTCATTGGCATCAAGCTAGCAATTGAATGGAATATCCAAGAACTTCATGTATATGACGACTCATAGCTGGTCATAAATCAAGTAAATGATGACTATGAGACAAAAGATGAGAAATTAATCCCTTACAAAGGGATGGTAGATGACTTCAAAGAATACTTTGTCAAGATCTCTTTTGAGTAGATACTAAGGATTGAGAACAAAGCTGCAGACGCCATGGCAACGATTGTGTCTCTCCTCGATATTCTAGATAATCAATCACGTTATGAGTTCTTGGTAGAGCCAGTGTCCTGTCCTACATATGACACCCCTGAATCCTATATCATTTGCCACATTGTTGGAGATGATTCCCCCCTCTATGGAAAAATATTTGCCTATCTTAAAGAGAATACCCTCCCACCTGATCTCTCCAGTAACCAAAAATGAACCTTCATCTGTCAGGCATCCCAGTATGCCATTGTCGCTAATACCCTATATCACAAAGGTCTCGATGGTACTCTCCTTAGATGTCTTGATAGTGAGGAATATCAAACTGCCCTAAGCAAAGTGCATGATGGTATATGTGGGACTCACTCTAGTGGCCCTACCCTAGCCAAGAAACTCATATGCATGGGATACTACTGGCCAACCATGGAACAAGATTCCTATCATTTTGTAAAGAAGTGCAAAAAGTGCCAAATCCATGGGAACCTAATACATGCACTAGCATAAGAACTATAGCCATTAACAACTCCTTAGCCTTTGTGTCAATGGGGGCTCAACTTAGTCGGCAAGATTCACCCTTCTTCGTCCAGTGGCCATAAATTCATAATCATTTCCATTGAGTACTTTACAAAGTGGATTAAAGCTATGCCCTTAGCCAATATCACAGGCAAGCAGATTGCCTCTTTTATCTTGAACTACATCATTTGTCGCTATGGTATCCCTTCGGCCATTGTCATAGATAATGGATGACCTTTCAAAAATCAAGATGTCAGGGAACTATGTGACAAATTCCATATCTAGCACCACTTTTCAACCCCCTATTACCCCCAAGGCAACGGCTAGGCGAAGGCATCAAATAAAACTATCTTGAAAATCCTAAAGAAGACTATCAATGATGTCAGCTGTGATTGGCATGTCCAATTAAATCATGTATTGTGGGCCTACTGCACAAGCATATGCACACCCACAGGTGCAACACCATACTCCCTGGTCTACGGATTTGAAGCTCTCTTGCCCATTGAAGTCGAGATCCCATCCTTGTGAGTTTCATTAAAAGGCCTCATATCTGATGAAGAGTACAGAGTGACCAGACTTCAAGAGTTAGAGCTGCTCGAAGAGACAAGGAAATAGGCCTTTAACCATCTAAAAGCATATTAGCAATGAATGTCCAGAAGCTCTAATCATAGGGTAAAGCCCTGAGTATTCCAAGTAGGTGATCTTCTCCTTAGAGAAAATCCCAGAAATCAGCAAGATAGAGGAAAGAAAGGCAAGTTTGAACCTAAATGGCTGGGTCCCTATGTCATCATTGCATCCTATGGGTTGGGGACATATCAATTGGTTACATTTGAAGGTGAACTGTTCGATGATCCTATCAACAACATGCATCTTCGTAAGTTCTACACCTAAAACCCCAATGCAAGGGAGTCCTGAAAAAATTCAAAAAAATTCAAAAAGTGATAAAAAACAAACAAAAAAATAAAAAAAATGGAAAAATAACAAAAATATCATCCTCTGGTGGAAACTTGGCAAATAGGCGCTTGGGATAGGTACCATGATGAAAACCTGGCAAATAGGCATCATGTGTACTTTTAGCTTTCATGCAAATAAAAGCAAGTGGTGAAAACCTGGTAAGCAGGTGCTATCTGCTACAGACCACTTCCTTCATCTGTTCTGACTTCATATCTCTTATGTCCATCATATCATTCATCTTGAACCAGTCCTTTGAACCATTGTCAAACTACATCACCTCTGAGCTATCACATAGGCAAGGCCATTCCCAATGCACCCCCAAGGCTCCACTCCGCTCCGTTCCATTTCTTTCCTCTCCTTCAAGTGATGTCTTTCCTGCTGTCCATACATTTCTGCATCTTTACCATCGTCTAGGTCTTAGGTCCATCAGGTTCACCCTGAACTATGTTGACTCTGCATCATCACATAGGCAAGGCCATTTAGCAATGAGCCCTTGAGGCACTAGGTCAGTCCCTTGGGGTCTGTCTCTCCATGTCTGTTTGTCTTATCACCCATAATAAGTCAATCCTTTGTCTAAACTGGGGGCAACTCCTTAACCTGGTTACAAATTTAGAATCTTGAATGCCACATGTTCTAAGAAAATACCAATAAAGATTGTGATACCTTTCACTAGACAAGCGCAGCAAAGCAAGCTTCCCAAAAACAAAAATCTTGACTCAAAACATCAACCTGTCTAAAACAAAGAACACCATACCAAAGCACTTAGACTAATTCTATATCAATTATGGAAAAAAGACACATCTAATGCAAAGAACGTTTTGTGAACAGGTTAACTCACATAGTCTTGGATTTTCGTCATTATGTCTTCCTATGCTACTCAAGGATGCCAAGAGATGCTATGATGGGGGCATAATCTTTTTCTTTGTCTGTTGTTTGTGGATTAAACTTTAGTAATGTGACAACTTTTGTCTAAC
Organism: Cunninghamia lanceolata; assembly: GCA_027924645.1. NCBI lineage: Eukaryota > Viridiplantae > Streptophyta > Pinopsida > Cupressales > Cupressaceae > Cunninghamia > Cunninghamia lanceolata. The sequence continues at coordinate 9,949,188 of BSBN01000828.1, forward strand.
AACATGATCAGCAAAAGATCATCGAGGACTTCGAAGGTCTGAACATGAAAAGGGGCAATCCTTGTCTGTTGAAATGCAAGAAGTACTTAGGTCATCTAGATTCAAGTTTGATTAGATGCTTGTATCAATTTGCTATATCAAAATCCATATAAGGAATACTCAGGTCATCTCGGTCTAATTATACCTAGATGCTTGTATTTTCTTACAATATTTCAAAAAGACAAAAGAAACAAAAAGTGCCCAATGATGAAAGAAAAATACTTGCAATATCAAGATGACAATCCACATCCATCCCATATCCAAAAATCCATATCAACCACACAATAAGAAAATCATGTAGTATATCAAATGAAAGCTTGTATTTCTCCATTTTCTTCTTTTCCACCTATCTATATCATCTCTGTGTCGATTGAGTACATTTGGACATATAAAAAACATAGGTAACATATCATATCACATGATTAAATCATCTGCATACATAATCAAGTGCATTAGGTCATCCACATACATCCACATCTACATTTCATATCAAAAATCAAAAACATCGACAAAATACATATAGAACTCCATAATCATATCCATAACATGTCACATTTGCATTTGCATATGGAATCATCCTAAATCCATCTAGTATGCATCCATAACATATCAACATAACACATATGCATGTAGAACATCAATAACTGCATCATCATATAACTATAAAAACCATGTCCAAATGCACAATATATCAAAATATCTATCGAATCTCTCATAGTCATATCATAAAATGTATACAAAGTACAACAAGATGGTGATACATGTCTCAGGGAAAAATAGTACATATAAAGGCTATCTCAGCCATAAAAAATGTGTACATCAGATCAAAAATCAGTACAAGTGTCCAAGTCTGGCTAACCCTGCTACCGTGGAGCACAGCTCCCTGCACTGCCCTCTCCTCTATCTCCCCCTGACTGCTGGGGGCCCCTCATTGATCCTACAAATCAAGACCCACCTGCCCTTTGGAATGCCACAGACTGGCTCTTGAAGCTAGATGCATGTTGATCCACTGACACTACCTCGTGGTATAAACCTCTATAATACTAAGCCTGAGCCTGCAATCTGGCAAGCTCACTCTGTACCTAGGCTAGCTGTGTCTATGCCTACTACACCTGTGAAACCAAAAAGATGGAAGTACCATTTGTACCCATAGCTACCATAGCTGCATCTCTCTCTGCTCTCATCGCTCGCATGCTAACCAAGGCTACATCTCTCTCCCTAGATACCTATGATAGTCACCCTGCATCTGCATCTCTCTGAGACTCTACTACTCTTAGATGGGCCCTCAGATGCCTAATCTGACCTTGTAATGTCACAATAGCTTGCTGCTATAAGTCAGGCTATGGAGCCTGCCTTGCCTGTCCCTGTCCCTGTGCCACCTGCTAGGCTGTCACTTGACCCTGCACCTGCTATTGCGCCACCTACTATGGTGGCGAGATCTGTCTCTATGGTGCCACTTGTTGTGCTAGTATCTGTGCTTGCCCTACATCCTGTAGCTGTGTAACTGCCTGCTGACTTGAAGGTCCCTCTCCTGACCTCCTCCTCCATCTCCTCCTCTATCTCCTCCATCATCTCCCTGACCTCCTCTCTCCCTCCTCTGTCCCCCTCTCCTCCTTCTAGCTCCAACCCCATCATCTGAATCCTCCTTGTCTATAAGAGGAGCCAACTCTCCAGGTCCTGAGTATCTAGGAAATGGATGAACAGTGAACCACTCCTCATAGTCGAGTGTCATACCCGCATCTACTATATCTCTCCTCATGGACCAAGATGCATGGGGAATCTGCTGAAAGTCAGCCAAAGCCTCCTCGTATGATGCCACGGGACCCCACTTGAATCTCTCTGCATGGGTCCTTAGAAATCGTACATGTCCCTGTGGTCTGCCCTGCACTCTACCAAACTGTCTCTGCACTGTGCTCACAATCTACCTCTCTAATATGTACCTAGTCTTTCTAATAAGCCATCGAGTCTGGAAGTAGTAGAGCAACTCATCGGCCTCATCCTCCCATACCTCACAGCCTAGGTATGGGCACCAGATAACTAGATCCATATTATCCAACGCATGTCTCCAATACACAAGCTTTCCCAGCTTATGCTGGGAAATCACACCTACATATCTGTAATTGTAGGGCTCACCCCTTTGCCTATGGAAAAGACATATCAATCATGTAATAGCTATATGCTCCCATAACCAAAACTGTAACAAAGATACACCTGCTGACAAACTAGCCCCTCTATGATACACGACCTGGTGCATATCCCTATATAAATGTGCTAGCATGCACACACCCCATGCATACCAAGTCCCATCGGTGATCATGCTCTCTAGCACCCTCCCCTAGCTAATCAAGAAGCCGTGTGCTCTCCTATCGGGGCATACTACACCACTGATCAATCCCGCCACTATCCCCGGGAAGTCGTCATAGCAGTCATGAATGTCCTACCATGAAAACACTTGCTCCACCAACTCTGGGTCATCAAACACACATCTGCATTCATCCAAGCCAGCGTCACGTCATACTCTACCAACTCTCCCTAAATAGGGAGGTGCAGAATCTTGTACATGTCCTCAAGAGTGATCGCCATCTCCCCAGTCGGAAGATGGAATGTCCCATCCTCGCTGTGGAATCACTCCACCACTACAGTCAACAACGCATGGTTCACGTGAACATCAAGTATGAAACAAATATAATGTAGACCCATAGCACCAAGTGCCTCGCGGTCCATCTCTATCAGCATGTACTGCTGCAACAACGGTAAAGGGACTGCTCTCGTGACATCAGCGTATCCCGGATATCCTCCTGCAACCAAGGAAAAGCATAGTGTCAAAGAAATCCATATCCAACCAAAACCTACTCAATGCCATCAAACTATCCTATCATTGACTTAACATATCAAATTAATCAAAACAACATATCATCTCTTGACTAGATTCTCGGTAATCTTGGAGATCGCTTATCAATTGACACATCAATCAAGGTGCCAATTGGGTTAATTTTGTTAAGTCAACTGATTTCCCTAGTGCAAATATGCTGATCCAAGTGGCAAATATGCTGATCCATATCATATGCACCTCTTCACCATGAATGTGCCAATCCTTGACGTGTATGCGCAATTTTGATACATGAGCCACTTCTTATGTCATATGTGTCGTTCCCCAGTGGATGCGCCAATTCATAGCTTTAACTTATTTCTCGAACATATATTCTAATTTAAGAAAAGCAAAAGCTAAGTTAAAGCATCTTCTATTCGTACACGTTCTCTCGAACATTCTCCTCCATTGATCTTCTTATTTCTTCTCAACCATTGATCTTCTCTCACACAACTCTATAAATACAACCCTCTTCTTCTTCATTTGATATCCATCATTCAAGTAAACTTATGCTGTAGGAACTATAGCGTGCCATTGGCACCCCATTTTCATATCATTCATCATCCATCCATTTCATAGTGTGTTGAAGCTCATCTTTAACACACCAAGTATCTGAGCCACTTCTCCTTGTCATCTTGAGGAATTGAAGCAAGGAAGCAAGCTTCCTGAGGGCCATCTTCATCACCACAAGATCAAGAAAGAAAAGGCAAACAATGGAAGTCACAAGGTAAAAGGTTGTGAGTATTCTTCTCTCTTTTATTTTAATCTCCTTTTATCTTCGTATTCTATTGATATTTGGGTTTTTATTAATCATTTGATTATTCCCATTTTTACCCTTACACCAAGAAGTGTTAATGCACATGTTTGTTGGTCCTGTCCTAAACAGAGCCATGATAGTTGTTTTTAGTTTTTATTTTGCTATTGTATGTTTTTGATAGCTAAGTTACAAAGGGTTTTCAAGGTTATTGAGGATAGAAGTTGACTCCATGCCCAATGGATTATTCAGGCAACTAGTCTAAATGCTTATCTGGCAAGCATTTAGCAGAAATCACAAGAAATGTTACCAAAATTTCACCTATAGCTCAAATTGGTAGAGATGTTGTAGTTTATTCTCATTTTTAGGTGAAGAATATTCTAACATATTGCTACCATGCTTAACCATTGCTCTTTCCAAGTTTAAAAGAAAGAGTTTAGTTGTTGTCATGTAGTGTGTTGCATGATTAAAGGTTCTTAAAAGGTAGAATTCATGTTTTGTTATTCAGTGCCTTGCACATAAAGGACACTTCATGAATTATAGGAATCTCCTTCATTTCACATTGCAATGCTTTCATTCATTTTACACTGTTTCATTCATTTGACAAAGGAAATATAAACAAGACTGTATAAGTGTTGCATTTACATTCATTGGAAAGAAAGGAATGATTAGATGTCCCACACAAGTCGTGGATTTATCTGAGCCAACACAACATAAGAGATGTGCTATACATCTGAAGATTAAATAATAGAAAGACATATGAAAAGAAACATAGCCATCATTGCCTATGGTAGTTGCGTGTTGGGCTTCATTCTTGCTTTCCCCTCCTTGCTCCTGGTCTTCAAGTGAACTTGTAGTGATTGAGAATGATTAATTAGAGCTCTGGATATGAGTCTTATCACATGCATCATCATAAGAGATATAGCACATGTTTATAATGTATCAAATCAACAAACATCAGATGTATACAAGAGAGCCTGAAAAATAAAATATCACAAGAGCATTGAGCTTCACTGCTTTTATCTAACATGTTTGTTCGCTATGCAGGTATAGGAGAAATCATGTTGCTGATATATTTCTAAAGACATCATAGCATGTGGTGCAAAAATGGGCTCCCACAAGGGTTGAGCCCAGCATCTTGCCCCTAAATCTCAAGAGGGGATGAAATAGGAATTCATATTCATAATGCTCAAATAAAAATATATTTAGCTAAAGGTGTAATTCATAAACTGATTGCAAGAATCTCAAGCCCATTGCTCATTCATGACAATCAATTCAAGTACAATGAAGTGAGAATCACAAATGAGCAATGAGCTCATTTGAATGCCTAAATAAAGTACAAAACAAAATAAATATATCATTTCTTCATTGAAGGAATTCTATTAGCATACAAAGTTTTTTATGTTGTCATGGTTTTGCTTCATTGAATGATAGTGGTCATCACATTTTGTGTTTTATTGATGCTATATATCATTTTTTCTATTGTCCATGTCGTTTGAAGCAAATATAGTGGAGGTACAATTGTCAAGAAACAAGAAATAATGGCAAACAGTGCTTGCATAGAGTAGGGTAGCAATGAGTGCATTGTTATAGAATGGTGATGTGAAACAACTGTCATATGCTTATCTTTCAAATGACTCATTTAGGATATCATCAATGAAAGGACAACATTTATGTATTGCTTCAAAAATAGGAGTAAGAATGTAAAATCTTTGCATTTGTCAACTAGATGCACATATCTCATCATCTATAATAGTGAATTAGATGATATCACTATTATAAATTATGAGATACAGGTAGCCGCCATGATTGAATACTAGAGCAAAGCATAATAAAGCATTAGTCACAGTTCAGAATAAAGGAGGTAGTCTCTTCATACCATCTTGTAGATCTCTATATTAAAGCATAATGTACAGTGGAGTACAGTGAAAAGTAAATCCATCATCAACCCATAAAGTCATAAAGATCATGGAGAGTACATAAAAACAATCATAAATGCCATTGAACAAGCATTAGAGACCAATCCCAAGAAATGGCTCTTATAGGTATCATAAGGAGTAGACTAGTCAAAAGGAAACAATATACAGTCAAAATGACAGTGCCTTAGAAAGATATAGAAGTCATGAAGATAAATCAAGTACCCAAAGGTCTGTATGATATTTCCTTCCAATTGTTTAATCTTGTATCAGCTAGGTCTTAAGGATGGGACAATTATGTGTAAGAAGAGATAAATCTATCCATGATAGTGAAAAGAATGTAAAAATGACTGTTACAGCCACAAAGAGAGCACAAACCTGGACACAGAGAATGAGATAAGAGACTGAGCTCTTGTGGATATGCAATAACAATAAGAGTATAGTCATTCAAGAGAAATACAAAAAAAATGCAAAAGTGGTGAAGCTTCATAACATCTATAGGTATTTGTTGTGCCTTCTAAATGTAAACATGCTATAATAGGCACCCAATATAGTGAATGGAATATTGACATCAAACATATCATTGCATATACAATACATCTGTGTGTAAGTTTAAAAATGCTTGAATGGTGACAATAAGTTGAAAAGGCAGAGATTGTGTGTGCATACATTAAAAGATCATGATAGGAGAAAGCAAATGCCATAATGAGAGTTATACTCTTTTCATATTCTCAAAAAGCAAGGTGATGGAGTTGTGAAAATATAGACCCAAAATAGAGTAGAAGATGTTTTCATTTCCTTCAGAGAAGTAAGCAATATTCTCTCCTTTTGCCACATTCAAAATGAAGAAGAAATGCAGTAATAACAAGAACTTTATAATGTGTTGAACCATGGTGAAAGGGTCTAAAAATACAAGCTATTTATGGGCGTTCTAGTTGCAGCCTTGAATGGGCTCTAAAGGAAAATGCAAGGACTTAGGAACAGTCATTGGCGATTGTATCTAAGTTTTAAAACCCTCAAGTATCTGTAACAGTCTCTTGAAATCTTTAGGTGCTAATATGAGGGGTTTAGCCATAGAGGAAATGAAGCCTTGAAACCTATGAAAGATGAAACCCTCAGCCATAACAAGGTAAAGATCCTCAAGCTGGTTCAAAAATAGGAAAACCCAGAATAAGATAACCAGCCACGACCAAGAAGGTGTGAAGAACTCAAGAAATAAAGAGAAATGCTAAGTACAAAGAGATACTCAGAATCAAGAGGCTGTGACCTTCCATAGAAATAAGATTTGCTTTTGTTCCATTCACAAAATGAGCAAAATCACAGCATTTACCACATTTAGAAAAATGATGAAAGCTTACCTAAGTTCTATTGTGAAGAAAATACATTTGAACCCCACAGTTTGAAAACTTCAATGCTCTAGTGGTGGCCTCGTATACAAAGAAGAAATTTACCAGGAGATAAATAGAGATGAAATGCATGAGAAAAAATTCATAGCCATGGCCAATAGAGCCCAAGAATGTTTCAAAATGCAGAACAATATCATATTTTGTGATAGAGAGAGACTTACCTAGCATTTTCCTATAAAAATCTTCAAGAAAATTCTTTGAAACAACAAGAATGGGTAAGGTTCGAGCTTCAAAACCCTAGCTCAATGGCATCCAGTAGTAGAGCAAGTTTTCCCAAAAGGTCAAGTGCAAAATGAAGCTGAAGGTTTAGGGCTTGTGTTTTTTTTTAGGGCTCATAGTTGCCCTAATTTGAATGGGCTTTTTTATCACATTCTTTTAAAAAATCAAATGCCTCTATTAATACCTTCAAGGTATTACTTTACTTTGCATATATGATACCTAGGCTTTATGCCTTAGGTTTATTCTATGGCCTTGGAGAAAATAAATCAACCTCAATGTGCCTTAGAGTATTTTATGATTTGATAGAAAATCAAAATGCCTAAATAGGGAGGTAATTTATAATTGGCAATAACATTTTCATTAAACCATACTTACCTTGTATTTTTTACTAAAAATTAATCTAAATCAAAGTGGGCTCCCTTTCTATTCTACAAAGTTGAAGCTGCAAAACATTGTAAGGCCTTATTGAAAGCAATATTTTATAAATTGCTTTAATAAGTGTCAATAAAATGCAATAAATAAAACAAGTTAAAACTTTATTTTTTTGTTGTTGTTCCAATTGTACAAGTTGGAAAGTTTCAATGAACTGAAGTTTCTATTTTCATTTTCCAGTTTGTTTAGGGGGTGATTTTCGAGCCTTTTTGGGATCGATCCTTGTGGAAAGAAAGTTTCCATTATTTTCACACAATTTGGAGGCAGTTTGAGCATTATTTTGAGGCTTTTCTTTTGAATTCAAAAATGGTTTTAGAGGTTGCTATTTTTTGGAGGGGTAGTGGATTCAGATTTTTCCATTCTCACTATTGGAAACACTTTGGGAGATATAAATTGGAGAAGAACTTAGTTTTTCTCAATTTAGATTTTCTTCTTTCTCTCTTGACTATTTGCAAAGAGCCTTGTAAGCCTTGATTTGTACTCAAATTTTCATGTTTTCATACTCCTTTCAGCTTTAATAAAAACAATAGAGCATTCCTATCTCAATTTTTTGTCTCATTGTGTAATAGTAGTTTGATGTTATCATTGTGATTCCAACTTTTGAATCCTTTTTATGCCCTATTATTGCAAGTGTGGGTGTAGAAATTTCATATAATAATTTGTAGGTTGTGTTTATTTTTGAACCTTCATGCAAGATACTTTTGTGTTGTATGTTTCATTTGAGGTTGTGAAAGTTATTATTTTGAGAGCTAATTGTGAGTGGAGTTAGTAAATAAGTCTTAAGTTCTGGTGCATCACCCTATAGGTTTTAGGATTCCATTTCATGTTGTCTTTCTATCCTTTTGCTCAGATAAATCATTTTAGTCTAGGTGATCAGCCAGGGGAACTAACCCTCTCTAGAGATTCATTCTTGCCATAGGTCACCCACAACCTGAGAGTGTTTCCATATTTTAGTAGGATAGTCAAGTTTAACTTGACTAGGGTGGAGTCCCGATTGACAATAATATCTTGAATCATGGAAATAATTTTTTGTTCTTCACAGTTTTGAAACTAAGGTTCAGTGACACCTGTCAAAAGAGATTTACATTTTGTTTTAACTGCTCAGTGACCGGTTATCTCAGGTTACAACTTATGTTATCAACTAAGGGTATTAATGTCATGTTTTTACTAGCCTGCATGCTTAGAGAGACTGGCCCTATCCGATTGATCTTTCTTTGGTGGGCATCAAACAAAGATCAAAAGCTAATATTTAAATTTCATTGGGTGCAATTTGAAGAATCCATGGTGTATATCAAACTATCAACGCTATTTTATCTGTGAATGAATTTGATAGGCTTATGAGTGTATGATCTCTGTTGCAGTTATGTGCAGTTTTATAACTGTCTAGAGTTGGTGATTGAATGAGGATCTTCGAGAATGTTTTGATGGGATTCTATAGTATTTGTTGTGTAGAGTGTGAGAGAATGAATAGGTTGGTGAGACCGTGCTATTGAAGGGGTTAATATTTAGAATAAAATATATCATTACCAGTAAAAAGAGAGGGTTTCACAATTTTGAAAGACTAGATTTTGGATTGGCTGTATACTCTGCATAGACTAATCATTTGAGTGAGATAACAAGAATGTGGGGTTTGATTTGAAATCAAAATTATGCACAGTGAAAGAAAATTGAATGAAAGTGCTATATAATGCCATTATATCACTGTGTTCATGGAATGTGTTTTTGTTTTGTACAGAAGTGTGATCTGATTGAGAACATTGATTCTTGAAATTTGTAAGGACAATGTGTATATGATTTATATGTGAAGATGTTCATGTGATTGTAGTTGTCTATGTAACAAGAAGTCTTTGTTTTATATTATTCTTTTTGATCATTCAAAGAATGCGACAATCAAGAATGTGTGCAAAGATTCAGTGAACTATTTGTCCACATATATTGCAGTATAATGGTCATCCATGTATGCAGGGAATGTGAGTATAGAGAAGGTGTCAATGTGCATTTGATTGAAGTATTGTCCAAGGTTGATCAACATGAAAGGGGATATGATTGTGTAAGAGTCATTTTTGTGTTTGTTGTTTGATCATTCATAAAGGTTAGAGTCAAGATGTTTATAGAGATGTTAGATGGCATGAGAGGTACTTCTATGTATGTGCAAAGTCAAATGATGTGAAAAAGAATGTGATGATATGTATGGTTTTGTAACAAAAGAACATTATCTTTTTCATTGAAATGAGTAGATAAAGAAGAGATTTTATTATGTAGTGATCTTCATACAGAGGTACATTCTTGTGAAGATGTTTTGGTGATCTGAGGTGTATAAGCAGAGACAATAGAGGTATATGAAGAATAATTGCAGAGGGGTATGTTTGTTTGATTTGATGCAAATCAGATTATGTAGAATCACTTTTTGCATATGAAACTCATGACAAATATTAGGAGATTGGTGTCTCAGTTACATTGATTGAGGTTGGTGCCTCATTGGAATTGTTGTCTCAAGCAGAGTATGGTGTTTTTAAGTTGTGCATTGTACCTTGAGATTGGTGTCTTGAAAACATTGTATTAGGTGTGGTTGTACCTTGAAGTGGGTGCTTCTAAAACAATTGTAATCTTCTTTCTTCTGAGGTTGGATTTGAGTAGTAGACTCAAGAAACTCTCGGTGGTTTTTCCCCTCATAGGGTCTCCATGTAAATGTTGGAAACAAGGTAGATAACTAAGAGTGGGGGTGAATCAATTATCCTTAATTTTTACTTTCTTTTCTTATCTCAATATTCAATGATATATCAAAACATGAAATCATAAGCAACCATAAGAACATAAGTTAAATTAACACACACAACACAAGGATTTTTACATGGAAACCTATTAAGGAAAAAAACCACGAGGTGACTAACCCAAGATTGTATTCTCTGTTAAAAGAATAAAAGAGTACAAAATGGTACTTGCCAATTAGGGCTCACTGCCTGAGAACACTGCTCACAAGAGAGCCACTGGCTACAAGAGACTCACTATCTACATATACTTACAAATGATACCAAGATGTTTGAACTGATGAACAACATCTATACATGCAAGAATTCAGTTCCAGTTAGGCACTGTATACTGATCTAACACATTTCATTCTTTCTCTACTCAATATCACTCTTCAATCATATTCTGGATTCAAATCTTTGTTTTCACACTTCTTCCTATATTTTCTTCCACTTCACATGCACATCTATATTCCATAAGCTTGAATCCATCAAGTATATATATCCGCATCAGGGATTTCCAACAACTTCATAGTCAGCAACAAGAACATTTGAGATATTTGTGAATTTCTATTCTGTCGGTTGAATCCTTGCTTGGTTGATGATGTGCATCAAAAACTTAGACATAGAAGTCATTACTCATGTTGGCCAATAGTGTATAATGCCACAAATTGCTTGATCAAAACCTTTTATACATCCGGATTGAAGTCTGGTACTCTGTCTATCAATTCTTCCTCTGTCTGCTCTGTTTGACTGGAACCCAACACATAGAAGCTCATATCGTTTTCATGCTTTATCACCGGAGGCTAAATCTCAGGAATACAATAGTCATGATACCCTTCTTGACTTGTCCAAGTCTACAAATTACTGAGTTATACCATCTAAGAGATCCAGACTTGATTGTCAGACCATGTTGCATACTCTATTTTTGTCCACCGGACCAAAACAATCTTCACTCTGACTTCTGGTATAGGCATATTATGTACTATGGATGTGTAGAATAGACTTTGTTGCCATCAATGACAACACTTACGAAGCCACACAGTGTCTCTTGCCAACAATTTCCCCCTTTGGCATTGATGGCAAAACTTAGTAAAAAGTGGCTAAGTGTCGCAGTAACTCCCCCTTTGCTTGTGCTTTGTTTCTTTGCACTACTTTACTAGAGCTCCCCCTTTGCTGAATTCCTTATTTTTCACTACTCTTCACTCCTCCTTTGACATCAATAGAAAAGGGTGGAATCCGCATACCAAAATTGTGCAAAAATTATTATATACATGGCCGCATATGTATATACAAATCATACATTATACTTACATATACTTAAATATATCTGTAAAGGTTGTCTTCAACTGTACAATTTCTATGGCCCAACTCCTCTTCATTCTATCCAAAATGGAGATGTGTCCACTTAACAAAAATGCATATACTTCTACCCTCTTCAAATCTATTAGATTACTGGTTCAGGCTGTACTTTGAGCATCTGTTAAAGCATCATGCAATACTTCTAACTTAGGAAATATTATTCCCCTGAGTTCACCCATTCTATCCATCAAATGCCTCTTCTCCTTAGCCAATTTATTTATCTCATTTATGATAACAAATGCTTGACATTCTTGATTTACCAGAGAGATGGTAAGAGGATCAAAATTCTGAGATAGACTTAGCAACTTTTCTTCTTGTTCTTTCATCTTCTTTTTGATGTCCTTTGAAACTTCAGGCCATGATAAACAAAATTTATATATATCTCCTCCATCCTTAAGATCATTTTCAATGCTCTTTATTCCAATGTCTAAGGTTGTTTTGTTATTGTTAATTAGTCCTTGTACCTCACTGAACCTTTTTTTAGAGAACTCCTTCCAGACCTTAGTTTCTGCCAATTTTTCAAGAGATTCAAAGTGAGAATTGTTAGTATTAACCAAGTTTTTCAAGTTATTATATGGAGAGGTAGATGCATCCTTTTGATATGTAGGCATGATCTTCTCTAGTACACCAGATGCAATATTCAACAGTTCACTATCCTCCATGTGTGATTTTAGAAGTTTCTCTTATGCTTTGGCCTAAGCAAAAGATGCTACTTTCGTTATCTGAACCGGAGAGAGTCAAAATTTAGTGGCCCTTGAATCAACTCAGGTTCATCTAGCTCCATCATTTCTTTGTCCAGGAAATTCTGTACTATCTCTGCAGTGTCTCTTGCTAGTGATTCAAACTTCTTTCCTTTAGAGATATCAGGATTGACTGGCTTGGATAAGTCATCACCAAACTTTTCTACTTGTTCTTCTTCTTTTACCTTATCCTCTTTCTCTTGATTCTTCTTCTCTTCTCTTCTTCCTTCTCCTTCTTCTTCAGTGCCTGGAAGATTTTTCTTGGCAACTGTGGGGTCCGAAGGAGTGACATTACCAGAGTTTACTGCTTTGTGAACTTCCTCTTCCAGAACAAAGGAGTCTAAGTCCTCAGATTTCTCTTCATCTATTTTCTTTAATCCTTCGACATCCTTTTCAGAGAATTCTTCATTGATTACCTTTAATCCTTCAACATCCATGGTAGAAGGCTGTTCATTTGTTTCCTCTACAATAGGAAGATTAAATCTCATCAAGGCTTTGTAGAGAATTTCTTTTGTTTCATCAGCTATTTGATCAATTTCTCCAAGCATGAGTTTATTCATTCAGGACTTGCTCCAGAAATCATCCTTGAAAACCATGTCCATTTGTTTTGGAGTGATAGAAGGACATAGTTGTATCACTATTTGCTCTTAGATCTCCAAGTCTTTTGCCTTTGCATTCTCTTTTCTTTTCTACAATACTTCTTCTAGGCTCTTAGGAATTAATGAAATTATTTCAATGAATGCTTTGTTATAGATATTCAAATACCTAACAATTGCCTCCTCAAGAATTCTCTTGTTTGCATCATTGTTTTCATCATAAAACTCTATTATTGGCTGCAAATTTCCATCCACAGTGACTGCCTTAATGATGTCTTCAATTGAAAGAGTGGGTTTCTCAACAAATTCCTTTGTTTTCTCTTCCTCATTTTTGCTATCAAAGGACTTCCCGAACGTTCTTTTCTTTTTTCATTTTCTTGATTTCCTCATCTAATTATGTCTCTTCATCATCCTTTTGGCTCATATATGACCTTGTGGCTTTGGTCTTCATTCTCTTTTCTCCTTTCCTGGATGGCTTGACTTCTGGTTTGGTTGTCTTTGAGCTTTTAGGAGTGACAGGAGTAGAACCCTTGGAAGATCTAGTCCAGGAGGAGGCTTGCACCAAAATGCTTTCTTTCTTTGTTTCTTGTCTTTCTTTTTCTATCTTCTCTATTTTCTCTCCATTGGCATCTATTTCCTCCTTTGATATGCTAAATCTTTTGGCAAATTCTTCAACTTCCTTTCTTACTTTTCTCTTTATCTCAGGCTGCCTTAATTCAACATGTATTGTTATGGTTAGCTCTTCAAAGGTGAAAAACCTTTCTACTTCAATGTCTTTAGTTTGGCTCAGCAACTGTTAAACATGTACCTCCAAAATGTTTTCATCAACCTCATATCCCATGGGCATTATCCACACAGTTCTTGGCTCAACTGCCTCCATTAGGCATTGATTAGTGTCAACCATGAAGTAGACTGTCTTTGTATTTCTCAACTATTGATTGTGGTATTCTCTCTCTGGCATGCATCATGCTTTGGAAATTCTTGAAGTAACCCCAAAGAGCTGAGTCTTGGGCTTGAGCATTACCAAGTCCATACATGTAATCTCTAATTTGAATTACAACAAGTTTATCATTTTTCCAGACCTAACCCTTTGATCCAGGTAGCTAATTCATATAGTAGAAAAATAGACACAATATTAGACTGCCATATTTGAAAGATTTTTTCTTATCTTTCTTGATCTTCTACAAGTTTTCCATCAGTTGACTCAGTAGAAGCTCACACAGATCATAATCTACATCTTCCTTCAGCATCTAATATGCAACATAGATTGTTGTACTAGACAAAAATTTTCCTACTTGAGCGGTAGATTTTATAGCCAATTATCATTGAAGCAAACTTGACATCCGGATCCATGATGTCATCTATAGTCATTTCTCTTTTGTCAAATTTTGATCCGGTGGCTTCAGTTACCATTTGGTTCTTTACAAATTTGAGTGCAGGTAACCCACCAGTTGAATGCAATCTGATCACAGCCCTGATGGCATCTTTGGTTATCTTGAATAGCCTCATTAGCCACATAAAATTATCATGCATCCTACTTAGAACATACTAGACCCATTCATCTTCTGCAAAAGACAGAAAATGTATGCAATGTTTGAAGTGTTTGTCCCTTAGAGTCTTGAATTCAGGTCTAAGTTCAAAATTCTCATCTATTAACTATTTTTGATAGATGTCGATCAATTTTGAGTCTCCAAAATCTTTGATGTTTGCATGGATATAAACCCTAATATCTTCTACATGCAAGACACGGTGCAGAATACTAGAAAATGCACCCAAGGGATCAACTTCTAGTGACTTGTAAGGGTGTTTCTTAAATTTTGGTCTTGGCCTTTCAAAGATATTAACAACTGTAGATTAGAAATTGATTGGTTTAGGACCTTAAAATTTAATTAATTGGTTTAGGAGGGAAATTGACATGATTAGGGATATCAGGAGTCAGTTTGGTGGTCGAGACATTTTTAGGTGTCTCCAACAACCATTGGAGTAGCCATTCTAGAAAGGAAATCCGGAGAGAATTTGTAGAAGGGAAGTACCTTTTCACGCCTTAGGGTTTGAAGCATATGTTGAAACAATTTTCTGTTTGAATTCGATCTTCAGCTTGAACTTGAGTAAACTGTAGGATCTCTTCTTAGAGCTCTTCTTGCTTCTTCGTGAGTGCAAGTGTGTAAATAATGAGTGAAAAAACCTTTTTATCCTTGCATAAAAACCTAATTCCCTTTTGTAATAAATGCACAAACTTTTAAGTCATCCAGTTATCCTGCTTCTCAAGTGATCTTTTCATGAATCATCTTGCGGATCTTCAATCTAGTACCTTAGTGTGTTGATAACACCTAGGTGCCTTCAAGACTTTCCTTTAGATCTGCAGATCAGAGTATTGTATTTGTAGATCATATCATATCAATTTGTATTGTTCTGTCAATACTAGATGGTTGCCAGAACCAGATCTACTCAAGTGGTCATAAACCTTGTGAAACTTCATGCAAACCTCTCACATTTTGACTAAAAGTTCTTTGGGGGATTTTATAGGAACCATTTAATTTGTAACATCAGATGTTTACTCAATGTACCAAATTCAAGCACTTACTGACTGGCTGGGGGAAAAAGATTTTCTCTGTAGCTCCCCCTGAGCCAGAGCTCACTTTTTAATTTCTAGAAGGATTATCAGCACCGAATTCCGATATGGATCCATCTCCAATATTCATTGTACTCTTCTTTACCCAAATCTTTCTCATCTCCTTTTCAACTTCATCTGCATTTACTTTACCTTTACCTTTATCTGGTTTCTGATCATGTTTTACCAGACCTCTTTCATCATGATTTCTGCTTCTGCAGAATCTAGCTATATGACCAGATTTATTACAATTGTAACACATAACATTTCTTTTCTTATTTAGTTAATATCCTTTTGATCTGCACTGGTTAGCCATATGCCCCATTCTATTGCATGCAAAGCATCTACCATTGAAATAATTGTTCATTTGCATATTTCTGCATGCATTAGATTTGTGACCATACCTTTTGCAACTAAAACATTAATGGGAGAAGGATGAATTGTTCTTATTCATTCTGTTCCTATACTGAGTTTCTTTATGACCGAATTTGTTGCAATTGAAGCAATTTCCATTGAAAGATGGATATCTTTGGGCATTTGGTTGCCTTACCGGAGGTCTTCTAGGCCTGTTTCTTTGACTTCTTGACCCAAAGTTCCTTTGACCAGATTCAGAGCTTTCACCTTTCTCATATCTCATGCCATGCTTATCATCTACCCTCTTTTGACTTTCAAAAAGAACTTCAAGTTGGGCTAAGCTTATCTTGAATTTTTCTTTGTATTCATTTGTAGATTGAAGATCTTGTTTAAGAGTGTCTATCTAGCTCTCAAGTTGTTCTTCATTGTCTCTGGCTTCTTCAAGATCAGATTCAAGATGCTTGATTATTCTATCTATTTTGTGGTAGTCCTTTGTTTTCTCCTTGAGGGATTATTTTAGGTTATCTTTAGTCTTTCTCTTCTCTTCAATTTCTTGGGTGAATTTCATAACCCCTGATTCCATTTCATGTCTTATCATAATGACTTCTTTTGATAGCTTCTCACATAGCTTAGTTTTATCATTTAGATCCTCATCAATATTATTGGCTTCATTTTGATTTGCTAATTTTTGGAGTAGTTCCTTTCTCTTTCTTACAAAATTACTGAGTTTTTCTTTCAGTTCATTGATGCAATCATCAGCTTCCTTGAGTCTTTCTCTCAAATTATTGACCTCAGAGTGGGATTGTTCAAGATCATCTAGGGTAGACTAAAGTTGTTCTTTCATACCATATGCATCCATTGAGATTCCCAGATTTTCCTCAAGTTGTTAGGCTTGTTTAGAGGAGCTTAGCTCTAATACCAATTGTTGGAAACAAGGCAGATAACTGAGAGAGGGGGGGTGAATTGGTTATCCTTAATTTTTACATTCTTTTCTTATCTCAATATTTAATGATATATCAAAACATGAAAGCATAAGCAACCATAAGAACAGAAGTGAAATTAACACAAACAACACAAGGATTTTTACGTGAAAACCCTGTTAAGGGAAAAAACCATAGGGTGGCTAACCTAAGATTGTATTCTCTATTAAAAGAATAAAAGAGTACAAAATGGCACTTGCCAATTAAAGCTCACTTCCCGAGCACACTGCTCATAAGAGGCCCACTGCCTACAAAAGACTCACTATCTACAAATCCTTACAGATGATACCAAGATGTTTGAACTGATGAACAACATCTATACATGCAAGAATTCAGTTCTAATTAGGCACTGTATACTGATCTGACACATTTCATTCTTTCTCTACTCAATATCACTCTTCAGTCATATTCTAGATTTAGATCTTTGTTTTTGTACTTCTTCCTATATTTTCTTCAACTTCACATGCACATCTATATCCCACAAGCTTGAATCCATTGAGTATATATATCTACATCAAGGATTTCCAACAACTTCATAGTCGGCAACAAGAACACTTGAGATATTTGTAAGTTTTTATCCTGTTAGCTGAATCCTTGCTTGGTTGATGATGCACATCAAAAAATTAGACATAGAAGTCATTACTCATGTCAACCAATAGTGTATAATGCCACAAATTGCTTGATCAACACATTTTATACATTCGGATTGAAGTTTGGTACTCTATTTGTCAGTTCTTCCTCTGTTTGACTGGAACCCAACACATAGAAGCTCATATCTTTTTCATGCTTTATCATCAGAGGCTAAATATCTGGAATACAATAGTCATGATACACTTCTTGACTCATCCAAGTCTACAACTTACTGAGTTATACCATCTGAGAGATCCAGACCTGATTTTTGGACCATGTTGCATACTCTATTTTTGTCCATCGGACCAAAACAATCTTCACTCTGACTTCTGGTATAGGCATATTATGTACTATGGATGTGTAGAATAGACTTTGTTTCCATCAATGACAACACTTATGAAGCCACACAGTGTCTCTTGCCAACAGTAAATAATAGTGTCATGTGTGGATGTTTTTCTTGATGTACACTTATATTCCTTTGTAAGTTTTTTAAGATTATTAAATAAGGTTTTTGTATATCATTGATTCACCCGCCCCCCTCTCAGTGATAGTGAGTATTCCAACAGAATCCTCTTCTTTTGAGGACCCTCCCTCATCCCTTGAGAGAATCTCTTTCCCTATCCCCAAGGTCTAGAGGTTCCCACTTATTCTAGGCTTGCCCAAACTATCATTGTCTCCAAGAATCCCTTTGGGTTGAGTCCAAACTTGATCAATGTTTAAGGTTAAAAAATTATTGAAGACCCTTAAGATAGAATGCATTTTTCCTCCAAGGATAAAACCCCCTCACATTTGTCTGACCATAGTTGTAGAGGATGTGTGGAGTTGTCTAGAAAAGTTCTTAAAGTGGAGGACTATGAACCTTCAAACTAGTGTCCTTAAGAAACTAGTTTCTCAATTGAATGATATCACTAATCCCAAGGGATATGAAACCTCCAAAAAACTAAATAATGATAGTGGTACCATTGTGTTGGAAGGCTTGGATGTTGTATCTCTTAGCTATAGGGGAGGGTAGAGAATTGAAGAAATATTGACGTATATGGAGAATAAATAAGAGGATATATCTAGGAACCTTCATGAGATTGCCTCCTTCAATTAGAATATAGTTAAAAACTCAGCAACCAATCTATTTATCCTCCAAAATGAACTACATAAAAGAAGACTTTAAAAGGTTAAGGAAGGCCACCTCATTGGTGAGGGTTCTACTAGAAGAACATGTGTTTGGCATGCAGAGGCTGATAAAGCTAAAGAAATAATGGTAGAGTGTGAGGCCCACCCTTATTACACCTCCTGATTTGACTTATTAGACTTGTTATCTATGGATTTATATTTTGACACTAGATATTATTGTGGAATGTTGATCCCATCCATTAGACTTTTGATGGCATAATTTTGTGATTTGAGTAGATATCTATGTGTTGTTATATTATTGATTGATTATGTATCTATACATGCTTAGGTTATATTATGCTTTTCTATGATAATGAATGTCATGAATTACATGATGCAATTGGATTTAAATAATGAGCTAATTTGAGTTGATGGATTAGTATATTGATTTATGTTTGCATGATCAGGATTATGTTGATTTGAAAGTAAATTGATTTGAAAATATAGTAAATTTTATCATGTCTTATGGAATTAACTTAATTGAAATGTATGAACTCGTGCAACTTCATGTGTGTGTAATTTGAGTTGCTTCAGTTATGAGATACATTGGACTATTGATGTGTGTGTAAGTGTGCACATTAATTCCATGGCCAATGGAAATCGGAGGTCTCACAAGTAACCTTATTTATTATCCCTATGATGCCAACGTAGTCCCTAAGGTGGATAAAGGTTATATGTTGTTTGAGAATGAATGTATTGTGTTATTAATTCATTTTGGTTTTATTTGAGTCTCCTAAGGTTGACTTAGGATGAGGTGAATGATGAGTGTCATCAATGTGTCCATTTTCATTCATGGGTTTTTGGGGATACTTAAATGTTTAGTTTTGAGCTTTTCTATGTTTATTTCATGTGTTTAAGGGTCCTAGGTCAAGTACCTATGGGTTAGGTACCTTATAGACCTCAAATCAGGAGTTTTAACTCATATTTGACCACTCTATTTGACCATGGGAGTTAAGTGGAAAATTAGGGTTTTGAGTTGAGGGTTGGGTGACTTGTCACATCCCAATCCCACAACCCTAGGTTCATGTAAGGGCTTGTGGTGTAGTCATGGTTAGGAGGGTCCACAAGATGAATAGTCCAGACCATGTAGTAAGAGTAAACACAATGGAAGTAACTCAATTATAGAAAGCAAATGCAGATTTAGTCATTTAGCATATCATAGATTCAAAATACAAACATACCGGCAACATGCGAGCTTACAAATTAGGACTCACAAGCTTGATTCTCTAGTTACATGCACAAGATATAGCTTTGAAGTGTCTTACAGAACAAAATCCTAAGACTACAACTTCCTATTATGATTCACTAACTCTTTAACTACTTTCCTATGCATCTATTATATGATTAAATATTCCTCTATGTCAGCCAAACAAATTACAAACTCCAATGAGAGATATGTAATGTGTGTACATGGATAGGTAAGCCCAAATCATATAGAAATCCTCCACAAATGAATGGATCAATGTGCAGATCTCAGGGAAGGTCAGCCACATCCCAAAGTACCTTAAATGATGTGTCATTTAGCTTTGCAAGTTGTGAAAGTGTTCCACAAGTCTTCTCCCTTATCTGATTGTCTAAGACTATCAGGATGCTTTGTTCTGAGAAAACAATCGATCTTCTAATAGCAATATCTTTTCAGAAACTCATCCAAATGATCTAAATTTTGGATATGATGTGCATGATGATGTCTAGATGCTAAGTCTAGCTCTGTAAAGTCTAAAATGAAACTACAGTAGAATGCAGACTAATCTACTAAAACTTCTTCTGACTAAACTAACTATACTAAACTAGAAAATGAAAGAAAACAAAATGAAATGCAAATATTTTTGGTTGATGTAAGATTGCTTGCAACCAGGGATACTCCTGCATTAGACACTTGGCATTGTTGAAAAAGTGAGTCTCTCACTTTGTTGGGGCTAGAGGCAAACTAAGACGGTTCACCTTAGCCTAAGAAATCCAAGATGAGTCTTCTTTCAGCCCACCTTTCCAATTTACAAGCTACTCTTTGTATTGCTTACCTCTAGTGTTGTGTCCAACTTTGCTATCCAAGATGTCTTCAATCTGCTCTAGTGCTTGTTGTGGTAACTACTTCTTCAAATGATCTTCAAAGGTATCTTTGGTTTCTTCTTCATGATACTGATGTAGGTCTGCAATGTTGAAAATAGGTGATATACCCAATGTCTTTGGTAGCTCCACTTCATATGCATTTCCTAAATCAAACTTTTTGAGTATCCTACATGGTCCAAACTTCTTCATCTTCATCTTGTTATATGGTCCCATTGGAAACCCTTCTTTTCTCATATATACTATTACCTCAGTACCAACTACAAACTCTTTGTGTCTTCTCTTCTCATGTGCTTCCTCTTTATACTTACTGTTCCTCTCCTCCAAATGTTTCTTAACTTGATTATGTACTGTCTCTGTGCATTCTACAAATTATTCTACTTCTGCACTCCTTTTGTTCTCCATATTGATACGTCTCAACTCTACTACTTGTTGATGATGATGTTTGTCATATACAAACATAGAATAAAAGTTACACCACAACATTTACTCATCTTGAAAGATACGATGATGAATTCAGAGAGTTCATGATCCCAAGTCTCCATTGATTAGGTTTTAATCTTCTGACGTTACTCAGAGGTTGATGTGTGTTGCTGTTTCCATTTTGGGGCCTTACATATTCCAGCAAATTTCTGCAAAGTTCATCATTATCTCTCCAAATATCTTTTCCTTTCTATTTTCTCTGCACAAATCTCTAACAATTCTACCTCTGCACTATTAATTCACTCAAATAATGTGTCTACAGGCTGATATTTGCATGATTTTTACTATTATTTGCAAGTCTTTGCATGATATTTTCAACATTACATGCATTCAGCTCAGAATATGCTAAGAATTTTCGGTTACCTACAAGATGTCAGCATATTTCTCTATTTTTGCTTATTATTTATCATGATTTGTAGTTATGATGATGAATTTATGAAATTAAAATAATGGAAAA
Source organism: Cunninghamia lanceolata (assembly GCA_027924645.1). Taxonomy (NCBI): domain Eukaryota; kingdom Viridiplantae; phylum Streptophyta; class Pinopsida; order Cupressales; family Cupressaceae; genus Cunninghamia; species Cunninghamia lanceolata. Next base: position 9,971,014 of record BSBN01000828.1, read on the forward strand.
GGTTAAAGAATGAGATTCCCAAAACTACTTGACTGAGATCACTAATCCACATACAAGCTCCTATACATGCAATGAAGAGAAGGAAACTAGAATCATACTTCACCAGGACATTCCACAAATCCGCATGATCTAGTGCAAATCTTCAAAGGAAAACTTGACAACATGTAATGAAATGAAAGAGCTTCTATTTAAACACAGCATTCACTAGTACATATCCAAAAATCAACTTGAAGATTACGTAAGGTTTACAATCAGGATGTAATCTGAAACTTCATCTTCATTCGGTATGCTTAAGAACAGGTACATTTAAAAAGATCTGAAGAATGAACCTTGATATTTCAACCATTCAATCCTCATTAATCTCAGCAATTCGATCTCCTATATTAAATTGACTTGGTCTGAATTTGAATAAGTGACCTCCTTTGTGGAGTCTGTGTCTTTTTTCTTAACAAGCTCTGCCCCTTTTATAGAATAAAAGCCAAAAAATAGTTACAATGATCCAATGATCAGGATCCTCCCAAAACATTCAACGGTCCAGATGAAAAGCACATGCTTTGCCAGACTGGCAATTATACAACTAGCACAAAATATTCTAGCATCTTTGATTTGACTCAGTCTTGAGCTGGCAAATAGCATTTTGACAATATCCTCCTCGTTTCTGGTTCATGTTGCCTCTGCTTGCAACTTTGCAATGTTCAGCTACAGCTCCAAACGGTTCCAAGATCCTGCAATAAACAGACAAGCTATAAGCATCACCATTATTTTAGAACATAGCAGGAAAATAAACATTTCATTAAACAAGCCCTAAGTGTGCAAATACAGGCAATCGGGTTCCAAATCCATGAAAAAATCATGCACTAAATGCATACATAGCGCCAAAACAAGCGAGTCAACCATTGTTGACCAGAAAAATGCATTCTGGTGATCTAAATTTCTATCGCTTTGCATTGCTGCCTATTTTCCTTGTATATCAGGCTTTTAAATCCTTCGATCTATGCCTTTCTATACATTCGGGTTGCATCTCATGCACATGCAAGTGGCCCAGACATACAAGGAATTTGCTACTTTTAATATCCTTTCGAATCTGACGTTGTATATCTTGCTGCACCCCCCACCTTTGTATCTGAGAAACATACACTTCGCTTTGTATATCAGCGGCATCAGGGAGACCAAGCCCTTCGGCGTGAAAACTTCATCGCAGACCGATGGCCACATGTTATACCAATCATATTACTTCCATTGGGCAGACCATACCTGTCGAGGAGACAACACTAGATTCCAAGGCCGATGAACAAAGTTAGGCCGATGGGCCTTCATCGGGCAGACCACCTCTATCGGGGGGAAAATACCAAACATGGCCAATAGTTAAAAGCTATATCGAAGACCACCCATCTAGGAGACAACCTATGTCAGCGAGAGAACACAAAGTTTATCCAACAATAAGAGTTAAGCCGAACACTATACCATCAGGCAGAGTATACCCTATCGGAATGAAAACTTAAGACACGGCCGACGGTGAAAGTTACACTGATGGGTGGTGGTCCCACATACCTTTCCTTTTATATCTTTCGATGCACAAAATGTTTGTATATTTGGATATACATTTGGGGTGATACAAGCATTTAACCATTTTCAAACTTTCTTGAGTTCCGTGGCAATATACATTACCGGCATGCATATCAGGTATATATTATGAACTTGCTCTTGTTTATCGGCGTGATTAAACCTTCGGTGTGACAAACTAAAGCAAGGCTGATATCTAAAATTATACCGATGATCACCTTCCGTCAGCGAGAAAACACCCATCAGGATGATAATACAAGGCAAGGCCGATGGTCAAAGCTATGCCTATGAACAAAGTTCATCGAGCAGACCACATATGATCAGCGAGACAATACAAAGCTCCAAATGGCTCCAAGATCCGATGACCATATCTCGGGGAGACAATCACTATCGCCCAGACCTCATAAGGCTCCACCGATAGCAAACCCTACGCCGATAGCCACTTTCATCGGGCAGACTACAACAGTCAAGGAGATGAAAGGAAGCCCCCCCGATGACTTAAGTTACACTGATATCCATCCATCGAGGAGACAAAATTAAACTTGGCCAACAGCAAAAGTCAGGCCAATGAACAAAGTTCCTATCGGGATGAGCCTTCATCGGGTAGACCACCACTATTGGGATGACTAAATCAAACAAGGCCGATGAACAAAGTTAGGCCGATGAGCACTTTCATTGGTAGACCCAACCTATCGGGGAGACAATACAAAACTCCATCAACGGTAAACCCTATGCCGATATGCGGTGGCCCCCACAAGACTTCTTTTAGTATTTGCCAACACACCTAGAACTTGTATGTATCACCTTATTGGACCTCATCAAACATTTGATCTAACTTTCGTCCATGTAGATTCCAAACATGCACTTAGTTAATATGAGGCATATTAATCATGATCTTGTTGTTGAGAATATCACCCCTTTGAAAAGATAGGGTCATCATCATGTTATACTTTGTAATGTGGGGATAAGCTGACGTCAGCGTCATGTTTGCGAAGATCAGTCATATTAGTAAATATGACCCTCTTTTGAATATGCTAGTGATTTGACAGGTAGATGACCTTCCGATAGGAATTTGACGTGCGCATACCAATATGCAGATGGTAGTTTTTCTAAGCAAGGTGCTATTATAATATCATGATGATATTATAATATCGGGTGATATTATAATATCATGATGATCGTTGTTTGGAATATAACCTTCTCAAAAATCATGTTTGACTAGACCTTTGACATATCATAAATTTCTCATATGGACGAATTTTCAGGTGATATAAAAGGCAAACCTACATAGAATTTCAAGCTCTTTCACATGGTAAGCTTTTTGAGGACAGATTCAGACTTTCAAATTTGGATCAGATTTCAAGATCACAAATATACCTGATATTAGGCATATGCATACTGACTGATATGACTTTTACCATTACCGCCCAGATCACAAAAGCAAGGAAACAAGCCAACAAAGTTGGGTCCCTATTTTGCTAAAGCAAAATGGGGCGTGTTGTGTAACCACACAACAACTTGCCACCAAAGAAAACAACAAAATTCAAATAATTCAAAAGGTGAGGATAAGTTAAAACATAAATTTCCAACTCCTATTAAGCATGAGCATCCTAATCTTCTATAACTGGTATCATGTTCATCAATGTAACAATGAATTGATAAGGGATCAATTGTGTGCACGTGATTCATTTACTCATCTTGAAAGTGAGTTGAATAAATCAGTGACTGGTGTTAAGCTACGTAGTTTGGTTCATCCCTCATAGCCAACCGGATAGAGCCTTGCTGCCAACAGGCATCCATAGCCCCAGCAAGGTTATCATTGCAATTCCCCTAAGTAGAGCCCCACTGCCAGCAAGCATCCATAGCCCTGGTAGAGTTACTTAGATGACTTAATCTAGATTTTCAGAAAATCCATTTTATTATTTTATATTTGGAATTTGATTTCATAAGATATAACAGTTGTAGCCTCATGATACAAGGAATGGTCACTTGTTGAAATTAAGTTGAGAATTGCAATGGTAGCAAGGGCAACCTTTAGATTTTTCACTTAACCCCTACACTGATATGTTCAACAGACCCAAGGCTGTTAGGTGTATCATTGTGAGGATCACCTTGACTCAAGAAAAGTAGTACTGATGAATATGATACCACAGACTTGATCAAGAATACCTATACTGATATGAGTTATAATTTATGTAAAAATTTATATCCAACTTTTGAATTCTAACAATTTCTGCAGTATTCTTAAGTAACAAGGTGCACCAATTTGCCCAACCAAAACAAAAGCTCAACAATGCAAAAACACAAAAACTACCTGTACAAACATCTAACTACCAAAAGGAAACAATAGAAAATAAAACAAGAAATCAAAACAAGCAAACTATACAAACAACTAACCTACAAAACTATATACAAACCACTACTAGGCAAACAAAAACCAGAAAATGACCCAAAAACACATGTATTTACATACTTCCTTTGATTGTGCAGGAGCATTAGGGTATCAGTTATGGTTCTTAACCTAGCAAATTTATCTTTATATTCTAAAAAATATTCTGATATTATAAATTCATTGTATTCAACAGAATAACTCTTAATGATCAGCAACTAAGGAAGCTCATCATGTTCATGATTAATCCATGTGCATGTCTTATCTCTTAAATTTCCATAATCAAAACAATAATCAACATCATTTACTGTGGAAAGGAAAAATACAACCTGGTACATTTCTGATTTTATTGGACATGCTGGTTCATTGACAGCTGGTCTTCTATTTAACTTTATATTTTCATTGCTTGGCTCAGTGTCTGGTCTCACTTCATTTTGAAGAATGTATGACTCGCGATGTATTAATTCTTCATCTTTATCCATATTTGTTCCTTCATTCTGGATGTTCAGTTTATCCTCTAGTTCAAGGAACTTCTCAATATTTTCTTCAATTCTCTGCACATCAGCATCTAAATAAGTATCTTTATTATCACAACCTGAGATTCAGAAATTTATCATTTCTAAATCATTTGACTGTAAACGAGAATTGGCATTCAACTGATAAGAATACTTCCCTATTTCATTTTCAAAATATTTCTGGAGTGATGTCTGATCATGCACAACAACTCCAAAGTCTTCTACATCTTCATCTTTTAGGAATTGTTCATTAAATAATTCACATCTTCTATCTAGTAGAGTGCCTGGTTCCATTAACTTGCAACATTCCTGCATTTGATCATTCAATTCAACCAAGGTAGATAGTAAATCAACATTTATTTTCTTTTCTATGACTCCCTGAGTTACTATCATAGGAACTTCATCAGCAACAGTGCATTTGGATTCCTTTATTGTCTATTTACATTTCTCTTTACCATAGAAAGACTCCAAGAAAGATATTTTAGCATCCTTATCCAAAGTATTAGGATTAGAATCAAATACCTTATCCTGACAAGCAGTTTCCTCTCTAGAATTTTCACAAGACTCATACCTGCACTCCTCTTTTGAAGAACTCCTATCAATATCACCATAAAATGACTCAAGGAAAGACATTTCATTGTCTTTAACCTCTAAGACCGGTTCAGCTATTGTATTTTCTAGAATCTTCTTCAACATGACCAAGCAAGGGTAGCAATCTCTCTCTGAATGCCCTTCATCATGTAATCTGCACCAACTTTCAATCAAGACATCATCATTGGATAAACCTAATATTTGACTACACTGTATATTTCTAGACAAATATAATCCAAAATCTTCAGAGCAGTCCACTTCAGTGTCTGGGCTACTAATAACTTCTGGTGCTGGTTGTTCCAGAATTTCCTCATTTCGCTGGTCCAGAACTTCTTCATTTTCCTGGCAAATTTCAGCCCTGAACACATCTAGAAAGAATATTAATCCTTTCAAATATAAATCCAACCTTGTAAGGAAAGTTAAACAATTAATTTCACTGTGCTCCATAGTCTGGTGTATCCTGCAATAGGTGGATAAACCAAAGGTATATAAATTGTGAGGATAAAGCTGCCTATTCAAAGTTTCCTGGAATAAAGGAATGTTAACTTGACAATTACTCTCATATGCATCCATCAAAATGAGACTCTACTTTCCAATTTTTTAAGATTTTCAAATTTTAAGGAGATCTATCATATCTCAGAATAAAACTTTAAAGTTTAGAAAATCAAACAAATTCTTAAAGTTTAGAGCTGGATCTTTGCAAAGATGTATCCAAAACCTCTCAGATAAGAGATATTTGTAGACATTAACCTCAAATGATGAAATATTGACGAAATATTTCTAGAAATCCAAAAATTCTTTGTTCAGGCCCTCCTTCTAGTGCCAATTTATGTTGCGTTAGGAGCGAGGAGCCTGCATAAAAAATGAATGATAACTGAAGCAATGGTGTCTTTTCCCATTTTGCCCTCCTTCTAGCACAATTTATGTTGCATTAGGAGTGAGGAGCCTGCATAAAAATGAATGATAACTGAAGCAATGGTCTCTTTTCCTGTTCAACCCTCCTTCTAGCGCTAATTTATGTTGATGATGATGTTTGTCATATACAAACATAGAATAAAAGTTACACCACAACCTTTACTCATCTTGAAAGATACGATGATGAAGTCAGAGAGTTCATGATCCCAAGTCTTCGTTGATTAGGTCTTAATCTTCTGACGTTACTTAGAGGTTGATGTGTGTTGCTGTTTCCATTTTGGGGCCTTACATATTCTAGCAAATTTTTGCAAAGTTCATCATTATCTCTCCAAATATCCTATCCTTTCTATCTGCTCTGCACAAATCTCTAACAATTCTACCTCTGCACTATGAATTCACTCAAATAATGTGTCTACAGGCTGATATTTGCATGATTTTTACCATTATTTGCAAGTCTTTGCATGATATTTTCAACATTACATGCATTCAGCTCAGAATATGCTAAGAATTTTTAGTTACCTACAAGATGTCAACATATTTCTTTGTTTTTGCTTATTATTTATCATGATTTGCAGTTATGATGATGAATTTATGAAATTAAAATAATGGAAAAGGTTAAAGAATGAGATTCCCAAAACTACTTGACTGAGATCACTAATCCACATACAAGCTCCCATACATGCAATGTAGAGAAGGAAACTAGAATCATACTTCACCAGGACATTCCACAAATCCACATGATCTAGTGCAAATCTTCAAAGGAAAAGTTGACAACAACATGTAATGAAATGAAAGCGCTTCTATTTGAACACAGCATTCACCAGTACATATCCAAAAATCAACTTGAAGATTACATAAGGTTTACAATCAGGATGTAATCTGAAACTTCATCTTCATTCAGTATGCTTAAGAATAGGTACATTTACAAAGATCTGAAAAATGAACCTTGATATTTCAACCATTCAATCCTCATTAGTCTCAGCAATTCGATCTCCTATATTAAATTGACTTGGTCTGATTTTGAATAAGTGACCTCCTCGGTGGAGTCTGTGTCTTTTTTTTCTGACAAGCTCTGCCCCTTTTATAGAATAAAAGCCAAAAAATAGTTACAATGATCCAATGATCAGGATCCTCCCAAAACATTCAATGGTCCAAATGAAAAGCACATGCTTTGCCAGACTGGCAATTATACAGCTGGCACAGAAAATTCCAGCATCTTTGATTTGACTCGGTCTTGAGCTGGCAAACAACATTTTGACAATATCCTCCTCATTTCTAGTTCATGTTGCCTCTGCTTGCAACTTTACAATGTTCAGCTATAGCTCCAAATGGTTCCAAGATCCTGCAATAAACAGACAAGCTATAAGCATCACCATTATTTTAGAACATAGCAGGAAAATAAACATTTCATTAAACAGGCCCTAAATATGCAAATACAGGCAATTGGGTTCCAAATCCATGAAAAAATCATGCACTAAATGCATACACAGTGCCAAAACAAGCGAGTCAACCATTGTTGACCAGAAAAATGCATTCTGGTGATCTAAATTTCTATCACTTTGCATTCCCACCCATTTTCCTTGTATATCGGGCTTTTAAATCCTCCAGCATATGCCTTTCTATACATATCGGGTTGCATCTCATGCACATGCAAGTGGCCCAGACATACAAGGAATTTGCTACTTTTAATATCCTTTCAAATCTGACGTTGTATATCCTGCTGCACGCCCCACCTTTGTATCTGAGAAACATACACTTCGCTTTGTATATCAGCGGCATCGGGGAGACCAAGCCCTTCGGCATGAAAACTTCATCGTAGACTGATGGCCACATGTTATACCAATCATATTACTTCCATTGGGCAGACCATACCTATCGAGGAGACAACACTAGATTCCAAGGCCGATGAACAAAGTTAGGCCGATGGGCCTTCATCAGGCAGACCACCTCTATCGAGGCGAAAATACCAAACATGGCCGATAGTCAAAAGCTATACCGAAGACCACCCATCTGGGAGACAACCTATGTCAGCGAGAGAACACAAAGTTTATCCAACAATAAGAGTTAAGCCAAACACTATACCATCAGGCAGAGTATACCCTATTGGAATGAAAACTTAAGACACGGCCGACAGTGAAAGTTACACCGATGGGTGGTGGTCCCACATACCTTTCCTTTTATATCTTTCGATGCACAAAATGTTTGTATATTTGGATATACATTTGGCGTGATACAAGCATTTAACCATTTTCAAACTTTCTTGAGTTTTGTGGCAATATACATTACCGGCTTGCATATTGGGTATACATTATGAACTTGCTCTTGTATATCAGCGTGATTAAACCTTTGGCGTGACAAAATAAAGCAAGGCTGATATCTAAAATTATACTGATGATCACCTTCCGTCGGCGAGAAAACAACCATCACGATGATAAGACAAGGCAAGGCCGATGGTCAAAGCTATGCCGATGAACAAAGTTCATCGGGTAGACCACATATGATCAGTGAGACAATACAAAGCTCCAAACGGCTCCAAGATCCGATGACCATATCTCGGGGAGACAATCACTATCGCCTAGACCTCATAAGGCTCCACCGATAGCAAACCCTACGCCAATAGCCACTTTCATCGGGTAGACTACAACATTCGGTGAGATAAAAGGAAGCCCCCCCCCGATGACTTAAGTAACACCGATATCCATCCATTGGGGAGACAAAATTAAACTTGGCTGACGGCAAAAGTTAGGCTCATGAACAAAATTCCTATCGGGATGAGCCTTCATCGGGTAGACCATGACTATCGGGATGACTAAATCAAACAAGGTCGATGAACAAAGTTAGGCCGATGAGCACTTTCATCGGGTAGACCTGACCTATCGGGGAGACAATACAAAACTCCACTGACGATGAACCCTACACTGATATGCGGTGGCCCCCACAAGACTTCTTTTAGTATTCGCCAACACACCTAGAACTTGTATGTATCACCTTATCAGATCTCATTAAACATTCAATCTAACTTTCGTCCATGTAGATTCCAAACATGCACTTAGTTAATATGAGGCATATTAATCATGATCCTGCTATTGAGAATATCACCCCTTTGAAAAGATAGGGTCATCATCATGTTATACTTTGTAACGCGGGGATAAGCTGACGTCAGTGTCATGTTTGTGAAGATCAGTCGTATTAGTAAATGTGACCCTCTTTTGAATATGCTGGTGATTTGATAGGTAGATGACCTTCCGATAGGAGTTTGACGTGTGCATACCAATATGCAAATGGTAGTTTTTCTAAGCAAGGTGATATTATAATATCATGATGATATTGAAATATTGGGTGATATTATAATATCATGATGATCGTTGTTTGGAATATGACCTTCTCAAAAATCATGTTTGACTAGACCTTTGACATATCATAACTTTCTCATATGGATGAATTTTCAGGTGATATAGAAGGCAAACCTGCCTAGAATTTCAAGCTCTTTCACATGGTAAGCTTTTTGAGGATAGATTTAGACTTTCAAATTTGGCTTAGATTTCAAGATCACAAATATACCTGATATTAGGCATATGCATACTAACTGATATGACTTTTACCATTATCGCCTAGAGCACAAAAGCAAGGAAACAAGCCAGCAAAGTTGGGTCCCTGTTTTGCTAAGGCAAAATGGGACGTGTTGTGTAACCACACAACACTACTCCTCCAGGGTTAGTTCCTATCACAATCTCAAATGGTGTCTTTCATGTAGTCCTGTTCAAAAAATTATTGTATATAAATTCTTCTTGTGATAGAATCAAGTCCCAATTTCATGCCTTCTCTCCAACCAAAAATATCAGCAAATTTCCCAAACTCCTATTTACTACCTCTGTCTGTCCATCAGTCTGTGGATGAAATGTTGAACTAAACTTCAAATCTATCTTCATCTTCTTCCAAAGTGTCTTCCAAAAGTATCCAAGAAATCTTGTATCTCTGTCTAAAATTATACTTTTAGGTAATCCATGCAATCTCATAATCTCCTTGAAAAATAGGTCAGCCACATGAACTGCATCAGTTGTCTTCTTACAAGGTATGAAATGTGTCATCTTTGAAAATTTGTCCACCACTACAAATATAGAATCATGTCCTCTCTCTATCTTCGGCAATCCTAATATCAAATCCATGATTATGTCTTCCCAAAGTCTCTTCGGTATTGTCAAAGATTTGTACAATCCAATATTCTGACTATTTCCTTTTAGAACTTGACATACTCTACAATTCTACACAAACTTCCTAACATCCTTATGTATCTGGGGCTAAAAGTAATTTTCACTTACCAAAGACATTGTCTTATCAATGCCAAAATGTCCTACCAATCCACCAATGTGCTTCTCCTCTATCAAATTGTCTCTCATTGAACTCCTAGGTATACACAACTGGTTTCCTTTAAACAACTTGATGAAGGGGGTAAATCACAAAACACACAACAACAGAAATTGCACACAAAAAATAGAACTTTTTTTTATTGATTTGGACCACTTGTTACATTACAGAAGCTCAAATACAATTAGAGGAATCAACCCTCCATAGGCTACAACACATTACAGCTTCCTGTCATAAGACTCTAGAATCACCTGCCTTCTGTAACCCTAAATCAGCTAGGGTTTCTATTTTCCCACCTATTATTGACTTTACACTTGCCCCCTTAACTCTACTACTACCCAGGGTTCCCAAAAATGGTTATTAATAGCCTTTTTAGCGGCCAACAACCTAATTTCAAAATTTGCATCTCCCTCCAAAAATAGGTCAACTTCCAGGAGCGATAACTTTTGATCCGGGTGTTTGATTGACGAACCGTTTTATGCATCAGAAAACTCATGGAGTGCTCTACACGCTAAGAACCCACTCTACTGGTTCCAGCCATTTTTGGGCCTGTATGTGGCTATTTAGTTCCTCAAACCTAAGTTTGAATAATTTTCAGTCATTTTTCAAGAAACATAAACTTTAATATCTTTTAGCTTGCAAATGATTTTTGCATGATTCCTTTGCCAAAGGTCTTATATTTTTGTTATGTAACTTCCTGTAAATTTTCACTTCAATCCATGCCCAAATGTAAACTTTCTAAAAATAGCAGGTTACTATTTTTAGCAGTTTGGAAAAACTGAAAGTCCTACATCATTATTCAAGCAATTATGGAACCAGAACCACAAATTTTGAAAAGAAATGGAAAGAACATTAACGATTTTGAAACACATCTTTTTTTGGGGGGGGTGATACAAGATTACCCTTACACCACTGGGTGCTCCTACATTATACACCGAGGGTAATTTAAGAAGTGACCCTGTCACATCTCAGGTGTTTGTGTGAGGAAAACCCAAAAGGTCAACCTCTGCCTTAGACAATAAAGAAGAATCTTCAACAGGTCTTCCTTTCCATTTCACTAGATATTCTTCATATTGCCTATTCCAAGTACTTCTTCCCACATGACTATCCAAGATCTCTTCTATCTCCTCCATTGAAGTAGATGTCGGAATACTCCATTGTTCTTCTGTTGTTCCATCGTCTATGCCACCCTCATGATATTATGTTAAATCAGCAATGTTGAACACAGGGAAAATATTAATCCCACTTGGCAACTCTACCTCATATGCATTTCTTGAATCATGCTTCTTTAAGATTCTACACGGTCCAAATTTCTTCATTTTCAACTTATTGTATGTTCCAATTGGGAAACTTTCTTTTCTCAAGTGAACCATGACTTCATCTCCTACCTAGAACTCCTTATACCTCCTCTTCTGATCTACCTTAGCCTTGTACTAAATATTCATCTTATTAATGTGCTTTCTCACCTCTTCATGCAAATTCTTCAGATGTTCTGCAAAGTCTTCAGCCTCGGCACTTGTATTTTCTCCTTTGTCCAGATTCCTTAACTCTAAAGCATTTCTTGGACCATTCCCATATACAATCTGGAATGGTGATTTACCAGTACTCCTATTGACAGAATTGATGTAAGCAAATTATGCCTATGGTAAAATCAAATCCCATCCCTTGGGCTCATCTTCTACTAAGCATCGTAGCAAATTACCCAAACTTTTATTCACCACTTCTGTCTAACCATCAGTCTGTGGATGGTGTGTAGAACTAAACTTCAAATCTATCTTCAACTTCTTCCATAATGTCCTCCAAAAATAACCAACAAACTTGGTATCTCAATCTGAAACTATGCTCTTTGGTAGACCATGTAATCTCATTACCTCTCTAAAAAATAATTCAGCAATATGAACAGCATCATTAGTCTTCTTGCAAGGAATGAAATGTGCCATCTTCAAGAATCTTTCCACCACCACAAAAATGGAATCATATCCTCTTTGTGTCCTTGGTAATCCAAGAACAAAATCCATACTGATATCATCCCATGGCTTCTCTGGTACAGGTAATTGCTGATATAGCCCTATATTCTGACTTGTTCCTTTTGCCATCTGACACACTCTACAACTCTGTACAAATTTCCTCACATCCTACTGCAACTGTGGCCAATAATAATTTTCACCAACAATAGCAATGGTCTTATCTCAACTAAAGTGTCCAGCCAATCCTCCACTATGCTTCTTCTTAATCAGGTTCTCTCTCATGGAACTCCTTGGAATGCACAACTAGCTTCCTCTAAACAACATGCCATCTTGGATTATGAAATCCAACCATTTTGTCCTGTCCAAAGTAAGAGGTTCCAAACAAGCTTTCCAGGCCTCTACAAAATCTGAATCTTCAGGATACAAACTTTTGAGCTCATCGAACCCAACAACCTCTATCTTCATTTCTGTCAACAAATTTTGCCTTCTGCTCAAGGCATCAGCAACTCTATTGGACTTCCCACTCCTATGCTTCAAAACAAAAGTATAGCTCTGCAAAAACTCAACCCATTTTAAATGCCTTTGGTTGAACTTTCCTTGACTATTAAGATATTGCAAAGCCTGATGATCAGTATTTAAAACAAACTCTTTTGGCAACAAATAATGTCTCCATTTCTTCAAAGCCTGAACTATTGCATAAAATTCCTGATCATAAATAGAATACTTTTTCTTGGCATCATTAAGCTTCTCACTAAAATAGGCAATGGGCTTACCTTCTTGGCTCAAAACAGCTCCTATACCACTACCACTAGCATCACAATCTACCTGAAATACCTTATTGAAAACTGGAAGTGCCAAAACAGGTTGTTCTATGACTTTCTTCATCAATGTATCAAATCTCTTGTTTGCTCCTTTAGTCCATCTAAACTCTTTCTATCCCCTCTCATTGTCTCAGTTAGGGGTGCACAAATGCTACTGAAATTCTTGCTAAACTTTCTGTAAAAACTTGCCAAACCATGAAAAGATCTTACCTCCGTTGCACTCCTTAGTGTAGGCCATTCAATGATAGACCTTACTTTTTCTAGGTCCATCTTAAGACCTTCCTCTGAGACAACAAATCCTAAGTATACCAACTCCTTTGCAAAACTATATTTCTTTAGATTAATCAACAATTTCTCCTCCCTCAACTTCTCTAGAACTCTTCTGATATGCATCAGATGCTCAGCCCAAGTCTTACTGAAAATTAAAATATCATCCAAATAAACAATAACAAAACTTCCTAAAAATTCTTTCAGTACCTCATTCATGAGCCGCATGAATGTGCTCGGTGCATTGGTTAGCCCAAATGGCATGACTAACCACTCAGACAAACCTTCCTTTGGTGATACCCACTCTTCAGTCAATCTTCATGAAGTACTTGGCTCCACTCAAACAATCCATGATGTCATCCATTCTTGGCAATGGAAATCTATACTTGATCGTTATCTTATTGATGGCTCGAGAGTCTGTACACATCCTCCATTCTCCATCCTTCTTTGGTGCTAGTACTATAGGTACTGCACATGGACTTAGGCTCTCCCTTATCAGTCCCTTCCTCAACAACTCCTGAACTTGTCTGTTCAGCTCTTCATTCTCTATAGGGGTCATTCTATGGGCTGCCTTATTCAACAAACTAGCTCCTGGTATCAAATCCATTTGATGACTTATTTTCCTTACTGGTGGTAAACCTTCTAGTACATTATTAGAGAAAATATCTTGAAATTCTTCCAACATCTCTGAGACTTTGGCTGGTACATCTTCACATTTCTCTTGACTAATCTTAAGAATCAATGCATAACAATGATGCTCATGCTTCATACCGTCCAAAAATTTTCTACCATCTACCAAGAAAATTCTAGTAGTACTAGATACCTTTTCTTCCACCTCCTTCAAGGGCTTCAACTTGTGACAAACTCCATCCTTTGTTAGGGAATATGTGTTTGCACAGCCATCATGGACATCGCTCCTATCATACAGCCATGACCTCCCCAATAACATATGACATGCATCCATCGGTATGATATCACACAACACCTCATCATGGTAGTCCCTAATCTTGAACTTCACTAAACACTACTCATTGACCAAAGCTCTATGGTCCTTCTGCAGCCATGCAATCTGATATGGATGTGGATTCTTTCTTCTTGTCAAGTTTAACTTGTTAACCATCTCCTTTGAAACAAGATTGTCAGTACTTCCACTATCAATAATAATATCACAACACTTACCTTCACATTTGCACCTTGTGTGGAATAAACTCTTTCTCTAATTTGGTTCTTTCTCCTCATTCAACAAAGTTCTTCTAACAACTAGGGTTTCTCCTCTTTTAGTATCTTCAGAGCGCTTAGATTGTGCATCTTCATCGACATGTGCAACTCATGCATTACCTTTAGGTCTTCTATTTGTCCTTCCTTGATGTTGTGGACACTCGTATGCTTGATGTCCTTCTCCACATTGGAAATAAGTTCCTCTGAAACCTCCTCTTCCAGGTCCTTGCCTAGGTCAGCCTCTTCCTTTTCCTCTTTGCTCACCATTGTTCTGGTCATGAGGGCGGTAGGTATTATCTCCTCTCTGATTTCAACTGGTGCCAACTTCACTTTTCTTTGAATCTTCATTTTGCCCCCATAGGGTCTTCCACCAGTCCTTCTACCTTGACCTCTTCCCCTTTGCTTGTTGTCAAATCTTTTATTTAGCTTTTCCTCCACCTTCAGGGAAAACTAGTATGCATCTTCTATGGTGGTCATTTTGACTAGGCTCAGCTCCTCTTGAATACTCAACCTCAACCCATTAATATAACAGGCTACCTTCTCCTTATTGGGCTTTGTATGACCTATCCTGATAGTAATTTTATAAAACTCTTATGTATACTCCTTAATAGACTTGTTACCTTGCTTCAGTCCTTGCAGCTTCTTCAGCAACTCCATCTCATAGTCCACAGGAATGAACTGCTTCTTCAAATTCTCCACCATTCAATCCCATCTGGTGATCTTTCCTTTTCCTCTTCTATTCCTCTCTAACTGGACCTCCTTCCACCAAATACTGGCATGGCCCTTCAATTTTGTTTTTGCAAACTTGACCCGATCTGGGTCTTCCACATCTTCATACTCAAAATACTCCTCCATGTCATTGATCTAATCAATAAGCTGTTCTAGATTTAAATCTCTAGAATATGTAGAAACTTTGATCCTGGCCCTCTTTCCAATCTTTGAAATGGCCCTCAACAACCTAACTTCTGTAGGATCTCCTCCAACTTCTTGTTCTTCCTTAGATAGCTCTTCTTCAGCTTCATCTTCACTTTCTTCTCTTGTTCTGGGATCAAACCCTCTTCACAGCTCCTCTTGTAATGCATCCATTTGCCTTTGTAGGGCTCTAAAACCCTCTTCCATCAAAGCATTCCTCCCAATACAATTTCTTCATCTAGGCATCTTGATCTCCGCAACAAACCCACAACCTTAGGTCCTGGTGCAAACTACCTCATGGTCGATGATCTGTCTACACACTCAGGAACCCTTGCTCTGATACCACTTGATGAAGGGGGTAAATCACCAACAACAAAAATTACACACAAAAAATAAAACTTTTTTTATTGATTTGGACCACTTGTTACATTACAGAAGCTCAAATACAATCAAAGGAATCAACCCTCCATAGGCTACAAGACATTACTGCTTCTTGTCACAAGACTCTAGAATCACCTACTTTTGTAACCCTAAATCAACTAGGGTTTATGTTTTCACACCTATTCTTGACTCCACACTTGCCACCTTAACTCTACTACTACCCAGGGTTCCCAAAAATGGTTATTAATAGCCTTTTTGGTGGCCAACAACCTAATTTCAAAATTTGCATCTGCCTCCAAAAATAGGTCAACTTTCGGGAGCCATAACTTTTGATCCAGGTGTCTGATTGACGAACCATTTCATGTGTCAGAAAGCTCGCGGAGTTGTATACGCGCTAAGAACCTACTCTATTGGTTCCATCCATTTTTGGTCCTGTACGGGGGGCAGTTAGTTCCTCAAACTTGAGTTTGAATAATTTTCAGGCATTTCTTGGGAAACTAAAACTTTAATATCTTTAAGCTCGCAAATAATTTTTGCGTGATTCCTTCGCCAAAGGTCTTATAATTCTATTATGTAACTTCCTGTAAATTTTCACTTCAATCCGTGCCCAAATGCAAACTTTCTAAAAATAGCAGGGTACTATTTTTAGCGGTTTGGAAAAACTGAAAGTCCTACATCATTATTCAAGCGATTATGGAACCAAAACAACAAATTTTGAAAAGAAATGGAAATAACATCAACGATTTTGAAACACATCTTTTTTTTTTGGTTGATACAAGATTGCCCTTACACCACTGGATGCTCCTGCATCACAACTTATCTTCTTGAATGAAATAGTCCAACCACTTACTACTATCTATCATAACAGGTTCCTTACATGCTTTCCAATGTTCTACAAAATCAAGATCTTCTTCATACATGTTCTTTAGTTCTTCAAAACCTAATACTTCAACTCTCATCTCTGTCAGCAAATTCCTTCTTCTACTTAATGTATTAGCAACTTTGTTTGACTTCCCACTCCTATGCTTCAATACAAAGGTGTAACTCTACATGAACTCTACCCATCTCATATGTCTCTGATTCAACTTTCCTTGACTGTTTAGGTACTGCAAAGCTTGATGATCTGTATACAACACAAATTCCTTAGGCAACAAATAATGTCTCCACTTCTTTAAGGCTTGAATTATGACATAGAACTCCTTATCATAAACTGAATATCTTCTTTTTGCATCATTCAACTTCTCACTAAAATATGCTATAGCTCTACCTTCTTGACTTAACACTACTCCTATTGCATCACAATCTACATGAAATACTTTATTAAAATCTGGTAATGCTAACATGGGTTGCTCTTTCACTTTTTGCTTCAACAATTCAAAACTTTTATTTACTCCTGATGTCCACTTAAAGTCCTTTCTATCATCTCTCATTGTCTCTGTCATAGGGTTACATACTGAACTAAAATTTATGATGAACTTCTAGTAGAAACTAGCTAATCCATGAAATGATTTGACTTCCCCAATGCTCTTAAGTGTAGGCCACTCAATAATTGCTCTAACTTTCTCAGGGTCCATCTTCAATCCTTCCATAGAAATCACAAATCCTAAGTATACCAATTCTTTCTTGATGAAACTACACTTCTTGATATTTATCAACAATTTATCTTCTCTCAACCTCTGCAATACTTGTCTTAGGTGCTACAAATGTTCTTCCTTTGTCTTACTAAAAATCAAAATATCATCCAAATATACAATAACAAACTTACCCAAGAATTTATTCTGAACTTCATTCATCAATGTCATGAAAGTACTCAGTGCATTTATCAATCCAAAAGACATCACTAACTACTCATACAATCCTTCATTTATCTTAAAAGTAGTCTCCCATTCATCTCCTTCTCTAATCTTGTCCTAATGGTATCCACTCTTCAAATCTATCTTTGTAAAATATTTTTCTCCACTCAAACAATCCATAATGTCATCCATCCTAGGAAAAGGAAATCTATACTTAACTGTGACCTTGTTAATTTCTCTAGAGTCTGTACACATTCTTCATTCTCCATCCTTCTTTAGTGCTAACACTACAGGTAATGCACAAGGGCTCAAACTTTCTCTGATCAAACCTTTCCTCAACAATTCCTATATCTGTCTATTCAATTCTTCATTCTTTGTTGGTGTCATTCTATTTGTTGCTTTGTTAGGCAAGCTAGCTCCATGTGATGACTGATACTCCTGATTGGTGGCAATCCTTTAGGTACAATATTTGATATGATGTCTTCATACTTTGTCATTAACTTAGTTATCTCCTCCAGTTGTGATTCTTTAGTCTCTATCTTTAGGTTTTTAGGCTTCTTAGGAATCAAAGCATAACACATAATCTCATTTCTCAAACCATCCAGAAATTTCCTTCCATCTACCAAATAGATTCTAGCATTCCCACATACTTCACTCATAGGATCATCTTCCAAAGGGATCAAAGTAATTCTCTTTCCATTTGATGTTATGGTATAGGTGTTATTTCTCCCATCATGTATATCTTTTCTATCATACTGCCATGGTCTACCCAACAATATATGTCATACATCAATAGGCATAATATCACACAATCCTTCATCATGGTAAGATCCAATATGAAATTTCACCAACCATTTTTCACTCACTAGTACCTTATGATCATCCTGAATCCATGCTATCTAATATGGCTTAGGGTGTTTCAATCTTTCTAACTCTAGCTTAGTCACCATCTCCTCTAAAACCAAATTGTCTGAACTACCATTATCAATTACAACCTTACAACATTTACCTCGTGATTTGCATCTAGTCCAGAACAAACTTTTCCTCTGTAGTGGTTCCTCATTTGTCTCTGCTTGAAATAGTTCTCTCCTCATGACAAGTGATTCTCCTTTCTCAGGTTTACCAACTGAACTAGGTGATCCAACAGGTTCCTCTTCCACATAGGCTACTCTTCCATTATTCTCTATCTTCTTGCTTGTACTTCCTTGATGACATTCAAATACTCTGTGTCCTTCACCACCACACTTAAAATAGGTTTCTTTGAATGTTCTCCTATCAATTCCTCTTCCATCTCTTATGTATCCTTCACTCTAGTATAAATTAGGGTTTCCTTTGCAATAGAATGTTCTGTCATCTCTCTAATATGAACTGCTATCTCTGTCCTCCTTCTTGAATTTTCTATCTTGTCTATTCTACTCTGCATATGATCTTTCTCCTTCAGAAAATGTTCTGCCTCTCTAAAATTTACCTCCTCTACCTCTTTGTCTCTGTTCATGCTTCTTGTTCAACTTTTCTTCAACTTTCAGGGCAAACTGATATGCTTCTTCCAATGTTGCCATCCTCACCAAACTTAGTTCTTATTGAATGTTCAATCTCAATCCATTGATGTATCTTGCTACTTTCTCCTTGCTTCACTATTTCATTTCCTTATAATCATATTATGAAATTCTTCAGTGCACTCTTTCACAAATTTCTCCTTTTGTCTCAAGTTCTACAATCTCTTCAATAGTTCCAACTCATTGTCAGCAGGTATAAAATGATTCTTCAACTTTGTCACCATTCTATCCCATTTTATGATCTTCTCTTTTCCTCTTCTATTTCCATCCAACTATACTTAGTCTTTGCAAATCTCACCTTCTCCAGATCTTTGATTTCTTCATACTCAAAGTATTCTTCTAGGTCATTTATCCAATCAATCAACTCCTCAGTATTCAAATTGCCAGTATAGTTTGGTACATCCACTGTAGGTCTTTTCCTAATTTTTGAAATAGCTCACAACATGTTCACTTGATCTAATTCTTCTTCTTCTCCTAGGGTTTCTTCATTTTGATTAGCGGATTGAAATTCTTCATCATCACTTTCAACATTAGGTCGAGGTATAAGTCCTTTTCTTCGATCTTCTTCAACAACATTCAAGTAAACTCACATTGTTTTCATCATCTCCATCATCTCATCCATTCTTCCAGCCATAGTACCAACAAGTATCCTCCTCAATGGCATGTCTTCCTAGGACCAACTGTAACTGCCTCAAATTTAGTGATCGGGCTACAAGGTGATAACTGCCTCACAATCGACGATCGGTTGACAACACAAGTAATTTGCCTCAGATTTGGTGATTTGTTCACAACAAGATCTTATGGAATACCTTCACAAACTTTGCTTACTTTGCTCCCAATGGATTCAACTTTTCTTTGATACCACTTGGTGCAGTCATGGTTAGGAGGGTCCACAAGGTGAATAGTCTAGACCATGTATCAAGAGTAAACACAATAGAAGCAACTCAATTATAGAAGGAAAATGCAGATTTAGTCATTCAACATATCATAGATTAAAAATACAAACATGCCGGCAACATGTGGGCTTACAGATTAGGGCTCACAGGCCTAATTCTCTAGTTACATGCACAAGATCTAGCTTTGAAGCACCATACAAAACAAAATCCTAAGACTACAACTTCCTATTATGATTCACTAACTCCTTAACTACTTTCCTATGTATCTATTACATGATTATATATTATTTCTGGAACACAAGATTCCTCCACATTGGCCAAACAGATTACAAACTCCAATGAGAGAGATGTAACGTGTGTACATGGATAGGTCGGCCCAAAAAATATAGAAATCCTCTGCAAGTGAATGGATCAATGTGTGGATCTTAGGGAAGGTCAGCCACATCCCAAAGTACCTTGAATGATATGTCATTTAGCTCTGCAAGTTGTGAAAGTGTTCCGCAAGTCTTCTCCCTTAGTTGAATGTATGAGACTGTTAGGATACTCTGTTATGAGAAAACAGATGATCTTCTGATAGTGATATCTTTCTGAAAACTAATCCAAATGATCTAAATTTTGGATATGATGTGTATGATGATATCTATATGCTAGGTTCAACTCCATAAGGTCTGAAATGAGACTATGGTAGAATATGGACCAATCTACTGAAACTGCTTCCGATTGAACTGACTGTATTGAACTAGAAAATGAAATACAAATATTTTTGGTTGATGCAAGATTACTCTGCAACCAAGGATGCTCCTACATCAGCTTAGGGGGAATCCCAAAGGTCTCACATGTGTGAGCACACATTGTAAGAGCCTTTGGGAAGAGAACCCCAAGTACTCTCCTTTTCCCCATCTCTCACATATGTGTGAGGAGAAGTATGGGGAGGTGTGCTCTTGAGGAGGAACAAGAGAGTGAAAAGTGTCACCTCCCTACTCAATATGTCACACATGTGTGAGAGCACATGTGGAGAGATGTGCTTGAGAGAGTGAATGAGAAGATAACAAATGTCTCCTTCTCATTCATGGGGATGGTTTTTGAGACCTATCTATCTCCCTCTTGTTGAGGTGAGAAGGGTTCTTTTTTTTTGTTTTTGGATTTAAATTTTGGAAGGGTCTTTGGGCTTGGAAGGAGATTGAGCTAAGGACATTTGAATTAGGCTCTTGGGAGGATTCTTCAACTATCTTCTTTCACTTGAAAACTTGAGAGGTAGGCTCTCAAGGCTTCAAGACCTTCTTGCTTTTTCATTTTATTTCATATATGTCTATAGGCATGTTTATGTGTTTTTTTATGTGTTGTGAAGGGTTTATGGGTTTTTGGTATGAGATCTCCATGTGAGAGAGCTCACCTTGTGTAGGGTGAGAGAGGAGTGAACCTCCTCGGGGAAAGACACTCCTTCACAAGGAGTTTTTGGTAGGCATTGGCCTTGTTTTGGGTGATCTTGGTGTGATTTTGGATGGCATGAGTGCCTTGGGTTTTTGGAGCCATAAGTTGGTTTATTTGATAGCAAGAGGCTATGATATTTTGAGAAAAGAGGTTTACAATACTATAATTCTTGATGGTATTTCTCCTTGGGTGAGTGATGTCTATTGAATGCACAAGAAAACTAAGAAGAGGGGGTGAATTAGTTGTATCAAAAACTTTAAACCCTCATAAACATAATCACATCCACATCAATTCTCTTAAACCTTAATTCTGTTATGAAGATTAAACATGAAAAATAGATAATAGAAACTTAATTAAATCAACACCATGCACAAGAGAACACCAAAATTTTATATGGAAAACCCTAGAAGGGAAAAACCACGGTGAGGATTATCTCACAATATAAAGTAGTATCAATACCAAATTACAAAGAGGCTCACTACCAAAGGGCTCACTACCAAGAGAGGTGGCTGACTGCTAAAAGGGCTCACTGCTAAAAGAGGTAGCTCATTGCCAAAAGTGGTGGCTCACTACCATGAACTAATATGATAGCATCTACCACATGCTTGAGTTCAGTTCCAATGGAGCACAATACATATTACCTTTGTTGCCTCACAACACAAATATCTTCATCTTTGCATCTTCACATGCCTACACATGAATCCTTTACACTTATTTATATCAATCATCAACCTTGAAACATACATCAAGGTTGGCAACACATTCTACAACCTTTGGTGTTGGTATGTGGCAACTGATCATGCAAGTACGGTACAATCGACAAAAGAAAAATAACATTGCAAAACCCTAATTCTAGAAGCTTCCAAAACACTTGTTATAAGGGGCTAGGATGTATGGTACAAAGATGTATTTTGCGAGATTGTAATCTATTTTTCATTGGATGGCTAAGTTTCTGTGGATGTAACCCATATTGGGTGAACCACGTTAAATTTCTGTGTTAATCTCTTTTGTGTTATTCCTCATTGTTATATTTGGGTTATTTAATCTGCATATAATTGTTAGTGTTTATTGCTTTGATTTTCTTAAGCTCTAACAACTAGTATCAGAGCGGGTTGTGTTTGATTATCATCTGCAGGAAGGTCTCATGTTTGAGTGGGAGTCTCACGGTTAAGTGGGAGCAGTGGCGGACGAGGGTAAATTGAAGGTAGATAAATTCAATGGGCAGAACCATCAGTTATGGAAGATGCAGATGGAGGATTATCTCTATCAAAAGGATTTATGGAAGCTGTTGGAAGGAATAGCTAAGAAACTAACAACAATGACTAATGAGGATTGGGAACTTCTAGACAGAAAGGCACTGGGAACCATTCAGCTATTCCTAGCACCATCTGTGGAATTCAATATAACAGAAATGAAGACAACAAGTGAACTAATGAAAGATTTGGCCAAATTGTATGAAAAACCCTTAGCCTCTAATAAGGTATTTCTCATGAAGTGTTTGTTTAATCTGAAAATGATTGAAGGTGGATTTGTGTCAGATCATTTAAATGAGTTAAATACAATTACCAGTCAATTAACTTCTATAAAAGTGAAATTTGATGAAGAGGTGAGGGCTCTCTTGGTTTTATGTTCTTTGCTAGAAAGCTATAATAGATTGGTAATGGTTGTAAGTAACTCTGTCTCTGGTTCAAATACTTTGAAATTTGATGATGTTGTTGGTGTTATCCTTAGCAAGGAAATACGATGGAAAAGCATAGGTGAGACTTCAACATCTAGTAATTCTTTGACTATAGAGAATAGGGGAAGAACCAAGGAGAGAGGAAAAAGCCCAACAAATTGCAGGAAGTCACAAGGGAAGTCAAAGAAAGGTAGATCAAAATCTAGAGGAAGAATGGATTGCTGGCATTATGGAAAGCCAAGACACTTGAAGAAGGATTACTAGTCTCGAAAGGGCAAACAAGGAGATGGACAACATGATGATAGTAAGGAAGCTAATGTTGCAAGTAATAAATTACAGGATGCTTTAATTTTGTGTTTATATAATGCTAGTCATTCCTTGGTAATAGATTCAGGGGCTTCATTTCATGCCACACCCCATAGAAAATATTTTTTAGATTATGTTCAAGGTGATTTTGGACAGGTATATTTGGGTGATGATGAACCCTGTCAGATTGTTGGAAAAGGAAAGATAAAAATCAAGTTACAGAATGGAAATGAATGGTTTCTACAAGAGGTAAGGCATGTTCCAAATTTGAGAAGGAATTTAATTTCTGCAGGACAATTGGGTAGTGGAGGCTGCATAGTTACCTTTTCAGATAAAATCTAGAAGGTCACTAAAGGTGCATTAGTAGTAGCTAAAGGTGAAATGGTAGGCACATTATATTTGTCTACTGGTAATACTTATTCTACCTTAGCTGCTACAGAAACAATTACTACTGAGACAGTTATAACACTTGCTACAGGGACAAAAACAAAATTGTGGCACCATAGACTTGGGTACATGAGTGAGAAAGGGATGAAGATTCTTCACTCTAGAAAGTTGCTACTAGGTCTAAAGAAGATTGACTTGGAGTTCTGCAAAAATTGTGTTTATGGAAAATAGAAAAGAGTATGATTTCTCAAAGTTGGGAAAGAGAAGAAGAGTGAGAAATTTGAGCTTGTACATTTAGATGTATGGGGACTCAGGTATCTTCTCTTGGTGGCTCTTGCTATTATGTTACTTTTATTGATAATGCAGCAAGGAAAACATGGGTGTATTTCCTAAAACAAAAATCAGAAGTATTTGAAACTTTTTAAAAGTGGAAAGCTTTGGTTGAGAATGAGACAAGGAAAAAGTTGAAGTGTCTCAGATCTAATAATGGAGGCAAGTATTGTGATGCAGAGCGCACAATAGAAGCAGACAAATAGATCAACAGATCAATTCATGTCCATCACTGAACTGGTTATTAACGGTGGACTCACGCACCAATTCACCATTTACTCTAGCCACAGCTTGTATGTCCTACCACATACAACCTTAATTGTACCCGCAGCATACATTCTCCTACGTGCTGCTCACGATGTACATCTGCAATGTACATTCGAAGCACACTCATTGGTGGGACTTGGATTATCGGTCGAGCTTATCACGGGGTCATTGTTTTACCAATCATGCCGAAACACATGTGTCGGTCAGATTTCCATCAACGACGAACATTAGGGTTTCTTATGCCACTACTCATGTACACCATTACATACTCTTCCTTCACCGAACCCTAGCACATGAAAATGCTAGGTGAACTACTATGTGTGACCCATGAACTGGAACATCTGCACTACCAAAATAATGAAACAAATAGGGAACGAAAACAAATGTATATACAGCGAAGTCATTCCACTGATTTTGACAGAAATCTTATCAGTGGAATGCTTCAAATTGACATATTGCAACAATGGGAAAATAGAAAGGAAAGAAAACTACAACTATGCAACTCGTATTTACAGAGAACAAAAAACAATTTGACGACACAAAAAATAGTTTGATTCTCCTTAACAATGCTTGATTACATTCAATTGATCTAACTACAATGTTGATCATCATCATGCCTGATCCTGTTCCTTTCTCTAGGTTTTATAGATTCACCCAGAAGAACTACAACCCTATTCCCAGTGGCTGGGAGAGTGATTCCAAGCGACTGGGAGCAAAACTAACTATCTCCAAGCAGTTGGGAGAAAACCCACTGTCTTATTTTAATTTGACAATTACAACCTAAGTACTTGGGGTCTACAAATCAGAATTACATGCATTGGTTGAATAGACCTTATTACAACATGATTTAAAACAAAACATGAACTTAAATGACTTGTGATAG
This sequence comes from Cunninghamia lanceolata, assembly GCA_027924645.1. Taxonomy (NCBI): domain Eukaryota; kingdom Viridiplantae; phylum Streptophyta; class Pinopsida; order Cupressales; family Cupressaceae; genus Cunninghamia; species Cunninghamia lanceolata. The sequence goes on from BSBN01000828.1 coordinate 9,996,445, forward strand.
GTCCCCCTACACCATACTCCCAGGGTTTAAAAGAACTCAAGTCCCTTGAGGAACCAAGTCTGAAATATTAACCCCATGCTTGATGATGTCTCCCTCACTCATCCAAGTTGCATCCTCATCTGGTAAACCACGCCATTTGACTAGATATTGCTTGTAGGTTTTATGTCTGGTCTTCTTTTGAACCTTTGTGTCTAAAATACATTCCAATTGAATTGGTTGGCTGGGTGGAAGATCATAAATCCATTCTACATCTACTACTCTTATCTCTACTGTATTGGCTCTACTAAATGTAAACAAATCTGGCACATTAAAGATGGGTGAAAGTGCTAATCCAGGAGGAAGTTCAATCTCATAAGCATTAGGCCCAAATTTGTGTACAATCTTGCATGGACCTATCTTCTTCATGAGAAGTTTTGTGGGCTACCCTTTCAGAAGTCTTTCCTTTTTCAAATATGCCATAACTAAATCCCCAACTTTGTATTGGACATCCCTTTTTTTCTGATTAGCTCTCTCTTTGTATTTCCATGTATTCTTCTGTATAGTTTCTCTGACAGCATCATGGATATCTTTCATACTGACTGCAAAATCTTCACCTTGTGCACTCTTTTTCTCCATGTTCTGGAGATCCCTGAGCTCCAAAATTCCCCTGGGATGAATCCCATATACAACTTCAAAAGGACTCCTTCCTGTGCTCCTATTAACAGAGTCATTATATGTAAATTCAGCTTGTGGGATGATCATATCCCATGCTTCTCCATGTTGTTTAGTCAAACACCTCAAAAGATTACCCAGTGATCTATTCAGCACCTCAGTTTGTCCATCCGTCTGAGGGTGATATGCTAACGTGAAAGATAATTGAGTGCCCAATTTCTTCCACAATGTGCACCAAAAATGTCCCACAAACTTGGGATCTCTGTCAGTAACTATGTTCAATGGTAAACCATGAATTCTTACTATTTCTTTGAAGAAAAGACTAGCAATATGTGAAGCATTGTTAGTACATTTACATGGCACAAAATGAGCCATTTTACTAAACCTGTCAACAACCACAAATACACTGTCAAATCCCTGTTGAGTCTAGGGAAGACCCAAAACAAAATCCATACTGATGCACTCCCATGGCCTTCGAGGAATTGGAAGTGGTTGATAGAGACCTGCATTTGATGAAGTTCCTTTTGCTCTTTGGCAAATGTGACAACTATCTACAAATTTTCTGACATCTGTTTGCATCTTAGGCCAGAAGTAAAGCCGTCTCACTTGTTCCAACATCTTGTCCAGTCCAAAATGACCTCCAAGACTATCGCAATGTTTCTCTTTTATGATGTTCTCCCTCATGGAACACCTAGGCACACACAGTTGGATGCCTTTGAATAGTAGCCCTTGCTGTAACAAATATTCAAAAAAATTAGAATGATAAGAATCTGAGAATTGTGAACAAACTGCACATATCTCCTTGAAGTCCTCATCATCCTAGTACATATTCTCGAGAGAATCTACTCCCACACTCTGCAACTGGATCTCTTGTATAGTGCACACTCGTCTGCTCAAAGCATCTACCACTTTGTTGGCTTGTCCCTTCTTATGTTTGAGGGAAAAAGTATACACCTGAAGTTGTTCAACCCACTTCATATGCCTATGATTTAGTTTCTCCTACAAATTCAGAAAACTCAAAGCATGGTTGTCAGTGTAAACAATGAATTCCTTAGGCAAGAGATAATGTCTCCAGTTCTTTAATGCTTGAACCATTGCATACAATTCTAGATCATATGTGGAATACTTCCTTTTAGCATCATTCAGTTTTTCACTAAAGAAAGCAACAGGTCTGCCTTCTTGACTCAAGACAACACCAATGACAAGGTTACTGGCATCACATTCCACATTAAACAACTTATTAAAATTAGGCAAAACCAAAATGGGTTTCTCTACTATTTTCTGTTTGAGAATCTCAAAAGGGTCATCAGCTGCTCTATTCCAAACAAACTTACATTTCTGTCCTCCTTTTATGGTATCTAGAATGGGTGCATAAACATGACTAAATCCTCTTATGAATTTCCTATAAAATGTTGCTAACCCATGAAAACTTCTTACATCACTTACTGTTTTAGGCGCTAGCCAAGACAGAATAGCATTTACCTTCTCTAGATCCATTTTCAAACTGCCCTGGGATATAACAAATCCAAGGTATGTGAGTTCTTCCTTCATGAAGATACTCTTCTCCATATTGATCATCAATTTCTTCTCATGCAACTTCTTCAACACCTATTCCAAATGCTGCAAATGTTCTTCCTTTGTCCTGTTAAAAATTAGAATATTGTCAAGATAGACAACAACAAATTTGCCAATAAAATCTTTCAATACCTCATTCATTAGATGCATGAAAGTACTTGGGGCATTGGACAGTCCAAAAGGCATCACCAGCCACTCATAGAGACCTTCATTAGTCTTAGAGGTTGTCTTCCATTCATCCCCTTCTCTAATCCTGATTTGATGGTATCCACTCTTGAGATCAATTTTAGAAAAATACCGAGCTCCTCCCAAACAATCCATTAGGTCTTCTATTCTGGGCATAGGAAACCTATATCTAATGGTGATCTTATTTATGGCTCTCGAATCAGTACATAATCTCCATTTGCCATCCTTCTTGGGAGCTAAAACTGTGGGTATAGCACATGGGCTAAGACTTTTCCTCACCAAACCCTTATCCAACAGTTCTTGTACTTGTTTAGCAATCTCCTCTTTTTTATTAGGTGTCATTTTATAGGCTGGTTTATTTGGCAACGTGGATCCTGGGATGAAGTCAATCTGATGACTTATGTCTCTCACAGGGGGTAGTACATTGGGCATATCCTCCACCATGATACCCTTATACCTATCTAATAATTCCTGCACTTCTTTGGGGACCTTTTCCTTGTTATTTTTAGACGAAACAGAACTATCTTTAGGTTTCAAAATCAGAGCATACCCCTGGGTTCTCTCTTCTTTCAGAGTATGGAGAAACTCTTTCCCACTTATAATCATGACACTTGAACTAACATTCCTTTCTACATGCTCATCAGGTAATGGATCCATTCTATACCTTTTACCATTCTTAGTTATGATGAAAGAATTAGTCTTACCATCATGTTGCAATTGAACATCATATTGCCATGGACATCCTAACAACAAATGACAAGCATCCATAGGAATCACATCACACAAAATTATGTCCTTATATTCTCCTATCTCAAATTCAACCCATGATTGTTCATCTACCAAAACTTGTTGTCCCTTATTCAACCATGATACTTTGTAAGGACTAACATGAGGAAGCCTTTTCAATTTCAATTTGTCTATGATATCAATGGAAACCAAATTTTTAGTTGAGCCTGAATCAACAATTACCTTGCAAATCTTGCCATAGGCTTTGTATGTTGTCCTGAATAGCGTCTTCCTTTGAGAATGGTTCTTCTCATCATTAGACTTTCTCCTTCATGGACTGGGGCTGCACTTCCAATTGGAGAATTGACACTTTGGCAATCTTCCTCTTGAATCAATTGGTTCCTTCTCTCTCCTCTATGAGAGCTTGAGGCTTTCTCTGGACATCTACTTGTTGTGTGCCCAATTTGGTTACAATTATAACATCTTCCCATGAAGACATTAGGACCTCTGCCTAGTCCACCAAATCTGCCTCTCCCATTGGGTCTCCATCCTCTGAAACCCTCTCTGGAACCAGATTTTTCTGGAATTGATTTTTGCCACCAAAGCTATTTTTGCCCCTGAAATTCTTTCCACCTCTACCTCTATTCTGCTGTTCTCCTTTTCTTTTCAATTTCTCTTCTACTCTCAGTGCCACCTAGAAACACTTATCCACGGTGTCTGGTGTCAAGATGGTAATCTCATCTTGTATACTATACTTTAGGCCATTAATATACCTAGCAACTCTTCCTTCTTCATCCTCAGCATGTCCACACCTTAGAGTCAATTTATGAAATTCCTCTGTATAGGTGGATACATCCATATCCTTCTACCTGAGGTTCTAAATTTTTCTGTATATCTACACTTCATAATCTGCTAGTAAGAATTGAGCCTTGATGCTCTCTACCATCCGACTCTAGGATGAGATCATGCTCTTGCCACTCTTCACCCTTTCTCCCTGGGTGTAGTTCCACCACATGAGTGCAGCACCTTTCAATTTTGTTTTTGCAAACTTGACTCTTCTATTCTCTGGTACCTCCTTGTACTCGAAGTAGTTGTTCAAAGCCTCGATCCATTCGATGACTTCTTCTACATCCATCTTTCTGCTGAACATCAGAATCTCCATTCTTGATTTAGACGACTCCTTACCAAGTGATTTTATGGCCTCCAGAAATTGTTTCTGATCTACAAATATATCTGTCTATCCCGAGGTTGTTTCCTCTTCCTCATCTCCTTCTTCTCCATCAGACTCCTCATTTGGTTTCTTGCCTTTTCCTAAGGTTTTCAACTCAGCCTGGAGTGCTTCCTTGACTCCAGTCTTGATCATATCCTCCATCTCCTTGAATTTCTTGGCCACTTCAGTGGTCATCCCCTTTGGAGGCATATCGCTAGCCCATCCTTCACTTTCTCTATCTGACATAAACATTCACAGACAATGCCAACACTTGATGCAGACCCTTCACTAGCTCTGATACCAAAATAATGTAGAGCGCACAACAGAAGTGGACAAACAGATGAACAGATCAATTCATGTCCATTGTTGAACTGGTTATTGATGGTGGGCTCACATATCAATTCACCATTTACTCTGGTCGCAGCTTGTATGTCCCACCACATACAACCTCAATATGTACCTACAGCATACATTCTCCTGTGTGTTGCTTGCGATGTACATCCGCAATGTACATTCGAAGCACACTCGTTGGTGGGACTTGGATTATCAGCTGAGCTTACCACGGGGTCGTTGTTTTACCAATCATGCCAAAACACATGCGTCGGCCATATTTCCATCAATGACGAACATTAGGGTTTCTTACACTACTACTCTTGTACACCATTACACAGCCTTCCTTCACCGAACCCTAGCACATGAAAATGCTAGGTGAACTACTATGTGTGACCCATGAACTAGAACATCTGTGCCACAGAAACAATGAAACAAACATGGAACGAAAACAAATATATATACAGTGAAGTTATTCCACTGATTTCGATAGAAATCTTATCAGTAGAATGCTTCAAATCAACATACTGCAACAATGGGAAAACAGAAAGGAAAGAAAACTACAACTATGCAACTTGTATTTACAGAGAATAGAAAATAATTTGACGACACAAAAAATAGTTTGATTCTCCTTAACAATGCTTGATTACATTCAATCGATCTGACTACAATGTTGATCATCATCATGCCTGATCCTGTTCCTTTCTCTGGGTTTTATAGATTCACCCAGAAGAACTACAACCCTATTCCCAGTGGTTGGGAGAGTGATTCCAAGCAGCTAGGAGCAAAACTAACTATCTCCAAGCAGCTGGGAGAAAACCCATCATCTTATTTTAATTTGACAATTACAACCTAAGTACTTGGGGTCTACAAATCAGAATTACATGCATTGGTCGAATAGACCTTATTACAACATGATTTAAAACAAAACATGAACTTAAATGACTTGTGTTAGGTGCCCCTACACCATATTGCAATAGAGAATTTGAGAATTATTGTTACAAGAAAATGGTGTGTCTGAGAGGATGAATAGGACCATTATGGAGCATGCAAGGAGCATGAGATTTCATGTTGGACTACCCTTACAGTTTTGGGTAGATGATGTACATATTGTTGTTTATTTAATAAATAGGGGACCTTCAAATCCTTTGGATGGTGGCATTCTAGAGGAGGCATGGACGGGTAAAAAAGTAAACTATTCATTTCTAAAAACATTTGGTTGTGAAGCTTTTGTCCATGTTGATATTGAAAATAGAACCAAGCTTGAGGCTAAGTCTAAAAAATGTACCTTCATTAGATATGGAGTAGATGAGTTTGGTTATCGGTTATGGGATTATGAAAATCATAAAATCATTAGGAGCAAAGATGTTATATTCAATGAGAAGGTCATGTATAAGGATCAACTGCAAGAAAAGAAGCATGAACAGGCCAAAAGGGAATATGTGGTGCTGGATGAGATTCTAGAAAATAAAATACTAGTGGTATCTAATGCTCAGCAACAACAAGTTATCCCACAGACTCCTGCAAGTGTTAGACATTCTACAAGGATAACTAGACCTCCAGAAAGATTTTCTCCATCATTATATTCTATATTATTAACTGATTCTAGTGAACCTGAAAGTTATGAAGAAGCAATGCAGGTAGATACCAAAAAGTAGTGGGAGCTAGGCATGAAAGAGGAAATGGATTCCTTGCTATAGAATCAGACTTGGGACTTAGTCAAATTGCCTACAGGTAAAAGAGCATTGCCAAATAAATGGGTTTATAGGTTGAAGGAAGAAGATGGAGGCAATAAAAGATACAAGGCCAAACTCATTGTAAAAGGTTTTGCATAGAAAAAAGGTATAGATTTTGATGAAATATTCTCTCTGGTTGTAAAGATGACTTCTATTAGAACTATTCTAAGTCTTATGGCTACAAAAGACTTGCACCTTGAACAACTAGATGTGAAAACAACTTTTCTCCATGGGGATTTGGAAGAGGAAATATACATGCAGCAACCACAGGGATATGAGGTCAAGGGTAAGGAGGATTTTGTGTGCAAGTTAAAGAAGAGTTTGTATGGCCTGAAACAAGCACCTTGGCAGTGGTATTTAAAATTTGATAGTTTTATGGCTAAACAAGGTTACAAAAGATGTCATTCCAATTATTGTGTTTATTTCAAGAAATTGGGTTATGGTAGCTATATTATCATGTTGCTTTATGTTGATGACATGCTTGCTGCTAGATCTAACATGTAACATATTAATGAACTTAAGAAGAAATTAGCAAATCCATTTGCTATGAAGGATTTGGGTGCAGCAAAACAAATCCTTGGTGTGAAGATCACATGGGATAGGACAAATAGAAAATTATTTTTGTCTCAAAGTGAGTATGTGGAGGTGTTGAAAAGGTTTAACATGCAGAATGCAAAAGTAGTTAGTACACCTTTGCCTAGTCATTTTAAGTTGATTAAGGAGATGTGTCCAACGACACAAGAGGAGGAAGACAAGATGTCTAAGATACTATATGCATCAGTGGTTGGCAGCTTGATGTATGCAATGGTATGTACAAGGCCAGATATTACACATGCAGTGGGAGTTGTGAGAAAGTATATGAGCAATCTAGGAATGGAACATTGGAATGTGGTAAAATGGATTCTCTGATATTTGAGAGGTACTACTTCAAAGAAACTATGTTTTGGAGGAACAAATTCTACTCTAAAAGGATATGTTGACTTTGATCTTCCAAGTGATATTGATAGCAGGAGGAGTACTACAAGGTATGTTTTTACTATAGGAGGTACTGCGGTTAGTTGGATTTCAAGATTGCAAAAGGTTGTTGTGCTTTTAACCACTGAAGCTTAGTATGTTGTTACTATAGAAGCTAGTAAGGAGATTATTTGGTTACAATGTTTTTTGAGGGAATTGGGGTAACAACAAGATGATATCCCTTTGTACACTGATAGCCAGAGTGCCATTCATCTTGCTAAGAATTTAGCTTTGCATTCAAAAACTAAGCACATATAGCTTAGATACCACTTCATTTGGTCAGTTTTGGAGGATGGACAGTTGAAGCTAGAGAAAATTCACACAAGTTAGAATCCTGCAGATATGTTCACAAAGGCAGAGTAAGTGCAAGAAGTTGGGTCCACATAGAGGGGAAGTCGCAGGCAAAAAAAAAATCCCTACAGAAATGGGTACCCGTTTCTATATAGATGTTTAAATTTGAAAAAAAACCATGCACGCTTCTTTTTCCCACACAAAAGGAACGGGTACCCATTTTAAAATAGGTACCTGTTTATAATGTGTACCCGTTTTAGAATAGCTACCCATTCCTAAAATATTAGGCTCGGGAAAGGCATGGTAAGCCAACCCCTTGCCTTGGACCTGAAAGTTTATTTCTAAGTACAGAACAAGAGAAAAGACTGAGTTTACCTATATGGCTGACGACATTTTTTTCTAAATTTTTTTACGAAATTAAAACCTATTATAGATGATAGTGTCTAGTTTAGAAATATGCAATTTTTTTTATTCGATTTATTTTTCTATTTATTATTTAATTTATGAGCAAACTGGTCCAAAAACTTGAAATGACAGGTGTTTATATTTTTTTAATAACTTTTAATTTTTAATATTTTTTGAAAAAAAAATTATATGTCAACAATCTTCACATCATTCTTTACACAATAAAAAAAAATTATTTCATGATTAGTTTTGCTCAAATTATGTTGGTCGTACATAAGGGTTTTCGAAAACAGCAATTAGGGACAATAAAAAATTAATAAAAAAAATATTTGGAAAAAAATTATAAAAAAATATCCTCATCAAACTTCATTGTACTACACATCTGTCCCCAAAAGAATTTAGAAAAATACTTTTATTTAGGTCAAATTATGTTGGCGGTACACGTGCATGGTATGGTAAAAAAAAGTGACTTTTAAACAGTGGTTTTTAGAAATGCCTATTGAAAATCAATTTGTATCATCTGGGTATTAAAATAAATTACATATTTGGAAACTAGACTCCGAGTACTACATTTCATATTGCTAACTTTTTTCAAGATTCAATATTTAAGTGCCTCAAATGTTTAGGTCAAATGTGACAAATTCTAAAAATCAAGGAAAACACTTCCACTTTTTGGCCAAAAAGTGGACCCAACTTCTTGCACTGACCCGATAGTTACATGGGAGAAACTAATTTCCTCATCAGTTTTTGTTTGCCTTCATGACTGATAATAGTGGATATAAGAAACCAACCAGGCCTATAATCCAGTGGGACTTGCGAGTGCAATGATGTTGTCCAGGATCAGTCTCCAAGTAGGAGATTGTTTGGTGTAGAGCCTGATTAGTCTCCAAGTGGGAGATTGTTGGTATGTGGCAACTAATCATGTAAATACTATACACTAGTTATGTATTGCACTATTTACGATTGGAGTTGATTGTTAATTTTTGTTAATCAACAAAAGAAAAATGACATTGCAAAACCCTAATTCTAGAAGCTTCTAAAAAGCTTGTTATAAGCGACTGGGATGTAATGTACAAAGATGTATTTTGCGAGATTGTAATCTATTTTGCACTGGATAATAAAATCATTAGATGGATGAGTTTCTGTGGATGTATCTCATATTGGGTGAACCACACTAAATTTCTGTGTTGATCTCTTTTGTGTTATTCCTCATTGTTATATTTGGGTTATTTAATTTGTATATAATTTCTAGTGTTTATTTCTTTGATCTGCCTAAGCCCTAACATTTGGAACAGTCTCCAAGGTTGGCAAACATACACAATTCAAATTAGGTCTAGACCTAAACAGTCTTGCGAAGCAAAGAGATGAAAGAAGAACATTTAATAGCTTGGTTTAGACCTAAATACATTTTCACACACTTTAACATGCTTCAACAATCCATGAAGCACATCCACAAAGAGTGTAAACAACCAGATCGGCCAAAACTGGTGTTAACACTAGGATATTTAGTCACACACTTCCATGAACACAACCATAACTTACAGACCAAGCACAAGCCTTCAACACAATCTAGAGGCATCCACAAACAACCTTAAGTCACATGAGAACCAACAAAATCATCTACAACACCTTTCACCTGAAGAAGGTTCACTGTCTACTCACAAACAACATTGTTGAACTCTGCTACACAATAAATTGATTTCTAGAGAATCAAATAACAAATCCTATGGAATGAAGATAGATAAGGACCTTATAAACATATGTCTATAAATGCACCACCTAAAACCACTCTGTGGAAAAATGCAGACCAAAATACTTTCTCCCAGACACCTCTGCACAACCTAGAAACTCTGTCAATCACAGTCTTCAAACTGGTGAAAATAACTTCTACTCCATAGCGATCTAGACCATAAAATTATGGATTTAGCATCTCCAAACACTTCTCTAAAACATATCCAAATCTCACACTCTAGTCTTCAACACAAAAGAATTGTGGAGGAAAAACTCAGATAGTATCCTACAAGCCAAAATACTTTGCAACACACAGTTTCCTCTGGAGAGCAAATTTTCTCAAAAGCACTTGGAAACCCAGCAATATGAACAATATGCTAACCTCATCAATACCTCTATATGGCATTCAAATCACTTTAACATGAAAAATTAATCAAGTAACAATCAGCAATATCAGAAGACACAGTTGACACCAATGACAACACAAGCATGTTGACATCAATGACAACACCAATTAGCACATACTTGCAATAATGTCCACTCTATCTCCCTTTGGAATCCATACACATGGATTTAGTTTGTTAAGATCCCTTGGTTTTGGTGTTAATGTGTTTGTTGTGAGTGTGCTTGGAATCCCCTATGTGTTTGTATGCAACTGGGTTACTTGTAGGCCTCCTATCTTGGGGTGGCTTGCAAGCAAGCCTAAGTTTGGGAGGTTAGCTTTCCTTGGCTATGGGAAAAGTTTATTTGTCTTGTAGGTTTTCTTGGCTCTATGGAGAAGAACTATGAGAGAGGTCTTCTAGAGGTGGTTTAGTAATTTGAGAAAGTTGTATTTTTCTATGGCAATATAAATACCTTGGCTCATTGAGCTTGTAAATGGGTTGGGTGTATGAGAAAGTAAATTTCTCTATTAGGAAACCCCTTGTATCACACTGTTTACCCTTGTAAAATGTATTATTTGTAAAAATAAAATTCATAGAAAGATTATATTTATCCTATAGTTGTTTCTTGTCATGTTCTGGACTTGGTGGTGGTCCTATTTCAGGTAGCTGAACAGGGCTGAAGGGTTTTTCAGCACATAATAGTTCATCTTCTCGAGTAGAAACCTGATGAGGTAACTAGGTAATAGAAGATGCATTATACTGATTAATATAATTATCCAGTTCTGGAGATTTTTCCATTTCTTCAACAAGATTAATATTTTCTTCTTCATCTATTTCACTAATTTCTGAGTGAGCTTGTTGAATTACTTTTTCTAGAAAAACTTTTCTCTATCTTCTCCATAGACGTCTAGCCATACTACCAGCTAAGGGAGCTTCAAGAATACTTCGTTCAAATGTGTATGGCTTCCACCTTGCAAAAAAAATAGTTGCTTTGGTTAAGGGAAATATTTTTCCCATCCCTACTTAGAAGTTGATTTATGATTATATATGTATATGTATATATATATGTGTGTGTGTGTGTGTAGATACATGTATATATATGTGTGTGTGCATATATATGTATATGTATATGTATATGTATATGTATATGTATATACATATATATATACCTATATATACATGTATATATACATATATATACATACACAGATATATACATGTATATATACACACATACACACATACACATATATATATGTACATGTATATATATATATACATACATATGTATAAATGTAATATTTTTTTTGAATATAATATAATACTACAGACTCTCTTACGAAGCAATACACACACACATATATATATACATATATACATGTATATATGTATATATGTATATATATATATGTGTGTGTGTATTGCTTCGTAAGAGAGTCTGTAGTATTATATTATATTCAAAAAAATATTACATTTCTGAGTTTGCCACTTAGGCAGTTCTTGCTTTATAAGTTATGTCTACTGGCATCTTGCTAGTTTTAACTTGCCTATCAACCTCAAGACCATCTAATTCACTTGACAAAACAACCTCGTAGGGTCTATTATGTATTTCCAAAATGGCGACGCAGGGCCAAAAAAAATTGTATGTTAATATTCATTTGTATAGAATTACAGCCCAAAACCCTAGATTTTATTCAAACTAAAAACCCTATTCTCTATATTCGACCACTATAGAGATTACAAAAAGACAACACATATTCAATTTCTTAAACAGAGAAAGCTACAATTCAGGCATCACCGTAGTCATGAAGATAGTGGTTAAATTCTACCAGCCACTCGAAGCCCTGCACCGGTTCTAGCTACAATATCTTCCTTAGGAAGTTGAACCCCACCCTTGCCTATTCATGATGAAGAAGCAAATCCACACCTTTGAAATCTAGAATAAATGGATAATATCTTACCACCTCACCTGGTGTATGCAAGAGTGCCATGTCTTTTGGCTAAGGTAACCTTGCCCCAAAAGTAGCAACTACAAAAGTCTCTTCGAGGCCCCTAAGAACTCTGGGATAATCATTCTGTGAGAAATTGTTTCTACCTCCACTTTAGCAATATTCAAATCCAACAAAGAGGATATGAACCTGGAGGTGATGTCTGTATCCACCCTATACCACTCTCCTTCTACCATGAAAGATTTTCCCAATATCACCTTTGTCGCCCCCACCATGATTGCATCATTTTGCAGAAGAATCCTTCTAAGCCACTGTTCTGTGACCTTTCTGAGGAAGGGCATTTGACATTTCTTGCTCACCAGGTGAAATGGAGTGTCCATCCTACCACAAATTACACTATCTTCTAAGAAGTAAACTACAAATTTTGTTTTCTCTGTCAAATCCAAGGTTTGCAATGGCAAAATACTTTACTCCTAGATTGGAAAGGCTTGGTTTTCTTTATTAAAAGCTTGGTGAGCACCGTAGAATGATGAAACTGTCTAATCACTCTACCAATGCAACCTATGAAATATATTAAAAGAATTAGGACCTCTCTTGAATGACCTTCTTTCTTAATTGCCACTCATGTGACAACCAAAAATATCCATTCAGCTTGCTTCTATGCACCTAGAGATAATCATTATTCTATGGTGCAGTTAATATTCTTTTTTATTCACAAAAACATTATGTGATCACATCTAAGTCTTAAATTTTCAATCTTTAGTTTTGCCAATTGGACATCTCCACTTTAGATCTAAAGTCCCATCTAATATTTTGATTTAATTTTCATAACACCAATGTGAAAATTTGCTACGTTTTACCACCTTAGCTCTACCAATTATGTTTAACTTTCTTTTAAATCTATTCCTTCTGGTCCCAAGTTGGCAAGAACATCTCCTTTTTTGCCCTCCCTATAAGTGTGATTGGCCTTATAATCCTTGAATTCTTTTAGGTGCTTGAGGGCTACATCCAATTATGACTTGAGTTTCCAGCTATGTATTTTCCCTGATCTAATTACATTTATAACCAAAGAAGAGTCTCCTTCTATGATGAGTTGATCTAATCTCAATTCCAAACAAAATTGAATCACATGCAAAAGAGCCATGAATTTGACCTTGTTGTATTTGTCGTCAGGGAGAGCCTTGGCCATTTTGCCTATGAATTTTCCATCCCAATCCCTAATTATACACCCTACTCTGGAGGGGCTAGGATTGCCCTTTGCTGCCCCATCAAAGTTTAACTTAAATCATCCATGCTCTAGGGCCTTCCATACTATTTTATTCATTTCTTCCTTGGTTTTATTACGTCCAACTCCCATGAAAGAGGGGACTTTAAGTCCATACCAGGATTTTATCATTAAAGCATCCTAATCAGTGAAGTTGGCATTTTTAGGGCAATGGGCCATGATTCTATTATTGATAATTTCCATTATGGCTGCTTCAATCTTGTTTTACAATGAAGAAGAAGTCATTTATTTATCTTGAAAGATCCTTTTGTTTCTCTCTTTCTATATATCCCATATGTCAATATGGAGGGGCTGACTATCCATAGTATAGAATAGAGGGCTATTCTGATAGGGAAGGGCCAAGATTGAAACAGTCTGAGTATGTCTTCTGGCAGAGCACTTTGCCATATTAGCTTTGCACACAGCCATTGCCAACATTCTTGTGAGTATGGGCAATTAAGTAGTAGGTGATTCCCTGTTTCCTTTGCTCCTTTATATAAAATGCATCTTGAAGGGCCTTGGAACCCCATCTTCTAAAATCTATCTGCTGTCAAGATTCTTTTTTGAATTCCTGCCCAAGCAAAGGTCCCTGCTTTTGGTATACAATTCTTGTACATTTCCTAGGATTTGTGGAGAAGATGTCTCTACTCTTGTCAAATCTCTATTATAGTCTTTAACTGTGTATTCCCCACTTTTGGCTCCATTCCATCTAAGACACAGTCCTCCCTCACAAAGATTTTTTTTTTCATAGTTGCTTCAAAATCCTTTACTTCCTTTTTGGATAGTCCTAATCCTATAACATCTTTTGATTTCCACTTTAATAGACCCCCGAATGGATTTTCTTACAAGTAGTCCCTTACATTGGAGCCCCAGTAGAGTTGTTTTTTTCCCCTTACATTGTCCAATTTCCCTCTCTTGTCAAGACTTGGAAGGCCTCCCAAAGAGTCTTCTCAAAAAAATGCTTTTCTACCATCTTTTATATCCAGGGTTAACTGATTGGAAATTAGATCTCTACGACTCTTCATGACATTCCAGATTCATGATCTAGAAGGAAGGGTTCTAGCTTTGAATATGATTAGTTTCCCATTGCCTAAATATTTTTCTTTGATTATTTTGACCCACTTTAATTAATGATTAGCATAGATTTTCCACACTAACTTATCCCCAAGAGCCTTATTTTGTTGCAGCAAATTTTGTATTCCTCCTCCATCTACCTATTTGGATTTACAAACTTTTTCCCATCTAATGAGGGGGTACTTGTTCTATTTACTATTACCCTACCAGAAGAATCTTCTTATTTTTTGGTTGATCCTATTACTTACCTCTGCAGGTAGGGGCAAACAAGATGTCATAAAGATGGGTATGGCTATTATTACTACTTTTATCATTGTTATTCTTCCTACCCATGAAAGCCAATGACCTTTCGATGAGGCCATATTATTTTCTAATTTTGAGATCAGTGAATCCCATAACTTGCCTGAATGTAACCCTTTAGCTAAAGGAAGGCCCAAATATCTACAAGGTAGTTTCCCCATCTTGAATTTCAGAACCCTTAAGATCTGATTTTCTAGTCTTGGATTTGTGTTGAAGAAAAACACCTCTGATTTATCTTTGTTGACTTCTTGTCCTAAAGATAAAGAATAATCCTCCAAGATCTTCTTAAGCATTCTTGCCTCCCTAACTTGAGCCACTCCAAATAACATTGTGTCATCTATGAATTGTTGATAGGTTATTACAAGAATTTCTCTGGTTACATGGATTCCTTTTACCCGTCCCTCCAAAGCAACCCTATGAATGGATCTCCCTAGTGCTTCTACCATCATTATGAATAAGAAAGGAGAGAGAGGATCCCCTTGTCTCAATCCTCTAGAAGCAGCAAAAAAACCTTCTTGAGAGTCATTAATGAGCATTGAATACCTTGGACTGGCCACATAGTTGAAAACCCAATCCAACCACACTTTGTTGAAGCCAAAGGCCTCCAACACTTTAAACAAAAATCTCTAGTCCACTTTGTCATAGGCTTTTTTTATATCTAATTTTATCAACATGTTTTGTTTTTTCATCTTCTGTGTAGAATGGATTGCTTCTTGGGCTATGATTACCCCATCCGGTATCAACCTACCTAGCAAAAATCTTATTTTCTCTTCTTAAATCAATTCTGGTAGAATCTTCTTTATTCTATTGACAATGGCTTTAGCCTGGATTTTGTAGATGGTGTTGCACAAGACAATGGGCCTGAATTCATCTAAGGTGCTAGGCTTGTCTTTTTTGGGAATGAGTGCTATAAATGTATTATTTATTTCCTTTAACACTTTCCCAAAAGAGTCCTCAATTACCTCTATTACCTCTCTCCTCATAGTATCCTAGCATTTTTTATAGAACACAACTTGAAATCCACTAGGCCCTAGGGCCTTGTCTGCATGAAGCTGAAATAGTGTGTCCTTTATTTCTGCCTCTGAGAAAACTTCCATGAGCATCTTATTTTGATCTTCTGAAACTAGTTTAGGAATGTTTGCTAAAATTTGTTGATGTTCTTGTCTCCTTGAGCCTTCCAAATTATTAAGCAGATTCTAAAAGTAGTTTACTATTTCTTCTATAATGTCTTCCATCTTTTCTATATACCTACCATCTGATGACTGAATTCTTGTGATTCTATTCACTTCTCTTTTAGCCTTTGTCACATTGTGAAAATTCTTGGTGTTTTGATCCCCTTCCTCTATCCACATTTCCCAAGATTTTTGTTTCCAAAATTTCTCTTCTTTTGCTAGAAAATCCTCTTTCTTGATCAACAGTTCTTTTTCTCTTAAGTATCTTGTTTCATCCATACCATTTACTAACACCTGCTCCTTTAGCTCAGTCAACTATGATGCCACATTTGTTTTTTCTTCAAAGATGTTTTTATTCCATACTTTCAATTTTTGTTTTACTACTTTCAGTTTTGCCATTATTATGAACATTTTGGACCCTTCCACATGTACTTCATCCCACCATTTTTTAATCAAATCTAGCAAACTCTCATCCCTGAACCACATTTTATCAAATTTAAAGGGGAATCTTATTGTCTTATTTTCCCCAAGGATGTCTAACTAAATTGGGAAATGGTCTGAGCCAAAGATCAGCAAGACATTACTCTCCAAAGTAAAAGGGAAGGAGCTTAAGTCACCTTTGAATAGGAATCTGTCTAATTTTTCTACAATATTACTAAAACCCAATCTTCTATTTGTCCATGTGGATGTGCCATTGCCCATTTGGATTTCCATAAATGAATTTATTTCCACAAAGTTTTCAAAATCCACTTGAGATTGTGGCATTCTTGTTATCCCCACCTTTTGTCAGTGGATCTTAGGATCGTATTAAAATCACCCCCCACTATATAAATTCTGAATCTATACTATTGCATATGCATTCTAAATCCCCCCATAGTTCCCTTTTTTGAATGCAATAAGATGGGCCATAAACATTGAAAAGCAGAAAACTTAGTTTAGAGCAGAGACTCCTGACCTTGCATGCTATCCAATGCTTGCTTGAAGCTATTTTCTCCATAACAAGTTTTTATGGCTTCCAGATTGTGAGTAGTCCTCCTGAGGCTCCTTTCACAAATACAACTTCTATTTTCCACTATCTCAATTTGACTCTGAGGTGTTCCACCTCAACTTGGTTCAACTTTGATTCTTGAATAAAGAATAAATCTAGCTGCAGATCCTCCATCTAGTATTTCACCAGATGCTTCTTGTTAGGGGCATTTATTCCCCTAACATTCTAGGATATTATCTTCATTGATCCCCAAGAAGGGATTCCCCCTTACCTGTTCTTATCATTTCATGAATTTTCTTTTGACCCACTCCATCCTAGTTTCTTTTTTCTTGGTTGGAGGTCCTCCCTCTTCTCCTACTAGAACCACATTCAGGAGTATTCTTTATCACTTCTATTTGAGAGATACCTAGGTTGATCCCTTCCTCCTGATGATTTGAAAGATTCTACTTGAAGGACAGCTCATTGATGCGATCTTCTCCCTCATTTATTCTCTCTTCTATCCCCTATTCTTGACCAACTTCCCATTCTTCCTCCATATCCTTTATTTCATGGGGATCAATCCTTAAGTTCTCTTTGGCTACTTTCTCCAACTCAACCAATTCACTCCCTATATCTATAATTGAGTTAATATCATCTTCTGTAAATGTGTTTCCCAATATGTTAATGGCCTCTATTATCTTCTCCTCTTGATCCCCATCATTCCTATTAGGATCGTCCTTCCCCTACTCTTGCCCATCTTTTGTAAGTTTTCTTTCGTGTAGTTTTGTGGTATCTCTATCTCTTCTTGTGTTGATTTCTGCCTTTCCTCTCTTTCTTCTATTTGTTCTTGATTTTTTTCTTCCCTTGAATGATCTTCATTTTCCCAATTTTCATTTTCCTTCTTTTTCTGTCGTCCTCTAAAACCCAGAACCCTAACTTTCCTCTTAGGGTTCAAATCAAATTCTAATTTTTGGTTCCATATCCCAAAGGTTGAAACTATCTCCATTTCCTTCCAATGGGTACTACTTGGGAAATTCTCCACATAGATCCTAACATATGAACCTTCTCCATCTGTGTTTTCCCTTTCCTCTGCATAAATGAATTTCCCTAACTAGTTACCTATTGCTTCTAGGGCTTCAAGCTCCTAGTACTCTAGTGGTAGGTTTGAGAGTTTTATCCAATCTTAGATAAATTCCATCTTGTGGCTGATTGGATCAATGTTTGTTTCCTATTCCTTCATGTAAAAACTGAATTCATCCATTATCCATACTCCATTCTTGATTTGTTGTTTGATTTCTACTGAAGGACATACAACTGTGAAATAACCATTTGCCATTTGTTTGAATTGGAGATCTTCCTCCAATGTTTCCCTCCTACATTTAATTAAAAATACTCAATTCAAATTCCTACCAAGCCACTTGATTATCAAACCATACCTTTTCAAGTGCAGTGTGATTGGCCAAAGGATTTTTTCCTCTAGGGCCATTGTGGTGACACCTCTTCTTTTGTTTGATGCATCAACTCTTCTAGATCTCCCCGCTCTTCTAAACCCTAATTATTGTTTGTTCACTTCTTTGTTGGTCTCCTAGGGGATTGAATTCCTCCTGCATCCCTGGTGCAGTGCACCTAGGACATTTTATGTCTTTTATTTAAAATGTTAGTGCTAAAAACTAAATGGAGTTTCAAAAATAAATGTAATAGAGCCTTAAAAAGGCATATGTCAGTAAGTGGAGGATGATTTTAGTCATTTTATGTTAGTGGAGTTTGAAAATAGTTTAGTGGGTCTGCAGTCATAAAAAGTATGACAGTCTATATTTAGAAAAAATAGTTTTTAGTGAAAAAAATTAGAAGTTTAGGCTATTTCTAAGCCTTTTCCCATGATGGGAATCTTGTAGGTGATAAAAACATGTAAAATGCATTGTAAAAGGTAGTGGTGGTTGGATATTGTGATGGAGATGGAGTTTGAATGAAAAAAAAAGAAAGAATATGCCTGTTTGATGTCCCATTTTCACAATTTTTCTAAAAATTGCCGTTCCCTCTCATTTTTCTTGGCCGTATAGTACTAGTGTAAGAATTTTTATGTTTGGAATGTTATAGTGTATGGTCTCATATTTTTTTTAATCCAGGTTGGAGGAGATTTGCTGGAGGTTTGAGCACTTTCCCAACATTTTCTTTAGGATTGCTCTTTTTCACAGTTTATGACTGTTTCTATTGTTGTTCCTCATGCCTGTACTTGACCGTACAATGCTATCAAGGGTAAAAATGTATATGGATGTGTAAAGGATCGAGTCACCTTCCATTTAAACTTGGTTGGAACCAATTTCATTATAAAAGAAGCATTTTATAATTGTTTTTGTGCAAGTGGGTTTGTAGTAGGGTTTTAGAGGGTTTTAGTGCTTTTTCATGAAATTGACGGATTTAGGAGTCGCCACACTTACTCCATAGATGGAAATGAATGTATTAAGCTATTTTTTTATGTCTTAAAAATGGATTTTCATGATCAGGGCAGAGGATAAGAGTAAGAGTGACTGTTGCAGCTGTGGCACCTAATGTTTTCATGTACTAGGATTGGTGACTTGCATAGAGGAGTGAATTGATGCATGGAAGAGTTGAGAGAACCCAAGAACCTTTAAATTAGTGTACTTAGACCTTATATGATCTATTTGATGCCTTGGAGTGGGTTTGGGTATTGTGAAACAAGTTTTATAGCCATTTGTCATGTCTAGGAGGCCTAATTAGCCCTTGGGACAGCAGGGTATAGTCAAGTTTTGGGTATAGTGTTCCAAAGAAACCTATGTTGCATGTTTAATATGTTTAATAAAAAGGTAACGGGTAGTCAAAAATTCCATGAAAGTTTGGAGAAGAGGTCTGAAACTAAAGTTATTGCATGATAGTCCTAAAAAGAGGGCTACAAGGAAGTGAGTGGGTTTGTGAAGGAAGTGGTACAAGGAGGTACCCTCAGTGGATTTTGTGAGTTTTGTGAGCTTGGGATAGTCAAACCTAGTTATTCTAGGGTCCCTATAAGGTTTGGGAAGGTCCCCATATGTTTGAAACTATAAATGGTGATATTGTGTTGTGTTGAAGTCATGGAATGTGAGTGGACAGTCAAGTCCAAATTGAAGACAAGTGTTGTTGTTTGGTCCACTGAGGCCTAGATGAGTTGCTTGTCCTACCATACCCTATATCCTCTTCCTCCTATGCTGTTGGTTGTGATCCCTTAGTGGTCTTTGTGTTGTTGCCTTTGCATCAATCCCATTGGAATTACATTTGCTCCTGTGGCAAATGTGTACTTTGGTTCATGGAAGAATGCCCTTTTGTCTGAATTCCATCTATATTGCCTTCCTCTCCTGAAAGATGTCTCCATCATTCTGTTTGAATTGCCGTGCACCCAAGATTTGAATCTCTATTTTGGTTCAAACCTTAACCTCCTACTCCAATCTTCCACTTTAGTCCATCTTCCATCTGTTGATCTCCTATGCTTGTTGTACCATTCTTCAATGGCGTCTCACTTCCTAATCTTCTCCATGGGGAACACGATCTTTGCTTCCATCACCCAATCCTCCCTTTCTTCCCTAGCTCCTTCACATGCTCTTGTTTGTGACATTTTTCTACATTATTTGATGATCTTAATGTGTGTGTAAATATATATAGTAAATCTCTTTGCTTTTTTAAAAATAAAATAGAGGTAAATATTACCCAACATACTACTAATGAGTCCATTAATGGTACCATTAATGGACTCATTAGTAGTATGTTTGGTAATATTTATCTCTATTTTATTTTTTTTAAAAGAGATTCACAAAAAACACACACACATAGTGTGCGCTTGTTTTTAATTAAAAAATGAGTATAGTGTGCGCTTGTTTTTAGTTAAAATAAAAGTTACGTTGGGGAAGTGACAGGGCCGAGCCCTATCCACTCCTCACACCCTCATGCAGGTCTTGGAGCCAGGGTCAAGGACCCTGTCCCCATAAAGACTGTGGGATTTGTGGGGTAGGAGCCCTTGCTCCCAGGCCCCCACAGGCTGGCGATCTATGCCAGCCGCACAAGCTATCAGTCTGTGGAATCCTTCAGCCCCGCCTCTGGTATAATGCAGATCCTCCCCTGTACAAATTTTTACCACCCTTCTTTTTATTGTTAGGCCTTTGTATATGCACAGAACTAGGTTAGGTAGTTGCACAGGTCGACGGTCTGTGGAAGCCTTCAGCCCCACCTTTGGTGTAATACAAACCCTCTGCTACACAGATTTCTGCCACCCTTCTTTTTATTTTTTTGATCTATAATATATACATAACATATATATGTGCTTATATATATGTATGCATATATCTATATATATACCTCTTCAACCTCTGTATATACACAGAACTATGTATATATAAATTTATGTGTATATACATAGGGATCCCTTTTGTTATATATATATATATATATATATATATATATATATATATATATATATATATATAAGCCCCTTCTCATTATAAACATACTTTTTCATAAATATATATAGAGTATTTATATTGAAAATAAATGCTCATATATATAATTTAAAACCATAGAGAACTATAGAGACTTGTTAATTATTATTATTTTTTCAAAATGAGATTGGAGGGAAACTACAAATTTTCTTGTAAACTAAAGCATTGAAAGATTTAAAACTTGAAACCTAGCAAAGTAGAGCATTTAAACTTGAGACAAATAGGAAATAGAAATATTATGAAACTAGACTCGTGAGAAATAATCTTCCCATGAGAGAAGAGATTTGTCTCCCTTTATTTTCTCCTCCCAGTCAACCTACAAAACCAACAACAATTGTGAGTGATTTGAGGAATTATAGTTCTTTTATACACATGTTTTAGGGTTGAGAGTGTTGTCCTAATGATTAGGGCATGTTAAATAGATTTTTAAACCCTTTTTTGCTATTCAAACCCACTTAAGTGAAAATTATATTTATTTGTATAGTTCTATAGTTAAGTTTTTAATTTATTGTACATTTGATTTAATTTGTTCCCTAGTTTACTTTTGTAATGTTATGCTGTCAAAAATTTTGGGAAATTAGATGCCTGGGTAATGTTATGCTACCGAATTTTCATGAGATCAGTTAGTTGAATTACTACTTTAGATGGGATTTTGAGATAGATAATTTTAATGGTGAATTATTTATTGGGGTTGATTAATTTTATTGGTGTATAGCTAATTTAAAAATTCCCCATTTAATTTATTATTGTTAGACTTTTGAAAGGCTTTAAATTTAATTTATATCAATGTGTTAGGATAGTGATGTTGAATTAGTTTAGATTATAGTTTAATTTTTCATCTAAGAAACCCTAGGGTTAGTTTCTCGATGGAGACCATCCCTCTTGGCAATGGAAGAAGTGATGCCTACCCTTTTAGTTTACTTATATAGACACCCAAATTTGTCCCCAAATTGTCCATGTCTTACAACACCTAGTCAAAAATATTATTAAGACATCTTGTAGCATTTTGCCCTAATCCCACTCTTAATCCCATTTATCCATTAGCCAATTAGTTAAATAAATTTTATTTATTTAATTAATTTTCCATCTTAATCCATTCTTAATCCACCTAGCCAATTAATTAAATAAATTTTATTTATTTAATTAATTTCCACATCATATCCCAATCCTATCCTAATCATCTTCCTAATTAATTAAATAAATTTTATTTTTTTACATAATTCCCCTCACATATCCTATTATTTATCCTCACCTCTCACCACATTTAGACACTTGTCCATCTCTCAATTGACACATGTGCGGTAGTACAAATTTTATATAAAATCCTTCACATGTACAACTAATAAGACTTAATTTTATTAAATAAAGGTTTTTGTGTACACGATCACACATGAGCTTTATTCTCTTCCCTCCACTTGTCACATGACTACAACTTCCTTAAAGAGTGGGAATAACTAATCAATCCTAGCCGTCCACATCAATCAATTAGCCTCTCAATCTCAACCATCCATTTGAACCAACCCTTTCCTATAAATCAAGCCTTCACAAGCCATTAAGAGGAATCCACCTTTCATACATCCTTATGCTGCCAAAATCATTCTTCAATCTTCTCATCTACTATCATCTATCTTCCATTCATCATCAATCATCTTCATCCTATGCTAATGTTATACTGCTGAATTGAGCAACCAACATATCAAATCACTCAAACAATCTATCTTGCATCTATCTATCTGAGGTATTGAAGATTTGGAATAGGTAATGCATTTCATTGTTTTATCATTTTCACTTTATCCAAATTTTTCATATACATATTTTTGGCATGCCTGGTGGGACTCACATCCTTGATTTAACATATTTTTTGGTGAGTTGTTTTTGTGAAGTTGGATTTTGTAGGGTTCTGAGTGCAATTGATTCGCAGAAAATCACAATTGCACCATAGATCGTCGCAATTGGCTGAAAATAGAGTGCAATTGATCCATAGAAATTTGCATTTCATCATATTTTGAGTGTAATTGCATAGCAGAGCATCACATCTAGTCTTTTCTGGTTGCAATTGGTATCTAGGGTTTCTTTTTTGTAGGTTGTGTGCAATTGTCTAGATCTGAGCGCAATTGAACAACAACCCATTGCATCTGTTAAAATATCAGCCACAATTAAACAATAGCCTATCACAATTGGCTTATCCCTGGTCGCAATTGAGCTATCCATCAATACAAATGGCTTATTCTAGCTCGCACTTGGTCTTCCCTATAAAAATCTCTTGCTAAAACCCTTGTATGTGCATTTGGTCATCCTTAGCCACAATTGAAGCATAGATCCTCGCATTTGGCCAAACACATATACAATTGAAGCATATATCCTTGTATTTGGCTTTATCCATACGCAATTGAAGCATAGATCCTCAGAATTGGCTTTATTTCATATGCAATTGAAGCACAGTAAGTCACATTTGGTAGTAGCAGGTCGCATTTGGCACAACAGGGGGTATTATTTTTTCTTTTTGCCATAACTTTTGCATACGGTATCAAAATCATGCAAATAAAAACTCATTGGAAAGATAATTCAACAAAATATGTAGTGGAGAAGAAATTATCAGGTGAATGTATCATTTTACTATCTTTTTCATCAGTCAAAGTCAAACCTATTTTCAAACTTCAATCAAGCATATCTTGAGCATTTTTTATCAGATTTCAATGATTTTTTTTTTAAAAGTGCATAGAATTTCTTGAAGAATCTATTAATGCAGTTCATTTTTCTATATCAGATCATTTCATCAAATTTTATTAGATTTCATATTTTTCACATAATCGTCTTCTTTACAAGTTTACTTGTTTCTTTTTCAATTTTGTGGCTTGTTCAAAGGAGCTGGAGCAGCATTTAGATCAATCACAAAAGCAACTTGGAAAGTGAAAATAATTAGGTGTACTCATTCTAATCTTTCATCTCTTAATCATTGTTTGTAAACACATTTGGATTTTGGCTTAAAACGAACAACTTGCTTTGCAATCACATCAAAAACTTGGGTTAAAATGAACAAGTGTCTTCTATCACATCTTGGCTTTGGATTTAAAAAGAACAAGTGCTTGAATTGTCTTCCACATATCTCATTTTCTAAAGGGGAATTAACAACTACGAGTGTGAATCAAGTGACAGCTCACTTCATTTGCTTTTGTATACCCTATCTTAGGAGGCCTGCTTGGAGACACACCACTCCAAGGGATGACCTCAATCAAGGTTGAATTGAAAGACACCCTCATTGGGAGATAAAATATTATCACTCTTGGCTAAGCCCCAAATAACTTTATACCTTTGGGAAGTGAAGGTGAAGGGTGGGTTACCCCTTTCTCTCGGTTGTGTTGCAGGATTTCACTTTCAATTCCCTAGTCAACCTTGTACAAATTAGCCTAAGACCTAATTTGTCATACCTACTTGACTAGACATCAGTTTTGTGATGTGTTTTCAAGTTCTTGTTTAATAATCATCATATTTCATTTTTAAAGTAAAAAATTGCTTATATGTCTTGTGTAAGTGGTTAATGTGTAAATGCATAATCGTTTGTTTGAACATTGTCAAATCAAGCTATAAACACTAAACACATAAACAAGTCATCCTACACATCATACCCAAATCAATTTCATCCTAAACACATCCAAATCAATTTCATCCTACTCACCTTCATCCTAATCACACATCCAAGTCATTCCACATCATCATCATAATCCTAATCAAGTACTTGTCAAAAAGGACTCAAGACTTAAACACTTGTGTGACAACATGCCAACATTAGAAGACATAGTGCCCAAATTCCAAAACCTCCTCCAAAAATTTTACCAAGAACCACAACCCCTAAACCAAGGAATCATTCAAGAACTACAAGGCATCATCCAACAACTTCAACCTCAAGCAAGCCAAAAACCTCAAATGCGACAATTCATAGCACAAGCCCAACACCTCATGGCAACTTGTCAAATCCAACAAGCATATGATCCTATATCCATTCAACATCAACCAATGCCACATCAACCTTACATGTCATCACCTCCCACTTCATATCAACCAAATCTATCCATATGTCACATCAATCCTTCATTGACCTATCACACCTCTACCAATGTCAACCCTTATCCACATCAATCCATATCACAACAATCATTATCCTATGTGACCCCTCCATCATCATCACATCAACACATTCAACTACAACAACATCAACCAATTCAACAATTCTAACAACAACAAATCATATCACAACAACAAGTCCAAACACCATGCCAACTTCAACAAATTCCACATCAATCCTATGTGTCTTTCATCCAACGTAATCCATCCACATCAACATATCAGCCTTCACCCCAACATTATCCAATTTCTCATTACAACATTCCAAATCATTACCAAACCCATTCAAAAGGCAACTATGTGTCCTCACAAGACCATCAAGCATTGTCGATAGACCTAAGTCCACTTTTGCAACAAGAAGCATATCCAAGTCCAAGTGGCCCCTTGTACATAAATCAAAGCCCAAGTTATCCTATGTAAGACTTAATAACCTTTGACAAGGGAGACACCAATCTTTTCAAGGCATCCTATGAGTCACCTTCATCACCTTCATCCCCATGTTCCACTAACCCTTCATTAAAAGATTCTATGGAGATACTTTTAGAAAGATTGGTCCAATCAAATTTGATTGAGCTGCCATCGACAACACCCCTTGGAAAAATGTACTTTAAACCCCATTGGTATAAATATGATGAATATTGTACATACCATAGGTGTAAGAGCCATGCCATATCCACTTGTATACAATTTAAAATATTATTCAAGAACTTAGAAGATCATGGTAAGATTGTGTTGGATAAAACCAATCTATCTAATTCCATTATTCTTCCATCTAGCCCAAGTTCTAATCCATCTAATCCCATTATCCATCAACCTAATCATGATTCTAATCTTACAACACCATCTACCCTTATCATCTATCCATTATATTGTCCATTCACATATACACTTGCAAAGGATGTGATCCATTGGCTACTAGCAAGGAATAAACTACCCCCATTTTGAACACCCATTCATGAGCCTACCAGAGAATTTCCAAAGGTCATGTCCAATCCTACAACTCCTTCACATAGTCCACCTACCCTTGAGCCTCCCAAAGAGCCCTCCATTAACATGCATATCCCTTCAATCCCATCATGTGACCCACAAGCCATCAAGCCTATACAAGAACATGTCAATCCTATCCAAGAGTCATCCACTTCCATTCAAGCAAACCAAGAGGTACGTCAAGAGTTTAACATTAAGCATGTCGAAACATCAACCCTTAGTCCAAATCAATATCAAAGGACTTCCATTCCCCCC
Source organism: Cunninghamia lanceolata (assembly GCA_027924645.1). Taxonomy (NCBI): domain Eukaryota; kingdom Viridiplantae; phylum Streptophyta; class Pinopsida; order Cupressales; family Cupressaceae; genus Cunninghamia; species Cunninghamia lanceolata. Next base: position 10,023,254 of record BSBN01000828.1, read on the forward strand.
ATCCATAACATATATCTTTTTCATGATCAAGACATTATTCATGAAGAACATATCCATGAGCAACTTGATCCTAGTCATACCCCAACAACTATTCATGACCAAGACACCCAAGACCTACATGCTCCATCTCATAAAAGTATTGTTGACTTACTTGAGCATTCACCCCATTTCATGGCTTTCATTCAAAGAAAAAAAACTCCTCCACCCATCCATGATGAGAAAGCATTCACTTGTCATGATGAGACACTTGTCCCCCAAGAAACATAGAAGATCAAACAAATAACTTGGATCTTAGTGAACACAATGCTAATCAAGATCCTAATGATCCTCCTTCCACATCCACCATCGACCACATTGCAAATCCTTTATCATATCCCCTTGGCCTTACCACCCTCATCCATGAATGTTCTTCCTTAGGACAACAACAACCTTTGTCCTCCACCTCACCTTCTCCATTTAATACTAAACTCAAGTCTAGTTCCCAAACCACACCTAGTCCCATTATCCATCGTATCCTCCAACACATGAACTACCAAGGTAAAGGCTTAGGCCTTTATGAACAAGGTATTTTGGAGCCAATCCATGTCAAAGTCCCTTCACGCTCATATGGCCTTGGATATACACCCCAAGGTAAACAATCTAAATATGTTGGTAATTCCTCCATTCCTTCTAAGTCCACCACTTTCCATCACAAACCACATCACATTCCCAAAACATATGTTTCTATTCCACCTCTCCCATCCTACAAATGTCAAAAGCATGTGACCATACACCTTCTACCATCCAATTTACCTCCATTACTTCCAACTCCTAACCTTCCACCATCCACTTTACCTCCATTACCTCCAACTCCTAACCTCCCTCCATCCACTTTACCTCCACTTCTTCCAACTCCTAATTTCCCCCCATCCAATTTACCTCCACCACTCCCTTATCCACTTATCCATATAAATCATAATCATGACCAACAAATGCACATATTGTGTAAACATAAAGTTTCCACTCATTCCACCAACCCCGCTTCCATCATGTCCATGGGATTCAAAAGTAAGAATTTGGATGCCTCTACCTATAAAGCCAAAAATCCTATAAAAAATCCTAAGGATCCTCATGCCTTAGGAAACAAATGCAAATAATCAAAGAAAAATCCATCCAAAAAGCAATCCAAGCCCATACCTCCACAAGACAAGTCCAAAAGCAAAATAGTTTGGGTCCCTAAGCACAAAGAAAGAAAGTCAAATGAGGCATCCTCATCCACATCCCAAAAATCTCAAACATCCACTTCCATCCAAAATTGCCATTCCATACAAAAGTTTCAACTTCCTAAATCCCACAAGCAAAGAAAAAATCATAAAAATACTAAGTCCATGTGGGTCCCTAAATCACTCCATCACCCATCCCCTAAGAAAACATCCCCATTGCTTCCTACACCACCTATTAAAAGCTTCAATATTTATCACAGTGTGTGCAACTGTTGGTCATGGTTCCCTTCCATTCCACAACAATTCCACATACCTCCATCTCCCCATCCTTCATTCATTATCCTACGTATATTCCCCATCACCTCTCTATGGTCCATGCCTTTGCATAAGTCTTCCATCCATCCTTTTGCTTAAGTCCAACATAATCCACATCATAATCCACTATCCCCCATCCATCCATCCTTGCATCTTTCCTCCATAATCCACATCATAATCCACTATCCTTGCATCCATAATCTATTATCTACTTAATTCATCTCCCTTCCAAGCAATCCCTTACCAACATCTATGAGCACATAATGACATGGTCCATGCAATGACATCATTCTCTAAAGGGACACTATCACCTTTTATAGCACTAGACACTTGAGTCGCTCCTATCCATTACCATGGTGAAAACCTACTTGTAGGCGCCATGTGTAACTATCATCCCATCCAAAAATTCAAAACAAAACAAAAGTCAAAAAAAGGAAAAAATCAAAAAAGTAAAGAGAAATCCCTTCATCCAATGGTGAAAACCTGGTAAATAGGTGCCTTGGATAAGTACCATGATGAAAACTTGGCAAACAAGCTTCATGTGTAGGTTTATCTTTTATGTCACTTACACTTGGGGGCACATTGTCTCATCCATCTTATCATTTCCAACCTATAATTTTCTATCTTATCATGTCCTATCTTGCCATGTCCTCTTCTACCATCCTTAACCATTAAACCCACACAAATATCATATTGAGTCCATTCATCCTCCCTTCCTCCTTTTGATCTTGATAAAGATTGAGGGGCAAAATGTTGAAATATGCTTTGGATATCTCTTGATATACCTCACCCTTTCCAAACAATCCTATCATTATCCACCTATCATAAGCCTTGTCATGTAAAATCCATCATGTCATCCTTTCGTCGTGAGATTTGTCATGCAAAATCCTAATCCTACTACCTAGAATAGGGTATGTTATTCCTATGCAACATAGTCTTTGGAGATCGCATCTGAGCTCCCTTATGAGGCATATATCCATCCACTATAGCCTATCCTTGTATCTATCCATTTATCATGAGCTTTCCATCCATTCCAATCTGCCTTATCGTCTTACCCATCCCATCCATCTATCATGAGCCTCCCATCCCATGTACTATCACCTATCCTCTTATTCTATCCATCCTACCTTCATCCTTGCATCTAGACTTGGTTTTTCCCCTTGTCATTGGTATCTAGCACAAAGGCTACCCCAAATTGTAAATCCATTGACATCCAAAATATTCCAAAAACAAAAACAAAAAATCAAATATTCCCCAAAAATACAAAAAAATCAAATATTCCCAAAAATACAAAAACATCAAATATCCAACAAAAAAAATCAAAGCAATAAAATCCCATCACATCATCACATCAAAATCAATCCAATCACATCACTTCAAATTCTTTAAAACATTCCAAAAATCAAATCATCACTTCAATCCAAATCATCAATCCAATCATCAAATCATCATCAAAACAATCCATCACATCAAATCAAAATCAAAATCAAATCAATTCATCTAAATCCTCAAATCAAGCCAATCTATCAATCAATCAAAAATCACATCAATCCAATCCATATCATCTTATCAATAACATCATATATCATCAAACACCTAATCAATCCCAGTCACTCCATAATCTGATCAATCTATTCATCTTCATCATCACCATCAATAAAACAAATCAAAACTACATCTCATCTCTATCGTTAAATTCCTTGATCTCATGGATACAGGGTATGTAGGCAATCTAGGATATGAAGGAAGTACCTAGATTCAGGCATAGGCGATAGACCTCTTCCATATTCCATCCTTCTTCTAATCTTCATCAATCATCTTTTCTCTTCATCCATCTCATTTCTTCAATCATCTATCTCTCACATCATCAATAAACACCTAAAATCTATTCAATCACATTCATTTCATACCAATTTCAATTCATCAATCTAATCACCACTCAATTCAATCAAACTATCATCATCAATCTTTCAAATAAATTCTTCAAATTAATCAATCTTCATCAAATCAATTCTTCCAATCACCATCATCAAATCAATTCCAAGTAATGATCCAAATGCAAGTCATCCTTAAAACCATACCAACCAAGTTAATCAAGCTTGTCAAATTAGCCAATCACATCAACTATCTCGATCCTAATTTTGTTGTAAACCAAATCAATCAATCAATCAATTAATCAATAATCTTTGTGTTGATCTAGGGATATATCATTCCCCACCATGACAACACTATTTATCACTACCATCATCATCAATCAATCAATTAACCATTCGTTTAGAGCTTGACAGGGGAAATACCTTGTTTGTTTTTGAATCATTTGTGCATGCTTGCTTGCTTGCTTGTGTGTGTTATATTTTTATCTTGTATTTGTATCACATCGGTAATCATTCCAGCTAATATTCATATCTTGTGTATGTTGGAATAGCTTTTTGCATTATCCTTTGCATCTAAGGTCACATCATACCTTTTGTGCATTAGGACTTTTATGCTCTAAGTTTTCTTTCTCATACGTTAGACAAGGTTGTATTATGTTGGGTGCACAAGACACATCATCACCTTGGTCCTTATACCTTGGTGCATAACGTTTAGTGCTATATCAGACATCATGGTTGCTCACTTTCATTGCAACATAACACATCATTCATTTCTTCTATCCATCCCCTTAGCTATCATCCTTGACCAATCCATTTCATTTTGAGAGCCTACCTGTGTTTGTCCAACCCACCTATCCTCTCGAGGGGGCATCCTCATCGTATCATTCCATCCTCATCCTATTATTTCCATCCTCATCCTATCATTTCATCCTCATCCTATCTTTCCATCATCATCCCATGTCATCCCATCCATTTTCCTCTATCCATACCTTAACTTCTTTGAAATGATGTTACTCGACATAAATATTATCATCTTGAACATCATCTCAAAAAGGGACAAAATGTAGACACCCAAATTTATCCCCAAATTGTCCATGTCTTGCAACACCTAGTCAAAAATATTATTAAGACATCTTGTAGCATTTTTCCCTAATCCCACTCTTAATCTCATTTATCCATTAGCCAATTAATTTCCCATCTTAATCCATCATTAATCCATCTAGCCAATTAATTAAATAAAGTTTATTTATTTAATTACAATTTCATCTTAATCCCATTCTTATCTCACTTTCCAAATAATTAAATAAATTTTATTTATTTAATTAATTTCCACATCATATCCCAGTCCTATCCTAATCATCTTCCCAATTAATTAAATAATTTTAAAAAAAATTAATTTACCTCACATATCCCAACATTTATCCTCACCTCTCACCACATTTTGACAATTGTCCATCTCTCAATTGACTCATGTGTGGTAGTACAACTTTTATTTAAAATCCTTCACATGTATAACTAATAAGACTTAATTTTCTTAAATAAAAGTTTTTGTGTACATGATCACACATGAGCTTTATTCTCTTCCCTCCACTTGTCACATGACTACAACTTCCTTGAAGAGTGGGAGTAACTAATCAATCCTAGCTGTCCACATCAATCAATTAGCCTCTCAATCTCAACCATCCATTTGAACCAACCCTTTCCTATAAATCAAGACTTCACAAGCCATTAAGAGGAATCCACCTTTCATACATCCTTATGCTGCCAAAATCATTCTTCAATCTTCTCATCTACTATCATCTATCTTCCATTCATCATCAATCATCTTCATCCTATGCTAATGTTATGCTGCTGAATTGAGCAACCAACATATCAAATCACTCAAACAATCTATCTTGCATCTATCTATCTAAGGTATTGAAGATTTGGATTAGGTAATGCATTTCATTATTTTATCATTTTCACTTTATCCAAATTTTTCATATACACAACTTCCATCTTTGAAGGGGTGCAAAAGGAGTTTTGCATTTCCCACATCATGATTGACTTCCTTGTCATAGTGTGACGCACCTAACGTATGATGCACATGCAACAAAATTATGTGCATATATTATTTAAGCGCACATTTGATGCATGAGTGAGTTTAGTGTCTTGTGTTACTAATTTTTTTGACATTTTGGCTTTCATGTCCATGTGTAAAATGTGGGCATGACATTTGGTATTAGAGCCCAAGTTTCAACTCTGGGCAATTAGGGCACATTTGTTTGTTTTTCCATGCATTGAATTTAATCATGACACCATGTTCATGTAGTATGCCTCCTAGAACCAGGAGAGAACACTCACACGTTAATTCTTCTAGTGAGGCTCATTCTTGAGCCACTCGATTTGGTTCACCATCAAGTGCCTGAAATCAAGATAAAACTCTTGATATAGGGCCACATATTATGCAGGATCTTCAGGTAGTATTAGATAGAATAGGTCACCCACCGCAAGAGGACTACAAGTAGAGGTATCACTGACATTTGTAGATGAGTACGCATCAGATAAGAGGGAATGCAGTAGGATCCCTTTGTCATATCAAGAAGAGCATGATGATGAGGTCATTATGGAGTCAATCCACTTCTATCCTTTGCACTTGGAATGACATCAAGAGGTAGGAGGTCTAGTTCAGGGCTCTCGCAACCCAGGAGATTATATCAAAGACCTATTGGTTCACAAATCTACATGCATTGAATCCTAAAGATTTGCCACTTCTTATGCTTAGATTTCAAGAAGAGAGTTGGACAATAGAGTGGGATATTTTTCATCTATCTCCCTTGCACTTTAGGTTCTGCTGCACCTAGGGGGTATTCCCTTATCCAAAAGATTTGTCTTTGATTACTTCAGGTAGAATGTTCTCATGTATGCACCAAGATTTATAAGATTGATCCTAGATTGGCAATATTCTTGGATTATCTTCACTATTTTACCTGGAGAACACTCTAGGAACCCTATACTACCAATAAAATAGAAATGGATACAAAATGATTTATCTTCATAATTATTATTCTTTCTAGGCCTTGAGCAAGTAAATCTCTTGACCGATGCTTTATTAAGGGTAACAGAGTCAAAGTACCACATTGCAAATGTTACTTTTATGACAATAGAACTCCAAATTCAGAGGGCCAACCTATAGCATTGCCTTGCAGTGATATGCCCAAGAAAAAGTATTTCCTGCAACTCTTCTTCAAAAATCCCTAATGCAATACATCACTTCCTATGTTCTATTTAAAGTATATTTAATCCAATCCTTAACCATAAGAAGTAACCAAAACATTCGATACAACAAATGTGCATAAGTGTAAAATCCAAAACCCTTGATTCATTCATTCACAAAAGAAATGCATACATTCAAGGAGACAATTGCAGAGAACACACACATGTAGTGGTATTCATATTATTCAATCTAAATTGAAAGTTGACTTACAAGAATTTATACATATGCAGGTGAATTTATGCTCTGCAATCTCAACAATGCACCTAATCTACTACAAAAATATACTCCCAAGATGTGAATACCTTATATCCAAAGCCCAGAATAGAATTCCTTTCCTATTCTATATCCACCTAATCACTCTTTCTCCTTTCTCCTATACTATGACATTTGAGAGCCTATAAATAGACACATTATGTTGGCTTAAATTTTCCATAGTATAATTTTTATTATAATGCATTTAATATTTGCACTTAGGAAGTTACATCTTTGTTCTGATTGGTTGAGCTTGAAATTGCATCATTTTATCAATGAAACTAGAGTTGATGTTGCCCTCTTAACAATAATATTTTGGGGCCCAAGAATACTTTGGAAGATCACGGGACTCCTAGAAATGACACCAATTTCTTTGTTGCATATGATAGACCATCAGAAAGGCACCATGACTCCCCATATTTCAATCCCCAATTATTAAAAACCACAAAAGCTGATCTAATGATGCCTTTGCCCTCCCAAGGACTTCTTTGTGTTTGTCAGTAGAATCTTATCCCTCCACTATCAACCAAGAAATCCAGGTGTAACATCCCTCCTCAGTCAATTTCCTTGATGAAGGTCATTAAAAGAAGGCAAGGGGAGAGGGAAAAATGACGTCTCTCTACCTAAAAACCAAAATTATCAATCCAACTAGGGTCATTGAGATTTTACCCAGTCGATTCACCCCTGAGAAGAAGCCTCGCATAATTGAAGCTTCTAGCCAACCTTTTCCCTTCCCCACAAGAATAATATTACTTAGCTATGGTTTTGGGAAAGCAATAAGGTTACTAAAGCCATAAGTCCTCATTCTTTCCAACTCCCCCATTCTTTGGACAAAGTCTACCCTTCTCCTTAATTTGGAAATAAAAAATCCATAGCTAAGAAAATAGGGGCATACCTCTTTGAGAAACATTCAAAGGAGGACAAAAGGAAAATATTTGTAGAGTAGTCATATTGAACACTAATCTAGACAACTGATGGTCAGGCCTCCGTTTATAATGAGAACATATTGAGGCTCATTATTCAAATAGTCTTCACTCTCCATCAATCTGCATAATTCTATTTCAGGTATCTACATGCCTTACACACTTGAATTTATTGCTAGAAATACTTGATAATCACATTACAACTACCAAAGCAAAGGATGATGGCCTGATGTATTAAAATTAAGTCCCACACAAACAATGACTATCTAGCATAATCAGTAAAATATGTTCAAAGATTGGGATTAGCTAGAAAAATTTGCAAATTGTCAAATCATAGCTCAATCACACTGTTGTGCACATATAAATCTGAATTTGAATTTGGACCATTGATCGAGTACACATTAGAATGAAATCCATGGCTATCAAAATGCCAGTCTATGTAACCCTATCACACCATTGCATTCCCTATAGAGACACAGAGTATCACTTCTGCACTCACACGTTGGGCATTAGCTTTATTCTCCTGGGAACTGGGTCCCACCTATTAAACACATGAGGTGCTGGGAGGGGGGGTGAATCAGCATACACTTAAAATTTTAACTAGTTGTTTACCCATAAAACTAAATAACATAGAGAATAAAAAGGAAATCATGCAACACATAACACTAGTATTTTTATGTGGAAAACCCTAAAATAGGGAAAAACCACAGTGAGAATTAGATCACAATGTATTATGTTTACTACAAAAGTATTATAACTTTGTTTTAAGGCTATAACCCAAGGAAGGTACAACTCCCTATTATTTGTGCTTACAACACTTACAACTTTGATTTAAGGGTACAACCTAAGGAAGCTACTACTCCCTATGTATTCTACTCACTGCAATAGGATTTGCAAATATAGTAACTCTATGGACTATTGTAAAGACAATATTTGATTTATACTGGTAATGCAGTCATCTATTTCTACTCAATACATGCCTTCAAACTAATTCTACACACTTCATATCTTGTATTTTGCTTTGTATTTCTTCACACTTCAATCATCTTTGCACAATTGAACTTGATCTTCTATAAATATTCTCCACAACACTTCAAAACACTAATTAGGTCAGCATCATAATCAACATTGGATAAAACGTGTAACTTTTCACAAGTTGGCATCGATACATACAATATGATAGGAAAAACTTGTTGCAGACCTTAGAACTTCATGAAGGGGATAAAGACACATCTTTCCATACCTTGCAAAGTTAATGAAACTAATTAGGATCTTCCTCATATATCAGGTACTTAACCACTTGGCTCAAACTACTCAGGACTACCAACTACCTATCTTAACACTACCAGGGAGAAGCCAAAAACTTTATGTGGACCAAGAATTCAAACATACATGATCTCAACATAATTCATACACCTTACTAAAGAAGTATCATATGAAACTATATATCCACAAAATAGGAAACATGACTATCTGTAGGAAACAGAGCATTCCGGACCACATGTGATACTTCATATCTCAAGATATGATGTTGCAGTGCAATACAAGACCTTAAACCTTTTGGGAATTATCTTAAACATCATTATATGTTCCTTATTATATCCAAAGGAATTCAAGAGGTTGACATGGATAACCAAGAGTCTGGAGGATAGTTATATTCAAACCATCACTTACAGACTCAACTACTTGATGTGGTAGAAAACAAAATTTATTTGCATGTGGATCAACCTCTATATAGGTAAAAATCAAGTGAATAAAGATCAATAATAAATACCAAAGTCAATCCTATAACCTTCAAGAAAATGATCTAAATGATAACCAAAAATAAATGAATAACACAAAACAAAGAAAGCTTTTGTTGCAAGTATGTGCTAATCGATGTTGCCATTGATGTCAACATGCTTTTGTTGTCATTGGTGTCAACTATGACTTCTAATGAAGTTATTGTTGTTTGTCTAAGTTGTCTTGTTAAAGATGATTTGGTTTCTAAATAGAAGTTCTGAAGATGTTTGCTTCTGATATTGTGTTTCAAATGCTTTTGAGAAAATATGATTAATATTACAAATAGTGTGTTGAAGGAGTCTTCTGGCTTATAGAACACTGTTCAAGTTTTTGCTTCGCATTCCTTCTGGGTTGGGGATCTGAGTGTGTGGTTTGGATATGTTGCTAAGAAGTGTTTGAAGATACTAAATCCAGAATTTGGTGCTCCGAATTGCTGTACAATGAAAGTTGTATTCACCAGTTTGAGGATAGTGTTTGACAGTGTTTGCAGTATGCTTGAGAGAAAATATTTTTCTCTGCATTCCTCCATAGAAAGGTTTTAGGTGTTGTGGTTCTAGATACATGCTCATAAGATCCCAATCTATCTTCATTCTAGAGGATTTGTGATTTTGTGCTCCAAAAAATCATTTCTTGTATAGCAAAGTTTGACAGTGTTGTTTGTAAGAAGTCTATGAACTATCTTCAAGTGAAATTTGTTAGTTCTTAGGTGACTCCAAGTTGTTTTTGGATGCTTCCAAATTGTTTTAAAGTATTTTTTATGGTCCGCAAGTTATGGTTGTGATCGTGGAAGTGTGTAATCAAGAATTTCTTATGTTTATGCTCTTCGGCCAACCTTGGATGTTTGCGCTGATTATGGAATTGATTCGGTGGTTATGTGAGTATTGAGTAGTGTGCTTGGATGTATTTAGGTCCAAGCTAAGGTGTAAAGTGGTTTTCCTTCATTCCTTTGTGTCGTAGAATATTTAGGTCCAGACCTAATTCAAATATTGTTATTTTTTTGACATTGGAGATTCTTTCAAGGATTGTAGATTGTGTTGCTGACCTTGGAGAATGTTCTGAAGACTGATGGTGGTATAAATAAGTATCAAGGATTCCTGGATGTGTGTGTGTGAAGGGAATGTGATGTGTGATGTGAATTTGATTAGAGCAGCAAAATCTTTCATCTGTAGGCTACTAGATGCAACGACCAAAAGGTGTCTACATTTTTCAGTGTGGCTATGAAGATGTTTGTGTGCTTCATTAGAACTGAACTCCATGCATAGGTTAGATGCAATTACATAAGTTCAACCCTGGCAGCGATCCTTCTTCTCTTTTATCTTTCTCTTAGTGGGCAGTGAGTCCACTAAGGCAGTGATCCCACCGATAGTAAGCCTTTCTTTCTTTTGGGCAGTGAGCCCTTTGGAAATGAGCCTCTTGTAATCTGGTATTGCTACTACTTTATATTGTGAACTAATCCTCACAGTGGTTTTTCCCTTTTAGGGTTTTCCACGTAAAAATCTAGTGTTCTCTTGTGCATGGTGTTGATGTGTTTTAAGTTTTTGTTATCTACTTTTCATGTTTAAATCATCATAACAGATTAAGGGTTTAAGTGAACAAATGTAGATGTGATTATTGTTAGGAGGGTTTGAAGTTTTTGTTACAACTGATTCACCCCCACTCTTAGTTGTCTTGTCCCTTCAACAATTGGTATCGGAGCTAAGTTCCTTTGAAGAAATCTTAACAGTTTGAGGTAGATCTAGGATGTCACACAAGAAAGATATTCCTTTGTTTGATGGATCAAACTATGCACTCTGGAAGGTAGGGATGGAAGCTTATCTGATTTCTCTTGGTTATGAGGTTTGGAAATGTGTCAAGTCCAATTGCACTGTACCTGAGTATGTGTAATTTCTGAATATGAAAACAAAGCTACTAAAATAGATGGTTAGGCAAAACATGCTCTCTTGTGTGGTCTTACTAATTCTAAGTTGGTGAAATTTGTGAATTTGAAAACTACTAATGAGATTTGGAAAAGGTTGGAAAGTGTTTATGAAGGAGATGAGAAGACTAAAAGGACTAAAATGTAGAATTTGAAGCTCACTTATGAGACCATGCGAATGTCTGAAGATGAAAATATTACAAGCTACTTGCAGAAGGTGGATGAAGTTGTCAATGGCATCAAAGGACTTGGTGGAAATATAGATGATCAAGAAGTGATATTGAAGGTACTTAGAACTCTTCCTAAAGATTATAGTTCTAAGGTCTTGATATTGAAGAATTAAAAAGCTTGGATAAGTTTACCAAAGATTAGTTGCTTGGCACTCTAAGGACTTTTGAAATAAGAGAGTTTGGTACAAGTAGTGGAACTAAAAAAAAATGAGACTACTTTTAAAGTTGGTAAATCAGAGAAGACTATTGAATCAGATCTAAAAGACTTTGATGAAGTGGAATCTAACTTTGTGAGAAGGATGAAAAAGGGTACCGGTAAGTTCATTGTTAAGTTGCATTTTAAATGTTTCAGTTGTGGAAAAAATAGGTCATTATGCATTAAGGTGTCCAGATAGAGCTCTGAGAATTAAGAATAAGGAAAACAAAGGAAGGATGTTCAAGAAAAATTACTATGCAAGCATTTCTGATGATGAATGTTTATTAATTACCATAAGAGATGAAACTAGTTATGCTAACCCTAGAAGTTGTGTGAAGGAAAAGAATCTAGAAGCAAGTACTAACCCTAAAGACACTATAATATTTGCCTTTCAGGCTAGGAGTGAAAAGGATGACTGGGTCATTGATAGTGGATGCTCAAATCATATGACAGGTGACAAGAGTAAGTTTATTAAACTTGAAAAATTTGATGGTGGAGTAGTTAGGTTTGGTGGTGATGAAGCTGCTAAGATTTGTCGAAAAGGTTCATTCAGTTTTGATGGAAAGCATAACATTGATGATGTCCTTTATGTCAAAGGATTATAGCATAATCTCTTGAGTGTTGGATAGATGTGTAGCAAGGGTTATAATCTCATGTTTCATAATGATGGATGTGAGATCAGAAAAAGCTCTAGAATAATATTTTTTGTTGGAAAGATAGGTGGAAATGTCTATCATCTCAAAGGTGCTGTCAGTTATTGTATTATGACTCAGATCAGTGAGAGTTGGTTGTGGCATAGGAGAATGTGTCATATCAATTTTGATAGCCTAGTAAAAATAAGTTCAGTTCAAGTTGTGAGAGATCTGCCTAAGTTAACAAAGCCCATTACTATAGTCTATAAGGAATGTTAGTTTGGAAAGATAACAAGAAGAAACTTCAAAAGCAAGGATCAATCATCTACCAGATTGTTGGAGTTGGTGCATATAGACCTATGTGGTCCTATTAGAGTAAGGAGTTTTCAAGGTGACAGGTACTTCATGTTATTTATTGATGATTGCTCTAGAATGACTTGGGTCGCTTTTCTTAAATAAAAATTAGAAGCCCTAGATAAGTTTAAAGATTTTAAAGAAATGGTTGAGAATGAATTGGATATGAAAATCAAATGTTTTAGGTCTAACAGAGGTGGAGAGTTTATTTCTAATGAGTTTAACATGTTTTGTGAGAATCATGGGATGAAGAGGCAACTATCTACTCCTAGAACTCCTTAGCAAAATTGAGTGGTTGAAAGGAAGAATAGGATTGTTCAAGAAGCTACAAGGACAATGATAAAAGAGGAAAACCTACTAGAAGTCTATTGGAGAGAAACAATTCATACTATTGTCTACATATAGAACAAAGTATAGGTGAAGGAAAATGACACAAAGACTCCTTATGAACTATGGTATGGAAGAATTCCTATTGCTAAATATTTGAAAGTTTTTGGAAGCAAATGTTATGTTAAAAGAGATGAACTAGGAAAGTTTGATGCAAGATGTTATGAAGGTATTTTCCTTGGATAATCTAACAAAAGCAAATCTTACCAATGGTATAATAAGAGGCTAAGCAATATTGTTAAAAGTTCTAATGTTAAGGTTGATGAAGACTTACAAAAGTTTTTAGAGATTAGTGGATATGAATCCGATGAGTCTTCTTGTGGAGAAAAAGAAGAAACTAAAGAAAAGGAAGTACAGGTTGAAGAACAAGAAGCTCTGGAAAGAGAAGTACAAGTTGAAGAACAAGAAGCTTTGGAAAAAGTTCCTATAACTCCCAAATATGTATAGAGGCATCACACTGAAGATCGGATCATTGGTGATAAGAGAAAAGGTGTAATGACAAGAAGTAGAGCTACTGAAGAATAGGTAAATCTATGTTTACTTGTTGATAAGAGGAAGTAAGTGATGAATTAATTAAATAATTAGATTTATCTAATTAATGTAGATTTGAGAAATTTGAAAGGAAAATGATTTAATTAAATAATTAAAATTAGATAATTTAGAAGAATAAAGTGGGATTTAATGAAATTAATTAAATAAATAGAATTTATTCAACTAATGTTGGAATTAGGAGATTTGGAAGAAATTGATGAAATTAATTAAATAATTAGATTATTTAATTAACGTTGGATGTAGGTGATTTAGGAGGAATTTGATGTATGCAAGTGATGTAATGTGAAGGTCACTTTTGGGTGTCTACACAACCTTGAGATACGTTGAACCATGTAAAACCTCTACACAAGCTTGTATAATTGAGCTTTATATATGTGATCCTCCACAAAAATCAAACTTGTGTATTTAGGCTCTAGAATCGACTGTATTGCCTCTGTAACTTAAGTGCTATCTTTGTGGACCACTGGACCACTTGATATTTCATCATGGCATGCCTTATATATCTAGTAAACTTTCCTCAGAACTACATGATCATCTCTTTCTCTACAGAGAAATGTGAACCAAAACAAGGTGACCTTGCCTTAGGATATATACTATGAATACCTTAGTCATATATCTGCTTCTTATCATTAAGTGTGGTACTCCCAACTGATGAGATATACATGTGGAGATATAGAAAATATGCCAAGACATGAGTATGTACTTCCGTATCATTCTCAAACACCAAACTGATCACCTTACCATACTTAGACTATTTTCTCTTCTCCCTATCTAGTTTGCCTTGACCATGCTAACTCTTCCTTTGTACAAGTCTGCCTATACATTTCCATATACTATGTTGACATCAATGACAATACACATTGCCAACAATCTCCCTCTTTGTCATTGATGGCAAAATATACTTCTCATTAGACATATATTTCTCTCTCCCCATTTGACATCAAGGACAAAGGGTTTGATATCCTTTGCTTGCATCAATCCAAAAATTGTATAGACTCCCCCTTACAAAAGTATTTCTAAACTGTACTCCCTTTGACTATGTTTTCTAGTTATAAAATTATACCTTTGAAAAGCAAAATGGTATTGCCATTGTATTCAATACATCTGCATATACACATTGTTACAAAATTTGTCTATACATCATACTACTTACTTGGTAAGATCTCCTTATAGGTTATATTCAATTGGGTACAAGTTGTGTCCCAATGACCTTTTGCTGAAGAGAAAGTTGTTTTGACACCCAAATTGAATATACAAATTTTTAGATTCTTCCATAGTGTTGGGCACAATCCACTTCTATGCTACCTTTCCTTCTTTAGTCACAACTTCTCTCATAGAGGTAAGTCTCAGGTCTGCTGTTTCTCTAAGTAGACTATACTATCTTAGAGTTTGGTCTTTTTGTTGTTGCAGTAGACAAAAATGAGAGTGCACATTTTCAATAATTGCTCTGGTTGCCCCATCACTATCCTTTAGGGGATCATACAAACTAGATACATGTGAAAGCTGTGACTCAATGGAATCCATCTCATCATTTATGTTCCTTGTAGACACAAGCCATTTCAGACAAAATTGATACAACAAATTGGCCTCTTCTATACACTTTTGAAAATATTTTATCTTATCTTGCAACATATTGTGTGCATTTTTACACATATCAGAAACATCATCCAATCTCTTATCATTCATTTTATTTAAGGCATCCTTTTCTACCTTTTCTTCCAATTGAGATGAGTGATCTTTAAAATAATCCAGTAAGAATTTTAACTGTTGTACAATGGTCAAAGATGTGTCAATATTTACCTTAGGCATAAAGTCTTGGATAACTTTTACTGTTTCATTTCTAGTATTGTTGATGTAGAATTTCCTTATGCAAAATGTAGCTTATGCAAGGGGCTAATGGAAGAAGTTGGGTCCATAAAAAGTTCAAAAAGTGGAAGTGTTTTTGCTGTTTTTTAGAATTTGTCACACTTTGACTAAAAATTTGAAGCACTTACACAATGAATCTTGGAAAAATTCAATAATATGAAATTTAGAATTTTGAATCTAGTTTCTAAATATGTAATTTTTTCAAAAACCTAGATGACAAAAATTTAATTTTGATAGGTATTTATAAAAACCACTTTTTAAAAATTATTTTTTTACCATACCATGCACGTGTACGGACACCACTTTTTGACTTAAATGAAATTATTTTTCTAATTTCTTTTGGGAAAAGATACCTAACAACATGAAGATTGATGAGGATTTTTGTTTGTAATTTTTTTTTGAATATTTTTTTTATTGAATTTTTATTGGCCCTAATTACTATTTTTAGAAATCAACGTGTACAGACAACATAATTAGACCTAAACTAAACATTTTTTGAATTTTTTTTTCATTGTGTAGAGAATTATCTGAAGATTGATGTCATATAATTTTTTTTACAAAAAAAAGTTATTAAAAAACTAAAAAAAATTGATATTTCAAGTTTATGGACTAGTTTACTTAGAAATTAATTAAAAAATATCAAACATAAACCAATTTTAACAAAAATTATATATTTGGAAACTAGACATCATGTTCTATAATGGGTTTTAATTTCGTAGATTAATTCATAAAAAAGGTCCATCAACTATATCGTCAAAGTTCAATATTTCTCTTGAACTTGCCTTAGTTTTTTAGTTGCAGGTCAAAGGCTAAGGGTCAGGTTGCCAAGCCTTTCCCAAGCCTAAAACTGAGGCTGCATGTGGTATGGGAATTCAAATTTTAAAAAATGTGTACGCATTATGAAATGCGTATGCATTCCTAAAAGAAAGGCGTATGCGTTCTTAAGAAAAAATCATACGCGTTTTATAAATGAGTATACATTTTATAAATGTGTACGCATTATATGTTTGGTCTTTAGAAAAAAGAAATGCGTACGCATTTATTCAAAAAATGCGTATGCATTTTATAGTGCATACACATTTCTAATAGATCCATTATTCCCTGATTTGGAAAAAACCAATTGAGCACTCTTCCCTGCAACATTCTCTTTTTGCAGTACGGACCGACAATGCCAGTTTCTACATATTTTATTACATTTTTGTCTTGTACAATCTCTTAACAGGTCATATTCTATTCAAATTTTTAGAAGAGACAATTACAAATTGAATTTTCTGAAGTGGAATTGAAAGTACAAGGGCTTTTTACAAGAAGATATAGAAAAAGAGAGATTTTGAATGTATTCATGATGTTTTTGTACTTCAAAGTTTATAGAACAAAAGATCTCCATATTATATAATTTTATTTGAATATTTGGAGGTGGCAATTGGAAAATACCTGTTAAGATTCATTTGTATTTTTATGAAGAGGGTTTGCTAATCATGGGATCAAAGCAAAGACAAAGAAAAAGATGTAGAAAGTTAATGACACCGAAAGAAATTGGAGCAAATAGAGAAATGGAGGCAAAAAGTCAAAGGGATAGAAGAGGAAGAATCCTCCAAATGAAAAATTTGGAAGCATCTAGTTCCATGAATCTTGAAGAGGAAAACATGAAGGGTGAGATGAATGTAGATGATGCAAATGTGGAGATGGTGAATATGGAAGAAAATGCAATTATGGAGACAAACCTAACTATGCCTTCAACTTCAACTTTGAATGATACAGAAATAGCACCTATTTAAACAACTTCATGTATGTCTTCAAATCCACCTCCTAATGATATGGAAAATGCATGTATTGAAACAATTTATGTGGGTATGTCTTCAAACTCAAGTCTTGATAATATATCACTTAGTTATTTAGTTGAAGCTGGATACACCATTGGTGGTATCAATAATTCTAGTTTTGAAACAATGCAAAAATAAAATATGAAAATGAGAATGAAATCCCTTGTATGTCTAAAAATGAAAGCCCTTGCATGTTCAATGAAAATGAAATCACTTGTATGAATGGAAATGAAAACATTTTTTTTACAGTTGAAAGAGATGTGTTAGATAACCTTCCTGGTTTCTTGGAGACAAATGAGAACTCATGGAAATAGATTATATAAAATATTTTTTTTATATAAATAAATTAGGATTCCAATGTCAACTCATGATGCAATTGATGAAAATGTGGAAAATGAGAAAAGTGATGAAAAAATTAGGTATTTTTGCAAAACCAAAAAATAAAGATGATTCAGTAGAACAAGTCATATCTAGTGTTGCCAATGCTATTGATTCTATAGGAAAGAAAAGTCGATCTAAAGATAAGAATGTAGCTCATCGTGCAATAACAACTACTCTAGTTAATATATCAACTTCAAATAAAAGAATGTTAAGTAAGATTAGTAAATATATAAAAGTAAATCCTAAAACTTTGATAAGAGCAACTACAAGAAGAGAAAGTATTGAAAAAGATCCAATTAATCAATGTTGGAGTATTAGTGGTAGACTCTCAAAGTCAAACATGAAATTAACTAATGAAATCATATCTTTAATAAAAAAAAATTGGCATGATAATACAAGAGTATCAGCTAATATTAGAGATGTTTTAAAATTAAGTGTGGATCAAAAATACATGACCCTCATCTAAAGCATCTATTAGATATGACTCAAATTGAATTATATAAAAAAAAATTAGATGATTCAATCTTAACAAATATTAGCATAAGTCAAAGATCATTCGAAAAATGTAAACCTTGGTATCTTAGAATTAACAAACAATGAATCTCCTGTTGTTATAAAACTCATATACAATTTCATTATTATTATGATATTTTTTGTTATATACATTGTACTTTGCATGCTAGCCAAATTATGTAGGGCATTTGTGTTATTAATATGCCACCTGAAACAATCAAAGATTTTATAGCAGGTTTGTTTTGTGAACCCCTTAATGGAAACTTATTTTATTTAAATTCATGTATTTCTAGACAATGCGATAGATGTGGTAATTTTTCATTGTTAGGAGAATGTATGCATGAAAGTAGTTTACATGAATTTGGACAACAATTAGTGGATGTTAAAAAATTTAAAAATGTTGAATATTCTTTAAAAGATGGAAAAATTAGAAAACGTTGTGAGCTAATTGTGGAAAATTTTAGTGTGCATACATTTATTAAAGAATTTAAAGATAAGATTGTACCTAAATATGTAAAACACTCTCAAAATGCTCATTGGCTTGATGGTCAATTTTGTACTTGTAAAAATGCATTCCCAGTTGGAATTATAATGTCAGTTGTTGATTTTGCTGAAAATTATACTCTTAGTCCACAAGAAGAAATTCAATCGCAATATTATAATTCAGTGCAAGTAGCCATATTTGTTCATATTGTATATAGACACACAGATGATAGTAGAGAAGATAATAGAAATTTTTTGAGAGAGTACCATTTTTATGTGAGTGATAATCAATTGTATTCACATGAGTTTGTTCAATATTGTTTTGATACATTTTATAAAAAATTAAAAGAGAGGAATTCAAATGAGAGAACATCTCATATGGTTAGATAATTGCATAGGTCAATTCAAGAATGCTAGAATATTTTATTGGTTATGTAGAGTTCATAAGGAAAATAATATCCAACACATATGGAGTTTTTTTGAAGCTGGACATGGTAAAGGAGAACATGATAGAGTAGGTGCATGTGTGAAAAGAGCTCTTACTAGAGAGCAACTAAAATTTGAGGATGTAACGAAATTCAGAGATGCACGTGCAATTGTAGATTGGTGCAATGCAAAATTATCTACAAGAACAAGTGACAGCTCAATAATTTGACACTTGTTTTGGTTAGTTGAAGAAAATGATATTCTTACTGGACAAAATTGTGAAACAATTAATGGATCTAGAAAATGGCATTCGTTTAAGAGTTCCAATGCAAACACATGGACAATATGGACAAGGGAGCTTGCATGTTTTTGTCAATTTTGTATTGTAGGTGATTGGGAGGCATGTGAAAATATAGATTAGGTTGAAGAATGGCAACAAAGAGCCTTAACACCTACATCGACACACGATCAACATGGAACGACAATTGAAGATAATCAACCATTTGCATCAGATGATTATGATCATGTTTCAGACCTTGTACAAAAAGGTACATTAAAAATTGAATTCAATTATATATGTATGCATTTTTATATGTGAATTAAACATGTCACACTTTATTGAATTAATTTTTTTCTATAGGACATGCGTATGCTATTGTTGCACCTGAAGGGAATGAAGAGGAGACGGAGTATTGGTTGGCTAGATGTGTTGAGAGAAAACATAAGTTGGTACATCCTAGAGTGGATGATGACAACTTTGAGTGTTCAACTAGTTTTGTGGTTGTTGTTGGCACCTGGCTTTGAAAATATCTAATAAGAAAGAATGGATTGCCTGCATTTGAAGACTATGAAAGACACAAGAAGATTATACATTACTCACATTTGATTTTGGCAAACAATATAAAACTAGTTAGATATAAAGGGAGGCCTGCTAATAAAGTGTTATGGACACTTTCAATGGATGATCATGAGACAATCATAGGTGCATTAGAAAAAAGAGAGGATGCAGATGGTACAATGGAGTAAATAAATACAGGTAAGTATATAGTTGTATATATATAGTTAAAAATTTATCGTGTAATGATGTCTTGATGTACTTATATGAAAGCATTTCAGTTATGTATTTTATCATGCAGATTCCGTTATTTGTTGATTTGCAATGAATGTGAATAAGTGAATTAATTGATCATGGTTTTGGGATCAGTTACTGATATATGTTAAATTATGTTAGTTGATTTGTTAAGTGATGCAGCCTTGAATCCTTAGAGAATATGTCGTAATTAGTTGTGTTAACATTACTTAATCATTTAAAAAAAAAAATTTCCCTGTTTCATATAGCATAAGTGTGTATTCTTTAAGGGGTTCAAGGCGGGCGTTACATATCGCATATACATATCTATATATAAATTTTAGTCTTTAGTCATTTACTAATTATAGTTTTAAATCATTTTTTGTTTCAGGTCTCCCAAAACTAGATGCATTACAAAAAAGAGAGGGCCCATGCATATATATTACAATGGAATTTGAATGGATAATTATAGATCTCTAAGTCTTATATAATTAATATCTTGAGTTGAAGAATTGTAAATGATTGGTGTTATAAACTCCTTGTTCCTTTTAAGGTTCTTTTGCAATTGAAATATATGATGTTATGGTATCTGCAAGACTAAGAATTTGCTTAAGGGCCTATTATATGGTTTGTAAAACCTTGTTAATGAATGCATCTTGTGGATACAATGAATGATTGTTGCAATTACATAGATTTTTGTTTAGTGATTAATATATGGTAGAATTGGAAAATAGTTAAAATTACTTGCCCTTCATTGGTTAGATTTTGGAGAATATGATCTTCTTAGTAAGTCAACATTATATTGCATTATTAGTATTATACTGAATTTTTCTATCATTCTAAGCTAGATGTTCTTCTACCTAAGTTCTACATGAAATCTTGTGTAAACCTAAGTATGAGACATTAGACCTTAGGTTTTTTCCTCCTCCTAGTAAGGGAGGAATTGCGACTTAAATCTAAGAATGGAAAAATACTTAGAGAATTGGTGATTAGAGTCAGAAGAAAATCTGATGTCAAACAAGGTGTCAAAATCAATCCCAAGGAGGTTTATTTCACAACAATGGGCTCAACTAAGTGCTTCTACAAACTTCACAAGAAATCCTCTCATAGGATTTATATTACTTGATAAAGTGTTTAGCTCAATTGGAGAATAGGTTCAATATGATGAAAAAAGATTTAGCTATCAAGACTCATATGCTTCATTATTGGATTGAATGGATAAAATGTTTGTCCTGTTATAAACTCCTTGTTCCTTTTAAGGTTCTTTTGCAATTGAAATATATGATGTTATAGTGTCTGCATGACTAAGAATTTTCTTAAGGGCCTATTATATGGTTTGTAAAACCTTGTTAATGAATGCATCTTTTGGATAAATTTAATGATTGTTGCAATTACATAGATTTTTGTTTAGTGATTAATATATGCTAGAATTGGAAAATAGTTAAAATTACCTACCCTTAATTAGTGTTAGATTTTGGAGAATATGATCTTCTTAAAAAGTTTATAATTTGCTTAAGGGCCTATTATATGGTTTGTAGAACCTTGTTAATGAATGCATCTTTTGGATACATTGAATGATTGTTGCAATTACATAGATTTTTGTTTACTAATTAATAGTTAAAATTACTTGCCCTTACTTTATTATGAATATGATCTAAACTATAAGGAGTGTATTAATTTGTCACCTAACCTTGTGATTTTATTTAAATTTGAAAGTTAATCATTTTAAGACATCTAAACTTCATTCAACAATGACATGTTTAAAATATATATGCAATTTGATTCTAGATAAGAATTTATAGTGCATATTACTTGAAAATTAGATAAAATATTAATAGTGCATAAGACATCTAAAAATTTATAGTGCATAAGTTATCTAAAGTATTAAATTAAGACATCTAAACTTCATTCAACAATGACATGTAAATATATATGCAATTTGATTCTAGATAAGAATTTAGAGTGCATATTACTTGAAAATGAATATAACATGTATGTATGTGAACACATTCATAAACACAAACATGATCATAATGTATATATAATGTATGTGAAATGGTCTATGAAATAACATGTTCAAAATGTATATATGTCAAGTGGCACACATATAAATAAAACTATCTATAGTCCATAAAATAAAACTATCTAAAGTCCATTAGGACGATCGGTCAAATCAAGTCTATCAGGACCAACTGATTGAGATGCTAATTCCTAGATATTCAAATAAAGAAAACAATAGGTTAGAAAATATTAGTGATAAAAAATTATTTTAATTGAAGATAGTCAAATAAAGCAAACAATATAGATTAGAATTTATATTAACTCGATAAAAATTTGATTTTAATTAAATATAGTAAAAATGATTTTAAGTATATATGCATAAATTACCATCTGATCATGTGAATTTACTAGCACATTTTGTTCAACATGTAGTATAACTGTTGATTGAGGACCAAATGATTGAGCTGCTAATTCCTAGATATTCAAATAAAGCAAACAATAGGTTAGAAAATATTAGTGATAAAAAATGATTTTAATTGAATTTAAATATATATATTTAAAAGACCTAAAAATTGTATAGGAGATTTAGTATAGTTCAGGACCTTGAATGAGATGGACTCATGGTCATGACCATGATTAGGAGCCTATCTACCACATATAGGGATACTGCTATCATCCTGCATAAAAATAATCATAGTACATGTAGTGAGTTTTTAAAGCACATGTAAATTTCAACCTTAAATAAATTTTGAAAGCACGCACCTGAGATGGCCCATGCATAAAAGTTGATGATGACTCAGGAGCACTCACCACACCTTGTGGTTGGTTGGTCATAGGTATCGCATGACCTCCCTAGATAGATACAATATATCATAATTTCACACATGTGTAGAAATTCAAATTAAATTAGATATGGACATAAATTAAAATATATATTAATTTACCTAGCCGTAAGGTGTGCCCATTTCTACAACTCTCAAAAAATAAACACAATCATATTGAGAATTTGGCCTCGTTTGATCATGCATCTACACCGAACACTTCTTGAAAATTAATACTATATTATATATATAATTTAATTTAATATTATTTACATGAATTTTGCACATTTCAAACAAATTGAAATACATGCCTTTCAAAAGATGTACATACCTATGTCGGATGATCGTCAACATATAGTAAGTCCATAAATGATTATGTCGTAGATGCAGGTGGACCTGCAGTGGATGCCTGAGTATGCCCATAGGATGAACCTTCGTGCTCTCTATCACCCAATTCAGTTGCCACGTGGGTAGTCTGATGAATGAGATCTCTTGAGAGAGAACTCAATGCTCCTAATGTGGACAATATCATCTGCTACTGATATGTAGCGAGAATACTAGGAGCTAGAGGAGCAACAATTGGTGGAATCAGAGCATGTCACTGAGGATCAACACATGCTCCTAATCTATTTTGGGGCATGCCATGACCAACTCCTTCAAATGACCTCATATCAAAATAATTGGGTTTTTGACCCAACTCAAACTCAACCCATAACTTTCTCAAAAAAAGGGGCACCTCACAATTGCCATGTGGTGGAGTATCAAAGATCATCCACCATCTATCCCAAAAATGTGCAGCTATCTGTTGGTGCCTACACCATGTTGTGTGGTTACACAACATGCCCCATTTTTCCTTAGCAAAACAGGGACCCAACTTTGCTAGCTTGTTCCCTTACTTTTGTGCTCTGGGCAGTAATGGTAAAAAGTAGCATCAGTCAGTATGTATATGCCTAATCTCAAGTGTATTTGTGATCTTGAAGTCTAAACCCAAATCTCAAAGTCTGAGTCTTTCCTAGGAAGCCTGCAATGTGAAAGAGCTTGAAATTCTAGGCAGGTTTGCCTTTTACATCACCCTAAAATTTGGCCAAATAAGAAAGTTATGATAGGTCAAAGTTCTAGTCAAACCTGAAATTCGATGAGGGGGTCATATTTACAAATATCAACTTATAATATCACCCAATCTTATAATATCACCTGATCTTATAATATCACCTGATCTTCATAAGATCACCCCCCTTCGACGAATATCACCCAATTTTATAATATCACCCGATATTCATAAGATCACCTGATATTATAATATCACCCGATCTTATAATATCACCCGATCTTATAATATCACCTGATCTTCATAAGATCACCCCCCTTCGACGAATATCACCCCGATCTTATAATATCACCCCATCTTCATAAGATCACCCCCCTTCGACGAATATCACCCTGATCTTATAATATCACCCAATCTTATAATATCACCGATCTTCATAAGATCACTCCCCTTCAACGAATATCACCCGATATTATAATATCACTTGATCTTCATAAGATCACCCCCTTCGATGAATATCACCCGATATTCATAAGATCACCACCCCCCTTCGAGGAATATCGCCCCAGTGCTAACATGATGATGGCATCATATCAGCTCAATGAACAAAGAAAATCTACATGATGGTGACATAATCATTCAACTTGACATTTGAAGGTCATATATTCTCTAACATCCATCATCTTTTCTAATGTGACTGATCTTTCCTAAACTTGACGATGACATCATCTTGCTCGAGGGGTGATATTCATCAATATCAAGGTCATATTGCTTAGTCTCTTGATTTCCTTTGGTATGACCATGATGTCATCCTTTCACATTTTAATGAAGCTCATCCATGATGATGACATCATCATCATACCCTGATCTATGAAGAAGGTCACATTAACTAATATGCATGCCCGGACCCGATAGGATTCAAAATTATAATGAATGTTCAAGATAGGTCCACCGGGTGTATCTATATGCAAGGATGAAATATAACCCGATATATATAGAGTGATGAGCACCCGATATACAAAGAAAAAGGCGGGAAAATAAAGCGATAGATTTTGAAGCTGTTTTTAGGCCTGATGCATGTTTTTTGGTCAATGATAGGTTGACCTGATTATTTTAATGTTGTATATGCATTTAATATGCAATTTTTCACAGATTTAGATCCTGATATTCTTGTTTGTAATTTTTGAGCCTGATTTAAACATTTATTTTCCTGCTGGTTATTAAATGAAGCTGAGGCTTAATTCTTGTCTGTTTATTGTAGGATGTTGGAGTTGTTTGGGGATGTGGCTAAAAATTGCAAAGTTGCACATAGGGGCAGCATGAACCAGAGCGATGGAGATATAATCAAATGTGTTGATTGCCAGCTAGAAGGTGGACTAGGTCAAAGATGCTAGAATATTCTTTGCTAGCTGTGAATTTGCCAACTAGCAAGCACATGCTGTTCATCTGGAGCGTTGGTTGTTTTGAGAGGATCCTGATCATTAGATCAATGTAACTATTTTCTAGCCTTTCTTCTATAAAGAGATCATGATTTGTCATAACAAAAGGGAGAGATAGACATAGATATAGGGGGAATATCTCGTAAAATAAGGCCAATTACTGTACAATTTTATAGGAGATCAGATTACTGAGACTAATGAGGACTGAATTGTTAAAATGTCAAGGTTCTTTCTTCAGATCACTGTAAATGTACTTGTTCTTAAGCATACTGAATGGAGATGAAGCTTCAGATTACATCCTGATTGTAAACTTTATGTAATCTTCAAGTTGATTTCTAGATATGTAATGGTGAATGTTGTGTTTAACTAGAAGCGCTTTCATTTTATTGCATGTTGTTGTCAACTTTTCCTTTGAAGATTTGCACTGGATCATGCGAATTTGTGGAATGTCCTAGTGAAGTATGATTCTAGTTTTCTTCTCTTCATTGCTGTATGGGAACCTATATGTGGATCAATGATCTCAGTCAAGTAATTTTGGGAATCTCATTCTTCCAACCCTTTTTCTCATTTTAATTTCACAAAAATCACTTCCATAACTGCAAGTCATGATAAATAATAAGTAGAATAGAGAAATATGCTGACATCTCGTAGATAACTAAATATCCTTAGCATATTTTGAGCTAAATGCATGTAGTATTGAAAATATCATGCACGCACATTATTTGAGTGAATTCATAGTGCAGAGGTAGAATTGTTAGAGATTTATGCAGGGCAAACATAAAGAATAGGATATTTGGAGGAATAGTGATGAACTTTGTAGGAACAATTGAAATACGTAAGGCCCCTAAATGATTAACAGTAACACACATCAACCACTGAGTAACATCAGTAGATTATGGACTAATCAATAGAGACTTGGGATCATGAATTCTCTGAATTCATCGTATCTTTCAAGATGAATAAAGGTTGATGTGTAACTTTTATTCTATGTTTGTATGTGACTAACATCATCATCAACATAAATTGGCACTAGAAGGAGGGCTTGAACAAGAAATTTTTGGATTTCTACAAATATTACATAAATATTTCATCATTTGAGGTTAATGTCTGCAAATATCTCTTATCTGAGAGGTTTTGGGTGCATCTTTGCAAAGATCTAGCTTAAAGCTTCAAAGATTCATTTGATTTTCTTAACTGTCAAGTTTTATTCTGAGATATGATAGATCTCATTTAAAATTCAAAATCCTAAAAAAATAGAAAGAAGGATCTCATGTCAATGGATGCATATGAAGGCAATTGTCAAGTTAACATTCCTTTATTTTAGGAAACATTGAATAGATAGCTTTATCCTAAAAGTTTGTCTAACTTTGGTTTATCCAGTTGTTGCAGGAGACACAAGACTGTGGAGCATAGTGAAATTAATTGTCTAACGTTTCTCACAAGGTTGGATTTATATTTGAAGGGACTGATATTTTTTATAGATGTGTTCAAGGCTAAAGTCTGGTAGGAAAATGAAGAAATTCTGGAGCAACAAGCAAATACAACACCAAAAAATATTAGTTGTCCAGACAATGAAGTGGATTGCTTTAAAGATTCTAAATTATATTTGTATAGAAATATACAGTGTAGTCAAATATTAGGTTTATCCACTGACGATGTCCTGATTGAAAACTGGTGCAGATTACATAATGAAGAGCATTCAGAAAGGGATTGTGACACTTGCTTGGTCATGTTGAAGAAAATTTGAATTCTGGAATAGCAAGAAGAGGCAACACCTGTAATCAAGAGTTGTTTAGAAAATACACTAGCTGAATCAGTTCCAGAAGGTAAAAATGAGGAAACATCTTTCCTTGAATCATTTTATGGTGAGATGGATGGGAGTTCTCTACTTTATGATAATGGTGAGGCAGAGTGCAGGTATGAAATTTTTGAAAATCATAGAAAAGAGGCCACTTGTCAGGAAAAAGTCTTTGATTATGATCCTAATACTTTTGATAAGGATAGTGAAACATCTTTCCTTGAGTTATTTTATGGTAAAGAGAAATGTAAGTAGGTGGTGGAACAATTTAAACACACTGTTGCTAATGAGGTTCCTACTATAGCAATTAATGGAGTCACATAAAAGAAAATAAATCCTAATTTTATAGCTGACTTCTTTGAGTTGAATGATCAAATACAAGAATGTTGTAGGTCAATGGAACCAGATTCCTTACTAGATGGAAAATGTGATTTATTTGATGAACAATTCATGAAAGTTGAAAATGCAGAAAACTTTGGAGTATTGTGCATGATCAGACACCAATCCAATGTCATTTTGAAAATGAAACAGGGGAGTATCTTTATTAGTCAAATGTTAATTCACCTTTATAGTCAAATGATTTAGAAATGATAAATATCTATATATCAAGTTATGATGATAAAGATACTCATTTAAATACTGATATGCAGAGAATTGAGGATAAACTGAATATCCAGAATGAAGAAAGAAAGTTGGATGAAGATGAAGAAATAATCCATCAAGAGCCATACATCCTTCAATTTGAAGTGAGACTAGACAGTGAGCCAAGCAATGAAAATGCAAAGCTAAATGGAGGACCAGCTGGCAATGATCTAGCATGTCCAACAGTAGAGCCAGAAACACACCAGGTTGCATTTTTCCTTTCCACAGTAAATGATGTTGATTATGGAAATTCAAGAGATAAAACATGCATATGGATTAGTCATGAATATGATGAACTTCCTCAGTTGCTGATAATCAGAGATTATTCTATGAAATACAATGAATTCAGAATACAAGAACATTTTTTAGAATATAAAGATGAATTTGCTAGGATTAGAACCATAACTAGTGCCCTGATGCTCCTGCACAATCTAAGGAGTTATGCAAATATAGATGTCTTTGGGTCTTTTCTTAGGTTTTATTTGCCTTGTAGGGTTTGTATATAGTTTGGTAGAGTAGTTGTTTTTGTTTATTTTCTTTGCTTTCTTGTTTTGTTTTCTGTTGTTTCCCTTTTGTAGTTAGTTGTTTGTACAGTTTACTTTGTGTGTTTTGCTGTTGTTTGCATTGTTAGGTCTTTGTTTTGGTCAGGCAAAACTAGTGCACTTTGTTACTTAAGAACACTGCAGAAATTGTTAGAATTCAAAAGTTGGATATAAGTTTTTACATAGGTTGTAACTCATGTTAGTATAGGTACTCTTGATCAGGTCTGTGGTATCATATTCATCAGTATTACTTTTTCTTGAGTCAAGGAGATCCTCACAATGACACACCTAACAGCCTTGGGTTTGTTGAACATATCAATGTAGGTGTTAAGTGAAAAATCTAAAGGTTTCCCTTGCTACCATTGCAAATCCCAACCTAAAGAAGCAAGTGACCGCACCTTGCAAAATGTGCCAACATGATGATATCTTATAAATGCAAATATTAAAAAAAAAGAGAGAAATATATTGAATATTTAAAGAGAAAATTAGGCCATCTAAGTAACTCTACCGGGGCTATAGACGCTT